>OZ014530.1:83128202-88128202 GCA_963966105.1 Volucella zonaria | reverse complement strand
GCAGGGTTATTGACACTCATCCCGGCAATGATGGCCTTGTTCGAGTCATCACTGTACAAACCTATGTTATATGCTGAAACGTTGTTCGGGGGTGGCGGAATGTTTAGGAATGCTTTAATCGTTTGTTAATTGATTTATTAATTACTTAAAAGATGTTCTAATTAAATCTCATATTTATATTTTGTAATTATAAATAATTGTTGCAGTTGCACTATGTGTTCTGAAATCTCTGATAATACCAAACATTATATATTAGACCTATAAATCTTAACGTTAGAATAATTCACTCAAACGTAACTCAAAGTAACGTTACTCAAAGCTTTCTATTGCCGTTTATTTCACACTTGCTCATGTTAAAACCTATGTAATCTCGGCCATTTGGATTTCAGACGCAGCATGGTAAAGATCATCTTTAATAAAATAAATTATTGTTTCGTGTAGTTATACATATAGTTTTTAATTTTTCCTTATCGTTCGTCCGTTCGATTTTGTTCATCGTCGATACCCTTTCAGATTATTGCACAATACTTTTATTATAATTTTTTAATCCCAAAAAAATTTAAGGAGAGTTTCCTTCTATTATGAGATTAGTTGAGGCATTTCCATTCAATAAAACGTCAATTAAGATCTTAAATGATGAGTGGAGATCTTTTTTAGGTTCTGATATTAGCAAAATGGGTCAAAATGCTAATGCTGTTAAGGTTTGGCTTTCTTTAATGGAGAATACAAATATTGTCGAAGAATATATGTTTAAAAATTTAGCGGAATATATGGTAACTTTGGCGCCGTTTTACCACATAGTAGTGGCACGGCTGAATGAAAATTCTCCGAAATGAGCTTAATTAAAACCAAATTCCGTAATACATAGATTAAATGTAAAAACAGTTGAAAATCTTATGTTCTCAAGATATTTAATGGAAAATCAGAAGGTTATTTATGTACCAACTCTTAACTTAGTACAGTTTTTAAAACAGTACAAATTTGTTGATTGCAAATAAATAAATTTTTATCTTTTTAATAAAAAATTTTATATTTAAAAATGCAATGAAGCCAAAATTAGTTAATACATAATATGTGCGTATTTATTTATTTTTTGTTTTAGTAATTTGACTGTGCAATTTTTGTTCCTCTTTATTTTTTTCAGTCAAAATAAATTATTTTTTAATGAAATAAGAAATTATTATTATTTTTAATAAATCTATAAATCTACTTGGAAAAATTTGGTTTTACTTCGATTTTTATTTTCTTCTACTTCGGAATACGATTTCTGAAGTCCGAACCCTGGTCCGTACCAACTGAGTTTGCCATTCTACTGCGCAGGTCTCTTAAAATTTCTCTTATCATCTCTTAAATTGGCAAATATGACTTAAAGCGCCCTCTAAACGCTAAAACCTGGTACTAGTAAACATTTAAAACAAACCAAGTTTTAGCTGATGTTGATCGTCTGCTGGCTGGTACGCGTACCAATTTTTTGGTCTCGCCAACACCAGAATTTGGTCTCACTAAAATCAAAACTTATTTGATTTTTGTCGATATTTGTGGGCGAAGTTTTGTGTTGCTGATACTATGTTTGAGTGTCTGCGGTCTCATCTGCCAACATTTACTCAAGCAAGCCATTTTATCATTGAGTTTCGTTGTGTGAACACACAAAATAATGGGGAAAAAGGGCGAAAATTGCAAATACTTATGTTTGAAAAGAATTTTTCGATTGTTTTCACAGTCTACCATCTACAAGTTGGAGTGGATTGTTCTCAGCGTCTGCCGGTTTTAGTGGCCGCTGAAGAAACACGAAAATGGGTGGAGCCATAAACAAAAAGGATCTACATCCCAACATTGCTTTCAAAATCTGACTGAGGGTGGTTTTTTTAATTTTCCTCCTATTAAATTGAGGTTGAACGCGCACTGATGGGATGGCCATTTTCTACCTGTGGTATAATCATTGTGTATATCCAGTTTTCCAAAAAATTATTACACACCTGGTGGGAGAGGAAATGTAGATCCTTATGTGCTAAATTTACTTCGAGGAAATTATATTCTGATAAAATATAAAAAAAAAATTCTGTATATCTGTTGGTACTATATGGGATTTGCGTATGATGACGATTGGATAAATGAAACTAAAGGTCTCGCATGAATTGATTGTTTGATTGTGTTTCCATGTAACTATATGCTTTCGTAGATCATTATTGCTGGCAAAGTTAGAGAACTACAGTGTCACAGCAAACGTTTTTTGTTTATCTGATTTGAATTTTTGCCAATCCCACCCTAGATAACAGGTACCATTACATATGAAGTGCGTTGAAATTTATCGACCCCATAATAAAAAAATTAAAGTGATTTATGCAACAACATTTTAATTCTAAGCCATGTAAAGTTGGGTTAGGAATTGTAAACTTTAGGCAAATACATTTACTCTTTCGTACCAATTTTGTTCTCTTAAATCCTCTCACCGCGTAATCGACTGTTGGTAAACTCAGCTGGTGCGGACTATATTAACCCTTCTTTGCATGGTGATTGAAACTTCCATCATAATATTTATTATTTATTTAGTTATGTGCAATGGAACATAACTGTCAAAAAAAAAAAAACAACAATACTGTTATCTTAGCAGATCTGAACTTAACATTCCGCTGTTTTTCGTGTTTGGAAAAGACGTACAACCTCTTGAGTGCTTTTATTGTAGTAAAGTAATTTAATATTTTTGGTATATAAAAGTGATAATAAGTGAAATAAAGGTTTATTTTAATTTATTCTTTTATTTTCTGTGCAAGTGATATCGAAATAACTGTTTTAAACCCCCCAAACCATTTGACAGAAATTTACATCACTATGCAATAACCCAACTTTGTGTACATATGGCGAAAATGCATTTGTGGTAAATTTTTATTTTATGTTATTTTTAGAAAAGTATGGACGGTAGAGACATTAAAGCTTATTTGGCTCAATTAGAAGACGATTGGCTATCAGAAGACGGTTTTGATACCGAAAATTCTGACGACGAGCACCATGATGCTATTGAAATTGCTAGAATATTGCAGGAGGAAAATGACGATGATGATGTAATAGATGAAACTGCTTAATCTGATACTCTTCACATAGAAGAGGACACAATAGAAAACCAGGAACTTTCTGTCCCAACTACTTCAAACAGTTTATCCCATTTTTTTTTGAAAAAAGAAAATTGATATGGAAAAAGAGGAGTATGATGAAGATAAAATTGGCTTCATGGGAAATTCTACGGCTTCAGATGAGATATCAAAACTGGAAACCCCATATCAGTGTTTCGCTCGCTTTTTCACAAAAGATTTTATTAATAAAATAATTCATATAATACAAACCAATTTATATACATATAATACAAAGCAATCCCAATTCATCTACAAGCTTCACGGAATCTGATTTGAACAAGTTCTTTGGCATTCTGATATACATGTCAGTACAGAGATTTCCCAACACTAGATCGTACTGGTCGCCAATGTTTGGATATTACCCGACTACAATGCCGCTAAATAAATTTGAAAAAATAAAGTTATCATTGCATTTCAACAACAATGAAGTTCATAAGCTTGTAGGCCATCCAAAACATGACAGGCTTCATAAAATCCGCCCTGTAATTCAGCACCTGATGAGAAGTTTGCCACAGTGCCAATGGACCAAAGAGCAGATGTGCTCCACAAGGTTAGGGCACTTTCTTAAGCAATATCTGCCCAATAAGCTCCACAAATGGGGATTTAAGTTATATGTTCTGTGCAGTTTGATCGGATATGCACAGAAGAGAATTGAGAAAGACTTCCAGATGAACCAGGTCTTGGTGCAATAGGATATGTTGTAGTTCGCTTGCTTCATGAAGTATCAAAAATGCATAACCATAACATATATTTTGATAATTTTTATACTTCCTTACAATTAGTATATTTTTTGGCTAAACAAGGGGTTCATACTGTGGGACCTGTGCAAAAACACCGAATTCCAAATATTAAATTTGCCAGAAAAAAAAGAATTCATGAAGAAATCGGTACCGAGGGGAAGTTATGAAGAGAGAATTTCTACGCATGATGGTATAGATATGAGTTGTGTAGCATGGAAGGACAATAAGGTAGTGACTCTGTTATCTACGCAGGCTGGAGCATTGCCTGTGACTGAAGTCAATAGGTATAGCAAATCAAAAAAAGAAAAAATTTGTGCTACTTGTCCACTTATTGTCAAAAAATACAATAAACACATGAGGGGAGTAGACCTAATGGATAGTTTTTTGGGAAGAAACTACATAATAATGAGGTCTAAAAAGTGGTACTTGCGTATTTTTTTTCATTCGTTTGATTTAGCAGTTATAAATTCTTGGATTGTCTACAAAAAAAATGCTTGGGAAAGAAATCAAACAATATAGGGTCTTCTTACATTAAGCAAATTCAGAAATGAGTGGCCACTGTGCTATGTAAGAAAGGAACTATTATAGATGCGAAAAGGGGCCGTCCAAGCAGCAGTACCCTTGAACAAGAGTTAGAGGCAAGAAGAAGAAAAGGTTCTGCAGCTCCTGCGCCTCCTAAGGACATAAGGAAAGATGGTTTTGAACATTGGCCAAAAGTAGGTGGATCACTCAGGTGCAAATACCCTGGATGCAAAGGATATTCCACAGTCTCATGCAGTAAATGTGGAATTAATTTATATATAATTTATATATAATTAATTTATATATTGTAATTAAAATAATAATTGTTTTTTGAATTATCATCAGCAATAAAAGTGATACAAAGTCGTAAGCATCCAGATTTGCATGATGATGGATATTTCCATCATATTGTTTTTGACTTATTTTATACTATTTATTTATACTGGGATTTTTAAAATATTTTTCCTTTAATCTGGAGCACGGATTACAGCAACGAGATTTATTTCACAAAAAAAAAAACAAAACTCATGCAAAGAAGGGTTAAAATTTCAAAAGCAAATGTTTAGGTATGTGTTTTTATTTATTCAAATTGTCAATGTTTGGACGTAGAAACATAATTTTATTAGTGTTATCAGAGTTTGTAGTGAGAGCACAACGCTTTTCTGTTTCTAACGTCTGAAAATGCTCTTTCAGA
The DNA here is from genome assembly GCA_963966105.1 of Volucella zonaria. Lineage (NCBI taxonomy): Eukaryota > Metazoa > Arthropoda > Insecta > Diptera > Syrphidae > Volucella > Volucella zonaria. The sequence continues at coordinate 88,123,118 of OZ014530.1, read as the reverse complement.
AGCAGCGCTGCTTGCAGGCATATATAATATTTTACAACTTGTTTTAAGTAAAACAGAAAAACAATCTTTGTGCAAATTCCACCATCAATCAAAGTTTTCGGTAAAAACAACTTTTAGATTACAGCAGCTATTAATTTCTCAGACAATTTTATCGTCTATACTATTGCCTTCATTTGGTGTTTCAACGAAATCTGCAAAAACGTTATCCTCTTTTTCAGGTGACTTCTCAATTAGTTCATTAGCCCTATCTGTGTTTTCACAATGCGTTGCCATGATTTCTTTGCACCCTTTTATAGTATTAAGTTTATCAGGTGCCGAGAATTGGAGTAATTTATTTGTGGGTGGAAATAGGAAAAGTGCAGTTTTATGATATTGTGTCAAATTTTGAATAACTGTAGATGATAGAAGTTCATCTAAAACTGAGTTTAACTGTAAGATTATTATGTTGTCGTTTATGTCGGCAACGCCTGTTTTCTTTAAGTTATTTATAAAGGGAATTACATACTAAATTAATGGTTGGTAATTTACTGGCTTCAATTTTTTTTGAAGCGTTTTCAAATGCAGCTAAAAGCCTAACAACTGAACTTAACTATACATAAGTAATATTTATGCCTTCTATTCTATTTGTTTCTTTTTTTTTCTATTAACACATTTGTTATATCAACCTAATTTTGTTCAATGGATTTCAGCAAACAGTATACTGTATTCCAGCGTGTTGGGAATGACTTTTTAACGATATGCTTAAATTGCAGTTAGCTCCCGATTTTTTTAAATATTTGATTAGCATTTGCTCACAATTTTGGCTAATTCGGATACTCTCTTCATTGATTTTTCAATTATGTTATGTAGAAAATTATTAACGCAGTGAATGTTGTGACCTTTTCTAAAGGCCGCAATCGTTTTCGAGCCTCTGTCTGTCACAATTACGGGCTTGCCTTCTTCCAAATCGCACCCAGATCATCTTAATGTTTGCGTCATTTTCTCCTTAATCTTAGCACTTTAAAAATAATTTTAAACAATCCCAATAACAAATATTTAGAATTGAAGTAAATGCATGCTTACCGTTTCAGGCGTCTTCTTCCATTGATTTTATAGGCAAAAGACGATGTATGAGCACACCCTCTTTTATGTCACAGTACAGATAATAAGGTAATATATTGCGCATGTGTCAAAAAAAAGTAAAGACCGAAAAATCCAAGATGGCTACCGAGAGTGATCAATTTTTGTTTGCATATGCTGTACGTTAATAATTACTTGAGTTCGAATTCTTTATGGAGAATTTTATTCATTTATAATGATAAATATACAATCATCTGTGGCTTGGTGTCGGGGTATCTGGAAACAAATTTAATATGTGTGTGTATGAGAAAATATAACACAAAAAGACGAATTCCATTTCTTAAACACATAACTATATAATTTATTAGAACATAAGTTAATATAAAAATAATTCTATGTTTACAAAAAAATATCACATATTCAAAGTAGACTACCTTAACTCTACTATTTTACTATATTCTTTTTATCATTTTTCTTTTTCTACTTGTTAAATTGTCTTCTATTGTATTAGTTAGTTGTTTAATTCTAAAGTACATGCGTGAACGAAAGAAATTTTCTTTCACTTTTCTTTCATACGGTATGTCTTCTGAGAGATTAAGTAACTGTTTTAAATAGTTACGACAATAAACTATATCATCTTTATTAAACATTTTAAAAATTGTCTCCATCTTGTCCATATTTACCACCATTTCCTCTTTGGGTCTTTGAAAATATCCCTTCGTCAACTGATTAGCCCACGTGAACGATGTCTCTTGCTGGGTATTTTGAACAGATAAATCTGGATTCTTGATCCTGTACAAATGTATCCTGCCAGATGTTCCAGTCCATCGTATTATAGAGATTCCAGTTCATCTAACGGCTCTTGAGTTGCTATGGAGTCGGAATTAAGAGTCTTCAGTAGAGTGCTACTTACATAGCCCGTACCTTCTAAATCGGGTGTATTATCTAGTAAAGTATTGCCTGTGGAAGATGTAAATACGAACGTGTTGTATTAAAAGAAAATATGGTTACTTAAAGAATAAAACATACCATTCATAGATAAACTTCCTTCATTTCGTCCATGTGTGTATGAAAGAAGTCGATACATGAATTCCAAGCCGTTTGGATGATCATATAGGCCAACTTTGGATCGAATCGTTCCGAAAGAATTCTCTAAAACTTCTTGATTCAGTCTGCATGCTAGTAAATACGAAATACTGTATTCAGCCTTTAAGTCGTTTTACAGAAGCTTAAGAGAATTATTCGTCATGAAAAATTGGTTTAATTCAACATTACCTTTCTGAAAGTGCATCATGGTTCGTTTTCATTTAACCCTCATATTAAGCATTACGGAAGTCATCTCATCGACAACTACAAATTGGAGCGATTCTGAAAGTCCAACGCCTAGAACTCGTTCGTGATTATCCTGGTAAAGAACTCTTACGTAGAGACAGTCGAACCAATCATTCACTTGAAATTGTAAGGATGTAGATGACACATGATTTTTAAGGAAATTTGAGTTATCACCTGTTTAGAAAATACAGAACACTTTAGCCAACCTTCCGAACTTAGTTCCCCTTAACTATCAGACCGCATAATAGCTTGAGAGACCGTGTATGAAAAATAATTTTGTTGCTAGTTTCACCTTTTGGCGTTCGCATTAGCAATATCTGATGACCATTTTGCACGTTTTTGAGAACATTCTAATTTTCTTAATTGGCCCTTGGCAAAAATATGGCCAACGGAGTCAATACTTGATTGCTGCTTCTAGTTTTCTGCTTTCAATTTTGCTATTTGCTCCAATAATCTGCAAAATATAAACAATGGTAGAAATTCTAATTATACTTAATTCGCATTACACTAATTTAATATGTCATTTACTTACTGAGAATATGTAGGAATGATTTCATCAGTTTTTGTACTACAGTCGACCATTAAGGGTTTAACTTGTTTACCGCAGTCTACCTTGGAAATCACACTTGTTTGATAGAAATAAATTCTCCGCGGGGACTTCCAGATCTATGTTCTCCTTGTCATGCACAATTAGTGCATCACTGATATAAAAAAACCGAGTGTTATTAATATAAATAACGGTTATAATAATTGTTCTTCACATACCTTGAGATCAAAAGTCTATTTTGAATCCGTAAATCCCGTGGGCTCGTCACTTCTTCATCCTTTTGCAATGGTAACAAAAGTGAAGAACTCTTCCATATTGCTCGTACAATGGATTCATGACAAAATCACTTTTTTTAAAATGTTTGCCACAAATTCGCGCCGTTTTTGTATTTAACTTGTCTTTTCGGCGGCATAAAAAACCCACTGCTTGCACATTTTGCTTTGTTTTGGAAATAAGTGATACGATATCACCTCATTTCCAGTTTTATTTTTGCTTTTATAGTTGTTCACACAACAACCGTACGCATTTTAACACCTTTAAGCCTCGTTTAATCAATTTGAACTCAAAAATATATCGCAACCAAAATATTTCCACCTTTTTCGTCACTGTGGTCGGCCATATTGCCACAATTTGACAGATGCGCAGAATGAGACGAAAATAATTGCGCCAAGTATATTACCTTATTATATGTATATTGCTTTTATGTAGTGAGCCGTGCAAGATAAATGAGATGACCTCAAGAAGTAATCCGTCCATATGTCGCTAGTTATCAAGTAACCGAAGCATTTATATTTCAGTATTTCCTCCTTGATTGGACCGAAGTGTGGCTCATACAATAAACTTATGTTATTGTTGTGGGATATGGCAACAGGTTTTCAACACTAACACTGGGCCCAAACTTTGCTTCTACTTTAATCAAAAACTTAGCTAAATTTTTGAGACCTGAGTCATCAATCAGCTTAAAAGAACCGCAATTTTTAACCGTTCACTCCGTTAACAATGTTATGACCTCTTGTTTTGTTTCCGTGTCCACATTTACCTCTTTGGATTGCAGCATTCTATGTAGCATTTGTGTTTCACTAAGTTGGATGTACTCCCTGTAAACTTATACAGTGCTGTTCGAAACATAAGCAACGAAAATTAGCTTAACGGTTAAGTACTTAAATTTTCTCCTTCAGCACGACAATGACCCGAAGCACACATCGAAGCCACTAAAGGACTGTTTAAATGAAATTGGAGTTCAAGTTCTTGATTGGCAGGCACAATCACCGGACTTAAACCTTATTGAAAACCTTTTTCGGGATTCTTAAGCGAAGAGTTGGGCGCAAACAATCGAGGAATAAAAGAGAATTGTTCAAAACACTAAAAAGTGAATGGGAACAAATTTCTGAAACAATAATAGCTAATTTAATATGTTCAATGCCCCAAAGATGGGCGGAAGTAATTACAAATAGAGGCTTATACACAAAATATTGATTTTGTTGCTTTTGTTTCGCACAAGTTATCACAATCCGATATGCGACGCCCAATAACTTGTTCCAACAGGTGCAAACAGGTTTCTAGCTGATTCAGCAAATAATTTGTCTGTTGAGTTTCCCACGGAAACGAATGCACGAGCAGGCTATTCGACACCGGATCAAGTGCACGCGAATTGGGTAAAGTGCACAGTCAGGAGGAATGCATGGGAACCTTTGCATAGCTAACGGAGCTTTTGAGTTAAGCTGATGAGGATTTTGAAATCAGTTCTGGTCTGGACTGCATCGACAGTGTATAAATCGAATTCGAAGATTTCAATAAATTTGTAACGAGTATAGAAAAACAGTTTTTTTATTGGAAGTCGAACAGTTGGGTCAGCCCCTTGGCTAACGTTCGCGTTTTTTTTATTGTCCATGTAAAGGACAACTTTAACTGGCGCCCGAGCAGCGACAGTCTTAGAAAGCGTATATCGTTTTTGTCCTAGCAATATTGGCAAAGATATTTTTAAAAAATATTGTCCTTTCTGGTGTAAATATATATTAAAAAAAAAATAAAAATTAAGACAATAACCACATTCTGCTGTAACCATGGGAACACAGCGGAGATTGCGAAAAGGACTAGGGGATATACAAGTGAACTGAAATCGTGCCATTAGCAGGTTGCTTTCAAGTACTAACGATAGCAACTAAACGGGAACCCCACGATCCTTCCACTAAACCTGTCTCAAACCAAAAAATCGCGAAGAAAAGAAAAGAAAAAAATAGTATTTACGAGTAAGTATCCTTTTGTTTTAGATCACCGGCGGTCCTTCTTATTAACGGTTACCTGAAGCGGAAATGTTATTTACCCTTTTGTAAGTGAACGCATTCCAGAGTGATAAGTTGTAAAAGCTTGAGTGGAAAAAAGAGAAAATATATACAATATATATCTTTTCTTTTCATCAAATAAAAAAATATAAGGAATTCCGAAAAAGATTGGAATAAAAGCAAGTGCATTGCGAATTTTGCGATTAATAATAAATTAAAATTACATCCATTTGTTAAATTCAAGAGTGTTAAACCAGAATAAAAAGGAAAATAAATCTATTCGGTGAAGGTTAAAGGTGTAACATTGAGAAATCTATAAAAAAAAAGAAATTGATAAAAAAGGAAAAATAAGAAAAAGAATAGGAAAAAAGTTGTTAAAAGTTGAAAGTACAAAACCGATTAATTTATAAAAAATAAAATAATAAAAAAAAGAAATGTGAGAAAAGAATCCTATTTGTTAAAACTTGTTCGAAATTAAAAGTGTAAAACCAACTAATTTATAAAATATAGAAGAGAAGAAGAATAGCGAAGAATTGTCAAAAGGAAAAGGTAAGGTGCATTGTTTTATATTGAAAATATCGTGTAAAAATTTATACCTTTACACCCCGCATACTATTAAATAATATTAAAAAAAAAATACTATATAGATCTAATAACTTAAAAATAGATTGAATCTGTGCCGAAATCGAAGGCAGTCACATTTGATAAATTGATATAAATTGTAAATTAGTACTAAGGTTTGTATTTTTTTAATAAAAATCGACGCAGTCGCCAAATCTGTAACGGAGTTGACCGGAGCGGTCAACGCTATTTTAAACCAGCTCAGGGAAATGGATGAGCGCTTAAAGTCACTTAAGCGAGGTACCCATTCGAAGCTTGAGACCAGTCGCGGGAACTTGCCCCTCTGCGGACCAAGGACAGAGGCTGACTTGAAGGAAATAAGTCGGCTCCCCGACTGCGTCAAGGAATTGAAGACCTTCGACGGAAACCTCACGCAATACGTGTCCTGGATACATAATGCAGAGGGTATACTGAAGGACTTCAGTATAATCAGGAGCAAACCACGCCGACAAACGTGACATCAGAACCTTAGAGCATCAACTCAACCAACTTTCACAGAAGGGGTAGAGATTGGACGAGTTTTACACCACCGTGAACCACCAGTTCTCCTTAATAAATAATAAGATCAAAACAGAATCCTATTCACAGGAGACTGTCGATGCACTGGTAGAGGTTTACCGAAACCGTGCGCTAGATGTTTTCATAAGAGGCCTTAACGGCGACTTGTCTAGGATGCTCATCGTACAGAAACCCAAAACCCTTTCCGAAGTATACGCTTCATGTCTGGAGATTCAGAATCTCAATTTCCGAAACCATTCGATTCATGTCAGCAATGTATCGAACACAATAACAGCCCTCCTTTATCAGTCTTTCAGATGGGAAAATATGCCTTCTCCCTCACAATTTAGAAACCACCCAAAACCACATAATTCTAACTTCCCCAACCGTCCTAACACTGTTCCAAATTCTGACGCACCCCTAGGCCGACTGGTCCAAAATCTCATCCCAAGATGGAAGTTGATCACTCGATTCAGACTAAACAGGTGAACTATGCAAATAGACCTCAAAACAACCTTTTCAAAAGGCAGGCATACTCCGAGAACTTTTCACGGTCGCGGGACTCCTCTCAAAAGCAACAGAAGTTGTACATTAGAGAACCGTAACGAAGCGCTTGAAGGGAACCATGAGGGACACCAAGAGCCATCTACCGAAGCCTACCACGAAATAACTGAGGCAAACTATGAAGATGAGGTAAATTTTATGAAGGACGCTTATCCAGCGTTCCACACATAGAATGGTACAATGTTAAGATTCCTTGTAGACACGGGGGCTAACAAGAATTTTATCGGTCCACACATATCACAGGGTGCCACACTCCTAATTCGACCTTTTACTCTAAATTCGGCAGCCGGCAGCCTTAAGATCACTGACAAATTCTTTGAAGGGGTCGGAATCGACTTGCAATTAACCTTCTATGTGCTCCCAGGCCTAAAATCGTTCGATGGCATTATCGGTGACGACACATTGAAAGAGCTAAGAGCCATCATTGATCGTAAGGAGAATATTCTTACCGTGATGAATGGAAAGCAAATTCCTCTTAAAAACAAGTATCCTCAGAAGTTAATGCAGTACTCGACAAAAGAATTCCGAACAACATTCGACATAGAAATTAATAGAAAAGTACGGCGGCGTTTTTGGACCACTTAGTTCTAATGAAACGATAAGAACGTCCGTGAGGGCGGAGATAAGAACTACCACCGACGAACCCATTTACACCAAGAGTTAACCTTACCCACCGTGCATGAGAAGGAAGAGATTAGGGAACTTTTAACGGAGGGAATCATCCGTCCTTCCAAGAGTTCTTACAATTCTCCGATTTGGGCTGTTCCGAAAAAACCCAAACCCATAGGGGAACTTCAGGACCCGATGGTAGTAGACTTTAAATGCTTAAACCTCGTCACAGTATTCGACGCATACTCAATCCCAGACATTACCTCAACGCTTGTCAGTTTAGGTAAGGCGAAATACTTCACCACCCTTGATCTTACCTCTGGATTTCACCAGATACCCATGAAGGACGCCGATATACCTAAAACCGCATTTTCCACTATGAACAGAAAGTACGAATGGCTCAGGTTGCCTTTTGGGGTTAAGAATGCGCAAGCGATCTTTCAGAGAATGAATGTATCGACGACATTGTCATCTTTGGGAGTGACATGGACGATATGCTAAAGAACATAGAAACTATTCTTTCCCGATTATATATAAATCTGGAAAAGACTCACTTCTTGGAAACAGAGGTCGAATTTTTGGGATACGTCATCACCCCCGATGGAATTCGAGCAGACCCCAAGAAGGTTGAGGCCATACAAAAAATATTACCCCCGGAGAATCTTAAGGATCTGAAAAGCTTTTTAGGACCAACGTCCTATTATAGAAAAACGAATCCAAATTGAATTGAATGCAGATGCATTGCAAGCTTTTAACGAGCTCAAGGCTTTACTAACATCATCAGAGATCCTCGCTTTCCCTGACTTCGAAAGGGCATTTAACCTGACCACGGACGCTTCCAATTACGCAATTGGTGCTGTTTTGTCGCAAGATATATCGGGGCAGGATAAGCCAATTGCGTACATCTCAAGATCCCTCAATAGAACCGAGGAAAATTACGCTACGAATGAAGAAGAGATGTTGGCCATAGTCTGGGCTCTGGACAATCTGCGTTCGTACGTATACGGAGCAAAAAAGATAAGAATCTTTACCGACCATCAGCCACTTACTTTTGCTCTAGGTAACAGGAACTTTAATGCCAAATCATTTGTCCGGGTCAATACTATCTGGGACGGCACGAGACTCAAGAAGGGCATATAAAGGTTCAAGTACTGACACAGCAAGTAGCAACTCATCGACTAACATTGCTAGTAGTACAGCGGGACCCGATGCCCTGACGGAAACGGCTAGTGAAAGCGAAGGTTCGACAGACACCGGCACTGAGACCAAGATGGCTCAGATTTCATACCTCACGTCGAGGCCCCTCTGAATGTATGCCGTAATCAAATAATAATCAGGGCTTCTAAAGGCCTAGAGATCTATGAGGAACCACACCCAGGCTTTTCCCGCCACTACATTTCCATGGAAAACCTGGATAAAGGTAAGTTCACCAAAATTTTGAAGAAAAAGCTTAGGCCGAACGTTATCAACAGTATTAAAATTCCAGAGGCATACTTAGGCGTGTTACAAGAGGCTTATCTAGAAAACTTCAGTAATTACAAAGTTCGCATAACACAGAGGGTGGTAGAAGATATAGCAAATGACGAAAGAGTTCTACATCTTATTACTGAGGAGCACAGAAAAGCTCATAGAAATGCGGGAGAGAATAAGGAACAGCTGCTTGAGCGATATTATTTTCCAAAAATGAACAGTCTCATCGTCAAGTAAACTAAGACATGTGAAATTTGCGTTGCTAACAAATACGACAGGCATCCAACAAATTCGGAACTTCGTGCAACTCCTGTACCATCGTATCCTTGTGAGATACTTCACATGGACATAATGGAGTTACAAAACGAGAATTCATCAGTTGTATTGACAAGTTTTCCAAGTTCGCCAAGCTGTTTCATATCAAAAATAAATCCTCGCTACACCTAAGAAACAAAATAAAGATAAACATACATTACTTCACAGTTCCTAAGATACTGGTAACGGACAATGAACATAGTATTCTGAGTCCAATAATTTCGAACTTCATCAAAATGTTGTGCATAGAACTCTATAAAACTCCCGTTCAACGCAGTAAAGTCAATGGCCAAGTAGAGCGATTACATTCGACAATCCTGGAAATATACCGATGTCTGGAGGCGGAATACTAAGATTTGAAAACGAGGGAACTCCGCAATAAAGCTGTCGACAGATACAACAATACTATACATTCCGTGACTGGGAGGAAACCGTCTGACATTTTCCTCAACAGAACTTCCAGAGTTAACTACCAAGGTTTAGTGAACTTTCGCGTCAAAGTAAACCACGAGTTGCGCGCGGAAACAGAAAGGAAGCAAACATCTAATAACAGGCGTCACAATGTAAAGAGACATACACCAAAAAAATATAAAAAAGGTGAAATAATAGATACAGCCTGTAAGAAAATTAAAGGTAAGAATAAACCATTATACCAAAAAGAATTTGTATCAAAAGATAATAAAGTGACAATCCTCACGGCAAGTGGCCGCAGGATTCACAATGCTCATATTGAGAACATTTAAAATATATACGTTATATATTTAATATATGAAAAAAAAATGAATAAAGAGGGGGTATATACACACACACACACAATATACGCACAATGCACCTGTAACCATTCCTTATATAGTAATGTAGTAATAGTCACAAGTTCAATTTGTTTTAAGGGATATCAATCCAATTACAGGATTAAGATTAGCCTTGTATTTTTAATATAAATTTTAACTAAAACTGTAGTACAAGTAAAAAATGTTGCAGAAACAAAGAAAATTTTTGCTGTTGTCCTTATTTAAACATTTTAACTTCCACTTTTGTAGTAAGGTCGCGACAAACATGCTTACATAACCACATGTATCGAACGAAAAATATTTGCATATCCCACAGATATAACCTCTCTAGCGGCGACCTGGGGATTCCAGATCTTCAATTATAAGGCACCTATAGTCTCTGTTAAGGAGGGCAAGGATTAGATCGTTGACGGCAGGTTCAAGCTGGTGCATGCAATTAACCTAGAACAATTCGAACATCTGTTGGATGGGGTGGCCAATGCCACAAGCCGCAAAATTAAGGACGAAGACAGAAGGCACATGATAGAATTCCATTTGTCACAGGTAAAGCGCCGTCTTCATTCACTCAAAGGTAAGCCAACGAGAAGGGCAAGATCAATCAGTTGGTTGGGATCTGCTTGGAAATGGGTGGCTGGTAGCCCTGATGCTTCAGACTGGAGCGAAACCCTTCGAAGTGAGGAATCCATAATCGAAAATAGTAACCACCAATATAAAATTAATGACAAGCTCTTTGGTATCACTCGTGAAATTACGCAGAAAATTATTCTGGTGATTGGGAGAAATGAAAACGGTATTAAGGATGTGAATTCTGGAAGATTTGAGCAGGACATTTTGGACGAGATTCTGCTCATCAAAGAAGAAGTGAATGAAATCGTTCGGGCTTGCCAAATGGCAAAAATTGGCCTGATTAATACCAATCTCCTTGATACGGAAGAGGTCAACACGGTCATCAATGAACTAGCACCTCTACGGTACGCTAACGAAATAGAAGCAATTGAGTACGGCACACCCTCAATTCTCACCAATGGTGTTGTACGTTATTTCAATACCAAAGGTAGGAATAGAAGAGTATAATTTGCTGATAATACGATGATCAGTTATAGAAGGAAAACGGATGGATCTGAAATTCAAGAAAGTTCTGATCAACCACAGGGTCACGTATGACATAAAGGACAGTTGCCTCTCAATAAATAACTCGACAATATGTGAAGATAATGCCTTAGAAGTACTTCCTGAGGAAAGCTGCGTTGCTAGACTGTTAAAAGGTGGACCCACGACCTGCACTTTCCAAACAAGTACCGAGGAGGTCCTGGAACTCCTTAAAGACGACACCATTTTTGTCAACAATTTTAAAGGCGATTTAATTTCTAACAATATTTCAAGGCCTCTTACAGGTACATACGAGTATATAATCCAGATACATAACGAGACGATCGAATTGAATGGGAAGACTTGGGATACGTCCATGAACTCAACGTTCAGAACATAGCACGCATAGGTAACTTATCCCAACAATTTAAAATCTCTATTTTTACAGAAGTTTCAATCCTTATTGGTGCGGCATTCGTCGTACTTACCATCTGGCGAAAGATACATGCAAAGGCCAGTTTCCCAACAATCTCATCCCCTAACCTACCACAACCAACGGCTTGACCTCAAGGTCTTCAAAGGATCTACGAGGCGTAGATTTTCGAAGGGGAAGGAGTTATCACAATCCGATATGCGACGCCCAATAACTTGTTCCAACAGGTTCAAACAGGTTTCGAGCTGATTCAGCAAATAATTGGTCTGTTGAGTTTCCCACGGAAACGAATGCACGAGCAGGCTATTCGACACCGGATCAAGTGCACAATCAGGAGGAATGCATGGGAACCTTTGCATAGCTAACGGAGCTTTTGAGTTAAGCTGATGAGGATTGTGAAATCAGTTCTGGGCTGGACTGCATCGACAGTGTATAAATCGAATTCGGAGATTTTAATAAATTTATAACGAGTATAGAAAAACAGTTTTTTTATTGTAAGTCGAACAGTTGGGTCAACCCCTTGGCTGACGTTCGCGTTTTTTTTATTGTCCATGTAAAGGACAAATATACCATTATGAAGAGATTTAATGTTCTTTTGATGCACATTATTAAATTTTTCCAAATACCAAATGTTGGGGTGTGTAGGGTTTTTTAAATTTACTAATTTGTGTAGGGTAAAATACGGGGGTAGAAAAAATGCGAGTTTTAATAGAAAAGAAAAACACGTTGTTCCTTCTTCAAGTGTTACAGCAAAGAGACTCTTTATTCGTCATCCGGAAATTACTTCCATATTTACATCTTTAAACTGTCATACAAAACTTTGCATAATAATCGTAGGCTTACGTTACGTAAATCAGTTTACATTGAGGTTAGATTAAGTTCAATTTACATAGTTTATCTTAATTTTAAATAAAGATTGTCATTTCAAGCAAAATAATTAATTTATAGTTTTAAAACAAAGCAAAGATAAAAATTGCACTTATATAAGTATGTTGTACTTCCGAACATGCTCCCGCCCGGTGGACGACTTTCGTCCGCAAGTGTACTCAATTGATTCGTTTCGATTGTGTTATCGCGCCGGTGTACACAATTCGAAACGAAATCTAATTTTCCCGAGGGGGCAGACAGAAAAAATAAACAATTAAATAAAAAACACTTACCTTATTCACAATAACAACAAAAAAAAACTAAAAACTAAACAAAAAAAAAGGGGTAAAACCAACGAAAACTTAAAAAAAAAAACCGCACAACACACACGAAACGCAAATTGACCCAATTCTGGGCAATGTTCAAAACAAACTATTGCATAAAGCAAATTACGCATGTTTTATCTCCCTTTGTTGCTCGTTTGTTATTCGTCATCCTTGTCACCTACATGTAATGTTTCAAATTATTAACTTACACGATTTTTGTTTCATTCACATGTAGATAGTCAACACACTCGCACTCACACAACACACAACTCTTATGTTAGAAGAAGTACTACATACTCCAACTGCAATTGAGTACACTTGCGGACGAAAGTCGTCCACCGGGCGGGAGCATGTTCGGAAGTACAACATACTTATATAAGTGCAATTTTTATCTTTGCTTTGTTTTTTTTATTTTTTTGTAATTTATGTTAAAATACTCGTATATTGTATGTATTTAGCTTTTAAGGTTCTTATTATTATTGTTATGTGTTATTATCTTGTATGTTTTTAAATTATTTTAAAATTATTTTTGAAAAGAATACCTGTTGATAGGATTAAGTGTTGTGTTGTGTTGTGTTGTGTTGTGTTGTGTTGTGTTGTGTTGTGTTGTGTTGTGTTGTGTTGTGTTGTATTGTGTTGTGTTGTGTTGTGTTGTGTTTTCAGTGGACAACGTTGATCGTGTCACGAAAAGTTCGAATGCCGTCGGGATTTTGGTTATCCATTTTCCGTAGACATTTTGGAATTTCGAGACTTTGCGACGTTGTCCTGTATGATTTAGTGTGATTGAGTGGATAACCTGGGAGGATACTAAACCTTCAAATGCCGTCGGGGTTTCGATTCTTCAATTCCCGTCGGTATTTTGGAATCTCAGACCTCCACAGCGTTGTCCAATATGAATGATATTGTGTGGTTGAGTGAGTGGACTGTATGTGTTGTGCTGTGTAGGGATATCTAGGGTAAACGAAATTGTAATCTTTGTATTTAAGTAAGTTAATAAATTTTTTATATAAAAAGAGAATGCCTTTATTTTTTTTATGTGAGTTTATTTAAAGTATCTGTTTCATACAAATTTTGTGTTATGTCGTTCAATTGTCTTGTGTGACCATGTGACCGTTTGAGTTATCCGGTTTTGGTTCCTACCGTAACCACTCGTACATGTTCGTCTTTCCCGGGATGTGTGCCGATGATTCGTTTGAGTCGCCGTTGCAATTGTGGTGCTCTTTTATGCTTGATGAGAACTAAGTCTCCGCGTCTTGGTCCCGGCTTCCGTTTTGTCCACTTCGGGCGCTGTTTCATCTTGGACATATACATTCTGCTCCACTTTCGACAAAAGTAGTTGGTCATCGATTGATTTCGATTCCATCGCTCAAGGTAACTTACCCTTTCCAAGGCAGTGTCTCCTTGAGGAATTACGACGAGTCTTTTGCCGATTGCATCTACCTTTAGTGAACCTTTGTCTCTTTTTCTAGCTTGTGCCCGGCAGTTTCGTACAAAACGGTTGTAGTACGCAGGACTGCGACGACGTTTCGTAGTTCTGGTTGACTCATTGAATACCGCATGGTGAGTAATATAGAAATGGTGTCGTGTATCCGGTATGGTATTCTTTGCGTCAACTACGGCCATCTGGCGAAGCTTTTTGCATTCGTTTAAACACTGGGAATGCTCCTTGTGTTGTGTGGGGTTCTCCTGGAATCTTCCTTCCAGTTGATGAAACCTACGTAAGGCACCTAACTTCGAGGCACCAAACCCAGGCTTACATCCGTTTTCCAATGGTTGCGATTCCTGATGGTGACCATCAGCTAATCTTCTTTTTGTGTTAATATTATGCTTTTTACCTGTTTTGTCTTCCGCAGTTTTATTAGTATTCACAGGCAACTCCTCCAGTTCCCAGGACCTTCGCAGCTGAGTGTTGTTATCGAGAACCTGTAAGAAGCTATGTACAGGTTCTTTATTTTGTGAAATTGCCTTCCCAAGGAGAAGCCAGCCTAACTCTGATTCCTGTGCAATTGGCGATGTTTCATCTATGCCACGGATAATTGATCCTAAAATAAAGTCAGAGTAAACGTCGGCTCCCAGGAGGATATCAACAGTCGCAGGCTTGTCGAATTGTGGATCAGCTAACTTCAAACCCTGGATGTGTTTCCAATTTTGCAGAGCTAAAGGTTTGGATGGCAGAAGACCGGTCAGGGACTTGAACACATAGGCTGGGGTATTTGTCTCGAAAGGTGTTACCAGCGACCCAAAGGTAAGACTTACATACCGCTGACATGAACCACTTCTAAGTTTTCCCAATCCAGATACCTTAATGAGTGTTCGCCGTTGATGAAGCCCTAACAATTGAACAGCTGACTCTGTGATAAATGTTGCTTCAGATCCAGGATCGACTAACGCCCTCAGATTAAAATAATTACCATTCGACGACCTGACTCGAACAACTGCTGTTGCCAGAAGAACACTTGGCTGATGTACTTCAGGAGAGACAATTTTGGGTTGGTTGGTATTTATTTTTGTCTTTATGTGGAAAGTTTGTGTACCTATAGTCGTATTTTCATGATTTCTTGTAGATTTGGAGCTAGGATTCGTAAAATGTAGCAGAGAATGGTGTTTCTGCATACAGTAATAGCAGCGCGCACTGCTTTGACATTGGTTTGTCTTGTGGCTGTATGCCAAACAGTTCCGACAAACCCCGATTCTGTCCAAGGACTTAGATCGTTCGCAGATCTCCAAGTCAATGAACTTTTCACAAGTCCTTAGAGAATGTTGACCTTTACCACAAACCTGACATGCAAACTGCATTTTACCAATATGCAGCACCGTTTTCTTCTCAACTGCAATACCTTTGTGTGGAGAAGAACCGCTGCCCTTTAGGCCACTCGTTCCAGCTACTGCTTCCAAGGTCCGAAAACGCGTTTCTAGGAACGCTGTAAATTGTGTAAGTGTGGGCAACTCCTTAGAACTACCTAATTTCTCCTCCCACAAACGCTGAGTAAATCCAGGTAATTTTTGTACCATTATATATATTAAAATGTCATCCCAAGAACTTACCGGCAATCCTAAATTTTCCAGGTCATGAAAACATTCCTGGGACGTATTTAGAGACTTTATGCTACTTGCAGTCTCTTTTGTTAACTGCTGCTGTTCAAATAAGAGTTGGAAGTGTGCGTTCACCAGCACTCGCTTGTGGTCGTATTTGGCGACAAGCAGTTCCCATGCTTTGTCATAGTTGCCAGAATACAACCCTAAATGCTGCAACAAACGAGCAGCTTCCGCGAGGGAATCTATGTATGTACTTTATTGTTATATATATATATATACACATATATTTGCATTTGCACTTGCACTTGCACTTGTACTTTCTAATTTTTTATTCTTTCAAATTTAAATGTTTAATGTTTTGTGTAGTCTATTAATTGTCTTTTTTTTTTATGTATATATATATTGCACTTTGCACTTTGTCCTTGAACTTGTACTTTTCACTTTTTTATCAAAATTTTTTTTCTTTTAAATGTTTAATATTTTAATTGTTAAATTATCCGGCTCGAAGGACCAAATGTTGGGGTGTGTAGGGTTTTTTAAATTTACTAATTTGTGTAGGGTAAAATACGGGGGTAGAAAAAATGCGACTTTTAATAGAAAAGAAAAACACGTTGTTCCTTCTTCAAGTGTTACAGCAAAGAGACTCTTTGTTCGTCATCCGGAAATTACTTCCATATTTACATCTTTAAACTGTCATACAAAACTTTGCATAATAATCGTAGGCTTACGTTACGTTAATCAGTTTACATTGAGGTTAGATTAAGTTCAATTTACATAGTTTATCTTAATTTTAAATAAAGATTGTCATTTCAAGCAAAATAATTAATTTATAGTTTTAAAACAAAGCAAAGATAAAAATTGCACTTATATAAGTATGTTGTACTTCCGAACACCTTTAGAAGAAAATTTACGCATTTAACCGTTAAGGTAATTTTTGTTGCTTATGTTTCGAACAGCACTGTACATGTTTGAAAACCAATTTTAATGTATTGCGAAGATTTGGAGAAGCTAAGGCTGTGGTTTACTGCTCACAAGTTAATTATTATAAATATTAAATATTATTAAATTAAATATTAAAAATATTAAATACCTGGGCGTTCTAATAGATCATAACTTGAATTGGAAGGATCATTTTAGAGCATTGAATTCGCATATGAATCTTGTAGCTCGTAAACTCTATATTATTAAGCCATATTGCTCCAAAATCGTTTAACATAAAATCGATTATGGTCTTGAACACTCGAAGTTGCAATACGGCATTACTAGTTGGGGTGGATCGTAATTTAATGCAGTTAGACCAGTTTTGACGGCACAGAAGCATATAGTTCATCTTCTTTCTGGTGTTAATGGTCGTACTCATAGTTGGCCCATATTTAAAAGACTTACAATTCTACCGTTGTACATTTTCAAGGTACTTAAAGAATTTTTCAAGAAAAGTGGTAACATGCCAAGTAGAAGCAATCAAATTTTATTATTATTATTATTATCAAGGGAACGATACAAATTAATTTGTAGGGTCCGGGATTTAACGCCGGAGTACTATGCCCATGTGGCGCATTTTGTCAACAGCACGCGGAGTACTGAGTTCCCACCTACATACTTACCGCGCCCAACAATGCTTGATTTCGGTGATCTAGTGGAAACCGATGCAATCAATCAATTTAAATGCATTTCTATTTATATACTTAATTTACTTTTACATGCTAGACAAAAAAATGCTTAAATAACTTACAAATAGTCTTATTTTAACATACTGGCCCCATGCGGGCACTCTAAGTTAAACTTAACACTTAAACTAAGTCTTTTGACTTATATTACATTCTATATTTACATTATAACTAAAACTAAGAAAATAAATTTTGAGCAAAAACTTATTACATGGACTTTTGTTTTTTACTTAAACTTACAGACTACCTAAAAAATAAATCTTAATCTACTTAACCTACTTACATATAATACGTTCATACACACATATATACAATAGTGGGAACCGATGCTTTCATTGTGGCGAGGCCGTTGACAGAATCAAATTTATAACTTACGAATAAATAGCATGACTCTTGGTAACATACCAGTTGCACGTACAAATTTTTCATTTTAAAATTTTTTTCACGTTTACTGCCCCAACTCATTTTAACGAACTTCCATAGTTCATCCGAAAAACTAATTTCTATAATGTATACACCAAAAAAAAATTAAAGAATGGTTATTTACTATTGATAATGTTAGCATTGAATCATTATAAAGAGATATGTATACGAGTATCTCAAAACGTTGCGTAGCAGAAATATCTTTGAACTTTCTTTCTTCATAAAATTTGGAATGTACAACTTTTGAATTAAATTTATTTTATTTTAGTTCTTTTAATCTTAGTCACTGAATGTCACCCCACATTAGAAAACTTTTAAAATGCATAAAATACAGTTGGAATGTCGTTTAACACTAGTTTAGAACTACTTGTTCATTAAATTACATAACGACAACTAAAAATTTATTCATCATTTAACAATTTGTTAAATTGTACAATTTTAATTTAATTTTAATTTTGGTGGGGGCTGAGGCCCCCATTTATTGGCTTAATACAAGCTTAATCTAATTTAAAAACTAACAGAAAGGCTTAAAAGCTAGTGACCAAGGAAGTGATGGAGGAGATCTTGTTTGAGACGAGGAGTGCTCAGGTGGAAATGAAAAAGGGAGAGGTTCGAGTTGACCTTTCGAAGCATTCGGGAGATAGGTTCGTTGGAGCCATAAGAGGTGCGGTGGACCGGTAGATAGAAGAGACGAGGACAACGTAGATTGCGGGGGTTGGTATTGAAGGAAATGGAGTTCAAAATGGATGCACAGTCGATGGAACCTGAGAGAAGACGATGAATGAAAAGAACGTCAGCAATATTCCTACGTTCTTCTAACGAATTCATATTTAGAAGTTTGAGGCGGTCTTGATAGGGAGGTAAGATTAAAGGGTCGTTCCATGGCAGGCCACGGAGGGCAAATCGGAGGAATACCCTCGATTCGGGAAACATGAACCCGGTGAAAGGGGGACCAAGCTTGACTGGCATACTCAACCAGGGGGCGAACAAAGGTAATATAGAGAGATCTGGTTACATACGAGTTGGAAAATTCCTTGGACCACCGTTTAATAAAGCCAAGTGATGAGTTGGCTTTGAGGATCATCTTATCGATATGGGAACGGAAATTAAGTTCACTGTCGAATAATATGCCAAGGTCTTGAAAAGACTGAACCAGGGGAATTGGTTGACCATGGAGAAAATAAAGTCGGGGGGGAGACGGGTTGCATTTACGTGAGAAGGTTATAGATTGACATTTGGCTATATTAAGTTCTAGGCAGTTTTTGAGGCACCAGATTGAAAACCGATCAAGGTCTTCTTGAAGAAGGGCAGAGTCCTGGGGAGAGGAAATAGATTTAAAAAATTTTGTGTCGTCAGCGTAAAGGGAGAGGGAGGAGTGCTTAATGACACTCTCAACATCGTTGATAGTAAGAATGAAGAGAAGAGGGCCAAGATGACTGCCTTGTGGAACTCCAGATGAGGCCAGGAATGGAACAGAAAGGGCGGATCTAAACCGAACTCTATAATATCGGTTTACCAGGTAAGAAGAAATCCATTTTAAAAAGAGAGGCTCAAAGCCGAGAGCAGACAATTTGAAAAGGATCAATTTATGAGATATCTTATCAAATGCTTTAGTGAAATCTGTTGCGATAACATCGATTTCTTTGCCATTTTCTAAGGCTGAGAGTGCAAAAGACACGAATTCAACTAGACTTGTAGTGGTGATCTACCTTTTAGAAAACCATGTTGTCGGGGTGAAATAAAAGGCTTGCATTTGAAGCTTAACGCTTCGTATAAAATGCTTTCAAAGAGTTTGGGTATATGAGTTTGTTTCACCAAGACAACGCGCCTCTCACCCCTCAGCGGTTGCCATGGGGAAAATCCATGAATTACGGTTTGAACTGCTCGACCATCCGCCTTGTTCACCAGATCTAGCCCTAAGCGACTTCTTTTTGTTCCCTCATCTAAAAACTGCGCTCAGAGGACAGAGATTTTCGTCAAATGAGGATCCAATCACCTTCTTGAACAATTATTTTGCAGAGAAAAACGCCAAGTACTGTTTGGACGGGTTAGACGGGTTAGACGGGTTAGACGGGTTATTGTTAAAAAAATAAAAAAAAAATTTGAGAAAAAATATCTTGTATCATTGTTCGGTCGGAAACTTTTCAGACAACCCTCGTATACTTTCTGTTTTTGCAAAATAAAATATCTTTTCAGAACAAATTCATAAAAAAACGTCTTTTTTCGTCCTTGCAACTGCGTATAACCCCTTATAACTGAGCTCCAACTAGAGTAAATCACAATAGGCCTCACCTCAGTGATAAGTGTACATAGTCCCAAATCTCTGCTTAATATAATCTAAACTAGTAAATATGTTAGACTTTCTGTTGATGTGTCTATTAGAAATCGCTTTGCTTAAAATAAGACACCATTGTTGTACCCCGATGAGAGATCTATTAGATGTTGCGACTATCGAAAACTTTAATTATTAGGTAGTAAAGGAATTAATCTACCTAGGATATGAAGTAAATTCCAGTAATGACCTAAGTGCGGAAATTAAATGAAAAATAGCTTTTAGTAACCGATGTTTCAATGAGCTGAAAAAACAATTGAGCGGCAAAGTCCTACTACGGGCTTTGTCGGAGTGTGAAGGAGAAGGTATAGCGAATAACCATATCGGCTGTACAAACACGTTGATATAGTCAGAAGACTTCGCTTACCGCGATTAGGATTGCTAGGTCATGTAGAGCGCATAGACACGAGTGTTTCAGTCCGAAGAATCTTCAGTTTCACCCCAGTTGGGCAACGTAGTATAGGAACGCTTTACCTAAGGTGGCACACGCAGTTGCTTGGTGTGCCTTCAACCAAATTGGTGCGCGTAGCTGGAGGCAGGTAGCTTTGGAGTGAAGTCTTACGAGTATGATAATCGTATGTGGGAGTTTTGAGATTTTCTTGTGTGAAGTTCGTATTGTGGATGGATTTTCTGATGATTTTTGTCCGTTTGTATGTATACATATAAAATCATATGGTATATCAGATGCAAATATATGTTTTTGGTATTAAATGGTATTGAATTCACTATCTTTTTAATGACATACAAATAATGGTTCTAAGATTATTTCTTGGAAATAATCAATCTAACTCTGAAAATTTTGAAAGTAAAGTTTTATTTTTTTTAAATCAAGCATAAATCAAGCTTTAATTTTGTGTATAATAATCTAATATTCAGCCTACATTAACCAAGGAAAGCACTTTCAAAGTCCTAAATGGTGCAAATCAATCACCATGTGCTCAATATATAAGTAACTGCAGCAGGGCCCCGATAATCCGAACACTCGTAACCGAACGAACCCCAGGGTCCGGGAATGAGAGCGAAAATTCGAAGGCTTAATTTAACTTGAGTCTACTGTCACTCACAGTGTCACACTCACCACGCAATACTAAGTTTGGTTCCTTAGCGCCGGTGCACCTGAGCTGCAACGTATTTCTTCCTATCTATTTTGCAGCTTATGTGCACTGGGCCTTACTTTTTCCAGTAACTTTAAGTTGATTCGCAGAGTAAGCAAGTGTACCGGAGAATGATGATGACAACAATCCCAATAATAAGTAGATACAAACATTTGGATCATAAATCGTGGAAGATGCCATCTCAATCCAGGACCATTACAAGCCTTTGGCTGTCAATCATCATCGTCAACAACAAAGGGGGGTCGTAAATTTTTTGTTGCGCAGTAGGCCAAAGAGATGACCACAGCCACTGGCTAACTGCGTAGTCGTAACTGCGTAGGCGTAACTGCGTATCTTCAGGGTGGACAGCTGCAACGATATGACTATAAATAGGGAGGATCTTAAGTCATAAGTCATCAGTTATCAATTGTCCTCAAAAGTGAAGTCAGTAAAAACTGTTTTATTTATTGAATCGGGTTCACAATTCTTTACTGTCGGTTTGCCTCGCAATTTTGTTTTATTTAATACTGTTGCTTGGTTTTTCTTCGACCATATCGTGCGCTTTTTAAATTATGGCTTCAACATCGTAGAAAAGGAAACATATTACATTAACAATATCATAAAAGTGCGAGATTTTGGACAAGATTAAGCAAGCTATTTAGTTATCAGTTGTTGCAATGCAGTACAACGTTGGAATATCCACTATTTTTGACATTAAAAGCAAGGAGAAACAAATAAAATCATTTGTAATAAAAACAGAAAAGGGTCCAGGCACCAGAAAAATTGCTGGCGAATCAGGCTTTTACCGGAAAATGATACCAGACAAACCGCTTGCGTCTGAGTCAGAGAGTACGGCACCAGGTTCCAAAGTATTGAAGGAAATGATCACATTTATGCCATGCGCAAACGCAACCCGAACGCACAAACTGCCTTTGCTGGTTGTTGGCAAAGCACAACGGCCACGTGCATTTGCAACGGCCAAAAAATTACCAGTCTACTACACAGGTCAAATAAATGCTTGGGTCAAAAGACCAATACTTTTAGGACATTTCATTCCCGAAGTAAAAAAATTTTTATTGAAAAAAACCTACCTCTAAAAGCACTTTACTTCTTGATAGTGTTTTGTACATGCCATCTAATTGCACAGATCTTGTTGCATTTTTCGTTAAAAAATTGCAAATAATGATGGCACTGTGCGATGGTGCGTTATCATGGTACAAAATCCAAGAGTTTTCTGCCCACAATTCTGGTCTCTTTCGGCGAATTGCTTCACGCAAACGTCTCATAACGCCCAAATAATACTCATTGTTTACTGTCTGGCCTTCTGACAAAAATTCATGATGCACTACACCGTTGTAATCCATGAAAACCGCGAGCATTGCCTTCTTTTATGACTGAAAACGATGTGGTTTTTTTCGTCTTAGCTCATTTGGTGAACGCCATTCACTTGCCTGATGTCTGGATTGCGTGTCGTACTCATAAACCCACGTTTCGTCTCCAGTAATGATCCTTTTGATGAATGTGGGATCGGATTCAGCCTCGCAAATCACCTCTTTTGCTACGTCAACACGGTCTCTTTTTTGCATGAAATTGAGGTCCTTTGGCACCAACTTTGCTGCTACACGACGGAAACCCAAATCATTAACCAAAATGTCTTGGACGGATCCATAGGCAATGTTCAAGTCCTCCGCTATCTCTCTGATGGTTAATTTGCGGTTATTGACCAACATTTCTTTTACATCAATCAATGTTTTCGTCCGTTTTCGATGTCGATGGTCTGCCACTGCGTTCATCATCTTCGATTGAGTCACGACCATTTTTGAACCGCTCGTGCCACTGGTAAACGACCATTTTCTTCAGAGAATCGTTGTCGAAACATATTTCCAACGTTCGCGCAAAATTAAATCCGTTTTCTACGCAAAATTTAATACAAGTTCGTTGTTGCAAATTTAAGTCCATTTCTAAAATTGTAAGAAATCGCCAATACACACTGAAATAGATGTACCCTTGGCTACGTAACTTTTGCAAATGTCAAGCAATGACACTAAGATTTAGAGGAAATGTCAATAACAGATTTATCAACTTAACAAAAAATCGGAACAATGGGAGCGCCATACGGTGGTGCGGGAAGTTTTTGATCAAGGTGGTATAACAAGAATTACCACAGGACGCCAGAGTGAAAACAATTACTTGTTAAAAGATGATATAAAATCTCGGCGTATAGCTTTTAGAGTATATTATACACACATTTTTGTTAGCAATGAGGAAAATATTGCTAATAGAAGCAATTCTATCGAAGGCTGATATGCTCACGTTGTGAGTGAGTTGTAGTATCTTGGGTATGCTCGCGTTAAAAAAATATTTCTGCATAACATTTTAATAGACGACTAATCCGATGAAGAATACTTTAATAATCCGTAACAATCATTGTTATCAACCATATCATTCTAAATAAACTTATTTTAAAAACAAGGTCTCTTCAATCGCTTGAAGAAAGCAATGCATCTCTTTGTAAGAAAGTGGTGCTGCTGGAAAACAAAATAAACCTTCTGGAGCAGAAAGAGAAACAAAGTGCTGTGGATATCGTTGGCCTTCCCCATGTCAATACTTCTGACGTCGTGGAAAAGGTCAACAATTTGTTTACTGCAATGGGAGAACAATCCGCATCAGAAGATATTGTCTCTTGTTTTGTCAAGACTACGAGTGTAGGGAATAAAAGAAAATCGGCCAATATTGTATGCGTCAGGTTTTCGTCTCTCTCGCGGAAAAACGATGCAATGAGAAAATTGCGATTAAACAGAGAAAAAATTTCGAAAGTGCTTCTTGGTGTAAACACCAACTGCGGCGGCAGAGATGGCGGGAAAAGTGAAAGCAGAAGGAAAATCAACATGAATGATTGTCTCACAGATTTTAAAAGATCTCTACTTAATAAAGCAAATGAACTTAGAAGCAACAATATATGTAAATTTGATTGGGTGAGAAATTCAACCGTTCTTATCAGAAAGAAGGAAGGTGATAAAGCTATTAAATTATACTCATTTGAAGATTTACAAAAAATTGATGGCGTATATGTATAATTAACTATTCAATTATATTAAAATGATTAATCCTAATAATAATTTAAACAACAATTTTTGTACATCTTCTTCTTTATAATAACAATACTAACTTTTCTTCCTCATCTGAACATTACAATTGCTATTGCATAGATCATCCAAACAAAGAACAATCTTCTGGTTTTTCAGTAACACATCAGAACATTCGCAGTTTGAGAATGAATTTTGATACATTTTCCACTCATCTTTCCTCATTGGACCATCTCCCTGATCTGATTTTTGTTTCTGAAATTTGGATTTATGATTTCACTATTCCTAATTTTTTATTTGATGCAGCATGCAATGATTCATATGCAGCTGGCGGTGTTGGAGTATTTTTTCAAAGTGATATAGTAGGCAAAAAAATCAAAAAATATAAATTGCAAAGTGCTGACGTAATTAGCTACAGTTGTGAAATTTCTGATACCCATTATTGTTTTATTTGTGTTTATAGAGTACATAAATGTTCAGTAAACTCCTGTATTGAAGAGTTGTCTTTGTTTGTGGAAACTCAAACTTGTAAAAATATAATTCTGCTTGGTGATTTTAATATCAATATTCTTTCTGCCTCTTCAGACGTCGATCGCTTCTTGACGACTCTATCTACGTTCGGTTTTGACTCTTTGCTGTCTCAGCCTACCAGTTTGAACTCGTGTCTGGACCACATATTTGCGAGGGTTTACCGTAATAACAAAATGTAGTTCAAAACTGCGTCATTTGACCTGAATTTAATAGACCATCACTTAACAATTATCCAAATGGATAGTTATGTTACGCGTACCAAACCAGCTGAGTATGTCACTTTCGAGAAGATCAACTATAATGTCCTCAAGAACCGTTTGAACTTTGAATTTTTGGAAGAAGTTTTTAGCACAGCCGATCCGTCAATGGCTTTTAACATATTTTTAATGAAGCTTCAGTCTCATATCGCGAATAGCAAACATATAAAAAGTGGCATAAGCAATAAAAATAAATGTCTGAAGCCGGGGATGACTCTTTCAATTCTGAAAAAAGTTTTGAATGTTAACAACTCAACCATCTCCGACCCTTTGCAAATTGCTGAATTATTTAATGATTTCTTCTGCAACATTAGTTCTTCTCAAAACGCACCCAACCACAATTTCACTTACAGGAGTAGTTTTGATTTAGTGGATATGGAAAGTCAAGCAGAGAGTTTTTTCTGTGAACCATTCACTGCTCTAGAGATATATAAGATAATCTATTCTCTTAAAACATCCAATTTTACTTCTTGTGATAAGATTTCAAGTTTTATGTTGAAAGAAAATCTCGTTTCAAATCTCTGATGATTTATGTTTTATTTTTAATAGCAGTATACAGTCAGGAATTTTTCCACAATCTTTAAAAACGGCAATAGTATTGCCACTCTATAAAAAGGGCGACAATACTATTTTAAATAACTATCGTCCTATATCTTTGTTATCAGTATTTTCAAAAATATGTGAGAGGGGTATTAAATCAAGAATATTGTCGTTTCTAGAATGAACAAACCTTTTCAGTGATTGTTAATTCGGCTTTAGAAGTGGAAGGTCCACTGAAACTGCACTGCTAAAACTAACTGGGGAATTATATCACAGCATTAATTCATCAGAGATCCCAGTTTCTTTGTTTATAGATATCACTAAAGCTTTTGATGTGGTGGATCACTCAATATTATTAGATAAGCTGTTCCATATCGGTATTAGAGGTTATATATATGATTGGTTTGTTTCATATTTAAAAAACCGCCAGCAAATTGTAAAAATCCAGAAAATTTACAGCTCTCCGAAAAATATCGAGATTGGTGTTCCACAAGGTTTGGTTTTAGGTCCTATTCTGTTTTTAATATATGTAAATTATCTGTTTGTTCAACCCTTTAAAGGTAAAGTTACTGCATTTGCTGATGATACTGCGCTCTCATACTCAAGTAAAAGTTTGCTAAATGTTTGCTCGGAGGAGCGGACTGAGAAAATGGTTTTCAATACACAAGCTCAAAATCAGGGAGAAAACGAAATTTATGATATTCGGTATGAACGGTAAAATTTGTGATGACTTGCCGTTATTTTACCAGTTTCTGCAACTAACTTTCCCCTATTTAATTGCGACGATAATACTTTTTCCTTTAACAATTTAACGCCTTGTTGAAGTAATTGTTTTAAGGTTGAGTGCGTCGACAATTTTAAATATCTAGGTATTATCTTAGATAACAAGCTTAGTTGGTGCAATCATGCACATTATATCAAAAAATATCTTAATAAAGTTATAAGACAACTGTATCACCTTAGCCTTTATTGTCCACAATCAACCAACTTGTATATAACGGTCTATTAAAATCTAAATTAGAATATGGTATTTCGTCGTGGGGTGGAGCTTTTTTTTAATAAAACTGAATCTTTATTAATAAAACAAAAACTTATACAGAGTAAGTCGCCGTATGGTTTGCGAGGAAATACTAGAAATTTTGTAACCGTTCCTATAGTTCGTAAAGTTCATTTTGGACGATTTTACTTTCCACCGCACCCCGTCTGTTTAACCTACTTCCAGATAATATGAGATGCGAAAGAGTGAAAAATGTATTTTTTAATGATATTAAAAAATGGATACTGTCCTTTGACTACTCAGCTGTAAATAGTTTATTTATTAATGAATTTTGTTCTTTGAATGTCAAATTATTTCTTTATATTTTGGTCTTTAAAATACTGTATTTAATATCGTTTGATTTCATTTTGAATCTCCCCTTCAATATCAATATTATATGTTTGTATGTAGACTGGTACATTCAACTCTTATCACTTGGACAATAGATTGTACCTACTATTTCGTATTTTATTTTTTAAACAATGAAACAATGAATTTGTAAAATTAAAGATTTATTAATGAAAATGTGAAATAAAGCAACACACTGCATACATATATATATCCTTGTCTAGCTTTGATCACGTGCATAGTAAAGTTAATATTAATACTGAAAAAAAACAGCATTTTTGAATGTTTCTGTAAAAAAAAGCTTGCAGGTACCTACCATGTACCTACATATTGAGCACTTTGAAAGTGCTTTTCTTGGTTAAAGTCGGCTAAATCTTACATTATTATACACAAAATTAAAGCTTAATGCTCTTTCAGGTAATTGTAAAAAAGTGATACGCTCTCACTGAAGATTTTTCAGAAATTAGTGATTTTTTTTAAAAAAAAACTTTACTTTTAATGTATGGAGTTAGATTGATTATTTCAAAAACTGAAAATCTTGGAACCATGACTTATCACGACCGTGAAATCAACTTTCATTTGATACTAAAAACATATATGTGCGTCTTACTTTTTTATGTGCATATAAAGGGGGAAACAACATCAGAAGGTCCACCCGCAATTAGAATTTCACACAAGAAAATCCCAAAATCTAAACATATGATTTTCATAAAACTTCATCAGTTTCACTGATGTATACTCTTGTTCCAAACGTATCTCATTTCCTTTGAAGACTCATCCCTCATTTCCATTAATTTTGTTCTACCTTTACATTCAATAAACAAAAGCAAATATTTGTCTACTATGGTTTCCTTGTTATGACATGGTGATTACTTATGCAACAGTTTCTAGTCGTAGTAACAATTAAAAAATATATTAAAAGAAAAAATAACATCAGCAGTGTGGTTTTGCTTAAAATCGCTATAATAAAATTAAAACATATAATTCTCAACACTGGGGCAGTACTGATTTCGACAAAATAAAAGTGCACTGATACTCGTATTTTACGTCAATCTCACCACACAATAACGCATATCATTGTATGTATTTCGTATTCCCTCACGCATTTAAATTGATATTTTGATCAACCCCTACTCTCCGAAAAAATAATAACACACCGGAAGCTGGACACCAAAAAAAGTATGCATACATTGGTACTACGTATATAGATATTTATATACATATGTATATTCATATATATTCGTATCACTCCATCTGTGAAATTTTATTGTGTCCAGAGCTTGGTAAAAACTGCGTATGCAAGCAGGCAGGCATTCAAACTGGAACTGCCATACCGCCATTGCCACCGCGCTGTAACGATTTATAAAGGCCATAATAGATATTCAATTTATTTTGTGGAAAAATCGCCAGCACACACAGACCCGGAATTGGCGACCCGGTTAGCTGGCATGGCAATCGTATACTCGTATATCTCGCAATGATTCTGTAGTCCAAAAAACCGACTACTCGCCGACCACCACCCCACAAGGACATGGGATTTATTTATTTATGGACGCACATCCCTTAAGCATTTAATAATAAAAACAACCACATAAAGCGATTATCATTTTAATACATCAGATGTGCCACGCTGTGTCATATCACAATGATAAATAGGTGGTATCCTACACCCTTTGACTTGGTCGGCGAGATATAATCTTTTGGTTTGTCCCTACGTTTACGCGTGTCTCTGTTGCACTATATGAGAGTTTCTGCTCTGAAAAACGTAAAAGACACATGCTAAGCCTGAATGATGATATTGTTTTTTTGTTGGTTTCTACTCTTGTTAATGTTGCTTTATTTTGTTTTTGTTTTTTTTAAATCATATTCATATGCTTATTTGAGTATAGAGAAAGTTTGACATGAGGAGCGTAAGTGAATGGTGTATGTCATCGGATTTACTGTTCACCTATAAGCTATTTGCCTGTATGTCACAACGAATCCAAATGATTAATTCATGCAATCAATCCGAAGACATTTCGTTTTGACATTTCAAGAGGACGGGTTTGCTCATGCTCATGTTGATATGTGACAGCCTAATCATGCAAAGAATGCTGCTCTTGTTCGCTTGATTTGATACATGTTGTCGAATGACTCGGAGTTTGTTACGCGAAGTACAGTGAACAGATTGTTGCTTTCTGATCTGTTTTAATCTTTTTTATTCAGCTTTAGAGAGTTAACAATTTGACAGCTCACGTGTTTCGTGTGACTTGCTAGAAGTCACATAAGATGGTGGAATCTTTAGCTTTCTTACATACATACTCATAAGCTCGCTGATGTGAATGACGGTGTCAGCAATTCGAAGAGAGTTGCTATATGTTAACAAAAGTATTCCAGCAAATATGTACTTTCTAGGTTGTATTGTTTTTACCTAACGTTTTAATGATAAAATAAGGACAACGTTATTGGCAATTACTCCGATCAGACTCTGGTAAAACACCATGAACTTAATGCATATTACAACGTAAATCTAAACCATCAGCTAGCTTATTCGCTGATGATAAGTGGCAACAAAAAGAGGAAATTCAGAGGTATCTAAATAGACTCCATCCATATTACCTAGATATACCTTACGAAATATTAAGCATTATAGGAAAAAAAACTAACATCACATGCCTAGCAAATCAGGACATTTTTGAAGCCGATTTTCTGAATCTGCAGTCAATTGAAAAACGAATACTGTATCAAACACAGTAACACTATAGAAGGTTTTATCCTTAATATTCCAACAGTGGGTGTTTTCAATGGTCGTCAAGTGTTTTACAAAGACAAATCGTCGACACTTAAGCCTCCGCCCATCAACACCTTCTCTTATATCCACGTAGTGAATCCTGGAATCTTGGCATCTTTGACTGAAGGAAGGGTACCGAACCCCTGAGGGCTGAATTGGCAGCTTAACGCGATAGAGGAGGGCGGCGGCGGAAGAATTCAATATACCGATCAACGATCGCATCCACGGCTCTACTCAGTTTGAGCTACTTTAGTGCACACCGAACTTTAGAGCAACTTCGACGTATTTGGAGTCCAGGTCTAAAGGTATCCTGGGGTAGAGATGCCCCCGCAAGAAACATGCAAAGACCAAGGGCAGCTTTCACAACCGGACCCTTTGTCCAGCCGTTTTATTAAGGACCTGGCGCTCCAGGTGTAAAACTAATAACAGTTCTGAGACAACCAACAGCCTCAGATATGGACGGCAATAATGATGACGGCCACAGCAAATGTTTTAAGTGCAACGAATTTTTAATTTTAGCATGAAATATTACCACCCTTTACAGACCATGTGGTGCCGAAAGCCTTGCTGTATCCCTAGACTGCTTTAAAGCGAATATTACCGCAATCCGAGAAGTGCAAACGGCGACTACTACAGAGATTGTAGACAACGCTTATTTGGATGTGGATTTGCTATTTGAGGGAAACTCAGGCAAAATGTTTTACGCTTTCGGCATGCAAACGAACGCCTTGTTGCAATCCGCATCAAATCCGGTAATATAAGCCCGATTTCCGATCATGCGCCTACAGAGGGTAAGATGAGGGCATCAACGACCAATTCCATCACCTCATACACGTAACATATACGACTATGTTCAGTGTCCCAGCTATGGCACCAAAGTTGTGCCAGGAGATTTTAATGCAAGGATAGATCAGGTGGCCGTCTTTGAGCTTGTCATCGCAAACAGCCTGTCTAACACCACGTCCGACATTAGGTTCAGGTTTTTAGAACTTGTGGTGGGGCGTAACATTTTAGTAACTACATCTCAACATCTAAAAATCGAACTGATGATGCTCTGATGAATCAACCGTCAACTAGGTAGATCGTATTGGGATCAACGCCAGACACTCCTATGGCATTCTGAATATATGTACTTCTACCACCTTGTTACAGCCAAAGGAAGATATCAGATACAGATACAGAAGTAAAATCCCCAGAGTTCGACGTCCAAAAGCTGCAATCGTAAGAGTCCCTTAAAATCGTAGCTCGCGTACATCGTGGAAAAGCAATGGGAAAGTTGTCGATGAGCTATCAGAGAAACTGCCTCAAATGTGATTGGTATCAAATCAGCGCCTCAAAAAACCTCTGGTTTGACGATGAATATAGGCACGCACATGCAACCAAAAAAGAAGCATATAGAGCTGCGCTGCATCGAGGGACGAAAGCTGGATGGATCTTTCCACACAGGCTTCTCGAAAGGTAGAAGACGGAGAAGGAGAACGAGGAAATTGAGAGATGTTACTGAAAGAAAGACTTTCTGAAGTTTTATCACTGAAAGAGTCACCGTCAATGCTGAGAATATGTAAAGACTTTTCCTGCAGACTGTATAAAGGCGATTATGGTCAAAATATAGCTACCAGGCAGAAT
Organism: Volucella zonaria; assembly: GCA_963966105.1. Lineage (NCBI taxonomy): Eukaryota > Metazoa > Arthropoda > Insecta > Diptera > Syrphidae > Volucella > Volucella zonaria. The sequence continues at coordinate 88,091,569 of OZ014530.1, read as the reverse complement.
GAACCAATCACCCTGGAAGAATACGACAGAGAATTTTCTCCCACTGACCGGGATGAAGGTATGGCATTAATATCGGAGCTTCTGGCGCAGGCGGGCACCATTCTGGATACTTAAGGCAGCTGCAAATGACCAGCTATCTGAAACATATGGTCAGAAGGAAGCATATCCGAAGCATGGAAGCACGATATTTTTTTTTAATTCCTTATAATTAAAATTAATATTGACGACCATAACCCATCAAGGAAGTTTTCCTGAGTATCAAAACAAGCTAATCACATGCCGTTATCAGAAAATTACGCACACCACCGACGTCTTGGCCAGAGCCTTACCATGTGCATACATACATATATGATTTCGAGGTGGTTAAGGAGTTCGTTTTCCTTCGCCTCGCAGTTATAATCATCAACGACATGAGGATAGAAATCAGACTCAGAATTACTCTTGTAATCGCTGTTTCTTTGGGCTCAGGAGACATCTTGTAGCATTGTATCACCAAACTGCCTTTGACATCCCGGTCCTACCCTATTCTGCAGAGGCTTTGATATTGGCGAACACGGATGCAGACGCCTTAACCGTTTCTGGAAAAAGATGTTGCATGTGATTTTTGGTCCCCTTTTCATTGACGGGAAATGGAGGAAGAGTTTCAGTTACGAACTGTACGGGCTGTATGATGACATCGGTCCAACTTCTGAGATAACTTGGCCATGTTGAGCAAACAGACACCACGGCTTCGGCCCGATCCTAACTCTGAAAATTCTAGGCTTATGGCCAGAGCAGGGAAAGTAGTTGCCTTAAGGTTTATGGCTGAAATGTTTTCTATATCTGAAAGAGATATTCATATAACATACACCGAATTTTAAGCCTGAGTATTTGAATATTATGGATTAAACTGATTCTGTCGTTGAAAAAGTACCAGATACGATATGAAAGGTCCACCGAAAAAACGGCTTAAGTCCATTGTGAACATTGAACTGGAGATGGTAATTTATGATCACTATCTGATGTACAGTGAACTTCTGAAAAGACGTTTAAGTTCTTTCAAAAATACAAATAAAAAGTAAATGACCTAAGTCCAATGACTGTATGAATGAATGGCACAATTTCACACTATTTGGATTCCTGTCGATCTTATATATTATCAACGATACAAAACACCTTTAATTGCATCAATAATTTAGTTTTACATTGTTGTTTTTCTTCGTAACTGTAATTTCATTTCGTATTCATGAATATATGTAGACAGCGATAATACATAAGTTGTGAAGAAAAATACCGGCTATACATTTGTCGTTGGTTAGGCTTCTAGGCATCAATGGCTGCCTCGCACTTCTTATAGTAGAAAAATAAAACTAGGTACGTGCATATACAAATGTATATTATACAATATTAAAGTTTTAAATTCAATGTTATATTAATAAATGAAGTTTTTATTAGAATGGATATTGACTTCTCTGTTTCAAGTGAAGAAGAACAAAGGCTTCCGAATACATGTTCTAAGAAACGAAGAAAAAGGGTTCATCAAAAGATGTTATGAAGGTGTTGTGTGCTACCACTCATGAACTTGGGCCTGATTGCAAATGCAAGCGCTTTAACTGTTTCTCAATAGTTCCTCAACTTGAGTACAGTAGAATTATTGGAGAATTTAACGAGCTTAGAAACATAGACGTCCAGAACTCGTATCTTTGTGGTCTTGTCACCGTTCTTCCTGTGGCGTGTAGGCGTCCTCGAAGAGACAGAGAAGGATCAACAGCAAAGTCCGCTAGTTGACCGTAAATGTCGGTGGAAATATTAAAGACGTTCCAGTTTTTTTGAAAGCTTTACACGGGATCACCGAACGCCTAGTAAGAGACTCCTTAGCTTCAACTGGTAAATCACCTATTGACATGCGAGCTAAACATTGTACACGACCTCATAGGCTTACCGATAAGAAGAAGCAAAAAGTTATTGCGTTCTTCGAAGTTCTTAAAGGCCGAAAATCCCACTACTCCCTAAACGACTCAAAGAAAATGTACCTACTCGAAGAGCTTAACATTAGTAAACTGCACAAGATATTCCATATATTGAAATAAACCCTAACTACCCACTTTCTTATGAATCTTTCCGTAAAATATTTTGAAATATTTCAATATATCTTTTGGGTACCCAAGAAAAGATGCTTGCAGTAAGTGCGATTCTCTGAGGGTAGAGACATCGTTGATCAATGAATCAATGAATTGTTCGGATGACGGAATAAAAAAGAAAGCCTCGAAAAACATGGAAAATAAGTATACTCGTACCTAAGAAAATTGAACATTTTTATTCCTTGAAGAAGGTGTATCGTAGCTTCTAAATCGTGCTCAATGGAACCGATTGCTATAGATTATCAAAAAGCTCTTCCATGCCCTACCATCACAACGTTCATATTGGACAGATATAAACTAAAAAGACTGCAGTTGAAGTTTGCTCGATGCTGTATAATTTTTTTTCAATTTTCGCTGATAGAATTTAAAGATCTTGTTATTTTTTGTAACTCGTGTGCATGACAGAATAAAAATTACACGGTGATTAGATTTCTGCACTTTTTAGTTACCAATAAAAATCGTTTTGACTCGGCAAAAGCGATATATCCGAAAAGTGGTCATTCTTATCTCGAATGTGACCGAAATATGAGTCTCAACAATCAGAAAACTTACACAGAGACACCAAAAGACTGTAGAAATGAATTAAGAAGAAGCCGCATAAATCCCTCCCCGTTTGCACTTATTGACTGTGGAGAAAATTTTAATTTTCCAAATTGGAGTGAGTTTTTATCAGCCTTTTATGCTAAAAAGTGTCCTTCCTAAACTCGTCACATCAGAATACCTAAATTTTGCCATAAGAAAGACAAAACGGGTTTTCACAAATCAACATACAATACATGGGTCTATACAACAACTCTTCGATCGAAAACAAGGCAAGGGGAAAGAAGAAACATTTAGGAGAGTCAATCGAAATAAACAAATTTCGAAGTGGAAGGATTTACAACACCTCACTAAATTCCTTCAGAGACCAGATGCAAAGGAGTATTATAAAAATTTGTCATTTGCCAACCAGGAAGAAAAAACGACGATGAATTTATTGACCACCCATCAATGGACGCTTAATAACAATGGAAAAACGCCGCATGTTCAAAGATGTCCTATGGATGAATGACATAAGTTATATTATTTTTTGGTTTAAACTATTATAAAACGTTTACCCAATAGATTTAACTGTTTAATTAACAACAGCTTGTTTGACAAAAAATGGAGTCTTAAGTATAATTTCCCTTTTAATTTAGAGCTTAATTAGTCACTAAACTTTAATTTTCATTTCTCGATCGGAGTAGACTTCTACCGTTTTTCCAGTTGGCCCTTCATGTATGTATATACAAAACAATAGGCTACTTGTAAATTTAAATGGGGAAATGTTAAAACAGTTTCCAATCGTTCCCACGAAGACGAACTACATAACTATACACTGACGCGCAAGTGTTTAAGTTTTTAGGTTAAAAGACACACGCAATTAAATCTTGCTAACTTCCCGATAGGGAAGCATTCACCCCGAAAATCGAAAATAAAAATTTTATTATATCTTGACGTTGGTGGTGTCTATAATGTTTTTAGAAAGATTTTAAGAAAATGCCTGTCTGTGTTTTTTGGTTGCACCAAGGTGTGCCATCTTCACAGATACCAGTAGCCCGGGCTACCGGCAGGAACGATTCGCTAGCCTAATTGCACGATTCCAGGAATACGCCTGCGTATTAAACAACAACCAACATAAATACTGGAACTCTCCCTGAGGAACTGCCATTAGATATTACTTTGCGGGGCTGTTGGGCAATCTATTCTGTATCTTCTATATTTTCTGCATCTGCACATTCTTTCGATCTTTCTGCACGTTTATTTTGAATGCGCAAATCTCCATTAAATTTTTTTCTGACCGCAATATTTGGTCAATCGTTGACTGCGGGTTTGCCAGTTCCCCATAACTGTAAACGAATGCAACGAAATATGGCATGCCTGTGTCTTCCTGCTGATTTGAACAGACTGGGCAAAAAAGTGAGCTATCGTGCTCGAAGCGGTGTAGATATTTCCGATAGCCACCCCGTTACGAATGGGTTTGCCAAATAGATAATGACGCTGCCTTTTCTTTCGTTTTAATCGCTTTGATGCCGCTGGCGTCATGCCGGCCCAAGAATTTTTTACTGCATATTCTGAGCGTCTCTCTGCAACGATGCAAGTTTCAACTAATTAAAGGCGGCTTCATCTGCTAAGCTTCAAAAACCGCTAATTGTCCTTAGCGCGGAGAGACTATATGTAGACGAAAGTCTTCTTAGTGGCTCTGTCCAGACTGGGGCTGTATACAGAAGGATTGATGGGAAGTGGAATTCGTCAAGTGTATTCAAGTCCACCAATATTAGCCAATATTCGCGACAAAGCTACCTGTACTTTCGTGGCTTTTTAATCTACAGAGTGTCCCAGTTTAGCAGCATAATCCTTTAAGGGCATATTCTCGAAGTTCCACCGAATAAGAAATTGTATGGCAGGGGGGGCTCTATTCTCACTCCATTTCAAGTTACACCACATCCAAGTGGTTGACCTCTAATTTGGAGGTGTAACCACTTTAAACGCTATAATTTCTAAACTAGTACAGATACAGAAATAGTTTTGGATATTTTGGAAAGATAATTTAGTAGTGCACTCAAGTCTTAAATGCATCTGTGCTGTCACAAAAAAGTTATGGCTCGTTAAACTCAAAATTATGAAAATTTGCTGTTCCATTTTTTTACTTAAAATGCATTTTTCTTAAAATTTTTACTTAATGAATTTTCTGAAATTTTTATCATTGCAAAATTTCCTAAAAATGTTCGTCAAAGGCAAATGGTCAAACAAAATTAAGTGAAAATAATAAACTAACGTACCTATGAGCGATGCAGTTAACAGTTAATTGTCGAATAGGAAAAAAAATCGTAGCGTTAATTTTTTTTTTCAATTTGACATTGTTTCAATTGATCTACAATCGACATTTCGCTTTGTAACTTGAACAGCCGATTAATAAATTGATCTCCACAAGATGTATTAAAAAGGTGAATTCGCGGAAATAGTGTTTGTATATGGGTTCTGCAATGCAAATGCTTCATTGGCAAGATTGGAGTACCAACGACTATACCCATCGTTGGTACCGGGTCAACTGCACCAAAAGAGAGGGCGTTCAAACGCAGCGGTGGCAAAAATCGAAGATGGTATTTTGAGTGCTGTGTAAGTTCAGCCCTTCCGCAGACTAGCTGTGCAGTTGGAACTTCCCAGAACCAGAGTTCACAGGACTCAACAGAGAAATAGATCACACCCTTTCCATTTGACTTCGGTACAGGATCTACTACCAGGTGATGAGCAAAAAGAGTGGAATTTTGCCTCTGGCTACTGCGCAAACATACAGAAGACGGGCAATTCCTCAAGAACGAAGCGCAATTCACAAGAGATGGGGTTTCAAACCATCATAATCTCCACCTCTGGTCAGACTTCAATCCCCATTTAATACGCACAACATCCTTTCAAAGGTAAGAATTTAACTATTGTAAACAACTTCTTCAAAATGTGTTGTTTATTTTAAAGGAGGTTTAGCGTAAATGTTTGGGTTGGATTAATAGGAAACTCTTTAGTAGGCCCGCACAAACAGTTAATTCCCATTACTACCTAGAATTTCTTAAAGAACGATTACCGGAGCTCCTTGAATATATTCCTCTTGTTCAGAGAAGAGCGATGTTCTTTCAACAGGATAGAGCACCTTGTCACAGTAGCAGCGGAGTAACTTCGTTCCTCAACCAAACTTTTAACGAAGGATGAATTGGCCATCCAGATCTCCTGACCTAACACCCATGGATTTTTTTCTTCTGGGGTGATATGAAAGAAAAGGTTTATTTTAGAGAAATGTCGAGTCCGGTAGAGTTCCAAGAATATGTTAGTGTCGCTTCAGAAGATATGAAAATAATTTTGATGACCGTTAATCTGCCATCCGGAATGGTTAAACGCGCCCAAAAGTTTATTCAAATTGAAGGAAGACATTTCGAAGAATTGCTATAAACATTCCATTCCAAAAGGGTCCTTCTAAGGACCACATAAAAATACCTAAGCGATTTTATGAGTAATTCAATAGGTACACTTGTTTTGGCCATTTTTGTTTGACGAAAAATGGCTTTTACTACAAAATCTGCTTATCGTACGTAAGAAAGTTTCTAAACATAATTTTTAGGAAATTTTACAAGATAAAAATTTCATAAAATTTCAGAAAATTTATTAAGTAAACATTTTATGAAAAATACACTTTAATTAAAAAAATGGAACAGCAAATTTTCATAATTTTGAGTTTAACAAGCCATAACTTTTTTGTGACTGCACAGATGCATTTAAGACCTGTATGCGCTACTAAATTATCTTTCCAAAATGTGCAAAACTATTTTTGTACCTGTACAAGTTTAGAAATTACAGCGTTTAAACTGGTTACACCTCCAAATTAGAGGTCACCCACTTTGATGGGCTGTATCTTGAAATGGAGTGAGAATGGACCCCTCCCTCCCTCAACTGCCATACAATTTCTTGTTCGGTGGAACTTCGGAAATATGCCCATAAAGGATTATACTGCTAAACTATGACACCCTGTATATATGTATCCCAAGTGCTTTTTTACTGCAGTTTGTTGTCCAACATAACTCCATGGTATGTACTTAATTGTTCCTTTGGATGTGATGCTTTGGTTACCGATCTGAAAATTGACGAATTCTATAGTTTTCAGACCTGCTATGAGGACAACTTCAGTTTTATGATCGGCCTGCTCCAATCCGGCGCAGATAAGCCAATCTTTTATCTGAGCAAATGTTTCGTTTGTGGCTGATTCAACTTCATGAATCTATTTGGCTACTGCCATGACGGCAATCCAATTATCGTTACTCTCCTGGGTAGCGTTAGTCGTAAGACTCCCGTCGGAGTGGCCTTAGGACGGATCCCTGTGGGAAGCCCGCAATATGGTATTTTGCGACTGTATCCAAATTGCACCTCAGCTGTCTGTTGTTGAAATAGTTCGTCACTATCCTCAGCAAATAGTACGGTATGGCTCATCCTAGCAAATATCCTTCTGATGGATAACCAGCTCACAGAGATAAAACCGTTTTTAACGTCAAACATAATTATAGCACTGTAGTCCTTTCTCGCTCGATGGCACCCTTTGCGATATCAACCACCACACGAGCATCAACAATTGAACGGTTTTTTCTGAAGTCAAATTGGTTGTACGAGAGGGCTTCTTTTTCTTCTGCTACTGCTAGCAGTCTATTGTAAATTATAGTAGCCTTATTGTTGTTGGATTTATTTTATTTATTTTTATTTTATTATCAAGGGAACGACATAAATTAATTTGTAGGGTCCGGGATTTAACGCCGTAGGACTATGCCCATGTGGCGTTTTGTCAACAGCACGCGGAGTACCGAGTTCCCATGTGGTCCTCCATCTACGTACATACCGCGCCCAACACTGCTTGATTTCTGTGATCTAGTGGGAACTGATGTTTTTTTTTTCAGTTTTTTATGCATTTTTATTTATATTTCTTAATTTACTCTTACATGCTAGACAAAAAAAACGCTTAAAAAATAGTTTAAATAACTTAGAAATAATCTTATACTAACTTACTGGCCCCATGCGGGCACTCTAAGTTAAACCTAACACTTTCGACGAATCTTACAGTCTATATTTATTTTTATATTTAACGAAACTAAAACTAAGAAAATCAATTTTAAGTAAAAACTTAGTATATGGACATTTTATTTTTTTTATAAAACTTAAACCTAAAAACCTACATACTACCTAAAAAATAAATCTTAATCTACTTAACCTACTTACATCTAATATGTACATTTTTTTTTTAAATTTTTTTTATTTTTTTTATTTATTTTTTTTTTTGGTTTTTTATATTTTTTTCTTACAATCTAACTTAAACCTACCTAAAACTATGTAAGCCGGCCATGGCTAAAAAAACAAAACTTAGGCTGGACCACTCTGCTTCACATGAAGCTATCCAGCATTAGAGGAGTTCGACGACGAAGCATCCTCGCCTTCATTAAGCCACCAAAACTGCTGGTGCTGCTGAGCAACATCGATCCTGTCGCGACTCCCTACCGACCTACTGAACCGGAGAAGCTCCGCACTACCATGTGCGACGTCTTTCTCGTAGTTGAGTCGCCTGTCCGCAGCTGTTCGAGCGACGTGGAAGATTAGCGGCACCGCCAATCTGTCCTGGATCAGACCTTTACTATCTAGATAGAGGAACGCTTCTGGAGGAATAAAGTCGTCAAGGCGAGCTCTCTCGTGATACATATAATTGGGGTAGTAAGCTCCTGAGATCAGGTTGTTCGATGAGGTCATTGCTCTCGCAATGTGCCTTCGAGTCAACTTAATGACTAAATTGTCCACTCTTATCAGGTTCGCCGTATTGTACAAGACCTCATTAGGATAGAATTTTATGTACTCAGACTCTGGTGTTCTGTATAAGCGAAGACAAGTCCTAAGACAAGCCCTCTCAAACACCCGAATCTTTTCCATTAAACTTGCTCGTACATTGAACCACACGGGGCACCCGAATACCAGCATGGGCCTGATAAGGGCCATGTAACAGTGGGAACCGATGCTTTCAGTGTGGCGAGGCCGTTAACTGTTGTTGGATTTATGTGCAATAATCTTTGTTAAAAATTCATTTCATTTCATTTCATTTTAGAACTTATAAATTACATTTTGTTAAGTTAAGCGTACTTAAATAACCCTCTTGTGGGTATACTGACACATTGCACACACTACGTCTTAACGCCTCGAATTCTGAGTACAAAAGAACAGCATCGATATCCTAATTTACATAGATGTTTCATTTCCACCACATCATTTCCTTTCTTCCAATCGGGTCGACGCCCTCTATATCTGCAATCGCCTACTATATTGTAGTAGATTTATTTCATGACGGGTTGCCGCTACAGCCTCTCGGTAAGATTTCCCATGGTGTCCAAGTGGCATATTGGAAGATGTCTCAACAAGGCTCCCTGTTACTTTGTAACAGAGCAAAATGCTGTGTTTTCCATCTTCCAGGAATGTTTCCTTCTTCTAGATGCTTCTGCATTATTACTGTCCGGTCCGGGGTTATAAAGGATTTCAGTTTCATCATAACTGTGATAGCTGTGAAATGAGACGCACGAGTTTCTGCTGTTCCACTTAGGGTCAAATGTCTGTTTATCATCTTTTCCAAAAAATTGCTAACAAAATATCTGTCAAATTTGGCCTCGTGAGTTTTGGGAGATGTTGGAAATTGTAAAACATAAATGAACAATGACCTAGCTACCTCAGCAATTTATGTGAACTGTAATCATCATAATTGCAATGATTCTAGAATGCTAGAATCTGTTTCAGAATTTAAATATCTAGGAGTTACTACCTACAGATTGCAAACTTAATTGAAAAGCCCATATTAAAAATGTTAAAAATGTAAAATATATATGTACTATATTTTTCCATGAAGAAAATATTTCAATTACGTAAGTTGGTGCTGCCAAATCTACTTACCTCACTTTACTACACATTGTTGAAATACCACCTTGATCAAAAATTTTCCGGAATTTATTCAGAAAATTAAAAATACAAATTTATTCATCTAAATCTATATTTTTCCCTTCAAAGTAATCCCCATCGACTGCAACACACTTATGCCAGCGCTTGATCCAATCCTCGAAACATTTTTTATATTCGGTTTACGGTGCTACCTGTTATTTTTCTATTACTTCCTCTAGGCTGCTGAAACGCGTTCCCCGTAGTGGTTTTTTTAACTCGATTGAACAGAAAGAAGTCACAGGGGTGAATTCGGTGGCTGTTGGATGGTATTTGTTGCATTTTTCGTCAAAAAATTGCAAATAATGATGGCCACAGTGCCATGATGCGTTATCATGGTGCAAAATCCAAGAGTTTTCTGCCCACAATTCTGGTCTCTTTCGGCGAATTGCTTCACGCAAACGTCTCATACCGCCCAAATAATACTCATTGTTTACTGTCTGGCCTTCTGACAAAAATTCATGATGCACTACACCGTTGTAATCCATGAAAACCGCGAGCATTGCCTTCTTTTATGACTGAAAACGATGTGGTTTTTTTCGTCTTAGCTCATTTGGTGAACGCCATTCACTTGCCTGATGTCTGGATTGCGTGTCGTACTCATAAACCAACGTTTCGTCTCCAGTAATGATCTTTTTGATGAATGTGGGATCGGATTCAGCCTCGCAAATCATCTCTTTTGCTACGTCCACACGGTCTCTTTTTTGCATGAAATTGAGGTCCTTTGGCACCAACTTTGCTGCTACACGACGGAAACCCAAATCATTAACCAAAATGTCTTGGACGGATCCATAGGCAATGTTCAAGTCCTCCGCTATCTCTCTGATGGTTAATTTGCGGTTATTGACCAACATTTCTTTTACATCAATCAATGTTTTCGTCCGTTTTCGATGTCGATGTTCTGCCACTGCGTTCATCATCTTCGATTGACTCACGACCACTTTTGTGCTCGTGCCACTGGCAAACGACCGTTTTCTTTAGAGAATCGTTGCCGAAACACTTTTCCAACATTTCCAACGTTCGCGCACTATTAAATTCGTTTTTATGCAAAATTTAATACAAGTTCGCTGTGCAAATTTAAATCCATTTCTAAAATTGTAAAAAATCGCCAGCACACACAAAGATAGATGTACTCTTGGCTACGTAACTTTTGCAAATGTCAAGCAATGACACTAAGATTTAGAGGAAATGTCAGCAACAGATTTACCGACTTAACAAAAGTAACAGAACTCAAATCGGTATAATGGGAGCGCCACACGGTGGTGTCCCCCGGGAACTTTTGGTATGGTATTTCTTGCTAAGGCACTGCTTATATTAGCAACCTGCAGTTTCTCATCACAGGTCAAAAAAAGATAATTAGAGTGATGCTGTTCAAATCAAGATAGGAGCCATCTTTTCCACTGTTTAAAATAATCAATATATGGTAGGCATTTATAGGTCTATAAAGTATTAAGACTGTTCTATCTGCGAGGTGGTTATAACAAATCGATTGAGAACTATATAACTCATTCACTTAGATCAGTAAATAATGCTCTAGTTCTAAGATCTAGAACAGATGACTTTAGGCGTTCTTTTGCTGTTATAGGGCCACACATATTTAACAAACTTCCTGCAGATATGGTATATGCAATAACACTGGATGTAACAATTTCCTTGGAAATCTAAGAAACTGGCTACTAAACAGATCAAGTGAAGAGAATTTAATTATAATAGTAATCAAACGAAGATGTTCATATTTTGTTTAACTTTTTCGTAATGTCATATTCAAATCATCTTTTAACTTATTAATTACTTCCTAAATTCTTTAACGCATTGACATCTTAAGCTTAATTAAATTTATTTTTTATTTCTTTTGATGAATTTCATAACTCTTTACTATCCTTCTCATTGCGCCTCTCAATAATGACATAATAACTTTAAATGAATAATTCACCTACAACTGGTATTCTTACCACTAAGTGTATAACTCCTTAAACATTTCAAATAATAATTCATGGTCTATTAACAATGTTAACTATTTTTTTTCTCTCCATTGGTGAATCATTAAAAATTAGAATTCGTTATTCTAGAACGCACAGTGGGCCAAATAACCTATTTAGCGGGATTTAAGTTGAATTTAATTTTGTTGATTTTTTTTTTGTTTTCTTTTATTTGATAACACTCGACAAAGCTGAGAAAAGCTTTTGCATGAGCTTTTAAATGCATTCCTGATCAGCTGCGAGCTTTTAAACTGAACATATGTTTTAGCACGTGGCCTGCAAAGATCTGACGTCTTTTTAGTGATTTTCGTGCACTGAGCTAAAAAAAAAAAACAAATTAAAGTAAACTAATACAATAACTTTTGTCTTATTTAAGAAAAGGTATGTACTAAATAAAAACAATATATTTGTGACCTGTCTGTTCATGTGTAGTCAAAAAAAAATATGTTTGAAGTAAGTTGCTCTAGCGAGTATGTGTTTTGAGCGTGTTACCGACTTCCTTAGACTATGACTAACGTCGCTCAATTTTGTTCAAGCTCATTTTAGCATTTATGTAAAGATTGAAGCTTTGTGATGTAAAAATATCAAAAATGATAGCCAACTACGTTAAGTTTGTTGTACTTTTTAGGTGAAATGTCAGTCTCTAAGCGCTCACTTTATTCCACGCTGCTTAGCGAAAATGTCGCCACAAAGAAAATTTTGGTAGTCAAGGGATTTGTATTTGGTACAATTTTAAAGGAAATAAACCTATCTCAAGAGGAAATTGAAGGAGTTAATAAAAAATTCACTAGTTTTCTAAGCAGGCTTACAGAGAAATGGAAGGCATGCCATTAAAATAGGATTTTTTTTGAGAAAAAAAATAAGAAATGGCTTGATATGCCGCTCTTTCTACATAATTTAACGTCTAAGTCAGATTTAGGTCGACCCAAGAAGGTGTTTTGTAATCTTTGCCCTAAGTCACAGATCAGAAAAGTATGTAGTCTTTTTCAAGAAACAACGTGTGACGAGTTGATGGTGGCAGCAAGCTGCAGCTTGTATAAATCTGGAATGCGAACCGCATCAAAAATTGTTTCTACTTTAAATACAGATGAAACTTCTGGACAAAAAATTAAAAAGTCATTGGATACACAAGTGAAATTACCTAATCCTTACTCACCGGAAGAAGCGCTTGCACTGTATATTGATGTAGGTCACACAAAACATACATACAAGCTTACACGATGTAGAGACAAGGAAGTAAATGCAGAGATATAGCCAAATTTTACAGGTGCACTCGTAGGTTTTTGAAAATCATATTTCAGAAAATAATAATAATAATACATATAAGCTTAACTGCAATACATAAATGGAGCTGCGATGGATGCAGTGGGCACGCAACCTATCGCCAAAAGTTTCAGGATGGTGTAACTGGTATGGTCGATCAGCACCTATTTATAGTGCCGAGCTGACCATCAACAAGTGCGCACGCACAAGTGCACTCTGAAATTCGCTCCTCGCGTGGAGAAAGAAATCAAAAATCGCGCGCGAGTGCAAAAAAAAACAAAGTTCACTGTGCGGGCAAAAACAACAAAAAACAACAACAACAACGCGCGAGTGCAGTGAAACCGAAATCCACATCCACAGTGCGGCCATCACATCCTTCATGCTGTTGCTTGCACTCGGTCACTGCCGTTGCTGTATTACACTGTCATACAGCGCGTGCAGTGTCTGAGTGTATGTAACAACCGACGGATAGCGGCTGTGGGTATGAATTTTGTTGGTGTGCTGTTTCGTATTGTTGTAAGGGCATAACACCTACAAAAATTTGATTCAGTAAGCCATCGTCAGAATTTTCACTTCGCAGCCCCGCTTAGTAACGTCGAATTCAGAGTGGTGGATTGCTAATATACGCGGGCTAAAATGTAATCACTTTTCTGCGTACGTCCACGTCTGCAAACTCAGACCAGCTGTTTCGGCACTTAGTGAAACACAGGTAGATCCCCGCCCACACTTCTCAGATCACTCTGATCTGAAGCTACCTGGCTACGAACTAGTGTCATTATTCTCCTCTCACCGCCGTCTCGCCATTAACGTGCGTAGTGATGTAGCTTACGAAACTCCACCACAATGTAGTCCCTGTTCCAATCCGGAATTCAATTTCATGTGGTTAAAATTCGATCTCTGTAAGCAAATTAACCCTACTGCTTTATTTACAGAAGCCCCAAACTGGACAGCAATTCGACTTTTAATGAGTTTGATGCGCTGTCTGACTCCATTCAAAGAATTGTATCCCTATATCCTCATACTGAAATCGTTACTACGGGCGATTTCAATATACACAATTCTCCCCTCTAGGCTCGACGCACCATTGTGTCATACGGGGGCGGATCAATAAGTCCGTGACTTTTGGATTAAAACAGATTTTTTTGATAAAAAAATAATTTTATTTTTCAACGTAGTCGCCCTTGAGCTCTATACACTTTGTCCAACGCTTCTCCAATTTTTTTTATCCCTTCCAAAAAAAATGATTTGTCGAGGTCCTCAAAATGACGAGATGACTTCATCATTGGAGTCAAATCTTTTTCCACCAAGCCATTTCTTCAGGTTTGGGAACAAGAAGTAGTCGCTCGGAGCCAAATCTGGAGAATAGGGTGGATGAGGGAGCAATTCATAGCCCAATTCATGGATTTTTGCCATGGCAACTGCACATGTGTGCACCCTTGCATTGTCTTGGTGGAAAAGAACTTTTTTCTTGGCCAAATGAGGTCGTTTTTTTTTCAAATCGTCATTGAATCGGTCCAATAAGTTGGCATAATATTCCCCATTGATTGTTCTTCCCTTTTGAAGGTAGTCAATGTGGATTATCCCGCGTGCATCCCAAAAAACAGTCGCCATAACTTTATTGGCTGACAAACCCACCTTGGCCTTCTTTGGCGCCGATTCACCCTTAGAAACCCACTGTTTTGACTGTTGTTTGTTCTCTGGTGTGTTGTGATGGATCCATGTTTCGTCCACGGTTACAAAACGGCGCAAAAACTTCTCCATATTGCGATTAAACAACGCCAAACCTTCCTGTGAAGTTGTTACACGATTGCGTTTGTGGTCGACTGTGAGCAAACGCGGCACCCATCTTGCGGAAAGCTTTCTCATGCCCAAGTGATCATTCAAAATTGAAACCACTGAGCCATGCCACATGCGAGATCCCTACGGCTTCCACAATCTCTCGCACTTTCAATCTTCGGTCGGCCAACACCATATCGTGAATTTTTTCGATTGTTTCGGGTGTAGAGACCTCAACTGGGCGTCCAGGACGTTCGGCATCTTCAGTGCTTGTACGGCCACAACGAAATTCAGTAAACCACTTTTTTACCATTGAAATCGATGGTGCAGAGTCCCCATAGTATTTATCAAGCTTAGCCTTGGTCTCGGTAATGGTTTTTTTTTCGCAAGAAATAATGCTTAATAAGCACACGAACACACACACACTTTTTTCCATTTTCTCCTCAAATTAGTGAGTAGTCTGATAAAAATAGCTGTCAAACACAAACTAACTGACGCAGGAAGTTTAAATTTTGACAGGAGTCAACTGACAGATGCCTGTTGACAGGAGCAGTGTTGTTGTTTCAGTAAAGAGGTCAGAAATTCAAAAATGCACGGAATTATTGACCCGCCCTCGTATCAGCTAATTTCGCGTACACCAACCACACAGTTAGAGAAAAGATTCCTAAAAGAACCGTATGGCAATACGAGAAAGCCAACTGGAGCGATCTTAACAGCTTCTTTAGGAATTTTAACTGGTCGTTATGTTTCCTCGATAACGACGTGGATGCCGCTGCTGATATGCTCATAGAAACCTTTCTCTTTGGAATGAGAAACTGCATTCCTTATCGGACGAAGAGTATCAAACCAAAAGAAAAGGCATGGTACGACTCGAGCTGTAAAGAGGCTGTCAGGGTTAGGGACGTGTGTTTTCGGTCTTATAAGACCAGCCCAACTGAGGAAAATCGAAAAAAGTTCAAACGAGCCAGAATTGACAGCAACGCCTTTCTTAAACGTATAAAATTCCAATACGACCAAAAACTGAGGCAAAAAATACTACAATGTCCAACATTTTTGGTCGTTCGTCAAAAATATTAGAACTTCTGCCTCATCCTCCATCCCAACGCTCATTTATAATGGCATACCAGCTATGAGCTCCTTGGACAAGGCCAATCTGCTTGCTGCACACTTTGCGGCCAGCTCAACACTCGCAGATTGTGCTTTGTCACCGCCTACACTTGAGTGCGTCGGATCTTCAATGGCACAAATCCACTTTCGCACTCGTGGAGTAGCAAGAGTTCTTAAAGTACATAAATCCGCTGGTCCAGATGCTATATCTCCCCTCCTTCTGAAGAGGTGTTCTTCTTCGCTGGCAAAACCACTACGTAAGCTTTTTTATCAATCCTACTCTTAAGAACTCCGAGCAGATGGAAACAGCATTTGTGCAGCCCGTCCCCAAAAAAGCGAATCTTCTTCTCCTCCTCCTACAGACCCATTGCCCTTACGTCCCTTCTCTCCAAGGTTATGGAAACGCTGATAAACCTTCAGCTACCTGTTTTCGTAGCAACTGGTCCACTGGTGATCTGATGGCATGTCTCGCCGAAAAGTGGAACCAAAGCGTACATCAATCTGGTGAAAGCAAGATAGATGCACTTGATATTTCCAAGGCATTTGACAGAGTTTGGCATCAGGTTCTTTTGTCGAAAATGCGTGCTTTTGGGATCGACGACTCTCTTCTTCAATGGATTAGAAATTACCTTTCGGAACGTTCAATTCAAGTTGTCTTAGATGGTTTCAAGTTTGATATTCACAAAATAAATGCTGGTGTGCCCCAAGGTTCCGTTCTGTTTCCGACACTGTTTTCAATTTTCATCAACGATCTCTTGTCTGCTACCTCTAATCCAATATACTCCTTTGCTGACGACAGTACTCTCTGCTTTTCATATTCGTTCCCGGATTCACGTCTCTGCTCTTCGGCTGTAGAACGGGAACGGCAGCGTATGTTAAGTTCATTAAATTCCGATATTAACAGCATAACCAACTGGGGAACTATCAACCGAATAGAATTTAATGCTTCCAAAACTCAATGCTGCCTGCTGTCATTAAAGCGAAATTCAAATACCCAGCCATTATCCATGAATGGCACTTGCATCGACGAAACCGATAAACTTTCCATTCTCGGTATGTGTGTCAGTCACAACTTACTCGTACGTTGGAATGACCACATATTTGATGTCGCCAAAAATGCTGCGAAATGTTTAGGTTTCCTCAAGCGATGTAAGAAATATTTTACCCCTTCTGATCTGGCCACAATATATAAGGCTTTCATCCGTCCAAAATTGAAGTACAATGCCCACATCTGGTCAGGCGCTCCGTGCCGGATTTAAAACCGTGCGATATAACTCGTTGGTGATATTAATATCAGTCAATCAATTGACACCCTCGAACACAGACGTAATGTCTCCTGTCTCACTTTGTTTTATCGCTATTTCCACCACCAGTGCTCCATAGAAATCGCCAGTAGCATTCCGCCCCTTCAAACTTTTAACCGTAACACCCGTCTCGGTATGAATGCTCATCAGTATAGCCTCAAGCCCACTTTCGCACGTACTCTAAAATATCGTGATTCATTCCTAAGCCGTACAACTCGCTTGTGGAATGCTCTGCCTAGCTCTTTATTTCCTAGTCATTATAACCTTCAAACATTTAAAACCAACGTTCACCGGTACCTCTATTTCCATCCGCCTTGATTTTTCCTCGCCCCCGCTGTGTGTAAACACTTTAAAGGTGCTAAAAAAATAATCCTTTGAGCGCGAGCAAATTATATAAAAAAAAAAAAGTTTGCCTTGTTCCTTTACAAATTCAGCTTGTATCGACAATTTTGTGGGAAAACCCGCGACCTTCGTCAATTCGCTATTGTCGGCCCATAAAACTAATTTGCCAAAAGGAATCGACGTTCGTTCAGAGACTGATAATATAGAAAGCCAAATACTGTCAATTGGACCAACAGCTACCAACTTATTTACCATTTCCCACGAATTTCATTGTACCATGCTGGATGGCAAAACATTTCGCGTCCTTGCAGAAGCATCTACACAGATATGTGGAATTTGTGGAGCAGTACCAAAAAATATGAATAATTTAAATTTGTTAAAAAGTTACCCAGTTGGTGCAAATCTTTTAAAATATGGCTTATCAACTCTTCATGCATGGATTCGATTTTTTGAATGTACGTACAAGCACGAAAATCTGAAATTCATCTGCAACTCAGA
The DNA here is from genome assembly GCA_963966105.1 of Volucella zonaria. Lineage (NCBI taxonomy): Eukaryota > Metazoa > Arthropoda > Insecta > Diptera > Syrphidae > Volucella > Volucella zonaria. The sequence goes on along the minus strand of OZ014530.1, from coordinate 88,073,665 downwards.
AAACACATGGGCTTATTAGTGGGTATACCTATGGCTGGTAATACTCTCAGACGATTTTTTAGCCAACCAGATTTGGTACCTCACATTACTGGAGTTAACGAAGCACTCATATACAACTTCAGTGTGATTTTACGTGTGTTGGCTTGTGGATATGACGTCAATACGGATGCATTTCGATCATATGCCATGGGAACAGCTGAAATGTTTGTCGATACATATCCTTGGTTTTACATGCCGTCATCTGTTGACAAAGTCTTAATACACTGTGCAGACGTAATATTGGTGTGATGTTTGAAGAAGCCCTTGAAGCGAGAAATAAAAATTTTCGGAAAATACGGCAGAACCATACCCGTAAAGACAAGTGATGTAATACGATGGAAGATGTCATGAACGGATATTTATATCATCGGATCCTCTCATAACGTCTTTATCAAAAACAACAAAAAATTCTAAAAAAAATATTAAGTTGGATAAAGTAGTTGCAGGATTGTTCGCTAATAATAATATTCTGAATGATTCACATTCATCGGAAGATTCCGATTAAATAATTGCTTATAAAATATGTAAGCCTTTTTTGCTTAATTTAATAAAAATAAAACAAACTTAACAAATGAAAATTTTTAAAATTTAAATATTTATATTGTATAATACCGTTGTATGGGAGCTATGAGAAATGAGAAATAACGTAGAAAATGAAATTTGGACAATAAGTGATGATTGTGTTAAATACCTTAAATTAAAATTTTCATTGGAATATCTTTTCATTTACTCGAGTTAATATTAAAATTACGCAAACAGAGCTGTTTGGCCCACTGTGGAACGGGAGGAATCAACTTTTATAGTGAAGAATTGCTGTGTCTGCATATTGTAAGATTGCTAAGAAATGAAATAAATAATTATCTATGTGTGGGTGTGTGTGTGTGTATGGGGGGTTTGAGCGTATTTTTGTATACATCAATTTTAACTCACACACAAATAGTGCTGTCGATTTGAGTTTTTTCCAGATGATTCGCCTTCATGCTGAATAGCGGTCATTCGATTTTGACCAAAATCCGCCGCTGACTTTTTGAATTATTAAAAAAAAACTTTCACACAATTACAAATACAATCGAAATCTACTAGCGACTCTTTCGAAATGTTTGCAGTACTAATCGAAATCTACAAGCAGAGTACACATTTAACGAAAATTTTAAAAATATGCAAGGAATAGAACAATTTAGAACCGTAAGTTCGATACAACCTACGACCTGCAAGAGTTATAAAAGGAGATTCATCACTGAAACATTAGGCTAACGGTTACTTTATTTTACAGCCTAAAACCACGGTTAGCAAAATTAATTACAAATCCTATAATCTCCCATATATTTATTTAATAGAAAGAAGACTGAATGATATTACATAGACACAAACCAATGGCTAATGTTCCGAAAAATTGAAGCGATCGGCTTGAGTCCGGTACATTTTTTCCAATTCACTTCAAGTATGTATTCAACCCCTTCCTGCTCGGCGGAAAGGGGAGATAAGCCCACCTTCCAATCTTTTGTTTCTTATCTTTCCAAAACCTTACAAGCTTAACCGGTCAAGTTTGAAAGTTTTTTTTATAATATTACCATTTTCGGATAGGATATGAAATATCAAAAACTATTGGATATGAAATATCAAAAACTATTGGAGAACACTACAAGTTCTCTTTATCAGGAATCGGTCGCACCAATTTCGGCCAATTTTTTTGTATATTATTGCCTCAAAAATTATCCCGCTTTCTTGAAATGATACGTTTTGAATAGGTTTCAAGCTTCAACCCTTCAGTTCCACTTTGCTTCTGTCATCGGTTCATCACGGCTTCTCGAAGCTACTCGTATACTATCGATTCTGTGAAGCGTTGAGGAAATAACTTCTGAAGAAAAAGAAATGGATTATCCACGGGAGAGCAAAGTAATATCATCAAATGTCCATTACTTTAAAAAAACCATTTAAGGCATGTCATAAGCAGTGCATTATATGAGAACACAGAAAGGACTTTTTCCTCTAGAAACATCAGAAAGCTATTAATTCATCCGTGCCCGGATATTTGATGCATAGACGTACTTTAAAACATTCTCAGTTTCATTGCCTTTAAAAAAATACTTTTAACAGAGACCAGAGACCTTGTAAACTGGAAAATGTCAAAGGTTTGGAAATTTCTGATGGCATTGTTTTCTTTTTCATTTTCCAATACCCTGAATGGACAGAGAAAAACAATTTGTTTTTATGGAAATGATTTATACATATACCTTAACGGCTGTATCTGCATTCCATAGTTATTTTTCAAGGTGCACTTCCCAGAACGATGCACTCTTACCGTATATTTTACCTGTACCTTACCTCCAAAGGACATGCTTCAGCATATTGGTAGGTGATTTTATCTCATCTTAAAATGCAACGCCACTTCCGCAAGCATACTGCTGATGTATGTGATTGCTTATTACCTTGAAGTCCTGATGCACATGACGTAATATTCACATCGAGATGGCGATTTGATAGGTGACATGCATGCCAGCTACACGGAGCGATTAAATGATGACTTCAAAGTGTTGACTTTGGCTGTCTATGAAGTTCTTTTAGCAGGTGTACGGAAAGCAGGTCGTGATTACAAAAAAAAAAAAAAAAAAAAAACGGTAGAACTCCTCTTTTTAGAAGGTTTGGTATCTTATTATCCCACGAATATCAATAAAATGAAGCGAAAAATAAGGAAAAACTACGCTTGAAAATAGGTTAATTTTTAGTTAAAAAAGCATACGATATACGGACATCGGCATATATGTGTGTAGTAAAGTTTGAGATAATTCTTATATTTAAGAAAGAAAAAATCCTAATGGTTTTAGATGAGTGAAGTTCCAGAAGCCATTAGAAAGAAAACGAAATCCGTAAGGGTATGGATTTATTTTATGGACAGAACTTTTCGCAACTCATTCATATAGCCAAAAAAAGTAGCAATGAGCTTAGAGAGAAATTTGACCAAGCCCATGGATCTGTGAATTCATATGCCGACTCAGAATAAAAAATGGTTAGTATCATACGCATAATAATAAGTTAAATTTCTTAAATCCAAAGATGGTGCGTTTCTTTCCGATGAATTATCTAGCCTGCGCATCCGGAACACGCATTTTATGGTTTGGAGTATCAATGATGTTATTCAAAAAGGAGATGGGAATATCCTGCTGTTCAATAACTAATGGGATTTAAGTTCACTCAGTGTGACAACATAACTCCTCAGAATGGTTGAGAGAGTTGGTCGGCAAAACTAAAGCACCATGGTCAAAATCCGAACTATGTATTGTACAATATGACAAGAAAGAACTCCAATCGTCTGGTGACTAAGAGATAGTTGGACTTTCCGGGTCCTAACATACATAGGGACACAATTAAATGCAACTTTAAACACCTCAATACCAAGTTTAATTGAAAGGAATGGGAGGTTGTTGAAATGGAAAGCCACGCCAAATATGGCATTTAAGTTAATTCCAAACTTAGCCACATGTCCATGCCGTTACTTCGTAAAGCCAATTATAAGGTCCGAATCGGGATAACCTGATGTAGAATTAGATATTTTACAGTCGCCCTGCGAAGAAATCTGAAGATGTCTGCGGACTGACATTCTGAAAATAATCCAAATAAATCTTCATCATAGTAAGGCGGACAGCGCCAGCCTTGTCTATATTATGAACTGTCCTCGGCTGAACTCGGCCGAATTAGTGATTTACAAGGCCGACTCATGTAATCCAAATAGAATTGGGGAACGTATAGTAGTAAGATTTTATATCACATTATCTACTTTCAGGCTCATAAGTGACCAGGCAGTAGTCAGCTATGAACGTGAACGGTTGAGGAAACCGCTGCTCAGGCCAGCTGCAAAATAATATCAATAATAATTATGAAGCACTACAGGCAATCCTAAGCTTCCTTATCTTTAAGGTAGAGCAGGAAAGGAATAATCTTGTATGTGATAGATCCAGGTGGGTCACTATTCCACATCAACACGCATTCACAAAAAGCACCCAAACGGTCCTGCGTGAAGCACGATTGAAAATAGTACCTACGATAAAGAATGCACATTGGCTGCATCCTCTTATATTGGCTACTTCAATGTATATTGTAAATAATAATATTAACGTCCCGATAGAAAATATAAGAATTAATCCGGCGCTAATCTTATAACCTATATGCTCCGCAACAGAAACTTCAATGCAACCTTAGGAAGCACCATATTGAGGTACACTACGTCAACCGGTACCCCTCAACAAGTGATATCACCTCTGCTGTGGACCCTGGTTGTCAGCGAAATACTTTTAAATCTAAGAAGGGAGCAAATAAAAGCCACTGCGTATGCAGATGATGTGGGTCGTATGGCCGCCAGAAGACTCCTTTCCACAATCAGTGAAATTCTGAATTATGCCCTTAGAATCCTTGGTGAATGAGCCAAGCTCAGTGGGCTGGGAATCACTCGCAAAAAAAAGGAGCTTGTCTTTATAATGTCGGATTTTCCATTAGCCTTAGAAAGATAACCTTCACCTCAGAGGCGAACGCGCAGTTAACATATTGCTCTCTGTTTTTATCCGACGTGCGATAAGTACTACAATTTCGCTGTTATGCTGAGTTGATCACCTTCGGGATGTTGAGTGTACACAATTGCGGCTAAAAATAGCATTCCAACATGACCCGATAGCGATTTCTTTTAACTGTCTCGTGGCAGCTATCATCACCCGATGACGCAAATGGTCATTTGGCCTTAGTTCCTGAATCAGATTGATTTTATACGGGTGTAGGCCGAGATCGTTTGTCAAAATTCGGCACAATGTTATTTGAGCGATGGCCAATTCCTGCAAACGTCCTATAGTGGATTATTTTATGTTGCTGCCAACAGATGCACTTACAGCCTCAATGCACTCCTTACATTTTTTTTTCTCACTGGCACTGCAACCTTAAGCAGCGAAAATATAGACTCAGTTTTTTGCAAATTGCGAGTAGAGCGAGGCAATTATAACGACCGAACGGCGTAAGCGCTTGTAAAGTTGAGGCCACGCCTTAGAATTTTGATAATAAATTTTAGTAATCTGTAAACTTTGTTCGTTCGAGTACTGAACCATGATTAAATGGTAGATATTGACAAGACAATTGTAATGGCAATTTCCAAAAAAAATAATTTTTGCAAATGGCATCAAGTGTCATTGCGCTTTAATATTTATGTCGTAATTTGGAGTAGGTGCGAGTTTTGTGTATATACTCCCCATATATTTGTTGTTTGATTTGCTTTATTGCGCTTTCAATTTATCAAATCAAACAAATCAAACAACAAATATGTATATGGGGAGTATATCCATAAAACTCGCACCCTCTCCAAATCCTACAGTGACCCCAAGCAGGGGGGTTGCAGCTGCCCCCTGCAACCTCACTGTTTATGTGTCACTTTCTAAAACGAACTGACACCATATGATTTAAAATCTATGAAAACAGAATCCTCTCTCTAAATGTGTGAATAAATTCAAAGCGAAATAAGGCCGACTCGGCTTTATTTCACTTTAGCAAAGTGAAATAAGACCGAACATAGAAATTCGGCGTTATTTCGCTCTCATGTTCGGTCGTTCGGCGTTATTTCACGGTACCCTTTGTAGATAGGACAGCCATATTACCATCCAACAGTGCCAAATGCTTGGGTACCATACTAGATAGTAAATTGAGTTGGAAGCCCAGTGTCAAATTACGTGCAAAAAAATCAATGATCGCTTTGCGCACCTGCAGAAAGGGATTTTAACCCCAATACTATCATATGGATGTTCATGGATAGGAAGTTATGTACTACTTTCATAAATTCTTAGATCTATCTGCTGTTTCATTAACATCTCTTTTCAGACCCGCGCCGCGGATGCAATAGGATAGATTAGACTTAGGCTACCAAATGACAACAAATGCGAGACGGTTGTCATTAATAACCACAATCCAATTCTGATTACCTCCCAATTTCCCCGCCCGGGTATTATTACGGGTCATCACAGACCTAAGCGCGATGAGGTATATGATATTTTCGGCTTCAGACGCCACATCAACCCGAAAACATTACCTAACCTATCGTTTTAATAGAAATCATATTGGCGATATGTTAAGTAAGGATAAAATGGCATTGGTCTATTATTGCACTAGACTGACTTGCGCATAACGTACGAGTAGTCACAAAGAGTTCTAGAACACAACCCGTTATCTATTTATGCTATGAATAATACATACCTAAGATGGCTTCTGTGTACACTATGCTAAGCCTACACACATTTTGATCACAAAGTAGGAAAACAAGTTCTTAAGCGCACCACCAGACAATTATAGAAAATGTTTTATATAGCAAACATGTGATGATACTCGTATGATACCTCACCGAAAGGTGAAACCAAAGTCTAACAAATTTGTTGCAAGAAAGGTAATTAGATACTTTTATTTCGTATATATAAATTTACAAATTTAGTTTGTAACCGCACATTTTACAATACCATAATTTGATAATTGTAATTATCTTTCTATTGAAATATGTTTTTTTATATTTTAATATATGAAATCGACTTTGAAGGAAAATATGTTAATTAAAAAAAAGAAAAAAACAACAACAACAAATAAATAAATAAATAAATAAATAAATAAATAAATAAATAAATAAATAAGCAAATAAATAAAACCATAAATACCTAAGTGGATAAATAAAATAAGAATAAATGTGAAAATAAATAAATAAATTAGCAATTAACATTCAAATAAGTTATAACAAGGTAGGATAAATAACAAATATGATTCTTATAAGGCTAGAACATATAAAAACAGAATAACAATAGATAGGTATTTACATAAGTTATGCAATTGGTTAAAGAGAGGATTGTCAGCATGCCTACATCTTGTCAGGAATGTGTATTTTAGTTTTTGAATCCTATGAGAAATCAATTCAACATTCGCCCTTTTATGCAAGTCTAAAGTTGAATGCCTCCATGTTAAGTTAGGCATCATTTTTAATAATTTATTTTGTGAAACTTGCAACTTTTTGATATGGTAGGCAGCAGAGTCTCCCCATACTTGGCAACCGTACAATAGAATTGCCTGAAAAATGATTTTGTGGAGAATAATTTTATTTTCAATTGTAAGCAACGAATTGCGGTTTATAAAAGGATACAACATCTTAATTGCAATTCCTATTTTCTGTAATATGTTGTTTACGTGGTCTTTAAACGTGAGTTTATTGTCCAAATGAATACCCAAATACCTTACCGTAGGCACTCAGTTTATATTGCTCCCATTTAGCTGAAGTTGGTTGCTGGGAAGAAAACAAGCTTTTCTTTTTCGGGTGAAAAAGATCGCTTGAGTTTTTCCTTCATTAAGCTTAATTTTCCAACTAGTATAATATTTTGCCAGTATTTCCATTCCATCTTTTAAATTAATCTCAATATTGAGAGCGAATTGATTTGATGAATACATGGCAATGTCATCTGCGAAAATAGTTACATCACAGGTTGGTATATCGGGAAAATCGGACGTATATATATTATAAAGGACAGGTCCGAGAACTGAGCCTTGTGGTACCTCTGCATTAAAATTTGCTAGGCTAGAAACGGTACTATTTATATGGACATTAAAACAACGCTTAGACAAGAAAGACTGCACAATTTTACATAGAGATGGAGGGAATCTGAATTTGATCATTTTGTAAATAAGGCCCTCATGCCAAACAGAATCAAAAGCTTTTTCGTTCTCTAGTAGTATCATCCCAGTAAATTTACCTTGAGAACGATTACTTTTAATAGGATTAGAGATTCTTAATAATACATCCCGTATTATGAAAATGTCTAAAGCCAAATTCTTCACTGGGATAAATATCATGTTCCTGGATGAATTTTAAAATATTTTCCTTTATAACCTTCTCATATATTTTACTTAAGTTGCTTAATAAACTTATAGGCCTATAGCTTTCTGGATGCTCTGGTGGTTTATCAGCTTTTAGTATTGGAACAACTTTACCTTTTTTCCAGGCATCAGGAAAGTATTGTAACAAATTTGATGCCTATTTTATTCTGTTTTTTTAGGTATATATTACGTATATAATCATTGCCTCCTACTTTTTTTAATGCGCAGGCCGTTAACAATAAATTCTATGTCCTCCTCGTTTACTAACACATTTGATACGCAATTAGCGTTCGCTGAAGTGAAAGCATCAACAGTGTTTCTCACCAGATTATTTGTATATGCATCACCTAGATGTTGAGATACAAGATGATTATTTGCAAAACTGGAGGCAAGTACATTTGCCGTAAAATAGATAATGGATGCATTTTTAAGAAACGGTAACGGTCTGTTTTTGGTTTTTATAAACTTCACAATGTTCCAGAACGGTTTTGCACTTTTTTCATGGGAAACCTGTTTTTTAGGTAACGCATTTGGTATCGAAATATGCGTTGGCGATATCTTTGCCAATATCTTCTGCTAATGATTCATTATTTAATTAACTCCAAGATATGGGAGGATAGTTTATTAAAGTGATATTTTTTTTTAATTTTCGGTACAGATACAACAACAGAGCTTAGCACATTATCAGAAAAATTTTTCACAATAGAATCAATATCTTCCTTGCACAAAACATTATCCATATTCATTGGAATATTGCGCAACCTATGTTTTATTTCAGAACTTAAGCGTGTCCAGTTAACAATTCTAAAATCTTGTATGTATTGTTCCTTTTTTTCATAGAAGGTGACAAACTACCGGGTTGTGATTAGAGCTAAGCTCATTTAAGGATAGTGATTGACTAATTAGACTAGGCACATTTGTAATAAATAAGTCAAGGACAGAAGGACTACCACGAGAACTAGCTGGAAAGTAGGTGGGAGAAGGAGGATACATAACAGAAATTGGGAACATATAAGCTAGACTAGAAAATATGTTTCCCGAAGCATTCGCTCTAATACAACCCCAATCCCTATGGCGACAATTAATATCTCCTGCAATTAAAAAATCATCATTCATTGTTAAGATTTTTCTTAAATCATTTTTGATACTTAATCTCCTTTCAGCTGACGCAGAGCCTGCAGGAAAGTGGACACAGAATTCCTTTAATAATGTTTGAGTTTTTAACTTAATTTCAATACCGACGTTTTCTACACAACGTATATTCATGATAGGTAAGGGCGAACACTGAATTGATCTTCTAATAAGTATCGCATCACCTCCACCTCTACGATCCATTCGATCGTTCCGGTAGCATTGAAATTCTGATGTTGATAAATTCATTCCTTGTTTAAGACCGGTCTCAGTAACACAAGCAACGTCAATGTTGCTACTACTTAACAAGTTTATAATCTCTATAGCTTTATTTCGAATTCCTCTGGCATTCCAATTAATAATTTTAATATATTTGTCTGTCAAATTACTTATTTTTACTATACAAGAACTTACTTGCTAAATGTGCGATTACCTTAAATAGATCTCTTTTTGTTTTACAAGACGATAATAATGTAATCATTTCCATCGCTAAGGAGTTTAACTCGTCGATGCTAAAAAGCGCAGAATCATCATTGGAAATGTTACTAGAAGCATTTAGAGATATGTTGCCTGGATTGCTGCTGAAAACATTGTTGTTGCCGATGGTGTCAAAAGAAGGGATAGACCGGTTCTCTTATACATTATGTGTTGGTGGATTTAGATTGGTGGCAGCACCGCCGCTTTTCAGTGGAACTTGTCGCTGACGTTGTGGCGGTGGAAGCGGGGGGAAATCAGTCATGGAACGAAACGATCCATCAGGATGCTGATTATGCACATGTTCAGTGTGACGAAAGGATTGTGATCGCGGTGGGGCCTGTGAATGAGAAGAAGCGTTAAGAGAATCGGACTTTTTCCTTGCAAATTTCTCCTTAATCTCCTGGTAAGCAAGTCTGCTGATGCACGTTGGATCGGTGGCTTTGTGAGAATCTTTTCAATTAGCACATTTGATGACATTTGATTCACTACAGTCCAAAGCCTTATGTGGACCTGCACAAGAACCACAGTATGTTTTTATGTGGCAATTTCGTTCACCATGATCATACATCTGACAGTTATGACATCGTGTCAGCTTTCCGCGGATTTTTTTTTTGTAGACCTCAGTTAACCTGACTATGCAAAATTGAGCGATAGTTCTTTTTTAAATCAAAGAACCTAACTGAACCATTTTCCAGTGAAATGAGATAGAAATGGTCAGTGTAGCTTTCGTATTGTTTAGTAATTTTTTTAACGTCCACACATTTTAATTTTAATTTAATTAGTTCGTCTTTTAGAAAGGCCGTGTCAATTTCACTAATACCGTACAAAAACACTTTAAATGCTTTTTCACTTTTAAGTTCGTGAGAGAAAAATTGAGAATTCTCTATCTTAAGTTTAGCGATTATGGTGTTAATAGAAACTATGGATTCACAGATAATTTTAATTCCAATTGATATCTTTTTAATGCAATAGTCAGCAATATTTAGGGAATTCATTAGTTTGTGAACATAATCAGTCGATTTTTATAGCAATTTAATTGGCGGAATATGAATTTTTTTTGATGAGACATTATTCGCGATAATATCGTCCACTGTAATAGGCTATAATAATTAATTCTACTGTGATCTTTCCGTCCACGCACATCATTATTAATTTTATTCATTGTAGCACGAATTTTCTTATCCGAGGACAATTGTTTCGGGTGATCTAACACGTTTAGGAATTTTGGTAGCATTTTAGTTGACTTTATATGACAGGTCTGGGGCAGAAGAAACATCTCCGGCTTGATTAGACAATAGACTACAACCGCTCGGTAGAAAACTATCACGATGACTGAAGAGCAAGGTAATTCCATTTAATATTTTCAACGCATTTAATAAGACATTTTGTGCTAAATGCGTTCATTTGATCCGGTGATATCCTCCTCAATAAATTAAAAATAAACATTCAATTAAATTGAAACTTACGAAAACCTTTATAATTTTCACTGACAATCTCTTCTCTATCATTTCTAATTTCCTTATTAATTTGGCACTACATTTCCGATAGAGATTGAAAGTAACTCTAAAATCTCAACCGACGTTAAGATGTTCGGAAATGCATCTTAATTGCATTTTAGTGAAGAGCATTTTTTTAAATTACAATTTAGACGATTTTTTTGTGCGAGTTTTTGTTGTAATCAGTTAAAGGTGGATAGTTTATCGTTATTTGTCGACAGATAAAGTAAAAGCCTCGAATTTGTAGAACACCGTTTGCATCAATATTTCTTTATTTTTGACCGTATTGTATTACATATAATATGTTGCAGAAGTTGCAGAATTGCAGTTCGATCTCTTCATTGACTTCAAAACCGCTCACGACAACATTATCGCTGTTCTATAAGCGATGACAGATTTCAAAATACCGAGAAAATTGGATTCGCTCTAATATACACGGTATATTATGCAGTCTGCAAACCTTCACTGCGGACTATTTGAGGCGTATAGCGGATTCCAAGAACAAGCTGTGATCGTCTTTAGCACTAGTTTGTCATCAATACTAAAGGTTCTGTTTCCTATAAAACTTATTGCAGCTTAGCAGGCCTTCAGCAGGACATTCACAGAAGATGTGTTACGCGTTGTCCACATCACTTTCCAATCATCCCTGGAGGTGGTCTGTTTTGCCTAATATGCTGAGGTACTAAGCAAAAACGTGACCCTTGTCTACATACTTTCATATCGAGATACAGCAGAGAGTAGTTCGGAAACCTTCATCTGATCACCTATGGCTATGGCTATGGCTAAAAAACTGTCAATGAAACCTCTAACGGAGGACGCAGACAGACCCAATGAGGTCTGAATCTCAACTAGCACGTTCATCGACGATCTCATTTCCTCCGATACCACTGTGACTCGCTAAATTCAGGCTTTCATTTGCATTCAAAGAAACTGGGCATTCACGCTTCGCCCCACCTTTTCCACTTATCCCATTGCAATTAAAATTGCTTATATTCGTACCCGCGCCAAAAGAAATTAGCAATGAAGTCTACAATTTTTTCCCCACACATAAACCTCAGCACTACATCCTCGATCGGTTTTGAAATCATATAACTTTCGTAATAGCTGCTCAATCTCAACGGTAGCTCGTCAACTACCCCCTAACTAACTTCGTAGTAATGTCATCCATATTCCAATAGATACTCGTACTTATATCTACATCAAATAACTATGAAGAATTGCGCCAGCCTTCATCTCAGCTGAAAAGTAGTTCTTCACAAGACAACATCTGAGAATTTTTACAGATATTTCCAAGTAAAGGGGGTCAGACAAGGTACTTTACATCGACGTAAGACTCTTTTTTTTTATTATTATTATTTAGAGCGTTCTCAATGGGTTAAGGTATCCTTAAAATGTTTATATCGGAATTTAATGAGTGTAGCATACGTTAACGTTCCCGTTCTACTGTCGAAGAACAGGGACGTGAGTCCGGGAACGAACATCAAAAGCAGAGAGTGATGTCGTCAGTAAATGAATATATTGTATTAGAAGCAGCAGGGAAGAGATCATTAATGAATACTAAAAGGAGTGTCGGAGACAAAATGGAATGCAAGGGTACATCAGCATTTATTTTGTGTGTTTCTGACCTGAAACCATCCAAGGCAACTTGAATTCAACGTTCCGAAAGGTAGTTTCTAATCTATTGAAAAAAGGATTCTTCGATCCCAAATGCAAACACTTTGGACAAAAAAGCCTGATACCAAACTTTGATGACTTAGAAATATCAAGTGCAACTATCTTGCTTTCGCTAGATTAATGTACGCTTTGGTTCCACTTTTCGGTGAGATATACCATAAAATCACAAGTCTTACTGTTGGTACGAAGCTATACTGCCGATCATTAAGAAGTTTTCTCGTTTCGAGATATTTCATTAGCTGATGGTTTATCAGCGTTTCCATGACCTTGGTCAGAAGGGGCGTGAGTGCAATGAGTCCGTAGGAGGAGAGAGAAGAAGATTTGCTTTTTTTGGGACGAGCTGGCCAAATGCTGTTTTCCATCTTCTCGGAAATAGTGCTAAAGGGTAGGATTGGTGGAAAAGCTTACGCTATGGTTTTGCCAGCGTAGGAGAACACCTCTTCAGAAGAAGGGGAGGTATTCCATATGGATCAGCGGATTTGTGAATGCTAAGATCTTTAACTACTGCTGCTACTACAAGAGTGTGAAATTGGATTCGTCCCTTTCAAGATTCGACGCACTCAAGTGTAGGCGGAGACAAAGCATAATCTGGAAGGGTTGACCTGGCTTCAAAATGTGCAGCAAGCAGATTGGCCTTGTCCGAAGAGCTGATTGGATTGGAATGTTATTACAAACGACCGTTGGGATTTTTTAGTATTTTTGACCTGCGACCAAAAATGTTTACTACCTCTGGGACATTTTAGTGTTTTTTTCCTCAGTTTTTGGTTGTATTGAAATTTCACACGGTTAGGAAAAATGTTGCATTCATTCCTAGCTCGTTTGAACTTTTTTCCTTTTCCTCTGTCGGGTTGGTCTTATAGGACCGAATAAACATTTCTCTAACACTGATAGCCTCTTTACAGCTCGAGTCGTATCTTGATTTTCTTTTGGTTTGATACTCTTCATCCAATGAGATATAAGGTTTTTCATTTCAAAGAGAATGGTGTCTGCGATCATATCAGCAGCGACATCCAACTCGTTATCGATTAAACATAACGACCAGTCAAAATTCCTAAAAAGCTGTTAAGTCCACTCCAATTGACATTCTCGTATTGCCATACGGTTCTTTTAGGAATTTTTTCTCTAACTGTGTGTTCGGCGCACGGGAAATTAGCTGAAATGACGAAATGTTCCTAAGAGCCTAGAGCGGAGAGCACATCAACGGTGTACTTATCAGGATGAGAAATTATGTCTGGTATTCGCGTGGGCTCATTTACAAATTCGGTCAAGTTGTTTTCCGCAAAGAAGATCTCAACACACCGTCATTTGGGTGTTGTCTGTCCAGAATGTCGAAGAACAGCCAGAATTGTGTTCATTATCCCCCGGAATAACGATTTCAGTATTAGGATACAGGGATGCAATTCTTTGGATGGGATCAGCCAGCGCATGAAACTCGTTAAAGGTCGAATTGCTGTCCAGTTAGTGACAACTGAATATCAGGTGGGCAACTCCAATGTTGTATGTGTGCCTACTTTAATCTTTGACGAATACTACACAACGGCGCTTCAATATAGTGGTGGGAGTGCAAACCCAGACCTGGTGCATTGCCCTCAATGAAACCAAATTTGTTCAAGTAAATGTTATTTACAGAAAAACAAGCAGGTTGCCTACTCTCGTAATCTCGGTCTGTATTTCTTTCGCAAGCGACGCTTAATACCTCGGAATGACACGAAGCAGAGTTCAACGATACGTAAGGAACTCGTAAACTAATACAGAGAAATGTATGGGTTATTTGGAAAATATTCCAAGCTTAACATCGAGAACGAGGTCCTCCAATACAAGTAGGCGCTGGCGATTTTCATAGTGTTTATAGTGAAAATCGAATTTCCTTTTACTTATTAACTAAGGTGGAGCTACAGTTCGGGTAAATCTGGACCTCAATTAACAAGCCTTTCCATATAGCCCGGTCTTTCGGATTGGATTCGAAGACTCTGCAGACCCGGGCGTTGGTGTCAATTTACTCTACATGTCCTAATCATACCACTTGATTAATGCGCAGTTATCTTACCAGGTCGATCCGGCTGTATAGTTCGTGTTCAATTTTTTTCTAAGGATTTTTCTCTCGAAACGACCATCTTCATCTGCTTTCGATAGAGTCTGGAAAGATCAAGGTCTTACACTGAGCTCCTTAGAATTTCAGGATAAGGCCTTACTACGCAATTGCTTTCTTCGCCCAAAGAAACAGCGATTGGTAGGAGTGATTCTTCGTTTTGTTTGTGCTGATATTTTGTATTAACAGAATTTATAGTAGAGCCATGGTATTGTAGACAAAGTCTCTTACTACCTTAATAATAACGAACGCACGGGTGACACGACGCTGTGCTCTATCAATTATGTGGATATCATTTCCGTACGCTGGTAGTTCTTTCAATTATGATGTTAGATAATTCACATCACAGTGCGTCATCATCAAATGTCTAGGTCAATCGTTGTTCTGCACATTCGGATGCGCTTGGCAAGAATTAAACATGGCTCTGTATACATAACCCGCCTCTATGAATTCTCGCATATGCGGCATTAAAACCGATGGTAGATATCGGTTTGAAGTTCTGAAATAACCACTGAGCCCAAACATCTTTCTCTCCCCCTCTATCTCATTTTTTCAAAAAACTTAACACGTACTCCGGCATTTTAAGAGTAGTAACACCCTCTTGAATGTCAAGTTCTTTGAAAAGAATAAAAAAAGAATACTCGAGCAATGCTTCTACGTTTACCGCAAAGTGATCAATTTGATCTGGAGGCCGCCATATCCGCTTGTGTATATGGAGAAGAACAAACCGTGTTCTTGATATAGTGATATTGCGTCCCGCCCTAAAGTTGATATTCTATGCTTACCGACGCGATTGTCCCACCAAAGATGTCCTCATTTCATTTCCCTGCGTTCAATTCGTACTAGGATAATGTTCATGCCTTGTCGAAATGTTCGTAGAAACATTCATTGGTGGCGTCGACCTTGTCTTCCGTATTGGCATGGACGTATATTAGGCTTATGTTAGCGAATTTAGGCTTGATGCGGATTGTCATAAGACGCTCACTCACGTAATACTTCTTGTCTGAGTCTGCTGATATAGCAAATCCGCATCTGAAAAGGGCTGTTTCTTTTCCCTATAGCAATCACAATAATAGATATTCACTCAGGGAAGGAAAGACGAGGACAGTTCTAAGTGGCTAAATTACAGTCATGCATGATGAAATTAACTTTGGGGAGAGGGTGAATTACTTTCACCACATGCGTGATCAATATCATTGGGCATGTTGTTGTGCCTTGTGCCGATGTCTCTCAAAACTAAATTTAATTGTCCGATTTCAACAAGCCTGCAAGTTCAGCTCATAAAAAATGTATCATGATAAGCGAAGCATGTGCTGGCCACGAGAAGATAGATCCATATATTATCAGAAAGTCGGTATTGGTGACTACACCAATTATCTCGGAGAAGTCTAGACTAGAAACTCAACATGAAAAAGACTGCAAAACGTCAACCGCATCTACATACCAGTACATCATCGTATAGAAACACTTAGCCCTAAAAGATATCTTCAGCTTAGGATTTTCCGTATTCGCAGCCATTTACAAGCTCAATCCGCAAGTCTATTTAGCTATACCAGGAAGTAGTTCAATATGATATGTCTAGAAAAGCCAGATATTTAAATCAGCATCTGTGTGACAGGTGCTCAGAACAATCCCATATATTCACGTAAGATCGTCTTATACTTGATTCTTTTTAACACATTCAGAAAAACTTAAAATTACTAACAGAAGGTTGCCTTAAGCTGGGAAATCGAAGTAACTGGCGGATAATAACATTCATTTTCGGATTTCAGGAACAAAGATGTAAATTCTGCCAACTGAAAAATTCCTGATGGTCAATGGATCCTCGTCTTAACAACTCAATGCTAAATATAAAAATGATAGATGTTTTGTTCAAGTGTTTTTCAAAAGATTATGGGGAACTTATCATCTACATATGTACAAATGAGTAGGTCATCACTGGTACTAGCTATTGCATTTGCATTTCAAGAAACATTTTTATTCTTGGCATGTGCACACATCTGTCGTTAAGTGAAACTAAGCTTTTTTAACTGAAGATCCAGACTGATAACTTACGGGAATTTCAATGTAAAATGATTTAACAAGATTAAACGTTTTCCTAAAGCTTTGTAATTCAATCGTTTTTTTTTCTATTCTATGTATTATAGTTGCACATAGTTCATTTGAATTAATTTCAATATTTAATTCTAGAAATTTTTAAACCCAAGCCCACTTTTTGACATCAGCCTAACGATAATTTAATTCGTGTAGTTCTGAGTCAGAATTATATGAAAAAAATCTCTAACGACATCTGCATAATATACAACCTTCATACCAATTCACCTGCTTTGAAAGAAGATGAAGAATTCGGAATACGATTTAATTTCGTTGAGTTTCTTCAATGTGTGTTTATTCCCAGATCGTAGCACACTTACCAATAATGAAATATCTCTTCGACATACCAAAGTTATCAGAATTTTGAGAGGCCAAGCAAAAATAATGAAATGAAACTAGATTTCCCTAGTGAAGATATATATCTATCCCATTCAACCATAAAATTTACATCCTCAAGGCAATTTGTACAAAACTGCAATATGTCAGCCTTCATATGTGTAAGTCAATAAGTCGCAAGGGGATAAAAAGCAAAAACAATTTCGAGCGATAAGTGCAACTCAGATTATTACCGAAGACAGATTGAAGCAATCTCAGTTTGGTTTTTTTTTTTTTTTTTTTGCTGAAACTATAAGTATAGGAAGAAGTACAAACATTCTCAAAATATGTTTCCACAAGAAATCAGCATTATACAGATTACGACAGTCGCCATTTCTAGGACAGACAAACTCTAATAAATACAAATAATGTAATACAATTCAAGAAACTTGAGTCGTTTGCACAGACGGATGCTTTAGAAGAAGAAATGCAAAAATGTCACCAAACTCAAATAAAGCAGGAGAGGAAAAGGGTGAAGGAATGGAATTTGCATAGGTATCACATGAATGAGTTCCCATCGAAGGAATTGAATTTTCCTCAATCGTAACCTGTAGGAGGAGCAGCAGACCCAGATTTTATGCCACATATGTATACCCACATTTTCCATTCCATGTGCCAGACTCACCTGAGCATGAGCACGATCTAAAATCCACCCTGCACCAACTAAAAGCAAGAAACCCTTATCTTTGAGACCAGCAGACATGGAAAGAAACATCGAAAGTGCCTGTAAAGCTGAAACTAATGCATAAATCATCACGGAACAATAACATAATTGCAAAGTCATGTTCTCCGAATGCCAGCAAACTTAAAGGATGACATTTAATGGTTGTAAATCTCCCCCGAAAACCTTTTGACAAACTTTGGACCATCTCTCGCCACTTAGACGATTCCATTCTTCACATTGTCCTATGTATACTCGTTTCATATCTCCGACCCCTTGCCAGTTTTCCTGGTCCTGGTCCTGCTACTGTTCGTACTCCAGCTCCAACTCTTGATCCGGATTCTTTGGCTCACGTCTCACTGGGATGTGAGACGAAGAGACGAGGAGTCGGGGTCGATGTGGGTGTCCTGAGCCCTGAGTGCCGATTGCCAAGTGCCGAATGAAATGAGTAATTTTATTGAAATCCGATGTACGGATAGAGATGAATGGTGTTGAAGGGATTATGTGATGTGATGGTGTAATGCGTATTACACCCATCAACGCATGTTGATATATTCAAGGATGTGGAATTTTTTAATTGAAGGCTATTCTGGTGATGGGTTTTAGAAAGGGTGGAATAATTTTCAGAAACTTCTGTTAGAACAAACAAGTCTGAGAGGAATCTGAGTGAACAATTTTTTAATCCTTTTCCTTTCGCTTTCTTCGAAAGTTTTCTGCTGTGCAAAATGCCTGGAATTTTAGATTCTTATGATGAAATTTAATTGATTTTAGTAGAAGCCTGGAGTTTCTTCCGTACGTACTTCCATGAGAAACTGAAGATTTGAAAGGCGGTTGATTTTTCTTATAGAAGCTAAAGATAAAGTTTTTTACTTAACGATGTTAGTCAAGAAGAAAATCTTTTCATTCGATCGATTGTCAGGAATTTTCGATGGACGGAGTGATGAAATTTTCTTAGACAAAGAAATTTGAAACTCTCAGCGGATAGTCATGTGCGACATTCGAAATACAGGCACTAATATGTAGCCAACATTTATGACACGTTTGTAATACAGCCTGATGTTGTTACGCGCGTGCAGAGAGCACATTAAAAAAAAAAAACTAATTTACTAATTTGAAAGCAATTGATAAAAGATGTGTATATAAAACAGCTCTTTCCAGCTTTCTCCGAGTTAGGTTCGATGACTCTGCGGGCCAAAGCATTGGTGTGGTTTCGCTCTACATATATGTCATAGCCATCTCAGCCGACTGATGCACAGTTTCCTGACTAGATCAAAGTCGTCGTACAATTCATATAGTTCCTCGTTGAAGTTTCTTATCCAAATCCAAATCCAAATCCAAATGCAAACGAGGCTGAATATCATACGAAGAATTTATTCTCTCGAAACGATCGAGAATATCCTCATCCACTTTCGATAGAGTACATGCTTCAGCGCAATATAGTAGAACTGGGATTATCAAGGTCTAATATATGTAGAGTTTCCTTCGTAACCCAATGAAACAGTAATTGGCAAGAGCGATCCTTCATTTTATTTCTACTGAGGGGTTGTTAGTAGAATTGATAGCAGAGCTAAGGTAGACAATATCCCCTACTATCTAAGTATTAAAGCTGTTGACTGTGACGTTCTGTCCAATTCGTCGATATTGATTTTGTCCTCATTTGCTACTATACCCGTTTTGGCAGCTTCCGTTTCAATACTAGCGAACAGAGTGACAGTACGCTGAGTCCTCCCAATTATGTCGATATTATCGGCGTACGCTACTAGTTGAACAGGCTTTTGAAAGATGGTGCCTCCAGTGTTCAATTGTGTATTCTGCACAAATACTTCAAGTATGATATTAAAGAAGTCACTTCATAGTGCGTCACATTGTCTAAAATCTTTTATGACATCATAGGTATCGGTTAAGTCGTTATTGACCTTGATGGAGCATCGAGAGTTCTAAATCGGTATTCAGCACAGATGATGCCAAAACTGGATATGGCTCTATGCAGCTAATCCCCATAAAGGCTGTCATATGCGTCCTTAAAACCGATGAAAAGTTGGTGGATATCGGTTTGAATTTCTTCCCAGGATCTGCCGAAGTGTGAAGATTTGGTTGAGACTGGATTTTCATGGTCTGAAACCGCCCTGATAGAGGCCAATCAGGTTGTT
The DNA here is from genome assembly GCA_963966105.1 of Volucella zonaria. Lineage (NCBI taxonomy): Eukaryota > Metazoa > Arthropoda > Insecta > Diptera > Syrphidae > Volucella > Volucella zonaria. The sequence continues at coordinate 88,053,604 of OZ014530.1, read as the reverse complement.
GATTAAGGATTTCTGACCTTCACACAATATGGCAGTTAAGATCTTATATTCGACGTTGAGACTCATACCTCTATAATTGGCACAGTTGACGGGGTTTCGTTTTTTGTGGATCAGGCATACGGTGCTGAGATTCCGTTCATCAGGCATATGCTCTTCTGACCAGATCTGAGAAATGAAAACTCTCCATAAAGGCATTTTCTGTAGCGCTGAATACCTCGCGCGGTAAGATGTAAATTCGAGCAGCGTTGTAGAAATTGAGGACATGCTAAAAAATGCATGAGTCTAGTTAAATTTCTCCAATTACTGCGCCCTGGATATTTTCTGTAAAAGGATGTAGATATTAAAATTGCAGTATAACCGATAGTGCATATCAGTAAGGCACTCTCTGTCTGGTAAATTGCACTTCCACCATCAACAAAATTATTGTGATGAAGAGCTCGCCATCTGCTGCTTGTTGACGTATAATTTCGGTACGGTAAAATGGAAATAGAACAATACAGGAAAATGGAAATATTGGGAATTTAAGTTTGGAATCATTTCAATCCAAATGCAGGACCAATTTTCTCTAAATCTGATAATATTAGTCAAAAAGGGGTGATTGGTGAGAAGCACTCTCTTCCGTTGACCGTTTTGTCAGGAATGTGTCAAGGCCGGATAGCCTCTTTATAAATGACTTTCCTGCCGTTTGCTTAAATGCCACTTTAGAATTTTATACTGATGTCGGAAGAATTTACTTATCGAGAACCGCTGGTTTGGTTCTAAATTTAGCTTGGGGGCCCAGCTAAATTACTCATTCTTAATCCCAAAAAAATTCCGCTAGTTTTAAAACCTTAAAAATACAATACCAGCGATTTGCCACCTACTTTCCTTAACCAAAGGTTTGTACATATTGTAATGTGACATATTTGGCTTTAAGTTAAATATAACGTTTTGTGCCATTGATTATGCCAATTACAATTATTGAATTACTGAAGACACCACTTTTTATAACCCGCCACAATGTTCTAAATTAAGTATTTGGTTTTTTTGCCTCCTTGATGATTTTTTTTTTTTTTTTTATAATTTACGCTCGCCTAAGGGGTTATGAATACCCTTATACTGTTGCCAGGGCACTGGCGGAATGTCCTTCGAATTCTGAGAAATTTTTGCTTGATGCTCATCTTTGTACCGATGACACAAATATTCTGTCACTTTAAATGGAATAACTCCCCTTCTATAAGCCCAAATGTCATGAATGGTGCGTCAGAGAAAGATCCAGTCATTGCCAGTCAATACCCTTGAACTTTTTCGATTCAATTAATTTTCTTCAATGAAAAGAGGTTCCAAACAACACTACAATATTCCAGACATGGACGAACCAAGCTTATATAAATGGCGTTGAGAGCATGGGGGTCCTTTTCACTATTGGAACGTTGGAATCATGTAATTATCACCGGTACAATACTATTCTGATCTTAAGATACATTTTACAACGACAGCACATTGTCTTACTTTGCAATGTAAGTCAATTGTTTCAGCGATACCCAGTAGCGATTTGATATTATTTGGTCCAACATTTAATTATCTGAAGTTAAATTCATCGAAAATATCTTTAAGATTTTTAAGTTTTCGGATGAATTGAATATTGGGTTTTAGAATTCCTCTCTCGGTGACCAGGTCAGTCCATGACAGAGCTCCAGATAATCCTTCTTCGCCGTACATTAGCAGCAGGTTGGGAATTTTTGATTTAAAGTAGTACAGAATATATCCAGATATATACTACAATATATTGTAAGTACTCTGAATCATCCATAACATTTATTGATACATTCTTCCTCCACTAAATCGACGAGTAAATTTGACCAAGTCTTCATCATCAGCACTGCGCTTTATTAATGTCCATTTCAGGCTGCTGTGTGGCATCATGTTTAACATTGTGGCATCATGTTTAACATTAACAAACGTATTCGTTTCTTCCTAACAAATAGCTACGGAGTCATTAAATTGCAAAGCGGTAGGATGATCGCAAAGCCCCCCATTCGATCTCAGAACATTTCTAATGGATCCCGATTAAGCTGATATATCAAGAGATATTGAATTTCATACTAATCTTGCAAAGCCTCAAACGACATTCTTAGTAGATTATATTGTTAAGAACGATTAATGGTTTATGATTACCTACACCCATTTCTCTAATAGTGTTTTCCATTACATGCATTTCTCTAATATTATTTTCCATTCCACTTACATAGAATGGGTTTCTGGTGTTCCATTGCTAAACCATTAGCTGCTATTTTCGGATGGGAACTCTTGTATTGGAAAGGTCAAACCAATCATTGACCTGTAATATATATATATAGTCAATTAAATAAAGTCGAATTTGGTTTGCTTAAATATACCTGTTGTACGAAAATATTGTGGACAACTCTTGGCATTTTTTGAGAACTGCTAAACCCAAAGTGCCCATTCGGTTTAAAGCACATGATTTTGTATGTGAAAAAAGTTGGGCTGCGAATATAACCTTCTGCGAATTTCCATATTTGACTGTTAGGTGAGTGGGTGTTAAACCACTTGCAATTTTTGGGTCTGATACATTTTCTAATAACTCTTCTGGGAGCTCTTCTGTTAGAAGATTGCCGTTAAGAAGAACTCCAGACTCCAGGAAATGGTTTCTAAGCAATTTAAGTAAATGTGAAGTATCATTAAATATATAGAAACTTTTTTTTTGTTCCCAAGATTTGTAAGGAAAGGTTTTTTCCACTTATTTGCATTTTATTCCTTCCTTCCCCAAATCGGAAACAATAGCGACCATATGGCATTCCATTGATTAAAGCTTTTTTATGATAGTTTTTAACATAACTTTTGTTAGATCAGAATCATAGTTGAAATAAACTGGTGGTTTCTAATTTTCAAAATCTTCTCCTGCCATTATAAGTCTGACATAGTTTAACGGAGCCATGAAAGTATCACTTTTCTTATCGTATTTATACGACTTTTGTATGTTCATCTCATCCATCATAAGAACACAAACTTTTTGATACGGAGATATATTGGCTGTTTTCATCAAAGCAGAAACAACTCAAAGATCTCCTTGGTTAAGATTAAACTTCGACGCCCACACTTTTAAAATACTAACGATTAGAAGAGGGTATTTTCTTTAAGCAACCATCGATGCGCTTTTAGTCCGATACAATAAATAGCTATGGCTTGGAAAATATCATTTACCTCCCATTTTAATCGTTTATTATTGCGTTGTATCTCCGTCGTCCAGGTGTAAAAAAGTGGTCTACCCAATTGGTGTCCTGTCTAAGCAAATAGATTTTTCGTTTAAGCCTCCTGTTCTCTTCGACTAGTTCTTTGTTTGTGTTGTAAAATTGTATAAAATTGGAATATGAACGATATTAACTATGTCTATCGATGTGCTTTGCTTCTATCAACTTCTCTGGAGCTAGTACGTTTAGATCTTCATCATTTCAGAAATTCCTTTCAGTATAAAAATAAATAAAAATCTTTATTTCACACAAATCACTAATTGAAAAAGCAAACCTTACATAAATTGTTCCACAATCGGTTTAGCATTTTTCTTATGGTGTTTCTCCTCGCGTTTCATAAGTGTTTGATAATCGTTCAAAGGAAATGGAAGATATTCTGTAGGACTTAAATCTAATTTCAATCTCTTGCTGTTCTTCGGTGAGCAATTTAAAAACTCGCGTTGCAGATTCCAGGGTATAAAGTTCAGGTGTGAGATGCGTAGAAAAAATTAATGCCTTATCCACATTGGATTTGTCTTTTCGAGCACATTTAATCAGTCAAACTTTTCGAAAAGGTTCGTTCTTCGGAAACTCGATGAACTTTATATTTACATGAGGAAATTTCGATAAATTTTTAGTTTTTTGTCTATGTTGTTGTTACAGCCAAATACCTGAAACAAATGTGCAGTAGTACTGCTTGCATTATTGCGCATATGAGACACACATGCAATAAAATGTGACACTTCATCGCATTTTGTTGTTGTTCCTACATTTTCTTCAATGTATTATTTTTCGATAAAATGTATAGGGTGGCCAGAGAAGAAGGAAACAAAATTTAAATAAAACAACAACGGTGTAAGATATAGAATTGGTTCTGGCTTTATTTTGAAACTACGTTCACGACACTATGTGTGGAATAGCACATCATTCAAATGGCCGTCTTAGCTTCACTGGCAGTGTATCAAGCAGTCGGTTCAGTAGTGTGTCGAATGTTGGCTTCGGGCTCGTCCAAAGTGGTTGCCTTGTCAGCGTAGATTAAGGATCTGACGCAGCCCCAGAGAAAATATTCGAGTGGTGTCAAATCGCATTATCGCGGTGATGAAGGGATGAACGCTCGCCGAGAGATAACCCAGTCGCCAAATTTCTCCTTCACAACTTCGAGCGTTGCGTCACTTGTATTGCATGTAGCGCCGTCTTGTTTGAACCACAGCTCGGATATATCGATGTTGTCAAACTCTGACTACAGAATGTCAGTTAACATCGTTCTATACCTGAGCCCATTGACGGCAACGGCGTCTCCTTCCTCATTTCGAAAGAACTAAGGTCCGATGATGTCGCCATGCAGTGACCCGCACAGTCAATGTTTGCAGATGCATTGATGCTTGGCTGAACACTTGCGGATTGTGTTCGCTCCAATAACGGGAATTTTCCTTGTTGACATAGCCTCTGAGCCAAAAATGAATTCCGATATTAACAGCATAACCAATTGGGGAACTATCAATAGAGTGGAATTTAATGCTTCCAAAACTCAATGCTGTCTGCTGCCATTAAAGCGAAATTCAAATACCCAGCCATTATCCATGAATGGCACTTGCATAATCTAAACCGATAACCTTTCCATTCTCAGTATGTGTGTCAGTGACAACTTACGTTGGAATGACCACATATTTGATGTCGTCAAAAATTCTGCGAAATGTCTAGGTTTCCTCAAGCGATGTAAGAAATATTTTACCCCCTCTGATCTGGCTACAATATATAAGGCATTCATCCGCCCAAAATTGGAGTACAATGCCCACATCTGGTCAGGTGCTCCTAAAACATCTCTGCACCTGCTAGATAGGATTCAAAACCGTGCGATAAAACTCGTTGGTGATACTAATATCAGTCAATCAATTGACACCCTCGCACACCAACGTAATGTCTCCTGTCTCACTTTGTTTTATCGCATCGCTATTTCCACCACCAGTGCTCTATTGAAATCGCCAGTATCATTCCGCCCTTTCAAACTTTCAACCGTATGAATGCTATGAATGTTCATCAGTATACCCTCAAGGCCATTTTCGGACGTACTCTAAAATATCGTGATTCTTTGCTAAACCGTACAACTCGCTTATGGAATGCCCTACCGATCTCTGTGTTTCCTGTGGCCTATTTCACCAAACTACAAGTTACAACCACAAATTTGTGCTTTTGATTCACAACTACAAATTTGTAATCTAGTTTTTTGTTTCACAAATTACAAATATATAATTCACAAATTTGTGATAATGCAAATAAATTGTAGAAAAAAAGTTGTTGATCACAAGTGTTCAAAATCTCCGTTGCACCGGCACTTGTAATCTACAAGTGAGTTTTCACAAGTTTGTTAAACGCCGTGGTGAAAAGTTTGTAATAATGAATAAACAAAGTAAGATCTTTTTTGCTTCACTCATTAGAGAAAAAAAAGGCATTTAACCCACGAAATGAAAATGAATTACTGGAAAAATATATTAAACTCTGTAACGTCTAAAGGTATTTTATGTAACAAAGACTGGAAATGAAATACCTTCGAGACGTTGCGTGGCAAAATTTGAAGCGGGGAACCGTGGTAAGTACCCTACATACGTCTATGCGTTTTTAAATTGTTACTATGACACATTTAAAGATAAAAATTGATAATTCGGGAAAACTGGTTCCGCATGTGGTACGAACTGCATATTAACTGATCTGGATAATATACATAATTACTGATATTATCGGTAAGGAATCACGAATTTTGGGTGAGATTGTTGATGATTCTTCTTCAATACCACTAGAAGATGGCCCGTCACCTAAATTCACAAATAAGGAGTATAATGAAAATGAAATAGGGTAAGAGAAAGCGTTTATTCTTTACAAAATTCTATTTTGCACTAATATGTTTGCTGTTATTCTTAAGCCTATCCATACCAGAAACGAAGGCGTGCTCCAAACGGAAGGCGGCAACAAACAACATCCGACGAAGAAGATATTATTTCCCTGAAGAAAAGGAGACTTCAGTTGGAAATATGTGTATAACTTGCAATTGGATGCACGAAAAAAAGAAATTGATTTAGGGCTTCCAGTAAGCCGCCTAACTACGGAACTGGAGGAGACATCAGACTCAGAATCCTCAAAATTCAGAATCTGAACAAAGACCAGTAAACGTGTTTTTATTAAAAAAATAAAAAAAATAAAAGCAATACAAAAAAAAGAATAAAGATATTTTGTTTATTATAAAAAAATCTTGCCATTTTACTAAATTTTCAAGAAAAATGACCTAGAAAATATTGTAAGGTAGCTTGGCCATCAAATTATCATCATTTCCATGTGGGTTCTTTAAGTTTTCTTCCTCTTCAGTGGTGGATATCTCAAAATAGTTATCTGTTGGTTGTCGTGAAATGTTAATATGTTAGATAACGCAATATTTTATGACATTAACTGCTATTATCGGTTGCAATCGTAAGTGCTTCAGGCATGAAAATTTTTCCTTCAAATTTCTAATAGCGTTTTCTATTATTCTTCGAGTTGATTTATGTGCTCTATTGTATCGATCAATTTCGGAAGTTGAATTTCTCAAAATTGGTGTAATTAACGTATCCAATAACGGATATCCCCTATCCCCTACTTCTAAATTTATAGAAAGGGGGACTTCTTCGCAACACTCTTGAATCATGTAGACTTCCGAGCATACAATTAATAGAGTGCTTTCCATGCCTACCGACATATGCAAATTCAGACTCGTTAGGAGCATATATTTTTACAAAAGTCCCGTCTATACATCTATAAACACAGGGCATGCCTAATACAAAAGAAACGTAGATGTGTATATTCTAAAAATTCTACAAAAAAAAAAGCATGTGTTTATCGGCAATATTGTAAAGCTGCACACATACTCGTATGTTTTCGTGTTCATTAGGCCAACATACAACACTTTCAAATAGTAAATCAACAATTTTTGTACAAACTCTGTAAACACATCTGCATACGGTCGACTTTAATATTCCGTGCATGTATACAAAACAAAACTTAGAGGAGATATTACACGTCAACTATCACATGTAAAATATTGCCACATACTGAACAAAATTTGTAAATTCCTTTTCCTTGGTGAAACGTAAACTCACAAATATGTGAAATTGTCACAAATTTGCAATTGTAAATTACAACTATAAATAACTTTTGGTGAAACGAAAAGCGAAGCATTTCAACAAATTTCCCTTTGTAAAATAAAAGTACAAATTTGTAATGCTCAGGGTTTGGTGAAACAACATAAATGAAAAAAACCACAAATTTTGTTAAAAAGTGCTTGTAAATACAAATTTGTAAGTTGGTGAAATAGGCCACTGGTCGTTATAATTTACAAACATTTAAAAACAATGTACATCGGTACCTGTCTTCTCTTCCTCCCTAAATTTCCTTCGCCCGCGCTGTGTGCGAACATTTTGACAGTACTTAAATCCCTTGAGCATGCCCTGATTATAAAAAAGAAAAAAAAAAACACGTTCAGCAAGTGTAAAACGCTGCATGATGAAATGGCAAACCTTACTGAGTATCTTGAGAGCAGGATGTTATTAGTAACTTTGATAGCTGCTCCAAACATACTAATTGGAGAAACTATCATTGCTATCTGTTCACCCGTTATATAAAACTCCAGTCAAATGACAGAAAATATACTAATTAATAATTCTACTACAGTAAGATTAGAAATTGCGATCTATTGCAGCAACGCATGGGGTGCAGTAAAAACGTGTGTTTGCTTGTAGAGAACACAATGTTTTCTAATTTTGGTGACCTGGTATACAGCGAAAATCACCATATTACAATACATTTACTATTCTTATAAGGAAATTTAAAAAATCTATCACATTCGAGTTGAATTAAAAAAAAAATAAATTAAATGTCAAATTACAGAGATATAGATGACATCGCAATGCGAGGCCGAGATGAAAATATGCATGCGCAAAATCATACCATTATGTTTATATACCTCGTGTTTTGTCTGCCACCTACTTTTTCAATGACGTCCTCGTTGCGTGTGATTTCATAGTGAGATATAGTAAGTCCGTCATACGGATCTGAGTCGTATATTTTTTTTCTTTTAGAATCTTTATTTCATATCCGGAACTTAAAGCTAATACTCGTATAATATTACATATTGAAGCCATCGGCTTTTATTTGTCTAATAGTGTGATACATTCTACTATATTGTCCGCGACAAGAGGCTCTATTAAAGAAGATTTAAGAACAATAACTATTGGTGCGGGAGATATACGATTCATCCAAACTTTAAGAAACGATAAAAAGAAATGAAGTTAAAGCAAGAGAATTAAATTATATTGGGTGATTTTATAAGCATTTGGTTTTTAATTGTCAAAAAAACACGGGAAAATTGCAAAAGTGTATAAACTTTTTATTTAAATTGATAAATTAATGCTTGCCATTAATTTTTTAAAGATTATTTCATGTAAATATTTACCACAACTACGTTTCAAGTGGTCCATACTTGGAGTACAATTTTGAATCACTTTTTCGATCATGTGTAATGTTGTCTTCCAAAGCTGCAATTGACGCTGGTTTATCGGCATGATTTAATAAAGGTGTCAAATTGCCCGATATAGCCGTCCCATTCACCGGTCCAAAACGAGAGATAAATTGCTCACCGGAGTCATTTCTCAATTGGTCAATCGATTCGCATGACGTGTGGCACGTAGCGCTGTCTTCCTGGAACCACATGTCGACCAGGTGTAGCTCGTACATTTTGGCAAAAAAAATAGTTCGAAATCATTGAACGATATCGGGCGCCACGTTTTTCTCACCGTGATCTTTGTAAAAATACGGGCCAATGATTCCACCGGGCCATAAACCGTACGAAACACTGCTCCTGTATTGCCTGAGGTTGCTCATGGGACCAAATATGGCAGTTTTGTTTATTGACATACCCATTCAAGCAGAAGAGAACTTCGTCGCTGCTGATAATTTTCGACAAACAAGCGTATCTTCTTCCAGCTTTTCTATTTTTATTTTGGTGGGGGCTGAGCCCCCTATTTATTGGCTTAATACAAGATTAATCTAACTTAAAAACTAACAGAAAGACTTAAGAGCTAGGGACCAAGGAAGTGATGGAGGAGATCTTGTTTGAGACGAGGAGTGCTCAGGTGGAAATGAAAAAGGGAGAGGTTTAAGTTGACCTTTCGGGGCATTCGGGAGATTGGTTCGTTGGAGCCATCAAAATGGATGCACAGTCGATGGAACCTGAGAGAAGACGATGAATGAAAGAATGTCAACAGTGTTCCTATGTTCTTCTAACGAATTCATATTTAGAAGTTTGAGGCGGTCCTGATAGGGAGGTAAGATTAAAGGGTCGTTCCACGGCAAGCCACGGAGAGCAAATCGGAGGAATCGACGTTTAATACCTGCGATTCGGGAAACATGAATCCGGTGAAAGGGGGACCAAGCTTGACTGGCATACTTAAGCAGCGGGCGAACAAAGGTAATATAGAGAGATCTGGTTGCATACGGGTTATAAAATTCCTTGGACCACCGTATAATAAAGCCATGCGATGAGTTGGCTTTGAGTATCATCTTAACGATATGCGAAAGAAATTAAGCTCAAAGTCGAATAATATGCCAAGGTCTTGAAAAGACTGAACCAAGGGAATTAGTTGACCATGGAGAAAATAAAGTCGGAGACGAGACGGCTTGCATTTACGTGAGAAGGTTGTAGATTGACATTTGGCTATATTAAGTTCTAGGCAGTTTTTGAGGCACCCTTTTTGAAGAAGGGCAGAGTCCTGGGGAGAGGAAATAGATTTAAAAAATTTTCTGTCGTCAGCGTAAAGGAAGAGGAAGGAGTGTTTAATGACCCTCTCAAGATCGTTAATAGTAAGAATGAAAAGAAGAGGACCAAAATGTCTGCCTTCTGATACTCCAGTTGAGGCCAGGAACGGAACAGAAAGGCGGATCTAAGCCGAACACTATAATAACGGTTTATCAGGTAAGAAGAAATCGATTCTAATAAAAGAGTCTCAAAGCCAAGAGCAGACAATTTGAAGAGGATCAATTGATGAGATATCCCATCAATTAATTAATTAGATCCCTTTTTGTGTATCGGGATTATAAAAGAGGTCTTCCACATCTCAGAAAATTCTCCCTGTGTAAGAGATAGACGAAAAAGGTATTAAAGGGACAGGTTGGAAGAGCATTTTTTAAGAAACACGGTGGGGAGTCCATCTGGGCCAGGTACAAATTCATCTTTAAAATTTAGTAACTTTTCTTCAATAACTGCAGGATCGAAATTTTGAGTGAGAAAGGGACCAATGGAGAAATTTGGTAGATCATTGAAGTAAGAGAGATCTGGTACGAAGGAGTTGTTGGCAAATGATTGTTTGAAAAATGTAGCAAAAAAGTTGGCGATGGTAGCAAGATCACTTGAAGATTTGGTTTCGAAAGCGAGGGACGAAGGATAACCATCAGTCTTACTTTTGTAATTGCCAAATTTAAAAAAGGACTTGGTGTCATTTATGAGATTGGTTTGCGCACTATTCAGGTAGCGCTGATAGAGAGAGTTATAGAGTTCAATGAAATGAAGATGTGTACCTAGATAATGAATAGAGTGGAAGAAAGGAATACCGCCCATAACTTGTTTCTTTTGTTTCGTAGAGAGCGAAGTCTACGATTATACCAAGGGGGGGATGGAGAAGAAGTTTTATGGCGGGAATAAGGCATAAATGGAGATGGGTTTGAATATTTCTCTGTAAGAAATGGAGAGAGCAGAGACTAGAAATAGATTGGCAAACTCGAAAGAAGCCCTGCTTAGATAGGTATTGATTTTACGGAAATTAGCTTTGTGAAAATTGTAAGAAAATAGAACTGCGTTGGGAGGCGAATAAAGGGGAGAGTTGTGGAAAAATGAGAGAAGAAGTGGAGGATGAAAGTTATCAATAGTTGAAAGAGATAGGGGACAACACGATACTGAGAAGTTGATGGGATCAGTTGTGAATATAAGGTCTAATTGCCTTTCCATATAGTTGGAAACGCCACTGACTGACTAGAGTCAGTTAGCCGATCTAAGAAGAGGCATTCCTTAGTAGAAATGGGATTGGAAGCGATGAAAAAAGATAGGTCTTCAGATGGAGTCCACTTCAGCCGAGGCAGATTAAAATCGCCGAGGATAATGATATCTAAGGCCCACTTACCAAAAATTCGTGGCTGTGGCAGGTCGTTCGGCCTAAGTTCTTGCACTAGTTTTATTTTGTAAGGTTTTGGACCAAAATCATTGCCTAAAATCTTCCACGTAGTCGGGTAACACAAGTCCAGTTGCTGCAAATGGCGTCGAATGGACAAATCACGGTTTTAATTAACGCTGGCGGATACAGCAGCAATATTTTCCTCTGTACTCTAGCATGAAATTGGTGCGAAATTTGATCAGTATAGCTTGAATTGTTGATTCTGACGACGGTAAAATGATCGAAGTTCGCGAAAAACTTTTTCACAGAGTACGAATTTTGATAAAATTCAATAATTTGTAAACGTTGTTCGGGTGTAAACCTTTCCATGGTTTCATCACAACGCTAACTGTCTTAACTCACTTGCTAACTACCTAAGCAGAAAAAAAACAACTTATACTATATAATTGGAATAAGAAGTAAATCAATTGTTGCGTGATTAAAACAGAGAAGCCATTCAGTATTCAACTCCCTGCACCCAAGTTTTGATTTCGTTTTCGAATATGTTGTTACCTGCGTGCAACAGATCTTAACTCAATAAATATCAGATGAATAATGAATATTAAAGATAAAATAATTTGCCTACACTCGACAACAGTTTTAGGACATTATGGATGGGAGAACAGGACTTGTGAGATTGCCGAGGAATTCAAACCAAATTGAGGTTTGATGGAAGCCCAATTGCCTTCCCTTACGATGCAATTTTGCTGCTGGTTGGAAGTTGCAATTGGAGATTGTGTCAAAAATTATATAGGGCAGGCGCTTTAAGTAAAGACTGTATTATTGAAATACGTACCATCTCAAAAAGATAGTCCGTACTACAGCTTTGATTTCAATAAACCATTGTAGACTAACTATAATATTGGTAGCCTACAGTAGAGACTAAGTTGATAGAGTTGCCTCATAATCCTCTTCAGATACTGCTTTAGGTAGACGGTATAGTTTTTCCAACTGAGCTTATCATTTAGCATAATACCGGAATACTTAAAATTGTCGGTGCGATAAATTTTTAAGCAGGCGTCACTGCAACTTGCGTTGCAACTGAAGGTAGTAGAATCCAGGCAACCTAAAAGGAATCTCAATCAACACAGTGAATGGTAATCTAAAGGATATCGCATATTAAACATTTGATATTGGAGAGCATGCATTTAATTTTATTGCTGATTACCATTCTATGCTTATTAAACCATCTACGCAATATATCTAAATCTTTATTAACATCCACAAAAAGATATAGATAGGTCTTGTTAGAATATGAAAGAACAGTATCGTCGGTAAAAGCTGTGATTTTGCCTTTAAATGGTTGTAAAAATAGCGAATTCACGTAAATTAAAAACAGGATGGGACGTAAGAGAGAATCTTGCGGAACACCTCTGCCTTCGTACACCTTAAGGTCAACCATTTCTTATTTTATTATATTATGTACTTAGATCTTCTTCCAACTATTCAAGTCCACGAAGTATTGATAGGGTGGCGAACAAAAACGAAGGGATATGTTACGAAATCCACATTGGGACCTAAACGTCTGTACCACCACAAGATAGTCTTTTCTCTGAAATACATAAGAGCAACAAGTGAAATGAAAGCCAATAACAAAAGAGCAAATAACAGGTAATTGTTCTCCAATAATCCAATATTGTATAATCTAAACCTTAATGTACGGAGAGTAGGGATTTCAAAAGTATCGTATTCAATAATTTTGTAAACTATTGTAGTATTTTAGGATACTTATATTTAAATTACACAATTTGCTTAGAAACGAAATTACATAGTATACGCAGTATAATACGTTTGAGATATTGTACCTTACTTCCTCACACCGTTTTTGTTTTCAAAATTAACCCATCATATGAACATACAGAACCGATATTGAGGGAATTTATTTCCTCTCTAAGTTCGTCAATTGCAAGTACGTAAATCAAACTACACGTTAAACAATGAACTTCCCTAATTGCAGGCGATTTCTATGGGATAGCCACTGGGACGGAAGTATCAATCGGAAAAATCCTGCGATTGAGTTTGTTTTGTAATTACGAACGGAACCCCAAATAAGGCACGATATACGACACACAAAAGTAAATTAATTGTACCCAACGTAATGCCAATCGGAACATTGACACGACCCAAAATAGCCCTGAAATCGGAGGCTTTAATTGGAAACCACGTGGGAGTTGTTTCTGCATAGCACTGGCTACAATAATTATAGGTCCACAAATTAATGATTAGTTGTCCCACACAGGATGTGATTATGGTAGTCAAATTCATTCAATACAACTGTCGATCCGCCGGATGTTAAATATACTCGTACATTCGGATACAATTATGTATGGATACTTTTGTTTCTGCTTCACTCGCATATGCACGTATGTATGTATTCGTCCGTATGTATTTTCATACCTCTGTCCTGGCTGTGCTATTGTGTGCATCTGTAAAGAATGATATAATGATTTACATTTGCCTTCGACGTTGATTGATGTACTATTAGTCTTGTCGACTAAACGCCGATCAGGATGGGTGCAGAAGCCACTCGCATTACGAACTCAAACTGCGAATACCGATGTTGAAGCGAGCCGACAGCCCGAGTCCTTCTGGCTTGAATTAAATGCGAGTTTTCAAAATAAATCTAATTGAGGGGAAAATCTCTGATTCGCGAAATGATGGTCTGATGTGATGTGTTGCCAGTCATTATTTATGTTCCAACTGATATATGTATGTACGAGTATGAATGTCTTTCTGTATTACGAATATAATTGTTTATGTTGGTAATCCTACTCATGCTTGTCTGTGATGCGGGGTATTTGGCTGTTTTGAAGCCGTGCCCTGCACCCTATATAGGATTCAAATATGAGAACTGTAGCTTGGGGTAACGTTTGATTGAAAAACAATGATAATATGATTTATATGCGGGATTTTGGATATCTAAAACGAATATCATATGTGGGTTTGAGTGTGGCTCTATATATAATACAAACTTATTGAAATTTTTTAATTATTCTGCGTTGAATCCGTTTTATATTTTACAGATGTGTTTGGAAAATTCGATTTGTGAACTCCGACAAGTACAATATAACTTGCATAATTGAACCACTAAGTACCGTTCATTCAACCACATGGAACCGCACTAAAGTGGTCTTTTGTTTCTATTTGTATTTGCCTCATATAATTTTGTTTCATGGCAATTCTTAATTAAAAGGAATTTGGAAGTTTAAATTTGATTAGGTGGATAGATCCGTTGTTTTTATGAAACGTAGTCATATATGTATATGGTATAGAAGGACATGACATCAGAGGCGAAAATACGCTAAGACGCAATAAAAATGAATGAGAGTTGTATCTCAAATAATTGTGGGTTCGCAGCATCAGTTTCTGAGAGTTTTCAGAAATTTCTTATTGCGTTTTTAATATTTTGTTCTTAAACTTTATAACTTCAACATTTTACTTTAAATACATTCGCTTATTTGGCTGACACAGTCCTAATTGGTACAGCGGTTGCTCTACGAATCAATTATGTATTTATACGATACATTTTCATGTGGCGAACTTGATGCTCGTTAGAAATTTTATGTGAAGGACATAAAGATATCTACTTCGCCCTTTACAGATTTCTGAACGTTAAACTCACCCCAAAGCATTAAAGTTAAATGGTTCAAAATATAAAAAAAAACAAATTAGATATGCAAAATAAAATATACGCATATACATATCTATCAGAATCGTAAATGAACATCCTGGCTCTTTTGAGGCATCTGCATAATAGGGCGGATACTTTAGCCATTAGTAGGTCGATATTAGCTCGACGGCAACTCCATTCTTCGTCCTCAGGTCAACGACACGAACTTTGAAATATGCTAATGACACTGTTTTGAATATTTTCTCCAGCTGACAAGATACTTTACCTTCAGAAATTTGGACGATATTGTTAATTTTCATGTTGAATGACGACTACCATTTTGTCTTCATTGTAGTTCCACGAGACACTCCTTAGACCACCGAGATTAGAAATGCTGTTTAATTTATAACAGTCGTCTCTTCAAACAGGGTACCATCTCATCAAAATCCTAGGATAGCGTTCAGAGGACTTCCGATCTCGTATGCGGTCGTTAACACTTGTTCATCACTGCGATCACTTGACATTTTGAACATAGATCGAGAATTTAAAATAGTTTCGATGTTCGCAACTACAGTAGATATCTCTTAAAACTTAAGCAAATAAATAGCTTGGCCCAATTTTCGCAACAAATGAAACTTTGCTAACTCCACAGCGTTCTCCAAAATGAGGTCCTAGAGGCGGAATTTAATGCAGCTGAATATATTCTCCAGCACACCAGGCGGGGATCTCATCTTATTCTTGCTGTTGCAGAAATTGGTCTCTAAACTCGTCTCCAACAAAATTTCACACAAAACAGATTTCGGCATAATCCTAGATTTGTTATGTCTGAGAACACCTCTAAATCTACAGACTTGACCATAAAATAGACAAGAACTGCACTACTTATATAAAATGTCCGGTTTTCACTCAGTTGGCTATAAAAAGCTCTCGAGTAAACATGTAGCAGAAAGTGCACTTTTTTTTATAAGATAAGGTAGTACGCGTATTTGATGTGTGAGACTTTTAAGGTTCGTTGCAACTACAATAATTTTTTTTCTAGGAATTTTTTATCATGCTGTCAAGGGCCCAAGTTTGGACTCTCGTCTTCATGATGCTTCTTTGGCAGCGAAAAACATTAATGACGCATTTACGGATATAGCTGAAAAGCAACCTACGTTGGCAAATAAGTATTGTATGACAATGGTAGACCCCATACATTGCACGAAAGGGCGCAGAAACTGCTACAGTCAATATTTAAAATTCGTTCGCATCCGCTGTGCTCACCTGATGTTTCTCCAACGAACAGTCATTTTATCCGCAGTCTGGGGTCATTTTATCGGCAGAAGGTATTCCTTCTATAAAAAAGGAGTAATGGATCTTGAATGACGTTGGAAAAAATCTATAGCAGTACATACATATGCCTTCCACCCTTTTCGCCTGTCTTCTCATGTCAACTATCTTAAAGTATTACCATGTAATGCTTATAGTCCTGGTAATTGTTTATGTGTAAATGAATAACGAGGTTATAATTTAAAGGGGGAGTGGGGAAGTAAAGTAGGACATGTGAGAAAGTTTGCGCCCTTCAAATGCTTACCAAATTTTAGGGATTTTAAACAAGAATCAGCTAAGAAAGGATTTAAATTGTTAACGAAAATCTTGTGGCTACTCACTTTGTAATTTTTGAATTTTTTCTTCAAAATTCTCCAGCTGTATGTGTCACAAGACACAGAGAAGTGCCACATCTTCCGCTCTCTCCATTAGTGGAACAACATCTTGTTTATTCTGAAAATCCTTAGATCTGATGGTTCAATATTGAAATGCTAAACAGCTTAATATTTTTTAAATTGTTCACAAAGACTAGACAAGAAGAGAAACGCTTTAAAATTTGATAGAAGGTTTATTGGTGTGACTACCGATCAATGATTCAATTATGTACGTATATTAAAGACAGTCGTCGTCAAGGAGGAGAACATATATTTTGGACATGGCCCGTTTTATAACATCATTTTGCGTCTTGAGAATGACCACACGAACATGTCCATTTATACCCTTTCAAAGGCGGTAGATTACCGTCCTTTATAAGCAATAGCATACCAGCAGAAATATTTTCAGACAAAAACTGCCGTTTATGCCGTTATGGTAAAGCGTTTAAGTAGTCCTGGCTCTATCTATTCCAAAAATGTTGTAACATAGATAGCATTCGTTGACAGGCCTGGTTGTAGTATTGCGGTCAAAGAAGTCCCAATCAAGAAGTGTCCGTAAGTGAGAGCATTCAAGTCTTTGAAGTCATTTGAAGGTTTACTTATAGGTCAAGAGTTAATGATTGTCTCTATTTGGAATATAAGATCATCAAACGGTAAGGTTACATAACCGACAATATGGCATAAATGATGTTTGGCCAGCTTGGTGGAAGCTTCCCACAAACCAGCAAAATGCGGTGATCGTGCAGTTATAAATTTCCAATCGATTCCTTTTTCTACTGCTTCTGAATAGGACTAAAATTGTTCGAGTTCGTTCTAACTTCTGAAATTCTGAGTTTCCACCGATCGTTTTCGGTTTTCCTTCTCTTGCAATAAATCTCCTTAGAGTTGACAAAAATGCTGAACTGGATAAGTCGGTGGCAAGTGAACTGCCTTGGTGACCAAACAAATGAGAATACAAACATATGTTTTTGTCAGGCCTTCACCGCCTATCCCTGATTTGAGTTTTGAAAAATCTAATGCAGTTATTAGTTACTATACGAACTATTTGCCTTCCTTCTAAGGGCCAACATCGCTGTCTAAGATAGTGCTCTCTAGGTAAGTGCTCAAATCCAGCATGAAGGTTTGTATTATGAAAATGGTACAGTTCGTGTAGATTAGATTATTTCGAGGTAGTATTCCTTGCTGATACCGACACCATCGCAAAGTGGCTGATAATCAGTCCTAAATGAAACACTTTGAATAACTTTGAATAATAATTTAAGCCCACTGTCTAAATCAAATGATGATAGTGGCCAGGTTCGTGTTTTCGACGAATCCCCTTATAAGCAAATGTTCGAAGCATGCGATTGTAGGCATTAAGAAATTTGCATTTACTCCTAATATCATTGACTTGAATGACGCTCAAAGAGGTTTTCAATACACACCTTTCAAGGATATCTTTATTTAAACATGTATCTAAGGCAGTCATGAAGAACATTCCCCCTTTAGGAATTCAGGTCCATAAAATCACATACTATTCTGTACAATTTAGTTGGCGACATTCCACGTGAAAGAACATCAGCTGGATTTTGATTGGTTCTAATGTGTCTCATTTAACACTTTGCGATAAATCTTGAATTTTGGTAATCCTATTCTCTACAAAATGTTCCAAATAAAATACATGCCAGCGATGATATCCATGAGAGCACAATTGTAGAATCAGACAAACAGAATGTCACCTCATAAGTTCGGATAATAAAAGTGCTGCTGCCAATTCCACCTTGGAATGGAAAAATTACTGATGGGGCAATTCCTGATTTACATTTCGTTTATTGATAAATATGGCGCGCACGAGTTCAGTAAGATTGATATCTTTACTAGTACTTAGATGCAATATTATAAATTATATGATTAAACATTACTTAATAACTGAAAAACTACGATACACAAATATATTCTATAAATTCACTTTTACTAACTTATGAGGTAGAGGGTATACAAAAAACATGAGGTCTGAAACTTACTTACGAGTAGTGAAAGAGGACTGCACTTTTAATTTCTGCACCGTTAGAGATTAATTTGATTCGCAGTGGGAGTGATGACTGAAAAATAAACGTAAGGAATTCAAGTATTGGCGACGGTGAGGAACAATACTAAGATTCCTTACGGAACGATTAAAGACGAGCTTCTTAAATAAATAAGACCGAGATTTATTGTTAATAATTTTATGTAAAAATATACAGTATTGCTGCAGAGTGCAACCTGTAGAAATATGTTCGTATCTTCTGCATGAGGATACACATCGGAGAGCATAGTTGAATGCTAGTTGTAGTTTATATTGTGATAGTGAATTTGTAGCACTATAGAAAGCCTCAGCATACGTAATTAGAGTCACTATTAACGTAGGTTCCGACTAAAGGTCTGCATGAATACATTTATTTGCTCTCACCAAACGAGTGGAGTACATAAGTGGACACTATTCGCTGTCAGTTTTTTTTTTTTTTTAGTTTTAAACGCATTTTATTTTCTAATTCATTAACTCTTACATACTAACAAAAAATGCTTAAATGCTAGCTTAAAATTACTTAACAAAGTTATACTAACTTACTGGCCCCACACAGGCACTCTAAGCTACTCTAAACTCTTATATATATGTCTTTCGACTTTGTTTACATTTTATACTTATATATACTTATTTTCTATGCTTAAGGCTAAGCAAAGAATTTAACAAAAAACTTAGCATATGGACATATTTTTTATAAAAACTTAACATCTAGCTTAAAATAAATCTTAGTCTACCTAACCTACCTACACAATACACACATATATACACATAGACAATATTCACAATGACATACATATACTAGTATATACCTATGTATATACTAATATAAATATGTATTTCTTAAATACTAACCTAAACCTATGCAAGCTGGCCATTGCTATTCACAGTGTAAATGGATTGGTCAGCTCTGCCCCATTAGTGAGGCTGGTCCGTAATTGACGGAAACGACGACGAAACATCTTCTCCATCATTCAACCACCAGAAATGCTGGTGCTGCCGAACGACATCCCTCTTATCGCGATTCCCCACCGCCCTACTGAACCTGAGACGATCCACACTGCCGTGTGCGACGTCTCTGTCGTAGTTGAGTCGCCTGTCCCCAGCTTTCCGAGCGACATGGAAGATTAACGGGACCGCTGATCTATCCTGGATCAACCCTATCTGATCTAGGTAGAGAAATGCTTCCGGTGGAACGAAGCCGTCAGAGCGCACACTCTCGTGGTAAAGGTAGTTGGGGTAGTAAGCCCCCGATATCAGGTTATTCGTCGAGGTCATTGCTCTTGCAATGTGCCTTCGAGTCAGCTTAATTACGAAGTTGTCCACTCGTATTAGGTTCGCCCTGTTGTAAAGGACCTCATTACGATAAAATTTTTTGTACTCCGACTCTGGTGTTCTGTACAAGCGAAGGCAAGCCCTAAGGCAAGCCCTCTCAAACACCCGAATCTTTTCCATTAAGCTTGCTCGCACATTGAACCACACAGGACAACCAAATACCAGCATGGGCCTGATAAGGGCCATGTAGCAGATTACCTTTACCCTCGCATCGAGTTGGCTGCTATAAAACAGTCTCTTTGTAAGGGCAAAAGCTCCTTTGGCTCTGGCCAGAGCAGCATCTACATTTTTGTCAAAATACAGAAACTGATCTAGCCAGATCCCAAGGTATCTGACTACATTTCGACAGGCAAGTGGCTGTCCGTGTTGTCCAATGATCGAGAACTTTCGCCAATTTTTTCTGGTATCCCTAGAGGCTCTAGACAACGGCGTCCTAAAGAGAATGGTTTCCGACTTCTGAAAGTTGATTTTCAACTTCCAGTCATCGCAAAATCGTCTTATCTTATCGAAGTCACGCTGCAAGAGAGTATTAATGACCTCGATTTTTGGACCTGTTCTGTACGCTATCAAATCGTCTGCGTACGCAATAGTATGGGGAAGTGAACCTATCAAGTCGCTTGTATAAATGTTGAATAGGATCGGCGAATTGACCGCGCCTTGCTGAAGACCATTTTTAATTTGAAATATACCAACAGAAGTCACATCGCCATTTTTCACGATGAACTGTCTGTTGGTTAGCATATTATAAAGAATGTACAAGAGTGGTTTACTGATCCCCAGCCTAGTCAGCCTATAGAAAAGACCCTCTAACCATACAGTGTCGAAGGCCTTCTCCAAGTCAACAAGGCAGGCACCAGTGCATTGGTTTTTGCCTTTATTCCATTGGATATCGGACACCAGTTTAGACGCGGAATGTGAGATATCATGTCCCGCCTTAAAACCGAATTGATTATCCGGAACTATATGTTTGTCCTCAACCCACCTAGACAGAGCTCTATTGATTACTTTTTCAAACACCTTACTGATATTCGGAAGGAGACTTATCGACCGGAGATTCGCCGGATTGGATATATCCTTTCCCTTTTTGGGGATAGGTTGAACCACCGCCGTTTTCCAATGCGCTGGATAATGTGCATTATTCATTGCATTATTAAACAGGGTGGTGTAAATGTCCACCGCTTCTAGAGGAAGATGTCGAAGCACGATGTTTGGAATACCATCGGTCCCCACTGATTTCTTAGCCCTGATTGTGTCGAAGATCTCACGGAGCTCTTCCTTCGAAATGAACGGAGGTAGGTCACCCTCTCTGGTAATGACAGTATTTGCCATATTTTCGTCGCTGAAGCGAGTGAAACCAGAGCCCTCGGATCGCCAGTCCTCTACTTCATTTCGAATGTAGAGGTTGTGCACCAACACGCGATTGTCCAGGTCATAATTAGGACCAATGGTATCAGTGGCCTTGTATATTTCCTGGAAAGTCGCCCCTATGGCCTCAACCTTCTCCTGTGGATCCTCGATCACAAAGAAGTCGTCATCATCAGCGGCCTCATTTGGATCAATACCTGCTATTGTCAGTAACCGTTCGTTGTCTGTTGTCCGGGCTATTTTAAGACACTGAAGGTCGTTTTGATTTTTTCTCCGAAATAGTTTATTTATTTGCGGGAACATATTCGGGTTGCTGGTGTTTACAGCCCGAACCCTGTTGTTCCAATACGAACTTACAGAAATTCTGTAATTCTCTTTTATTAACGTTTGAATATTTTTAATCGATGCCTTCAGTGTCCTAATCTCCGGGTCTTGTCTGTCAGTTAACTGTCTGTACAAGTTTTTGAGTCTTGTCAGAAGTCTACTTTTCTGTCGGTGCAGTGCGTCAATAGTAGGATTGCGGAACAGGTCTTCGTTAGTCGTATGTCGATATCGTGGTATTGTAGAGTCCATAGTTTGTTTAATTGTCTCGTCCATTTGTTTTAGGTAATTGTCGATCTCCTCGTTTGTCAAATTCCTATTGGACGGTGGGTGGAGCGTATTCGAGGAGAGCGCACTTGTCATGGTTGCGGAGAAGCGTGTCCATCGAGTCTTACTGTAGTTGTAAGAATATCTTTGGACAAACTCCTCCAATTCCGCAATTTCGTTGGGAACTGTAATTTCGGTACTAAAACCGCAATGGTCACTGTCATACACGAATGTGCGCAGACAGTTTAGCGTTTGTAAATTCGTACCTGTCAGTCGTATACGTTCGTCGTACAGCAGTAGATCCAAATAAGACCCGCCTCTGGGAAACGACGGATTATCCGTCGCTTTAAGACCGAGTCTGTACATGACATCGTGCTGACCCCACCAATCGAGTAGTAGGTTCCCTCTAGTATTTGGCAAATTATTTCCCCAATCTCTGTGTCTAGCGTTGAAGTCCCCGCCGATTATAAAATAATTCTCCCCCGATTCCAGTCTCAGGAGTCGAAAAAGCGTGTCGAGCTCTGTAATGAATAAAGTGGATTGTGAAGTCTCAGGTGCATAAACAGAGGCCAAGTACAGCCGCTTTCCACTGCGGAGCGGGATGTAAATGACGACTGCCTCCAACACCCGGAACCTACGCAACACTCCCTTGTACACTCTGTGAAATTTTATACCTTGTTTAATGAAGATCGCAACACCGCCTCCACGTTTGGATCCGGGCCGGTTTCTTCTTCTGACAATATAATTATTGTACTCCAGTTTGTGCTTATCTGTTAGCTTGGTTTCACTAGCGAAAAGCACATCAGGAGTTTGGTCTTGTAGCAATTTAAACATCGCGGCTCTTCGTTCGATCCTAATCAGTGAATTAACATTCACCGCAAGGACCTTCAAAGTTTGCTCCACCATGTGCGTACCCATTACGACATGTGTTGCGTTAGGCCCGGCAGCAGCGCGTAGATCTGGTCCACCCGCTTGGCCTGTTCTTGCACCTGCTTTTGCAGCTGAGCCATCTGCCCTTGGATTGCGAGCAAGATGGCCAACATGTTAGGTGCAGCTTCCGTTGTTCTCGGCATTGGCGCCGGAGAAGCAACAGTCGTTTGCTGTACCGTAGCACCCCTACCTGCCGCCATTTGGGCGTAGGAAATTTGGGACGTGACGGCTGGTGTTTGAAGCCTCACAGGTGAACGTTTGACCTCCACCTTCTGCTGCCGAGCCAGTTTTGCTTTTTTAATGTCAGAGAACTTAGGACAACCCCGATAGTTTGCGGTGTGTCCCACGTTCCCACATAACACGCAAGAGAGCTGCGTCCTATCGGATGCTCCGTCCCTACCCAGAGGACACTCCTCGGAACTGTGGTTCTTTGCGCACTTCACGCATCGAGGCTGCATTTGGCAGTTCGACGCGGCGTGCCCGAACCTCTGGCAGCGAACGCATTGTATAACGCCTTCGCTCCTTTTTAATTTTTCCCAGTGAACCACCTGGTAGTCTAGGACATTAATACTCCTTAGACTATCCAGACGGCTTTCGGGACTGAGCTGCACCAGGAAGAACGGCAGACTCCGTTTCTCCCGCCTGGCTCTAGCTGTGGTAAATGGCTTTACCCCCACGAACTTGAGTCCTTCGCACTCCTTCTCTTTAAGCAGTGCCAGGATCTCCTCAGGATCAGAAGACGGTTCCAACCCCTTCAGCAGCATCGATTGCCGCTTTTCACACTTCGGTGTGAATGAGTAGTGCTCCGTCGTCGTTTCCTTTAGGAGCTCTTTCACTTTCGCGTAGCCCTCCACTGTATTACAGTGGATGGCATGGCGATCGTTCCCCAATCTCTTAATATTAAAATTATTACCAATGACCAACTTACACAGGTCCTTGGTAGCATTTACCTCCAATTTATAGGTGTTGATAGGCGGCACCTTCTCCTTCTTCTTCTGCTGCTGCTGCTGCTGCTGCTGTTGTTGTTGTTGTTGTAGTTGTTGTTGTTGTTGTTGTTTTTGTTGTTGTTGTTGTTGTTGTTGCTGCTGCTGCTGATGTTGTTGCTGCTGCTGCTGCTGCTGCTGTTTTAGCTGTTGCCGATGTTGTGACTGCTCTTGTTGTTGTTGCCGGTGTTTCTTTGGCTTTTGTTGTTGTGCTTGCTTTTGAGCAAGCTGCTGTTGTTGGGATTGCTCTTGCTCTTCCTTCTTCCTTCTTACCATTTGTTTTTCTTTTATGGCCAGCACTCTTTCTTGTAGCATTTTGATGCTGCTACATATGGCCTCCATTTCTTCCTCTTCATCGTCAGATTCGCTTGCTGCCAATGAAGCGAAGTTGTTGGCCGTTGGTAGGGTGGGCTGTTTTAATAAGTTGGAAGTTTTACAAAGCTTCCTCCTTCTCTTTGGTTTTGGCGTTTGGATCGAACCACTTGACGCCTCACTTGGTATTTCAGCAGATCCCGCTATTGACATAGCGGACCGCTCTCCACAATCCATCACGTGATGGACAACACTTAATACCACTTTAAATTTATTGTTTTTTATAAAAATGAAAAAAAAAAAAAAAAAAGTTGTTATGAGTACACGGGGATTCGAACCCACGACCGTCAACTGTCGGCCGAGCACACTGACACCCTGCTAATTGGAGCCTGTAGCAATTTCCTCAAATGTCTCGTTTTCACTGATTTTACTAATCACTGTACACTCGCAAGCCGAAACACGTCTGCTCTCCACGGAGATATGTGAACGACTCGACTATTCGCTGTCATTATTCAACTAAGTGTACAGTGAATTAGAGTAAACACACCATGAGAGGCAGTTACTGTACAATACTCGGTAACCTGATATCAAAATGAGTGCACTATTTTCATTCTCTCCCACGCTTGGGTACTTGAATGAAATCGGGTGCAATTTTTAATGGGAAAAATACCATGAGTACACTGAGTACACTGAGTACACTGAATAAAATGATTACAAAGTCTAGTTGATTGCACCTTACAGTGTAAAAAGGACAAGTAAAATAAATTTATCATGAAGATTTTGAAGTTTTGCAGTGGTGGCTCTTGCACCAAGTTGAATTGTCACTTTTGTTTAGAGCTAGTAGTAAAATATTAGCTGCGCTAGCAGCTTTAAAAAAAAACGTTGTTTAATTAGATTTGACCCAGTTTTGGTTAATAATAATGTTTTTTTACATTCCAATAGCAATCGAAATGAAATTTGTTAGGATCTCAAAGAACTGTTATAAGAAAATATTTAAAAAAAAACATTAAATCGAATTTGTTTATTTTATTATATATTACGAATTACATTCCTATTTCCATCATTCTGGCTTTTTCTATTACCCCTCCTTTTCATAATCGTCGTTTCCCATTATTCTCCCAATTAAGGAGCCCGCTTTTGGTTTGCAAAGGTGTAGGTACTCAGTATTCCTTTTTATGAATACCCATTTATAAATACCCGTTCTTTATGAGTACACTGCATGCACTAAGTGTTTCGGTGACAATGGGTGAAATACTCACTTAGTAGTCAAATATCATGCGATTCATTCATTTTACTTTTCAAGCTATAAGTGCAGTAATGAAGTGTGCTTGAAATAAAGTTAATGTCCTGGAGCTCGTTTCAAAACATTCATTGCAGACCTCAAGTACCAACTTTAGTCTAGTTTTCACAGGAGTAAATTCCGAAGTTAGCCACAATTTACGTAAACAGCCGTAGGTATACCCGACCAATAACTGCGTTAGTATGTCTATAACCTGATGGGTTGCGATCAACAATAAAATCAAGATTAGTACAGTGTTCAACAGTTATAATTTTAGTGTTAGATAAGCATATGTCTGGCAAAATATTGAATTGAACAGTGCCGTGTCGACCACTGCCGAGTGCACATTCCAACCAGTGCACTTGTGAAATATTCTGTACACGTGCCGGGCGCGTGCGCCCGCTCCTACTTAGTCGTACGTACTGTTGCTTGCACAAAGTCACTGACGTTGCTGTATTTGTTAGACGGCTCGGGCAGTGACTGAGTGTAGACAATAACTGATAGATAGCGGGTTGTGAGTGAGAATTTTATTGGTTTTCTATTGTTGTAAGGGCATAACACCTACAATAATTGGATTCGGTAAACGAACGCCAGAATTTTCACTCCGCAGACTTGCTTAGCACCATCGCTGTTTGTGTTTTTCTTTTTTCTTATAATGACTCTGGAATTTAGGATGGGCATTGCAAGCACACGCGGGATAAAAAGTAATCACTTTTCTGTGTAGGTCCACGACTGTAAGTTCTGGCCAGTTGTTTTGGCACTTAGTGAAACACAGGTAGATCCCCGCCCACACCTCTCAGATCACTCTGATCTGAAGCTACCTGGCTACGAACTAGTGCGTAGTGATGTAGCTCACCAAACTCCACCACAATGTAGTCTTGTTCCAATCCGAAATTCAATTTCATGCGGTTAAAATTCCATCTCGGCAAGGAAATTATCTACTATTGCTTTATTTACAGAAGCGCTAAACTATACATACAAAGAATTGTATCCCTGTATCATCATACTGAAATCGTCATTACGGGCGATTTCAATATATACAATTTTGGGTGGTTTCGACATTATGGACAGACAACACCAGAAGAACGATGTGTTGAGATCTTCGTTGCGGAAAATAACTTAACCCAGCTCGTAAATGAGCCCACATTGATACCAGACGTTAATAGTCCCACCGTCAACACCGTGGACTCACCCCGACAAATACAAGGTCAATGCGCTTTCCCCTCTAGGCTCGTCGGAACACTGTGTCATATCAGCTACTTTCTCGTACACCGACCACACAGTTAGAGAAAAGATTCCTTAAAGAACCGTATGGCAATACGAGAAAGCCAACTGGAACGAACTTAACAGCTTCCTTAGGAATTTTAACTGGTCGTTATGTTTCCTCGATAACGACGTGGATGCCGCTGCTGATATGACCACAGGCACCATTCTCTTTGGAGTGAGAAACTTCATCCCTCATCGGATGAAGGGTATCAAACCACAAGAAAAGGCATGGTACGACTCGAGTTGTAAAGAGGCTGTCAAGGTTAGAGAAATGTTTTTTCGATCCTGCAAGACCAACCCGACGGAATAAACCGAAAAAAGTTCAAACGAGCCAGGAATGAATGCAACATTTTTCTTAAGCGTCTGAAATTTCAATACGACCAAAAACTGAGGCAAAAAATACTAAAATGTCCCAGAGGTATGGTCGTTCGTCAAAAATATTAATCCCAACTGCCATTTGTAATAACATTCTACTAACCAGCTCTTTGGACAAGGCCAATCTGCTTGCTGCGCACTTTGCAGCCAGGTCAACACTTCCAGATTGTGCTTTGTCCGCGTCTACACAGTGCGTCGAATATTCGATTGGACGAATTCACTTTCGCACTTATTTAATAGGTCTTAACATACACAAATCCGCTGGTCCAGATGGTATATCTCCCCTTCTTCTGAAGAGGTGTTCTCCCGCGCTGGCAAAACCACAGCGTAAGCTGTTCCACCAATCTTTCCGAAAAGATGGAAAACAACATTTGCCCAGCTCGTCCCTAAAAATGGCAAATCTTCTCCCTTCTCTTCCTACAGACCTATTGCACTTACGTCCCTTCTTTCCACTGTCATGGAAACATTGATAAACCATCATCTCGAAACACGAAAACTTCTTAATGACCGGCAGTGTGGTTTTCGTAGCAACAAGCCCACTGGTGATTTGATGGCACGTCTTACTGAAAAGTGGAACCAAAGCGGACATCAATCTGGCGAAAGCAAGATACATAGTTGCATTTGATATTTCTAAGACATTTGCCAGAGTTTGGCATCAGGCTCTTTTGTCGAAAATGCGTGCTTTTGCGATCGGTGTCTCTCTTCTTCAATGGATTAGAAATTACCTTTCGGAACGTTCAGTTAGTTTTAGTTTTAAATGCATTTTATTTTCTAAATCGTTAATTCTTACATAAAAATGCTTAAATGCTAGCTTAAAATTACTTATACTAACTTACTGACCCCACACAGGCACTCTAAGCTACTCTAAATTCTTATATCTACTCGTATGTCTTTCGACTTTGTTTACATTTTATTTGGGAATATACTTATTTACTATGCTTAAGCTTTCGGAACGTTCAATTCAAGTTGTCTTGGATGGTTTCAAGTTTGATATTCACAAAATAAATGCTGGTGTGCTCCAGGGCTCCGTTCTGTCTCCGACACTGTTTTCAATTTTCATCAAAGATCTCTTGTCTGCTACTTCTAATCCAATATATTCCTTTGCTGATGACAGCACTCTCTGCTTTTCATATTCGTTCCCGGACTCACGCCACTGCTCTTCGGCTGTACATAGAACGGGAACGGCAGCGTATGTTAAGCTCATGAAATTCCGATATCAACAGAAGAACCAATTGGGGAACTATCAACAGAGTGGCCATCGCCCAGGAACGGCATCTACATCGTGGAAACTGAAAAACTTTCCATTCTCGGTATGTGTGTGAATGACAACTTACGTTGGAATGAGCACATATTCGATGTCGTCAAAAATTCTGCCAAATGTCTAGGTTTCCTCAAACAATGTTCCCCCTGCGATCTGGCCTCAATATATAAGGCATTCGTGGTGCCGTGAAATATGACCAAATCTGGAAATATGGCCTTACTTCACTTTGCAATTGTGTAATAAGGCCATATTTCAACATTTGGCCTTATTTCACTTTGGTAAAGTGAAATAAGTCCAAATCAGTTTGTGAAATAAGGCCATACGGGAGAATATGGCTTTATTTCACCTTTGACAAGCGAAATAACGCCAAATGCTGCGAGATGTAGCACAAGGCGAGAACAAGGTTTAACCGTTTATAATGTATGTTAAGTGAGTAAATGTGGTGCCATGAAATAAAGTCTTATGCAAAAAAGTACAAAACGTAATTTTGAACTTCATTGCGCTTTTGAAATTGCAATAAAGTCCAATTGCAATTGAGTCCAAAATGAGTTTTGGACTTTACCGTCATTTTTGAAACTGCAATAAAGTCCAAAGGGTTCATGCTGCACCCTGCAACCTCCCTGCTTGGGGTCACTGTAAGATTTAGAGTGGGTGCGAGCCTTTTCAGTTCAGTTCAAGTTCAGAACTGCACCCTTTTTTTCACAAATTTACAATACAAAAAAATAAGACTATTATGAGTAGAAAATATTTTCTGTTTTATTCTATTCGTCTTTTTCTTTTAGCTTTTTCTTTAGTAAATAGCTGAGTGCAATAATGTCCAAGAACTTTATTGCACTTTTGAAATTGCAAAAAAGTGCAAAACGCTTATTCCAAACACTATTTGTTTGATTGTTTATCTGTAGAACTGGGCATTATAACTAATTGCAAATAAAAAAAAACAGTTGATTATACTAATTGTTTCATTATTCTTCACATACAACTTCAAAATCTTCCAGTACATGTACAGAGCTCGCCAAATGCGCCGATATTTGGTTAATATCGAAATCACCTTCAGAGAGCTGTGCGCTTACGAAAGACTATTCAGATTATCTAGATCGAGAACACCCTTTGAGCTTAGGCCTTTGGAAACATTGATTTCCCTAAGTTGCACCATAGTTTTTTGACGGGTAGGGAGGTACGAAACTTTAGGGCAAGATAATTTTTTTTTTGATAATACTCGTAGTTGTGTGATTTCGTGCCTCTTTGAATGCTTCCCAATTGACATTAATTGATCTGTGCTCCCATCTATTCTGTAATTTGTTCCGATGTCCACTTCTGGTTTAGGATTCTTACTGTTTTTGTTGATATATGTTGATCAAGCAGTTGGGTTGAAATTGATTGAATGGAGATATTGTACATCTTCATTTCAGCTCAATCCAATGTCCACTAGATTTAAAAACACTACTCTATTTAAGAGTTACCTACAGTAAATAGATACATGTGGTATCAGTGATCCTATCATTCTTATGTAGTCCATAATTTGGTATGTCATAGATTACATCAGATACATTCGGTTTAAGCCATGTTTCATTTACACAATAACATCGGTAAAATTTACCGCAATAAGCTGGACTCCTCCCGTGGAAACTTTCGCCCTCATCCCTTTAACCTTTTTCTTCTAAATAGTTGTTCTTCCAACATCCTGTGATGATTATAATGGGCAGCCGTCGGTGCACTCGCTCAGTATCTTGAAAGGGCAACATAAACGGATAGGAAGGACGGTCAAAATTACCAACAAAGCAGGAAGGCGGCCTGCTACAAAAGCACGAGGAAAGCGCTCAATAATTTTTTTAACAAGGGTCCAGCCCGAGGTAGTCGACCCTTAACCCATGTGTTGGTCTATCTCCCTTGATGAGTAGTCTCCAGCCTTGAGTAGAGCCAAGGCATCCCGCTTCATCCCTCCAGCTCCTAACTCCTTCACATTTTTGACCCGCCTTGTCTGTTATGTCCGTTGTCGCTTTGGAGGAACGAATTTGTGGAAAGCACCTGTGGATTCTTCCAATCCCGGACTTCTACCTTTTCGCTCCTCGGAGGTGACAACCAGTACGTCCGCCCGGAAAAGATAGAGCCAGGCGGACGGCCTGGAACACTTTGAACACGTGGCGAATGGTCATGTGATTTGGACTATACGCCTAGAGCTAGATGGACGGTCTGGAACCCTCTGTGTAGATGAAACACCTATAACCCACATCAGTTGCTTACAGCCAGGCGGACTGTCTGCAACTGTCTGCAACTGTCTGTAACTGTCTGCAACACACACCTCACAACACACCCAC
Organism: Volucella zonaria; assembly: GCA_963966105.1. NCBI lineage: Eukaryota > Metazoa > Arthropoda > Insecta > Diptera > Syrphidae > Volucella > Volucella zonaria. Next base: position 88,022,807 of record OZ014530.1, on the reverse strand, counting down.
AAAAGCATAGTCTATAACGGAACAAGGCAGAAACCAAAAAACAATAACCAAAACAAAAAAAAGAACAAAAAACATTATCAGTTTAAAGAGTGGGACGCTAACTGATATTCCCCTTTCCCCCAAAATCTGCACGGAAGTCCACCTTTTATAATTCAATTAAATTTGAGAAAAGGTTCCATCTTCCGTTGTCACAAAGGCTAAACACATTTTTCTATGCTGTTTTAGCTTGAGACACCCAGAAGCTGCCTTTGTTCCCGTTTCTTACTCTCAAATTCATAGCAAATGAACAGTCTTTCACACTTCGACTTATTTTAGTCTTCAATTTCGCGGAAAGAGGTTGTTTGAACCCAAGAGAATTCAGGGGAAATGGTCAATCAGGCCAAAAGAAATTCCCAGAACTCGGAAATTTCCCCGAAAATCTAAATAGTGAAAGTGGCACGCTTGTTTATATGAAAGAGCGGTCTAGCTTTGTTCCAAGATGGTTTTTCTTTTTAAATGAACTTAACACTCAAGTGGGTATGAATACACTTATAATGCCTCAGCATGTGTTAAGGTTTTTGGAAAATAGGATAGAGAGTGAAAGAAAGATGTTTGGGTTCAGTGGTTATTTCGCTCGATGGGCGGCATCCAACATTTAATGGAGAGATTAAATTCTTAGTGGAAGTTGGCTTGATGTTGATTTCTAGTCAACTACTCGTCTTACTTGATTTTCATTAACTGAAAAAATGAATGAAATGTCTTTCGGGCGAGGCTGCGATTCGAACACTGTACATTCCGAGAGTGGTTACACTCTCATTGGGACATTGGGCCTGCTAAGAACCGATTGGATGTAATGCACGAATGTGTGTGTGGGTTGTGAATGCTGTGAGTGGGTAAAAGCTGAATCAGGGCGGCCAGTTCTTGGTTGACCACGAAGCTTAGCAGTGATTTCTGAGAAAAAGGAAAAATTTTTAGTCGAAGTGAAAAAGAAAAAAAAATTATATAGAAAAAAAGATGGAAAACCAAAGGAAAAGAGGGCGTGGAGAGATAGATGATAAAGGGAAAACAGGACAGGATCAGGGAACAATTGGGAGAGCGAGGGAAGAAGGATACCAAATAACAGCTTAGTATTGTGTGGTGAGATCCGGGTAGACTTTCGTCCGTGTAGTGGAAAAAAAAAACTTCCGCAACAAGAAAAGTTGGGCAGCCCAAAGTGGCAGCACTTAACCCGCTGCTTATTGCAAGTTTCCCTTGGGTTTTCTTGGTTGACATCGAAAACCCGCTATTATCGATCAAACCACCGAGTGCGTGCTTTTCGGGCTCGTTCTCTTTTTTTTCTTAAAAATATGTTTTTTTTTATTCCTGCCGGCAGACCGGCTGCCAATTAAAAAATTTTAATTTAGATATCGTTTTAACCCGGTGAAAAATAAATTAAATTAGCTAAAAATATAAATTGCAACAATCGATAGGTACAAGAAGTTGAGAACAAATATTTTAAATGGTCTAATTTATGGTCGTTGAAACTACATGCATTTAGGTAACAAACTCTGAGTCCATTATACAGGGTGTCCCCTAATTCATCAAGGATATTTTTTGAAATGATTTTTGGGTATATTCTACGAAAAAATTCGTTCTACATCCAATGTTGACATCATTCACCGAGTATTTAAGGAAAAGCTTACTTTGGTATACCGTGACCCATGTTAACAGAAATTGTTCCGTTAATACTAAAGATAGAAACTTTGTGTAGGATTTTCTTTTACCTTTACTATCTTTTGTAACGGCGTTTGAATAAAGTTGATACCTTGTTTGAGTCTTGAGTTATCTAATTTTTAAGACTGCTCCATTTTCCTTACCCATGCTAATTTTTGATTTGGAGGTCATTTTTCTCCAGAAAATCCGTAATAAGCGTAAAATTATACTATTTTTTCTTATGAACATAACAGTAATAAAAAAAGTTATCAGCAAGCTTGCAGAAAACCCTTAAATTTTTTGATACTTGGGAAAACCTGCAGCAGGTGAAAAAAGGAATTTATTATTTTTTACATACGTTTCTAACAACAGTTGACAATGAGTGTGGTTTTGGAATAATTAATAATTATCCAATAATTTTTAAAATTGTATAGCTATTGAAAAGTTTTAAGACATGCTCGTTTCTTTGACTACCTGTCAAAACACGCACCATGTTTGTTAAAAGTTCTCAGAAAGAGTTAAGTTTGGGGAGTGAAGGCCTATTTGGAAAGTTTGCCAAATAAACATGGTATAAAAGATTAGAAAAAAATTAATTCATCAGTTTAATTTTTTACACCAAGGTTACAGTTCCTTAGACATGCTATTTAAAATGTCTGCATTTACAAATCAATAATACGCAGACATTATTTATGTTTGTGGGCTGTACAACGGAAATCCAACCATAACACTATACAGATACCATGAACTTTATCCTAACCGACGACTTCCTAGTGAAGGTGTACTTGGAAATACCTATCGAGAGCTTCGAGAAATGGGATCGGTTTCATATACACGACCTAACGCGGGAGCTCCACAAGTAAGAAAAATTTCGGCTGATGAGGGAATACTGGAAGCTGTTACAACTGATCTATCAATTAGCATCAGACGATGAACTATGTTGGCGATAAGTTTGTTGACCTCATCAAATTATTGGCTCCAGCTCGCAGGAACTTCTTAAATTTTTATAAGGAAATCACTGTGAAGTTTAGAAATTTCCCCCGAAAAACTCCGCTGTGAAAGTAATTCTTCCAGAAACCTCGTAATGACGGCTAAACTGTCACTGTTCAGTTGTCTTTCCGTTGGGGAGAGTTGAGTGGGTGTAGAAGGCAGTGCTTTTGTTGACGCAGCTCTTGCGCGGAGATTTGGGGTTGACATGTTGGCTGGTTAAGTGTATGAGAGAAACTCAAAGAAAGCGGTATAGAGACAACGGCAAAATAAATTAACATTTTAGTTCACTCTACTCGTATTTCTGCAAAATGAGTAGAATTAAGGGTCTTTTATTTAAATGTTTCACACAAAACCATTCTTTAGGTTTTTAAATATTTTAGGATGAATTTAATGATTTGTTATTTACTTTTTGCTCACTTTGGCCGAGCCAATTAAAAAAAACGTCCATTCGTGTTTATTCACGAATCGCATAGAGCAAGGCAATCTTACATTTACGTTGGCGATGTCCTCAATACTTCGCGCATAAATGCAAGCTACAAAGACATGCATGCAAGCATCAGCAGAGCCTTTGGAACTTAATGTTGCTTATAGACGAAAGTCCATGGTGAAATTGTGTCGATTGCGTATGAGATGAAACATAAGAAAGAACGTTCCCCTTCCAAAAAGTTTGCATTACTACTTTGTTTGTAAAATAACCGGCCCTATATGTCATAAGGGATCATATAATCGAGCAATATAAGGTAACACTGTACACTTTTAATTGAAAACATATGTGGTTTATATAAAAAGCAAAAGTCATTAACTCATTTAGGGTTCCAAATAAGACCGAGAGCTTTCGTTACTTTGCAGTCATTACTTTGAAGAAATGCCTGCCTTTCATTCAACGGTATATGTGACAAAAACTCCACAGAGTTATAACACCAATTCCTTAAGTGAAATACGCCCCTTAAAAGCAAAGAAAATATTTCATCCTTTATTTTGGATAAATCTTCTAACGAATCAGTCCCTGTTAATAAATCGTCGACATAAAAATCGGATTTCACCATCCCTGACCCAATGGGAAAATTGAATTGCTCATCCAGAGAAAGTTAGTGAAGACTACGAATTGCCAGAAAAGAAGCAGGTGTAGTTCCGTATGTAACCGTATTGAGCTAGTAAATGCCAAAATCCTTTGAAATATCATCACGCCAGAGGATACATTGCATGTTATTATCCGGAGGCTGAACCTTTTCCCAACGATACATTTTTACAATGTCCGCAGTAACTGATATGTAGACGATGAGTTCGGAATTTTAATAAGGTACTAAATAAATCAGACCGAATGGTTGGCCCTACCATTAAGATATCATTCAACGATATCCCAAATGTTGTCTTAGCTTTGTGGTTGTACTCTGTTCCTTTAAAACGTAGTGGTGCGTCAAAAACAAATGCGGTTGTTGCAATACGTCTGTAGGCGCCCCGGTTATGTGTTTAATATGTCTATTGTCTATACTGTGGCGTGAAGTATAGCTAACTGCACAAATTTGGCCTTATTTCGCTTTGTGACAAATTGGCCTTATTTCACTTCTCAATGTTGTTAATTTTGCTTACCCGATATAAACCAATTTCCATCCCAAGAATTTTGAAATAATTAAAGTGAACACATTTAACTTAACGTGGTGCCGCTCAAATTAATATACTAAACTTTAATTGCATATATATTCATATAAATATACAGGGTGTCTCAGTTTAGGCTTTCGCCCTGATAGCTGAAGATTCCTGAAGTTATGGCAAATAAAAAATTGCATTGCAGGGGGCGGATCTATTTTCACCCCCACCAAGTTATAGGCCGTTAAGATAAGGAACCTCTGATTTCGAGGTAAAATTCCTTAAAAGGCCGTGGCTTTCTAAAGGACTCAGCATAAGAAACCGTTGTCAATATTTTTGAAACAAAATTTCAGTTTGCATAAAATACTAAAATTTCGTCGAGTTCGATGAACCCCAACCAAAATGATGGCATTTTAAAGCTAACATTTTTAAAAATCGTTTGACCAATCTCATCAGAAAAATGTGTTTATCTCGAAATTTTCAACTTTTAGGTTAACTTTTTTTATCAAAACTTTTATCCTCTCTTCATTATCTATGATTTTCATGTATGACTTTTTCACCTACCAAGAACGGAAGTTATTGCAAACCACTATTGTATTCAGGCAAATGGGTCACGAAATAAATAGTGTGTTCAAATAAAAAAAAATTGACTAGAAGCTGTCAGCTAACAAGTAAAACAAAGTTGGACAAGCCAACGGTAAATTTTCTTCTATTTTGTGGAATGTTTTTGTTTAATTCGGTGACAACTTTTGATGTGTGCCGATGTTATTTTATTTACTGATTAAGAGTGAACGAGTAAAGTGTTTAGCAAATGTTTAAGGAAAAAGATTTTCGATTCGCGAATACGCCGATCAAATTTTCGTTTACGGTTTCTGTAATGGTACCAACGGGGATACGGAGGGTCCCTTCTAGGCCAACTTTTATCAATGATTTTCATCGTCTTTCAACTGTCGGCTCAGCATATGGGTTAAGAAGAGAAAGATTGTCTAACATAACAGCAGCAGAAGAGGAAGAAAGAATTTATTAGCACCAGAAGGCTTGCAGCACAGTCGCAAACTCCAAGAACTACAATCCATAGAGTTCTTCAAGCCAACGGCATTTACCCCTTTCATTATACGCCCGTACAGAGACTTTTGCCAGGGGACTTCCAAAAAAGGATTGAATTTTGCCAATGGCTGCTGTACCAACAAGAAGAGAATGAGCAGTTCAAAAAATTGTATGAACTGACGAAGCCCAGTTAACGAAAATGGGTATTACCAACCAACAAAACTCCCACTTTTGGGCAGTGTCTAATCCTCACTTAACACGAACAACATCTTCTCAAAGGTAAATATTCAGTTGAGATGCAGATGTTTTTCTTAACTGTATACCATTTTACAGAAGGTTTAAGATGAATGTCTGAGCCGGCATATTGGGTAGTACTTTAATCGGGCCATTCAAACTTCCACATGTCCTAAATTCAACATTCTATTTAGAATTATTGAGAGACCAGTTGCCGGAACTTCTGGAAAATGTTCTTTTTGCTCAGAGACAAAGTATGGTTTTCCAGCACGATGGAGCTCCATTGTCGCAATGATGTAACTTCGTTTTGAAATTAAAAATTTAATGGACGCTGGATTGACCGATTTGGTCCTTTTTTTTGGCCACCTAGAACTCCAGACCTAACGCCAATGGATTTTTTTTCTGGGGAGCCATAAAAAGAAGGGTTTATTTGACTGAGATTTCAAGTCGGGAAGAGCTCCAAGGGAGAATAAATACAGTGGCAGATTAGCTAAGAGGCATTTTTCCAAACATTAATTTGCAGTCTGAGATCATCAAACGCGCTAGAACGTGCATCCAAAGGCACGGGTAACATTTCAAAAATTTACTATAAAACGTTTTGAAATCTTAAAGCGTAACGGTCCTTTTTAGGACCACAAAAACTATTTAAAGGGATATTCAATTTATTTTGTGACCTATTTGCCTGAATAAAATAGTGGTTTGCAATAACTTCCGTTGTTCGTAGGTGGAAAAGTCATACAAAAAATCGTAGATAATGAAGAGAAAACAAAAGTTTTGATAAAAAAAGTTAACCTAAAAGTTGAAAATATCGAAATAAATGCATTTTTCTGATGAAATTTTGATGATGATGAGATTTTTCAAAATGTTAGTTTTAAAATGCCATAATTTTGGTTAGCGTTCATCGAACTCGACGAAATTTTATTTCTTATGCTGAGTCCTTTAGAAAGTCACGGCCTTTTAAGGAATTTTACCTCGAAATCAGAGGTTCCTTATCTTAACGGCCTATAACTTGGTGGGGGTGAAAATAGAGCCGCCCCCTGCAATACAATTTTTTATTTGCCATAACTTCAGAAATCTTCGGCTATCAGGACGAAAACCTAAACTGGGACACCCTGTATACCTAAATTGTTATACTATACATTTACAATAAAAGGATCAAAACCATTATGCTCATAATGGCCGTGTGGGGACGATATTAAACACAAAAAAAGTATATATTTTCTTCTGCTGTTTAATATTCTGTAGGAAAATTTATATACATATACAAAATTAAAGACTATATGTAAATATATTAAATTAACAAAGGAAAATACTTACACGTATCGCGTCCATAAACACGCTCCATAAAATGAGTGCATTCCTTGTCGAATTGGATGAAAAAATGAAGTGTTTGAAAATTTGAGATCAGGATTGCGCGTTCGCAATGTACTCATTTAATGAGCGTTTACATCATATTCTTTTCAAGTTTATAAAGTTTATTTTTTACAAAATATTGGGCCTATAACTTAATTCGGTTTGCTAAGAGATGGCGTAACTTGTATTATTCCATTGTTATTATTCCATTGGAACATGCGTTGGAAAGCTACTGTCATTGTACGTCGTTTCAGTATATGTCATTCATTTGAAGCGTAAACAACAATAATTTTTTTTCACTCAAATATGTCGAACTTTGTGCCTGAAAAAGTGTTTTTGCGGGGAGTTCTTCTTCATTACTTTAATATGAAGAAAACTGCTGCCGAAAGTCATCGTATTTTGGTGGAAGTTTATGGTGAACATGCGCTAGCTGAGCGAACGTTCCAAAAGTGGTTTGCACGATTTAAAAGTGGTGATTTTGGCTTGGAAGACGAGAACGTCCTGAGCAGCCAAAAAAGTTTGAAGATGAAGAACTGGAAGCATTACTTTATGAAGATTTTTGCCAAACACAAGAAGAGCTCGCAGAATCTTTGAGTGTCACTCAAGCAGCCATTTCAAAACGTTTAAAAGCAGCTGGATATATTCAAAAGCAAGGAAATCGGGTTCCACATGAACTCAAGCCGAGAGACGTCGAAAGGCGGTTTTGCCACAAAAGGAAGTCATTTATGCATCGGATTGTTACTGGTCATGAAAAATGGATCCATTACGACAACCCCAAGCGCAAAAAATCATATGTGAAACCCGGCCAACCAGCCAAATCAACGGCAAAGCCGAATATCCATGGCGCGAAGGTAATGCTCTGTATTTGGTGGGATCAGATGGGTGTGCTGTATTATGAACTGCTAAAACTGGTTGAAACCATCAATGAACAACGCTACCGAAGACAATTAATCCATTTGAAGAGAGCAGTGGCCGAAAAACGCCCGGAATATGCGACCAGACACGGGGCAATAATTTTCCATCATGACAACGCTCGGCTCCACGTTGATATTCCGGTTAAGAACTATTTGGAAAACAGTGGATGGGAAGTCTTACCCCACCCGCCTTATAGCCCAGACCTTGCTCCTTCTGACTACCATTTGTTCCGGTCGATGCAGAACGCCCTCACTGAAATACGGTTCACATCAGAGCAGAATATCAAAAATTGGATTGATTCATTCTTGGCTGCCAAACCGGCGCAGTTCTTTTGGGATGGCATCCACAAATTGCTAGAAAGATGGGAAAAAGTCATAGCTTCAGATGGGCAATACTTTGAATAATACTATTGTACATGGTTTTCTTAAATAAACGTTCAAATTTTGAAAAAAAACCGTACGAATTAAGTTATATACCCAATGCATGTCAATATATTCTGTGAGTATAAACTTTTAACAGAAAATCCGTACGCTATTTTTAACAATTTGCCTTTAAAATGTACTGTACTGTATGTACTTCTCCGGCATCTGTGTATGGTATAATAAATTTTTAAAATAGTTACACGGCTGCAGGAGAATAGTGTGAGTATTCTCGCAACAAACCACGCAAAGAATTTTCGTGTTATCGTCATTTAATATTTATTCATCAACATCCTTAACTTCTTCGTCTTCATCCCGCCATACCGACGCAAATTATGAGATCGCATGAAAGCCACTGATTGATTGATTAGAAAACAAACGACTGGTTATAGCAGCCCAGTTGACACGATTGTTATGCCAACCTGCGATACAAACTGCCACAGCAAACAATGTGAAACGGCTCCACGACAACAGAAAGAAAGCCAACAAGTTAATGTCGATGTTTAATAGCAATCTCAACAGATACTATGCATAATTTGAATACTCTGTTTCTACACTTTTGGAGCTGCTTTGTTATCGAAGATTTTCTGAAATTCTGGATTTAGGTTTCCAGACGCTGCAGGCGTCTGCTACAGATACGTAGCAGATATGAAAAGAAGAAATCGTCAGCGTGTGTTGTATCCAATGTAACAAGACACTCGAATTGTTCTATGTGCAATTCAGGTAAGCATAAGATTTTTGACTGTAAAAATTTCTTATCAGGCGAAGATTTCAGCAGGGCAATGATTGCTCTGCAGAAAATGCCTTCGTCTAAGACACGTCCACCAGTCATTACAAGTCAACTCGAAGCACAACACTCTTCTGCACTTGAATCAGTCTTCTAAAAACGGAAGTACCAGTAAATATCTGGTAAACGATAGTGGTGATAAGTCAAGCCCATTTATGCCTAAAACTCAGCCATTATATGAGCCAAAGGAAGAAATGATAATTATACTAAAGATCGTAACTACAGCAGTTAAAACTAGAATCTCATCTTTATGGCATGTCTATTTACATAGCAACAGCCGTCGTTAATGTCATTGTGGCTGTGAGTGTGCCGAAACCTTGTCGTGCTCTCACAATTACATTTTATTACTGGAGCATTCGTTCAAGTATTAAGGGTTAAAAGGTTTAATATATATACTCCAATATGTACCACTTGAGATCAGGGTTGCCGTGCGCAATATATTGCAACTATAGTTTCTGAATCCAGATCATTATCAATTCACACAACCATCGATGCTGTTATTCTACAAAAAATTACAGATTATCAGCCAAATGTTGAAATTGGTGTAGAGGATTGGAACATTCTCTTTGAAATCATACTTGCGGACCCATCATTCACCAAAACATCAATATATCAATATGCTTATAGGAGCCGAGGTACTCTTCGAATATTCTTCCAGCCGCACGCACCACAAAATTAGGTTGGGTTGTTAAAGGGGCTACATCTCACGGCAGTTTTTTTTTTTTTTTTAAAAAAAAGAACTTAACACTCAAGTGGGTATAAATACACTTCTAATGCCTCAGCATGGGTTAAATTTTTTTTGGAAAATGGGATAGAGAGAGGAAGAAAGATGTTTGGGTTCAGTGGTTATTTCGCTCCATGGGTGGCATCCAACATTTAATGAGGAGATTAAACTCTTAGTGGAAGTTGGCTTGGTGTTGATTTCTAGTCAACTACTCGTCTTGCTTGATTTTCGTTAACTGAAAAAATGTATGATATGTCTTTCGGGCGAGGCTGAGATTCGAACACCGAACCTTCCGATTTAGAAGCCAGTCCACTACCACTTGAGCCACGACCACCCACGTTACAGTGCAATGTTACATTCACACACCGCAACAACCCCATCGTTGTCATCATTGGGTAAAATTAATTGGTTTGAAAATTCTGTGAGGTCGAAACTCATGATAGTCCTTAGCAAGTCTTATCAACAGAGGAAAGGGAATGCGAAGAACATTTCGTCAGAACCACCAATAAATCCTTAAACACACCATTTATAATCAAGTTACAAAGAAGATCCATTTACAGCCTTAGGTGCGTCAGATGGAATCCCACGTAAAAGAAAATTAATTCGCGAAGAAACAATTCAGAAGGCTTTTATTGACTTCATGACTGAATATGAATCACTTAAACATATGACTCCCATATTAAATAATAAGATATCGAAACCGCATTATATAATAATTCATCACTGTGTTTTCAAGCCAGAAGCTCAACGAAGTAGTTTTCGATGCATCAGCGAAGACCACTTCACGACGCTCACTCAATGAAACATTGGTGGTTGATCCAGCCGTTTTTACGGTAATAATAAGATTGAGGTTACATAGATATATATTTACAGCGGACATTAGTAAAATGTATCGCTAAGTATGGCTACATCCAGATAATCAAAAATTTCACCTCATACCTTGGAGATCACAAGCAGCAATGGAAATCCCACGGCTGCAGGAGTACTTATGAAGGATTGCCTAACTGATTCAGACAATCAGTAAACCAACGCCAGAATTTTCACTTCACAACCTTAATTAGAATCGTCGGTGCTTGTGTCTTTTGTGTTTGTTTTTTTTTTAATCGCTCAGGAATTTAGAGTAGACATAGCAAATAAAGGGTGTTTTTTTTAGAGGATTATTTTTCAAACTGGCAACACTGTTTCTACAGATTGTCAATTTGACATTTGAAAGTTGATCTGTTGTTAATACGTTTTGCCATTTTACTATGAATAGATTAACGTCAGAATAACGCGTTTAAATTGTCCAAACTTATTTTCAGAACCCTGTTTCGGTTCACCAAACTTATCGTGCGCTACGTCCATTTTACGGCCGACATACTCGTCCATCTGAGCAAATTATTCGGGACACGATGAATCGTGCACACCAATTGGAGCTATGCCCATCCAATTTGTGGGAGATTTTATGGAAAGATCTTGGCTTAAAAGCTTATAAGATCCAGCTTGTGCAAGAGTTGAAACCACGTGACCATGATACGCGTCGTAGGTTCGGTAAATGGGCCGAAAACATGATTCAACTTGATCCTCATTTTCAACGCAAAATTTTATTCTTCTGGATATGTAAACTACCGAATTTGGGGTGCAGAAAACCCAGAAGTAAGAAGGGAGTGCCGAACTGCCGGTAAAAGAACAAACTTCGAAAGAGGAGATAATGAACTGCAACCACACAGGTGGAGGTTGATGAGCGAATGAAGAAGACTGAACAAAAGCGAATATAAGTGCAAGAGGGAATCACAAAACAAACCGGAATTGCAACAAGCAGATGTGGGTTAGCTGCACGCACCAGCTATGGAGCAAGGGGAGGGTTCGGGGAGATTACTCAACATAAAAGGCTATAACAAATACTGTAGGTAGGCACCACCCAATTTTTAAAGCGAAATTGGGAAAACAGATGAAAGAAAACGCACAAATTATTTTTTTCCCTGATGGGGAATGTGTGACCAAATGTAGGTACCTATATGTATGCCTGTATTTAATTTTTTTTTTCTTGTTTTGAGAGGGGATCACAGGGTATACCGAAAGTTCTATGAAACAAAGTTGCTTAAGCTTTTAAATTAATTTGTCTTTAATGTTCCAATTTCCGTTGTCGTACCGTACCGACAAATGGCTCGAAAATACTTCGGGTCCCAACCATTTCATCGCAAAAAATTTAAACATAGCACGCAGTACAGTGGATTCTGTTATTAAACAATATTTGGAGACGTTGACAGTTAAGCGAAAACAGAAAAGTGGAGCTAAAAGTGGAACACATGATACAAATTTGGACAGGAAAATAGTGGGTACCATCGTAAAAAACCGGACTATGTCATCCAGAGATGTTGCTCGGAAATGTAATATCAACCAAACAATGGTACAAAGATCAAAAAAACGTAACGGTCTAAAATCACGAAAAAAACAAAAAATACCAAAAGTTACTGAAAAGCTAAAAAAAAGTTATAAAAACACGGGCCCAAAAGCTATACGAGTTGATCGGCAACAAGAAAGCGTGCTTGGTTTTGAATGACGAAACTTATGTCAAAACCGACTTTACTTCTCTTCCAGGTGCGCAGTTTTACAACTCGTTTGAAGCTGATATTCTTCCGCAATCAACAACATCGATTGGGATGGAAAAATTCGAGTTCAAATATCTCGTCTCTCTTGCGACGTTGAGCTTTCTTATTGCTAAAAATGTCGACTGTCCCAAAAGAAATGAATCCACCCAATGTTCCACAGTGCCGTCCCATTGAAAGGTATTAAGCTTAGGAAAAGTGGGCAGTGTGCAAAAGACGTAAAAGATTTTAGTGCTAAATGGAAAAGAGTGTCCCAAAAGATTATGGATGTAACTGTCACCAACCTTATGAAGGACATTCGAAAGAAGTTGAGGAAAGAATGGGAACCCAAATAATTTTTTTTATATTTTGTAATTGTGAATGAATTTAATAAAAACGGAGTTTTAAAGCAAATAAAAAAATTTACATGAATTATGAAAATATTTTTTTTTGTACTTTGAAGTTTCCAAATTTTATTCGTTTCAGTCCTTATGCTAATTACACAATTACTTACCTAGATAAATAGGGGTAGTTTGGTGGGAGGGGGGTGGGGGGGTTCCTGCCTATGCGTGGTCGCTCTCTAGCTCGGATTTCTGCAGGTGGAGGAGGGTAAGCCGTCTCCGCCACAATCAACAATTTTCTTTTCGTCCGGTCGTATCTTTTGGGTGTTGCAGTTTCCCTTGTGGTTTGTCAGTGTTCCTCGTCCTCGGTTTTGTCCTTGTTCTCGTTCTGAGTCTTGTTCTCGTTCTTGTGAATTTTATTCTGTGTTGTTTTTCTTTTTTTTTTGTTTCTTGTCGTCTTTTGTTTTGGTTTGGTTTCCGTTCCTTTTTTATTCTCTTTTTTTTTTGCTCTTGCCAATAAGACGATAATGATCGAATGAACTTATCCGCTTGTTTGGCCATCGCCGCCATTCATACACACACACATACACGGAGTTCTGTCAATTCAGCTGTTAGAGCACCAACCAATCACACACACTATGTTTGCGGGTCAGGTTTGTTCGTTCTTTTTGTTTTGTCATCCAAGTGATGACTTTGGTTCGAAGCCAGCCTTCTGACCCGAGACCAAAGCTAAGGTCGAGAGTTTCAATTGAGACCCCCGGATAGGGAGGAAATCTTGTTTTACTAGGGGTACGATGGGGTGCCAGTAAACCTTCTTCCAGATATAGGAAACCGAGGATCGACCGCGGAGAATTATGGGCTTTGCGTTACAATTTCGTTTTTAACGTAGTAGGGGGTTGTATGCTGGGGCAAACAATATCAGGTACCGTGGGCTGCGGCCATTGCTGATTACGTTGACTTCTCGGGGCATCCAGTGGCGGACCGCCCGTCTGCTAGAGTCTCCAGGCCGTCCGCCTGGGTCTATCAGGGGTACCTATGTGGTCATCTCTGGAGCGGTAGGCCGGGGGAGGGAACTGAATTCAGATCCAGTGAATCCCACCTGTACCGTGGCATCCAGAGCATGCGGGAAGAAAGAAAAGAAGGGACAACACAAGAAGAGGGAGGAGAAAAGAAGAGGTCAACCGACAACACATGGGAAAGGGAGTGGACGATTTTAGGGATTCTGGGATTTGCACGCAACAAAATCCTTGTCGAAACGCCCTTAAAACCATTAAAACTCACTGTTTGGTGTTTTAAGGGTAGGTGGAATCATCGGCCCATATTTCTTTAAGGACGATGCCGGCCAGAATGTTAACTCCAATGGAGAACGCTATAGAAACATGATTTCTGACTTCTTCGTTCTTCAGTTGAAGGACATTGACATGACAGAGCTTTAGTTTCAACAAGATGGGGCAACATACCACACGGCAATACCACCAATTTATTGGGGGAAACTTTTGCTGAGCGCAGAATTTCGCGTAATGGACCTGTGAGCTGGCCTCCACGATCCTGTGATCTCACGACTTTACATTACTTTCTTTGGTGGTATTTGAAGTCACTAACTAGTCTATGCCGATAAACCAGAGACGTTGGACAATTTGGAAGTCAACATTTGCCGTATTATTGCTGATATACAGCCCCAGTTTCTCTATAAAGTTGTCGAAAATTAGAATTCACTTCCGTGGAGCGCGTATGCCAGACATCATATTTAAACACTAATGGCATAGAATTGTCTATTAAATAAATTTAATATCACAAACATTCGCATTCGCTTCAGGTGATTTATTTTATACCGAATTTATTAAGCTCTAAAAAAACCACCCTTTATATGCGGGCTAAAAAGTTATCACTTCTCTACGCACGTCCACCTCTGTCAGTTCAAACCAGCTATTTTGGCACGTTGCGAAACATAGGTAGATCTCTGCCCACACCTCTCAGGTCACCCTGATCTGAAGCTACCTGGCTACGAACTAGTTCCATTATTCTTCTCCAACCGTGGTCTCGCCATTTACGTGCGTAGTGATGTAGCTTACCAAACTCCACCATAATGTAATCCCTGTTCCAATCCGGAATTCAACTTGTGGTTAAAATTCCATCTCCGTAAGCAAATTATTCACTACAACTTTATTTACGGAAGCCCAAAGCTGGATTGCACTTCGACCTTTAACGAGTTTGATGCGCTGTCTAACTATGTACATTCAAAGAATTTTAACCTCGTATCCAAATACTAAAACGGTTATTACTGGCGATTTCAATATACACAATTCTGGGTGGTTTCGAAATTTTGAACAGACAACACCTGAAGGACGGTTGAAATTTTCGCGGAAAACAACTTGGTCTAGCTTGTAAATGAGACCACGCAAATACCAGTCATACCGTCAACACCCTGGACTAGTTTTTAACTTCTCACCATTGATCTGCTCTCCCCTCTTGACTCGTCGGAATTTCCCGTGCACTGACCACACAGTTAGACAAAAGATTTCTAAAAGTACCGTGTGAGAACATGATAAAGCCAATTCACAGCTTCTTTAGAAATTTTAACTGGTCGTTTTGTTTCCTCGATAACGACGTAGATCAACACACTATTCAGTGTCGACACTATTTTCTTTAGAAGGAGAACCTTTATCCCTTATCGGATTAAGAGTATCAGACAAAAAAAAAAGGGGTGGTACGACTCGAGCTGTAAAGAGGTTGTCAGGGTTAGAGAAATGTTTTTTATCCATAAATGGCACTTGCATCCTTGAAAGCATTTCCATTCTTGGTATTTGTGTCAATGACACTTTACGTTGGAATGGCCACATATTCGATGTCTCCAAAAATTCTGCCAAATGTCAAGGTTTCCTCAAACGATGTTCCCCTTGTGATCTGACCTCAATATATAAGGCATTCGTGGTGCCGTGAAATAAGACCATATCTGGAAATATGGCCTTACTTCACTTTGCAATTGTGAAATAAGGCCATATTTCAACATTTGGCCTTATTGCACTTTAGTAAAGTGAAGTGAAGTATTTCACTTTAGTAAAGTGAAATAAGGCCAAATCTTATTTCACTTTAGTAAAGTGAAGTGAAGTATTTCACTTTAGTAAAGTGAAATAAGGCCAAATCAGTTTGTGAAATAAGGCCATACGGGAATGGGAACGGGAATGGCTTTATTTCAATAGGGGAAAACAAGGTTTAACCGTTTATAATGTAAGTGTGGTGCCATGAAATAAAGTCTTATGCAAAAAAGTACAAAACGTAATTTTGAACTTCCTTGCACTTTTGAAATTGCAATAAAGTCAAAAATGAGTTTTGGACTTTACGTCATTTTTGAAACTGCAATAAAGTCCAAAAGGTTCATGCTGCCCCCTGCAACCTCTCTGCTTGGGGTCACTGTAAGATTTAGAGTGGGTGCGAGGTTTTTTGTATTTAAAGTTCGGAACTGCACCCTTTTTTCACAAATTTAACGTCTGTCAAAAAAATATGTTGTTTTTTTTAAAAAAAAAAGGTCTTTAGGCTCTGGTTTGAGTTGAATTCGCGTTTAAATGTAAATATTTTAAAAAAATATGGAAAATATTAAGAAAGTAATTGAGCAACAGATCTTAAGCGCTGCAGCCAAAAGTTTAAAAAAGGGAAATGAATGAAAAGCTGTTTTTAGATCTATTGGAATTACATTTACTATTGCACACTTCTTTCCTTTCTCCACGTTAGGAGAAATGAAACCATCGGTGGAGTCTTCTGTAGACTCCTGGAAAGACAAATCACCTGCAGAGTTATGAAAATGCATTACACTTACAAAGAGCCACAAAGTTAATTGAAATCATTCTTAGCTACATGTGGAAGAAGTTGGCAATGACGAAATGTTTTTTCGCGGTCGCTTCACCGTTTCGTCATTTTTAAATAATAGCTCCATATCCTCTATCAAATGCCAGAACTTCAAAGCACCAGCTCCGCTTGTTTTATTGTTCTGAGTTATACCGCAGTATCTTCGCTTTCAATTTGCCAGCTTTTTACTTAGAACATCGGCTATTATGTCTTTGTATTGTACTTTTCAGAATCATTGGTCCAGATGAAATTGATTTCATCCTTATCATCCGCTTTCAGCCTTTGAGGATCTAATGCAAAATTATTTTTTAAGAACTTAATAAAAACAAATGTATTTGCCTACTTACCACTTCTGAAAGCGCCGATGTTCTTGCATGTGTTCCACAGAACATACTCCACACCATCTAAAACAATCACTTGTTTTATTTCTTCTGTTTTTTTCGATATGAAATTGATTACTTTGTATTTAAATTTTTTTGCCAAATTTTTTCACTTCTTTACACAAATGACTTTTTAAATAAGTAATATGCAAGCGCACCTTAGGAATCAAAAATCTGAAATGTCAAAACAAGTAGTTGTGAGAAAACTGAGAAATGAATCCATAAATTTTTGGTCTCAAAAATCTCCGCAAAAAAAGTGAACACTCGGCTGAGATTTTTTGTCCCACTTAAAAAATCTCTGAGATCTCAGAGATCTCACTATGTAGGATACGCCTAATTTTACCTATACAACACGTCAATCCACAATAAAATTTCACAAAAACTAAAATCAGTCATCAGAAATATAGACGTGTGAAAATCGAAAACTGTTAAATTGAGGAGTCTGGTCTTTCTAGTGTTAATTAAGCTAATTTTTAAGCGTGTTTTTGTCTGGTATGTAAAAGTTAATGAATTGTTTAAGTAAAAATTGTTGTAAAAATCTCGTTTTTTTAAAAACTATTATTAAATTCACTTGCAGAAGGATCATTTTCCAGAAAAATTTGTCAAATCAAAAAGTCTGTTTTTTGGGGTGGGGATTTACATATTTTAATATGCATTTTTAGTCTACGTTAACTCTAGCTCATATTATATCTTTTAGTTTTTAAAGTCTCCATTTTCTTCTCAATAATACTGCTTTGAACCATGCTCTTGTGGCTAGTTATTAAATTTCATACTCATCGGGAAAAGTCATAGGTAATACTCGTATATGGAAGAATTTAAACAAACCATAAATACCATCAATTGTTAAAACGGTTCTGGAAAAAGATGATAAGACGTTGAGGCTATGACATTAAGTAACAATACTGTTAGCAGAAGAATAGATGAAATGAGTGAGGATATTGAAATACAACTTGGTGAAAAGCTGGAAACAAGAAAATTTTCTGTGCAATTGCATGAATCAACTTTGAGAGAGAGTGAGACCTTACTTATAACTTACGTAAGATATATTGATAAAGTTGATTTTGATGAAGAAGTGTTTTGTAAATCATTAGAAAGCACCACTACCTCCAAAGATACTAGTATATACCATAGTAAGCTAAAAAAATACTTTCACGTCAATAATATACCAGTGACAAATATAATATCTTGTGCCGCAGATGGTGCTCCTAATATGAAATGGTTACTTAAAATTGATGAAAAATGAGAATCCAAAAATACTTCTTGTACATTGTGTTATTCAAAGGGAAAACCTGGTAGCTAAACACCTTTTCTCTGTTCTAGCTGCATTACTAAATTTAGTTATGAAGTGATCAATTTTATTAAAGCTAGAGCTAAATGCGAACGTCTCTTCAAGCACAAAATGAAAACAATGTGAAACTTATACTTCACACTGGAGTAAGATGGCTCTCGAAAGGAACTGATTGAACAGGTTTATTTAACTATTTAGTAATTTTTTAAGCGACAAACCTGAAATGGAGGCATTTTTGAGTTATTTAGTCGATATCTTTGAAAAACTAAACATATTAAATAAATAACTTCAAGGAACAAATAAAAGCCTTGTCGATGCAAAAGTGAAGATATTTGGTTTCATTACCTTTATTGAATTATGTTAGATAAATGTGGGTAATGTGGGTAAAACCAAATATCCAGGAGAACCATTATTACATCTTCATATAGTAACGGGTGACCAGATAGCAATGATAGTTTTTCCAATTGTTATGTTTCAATGGATGTCAAAGTTACCAATGACATCCTGCTGTCAAAATATTTTATAAGATTTGCCATTTCATCATGCATCATTTTACGCTTACTGAACGTGCGGAAATTATTAAAAAGTATTATCAAAATTCCGGCTTAGTTGTAAATACGCAACGTCAATTTATGTGGAATATATGGGTCAGTTGCTTGAAATTTTGCATAGACATAGTGCCAAGTATATGAATTCAGTCGAGTGCATATTTAACAAAAACTTATGTTTGCTTGAGGCCTCACTGACGTTTGAATTTAAATTTTATCCAAAATTCACCAGTTTTTATAACTAAATAGGAATACAGAGAGAGTTTAATAAGTGTAATAAGTAGGCAGATAGTTTTATAAATACATATGTATGTATTGTTGATATGAGCATAATTACAGTCTCAGGATCCAAGATGAGTTGAGTCACTTTTTAAGGGTGTAGAGTGTCTACATCTAGTTCCTTGACATTTTTTTACATAAGGTGCTTGTAATATAGGGATCTGATGTATACAGTAAGGTATGAAACACATCTTCGTTTGTTGAAGATGTCGAGCATTTTCTCGCATGATGGAGTCGAAAATATTTGTAATCTTTGTTCCGAGATTCTTGAGCGTCTTTCGAGAGTTGTCCAATGGATAGTACAGCAAAATGGTTTATTATGCTCTCTCCATGAATTAAAATTTTATGAACTGATTATGGCGTATAACACCAGTTGTATTTATTAACATATATTCTTGCCGTTTCTAGAGCATACTCGCCGAACTTTTTAGCATCAATCTTAATACCTGAGGACAAAGCTTGTAGAATTACATGCAATGTGCATATCAGTGCTTCATAAACACCTGTTATTTCTGCAGAACAACTGGCATTACCAAAAAATCTTCTTGCTGTATTACCATCATTAGAGTTACCGCTTACTTATCGCGGTTTATCTATGATTAAACGCAACTCTTCGCAAAACCGTCTTTGAACTATATGTTTCTTTTCTTCTTTTGATGGCTTGTCTTCATTATTAGTCGCAGACCCTTTTTCGAAGGAAAGATTGTATGATTTGTGTACAGTCATCTCCATGCACCTAATCCAGGCATGTAATGTGGATAATCCATACCGGAAACAATTTTTGTCTTCTGGCCTAGCAGTGACTTTCGCTAAATCTTTCATTAGACGTGGGGTGGAACTACAAATAGTATACGTAGAACTTGAAGGAGTGTCAGATAATACCTGAGCCACTTTTCCATCTATCATTGTTAGGCAAAATTTATGTTTAATCTGAATTTCTTCACCATGTCTTTTAATCAATAATGGATACAAATTGATTTTCAATATTACCCACAACAACTGTAGTTTTCTCGGAAAACTCGATCAAAATAGGCCGATAAAACCTTACAGATGAAAGCACGGGATTTTGCCAGATTATAGCGCCAGCTGCTCCATCAACTAACCTTATGGGAACAACGGACGCTATGAATAAATTTGCATATGAAATAAGTTCAGACTCCCCGGGGAGTTTTTGTTTGTATTCACTTTGCGCAGATGAGCCGTCACAGCCCCACTTGCTATATAACATCAAGTTTTTGACCCAATTATACACACAGTGTCAATCAATAGAATTCTAGCTGCTGTGTGATTCAACAAATCTTGTAAAAAAATAATTTTTGCATATGTGTTAGTGATTTTAATCGATGAGACAGGTGGGTAACAGCTTTGCTTACAGTTCTGTATAAGATTTCTGAAGTAGAGATGCTGAGCTTTGGTAAGATCTAAGTCCATGTATAGTAAGCACTTAAAGCTTCTTCGTCGGACAACATTTCAGTTTTATACGAAGTAGTCAAATTTAAAATTAAATTCCTTTTTTCTGTGTCTGCGGTTCTTATAATTTCCACAAGGTTTGCCTCGATTCCTTCACCATCGATCGTAATCCTTGCAAATATGCTTCTTAGATGTTTTCAAATCCGTATTCTCTGAGTGGTGTAGAATTTTTGCGCCTTTTACTCCATTCTGAAGAGTCTTCATAAGTTGGGAAGCCCAACTTTTATTGAATTGTGGTAACAATTTCTTCTGCAAATCACAAATTATTAATTTTATACTGTCTTCCGAAATTTGATAGTTTTCACGTAAAAATGTACGAGTACACAGGGCCGAAGCATTTTTTCCGTTCTCAATATAGAAAACTAGCACTACCCGTTTTGAACAGATAAAAGAACTCATTGTTGACAATCTGAATATTGATATTCAGTATATACGTATTAATATTGAAAACTTATAAAAAAAATATTAATGTACATATACCATATGTACAATAACACACGATTGAAAACTTACCGTGATAATACACTGTTGGACCTTTTATTATAAAATATCTTATAATTTCAAAAACCGCAAATAAAATTAAATGTTTCTTACACATGTAATAGGTAGACGCCTTGTGCTCGAAATAAAACAAAATTTACAACTTCGGCAAGCTTAGCTAACTGTCAAAAGTCTTCTCGAAATTGAAAAATCAATTTTTTCTTGGTCATTTTATGAGAAAAATTACTTCAGCAATATTTTATTTTTAAATATAACGGCAATATTTTTTTTGTAATCTGCAGACAATAAGCTTTCAATATATGTATCATACAATATGACTTTTCTTGGAGCTACTTCTCAAAATTTAACTTAATTTAACAGAATTTACATAATTTAAGTATCCAAAGTACATATTTTGTGTACTAAGTTCATAAAAAACGAACTAAATATTTAAGTATGACCTCTTAACTACCAAATAAAACTAAAAAAAATAGAAATTTCTAAAAACCGTTTTTGATCAGGAGTTGTACTACCATATTCCATAGTGCGTCGGTCGTCAACATGGCTTCTGTATGCAGGCAATTCGTGGAAAAGTTTGAGCGTGAGTACAAATTAAACAATTAAAAGTTTTTAATTCTTAAAAAAAAAATTATTTTATTTGACTTTATACCTTCACGGCTAACTTAGAACTAACTTAACATTTTATCAATACCTAACTCGATATATAGTAGAATATAATATTGCATCTTGTTATTTCCCTCCGAGATATAAGATGGCAGACGACGACCTCGATCGCCTTTTTTACCAACTTGGGTCAAACTTTATTCTCGGTGGTGATTTCAATGCAAAGCATACATTTTGGGGTTCAGGATTCAATTCGACGAAGGGCAGGCTACTGTACCAAGCAAGTATGAAACGTGGCTTGGACTTTCTTCTACTTAAACGTTTAAAACCGATAACAGAAGAAAGACGATTGATCCCGGATCACCAGTTCGGCTTTAGGGTCAAACATTCCACAATCGATCAGGTCTATCGGATAACAAATGAAATCGAAAATGCGCTAGAGGGAAAAAAGGTATGTTCAAGCGTTTTTCTCGATGCATCGCAAGCATTTTTTTTTTTTATTTTTTAAATCATTAATTCTTACATACTAACAAAAAATGCTTAAATGCTAGCTTAAAATTACTTAACAATCTTATACTAACTTACTGGCCCCACACAGGCACTCTAAGCTACTCTAAATTCTTATATCTATGTCTTTCGACTTTATTTACATTTTATTTATTAATACTTATTTTCTATGCTTAGCATCCTTCGACAAGGTATGGCACGAGGGCTTGAAGTATAAGCTACAACAAATTTTACCGAGAGAAATGAATAGAATACTCGAATAGTATTCTATTCGGGTTAGATATGGGATTGAATACTCTGAATTCAAGGAAATTCAAGCTGGCGTTCCACAAGGAAGCGTTCTGGGGCCATACCTATTCTTACTGTACACTAGAGCCATACCTCTAGATGAAGAGACTGTGGTAGCCACGTTCGTGGATGATACGGCGATCCTCGCCACAGGACAAACAGTTGAATCCTCGACTGCAAAACTTCAACGAGCTCTGAACAAAATATTTGAGTGGACGAAGAGCTGGCGAATCGTGCTAAACGAGACTAAGTCAACACACGTCAATTTCACGTACAGAAAGATAAACAACTTACCTTTATTCATCAACTCGGTACAAATACCGTATACAAACCAGACAAAATATTTGGGAATGACCCTAGACGCAAATCACACGTAAGAAAGAAACGTGAAGAGCTCGAAATCGGAATAAGCGAAATGAATTGCCTTATCGGAAAATACTCTAATCCTCTATGGGGTTGTACCAAACCAAACAATATGTCTGTCCTACAGACATTCCAAAACAAAGCGCTTAGAGCAATCGTAAATGCTCCATGGTATATAAGGAATAGCGATATTCACCGCGATCTGGGAATTGCAACCGTGAAAGACGAAGTAACAAGCTTTGCTCGTAAACTCCGCACTCGTCTTGTGCAACATTGCAACCAGGAAATAATCCGGAGATTGGACGAGACAAATCTTGTGCGGCGACTTCAAAAAACAAGACCGTTCGACTTAGCGCCTTAAGGACAAACCGTATGAAATAACGGTAATAGTAGGTGCCTTCGCTAGAAAGCTACCTACCAAACACGATAAACTACAGAAGCTTGAGCTACTTGTTAAGGAAACTTAGTCGTAGTCTTATAGAAAATGGGAGGTTTTTCAGTGAGTAAGAATCTCATACTGCCATGAGGGCGTGCTTATGGTGGGCGCTGCCATACCAATGTGGTAGGCAGTAGGTGCTCGTGCTTATATTGCCTACTGTGGTGGTGTGATGGTGCTCTTATCAGCGCGTGCTTATGGTGCCTATGAAGGTTTTTACCTATCCACGGGAAAAAAATAAAAATAAAAAAAAAATACTTAACTCGAAGATGTTGCATTGTCAGCAGCGGGTGCTTACTTCGATCTCAGGTGTCACACTAGGATTTTCATTTTGCATTTTGGTCGTGGGAATAGCGATACGAGTTGTTTGTATGTTCGTCGTTCGAGCTTTTTCAACTGTGGGAACAATTTCACTCACGGGCTGCGTGCTCAATTTCTGTGCCGTTAACTCCTCCGCCCTTAAATTTGAACGTCCTCGTGAGATCTTACTGGCGTTACTAAGCGAGGAATATCTTCAATACCAATTGTGGTTGATGCTGGTTTTTTGATGGTTAACACTGTATCTCCGTTTGTACGTTGGCTCCTGTTATAGGTTTTGCTGCATGCTAATGTAATGATGGCTAAAATGGTGATTATAAGAATGATATTTGTTGATAGTTTAATCTAGTGCTTAGTTTCAAGTAAACTGATTTCTTTGGTACTATTGAGTTCTTTAATTCTTTCTAATGATAAAACTTCTTCTACTGCATTCGGTTCATATGATGGTTGTAGTATTGCCGGTAGGGGTTGGTATTTGGTAACTTCTTTATCCATGATTGTTTTTCCCTTTATCTCAATAGTGGTGTTGAAATGCTTTATGATGAAAGTACCTTGAAGCGTAACTGTTTTGTTATTTACAAGGACTGGTCCAGTGAACTGATTTAGACTTCTTCCACTTCTGGGACATGGTCGTTGGTGACGATGGTACAATTTAATTTTTGGCTTCGAATTAACTTTGGGATACACGACGAGTTTATTATGTCCATAAGGCTATTATTATTACAAATTGACAAACTGTTATATATTTTTTTTTTAAAAAGAACTTAAAACTCAAGAGGGTATTACTACTCTTAAAATGCCGGAGCACGTGTCAAGATTTTCGGAAAATTGGATAGAGAGAGAGAGATAGAAAAGGATTTTGGGCTTCGCTCCATGGGTGGCATCCAACATTTAATGGGAAAACTAAATTACTAGTGTAAATTGGACTTGATGTTATATTTAGGCAACCATTCATCTTACAGGATTGTAATTGCCTGAAAAAAAGTCTTTCGATCACGGCTGTTATTGAACCCCGAACTGTCCGATTGGGAAGCCAACACACTACTACTTGAGCCACCCACATATGTTTTACACTTATCGGCAATACCATAGATATTTTGATTACAATCTAATATTGAATTATATTCTACTTTATTTATTACTCTTTTACTTTTTACAGGTTTCAATATTGATAGGTTACAATTTTTTTTATTTGATGTAGGAAAACTAAGAATATATATAAGATTTTTATTATTTGAGGCAATTTTAACCTCAGCAAACTGTAAAGCATCGTCTATATTTATATATGATATATTTTCGGCTTTTAACAGTGTTTCAGTAATAATTATTCCTGTGTTTGAAAGTATAAATGAATTGACAATATTTACTTTTCCCAGTGAATGGCGTATCCTACGTTTACTAATTATTCTTTTATTGCATGTACAATGGTTTATACTTTATTTTTAAAATTTCATCAGTAAAATTATTTAGTTTTTCTTTAAACATATTTATTATATTATTCGTTACGTCAGTTGGTTCATTCATCTTATCTGTAGTTATTTTATTGATAACAATTTGCATATTACTATGGTATTTCTAAGAATATTAATAATTTTGTTGGAAAAAATTTCGCGGTCGTGGTGATCCGGGTTATCCGCGATCCATTTCGACGCACTACCCACAAAATCAAATGATCTGACGGATCTGTTGTTAATGCCTAATCTAGTTAAATGTGTTCTTATTCGTCAAATTTCAAAGGAAAGGATGTGATATAGGGAATGACTCTTTTCAACGGATGATCCTAGCAAAGCTCCCAGTTTTCCTATTGCTCCCTCGTAAGCTTCTAACATATTTCGAACAGATGGATGATTTTGAATGATCCATTTTCTAATTTTGCACGACCCGCATTTATTTTAATCAGCTGAAAATTCCTATAGTCCAAGATTTGAGCTTATGCGTTGCATAAAAGTAGCGAAACCCTATTGGAAAAATTAAATTTGTTATCAAACTCTTGTGAATAATCATTGAATTTTGATTTTCTGCTCCTTTTTTGTATCTTGGTTCTAATTTATTTCCTGTTCTTCTGTTTATTTTAACAGAAATAGCTTCTGCTGCCGAATAGGTTTTTAAAGGGCTTTTCTTTCTATTGTGGTATTCTAAGTCAGTTTGTTGTTTGGTCTGTATTTTTTTCATATTTGCTTCTCTAACACATTCAAGTTATTCGGGATGTTTTAATGATTGTCCACTAAAAAATATGTCAAGAGGTTTTTTAATTGTAGTCGAATGTAGGGATCGGTTATATTAGAAAGACAGTTAAAATAAACATATTTTCCAACATAAAAGTGATAGAACTAGAACTTACGGACTTTTCGTTGTCCATGACTATTATTTGTGGAATTCCAAAGGCTTGTATTAATCCTATAAGAGGTAGTGTGTATTTTGAAAATTTGTCTACGGCCGTTAGAATGATATTTTTGTCAGTGAAGTAAAGATCTATATGAATTATTTGACCCAGGGTATTCTGAAATAGGGGTTGGTTGTAACTCGGGCTTGTTCGGGTGTCTGTCATACTTGTGTTCTTAGCAAATTCTGTAAAGTTTTGCAATTTTCTCTATTATTTATTTCATCCTGGGGAAATAGTAATTTTGTAAAATTTGAACTTTATTCCGGCGAGTATTACGATGGGCACGGTAATGTTCTCTTATTATTTCTATTTGTTGCCGATTTTCGTCGGTAAGATCAGTGACCATGTTTCTAGCGAAAAGCATTCGATATTACTTCTTGAACAAGACCAAAAATTCGTTCTTCGGTTTTTATGGCATTAGTGACCGATGGGTTGAGATACTTCTTAAGGATGCGTAATAAATTTTCTTGGTTGAAGTCGATTTCAATTATGGTGTGTCTGTGATATGAAGGGAAAACTATCTGAAATATACGAGTATATGATAGGAAATCGCCGATGGAAAGAATGATTTGATTTTTAAATATATTTATTAGTGCGTCTATAATTTGGATGAGGTCTTGGCCGGAGCTTTCATCACTGTGTTAGGTTATTATGAGGGAATTTATTTGACTGTCTTTGAGCCTCCCAAAGTTTGACAAAGCATCAGCAAAAACATTGGATCTTCCAGGCTTATATTTTATTTCATATTTATATTCTTCGACTATAGCCTTTTAACGTTTCATCTTGTTGTTCGTATTTTTGTTGCTTAGAGCATAGGTTCAAGGCTGGTGACCTGTAAAAAATTTAAAATTGGTTTGTCCGTAAAGGTAATTCCTTAGTGATATCAAAGCCCATACGATAGCCAGCATTTCCTTTTCATTAGCGGGATAGTGCTCTTCCACTTTATTGAGAGTTCGGGAGATGAAAGTTATCGGCTTATTATCTTGCGATAATATACCTCCACTCTCGTAATCCGACGCATCAGTTGTTAGATGGAATTCCTTGTTGAAGTCTGAGTAGATTAAAATAACATCGTCAGAAATAAGAGAGTGGTTGGTTTTATTCAATGCTTCTTTAACTGCTTCATCCAAAAGAATAGGTTGAGGTTGTTTTGGATACTCGTCGATCGTCCCATCTTAGAAGAGATGTAAAGGGTTATGCCAGCTTGGGGTAATCTTTAATGAATCTGTAATAAAATCCCGACAGACCAAGAAATAATCGCAGATCTTTATGAGTTTTTGGGTATGGAAACCTTATTATGGCTTCTTCTTCAGTAGGATTAGCTTTTATACCGCCCGAAGATACTATAAAAATTAAAAATTCTACTTCTGTCTTCAAAAATGCACACTTGTCTAATTGGACTCTTAGATTAGCTTACTCTAGTGTTTTGAAGACTTTGTCTAAACTCTGGAAGTGAGTTTCAACATCTTTACTAAAAACAATAATGTCGTCGAC
This sequence comes from Volucella zonaria, assembly GCA_963966105.1. Lineage (NCBI taxonomy): Eukaryota > Metazoa > Arthropoda > Insecta > Diptera > Syrphidae > Volucella > Volucella zonaria. The sequence goes on along the minus strand of OZ014530.1, from coordinate 87,995,474 downwards.
ATATACGTAGCAAATGTTTCCAATATGCTCCCGTAATATGTATTTCGTCTAAAGCTCGTTGAAAAATAGCTGGAGCAGTTTTCAATCCGAAAGGTAGACTACCAAACTCATACTTCCCGTTAATGGCAGAGAATGAAGCTTTTTCAATGTCACCCTCGTTGAGAGGGTGGAAAATCGAACACCGAAAAGTATTTATTTTTCCCTAATTGAGCTAGGACTTCATTCGTTTGAAGAATTGGATAATGATCAGAAATCGTTGCCGAATTTAATTTCCTGTAATCAATAACCATGCAGTATTTTTTTTCACCGGAGGCGTCCGCTTTTTTCGGTACAATCCATACAGGAGAATTATAAGGTGACCGTGAAGGTCGTCGGATGATTCCATTGTCTAGCAATTGTTCAATTTGTTTGACTATTTCCGCTTATAATGACATGGGGTAAGGATAGTGCTTTGAATAGACAGGATCGTCGGTAGTTGTGCGAATTCTTCCCTTCGCACTTGTCATGAAAGTCAGACTCTCGTTTGGTTCACCAAACAAACTATAATGGTTCGCAACTACGGCACTCAGTCTATCTTTTTGTTCTTGAGGCATATGACTTGTTCTGATGCAGACGTTGTGGATTGATTCGGAGATTTATTGCTTAAATTGGACTTTGACGTTTTATTCACGAGAATGTAATTTTCTTTTGCGAAAATTACGGCAGATAATTCTTTGAGGCTATTGTTTCCGAGAATAGCGTGAAATGATTTTAAAAATGGTAACCGAAAAAATTTCATTTTTGTATCTAAGCCAAAGAGATTGATTGGAGTATGATGGCTAATTTCAATGTTTCCACAAATAGAGTTAACGAAACAGTTTTTATGGTTAGGAGTGGGATTAAGGACAAAGTTGGGTTGTACGCAATTTTTATTGGAACCAGAGTCCACTAAGAATTTATGTATTCGATTATCGTTCATCCTACACTCAAAGTACGGTAATAACGATTTTCTTAACCGAAATCAACCGACGTTGACGAAATCCTTCTGTTGACGAACAAATTCCGGGAATGGTTGAACATCACCTTGTTGATCCGTCATAGCGGAAATCATGTCATTATATTTGTCAATTTCATTTTGACTATTATCGGTGGTATGTGTTTCTGGAACTTGAGATTCAGTTTGAGGCAGTCCTTCCGAGGCTTCTACAATATGTGGAAGTTTCTTTGCATCTTATTTGGTAGGGCAAACGTTTATTGGCAGGTGGCCAATTTTTTTCTTGTGGCCTGTTGACGTAATTAACATTATTCGTCTTAGTGGTTGTAACATCCATTGTTCTTGGAGTTTTGGTGCTGAAGTATTCGGTACTTGTTGGGTCTGGTACTGGCAGGGAGTGTGTTGAGGGTTTTGTCGATGATTAGGTGGATAATTTGAGTAATAATTAGTAGTATAATTTGGTAGATAAATAGGTCTTTGGGGTACTAGAAACTGGTTATGTCGAGCTTGGGGTGAAAATTATTGAGGCATTTGCGATATGAAGAAGCCTGAGAATAAAATGGTTGACTCTTGCCAGGAGGAATTGGTGGAGTTGCTGGTAATTTCCTGTTTGGGTACTATGATGCGTGTAGTCAACTCTAAATTGTTGATTTTCGAGCTTAAAGCAGAGATTAAGGGCAGTCAGCAGATCTGCTGATTCCTAATACTGAGGAGCCTTGGCAAGTCTCCTTTAAGACCCCTAATGAAGATATCAGGGGCCTTTTCTATATATGAGGCTGTAAAATGATGTAGCGCTTCTATTTGCGGATTCGTGCTCGAAAATTTGTTTAATATTAGTGAAAGATGGTTATACACTGATTGGCAATATGACTCTATTGTGCCATTACCTTGAACTAAAGTGGTCATCTGGTACTCCAGCGCTTTGATATGCAGTCCCAATTTAACGGGGTGTTATACGAGAATCCAGAATGGCGTCCGCGTTTCCTACAATTTTGTTTCTAATTATATTAAGGATACCAAAAAATGTCGGCGTTCTTTAAATACTTAGAATCCTGTTGACACTTTTGCGCCAGGAACTAAATTTACCTGGAATTCCAGTGAACCCCTTTGAACTACGGACCACGTCTGCAATTTTGTCACGACCAGCTAGGTCAGACCTGTATCTAGGATCAATGGTTTGATAAATGCCTCTGTGGAAGGGGGTATCGGGGTTAATTATTGAATTAACAACATTTCTACATTCTTGTGTGAAAATTTTAGTCGCTATTTCCTTGATTTGTATTTAAAGCTCTGGAGTAGCAAATACGGCTGGGTTTGCATTGGACGCTTGAGGAACTTCTTCCGGACTTAAAACGGTGTGTCGTAAAATAGGGTTTGCCATTACGGATAGGAGACTAAAAGATTTCACTTGTGTAAGGACAAAAAAAGTTTGTTTTATATAAAAAACGAAATAAAAAAATTGGTTGACTTAAACTATTGTATTTCTAAATTTATAAACTCACTATTTCCTAATAATAATTTCACTCTAATTCTTATCTTATTTTCCAATATTTTACTTCTTAATTTAGCAATATACCATAGTGCTTTTTCTTTAAATTTTATCGTTTTTTTCTTAATTCGTATCCCTTTTTTCTTTTTATTAGTTACATATTTATAAAATTTTTCTAAATTCGTATTCCCTTTTTCTTTAATCACTTTTCTTACTTGTAAACATTTTTATTTATATATTGTATTTTTTTTAGTAGTATTCTCTATTTTTATAGGTACGTTTTCTTAGTTCAATTATTCATTCACTGCTATTTATTTTAAATTATAAATAATAAGTTAATCTATCTTACATTAGGATGATGATTTCCATGAAACATACATGATTCTTGCACTTTGTAGGTAGGACCCAGGTTACTCACACTGTACTTTCACTAATATTGTTTTTTTTCACTGCGAGCTATTTAGGTCGACTTAAACGAAAACTGTACGCGAACTACTTGAGGTCGATTTGTACTTTTAAGACAAATGCGTGACGTTTTTATTTTTCACCTGGGCCCCACTTTGAGCGCCAATTAAACAATTAAATGTTTTTATTTATTAAAAAAATTTATTTTATTTTATTTTATGCTTTAACCGCTAATTTAGAACTATCTTAGAATTTTATCAATACCTAACTGGAAGTGTCCTCAGGTACATCGATGTGATTCAGTGATAAAACAAAATTCATGATATTTAATACTAATATTACAAATTGTGACGATTTACCATTATTCTATCACTCTCCAGGTTGTATCCGCTTTCGGGTATCGGATAATGACGATAATTATTCTTCATTTAACTATGAAGCCTCCTGTTGCAGTAATTGCTTTAAGATAGAATGTGTCGAAAGCTTTAGATACCTGGGTATAATCTTGGATAATAAGCTAAGTTGGTCCAACCATACAAATTATATAAGACAAGATTTTAACGAAGCAGTAAGACAACTGTATTACCTTAGTCTTTATTGTAATCATTCAACTCTAAAACGTGTGTACAACGGTTTATTAAAATCCAAATTGGAATATCGTATCACTTGTTGGGGCAGTGATTACTTTACTAAAACCGATGGTTTATTATTAATAGAATTCTATGCAGAGTAAAATGCAGAACTCCAAGTTTTAATCTGTTCAGCAACCTGAAAACTCTTCCGTTAAGGCATCTCTATTGTTATAAAGTTTTTAAAAATTTTTACAAAATTCGGGTTTTTACACAGTTCGAGACACTGATACTTATAATTTTCGGGGTAATTCCAGAAATTTTATTGTAGTTCCACCAGTTTATAAAGTTCATTTTGGACGGTTTTATCTTGATTCAGCACCCCGTCTGTTTAATTTACTTCCAGATTCTCTAAGATGTGAAAGAGTGAAAAATATATTTGTTAATAGTATCAAAAAATTGCTCTTATTCTTTGACTATTCAAACATTAACAATTTGTTCTTAAATGAATTTTGTTCTTTTAATACTTAATTGTTTAAATAATAGTTTTTCTCCTTGTACTTTTTGGTACACTGAATTTTCCCCTCAACAACAATAATAATTATATTCCATGAATTATTTGTTTTTTATCTATATAAAAAGTACATTCATCACTGTCACTTAGGATACAGATTGTACTTAACTGTTTCATGTTTCAAGTCTGCAATAATAAAAAAAAAACAAATTTTGCATTTTCAGCAGTGGGAGCAGACAGAGATTGGTGCGAAATGAAGAAAACACAGCCACCGTAGTAGCCAGCATCATAGAAGACCCAGAACCGTAGATTCGACCCCGATCAGCTTGATTGGGCATGGCCAGAGAGTCGACCCGGCTTATTTTGCGGTTGCGTTTAGGAATACATCCATATAAGATTGTTCTGACGCAATAATTGAAGCCGGACGACCATAGACAATACCGTGAGTTGGCTAATTGGGTTCTAGAAATGTTGGCCGGAGATACACAGATAAGTTGTTGTTTTATTTAAAAAAAATTTCCTATCGTATGTATGTTTATACATAAAAATGCAGTTTAGAATATTTATGTGTTGTCTAAGGGTACATCCGGTGACTTGTTGAGAAAATCTGGAAATGTGGTTGTATTTTCGGAAACCATATATGTATGTATCGAATGGCTGAAATAAATGCTAACTCTAATTTTCTAAACGAGACTGCATCAACGTCATTATAAACTACTAAGCAGTAATTTATTATGGGCATAAACAGAGCTGTTACGAACTTAAGGCTTTTCTAAGGTCGGAACAAAAGCAAAATCTATATATATAGAATTGCTGTAAACCACCTTGTATTCTTTGAATTATGTAAAAATTCGCAATTAATGTGTATACCTAAGTTCCTTACCTAACGTCCATATGGAAACAATATTTCCACTAAATTTACGAGTATTTGTGGCAAAGAAGTGGAATCAATGTTGTCAATGCCTTTGAATTTAGAAGGGTATAAGGAGAGTTTATTGAGAATAGACCAGTTATAAATTCTATCTAAGTCCTCATTGAACCTTGCTACATAATCATTCATTAAGCCAATAGGCCTGGTAAGGTAAAGCTAAGCATCGTCTACGTACAGATCCATAGACATTAGGCAAGTCATTAATAAACAATAAGAACAACAGCTGTCCTAAAATCGATCCTTGCGGTAACCTGAATGCACACCTAAAAAAGTTAGGCTTCCAAGGTTAGTTTGCAGTTGTTGAAACCTACCGTTCGAATAATTGTGGATGAGATCTGCAAGCGTTAGTTATGTACGCTACCAAAAGATTTGGTAAAATCCAATATGCGCATAATAGATATGTTGTTTTCATCACACTCTCTTCTAAAATCATCTAGAATTTTAATTAAGGCTGCAGTGCAGCTCTGGTTTTTTCTAAAGACAGTTTGAGAAAGAGACACATTTTATTTGAATTTATATGTTTATGGATTTGTTTTTTTTTCTTTTAATATAAACGTTTTGGATAGACACGGCAATATGCTAATAGGTCTGTAATATTCCTGTTGGTTTCTCGTGGTATTTTTAGGCACTAAGAATAACCTTGGCATATTTCCAAGCGGTTGTCATCATACATGAATTTACAATGTGTGTAAAAGGATAATATATCCAAGGCATAATTTGTTCTAGGGAATTTAAGGATATACAGTGCACTCGTACTGCATTCGATTTTATATTAGATACCGCCTTGTTTATATCACTCTCTGACACACACTGAAACTCAAAGTGGGTTATGTTAACATGATTTGTTACGGAAAGTTCAGAATAGCAGCTATTAGTCGTATCGAAGTTTTTCCAAAGTGTGGATGAAGAGTAAAACTTCGCTTTGGCCTTCTTTACCTCTGCCATGGATTTATTTATTTTTTACCTATATGAATACCAAATATTTCTAGCGCGATTCCATCGCCAGCGGGAGTACGATCTATCTCCCTCTAAGATAAGTTTTCTTATATTTTCTCTCCGAAAAAAAGGCACGTTTTTAATATTTTTTTTAAATTTTGATCGGAAAGTGTTTCCCGAAAAGTACCATGATTGAAAAGTATTTACCGTGTCACCGACTGAATAAGTTTCCCAAGAAAGGTGCCAAGGATAATTAATAACGTCGCGAATCAGATAAGGCTCATTCACCTTGCGAAAATCGCGGAAGAAATATTGTATGGGACAGGGGGGAGTACTAACCTGCACATCTAAAGTTACAACAATAAGATAGTGAGATGATGGGATATCTAGAAGACTTATTTGTTTGTATTCTGTGACTAACTCTAAATTTGACGTTAACACTATAGAATTAGCCTAAGAAACCTTGAAATATCTAAGTCATTGATTGAACATTCATTTTTAAAGTTTTGTGATAGATTATTGTCCATTAAGAAGTCAATATTAAAGTCACCGCAAACATATACCACTGAGTTTTTCAGTCTATTCAAACTGAGACTATCAAAAAAGTGTCTTACAGATAATCTTTTATTGGGATTATACACACATCCAATAAGGATATGCGTAACATTATTCACTATTTCAATAAAAATAAACTCAACCGAATTTTCCGACGATCCAATGATTTTACATTTACTCGTATATTGCGATTTACACTACACTATGGCAACTTCACCACATTGAATGAATATTTAGTGCGGATTGCAACAATTGAATGACCTGAAACAACGCCTTGCATCATTGACTTCCTACTTGATTTTGGTCGTAACAAATTAAGAGGGTGTATCGTACATGCACATGACAATCTATTGTAATATAAAAAACTGATTCGAAGTAGCGTTGGTAAATCATAAGAGTATAAGGTTCAAGAAATTCCTAAAATGGATTGTCTCAATCAATAGGTATTTTCCACGTCAACTCGGGCAGAAAGCCATTTACTATGTCAGGATTATGCCGACAGTTTGATTTTTGTTAGAGATAAAGAAACACTGCTTGATCAAATTACCGACGATGGTGATTAAGAGGGAGGTTGAATATAACTAAACCATTAGTAAAAACTGTCCCTTTATTCCAAATCCAACGCTAGTATTGGATTTACACGAAAACCTACCATTTACAGGTGAGCCATCTTCAGTTAATGACATTAACGAAAGAGACATCATTAAATTAATAGACAAAACCGACTCTGTAACCCAGTGATCCAATGAGAATCCAGGCACCACAGGCACACACGACAACCATTATTACACGCTTAGCTACTTGCTACTTGCTGGCATGGTTCGGTTTCTATTTTTTACTTCTGCCGTAAAAGAACGAATCAACAGCAGAGAGTTGTCCAAGAGCCCTCCCCCCAAAGACCATGGCTTAGAAGAAGGTCACTAAATTTTAACGATGATTTGTAACATATTTAGAGAGTAAGGAACCCTCTAAAAGAGGGGGTTTGTTAAGCTGATCTTATGTGTGTAGTATTTAATTCAAGTTAAATTCAGCAGACTTCTTATTTCCTGTAATTCAATTAAGTGTATTTTTTTTTGCAACAAGTCTGCATCGACTGTGGAAACACAAATAATTCGGAGACTCACAAGTTTCATATTGCAGCATACGATTGTAATCGCACGCTTTGCGTAAATACACAATTTGTTTGCCCACATTCGATTTTGATGTAAAATCATTTTTGCAAGGCTTGTTGTTTTATGTATGTTTGTTTAAAAAAGTTGTTTGGAAAGTTTTTATTTCTTGATTATCAATTTTCCAACATTGATCTTTCTTATTTAAAATCCCTCAAAAATTGTGCACTCTACTCATCGTGTGTACTTTCTTGCATCCAAATTTTGCAATATATTAAACTCTGAGTCCCACGAGTTACTCTTTATACTTAGTTATTTGTTATACCAGCCAGCTACTTTTATTATTCGTTAATCCTCTCCTTCTTTAGAAGAAGCTGACTTACTCGCTTATACATTGTACTATTTATACAAATTTCATCACGAGCAAGTTTTGGAGTACATTTCGGTATTCTCCTTGTACTGTAATAATCCAGGAAACGATTACATAATCGTTTGAGATCTTACATATCTGTATCAACTTTCATGACTTGCTGTTTATAACCATTGCTACCCTATATTTTAAAAGGTAGATTAAAAGCGCACACCAAGTTTTGGGTTTCTTCAAATATTTTTCTACAATTTTGATTATACAAATATGATTGGTCCAAGAGGAATATTAATTGTTCCCATAAAATTGCAGGACCCAAAATGAAATGCTCTATGATGTGTACAAGAATAAGAACTTGTGATAGCAAAGCACGGTGCGGTCTCTCTTAGCAGTAGTCGCTCAATTTCGCAGTTTAGATAGTAATTTAAAGAATTTTATAGTATTAACTTCAAGCGCCACATTACCAATCTATCTAGTTAGCAGCTGACCTCTGAAGACTTCCGAATACCTCTATGTGCAGTAAGGTGGAAAACTGCTGAAACTACAGCTGGATGCTGGAATACTCTACTTAATTCGATCTCTGTTCTAAAAAAATTAGAATCCTTCGGGTTTCACTCCGAAATCCTTCGTTGGATATCGTTTTCTCACACTGGCTGTACTTAACGATTTAAAATACGAACTAAAACTTATAAGTCAATATCTATTTATATTATGATGTGTATTTGCCAATACACACCGACAGGATTCAGCATTCAACATCAGATCGATGGGACATTGTCAGTATAGTGAATACCTATTCAAACGTATCAGTATCATTAAAAATGACAAACAAACAATTTCTCTTTAACCTGATAACTTCAAACTTTTATCCAATCCAATATGTGAATTCTATTTTCACAATTGTACACTAACTATGAAACTGTTTTGAAAAAATAAGGAATCAATATTTTTCGATTAAAATATGAAATTAAATTGATTGGCACTCTAGCAACTGAAAATCCCACATCGTGTACATAATTCAATCATCCAAATATCCAGCATACCCAATCTCAAAAAAAAAAATATATTTTTGCTGACATGCATGTCCCGGAAAATAGTAATTTTCCTACAAAAAACCACCCATCGCCCTTGTTTACAATAACCGTTTGCACATTTTCAATAAAATCATCATTTAAACTCAGCACACGATTATACACATGTATGCGCATACAAAATAGATATATTTATTTAAAGAAAAAATGCATACATATGTATGTACTTATATGTATATAAACAATAAATTAAGGTGCAGTTTAGTGAGCAACTTCGGACATTGGTTTTCCAGCTGGAAACAAATTCGTTCACAAATAAATATAAATTAAACCATTTCCAATCGATGGCATAATCCCTAACCAGCACTCACCACACCATCAACTTTACTAAAAATCCTGTAAAAAAAAAACTAAAATTCCGAACAAAATAACCTCAACATACATTAAGTGAGCGAAAGGTATAAAGCCTTAAATTTGATTCAGGATTCATTTGAAAATCAAGCCAGAAAAAAACGCCATCTCAATGCTCTGTATCTAGGATGAAATTTTTTGTTCAACCCAGCTCTTCTATCTCTGCAGGCGACATTATCAATTTTGCAACAAAATCACCACTAGCAACTTAAAAAGAAAAAAAAAAACACAACGCACAATCCTGTGAAACAATATTTTAAATTTTCATTTGAAAATAAATTTTAACTAAAGCTCTAGGCTGTGACAGCGAAAGCAATTCCACGCACCCTCTGCACAACAACTTCACCCACTGAACTCAATTAAAAGGAATGCAATAAAGCCAGGACAACAGAATGGCAAAAAACGGGGAAAAAAAATCAGTCTACAACTGATTTTGAAAAAAAAAAAATTAAAAAAAACAATCAAATCCTTGCATCCTTTCGTCTAAAACCTATTCCGAATCCGGGCATAAACACACATGTACATTGGATGTACAGATGTGAATTTATTGAAAATCTACACTTCTCGGCACAGCAGAAAATCGAAAAATTTCAAATGTCGAACAAAAATAACGTCATCGTCTGCAAATAGACAGACAATCGGCAAATGAAACGGAAATCACTTCGTAGAAAGAATTTCAAATTCCTTGCACGTATGCATTCTCAAGAACTGAACACATTCACACACTTATATCCTTCAAATAATTTTCGTTGCATTTTTGAACGATGCCTGGCCTCAGTACGTGCAAACGCCGGGCACCTGATACAGCGAAAGTTTAAACGACACATAAATAAAACACCTGTGATCAGACACCATTTCTCCATTTCATCTGTCCCAGATACTTTTTTTGCCACCACCCCAGAAAGGGTGGAAAAATCGCTACCGGCAAAACTCGAACAGATTGTCAAAAAGAAATGCAAATCACATGCTTACACCGGTATACCGTTGAAGGGATTACTCTGGTGTAAACACGAAAGGGCTGATGGCAATAGCAATGGTGATGGTGAACGTTGACTTAGTCCAAGGTGGGTATTTCGAAATCCATCTTTCTCTGCAAAGTAGGAGAACAGAAAAAAAAACACATAAATGAATCCCAAAAACAAACCTTTATTGGGTCCAGTAGCGTATTTCGGTCCTCCCCAAGGATGCATCTCATAAATATGTTTCTAATCCTCGATATCACCATCAAACTTCGACACCAGAGTAGATAGGAGTAGAGAAACAGGGCACCCTGTGCCGCTTGATTGGATGACCTGTTACTGGTATTCCCCTTTGATCCCTTCGATGCCGGGTAGCTTTGCATACAATAGCTCCTGAGGGATCAGTGCTTCCACTTTTTTTTTGCTTTTCTTTTTTTTACTTGTCTTTTCGAAAGTCTGTTGTCATTATTGATGCCCGAGATAGACGGACATAGATGACAGGTGTTGAAGCTGAGTGTGTGCATACCGGTGTCGTGTTCTATTTTGATGACTATACCTATAAGTGAGTGCCTTATTTCTAGAGCTTTTGTGCATCCTCCGAACACCATATTTTTTTTTTATCTCTTCTTAAAGGAGGGAGCGATTTACGGCCGGGTGAATTTTTTCCCTAAATTATGACACCGTTATAACTCTACTAGAATACCTACCTACATTTCCTCAGGGGAACCACGTTCAAATCGGATCAAAATAGGTAGAGCTTGGCATTTTTACGATTAAGTGAATGATGAAGGGTGCGTCAAAAATGTGACGTACAACATAGTGGTTGCATGTTTCTATTATTTACAATATGGAATTTCAGAGTAGGTGCTTATGATATGAAATTTGCAGAAATAATAATAACGCAAATAAAAAGCTGCATATTTGCACTGTGTGAGGAAGAAATCGTTTTGCGATTTGGGTGAGGAAATTAAAAATACAATACATATGTACAGTGTATGGACTAACGACATTTGATGTGTAAGATTAGTATTTTTTCTCAATCTTAAACATACCCAGTAAGTTGAAGTACCTTGGTTTTGCCTAAAGTAAGAAAAAATACCTCAAAAAGGGTAGTCACAATATTCCTACTTAAAAAATTATACGAGCCCCCGTCCAGTGAAGTGTGTTAACCTGAGACACAGCAGGGTCCCTTGGTCTTCGATTCTGAGAACGTGGGCTCGAATTCTCTTGACCAAGGGCTCTGGCAACCGCGACGTGTTAGTCCTTAAAATGGTAGTTCGGTGCTATTTAAAGCCCGGTTCGAAAATCTTATTGGAGCGTTATTATCCGCGCTCGATGTAGCCAAAGCTGTGTAGCATACGTGTTTTGGCTGTTTGGACTACAGTCATATCTTGAAAGAGTCCATTGAGTTGGCAGTCTTATGTATATTCTTCTCCATTTGCTCATTTGCTTGTAGAAAGTCCTCAATATTTGTTTCTTGCTAATCGTCCAGCGTCCAGCACCCTATAATATATATAACTGCCAGAATCAGTACATTCATCTTTCTTTCGAGTAAGTACACGTATTTGTTTTTCCAAACCGAAGAAGAAACTCTTAATAGTCTTTGTTAGTCATTGGTAAATCTTCACTTAAATGTAACTACCTCATGCCCAGCAGTGGGCATTAGAGAAAAGTTTTTTGTCTGTTGACAAAATGTTTTTAGTATTATCCTCATTTACTTTAGGGCCTTACGGAAGTCGAAGAATAAGCGGGATAAGTCACTTATTCTTGGACTTCCGTGAAAGACTCTATAACGATACGCTAGTCAGCGACATATTACAGTAATTATGTTTTCTAATCATTCTAGCACATGGACGAAAGACAGTGGCTTCTATATTGCAGGTAACTCTTAGAGGGTATAGGCAGCAGACTTTGTTTTTACCGGTCATACTTTCAGTGCTCTGTTAATGATTTGGTATATCAATTTTACTACGTCTTTATAAAACTCTCCCAGTTAAACATCTTAGTCGGTACACTTACTGTTTTTCTGCCTTTTTAAAACTCCAACAACGTCTTTTATAAAGGTAGGGGCCACCATTCCTTCGTAGAATGTAATTGGCCGCCGTAATTTCAAAATTACTCCTAAAAATGTGTACTCAGCCGCTAAAATTGCCGAAAGAGCGCATACTCTTTTCTTTTGCTGCAATATCATGTCTAGGCTTGCCAAATTTTTATGAGCGAATATCACAATTTTATGATTTTTTTTTTTCGCAAAATTAAAAAAAAATATTGCAAAACCGCAAATCGGTTAAATCAATAAAATAAATACAGTAAAAATAAAGCACAATTTCGTTTAATTTTTTTTTATAATTTTGTTATTAAAATAAAAAATTAAAAAAAACAAATAGGTAGTATTGCATCAGAAAAAATTTATTTCAAAACATTTTATAAGTTATTTTAATTAAGTATTAGAAAAAGTTTCGATGTATGAGCTTACATATGATGTATGAGCTTACATAAGATTTTCCTTTTACATGAGAATGAATCCTAATACACATCATTGGATCCTAAAATTGTACTTTAATCTGAGGACGGCTTTTGGTCTTGATTGCGTTCTTGTTGCAAAACGCTCTTTCCCCAATGGCATTGCTTACCGGTAAGGAAAGACTACTTAAAGCAAAGTGACTTAGCTCTGAAAATTGATATTCGCCAATGGCATTAGCTGTTTTGGGAACTCGAATCCAAAATTCTAACGCATCCCTTTCTGGTGTCGGCTCTAGATGGAACTCTTCAACCCAGTTGACTATTATAAGTATGTTCCATTGTGATTCTAAGTTTCCATGGGATTCATGACGAGGAAGTAAACCGAGTGGTAGCATTATAAAATATGGGCGAAGTTGCACTTCGAAAAGTAGCACCGTGATGGGATTGAATATCTGCCACTTTCTATCTACAACACAATCAGTGATCACGTTTCTTTGGCACTTTCTTTCAAAATCAGATCCAAGATTTATTCAGAAATGGGTCTTAAATTCTGTTCATGATTTGTTAACTCAAGGATATTTTTAATGTCTATTTTAGGATCAGGAATAGTCAATAAAATTTTTTGATCTAAAAAGCGGTCAACCGTTTTAATTGCTTTTTGTGCCTTTAAGAAATTGTTCTTTGTTCCTTAAATAGATCCGACAAGATGTTGGCAGAGTGACGCTTTTCGTTTAAGGCACATATACCAAAATGTGTTTGAATCTCCAGTACATGCGCCTTATAGCTTCATAATGATAAAGCCAACATGTGTTTCACAAAGCAATGAGATTTTTCTTCTTAGACATGTTTTCGCCGTTTATCAGTTTAAAAAGAGTCTCACTTACTTCTACGCAATGCACTATATGCAAACTGACTCTAACTTTCTCGTACCATATAGTCAAGCTGTTCTGGTAGAACCTTCGATGCGTTTGAGCTGTATGTATTCATACTATGGCATGTGTCTATACTTGATAAGTACAAGTTTTGATACTTTTTCCTTAAAATGTGTATACAATGAATTGTTTTTGTCACAAAGATTACTTGCACCATCAGTTCCAATGCCAAAGATATTTCACAAGCTCCAAAGAGAAATGGATGTGTTCTAAGTGAGATGAAATTTCTGATATCAGTTTTTTGATATTACTTTATTTTGGCTTTTAGTTTTATTGTAAAAAAAAAATACCGCGAATAACGCGAAAAATATGCAATACAACAAAAACAAATTTTATATCGCACAATCTAGTAAGCCTAATCATGTCCTTCTTTATTTTCTTAAGGCGCTGTTGTTCACTGCAGTTGCTCAAAATGTGGGTCTTTCATCTCCTTCTGATATTCGCACACATCATAAACCACTGGCATTTTTTCGTAAATGTCTAATTACTTAATTACGAGTAATGATACTGCGAGAAGGGTAAGTGCAAATGATCTCCTTCATCGGTTCTGTGTAGTCTCCCAGACGTGCTAATGCATACCACAATTAGTAACTCTTTTATGAGATTTTTGACATTTTCCGTTTGAAATTGATGAAATTGGATGAAATGACAAAAGGATTAGACTCGATTTTTGATACCTCGCAATGTAGATACGTGCCCCGTATCAATTACCGAGTTCGATCGGGAGGGTGGTTCAATAGAAAACACGCAGTTTGCTACTTAAGTACTTATATGAATACTTGTCATCATATAACTAGCCACTATAAGGTCACTCAGTCGAAGGCCCTTGTAGCCGATTTTATTTTTGAAGTCCCCGAGTACGAGATCAATTCAATTAGATTATACAGGGTGAATTTTTTAACTTGAGACATCCAAATTATTCGAAAAATACGCGATATCGCGAAAAATGTTTCAGACAACAGTCACAAGGTTCTAAAGGGGACATAAGATGGTGACCACGAGTTTGACATTGAGACCCATTCTCAAGGTCAAACGAAAGTCACTTTTGATTTTTCAATTGATAATTCTTGATTTTCATTGCTCAGTCGTACCGTATTGCTCGTAGTCTTGTCATTTGTTTTTACATACTGCGTTTAGCATAACCCAGAAACAACAACGTGGACGTAGCAGTATTCGGGGTGATTAATTAGAGTGGGTCCCCTTGCCTCCCATTGTTGAATCATTGAATTCTTCCCATTTCAACGTTTATTTCCCGAGACTATTTCAATAAATGCTCGAAAATGTGACCATTCACTTCAATACACTTGTCTATCCGCGCTCTAAATGATCCAACAGAACTGAGCAGTATTTCTGGCGTAATCTTCCGGCAAGCTTCAGTTAGTCGTCTTTTCATGTCTTCACGTGTTGTTGTCTTTTTTCAGTGAACCTCACTTTTTAAGTTGCCCCACAAGAAGAAATCAAGTGACGTAAGATCAGGTGATCTAGCAGGCCATTGCCTCGGACCTCCTCGTCCGATCCATCGTTGATGGTAAACATTGTTTAATACGCCCCGGGCTACTTGGGAATAATGGGCTGGACAACCATCATGTTGAACCCACATTGTTTGTCGCAACTCCAATGGCAGTTCTTCTAGTAATACTGGAAGATGGTCCCGCAAGAAGTTTGCATACTTTTTGCCATTCAAGTTGCTTTCAATAAAATATTCATTAATTAACATTCCAAGGGTGCTGGCGTTCAACTTGTCGCAACCAAAAAGGGTTTCTTTGAGTTTTAACTTCACTCGAGGCAATAATGACTTCCTCAAAACAAATCTCGACCTTCTAACACCCTAACAACGTTGGAAACCGATTAATGATTTAGGCGTGCCAGTGCAGTGGTATCTAGCACTGAATGAATAAGACCTTTGAGACAAAGTTGTGTGCCCCATTGAGGAATACGACTGAGCAATGAAAATCAGGAATTATCATTTGAAAAATCAAAAGTGGACTTCGTTTGACCTTGAAAATGGGTCTCAATGTCAAACTCGTGGTCACCATCTTATGTTCTCTTCAGAACCTTGTGACTTTTGTCTAAAATATTTTTCGCGATATTTCGTACTTTTCGAGTAATTTTGATGTCTTAAGTTTTATGGCGCTCTCTGACGGGAAAAGAACGCATTTTTAAAAAAAGTGTTTCATGTAAAGGAATTGTAATTTTTCACGCAGATTACGAATCTGTCAAAAAAAATCAAAAGTGACCTTCGTTTGACCTTGAAAATGGGGCTCAAGGTCAAACTCGTGGTCACCATCTTATGTCCCCTTCAGAACCTTGTGACTTTTGTCTGAAACATTTTTCGCTGTATCGCGTATTTTTCGAGTAATTTGGATGTCTCAAGTTAAAAAACTCACCCTGTATAATTTCAAGTTGTTAGAATCTTCAGTCTATTCGGTAGGAATGCGAACACATTAACCTGGTATTTTAGAAACTAACCACAATGAATCCACATCCTAACAAGTGCAACCTTTTATGACGATTGCATTGGTTGTCCCAATTTATTTTTGTATCACTGTAGTGTCTGCCTTATACCGCTCGATTTCAAATTTTTGAGTCACACCTAAGGACTGAAACGAATAAAATCTGTAAATTTTAATACCGGCTATACTTCCAATGCGTAAAAATTGCAATCCCATTTTGTACCCAAATTAGCCTGTATATTCTCTAGTTTCAGTTTGTTATTGATTTTAGTTCGGTGCGGTTTAAAATATTTATAAAATATGAGTCAAGAGGAACGCCGTAAAAAGATCACCGACAAATGGCTCGAAAACACTTCGCGTCCGAACCATTCCATCGCAAAAAATTTAAACATAACACGCAGCATAGTGGATTCTGTTATTAAACGATATTTGGAGACGTTGAGAGTTAAACGAAAACAGAAAAGTGGAGCTAAAAGTGGAGCACATGATACAAATTTGGACAGGAAAATAGTGGGTACCATCGTAAAAAACCGGACTATGTCATCCAGAGATGTTGCTTGGAAATGTAATACCAACCAAACAATGGTGCAAAGATCTAAAAAACCTAACGGTCTAAAAACACGAAAAACAAGAAAAAATATCAAAAGTTACTGAAAAGCAAAAAACAGTCATAAAAACACGAGCCCAAAAGCTATACGAGTTGATCGGCAACAAGAAAGCGTCCTTGGTTTTGGATGACGAAACGAAACTACAACTCGTTTGAAGCTGAGATTCTTCCGCAATCAACAACATCGATTGGGATTGAAAAATTCGGGTCAAAATATCTCGTGTGGCAGGCCATTTGCCAATGTGGACACAGAAGCTCATCGTTTATTACAACGGGAACAATTAACGGAGAAGTGTACATTAACGAGTGCCTAAAAAACGGTTGATTCCTTTCTTAAACAAACACGAGGGTTCAACATTATTTTGGCCAGATTTAGCTTCAGCTCATTATGCTCATGCGACGTTGAGCTTTCTTGTTGCTAAAAATGTCGACTTCGTCCCAAAAACATGAATCCACCCAATGTTCCACAGTGCCGTCCCATTGAAAGGTATTAAGCTTAGGAAAAGTGAGCAGTGTGCAAAGGACGTAAAAGATTTTAGTGCTAAATGGAAAAGAGCGTCCAAAAAGATCACGGATGTAACTGTCACCAACCTTATGAAGGACATTCGAAAGAAGTTGAGGAAAGAATGGGAACCCAGATACCAATTGAAGAGAAGTGCAGAAAGTATACGGCATTCATAACGAACAGTGGACAGTACGAATTTAATCGCATGCCGTTTGGGCTGGTAAATGCTCCCTGTGTCTTTCATGAGGCGATAACGAAATTAGTCAGGCCGCTGAAGAGAAAGGTTTTTAGTTACGTGGATGAAGTAATTATCTCATCGAATTCACCGGAGGAAGGGGTTGTAATCTTATCGGAATTCATACAACTTGTGCGACGTGCAGGTATGACTCTGCGATTGAGTAGATGTATGTTCCACATAAACGAAATTTCTTTATTGGGTCACCAACTCATCGAGGACGGCCTCAAACCAGGCGAGCGGAAAACGGTAGCGATCGCAAGCTTCCCACACCCAAGAAACATGAATGAACTGAGAAGATTCATTGGATTAGCAAGTTTCTTCAGGAAATTTGTTCAACACTTCTCCATAATCGCGAAACCACTGACGTCACTGATCAAAAAGGATAAGCTAAATTCTCCTTTTCGATGGGAGGGACCACAACCTGCTTTGGAAGTGTTCGAAATTAAGAGACAACATGAAATGCACACAGATGCAAGCTCCGTGGGAATTGCTGGAATATTGTTTCAATCAACGGATAATGATAACGAATGGAAACCAGTATTCAACTTCAGCAGGACATGCACACGAGCTGAATCAAAGTACGCAAGTTATGAACTCGAGGTATTATCTGTAATTGCAACACTGGAACGATTCAGGATGTATTTATTGGGAAGAAGATTTACCGTAGTCACCGATTGCTCAGCTATCAGTACCGTGAAAGAATCTAGGTCACTTTTACCTTGGAAAGCCAGATGGTGGTTCTGGAGTTTGGTTCTGAAGTTGTTCATCGGAATGCAAGCCGCATGACACATGTTGATGCGCTTAGCCATGCACCAGTGGAACCTGCTTGTGAACTATCAACTGTGGCTGTGAACGTGTTGAACACTGAGATCGAGCGTGATGATTGGATTTATTGTATGCAACGTCAAGATCGTAGACTTGCCGATATTATGGGAGCATTACAAAGAGACAAGATAGAATTTAAAAAGGATTTTGCTATGAAGGACGGGCGACTTTTTAAGAAAACTGAAAAGCTTGTGGTTCCATCAGGTGTACGTTGGCGAGTAGTTATCCACTTTCATGATGACATGGGTCATCAAGGTGTCGATAAAGTCATACAGCGTATCAGTAACACATTTTAGTTCCGAAGGAGGAGGAATTATGTAAAATCATACATAGCTGCATGTGTTCACTGCTGCTACAACAAACGATCGCCAGGAGCATCGGAAGGGCAGTTGTACATATACGATGTCAACCCGATCCCTTTCCGTACGCTTCACATCGACCACCTTGGTCCATTTCCAAAAAGTCGTCGAGGAAGAACTCATATTTTGGGGATCGCTGATGCTTTTAGTAAATATTTGGTTGTCAAAGCAGCATAGACTAACAATACCTAGATATCAAACTTTCCAGATATTGGAAAATCAAACTCGGTTTTCTACTGATCGCCCCTATCCGTGTGAACCTGTTTGTGAATATGTGTAAATTATCATCAATGGCAATTTCCCTCTCCTTTTATACAAACCACGCCCATTTTAATCAAAAAAATGTCGTCTCCACTACACACATTCGTGCAAATCGCTCTCATTCTAGCAATTTTACTTGGAAATTGGTCTCCTTCTAGCAAATTTTGACAAAGTTATAGAGATGCAGAAGGGTTGGAATTCACTTACAGTGTGTCTGTGCAAAAGTTAAGGGTTTGCAAAAGTATTAGTAGAGTTTGACATCTAGTTAGTTTATCTATGCAAAGCAGTGAGGAGCACGAAGATAAGACCAGTAATTGAGACTTTAAATGAATTAACTTCTTATTTTTCTTTACCAGATGTTCTGATAAGCGACCGTGGAACAGCTTTCACGTCGAAAGAATTCGAGGATTTCTTCGAAAGGAACAACATTCGTCATATAAAAACAGCAGTGCGCACTCCAACGGACAAATCGAGCGGATCAACCAGACAATTCTCCAGTTTCTTCGAACTTCGAACAAAAGTCGCCTACAACATGTCGAGAGGGTCAATTATTGTTCGGGGAGGCAGTTCCAAAACCAGTCGTTCATAGACCTCGATAGAGGACGGATGTGTTTCGGCTTCTTTGCAAGTGAAATAAATTAAAAAAAACAATTAAAAAGTTTTTGGCCAAGTGCTTCGGTGGCGCAGTAGCAGTGGTGTCCGACCGACAAAACAGGGGTCGTGGGTTCGATTCCCGAAACAGTTGCATCTTTTTATTTTTAAAAGTAAATAAAACAAAAAAAAACAATAAAGTTAATTGGTGGTAAATTGTTGTCTATCACGTGATGGATTGTGAAGAGCGGTCCGCTATGCCTATAGCGGGACCTGCTGAAGTGTCAGGTGAGGCGTCGAGTGGTTCGAGCCAAACGCCGAAAACAAAGAGAAGGAGGAAGCTTCCAACTTCCAATTTGATAAAACGTCCAACCCTATCAACGGTAAACAACTTCGCTTCATTGGCAGCAAGCGAATCTGATGATGAAGAGGACGAAACGAAGGCCATAAGTTGCAGCATCAAAATGCTACAACAAAGAGTGCTGGCCATAAAAGAAAGGCAAATTGTAAGAAGGAAGAGGGAAGAGCAGGAGCAATCCCAACAACAGCAGCTTGCTCAAAAGCAGGGACAACTACAACACCAAACTAATAAAATAGCACAAGTGCTACACCGACAAAAGCCTAAGAAAGACCAGCAACAACAACAACAACAGTCACAACACCGGCAACAGCTCAAACAGCAGCAGCCACAAAAACGACAACAGCAAAAACAGCAGCAGCAGCAGCAACAACAACAACAACAGCAGCAGCAGAAGAAGAAGGTGCCTCCTATCAACACCTATAAACTAGAGGTAAATGCTACTAAGGACCTGTGTAAGTTGGTCATTGGTAATAATTTTAATATTAAGAGATTGGGGAATGATCGATCACGCGAAAGCTAAAGAGCTCCTAAAGGAAACGACGACGGAGCATTACTCATTCACACCGAAGTGTGAAAAGCGGCAATCGATGCTGCTGAAGGGGTTGGAACCGTCTTCTGATCCTGAGGAGATCCTGGCACTGCTCAAAGAGAAGGAGTGTGAAGGACTCAAGTTTGTGGGGGTAAAGCCATTTACCACAGCTAGAGCCAGGCGGGAGAAACGGAGTCTGCCGTTCTTCCTGGTGCAGCTCAGTCCCGAAAGCCGTCTGGATAGTCTAAGGAGTATCAAGGTCCTAGACTACCAGGTGGTTCAGTGGGAAAAATTAAAAAGGAGCGAAGGCGTTATACAATGCGTTCGCTGCCAGAGGTTCGGACACGCCGCGTCGAACTGCCAAATGCAGCCTCGATGCGTGAAGTGCGCAAAGAACCACAGTTCCGAGGAGTGTGCTCTGGGTAGGGACGGAGTATCCGATAGGGCGCAGCTCTCGTGCGTGTTATGTGGGAACGTGGGACACACCGCAAACTATCGGGGTTGTCCTAAGTTCGCTGACATCAAAAAAGCAAAACTGGCTCTGCAGCAGAGGGTGGAGGTCAAACGTTCACCTGTGAAGTTTCAAACACCAGCCGTCACGCCCCAAATTTCCTACGCCCAAATGGCGGCAGGTAGGGGGGCTACGGTACAGCAAGCGACTGTTGCTTCTCCGGCGCCAATGCCGAGAACAACGGAAGCTGCACCTAACATGCTGGCCATCTTGCTCGCAATCCAAGGGCAGATGGCTCAGCTGCAAAAGCAGGTGCAAGAACAGGCCAAGCGGGTGGACCAGATCTACGCGCTGCTGCCGGGCCTAACGCAACACATGTCGTAATGGGTACGCACATGGTGGAGCAAACTTTGAAGGTCCTTGCGGTAAATGTTAATTCACTGATTAGGATCGAACGAAGAGCCGCGATGTTTAAATTGCTACAAGACCAAACTCCTGATGTGCTTTTCGCTAGCGAAACCAAGCGAACCGATAAGCACAAACTGGAGTACAATAATTATATTGTTAGAAGAAGAAACCGGCCTGGATCCGAACGTGGAGGCGGTGTCGCGATCTTCATTAAACAAGGTATAAAATTTCACAGAGTGTACAAGGGAGTGTTGCTTAGGTTCCGGGTGTTGGAGGCAGTCGTCATTTACATCCCGCTCCGCAGTGGAAAGCGGCTGTACTTGGCCTCTGTTTATGCACCTGAGACATCACAATCCACTTTATTCATTACAGAGCTCGACGCGCTTTTTCGACTTCTGAGGTGGGAATCGGGAGAGAATTATTTTATAATCGGCGGGGACTTCAACGCTAAACACAGAGATTGGGGAAATTATTTGCCAAATACTAGAGGGAACCTACTACTCGATTGGTGGGGTCAGCACGATGTCATGTACAGACTCGGTCTTAAAGCGACGGATAACCCGTCGTTTCCCAGAGGCGGATCTTATTTGGATCTAATGCTGTACGACGAACGTATACGACTGACAGGTACGAATTTACAAACGTTAAACTGTCTGCGCACATTCGTGTATGACAGTGACCATTGCGGTTTTAGCACCGAAATTACAGTTCCCAACGAAATTGCGGAATTGTAGGAGTTTGTCCAAAGATATTCTTACAACTACAGTAAGACTCGATGGACACGCTTCTCCGCAACCATGAAAAGTGCGCTCTCCTCGATCCACCCACCGTCCAATAGGAATTTGTCAAACGAGGAGATCGACAACTACCTAAAACAAATGGACGAGACAATTAAACAAACTATGGACGCTACAATACCGCGGTATCGACATACGACTAACGAAGACCTGTTCCGTAATCCTACTTTTGACGCACTGCACCGACAGAAAAGTAGACTTCTGACAAGACTCAAAAACTTGTACAGACAGTTAACTGACAGACAAGACCCGGAGATTAGGACACTGAAGGCGTCGATTAAAAATATTCAAACGTTAATAAAAGAGAATTACAGAATTTCTGTAAGTTTGTATTGGAACAACAGGGTTCGGGCTGTAAACACCAGCTACCCGAATATGTTCCCGCAAATAAATAAACTATTTCGGAGAAAAAATCAAAACGACCTTCAGTGTCTTAAAATAGCGCGGACAACAGACAACGAACGGTTACTGACAATAGCAGGTATTGATCCAAATGAGGCCGCTGATGATGACGACTTCTTTGTGATCGAGGATCCACAGGAGAAGGTTGAGGCCATAGGGGCGACTTTCCAGGAAATATACAAGGGCACTGATACCATTGGACCTAATTATGACCTGGACAATCGCGTCTTGGTGCACGACTTCTACATTCGAAATGAAATAGAGAACTGGCGATCCGAGGGCTCTGGTTTCACCCGGTTCAGCGACGAAAATATGGCAAATAATGTCATTACCAGAGAGGGTGACCTACCCCCGTTCATTTCGAAGGAAGAGCTCCATGAGATCTTCGACACAATCTGGGCTAAGAAATCAGTGGGGACCGATGGCATTCCGAACATCGTGCTTCGACATCTTCCTCTAGATGCGGTGGACATTTACACCACCCTGTTTAATAATGCAATGAATAATGCACATTATCCAGCGCATTGGAAAACGGCGGTGGTTCAACCTATCCCCAAGAAGGGAAAGGATATATCCAATCCGGCGAATCTCCGTTCGATAAGTCTCCTTCCGAATATCAGTAAGGTGTTAGAAAAAGTAATCTGTCTAGGTGGGTTGAGAACAAACATATAGTTCCGGATAATCAATTCGGTTTTAAGGCGGGACATGATATCTCACATGCCGCGTCTAAGCTGGTGTCCGATATCCAATGGAATAAAGGCAAAAACCAATGCACTGGTGCCTGCCTTGTTGACTTGGAGAAGGCCTTCGACACCGTATGGTTAGAGGGTCTTTTCTATAAGCTGACTAGGCTGGGGATCAGTAAACCACTCTTGTACATTCTTTATAATATGCTAACCAACAGACAGTTCATCGTAAAAAATGGTGATGTGACTTCTGTTGGAATATTTCAAATTAAAAATGGTCTTCAGCAAGGCGCGGTCAATTCGCCGATCCTATTCAACATTTATACAAGCGACTTGATACTCGTAGGTTCACTTCCCCATACTATTGCGTACGCAGACGATTTGATAGCGTACAGAACAGGTCCAAAAATCGAGGTCATTAATACTCTCTTGCAGCGTGATTTCGATAAGATAAGACGATTTTGCGATGACTGGAAGTTGAAAATCAACTTTCAGAAGTCGGAAACCATTCTCTTTAGGACGCCATTGTCTGGAGCCTCTAGGGATACCAGGAAAAATTGGCGTAAGTTCTCGATCATTGGACAATACGGACAGCCTCTTGCCTGTCGGAATGTAGTCAGATACCTTGGGATCTGGCTAGATCGGTTTCTGTATTTTGATAAAAATGTAGATGCTGCTCTGGCCAGAGCTAAAGGCGCTTTTGCCCTTACAAAGAGACTGTTTTATAGCAGCCAACTCGATGAGAGGGTAAAGGTAATCTGCTACATGGCCCTTATCAGGCCCATGCTGGTATTCGGGTGCCCCGTGTGGTTCAATGTACGAGCAAGTTTAATGGAAAAGATTCGGGTGTTTGAGAGGGCTTGCCTTCGCTTGTACAGAACACCAGAGTCGGAGTACAAAAAATTTTATCGTAATGAGGTCCTTTACAACAGAGCGAACCTAATACGAGTGGACAACTTCGTAATTAAGCTGACTCGAAGACACATCGCAAGAGCAATGGCCTCGACGAATAACCTGATATCTGGGGCTTACTACCACAACTACCTTTACCACGAGAGTGTGCGCTCTGACGGCTTCGTTCCACCGGAAGCATTCCTCTACCTAGATCAGATAGGGTTGATCCAGGATAGATCAGCGGTCCCGTTAATCTTCCATGTCGCTCGGAAAGCTGGGGACAGGCGACTCAACTACGACAGAGACGTCGCACACGGCAGTGTGGATCGTCTCAGGTTCAGTAGGGCGGTGGGGAATCGCGATAAGAGGGATGTCGTTCGGCAGCACCAGCATTTCTGGTGGTTGAATGATGGAGAAGATGTTTCGTCGTCGTTTCCGTCAATTACGGACCAGCCTCACTAACGAGGCAGAGCTGACCAATCTATTTGCTCGGTGAATAGCGATGGCCAGCTTGCATAGGTTAAGTTAGCATTTAAGATATACATATATATATTAGTATATACATAGGTATATACTAGTATATGTATGTCATTGTGTATAATGTCTATATGTATGTATGTGCGTATTGTGTACATAGGTTAGGTAGACTAAGGTTATTTTAAGTTAGATATTAAGTTTTTATAAAAAATAAAAAATTTGTCAATATGCTAAGTTTTTTGTTAAATTCTTTTCTTAGCCTTAAGCATAGAAAATAAGTATTAATAAATAAAATGTAAATAAAGTCGAAAGACATAGATATAAGAATTTAGAGTAGCTTAGAGTGCCTGTGTGGGGCCAGTAAGTTAGTATAAGGTTGTTAAGTAATTTTAAGCTAGCATTTAACCATTTTTTGTTAGTATGTAAGAGTTAATGATTAAGATAATAAAATGCATTTAAAACTAAAACTAAAAAACTAGGCAGTTCCAAAGCCGAGTGGTGAGTCTCAGAAATTGGAACCACGGTACAAAGGACCATACATAGTGAAACGATGTCTGAGGTATGATCGCTACGTTTTGGAGGAGGTCAATTCTTTAGGGAAATGTCGCAAATTCACAACAGTCATGAGCTTTGGTGTATTCTGGGACCAGAGATAGAAAGCGAAGTTGATGATGAAGAAGATGACTCTGAGGAGCCGAGGACGTCTCCAGTGTCAGGTTTGGTCGAGCTGTCACCAATTGAACAGAACCCTGCATCTAGGGCAGCCAACGTCAACAGCATTGAAGTGTCATTTTTCAAATAAATAAAACTTAACGGACGTTTATTCCCACAAGTGGTATCCGATAACCAGACAGTGGGGATGTGCTATTCGCCAGTGCATGGTATGTGATTACCAGACGGTGGGAAAGTTCTGGTTCTGTGGATGACACGAGCTTATTTGCTATTGTCATCGATATTAACTTAATCTAGCTGTGTAGGCATAATCGCACTACAATACAATATACCATATGTATATATAACATAAGAGATGCATATACATACATACATATATATATATAAATATGCATACATACAGTATGTTTTGGATAAAACGAAAACTGGATGACGAAAACTTCCTTGATTTACAATATATCAACAAATTTTATGGGTGAGAGAAATGCATAGTCTCCGACCTCTGAAATTATTCGTCTATCTCGTGTGCATCACGAAAAGTCATCGCTCCTGGTTGAAGTACTGTTGCTTGCACTCGTTCACCGCCGTTACTGTATTTATCTTACGGAACGGGCAGTAACTGAGTGTATGTAACAACTGATGGATAGCGGGTTGGTACACTATTTCCCATTGTTGTAAGGACATAACACCTACTACAATGTGATTCGATAAAACAACATCAGAATTTTCACTTCGCAGCCTTGCTTAGTAACGTAGGTGTTTGTGTTTTTTTGGGTTTGTTTTTTGTAATTGCTCGGGAATTTGGAGTGGCCATTGCAATTATTCACCCGGCTTACATAGTTTTAAGTATGAGTAAGTTAAATTTAAGAAAAAAAAAAATATATAAAAACAAAAAAATTAAAAAAAAAAGTTATAAAATAAAACATATATATGTATATACATACATCTATATATTATGTGTATATATATACATATATCTATATATTAGGTATATATATATCACGTATGCATATATAATGTATTAGATGTAAGTAGGTTAAGTACGAGGATTAAGATTTATTTTTAGGTAATCTGTAAGTTTTTAGCTTTAAGTTTTTATATTATTATAAAAAAAAATGTCCACATACTAAGTTTTTCTTAAAATTTATTTTCTTAGTTTTAGTTGTAATGTTAATATAAAATTAAATATAGACTGTAAGATACGTCGACAGACATAGTTTAAGTGCTAGGTCTAACTTAGAGTGCCCGCATGGGGCCAGTAAGTTAAAATAAGATAATTTTAAGTTAATTAAGCTAATTTTTAAGCGTTTTTTTGTATAGCATTTAAGTGTAAATTAAGTAATATAAATAAAAATGCATAAAAAACTGAAAAACTGAACTTGCAATAATTCACGGGCTAAGAAGTAACCACTTCTCTGCGTAGGCCCACGAATAAAAATACAGGCCAGCTGTTTCAGCACTTAATGAAACATAAGTAAATCCACGCCCACACCTTTCGGATCACACTGATCTGAAGCTACCTGGCTACAAACTAGTGCCATTATTCTTATCTCACTGCGGTCTCGCCATTTATGTGCGTAGTGATGTAGCTTACCAAACTACACTGCAATGCGATCCCTGTTCCAGTGCGGAATTCAATTTCATGTGGTTAAACTCCATCTCCGTAAGCAAATTATCCGCTACTTCCTTATTTACAGAAGCTCCAAACTGGGCAGCAATTCTACCTTTAACGAGTTTGATCAGCTGCCTGACACCATTGAAAGAATTGTATCCCTATATCCTCATACTGAAATCATTATTACGGGCGATTTCGATAAACTCAATTCTGGGTGGATTCAACATTCTGGACAAACAACACCCGAAGGACGGATTGATGAGATCTTTGCTGCGGAAAATAACTTCATCCAGCATATAAATCGTACCGCCCACACCCTGAACTTGTTTTTAACTTCTTATCCTGACAAATACAAGGTCAATGTGCTATCTCTTTTAGGTTCGGCGGCCCACTGTGTCATATCAGCTAATTTCTCGTATACTGACCACACAATTATAGAAAAGTTCCTAAAAGAACCGCAATATGGCAATACGAGAAAACAAATTAGAGCGGACTTAACAGCTTCTTTAGAAATGTTAACTGGTCATCATGTTTCCTCGATAACGACGTGGATGCCGATATGATCGCAGACACTGATCTCTATGGAATGCGATCCTTTATCCCTCATCAGATGAAGAGTTTCAAACCAAAAGAAAGGGTGTGGTACGACTCAAGGTGTAAAGATGTTGTCAGGGTTAGCGAATTGTTTTTTCTGTCCTACAAGACCAACCCGACAGAGGAAAATCGAAAAAAGTTCAAACGAGCCAGAAGTGACTGCAACGCCTTTCTTAAACGTGTAAAATTTCAATACGATCAAAAACTGAGGCAAAAAATACTACAATGTCCCAATCCTAGTAAACATTTTGGGTCGCTCGTCAAAAATATTAAAAATCCCAACTGTCATTTGTAATGACATTTGGACAAGGCCAATCTGCTTGCTGCGCACTTTGCGGCCAGCTCAACACTCACAGATTGTGTTTTGTCTACACAGTACGTCGAATATTTAATGGGATTAATTCACTTTCGCACTCATGTAACAAGAGTGCTTTAAGGTCTTAAAATGCACAAATCCGCTGGTCCAGATGGTGTATCTCCCCATCTTCTGAAGAGGTGTTCTCCCACGCTGGCAATACCACGGCGTAAGCTTTTTCATCAATCCTACTCTTTCCGAGCAGTTGGAAAACAACATTTGTCCCGCTCATCCCTAAAAACCGTTAGCTTAAAAAATATATCGAAACACGAAATCTTCCCAGTGACCGGCAGTACGGTTTCCGTTGCAACAGGTCCGCTGGTGATTTGATGGGATGTCACACCGAAAAGCGGAACCAAAGCGTACATCAATCTGTTGAAAGCAAAAGAGTTGCACTTGACATTTCTTAGTCATATTTAGGATCGATGACTCATAATGTTTCCGAAGCAGAATGCTGTTTTTTTTTTTTTAAAGAACTTATCACTCAAGTGGGTATGACTACACTTATAATGCCAAAGCTTGTGTTCGGTTTTTCGGAAAATGGCACAGAAAGAGAAAGAAAAATGTTTGGGCTCAATGGCTATTTCGTTCCATGGGTGGCATTTAACATTTAATGTGGACACTGAATTATTAGTGTAAATTGACATGATGTTGTACTTCGGCAACCATTCATCTCATGCAATTTTAGTTACCTGAAAAAAAGTCTTTCTGAATGTGGTCTTTACATGGAAGACGACGAAACTTCGGAACACATTTTGTGTGAATGCATTGCTCTAAGTCCCTTAAGGAGAAGACACTCCGTCGGAGAAATTTTATTTCCTGGAAATGTGCCAAAATTTCCACTAGAGAGATTCTAAAACTCAACAAATAATTGGCTTCGTAGTACTGATTGTGTGGTACCAAAGATCCTTTAGGTCGCAATGCCCCCGCAGTCGGCCGATCAGATCTTTTTTAAAAAAAAAATAAAAATTTCGGAATGACAAAACCCTAAAGATTGTGTTCAGACATTCGTCGAAAAAACAACTTGATAAAGCTTGAAAGTGAGCCCACGTGAATACCAGTCAATACCTTCTGATTGTTTTGAACTTTTCACCCTGATAAGTACACTGTCAATGAGATTTCCACCTTGGCTCGTCGTATTAGTGCGATGTATCAGCTAATTTCTCGCACATAGGTTGAAGTGTTTGATACGAAAAAATAGTGGCTGATATGGTCACCTACCTACTATTTTTTTAACAATGAGTTTCTTTATTCCTCGCCGGATTAAGAGTATGAAACCCAAAAAGAGTATGGTAGTCAATCTCAGAAGAGTCTGTTCGAATTAGATATCACCGACCTGTCAAAGGAAAACCGATTTTCTTCCAAGTGTGAAGTTCCAATACAACCAGAAACGTAGTCCCCAGTGATAGAAGAAATATTTGGTTGTTCTTGTTAGGTTTGTTTCTGAATTATCTTCGGTGGAGCGACATTTCCAGAGGTAATGAGGTGAATAGTACATTCTTTGTATTGTTCAATATCTTTTAATTATAGCATTATTAAATGCTATAAGTTTAGTGAGTAAATAGATAAATCAAGAATCCTGTTTTCAGGTACCGATATTGAAATAATAAGTATCAGAAAAATGGTTTAAACCGGGAGTATTGGACAACGTGTATTCTGGAGAGGGTGGCCTTTATGTGCGATCTATTTGATCTTTTTAGACATTTAGGAGTTCACCTAATGGAAACTCTTTCCAACTTCATTTTACTATGCTAAAAGGTTGAAATGTGTGCTTGATGTACAATAGTATATTGATATAACATATATCTATGATGATCTCGTCCAGCAATATTTTTTCTTAGAAACAATTGCCTGTTGAGCGCGACTATTTTCATTTTTCTAAAGGAGAGAATGAAAACAATATTATCTGTTTATTCTAAATCCCTTAGTGCTCACATTTTTTTTCAAACTTACCTAGTAAACTATTCGCCTCCTTGGTGAAGCATCCCCCGTTCACCAAATTGAATATTTTTGAAAGTTTAGCCACTGAGTTAATTGATGAATATCCGTATGCATTCCTTTGGAAACGAACAGTTTTTAATATAACAACAATCCCTGGTTCAAACATGCAATTATGAAGATCAGACCTTTTCCGATTTTCAAAGTATTTCAACGATTTTCCGAGTATATTGTCATTCTAAGTGGCTGCTTTTGCTCTATAACCAAACAAGGTAGGTTAACATAAGCCAAGTTCCTTGGCATGCTTCATAGATTTCCAAGTAAAACGATTTGAAAAGATTGGTATTAGTTCTACCATATATTAGGACTGATCGACTTCGCTGCAGGGCTGAATAATACTCTTCCTCACTGGGAAGGGTGGGGTTCAACCAAATTAATCATGTCAAAGACTTGGAAGAGAGTTCTTGAAGAATGGATTCGTTCGCCCATTCTATTGTACAAGAAAGGAGACGCCTTAATCATTCTGCTTAAGATTTTCTTAAAATTGTGTCTCCCATATGTGTGAAGGGCTGAAACTATTTGTTAACGATTTGATTAGCCCCATTCAGTATGGTTGTACGGAGGGTAGACCCAAAGTTGAGCAAATATTCACACTACGCAGGTACCAAACTAAATTCAACGTTCAATCGATACCATGCCTAGGTTTTATATCCCTGTCACACTTGTCAGATTTTTCAGAATGGCAATTGAGCACGCTCGCCGCTCTGTAAAAGTCGGAAGCAATATCACCAAGCCTCTTGAAGTCTAAAAAGTGTTTGGTCAAGGTGATGCGTTATGAATAGGAGAATTTTTTGACACCACACTTGAGAAAATTATGCGCATTTTTCAAGGCAACATCATAATTTTCCAAAAGACTGTGTAACTATTGAGATATGATGATGACATTGGTATCATGCGCAGAATGTAGCGATCTTTCACTAGTGCGTTTGCAAGTATTGGGACAAAAGTTGCAAAAGTGAGTTTAGTTCTGAATGAGAGCAAAATCAAATATAAGCAAGAAAGGACGCTCGACATCGGCAAAATATCCTATACATCTCAGTCCTGTTTTGCGACACAGGAGCGTGGACATAAGCAAACCCGAATGAAGATATCCTCGATCGTTTTTGAACGCAAGATTCTTTGACTGTTTTTTTTGTTTCCGTTTGCGTTAACGAGCTTTGAAGGACTAAGAGTTATAACAGCGAACTAAACGTCTTGTAGAATATCTACCTGACCAGAAAGTTTCTCATCAGTCGCCTGCGATTGCCAGGAGATATGTATTTGTTGAAACTCTGGTCTGTGCTTTTTGTATTCACAGATATGTATTTTTGAGTGTTTGCGTCCATATACACACTGTAGGTTTTGCTTGACACTCTGGGCATCATTAAAGGCCGTGTGTTGTACCTAAAGAAATGCGTCTGCGTTGCGTTCCTGTCAAAGCCGGCTCTTGTCGATGTAAATACTTTGTATGGAAGGTACGCAATGCACTAGCGCACACAAAATTCAATTTTCAATTTTAAAGTGGGCTACGAAGTGAAGTTGGATGCAGTGAAGAAGAAAAAAAAATGTTTGAATGACATCCCATCAGCGTTCGCCAGCAAAATCTGACTTACAACTGCAAAACCACACATATTATGGTATAAGTTAAGGCGCGCCAATATATTGAGAAAGAAATCGTGGTTCAAGTGAGAGGTTTTGATAATTTTAACTGCAACAAATGATTGTAAAATGCGCAAGAGGTCGTTAAGCGATCGCTACAATGGAGAAAAGATGCAGGAAGGTGCTGCTGCTTTAAAAAAAAATCCGTGTTTGTCCTCAATGAGTTTTCTTGAAGATTGCCTGGCACAATCTTGGTAAGAACTGGTATCTTTGTATTTGTTATATTTTCCAATATTTTATTTTTTATCACGATTGGTAACAAGAACTATCCTTAGATGAAGATATTAGATATCAACAAATGCGCCTACGACATCCAAAAAAAGAAAGCAAAATGAAATGATGGTTGACTTAGTATAAAGATTAAAAAAAATATCATCAACCAAAGGAAAAGAAATATTGTGCTGATAAAATTTGGACAGACTTAGTGCAGACGAGGTTGACGATGTGCAAATAGAAATCCTTAAAATAATAAATGAAACAATAAGAAGGGAATAAATAAAAAATAAATTTTCATGGTTTTAATTTACAGATTTAATTAATTAATAAATGAACACAATATATTTTTATTTTTTTATGCATTTCATAATGATGCATTAGATGCGGCTGACGTTTTTACAGTCCTGTTTGTGTTGAGTTTTTAGTCTAGACTACTCCAGATAATTGTCACTAAATATCAGCTGCATGCCAGCACAAGTTTCGCTTATCGTAAAACATTTTTTATGAGCTCGACGGGCAGGCTTGTTGAAATCGGACAATTAAAATTTAGTTTTGGGAGACATCCGCATAAGGCAATCTACATGCCCAATGATATTAGTATAATAGACGAGCATTAGGCATGTGGGGAATCATCATGCATAACTGTAGCTTAGCCACTTAAAACTATCGTCGTTTTGCTTTCCATGAGTGAGTATCTACTATTGTGATTGCCGCCCTTGTTCCGATGCGGATTTGCCATATGCGGCTGACTTAGGCAAAAATTCTTGAGCTTCCGACATGTGAGTGATCGTCTTATGACAATCCGCATCAAGGCCAAATTCGCTAGTCTAATATGCGCAATACGCATACGGAAGACAAGGACGACGCCACCAAAGGATGTTTCTACGAGCTCCTCGACAAAACATGAGCATTATCCTAGTATGATTTTAACGCCAGAATATGAAAAGAGGACATCTTTGGTTTGACAGTCGGTAAGCATAGCCTATACGACACCTCGTCTGGCAACGGACTTAGACCTATTAACTTTCCGGCGGGGCGCAATATCGCTATAGCAAGCACACGGTTTCTTATTCTCCATATACAATACACAAGCGGACATAGCGGTCTCCGGATCATGAAGAGCTAAATCAAATTGTTCACATTGCGATAGATTCAAGGCATGTGTCCAGTATTATTATTATTATTTTTTAAGAACTTGACATTTACTACTCTTGAAATGCCGGAGCACGTGTTAGGTTTTTTGGAAAATTGGATAGAGGGAGAGAGAAATATGTTTGGTCTCAGTGGTTATTTCGCTCCATGGGTGCCACCCAACATTTAAAGGGGAGACTAAATTATTAGTGTAAATTGACTTGTTGTTGTATTTTAGGCAGCCATTCATCTCGCGAAATTTTAGTTGACTGAAAAAAAGAATGGCTTTCAGACACGACTGGTATTGAACCCCGGTTGGGAAGCCAATACTTTACCAATTGACCCACGGCCACCCACTGGACGTCCAAAAGTTCCAGGCAGCCAACATTTACTCCGATTACCACGTTGTTGTAGTCAAGGTATGAATGAGGATTTGCCAGGCACCACAACAAAGGAGAACTAGTGTGATATAACGTAGAAAAGCTACGATATCCCAAAATCGCTAACAACTCCTACACCGCCAGCAACAAGTAACACGGACCAGTAACAACGCTGCTCACGTGCCGCCAGAGACGTAGTAACTAATGTACTATCAATAACTGGTTTGATAAAGAAAGTAGGTAGCCACATGTAGTTAAACAAGAAGCGTACAAAGCGGTGCTTCAATTAATTGATCCGTAAAGATTGAGACGGAAACTTTGTAGTTGAGTCACAAACGGTGCTGTAAATATGGGAAAAAAAATTCTGCAGACTGTTTAACGGTGAAGAAGCCTAATATCCCACTATCAGGCGGAATAGAAAATTATTCTTGGATGATGATAGCCCAAGCTTCCGTACTCTTGACCGAAATGAATTAATGATAGGAATATCTAAGCTGAAATCCAACAAAGCTGCTAGACCTGACGGCTTACCGGCCGATGTTTGAATACTGGTAATGATTGTGGGGACAGCATATACAGCCCATTTCTTAGATTTGGTCAGAGGAGTGTATGCCTTAAATGCGGCAACTATAGAGGTATAAGTCTCCTCAACATCGGATACAAGATCTTATCTGCCATATTGTGTGGGCGTCAGAAATCCTTAATCAACAACATGATAGGCCTCTATCAGGGCGGTTTCAGACCATGAAAGTCCAGAATCAACCAAATCTTCACACTTCGGCAGATCCTGGGAAAACTCAAGAACTGCGAACCGATACCCACCATCTTTTCATCGGTTTAAAGGCCGCATATGACAGAATTAATAGAGGCGAGCTGTGTATCCATAGCCATGTTTAGTTTCGGCATCCCTACCAAGCGCATCCGACTGTGCAGAATGACTATTGACCTAGACATTTGATGTTAAAAAAGGTTTTAGACAAGGTTACGTCATGTGACTTATCTAACACGACAATTGAAAGAACTACCAGCGTACGGAAATAATATCAACATAATTGATAGAACACAGCGGTGTGTCACCCGTGCATTCGTTAGTATTGAGGTAGTAAGAAACTTTGTCTACCATGGCTCTACAACAAATTCTGTCAATACAAAACATTAGCAGAAACAAACCGAAGAGTCACTCTTACTAATCGCTGTTTCTTTGGGCGAAGGAGGCAATTGAGTACAATAGTAAGGCTTTATTCTAAGGGGACTCAGTATAAGACCTTAATCATCCCAATCCAACTTTATGGCGCTGAAGCATGGACTCTATCGAAATCAGATGAATACGGTCATTTCGAGAGAAAAATGAAATGGAAAATATTTTTTTTCCTGTATGCGTTGACGGACTTTGAAGGAGAAAATTCAACGGCGAACTATACGAGCTGTACATCTCTATATTGAAGTTGCGTAGAATTAGTTAACGATTAAAGTCTTCCATAACGATTACGATATCACTGGTAGGCATACATACAACACTGGAGTTGTCCACCTGATTTTTAGTTGCCACAAACTGGATAGCAATTCGACCTTTAATGAGTTTGATGCGCTGTCTGACTCCATTCAAAAAATTTTATCCCTCTATCCTAATACTGAAATCGTTATTCCGGGGGATAATGAACACAATTCTGGCTGTTGAGATCTTCGCTGCGAAAAACAACTTGACCGAATTTGTAAATGAGCCCACGCGAATACCAGACGTTGATAGTCATACCGCCAACACCCTGGGCTTGCTTTTAACTTCTCACCCTGATAAGTACACCGTTTATATGTTCTCCGCTCTAGGCTCGTAGGACCATTTCGTCATTTCAGCTAATTTCCCGTGAGCCGAGCACACAGTTAGAGAAAAAATTCCTAAGAGAACCGTATGACAATACGAGAATATCAATTGAAGTGGACTTAACAACTTCTTTACGAAATCTAACTGGACGTTATGTTTCCTCGATAACGACGTGGATGCCGCTGCTGATATGATCACAGACACTATTCTCTTTGGCATGAGATCCTTTAGCCCTTATAAGATTAAGAGTATCAGATAAAAAGAAAAGGCATGGTACGGCTTGAGTGTAAAGAGGCTGTTACGATTAGAGAAGTGTTTTTTCGGTTATATAAGACTAACCCGACACAAGAAAAAGGAAAAAAGTTCAAACGAGCCAAGAATGAATGAAACATTTTTCTTAAGCATGTGCAATTTCAATACTATCAAAAACTGAGGAAAAAAATATTGTACTAAAATGTCCCAGAGGTAGTAAACATTTTTGGTCGCTCGATAAAAATATAAAAAATCCCAACGGTCATTTATAATGACATTCCACCAATCAGCTCTTCGGACAAGGCCAATCTGCTTGCTATACACTTTGCGGCCAAGTCAACACTTCCAGATTATGCTTTATTGGATGAATCCAATTTCGCACTCTTGTAGTAGCAAGAGTACTTAAAGATCTTAAAATCCACAAGTCCGCTGGTCCAGATGTTATATCTTCCCTTCCACCAATCCTACTCTTTAGGACTCTTTCCGAGAAGATGGAAAACAGCGTTTCCCCAGCTCGTCCCTAAAAACGGCGAATCTTCTTTTCTCTCTCCCTACAAACCCAGTGCACTTACATCCCTTCATTCCAAGGTTACGGAAACGCTGATAAACCATCAGCTCATGAAATACGAAAGCCTTTTCATGACCGGTAGTACGGATTTCATGGCAACATGTCCACTGGTGATTTGATGGCATGCCTCACCGAAAAGTTTAACCAAAGCGTACACCATTCTGGTGAAAGTTGAATAGTTGCACCTTATATTTCTGTGGCAGTTAACTGAGTTTGGCATCAAGCT
Organism: Volucella zonaria; assembly: GCA_963966105.1. Lineage (NCBI taxonomy): Eukaryota > Metazoa > Arthropoda > Insecta > Diptera > Syrphidae > Volucella > Volucella zonaria. The sequence continues at coordinate 87,959,522 of OZ014530.1, read as the reverse complement.
CTTTTGTCGAAAATGCGCGCATTTGGGATCGATGAATCTCACCTACAATGAATTAGAAACTATCTTTCGGAACGTTCAATTCAAGTTGTCCTGAATGTATATCCACAAAATATATGCTGGCGTGCCCCAGCGCTCCGTTCTATCTCCGACGTTATTTTTAATCTTCGTTAATGAACTCTTGTCTGCCACTTCTAATCCAATATCTTCCTTTGCTGACAACAATACTCTCTGCTCTTCGACGGCAGGCAGCGTATTCTAATCTCATTAAATTCCGATATAAACAGCATCACCAATTGAGGAACAAACAGCAGAGTGGATTTTAATGCTTCCAAAACATAATGCTGTCTGCAGTCGTTAAAGCGAAATTTAAACACACAACCATTATCCATGAATGACACTTGCATCGTTAAAACCGAAAAACTTTCTATCCTCGGTATGTGTATCATTGACAATTTACGTTGGAATGGCCACATGTTCGATGTCGAGAAAAAATTTGTGCGAAATACTTAGGTTTCCTCAAACGATGTACGAAATGCTATTCCCCCCTCTGATCTGCCCTCAATATATGTATAAGGCATTTCTCCCCCAAAAATTGGAATACAATGCCCACACCTAGCCAGGTTCGCCTAAAATATCTCTGTACCTGCTAGATTGGAGTCAAAACCGTGGGATAAAACTTATAGGTGATACTAATATCACTCAAACAATGGGCATCCCCGGACAACGGCGTAATGTCTCCTGTCTCACTTTGTTCTATCGCTATTTCCAACACCAGTGCACCACAGAAATCGCTGGTAGCATTCCGCCTCTTCGAATCTTCAACCGTGATAACGTGATACGTTCATAAGCCGTACGACTCACTTGTGTCATTGAAACATTCAGACATTTAAAACCAACGTACGTCGGTACCCCGCTTTCCTTCCTCCCTAATATTCGTTCGCCCGCGCTACGTGCTAACATTTTAAGGGTACTAATAACCCTTTGAACTCGCGCTTATTAAAAAAAAAACACTACAAAAGCTGTGATCAGTCCAACTTTTAGTGGAAATTCTAACTAAAATGTGTTCATCTATCCTATCTTAAGTAAGTCCTAATTCCTATTTTAAGTAAGTGTCACGGTGATTTCATTTTCTAAGGTATTGATGTCAGCAAAAAAAAACAAAATCAGTGTTTAATAAAAAATAATTATAGAGCTTTACGCCAATTACACGGTCAAACTTATTGACCAAGTGACTTGGCCATTTGTCCTCCAAGTTACTGAAAAGAGTACGCAGAGTGCCCACAGATAAAAACATCGGCGGTGTTAAGGCCAATGTTGAGTAAGATAATAATTCATAGATTCGCCGCAGTGCCTAAGAACTTGGCCTGTGTCCATCGATTTTGCGCAAGGATCTTGGCTCACACGCTTACAAGATTCAATTGCCGCAAGAATTACAGATAGCCAGATTTTCGTCATGAATTTGCTGATTGGGCGCTTGAGTTGGAACTCGATCCACTTTTTTACCTCTCCCTTTTGGCTTCGACTTCTGGTTCGAATTATCTTCTTTTCCTCCCATTTTGGCGCTGACCAGTTTCACCTTGTTTTAAGACTTACCTTAAACATATCATTTCTGATAGTCTTAATTTGAAAAAGTGAATAGATTCGAGACTTATCATCTTTAGCTTCGCTCAATTTGCCGGATATCGCAGGACGCTAAATGTGTGGTCTGAGAATTTTAAAAGGGAGAAAGAACAGTTTCAGAAAGTTAAGGATCAGTCCACTACACCGAGAGCTACTTTTAGCTGAGATGCGTTTAGTCCCATTCCAACAACACAAAAGCCTCCCGCATAGGGATGCAGTAGCAGACTTGGAATGTTGAAGATCAACATCTGTGTAAATAAAATAGATGAGTACTGGGGTGGTAGTTCCTTATCTGCACTCATTTGGAATAAAAGTGAAAATTAACCCTTCCAAGGTACAGATAGGGACCGGAGTCCCACCTCGATTTCATTTTCTCGACAGAAGCTTTGTATGAGCCCACAACATGAGAAGAGCCATCCTTGATTTCGCGATTCTTTATCTCCTTGTTTCCGATTCCTCCGTTTCCATTAGTTGCCCCGCAACCAAAAAGATAGCACGCGTCAATTTTGGAGGCATGAAGACCTCGAAAGTCTTATTTTCCAGTGGTGGGATTTTCGGCATAGGCTTGTCCAACCATTCAATAATTCGCTGCGTTAAGCACTTTACTTTAAGTTCTTCGTTTCCCATATAGTAGCCCTCTAATTTAATACAAACATTCTCTGTTTTGGCTAGCTCTCACAGTTGATGGGCACAGTGTTTGCATTCACCGTCCTTTGGTATTTCGGAGTTTTCTTCGAGGTTGATTTTCCGTCGACATCCAAGTTCTGTCCACCCGAACTGCAACTTTTGCTCGTTGCATAACCGGTTTCAGCCGGATCTTGTGCATTGGAAAAACATTAACATTGTTTCTTAGCGGGGATTTTATCGCATTTGCCGACTTCCGTTGACCAGAACTATGATCATTGCTGATTGCAGCACCGGCCTTATTAGGACCTTGCCACCTGTCAATAAAAACTCAAGTTCACGGGATGCCCATACATCCATGGAGCACGGATACGCCTGGCATTACTTACCCAGATTGGTAATGTAATACCAAAGTGGAACGTGTGTGCCCTCAAGCTCTTCCCTTGATATGAGTCGAGGCCGAACTAACACCAGTTGCCGATCTTAGGGTCACAGCACCCAGTAGTATTTGCAACTCTAAATAGGGTCTAACCAACATGATGACACTTAGCGCGATTTGCGTTTAAACCAAAGCCATCATGACACAAGCTGGCCTATCTCAACAAGTCAGGCCCGGACCGACATCGGGGGTTGGCAGTCAACCAGTACAGTGAGTTAAGTTCTGGTAGGGACTACCGGTAGTCCTGCCGCCAGCAGGACCTGCAACTGGCAGCTTCTAACTGACCAACTGGGTGGGCCCCCGCCCAATTATCAAGGCTTCGCCCATCAATGACGTTGTCTAATAAAAAGCGGGGGTAGATTATTCTAAACTGGTCTTATCGTAAACATCCAGATTTTATTGCATGACTGGATGATACGATTTGACCAGTTACAAGTTGCCGGTCATAGGTCTTGTTGGTAGGCTTGACCACCGGTAGTCCATACCAGGACTTAAATCACGGTACCATGGGAGTCAGGAGCCCCCCGGATTTCGGTCCGGGCCTGACTTGTTAGAGGTAGGCCCCCTTGTGGGAGCGTCATGGTGGCTGTGGTTTAAACCCAAATCGCGGGAACGGGTCTAACCCATTGTAGAGTTGCAAAAAAGTACTGGGTGCTGCGACCCTAAGAGCAGCAAGAGGTTTTAGGTCGGCCTCGACTCATACCAAGGGTGGAACTGTGCCTCCAACACAGTTCCGAATTGGTATCAAAGAATTGACGGAGAGCGATGGCAAGGCGTATCCTTGCTCCCTATGGGTGTATGGGCACCTCGTAAACATTAAGTCTACATGACAGGAGGTTTACGTTAAAAATCCAGGTACGTTCTGACCAACTGGGTGGGCCCACGCCCAATTATCAAGGCTTCGCCCATCAATGACGTTGTCTAATAAAAAGCGGGGGTAGATTATTCTATAACTGGTCTTATCGAAAACATCCAGATATTTTGCATGAATGGATGATACGATTTGACCAGTTACAAGTTGCCGGTCATAGGTCTTGTTGGTAGGCTTGACCACCGGTAGTCCATACCAGGACTTAAATCACGGTACCATGGGAGTCAGGAGCCCCCCGGATTTCGGTCCGGGCCTGACTTGTTAGAGGTAGGCCCCCTTGTGGGAGCGTCATGGTGGCTGTGGTTTAAACCCAAATCGCGGGTACGGGTTTCCTTTTTGGTTTAGCCCATTGTAGAGTTGCAAATGAAGTACTGGATGCTGCGACCCTAAGAGCAGCAAGAGGTTTTGGGTAGGCCTCGACTCATACCAAGGGTGGAACTTGTGCCTCCAACACAAGCTCTGCTTTGGTATAAAATATAAGCAAAGTATTAGTAAATATAAAGCGAGTATTTAGCGATGGCAAGGCGTATCCTTGCTCCCTATGGGTGTATGGGCACCTCGTAAACATTAAGTCTACATGACAGGAGGTTTACGTTAAAAATCCAGGTACGTTCTGACCAACTGGGTCGGTTTCAGTAGGTGTTACTTCCGCCGATCTATTTCATTTCTTCGTCGCCGCTGGGGAAGTGAGACTTTTAGCACTCGCGCGCTTTCGATAGCACTTTCCATCTCTTTGCGTAGTCCAAGAGATGATTGTTGCTGAATTTCATTTACGGTTGGAGAAGCATCTCCATTCAAAATATTAAAAGCAATATACTTGCATAAAATGTCCATCTTCTTAGAATATCAATATCCATTCAGCCACAAATTATAAATTCTACGAGTGATTTAGGGGAAATAAAATTTATCTTACATTCAGAAGTGCGAAAAATTAAAATACTTAAACTTTGTCGTTTCCACCAAGAAAATTACGATGACAATGCCGTACATGGGGTTGACTTGGGGTAGCTTAAGTAACAAGAAAACTCTTTAGTATTTTATGATAGAAAAATGGCACTTGAACTTAAAGGTTTGTTATATAACATACGACAATTATGGCAGCGATGGCAATTAAAACATTGCGAATGTCAGCGGTTGTACAATATCAACACATGATCCAAAAAGAAGTATGTATTATACACCTATCCGCAGATATCTCTAAATTAAGAAACCGATAAAGACAGATCTTAAGAATGAGCAACTCAGTTAGTTTTGCCATGTTCGAAAAGCTATAAATGCTCAAGTTTAACAGAGTTTTGAAGAAGGAGGTGAAACAAAGGTGATTGGATCACTCAAACTCAAAAATATTAACAAACTCATAGTCTCACTTACTAGGTGATCCAAAATATGAAGACTTGTGTAGAGTGGTGCTAAGCTCAGAAAATTTAGCAAGCTCCACAAAGTGAAGTAGCAGAACAGATGAGAAAATTATAATGATAGATGTATTTATACTTAATAAACTGAAAAGACTACTGGAGCAGTTTATCTCATTTAGTCGTTAATATTCGTTTTTAGAATTCACTTAAGCTCCAAACTTGTACCGTATTTATATAATTGCTTTCACTATTAGGATACGTCTTTCTTTCTATGTAAATGTCATCATCATACCAAATTCAGAGGAAATGTCTAATCTAAAACCCGAATGTGCCAACTCCAATTAAATACAGAACAGTGCCCGATCATTAGAAAAGTACTCACAAAGTGCCACACTTTTAACTAATTCCAAGTAAACAATTTTCAACTTCTGCCTTCTATGTTCTTTTGTCCTATTCGAATTGAATCCTTTCTAAATTTCAACATTCGATATTTGAGGTATTCACTATCCACAATACTGCCGATAAAGAGTTCAACGACCCATCCAAATTCGCGAATTGTATTGTACAAAATCGTCGGCTTCGTGTGTAAACACAATGGCCCAATAAAATTCAAAGTGAATTCCCTAAAACTGCTCCTCTCGTTTCTAAATAGGAATTCCAATAGCCTAGCGTTCTGTGACATGGTTTGCCGCTTTCGCAATGTTAATCTCATCACGACCTTATTACAGTCAACCACTACATACTAGGAGATTAACTCACTTCTGCGGTGAGGACGAAGAGATGGACTCTCCTGCTGCCTAGTTGATTTCGACTGACAGAGATACAGTCCAGAGTGCCTCTACTAAAAGTCATTGCAACATAGAATAGGTTAAACGAAATAAGCAAATTGTCGGTCGTAATTAGACGTTTAAGCGTCCATTCTCATGTTTTCTCTCTCAAGGGGTATTGAGGCTGACTGACGTTTAGGTTAGTTTAGAATACAGTGCCAGTGGATGAGATGTATGGGTTATTCGATAGACAGAGCTGGCTGCAAACGGATGTGTTTAGAATAACAGGCGAACATTCAAATTGCAAACGAGAAAATCATTTTGAGCACGTCCGGTAGCCCAAGGAGGCAATAAACTTCACCAAGTGCCATGTGCGTTGATGGTAACGAAGAAAAATATTTTTCAATAAATGTAAGTGGAACGCTATTGCTTGATGCTTTTACGAATTCTACTGAAGGGGTTTCGCAAATGAATGTGCAGTGTTCTCTTCACTATGTACGTAAGTACGAGTAAAAGTACTATGACGTCCTTAAACTGAAAGGAAACAATTTTCTGAAAACGGGAAATTGAATTCAAAGGAGAAGAGCGTTTGAGAACAAAACTGCATCTGTGAATAGAATATGTATGTAGGTATATCAAATAAATATGTTGTGTATATGAGCGCGTAAAGATGTAACAACGATTTAAATGACACCTATAATACTGATCGTTCACTAAATGTTATTCTACTAGCAATCAGTTTGGCTGGGTTAAGAAATTCGTTTACGTACCTAATGGGGTGGATTTTTAGGAAAAATAAAACATATTTTAAAAAATGCATATCAAAAATGTGGAGGCATTCGCACTAAAATCAGTCGATTTAAATTTTAATGCCAGGTACAATATATGACACATACGACTCACAGAGCATTGGATATATGTATTTGCTATTGTTACCGAATGTTCAACCAAATAAGATCGAATTACCTACAAAAGCGGTCCGAATGTAGTTTTTATGTTATCTAAATTAATGGCTTCCTGGATGCACGAATGGATTTCTCCAAAACGGGGAAGAAAAATATCTCGGAGAAAGTTTTAAAGAGAGTTAGGGAATTAAAACGAAGAGTTCTTGCTAAAATAACTCAGCGGTGTTTTCCATTTAATTGAAGTAGGTACAAATTCTTCTAGCTCTTGCCCACTAGTTAGCTTGTTTGGTTTAGCTAAATAATCTATACATTTGTCTCAAACAAGTGATGTGATGTGTTGAGGTTCCCATACTGAAAACTGCATGACCCGTAAGTCAAATCATAGAACTTCTAGTAAAGCTTACCTCTCCAGGCAAAATAGGTTACATAAGTGTTTTACTCAGTATGTCGGTTCTGTTGAGATGGATCAGCCTTTTCGGAAATACTCGTGAGATTATGGATACAAAAAAACACAATAAAACGAAAGTATATATGAGTGTCAGCTGATTTTGGTATGTCATCGGAGATGAAAACTTGGCTGCCAACAGTACTTGATGCAAACAAAATATTTCGGTACTCAAAGCTCAGAATCTTTGGGAACCAGACAAAGATTCGAAAAATATCTTAAAAAATTAAATATCTTATGTTGTCCTTATGAAAAAGAAGCACACAATAACTCTTTTTATTCAGAAATGAAAGAGTCATTCAACAATCAGTTTTGCAAATCTGAACCTAAACTTGTCAGAAATTATCAAATGAGTGTACAAACATTATAATGATTTATTTATCTCTCGTGTCCCCAAAGTTATGGACCCCTGAGAATATCTTTAGCTACAGACCATATGCTTTTACTACCGCGTGTACATATCTATTACACATTCACTGAAAAGAAAATCGCGAAAATTTTCGCAAAACGAATGCCCTTCACAAACTTCAAACTTTTAACTTCTAATGTATTGCATTAATTATGTGAGCATAATTAAGATTAAAACTCTGCAAAACTTAGTAAGTTTCTATCCGACAAGCATTCTGTCCTCTCATATGTTAAATGACATAAATGGTCTTGGAGAGAATCAGTTCCGAAATTATTAGAAATCATTATAAGCACTCGGTTTCCTGAGTGCAATTATCACTGAAAGGAACATGAACGGGCTATACTATATATGGTATGATCAGCAATTTGCATTTTGCGATGAATTTCTTCGACGAATAGATTTCCTCGGCTGGATTCATTCAAACTAGCTGGCACGACAGGATTTCACCTATTGTGCTCTATAAACAATTTAAAACTTTACGTCACTGGCTCTTTATAATACATACAATATTTTGGGGCAGTCTGTTAGTCAACTACAGCTGGAGTTGGGTTGTTTCTATCCCAAAGGTCGGAAAGCGTATTTGTAGTTTCGCGAAAAGTTTCAGACTTATAAGACTCTCGTTCTTTGTGCTGACCACCCTAGAGCGTACTCTAGATTCCCGTATCCAACATTATAATATCATCTACATCTCAATAATTCTAATTCAGAGGAAATTCCAGGGAGAGTAGCGCAATAATAAGGACCTATCAGATTGTTTATAAACTATTTCAGACATTCAAATATTACGGTAGATAGGATCTTGTACGCGATGTTGAGAAGACACCTAGGATATTTAAAACGCTTCCCAAAGGCTTTTCTTCATGAGAATGTTGAAGACTGTACAGATTAAAATGTTTCCTTTTTTAAATTTTTTTTTCATTTTAACTTTCATATTAGTAAAATGAAAAATTTCATTATAAAAAAAAAAACAAAATTGCCCTGAGTTTGCTAGTAAATTTCCAAGCTATGTATCGAGAAAATTACTACGGAGAGGTAAGCAGTAAAGCCAGCAAATGAAATCCGATTCATACACCAGGAGAGTGGATTTCATATTAGAAATTGGATATCAAATTCCCAAACAGTTTTTAAATCTCTCCGATATGAACCAATAAGGAAAATAATCCTTAATGTTGAATCGTAGCTAAAAGCGGAAGGGGTATTAGGAATGTTGTGGTGCACTAACCAACACGGGTAGTATTGTGTACAAAGTTAGGTATAGTAAAAATCAAACTGATATTCTTTCTGGTGAAATTCGCCCATGAAATCGCCAAGTTTGAAGATTTTTGATGGCCATCTTGGATGGCCATGGTCTCCTTCCTCCTTATTTGATGTAACTGAAACTTTTACTGCAAGAAATATGGCGAACTGGAATTGAGTTCAACGAAGACATTGTTCAAAAATATTGTAGGATCTTCAAGAAATTAAACTATGACAAACTACTTCAAAGACTTCAGTTTATTGGCAGAAAAAACAGAGTAATTACTATATTTCAAATTTTAATGCGGTTATGACATATAACATTAACGTTGAGCTTTTTGATTACAAATTGATATAGGGTGCAAATGTCCAGATATTATAATACTAACAGCTTTATTGGTTTGCCAGAGACACAGCTGCATAAATTTTCTGATGCAAATAAAAAGTGTTGCGATGGCATATGTCTGAAGAAGTTCTAAAGATTTGGTAGAGTGCATATTGATTGCATCTAAGACTAGAGTAGCCCCTCTGAAACTTCTCTCTCGCTCTCTCGCGGCCTCTCTCTCTCTCTCCATCTCTCTCCATCTCTCTCCATCTCTCTCCCTATCTCTCTCTCCCCTCTCTCTCTTTCTTCCTCTCTCTCACTCTCCCTCTCTCTCTAGAGTCTTAACCAGCTTTCCTTGCTATGGATATCTGAATGCACTATTACTAAGTCACTAAGTCACATAACATTCAATTTGCAAAAAGATTCTTTTGGTCCGATTCTAAAAATGGGCTTTGGTGGATTCGCTCTGACCACAGAAATTGTCGGAAATTCGTTGCCTTTTGCATACTTAGTTGAGATTCTCAATAACACAGGGTCAACTGATTGGCGCTGGCTGCCCACGGAAGTACATGGTTCCGATGTGGGCACAAAATGGAAAACTCTCTAGACTTTGAAAACTTCAAGAGGTAGTTCAAGGGCCCAGAATTTGTGTACTTACCATTCGAGACTTGGTCAAGTAACCGGAAAGCGAGAGGCTACAAATGAAGAAATTAAAGCGCAGTTCATTGGTTCTAATGTGAAAAGCAGAGAAGGGCCCTTTAACAAATGTTAAAGCGAAAATTTCATCGTGGAGCCATATGCTTGGGAGTACTGTATTTGTTTCTCGATCCATTAATATAATGACTTGCAATCTATTCTAAAATATAACTGTAAAATACCGTTACATACCGAGCTTCAGTGGGCAGAAGATAACATTTTCTAAAGAGTTGGTCGGAGTATTGGGAAAACTAGCAAAACTTTGTCAAAACGCAGTTCATGTTTTCGGATTGCATTGCCCAGTCATGAAGCGTATTCTTCCATTCCGACTTGAGAGGTCTAATCCCTTCGTAATATAGTCAAAAATGTGTCTGACTTCATCTAGCCGGTATTAGATTTTCCTAAAAACCAAGTATCTGGCATGCTATTAATAACGTCTTTTGGAGGTCTTACGTAAGGAAAAACTACACACGGAGGCAACGTTTTGTCAGTTGCGGAAAAAAAGAGAAGAACCGTTAAAGAATCTTTTTCTTTTCCCTGTGCGACCTTGTCTACATTCGAGGTGCTATAATTTAGTTTAGTTTAGTTTAGTTTATTAGTTCAAAAACAACACTGTTCATCAAGGTAAACTTATAATTAGTACAGAATATAAAATAACATAATATAACATTTAAAAAAAAGAATGCTTATTTAAAATTAAGAGAACAATAAGAAAATACATGTAATAAATAAAAGAAAACAAAATTTTGAGTTAAAGAAAAATTAAGCGCAACTTATTAAAACAAGAAGTTAAATCAGTTCAAACTGGAGAGGTATTCGAAACAAGCTGTTAGGAATTTACGTCGTTCGATTAAGGACTTCACACGAATGGGTAGACCATTCCAGAGCTTAACAGTATGAATGAAAAATTGCCTGCGTGATGTTAAGCAGGTGAATGTGGCAGGATGCAAGACTATGTAGCGATTTGATGAACATAAATGAATTTTTAAACAGGTAGATACGAGGGGCGGACAATATATTCTCGGTATCGATATGAAGGAAAATGCGAATTCAATTTAAATTATTTTTATTTTTCAATATAATCTCCCCTAACATCATTGCATTTGTTACATCTTGAGATAAGCTTTTTTAAACCCTCAAAAAAATAAATTTCCTCTTTCTCTGCAAAATACCCATTTATTGCCGACTTGAGTTCTTCATCATCCGAAAATCTTTTTCCACGAAGACATTTTTTCAAATCCGCAAACAGGAAATAATCACTAGGGGCAAGGTCTGGACTATAGGGTGGGTGTTGGATTTCTTCGAAACCACAATCTCGCGCAGCAGCCTTGGAAACTCGCGCCGTGTGAACAGAGGGCGTTGTCATGAAGAAGCAACACACCCGCTGCGAGTTTACCCCGTCTTTTCTTTTTAATTTCCTCCCGCAAATTATGCAAAGTGGAAGCGTAAGATGTGGCGTTGATGGTTTCACTTTTTTTTTGTACTCAATGAGCAAGATTCCCTTTGAGTCCCAAAAAACTGTGGCCATGAGCTTCCCGGCAGACGGAGTGACTTTGAACTTCTTCGGGGGGTCTGTTCCTTTTTTATGCCACTGCATGGACTCTTGTTTGATTTCAGGGTCATAGTGGTGGACCCATGTTTCGTCCCCAGTAACAATTCGATCCATAACACCGTCCGCGTTCTCACTACACATCTCCAAAAGCTCTCTACAGCATGCGATTCTCACTTTTTTCTGAGGCGCTGTGAGCATTCGTGGCACCCACCTTGCACTGACCTTTGAAAGGTTAAGATGGTCATGAAGAATGGTCTGAATGGTACCAATTGAAAGCTTGGTGATCTCTGCCGTCATTTTCACCTTTATTCGGGCATCCTCAAGAACAAGTTTTTCGACTTCTTTGATGCTTTCTCCCGTACAAGCAGTAGCCGGGGCGCCGGAGCGGGGATCGTCTTCAATGCTCTCTCTGCCTGTCTTGAACTCACTTGACCACTTTTGCACAGTTGATAATGAAGGTGCGGAACCCTGGTAAACAGCCACCATCTCTTCATGAATAGTTTTTTGACTTTTTCCTTGCTTAGTGAGAAATTTAATTACAGCGCGATGCTCAATTTTCAACATCATCGTCTCAGTTGCCATTATGATTCTGTTTAACTAGAGATAAAACGCGAATTAATAATCATATTTATATGAAATTTTACATGAATGCACTAAAATAATAGTGTTACTTGATAAATAAGTCAATTTATATAAACAACCACAGCTTCACCCCGATATCGAAAATATGTTGAACGCCCCTCGTAGGTTCCTTCACGTGAATAGTTTTGAAGAGCAAAGCACAACAACGATATTTTAAAAAAGTCTCTAAGTCACATCCAAGGAGTTGACGAGCTACAGAAGAAATATGATCAAATCTACGAATATTTAAAACATACCGCGCAATTGAGTTGAAAGTAACTTTTAGTTTTCGAAACGAGTACGAGTCAGAATCCGCAAACAGTTCACTGCCGTATGATATTATGGGTATTGTCCCTAACTGAGTTGAGGGGGATTTTAAAGTTGAGCTTGGAATAGAAGATTCCCAAGCGGTGGCTACCCTTTCAGTTAGATGAACTGAAGAGATGAAAAAACCGTTTAAACTCCTTCAGTTAGATGAACTGAAGCAAGTACAATAAAAAATGGTTAAAATAAACAAAAAAAAAAAAACTCCTGGTCTTTTTTAAACTTGAAACTTTATTACTTGACTGTTGGCTGAAGAGTGGCTTAACAGATTAATTTCTTCTTCCCTCGAAGCTGCTGATGGCTTATATACCACTCAGCTGTTTCTTCTAAGGTCAATCACCCTGGCTTATTTACCTATGTGAACAACACACCAGCACCAACAATGCCCCCATATTTTCGGAGTAGGAGTTAGAGTGCATTGTGTTGCAGTGCATCTCACTCACATGCAATTTGGCCATCCTGGATGACCATATTCTTCCAGTGGCGTTGAAATGCGTCAAAGCGAGATCGATATGTTCTTCGTAGCTCGGCATATTGACAGTTTGTTAGTTGTGAGTTTTGTTTCGAGGCAAATCGTTTTGTGGTGCAGTTTACATTTAATTCGGTGGTTTGTGTTCATTTTTTGTTATTTGTGTTGTGTGCATCAAAGCTAATTATTCGTTATGTTTTCAATTTTTATTTCATGCGAATAATTAGCTTCCTGCAAACACACAATCTCCCATTTTTCCAGCGAGTGATAGATTTTGTTGGGAAGCAGCAGGTATTATTAGTGCCTTTTTTACCTGGTTAACGTACTCAACTTGCGAGGAATTTAAAAGGACAGGGGAGAAATCAGGGAGATACTGTTGATGTTTTGATATTGGTATGGCTTTAGTTTTGTCAGGATTCAGCTTTAGACCAGATCGTCGTTTATTTTTGCAACTGCATCTTCAATCATGCCAATAGGGAAACTAAAGTACAATTGAACATCGTCAGCATATATATGATATTGACAATGTAATAAAATGGAGGGAAGATCATTTATAACAAGAGAGAAAAATAATGGACCAAGAATGGATCCTACGATTAACAGGAAGAAACGAAGACAGTTTATATGAATAAATTAATTTATTAGATGTGTCAGAGAAGTTAAAATATGTCGTACGTTTATCACAGAGAATATTCGGATTTACACAGTCAAATGCTTTAGAAAAGTCAAGTAGCGTTGTATAATCAGCGTCTATTGCTTGTCTTACATCGTCAGAAACTTTAAGTAAAGCTGATGTACAGCTATGTCCGCACCGGAACACTGGCTGCAGAGGATTAAGAAGATTGGTGGCTTACAATCGATTCAAAAAAAGGGAGGATAGCTATAGGTCGGTATTCAGAATTTGTACCTTTTTTTAGGAATCGGTATGATTTTAGACTTTTTCCAGGCTAACGGGTAGGTAGATGTCGTAATAATGGTGTTAAAAATATGGGTGATATAAGGAAGTATTTTTATTAAGGTCAGGATGAATATTATCTAGTCCGACTGACTTGCTTTTGATAGAGAAGATTGCTTTTCGCACGTTATATATGTTAACTGCAGTCAAGGAAAATTCATTTTCTCTATCATCCTGTGATGTCGTTAGATTAGTGTCAGGCGGTGCGCTTGGGGTAGAGAACTTTCGATTCAACTCTTCTAAATCAATATTGTCATCCGAGACTATGGAGTGTTGCTTATTCACACCAATATTCCGAATTTCACTCCACAGAAAATTTGAGGAACGATTGGAATTAAATATATTATTGTAGTACCTCAGCTTAGCGGATTTAGTAAGGCTAGTTACAATGTTACGATTAAATGTAAAACATCTAAGCATTTCGGCGCAGCCGAAACATTTCCAACGGCGATATGATACATCTCTCTCTTTGATTGCCCTAAGAATATCATACGAAAGCCAAGGGCAGCTGTGCGGCTCTATAACACGGGTCTTAATTGGAACATGTTTGTTAAAGAGGTAGTCAATAGCATTGGTTAGGAATTCAATTTGTTAATTGACGTCAGGTGTCAAATAGATTGAGTACCAATCAATGGACGAAGAATCGATAAAAAGACTTTCAACGTTGACATTGCGAAAATCACGATACTGGATGGACTGAGACACGTATTTAGAAAAGTGTAAGTCAAAGGTTGCAAAGACGAGATCATGATACGAAGAAACGGGGACAGATAACAAGCCTCACATCACTTATAAGAAATACATCTAACAGAGACGGCATGCAATTTGGTTGAAAGTGCGTTGGTTCAGTAACGTTTACAAAAGAAAGGCCAAGAGAGTTCATAGAAGTTCTCAAGCTACTAGATGAAGAGTGGAGAAGATTTATATTTAAATCACCACAAAGAATGAATTTAGGTGCTAGGTGACATATTTCTTCAACAATTGGGGATATAACGCGCGAGTTTGCGGTGGCATATAAAATGTTCCGATAATGCATTTATTTTCGCCATTGAGGATATCGATGAAATAATAGTCACAAGACTGGGTGCCGTCAGAGCACTTGATAAGGCTAGAGCTAATGTATTTTCTCACGTATATAGCAACACCTCTTCCAGTGGAGTGAGTTAGGTCAGCTCGGTAAAGCTTTTTAAATCCCCTTAGGGAAAATAGGCTACTTGATAAATTGGGGTGAAACCAAGTCTCAGATACGCAAACAATGTCAATTAAACTGTTCTCAAATATCATTTTAAACTCATCAAATTTATTAACAAGACTTTGTGCATTAATGTGACTGATATGAAGGCCATTTCGACTTTTGCAAAGAGTGTTTAACAAAAAATAATTTTTTTCATTTATGCTGCCATGATTCATTTATGCAAAAGATTCCGGAGATCCTGCTTCCCAAGTATTTTCCGTTATTCTCGCGCAGCTTGAGCAGCAAAACAAAATCAATGAACTTATTTTAGATAAGCTAAAGAAGTTTGAAAATAGGTTCAATAAAAAACGTCCTTCGCCTAAAAAATGAAAAGGGAAAAATTAAACGTACTCACCTGGAATGCAAACGGAATCTTAGAAAAACTTTATGAACTTGAGTTATTCCTAAGGAAAAACGACATTGACGTTTGTTTGGTTTCCGAAACCCACTTGAAAAATGGGTCATCTGCAAAAATTAGAGGTTTTAAAGATTACTACGCGTATCACCCTTCGGGAAACGCGAGAGGCGGATCCTCTGTATACATTAAAGAGTCTCTTGAGCACAACGAAGATATAAAAGTAGAGCTCGAGTCTGTACAACTAATTGCGGTGCGCGTAAAATTGGTACGGAACTCCTTTACTATTTCAGCCATCTACTGTCCTCCACGATTTACGCCTTCAAAACATATATTTAAAAATATATTCAATTCTCTTGGATCGGCTTTTATGATTGGCGGTGATTTCAATGCCAAACACACTTTTTGGGGATCAAGATGTGTCTCCCAAAAGGGTAAAATACTCTATAAAGCATGTATGGAACACAATTGTGACTTCTATTCAACGGGCAAGCCGACTTATTGGCCAACAGACACAACGAAAATACCCGATCTTGTCGATTTCTTCGTTGTTAAAGGAATTCGTAACTCGGATATAAACGTTGATGAAAGCTTCGATCTTTCCTCCGATCATTCTCCAGTCATACTGACAATGAACGACACGTTTATTAAAAAACAAGGACCATTAAGACTAACTGGACGAAATACTAATTGGGAAGGATTCAGAAAAGAGATTAATAATAACCTAGAACTAGACGTTTCACTTAAAGCAGCACTTGAACTCGAAATCGAAGTGGATTCTTTCGTTGAAATAGTCCAATGTGCTGCGTGGAACAATACACCTTGTCAACGAAAAAACACGGCTAAACGTAACTTAAACTACCCGCCTGAGGTAAAAGATATGATAAGAGAAAAAAGAAAAGCTCGCAAAAGATGGCAAACAACTCGAGCGCCGCAGGATAAAACACGCTTAAACAGGCTCGGTAATCTGCTCAAGGAGACTCTTAAAAGTTACAGAAATTCCGAAGTAAATACATATGTTCAAAACCTGACGGCAGGAAAAGAAACAAATTACTCGCTTTGGAAAGCTTTAAAATGCTTAAAAAGGCCTAAAATCCCCGCGCCACCAATCAAGGTCGGCAATAACGAATGGGCTAAGGGGGATAAGGAAAAAGCGGAGGTTTTTGCCGACTATCTTGAAGAAATTTTCAAGCCCTCCGACGGCCCGACACTGGCACCCGGCACCAGTTCTTTAGAAATAGCATATAGTAATTTTATAATGACAAATGCAACTCTTGCTGAAATCAAAACTGTAATAAGGAAATTAAAACCAAAGAAGGCTCCGGGGTATGACCTTATTACCGGAGAAGTTCTGAAAATGCTACCTCAAAAAGCACTTATAAAGCTCTTACACATTATTAACGCGGCTCTGAGGCTTGAATACGTGCCAAGCCAGTGGAAAGTTGCAGAAGTCATTATGGTACTAAAACCAGGAAAACCTCCAAACGATAAAAAATCATACAGACCCATTTCTCTTCTACCGATCCTGTCGAAAATCTTTGAGAGGATTTTGCTAAAACGTCTTCTCCCAATTATCGAAAACCAAAATCTTATTCCCAGCCATCAATTTGGATTTCGGACTAAGCATTCAACAATTGATCAGGTGCATAGAATTACTGATGTAATTGAAAGATCCCTGGAAGAAAAAAAGATTTGTTCGAGCGTATTTCTTGACGTCTCACAAGCTTTTGACAAAGTATGGCATGAAGGTTTGAAGTTCAAACTGCGACGAATTTTGCCATTAAAGCTTTATAATATATTGACAAGCTATTTTGAAAATAGAATTTTTCGCGTTCGATACGGAAATGATGTTTCGAAATTTAAAGATATCCTAGCCGGAGTACCGCAGGGAAGCGTACTGGGCCCACTTTTGTACCTTTTATATACAAGAGATATACCACACGTCGAGGATACTGTTCTCGCTACTTTTGCTGACGACACCGCTATCTTAGCGGTTGGAGAATCAATAGAAGACTCAACGGCGAAACTTCAGACTGCTTTAAATAAAGTCTACGAGTGGACAAAGATCTGGCGAATTACCCTTAATGAGACAAAATCTGTACATGTTGACTTCACCTACAGAAAGATAAATCACTTGCCCATTTCTATAAACTCGGTGTGTATCCCCTTTGCAAACGAGGCTAAGTACTTGGGAATGACACTTGACGCGAAGCTTAAATGGAAAACGCATGTTAGAAAGAAACGAAAAGAACTAGAGGCCAAATACAGAGAAATGTACTGGCTACTTGGTAAATATTCCAAGCTAAGCTTAGAAAACAAGCTGCTTCTTTATAAGCAAGTGCTAAAGCCGGTGTGGACCTATGGTATACAACTCTGGGGTTGTACTAAGAAATCAAATGCAAATATAATACAAACTTTTGAAAATAAAGTGCTACGACAATTTGTGCGTGCCCCATGTTTTATAAGAAATAATGACCTGCATCGAGACCTCGGAGTTCCTTTCGTGGAAGATGAAGTCAGGAACTGCGCACGAAAACATAAAGTCCGGTTAAGCGGCCATATCAACAATACAGTCCTAGAAGTCTTGGACGAACGAAACATACTACGCCGTCTTCAACGAACTAAGCCGTTGGACTTTGCGCGATAAATTGAAACCGCATTAAGAAAGCGGAATATGTAGGGTCTTCCATTGGAAAGTGTCCTACCAATCGTGACTAACTTATGAAATAAAAACTGCTTGATAAGTTCTACTTAGTTGCGGTATTAAAATCAACAATGAAGGGAGGTGTTTTTAGTGAGTAAGAATCTCACACTACTATGAGCACGCGCTTCTGATCCTAATAGTGTCTGATGGAAGATTTTCACCTGCCCTCGCCGGAAAAAAAAAAAAAAAAAAAAAAAAATTTATGCTGCCAGAACTAGTGTCATTGCTGCTGGTCATGGTCATACTTACAACACACAACGAAGTCGCAATCGAACGCAGACAATTTTCAGCATTTATTTTATATACAAGCGACAAAGAACAGAAAAAACCAATGTGAACTGAGATAACTTTAACATTAATATTGTAAATGAAGTTAAAAGAAACAAGTTAGGTGAGGACTCTTGGTGCGAAAAGAAGAAAAAGTTAAAAATGTACGAAACCAAAATAAAAGAAAATTTGTGCATACAAAAATAATTAATAACGATTTTCATAATGAATAACATTGTTGACGTCAGTCCCGACAGCATTCCGCAGTTCTCTAATATTATGAATAACAAATGCAGTTTGACTGGATCCGGTGCGGATGTAAATTTGCCCATTATACGTGTGGACTGACGACAGAAGAGATTTTTGTTTTAGTCTCAAAGCATGCCGCTGCAAATGGTAATTGCTTTTCGTAAGACCGTCATTAATAATAAAGCTTTTCTATGAATCAATGCCGACGTCGCAGAGCTTAAGTGGAGCTTTTTTGTTTTTGCAAAAGCTAGAAATCGCTCGCATTAAGGTTTGTTTCTCCCGCTTCTCAGAAAACTTCAATATGATGCAAGAATCTATTGCTGAACGATCGTTGCGAAAGTTGGCTTTGGCTCGAAAGACGTTGTGAAGGCGAGGGGGCGGAATATTTACTGCAGCGCACACTTTGTTGTAGAAAGTCTCCAAATTTTCCCCAGGAGATTCTGGCACACCAAAGACGACGGCATCACACCTGATTTTTTCACACTCTGTTTTGTCAACAAAGAGCTCGAGTCGCTTTAAGTCTTCAGTTCCTTTTTGCAGTTGTTGTTCAAAAAGCATTTTATGTTCTCTCACCTGTGCATTTGGGCGATCCTCTAGGGCAGAGAGTTTTGCATCCAGCGGGAGGGAAAATGTTTCCACCCACTTCTCCAATTTTTCTTCAATACGGCTCCACAATTTATCAGCTATGCTAGCTGAATTATGGGCACCAACATCTCTCGGAGAGTTAACACTGCCCTGTACACAATTACCTCTAGTGTTAGCAGGCATTATATGTATGTAACGTATAAAATTTAAATTTTTAATAATAACGAATAATGCAAGTATTCAGACAAAACAATGATACACTTAAGATGAGCGGATATTACAGAGTGATGTGCTCGACTTTATGCCCTTAAACTGAGATTTACACTTTAAAATAAGGATTAAGTCGGACGTCGAAATTAACACTGCTAGTAGCCTTGCATACTTCACCTGAACTGTGATAGCCTTTCCACTTTTTGGACAAAGACTAAAACTTGTCTCATCTCCATTCAAAATTCGATCCGGATCCAGTACGTCACCAGCATCTATAGTGTCTAAGTAGTTTTTTAAATTTGCAAGCCATTTTTTGATGCTTTCTTTTGTTATTACGACTCGACCCTTCGATATGTCTTCAGGAGCCCGGTGACACAGAACTGGATTTCTTTTTAAAAAGGATTTATACCACTTATTACCTGGTCGATTTTTAATAAAGCGATTAGGTTTTTAATCTTCCAACATAATGGTTTGAATTGTATTCAAAAGATCATCAAGCTTCAAGGGTTATCCGCATTTGGTGAGGTTGATGCACCAGTTAGCAATTGCTGTTTCCTCTTCTTTAGAGAGGACGACAACTGGTCCCATCTTCCACGGACCTTCTGGTACCTTTAAATGCAGTATATCTTGAAGGGTACCCCTTGGCATGCCATGTTCCACACTAGCTTTTCGTATCTTCATACCATTTCTTATTACCACCATCGCTTGTGTTAGTTTCTCTTCAGAGTATTTGTAAATCTGCCGCTTCGACATGATATCTAAACGGTTTTCAAAGTTTGTATTTGTCTAAATAACAGAGTTATTTAGAGTTTCTTTATTAACAAAACCGCGTAATTTCTCAAAACCGCTTAAAATATCAATATTTAGATCGAAAAACATCATACGGCTGACTACTGGAACAAGGATTACCAGAACTCAGCCGTCGCACCAAACAACTTTTGAAGATGTCCGACTCCTGTTTTAAATGCTATAAATGTACATGTCTAAAATAAGTGTTATATGGTATAATTATCGAATTGACTTGCAAGCGGCGGACTACTGGACCAACCAGCTAAAAATTTATCCCAGTAGCCAGCCCCCTTATTATTTGTCTAATTTGTTAATAAAAACTTGTTTTTTTTATTGCATATCGAAGAATAAGTATTGTTAAGAAAGAAAATCTATACTGCGTTTTCATAAGTGAAAAATAAAAAAATTGCCTGAGCACTATGCCTTATTAAAAAATTAGACCTTTACCCACGTCTGCACACGATTACGTTAGCACCACAATTGAGTGGAGTTTTTTCTTAAAGGGTAACGGATCTATACTTTGAATGAATCCGTAACTGTTAAAAAAATGTTCATGAATGTTCTCTGTTTTGATTGCGGTAGTGATTTTTTTATTTTAAACTATTCAGAGGCAAAAACTCAAAAACAGGCCGACTATTGGATGAGGGCAGACTACTGTGTAGGTTACCCTCTACACTTTGTCTATTCTTAGTTGAGTATGGTGTTCTGGCATCCAAAAGTGGGATACAGAAGGAGATCTCCTTCTGGAACTCCGGATAGACATGTTGAGACAGCACCAACAAGAGCCCATATCTGTGAGGGGGAACCTCAAAAATCAGCGTTCCAGAAGCTAGGCGAGCAGATCAGGAATCTCGTCGAAATGTTTAAGGATGGAAAAAAGCGCTCAATTCATCAACCCATGAGGGACAATATTGAGAGCATAAGAGTCCTCTATGAACTAAGGGCGATCCAACTGCGGGACGAGAAAGCCAAGGAGGTAATCAGAAAGAACAACTCTTCACAAACCTCTCCCTGACTGAAACCAAAGAAGATCCCAAAAAGAAAAAAACGAACAAGCTGGCGAAAACCGTGAGGCCAAGCGAACCCAAAAGGATCCGCCAACGGTAAATAAGGACTGAAACGAATAAAATTTGGAAACTTCAAAGTAAAAAAAAAAATATTTTCATAATCCATGTAAATTTTTTTTATTTGCTTTAAAACTCTGTTTTTATTAAATTCATTCACAATTACAAAAAATAAAAAAAATTATTTGGGTTCCCATTCTTTCCTCAACTTTTTCGAATGTCCTTCATAAGGTTGGTGACAATTACTTCAGTGATCTTTTTAGACGCTCTTTTCCATTTAGAACTAAAATCGTTTACGTCCTTTGCACACTGCTCACTTTTCCTCAATTTAGCTTTGACCAAAGCCCAATACCTTTCACTGGGACGGCACTGTGAAACATTGGGTGGATTTATGTCTTTTGGGACAAAGTCGACATTTTTAGCAACAAGAAAGCTCAACGTCGCATGAGCATAGTGAGCTGAAGCTAAATCTGGCCAAAATAATGTTGAATCCTCGTGTTTGTTTAAGAAAGGAATCAACCGTTTTTTTTGGCACTCATTAATGTACACTTCTCCGTTAATAAACGATGTAATAAACGATGAGCTTCTCTGTCCACATTGGCAAATGGCCTGTCACACGAGATATTTTGACCCGAATTTTTCAATCCCAATCGATGTTGTTGATTGCGGAAGAATCTCAGCTTCAAACGAGTTGTAAAACTGCGCACCTGGAAGAGTAGTAAAGTCGGTTTTGACATAAGTTTCGTCATCCAAAACCAAGGACGCTTTCTTGTTGCCGATCAACTCGTATAGCTTTTGGGCTCGTGTTTTTATGACTGTTTTTTGCTTTTCAGTAACTTTTGATATTTTTTTCTTTTTTTTCGTGTTTTTAGACCGTTACGTTTTTTAGATCTTTGCACCATTGTTTGGTTGGTATTACATTTCCAAGCAACATCTCTGGATGACATAGTCCGGTTTTTTATGATGGTACCCACTATTTTCCTGTCCAAATTTGTATCATGTGCTCCACTTTTAGCTCCACTTTTCTGTTTTCGCTTAACTCTCAACGTCTCCAAATATCGTTTAATAACAGAATCCACTATGCTGCGTGCTATGTTTAAATTTTTTGCGATGGAATGGTTTGGACGCGAAGTGTTTTCGAGCCATTTGTCGGTGATCTTTTTACGGCGTTCTTCCTGACTCATATTTTATAAATATTTTAAACCGCACCGAACTAAAATCAATAACAAACTGAAACTAGAGAATATACAGGCTAATTTAGGTACAAAATGGGATTGCAATTTTTACGCATTGGAAGTATAGCCCGTATTAAAATTTACAGATCTTATTCGTTTCAGTCCTTAATAATAATACGTATTTCCCTAAAGGCAAACGTGAGACCAAGCAAATCAGAAGGACCTGCCAATGGAAAAGAACCATAATGTAAAAGTTCCTAAAGCAACCCTTCTTCCAAAAATGTACCGTCGGAAGAAAGCTGGACAAAAGTCTTTAAAATCAAAATCCAAAAAACCAACATAGCGTAAGGAATCCCAAGGCCAAACCTGATGCCATTACAATTGAGACCAAAGGAGATCGCTCATACGCAGAGAGTTGTGCAAAGTAAAAGCGGATCACACATTGGAAGCTGTTGGTAAAGCGGTATTAATTTAATTTAATTTAATTTTAATTTAATTTAATTTTGGTGGGGGCGAAAGCCCCCATTTATTCGGCTTAATACAAGCTATAACTTAAAATTAAACTTAAACTAAAACTTAAAACTATGGTTGGTTATTGTGGTGAATTAGAACCGATTTGAGGTAGGAAGTGGTGCGTGGAAGTCAAAGACGCTAGGGTTTGAATTAATTTTTCGTAGCATGCGGGAGATTGGTTCGTTCGCGCCATAGGTGGTGTGGTGGGTTGGGAGATAGAAGAGACGAGGGGTACGTAGGGGTACACCTCAAGGGTGTTTAGGTTAATAAGGTTGAGACGGTTTTGATAGGGGGGCAGAGTAAAAGAATCACCCCAGGACAAACCTCGAAGAGCGAATCGAAGAAAACGGCGCTGGATGCTTTCGATTCTCGAGATATGAACGCGATGATATGGGGACCATACTTGACTGGCGTACTCTAGGAGGGGACGAACAAAGGTAATAAAGAGGGACCTGGTCACGTATGGGTTGGTGAATTCTTTTGGACCATCGTTTTACAAAACCTAGTGCAGAGTTGGCTTTAAGGATTATCCCATCCATATGCAAACGGAAGTTGAGCTCCCTATCACACAAAATGCCGAGGTCGCGAAGAGATTCAACGGAGGAGATAGGTTGGTTGTGGAGAAGGTAGAGGAGGAGATTTGAGCCGCTTATGTGAAAAAGTGATGGATTGGCATTTGGTGATATTAAGTTCCAAACAATTTTTGAGGCACCAGATCGAAAAACTATCAAGGTCTTGTTGAAGAAGGAAGGAGTCATGGGGAGAGGAAATGGTTTTGAAAAATTTGGTATCGTCGGCGTAAAGGGAGACGGACGAGTATTTGATGATCCTATCGAGATCATTTATGGTTAATATAAAGAGAAGGGGACCGAGATGGCTACCTTGAGGAACTCCAGAGGTGGCCAAAAATGGAGCGGAGTGGGCTGACCTAAAACGAACACTGTAAAAACGGTTTTCGAGGTAAGAGGATATCCATTTTAACAGTATGGGTTCAAAGCCGGGGGCAGACAATTTGAAGAGTATTAATCGATGAGAGATTTTATCGAAGGCTTTGCTAAAATCGGTTGCAACTACATCGACTTCGTTGCCGTTCTCTAGGGCAGAGATGGCAAAGGATACGAATTCAACGAGATTTGTGGTGGTTGACCTACCCTTTAGGAAGCCATGTTGTCTAGGGGAAATAAGTGATTTGCATTGGAAACTTAGAGCTTCATACAAAATACTTTCGAGGACTTTGGGTATATGGGAGAGTTTAGCGATTGGACGACAGTTTGTTATTTCGTTCTTTGATCCCTTTTTGTGGATCGGGGTTATAAAGGAGGTTTTCTAAACCTGAGGAAATTCTCCTTGTGAAAGGGATAGACGAAAGAGATCAGAAAGGGCAAGGGAAAGAGACGAAGAACATTTTTTAAGAAATATGGCAGGGAGGCCATCTGGACCGGGTGTAAATTCGTCATTGAGTTGGTGTAATTTATATTCGATATAGGAGGGGTCCAAATGTGAGAGAGAAGTAGGCCGTTGGAGAAGTTCAGTAGGTAACGAAAATAGGATGGATCTGGTACAAAGGAGTCGTTGGTGAAGGATTGTTTAAAGAAGCTGGCAAATAGGTTGGCAATGGTGAGTGGATCGGTTGATGACTTGTTGTTGAAAGAGAGGGAAGGAGGGTAACCATCGGACTTTCTTTTGTAGTT
Source organism: Volucella zonaria (assembly GCA_963966105.1). Taxonomy (NCBI): domain Eukaryota; kingdom Metazoa; phylum Arthropoda; class Insecta; order Diptera; family Syrphidae; genus Volucella; species Volucella zonaria. The sequence goes on along the minus strand of OZ014530.1, from coordinate 87,935,073 downwards.
AACAAATTGGTAAAAGGACTTAGGGTCATTTATAAGGTTGACTTGCACATTGTTAAGGTAACGCTGGTGAAGGGAATTGTAAAGTTCGGTGAAATGAAGATAAGCACCAAGATAGTTGGAATAGTCGGACAAGGATCTGGTACGCAGGAAAACAGCCCATAACTTGTTTCTCTTGTTTCGTAAGGAACGAAGCTTGCGATTATACCAGGGAGGACTAGTAGATGATGTTTTAAGGCGAGAAAACGGAACGTAAAGGCTGAGCGAATTAAATATTTCTTTATAAAAAATGGATAAGGCATCATTTACGCTTAGGTTGTGAAAGTTAAAGGGGGATCTGCTAAGATAGTCACTGATTTTGTGAAAGTTTGCTTTATGAAAGTCGTAGGATGAGAGAGTTGTGGGAGGAGTGGACTGGAAAGAAGAGTTATGAAAAAATGAAAGTAGAAGGGGGGGGGGGGGGTGGTAGTTGTCGATTGTAGAGGAGTTAATTGAATCTGTTGTGAAAATAAGGTCCAATTGCCTGTCCATATAGTTGGATACACCACTGACTTGGCATAGACTTGAGTCTGATAAGCGATCTAAGAAGAGACATTCCTTAGCTGAGTTGGTATTTGAAGCGATGAAGAACGATTGATCGTCTGATGGAATCCACTGTAGCTGAGGAAGATTAAAGTCGCCGAAAACAAAGATATCGTCAGTAGAGTCAGACAGGTCAATTAAATAGTCGATCGCATCGACAACAAGTTGGTAAGATTCGGTAGGTTGAGCTGGTAGGATGTAGCAACATAAAACGTAAAGGGACTTGAAGGGGAGTGATATTTTTATAGCGACAAAGTCGACTTTAGATGATGAAGAGATGGTAATGGGAGAAGTGTTAAGGCTGTTGTGGATCGCCAGTAGGACGCCTCGACAGGCGGAATCATCATGTGGGCGGGTAGGATCGTCGTCGCGAAAAACATTAAAAGTAGGGGGAACAATTCCTGGTTCTTAATGTCGGGAATCAAATTGGTTTCAGTCAAGGCGTAAATATCAAAGGGAAGAGAATGCGATTGACGTAGGACAGCATTGGTTTTAGAGCGAAGACCTCTTACATTCTGGTAGTAAAATGTAAGAGGGATGTTGTGGGGTGGAGATGTATGGCGGGATGGTTTAAGTGCTGATAAGGAAGGCACGTTATGGACGAAAAAATTTATCGTGGTCAGCTCGGCTTCGCTGTAGGTGTGGGACTCGTTTAGAGTGAACGTAGTGGCCGAATGCATCAAGGTCGTCTGCTACTTTCTGAGGGGACATGCTAAAAATCTCGTGGTACCTGACATAAAGGTTCCTGAGACTGATAGGGTCGGTAGGGAGGCCTTCCTGCTGGATGGATACCATGACGCTGGTTTTGGTCTTCCCTTCGTAGCAGACCGAGTCCGATTTGTCGTGTAGATAGGCGAGAAAGAGACGAATGTTTTCATATATCTTTCTCCCTCTAAGCCTAGAGAGTGCATAGCGACTTTCTGTAGTTCCATTGGTTTGCTGGGAAAGGATCAGAAGGACGTAGAAAGGTGTTCTCTTATTTTAGCTCAAGGAGGCGGGCATAAAAACAGCCGAGTTTAAAGGCGCTATAAGCCAATCACTAGATTCGCAAACGAATGTAAAAGCTCTGACCCGTGTTACTGTTGAACTAAGACATGTCAATAAAGTAACCAGCAAGGAGGATATAAGCGCAGCAATTAAGTTGTAACTTGGACTGGAAGGAGTATCGCCAGAAGACGTACTATCTTTGCGAAAGGCGTTTGGTAGCACCCAATCGGCGTTAGTAAGTCTCACCACAGAAGACATAAAAAAGCTCCTTGGAATTTAGTCTTATAGCAAATCAATGCAAGAACTAGAAAAACAGCTCAAAATCATGCAGATGGTGCGGATCCGAAGGACATATTGTAAAGAAGTGCAAAAAGCACCACTTTTGCATGTTTTGGAAGAAAGATTACCCGGAAGACGCAAAACACGTAGCGGGCAGCATAAGATGACAGATTTTCAAGACAGCTATGACCAGAAGACATCCATGAAGATCATACAGCTAAATCTCAATTATTATGAGACCGATCAGGATATTATGAGACAAACGGCTAAAGATGAGGGAGCGGACATAATCCTGGTCAGCGGACCATATAAAACTCTTGACATGCTGCAAACAGGCATTCCAAGAAACCTACACTCATGGAAAAATCAATGCCATACAGTTTTATAGCTGTTATGCCTGACCAATCTGTACAATGGATGAACTTGAGGAAATGCTAGATAATTTGCCTGGAGACGCACATGGAAGATATCCAATTGTTATAGGAGGGGATTTCAATTCATGGGCAACCGAGTGGGGCAGCCAACCCTAGAGACTATTCTTTGCTGGAGTACTGAAATACTCTCGTCCTTGGAAGTAGGTATCGCAAAAGTTTGTAGATTAAACACCTACTCTAAGGCAGGGGTAGGCTCTATTGTAGATTTAACTTTCCTTAGCAACTCCCTCCTGCCAAAAATTAAATGGAAAGTCAGCGAGGAATATACGCACAGTGACCATCAGGCGATATTTATAGATTTAGAGAAGAGAAAACAAATGAAACAACCCAAACTTACCGGTCCTACATGAAGGAACACACTCTTTGATAAGGGTACTTTTGAAGAAATAATTAATAGTTGCAATCTGATCGAAAACAGAACAACAGAGAATTTGGTACGTCAGCTTACAAGTATTGTTACTACATCATGAGATGCATTGATGCCCAAAAGAATCGCCAGCGACAAAGGAGCTTTTGGTGGAATGATGAAATTAAGGCACTCAGGGTAACGTGTCTATATGCTCGTCGGAGAATACAGCGATCTAGACAAAGGCCAGATTTTCTAAAAAACCTTAACTCTTTTAGACGGGCAAGATGCCACTGCGGACAAAGAAAGTAAAGCGACATGCTTCAGGGGCCTGTGTAACGAACCTTATCTAAACCCTTGGTATACTGCATATTGGATGGTAATCGCCAAAGCAAAAGGCTATAGGGCTCCACCAGTAACCTGCCCCACTCTGCTAGCATCTATTGTACTGCACATTTACCCACAGAGGCCACATTTTACGTATTATATCGAGGAAGTGAACAGGGAAGCAGAAATTCCACAGATATCAACGGACGAACAGATCAAGGCATGCAGAAAAATAGACGATAATAAGGCGCCCGGACTCGACGGAATTCCAAATATGTCTGTAACAGCTGTCCAAAACGACCAGACATGTTCATAGCAACATACCAGAGATGTCTAAAGGAAGGAATTTTTCCTGACCCTTGGAAAAAACAGCATTTTGTACTCCTGGCAAAAGGAAATAAACCACCAAGTGATCCTTCTTCATATCGCCCAATCGGATATCCTCTAGATATCCTGGGCAAGATTCTGGAATATACTCGTACATATCATTTATTGTCAGTAGCTGAGGAAAAAGGAGCTTTATCAGGTCGCCAATTCAATTTTGGAAAATCGCGGTCTACCATAGATGTCATAAAAACGGTAAAAGACATTACGACTAAAGCGATAGAAGGGGAAAGATGGCGATGGGCCACAAAGGAATATTACGCAGTGGTAACTTCAATATCAAACAGAAGATGGTATCAAATATTACAGTATTTCTGCAGAAATACCACAGGAAGCAGTACTAGAAACATTATGTGGAATATTAGGTACGACGGAGTACTTGTCGTGGCTGTCGCTGCCACGAGTAGTTCACACAATATGTTTCGCTGATGACATTGCTATTGTTACGGCCCCAGGCATATTCACGAAGAAGATTCTGCTACAAATGCTGCTATCGCGCATGTAAAAGATTGGCTATGCTCAGCTGGACTTAAACTTGCTCTTTTTTTTTAAAAAGAACTTAACACTCAAGTGGGTATGAATACATTTATAATGCCTCAACATGTGTTAAGTTTTTTGGAAAATGGTATAGAGAGAGAAAGAAAGATGTTTGGGCTCAGTGGTTATTTCGCTCCATGGGTGGTATCCAACATTTAATGGGGAGATTAAATTCTTAGTGGAAGTTGGCTTGATGTTGATTTCTAATGAAATACTCGTCTTATTTGATTTTCGTTAACTGAAAAAATGTATATGTCATTCGGGCGAGACTGGGATTCGAACACCGAACCTTCCGATTTGGAAGCACGTTCACTACCACTTGAGCCACGGCGATTTTAATAACCATTCGTAAGATCGTGGAATGGCAACCTTCCGGATTGGAAGCCAAACAATTCGGTCTTAAGGAGTACTGAAATACCTGGGTGTAATGCTAGATAACAGACTGCAGTTAGCACCATATGTCTTCTATGCCAGCGAGAAGGCATCTTTACTATAAGCGGAATTATCACGAGTTCTACCAAATATCGACTAACCTGGTTACACTAGAAGGGTATTACTTTCAAAAGTAATCAGCTCGGTTCTGCTTTACGCTGCCCCTGTTTGTACCACGGCACTAGTCAGACAGGATGAAGCAGCATATGTCTTAGCTGGAATGGTACCCTTCGACATATTCGCGGATGAGATGCTTGGTGTATATGTACAACAAAATTGCATCAAATCGCCACGTAGAAAGTCCGTTGGCTGGACACGGGAACTGCAACTACCACCTCACGCAGATCCAGTCTGATCACGGGAGGTGCCGTAAATATCTGTATCGCTTTACGATAACTGTTCCTTGTGTCCAAATTGTCGAAATGACGAGAAAGATGTGGAGCATGCAATATTTTATTGCAGTCGTTTCGCAGAAAGAAGATGAAACCTTCCAAGTCCACAGTCCCTCGTCGAAAGAGGGCGGGATTTGTGAGCTTATAACCGGTGTGCAGAAAGAATTCCGCCGAATTGAACAGGTACGACGTGCTGAAACAGCAAGAACTCGGGAAGTAGCATAGATGTTGACCAGTGCCGCGAAGTAATATCACACGGGAGTACCGCGGCGTGAGTGGCTGAAGTGTGCAGGGCGTAGTTTAGTACGTAGGCATACTTCTGACATTGGAACATTGAATCGTGCATGCTAGTGGCTGGAGCTACCAGTATCTTTCGAAGATTACATACCCTATGACGCAGCCATAAAAAAAAACGCGTTCACTCACACATTCATTTGGCTTTAGCGGACGTAACTTCCGGATTATTAACTACAACACTAGATAGCTTTGCTAGTGTGTGCACCTGTGTCCAGATTTGCCTCTCAGTCATACCATTGTAGACATTCATACTAAACACCTCAGTCTCGGAGTTCGCCTCTGGGTACTTTTCCCCCATCGAATTATGTTAATACAATTTTTGCAAGGTAAACACAAACGCGAAGGAGAAAGGGAACTTGATTGAAAGGCAGCTGGAGCGTTGGGACGAAACAAGGAAAGTGAAGATATAATCCAAAAGGAATTGTGTCTCGATCCAGTCATCCTCTAGATCGCTGCCCCTAATAAAAGCTAAGTAGAGTGCCTCCAACAGCCTTTTACTCCGGTGGATTGGCGTTTGGATTTGGGGGAAAAGGGGACTGACCAATAGTGTGTCATTCCTTACAATTATTTATTCGTTTTATTATTTTGTTTGTGAGCCCTTCTACCATTGGGGCAGTTTTGTATTTGTTTATATGGTTGTTTTATTGTATTGGTCCGCTCTTTGTTGTTACCCTTTATGGTTGTTAATTGTTGCGTTTGCTGTTATTTGTATGTGTGTGTGGTTGTTGTTGTTTGTTGTCATTTGTTTATTATTTTTAGCTCGTTGGAGGCCGTTTTATTACTTGGCCGTCCACTTACATGCCTCTGCTGCTCCTTCGGTGCTCCATCGGTGAGGTGCTAACTTTAAAAGGGGTCGACATCCCTTCGAATCTGACTTTTAAAGTTGATGCGTCGTTGGGGTGTGCTGGATTATGCTGGCCGTCCTCCAGCACACCACTGTTGCTCCTCTGTTGCTTCTTCGTTGGGGTGTTGCTATGAAAGAGATCGTCTCTGATCGATTGGTTAGCTCTCTGGCTAGCAACATCCATATCAGTTGTGGGATGTGATGCCGCTGTTACTTTACTTTCGTTGGGGTGTAGGCTCCAAGCATTGTCATCCCCCACTCGTCATCATCGCGCTGGGGTGTCCGGCTTGAAAGGGCCGTCCATCCCCACCTGTCGGTGACATTCAGAGGTCCTGTCTGATGCAGCCCGTTACGAGTATCCCGTTTATCCTAAGGACTCCAACAACGGTGTTCCTGGTGAATCTCCTGTCTCACCTTGGCTGATTTTCGTCGTGAATCTCCCTACTGACCTTAGGGATTCACCGATCGAACCTCTTTGTTCTCCTGTGCGGAGAAAACCGCCCCGTACAATCTATGTGGGCTGCTTTCCGAGGTCTAGGTTGGTGGACCACTGACTGATGGGACCATGGCTTCCCTTCACGTCCGTCAGAGCTCGGTGCTCCCATTTCAAAAAAGGAGTACCGAAAGGAGTTCACAAGGGAAAAAGGACCAAACTTGTTGCGGGAAAATTTATCGCAACAATACTTCTTTCAGTCGACTGCTTTCAATTGTTGAAATGGACTGCGCAGAACAGAAAACAGATGGGGAGTACTACTCACTCACTCACGTAGAAATTGCGTACACATTATATACCGTTTCCTCCATCTTCATAGCTCGTCGTGAAACTTTTTTAGAGATCTATAGTGATAACGGCACAAATTTCCAAGGAGCAGAAAAAGAACTAAGAGAGGCATTATATAATATAAATCCTGATGTAATAGCAGAAGCATTTACTTCTTTAAGCACAAAGTGGAATTTTATTATCCTGCTGCGTGATATGGGCGTGCATGGGCGGCATCTAGGAAATGGTGTTAAGCTTCTTGAAATAGGAGATATCGTCCTCATCGTGGACGCGAAGTGTACAAAAAATAATTGGCCTAAAGACGGAGTCATAACAACTAATTTGTCTAGAGAAGGTCAAGCACAGACGAATATAAGAAAGACACACTGTACAATTGTACGTTCTCGAACCTTCTAAGGTGGAATGTTAACAATTGGCATGACTTGCCTACGGTTGGCTGCTCTTTACAAATGCTAAAAAATAATAAATGTCACTAGGGCAAACGTAAATTAAGCAAAGGAATCTTTAATTAAAAGACTAAAAGAAATTTGTAATGATGGATTAAGGAATTTACTCACCACTGCTATTTACAAATTCTGAAGCAGTAGTTGCTGCAATCTCGACAACAACTACCACATTGTATTATTGATCTTCAGTCAGCGTAGGAAAAACTTATTAAGTACATTTTTCTTATCTACATTTAAACTAATTGTTGCCCAAAAAGGCCTTATCAAGAAAGACTAATGAGACTCTATTCAAGAGCCCCGTCATCCCAGTTCTGTTTCATGGTGCAGAACCATGGACGCAACAAAGGTGTATGAAAATATCCTGTCCCATTTTGAACGCCTAGTGAGTTTCATCCATCGAGTGATGTTCGGTCTCCTTTTCCTTGACGGAATTTGGAGAAGGAGACTTAACGGCGAACTTTGCGGAGTGTACAATGACATAAGCTGGTCAGAAAAGTTCACATTAGTCGCCTAAGATTGCTAGGACATATAGAGCGAATGAACACCAATACTCCAGCATAAAGCTTTTGCGATTACAACGCAGTGGGACAACGTAGTTGAAGAAAACCTCGTCTTAGGTGCAGCGCTAGTTAAATACATGTAGGTAGGTAGGTAGGAGTAGGTAATATGTAATGATAGCATCAACATAATACGACAACATATATGAATATCAATACCAAATATTATGGACTATCGGACTACTCTCTTATTGGAAATACTTTGGAAGCCAAGTTGGACATGAACTGTTTTATAAAATAAATACTGCGATCAGTTCTGATTTGGCAGTTAATATTGACCCATGTTTAAAATGATAATAAACGCAAGAATAAATTTTGTAAAAATCATGGAAATATTTTTTTTGTGTTTAATTTAATCTTAGAGATACAATTTCTCATAACTGGCGAATTCGGAGACCACTTGATTTAGAAGTCGCGTTCTAGTTCGAAAATTTAAGAGATATAGTTTTTCTTCGACTACTGTGGTGAAATATTGAACCCAATGCAAGAGCAACTTGCTCCAAAACAGTGAATTAACGAGCACTTTAATTTTCGCAAGGACATCACGCGTTTATTGGTGTTTTGTGAATCAGTGTGAAAAGACCAGGGCACACTTACAACCAGAGTGGATAATTTTTATTTGTTGGCCAAGAAAGAGTCATCAGCTGAACTTCTGGCAGAATGAAGTAAGTCAGTAATTATTTTACGAACTCTTTTCTTCACTCCTTGTCCTAGTTTCGTGTGACTAAATATAGGTTTGGAAGAAATAATAGGCGAGAATCACAGTCAAATCTAAAAAAATTCCATGTGTACAGGATTGTGGTTCTGAAGAGTAACAAGAAAAACTAGAGCAATGGCTTTAAGTCTAGGTAAAAATGGAGTTTCTGGAATAGTAGAATAGTACTTACTATAGTAGCAGAAATCGATTCAAGTAACATAGCATTAAACGGTAACGAAAAAACGGTACCTTAGGTCTAAGTAATAACATAAGCTTATAACTAATTAACAGTTTAGTTTATTCAATGCAAACTAACACCAACATTAATTCCAATATAACTGTACCAACAGATACATACCCATTAATACCAATTAATTCTAATACGAGTTCAAAAACAAATGAACTAGTACAGATAAACAACATTTTCAATGCGCTTAAGATTCCGTATGCCATTAAAGTCCTCTTTTAATGGCAATTCCAGATTACTGTATGAATTTTTAAATGACGTCGAAGAGATCTTATTTGTAATGAAACCAATTCGTAACTCATCCTATAGTCGGGTCATAATCAATCAAAGTTAACCACGTTCTACACTATTTCGACAAGCGGAATAAAACGTCGCTTATTAGAAATCCTCATTCAATTAGACAATCAAACGATAGGTTAGAAAAGTTCTACTCAAAAATATTTGAAACAACAAATTGGATACCTTGATATTAAAAACATAGTTCAGGTACATCACCTTATATCAACATTCTCTCTAACACAGGAAGTTTACTCAAATTGTTGATAGATACTGGAGCTTCAGCAAATTTCATTAACCCGAATTTACAAACCAAGATGAACATGAAATTATAAAACCAATTCCAATGAAAACAGTTTTTCCCAAATATAATTTAAATAGACAATTAAGTCAGAAGAAAAATTTCAATTTCTTGTTTTCAAATTTCATTCCTAAGTATTTCGATAGATTAATAGGTTTAAATATGTTGAGACATCTACTTAAGTGTTAATGTCAACCTTAAAGATAAACCTTCAGAAACAAATAACGCATTCATCCCTCTATAGTACATTTAAAACCCAATTACGCAACTCAAAATTTTAATGTCTCTCCAATTTCTAAAATGATAGCAAAACTCCCAGATTACCAAAATGGTAATGTTAATGTGCCTGTAGTGAATCAACCCTTTTCAGCGAATTGATAGATAGTAAATTTACTCATTTTAACTTCTCGTTCGTTCTGCGACGCTCGTAAGTCGTACAGTAAGATCTTAAATATATATGTAGTATAGTTAGATCGCAAATATAAGTCGATCACCCAATACTATGATTGAATAAGTTAGTTGACATTAAATATTGTATTCTGAAATATGTATGCACTAAATAAGTAATAAAATAAAGTAAACTAATATATAAACTGCTAAGGAACAGTTGGGTTTTGATAACTGGTGATGCGAACGAACGCATCGTGCCTCCAACTCACATTATTAAATTCCTTAATATTCCTGAAGGCATTTGCAAAGCATCAAGCTGGGTCCTATTTCACCAATCACTTTTCACTTTGAACTTTACAAAAAAATAATTTCCTGCAAAGTACAAGTGCTAAGTGTTTCATTACAAATGCAAAGTTCTCACGACTTTGAACTTTGCAATTCAATCAGACCCTTTTGCAAAGTGAAAAGTGTAAGTGTTTCACCAATTAAAAAGGGAACTTTGCATTTACTATCGTGTTTTGCAAAGTTGCAAAGTAAATCATATGAAAGTTCTCTCGCATACATAATGTTCTATCGCATCGGCCCGTTTTACGGTTCGCTCCGTTTGCATTGTACTAACTGTAACAAACTACGCATTGACAAAAACTTCATTGCTTGCACGTCAGTTTACATTGACAGTTGATATTAATAATAATATTTTTTGTTCCATCATGAGTCGTGCTGAAAAGAATGATAAGAAATTAGCTGTCTTGCACGTTGTGAAAAAAAAGTAATTTGTATACAAGCAGTCTTAAAAATTATCATATCTTTTGTTTACTTTTTAAATTAAAGAGCATTCTTTTTGCCTCATTTCAAAATAACGCTGTGACGAAAAACTGAAAAGAAGAAGCTCGGGATGAAGTTTTGGTGAAGGCAGAGTCCCTTGTTTGGTTTGTGGAAAATTCGGATGCTGGTCAGTACATTCAGCATTTTTAAGTACATAAAAAAAATATGATTTGTTTTTCTTAGACCAAAAAGGGACAACTGTAAAAAAACAGGAACTGAGGGTGGAAGAGCGGTAGTTCTCGATGCCGTCGATGAGGCAATACTCTACATAATTGGGACAGACTCGCCAACTGTTGAAGGGTTAAATTTGCCAGAAGCGGGTGGTGATGGAATTACCATGTTTCCTTTAGAGCCGAATCCCAAAGCTACCCACGTTTCTCTTCGAGGAAGAGGAGATCTCAAGCGGAGGATGATGAAGTAACAGAATTAAAAAAACAGCTGTTAAAAGTGGAAATTTATAAAAATAAATTGGAAGCCCTAAAACTGGAACGAGAACTGGGAATTCCATTATCAGAAATGAGGAAAGATGTAGAGCAACCTAAGGACGGCAAGGAAGCTTACAGCTCTAGCCTAGAACATGTGTTAGATTTAATAAACCATAAGAAATAAGAATTTTTGTTTATTACATTTTTTTTTGTTTTCTTTTAAGTTGTACATAATGTATTATTTTATTATTTCCCTTAATCAGAAAAAAAAACTTCTTAAGTTATTTAAAATAGAAAACGCATTTACATTTGGTTGTTCATTGACCTTTATTGCTATTTCTTCTAAATTGTCATCCTCTTCGGCATAGTTAACAGGATGCGCTCACGCTGGCTCCTCTTTTCTCACTTCTAGGTTATGTAAAATCCAGCAAGATAAAATAATTTTACCTGCAATTATGGGCTGTATACGGAGTTGATTTAAACAAGGAAACTTTTCCTTCAATATTCCTAAAAAAAACATTAATGTTTGGGAACGCAAGAAATACGTTAGTTCGTGTTATACCAAAACTATTTTCAATTATGCGCCTGTTTATGAATCCGATTAAATCTCTGCTCCACTGAATTGTCTGGGTTTGTCATTATTAGTGCTATCAGCCATTTGCTTAAATAATATGCACTGTCTCCTAAAATTGCTACATTGGGAAATGGTCGGTAACCTGTATTGAAATTCGCTATCAAGCGGGAATTCCTCAATACTCTTGCATCATGCACACTGCCTGACCAGATTACGTTAACAGCATAAAAAGATCGATGTGGCCCACAGACCAACATTGCATTAAATGAGTGCTTTCCATGCATATTAATGAATTGCTCTTCATTTTCATTGGGTGCATCGATGTGAATCATGGTACCGTCATCGTGGAAATCCTCACTGAGCGAAAAATTAGGTAGCTATTTCCGAAGAATTTTCTGGCAAGTGGTGTTTCCAAGAAATTCATTAATAATTGCATCTGAAACTCGTTGTAGTAATCTGCCGACTGTAGCTTTACTAATTCCCTGCACAGATGCCGCTCCATTGTTTTGAGCTCCATTCCCCATTCAACGCATTGCACATAAAAGTTGTTGCAATGGATTCAAGCAATTATTTCTCTGACTACTGCATTTAAGCTTATGTCCGATTTTAGACAAAACAAACTCGATTTGAGTTTTTGTTAGGCGGAAACTTTTCTTCGCACATTATTAACAATTTCCTCGTTTTCAAAAAGCGCTTCGTAACGATTCATTTTAGTTTTTCAGTTATATTCTCGAACTTTACACGACAAACGTTTAACTGCAAATGAAAATTTTCCTTTGCATATTATTGATAAGCTTTGCAAAATTCTTAATGCAAAGTGCGAAGTTTATTTGGTTGGTGAAACGAAATGGAACAATTCTTTGCAAATTAAAACAACTTTGCACTTTGCAAAAATTAACTTATCACTTTGCAAATTGGAGTTTGGTGTAACGAATTTTGCAAAGAGGAAAACTTTGCAACTTTGCGAAAAAACTAATTTCCTCTTTGCAAATTCGCATTTGGTGAAACAGAAATTGCAAAGTAAATTTGCAAAGTTGCAAAATACAAAATGAAAAACGGTTGGTGAAATAGGCCCCTGGTATATAATTACTCGTACATTGAGGATATCAGTTTATCCGAACATGAACAGAAATTACTTTTAGAGCAACCCTTAAACGTGAGGGCCTACATTAGTTTTAATGAAGTTAATAATATTAATATTATGTGGCGGACTAACTATTGTAGAAACAATACCACACAAAGATTTGTCAGCTAAACTATGAACAGACCATTTAAATATAGAGGGGAGGAAAGCTCTTTTTAAAGTATGTAGCTATTTTGGTGACATATTTTTTAGAGAAGGTAGTAAACTGTCTTTTACAAATGCTGTAAAGCATCGAACTAAAACTAGTGAAGACATACCAATATTCATTAAGTCATATTTGTACATAGATACTTTGAAATTCACACAGCTAAGATAAAGTCTCAAGTTCAGGAATTTCTTAAAAAAATATCATAGGCCCAAGCTTTCCTCCGTAGAGTTGTACTGTAATAAGTAAGCAAACGAACTGGTTTTAATGAGTGTTTATTAACGACTGATTGACAACTTACAACTGATCTCAAGAGAGTGAGTGATTAGAATGACAGAAATATACATAAATCGTCATGTAGAATACATCGATATTTATCTATACAGGGTGTCGCAAAAATCAACGTCGAGCCAGAAACGGGCGATAGGTCAAGTGGTGTCGGTTATCACAAAATTATAAAAAAGGATCTAAGTCATGCACTTTTAAAATTATTGGCACTCAAAAAAAATCGAGAAATCTGACACCCTGTGACGATCTTTCACGTACTGTGACCGCAAATCTTTACTTTTCTTCGTTTTTTTCATTGTGATGTAACCCTGAGTAACTGTTCTGTAAATTACGGTCCAAAATTGAAACATAACTATATCGGTTTTAACTAAAATATTGCTTTTTTATCCATCCATGTATCTGAAAATCATTAATCACTTTAAAAGATGTCGTATTTAGTCTGGATTCCAAAATGGTATGACACATGGTAGACTAACGCTTAATTGAGGACAAAAAAAATATTTTGTTAAAGAAACCCGATTCCTAGTTAATTCTTTTTAATAAGTTAAAATGAGTACCAAGTGTGTGCGATACAGACAGTGACGGCATGATTGAGACGGATAAACACGCCATTTCGACTAGTTTGGTTGAAACAGATAGGGATGCCACCCTTATCAAGCTGTGACGCATAGGCACATCATGCAATACTGCAGTATGTTACGCTCCTTCGCTAACAGCGCATTATTCTGTATTCGTGTTGATTTCGTGCTTCAACTTTGGCTTTCTTTATTGTACTTCATGGCATTGCGACTTTGATTTGCTATCTGACCGTTTCTGCCGAACCTGGATTTCATCTGGGCTATCATTGATCGTTGATCCCGTGATTGTGCAGTGGAAATGCCATCATGCCATCTCTATACACTGCTCAGGAATATGCTAACATGCATTTCATTTATGGGGAATGCTAGTGTAATGCTAGTGCTGCAGCCAGTCTTTATCATGAGAGATACGCAAATGTTCAGCGTCATTCGGACCATCGAGTGTGTGTAAATGTGCACCGGTCATTCTCAGAGGGTCGATTTCCAAATCTGAGGGAAGACCCGTCATGCCCTACGAGGACGAAGTCTTACAAGCAGTCGCACAAGACCCTAGTACCTCAGTACGTGCAATTGAAGAAAGCATATGAGTGCCCAAAAGTACAGCACACCGAATTCTAAGGAATAACCAGGTCCATCAGTACCATGTACAACGAGTCCAAAGTCTGCTACCATGAGGATATCCAGAAAGAGTGCAATTTTGTCAAACGATGTTGCAGAGGTTCAGAGAGGATCCGAGATTCTTCGAAAAAATTCTATGGTCGGACGAATCAACTTTTCAAAGGGACGGTTATATGAACCTCCACAGTTTGCACGAGTGGCACGTGGAAAATCCACATTTGATGCAGGAGGATAGATCACAGTACCATTTTAAGCCGGCCAAGGCTAATAAAAAAAAAACAATACAATTAGGCAGGCCAACTCTGCTTCACATGAAGCTACCTATCACTGGAGGACTTCGACGACGAATCATCCTCGCCTTCATCAAGCCACCAAAATTGCTGGTGCTGCTGAGCAACATCCCTCCTGTCGCGACTCCCTACCGTCCTACTGAGCCGGAGACGCTCGGCACTGAAATGTGCGACGTCCCTGTCGTAGTTTAGTCGCCTGTCCGCAGCTGTTCGAGCGACGTGGAAGATTAGCTTCACCGCCAATCTGTCCTCGATCAGACCTTTGCTATCTAGATAGAGGAACGCTTCTGGAGGAATAAAGCCGTTAAAGCGAACTCTCTCGTGATAAATATAATTCGGGTAATAAGCCCCGGAGATCAGGTTGTTCGAGTTATGTCCATATGCTAAGTTTTTTGTTAAATTCTTTTCTTAGCCTTAAGCATAGAAAATAAGTATATTCCTAAATAAAATGTAAACAAAGTCGAAAGACATAGATATAAGAATTTAGAGTAGCTTAGAGTGCTTGTGTGCCAGTAAGTTAGTATAAGTTTGTTAAGTAATAATAAGCTAGCATTTAAGCATTTTTGTTAGTATGTAAGAGTTAATGATTTAGAAAATAAAATGCATTTAAAACTCAGGTTGT
Source organism: Volucella zonaria (assembly GCA_963966105.1). Taxonomy (NCBI): domain Eukaryota; kingdom Metazoa; phylum Arthropoda; class Insecta; order Diptera; family Syrphidae; genus Volucella; species Volucella zonaria. Next base: position 87,920,031 of record OZ014530.1, on the reverse strand, counting down.
TCGATGAGGTCATTGCTCTTGCAATGTGCCTTCGAGTCAACTTAATGACGAAATTGTCCACTCTTATTGGGTTCGCCCTATTGTATAAGACCTCATTAAGATAGACTCTAGTGGTCTGTAGTGGAAACCGATGCTTTCAGTGTTGCGAGGCCGTTGACATTTCAACTTATTGAAAAGAATTAGCTATTAATCGGGTTTCTTTAACAAAATATTTTTCTTGTCCTCAATTAAGCGTTAATCTAGCAAGTGTCATACCATTTTGGAATCCAGAGTAAATACGCCATCCTTTAAAGTTACTTGCCAAAAGGGCACAGTACATTTTTTTGCCAGCACAGTCAGTTCAAGTTACGTGATTAATGATTTTCAGTTACATGGATGAGCAAAAAAGCAATATTTTAGTTAAAACCGATATAGTGTCAGATTTCTCGATTTTTTTTTTGAATGCCAATAATTTTAAAAGTGCGTGACTTACATTTTTTTATAATTTTGTGATAACCGACACCACTTGACCTATCACCCGTTTCCGGCTTGACGTTGATTTTTGGGACACCCTGTATCACTGTATCATTGCATATCCCCATTTAAGCTGTTCAATTATATTCAATATTTTAAATTCAAATAACAACTTCAACTATGGATAAATACAAATTACAAACGTATGTGATTTATGTACCTTTTGTTTAAATGAAATAGTGAAATTTTATGCATACTTACGTACTTTACTATCGAATGCCATACTGATTGCATAATGTATATAATTATTTCCGTTTTTTAAGAAGAACTAATTTCGTCACAAAACCCCACCACCCAGCAACTGTATCCAATAAGATCTCAGCAACGCATGCTTTTCTTTAATTTCACCGGGTACCCAATGCTTTCCCTCCTGTATCCAAACTTTCTGCCCTACATAAAAAGCTGGTTTCAATTTTGCATTGCGATCTGTTACTATTTGTTTCTATGTTGTTACTTTCTAACACTGGCAATTGCTTACTGCACATTTGCGTATTTTTATAAAAACTATCATCTCCAAGTATGAGAGTCCGAGTTTGTGTGCCCATTAGTAATTGAGTTGGTGTCAAGTCAGAATTTTGAATGGGAGTATTTCTATATTCAAGTGACACTAACCAAAAACTACTTTTAGATTCATTGGACTTTCGAATTAAATTGTTTGCTATTTGCACACATTTTTCACTAAATCCTTTAGATATTTTGGACTACTTGTTATAATTCCTATGTCTAACTTTTTGGAGAACTCCGCAAATTTGAAAGAATTGAACGGCATGTTATTGCTTTGGGATTGCTTAAATGGAAAAGACTACCTCTAACTTTCTTATGATTGTTTTGGCTGTTGTATTGCTAAGTGCTATAATGTCAGTATACTTTGACAAGTAATTCCCTATTACGAGATATAATTTCGAGCAATACTCCAATATATCCATTTTTGATACGGACCATCTGGTAACTCATGACTTATTAAAGGCTCTTTCATGTTACTTGAACGGTATTTTTGACAAGTTTTACACTTTGCAATTAAATCTTCAATTTCTTGTTTTAAACTAGGCAAATACACAAGCACTCGAGCCCTAGATTTTGTTTTTTCTATTTCTGAATGCGGTATGTGAATTAATTTAAGAACGGAATTTCTCAAAACTTCAGGAACAAATATCTCTTATCGAAAAATACCAAACCGTCTTCCAAAATAATATTTCCTTTTAAATTTCAGAAGTATTTCAATTTCTCCCATTATGTAAAACCACTTTTAGGTCTTTTAAAATATCGTCCTCTTCTGTTTTTAGTTTGTATAGCTCTTTTTTATCCCTGCTAATGTTAATACTGTGAATAACCAATAATTTCATTTTTATCAAATTTTGTAGAACTGGGATTATGTGATAGTAGGCCGGCAAAAACCATTTGCTTCCCAGGTAGATACTCAAAGTTTAAATTATATTTTCCTAGCCTAAGTTTCATGCGCTAAAGCCTTGGTGAGGGTATTTTACTGTTTTCTTTTTTTTATCATTCCCAACAACGGCTTATAATCGGTAACTATATTAATTTGTCTGCCATATATTAAAAAATTCCATTTATTGCAGGCAAAAATTACAGCTAGAAACTCCCTTCCGATGTTTGCATACTGTTTCTCCGTTTCAGTAAGACTACAAGAAGCGAATGAGACTGGTCTAAAATTCTGCATTCTGCACAAGGCAAGCACCAAGTCCATTCTGAGACGCGTCCGTTATGGTTATCATCTCATTTGTATCGAATGGTTTTAAAATTGGCGCGTTTATGATACTGTCTTTTATTTGTTGCAGACATTTATCATGAATAGCATTCCATTCGAAAAAAATATTATTTTTCAGAATTTCCCTTAATAGAGTCGAAATTTCAGCCAAGTATGGTATGTACTCCCTCACATAATTAATTAAACCTTACAACTTCTGCAAACCGTTTTGCATTTTGGCGCTTTAAGTTCCTGGATTGTTTGTATTCGATCATCATCCAACGCAATACCATCCTCGCTGAATTGATGACCCAGAAACTTTATTTTCTTTTGTTTATATTGAGCTTTATCTATGTTTCTTTCTAAAGCCCTATTCAGCACTAAATCCACTATTTGATCATGCACCTCAAGAGTGTCCGTTGCTATCGCTACATCGTTGATATAAATATAAATAACTGCGAAATTTTGTTCATTAATTTTTTGAAAAATCTCTGGCGCCGTTTTGCGGCCGAATACGTTTCATGCACCTAAATGCATGTACAAGAGGCGTGCTAAATGTACATAAATTTGTCGACTCTTCATCCAGCTCGATATGAAAAAATCCATCTTTAATATCAAAAACAGAGAAAACCTTTTTACTTGCAAATTGTGTTTTAATTTGTTCAAATAAGGATATTTAGTGGAAATCGTCTTAAATAGACATGTTTAAATATTTTGGATCAAGACATATTCTGAGTTTATTAAGGTTTTCTACAATAACTATGTTAAAAACCCATTCACTCGAGCCTTCACAGCGTTCGATTATACCCATTTGACACATATTTTCTAGTTCCTTTCTCAGTGGACCTTTTAACGACAAAGGTAGACGCCTCTCTGACCTAGCTACAGGTGTTGTACTTTCCTTAACTTCAATATGGAAATTTTTGTAGCAACAGCCTAAACCAGTAAATACCTTTCCGTATTTTTTTAATAACTAACATTTCCAATTAACAACTATCTAATCCCAAAAGCGGAATTCTGCCGTCATCTACCATAAAAGATTCTATTAGGGCTGCTTTATTACCAACCTCGCACTTTAATTCAACTGTACCTATCGTTTTCAGTTTCATTATAAGCTGAAAGTTTGGAGCAATTTCGAGAATTAATTGTACCCTTTAAGTCTTTTATATATTTAGCTGCTAAAATATTCACCATCGCCACCGTACCCAGCTTAAAAGTTACATTTTTGTTTTTGATTTTAATTAATTCTAGCCACATATTAATAGCTTTTTGTTTCTTTGAAATGGTATCAGTGAAGAAATCTTCGCTTACCTCGTTGCTTTCAATATTAATTTCACTAACCGGTTTACTTTTATATACAATTGCAAAGTGGTTAGTCCGTTACACCTCGTGCATCTCTTGCGGGGCAAGAAAATATCCCCTGCGTCCTCCCACACCTCATATAATCAATTTGGCTATCCGATCTAACATGTGCTGATCTAGAATTATAAAAATTATTATTGTCATTTTGCTTATTATTTAAACTTAATTTATTCTTATCATTTTGTCGAGGTCTGAATTCATGCTTCACTGTGTTTAAGGGGACTGCTTCAACTCTGTTGTTCATTTGGTCCATTTGCTTTATTGTTGCTTCTGCAGATCGGGCCATTTCAATTGACTTCGGCAGCGTAAGATCTTCTGTTTCAAGAAGACGCTTCTGTAGGTTCTAATCAATGACTCCATGACCTAACCTGTCTCTCACCATTCTGTCCGCATCATTAAATTCACACTTCCGAACTTATTTCTTGATATCCATCAAAAAGATGTCGAACGGTTCATTGTGACCTTGGTTCCTCGTGTGAAAGAAAAAGCTGTCATGTACTTGATTCGTTTTGCCAGTGCAAAATGTCTTAAATGCGTCCACGACGGATTGTAATTTCTCTCGTTTCTCGTCATCAAGTTTCAATACATTTCGAAAGGCTTCCTCAACAGCGGCATTTAAAAATATTGCGTCTTGAACAGCATCGGTCTTTTTTTCAATTTCAATTGCCGTTGAAAATACTTTAAAGTTTCTGTAGAAAATTTTGCCAATTGTCTGGTAAGTTTAGCTCATTGATTTTTTTTATAAAATCCACGTTCTTATGGATATACATAAAATGCACATTTTTTGGAGGACGTCCACGCAGTCGCTTTACTTCTGGTTTAGCTTTAGCTCTACCTATGCAACAAGAATATTTCTTTTCACATTTTTGGATTAAATGTATTTTTTTTTTAATTTTTTGTGCGATTCGACTGCAAACGAACTGGTTTTAATGAGCGTCGGAAATTCATTCAAGATTTTTTCAAAATAACAAACCCCTTACGGAATATTTGAAAAAGGAAGGCAAATCAAATTATACCAAAGATACGTCAATTGTTTTGAACATTGTAATGGTACTTTTAGTAATGATCTTCTTTTCCAGATTTTTCACGACCGTTTAACTCACTAATGCAAGTAACCCTGCGATTGGTGCAGTTTTTAGTCACGATATACGTCACGGATGTTATCGGAAGCGAAGATCAATTACAGTACTATAGAAAATGATCTATTTGTCATTGTTAGGGCAACCAAATATTTATGTCCTTTGTCCATGCTGTTCACATTAAATCTTACATTTTTTTATATTTATTTTAAAATATCTTAACTTTCCTTTTATACCTGGTAATTCACCACATAATAATTGAATTACGAGTACAACAATGAGGTACTACCACATTGTTAATTAATGTATCAAACTCTGTAAAGGAGAACTAGTGTTCGGAATCTTCTTCCAATAAATTCTCTCTCCTGGAGATCGAGCAGCTACTTTGTTAGATTGGAATCGATGATGAAAGAATTCGAAGATCAACCGTCGAAGATCAACCGTCGAACCATCAAGTAGTACATACCATATACTCGTATACTAGATTGAATAAAGAAGAAATTAAACAAAATTTAAAGTCGTGTCTTTTATTTTAAAGTTGAGAAGTTTTTCCAAAGCAATTTAAAATTATTAAAATTTAAAAGTGTTTAAATTCGTTGAACTTCATTCACTTAGTACCCCTAAGTGAAGCTCCAACCACCTACGTATAACATAAGTATCTATTCAGTAACCAATCGCACATCTATAGAACTTCTTACAGGCAGGACACCTAAAATCATCCAATCCCTTAACTATGATTATGTGAATAAGTTACAACAATTCTAACTTGGACTTTACGAACTTACTAAAATCTAAATAAAAAAATCATGACAAAAAAGTGATAGACAAACTAAATAAGAACAGAGATGCGCCACCAATGTTTCATGAAAACGAAACAGTTTATGAGTTTAACAATATACGTAACAAGCTTACTCCTAGGGTTAAAAAGTTGAAGCTAAAATCAGATAGAAAAGTAACTGCAATAACACAAAAATAAAATCAAAAGAAAACGGAAGTATAAAATACATAACCTTGAACCAACAATGGATAGAAATACAAATCATGTTAAGCAGTCAAATCCTTCTGTCAATGGAGAGGAGACAATTTAAAACCGATGTAACATGGGCTGAAAAATCCAGTTTTGTAGTAAAACAAAATATTTGCAAAATTCAAATTTATTTATCAAGATAGTTGCCTTCGAGGGCGATACACTGATTGAAACGATTTTTCAATCTTTCGATACCAGTTTTGTAGTACCATTTCGGTTTAGCCTCAAAATAGGCCTCTGTTTCGGCGATTACTGCTTCATCGGTCTTAAATCTCTTTCCGGCGAACATTCTTTTGAGGTCTGCGAACAGGAAATAGTCGCTGGGGGCCAAATCTGGAGAATACGGTGGGTGGGGAAGCAATTCGTAGCCGAATTCATTTAATTTTGCCATCGTTTTCATCGACTTGTGACACTGTGCATTGTCTTGATGAAACAGAACTTTCTTTTTCTGCAAATGCGGTCGTTTTTCTGCGATTTCGTCCTTCAAACGCTCACACAGTCATAGTCGCTGTTGATAGTTTGCCCCTTTTGGAGATAGTCGATGAAAATTATTCCATGTGCATCCCAAAATACGGATGACATAACCTTGCCAGCCGAGGACGAGGTTCGTCAAGGTTCGAATCCTAGCCACGACAAGTTTTCATTCGTGTAATTGGAACTCAGTCAGAAAAATCTGCATGTGAAGGCATAACACTGACATGTAGATTTGGCTGTTGTAGAGTTTTCAAGCACAAAACAACCGTTAAAATTCACAACCTGAATCATTACGAGTGAAGAAAATCTCTCCGTCCTATTCGGACTCCCACCCCTGGAGAGTCAATATCGAAACCAAACACACCTGAGTTTCAAACCACTACATCACAAACTTTCCTTTCTCCTCCTTCTATCTTTCCGCCCTCGCCAAGACAACAGTAAAAGGGTATCCATAACCCCTTAGGCGTGCGTAAATTATATAAACAAAAAAAAAAAAAAGCTGACTGCCGACTTGATTCTGGTGTGAAGTGATGGAGCCAAGTTTCATCCATTGTCACATACCGACGCAAAAATTCGGCTTGCGATTCAACAGCTTTAAACACTCCTCTGAATCATCAAGACGTTGTTGTTTTTGGTCGACTGTGAGCAAACGCGGCACCCACTTTGAACAGAGCTTTCGCATGTTCAAATATTCGTGTATGATATTTTGACATCTTCAGAGCCTACGATATCTCGATCAACTTCACTTTACAGTCATTCGTAATCATTTTGTGGACTTTTTTGATGTTTTCATCTGACACAGCCTCTTTTGTCCACTGCGTGCATCATCTTCGGTGCTTGTATGACCACTTTTAAATTTTTCAATCCACTTGCGAATGGTTCGTTCGGCTGGTGCAGAGTCTGGGTAACACTTATCAAGCCATTTCTTTGCATCGGCTGCATTTTTTCCCATCAAAAAGCAATGATAAATCAACACACGAAATTGCTTTGAATCCATTTTTTTCACAATAACAAAAGTTGCTTCACTCACAACGGTATATCTCGAGAACTAATCGTCCGACAGCTGTCAACTTTATACACGTATCTTTTGAAGGTTGGTACTAACTGAAAATTGTATGGATTTAATTCAAGTGCCCTCTCTTAGAAACTGCACGGACTTTTCAGCCCATGTGTTATTTAGAGCAACAAAATGCTTGCAGAAGCTTTTGTATGTCTACACCTATTCCAGAAAATCGCTTGTTGCCTGCACAACATAAATATATATTATTAAAAAAAAAATGTACATTTTTTACCTTTAGCTATTCCAAGTTACTGTATCTTGAAAACTTCTCCTTACCTGTTCACACTTCCAATTCCCATATAAGTCACTGTGCTTTAATTTTAATGATAAAACATCTCTGCTTAATGCATGTTATTGCGAGCATTAGAAAGATAACGACATATCTTTGCAAGATGTCTAAAATCAAAATATTGGTGCGCCAACATTAACAAAACAAATAGCATCAATCATCAGAATCAACTTCTCAGATTCACCTGGTTCAACTGAATAGCCTACACTTTGATCTAGGGGCGGAGGAGTTATATACGTATTGTAATGTGTATTCGTAGCATACACTTTAATATGACAAAATGTACTTATTCATATCAATACCATAAATGTGATTGACTAACGGACTACTCTGGCATTTAGAAGACAATCTGAACATGAACTGTATTATAAAGTAAAAACTGGGCTCAGTTCCAGTGTTTTCAGACTTTGGTCGCGTCGGTCGATTCGCCTTCTTCAATCAAATTAAAAAAAAGTCCTGTTTAAGGACTCCGTTTCCCCTTTTTTTCCCCTGTTTTTTTAGTATGTTTAAAGTAAATATATATGTGCTTAAAGAAACGCGTTTTCGTTTTTAACGAAAAAATATTAAGTTGATTCCTAATTATCCGCCGTTTTTAAAAAAAAAAATTTCAAATATTTAACAGATTAAATGATTATTCTGCAGCATATTCACTCTCGACTTCAATAACTGCTTCCCATTTGCTTTGTAGACGCTCGGTCCCACTAGCAATTTCTCAGTGTGCGATTAACGCGGTAGTCCGAAGGCGCCTCTGTGGGAAGGTATGGTGGACTAGGAAGTCGCTCCCATTCCTTATTAACGATGAATTCGACAACATGAAGCTCAACATGTGGACGTGGAACACAATTTTGGTTTTTTTTTTGCGGTCTTGTTGTTGAATTGCCGTTTGTCGTATTTCTACGTAATCCGCCATTGTTCACATTCTTCATCTTCGTTCCACCAATAACAAATCCCTTTTGAAATGATTACCCAATGGAAGATTCCACTTCTGTCCCACCATACATAACACATTGGCTTCTTACAGTGGACGTCTTTCGGTATTCCTTTTGGTATTTTAATAAGCGAAACGCAAACCTTCTTTCTGTTGACGTTTTTGAAGGGAAGAAAAGATTCATCCCCTGTGAAGAGATTCTTCAGGAACGGAGAAAATCGGCGAAAATTCGGACACGTTCAGCGTTGTTGATGTCAGAGAGTCAGCCATCCACCTAATTTCCACACTTTGCCAAATTTTTTTCAGTCATCAGACGATCGTTGATTGGCTGACATTAAAGTCTTTGGCCAGTATTCAAGTTGCCATGCTTTCGTCCTCGATTGTCTAATTGCCTGATTGTCAAAATCCGATAGAAGACCTCTTCCTGGATTATCTTTAGAGCTGGTATCACCTGATTTGAAGCGGGCTAACTACCCCCGACATTATCTTTTGCGAATTGTTCCTTCGCCAAAAAGTTCGTTGAGATCACGAAATGACTATGCTGCTTTCCATCTTATCTCGAGGCGGTAAAGCATAATATGACGAATATGAATATGAATTTTGACACGCGTTTATATCAACTAAACAGGGATGAATACTTGTATGAAAAAAAATAAACGAAATGTAAATTTTCACTAACAAAAACCGCGCCTATATTAACGGCGGATAATTACGACTCAACCTATTATTAATTTTATAATTCATTTATTAAAAAAAATTGCATACACAAAACAAACTTATTTTAGTTAATTAATAACAAACAAATAAAAAGTCTTACAAACGAAACAGAAATATTTTAATTCAAAGTTACACATTTATATCATAAATAAGAAATCAGTCAAAGCCTAACTCAAATATTCTTGATCTGACATCCTTAAACACCGATGTAATGTGTTAATGAAGATCAAATATCATTAAAATATGAAAACTCGTCATAACTGATTAAATTATATAATTGGTTTTTAAAATAAAATCACACTACTTTATCTTATCTTACGATCTTAATTTTCATGTACTAAAGTAATTAATTGTACTAAAATCAAGAAAACTATCTGTCAAAATGAAAATATGTAAAATACTCTTTCGCAAACTTTCATTCGATACAGAATAAATTATAACGTCCAAGCACAAAGATCTCTCTTTTAATTTTAATTTATTAAATAGTATTTCATGGTCCTTCGAGCCGGATGCTGTTTTCAGAGTGACTACACGAACTAAATTGTCTCTACCAGGATGAGTGTCGATGATGCGTGCTAAATTCCATTTTCCTGGGGGTAGGTTATCTTCCTTTAGCAAAACTAAATCACCGATTTTGGGTTGGTCTTCCACCTTTAGCCATTTTGGTCGCTGCTGCAATCGAGTGAGATATTCTGACGTCCATCGTTTCCAGAATGTTTGTTGGAATTTTTGCATTTGTTGCCATCGTTGTAAAGGTCCAATTTTTGTTTCCGTTTTGTTAGCTTCTGGGATGTTGGTCAGTGCTCGACCGATGAGAAAGTGTCCGGGGGTGAGAGCAGTGAAATCGTGAGGATTGTCGGTCATCGGACATAGAGGTCTGGAGTTTAAACATGCCTCCACCTGATGCAGAAACGTGCTTAATTCCTCATAAGTGTATTTCTCTTCCCCTATAATTCTTTTAAGGTGGTGCTTCACCGACTTCACCCCGGCTTCCCAGAGCCCTCCGAAGTGAGGAGACGCAGGAGGAATGAAGTGCCACTCTATGCCCTCCTTTGCGGTCAGTTCAGCGACAGCCTTCCATCCGACATCAACTTCCGCGAACAACTTCTTCACCTCCTTGTTGGCTCCTATAAAGTTTGTTCCGTTGTCGCTATAGATGTGAGTGCATATCCCTCTCCTGGAAATGAATCGGCGTAACGCGGCGATAAAGGCTTGGGTCGTTAAGTCGCTGACTAATTCGATGTGAATGGCTTTAGTTACCAAACACACAAATATGGCAAAGTACGCCTTGAGGATTTTGGCGCCTCGACCTTTCCAAGATTTTATATCGGCCCCGCGTAGTCTACTCCGGCATGAGTGAAGGGTTGCGAAATGGATACCCTTGGAGCTGGTAAATCGCCCATAAGTTGGGTTTTCGGCTTCGCTCGGTATCGGAAACATATAATGCACTTGTGTAAAATGCTCTTTACGGAATTTTTAAATTTTAAAATCCAGAACCTGTTGCGTAAGTATGCGGTGGTTTGCTGTAAGCCTCCATGCAGTGTTCTCCAATGAGCGTCGGCTATAAGAAGTTTTGTAAAATGATGGTTTCCCTTAAGAATGATGGGGTGCCGTTGTTCGAACGAAAGTTCAGAGTGTTGCAGTCGCCCTCCTACTCGTAGAACTCCGTCGAAGTCCGAGAAGGGTGAGAGTGATCCCGGTATTTTGGCTTTCTCGGAAATGAACGTATCCTCTTGAGCTAGTTTCACAAGTATTAAGGTGGTAGACTGCAATTCTGCTGGAGAAAGTGTGTTAAAATTCCTAAAACAGTGTGGATTTTGAACATTTTTAATAAACCGTCGACAATAAGCTACAATTCTAACTAATTTGCTTAAATTTGAATGCTCTAACATCAAAGTAACAATAACATTCTGTGTCTTTATGGCTGCATGGGTTCTTACCGAACGTTTCTCCTCCTCTGTTACTAGGCTCTTCGGCTGTTTGGGATATTGAAATTCCCAAGACTCTCGAAGGAATTCGGGTCCATTCCACCAGAGGGTGCTTGAGAGCAAGGCCGAAGGCATTACTCCCCTTGACGCTAAGTCGGCTGGATTTAACTCGCTGGGGATATGCTTCCAGTTTTCAGGTTTGACCAGTCGCTGGACCTCCGCCACTCTATGGTTGACGAATGTAGCCCATTTCATTGGAGGAGCAGCGATCCACGCCAGCGTTATTGTTGAGTCCGTCCACGCGTATTGTTTTGCGTCTCGTAAATTTAAGACCTTTGCGATGTAATCGAGCAGTGTGGCCAGCATAACAGCTCCACAAAGTTCGAGTCGTGGAAGCGTTTGACTCTTCACAGGTGCAACTCTGGTCTTCGACATGAGCAAGTGTGAGTGGATTTTGTGTTGTGAATCGAGGATCCTGAGATATACCGCCGCACCATACGCTTTCTCGGAGGCATCGCTAAAGCCGTGAAGCTCAAGTCCATGGTATGTGTCACTCATGTGAATCCAGCGGGGAATACGAATTTTCTCGAGGTGTGATAGTTCCTCCTGGAAAGCGGTCCACTCTTTCTTCATCTCAAGAGACAGCGGCTCGTCCCAGTTCCATCCGCAGCGCCAGAGTTGTTGCATCATTATCTTACCTTTTATTATAGATGGCGCAATCCACCCGAGTGGGTCGAACAATTTTGCAATTGTGGAAAGGATGGTTCTTTTTGTTGGTTCTGCAGAATCAAGTTGAATATTTTGGAATGCGAGATTATCTTCACCTGGAAACCACCTAATTCCTAGGGCATTTATGTGATTGAGTGAGTTGAGAGGTAACGAAAATTTAGATTCCCTTTGTTGTACTGGTATTCCATCTAGAATTTTCTCAGCGTTACTAGCCCATTTTCGAAGACTGAATCCTCCCGCCAGTAATAGGCTGTTTACCTCTTTGCGCTTACGCACCGCTTCTTCTACAGTGTGGGCTCCAGCAAACAGATCGTCGACATATATATCCTCTTTAACCATCTGTGCCCCTAAAGGATACGTGTGTGCTTCGTCATCCGCCAATCGATTAAGACAACGAATGGCCAGGTACGGAGCACAAGTTGTCCCAAATGTGACAGTTTGTAGTCGGTACAGCTTTACTTGTTCAGACTCTTCATTACGCCAGAATATTAAATGGTAATAGGAATCTTCTTTGCCTATCTTGATCTGTCGGTACATTTTTTCAATGTCCGCTGTGAAGGTGAATTTGTGTCTTCTCCACTTTAAAACGATATCGATGATATCAGTTTGTATCTTCGGCCCAGTCATTAGATGTTGATTTAATGAAGTCCCATCCAGCGTTTTGGCTGCCGCATCAAACACCACTCGTAGTTTAGTTGTAGAGCTGGATTCTTTGCACACGGCATGGTGTGGCAAAACGTAATGAAAAGGAGTCCTCAGAACTTCATCTTGTGTCATATCAACTTCTTCCATGTGTCCTAGCTGGAGGTATTCTTGTATGCACTTCGTGTACTCTATTTTTAGTGCATTATTCATGCGGAATCTCCGCTCCAGATGAGCAAACCTACGCAAGGCACCTTGCCTCGAGGGTCCAAGCGCAGGTCTGCCCCCTGCTTTAAATGGTAACGACAATTCGTAGCGTCCACTTGGTAATCGTTTTGTCGTTGATTCAAAGAACTTTTCACACTCCAGATCTTCGGAAGTTTGTTGTGGTTTAAAGGGGATTTCTTCCACCTCCCAGAAACGTCGCAGCTGCTTGTCTATGTCGATGGTTTGCACAAAGCTCTTTATGCTCCGTCTCGGCTGTGGAATTTTTCCCATAACGACCCACCCTAGCAATGTGTTTTGTGCTATTGGACCTTCTTCTTCACTATCTCTTACTATTTGAGGAAGTACTATTTCGGAGTACAGGTCATTTCCTAGCACTAAGTCTACTTCAGCTGGCGTGTAAAATGTCGGGTCTGCTAAAGGCAAACCCTGAATGTGGCTCCATTTTTGTGATTGTACTCTGTGGGAAGGAAGTAGTCCAGTTAAGGAATCGAAGATCAGTGCTTGTACTTTAGTCTCAAAATCTGACTGGAGAGACTCTAGCGTAAGGTCGACATATCCCTGACATACTCCGGCATTAACTTTTCCTAATCCTGAAACCTCCACATGAGTGCGTTTGCCCTGTAGACCTAACCTTTGTGCCGCTTTTCTAGAAATAAAGCTTGCTTCAGAACCTGGATCAATTAAACCGCGAAGATTAACCCTATCCCCGGATAACGACCGAACGTTTACTATTGCGGTAGCTAATAGCACTTCATTGTGAGTTTGAGTGGTGTGAAGACTCTGTACTTGGTTGGATTGAAATGGTAAGGCGTTTGAGTTTAGGGGGTGTGGTTGTGAATGTGTTGAGTGAAAATGTTGTTGCTTGCTGGTGGATGCAATAGGTGCTGGTTGTGTGGTGTTGTGTTGTGTATTTGTAGTGTGTGAACTGTGTGAAACGGAATTCATGTGCAGCAGTGAATGATGGGGCTGCTGGCAGAAATAACACCTAAGCCTACTTGGACATTGTGTCGTGTTATGACTGTATGCCAAGCAATTCTCACATACTCCAATTCGGTTTACTGTATTTCTGCGTGAAGCAGTATCCATTTTCAAAAATTTGTTGCATGTTCGTAGAGCGTGGGCACCTTTGGCGCAAACTTTGCAATTATAATGGCTTTTCTTCTCTTGTTTGAGAAGAAAGGATTGCTTTTTCACCATTACCTCTTTATTGACCTTTGTGTCCTGCTGTTGCCCTACAGCCTCTAGCGTTCTAAATCTCGCCTCTAGGAAATTACAAAAAATATTAAATTTGGGTAAGTCCTTATTCGTACCCAGTTTTTCCTCCCAGAGTTGTTGAGTAATTACCGGGAGTTTTCTCACCAATGAAAAAATGAATACAGCATCCCAATGCTCTACTGGCAACTGTAAATTTTGAAGAGCATGTCTGCATTCTACAGAAATATCTAATAGTTTCTTCAGTGCCGTGACTGACTCTACCCGAATAACTTCCTGGTCGAAAAATGTTTTTAATTGAGTATTAACCAGAACGCGTTTGTGGTCATAACGTGCGGTGAGTATTTTCCAGGCAGCGTCAAAGTTGCCCTTATTTACAGGCAAGTGTTGTAGTAGTCGCTCTGCTTCATCGCGCAAACTAGATTTTAAATAATGTAACTTTTCGACCTCGCACAAGTCTTTGTTCGAGTGAATAAGGGAAACAAAGATATCATGAAATGACCGCCATGTGTTATAATCCCCGGAAAAAATGGGTATATTTATTTTCGGTAAACGAATAGTTGGCTTATCATTATTATTGCTTACAGTAGCACTCACCGTAATTTCTTCCGTCGCTTGAATTTTATCCAAAGTATCCAGCATCAAGGTCTTATAATCGCAGTATAATTCCTTTATCTTATCAAAGATGTCTTCAAATTCCGGTTCCTCCTCGGGTTTGGATTCAGCAATTCCCTGGGTGTTGTACTCGCTGCTAGTCTGGAAAGTTTTCTCCAGTGTATCCAAGCGATTGCGAAGGTAATTTTTTGTCCTTTCCTTTGGAGAACGTTTGCCGAAATTTTCGATGTCTTTGGTTATTTGCTTTAGCAAATTTTTCTGCAGCTTAAGTTTCGCGCTCATGATGCAAAGGCCGTGCGTAAGAGGAAAAAATAATGAAAGTGCGTATTCCAACTTACTTTTTGTTTGACAACTGACTACTCGACTAATCCACCTATGATTCCAGGTTGGCTCGAAAAAAGAAGTGATTCGTAAGAGAAACAAAATTAATGGGTACGTATTTCAACTTACGTTCGAACCAATCCTAGATATTGAAAATAAAATAAGATGTTTCTTCCAGTTATCCTCAACTGTTCTCGTAACGTTATACTTTAACGTCTTGAATAACCGTCCAAATAGTGGTGCACCTTGCGGTTCACAGAGTTATGGTTCCAAACGGTGCACACGCGTGTGCGTTAATTTTACTGCTGCATACAACAGAAATAATTTCACGGCGCGGGAACCCGTTTTGCACTTGCAAAAAACTCACTTGTTACAATTAAGTGTAATTTTTCCGTTTATGTGTATGTATCTTAATTTGTTTGAAAAATCTGTTCAAAAGCACTGTTTAGTCAAAAGAAAAAAAAATGTTCACACACTAAATGTATTTTCGATTAACAATTATTAATCTGTAGGATCGAAGGACCATGAAATACTATTTAATAAATTAAAATTAAAAGAGAGATCTTTGTGCTTGGACGTTATAATTTGTTATGGGCCTTTTGATCTCACCGGTTGCTGTTTTCAGAGTGACTACACGAACTAAATTGTCTCTACCAGGATGAGTGTCGATGATGCGTGCTAAATTCCATTTTCCTGGGGGTAGGTTATCTTCCTTTAGCAAAACTAAATCACCGATTTTGGGTTGGTCTTCCACCTTTAGCCATTTTGGTCGCTGCTGCAATCGAGTGAGATATTCTGACGTCCATCGTTTCCAGAATGTTTGTTGGAATTTTTGCATTTGTTGCCATCGTTGTAAAGGTCCAATTTTTGTTTCCGTTTTGTTAGCTTCTGGGATGTTGGTCAGTGCTCGACCGATGAGAAAGTGTCCGGGGGTGAGAGCAGTGAAATCGTGAGGATTGTCGGTCATCGGACATAGAGGTCTGGAGTTTAAACATGCCTCCACCTGATGCAGAAACGTGCTTAATTCCTCATAAGTGTATTTCTCTTCCCCTATAATTCTTTTAAGGTGGTGCTTCACCGACTTCACCCCGGCTTCCCAGAGCCCTCCGAAGTGAGGAGACGCAGGAGGAATGAAGTGCCACTCTATGCCCTCCTTTGCGGTCAGTTCAGCGACAGCCTTCCATCCGACATCATAATGTCTTTTACCTCACCTCCTTCTATTATTATTTTCACCACCAATGCTCCGCCGAAATTGCCACTAGTATTCCGTACCTTCAAACATAATAGCCGTCTTGCTATTAATGCTCATCAGGGTACCCTCAAGCTCACTTTCGAACGTACTCTGAAATATCATGATTCTTTCCTAAGCCGTAGAACTCGCTTATGGAATGCCCTGGTGAGCTCTTTATATACTAGTCATTACAACTTGCAAACATTTAAGACTAACGTGCATCGGTATCTCGCTTTTTTCCGTCCTAACTTTCCTTGGTCCCCGCTGTCTCCAAACACTTTAAGGGTACTAAAAATTCCTTGAGCGGGCGCTAATTAGAAAAAAAAAGATATGCTAGTACACGTATCTTCAGTTCTACACAATTATGACCTTTCTTCAAAATTTTAGTAGGAAGAATACCACAGAGCGTTCGTTTATCATGTTGATTCCTTGGCTTGGGTTTGTTTAAGTTAATTGCTGAAAAGGCCCTTCCAGGGAAGACAAAAAAACAATTTTTTAACCATATCAGAATCTCACATTAATAAAATACTATATTATTCCAAAAGTGCTGAAAATTTTAAGATATATCAATGCTATCCAGATCAGTAAACTCGGATTTGACAAATAAATGAGGCAAATGCTTGCAAGGTGGAATGGGCGAAGAATCAGTTTAATTTTTTTAAGAAATTGGATTTATAAATTTCGATTAAAAATTTTCTGGGATGCAGTTATAAAAAAAATTCTAAAATTTTCTCTAAACAAACTTATTTCGAACTCACTGATTTTGGAACGTTCGGGTAACTTGTCATTTAGAAAAGAGCCTAAGTACGAGTAGATATCCTCGTTTGGAAAAAATTACTTTCATTATCAAAAATTACATCCAAAATACTCGGTAATTTTTCTTAAAAGCAAAATGTTCTTCATAAAGCAGTCGAAAAGTGTATTAAGCGTTAGAACATTTTTTTCAAAAAACATGTGTACTCGTAGCTTCCGACAGCATTTGCAAATTGAGTTTATAGAAAAGCTGCAAAAATAAATTTAAGACCTCGAGGTAAAATAGTGTGGTTAGCTGATCTAAGAGGCGGTATATCAAGAGACAATATCAAAAGTTGAAAGTGCATGGAATAATAGTGGATTGTATTCGCTAAGTACAGGGTGGTTCAAATACACGTTTCTTATTAAAAATAAAATAAAGTGAACAAAAATCAATTATTTTGGGTATGTTATATGGCTACGACTTTTCTTTTTGTGAGAAATTGTAAGAACGAATATGACGTACATGAATTTTGATCAATTGATTTTCACCATTTACTGTATTCGTTTTCTGTTTATCTCCTTAGGGTTAAGAAACATCCGTCAACCTAGCACCCGTGCTCTGTTCTAATTTAGCGGTTAACGTTGACCCATGTTTAATACGAGTATAAACTCAGGAATAAATTTTGGAAAAATCTTGGAAATGTTTTTTTTTTGCTTTATTTAGTCTAGGAGATACAATATCGTATAACTCGCGCGAATGGAAAGTGACCTCAACTAACTAGAAATGCGCAACTGCAGGCAGTGTAGCAGAGAATGCGGATAGTGAGGAGGTCTTGGTTGAGGCCCATATCCACCTCAGTCTGTATCGCCATCTAAAAAGAAAATGCACCCGCAGATGGAACCGTTGGCACAGTCTATGAGCGCAAAAGCATATGACATACATACCGTAAAGCACGGAGGTCACGCTTCTCCACTATCTTAAAGCTTATTTAACGTTCGAATGGAATTGATTCCCCGACTAACAGAAACTTGTTAGACGACGAAATCGACCATCATTTTCTGTCAATGCAAGGCGTCAAGCGAACTATGGGGCAGACTCTTACTCTGTCCGCTCCGGTAATAGTCAGCTCGAAAAGTACAGAGCTCCAACAATCAACGCCCCGTACACATACAAAAGTACTCGTACGAGTACATAGGTTGCTCTCGAGACTTAAGCAGCTGCACAGACAGTTTACTTGCAGAAACGAGTCGCAGATAACAACACAACACAACAAAAATGTTAGCCGATTAATTAAAGAAAATTATAGAAAGCCTGTTAGTGTGTATTGGGGCAATAATATTCGGGCTAAAAAATCCAGTAGACTAGATATATGTATTCCGCAAATTCAGTAAAAAAAAATGTCCAGGCAGAAAGATCACAATGACGTTACTGTGGGATTTAAAATAACACGCATACACGCGTATGCAAAAAAAAAGTTTGTTTAATAGGAATAGCAAAAAAAAAGAATTAAGAAAGCGACTGAATGAATGCAATCTTTCAGTAATGCATTCCGTGAATTCACAGCAAATTCTTCATGTTTTAGAATTCATTCAATTGACTTCACTTTTGGACTTCAGCTTCAAAACTTAAATCACCATTCAAATTTGAAGTCTTTGATTGTGGCAATCATTTGAACCAATCAAGAAATTTGAAGTCACTGGAATGAAATCTTTGTAACTGCACAGCATTCTCTGAAGTCACATTGAAATCACTTGCATTCACTTATAGTCACCTAAGTCTTTAAGACTTAATTATTTCTTTGAAGTCTTTAAGACTATTTCTTTGAAGCCTTTAAGACTTCACACGAATTTCATTGAAGTCTTTGAGACTTCACACGAATTTCATTGAAGTCTTTGAGACTGCTACAATTTGTGGAAAAAAAAACTTCCTTTGACAAATGTAATATGTATTCCAAAATGTAAATTTTGTTTGTTATTTTCAATTCACAAATCATATAAAATAAGTTAAATATTTCATTAGAAATCTTCTCGGATTCGTTTTCGCGGTTTCCAATGTATTCCCCGAAAATGTTAAATTGTATCACACAATAGCATATATTTCATATATGTAGTATTTGAGTTCACTGAATTTCACCTCTTTTCCCAAAAAATATTTAAATCAAATCACTTAAATTGTTAACCTTCCAGAGCAACAATTTTTCGAAATTGAAGTCTGAAAGCGTTCCACGTCGAGGGATATAAAGTAACACAGCAAATAAAAATACGAGTAACCTTTCTACTGCCGCTAACGAAGATAGGGCTGTATTGTACCTAGAGAAGACTTTCTTCAACGCTGGGTACCGATTTAAAACCTCAATCGATGTGGAGAGCTGTGCAAGGTATGTAAAATATTCATTTTCTGCGGAAGCATTTAAATTAATAGATGTCTCTAATAACTGATCTGGAATATTATATAAAATGAATTTTCTTCGTATATTTGCAGTTGGTGTAGTTCCCCAGTTCTTACCTGTACTAGGAAAATCAAAAAAAGAGATTTCATGCGTTGCATTTTGTGATATTTGGCTCTGAGTTCCGATTAAATTTCTCATAAATTTTTTTGTTGACCAAGGAACTTACTTCTTGAATTTTAGTGTCAGTTAAAGAAGGATTTAGCGCTGTGATACACTTCAGTTTTACTGACAGACAGAGGACAGAAGCAACAATTGCTTCGTCCACGTCTCGCGTTAAGTGGAAATATTGATGAAATCCTTTTACTAACTCATCTTTTACCTTTTTAATTTTTTCGAATGGAAGGATTATTAAAGGGCTATTCGCTTGCAACTTTCTGTATTTTGTTCTGATGGTTGCCAAAGTAGGAAGTAAGTAACCGTAAAACATCCCTTTTTCGCGTTGGAGAAAATCTAGAGCTTCCGAAATTGGTCTCAACAAATGGATAAAATCCTCAAGCAAGATAAGCAAACTCGAGTTCAAAAAATGTTTGGACCTCTAACTTTCTGCAAAGCTCATTTATTTTGTACTTATGTGCAATTAAGTCTTTGATGGATACATATAGTGAGTTCCACCAGGTCACAACTGGATATTTGAATTGACAGCCCAAGACTGAAACTATTTGTTCCGAAGTCTTAGGTCTATTGACCTTGGTCAATAAATTTGAGCGTTTTTGGATTATCTTGAAAAAAATAAATGTATAAATGATGTGGATATGACCTTATGGTATCAAAAAATTACCTTACATTTTCATGTTTGCTATACGTTGAAGCATTTTCCCGCAAATTTTTCGTGAAATCGGTTGAAGAGAGTAAATTCAGCGAATGTGTTGCACATTTTATATGCTTCTGCAATGAATTTACGAATAATTCATTCCTCAACTCTGCTGTTTCTATTTCACTATCATCGGAATCATCATTTACATTTTTTTGATTAAGATGCTTGGTGATACCGGATTCTCTAAAGGCTTTAAGGAAGTTGGAACCATTATCAGTTACTGTTGCAACAATATTTTTACAATTTAATTCAAACATTGCATGGATGTTAAGGATGATATCATTAATTCGATCATACGTATGTGCTTCTGAAAAATGCTTACATGCAAGTGCAACAGATTTTCTGTTGAAAGAATCATCTATTCAATGGCATGTATATCCGAAAAAGCTACGATGTCTTGTAGATCATAAATCGGCAGTTGTGCAAAAGTGCTTGTTGCTTGATATAACACTTTTCAATTTATTAATCATGGACCAATAAGTGTCATCTACAACCTTCAAAGTAGTTGGTCGGCTCATCACTTTCAATTCGACATTTGTAGCATTGGTAAATCGTAAAAGCTTTCGGAATCAATAAACCGAACTGTTAAGTCTTGAGATTGTTCTTGTTTAGACATCGTTGTTTTATTGGCTGTGGCCTTAGCTTGCAAATAGTCCTGATATGTTGGAGGATGTTTTAGTTGTAAGTGTCGAAGTTTGTGGTTACTTGCGTTGAGCATTGTAACCCGATTTGGCAAGAACAACACTCGACTAAAACGCCATTTCGTTTCGCCGAAATTCAATTCCATTTAACTATAACGAAGTAAGGTACGCACCACCTTTAACTGAGGAGTGGGTACAATTACATGCATCTAATTACAAAATTTTGGAATGTTTTTAGAAAGGTTAAACAAAATGAAGATTGGCTCAATCTCAAATACCCAGATGCTAATGACCTGCTTACTCTCTCACATGATAATCAACCATTTATATATAAAACCAATTACTGGTACACGGCCTTAAGCCAAACCAATTAGACTAAGATCTAACTAACTAACTACTCAACTCAAACACTTTTTGTTTTATTAAGAGATCTCTTATTTCATATTGTAGTAAAATAACATAAGATATTTTGCAGCTTTTGTTTCTTCAAAACATACAGCGAATCGGAGAAAAAAGAAAAACATTGTATGAAAAATAGCAAGAAAGAACAACTTTTCTGGAAAACAATAAAATGTTAACGACTAAACAATACTTAGTAAACATATTCCAAAATCACATATAAAAAAAGGTAGCACGCCTCTTCTGAAGTTTATATTTCAAAACATGTACAATTAAAATTAGAGGAATATTTGCAAAGTGGAAAAAGAAAACATTGGTAAGGAAATCAATGTTTTCAAAATTGATTGCACTCCTATAAATAGGTACTTCTTTTTCAAACAAGTTAAATAATAACACACGTAATAATAACGTTTTAGGCACGTTTAGTTAAAAGAAGGCCTAAGCACTCATGCTAAACCCATAAAGGTCAAAAACATGTGCGGTCCTTTCTACTCGTATACAATCTACAAGTTAAGGTTTTCTTTATATTATAATTCATATAATAAACAAAAAGTAATAATGCATCACACCTGCTTTATAACTTTAAAAAAATTTCTGGATAATATAAGGCTGACCATGCGATCAACATCTGGCGGTTGAACCAATTTAGAGGTCGATGGTAGTGAGTCTTATGTTTTAATCAAGTTTTTTATTTCGCCAGACCAAACTGATGATCTTGACCCACGTCTATTCCGTTTGCTGTCCACAGCAAGAACATCATCAAAATCTGGATATGGTCTCTTGTAATTACGAGTCTCTTCTCCAATTACAAAGTCAGGATCTGCTTCGTAATCATCCGATGAAAAATCACGGCCCGTATCCATAGCTTAATATTTCACTTAGAAAACACTTGATAATATTCGCGCGCGACTAAACTGAAGAGACTAATTTTAGGTCAATAACAAAAATGTTGGGAGCATACAAATATTCCAGTTACGTAACTGTTCCCACTGTTTTTGTTAAAATCAATGAGTAAACATGTTTGTGGAACTGAGGCTTTTATTAAAAGCATTAAAATATATTAAAATTGCAATTGATAAAGATTTTACGCAAATTATACGTAGATCGGAAGTACGTAGTCACCGAGAGCAATTCAAGCAATTTATAATAAAATTGAACGAAATAAAAAATACGGCCGAAGTATTTTTACATTCGGTGTAAGTCGAACGATAGTTTCACAACTTGGGGCTTGTGACAATGCCTTTGCAGTTTGTGAAAAAGTCATATTCCATATGTACATATTGAAAGAATATGAAGATTATGAGACTGAAGAGGAAAACGACATAGTAGATGTGAGAAGGCGAATTAAAGTAGATTTACATACTTATATATAAATACCATATATGTAATTCACAAAATAAAATGTTTTTAAAAATACCATTTCACATTTTTCTTAAATATTTTCAGTGATTCAGAAGATATCGACGACTACGACAGTGACAGCGAGTACTAGGCCGGAAGCATTTTATTTTTATTTCTGGTGCTTTCTGTAACTGCTCATATTTTTTTCATATGAAACATTTTGTTTTTTTTGTTTATATAATGAATTAAAATAATAATAATAATACAATAAGTAAATTCCATTTCTATACAAACTGAATTTTTCATTTTTAAAATTTTTCAAAAGCAGTTTTTTTTCCACAAAATGTAGCAATCTCAAAGACTTTAATGGAATTCGTGTGAAGTCTCAAAGACTTCAATGACATTCATGTGAAGTATCAAAGGCTTCAAAGAAATAGTCTTAAAGACTTCAAAGAAATAGCGAAGTCTTAAAGACTTCAATTGAATGCCGATGACTATAAGTGAATGCAAGTGATTTCAATGTGACTTCAGAGAATGCTGTGTAGTCACAAAGATTTCATTCTAGTGACTTCAAATTTCTTGATTGGTTCAAATGATTGCCACAATCAAAGACTTCAAATTTGAATGGTGATTTAATTTTTGAAGCTGAAGTCCAAAAGCGAAGTCATGAATTCAAAATCGGAATTTCTGAATTTTATTGAATTACATTCTCAAAAGATTTAATTCTTTTACATCTCTTGAGCCCACTACTACTTGAGCCACGGCCTCCCACCCACGTGTTCTACAATAACTCGTATTCACAAACCCTGCAGTAGCAGTGCCCATCTATCGATTCTCGGTGCGAGATCCTTCTTCTCCATGGCCATTTTGACTGCAGTACGGTGCGTAACAAATTTGAATTTTAAGCCTAAAGGATAAACGTTTAGCTTTCCTAATACTGCCACAGTCACTAGAAATTCTAACTCATAACTGCAATATTTTTCTTGAGCAGAGTTTTCTTGCAGTAATAGAATTCAGGGTTAAACAAAATTATAATTTGATTTTTGTATTGTAACAAAATTCCTCCAAATCCGTATTTGGCGCGTCAGTATGTTACTCGGTTTCTGCCTTCGGATTGTTGATCATTAGAGTTGATTAATTCGAAATAGCGTTTTTAATGTTTTCTAACTCACCGAACTCAAACCTACGGTCTTTCGTCAACAGGTCATTTAATGGTTTTGCTAAAATACCAAAATGTGCAATAAATTTCCTATAACATCATGCTAGTCCTAGAAAGCTTTGAACATATATAGCGGTCCGCGTTCGAGGTTCTGAAAAGTTTTTTACTGCCTTTGATACAAAGAAATTTGCACTTGCTCCATTTAAAGCGAAGTACATGTTAGCCTGATGAGGCAACAACTTTTAGCAAATTTGCAAACCTTCCTCATAGTTCTTAGACGGCAAAATTGTATCGTCCCATGTATACGAGAATAATCTTTTCATCTAACAAGGATTGTAAACTTATGTTGATATAATTTTGAAAAAACGATCGGAGACGTGTACAATCCGAACGGCATTCTCAAGAATTCAAATTGTCCGCTAGGTGTTATTGAATTTAATTGAATATTTTCAATTTGTTTCTGCAACGGAAACAACGGAAAACAGTTGATCGTCAATGAGTGGAAGAGGAAATCGATCCAAAATTATAATACCTCGTTATTCAACTTTCTAACATCAGTGCATAATCTATTGCTGCGATCTAAATTACTCGGGTGAACTATTCCGTTTTCAATCTACTCGGTAATTTGAGCCTCCATGATATCTTTTTCAAAAGGCGCTATTCTTCTAGGTTCTTAAAATATAGGCTTCTCGCTAGATTACATTCTTCTCATAACCAGCTGAAGCACTACATATTGCTTTATATTTCGTCACCATTTCTTCTACCTCAAGCATATACGTCTTGTTTTCTATGGTCAGGTCTACGTTTTCTCCGGACTAAACTTGCAAACAGTTTAGAAACTGTCCCCCTTTTTCCAATCACTATACTATTTGTATCTTTTTGAACATTCTTTAACAAAAATTTTCACATGTCTCAGTCGTTCACATATCTCCGTGGAGAACCGACGTGTTTCGGCTTGCGAGTGTACAGTGAAATCAGTGAAAACGAGACATTTGAGGAAATTGTTATAGGCTCCAATTAGCAGGGTGTCAGTGTGCTCGGCCGACAGTCGACGGTCGTGGGTTCGAATCCCCGTGTACTCTATAACATCTTTTTTTTTTTTCATTTTTTAACAAAAACAAAAAATTTAAAGTGGTACTAAGTGTTGTCCATCACGTGATGGATTGTGGAGAGCGGTCCGCTATGTCAATAGCGGGATCTGCTGATATACCAAGTGAGGCGTCAAGTGGTTCGATCCAAACGCCAAAACCAAAGAGAAGGAGGAAGCTTTGTCCAACTTCCAACTTAGTAAAGCAGCCCACCCTACCAACGACCAACAACTTCGCTTCATTGGCAGCAAGCGAATCTGACGATGAAGAGGAAGAAATGGAGGCCATATGTAGCAGCATCAAAATGCTACAAGAAAGAGTGCTGGCCATAAAAGAAAAACAAATGGTAAGAAGGAAGAGGGAAGAGCAAGAGCAATCCCACCAACAGCAGCTTGCTCAAAAGCAAGCACAACAACAAAAGCCAAAGAAACACCAGCAACAACAACAAGAGCAGTCAAAACATCGGCAACAGCTAAAACAGCAGCAGCCACAAAAACGGCAACTGCAAAAACAGCAGCAGCAGCAGCAACAACATCAGCAGCAGCAGCAGCAGCAGCAGCAGCAGCAGCAACAACAACAACAACAACAACAACAACAGCAGAAGAAGAAGGAGAAGGTGCCGCCTATCAACACCTATAAATTGGAGGTAAATGCTACCAAGGACCTGTGTAAGTTGGTCATTGGTAATAATTTTAATATTAAGAGATTGGGGAACGATCGCCATGCCATCCACTGTAATACAGTGGAGGGCTACGCGAAAGTGAAAGAGCTCCTAAAGGAAACGACGACGGAGCACTACTCATTCACACCGAAGTGTGAAAAGCGGCAATCGATGCTGCTGAAGGGGTTGGAACCGTCTTCTGATCCTGAGGAGATCCTGGCACTGCTTAAAGAGAAGGAGTGCGAAGGACTCAAGTTCGTGGGAGTAAAGCCATTTACCACAGCTAGAGCCAGGCGGGAGAAACGGAGTCTGCCGTTCTTCCTGGTGCAGCTCAGTCCCGAAAGCCGTCTGGATAGTCTAAGGAGTATCAATGTCCTAGACTACCATGTGGTTCACTGGGAAAAATTAAAAAGGAGCGAAGGCGTTATACAATGCGTTCGCTGCCAGAGGTTCGGGCACGCCGCGTCGAACTGCCAAATGCAGCCTCGATGCGTGAAGTGCGCAAAGAACCACAGTTCCGAGGAGTGTGCTCTGGGTAGGGACGGAGCATCCGATAGGGCGCAGCTCTCGTGCGTGTTATGTGGGAACGTGGGACACACCGCAAACTATCGGGGTTGTCCTAAGTTCGCTGACATTAAAAAAGCAAAACTGGCTCGGCAGCAGAAGGTGGAGGTCAAACGTTCACCTGTGAGGCTTCAAACACAAGCCGTCACGCCCCAAATTTCCTACGCCCAAATGGCGGCAGGTAGGGGTGCTACGGTACAGCAAGCGACTGTTGCTTCTCCAGCGCCAATGCCGAGAACAACGGAAGCTGCACCCAACATGCTGGCCATCTTGCTCGCAATCCAAGGGCAGATGGCTCAGCTGCAAAAGCAGGTGCAAGAACAGACCAAGCGGGTGGACCAGATCTACGCGCTGCTGCCGGGCCTAACGCAACACATGTCGTAATGGGTACGCACATGGTGGAGCAATCTTTGAAGGTCCTTGCGGTGAATGTTAATTCACTGATTAGGATCGAACGAAGGGCCGCGATGTTTAAATTGCTACAAGACCAAACTCCTGACGTGCTTTTCGCTAGCGAAACCAAGCTAACCGATAAGCACAAACTGGAGTACAATAATTATATTGTTAGAAGAAGAAACCGGCCCGGATCCAAACGTGGAGGCGGTGTTGCGATCTTCATTAAACAAGGTATAAAATTTCACAGAGTGTACAAGGGAGTGTTGCGTAGGTTCCGGGTGTTGGAAGCAGTCGTCATTTACATCCCGCTCCGCAGTGGAAAGCGGCTGTACTTGGCCTCTGTTTATGCACCTGAGACTTCACAATCCACTTTATTTATTACAGAACTTGACACGCTTTTTCGACTTCTGAGGCTGGAATCGGGGGAGAATTATTTTATAATCGGCGGGGATTTCAACGCTAAGCACAGAGATTGGGGAAATAATTTGCCAAATACTAGAGGGAACCTACTACTCGATTGGTGGGGTCAGCACGATGTCATGTACAGACTCGGCCTTAAAGCGACGGATAACCCGTCGTTTCCCAGAGGCGGGTCTTATTTGGATCTACTGCTGTACGACGAACGTATACGACTGACAGGTACGAATTTACAAACGCTAAACTGTCTGCGCACATTCGTGTATGACAGTGACCATTGCGGTTTTAGCACCGAAATTACAGTTCCCAACGAAATTGCGGAATTGGAGGAGTTTGTCCAAAGATATTCTTACAACTACGGTAACACTCGATGGACACGCTTCTCCGCAACCTTGACAAGAGCACTCGCTTCGAACACGATCCATCCACCGGCCAATAGGAATCTGTCAAACGAGGAGATCGACAATTACCTAAAACAAATGGACGAGACAATTAAACAAACTATGGACGCTACAATACCACGATATCGACATACGACTAACGAAGACCTGTTCCGCAATCCTACTATTGACGCACTGCACCGACAGAAAAGTAGACTTCTGACAAGACTCAAAAACTTGTACAGACAGTTAACTGACAGACAAGACCCGGAGATTAGGACACTGAAGGCATCGATTAAAAATATTCAAACGTTAATAAAAGAGAATTACAGAATTTCTGTAAGTTCGTATTGGAACAACAGGGTTCGGGCTGTAAACACCAGCAACCCGAATATGTTCCCTCAAATAAACAAACTATTTCGGAGAAAAAATCAAAACGACCTTCAGTGTCTTAAAATAGCCCGGACAACAGACAACGAACGGTTACTGACAATAGCAGGTATTGATCCAAATGAGGCCGCTGATGATGACGACTTCTTTGTGATCGAGGATCCACAGGAGAAGATTGAGACCATAGGAGCGACTTTCCAGGAAATATACAAGGCCAATGATACCATTGGCCCTAATTATGACCTGGACAATCGCGTCTTGGTGCACGACCTCTACATTCGAAATGAAGTAGGGAACTGGCGATCCGAGGGCTCTGGTTTCACCCGGTTCAGCGACGAAAATATGGCAAATAATGTCATTACCAGAGAGGGTGACCTACCCCCGTTCATTTCGAAGGAAGAGCTCCATGAGATCTTCGACACAATCAGGGCTAAGAAATCAGTGGGGACCGATGGTATTCCGAGCATCGTGCTTCGACATCTTCCTCTAGAAGCGGTGGACATTTACACCACCCTGTTTAATAATGCAATGAATAATGCACATTATCCAGCGCATTGGAAAACGGCGGTGGTTCAACCTATCCCCAAAAAGGGAAAGGATATATCCAATCCGGCGAATCTCCGGTCGATAAGTCTCCTTCCGAATATCAGTAAGGTGTTTGAAAAAGTAATCAATAGAGCTCTGTCTAGGTGGGTTGAGGACAAACATATAGTTCCGGATAATCAATTCGGTTTTAAGGCGGGACATGATATCTCACATGCCGCGTCTAAACTGGTGTCCGATATCCAATGGAATAAAGGCAAAAACCAATGTACTGGTGCCTGCCTTGTTGACTTGGAGAAGGCCTTCGACACTGTATGGTTAGAGGGTCTTTTCTATAAGCTGACTAGGCTGGGGATCAGTAAACCACTCTTGTACATTCTTTATAATATGCTAAACGACAGACAGTTCATCGTGAAAAATGGCGATGTGACTTCTGTTGGAATATTTCAAATTAAAAATGGTCTTCAGCAAGGCGCGGTCAATTCGCCGATCCTCTTCAACATTTATACAAGCGATCTGATAGGCTCACTTCCCCATACTATTGCGTACGCAGACGATTTGATAGCGTACAGGACAGGTCCAAAAATCGAGGTCATTAATACTCTCTTGCAGCGTGACTTCGATAAGATAAGACGATTTTGCGATGACTGGAAGTTGAAAATCAACTTTCAGAAGTCGGAAACCATTCTCTTTAGGACGCCGTTGTCTGGAGCCTCTAGGGATACTAGAAAAAATTGGCGAAAGTTCTCGATCATTGGACAACGCGGGCAGCCTCTTGCTTGTCGAAATGTAGTCAGGTACCTTGGGATCTGGCTAGATCAGTTTCTGTATTTTGATAAAAATGTAGATGCTGCTCTGGCCAGAGCCAAAGGCGCTTTTGCCCTTACAAAGAGACTGTTTTATAGCAGCCAACTCGATGCGAGGGTAAAGGTAATCTGCTACATGGCCCTTATCAGGCCCATGCTGGTATTTGGTTGTCCCGTGTGGTTCAATGTGCGAGCAAGCTTAATGGAAAAGATTCGGGTGTTTGAGAGGGCTTGCCTTAGGGCCTGCCTTCGCTTGTACAGAACACCAGAGTCGGAGTACAAAAAATTTTATCGTAATGAGGTCCTTTACAACAGGGCGAACCTAATACGAGTGGACAACTTCGTAATTAAGCTGACTCGAAGGCACATTGCAAGAGCAATGGCCTCAATGAATAACCTGATATCTGGGGCTTACTACCCCAACTACCTTTACCACGAGAGTGTGCGCTCTGACGGCTTCGTTCCACCGGAAGCATTCCTCTACCTAGATCAGATAGGGTTGATCCAGGATAGATCAGCGGTCCCGTTAATCTTCCATGTCGCTCGGAAAGCTGGGGACAGGCGACTCAACTACGGCAGAGACGTCGCACACGGCAGTGTGGATCGTCTCAGGTTCAGTAGGGCGGTGGGGAATCGCGATAAGAGGGATGTCGTTCGGCAGCACCAGCATTTCTGGTGGTTGAATGATGGAGAAGATGTTTCGTCGTCGTTTCCGTCAATTACGGACCAGCCTCACTAATGAGGCAGAGCTGACCAATCTATTTGCTCTGTGAATAGCGATGGCCAGCTTACGTAGGTTTAGGTTAGCATTTAAGAAATATATACATATATTAGTATATACCTTTGTATATACTAATATATGTATATAATTGTGTATAATATCTGTGTGTGTGTATTGTGTGTGTAGGTTAGGTAGACTAAGGTTTATTTTAAGTTAGATATTAAGTTTTATAAAAAATTAAGTCCATATGCTAAGTTTTTGTGAACAATTTTTTCTTAGCCTTAAGTATAGAAAATAATTATTCCTAAGTAAAATGTAAATATAGTCGAAAGACATAGATATAAGAATTTAGAGTAGCTTAGAGTGCCTGTGTGGGGCCAATAAGTTAATATAAGATTGTTAAGTAATTTTAAGCTAGCATTTAAGCATTTTTTGTTAGTATGTAAGGGTTAATGATTAAGATAATAAAATGCATTTAAAACTAAAAAAAAAAAAAAAAACTAATTTTCACATGTCTTCACATTCTTCTCAGAATTAACCGCTAACCACCTCTTAATACGAGTATATATTCTAAGGGGTCCACCTCATCAGCTTTGCAGGACTCTCGATATCTTCTATCCTGCATTTAATACTAGAATCGTCATCGCCACTAAATTCTTATAACGCCTTTGAGACATCTTGATAAGAAACTACGGCCCGATTTTCTATTAACGCCCGCTATTCTGCTTCCAGGTCTCTTCCACGATTTTCTAAATCTAACATAGTTTCGGAAATATCCATCGACCTAGACCTGCGAAAAATCGGCCGAAATAACTTTAACAACTTTAATGCACCTACTGTATGCGGTGCAACCAGGTCACCCCTTCGTACGGTTTGCTAATGTACCGTACTCCGTTATTCATCAGCTAGCTAACAGACGCCGCGTCCTAACGGTTGCTTGTTTCCATACTCGTATGAAAGAAAATTTTAAGAACGGCACATTTGTATTCGTCGATCCTTTGCAAAACAGCAAATTGCAACACCTTTCTCAATAGCACACTGTTTTTCCCTCAGCATTACACGTATAGGCAAACAGCTCTCTACCCAACAGCATCGGTACCCTCGCAATAGCAATAGCGACAAGCGAAAAAATTTTCCTCTACGAACACGAACGGCACACTCTCAACAGCACTCCACCACAGCAGCTACGACGAAGTCAGCAACAGCAACGGCGGTAGCAAAAATGCAGTTACACACCAAACTACCACTTCCCAATATATTTTACTTTACTTCTGCCTTTTAGTTTAATGCCAAAGTTCCCGGTTGAGTCCCCAATTTGTGTGGATTTAAAATAAAACGCGACGGTATGCAAAAAAAAAATTGTTTAATAGAAATATCAATAATAAAAAAATTTTGTAGCGGTATATGGTGTGCCCCTTAATTAACGCAACGACTGAATGTCCGTAGTTCAGTGTCAAAAGCAAAAGAAGTGAAGGTGGTCTCGATCAATTTCCAATTGTGGTGCTGCCAAATTAATCCTGCATTAATGTATCCGAATTCCACAGACGACTGAAACCAGATAGGCACTACTGACAGAAAATGTCGACTCAGCCGACGGTCTTTTCGTGGTCGAAGACCTAAAGCTGAGCGCTTTTTTTGAGGATGTTTATAAAGGAAGTACATGATAGTTCTTAATTATTGTAATATTGTAAACGACCCGCGCACTGCAGGTAATGCAGACTAGTACTCCAATAAGAGACAGAGAAAGAAGGCGATATAAAACCATAGAGGTGATAAAATTAAGAAAATCTTTGGAATTGATTAAGGTGGATAATTGACATTTAATGTCGTTTCTTTTTACATATAAAAGCGTTGTAATTAATAATAATTAATGTTATTTACAGCAATTCTGACGATGCAGGCGATTCGAACTACTTAGGGTCTAATATGCTGCGAAGTAATTGCGAATACGTAATTCACAATAATGAAAAGTTTCTTAGCAGTAATGGTACTTCTACGAGTAAAGATGAGTACAATAGTGCTATTACAAACTGCGACTTCGATGCAAGTGACGAAGAGCCTCTTTCGAAGTGTTGTAACAAAGAAAGTGCAAAGCTCAAACTAGGTAAAGAAAAAGCGCCAACAGTTATATGGAATAAGGTTCAGCCTAGTTTTGATATTACCGGATGTGACGAAACTTTTACAAAATAGTATATATTAGGTTGAACCGCTTTGAATCTCTAATAAGAAACTTACATTTGAATGATAATGATCAAATTGATAGAAACGACCACAACTTCGACCTTTAATAATAGAATTGAATAAAAACTTTAAAGAACATGGAGGTCTGGAAGAAAGATTATCAATAGATGTATCTATGATTCTTTATTACGGACAACACTTTGCAAAGCAATATATTCGAGGAAAACCTATTCGCTTTGGATTTAAGAACTGGGCTTTAAGCACTAGCAGTGGCTACCTGATATCATTTCAAATATATACAGGAAAAGATGGTAAAGAAAAGAAATTTGGACTAGGAGGGGACTCTGTTTTATACCTAATTCCATGTAATCGGGGATATAAATTATTTTTTGATAATTACTTTTCCACTGATGCTTTATTTCAACATCTCACAGATCGTAGACATTGTGCTACAGAAATCAAAATGTCCCATAAAAACTCAGGCGGATATGCAAAAATTAGAAAGAGGGACATACGATTATATGTAGAACCGATAATGGGAATAAAGTGTGTTTGGTTAGGTGGAAGGACAATAGAATAGACAATAAAAAAGAGAGCACGTGTTTATTTAATTTCCGCCGAAATATAGCTCTTTTGTAGCTTACAACACATGGAAAACCATCCATCAGAGGAAAATCGGTCCAAAGTATGATACCAGATACAAGATATGATGGCAGAGACCATTGGCCAGACTATGTCATAACGGACAGACTTTGCAAATATTATGGAGAAAAAAACAAATTTATTTGTAGTAAATGTGGTGTTGGATTGCATCCAAAAATGTGTTTTAAAGATGTTCATACTTTTTAAAAAAAATTATATTTCGATTTGTATTGCATACAAATCCGATATGTCGGCCCTCGACTGTTTTTTTATTTAACTGGTTTTTTTCGTTCTCTATGTTAATAAATAAAGCACATATTGCATTAAAATTTAAAAATGTTGTTTTATAGTAATAACTTTATGCAGTAATGGGTTAATAATACTTTTTTATAGAGAAACTCAATAGTGTTTATTGCCCAATTATCAGGGTTATAAAATATAAATCTTATATAACATCCGACGAACAGTCCGGTTCGCCGGTGATGCACCTTGCTATTTGGCTTGATAAGTATTTGTATTTTGACAAACATATAAATGCTTGTCTTGCTGTGTCCAAGAAGGGCGAGAAAGTAGTTTCGCAGCAGTCAGTTTGCATCCAGTGTGAAGGGTATATGCTATGTTGAGACCAGTAATTGAGCATGGTTGTCCCGTTTGGTTCAATGTAGCGCTGCGTTAGATGGAAATTCTTCTTGTCTTTGAAAGCACTGCCTTCCACCTGCCTTAGAACAGAACACTAAAATCCGAATACAAAAACTACTACCCCCAAGAAAGCCCTTTACGATTAGGCTCATCTGAATAGGATTGAAAATTTCCTGATATAAGTGATTCTAAGACACATTGCAAGCCCTGACAATAGCCTGATCTTTGGGGCTTATTACCCTAATAAAAGGTACCATACTAGGGTATTGATGCTAAAGAGTTAGTGTAAGGTAGGGACGGTATCCAGGAAATATACCAACACCACCTCGATGCGAGGGGCAAGTGGCTCATCTACGGCCTGGACGTTTTCGGCCTTCATGAGTTCCTCTGTTTTAGCGATAAGATCGCTACCGAAAAACAGTAGACCGAGTTCTAGTAAAGAGGGCGATTTCACACACTCTCCTAGATCAATTGCTCATTGCGACTCAAACCAGTTAGACGTGTTTTTCTTGTTCTCCCTATTCACCTGTTCAATTTTCAGTTATAAATCTCGTTAAATTGCATTTTCCGGTTAATAACCCCCAGTGCTCGAATTCATTTTTTTTTTTTGTCTACTGGCAGATTTCAGTGCAAATAAAAACCCCTATCTATAATAAAAAAAAAAAATAAATAACTCGACCTATATCTATACCCTCACTGACCTACAAAATCAATTTGAATATTTCTTGCGGAATTGCCAATTGTGTAATCGATGACAGCAATGCTGACTGGGTAGCTTGCAAGTGCATTTGTGGGAACGCCTTTCATGCCGTTTGTGTCGGGTTAAATAAAAGAAACACGGTGTTTATTAAAGAATTTTCCGATAACCTACTTTTCTTCTGTGATGAGTGTAAGAGTATCTCACTTTCGCACGTGCTTTTGGCAATAAAATGCCTAAGTGATTCAAATTACTCCTACCAGGACGCACTCGCCAAAAAGATTACGGATAAAATTTCGGTAATAGAAAACAGTGTTAAAAGTGTTGAAGAGTTACGTAACTCAGTGCAGAACTCAGCCGATGTAATAAAATCAAAAGTAAAGCACATGGACAAACAAATTGCTGGTCTTATAGAGTTAGACTCCGGGAGATCCAGGAATGAAGAAACTCCCTAACGTCACCTCGATAAAGTGTTGATTGACATTAAAGCTATGTGTTCTGCGCAGGTTATCTCCAACCAAAAAACCTGCGAGATGATAAACTCCCTGCGTGACGACATAGACATTCATTTTCAGTCACACAAACAACTTTCTCCCACACACTGTGATCCCATTCACGAAGTTATCTTCGATAAAGTGAACGATGTCGGCGACGAATTTACTGCGACTCGATCCCTCGTATGTGATATTGAACATCACATCGCAACAATAAACAGAAAAATCGTTGATACACAAAACTTGCCGCAGCCTTGAACCTGAAGTGGATTCACGCTCACCCCCACATATAAGTCATCTGTGGACGGTTCAACCCACTGATTCCTGCGAAGTTTCTTCCAACTTAACAGCAGAAAATATTTCTATGTCAGCTCCTCCAATCGCTGCCCCACGGAAGCTTATCAGTCATTTTAATTCAACTTCGACACCTTCCGAATGGCAACGTAGACTTGATAAGTTTGCTTCGAAGAATCAATTGGTCACTACGCTTCTTATCAAAGGCGCCCCACCAAACGCTGATGTTGATTGGATCTCAAATTTCTTCGAAAAGAAATATGGCATTACCATTAGCCACTGCAATTTGCTTCCTACATCTCACCACAGAAGCAAGCGCAGCTTCAAGCTCAATCTTCCAACCAAGTACGAATGGTTATTCCCTAATCCTGCCAGCAACAATTTCAATCTTGGAAAGATGCGTGTCTGCAAATGGTTGGAAAATACGCCCAAGAAGCAGGATAAAGCCAAGCAGTCCGTTATACCTAAACCAACAAATAAGTTAGTAAATAAATCCAATTTGCCAAAACCCACCTCCTCTTCCCACAACAAACCCAGCTCCAATTGGAGTTTTAAAACAACAATTTTTCCTGATTTTAAGCCGCCCACCCAAACTCCAACTCCCCCTATTCCACCCCAAATCAAGCCCCAACGTCAACGTGTCTCTTTCGACTTAACCCCTACAACTCAAACTCTTGCCACTCAAACTCCCACCAGTCAACCCCTAACACACACGCCTTTCCCTAATTTCGACCACAGAACTGGAGCTCAGTATCCCAATTTCATCAGTTCTCACATTTTAAACCCTATTTCAGAAAAACCAGCCGTTGCGACACCAAACTCATTAACCACTCCCTCTTCTATTGACCCCCTTTCGCCACCCACTATTAAATTAACGCAGCAAACTAGCGATACCACTGAATGTCGCTATGCGCTCTCTAGGCTTAGAGATAAAAAGATATATGAGAATATACGTCTATATCTCGCTTATCTGCACGATAAATCCGACTCGGTGTGCTACGAGGGTAAAACAAAAACAAGCGTCATGGTTTCTATCCAGCAGGAAGGCCTCCCTACCAGTCTCAGGAAACTTTATATAAAGTATCACGAGATTTTCAATACGCCCCCCCCCCCAAAAAGTTGCAGACGATCTTGCCGCTCTTCGCCACTATGTACACTCTAAAAGAGTCTCACACCTCCAACGCAGTCGCCTTGACCATGATAAATTTTTTCGACCCTAAAAAGTCATGCAAAAACATCCCTCTCACCTTCTATTACCAGAACGTAAGAGGACTCCGTTGTAAAACCCACGCTGTTTTCCGCCAATCTCATGCTCTCCCATTTGATATCTATGCTCTGACCAAAACTAATATTATCCCCAACATAAAAAACCAGGAGTTATACCCTCCTTCTTTTAATGTTTTTCGGGATGATGATCGCGCACCCCCCTTGATTGAATCCCCTTGTCGAGGTGTCCTACTGGCTATTCACAACAGCTTGGACTCCTCTCTCGTTGCAATATCATCCTCTCCTAAGCTCGACTTTGTGTCGGTTAAAATAAACCTCACTCGTAGATGCTTGTACGTTATGTGTTGTCACATTCGACTTATCAGAATCGCTTGATGATATAATTATCTTCGGCGATTTTAATCTGCCTCAGCTGAAGTGGACTCCATCTGAAGACCTATCTTTTTTCATCGCTTCCAATCCCATTTCTACTAAGGAATGCCTATTCTTAGATCGGCTAACAGACTCTAGTCTATGCCAAGTCAGTGGCGTTTCCAACTATATGGAAAGGCAATTAGACCTTATCTTCACAACTGATCCCATCAACTCCTCAGTATCGTGTTGTCCCCTATCTCTTTCAACTATTGATAACTTTCATCCTCCACTTCTTCTCTCATTTTTCCACAACTCTCCCCTTCAGTCGCCTCCCCCCGCAGTTCTATTTTCTTACAATTTTCACAAAGCTAATTTCCTTAAAATTAATACCTATCTAAGCAGTGCTTCTTTTGAGTTTACCAATCTATCTCTGGTTGATGCCCTCTCCATTTTTTACAGAGAAATATTCAAATCCATCTCCCTTTATGTGTCTTACTCCCGCCATAAAACTTCTTCTACATCCCCTCCTTGGTATAATCGTAGACTTCGCACTCTACGAAACAAAAGAAACAAGTTATGGGCGGTATTCCTTCGCACCCACTCTTCTTCCGACTATTCAAATTATCTAGGTACATATCTTCATTTCATTGAACTCTATAACTCTCTCGATCAGCGCTACCTGAATAGTGCGCAAACCAATCTCATAAATGACCCCAAGTCCTTTTTTCAATTTGTCAATTGCAAAAGTAAGACTGATGGTTATCCTTCCTCCCTCGCTTTCGAAACCAAAACTTCATGTGATCCTCCTACCATCGCCAACTTTTTTGCTACATTTTTCAAGCAATCATTTGCCAACAACTCCTTCGTACCAGATCCCTCTTACTTCAATGATCTACCAAATTTCTCTATTGGTCCCTTTCTCACTCAAAATTTCGATCCTGCAGTTATTGAAGAAAAGTTACAAAATCTTAAGGATGAATTTGTACCTGGCCCAGATGGACTCCCCGCCATGTTTCTTAAGAAATGCTCTTCCAACCTGTCTCTTCCAACCTGTCTCTTCCAACCTGTCTCTTCCAACCTGTCTCTACCCCTTTCCTACCTTTTTCATCTATCGCTTACACAGGGTAAATTTCCCCAGATTTGGAAGACCTCTTTTATAATCCCAATACACAAAAAAGGATCTAAGCATGAAGTTACCAGTTATCGTCCCATTGCTAAACTCTCTCATATACCCAAACTCTTTGAAAGCATTTTATACGAAGCGTTAAGCTTCAAATGCAAGCCTTTTATTTCACCCCGACAACATGGTTTTCTAAAAGGTAGATCAACTACCACAAATCCAGTTGAATTCGTGTCTTTTGCACTCTCAGCCTGATTTCACTAAAGCATTTGATAAAATTGATCCTTTTCAAATTGTCTGCTCTCGGCTTTGAGCCTCTCTCTTTAAAATGGATTTCTTCTTACCTGGTAAACCGATATTATAGTGTTCGGTTTAGATCCGCCCTTTCTGTTCCATTCCTGGCCTCATCTGGAGTTCCACAAGGCAGTCATCTTGGCCCTCTTCTCTTCATTCTTACTATCAACGATGTTGAGAGTGTCATTAAGCACTCCTCCCTCTCCCTTTACGCTGACGACACAAAATTTTTTAGATCTATTTCCTCTCCCCAGGACTCTGCCCTTCTTCAAGAAGACCTTGATCGGTTTTCAATCTGGTGCCTCAAAAACTACCTAGAACTTAATATAGCCAAATGTCAATCTATAACCTTCTCACGTAAATGCAATCCGTCTCCTCCCCGACTTTATTTTCTCCATGGTCAACCAATTCCCCTGGTTCAGTCTTTCCAAGACCTTGGCATATTATTCGACTGTGAGCTTAATTTCCGTTCGCATATCGATAAGATGATCCTCAAAGCCAACTCATCACTTGGCTTTATTAAACGGTGGTCCAAGGAATTTTCCAACCAGTATGTAACCAGATCTCTCTATATTACCTTTGTTCGCCCCCTGCTTGAGTATGCCAGTCAAGCTTGGTCCCCCTTTCACCGGGTTCATGTTTCCCGAATCGAGGGTATTCAACGTCGATTCCACCGATTTGCCCTCCGTGGCCTGCCATGGAACGACCCTTTAATCTTACCTCCCTATCAAGACCGCCTCAAACTTCCAAATATGAATTCGTTAGAAGAACGTAGGAATATTGCTGACGTTCTTTTCATTCATCGTCTTCTCTTAGGTTCCATCGACTGTGAATCCATTTTGAACTCCATTTCCTTCAATACCAACCCCCGCAATCTACGTTGTCTTCGTCTCTTCTATCTACCTCTCCCTTTTTCATTTCCACCTGAGCACTCCTCGTCTTAAACAAGATCTCCTCCATGACTTCCTTGGTCACTAGCTCTTAAGTCTTTCTGTTAGTTTTTAAGTTAGATTAAGCTTATATTAAGCCAATAAATCGGGGCCTCAGCCCTCACCAAAATTAAAATTAAATTGAAACGTTACTGAGGAAACATACTCTTCTTAAAGGGTGACCAGGAAAAAAAATTAAATAAAACAACCACGGAGTGTAATATAAAATTGATGTTGGCTTTATTTTGAAGTAACGTTCATGCCATTATGTGTGGAATACCACATCACTCAAATGGCCGCCTCGACTTCGCTAGCAGTGCTTCAAGGGGTCGCACCAATTTTTGATGACTCGGTTCAATACGTGCTACGTCATTCCGCCAATAACGTGTCGAATGTTGGCTTCGAGCTCGTCATCGCGACGGCCAATTGATGAACGCTGGCCGTGAGATGACCTAGTCGCCAAATTTCTCTTTTACTATTTCGAGCGTTGCGTCGCTTGTATTGCATGTAGCGCCATCTTGTTGGAACCATAGCTCGGATTTATCGATGTTATCGAGTTCTATGGTTGAGACCATTGCAACGGTGTCTACTGCCTTATTTCGAAAGAAATAAGATCCGCCGATGCCGCAATGCCATAAACCGCATTAAATAGTAAATCCTTGCGGAAGCATTAATGCTTGGCCGAACACTTGTGGATTGTATTTGCTCGAATAACGGCAATTTTGCTTGCTCACATACCCCCTGAACCAAAAATGGGCCTTATCCGAGAAGATGATTTTTTGGCCAAAATCCGGACCTCCAGCCAACATTTCCAGCGCCCTCACGGCGTTGTCTACGGCCGTTCGGCTTCAATTCTTGCTTCACCACAATTTTATATGGGTGCAGGCTCAAATAGGCAAAATAAACCGGATTGACTCTGTTCTATCGTCACGAGACCGTGCCTTCTCGTAGAAGAGAGAAGAGTCTAACTATGGAGTTGATTAAAAATACTAATTAATTTTGTTTATTATATTTTATTTCATTGACTAAAGGTCCGCCGTCTTTAGCGTCTCTGCAACATTGTTGTCTGTATTAGTCTAATTAACAAACGTTCGCATCGTATCTCTTTTATAACCTTTCCTGTGCGTAGCCAAATCGGCTTGCGCAACCACTCCCATAACACTTACGATCATTCACCGCTTGTTCCAGTTTATTTTGTAGCTTGGGTGGTTTTTCTTTTGTCGGTTTCAAATGTCATCCCATTTGTCACTCACTTCCACACTCCAAACATTGTAAGTGCAATCCCATTCATAATTATTCATTAATTGTTTCCTGGGATCGACCCAAATACGAAACATGTTCAGCGTTGTATTTCGGCAGTGCGGCGAATGTACGCTAGCACGTATGGCATATGGTGTACAGTATTTACATGCGGCTTCGAATTTCGGTGAATGACTCGGGTATGAACTTGACCGAAAATGCATATGCAGCTGGATAAGTGGATTGTTATGTTAACAAGTGCTGGGATCATGCGGTGTGTGAATCACAACATCCCATCCCCCCTCAAAAAAAAGTTATTTGTGGTTGTAGAGATCGATGAGAAAAGAAAATATATTGGGTCTACAAGTAAGTTTCCAGCGTTTTTTTCCAAAATTTGAAGTTTTATTATGAAAACATAGTTACAATGCTTTATTCAAAGTATCGTCCATCGGAAGCTACAACTTTCCCCCATCTTTCTGGCAATTTATGAATTCCGGACCAAAAAAATTTCTCGTCTTTCGAGTCCAAGAACGTATCGAGCCAATTTTTGATTTCCTCTACTGAGCTGAAGCGTATTCCCGTAAGATCGTTCTGCATCGAACGAAACAAGTGGTATTCAGATGGTGGCAAGTCTGGACTGTAAGGCGGGTGAGGCAGAATTTCCCATCCACTATTTACCAAATAGTTTTTCACCGAAACCGCAACATGTGGCCGATCGTTGTCGTGATGAAAAATGCCTGGTCTCATATTCTGGCCGTTTTTCTTTTAATGCCCGCTTCAAACGAATTAGATGGGTTCGATATAATGGTCCTTTGATGGTTTCACCACTCGGAAGCAGTTCGTAGTATACGACTCCCTTTTGATCCCACCATATGCAAAGCATGACCTTATTCACGTGAATATTTCGCTTCGGCGTCGATTGGACGGGCTCGCCGGGCTTTGTTTACGATTTTCTGCGTTTAGGATTATCATAATAAATCCATTTCTCATCACCAGTGACAATACGATGCAATGATTTATTTTTATACCGCTGCAGTAACATTTCGGACATGCAAAATCGCCGTTCGACGTCTCTTGGCTTCAATTCGTACGGCACCTAGTTTCCAACCTTTTGAATAAATCCCAGTGCTTTTAGGCGCAGGGAAACGGCTTGTTGCGTGACGCCCAATGATGCAGCAAGTTCTTCTTGAATCTGACACGGATGCTCATCCAGTAAAGCGTCCAATTCCTCGTCTTCAAAACTTTTCGGCTTTCCGGGGCGATCTTTGTCTTCAACTCCAAAATCACCACTTTTGAACTGTTTGAACCACTCGCGGCACGTCGATTCACCAATACATTCCGCCCCATAAGTTTCCGAAAGCAAACGATAGGCCTCAGCCGCACTTTTCTTCATATTAAAGAATAAAAGCAGCGCTTCCCGCAAATGACGTTTATTTGGCTGGAAACTTGCCATGATTTTGCTCGATAAAATGTACGATACCGATAGAACTGCTCAAATATAACGCTGCAAAGTTGTTGACAGAAACAAAAACTACAAATAAAACACATGTGGTCTGACCTTTCTGCCCGGGCTCCACTGGTGGCGCCATCTCCGACAAACGCTGGAAACTTACTTGTAGACCCAATATTATACTATACATTCTATTAATTATAAATTAATTCCTTTTACAAATATTATATTAAATATAAAAAAAATATTCCTTTTATAGTATACATATACAATATATATTTTTTTTGGATTGAAATACATTTTTTTTTTGTTAGAGAATATTATTTATTTAATGTAATTTTTTTATTTTTATTTTTTTTTTTATACACTGTTTTTATAAATTTTATTATATTTTTTTTCTTAGTCTAAATATACAGTTCCTTTAAAATGTTGTTAATATATTAGTTTATTTTTTTCACCATATTTAATTTAAATCAACAACAAGATTCTTTAATTATTATCTGGTATACGTATATACGAGTATCATGTACATATATTCCTACTATACTATATATGCTTTAATTTTTAGGTTAATTAGTTTTAGAAATTTTCTTACGTGTAATAAGAATGTTCCTATTTTAGTATATATATATTCTATATCTATATCTATTGAACAATTTTTTTTTTTTTTTTGCCAACACGATTTGTTTATGTTTTCGAGCAGAGGATAAAGGTTGGAGTTTCGGGGGTTGTGTTTTTAGGAAGGGTTTTTTCTTTTGGTGTACTATTCTCTGGTGGCTCATGTTTCAACTTATACGTCTTAAATTTTTTATACGTGAGCACTATTATTATTGCTATGACGCTTATATATATTAGTACATAGTGGTGGATGCCGTGCTTGTTCAAATATTCAAATGGTTTTAGTTCTCTGGTTTTCAAATCGTTAATGCGTCGGGACACTAAATTTAGCTCGTTTTGGCTAGAAAATCGTACGACTGTTATTTCATCAGTTATGTTCAAATACAGGTTTGACGAGTTTGCAAGGTAGCTTGAAATATTTATTGGAGGAATATAAAAGTTGTTAATCAGCGAGGTTTTCTCGTTAAATGGGTAGATAGTCAAACCTTTTGCCTTTAGATAACAGCTCCCAAAGAGTTCTATCGTCGCGGTTTCCTGAAGAACATAACGATGTTTTCGCAGATTTCACTGACAATTTGTGGACCCTGGGTTTAAAAAAGCCATTTATTCGGATGATATAACTGTATCCAGACTGTTGTTTGATTTGATTGTTTTATTACGCGTGAGTTAAGGGACAATGTATTTCCTTTTAATAATTCTATTTCACATTGGGGTTTGGCATAATTAACACTGAAAAGAGGGTGGTAAATTGGACATACGAATTTATTGTGTCCTGTTTTACAATTCGCTACTTTTTCTGAAGTTAATCCGAAATAGTGTTCCTGCTTAAAATCCACAATTAAAAATTGATTTGAGGGTTGTATAAATACGAATCCTTCCCTGTGTTTTGTCGGTAAAGGAGTTACTTTAAAAAGTTGAAAGTTTTCCACAAACGGAAGAGGGATTCTAAGTTGATAGATAATTTTTTGTTTAGTTATAGCGACATTCGTGGTACAGATCTGGTATAACGAGACGATGTTGTCATCATTTGCCATGTGTGGTAGTCTTATGCCATTGAATAAATTTTGTTTGATGGATGCGAGGGCTGTCTTAAATTGAGTTGGTGTAATGATGGCTGGATGAGGCTTGCCATTTTTAACATCAGTCACCAAATCAAGTATATCATTAACAGTGTTTTGATACCGTATGATGATTAGAGTGACCAGTGGCATAAGGGCTTCTGCTTCGGCAAATGATCGCTGTTCATTGGTAGAGTTAGCTAATTTCTCCATTTCTTGTTTGATGGTTCCAATTTGAGAATTTATTGCTATCAGTTGATTTTCAATAGCCGTCTCTGATTTGCTAAATATATTTTTTGTCATTTCGAGTATGAACGTTTGGTTTTTCATTAACGATAGTAAATGGTTTTCGTTAATTTTGACTTTTTCTATTTGCCTATCATAGTATTTAGTATCATCTTCATTAAGTGTGCCGAAAAGGGATTTGCTTAATATACCCACAGCATTAAATATTTATACTCAGGAGATTGTGTTTGCCCTGAAGGTCCATCATTAAATGGTTCATTTCGCTTATAGCCCCATCGCATATAATACCGAATTGTTTATCTTTGTGTAGCGTTTGACATAACTCGTTGATTTCTAGGACATAGCCAGCAGCATGGTCCAAAGCCGTAGAGAGAGGTGCTAAGTCATAGTAGGTGACAAGTTTCCATTCGTTTGCATACAGTTCAGTAATACCAATTTCATCGAAATAGATTCCAACTTGCTGGTGAATTTGAGTTATCTTGAGCTGTCCAAATGCGACTGCCATCATGTCAAAGATCATCATGAACCTCATTATTCTGTTCTGCAATGTTAGTATCAGTTGATTAGTTTATCCTCGCATTTTTTTTTTATTATATTTATTTATTATTTTTATGTGTAAAAGTGTGGTGTGGCTTGGGTTATTATTCAGTAAAAAATTTTATGTCATTATTGTGCACTATTCTTGTTTTATTTCTTATTTGGATCATAGTGTTTTCGTTTGAAATAAGTTTTATAATCACGTAAGGACATTTCGCACAGTAAGGAGAATTTGTTCTTTCTGACGTGTTTCTTCAGCAAAACTTTATCTCCGAGATTTAACTGTTTATTTTGGCTATCTTTGTCGTACTGCCTTTTTGAGCATTCCTTCCTTCTTTGTAAAATCTCCTTGGCAGCTTGGTATCCGTGTTGTAGTCTGACCCGCAACTCATTGGCATAATTTTCATAATTGTATGAGGCCTTTGGTTTTTGTCCGAAAATACTGGGAATGCTTGCTGGCAATCCGTAAAGTAGCTTGTAGGGCGTAAAGCCATTGCTACTGTGAGGTGTAGTATTATACACAAACATGGCGTATGGGACCCAAGTGTCCCAGGTGAACGCATCTTGGTTGACATAATGGCGGAGATATTC
This sequence comes from Volucella zonaria, assembly GCA_963966105.1. Lineage (NCBI taxonomy): Eukaryota > Metazoa > Arthropoda > Insecta > Diptera > Syrphidae > Volucella > Volucella zonaria. The sequence goes on along the minus strand of OZ014530.1, from coordinate 87,875,856 downwards.
GGCCAACGTTCTATGGCTTCGTTCAAGAGCTCCATTTGTTTGTGGATGGTAAGGTGCTGTAATCAACTTTTTTATCTTCATTCCTGAACACATTTCTTTAAAGAGTGTACTAAGAAAGTTTGTCCCTTGGTCAGTTAACAATGAAGTGGGAATACCATGTCGACAAATAATGTTTTCCACCAAAACTCTTGCAACTGTTCGAGCTTCTGCATTCGGTAAAGCAAATGCTTCAGAAAATTTCGTAAGGTCGTCTTGGAAAGTAAGCAAGTATTTTTGACCGCTATAACTTACTGGTAGAGGTCCATCCAAGTCCAGGGCGATCCTTTCGAATGGCTTAGTGCTCGTCATGGTTATTTTCATCGGTATTTTGGGGTTCTTTCTACTCTTATTTATCTGACAAGACGTACATTTTCTTATGTGCGCAACTATGTATTGTGCCATTTTAGGCCCATAATACTTTAACTTCATCCTTTTTAGTGTTCGAGTGGCTCCCTGATGTCCCCCGAAAGGTGAGTCGTGATAATCGTATATCGCTTTCTTTATATCTTCTGGGTCTGTCAGAAAAAGTCGATCTTCAATATAAATATGTATATTCACATCGAGAGTTTGGAAAGTTTTTTCGAGGAACTGGTTGAAGGTTAGTTTAAATTCGTCCCCCATTATCGGCAATGAGAAACCTATTGATTTGAGTTCTTTATCGCAGAATAATTTAGTGATGTCGTTTAGACAGGACTCGGCGATTTTTTCATCTCTCACGCTTCTAAATGGTATTGGTAGGGTTATGACATAGATCGTTTCATTACTATCATTACTGTATTTCCTTTAAAAATTCCAATCTCGTCTTCAGAGGCGACTTAATGCGTCTGCATTGCAGTTATATTTACCGGCCTTATAATTTATGTGATATTCGTATTCGTCCAACAAAATTCTCCAACGGGCCAGTCTTGACGTAGGGTCTTTCAGGTTCATAAGCCATTATAAGGGCTTCTGGTCAGTGCATATGGTGAATTTCCTACCATAGACATACGGTCGGAATTGCTTGACGGTGTAAACAATAGTTAACAATTCCTTTTCCGTGGTACTGTACCTTGTTTCGGCATCATTCAATGTACGACTAGCGAAGCAAACTGGTTTGTCTTGGCCTATAATACCTTGAGATAATACTTCTCCAAAACCAATATCACTAGCGTCGGTTGTTACTATGAAGTGTTCGTCGAAATTAGGGTATGCTAAAATAGGGGGTCCCATAAGCTTGTGTTTGAGCGTTCGGAAAGCCTCATCGCAGAAGGTGTCCCATTTGAATTCCACATTTTTCTTTAATAAATTTTTGAGTGGCTTTGCTATTGTAGAAAAGTTATCTACGAACCGTCTGTAATAGCCTACAAATCCTAAAAACGATTTTACGCCTTTAATATTTTTGGGTACAGGGTAAGTCTCTACGGCTTTTACTTTCTCGAGGTCTGGTTTGAGTCCTTCCTCGGATATGATGTGCCCCAAATACATCAATTCTCTTTTGAGGAAATAACATTTATCCGGCTGGAGTTTTAAGTTATGTTGTCGTAGACGGCCAAAAACACGTAATAATTTTAAGTTATAATTTTTGAGATCATATCCGTATAGGGCTATATCATCAACGTACACAAAGCAATCGAATCCCTGAAGACTTATTAACACATTGTTCATTAGACGCTGGAAGGTTGCTGGTGCGTTCCTTAAACCGAACTGCATACGACTGTATTCATAGTGACCGTATGGTGTGCTGAATGCGGTTTTGCATTTGCTTCCCTTTTCTATGGGAATTTGGTGAAATCCCTTATCCAAATTAAGAGCACTAAAATATTTGGCTCTACCCACTTGGTCTAGTATATCGGTAATGTTTGGCAGGGGATATGCCTCTCCAACTGTTAATTCATTTGACTGCCTGAAATCAACCACTACTCTCCAACGTTTGTTACCATCCTTATCAGGTTTCTTGGGAACAAGAGTTCCATGGACTGGCACTGGGTGTCATAATGCCCTCCTGAAGCACTTCATTCACTTTTTTGTGAATTTCACTCTTTTGCGCGTCAGGAAGCCTATAGGGCTTTACGAACAGGGGAGGTTTATTTGGGTCCGTTATTATGCGGTGTTTGATGGTGTCAGTTGAGGTAAGATAATCGCCATCAAGATAAAATAAATCGTTGTACTCGCTACAGATTGTTAGTATGGACTCTTTTTCCTCACTATTACAGTGTTCAAGATCTAGTACCGATACTAATCTTTCTAACCTTTTTTTAATAGTATCTCTAGATTTGTCTGAAATTACCTCAAAGTCTTCTGGCCGATCCCATTGAAAATTGATATCTTGGCACCGTAAGTTTTTCTCCGTCTCTAAAGTATTCATCATTAAAATCTTGATTTTGGAATTTGCGGCTCTGGTTAGGGTATCTCCTATATAAATACCGGGTTTGACTAACCTTTTACGTATTATTAAATCTAGCTCTTTGGGCGATTTATCATTGAAAGGGACCTCAATTATTTGCTGCATCCTTGGTTTAAGTGTCACCATATTATTATTATTTACGAGTACGTCTAGTTTTTGTTTGCGAACCGTTGCACTGTCTCACTCTTACATTCGCCGAGACTTTGTCGTACCTCTGGTTTATTGTTTGCAGGGTTTTTGTGTATCTCAGGCCTACTTTTGACCGGGTTCTGTGTTACAGGCTTACTTTCTGCTGTGTATTTTTCTTTTACTTTTCGAATGCCATTTAGGTATTGATAAGACGAGTTGCTTGTTCCGGCCCGTAGACAAACGGAATAAACTATTGGCTCGTTTTCTGCATTTTCTTAGTTCACATTGATGTTCCGAGGATACACCGGGTTTATGAAACCAGAAGCGTCAACATTTCCTGCGGCTTGAACTTTGGGAACGGTGTTAGTCATTTTTCCCCAGTTACTATCTTCTATTAAAAGTGTATTCTTTATGCTTTCCTTTTGTATCGTTATTTCGATTTCTCAATTTTCCAAATCGACATGACACTGAAATTTACTGAGAAAATCGTTGCCGATTATTCCGTCATATTCTAAATTTACGCAAGGAGGCATTACTTGGAAGGTGTGTTCCAAAGAAATCGTTTGTTCGTTCGCTTCAAATTCTAGCGTTCCCAAGATTTCCCCCATTGTATTTAAAGAGGCTCCCGCAATGGTCGATATAGTACACTTCTTTTTAGTTTCAAATGCCTTCGCAATTTTTGATTTTACCAGGCTTATGTCAGCGCCTGTGTCGATTAGGAATGTAGCTAGTTGTTTGTGGACTATGGGGTGAAATTTGGCTCGTATCACTGGCTCAAGGCGTTTGGCACAGAGTGATATGAACATTTGATAGGTTAGTGAGGGGCGTTGTCAACATCGGTTTTCATTTGTACTCGGGTAAGATCGCCGGCTTCTGCTTCCCGAGCTTGCTCGTTTCCCGGCATGGAAGAATAATGTCTCACTTTTTGGTTATTGGGGGAACTAGAGGGATTTGGTCTTCCTAGTTGTGGCCTCTCATGTGCCAATCGCATCCTACATTCGTCCTGAGGGTGGTTTAGTTTGTTACAATATCCACATCTTATCAGCTGAACTTCCCTCTTTATTTGTTGCGGAATGAAATTCGGAATATTAGTATTCCTGTAACAAGTGGCGGAGGTGTGAAATATTTTGTTGCATGTTTGGCAAACAGGCCGATGGTTGGGTGGTTGGGAATGCGTAACCTGGTTCATGTAACATGTAGTTGAGGTGTGCCCCAACTTGTTACATGTCTGACATTTGACTACACTTTGGGACTTTTGTTTTGTGGACGTGTTTGTGTGTCCAACGGCAGGCTCTAATCGGATGGATTGTCCGATAGCATAGCTGATCGCAGTTTTCAGATTTTGGTAATTTTGAGAATTCACCAGGATCTTGAGACTTGGGCATTTAAGTCCATCCTCGAAAGTCTGTACTCCCAGGTTTGTATTTTCCTTAATAAGGAAATCTCTTACGGGTATCTCCGCTATAGAACTGCATGTGACCGTGTCGAGTGCACACAATAACGTGATAATTCTGTACCCAAATTCTTGGACGGACTCTTGGTGTGTCTGCCTGGCTGTTATTAGCTCATTCTGGGCGGAGGACCGTGACTTGACCATATCTTTCCATTTAGTGAAAGACCTATTGGACAAGATCAAAAGCCGGACCTTGAAGCCTGGTTTTAATAATGTCCAGAAAAAGAGAGTGTTGCGCCTCATCATTAATGTAAGTAAACAGAGTGTTGCCGCACGCCACAAATTTATTGAGACCTGCCGGATTGCCATCGAAGGTTGGTACTATACTGAATACGTCGCTAAGAGAGATTTTTACGGCCATTTTATGTTTTTGTGATGGTGATACAACACTCGTATGATTTTCGGATAGAGCAAAAGGTAGAACTCTGAAGAGCTCTATTGTGCTCTTATATTTTCGCGTTAGAATTTTCACGGAATGAAATAGGAATGGGAGATGTAAGCGAACAGCAAGTGGATTTAAAGGGAATAGTGACTAAAATATGAACTAAATCGTATGGTAATGTGTGTGAGATTAAATTTGAAAGAAATGAAATTTAATTTATTTATTTAAATATTTATTTATTTAATTTTAAAAGAATGCAATTTTTCTACTTTGTTTTTTGACGGTGATATTGAGATAAAAAAATATCCTTTTTTTATACATATATTGAGGAGAAAGAAAAGAAAAAAAAACAATAATGACCTAATACCTTGTGGTTTTTTATTTTTGTGGTTTATCCTGTTGTCACTACCGTTCTTGCTGTTTCTCTTGATTCTGCAGCTGCTTCTGGTGTTTCTGCTGCTGCTTCTGTCGCTTATTTGTGCCAGGTAGGCTTCGCGCCCTATAGTTGTTGTTGCCCTGGTCTTTTACACTGCCACCGTCGTATTTCGGCAGTGCGGCGAATTTACGCTAGCACGTATGGCATATGGTATACAGTATTTACATGCGGCTTCGAATTTCGGTGAAACAACAGCTCTCTGGCGATGCCCAATTCAGGTGATTGACGCCGAATCGACATTTCTGAGTCTTCATCGATGTTGGCGCTACGGCGCCATGTTTTCTTCATTTCGCACCAATCTCTGTCGGGTTGGTGGCTTAAGTTCCTAAAGAGTGTACTCACCCTCATACTTTTCAACGGTGCGACGAATTGCCTGCATGCTAAAGCCATGATGACGACCGACCTTACGATGAAATTCACGTTGCGTATTTACAACTGAGCTGGAATTTCGATAATATATTTTAATGCTTTTCGCACGTTTGGCAATCGTAAAACGATGCAAGATGAAGTGGCAAACCTTGCTGAATATTTTGACAACAGGGTGTCGTTGGTAACTTTAACAACTGCTGAAACAAAACAATTGAAAAAACTATCTGGTCACCCGTTAGTTATAAGTTAGATTAAGGATAGTTTGGGGGTTTTCGCAGAAAGGTGGGCTCGTTAACACAACAGGGTGCCCACGGCAGATAAGAGGTGATTTGTGGTATCAGTTAAGCCCCAACGGTGCGTATGCGTGATGTAAGTGACTGCCAAGGGTCCGAAAACGCAATTAGGATGGTGATCACTCGGTATGAGAAGTTACTAATTTTTTATTTTTTTTTTTTAAGAACTTAAGACTGTATTGCTACTCTTAAATGCCTGAACACGTTTTGAGTTTTTCACAAATTAGGTAGAGAGAGAGAGAGAGAGAAAGATGATTGGGCTCTGTGGTTATTTCGCTCCATGTGTGACATCCAGCATTTAAGCTCACCACCCCGATTACAGTTAAGTTAGTCTAAGTAGCTTAGGTTTCTAAAATTATTTTCTCAGAAATGTTATACATATATGAATGGCAGATAAGATTACCATAAGATACTATTAATACCGAAAGTTAATAGTTGAATGAAATTTTTAAGTTTAGATCGTTCGGAAAGAGTCAATAGGCCAGATTAAGCTTGGATTTAAGCTTGTTTGTCTAAAATGTAAGTTAATTGCCGAAAAAAACAATAAAAGTAAGAATAAGGATTATTGATCAATCCTTATTCCAGCTTGAAGTAATTTTTCTGGAAAAACACCTGTCTCAATGACCAGCGGTGTATTTACTCAATTTAAGACATATGCATCAGGTGACAGATCATTCAATGTGATATCAAACTTACTAACATACTTATCAAAGTTAACATCTATCTACCCCAGACTTAAAAAAAACACATCAAACAAAACAATTTGCGTTACGTTTATATGAAAGTTTTAGTCTCCAAATCGACATTATTGCGTAGGATATTGTGCGTTTTCATCCTGTTAAAATTTCTGCATGTTCATTAATTACGCCATTCTTCTTGTGAAAAGTCCTTTTTTAAGTAAGTTATCTTTCAAGAATACCTCTGCATCTACACTCCAGTTCTGGGTTTGAAAGATATAAGCATCTATTGATCCGAAAGTACAAGCTAATAATTCAAATCCTGGCATTCACTCCTTGCCCATACTGAGGACATTTTCCAAGAATCAGACCCAGTGAGCCTTGTACTTTTTTTATCTTAGGTATTATATCCAATATCGGGTTTCTGCTTGTCTCCCCTTTGCTATGCTTTCATTCATTCTGTCCAATGGACCGAGAAATATTGTTAGCTCAATTTTGCATCCGAAGGATATATCTGCATGTGTACATAAATATACCTTTACAATATAGAAAGCAAAGATATATTTTGTCTTATAGGGCTTATGTTCACAACATCGACATGTATAACAAGATGAAGGATAAACTAACGAACAATCAGTTACGGTTAATACAAAAAGTCATTTAATGATCCTTCAAAGGAAAATACGAAGGGACAAGAACACATAAAGAAAACAACTGGAAAAGGATTCAACTGACCAGGAAAAATGTTTATTTTCCCTCTCTTTTAGGTGCATGTATGCGAAATTCGTTGGGTCCTCTTGAGAAAATATTCGAGAGTCATAAATTACTCAACTGATGTACGATTTACTTTCACTTGGTGAATCCTTTAGAATTCGCTTGATTTTTTCCTTATACTCGTATAAATGTCGGCTACCAATTTCGTTTCTGTAGAAATATTCTTTTTCTTTCTTTTAATCCGGAAAAAGAAAATACACTTTCCAGGGAAAATTCAGTGAAGCGGAAGATATAAGAAATAATACCATCCTAACAGAGGCATCATTCCATTTCCAACATTCGATATAATGAAGGAATGTAAGATTCTCAGAGTGTGGATAGCATATTAGGCTGAAGATTAGACAAAGAAAGTTAAACAGATCACAGCAATTTCTAGGCACATATTTTTGACTGTGAAGATATGTGTATAGGTATTCTAATATTGTCACAACAAATCATGTTTCACATTTGATTCAAATGATTTACTGTAGAAAAGGGAGCATTGATTTAGTGCTATATGTACATATGTATATGTCTTAGTTTTTCCAAATAGTCAAGTAAATATAAATTGCTACGTGTTTTCGAACATCTAATGGAACACCGCTATTTCTTAGGTGTGCAAAGACGGGTGCAAAGTAAGGATTCCCCAAAATTTCCTGCAGACTAATTCCTGCCAACGTAATGGCAAATGTTGAAATTTTATAACCGTTTTCTGATATGGGCGGCTACGACTACAGTCGACGCATACATATTTAGATCTGAATTCGTTTTTAATAGCAATCTTAGGAAACAACAGAGCTATGTCATGATAATTCGGTTTGAGACAAAATTGACTAACTTAACTTTCTGTACTCATACACTCCAGAAAAGGAATTAATGAATTCCAGAGAATTTTTACACAGGCGTCTTAGATTTGAATATTGCCGCTGTATTCAAAATGAAATTGCTTACATTTTTACAAGACATATTTGAATTAAAGTGAAAATGACTTGCTTTAAATTCGAAAAGTCTTTACGAAATTAGGTTATTATTTGAAGCTTTGCAAAAGAAATAGCGGCCTCTTTGTTTTAAATTCGACCTGGAATGCTAACGGGCTTTTACAAAAACTTCACGGATTAGAAATATTCATACGAGAGAAGAATATTGATGTTTGCTTGATCTGCGAAATCCATATGAAAAGGGGATCGTGTGCAAAAATAAGAGGCTTTAGGGACTAAGACTCTTATAATCCATCTGAAAAATCGAGAGGCGGATCCTTCTTGTACATTAAATAGTCTATCGAATAGACTGAAGACCTTCAAATAGAGTTCGAATCTGTGCAAATAATCACGGCACTTGTAAGAAATAGACATGATTTCCTTACTTACCATTTACTGTCCACTGAGATAAGCGTTCGAAAAGAGAGTCATAAAAAATACAAATTATTTGCATCTAGTTTTATTATTGGCGCTGATTTTAATACAAAACACACCCTTTAGGGCTCAAGATGCGTCTAACAGAAGCTGGTATGGAGCAGAATTGTGATTTCCATTCGACGGGCAAACCGACATACTGGCCGGCCGACTGACACCACAAAAATACCCGATCTTATCGTTTTTTTTCATTTCAAAAGGAAAATCTAACAATTTCATAAAAGTTGATGAAAGGTTTGACCTTTCCTCTGATAATTCTCCAGTCATTTTGGCAATAAGTGAAACTCTAATTGAAAATTAATAACCGGAAAGACTAACTGGCAGAAACCCAAACTGGGAAGGCTTCAGGAAAGAAATTTAAGAAAAAGTAGAACAGAACTGATTACTTAATACACACTATGATCTAGAAGTCGAGTTGGTCAGATCATTGTTTTTTACTGACTCAACATTTTGTGTTTCTTCCGTTTATTTTGTTCGACTCATATACTTTTACCGACCTACAATGTCTAAATTCTGCAGTAACCCCAATTGTGTAATTACCAGTGAAACAAATGCTGAATCAGTGGATTGCAGTAGCCTCATTGGGAAATCTTATCACGCCCTTTGTGTTGGATTAAGTAAAAGATCAATTGTATATCTGAAAGACTACAGATGCCATTTTCTCCTTTTTTGTGATGAGTGTAAAGATATCTCCATCGCACATTTTGCTCGCCATAAATTGCCCCAGCGACTCAATAAACAATAATGGCACTGAAGACGTACTCGGCTTCAAGAGACTACAAAACCAGTTCTCCAAACTTGATGATGTTATGAGAAGTTTTGAAGATATTTCAAGTGTCGTAGAACAATCAACCAACCTCTTGAAAATAACGTATAAATCTCTTGAAAAACAGTTGATAAATACCGTCGAACTTCCAAAACCCACAGACAACATTAATATTAATACAATTAAAAACGTTATCTATAACAGTGCGAAATCTGCTCCTAAGTCCAATTTACCGTCTATTGCTGATACTCTCTGTACCTTAAGATCCGACCTTGATGTCTATTTCCAAGGTTCATCAAGCTCATGTGCTCCTCCACCAGATCCATCATTAGCTCACGTCATAACTAAAATAAATGAAGCAGGTAACGACGTTGCAGCATCCCATCTACTTCTTGGTGATATTGTTGTTGACATTAGAACGCTTAACAAAATTGACGATCTTCATGTACAACTCCAGTCCCAATCTAACGCAATATATAATATGTCACTACTAACTGAAATGCTCGAGAACGCTGTCATCTCACCTTCTGAGACATTCTTACAAATACCTCAATCTCTATCTCCAACTCAAGTAATCGCAGTCGATCCACCGACAACCGAGGCGACAATCTCTCGTTTCCTGGACATCCTCGAAGTGGAAACAACGTCTTCAAAAACTCGATAACCACAATAAGTCTGAGGTTGTAACATTCATTCTCGACTGATTATCTGGAACCACTGACTCAATCTGGCTTGTGAACTTTTTTAAACGCAGGATTAAAATCACCATAGACAACTGCCAGAAAATCACATTGCCAAATAAATCAAAGTCTTGTGATTTCAAATTCAACATTCCCCGTAAATACGAATGGCTTTTTCGTAACCCATCTTGAGAGATTTTCCAACTTGATGGAATGAAGACGCAGAGATAACCAGATCAAGAACAAAAGGACCTTTAAGTCTAGAGTTAACTCCGCTCATACCACTAAGTCAAACCACCCAAACTACCTGAAAACCGTAACCCTACAGATAGCCCTAAGCGCAATATACAATCCAAGTCCTCCCATCGAGATCCCAACTGGAGTTTTAAGATTGGCTTATTTCCCTCGTTTTCACAGAATCATTTGCTCTCCCCTCCTCATGTCATCCACCCAAAAGATCATAAAAGTATTTCCCTCCCCACAAAATCTTTCCCACCCAAACGTTTCTCCTTTAATATTACACCCAATTAATCTCCCACAATAATCCAAACCTCACATCCTAAATTTCCCTCAACTCTCCCGCCTATCCGAATTTCATCCGCTCCCACACACTTAATCCTCCTTCATCCACGTTGGCTGTTGACCATAATTCCTCTAATACTCTTGAAATCCCAGCCTCCACAATTCTTGACCCCTTGCTTCCTCCCGCAGTTAAACTAAGCAAGAAGCTAACCGATGTGGGAAATGATGGTCGCTATGTCCTTTCCCTCCTGAGAGACCATCGGCTATATCAACACGTGCGACTTTACCGTGCTTACTTGCACGATACACCCTATTCTATCTGCATCGATGGTATAATTCGTACAAATCTCATGGTTTCAATCCAACAGAAAGGACTCCCCACTGATCCCAAGGACCTTCGACGAATTTTTACCGATTTTCACAACACTTTCAATATCTCTTCTACAGACGTCTCCTCATACACCTCTCATGTCTCTTCCAAACGTCTCTTGCATCTCCAGAAAACGCGCTCTAGCTTTAGAAACTACTATGGTCCCTAACACGCCCCACAATCCAGCAAACAATCGATTATCACTCTATTACCAAAATGTGAGGGGGCTGCGTACAAAAACATCTTCTATTTATCTCAACTCTCAAAAGCTGGCGTATGATATTTTTGCTTTCACCGAAACTAATTTAATATCTAATACCAAAACAATGATGATCCTATGTATAGAACGAGGTGTCCTTCTGGCAGTTAAAATTCGTTTGAACCCTGAGCTCGTCAAAAGTCATCTACTGCCCATTTTGAATTCATCTGTGTTAAAGTTACTCCCTCCAAACACAAACAGAGGATTTTATGTTCGCCCTTCCAACCAACACACAGTTATAAGTTCGCGGCTAATGTGGTCGATTCCCTTTTTGAAATCACTGATCCCTGTGATGAAATCATTGCTCTCGATGATTTCAATCTCCCCCACCACCAATGGACTCACTGGGATAAAGAATCCTATCTTGTTGCCACAAATGCAGCTCTGACAAAGAAAGCCTCTTCACAGATTATCACCTTTTTCAAATGAAGCCAATTTCTACCTTCATGGGTCGGAAACTAGATTTGATCTGTATATCCGACACCATGAACTGTCTTGGTCTCGAATGTGAACTTCTTCTTTCGAAATTAGACCGTCTCCAGCCACCTGTCCTCGTTATTTATTCATGTGATAACAGATCACCGAAACCAAGCAGTGATGGGCGCGGTAAGTACGTAGGTGGGTGACCACATGACCACATGGGAACTCAGTACTCCGCGTGCTGTTGACAAAACGCGCCACATGGGCATGGTACCCCGGCGTTAAATCCCGGACCCTACAAATTAATTTGTATCGTTCCCTTGAGAGTAATAATAATTCTTCAAGGCTTTCAGAATCTTCCTTCCACTTGGATTTCCGTAAAACCCATTACACTAAGATTAACAATCTTCTCAAAAATGTTGAGTTTAGTTTTCTTCAAAACAGTAACGTAACCGCAGATTCTACTGTAGTTATCTTCTACGATAAGATCTTCCACTGTATAAGGCAAACTACTCCTTTTATTCGACTCAGAAATCCTTCGTCACCTCCTCCCTGGTATAACAAATAAATTCGTACCCTTCGTAATTTGAGAAAAACGTTAAATCTGGTTCTGACTTTGACCAACAAAACTACCTCCTAGCTAACAATCACTTCTCCCTACTTGCTGAATATCATTATCAAAGATATATCAGCCAAATGCAATCTACCATCATCCCAGACCCTAAAAAATTCTATCAATTTATTAACACAATAAAAAAAACCGTCTGCTATCCAAATTTTGTAATATATCTTCGGATGACTCAACAACCATCGCTAATATATTTGCGAACTTCTTTAGTTAATCATTTTCGGCCATATCTGATGACCCAGATCCTGAATACTTTTCTTACCTTAACAACTGTTCTCAAATATCTCCTACGTTAGTGGGAATTACTAGACAAAATACATTAACTGGAAGACGATTTTTCTCCAGGTCCTGATTGATTTCCCGCAGTTGTCTTAACCCTTTACGGCGCTGCGTTGCAGTTCTGCTCATACCATAAGAATATGCAAAAAATACCATTTTGCGCAGCGTTGCAGATCTACAGAAAAGCATTCTTACGAAGTAGTTGCCGTTATTTAAACTAGTTCGCGCCATTTTCCCTTTTTTTGTCATTTGAAGTGAGAAACTTGTCAAAATCGGTTTGTGTAGTCCGCACGAGTAAACTTCGACTTGAAACTGCTGCAGAGTAACGGTAAGTTATTAGTATTCACGTTGTTGGTGTAGTTTAACTTTGTGCTAAACGATTATATCTAATACGTATCTTTTTATCTTTCAGCCTCATTATGAGTTTACTCGAGTAAACCCATTAATGTTACAAGCCAGGAAATACAACAGTTTGTTGGAATTATTTTCCTCATGTCCAAAATTCATATGCCTAGTGTGCGAATGTACTGGTCAGAAAAATATGGTTATGCCCACATACACGAGATTATGACGCTAAAACGCTTCGAGCTTCTGAGACAGACATTACATTTCAATGATAACTCCAAAATGATACCATATGGTCATCCAAATTGTGATCGGTTGTATAAAATCAGACCTATGATTGAAAAACTGAACCAGAGTTTTGCTAGAGTGCCCTTTGAACAACTTTTATCTGTTGATGAACAAATGTGTTCCACTAAGGCCCGAAGTGCTCTAAAGCAATATTTGCCAGATAAACCCCACAAGTGGGGCTTCAAGGTATTTGTGATTTGTGGCGTAAGTGGTTATGGTTATAAGTTCGAAGTCTACAGTGGCCAGGAGAATATATGCGCAAATGGCGAGCCTCAGTTAGGTGCGTCATCTAATGTAGTAGTTCGTCTAGCTAGAGATATTCCTGATAATCAAAACTATCGTCTGTTTTTTGACAATTACTATACATCCTTACCACTGATTCAATTTTTGTCACGTCGTGGTATATTGGCTTTGGGAACAGTAAGAAGAAATCGCATTATTAATTGCAAACTTCCGGAAGAAAAGCAGCTGAAAAAACAACCCAGGGGGACATCAGTTGAACAGGTTGCTAACTATAATGGAGTTGACATATCCGTAGTAGCCTGGGGAGATAACAAAATTGTGAATCTTGTATCTAGCTATGCTGGCCAGAAGCGTGAAAAGTCGCAAAAGAAGCACGTTACCGTAGAAGGGCCTTTCATTGTGGCAGAATACAATCGTCATATGGGGGGTGTGGACCTTATGAACTGCGTTATGGGCCACTATAAAATAAGACTACGCAGCAAACGTTGGTTCATACGACTATTCTATCATTTTCTAGATATGACAATGTGTAATGCGTGGCTGCTTTATAGAAGAATTCATGCTGATACCAACAACAAGGACCGAGTGTTATATTCTGCTGATTTTCGGCTAGAAATTGCTGAGATATTAGTGAAATTAAACAAAACGAAACGTCTCAAGCATACTAGTGACGTAGAAGTACAGATCCAAAACAAAAAGAAGAAAGGCCCATGTCAGTATGTTCCACCCAAAGAAGTAAGATTGGATCAGCTAGGTCATTGGCCTGTATGGACTGAAAAAAGGTTGAGATTCAAACTTCCAGGATGTAAAGGAACCACCCAGATCGAATGTCAAAAATGCGGCGTAGCCTTATGTTTTACTAAGAATAATAACTGTTTTCAAGTTTTCCATACATCGTACTCGTAACTTTTCATATGTTTTAACACCATGATGCACTTCTGCATCATCATGTTTTTTTTTTCAAAAATAAATATTTTTTCTAACAGTAACAGTAACAGAAACTAGTATTTTCAAACTATCTTTGTCTTAAGGGCTCTTTCCTCATCTGTGGAAAAGCGCTTTTATTGCCCATATTCACAAAAAAGGGCCGAAGCACGATATCACCAATTATCGCCCCATCGCTAAACTATCCTGCACCCCCAAGGTGTTTAAAAGTATTGTTCATGATGCACTATATTTTCAATGTAAATCTACCATATATTTGCAACCAATCAACATGGTTTTCTCAAAGGCAGATGAACGATAACCAACCTCATTGGGTTTGCTTCTAGTACACTGTGCGCCCTAGAGCAAGGGAAAGAAACTGATGTAATCGCCTCGGACTTCAGTAAGGCCTTTGATAAAATCTCGCACAAGTTAATTCTATTCAGACTCAAAGCTCTTGGTTTCGAACCTAGACTGACCTCTTGGATTAATTCCTATATTAAAAAACGCTACAATCTTGTTTATTTTCGTTCCCATTTTTCTGACCCAATTCTCGCCACTTCGGGTGTTCTAAAAGGCAGTCCATTAATTTTTATTTTGACTATTAACGATGTTGTTAACGTCATAAAGCACTCCTGCATATTTATCTATGCCGATGACTTCAAAATCTATATACAGCCCTCAAGTCTCTCTAACTCTCAACCTTTACAAGATGATCTTAATAAATTCTCGATATAATGCCATAAAAACTTTCTCGAGCTCAACACAGAAAAATGCCAAGCCATCTCTTACTTCCGGAGACGTTTGACACTTCCAACCCACACCTACCATTTATCAAATCAAAGAATAGCTGCAGTTACTTCAATGCTCGACTTGGGTGTAATTTGTGATACTCAGTTCAATTTTCAGACCCATGTTGACTCCGTAATTAGCAAAGCTAACTCCGCTCTCAAATTTGTCAAACGATGGTCAAAAGAATTCTCCGACCCTCTGTCACCAAATCCCTGTACATAACCTTTGTTCGTCCACTTCTCGAGTACGCCAGCGAGATATAGTCCCCTTAATACTATTTACATATTCTTCGCATTGAAGCTGTCCAACGTAGATTTCTGCGATTCGCATTACGTGGGCTACCATGGGCTGACCACAATATTCTACCGCCCTATGTTAACCGACTCAAACTACTCGGTCCCCTGTCTTTGAAAAAACGTCGGGAGTCCGCCGATATTCTCTTCATCCACAAACTTTTAACCGGAATCATCGACTGTCCCACAATACTCTCCCAAATCAAATTCAAACACCAACTCGTGTCATTTAAAATCTGTCCACCTTTTTCGCCCGAATAATCACAGGACAACTAATGGTCTCAACGAGACACTGTGTCATATGCTACGTGAAACAAATCGGATAAGCCAAGTGGTCGATTTCCACAGTTCATTTCAAGCGATGAGATCCAAACGATCTTCGAATCGCTCAAGAGTAAAAAATCAGTGGGAACCGATGAAATACCGAACATTCTGCTTCGACATCTCCTACTAAAAGCGGTGAAAATTTATACCACCCTGTTTAATAATGCAATGAATAATTCACATCATCCAGCGCGTTGGAGAACCTGGGTGGTACATCCCATCCCCAAAAGGGATAAAGATACTTCCAATTCGGCAAATCTCCGCTCGATCAGTTTTCTTCCAAATATCAGTAAGGTTTTCGAGAAGGTGATCAATAGACTAGTTAAGTGGGTTGAGGAGAAATACATATATACATAGTTCCGGAAAATCAATTCGGTTTCAAGGCGCTGCATGATATCATTCATGCTGCTTCTAAACTGGTTTAAGATATCCAATAGAACAAAGGCAAGAACCAGTGCACTGGTGCCTGCCTCATTGACTTGGAGAAGACCTTCGATACCGAATGGTTAGATGGACTCTTCTTCAAGTCGAACAGGTTGGGCAGTAGTAAACCACTGCTGTATATTCTTTTTCATATGCTCTCCAGTAGACAATTCATCGTGAAGAATGGCGACGTGACTTCCGCTGGAACATTTAACATTAAAAACGGTCTGCAACAAGGTGCGGTGAATTCGCCGATCCTGCTCAACATTTACACAATGCCATAGCGTTCGCAGACAACTTAATCGCGTACAGATCGGGTCCAAAAATTGAGGTCATTAATATACTTTTGCAACATGACTTCGAGAAAATTAAGAGATACCATACTGCGACGACGGGAAGTTGAAAATCAACTTTCAAAAGTCAGAAACCATCCTGTTTATGACGCCTGTTCGGCGCTGATGATGATTTATTTTGTGTAGAAATGTCTTCCTTTTATGTTAATTTTTGACATATGCAATTTTATCTCATGAGAGATTTATCATAAATGTGTTTGTTTACATATTTAAGTGTACAATATGTTTTTATTTTACATTTTATTTGACAATTTTTAATTTAAACTTTTATCAGCAACATTCTCCCTGCCGTGAACAAAGTTCGAAATTATTTTCAGGTTTGTACTTTAACACCCTTTGGCTCGATCATCTGCTACACTTCTTTAAAGGCTCACATGAAAAGAAACAACCAAATTAATAAATTTTGTAAAAAGGACAGACAACACAAAACACTTGGAGACACAAAAGCGAAAAGAGCACCCCTATACTTAAATGGCTGAATGCGTATGCTGATGTCTTGCTATTAGTTTCGATTGTATAGTGTTGTCCTCTTTGCACTACTTTCTTTAATTGCGTATCTGAAGAAGAGTACGTGATTAAATTGGCTATTTATTGATCGATTGTGTGTAAGTCTACGGCAGCCGTGGTGGGTCTTTTTTATTTAAATTCAGTGTTTAGTGCGGGAGGGTTTTTTTGGTATTTAAGTAATAATTTAATTCGTTTATGGTATCGTCGGTGTTGAAAATTCGGGTGAGCGTTGTTTTAATTTTATTTCTTTACCTTTGTTTATTTTTATATTGATTGAATTTGTTTTTTTTTTGTGTTATGCGAAATTGTTTATTTTATTTATTTATTTATTTTCTTTATAATTATTGTGTGTGAAGTACGAGTATATTTTTTGATGTGTGAGTGATATTTATGATTTGTACCTATTAACATATTTTTTTGTATTATATAACATATAAATTTTTATTTTATTATTTTGGGAATTGTGTTTTGATTGATTGCTATGTGTTGTGTGTGAATATGGTATGTATGTATAGTGCGAAATAATTATGGCCGTTGATGCGAGACAAGTTTTGATATATTTTTATTTTGATTTTATAGGTTTAAGGAATCATATATTTAGTTTAATTGTTGAAATTGTTAATGTGTTTGGTTTATTTATAAGATGAATGTTTGGACTATTGTGATGAGATGATTTGTGGCTATTGTTTATGTTTTGAGTTCGATCGTTGTGATGATGATATATTTATGGTGTTATTGTATGAGAGATTTTTTTTTTGTTTGTTTACCTTTGCCCTGAGTGTTGTTATTTTATTTTATACAAGTTTATTTAATTTGCTGTTCTTGTATGGTTTTGTTCGTTGGTAGGTAACATAGTTTTGTGATTGGCCTTTTGAATGTGGATGTTTTTGTTCTCAGAGTGACGACTCGAACGTGTCCATCGTTTCCTAGATGCAACTCGGTGAATCGCGCGAGCATCCACTGTGTCGCTGGCAACCGTTCGTCTTTAAGGAGAACCAGATCGCCCACCTTGGGTTCTTCTTTTGACCTCGTCCATTTTGGGCGCTGTCGTAGACGCGCTAGATATTCACTGCTCCATTTCTGTCAGAAGCTTTCTGTTAGAGCTTGAACCCTTTTCCATTTCTCGATGGTGTTGATGTTTTTTGTCGTTGTATTCTCACTAGGAATCGCGTTTAGTGTTTCGCCGATTAGAAAGTACGCGGGAGTGATCACCTCTAAGTCTTCTGGGCTGTCGGAGAGAGGACACAGAGGCCTTGAATTCAGGCATGCTTCTGTTTGCGTAAGAAGCGTTGTGAATTCTTCGAATGTTAACTTCCGGTCTCCTCCAATTCTTTTTAAGTGGTGCTTAACAAATTTCACTCCTGCTTCCCATAGTCCACCGAAATGTGGGGGAATGAAGTTAGACTTCGTACCTTGGTTGGTTAGGGTGTCTGCGATTTCTTTCCATTCGTTCACCTTTTGCACATTTTCCCTTCCACGTTTTTATATCGATTGGTCCAGCATAGTCGAGCCCTGTGTTCGTAAATGGTCTTGCTATCCGAACCCATGCTGCTGGTAAACTCGCCATAAGTTGCGTGATTGCTTTGGCCTTGTGTTTGAAACACTTGACGCATTGGTGAGTGGTGTGCTTTACACACTGCTTTATTTGGTTAATCCAATACCTTGTCCGAATATATGCTGTCATTTGCTGGATACCACCGTGTTGCGTTTTTTGTGTGCGTCTTTCAATAGAGTTTTGGTGAAATGGTGGTTCGACTTTAGGATAATTGGGTGTTTTTGGTTATATGTCAAGTTCAAGTTTTGAAGCCTTCCCCCACGCGAAGAATTCCATCTGCATCTATGAAAGGATTCAATGACTTAAGTGCTGATGTTGCCTTTGGACTGTCGTGCAGTTTTGTTAAGTCCTCAGGAAACATGTCCTTTTGCACTGATCTTATTGCCATCTGTGATGCGGTGTTCAACTATTCTGGTTGCAAAGGGTCAAATTTTTTGCAACCTGATCTGCAGTTGGAAATAAATCGTTGGCAGTAAGCCAACAGGCGTAATATCGTGTGCAGTCTGGAGAATTTGGCGATAATTTCTCCTACTATGCTATGTTGTGTCTGTGTTTGTGTTGTGGCGACATGAGTCTTTATTGTTCGTCTTTCCTTTTCCGTGTTGATGTTTGTTGGTTGCTCTAGGGCTGGGAAGTTCCATTGGTCTCTCATGAAGGCTGGGCCATTCCACCATAAGTCATTGCCCCTTAGTTCCGATGGCAAAAGTCGGATCGGCTGGATTATGTTGTGTTGGTATATGTTTCTACATCTGCGAATCTGTTAGTCGTTGGATTTCGGAGACTCTGTTGCTAACGAATGTAGTCCAGCCGGAAGATGGAGCCCGAATCCAGGCAAGAGTTATGGTGGAATCTGACCACGCATACCAATGCTGACGTGGTACGTCGAAGACCTTTGCTGTGTGATCCATCAATGTCGCCAGCAGAACTGCCCCACAAAGTTCGAGACGCGGAAGACTTACCGTTTTGAGTGGAGCTACTTTCGTCTTCGACATCAGAAGATGCACATGCGTGATTCCTTGTTCATCCCATACGCGGATGTACACTGCCGCTCCGTATGCTTTGATCGATGCGTCGCTGAACCCATGCAGCTCGATGATTCTACAGCTTCCGTGGCTGTTAATCCACCTAGGAATCTCTACTTGATCTAGCACTCGGAAAACGTTGCGTAGAGTCTTTCATTGAAATCGTATGTCCTTAGGCACTGGTTGGTTCCATTCTGTTCCTCTTCCCCACAATTCTTTCATAATTAATTTGGCCTTAATCACGCAAGGCGAAATCCAACCAAGCAGATCAAACAACTTGGCTATAGCTGAGAGGATCGTTCTTTTGGTCATTTCTTTTATGCCTAGATGGGAAATCTATTTCGCGGTCTCGTGTTGGGATGTCTTCAAGTAAAGCCCTTCTGTTGCTTGTCCACTTCCTTAATCTGAATCCCGCGCAAGCAAGAAGTTTACGAACTTCTTCTCGTTTAGTTCGAGTGCCTTGAATAGTGTCATCTCCACTGATCAGGCCGTCGACATACATTTCGTTTAGGACCACTTGTGCTCCGATTGGATAATTGGCCATTTCGTCTTTGGCTGCCTTTTGCAGGACCCGTATGGCTAGGTATGAGGCGCTTGCGGTGCCAAAGATTACCGTCTTCAGCCTAAAGGTCTTTAATTGGCCACTCGAATCCCTCCAAAAGATTACTTGCTAATAACTGTCCGCTTTTTTAACAAAGATCTGACTGCACATTTTTTCGATATCCAACGTGAAGGTGTGTTGATATCTTCTTCATCCTAAAATGATATCTACTATGTTTCTTTGTAATATGGGACCTACCAATAAATGCTCATTCAGCAACGTTCCATCAGACGTTTTGAATGCTGCGTCGAATACAACTCGCAGTTTAGTTGTGGAGCTGGCTGCCTTAAAAACAGCATGATGTGGTAAAAAATAGTGGTGTGGTGTGGTGAAGGTAAGCTCCCTCTCATATGGTTGAGTCTTAAGTACTCTCTAATACACTCAGTGTAGCTTTCTTTTAGTTCTGCATCTCTTTGGAAACGTCTTTCAAGACATGAAAATCGTCGTAAAGCTCCTTCCTTACTTGGCCCCAAAGCCGGATGTTTCCCTATCTTGAAAGGTAATGCCACTTCATAGCGGCCGTCAGCTCGTCTGGTGGTGTTTGCTAGAAAATGTCCGGCATGATTATGTCTGCATAAACATCGCTGCCAAGCAGCAAATCGATGGGTGCCGGAGTATGGAACAGAGGATCTGCTAATTCCAGATTCTTTAAGTGCCTGCACTCGTACAGTGTTGTTTGGTGGGCCGGAAGAAGGCTAGTCAACGACTTGAAGACAAAGGCTTTGGTAAAACCTTCAAACGTCGAACGTCGAGACGCTAATTTTAGATCCAAGTATTTGTTGGTAGTGCCGCTGCTGACCTTCCCTAACCCTGATATCTGTACGAATGTGTTTTGCTTTGGCAGCTTAAGGATTTGAGTAGCAGACTCTGAAATAAACGAAGCTTCGGAGCCTGGGCCGATTAGTGCGCGAAGTTCAACGTACCTACCATTGGCTGATAATACCTTCACAACCGCAGTTACCAAAAAAAACCTTTGAATTATACTGGTATTTGGGTGAAGTGTGAAAGGTGTTTCGAACTTGTCCGGATCCAGAGGGATGGTCTCCTTCCGTGGGATTAAAGGAGTCTGCATTTGGGTTCATTTGTGTCTCTTTGTGTTATTTATTATGTTGTTGAAACTGTGGCATTGTTTCTGTGTTGTTTGAAAAATTGATGTGCAATAAAGTGTGGTGCCGTTGATGACAGAAGTAACAATTTTTATTACTTGGACAGTTTCGGGTAGTATAGCTGTAAGCCAGATAGTTGTCGCAGACCTTTGTTTGCCGAACAGTCTATTACCTCCTCGTCACGTCCGTCCCCAGAAATCGCATACATTTTCTTAACGAGTGTTGCCCGTTGTTGCATGCCTTACACTGGAATTGATTAAAATTTGTTACAATAGCTGCTGGTTTCGATTTCGGACATGGCTTGGCGATAGGCTCAGATGCCCCTTTTTGTGCTACAGCTTCTAGTGTCCGGAAGCGTGTTTCTAAAAACTCGGTGAAGTGATTCAACGTAGGAAGATCCTTGCTGTTACCCAGTTTTGCTTCCCATAGTTGTTGCGTTGAGATCGGCAGCTTTTGTACCATCACATAAATGATGATAACGTTCCACGAATCCACTGGTATCTCAATATTTTTGAGCGCGTAGATACTCTCCAAAGAAGTGTCCATGAGTGATTTAAAACCATCAGCTGTTTCCTTCGTTTGTGTCACTTGGTTGAAGAAGAGTTGCAGCTGTCAGCTCACTAGAACACGTTTGTAGTCGTACCTTGCCTTCAAAAGTTCCCATGCTTTCTCATAATTCCCTGCGTCTAGTGCCAAATGTTGTAGAAGTCTCGCCGCTTCACCTGTGAGACTTGACTTTAGGTAGTGGAGCTTCTGGATGCCTCCGAGAGACGTGTTGCAATGAATGAGCGATACAAAAATATCATGAAACGAGCGCCACTTCGTGTCACACCCAGAGAACTCAGGAATATTAATTTTAGGGAGACGTATATCTTTGATGGGAGGAATATTTGTAGCCAACGTTGAGTCTGAAAGAGAAGTTTGCGCGCCAGAATACCTATAATACCCATCAAGTAATTCACACCTGAACTCAAGTTAAGTTTCCCGAGTTTGTTCCATAATTGAAATTAAATTAGAATTAAGTGATTAACTAATTAACTATTAGGTTCGAACGGACCAAATGTTCGGCGCTGGTTATTTTGTTTAACCGTGTTGTACTTAGTTGAACTATGAGTTGTACAGAATCAACTGTTTTATTATATTAAAAACTGTACTGAAAAATGAGGCCGTTGATGATGACAAATTCTTTGTGATCGAGGATCTGCAGGAGAAGGTATAGGCGTATCCAGGTGTATATTTACCACTTCTGTATACTTGACCCAATCAGAACTACTCTGAGAACTACATACCATGTTCAGAAAGTTCGCTTTGAAGCGTATCCATCGGTGATCCGACATTAACGCTAGGTCGACTACTCTCCATTTCCTTATTCCTAACTCTTCTGTATTTGTAGCAAGGGTGATATCTAGTACCTCCTGCCTTTTTTTCACCACAAAGGTGGGCGAATTCCCTCTATTGTAATGAAATCATACAAACACTCACTTACTCGTAGTTTGCTGACTTAGTAGTAACGTGTACACCAGCCGAGATTTATAAATGTCGCTTGATAACAAAAATGCTTGTACATCTGACTATATTACTAACAGCCTTTTAAGGAGTTATTTCTTTATATATAATTAATGTGTTAAGTCATGTGTTTATCTTAAGTGTTCATTGTGGTATTTTCTCATATTCTCTAAAAGATACTGTGATCATTCCTGTGAGTTTAATTACTCAATATATGCCCATGTTACTTACTTCCAGCATTCAGTAAACTTTTTGAAAAACTAATAAAAGCGCGTACATGATGTGCATTTCTAAACAAAAACGAGTTTTTCAAAAACGAATAATAGGGTTTTCGTGAAGGAGAACCCACTGAAGATGCTATTCTTAAGCTCTGTAGTAAAACTTATGACAGTTTTAGTAACAACAACTCTAATTTAGTACACTTCATAGATACGACCAAAGCATTTGATGTGATCAATCATGAAATTTTGCTCGATAAGTTATACAAAGCAGGCTTAAAAGGTTTAATTCACAAATTGTTCTCTTCATTTTTATCTGGTATGATTTAAAAAGTGAAATTAAATGGCATTCTTAGTGATCCGTTAAAAATTAAGATAGGTATAGCACACGGTTTAGTGTTAGGTCCTTTGTTATTTTATTGTTTTATCAAAACCTCAGTAGTATTGTAATACTACAGCCTTTACAGATGATACGGCTTTAATTTGTAATAACAAAAATATTTTTATGTCAGCAATCCAATTACATAGGGATCTAAATATTCTACGCCAATGGTTTGTAAACATGAGCTGCTCAGAAGCAATAAAACCAGACTAATGATTTCCGGTCTAAAAGGTATTTGTCCACTTGACTGTGATGCTATCGGGAGGATATAATGTGTAGTCCAAATTGTTTTAAAATTGAAGCTGTTGAGAGTTATAAGTATCTAGGTGTACTTAGAGACAAAAAGACATATCAAAGACCTTAAAAGATACATGCTATCTGTTACTTGTAAAATGTATCTGTTATAAGAACACTGTTCACAAAAAAATTTATTAATGTTTTACTACGACCTTGTACAGTCTGAATTACAGTACGGTATTACAAATTGGGAGGTACATATTTATAACTTTACGACTGAAGTATTGTACACATCCCAAAAACATATCATTAGAATAATTTGCAAACGAAATCGATTAGCATACAGTTGGCCACTATGGCTGTCCCTGCGTATTCCTTTAAACCGCCAATATATTTTTAAGGTTCTAAGGTTTTCTTCATGCGAAGCGGATATAGTACCACTTTAAGATGTTCGAATATATTATATACAGACTAAAAATAAATATCCAATTCACATTCTCTAAAAAAAACGTGTTGATTTAAATTTTATACTACGCCAGCACCAAGGCTTTTCAAAAAATACCAATAAAAAAACTGGTTCAGCCCACTTAATTCTTAAAAGAACTAAACATTTCTTTCTTTAGTATGGACAGTTATATAGTACAGTTAAAGTTCTTCTTAATACAATGAATACGTTATGAATTTACTTGTTTAACTTATTCTCATTTTGCATTTTGCGATATACCCCACAAAAAATATCTTTTATGTTATATGTTTATGTATAAGTACAATTTACCTGAAGGATCATTCGCCTCTAGTCACTTATGAACTATAAAATGAAGCATATTCATTTCTTAAATCTTAACTTTTTTTAAATTGCAATAATTGTAATAAATTGTATCAAAAAAAAAATGGCAATAATCTCGTACTGCACAGCATAAAACAAATTTGAATAACCTATGTAACTTGCTGAAAGAGACCATTAAAAATTTCAAAAAACGTACAGTAGACACATATCTTGAAAGCTTGATAGCAAAAAGGGAATCTAATTATTCGCTTTGGAAAGCATTAAAAGGTACTGGAAAACCTAAAGCCTCCGCGCCGCCAATTAGAAAAAATAACATCGGATGGGCGAAGGGAGATAAGTAGAAAGAGGAAGGCTTCGCTTCTCATCTAAAACAGACCTTTATGAACTTCGAAGGTCAAGCACTCATCCGCAATATCAGTGAATCGGAACAAGCTTCAGACAATTACACGATGACAAATGCAACGGTAAGGGAAATTAGCACTGAAATAAAGAAATTAAAACCAAAGAAAGCTCCCGATTACGACTTCATAACCGGCGAAGTCCTTAAAATGCTGCCTAACAAAGCTCCTTTATATTATTAACATCGTACTGATGTTAGAATACATTCTGAGTCAGTAAAAACTTGCTGAAGTCACATTGTTTCTAAAACCAGGACATCCTCCGAATAACAACAAGTTTTATAGACCGATATCAATTCTCCCAATATTATAGTAAATCTTTAAGAGGATAATTCAGAGACATTTACTAGGCACAAATTATTGTCGTAAGAAAATCGTATCCTTAATCACCAGCTTGGGTTCAGGAGTAAGCATTCAACTATTAATCAGGTACATAGAATCACCAACATAATTGAGAAAGCTTTGGAGCAGAAAAATTTGCTCGAGCGTTTTTTTTTTGTTTTTTTTTATAATGAGCGAGCGCTCAAGGGGTTTGTGTACCCTTAAAATATTCGTACACAGCGCGGGACGGAAATTTAGGGAGGAAGAAAAGACAGGTACCGATGTACATTGTTTTTAAATGTTTGCAAGTTATAACGACCAGGAAACACAGAGGTCGGCAGGGCATTCCATAAGCGATTTATGCGGCTTCGGAAAGAATCACGATATTTTAGAGTACGTCCGAAAGTGAGCTTGAGGGTATGCTGATGAGCATTCATAGCGAGACGGGCGTTATGGTTGAATATTTGAATGGGCGGAATGCTACTGGCGATTTCAATGGAGCACTGGTGGTGCTCACAAAGTGAGACAAGAGACATTACGTCGGTGTTCGAGGGTGTCAATTGATTGACTGATATTAGTATCACCTATGAGTTTTATCGCACAGCTTTGAACCCGATCTAGCAGGTGCGGAGATTTTTTTTAGGAACTCCTGACCAGATGTGGGAATTCTACTCCAATTTTTGGCGGATGAATGCCTTATATATTGAGGCCAGGTGAGAGGGGGTTAAATATTTCTTACATCGCTTGAGGAAACCTAGACATTTCACACCTTTTTTTACGACATCGAATATGTGGTCATTCCAACATAAGTTGTCACTGACATACATGCAGAGAATTGAAAGTTTTTCGGTTTCGACGATGTAAGAGCCATTCAGGGCTAATGGCTGGGCATTTAAATTTCGCTTTAATGACAGCAGACAGCATTGAGTTTTGGAAGCATTAAATTCCTCCCCGTTGATAGTTAGTTCTCCAATTGGTTATGCTATCGCCCTACAGCCGGAGAGCGGGGGCGTGGGTCCGGGAACGAATATGAAAAGCAGAGGGTACAGTCATCAGCAAAGGAATATATTAGATTAGAAGTAGCATAAAAGAGATCATTAATGAAAATTAAAAAGAGTGTTGGAGACAAAACGGATCCCAGGGGCACACCAGCATTTATTTTGTGAATATCAAACTTGAAACCGTCCAAGACAACTTGAATTGAACGTTCCGAAAGGTAATTTCTAATTCATTGAAGAAGAGGGGCATCGATCGCAAAAGCACGCATTTTCGACAAAAGAGCCTGATGCCAAACTCTGGCAAATGCCTTAGAAATATCAAATGCAACTATGTATCTTGCTTTCGCCAGACTGATGTCCGCTTTAGTTCCACTTTTCAGTAAGACATGCCATCAAATCACCAGTGGGCTTGTTGCTACGAAAAGCACACTGCCGGTCATTAAGAAGTTTTCATGTTTCGAGATATATCATTAGCTGATGGTTTATCAATGTTTCCATGACAGTGGAAAGAAGGGACGTAAGTGCAATAGGTCTGTAGGAAGAGAAGGGAGAGGATTTGCCATTTTTAGGGACGAGCTGGGCAAATGCTGTTTTCCATCTTTTCGGAAAGATTGGTGGTACAGCTTACGCTGTGGTTTTGCCAGCGCGGGAGAACACCTCTTCAGAAGAAGGGGAGATATACCATCTGGACCAGCGGATTTGTGTATGTTAAGACCTTGTTATTACATAAGTGCGAAAGTGAATTCGTCCAATTGAATATTCGAATCACTGTGTAGACGCGGACAAAGCACAATCTGGAAGTGTTGACCTGGCTACAAAGTGCGCAGTAAGCAGATTGGCCTTGTCCAAAGAGCTGGTTAGTAGAATATTATTACAAATGACAGTTGGGATTAATATTTTTGACGACCGACCAAAAATGTTTGCTACCTCTGGGACATTTTAGTATTTTTTGCCTCAGTTTTTGGTCGTATTGAAATTTCAGACGCTTAAGAAAAATGTTGCATTCATTCCTGGCTCGTTTGAAAGTTTTTCGGTTTCCTCCGTCGGGTTGGTCTTGTAGGATCGAAAAAACATTTCCCTAACCTTGACAGCCTCTTTACAACTCGAGTCGTACCATGGCTTTTCTTGTGGTTTGATACTCTTCATCCGATGAGGGATAAAGGTTCTCATTCCAAAGAGAATAGTTTCTGTGAACATGTCAGCAGCGGCATCCACGTCGTTATCGTGGAAACATAACGACCAGTTAAAATTCCTAAAGAAGTTTGTTAAATCCGCTCCAATTTGCTTTCTCGTATTGCCATACGGTTCTTTTAGGAATTTTTTCTCTAACTGTGTGGTTGGTTTACGAGAATTTAGCTGATATGACACAATGGTCCGACGAGCCTAGAGGAGAGAGCACATCAACGTAGTACTTGTCGGGGTAAGTCCACGGTGTTGACGGTTTGACTATTAACGTCTGGTATCAATGTGGGCTCATTTACGAGCTGGGTTAAGTTATTTTCCGCAGCGAAGATCTCAACACATCGTTCTTCTGGTGTTGTCTGTCCATAATGTCGAAACCACCCAGAATTGTGTATATTGAAATCGCCCGTAATGACGATTTCAGTATGAGGATACAGGGATACAATTCTTTGTATGTATAGTTTAGCGCTTCTGTAAATAAAGCAATAGTAGATAATTTCCTTACCGAGATGGAAGTTTAACCGCATGAAATTGAATTCCAGATTGGAACAGGGACTACATTGTGGTGGAGTTTGGTAAGCTACATCACTACGCACTAGTTCGTAGCCAGGTAGCTTCAGATTAGAGTGATCTGAGAGATGTGGGCGGGGATCTACCTGTGTTTCACTAAGTGCCAAAAGAGCTAGTCGGTACTTACAGACGTGGGCGTACGCAGAAAAATGATTACTTTTTAGCCCGCGTATATTGGCTACGTCCACCCTGAATTCCCTAGTCATAATTACAAACAAACACAGTAAACTCAAACACCGACGATACTAAGCAAAGCTGCGAAGTGAAAATTCTGACGATGGTTTACCGAATCAAATTGCTGTAGGTGTTATGTTTTCCGGCGCAACCTATCGAATTCTACCAACTTGCTATTGCAGCAATTGACAATTTGATCGACTTATCAGAATCGCTTGATGATATCATTATCTTCGGCGATTTTAATCTGCCTCAGCTGAAGTGGACTCCATCTGAAGACCTATCTTTTTTCATCGCTTCCAATCCCATTTCTACTAAGGAATGCCTATTCTTAGATCGGCTAACAGGCTCTAGTCTATGCCAAGTCAGTGGCGTTTCCAACTATATGGAAAGACAATTAGACCTTATCTTCACAACTGATCCCATCAACTCCCCTTCAGTCGCCTCCCCCCGCAGTTCTAGTTTCTTACAATTTTCACAAAGCTAATTTCCGTAAAAACCAATACCTATCTAAGCAGTGCTTCTTTTGAGTTTACCAATCTATCTCTGGTTGATGCCCTCTCCATTTTTTACAGAGAAATATTCAAATCCATCTCCCTTTATGTGCCATATTCCCGCCATAAAACTTCTTCTACATCCCCTCCTTGGTATAATCGTAGACTTCGCTCTCTACGAAACAAAAGAAAAAAGTTATGGGCGGTATTCCTTCGCACCCACTCTTCTTCCGACTATTCAAATTATCTAGGTACATATTTTCATTTCATTGAACTCTATAACTCTCTCTATCAGCGCTACCTGAATACTGCGCAAACCAATCTCATAAATGACCCCAAGTCCTTTTTTCAATTTGTCAATTGCAAAAGTAAGACCGATGGTTATCCTTCCTCCCTCGCTTTCGAAACCAAATCTTCAAGTGATCTTGCTACCATCGCCAACTTTTTTGCTACATTTTTCAAACAATCATTTGCCAACAACTCCTTCGTACCAGATCTCTCTTACTTCAATGATTTACCAAATTTCTCCATTGGTCCCTTTCTCACTCAAAATTTCGATCCTGCAGTTATTGAAGAAAAGTTACTAAATTTTAAAGATGAATTTGTACCTGGCCCAGATGGACTCCCCACCGTGTTTCTTAAAAAATGCTCTTCCAACCTGTCCCTTTAATACCTTTTTCGTATATCACTTACACAGGGAGAATTTTCTGAGATGTGGAAGACCTCTTTTATAATCCCGATACACAAAAAGGATCTAAGCATGAAGTTACCAATTATCGTCCCATTGCTAAACTCTCTCATATACCCAAACTCTTTGAAAGCATTTTATACGAAGCGTTAAGCTTCAAATGCAAGCCTTTTATTTCACCCCGACAACATGGTTTTCTAAAAGGTAGATCAACTACCACAAATCTAGTTGAATTCGTGTCTTTTGCACTTTCAGCCTTAGAAAATGGCAAAGAAATCGATGTTATCGCAACTGATTTCACTAAAGCATTTGATAAAATTGATCCTTTTCAAATTGTCTGCTCTCGGCTTTGAGCCGCTCTTTTTAAAATGGATTTCTTCTTACCTGGTAAACCGATATTATAGTGTTCGGTTTAGATCCGCTCTTTCTGTTCCATTCCTGGCCTCATCTGGAGTTCCACAAGGCAGTCATCTTGGCCCTCTTTTCTTCATTCTTACTATCAACGATGTTGAGAGTATCATTAAGCACTCCTCCCTCTCCCTTTACGCTGACGACACAAAATTTTTTAGATCTATTTCCTCTCCCCAGGACTCTGCCCTTCTTCAAGAAGACCTTGATCGGTTTTCAATCTGGTGCCTCAAAAACTGCCTAGAACTTAATATAGCCAAATGTCAATCTATAACCTTCTCACGTAAATGCAACCCGTCTCCCCCCCCCCCGACTTTATTTTCTCCATGGTCAACCAATTCCCCTGGTTCAGTCTTTTCAAGACCTTGGCATATTATTCGACAGTGAGCTTAATTTCCGTTCGCATATCGATAAGATGATCCTCAAAGCCAACTCATCACTTGGCTTTATTAAACGGTGGTCCAAGGAATTTTCCAACCCGTATGTAACCAGATCTCTCTATATTACCTTTGTTCGCCCCCTGCTTGAGTATGCCAGTCAAGCTTGGTCCCCCTTTCACCGGGTTCATGTTTCCCGAATCGAGGGTATTCAACGTCGATTCTTCCGATTTGCCCTCCGTGGCCTGCCATGGAGCGACCCTTTAATCTTACCTCCCTATCAAGACCGCCTCAAACTTCTAAATATGAATTCGTTAGAAGAACGTAGGAATATTGCTGACGTTCTTTTCATTCATCGTCTTCTCTCAGGTTCCATCGACTGTGCATCCATTTTGAACTCCATTTCCTTCAATACCAACCCCCGCAATCTACGTTGTGCTCGTCTCTTCTATCTACCGGTCCACCGCACCTCTTATGGCTCCAACGAACCTATCTCCCGAATGCTCCTAAAGGTCAAGTCAAACCTCTCCCTTTTTCATTTCCACCTGAGCACTCCTCGTCTTAAACAAGATCTCCTCCATCACTTCCTTGGTCACTAGCTCTTAAGTCTTTCTGTTAGTTTTTAAGTTAGATTAAGCTTGTATTAAGCCAATAAATGGGGTCCTCAGCCCCCACCAAAATTATGTCCTTACATCAATATGAAACAGTACAAAAAATAATTTTCACTCACTCACTCATTTTCACTCTCTGTCCATCACTCGGTCACTGCCGTTACTGTATTTATCATACTGTATGTACTCCGACCAGTAACGGGAGAGGTGGGATATCCGCACTGTGTGATATTTTTTTTATTTTCTTCACTGCACTGCACTATTTTTTCCTCATCGATGTCTCGCAAGCCTTTGGTAAGGTATAACATAAAGGCTTAAAGTTAAAATTACGGTAGGTTTTGCTAATGAACTTTTATAATATACTAACAAGTGTTCTCGGCCCACTTCTGTATCTCCTATATACCCGAGACATACCCCACGGAAAGGTGGCCATTCTAGCTACGTTTATGGTAGGTAAAACTATTGAAGCTGCAAAGCGCTCTCATTAAAGTACAATATAAGAATGCAGAAAGGCCTGGCGGGTAGCCCTTAATGAGACCAAATCTGTTCGTATCAATTTTACATACAGGAAGATGAGTCGGTTGAATATCCTCATAAACTCGGTTATTATATCATTTGCAAACGAGGCTAAACAGCTTGGAACGACACTCAACGCAAAGTTAAAATGGAAGTGTAGCACGTTTAAAACAATACGCATAGAACTCGAAAACAAATTCAGAGAACTACATATTTACTCGTATATTGGTTACATGATAAACATTCCAAGCCAAGTGTCGATAACAAGCTGCTTTTATATAAGCAGGTGCACAAGCCGGTGTGGACCTTTGATAAACAACTTTAGGGCTGTACAAAGAAAAGTAATGCCAAGGCGTCCCACTCTGCACAGTATTCTATAAAATTTGTCTCCAGTGCGATATCTCCTGCCAGCTTGGTCTTTCCTCGTGTCCTTTCCAGGCCAATATTGGTTCGATGTCATCATCTGCCTGTTTGTAGGAACGGATTTTATCTGTACTCCAACCCTCTACCGGCTCACTCCTGATCATTTGGATAGTAGCCTGTTTTTTCGCTGCTTTACGGTTGCAGTGGTCGAGAAGAGAGAACATCAGCATTTGAGTACAGTTTTACCTTGTGGTATTGTATTTCAAAGTCGTACTCCTTCTCGATCCATGTTGCAACTTGGCGTTCGAGGTCCTTATATTGTAGTAGTCATCTCAGAGCTGCGTGATCTGTGCGAAGAATTAACTTTTGTCCATAGAGGTACTTATGGAATTGCTTCGTAGAGTAGCTTACTGAATTCTGCAACCACTTTCTCTTGATCATCGTAAACTTGAGAGATCACAGCTCCTGCCCCAACATCGCATCTGCGTCCACGATGAACATTTTACCGGCTGTGGGGTAACAAAAGATGGGAGCATTGCACAGCTACCGCTTGAGTTCTTGAAATGCTTTCTCACACTCCTCAGACCACTTGAACTGTCGGCCTTTTTCCATAAGTTGGTGCAGACTCTTTGTATTCTATAGTACGTAGCAAGTCCCAAGAAGCTTATCAGTTGGAGTTTATCTTTTGGGACAGGCCAGCCTTTTACCGCTTTGATTTTATTAAAATCCGTCCTTACTCTTTCCCCTGATATAATGTAACCCAGATATTTTACTTCCAAACGGAACAAGGCACAAAGCACAAGGCACAAAGCACAAGGCACAAGGCACAAGGCACAAGGCACAAGGCACAAGGCACAAGGCACAAGGCACAAGGCACAAGGCACAAGGCACAAGGCACAAGGCACAAGGCACAAGGCACAAGGCACAAGGCACAAGGCACAAGGCACAAGGCACAAGGCACAAGGCACAAGGCACAAGGCACAAGGCACAAGGCACAAGGCACAAGGCACAAGGCACAAGGCACAAGGCACAAGGCACAAGGCACAAGGCACAAGGCACAAGGCACAAGGCACAAGGCACAAGGCACAAGGCACAAGGCACAAGGCACAAGGCACAAGGCACAAGGCACAAGGCACAAGGCACAAGGCACAAGGCACAAGGCACAAGGCACAAGGCACAAGGCACAAGGCACAAGGCACAAGGCACAAGGCACAAGGCACAAGGCACAAGGCACAAGGCACAAGGCACAAGGCACAAGGCACAAGGCACAAGGCACAAGGCACAAGGCACAAGGCACAAGGCACAAGGCACAAGGCACAAGGCACAAGGCACAAGGCACAAGGCACAAGGCACAAGGCACAAGGCACAAGGCACAAGGCACAAGGCACAAGGCACAAGGCACAAGGCACAAGGCACAAGGCACAAGGCACAAGGCACAAGGCACAAGGCACAAGGCACAAGGCACAAGGCACAAGGCACAAGGCACAAGGCACAAGGCACAAGGCACAAGGCACAAGGCACAAGGCACAAGGCACAAGGCACAAGGCACAAGGCACAAGGCACAAGGCACAAGGCACAAGGCACAAGGCACAAGGCACAAGGCACAAGGCACAAGGCACAAGGCACAAGGCACAAGGCACAAGGCACAAGGCACAAGGCACAAGGCACAAGGCACAAGGCACAAGGCACAAGGCACAAGGCACAAGGCACAAGGCACAAGGCACAAGGCACAAGGCACAAGGCACAAGGCACAAGGCACAAGGCACAAGGCACAAGGCACAAGGCACAAGGTACAAGGCACAAGGTACAAGGCACAAGGCACAAGGCACAAGGCACAAGGCACAAGGCACAAGGCACAAGGCACAAGGCACAAGGCACAAGGTACAAGGCACAAGGTACAAGGCACAAGGCACAAGGCACAAGGCATAAGGCATAAGGCACAAGGCACAAGGCACAAGGCACAAGGCACAAGGCACAAGGCACAAGGCACAAGGCATAAGGCATAAGGCATAAGGCACAAGGCACAAGGCACAAGGCACAGGCACAAGGCACAAGGCACAAGGCATAAGGCATAAGGCACAAGGCACAAGGCACAAGACACAAGGCACAAGGCACAAGGCATAAGGCACAAAGTACAAGGCACTAGGCACAAGGCACAATTCACAAGGCACAAGACACAAGGCACAAGGCACAAGGCACAAGGCATAAGGCACAAAGTACAAGACACTAGGCACAAGGCACAATTCACAAGGCACAGGCACAAGGCACAAGGCACAAGGTACAAGGCACAAGGTACAAGGCACAAGGTACAAGGCACAAGGCACAAGGCACAAGGCACAAGGCACAAAGTACAAGGCACTAGGCACAAGGCACAATTCACAAGGCACAGGGACAAGGCACAAGGCACAAGGCACAAGGCACAAGGCACAAGGCACAAGGCACAAGGCACAAGGCATAAGGCACAAGGCACAAGGCACAAGGCACAAGGCACAAGGCACAAGGTACAAGGCACAAAGTACAAGGCACTAGGCACAAGGCACAATTCACAAGGCACAGGGACAAGGCACAAGGCACAAGGCACAAGGCACAAGGCACAAGGCACAAGGCACAAGACACAAGGCACAAGGCACAAGGCATAAGGCACAAAGTACAAGGCACTAGGCACAAGGCACAATTCACAAGGCACAAGACACAAGGCACAAGGCACAAGGCACAAGGCATAAGGCACAAAGTACAAGACACTAGGCACAAGGCACAATTCACAAGGCACAAGGCACAAGGTACAAGGCACAAAGTACAAGGCACTAGGCACAAGGCACAATTCACAAGGCACAAGACACAAGGCACAAGGCACAAGGCACAAGGCATAAGGCACAAAGTACAAGGCACTAGGCACAAGGCACAATTCACAAGGCACAGGGACAAGGCACAAGGCACAAGGCACAAGGCACAAGGCACAAGGCACAAGGCACAAGGCACAAGGCACAAGGCATAAGGCACAAGGCACAAGGCACAAGGCACAAGGCACAAGGCATAAGGCACAAAGTACAAGGCACTAGGCACAAGGCACAAGGCACAAGGCACAAGGCACAAAGCACAAGGCACAAGGCACAAGGCACAAGGCACAAGGCACAAGGCATAAGGCACAAAGTACAAGGCACTAGGCACAAGGCACAAGGCACAAGGCACAAGGCACAAGGCACAAGGCACAAGGCACAAGGCACAAGGCACAAGGCACAAGGCACAAGGCATAAGGCATAAGGCACAAGGCACAAGGCACAAGGCACAAGGCACAAGGCACAAGGCACAAGGCACAAGGCATAAGGCACAAGGCACAGGCACAAGGCACAAGGCACAAGGCACAAGGCATAAGGCACAAGGCACAAGGCACAAGGCACAAGACACAAGGCACAAGGCATAAGGCACAAAGTACAAGGCACTAGGCACAAGGCACAATTCACAAGCCACAAGGCTTCAAATGAGCACTTTGCAGCCTCTCAAACTCTACCTTTAGGTTTTCTCGATGCCCCTCGAACGTCTTACCTATGACGATAACATCGTCCAGATGCACTAGGCAGGTTTTCCACGTGAACGCTTGCAATGTTCGTTCCATTAGTCGCTCATAGGTGGGCGAAGCGTTGCGCAGTTCAAACGGCAACACTGTTAACTGCCAAAGCCCGCTTCCTGTAGTGAAACCAGTTTTCTCATGATCCTTACGATTAATCTCCACCTACCAGTAACCGCTCTTCAAGTCAAGAGTTGGAAACCATTTCGCTCCAAAAAGCGTATCCAAAGTGTCATCGATTCTCGGAAATGGATAGCTGTAGTTTTTGGTGACATCGTTGAGACGTCTATAGCCTACACAAAACTTCGCGTTGCCATCTTTCTCCTTCACGAAAACCACTGGAGAGGTCCAAGTACTCAAACCAGCCCCTCAACCTTCATCTTCGACACCATTTTGGAAACTTCTGTTAGCTTTGCCAATGGCAAACACCTTACAGGTTGACAGATTGGTCGGGCGTCTTCGGTGTCAATGTGGTATTGAACAAGTTCTGTAAATTCCTATTCTTTGTCAGCGCGCTCACTAATTAGTTTTTCTGTCAGATACGCTGATCTTGATCCAGATTACAGAGGCTGAGAATTTTGTTCCTGATTTTCATGCTCTAATTTATTGCGAACGGTGTTGCACTACCCGTTTCCACTATGTATTTTTTGTACTATGGTTGATTTTGGGGTGAGGGTATTTGAAGCACAATCAGGGCATTAATTTAAGTGTTGCGCGATGTTATCAAAAGGTTTGGAGATGATTTTGGAAGTGAAGCAGCTGTTTGGTTGGCGCTTCTATCAAAGATCTCGCTTTTATTATCTCTTAATAACCAGTTCACCTCCTGATGAAGTATTGTCTTATCAAGACTGCGGGCAAAACTGGAGTCATTATTTCAATGTTGTGCCTGCCGGAAAGTTTTCTAATAATAAATCAACGATGAGCGTACTCGTATGCTGAGTCTGACTGTATATGTGGAGCCGAACACTTAGAACGGTGCAAGCTCGGCTAGGTGAACTTCAGCATGCATGTGCCAGACGATCCATCTCCTGCTAACCTAATGGACAAGCGCGCTTAGACGTCTAACAAATTCCCCTCAGGAAAAGGACGTGCAGCGGAGTAATTCGATGGAATCAACGATGAAGTCCACAGCCACACTAGCGAAAGCTTTATTTGAGGAGCTCCGACATATTCGGAGCTCAGGTCGATAAGGAACTTTCAAGATTGGGGCAGGGCCTTAAAAAAGAGATGGTGGTGGATGAGCTCAACGGCTGCGCTCACATATCCGAAGTATTTTACTGGTATCGGAGCATCTTGTCCCTTTTCTCAGGTGTTAAAAACAAATACCAGGCTCATAAATAAACTTATATAGATAGCAAACTCCACTGCACTAATCCTTATGCAATCCCTTAAACTCCTAACAAGTACACTGTTTATGAATTACGAACCCTTGTTCAAGCCTGTAAACTGCTAGAATTTGCTGGAATGAGAGCAATTCACACGTAAAGTTCACTATGTGCATATAATATGGATGAACGTTTTTGTGTAAAATGGAAGGGAAATCGACATTGTTACAACTCACACGTATTGTTAGACAGACAGGGTCACAGGGATAGAGGCAATCATTGGAATACGGTTTTTGGAACGGCCAATATCTAAAAAGTTGGGGTGCATCAATGTAATTCACTACAACGTAAAAATAAAAAAAGTTCCGCAACAAAAATCCTCGGATATGCATAAATTTACTGTTGATCACCTCAACAAAGAAAACAGCGAAAAACGACCTCCTGCACTTGGAATGTTCGGACCCTTAACAGGTCACGTGCAACCGAATAATTAGCAGAGGCTCCTAACTGCTATCAAGCATGTATCACCGCGATCCTGGAAGTGCGATAGCATAGGCCGAACAAAAGGAGGATAAAAAGCTGTGATATATATTTTGGTGATTGCTATAGGAACAGAAACAGCATCACTTAATTGGGTACGGATTTATAATACTCGGCAGACTAAGGCGAGAAGTCCTGAGCTCCCGGAACGAGAGCGAGTATCTTATAACAATCCGCGTCAATGCTATATTTGCTAACATAAGTTTAATATGCGCTCGTGCCCACCGAAGACAAGGACGTCGCAATCAAATAATGTTTCCATGAGCTATTAGAAAATACTTACGAATAATGTTTTAAGTATTACACTAAAATCGTACTAGACGATTCTAATGCCAGGTTACGACTGGTGGACAAATCTAGAAGGACAGTTGGTAAGCATGGCCTACGAGACAATGGCAACGGGCTTAGGCTTATTGACTTTGCGGTACGACGAAATCTCACATAGCAACCACACTTTTTCCTCATCTCAATATACACAAGTGGACATGGGGGTCTACGGATCATGATCAGATAAATTCCTCAACCTGCGACCGACGTAAAGTATGCTTCCAGTGTTCTGGACGTCCGAACCTTCCAGACAGTTTCACTTCTCGGATCACTACTTTGTTGCAGTCAAGCTCCGAATGCGGATTTCACAAGCGCCACGACAGGAAAAAACTACTGTAGGAGGATATAACGTAGAAAAGCTGCAGTCGCAAGAGACCGCCATGATTTTTGATGAACGAGTATCCCGAAATATTAGAACAACTCATATGAAGCCAGCATCAAGTACTAAAACCCAATGGCAAAGCTGCCAATGGCCATCAGAGATGGTGCAACTAATGTGATGAGTTTCTCCCGACCACCACTAAAAAATTCCTAGTTTGATTAAGAATACACATATAGCAAGTACATGCATCTAACCGAGAAGCGTTTAAAGAGGCGCTGTAACGAAGGGCAGGAGCTGTGACTTCTTCTAAATAAGAAAAACGAGCACCTAAGCTGAAATAAAACAAAGCAGCTGGACCTGACGGTTTAACGGCCGATGTACTCAAAGCTGTTGGAAATGACTTTGTGGAGCATATAGGAACTCATTTCTTAGATCTTGTAAGAAGAGAGCAGGCTTGATGAATGAAGTCTGCAAATCGTTTACCCGATCCACAAGGATCAACTGCGCCAGCAAAAAGGGCATAAGTCTCTTCATACTCGCATACAAAATCTTATCTGGCAGATTATGTGAACATCGAAAACCATTTGCCATCAAGCTGATTGGCCCCTATCAGTGCGGTTTCAGACCAGTAATGTCCACAAATGGCCAATCTTCACACTTCGGCCAATCCTGGAAAAAACTCAGGCGGTCCAAATCGATACCTACCGACCAAACGATTTCAAGGCCCTTTATGACAATATTTATAGAGATGAGCTAGATAGAGCCATGTCTAGTTTTGAGATCCCTACCAAATTCGTCCGCCTCTGTAGAATGACGATGGAGAACGCTCGCTGCTCCGTCAAGGTCGGTAATGACTTACCCGACTTAAAGGCTTGTGATCTCATAAGCGAACGCTGAAGACATAGCCTTTTAAAAGTCTATGCACCTATTAGCATATGCCGATGATGCTTACATATTTGGCAGAACTCACCGTGCTGTCACCGGTGCCTTCGATAGTATTGAAACAGAAGCGGGAAAAATGGGTTTAGTCATATATGAAGGCAAATATAAGTTTATGCTGTCAACGAGAAGGAACACACAACAGCTATAACTTTGAGGCAGTAAGCGACTTTGTCTACCTCGGCTCTGCTATCAATTCTGCCAACATCACCACAATAGGAATAAAATGGAGAATCACTTTTCCCAATCGCTTTTTCTTTAGACTAAGCCCTGAGGACTGTCTCAAACAACTATGGAGACTCTACATCAGACCTTAATCATCCCAGTCCTACTTTATGGTGCTGAAGCATGGACTCTATCGAAAGCGGATGAAGATTGGAGTGAGTTTGTCTCTTCGTAGGATATTCATCCCAGTTTGAAGGGCTTTAGAGGAGAAGATTCAACGTCGAATTATACGAGCTTAACCGCGACATCACTTTTTCCAGAAAACTGCGAATCAGTCGCCTGAGATATCTAGCACACGTGTAGCGAATGGGCACCAATGATCCGGCTCACAAGTAGACGGTGATCTCAACCTTGGAGATCGCAACTCGAGGGACTTAGTTAATGATCGAGATAACTGGGGAAGCTGTTTAATGAGGTCCAGGTTCATCCCGAGTCTTGACTCCATTTCAGTATTTGATCAATGAGTGGAATGGAAAGTGAGATCGAGTCCCGACAGTGATATTTTTTCGGAATAAGTGTGTTAACTCAGAATTCGCCCTGGTATTTGAAAAAGCTTAGTCAAAATTTTAACCATGATTGTGCTCACTTTTTCAATGAAGTCAGGTTCGTCGGTTGATGGTCAAATAGCATCAGCATATGTGTACAGAATTTAGCTATTGAACATTTAATTGTGATGCAAAGCTTCTTGGTACTGGCTGAGCCCATACTGACAACGTTCTAGACTACTGTAGGATTACACCAACGTGGGGGGTTAGGATGAGAATTTTTCCCGGTCGAAAATTGAAAAAGGTGAAAACAGAACTATTATTTTTAATTTTCTCAATAATTTCAGAACGACTAAGTAGAGCTTCTTTTCGTGGCAAGAAGGCCACGTTCTATGTTCTAAAAAGAACCCAGGTAAGACGTCGTACTAGGCGCCAAAAACGTCCAAACTAGACGTAAAACGGTTAACAGTATGGAGGTGACCCCAAAGGTTTATACTCCAGGTGGTACTCGCAATAGCGATAATCCGCTCGTGGTATTTTCGACTGCGGCCGGGGCACGGATTCTGAAGGCCCCACCCAACATATGTTACAACCACCCCGCCGATTTCGGCCCTGACCGGGGAGCTGTTGGAACACTTGATTTCGACGACTCATGCGGCTCTTTCCACGACACGTTCGGTAGATTGAGCTGGAACGATGGAGAGAGTACCGGAGAGGCCTTGCCTGTTACAGTTAAACTCCATCAGAATAGACCAGTGGTTGGTCAGGGTACTGTTTCTCAGCTTGTATGGGGAAACCGAAAAGGTGGAACGGGCTCCAGAAGAGACACACTCTGAAGGACGACAGGCAAACGCGCGGCGCAAAGAGTTAACAAATTCTGTCGAAGGCGCAAAGGTGCCAAAAGACTCACTCCTCCAGCGGCAACAGAGAAGAGACACAGGTTGGTGGAAATAACACTCACTGAAACCGACCAAGCTCTCGTATCTGAAACTGCGCACTCTTCTTCTGTCCCATAGATATCTCCGTGCACGTCCGATCGAGGCCAGTAGTACAACCAGCAAAGGTCGTAGCTGTGGTCGACGATGTGGTAGCGAGGCGGGGGCCTTCTGCCTCCACTGCTATGGTGCATGTTGGACAACTCACTGCTCAACGCGTTCAATAAATCTAACGTCTATACATAAGGATACGCGGATGTATGTCTGTTGGATCGTGTCTAGCGGCTGTCCGTTCTATAGCGTAGGCAGCCCTAAGCGTGATCGACGGCTGCTGCACAAATAATGGGCTTTCAGTCAATCGTCTCAAAATTAAAGTTGTTCTCTTTACGAGAAGGAGGAAGCTGTGTGGTCCGACTTATCTAGTGCTAAAAGGCATCACCATCCAATTCTTCAAAGAGGCTAAGTATTTGGGTGTCATCCTGGATAAAAAACTTCTCTGGACTAAACATGTTACGTCGGAAGCCTCTAAGGCGCTGGCAGTGCAGAGGAGCCTGTCGCCAAGAAGGGTCCTTTGGATCTACACGACTATGATAAGGCCAATAATATCCTATGCTTCGGCTGTCTGGTGGAATAAGCTCTCGCGAACTTGCCAGATAAGGTTCAGAGGAGAGTTTTTCGGGACCCAAAACTGCGTTGCGTCTGCCTGCGTCCTTTGTTATGGTATCCATTGACAGTTCGGTCTCATATGAATACAATTGCACATGCCATAACTTCCCAGATTGCAGGCAGACCAAACGAATGCTTCCCGATGGGCACGACACCGCGGAGCACTATCTCTGTGAATATCCGGCTTACGCTTGCATCAAGTTGCAGGTACTTGACGCTGATGCAATGGGTGCTGGTACTGTAGGCACCTTATAACTAAAGAACTTACTAATCTTTCTTCGTGAGACGGAAAGATTTTATTAAAATGAACTTACAAAGAGTACAATGGACTAGTTCTTTGTCTGAGTGCTCTGTTCCGACAGAAGATAAAAAAATGAGCTAATTTTAATATTTTTCAGTTAATTGCACAATGATAGATGTTGTGTGCAGTATATGTACTTGAAACCCATAAGCTAAATATTTAGTT
Organism: Volucella zonaria; assembly: GCA_963966105.1. Lineage (NCBI taxonomy): Eukaryota > Metazoa > Arthropoda > Insecta > Diptera > Syrphidae > Volucella > Volucella zonaria. The sequence goes on along the minus strand of OZ014530.1, from coordinate 87,834,805 downwards.
CGTTCATAAACATAGCAAAGACCAGCGTGATCTTTTTTTGACAATTTTCCTGTGGACGAAATGCTGTTTGAAATTTTCTACTGTACTACATATACACATCAAAATACAGACATGCAAAATGCATGCAAAGAATTCAAATAGCTACTAATACGAGTAATTTGGTTTCCTAAGGTGTCATGTTGCATCCTAAGGATGGAATATATGCTGCAACTACCAAACGCATTCAAATCCACCCTTGAGAGTTTCCTTGTTTGAATTTTATTTCATTGGAGATCCGTTAACAAATTTACTAAACACAAATCATAAATTTGCCAGAATCCGAAATAAAATTTCCCCTGCACAGTTTTTTCCGCTCACAAAGTGAAACTCAATACTCTCTGTTCAAAAATTCCCACATATTGAGTTCCATAAAAAATGACAAGCTTGCAGGCAATATTTTGTATTTTTTCCTTTTTTTTGTTACACAAATACTTGTACGTCTGCATTCCTATGCGATTGTAAATTATTACCGTTGCGCAGATATTAAACGATACCGGAAAATATGGAAGCATCGACTTTTTTTATAGAGCTCCTGCAAGTCAAAATTGCGAGAATAACTATGCGGCGTTCATGGGGACGATATTGCATCCTGTTTGTTCGAATGCATTTAAAAGAATGCCAGGATTTTTTCTTTCTTGTTTTTGTTTTTATTTTTTATATTACTTCCTAGCAATAAGAGTGAAATTGTGACATTGGAAATCCTGCGCCTTTAGGGGTCATCATGAATACAATGGCGGTGATGAAATCAACACCACTTTATTGAAATTCCTTTATTGCGTTTTATTTACTTACTGCCTGTCATCTACATACGAGTACACGTACTATTGTACAATGAACGGGTAGATCGTTCTACTGGGCTGTATATGGACTTTTTACCAAGTAGAGCAGTGCTTACAAGTTAAATGAAATGGATTGGGCTATGTGTCGAGGGGAGTCTCCTTATTGTCGTTTATTGACATCAAGCAAAGGGATGAATGAAGGCTGAGGGCTGACTTTAATTCATTTGGATTTAAGTTTATTCGATTTTTCAAGGGTTTTTCCAGGTTTAAGATTGATTGATGATCCAATGGTCTTCAGTCTATTAACAAGCACTTTAAATGCTGGTAAATGGCCTATATAGTACTTTATTGTGCTCGTGAATTATTTCCTCTTCCTTAATTTAAAAACTGTTTACTGGAAAGTTTGACCAAATAGAAACTCTGATAAGAATGAACAGCATTTTCTATGAAAAGTTTAAACCTGTATATTATACTGTTGTGTAACTTGTAAGATAAAAGAAAAAGTCTGCCGTACAAATTCGGAGTCACTTAAAAATAAATACCATTTATCATGTGAAAGAAGGGAACGATTGTCGACAAATCGCAGAAAAAAAGATTTGAAAGATGGTTTTACTTGTTATTGTACATTAGGGTGGTCCTTATTTTCAAAAGTCTGAATTTTTTTTTGAGCACCGATTTTTTTTTGTTCCATGACATCCAGAAACATTAAACATTACCCTATTTTCTTTTTTTTTACGACAACGTTAACACGTGCCGCACTGAGCTTAAAGTCTACTTTCTTACAAAAGTTAATCCGCATACTGTATTAATATCTATTGTATGTAATGTATGCAACTTTCTTTCATTATCTTGCATAAATTTGTTTTTCTAAGCAAACGTAGGTGATGGAATTTAAAATGCACTTCATTATTTCTGTCAATCGAAACTTTTAGTAGCCCGCGATCAGTTAAGTTGTTAAAAAATGCCACGTAAAAATTTATTTTTGGTCGGTGTTATGAAAAATAAAATTCTAGGTTCCAAATTACCTTCAAAACAAGATGTACTTGGTGTTCTTTTTTATAATATGCGAAGAATGAAGTTAAGTTTAGCAAATATTGTCAGTTTAGTAATAGATCATTGTTTCATATTTTGGAAAAAACTAAGATTTCCTACTCGTGATCAATGTCATTGCTTAAAACAATTTAAAAAACTTTACGAAGAGCTACAAAGCATTGAGAAAAGTAAAAACAGAAACACTGAGACAACGAAAAAAAAAGAATATGATTTTACGGAAACCTTAAACGATTTATTTGATATTGCGCATGCATCAGCCTTGGATTTGATGAAAATTGAAGAGGATAAAAAGTTTTTGCTTTTACAAAGACAGAAGGATCGACCTGGGAGTATGCTTGGAACGGACTACAAGCTTGCAGCTATGGAAAAGAGAAAAGAGGATCGTGAGAATAGAACCAAACAACGAGTTGAAGATCAAAGTTCATTCAATTATCACGAAGGTAGGTAATGGTTCTGATATGTTTAAATATTTGAATAAACCAATTATTTTACTAGTAGAATTAGATAGAACTTTTTCATCTGAATAAGAGGAGATTGAAGTTGAAAAAATTCTATCTCTGAATCTCCAGTGCCAGCGCCGTCAAGCTTGAAAAGAGCTAGAGTAGATAGTTTAACTTCCAGGCCATCGGCAGTGATCGATAAATGTAAAATAAGTGACAGAGATGCCGTTTACCTCTTGACAGCCTGTGTTGAAGCCACTGCCTTTGATCCTTTAAAATTTTTGATTAACCGCACTTCTATAAGGTTTCTCGTCAATATTTTCGCGAACAAACAGCTAAAGCAGGTAAAACAAAATTCAACTTGAGTTTAAACTTTGCCGTAATACACTAGGACTCCTAACTCCTTCCCGATATAACTGGCCAAGCTAAAGTTGACAGATTTTCAATTATTGAAACAGCTCCAAAAATTGAACAACTCCTTGGAATAACGGAACTTTCAAGTGGAACTGGTATTGAAGTATCATCTGCAGTGTATGAAGTATTGGTCATTGGTAAGATTGGTCATTGATGGATAAAGTGCAAGCTTTTGTTTTTGATACTGCATCTAACACCGGGCGTTTGAACGGAACTTGTGTCCACTATTAGAAAATAAAATTGGTCGAGGCATACTCTACCTAGCTTGCATACATCACATTTTTGAAATTGTTCTTCAAGGAGTATTTAATGCATCTAAATTGGATCCATCTTCAGGAGCTGATATTCTTCTGTTTAAAAGATTTAAAACGATTGGTATAAGTAAAATTTTCATATTGGCAAAAAGGCTGTGCACGTCCTTGCAGATGTAACGGAAGAAGTATTATCGAAAGGCTAAAAGATAATTTCCATCGGGATGACTATAAGGAGTTTCTAGAACTGATAGTTATTTATTTGGGAGGAACTCTTCCAAGTGGCATTACATTTCGAGCACCAGGAGTTTATTATTTGGCCTGTTGGATGGCAGAAGGAATATATTGCCTTAAAATAATATTATTTCAGCAACAAATTGAGCTGAACGAACGAAAGATAAAAGAGCTTTATCAACTATTTGCTACTTTATTATCAAATGCTACACATGGTTTTCTACGACAGATGACTTACAAGCACCACTAAATGACATTAATTTTCTAAAAAGACTAAATTCCGATAGAGAAGATGATGAATCTAAAGCTGAAATTGCAATAAATAAGTTCCTTAATCATTTATGGTACCTGAATGAGGAATGTGCAGCGTTTTCGTTTTTCGATGACAGGCTGAATGTTGAAGAAAAGCGAAAAATGATTTTGAAAGTTTTGGAAGGGGATGACCAAAAGGATGACGAAGTAAAGAAGAAATTACATCTGAAACCTGCTGATGGTTCACACTTCATTACCAAAAATCTTCCATCAGATCTGACGTCAGCTAAATCTATCAAAACTTTCGAAAGATTTGGCTTATCTGCAGAATTTTTGCACATTGATCCAACAGTTTGGAATGACCAACCAGATTATAGGCGAGCAAAAAACATAGTCGAATCATTAAAAGTAGTCAATGATGCAGCTGAATGTGGAGTAAAACTAATGGAAGAATTCAATAACAAACTCACTAAAAACGAAGATCAAAAACAATTCCTACTTCAAGTGAGTACCGTTTTCATTTGCTTATAGTAAATGAACTGACAGATTATCTGAACAATATGCTTTAAATTTTAAATAATTTCTATTCAAACTTAAAATTTTCAGACTGTGAGAACTTATCGCCAAAACTACCCAGGATGTAGTCCAGAAAGTCTCAAGTCTCGATGACTGAGTTTCATTATTTATTTGTGTATAAATTATTTTTACAAATATCATCTACAAATCTATTTATTATAAAATCTTCATCTGCTTATTATTATTTATGAAAATAGCACTTTAAAAATAAATTTTTCAAATTATTTGGATCTTTGTCTTTTTTTCACCTAGAAGAGAATTCTTAAGATTTCAGGCTCATTGCGGCACGTGTTAATACTAGCCGATTTTCTTGAAATTTTTTTTGTACACTTTTTGAATATAGTGGAACAAAAAAAGGGTGCTCAATAAAAAAAAAACATTTTTTTCTTTCATACAAATAAGGACCACCCTATTGTACCTACACAGGCCATATCTCACGGAAAAACAGAAAATCCTAACAACTGCTTACATGGAAAATTTGAATATGTTTTAAACTAGGATTATATGTTACAGAACTCACCCTAATTTCGTAAGCTTAACTTTAAAATAATTAAAACGATTATATATAGTTTTTTTATATTTAATTTCATTCTTTTAAAGAGAAATCTTACACAAAATTTTAAATAGCTATTACAAGTAAATTTTTTTTTTTTGGTAAGGGGACCCGGCCAAAAATATATCACCTTAAGCAAAATGTCCTATATCTCGTCTGAAACCTAATAAAATAGATTCAACAACGTATCCAAAGTAAAGAAGAATCAATTACCTATACTTTACAAGTTTCTCAATCTAAAAAAGTTTCAATAAGTGCTGAAAAAATGCATTTTTAAAAAGTGCCGTGTGTGCTATTTCTTCTAAGTAAAACAAAAGATGTATAAACCTAATTAAAAATTTTATTTGAAAAAAAAAAAACAAAACAAAACAAAACATTCATAGATAACATTGCTCGTATGTATAAAATAAAAATGTACATATGTATAGTATATATAAAATACATAAGCAAAAAAAAACACGGAACTCCATAAAATATGTTTTTAAAACATTTTAGTTGCAAATGTCACAGATATATCGGTCAGTCTTTTTTGGAACATCTGCGCATTCTGTATACAACCATAAAAGGCATTTAGAACATTTTATCCAACATTCTTCAGGCTTCGATCGACTATATATGTCGTTACAGTAAAAACAAGCTGTATCCTCATCGCTGGCTTGAAAATCTTGTTCGGAATCGCTTTCAGACAAACTTTTTATTTTCGTTTTTGCTATTTTTGCTGCTTTTCTCGCTTCGATTGATTTCTTTTCGGCAACTTTGGCCTTGACTTCATTTACGTATGGAGTGCTAGCCAAATTTGACTGCCTTCAGCTTTCCGCTTTCGCACATTATCGCCAGAAAAATATAGCACAGCTGAAATGTCAATTGGCTTAAGTTGGAAGCCGGTGTTGGAGGAGCAATGTGTCGGTGTGGTTTCCGAATTTATTATATCTCTCAGAGATGAGGTCAGAAAACTGTCAATATTTGTCTGAGGAGGAATATCTAATGTTTCAATAGGTGGTGGTGTATTTTCATCAAAAACCAAATTTGAACTGTCAGTAACTGGAATAATTGTAGTTTCAACTGCCGCAAATAAATGATCAGGAAAAGCTTCTTTATTTAGTGGCCATATGCCAACTTTTTCAAAACCACTGACAGCGTTTAAAACAGATGCTGATTTACCATAAGCATCTTTAAATAATGTAGCTATCTGATACTGTGTGACAACCCTACCCGGATTATTTCTTAACCACTTACTTATTTCCTGGGTGTAATAGCTCTTAAGGGGTCCGAAAAATGAAACATCAAGAGGCCACATCCGGTGTGTGCAATGGGGCGGAAAGTATAACATTGTAACCCCATTTTCCTTGGTCAGGCGAATCACATCCAAACCTTGTAGTACCTTTTAATTTACTGAGGCGTGTGTGAACCTTATAAAGTGCTGAAGCCACTTTAAGAAAAGTTCGAAGTTCATCTAACCAGAATCACTCACAAGGCCTAAAGTGTCTGAAGATGCGCTGTCAAGCAGTTCATGCTTCCACCGTTTTCTTGCTGTTGAAAACAATTAAAAAACTTAAAAAATAAAATAAAAGATTTTCCTTCTTTTACTGCAAGTACTTTATTGATCTTTGAACAACCTTAATTTATAAGCTATTTTTCTTTCTTTGTCTTTATTTACATTACGTTACATTACATTATATTATGTCTATTGCAAACATGTTTCGTTAAGTTTAATACGAGTATACTATAATTCACAATGGAATTTACAAAAAGAAAAAAAATGTTTTATTTTATTTTTTAAGTTTTTTAATTGCCTTCAAGACTTGCAAATATAAGTGTGGGTGGAGCGAATGCCCCATTTGCACTCATACAGCAAACCACCGTTACGTGTTGCCCTCTTACCGCACTCGTTGAAGTACCTACCTGCTTTCTTCCCCTTTTGACAAAACTTTTTGGTGGTTTTTGTACAGTGGACAAACCAGACTCATCCACATTCCAAATCTTGACACCAGTAATTTTTTCTTTATTAATTACATCTGATAAAGCCTGAAAAAACTTTTCCCCTTGCGGCTTATTAAATGCTTGTGCTCGAGCTGCTGAGGTGGGCTCTGGTTGCCTTAGAGACAGATTCGAGTGTCTTGAACGAAAACCTCGTAACCAATCCCACCCAGCTTTTTTTTTCTTCCATATTAAAGCGATGGTGAATATTATATTTGACGGCTAGTTGGAAAGCAAGGCAGCGAATGTCGTGACAATTAAGCCCAAACATACCCGATTCTAGAAGCACAGTTCAACTAGCTCTTCCTCCATTGCTATGGAAAATGTATTGTTAAACCTTCCTAGACCCTTTTGTGTGCTTTTTATTGCTTTATTTGTATTTTTGTTCGCTTTCGTAAGGTACTTTTTGGAACCCCAAACGATCTAGAAGCTTTCAACCAGACCATCTCAACATTTTGAACCGCCTGTATAGTTTGCGTCATGGATTCCTCTGTCCAGGACTGCTTGTTTGTTTTGTGAATGTGTCGGCCAACCATGATTGCCTAGAAATCAAAAGAAAACATGTGTGTATAAAATGGCATACTGTTCCATTTTAGGCGAGAGCTCAGTGTGCCATTTCATCCAGTATTAATAACAATTAAACAAATTTTGGACAACTGATATCTCTTAAATATAAATAACCATTCTTACCTTCACTTACAATCAGGATCAAAAAATGAGTATTTGTTGTACAAATTTTATTACAAACACCGAGCAAAAATACACCACGGGCTAGCAAAATGGCAGTTCTACAGAAAAAGTGATGTCATGGGTTATTCAACAGCTGGAGCTTGAGTCGGTGGTACCAGGTAAGCCAAAGGGTTGTGTTCAAGAACTAATGAAATTCTATTCTATTTGGATTTTACTGCAAGTGTGCCATTTTATCCTGGTGTGCCATTTTATTCCAGGTTCCACTTAGTATAATATTTTGGTTTAAAATAGTGGGATACAATAGCTGTCTTTATTGGGAAGAGGGTGGCGTACCTTATTATTCAAAATAGTAACAAAAATTAAACTACTGATTGAGAAAATTCAATAACAATAAAATAATAATGATAATTATGAAGTGCAAAATACATTCATTCAAATCCAAATGGTATTTTTTTAATAGCAATAAAATTGGAAATTGAAACAAAACACACACAACTCATGCAAATGAGCGAAGGTTTTGTTTTTTTCAATACCATGTATAATTTCATGGCATTAACGATGACAGGGCACATGGTCTCCACAGGGGTGTCTCAGGAACTACATCCTGGAGTTCCAATTTTCGACCACTTTTTCGAAAGTTTAAGGTCGTATATCATGAATAGTGCACCCGATGATGGCTTGTCTGCCATCACGACTTCAAATACCCCCACAGAATATTTGAAACAAAAATCGTTGATCATGGCTCTGTATCGAGCGTCATTGCCATTGATATTTCGAGTTTTTTTCATTTTTGAAGAAGTACGGCTTTACAGTAGACGTTATCTGAAGCAGAGCAGATGAAAAAAAATTGCCGCTTTTTGGTGTCATTAAAAAATACTGTTTTTACTCTCTCGGATCTCTAGTAATATACTAAGCAGACGTGTTTAATAGATTCTTGGTACAGTTACATAGTCGCTGGAATTAACGCATAAATTGTAATACTCATTCAATCAAGAAGTATAATATTCTAAACTTAAAGCGTTGTAGCAGTAGAGATACCTTAATGCGGGAATGAAAAGACCTCTATACAGCTCAAAACTTTGCGCATATTCCTATTGTAATTGTATGTTTTCATTTTGTAAGTAAAGATTCAATGTTATTGTAATACGCAACACGGCAAAAAGATAACCCTTACTATAGCTTTGGTTTTAATAAACCGACATAAACTAATTTCAAAATAGGCAGGCGGCAGTAGAGGCTGAGGTGGTAAAGTTGTTTCACAACATGATTTATGATAGTACAACGAGAGGCCATTGCATTTTGTACCCATAATATTCATCATCATACTATGTACGGTTTTCATATTAAATACCAATTTACGGCATTTACATGATCTGCGCAACTTATTCAAATTATATGGAACATCTGCGAATATCTCAAGATAATGTTTTTGAAGCAGGAAAAAGTAATATCGTCAGCAAATACTATGATTACACATTTAAAAGGTTGGATAAATAGTACGGACAAAAACAGAACTTTGCGGAACACCTACATTGATGAAATGTTGCTATTTAAACAATTTTTGGTTTTTACTTTCTTTTCTTTTTTTTTAATAATTGTTTATGTACAAAAGAGAACCAATCATTAATAAAAACCTTTTAAACTCGCTTCATAAAGTTGATTTAACAACAACATGTGGTCCACCATAGCAAAAATGTTGGTAATATAATATGTAGCTATAAATAAGGCGGTACGGGTTTCAAGTTCATTTAATTCATTTTTCAAATCTCCCCAGTGACTTTTGGTAATGCATTCTCCCTAGATTTTCAACTGAGAAACATTAACATAATTTGTCCTTCAAAAATTTTTGAAATGAGAAAGCGGACAATAATTGCTTAACACAATTGTATTATTGTAATATTGTTGTCTTCAGTGATTCAGGGAGAATTCGCCTCCGAACGCAGAAATTAAAAATGAAACCCAAAATATCTGAAATTTAGAAAAATATGTGTGACAACTTCTGCAGGCTCAATATTAGTTAAACTACAATATTATAATTTATAGTGATATCGTTCTGTTCAAAACTTATCTGTCACGTGGTATTTCAAGATTTTAGCTCTAAACAGAATTTATCATACCAATTTTTAAGTACTATGTTTAGGATGTCTTCCTTACTCGAGGAAATAGCACATTTTTCTTCCCGATTTCTGTTAGTAAAGGGACATTTATCCATTACTGGAGACATTGTAATTTGTTTATTAATATTGTTAATTTTCACGAAAAAAATCAAAAACAAGAGCTTTTGGAACATGTTGACAGTCGTATCTGAGGAACCCATTAATAATATCTATCGAATAGAGTCATTGAATGCTACCTAGGGTTGTTCATCTGAAAGAAAGTAAAAATTACTCTAAATCACACCGACGGCGCAACATTTTATGGTCATAATAAAAATTATTACGTATTTCCGTCGAGTTTAGGGCTTGCTTTAACATCCGCATTCCAGAGATCATGAGAATATACGTACATACTTATTTAGATGGCGCTACACTCCAGGGTTGACTAAGGCCTCAGCTAACATGCGTCTCTAGTGCGGTCTTTTTCCAGCTGCCTCCAGCGGAGCCGAGGTAGATGAAGTCCCTTATTACGGCAAAATTGCAGTTGCCTATCGTGTTGTTTCGTCCTAGGCATCGATATTGTGAGTCCCTCTTTGTTGACAGCATACCATATACTTTGTGTTTCCTTCGTTGACCGCTAAACTCATATTTGCCACTTCTGCTTCAATAGTTACAACCACACCATTGATAACTCCCTGGGTTCTTCCCATTATGTCAATTCCGTCAGCATATGCAAGAAACTGAACAGACTTTTGAAAGATAGTGCCTCCTGAATTGATTTGTGAGTTTCGCATAATTAAAAAACTCACATGACAATGCATCGCCTTGCTTAAGTCCTTTTCTGACATTAAAGTCCTCGGTTTTGTCATTATCCACCTTGACGGAGCAGCGTGCATTCTCCAGCATCGTGGTTCGTAGTCGAATGAACTAGTGTAAATATGTATATAAAATAATAATAATAATAATTACTGCTTATTACAAAGCCGAAACTTTGTGATTTTACCAGTTTTAGCCTATGGTCAGAAAGCTATAGGTCCTACACAAGGTTAATTCTTAAGATAGAAATAACCCTCCATATACCGATAACTAATTATGAATCCTAGGTAAATCCTCGTTTAATCTGAAGGCAGACCTCATAATTGAATTCAAAGCACGGAATAACTGAACATTTATTAGCGTAATGGCGTGCTTGCATACTGATATCAAGTCATTGATGAATGCGCAGAACAGAACAGAACAACTTCGAGCGTTGCGTCGCTTATATAGCAGGTAGAGCCGTCTTGTTGAAACCAGAGTTCGGATATATCGATGTTGTCGATTGTGTCTCCTTCCTCATTTCGAAAGAAATAAGTTACAATCATGCCGATATGCCATAACCGCACCAAACAGTCAACCTTTATGGATCCATTGATGCTTGGCCGAACACTTGTGGATTATATTCGCTCCATGGCAGTTTTGCTTGCTGACATAGCCGCTGAGCTAAAAATGGGCCTCGTCCGAGAACATTTGGATCTCGTCAACATTTCCAGCACCCAATTAGCGAACTCAATTATATACAGATGTTGGCCCAAATCCAATCGTAAAATAAACCGGGTGGACTCTCTGCCGATGCCAAATTCAGCTGATGGGCGCCAAATCGACATTTCTGGGCCTTCTTCGATATTGGCTATTTTTTTTTTTGGTTATCGACAACACTGTTGATTATATTGAGCCCAACCTTTTCATTGATTGTCCTTAATTCTAAAAAGTAGTTTAGGGCTCTTTTGATACATTTAGCCTAAAGATCACTCGGAAAACTTGAATGAAACCATGATATGGTCTAATGTAAATGGTAAACGAAGAGAAAACACAACCAATTAACGGTATACAATATTCTAAAATGAATATGTGGGCTCAAATGATGGAACTATTTTTTACTTAAACCACTTTATCATTGCACTAGCTAACTACTTTTAAGTTTGCCTAATATTCGCTATCAATTCTAAAAGATTTTCCATTATCCTTCCAACGGAAGAGTCTTCTGTTATTCAAATATAGCTGAATTTGTTTTCTCTCAAAATAAGAGATTATAACACTGCTCCCTTCCTAAAGTTCTGCGTCATGTACTGCAGTGTTCACATTTGACTCTACACGGTCAACGAGAGAGAGCATCAGCATTTAAGTGGAGATTTCCATAGCGGTGTTGCAAAGTCGTAGCTCTCTAACTGCTCAATCTGTCTCGAAAATTGACCTTCGGGGTTTTTAAATTGCATTAGCCATTTCAGAGCTGTATGGTTTGTGCGAAGAATGAACTTCTGTCCACAGAGGTCCTTATGGAAATACTTAGTTGCCAGAATTAAAGCCAAAAGCCTACGCCGAGCCCGTTCAGGCCTCCTGAACCTCATGAACTGGAGAGATCACAGCTCCTACTCCACCGTTGCTACCGTCTGCTTGGGGTAGCCCAAGCCGGGACTTTGCACAGCTGCCGCTTCTTAGAATACTTTTTCGCACTCTCTAGACCAACTGAACTGTTGGCCTTTTTCCATTAATTAAGGCTTTTTATAATACCAGAAGAATCCTTTACGAATCTTCTGTAATACGTGGCAAGTCCCCAGAAGCTTCTCCGATGGTGTTTATCTTTGGGGGCAGACCAACTTTTCACCGCTTCGATTTTGTCGGGATCCATTCTTACTCATTCAGCTGATATAATGTCACCCTGATATTTTACTTTAGGATGCAACAAGGCATAATTTTATGGGTTCAGCTTCAAATGAGCGCTTTTCAGCCTCTCTTTCAGATTTTCGCGATGCTCCTCCATCGGTATTTTTGAAAACAACATCGAAAAATGCTATGTGAAAAGAGTGCAGGATAATGCTTCGAAATTAAAATCTATCATCTCCGTAAGACTCGCAGACGAATAATGTGTGCAAAAAGAGGGGACAAAAACAAGTTGAACACACAAGTGGCAGGTATTAATTATGATGTAGCCAGCAGCAGTAATAACAACAGCATGCGCTGTAGAGCCCCAATTTAATATAAATGATGACATAAATCTTAAATACACACAGGCTCTCTTGAAGAAGGAGAAAGACGCAATAAAGTAGAAAAAATATGTTAAGTACAAAGATAATCAAATTCTATTCATCTCGGGCAGATAGTTTAATGATCTTCCACTTATTTATTAACTACTTCATCTTCACCTGTAATGAATATTGAATACGATATGATCGATGACTTTACCACCCTTAATCCGTGATAATGCCATATTTTTTCAAATAATTTCGCTTTCAATGACAACCTCTTTATTGTGCACTAGAATGTCAGAAGTCTGCAAGAAAATTTCTCAACCCTTGTCACGCATATTGATGCGTTTTCTTCCATTCCAGATATTTTGTTGCCTCTGAAATTTTAATATACAAGGGTAGTCGAAGAAATGCCCAACCTAACAAAGAAAACACAAAAATATTGGGGAAAAATATGTCTATTTCTCTACGTAGTCTCCTTTTAGTTCAATATACTTTTCCCAGCGATGTTCAATAGCCTCGATACCCTATTTATAGGGAGAATTGTTGAGTTCCTTAAAATAGCCATCCACCGCAGATTCCACGTCTTTACTGTTGGCAAATTCTTTATCACCGAGCCATTTTTTTAAAATTCAGAGATAGACAATAACGCGAGGATAGCCCGCCTAATCTGGTGTAAAGGGTGCATGAGGAAGCAATTCGAACTATAACCCTTTCGGTGCAAAACGGCGAATTGTTGTTCAAAAAATCTAAGTCTTTAGATTTAACCTTATTTTGAGTCAAATATTTAAACTGCATTTTTAGTTTTTTGATATTGGAATCTTAAAGTGCACTTTTAGAGTTTTTTTAATCTCACTAATCTTGATGTTTGTTTGGTATCCTTCGCTAGCCAAGGTTCTTCGATCGGTCGCAAGAAGAATCTTTTCGTACACTTCTTCAAAATATTGAAGCGGTGTACGCATTTCGGGTGTTCTGTAAACTTCTTCGACAAAAATGGCACTTGGTGGCTTCCACTTATTCTTTAGCCATTGGTATTCAGACCGTCTGTATTTCCCAGCTATTGTAGAAGGCATTCCGGGCTTTTTCTAACTCAACGATTTCTTCTTCTGGTTCTATGTTCTCAACATCATTCTCTTTCAAATGTGCACCTACCTCATTCTCTGTAATACTTGCCTGGTGTCTGTCTTCAGCTTCAAGTTGTTCTAAAATACCGTCTATATTCACTTCAAATTCTTCTTCTTCTTCATCATCTGAAACATCCGGCTCAGCAAAATGTAGCAGTAACTTTTGTATATCATCTTTCTTCAATTTCAAGCTTTCTTCAATTTCCAAATCGAAATTTCAAGCAAAAACGCGAGCATATTTGCTTGTGTTACCATACGATAACATTTGGATTTACGAAATATAAACTATGTACTTAAAATAAAATGTTTCCCTATGGTAACAAAACTTAAAATGTTCACAAATCACAGCAAACTCTATAAACTTCAGGTTCAGTTCATTGAATCATCAAGAAATAGAAAGTGCTTACATAAAAAAAAAATTCTGCCCTATCTAAATTTGTCCCATTATTGACAAAAAAAAACATATCAAAAAACACTTACCACCAGAATGAGCCATTGTAATAATCTGCCAAAATATAATCCTTTCACTCCAAGAATGTTTCTCTTTATGAACGTCATTCTTGTCTAGACAATAAGTAGTTCACTCAATTGAATTTTGGCGCGTAGAAAAAAGTGTTACCATACGGTAACAAAATACTCATTGATTTGCCCGTCGCGATGCCGGATGAGTAACCTGGTGCATTGTCTTGATGAAATAAAACTTTTTTCTTCGCCGAATGTGGCCGATTTTTATTCAAATTTAAGCTTTATAAGGTTGGTACTTTCTGCAATTGTCATCCTTTTAGACAACAACCGCTGTCTAAACGTCAGAGACCACCCACGTACATATACATATGAGTAGCTTTGAAAATAATGATTATCGTATTCCTGGGTTTAACCTTGTTGCTAAAACAAATGAGGTGGAATTGGGTTTTTGTGTAAGAGGAGTACAAAATTGCTGATTTCCATTGAGTTATTGTAGGTGATTTTAATATACAATACCTTTTAGATTGTAGTGAATTTGTATCTAGTTATTTGTGACTAATAGAATTGGCTTGATTGCTTCATAAATGAGCCTACAGGAAATGCATCTGGCTAATGTTTGGACCACGGTACTCTGTGTTAACATTTCAAAAAAGAAAGACAGTCAAATTGCCATTCCTTCTCAAGGAACTAAAATTAATTTTATTGAGCTTAAAAACTGCCTTTTACGTGAGTCTTGGTCTGATGTATGTGTATGCTTGTAGGGACACTTCTTCTGCCTTAATCTACAATATATGTAGATTTCCTTAAGAACTACATTCGAAACTGTTCTTCATGTCTGCCCTCCAAAAAGTTAAAAGACTAAAACCGTGAATAACTAGGTATTTATTAAACAAAGTTATAGGTAAAGATAAACTTAGAATGATGTGCAATAAATATCCTGGTAATTTAGCGGTAAGGAGAAATTGTAAGAAACTGTGTGTGCAGCTTAAGAAAGAGATTCGGATTTGGCGCGATAGATATTACAGATCACAATTACGCTCTGCAAAGTGAATGGCAAAATTATAGGTAAATAAATCAACTATGCCTAGAAAGCCCTTTGTTTTAAGGGTGGTGATGACTGCGAGGTGTCCGGCTAAACTGATATTGCTAATGCATTTAATAGCTATTTTTCGAATATACGTGATAGTTTACAACCATACTCAGCCCAAACGATTTGCTCCCTCTGTTCGTTTATTTGTGGATGTGATGAACCGATAGAAAGTAGAAATTTCTTTTTAAGCCCATAACACCTTTTGAAGTCTTAAAGGCTTCTGGTGCCTTAACTTCATCAAATTCATGTGGAATGGATGGTATTTCAAGCATTGTCCTTAAAAATATTCCATATTTTATAATAGATATCCTAGCTGTATTTTTAGTCGTTGAGTATTTGAAGGAGTCTTTCCTGATAGCCTTGAATGTGCAGATGCTATCCCATTCCAAAGAAAAGCTTCTCCTACTGAAGTTAGTAACAATAGGCCCATCTCACTTCTTCCAGCTTCCAGCGAAATATTTGAAAATCTCATTAATAGCAGTATGAGCTCACTTAGATAAAACCAAGTTTTTCAATCCACTTCAATTTGGACTTCAAAAAGGAAAGTTAACGTAAGATGCACTCTAACAGTTTAGTTCTCAAATAATATTTAACCTCGTTGGCAAAAAATGTACAGCTGCTCTATTTATTTATATAATCAAGGCGTTCGATATGATTAACCACAATTGTTTATTAAGGAAACTGAAAAAACAGGATTCCGTGGTTTTATGCTAAATTGGTTACGGTCGTATCTTGGAAATAGGTCGTAAAGAGCTGGGTTAGATGAAACAAGGAGTGAAATTAAATTCAATATGCTAATAATGTTAGAGTAAATTTACTCATAAAGACTTCAGCCTATTGAAAATAAAATCGTCTGGAAAAGAAATTTAAATGAAACCAGTCAGTTAAGGGACTACTTTGAGCTATAGCCGTTTAAACACACGCACCCGATGGGATAATGCGCATTTGCATTTTTATACTACTTGTTATATTACCTGCAAGTGATATTCCCTGCTTTGCGTGTTGAGGATGTGTTAATCGAGAATGAGCGAATGGGTGCGAATAATTTATAATCCGTCCGGAGAAAATACCGTAGCAAACCTGAAATCGTCAATGATGTGTAAATACTTTGCCACTTACGTAGCTTCCGAAGGCAATCTCAGCACCGATTTGGCAGCCGCTGAAAATGTTCACACCATATGAGTTTTTAGATATTCTAGCCAATTCAACTGCAAGCTTGGATTTTGATTCAAGTCCAAATACTTAAATACGTGAAGTTTCGCTATTGATTATGTGCAATGTGCATGGTAATAAAATACATATAAGGCAAATCAAAAATATTGCATTCGCAGACGAAATCCCAATGAAAATCATTTGCCAAGTCGGCAGTTTTTTCCATATAGGAACAAGGCTGCGAAATATATGCATCTCTGGTTTCGGATGTCTATATGACGAGCAATCGCAAAAAACCGAGTACTTGTTTTATATGCCAAACTTACTCGTACCGCATAAACTTGGGCAATTTCGCAACCAACCATTTTTTTATGAAAGTAAGTAAAACAGCAACTAATAATGTTGAGAACTAAATAGTCAAATCAAACAACAGTGGTGAAAAAAAGAGAAGGGAGGATAATGCATGTCAAAACTCAAACCTCCCCGTTTTTGATTTTAATCTGAGCACTTCTCGTCTTAAAGTTGATCTCCTCCACCTTTCCATTACTTCCTAACCGTTTAACCGTTGTTTTTTTTTTTTTTTTTTTTTTTATAATTTACGCGCGCGGGTTATGGATACCCTTATACTGTTGCCAGGGCGCGGGCGGAAAGATAGAAGGAGGAGAAAGGAAAGTTTGTGATGTAGTGGTTTGAAACTCAGGTGTGTTTGGTTTCGATATTGACTCTCCAGGGGTGGGAGTCCGAATAGGACGGAGAGATTTTTCTTGTCTCGGAATGTGAGGTTGTGAATTTTAACGGTTGTTTTGTGCTTGAAAACCCTACAACAGTTGTTGTTGTTAGATTTTAAGTTAGTCTAAGCTTGAATTAAGCGAAATAAAATGGTGCGTCACCATTAAAATAGAACAAAGTTGTCAGTATGTGTTTATTATTATTATCAAGGGAACGATACAAATTAATTTGTAGGGTCCGGGATTTAACGCCGGGGTACTATGCCAATGTGGCGCGTTTTGTCAACAGCACGCGGAGTACTGAGTTCCCATGAAGAAAGAAAAAAGGACTACATTTTTGAGTTCTCTCCCGTTTGCCTTGTAATTTCGTTAATTTCTTTGAATTATTTAATCTTTTTTACTGAAGTAAAATTGATTAAAGTGAAAAGCAAAATAAGTGATTTGCTTATGATTTTGTAACATTCTCAAAAATGTAAACATAATTAATTTGCAATTAACACAGCCACATACAAAATTGATGCCTACACGATCCGAGTACATTGACGCCGAGGAAAATGTCCCATCTGCAATGAAATACTCATATTGTATACATATATATAGAGGATAAGATAGCGGAATGTATAGACGGCAAAAAGTGGATTCGTTATGTTTCTGCCAGCGTTGGAGATGAAGTAGCTGAGATCGGAAATCGGAAATCGGAAATGCAAGATCTGCAATAATTCCTCATCACCTACAGTATTACAGAAACAAAACCCGAGCCAGGATATGGCAATCACCAACACAAGGTGTACAAATTAAAAAAAAAAATACAGGTGTGGATTTGTGCTTATAGACTGCAATTGAAAATGAAAATGTCTGAAGAAGAAGAAGAAATATTTCCTAAGCAACATTCACTTCTGCAGGAGTTGATGAAGTAGATAACTGATGAGGATTATGAAGAGCAGGATTTGACAAATTAGAAATCATCCATCACCAGACGATAAGTTTAAAAAGGCTTAACCGATTGAATATAATCAAACGCCAAAAAAACGAACAAAATTTTGGTAACGGAAGCATTCAGTATCAAACCGAGAACGTCGAAAACTCTTCAAAACATTACATCGTATTAAACATCTGCTATAAACAAATTCACGCAACTTTCACCAAGTCAATTAGCAACACATCATGCGATAGAAAAAGAACTACCCACTTTAGCACGAAACCTCAGAGATGAGAAAGTTTTTATAAGCTGCTTTCGTCTGACAACAGAATCCTTCTCAGACATCGATAATTTGTTTCGATTGCAACGCTCTTTAAAAGGCAACGCAAGAGGAGCAGTGTAAGCACAAATAACAAAGCCATAATGCATACCGCAAGTCATTTACACCCTAAGATTCATGTTTGGACGATCTGAGATGGCAATCTGGCCACAATATATAAGGCACTCATCCGGCCAAAATTGGAGTACAATGCCCACATCTGGTCAGATGCTCTTAAAACATCTCTGCACCTGCTAGATAGGATTCAAAACCGTGCGATAAAACTCGTAAGTGATACTAATATCAGTCAATTAATTGACACCCTCAAGCACTGACGTAATGTCTCCTGTCTCACTTTGTTTTACCGCTATTTCCACCACCAGTGCTCCATTGAAATCGCCAGTAGCATTCCGCCCATTCAAACTTTCAACCGTAACAGCCGTCTCGCTATAAATGCTCACCAGTATACCCTCAAGCCTATTTTCGGAGGTAATCTAAAATATCGTGATTCTTTCCTAAGCCGTACAACTCCCTTATGGAATGCCCTGCCGATCTCTGTGTTTCCTAGTCGTTATAACTGTCCTTTCTTCCTCCCTAAATTTTCTTCGCCCGCGCTGTGTACAAACATTATAGAAAAAAAAAATACAAATATTCTATGAATTACGTCGTCAAAAATGAAAAGGCTGGATACAATTGTTGGGTTTTCAGTTGCTGTCCAACATTTATATGCCACGTTGCAACAACCCGAACTGACTGATCATTAGTGTATTTGTATAATCTTAAAAATTATTAGACAAATTACCTCAGACTTTGAGATTAAATTGGGTTACACACAAACTTTAATAGACTGGCTCAGCAATCTTGCAATCGATGCATGCAGTGCTACGGTAACAACCTGGTCAATTTCGAACCCTCCACTACAGCCGTTTAAAACAAAAAAGGAGACGCTGAATGTAAATAACCTGGAATATAGCAAGAACACGTCAAGCTTACCTGCATCAAGTTTAAATTCCAAAAAAAATGCAAAGTTGGCCAAAGCAGTTGAGAGTCTATTGCAAACTGTAGCAAATTTATTAATACACTAGCAAACCAATGCCCGCTTCGCTGAGCACATTTCCAAGGGGCTGTTCCCTCTAAAATAAAATTCAGTTTAATTAAGCGGTGTAAAATTCTTCCAATTCGTCAGGCTTGAGAAATACTAAAACTTAAGAGAGCAGAAAGAAAACTTTAAATAAAATTCGTTTTTAAAACATTTTACATATTGCTCTAATGCTTTCTTATAAACAACATTTTTGGTTTTTCCATCTTTTACGTAAATAAAAAGTGCGGTCGGTTTGCCTACTCTAGAACACCCAATATACAGTTGAGCATGAGAAAACACCAGATATCCCAAATCTATTCCGAAAATTTTCAAAGACGAATAGGAAACTGAAGACGTTTAAAATCAAATTGTAAATCAGGTGAAATCATTGAATTTCTGGTAATTAAAACGTCTTCCCCTTTATATTTGCCATTCAGAATCGTAGCTTCAATCAGATTGTTCATTAACTTTTTTACAGCAAGTCTCATACCATTGCAAAGTCTTGGTTGATGAATATTACGCAGCATTATAATCGGGGGTCCAACTTTTAGTGCTAAATAATGAGGTGTCATTCCCGGTAAATCAGGTGAATTCAAAAATTTTGTCGGGTAATTCACTACGCCATCCTCATTTATTATAGTGTCAACTGATTTGTAGACAAAAAATTGTCTTCCAAAATAGACGCATTAATTTTAGCGACATCTTTATTTTTGCCAGTCAATACAGCTCTTTCACTTAACCAAGTATGATTTTCAGATTTTGAACCAATTCTTTCTTTGAATTCCTTATACAATAGAAATTGGTTGGCAGTGTTATTAGGCCATTTGAACTATCAACGCGCATTTTTCCATTCCCAATATCCAACAGTTTCTTTTTTCTCATTAAATGAGCATCGGCAAAGTAGATCACAAAATTGGCAATCATTATTACATAATAGGATGACCAATTAGGATCGAACCAGTTAATTGCGAACGTAGTTCACTGCCGGGGGAGAATGATGAAACATAAAAACAGATAACATCAAATAGCATATTAAACAGAAAACAGATAACATCAAACAAACATAGCCGAAACAAAATCCACAAAACTAGACACTTCAAATGTCAAACAGTACAACAACAAACAAATAAAAACATAACCGCCAATAACGTATAAATTACGAAGAACCGAAATAAAGATTTTATAACGTTTTAGAAAACAAAACTCTGCGTTTTCTTTTTCCGCTTTAGCGTTATTTTTCCTCTTCTAAAACGGTTTTACGAACCAAATCAGAAAATATATACAGTCCACTTCATAAAAATAAGATTCTACGAATCAAAAATATATAGTTTTGCAAAGAAACAACTACACTTCAAATAGTAATACAATCAACGAACACCTTTGATTTTTAGGACATGATCCAAATATAGAAAACTACACTGTCGAAGAAAAAATACTTAAAACCATCAATTTTGCATAACAACTTGATACACTCTACTACTAATAGGAAACCAATTGACTTTAAGAACGGTAACGTAAAATATGACGAGTACGAACCGATTAGGCAAAAAAAAACTTAAAGAAAAAACAAATTACTATTGATAGGTTAAACAAAGAAAGAGAAGATTTCGAAGTATCATAGCATCAGTGACCAATTTTATTAAATACGAGCGCGGATGGCCAAACCATTCCAAATTTAGGAAACTTAAAATTGAAAAATTAGACTACAGAGTAGATAAACGAACTGGGTTTAATTACTATAAATCACATATAAAAGTCTAGATAAAACAAACAAAAACTCTTTTACAGATGGATCTTCAAACCCCAATCTTCCTCTTCGTCACTACACTTTCCTAGTAAACGGACAAATAAATAATAACAATGGTTACATGACAATAAATAAAGACAAAGTTGACATTATCAAAAACTTTAAAAAGATCTTTCACGTTATAAAAATAAGGGAAATTGAAAATGCAAAGAATCACATCCTAAGCAATATAAGAGTATTATATCCTTTCACTGATATATTGGAACAAGAAATCTTATGTTCTATGCATTAATACACAACTCCAGACTTTTAAAACAAAAACTATCTAATTTCAAACTACATTCTAAAGGAAAAAGAGTGTTAATTAATTTTTTAAGGACAGGATTAAAATATCAGGCAGGTATAATGGATGTCGAAGATGAAGTAGCAATAAAAGTCCAATTAAAAGCTCTAACTTTAAACAATAAAGCATTAGCTATTGAAAATAATAAGCAGGCTTCATTATATTTATAATAAAATAAATTAACTTACTAAAAATATAACCGACCAACAACAAAAAAACGTAACTCAATTCCTAAACAAGCTTAACGTACAAAACAAAGGTGACTTTCATAAATTACAGGATGAAATAGATTCCATGCAGGAGATCTTCTAAATTAACTACGACATAATTTTTTTAATATATTGACAAGTAAACTTGGCGTACTCACTAGAAACATACTGACATAAAAAGAACTCAATTTCACCAAGAGCCTGAAATGCCTAAGGGATAGCTGTAATATTTGAATATGAACTTATTGTTATGGTCCTTTTAATATGAGAATGCTCTGATCTTGTACGTATGTTCTACTACTGCCATAGAGCCAATGCCGAATAAATACAACCAAAATATTTTATTAAAAGGAAACACTTTTATTATAATAGAAATGAATAATATATCCCACATAATAAGTATATAAAAATAATTTAAATAAAATTATTCTGGAAGATAATGATACTTGTGTTTCAAACATTGTTTAATTTATAGAAGCCTATAGTCCTATGGAGACCTATATAGGATTTAGGGTTAAAGGAATTCCAGGTATTGTTGCTACAAAAAATATATCCAGAATTGTAACAAGCGTAGCATAGATTTACTGGGAAACAAACT
Source organism: Volucella zonaria (assembly GCA_963966105.1). Classification (NCBI taxonomy): domain Eukaryota; kingdom Metazoa; phylum Arthropoda; class Insecta; order Diptera; family Syrphidae; genus Volucella; species Volucella zonaria. Next base: position 87,812,674 of record OZ014530.1, on the reverse strand, counting down.
AATTAAACTCGACCAATGCTATCTTCGCTGAGCACATTTCCCAGGGGATGCTCCCTCTAAAAAAAATGCAGTTTAGTTAAAGGCGTCAGACTTGAGAAATGCTAAAACTTAAGAGAGCAGAAAGAAAACTTTATATAAAATTCGTTTTTAAAACATTTTACATCTTATTCTAATGCTTTCTTATAAACAACATTTTTGGTTTTTAAATCTTTTACGTAAATAAAAAGTGCGGTCGGTTTGCCTACTCTAGAACACCCAACATACAGTTGACCATGAGAAAACTATACTGCAAATTTTCAAAGACGAATAGGAAATTGAAGACGTTTAAAATCAAATGGCATATCAGGTGGAATCATTGGAATTTTGGTAATTAAAACGTCTTACCCTTTATATTTGCCACTCAGAACGGTAGCTTCAATCAGATTGTTCATTAACTTTTTTACAGCAAGTCTCATACCATTGCAAAGTTTTGGTTGATGAATGTTACGCAGCACTATAATCGGCGCTAAATAATGAAGTGTCAGTCCCGGTAGATCAAGTGAATTCAAAAATTCCGTCGGGTAATTCACTACGTCATCCTCATTTGTAGGCAAAAAATTGTCTTCCAAAATAGACGCATTAATTTTAGCGACATCTTTATTTTTGCCAGTCAATACAGCTCTTTCACTTAACCAAGTATGATTTTCAGACTTTGAACCAATTCTTTCTTTGAATTCCTTATACAATAGAAATTGGTTGGCAGTGTTATTAGGCCATTTGAACTATCAACGCGCATTTTTCCATTCCCAATATCCAACAGCTGCTTTGAAAATTCTGGCGCAGATGGATCGTTTCGTAACTGTACACGGACATTTGTAATTTGTAGTGAGTGTAAGTATTTTAACATATCTCCACAAAGGAGAACATTTGAGGCAGGCATTGAGTTCATCCGCAGCAGTGAAACGGGGTATGACCGGCAAAGTTTGTCTGAAGTCACCCGCCAAGAATATCATGGCGCCGAAAAATATTTCTTGGCAACCTCGCAAATCTTCTAAGGTTCGATCTAAAGCTTCAAGCTACTTTTTGTGCGCCATTCTACATTTATCCCATTCGATAATCTTTCATTGTTGCAAGACTTTGACCATTACCAACGTTTTAGAAATATTACATATAGGCGTTTCGTTAACCTGCGTGTTTAAAGGCAATTTAAGTAAAGAGTGCGCTGTATGACCACCATCTAATAACGTGGCTGCAATTCCAGATGACAACCCTATTTTACTCTCAGATCGTATGGATGCCAAAATCAATGAGAGCAAAAATGTTTTTCCCGTACCTCCTGATGGGTCCAAAAAATATAAACCGCCACTCTCATTGCTCACAACTTATATAACAGTATCGTAGACATGTTTCTGTTGGTCATTTAACTACCGAGCATTAATCTGCACGAACATTCTTAATTCGTTGCAATCGTATTGCCTTTCACGTAGCATTTCCTGATAAAAAATATCCTGCACAGTGCCATCTGATGCAATCATACCTATGTCAATGTTATGTTTGCAATAATTATACACATGTCCTCGATCCGAATCAACGCTTAATTTCAGGTGTGATTTCCAAATAGTTATTTGATGTTGTTCGACGCATTCGATGTAGAATGCCCTCTGATATGTGATCCCGAAAATTTTGCCAAAGTTCAATTAGATTTGATACAATTATTGCAAGCAGTGTTCGTATTTGATGGTGCGAAGGCGAAAAAGTTGCGTCAGCAAGTGTAGAATCCCAATGAGTTTCATCATCGAGCAAATTTAGTTGTTGACACGCTTGACGATATATTCCACATAATTCTCCATTGACTGTTCTTAACGCTTCAGATGTATTTGGACCACGAAGCACAAGTTATTATACAGTGTATAAAAACGACGCAAAGCATCGGTAGAAACAACGCCGGGATGACCTTGAACTGGTTTTCTTTGTTCCCGTCTTTGAAACGATTTCGACGATGCATTCCAAGTAAGATACTGTCGAATTTCAGAATACAATATCGTTTCGACACAACGTAAAAAAGGAAGTCAATGTTGTTTCAGGTCGCTCCGCTGCTCTTTGAGTAGCATTTTCTGGCGTAAAATACACACGTTGGCCGTTCTCAAGATGAACAGCCAAATGGACCACTGTTGGATATCTCTCATGTATCGGAAACGACAAAATATACCACATTGATTCGTTACTGCTTATATAGCGTCCCATTTGATACTGAGTGATTTCGTCGTACCTATTGCCAGAAAGTACTGCAGTATAGGCCATATCTCGACGTTTATGTGAGCTTTAAATGCCTTTGACAATATCGGCGAATATGGGACAACCCAATGGTTATCAACCCCAATATCTACATTTTTGACTTTCAAAATCGTTGATTTGCCATTATCTTCGGTAGACCGCCGACGATATAATGGGTATCCATCGTTGCCGGTAATTGTCTCCGATATCAATGCTCTTGGGAAACGTTTCGAGCACGTCCCATCAACCACTTGCATTTATTGCACCACACGGGCCATGAATCATATTTTTTACGACAGCCTCATACAATTCTTGATCAATGGTACGATCATGGATCTCAGCTGATATAACGTCATCAATCTGATTCGCCGTAATTTTAGTCACCAACCAAATTAAGATGTGCGCATAAGGTAGGGCCTCTTTTCTGCCACTCGACAGAATTATTATGTGATATTATGCCGATCGGATGCCGATTGGCCACGTCACAAAAGTTCTTTAATTTCGTTCCATTGCGGATTTTTTTTTTTTTTATAAACTAGCGCGCGCTCATGGGGTTAAGGTACCCTTAAAATGTTTGCACACAGCGCGCGCGAAGGAAATTTAGGAAGGAAAAAAGGATAGGTACCGATGTACGTTGGTTTTATATGTTTGTAAGTTATAACGACTAGGAAATAGAGAGCTCCGCAGTGCATTCCACAAGCGAGCTGTTCGGCTTAGGAACGAATCACGATATTTGAGAGTACGGCCGAAAGTGGGCTTGAGGGTATACTGATGAGCATTCATAGCGAGACGTGTGTTAGGTTTGAAGGGGCGGAATGCTACTGGCGATTTCTATGGAGCACTGGTGGTGGAAATAGCGATAAAACAAAGTGAGACACGAGACATTTCGTCGGTGTTCGAGGGTGTCTATTGCCTGAGATATTGGTATCAGCTATAAGTTTTATCGCATGGTTTTGAGTCCGGCCTAGCAGATGAAGAGATGTTTTAGGCTCACCTGACCAAATATGAGCATTGTACTCCAATTTTGGGCGGATGAATGCCTTAAATATTGAATCCAGAACAGAAGGGGAAAAGTATTTCTTACATCGTTTGAGAAAGCCTAGACATTTCGCTGCATTTTTGACGATATCGAATATGTGGTCATTCCAACGTAAGTTGTCATTGACACACATATCGAGAATGGAAAGTTTTTAGGTTTCGACAATACAAGTGCCATTCATGGATAATGGCTGGGTGTTTAAATTTCGCTTTAACGGCAGCAGACAGCATTGTGTTTTGGAAGCATTAAATTCCACCCTGTTGATAGTTCCCCAATTGGTTATGCTGTTGATACAGCCGAAGACCAGGGACGTGAGTCCGAAAACGAATATGAAAAGCAGAGAGTACTGTGGTCAGCAATGGAATATAATGGATTAGAAGTGGCAGACAAGAGATCATTGATAAAAATTAAAAAGAGTGTCGGAGACAGAAGGGAGCCCTGGGGCAGACCAGCATTTATTTTGTGAATATCAGACTCGAAACTATCCAAGACAACTTGAGTTGAACGTTCCGAAAGGTAATTTCTAATCCACTGAAGAAGAGTCATCGATCCCAAAAGAACGCAAGGAAAGGTAATAAGCAAATAAGGACGATGATAACGACGGACTTATGACATTGCATATTGTGCATATTCGCACGTGTGTCAAGGAATGCCAGTGTATGTAGCTGGTAAAATAGTCAATTGACCAATATAATTAAGATCTCGAAGGCGAATGCACTCTTCCGACCCAAGCTTCTTTTGATTAAATCTAATGTAGTTTAATCGTTCAGTCTCCATTTTTGCATACATATCCACTGCGTATTGATGAAACAATCTTCGACACAATAAAATGTGATTGACCTCATTTTGACGAATCATTAATCTGTATGTATAATAGTTCATCGCACTGACTTTTTTATTTATTTCCGCATCTGCAATTAATAAAAATTAAAAATTTAATGTTAAAAAATAATTCTCATTCAAAATATGGCTAGAATTAGTATACCAGTCGTGGGATTCACCATTTTCAAAAAAATAATTGGATATTGTAAGGCATTGTAACAACGATGAGTTTCAGACGTGTTTTGATGTTGCTGATTTATACGATGAAGCACAATATCACGCCTACTGAATTCTTGGCCAACGATTACTACTGCCACTTCATCTACAGTCGGAGCATTAAATCTTCCTCTATGCATTCCATCGAGTATTTTATCGGCCCGAATAATAACTTCATGACTGTCTGACAGCATTCGTTCGAGTGCAATTTGAAATAGCCGAACTAATTCATTTCTTTCATGGAAATACCTTTGCAACCTTTCAATGATCTCGCTTCTAATATTGTTGGTGCCACTTGAACCACACCCAATTTGATACCGTTCATCTACCTCGGCATTGGAATTGCCATGAAATTCATTTGCAAAAATTGATAGTTTGAATCGGGGAACGGTAATTTTCTGATAAACCTGACCTTGAATCTGTTCAGATTAAAAACATTCAGATATTGTATCAAATTGGTTCACAGAAATTCGCACAAATTAGCTTAAACGTCATAAATCCATCTCTTAATGTATTTGTAGCACCAAATTAAGTCATTTGGAAACATGAATTATACAGCTGAATCTTCGACAAAAAATGTTTCCATTCCGATGATTCTCCAAAAACTAAAGACTTCAAAGGTTCGGAGGCGGATTCAATGTAGGCAAATTCACTTTCCCATTTGCACAGCACAATCCCGTTGTTTCTGCAGAGAATTTCAATGAATTGCAATATTCACAGACTTTGTCCATTTTACCAATCGAAAATGAACGATTGTACTGTTATAATTAAATGCAGCAAGTTCAAGATTTCCAATTAAACGCATTTGCCGGGGTCGATTTTGGTTATGTTCACTGTCACGTTCATCATTTGAATGCCTCGAACGTGATCTTGCTATACGTTCACGTTCACTATTGAGTCGAACGGCACGCTCCTTTTCACTTTCTGTCGTACTTACAACCGTTTTGCGTCTACTATCGCGTATATTTCTACCAATATTTGTACGTCGTGGTCGAGTCATGATTTTTTCCAAAATTCAATATTTCAAGGTAGTCTTGAACGATCCGATCAAATTTTTGATTTCATCACTTGTTTTTTCCCTTTTTAAAGCAGCCGATTGGCCTGATGACGCGAACTAATTGACACGGACAAAATTCACTTCAAATATTTGAACAAAATGTTTCACAAATATTAATACTAACCGTGAACGATGTTCGGCAAAAAAACCAAAAAACGCTAATTATAGCACTTGATTTAGATGTACACAAGACAGCCGCCGGCTATACCAACGTGTGCAAACATACACTCGAACGGAGTATGAATGGTTGAAACGGAGAAATGACGTTTGTTCTCAGCAGACCTGCTTACCGTGTATCGATTTTTATCTCCAGTTTTGCAAATCCGATTTCGATATTTTTTCGTTGGAAAGGTACTATTTTTTTTACATAAAAACCCGCTGCAAAGAATACGTTTTCAGCAAAAAAAGAATCATAAAATTCGGTATTGCCAAACTCGAGATATAAAAGTACAAACATATATCACTCATTTTTTATATACAGGGTGTCCCCTAATTCGATGACGATAACTTTGGAAATGATTCCTGGGCATATTCTAAGAAAAAAATTCGTTCTACAGTAAGGATCTATCTCCAATGTTGACATCATTTATCGAGGATTTAAGAAAAGGCTTACTTTAGTGTACCCTGAACCATGTTAACGGAAATTGCTCTGTTAGTACTAATGATAAAGACTTCGTGTAAGACTTTACCTGCCTTTATAACGGCGTTTGAATAAATAAGCCTGTTCCATTTTCATTGCTCATCCAAATTTTCGACTTTTAGGTAGAGGTGGGTCGTTTTGGTTTTTTGTGTTAACGAAACGAAACAGTTATATAATTAGTTAAAAAACTAGTTACAAAAAAACGTTTTAATTTTAATAGTAATTTTTTAAAGGTACTTACGATTGCTTCGAAACATGATAAATTGATAGACAAAATTATAAATTTTTTTTTATTTGAATGAAATCTATAAAAGAAACAAAAGTTCCTTAGCATTTTCAGTTGTCAACCTAGTCCTTCTCTCGGAAATTATGTTACCCGTTTTTGAGAACATGCGTTCACATTAGGAGTGGGTGTAAGTAAAACGAACTAGTTAAAAAAACAGTTTTTCATCTCGTAACGACGTAACCGTTCTTTTCTTCATAAGCAAATAGTTTAGTAACTACATTTATCTATTTGCACATTCAAAATTCATTGAAGAAAAAAACAAAACCAAAAGAAAACGAGCCCAGCAGACAAAAAAAAATAACAAAACAAAGAATAGGTAAACAAAATTCAACTGTTCCGCAAACATGACAAACGCATGAAGGATAAAAACAAATAACATGATTCCACTCCTGATACATACACTAACTACTTCACCCGATCGTTATCGTTTTTTTTCGCTTAACTACTTCCCCGATCGCTACAGTTTAACTGCTTCTCAGATCGTTATCGTTTTATTCGTTTAACTACGTCCCCGATCGTTGCAGTGTAACTGCTTCTCGGATCGTTATCGTTTTATTCGTTTAACTACTCGTACTTCCCCGATCGTTACAGTGTAACTGCTTCTCCGATCGTTATGGTTTTTTTCGGTTTTAACATTTTCTGGGTTTTTCCGTTTTTTGTTCGTTTGCACTAAATGATATGAAAACGCTTTTTCGTTCGTTTCGTGAATGTAGTTACTGTCAGCCAGGAGCACCAGGGTGGAATCATGTTATTTGTTTTTCTTCTTCATGCGTTTTTCATATTTGGTGATCAGATTGATCTGTTCGCATACCTGAGTTGAATTTTGTGTATGCAAATAGATAAATGTAGTTACTATATAAACTGTTTTTTTTTTTTTAAGAAAATAAAACGGTTACGTCGTTACGAGATGAAAAATAGTTCGTTTTATTTATACCCACTCCTACTTTGAGGTCACTTTTCTCCAGAAAATGCCTAATTAACATAACGTTTTACTATTTTTGAAAGAAACAATAATAAAAAACAATCATCAATGAGTTTGCAGAAAAACCCGCAGATTTTATGATACTTAAAAAAACCTGCAGCAGTTAAAATTTATAAAAAAATTTTTTTGCTTTGAGCTCCAAAGGCTATGAATAAATATAGGTAGTTTTTATTTTATGTGTATACTATAACAGTTATAACAGGTCCTCCTTGGTTTTGTATGCATGCTAGAGCCCGTTTTTGGGCTCTGCGCAGTGCACTGCGAATTTTTATTGATGCTAACTGCTGCCTCACTTTTGATGACGCTTCGAGAATACGCCCTTCCAATTCAATTAAAGTTGCTATTTCGGCTGAATAAACAAGTTCTTTCATTATTCCCCATACAGAAAAATCCAGTACTGTAAGATCAGGAGATCTTGCGGGCCAGTGAACTGGTCCATTTGTTCCTATCCAACGGTTACCGTACTCTTTATATAGCCAATTCTTAACCTCACGACCATAGTGGGCTGGAGTACCGTCCTGTTGAAAATATGATGAAGCTAGTTGAATCAGTAGAATATCCTCCAATAGTACTGGTAAATCATTTCGCAAAAACTCCAGATAGTTTTTAGAATTCAGCTTAGGTGGTAGTTTGAAGGGGCCGATTAACTTGCTTCCACGTACACCTGCCCACATATTGACGCAGAATTTGTATTGACATTATTTATGTCTCATTGTATGTGGATTGTCCGCAGCCCACGTATGAAGATTATGAAAATTAGTGATCCCATCTCTTGTAAATTGAGATTCGTCCGTCCAAAGAACTCTGTTAATAAACTGGTTGTCAAGCTCCGCTCCATCACCCAGTTAGAAAACTCAAGTCTCTTTTCCTACTCATTGGGAAGCAGTTATTATACAGGTGTATGGTGGTATGGATAAAGATTTTCTACATGCAGTACATTAGAAATTTTATGTCTGGAAAGTTTGAATTGCGAAGCTAAGCGTCTGATGCTGATTGATGGATCAGTTGTAACAGCATCCAGTATTCTTTCATCAGCCGAAATCCTTTTTATTGTACTTGTGTAGCTCCCGTATTCGGTCGTGTATTCGAAACTGATCCCGTTTCTTAAAGCCTTCGATACGTATTTCAAAATATTCCTTTACTAGGAAGTCGTCGGTTAGATGAACTTCCATTGCATAGCTTATAAATGTAAATAATGTCTGCGTATTCTTGGTTTGTAATTGCTGACATTTCAAACAGTGTTTCTAAGCAACTGTAACCTTAGCGTAAAATATTAAACTGTTAAATTAATTTTGTTTCCTAATCTTTTATACCATTTCTGTAAGGTATATTTTCCAAATAAGACTTCATACCCTGAAACCGAACTCTTCTGAGAACTTTTAAGGAACAGGGTAAGGAAATGAGGGTTTTGACAGGTAGTCAAATAAACCAGCACGCTTTAAAACTCTTTAATAGCTATGCAATTTTAAAAAAATATAGGAAAATTAGTAATTGGTGGAAAACCACTCTTACGAGTATGTATTGTCAACTGTTGCTAGAAAGGTTTTTCCAAGTATCCTAAAATCTCTGGGTTTTTGTGCAAACCCGATGAAGATTCTTTGTTTTATTATTGTTACTTTCATAAGAAAAAAATAGTAAAACATTATGTTAATTAGGCATTTTCTGGAGTAACGTAACCTCAAATTAAAAATTGTCATGGACAATGAAATCGGAACAGACTTAGAATTTACATATCTAAAGACTCAAATAAGATATCAAATTTATTTAAACGCCGATATAAGGGCTGGTATTTCTTCTAAAAATAAAGTCCTACACGAAGTTTCTACTATTAGTACTAACACAGCAATTTCCGTGAACATGGGTCAGGATACACCAAAGTAAGCCTTTTCTTAAATCCTCGATAAATGATGTCAACATTGGATATAGACCCTTACTGTAGAACGATTGTTTTCTTAGAATATGCACAGAAATCATTTCCCAAATTGTCGTCATCAAACATCGAATTAGGTTACACCCTGTATATAGATGTAAATATATGAACACTGGGATTGTGTAAAGAACAAGAAGATACGAGTATGTCGACAATGCCTTCGTTAATATGTTTTCAAATGCTCATCGCCAGTGCTATGCAAAAAAAGATAATTGTGAAAGAAATCATCTTCCATTACTAGAGGGGAAGTGGTATGAAGGAACCAGGTTTTGAACGAGCCAGTTACATTATTTTGGTAGCTTAGGAACGGATTTAGTTAGTAACTTTATTTTTAAGTGGCAACACTGATTTCCAGTCACCCACAAACATTTGAAGTTCGCCGAAACCAACGGACGCCGGCACATCGAGTCAAAGTTTTTGGCATAAAAAAGTAAGTATTTTGCTTCATTTAAGTTGTTTTTAAGTATGGTATTTTATTGTAAACAAATATAGGTAAATGGCTTGTAGATTAAGTTTGTGCATATATTTGGCTTTGCAAAAGTTTTGATATTGTTGTTATTTTGAAGGAATATGTATTTTTTTTTCATATATTATTAAATTATTTGCTTCAGATATTGCATTATGGAAAATCCTGACCCAAAAAAACTAAAAAGACCTGATAAATCGGTATTTGAAGAAGCAGTCAGTGAAGTTTTGGATAAAGGTCAGTCCATAAACAAAGCTGCATTTTGCTTATATATCTAAAATAGTTAAAAAAAATAAAGGCTTCTGGTGAATCAGCTTATAAACACTGTCCTAATATAGGAAATAAGCGTAACAGTTTTCCTCCTTATATGGCGAAACAGGCTGCAGCACCGTCATTAATCCTCCTAATATCATCGCTGAAAGGGGTTCGATACAAATTGAGCAAATTACCTCAGCAGAACGAGGAACATTAGTGACAAATCTGTTCTTTATTAATGTTGGTGGTTTTTTACCGCCTATTTTTGTGTTTCCTAGAGTAAACGACAAAGATATAATGGTCCGCCTGGAGCTCTAGGGTTGGCTCAAGCTTCTGGATGGATGACTGATGACTGTTTCGTTAAAGCGCTTGAACACTTTGTGATGCATATTAGGCCATCAAATGAGAATCCAGCATTGATATTAATGGATAATCACAGCTCTCATGTGAATCTCAGAGTGGTTGAATTAGCTAGACAAAACTCAATCATTATAATTACATTCCCACCGCACTGCAGTCATAAACTGCAACCACTCGATGTCACAGTATATGGGCCTTTCAAAACAAGATACCGCATTGCCATGAATGAATGGATGTTATCAAACCCTGGCAAAACGGTGACTATTTATCAAGTTGGGCAATTTGTAAAAGAAGCAAATCTATCAGCTTTCAGTCCTCAGAATATAAGACAAGGATTCTTGAAAACAGGAATTTACCCCTTAAATTCTAATATATTTAATGAGGAAGAATTTTTATCTTCATATGTCACTGATAGACCTGATTCATCACAGTCAAACGATGGTAATGAATTGTACTTGGACAAGGAGAATATTGAACCTAACTTAAAATCAACACCTCCGCCTTCTACAAACACACTTGAAGTTCGGGAAGAAAATGAGGTTGTAACAGACTAGATTATCAGATCATCTTTCCATTTAACCTCTACCCTTACGGTTGCGATTCCGAGTACTTCTAGGCAACAAATTATATTACCGGAAATGATAAGACCATTTTCTAAAGCGGGGCCAAGGCAAAACACGACACGCAATAATAGAAAAATGTCGTCTGCCATCTTAACTGACACTCACGAAAAGAAAAAGTTAGAAGAGAAAGAGGGTAATGCAAAGAAACCAAAAATAATTAAGAAAATGGCCACAAAACAGTACAAAAAACTCTTAATAGAAAATTAAGAAAAAATCAAGAAAATTCCGCACTGCAAGTTGACTCTGATACGTCTGACTCTATCATATTGGCTGAAGTAAAAAAAAAGGTTGTTCGAAGCAAAACAAACTCCGAAACAAATAAAAATAGTGATAATTGCGTAATTTGCAGCAAATCATATGAAAACAGTGATCAAGATTGGTTTCAGTGAAAAATTTGTTCTGAGTGCGCTCGTGAATCTTGTGGTATTAAGGGGAAATTTAATTTCTTTTGCAAGATATGTTTCTAATTTTAAGAAAATTACATTATATTGGAACTTTGGAACGTTCCTGAAAAGTCTGAATCTTAAACTGAAGTAAATAGATAGTTTAGTCTTAGAAGCTCAATATTTTTTTGAAGTTCTTAAAGATTTAACGATGTTGTTTTTGTAGACGATATTATTTGTTAGTCATTGTCAATGTCATTAGTTTCTAAAACGGATTTGTAAGAATTGTCGTTTTGCTTTATAATACAAACTGGCTCTTTCATAACTTTTAGTAGCTCTTTCAATACCGAAATGTTATGAAAGAGCAAAAAGACACATTTTCTAAAAATTAATGTTTCATTGATTTTTTTACAGTGCTCAAGGTTTTTTCGTATGAAATTACCTTCTCTAATAAATAAATAATAATTGAAGAAAAAAAACATATTTCTTTCATTAAAAGTAAATTTTTTTTGCTCGTTTAGTAAACTGGCTCTTTCATGCCACTTCTCTCCTACTTAATAACAAAAAGGGAAAAGATTAGATTGAACTACTGGAGGAACAAGAATCAAAAAAACTTCTTGCTTCAACTACCACGTGGGTTGGTGACCGAATTGTAACAGGACTGTTGTGACGTTATCCTAAAATCAGTTTACCAAACAGCCGACCTATGGCAAGATATTTAGAAAATCGTTTAGAATTCGATCCCTAGTTGGCAGAATAAATGAAGCAGTAAGTTAAACAATATTTATAAAAAGGGTATATTCGCAAACTCGAGAAATTTAAGTTATCTGTTCTTCGAGACAAGGTATGGTATTTACCAATTTTTCTAGTGCAGAATGCTAACAAGCGCCCCAAAAATCCGCATTATTTGGAATGCGGCTGCGAAAGTCTAGTGAATCTCATTACTCGTAAATGCGTTGCTGATGAAAAGCATTGACTTAAATTCTTCTTTGTTTGGTGTGCTGATATGAGGCCGTGAAATAAAGATGTGCATCTCTGTGGATAGCAAAGAGATATTCCACCAGATGAATATAGCTGAGGAAGACCAACATGTAATATGGCACTTGTGGAAAGTTAACGATAACAAAATGGAATCGGATACCTATGTATTGCGACAGATGATATTCGGAGCTACACGTTCACCAAGGGCTACCCAATATGTTAAAAACCAAAACGCAATTCAATTTAAGGAACGTCGTCCAAGAGCCGTAAAGCGTATTTTCGATGACTATTATGTCGACAATTTATTGTTTAGTGTAGATACGGAAAGTGAAGAGTTGCAGTTGGCAGAAAAAGTGAAATACATTCACAGTAAATCTGGTTTTAAAATCCCCAACTGGAAGTCTAATTCGTCAAAAGTTATGAAAATCCTGAATCTCAAATTAGCTGCCGAAAAAAGGTAAGTATAAACTTAAGTCGAAAAGGGTCAGCAAAGAAGATCCTAGATATGTGGTGGTGTCTAAACAGGGATGAATATACGTACTCGTACTTACTTCCTTCGATATAACAAAGCAAGTTTTGAAAGGTCTTCTAAACGTAAAGTCTTCAAAACTTTGATATCTATTTATAACCCATTAGGATAGATCGCTAATTTCTTAGTTTACTTCAAAATACATATTATTGCAGGACATTCTGGGAAATCACGTCGACTGGGATGAACCAATAATAGATGAATAGTTTAAGTCATGGCTGGTATGGCTAAAAGTACTCCGGCAGGTGGAATAGCTCAGAACCTCACGTTATCTACATATATATCTGTGTTATCTATGTAAGTGGTTTTTTTAAATTGGTCAGACTTTAAGAGGCAATTGCATGTATTAGCTGATGCAAGCAAACAAGCATAAGCAACAGTTGCATACGTATTAAATGAAACAATGAAATCAAATGTTCATTGGTGGGTGCAAAAGCGAAGTTGCTCCGATAAAATTACCGATAACAACATTTACCATGGAAGTCGTTGTACCGGGGGAGTGTGTTGAGAACGGAATAGTCAAATAAAACAGCACCGGAGTAAAAATGAGAAGGAAGGATAATTTATGTAAAAGCGAATAGAATCTACGAATTATTTACCATGCTGACGGAAGTTCAAATTCGTATCCTTTTCCTTTACGAATTTAAAATGGGATATAATGCGTCATTGGCAATGAAAAACATTAATGACGCATTTAAGGATGTTGCGGTAAACGAACGCACTGTCCGATGTTCGTTTGGAAGGTTCCGTTCGGGAGATTTCAGCTTCGGAAATGAACTTCGTGGGAAGCCGGAAACGTTAGTTGACGTCGAGGTTTTAAGAGCAACGGTGGAAGCGGACCCAACGAAATGGGTGCTGGAGATTGCACAAAGCATGAGAGTATCCCTAATGACAATAAGTCGACACTTTTCTTCCATAGGGAAGGTAAAGAAACTCTATAAATGGGTACCCCATGAACTGAACGGATTCCAAAACTACGGCGCCTAGAAATCTGCGCATCGCTTACATTTAGAAACCAAACTAAACCGTTTTTGCACCTGTGATGAAAAGTGGGTACTGTATGATAATCGTAAAAGATCTGGGCAGTGGTTGGATGCAGATGAAAAACAAAAACACACCCCCCAGCCCGATATTCACCCAAAAAAGGTTATGATAAATAATTTGATAGACATCGAAAGGCCTTTTCATTTCTTCAACCAGGAGAAACGATAAACGCTATCAATGAGGAAATCGACATATTGCATGCCAAATTGGCTGAAAAGCAACTGCGTTAGTCAATAGGCACGGGCCTCACAAGCAATGCTGCAAAAACTGTTGCAGTTGGGATTTGAAATTCTTCCGCATCCACCGTACTCTCCTGATATTTCCCCAACGGATTACCAACTTTTCCGCAATCTGGTCGTAATTCTATAACGTGATCGCACACAAAGTGATGTCATTAATGATAGTTTTGCTTTCTGTAACAACATAGATGACAACGAAACTGTCTCTAAGGTGAGAGCACATAAATGATAGTGAGAACAGACTCTTTTTTTAAAAGTTGCTTTCTGTAAAGCGATAGCTGAGAGTACTACTATCGTTTTGCTGTAATTTTTAAAGATAGCTATATTGGTGTCGTTTTTAATATCGTTTTTCTCTTTGGTTTTAAATTTTCTTCAATTTTCGTTTGGTGAAGTTAAATATTTGATAGTGATAGTGATTCCAACGAATTGGAATTTAGTAACAAATATGCGAGTAAGAAGAAAGTGTTTGCGCGATAGATCGAATCCATTTACATTGCTTTCAAAACAATTTTTCAAAAGTATCGAGTTTCAAAGAAGGCTTTTAAGTACGTTTTGTATGTTTTAAGCCTTAAAAGTGAACAACGATTAACATCCATATCGCCTATTTTAAGATTAGTCGCTACGTTGGAAACATTAGAATCCGGTGGATACCAGTGGCTTGCTTCTTCTGACTGCTACGTACCTTTGGGGCAAAGTACCCTTTCCAAAATTATAAATGAAGAAATAAATGAAATAGAAAATAAAATTTGCGCACAACATATTAAATGGCGAATTCCAGAAAGGCAATTTGCTGAAAAATCAAGAGTTTATTTTTATAGAAAATATGGAATTCCCGGAGGTAAGTATCTCGTTTAAAAAAACAATCCACGTATACCTATGTATATTCAACACTACAACATATTTGTAAAGTTGTAGGATTGATTGATGGAACTCATCTTTATATTATAAACCATATGCAAATGAGGAGTTGTTCTTTAATGGAAAGGGAAAGCATAGCATCAATGCCATGATCGTGGGTAAGAGAATAGTGCTTATTGGTTTTTTCATTTAAAATGTTTCATCAATTTCTAAGATATATGGTCACGAAATACGAATCTTGGCTAATAATGCAAAATACGGTGGTTCAACACATAACTCTTTTGTCTGGGGACACTCAAACGAACGCGACTACTTCGAACAAAATTTTCAAGATAACAATTTGGATTTTTTGATTTTAAGTGATAGTTGTGAATAACGTACAAACATATATAAAGAGAGATATAACATATGTAGTTTTCATTACAACGGGCGATAGCGGATATCCTTTGGAACCATGGCTACTAACACATAACACTGAAAAAAAACATACAAAATTTAACATTCAGCATGGCAAAGCAAAGAATTTAGTTGAACGTTGCGTTGGTGTTTATAAGTGTAAACTTTTCTAATTTGTTTTAGTTTAATAACTCAAATTAGTTAATTCTATCAAGGTCGCTGCGAATTCTGAAATTTAGGAACGTGTGTGCTGTTTTACACAATATTTGTATTCTCTTTAAAGTGGAGACATTTTTAGATTCCACAAATAACAATCACCAGCAGAACCCTCAATCAGTTGCATTAAGAAAAAAAGATGGAATAGCAAATAGTTTATTGTAATGTATGCCGAAATACATTTAGTTTTATCCTTTAAACAGTTTTTCTTTTATAACTTTAATTTCATCTTATTTTCTTCCAACATGGCTTCAAGTTTAAAGAAGTTCGTTCTGAAAAATTTCATCCCTCTTAGCGCTGGTCTCAAAAAGATCTATTTTCAAAAGAGGTTTTTCAGCGGCGACTTTTTCACAAGGTCGTTTAAAACTGAAAAAAACTAATTCCAAATAAAGGAAATCATAAATAACATTTACGCACCAAGAAGCTACTTCTGCTTCAGAATTGGCTGATTCTTCTTTATTTGGCTCAGACGCAAATACTTTTTTCAAAAACAACTTCAGAGCTTTCCAATTTTTCTTCTAAATGTTCGTCATTATGGGCAGGATCCAAACTTCGGCACGGCTCGTCAGCTCCAAAAGTTTTAGTTTTTTCGCAACCCAAAACTCTTTCTTCAAGAGGACTAAGAGAAATGTTTTTGAATGAGCCACCTCCCGTTTTCGCCATTTGTTTTATTTGGTTTGACAGCTTACTTTTGGTACGGTATTTAAAGCCTTTCCAAACCTTAAAAATAACTTTCATTCAAATTCATTCATTTCCATTTTTAATTCGGGGTCGCATGCTATTCAATTTATTTTTCAATGCATCCAACATTTGGTTTCTTCGAATTTTACCAGCTGAAGTGTTAAACACACTTTTGTTCATACTTTTCCATAAAAAAAACAAGTAATTCCACACCTAAAAATTGGCTTTAAATTGCATTTTTCAGAATTTATTTTGTAGTATATACTTACATTTTCTATCAATTCAATGAGATTTAAAATCTTAAACAAAGTACACACCAACCGAAATATATGACAATTTGAAAATTGTTTACTGTTTTTCATAATTGTCAGTTAAACTGTTCCCACAATTTGCTCTCAATTAATTTGGATGAGAATGGAAACGAGAGTATCACTATCGTTTTACAGAAAGCAAATTTTCGCCACTCTCACTTTCATTATCGTTTTCACTATCATATGAAAGAAAGACTGCTATCGCGTTACAGAATTACCACCCTGGATTCATATTGTCGTCAGAAGGTCTTCCGGAACCAAGCCTTTGAAGATTTCATTGCCTCAAAAAATCAACACTTCTACGAAAAAGGAATTTTTGACCTTGTATCACGTTGGAAGAATGTCATAGATGCCAACGGACCCTATTTTAAATAAAAATTTACCGAAAAGTAATATTGGCTTTTATATTTTTACTATAAAACCGGACATTTCATATGGTAGAACCCAATATTTAATATTTTTTGTTGAAATAAAACTAAATAAAGTGAAAAACGAGTACTACAAAATATCTAGGATGCACTCTAAGCTTATTTTATTTATTTTTTCTGTATAATACTCGTATTTAATGATATATATTTTTCCTTTTCACTTCCTAGCTCAATGTATGTATGAGTATATATGTAAATTATTAAAAACTAATAAGTTGTATGAATTGTTCAAAACATCTTCTATTTTCGTTTACCTAATATATATGAAATAAAAATAAGTAAAACAAGTAATAATAAGAAAACGTTGAAAACCAACTGGACATGATTTAAGGAAGAGTACAGCAATTCTGTTAAATTTCCCCCTAAACTCAGAACAGGGGAAATTGTTCAGAACGTGATTTTAACTGACATGTCCTCTCAAAACTGAGATTCTTCTCTTAAGGAGGGAGCTGACTGGCCTAGCTAATCTAGTGGTTAAAGGCATCACCATCGCTTTCTCCAACGGAGCTAGATATTTGAATGTCATCCTGGAAAACATGATAGCAAACTTCTTTGGACTAAAGATATTATGTCAAAAGTCTCCAAGGAGGTGTTGACCTTCTGCCAGTTTAAAGGAGCTCTCGGAAAACATGGGGTTGTCATCGAGTGGAATAAGATTTCACGAAAATACATCACTGCTGCTTTTACGACTATCAAACTCCAAAGAACAGTCTGTCTAGGTTACATGGGGACTTTCCATCTGGCTCCGCTCTAGATGCATTGATTAATCTCCCTACCCTTGATTTTCGTATTATGAGCTGCATTCTCAAAACCATCTTCCGTTTGAAGAGAAGTGATCCTTGGTAATATACACCATTTAGTTTTAATAACTTGCGCGAGTTAACACGTAGATATGTATTACTTGTTATTAAAAAATAATAAGTTTTTTAGCACTTACGAGTACGTCGACTCGTTATTAATCGTATGATTATGACTGACTACATTTTATTCACGTAATGCTATTTATACTACGGAGTACATTTGCGTTTGGTTTGCTGCTGATAATATTTTTTTGGTGGGTGAGCAAGATTAGGAATATTTGACGTTCCTTAATTTGCGCCGACTGTTTTTGGGATTTTACTCTTATGGACATACCATCTGATGCAATGACACTAAAGCTCCTGTTGCCGAAAAATACGAAATCAACTTGTACCCAGGAATAGTTTCAGCCAGAATCTAAGACAGGAGGGGTATGTATTCGGGTTCTTACATGATTGTTGATAACGTTTCTAAAAGCCTTTTCTCTTCTGCTGCAGTGCAAATTCGACACACTACTTATTATATTAGGTTCTCGTTAAAACGACGTATGGTTCAATGCTCTGTGGATCGAAAAAAGGACCATACATGCCTAAGGTTACGTAAGTTAGTCGATATTTCCGGTAAAGAGTATTGGTGGCGTGGCGTTTTTTCTAGAGGGCGAGCAATTAGTGACGTTTAGTAATGCCGGGGCAATATTGAAGTGGTAAGTGTAAGAGAGTCCTAGCAGGGCGAATGATACGGGTATCCCTTGGACAGCTTCAATTCGTTGGACATGTGTTCGTATGATAGTTAAAGGACCAAACCTGGTTTGCATACTCGGAAAGTAAACTAAGTAAAGTGTGACATACGTATCAAAGACTTCTTTAGACCATCTTTTATCGAAGTGGACCACCTAGATACATTTGGAGATTATGGAGTTTATCTAGCTACAAAGCAGAATACAGTTTCACAAATGATATCTAAATATGTTGTAGCTCCAGGCAGTGTAAAGCGCTTATGGGAATAGGAGATAGGTTTTCGTTGACCTCAACGAAGTTTTTCTGGAACACGAGTCAGAACGAGTATAATGGGTGAGAGTCAAAAAATGACGATTGCGCCCATAGATTTTTGTTCTATTTACTGCCTCTGACGTGAACTTAAGGCTATGCCTATCCACACATTTATGTACGGGTATGAAGATATACAGATGTTAATGTATCAAAATTATTCATATATAGACCATAATTGTGAAGACTCGATCTTGTCGAAACAAGTGGAAAGACTAAGTTCAACCTCTGCATGCGAAATTTTTATCTTTAAAAACAATTCTAAGTATGATTACATCAAGCCATTTGAGTACAATTATTTCGAAATGGTTTATTTAATGGCCCTTTAAAGGGCAAAAGGCGTCGATAATGGTAGGTGTTCCGCGTGTAAAAAAAAAATCTTGAAAATGATTTGCAGAACCCAATTTTTAGTCTTTTCTTTGCAGAGATGTTAATGTTTGATTAAAAAAAATCTTTATGGAAGAATTTTCAATATAACAATACACAGAAATTGTTAATGTGTACGGTTTCTATAATGGTAACGGTAAAAACGCTGAGATAGGAATACCTGAGAAAATAGCGTGAAAGGATTGCACCAGCAGCAGGAGGCATTCATCAGGATATTTTCAAGATTGATGGGGGCGAGAGCAAAGCAGAAAACGGCGAGGGACTCACATCCTGCGGAAAGAGTTCAAAGCAGTGACATGTTTTGTATTACATCAGAAATCTTCCAAGCACCAGCCCAGGCAAGTTAACAGACATTATAATTAAAGTTACACATTTACTCGTATCTGGAGAGTTCTATATGCATTACATTTCCTCACACCCTTGCAATACAGAAGAGCCATTAGGATGACGCCCACATATACTTTGCGATGCAGTTATATAGCGAGTTTGAAAACTCGTCGACTTGTCGGGAAGGGACAAGTGGTCTTCAGGATCTCCGGACTTGACTCCAATGGATTGTAGACATTGTTTATTCGTCAAAACATTGGATGAATTGAATCATAGAATTGACAATGCAGCTGCGAAAATAAGAGCAGAATTGAAAGGAATGGGTATTGTAG
Source organism: Volucella zonaria (assembly GCA_963966105.1). NCBI lineage: Eukaryota > Metazoa > Arthropoda > Insecta > Diptera > Syrphidae > Volucella > Volucella zonaria. The sequence goes on along the minus strand of OZ014530.1, from coordinate 87,792,789 downwards.
GTGTTTTTCAAAGACAAGTTCTGGGGTGTATTCAAAGCAATGGTTTGTAACTGGAATATCAATTATGATAGCAAATTTGATATAAAACAAATTTGATGAAGAATAGGAAACAATTATTGCTTTGAGAATTTGTACAATTATTTAATTCATCTTATTATATTAATTATAAACAGGGTGGTTTATTGCAATTGTTCAGAGTAGCAGCAAAATGTAATAATTCTTCCTTTTTTTTTAATCTGGCAACTCTGGAAACCAAATTTTACTAATTAAGATTATCAGTTTATCACAGTTTGTAGCAAATCATCAAATTTCGAAACCATCCAAGATAGTTTCTAAAAGGAAGACATCAATGAAATTGACAGCGTTGATCGCTTAAATTTTTCTGCAGCCTTCATGGAAGTTAAATCGACGGTTTCTAACTAGTTGAGGTAATGGGGTTCTATGGAAACTCAACAGCCATCTACGGTGAGGAAATTTTCAGCAGATGACCCTCATCCTTCGTTTATCCTAGCCCAGTCTAAATCGCGTCTATCGGTTCCGCAGATTGCGCAATTTGGTAGAGACTACACTAAATGGCCTGATTTATTTTCAATGTTCGAGACCGCTGTTGATAATTACATTGAATTTATCAAAATCTAGTTCCAGTATCTTCGTTCGAACAACGGATCATGAGTACAACACACAACTCGAGGATTGTCCGCTTATACACCTTATTGGTCACAAGCTTGATAAAACATCGCAAATAAAATAGGAAGAGCAAACGCCAATTGGAGTTATACCAACCTGGAGGTCAATGTCAACATTTTTCAAAAAAGAGATAACAAATGGTGGAGGACATGGAAAATGCTGAGCTAACTGAAACATCTAGAAAACAGGTCATTTCAAAACACCAATAACCGTATATGTGGTACCCAACAACAGTGCGGATTGTTGTACATTTTGTGATTCTCTCGAACAGGCTATTCAAAATTGCCAATAATTCTCAAATCTGTCTCCTGTAAAAACAATGAGGTAAAGCGGTTTTGTTTATGCCTTAAATGATGAAAGATTGTAAGTCGTTGAAATCGTCTTAAAGTCTCGTGTTGTAGACTTTACAACCACTTTTACTGCTACTGTAGTATAATGAACAGTCGGCCTGATTGCATAACCCACCTCATCGACTGGAATATTGCTTTCAACACAGAGCTTTCAAGTCCCAGCGAATTGACTTTTCAATTTCAATTATGTGTAAGTATTGGACAGATACGCTGAGCGGAAATTGTCCACTTCTTCAAAGAACCAGGATAGGATGGGTTGTCTCTGGTGGTGGATATCAAATCGATGAAAAATCATGGTGTACAACTGCAGTTCGAAATTCGTAATTTGAACCCAGGTCCGAGAGCCGTTTACATGACCTTGTAAGGGTTTCTGGGAAATCGAAGATTGCAATCTCACCGCTTCGAATAACACAAAGGAAAAAACCGAATGTGAAAAGTACTTCATCAAGAAACACATTCGCTTAGAAACGGGTGAATATTCGGTTCACCTATCCAGCATAATGTGTCCTACCAAACTTGGCGATACATATCAACAAGTTCTTTGGCGTTTCCATAACCTAAAAAACAGACTTCAAACTTGTAGCGGTCCTAAGAGCCAATATTTAGACTTCATATAGAATATGCTTCTCTTAAACACATGCCGCTAATAAAATGCGTTCCTCCGGGAATACCTGCCTTTTTCCTGCCGGATCATTGCGTGTTAAAGGATGACAGCACAACCACCAAATTATGAGTAGTTTTTGAAGGATCTGCTGCCTACTTCTTCAAAATATTCATTGAATAATATTCTGCTCGTGGGCCCGACTATACAGCCCAAACTATGGAACCATACCAGATGCATTCCTTGCCATTCGGGCGATACATCAATTAGAGGCTGATAGGGAAAAATTATCCGATTGGAGCAAAAATCGTTCGTAGGAACTTTTACGAACAAAGTATTAAATCTGAAGGAGATTTAACAGAAGAAGTTCTAGAAATCATGCAACAAACGAACCAATTGCTAGATAAAGGCCATTTTGAATTAAGGAAGTGGTGTTCAACTGATTCAAATGTTCTTAAAGAAATCGCAGAATCAGACAAAGAGCAGTTCCTAAAATTCCATATCGGAAGTGGTGTCATAAAAACTCTTGGACTAGTATGGGACACCAAATCTGATAACTTCTTGTTTTCGTTCATTCCATTTCCTCCCAACCAAAAAATCACCAAAGGCTCTCTGCTATCTTTCCTTGATCGCTTTTTTGATCCGCTTGGGTTTATAATAACATAGGCAAAATTCTTTCTTCAACTTTTATTGAAAGAAAGAGTAAATTGAGATGAAAGCTACAATCGATTTGGTTAACTTTATGTGCAGTCTTCCAATTAATTGATAAGTACAACTTTAGACGATTTGTGATGGCTACAAATAGGCGTTCTACAACGAAGATACGCGCATTTTGCGACGTTAGCTTAGTGCTTATAGTGTATGTATTTACATAATGACCGAATATATTGGGATTGTTCAAACTGGTTTTCTGTGCTCGAAATCAAGAGTCTCTCCACTCAATACTCTTACCTTCCCTGAGATCGAATTATCTGCTGCAATGCTAGGTGCTGATCTTGTTAGCTCTATATCTAGGACGGATATTTTTGTGAAATTCATTGCCGGCTAAACTTCCCTCTTCAATGAACCCGACTGACGTTCTATCGAAAGGAGCTACCCCCAAGCAGCTTATTAATTCATCATATGGCCCAGCATTTCTTAAAAAAGAACAACCTCTGTGACCTAGCTGTCCGGGGTTTACAATATTTAGGGTTTACCTGAGAAGCGGAAAACGATTCTACTTTCGACAACCAATATATCAGATTTATCTGTCGGTTGCAAATTGAAAAAATCGTTTCGAAAAACGAAAAGAATTTACGCCTACGTCTACCGATTTTGTATAGGTAAGAAGAAATACGATGATGCTCATTTGTCTTCTGGTTCCTCCACTCATCATGGAATTCAAGAAATGTTCAAGGAACATATTTTTTAACTCGCATGACTCAAAAAAGGAATTTTATTTCTCTTAATCCATTGCTTGATGGTAATGGTCTACTGCGAGTTGGGGGCGGCTATAAGTATCTGCATTGGATTACGAATCGAAGCATCCCATCACTCTCCTCAAGCATCTCGCGCTTACAGAATCAATCATCTATCATTTTCATCAGAAGTTCTTACATGTTTGACCGCAGTCTCTACTCGCAATCTTAAGACTACAATATTGGATTATTGGTGAAAGAAATTCAGTCATTCATGAGATACCAAATGTATGTGCCACATATGGTATATTGGGAAATCTACCAATCAAACGGATGCAATCCAACAGAGTTTTTTTTTGTTACGGGAATCAATTTTTGTGGGCCATTTTATTATCAATCAGAATTACGAAAGAGGCCACCTACAAGATGTTACATTTGCTTGTTTATCGGCTTCGCAGCAAAAGCTGTGCATTTAGATCTACTAAAAAGTTTGCCAATGGCAGCCTTTCTATCGGCACCAAAACGTTTTTTTTTTTTGCACCAGCGTCAGCCCGAAATGCATTTGGTCCAACGACACTACAAATTTTGTTAGTGCAAAAAACGAGCTAGCTAATTTCCTAAGTTTATTCCTGAGTGATAGTAACAATTAAGGATTTACCAAGCAATGTCTCGAGGATGGGATCGATTGTAAATTTATTTCTCCCGGGACCCGCATTCTGGGGGCCTCAAGGAAGCCTCTGGTAAATTGGCCAAATACCATTTTCGCTGCAGAGTTGCTCTTCTAACTTCGAATTTTGAAGAGCTTAGAAGATTAGTTTGTCAAATTTCTGCAGCTATAAATTCACGTTCTTCATGTTAAATTACAGATAATCCTAATGATCTGGAGGTTCTTAATATCAATTCTTAATATCAAGTGCTTAATATCAAAGATACTTAATATAAAAGGCCTCAGCAGATGGCATCGTATTTGCTTCATTGAACAGCTCTTTTGGAAAAAGTGGAGCACCTGACTACTCTACAGCAACGAAACTGCTCATCGACCTGCAAGTGGCCTCTTGTCATTACAGGAGCTGACGAAGTTTTTCGGGTAGCAGTAGTGCAAACAAGCACTGGCATAACAAAGCGCACTGTTGCAAAGTTATGCGTTCTCCCAATCGATGATAAGTCAGTTGAAAGCCAGGGCCTTCAAAGGGGGGAACATGATCAACTTTTGTTAATTACATTGTCATTCAATTTCAGTTTGTAGCAAACCATCAAAATTGAATTGTCGAGCAACTAGTTTACATAGTTTTTCTTTTTGAAGACCAAAATTTAGCATAAAACAATGCTAAAACATTCAGAACTTTTTTTTGTAATTTCTTTTATTATGTCAAAATGTTTAGTTTAAAAAGAAGTTAAATTGACCTTTGACCTTGAATAACTTTTGATTTTTCGAGCCATTTGTCGATGATCTTTTTACGGCGTTCCTCTTGACTCATATTTTATAAATATTTTTAACTGCACCGAATTAAAATCAATAATAAACTGAAACTAGAGAATATACAGGCTGATTTGGGTACAAAATGGGATTGCAATTTTTACGAATTGGAAGTATAGCCCGTATTAAAATTTACAGATTTTATTCGTTTCAGTCCTTAGTTTCATAAATTTGGTTCATTATCCGCCTCTGCCAACAATATCTGCGTCCAAATTCAAAAATCGTTCGACACCACCCTGAGATCTTTCGACTTTTTTACAATTCGCGATTCGACAGTCTACAATCTTTGTAGAGTCATTCACTGCCTTAACAATTTTGACTATGTATTAAAATCGTTCAAAATGTACAATAGTTATACTTACTTTATATTGGTACACAAAAGAATACCGGCCGATTTTTTTTATTTTTCTTGGTTATTGTTTCCAGATTTGACAGTCGTTTACAATAATTAATTATAATAATAATAATTAATTATATAGCATCTAACATCGCAACAACATTTTAAAGTTATTAAAATTATAATAATTTGTGCGAACAAATTCCACGCCCAGCGTACGTCTCCGATGAAAGGCTTTCGGATGTTTACACACTGTTCACTTCATTAATATTCTCTGACATCCGTTAGCTACTTTGTCTTGTCTCCCATTATTTGTTAAATGCTGACATCATGCAATTTTCGGTCATATGGGACCGAAAGGCCGACGAGCATCTGTTTTTTTTTCGACTAGCAAATACACATGTTTTTTTTATGTTTACCTGTAGCCTAAGTCGATCGTTAGCCCCGGGCACTCACAAAAGACGGTGTCGCTAGTACACTCACAGCAATCGTGGCAGGATGTTGCGTCATTTATGTTCAGGACACTTAAGTGCTGAGCAAAAGCGTAGTTGCTCCTCACCACACGAGTAAGCAGCCTGCAAACAACTTTTGCGCAGAGGGACACCAGGAGAGCCGCTGACCTTTTAGGGCTTGGTCTCCCGGCAACCTAGGGAATCATGCATTCTGCAATTATGCTCATATCAAACCCAACTGTACATGGAGGTTTTAACCGAGGACGCAGCCAGTCCTAGGTTCGGGTCCTGAAAAATTCTCCTCTGAGATATGTTATATATTTCTTCTGTCCCTTGAATTTGGCCGACCAAGTCGCATTACATTGTAAACGTAAAATTAAATAAGTAAACTAAACTAAACGTAAAATTAAATAAGTAAACTAAAAGTAAGAACTGTAATTATAAACACATGCACTTGTTAACATTCATATTTACAGGATTTTGTAACGAACCATTAAGTGAAATAAAAGAAATTTAAATATAATTTCCACTTGCTCAACTCGTTATCAAAAATTTTGTCTGTTGCCGCACTTTCGCCAACAGAGACTTCTTCATTTGCCGTGATCCTATTGTGGCCTGGGATGCAAACAAGACTCATTGAATTCAGTCTACCGACTACTTCAGTGAAGTCTTGGATTCCCAAAATATCTTGAATGACGTATGAAAATTCAGTATTGCCTTACGCACAGATTGATACAATTGCTTCCCCTTCTCCACCGATTTTTCAAAATATAGTTCATTGCCATCAGCATTGCGTATATCTCCACCTGGAAGAGGGAGACAAGTTTTCCTAACGAGGAGTGAAATCGAACATTGTCGTGCTCTAGAAAGATGTCAACACCGCATTCTAAATTGGTGTTGGGCGCATCTGTGAAAACCCGACTGCGTTCCTTTTCTGTATCAGATTCTGACCGAAACAAATGGGCACAGGGAAAATCGATTCCGCCAAAGGAGTTCTGATGTAATTGCATTAGACGGCATGTCCATAAGACCAAAGTCAAAAGACAGTCAATGTGCCGGGTCATCAAAATTCCAGTGCGTTTTGTACCAAAGACCACTCCTCTTTAAACTGAAGGCGGCTTTGTGAGTGCAGCCTCTGATATAAATATGAAAGTTAGTGCAACTAGAGTAGAGCTAAAATGCGCTAGGAAAAGCTTCCAATCAGCTGAGGCAGACCGTTCTGTGGAGTCTGATAAGTTCCGTAAGAAAACTTAGTATCGTTCCTCATCGTTGCCAATACTTGAATAACGGATTTTTCATTCTTGCTGTCAAACCGTCACATCCACGGCGAATCAAATCAATCTCTAAAAGTGCAAAAATTAAGAGTACAGTCCCCTTTCACGACTCCTCCTCAATAACCCAATCCAAGGCCTCAGCCGTCCTCTTTTCCGTACAGTCTGTACCTCATAAGTTAGTGCAATATAAGTTAATTTATAAAATATGTTTGTGTATAGTAGCTTTTAAGTTATTAGGGTTAAATCATCTAATTTATAGTATTGCATCTAAGTACCAGAAAAGATATCAATCTTATTGTACAATACATTTGTGTTTATCAGTAATTGAAATAAATAAAATGAAATGAAAAGAAAATCAGCAATGATGTATTTTCGTGAAAGCTTATTCTAATTGACAACCGCTGCGCCGTTTAGGATATAATTGTGATTATCATAGCAGTGTAGATCCAGAGAACTCTTTTCGGTAACGGATGGTGATGCCGTAAGGGACTAGATGAGTCAGACCAGTGAGTTTCCTCCTTCTCGTAAAGAAAACAACCTCGGTTTTGAGAGCATTGACTAGTTCAGAAATCTGGGATCACGTCTAGGACTGCCTACGCTCTAGAGCAGACAAGGGCTAACCAAAATCCAACAGCCATTACAGTTATATCATCTGCATATGGCTGAGCATATACTTCAGAACTATTAAGAGCGTTAAGCAGTGAGTCGATCAATATACACTATAGCAGTGGAGACAGGATGCCGCCTTGGGAGCAATTCCTGTTTATCCGCGAAATCACATGTTGGCCGCAGGAAGTTTACTTATAAAAACTACTGACTCGTCAACACCATGTCGTTCCGCCGAGTTACAAAGGTCGTCAAAAGTTGTATATTCTAAAGCGCCCTCAGTGTTGATGAAAATTTTCAGAGCGTATTGCTTCTTGCCGAATGCGCCTTCAATTCTGACCAGAAGATTTTAATGCGCACTCTCGCAGGAGTGTGTTGCCGCGTTGGTAGGAATGCTGCGTCTTAGACAGAAGATGCATTAGCAAAGTAGTTTTGCGCACATGTACCTCGGCCATTCCCTCCACTCTCGTCAACATGAAGGAAGGTCTGAATCTCTCGGCGAGCGCGTTGTAATCTTTTCCGATTTCAATGTAAAGGCTATTCGCACTGTTTTATGGTCTCATCCATTACTACAATACAATCGATAACAGACCAACCTGCTAGGGCTAGCTGTTTTATTTAGCTCACTTGCAGCTTTGTTCAGAGGACCTGGTTGTGAGCTGGTTCTGATTAGATTAGATGGGGAGTGAGTCTTAATCATGAGACGGTATAGCTTCTATCATATATAGATGCACGTGTACGAATTGTAAGTTGATTACAACGCTGCGATTTACCCTGTGAAGAGTTTCCTTTTCCGGAGATCCCAGCGAGCCAAAGATGTCTACTTTGACGACAGATTAAAAAGAAACTTTTTCAATTAACCATTCAGAAGGTAGAGAGGCTAACGACGTTTCGCGGATGAAAAATTCAAATATAATGGCATCATGAAGAAAGCATTTGATTTTAAATTGCCCGTTTTTAATTTTCCTCTTTACTTGGCAGTGAAAATTTAACATAAACGAAATCTTGGTATTGATTGAATTTTAGCTAAACGAAATCGTTGTATACGAGTATAAATGTGGATTCCATTTAATTTTCGTTTTCCTTAATGAATTTCGATTTGATTTGGGCTCATTCCGATCATCCCTACATAGCATACACTTTTTGACAAAGAATCACAAAATTAAGTTCCCAAGTCAGGTATAATCCCCGTTTTCCGTTTATGGTTCCAAACAACCCAACCTTTTGGTATTTCTTTGAGAGGAAATTAAATTTATTCCTTTATATGATACCAACACACGACAAGGCAAAAGCTCTAATCACCCGTCATTTATCCTGAAGAAATCCCTGATTTGCTATTAACAGCAACACACACGAAATAAATGTAAACCATCTTCTTGGATTCAACCACGATATCCTTCCACTTGTACAGGCTCCTTAAAATCGAATTCATACAAATGGATTGTATTTTTAGTGCGCTCATAAATTCAAGCCCAACCAGTAACCTTTACGAGTAAAAACCGTTTCCATCGTACATACACAAATTGAAGACATTCATTCGCATTCGCTATCCCTTTCGTATACGTATGCCTTCAAGGTTTAGGGCTGGAGTGATTGAGTTACACCTTGTATCTAATCGCGCTACTGCACCTGACAAAAGGAAATTTCGGCGAAATCCTATGCCGCCATCGATAAAATCTTTCCATTTGGACTAGTTGACAATCTGATAAATTGTAATGGCTTGCGCCTAAAGGAATCAATCAAGTTCGACTCGTAAGATTTCAACTCGCCTTGCTAGTTTCATGTTCTGAAATTCTGGGCTTAGCTCGCAGGCACGTCAGTCAATAGCAGTAGGTTAATGAGGGTATTTGGAGAAGTGATTTCCAAGAATCGGTCAGGTTTAATGATATTCATCTTTGCATTGGGCCAGAGACGTGTTGAAATTAATTTAAAGCTACGAACTAGTTGTTCTCGACAAGGAAGACATGGTATATCGCAGGAAATCTAACACCTTCGTGTTATAGGTGCGTGGTTATTCTCATGCCGTTGGCGATAAAATTATCGCCAAATATGTATTACATTTCGTGTAAGGATAATTGAAAGCTATTATATTTGTAAAATGCTTGAGGGTTGATGCTAAGTTAGGCGGGTGTCCACGTCGTTGTTCCCACTTTCAGGATAATAACGGCGATACTATCAGCCTCTGTCGTATTTGCATACTAATTTTAATAACCCCTTTGATGCGCGTGAGTTGATAAATATCATATTTACATGCAATCAGAGCAGTTGGGGAAGGGACAAGTGCACTGGGAGGAAGAAAAGAAATTCCTATGAATAGAAACCCCTGTAAAATGAATATAATAAAAATGGTTTAATTAAGTGAATTGAGTTTAACAGTGTATGTGATGCACGTAAAAATCTCTGCACGGAAGGTGCTAAAATTAATGATGAGAGCAAAAGTTGAAAATCGTAAGCCCGGTTGGAACTCGTTAATTTCCGTGGAGGAAGTCCTGCTTTCCTTTTTGTTCCCACGAAAAGAAGGTCCTCATGACCTAGATAATAGTTTAAATGTTTTTTAAGCGAACAAGCCGAAGTTCAAATCTGCACTGGGATCCGCACAACATTATTTTTTTCCGGGCAATTAAGTCCAGTAGATGTTTCCACTTGTTTCCATACAATAAATCAAGTTAAATAACATTAATAACCTATAAAATATAGAAAGAAAAAGAAAGTTTTCCGTACTTCTGCTATATTGTGCACCCCTTATTGATTATTTTCCCTGATGACCGGGCGTAATTGTTGACACAAATAGCAAAGTTTTTAGTGTCGCAGACAATACATGATGCGCACTTAGAATAGTAACAATTTATGGTCTGACTTGGGGTGGGGTGAAAAGTAACCTCATTGAGAATGAAAACAATTTTTTTTTTAGATGTTTTTTATTTTGTTCAATATGTTATAGTCCCCTTTTAGTTTGATACACTTATTCCAGCGATTTTCCAACTTCTTGATCCCATCCGAAAAGTAATTTTCCGGAAGGTCTGCTAAATACTCCTCCGTGGCGTCGATGATTTCCTCGCGTGAGCTGAATTTTTTATTGATGAGCCATCTTTTGAGGTTTGGGAAGTGATAATAGTCCGAGGGAGCCAAATCGGGCGAATACGGTGGATGCAACAGCATTTGGAGCCGTAAGTCATTGATTTTAGCAGTGGTTGCGTTGCTCTTGTGTGCGCCGGCGCATTGTCTTGCAAAAACAAATTTTTTTTTCGCTTCATGTGAGGCCGTTTTGCTGCGATTTCAGCCTTCAACCATAGTAATACTCGCTGTTGTTTTTTTTTTTCCTTTCTCGAGGTAGTCCACGAAGGGTGCGCCATGACAATCCCAAAAAATCGACGCCATAACCTTTCCGACCCGTCGAGCCTCCCTCGGCTGCTTCAGTCCATTGCCGGGCACTCATTCTGTTCTCTAGTGTGTTATAGTTGATCCAAGTTTCAGCAACAGTTACCAATCGACGTCAAAAGTCCGCCCGATTCCGCATTAGCAAGTCCAAACACTCTTTCGAAGTGCTCTTACGTTCGTGTTTTTGGTCAGGAGTGAGCATGCGCCGCACCCAGCGGCAGGATAACTTTTTCATATGCAGAATATTGCCCAAAATATGGCGTGTGTGCTCAGTACTAATCTTTGTGGTACCTGCTAGCTTGCGCACCTTCACTTTCCGGTCAGCCAACACCATTTCATGTAAGCGCATCGGTGGGCCTGCCGCTGCGGACTTGATCGGTAGTGGAGTTGCGGCCACCATGAAACTCTCAAAACCAATATTTGATGGTGTAATCTGACGGAGCATTAGCCCCATAATATTTATCCCACTTTTCTTTTGTGTCCTTCGCAGTTTTGCTTCTCAAAAAATAATGTTTTATGAGAGAACGAAAATCGGTTTTGTCCATACTCAACATGATGCCAAACACGTCAACAACAATCAGCTGTCAAAACAAAACCAAAGACAGTATCGCTCTGTCGAAATTTGGCATGTCTGTCAAAATATGGACGGACTTCAAGGCACCATAACCTTTTTTGCAGTAGCAGCGCATTCTGGCTGTCAAGGAGGTTACTTTTCACCCCACTTAGTACGTTTGTTTTTTACTCCAAAAGCAATATATCTTTGAAATTTCTTAATGCTTCTACATATTTGGATAAATTACAAAGTCAATAATTGAAAATATTCCAGATGGTACACGAGTTCCCATACGATCCAGTATCGATGTATTCTAGATACCGCGCCCAACGCTCATTAATTCCGGTAGTCGTGCTCTTTGACCCGGTCAGGGTGCTCGGAAAGTCCTACCAAGAGGGAAAAAAAATCTATGAACAAAATAAGATCAGATAAGCGGCATGAAGAGCGGAAAAAGAAACTTACATATTACTCGTACATATCTAATGCTTAAAATAGGTCTTACAAAAATTGTGCGCAACTTACAACCAACACACCCAATATTTGAAAAATCTGTAAAACGGCACGCATATGCAGACGATATTGAGATAATCAGCCCTCTCATCGCGTAAATTTCGAGATGATCATCGTTTGTATGCATGCATCATGTAGGCCTACTACTCTCTTTTATTTCGTCTAAAGTTTGAGAGCTGTAGTATTTTCACTGTCAGATATGACATTTTTGATATTGGTTTTGTTTTCTTGGGAAAGCTGAATTGTTACAATATTTTCTGAAATGTAAGTAACATAGTTATTCATCTAAGGGTTAATTTAGGAAACAAATTAATAATTCACATGACAGGTCAACTACACAAAGCCAAATGGAGGTGCTTGCAGATTTCATCTGAGAGCACAAAGAGACTTTTCGAAATCTGCCACGGGAAGAAAATTTCTAAACAATTTGTGGTCGGAATTTTATGATTACAAATCTTAAATGACAATGAGCGTTCAAGTTACTCACAATCACAGCATTTAAACTATGTTTACCCTTCCTATTTATTGGAAAGTTAAACTCACAAATGAAGTATTGTACAACGCAAATATACCATATATTCTTTTCTCATTCTAACAATCGTCCGTCTAACCTTTTATTCTTTAAGTTCTAAATAAACAGCGAACTAAATCGGATTCGTTGTCTTCTTGAACAGGATGTGGACCCAGACACCGATCGGTTAATAAGCAAAATAAATTGTTTCTTTTACAATTTTTCTAATTAGTTAAGAGCATAATTTTTTTGAAATGTGTTGGTCTCTCTACCCAATTAAGAAGCTGGATGATAACAATTTCGATTCGTGGAATATCCAAATGCAAAACAATCTATCCAATCCAAATTATATCAGATCGTGAGCGTCAAATTAGTGAAAAAGGAGGGTATGAAACCTGAAGAATTTGCTAAATGGGACTAGCTAAAGACATTCGTGACTATAATGCTAAATGTAAAACCATCCCAAATCAACCACATCAAGCATAGTAAAAAGGCAGCCGCAGCATGGGCAACACTTCGTGAAATATAGCAACCCGGAGGACCGCACTTAAGGTATCATTGTTCAAACAGTTAATACAGACAAGTATGGCTAAGGATGTCATCATGAACGATGAATTCCTGGTTATTATATTGCTTCCAGTCTCAGCATTAAAAGGAGATCAAAATAAAAAACAGTTTATGAAAGCCAACGGAAAGTGCTATAACTGTGGGCAAAAAGGTCATTTAGCGGGAAAATGTAGAGGACCAAAATGGCAACAACAAAACCCCCATTCTGGCGGCAGCGGATCTTCAAGGTTTAAGTTCATAAAGTTGGTGTATCGATAGTGGAGCGACGACACATATGTACAACAAGCACAATATGTTCAATACGTTAGAAGGGACAAACGAGAAAATTATCGCAGGAAACAACTCATTGTCAAAACACTTATGTGTGTCATAACCTTGAGACACCCACTATATGTTCCTGGATTGCAAGGCAATTTCATGTCCGTAAGTAAAGCAGTGGAAAAGAGGTTCTTTGTATCATTTAATAAAATTGCAGAAACAAAAGACAAGACTGGTAGTATCCTGGTAAAAGCTCAAAGAAACAATAATCTATTTGTGTTTCAAAATGAATTAAATGCTTGATCATGCATGCTGCTGATATGATCACGGACACTGTCTCCCTTGGAATGAAATCTTTTATCACTTGTCGGATGAAGAGTATCAGACCAAAAGGAAAGGCATGGTACGACTCGAGCTGTAAAGAGGCTGTCAGGGTTAGAGAACTGTTTTTTCGACGGAGGAAAACCGAAAAAAGTTCAAACGAGCCAGAAATGACTGCAACGCCTTTCCCAAGCGTGTGAAATTTTAATACGATCAAAAACTGAGGCAAAAATGCTACAATGTCCCAAAGGTAGTAACTTTTGATCGTTCGCCAAAAACATTAGAAATTCTACCTCATCCTATACCCCAGCGCACATTTACAATAACGTTCCAGCTGTCAGCTCTTTGGACAAGGCCAGTCTGCTTTCTGCACACTTTGCGGAAAGGTCAACACTTCCAGATTGTGTTTTGTCTCCGCCTACACATGAGTGCGACGAATCATTAATCGGATGAATCCACTTTCGCTCTCGTATAGTAGCAAGGGTACTTAAAAATCTTAACATACACAAATTGCCGATCCAGATGTTATATCTCCCCTTCTAATGAATAGGTGTTCTTCCACCTTGGCAAAACCACTGTAATCTTCGTCAGCAATTCTACTCTTTAGGACCCTTTCCGAGGAGATAAAAAACAGCTTTTGTCCAGCCCGTCCCTTAAAAAGGCAAATCTTCCTCTCTCTCCTCCTACAGACCCATTGCACTTACGTCCCTTCCAAGGCAATGGAAACGCTGATAAACCGTCAGCTCATGAAAGATCTCGAAACACGAAAACTTCTCAATGACCGCCAGTACGGTTTTCGTAGCAACAGGTCCACTGGTGATTTGATGGCGTGTCTCACCGAAAAGTGGAACCGAAGTCTACATCAATCTAGCGAAAGCAAGGTAGTTGCACTCGATATTTTTAAGGCATTTGACAAAGTTTGGCATCAGACTCTTTTGTCGAAAATGCTTGCATTTGGGATCGAATACTCTCTTTTTCAATGGACTTAAAACTATCATTCGAAACTTTCCATTCAAATTGTGTTAGATGGTTTCAAGTCTGATGCTCATAGAATAAATGCTGGTGTGTCCCAGGGCTCCGTTCTGCCTCCGATACTCTTTTTAATTTTCATCAATGATCTGTTGTCTATTACTTCTAATCTAATATATTCCTTTGCTGACGACAGTACTCTCTGCTGTTCATACTCGTTTCCGAACTCACGTCAGTGCTCTTCGGCTGCAGAGCGGGGACGGCAGCGTGTGTTAAGCCCATTAAATTCAGATATTAGCAGCATAACCAATTTAATGTTTCCAAAACTCAATGCTGTCGTTAAATCGAAATGCAAACCCCCAGCCAACCATAAATGGCGCATGCATCGTTGAAACTAAAAAACTTTCCATTCACGTCATGTAAGTCAATGACAACGTACGTTGAAATGAGCACATATTCAATGTAGCAAAAAATTTTGCGAAATGTCTAGGTTTGCTCAAGGGATGTAAAAAATATTTCGCACCCTCTGATCTAGCCTCAATAAATAAGGCGTTTATCCACCCGAAATTGGAGTAAGATGCTCATACCTGGTCAGGTGGTCCTGAGACCTCTTTACACTTGCTAGATAGGATCCAAAACGGTGCGGTAAAACTAATGACAATATTACACAGTCACTCGACCCCCTCGAACACAAACGTAATGTCTCCTGTCCCACCTTGTTGTATCGCTATTTTCACCACCAACGCTCCGTTGAAATTGCCAGTAGCATTCCGCCCCTTCCAACCTTCAACCGTAACACTCGTCTCGCTATGAATTCTCATCACTCATCTGTATACCCTCAAGCTCACTTTCGGACGTACTCGAAAATATCGTAATTCGTTCCTATGCAGTACAACTCATTTATGGAATTCCCTCCCGAGCTCTTTATTTCCTTACCATTATAACCTTCAAATATTCAAAACGAACGTACACCTTTCCTCCGTAGCTTTCCCTCGCTTGCGCTGTGTGCAAACATTTTCGGGGTACCTTAACCCCTAAAGCAGTCTGGTCGCGACTGGATCTCCGAGCTCGATATGGTTTTCGAAGGTATAGGTTTCATCGCGGGTAAAAATGAACGGCGCTTATACAAAATGTACTACGAAGGTAGCTTTAACCTCATTGCTGTTTACGTTGATGATATTGTTTTAGAATGTTCAACGAAAACCAACTTAATCAACATCAAAACGCAGATAGCAAATGCGTTTGAGGAAGTAGACAAAGGGCCATTGCAAATTTTTTTTGGGAATGGGGATTCTGACACACGGGTGAAATTTCAGTGTGTCAGAAGCAGTATATCAGCAACCTCTTGAAGGAATATGGAATGGAAAATTATCGTTCTACCGCAACACCACTATATACTGGTTACTAAGTAAAATGCAATAACGAAGCCTCAAAAAGGTGGATCCAACGTCATATCAATCTATTGTCGGGGTTTTGATGTATCTGGCAATCTCAACTCATCTTACCATTTTCCATTCTGTTTGCAAGTTGGCACAGCGAAACGTGAATCCATACATCGAGCTTCATGCTTCATGCAGGAGTAAGATATATCTTAAGGTATTTGGCCAAAGCGATTAATTATAAACTTCATTACAGTAAACAAGGACATCCAGTTTACGGGTATGTTGACGCAGATTGTTGTATGTTGACGGAGATCACACGGATCGAAAATCATACACTAGGTATGCGCTCTTCTTGGCTGGAGGCGCATTCTCTTGCGAAAACAAGAAGCATCGTTGCCGAGTACATAGCTTTGCCCACTTCTACTAAAGAAGCTTTTACTTAAAGAGACTTTTGATGGAAATCGACTTTCTTGCTGGTGATTGTCCCATTGTCACTTTAGTGTGAATCATCTTACAAGAAATCCGGTGTACCATCCCCGCAATAACGAAGTAACGCCGAAATATGTCCAATTAAGTGATATGATAGCAGATATTTTCATTAAAAACTTGTCTAAGCACAAAAAATTCACAATTAATGAATTAACATTAAAATTTCTATAAAATGTAAACGAAACATCCATCACAAGTGAAGTACAACGCAAATGAATCGAATATTCTTTTCTCATTCTAACAATCATCTGTCTGACCTTTTACTTTTTTTAGTTCTATTATAAATAAACCGCCAACTAAATCGGATTCGTTATATTTGGTTTTTTTTTCTCGAAAACTGTTGAACTACAATCCTTATTTTTTGTTGGGGCCTTTCAAAAAATATATGAGTGCAGTCAACACATCCTATTACTAAAAAGGGAATAGGTTTGTAAAATTTATACATTTAAACATACGAGTACCCCCAGGAATTTTGAAATTTCTGTAAAACCATTGCTTTGTTTCCGCATTTTTATTTTCACTTGGGCACCATTTTATTTTCAATAGGCAAATTTTAGCTTCTAGAACCTCTGTGGTTTCAGAGGTAATCATCGAAAGTGTGCTTTGTGCGATGTAGATACCGTTTCCTGTCGACCACTGGTAGCCTCCACAACCTAAAATCTCCAGAGTGGTGCAAGTTCTAAATATAGGAGGAATATATGTACATACAACCGAAAACAGCATTCAGCGTTAATGTAAACCAAAATTGATAAAAGTACCTCTTTTGAGACACGAAAACTGTGGACAAAGCTGGAATTATAATTAAAAACGTAAAAAGGCATATAATCTACCCTAATTTACCAATTTTCATTTTCATTTCGATTTTCAATAAAATAAAATTGATTGATAAAATTGATAATTTCTTTAAAATAAATTGATTGATAAAATTGATAATTTCTTTAAAATAAATTTTCACTTTTAGAACTTTTCTATAACACAACGAGATACGAAACAATATTAAAATAGCTGTCTTTCAATAGCTATCGCTTGGATGATTGCATTTGACGGTTTTCACGTTACATAAAGCAATCGTAAAAACGATATCGGTCAAACGATTTACTTTTTGAAGGCTACGAGCATATGATTCAAATCTATCGTCAAAACAATATCACCATCACGTTATACGTGATGAGATCCCAGGAAAATCAGCGGGCTTTCAATAGAGAATTTGTGAGTATTAAGTCAGACGTATCTTAAATGGGTATGCCGGGCAAGGAAAGCAAACAAAAGATAGTAAGAGATAAATAGAAAACAGCATTTGTCCAGCCCGTCCCTAAAAAAGGCGAATCTTCTTCCCTCTCCTCCTACAGACCCATTGCATTTACGTCCCTGCTTCCTATGAATGCTCATTAGTACACTTTCAAGCCAACTTTCAGACGTATACTCTAAAATATAGTGATTTGTTCCTCAGCCGTACAACTCACTTATGGAATGTACTGCCATGCTGTCTATTTCCTAGTAGTTATAACTTGCAAAGATTTGAGACCAATGTACATCGGTACCTACCTATTCTTCCTTTCCGCGCTATACGGAAACAATTTAAGTGTTTACAATAGTATACACTTTAGGGTTGTGTATGGCATAGCATATTGGGTAAATGGCCTCCACGGCTTAGCTGGTACAAACGCAGTTTTTTGTCGAAATGTTCCATGACATTTTTCATCAATGTGACGGAATTTCGTTGATACAGCGTTGAGTTTTTGCATGGTTGGTCGTGGGCTTATTGGCATAAAACTTAGACTTCAAAAAGCCTGAAAGAAAAAAGTCAAACGGTAAATTACACGACCAATAAATAACTCTTATAGTAATTGAACTGTTTCTTGGGCTGTATGGCATGTGGCATCATCTTGATGAAACTACTTGTCATCCACATCCATATCTTGGAATTTAGGCTCACAAAACTGGATTATCATACCGCGATGCCGCATTTTCAAAGACTAATAGTCCGATGATGCTTCCAGCCCAAAATCCGCAGCAACGGTGTCACGTTGTGGATGCATCCATTTCCCAACAATCACTCGTGGATTTCAGAACCACAAAATCGACAATTTTGACGATTATCAAAGTCATCGAGTTGAAAATGAACCTTATCAGTGAATATAATTTTGTTTGAAGAAGAACTGCTAAGCCTTCATTACTTTTTAAATATTGCTCAACAATAAAAACGCGTTGTTCTTTCGGGTAGAGCTGTAGTTGGCAACACTTTACCGCACAAATGGCGCAAAATTCAAATCTTGGGTGAATTTTGGAGCACCCATTACAACCAACACCGACCTCAACATAACAATGGCCAACTATAATTTAGAGAAATTGATCTACCGTATCCATATATCCAGCAACGAATAACCCTGTTTCTATTGCCTAAAAAGTCAATCAAGCTCTATCACAAGCAACAAAGAAGACGCTATACTAAACAGTGTTCATTACTTTTCTGGATAGTCGATACCTTAAAGCGAACGAAAACCTTCTGAGCATATGTGAGCGAAAAATTATCTTCAAGTGATCTTGGGTCCAATCTGCGTTGATGGAGCGTGAAGGAGAAGGATTGATAGAGAACTGCACCAGCTACGAGTATACAGCGATATGGTTACAGGTTACACTTACAACGACTACGTGGCTACGTAGCTAGGTCATGTTTTTTTTAGTTGCCTGAAAAACAGTCTTTCGGGCACGGCTGGTATTGAACCCCAAACTGTCCGATTGGGAAGCCAATACACTACCCCTTGAGACTGAGGCACTCCACCCACCTCCAAAGTCAAAGGATCTTCAGATCCATCCCAGTTGCGCAACTCAGTAAAGGAGACCCAATTTTAGGTGAAAGCAAAGCTCAAACAACTTGTCGGGATGATTAGAGAGGTTTATTGGGTAAGACCTAAGACTAATCTGAAAGCTATCATCAGAGGTAAAGTACGTACATACATAAGTAAGTTTTTGTTGTCAGCAAATGAGGTTAGACTCAATGTCTAACTTTGATGGCGCTGTTGACGCCATGTATGGAATTTCCGGTATTCCGTCTGTTCTGAGGTGTGGGAATTCTTTCGTCAAACTTATTTTTACTTACTTGAATTGACTCTATGCTCTTATGTTAACTCAGCTGCGCTTGTGTAGTTTCGAAAATCCATATACAGGGTGTCCCAAAAATCAAAGTCAAGTCGGAAACGGGTGATAGGTCAAGTGGTGTCGTTTATCACAAAATTATAAAAGAAAAATCTAAGTCATGTACTTTTAAAATTATTGACACTCAAAAAAAATCGAGAAATCTGACACTCTGTGACGAACTTTCAAGTACTGTGACCGCAAATCTTTAATTTTCTTCGATTTTTTTATTGTCACGTAACCCTGAGTAACTGTTCTGTAAATTACCGTCCAAAATTGAAACATGACTATATCGGTTTTAATGAGAATAGAAGAAGTGCTTCCATAAAACAGGATATCTTACTTACGTAGGTGGTGCTATAGCTCGGGGTGAACCTGGGTCTCATCCAAAAAGCCACTACAGCAGGCCGTGTCTTCCGCCAGATACCTCAAGTGCCGTTTCCACTTGCGTCCATAGCTATTAGAATCGAAGGCTCTTTGGGCCAGATTGTAAATGGGATATCTTAGTTCCATATAATGTTTTGGTTAACTGACTATGCAAATAAAGGTCAGTACGAGTATAATAGAAAAGTGGAGTATGAATAAGTTTATGGATTTCCTTAGCAGGAGATATTAATTTAATTCTAATTTGGGTGGGTGCGAACGCCTCCATTTATTCGGCTTAATACAAGCTATTACTTAACATTAAACCTAAACTTAAACTTTAAACTAAGGTTGGTTGGATTGGTGAAGGAGAACGGATTTGAGGTAGGATGTGGTGCGCTGGAAGTCAATGACGGTAGGGTTTGAATTGGTTCCTTCGCACCATAGGAGGTGTGGTGGGTTGGTAGATAAAAGCGATGAGGGGTACGTAGATTTCGAGGGTTAGTGTTGAGGAAAATAGAGTTGTGAAGGGATGCGCCTTTAACGTGACATAAAAGGAGTCGATGAATAAAGAGAAGGTCAGCTGCATCTCTTCGTTCCTCAAGGATGTTTAAGTTGATAAAGTTGAGAATCGTAATAGTGCAAATCGACAAAAACGGCAGTGGATCCTTTCGATTCTCGAGATATGAACACGATGATATGGGGACAACACTTGACTGGCGTACTCTAGGAGAGGGCGAACAAAGGTAATATAGAGGGACTTGGCCACGTATGGGTTGGTGAATTCGTTGAACCACGGTTTTACAAAACCTAGTGCGGAGTTGACTTTAAGGATTATCCCATCCATATGTAAGCGGAAGTTTAGATCCCTATCACACAAAATGCCGAGGCCGCTAAGAGATTGAACGGAGGAGATAGGTTGGTTGTGGAGAAGGTAGAGTCGGGGAGAAGGTTTATGCCACTTATGTGAAAAGGCGATGGATTGGAATTTGGGTATACTCGTATTAAGTTCCAAATAATTTTTGAGGCACCAGATAGAAAAACTATCAAGGTCTTCTTGAAGGAGGAAGGAGTCATGGGAAGAGGAAATCGTTTTGAAAAATTTGGTATCGTCGGCGCAAAGGGAGACAAACGAGTGTTTGATGATCCCATCGAGATTATTTATAGTTAATATAAAGAGAAGGGGACCGAGATGGCTGCCTTCTGGAACTCCAGAGGTGGCCAAAAATGGAACCCAGTGGGCTGGCCTAAAGCGAAGATTGTTAAAACGGTTTTCGAGGTAAGGGGATATCTATTTAAACAGTATGGGTTGAAGGCCGAGAGCAGAAAATTTAAAGAGTATTAATCGATAACAGATTTTATCGAAAGCCTTGATAAAATCGGTTGCAACTACATCGACTTCGTAGCCATTCTCTAGGGCAGAGAGGGCAAAGCATACGAATTCAACGAGATTTGTGGTCAACAGCTACCTTTCAGGAAGCCATGTTGTCTAGGGGAAATAAGTGATTTGCATTGGAAGCTTAGAGCTTCATGCAAAATACTTTCGAAGAGTTAGGCTATATGGGAGAGTTTAGCGACTGGGCGATAGTTTGTTAATTCGTTCTTTGATCCTTGTATGTGGATCGGGGTTATGCATGAAGTTATTCAAGCCTGGAGAACTTCTCCTTGTGAAAGGGGTTGATGAAAGAGATTAGAAAGGGCAAGGAAAAGAGAGGAAGAACAGTTTTTAAGAAATATGGCAGTGAGGTATGCTTTACTTTCTTTACCCAATCATCGAAGTAGCCTAGTTATAGACGCTTAATAATGTCAACAATTCTAGAGAACTTTTCTGGATAAGTCTTGAAACCAAATAACACACAACTGCCCCTTCGTTACCTTTTATAAACAAATCACTCTTCCTAACGCATTTTAAAAGGCTTTATAAGGAGAATCCCTGGTCCGAATTGAAGGTATTATATAAACCGTGTCGAGGATCACGCAAACCGAGGGTACAGCTTATAAAAATTAACCGCGTTAGCTTTCATATATACCAGTAATTACAATTACTGTGTCAGCAATAGATCCAATGATTTTGTATCCAAATTCGTTAAGTTTGTCAGAAATGACTACCGCCGATAAAATTGGCGACATAAAAACACAACAACACTTTGTGGGCATCTCTTTAATCCAGATACTATCCCGGAGACCCCTCCAGAATTTGCTGTAGTTCTTATGCTTTCAAGCATTGCTCTTATTTGGATAATCTATGTGTCTATGAGAAAAGGCTTACTTTAAGTGATGCTACGGTCCGAGACGCACCATGGCTATATAGCTTGTCTTTGCTTGGTGAGCAAGTGGTGGGTATCGATTTTAACTTCCTACGCTCTTTTCAAGATTTTAAGGTGAATATATGGTCAATTGTGGACTTATTAGCATGAGGATCTATCACTATTGATATAGGGTTCGATTATTCACATAGTATGGCGTATATATAATCAAACGGGTTGAGTATTCTATAATTAGCTGCAGTTTAGACGGTCTTCCTTCTTAGGGACCGGGCAAACGATGCTAGATTAAATACACCGGTCATACTTCATCCGGCTGTATACATATATATTACAGATCAATTGATGTATGTTTGTTCATTGCCAGCTCAATACCGGATGCTTTTAATAATTGCTTCTGCAACCGCATTCGTCTTTAGTTTAGATACTGCTATCCAGACTTCTTCTAGGTCGGGTAAACAAAGTTCTACTTGACATCGAAATGTTGGACCTCTTCTCCCAAACCAGCTCCTGCACCGTAAGGCAGGATTAGGATAATCACTGTCTTATATATGTAATGTCTTTTTGGTTGCTCAAGAGAGGCCTTTCCTCCTAAATTGCTTTCTAATCTCAAAGAAGCAGCTATTAGTACGAGTGATTCTTCGCATGATTTCCGCATTGGTGTGGTTCAATAGTCACAAAAGATCCATTGTTCTTTCCATTATGTCAATGTCCTTTGCATATGCAGGTAGCTGAACAAACTTTTGAAGGATGGCACAATTTTTCTGCGGATGATACTAGCCCTTCCCGAAAGGTTTCAAGAGATTCGATTAGAAAAGTTTCAGCGGTCAAGGTTCTCCATAGTATTTCTTCGGTCGTCTGTCGTCTGAGGTATTCGTATTTACACCTTGGCTAAAACAAGGTAATTGTTCAATGTCATGTTGGTTCCTGGAAACACTCAAAAATCAAAAATATTGAAACTATTTATTGCTTCAGTCGGAATGTGTTCAGCTTATTCCAGATAAGGCATGTGCCCAAAGCTCAGATGACGATCTTTCTAAATATTAAAGATACGAAGATCTATTCCATATTGATCAAAATGTCTTGGAATGCTACTCTCAAGAATACCTCTAATCCCGCAACTTGTCCATTGTTTTGGAGAAAAACGTTGTTAAACCAAGCAAATAGGATGATAGGATTTATCAATTTCTCTGAATTTGTAATTCACCTTTAGCATAGAAACCACATTTACACACCATTCGGTGTCTTTTAAAGCTTGCAAAAATAAGGCTACCAGAGGAAAGATTATTACATATTTTAGATCCAGACCGGCCAGACTATCTCGACTTGAACCCTCTAATGATTCCAATTAGCTTATTGATAATTTAATTTTGTCTGCACTTAAGAGCTCGAAAGATAGGCCTCAATTCGCTATGTTCCACGTGACAACGTTTAAATCACTCTGCAAGATAGAGCTGGAGAAATATGCCTCAAACCTAGGTTCTATGTATAGTATGTCCATTTAAAAATTTATAAAGGAGGATTTTTCTTGAATAGATTTTATTCGAACGTTGATCGTACTACAACCTTCACCATTCTTCCGATTGACTCCATTTGTTATACAGGTTCTCAGTTAAATTTTTTAACTTTCAATTTTGAAATGACGTAGGAGAACATACGATTTTTTAGTATATTAAAATGTCATTATTTTTATAATTTTTAGTTTGCGTCCCCAGCAATTGACATACTATACTCATTCATCTGAGTAAGCGATTCGATTAACCATGGATGGTTGTGAATTGGCCTTTAAAATTGTGTGATATAATATCCTGGGATTATTTTCTGTGGGGATATGCAAAGTCGATAGTATACGCCGATCAGTTCAGTTCAGTTTATATGCATTTTTATCTTCATTTATTAATTAATTCTTACATGATAGACAAAAAAACGCTTAAAAATTAGCTTAATTAACTTAAAATTATCTTATTCTAACTTACTGGCCCCATGCGGGCACTCTAAGTTAAACCTAACACTTACACTATGTCTTTCGACGAATCTTACGTCACATGTTTATATTATCTCTATTCATTATTAAAACTAAGAAAACATTTTTTAACAAAAACTTAGTAGCATGACTTTTTTTTTTACTTTATTATAAAACTTAAAACTAACACTTACAAACTACCTAAGAATAAATCTTAATCTACTTAACCTACTTACATCTAAATAGTATACGCCGATAAACCAGAGACGATGGACAATTGGAAGTCAACAATCGCTGGGTTATTACGATATACGAGTGCAAGTATGGCCCGAAAAAGTGATCAAACATTGGAATACGAGATTGCGCTGTATTTGAACTAGCCGCGGAGACCATATGCCCAAAGACGTATTTAAGCATTAATGGTAACAAATTTTTTTCTGTGTTTTATTTCATTTTAAATTTCTGTAGTACAAGTATATCCCCAAAAAAAATTGTTTGTCTTTTTAGCCTTTTATTGATGGTTTATTTTCCAGTCAGATGATTAAGATATTTCGCGATATGCAGATAGTAAGGTTCTTTTTAAGATTTTTAAATTAAGGTTTTAACGCCTCTTCCCACAACATCCAAAATTAACCTTGGCGCCTTACGCGCCTTTTGTATTAGAGGCCGCCCCTGACATTGCTCTTCAAATCTACAAACAATAACAGCAGTGGCCGACCGTATAGTTTGTCGTCTGATTATCGCGTGATGCGCTGGTATAAAAGGCATTGGCATATGGGAAACGGGGCAGCCAGCATACAGTCCACCACTTAAGAGCAACAATAAAAGAAGAAAGTAAAATCCGAAAATTGTTTTTTTTATTCAATTTGTTTGTTCGTTTGTTTTTCTTTTTATTGGCTTAACAACTTCAAATGTGAGATGGTATCACAGGGGAGTAGAGAGAAAAAAGATATTTATAAAGCAAAGTGCATAATTACCCTTTTCCTTCAGGGGAGTGAAGCAGAATTAAGAATCGCCAAATTCAGTGCATACACCAGAGATGAGCTTCGTGAGGAGCTGAAAAAGCGTGGCCTAAAAGCAGTAAATGAAAAGTCTCAGTTGCTTCATAAGCTATTGGTTTACGAAGGATTAATCGAAAGGGATGAACTAGGCGAGAGCAATGGAAAGGCAGGCTAGGTGGAACGAGAAATGACATCGGACAACGACGATCACAGCACAGTGAAGGGAACGTTGGAAAAAATTAAGCGGGGAAATGAAAGGAAGGAGGCATCTGCTCCAAAACCATGAACAAGTAGCGCAGAGGGGAAAATTGCATCAAGAACTGGCTACACGGTGAAGGATGCTTTGTGAGTTCAACACCAGGAATCCAGCAGGACTATCCTCCATCGCATATGCAAGAAGAGTTCGATAAATCAGGGATGTGTACCAGCTAGATGGAAGGCTGGTCATGGTGGCGGGGATCAGTAAGCTAGAAGGAGCAGCAAAACTTTGGAGTATTGGAGTTCTTCATCCATCACTAGAAGAATTTCTATGCGACTTAGTCAACAATTTTCCAACGGAAGATGATGTAGCCGATTTACACGAACTTTTGCGTAATAAAAAGCAAATCCCATATGAGGACACAGAAGAGTTCGCATTTGAGATGAGAGTGATTGTATCGAGGGGTACACTGGACGAGAGGACGCTAGTCAAATATGTGGTACGAGGCATAACCGATACAGAATATGGTGACGTATTGAAAGCAACACAGCCTGATACTATACAGGAACTTCTAAAAAAAATTCGATGGAACGCAAGTTTAACATCACAAGAAAGGCAAGTATCAACCACAGTGCGCAACGCTAACCCAGTCGGAACACGAAGCCAAAGTAGTTAGTTTTATATGCATTTTATTATCTTAATCATTAACCCTTACATACTAACAAAAAATGCTTAAATGCTAGCATAAAATTACTTAATAATCTTATATTAACTTATTGGCCCCACACAGGCACTCTAAGCTACTCTAAATTCTTAATACTATGTCTTTCGACTTTATTTACATTTTACTTAGGACTAATTATTTTTTACACTTAAGGCTAAGAAAAAATTGTTAACAAAAACTTAGCATATGGACTTAATTTTTTATAAAACTTAATATCTAACTTAAAATAAACCTTAGTTTACCTAACCTACATACACAATACACACACACAGATATTATACATAATTATATACATATATTAGTATATACGATCCACACTGCCGTGTGCGACGTCTCTGCCGTAGTTGAGTCGCCTGTCCCCAGCTTTCCGAGCGACATGGAAGATTAACGGGACCGCTGATCTATCCTGGATCAACCCTATCTGATCTAGGTAGAGGAATGCTTCCGGTGGAACGAAGCCGTCAGAGCGCACACTCTCGTGGTAAAGGTAGTTGGGGTAGTAAGCCCCAGATATCAGGTTATTCGTCGAGGCCATTGCTCTTGCAATGTGCCTTCGAGTCAGCTTAATTACGAAGTTGTCCACTCGTATTAGGTTCGCCCTGTTGTAAAGGACCTCATTACGATAAAATTTTTTGTACTCCGACTCTGGTGTTCTGTACAAGCGAAGACAAGCCCTAAGGCAAGCCCTCTCAAACACCCGAATCTTTTCCATTAGGCTTGCTCGTACATTGAACCACACGGGGCACCCGAATACCAGCATGGGCCTGATAAGGGCCATGTAGCAGATTACCTTTACCCTCTCATCGAGTTGGCTGCTATAAAACAGTCTCTTTGTAAGGGCAAAAGCGCCTTTGGCTCTGGCCAGAGCAGCATCTACATTTTTGTCAAAATACAGAAACTGATCTAGCCAGACCCCAAGGTATCTGACTACATTCCGACAGGCAAGTGGCTGTCCGTGTTGTCCAATGATCGAGAACTTTCGCCAATTTTTTCTGGTATCCCTAGAGGCTCTAGACAACGGCGTCCTAAAGAGAATGGTTTCCGACTTCTGAAAGTTGATTTTCAACTTCCAGTCATCGCAAAATCGTCTTATCTTATCGAAGTCACGCTGCAAGAGAGTATTAATGACCTCGATTTTTGGACCTGTTCTGTACGCTATCAAATCGTCTGCGTACGCAATAGTATGGGGAAGTGAACCTATCAAGTCGCTTGTATAAATGTTGAATAGGATCGGCGAATTGACCGCTCCTTGCTGAAGACCATTTTTAATTTGAAATATTCCAACAGAAGTCACATCGCCATTTTTCACGATGAACTGTCTGTTGATTAGCATATTATACAGAATGTACAAGAGTGGTTTACCGATCCCCAGCCCTGTCAGTTTATAGAAAAGACCCTCTAACCATACAGTGTCGAAGGCCTTTTCCAAGTCAACAAGGCAGGCACCAGTGCATTGGTTTTTGCCTTTATTCCATTGGATATCGGACACCAGTTTAGACGCGGCATGTGAGATATCATGTCCCGCCTTAAAACCGAATTGATTATGCGGAACTATATGTTTGTCCTCAACCCACCTAGACAGAGCTCTATTGATTACTTTTTCAAACACCTTACTGATATTCGGAAGGAGACTTATCGACCGAAGATTCGCCGGATTGGATATATCCTTTCCCTTTTTGGGGATAGGTTGAACCACCGCCGTTTTCCAATGCGCTGGATAATGTGCATTATTCATTGCATTATTAAACAGGGTGGTGTAAATGTCCACCGCTTCTAGAGGAAGATGTCGAAGCACGATGTTCGGAATACCATCGGTCCCCACTGATTTCTTAGCCTTGATCTCATGGAGCTCTTCCTTCGAAATGAACGGGGGTAGGTCACCCTCTCTGGTAATGATATTATTTGCCATATTTTCTTCGCTGAACCGAGTGAAACCAGAGCCCTCGGATCGCCAGTTCTCTACTTCATTTCGAATGTAGAGGTCGTGCACCAAGACGCGATTGTCCAGGTCATAATTAGGGCCAATGGTATCAGTGGCCTTGTATATTTCCTGGAAAGTCGCCCCTATGGCCTCAACCTTCTCCTGTGGATCCTCGATCACAAAGAAGTCGTCATCATCAGCGGCCTCATTTGGATCAATACCTGCTATTGTCAGTAACCGTTCGTTGTCTGTTGTTCGGGCTATTTTAAGACACTGAAGGTCGTTTTGATTTTTTCTCCGAAATAGTTTGTTTATTTGAGGGAACATATTCGGGTTGCTGGTGTTTACAGCCCGAACCCTGTTGTTCCAATATGAACTTACAGAAATTCTGTAATTCTCTTTTATTAACGTTTGAATATTTTTAATCGACGCCTTCAGTGTCCTAATCTCCGGGTCTTGTCTGTCAGTAAACTGTCTGTACAAGTTTTTGAGTTTTGACAGAAGTCTACTTTTCTGTCGGTGCAGTGCGTCAATAGTAGGATTGCGGAACAGGTCTTCGTTAGTCGTATGTCGATAGCGCGGTATTGTAGCGTCCATAGTTTGTTTAATTGTCTCGTCCGTAATTGTCGATCTCCTCGTTTGACAAATTCCTATTGGACGGTGGGTGGAGCGTATTCGAGGAGAGCGCACTTGTCATGGTTGTGGAGAAGCGTGTCCATTGAGTCTTTCTGTAGTTGTAAGAATATCTTTGGACAAACTCCTCCAATTCCGCCATTTCGTTGGGAACTGTAATTTCGGTGCTAAAACCGCAATGGTCACTGTCATACACGAATGTGCGCAGACAGTTAAGCGTTTGTAAATTCGTACGTTCGTCATACAGCAGTAGATCCAAATAAGACCCGCCTCTGGGAAACGACGGGTTATCCGTCGCTTTAAGACCGAGTCTGTACATGACATCGTGCTGACCCCACCAATCGAGTAGTAGGTTCCCTCTAGTATTTGGCAAATTATTTCCCCAATCTTTGTGTTTAGCGTTGAAATCCCCGCCGATTATAAAATAATTCTCCCCCGATTCCAGCCTCAAGAGTCGAAAAAGCGTATCGAGCTCTGTAATGAATAAAGTGGATTGTGAAGTCTCAGGTGCGTAAACAGAAGCCAAGTACAGCCGCTTTCCACTGCGGAGCGACGAAGCCAAAGTATGTCAGAAGCAAATGCAGGAAACTCGACATCAGCCGCGATCAGATGCTTTAGGTGTAACCTAAGCCGCATATCGGACGTAATTGTTCCTCACCCAGACGGGGCGCAGGGATAGTACAAGTGGAACAATGAAGTGCTGGGCAACCGCATAACAACCAACGGCAGCCGGAGCCAAGTGCTTCAGGTGTAATCAAATCGTGCACATGGGCCACAACTGCACAGCAGGGAGGGGTTCAGGGGAACAGAGTCACAGGGGGAACCACCAAGCTGCAAGTGCAAGCCAGTTGTGGGTGCGTGAGGACAGTAGTGTGTACCATAAAGTGGTGAGGGTCAACGGACATGCAGTCGATGCTTTCATTGACCTAGAAAGCGACTGCGTCACTATGCAAGAGTCAGTCGCAAACGTCAACAACCTATGCTACGAGGAGGATACCAGAAAACTAAACGGATTCGGCGGAGGAGGGTGCCGAACATTAGGACGATTCCATGCAGACATTCAAGTAGGTACTTTTCGAAGCTGGTGTGAAGTGTTAATTATTTCGGATAAAAGCCAGCCAAACAAAATAATCGTCGGGCGGCGCTTGTTGGATCAACCTGAAATTCGAATCGAGAAGTCATACAACGAACTAAAAATTAGTGATTTTACTGAGGGTAATGAAAGCAAAAGTTTAATCATCCCAGACGTATCGGCTAAACAAGAACGGAGCTGCATCAGGATTGACGACATGGACACGGGAGCAATCACAAATGAGTAGAAGGAGAATTAGTACACGCTCACCGAGATTATTTCGCGTTAACTGTCAGCGAACTAGGACAGTATAAACGGGGGGCAATGTACAATACAACTCAACGCAATACAGGCAGTGTGCGTGCAACCTTACCGCATACCCTTCGCCAAAGGCAGAAGAAAAGATCGGCGAAATGTTGCAGTAGGGAGTTATTAAACCTTCAACCTACAATTTTTGTGCACCGATAGTCCTTACAAAGAAGAAAAATGGCGAGAATAGAATGTGTATCGACTATCGGGCACTGAGTAAAGTAACTGTCAAACTTCTAGCAAACATTAGCTGGAAAGAAGTATTCTACCACGTTGGACCTCAAGTCTGGTTACCATCAGATACGGATAGCAGAACAAAGTCGTAAGTATACCCTTTGCTACGGAAAATGGGCTATATGAGTTCGTTCGTCTGCCCTTTGGCCTGGTTTATGCCCCAGTATACTTCCAAATATGAATGAATCAAATAAAAGCACGCTTGGACCGTGGGGGTATCGCAGTTTACTTGGACGACGTTATTATTGGAAGTGAATCAGTAGCGGAAGGACTACAAAAGCTCGAAAAATGTCTGATAGTTCTAAAAGAGTCAGGACTGACTCTCAATACGAAAAAATGTGCATTTATGGGAACTAGCATTGAGTTCCTTGGCCATCAACTGGATGGGAGCGGAATAAGACCAAGCGAGCGGAAGATAGTGGCTGTTAAAGACTTTTCCAAACTGGAAGATATGCATCACGTGAGGCAGTTCTTAGGCCCTACAGATTATTTTCAGAAATTTGTACCGAGCTATGCGCAGATAGCAATACCCCTCACCAACTTACTAAAAGAGGACAATCCTTTCGTGTGGTCGGAGAAGCAGCAAGTAACATTCGAAAAGCTTAAATCAGCGTTAACTAATCCCCCTCTTTCGGCATTACACGATGCAGATTGCGATCACGAGGTTCATACCAATGCCTCGACTGTAAGACTTGTCGGCATATTGATGCAACGCGGGAAACGTAATGATACACTGAGACCAGTGGCATATTTTAGCAGAAATGTAACGGAGGTGGAAGGGAAATACCACAGCTATGAGCTGGAGGTCCTAGCTGTAGTAGAAAGTCTGGACAGGTTTCGAATATATCTACTGGGGAAGGCATTTAAGGTTATAACGGATTGTGAAGCTATTGTAGCAACTCAGAATAAAGCAAAGATGATAGCACGTGTAGCAATATGGTGGCTCAGACACCAGGAAATTGAGTTCACGACAGTTCACCAACCAGGGAGGAAAGCAGGGTATGTGGATGCCATGAACCAGTAAAAGAAAAACGAGAGATGGATGAAGCATCCGCCAACGTACTAAACATGGCGATGACTGGCTAGCAACCAAGTAATGGCAAGATGAGGAACTACGCGACATCATTAACCTAGTTAAAGGGACACCCAGTAGCAGTGATAGAAAGGAGCTGCATAACGAATACCAGCTAGAATGAAGGAGACTGTTTAGATGCGTCGGTAATTAGAGAAAGAAGTGTGGTGGCGAATTCTACGAATGAGTCACTATGAGGCTGCGCACATGGGCTTGGACAAAACTCTTGAAAGGCTGAGAAGGACGTATTGGTTTCCAAAGATGCGAAGCTTTGTCAAGGGTTATGTCAAGGGATGTGTGGAGTGTGCATACACAAAGAGAAATGGTGAAGCGGCGAAGGGTGAGCTGTATTGTGTGAAGATATTGCGAATACCTTTTGATACGGTATATTTGGATCATCTTGGACTGGAAGAGGAGGACTTAAATACTTGGTACTTGACATCTTTACTAAATACACGAAAACACTAAGTCAATGTTGCATAACCACTGACGTTTAACGTATGAACCTATGCAACTTTTTTTACATTTTTGTTAGTACACAGACTTTTTTAGGAAACAAAATTTTAAAAATTATTTCCCCTCAAAAGCTTTATTTAATTTTAATTTAATTAATTTAATTATTTATTTTTTTCCGTGTTTAATAAATTAGCCAGTTCATTATGACTGCTCGCGATACAGATACCTTAAAGGATGCTTACATCATGTTAAACTATTAAATATTAAAATGTTAGGGGACTGCGAACAAAAACTCCAAAATTTGTCTAAATGTCTACGCTCCAAAATTTGTCTAAATGATATATTTTATCAACCATTCGCCCAGTTATAAACCTTGAGTTATTTACCGGAGCCTGTGATGTCCACCGGATCGACGGTCTAGTAAAAAGTGGCGAATCAAAAGGTTGCGGAGTCATTTTGGCAATTCTAACTTATCTCAAACCTGAACCCTTTAAAAATTTCTCGACCGTTTACTTCCAATCCGTTTGGGCTATTATTCCGATCTTAAAGCACAATTGTAATGTTCGTTACCTTAGCTGAAATTAGCTTAGACTGATTAATCACATTTTACCGGTACTATCTCGAATTCTGGTGAAGGAGTTGTGGTAGAGCAGACCATGATAAATCAAGCAACCAACTTTGCATTTAAATTCTTTCTAAGTTAGCACAAACGTTTCCATAAAAAATGCTCTCATATTGATTCATTTATTTATCTGCCACAGAAGAATTTCTCGTCATCTCCACATTGGTATAACAAAGAATAACATTCAATCCGTAATAAGAGAAATAAAGTATGGTACACTTATTTAAGATCACGCTCTGAAGTAGAATTTTTAAGTACTGCCTTGTTTACACCCAATTCTCTTAACTTTAAATTATTGAATTTGTATGAATCTAATCTATGACTTCAAATACTTTTTTTACTTTATTAACGTTAAACGGATTACTATTATTCTGCCTTAAAGTTAGTCAATACGTTCTCTGATAATTCTCAAATAATTGTTCGTTGACTATTCCGTAGGTCCTAATCGGCTCCATTTCTTCCACTTGAGCAGTTGTATATGACATCATAGACTTATGTGTACATTATCTGCTTTTCCGAGGAAAAGTATTGAAAGTTTTAAAGAAGAGTATTCTACTGGTCCTGATGGTCTGCCTGCAGTCATTGTAGGAATATGTGTGAATTAATTGCCACAACTCTCCATTTAACTTTGTATAAAAAAGGTGGAAAACAAGGAATCCCAAATTAGAGGGCGTTACGTTAAACTCTCTTATCGAGAGCTCAATGGTTCAATATCTTTTCATCACAAGTCCGTCTTTCGACAAACCAATTAATTACTGGCTTACTCAGATGACGCCACAATCAAGGTTAGACTAGGGACTCGTCTATGGTCTTTGCCAAATGCCTCCAGCTGCGCAGACGAAGTTGCCTGAGATTCGCTTCCACTTGTGTGCGCCATCTAAGCCGAGCTATCCGAACTTTGATAATGAGGTCGGCATCGATGTACATCGCGTGCTCTTTTCTGTTGAAACGTCTCCTCTATTGTCCATTGATGAAAACGGGATGGACAAGTATCCGAAGAACTTTTCTCTCAAAGCTTCTGTAAAGCAGGAGGTTGATGATCAGTGTTTTGTATTATGTCTTTTCCGTCGCTCAAGAAAGGACTTCATCACTCAATTTTCTTAGCCCAAATAAAGGGGCGATTAACAAGAGTGATTCTTCGCGTGATTTCGGTGCCGTTGTCGTTGTCAGGTTTGATAGCTGAGTAACTGAACAGACTATCGAATAATAGCACAATTCTTTCAAGAACGATGTTTAAAAAATCACATGATAACACATGACCTTGGTTAAGACTTTTTCTGACACTTAAGGTCTCGGTTTTATCATTACCGACCTCGACATAGCAGCGCAAATTCTCCGTCGTCATCCTGCATAGTCGAATGAGCTTGGCAGGGACGCCAAAACTAAAAATGGCTCTGCAGAGTTAGTCTCTATAGATGCTGTTATACGCGGCTTTGAAATCGATGAAAAGGCGGTGTGTATCGGTTTGGAACTCCTGTTTTTTTTCCAATTTCCGTGAAAATTTGATATGTGGTGCTTACGAAAGGTCTTAGACATTCACACAATAATAGATCATAATAATAAGCTCAGGTCTAACGTAGGTCTATTCATGATTATTTGGAAACCAAATCAGAAATCAACTAAAGTACTATATATATAATAGATGCCAAATTCTACTAATGCTCTAGAAACCATTTGTACTAATCACAAATGCACTTTAAAAAAAAACACGCACCCTATTTCTTTGCACTCCACGAACACAACGTAAATTTGTTTCCGTGACATCGACCAACCAGACCTGTCAGCTGCCAAATTTGCTGTCGCTTCATAAAGTGTTACCAATTCAAAAAAACAAACCTAAAAAAAAAACACATTAATCGAATATAAAAATCTTATTCAATGATCCAAAACACGCATGAACTGGTTAAAGTTTTCAAAAAATACAAATCAACCAGATTGAAAAAATACTATACTGTAACATACTGAAATGCCACTACTAATTCCCCTAAGTATGTGACATCCAACCACTATGCACAGGGTAGTTTCCGCCACGTTTCTCGTTTGGGCATCAAACAACAAGCGTGCAAAAGAACTTCGCCTGAGTTAATTTCTCTCTCCAGTTGGAGAGTTCATTTAGAACGTAAGCTTAGATCGTAAGCGTAGGCTTAAGTTTAGTTTGTTAGTACAGCAGGCAGTCGAGAGTTGGAATTGGTTTTGAAACCCGTGTTCTTTCTTTTCTTTTTAATAAAAGGTTTTTTTTGTCAAAAGATACTACAATAATAAAAGGAGTTGTTTTAATTCGAAAGGAATTATGATATAACTATATACATATATCAATACGGAGTTGAAAGAACACCGTTTCCAGCAAAAATTTTAACTACAAGAGAACATTACTACAACCCCCTGCTCCGAGCTACGAATAAAATCTGTCATCAGAGGTGATGTGACCCTTTTGTTTCCTTTGATGGTATCAAGTCATCTGGCACTGATAACATATGATGGCTTCAAAAAGTATGAACTGCTTGAAACTATTTTTCAGTGCTTGTGGCAGGGCATTGTCCTACACCTCAAAATGCTGCTCAACAGTGTGTAAAATTTAACTTCTACTAGATGGAGTGAAAAGTGACCTCCTTGACTCCCAGAATGCGCTGCTACTGCAAAAAAGGTTATGGTGCCTTGAAGTACGTTCATATTTAGCAGACATGCCAAATTTCAGTGCGATACTGTCTTTAGTTTCGTTTTGACAGCTGATTGTTGTTGACGTGTTTGGCATCATGTTGAGTATGGACAAAAACGATTTTCGTTCTCTCATAAAACATTATTTTTTGAGAGGCAAAACGGCGAAGGAAACAAAAGAAAAGTTGGATAAATATTATGGGGCTAATGCTTCGTCAGATTACACCGTCAAATATTGGTTTCGAGAGTTTCGTGGTGGCCGAAACTCCACTACCGATCAAGTCAATGGGCAGGCAATTGGACCCTATTTTCACAACATATTCAATTAACTCCTCAGTCTCCCTTTGTCCCCTATCTCTCTCTACAATCGACAACTACCACCCCACCCTTCTACTTTCATTTTTTCATAACTCTTCTTTCCAGTCCACTCCTCCCACAACTCTCTCATCCTACGACTTTCATAAAGCAAACTTTCACAAAATCAGTGACTATCTTAGCAGATCCCCCCCCTTTAACTTTCACAACCTAAGCGTAAATGATGCCTTATCCATTTTTTATAAAGAAATATTTAATTCTTTCAGCCTTTACGTTCCGTTTTCCCGCCTTAAGACATCATCTACTAGTCCTCCCTGGTATAATCGCAAGCTTCGTTCCTTACGAAACAAGAGAAACAAGTTATGGGCTGTTCTCCTGCGTACCAGATCCTTGTCCGACTATTCCAACTATCTTGGTGCTTATCTTCATTTCACCGAACTTTACGATTCCCTTTACCAGCGTTACCTTAACAATGCGCAAGTCAACCTTATAAATGACCCTAAGTCCTTTTACCAATTTGTTAACCACAAAAGAAAGTCCGATGGTTACCCTTCTTCCCTCTTCACAACAACAAGTCATCAACCGATCCACTCACCATTGCCAACCTATTTGCCAGCTTCTTTAAACAATCCTTCACCAACGACTCCTTTGTACCAGATCCATCCTATTTTCGTTACCTACTGAACTTCTCCAACGGCCCACTTCTCTCTCACATCTTGGACCCCTCCTATATCGAATATAAATTACACCAACTCAATGACGAATTTACACCCGGTCCAGATGGCCTCCCTGCCATATTTCTTAAAAAATGTTCTTCGTCTCTTGCCTTGCCCTTTCTGATCTCTTTCGTCTATCCCTTTCATAAGGAGAATTTCCTCAGGTTTGGAAAACCTCCTTTATAACCCCGATCCACAAAAAGGGATCAAAGAACGAAATAACAAACTGTCGTCCAATCGCTAAACTCTCCCATATACCCAAAGTGCTCGAAAGTATTTTGTATGAAGCTCTAAGTTTCCAATGCAAATCACTTATTTCCCCTAGACAACATGGCTTCCTAAAGGGTAGGTCAACCACCACAAATCTCGTTGAATTCGTATCCTTTGCCATCTCTGCCCTAGAGAACGGCACCGAAGTCGATGTAGTTGCAACCGATTTTAGCAAAGCCTTCGATAAAATCTCTCATCGATTAATACTCTTCAAATTGTCTGCCCTCGGCTTTGAACCCATACTGTTAAAATGTATATCCTCTTACCTCGAAAACCGTTTTTACAGTGTTCGTTTTAGGTCAGCCCACTCCGCTCCATTTTTGGCCACCTCTGGAGTTCCTCAAGGTAGCCATCTCGGTCCCCTTCTCTTTATATTAACCATAAATGATCTCCATAGGATCATCAAACACTCGTCCGTCTCCCTTTACGCCGACGATACCAACTTTTTCAAAACCATTTCCTCTCCCCATGACTCCTTCCTTCTTCAACAAGACCTTGATAGTTTTTCGATCTGGTGCCTCAAAAATTTTTTGGAACTTAATATCACCAAATGCCAATCCATCACCTTTTCACATAAGCGGCACAAATCTCCTCCCCGACTCTACCTTCTCCACAACCAACCTATCTCCTCCGTTGAATCTCTTCGCGACCTCGGCATTTTGTGTGATAGGGAGCTCAACTTCCGTTTGCATATGGATGGGATAATCCTCAAAGCCAACTCTGCACTAGGTTTTGTAAAACGATGGTCCAAAGAATTCACCAACCCATACGTGACCTAGAGTACGCCAGTCAAGTATGGTCCATATATCATCGCGTTCATATCTCGAGAATCGAAAGCATCCAGCGCCGTTTTCTTCGATTCGCTCTTCGAGGTTTGCCCTGGGATGATCCTTTTACTCTGCCCCCTATCAAAACCGTCTCAACCTTATTAACTTAAACACCCTTGAGGAACGCAGAGATGCAGCCGACTTTCTCTTCATTCATCGACTTCTTTCAGGTCAGGTTGAATGCACGTCCCTTCACAATTCTATTTTCCTCAACACTAACCCTCGTAATCTAAGTACCCCTAGTCTCTTCTATCTCCCAACCCACCACACTACCTATGGCGCGAACGAACCAATCTCCCGTATGCTACGAAAAATTAATTCAAACCCTAGCGTCTTTGACTTCCACCGCACCACTTCCTACCTCAAATCCGTTCTCCTTCACCACAATAACCAACCTTAGTTTTAAGTTTTAGTTTAAGTTTAATTTTAAGTTATAGCTTGTATTAAGCCGAATAAATGGGGGCTTTCGCCCCCACCAAAATTAAGTCCGCAGCGGCAGGCCCTCCGATGCGGTTGCAGCGGACAATGTCAAAAAATACATGAAATGGTGTTGGAAAGTGAAGGTGCGCCAGCTAGCAGATACCACAAAGATTAGTACTGAGTGCACACACCATATTCTGGGCAATATTCTGCATATGAAAAAGTTATCCTGCCGCTGGGTGCCGCAAGTGCTCACTTTTGACCAAAAACACGAACGCGAGAGCACTTCGAAAGATGCGGAATCGGGCGGGCTTTTGGCGTCGATTGGTAACTGGATTTGGATCCCTCGGACTATTATCTCTTCTCAAACCTCAAAAGATGTCTCATCAATAAAAAATTCAGCTCACGTGAGGAAATCATCGACCTATTTTGCAGACCTTCCGGAAATTTACTTTTCGGACGGGACCAAGAAGTTGGAAAATCGCTGGAATAAGTGTATCAAACTTAAAGGGGACAATATTGAATAATATAAACAAACATTTAAAAAAAAAAAAAATTTAATTCCCAAGGAGGTCACTTTTCACTCCATCTAATTTTATACTTGAAGAAAAATGGATTTTGAGCTGGTTTCTATTCCAGATGCAGGTCATTTTCGATCATGGTTATATTCTGCCTTATGGTTCTCTGATCTGATCTGATGATATATGGAAGAATTTTGAAATGATTCAGAAGAGGGATTAGAAACATTACTTCTAAAAAAGGTATCCTTTTTGATATTGCAGAAGTTCTAACAAACGTTTATAATGCAGACTAACTTCAATATACTCCTTTAAAATAAAAAACACTCGTATAAGAAACACTGTTAACAGAAGTTTTAGAACTGCCTCAACCATATATTTGTCAAAACTTCGAAAGGTTTTTCATAACTCATATTGCCGATGATCCTAGCAGTGTCGTGTTATTAGAAAATGTGTTCAGATCGTTTAAAAAGTTCTGATGAGTGGATTTGTGCCATCACGGTTTGATGGGAATATTGTAATTTTATTAAAAATCATAGCTTGCTAGACACTGCATGAAAACCGTTTTTACACAAGATGAAGAAGGTGATTTGATGAAACCTACTTACATGAATATAGCAAAATTTCTCTATCTACCATACATATTCAAACGAAGAACGTAGTCCATACTTAAAAAACATCCACTAATTTGACCAATTCTAATAATTAATTTGTATGACTGGATGACTGGGTATATTCTACAAGCATTGGGCTTATACTACGCAGATAGAAAATTAGCGATGCCTCTATATGCTCTCAAGCAAAAGCTTTAACAAATTGTCACATACGAGTAATAGTATGA
Organism: Volucella zonaria; assembly: GCA_963966105.1. Lineage (NCBI taxonomy): Eukaryota > Metazoa > Arthropoda > Insecta > Diptera > Syrphidae > Volucella > Volucella zonaria. The sequence goes on along the minus strand of OZ014530.1, from coordinate 87,754,140 downwards.
TCAAGATATCGAAGTTCCGGCTCAGTTGTAAATACGCAACGTGAATTTCGTCGTAAGATCGGTCGTCATCATGGCTTCAGTGTGCAGGCCGTCGCACAGTGGAAAAGTTTGAGCGTGAGTACACTCACTTGGATCTTAAATCACCAACCAGACAGAGATTGGTACGAAATGAAAAAAAATGGCCGCCGTAGCGGCCAGAATCGAAGAAGATCCAGCAATGTCGGTTGATTTGGGCCTACATCCGTATAAGGACTGAAACGAATAAAATCTGTAAATTTTAATACGAGCTGTACTTCCAATGCGTAAAAATTGCAATCCCATTTTGTACCCAAATTAGCCTGTATATTCTCTAGTTTCAGTTGTTATTGATTTTATTTCGGTGCGGTTTAAAATATTTATAAAATATGAGTCAAGAGGAACGCCGTAAAAAGATCATCGACAAATGGCTCGAAAATATTTCGCGTCCAAACCATTTCATCGCAAAAAATTTAAACATACGAGTAGCACGCAGTACAGTAGATTCTGTTATTAAACGATATTTGGAGACGTTGACAGTTAAGCGAAAACAGAAAAGTGGAGCTAAAAGTGGAGCACATGATACAAATTTGGACAGGAAAATAGTGGGTACCATCGTACATGTCATCCAGAGATGTTGCCCGGAAATGTAATACCAACCAAACAATGGTACAAAGATCTAAAAAACGTAACGGTCTAAAATCACGAAAAAAACAAAAAATACCAAAAGTTACTGAAAACAAAAAAAAGTCATAAATACACGGACCCGAGAGCTATACGAGTTGATCAGCAACAAGAAAGCGTGCTTATATCAAAGCCGACTTTACTACTCTTTCAGGTGCGCAGTTTTACAACTCGTTTGAAGCTGAGATTCTTCCGCAATCAACAACATCCATTGGGATGGAAAAATTCGGGTCAAAATATTTCGTTTGACAGGCCATTTGCCAATGTGGACACAGAAGCTCAGTTTATTACAACGGGAACACTTAACGGAGAAGCATACATTAAGGAGTGCCTAAGAAAACGGTTGATTCCTTTCTTAAACAAACACGAGGGTTCAACATTATTTTGGCCTGATTTAGCTTCAGCTCACTATGCTCATGCGACGTTGAGCTTTGTTGTTGCTAAAAATGTCGACTTTGTCCCAAAAGACTTGAATCCACCCAATGTTCCACGGTGCCGTCCCATTGAAAGGTATTGGGCTTTGGTCAAAGTTAAATTGAGGAAAAGTGAGCAGTGTGCAAAGAACGTAAAAGATTTTAGTGCTAAATGGAAAAGAGCGTCTAAAAAGATCACAGATGTAGCTGTCACCAACTTTAGGAAGGACATTCGAAAGAAGTTGAGGAAAGAATGGAAACCTAAATAATTTTTTTTATTGTTTGTAATTGTGGACGAATTTAATAAAAACAGAGTTTTAAAACAAATAAAAAAAATTTACATGAATTATGAAAATATTATTTTGAAGTTTCCAAATTTTATTCGATTCAGTCCTTAAGATTGTGCTAATTCAAGAATTGAAGCCGAGCGACCATAGACAACTGTTGGCCGGAATAAATTTTATATATCTCACACCGTGGTTGTTTTATTTAATTTCATTTTTCCTTTAGATTCAAGTCTACCTTACCTTGAAGGAAGTAATGCTATAGCTCCCGATGGCATACCAACTATTTTCCTTAAGAGATATCGCCCCAGCTTACAATCTTTAATTTATTATTGAAAAGGGGCGTCTTGGTCGACTGCGTGAAGAGATCATTTATAACTCCAATTCATAAATCCGAATCAAGACAAGACGTAAAAAACTATCGGCCGATTGCAAAACTACAGTCTATTCCAATGGTTTCTGAAGCTCTTGTAAAGAGAAATTTTTATTTTGCTGTTTGTTATCACATATGTATGTAATTCCCAACATGGTTTTGTCAGCGTTATACTGAGTTACCTATATTTTGTAACTATTTTCTCCGTGATTTGGACACGCGTCGTCAACTGGACACTATTTACACAGATTTTTCCAACGTATTTAACCATGTTCAGCATATTGAAATGGTTGAAAAGTTATCTAGTACCTAAATCGTTCTCAATTTGATCCCTGCTATTGAATGTTATTTTAAACTACTCTGGTGTTCTACAGGGGAGGATTTTGGTCCACTTCTATTTTTATTGCTCATAAATGACCTACCCTTATGTGTTTCTTATTCCTATTGTCTACTCTATGTTGATGACTCAAAAATATTCAAGATAGTGAAATCAGTATCTGATTATATCGAATTGCAGTCTGACATTAATACGAGCTGTAACTGCAATTGGTGCAACAAAGATGTACTACATTTTAATATTGATAAATATTCTGTATTGTTGTTCACTCTTAAATTAACTCAAATAGTTTTCGATTATAATATTGGCACTACAGTTCTTAATAGGGTTCTTTTCAAAAAGGATTTAGGAGTTATTTGTGATAACCAGTTAAATTATGTGCGGAACTATGACTATATTATAGCTTAACCTAACTCTATGCTTGGTTTCCTTATTCGAAATTCTAAGGCACTTATTGATCCGTATACCCTTAAATCTCTATTTATTTCCCTTGTTCCTTCGTTTCTTGAATATTTTTACATAATTTAGTGACCCCATCATTTGAATAGTATTTTAAGGTTAGAAAGAATACAGATAAAGTAAGCACTTCGTAAACATATTCATAGGTTTTTATAATATTCAGATATCAATTAATTGGCATATTACCTCTGTTAAAAGACGATTTCATTAGTTCATTATTGTCTTGTGACATTTTATATAGTCGTGTTGATTATCCCGCCTTACTGTTTATTAAATATCTGTGCATCTTCGCATACTCACAGACCTAGGGAAAATTTCTTCTTTTTCAACTCTAGACATACACCTGTTTATGGTCAAAATAATAGTATAGCTAACGCTTTAAATTGATTTAGTACCATTTCGCAATTAATAGATTTTAACATGAGTAGAAAAAAATGTAAGAAAATTGTGTATTACTACTGCACCATAGACGCTCCTACTACAATGTATTTATCAATGTTTAGTCATTAATATTTTATATAAACTTATCTTTTTATTGTACAATATATGAATCTTGGGTATATTCTAAGAAAAAACTCGTTCTACAGTAAGGGCCTTTCATTTATCGAGGATTCTAGAAAAGGCTTACTTTGTTGTACCTTGAACCATGTTAATGGAAATTACTCTGTTAGGACTAATGGTAAAAACTTCGTTTAGGATTTTATTTTTAGAAGAAATATTAGCTTTTGGAACCACTTTAAATCAAGCTGATATCTTATTTGAGTCTTCAGTCATCCAATTTCTAAGCCTGTTCCATTTTTATTGCCCATGCTGATTTTTTATTGTGAGGTCACTTTTCTCCAGAAAATGAGTAATAAACATAACGTTTTATTGTACTATTTTTTTCTTATGAAGGTAATAACAATATTTAAAAAAATCATCACAAGTTTGCAGAAAAACCCATAGATTTTATGTTACTTGGGAAAACCAGCAGCAGGTAAAAAAAGGAATTTATGATTTTGCACTCTAACAACAGTTGCCAATAAGAGTGGTTAATAATTTTCCAAACATTTTTTTTAAATTGCATAGCTATTTTAAAGTTCTAAAGCTTGATCGTACATTTGGCTACCTGTCAAATTTCTCATTTCCTTCCCCTGTTTCTGAAAAGTTATCAGAAAGAGTTATGTTTGGGGTATGAAGGCCTATTTGTATTTGTATATTTAGAATTTGTATTTATTGATTTGAAATTGCTTATCACAGTAAGATAAATCTTATAAGATAGTGAAAGCCTTAAAATTAACTTTACAAATTGAACATAATAAAATGAAAATAAGAATAACAAAGGAAAATGATTGAACAACAAAAAATATTTGAATAAAAACATAAAAAAAAAGTAAGAGAAGAACAAAGCACCGTTAATTAAGAATTTAATCGGAACAAAAACAAATAATAAATAAATACAACAACAACAATTTATATTTATTGTTAATTAAATATGCTAATTAATTATACTCACTACCTCAAAAGTAAATTCCCAAATCTTTTTGTGTTTCTGACTCCTCTTAGTTCACGGGGCAGGGAGTTCCATAGGCGAGTGGCATGAACGAAGAATTGCCGCTCCGATGTCAGGCAAGAATGTGGAGTTCGCATTAAGGTCAGAGTTCTTTGCGACCGAGAAAAACTAATCTGCTATAGAGATACTCAGGTTGATGTGTCTGTATGATGTCATACAGGCCAGATAAGGATCGAAGCACTAGCAGGTTATCGAACTGGCAGCCTACAATACAGTTTGAGTAAACGGACACGTGATCAGAATTTCGGAGGCCATAGATATACCGAGCAATATTGTTGGATGCAACATTAAACTTCCTTTTAGTAATTGATTCAACTTTGCCATAGACATCACACCCATACAGTAAAATTGGCAATATGGGCGTTTTCGCCAGCATAGTTCTTATAGCTGTAGGTGTAAGAGTAAATATATCACGCTATTGATATTTCCACTCAAAGCCAATTGGGCATCATTGGCATACATGTGGATCAGACACCCTTGAACAATTTGTGACAAGTCATTGATGTACATAGAAAAAAGGTCAGGTCCAAATACTGATCCTTGAGGAACTCCACTGGATACTCTAAGAAAGCTCGAGGTTTCATTGTTGCCCACAACACATTGCTGCCTATCTACTAAGTAGGAATAAATAAGCTTTACCGATTCTTTGGAGAAATTGTTCATGGTCTGAAGTTTTCGGCAAAGAAGAACATGGTTAACAGTGTCAAACGCTTTTGAAAAGTCTAAAAGAATTAGAAAAGTAATGTCATCGACTACTGTGTTTGGGACAAAAACCGGACTAAAAACTGCTTACTAGCTTGTAGACAAATATGCTTGCATTTGCTTCAAAATTACTTTTTGCCAACACTTTACTTAAAAACGGGAGAATCGGTATGGGTCTATAACCGTCATTTCCTATTTTAGGAATTGGGATAACTTTTACCCTCTTCCATTCACGTGGACAATCGGAAACTGTTATTATGCTGTTGAAAATATGGGTAATGAAAGGAAGAATGTAAGTAAGGTGAAGTCTTAGGAACGGGGAATCAACACCGTCGATGCCAGTTGCGATTGACTTTATTGATAGAACCGCTTCGACAACCTCTTGATCACTGATACAAACGAAACCGAAAGATCCATTGGGGACGGAGTTGTCTGAAGGATCAAATGTATTACATTCGTTTTCATTTGTGAAAGAGGATGGTTTTGGGACGAATTTAGCATTTAAGAGTTCATAGTCAATGTTATCGGCTATTTTTGAAATCTCTTTTCCAACTCCAAGTTCCTTAACAGCTTTGAATTTATTTTTTGACGAACAACTTTGACTTAACCTATTTTCATAGTAAAGCGCCTTTGCGGATCTTATGTCTTGCACCGCTTTGTTCTGCAAATGGCAGTACTACCGATATAGCGGTTCGACTCTATATCGTCTACAAGGACTATAGACTGTATTACGTTGTAGAATCAGCTTCTCAATTTCGCTGCTGAGCCAGGGTGGCGACGTTTTACGGATAACTTTTGCTTTTAGTGGTATCTGATCTGCCCTTGGAAAAACACAACTTTATCGTTAACAGACTGCATGCACCTCAGACTATTCCAATCAGTTCACTGAATGTCATACAGTAACTCACTGTAGTTCGCGTTCTTAAAGTCGCTAAACTGGAAGATGATCTCTTTTGGCCTGTGTGTTTTTAGAAATTTTATTTAGAATTTTCATTTTTTATCCCAAGGTTACAGTTGCCTAGAAACGCTATTTGAAGCGTTTTCATTTACAAATCAAGAATACGCAGACATTGTTTACGTTGGGCTGTGCAATGGAAGTTCAACTAGAGCGCGACAAAGATACCATGAACTAACTAACCGACGACTTCCTGGTGAAGAAGTATTTAGAAATACGTATCGAAGACTTCAAGAAACGGGATCAGTTTCAAATACATGACCTAACGCGTAAGCTCCACTAGCTAGAAAAATCTCGGCTGATGAAAGTTACTGGAAGCTGTTACAACTGATCCATCAATCAGCATCAGATGCTTAGCTTTGGAAATCAATGTTTGCTGACATAAAATTTCTAATGTATTGCATGGAGAAAATCTTTATCCATATCATCATACATCTGTGCAAGAACAGATTTGGAAAGAGACTTGAGTTGCCGGTTGCTGAAGAGGAGCTTGGATGACTAGAAGTTTATTAGCAGAATTCTTTGGATAGACGAATCTCCATTTACAAAAGATGGGATCAGAAATTTGCATAATCTTCATACATGGGCTGCGGGCAATCTACTACAAGGAGACGTAAATTATTTGAACACAAATTCAGCGTCAATATAGGGGCAGGTGCAATTGGAAACAAGGCCCCTTTAATCTGCCACCTAGGCTGAAAACTACAAACTATCTGGGATTTATGCGTAATGATTTAGCAGAACTATTGAAGGAATTTCCACTGATTCAATTAGCTTCATCATATTTCCAACAGGACGGCGCTCTAGCCGATAATGGTCGTGAAGTTAAGAATTGGGTAGATGAAGAGTACGGTAATCGTTAAATAGGAAGAAATGGATCAGTTTACTGGCCTTCAAGATCTCCTGAGCTTACAGTAATGAATTTTTTTTGTATGGAGAAGAATGAAAGAATTTTTTTGTTCAACAGAAATAGCAACTTTAAGTGAATTGGAAGTGCGTATTATCGAAGCGACATCAAAAGTAAGGCAGCAGTTAGCATCAATAAACATTCGCACTGAAATCCAAAAACGGGCTCTTGTATGCATACAAAACCAAGGAGAACACTTTTAGCAGCTGTTATAAATATTTTAGCACACAAATAAATTAAAAATTATCTAAAACCACACAAAATAATTTTTTATTCATAGCATTTGGAACTTGAAAGAAAAAAACATTTTTTTTAATTTTACTTGCTCCAGGTTTTCCCAAGTAACATAAAATCTATGAGTCTTCCAGCAAACTTGTTGAAGATTTTTTTATTGTTGTTATTACGTTCATAAGACAAAATAGTAAAACGCTATTTTTATTACGCATTTTGTGAAGAAAAGTGACCTCGAAATCAAAAGTCACACTGCTTATGTTTTTTTGTGATATTTCAAAAATGATAAAACATTTAGACTTGTCGATTTGTGACTACTCTTCCAGTCCTATTTTTTTATAGTAAAAAAAAATATATAAGATTATATAAAAAAATAACATTTTCGGAATGTAAACGGGCAGCATTGTCCATTGGACGCATTCGATAAAATCAAGTAACAAGCGATATAACAGCGTAAGCATAGTTGCATTGTTGCATTATTTTTAAATTCTTTTTCTTTGTTCTTTCTACGAAAAACAGATTTGCTATAAATATAACATACATACATACCACCTTGATCAAAAAGTTCCCGGGGGACACCACCGTGTGGCGCTCCCATTGTTCCGGTTTGAGTTCTGTTTTTTTTTTGTTAAGTTGGTAAATCCGTTGTTGACATTTCCTCTAAATCTAAATCATTTACAAAAGTTTCGTAGCCAAGAGTACATCTATATTTGTGTGTGCTGGCGATTTTTTACAATTTTAGAAATGGATTTAAATTTGCAACAACGAACTTGTATTAAATTTCGCGTAAAAAACGGATTTAATGGTGCGCGAGCGTTGGTAATATTAGAAAAGTGTTCCGGCAACGATTCTCTAAAGAAAACGGCCGTTTACCAGTGGCGCGAGCGGTTCAAAAGTGGTCGTGAGCCAATCGAAGATGATGATAGCAGTGGTAGATCATCGATATCGAAAACCGATGAAAACATTGATCGAAGCCAAAGAAATGTTGGTCAACAACCGCAAATTAACCATCAGAGACATAGCGGAGGACTTGAACATTGCCTATGGATCTGTCCAAGACATTTTGGTTAATGATTTGGGTTTCCGTCGTGTAGCGACAAAGTTGGTGCCAAAAGACCTCAATTTCGTGCAAAACAGAGACCGTATTGACGTCGCAAAAGAGATGATTTGCGAAGCTGAATCCGATCCAACATTTATCAAAAGGATTATTACTGGAGATAAGACGTAGGTTTATGAGTACGACACGCAATCCAGACATCATGCAAGTAAATGGCGTTCACCAAATGAGCCAAGACCAAAAAAACCACATCGTTTTCAGTCAAAAAAGAAGGCAATGCTCACGGTTTTCATGGATTACAACGGTGTAGTGCATCATGAATTTTTGCCAGAAAGCCAGACAGTAAAAAGAGAGTATTATTTGGGCATTATGAGACTTTTGAGTGAACTGTGAACCAATTTGCCGAAAGAGACCAGAATTCTGGCACCATGATAACGCACCGTCGCACAGTGCCATCATTATTCGTAATTTTTTGACGAAAAATGCAAAAATACCATCCAACAGCCACCGAATTCACCTGATTTAGCTCCCTGTGACTTCTTTCTGTTCAATCGAGTTAAAAAACCACTACGGGGAACGCGTTTCAACAGCCGAGAGGAAGTAATGGGAAAATCGCAAGAAACACTAATGGACAAATCGAAAACCGAATATAAAAAATGTTTCGAGGATTGGATCAAGCGCTGGCATAAGTGTGTTGCAGTCGATGAGGATTACTCTGAAGGGTACAATATAGATATAGATGAATAAACCTGTATTTCCAATTTTCTGAATACATTCTGGGAACTTTTTGATCGGGGTAGTATTACCCAACAAAATATTTAAGCCTACTTTCTTGACAAACTTGCATACAGTACCTGCTGTTGTATCATTTATCATTCTTTTTTTAATTAGAGTTTTCTCAAGGGGTTATTCATACCCTTAAAATGTTTGCACACAACGCCAGTGATTGTTTATTGTATTTTTAGCTTATAAAAATATAATGCATATTATCTGTACTCGTAGTTAGAGTTTTTATTGAAATAAATCAAAAGAACAGCAAGAAACAATGATGTACACTTCAAAAGATAAGGTATGTTGGTTAAATACTCCTCTTCCTTCTGGTCCCATTCGGGTACATAATGTAATAAAAAGTGTCAAGTCGTTGCACAATGTAAATTTCGCACCAGGACAAAAAGTTCAGGAACCAGTGGACGCTTTTATTTATATTTGGATGCTGACATTGTCAGTAAAATTGTTCAATTTACAAACCAAGAAGCTCCTCGAGTCTAGATGGAAGAAAATTGGAAAGAATACAGATAGTGTAGAGATGTATGCATTTTTTGATGCGCTGCTGACTACTGGGCATTTCAAATAAAGTACAACCAGTTATAATGTTTTATGGAATCCTGTGTACGGTCCTCCTATTTTCAGGGCCACGATGGGCCTGAAGCGCTTTGCGTTTTTGTTTAGATTCATAAGATTTTATAACAAAACAAGTAGATCCCTTCGATGTCGTAAAGATAAACTAACACTTGTAAAGGACATTTTCAATAAAATGAATAATTTGAAAAAAATTTAAACTCCCGGGGAAAATATAACGGTGGATGAGCAGCTTGGGTCATTCCGAGGACGTTGTACATTCAAACAATATATGCTTACTAAGCCAGACAAATATGGGATGAAAATTTGGTGGGCCTGTGAATTAGAAATTATTTATCCTCTGAATGATGTTCTGTACGTGGGTTTTTTTTTTTTTTTTTTGTAAAGAACTTAACACTCAAGAGGGTATTACTACTCTTAAAATGCCGGAGCACGTGTTAAGTTTTTCGGAAAATTGGATAGTAAGAGAGAGAGAAAGATGTTTGGGCTCAGTCGTTATTTCGCTCCATGGGTGGCATCCAACATTTAATGGGGAGACTAATTTATTAGTGTAAATTGGGCTTGATGTTGTATTTAGGCAACCATTCATATCACAAGATTATAGTTGCCTGAAAAAATCTTTCGGTCACAGCTTGTATTGAACCCCGAACCGCCCGATTGGGAAGCCAATACACTACCACTTGAGCCACGGCCACCACGGTAAACAAAGAAAGACTGTCGCCAAAAGCCTTGTTGCGGAAGTAGGAGAATCAATAACAGAACCTTTTGACAATTATTTTATTGACTTGAATTTAGCTTCCAAAATGCTCACAAATGGTTTGACTTTAATCGGCACAGTAAGAAACAATAAAAGATTTGTGCGGAAAGAATTTGTGCCGCATCAAAACAGAGAAGAACATTCGTCGATGTTTGGATTTACTAAAAAAAGCAATACTTGTTACTTATATGCAAAGAAGTATAAATATGTCTTAGTTCTATCTGCGACTCATAATAAGCCAGAGATCAGCACAGCAGATTCCAAAAAGCTTGAAATAATATTGAGCTACAACAAAACAAAGGGAGAAGTAGATTCTCTTGACCAGTTGTTGCACGCGAGTTACGTCAGCACCAATCATTTAACGGGGCAATAGGAATACTTACGTTAGTACTGCATTATAAGATCCAGTGTATTGAACAATTTTAGTGAGGTTGCTTTAGATAAAGAAGCATTTTTTACGACTATATATGAACATAGCAAGGTAGCGAATAAAATAGTTACCCCCATTCCAAAAGAACAACACAGTCGACATAATTTCCTGAAAGGTAGTTCCCTATATACAAATAGGGAATGTAATGCAATCATAGGACAAAATCTTCTAACGCCATTAAAAGGAAAAATTAATTAAGAGCAGAAATACCTTGATATTAATGGGAATAAAATACTATTTGTTGAAAATAACTACCCATTCGATATATAAGCATTTATCTCTTGAACCAAGCAAAATGAGTTTTTTGATAGTATAAAAATAGATCATTTGAGTTTGGAAGAAGGAACGGAGATATTGCAACACCTACGAGATTACAAAGCGTTATTATAAAAAGAGCGAGACCAGTTAAGTTTTGCACACGAACTATGTCACGAAATAGTTACTCTAAAAAACAATCCTATATATTCAAAAATATACAGATACCCAAGAGTGCACGAATTCGAAATAAAACGCTAAATATATCAAATGCTGTAAGAGGGGATAATTACCGAAAGCAACTCTCTTTATAATAGTCCGCTTTGGATAGTTCTGAAGAAGAAAGACAGCTCAGGACAACAAAAATGGAAAATTGTATACAGATTATAGACGATTAAACTAAATGATTGTCAGTGATAAATTTCCAATTCCTAATATTGAAACAATATTAGGCAAATTTGGGAAATCGCAATATTTTTCAACTCTCGGCTTGGCAAAACGTTTCCACCAAATTTTAGTTAACTCCGAGTGCAGGAAACAAAGCAGCATTTTCCACCCCATACGGTCACTAAGAGTATATTAGAATGCCCCTTCTATTTTGCAAAGACTAATGAATTCAATCTTAAGAGAATTCATAAACAAAATCTGCGTTGTTTATTTGGGCGATTTTCTCATCTTTAGTACCTCATTGGAAGAGCATTTAAATAACGTAAAAAATTAAACACATTAAAAAAAGCAGAACTTAAGATACAGATGGACAAATGTAATTTTTTTGGTAATGAAACAGAATACCCAGGCTATATTTTAACCCCACAATGGTATGACTCCAAACCCAAGAAAAATAGAGGTTATTAGAAATTTAAAATTACCTACAACTCAAAACCAAATTAATGATTTATTGTCTTCAAATGTGTGAGTGAAGTTGTTTACATCCACTGTATATTCAAAGTCTGTATATATTTCTCTTCCATCTTTATTTGGAACTGGAATTACCTATTAATTCTTTATCTACCCGAATTGATTCTGTTGGTGCTTTGATAGCAAAAATTATGTTATTTCTCTCAAATCTGGTTACACCTAGTCTTATATATACCTAAACGTTTCTTAAAATCGGTTTTACCATATATTTAATTATTTTGTTATTTAAAAGTATATCTGTATGTAGGATGTTATTTTTAGCTGAAGCAATGTTTTCTTGGATATACTCGACCTGTTCCTTTAACATATTAACTTCAAACATCAAGTCCAGAAAAAGGGATCTCATATATATACAAACTTTTGTTACTTCCATCTGTAGCGTTCAATCGTTCTTTAATTTTTACTCTATCAGACACAATAGATTTCATTGAAAGCAAAAACGTCCCATTGAAATTGCTGTTTATTTTTAGTTGACCGTTCATATTGTTAATAATTTCATGATTATTTGCATCTGTTACTGAAAAGAGATTTTCGATATCCAGTCCATCCTCATCATCCATAGTTGCATATGCCCATTTAAATACTTTTTCTATTAAATTTACTATGTAGATCTCGATGACTTCTATGCAACATCATACTTCCTACCACATTTTTGATCGTATTTATTTCGTTTTATAATATCTCCTTGTCATTGTCAAGTCTTATTTCACCTAGATTTACTTCTAACTCATTTACTAAATTCAGAATTTCTGACGGTTTTGCATGTAGCAAAACTATGTCGTACTTGCTAACAATTTCCACCAAATCTACTTTTATTTCGACATATCGCATGTTTGTTTCGGTTTTCTCAATGACCATTGTCCGGTTTGTTATCGGAATTAGAATCAGGATTAAGGTCCATATGAGTAGCATCTGAAAATGTTAGTGGTCTTTTAATGTTGCGTTCATGTACTCCTTTTAATGCGTATTTTCGAAATTTTGGTCCTTGCTTATACCTTAAATTAACATAATTCTTTATAAACCCTTCCTTTCGAGTTTCGTGGTAATTTTCTCTATTCTTATTAAGCTTACTAATCACATTAGTTTTTCTTTTATCCATTCTGTCTTTAATTATTTTAGTATCAATGGTACGATTTTGTACTTCTATAGGTTTAGCTCCAATAGTGGAATGGTATGAATTGCTGTAGTAGTCTACAAGTTTGAACGTTTGTCCTTTAACTGGTATCTTGTTTTCTAAATTTAAAGCTCTAACACTAACTAATAGTGTACTATTTAATCTTTCTACACCAGAATTCCCGGCATGGTTATTCGGTTTCACAAAATGAATTTCTATTCCCTCATCCCCACAGAAATGCTTAACGTTAATACTATTAAACTCGTCATCACATACAAGTTTTTGCATTTTCCCTTTAAAGGAAATAACTTGTCTTAATTTTTCAATTAAAGTTTTGTGATCTATCTTCAAGGGGTAAACAAACGGCGTGTTAAGAGAATTTATCTATGAGGTTAATAAAATTATGTTTGCGGTTTGTGTAAACATCTACATGGATTATATAGTTAATGTCTGCTGGAGTTTCTGTAAACTTAAATTTCTTTTTAATCGGGTTTCTGCCACATTTTACTGCAGTGAAAATTTCGCAATTGTTAATTACTTTATTTATCAACATTTTTAGATTTGGGTAATAGACTTTACTTTTCATTCCCTCGTAATTCGATATCACTCCTGAATTAAATAGAATCATTTTAAAGCATTTTTTCGTATTTTAAATGCTTTGCAAATTAACTAGATTCTTTAAATTTTATATGTGAGTTATTGGATAAGAGTTCAATTAATTTTTTTGTACAATATTATATAAAGAGTCACTTAGTTCAGAAAAAATTGCTACTTTACCTTTCTTGGTATACATTCGCGCTATATTAGATATATTATCAGGTATGCCACTTCTTCCAATATAAATTCTATGATGGTTGAATATATTTCCGTATTCTTTATTTTTCTGTTTAATTATTAGCATTTGCATTCTGAAGCGATTGACAACGGTATCTAATATAGGAATGTAATCATTCATATTTTTCTCTTGAGCATTGACGGTTGAAATTTCCATTCGTTACAGTTAACTTGTCCTTGGTCGTTATTATCAAAGAAGTTATATAAATTGATATTTAGATTTTCAATAGAGTCGTTGCGATAGTTTTCTACCGAACGGTTGTCGTCTATTGTCTAATTAAGCAGGAGTTTTTCCTTCTGACAAAGACCTATCGTATTGACTTTCAAACTAAAACGCTACCAATATTCCTAAACGTGTTAGATCACCCCAAACCGAGGACAATTCTTTGTCCTCGGATAAGAAAATTCGTGCTACAATGAATAAAAATAATATTGATGTGCGTGGCCGGAAAGATCACAGTAGAATTAATTATTATAGCCCATTACAGTGTCTTCCGGACAGTGACACGGATGATGACAATATGGACGATATTATCGCGAATAATGTCTCATCAAAAAAAATACATATTCCGCCAATTAAATTGTTGCAAAAATCGCCTGATTATGTTCACAAACTAATGAATTCCCTAAATATTGCTGACTATTGCATTAAAAAGATATCAATTGGAATTAAAATTATCTGTGAATCCATAGTTTCTTTTAACACCGTAATCGCTAGACTTAAGAAAGAGAATTGTCAATTTTTCTCTCACGAACTTAAAAGTGAAAAAGCATTTAAAGTGTTTTTGTACGGTATTAGTGAAATTGACACGGTCTTACTAAAAGACGAACTAATTAAATTGAAGTTAAAATGTGTGGACGTTAAAAAAATTACTAAACAATACGAACGCTACACTGACCATTTCTATCTCATTTCACTGGAAAAAAGTTCGCTCAATTTTGCATACTCAGGATAACTGGGGTCTACAAAAAAAAATCCGCGGAAAGCTGACACAATGCCATAACTGTCAGATGTTTGGTCATGGTGAACGAAATTGCCACATAAAAACATACTGTGGTTCTTGTGCAGGTCCACATAAGGCTGTGGACTGCAGTGAATCAAATGTCATCAAATGTGCTAATTGTAAAGATTCTCACAAAGCCACCGATCCAACGTGCATCAGCAGACTTGCTTATCAGGAGATGAAGGAGAAATCTGCAAGGAAAAAGCCCGATTCTCTCAACGCTTCCTCTCATTCACAGGCACCGCCGCGATCACAAACCGTTCGTCATACTGAACATCAGCATCTTGTTGGATCGTTTCGTTCCATGAATGATTTCCCCCCGCTTCCACCGCCACAACGTCAGCGACAAGTTCCACTGAAAAGCGGCGGTGCTGCCACCAATCTAAATCCACCAACACATAATGTATAAGAGAACCGGTCTCTCCCTTCTTTCGACAACAATGCTTTCAGCAGCATTCCAGGCAACATATCTCTAAATGCTTCTAGTAACTTTTCCAATGATGATTCTACGCTTTTTAGCATCGACGAGTTAAACGCCTTAGCGATGGAAATGATTACATTATTATCGTCTTGTAAAACAAAAAGTGATCAATTTAAGGTAATCGCACATTTAGCAAGTAAGTTCTTGTATAGTAGAAATAAGTAATTTGACAGACAAATATATTAAAATTATTAATTGGAATGCCAGAGAAATTCGAAATAAAGCTATAGAGTTTATAAACTTTTTAAATAGTACCAACATTGACGTTGCTTGTGTTACTGAGACCGGTCTTAAACAAGGAATGAATTTATCAACATCAGAATTTCAATGCTACCGAAACGATCGAATTGATCGTAGAGGTGGAGGTGTTGCGATACTTATTAGAAGATCAATTCAGCGTTCGCCCTTACCTATCAAAAATACACGTTGTGTAGAAAACGTCGGTATTGAAATTAAGTTAAAAAATCAAAAATTATTAAAGGTATTCTGTGTCTACTTTCCTGGAGGCTCTGCGTCAGCTGAAAGGAGATTAAGCTTCAAAAATGATTTAAGAAAAATTTTAACAATGAATGATGATTTTTTAATTGCAGGAGATATTAACTGTCGCCATAGGGATTGGGGTTGTATTAGGGCAAATGCTTGGGGAAACATATTTTCTAGTCTAGCTTATATGTTCCCAATTTCTGTTATGTATCCTCCTTCTCCCACCTATTTTCCAGCTAGTTCTCGTGGTAGTCCTTCTGTCCTTGACTTATTTATTACAAATGTGTCTAGTCTAATTAGTCAATCACTATCCTTAAATGAGCTTAGGTAGTTTGTCACTTTCTATGAAAAAAAGGAACAATACATACAAGATTTTAGAATTGCTAACTGGACACGCTTCCGTTCTGAAATAAAACATAGGTTGCGCAATATTCCAATGAATATGGATAAAGTTTTGTGCAAGGAAGATATTGATTCTATTGTGAAAAATTTTTCTGATAATGTGCTAAGCTCTGTTGATGTATCTGTACCGAAAAATAAAAAAAAATATCACTTTAATAAACTACCCTCCCATGTCTTGGAGTTAATTAAATTACGAAACATTAGCAGAAGATGTTGGCAAAGATATCGCCAGCCCATATTTCGATACCAAATGCGTTATCTTAAAAAACAAGTTTCCCATGAAATTTTGCAGCACCGAAACGCTGAATGGAACTACAAACTCTGTAGCTTGGACAAAAGTGCAAAACCGTTCTGGAACATTGTAAAGTTTATAAAAACCAAAAACAGACAGTTACCGTTTCTTAAAAATGCATCCAGTATCTATTTTACAGACATTGAAAAGGCAAATGCACTTGCCTCCAGTTTTGCAAATAATCATCTTATATCTCAACATCTAGGTGATGCATATACAAATAATTTGGTGAGAAACACTGTTGATGCTTTCACTTCAGCGAACGCTAATTGCGTATCAAATGTATTTGTAAACGAGGAGGACATAGAATTTATTGTTAACAGCTTGCGCATTAAAAAAGTAGGAGGCACTGATTACATACGTAATATACACCTAAAAAAACTGCCTAAAATAGGCATCAAATTTGTTACCTTTATAATCAACGCCTGTATTAAATTACAATACTCTCCTGATGCCTGGAAAAAAGCTAAAGTAGTGCCAATACTAAAAGCTGGTAAACCACCAGAACATCCAGAAAGCTATAGACCTATAAGTTTATTAAGCAACTTAAGTAAAATATATGAGAAGGTTATAAAGGAAAATATTCTAAAATTCATCCAGGAACATGATATTTATCCCAACGAACAATTTGGCTTTAGACATTTTCATAATACTTCCCATCAGTTATTAAGAATCTGTAATTCTATTAAAAGTAATCGTTCTCAAGGTAAATCTACTGGGATGATACTGCTAGACATAGAAAAAGCTTTTGATTCCGTTTGGCATGAGGGCCTTATTTACAAAATGATCAATTTCAGATTCCCTCCATCTCAATGTAAAATTGTGCAGTCTTCCTTGTCTAAGCGTTGTTTTAATGTCCATATAAATAGTACCGTTTCCAGCCTAGTAAATTTTGATGCAGAGGTACCACAAGGCTCAGTTCTCGGACCTGTCCTTTGTAATATATATTCGTCCGATTTTCCCGATATACCAAAATGTGATGTACCTATTTTCGCAGATGACATTGCCATGTATTCATCAAATCAATTCGCTCTCAATATTGAGATTAATTTAAAAGATGGAATGGATGTACTGGCAAAATATTATACTGTTTGGAAAATTAAGCTTAATGAAGGAAAAACTCAAGCGATCTTTTTCACCCGAAAAAGAAAAGCTTGTTTTCTTCCCAGCAACCAACTTCAGCTAAATGGGAGCAATATAAACTAGGTGCCTACGATAAGGTATTTGGGTATTCATTTGGACAATAAACTCACGTTTAAAGACCACGTAAACAACATATTACAGAAAATAGGAATTGCAATTAAGATGTTGTATCCTTTTATAAACCGTAATTCGTTACTTACAATTGAAAATAAAATCATTCTCCACAAAATGATTTTTCAGGCAGTTCTACTGTACGGTTGCCAAGTATGGGGAGGCTCTTCTGCCTACCATATCAAAAAATTGCAAGTTTCACAAAATACAATATTAAAAATGATGCTTAACTTACCATGGAGGTATTCAAGTTTAGACTTGCATAAAAGGGCGAATGTTGAATGGATTTCTCATAGGATTCAAAAACTAAAATACACATTCCTAACAAGATGTAGTTATGCTGACAATCCTCTCGTTAACCAATTGCATAACTAATGTAAATATCTATCCATTGTTATTCTGTTTTTATATGTTCTTACCTTATAAGAATCGTATTTGTTATTTATCCTACCTTGTTATAACTTATTTTAATGTTAATTGCTAATTTATTTATTTATTTTCACATTTATTCTTGATTATTTATTTATTTGTTTTTGTTTTTTTTTTTTTTTTTTGTATTGAAGGTTTGTTTCGTATTTTCCTTCAAAGTCGATTTCATATCCTAATGCCATATTAAAATACAAAAAAAACATATTTCAGTAAAAAGATAATTACAATTATCAAATTATTGCATTGTAAAATGTGCGGTTACAAACTACTTTTGTAAATTTATATATACGAAATAAAAATATCTATCTATCTATCTAGATTTTCAATAGAGTTCTCCTCTTAGCTTAGCATCTGTAAATATATTTATTTCGTTACTATTTGAATTTACCCTACTTAAAAAATCAGCTATTTTGTTCTTTTTACCATTTATATATTAAATTCTAGCATCATATTATCCTAATTACAATAACCATCGTTGAAGTCGTGGATTTTCACCAATATTTTTTGCATGTAACTATTTAATGGGTTGATAATCTGTATGTACATAGATTAAATTCTTTTCCAAAGGGGTAAGACCTACAATACACTAGACAGCAAATAAACTGGGCAACCCGATACGTTCGAACTCTGATTCGATTTTCTTTAAAATTATAAAACATACAACTAAAAAAGTGAATGGAAATTCATTGCGATTATTAAATTTATTTAGTGTTTATTTAAAAAGAGTCATTTTCCAGTTGAGTTAATATAAGTAATCATAAAATGAAAAAAAAAATTAAATCCAATAACAAAGAAAAAATTAAAAAAAAAGAGTTGGTTAGTAGTTAGTAGTGTCTCCCCTTGCTTGGATAACTGCCAGCATCCTTATATTCATCGACCTCACGAGCCTGACGATGAAATCTTGAGCAATTGCATTCCACTCCTCTTCAACTGCGATCCGCAGCCCTGGAGGCCTTATCGGAACAGGTACCCGGGCTCGAACCTGTCATTTCAGTTCATCCCATAAGTGTTCTATCGGATTCAAGTCCGGGCTTCGAGCTGGCGGTCCATAGTACGAATGCCGACGTCGCGTAGATACTGGGTCCCCACATGATCAACATGAGGCCTTGCATTATCATGAATTAACTGCATAGCCTGCCTGATATATCCTGCGTAAGGTACCACATGGTCTGCGAGGATTTCAGTAATGTAGCAATGAGAAGTCAATCCACGTATACGGCCCGTCGGTTCGATGGAAACTAAAGCCGTATGTGCGGTTAAGGAGATGCCGCCCCAGGCCATTAAAGATCCTCCTCCATAAGCAACAGTTTCCACGATGCAATATTGAGAATAACGTTCACCAACGCAACGTCGATCTCAATCACTTCCATGTAGACTCACCCTGGTCTCATCAGTAAAGAGTACATTACCCCACTGTTCTAACGCCCAATCATCATGCTCTCAGCAAATTATTTGCTGTCTAGTTTATTTCACTCCCCCAAACAATTGCAAGCAGTTCCTTTCCGATTCTGCCGATTCTGGAGTAGTTCTTCTCATGATCGTTAAGTGTACGAGAAGCATAGCAAATAGGATGTCCATTTTGTATCAGAACAGATCCAAGCGCAAAATTGCTCGCATCGGTTACTAACTTGAATTTCTTATTGAAGTTCGGATATTTCAAAATGGGGTAGTTTCTTTTAATTTCTCGAATTATGCTATGTAGTTTGGGTCATTTTGCAATTTTTCTTTAAATATCGAGGAATTGGGTAGACAATTTTCGCATAGTCCTTTATAAATTTTCTGTAATGCCCAGACGCCAAGAAATGATTTAAAATAATTAAAACAAAGTAAAAATTGTATCGTTAAGAATAAATGCGTTTTGGTTTCGAACCCCAAGAACGAAATATTATCATTAGACAATAACATACTAGTTCTTAAGAAGTTAAGGGATAAGGAACTGAACAGTACTTGTGACGAAAGACTATTTTACTTAAATGGAAACTATTTTATAACCTTCAACAATTGTACTATCTCTGTTTTTTTGATGAAATCGCAACTTTATTGTGAAAAAATGGTTACAAATGAATCATTTAAAGTATTGTCTATAGCTAACTACAACTTTTTCCCATCTTTCTGACAGAGCTCGAGGCCAGTCACGAATCAAGCCATTTTTGGATGTCTTCATATGAGCGGAACTGCTGACCAACCAGATCATGTGCCATCGAACGGAATAAAATAATCGGACGGTGAAATATCTGGGGAATATGGCGGGAGAGTCAGGACTTCACATTTGTGTGTTTCCAATAAGTTTTAATGGATTTGGCAACGTGAGGCCGAGATAATAACCTTTTTTATAATAATATTTACGAATATAAGCAAAAATTTGTTACTCCAAAATTAGAGCAAACATTTGGTACTGAAAATAAACTAACTCTCGAAGAAATTGTATTGGGACAAGGAGAAAATGTCGAAGAAATTAAAGAATTGAAATATCACAAAATTGCAAATTATGGCAAAGGAGTCTTTACCAATAAGAATAAACAAGATTCAAAGAATCTTGAAACTTAAGAAGGAGGAGCTACGCCAGCACCGATCATTGCACCATCAATAAGAAATTCTTACATTAGGTACTGCAGCGGAAATACTGCAGGTAAAAGTTCAAAAAATTCAACGTCTGAGCATTGCAACGACATTGAACTTATTAAAGATAAATATGAAATTCCATAAGAAATGATCGGCGGACGGAACACTTCTTCGTTATTCTCTTTTTATTTTTGAAATAATAATAAAGCAACGCTCATAAGAGTTGAAGCGGAACCGAAGTTCTGTATTATGTTTTTATTGTTAATAATTGATTTTAAAATCAAAACCCATAACTTGCGTACATATTTAAATGACGGAAAAATCGATCGCATTTTACTTTATTTGTAAATTTACAAAATGTTATACCCTATACATTATACCCTAAGTGAAACGAAAAGTACCACGAACGAAGGCGATTGTTTCTTGTGAGTGTCCCCGAAGTCAGATGAGGCTACAGATTCATTTTTTACCGCATCGAAACCCATTTTCGGAAGAGCGTTTAGCACGAAAAAACAAATTTGTGATATTTGCAAGATAAACGTGTGCAAGCAACACAGTGCCACGTCACAAATTTGCTCAAATTAAGTAAAAAATAGTCTGTCTCATTTGCCAAGTAATACTTTTTTTTAAATACCTAAGGTCTATTTTTAAAAAAAATTACTAAAAAAGAAAAACTAAATCTTTTCTAATACAAATAAAAAAAATTGCGTCATTTGCATTTAATTCGATATATTCAGCAATGTGCCTCTAGAACCACATATTACGTATGTAAGTCCGTTTGTGTAAATAATATTCTTTGCCCGAACAAGGGTTAAGCTGAAGTTTTTGCTGTATGGCAATAGCTATTGTGAAAAATATTGAATATGGTTATTCGGTAGCCCACCGTAAGCTTAAACTACCATATGATAACCTCTGCCTACTACCATACAATAACCTCTGCGAAATTGCTTTAAATATTTGTTTTATAGGTATTAAGGCTATGAGGATAATATCAATACTAATTACTGAAGCATATAATTTATTATCACGGAACAACCGTCTGAATGAGTTCTTAACGTTGGTGTTATCAAATCAAGGCTTTGTAGCAAATAATAAGAAATAAAAAGAAAGCATTAAAAAAATGTATCCAGTAGTGCATAGCACATGGGCTGAAAAGTCAGTGCCGTTTCTAAGAGAGGGCACCACTTGAATTAAATCCATACCATTTTCAGTTAGTACCAACCTTCAAAAAATACGTGTATAAATTTGACAGCTGTCGGACGATTAGTTCTCGAGATATACCGTTGTGAGTGAAGCAACTTTTGTTATTGTGAAAAAAATGGATTCAAAGTAATTTCGTGTGTTAATTTATCATTGCTTTTTGATGGGAAAAAATGCAGCCGATGAAAAGAAGTGGCTTGATAAGTGTTACCCGGACTCTGCACAAGCCGAACGAACCATTCGCAAGTGGACTGAAAAATATAAAAGTGGTCATACAAGCACCGAAGATGATGCACGCAGTGGACGTCCAAAAGAGGCTGTTTCAGATGAAAACATCAGAAAAGTCCACAAAATGATTACGAATGACCGTAAAGTGAAGTTGATCGAGATATCGTAGGCTCTGAAGATGTCAAAAGAGCGTGTTGGATATATCATACACGAATATTTGAACATGCGAAAGCTCTGTTCAAAGTGGGTGCCGCGTTTGCTCACAGTCGACCAAAAACAACAACGTGTTGATGACTCAGAGGAGTGTTTAAAGCTGTTCAACCGCAATAAAGCCGGATTTTTGTATCGGTATGTGATAATGGATGATACTTGGCTCCATCATGAGTGGCAAGCAGGCGACGAACTTCGTCCTCGGCTGGCAAAGTTATGGCATCCGTATTTTGGGATGCACATTGAATAATTTTCATCAAACTATCAACAACGACTACTACATTGCGTTGTTGGAGCGTTTGAAGGACGAAATCGCTGAAAAACGGCCGCATTTGAAGAAAAAGGAAGTGCTGTTTCATCAAGACTATTTCCTGTTCGCAGACCTCAAAAGAATGTTCGCCGGAAAGAGATTTAAGACCGATGAAGAAGTAATCGCCGAAACAGAGGCCTCTTTTGAGGCTAAACCAAAATCGTACTACAAAACTGGTATCGAAAGATTGAAAAATCGTTTCAATCAGTGTATCGCCCTCGAAGGCAACTATATTGATAAATAAATTTGAATTTTGCAAAAATTTTATGTTTTACTATAAAACGGCACGGACTTTTCAGCCAATGTGTAACTTAACATTTTTCCCAAATTATTAAAATATTTAATTGCAGAATTGCATAAAAAATAATTTTGCCTTCAAGTGAGTTACGTTATAGCTTTTCATATGTTGTCAGCATTCATGATAAAAACAACATACTGATTAGCTAATAAGATATACATACATGTATATAATATGCAATTAAGTTCACGCTGTTTGTCAATAGATGGCTCCAGCAGTAAGTGTTGCTCGATTTTGACATATCCAAAACGTCATGAACCAAGCTTTGACATATGGTAAACAAAGCGTTTTGACACATTAGTGATTTTGTGTTGGCGTCATACACTTTTATTTATGTGAAAATGTCTGATTTTATGCCAAATAATCGTCGTTTGCGGGAAGTGTTGATTTTATTGTTTCATTCGAAGAAAACAGCGGCTGAAACAAACCGATAGCTCCAAAAAGTTTACGGAGATGCTGCTCTAAGTGGAGCTTGATTCAGCAATAGTAGTTACCCGCCACGCCATTTCCAAGTGATTGCATGCGAAAAACGGTCGCAATACAAGCAGAGGC
Organism: Volucella zonaria; assembly: GCA_963966105.1. Classification (NCBI taxonomy): domain Eukaryota; kingdom Metazoa; phylum Arthropoda; class Insecta; order Diptera; family Syrphidae; genus Volucella; species Volucella zonaria. Next base: position 87,730,799 of record OZ014530.1, on the reverse strand, counting down.
ACGAAAAAGTGATTCTACAACAACCCGTTAAAACCTAATTGGGAGCGCTCAAATGGGAAGTCATACCCCACCCACCATATTGCACCGTCCGATTATTACTTGTTTCGTTCGATGGCACATGGCTGATCAGCAGTTCCGCTTATATGAAGACATCAAAAAATTTCTTAATTCGTAGATAGCCCCAAAAGATGAACACTTTTACCGTAACGGTATTCGAGCTCTGTCAGAAAGATGAGAAAAAGTTGTAGCTAGCGATGGGCAATACCTTGAATTATTCATTTGTAACCATTTTTTCACAATAAAGTTGCATTTTCATCAAAAAAGTTGCGCACCTAATATTTCTCCAATTTCCTTGATTTCGTAATTGAAACGTAACGTAACTTCCTCGAACCGAGGAAGTTTGTGGATTTTGTCAAATTATTACGATGTCTTTAAATTCTATTCGTAAAGATACACGAGAAGTTAAAAACATATTTAAAAGTTTTTCAAAGCTTTTCGTTCCTAATGTCTGTCTATAAAGGCTTTGTCCAGAACAAAACTCCTCTAGGATAGAAATACAATATAAGTTTTAAATTTTCGAGTTGATGAGCAGTTAGTATAAATGCAACTTCTGTTTTTAGTTCTAATAGACTACTGACAACGTGAGCTAAAAGCGACAATGTATTTTTTAACATTACCTTCAGAACCAGAAAGATTATGATAATATCACTGGGATAGGCATTTCGTTTCCCTGATCCAATATTGAAACGGATGCAATTCTTAATATATATTTCTCGCTACTACATTGTTTTGTGAGGTAACTTTAAATTAAAAAAACCGAGTTGCATATGCCAAAGCTAGCGGGAACTTAGATATCAGACATTATATCAATTCATTCGCACAAAAATTCACCAAACAAATTCAAGTTGAAATCGGTCACGTTTTCTTTGGAAATTCATATGTATGTACAGCAGAGCTTCGATAATACAAACACCCAAAATGTATACCCTGTCTGGACTAGTGAATCGTTAGGATTCAGGCTCGGATAGGCAGACATTTTGAAGGCATTTTTCGAAACATAACAAAGTTTCTCATAATTTAAAATATATTTTAATAATGTAAAAAATGTTATATATGTAATACATATTAGAGTGTAATGCAATTTATGTAATTACGTTTTTTAAAAAAAAAATTCCAATATACATAGTACTTTGACGAGTGATATTTAGCGACATAGAAAACGCTTTATTCCTTATTTTACGTAATAACATTTTTTGTGGAATCGAAATATCGACTTCATCCGCCCAATCTAAGCAATTATTTAAGGCAGACACAGCTTGAGTATGTGGAATCCTTGCAACTGGTTCCGATGACTCAAATTCTTCTTCGCTTTCGATTTCCTGCTGATTCATTACTTGTCTTACTATGTCTACATCAGTTGACGGCTCCTGACAGTCAATGTAATCATTGCTTAATAAGAAATTGTTAGTATCTACTTCTGAAAAGCCTCTGTTACGAAAAATGCTTAATGGGAGATTATCTTCATGACCAAAATCATCTACATCTTGGCTAGACATTCGATTCTGATTCGAATAACAAAGGCCACAGAGGCATCCAAGACTTTTTAATCAAATTTGAAGACAATTGCTGCCAACCTTGAGCCAATGAAAACACTATATCTTTCACTGTGGTCTTTTTAAGCAGTTGAGATAGATAGATAGATATATTTTTTATTTTGCATAATATAACTTACATTTGTTATTGCACATTTTACATTTAGAGATTTGGTACATTTGTTACCTTACTACTAAAAAAGGAAAAGGTTTTGATACAAAGTAAAAAGAATTAGCATGAAGAGTACGAGCGGAGGAAAGGTGCTACAAAAACCATGCAAAAACAAAAAAAAATAAAAAATATATATATATATATATGTACATGCATAACATATATTATATATGCATATATAGTATACATAATAATATATGTATATATAACACATCGGCTGAAAAGTCCGCGCTTTATTTATCAATATAGTTGCCTTCGAGGGCGATACACTGATTGAAACGATTTTTCAATCTTTCGATACCAGTTTCGTAGTACTAGTACGATTTCAGTTTATCCTCAAAATAGGCCTCTGTTTCGGCGATTATTTCTTCATCGGTCTTAAATCTCTTTCCGGCGAGCATTCTTTTGAGGTCTGCGAACAGGAAATAGTCGCTGGGGACCAAATCTGGAGAATACGGTGTGTGGGGAAGCAATTCGTAGCCAAATTCATTTAATTTTGCCATCGTTTTCATCGACTTGTGATACGGTGCATTGTCTTGATGAAACAGCACTTTCTTTTTCTTCAAATGCGGCCGTTTTTCAGCGATTTCGTCCTTCAAACGCTCCAACAACGCAATGTAGTGGTCGCTGTTGATAGTCTGCCCCTTTTGGAGATAGTCGTTGAAAATTATTCCATGTGCATCCCAAAATACGGATGCCATAACCTTGCCAGCCGAGGACGAAGTTCGTCGCCTGCTCACCACTCAGCTGACTGCCGACTTGACTCTGGGGTGAAGTGATGGAGCCAAGTATCATCCATTATCACATACCGACGCAAAAATTCGGCTTTATTGCGGTTGAACAGCTTTAAACACTCATCTGAATCATCAACACGTTGTTGTTTTTGGTCGACTGTGAGCAAACGCGGCACCCACTTTGAACAGAGCTTTCGCATGTTCAAATATTCGTGTATGATATATCCAACACGCTCTTTTGATATCTCCAGAGCCTACGATATCTCGATCAACTTCACTTTACGGTCATTCGTAATCATTTTGTGGACTTTTCTGATGTTTTCATCTGAAACAGCCTCTTTTGGACGTCCACTGCGTGCATCATCTTCTGCGCTTGTATGACCACTTTTATATTTTTCAGTCAACTTGCGAATGGTTCGTTCGGCTTGTGCAGAGTCCGGGTAACACTTATCAAGCCATTTTTTTTCATCGGCTGCATTTTTTCCCATCAAAAAGCAATGATAAATTAACACACGAAATTACTTTGAATCCATTTTTTTCACAATAACAAAAGTTGCTTCACTCACAACGGTATATCTCGAGAACTAATCGTCCGACAGCTGTCAAATTTATACAGGTATTTTTTGAAGGTTGGTACTCGTACTAACTGAAAATGGTATGGATTTAATTCAAGTGGTGCCCTCTCTTAGAAACGGAACGGATTTTTCAGACGATGTGTTGTTTTATATACTAAGGAATTTTTGAAAAGGTGTGTATAGATGCATAATCACAGAAACATACATAATTATAAATAAATTAATAACAAAAAGAACAAAAAATTGTTAAGTAAATATATATATGTTAGGAAATACATAATTATCACACACTATGATTTTTTTTTACTTTTTCCAAGATTTTGCTTAGGCTGCTGAGTAAACTTATTGGTCTGTAACTGGTGACAGACTCTGCAGGCTTTCCAGCTTTTAATATAGGGATAACTTTAGCCATTTTCCATTTTTGCGGAAAATATTGCAATTTAAGACATGCGTTGACTAGAAAAGTTGAATGTCTTAAACCCAAAAACGACAAATATTTCAGATAATTGTTTCTTATTCCATCTAACCCACCCGTTTTATTAACTTTAAGGGATTTTATAATGTCTGTAACAGTGGTTACAGAAACAAAGGCGTTTGTTGGGGTGTTACAAATATTGTTGTTAAAAGTCGTAATTTTTTGTACAACCAAGGTGTTGGTTTCTGAGATAAAGAATGACTTTAGAGAAAAATTCAGAGAGAGAATCTGCTCTCTCTTTGTCAGTAAAAATATAGGCATCATCATTTCTGAGTGTTGGTATTAGTCTATTTTTATTCTTCATCACTTTGACTATATTCCAAAAAGGCTTACAATTTTTGTCTAAAGATTCTAGTTTTAGATTCCATCTGTGGTTACGAAACTGTAAAATAAGTTTTTTTCTCAAAATGTTTAAATAATGGAGCTGTAATTTGAGATTAGGCTGACGGTATCTTTGCTAATTGCGTCTTAAGGTATCACGAATTTTTATGTGTTCAAAGATATAATTTGGAAGCTGAACTGGAGAATTACATCTTGTTATTTTTGGAACACTTTTTTCAATAGCATCGTTGATAAGTTTTGTGAAGTTATTAACGATAGCATCCACATCATCTTTGCTTGAAACTGAATCCAGTTGCAAGTCAGTTTGCATTTTTAAAATCATAGGACAAGGGTTTGTTAATCTTTTTTGAAAAATACAGCTTACAAAAAACAGGAAAGTGATCAGAATATATGTATGTTAGACACCGACGAGTTGAGACAGTAAACTCATACGATTGGTAATAAAAACGTCAAGAACAGAAGGACTTTTACGCAGATCTGCAGGTACATAGGTAGGGTTTGGGGAAAAAAGAATGGAACACACTGAATAAGATAACATACCAGAAAGTACATTACCCCACGTATTTGCACGAATACATCCCCAATCACGATGACGACAGTTAAAATCACCAGCAAGAATGACATCATCGCCTGTTAATAAAAGGCAACGCAGGTCCCTTTTAAAGAGCCTTTTATTTTCGGCCGATGAACTTGCTCCAGGAAAATATACACAGTAGAATTTAACTGTTCTATTGTTATATTTGAGTTCTATACCCACATTTTCCATAAGATGAGTTCGAATGACTGGTAGCAGAAAATGGTGAACTGATCTACGAACAAGAATAGCAACTCCTCATCCCCTTCTATTAATTCTATCAACACGATAACTTATGTAGACAGAGTTAGATAAATTGTTACTATTTGATTTAAGGCCAGTTTCAGTAATAAGACAGATATCAATATTATATTGTAATTTGATAAAAAGTTCAAAAATTCAATTCTTTTGCTGTTAATACCCCTAGCATTCCAATTAATAATTCTTAGATTAGTATTAGTTATATTCTTTAACATTAGTAAAAAAATACTTAGTAGCTAAATGTGTAATAACCCTGAATTGATCAGTTCTCGAAGTACATTTGGATGTATCAGACAATAAGTCCATAACTAAATCGTGAATTTCCTCAAAAGAAAAAAGATTGTTGCTGGAATCATTGATGAAGTTACTGCTTACAACCGACGCCACTGTGTGTTTCTTCAGAGGAACTGACGTAGACAAAATTTGTTCATTTCCACTCAATGCTACGTGCCGCGGCAAGGGGGGAAACTCCATCGTGGAACTTAGTTTGAGCCGTGCGTGGAGTTGTTGTAAAAGCTTTCGTCTTTTGAGAGCTTTCCATAGATGGAATTTTCGAAAAGCTTTTACATGTGAACAATATAGTAGTTTCTCGCTTAATGGATTTTTCTCTCCATAAATTTGGTTCTTGGAGAGCATCTTAGATCGGTAAATTTTTGATCTCCATTGCAGTTTGCACACTTAATGCAGAGTGAGTTTTTACATTCACTCGTTTTGTGAGAGCCGGCGCAATTAGCGCAGTAGGTCTTAACCTGACAATTTTTCTCACCGTGACCAAACATTTGGCAATTATAGCATTGAGTGAGTTTACATTTTAATTTTCTTTGGAAACTCAAACTTATCTGTGTATAGAACAATGATCGGTAGTTTTTCTTAAGCTCCGCTAATTTTACAGAACCATTTTCTAGTGACACCAGATAGATACGAGTAGTATCAACGTAGTGATCGCATTTTTTTTTAATTTTCTTAACTTCAACACATTTTAAGCCGCGTGTACAAAATTCATTTTTAAAAGTGTCAACTTCAATATTTTCTAGTCCAAATAAGACTTTAAGTAGTTTTACACTTTTAACGTCATGCGAAAAATATTGGCAATTCCGTTGCTTTAAAGAGTTTAACACTTCTCTATATGACTCTAACGATTCACAGGCAATTTTGATACCGATATAAAGTTTTTTAATAGAGTAGTCACTGACGTTAGATGATTTCATCAAAATATGCACAAACTCGGGATTTTTGTGTAATAGCTTAATGGTGGGAACATGAATTTTTTTTTTGGGTCATTATCCTGGTCGATAACAATATCGCTCGAGTCAATGTCGTCCATATCACTGTCTCGATATTGCTATAATTTGCTCGTGATAATAATTCTAAGTAAAGTAAACTTTATAGGCAAAAACATAATACTCGAGACCGTCGACTTTGAAAGCTCGCAGAGAACTCAAGCAGTTGAGTTACTTCACATTCTGGATCAACTTCTTGCTGGCCAAAAATTTGCAAGAGGAGTTTTTTTTTTATATATCACTTTAATGTTTTGAATCACATTTTGGTCCATGGGTTGAATAAGAACTGTGTAATTATGTGGCGTGTACAAAACAGTGAAATTTTCGTCGATCGATTGCAGATCTTCTTCTAGTGGATGCACTGGTGCATTATCAAGAAGTAAAAGTGTTTTTAGCGGTAGGTTTTGTTTCAATAAAAATTTCTTTACTTCGGGAATGAAATGTCCTTTTAGCCACTCTAAAAATATTGGTCTTGTAACCCAAGCATTTCTTTGACCTGTGTAATGGACTAGGAACTTTTTGGCTGCTGCAAATGCAAGTGACCGTTGTGCTTTGCCAACAACCAGCAAAGGCAGTTTGTGCTTTCCGGTTGCGTTTGCGCATGGCATAAATGTGATCCTCTCGTTCGATGCTTCGGAACCTGGGGCCTTACTCTCTGACCCAGACTCCGGCGTTTTGCCTGGTATCATTTTCCAGTACAAGCGTGATTCGCTGCTGTAAAAACCACGTACATAAAGCATCTTCAAGCTGGGAGTTTTCAGGAGTTTTTAAGGTTTTTCTGGTGCCTGGATTCTTTTCTGTGTTTATTACAAATGATCTTATTTTTTCCTCCTTGCCTTTAATGTCAAAAGTAAAAGATTTTTCAACCTTATACTACATTGCAAGAACTGATAACGAGATACCTTGCTTAATCCTGTCCAAAATCTCTCACTTTTGTGATATTGTTAATGTGATATGTTTCCTTTTCTTCAATAACATTATTTACATACGAAATAATTTAAAAATCCCTTTGTTGTTGACGATGATGATTGACAGCTAAAGCGTTGTCGACTTTTAGATTATCTCAGGTCTTATTTTTGTAAGATTACCTATCATTAATTACCTATGTTTTCTGAATATGCACGTTGACGCAGCATCCCGCACCGGAAAGTTTTCAATTCCAGCTCATAGGGACAATGCCGTAGAGGACAGACTTATCTTACGTGTCGCGCTCAAATGGAAGGGGACCTGAGCCAACTTCGTGGACAAAGACCAGGCCAGTTGGAGAGGCATATAAGCTGAGACCCTGGCCCACCCCGAACTGTAGCACAATCTAAGCATGTTAAGTTCATAAGGAAGCCTTTAAGATTGTATTAACGAGGTAAGAATATAATCTGATGATGTGCCAAAGGAGATGGGACAAAATTGTATGTAACTTTGGCCAAGAGCGCACATCAATGAGACTGGTATCAAAATAAAGCTCAGCGTTGGTACATGAAAACTATGAAGTTTTATGAAAATCGTTTGTGGGGATTTTGGGATTTTCTTATGTGAAATTTGTATTGCGGGTGAAACTTCTGATGATTTTTGTCCGTTAATATGCATTTTGTTACCAGATTGGTCGTCTATTAAAACATTATGCAGAAAATTTACAGGTGGTATTTCTACACGTGCTTGATGATGGTATCTTGGGTATACCACAAAATATACACAACGGAGGCACAAAATCTGTCAGTTCTCATTGTGGGTTCCCGTGGCTCAAGCTGTAGCGTACTGCCTTCCAAATCGGACGATTCGCGTTTTCGTACCAGCAGCGGCCAAAATACCACCTCGATCAAAAAGTTCCAAAAGTTCAGAAAATTAAAAATACAAGTTTATTCATCTAAATCTATATTGTACCCTTCACTGCAACACACTTATGCCAGCGCTTGATAAATTCCTCGAAACATTTTTTATATTTCGGTATGTCCATCAGTGCTTCCTGCGATTTTTCCATTACTTCCTCTCGCCTGCTAAAACGCGTTCCCCGTAGTGGTTTTTTTAACTCGATTGAACAGAAAGAAGTCACAGGGAGCCAAATCAGGTGGATTCGGTGGCTCTTAGATGATATTTGTTGCATTTTTCGTCAAAAAAATTACGAATAATGATGGCACTGTGCGACGGTGCGTTATCATGGTGCAAAATCCACGAGTTTTCTGCCCACAATTCTGGTCTCTTTCGGCGAATAGCTTCACGCAAACGTCTCATAACACCCAAATAATACTCTTTGTTTACTGAATGGCCTTCTGGGAAAAATTCGTGATGCACTACACCGTTGTAATCCATGAAAACCGTGAGCATTGCCTTCTTTTTTGACTGAAAACGATGTGGTTTTTTTGTTCTCGGCTCATTTGGTGAACGCCATTTATTTGCCTGATGTCTGGATTGCATGTCGTACTCATAAACCCACGTCTTTTCTCCAGCAATGATCCTTTTGATGAATGTGGGATCGGATTCAGCCTCGCAAATCATCTCTTTTGCGTTGGTCTCTTTTGTATGAAATTGAGGTCTTTTGGCACCAATTTTGCTGCTACACGACGGAAATCCAAATCATTAACCAAAATGTGTTGGACAGAACCAGAGGCAATGTTCAAGTCCTCCGCTATCTCTCTGATGGTTAATTTGCGGTTATTGACCAACATTTCTTTTACTTCATCAATGTTTTCGTCGCTTTTCGATGTCGATGGTATGCCATTGCGTTCATCATCTTCGATTGACTCACGACCACTTTTGAACTGCTCGTGCCACTGGTAAACGACCGTTTTCTTTAGTTAATCATTGCCTAAAAACTTTTCCAATGTTCGCGCACCATTAAATCCATTTTTTACGCAACATTTAATACAAGTTCGTTGTTACAAATTTAAATCCATTTCTAAAATTGTAAAAAATCGCCAACACACAGAGATAGATGTACTCCTGGATACGTAACTTTTGCAAATATCAAGCTAAGATGCTAAGATTTAGAGGGAATGTCAACAACAGATTTACCAGCTTAACAAAGGAAAACAGAACTCAAATTGGAATAATGGGAGCGCCACACGGTGGCGGAAGCCTTTTGATCAAAGTGGCCCAAACATCTTCCCCTCTCTTTCTATCCAATTTTCCAAAAAACACATGCTCCGGCATTTTAAGAGTAGTAATACCCTCTTGGTCCTAAGTTCTTAAAAAAAAAAAACAACCAGACAAGTACAATAATTGATAGAATTGCTTCTATTAGCAACATTTTCCTCATTGCTAACAAGAATGTGTGTATAATATACTCTAGAAGTTACATTTTTATGCGACCTTTTAACAAGTAACATAATTATTTCCTTATAAACGCTGGTGTCCTGTAGTAAATATTGCTATATGTATTTGGACACACGTCCATTTTGAAGGGATATTTTACGTAGCTCTGGCATACTTTGTAAGGGAAAGTTCATTAAGTTAGCAAAATGCCCTTCAATACTTTGAAACGCTGTCCTTCTTCGATTATGTTTATTTTCTATCACAAAATCACGTAGGTGATTGAGATTATTTAATCTGCTCAAAGCTACTCGTATTTCCAACAGCTCATAAGCATGATCGGTGTCTTCTTGTTAAAAATTGCTGAAGCCATTTTAAAATCATCCATCAAGTAGGAGGGAGCAGGATTGAAGAACTCCTGACGGAACAGATTATCATCTCTTTTAAAGCGTCCATTTACAACTTCTACAACCCCCTTACATATCGTTAGACATTGCGATTTGTTTGCATGACATTTTGTTAATTGCTGATGTCCTTCCAGCAGGGATTCGGGCATATGCGCTCTGTACCCATGTAATTCTAGGGTTAAAATGGAATATCTGAGGCCACTATCGAAAATGAAAATATTATTCCTTCTAATAAATGGCCTCATCGTCCCATTTTCGCTTCGGAAGAGCTTGTTCATTATTGAAGCATCCGAAGCAGTGGATTATATGAGAAATGGTTTAATGATATTCTGATACTAATGCAAGCTGTACGTTTGTTTTTGAAATGCGTAATTAGGGCTCTATTAGATGTAAACATATCTGCCGTTATAAATGACTATCATTTTCAGATATTTCGGGGTTGCCAAAAAATTCATTCGGAATTAATTCATTCCTTATACCATCGTCTTGAACGCTCATATGTTCCAAGCCCATGTAGCGTGGTACCAACTGTCATGATAGCAGCTCCTAACCGTGGGCAAGTACCGTCACAGTGTTCTGCAGGATATGCTAAGCAATAAAGAAAGCCTATGATTTCTATCGCCTCATCTTAATTTTGCCATATAAGCAAAAAGCTTAGTACTTAAAATAGACGGTACTTATATATGTAAATCTGTGAAGTATTCTGGACAGGATTACCAATACCAAAACAAATACAGCTTCATTTCGTTGATATTTTGTAGATTGATTGGATTTGCAGCCATGTTGGTAACAATCCGCATCATATCATCGATTTGCTTCCCAGTAAAATCACGAAATTGGGTACTATTTGCTAAGCGCGACTAATCATGCGCAGAAATATGAAAGCCACAAAGCATGTATACATACAAATACTCCTCCGTGGCGTCGATGATTTCCTCTCGTGAGCTGAATTTTTTATTGATGAGCCATCTTTTGAGGTTTGGGAAGAGATAGTCAGATTGATCCAAATCCAGTTACCAATCGACGCCAAAAGTCCGCCCGATTCCGCATCAGCAAGTCCAAACACTCTTTCGAAGTGCTCTCGCGTTCGTGTTTTTGGTCAGGAGTGAGCATGCGCGGCACCCAGCGGCAGGATAACTTTTTCATATGCAGAATATTGCCCAAAATATGGCGTGTGCGCTCAGTACTAATCTTTGTGGTATCTGCTAGCTAGCGCACCTTCACTTTCCGGTCAGCCAACACCATTTCATGTATTTTTTTGACATTGTCCTCTGTAACCGCATCGGAGGGCCTGCCGCTGTGGACTTGATCGGTAGTGGAGTTGCGGCCACCATAAAACTCTCGTAACCAATATTTGACGGTGTAATCTGACGAAGCATTAGTCCCATAATATTTATCAAACTTTTCATTTGTGTCCTTCGCAGTTTTGCTTCTCAAAAAATAATGTTTTATGAGAGAACGAAAATCGTTTTTGTCCATACTCAACATGATGCCAAACACGTCAACAACAATCAGCTGTCAAAACAAAACTAAAGACAGTATCGCACTGAAATTTGGCATGTCTGCCTAAATATGAACGGACTTCAAGGCACCATAACCTTTTTTGCAGTAGCAGCGCATTCTGGCGGTCAAGGAGGTTACTTTTGACTTAGTGATCAGTTAATAATTATTTCTTTATCACTTTCGGGATACGTAATCTTTCGATACTTTGGCAGTTACCGAATACGCACTGGGCATTCTGTTGCAGAAACGCGTTTATATACCTACTGCTAAAAGTACTTTTAGTTGCACCTAATTCACCAACAATCTGTTCTTCACGTTTAGCAAGGATAATATCATGCCAAATTCGATCTCCTATTCGCGGCCAACAACGCATACAAACTTGACTTATGTTGATTCAGAATTATGTAACAAAAGTAGTTTTATATGAGATTATACAGGGTGTTCCCTAATTCATCAACGATAATTTGGGAAATGATTCCTGGCTATATTTTATGAAAAAAATCATTCTACAGTTAGGGTCTATATTCAGTGTTGATAGCATTTATCGAGGATTGAAAAAGGGCTTACTTTGGTCTTTGGTGGACCCATGTTAAAGAAAATTGCTCCGTTAGTACTTATGGTAGAAACCACGTGTTCCATTTTCAATGCCCATGCCAATTTGTGATTTTGAGGTCACATTTCTCCAGAAAATGCCTAATTAACATAACGTGTTACAATTTTTTTCTAACGAAATAACAATAATAAAAACAAAAAACATCATCAAGTTTGCCCAAAAAGCCATAGATCTTATGATACTTGGGAAAACCTGCAGCAGAAGAAAGACTATAAAAAAAGATTTTAGGTGGTTTTGGATAATTTGTATTTTATGTATATATTAAAATACATAGTTCTAACAGCTGCTCAAAGTGTCCTCCTTGGTTTTGTATGTATGCTAGGGCTATGTTTTTGGATTTCACTGTCAATGTTTATTGATGCTAACTACTGCCCCACTTTTGATGACACTTCAAGAATACGCTCCTCCAATTCAATTAGTGTTACTATTTCGGTTGAATAAACAAGACTATAAGGTCAGCCGATCTTGCAAACTAGTTCATTTCTTTCCTATCCAACGGTTACCGTACTCTTCGTCTAGCCAATTCTTAATCCCACGACAATAGTGGTCTACAGCACCATATTGTTGAAAATATGATGAAGTTAGTTGAATCAGTGGAATGTCCTCCAATAGTTCTGGTAAATCATTTCGCAAAAACTCCAGTCAGTTTGTAGAATTCAGCCTAGGTAGACGTTTAAAGAGGCCGATTAACTTGTTTCCAATTACACCTGCCCGCATATTGGCGGCGAATTTGTGTTGAAATGATTTATGTCTCCTTGTATGTGGATTGTCCACAGCCCACATATGAAAATTATGAAAATTTGTGATTTCATCTCTTTATAATTGATATTCGTCCGTCCAAAGAATTCTGCTAATAAACTCGTTGTCATCCAAGCTCCGCTTCAGCAACCAGTTAGAAAACAAATTTTATATCTGGAAATATTGAATTGCAAATTAAGCATCTGATGCTGATGGATCAGTTGTAACAGCTTCCAGTATTCTTTCATCAGCCCACATTCTTCTTAGTCGTGGAGCTTCCGCGTTAGGTCGTGTATTTGAAACTGATCCCGTTTCTCGAAGTCTTCGATACGTATTTTCAAATACTCCTTCACTAGGAAGTCGTCGGCGTCCATTAGGATAAAGTTCATTGTATCTTTGTCGCGCTCTAGTTGAACTTCCTTTACACAGCTCTTAAACGCAATTAATGTCTGAGTATTCTTGGTTTGGAAATGCAGACATTTCAAATACCAATTGTAACATTGACGTACAAAATTAGACTGGTAACTTAATTTTTTTTAACCTTTTGTACCATTTTTGTTTCGTGAATTTTCCAAATAGGGCTTCATACACCAGACCTAACTCTTTCTGAGAACTTTTAAGGAAGAGGGTAAGGAAATAGGGGTTTTTGATAGGTGGTCAAATAAACAAGCACGCTTTAAAACTTTTTAAGGCTATGCAATTTTAAAAAGTTATTGGAAAATTATTAATTCTTGGAAAACCACTCTTACGAATATTGTCAACTGTTGTTAGAAACGTAGGTAAAAGCTTATAAATTCCTTTTTTTTGCCTGCTACAGGTTTTCTTAAGTACGAGGGCGGGTCAATAAGTCCGTGACTTTTGGATTAAAACTGATTTTTTGATAAAAAAATAATTTTATTTTTCAACGTAGTCTCAGTTGAGCTCTCTACACTTTGTCCAACGCTTCTCCAATTTTTTTATCCCTTCCAAAAAAAATGATTTGTCGAGGTCCTCAAAATGACGAGATGACTTCATCATTGGAGTCAAATCTTTTTCCACCAAGCCATTTCTTCAGGTTTGGGAACAAGAAGTAGTCGCTCGGAGCCAAATCTGGAGAATAGGGTGGATGAGGGAGCAATTCATAGCCCAATTCATGGATTTTTGCCATGGCAACTGCACATGTGTGCACCCTTGCATTGTCTTGGTGGAAAAGAACTTTTTTCTTTGCCAAATGAGGTCGTTTTTTTTTCAAATCGTCATTGAATCGGTCCAATAAGTTGGCATAATATTCCCCATTGATTGTTCTTCCCTTTTGAAGGTAGTCAATGTGGATTATCCCGCGTGCATCCCAAAAAACAGTCGCCATAACTTTATTGGCTGACAAACCCACCTTGGCCTTCTTTGGCGCCAATTCACCCTTAGAAACCCACTGTTTTGACTGTTGTTTGTTGTGATGGATCCATATTTCGTCCACGGTTACAAAACGGCGCAAAAACTCCTCCATATTGCGATTAAACAACGCCAAACCTTCCTGTGAAGTTGTTACACGATTGCGTTTGTGGTCGACTGTGAGCAAACGCGGCACCCATCTTGCGGAAAGCTTTCTCATGCCCAAGTGATCATTCAAAATTGAAACCACTGAGCCATGCGAGATCCCTACGGCTTCCACAATCTCTCGCACTTTCAATCTTCGGTCGGCCAACACCATATCGTGAATTTTTTCGATTGTTTCGGGTGTAGAGACCTCAACTGGGCGTCCAGGAGGTTCGGCATCTTCAGTGCTTGTACGGCCACAACGAAATTCAGTAAACCACTTTTTTACCATTGAAATCGATGGTGCAGTATTTATCAAGCTTAGCCTTGGTCTCGGTAATAGTTTTTTTTCGCAAGAAATAATGCTTAATAAGCACACGAAATTCACTTTTTTCCATTTTCTCCTCAAATTAGTGAGTAGTCTGATAAAAATAGCTGTCAAACACAAACTAACTGACGCAGCAAGTTTAAATTTTGACAGGAGTCAACTGACAAATGCCTGTTCACAGGAGCAGTGTTGCTGTTTCAGTAAAGAGGTCAGAAATTCAAAAATGCACAGAATTATTGACCCGCCCTCGTATTATAAAATCTATGGGGTTTTCTAGAAACTTGTTAAAGATATTTCTTTTTATTATTGTTACTTTCATAAGAAAAAAAACAGTAATATGGTACGAGGGCGGTTCAATAAGTCCGTGACTTTTTGAATTTCTGACCTCTTTACTGAAACAGCAACACTGCTCCTGTCAACAGGCATCTGTCAATTGACTCCTGTCAAAATTTAAACTTGCTGCGTCAGTTAGTTTGTGCTTGACAGCTATTTTTATCAGACTACTCACTAATTTGAGGAGAAAATGGAAAAAAGTGAATTTCGTGTGCTTATTAAGCATTATTTCTTGCGAAAAAAAACCATTACCGAGACCAAGGCTAAGCTTGATAAATACTATGGGGACTCTGCACCATCGATTTCAATGGTAAAAAAGTGGTTTACTGAATTTCGTTGTGGCCGTACAAGCACTGAAGATGCCGAACCTCCTGGACGCCCAGTTGAGGTCTCTACACCCGAAACAATCGAAAAAATTCACGATATGGTGTTGGCCGACCGAAGATTGAAAGTGCGAGAGATTGTGGAAGCCGTAGGGATCTCGCATGGCTCAGTGGTTTCAATTTTGAATGATCACTTGGGCATGAGAAAACTTTCCGCAAGATGGGTGCCGCGTTTGCTCACAGTCGACCACAAACGCAATCGTGTAACAACTTCACAGGAAGGTTTGGCGTTGTTTAATCGCAATATGGAGGAGTTTTTACGCCGTTTTGTAACCGTGGACGAAACATGGATCCATCACAACACACCAGAGAACAAACAACAGTCAAAACAGTGGGTTTCTAAGGGTGAATCGGCGCCAAAGAAGGCCAAGGTGGGTTTGTCAGCCAATAAAGTTATGGCGACTGTTTTTTGGGATGCACGCGGGATAATCCACATTGACTACCTTCAAAATATGGGGAATATTATGCCAACTTATTGGACCGATTCAATGACGATTTGAAAAAAAAACGACCTCATTTGGCCAAGAAAAAAGTTCTTTTCCACCAAGACAATGCAAGGGTGCACACATGTGCAGTTGCCATGGCAAAAATCCATGAATTGGGCTATGAATTGCTCCCTCATCCACCCTATTCTCCAGATTTGGCTCCGAGCGACTACTTCTTGTTCCGAAACCTGAAGAAATGGCTTGGTGGAAAAAGATTTGACTCCAATGATGAAGTCATCTCGTCATTTTGAGGACCTCGACAAATCATTTTTTTTGGAAGGGATAAAAAAAATGGAGAAGCGTTGGACAAAGTGTATAGAGCTCAAAGGAGACTACGTTGAAAAATAAAATCATTTTTTTATCAAAAAATCTGTGTTTTAATTAAAAGTCATATTTGTTTGACATGGCATACGAAAGAACCGAAAAAGTAATTAAAACACAGCCAAATTACAAATATTTAAAAAATATTTGCTTAAATTAATTAGAAAAAGCGTTCCGACTTTCGCTTTTGCTTCCTTAAATATCAACTTAAAACTATTACATCGTACTTTCATACTCTCGATTTCAAAAAAAAAATTGTTCTACATGGAAAACTTAAATGTATAAAAATGAGAAAATTAAATAACTCTCCACTTACAGGAGCATTCAAATTAGATTGCAGCATTCTCACACAAAATTTTACAACCCCCAACGGACCCCAAACAAACGTGAAAACAGGGTTAAAAAAACGTGGAAACACTCAAAGTAGAAACAGAAAAAATCGTGTCGCCCATTGAGAATTAAGAACATACTCGTACATACATTACACCCTGCAATCTCACCTGTGTGTCCACAAGATGCGCGACGCGCTCGTGATAAGTTCAGTAACGCTTCTACCCGAATCAAGCCCCCGAATCCTCATGCATTTGCGGTTTGTATATTTGTCCTGCATTTATTTCTTCTACATTTGCAATTGCCAACTCCAAAAGTTCATAATCAGTGCTACCACTTTGTTCAACAAACAACAAAAACTTCATACATACAAAGATAATAATCTGATATTTGGAATGGTCTAAAAAATATACGGCATGCAAAAGGAACGCAAAAATTAACAGCTTGATTTGATTGGACTAAATGGCCATTTTAAAAGACCGGTGCGTGTAGGTAAACATTACAGTCTACAAGTTTACCAACTCAAAGAGAAGATTAGACTGTTAGCTTGCTTCATAATCTAAATATTGTATATACTTTTTGATATAATCGTAGTGAAGTAGTGAAAGAAATCTAGTCACTACGGAATAGTTAATATTTTTAAAGAATAGTTCATATTTTTTTTTACAAATTTTGTTAGAGATATCAATCATTACTTACTTACTTACATAGGTGGCGCTGCAGTTCAGGGTGAACTTGGGCCTCCACTAAGAAGCCTCTCTAGTTAGCCTGGTCTTTAGCTAACTCCTTCCAGTTGGTCACTTCAAATCGGTGCTACCTAAGGTGAGGACTTCCTCTACTGCGTTGTACCTCAGGGTCAGATTCTTCCTCTGCCGACCGGAACATTGCTGTCTATTTGCTCTACATATCCTTCCCATCTCAGGCGAATGATGAGCAGTTTTCTGACTATTTTTCTCCTGAAACGATTGAGAATATCTTCATCCGCTTTTGATAAAGTCCATGCTTCATCGCCATAAAGTTGGACTGAGATGATCAAGATCTTACATAGAGTGTCCTTAGATTTTCGGGATCAAGGCCTTATTACTCAATTTCCTTCTTAGCCCAACAAAACAGCGGTTGGCAAGAGTGGTTCTTCGTTTTATTTTCGCTGAAGTGTTGTTGGCAGAATTAATAACAGAGCCAATTTAAACAAAGTCCCTCATACTACCTCGAAATTACAGCTGTCGGCTATGACGTCCTCTCCAATTCGTCGACTTTGTATGCCCCTTCTTCTTGACAGTATATATTCGGTTGTGCGCTCTTTTACCGCTAAACCCATTGTGGCAGCTTACGTTTCAATGCACCCCTGACAGCCCTGTGCATTCCCAATTATACTGACATCATCGGCGTACGATAGTACTTGCACACATTTTTGAAAGATTGAGCTTCCGGGTTGGCTTGTGGGTTCCGCACAATTTTTTTAACTAAGATGTTAAAGAAATCTCATAACATCGCGTCACCTTGTCTAAAACTCTTTTTAACATCAAAGGTTTCGGTTAAGTCGTTAGCGAATTTGAGCAGTAAAGGTTCTCAATCGTCATTCTGCACACACGGACTGGCTTGTCAGGGACGCCAAAAATAGACATAGGTTCACATATATATTTAGATTTAGACGTTCACATTATGTGGCAGATAAGATCTTGTATGCCATGATGAGGAGATTTATGCCTCTATAGTCGGCGCAGTTGAGAGAGTCCCCTTGTGGATCGGAAAAACGATATTGGGATTTCATTTATTGCATAAAGCATACACTCTCCTGACCAGATCTGAGAAATGAGTTTCTGTGTGCTCTCCACAAAGTCATTTCCAGCAGCTTTGAATACCTCGGTCGGTAAGACCTTAGGTCAAGCTGCTTAGTTGGATTTGAGTTTAAATATTGTTATCCTTACTTCATTTTGGTCATTTAGGCGGAAGGTTTGGCTATCATAATCTAAGTTAAATATTCTATTCTACCTGAAGGCTAAAAACAGTTTTCCGTATTTTCACCCCTGACTGTGGCTCCACAGACGGGCCCCCGCCCAATTATCAAGACTTCGCCCATCAATTACGTTGTCTAATAAAAAGCGGGGGCAGAGCATATTACTGGTCTAATCGTAAGCATCTTCAGATGACGCGCCCGAAGGTTGCTACGATTTGATCAGGTACAAGTTGCCGGTCATAAGTCTTGTTGGCGGCAGGACCACCGGTAGTCCCTACCAGGACTTAAATCACGGTACCATGGGAGTTAGGAGCCCCACGGATTTCGGTTCGGGCCTGACTTGTTGAGGTACACCCCTTTGTGGGAGCGTCATGGTAGCTGTGGATTACACCCAAAGTCGCGGGAATGGTCTTCCTGTTGGTCCAACCCAATGTAGAGTTGCAATAAGTACTGGGTGCTGCGACCCTAATAACAGTAAGAGGTTTTAGATAGGCCTCGACCCATACCAAGGGTGGAACTTGTGCCTCCAACACATGCTCCATGGATGTACGGGCATCCTGCAAACTTAAGTGTAGACGACAGATGGTTCACGTTAAAAAACCAGAAACTATGTGGCCCTACAGACGTCCTTGTCTTCATTAGGCATTAGGTACATATTAAGCTTATATTAGCGATTGGAGCCTTGATGCGGACCCTCGTAAGAAGCTCACATGTCGGAACCTCATCAACAGTGATTTTTTATGTAAAGCGATTAGTTGGTTCTCCACATCTTTTCAATCTCTTCCGTATAGTGTTGTGAGCCCTATGATGACGTAGATCAGTATTATGCTTCTGGCCAAGTATGCCATTGCCTGTTTTAGCCGAGGACCACCACTGGGAAGTATTGCAAGCACTTGATTGTTGCACTGCTGACCCAATCCACGGATTATCCTGCAGGATCTGGTTTACTACATTAATGTTTTCTGCAAATCTCACGTTTCAACAACCTACGGGTATTGTTTGATTGTCAACTGAACCAGTTTACTCGAATTTGTCTACCAAATGACGAATAGTCCATTCAACAAGACCTTTTTGTGCCACAAAATATGACATATGTAGCGCACGGAACATAGCTTGAACCGAGCACAGATTTTTATAGTAGTTAAGATTAATGATTTGCACTTATTGCTTAAGCCTGAAATTTACCACGATTATTTTCCGAATATTATTTACTACTACTTCCTAATTGACAGCGATAGCTTTTCAAAAATTTCCGCTATACACTGTCAAAGTTTGAATAATTTTATTGGAAAGCCCGTTATGTATTCGTACCCAAAAGAAACCAAACTGATGTTGAGGTAGGTGGAGTTTTTGTAGTACAAAGTATATAGCGTACAGAGTTACCATTCCGCAGTCAGTTAGCCAAACGTCGCGAAGTCGGTAAAGAAAGTTCCATTGTTTTTTATGCTCATTATTTTTGCAATGGCTGATTTGTGGCACTCGGGAGACTGGTTTTTCCACAACGACGATGCCTATGCTCCCTCAGCCCTGTCTATGCTCCAATTTGTAACCAAAAATGGTATGAACCCTATGTCCGAATGAAAAAAGACATGAAGGGAAACTGTATTGCGAACGTTGCTGACGTGAACAAAAAAACGTCCGAGCCGCTGTAGGACATCATACGTAGATTACTACTTAAGATTTGAGAAAAACAAGTAAACGCAAATCTTTTTCATCGAAAATAGCTTTATTGTGTTTCAAAATACTCTCAATGAAGAACAATACACTCTGACATGCGTTTGAACCAATTTCCGAATCACTTTTCCACTCCGAACCGTAATTCCAAAACATTCGTTTTAAACGCATCGACCGCCTCTTCAGGCATCGAAAAAGGTTGACCTCGGAATTTGTTTTTGATGTGCGGGAATAAAAAGAAGTTATGCCGACCTGTGAGAGCTCGCATTGCCGTGGTAGAGAATGACCTGTGTTCGGCGGTTGCTTTTCCTTGTTTTTCCAAAGACTTCTGGCAAACAAATGATGGTATATCATTCCGAATTGACCGCTCTACGTTGTTCTAATGGCACGGTGCCGATATGTCCGGTTTTTTCGAAGAAATAGGTGACCTTTTGCTTCGTGGGCGAACAACTTGTTGGATTTGGTTCGGACTGCTCGACTGCTATTTAGTTTCGGGCTCATATGCCTAGATTTATGATTTGTCCCTTGTCACGAATTTATCTTATCTTTTGAAGAACCGCGGTCGAATATCTTAAAAATTTATTTGGACAAATCGACACTAGGCGTTTGCTGAACGATAGTCAAATTATGTGATATCCAACGAGAAGAAGCGGTTTTGACGGTCCTATGTTCATGCAATATTAAATGTATCCAAGTGGAACTATTACCCAAGTATGCTTCAACTTCACACAAACTCACATAGTGATCTTGCAATATCAGTTACCAAACAGCATCGATGTTTTCTGGCAAAATAACCGATTTCGGACGATCTTCACGAAGTTCGCTTTCTTTTGTGTACCCCTCGTAAAGTAAAACAAAAACATAGAGATCCCATAAAAAAGAATAACAAGGACAATGTTAAGACCGACTTTTCTGTATAGAAAATGTGCACTCAACTTACCATCCGGACTTAACCGTTGCCAGACTAGAGACTGCCAAAGGCTCCTACTGGCTAGCATCGGCATACCTTGGCCATCATCATGATAAGGGTGGTACTGGAGGCTGGAAGACAAAAAACTGGCTTCATCATCGGATGCGACACTAACGCTCATCACACGGTATGGGGCAGTACCGACATTAATAGTAGAGGTGTGTCACTTTTTGACTATATTATAAGTATTAACCTCTTTATTTGCAATATTGGCAATGAGCCCACTTTTATAACCAGAAACTGACAGGAAGTATTAGATATAACTCTTGTCTCCGACAGCATCACTCAAATGCTAATAAACTGGATGGTATCGCCTGAACACTCTTTTTCAGACCACAGATACATCCAATTCAGCTTGAATTATGCTCCTCCTAGTCAATCATCATTCCGGAACTACCGGAAAACTGATTGGCCAGAATACAGAGGAATACTGTTAGAAACGCTATCCTTGAGCTGAGTTGGAGGCGGCGTTTTCTCAGAAATGCTAAATCTAAGCCTCTCTTTCCGTCCTCCAAATCACTGCAGCATGTTCCAGGCGGAAATTTTGACCAGCTCCAGGGAACTGTGGAGCCGATGAATTCGCCAAAATTGGAACCACTCTACCTATTCTACCGGAAAAGGGTAGCATAGGTATCCCAATCGCTGCGTGCAAACTAATATTAAAGCTGGATGCCAACAAAAGAACTGACCTTTGGTGGACTGTTGGACCAACATGTCTATCGACCAAACAAATCTGGCCAAAACTGGATCTGTTTCGCTCTAAGTGTATGATCCTTCTAAATAAGGAACATCTCAGCGCCATCATAGGTGTCATCGCTGGACACTGCCTCATAGGCAAGCATGCAAGAAGGCTTGGCGCCTTTACAAATGATTTCTGCAGAAGCTGCATGGACGAGGAGGAGGAGGAGACAATCCTCGACCTACCCTGTACATGTCCAGCTCTCTCCCAGAGAAGAAAACTTTACTTAGGAGCTTTCCTCTACAACGACCTAAACGATCTGAAAAATATAGATATATAGGAGACTGTTTTCCTACGCTTCGTCAGAAGCTCAAACTGGTTCCATCAGTAAGAGGATCATAGATCTACGTGGCATCACAATGGGCCAATAGGCCTAAGTGGGTTGGTATATCCAACAGCCACTCTTACCTACCTTCCTACCTACCATCCGGAACACCAATGTATAACCACGTAGGCATATATTATTATCCCAGAAAATGGTACTGGTGTACTATCTATTTTAAAAAATTTCGGTTGACAGTGAACTCAAGTTTTTACACCGATTCGGATAAAATTATTTGTTATGGCAAGTTTCTTGTGCCACCCTTCTTGTCCAATTCATTCGAATCATTTTCTGGAAAATTTCTCTCAAGTGGCATCTCCGTTCCAAATGTGTTTAAAGCTTTCTAAGCCCTGAAATATTCATCGTATGTAATAAAGCACAAATGAAAAGAAAACAAGGGGCAACTAACGTCAGGGTGGCACAGGGCAAAATATTTTGCCGTCAAGTGCATGTGTTTTCCACCAGGGGATACAAAGTTTACACACTCTGCACGAACAGCCATCCATTGGAGGCGGTGGAGTATGCACCCATTTGCAGTTGCTGTTCAAGGATTTGTCTCACTCAAAGGATTTGCACACACAAAGAAACAGACACATCATGTATTTGGATTGGTTGCAGGAAATTCATTCTGTTGATATCAGGACTTTTGCAGGGGCATAGATATATTAGCCACCTGTGTCGTCGTCGTCGTGGTAGTGGTCGTTGTCGTTGTCGTCTGGCGGTATTGTGCCGTGAAGTGTACTGTGCGACATCACCTTAGCCAAGCTGTTAGATTAAGTTTGACAATCATCGTGTCCCTTTTTTATCTTAAAATGCAGGATGCCCTTGTCCTCCTTTAACTTTTATTCGTGATGAATAACAGGATCCTTTGGTCTGTTGACTGAAAGGTTTGTATGGTTTTTTTTTATTTGTATCTTTATTCGGGCCGTGTTTTAGTAAATTGTGGATGGAAGGACGTAGTCTTGAGGTAGAGCATTCGTTAGCTTCATGGGGACTTTGATTGAATTTCATCTGCTTAATTTTGATTGATGAAGTTTTTTTTTTTTAATTTCTCCTTAAATCCATGGGGATAAATTTTAGTTTTAGCCAGGAGTAAGAATGCGTTTAAAATTTGTCATGAAAACTTAAGAACATATGTATGTATGTATGTATGTTTAAGTATGTAGATAGTAAATTTCCCACCAGGAAATGAAAATAGTGGACATCGGAAATAGTAGTATAGTGCGCAGATAAGTATATGTACTTACCAGATACAGAGGTTGAACAAGCGAATGATTGATAGCGTTGGTTGGTGTTCGATTTCTACGAAACTCGTTGTAAGCAAAGTTCCAGATAGAGTTCTGCTAGGCAAATCTCAGGTCCTTGTGAATTGACCGTGAGTAACGCAAGTATTGATGATGCATTTTTCCACTCCAGGTTCTAAGATGTTGTGCTGTCGTTGCATGAAAGCGTTCATAAAGACATTGGATAAAACAATGACAGTTATGGTTTTTTTTGTTACTGTCGTATCAAAAGCGCTTAAATAGAGAATAAGACTTTTTTTTTTAACTTTTCAATTTAACAAAAGGATAAGTAATCGCTTCTGTGAAAAAGTGTCTAGCAAACATCACAATGGGCGATATCTCCTATGCTTAGTACATTAAAATGCTTAGCAAAATCATAATTACTCCTTAAGATGAAAAACAGGAATGTCGCTGATTTTTTAGATACACCGGGGAGCATTCGTTTGGTTTACCTGAGACCTGGAATGTTATGCCACCTACGCTATGTTTAGATACCAAGAATCTCACTATACTGCACGGAACTTGACATTCAAAAGAAAACGCTTTGGTAACGCAGTCAACCTGACTACTGCCACCAGCGGAATCTCAGTTAGCTGTACTCGGATTCTCCCAAGTCGAGTCAGGAAGATTCCAACGTTCGGTCGACTTTTTTTACTTTTTTTTCCAGTAATAAATATTTTATAATTTCGACACAACGGAAGACTAATTTTATTTAAATCACTTTCCTGCATTCACCACAATTGGTGACCCCGATGCAATTCACTTAATTAAATCGGTGCGTGAATGTATAAAGTGATTTCCTAGAATGCGATACGCCATATTTTTTTGTGAAAAGCAAAAAAACTGCACAAACGGTACAATCGCGTGCTCCTCAAAAATGCCAAAGTACGACGAATCCAGCAAAACTTCGGAGACTAACGGGCAGCAAATTAGTTACTAGAAACTAATTCGACGGAGATGGTTTCCAGTATTGCCCACAAGATTCCTGCATTCTGGTGCAAAAAACCAGAAATTTGGTTCACCCAAGTGGAGGCACAGTTCGAGCTTTCCAAAACCCGAAGTGATGTATCGAAATTCTATTCAGTGGTCAGTGCAATAGACTCCAAAGTGCTGGAGAAAAACAAATACGGCAATTTGAAACAAGTTCTGATTGACCACTTTGGTAACTCAGAGCAAAAGAAAATCAAGAAACTCCTATCAGAAGTTGATTTAGGAGACAAACGGCCATCCCAGCTACTAAATGGGCTCCAAATCAACAAGGAGTTTCTTAAATGATTGTGGCTACAAAGACTCCCAGCGCAGGTACTAGCGATTCTCCAAGCGTCGAACGAAGAGCTGACAAACTTGGCAAGGTTGGCGGATAAGGTTATGGAAGTGGGTGACTTCAGGAATATCATGTCAGTCAACTCATCGCAGCAAGTTCAGGAACCATCATCACTCACGCCATCTACACTGTGATTGCAAAACAAAAAACAAATAGACAAACTCCGTTGTCAAATCAGTGAGCTGTTTAAGTCAACGAAAGGTCAACAGAACCATCATCATCGTAGGCATAGATATAGCCGCAGTCGTTTTACAAGTTCTTATCCAGTTTGCTGGCACCACAAGCGGTATGGAGCAAACGCAATGAAGTGTCGTGAGCCCTGCTCTTATAAAAAGTCAAAAAACTAAGCAGTCAAGTGTTGGTTAGTGGGAGCACCAATGAGCAACACAATAACCAACACATTTGCAGATTAGTTGTTCATGACAAATCGTCCAACCAGCGATTCCTCATCGATAGTGAAGCAGACGTTTCTGCAATTCCACCAAGGTATAGCGATCGTTTTTCGCCTTCAAATTCTCCGTCACTGTTCGCAGCTAATGGCAGTGAAATTCGAACATTCGACACTAGACGATTGATTGTTGATCTAGGACTACGACGCGCTTTTTCCTGGAATTTTATAATGGCGGATGTGCAAAGGCCCATCATCTGTGCAGATTTCATCAAGAATTATGAACTCTTGATCGACCTGAAGCGCAACCAGCTAATCGACGGCCAAACGCACATCAAAATAAAGACGGAGATATTACTTTTCAACTCGTTAAGCGTAACTACATTCGACTCTAAAAATTGGTTAAGTTTCATTCTAGCTGAATTCAAAGAACTTACGGGATTCAATGCCAGGCCTGTGATGAACTACGCCACGACCACGACAACGCATCACATCGAGACGAGAGATCCTCCCGTGTGCGCTCGCCCACGCAGATTGGATGCGGAGAAGACGATGGCTGCCCAAGCAGAATTTCGATACCTCTTGGAGAAGGGAATTTGTCGACCCTCCAAAAGCAATTGGGCAAGTTCTTTGCACATGGTCCGCAAAGCGAGCGGAGATTGGCGACCGTGCGGCGACTACCGTGCACTCAATGCAATGACGAAGCCGGATCGCCACCCGATTCCGTTGATTCAAGATTGTTCCCAAATTCTGCATGGACGAACAATTTTTTCAACAATCGACTTGCAGCGAGCCTTCCACCAAATACCCATTAAGCCAGCCAATGTCCCCACTTGGCCTATTCGAGTTCGTTTATATGACATTTGGCTTCCGAAACGCTGCGCAAACCTTCCAGCATCATATCCATGAAGTGTTGAGGAGCCTTGAGAACTTTCCTCTCTAGATGACATCTGCTTCGCTTCAGTCAACGAGAAAGAACATCAACATAATCTTCGACAAGTTTTCCAAAAGTTGAGCGACTACGGACTCACAATAAATGCCTCGAAGTGTGTGTTCGGAAAAAACGGAGTGCGATTCCTCGGCCACAAGATCAACAGCGAGGGCATCCATCCGCTTGACGAGAAGGTCAAAGTGATCCAGGACTACGATCTGCCAACAAAAGCGAGGGATCTCAACAGGTTTTTGGTAATTATAAACTTTTATCGACAGATCCTTCCCAACGCCATCACTAACTAAGCCATATTACAGAGTCTCATAAAGGGAAGTAGAAACAATGAACCTGCGCCAATCGTCTGGACTCCGGAAGCAGAAGCGGCATTTCAACGGTACAAGGCAGATTTGGCGAACGCTACGCTTTTGACCCACCCGGTCGTCAACGCATCTCAGTTCCTCAGTACAGACGCCTCAGATATCGCAGTTGGCGCGGCCCTTCACCAAATCGCCGATGGAATGGCAAAGCCGTTGGGGTTTTTCTCCAAAAAGTTGACCGAGACGCAGAAGAGGTACAGTACACATGACCGCGAGCTCTTAGCTATTTTCATGAGCGTTAAGTACTTTCGCCATCTAGTCGAAGGGCGCGAGTTCAGCATACACACGGATCATAAACCTCTTGTCGTTGCGTTTATGCAAAAACTGGACAGGTCTTCGCCAAGGCAAATTTGGCAGCTCGATTTCATTGCCCAATTCAGCACAGACGTCCGGTTCGTGAAGGGAACCGACAACAATGTCGCTGACTCATTGTCTCGAGTGGCACAGGTTTCTCCAAATCCTTTTGACCTGGATACCATCGCATCCGAGCAATCAAGTGATGAAGAAATTCGAAAGCTTCTCGATGCAAGTAAATTTCGTTCGCATGCGCTAACTGTCAAGCTCTTTTCTGTGTCTATAATGAAGCGCTTACATGGCTTGTCACATCCTGGGGACAAGGCAACTACAAGGTTGATCTGAGAACGATACGTGTGGCCAGACAGAAATGCGCAAAGAGATTTCTGAATTTGTCAGACAGTGCGTTTCCTGCCAGCAAAACTAGATTCAGAGGCGCAATCACACACCGATAACTGCTTATACCTCGCCACTTGGTCGGTTCGAGTATTTCAAAACTGATGTTTTTGGCCCTCTACCATCTTCTCAAGGAAACCGCTACTTATTCACATGCCATCGATCGTGCTTCCCGATGGCCGGAGCCCTATCCATTACCAGACATCACAGCTAAGACCGTAGCTAAGGCGTTGATTTCCGGATGGTTTTCCAGATTCGGGGTACCGCTAAGGATTTCAACTGACATGGGAAGGCAGTTCGAAAGCACCATCTTCAAGGAGTTTAAGCGTCTATTTGGATGATCGAAAGGTGGCATCGCGTGCCCAAAACAGCTATAAGGTGCTACAAAACTGAGGACTGGGTTGATGCTTTATGGAACAATATTGAGGCTTCCAGGTGACTTCTTCGATGAGGAGAAGTGTCAAGTTGAATCGTAGTTCGTCAAAAATTTACGTCGATCCATGGCCAAGGTTGCGCCAAGTTATCTAGTCGACCGCTTGAAGACAGCATTCCTATATTGTGAAGATACGGACGAATCTAACACGCGGATTACAATTTCCGTCGACAAGGAGAAACAACAACCATGTCACATAACACGTTCCCGAAGAAGAGTGAAGGTTCCTAATCAATTATTTTTAGTTAACTAGAGGGGGAGTAGTGTGGCGACGTACAAATCTATTACTAGTAGCAATTCAAAAGAAAATGCTTTTGGCAACGCAGTCAACCTGACAACTGCCACCAGCGGAATTTCAGTTAGCTGTACTCGGATTCTCCCCAGTCGAGTCATGAAGATTCCAACGTTCGGTCGACTTTGTTACTTTTTGTATCAGTAATAAATATTTTATAATTTGGACGCAACGGAATACTAATTTTATTTAAATCTCTTTCCCGCATTCGCCACAAGCACTAAAGTCAACTTCCTCTTTCTTGGTAAAAGAACATCCTTAGTTGGATTGAAAGTGCATTTGTATTGGACTAATCATCGATAACTCTTAGGGCTGATTCCGGTTTAAAGCCTAAGTCGCCAAGCAGGTGAAGAATGAAGAGGGTGAGAGATTATACTGTTATACTCGTAATCTCTTATTTTGGGAAAAATAATTGTCATCTGTATTTGAATAAAAGAAGACTCATCCGTAGGAAGGGTAATGGAAAATCTTCTAGAAATAATAGCGAATATTCTGGCAAAATTAAAAGCAATATGGACAACTGCTAGTGCAGAAAGTTCCCGAAAAATGGCAAGGAGTATAAATACCAATATCTCGCTGATGTGAAGTTCAGTTCTAAAGTGGAATTGGAAAGCTGAATTACGACCTGATACAATGGGGTTTAAGTAAAAGTAAAAGTAAAGGTCTCAACCAAAAAATATTGAATTGTAAAATCAGGACACTTTGAACAACTAGGGACATGATCCAGATGCATACTCCTTTGACGTTGACGAGGAAGAACAAATGGCTGCGATGATACAACTCCTCTAGTCGAAAAGAGTAGCCTCCTTGCACGGTTTTGCAGCAGAACAATTCTCATAGAAAGTCCACATGCAGGAGGTTTACAAGGTCCAATTGCAAAGCCGAATGTAGAAACTCTGCAACAGCTTCAAGCAGGTGTGAGTAGACTGGCACATTTGTCATACTCCACTGCAGGCCAGGAAATAATCAACGAAATGGCAATGGACGAATTCATCAGGTGAATCGCAGATTCATCGCTACAGTCAGAAGTAAGGATGGCCGGGAAAAGAACCCTTACTGAAGTAATTGCCTTCGCTCTGGCGATGGAAGCAGCCAATCAGGCTTCCAAAGGAATACACTTCATTAGGGCAGTAGCATGCGAATGCGAACCAGCAGAATGCGCTGTTGGAATTGCTGTAAAATTGGATATCTTCAAAGGCAGTATAAAGAACCGGCACTACGAAAAGGTTGCCTCACTGCGGTAATAAGCTGGCGGAGAAACCAGCAGAAACGGAAGCCGAAGCCGGGAAATGCTTAAGCACCAACTTCGCGGGGCAGAAGGTAGTAGCAGGAGTCTGCGGGAGAAACAGCAAGGTATAGGTGAAGTCCGCCTAAAAATCAACCAGGCCGGAATAACCTTCTTTAACGTTCTCTGGTGGCTGACATATGGGACGAGTACATAATTGATTCAGATTTTATGAAATATCATGGACTAGTAGCCGACTCTGTGGCACAAACTCTGAAATACGGAAATCTCCAAATCAGTAATGATATACCCCAACACTTTTGTCTTAAAAGTTGTCATCTGCCGAATTCAGATCTTAGAGCCTTCATCGGAAGCAATTGTTTGGCCGAAAGTGGAGAGTGCTCTTGGTAGTCACCGAATCTATTTGATGGAGCCAGAAAATAAGAAAGACTTCATGGTAGGAAAGACCTTAGTGGAATCAAACAACAAGATAGTTCCTGTGTGGATTCTAAATCCAGAATATTCAGGGTAAAGGTGAAAAAAGGAGGGATAGGAGGAAAAAAGGAGGACTCATATCGACCACAATGGAAACGAGTCCCACAACACCGGTCGAAAGAGTCCAGAATATGAAATTTAGAAACAAAAACCTCTGCAATCCGGATCAAGAGTAGCGTATCCTGACAGAAAACTAATCTGTGAGCACGCTGATATATTTTCTACACTAGACGGAGAATTCAGTTCAAATTTATATCATTTTGGGTGGGAGACCCTAGAAGAAAAGCATCAACAGTATTAAGATATATTCAAATTCAGAAGATTCTTATACTCGTATATAAAGAGTAATTGCTTAAGATTCAATGTACCAAAAAAACCAAAAATCAGGTTTATATTTTTAGCTGAAAGCTAAGTAGCTAGTGCGTGTATAACATAATTATTGTGCAGTTTATTTACATTCTAATCTATAATCTATAAAGATGACAGAAATAAGAGTTCCTACGCGGTTGTGGTTAAATGGGAAGGGCCAACATTTTAAATGTTTGATGAACATTCCATGTATTGATATTGTTCTTATCGACTGAAGTTTATTAAACATACGGTAAGCTAAAACTGAAAAAAATTACGATATGCAATGATACGGAAGCTGGGTACGAATATCAAATTTGAAAAATTTTAGATTGAGATTAAACTAAAGTTGTGATTACCAGACTTTTTGAAGAACGCTTTCAACGCATTACAACAATACAAATGACGAATTGGGAAAATTTTCAGGTCGTAGAAAAGGAAATAAGTAGGATTGTTACGAGGTTTTCGGCAAATTTTTCCTAGAATAAATTTTTGTAAAATAACAAAGAGCCGTATATTATTGTAATACATGCCACCCCAACAAACAAATCCATACTGAAGCTTGCAATGAAAAATTCCATAATAAATAGTTTTTAAAAGTTTATTGCATATTTATTTACCTCAGGCAGATAAAAGAAATCTCTAAGTGTGCATCGGAAATATTTCCGATGTATGATGTCAAGCATTAGCCCCACAGTACTATAACATTTATGCACTACAGTACTATAAGTGGAAGAGGAAAAACCAAAGGTACAATTACAGTTATACATACAATTTGTATTTTCGACACTCATGTGCACATTTGCTTCAAATTTGTGGGATGGAGATAAGTTGAAGGACATTAATTTTGTTTTAGAGCTTTTAACTAAATTATGTTCGGCTAACCAATGCCTAAATAAACTTTGGTCCCAATTAATATCGGAAACCAGGTCTAGATGACTATTTAAACCGTAAGTGAAACTTGTATAATCCGCAATTGTTTTCGATGTGGGAAAATTTGTGTTTGTAACAATTATATACATATCGGATAATACAGGGTGTCCGGTGCAGATTTATTTTTTAAATGTGAATATCTCAAAAAAATGTAAACATGAGGGAGGTTGGCGTCATCTAAATCACAGGGAGTGCGGGTTGGTCACACAAAATGTCGCAGTCGGCAGAGCATCGTGTATTCGCTAACTAGGCGTTTTTTATAAGAGCCAATTTTCACGTGAGTACGCGCCAACAGGTTTGTTCCAGTTACAATATTCCTCGATTTATTGATGGGTCAAATTTATTTCGCACGTGAGTGCAAAAAACCTTTTCAGCTCCCAATACACCTTATCCAGGGCCCACGAAAACATCAAGAGCATCAGAAAACATCTCTGAGGTGCAACATTGCTTGTGAGATTTTGATAGCGGAAAAGAGAGGCTGCTTTGGGAGTCCTAAAAATTATCGTTCATGAAATTCTACAGAAAGACTGAAAATCTCACGCTTTAAAAATTCAATTGAAGTAATAACTTGAAAAAATTACTTTAATTTACGTAAAAACTTTTAAGAGACCATGTTCGAGAGATTTCGCACTGTGGATCGCATATTCTGAAGCGACACGGCCTGGAAGTGGGAGTAAATAAATAAGGAAAGCTGTCGCTACTGTGCTACGTAATTCGCGACGTCGACCCCCTTCATATTGCCCAAGACTTAGCAAAATAGCGCCGTGTCGACGAACGGAATCATCGGTCCTTTTTTTTCAATTCCCTAAAACCAACGATAAATGTGTACAGTGAAAATGATGGGTGTATTATCACAAATCATAAATTGCCATTCGATTCCGAATGCCACTAGAGCCTCTATATATTTTCTACGTGAACATTTCCTATGAAAACTAATCAGTTGCTTTGTATACGTCCCGTGGCCATCGAGGTTTCCAGACTCAGCCCCCATGGCTTTTTTTCTATGCAAGTTCATCAAAAGTATATGCTAATACCCGCCGCAAAATCAACGACAACCAGCCAAGCATGCTGTACCACGTGGCACGAAGCAGTGTGGTTTTTTCCATCAGTGCATGCGACTAAATGGATGTCGCATGTCAGTCGATAGGGTAATAGATAAACCTTGTTCGTAAAGGACCAATCGGCTACACTGTCTTCAATCTCTCAAATTCGCCTTTTGTGCTATTCTCCACACCTAAATTTTATAATTGCGTTAAGAGTAGTAGCAATTTGAGAAAGCTATATATATATTGATAATAATAATTAATTTACCAATAACAATATTCTTCAAGTTCTCTGATATTTTTAGGAGATAGTAGCTCTACTAATGCCCTAACGGCGAGTCTCTGAAGGTATTATGCCCTTAGAGTTAATAATGTAGCCTAAGTATTCAATTTTCACTTCTGTTAATATGCATTTTTCTAGTTTACAGCGAATTCCATGCTATTCCAAATGCTCAAAAAAAGTTTTTAAATTCTGCAAATGTTCCGCATTATCTCTGTTAGATATACGTATAACAAAATCGTCAATATATTCTGTAGAACGCTCGAGATCAACTGTTAATTCCTCCATATATTACTGGAATATGCCTGTAGAGCTAGATACACGAAATGGCCATCTCTGGTATTGATACGACCCGAATTTAGTATCTGCCAATACAAAATATTTTCATTCTTTGTCAAGAAGCACTTGAAGCTACCGTCGCGTCTGATAAGTCAATGTTCGTAAAAAGATTTCCCTTCTGCAATCTATGAAACAACTTTTTAATTCTTGGGAGTGAATGTCAACTTCAAGTTGTGGGTTTATGGTGACTTTAACGTCACCGCACTTGCGAATGGAGCCACTGAGCTTGAGCCGGTGGCTGTAGCCAATCGGCCAGTTTCTACCATTTTTTGAAATTGACTGAGCCGTAAAACGTTCTATTTCAGCCTTTACAGCAGGTTCTGATGCAAAAGATAATTCTCAATAATATAAACAAATGGTATAAAAGTCTGAATTTCGGGCCTTGGGCATCTTTTTTTACAATAAAAAAAACTGACTGAAGAAGGAAAAGGTTACCAAAACAACGGAGAAGAAACCACTGTTCTGCGAATCAGCTAACGGCTAAGACGCGTTTTAAAATTAAAAATAAAGTTGAATATTAAAAGTAAAAGAAAAGTTGCAGTGCTCTTTTTTTCCAAGTTCTTTTGCAAAAATTATTGCAAATTTTTCATGGCGCCCGACCAGGGACACTTAGAACAGAAAGCATCACATCAATGCATGCAAACTGCAATTGTGAGTTTACAAGGTATACAACAAAAACTGAATGTGGTTAAATTTGCAAAAGCAACAATATTGCTGCATCATTTAAGCACGCAAAATAAAAAAACAATACCATATACTTTCAATTTTTGCTAAATTTGCATTCTAAATATATACATATACACATATGTACATAGTACAAACATGTAGTGTCAAAATCTGTAAAAAAAAAAACAGTCTGCGCAATTCGCAGAAGTCAAATTTATTCGTGTCTTAAAACTAATAAGCACAAATTAAAATAGTTTGAAATAAATGCATTTTCATGCATTTTTCGCAATCATGTATGTTGCATATGTTTTGTCTCCCAAAAATATTTTAGATGCATCTGGTAAAGTCTTGACATCAGGTGGAGCACTACAATCTAATGTGTTAGTAATCGGTGGAAATTGTTCTTTACTTGTTAGAAATTGCAGGTGGAAACATGAATTATTAGACGTATGATTGGTGGTTTAAGTGGTTTGGATGGTTTTGTTAGGTTTGGATACTTTGGATGCACCTTGCGAGGACTTGGCGATAGGTAAAGTATCTGGGGTTGGTATATTTATAAAGAACGGGTGTTCTATTATTTTATTGGTCAATTTCTAGTGTTTACGCACAAAAATAGTAATTTTATAAGTTATTTTCGATCGGGTCCATTTCATGATTTTTGTTACTTTAGTTACTTTGGACGAGTCTGGCAAGAACTTGGCCGCGCGCAAAACGTCTGGCGTTCATATTTTTGTAATCTGGAAGAGTTGTACTATCTTTTGAGAGGAAAAAAACTTGGTTATGTTAGTTATGCAACCGTAAACGTCTTGGAACCATATATTCATAATAATATAACTCTGTTCTATGTTTTATGTAAAATTGGCATGGTTACCTTAAAATACTTTGATGGCGTCTGGCGTGGCCTTCGCCGCATCCTAACCGTCTGGCATAAATGAATCTGAAGCAAGCACATCCTGCTGTATCGTTTTCAATAACAATTAAATGGTTATCTCCCCTATTCCTTTTGGGCATAATTTCGCATTTTAAAAGTACTGTTATTTTCCTCTGCCGTCAGTGAGGACTGCCAGACTGCCTTATTTGAAATCACACTAATAAATGCTACCTATGAATGTACATATTTTTTGGTTATCCTTCACTGCCAAATCTATACTGCGGGCTCTTGGTCCATTTGAATTTCGCGCCCAAGCAGCCATCTCTTTTTAATAAAAACTGAACGAAGAAAGAAAAGGTAACCAAAACAACGAAGAAGAAATCACTGTTCTGCGAATCAGCTAACGGCTAAGACGCATTTTAAATTTAAAAATAAAGTTGAAAATTAAAAGTAAAAGAAAAGTTGCAGTTCTTTTATTTTCTCAGTTCTTTTGCAAACATTTTTGCAAACATTTTTGCAAACTTTTCAAAGAGTGTCAAGCGGAAATTTTTCAAATTTAGTATTAATTAAAAAAAAACTACAGCGTTATTATTATTATTAATTTATACAAAATAGAGTTTACCAATGCGGATTCTTGATTTACGCAGATTGCGCATAATTTCGTGTCGAACTTGAATCACATATTCTGTGGCCACTGCTGACGTTGAAGGTCTCCGAGGATTTTGGTTTGATCTTTTGAACCCATGACCAGATAAGTTGAGTGCACTGCAAATCGTTGGTGCACTGCCGACTAGTAACTTATTGCGAATGGCAAATCCAAAAACCACGCCGGTCGAAAGATAGCCCTCTCACCTCGCTCTGTTAGTTTCCAAGCAATTATAATTTATACTTGAGAATTTTCCACTGGACACCTTTTATTTTAATTGACACGCGTTCTGTAATATCCAATGAGCTCCAACTCCTTGCAGCATCCTGGTGACTAGGAGTGATAGGTGTGACACACTGTCGTCTCGCTTAACTTCTACTTGGATAGTCCCGCATATAGGGCCGTCAATACATTCATAAGTTTTGAGTGTTTTTTTTTTCTGTTTTCCTGCCAATTGGTTTTTCCTAGTTGCTGATATCTTTCTAAGCCTATGATGGAGCAACTAGCGCCAGCATCGATTTGGATTTGCATAGGTTTTTTTTTTTTGACAATAGGAGAAATAAATATCTTGCTACCGCCTCTCTTATAATTTTTCCTACAATTTCAATTGACATCAGTTTATCAATTTCTTGGCCTTCACCGGACTGCTCTTCTATGAGTACGATTAAAATATTAACCAGTTATCAATAAAAAGTTTACACTAAATTAATCACAAATTTTGTGATATGTAATTTTTCTTTTAATGGATTCACACCAATTTCAGTAGGGTGTTATACAATTTGCCTTGTGAGCAGTCTCGGCATTTTGGTGAGCTATCGCTCCAACTACTTACTTGACCTTTTACATAACACAGTTTCTAACCGGCCATGGTGTGTTCAGAAAATATTTGGCAAATTCAGACATGACTCCTACCCAATCTATCCATCCTGTTGCAATCAAGAGGAGGATGCAGATCAAGCAATGTTTCCACTGCAGATGGTTCAGAAGACCAGGTAGCAACTTTCCACATGCAAGCGTGATGGTTAGCAAAATGACCCTTACAGAGGGAAATAGAGTTAAGTTGGCCAGTTAGTGACGGCCATCCTAATAGAACTGAGACGACTTGTGCATCAAAGAAAGCAAAAGGACA
This sequence comes from Volucella zonaria, assembly GCA_963966105.1. Lineage (NCBI taxonomy): Eukaryota > Metazoa > Arthropoda > Insecta > Diptera > Syrphidae > Volucella > Volucella zonaria. Next base: position 87,695,243 of record OZ014530.1, on the reverse strand, counting down.
AAGAACACAGTACTAACTGGGACAGCAGACGTTGACAATGAAGAAACTGTTAATCAATCCCGTGAGATAAGGAAAGTTCGGGGAGAGTGTGGTTAAAATCCAGGACGTGAGCAAAGAATACATAATTACACAAATAAAAGTCGCAGGTACGCACCACATACACAATTTCTTTCTCCAGAGGTTCATATATAGACATACACCCACTACTGCATTCTGACTTTTCCCCACACATACATACTTTCTCACACTGGCACACAAATCCACTTCAACATTCATAACACACCTACCTAGAAAAGACACCCGGGGGACCGTCGTCGGCCTAATAAGCCAACAACATAAGGAAATACGAGAACTTAACTAACAAGCTCCTGATTTATAGCCAAAGGGTACTCTCCTGTCCCACGAAGTTTATTTTATAGCAATTCCGCAGAGCAAAGAAGACAGAGACGATATTTCTTTGCAAAGGTAAGGCTTAGTGAGTAGGAGTCTTACACTAGCACCTTCACGGAGTGTGGACAGTAGCTTCCCCCTTCGAACAACAAGAATAAAAAAAAGTCAAAAACCACTCATACAGATACGAGTATTACTTATGTGACCTTTGCGATGACGTGAATTGCATATTGACTCTAGAAACTGATGTATAGTATATGTCGTCTCACACCGCAGCGGTTGCCATGGCGAAAATCCATGAATTACGGTTTGAACTGCTTGACCATCCGCCTTATTCACCAATTCTAGCCCCAAGCGACTTCTTTTTGTTCCCTCATCTAAAAACTGCGCTCGGAGGACAGAGATTTTCATCAAATGAGGAGGCAATCACCAATTATTTTGCAGAGAAAAACGTCATGTACTACGAGTATTTGGAAGGGTTAGAGAGATGGAAGCATCGCTGGGAGAAGTGTGTAGAGTTATAAGGAGACTTTTCAGACAACCCTCGTATATATTTTCCTTGAATATTACAAATTAATTTAATAACAAAAAAATTATATTTGAAGTAAACGAAAAAAAGGAAAAAAATTAACGAAAGCAAAATGGCTATTTCTGATCTAACGCATAGTCGGGCAGTTAGTGTTTAATATCTTGCGGCATATCCTTTCGACAGCTTGCTGAAGCTGTCGTGGCATAGAATAAACAAATTTTGAGCAAACTTCCCTCGTTATGTTTTGCAATATTCCTGTAGTCCCGATTTTGACGGTCGGAAATTGTTGAACCCTTTTGTTGCCACTCGACGACCCAATTCGTGCAGGAGATTCTGGGACCTTCGGTATTATAATTTACATCTAAATAAATGATAGAATAGAATAGATTTTTTTTTTCATTAATAATATTACAAGGGTTTGCCACCACACAATTTACAATACAGTGATGTGATATGACATTTATATCTTTCAACTGTAATTGGCTAGTAAATATATATTAAATCAATAATTTTGAGTGTTGAAGGGAAATAACAAAAAAAAAACCTTCATTCAGTGCAAAAGCAGAAATAAAAAATTTATAAAAAGAACAAGATTTAAAAACAAAATGAGCAAGATTTACTAAATGAGTATATAAATAAGTAAGTAACTAACTAAATAAGTAAATAAATAGATAATCGAATAAATAAATAAATAAATAAATAAATAAATAGATAAATAGATAAATAAATAAATAAATAGATAAATAGATAAATAAATAAATAAATAATTTAATAAATACATAAAGACAGTATTTAAATTAATTAGAACAGAAATTGATTAACGGATATAAAGAAATAAATATGACAAGTAAATATGTATATAATAAATGATCAAGTAGAAAATTGACATTACAAGACTTTTCGTTATTGAATTATTAGAATAAGCAAGTTGAAACTAATCATGAAGTGCATTATTTAATTGATTAATTAAATGGTTATTAGAGAAATTACAACGTGTGGTAAACGTTACCTCAAGCCTGCGTATTCTACAGAAAATCAATTCAACATCGGCCCTCGCGTGAAGTTCGGAAGTTGAGTAATGCCAAGGTAGATTCAGCATAATTTTTAGGAGTTTATTTTGTTGAATTTGTAATTTTTTTATATAGCACTTAACACATTTACCCCACACTTGACATTCATATAACAGAATTGCCTGAAAGATTACTTTATGTAACAATATTTTATTTTCAATTGATAATAAGGAGTTCCTGTTAATAAAAGGATATAACATCCTAATTTTATTTAAAGTTTGTGTTATATGTTCTTTGAAGGTTAGTTTGGCATCAAGGTAAACACCTTAGTATTTGACATGTTGTTTCCAGTCAACCTGATGACCATTTAGGACTAGTTGATTAGAGCAAGAAACAATTTTTTTCTTTTCCTTGTGAAAAAAATGGCTTGGATCTTTTCCGCGTTTACTTTTATCTTCCATTTACTATAATAATAAATTATGATTTCGATCGCATTTCGAAGATTGATTTCAATGCGGCGAAAAAATCGCTGTGTCGTCAGCATACATAGCTAGTTCACACTGAGGTTAATCTGGTACATCTGATGTATACAAATTATATAATATAGGTCCAAGTACGGTTGATACGGTTGCATATTCTGAGCACTTGATGACAAGTGCTATGATTTCGTCTAAACCCAAACTGCTCATTAGGGTAGATTTTTCATTCCTCAATAATATTTAAGAATTTAATTTTTAATACCCTTTCATAAATTTTGTTTAAGCTATTGAGCAAACTTATAGGCCCATAACTTTCTGGTTTATCAGAAAGTTTTCCGACTTTCCGTATAGGAACTATTTTGGCTTCTTTCTAGGAGTTGGAAAAATATTGCATTTTCAGACAACCATTTATTGAAAACGTTACATATTTATACCCACATTTCGGCATATTTTTAAGATATACATTTTTTATATTGTCTAATCCACTGGCTTTCTTAATAGCTAGTTTATGTATTATGTATTTTATATCTGCCTCTCACAAGTTCACTTGCTGAAGTTTCACATGCAGCAGAATCAAAACTTTGTAGAGAATTTTCTACGGTTGATTCAGTATTTGCATCACTAAGGTGTTGCGAAACAGTGTGATTTCTTACAAATTGTTCACAAAGAACATTAGCTTTTTGTGTGTCAGTGTAAGAAACATTACCATTTTGCACTAGAGATGGAATTTGCTTATTTTTTGTTTTGATTACTCTAGCAATATTCCAGAAAGGTTTAGAAGCCTTGTCAAGTAAACTCAGTTTATTGTTCCATTCTTCGTTGCGCTTATTATAAATTAGCTTAGCTATTTGTTTATTAAAGTACTTTACAAGCCTTTGGGAAATGGGTTGTCTAAAACTCTGTCAATTTCGCCTATGCATGTTTCTCAACTGAATTATTTCTAAAACGTTGTTTGGGAGTTTCATACGATAATATTTTTTTTTTACCTTTGGTATGCTACACTCACCAGAACTTAAAATGTGGTCAGAAAAGTCGTTAACAACAATATCAATGTCGTCTGTATTAGTTATGGTATCTAAATCTGTGGATAAATTTCGCAGTTTAAGTTTCACTGCTCTGCGATAAACAGCCCAATTAGCATTCTTCAAATCAAGAGAGTATTGCACAATTTTGTTTCCGGAACACGGAAGTTGACAAAAAACTGGGTTGTGATCCGACGGTAAATCATTTATTGATATTGGCTGAGAGAGACGACAACACAACACACAGTAGATTTTAAGAAGTGATCCATTGCTTAAATTTATTTCTAAACCTATATTCTCGACACATTGCGTTTCCAAACTTCTTGGAATACCATGTTGAATTGATTTCCTGATTAGAATCGCCACACCACCCCCTCGTCTATTCTCCATATCTATTCGATAGCATTCAAAGGAGGGCCATGAAATTCGATAGGAACTGTCTAACCCGGTCTCTGTGACTAACGCAACATCAACATTGTGTACATTTAGAAAATTAAAGAATTCAAAATGTTTTTGTCTAATACCTCTTGCTTTCCATGTTACAATATTTAAGTTACTATTTACTAAATTATTTAACATTAGAGTACAGAAACTTAGCAGCTAATTGTGCGGTAGCAGTAAATTGTTCTTGTTTAGTTTTACAAGCACCTAATTTATTTATCAATTCCATAACAAGTATGTTCAATTCTTCCATTGAGAATAAATCATTCTTGACGGTGTGTTGATTGTTGTTGTTTATAGGAGATGGTGAAGTTACATGTTGCCAAGAATGTTGCTGGGAAACATTGCAACGTTTTAATTCCACCTGGTTCGCAGCATCTACATTTGGAAGAGCAGGAAAATCACTCTTCGATTGAAGCGAACTAAAGTTGGTGTTTCTCATGCTCTGGTTCAACTTCGACGTATGGGTTGTAGAGCGACTGTTTTTTGCTGTGTATTTTTCTCTCATCTCCAAGTACTTACGAGTATTTCTACTTACGCATGAACTGTCAGTGGATTTATGTTCCCCTTGCAGTTTGCGCACTTCACTTTTATGTTGTTAGTGTTACATACCTCAGTTTTGTGCGGCCCAGCACAGATACTACAATTTGTTTTAATGTGGCAGTTGCGTTCGCCGTGACCAAACATTTGGCAGTTACGACATTGTGTCACCCGATTATTGTTTTTGCGGTAATAGCTCCAGTTCACTTGCGTATGAAAAATAGTTCTGTATTTTTTCTTTAGATCATTGAACTTAACACTGCGATTTTCGAAATAAATTATATAGAATGTGTCTTTATAATGATCGTAGGTTTTAGTTATTGGTTTTAAGTCCTTGCACTTAAGCCCGAGTTTTATTAATTCGTTTTTTAATTAATTAATCTCAATATTACCTAAGCCGTATAAAACAGCTTTAAAAGCTTTTCCGCTTTTAACATCGTATGTGAAGAACTGACAATTTTCTTTTTGGAGTTTAGGAAGAACACTATTGTATGAATCCATACTGTTACACAAAATTTTTATTCCGATGGACATTTTTTTTATAGCATAATCAGAGATATTCAGTGAATTAAATAAACTGTGCACATATTCAGGAGTTTTTTGTACCATTTTAATTGGAGGAACATTTTTTTTTTAACTTTTGGTGATATAATTTCGTCCATATCATCGGTTTCATTGTCACTGTCCGGAAGACATTGGAGAGGGCTCCAGTAGTTAGAGCGAGAATTTTTTTTAGCATTGGCCATTGTCAGTAAAGACGTAGCTCTTTTTTTTGTATAGGACAGTGATTTGTCCCCTATCCTTGGGGATCTCGATCGCTTATGAATTTTTACCGATATTATGACTCGAGAAAGAAAAAGCAAAAACAAAGATATCGTAACCGAATCAAAATATCTACACTATGGTTGTCGATGCGTATAGCTTTAATGTTATATTTACTAACATTTATTATTTTATGAATAGCATGTAGTATGATAAAAAAATTATGGATTTTAATATAAATATTTACAGTTAAAAAAAAATCATCTTCAAATAAATGCTTCAATTTAATTAATGTCCATTTATAACTTAAAATAATTATGTCATATATAGTAATATAACTTAATAATATTTACAACTACGAAAAACAGTCTGAACTGATTTTATTTTGGACTGCTAACCTCTTAGTTTGCTTTTCTTTTGAAATCAGATGTCTGATGTGCCGCTTACAATTGCCATAAATTTGTTGACTCATTTTCTAAATAAGTAAATAAATAATAATATATAAATAAAATACTGTCCACTTGCCGTTTTAACTAAACTTTAAATAAGCAAACGAAAACTCAACACGTACTTTCACCAGGTTTTAGGAACACGATCTACTTTTCACAAAAATCACTTCAAGAATAATTTTGTATAGACAAAACGTAACTCAAAAAGAAAAATGTTGCAGCTGCTCTCTAGACAGTAGTATTTTCGCTCACTCATCTTATCAAAAACATAGGAAAAACCCCGGGCTACTGATCCGTTCTAATGACGCTTTCTAATGATTCCAAGTATTGTTTCATTACTCACTACCATATTTCTTGCCTCTTTGATAAAAATTTTCAGAGCTTGCGAGGCTAAGAAAAGATTTTCTTATATTTTATTTAATAAAAGTTTCCCTTTATTATTATTCAGTTTTTTTCGTCGCCCTTTTCACTATTTATGTACATACTCGTAGAGATAATTATAACGCGAAATGATGGTGTACACTGTTCAGTGACTTCTCCAAAAAATGTTAGCAATTTTCCGAATTATATAATTTGATAAAACCAACTTACTTATATCAACCGATGTGTGTTGACCGTTTGATGCCATTTTGGTCCGCATTATATAAAAACTCAAAGCAAAATGATTCAAATCTAGCCAAAGTACGTCAATCACCAGCCCCGAGTTTTTGCCTGCACATAACGTCTCAGTTTGAATTTCGCTCCCATATTAGCAAAATAAACAGACGCGATAGGTCGCCAGATTCTGTAAGAAATTTTTGTTCCTTGGATATAGCTACTAAAAATAGTGTTACTACAAAAGACTGAGATAATCGAACAAATTACTATAAACCTCTTCAATGCCTAAAGGATAGTGATTCGAATGATATGAATGGTGTGATTACGACAAGTACGAGTATATGGTATACCATATGTAGTTCAATGAAAAAAACGCCCATCTATCGGAATTACATTACATAATCTATCTGCATTTGTTCAGTGGCCAGTAAATTAAAATGTGAAAATTGTCAATTCTTCTCTCAAGGTAGTTTTCTACAGTCAACAGTGATATAGACACTAATTCCCTGAAAAATTAATCTACCACGGTTGAACTTAAGGAACACTATGTAGACAGCCCCTATTTAATATAACTGGAAAATGGTTCTACAAAATTAACTGAGTTAAAGAAGAGATATCGTTCCATTTTCCAAACAAAAATAAATTGGAGAAGGATTATAAAGTGCAGACATAATTTGATTCATTTGATTATTTTTTCTTTACTCTGCTCCTGTTTTTACAAAAATTTTACTATGATAGTACAGAATCGCTTTACACAATAGAATAGTTAGTGACATTAAATATTAAACAATATAAATAGATATAAATGCCACTTCAAAACTAAATTACTCGTATGTATTGTGTGGTGAACAATAATTCAATTAAATATTTAAAAAAGAAGATAAACGTACAGGGAGCTTTAGTACTTGTACAAAAAACTAAAAATCAAACAATGTAGGATAGCAAAACTTCAATATCAATATGATTAAAATCAAGGAGCCATATTTTACATTTTTTTAAAAACGCGTTTAATGTTCTAAGGCGTTGTATTTCTACAGAGAGTCTATTGAACAATTAGGAAGATACGAGTACTACACAAAAAAAAGTTTCTAAATTGGGTGGTACGAAAAGGAGGTATATCGACAACAGAACGGGGAATACTTCTTAAATTGTATGTGTCAGAGATTGGGCTTTGCATATATCGTCCCTTTATAAAAAAGATCTTTGAAACTTTAAAATAGTAAAAATGTCTAACAGGCAGGATTTTTAAGGACCTAAACAGCACCATAGAATGGGATAAGTGGTGAGTATTACTTTTGCAACACAACAACTGGTTGGAGATTGCTGATGTATAGTATGTAGGTACCCCCCGAACAGTTTATACCATATTGTAACTTCGAATGAAAAGTTGCGTAGACTGTTTTCAAAGTATGATTCATACAACATTTTTTGAGTCGATAAAGAATACGAATAACCGCACGCAGACAGTTTTTTAAGACCGCGATGTGTTCACCCCAACTCAGATTTGCATCTATGTATAATAACACCAAGGTACCTAAACTGTTTTACGACTTCAACTTTAAAACAGTTTACATTGCATGTTACGCTGTTGCTATACATGATTTTACAGGCTTCCGCCTGTACAAGTACAATTTATCATGTTTTTCCGACAGCAGCCAAGTGCATGGAAATATATTTCGAAGTCAGGAGACTCTTGCATGCTAAGGCTGAAATACATAATTTTGGTTTGGTTACTGACAATTAATCTGTGCTTCAGAAAGTAGATTCGTAGCAAATCTACATCATGGTTTATGTCAGCAGCCAGATCCAAAGGGTTATTATTTGAACCACAGGCAATGCTAAGATCATCTGCAAAATGTAGATCAAAAACAAAATGGGGCCAAGGACAGACCCTCACGGTACACCCAATGAAATTACTCTTGGGTAGCTAAGATAATCATCCACTCTCACTTTTTGTGTCCTGTCTTTGAGATACGAAACAAACCAATTATACATAAAGCCCAGAAAGCCAGCACCAGGTCGAACACCTTAGTAATATACACGAAAAGACCGGCGCAATATTTTTTGTCATCAAGACCTTTATTTATAAAGGAGCAAAAAGCCAGAAGAGCATCTCTAAACCCAAATTGTACTGGACAAAAAAAGTTTAAACTATTCTCTTTTTAAAAGCATTTTCAAATATTTTAGATATTGAAGGTAACAAGGAAATCGGTCTATAATTATTTTAATCCATTTTGCCACCTTTTTTGAAAAATGGTACCATGTAACCACATTTTAATTTATCGGGAAAGTTGCCGGTATTAACACTTAAATTAAAAATGTGAGCTAACATTTTAACAACATTATAAGCAATATTCTTAAAAGTTATGTTAGAAATGCCATCATTACCACAAGATTTTGTGTTATTAAGAGATTTTATCATACTTAATAATTCCAACACAGTAATTTGTTCAAAAAAGAAACTATTCCTGCAGGACGCACTTTCCACTGTTCCAACACAGTGTTGGCAATATGAAGGACAATCACTATTAAACGACTTTTGCCCAATTGTTGAAAAAAAGTCATTGAATCTATTGGCTATTGTAGATGGATCAGTAATTTCAGCACCTCCATTTATCAAACTGATTGGGCTAATCCTATTTGTAAAGTTGCCACTAATAAAGTCATTTATCGCTTTTCATTCTTTTCTAGGGTTACCTAGTGAACTAATCGTTTTAGAGTGAAAATAACCATCGCGGCACATTCGAATTTCCTTGTTGACTTTCTGGCTCATTTTTTTTAAAACGACATTTAAGGTTAGAATTGAGTGGATGTTTGTAACATTTTCTAATGATTGTACGGTTTATCCAAGGCTTAAGTCTCATATTAAGTTCCTGTGAACAACTGTAATGCTGAAAGTTTTGACATGATCATTTAAAGTTTTTATAAATAATTCATACGCGGTAGACGCATTTGCGTTTGAATAGACTTCATTCCAATTCTCAAAACGCAGAAAATTATTCAATAGATCACACCTTATCTTAGTCACAATTGACGCAAAACAATGCCTAACGCACTTCTATTCTCTAAGACTACCAAGTACAATACCCGTCATGCAGTGATCCGTGATTCGGAGATCAAAGTTAACCCCTGGGCATTGATTTCATGAAATTTCCATAAAATGATTTATAGATCTTATTTCTCCACCCTATATTTGTAAAATAGTTGAAAGTTTTCTTCCCAGTCGTGGTTTTAGAGTCAATGTTAACAGTCTCTGACCAAGTATTTTTGACTCCAGTGTTTCACAAGGTTCAGCCCTTGGACCAAATTTATAAAACATTCTTACATTTAATTTTCTAAATCTTCCAGAGTGGGAGGCTGCTATTCTTGCAGATGATATGGCGATTGTTTCATCCTATGAATTCCCTCTTGACATTGAGAGGAACTTAGGAAATGCGACAGAAATAGTGCAAAATTATTACAATAAATGGAAAAGCAAATTAAATAGAGGGATAATGCAAGCCATCTCTTTCACTCGAAAAAGAAAGGGTTGATATCTTCCCAGTAGAGAATTGAATTTGAATGAGGTGGACATCGAGTGGGAGTCCTCTGTTAGATATTTACATATTTACCTCGACAAAAAATTAAATTTTACCGATCATATAAGTCGCAGGCTCAAAAAAAATTGCTAGTGCCATTAAAATACTTTATCATTTTATTAATAGAAAATCGTACCTACCTTCTGAAAACAAATTATCGATCATAAAGCAATATTTTAGTCAATTTTAGTTTATAGGTGCCAAGTATATGCAAAATGCCAAATCAAAAAACTTCAAATATTTCAAAATAAGATCTTAAAAATGATGCTAAATTCGCCTTGGTATCATCCAACTGCGATTTATTTAAAAGCCGAATGTTAAATTGGTCTCTAGTAAGATTGATTGTTAAATCTAGTGCGACATTTCTCGAGTGGTGCTGTTTTGCCAACAATCCTCTCATAAACGATCTAAGTACAATTATCTCGTACAAATTAAAGAAGTATGTATATAATATTCATAATATCGTTCAAATGTTAGTTAAATACATACATATATACTTATTCATTTATTTCATTTGTTTGTTCGCCCGTTAATTATTAAAACAAAAATAAATAAAAAAAAGTAAATCTTTATATGTATATTTATTTTGTTACCGATTTATATACATATTTATTTATTATGTTTACCTATTTGTTTATTTATTTAGTAATTTATTTACTTGTTTATTTATTATGAATTTATTGATTTCTTTATTTATTAAAATATTTATTTTTATTGTTGTATCTATTTATTTTTCTATTAATTCAATCCTAGTTCAAGTTAACGCTTTTTCTTTTTTTTTTCATATTAGAGGTTTTTCTTGTATTTTCCTCCAGAGTTAAACAGTTTTCCTTTTCTTAGTACATGCTCAAAACTTAAATATAATAAAATATATTCAAGTAGAGAGGTGTAAATTACATTAAATCTCTATATATAAACTATGTGCCAACAAAATCAGTGTAATTTATATTCCAAATAAAATAAATATCTACCAAACATTGTTATTTCAAACTAGAAATTTCAGTTACTTATTATTATTATTATTATTATTATTATTATTATTATTATTAGCATAACAATAAATTTGTACGCTAATACAGAATGTTGAAAAAAAAGGAGCACTAACTACAGAGGCTTTCAGCTCTAAATGAGTATGAAGAAATGAAAACTATGTAATATGAAATATTATAAGTGATAAAAATTCTAAAGATACTCGTACATTTTATACCATATAACTAAATTCTCATTTTGGAGGAAGTTGTAGACTTTTGTTATATTTTCATGGTTGATTGTATTAAGTACTATGTATAATAGGTAGACTGATTGATTTTCAAGCAAGAGGGAATTAAAAGATCTGGAGGTTTGGCATGGAATTTGTCCGATGATATGTGCTATGTCGATTATGTTATTGCAGAATAGGCATTGTTGTGGGCTGTTCGTTTTTAGGATGTGTTGATGCGTTTGAATAGTGTGGCCTAGGCGAAGACGGACGAAGTTGGAGTTCATTGCTTTAGAGGGGGATTTATTTATTTATTTATTTATTAATTCAAAAAAATTCTTGTTCATGTAAGATTGAATCTTTTTAAATTGTACAAGCTAGGCAAAAATACATTACAAAATTAAATAAAAGAGAAAGAAAAAAAAAATATTATAGTAATAACTATAAGAAATAAGGGATGTAGGAAGGTAAAAGGTGCGAAAGAAGGACATAAAGGTATAGAAAGGTTTGTGCTGAGTATTTAAAAACTTCATTTTTAAATATATTTGTGTTGCTTGATCGTTTGATTTTCATTGGTAGACAATTCCATAGATGAATCGCATGGATAAAGAAATTTCGACTAGTAGTAAGACAATTTTATCTAGGTAAAATTATTTGCAGTGTCTTTTGGTTACTCGCAAATTTTATCATATCAAATAAATAGTCTGGTTCTTTTGTAGTAATTATTTTCTGAAGTAGTAGTATGCTTCTTAAATTTAATAAGGCTATTAAGGAGCACCCGGTTATTCTTTTAGCGAAGGGCGTAATGTGATCTGACCATTTAAGGTCAAAGATGTACCTTGCGCAACTATTTTAAGCCACAGCGAGTTTTCGCTCCGACACATAGTCCAAGTCTGCGTTTATTTCGCAACCGTAAAGCAGTATCGGCAAAATAAAAGATTTTACCAATTTCATTTTAACAGCTATCGGAAGGTAGTTTTTTGTAGGGCTTAGACCTCGAAGAGCGCCATACACTTTAGATACTACTATGTTTACGTGTACATTCCAAATAAATGCACTAGTGAAATAAACTCCAAGATTTTTTACCTTATCAACATACTCTATGGGAGTGTTGTTAAGAGATATTGGGGCGAGATCTCCGGTTTGTCTTTTTATATTAATGAACATGGCTTTTGACTTAGACGGATTGAGACTAAGCTCATTTTTTGTTGACCACGCATGGATTCGCTTAAGATCATCATCAATATTGATTACCGCCTGATTTTTATGATATTTCGGAAAAAAGAATAAATTTGTACATCATACGGCATATACTCGTATATGGTGTGCGGAGGTCGTGAAACATTCGGCTATATCATTTATAAAGCATAAAAAAAGGAGAGGGCCTAGTATGGAACCTTGAGGGACACCCAAGGGGACAAGGAGAAGTGAGGACTGCTTGGTACTATTAATTTGCAAGAACTTTCGAAGGAAAATTGATTGTGCAGTTTATTTAATAGTTTAGAGTGATTTACGCTGTCAAACGCCTTTGAGAAGTCTAAAAAGACAATGAGGCTCAACATATCACAATCTAGTCCGGCACGTATATCTTCGCACACTTTTAGTAAAGCAGTAGTGCAGCTACGTTTTGCCCGAAAGCCCGACTAAAATTTCGTGTTAAGATTTTTTCTATTCAGGTAAGACTTAATTTGATTACTTATTAAGCGGGATTACTTAGAAAGCGGGAAGAAGAGTTTGTATGAAAGTCGGGTATACACCATCAGAGCCAACAGCTTTTGATTTGATCTTTAAAATTGTTTGTCCTACATATATATCAACAATTCTAGATAGTGAAAAAGTATCTTCTCGTTGGATGTCGAAGAAGGCAGAGATGTTCTGTTGAGCAAAGGTATTGTGGTTGCTTTGAACAAACTTCCTCTTTAGTTCATTAAGGTCGATATTGTTGGGAAGCGCATCTTTTACAAACTTAAGCCCGATATCGCGAATATTGCTCCAGAATTTGGAACTCAAGTCCTTCGGGATGTCGGATAGATGGGAATGGACCGGCTAGTGTTGATTTTGGCGTAATGATTTTGGTAACTTCGCCAATTTAAAAGTCGGTGCATCTTAATGTTTTGGGTGATCTGTTTTCAGATCATGCTTTTTAAGTATATCAAAGGTGAAAACAAGCGCATTATTGCAGGATTTTGCGGCCATACTTTGTATCCCCATGTGACTTGGAACCCACATAAGCTTTATTTTGTTGGAGTATTTGTTAAGGATATCCCTAATGTGGTTTATAAGTCCAGTATTGTGGTTGGGGTTTAATGAGGCTTCTATCGCTGGTAGGCTGTCAGTGCATATTATGGCTTTCCTCCTGAGTTTTGTCATTATTTTTACTGTTTCGAGTAAAGCAGTTGCCTCTGCAGTGAAAATTGAAGCGTTTTCTGGCAAAATTCCGGCTTTTAATAGAGATCCGCTTTCTGTGGTGACGGCAAAGGATGTGGTGTGTATTGTTTTTTTTTTTTTTATTATTTATTATTAATTCATTTATTTTTTCTTATATTTGAGGATGATGCCTTTCAATATAAGCAATTAAGGAATAAAGAAAAGAAAAGGTTCATTCTTTAATCTATTTAAGATTAGTAGCGAATGACCCGCATATATGTATGTATATAAAAAACAAAGATTAAAATAATCCTATATAATGAATGCAATTTCAAACAAGATTAACAAATAATAGAAACAATTTGAACTTAAACTGTGCTCATAAACAAATTTTTGACTTGGGAAATATCCAATGAAAATAGCCAGATTTTTATTTTTATTTCGTAAGGTAATCTATTAAATAGCGTAGGTGCCGAAACAGAGTAAAACTTAGAAAAATGTGTTTTTTGGAAACTGGAACTTTCAAAAGTTAAACGACTAGTAATTCTAGACGAAATATCTATGTGTCCTTTTTAATGTTTTTAAAAACGTATCATTAGCTGATGATGGATTATCATCCGAAAATACCTTCTCCCAACATTCAAACTTTAAGGCATTCACCAAACAGAAATAATTTATAATTTTTTTTTACAGGAAAAGGAATACGAGTTTAAGAAATATTTCATTTCCAAGGTCTATTTCGAGGCAAGTCATATAATGATCCGTTATCTTTAAATCAAGAACTTCACTTAAAGCTTTTCTCTTTTTTTGAAACCTAACAAACATATGATCAATACAGGTTTGTGTGCTGAAAGTTATACGAGTTGGCTCATTGATAAGTGACTTTAAGCCAAATGAAGACATCAAAAGCAAATATTTGTCAGAATCATTAGTTTCCTTTAAGATATTTATGTTTATGTCTCCTAAAACAATTAAATTATTTGACTTTATGCTTAGCAGAAGCTCATTCAATTCTTCCATGAAAACATTTAAACTCAATCCTTTTTCATGCAGCCAATATACACACAAAATTGTGAATAATTCTTTATTATTGTTGCAAGTAATTTTGACAAAATCTGTGCTACTCAAGTTATATTTTACTCTTCCACATTCGTATATTTCTTTTACATACACTGTTAATCCACCAGCACAATAAGAATTGTTACAATCATCTATTAACTCATAACCTGGCATTTCGTAATTGGATTTTTCCCCGTCGTACAACCAGATCTCAGTCAAGATTATAAAATCAGCTAACAAATTTAACGAATCAATATGGGCAACAAAAGAACTATAGTTTGTTCGCAAGCTACGAATGTTTTGGTGTATAAATACAGTAGGGTTAATGATTTGATTATTTTTTGCATCTACCGATTTAGATCCGTCTGTGAAGATAGGTTTCCATCCTTTAGATTTAAGTTCACTAATTGCTTCGAGAAAATGCGACTTATAAATACCGTTGTCTGTATTGCCTTTTTTATGTTCAGTCAGAGTCAGTAGAACCGAGGATTGCTTTATGCACCATGGTGGATAAGAGTAATATTTCATTTATTTGATGGGAAGATCAAATTCTCTTGCGCTGTATATTGTTCGAGCTATGGTTGATGGGAGATGCTTGGTTGTTTTTGATCTGATAACGGTGATAATGTGATTGTCAATAATGGAATTGTGTGAGAAGGAGAATTACGCAAGAAGTTTGATTAAACCTTCTGCTTGTCTTTCTTCTAAAGTACTGCTTCTGCCATTATATTTTGTATTCTGGATGTTCGATATGCCTTGATACTCCTTCTGGCTGCTTGATGATAAATCGATTTTAGGAGGTTAAGAGTTGTTTTGGGACATTTACCATATACGAGTATGAATAGTCCATAATCAATTTTACTTAAAACTAAAGCTCTGGTAATATTACAAAGAGAATTTATGTGTATGTTACGTTTAATCTTTTACAAGCTAAATAGTTAACAATGTTAGCTCTCCCAGCTAGGCTCTTCTTAAGGTTTATACAATGTAGTTTCCAGTTGTATCTATTATTAAATATCACCCCTAAGGTTCTTAAATTATTTACATTTTGCACGCTAACATTATTCGAACTTAAAATTAGTTGTGGGCAAGCTACTTACAAACATGCAGTGTCTTACATTTATCTAATGAAAGATTGGCACCCGAGACGGAGGTTCAATTTAATATTTCTGTTAGTAATTCAGATAGGATAGATTTGGTTCTTTCTAGATCATTGAACTCACACATGATGAAAAAATCATCTGCGTAGCTGCAATGATCCAGATGTTTGTATTTTCCCACTATTGTACTTAATTCGCCAAAAGCTATAATGAAAAGAACCACCGACAAAGGGGATCCTTGAGGGATACCATTGTGCAGTGGAAGAGTTGAGGAGAAATGGTTGTTAACCTTAACCGAAAATTTTCTGTTCAAAAGAAAAGATTTCACATAACCGAACATTTTTGGGCCTATGCCCCATGCTTTTAATTTGTTAATAATTAGATGAATACCGTGATTTCGCGACGATAGGGCATTCGAGATATAAAAATCTATGTGTAATAAAGCATCGGCACAACCTCGATTGGGTTTGAAGACCACTTGATTCTCGCTAATGAGTTTGTTGGAATCGATAAACCAGAGAAGGCGTTTTGCAACAATTTTTTCTAAAACTTTAGAGAAACAGGAAATTAGCGAAATTGGTCGGTAGCCACAAATTGTGTTAATAGTCTTGTTAGGCTTGGACAGGGGGATAATAGTAGCTGACTTCCAGCTTTGTGGAATTATGCCAGTCTTAAGGGTAAAATATGCGGTCCCTGTTTGGCGTTTTGCCTTTTAATTTGGAGAGGCAGCTGTCGAGTTCCAGATTCGTTATCGCAACTTCAATGTGTCTTGCTGATGCAATTGAAGGCAATTGTTTTTCATGGTACTGAAGCTGTTCGAAAAGTGTTCATCTTTTGGCTGATTTGACCAAGTGTGGGCAAAGAAATTGCTAATCTCTACTGCGCACGAAGCAGGGCCAGTTGGTGTTTCGATGCATTTAATGGAACGTGGAACTGAGTTCCCAGTTAGGCAGCGGATTTTATGCCAAATTTTGGAGGGAGTGGAGTTTGGATCTATTGAGGAAGTGAACTCCTGTAAGCTTTTGGCTTTGCTAATTTTCATTTCTCTCCGGAATACCGGAAGTTGGTATTGGTAGGGTGTTTCTTAAAAAGTTTCCAAGTTCTCACTTTCTCGGAATTTAAAGTTTTTAATGTGGCGTTCCACCACGGGACATAATGTTTGATGCGCGATGGATCGGTTTGGGGTATAGAAATTTTAGAGGCGGACCGTATGGCGTTAATGATCACTGCGGTTTCTTTGTTTATATTGGATGACGGTGTATGTTTTAAAAGAAAATCAGTAATATAAATTTTAAACTTGCCCCAGTTGGTCTCATCAGTTTTAAATTTGGGGATTAGTTTGGCTTAGCGAGACATAGGTATTGTAACGTTAGTAATAATTGGAAAGTGGTCACTCTTGTGAAGATCTGGTGAGCAACAGGTGATGTCAATGAGTGTAAAGGTTCTGTGTGTGGAGAAGTGAGTAGCTGATTAAGGATATTTTCAAGGTCGTATTCTGAAAATTGTTGATTAGGTATAATGTAAAGAGAAACTACTATAAACTTAAGAGATAAATTTATTTGGACTGCTATCGTTAAAATATTAGAATTAATATTAAGCAAATTATGAGGAATATTACTTTCTATTAAGAGACCAATACCTTGCTTTGCCGTTCTATTGTGAGGGAAATTTTGAAAATAACCTTTATATGGATTGGATACCAGGGGAATAGGACCAAACGGCCAATGTGCCTCTTGAGGAAATATAACAAAAGGCGAAAGTTCGCTTATTAAAATATTAAGCTCATCATACTTGTTAATATTACCTTATATATTCCACTGGAGAGCTTTAAATGTAATGTGCCTTTGCGATGAAATTGAGTTAGTTAAATTGTAATTATTTCTATGACTTCGAACAGCGGAGTCCATGTCTGTGGCGTGTGTACTGTTGAAATTATATGTCGTCATCGCCTGATACTGGTGTAAGAGAGATAGTTTAAGTTTTCGAAGAAGTGCCTGTTTGATGGGATGATAAGTGTTCAATTTTGGTTGTGGTAGAGAAACTCTTTGGAATTTTTTTGCGAGGGTGGTGAGGGGTGAAAATGGGAGCCGGTTTGATTTTGGAAGATCAGTGGAGAGATAGGATAGAAATTGGGAGTTGTTAGTTGGATGCATTGAGTTTAGTGTATGTGTGTTTTGTTGAAAGGTTACTTTATTTATTTCGTGTGGGATTATTGTTGTGGGAAAAGTTGTAGTTATTAGCGGAATAGGAGTTTTTAGAGGGGGGAGTTGTGTGTTTAATTGTTTGTGATTAGGTTCGGCTCGGTATTACTTTGAGTGAGAATTCTGTTTTTAATAATTTCAATCATGGAGGGTTTGGTTCCGGGGTATTTAATTGGAGCGGGTAGCTGATGTAGCATCGGATTGTCATTATATATTTACCAAGCTTCACGGATTGTGCATCGACGGTTGATTTTGATTTTGTTGACGGACTTATGTCGCAGAAAGGTTGGACATGCTGAGGTGGAAGATGTATGAGTATCGTCTCTGCAGTTAACATAATGAATGCGTGAGCATTCCTCTTGTAGAGGGGGTAAACAGCAATTTTTGCAATCTGGTGAATTATTGCACCTGTTTTTGGTGTGTCCCAATTTTTGGCCAGAGACGCATCTCATCGGATTTGGGATATATTCGTCTACTTTGCGATTTACCCAACCTATATGTATGTCATTGGGATGTTTAATGAGATCAAAGGTAACGATTGCGGCACCTGTCGGGAATAGATCAGAGTTAACTTTTTTTTGGATTTTTTTTATGTTGATTATTTTATATATTTTTTTTAATTCATTCAGCAGCTCATCTTCTGGTATGTCAATTATGTGTTCGGAAAATATTCTATTGGGTCTATAACTTAATTCGTGCGGTTTGCTAAGAGATGGCGTAACTTGTATTGTCCCATTGTAATTATTCCATTGGAACATGCGTTGGAAAGCTACTGTTATTGTACGTCATTTCAGTATATGTCATTCATTTGAAGCGTAAGCAACAATAATTTTTTTTTCACTCAAATATGTCGAACTTTGTGCTTGAAAAAGTGTTTTTGCGGGGAGTTCTTCTTCATTACTTTAATATGAAGAAAACTGCTGGCGAAAGTTATCGTATTTTGGTGCAAGTTTATGGTGAACATGCGCTAGCTGAGCGAATGTGCCAAAAGTGGTTTGCACCATTTAAAAGTGGTGATTTTGGCTTGGAAGACGATGAACGTCCTGGGCAGCCAAAAAAGTTTGAAGATGAAGAACTGGAAGCATTACTCTATGAAGATTGTTGCCAAACACAAGAAGAGCTCGTAGAATCTTTGGGTGTCACTCAAGCAGCCATTTCAAAACGTTTAAAAGCAGCTGGATATATTCAAAAGCAAGGAAACTGGATTCCACATGAACTGAAGCCGAGAGACGTCGAAAGGCGGTTTTGAATGTCGGAAATGCTGCTGGAACGCCACAAAAGGAAGTCATTTTTGCATCGAATTGTTACTGGTGATGAAAAATGGATCCATAACGACGACCCAAAGCGCAAAAAATCATATGTGAAACCCGGCCAACCAGCAAAATCAACGGCAAAGCCGAATATCCATGGCACGAAGGTAATGCTCTGTATTTGGTGGGATCAGATGGGTGTGCTGTATTATGAGCTGCTAAAACCAGGTGAAACCATCAATGGACAACGCTACCGAACACAATTAATCCGTTTGAAGAGAGCAATGGCCGAAAAACGCCCGGAATATGCGACCAGACACGAGACAATAATTTTCCATCATGACAACGCTCGGCCCCACGTTGCTATTCCGGTTAAGAACTATTTGGAAAACAGTGGATGGGAAGTCTTACCCCACCCGCCTTATAGCCCAGACCTTGCCCCTTCTGACTACCATTTGTTCCGGTCGATGCAGAACGCCCTCACTGAAGTACGGTTTACATCAGAGCAGAATATCAAAAATTGGCTTGATTCATTCTTGGCTGCCAAGACGGCGCACTTCTTTTGGGATGGCATCCACAAATTGCTAGAAAGATGGGAAAAAGTCATAGCTTCAGATGGGCATTATTTTGAATAATACGATTTTACATGCTTTTCTTAAATAAACGTTCAAATTTTGAAAAAAAAACCGCACGAATTAATATACATATATACCCAATACATTGAATTGAGTTGAGTGCTACGTGCGAAACGGCGTATTTGAAGAATTTTTCAGCCGTAAAAAGATTAGAAATTTTTACGAGAAGGTCGCCGGATCGCATTGGTTTAACCTCCAAAACGAATTTAGAAATATATTCCTATCCACGATTTATTTGGAAAGGGTTATATGCTGAGAGCGGTTTAAGATTGTCACTTGGTTTTTCTAATCCTGATACTACTACTACATACCGGGGAAAATTGTCATCATTTGAAGAGATTGTTGGGAGTGATGGGAAGTTGTCATCAATGCATTTGCGTTTTGATTTTATGTTCCGATTTAAGGGAGCGTCCGGAGAAAGATCCCTAAATCGGTTACGATTAGGGGGGTTCGAGCCCCCTTTCATCTCTTATTTTTAAACAAATGCGTGAAAAAAGAGAAAATACGACAATGAAAAACTTGAAAATTGAAAGTTTAAGTTAGGCCATGTGGGCGGGAAAATTGACACTTCGAATTTAAACAAACAAAAATAAAAATGATAATTATAAACCAACTACGCTATTTCACACACGTCTTTACATGGCGATTGCCTGACAGAGACTGTTTCGTTACTTAAACAGGAAAGCCGGTACAATAGTTACTGTCGGATTATGCGTGAGAGGAAAAATAACCATATTGTTTTAGTTTAAATTTTTACTTCCTGATAGGGAAGTTCGTGCAATCACCGCCAAAACCGGAAATGGACATTTGTTGATATCCTTAGGCTTTTGGGTGTCTATAATGTTTTTAGACAGTTTTCAAGAAAATGTCTCAACGGTATATATGTATGTGAGTATGTACATATGTCCTGTGCTATCAATTTGGATGTTAGTCAAATGCGTCTTCGTGCCGAATTTCATCCATTAGATTTTGACCAAACCGCCCGATGACTTCTTAAGTTATTAAAAAAAAACAACCTACGCAAAATACAATTGATTTAGTCTTAAAAATAGCGGGCTCTTCCGAAGTTTTGGTTGCATAACAGGAAGGGCACACTCCTACGAGTATAATAAGATCAATATTTACTATTTGTATTTTGTTTAGCCAGCTCATCGGACCCTTGCGGTCCCACCATGAACATGGCATTACCTACTTTAGATACACACCAGCTATTGATCCTTAAATGTAGGCTCCTTTGTTCATTTTTATGAACTATCCGCTTTTCATCTCATGTAACTAAGCGGTATAAGAACGGTTCTCCTTTCTGACGAGGAATATTTGTGGTACATATGGAAATTAGGTCCATTGAATCTTTTTTTAACTTACTTAATTAGTATACCACCCTACAGACCAGGCTTTTCGATGCGATCTAATGCAGCTGGACTCGAAGCTTGAAGGTGACATCTACGGAAGTTAATGTAGGATTTGTCCGCATGGATTTGCCTGATCGGGGTTCATGTTACATGTTCTCATGTTCTCATTTTTTAAAACCACCTTTTGCATACACTCCACATAATATTTTTCTGCCCTGCGCTATTGCCTTCTTGGAACTTATAGACTATACAATATCTCAAATGTACTTTTTCTTCATTTGTTGGAGAAAATGGGTATCAAACTTTTTTCTTTTCAGTGTCCGATTAGTAGTGGCAGCCACTGTACCTTTTCAGTTTATAAGAGCTTTCTGAGCAACTTGTTTAGAAAAGAATCAAAGGGTGATCGAAAATGTGCTTTTCTTATGTTTTCATCTGATTAAACCGGTAAAGATAAAATAATAAAAATGTAGTATTTCATTGTGCACAATGAATTGATTACACCTCCCTACTTGTAACGCTTTTTCCGTTGCCTTTTGCTAAGCTTTTATCATGGATTCCATCCGTTTTTGTTGTCTATCCAACATTTTCGTTAGTGTGTTTTAAGTGCAATAAAACTTACAATTTATATTTATTAATTCATTAAGTACAATACTTAAAATTTATTCACTTGGTCTATGTTGGTTGGTTGATTGATGAGGAAGTTTATACATTTAGCGGTATTGCACTTCATGAGTTACAACAAAAATAAAATCCACTTTCGTTTTAGATCAGCAATAAATGCATACAAATTTGATTTATGGGCCTCCGGTATCTCTGTTTGCAATTGCGCGAACTGGAGTCTAAGTTCATTTAAATATCAGTATGTCCAGTTCTAGCTTTTCCTGACCGCTACCAGGGAGTTCTTGAAGGTTAGTTTGCACCTAAGTAAGTAAATTCAGCTTTTCTGGCTTCTATCATTTATATACGAACTTTATTTCTAAGCGTTCGAAAGCAAGGTCTCTAAACTATGTATCTTCAGTATCTCTGAGGTAAACCAATATAAAGACTCCTATTAGGGCGAGTATTAGCTTATTGAACAAGCCACTGACAGGTGCTTTCTAAAGGTTGACTTGGTCATTTGGAAAATGCATGAACTGCAAAGTCACTTTGAATTTGATTGAAAAAAATTTTTTTGAGATTAAAAAACTCAAACATAATTAAATAAAAATTATTTGTGTCAAATTTATCCTTTATTAAAAATATTCATACTAATAATTTGACCGAAAGACACAACATTCAGAGTATCTTAATAATTTCCTTGTATTGCTAAGTCTCTATGACATTTTGAAACAGACAGTAAAATTATTCCAATTATCACAGAAACTTAAATTAATTGGGTCTAACGTCTCTATTGAAATTGAATTCAATTGTTTTATCAAAAAAGACTCCATTTCAGCTCTACTGACAGACCAAATCCCTTCAACAAACTCCACAAAAAACCTCAATGTAACCAAACGCTAGTGTTGACATTCGATTTATAAAGAGAAACTGGTCGTCTGCATTCTCTTTGATTTCTCGTCTAAATTCCCATGGCACATAGGAATACATGCTGCCTCTGTAGAAGCCCTTATTTATAAGCCTCCCCCTTCTAACTAATTGACAAAGTTGTTGATGTACGAGTACAAAAAGAAGAGCATAGAACTAGTAGGAGTAGAAGTAGGAGTTTTTCAACTGCCTGTATTCCACGAATGCCATTTTCTGTTGCTTCCATGTTTAGTTACAGTCAAGCCGCATCCGTTTCCCCATGTGGTATCATTTCAGTTGAAAATTTTTAATGAGGCAAGATTGATGCGGAAGTTGAGTTGGCCTTTTATTTTTGCACATTCCTCCTTTGAGCCCTTGCCAATAGTGACTAATGTATGAATGTGTGCGGCTTTTTTTTTCTTTTTTTTCTGTTTCATCCCCTATTTGCTAATGATTAAAACAACTTTAAAGTCAACTTCGGAGTTAAATGAAAAAGCGTTAAACGATACGGATGCATAATGCTAGCAATTAAGCTCGTGCCGCTTTTTTCTAGCTAATGGCATTTTACGTTGGAAGGGATGTGTAATGAGTAAATAGCTTGCACAGGATATACTCGTACTCGTACTCGTACTCGTGCTCGTCTTTTTCCTCGACGCTGCTCTATTGACGTATGCGTGAGTTTTCTACGTCAAGTAAACAGTTGAAAAGAGGATGACAGAGGTATGGCGAGTAACATATCTCATTAAAATGACGGTTTTATGTCGATTTCCGTAATTGGAATTTAAGTGGCCGACTGACATTTAATTAATGGACATATGTTGTGCTCCGCTCAGTGTTCGTCGGTCGTCGGTCGTCGTTCGCCCTCCATGCCAGCATAGTACGACAAGGTACTGAGCGGATGTACTTGCACAAGTGACTTTGAAATTTTCTAATTAATTGTGTGATGCTTTGTTGGGGTATCTAATTTGAATTGGATCGAATAGAGTGTGAATGTGGTAGGATTGTAATGTACACAATTTTGACTGGCAAATTATATGGTCGACATGTTTGATTGAGTGATTTGTGGTGTTAACTTGGCTAATTGTAACCTAAGCCAAATGTCGAGTTCGTGTTATTCATTTTCAGTCAAAAATGATCCATCAGGATTTGGCGAGTATTTATCTTTTTCTAAAGGAACACATTTGCCCGCCTCATGCACTTTCATGTCTAATACAGCACATATAATTATATGTATATAGGAATAATACTACTTCCAGATCACCTTATACCAATGTTGAGTGTCACCAGCAATATGACATTGTTTCGCACCGAAAACAGCTCCCCTTTTAACTTTACCGCCATCATGCAGTCGGACAGATTAAGTCAAGGTGTTTATTTCATTATTGTGGAGCATGACACAGCCATTTAAAAAGAAAAAAAGACTTGTTTTGGTCTCTGTAATTCATATCGGACGAATAGCTGTGTTGTTGCGCTAAAAAGGTATCATGTTTTCGCTTGAACTGTATGTCTGCAGAAGTTCTTTATGGCAGTTACGCATTTTATGAAGACACAAACGTCGACACTTAAGCCTCTGCACAGAACTCCTACTCTCACCTTTACGTGGCGAGGCTTGAGAGGTTACTACCTCTGACTAAATATAGGGTACCCACCCACTGCGGAATATTATTGAATATCTCATTTATCAGCACGACGGCGGAAAAATTCCATATACGGATCAGCGGCGGCATTGAAGGCTTTAGACAGTTTGAGCTACTTGGTGCACACCTCCTTTATAGCTTCTTCGAAGTTCTTAAACATACTGGGATAACATTTACATACTTATATCAACTACCGAGCTCTTATATTGCTCGGTAAAACTATAACAAACAACCTTCGTATCTATGTTTATAACGGTCTATCCTTTTCAAGATCGTCGCCTTCAATACTACTCATTCATCCACGCTTAACTTGTAGAATAAAAATGATCAGTTTGCCATCGACTTAAGACACGCCTCTAATATGGTATACTGGATGTCCGAACCTTCCAGGCAGTCAACATTAACTCGGATCATTTTCTTGTTGCAGCCAAGAAGCGGAACTGCAATAATGTGGAACTACACGTACTGTGAGAAGATACGACGTAGAGACCGCCAGAATCTTTACCGAATGCGTATGCCGAAATTTCTCATCAACTCAATGCTGCCAGCATCAAGCACCGGAGACCAGTGGCAAAGCTGCCAAATTACCAGAAACACCGTAACTAATATGCTGGGTTTTATCCCACTACCACCAAGAAATACCTGGTTTGATGATGAATGCGACTAAGCACAAACAAGAGGCGTACATAGCGGCGCTGTAACGAAGGACGAAAGCTTTCTAATAGGGCAAAGTGCGATGGAAAATGAACTGAGTACTTTAAAACACTCTAAAGTATAACCGAGAAATTATAAGAGCTAAAAGAAAATTATGGAAAAGTTCTGCCAAGATTTCCCTAACGTTCGAAACCCAGTGGTATCTATGTGGAGAGCGGCCTACAGACGCTACCGTTCTCAGCTGAAACCACCACATCTATCGCTACCGATAATCCTCACCAGACAAAGATCAATAGACTAATCACAGAGGACTGGAAGAGGTAAAAGAACATTTTTTATGAAGGCAAAATAAAATGGGCCATCAATTCATTTTACCCATTTAAAGCCTCTTCTGATTAACATATTCAGAACAGTTATGCCTGGGGTTACATTTCAAAAATTTGGGAAGTGGTACCTAACTGTTAAGTTTATAACCAGAGCAGGCAGTAGACCAACTGATTTACTCAAATCATACAGACCAATAAGCCTCATCTCGTTTTTCCTAAAAGCTATGGAAAAAATGCTTGATAGACATATCAGGGATAGTCCATAAAAACTAATATGCCGATCGACAAATCCCTCGGTGACAATGAAATTGCAGTGGGCAGCTTCCTTGACATCGAATGAGTTTTCGGCAACACTGAACATGAACAGATACTCGTATATAGATTCATCCAAAACACAGGAGTAGATTATACTAGATGTAAATGGAGAAAGCACATGCTTAAAGGTAGAAATATAAGCGCTACATTACGCAGTCACAGAATCATAGTTACGGTTGAGAATAGTTGCCCCAGTGTGGTGTTCTCTCCCTTCTACTATAGTCCATCGTCGTAAAAGAACTGTTAAACATACTCAGCAACGACGGTTTCTATGTCCTATGAAACGCTGGTGACATGGCGATCAGAGGCAAATTCGATGAAACTATTTCCGAACTCCTAAAAAGAGCACTCAAACTTATTGCTAACTGCTGCAAGCAGGTTGGCCTAAGCGTCAGCCCCAAAAAGAGCACCAGCCTTCACTAAATAAAGAAAATTAAGAATTCAACACTATTTGGTGAAACAACAAGTTTTCAAGTGATGTGGAATTCCTGGATTAAAAACTATGAACTAGCAAATGTCCATTGGGTAAAAAACTGTGCCCTTAACCCAAAAATGAGACTGTGAATCTACACAGCAATAGTCAGGTATGCGTCTCCAATATGGTGGCATAAAACTAAACAAAGACCTACACGGGTTGGACTAAACAAACTTCGAAGACTTGCCTGTATGTGTGGTATGGGTGCAATGAGAACAGCATTAAAGGTTCTATTGAACTTCCCTCTTCTTCATCTTCAGCATTAAAGGTTCTGTTGAACTTCCCTCTTCTTCATCTTCACATACAGAAAAAGCCTTAGGTAACGCTCACATGCTTACCTCAGTAGATGAGAATAGCTCAAAAATAGTTTACCCAGAGCTTTTACTTGAACTCAAAAGAAATAAATTACATATTAGAAGTTATTATAACAGACAATTGTCTGAAAAAGTACAACTTCAACCATAACTTCAACTCTTCAACCTGATCGACGGAACTGGGAACAGAATAAACCGTTGATTAAAAGAGATTCACTGGTGTGGTACACCGACGGACCCAAAACAGACGAAGGAGTTGCAGTAGGCATATACGGAGAGACGGCCGATACCTCACTGTTCCCAAGTTTCTCTGTATTTCAAGCTGAGGTACACGCAATTGAGTTCTGCATTAGGGGTAACTTAAACAAATCTTCCACCAAGAAGAACATTTATATTCTCTCTGACAGCAAAACGGCTTTATTTGATATCAACGCATTTTAGATAACCTCAAAAATTGTCTGGGACTGCCTTATATGTACTTCTGACAACACTAGCCAAAACGAATGGAGTCCATTTAACCGGGGATCAGGTTACAGTAGTTTTGATGGTAAGGAAGGAGCAGGCGAATTAGCCAGAAAAGGTTCACTCTCAACATTGATATTGCCACGAACATTCTGCGGGCTACCAATTGAAGCAGAAGATATCACTGTAATAGCCTCAAAGATATAGCCGAGTTAATTAAAATTTCAGGCATCATGCGTGAGCTTTAACTTGAGAAAATCACAATAGGCTTAATCTGCCCGCAGTGATAAGGGTGCATAGTCCCACCTCCCCACACAATTTAATCTAATCTAATTCCTTCGAATTAGAATCTCAGCATCATTTACCCGATCCACAAAAAATTAGACCCCCTCTACAGCCCCAACTACAGGAGTATGAGTCTTCTCAATATTACGTACTAGATCTTATTTGCCATATTATGGGAACATCTGAAGCCCTTCGTCAATAACCTGATTTTCCCCTATAGTGTGGTTTCAGGCCAGGAAAATTCACTAAGGCCAAATTTTCGCACTAAGATCCTGGAAATGACTGAAGAATTCCAAATCGACACCCACACGCGAAGGTCGGTAACGACTTAACCAAGACTTTTGATGACAAAAAAAGTTGCAGATAACGCTGTAGCGGAAGACCTCACTTTAAATGGCTCGTATAATGAGAAGGGGACCTCGGCTGGCTTGGAGAGGGTAACTGTAGGGAGTTAGGTAAGAATTGGGCTAGCTAGAGGGGCCTGTTAGTTGGAGCCCAAGTTCATCTCGAACTAAAGTGCCACCTAAGAAAGTAAGTAAATGAAATGCTGTTTTTCGTTCATATCATTAGCCTGTAGAACGATCATCATTACCACATAGCATTGATATAAATGTCAAATACCAAAATATTAGGCTACTACTATTAAATAATTGTTTACATCCTCAAAATAAGCGTATTCCTTGTAGATAATACCCGTAGATGTAATATTAATGGGATTATAGGAAAGCCATCTTCATTATTTAATGCCGCCATTTCTGATAGCTTTTCATCCTTCGTGATAACGGATTTGCATAAATCTCTGGATAAAGTAAATTTTAGGTGCAATTATTTACTTTATGTTTGTTATTTTCATTCAATTTTGCTTTTAAGCGATTATCCACTATTTGAGTTCTGTGAAATATTTTTTTCGTTTTGCTTACCGACTTGTTTTTTTCTAATAAAATCTCGCAATATTTCTTTTGTCATCTTTATCATTTGGCTTATTACTGTTATCGATTTGTTAAGGATTCTGTTTTTGAAAAAGTGGTTCGCCGTATAGGTATCCTTTTTTCTGCTTAACATGATATATCTCACTTTGTAATTCCTAGGGCTTCATATATGGTAGTTCAGTTTTTCTTCTCCCTTCCTTTAGTAAGAGTCTAATATACGAATGTACGAATGTACGAATGTTTAAATCTGTGTTTATATATTTTTTTTTTTTTTTTAACACATGGGTAACTTATTTTTTTTGATCGGGGTTTTGTATAGAGCTCTAAAGTTCTATAGCGGTTGTGGTATAGAACTAGAAAGATTTGGATTTGTTAGTAATTCTTTCTGTGAAGAGTTACAATTAACAAATCTCATACCTAGACTGTTAAAACCGTTTCCGTTTCGGATGCTGGCCCGCAGGCACTTTGTTGCATATTCTTTTCTATTCTACAGGACTGGCATAGCAAGACAGCAAGCATTGGACAAATCCTTTTTTGGCCAGCTCCTTCAAATTTCAGACTTAATTGTTTTATGGTTATACTGACTAGGAAATAAAAAGCTGGGCAGGGCATTCCGTAAACGAGTTGTACGGCTTAGGAACGAATCACGATATTTTAGAGTACGTACAAAAGTGGGCTTGAGGGAATACTGACGAGCATTTATAACGAGGCGGGTGTTACGGTTAAAAGTTTGAAGGGGCGGAATGCTACTGGCGATTTCTATGGACCACTGATGGTGGAAATAGCGATAAAACAGAGTCAGACACGAGACACTACGTCGGTGATCGAGTGTGTCCATTGTTTGAGTGATATAAGTATCAGCTATGAGTTTTTGAATCTTATCTAGCAGGTGCAGAGATTTTTTGGGCGCACCCGCCCATATGTGGGGATTATACTCCATTTTCGGGCGTATAAATGCCTTATATATTGAGGCCAGATCAGATGGGGTAAAGTATTTCTTACATCGATTGAGGAAACCTAAACATTTCGCAGCATTTTTGACGACACTGATTATGTGGTGATTCCAACGTAAGGTGTCATTGACACACATATCGAGAATGGAAAGTTTAAGGATTTCGACCATGGAATGCATAATTTCTAATCCATTGAAGAAGAGAGTCTTCGATTCCAAAAGCACGCATTTTCGACAAAGGAGCCTGATGCCAAACTCTGGCAAATGCCTTAGAAACATCAAGTGCAACTATCTTGCTTTCGCCATCCGCTTTAGTTCCACTTTTCGGTGAGACATGCCATCAAATCACCAGTGGAACTGTTGCCACGAAAACCATACTGCTGGTCATTAAGAAGTTTTCGTGTTTCGAGATATTTCATTAGCTGACGGGTTATCAGCGTTTCCATGACCTTGATATGAAGGGACGTAAGTGCAATGGGTCTGTAGGAGGAGAGAGATGAAGATTCGCCTTTTTAAGAGACGGGCTGGACAAATGCTGTTTTCCATCATCTCGGAAAGAGTCCTAAAGGGTAGGATTGACGAAAAAGCTCCGACAGTTGTTTTGCCAGCGAGGAAGAACATCTCTTTAGAAGGAGGGGGGATATACCATCTGGACCAGCGGCTTTATGTATGTTGGGATCTTTAAGTACTCTTGTTACTACACGAGTGCGAAAGTGGATTCGTCCCATTGAAGATTCGACGCACTCAAGTGTAGGCGGAGACAAAGCACAATCTGAGAAGTTGGGCTGGCCGCAAAATGTGCTGCAAGCAGATTGGCTTTATCCATAGAGCTGACAGCTGTTATGTCATTGTAAATGAGAGTTGGGATGGAAGATGGGGCTGAATTTCTAATATTTTTGACGTACGACCAAAAATTGTTACTACCTTTGGGGCATTGTAGTATTTTTTGCCTCAGTTTTCGATCATATTAGAATTTTACACGCTTAAGAAAGACGTTGCAGTCGTTCCCGGCTCGTTTAAATTTTTTTCGGTTTTCCTCTGTTGGGTTGGTCTTGAAGAACCGAAAAAATATTTCTCTCACCCTGACGGCCTCTTTACAGCTCGAGTCGTGCCATGCCTTTTCTTTTGGTTTGCTACTCTTCATCCGATAAAATTTCTCATTCCAAAGAGAATGGTGTCTGTGATCTTGTCAGCATCGGCATCCACGTCGTTATCGATCATAACGACCAGTAAAGACTCCTAAAGAAGCTGTTAAGTCCGCTCCAGTTGGCTTTCTCGTATTGCCATACGGTTCTATTGGGAATCTTTTCTCTAACAGTGCGGTCGGTGTGCGAGAAATTAGCTGATATGACACAGTGTTCCGACGAGCCTAGAGGGGTGAGCACATTGACCTTGTATTTGCCGGGGTGAGAAGTTAAAAACAAGTCCACGGTGTTGTCGGTATGACTATTAACATCTGGTATCCGTGTGGGCTCATTTACAAGCTGGGTTAAGTTATTTTCCGTAGCGAAGATCTCAACACATCGTCCTTCGGGTGTTGTATGTCCAGAATGTCGAAGCCACCCAGAATTATGTATATTGAAATCGCCCGTAATGACGATTTCAGTATGAGGATACATGGATACAATTCTTTGTATGGAGTCAAACAGCTCATGAAACTCATTAAAGGTCGAGTTAGTGTCCAGTTTAGGGCTTCTGTAAATAAAGCAGTAGTGGATAATTTGCTTACGGAAATGGAATTTTAACCGCACGAAATTGAATTCTGGATTGGAGCAGAGACTACATTGTGATGGAGTTGGTAAGCTACATCACTACGCACGTTAATGGCGAGACGGCGGTGAGAGAAGAATAATGACACTAGTTCGTAGCCAGGTAGCTTCAGATCAGAGTGTTCTGAGAAGTGTGGGCGGGGATCTACCTGTGTTTCACTAAGAGCCGAAACAGCTGGTCTGAGTTTGCAGACGTGGACGTACGCAGAAAAGTGATTACTTTTTAGCCCGCGTATATTGGCAAAATTCCCGGGTAATTATAAGGAAAGACAAACACAAAAAACACAAACACCGACGTTACTAAGCGCAGATGTGAAGTACAAATTCAGAGTTGGCTTACCGAATCAAATTGTTGTAGGTGTTATGCCCTTACAACAATAGGAAATAGCACAGCAACAAAATTCATACCCACAGCCCGCTATCCATCGGTTGTTACATACACTCAGTCACTGCACGCGCTGTACGACAATGTAGGTAACACAGCAACGGCAGTGACAGAGTGCAAGCAACCGTACTATGACCAGGGGCAGGAAGGCTGGAATGCCCGCACTGTGGATGTCGAGTTCGGTTTCACACTCGCGCGTTGTTGCTATTTGCCCGCACAGTGAACTTTGTTTTTTTTTGCTGTTGTTGTGTTTTTTTTTTCACTCGCGCGCGGTTATTTTTATTTAGGTTTTTCTCTACTCGAGGAGCGAATTTCACAGTACACTTGTCGATGGTTAGCTAGACACTCATGACTCATAGCCGCAACTCTCCCCTTTTTTTTCATCAAAGATGTATTTAACTCTATTATGGTATTATCTTATACGAGGGCGGGTCAATAAGTCAGTGACTTTTTGAATTTCTGACCTCTTTACTGAAACAGCAACACTGCTCCTGTCAACAGGCATCTGTCAGTTGACTCCTAAAATGTAAACTTACTGCGTCAGTTAGTTTGTGTTTGACAGCTATTTTTATCAGACTACTCACTAATTTGAGGAGAAAATGGAAAAAAGTGAATTTCGTGTGCTTATTAAGCATTATTTCTTGCGAAAAAAAACCATTACCGAGACCAAGGCTAA
This sequence comes from Volucella zonaria, assembly GCA_963966105.1. Classification (NCBI taxonomy): domain Eukaryota; kingdom Metazoa; phylum Arthropoda; class Insecta; order Diptera; family Syrphidae; genus Volucella; species Volucella zonaria. Next base: position 87,663,602 of record OZ014530.1, on the reverse strand, counting down.
GCTTGATAAATACTATGGGGACTCTGCACCATCGATTTCAATGGTAAAAAAGTGGTTTACTGAATTTCGTTGTGGCCGTACAAGCACTGAAGATGCCGAACGTCCTGGACGCCCAGTTGAGGTCTCTACACCCGAAACAATCGAAAAAATTCACGATATGGTGTTGGCCGACCGAAGATTGAAAGTGCGAGAGATTGTGGAAGCCGTAGGGATCTCGCATGGCTCAGTGGTTTCAATTTTGAATGATCACTTGGGCATGAGAAAGCTTTCCGCAAGATGGGTGCCGCGTTTGCTCACAGTCGACCACAAACGCAATCGTGTAACAACTTCACAGGAAGGTTTGGCGTTGTTTAATCGCAATATGGAGGAGTTTTTGCGCCGTTTTGTAACCGTGGACGAAACATGGATCCATCACAACAGTCAAAACAGAGAACAAACAACAGTCAAAATAGTGGGTTTCTAAGGGTGAATCGGCGCCAAAGAAGGCCAAGGTGGGTTTGTCAGCCAATAAAGTTATGGCGACTGGTTTTTGGGATGCACGCGGGATAATCCACATTGACTACCTTCAAAAGGGAAGAACAATCAATGGGGAATATTATGCCAACTTATTGGACCGATTCAATGACGATTTGAAAAAAAAACGACCTCATTTGGCCAAGAAAAAAGTTCTTTTCCACCAAGACAATGCAAGGGTGCACACATGTGCAGTTGCCATGGCAAAAATCCATGAATTGGGCTATGAATTGCTCCCTCATCCACCCTATTCTCCAGATTTGGCTCCGAGCGACTACTTCTTGTTCCCAAACCTGAAGAAATGGCTTGGTGGAAAAAGATTTGACTCCAATGATGAAGTCATCTCGCAAACAAAGGCCTATTTTGAGGACCTCGACAAATCATTTTTTTTGGAAGGGATAAAAAAATTGGAGAAGCATTGGACAAAGTGTATAGAGCTCAAGGGAGACTACGTTGAAAAATGAATTTATTTTTTTATCAAAAAATCTGTGTTTTAATCCAAAAGTCACGGACTTATTGACCCGCTCTCGTATATAAAAGTATCACTTGACAGTATTTGTGGTCGCACTCCTCCGAAACGGCTTGACCGATTGTTATAAAATTGGCTGTGTATATTTGGTAAGTATGAGTCGGTTCTAATTTTTTGACGAAATTTTTTTTTTATATTTTCTTTAGATTTGACACCAAAAAATACCTCCACCCCCAACTTTTCAACCTCCTACCACCACCCCACATTTTTTACTCGCCATTTAAATAATTTATCCGTCGTTCGTTTTTCAAACAGAACGAAATTATTTATGTTGTAAAATGACAGATGGCGTTACGTCCGCTTCATCGAACTTTCATCCACACATGCGCAAGTCATTGACGTGAACGGTCACGTCACTTTGACATTTCATTCTGCATTTGTTATATATCACGCAGTGCGTGCAAAATTTTGCATGATTTATTTTAATTTGCAAGAAATATACATATACGAGTTATGTGACTGTGAATACTAAACTGTTTTCAATAAACCATATGCCAGCAAGACGCAAGGGGGCGCATTTCGGCCGTCGAACGAATACAGCAATAAGCATGCGAAATAGTAGAGCAGAAAGAACAGACGAACAAATCTAAAAAGATAACGAAAATGTGTGTGCGAGCATGTGTGTGCGAGCATGTCGCAATTGCGTGTATCTCCATCACAAGAGGCACAAGCTGAACGAATTCAACAACGACAATTGTAACGGAGACAAGTGCGCCGGTTCGTAATTGACACACACAGAGAAAATGACCGACTACGCCAACAAGTACGTGGAGCATTTACATCCGCTTCGTTCCTTCGTCTCGCATTCGAGTACGAGCCAGATATTGAATATTCCGCTCATCCGAAAGTGCAGATTGATGCTATGGACAAGAATATCCCCGTTGTCATGCGCTCAAATTAAAACATAAGTCAGCCGGCATGTGTTGCGCATCAGGAAAAGTACAACAACCAGAAATTGAGACCCTACCAGAATAATTGAACGGCTTGCTCGTCGGCACGGATCCAGATTCCAACTTGTTCCTGAAGTTCATTTGCAGGTTCAATTCATGCCTCCAAATGTCATCGTTCGGAGCAAGAGAAATAGTTCACAATACTGCGGCAAATGATCAACAATTCAATTCAACGTTCTAAATCAAAGGCCAAGTGTACCACAAAGTGGGCTCATTGCTGCCAATGCCAAACGAACCACAACAATTTTTACAAATCTGCTTCATGGGCGGTGGGGACACCAATCGTGTGGACCCCGAACGCGTAGTCGCCAATCACGTGGATGCTCGTTAGGGATACAATAACCTCAATTTGCCGAAAGCCAGGCGCATTGTCGGCGAGCTGAACGCCCTATTGAATGAGCACAATAAATTATTAAAATTCTTCAAATCACACATGCACGAATTCCAAAGTGACAATCATGCTGTTTTCATCAATCCTGCTGAAGAGCACGAGCGTAGGTTCAATGCACCTGTTGTCGACGACGTTGCTGGAATTATGGTTGGCGACCGCACAGCGACGCGAGAAATTGTGATTCGAAGAAGAAACAATAATCTGGAGCTCATCGCCGACACACACCGTTCATACGAGGCTCTCCAATATCCTCTAATTTTCTGGAAGGGACAAGACCGATATTGCATAAACATTAACCAACGAGTTCCCGCCACAGGTACTTCATTCATTATGAACATCATTACTTATTTTGAATTAATATTTATGAATATGTTATTACAGCAGCCGAAACAAACAAGAAAGTGAACTCGATGGATTTTTATGCGTATCGTATGTCATTCTGCTATGTCGTGAGCTGTACGAACAATTCTTGGTCCATATGTACGCGAAGGTAGAGAGCGACTGCAATTCCTACGGCACAATCAGGAGAAGCTGCGTGCGAAAGAATACGAGACGCTATCATGAGCAACGCCGGCACCGCTGAAATTGGTAACTCCATCATCAGACACGTTGTGGGATAAACACAGAAATCCAATGACTGACGATATACTGCATCGAATACATACACGGTGCAATGATCTAACGATTACATTCAGCGACAATATGTACAATGAAGCATTGATTGCTATCGAGGATCTTTGCATTGTCAATGGCAATTTACCACTCAGTCATTTCGATATGCGTTCGCCAAATCGAAGTGCATCTGATTTAATGGACACCGAAATGAATCGTGAACTGCAGAATAATACTACAGAAATGGTAGCGATATCCCACTACTGACTCTTTAACAAAAAATCATTTACGACCACATTATGCTGGCAGTTTCGGCGGGACAAATTGGATTCTTTTTTTTTTGATGCACCAGATGGAACTGGCAAAACATTTCTCATATCGGTAATTCTCGACGAAATACGATAAAATAATTGCATCGCATTGGCCGTTGCATCATCTGGCATTGTAGCAACTTTATTGGATGGAAGCAGAACAGTTCATTCAGCATTTGAGGTGCCTCTGAATAATCAAAATAACCCGGACGCAGTGTGCAACATAAAAAAACAATCGTCGATGGCAACAGTGCTGAAACAATGCAAAATTATCATCTGGGATGAATGCGCTATGGCACACAAACATTCTCTTGAGGCGTTGAACAGAACACTCACAGATATAAAAAACAACGGCGGCACTCTTTTACTCCTATCAGGTGATTTCAAACAAACACTTCCCGTCATTCCACGTTCAAGGTACGTCGATAAGATCGACGCTTGCTTGAAATCATCGCCACTGTGGCGTAATGTTGAAAACGTCCAGCTAAAAGTAAACATGCGCGTCCAAATGCTACAAAATCCATCAGCTGACGCATTCTCTTTTCGGCGACGGAAAAGTTGCTGTCCATGCAAACACTTGCTGCATAAAATTGCCCACCAATTTCTGCACAATCGTTGATTCGCAAAATGATCTCATTGACCGCATATTCCCCGATGTACGCACACAATACATACGTGGCTGGCAAAAAGCCCCATTTTGGCATTAAAAACTGTGTACGCCGACGATTTAAACTTCAAGATAAAGCAGTCGTTGCCAGGTGACTTGGTATCAGTTTGCGATGCCAACGAAGATGTAAATTATCCAACAGAGTTGTTAAACTCACTAGATTTGCCAGGCATGCCATCAACAACTTCTGGTTGTTTTACTTCGGAATTTGAAGCCACCAGAGCTTTGCAATGGCACGCGATTGGTCATTAAAAAATTGATGAAAAACATTATCGAGCCGAAAATGTTTTGATAACGATCGTTCTATGTTATCGATCATATTCGATCAATTTTATCGATCGTTAAAACATTCAAACACACTTACAATACATTCGTTATTTTTTATTTTTTATTCACTAGAAATAATTTATATGGCAGAACAACGTTTGCGGTTCAGCTAGTATTGTATACTGTCGACTCTCAATAAATAAAGCTCTTGATAAAATGAATCCCTCATTAAATTGAAATTTTCCTTTGGTCCCTTGAGAATCATTCGATAAATTGAAAAAACCCTATGTATTTATCTACACTCGTTAATATGAAGCGATGGTGCTGGCTGATTCCCTCACAACACGCTATAAATTGAAGTAGACGAGGCGACCTTTCGATAATTTGAACTAGCTAATGTACGTAAACAAAATAACGAAGAAATTGGTTGCTTGTTCGAAATAAGTTTGTTCTTTACGTAATTCAGTTGCGTGACTCATGGCGTGTATAGCTTTGGCTTTATGTTTCATTGGTAAGTGTCGTGAAAAAATTGAGTCGACGTACGAATAAGTGCCTGTCAATTTGAGAAAAAAAGTGACTTATTGAGGCAGTGGAGATAGAAGGTGGAGCTTGTAGAAAAGACGTCGGGAAACAATTTGGAATTCTTTCATTGAAACTTTTCAATATTTTGAAGAGTTTCCTGCATCCGACCAGATTTTCGGAAGTATGGCTGACCAATTTTAAGAAGGAAGGAAGAACTACCCCGCTTTCTGGAACACTATGAGCCATGTAACATTTTAATTATCTGTCATTTGTCAAAATTTGAGCTCACTGTCATGAACGGTTTGGAAATTATAGCAGTCTGAAGTTGCTTGCAGTTCGAGTCAGGCAGGGTGTATAACAAAATATTTGTTTTAATAGAAGCTTTTATAGGACAATGAGAAAAGTCAAATCGGACGGTTGAAGACTGGAAAAGGGTAATATGGTCTGACGAAACAAAAATCAATTTCTACCTATCAGATGGGAAAGAATACTTTTGGCACAAACCTAACGAACGAGTTCTCAAACGCCAAGTTAAGGAGACCGTTAAGCACGCTGGAGGTGAAGTCTTATGGCTTGGTGGTGTTTCATTGGTGACATGTGAAAGGGGATGGGATGATGAAAAAAGATAATTGTCTTGAAATACTGCAGACAAATTTGCCTGAGTTCGTTGAGAAATGTGCCTATCGCATTGAAGAGATCACTTTCCAGCAAGATGGCAACCCCAAACACACCACCAAAATCGTCAAAAACTGGCTCGGTAACCAACTTTTTTCGCAACTGCAATGGCCCGCACAAAGTCCGGATTTGAATCCGATAGAGAATTTGTGGGCCATTGTTAAACGGCAACTTCTGGGATACGAAAGTCCACCTAGAAACATAAACGAACTTTGGACCAGGGTTAAGACCGAATGAAAGAAGATTCCATACGAAATTATACAAAAATTGGTAGAATCAATGCCAAAGCGAATAAAAAGTGTAATAAGAAACAAAGGGCTATGGACAAAGTACTAGGAAGTAGTTTTTAGCTACAACAATTAAAACGAGCAAAAGTGAATACTTTGGATTATGAAATATATTTAAAATTTTAATTGTTAAGTAAATGGAAACCAAACTATTTTGTACGTTTAAAAAACACTTAATTAAACACACTAAACAAATGAAATGAATTATATTAAAATATTGCGCCTCTGATTATAATAACTTATAAATTAGTTAATAACAGTGGTGCAAAATTATAGTCAGATAACGTCCACTTTAAAGTCATTTTAGTATGTAACATAGTCAATGCTATGGTATGCTATGGTCCAGATAAAACCCACTTTATCGTTATAACCTCGCGCTAAACTTAATGGCAAATAAAGTCCATTTTATCTTTTAGTATGGACTTTGAAATGTCATTTCAGTGATATGTCTCAAGAAAATTTGCTTGCAGATTTCGAGCCCAAAAATAATTCTGAAGAACCTGCGTAAACAACTGGAATGACATTCAGAAACGCAATTATCATTCAACACTTTTAATTTGAACAAAATAAAACATACAAAATTACAGGAATTCATCAATATAACAAAAAGCAAAATAAAAAACAAAAACTCTTGTCACAAAAGAAAATTCACTTTTTTTAATTAAACACCTTTTCTACTTTAATTATTGAGAAACTGCTATCTACGAGTAAATTCAAATTTAAAATTCAAAATTCGAAAAACTTGTTTTCTAATTCCTTTGATATTTCTGTCAAATTCATTTCAATTTTGTAAAAGTGTACTACTCCTTAAACTGTGTTTGATATCGCAAACTGTTCAAATATTTGAAGTGAATCTTGCCCGTGTCAATTAGTACGCATCATCGGGCCAATCGGCTGCTTTAAAAAGGGGAAAAACAACTGATCAAATCAAAAATTTGATCGGATCGTTCAAGACTATCGGTCTACATTTCAATAAATTAAAGAGTAAATATTGAATTTTTTTATCGCTTATTGAATTTTGAAAGAAATCATGACTCAACCACGACGTAAAAATATTGGTAGAAATATATGCGATAGTAGACGCAAAACGGCTGTAAGAACGACAGAAAGCGAAAAGGAGCGTGCCGTTCGACTCAACAGTGAACGTGAATGTAAAGCAAGATCACGTTCGAGGCCAAAATCGACCCCGGCAAATGCGTTTAATTGGAAATCTTGAGCGTGCTGCATTTAATTATAATTTATTTTGGTTCGCATCGATCAGTTTCGATTGGTAAAATGGACAAAGTCAGTGGATATTGCAATTCATTGAAACTCTCGGCAGAAACACCGGGATTGTGCTGTGCAAATGGTAAAGTGAATTTGCCTACATTGAATCCGCCCCCGAACCTTTGAAGTCTTTAGTTTCTGGAGGAATCGAAACATTTTTTGCCGAAGATTCAGCAGTATAATTCATGTTTTCAAATGACTTCATTTGGTGCTACAAATACATTGAGAGATGGATTTATGGCATTTAAGGTAATTTGTGACCATTTCTGTAAACCAATTTGATAGTCTGAATGTTTTCAATCTGAACAGATTCAAGGTCAGGTTTATCACAAAATTGGATCATTATTACCATTTCCCGATTTAAACTATCAATTTTTGCAAATGTATTTCTTGGGCAATTCGAATGCCGAGGTAGATAAACGGTATTAAATTGGGTGTGGTTCAAGTAACACCAACAATATTAGAAGGGAGATCATTGAAATATTGCAAAAGTTTTTCCATGAAAGAAATGAATTAGTTCGGTTATTTCAAACTGCACTCGAACGAATGCCATCAGACAGTCATAAAATTATCATTCGAACCGATAAAATACTCGATGGAGTTCATCCAGGAAGATTGAATGCTCTGACTGTAGATAAAGTGGTAGTAGTAATCGTTGGGCAAGAATTCAATAAGTGTGATATTGTGCTTCATCGTATAAATCAGCAACCTCAAAACGTGTCTGAAACTCATCGTTGTTACAATGCCTTACAATATCCAATTAATTTTTGGGAAGGTGAAGACGGATATTATTTTAATTTGAAAATGGTGGATCCCACCACTGGTATGCTAATTTTAGCCATATTTTGAATGAGAATTGTTTTGTAACTATTTAATTTTTAATTTTTATTAACTACCGGTGAGCAGATGAATAAAAAAGTCAGTGCGGTGAACTATTATGCATACAGATTAATGATTCGCCAAAATGAGTTCAATCACATTTTATTGTGCCGAAGATTGTTTCATCAATACGCTGTGGATATGTATGCAAAAATAGAGACTGAACGATTAAACTATGTACATTAGATTTAATCAAAAGAAGCTTAGTTCGGAAAAGTACATTCAGCTTCTAGATGCTATTAACTCGGATGGCAATGTTAATGATATTGGTCAATTGACTATGTTACCAGCTACATACACTGGCAGTCCTTGACACATGCACGAATATGCACAAGATGCCATGTCATAGGTCCGTCGTTATCATCGTCCTGATTTGTTTATTACCTTTACTTGCAACCCGCAATGGAACGAAATTAATGAATTTTTGTCACCGGCATGATATCACAGCACGAGTGTTCAAATTGAAATTAAAAAGTCTTATGGACTTTATCGTTAGACTAAAAGTATTTGGAGAGGTCCAGTGTTGGATGTATTCTGTCGAGTGGCAGAAAAGGGCCCTACCTCATGCATATATCTTAATTTGGTTGGTGACTAAAATTACGGCAAATCAGATTGATGACGTTATATCAGCTGAGATCCCTGATCGAACCATTGATCAGGAATTGTATGAGGTTGTCGTAAAAAATGTGATTCATGGCCCGTGTGGCGCAATAAATGCAAGTGGTTGATGGAAAGTGCTCGACACATTTCCCAAGAGCATTGATATCGGAGAAAATTACCGGTAACGACGGATACCCATTATATAGTCGGCGGTCTATCGAAGATAATGGCAAATGAACGATCTTGAAAGTCAAAAATGTAGATATTGAGGTTAATAACCGTTGGGTTGTCCCATATTCGCCGATATTCTCAAAGACATTTAAAGCTCACATAAACGTCGAGTATTGCAACTCTGTAAAATCGATTAAGTACATCTGCAAATATGTAACGAAGGAATGCGATATGGCCTACATTGCAGTACTTTCTGACAATAGGTACGACGAAATCACTCAGTATTAAATAGGACGCTATATAAGCAGTAACGAATCAATGTGGCGTATTTCGCCGTTTCCGATACATGAGAGATATCCAACAGTGGTCCATTTGGCGAATCATCGTGAGAACGGCCAACGACTGTATTTTACGCCTGAAAATGCTACTCAAAGAGCAGTGGAGCCACCTGAAACAACATTGATTTCCTTTTTTCCATTGTGTCGAAACGATACATTTGCTAAAACGTTGTTGCATTTGGAAGTTCGACAGTATTTTACTTGGAATGCATCGTCGAAATCGTTTCAAAGACCGTCAATGGAGAATTATGTGGAACATATCGTGAAGCGTGTCAATCACTAAATTTGCTCGAAGATGACACTCATTATGACTCTACACTTGCTGATGCAACTGTTTCGTCGCACGACATCAAATAACTATCTGGAAATCACACCTGAAATTCATAATAAAGCGTTGATTTTGATCGAGGACATGTATTTAATTATCGGAAACATAACATTGACACAATTAGGTATGATTGCACCAGATGGCTCTGTGCAGGATATTTTTTATCAGGAATACGATTGAAACGAATTAAGAATGTTCGTGCAGACTAATGCTCCGAAGTTAAAGGCCAACAGAAACATGTCTACGATACTGTTATGAAAGTTGTGAGCAATGAGAGTTGCGGTTTATATTTTTTGGACGCATCAGGAGGTACGGGAAAAACAGTTTTGCTCTCATTGATTTTGGCATTCATATGATCTGAGAGTAAAATAGGGTTGGCACTGGCCTCTTCTGGAATTGCAGCCACGTTTTTAGATGGCGGTCGTACAGCGCACTATACAATAATATTCTTAAAACGTCGGCAATAGCCGGTCATACCCCGTTCCACTGCTGCGGAAGAACTCAATGCCTGCCTTAAATGTTCTCCTTTGTGGAGATATGTTAAAACACTTACACTCACTACAAATGTCCGTGTACAGTTACGAAACGATCCATCTGCGGCAGAATTTTCAAAGTAGCTGTTGGATATTGGGAATGTAAAAATGCCCGTTGATAGTTCAAATGGCCCAATAACACTGCCAACCAATTTTATTGTATAAGGAATTCAACCAATTCTTTTTGTTCAAAGTGTGTTTCCAAGTATAGTGGGGGACCATAAAAATCATACCTGGTTAAGCGAAAAAGCTATATTGGTTGGCAAAAATAAATATGTCGCTGAAATTAATGCGTCTATTTTGGAACACATTTTTTCCCCTACAAATCAGGTGGCACTATAATAAATGAGGATGACGTAGTGAATTACCCGACGGAATTTTTGAATTCACTTGATTTACCGAGACTGACACCTCATTAATTAGCTCCCCGACTATAATGCTGCGTAACATTCATCAACCAGAACTTTCGAATAGTACGAGACTTGCTGTAAAAAAGTTAATGAACAATCTGATTGAAGCTACGATTCTGAGTAGCACATATAAAGGGAAGGCATTTTAATTTCCAAAATTCCAATGATTCCACCTGATTTGCCATTTAACTTTAAACGTCTTCAATTTCCTATTCGTCTTTGAAAATTTGCGGTATAATTTACTCATGGTCAACTGTATGTTGGGTGTTCTAGAGTAGGCAAACCGACCGCGCTTTTTATTTACGCAAAAGATGGAAAAACCAAAAATGTTGTTTATAAGAAAGCATTAGAATAAAATGCAAAATGTTTTAAAAATGAGTTTTATTCAACGTTTTCTTTCTGCTCTCTTAAGTTTTAGCATTTCTCAAGCCTGACAAATTGAAAGAATTTACGCCTCTTAACTAAACTGCATTTTTTTAGTTGGGACAGCCCCTGGGAAATGTGCTCAGCAAAGCGGGCATTGGTTTACTAGTTGTACATAAATTACAATTTTCGAATTTAATTAGTTTGTTTCCCAGTAAATCTATGCTAAGCTTGTTGCAATTCTGGATATATTTTTTGTAGCAACAATACCTGGAATTCCTTTAACCCTAAATCCTATATAGCTCTCCATAGGACTATAGGCTTCTATAAATTAAACAATGTTTGAAACACAATTATCAGTATTTTCATGAATAATTTTATTTAAATTATCTTTTGTATACTTATTATGTGGTATATATTTTTCATTTCTATTATAATAAAAGTGTTTCCTTTTAATAAAATAGTTTGGTTGTATTTATTCGGCACTGGCTCTATGGCAATGGTAGAACACTCTCAATTAAAAGGACTATAACAATAAGTTAATATTCAAATATTACAGCTATCCCTTAGGCATTTCAGGCTCTTGGTGAAATTGAGTTCTTGTTTTGACAGTATGTTTCTAGTCAGTACGCCAAGTTTACTTGTCAATATATTAAATAAGTTTATGGTATGTCGTAGTTAATTTGGTAGATCTCCTCTATGGAATCTATTTCGTCCTGTAATTTATGAGTCACCTACGTTTTGTGCGTTAAGCTTGTTTAGGAATTGAGTTACGTTTCTTTGTTGTTGATCTGTTATATTTTTAGTATGTTATTTTTTTTTATTATTTAATGAAGCCTGCTTATTACTTTTAATAGTTAACGCTATATTGTTTAAAGTTAGAGCTTTTAATTGGGCTTTTATTGCTACTTCATCTTCGACATCCATTATACTTGCTAGAAATTTTAATTCTCTCCTTTACAAATTGATTAACGCTCTTTTTCCTTTAGAATGTGATTTAAAATTAGATAGTTTTTGTTTTAACAGTGTGGAATTGTGTATTAATGCATAGAACATAAGATTTCTTCTTCCAATATATCAATGAAAGGATACAATACTCGTATATTGCTTAGGATGTGATTCTTTGCATTTCCAATTTCCCTTATTTTTATAACGTGAACGATCTTTGTAAAGTTTTTGATAATGTCAACTTTGTCTTTATTTATTGTCATGTAACCATTGTAATTATTTATGTCGTGTATCTCTAAAGATTGTCCGTTTACTAAGAAAGTGTAGTGACGAAGAGGAAGGTTGGGGTTTGAAGAACCATCTGCAAAAGTTTTTGTTTGTTTTACCTAAACTTGGTCTTTAATAGGTTTAGTGGAGAATTATTATTTTGGGATTTTTTTTTTCGTTTTATATGTGATTTATAGTAATTACGTCCAGCTCGTTTATCTACTCTGTGGTCTTCGTCTAATTTTTCAAATTTAAGTTTCCTAAATTTGGAATGGTTTGGTCATCCGCGCTCGTATTTAATAAAATTGGACACTGTTTCTATGATACTTCTACATCTTCTCTTTCTTTGTTTAACCTATCAATAGTAATTTGTTTTTTCTTTAAACTTTTTTTGCCTAATCGGTTAGTACTCGTCATTTTTTATAGTCAGGGAGACGACCTTCGCATTAACTACCTCATCGGGAGATAGGATAAAATAATAATTAGTCGACAGTGTTCGTAAATACATTTGTAAAACCATTGGCCGGGCAAACATTTTCAGGGAAGTTTGGGCGGAAACGGTCAGTTCCGGTACCGTTTTTTGAAGAGTAACTACTTCATCTGGAGAACGAAAATCTTTATACAGGGTAGAAAGTGTATTATCTCTAGTTTTGAAAACTTCTGGTCGGGCAAAAGAAATCAGAAAATAAATGCTTCCCCGACCAACTCATTTAACGGTTTTTTTTATGAAAACCTACCTCATCGGGAAATGAATGATATTGGTACCAAAAAAAAAAGGTGAGACAATCTTCTTTTTAAATCCAGTGGTCGGGCAAACTTTTTTAGGGAATAAACCTCCCCCTAATGCATAATGCATAATATTGGTATAGAACAAAGCCAGAATAGTCTATTTATCAAATCCAGCGACTGTTGTAGTACGAACATCAACAGGAAGAAGCCTATGTTCTCACAGCTTCTCATAGTTCAAACATCGATGAAGTAAAAAAAATTATTTTCATTCGAAAGTACGCATTTTATTAATTGCTTGCTTTTTTTTAGCCTCGACCGAGTACCTCGGTTGATGTATTATATGAAAGTGAAATTCAATCACTACCGATTTGTCAGCCACCGATTAAATCCTCAGGACAAAGTAGATTTAAGAAATGTATTTTTTGTAATCAAGTCATTAAAAAGCAAGGACTTCAAAATCAAAGTGTATCAATTTGTAATAATGCGGAAATAATTAAAACTACAAAGAAAAAAGAAGAAAAATTTGAAGATATCAATGTTCTTAATAGTTTGAAGAATTGTACAAATGTTGCATATCATCCAATATGTAAAAATAAGAACATTAAACATTATAATAAGCTGAAAAATAAAAATTTGCATAAAGAAAGTAATTGGCACAAGCTCAGGGCTATTCATAAAAATGCATTTGAAGCGTTATCAGTCTTTATTTATGAAGAGATTGTTCAAAATGAACATATGTTTTATTTTTAAGATACAAAGCATTACTACTAGAGATCAGTAATTTAAAGAATTTTGATTTTGATAGCTTTAAGCCACAACATTTACAAAGTAAAATAGAAAGTGTCCACGGTAGTCTTGTTACAATTGGGTTTTCTGATACATATAATAAAACAAAATTGTTTATAAAATTGATGTTAATAAGCTAGTCAGCGACTCCTTATTTTTAAAATGTGCTGAAGTATGTAAATTTGAGGAAGTAGCCTACGACATTCGTAATGCTGTTAGGTCCATAATAAAAAAAACAAGCTCCCTGATAAATTGAAACCAGATGATATAATAAGAGGAGAATGTACTACGCCTTAAAAGTTGTATTAGTTTGTTTGTTGTCTAATTTAAGGACCCGATGTAAGAAGGAAAAAATCAGAAGATGATGCCATTAAAATAAAATCGATGTGTGAGGATATAATTTATATAATTACAAAGGGTAGAATAAAACCATTCAAACACCCAATGTTAGGTCTTTCAATGAAATCGCTAACAAGTAGTAAGAAAGTGTTAGCAATACTCAATAAATATGGGCATTCTGTGGGATACACCGTTGCGGGGGAACTTGAAACAGAAATGACTTACACAGCCTTTGAAGAAAATACACTGATACCTACTAGAATAGAAACCGATAAAAAAGTACCCATGTAGCATTTGATAATTTTGACCGGTATGTCGAGACTTTTAATGGAAAAGATACTCTTCATGATACAGTTGGTATAACATATCAGTTTACAGCTAAACCAAATTTACCGTATGTCGCTAGTAGTTCTGCAGAAGCTCCGAACAACCATAACGAAAGCAGTGGGTCCTGTTCTAGAAAAAAGTGACGATTTGAGGAAATACCACGTGATATTCAACCGTATATGAAAAGAGTTACTTCTAACACAACTTTACTTCGTTTAGATGATATAATAAATGCTACAACCGATTCAACTCGATTAACAAAAGAAAATGCAATTATTAAAGATTTAATTTGGTCTATATCGCTCTCTCAAATTACAGTAACACCAATGTGGATAGGTTTCAACAGTAAAACTACAATAGACAAAAGCGAAAACTCAGATTATAGATTATCTGCCTCAAATTAATATGCCACCAACATCCTACACCGTTGTACATGCAACATTAAAATATGCCCAAAAGATTGCCAATAAAATTGGCCAAAAAGAAATCCTATTAACCTATGATATAGCAATTGCTAAAATAGCTATTCAGATTCAAATAAATGAAAATCCAACTTTTAACAATGTTTTCATTAACTTGGGAGAATTTCATATATAGTACAAATGGCTTTTTTCAAAGCTTTGGGAAAATTTATCGATGGATCTGGTGTAGTTGATATTTTAGTTCAAGCTGAAGTTTTGGCTGAAGGATCAGTAAATGGATTTATTGATGGTGAACATTTTAATAGATGCAAAAGAATATATCCTTTGCTATCCGCGGCAATTCCAACATTACATTTCGAACAATTTTCTTTAGAAAATGAGTTTGATACCGTAGAAGATTTAAATAGCATACACGATAACCCATTAGAACCAAGTAAATAAATATAGGCAATATTGTAATATTACTCTACAAGGAGGTCATGGAAAAACTCCACAATTTTTCACGCAATACGTTGAGCTTGTGAGCGTATTTTTTAGATTTTCGAAAAGTATCAGAACGAGTGATTTTGATTTGTATGTGGACTCTAAATTTGAGTTGTCTAATCTATTTTTTGTATTTAATCAACCCAATTATGCAAGATGGATATTGAAATACCACAGTAACTTAGTAGAGTTAAAAATTCGTAGTTATGTGTTTATAAATGAGTTTATAGTAAACGAGGTGCTTTTGGGATTAAACGCACGGCAAAGAGTCTAGCAAGTGCTCCTGTTGACTTAACAGTCGACCAGACAATAAATGCGGATGCCGCGAATTCTTTAGCTGGTGTTACTCATTTCACAAATTCGATTTCGGCAAGTCAGCGTTAGGCCCTCAGCCATAACATACGTACAAAAATAATTTCCAAAATGCTTGCTGAAATCAATTTTGATCAAAAAGATGACATAACCCATGAATTTGCACAAAATCGCATCGAAAAAGACAGAAAACCGTTATTTGAAATAATTAATTCTTTTAAACAAAATATTAATCCATTTGAACCAAGTATGAAAAAAGATAATTTATTTCATATAACAATAGGAAGAGCAGCATGCCAAGAACCTGCAGATTTTCTTTTAAGTGCTTTTCAAACCGGAAACAGTCAAAAAATTGCCTTTATTGAGGAGTGTTCCGTCGAAACAAAATTCGGGATTTCTCATCTCAGTGTTTGAAAAGGTTTCAAAAAAGTAAAGATTGTGAAAAACAAGCACTGATTAAAATGGAAAGAGATGTGTTTGGGCGACTTTTAGATTTAGCTTTGGAAAAGAAAATTGATATGGAAGTGTGCTTATCATATCCACTTGCACCTGCACCACCTTCCCTTTGTCATTACAGTGGAAAAATGCAGTTTTGGCCAAAAAGCTTAAAAACCGAATTCCTTTATCTGAACCAATTTGTTCAAATATTGAAATTGTAGATGGTTTTTGCTTTTTTCATCTTTTGGGACCTTCAGTTCCTCAAACATTTGAAAAAATTTCCGAGATGATTTTGAGGAGACTATGCTCCACAAACGCTTCGGAAATGCATTTAGTTTTTGATAGGTATTTGCATCCATCTATTAAATATGTTGAACATATTTTTCGTAATGAACAAGAAACAGTTAATTACACAACTCTTGGACTGTTACAAAAATAAAATAATGACTTCCTTAAGTGTCTGAAAAATCCCAAATTCAAAGAAGCTCTGTTAAATTTTTAGCACAACATTGGGAAAACGACTCTGTGGCTCCGATTCTTGGAAAAAAGTTTTTTTGACCTCAGATGGCAAATGCTTCTCCTACAGTTCAAAATCAAACAATTTTTAAATTTGAAGAAATTGAATTTACTTGTAACCATGAAGAAGAGGACACGCGTATCATTTACCATATAAGCAAGACAAAATCTCACTCAAATATATTAGTTAAGGCATCTGATACTGATGTGTCAATAATCTTGCTGGGAAATATGCATAAGCTGAAAACTTTAGAGATTTGGTTAGCTGGTGGAAACAATACATCTCGAGACATTAGCTGCATCAATTGCACTCAGCTAGATACCGCATTAAGAAATAGTTTATGCGTTTCTTTGCCAGCGTTTCACGCATTTACAGGTTGCGATTATACGGCGTGTTTTTTTAGGAAAGGGAAAGCAAAGCCATCGAGTCTTTTAGAAAAAAGTGAACGTTTTCAGACAGCGTTCGCAGCATTGAAAAGAAACCACAATGAAAATCTAGATGATGTTGACACTAAAACGATTCAAAATTTTACGCTGCAAATGTATGGTGCTAAGAATTGTAGCAACGTGAATTTAGCTAGGGTTCAAATGTTTCAAAGCCTTTATGCTGCGAAAAATAACACTGTTGCAAATTTTTTCAAAAACATTAAAAACTTCGACTCTAGTTTAATTCCGCCTTGCTTCATATCTCTTGAACAAAAAATCAAAAGAACAATTTTTGTAAGTTCGATGTGGGCAAACGCAACGGAATCAAATTGTGTAAAAAGTAAAGCCTACGATTTTGGCTGGATTTTAAAACATGAAAGGTTTTTGCCTCATCCAAAAGTCACTGGATTTGATAAATAGACTATTCTGGCCTTGTTCTACACCAATATTATGCATTCCCAATAATTCGTTAGACTATTAAAGTTAAAAAAATAAAAGAAGTTTTCAAAACTAGAGATAATACCCTTTCTACTCTGTATAAAGATTATCGTTCTCCCGATGAGGTAGTTACTCTTCAAAAAACGGTACCGGAAGTGATCGTTTCCCGCCCAAACTTCCCAAAATGTTTGCCCGACCAGTGGTTTTACAAATGTTTTTACGAACACTATCGACTAATTATTGTTTTGGCGTTCCTTTCTTTCTTAGAACTGTAAGTTCGTCTGAAAACATTTCCTTTTGAGCAGACTTCACGATTAACAGTCGCGACTTTTTCCTTCGTCTGCAGTTAACGTTGCGTCATTGGGTACAGTATATTTTTACTGCACGCTTCTCCTCCTTGTCGCTTCCCGACGGGTTAGACCTACCATGGAGGTCTCCAACAAACAATGGCCTACGTCTGTTCTAAATACTTTATACTCAACATGAAGAGGAGCGTAAAAAAGCATATTCATCGCTGTGTCATATGGTATATTTCCGGTTTAAAGCCAAACCGATGCAGCAAATCATGGGAAGCTTACCAGCATCGCGGGTTCGGATCGCTAGACCATTCAGCACCACCGGCGTCGACTATGCAGGACCAGTTGAAGTGAAGACGTGGAAGGAACGTGGAGCTAAAACACTCAAGGGCTACTTCGCCACCTTCATTTGCCTGGCTACCAAAGCCATTCACTTGGAACACGTCTCTGACATGACGACTTAAGATAAAACTCACACAATAAATAAAAGAAAACTCCGACGCGTAAACGAATCGTTCCGGAAAAAAAAATTGCACAATTCCAACGCAACAAATTTACGCACATTCTTTGCCGGCAATATAAATACAACACACACATATACACAAGGATAGAAATGGAACCGGGCAAAACTAACATAAAACATTATAATAATCAAAAAAAAATAATAACATACAATATAATTAAATCACTTACCTGAATACTTGATAATACAAAAATTAACTATTAAACTGAGCTAAACACTCGGATTTTAAAACATAAATATTCACGGCAGCTACCGCATGTCACAGCCGCTCAAATAAACACTACAATACACAACAACAAAACATACAAATGGCGACGCCCATTGATCTTGTTGGGTAAACAAGGGCATCAACCAATACTTTACCCGCATACTCTTTTTACTTATATGTCAAGCGTCGTCCCTTTGTTTGACAAAATTTAATGATTTTGTTCTTTTCATGCACTTTGTTCACGGCGGGCGAGAATGTTTCTGATTAAAACAAGAAACCTAAATTGTTGTAAATAGATAAAGATCAATTCAATAAATTCATTATTTATTTATATAAACGTATAAAAACGATATTAAAAAAATGTAAATCTATCATGCAATAACTTGTGTATGTCAAAATTCATCTAAAAGAGAAAATAGTAAAATAAAAGAAAAACACTCTAATTTACGAGGGCGGGTCAATAAGTCCGTGACTTTTTGAATTTCTGACCTCTTTACTGAAACAGCAACACTGCTCCTGTCAACAGGCATCTGTCAATTGACTCCTGTCAAAATTTAAACTTGCTGCGTCAGTTAGTTTGTGTTTGACAGCTATTTTTATCAGACTACTCACTAATTTGAGGAGAAAATGGGAAAAAGTGAATTTCGTGTGCTTATTAAGCATTATTTCTTGCGAAAAAAAACCATTACCGAGACCAAGGCTAAGCTTGATAAATACTATGGGGACTCTGCACCATCGATTTCAATGGTAAAAAAGTGGTTTACTGAATTTCGTTGTGGCCGTACAAGCACTGAAGATGCCGAACGTCCTGGACGCCCAGTTGAGGTCTCTACACCCGAAACAATCGAAAAAATTCACGATATGGTGTTGGCCGACCGAAGATTGAAAGTGCGAGAGATTGTGGAAGCCGAAGGGATCTCGCATGACTCAGTGGTTTCAATTTTGAATGATCACTTGGGCATGAGAAAGCTTTCCGCAAGATGGGTGCCGCGTTTGCTCACAGTCGACCACAAACGCAATCGCGTAACAACTTCACAGGAAGGTTTGGCGTTGTTTAATCGCAATATGGAGGAGTTTTTGCGCCGTTTTGTAACCGTGGACGAAACATGGATCCATCACAACACACCAGAGAACAGACAACAGTCAAAACAGTGGGTTTCTAAGGGTGAATTGGCGCCAAAGAAGGCCAAGGTGGGTTTGTCAGCCAATAAAGTTATGGCAACTGTTTTTTGGGATGCACGCGGGATAATCCACATTGACTACCTTCAAAAGGAAAGAACAATCAATGGGGAATATTATGCCAACTTATTGGACCGATTCAATGACGATTTGAAAAAAAAAACGACCTCATTTGGCCAAGAAAAAAGTTCTTTTCCACCAAGACAATGCAAGGGTGCACACATGTGCAGTTGCCATGGCAAAAATCCATGAATTGGGCTATGAATTGCTCCCTCATCCACCCTATTCTCCAGATTTGGCTTCGAGCGACTACTTCTTGTTCCCAAACCTGAAGAAATGGCTTGGTGGAAAAAGATTTGACTCCAATGATGAAGTCATCTCGCAAACAAATGCCTATTTTGAGGACCTCGACAAATCATTTTTTTTGGAAGGGATAAAAAAATTGGAGAAGCGTTGGACAAAGTGTATAGAGCTCAAGGGCGACTACGTTGAAAAATAAAATTATTTTTTTATCAAAAAATCTGTGTTTTAATCCAAAAGTCACAGACTTATTGACCCGCCCTCGTATAACGTATCGGACATAGGCGTATTTTATTTAATCCGTATTTTTTCTAACCGTTTACAGTTCGCGGGCAATTGAAATCGAATTACTTCCTTAACGTGTGAAAAGCCAAATCAACGACAAACAGAGATTAATCTGGAGAAACCATATCATTGCTATAGTTTCCCAGAGTGGCATCCACTACGGTGTCGTTAAGGTTCTCCGAATCTGAAGATGTGCTCAAGACCTCATCTTCTTCCTTTGATCGTTTAGAATCTCTTTTTGCTTCGTCAATGGTTTCCATTTCTGACAGGAAGTCAGAAGAAGAGACCGACGGATTAATTGTCACCTCGGATAGACTGGAATTGTCGCTATCCATTTCTGTAAAGGATATCGGCGCTCCAAGATTTAAGGTTGTATTTGGTGGTGTCTCCGTTAAAGGAGGAGGAGATTGCTTATCAGCATCCAGCTCATCCTTTTTATGGACCCTTAGGTTTATTAACTCGAAGGCAAACCGAACCATGTCTCTTGTTTGCGCTAGAGGGTTAAGGGATTCCTTATTGATCATGATCAACGCGCATCTATAAGAGCCTCTTAGTTCCTCCAGCTTCGCGACCTTCCAGTCGGTAGGGTCGGCTTGCTGAGGCTGATGATTTGCAGAATGCTTTCTGGGGAGGAGGGTTCGGCTGTGATTCAGGTGCGAGTTCGAAGTCTGCTAGGGATGTTTTCCTTAGGCACGACCTCGAGCTTTGCACCTAGCCAAAACTCTCCTACACCACCTATGGCTTTAGTGAAGAGATCAAGAGATCTCTGGTTGTCACATGCGATACGCTTAACGTGGCCTAAGTGCCAGTCAGCGTCGCTTGTGATGGGAGGTTGTCCGGGGTTTTCCCGCATGATGGCCAAGTCGCTGAAGTAACTGAAGGCGTAATTTTACCACATCAGAACTTCAATTAACTCGGTATTCAAAAATATAAATCCAATGGGGAATAATTCTGATCAATGTTAGATTAAGAACTCAATAAGTGCTTAGGCCCTAGTACTAAATCAACTAAATAAGGTTTCAATATCATGTTGTTTATTTTACTCTAAACTTTAGCACCACCTAAACCTAAATTAACTAATAAGTATAAAAGTGTTTTGAAATTACATACATACCTGTCATATATAAAGGAGCAAGTCAATCTGTTTATGTCAAAATTGTAATTACATTTTATTTTTTATTTGTACCTGCGCAACTCGTATTACTCGTAGTTTTGAAAATTTAAATTTTTGTAACCGTCGAAATTAAATCAATACATTAAATATGTCTAATCCAAATATACTCGTATCAGTTGCGTCAAATGTTGAAGAGCTACCGGCTTCAGAAAATGAATCACACGCAAATGACTTTCAAGCAACATCCCGTGGGTTTATTACAGAACACACACCTTCTAGTTCACGCCGTCGTCGACAAAGAAGGAACTTTAAGAAAGTACTACGAAGAAGCTTGCAAAAGCAAACAAAAACATTAAGAGAAATAAAATTACTACTAATCAAGCAGAATAAGCTATTGTGGAGAAGATATGTCGTGAGTAAGAGGCTGATTAACGATTCTTGGCTCATCGACTAAATAAAATACGTATCTAATAAAAACTAAAATTTGTTTTTGGTATACTTTATTGTTTATTCAAGTATAGAACCATACAAGGTTAATAATGGTTTCTCTGATTTTATGTAAAAATATAACTGAAATTGTTAAGCCTACGTCCCAATCTTCCTTCCTATTCCAGAAGCTCCTCTTCTGGGGTTCCAAGATGGTATTTACATTCATTCCAGCGATGGTGTGAAGAATTTTTGGATTTTATAACTTTAGCAAGGACTTAAATACTGGGTCGTTAACCTACCAGCTGTAAAGCTGCAAAATAAAATACGTTAACCCAATGCGTCGGCTCAACAACAAACAATAATTGATACAGACGGTACTACTATTCTCAGTCTTTGGAGAAGAAATTTCGAATAAATGGGTTGGAAAAGCAGTTATTTGAGGATCCTTAATCAGAGATTTTCCAAGTTAAAAGCAAAAACAGGGGAAGATCCCTCCAGGAATACTAATGAGAAAGTATTTGTTCTATAATGTATTCATTGTCAAAGGTATTCCGTTAGCGCTAAAGAGAAGGCTTTCTGGAAAAAAGAAAAATTCCGTCGATTGGGCTGTATCATAGCTAAATACGCTTTTTCGAATTTTTTACACCGAGAAAGAGGGCCTAGGCGGTCAATCCTGAGTCCCCTCGGAGAATCTACAGATGCTCCTAGGAAAAGACCTGTGGCGGATCCGCCATCAAGACGATGAAATTTCGATTATATTAGAGGATAATGTTTTCAATGAAAAACACCATCACTGTCATTCCAGTTTCGAGCAAATTTCTTCCAGTGCTTGTGATGGTGGGATGCCGACATCAAAAAGCAAAAAGTGTAATAAATACAAAACCTCCGATAATGATATTTTTTTGCATTAAAAATAGACTCTCACTCTCCCGCCGTTTCTACATAGTCACCATAAAATGGCAAGAAGAAGAACAAACAAAACAAAGATTCGTCCGGCTTCTCGTGCCAACATTTTCTTCTTTTCCTTGTGACTAACTGTGCCAGTCAGTAGTGAAAGTCTGAGAACTAACACCTTAAAAATAAAATCACTGTTTTCGCTAAGAGAAGAGGAATTCCTACATTCAACTCGCAAAGGGTAGGGAAAGCATTATTAGCTCAATATTTAGATAAATAGGTGGCAAGAAAGCCTGTTGACTAAAGACAAAGATCACTCTCTACCTGGATCTTACGGCCACCTGGAAAAACATTGTACAGACTATGAAGACTATACTGATCTCATCCTAGTTTATAGTAGATAATTGATTTGTAATCACTAGCTCCAAAAAAGAATGCCTAATTCTATATACGAGTAGATTAGATGGACTGCAGATAAAAGAAGCAGGAAAAGTAATTTCCGCCCAACAACTTTCAATATTTGAATTCAGAAGCGGAGTGGAGTGGTCAGTGAAAAGAAACTAGTTTCCTCTGCCAATGGACTTAAGATAATCCTTCTTTTAGAATTATTAATGACTGTTTTGTTTTCCAGGCTCAGATTACAGCCATTGTCCAAGCTGTAAATATCATTTACAGAGAAAAATACTGTCGACAAGGTAAACTGTGTATTCAAGAGGGCAGGTGCTAAGGCACTCTAAGTAATTGTATTAAATATTTAAAAGAGATATCTTAATGCAATACGGTGATCAAGTCATTTGGACTTCTGAGACATACTCGCAAGGAAGCGGTCAAGAATGCCGTCTATACGTTCGCTCGTTTGTCAGTATTCCGTGCAGCTCTATGTAAAAATTTATTGATACATGTTGAATGTGTGGTCGATTGAACAAGAAAATTAGTTGTAAAGAAGCACATTCTATATTATGGAACAACTCGCAACACTGCTTAATGACTACTGTAGTAGCTGCAATGACGAACATCTATTCGAATCACAATGCGCCCATTTATCTATCTACATAAGGTGGACCAATATGGACAACAACTCCGTACAACTGACCAAGAAGAGATTTCAATAGTGATATTGAAACAAAAGGCTAAAACGGATAGCTCTTGTCCAATATTCGCTCTATCAATTAAACTTACGAATCTTGATTAAGACCAATGCGCCCGAGCGAGGGTATACAAAACCTCTTATGTGGGGTTTTACGCAACTCATGCAGGCTAAATAGCAAGTGCGTGCTCTACTAGTAGCATAATACCAACCTACGCCGCGCCGTCATAGAGTTCACAACCTTATACGAAAGAATAAAAGAAAATATGACGAACCAGCTAATAACGGATCCACTGTAGACGACATAAGTCTAATGTGCACTGATGCTTCCACGGAAGAGAAGGATGGCGCCAGCAGCAATGTTTCCACGAGCTCATGACTTCAAAATCGTACTAGGCGATCGATTTCAACGTCAAGATAGGAAAGGAGAGCATCTTTGGTAGGACGACACCAAGATTGCCCACAGACTTACGCTCACAGACATCATAAAAGGAAACGCATTTCACCCGAACACCATTAAGAAATACCTAGTTTAAAGAAGAATACCGGCAAGTACATGCAACTAAACAAGAACTATACAAAGCGGCCAGTGCCGCTCATAATCTCTACGAGAAAAAGAGACGGTAAGAGCATCGATTTCTCTAGAAGAAGAAAAAAGTATACGCGAAGCGCGCGATCGAAAATATTGAAAGTCTGTACTCCAGGACCAAAGTATGGAAGTTTTCCCAACAGAAAAAAAGAACGTATCAAAGAAAAAAAACCCGTACAGAAACCTGTAGTGATGAGGACGGAAAGCTTGTAGTAGAATCACAGTCGGTTATGACGATGACCTGGAATTCAGGAAAAACTTCTTCTGCAGACTGTATAACGACGATGAAGCCCAACAAAAATGGTCGTCTGACAGAATAGACCGTACATTTTAGGAGATGATAGCCAAAACTTCCATTCAGCTGACCAAAACGAAGTTAGCATAGCAATGTCTGAGCTTAAATCCAACAAAGCTACTGAACCTGAGGCGTTATTGGCCGAGGTATTCAAAGATGCTGGAAGTTACTTTGTGGAGTGCATACAACAACTCATTTCTCAAATCTACTTAGAAGAGTGTATCGCTAATGAATGGAATCTCAGCATCATTGGCCCAATCCTCGAAGAAGGAGACCCCCTTAGCTGCGAGAACTATAGAGGTATAAGTCTCCTCAACATTGCATACAAGATATTATCTTGCATATTGTGTGAACATCTGAAATCCTTTGTCAACAACCTTATTGGCCTCTATCAATCAATTTCAGGCCAGAAAAATCCACATTCGACCAAATTTTCACTTTCCGGCAGAAAAAACCGGAATTCAAATCGGTATATGCCATCTCATCAATTTTAAAGCCGCATATGGCAGCATTTATAGAGACGAGTTATATGGACCCATGTCTAGTTTGGGCGTATCTCCCAAACTCGTTAGTTTGTACAGAATGACGATGGTGAAGGCTTACTGCTCCGTCAAAGGTTTTAGACAAGGTGATGCGCTGTCATGTGACTTCTTCAATATCCTACTTAAAAAAATTATGCGCAATTCACAAGCAAACACCGGAGGAACAATCTTTCAAAATTCTGTGGAACTACTGTTACACTGGGTAAATGTAGGCAAAACCAAGCATCCATATGCTGTCAACGGCGTCATCGGCGAATTCGACAGAACATCGCAGTCTACCTCTTTAACTTTAAGGTAGTAAGGGACTTTGTCTAGCTTGATTCTGCTAACAACATCTCAGTAGAAACAAAACGGAGAATCACTTTTGCCAATCGCTGTTTCTTTGCACTAAGAAAACAGTCGAATAGTAAGGCATTATTCCAAACAACTAAGGAGACTCTATATCCTTGATCATCCCAGTCCCACTGGGAGTACCGGGTCGAACACCGACGAGTACACACTTAGCCTTACTTAGCATCGTCGGTGTTTGTGGGTTCTCTGTTTGTTTGTGATTTGAGGTACGGGTCAACCGCGGACAGATTTATTAAGGCTTATTGCAAGCATATTCTTAAAACTAACAATTCACTTAAAACTAAAGGGTGGGAGCGGTTAAAGAAAGTTAAGACGTGAGACATACTAGATCGAAATAAGAATGTTCTTGAGGGAGAACTTGCTGAGGTTGTAGTCGAAGAGAGACAGAATATCGCTAACTTCACGAAGCATTTTAGACATTGTCTTCAATTGTCCGTAATTCGTTCTATGAAGATTGAGCCGGAAAAGTGGCACAGACCTAAGATTGCGTTGGTTGGTGTTAAAAGACATAAGATAAGAAGGACAATCGCTATTAGCAACTAAAATTTAACGATTAAAGAGAATATGGGCAAACTTTCGGCGCATAGAAAGGAGCTGTAAAAGTATAAGTTTCAGCCGATTAGTGTATGGTGGTAAGTTTTGGTCATCATCCCAGAGAGATCACGTAAAGCAAATCGTAAAAACCGACGTTGAACAACTTCTATCCGGAGAATGTGTGTTCTGTAGCAAGGTGACCAAACTTGGCTTGCATATTCAAGAAATGGCCTAACAAAGGTTATGTAAAGGGATTTGGTAACATAAGGATTGAAAAACTCCTTAGGCCACCGCTTGATGAAGCCAAGGGCAAAGTTGGCTTTTTTTATTATCAATGTGAGAACGGAAATTGGGTTCCTTATCACAGATATCGCAACTCATTGACTAAGGGAACAGACAGATTAAAGATTGGATAGCAGCTAGGCGAAGTAGGTGTGCGCTTACGGGTATAAGTTATAACCTGACACTTATTGACGTTAAGCTCAATTCTTCTGACACCAAGTACAAAATCTATCTAAATCTTCCTGCAGTGGTAGGCAATGGGAAAGACGATATACTCGTATGTCTAAAGATTTCCATATCATCTGCGGAAACAGATATGTATGAATTTTTCATGACACAATCAACATCATTAATGGTCAGCATTAATAATAAGGCACCAAGGTGACTGCCAGAAGAGATTTTAATTGGGGCAGCAAGCATGGACATAAATAGAACATTAATTCAAATATGATTGAACCCATGTTATAAAGCTTATTTGGAAACCAAGGAAGGATTATATCATGAAAAATTCTATCAAACGCTTTACTGAAATCGGTGGCAATCCCGTCAACTTCTTTTACAGATTCTAGTCCACTTAATACGAGTTCCGTTAGGTAGATCTACCTTTGAGAAATCCGTGCTGGTTTTGGGAAACAATAGATTTACAATGGAAGAGCATCATGTCATAAAGAATGCTCTTAAAAAGCTTAAGTATGCAGGATAGCTTAGCAATTGGTCGATAGTTGAAAATATCGACTTTTCGACTTTTTTTATGTAGGAGAATAATAAAAGGCCTTTTCTAGGTTGAGGGAAATAATCCCTGGGTAACAGAAAGCTGTAAGGACTGAAACGAATAAAATTTGTAAATTTTAATACGGGATATACTTCCAATGCGTAAAAATTGCAATCCCATTTTATACCCAAATTAGCCTATATATTCTCTAGTTTCAGTTTATTATTGATTTTAGTTCGGTGCGGTTTAAAATATTTATAAAATATGAGTCAAGTGGAACGCCGTAAAAAGATCATCGACAAATGGCTCGAAAATACTTCGGATCCAAACCATTTCATCGCAAAAAATTTTAACAGAGCACGCAGTACAGTGGATTCTGTTATTAAACGATATTTGGAGACGTTGGCAGTTAAGCGAAAACAGAAAAGTTGAGTTAAAAGTGGAGCACATGATACAAATTTGGACAGGAAAATAGTGGGTACCATTGTAAAAGACCGGACTACGTCATCCAGCAATGTAATACCAACCAAACAGTGGTACAAAGAACTAAAAAACGTAACGGTCTAAAAACACGAAAAAAACAAAAAATACCAGAAGTTAATGAAAAGCAAAAAAAAGTCATAAAAACACGAGCCCGAAAGCTATACGAGTTGATCGACAGCAAGAAAGCGTGCTTGGTTTTGGATGACGAAACTTATGTTAAAGCCGACCTTACTTCTCTTCCAGGTGCGCAGTTTTACAACTCGTCTGAAGCTGAGATTCTTCAACAATCAACAACATCGATTGGGATGGAAAAATTCGGGTCAAAATATCTCGTTTGGCAGGCCATTTGTCAATGTGGACACAGAAGCTCATCGTTTATTACAACGGAAACAATTAACGGAGAAGTGTACATTAACGAGTGCCTAAAAAACGGTTGATTCCTTCCTTAAACAAACACGAGGGTTCAACATTATTTTGGCCAGATTTAGATTCAGCTCTCTATGCTCATGCGACGTTGAGCTTTCTTGTTGCTAAAAATGTCGACTTTGTCCCAAAAGACATGAATCCACCCAATGTTCCACAGTGCCGTCCCATTGAAAGGTATTGGGCTTTGGTCAAAGCTAAATTGAGAAAAAGTGAGCAGTGTGCAAAGGACCTAAAAGATTTTAGTGCTAAATGGAAAAGAGCATCCAAAAAGATCACGTATGTAACTGTCACCAACTTTATGAAGGACATTCGAAAGAAGTTGAGGAAAGAATGGGAACCCAAATAATTTTTTTATTTTTTGTAATTGTGAATGAATTTAATGAAAACAGAGTTTTAAAGCACAGACACAATTGTTTGTGAGCAGCTATTAGGAAAAATAAGAGTGGTTTGGCTTTCGGGAATGGATGGTGAACTCTTGGCTAAAAAACATTGCGAAGAGATTAGCAATAATTTGGGAATCGCCCGAGGATTTATCAAAAAAATTCAGAGATGATGGATAATTATCCGATTTTGATGAACTGAAAGAATCATTTCGGGTGGGAAATAAGTGTGTGGTCCATTCGGTTTAAATAGTTGTCATAGAAAGTTTGGCAGTACCAGAAGTGACAGAAAGACATTTTTTCGGGCAACTAAAATCTCGTGAGATGAATGGTTACCTAAATACAACAAGGGAGGGAAATAGCCATTGAGCACAAACACCTTTCTTTCTCTTTTATTCCGAATCTCTCTTGCTACGAAGAGATCGCAGCTCTTTATTATACCAAGTTGGTGAAGATGAGGGATTCTTTTCAGGTAAAAAAAAGGTAAAGTTTGGGAGAAACATTTAAAAATTTCGGTAAAAAACTATGTGAGAGCATTGTTAACCGTAAGGCTTGAATTATCGTAGAGAAAGTTAAAATTAGCCATACTGAGGAGGTTGCTCAAAATGACCTAGCCCTATAAAAATTAAAACTGTTAGAATACTCATAAGAAACGGGATAAAGACCATTGTCATACGACAACGTAAGAGAAAGGTTAACTTTCCAACTTAGAGAGAAAATGTCTACTTTTTAAAACGACGCAGTTATCTGTATCAGTGGCGAGGACAAGGTCGAGTTGTCTGCCATTATTATTGGTGACACCACTTAATATATACAGACCAGACTCATTAAAGCAGTCGAAGGAGAGGTGGAATTTGTTGCATTAAAAAACGACTAGTCAGTCTGAGATTAAAATCACCTAAAAAAATAACAATGTCGTTGGGATCTGCAGCATTAAAAATACAATCGAACACATCAACAACTAGCTGGTGACCTTGAATTAGTTGAAAGGGGCGAATATATTGTAGCAGCAACACATATACATATATGTAGGTTACGTTTGCAATTAGAAATTCTAGCGCAAACGAATTCAAAGAATGCAGTGGACGATTTTTTAAAGGGTCTAGACTCGAAACGAGAGTGTGTAGCTAGAAGTACACCACGGCCATATAAATTCTCCTCTTTATCTGGACCATCGTCACGGTGTAAATCGAAGTCTTGGGAAAATAATTCATTGAAGAAGAGAGATCATTTGCCACATCATCGGGAGTCATATCTAATTGCTCATGAAAACATACAAAAAGTTCCCGCAGATCATTAGGATTAGTGGGGTGGCCTTCTTGCAGAATCGAAACCATTGCATTGGTTTTCTTTATACCATACAGAGTCGATACATACAGAGTCTGGCTTATCATGTAGATAGGCGAGATATTAATGAACATTATCATATAATCTGCGGTCTCTTAATCGAGAGCGGACATACCGGTCATCCTCCCATATATCTATCTCTAAGGTGCTTGGTTAACTTTACCTTTGGAGGAAGTATGGGGTCTAAAAAAGAAAGTGGTGTGGAATAAGATGCTGAGGGATTTAAAATATGGGAGCGAATATGACTACCGAATTTAAGATGGACGTAAAAAATATACTCGGGCTAAAAATTAATCACTTTTCTGCGTATGTCCACGTCTGTAAGTACAGACCAGCAGCTTTGGCACGGGTAGATCCCGCCCACACCTCTCATATCACTCTGATCTGAAGCTACCTGGCTGCAAACTAGTGTCACCATTCTTCTCCCATCGCGGTCTCGCCATTTACGTGCGTAGTGAAGTTACCAAACTCCACCACAATGTATTCCCTGTTCCAATCCGGAATTCAATTTCCTGTGGTTAAAATTCCATCTCCGTAAGTAAATTATCCACTATTGCTTTACTTACAGAAGCCCCAAACTGGACAGCGAGTCGACATTTAACGAGTTTGGTGCACTGTCTAACTCCATTCAGAGAATTGTATCCCTGTATCCTCAAATTGAAATCGTTATTACGAGCAATTTCAATATACTCAATTCTTGGTGGCTTCGACTTTCTGAGCAGACAACACCCAAGGCACGGTGTGTTGAGATCTTCGCTGGGGAAAACAATTTGACCCAGCTTGTAAATGACCCCACACGAATAGCAGATGTTGATAGTCATACCCCTTGGACTTGTTTATAACTCCTCACCCTGATAAGTACTCCGTTGATGTGCTCTCCCCTCTAAGTTCGTCCGACCATTGTGTAATATCAGCTAATTTCTCGTACACCCACCACACAGAAAAAAGATTCCTAAAAGAACCGTGTAGCCATACGAGAAAGCCAACTGGAGCGCTCTTAACAGTTCTTTTAGGAATTTTAAAGCGTGTGAAATGCCAAAACTGAGGCAAAAAATACTGCAATGTCGCAAAGGTAGTAAAAATTGTTGGCCCTTCGTCAGAAACATTAGAAATTCTGCTTCATCCTCCATCCCAACGCTCATTTAGAATGACATTCCAGCTGTCAGGTCCACTTTCGCACTCGTGTAGTAGCAAGTGTACTCAAAGATCTTAATATAATAAATCCGCTGATCCAGATGATATATTTCCCCTTCTTCTGAAGAGGTGTTCTTTCACGCTGGCAAAACCACTGCGTTAGCTTTTTCACCAATCCTAATCCGAGCAGATGGAAAACAGCATTTGTCCAGCCCGTACCTAAAACAGACGAATCTTCTTCCCCCACTTCCTATAGACCCGTTGCACTTACGTGACTTTTCTTCAAGGCAATGGAAACGCTGATAAGCCGTCAGCTCATAATTTGATGGCATGTCTCACCGAAAAGTGGAACCAAAGCGTACATCAATCTGACGAAAGCAAGATAGTTGCACTTGATATTTCTATGGTATTTGACAGAGTTTGGCATCTGGCTCTCTTGTCGAAAATGCGTGATTTTGGTTTGTTTGGTGTTGGTTTCGGTTTCAAATCTTATATTCACAAAATAAATACTGGTGTTCCTCAAGGTTTTGTTCTGTCTCCGAAAGTTTTTTTTCTTTTCAGTTTTCATTAATGATCTCTTGTCTGCTACTTCTAATCCAATATATTCCTTTGCTGATGACAGTACTCTCTGCTTTTCATATTCGTTTCCGGACTCACGCCCCTGCTCTTCGGCTATAGAACGGGAACGGCAGCGTATGGGGAACTATCAACAGGGGAGAATTTGATGCTTCCAAAACTCAATGCTCTCTGCTGTCATTGAAGCGAAATTTAAATACCCAACCATTATTCATGAATAGCACTTACATCGTCGAAACCGAAAAGCTTTCCATGTGTGCCAGTGACAACTTACGTTGGAATAACCACATATTCGATATCGTTAAAAATTCTGCGAAGTCTAGGTTTTCTAGGTTTTCTAGGTTTTCACAAGCGATGTAAGAAATATTTCACTCCCTCTGATCTGACCTCAATATATAAGGCATACACACGCCCACAATTGGAGTACAATGCCCAAATCTGGTCAGGTGCTCCTAAAAACATCTCTGCACCTGTTGGATAGGATTCAAAACCGTGCAATAAAACTGATAGGTGATACTAATATCAGTTAGTCAATTGAAATTCTCGAACACCCACGTAATGTCTCCTGTATCACTTGGTTTTATTCCTATTTCTACCGCCAGTGCTCCATTGAAATCGGCAGTAACATTCCGCCCATTCAAACTTTCAGCCGTAACACCCGTCTCGCTATGAATGCTCATCAATATGCCCTTAAGCCCATTTTGGGACGTACCCTAAAATATCGTGATTCGTTCCTAAGCCTGATTCGAGCTCTCTATTTTCTGATCGTTATAACTTGCAAACATTTAAAAACAATGTACATCGGTGTGTCTCTTTTCTTCCTCCCTAAATTCCCTTCGGC
Organism: Volucella zonaria; assembly: GCA_963966105.1. NCBI lineage: Eukaryota > Metazoa > Arthropoda > Insecta > Diptera > Syrphidae > Volucella > Volucella zonaria. Next base: position 87,631,752 of record OZ014530.1, on the reverse strand, counting down.
GGCGCTGTATACACATATTTCTTGAGGGCGCACTCATTATAAAAAAAAACTTTATGGCACTGAAGCATGGACTCTATCGAAATCGGATAAAGATGTCCTCGGTTGTTCTCCGTAAGATATTCGGTCCCATTTGCGTAGGTTGACTTTAAAGGAGAAGTTTGAACGACGAACTATTCGAGCTATACGGTGTCATCGCTCTAGTCAGAAAACTAGACGACATGTAGAGCGAATGGACACCAATGTTTTGGTCCGCAGATTCTTCGTATTAAATCTGGAGAGAAAGCGTAGTAGAGGAAGACCTCGCCTTAGGTAGCGAAGGTAGAAGGGAAGCTCAGCCGACTCGGGGTGCGCAACTGTGGGGAGTTACTCGTAGTTAAGAATCGGGCTAACCGGAGTGGCTGGTTAGTTAAGGCCCAGGGTAATCCCGAACTATAATGCCACCTAGTAGATATGTAAAACGACCACTTGGTTACGCTAACCAATGCGTTTAGTGAGTTTAAAACATCAGGTATTTCAAAACTAGTTTAAGACAGCTTCACGTTGTTTTTGAAATTCATTAGCTGAGTCCTTTAGAACGAATGAATAGAATCGTCCAAATACAGTACACTGCCCATACTGTAGGTGTAATGAAAGTTTTTGAATTTGATGTACGTTCTATTAAAACCAGATAATCCGTTAGTTTAGCACCACCCTTTTAGGTCCTAATCCCTACTACTCTGTAATTTTTATTAAACTAACGTCCTTTCGCTAGTTTGCCTAGCTAACTCAATTAACTTTAGTAAGAACATATTTATGTGTGTACATATGTACATGTAGATTCAAAATACCACCGCTGGCATTAATTAGAACATTTCAGACACATGCAAAACAAAGAAATGGAAGGTAAATCCTTAACACAGAGGCATTAAATGGTTATATGGAACTGTTTGACAGGGCTTTCCTTGGACGCTAAGCCATAGAATGGTTAATCCGTTTACCCGTCATTCGCCGTTCATCCACAGGTATGTATATTTGAACAGCGGCGCAATATGTGTATCCAAGAAATTAACTTTTGGGAGAATATTGGCAGTCAATTGGACATTATTGTACTGCCACCCAAAAGCGTCGAACTTGTGTAATTCCATTGAGATAACTCTTGGCTAAATCGAAGGACACAGCGACCGGTCAAATATGTCCCCCAAACTGTTTTCGAGTGGTTGATAAGTTAATTGGAAATGTGCTTGACGTATGGTCTGTAGCTAAACATTAGTGATTTGTACCTGTATGAAAACACACGGTTTTAATTAACGCCCTAGAGACACAACCATGCATATGTATGTGTTTGTTTGTATTAGGCAAGACTCGTGCGGAAACGTTGTTTGCCTTTTCCAAGAGGATATGTTAGTAATGAAATTAATTTCTGCAGGAAATTGATGTAAAATTTACATCAACAGTGGAAGGTTTCTTGAATAAGGGGAAATATCTGACGGCAAGCTGCTTGTAGTTATCACTAAATCGTTATGCGTTATATTTTGAAGCACAACATAAGTAAGTATGACATTTTATTATAAATATAAAAAGGAACAGCAATAAACAGGGGATGAAGATTACGAAAAGAAAGATTTGAAGATTTCCATTGGAGTACTGCAATGTGCATTGGATCGTGCATCTGAAGAAGTACAGCTCCCAGTGATAACATTTAAGAACTTAAGCTTAACTCTGATAATTTCTGCTGATTGTGCTGCTGCTTCAAACAATGAACAGTACAGTTACCACAGCACGTGATAACAAATAACGTATCACATGCAGGAGGATGATCGTGAAGCAAAAACAAGTCGCCTGTGCGGTAAAATTCCGATGTATCCATTTTAAAAGCCGATCGAGGGCGAGGAGATCTTTATAAAATATTACCATTACTGTTTGGCCGATAGGGATGAATTCATTGCAAACAATACCGCAGGAATCGGAAAAAGAAATTAGTATCGCCTATAATTTAGACTTTGAGGTCGGAACTTTATCCGGCCTTCCTCTTGTGGGGTTTTTAAACCGTGGATACCATTCCAATACCTTACGATTCAAACCGTACATATGTATGTACATAGTTTTGAAAATTTTAAACTTCACGTGACGTAAAAGCACACGCGCTTCAAATGAATACTGTTGGCTACCAGATCAAGTTTCCGTGTTCAAATTCCAAGTGGCTAAAGAAAAAACGAAACGACATAGTTCCATTAACAAAACATAGTACCAGTAAATAAATGGCTTATTAGGAACGAATTAATGCTTAATACAGACAAAACGAAATGCATGTTATTAAATTATTCGTCCAATCAAACATACCCAGGCATACTCGTAATTATAGACAATAATAATATCGAGGAAGTGTAGTCAATAAAATACTTTGGAGTAATACTCAGTAACAAATTAAAATTTAATGACCATATCAATTACGAGTATACGTGTAAGAAAGTATCCAAACTAGCTGTTCTCAGAAAAGTCTGTATAATAAAAGTATAAAACGTTCAATAGCCAACCTTCATCCATCAGAAGCTCAACTACTTTAACAAATTTTAAAACACCTGTTTTTCGATATTATATAATATAAATTAGTACGGGTGTTCCTATCCTATATTTTTAAAATGTAAACAAATTATATAATATGTAAACGCGTTTAGAAATGGCAGTATAGCCAAATAAAAATAGACATACATACGAGGGGCGTTCAAGATATTCTCGGTATCGAGGTGAAGCTGTGATTGCATATATAAATTGACTTATTCATCAAGTAATACTATTATTTTAGTGCATTCATGTAAAATTTCATATAAATGTGATTATTAATTCGCGTTTTATCTCTAGTTAAACAGAATCATAATGGCAACTGAGGCGATGATGGTGAAAATTGAGCATCGCGCTGTAATTAAATTTCTCACTAAGCAAGGAAAAAGTCAAAAAACTATTCATGAAGAGATGGTGGCTGTTTACCAGGGTTCCGCACCTTCATTATCAACTGTGCAAAAGTGGTCAAGTGAGTTCAAGAGAGGCAGAGAGAGCATTGAGGACGACCCCCGCTCCGGCGCCCCGGCTACTGCTTGTACGGGAGAAAGCATCAAAGAAGTCGAAAAACTTGTTCTTGAGGATGCCCGAATAAAGGTGAAAATGATGGCAGAGATCACCAAGCTTTCAATTGGTACCATTCACACCATTCTTCATGACCATCTTAACCTTTCAAAGGTCAGTGCAAGGTGGGTGCCACGAATGCTCACAGCGCCTCAGATAAAAAGTGAGAATCGCATGCTGTAGAGAGCTTTTGGAGATGTGTAGTGAGAACGCGGACGGTGTTATGGATCGAATTGTTACTGGGGACGAAACATGGGTCCACCACTATGACCCTGAAAGCAAACAAGAGTCCATGCAGTGGCATAAAAAAGGAACAGACCCCCCGAAGAAGTTCAAAGTCACTTCGTCTGCCCGAAAGCTCATGGCCACAGTTTTTTGGGACTCAAAGGGAATCTTGCTCATTGAGTACAAAAAAAAAGGTGAAACCATCAACGCCACATCCTACGCTTCCACTTTGCATAATTTGCGGGAGGAAATTAAAAAGAAAAGACGGGGTAAACTCGCAGCGGGTGTGTTGCTTCTTCATGACAACGCTCCTGTTCACACGGCGCGAGTTTCCAAGGCTGCTGCGCGAGATTGTGGTTTCGAAGAAATCCAACACCCACCCTATAGTCCAAACCTTGCCCCTAGTGATTATTTCCTGTTTCCGGATTTGAAAAAATGTCTTCGTGGAAAAAGATTTTCGGATGATGAAGAACTCAAGTCGGTATTTTGCAGAGAAAGAGGAAATTTATTATTTTGAGGGTTTAAAAAAGCTTATCTCAAGATGTAACAAATGCATTGATGTTAGGGGAGATCATATTGAAAAATAAAAACAATTTAAATTGAATTCGCATTTTCCTTCATATCGATACCGAGAATATATTGAACGCCCCTCGTATATCTATTTATCCTGCGCCACTTGTACTTGTTTCATATACTCGTACAATCACTTTCATGCAGAAAATTAATATATACAGAGCTGGAGTGAAGAGTAACCAACAAAAGAAAAAGCGTTACAATAGCAGAGCTAAAGATGAAAAGACCTTTAAATGAGGTAAAGTAGCGTCATTTCTTAATAAGCTTTCCGCTTAAGATTTGTGCCTGAGAAGCCTTTCTCGCATTCTTAAGTTTATCACATTAAGATTTCTGTCGCTTAGTTTCAACGCATCGAACCAAGCAGCTGGTCGCCCGATTTCCGGTAACTACTCAGTTCAGATGATTTTAGTTGCCTGGAAAAAACAATCATGCCGATTATGGAATCCGGAGGATTGACTGCGGAGGGAGTAACTCGCATCCGCAATCGAAGTTCGACCCTATTATAGTATCCAACGGATGAACTACATTATCGGTCCGCAAAACCTCCTTATCGATCCTTTTTCTAATCAGCTGTTTTATGTCAATTTGTAATTTTCGGCCTTCATAATGTTCTGAATTATAGTTACAGTATAAATATAAAACGTGAAATAAAGAATTTAATGGACACAATTGGTTTTTTTTATGCAATTAGAAGGAGAAATTCGGTGTAAAATAAGAAGTAGGGCGAAGGATGTTTTTTCGATACGGGACATCGGTGAGTTAAAACAATTGTTTTTTAGTAATCAGCATTAATTTGTGCATCTTTCTTTCAGATTTGTAAAATACTTCAGGCTGAATAAAACAGCATTTAAATGTGTATTAGATATATTGAAGGAAATACTGCCACCTGTGGTAAGATCCACATCCTTGACTCCGGAACTTATGTTGGCTGCATGCTTAAGGTTTCTGGCTGAGGGTGGCTATCAGACTGGAACTGGCAAAGACTTTGATGTTGGAATGGCGCAACCGACAGTTCCTGTAGTTCTTTCCGAAGTTTTTGACATACTAGAAGCACAATTATGTCCAAAATGGATAAATATAAAAATGAGCGAGGAAGAAAAGCGAGAGGCAAAATTGCACTTTTATGAAAAATCAAGGATTCCGGGTGTTATAATGTGTATAGATGGAACGCATGTGAAGATTGCAAAGCCGCCAGGAGAAACTGCGCATCTATTTTACAACAGAAAAGGGGCATGTAGTCTAAACGTTATGATTGTAAGTTAGGAATGTGAATGAATGAATGATTTACCTACTTTTCTTAACGTTTTATTTTAGATATGTGATCATAAGAAGCGGATTAGGTGTATAGACGCAAGGTATCCCGGAGCAAGTCATGATGCTTTTATTTGGGGCAATAGCTATGCCTTTTTTTATTTTAAGTCATTGTATGATGTGGGGGACAGAAATACGCGATTGTTAGGTAAACAGGCATTTTAAGTATATCAGAAGAATTTCATTACAATATTTCTATAAAATAGAAGATGCTGGATATCCTTTGTCGCCACGGCTCATCACACCATTTAGAAATGCTGGTGTTGCTACTCCAAAAAGTAGGTTTAACAGAAGCCATAGAAAAGGTGGTAACATCATGGAACGAACTACCGGCGTTTGGAAATATTGGTGTCGGTGTTGCCTCGAAGCTAGATAACATCATTATTCTCCAAAGAAGGCTATACAGATCATAAATGTTAGCGCTGCATTGCATAACATACGCATTCATTTCAATGTGAATGATGACGATTTGGAAATATTATAAGTAATAAATGAAGTTGAAGAAAGTTTTTCTGAAACTCCACAGTCCTAACTAGCAGAGGCAAATCAAATCCAAGAAGAACTGTTACAACAATTTTTATGAGTTTAAAACATTGTGTTACTTCAATAATATTTTATTTCAAGTTCAGTCATAACAAGTTAAAAATAACAAATAACAAATAAATAAGCCTTCATGGCAAAGAATATATATATGTATATATTAAAAACAAAAATAAAAAACAGCCTTCAGGGCAAATACATATGTAGTATGTATTCATTAATAAGTATTTCACTTAATTTATATTAATAAGTATATCACTGATTAAGTTTATCTAGTTTTAGTAGCTCGAGCTCTAAAATTCGTTTCTTATATTGCAGTTTCTTTTGTATTAGTTTTTCCATTTGGAGATTATGCGTTTTAGTTTCTTCTAAGAGTTGTTTCTGAACCAAATTTCCTTATACCGATCTAACGATCGGTAAATTGTTTATAAAGCAATTGTTGCAGTTTTGACGTTTTTTCTGGACTTATATTATGACAGTATTCTTGTCCTTTCGAGCCTCAGTTTTTTCTTCATTTAAATTACAATAATTTGGGTCATTTTCTGAAAAGGTTATACGAGTAGAATTCCACTTTTTATACGTATAAACCAGAAAAATGTAATACATTTCCTACCTTCATTATGAGTTGGCAAATCTGCATGTGTTTAAGCCGTCAAACAACTAGGAAGATTTCCAGTCAATGGAACTCCAAAATTTCTTGTTCCAGGAACTCCCACAGCACAGACCTTCAAACAAACGAGCTCCTCCTCCAGAGGAGTAAAATGAATCCCGTTGTTTTCTCCGCCACCTGTAGCTCTTCTCTCCCTATTGTTATGAGCTAGTTTCCTTTGTAAGGCAGAATTGCCTTATTTAATTAAAGTAATCAAAATAAATTAATAAAAAACTTTAAATATTTTAATAATTTAAAATATGTAGTCACCTTTTTCCACTCAGCAATTTCTTTAATTGTAGGTCCCAAACTATTCAGTTGCGCCTTTAAATCTTCCCAAAATTTTTGTACAAATTCAGGGTCCTTTTTTGTAAAGTTCTTGGCAATGTCAGGATTCCTCTTCATCGCGCTACACATTGCCTCGAACGTAGCAGCGCCGTTTGTCTGTCGAAAATAAAAGTAAATTATTTCTGTTCATTTACAATCTAAAACTTACTTTCTGTTGCACAAACTCATCCCTTGCCCTCCAAATCCACAACTAATTTGACGCGGATTGAAAACGTCACAAAATGTATGGACTGCAGATCGGTTACGTTTTCCATAATACCATTTTTCTTGCACTACTTTACCGATATCCGCTCACTTTCTGGATTGCGTTTTCTATAACAGCAAAACGAAAATCAGAGACAAGTTTTCTCTCCGCAGTCGATCCGGCGTTTTCTATAATCTTCATGAATATCTTTCTGGTGCGATTGGGATTCGAACGCCGAGCTATCCGATTTGGAAGCCAGTTCACTAGTTCATAGTTATAGTTCCCGACAATAACGAGTATATGTAGGAATTTTTGTAGCTTCGCCTTATTCTTGCATACTAGCAAAACTCGTACAGTTGATTTCAAATGTTTTATGGTCATTGAATTTAAAGTCTTTGGCATAGCAGTTCTCATGATGCAAAACCAATCCCTACAATTTCTTCAATATAAACAAATATTATGAAATAGACCAATTTATCTGGTTCTGGACTGGGACAAACGAATGTCCCGAAAAAATGTAACAGGTATGAATGTACGTGCCAGTCCAGAAAAGGAACAAACCTTTTTTGGTTGATATATGTAGTAGGAAACTCAAGGAAGCATAAAAACTCGATGCAGTGTAAGAACTGTCATATATGGTATAGTAACTAAGTCAAAAGCTTCCGTAACGATAGGATATAAAAAGAATGAAAGTACTCTCTACCCATCTTCAAACGTTTGCGGCAAAACTTATTGCTTAATTTTCATCAAAAAGCTTTGTTTGGTGTTATTACGCAATAGTAGTCCAAAGATGATGTTGTGGTTGGAATATATTATTGTTAAATATTGTATTTGTCTAGACAAGAATTAATATTTTTGAATTGGGATAAGAATTATAAGCACAATTTGACTGCTGTGAGAGACTCCAAATGTGGGGTCACATATTAAAAATCTGAGAAAGACATTTACGAGTACTACCAGACTTTGAAACATGCTGAATTTCGATAGAAAGCCAATCGAAGACGAATTGTAGTTGTTACGAGACCTGGCGGCACCGAACTGAAAGAAAGAAATAGGTATAAATCAAGCCAAAAATCAAACACAATCGAGAAGCCGGCTAACAAAAATTCAAGGGGAAAAAAAACGTAAGTTTGGGAGCAATGTATTGAATTATATTCCAATGTATTTAATTTAGCAATTGAATTGTTATTGTATATTAAGAAAAAATAAGTAAATAATGTTGAGTTGAAATGTTAAAGAGATTATTTGTTTGTAAACAAAATTATTAACGTTTTTTATACCATTCAACTTTAACTGTATGCTGCCGCCATTAAGACGAAATAGGAATTCAAATTTAACTGTATGCTGCTGCCATTGAGACGAACAGTTTTTTCAACTGTACAGGAACTCTACTTCAACCCCAATAGAAAAGGAGCAGCTCGCCACGTCGTTTTCACGGGTAAGCCATGTCCATTAATACATTACCATTTGAATCCCAATGGCCACGGCTAACGCCATCACCTGCCTTGCCACCAGAATTTAACCGCAAATCATGCCAACTCCCCGACAACACAAATATGGTTCAATGCGACCGGTGCGTCGAGTGGCATTATTTTAGGCGTGTCAACGTGACCAGCAATATTGAAACTTGCGACTGGTTTTGTCCAAAATGTCAATCCCGAACAGCTGTACATCCTGGTTCACAGATCACATATGCGTCGACTGCCGAAATTGAAAATGTCCCAATGGCAATGGAATCAACTCCGTCACAGAATGCAGATCCTCAATCAAATACTGCAAAACATCATCAAAAGTTGCTGAAACTGTCACTACATCTACCAAGTTGGTCATACAGCTTCAACGATTGAAGGACGAGAGAGCTCTAAGGGAAAAGGGATACGAAGAGCACATCAAGAAAAAGTACGAATTAATCGAATTGATATCACAAGGAAGTGAAAATGAAGTAAAACCGTAAACGACAACTTTTTTTTTTTCTTTTAAAGAACTTAACACTCAAGTGGGTATTAGTACACTTAAAATGCTTGACAACGTGTTAAGTTTTTAGGAAATGGCACGGAGAGCTATTACATTACATGCACAAGCACTGGCACAGGACGCTAAAAGCTCACCACCCAACGCAACAGCAAATTTTCAGCAGCCATTTACTCGACCACGTGATTTTGAGTTCAATATTAGTCAACCGGAAGGAGAAAATTTTAATCTGAATACAACATGCCTTAGATCTGCGGTAACAGGAACTTAGATAGCAACCAGCAGCTGGCGACCAGATTAAATCTGCAAAGGGATTTACCGTAGTTTTCTGGACTGGTAGAGAATTGGCTGTTTTTTATAAATATTGTAGCTTTGTGAGTTCGACCAGATCTTGCGGTTTTACTAATAACGTGAACCGGTTGCGTCTGCAAAAATGATTAAAAGGAAAGGCAATTGAGGCTGTGTCCTTAAATTCGCAACGTAATTGAAACATTAAAGATGCTTTGCGGCCGACCAGAGGCAATAATTTATTTCATGAGCAATGAGTCTGAATGACAAATAGGCATCTATTAAAAGTAACTATTAAGTATATCTGTAGAACTAATTAACGTTCGCACCGGAATTGAAGCTGCGATGTAGATATGCAAAGTAAATGACTATCCCTTTAGAGATCACAGTCTTCTCTACAAATATGCTACAGTAAACGAGTCAGAGGTAAAAGATACTCAGAATGGCTCTCTGAACGTTCACCAACAAAGCAGTAAACTTTTCTTCAAAATCAGAGACAAATTTTCGTACTAAATCTTACAGGTATTGCGAAAAATTACCCCCATCATATGGATCGAACCTTGTGCGACAGCTCGTCCGCGAATTCTAACAGGGCTGGACAACTATCATTTGACGAATGCCCAGAAGATTCATGAGGCAGACCCAATTCAACCGGTTGCCATCAAATCAAGACCGGGATTAACTGTCTGCGGCAAATGTTATGGGGGGGGGGGGGGGGGTTAGAAAACTTTAATTACCACACTACAGCAGCTAGTGTAGATTTAGACGAATTGTTTAAGAGCTTCTCCGCTATGGAAATCATCGGTACGAGGGCGATTAAGAGTAAGTTAAATGTTGAGGGTATACAGGTAGAACGAATGCTAGAGTAGGATGCTACTCGGAGCAGAAAACGATTTTCAGTTCCATTGCTGTGGAAAAGCCGGTAAATAACCAAATAGTGAGCCAGCGGCAAAGGTTATCGTGTTTAGAGCAAAGGATTTAAAGGGAAAGTGGATAAGTTCCACAATGAACAAACAGATTGGTAGCTAAAGTATATGCGCGTAAACTGACAACAGAAGAATTGCAGAAGGTTGACGAAAAGAGGACTTGATATATACCAATGCTCACAGTCATCCATCCCAGCAAACCACTTAAATTCTGGGACGCATCTGCTGAAGTTGCCGGAGTCTCACTTAATCCCCTGCTATTGACTGGGCCGAATAATATCCCGTTACTATCGTCTGTACTGTTTTTCTTTCGCCAAAAGAAAGTCGTCGTATGTGGCGAAAGGTACTTATACACGAGGAAGACCAAAAGGCGCAGCAATTTTTGTGGAGGAACTACTGGAGAAATAGAAGATTATCTGACGCAAGTCATGACGTTTGACTACATGTGCTCTCCGTATTGCACTCACTTTGCCAAAAACAGGAACTTAATCGATTTCGCTTACAAATATCCGCTTGCAGTCAGAGCTATTATAGAAAATCAGTATGGCGATGACTACCTCGACAGCTTCAAATCGGAGACGGAAGCCACCGAAACCAGTAAAGGGGTCAAGTACATTCATGAACAGGTGAGTTTCACGATCAGAAATTTTCTCAGCAATTCTTCTACGGTTTTTAAACAGCTATCCACAGGATCAAACAATCTGGAAAGACTTCGTAACAATAAGCTCCTTGGTCTATCCGAAAAGCTCTTAGGTCTGTGGGAGTCACCATCGGAAGACGATTTTCATTTCTTGCCCAGTCTAGACTTCCCTTTGAAGAAAAAATGCAGCTTCCACCCACGAAAAGGCACTTGGATTCATCCTTCCGATTCTAGTTTTCTTGAAAATATTGCTCCAGGATATACGAGTATGTCGTACGGGAGTCACATGGGACGAAAAAATACGATACGATCAATGGTGCCAACAGTCGAAGTTAGTACTAAAGCTAAAATAACTAAGGAAAAGAAGATCATATCTGGACTGTTTGCTTTTCAACAAAGAGCATCACGTCTTCAGAGTGAAGAGAGGATCCGAAAAACAATGCGCACTAGTTTGCGCAAAAACTCAACCGGCTCCGTTCAAGCCGATATCTATACCAGGAATGGAACTGGAAGCAACTGTCCTGGGAGTAAAAATGGCAAAACTGATATGTAAGGGTCATTCAATAAGAATCAGCAGTCGCTGATTCGCACAACAGTGCTGTGTGAAACCGTGTGTGTGGGGCCCGAGCGCAAGAAATGTAGCCGATGATGCGACAAGATGGAACCCTAACACAGATCTAACAGCAGAAAGCCCTTGGTTTGTGAACAAAAAGAAGATTGGCCATCACTGCCCAACAAACTGGATACTGAAGAAGAAGTGATATCCTTGATGCACGATTCTATCGAGGTCAAATCGGGAGTAGATTGCCTTCGTTTCTCTTCCTGGAACAAATTTAGAAGAACAGTGGCGGTTGTGTTTGCCTTCATTCAAATAATTCGTCGACAGAGAAATTACAGGTTCATATACAAATGAAAGATCTTAGGCGAACGATAGCGGATGACAATGTCTGTCACCGAGAAGCATATACAGAGGAACGGTGTTATATAAACTAAAAGCCGGTCTAATGAACCCTTCCACTTAGTCCGTACAAGGACCATGAGCATGTTATCCGCATAAGGGGACTGATCGACGCTTGTATGCATGTGCGTCGACCACTTCTTAAAGGCAAATTGTTTTGCCCAACAGACATCATATAACTGCGCTCCTCCTTCGGCATTTGCAACACAAGTTGCACAACTTTCAACGCTTAGAAGACAAACATTTACTAGAGGCTTCTCCTACGTGGGGTTGACCTAAGAGTGCAGTGGCACTCTGTAAAGCGTTTTTTTTTTTTTTTTTTACATTAGCGCACACTCAAGGGGTTAAAGTACCCTTAAAATGTTTGCACACAACGCGTGTGAAATAAAGATAGAGAAGTACCGATGTACTTTCGGTTTGAATGTTTGAAGTTATAGCGGTCAGGAAATAAAGAGCTCGGCTGGGCATTCCATATGCGCCGTGTACGGGTTAGAAAAGAATAGAATCACGGTATTTCAATGTACTTCCGTGGGTTTAAGGGTAAATTGTGAGCATTCATAGCGAGACGCGTGTTACGGTCAAAGTTTTGAAGGGACAGAATGCTAATGGCAATTTCAATGGAGCACTGGTGGTGAAAATAGCGATAGAGCAAAGGGAGTCAGGAGACATTTCGTCGATGTTCGCGATTGCCAATTGACTGACTGATATTAGCGTCACCTATGAGCCTCATCGCACGGTTTTGAATCCTATCCAGCAGATATATTGAGGTTTTAGGAGCTCCTGACTAGATGTGGGCACTGTGCTCAAATCTTGGGCGGATGAACACCTTATACTATATATTGGGTCCAGATCAGAGGAGGAAAAGTATATCTTGCATGGTTTTAGGAAACCTAGACATTTCGCAGCATTTTTGGCGACATCAAATATGTGGTCGTTCCAACTTAGGTTGTAATTGAGACACATACCGAGAATCGAAAGCTTTTCGATTTCAACGATGCAAGTGCCATTCATAGTGGCTGGGTGTTTGGATTTCGCTTTAACAACAGCATACGGCATTGTGTTATGGAAGCATTAAATTCCACTGCATTGATTGTTCCCCACGTGGTGATGCTGTTTACATCCGTGGGTGGCCGTGGCTCAAGCGGTAGTGGACTGGCTTCCAAATCGGAAGGTTCGGTGTTCGAATCCCAGCCTCGCCCGAAAGACATGTCATCCATTTTTTCAGTTAACGAAAATCAAGTAAGACGAGTAGTTGACTAGAAATCAACATCAAGCCAACTTCCACTAAGAATTTAGTCTCCCCATTAAATGTTGGATGCCACCCATGGAGTGAAATAACCACTGGGCCCAAACATCTTTCTTTCTCTCTCTATCCCATTTTCCAAAAAACTTAACACATACCGGAGAATTATAAGTGTATTTATACCCACTTGAGTATTAAGTTCTTAAAAAAAAAATAAAAAAAAATAAAAAGCTGCCGTTCCCGTTCTACTGCCGAAGAACAGGGACGTGCTGTCGTCCTTTATATTACTTTATATTGGATTAGCAGTAGCAGACAAGAGATCATTGATGAAAATTAAAAAGAGTGTCGGAGACAGAATAGAGTACTTATTGAGGTACACCAGCATTTATTTTGTGTATATCTAACCTGAAACCATCCAAGACAACTTGAATTCAACGTTCCGAAGAGTAGTTTCTAATCCATTGAAAAATGCATTCTTCGATCCCAAATGCACACATTTTCGAAAAACTCTGCCAAATGCCTAAAAAATGTAAAGTACAACTATCTTACTTTCGCCAGGTTGATATACGCTTTGGTTCTACTTTTCGGTGAGACACGCCACCAAATCACCAGTGAACAGTTTAACAGCGTTTCCATGACGTAAGTGTAATGGGTCTGTAGGAGGAGAAATAAGAAGATTCGCCTTTTTTAGGAACGGGCTGGACAAATGCTGTTTTCCATCTGCTCGGAAAGAGTCCTAAAGTGATATGCAGAAACGCTTACGCAGTGGTTTTGTCAGCGTCCTCAGAAGAAGGGAAGATATAAATATCATCTGGACCAGCGGATTTATGTATGTTAATATCTTTAAATCCTCTTTCTACTACACGAGCGTTGAAGTGGGTTAGTCCCATTGAATATTCGACGAACGGAGACAAAACATAATCTGAAAGTGTTGAGCTGGCCACAAAGTGCGCAGCAAGCTTTGGATCTTGTCCAAAGGGCTGACAGCTGAAGTGTCATTGTAAATGAGCGTAGGAATGTAGGATGAGGCAGAGTTTCTGACGAACGACCAAAATCTTTTACTACCTTTGGGACATTGTAATATTTTTTGCCTTAGTTTTTGGTCATATTGGAATTTCGCACGCTTCAGAAAGACATTTCAATCATTCCTGGCTTATTTTAACTTTTTTCAGTTTTTCTCTGTCGGGTTGTCTTTGAAGGACCGAAAAAACATTTCTCATTGGAGTGCCTTATTTACTTGCCACTCGATAAGGGCCGTTCACGTCGAAGTATCCCACAGTTTGTCTAGCAACTCGTGCATTTTGTCTATTAAACGATTTTGTTCCAAAATCGGTATTCGTTTAGGAATATGGAGCGATAATAGCACCAATTTCAATGGATCCGATCAGGAGTTGAAAAATGAAAAATGCTGTAAATTCAATAGGGATGAACGAAATATCTAAACAGTGCCTGACCAAGGTATAAAATGGAAATTCATACCATCAGCCTCACCCCATATAGGAGGGAGTTTGAAGAGTCTAATCCGTTCATAAATTTTTGCTGAGCATGATGGTGGAACTGAAACACATCATAAATTCAAGGCCTCTAACTTACATTCCAGTAGATGGGGAAGCAGGAAAGGCACTGATGCTTACTTGGGTCGTCGAACGGGATAGAGAGCTTTGGCAAATTTCCAGGTGATGGAAAGGCATTAAGGAGAGATTGGTTGTTATGTGAGTAATATTGTAATTTGTTTTGAGGAAGGTGGCTTAACGAATATGTGCCTAACTTATGTCGAAGGTCAAAGTGGTTTCAGTCGGCGAAACCCATCTCCAAAAACGACATTGTTATTATTGTGGAATCATCTAGCCCTCGAGGTTCATGGCCCAAAGTAAGGGTCATCCAAGTTTTACCAGCAAAGTTGGACAAGTGCGTTAAGCCACCATGCAAATGAACTCAGGGGTGTAGACTCCCTGAGAGTGTTAGGAAACCTGGCAGCACCTAATTGAAAGAAAAACAGGGGTATAAATCCAGAAAAACTCAACATTAAAGTCAAACACAATCGAGACGCCGGCGAACAAAACTTAGGTTTGGGAGATGTTGGCATCACTGGTCTACAACAATGCCCCCCAAGAAAGAAGCCACAAAAGGAAGAGAAAGAAATGTCAATACGAAGTGATGTATATATAAAAGTCATGAAAAATAAATTATTATTATAACGTTTGAACCACAGTTCGTACCGGTCTTTTATTTAACTTAAAATCCGTATACTAAATCCGTTTTTGCAGTTTTAAACTAGTGTCACAAGACGCCAACGGGAGTGATTTAGATACCTTTGTTCCAGAGTTAGGGGATGGAGATTCGAAGATGGAGGAGCAAACAGAAGTAGTGCATGAGCAAATCCGGGAGCTGTACTTCAGCTACCGCAGTGATCTTCTGGATGCAATGAACAAGGCCCAACCATTAGCTACGGGAAACATAAAACAGCTAAACTCATCAGTATCAGAGGGCAACACAGGAAAGCAGTCTGAATTACGGCTACCTAAAATCAATTTGCTAGTTTTCTCCGGGAGCTACGAGTCGTGGCGAGCATTTCGTGATCTTTTTGTTTCTCTTATCCATTCAAATGAATCGTTGTCTGAGGTGCAAAAGATGCATTACCTCAAATCGAGCATTGCAAGTGAAGCAGACAAGCTTCCTGTTCATCTTGGGTTGGATAAAGGAAAGTACGATAAGCCGTGGAGGATACTCGTCGATGGGTATGATCATACGCGTTATTTAGTGACGTCACCATTGAAATGTTTTTTCAATCAGCCAGTGGTTTCTCAGGAACGAGCAGAGCCAATAAGCAGTTACTGGACACGTTCACAGAGGTGATACACAGTCTGGAAAATCTCAATGTCGTCAGTTGGGACGTAATATTAATCTACGTGTTCCTGCAGAAGCTGCTAATCAAAACTCAACAGTTATGGGAGGAAAGGCTCGGAATGAAGGCAGACAGCAAAGAACTTCCGACTTTACAGGAGTTCAACCAGTTCTTAGAGAACAGGTTCCGAACACTTGAAGCAGTCGTGGAGCAACCAGCATGAGCGTTTACAAAAACGGCAAGACCATCATCTCATCGAAACTCGTTCCATCAGCAAACCAAGGTATATAAGTTTGCCTGCAAGGTATGCAGCAAAGGGCAGCATGCGATCAGGAAGTGTAGCAAGTTCCTTAAGATGACTATCTCAGAACGGTGTCAAAGAGTAGAAGGATTAGGTATTTGCAAAAATTGCCGTAGTTATAGCCATATTTCAGGGGAATGCCCAAGTCCTGGAAGGTGTTATTACTGCCAGCAGCCGCACCATTCTCTCCTTCACTTTAACGCAAACCCTCAGGCTCCGTCTTTTGTTCCAGGTCAATCCTTCATTCCAAGTCAACGATCAACGGTAAACACCTTTCATTCCACATCATAAGTCAACACAAAGGTACTGTTAGCTACAGCGATGATGAACGTCAGGACTGCTTCCGGGGAATTTATTTCACTTTGATCTCTACTGAATTCAGGTTCTGAAGCTACATTTATTACCGAGTCAGGTGTTCAATTGCTTCGCTTGAAGTCCAGATCTACGCACATTGAAATTTCCGGGTTAGGGTTCGTCAGCAGCGACACATGTACGAAGGTTATTGAATTCACCTTGTCATCTCAGCATGCAGCCTTCGCAACAACAACGCAAGCCTGTGTTTTTAAGTCACTTTCTGACCTTCTCCCGGCCCGAACTCCAACTGCTGGTAGGAAATATCTGGATGGCTTGGTACTAGCGGATCTTAACTTTTTTTGTAAAGCCAAAATAGATTTACTCATAGGTGGCGATGTCTATGCCGAGATATTGTTGCCTGAGATAATAAGATCCGAGGAGGATAATTTGCCCGTGCTCCAAAACACCAAGTTGGGTTGGATCCTATTCGGAAGAGTACCCATAGAGTCACAGCCCATTAGAGCTTTTTTTCAGACAGGTGAAGGCGCCGACCAGCTTAAGAAGTTTTGGGAATTGGAGGAGATACCCATGATATCTTCAGCAACCGCTGAAGATGCCGAGTGTGAGGAACATTTTGTTCGCAACTTCCGAAAAATGGACGATGGACGTTACCAAGTGTCATTACCGTTCAAAGGTAATACGCATCCTGGAAAAACGTCTGGCAGCCAATACTCTTCTACGTGACCAGTACGTAACATGTATGGAAGAATACAAGACACTCGGCCACATGTCAGTCATTGAAGAAAACGAACTTAGTAAACCTGAACACTATTTCCTACCACATCATGCTGTATTGAAGGAGAGCAGCTCAACTACCAAACTCAGAGTGGTCTTTGACGCGTCGTTCCGAACAGCTGACGGATTATCGCTAAACGATCAGCTTATGACAGGCCCCAAATTGCTGGTCAATGTTATACATAGACATAAATTTGCGGTGGCGAACTTACCGATTTACTTTCACAGCTGATCTTGTGTCGGAACAGGACTCAAGGTACCAACTCATATTTTGGAGTAAAAAATCCAAGGAACTGTTGAATGTTTATCGTTTAAAAACGGTAACATTTGGAACAGCCTCTGCTCCGTATTTAGCGATCCGGACTCTTAAAAAATTGGCAGACGACACGGAGGATCAATATCTATTGGCAGCGAGAATGATACGAGACGAGATGTATGTCGACGATCTAATCTCGGGAGCTGATACTCTGGAGGAGGCGAACAAAAAAATGCGGGAGATTAGGGCAGTGTTAGAACCAAGTGGGTTCAATCTCAGGAAATGGACCTAAAACTCAAAGTTTCTTCTTAAAGACGTAAGGGAGGAAAATCGGGGAGTAAGCATTCACTGGCTCCCTGGAAGCGATGAGTTTTCCTTTAGCTGCGCGCCACCGGCTATGTCACAACCTACAACATATCGTTCTGTCCACGATAGCATGGTTGTTCGATCCTCTGGGATGGATAACACCCTGCATCCTCATTGCAAAATCAGTCATTCAGCAACTATATGTCCGCAAAACATCGTGGGATCAACAAATTGACACCGAAATCCAGGCAGACTGGAACCAATTTTACGAGGAGTTGAAAGTAATAAACGAAGTGAGTACTATCGGCAGCTCAAACCGCGTTGAATTACACGGGTTCTGTGACTCCTCGCGAAAGGCATATGGCGCCGCCATATACCTGAAAGTCCAAGACGAAGAGGGAAAAGTTCACACGAACTTACTAATTGCGGAGTCAAAGGTCGCACCAGTGGCATCCGTAAGTCTTCCACGGCTGGAGCTCTGCGGTACGGTTATGCTGGCAAAGCAAATCCACCATACCACTACGGTTCTCGAAAGACCCGAATGGAAAACCTACGCTTGGACTGACTCTACCATCACGCCAGCTTGGATAAACGGCTCTCCGTCAAAATGGGAAACATTTGGGAGTAACAGGATGGCAGAAATCCAGCGTTTAGCAGAGTCCAGCAATTGGAGACACGTACCGACTCAAGAAAATCCGGCAGATTTAGCGTCTAGAGGCATGCTTCCATCTGCGTTGATCAAGTCAACATTATGGTGGAACGGACCTCACTTTCTACAAGAGAAATGGAAATGCCAGCTTAACCGAATGACTTGGCCATTGAAGGATGCAGGAAAGGCAACACAATTCATTTCGCAGCCATAACGCCAAACCTGATCAACGAACTCATTCAACGGTGATCAGACTATAACCGACTCGTAAGGGTCATCAGCTATTGCAGGCGATTTGCATGGAACTCAAAGGACCAACGCTCTAAAAGGGCTTTTGGCTCCCTCCGTTCATCAGAATTGGAGTCAACGGCGAAACTGGTGATTCGATCTGCCCAGGAAGAGATGTCTCGCGATGACGTTCACCATCGCTGTAGCTAACAGTACTTGTGTGTTGACGTGTGATGTGGAATGAAAGGTGTTTACCGTTAACCGTTGACTTGGAACGAAGGATTGACCTGGAACAAAAAACGGAACCTGAGGGTTTGCGTTAAAGTGAAAGAGAGAATGGTGCGGCTGCTGGCAGTAATAACACCTATGAGTGCTTGGGCATTCCCCTGAACTATGGCTATAACTAAGGCAATTTTTGCAAATACCTAATCCTTCTACTCTTTGACACCGTTCTGAGATACTCATCTTAAGGAACTTGCTACACTTCCTGATCGCATGCTGCCCTTTGCTGCACACCTTGCAGGTAAACTTATCCACCTTGGTCTGCTGATGGAACGAGTTTCGATGAGATGATGGTCTTGGCGTTTCTGCAAACCCTCGTGCTGGTTGCTGCACGACTGCTTCAAGTGTTCGGAACCTGTTCTCTAAGAACTGCTTGAACTCCTGTAAGTCGGTGGCTTCTCTCTTTTGGGGCATTGTTGTAGACCAGTGATGCCAACATTCTCGCCCCCGCTGAACGACTGGTCTTCAGTACAAAGTTTCTCTGTCTATCTTCTTGGCTCTGCGTATGTCCCTTTCTTCATTATTTACATGCAAAGAGAATCTCATTAGTGGATATACTATATGTACGTACAGATTTGACAAAACAAGAACAAGAACAAAAGGAGACAAAACGTAAACAAAATAATCGTGCTGTCCTTTGGCGGTTCCCATATGACACATTTTCCTTTTCGTTTACGTTTCTGTTATTACCCGATTCCATCACGTTCTCCATATTGAAAATAGGTGTCTGGTCATTCACCTGGTGCAATCAGCTGTTCTAATATGTTTCGTGAGATGCACAATGCACATAAATTTCGATACATTCGAATCGTTTTGGGTCAATACGATCTTTTATGGACGTATAGCCAAGTTTTTTCACAAGTTACACTAGAGACGTTCTAGATCGCTGTCTTCACTAACCGAATCGCGTACAGCCGCAATATCCTCCTCACTTCTGGCGTTTCGCTGTATAACTGTCACGACAACTTTATGCACAGAATAAGTAGTTTCGGATTTTTTCACTTAATGCTCGATTGTTCGCTTATCAGGGCGATTATAACGGACGGAAATTGGAGTTAACACCAGTAATTGGGTGCGAATTTTGATAAAAAAATATAGCTTTCAATGATTAAATGGTAGACAATCTGAAGCACAAATATGACATCTGTCTAAGGATGATACGCATAAAATTGCTGTTGATAAAATGGGGTACATCAAACGAAAAACTCTTTATAAGCGAAAAAACTAATCAACATCTCATTCCGCAATAATCAATAACAACAGTAAGAAAAGAATAAAATGCAGTCTCCGTCGTACTTTCATCGAGTACGTTTCGTAGAGATTATCACAGCGAATTGTTTTTTCCTTTATGTTTTCATTTGTTTTTCACGACTGTTTTCGTCGCACTCTCTCTTAAGACTCAGTTGAATTGTTTTTTCTTCATTTCTTTCTCCGTTCTAAGACAACGTATAGTGCATATAGTATTTCCCTCCGAGTCTGCAGGCCTATGGGCCAAGCATGAAAGGGAACCGGTTTAGAGGGTTGTCTCCTGAGACTCCCCTTGAAACCCACCCTCCAGTAAATTTAACTGAATATCCATATTTACCTTCTAATATTATGTATTAATAAAAATCCCAAATTCGTACTGATCTCACCAAGTGACCCAAATAAACCCGTCACAAGTGCAAGCATATTCGTTTTAAGAAAAGCTATAGACGGAATAAGTAAAGAGTACGAACATATTTCGCAACTCCGCGATGGCAATATTCTCATTTTAACTCAGAACAAAAGAATCGCTGAAAAATTTATTTCGGTGTCTAATCTCGCCAATCAATGTTCAGTGTATATAAAATTCCACGAGTCTCTTAATAACTGTAAAGATATCGTTTATGCACCATGCCTTATCAACATTCCAGAGTCTGAAATTATCTCAGAAATGCGCTCACAAATGTGTGTGGAGTGTGCAAATTCTCTAAGCAAATAGAAAGGAAACCCCGCCCCTCCGGCCTTATGTTATTTTCTTTTGACCTATATAAACCTCCTAACACTGTAGAGATAGGATGGTATACAACAAAGGTTAACGAATACATCCCAAATCCAATGCGTTGCAAAACTTGTCAATTACTAGGGCATACAGCTAAAAGGTGTAACAACGCTTCAACATACGAGAAATGTAATCTTCCAGCACACACTCCATTGAACTGCACACTCACAATGTGTGCCAATTGCTTCAAAACAACTCATGCATCCTCCGATCCAGGCTTCCCAAAATATAAACAAAATAAAGAAATATTATCTATAAAAACTAAGAATAAGTGCAGTATGGCCGAAGCTAAAAGCACTTATAACATATTAAACCCTGCTCAAACAAAATCCAATATTATATTCTACGCTGATAGAGCAAAGACTGCCATTAAAAATAACAGAAGAACCTCAGAAAACGTCTATAACTATGTACAATACCCTAGTGCAAGGCAATCAAACAAACATTAACATAAAGCCAACCGAAATTAATTCCCCCGCCCAAACCGTAAGTGCCATCTTAATGTTAAAATCAAATACACTTCAAAACGAAACAAAATCCTGTGTTCAATCCAGCAATCTCACTGATAGTGATGAGTTCACATATCTACTCTCAACCTCTACCAAACAAAACAAACCACAAAAATCACACAAACCAAATCTAACTGCAATAGAAAATGTCAATAAAGTTAATGAAAGCATACCAACACATCCTAATATGTATAAAATCTCAAAACGACATTCGTTTATATAGTATATGAATATTTCTGACACAGATGACAATTTATAAACTTGCAATCACTAGAAGCTCGTATTTTTTTAATGTTCAATCTCTTCTTTTTGAAAGAAATCAAACCAGTAACTAATCTTACTCATCGTGTCCAATTTATTCCCCACCCCCACTTTGCTATATTAACACTAAAACTGTATCCACCAACCATTATTATATCACTTTATCTTGCGAGATATAGCAAAATTATGGAATTGCCTTTTTAGTAGTATGTGTCTTTTTTTAATATACTGTATTATATTACCTTTAAGAACTACGCTTGCACCATTATGACGTTGAATACGAGTATAGTCCAATGGAACATGAGATGCTACTTTAATAACTACCACGAGCTACAATTGCTTAACAAAGAACAACAACTTTCAGTTATTTCTTTACAGGAAACCCACGCTAGAAACAATCCTAACCCTTTTTGCCTTAAACAATACGCCCCCTTTTTTCATAATTTAAGCCACATTACAACAGCAAAACATGGTACTGGTTTTTTAGTCCATAAATCAATCCCACACTATTTTTCTGTTATAAACTCAACCATCTTGGCCATAGCGGTTGAAATTGAACTCACATTCAAACTAATTATAATCTCAGTTTATATTCCCCCTGATCAGCCCTTTTCCTGTTCCGATCTTGAAAATGTGGTTAAATAGTTCAATACACCAGTTTTGCTGAGAGGCGACTTTAATGCTTAGAGCACAATTTGGGGTTTTTCCTGCACAAACACCCGTGGCAAAATATTTGAACAATTTTTGTATAACTCAAATTTAGCAATTCTTAATAATGGCTCTCCAACGCACTTCTCGACTCACAGTACATTTACACATGTTGACTTAACACTGGCTTCTCCAAGACTTATCCCAAATAAATCATGGACAGTTGACTCCGATCATTATGGAAGCGATCACTATCCCATAATAACAAAGATCCTGTATGCTAAAGAAACATCACCAAATGGTAACTCTCCAAAATTTCAATTTGACTAAGCAGACTGGAATCTTTTTGCTAATAAAATCTCAGCGCTCCTTCACAACAAAAAAGAATCTAATACTCGTAATATTAACCATGATGCGGCCTTAATCCAAAAAAGCATTAGATTTGCTGGAAACATAGCTATTCCCCAATCAACCAAAGGGCAAAATATTAAACCAATCAAGCCCATTACTCCTTGGTGGAACAAATCGCTCAGTGAGCTAAGGCAGGTTAAACAAGCTGCTTGAATAACCTTTAAAAGGTATCCAAATGATTTAAACCTTATAGCATATCGCAAGGCCAAATACAAGTTTCGTAAGGAAATAAAAATAGCCAAAGCTGAAAGCTTTACGCAATTTACTCTTAATCTACTTCGGCTTAAAGGCTTCGTCCAAAAAACCATGGGCCGATATAAAATTCCTTTCTGGAAATTATAGACCTCAGTCTGTAAAAATTATTAAAACACCATCCACGAGCTCAACCTCCCCATTTGAGATTGCCGAATATTTTGCCAGCACTTGGGAAACTCTCTCCAGTGACTTAAGGTTTAACAGTGAATTTCTTCATGAAAAAAACAAATTTAAAACTGTATATCCAACTTATACGAGGGTTGTCCGAAAACTTTCCGACCGCAACGTAAGGATAGCGGCACTCGTCAATAAAAGCTAGAGAATACTAGTTGTGCATCTTTTGACAGTTACTTACCGAAGTTTCAATCATTTTGGACGCGCAGTTTTTAGTTGACAGTCGTTTGAGTGAGTCGCTGTGAGTGTTTTTTGTGAAACTGGAAAAAATTGAGTATCAAAAATGAGTTGGATGGAAACTCTGCACCATCATTTGCCACAGTGAAATTTTGGGCAGCTGAATTTAAACATGGCCGTAAGAGCTTGGGAGATGATGAACGTTCGGGACGTCCAAAAATTGCAACCACTGACGATAACATTGCTAAAGTTCACCAAATGGAGTTAGATGACCGCCGAATTAGAGTGAGAAAGATAGTAGAGGTTATCAAAATGTCCAAAGAACGTGTTTGTTACATATTAAGTCAAGATTTAGGCATGAGAAAGCTGTCCGCGCGTTAGGTGCCGCGTTTGCTTACGTTAGACCAAAAACGAATGAACATTTCTAACTCTCTGTTGGCGCAGTTTAAGCACAATAAATCCGAGTTTTGGTGCCGATTAATTACTGTATAGTAGATGAAACTTGGATACACCATTATACGCCCGAAACAAAAATTCAATCAAAACGGTTGACTGCAAAGGGCGAGCCGGCTCCAAAAAAAGCAAAAACTGTTTTTTCGGCTGGGAAAGTGATGACGACTGTTTTTTGGGATAGTAAAGGAGTTATCTTAATCGATTATCTTCAAAAAGGAAAAACCATTACAGGAGCATACTACGCATCATTACTTGCCAAGATGAAGGAAGAAATTGCGGAAAAATGGCCACATTTGCAGAAAAAGAAAATCCTGTTTCACCAAGACAACGCGCCGTCTCACACCGCAGCGGTTGCCATGGCGAAAATCCATGAATTACTGTTTGAACTGCTTGACCATCCGCCTTCTTCTTTTTGTTCGCTCATCTAAAAACTGCGCTCGGAGGACAGATATTTTCATCAAATGAGGAGGCAATCACCTTCGTGAACAATTATTTTGCAGAGAAAAACGCCAAGTACTATTTGAACGGGTTAGAAAGATGGGAGCATCGCTGGGAGAAGTATGTAGAGTTATAAGGAGACTATGTAGAAAAATAAAAAAAAATTGAGAAAAAATGTCTTGTATCATTATTCGCTCGGAAACTTTTCAGACAACCCTTATTCACCCTTCCGCTAAACATATTGTGGCAGATATAAACAAAAGTGAATTTGAAAGTTGTCTCAACTCCAGCAAGAGAAAATGGCCAGGATTTGATGTCATATCATATATAATGATAAGAAATACCCCAATTGCTTTGAACAAACGCCTGCTTAATCTGTATAACCTAATCTTTGATCGCAGTATCATCTCGCAGTCGTGGAAAATAGCAACTATTGTCCCTTTGCCTAAACCTAACAAAAATTTGCACGGATTTTCTGGATATCGCCCGATTTCCCTCCTGCCGTGCTTAGGAAAACTTCTAGAAAAAATTATATCAAGAAGGTTACATTGGTTCTTAGCAAAAAATAATCTTGTTACCCCAAATAAGGTTGCCTTTAAGTGCGACCGTAGTGCAATCGATGCGATTTTAAATCTAGACTATTTTGTTGCTTCTGCAATATCATGTCTCCCTATTATCAATTAATTTTGAAAGAGCATTTGATCGTGTAGGAATTCATATTGTATTAACAATTGATTGAATGGAAAATCGGACCAAAAATAGTTCCTTTCTTTCAAATAGAAAATTCCATGTTAAAATCTCAAGCGTCTATTCCAAAATACACAACTTTAATAATGGTATTCCCCAGGGTTCACCTCTCTCCGTAATTCTTTTCATGATCTCGTTCAATGAATTAACAGGAATAATTCAAAAACATAAAACAATTGGGCATTCTTTGTATGCTGTCGACTTAATAATATTCTCTAAACTTAAAGACATTAATTTAACAGTTAACGATTTTTTAAACATTTTAACAGATCTATTTAATTGGAGAATCCGTTCCGGATCCAGTTTGTAAATGTTCAAAGTAATAATACACAAATTTAAAATGTTGATTGTATAAAAATATTGAGTATAATTTTTGATTGTAAATTTAACTTTAGTGACCACTGTGTTTATGTTAAAAAGAACCTTTCGACCAGGGTTAGTATGATAAAATATCTATCTTCTAAAAATAGTTTTTGCAATATTAATACTCCAATGAATGTCATACGTTCAATAATACTTTCTAAAATTGATTATGACCTTCCAGTTTATGGAAAAATGACAAAGTCTTCACTTCAGCTGATTTCATCTCCCTACCATGCCACAATTCGAACAGCTTTAAGAGCATTTAAAATGACGCCAATAAAAAATCTCCTAATCGAGGGCGGACTACCAACAATTCCGGAGCGTTTTGAATACCTTACTGCCAACATCATACAAAAAATTAACTCATCTCTAAACTCATCAGTTAACAACATAGCTAGAAAAAATTTACGTTCTAAAAGGTTCAATAAATATCCGTCGTCCATTTCAAATGCGCTTCTATTACCAAAATCATTCAACATTCCGGTAATTATTCAGGAGAAGAGGGGATCACTCCAACTGCCCTGGTACCTACATGAAGATTCCATATGTACTGATCTACAAAAATACACCAAGGCAACCACAAACATTGAGGTATATAAAGCAGAATTTAAAGAAATCGCTAATAAACTTAAAACATTTAAATGAAATTTCCTTTTTACTGATGGCTCAATAACTGAATCTGGAACATCCTTTGCAGTTGTTAATGAATATGGAGAAACAATTTCTAAGGGCCTTCTTCCAGATTTTAGATCTGTTTTTCTCGCAGAAGCTGTTGTAATACTAAAAGCCATTCTTCAGACAAATTATAAGAAGACTGCTATTTTCACAGATAGCCTTTCAACAATTTCTGCGCTAAAAATTGCTAACAACAAAACAGAAATCTTTGAAAAAATCAGAGTCAAGTTAATTGTATTCAACAAAAAGCTCAAACTTATTTGGATCCCAGAACACGTAGGCATTAAAGGCAACGAAGCTGCGGATAGAACTGCAAAAGATGTTTTAAGCGAGCCAGCTATTTAATTTTACGCCTTCAATCAGAAAGATCTTAAAAGCAAGATTATTCAATATTTTGAAACTAGGAGAAAAAAGGAGTGGAAGGTTTCCGTCCACCATTACACCTTCATTAATTCCCAAGCAGGCAAAGCGCTTTATCCTATTAATGTACCAATAAAAATGCTGAGGATATTTATACGACTCCGACTAGGACACACCAAAATTACGTATAGCCATATAATAGCAAAAACACAAACACCATTGTGCAACCTTTGCCAGAAGAACGAAGTCCTCACTATTAAACACCAGATAAGTGAATGCGATAAAGTTAGTTCAACCGTTATGCATCTTTGTGGCCAAACACAACTAGCTGATATATTAAAAGTTCCTTCAGAACAAAATATAAGAACCGTACTTAAACTTCTATCTATGCTAAAAATTGTACAATATATAACCTGTAAAGTATTTATAATCATTGTATACTCTTTTTCCTTTTAAACTTTATTTTTAAACAACCCTGGTAGATGGTCTTGTACATATATTGTATCTTGTAGTAATTTCAACGAGCCGAAGGCTCCTTCTTTTGTATACATATATTGGTATTGTAATTTATTTACATATTAATAAACTTGAAATAAATAAGAATAAAATGGAATATATTCCAAGTCCCATTGTCGCCTTTTCAATAAACTTAAGCCGATTAATGGCAACAATGGAGTTATGTCATATAGATAATCGCTGAAAATTTATAGAAATTAAAAAGAAAATCAGATACTTATTCCTTTATAATTCAGAAGATATGCAGAGGCTATTGCAAACAGAAAACATAACTACATAATTGACGCACTAAAAATAAGTACGACTATGTTGCAAATCCAAGAAAAATGTCTGAAATTAATATTTCGAAAAATACTGTTTTGCCTATTATTAACAAATTAATTAATAAATCAATGACATTGACGAATTGATAATAATATCATACTAATGGTAAATTTATAATAATGAGATAATCAATCACAGGTGTTGTTTTATTACCATTTCTAAAATGACGGCCATTCTCGTGCATGCCTATGGTTCACCTGGGTGTTCGGGCTGATTGCTGTTAATGAGGCCAAATGCACCACCATAAGCGCAATTAGGCAGTAGCAGCCAGTTGAGATCCAGCATTTTAAAAGACATTCAAATGACTTCCGTTCAAATTGAATTTCAAATAGAAGATTAAAATAAATTAATCGAATACAAGGAAATCAGCATTTAAAAAAATCAGATGGTGGCCTTTACAGCATAATCAAACATGATCCATGATCCACGTATTCGTTCTGTATATATGTAGGTATATATTTTGAAAATCAGTCAAAAAGCTTGTTTGGTAATGAAAACTAACTTAAACACACTTAAAGTGAAAACCCACCAATGGAATAAGGATGTGTGCCTTTTTATTTTTGAAAAAAAAAAATAAGAACTTCACACTCAAGTTTGTATGACTACGAGTACATTAGGGGAACCTGGCCTAAAATGGCACACCAGGGTAAAATGGCACACCAGGGTAAAATGGCACACCAGGGTAAAATGGCACAAACGAAATATTGACAAGCTCCAGCTGTTGAATAACCCATGACATTACTTTTACTGTAGAATTGCCATTTTGCTAGCCCGTGGTGTATTTTTGCTCGGTGTTTGTAATAAAATTTGTACAACAAATACGCATTTTTTGATGCTGATTGCAAGCGAAGGTAAGAGATATCAGTTGTCCAAAATTTGTTTAATTGTTATTAATACTGGAAGTTGCAAGAAGTAACTTCGAACGGGTGAAATGGCACACTGAGCTCTCGCCTAAAATGGAACAGTATGCCATGTTATACACATATGTTTTCTTTTGATGTCTAGGCAATCATGGTTGGCCGACACATTCGCAAAATAAACAGGCAGTCCTGGACAGAGGAATCCATGACGCAAGCTATACAGGCTTTTCAAAATGATGAGTTGGGCTGGTTGAAAGCTTCCAGATCGTTGGGGTTCCAAAAAGTACCTTACGAAGGCGGACAAGAAATACAAATAAAGCAATAAAATGCACACAAAAGGGTCTAGGAAGGTTTAACAATATATTTTCCATAAAAATGGAGGAAGAGCTAGTTGAACTGTGCTTCTAGAATCGCGTATGTTTGGGCTTAATTGTGACGACATTCGCTGCCTTGCTTTCCAACTAGCCGTCAAAAATAATATTCAGCATCGCTTTAATATGGAAGAAAAAAAAGCTGGGTGGGATTGGTTACGAGGTTTTCGTTCAAGACACTCGAATCTGTCTCTAAGGCAACCAGAGCCTACCTCAGCAGCTCGAGCACAAGCATTTAATAAGACGTAAGTGGAAAAGTTTTTTTAGACTTTACCAGATGTAATTAATAAAGAAAAAATTACTGGTGTCAAGATTTGGAATGTGGATGAGTCTGGTTTGTCCACTGTACAAAAACCACCAAAATGTTTTGCCAAAAGGGGAAAAAAGCAGGTAGGTACTTCAACGAGTGCGGAAAGAGGGCAACACGTAACGGTAGTTTGTTGTATGAGTGCAAATGGGGCATTCGTTCCACCCACACTTATATTTCCAAGAAAACGGTGGAAGCATGAACTGCTTGACAGCGCACCTCCAGACACTTTAGGCCTTGTGAGTGATTCTGGTTGGATGAACTTCGAACTTTTCTTAAAGTGGCTTCAGCACTTTATAAGGTTCACACACGCCTCAGTAAATGAAACGGTACTACTTTTGCTAGTATACAAGAGTTTGGATGTGATTCGCCTTTCCAAGGAAAATAGGGTTACAATGTTATCCTTTCCGCCCCATTGCACCCACCGGATGCAGTCTCTTGATGTTTCATTTTCTGGACCCCTTAAGAGCTATTACACCCAGGAAATAAGTAAGTGGTTAAGAAATCATCCGGGTAGGGTTGTCACACAGTATCAGATAGCTGCATTATTTAAAGATGCTTATGGTAAATCAGCATCTGTTTTAAATGCTGTCAGTGGTTTTGAAAAAATTGGCATATGGCCGCTAAATAAAGAAGCTTTTCCTGATCATTTATTTGCAGCAGCTGAAACTACAATTATTCCAGTTACTGACAGTTCAAATTTGGTTTTTGATGAAAATACACCACCACCTATTGATACATTAGATATTCTTCCTCAGACAAATATTGACAGTTTTCTGACCTCACTTCTGAGAGATATAATAAATTCAGAAACCACACCGACGCATTGCTCCTCCAACACAGGCTTCTAAATTAAGCCAATTGACATTTCAGCTGTACCACATATTTCTGGCGATAAAGGGCGAAAGCGGAAAGCTGAAGGCAGTCAAATTTTGACTAGCACTCCATACGTAGATGAAGTCAAGTTGCCGAAAAGAAATCAATCGAAGCTAGAAAAGCAGCAAAAAAGCAAAAACGAAAATAAAAAGTTTGTGTGAAAGCAATTCCGAACAAGATTTTCAAGTCAGCGATAAGGATACAGCTTCTTTTTATTGTAACGACATATGGTATAAGTATAGTCGATCGAAGCCTGGCGAATCTTGGATAAAATGTTCTAAATGCCTTTTGTGGTCGCATACAGAATGCGCAGATGTTCCTGAAAAAAACTGACCGATATAATTGCGATATTTGCAACTAAAATGTTTTAAAAACATATTTTATGGAGTTCCTTTTTTTTGCTTATGTAATTTATATATACATATGTACATTTTTATTTTATACATACGTGCAATGTTATCTATGAATATTTTGTTTTGTTTTTTTTTTTCAAATAAAATTTGTAATGAGGTTTATACATCTTTTGTTGAATTTGGTAAAATGGCATACTGGTGTGCCATTTTATACTACGAGTATGAAGTATACTATATATTAGAAATAGCACACACAGCACTTTTTAAAAATGAATTTTTTCAGCACTTATTGAAACTTTTTAAGATTAAGAAACTTGTAAAGTATAGGTACTTGATTCTTCTTTACTTTGGATAAGTTGTTGAATCTATGGTATTTTATTTGGTTTCAGACGAGATATAGGACATTTTGCTTAAGGCGGCCCATTTTAGGCCGGGTTCCCCTACTAGTTTTTGAGCAAAACTAAAATTTTGAGAGAATTGGAGTATTTATTATACTTACATATGTATGTATAGTGGCAATCTTAGAAAATATAAATTTCAGGGGGTTCAAGGCAATACCTGGGTCGCGTTTGGAAAGAACAAATAAAATCAAAAAATCTTAGTCGCCACTTTCAGAGGAAAACATAAAACAGGTCCTAAATAATCTGAGGATCAAAATCATTACCAAAGCTGTCACAGGTCTTAAGGCTAACTATACCCTATTCAACAAAAATCTGCAGTGCAGGCATTATGAGAGAGCTTTTTTTCGAACACGGATTCCGATCGCTCAGTTTTCGGTTCAAAATACTATTGTACAATGCAAATTATCACTGAATTCCCACTGTTTTACACTTAAATTGATGTTGTAACTCCTCTTATAATTAGATACAACCATAAAGCAAACAGCCTGCCCCGAAGTCAGAGACAGAATGATCAATCGCATGTGCACCCGCCATTGATATCCTCTGGATTTTCTGATAGGACCAGAGTTACCAGTATTAATTTTAACAAAACGGTATTTTATTTGCGTATGTTTTCTCAAGCTCCTTGGGTCTTTTGTTATTTATATAAGCTGTTGCGAGCTTTAACTAACCGAAAAGAACGGTAGGTATTCCTATATGTGAATATACCATACGTTTATTTGGATAATGTTCTTATATGAACGCTAAAATGCGTGCTATAGAAATCATTAGACATATTGTTGCGAAATCAGGTTTAGAATCTGAAAACATAAAAAAAAGAAAGCAAAAAAATAAAAGAAAACAACTATGTATTCAACTCCTAGCAATGCTTACTTCATGTTTTGTTTACACACCCCGGTTGTGACAGCTTGATGAGGTATTGTTTGTCGAACATTCATTCAAGATGGCAAAAGATCAAGTTGTCAGCCATAGACATAAGAAGAAGAAGAGAGACCACCAACTAAAAAGGAAGTTGAAAAATGAACAAAGTCAACGAAGAAAATACTTGCCGTTTCCTGTGACGTAGAACTTCCCCAACCATAAGTGGTCTGCGAACGGGCGGTGGATTTAAAGACATTACAACGGATGCACGGAAACGGGAGGCCTTCTAACGGCGGGACAAACAGAAAAGAATCGAGGCATACAAAAAGGACAGAAGACTGAGAAGAAAAAAAGTTACGAGTTGGCAGCTGAGCAACAGGGACAGTGAAGACAAGCTGAAATCGAACGAACAAAAAAAAACAACAACAAAAAAAGTTTACCTCACGGGAACAAGAATTTACGTAGTTTTATTTTAATCTTTGCTTAAATTTCTGTTGTTTCCTTTGGCGTTCCTAGGTTGAACGAATTTCGTTACAATATATTAATAAGCAAACACGAATCTTGTGATTAATTATACGGCTATTCTACAGAGCCGATTTTTATAAGGTTATATATCTTGGGAAAACCTAGATCCGTGCACTAACTGTTTCACTCGTATGTTAATTGAAAAACAATCGAATGATTGATGGCGTTGCAATAAAGCGGTCAGCCTAAATCATCTTTTCCTTTTATTTGTCCTAATTCTCCTCCAAACAATCAGAAGTTGGATAAGAAACTTGGTTTTGACTAAAATATTGTACATTAAATTTGATCTTGCAAAAGAAAAACAGTGCGGAGGTATTATTTTGTTTAAATTTACTGTTTAATTAATTAAATCGGTTAATACTTATAATGGACGCACAAGCACGCGCAACCAGATTTTTAAAGATTGAAAAGTTCGCTGAAATTGGTTGGCTGAAGTTGGATGAATAGTGCTGTTGACCTAAGATTAGAAGAAAATTCAATCTTGTTGTTCGGAACTTGAGGGGAATGGAAAGAAAGAAGAGATTCAGCTGCTTCAAAAAAAGTTAGCACAATTAAAAAGCCCCGTGCACGTAAGCCAACCAACTTATAATCTCCGCGATATTGAGGATTCGTTACCTACTTCAGTTTTCTGGCGACGACAACTACCCTGTTAGAAGATGGATAAAAAACTTTGAGGATGCAAAGCTAATATACAATTTGAGTGAGCTAGAATGTTTTATCTACGCGAAAAGAATGCTCAAGGGCACAGCAAGGTTATTTATGAGGTCTACATCAATTCAGTCGTACTGAGTACATAGTTCCACCAGCATACAACTGCAACAGATGCCCACAACATGCTCAGATGTCGGAAAAAGCGCAGAGAAGAGAACTTCCAACAGTATGTTCTAACCATACAGGAGATCGCATCTGCAGCTGATATCGAAGAACAAGATCTCATTCACTATATGTAGTATGTATCATATAATTGAAGGTATATCCGATTCCCTACTTATTCAATAAATAAATTCTGCTTACAGCCAATACCATCACTGAGCTAAAGGGTACACTAAGAAAGTACGAAAAAATGAAATCAGAGTCTCAGCCGTCTGCATCTGGTTATATTAAAACAGTGCCACAACAAAAAAACACAAATTCAGAAAAAAATATCAAATGCTACAATTGTAATGACTTTGGTCAATTGACCGAAGCCACGAAGGGAAAAAGGTTCTTGCTTCCGATGTGGGCAGAAGGGACACGTTGTTAAGGATTGTCCTCAATTAACTTCAATCATGGTGCTTAATCATGGCGTCCTGAATTACCAACGGCAGATCAAACGTGTTCATTTCTTTATGATTTTCATGGTACTTTTGAATATTCATTTCAGAAAGAAGAATCTGGAGCTGTCGGTTTTTCTATGCATGCTTTGACGATGGTCGACACCGGGAGTCCGATAAGATTTGTCCAGAAGCAATATATTCCACCTTATCTGGGTACTTACGTGGGTATTAACGACAGCAAGCTTCTGAGTTTTAGTAAAGTATTTTGTAAGGAAAAAGTAAGAAGTGATTATGTCAGTTCATGTTTATACAAGGTGTCCCAAAAATCAACGTCAAGCCGGAAACGGGTGATAGGTCAAGTGGTATCGGTTATCACAAAATTATCATGTACTTTTAAAATTATTGGCACTGACACCCTGTGACGATCTTTCAAGTACTGTGACCGCAAATCTTTACTTTTCTTCGATTTTTTTGTTCTCACATAATCCTGAGTAACTGTTCTGTAAATTACGGTCCAAAATTGAAACATAACTATATCGGTTTTAACTAAAATATTGCTTTTTTGACCATCCATGTATCTGAAAATCATTAATCACCTAATTTGAACTGACTGTACTGACAAAAAAATGTATTGTGCCACTTTGGCAAGTAACTTTCAAAGATGGCGTATTTAGTCTGGATTCCAAAATGGTATAACACTTGCTAGACTAACGCTTAGTTGAGGACTAAAAACATATTTTGTTAAAGAAACCCGATTCATAGTTAATTATTTTTAATAAGTTAAAATAAGTACCAAGTGTGTGCGAGACAGGCAGTGACGGCGTGATTGGGACGGATAAACACGCCATTTCGACTAGCTTGAGTGAAACAGATAGAGATGCCACCCTTGTCATTTCATTTCATTTTTTTCCCGTCACAGAGCACACAAAACACTACGTTCTCTTGGTGTATTTTCTCAGGTTCGCCATCTACCGATCTTGTATCTTACAACAAATGTTCAAACTGTTTGCCTTCAGCGGCAATGCAAGCTCTGCATCTTCTTGCAAATGATCTGGTAATAAGATGGACATATCTTCTGGAGTTGATGTCTTCAGCAGCTTCTGCATTTTTTTGTCGCAGCTCGTTTAAATTTTCTATCGGCTTAGAATAAACTTTTTCTTTTACTGCTCCCCAGTAAAACAAATCGAGTGGATTTAAATCAGGTGAACGGGCTGGCCACGAAATTCTACCAAACCGCCCTATCCACCTGTTGGAGTATTCCCGATCGAGGAACTCTCGTACTGTGCGAGCACAATGCGCTGGGCAGCCATCTTGTTGATACTACATGCATGCATAAATATTTAGTAGCACCTCTTCCAATAAATTTGGTTAGTGGTTCTCCAAAAAATCTAAATAAACCTCGGCATGCAAATTCTGCGGCAGCTCGAATGGGCAATAATTCTACCATTCAAAATTCCCGTCCACATGTTTACTTTAAAACGGTACTGTGATCTATCTTCCCACATCAATTGCGGGTTTTCCACATGCCACTCGTGCAAATTGTGGAGGTTCATGTAACCGTCCCTTTGAAAAGTTGATTCGTCCGACCATAGAATTTTTTTGAAGAATCTCGGATCTTCTCTGAACCTCTGCAACATCGTTTGACAAAATTGCAGTCTGTCTAGATAATCTCGGTGTTGCAGACTTTGAACTCATTGTACATGGTACGGATGGAGCTGGTTTTTCCTTAGAATTCGGTGTGTTGTACTTGTGGGCACTCCTATGCTTTCTTCAATTGCACGTACTGAGGTACTAAGGCCTTGTGCGACACTAACTAACTAATTATTCCTGGCTATAATTTTTACGCAAATGCAAGTGATTCGTATGCAGTAGGTGGAGTGGGTGCGTTTGTGAAAGATCTGTATGATTGTGATATGAAGCGTTACAGTTTGTCGAGTGCTGACGTCATAAAAATATCTTGTTCCATATGCGATGAATCTTTTACTTTTGTTTGTGCATATAGATTTAATTCACAGTCATTTAGTGTGTTTCTTGAAGAATTCTCGTATTTTCTGTCCAATGTGAAAGCAGCTAATCTAATTATTTTAGGGGACTTTAACCTGGACTTGTTAAACTCATGTCATTTTTTGGATTGTTACCTTGCTCTTATCGCCGAACATGGATTTACCTCTTTTGTTAATGAATGCACAAGACCGATTGCTGGCACCTATCTTGATCACGTTTTTTGTCGTTTCTCAAAAACTCAGTCTAATCAATGTGCTGCTGTCAATTTTGACCTTAAAATTTCTGATGACCGGTATTTTGATTCCTATCTTTGAAAAGAAGAGCAATGTAAAACATTCTTTGACCAGTGTGACAAAGATTAACTTTGTTCACCTTAATAGCTTATTGCGCCGCAATAATTGGGATGAGAGTTATGCTGTGGAAAATACTTCTAAGGCTTATGATTCATTTATTGAAATTTTAAAAAAATTGTTTCCTGTAAAATCGTTATACTTAGCAAATCTGAAATAAGGCTAAAGCCCTGGATAACGCCATCTTTTCTTAAAAAAACTGTAGAAAAAATGTAGTAAACATCCACTAAATGCGTGTTTAAAAAGACGTTATGATCGCATGTGCCTTAAAATCAATAAGGAAATCCATTTATATAGCGAAAGTTACTCCCATAACCAAATTAGGATTTCACACGGAAACCTTAAGAAAGACTGGAAAGTGGTTAACAATATTATTAATCGAAATATGAGCAAGCACGATACAATTATAACGCTTAGCGTTGGTAGTATGTTATCTCGGATCCTATTTCAGTAGCAAACGAATTCAATGAGTTCTTTGCTTCAATCGGGCAAATGTCATCTTCGCCTGATTTTTCTAATATTTCTTATGGTGAACCTAGAGATGGTCTTGTGTATAGTGTTCTGCATAGAAACAGTTTTTATTTTGAAGCTATTTCGGGTCTTGAGTTATTAAAAACCATAAACTCTTTAAACAACTCAAATTCTTATGGGAATGATGGTACTTCAAACCTTGTGTTAAAAAAAATATCACTTAACATGATATTTTAACACATCTTTTTAATTTAAGTATTGTCACTGTCAATTTCCTTGCAGAACTGAAATGTGCTAATGTTATGCCACTTTTTAAAAAAGGAAGCAAAAAAGATAAAAATAATTATAGGCCGACCTCGCTGTTACCTTCTATTTCAAAAATATTTGAAAAAATAGTTAAGCGCAAGATTTTGGAATATCTCGAACATAAAAACTTTTTTAGTTCGAACCAGTTTGGATTCAGATCAGGCCTTTCTACTGAGGATGCTCTCTTAGAATTTTGCTCCTTTATACACAAAGGTTTAAATAATAAAACATTTTGCAGTGGACTTTTTGTAGATATAACTAAGGCCTTCGATATGGTTGATCACAACATTCTTTTGCACAAACTATACAATGTGGGTTTCCGTGGTTGTATCTATGCTTGGTTCTCTTCTTATCTGAAGGACAGAAAACAATTGGTCAAAATTGGAACCAGTTTTAGTAATCCTACAACTATTAAACTCGGCGTTCCCCAAGGGTCTGTTCTTGGTCCTATTCTGTTTTTGATTTACATCAATTCTATATTTGAACAACCTTTTGCTGGAAAAGTTACTGCCTTTGCAGACGACTTAGCTATAGCATATAGAGCAGTTCGTCCCTTGAACTTAATAGCTGATATCAATCATGACGTCCATTTATTAAGAATTTGGTTTGCTGGACACAAACTGTTGGTTAGTAGCAAACTGAACTTATGTTTAGCCTAAGCACAGAAATGACCCCGGATGTTAATGTTACATTTCATACATCAAATTGCGGAAGGTATAACTTAATCAGTAGTGAGTGTGCTACTCTTAATTCTAGGGACTCTTTTGATACGAGCATCGCTTGTAACACCAATTGCTTTAAAATTGAAAATGTTTACTATTTTAAATATCTGAGTGTAATAATTGACCGTAATTTGAGTTGGCCTGAGCATATTTTAAGTGTGAAGCGTTATCTTCTTCCCAACATTCGTTGTTTTTATCGCCTAAGAATATTTTGTTCCAATAATAGTCTAAAAACAATATACTACGGGGTTTTCCATTCTAAATTACAGTATGGAATAAGTTGTTGGGGGGGGCGCATACCTTAGCAAACTTCAGCAACTAATTGTGCTGTAAAAATGTGCAATAAGAAAAGTCTGAAACTCTTCTCGTCTAGCTCATTCCATGGAGTTATTTAGGCGTATGCGAATTCTCCCAGTGCGACATCTTTTCTATTACAAGGTACTTAAAATTTTCTTTATGAGAAGTGGATACCTGCAAAGTCCAATATCTGACGCATATATCGTACGAAGCAATTCCCAATCATTTTTTCCAATCCCTGCCTTTCGTACTACAAGCTTTAGAAATTCTTACTCCATTATATCATGCAAGTTATTTAACAAACTCCTTATTGATGTACGAATCATAACAACCCTATCCTCTTTTTTGAAAAAGATAAAATGTTGGTTTCGAACACAATAATATTGAGGTTTTGTTGCGCTATATTGCTTAGTTATTTTTTGTTTTTCGTCATGAATTTTGATTTATTTATGATTAATTTCTGAATTACTTTCTTACTCTTGGCTTTAATTGCTGTTCAATTGTTTTTTTTTGTATATTATTGATTAACGATTATTTTTTCTGAATTACTTTCTTTACTTTTTCCTTTAATTACTATTCAGTTTGTTTTTATACTCGTATTTATATTAAATTTGCTCACCCCACAATGAATTATTAACTTTGAAGTGGCATTAGCTCTATTTTTTCTTTCATAAAATAAAAATGCCACTAACTTATTCTCTTTTATTTTTTAAGCTAAGTTTTGAATAAAAATGTATGTACATATAAGTTAAATTATAAAATGAGAATAAAGAATACATAAAAAAAAAAAAGATTTGGGGATGGACCCTCTCAGAATGGCCGGTCCACATTTACAAACACTCGATGGTTTGGATGACGCTGAGCATTTGGGTATCTCTCATGACAAAGTCTGGCTGCAGCACTAGCATTACACCTGCATTCCCCATAAATGAGATGCATGTTACCATATTCCTAAGCAGTTTATCGAGATGGCATGATGCAAAATCACGGGACCAACAATCAATAATAGCCCAGAAGGAATCCAGGTCCGACAGAAACGGTCAGATAGCAAATCAAAGTCGCAATGCAATGAAGTCCAATAAAGAAAGCCAAAGTTGTAAACACGAAATCAACACGAATACGGAATAATGCGCTGTTAGCGAAGGAGCGTAACATACTGCAGTATTGCATGATTTTTTTTTTTTTTTTTTTTTTATAATGTACGCGCGCCAAAGGGGTTATGAATACCCTTACACTGTTGCCAGGGCGCGGGCGGAAAGGTAGAAGAAGGAGAAAGGAAAGTTTGTGATGTAGTGGTTTGAAACTCAGGTGTGTTTGGTTTCGATATTGACTCTCCAGGGGTGGGAGTCCGAATAGGACGGAGAGATTTTCTTCACACGGAATGGTGAGGTTGTGAATTTTAACGGTTGTTTTGTGCTTGAAAACCCTACAACAGCCAAATCTACATGTCAGTGTTATGCCTTCACACGCAGATTTTTCTGACTGAGTTCCAATTGCACAAATGAAAACTTGCCGTGGCTAGGATTCGAACCTTGACCTTCCGAGTGAGAAGCGATTGCTAGTACCACTACACCACGGCCACCCCGTGCCTATGCGTCACTGTTTGACAAAGGTGGCATCTCCATCTGTTTCACTCAAACTAGTTGAAATGGCGTGTTTATCCGTCTCAATCACGCCGTCACTCTCTGTCTCGCACACACTTGGTACTCATTTTCACTTATTAAAAATAATTAACTATGAATTGGGTTTCTTTAACAAAATATTTTTTTTGTCCTCAACTAAGCGTTAGTCTAGCAAGTGTCATATTGGAATCCAGACTAAATACGCCATGTTTGAAAGTTACCTGCCAAAATGGCACAATACATTTTTTTGTCAGTACAGTCAGTTCAAGTTAGGTGATTAATGATTTTCAGATACATGGATGGACAAAAAAGCAATATTTTAGTTAAAACCGATATAGTTATGTTTCAATTTTGGACCGCAATTTATAGAACAGTTACTCAGGATTATGTGAGAACAAAAAAATCGAAGAAAAGTAAAGATTTGCGGTCACAGTACTTGAAAGATCGTCACACGGTGTCAGATTTCTCGATTTTTTTTGAATGTCAATAATTTTAAAAGTACATAACTTAGATTTTTTTTTATAATTTTGTGATAACCGACACCACTTGACCTATCAATCGTTTCCGGCTTGACGTTGACTTTTGGGACACCCTGTATAAATGATACCACAAATTAAAGCTACAATTATGGACCCCCAATTGAAATAAAAAGCTTTGTAATCCATTTAAATTTGTTCAAGATATAATCAAACTGTAGAAAATGTTCTCATATTTTAGAGGGAAAAGGTTTTATTTTTCAAAAACAATTGTGGCGTCGAGTTTGATGAACGCCAGCCAAAATTATGGCATTTTAACCATTTTGAAAAATCGTTGGACCAATTTCGTCAGAAAAATGCGCTTATCTCGAAATTTTCAACTCTTGGGTTAACTTTTTTTATCAAAACTTTTGTCTTCCCCTCATTATCTACGTAGGTGGAATACCGACGAACAACGGAATTTATTGCAAACTACTATTTTATTCAAGCAAATGGGTCACAAAATACATTTAATATCCCTTTAAATCCTAAAAAGAACCGTTACGCTTTAAGATTTCAAAATGCTTTTATAGTAAGTTTTCGAAATGTTTTCCGTGCCGTGGATGCACGCGCTAGCGCGTTTGATAGTTTCTGACTGCAAATTAATGTTTGATAAACTGCCTCTTAGCTCCACTGTATTTATTCTCTCTTGGCGCTCTTCCCGACTGGAAATTTCAGTCAAATAAACCCTTTCTTTTATGGCTCCACAGAAAAAAAATCCATTGGTATTAGGTCAGGAGATCTAGGTGGCTAAGGAAAACGACCAAATCGGCCAATCCACCATCCATTAAATTTTGGATTGAAAAACTAAGTTACATTGTTGCTACAATGGCAAGGAGCTCCATCGTGTTGGAAAACCATTCTTTGCCTCTGAGAAAGAGTAACATTTTCCAGGAGTTCCGGCAACTGGTCTCTCAATTCTAAATAGGAAACATGAATGGCCCGATTAAAGTACTACCCAATATGCCGGCCCAGACATTCACGCTAAACCTTCTGTAAAATTGTATGCAGTTAAGAAAAACATCTGCATTTCAACTGAATCTTTACCGTTAAGAAGATGTTGTTCGTGTTAAGTGAGGATTAGACACTACCCAATAGTGAGAATTTCGTTGGTTGGTAATACCCATTCTCCTAAACTGGGCTTCGTCAGTCCATAAAATTTTTCGAATAAACTGCTCATTCTCATCTTGTTGTTGGCAAAATTCAATCCTTTTTTGGAAGTCCCCGGGCAAAAGTTCCTGTACGGGCGTATAATTAAAGGGGTAAAGGCGGTTGGCTTGAAGAACTCTGTGCATTCTAGTTGTTGGAGTTTGCAATTGCGTTGCAAGCCTTCTGGTGCTAATAGATGGCTGGATTCTAACAGCATTTAAAATTCTTTCTTCCTCTTCTGCTGCTGTTATGTTAGACAATCTTCCTCTTCTTAACCCATAATGCTGGGCCGACGGTTGAAAGGCAGTGAAAAGCATTGATAAAAGTTAGCCCAGAAGGATATCCTCGTTGGCACTCTAATCTAGCTAACCCTACATCCCCATTATAGAAACAGTAAACGAAAATTATATCGGCGTATTCGCTAATCGAAAACATTTTTTCTTAAACATTTGCTATACACTTTACTCGTTCACTCTTAATCAGTAAATAAGGTAACATCGGCACATTTAAAAAGTTGACACCGAATTAAACAAAAACATTCTACAAAATAACGGAAAATTTACCTTTGGCTTAATTCTCCAACTTTGTTTTACTTCTTAACTGCCAGCTTTTAGTAATTTTTTTATTTATTTGAACACACTATTTATTTTGTGACCCATTTGCCTGAATAAAATAGTGGTTTGCAATAACTTCCGTTGTTCGTAGCTATTCCACCTGCATAAATATCGTTGATAATGAGGAGAAGACAAAAGTTTTGATAAAAAAAGTTCGTTCAGGGGTGGCAGAAATTGGGGATGGAATTTTGCGTTCTGTGGAAGTTCAGCCTTCAGTCAGCGTCTGTAGACTAGCTGCACAGTTGGAACTTCCCAGAACCAGAATTCACAGGACTCTACAGAGAAATAGATTACACCCTTTCCATTTGACACCGCTACAGGATTTACTACCAGATGCTGCGCAAGAAGAGTGGAATTTTGCCAATGGCTACTGCGCAAACATGCAGAAGACGGACAATTCCTCAAGAACATTCAAGAAGCGCAGTTCACAAGAGATGGGGTTACAAACCACCATAATTTGCACTGATCAGACTCCAATCCCCATTTACTACGTACAACATCCTTTCAAAGCTAAGAATTTAATTATTGTAAACAACTTCTTCAAAATGTGTTGTTTATTTTAAAGGAGGTTTAGCGTATATGTTTGGGGAGGATTAATAGGCCCGCACGTTCTTCCACAAACAGTTAATTCCCATTACTACCTGGAATTTCTCAAAGAACGATTGCCGGAGCTTCTTGAAGATATTCCTCTTGTTCTTTCAACAAGATAGAGCACCTTGTTACAGTAGCAGCGAGGTAACTTCGTTCCCCAACCATACTTATAACAGACAATGGATTTGTCGATTCCGCCCCAACCCTTGGCCACCCGGATCTCCTGAACTAAAACCCATTGATTTTTGCCTTCTGGGGTGCTATGAAAGAAAAGGTTTATTTTAGGGAAATGTCGAGTCTGGCAGAGCTCCCAGAAAATATTAGTATCACTCCAGAACAGATGATAATAATTTTTGTGACCGTTAATCTGCCACCCGAAATAGTTAAACGCGTCCGAAAGTGTATTCAAATGGAAGGAAGGCATTTCGAGCAATTGCTATAAACATTCCATAAACTGTTCCAAAAAGGTCCTTCTCAGGACCACATAAAAATATCTAAGCGATTTTATGAGTTTGACAAAAAATGGTTTTTACTACAAAATCTGTTGATCGTACGTAAAAAAGTTTCTAAACATAATTTTTGCGAAATTTTGCAAAGACAAAAATTTCATAAGATTTCAGAGAATTTATTAAGTAATAATTTTAAGAAAAATGCATTTTAAATAAAAAAATGGAACAGAAAATTTTTATATTTTTGAGTTTAACGAGCCATAACTTTTTTATTGCTGCACAGATTTACCCAAAGCATTTAAAACTTGTATGCACTACTAAATTATCTTCCCAAAATGTCCAAAACTATTTTTATACCTGTACTAGTTTAGAAATTATAGCTTTAAAGTGGTTACACCTCCAAATTAGAGGTCACCCACTTTGATGGGCTGTAACATGAAATGGAGTAAGAATAGATACCCCCTGCCATACAATTTCTTGTTCGGCGGAACTTCGGAAATATGGCCTAAAAATATTATATTGCTAAACTGAGACACCCTGTATAAACTCGATGTTTAAACACCTTATTAACTGGTTTACGTTGATGATCTACTTGTTGCCTCAAAAATAATAGATGAACATTTTTTCATCTTAGTGGAAGTAATAGAGGTAGTATCAGCAAACAATTTGCAATTACGGTTTGACAAGTGCCTATTTTTTACGAAAATATATCTTATTTGGGCTATGAAGTGTCTGCAAATGGAATTAGTCCAAATGTTGATGGTCTGAAAGTTGTTTCGGAATTCCTTCCTTCTTGAGCTTGTGCTCATATTT
Organism: Volucella zonaria; assembly: GCA_963966105.1. Lineage (NCBI taxonomy): Eukaryota > Metazoa > Arthropoda > Insecta > Diptera > Syrphidae > Volucella > Volucella zonaria. Next base: position 87,588,794 of record OZ014530.1, on the reverse strand, counting down.
TCGAAAATTCATTAAAGGCCTCTCCGTTTTATCGAAACCACTTTATGATCTATTAAGGAAGGAAGATGTTAAAGCAGAAATTATTAAACTCGCCTATATTAAGAATTTGTAATCCGAACGCAGACACGGAGTTGCATTGTGTTGCGGGTAGCCTAGGATTTGCTGCAGTTTTACTGCAACGTCAAGGGGATAATCTTTTTCACTCAATATTCTTTTTCTCAAAGCGCGCTCCTCCCCAAGAATTAAAATATAATTCTTATGAACTCAAAACTCTGGAAATTGTAACTGCACTTAGAAGATTCAGAGATTACCTAAGGTATAAGGTTTAAAATTCTAACAAGTTGTACGTCATTAACCCTGACTCTTAACAAAAAATTATTAAATCCGCGAATCTCTCGTTGGGCTCTGGAGCTCCAGGATTATGATTGTGTTATTGAGCATAGAGATGGGAAAAGAATGGTGCATGTAGATGCCCTTAGTAGGTCTCATAACATTTTAATTATTGAGCCGGAGTCTTTCGAGCATGCACTTGCTGCATCTCAGCAAAAAGATCCGATTATAAGGCAGTTAGTTCAAACTTTAAAGCTTAAAGAGAATTCAGAGTATGAGTTAATTAACGGACTGGTATATCGTAAGATAAACCAAAAGATCTTCTTCTATTCCAAGCAGGAAAAGCAAAATCAAAAGTTATATTTCGAATTGCTTAAAGCGTATTCACTTTTCCCCACCAACTGGGAAAAAGGAAGGAGTTCTCCATAGCATTCCCAAAGGGAACAAACCATTTGAGACTGTCCATGTTGGCCACTATGGGCCATGCGTAACAAAAAAAGGTACATATTTCTAATCGTAGATGGTTTCTCGAAATTCACAAAGCAGTACGCAGTTAATAGTACCAGTGCCAAAGAAGTCATTAAATCCTTAGAAGCATATTCCTCTGTCTACAGTAGGCCTACCCCGATAATTTCTGATAGGGGCAAGGGTTTTACTTCTGCAGGGTTTTCCAACTTTTGCGAAAGCTATGCAATTGTTTTACTTCTGCAAAGTTTTTCAACTTTTGCGAAAGCTATGGTATGCAGCATGTTAAAGTTGCAACGAGTTCACCGCAGTCAAATGACAAGTTGAAATAATCAACAGAAGCATAACGCCAATGCTAGCAAAGAAAACTGAGATGGAACCTGGTGACTGGACCAAATACATTAGTAAAGTTGAGTTCGCTTTCAATAATATCGCAAATAAGAGCACTGGTTTTAGTCCAAGTATACTACTCTTTGGGGTAGAACAAAAGGAAGCTATCACGACCAAATTCGAAACTACTTGCCGAAGAGCAGAGAAACTTGGAATCAGTGAAGGAGCAAGCATGCGAAAAAACTATTCGTAGCCAGGAGGCTAACAAAATTTATTACGATCAACATCATAAGAAACCAAAGTCATACATGGTCGGTGACTATGTCATGATTATGTGCAAAGGCCTATTTTTTTTTTTTTTTTTTATATATAAAGTAGCGCGTGCTCAGGGAGTTAAGGTACCCTTAAAATGTTTGCACACAGCGCGGGCGAAGGACATTTAGGGGCAAAGAAAAATAGGTACCAATGTAACGTTGGTTTTATATGTCTGAATGTTACAATGACTAGGAAATAGAGAGCTCGGCAGGGCATTCCACAAGCGAGTTTTTCGTCTTAGAAACGAATCACGATATTTCAGAGTACGTTCGAAAGTGAGCTTGAGGGTATACTGATGAGCATTCATAACGAGACAGGTGTTACGGTTAAGACTTTGAAGCGGCGAAAAGCTACTGGAGATTGCTATGGAGCACTGGTGGTGGAAACAGCGTTAAAACATTGACTGAGTGATATTGGTATCAACTATGCGTTTTATTGCACGGTTTTGAATCCGATCTAGGAGATGAAGAGATGTTTTAGGTGCACCTGATCAGATGTGAGCATTGTACTCCAAATTTCGCCGGATGATTACCTTATACATATACTGAGGCCAGATCAGAAGGGGAAAAGTATTTCTTACATCGCTTGAGAATGACTGGACATTTCGCAGCATTTTTGGCGACATCGAAAATGTGGTCATTCCAACGCAAGTTGTCATTGACACATATAATGAGAATGGACAATGGCTGGGTATTTCCATTAAATTCCACTTTTTTGATGGTTCTCCAATTGGTTATACTGTTGATATTGGAATTTAATGAGCTTAGCATACGCTGTCGTTCCCATTCTACAGACAAAAAGCTGGGACGTGAGTCCGGAAACAAATATGAAAAGCAGACAGTAGGTACTGTCGTCAGCCATTTCGAATAGTAAAGGTATTACCGAATGATAGGTATCTCAGATCTTGAAAATCTACAAAAAATATGAAACCTTATGTAACGACATACGTGCAATAGCACGTATCGAAATTTAAATACTCAAACGTTGTTTTTATTATTTATTATTACAAGTACGCATTTATGTAAAAGAATTTATTTTCTTATTTTAAATTGTATTTACCTGTTAAAGTGAAACATACTGTGATATGAATATTTCGAAATCAATTTATTTCTCTTGTGAAAATTAATGTACAAATGCATGTGCGAACGATAAATCGAGGACGATTTGTTGTCAGGAAGGTCGATTTGTAAGAAACTTAACATCCATAACCTACATCCGTGCACTACATACTTCATGTTAATTGGGAAATAATCGAATGACTGATGACGTATTATATGTATAATATGAAATGTAATAAACTTTTTTTCAATCACTGAGACTAAGACAGCAATTGCAATAAAGCGGTCAGCACTAAATCAACTTTTTCTTTTATTTTTCATAATCCTCCTACGTAGAATATGTAAGTAAAAATAAATAGAAAATGTGACTTATGCAATTTTTTTTTTCATAACTGTTATATCATCAAAACATGAAGATGGCAACCCTATGGTAATTATCTTCAGAAATTCCTGTCGATAAATATGCATATCGTTGTATCCCTTTGAGAGTTTTCAATTGCAAAGTGCTTATGCACCTTCCTTACGCACAGCGAGAAGGAAATATTCCCATCTTCCCTTTGCTACAGACTTTTGTTGGACAGGGTATCGTGGATCACTTATTATGAAAACGTTAAGGATCAGATTAACCCATATTTAACTCCCGCTTTGGAGATAATTAGGAAAAAAATATTTAATATCCTTGAATACGAGAATAACTATTGTATATAAAAATGCGTTCGTAGGAGTCGTACACTATGAGGGGATAAGCCCCCTAAATGTATGCATATCAACGTGTAATGTCAAACACATCAAAGATGGACCAAGAATGAATGGCGAAGCACTGACATATGTTGCCTGCATACTTACTTAGATGGCGTGTGAGTGTGGACCTGGAACTCAAACAATAGACTTGAAGTATGCCTGAAGATTAAAACCTTAGCGCTGTTTACCCGATCCACAAGAGAGATGGCCCGCTTAACTATGCCAATTATAGAACCATCACTCTCCTTAGTATCACACATAAGATCTTAACTGCCGTCTTGTGTAAACGCCTGAAGCTATTTATCAAGCCGTTATCATCGCGGTTTTAGACTCTGTAAGTCCACAATCGACTAAATATTGACATTACGACAGATCCTGGCAAAAACACAAGTTCAAATCTGTACGCACCACCTCTGTACCGGCAGCATATGACAGCTATACACAGACATATCTTGCCTTGGTATCCCTGCTAAATTCATTAGATCGCTTGCTGCTCCGTAATGTAAAAATATTTTACATGTCAAAAAAGTGTTTAGCAAGTCATGTTATTTTCAACATCATAATTGAAAAAATTGTATGAAACTAACAGGTCAACACCACAGGCATAATTTTCCAACACTTTGAGGTAGTCAGGACGTTGTATACCTCAGCTATGGAATGTGATAAAGAAGAAGACAGACGAAGAGCTACTGTTAGCAGTCATTGTTTCTTTGCTTAAGAAGGCAAATGAGTAATAATAACCTGCCAAACATCATTAAGAAGACTCTATATAAGACCTTCATCATCCTAGTCCTGCGATTTGAACACAAAATTGTTCAAGAAATTGTTGGTCCCGTTTGCGTTGACATTTTGGAGGAGGATATTCTAACGACGAACTATACGAGCTATGCAATGGCATTGGTCAGGTCAGAAAAATGCACGTTAGTCGCTTAGGATAGCTGTAGAGCGAATGAACAACGTTCCAACCAGAAGAGCTTTCGATTCCAACCCGGAGTGACAACTCAGTAGAGGAAGACCTCGGCTTAGGTGGTATGCATAAGTGCCATGTTAAATAATTATTATATTAATGTGTACAACTGGAAGTAGTTAAAAAGAGACTGGAGAGGCCTGTTGGTTGAAGCCCAGGTCTACCACGGATTGTAGCGCTATCTAAGTTGGTAAGTAGTGCTTACAAAAAAGCATTAACTAAAAAAAAGCCTTTGCATTAAGAATCAGTCTTCGATTCTACGAAATTGGAGAAGTAGTGGGCAACAGTTTTGACAACACAATTTTCAAGAAAGCGCAGGCATTCCTCTCATTCGAGGTACATGCATAACGTTCGAGTTTACGGCCATATCTCCACCAAATTCCATGGAATCAGTTTAGAATTTGCAGAAAATGTTCCAAGAATTAACTTTATGGAAAAAAAATAAAAAATTAACAATGTTCGAACCCCGTTCACTTGAACTTTTCTTTTCATTTCCCCGAGTCATATATATATATATATATATATATATATATATACATTGTACAAACAAACAAAAAAGCAGGAAGGTAGTTGCTAAAAGTAAATAAGTGCAAATATTTGATAGCAGATGACTTGTGGCATAGATATTTATAAATTATACTGACTGCATTAATAAATCCGTACATCCCAAAATTTCCAGATATGTAATCTATGGATCCCTGTTCATCTATTCCGGAATAATTATTGAGTTTTTTTTTTAATATAACATATACCTGTACATTGTATGCATAAATATGTAGATCCATGGGTTTCGCAACATTAGAAGTTTAATAAGTATACCGTTAAATCCAAACTTGCACAACCTGTTAACTTAACATTGTGTTGTTTTCAGAGCAATGGTGTTGTTAAACTCTTCACAGGTTCAACCTGATAGTGATTTTTCTCACTCTCTCAACTTCTAATCCGTTCCACTAGTTTATCTGCTTCGCAAAAGCAAAAAATTGTCTGTATATATTTGCACCCTTACGTCCGCTTCCATTGCATCCATAAAAACTTGAAAGCTAAACTTGCACCCTAAGTGCATCCTCATCTCCTGGGTTTTTAATAAAAAATGATTAATGTGGCGAAAATATTCTAGAGAAAAAGAGCATTCAAGTAGTAAAGGTAGAACAACGGAGTACACCCGCACACACCACTACTTGTGAGCGTGGGCATAGGTAGAAAAGGAAAACATAGGAAAAACGAATATGCTACACGGTCCATATTGTTGTGATGCAACTGATGATACAGCTCCTTCTTCTGCTTCGTACTTGTATCCTTCATGGCCTAACTAGCACATTCATACATGTGATTATACCTTACGATCTATTATTACTATCGGTACTACTGGCCCATGAGATTATTTAGACTTTAAGAGGCTCTTCAGGTACACGGTTAAGATGCTTGCTATTTCGAATGAAAACGTCCTATTCCCTTCTTTTAAACAAAAGACGATACGGGTGGATATGAAACCCATAAACTGATTACACGTCCTGTAATGCAGGTTGGCGTCGAAGAGTATCTACCAGCGTCTACTAACTCATACGGAGCACTAAGTAATAATCGTGATTTATGAGCTCCTCAAAATTGTATGAAATCTTTAGAGTAAACAATTTTCGAACACGGCGAAGAGTAAAGGGCATCCCAACAGTACGAGTGCGAATACAAGTACAAGTCGTTGAGTAGGGAGCTCTTGTAGATGTGCCATTTTTGCAAGATCACCTTCGAAGTAGTTGCAAGTTTACAAACAAGTTTCCACGTCCTCTAGGTCGTCGTCCAGGCAAAGTAAAATATTCTTTTGGAAAATCTAGCTGCAGTAGCAGTAGCGGTAGTATCATAGTAGCAAAGTTTATCCTCTTTAAAGTTAAAGCGTTGTGATGTTTTTTTAACCACACCTCGTACGATGGATGTATAGTAGGTGCATCTCATTATTTAAATTTATTGTAGAAGAAATGTTTCGAGTGCCCTTATGGCGAAAAGTTGCAGTTTGCTTGCGATATCTTCAGTGCTTGGAGAATACTTGAGGTATTTTGAAGTCTTTGAGGCAGCGTGCATATTTTTTGCTCTTGAATTTGAACTTTTAACTCTTGGGAAATATGCTTGACGGCACTAAAGTGCAGGTTGATACGTAAAATGATGGACTTAACTTGGACGTACCATGAAGGACGTAAAATGGTCAGCTGCAATCTCAATATGAGAGTCTCGTTTGCATATCCTTTGTGTTTCTGAAATACAGCAATACAATAGCTTTTACTTCCGAATAAATTCGGCAATTTTTCCGTTATTTTTGTAGCGTAATAAGTTTTCAACAAATTTCGTAAAATCTTGTATTTTTGGTGTACTCATATTTTTTAAGTACCCTTGTGGATAAACAATTATTGAACATGAATATAGGGATCTACTAAAACTTACAACTTTTTATACACAATATTTTTGGTACAAACGAGTACACAAAAGAAAAATTTAAATCAATCACAGGGTGTTTCGGATAATGTATCGAAAATTTTAAGGAGAGATTCCTTGACATATTTTGCAAAAATTATCGAATACGTGTGTGTTGGGGGGGATGCATCCCTTCCGGCACAGAGTTACGCTGCCTTGTCTTGCTCCTATTGAAAATAACATCTTTCAAATTTATTCGTGTTTGGTAACAAATGCGGTATCGGTAAACTCGTAATTGTAAGTAATTTTTCAAAGTAAATGTTGCACTAAGATTAATGCGTCAAAAGTTATTGAAGATCAGGAGCGATGTTTTTTTTTCTGTACAAACCTAAAATTTTGACTTTGTCATAACTTTTTCGGAAAAATATCGTATTAACCTCCACTTCTTACAGCTTTGAAGCGTGTACACAGTATTTACAAATAAAAAAAATGCCAGATCATTTCATCTTAAGTCAACAGTTTTCAAGATATGACCCAACTTATTCAAGCTATAAAACTTAAAAGTGGTGTATTTTTTTACAATAATAAAATTAACTAGTTAACAGCAGCTTTGAATTTTTTTATAAATCCCTTTTTCTGAAAAAAAAAAATTAAGCAGATCTCTTACGGAATAATATAAAAAGAATGAAAATTATTTGCATAGTTTGTACAATTGTTTCTAACCAAGATATTGAGGTTTAATTCATAATATCATCGAATACGCAGACATCTATGGTTTCTGCAATGGTAAAAATCGACGAGCAAGATTGGAATACCTGAGACGATACCTTGATTGGGCAGGACATTTATTAGAACATTTCGCAAGTTGAGGAAGAAAGGAACAACGCGGAAATCGTCGAGAGACTCACATCCTGCTTTTGCAGAAGCTGTTTGCAAATACGAAGACGTTTTACGTTACGTTGGAATACCAGTCTTATGAACTACATTTCAATCCAAGCAGGACTTACATCTGAAGAATTTTATATTCAAAAAGCATGCATGTATTCCGCCCTATAGAAGTACAGCGTTTGAAATTCTGCAGTTATATTCTGGAAAGACACTTTATTGACCGAATTCTATGGACAGATGAATCCCAATTCACTAAGTAGGTTCGGAATCAATAATTTCCACAATTTACATACATGGCAGAAGCAGCCCCCACTCCATCAAACACAGAACTTTTCAGCATAGGTTCAACGTAAATGTGTGAAGCACATTGGGTAACAAGCTTGGGGTAAATCTTTGCTTACAACCGTATCTTGCCACTATTTTTTTCTCAAAATATGTCAAGGAATGTCCCCTTAAAGTCTTCGACACATTATCCCGAACACCCTGATAGTAGATTAAAGTATAGGGTCCGCCAAAAATGTTTTTTTTTTTTGAAAATGCTATAAAAAAAAACTACTGAATATTTCTCAAATTTCTTTTTTTATTTGAAAGTACAATCCTTCCGGTTAATAATGGAAAATAATTTCATTCAAATGGCTGCCTCGGCTGGCCATGCAGTAGCCTACACGATCGGTCCAATTTTTAAGCACATTATCGATTGTGTGCAGCTGTATTTCACCAATGGCTTCACGAATATTGTCCTTTAAAGCGCCAATTGTCTCTGGCTTTTACGGCACCCCACAAATAATAGTCCAACGGTGTCAAATCGCAGCTCCGGGGTGGCCAAACGACATCAGCTCTGCGGCTGATAATGCGATCTTCAAAAACAGGGCGCAAAACATCGAGTGTAGCTTCGGCTGTGTGGCACGTAGCGCCGTCCTGTTGAAACCAAATGTTGCCAATATCCTCCTCTTCAATTTCTGTGAACAAAAATTCGTTCAACATGGCACGATAACGATCGCCATTGACTGTAACAGCCATTCCTTGCTCATTTTCGAAGAAAAATGGCCCAATTATGCCTCTGGACCAAACAGTGACTCGTTTTGGGTGTATTGGCTTTTCAATGTATGCGTGCGGGTTTTCTGTGCCCCAAATGCGACAATTTTGCTTGTTTACATATCCGCCAAGATCAAAATGAGCTTCATCTGAAAAGATGATTTTTTTGGCGAAATCGGCATCGATCGACTTAGATCGCAGGCCCAATTAGCGAAGCGTTGTTCAAGCGTATACACAACCATATTCGTTCAGCGGAAGGATAAAACTAATTATCTGTCAAATCAGACATGAGCTAAGTGTTACCATTCACGAAATAAGCACTAGTTGAAAAAAAAAACGTTAGATTATAGAAAATGATTGAGGATTTTTTTCTTTGTGTCGGAACATTCCAGGAAATTTAAAGTCGGATTGCTGCGATGGTATCTTTTAACCACTCACAAGAACTCATTCCATTTTCTTTTTTTACAGGGGAAAACGGAGAAAAGTTCAAACGAGCCAGAAATGATTGCAACGCCTTTCTTAAACGTGTGAAATTCGAATACGACCAAAAACTGAGGCAAAAAATACTGCAATGTCCTAAGGCAGTAAAATTGTTGGTCGTTCGTCAAAAACATTAGAGATTCTGTCGCAATGACATTCCAGCTGTCAGCTCTTTGGACAAGGCCAATCTGCTTTCTGCACACTTTGCGGCTAGCTCAACATTCGCAGATTGTACTTTGTCCCCGCCTATACTTGAGTGTATCGAATCTTCAATGGGACGTATCTACTTTCGCACTCGCAAGAGCAATTAAAGATCTTAACATACAAAAATCTGCTGGTCCAGATGGTGTACCTCCCCTTTTCTGAAGAGGTGTTCTTCCTCGCTGGCAAAACCACTGTGTAAGCTTTTTCATCAATCCTACCCTTTAGGACACTTTCCAAGCAAATGGAAAACAGCATTTTTCCAGCCCGTCCCTAAAAAAAGCGAATGTTCTTTCCTCTCCTCCTACAGACCCATTGCACTTATGTCCCTTCTTTCCAAGGTCATGGAAACGCTGATAAACCGCCAGCTCATGAAATATCTCGAAACACGAAAACTTCTTAATGACCGGCAGTATGGTTTTCGTAGCAACAGGTCCACTGGTGATCTGATAGCATGTTTCACCGAAAAGTGGAACCAAAGCGTACATCAATCTGGCGAAAACAAGATAGTTGCACTTGATATTTCTAAGGTATTTGACAGAGTTTGGCATCAGGCTCTTTTGTCGAAAATGCGTGCTTTTGGGATCGATGACTTTCTTCTTCAATGGATTAGAAATTACCTTTCGGAACGTTCAATTCAAGTTGTCTTGGATGGTTTCAAGTCTGATATTCACAAAATAAATGCTAGTGTCACCCAGGGCTCCGTTCTCTTTTTAATTTTCATTAATGATCACTTGTTTGCTACTTCTAATCCAATATATTCCATTGCTGATGACAGTACTCTCTGCTATTCGTTCCCGGACTCCCGTCCCTGCTCTTCGGCTGCAGAACGGCAACGGCAGCGCATGCTAAGCTCACTAAATTAAGAGGGCGGGTCAATAAGTATGTGACTTTTGGATTAAAACACAGATTTTTTGATAAAAAAATAATTTTATTTTTCAACGTAGTCTCCCTTGAGCTCTATACACTTTGTCCAACGCTTCTCCAATTTCAAAAAAAATGATTTGTCGAGGTCCTCAAAATGACAAGATGACTTCATCATTGGAGTGAAATCTTTTTCCACCAAGCCATTTCTTCAGGTTCGGGAACAAGAAGTAGTCGCTCGGAGCCAAATCTGGAGAATAGGGTGGATGAGGGAGCAATTCATAGCCCAATTCATGGATTTTTGCCATGGCAACTGCACATGTGTGCACCCTTGCATTGTCTTGGTGGAAAAGAACTTTTTTCTTGGCCAAATGAGGTCGTTTTTTTTTTCAAATCGTCATTGAATCGGTCCAATAAGTTGGCATAATATTCCCCATTGATTGTTCTTCCCTTTTGAAGGTAGTCAATGTGGATTATCCCGCGTGCATCCCAAAAAACAGTCGCCATAACTTTATTGGCTGACAAACCCACCTTGGCCTCCTTTGGCGCTGATTCACCCTTAGAAACCCACTGTTTTGACTGTTGTTTGTTCTCTGGTGTGTTGTGATGGATCCATGTTTCGTCCACGGTTACAAAACGGCGCAAAAACTCCTCCATATTGCGATTAAACAACGCCAAACCTTCCTGTGAAGTTGTTACACGATTGCGTTTGTGGTCGACTGTGAGCAAACGCGGCACCCATCTTGCGGAAAGCTTTCTCATGCCCAAGTGATCATTCAAAATTGAAACCACTGAGCCATGCGAGATCCCTACGGCTTCCACAATCTCTCGCACTTTCAATCTTCGATCGGCCAACACCATATCGTGAATTTTTTCGATTGTTTCGGGTGTAGAGACCTCAACTGGACGTCCAGGACGTTCGGCATCTTCAGTGCTTGTACGGCCACAACGAAATTCAGTAAACCACTTTTTTACCATTGAAATCGATGGTGCAGAGTCCCCATAGTATTTATCAAGCTTTGCCTTGGTCTCGGTAATGGTTTTTTTTCGCAAGAAATAATGCTTAATAAGCACACGAAATTCACTTTTTTCCATTTTCTCCTCAAATTAGTGAGTAGTCTGATAAAAATAGCTGTCAAACACAAACTAACTGACGCAGCAAATTTAAATTTTGACAGGAGTCAACTGACAGATGCCTGTTGACAGGAGCAGTGTTGCTGTTTCAGTAAAGAGGTCAGAAATTCACGGACTTATTGACCCGCCCTCGTATTAACTGCATAACCAACTGGGGAACTTTCAACCGAGTGGAATTTAATGCTTCCAAAACTCAATGCTGTCTGCTGTCATTAAAGCGAAATTCAAATACCTAGCCATTATTCATGAATGGCACTTGCATCGTCGAAAACGATAAACTTTCCATTCTCGGTATGTGTGTAAGTGACAACTTACGTTGGAATGACCACAAATTCGATGTCGTCAAAAATTCTGCGAAATGTCTAGGTTTCCTCGAGCGATGTAAGAAATATTTTACCCCCTCTGATCTGGCCACAATATATAAGGCATTCATCCGCCTAAAATTGGGGTACAATGCCCACATCTGCTCAGGTGCTTCTAAAATATCTCTACACCTGCTAGACGGGATGCACCTTGCGATAAAACTCATAGGTGATACTAATATCAGTCAATCAATTGACACCCTCGAACACCGACGTAATGTCTTCTATCTCACTTTGCTTTATCGCTATTTCCACCACCAATGCTCCATTGTAATCGCCAGTAGCATTCCGCCAATTCAAACTTTCAACCGTAACACCCGTCTCGCTATGAATGCTCATCAGTATACTCTCAAGCCCATTTTCTGACGTACTCTAAAATATCGTGATTCTTTCCTAAGCCGTACAACTCGCTTATGGAATGCTCTGCCGATCTCTGTGTTTCCTGGTCGTTATAACTTACAAAGATTTAAAAACAATGTACTCGTACATCGGTACCTATATTTTCTTCCTGCTAAATTTCCTTCGCCCGCGCTGTGTACAAACATTTCAAGGGTACAAAAACCCCTTGAGCGCTCGCTGATTATAAAAAAAAAAAATGCAAGTTCACCATGTATGGTTGATGGTAAGTGCCCGAAACGTTTCCCAAGAGCATTGATATCGGAGACAATTACCGGCAACGATGGATACCCATTATATCGTCGACGGTCTACCGAAGATAATGACAAATCAAGGATTTTGAAAGTCAAAAATGTAGATATTGAGGTTGATAACCCTTGGGTTTCCCCATATTCGCCGATATTGTCAAAGACATTTAAAGCTCACATAAACATCGAGTATTGCTACTACGTAAAATCGATTAAAAACATCTGCAAATATGTAACGAAAGAAAGCGATTTGGCCAATATTGCAGTACTTTCTGACAATAGGTACGACAAAATCACTCAATATCAAATGGGACGCTATATAAGCAGTAACGAATCAATGTGGCGTATTTTGTCGTTCCCGATACATGAGAGATATCCAATAGTGGTTCATTTGGCGGTTCATATTAATAACGGCCAACGCGTGTATTTTACGCTTGAAAATGCTACTCAAAAAGCAGCTCCTGAAGCAACATTGACTTTTTTACTTTGTGTCGAAACGATACATTTGCTAAAACGTTATTGTATTCGGAAGTTCCACAGTATTTTACTTGGAATGCGTTGTTTCTACCAATGCTTTGGGTCGTGTTTATACAGTGCATCCTAATAATGCTGAATGTTTTTACTTGCGCTTCTTGCTGATTAACGTTCGTGGTCCAACTACATCTGAAGTGTTAAGAACAGTCAATGGAGAATTATGTGGAACATATCGTGAAGCGCGTCAACCATTAAATGTGCTCGAAGATGACACTCATTTGGACTCTAAACTTGCTGATACAACTATTTCGTCTTCGCACCATCAAATACGAACACACAATCATTGCAATTGTATCCACATCTAACCTTTCAAGTCCACTTGAACCTTGGCAAAATTATCGGGATCACATATCAAAGGGCATTCTACATCGAATGCGTCGAACAACATCAAATAACTATTTGGAAATAACAGCTGAATTAAAGCGTTGATTTGGATCGAGGACATGTGTTTTATAATTGCAAACATAACATTGACACAATTAGGTATGATTGCATCAGATGGCGCTGTGCAGGATATTTTTTATCATTAAATGCTACGTGAAAGGCAATACGATTGCAACGAATTAAGAATGTTCGTACAGACTAAGGAAAAAGGAAACGCACAGTTTTGAATTCTAAAACGTTATAAAATCTTTATTTCGGTGCTTCGTAATTTATACACTATTGGCGGTTATGTTTTTGTTTGTTTGTTGTTTGTATGTTTGACGTTTGAAGCGTTGAGTTTTGTGGACTTTATTTCGGCTATGTTTTTTTGATGTTATCTGTTTTCTGTTTAATGTGCTATTTGATGTCATCTGTTCTTATGTTTCAACATTCTCCCCCGGCAGTGAACGACGTTCCCAATTACCTGGTTCGATCCTAATTGGCCACCCTATTATGTAATAATGTAAAGATTGCCAATTTTGTGATCTACTTTGCCGATGCTCATGTAATGAGAAAGAAGATTATTATTATGATGTTTAAAACACATAACAAAGAAGATGACAACGATCACCAATGATTACAACGAAAGAAAACATACGTAATATGGTTATATCTATCTTTCTTACTCCAACTGACACATATAGTGCCATGCACGAAATGCAGTACATAAACAGAGTATGCAATTGCCATTGATAAGTTGATGGTTGTTTACTAAAACAACTGCCGGTGCAAATTCTGTGTAGTTTTGTGTTTAAATTTGGTTATTAAAATGTAAAACCAAATAAATGAAATTAAAGGTGTTGTAGCAGCAAACTGGGTGATGAAGGATGAGTTCGAATTATTCAGGTTAATAGATTTTGTTTATTGTAAATAACAGATTGTATTATTTATTGATTTATTTTTATATCGAATGCTTGGATTGATCTTTTGAGTGTTGATCCAAGTTAAGTTTAGTTATTAAGCTTATTAATTAATTAATTACAATTTTTATTGTATTAGTTTATGAGGAGATAATTTCATTATTTAAGTTTTGTTGTTCAAGTTGAATTCGGAGTTCGGAATTCAATATTCGGAGCTCTGATTTGTAACCCGGAACTTGACTTGAAGATTATGGTGTGTGTGTCCTTGCTAAATTGTGGTGTGGGGTTTGGATGTACTACGAAAAATGTCGAATTTTGTGTCTATGCTAGATGATCGGCTCAGCTAAGTTTTTATTATGTTATTCCTAGAATTATTATTGAGTTTGTTACATTATGGTGTGAATTATGCATTTAATGTTAAGTATTATATGTGTATTTTAAGTATCATAATTTGAATTATATTAGAATTATTGATTTCTGTGTTTTTATTTAAAGAATAGTTTGTTCTTCGCTGGCGTTGTTGGAAGGCAGATAACAGATTTTTGGTCTTGGTGGTTTCATCATTCCATTTTTCGTTTTTAATGTTACGATGCGCGTAAGTCCGTCTGATCTGATCGAAGACGCACACAACCAGATCCACACGCATCTCCTTATGTCAAAAACGAAGGTAGCACCGATGAAAAGACCGGTCATACCTCCTCGTCTTGAACTTTGTGGGGCAGTGCTGCTAGCAGCGCTTGTAGACTATGCTGTAAGGATCCTGGGAATACCGACCTACAAGGTCAACACATGGACGGATTCCACAATTACACTAGCATGGATACGAGCACGACCAACAAGATGGGGACGTTTGTAGCAAAACGCGTGGCAGAAATCCAACGTCAAGTAAAAATCGAAGCAAGGAGACATGTTCCTGCCACCGCAAACGTTGCTGATTTATCATCACGGGGACTCGTTCCATCTGCACTGCAATCAATCAACTTATGGTGGAAAGGTCCTGAATTCCTGCACAATCGATGGGAATACGAAGTTTTCGACCAACTCGTCGATATAACTACAGTGGAGGAGAAGCGTCAATAAAAACATACTGTATCCAAGGCATTCCACGGGAAAACATCAGCCAAGTTACCGCTACTCTCGTCTCTCAAATGTGATGAGGGTGATTGCGTCCTGTATTCGGTTTGCCTCCAATTGTAGATCCACAAAAGGTTCCCGAAATGATGCAACGTTAACTGCAGACGAACTGGAAAAGTCGCCACTATTAATCGTGAAGTCTGCTCAAAGGGAAATATTTTCAGACGAACTTACAGCTCTAAGAAAGAAAGGAACCTCAAAACAACTAACCGCAATAAACGCGTTTATAGACGCTAATAATGTTCTACGAGTAGGAGGCCGTTTACAAAATGCTGCACTTACTTACAACGAATAACATCCTATCCTACTAAGACACCAACACCACCTGACAAAGCTGATAGTTCGAGACGCCCACGACAACACCTTACATGGCGCCATTCAACAGACAATCCGCCTGATGTTTTTGCCGCTGCGTGGAAGACTACCCTTAACTTCGTGGTTGTACTACTACTCTCCTTTATCACGGTGCGATGGGTATGGAGTTTTGAGGATTGGGTCGTCCTCGCTCACCTGTTCTATATGTCCGAGCGTAGCATATTCGGCAATACATGGGGCGTACGCTTCGTACAATTCTGGGTCCTTACTAAAACGTCGTTCGAGATGAGTGAACCTGGTCCTTCGAGCCGGATTTGAATCAGCGACCTATGGACCAATTAATATTTCATTTTTGTAAAAATTGTCTAAGAGGAAGAGCCTTGAAATCTAATTCATTGTCAACAACTATTTTGCGAATTGACTCTACTGCAGGAAGAAATGTGATAATATCTCAGTCCAGGTTGTTGCGCTGATTCTGACCACTTGAGCATATTTACAGAATTTATCTATGAAAGCTACAAACAGTTATTCTTCTAATGTATAAAATACGTCTGCATGAATTATTTCATTAGGGTCTGAGGGGGTTTCTGTCAGTTGATATTTTTATCTAATGAGTTTCCTTTCATATTTTTCTACATTATATACCTCACAATAATACTCGTATACCATATAAATAGAGTAATTCTACTATGAAGTTCGGTGTGCTAATATTTTAACTATAATTCCTGGCATACTTTTACAATTCCAGGATGATTATTTGTAAGATGCTCGGCTAATTGTGCCTCATTAATGATATCTGTCCTAATAAATTTTAAAGTGTGTATTAAAGGCATTTTGTAATGGTTTGAGGAACTCTACGTCGTTAACATAGATAGCGTTTAACGAATTTGGATTCAAGTGGGATTTCAGGAGAGAATGTACTGTAGGCGGTTTATTACTGAGGCGCTTACTCATCTTTCTTCGAAAGATTCCATTAAAAGCAACTTGCAAGGAGTACTATGGACTAGTTGTTTGCCTGAGTGCTCTGTTCTGACAGAAAAAAAAAACACAAATTATGCTGTTGGACCAAAAATTCCCAAACCGAATTTTTATGGGGTTGATTTGGTAGTATATTTCAATAATTGATAGGCATAGTAAGTTCACGATAGTCCAGCTGCCAAACTTGTGGAAAGTTGCGTAGAAGAAACAACTTCCGAATTCCGACTTATTCGTCATTTTTAAAGCCCCATATGACCACTTGTGCGGGAAAATAATGAAGTGTAAAATGACACCACCGAAAAACTTTAATAGCCAAAAGTGATCTCGAAAAGGTAATAAACTGATTTTTTGAGCATTGTACTTGAAAGGATTATACGAGCCATTATCAGAGACACAGTACGAGTATTTCAAAGGTCTGTACGGCCGCTCACATACCATATGCTGTTGGTTCTATCATCATAGACAAGTGGATTACTACTGGTGCATTTGCGGCAATTGTTAGATATGTATTGTATAATAGAAAAGAAAATATGTTTGTTTAAGAGATGACACCCATCACCAGAGGATCGGACAGTCTCACTATCTTAGAAATCAAGTAAGGAATTACTTTTATCAATCGCTAAAAAGGCGACTAAGATACAGGTCCCTCTTACAAACAAAGAAAAATCCACTCTAAACGACCCTTATCGTACCAATAATTCTTTGGAGCAGAGGTAAAGAGGATGAAAATCCTTTTGATTGCTTCGGGAGAAAAGTTATTCGAACGATATTCGTTTGCATAAATGAAGTTTGATTCATAAGATACCATTGTACAACTAACTCTAGGATGTATATAGGGACATTTACCTGGTCAGCAGAGCCAGATTTCGTCGTCTTAGACAGCTAGTTTATAATTAGCAAATCAACAACAACGCTTTAGCTCCAGCCCAAGGGTGACTTTCCTTAGACTTCGTCTTTTTTCTTTTTTTTTTTATAATGAGCCTAAGGGGTTATGAATACCCTTATACTGTTGCCTGGGCGCGGGCGGAAAGATAGAAGGAGGAGAAAGGAAAGCATTGTTTGTGATGTAGTGTTTTGAAACTCAGGTGCGTTTGGTTTCGATATTGACTCCAGGGGTGGGAGTCCGAATAGGACGGAGAGATTTTCTTCACTCGGAATGATTCAGGTTGTGAATTTTAATGGTTGTTTTTGTGCTTGAAAACCCTGCAACAGCCAAATCTACATGTCAGTGTTATGCCTTCACACGCAGATTTTTCTGACTGAGTTCCAATTACACAAATGAAAAGCTTGTCGTGGCTAGGATTCGAACCTTGACCCTCCGAGTGAGAAGCGATTGCTAGTACCACTACACCACGGCCACTCCCAGTCTGTATATAGGAGGTGGAGGATTGTCTCCTTGTCCTCCTCGTCCATGCAGCTTCTACAGAAATCTTTTGTAGAGGCGCCATGCCGTCTTCCGTGCTTGCCTATGAGGCAGTATCCAGTGGTGACACCTATTTTGGCGCTGAGATGCTTCCGATTTAGAAGAATCAGACTCTTAGAGCGATTCGGATCTATCTTTGGCCAGATCTGTTTAGCCGCTAGACATGTTGGTCCAATAGTCACTTAACGTCTGTTTTTTTATTGTCATCCTGCTTTAATTTACGAGTAATTTGCATGTTGCGATTGGTATACCTAAGCTACCATTTTCCGGTAGAATAGATAGAGTGGTTCTAATTTTGGTGAATTAATCGGCCCTACAGTTCCCTCGAATGTCTCTGTGGCCCGCGATACAGCAAAGGTGAAAGTTGAACTGCTCTGCCATCTCCATAAGAGATGATCGGCATTCAAAGGCGGTTTTTGAATTTAGTGAGACTGACTCCAGGAACTTGATAGCTGCATAACTATACGAAAAGATGCGGATATCCTTTGCAGATATCACATTTTTCTTCAGTCAGAACACAGCTTCTTTAATCACCAAAATTTCCGCCTAGAACACGCTACAGTGATTTAGAAGACGGAAAGTGAGGCTTAGATTTAGTTTATCTGAGAAAACACCACCACCAACCCCACTATCGCTGTTAGACCCATCTGTGTAGAGATGGATTGACTTGTCCTCCATGAAAGCATCTTCCTCCCAGAATTATCTATAGGGGAAGTTTACATGGAAGTCTTTGTCAAACCAAAGTTCAGGTATGGTGTAATCGATCTTCTCTGCGAAGATTCCTAATGTACTCGTGTTAAGAATGTTACCGTGGCCAAATAAATTATTTGTCCACTGTGTAGTCGCTTTAAGGGAAAATAATTGCAGTCGCAGCTACTTGACTGCTCAAAATATTGAGGGGTGTCAAATGAAATAGAATGTCTAATGCCGCAGAGGGAGTTGTCCGTGAGGCTCCGCTTATGTATAGATATGCTGTTCTGTGGACTCTGCTTAGTTTACTGCAGTTGACTCCATTGTCTAAGACCGTCCATCAGATGACAACCCCGTAAGTGAGTATTCTGACCGATAACCAGTGGGTTATGCGGGGTTGAAGGCACCATTTATCCCCATTGGCTTTTTTGCAAGAGAATAAAGCTACTGTAGCTTTCTTGAATGTTAGGTTTCTAGTTTATTTTCCTTTCAAAACTGAGACCTAAATATTTTGCTGTATCGGAAAAGACTAAACTGGTAGCGTTTATTGAGGGAGGGTCTGTAATTGGAATTTCGTATTTCCTGGAAAAGAGGATAAGATCAGTTTTATGGAGATTTACTCCCAATCCACAGCAATCGACCCAACGGATTAATCTGTTGAGATTTAGTTGAAAGTGTTCTTTAATTGTATTAAGATACTTACCTGAGACGGCTATAGCAACGTCTGCTGACACATCTTTTAGCAGAAGCTCAACCCAGTTCGGAGCTGATTATCCTGCTATTTAGCATAATAGTGATCAACTCCCCAAGTGAGTCGTCTACCTGTAGAGTTGACAGCGTAGTTGTTAAAGCTACCCTCTATGTCCAGGAAAGCGACCATTGTGTACTCTCTATATTGTAGGTATCGTTCGATGTGGCTAATCAGTGAACCCAGAGCCGTTTCCACCGACGTTCCTTTACAGTAGGCATGTTGAGCCGTTGACAACAGTCTTGGATCAATTTTAGATCATATATGGATATCAATCAGTCGTTCTAGACTTTTCAGAAGGAAAGATGATAGACATATAAGCCTGAAGTCCTTTGGGACAGCATGAGAGCATTTTCCGGCTTCGGGAATGGAGACTAAATTGACTGCTCTCCACGAAGGTGGAATGTGGGTCAATTCTACACAGCTCTTCATGATATTCTCCTGCGTAGGCAGGATCTTTGTAGCTCGGTAGGTATTATACCGTCCGGACAGACTTGCATGGTTTGAAGATAGGCAATGCCAAGAGCAGTTTGTCTCTTGTAATCAGACCATGAATTTTGGTCATGGTTGCAGTAGTCCTGTTTGGGTTGCTACTGGCCGCGAATAAGGAGCTACCTGGAAAGTGGGTATCCAGTAGCATGTTGAGCGATTCATCACTTGAGGTTGTCCAACAGCCATCGGTTTTTTTCAAACAACTAGGCATCATATGATTTGTTGAGAGGGTTTTTGTTAGACTCAAAGCTTTCCGTGATTTTGTCACAGAATGACCTTTGCTTCCTCAGTTTTTTTTTCTGTATATTTTGAGGAATTTTGTATGAGTTGCAGTCAGTCACTTTTCTTGTGCTTTTTACTAAGCTGAAAAGTTTTCCGCAAGCGTTCCTAAGCGGTCCCGGTGCTGATGTCCACCAGTGCGGATTTTTCTTGCCTCTAGGTGGAATAAGAGGGCAGGAACCGGCCATAGCCTGATTGAAAGCCAGGGTGAATTCCTTGACTTTGATATCAAGCTCGTTGGTGTTACGCGGGGGACTTGAGAGTTTAGAGGATAGCATTTCTGATAGTATTCCTCTGTATTTTGGCCACTCAGTTTTCCGATAGTTCCGGAATGCTGGTTGGCTGAAAGGAGCATTACTCAGGCTGAATTGGATGTATCCGTGGTCTGAAAATGAGTATTCAGACGATACAAGATTGATATCTAGCACTTCTAGTCGGTTTCTTGTTATAAAAGTGACCTCATTGCCAATGTTAGAAACAATGAAGTTAGTACTTATTATATAATCAAAAAGTGACTCACCTCTATCGTTGATGTCGGTACTGCCTCATACCGTGTGATGAGCGTTAGCATCGCATCCAACGCTGAGGCCAGTTTTTTGCCTTCCAGCTTCCAGTACCACCCTTTCTAGGTTATCACCAGGGAGAGGGCCCCCATGATCGTGGCCAAGGTATGCTGATGCCAGCCAGTAGGAGCTTTTGGCAGTCTCTAGTCTGGCAAAGGTTAAGTCGGGGTCGCTGAGATTAGGAAGTAAAAATGTATTAAGGCTACATTTCACTAATATACAAGTTCTAATCTTACCTTTGTCTCTTGTATAGAACGGAGGGTATACAGGTATTCTAAGTCCACGAACAACGCCTTCTACAATCCATGGAACCTGGATTAGGATAATGCCTTCTGCGTTTTTAGAGCGACGCAGGGTCTGGAGAAATTGTATCATTGCTTAGTTTCCCAGAGTGGCATCCACCACGGTGTTGTTAAAGTTCTCCGATTCTGAAGAGCTCAAGAGCTCATCTTGTTCCTTTGATTGTTTAGAACCTCTTTTTTCTTCGTTATCGGTTTCCATTTCTGACAGGAAGTCAGACTGGAATCGTCGCTATCCATTTCTGTAAAGGATATCGACGCTCCAAGATTTAAGGTTGTATTTGGTGGTGTGTCCGTTAAAGGAGCAGGAGGTTGCTTATCAGCATCCAGTTCATCCTTTTTATAGACCCTTAGGTGTATTGACTCGAAGTCAAATCGAACCATGCCTTTTGTATGCGCTAGAGGGTTAAGTGATTCCTTATTGATCACGATAAACGCTCATCTATAAGAGCCTCCTCCAGTTTCGCGACCTTCCAGTCGGGTCGGTTTGCTAAGCCTGATAATTTCCAGAAGGCTTTCTGGGGAGGAGGGTTCGGCTGGGATCCAGGTGCGAGTTCGAAGTCTGCTAGGGATGTCCTCCTTAGGCACGACCTCGAGCTTTGCACCTAGCCAAATCTCTCCTACACCACCTATGGCTTTAGTGAAGAGATCAAGAGATCTCTGGTTGGTGCATATGATAAGCTTGACGTGGCCTTGGTACCAGCCAGCGTCGCTTGTGATGGGAGGTTGTCCGGGGTTTTACCGCATGATGGCCAAGTCAATGAAGTAACTGAAGGCGTAATTTTACTACATCAGAACTTCAATTAACTCGGCATTCAGAAATAGAAATTCAATAAGGAATAATTCTGATCAATGTTAGATTAAGAACGCAATAAGTGCTTAGGCCCTAGTACTAAATGAACTAAATACGGTTTCAATATCATGTTGTTTATTTTACTCAAAACTTTAGCACCACCTAAACCTTAATTAACTAATAAGTATAAAAGAAAGTATTTTAAAATTAAATACATACCTATCATATATAAAGGAGCAAGTCAATCTGTTTATGTCAAAATTTTAATTACATTTTATTTTTTCCTTGTACCTGCGCAACTCGTATTAGTTTTGAAAATTTAAATTTTTGTAACCGTCGAAATTAAATCAATACATTAAATATGTCTAATCCAAATATACTCGTATCAGTTGCGTCAAATGTTGAAGAGCTACCAGCTTCAGAAAATGAATCACACGCAAATGACTTTCAAGCAACATCCCGTGGGTTTATTACAGAACACACACCTTCTAGTTCACGCCGTCGTCGACAAAGAAGGAATTTTAAGAAAGTACTACGAAGAAGCTTGCAAAAGCAAACAAAAACATTAAGAGAAATAAAATTACTACTAATCAAACAGAATAAGCTATTGTGGAGAAGATACGTCGTGAGTAAGAGGCTGATTAACGATTCTTGGTTCACCAACTAAATGAAATACGTATCTAATAAAAATTAAAATTTGTTTTTGGTATACTTTATTGTTTATTCAAGTACAGCACCATACAAACTTAATAGTGGTTTCTCTGACTTTTATGTAAAGATGTAACTGAAATTGTTTGTGCCGTGACGTAAGCCTACGTCCTAATCTGCTGGAGACTTATTTGCTTTACGGCTTCCGATTTCCAGAAGGTCCTGTTCTGGGGTTCCAAGATGGTACTTTTATTCATTCCAGCGATGGTGTGAAAGAATTTTTGATTTTATAACCCTAGCAAAGGATTAAAGATTGGATCGTTAACCTACCAGCTGTAAAGCTCACTTATGTACCCTATTGAAGGCTGCAAAATAAAATGCCTTACCCCAATGCGTCGGCTCTGTCGAAAGGGATCCTCGTAACCTAATATGTAAAAAAAAAATTTAAATCAACAACAAACAATAATTGATACAGACGGTACTACTATTCTGCTGCTTTGGAGAAGAAATTTCGAAAAAAAGGGTTGGGAAAGCAGTTATTTGAGGATCCTTAATCAGAGATTTTCCAAGTCAAAAGCAAAAACAGGGGAAGGTCCCTCCAGGAAAAAACAAAAATTCCGTCGATTGGGCTGTGTCATAGCTTAATACGCTTTTTCGAGGTTTTTACACCGAGATAGAGGGCCTACTTAGGCGGTCAATCCTGAGTCCCCTCGGAGAATCTGCAGATGCTCCTAGGCAAAGACCTGTGGCGGATCCGCCATCAAGGCGATGAAATTTCGATTACATTAGAGGATAATGTTTTCAATGAAAAACACCATCACTGTCATTCCAGTTTCGGGCAAATTTCTTCCAGTGCTTGTGATGGTGGGATGCCGACATCAAAACGCAAAAAGTGTAATAAACACAAAACCTCCGATAATGATATCTTTTTGCATTAAAAATAGACTCTCACTCTCCCGCCGTTTCTACATAGTCACCATAAAATGGCAAGAAGAAGAACAAACAAAACAAAGATTCGTCCGGCTTCTCGTGCCAACATTTTCTTCTTTTTCTTGTGAGTAACTGTGCCAGTCAGTAGTGAAAGTCTGAGAACTAACACCTTAAAAATAAAATCACTGTTTTCGCTAAGAGAAGAGGGATTCCTACATTCAACTCGCCAAGGGTAGGGAAAGCCTTATTAGCTCAATATTTAGATAAATTGGTGGCAGGAAAGCCTATTGACTAAAGGCAAAGATCACTCTGTACCTGGATCTTACCCAGAAAAACATTGTACACACTATGAAGACTATACTGATCTCATCCTGCTAGTTTAGATATTTGGTTTGTCATCATTAGCTCCAAAAAAGAATGCCTAATTCTATATTTATACGAGTAGATTAGATGGACTGCGGATAAAATAAGCAGAAAAAGAATTTCCGCCCAACAACTTTCAATATTTGAATTTCGAAGCGGAATGGAGCGGTCAGTGAGAAGAAACCAGTTTCCTCTACCAATGGACTCAAGTTAGTCCTTCTTTTAGAATTATTAATGACTGTTCTGTTTCCCAAGCTGTGATTATAGCCATTGTCCAAGCTGTAAATTTTATTTACAGAGAAAAATACTTTCGACAAGGTAAACTATGTTTTCAAAAGGGCAGGTGCTAAGGCACTGAACTCCGTAGTAATACGATCAAGGCCTCTAAGTAATTGTATTAAATATTTCAAATAGATACTCGTATCTTAATGCAATACGATGATCAAGTCATTTGGACTTCTGAGACATACTCGCAAGGAAGCGGTCAAGAATGCCGTCTATACGTTCGTTCGTTTGTCAGTATTCTATGCAGCTTAATGTAAAAATTTATTGATACATGTTCAATGTGTGGTCGATTGAACAAGAAAATTAGTTGTAAAGAAGCACATTCTATATTACGGAACAACTCGCAACACTGCTTAATGACTACTTTAGTAGCTGCAATGACGAACATCTATTCTTAATTAATCACAATGCGCTCATTTATCTATCTACATAAGGTGGACCAATATGGACAACAACTCCGTACAACTGACCAAGAAGAGATTTCAATAGTGATATTGAAACAAAAGGCTAAAACGGATAGCTCTTGTCCAATATTCGCTCTATAAATTAAACTTAAGAATCTTGATTAAGACCAATGCGCCCGAGCGAGGGTATACAAAACCTCTTATGTGGGGATTTACGCAGCGATTAATCGGGAAGCTGCTGTTTGTTCTATTGTATTTACTGGATTGGGTCAGCAACGCAACAATCAAGTTTGTAGCGAAGCGCTTACCTTATCTTCCAGCGGTATTCTCCGGTAACAGATGAGGATTTCCTACTCATGCAGGCTAAATGGCAAGTGCGTGCTCTACTAGTAGCATAATACCAATCTACGCCGCGCCGTCATAGAATTCACAACCTTATACGGAAGAATAAAAGAAAATATGACGAACCAGCTAATAACGGATCCACTGTAGACGACATAAGGCTTATGTGCGCTGATGTTTCCACGAGCTCCTCGACAAGACATATGAGCAATGTCCCAAATATGACTTCAAAATCATACTTCTCCCAACAGAAAAAAAGAACGTATCAAAGAAAAAAGACCTGTACAGAAACCTGTAGAAATGAAGAAGGAAAGCTTGTAGTAGAATCAAAGTCGGTTCTAACGATTACCTGGAATTCAGGAAAAATTTCGTCTGCAGACTGTACAACGACGATGAAGCCCGACAAGAATGGCCGTATGACAGAATAGACTGTATATTTTAGGAGATGATAGCCAAAACTTCCATCCAGCTGACCAAAACGAAGTGAGCATAACAATGTCTGAGCTTAAATCCAACAAAGCTATTGAACCTGACCGGTTATCGACCGAGGTATTTAAAGATGCTGGAAGTAACTTTGTGGAGTGCATAAGAGTGCAGAAAAGTGTGTCGCTAATGAACTGAATCTCAGCATCATTGGCCCAATCCACAAAGAAGGAGACCACCTTAGCTGCGAGAATCTCCTCAACATTGCATACAAGATCTTATCTGGCATATTGTGTGAACGTCTGAAATCCTTTGTCAACAACCTGATTGGCCCCTATCAGTGTATTTTCAGGCCAGAAAAATCCACAGTCGATCAAACTTTCACATTCCGGCAGATCCTGGAAAAAACCGAAGGAATTCAAATCGGTATCTTCCATCTCATCAATTTTAAGGCCGCAAATGACAGCATTTATAGAGACGATTATACGGAGCCATGTCTAGTTTTAACGTACCTCCCAAACTCGTTCGTTTGTGCAGAATGACGATGGAGAACGCTTACTGCTAAGTCAAAAATTTTAGACAAGGTGATGCACTGTCATGTGACTTCTTCAACATCCTACTTAAAAGAATTATGCGCAATTCACTAGCGAACACCGGAACCACAATCTTTCAAATTTCTGTGGAACTATTAATGTACGTGGTTGTATGGTAATGTGTTGGGTTGGGTTGGAATCTCCTTTGACCTTTATACTTAAGAGTTTTTTCAATACATAATACATGTATTTAAAGTAAGAAAGGACATAAAACCACTTGTTTTCTGTTCGGTGTTATAAGACGTTATAAATTTCGGTTTTATTTTCAGTTTCTTACTGTTTGTATATCTGTACAAAATGTTGTTTAAATTGTATGTGTTGCTAAACATTTATTTGAAACTTGACACTTGTGTTTAGTTACGTTTCCATTAAAATCAAAGAGTTAACAAGTTTTCAACAATTAATTTTAGTATAAAACATGTATATAAAAATTTTCCCAAACGTTCTTTGTATTGAAAGGAATAAATTCTATCATTTGAACTAACACAGGCATTTTACAGTGAAATAGATCGAAATGAAATATGCAATAAATCGAAATAAATTGTGAAATAGGAATGTAATTAATGCAATAAACAATTTTGAAAATTTGAGAACATTTTCATTTATTTTTATCTAGTAAATTTTCTAATAATTTTATTTGTTTTTCCTGAACAACTGCGTCCTGTTCGCATATCTCCGGATATATGCAGAAATGCATTCTTCCAGTATAAATAGCACCGCAAAAATCCCTCTGTCCCTTCTTTGGTACACGTCTTGCGTTTTCTAGTGAAAACAATAATTAATATAACCAAATATATTTCTTAAAATTAATTGTTTACCCTTTATCAATTTTACTCATGTTCATTCTCTTTATTTGCTTTTGATTTTTTTTGTTCTTTTTATCCATTCTTTACTAAAAAGACAAAGTGGCTTAAGTCTATTTTAGGTATTTTTCAGTAGAGCGATTTTAAACTTCAAAAATTGTGTCTGGTAGGACGCTCAGTTTGTTACCCAGAATGCAATATTGTATGCTAAATTGTATGGCGTTCAAGAATTCAAAAAATTATTTAAAATTTGGCTAACTGCCAAAAATCAGATTTAAGCCGTTTTGCTTTTTTCTCTTCCGTATTAAAAAATTATTGGGTCTATAACTTCGTGCGGTTTGCTAAGAAATGCCGTAACTTGTATTATCCCATTGTTATTATTCCATTGGAACATACGTTGGAAAGCTACTGTCATTGAACGTCATTTCAGTATATGTCATTCATTTGAAGCGTAAACAACAATAATTTTTTTTCACTCAAATATGTCGAACTTTGTGCCTGAAAAAGTGTTTTTGCGGGGAGTTCTTCTTCACTACTTTAATATGAAGAAAACTGCTGCCGAAAGTCATCGTATTTTGGTGGAGGTTTATGGTGAACATGCGCTAGCTGAGCGAACGTGCAAAAAGTGGTTTGCACGATTTAAAAGTGGTAATTTTGGCTTGGAAGACGATGACTGTCCTGGGCAACCAAAAAGTTTGAAGATGAAGAACTGGAAGCATTACTCTATGAAGATTGTTGCCAAACACAAGAAGAGCTCGCAGAATCTTTGGGTGTCACTCAAGCAGCCATTTCAAAACGTTTAAAAGCAGCTGGATATATTCAAAAGCAAGGAAATTGGGTTCCACATGAACTCAAGCCGAGAGACGTCGAAAGGCGGTTTTGCATGTCCGAAATGCTACTGGAACGCCATAAAAGGAAGTCATTTTTGCATCGGATTGTTACTGGTGATGAAAAATGAATCCATTACGACAAAGCCAAGCGCAAAAAATCATATGTGAAACCCGGCCAACCAGCCAAATCAACGGCAAGCCGAATACCCATGGCGCGAAGGTAATGCTCTGTATTTGGTGGGATCAGATGGGTGTGCTGTATTATGAGCTGCTAAAACCGGGTGAAACCATCAATGGACAACGCTACCGAACACAATTAATCCCTTTGAAGAGAGCAGTGGCCGAAAAACGTCCGGAATATGCGACCAGACACGAGGCAATAATTTTCCATCATGACAACGCTCGGCCCCACGTTGCTATTCCGGCTAAGAACTATTTGGAAAGCAGTGGATGGGAAGTCTTACCCCACCCGCCTTATAGCCCAGACCTTGCCCCTTCTGACTACCATTTGTTCCGGTCGATGCAGAACGCCCTCACTGAAATACGGTTCACATCAGAGCAGAATTTCAAAAATTGGCTTGATTCATTCTTGGCTGCCAAGCCGGCGCAGTTCTTTTGGGATGGGATCCACAAATTGCTAGAAAGATGGGAAAAAGTCATAGCTTCAGATGGGCAATACTTTGAATAATACTATTGTACATGTTTTTTCTTAAATAAACGTTCAAATTTTGAAAAAAAACGCACGAATTAAGTTATATACCCAATACTTAAATCACATAAGCCAATTTTCCAAATCATTTTTTTAATTTCACTTGAACTTACGTGCAAATTGGGCTTTTTTTTCTCTGATTGTATTTTAACAAAACATAAACTCTTTTTTCCTTTAATTTTGTTTTATTATTAATGATTTCGTATTAAAGTACAAAAAAGAAATAAATAAAAAAAAATAATCCAATATTAATCAGAAAACATAACAAAACAAAGCATTCAGTCATTCCCAAGCACCTTCTTCCTCCTTTTCTGTCAGGTAGGGACGATAATCAGGTATAGATTCTGTGCAAAGAGTTTTCTAGAAATTATGGAATTGCTTATCGATCAAAGGAAGCAGGCTTAGCAGATCCTCTTTTTTCCCATCGCTTATCTTATTTGGTCCATCATAAAGTACTTCCAAGTGTGCATCAGACGAAAAACGAAC
Source organism: Volucella zonaria (assembly GCA_963966105.1). Classification (NCBI taxonomy): domain Eukaryota; kingdom Metazoa; phylum Arthropoda; class Insecta; order Diptera; family Syrphidae; genus Volucella; species Volucella zonaria. Next base: position 87,560,233 of record OZ014530.1, on the reverse strand, counting down.
CCGCCTTATATTTCTCCAGTTTACCTTATTACCATTTTCAGAAATCTTACGAAAGTTGCACTTGTTTTTGAGAATCGATGTAAAGTTAAAAAAAAATTATTGGGACATCTCATTGACCAAAAATTGTTTTTTGATTCCAACACCCCGTATAAATTAGTACCAATCTCTTGGGTGGTGAATTTGAAAGGAGGATTTTTTCTTGTTTCTTTCGATGGTGGAATGATCGACGTCACATTCCATGTGTGTGTGGCCGGGTATCAAAAATGTGTGATCAGTATATTTTAAGTTATTCGACGATTTAGAAACATATATTAACATCACTATTGCAACCATTTTGTTTTTATTCTGTCCGAAACAATTATCACTGTAAAAAAATAATGTGCACGGCAGTTGGTGGTACTAATTTTAAATGTTCCAACAAACAGGAAGCAATTTCATTTCCACCTCAGTTTCCGATACCTTCATGCCACATATAAAAATGGGGAGAACCGTTTACACAGTCGTGCACAGTCAAAGTAATTATCTCTTGTAAAAAGAAACAGATCTTTGCCAAGATGTAGTTGGAAGACACTGTTGAAGGTCAAAAGTAAACACTTTCAAGCCTTCTACATTTTTTGCATTGTCAGTGTCCATCTTTTTCGAATAGTATGCCGAATCTGCATCTAAATGGTATAGTTTTTGTTCTAATTCTATAGCAGCAAGATCATCTCCAGTAATCAAGGGTAATCAACCCAGATATAAATGCCAACTTGAAGTTATAGTTTCCCAGTTCCCAATATTGTATAAAAATGGTTTCCTGTTCTGTTTGAGAAATTTTGTCCATACATTTTCGGTGGTAAACAGTAAGTGGTGTACATTTTCTTGATGGCACAGTTTTTCCGATACGAGCCATATATTTTTGCCCTAAATTTCTTTTTCGATTTCTTACCTTTCGCGTTTCTTTTGTTGCTTTATCAGGATTTTCGATGTCTTAAACTAAATTGTTCTATATTTGCACGGCAATATGTTCAATGTCTGAATCAGATAACTCGTTTTGTGACGATATGTCCGGTAATTGATAATCCTTATCTGCAACGCTGTCATCACTGTCTTCGGAAAGTGAATCGTCTTCCATTATTTCAGGCTCAACTGTAGATTTCAAATGAAAAATGGAAGCATCCGACAGCTCACTAACGCAGTTCGTTGCCATTTCGTTGGAAACAACTGGCTGGACTATATCGTTTTCTGCATAAGGTGATAAAACTTCTATTAAAACAAATTTGAAATTTAAAAATTTATTAGATGTTTAAAAAAGTTTTATTTTTAATGTTTATAGTGCCCTGAAAAAGATAGTATACACTATCGAAACGTCGGCAATCAAGAATCAGCACACAAAAATCGACCTAGAGCCTCCGCAACAGGAAACATATTTATCATCATAAACAAATACAATACAAAGCAAGAAACATTCATCAGTTTCATAAGCAATATTATCGTTTGGTTTTTTTTTCAAATTTGTCCACACTTTTTGAGAAAATTTAAATCAAAAAATAATGGTAAGTGCTATGCCGTATTGCTATTGCATATTAGAAAAAATACATTCGTTTTTAATACATACCATTGGAAAATACACTTCTTGCAGATTCAGCAACAGATTTTTGATAGTCCATTAGAAGCGCAAGCTTTAGCATTATTTTTGCTCTATCCATTTTTTGTATACTTTTCACTTTCACTTTTATTTTCCAAAAATACACACTTTCACTTAATAACCCAATGATTTATTTTACTATTTTACTTTTTTTATTATTTTTGCACAATTTCTTAAACGACGCGACGACGTTTGCTTCACGAAACGAAATGAAAAATCATTTTGTTTATGTCACGACTAGCCAGTTTTCCTTTTTAATAATACGAGGGCGGGTCAATAAGTACGTGACTTTTGGATTAAAACACAGATTTTTTGATAAAAAAATAATTTTATTTTTCAACGTAGTCTCCCTTGAGCTCTATACACTTTGTCCAACGCTTCTCCAATTTTTTTTATCCCTTCCAAAAAAAATGATTTGTCGAGGTCCTCAAAATCATGAGATGACTTCATCATTGGAGTCAAATCTTTTTCCACCAAGCCATTTCTTCAGGTTTGGAAACAAGAAGTAGTCGCTCGGAGCCAAATCTGGCGAATAGGGTGGATGAGGGAGCAATTCATAGCCCAATTCATGGATTTTTGCCATGGCAACTGCACATGTGTGCACCCTTGCATTGTCTTGGTGGAAAAGAACTTTTTTCTTGGCCAAATGAGGTCGTTTTTTTTTTAAATCGTCATTGAATCGGTCCAATAAGTTGGCATAATATTCCCCATTGATTGTTCTTCCCTTTTGAAGGTAGTCAATGTGGATTATCCCGCGTGCATCCCAAAAAACAGCCGCCATAACTTTATTGGCTGACAAACCCACCTTGGCCTTCTTTGGCGCCGATTCACCCTTAGAAACCCACTGTTTTGACTGTTGTTTGTTCTCTGGTGTATTGTGATGGATCCATGTTTCGTCCACGGTTACAAAACGGCGCAAAAACTCCTCCATATTGCGATTAAACAACGCCAAACCTTCCTGTGAAGTTGTTACACGATTGCGTTTGTGGTCGACTGTGAGCAAACGCGGCACCCATCTTGCGGAAAGCTTTCTCATGCCCAAGTGATCATTCAAAATTGAAACCACTGAGCCATGCGAGATCCCTACGGCTTCCACAATCTCTCGCACTTTCAATCTTCGGTCGGCCAACACCATATCGTGAATTTTTTCGATTGTTTCGGGTGTAGAGACCTCAACTGGGCGTCCAGGACGTTCGGCATCTTCAGTGCTTGTACGGCCACAACGAAATTCAGTAAACCACTTTTTTACCATTGAAATCGATGGTGCAGAGTCCCCATAGTATTTATCAAGCTTAGCCTTGGTCTCGGTAATGGTTTTTTTTCGCAAGAAATAATGCTTAATAAGCACACGAAATTCACTTTTTTCCATTTTCTCCTCAAATTAGTGAGTAGTCTGATAAAAATAGCTGTCAAAAACAAACTAACTGACGCAGCAAGTTTAAATTTTGACAGGAGTCAACTGACAGATGCCTGTTGACAGGAGCAGTGTTGCTGTTTCAGTAAAGAGGTCAGAAATTCACGGACTTATTGACCCGCCCTCGTATACTTAAATCCTGGTTGCTTTGATCTTAGAAAAACGACTTATTTGAATTTAAAAACCATTTTTTTTTTTAATATTTCTTTGGTAAAATGACTTATGACTGATAGTTCACTGTTCAAAAATATAAAATAAATAATAATCTTCCTGTTCAATTTGTAAAAGTGGCTTATGTACACATAATCAAATTATTTTTTTTAAATTGTTTTGGGAAAAAACCTTATGTCAACAACTTTCAAAATTTCAAAAAGGAAGACAGGCTTAAGTACGAATAAGGTTTTATTTAAGGTTTTATTTTGAAGAAAATTTCTTTTTGTAAAGTGGCTTAAGTACAGTTAATGCTTTTTTCCTTTTTTCAGTTTCTGACATTTCAAGCATTAGAAAAGTGGTTTAGTTAGACATAAGAAAACAGTGTTGCAGCTGTAAAATTAAGACGCTTTTCCAAATGCCAGTTAAATAATTTAGTTGAATTAAGCCGTTTGGACAGCATCAAAAATAGTAGAAACACCCCTGTGAGACAGAAAAAAAAAAACTTTTTACTAAGCATAAAATGTAAAAAAATTTTTTTCGGCTTAAGTCGACTTAAGCCACTTTACCTTTTTAGTCAAGCATTAAAAATGCTGTCATTTTGACGTTATCGCTATCACGGAAAAATAATTCTTAGAGCATTTTTGATATCCCCATTAACACCGATAACTATCTTGCATTAAGTTTCTGCGTATAGGTCCATTTATTAGTATAATTTACATATTTATTGGAAATAAACGCTGATATCGATAATAATAATATGCCTCACTTTTAATTGTAATCATGTTTGGAAAGATAAATCTGCTACCGGACTATGGTTTCAATATTTAATGTTGAATAAAAAAAGTTCAGAAGTTCTGGGCGTGACCTTGTGAGGATGGGACTCCTCTTCGCTTTCTTTTTTTCTACTCCTATACTTTTGACAGGAATTTGCCGTAGAACAAGAACGTAAACCCTTATTTCTGATATGGTTTTAATATAGTAGTTATATTTAATATTCAACTTAAAAAAGTCTTGAAGAAGAATAAAAGCAATACTATAATTTCATTGTGAATTACTCACCGTGAATTACACCATTGACATGTCATTATTAAAATGTCAATGAAAAAATCGATGTAAACACAAAACTTAAGCGTTTCTTGTAGGATACCTTGCAAAATGGACTTCAAGATTGTGGAGGATATATTTTCCGGTGAGTGAATGTGATTATTATCCCTTTACACATTATAAGTATTTTTGCTTTAACAGAAATCATAGAACAAGGCTCTTCTGAACTATACCCCAACCTCGAAATAACCACCGAAAACCACTTAAAAAATACAGAGCCCACGGAATACCAATGTTTTCACTGCTTTTTAAAATTCGAATCGCACATCGATATGCTGGATCACATCGAAGCTGAGCACTTCACATTTGTATGTGAAAAATGTAACAAACATTTTCCCACCGATAAAAGACTAAAGCAACATTTAAGAGACGCTCATTTAACGGGAAAATTTCCATGTCCATTGTGTCGTAAGTTGGATTTTATTCATACATACTGAATTTGATTATTACATCCTTTTTTAGATAAACTATTCTCACGCAAAGATCACTGCAAGGATCACATCTACACACATTCTGATAAACCACTATTTCCCTGTGAATATGAAAATTGCAACAAAGTCTTCCGTCGATCTGTTAATCTCAAACAACATGAACGTATACATACGGAAAGCTATCGAAAACAATGTCCCATATGCAACGAAAGCATAGTATACCTGTCCAAACATATGAAGTCCCATTTGCAAACCAAAGAACATGCATGCAGTAGATGTGACAAGACCTTTAGTCGACGCTGTTATTTGCAAGAACACGAAAAGATACACTTAGGCCAAGTCGGATTTATTTGTGAGGAATGTAAACTGGAATTTAGAAGTTCAATCGCTTTATACAAACACAAGCGAAGCAAACACAATGCGGAACGATACATTTGTGAATTTCCGGAATGTAGCAAAGTGTATAATCGTAAAGACAATATGATGTCTCATATGAGACGAAAGCATAATCTAAGAGTAGTGGAAGTCATTAAAGGAAAAGAAGGGAATTAATCAATTAAAGTACAATATTTAAAGTTAACCAATTTACTTGCTAAACTATTTTCAAGCAAAACGGGAGTTGTGACTAAAGATGGACCTTAAATGTTTGTTTGTTGTCCATTGTAGAAATCTATATATATTTTTTAACATTCTGCTCACAAAGTTTTATTTTATTTTAAGTTATAAATCAATACTTTAGTTATTAATTTTATTTATTTATACAATAAATTTCTTATAAGGAGAAACAAGTGAAAAAGAAAGAACGAGATATTATACGCAATTTGTAGCAAAAGAAATACAAACAAATCAAAACACAAACGCTTTCAGTATTCAAATGGTGATTTATGGAATTGATATTAACAATATACAAAAAGGGCGATTTCATGATGTACTCACATAAATATGTGTGCAGTATTCAACATTCCAATAAAATTAAGAACAATAATCGAATAAGTTAGCGTCCAAAGCGTGCTTTTACCTACCCAATCTAGTCAACATAACCATTTTTTATTTTTGTTTTCAAGTGTATAATTTTATTTATAATAAAGATAATACATATTTCAGCTCTTTTTTTTATAATTAACGCGGACTCGAGGTATTTTGTACACTCCTACGTTGTTCGCACAAAAGATGTAATGACGACAGTGTAACGGCATTCTAAGCGATATGTGTGTTGCACGTGAAATGACCGAATGCTACAGGCGACTTTTTGGGGAAAATAGCTATGAAACAAGTTAAGGCACTAGACATATTGGCTTTGAAGGGTGTCAATATTTTCATCACCTATGAGTTTAAACGCAATGTTTTGGATCCTATATAGCAAATAACAGAAAGGTTTCAGGAGAACCTAATTAGAAGTGTGCATTGTACTCTTCTTTTGAGCTGATAAATACCTTGATATTTTGAACCCAGAACAGATAAATATTTCTTCCAACGCTACCAAGGCATTTCCCTTGTTGTCAATGACATCCACACCAATGACATCCACACCAAGAATGCAAAGTTTTTCGGTTTAGACAATGGAAGAGCCATTCATGAACAATGACTGAGCGTTTAATGTTTGCTTTGACGACTGGAGACTTGTCGTTTTTGGGAAGGAATAATTTCCATATGGTTGGTGGTTCCCCAATAAGATATTATGGTTATAAATATCAGACTATTGACCTTACATATAATACCGTTTTCATTCTACAGCAGAAAAATAAAGACATGAGTCAGGGAACGAATGTGAAAAGAAGAATCCTGTCGTCAAGATTGGACTATCCTGGATTGAAAAAAAAATGGAAAGAGATCGTTAATTAAAATCAAAAAGAGCACCGGAGACAGAACGGACATATGAGACGTATATTTTGTGGAGGTCAGAAACGTTTTGAATTGAACGTTTCGAAAAGTAATTCGTAATATATTAAAGAAGGCATTTATTTATCAGTTATTAATAAGAAGCGATCGCGTCTTGAGATGAGATAATTCATGAATATGGAATAAAAATTTGTTTACTGTTAACAATTTAATTACTAGAGGAGTGATTTCCTACTTTCTGAGTTTTATACATTCGCTATCGCTCTATAAGCTTCATAAACAGTGGTATATTTAGTTCTATGATACTATTTCGATTTTTCCAACTTCAATAAAGCCAGTTTACTATAAACTTTCTTGTGCATTATATTTAAAAGTTAAAGTTAAGTGCACGGCTTGAAGCTGATTGTTTTCTATTCACTTCATTGTGACGCCTTCTTCTTTAATATCCTCTGGGATATTGTCATGACTTTCTATCGCTATAAACAGATTTAGTATCACTAGTAGGTTTTCCTCGTTTAAGAGTTTTAATAGCTTATTTGGAACTTCGTCTAGGCCTACTTTTTTTTTTGTTTTTAGACTCGTTTAACACTTCTATTATCTCTTCTTTTAGGATTGCACGTCCAATCGGCCCACCATATGGCTGTATATGGTCACGCTAATCCCAGAATATTTCATTGATCCGATCTTTCCCTCTTTCTAGTTTTTCTCTCGTGCTCCGGAGAATCTCGCGATCTCTATCCTTCAACAACATCTACATTCCTCTACCTTTCAGTACCCGAAATCCTTTTAACTTTGTTATTAGGATTGAAGCTATCATGCATTCTGTCTAGACTGATTGCCTGATTGCCCTGTTTAGCTCTTTGTATCTATCGTGGACTGGTTTGTTCTTTCTTCTTGTCCATTAGTGATAGGATTTCTGTTGTTATCCAATTTTTCTTGGCTGCCGATTACTGTTGCTGAGATACTTTTTGCTCGTTTTCACTAATTTCACTTTAATTTGAGATCCTTATTTAGTTGAGAGAACTTCTTGTTTTTTTCGCTTTTTACTTGGTTTTGTATAGACTGGTCTGTTAGAAGTTTTAGATCTGATATGCCTTTTTCCCTACTCCCATCAATTTAATCTTTATTTCGGCAATTACGGTGTTATGACTTGATCTCACATCACCTCCTGGTAAAGTTTTCATTCTTTTACTACATTTCTAAACCATTTGTTTACGATCATATAGTCGATTAAGTTTCTTTTTGCTGACTTTGCCGTGGGATTTGGTGAAATCCACGTATGTATGTTTATAGATTTCTAGGGGGAGCTTGAACCATGTATTTATCATAGCTTACTTATTTAGTTTACAGAACTCTACAAGTCATTGGCTCCCTGGAGTTTGTGCACCCAAACCATACCCGCTTACAACAACTTCCGACATTGACATAAAGGTCTCCAATTATAACTACGACTTACATATCTCCTTTTTCTCTAATGCTATGTCTCCACCAAAACCAAATCTGGGATTTAGGGAAAAAATTTAGATTTACGTAAGGTGGTTCCACCGGGATTAGTATTGACGTTTGCTGCCAAAAAGGATCATCACAGCTGGTAATATTTTAACAAATTTCAAGATGCAAACGGATGTATAACTATTATTGGTATACAATATAAAGATACAAACCCAAGAGAAAGTGATATCAAATGTATTGGACAGGAGGATCGTCTACCACCGGAATTAAACAATTACAATGGAGAAGAAAAGGATTTGCAATAATCAAGGCAATGTTTAAGCAAAACAAATCACGAGAATGACGTTTGCTGACATAAAAAAACATTATTTGATTTATGCCGCTTGAGGATTTAAGTGGGATTTATTATAAATCTCGGATTTTGATCTGATTTACAGACGTCAAATCGTATGGTAAGTGAAGCTTTAGGTGGACTTAGCTAAATCGCGGATTTAGTTCTGATGGAAACATAGCATAAGTCAAAATTGTCGCAGTCTGTTGTAGAACTTGTAGTACTTGTATGATATCTATCAATTATTACTCTCTCTGATACATACAGCAATCCTGTAATTGATTTTATTATCTTTTCAGATACTAGACTTCTTACACCGTATCTGTTTCTGTTTGTGTCGACGCATGCATAGAATAACTTGAACCGCTCCTACTAAAGTATTAGGTCGTTGCATATGATTTTGCTGATTTGCCGATTTATAATGGGCGCGCGCTCAAGGGTTTTTGTGCCCTTAAAATATTTGTACACAGCGCGGGCGAAGGAAATTTAGGGAGGAAGAAAGGGCAGGTACGGATGTAAATTTTTTTTAAATGTTTGTAAGTTCTAACGACCAGGAAACACAGGGATTGGCAGGGCATTCCATAAGCGAGTTGTACGGCTTAGGAAAGAATCACGATATTTTAGAGTACGTCCGAAGATGGGCTATTCATAGCGAGACGGATGTTACGGTTGAAAGTTTGAATGGGCGGAATGCTACTGGCGATTTCAATGGAACACTGGTGTGGAAATAGCGATGAAACAAAGTGAGATAGGAGACATTACGTTGGAGCTGTGGGGTTTCAATTGATTGACTGATATTAGTATCACCTACGAGTTTTATCGTACGGTTTTGAATCCTATCTAGCAGGAGCAGAGTTGTTTTAGGAGCACCTGACCAGATTTTGGCATTGTACTCCAATTTTGAGCGGATGAATGCCTTATATATTGTGGCCAGATCAGAGGGGATAAACTATTTCTTATATCGCTTGAGGAAACCTAGACATTTCGCTGCATTTTTGACGACACCGAATATGTGGTCATTCCAACGTAAGTTGTCACTTACACACATACCGAGAATGGAAAGTTTATCGGTTGCGACGATGCAAGTGTTATTCATGGATAATGGCTGGGTATTTGAATATCGCTTTAATGACAGCAGACAGCATTGAGTTTTGGAAGCATTAAATTCCACTAGGTTGGTTATGCTGTTAATATCGGAATTTAATGAGCTTAACATACGCTGCTGTTCCCGTTCTTCAGCCGAAGAGCAGGGGCGTGAGTCCGGGAATGATTATGGAAAGCAGAGAGTACTGTCACCAGCAAAGGAATATATTGGATTAGAAATAGCAGACAAGAGATCGTTGACGAAAAATAAAAAGACTGTCGGAGACAGAACGAAGCCCTGGGGCACACCAGCATTTATTTTGTGAATATCAGACTTGAAACCGTCCAAGACAACTTGAATTGAACGTTCCGAAAGGTAATTTCCAATCCATTGAAGAAGTGAGCCATCGATCCCAAAAGCACGCATTTTCGACAAAAGAGCCGATGCCAAACTCTGTCAAATGCCTTTAAAATATCAAGTGCAACAATCTTGCTTTCACCAGATTGATGTACGCTTTGGTTCCACTTCTCGGTAAGACATGCCATCAAATCACCAGTGGACCTGTTGCTACGAAAACCATACGGCCGATCATTAAGAAGTTTTCGTATTTCGAGATATTTCATTAGCTTATGATTTATCAGCGTTTCCATGACCTTGAAAAGAAGGAAAGTAACTGCAATGGGTCTGCAGGAGAAAAGAGAAAAAGATTCTCCTTGTTTAGGGAAGGGCTGGACAAATGCTGTTTTCCATCTGCTCGGAAAGAGTCCTAAGGAGTAAGATTGATGAAAAACCTTACGCAGTGGTTTTGCCATCTAGACTAGCGGATTTGTGAATATTAAGATCTTTAAGAACTTTTGCTATTACACGAGTGCGGAAGTGGATTTGTCCCATTGAAGATTCGACGCACTCAAGTATAGGCGGAGACAAAGCATAATCTAGAAGTGTTGAACTGGCCGCAGTGTGCAGCAAGCAGATTGACCTTGTAAAAAGAGCTGACAGCTGGAATGTCATTGTAAATGAACGTTGGGATGGAGGATGAGGCAGAATTTCTACTGTTTTTGACGAATGACCAAAAATTGTTACTGCCTTTGGGACATTGCAGTATTTTTTGTCGTATTGGGATTGCACATGCTTGAGAAAGACGTTGCAGTCATTTCTGGCTCGTTTGAACTTTTTTCGGTTTTCCTCTGTCGGGTTGGTCTTGTAGGACCGAAAAAAAATATTTCTCTAACCCTGACAGCCTCTTTACAACTCGAGTCGTACCATGCCTTTTCTTTTGGATTGATACTCTTCATCCGATAAGGGATAAAGTTTCTCATTCCAAAGAGAATGGTGTCTGTGATCATATCAGCAGCGGCATCCGCGTCGTTATCGAGGAAACATAACGACCAGTTAAAATTCCTAAAGAAGCCTTTAAGACCGCTCCAACTGGCTTTCTCGTATTGCCATACGGTTCTTTTAGGAATCTTTTCTCTAATTGTGTGGTGGGCTTACGAGAAATATCTAATCAATTTTCCTAAAAGGGAAGTCAAATTAATATTTCTGCTCAGTTGAAAATAAATACAATGAAAGTGGAACTATGGAAATTATGGAATCGGATCAGGATAATATAAGTGACAAAGAAAACTGTAACTTAGTTGTTGTTATTCGTACGCGGTCAAATCATTTTAACTTCTGGGGCGATGCCGACTTTTATAGAAGATTCCGAATGCTGAAAGTTTCAGCCCTTCGTGTATTGGAGGAACTACGCTCTAACATTGAACATGCAACAACTTGGTAAATATTTAAAAGCTTCTTCTGTTTAGGAATAGTGCTTTAAATCCAGAATGCATGCTACTGCTGGCATTGCGATTCTATGCAAGTGGGGGGATGATGATATCCACTGCAGACTTTAGTGGTGTTTCCGTATCAGCAGCATGCAGAGTAATAAAAATCGTGTCGCACTACATAGCTCTATTGCGAAGTCGCTACATAAAATTTCCTTCAACAGTCGAAGAAATGAAGAAAAAGAATACGGAATTTTATAGAATTGTTTCGTTTCCACCCACACTCGCAGTTTTACATTCCACACACATTCGCATTCAGTCACCAAGTTTGTACATATATCCAATATTCTGAGTTTTTTTTTCAATTTTATTTGTTTACTACTAAAAGGCAGACTAAACGGAGAAATTAAAAACGATGTGCGATCCATACTTAAAAATCTTCACATGATTCAACAATTTTTAACAACTTTAGAATAAGAGCACGTTTTGAAAGTGAATTCGGAAACAATTTTACTATTGCTGACGGCGGATATCAATGCAGGAGCTATTTAATGACACCTTTAACTAGTTGCAATCTACCAGAAGAGAATCGCTACAACGAATCGCTTATTAAAACACGTAATTGTGTTAAACCGCCGTACGGGGTATGGAAGAGACGATTTCCTGTTCTTGCATTAGGTCTAAGACTACAAAATCTGTCAGCGCAGAGTGTTATTGTAGCAGCAGCAATGCTTCACAACATTTGAAACAGAGCCACCACTATTGGGTCACCATTTGTTGGAGCGCGTTGAGGACATAAACAATATCCACTGGCTGTTGGAGAAGGAAACACAGCGGTTAGAAATATTTTAATTAATGGTTATTTTGCGAACATTTTAAATGAAAACCTAACACGCAATTAAAAAGAAAGAAAAATGAGTTCAGTTGTATTTATCTAGTTTAAACATATATAACTTCTTCGGAAATAAATAATTGCACGTTCTACCGTTTTACACAACAGTTTGTTTCAATCACTTTGCGGCATCTGGCAATGGAAGTAGCTGGGACTCCAGCACCTTCATTTTTAATTCATGCTCTCTTGCCATGTATTGAATTTGGAGCTTATGAACTTCGGGGTTATGGTACATTTGCTCTTTTGCTATTTTAGTTCTTATTTCTGCTAGCTCTCTCCATTTCTCATACGATGTTGATTTTTTTGAAATCCTTTTTTTTTCTGGTCAGCTGTTGATTGTCAGATTCTGCGGAGTGCAATTCTAAGAATAGAGAACAATAACATTTATTTACATTGTTACAATCTTATCTTTATCTGAAGAAATATCGTTTTTTTTTTTGTTCGCTACATTTTTTTGGAAGACTTTGTATAGATGTTGCAAGTCGACTTTTCACCGGTGTTTTCTGTGTCTGAAATATATATAAAAAAAACTATCATGAGATAATTTTTAGATCAACAGTTGGATTTTATATACCAGTTGGAGTTGGTTTCAAGAAATCCGAGTCATATATAGAAGGGAGCCCCTCTATTTGGGTTCCCAGAAGCTCGTGCAGAGTCTCGTACACGTTGCTTATATTTGAATCCTGCGGCGGTCCTCGTTCTATAGCATACATATTTTTTTTCTCATTAGCATATTTTTGCTTCATTGTTTTTTTAAATTCTCATATTTTATTCAAAACACTGGCCGTTCTGCATGCGTTGCGTAAGTACAATTGAGTTCTTTTTCTATTTCTAGCCATGCAGCGGCTTTTTATTCGCATAAACTCTGTCCGTGCTTTTGTTCTCTATTACATTTCGGTGTCTTACAACGATTTGTAATAGTGTTCCCACTTCCACAACATTAAAATTAGGACTTCTTCTTTTTTGCTTGATGTCCTTTATTTAAATTTATTTTTCACACAAAAAGCACTCAAACGAGAATTAATAGCGAATTTGGTTTGACATTTCGTCCTCACGTCCTCACAATGAATAATTACCGTAAATGATTCACAATGGCACTCAATTAATGACTTAACTAAACCACCCTTAAATATCGACTGTGAAAACGAAAACTTCCTATGTTTAACCCTATACTTAATTAAACCAATGCTTAAGCTCGCACTGTGATATCGGGCATAAATGCCAAAACAGCTGGTCTGTACTTACAGACGTGGACGTGCACAGAAAAGTGATTACTTTTTAGCCCGCGTATATTCACTACGTCCACCTTGAATTCCCTAGTCATAACTGTAAACAAACACAGTAAACACAAACACCGACGTTACTAAGCAAGGTTGCGAAGTGAATCCGAATCAAATTGCTGTAGCGAGAGAACAGTTCCAAACAGGTTCACTTAGTTCGGAAAAGAAGACTTTTCGTTAGAAACTAAGGCAAAGGGAAGACCACAGGGGATTATTGACAATGAAGAACGTACGACATTGGAGAAAATCCAGCAACGACTGCTACTTGCCTTCCTGCAAAGCTAAAGATTCCTCTGCAATCATAGGTCGTCACCTTTCAGGCAGCGGAAAGGTAAAGAACTGGAGAGATGGGTCCCCCACCTCTTAACACCAGCAAATATGCTACGTCGTTTGGAGATTGCAATATGCTTAAGAAATATTGCATCGTGTGGATCCTTTCCTGCATCGTGTTTTCACCTGCGATGAGAAGTGAATCCTTTACGATAATAGGAAAAGTCTGAAAAATGGTTGAACGACAGTGAGCCTCCCAGGAGAGTTGCCAAGACTGAACTACTCACCAGAAAGGTGCATGCATGGTGGACCAATGAAGGAGTTGTGGCGTTTCTTAAACGCATAGCAGAATCATACGAAATCTTCGAAATAATGGATAGCAAATTGCCCCACTTCACTGCTTTCGCTGGTAGAAGTTGTTTCGTTTTCAACCTGGAAACCGGCAATTTTATTTGTAACTACCTAATAGTATTCTGAATATAAAATAGAAGTCACATCTCTAGACATGAGAATGAAACACTCTATTTTGAATTGGTCATCTTAGACTTTTCTTCTGGTTGACAGTTATAAATCAGCCATTCGCGAGACGAGCAGACAGTGCAGAAAGTCGATTTGTTGCAAAAAACTTGTAACGTATTAAATTTGCACTAAGGTTGCTTAAAAAAGTCAAATCAACTTGAAATATCCAGTTAGTTCTTTTTTAAATTCTTATATCACTATGTGTTAAGTAAAAAGTAATAAACGGACTGCTTATTAATTATTCTGTTTTTTTTTTTTTTTTAATTATCAGAAATGAGTTCGAAATCTGTATTTGACGATCCTGAAGAAGCGAGTGGGAAATTTGCCAGAAAAGCCAAGGAATCACCATTCATGCTAGTGGGTAAGTGTAAAAGAAAAAAGAATTCAATTAATTGTATCTGTGTGTGCATTGAACCAAATTCAAGATCAAGAGCAAGCCCACTGAAATCATAAGATGTCCTGACATTGACCTCTGTGGCATTTTTCGAGTGTTAACTAAATTGTTGAATTAAATTGAATTGTTCCTTTTGTTATAATCGATTATCTAATAGAAAGCGATTTGCAGGGTTCAAAAAGCAAAGAGCTTCTTCCACCCCCCAACTTCTCCACGAGATGTGACGTAATATTTGATAATTTGCTAACCACTAGATCTGTGATGAAATGTTCTCAAAATTAGTTAGTTGAATTGGCTATACATGAGCATACACATGAGCATGCGAATACGTATGAAGTGAATGCTCAAGGTGCTTGGTTAGCTCTGTTTTTGGGTCGGCTTAAGCAGGCTTTCATGTAATGAATCACGCACTGATGGATTAGATTATAAGCCTTATGTTGATCTGCTTAGGATGCAACACAAAATGCAAGTGACTAATAATAAAATACTGCGTCAAATACTACGTCAACGATGGCACGTGCAAAATTCTGTTTAAATACATATCGACCTTCATTGACTATTTTAAGATGCCGCGAAATATATAAATTTTCTGTGTTAAGTGGAATTTTTTTTTATTTTGTCAGCTGTTTTGGATATTTTCTTCCGCTTTTACATATTTGCTGACCATTTTTTCATTATCTCTAACAAGTAATTAATAATGTTAGAAGAAATCATTTGTTGTGTATTTTGATTGCACTTGCAGAGGTCTATAAAAAATATGCATTAACGTTTTGTTGCTAATCAAAACAGTGTTATCTTTGCTGAACGCAGGAAGTTTGTCAGCCAGAGTCATGATGTAGGCACATGTATTAAATGTCTGCGAAAAACGATTGCGTAATTCACGGGGTTTCTGAAAATGTATTCAGGTTTTGTGATTAGTTTTCCACCTAGAACATTTCCATTTAATTAAATCTCGTTTGTGTATCCGTTATTTGAATCATGTGAGTTGTATTGTGCTGTTTTGTACCTACAATGCAACTCACATGTTGTACCTACAATGCAACTTACAGTGCCTCTTGCTAGAATTATTTTTATTTTAGTTTTTTTTTTCTTTAACGTTGGTTTGGGTGGTAATAGATCACTACGTTGAGTACATTTAGTTGTGTGTATGAAGATATTTTCTTTTATGTGTTGATGTGACAAAGGAGAAACGCATAACTTACCTCCAAGCTTACGTGAAAGATGGCGCGAAATAACATACGTCACCTTTTAAAGATCCCAACATTTTCTTCATTGCCTTCCAGATGTGTATGTATGTCATCTGGCACGTCTTATGCAAATTTCTTCCCTTGGCTGTTGAAAGCAATGAAGAACTGATTCAATGTTCAAGATTTGTATATTTTGGCTAACGATTTGAAATTATTGACTTTTGTTTAACACTTTCTACCATCGTAATTCTCAGTATTTTGTTATGAAATAAGCATAACGCAGTAATTTCCTTGTCAATTTTAGAATTTCTATCCCTTATATTCTTATTCATACATCACATATAATTTTTTATAGTTTTCCTACAATACATTTACCCAAGCGGAGAATCTGAATTTGTCAGTGAACACTGTTTTTCTTTTTGTCTGATGAAATGCGACAATTTTAAGATCAAATCAAATGGGTATCCGTACATAAAATATCTTTCGCGCTAAACTTTGATTTGGAGCTACAAAACGAATGACCCTACTGGGTGTGTAAAACTTCGAAGCTGATAATCTTTTTTGGCTTAGCCGCTTTCTCACTTACAAAGTTGCAGCATAAAATAAAGCCTTACGCGATTACAGATCATGTACAATATTAATCTCAATGCATATATTTTGTATTTATCGATTTTAAGTAACTACAGAATTGATCTGTGGGCTTCTTTTGTGTTGCCTTTGGCATTAAAAACCTTTCGAGATTAATCATTTTATTTATAATTGACTGACTAACATCGGTTGTGAATTCAAATAAACCTATGTACAATATGTTCGAATCCCCGGTCATCATTGTTGTACTTTCTGTCCGTGAATATGCTTAAACATCACCGAGCAAAATAAGATCTCGATGAACTTGCCAGGAAGGGCTTAGGCGAGGACTTCTTAGGATCTGAAAAATGTCATTTTCTTATTTTTTTATTAAATAAAAAAATATATATTTCACATAAAATGTATAGATTCTGAAGTGAATGAATTCTTTTACAGGGTCGTAAAAAAACGCGAACCCGGTGGCTGAACCTACGCTAACCATCCGACTTACAAATCAAAGACAAACGAATCCCGTTTAATGTATTTATTCACGAACTCCCACTAACAAATTGAGTTCCCAGGTTTGAACAGGTTAGCAGGGTGTCGTGCTAACTGCCCTCCCTTTGAAAATCTGAGTCCCACAGTTCTGAAAGCTGCTTCGCGATCCTAAGAGGCGCCAGAGATTGTACTTTCGGCAAATCTCCATTCTTGTTAATTTTGCTCCAAAAAGCGAAAGCTGCGACCGCTATCAGAAAGAGGGTCATGATGCTAGCAAGATCCGCTAAGAGCCTGATATTTCTCGTGCTTACGTTGTGCACGTATTTCACGTTAACCTTGTCCCCTACTGAAGTGACATTTGGAAGAACTGACGGTAGTGGTTGGAGGTATGTGACCACGGAACTTGAAAATATACTATTATTCAGCTGGAATTCGAATTATTCGTTGTGAATTCGAATTGGGAAAATACCAGATATATTTTTTGATGTATCACAGTGGCAAGCTGGCCATGGAAATTTGTAGCGTTTAAACCGAATATACAAGCTGTGTCTCCTCCTTTTAACAGATGGAACCTTCGCATACCGTTACATTTCCCAATATATAAGTTAGTCTCTAAAAACAACAAAAGTTTATCAGCCAGCCATTTTTAAGCTTATCCAATCCAGTTGATCGATCTAGATATCCTATAGACTTTGCTTTTCAGTGATTTTGTTGCCAATTTTCCATCAGAAACTCAAGTGTCTGTAGGTCGATGAGATGTATCAGTTTTAAGTATCCATCAATGATCCTGTGACTGTGACGATTGATGATTGATATTCGATTATGTCATAACCTTGTGCGACGATTGCTGATATTAATAAAAGCCTAAATAGCATAGTGTACATAATTACTTAGTTCTAGATAAATACAGTTCGTTAGGAGTGTACAATATACAACATTTCTAATATTTATATATATTAGTGCAAATCGAAGTACATCTTGATAGTTAAAAAATAAGTTCAAGGAATATAGAATGTTATTAAAAATTTATAATAAGTATAAAATTAAGACTTATAGAAAAAGGTCTTAAACTAAGAGTTAAATCTAAATCGTGCCGAAGTGCCTTGTGTCTCTTTTTTGTTTTGTATACATATTCAATTTGTACATTTTATGATTTAACACGCAATATGTTTGTGTGCGCTTGCTATGTGTGTTTTGTGCACTTCTCTTCATGTCGAAGTCACGACAATTCCACAGTTATTTTTTCCCGCTATTTCTTTTTGAAAAAAGAGTCTTTGATTTTTGGCGTTAACGCCTTTTGCCGAAGTAGAAATGACTTCGCATTTTTAAATGTTCTCGGTGTTTTACTATACTTGTTTGGAACCATATTGCTTTTCTTCTGCTTTCATCTAATTTCAGCCATAAGGTGTTGGTTAACTTTTTTCGAAAATCTATAAGGTTTTGGTAATTAAATATCTGCGATCTGCCGAAAAATATGTTCTTCGGATTATGCAAGTCGTTCAACCTGGCCATTCATTTCTGAGTGTCACACTGACTGGTGTTCGGTATACTTTTATGCCTAGCTTATTCACGAATTTCATTACTGTTGGACTAATGAAGCTGCATTCGTTGTCGATAACTAAAATTTTCGATGCCGTAAGATAGTGCAAAATCTTTATAATTTGGTTCCTAAGGTGTAGACCAGACCTGATTTTAACGTGAAAGATTTTGCCAAGTTTAGAAAATTTTTCTATACAGCTTACGAATCTCTCATTTTAAATTTCCAAAACGTCCAAATGTAATATTTCGCAAGTATCGTTGATCACGGGGGCACTGTTTTATAACTTGATTGGGCCAGCAGCGCAACAATCAACTTTATAGTTTTGCTTTACCTCCCAGTGGTAGTCCCCGGTAACTGCAAGAGTAAACCTTTGCTAAAATGCTCAGCCTGTACGTAAGAGGTTAAAAAGATGTGATGAACCACTTAATGGTCTCGAATAAAAATGGATTCACTGTTGACGACCTTTGCAAACGTATAAAGGACAATTACGTTCGGATCTGCACGTGTATTTTTTAGAACCTTGACAGGCCACGTGTAGCCGAGCAATTAGCAGAGGCCCTTGGCTTCTATCACGCAGATATCGCCCCCATTCAGGAAGTGCTTATTCGGATGCGGATTTTCCATATGCGGCAGACTTAGGCAAGAAATCTTGAGCTTCCGACACGCGAGCGCGCGTCTTATAACAATCCGTATCGAGGCTAAATTTGTTGACATAAGCCTAATATGCCGTCATGCTCGTAAGGAAGACAAGAACAACGGCACCAAAGAATGTGTCTACAAGCTTCTTGACAAGACATATGAGCAATGTCCGGCAATTTCAAGATATGAAAGGAGAAATCTGTGGTAGGTCTGTTGCCAGACTTAGGCTGGTTGACTTTGCGCCTGGACGATATATTACAGTAGCAAGCACACGGTCTCCTCATTTCTATATACCATACACAAGGGCACATGACGGTCTCCGGATTATGAAACGCCAAATCAAACTGATCACATTTCGATAGACGTAAGGCATCCCTCCAATATTCTGGACGTCCGAATGTTTCGGGGAGCCAATATTTACTCGGATCACCACCTTGTTGCAGCCAAGGTGCGAATGGGGATTTAACAAACGCCACTACAAAGAAGCATAACTGTAAGAAGACATAACGTTGAAGGGCTCCGACCGCAAGCGAATCTTCGCTAAAGACGTATCTCGCATTGATCAGACAAAAAAATGAAATCGTGGGGCGCGTGAAATTTCTATCAACAGTCAACCGCTCATATCATTATAAATGCTATTGACATATTTACTCAAATTAAGCTACGCCGCACGATTTTATTTTTTTGTCTAATTAATTTCCTAGATTGATGAGGGGAGTGGTGTGATGACTGGTACCTAGGAGCTACTGAATTATTTTTTTGCTTTTAGTACATTATCTACATCATTATTATCTTTATTTTCAATAAAACCGTTTAACTTAAAAATTTTTGTTTACTTATTTTATTTTCAAGTTTTTAGTTTTTATATTTCTCATTCTATTTAGTTCATTTAGTGCCTCATTATTACAAGGTTTTTTTCTTGACAATTTGTTGCAATCTAATTCCTCAATACATAATCCTTCCAAAGACTTTACTCGACTCAGGGCCACGTATGCTCTCATTCTACAGACAATTTCGAGCCTAAATACACAACTGCGTGTTCTACGGTGCTGCCTTGCATTTTGTGGACAGTGGAAGCCCATGACAAAATTAAGGGCAACATTATAATAATGATAATATGTAATCCGCCATCTTGTAGAGGCGGCCATCTTGGATTATAAATTTGTCATAGTGTACACTATTCTACTTGTAAAGCCCTTTTATTTGATACCCATATTGAGGGGGTTGTGAGAAAATATGTAATGCGCCATTTTGTAGAAGCGGCCATCTTGGATTTACAATGATACTAATTATATTAAATTGTATTTTATGAGAACTTAAGGCATGTAACAAATTTCAGATCAATCTGTCAACAGGAAGGGGGTTAAATTTCAACTACTAAATTTGATCCAAACAAACAAACAGGGCAAGCTAAATAAAACAGTTTAAATATGGGGATTATTTATGGAACATAATATTTTCCAAACGACGCAACGCCGGTTACGTTTCAAAGTTATAGAAAATGGGGGTTAATAAGATATTTTTGCAAGAAAATATGACAGTCAACATTTTAAGTAAAAAAAATTTCAAAATTCACTAACTTTTTACACATAATTACGAGTTCAACGATACCATACACGCATACATTTGAAAGATGTTATGTATTTTCAATAGAAGTCAAAACAGGGCAGTGTAAGACTTTACTTAAAACCCCTGTATCTTGGAGGGGATGCATTTCCGATGTTGTTTTAAAATCCGTCGAAGTGTCACACTTTAGCTTAGATAAAGGTTAAAATGAATAAAGACAAATACCTTGAATGTTTTGTGAAATTCTGAAATGAAAATGTTAATTGCTCTAATGAGGTGAAAAATAAGAGTATCTACAAGTTGTTCAGATAAATAAATTGATCTCAAAGCTAGATACTAACGTTTGAGCTTAGTGTATTTTGATATTTCACCACTCTTGAATTTTCATAGTAATCCGACGATAAGTAAGCTAATTAGCATTTATTTCACATCCGCAAATTATTTTAATATTTTTTTTGTTGGCTATGCTAGTGAAGTTTGTTAGCACTTATGATTGTTTTCTTATACTTTATTAGGAAAGTAATAATAAACCTTTTTGCACATGTGCTCTGCGTCTGTCACAGTGCAACACACAAATCAATTTTCCAAATGCATACCTTTCAAATTATAGTCTTGAATTGTTGATTTGCAGAGCAACAAACTAATCATTGCTCAGTTAGTTGTTATTTAGGAGAAAATTGACATGAATGTATAATTTTAAAGAATTATATTCCCTTTAATGGAACATAGCATTTTTCTATTACCTATTTACATATGTACATATTATCTTACAGAAAAACAAAATTTCCTAACAAAGCAATGCATCAAATAAGTAGATCTTTTATATCACTTATGTTATATTATCGTCAAAGAGAATGAAATATCATGTGTACTTGTATATAATATATGTATATAAATGACAGGTACCATACTGTTGTTGCGATATGGTAATTGCACCATATGGCGGATTATTTTAGCAAGACGTGAAACCTTTAGTCTCCTTCAGTTCATCAGTTAGAATAAAGAGCTTTCAGATCCAGGTGTTCTTCTCCAAACCGAATGCCACTAATTAACAGCTTTATGTGTGAATGTAAGTGATAATTATGTGAACCTAATGGTATTGCCGGGATACTATCAAAATGGCCCTTAAAAATTGCATCAATCACTAAGAACATTTATGTTGTGAGACAAATTAAGAATCATTTTGTTTCATGTAAACCACTGTTGTAGTAATGTCTTCTTAACGTCTCTTGATCATGTGCTGGGGAAGTTATTCAACCCTTTTGCAAATTTATACTTACCACCCGGAATAACCATCGTGTGGCGCTCCCATTTCTCCGATTTGAGTTGTTGACATTCCCTCTAAATCTTAGCGTCATAGCTTGACATTTGCAAAAGTTACGTAGCCAAGAGTACATCTATCTATATGTGTGTTGGCGATTTTTTACAATTTTAAAAAACGGATTTAATGGTGCGCGAACGTTGGAAATGTTGGAATAGTGTTTCGGCAACGATTCTCTAAAGAAAACGGTCATTTACCAGTGGAACGAGCGGTTCAAAAGTGGTCGTGAGTCAATCGAAGATGATGAACGCAGTGGCATAAGTACCATCGACATAGAAAACCGACGAAAACATTGATGAAGTCAAAGAAATGTTGGTCAATAACCGCAAATTAACCATTAGAGAGATAGTGGAGGACTTGAACATTGCCTATGGATCCGTCCAAGACATTCTGGTTATTGATTTAGGTTTCCGCCGTGTAGCAGCAAAGTTGGTGCCAAAAGACCTCAATTTCATGCAAAAAAGAGACCGTGTTGACGTCGCAAAAGAGATAATTTGCGAGGGTGAATCCGATCCCACATTCATCAAAAGGATCGTTACTGGAGACGAGACGTGGGTTTATCAGTACGACACGCAATCCAGACATCAGGCAAGTGAATGGCGTTCACCAAATCATCCGAGACCAAAAAAGCCACCTTGTTTTCAGTGAAAAAAGAAGGCAATGCTTACGGTTTTCATGGATTACAACGGTGTAGTGGATCATGAATTTTTGCCAGAAGGCCAGACAGTAAACAAAGAGTATTATTTGGGCGTTATGAGACGTTTGCGTGAAGCAATACGCCGAAAGAGACCAGAATTCTGGGCAGAAAACTCGTGGATTTTGCACCATGATAACGTACCGTCGCATAGTGGCATCATTATTCATAATTTTTTGACGAAAAAGGCAACAAATACCGAATTCTCCTGATTCAATCGAGTTAAAAAACCACTACGGGGAACGCGTTTCAGCAGCCGAGAGGAAGTAATGGAAAAATCGCAGGAAGCACTGATGGACATATAAAAAATGTTGCGAGGATTGGGTCAAGCGCTGGCATAAGTGTGTTGCAGTCGATGGGGATTACTTTGAAGGGGACAATATAGATTTAGATGAATAAACTTGTACTTTTAATTTTCTGAATAAATTACGGGATGATCAAGGTGGTATGTACATTCAATTTTGTTATTCCGTCATTTGCCTTATGCAAAGCAAGAACCATAATATTGTACTATAAACACTTAAATATGTACACTGGTGATCACTAGGATGAGGCCATATATTTTGCAATCGATTTTCACTCGTTATACCTGTTTGAAATTTTGTACCCTTAAACTTTTACTACCTCTGAACAGGTACATATTTTCTCAATAGGAAGTCGTAAAATTAAAGGATAAATAAGAAACGACCTTTAGAATTTCCCAAGATCAAACACTGAATTTCTTGAAAAGCGTATAAAAAGATGCGCCAAACATTTGAATTTCAATTGATATTAGTTTGAAAATTATGTGTGTAAGTGTTTGGTTAGGTGGAGCATTATCACAATAAAATTAGTCTTTCCATTCGCACTATTGACTTGTTTGTTTTGTGTGAATCACTTTCCACGTTTCTTATCATATGATCAATTTTATTTGTTGTGAACTTTTAAAAATGCGCTCTTCTGATTAAATTTGTTTTCGTTTTCTTTACAGGTATTGCTGGTTTCGTTGCAGCTGGCATCTATGGCGCTTACAAATATAGGTCACGCGGTAATATGAGCACCAGCGTGTTTCTCATGCAACTTCGTGTTGCAGCTCAAGGCGCTGTTGTTGGTACCCTAACCCTGGGTCTTGGATATGCTATGGCGAAAGAATACCTGTTCGATCAGAAACCGAAAGAAGAGTAATAATTCTTTATTTTTATTTATTTTCTTTTTATACTCGTACATGTATTGTAGTTCTTTAATAGTAAATTATTCAGTAAAAATTGTAAAACAAAGTTTAAACATATTTATTTGTTGTTGCCTTAATTTTTTTTTTTTAAAGTTATTTTATTTTATTTAAGTTTTCTTTTACCTTTTTTATATTTATTTTCAGTTTGAGCGTACAAAAATCAATTGGTCACTAGTAGGATACGTTTAATTATTTTTTTTGCTAAACAACATTTCCATCAAAAGCTCTGAAATTCGCTTACATAAGTATCATGTATTAAACTCAATATTAGTTAAAACAAATCAATTATGTATATTAGCCAGTGTTGCAGTCAAAAACCATCCATAAGACTAAGAAAAAACGACCTCATAATCACTTCTGCTTGCTACGCAGAGATGAGGTGTTCATTTTTGTTAAACGATTGGCAAATTCTATAAATGTTACTGTTATGTTGCCTGTGATATTGACTAAACAGAAAATATGATTATATGTAGATAATAACAAAACAAAACAAAAAAGAAAAATTAAACGATATAAAAAAGAAACAAAAACCAACACAAATATGTATATTTTTCTTTCTATTTATTCAATAAAACGAAAAAATGTCTAAATGGAATATTGAACTATTTAATATAACGCGTTTAAAGAGCAATACGAATACATCAACGTAGAAATACAGCTGATGTCTTTTAATTAACATAGGGTTCTAAAGAATTTATTTCCTAATATGTTTGCCAAGTCCGGGATCCATTCTTCCATAATACAATGCAACACAAAAAAAAAGAAAGAGTTTTACCACCAAACGGATGCGATAGTGACGCAGATGAATTAAAAGTGTACCTATTGCAGAAATTAAAAGCAGCGTTGATTCCATTATGGGCAACACCAAGCATAGGAAGTCGGGATATACATATGGAAGAATGGGATATACATGACTAATGGGCGTTAGGAAACAGAAATGCCTATAAAGAAATCGGTAACCAATTCAATTAATAAAGGGTAATTAATGGAACTATTAAACCTCCTGATGTTCACTTAAACGGTGACTCAAAATATCAACTATCTATCTATTTATTGGTACCCTGTATAACACTTCTTTCTCAGATTTTTATTTTTTGAACAAGAAATGCAGGTGTAATTTGTATGTGCTCTGCTGCACTGCAAATAACGTTTACGAACATCTGGCAAATGAAAACTGTGTTATCGAACACTAAGCCAAAGCATTTTTACTATGATGGTCACCTTGATCGTACGGCTCAGAAAGTTTTGGGTTTCAGAGGGACAGCGCAATGGAGGACGACGTCGTCTTAACTGGGAGATAGACTAATGGTATTGGCACCATGGTATAGCAATACTGTGTTCTATACCACATGTCTGTCACTACAATACCATGTTAGAAGCTAGTATACCACGAAACTTATACCTAGTATTGAGATTAATAATTTTTTGGTGGTATACCACCATCTTACTGACTGCAGTGCCACTTTCTCTCAGCTGGCGATTCTTTGACAAGTAATCACAGTGAAAAAGTACAGCATTGTTTTTGTACAATGGATTCGAAGAGAAGTATTTTATCCAAATGCGAAACAACACAAACCTCAAAGTATACTACTTAACAAGAAAATCAGCGTGTTCAACGAAATGCTATCTGTCAGCGGTTGTAATATTCACTATACTATGGTACACGTATCAATACCAGTAGTATGTCCACCACATTACGTGGCGCACACAAGTGAATGAAGGTCTCAACCGACTACGGGTGTTCGGTGTTCGAGGGCGTCCACTGTTTGAGTGATATTAGTATCACCTATGAATATTTTCGCACGGTTTTAAATCCTATCTAACAGGACCAGATGTAGGCATTGTACTCCAATTTCGGGCGAATAAATGCCTTATATATTGAGGCCAGATCAGAGGGGGTAAAGTATTTCTTACATCGATTGAGGAAACCTAGACATTTCGCAGCATTTTTGACGACACCGAATATGTGGACATTCCAGCGTAAATTGTCATTCACACACATACCGAGAATGGAAAGTTTATCGGTTTCGAAGATGCAAGTGCCATTCATGGATAATGGCTGGGTGTTTAAATTTCGCTTTAACGACAGCAGACAGCATTGTGTTTTGGAAGCATTAAATTCTGCTCTGTTAGTGGTTCCCCAATTAGTTATGCTGTTAATATCAGAATTTAATGAGCTTAACATATGTTACCGTTCCCGTTCTACAGTCGAAGAGCAGGGACGTGAGTCCGAGAACGAATATGAAAAGCAGAGAGTACTGTCGTCAGCAAAGGAATATATTGGATTAGAAGTAGCAGACAAAAGATCGTTGATGAAAATTAAAAAGAGCGTCCGGGACAGAACGGAGCCCTGGGACACATCAGCATTTATTTTGTGAATATCAGACTTGAAACCATCCAAGACAATTTTAATTGAACGTTCCGAAAGGTAATTTCTAATCCATTGAAGAAGAGAGTCTTCGATTCCAAAAGCACGCATTTTCGACAAAAGAGCCTGATGCCAAATTCTATCAAATGCCATAGAAATATCAAGTGCAACTATCTTGCTTTCGCAAGATTGATGTACGCTTTGGTTCCCCTTTTTGGTGAGACATGCTATCAGATCACCAGTGGATCTCTTACGAAAACCGTACTGCCGGTCATTGAGAAGTTTTCGTCTTTCGAGAATTTCATTAGCTGACGATTTATCAGCGTTTCCATGACCTTGGAAAGAAGGGACGTGAGTGCAATGGGTCTGTAGGAGAAGAGAGAGGAAGATTCGCTTTTTTTAGGGACGGGCTGGACAAATGCTCCCAGTCTTAAGTAGTGGGATTCATGAAAAAGCTAACGCAGTGGTTTTGCCAGCGAGGAAAGAACACCTCTTCAGAAGGAGGGGAGATATACCATCTGGACCAGCGGATTTGTGAATATTAAGATCTTTAAGAACTCTTGCTACTACACGAGTGCGAAAGTGGATTTTCCCCATTGAAGATTCGACGCACTCAAGTGTAGACGGAGACAAAGCACAATCTGAGAGTGTTGAGCTGGCTGCAAAGTGTGCAGCAAGCAGATTGGTCTTGTCCAAAGAGCTGACAGCTGGAATGTCATTGTAAATGAGCGTTAGGATGGAGGATGAGGCAGAATTTCTAATGTTTTTGACGAAAGACCAAAAAGTTTTTACTACTTTTGGACATTGTAGTATTTTTTGCCTCAGTTTTTGGTCGTATTGGAATTTTACACGTTTAAGAAAGACGTTGCAGTCATTTCTGGCTCATTTGAACTTTTTTCGGTTTTCCTCTGTCAGGTTGCTCTTGAAGAACCGAAAAAATATTTCTCTAACCCTGACAGTCTCTTAACAACTCGAGTCGTACCATGCCTTTTCTTTTGGTTTGATACTCTTCATCCGATGAGGGATAAAGTTTCTCATTCCAAAGAGAATGGTTTCTGTGATAATATCAGCAGCGGCATCCACGTCGTTATCAAGGAAATATAACGACTAGTTAAAATTCCAAAAGAAGCTGTTAAGACCGCTCCAGTTGGCTTTGTCGTATTGCCATACGGTTCTTTTAGGAATCTTTTCTCTAACTTTATGGTCGGTGTACGAGAAATTAGCTGATATAACACAATGGTCCGACGAGCCTAGAAGGGAGAGCACATCAACGGTGTACCTATCAGGGTGAGAAGTTAAAAACAAGTCCAGAGTGTTGGCGGTATGACTATCAATATCTGGTATTCGTGTAGACTCATTTACAAGATCTCAACACACCGTACTTCGGGTGTTGTCTGTCCAGAATGTCGAAGCCACCCAGAATTGTTTATATTGAAATCGCCCTTCATGACGATTTCAGTATGAGGATACAGGGATACAATTCTTTGAATGGAGTCAGACAGCGCATCAAGCTCGTTAAAAGTCGAATTGTTGTCCAGTTTGGGGCTTCTGTAAATAAAGCAGTAGTGGATAATTTGCTTACGGATATGGAATTTTAACCCCCAGAAATTGAATTCCAGATTGGAACTACGCACGTAAATGGCAAGACCGCGGTGGGAGAAGAATAATGGCAATGGTTCGTAACCAGGTAGCTTCAGATCGGAGTGATCTGAGAGGTGTGGGCGGGGATCTATATGTGTTTCACAACAGGTCTGTATTTGCAGAAAAGTGATTACTTTTTATCCCGCGTATATTGGCAATATCCACTCTGAATTCCCCAGTCATTATAAAGAAAAACAAACACCGACGTTACTAAGCGCAGATTGTGAAGTACAAATTCAGAGTTGGTTTATCGATTCGGGGTATATAGTATGAACTCGTTGAAAGGGGGAACACATTTGGCTGGCATATTTAAGAAGGGGCCGAACAAGTGACCTTGTCACAATATTAGGGTTGCAAAATTCTTCAGACCATTGTTTGATAAAACCAAGTGAGAGGAGTTGGCTTTACGGATTATCTAATCAATATGCGAACGGAAGTTTAACTCTCTCTCTCTTATAATATTCTAAGTTCGCGAAGGGATTGAACCTGGGGTACAGCTTGGCCATGCAGAAAATGAAGTCGAGGAGCAAATTGATTGGACTTAAGTGACAAAGTCATAGATTGACATTCGGAGACATTAAGTTCTGAGGTATTTTTTAGACACCAAGTGGAAAACCTATCGAGGTCTCCTTGAAGGAGAATAGAGTCTTGGAGTGAAGAAATAGTTTTGGAAAACTTAGTGCCGTCGGCGTAAATGGATAAGGGGCAGTGTTTAATAACCCCCTCAATATCGTTTATAGTTAAAATGAAAAAGAGGCTACGTAGATGGCTAGCTTGTGGAACACCAGAAGTGGCTAAAAACGGGGTTGACAAGGCAGAGCTAAAACCAACGCTGTAACAACTGTTCTCCAGATAAGAAGATATCCATTTTAATAATATGGGGTCAAAACCGAGGGAAGACAATTTGAAAAGAATCAATTGATGTGATATTTTATCGAAAGCCTTAGCAAAATCTGTAGCAATAACATCGATTTCGTTGCCATTTTCTAGAGCAAAGGATACGAATTCAACTAAGTTTTTAGAAGTTGATCTACCTTTCAGAAATCCATGCTGACTGGGAGATATAATCGACTTGCACTGAAAGCTTAGAACTTCATACAAAAAACTTTCGAATATTTTAGGTATGTGAGAAAGGTTAGCAATGGGACGGTTAGTTAGTAAGTTACTTCATTTTTTGATCTTTTTTTGTGGGCCAGGTTTATGAAAGAGCTCTTCCAAACTTCGTGGAATTCCTCTTCTGTGAGGGATAGATGAATTATTGAGGAAAGTGTGTGCGAAAGATTGGAGGCATGGGTAAAAATTCATCATTGAGATTTTGTAACTTTTCTTCGATAAAGGTAGGGATAGGAGAGAGGGGCTCCAATGGAGAAATTGGGAGGGTATATATGGGGTCAGGTAGGAAGAAGTTGTCTGCAAATGATTGTTTAAAAAAGTTTGCAAAATAGTTGGCAATAGTATGTCGGTCGGTCGATGGTATATTATCGGACGAGAGAGAGGAGAGATAACTATCTGACTTTCTTTTGTAGTTAACGAATTGATAAAAAGTCTTAGGATCGTTGATAAGGTTGATCTGCGCTGTGTCGAGATTACGCTGATAGAGGCAGTTATAGAGCTGAGTGAATTGGAGGTAAGTCCCAAGATAATTAGAGTATTCAGAATAAGAATTGGTGCGAAGAAAAACTGCCCATAATTTGTTTCTTTTGTTTCATTAAAACCGAAGTCTTCTATTTTGCCAGGGAGCAGAAGTAGATGGTGTTTAATACCAACAAAAGGGATGTAAAGAGAAATGGAGTTAAATATTTCACTGTAAAAAATGTAAACAGCATCAATTAAATATAAGCTGGTAAAATCAAAAGGTTTCCTGAGATAGATATTAATTTTGCGAAAATTAGCTTTATGGAAGTTGTTAGAATTGATAGTTGAATTGATAGTGAACTGGGGTGTTGAGTTACGAAAAAATGAGAGAAGAAGAAGGGGGTGAATGTTGTCGATAGTCGATGGGGTTAAGGGACAAAACGTTACTGTGGAGGTTATGAGATCGCTAGTGAAAATAAGGTCTATTTGCTACCGATGGAGTAAGAGACGCCACTTACTTGGCATACGCTTGAGTCTGTTATGCGATCAATGAATAAACATTCATTCCTTGGATGGACCCAAGGTACATATAACATAATAAGGTAATATATTTGGCGCAATTACTTTGGTCTCGCTCTGCGCATCTGTAAAAATCTGACAATATGGCCGACCACAGTGACTACAGAAGCGGAAATATTTTTGTTGCGAGAGATTTTTGATTTAAAATTGATTAAACAAGGTTTAGAGGTGTTAAAATGCGTTGTGCTGTGTACGGGTGTTGTGTTAACAACTATAAATGCAAAAATAAAACTGGAAATGAGATATCGTATCACTTGTTTCTAAAACAAAGTAAAATGTGCAAGCAGTGGGTTTTTTTGTGCCGCCGAAAAGACAAGTTAAATACAAAAACGGCTCGAATTTGTGGCAAACATTTCAAAAAGTGATTTTGTCAATATTCTCTTGTACGAGCAATATGAAATAGTTCTGAAAACAACTAATTAAAGAAGATTCTGTTCTTTCACTTTTGTTACCATTGCAAAAGGATGAAGAAGTGACGAGGCCACGGGATTTACGGATTCAAAATTGACTTTTGATCCCAAGGTATGTGAGGAACAATTATTATAACCGTTATTTACACTAATAACACGCGGTTTTCTTATTTGAGTGATGCACTAATTGTGCATGACAAGGAGAACATAGATCTGGAAGTCCCCGCGGAGAATTTATTTCTTTCAAACAAGTGTGATTGCTTTACGTAAACTGATACTTCCAAGGTAGACTGCGGTACACAAGTTAAAAAATTTATGATCGACTATAGTACAGAAACTGATGAAATCATTCTTACATATTCTCAGTAAGTAGATGACATATTAAATTAGTGTAATGCGAATTAAGTGTAATTAGAATTTCAACCGTTGTTTGTATTTTGCAGATTATTGGAGCAAATAGCAAAATTGAAAGCAGAAAACTGGAAGCGGCAATGCCCTCAAAAACGTGCAAAATGGTCATCAGACGATATTGCTAATGCGAACGTCAAAGGGTGAAACTTGCAACAAAATTATTCTCACACACGGTCTCTCAAGCTATTATGCGGGCTGGTAGTTTAGGGGCACGGAACAGATAATAAGGTATGTATGGATGTATATTTATTGAGACTTATAAGTAGACTATTACATTTTCGAATAATACATTTTTCTTTGCTTATGAGATAACTAGAGGCTTTAACGTATAGCCATCTTGTTCTTTTACGTTTTGACGCATATTGCGAGTGCCAACATGGCTTGACAATTTGTATATGATACAATTGCTCCGACTTTGCTGTCTTTATCTTGCTTAACCTAAAATAAATATACTTAAAAACTAACTATGTACATGGGGAAGAAAGAGCGAGAGGTACAAAGTGCCTACATATGTGTATCTTTTCTATTTGTGGTGTGAAACGAAAGTTTCTCTCGTATACTCTTTTTGCCTTTTTCAATTTGGTAACCTATGATAGATTACTCTAAAGCGATTGCTTAAGAGTATTTTCTCTCTTAGGTGAATTCTTTGTATTAGATTACTTATGACTTAAATAGTTTATTTTAATAGCGATTATAATTTAGGATTTGATTAATACATACGAGGGGCGTTCAATATATTCTCGGTATCGATATGAAGGAAAATGCGAATTCAATTTAAATTGTTTTTATTTTTCAACATAATCTCCCCTAACATCAATGCATTTGTTACATATTGAGATAAGCTTTTTTAAACCCTCAAAAAAATAAATTTCCTCTTTCTCTGCAAAATACCCATTTATTGCCGACTTCTAAATCTTTTTCCACGAAGACATTTTTTCAAATCCGGAAACAGGAAATAATCACTAGGGGCAAGGTCTGGACTATAGGGTGGGTGTTGGATTTCTTCGAAACCACAATCTCGCGCAGCAGCCTTGGAAACTCGCGCCGTGTGAACAGGAGCGTTGTCATGAAGAAGCAACACACCCGCTGCGAGTTTACCCCGTCTTTTCTTTTTAATTTCCTCCCGCAAATTATGCAAAGTGGAAGCGTAGGATGTGGCGTTGATGGTTTCACCTTTTTTTTGTACTCAATGAGCAAGATTCCCTTTGAGTCCCAAAAAACTGTGTCCGCGCTCTCACTACACGTCTCCAAAAGCTCTCTACAGCATGCGATTCTCACTTTTTTCTGAGGCGCTGTGAGCATTCGTGGCACCCACCTTGCACTGACCTTTGAAAGGTTAAGATGGTCATGAAGAATGGTGTGAATGGTACCAATTGAAAGCTTGGTGATCTCTGCCATCATTTTCACCTTTATTCGGGCATCCTCAAGAAGAAGTTTTCCGACTTCTTTGATGCTTTCTCCCGTACAAGCAGTAGCCGGGGCGCCGGAGCGGGGGTCGTCTTTAATGCTCTCTCTGCCTCTCTTGAACTCACTTGACCACTTTTGCACAGTTGATAATGAAGGTGCGGAACCCTGGTAAACAGCCACCATCTCTTCATGAATAGTTTTTTGACTTTTTCCTTGCTTAGTGAGAAATTTAATTACAGCGCGATGCTCAATTTTCACCATCATCGTCTCAGTTGCCATTATGATTCTGTTTAACTAGAGATAAAACGCGAATTAATAATCACATTTATATGAAATTTTACATGAATGCATTAAAATAATAGTATTACTTGATAAATAAGTCAATTTATATATACAACCACAGCTTCACCCAGATACCGAGAATAGTTTGAACGTAGCTTGTTCTTGTAAATGAAATACGATACACGACATTGTTAGCGGTTACTTAAAAGAATAGCAGTTTGGCCGTTTTTGGAATTGTATATACTCGTAGATATTTATGTGGTGTTTATGTCGTTTGAAGCTGTTTATATTTCCGATTTTGTTTATATTTTTGTACATATTTTACGTAGCTTGTTCTAGTAATAGATATAAAATATTTGGCATTAGTAGTTAGTTAGTTAAAAAGGATAGTATTTTTACTATTTTTGAAATTATATACAGATATAACATGGTTATGATAAAGTGGATTTTTAAGGGAAGTTTTGCCCGCCAGTACATTTAGTAAGATATATGATGGATTATTGGGTCTACAAGTAAGTTTCCAGCGTTTGTCAGAGATGGCGACACCAGTGGATCCCGGGCAGAAATGTCAGACCCCATGTGTTTTATTTGTAGGTTTTGTATCTGTCAACAACTTTGCAGCGTTATATTTGAGCAGTTCTATCGGTGTCGTACATTTTATCGAGCAAAATCTTGGCAAGTTTCCAGCCAAATAAACGTCATTTGCGGGAAGCGCTGCTTTTATTCTTTAATATGAAGAAAAGTGCGGCTGAGGCCTATCGTTTGCTTTCGGAAACTTATGGGGCGGAATGTATTGGTGAATCGACGTGCCGCGAGTGATTCACACGGTTGAAGACAAAGATCGCCCCGGAAAGCCGAAAAGTTTTGAAGACGAGGAATTGGACGCTTTACTGGATGAGGACCCGTGTCAGATTCAAGAAGAACTTGCTGCATCATTGGGCGTCACGTAACAAGCCGTTTCCCTGCGCCTAAAAGCACTGGGATTCATTCAAAAGGTTGGAAACTGGGTGCCGTACGAATTGAGGCCAAGAGACGTCGAACGGCGATTTTGCATGTCCGAAATGTTACTGCAGCGGTATTAAAATAAATCATTTTTGCATCGTATTGTCACTGGTGATGAGAAATGGATTTAATATGATAATCCTAAACGCAGAAAATCGTATACAAAGCCCGGCAAGCCCGCCCAATCGACGCCGAAACGAAATATTCACGTGAATAAGGTCATGCTCTGCATATGGTGGGATCAAAAGGGTGTCGTATACTACGAACTGCTTCCGAGTAGTGAAACCATCAAAGGACCATTATATCGAACCCAACTAATTCGTTTGAAGCGGGCATTAAAAAAAAAACGGCCAGAATATGAGACCAGGCATGAGTCCGTCATTTTTCATCACAACAACGCTCGGCCACATGTTGCGGTTTCAGTGAAAAACTATTTGGTAAATAGTGGATGGGAAATTCTGCCTCACCCGCCTTACAGTCCAGACTTGGCACCATCTGACTACCACTTGTTTCGTTCGATGCAGAACGCTCTTGCGGGAATACGCTTCAGCTCAGTAGAGGAAATCAAAAATTGGCTCGATACGTTCTTGGACTCGAAAGACGAGAAATTTTTTTGGTCCGGAATTCATAAATTGCCAGAAAGATGGGGGAAAGTTGTAGCTTTCGATGGACGATACTTTGAATAAAGCATTGTAACTATGTTTTCATAATAAAACTTCAAATTTTGGAAAAAAAAACGCTGGAAACTTACTTGTAGACCCAATATAAATTAACAATTTTTTAAAAGTTTTTGTTTTTTATTTCTTAACTGTTGAGTGTTTGTGTGGTAAAGTTTTTAATTTTATTTATTTATTTAATTGTTTTTTTTTTTTCGGTTCTGGCCCGGAATTGTTGATTGGTTTAGTACCTCATTGGCTAGTGTCTATATATATATATTCTTCAAGAAGGGCATTAGCATGGGAGAGATTTTTCTTGCATATAATATAATTGTCCGCGCATGATCGTTAAATTTGAAAAGGATGTTAAGGTTAACTCCTAAGTATATAATTTTGTTTTTAAAGGGAATAACAACGTTATCTAATGAGAGGTGAAGGTTTCTGCTCTCCGCAACTACTCCCGCTACCCCTTTCTGACTTGAGTTTTTGAAGCAGATTGCTTTTGATTTTTCTTTGTTTATTTTATTTCCCCAGTTCTTGTAGTAGACGTTGATGAGCTCTAAATGGGATTTCAGGTGTTGAATCGCTGTAAGGGGAAATGCATCGTGTGAGTAGACCAACGTATCATCTGCGAACAAAATCGCTGTAAACTTGATTATTACTATAGTTATGAGGGAAGTCATAGAGGAAGATGTTATATAATTTCGGGCCCAAGATCGAACCTTGAGGAACTCCTCTTTCCGATATCCCTTGGATTGAGTTAGTGTTATTAATTTGTATGAAGAAGTTCCTGTTAGAAAGAAAACTATGCAAAAGAAACACAAGATGTAAAGGGAAATCCAGTTGGACCAGTTTGTGAATTAGACCTTCTCTCCAGACACTGTCGAAAGCTTTTTAGATGTCAAGTGAACAGACGGTTGTACATTTTTTTCTTCGAAGGTTGTTAGAGACGTCAAGATGGAGTTTTAAGAGAGCATGAGTGGTTGAGTGGCTTTTACGGAAGCCAAACTGGGAGTCCGGAATAAATTCTATGTGTTCTTCAGTGTGGAGGGTCAATTTACGCAATATTATTCGTTCAAAAATTTTTTCAAAGTTAGAGAGGGATGAAATCGGCAGAAAATTGCTAATATCGTGGTTGAATGGTTTTTTTCTAATGGGCAACATTTTTGCCACTTTCCACTCATTATAGAAGTATCCGTTATTGATACAATTGTTTAGAATGATAGTTAGATACTTGAGAGCTATTTGCGATAGATGTTTTAGGATAAACTTTGGGATCCTATTCAGGATCTGTTGATTTTTTTTGAACTTAAATTGCTAATATTTCCTTTAATTTCAGACAAAGATGTGAAGAAATTGTCAAATTGGGGGTTAAGTGCAGAATTACTAAAGTCGAAGTTGAAGTGACGTGGGGGTCTTGTACCATTTAGATGGTGGAGGGTTGCTTGGACTTCATCTCCAAGGAGCTGGTTGAAGGGGGGGGGGGTATTGGCTTTGAATGATTCAGAGTAATAATCTCTAAAGGCACATACAATTCTCCCCACATCCGGTATAGTATTACCATCTACGACTACTTTTTCGCAGAACTGGTTTTTCCTGTTCCTTGAAGTTTTATTAAATTCTTTGTTGGCAAAAGGACCAGGTTTGATCTTGGCGAGTTTTTGACTGAATTTTTCATTTAACCATATTCTAATTTTGGCTTGTAAAATTTTCTTTAGGAGGATGATTTCATTGGATAAGGATTTATATGCCGCATTAACATTATTGTAAGTATGATGGAAGATTCTTCTTAATTGCTTTTGCCATTGGTGTTTAATGTTAAAGAGAAATTTGATTTCCAATGGAAGGTTTTTGTACTTCCTATGGTTTACTTCTACTGTTACTGAGTGATTATCCGTCATGTGGTTGATGGCAACTTGTAAGTTTTTGATATAATTGTCTATTTCTAGGTTACTGAGATTGCGAGAGGTTGGAGGAAAAGTATTCGATAGAGCATCGTCAAGATCTAATTTAAAGTTATCCTAATTTGTGTCTTTGAAAGATTTCGAATGGGTATTTTCTAATGTAAGGATTGTGGCACCTATCATTTCTATATTTAATATAAGTGGAAAGTGGTCAGAGAAGGTTGGGAGGGTGCGAATATTATAATTGGGTGCGATACCTGAGCGATTTAATAGGTTTGGAGAAATGAGAAAATGGTCTAGGAAGGATGAGCTAGCTGGAAAAGTAGGTGTTGGTGTGGTAATTTTGGTAAGGCGGAGTGTTGTACCGAGCCAATTTAAAAGAGTTCTGCCATTTTGGTTTACCATGGAATCTCCCCAAACTGTATTTTTTGCATTGAGATCACCGCCTAAGATGGCACCATCGAAGGATGCGGCGAGTTGATCTATTTTATTAAGCTCCTCAATCATAAGTTGGGTAGGGCAGTTGGATGGAAAGTATAGGGAGCCTAAGATTATATGCTTTGTTATATGATTACGAATTATTTTAATGCTAATAAATTTGTTATGATCCCTTAAGGATTGGGTATTGAAGGTAATAACATTAAATTTCATTAAAATTGGAGGTAAGCTGATTGACTAGGATTAAATACTCCAGTCTTTTTTTGTTGTGGGTTCATTGAACCATTTATATTTTTAACGAAGTTTTGGATTTTATGGAAGAGCTCTTCAATGCCGATGCCAAAAAGATCGTTTGCCATGTCCATGTCTTTGCTTCAGTTCGCTTTTTTTTATTTAGGGCCTCAGTATATTTTTGATAGCTTGGGCAGCCTCACAGTTGTTACAGTGGGCTTTAGATGTTTCCGACAGGTTGTTTTCGCATTGATCCGATGGATAGTCAATCCGGCACTTAACGCATCTGAATTGGTTGGCACAGTTTTTGGCGAGGTGTCGAATATTTTGACATCTTTTGTATTGAAGAGCACTTCCATTTCCGCTGGGTTTTTCCCATTCCACTCTTATAATTAACACTCTTATAATTAATACGAATGTTGGCTATTTCTCTAACCAGCTTACCTGACAAAAGTTTAACTAAGAAAAGATTATAATCAATCCCCGGATTTTTTTTTTTTTTGACTTGGGGGTTTCGAATTTTACTACCTTGTCCACTAACCCTGACATGTCTAGTTCTCCCTGCACGTCGTCATCCCCGAAATCTGACGTTAATCCTCTGAGGATTAGACCTTCGATTTGTCCTCTTTTAAGGTGAAAGAGTAACCCTGGATCTTGCTATCCCTAACCAACTCTAAGATTTCACGATGGACATCCGGATTGTCCACAAATACTTTCGTTTTTCGAGTATAAGAGTTTGTATTTGTATTAAAAACTTTACCACTGTTTACAATTTTGAATGCGAAATTTGATTGATTTTTTCTTAAACTAAGTACTAATTCTCTTATGTTGACATTAA
Source organism: Volucella zonaria (assembly GCA_963966105.1). NCBI lineage: Eukaryota > Metazoa > Arthropoda > Insecta > Diptera > Syrphidae > Volucella > Volucella zonaria. Next base: position 87,522,713 of record OZ014530.1, on the reverse strand, counting down.
ATAAAATAATTGGAGGGCAAAACTTACTTGTTAAATGCTGGCTGGATCCATCTCCTTAATGTTCGTTGCTGGTGTTATTTAAGTTGAATCTGGATCTATTTGCTTTTTATGGTATGCTATTGGTAGTATTACTGTTGATTGCCTTGTTGCTGCTTGAGGTGTTGGTTAATTTTCCACTTGATGAAGGAACTGTTATGGTTGAATCCATCGCTTGGTTCTGCATTGTAGTTAAATTTTTAGATTGATTTTGAGTTTCCAGAAGGCATAATTCTTGAGTTGGTTTAAGAAAAAACTTTATTTCCTTCTCAACTTCCACTTAAAAACTAAACTAACAATAATTTTTTACCTGCACTTATAGCCACACTTTTGCAAACGTCATCATATTTTTGTGGGAAAGGAATTTGTATGCTCTTGGCTTGTCACTTGATTCCAAGCGCTTGCACTGATCGTGCACTATTGAGTGCAAATTGTGCAAGTGGGGTATGCGTGATCATTCACCTGAGTAAACAGACGTAATGCATATTTGCATGGTGGGATTGTGATGATGGCGAAGTATCGGGATAAAGTGGGGAGGTGGCAGTTACTGCCATTCAATGCCTTTATTATTGGTAAGATTGGCAAGAGGAGGTGGGGAGACTAACGGGACTAAAAGGGAATGGTCTCTGAGACGTAACTCCCCCCCACATACGATTCTGTTCCGAAAAATCAATATTCTGAACTTTTATTTTAACATTTGTGTGATCTTTATTTTTCCCTTTAAAAATAATGATTACGAGTGCAATTATGATTAGAAATATTATTACAGAGTTTGCATATTCATAAATTGTTTTTCCGCTTTTAAATTCTTCTATTAATTTTCTGTTTTTTACATTTTTTATATGTAATTCTTGTGTGGAAACGTTTACTGCAATATTTTCAATTGTTACATTATTAAAATTTGGTATAACCAAATTATCATATGTTATAAAATTCTGATACTTAATGCTAAGTATTTATTTCAATTTCACAATTTTCAAATCGTGTTATTATTAGACTTATGATAAATTTATAACAATTATGTTTTAAGTGTGTATATGGAATATTTTTAGTTATTATAATATTATTACTTAACTGTTGAATTACTACATCTTTGCTTTCCTTAAAGCTACATGACGCATTTTGTTTAAACAAATTTGAAATATAACTGTATTTTATTGGTTTTTAGTTATTTAATTTAATTTAATCCATTAATTAAAGTTACAAATTGAAGTAATACTACAATGAAATTTACTTAAAGAACAAATATGACTACTAAAAATGAATAAAAACTAACAAATTGCTTTTTATCCTCCTTATCTCACGGCAGCCACGCCCTTCTGGTAAAAAGGACAAGATGGCGACGAGGCTTCCTCTTTCCGGAGATTTTTACTGCGTGAAGTTTGTTGCTGTTTGAGGTTGAATTTAGGGTCTGGTTACACTCCCCCCTGGTAAACATGGTATGCAACCGTGTTTACCATCATCATTTCCAGACCCTCGCACGTCCAATAGAGCTATCCTTGCCACCGGTCTGGTATAAACGCCCTTAGCCGTTTGGATTACAGCGCTTCTGCTTCGCCCATCTCGGCCGATGTTAAGTTTAATTACCCTTGCTTTTGGCCAGAGATTACGTGGATGTTCCTCGTCTACTACGAGGACGATATCGCCTTCCTCCAAGTTCTTTGTTGGCCTAAACCATTTACTCCTTCTGGTCAAGGAGGGTGAATAGTCTCTCACCCATTTCTTCCAAAAGCAATTGGCATACTGCTCGCAGGACATCCAATTTTTTCGTAACAAAACGCTTTCGTCTTTAAAGTTGCCGAATGTTTTTTCACCATTAGATGAGCCAACCAGAAAATGATTCGGGGGTAACGCTTCGTCATTGTCGTTGTCAAGGGGAACGTAAGTTAGGGGCCTAGAATTTACTACGCTACTTCCGCCATCATTGTCAGCAAAAATTCATCGGATGGATTTCTCGTCGGTGTTATAGCCATCAGAGTTTGTTTTACTGTCCTCATCATCCTCTCCCATGCTCCGCCCATGTGTGGAGACATTGGGGGAATAAACGACCATTTAATATGCTGGTCGACAAATTGTTTCGCTATGTCTTCATGCTTCACATTTGCTGCTACTTTTCGCAATTCCTCTGACGCGCCTCTGAAGTTTGTTTGTCTGTAACTACCTCTACTGGGATGCCTCTTCTTGAAATAAACCTTTTTAAAGCCAGGATACATGCATCTGCGGAGAGACTGTGGGCTACTTCAATGTGGACTGCTCTTATAGTCAAGCACGTCATTAAAACTCCCCATCGCTTTTCAGTGTGATGACCGACTTTGACATAAAGTGGCCCGAAGTAGTCCATTCCCACGTAGGAGAACGGTTTTGTAAATGACCTTAGCCTGGAGGCCGGTAGCTCACCCATCAAGGGAAAAACTGGTTCAGCCCTTAAATTTTTGCATACTTGACAGTTCCTTTTAACTCTTTTTAATAGTACTCTTAGCGTTGGTATGTAGTATTTTTGTCGTAGTTCATTTACTACCGTCTTGTTGTATTGATGTCATTACCGTATGTGATATTCGTTTATAATCAGATTTGTCACTGGATGGTTTTTTGGCAACAGAATTGGTCTCTTTAAATCCTTCGGTACTCCCTCCAGTGCATCGATACGTTCTTGCATTCGCAATATATGGTTTTCGTCGACATATGGCGATAACTTGTAAAGCAGACTGTCTTTTTCGAGGAGTGCCAAGCTACACATCTTATTAGTTTGTTGAAGGATTGCCATCTCTAAAGGGAACGATTCGAATTGACACTGACGATAAAGGTAATTTTCAGCCCTGATCAGTTCATCTGGCTTCAGGTAGACGGTGCGATGACTACATTGCTTTCTAGCTCTTTCCGAAAATCGATACACATACGCCACAGTATGGACTAATTTGTTCCATCGAGAAAACCTTTCAAACTGTAATTCGCAGCGACTTAATTCTGTATGATGTAGTAAACGAACTCTGACCTCTTCTTCGGTACTTAAGTTCACTGTTGGGAGCGTCTGCCAATCTGCTTCGGCCGTTTTTAAAAACTGCGGACCACAACACCATCTAGAAGTAGGCTGGAAATCTGGATTCTCATTCCACTTTGTAGCATCATCTGCTACATTTTGTTTAGTGGGCATCCACCTCCAATCCTGTTCGTTTGTTTCTTCTAGGATTTCGCTGACTCTCGCTGTAACACACTGCTTGTATCTGCGATGTTTAGAATTAATCCATGCCAGCACAGTTTTTGAATCTGTCCAGAAAATTCGTTTAGTTACTTCTACCGAGTGTCCCTGTACGATTGCTTTCGCAAGTCTAACACCTAGAGTGGCAGCCTCAAGTTCCATTCGAGGTACAGAGAGTCCCTTAAGTGGTTCGACCTTTGTTTTTGCACCAACAAACGCATTTTCAATAATGTTTTGTTCCGAAATACGAAAATATGCAGCAGCAGCATAAGCATCTTCACCTGCGTCTACAAAGATATGCAACTGCACTATAGAATATTTAGACACATCGAATAGCTTCACATAACACCTCGGAATCGATATATTTCTTATTTCAGGTAAGTACGCTAGTATTCGTTTCCACTTGATATCTAGAAGAGGATCATTCTATATTTTCATCCCAGTCGACTCCAGATCTCCAAATTTCTTGCAACAGCATTTTGAATAGAACCGTAGAATTTGCAATAAGGCCCAGAATCTTGAGTAATTGCCTTTTAGTTGGATACTTTTCAACGTTCATACTAACATCATCAAATTTGTTGGCTTTTAAAGAAAATGATAAGTTATCCATCTCTGGTGTCCACAGCATTCCCAGAATCTTTTCGACAAACATCAAGTTCCCGTGGTTGTTAAATTCCTTGTTGCAAATGCCAGGCTCTCCCCGCAGTGAGTCCATTACTTCTTTGCTGTTGCTCAAAAATTTACAGATTTCGAGTCCAGCGCTGCTATGTATGTACTTGATCTCGTGTGCTAAGCGTATGGCTTCATCAGGTGTATCAACGCTATCTAACAGGTCGTCCACATAATGATTGTCAACAATTGCAGAGACTGCTCGCGGATACTTTTGGCTGTATTGGGCCGCATTTCGATTCTTTACGTATTGTGCACAACTAGGGGAACAGCGGGCACCAAATATTAATACCTGCATGACAAAGGTTTCTATTCGCTTTGATTTCTCATTCTTCCATAAGAAACGTTGAGCTGATTGGTCCGATTTCCTTATGCGAACTTGATGAAACATCTCTTTTATATCACCACATAATGCCACCTTTCGCTCTCTGAATCGATATAAAACCGACGTATGCGCAGGTAGTGTATCAGGTCCTCGCATTAGCAGAGCATTTAAAGAAACTCCTTCAGTCTTTGCCGCTGCAACCCACACCATTCTCACTTTTTCTGGCTTGTTGGGATTAAATATATTGGTAAGTACTAACTACGATCGTCTTCTTCTAACGCCTCCGTATCAGACAATTTTCGCGAGTACCCTTTTTCTTCATATTCCTTTATCTGTTCGTGGAATAATTTCTTCAGGTTCCTGTCTTTGTCCAATTTTTTTTTCAACAGCAGCAAACGTCGTTCTGCCATTATTCCGTTATTTAGCATTACTACTTTATCATATTTCCAAAGCAATGGTATAGTATATCTATCCTTTTCGCACACGGTATTCTCTTCCAACATCCTTAAGGCATGCTCGTCCTCCCTGGAAAACAAAATATGTGTATTCTTTGTTGTACGTGTCTTCTCCATAGCGAAAGATTCTTTGACTAATTGATACGAGTACATATTGTTATCTAGTTCTTGCTGACATTCACACGTGCGGACGTTATGGAAATTCTGTATCTTCGTTTCATTTGATGCTGAACCTAAGCAGTAATTTTTATTGTTGCTGTAAGTTCCACTAATTGTCCATCCAAGACGGGTTTTTGCAGCAATTGGTTGTTTCACAGAGCCTTCCCTAACACGCATAGGAGTTGACAAACGTATGTGCTGTACACCGAGTAGAATAGGCGATCTCGCATTCTTATAGGATGCAGCTGGAATGCCTTTGAGATACGGATACTTCTCGGGGAGTGCTTCTAAATTAAGGGTCTGTATTGGTAGATCTAATGACTTTACTGTTCGGATAATATTAACATCAAACCTTTTGCTTGTGCCTGCATGTGAGATCTTTGCACTAACGCATCTTGAATCTTCTTCGACGCAATGAGTATTTGCTGTCCATTGCAAGCAAAGCGGCTGTGATGTCCCGTCCAGTTGGAGTTCGTCAGCTATCTCTTCATCCATCACAGTAACTGAGGATCCCTCATCTAGAAACGCATATGTGTTAATAAAAGCATGTTTACCAAATATAGTTATGGGAATGATCCTGAAAAGCAATGGAGTATGCTCTAAATCATTGTGATGAACTGTGTGATGTGTGACGCATGATGTGTTTTGTTTTCGTGGTTGATAACTGTGAAGTAGACGATGATGTCTATATACACAACCATTTTCGCCGCATTTCTTGTCCAATCTACACCGCTGGCGGTGATGTTGTAACCATGTGCGAACCACTGTAAAAGGTTATGGCCTTTTACAGTGCCCCATCGTTCATCCAAATTCATGGCAGTAAATGTTTTACAGACTTCCAAGCTTCGGCAAGTTCCTTCACACGCTTTGCACTGGGTGCCTTTAATGGCAGGCACTGCTTGCTGGTGGGCATTTAAAAATGTCTTCTGTTTATTTTCCGATTTATTCGGCATGAATGTTATAGGCCATACATCGGAAGCTGCTAATGTCAACTCGTACAACCAGTCGCTAAGATGGATGATATTTACGCATTCAATATGCCTTTTGTAAATTCTCCAGTTTAGTTTAATGCTGGCTGGTAGTTTGCTAACTAGTTCTTTAAGCAGGCTCGGATTATTTAGATATTCTTGTAAATTGTTTGTCTGCATGACTGCGCAGACATTTTGCACAGATAAAGCAAAACTAACAAGAGTATCAAATTTATCTACCTTCGGTAGCGGCTCACTTCGAATCTTCTCTAGTAATGAATCGATTATTCTGTCTGGTTTACCGAAGAGCATTCTTAATGTTTCGACTATACTCGGGACCTGTTCTGGATACAATAATCGAAATCTCACTGCCTCGAGAGCGGGGCCTTTGAGACACCTTTGAAGCCTTACTTGATTTTCATTGTTCGTATACCCGCAAACGTCTGTCGTGTTCTCGAACGCGTTGATAAAAAGAGGCCACTCTTCTGGCCGACCATTGAAAATAGGAAGCTCCATAGGTATTACCTGCCGTGACGCAATTTGACGCCCTTTTAGCATTTTATCTCCTATCGGTAAGTGCTCTGGCTTCTTCATGGTGATTGTCTCTTCAGGTTTTTTCAAACCAATGTTGTTACGAGTGTCGAGGTTGGTCTTGAATGTTCCGAGCCAAGTATCGTTGAGATCTATGACACGCCCGTGCCTTTCTAATTGATTAGGTTTCTTTTCCTTTTCATCTACTTCTACGTTTTGCAGCCAGTCACTAATATTTTGCACAGATAAGGATTGATTGGAACATCGACTGGATCGCGACATTTCTTCTTCAAGTATTTGATACTTTTTCATGATGTAATCCTTGTCCCTCTGTTCACGTAGAATATGTTCCTCCTCCAGTTGATTAAGCCTCAACGAAACTTGTCTTGTGGAGGACAACGACGATGCGCTGGACTTTTGAGGTTGGGGTGGGATTAGCTCTAAGCGATTTGTTGTTTTGCTAAGTGGAATTGAGGTTTCTGTTGCGTTGCGTTAGTTATCACCGGTGACGTCATTCCCTGGTAGTGTTGGTTTAGAGTTTCCTTGTGGGATTGCCTTCGACGTTCGCTGTTTTGAGGATGTCGATTGTTGTTGCATATTTTGAGAAGGGGTCCGTTCGGTTTCCTTCTCACATTTCGCTCATGTAAATTCTTCATCCTCGATGTCGCTTGTTACACCTACACATTTTTGGTGGTACCATAGATTGCAGGCATCACACTGTAACATATTGTCTACGTTGTCGGGTTCGTCGCATTGCTGACAATTATTTTGCGAAGTAGTACCGATTGATGGCGGAGTAGATTGCATAGTTTTCTTTAACCCTAACCTATCTTTCTGTGATTTGGACATAACTTACAAGTTATAAGACTTACCCCAACGTTCCGTTCCCTCGACAGTTTACCCTACCGTTATGGCGTGCAGAACGTTTCTTCCTCTGACTTATGGCAATGACTAGTTTCTGCACGACTCTTGAGCTCGTTGCGTGTGCATGTCGGATGTTATGCGTAGTTCGGGAAATTGGTCTTATACCAATGTTGTGTGTGCACGTGTTGCTGTGATCTCGGCTATTTCTTCTACTTGCTGTAGAATATGGAATCGGTGCGTGTTGGGTGCGCACGCGATGCTGTTAGATTAGCAAATTTTCCCTCGATGTTGGTTTTGTTAACCAGTTTTTGTGTAAATCAATTTTTTAGAATGTTGTGGAGCCGTTTGAGAGATAAGACTTCGCCTTTTTTAATTTAATTTAATCCATTAATTAAAGTTACAAATTAAAGTAATACTACAATGAAATTTACTTAAAGAACAAATATGATTACTAAAAATGAATAAAAACTAAAAAATTGCTTTTTATCTTCCTTATTTCACGGCAGCCACGTCCTTCTGATAAAAAGGACAAGATGGCAACGAGGCTTCCTCTTTCCGGAGATTTTTACTGCGTGAAGTTTGTTGCTGTTTGAGGTTGAATTTAGGGTCTGGTTACAGTTGTTGAATGTATCGTTCTATTATACATTGTTACGGCTTTTAATACCTTGTTGCGTAACGTGTCCTTATTGCTTTCGTCAGCTGTAAATGTACGAATATGTTCATTCAACGTAGAATAAAACCTTTCTATGTCAGAATTTCCGGTTTTATTGTAAGGTGTAGTAATATGTAGTTCAACGTCATTCTCTTTTAAAAATTCCTTAATTAAGATTGAAGAGATCACCGTCCACAACTATTTTCCGAGGAATTCCTAGGGAAGCGAATCTGCACTGTAAGGTTTTGAGGAGGGCCATCCATGTACGATGTTTTATTTCCTGAACTGTTACATGTTTCGGGAATTTGTCGATCATCGTAACGTATATTAAGTTAATATTTGCATACCAGATATCGATGTGTAAAATCTGTTAGGTTTTTCTAGAGTAGCAGTTAATTTTAGAGATATTTTATTCGGAAGTCGTTCGTATTTGGCTTTGTTACATATTTCGCAATTGTTTATAAACTTCTGGATTTTATCCTTGAGATTCGGAGCAGAATACATGTCTTTGATTTCCGCATATGTTTCGTTAATGCCTCTATGGTTCAAAAGCTTATGCGTGTTTATAATTACTTTTGCTACTTTTTCTTCGTCGGTGAGGTCTCCTAGAAATTTACTGCATTTAATTGTTTTAAGTAATCAATTTTTACTGAAATATTTAATATGTTACATGTGTCTTGAAACTTTGCAAATAAATGGTCTGAATTTGAATATACTATATACGAGTAGCTACTATTCCTTTAGATGGAATAAATTTTTTCAAAATATTGGGTCTATAACTTAGTGCGGTTTGCTAAGAGATGGCGTAACTTGTATTATTCCATTGGAACATGCGTTGGAAAGCTACTGTCATTATAAGTCATTTCAGTATATGTCATTCATTTGAAGCGTAAACAACAATAATTTTTTTTCACTCAAATATGTCGAACTTTGTGCCTGAAAAAGTGTTTTTGCGGAGAGTTCTTCTTCATTACTTTAATATGAAGGAAACTGCTGCCGAAAGTCATCGTATTTTGGTGGAAGTTTATGGTGAACATGCGTTAGCGGGTTTGCACGATTTAAAAGTGGCTTGGCTTGGAAGACGATGAACGTAATGGGCAGCCAAAAAAGTTTGAAGATGAAGAACTGGAAGCATTACTTTATGAAGATTGTTGCCAAACACAAGAAGAGCTCGCAGAATCTTTGGGTGTCACTCAAGCAGCCATTTCAAAACATTTAAAAGCAGCTGGATATATTCAAAAGCAAAGAAATTGGGTTCCACATGAACTCAAGCCGAGAGACGTCGAAAGGCGGTTTTGAATGTCCGAAATGCTGCTGGAACGCCATAAAAGGAAGTCATTTTTGATCGGATTGTTACTGGTGATGAAAAATGGATCCATTACGACAACCCCAAGCGCAAAACATCATATGTGAAACCCGGCCAACCAGCCAAATCAACGGCAAAGCCGAATATCCATGGCGCGAAGGTAATGCTGTGTATTTGGTGGGATGAGATGGGTGTGCTGTATTATGAGCTGCTAAAACCGGGTGAGACCATCAATGGACAACGCTACCGAACACAATTAATCCGTTTGGAGAGAGCAGTGGCCGAAAAACGCCCGGAATATGCGACCAGACACGAGGCAATAATTTTCCATCATGACAACGCTCGGCCCCACGTTGCTATTCCGGTTAAGAACTATTTGGAAAACAGTGGATGGGAAGTCTTACCCCACCCGCCTTATAGCCCAGACCTTGCCCCTTCTGACTACCATTTGTTCCGGTCGATGCAGAACGCCCTCACTGAAATACGGTTCACATCAGAGCAGAATATCAAAAATTGGCTTGATTCATTCTTGGCTGCCAAGACGGCGCACTTCTTTTGGGATGGGATCCACAAATTGCCAGAAAGATGGGAAAAAGTCATAGCTTCAGATGGGCAATACTTTGAATAATACTATTGTACATGGTTTTCTTAAGGAAATGTTCAAATTTTGAAAAAAAACCGCACGAATTAAGTTATATACCCAATATCTAAAATGCAATTTTCTTTGAATTCTTTTAATTTTATAACAAGTCTTTTTTTGCCAAATTCTGTATATGTATATTTTATATGTATTTATCGAGTCTGAGCTATTCAAAATGATTTGAGATTTGTAAATATTAACTGGTGTCTCGACAATCGGGATGTACTCGCTACTATCTTCGTTAGCACTATGGATTGCAGCTATGACAGATTGGTCGTCTAGATTTATGTTTTCTACACTTGTGCTTCTGTTGTCCTTGCTAAAGCTTTCCAAATTCGTTACATTTTCGCTGTAATGAATTTCTATCCTTGACAATCCGTCTGCAACTTGGTTGACTTTACCTTTTACATACTCAATGTTGAAATTATACTCTCCTACTTAATTTGATTTTCCATGTTTGAAGCTTAGCGTTTGATTCCTTCAAGACTATTGGTCGGTGGTCTGTTCTTATGGTAAACTTCCTGCCAGGCCAAGGCCTAAAATATTTCATGCCCCATACAATGGCCAACAACTATTTTCCTATGGTGGGGAACCTAGTCTCATGATCATTTAATGTATGGCTAGCGTAGCTTACTGGATGGTTTTTTTGTGTAAGTGCCTGTTGTAAGTGTAAATTTTTTGCTAAAATTTTTCTACTTCAGGATGGGATCAGATGTTATTAGCGCTTTCAAATTTTCAAAGCTCTCAATATATTCGGGACTATTCACATCAATTGTTGCGTCTTTTTTTAGGAAAGCTGTCATAGGTTTTGCCACCTTTGAATAATCCTTAATGAACTTTCTGTAGTACCCAGTAATGCCTAAAAAGAATTTGATTTGTTTTGTTGTTTTTGGGATTGTACAGTTTTTTATGGCCATTATTTTGCTTTCGGTTGTTACTATATGAATCAGTCTCTTTTTTCAAAAACTCACTTTTGTCGAGTTGGACTTTGAGGTTGATTTCTTTTAATCTTTGAAAAATTTTCTTGAGATATGCAAGGTGTTCCTCAAGACTGGTAGAAAACGCGATGATGTTGTCCAATGAATTCTGCCAGAACGTCATTCATTAAACGCTGAAAGGTGGATAGTGCCTTTTTTAAGCCAAACGGCATTCGAATAAATTCGTTTTCATTATGTCGCTTTCATTTATTTCTATCTGGTGGAAACCTTTGGCAAAGTGCAATGTCGTAAAATAATTGGATTTTCCCAATTTATCAAAGATGTCGCCCATGTTTGAGATGGGGAATTTGTCGTCGATTGAAACTTCGTTGAGTTTCCTGTAGTCGATGACCATCCTCCATTTTTCCTTCCCAGATGCGTCCCTCTTTTTTGGAACAATCCAGATTGGTGCCGAGTAGGGCGACTTGCTTGGGCGTATAATACACTACTGGAGCATTTCACTTATTTGTCTTTATACTTTATTTTTGTGTACCTCCGGGTATCTACATACATGTTTTTGTGTATATTGGTATTTCATTGAACGTTTTTATATGATGCTTAATCGCATTAGTGAACGTCAAGCCGCTACCATCTTGATAGAAAATTGATGAGTATTGAGAGACGAGACGAGTGATTTCCCTTTTCTTTTCCTCATTTAGTGATCGATTCTGATTTGTTCAGAGATCGGATCTTTGCTGGTTTCCGTGTGATATATTTCCAAAGCTGGAATTTGTTTTTTGTAATTTTCATTCGTTAATTCTTCTTCAGCCTTGCTGAAATATATCTTGAAATATAAAACAATTAGAAGCCTACTCTTGTAATCGAGCATTACTTCTAATGGCAATAGGATGTTATTTCCGAGTAAACCATAGAAAGTATCGTGAAAATTGAATTCCAGAAATTCCGCGGTTCTATTCGGTTTTTCGAATTCCTTAAATAAAGGAATTCTAACTTTTGAATTTATATGTAATGGTGTACTTGTAGTCAAAATTTTGACTGGTTTTTGTAACTTAATTTGCCCTTTGGGGTGGCATATCCCTTTTCTAAGAATGCTAATTTCTGAACCGGTGTCAATTAGTATTCTTAGATCATAGCGTTTGGTTTTGACAACTATATAGGGTAATTTTCGGAAAGATTGCTTTCCTGAAAATCCGATTTTTCTTTTAGATTATGTACGAGGGCGGGTCAATAAGTCCGTGACTTTTGGATTAAAACACAGATTTTTTGATAAAAAAATAATTTTATTTTTCAACGTAGTCTCCCTTGAGCTCTATACACTTTGTCCAACGCTTCTCCAATTTTTTTATCCCTTCCAAAAAAAATGATTTGTCGAGGTCCTCAAAATAGGCCTTTGTTTGCGAGATGACTTCATCATTGGAGTCAAATCTTTTTCCACCAAGCCATTTCTTCAGGTTTGGGAACAAGAAGTAGTCGCTCGGAGCCAAATCTGGAGAATAGGGTGGATGAGGGAGCAATTCATAGCCCAATTCATGGATTTTTGCCATGGCAACTGCACATGTGTGCACCCTTGCATTGTCTTGGTGGAAAAGAACTTTTTTCTTGGCCAAATGAGGTCGTTTTTTTTTCAAATCGTCATTGAATCGGTCCAATAAGTTGGCATAATATTCCCCATTGATTGTTCTTCCCTTTTGAATGTAGTCAATGTGGATTATCCCGCGTGCATCCCAAAAAACAGTCGCCATAACTTTATTGGCTGACAAACCCACCTTGGCCTTCTTTGGCTCCGATTCACCCTTAGAAACCCACTGTTTTGACTGTTGTTTGTTCTCTGGTGTGTTGTGATGGATCCATGTTTCGTCCACGGTTACAAAACGGCGCAAAAACTCCTCCATATTGCGATTAAACAACGCCAAACCTTCCTGTGAAGTTGTTACACGATTGCGTTTGTGGTCGACTGTGAGCAAACGCGGCACCCATCTTGCGGAAAGCTTTCTCATGCCCAAGTGATCATTCAAAACTGAAACCACTGAGCCATGCGAGATCCCTACGGCTTCCACAATCTCTCGCACTTTCAATCTTCGGTCGGCCAACACCATATCGTGAATTTTTTCGATTGTTTCGGGTGTAGAGACCTCAACTGGGCGTCCAGGACGTTCGGCATCTTCAGTGCTTGTACGGCCACAACTAAATTCAGTAAACCACTGAAATCGATGGTGCAGAGTCCCCATAGTATTTATCAAGCTTAGCTTTGGTCTCGGTAATGGTTTTTTTCGCAAGAAATAATGCTTAATAAGCACACGAAATTCACTTTTTTCCATTTTCTCCTCAAATTAGTGAGTAGTCTGATAAAAATAGCTGTCAACCACAAACTAATTGACGCAGCAAGTTTAAATTTTGACAGGAGTCAACTGACAGATGCCTGTTGACAGGAGCAGTGTTGCTGTTTCAGTAAATAGGTCAGAAATTTAGAAAGTCACGGACTTATTGACCCGCCCGTATTTGCCTACTCATAGCTGAAAGAGTGTCCATGGGTTCGACAGCATCTTCGCTTACCCTGATTTTTTCTAAAATTTTTATTGGTATTATTTCTGGACATGCCAGAGTTATTTTCATTCTGTCGCCTTTTCTGTTCCCTAATTTCGTTATTATTATTAATACTATTCCTTTAATTATAATTACCGAAATCATTGCTATTTTGTGACTTGTTATTTTTCCTAAAATTTCCTGACCTATTCTCTTCAGATTGGTAACTCTCTTCTTGGTTGTCTGTTTGTCGCTTGCTATTTGCTGTTTGTTATTTTTATAACTAGTCTCTTTATAGTCCTGACCGTAGTATGCATATCCTGTCTCGTACAGGATTTATATCGACTCTTCTAAGTTACTAGGGTTCCTACAATATAGCAGTCCTTTCATGGGCTCTGGTAATTTGCTAATATAAATGTTCAAAGCGGCTTTGCAGTTTTGTTCCAGTTCGGAACTATTGGCACTTCTATCTGTTTTAGTTTTATTAATGAGACGTCTAAGGACTACTTTTATATCATTATAGAATTCCTGACAGTTTTTCTTGAATTGTATCCACCTTAAATCATCGTAAAGCTGTTCTACTGATTTCCTATCCCCGAAGTACTGGAAGAATACTTTCTTTGTCTCATGCCAGTTCTTGACACTGCTATTGATTTCAATTGCCTCTCTAGCTTTGCCTCTTTGCCTACTAATTTACTTTTTATAATGTCAAGGAAAATAAGCTGACTTGTCTTGTCGTATTTACTGAAAGTTGGAAAAATTCTATCTACTAAGTCAATGAAGCTATGAAGATTGTTCCTATTACCATCGTAAGGAGGTAAATTGCTTAAATAGTTAATTGGATTAATGCTTAAAGTTAGGGGGCTTACTGCTGCTGGTTCCTGTGTCGCCATTTCTAACTTTCTTATTTATTCAAGCAACATCCATCGGTGCATTTTCCTTAATTTTCCCAGGGCTTCTCACTTTTTAGATTTATTGTTATTATTGTCCTCTTTTTTTTTTTTTTTGTTCACTTTTATTTTTGTTCAATAATTTTATTCTCTTTTTATTTTCTTACTTGTATTTTTATTATTCTTTATATATTGTTTTTCTTCGATTCTTAGCAGAGAGGGGAAAAAAAATTGCACTTTTCTTTTTCGGAATAAACTCGTTTTTTTTTTCTTTACATGAGTTTTTCACCTTTTCTGCTTTATCAGAGTTTTTGTTCTTTAAACGGATCTTTTCACTTTGTTTTATTTTTTTTCACTCTTAGCGGCGTTGTCGTCCTTAAACGGATCGTTTCACTTTGTTTTATTTTTTCACTTTTAGCGGCGTTTTTTTCCTTAAACGCATCTTTTCACCTTTTTTGTTTATTTCTCCTTTATAATTATAGCTACACTTTTGCAAACGTCATCATATTTTTGTGGGAAAGGAATTTGTATGCTCTTGGCTTGTTATTTGATTCCAAGCGCATGCATTGATCGTGCACTATTAAGTGCAAAGTGTGCATGTGGGGTATTCGTGATCATTCATCTGAGTAAACAGACGTAATGCATATTTGCATGGTGGCATTGCCAGTCGGATGTTTCAGTGGAAAGTTCCACGAAGTCATCCGCCATCCTTTTTTTGTTGGCGTCGGGGCTATTTGATGAAGTACATGGCTTAGGTTATTTTTATTTTTAAATTAATTATATGTTTGGCCGCCCTTATTGCTATTTGGCTGCTAGATGCGACCGGCGAGACTTTTCGAGCTGTTATCCTGCTGTTAAGGGTGAACCCTCATTTGTTTTTTTTTTTACATTTACTTATATTTGTTTTTTTAATTACTCTTTAATCTTGATGTCTTGAGTATATTTAATTTTGTTAATATATATGTGTATTGTTCTTTAATTCCTTTGTTTTTTTGATAAGACCCGATGGATAACTGCACAACACACACACAGTTATGTACAGACGGAACTGAGACTTTTGGACTTTTGGACACGGATATATTTTTTTTTGTTTTTTTGTTTTTCCTTTTTTTTTCAATTTATGTTTGTTCTTTTATCTTGATGTCTTTAGTAAATTAAATTAGTTGATATATATGTATATTGTAGTTTAGCCACTAACTGTATAACTGCGCAACATACGCACACAGTTAAGCACAAACCGGACTGATACTTTTGAACACTGATTTTTTTTTTTTAAAACATTTACTTTATTTTTGCTCTTGTTCATTGTCTTTTATCTTGTGATTTGTGCTGATTCGATAGCACGTCCGATGGTTTTTTTTTTTTTTTTTTCTTTGCTTAAGAGTGCACGTCGATTCGCTATCGCAGCTTGCAGAAGAATCCACAGATAATAAGGTAAATTATTGCGCATGTGTCAAAAAAAGAGTAAATACCGAAAAATCCAAGATGGCTGCCGAGAATGATCAATTTTTGTTTACATATGCTGTACGTTAATAATTGCTTGAGTTCGAATTTTTAGGGAGACTTTTATTCATTTATAATGATAAATATTGATTAATAGCGATTTTAAAACAACAATCATCTGCGACTTGGTGTCGGGGTATCTAGCACAAAAAGACGAATTCCATTTCTTGAATACATACTCGTAACTATGTAATTTAAAGTATTAGAACATAAGTTAAAATAAAAATGATTCTATGCTTACAAAAAAAATATCACACATTCAAAATAGACTAGCTTAACTCTACTATTTTACAATATTGTTTTTATCATTTTTCTTTTTCTACTTGTTAAATTGTCTTCTATTGTATTATTTAGATGTTTAATGTACATACGGGAAGAAAATTTTCATTTTTTTCACGATTTTAAAAATCTTCTCCATATTTACCATCATTTCGTCTTTAGGTTTTTGAAGATATCCCTCCGTCAGCTGATTAATCCACGTGAACGATGTCTCTTGCTGGGTATTTTCAACAGCTAAATCTGGATTCTTGATCCTGTGGCAAATGTATCCTGCCAAATGCTCCAGTCCTTAGTACAGTAGAGATTCCAGTTCATCTAAGTCGGGATTAAGTGTCTTTAATATAGTGTTACTTAAATAGCCCGTACCTTCTAAATTGGGTGTGGAAGATGTAAATACGAACGTATTGTATTGAAAGAAAATATGGTTACTTAAAGAATAAAACATACCATTCATAGATAAACTTCCTTCATTGCGTCCAAGTATGTATGAAGGAAGTCGATACATGAATTCCAAACGGTTTGGATGATCATATAGGCCACCTTTGGATTGAATCCTTCCGAAAAAATTCTCTAAAATATCTTGATTCAGTCTGTATGTCAGTAAATACGAAATACTCTATTCAGCCTTTAAGTCGTTGTACAGAAGCTTATTCGTCATAATAATGAATAAAAGTGTTATAAGATTGTAAAAACAAAAATTCGCTTAATTCAACATTACCTTTCTGGAAGGGCATCATGGTTCGTTTTCCTTTAACACTAATATTAAGCATTACGGAAGTCACCTCATCGACAATTCCAAATTGGAGCAATTCTGAAAGTCTGTTACTGGTTCGCGACTATCCTGGTAAGGAACTCTTGCGTTCATACAGTTGAACCAATCATTCACCTTGAATTGTAAAGATGTAGATGACACACGATTTTTAAGGAAATTTGAATTATAACCTGTTTAAAAATACAGAACACTTAAGCCAGCCTTCCGAACTTTGTTCCCCGGTAAGTTTAAAAATGAATTGCGAGTATCTTTATTTTTCTCCTGTCATCTCTAGTTGACGTCAATTTTCTCGTACTCATAGTACACACGAGTGTAACACATGACTTACTCGTATGTATACTGAAACTGCGGCTTAACGCTTTCCTCTTCTAAGCACTAAAACCCGGGACGAGGGTTTCACCAACACAAATAAACTCAAACATCTCACTAATACACATCTCACTAACTTATTGGCCCCATGCGGGCACTCTAAATTATTACAGTTTATATTTAGTTTTACATTCATTGAACTAAAACTAAGAAAATAAATTTTATATAAAAACCTAGTAAATGGACACTTTTTTTTTTTTGTTTTTATATATTTTTTTCTTATAATCTAACTTAATCGTACCTAAAACTATGTAAGCCGGCCATGGCTAAAAAAAGACAAAAATTGGGCTGGACCACTCTGCTTCACATGAAGCTACCTATCACTGGAGGAGTTCGACTACGAAGCATCCTCGCCTTCATTAAGCCACCAAAATTGCTGGTACTGCTGAGCAACATCCCTCCTGTCGCGACTCCCTACCGCCCTACTGAACCGAAGACGCTCCGCACTGCCATGTGCAATGTCTCTGTCGTAGTTGAGTCGCCTGTCCGCAGCTGTTCGAGCGACGAGGAAGATTAGCGACACCGCCAATCTGTCCTGGATCAGACCTTTACTATCTAGATAGAGGAACGCTTCTGGAGGAATAAAGCCGTCAAGGCGAGCTCTCTCGTGATACATATAATTGGGGTAGTAAGCCCCTGAGATTAGGTTGTTCGATGAGGTCATTGCTCTTGCAATGTGCCTTCGAGTCAACTTAATAACAAAATTGTCCACTCTTATTAGGTTCGCCCTATTGTACAAGACCTCATTAGGATACTCAGACTCTGGTGTTCCGTATAAGCGATGACAAGTCCTAAGACAAGCCCTCTCAAACACCCGAATCTTTTCCAATATACTTGCTCTCACGTTGAACCACACGGGACACCCAATACAAGCATGGACCTGATAAGGGCCATGTAACAGATCACCTTCACCCTCGCTCGAGAACCGATACTTTCAGCGTAGTATGGTCGTTGGCGTCATTCTTATTAGCAAACTTCTATGTTCCGTAAATTTTAACGGCTATGCCGTATAATTCCGTCGCGCATCCGTTCTTGAACCTGTTCGTCCACTTTCTTATTTTCTATAGGCGCTAAGCTTCTCGCTTTCTGGTAAATGGGTCGTTCATCCTTTTCAGTTTGTAACATTCTATCATGGTAATTAACGAGCCCCTAATAGTTTCATCTTCAACTTTTTATACTAAATCCATTGTGCTGTTCTTTACTGTGTTCACCATTTTGATGTTCTCGTACATAGCTCCACCAAACGTTCTTGCGTCTTATGTGCATCTTTTCATTTTCAAAATTGCCTTACCACTGTTTTGTTTATGCGGAATAGGAGAAATTGGCGCCAAAGCATGGCGTATTAAGGCGCGGTAAAATTAACGGAACATTAAAGTTTGCTGTTAGCAAAGACGCCAACGACCATACTACGCTGAAAGTATCGGTTCTCGTCAGTCGTTCACGGAACTTCGTAGTGTGCGCATGTGTTTCGGCTTTTTTTAAGTAAAAATAAATAGTGAATAATCGTTAAGTAAGACATTTGACAAATTCCTTATAGGCTCCAAGTAGCACAGCGGTAGTGTGTTCGCTTGAGACAACAAAGGTGTGGGTTCGACTCCGAGTCGGGCAGAGGTACTTTTTTCGTTTTAATTGTCATTGTGTGATATACGAGTGAAGTGTTACATACTACTTACTGTACTGTAATAAATACAACGTGATGGATTGCGGAGAGCGGACCGCTATGTCAATAGCGGGATCTGCGGTAACATCTGGTGAGGCTTCGAGCACATCAAGCCAAACACCAAAAGCAAAGAGAAGGAGGAAGCTAAGGCCAATTCCCAACTTGGTGGAACGTCCCATCCGACAAACTTCCTCCGAAAAGCTGCTTGAGGGAGTGAGGGAAAGGGCGAATTCAGCATCAGGAATAACAGCAAATAAACGTCCACGACAAGCCACTGACGAAAACGCACATACCTCAGATGGTGGTATGAGACTGAGACAGAACATCTTCGCTTCCTTGGCTCCATCGGAATCGGAAGATGAAGAGGAAGAAATGGCGTCTCTAAGTAGCAGCATCAAAATGCTGCAACAAAGAGTTCTTGCCATTAAAGAATTGCAAATGCTCAGAAGGAAGAAGGATGAGCAAGAGCAATCAAAACAGCAACAGCAGACTCAGACGCAGCTAGCTCAAAAGCAGCATCAACCCCAAACAAAAACAATAAGGCAGGTGCTGCAACAACACGAACAAACAATGAGCAAACACCAACAGCAACAACAAGAGCAGCCACAACAACGGCAACAGCAAAAACAGCTACAGCAAAAACAGCAGCAGCCACAACAACGGCAGCTGCCACTACAACGGCAACAGCCACAACAGCAGCAGAAACAACAAATGCAGCAAAAAAAACAACAACAACAGCAGCAGCAGCAAAAACAACAACAACAACATCAGAAGCAACAAAGGGTTCCACCCATTAACACATTTAAGATGGAACTAAAGGAAACGATAGAATTATGTAAGTCGGCCATAGGCAATAATTTTTATATTAAAAGACTTAGCGTAGATAGGCACGCGATCCACTGTAACACAGTGGAGCGCTATTATAAAATAAAAGATTTATTGAAGGATTCGACGACGGAGTTCTTCTCCTACACCCCGAAGGGGGACAAGCTGCAAACGATGCTGCTGAGAGGGATAGAACCGTCGACTGATCCGGAGGAGCTCCTTGCACTGTTGAAAGAGAAGGAGTGCGAAGGGCTCAAATTCGTGGGGGTCAAGCCGTTTGTCACGGCTAGAGCTAAAAGGGAGAAGCGGAAACTACCGTTCTTCCTGGTTCAGCTAAGTCCCGAAAGCAAACTGGATGGTCTAAGGAGTATCAAAGTCCTGGACTACCAGGTTGTACACTGGGAGAAATTAAAGAGGAGCGAAAACATTTTACAATGTGTTCGCTGCCAAAGGTTCGGGCACGCCGCGTCGAACTGCGAAATGCAGCCTCGATGCGTGAAGTGCGGAAAGAACCACAAGTCAGAGGAATGCGTTCTGGGTAAGGACGGAACGTCAGAAAAGAGCCAGCTCTCTTGCGCGCTATGTAGGAACACGGGACACACCGCAAATTATCGGGGTTGTCCCAAATTCCAATACATTAAAAGAACAAATCTGGCCCGGCAGCAGAAAGTGGAAGTTAAACGTCCACCCGTGCAGTTACAAACTCCAGCCGTTACTCCCCATGTTACCTACGCCCAAATGGCGGCAGGTAGGGGAAATACGGTACAGCAAACGAAGGTTGCATCTCAGGCCGCAGCGCCTAGAGCACCGGAACCAGTACCTGACATGCTAGCTATCTTGCTCTCTATCCAGGGACAGATGGCTCAGCTACAACGTCATTTAACTGAACAGACCGCGCGGGTGGATCAAGTATACGCGCTGCTGCCTGGCCTAACGCACCTTTTGTCGTAATGGGTACGTACGTGACGGAGCAGACCCTGAAGGTCCTTGCAGTGAATGTGAATTCACTGATTAGGTTCGAACGACGAGCCGCACTATTCAAGTTGCTTAAAGACCAAGCCCCTGATGTGCTTTTGGTTAGCGAAACTAAGCTTACCAAAAGACACAAAATGAGGCACAGAAAATACAAAATAGTACGGAGAAACCGACCCAACTCCATTCAGGGAGGTGGCGTTGCGATTTTCGTAAGAAAAGGTATACGTTTTAAAAGAGTATACAGTCGTGTAGTACGTAGGTTCCAAGTGCTGGAAGCATGCATCGTGTATATTCCCCTC
Source organism: Volucella zonaria (assembly GCA_963966105.1). Lineage (NCBI taxonomy): Eukaryota > Metazoa > Arthropoda > Insecta > Diptera > Syrphidae > Volucella > Volucella zonaria. Next base: position 87,501,879 of record OZ014530.1, on the reverse strand, counting down.
CGTAGTGGAAAGCGGCTGTACATGGTGTCTGTCTATGCACCTAAGGCTACTCAATCCACCTTATTCATCTCAGAGCTCGAGACACTTTTTCGATTCCTGAGGCTGGAATTGGAAGATAACTATTTTATTATCGGCGGAGATTTCAACGCCAAACACAGTGATTGGGGAAATAATACACAAAATACTAGAGGGAACCTACTATTCAATTGGTGGGGTCAACACAGCATAATGTATCGACTCGGGCTTAAGGCGACGGATAGTCCGTCGTTTCCCAGACACGGGTCCTATTTGGATCTTCTGCTGTTCGACTCACGAATACAACTGACATGCACTAACCAACAAACTACAAACTGTCTACGCACTTTCGTGTATGACAGTGACCATTGCGGTCTCAGCACCGAAATAACTGTCCACAACGAGATTGCGGAATTGGATGAATTTGTTCAAAGGTATTCCTACAATTATAGTAGGGTGCGTTGGACACACTTCACCAGAACACTGACGAGAGCACTCTCCTCGAATTCGCTCTACCCACCGTCCAACAGAAATCTGTCAAACGAGGAGATTGACAGGTATCTTAGACTAATGGACGATACAATCAAACGAACAATGGACAAAACGATACCTCGGTATCAACACACTGACGACGAAGACTTATTCCGAAACGCAACTATTGACGCACTGCACCGACAAAAAAGTAGGCTGCTGTCAAGACTAAAAACCTTGTACAGACGGTTTACTGACAGACATAACCCGGAGATCATGACATTGAAGTCGTCGATTAAAAACCTCCAAACATTAATAAGGGAAAATTACAGAAACTCTGTAAATTTGTATTGGAACAATAAAATTCGGGCTGTAAACACCAGCAACCCGAATATGTTCCCGCAAATAAATAAAATATTTCGGAGAAATAATCAGAACGACCTTCCATGTCTTAGAATCACCCGAACGACGAACAACGAACAAATACTTGTAGCAGCAGGCATCGATCCAAGTGAGGCCGTTGATGATGACAACTTCTTTGTGATCGAGGATCCGCAGGAGCAGGTAGAGGCTATAGGAGCGACTTTCCAGGAAGTGTACAAGGCGAATGTTATCATTGGCCCAAACCACGACCTGGAGAATCGAGTCCTTGTACACAATTTCTACCTTCGAAATGAAATAGAGAATTGGCGATTCGAGAACTCGGGCTTCACCCAGTTTAGTGACGAGAATAGGTCAAATAACGTCATCGCCAACAATAGGGTACTACCCCCTTTCATTTCGAAGGAGGAGCTCCAAACGATCTTCGAATCGCTTAGAAGTAAGAAATCAGTGGGAACCGATGAAATACCGAACATTGTGCTTCGACATCTCCCTCTAGAAGCGGTGAACATTTATACCACCCTGTTTAATAATGCAATGAATAATGCACATTATCCAGCGCATTGGAAAACTGCGGTGGTACATCCCATACCTAAAAGGGATAAAGATACTTCCAATCCGGCGAATCTCCGCTCGATCAGTCTTCTTCCAAACATCAGTAAGGTTTTCGAGAAGGTAATCAATAGAGTCCTGACTAAGTGGGTTGAGGACAAACATATAGTTCCGGATAATCAATTCGGTTTCAAGGCGGGGCATGACATCATTCATGCTGTGTCGAAACTGGTTTCTGATATCCAATGGAACAAAGGCAAGAACCAGTGCACTGGTGCCTGCCTGATTGACTTGGAGAAGGCCTTCGACACCGTATGGTTAGAGGGACTCTTTTTCAAGCTGGACAGGTTGGGCATTAGTAAACCACTGCTGTATATTCTTTTTGATATGCTCTCCAGTAGACAGTTCATCGTGAAGAATGGCGATGTGACTTCTGCTGGAACATTTAACATTAAAAACGGTCTGCAACAGGGTGCGGTAAATTCGCCGATCCTATTCAACATTTACACAAGTGATCTGATAGGTTCACTTCACCATGCCATAGCGTACGCAGACGACTTAATCGCGTACAGATCAGGTCCAAAGATTGAGGTCATTAACATACTTTTGCAACGTGACTTCGATAAAATTAAACAATATTGCGATGACTGGAAGTTGAAAATCAACTTCCAGAAATCGGAAACCATTCTGTTTAGGACGCCTTTGTCTGGGGCCTCTAGGGATACCAGAAAGAATTGGCGAAAGTTCTCTATCGTCGGACAACATGGACAGCCACTTGCTTGTCGAAATGTAGTCAGATACCTTGGGATCTGGCTAGATCAATATCTGTATTTTAACAAACATATAGATGTTGCTCTGGCCAGAGCCAAAGGTGCTTTTGCCCTTACAAAGAGACTGTTTTATAACAGCCAACTCGATGCGAGGGTGAAGGTGATCTGTTACATGGCCCTTATCAGGCCCATGCTTGTATTTGGATGTCCTGTGTGGTTCAACGTGAGAGCAAGTTTGTTGGAAAAGATTCGGGTATTTGAGAGGGCTTGTCTTAGGACTTGTCTTCGCTTATACAGAACACCAGAGTCTGAGTACATAAAATTCTATCCTAATGAGGTCTTGTACAATACGGCGAACCTGATAAGAGTGGACAATTTCGTCATTAAGTTGACTCGAAGGCACATTGCGAGAGCAATGACCTCATCGAACAACCTGATCTCAGGGGCTTACTACCCCAATTATATGTATCACGAGAGAGCTCGCCTTGACGGCTTTATTCCTCCAGAAGCGTTCCTCTATCTAGATAGTAAAGGTCTGATCCAGGACAGATTGGCGGTGCCGCTAATCTTCCACGTCGCTCGAACAGCTGCGGACAGGCGACTCAACTACGAGAGAGACGTCGCACATGGCAGTGCGGAGCTTCTCCGGTTCAGTAGGGCGGTAGGGAGTCGTGACAGGAGGGATGTTGCTCAGCAGCACCAGCAATTTTGGTGGCTTGAAGAAGGCGAGGATGCTTCGTAGTCGAACTCCTCCAGTGATAGGTAGCTTCATGTGAAGCAGAGTGGGCCAGTCTAATTATTTTTATTTTTGTTTTTTAGCCATGGCCGGCTTATATAGTTTTAGGTAGTACGAGTATTAAGTTAGATTTTAAGAACAAAAAAAAAAAAAAAAAAAAAAAAAAAAAAAAAAAAAAAAAAAAAAAATAAATAAATAAAAAATTATATAAAAAAAAAAAAATATAAATATATACATATATGTATATGTATTTGCATATATGTATATATGAAGTGTATATGTGTTATGTATTGTATATATGTGTATGAATGTATTATATGTAAGTAGGTTAAGTAGATTAAGATTTATTTTGTAGGTAGTCTGTAAGTTTATAGTTTTAAGTATTAAACTCAAAAGAGTCCATATACTAAGTTTTTGCTTTTTAAAAATGTTTTCTTAGTTTAAGCTGTATTGTCCTAAATATAAGAATAAAAAAAAACCTGTCAAAACGTCGAAAGACATAGTTTAAGTGTTAGGATTAATTTAGAGTGCCCGCATGGGGCCAGTAAGTTAGTATAAGAATATTTATAAGTTATTTAAGCTAATTTTTAAGCGTTTTTTGTCTAGCATGTAAGAGTAAATTAAGAGATCAAATAAAAATGCATTCAAACTGAAACTGAAAAAACTGTATCGGTTCTCGTCCAATCACCGAAATCAAGCAGAGTCGGGCGCGGTTAGTACTTAGATGGGTGACCGCTTGGGAACACCGCGTGTTGTTGGCAACACTCTTTTTAAAAATATTTTATTAGGAATCGTCCTCAGTTTTTCTTAAAACGTGTTGCGTATAGACGTTAGTTTTTAATTCTATTAAAATACTATCTTTTTAAAAATATTTTATTAGGAATCGTCCTCAGTTTTTCTTAAAACGTGTTGCGTATAGACGTTAGTTTTTAATTCTATTATTCATTTTTTATGAATTTATTTGACCTCGGTCATGTACATTCATCAGATTTTTGGAGGTTATTTGTTGGTTAAACCGTCATCTCGGGCATTTGACGAGCAATTGGTCTTACTTCCTACGTTTTATAAACAACCAATGCAGTCAATGTTATCAAATGTAATCTGCTTTGTTTCAAAGTTTGAAGAGAATGTTACTGAAATATAAGAATTTTCCAGATGGCGCGACACAATAAATACGAAGTTTAACAAATCAAATGCAATCATTTCGTTTAATTTTATGAATAGATGTTTTGTTTAAAAAGCAACTTCTACTTTTCTAACTCTGGTTATTTATAGTGATTATCACTTTCAGGTTACACGAACTACAACGCTAATTAACTATAACGCACAACTGAATACTGAATCTGCTCTATTGTCTCTACCCTTTCAAATTGTCCATCTTTGTTTCCTCATTGCTGTTGTCTTTGCATCACACGTTTGGACGTAACAAACTACGTTTTCTCATGTTTTGTTTTGTTTGTTACTTTCTCGTTCGCCTTATCATCCTCGTCGTATGATGGCTGCCGACGGTGTTCCTTTTTGTTTGCGTGTCGGGTACGATCATGCAATTTTCTATAACACATCAACAGATTTACGTATATTTAATTACATATGTATGTTATGTTATTGTCGCAGTCATATATATACATAGATTTACATATGTGGGGCTCTTGCGCGGAAAACAAATAAAAATGCAATCGATTAAATTAGATTCCCAATATCTCTTGTTTTCTTATAATTCTTTATTCTCAATATACTCTTATCTTTATTTGAAGATATGCACTACTTGACAGACTGACTGTCTCTTAAAAAACAGAGATAAACTAACTAGATGTCAAACTCTACTAATACTTTTGCAAACCCTTAACTTTTGCACAGACACACTGTAAGTGAATTCCAACCCTTCTGCATCTCTATAACTTTGTCAAAATTTGCTAGAAGGAGAGCAATTTACAAGTAAAATTACTAGAATGAGATCTTTGGACGAATCTGTATAATGGAGCCCACATTTTTTGATTAAAATGGGAGTGGTTTGTATAAAAGGAGAGGGAAATTGCCATTGATGACCATTTACACGTATTCACAGACAGGATCACACGGATAGGGGCGATCAGTAGAAAACCGGTTTTGATTTTCCAATACCTGGAAAGTTTGCCATCTAGGTTAGTTTACCTATGTTAAAAACTAGCCTGCCAGCTGCTTTACATATGTTATCAGTACCCCTTCTGTGTGTGTACGTTTATTTAGCTTCGTTCTCGTGTGATCTTGTCGTCCGTTTGTTACAGTTAGCGGTTCTTATATACTCGCACGTCTAGTTCGATATGTGTGTTTTAGGGAATTACTGTCATCTGTAATGTGTCGTTCCTTTTTTTTGCGCTCTCCATCCCACATATAGTCTGATAAGTGTCTTTTTTATATGATTTTCTCCTATTCAATGTCTTTTTGTTTTATGACTTGGTGCTAAGTTGTTCCGTTAGTAATTACTCTATTTTTACCCCTTTGTATTTTATTTTTTTAGGCTCCTTTACTTCAAATATTTGGTATATAACTTAATTCGTGGGGTTTTTTTCAAAATTTTAACGTTTACTTAAGAAAAACATGTACAATAGTATTATTCAAAGTATTGCCCATCTGAAGCTATGACTTTTTCCCATCTTTCTGGCAATTTGTGGATCCCATCATAAAAGAACTGCGCCGGCTTGGCAGCCAAGAATGAATCAAGCCAATTTTTGATATTCTGCTCTGATGTGAACCGTATTTCAGTGAGGGCGTTCTGCATCGACCGGAACAAATGGTAATCAGAAGGGGCAAGGTCTGGGCTATAAGGCGGGTGGGGTAAGACTTCCCATCCACTGTTTTCCAAATAGTTCTTAACCGGAATAGCAACGTGGGGCCGAGCGTTGTCATGATGGAAAATTATTGCCTCGTGTCTGGTCGCATATTCCGGGCGTTTTTCGGCCACTGCTCTCTTCAAACGGATTAATTGTGTTCGGTAGCGTTGTCCATTGATGGTTTCACCCGGTTTTACCAGCTCATAATACAGCACACCCATCTGATCCCACCAAATACAGAGCATTACCTTCGCGCAATGGGTATTCGGCTTGCCGTTGATTTGGCTGGTTGGCCGGGTTTCACATATGATTTTTTGCGCTTGGCTTTGTCGTAATGGATCCATTTTTCATCACCAGTAACAATCCGATGCAAAAATGACTTCCTTTTGTGGCGTTCCACCAGCATTTCGGACATGCAAAACCGCCTTTCGACGTCTCGCGGCTTGAGTTCATGTGGAACCCAATTTCCTTGCTTTTGAATATATCCAGCTGCTTTTAAACCTTTTGAAATGGCTGCTTGAGTGACGCCCAAAGATTCTGCGAGCTCTTCTTGTGTTTGGCAACAATCTTCATAGAGTAATGCTTCCAGTTCTTCATCTTCAAACTTTTTTGGCTGCCCAGGACGTTCATCGTCTTCCAAGCCAAAATCACCACTTTTAAATCGTGCAAACCACTTTTGGCACATTCGCTTAGCTAGCGCATATTCACCATAAACTTACACCAAAATACGATGACTTTCGGCAGCAGTTTTCTTCATATTAAAGTAATGAAGAAGAACTCCCCGCAAAAACACTTTTTCAGGCACAAAGTTCGACATATTTGAATGAAAAAAAATTATTGTTGTTTACGCTTCAAATGAATGACATATACTGAAATGACGTACAATGACAGTAGCCTTCCAACGCATGTTCCAATGGAATAATAACAATGGAATAATACAAGTTACGCCATCTTTTAGCAAACCGCACGAGTTATAGACCTAATAGATACTGCGTAAATAACTTAGTTTAATATTGTATTTTTATTTTTTTTTAATTCTACACCCTATACCAAGGGCATGCCATGCTTAAATAATGATTGGAGTCTTTTAAGAGAAAAAAAACAACAGGCAAAATAAACCGAAGCGTAATTCACAAACAATAAAGTGTTCGACAATTAAATGAATTCAACATTTTTTTTAAAACCCTATTACAGTAGTGCCTCGATAATGTGAATTGCATTTAATGTGAATTTCTCTAAAATGTGAACCGCCAATACTTTACATTGTCATCTCCATAATGTGAACTTCCGAAATTTTCGAACTCTAAAAGCTAAATTTCTTTTGTAAAAGTTTTTATATTTCTCTTTTTTGTCTTGTTAGTTTTGCGTGCGATATTAGCGACTAACTAACTGCTATTTGTCTAGACATACTTCAAGGTTTTGAATGCAGCTGCAGAGAGTATCTCCTGCCAGTTATGTAGGTACATTTTACATTGTTATGCTTGTTGTTGTGATGTTTGATGAACAGTTTGTGTAATGGCACCTAAATAAAAAGTGCATCGATTTTTATCGATAAAAGATAAGAGTAAAAGTTGGCGTGAACTGGACGCTGGACATTCTGGATTTGCATTAGCTGAAAAATATGGTGTGTCGAGGTCAACAATTATTGGAATAAAATTAAATTCGAATAAGCTGTTGGACCATCTCCGAAAAACCGAATCTGGACCAGGGAAGAGGAATAAACTTAGGAAATCTGAAATGCCTAAGATGGAAAATGCATTGTTCGAGTGGCTAAAAAAGCAAAGAGAGAACCACGTTCTAGTTTCAGCAGATTTACTCTGCCGAAAAGTAAACCACCTCAATCTGCAATTCAAAGAAGCTCCAAATTTCAGAGCTAGTCAAGGTTGGGTATACAAATTTAAGAACATTAAAAATATGCGGCGAAAAGTTGTTATGTAATAAAAACGCGGTTGATTTGTTTTTTGAGAAATTCCATGAAGCAATTCGAGAGATGTCTCTTACACCATAATAAATCTATAATGCTGATGAAACCGGCCTATTTTGGAAGCTTCTTAGTTATCGGGAAGTCTAAATGCACTAGAGCTTGTCGGGTTTCAAAGTTCAACTGATTTATAGATCCAGCAAAAACGCTTGGATCTTTCAAAGTTGGTTTAACGAAAATTTTACTAAAGAGGTAAGAACTTTATTTGAGCTTTAAATTGAGCCAAATCACACTATAAACTTACCACTTTTTTTTGTACGCTTTTCCAGGTTAAACAATACCTAAGAGAAAATAATTTGGCAACAAAAGCATTGTTGCTGCTTCACGACGCAACTTGCCACTTCAATAAAGAAAAGCTAACTAGCAAACGTCACCGATTTGATCAAGGCATACTACAAAAAAAAAGATTGCTTACTGAAATTATTGCAACGGAAAGTGAAGACATTGCTACTGGGATGAACTTAAAATTATGTTGGGACCAGCTCCCCGCTTCCCCTATTGCTAAGTGCTTTAAATATATACTGCCAAAAGAAGATAACATGGAAGATGAAGACTTAATTATACATATTCAATTACGGAGGACACTGCCCGAAACACAGCTTCAAAGAGAGTTGCAAGAAATTAATGATCTCCTTTGAATTATAGATACAGAACACAACATTTCAATACAAGAAGTTAGAGACTGTGTGATCGTAGAAAACACTGAACCTGAACCGACTGAAGACATTTCGGAAAATGAAAGCGACGAAGTCACTCCAGCTGCTCCTAAAATAACGAGCTCCCAAACAATACAATGTACAAATAATCTGCTTGAGTATGTAAACCAAAATGAATTGGACCAAGAAACGATTTCCAGTTTACTAAAATTAAGGGCAGTAGCAATAGAAAGATCAAGTCAAGCTATTCGACAGTCCAAATTAACAAAATATTTTACTAAGAACTGATACCGAGCCGATACAAATGTTTTTTTTTTTTTACTTTTTGAAATGAAGTGTATTTGTAATTAATACTATGTATTTTATTTTGTATTTTTTCTGAACTTAATAAATATTGAAACTCTGCTGTAAGAAATTATTTTGTGTTGTTATAAATGGATACGAAAATTGTTTCAATCAGTTTATAAGAACTGAAAAAAAGTTCCAGTGATGTAAATCCCTCTAAAATCCAAAAACGCCTTGTTTTAATCAGTTCACATTACCGAGGGACTACTGTGTTTAATTGTCCTTTTTTGCGTGACGTATTACTTATTTAAGACGGTTTGGCATGGATTTAACCTAAGCCCTTTTTTATTCTCAGTCTATTCTTCAAGTAAAATTGTTTTCATTTGATTTTTGATCGAAAGGCACGTTTTATAGTATGTATAGAATTTGCATCCGGAGATTGATGTGGCGCCTTGATCACTTTATAACAAAGCAGTCAAAGTCTTGTGTTTATTTCGGAGTGCTTTGCTGTGTCCTGCTAAAATGGGATAAAACTGAAAACACTGTCCAATAACTTATTTTTCTGCGCTAGATTACAAATGTTGTCTCGCCAGATCTATATAATACAGACAAGCCAAATTTCCCACACCTGAACCTGCCATAAACCCCCTTAAAAACACACTCCTCCGTCATTTTTCACTGTTGATACCTACTACATTTCTTTCTTCAAGCTGAGTGTTCAATTTTTTATAAACCGGAACCTTGCATGACATCCGAAGAGGTTAAACTCATTGTCATCAGCAAACATTACGTCCATCCAAAAAGTCCACCTTTGATTACCTTCTGACAACTTCGTGTCAGAATTGAATTGACTTAAAATTGTATAAGCGTTATCTATTTTTCATGAATTTTGAAAATACCCTTACCTTCATTATAATTTATTGAAATACTTTGCATTACAAATTAGTAAAAATGTGTTTTTCGTGAATGTTTCATTGAAACAACTGAGTACTGCATACTTTGACATGCAAAATTATTGATTGATGAAAATAATATTATATTAGAGTTTTAAAAAGACCTTATCGAATTCAGTTTCCATTTATGTAGGAAGGAATGTTAAATTGAGTACATTAGCATCACCGTTTTAGTTGTACAAACGGAGAAAATATCTCAGCTGATTTTGATATTTCCAGACGACTTCAAAATAAATACAAATACAATTGTGAATAGAAAGCGTCAAACCAATGTTATGTAGTAAATTCATTTAAAATATGGTATAGTAGATTCTTTGGAAAAGTGAAGTTTAAGTAAAAGCTGACTATTACAACGTTATTGGTAAATTTTAGACTTAAGTGTGTAAATTTAATTTTTAAATCGACACCTTTTTCAAGTCATGAATAATGATTCGTTGTTAGCAATGCTCAATGTCCAAAATAGCATTTTCGGGTAATTCTTTCTTAAAATGGTGAATTTCAAGATGGCTTACTTCAATATATGTAAGTCTCCTTGTTTTTTCTACCCATTCTGAGAGAATTAAACAAAGTATTGTACTAAGGCAAACTAGAGGATGTGTTTCACTTACAGCATTCACTCAATAAGTGATCTTTTTACTTTTTATGATTTTTTCAATACATAGTCCGTTGAGCTAAATGAGTTTTGCATTCAAGTTATTTACTCGGTAACTGTGGAGGTATCTAGAGGATGACGGTGACGATGAAACTTGGGAGATCTCCTTCTCCAATATATTCGCTCTGATCTACAGGTTAGTATTATACAGACAATTGTGAATATTACCCTATCTAAATGATAGATCCGCCCATGAGAGAGCGTACTACACCTTGTACAGCTCTTCAACAGCAAATTTAATACAAGTATGTATTAGAGGTGGAGATAGAGCAAATTATAGGCAGCACATTCATACAAACTGGGGGCACACTTGTCGAGTGAGTAAATTTCACACGCGATAGGATGTTGGGACACGAAAGATGATGTTGTATCTAGTGAAAACTTTGAACTGTAATAGTAGCATTTGAAATCATTAGAGACAAGATTGCATATATTGTAGATGACTCCGTCTTTTTCGATCGCGTTCCGGCTCCCAATCTCTTGCTGATTATTCCTCCTGACTCGTTGTCAGTCTGCTTTCTTGGAAACTTATTATATGACAGTTCGTATATTAATTGGTATTTTTGATCAGGGAAAGTGCCTAAAAAAATAGCATATAAATGTTATGGGGATCGAGGATGCAAGGGTAATAAGGGTTTTACTTCTATGCGCTAACGACAACATCAAATAACTTTGGCATACGAAGATCCTTGAAAAAATTCCGATGTTAATCTCACCAGGGGCATATACTTCGATATTTTGATCAAAATAGATCCATCCAAGGATCCCTAAGATTGTATTTCTGATATCGTAATAGCTGGGATTTGCCTTCTATTTCTCCCGCAAGTACCATCTTAAGGGAATAGGCCTTCCCCGATGGGATAGGCCTATGCACTTCCATATATTATCGATTTCACCACCCTAAGGGTGTGACCCAAAGATCCGTTGAGGTCGAAGTACCTTGAGGCAGCCCTCATGACCTTCATCCCCCAAAGCTTTAAAAAAAGACTATCCCTCAAACTGTTCTCTTTAGAAACCCACCATAACATTACTTGTACAATATCATTCCCTTAGTAAAAGAGCCCCTGAACCATTCTAAGTACGAATTGCATGTAGACAGTGCAAAGTTTCCTATTTTTAATCCCAGTTCTCCTGAATTGTATTTTACTTGGCTTTACTATTTCATCAAGAACGGATGACTTTAGCCTTTTCAAAAATTGGAAACTTTCGTTTTCTTACGAACCGATCACATACACTTTTGAAAGCATTTATTATTAATTAGGCACAATACATGAGATATACTCTTTACATTATAATGTCGGAAAAATAAAAAGTATTCTGGAGCGCTCACACATATGTATGTATGTAAGTAGGTATGTATGCAGCTATTTGCTGCAATCCAATTAGAACGTATCTCCGACTGTTGAAAATAAGCGGATGTACGATACTATCTTTTCCAGACCTCTTTCAAGTCAAAGATAACTTCAATGGCTGGTTCTATGATGGTTTTCAGGGACGACCCTATCAATTGATGTGCGGGCGTAAGAGCTTCCCGACCATTAGGGTAAGAGGCTATCGGGATGATAGGTCTAGAGTTCGTCTCGGCTTCAATCTCGGGAGGTATCGAGAAAGCCTATCGAAACTCAGCCTCGCTGTGCCCAAACTTCGATGCAGATGACTCTTGCGACTCTGACGGCGCCTCCCAAATTCCGACAAAGTGAGCTGCCTAAAAATTTATGCCACCATTAGTACAACATAAGAACATATTGCGAAACTCTTTTAATCTTTTCAAACCTATATAAATACCTCGACGGACAAATCAGAAACAATTTTAAATATACACCTTTTGAAGAGAAACAGACAAACACTGCAACATAGCATTTGTAAGGCACCTTGCCCCTGATCTTAAGATACGTGTATCTCCTTCGAAAAATCGCCCATGATTTGTTTCAACAGCTTGGGTCGATATCTAACGCAGTAAGCACACAGCCCTACCGTATATCTCCCGACTTCTAGAGTTTGATTATCTAAAACCGTTGTCTCAGCAGAGGCACCAAAGTTCTTGGCCAACATGGTAATTAGATAAGTGTAGAGATCGGACTAAGGTTTTTGTGAATGGGTGATTTTTTGGTAACAAAAGTCCTCAGGTATCTCCGCATGTTTTAGCCATCCTCCTACTTTCAGTAAAACGAGACCATCTGTTTACAGCAAGAACAGGTTTAACCACTTAATAGATCCTTTAATAGAACGATTTGTTTTTGATTGCATCAATTTCTCCAGTAAACGAGTCTGATTGTAGAATTTGAATGATTTGCAAAAGAGCATTGTCTATCTCCGCAGCCGTTAAAAATGAATCCATTTTAGATAACTGCTTCTTCAACCGACGACTAAATCTTATTACATAGGCTAATATTCGAAGGATCTTAGAATAGGAACTATGACCCTCGACTATTCTGCATACACAATTGCGTTCTGATTTTTTACAGATGAGAACTGTTTTCTTTTTTTTCTAATGAGGAAACGAAGAAAGCGGGAACGCTATCCTTGAGGGCCAATTTCCCTCGCTCTGCAATAAAACTTCTTCAACTCCCTAATGTTGCATCCTCTTGATACGATGTCAGCCGGATTCTCCTGTGCAGGAACGTGGCGCCAAATGACTACTCGTGTTTTTGCTTGGATTTTAGCAAACCTGTTGCCAACAAATGTTAGCAATTTTGAGGAGTGGATAGAAATCCAATGAAGAACAATTGCAGCATCTGTCCAAAAGTAAACCTCTAACTGGTAACCTTTAAAAATACCTTCATAATGAGCCAAATAATAGTGTGGTTCGTTTAACCCTTATCCTGTACATTAAAAAAATTTTTTGTTCAGAATGATTTTTACAAATAAATTTTAACAATTTTGAGCATTTGAGCAAATAGCAGCGAGATCTCTTTAATGTTGACAATGTAACTTGTTCCGCATTTTTGCGTGTTTGGGCAATTTTGACCCATGTTTACCGGAAAGGGTTAAGTTGGGATCCTTGACGAGTGATATATACGAGTACCTTAATTTCTTATATTACGCAAGGAATGTTGCATACTGTTGTTTCAAAGACTGATTTTTTGACAACCTACGCCCAAGAGCTAAAAACCACTATATAATAGGATGCTAAACAGTTTGGATCCCGTTTGATTGGGAGTTGTACCATTAGTCGACCATCAGCTAAACTCTCGAGATTGTCTTTGAAATGTGCCTAACATTCACTGTTTTTCTCTCCACTTTGGTTTGTGGTCATGAAATTCTTCTAACTCCCAAAACCTTTCCACGTACGGAAGAATCATTGTTGCATCTCCCTAGTTATGTTGTTACACCAACAGTTTAATAAAAAAAACACTTTATTTATCACAACTCTTAACTCTATGGAAGATAGTGAAAGAGAGCCAACCGAACTAAACTCATCTGCATGTTTTATATGGCAAATATCTTGACACAGCTTTTCCGATGAACACAGGTTTACCTGTGGGAAAGGAATGCGCTTTGGCGCAAAAGTGAAACGTTTGTAAAAATGATCCGCGCATTGTTGGTCATGCATTCTACGCGTGATTGGTAGCTTGGCATGCAACACAATAAGCGAATGCTATTAAGAGGAAAACGGAAGTGAAGTCTGTGACGTAACACGCCCCTCCTTAGGATTCTGCTCCGGAGAATCTATATTCTTAACTTCGATTTTAACGTTAGTCTTATTTAGTTTATTTATTTTTCGAAATGCAATCATGATTACAATTAAAATAGTTATTATGATTGGTGTTATTCCGAAATTTATATGTCCATACGCGATATTTCTACGTTTAATTTCTTCTATCAGTTTCCGATTTTCTAGATGTTTTGTATTAATTTCCCCTGCAGAAAAGTTTATTTCGATTTACCCTATAGTTACATTATTAAAATTTGGTATGATGAAGTTATCATATATTAAAAAATTTTCATATTCTATATCATTGATGTTTATTTTACAATTTTCGAATCTAATTAGATTGTTTCCATTAAGTTTGCACTATAATTATGACAATTATGAATTATTTGCATGTAGGGTATGTTTTTAGTGATTACAATATTGTTTGTCAGCTGTTTAATTTCAATATTCGTATTATTCTTAAAATTACACATGGGGTTTTTAGTAAAAATGTTAGAAATACAAGTATCTTTTATCAATTCTAAATCTTTAATTTCAATTGTCCCATTTACATTACAATAATTATGTTTTCCATCGCTAATAAATTCTCTATAAAAGGTAGCTAATTCTAGGTGATTTTTATTTGGTACAGGTTCAATTAGTATCTTAAAGTATTTATCATTTGAATAATTTGGTAACATAAGCACAAAAATTATTTGATCTTCATAGCTAATTACAGAACTTTTAATATTAGAGAAGTCACTTATTGTTACGTTAATCATTTCTATTTCTTTTGGTGATAGAAAATGCCTTCCCTAGATTCCGAGTTGGCTTGCTAATAGATTGTCCTTAACTTTTCTAACTTGCTCTGCGAGTAGTTGTATGTCATACTGTACTTGGAATGCATGCTGCATGCGAGTGATTTCTAAAAATTCCCTGTTAATAGCGTTACCTAGATTATGTAGCTGTTTTTTTATTTCTGACTGTTGTCCGTTTATATGTCTTGTTATATTGTTTATGCGTTCGTCAAAGTGGTAATTTATTCGAATTTGGTCGTTTAGTCAGTCAATAATATTTTGGTTATTCTTCTCATTCGTTTCTAGGGTTTTCATTATTTCCTGTTCATCATCATGATCCATAACTCCTGTTAGATACTTTAAACCTTTCCCTACAATGTTTACTAAACCTCTTCTTACTTGGTGATGGTGTTTTTTCACTAGACTTTCGATTTCCTGAGTTAATGTGTTGAAACTATGTATCATGGTTGGGTATTCGTTTTTGTAATTCAGTTTGTTAATATTATGTTGAATAATGTCGGTCTATGTGGTCAAAATTACACAATGAAGTAATTTTGTATAGCCTACTATGATTTGAAGTTGTTGATCTCTTATCGTAATGTATCCTTGTCCGTTGTCTAAGTTAAGTATGTCAATCTTTTGACCTTGTGCCTTCATAGTCATTGTTGTGAGTAGTATCAATATCTGGAATTTTATGAGTTTTCGTGTTTGTATTTGCGTTTTACCTGATTTTTGTAATATTTGCTTCCTTTACTATCTCTTATATAATTTTTATCAACTACGTCAGGGTTTTTATGTTTATAAATTGGTTTGAGCGTATTGTAACCTCTATTCTTCAAAAATGTATGTGTTTCTTTAGTAAAGTTTATGTCTTTCCTATCTCTATTGAGTTTATTTGTGTACTTTTCTTTATTTTTGTTTATAAATTCTATGATTTTGGGAAAATGGTTAGAGTAAATAGCAACTATGCCTTTGTGGGGCAGAAACTTTTTCATTATGTCTAACAAGAAATCTTCCCCAAATTCTTTTAATTCTATTACTATTCTTCTCTTTTTGAATGTATTATATATTTTGTGATTATTTATATTAATTATTAATGCAACAGACAATATTCAACATATTAATACAACAGACAATATTCAAGACTAACTGGGTTTTATATATATTTACTGGTGAGTCTATTATTGGAATATGGTCACTACTATCCTCATTTGCACTGTGGATGGTTGCGACTATTGATTGGGTGTCCATATTTTCCGCATTTTCATTACTCTGTTGATCCGTATTTTCATAGAGATAAATTTCCATCCTAGATAGCCCGTCTGCTACCTGGTTATCCTTACCTTTTACGTATTCTATCTTGAAGTTGGATTCTTCAAGCTTTATCTTCCACCTCTTTAATATAGAGTTGGGTTCCTTTAGTGAACTCAACCAAACTAATGGATGATGACCTGTCCGGATTGTGAATTTTCTTCCGTATAAATAGGGCCTGAAATATTTGGTTGCCCATACTATTGCGAGTAACTCTTTTTTAATGGTCGAGTAATTGATCCCATGATTGTTTAGAGTACGACTGGCATAGTCGGATGACTATCTTGAGATAAGACAGCACCGATTGCATAATTTGAAGCGTCTGTCGTTAGCGTAAACTTTTTAATAAAGTCAGGATGTCTAAGTATTGGTTCAGATGTAATCAAAGCTTTCAGATTTTCAAAACTTTGATTATAATCTGGGTCATTCACATCAACTTTAGCTCCTTTTTTTAAGCAAATAGTCATGCTCTTTGCTACTTTCGAGTAGTCTTTTATAAATTTTCGGTAATAACCCGTTATACCGAGGAATGCTTTTATCTGCTTTTGAGTTTTAGGAAGTTTCTAATTTAATATGGCTTCAATTTTCTGGGGATTAGGTTTGATGCCTTCTGTCGTGACAATATGTCCTAAAAATTCTGTCTCTTTTTTCAAGAATTCGCTCTTGTCGAGTTGTACTTTCAAATTCACTTCTTTGAGCTTTTGGAATACTTTCTTAATCGAATTTACGTGTTCCTGCAAACTAGTTGAAAATATTATTACATCATCAATATACTCAGTACAGAATTCATCATCCTTTGGAACGTTTCCGGGGCATTCTTTAATCCAAAGGGAATTCTGAGGAATTCGTAATGCCCGTTATTAGTTGAAAAGGCAGTTTTTTTGACATCATTGCTGGCTATCTCGATTTGGTGAAAACCTTTCCGAAAGTCAAGCGTCGTAAAGTATTGGGCCTTCCCTAATTTGTCAAAAATCTCATCGATATTAGGGATTGGGAATTTGTCATCGATAGAAACCTCGTTGAGCTTTCTATAGTCGATTACAATTCTCCATTTTTTCAGGCCCGATGCGTCTGCTTTTTTTGGGACGACCCAAATCGGGGCTGAATAAGGTGAATTGCTAGGGCGAATTATCTTTTGCCGTAGTATCTCATTTATCTGAGATTCAACCTCATTCCTATGTACTTCTGGGTATCTATAATTACGGGTATAAATTGGGATTTCGTTTTTTGTCTTTATTTCGTGCTTAATCGCACTTGTAAAGGTGAGATCGGTTCCTTCTTGAAAAAATATTGTTGTATATTGTTTAACCAGTTTTATGATGGCGTCTTCTTCTTCCTTATTTAGGTGTTGTGTTCGAATTTGCTTCAAAATTGGTTTTATGCTAAGTTCTGTACTGTAGATTTCTAAGGTGGGGATTTGTGATTTGTACTTTTCGTACGTTACTTCTTCCTCGTCTTTGTTAAAAAAAATTTGAATCTCCTTTTCACCTACCATTAGAATTTTCCTTTTTGATTTCCTTGATTTCTTCTATTGGCAGTAGGATGTTGTTGCCTATCAATCCATCAAAATTTTCATGGAACTTGAACTCTAAAAACTTTGCAGTTTTACCTATTTTCCCTAACTCTTTAAACAATGGAATTTTAACTTTCCTATCTACATATATGGGTGTGTTTGTTGTTAAAATTTTAAGTGGGTTTTGTAGTTTTGTTTGCCATTTGGGATGGCATATGCCTGGGTTAAGAATACTGGTCTCTGATGCAGTGTCGATCAGTATTCTTAGCTTGTACTTGTTTTTCGTTTCAACAATCGGTAATCGGCTATTGGGCTTTTTTCCCGAAAATCCTCTTTTCTTTCTAGGTTATTCACTTACCTGGTTACTGCTGAAAATGTATCCATTGGTTCTACTACATCATTGGGATTGTGATTACTTCTAGATGGGTTTCTAGCTTGAGTATTTTGGTTTGTCCTAGACTGATTGTTTTGATGTGTCCTAGACTGAGTACTTCTATTTGTCCTACCCTGGTTATTCCTATTTGCGATATTTTCGTTGAATTGTTGTCGGTTGTGTCTTTTGTGTCTGTCATCTGACTTATGAGACTTGTCGGAATTTCGTCCCTGATTGGAGTTAGAAATACCTCCCGAATATGCATATCCTGTCTCTGATAAGATCTGCCTTGCCTCTTCTAAGTTTTCTGGGTTTCTGCAGTGTAAAAGTCCCTTCATTGGCTCTGGAATTTTACTTATAAAAATTCGAAGAGCTGCTTTGCAATTCTGTTCTATTTCAGTAGGGTTATGAGCTCTAACTGTTTTGGTTTTATTATTTAGTCGCCTAAGAATTACCTTGATATTGTTGTAATAATCGTGACAGTGATTTCTAAAGGGTATACTTCTAAGATCGTCATACAGCTGTTCGGTAGTTTTCCTATCGCCAATATATTGAAAAAATAACTTTTTTACGTCTTCCCAATTACCAACACTATTATTTATTTCTATAGCTTCCCTAGCTTTGCCTACCAGTTTATTTTTAATGATATCGAAAAAAAAAATTTACTCTGTCCCATCGTACCTAGCAAGGGTCGGATAGATTCTATCCACCAAGTCAATGAAATTGTATAAATTATCCCTATTCCTATCATAATTTGGGAGTTTATTTAAGTATTTGAAAGGGTCTATACTTAATGACTCACGCTTGCGGATGCTCTTTCTGATGTCATAATTTTTTTTTTTATAATTTACGCGCGCCTAAGGGGTTATGAATACCCTTACAGGGCGCGGGCGGAAAGGTAGAAGGAGGAGAAAGGAAAGTTTGTGATGTAGTGGTTTGAAACTTAGGTGTGTTTGGTTTCGATATTGACTCTCCAGGGGTGGGAGTCCGAATAGGACGGAGAGATTTTCTTCACTCGGAATGGTGAGGTTGTGAATTTTAACGGTTGTTTTTGTGTTTGAGAACCCTACAACAGCCAAATCTACATGTCAGTGTTATGCCTTCACATGCAGATTTTTCTGACTGAGTTCCAATTACACAAATGAGAACTTTTGTCGTGGCTAGGATTCGAACCTTGACCTTCCGATTGAGAAGCGATAGCTAGTTTAAATGCATTTTTATTTGATCTCTTAATTTACTCTTACATGCTATACAAAAAAACGCTTAAAAATTAGCTTAAATAACTTAAAAGTAATCTTATTATAACTTACTGGCCCCATGCGGGCACTCTAAATTAATCCTAACACTTAAACTATGTCTTTCGACGTTTTGACAGGTTTTTTTTTATTCTTATATTTAGGACAATACAGCTTAAACTAAGAAAACATTTTTAAAAAGCAAAAACTTAGTATATGGACTCTTTTGAGTTTAATACTTAAAACTATAAACTTACAGACTACCTACAAAATAAATCTTAATCTACTTAACCTACTTACATATAATACATTCATACACATATATACAATACATAACACATATACACTTCATATATACATATATGCATATACATATACATATATGTATATATTTATATTTTATTTTTTTTTATAATTTTTTATTTTTATTTATTTATTTATTTATTTTTTTTTTTTTTTGTTCTTAAAATCTAACTTAATACTACCTAAAACTATATAAGCCGGCCATGGCTAAAAAGCAAAAATAAAAATAATTAGACTGGCCCACTCTGCTTCACATGAAGCTACCTATCACTGGAGGAGTTCGACTACGAAGCATCCTCGCCTTCTTCAAGCCACCAAAATTGCTGGTGCTGCTGAGCAACATCCCTCCTGGCACGACTCCCTACCACCCTACTGAACCGGAGAAGCTCCGCACTGCCATGTGCGACGTCTCTCTCGTAGTTGAGTCGCCTGTCCGCAGCTGTTCGAGCGACGTGGAAGATTAGCGGCACCGCCAATCTGTCCTGGATCAGACCTTTACTATCTAGATAGAGGAACGCTTCTGGAGGAATAAAGCCGTCAAGGCGAGCTCTCTCGTGATACATATAATTGGGGTAGTAAGCCCCTGAGATCAGGTTGTTCGATGAGGTCATTGCTCTCGCAATGTGAAAAGCGATAGCTAGTACCACTACACCACGGCCACCCCTCAATGATTGGTTCTAGTTGTCGATGATTGTCGATTTCCTCCGTTCTTCGTTTCCTTCGTCTTATGTTATCCAGGTTGTTTGTTCTTGATTTAATGCACTTTTGGTTTTTTTTTTTTGAATTACAAACAAGCCTTAATTTTTTTTTCTCACTTTTGCAACAATTGTTGCTAAATTTTGTTTTTAAACTTTTCTCTCTAATTTAGAATGCTTGTGATTGTTGCTTAGGTTGGTTTTCTTTTTGTTTATAAAAAATGTAAATTATTTGATATACAATGCACTACAGTTACTAATTAGTCTAAGCGAACTTTATATTGCAAGGATATTACAATTCAGTTTTATATATTGGGTATATAATTTATTTCGTGCGGTTATTTTTCAAAATTTGAACGTTTATTTAAGAAAAACATGTAAAATAGTATTATTCAAGGTATTGCCCATCTGAAGCTATGACTTTTTCCCATCTTTCTGGCAATTTGTGGATCCCATCCCAAAAGAATTGCGCCGGCTTGGCAGCCAAGAATGAATCAAGCCAATTTTTGATATTCTGCTCTGATGTGAACCGTATTTCAGTGAGGGCGTTCTGCATCGACCGGAACAAATGGTAGTCAGAAGGGGCAAGGTCTGGGCTATAAGGTGGGTGGGGTAAGACTTCCGTCCACTGTTTTCCAAATAGTTCTTAACCGGAATAGCAACGTGGGGCCGAGCGTTGTCATGATGGAAAATTATTGCCTCGTGTCTGATCGCATATTCCGGGCGTTTTTCGGCCACTGCTCTCTTCAAACGGATTAATTGTGTTCGGTAGCGTTGTCCATTGATGGTCTCACCCGGTTTTAGCAGCTCATAATACAGCACACCCATCTCATCCCACCAAATACAAAGCATTACCTTCGCGCCATGGATATTCGGCTTTGCCGTTGATTTGGCTGGTTGGCTGGTTGGCCGGGTTTCACATATGATTTTTTCCGCTTGGGGTTGTCGTAATGGATCCATTTTTCATCACCAGTAACAATCCGATGCAAAAATGAATTCCTTTTGTGGCGTTCCAGCAGCATTTCGGACATGCAAAACCGCCTTTCGACGTCTCTCGGCTTGAGTTCATGTGGAACCCAATTTCCTTGCTTTTGAATATATCCAGCTGCTTTTAAACGTTTTGAAATGGCTGCTTGAGTGACACCCAAAGATTCTGCGAGGTCTTCTTGTGTTTGGCAACAATCTTCATAGAGTAATGCTTCCAGTTCTTCATCTTCAAACTTTTTTGGCTGCCCAGGACGTTCATCGTCTTCCAAGCCAAAATCACCACTTTTAAATGGTGCAAACCACTTTTGGCACGTTTTCTTCATGAAGAAGATCTCCCCGCAAAAACACTTTTTCAGGCACAAAGTTCGACAATGTTGTTGTTTATGCTTCAAATGAATGACATATACTGAAATGACGTACAATGACAGTAGCTTTCCAACGCATGTTCCAATGGAATAATAACAATGGAATAATACAAGTTACGCCATCTCTTAGCAAACCGCACGAATTAAGTTATAGACCCAATACATATATATATTTGTCTAACACTACTCAAAAAGCATAAGAGTTCACACTGTTTTGCTTTTTTCGTTGATCTTTCCAGAAAGGATTTTTTTTTTCTAAAAAACTTCTTTTGTTTTCTTTTAAACACTCTCCCCTGTGTGGACTACTTTCTCAACTATACTTCACTAAAGAGTTAACGTTTTAGTTTCTCTTGTACTTCACTGAACTTAATCGCTCCAGTTTATTATAACTGTATTGTCACTTTATCGTAACGAGACGATCGAGTTAAATAATAAAAATTAACCGTGTATTAATCTTGTTCTTTTTCG
Source organism: Volucella zonaria (assembly GCA_963966105.1). Taxonomy (NCBI): domain Eukaryota; kingdom Metazoa; phylum Arthropoda; class Insecta; order Diptera; family Syrphidae; genus Volucella; species Volucella zonaria. The sequence continues at coordinate 87,479,936 of OZ014530.1, read as the reverse complement.
AACACTTTTCGCGTACTCAATGATAATCTTACCGACTGCGCCAGTTATGTTGTTACACCAACAGTTTAATAAAAAAAAACACTTTATTTATTACAACTCTTAACTCTATGGAAGATAGCGAAAGAGAGCCAACCGAACTAAACTCATCTGCATGTTTTATATAGCAAATATGTTGATGCAGCTTTTCCGATGAACACAGGTTTACCTGTGGAAAATGAATGCGCTTTGGCGAAGGTGTCATATTTGCCAGCGCGTGTAGTGCAAAAGTGAAACGTTTGTAAAAATGATCCGCGCATTGTTGGTCATGCATTCTATGCGTGATTGGTAGCTTGGCATGCAACACAATAAGCGAATGTTATTTAGAGGAAAACGGAAGTGAAGTCTGTGACGTAACACCCTTTCGGCGGTCTTTTATATATACCCGAAATAATCCAGCCCAGCGAAATATTTTTTAAAGTCCGTGGCCTATACATACAATACTTTAAGCAAATCGAAGAAAAACTTGGCACCTAACAGCAAATCGATCTGCGAAGCTTGTTAAAAATATTCGTATGTGAACTCTAGATTTTTAGGTACTCGTAGCTCACATTGTGCCACGCTTAAAGTTGATTCTGGTTGATATCCAGTGATGGATGGGGTGATCAAAAATTCAAGGAACACTTCTAAATTATTATACCTAGAACGAATTGGAGTTGGGGTTTGGAAATTGATTTTCGTTTCAGCTACCCCGATACATCCACATTTTTTGGTGATTTTTGCAGATAAAGTTACCTGGCAAATCGTTCATTGATTGTGTTGACTTGAGAACCTGAGTCCGACAACGCCCTCCCATCTGAAAACTTCCAGTCAATCCATGATAAGAACTAACGCTTTAGCTAAATCACTTGGGCTTCTTGAGGTCTCCCGGTTTCCAACGCGGTATGCATAGCGGCTGAAGTTGATGGTTCCCCATCCGAAGAAATATTCTCTTCCCGTTGTGGTCGATGTACTTAGTAAGCTGTGGTGATGCTACTTATAATTATTGCATTTAAAAGGCAATGGACAGTTTGCGATATTATGACCCTTTCCTAAGCAATTCAAACAAAGACGTAGTTTCTTCGCATTCAAAAACTGTTGCATAACATTTATCCTACCAAAATCTGAACAATTCGAAATCGAGTGATTAGTGTCTCCACAAAACAGACAGGATCGTTTAGGGATTGTGAGCGAAGTCTGAGGGCGATGAGCAGTATACAATGACTTTGCCTTGTTCAGCGTCTTTCATCCATAGTCAGGTCTTAGCTGCTTGATGTCGCGAGTCCCGAGGTATTGGCAACGCTTACTTAGAACGGCTGAACAGTCTGTCCAATACGTAAGTTTTTTGTAATCTTGGTGTTCGTGCCATTTTGCTAGGGTTCCCGGATCCACTATTGACATTGCGATACGTATGTATAATCATCGTATTGCAAATATTTTCAAGTGATCCAATTGATTGAAGAGAATTAAAAATTACAAAAATATTATCGACAAGAGATCGTAGTTCAACGGCCGGAACCTTTGTGACCTTTGGCAACTCCAATAAACTCAGAAATGTATTGGGCAAATATGAGGCAATCATTATCATATCTTTTCTTCTTTTTACTTAAAATTGGTTCATCATCCACAAGCTTTGGAAATGAAATGATTAAATTCTTATAATCCGAGTATTTTCCGTTCAACTTCGGTAGCTTAAGATTTGGCAAATTATTGTGTTTTGCCGGCGGTTTTGCGAATTTTCGCACAGCGCTTAAATTTCTGTTGGGAACTAACAGCGATTGGATTTTTGTTTTGGCAGCTACAGTGGAGACAAAATAAATAGCACATGTGTATATAAATTTTTAAATCCCTTTTTTTTTTGTTATTCGGTAATACCAGAATAATATGAATCTTAAAAACTAATAACAAAACTATTATTTTAGTACACAATAAAGTAAAAAAAGTGAAAACAAATACTTCCTTTTAAGAAAAACAAAAAGAAAAACTACTTTCATATCTAAAAATAAATAGCACACTTCATTATTGCTTTAAAAAAATATTTTAAGAACAATATAAACAACCTAATTTCAATTGATATCAAAGACTGTTTTAATATTTTGTGGGATAACCCTTATTTTTTAAAACCGCAGCATATCGACGACCCATAGATGATATGATTCAGCAGCAGAGCTCTTATTGCGTAGAGTGGTGTCATCTCTAGCTATGGATTTATCATTTGATTGTGCATTTCCATTTATTGATCTTCGATATTTACATTTGCGAATTTGCGCCCGTAACCCCACAATCTTTTTTTGACTTGCCGTTCCTAGCATTACCCTCCTTGGAGGACGACGAAGTTTCTTCGCTTGCAGCAGGAATTTTTTGTTTTGATTTTACTTTGGAGGTTGTAGCACGCGGCGCTTTTAATAATATTTTAAAGCATTTGTCACAATGCCAGTCTACCTTTTCTTCTGCTTTAGTAACTCCAACGCATATGAAATGAAACCAATCTTCGCAGGTATCACATTGAACCATGGGCAACTTGCTATCTGGCGCACTACATTTTTTACAATTATAAACCTCACCTCACCCTTGAACATTGTGAACCACCGACCCCCACCCATTACTATGACTAGGAGAATTGTAAGACATGCGGAACTTACTTTTTTCCAGTGAATGTGGTGCGAATGATGATTTGATGGTGATGGACACTATGAGGAGAGTTGTGCAATGTGTGATGAGATGTTCAGATGTGATGATTACGACTATGGTGAAAATGCCTACTATGATGACGATGATGAAGGTGATGATGATGATGAAGATGATGAAGATGAAGATGAGGACGATGATGAAGTCTTAAAGATGCTGATTATTCCCGTCGAACATGAAATGGGGCAGTTTATAACGTGCCGTGCTTTTGCACAACTTGTTTCAACTTGGAGTTGAGTTTTTCCTCGTTTTAAACGAAAATTAAAGATTATGTTGAGTTCAACTCAAAGTTTATTTGATAAATTGAAATATGAAATTTTCCGAAAAGTATAGTTTGGTATTTTATTATAGATATAACTTTAATTTTCCTAAATAAATAAATTTTAGTATTAGGTACATTTATTTTATGGTAGCTTACGTTTAGTTTTTCTTTATTTAAATTTTATCCTATCTGCAATACTTAATTTACTAATCTTAGCTTTCTTCAATTTACTTGGCTTGTCTTTAGATGATAACTTTTTGCTCTTGCCGGCTTCTATGGAGATTTAAAAAGGAATGATAAAAAAAAAATGGTGGGTGAAGGTCGTGAAAATTGCCGGGTGTTCGCGATGGGTTGATGAAAGAGATAGTCCTTTGTTTTCCGATATACTGCACCTTTTCAATTTATTTCTATTATTTGTAAACGAATTTATCGCCACTGTATATTCAAATCTTCTAACTGTACACGATTAAGATCAGCAAGTACTTTTTGGTCAATCTGAGTGATGAACTTGTTTAAAATAAAACTCTAATATCGCTAACCGACATTCTAATTCTATTGCAGATAATGTGTCCGCTTTGGTTTCTGCTAGATTCTTAAATATGGTAACGCTGCCCTTTGTAGATGCACGCATTTGTTTCAATTCCTCGATAATAGGCTCATTTGCCAGATTGCTAGTTAAATTTATTAGCAAACTAGTCTATTAGCAAAATAATAAAAAGGTTGTTATCGTGAATGAATGTCTGACTGAATAACTGAACTAACGATTAAGTTTAAAAAAAGTGCAGATGTAGTCAAAGATAAAAAAGCTTTCGCAACATGTAATGGAAAAATAATCTTGTTTATTAAATTGGATAGTATTTGCGTATGCTGCAATGCGATTATGTCACGACATTAATATGTGTCCAACGCCAATAATACAATCCACACGATAGTGAATCTCGACGAACAATCTGCAATCACAAACTCACTCAATGCATATGATCAATGTAGCATCCACTCCGGCGACGACGAGAAAAAAATGTTACAATAAGCTGTGTAGGTGTGGAAGAAATGAAGATATATGCAAATGCAATGAATGCATTGTGGATCTTGTTCTAAAAACAAGCTTTGTTGTTGTATGAAACGGCGAAAACTGAGCAAGTGCAACGAATGTGGGTGACTTCGATTGCCCACGAAACATACATAAAAAATCTCCCAAACAAAATTTTAGATGTCGCAATACGAGTATGCCTAACTACTGATAAGTTGTGTGTATGTTAATTATCTGCATGCATACCGCGATTCCTTCGAAGGTGCATTTATTCATTCACTATTTATCTTAAGGCTTTGGCAGTTATTTAATTTAGCCCGCGTTCAATTGAAATATTTGTACCGTACCTTGGTGGAAGATGACACTTATCTACCCACATATATTTGCCTTCCTGGCTTAGCAGCTTGAACTTCTTTCCGTTTCTTTTTTTGCGTGTTTTTTTTTTTAGGGGATTTATGTACAATAGTTGTATTTTTGTTTAAGTTCAAAAATCTGACTTACACTAGCGAGCGGAACAAAAATAAAAGGAAACTATCTTCCTTACGAGTTGTTGAACAATTAAATTTTCTTTTTTGTGCTAACTGACTGGTAAACGGTCATATCCAAGCCAGGTAACACATTATAATTCAAGTAACCATAAAAATATGGTGGCTGCCATTGCAACTGGCGGCATATTCAAATCTGTTGTACTTTGTGCAAAGTATGGTAAAATTACAAAATGTATCTAGATAACATACCATATTATTCGATTATTTTATTGGCATGGCTTAGTTAATAGACTAGTATAATATAGTTCAATGTATGCTGATTTATTCGTACCCAACAGGGACTTTGGTGTAAAAATGTTTTTTTCCATGCGATTAAGCTTACCAACTGTCAGATTGCGCTTGCGTAGGTCGAACATGATACCAATTTGATTTTAAAACGACTTATAATATTGTTACGACTTGAAGTCAAAACCATTTGGTGGGTAAGACGGGTATTACACGGCGCTTGAGTTTAATGCGCATCTTTTCGTTATTTTCTTTTGAACTGCTATTCTGTGATGCGCGCATTATTACACTAAGCCTTTTTTTTCTCAAGACTGCCAACCGTCTCCCATTGAGGGGGACTGTCCTACAATGGCAGTTGCAATCCCCATTGCAAAAATTTATAATATAGTCCCGCAAAACCCCGAATCCGTCCCCCATGTCCTCCATTCATATATTAATAAATTCACTCATTTTAGATTTCCAAGTCTAACCAATGAACTACAAACAAGAAACAAACAAACGACCAGGTACTTCCATACGTTTCAACACTAATAATACAAATAAAAAAATTATAGATTGAGTAAGGCATGTAGGTATCACAGTATACATACTAAAGCTAAGTTATTCCGCATCTGACACTTCAAAAATTTCAGAGACCCTGTAAAAACTTCCAAAAAAGAGGTGAAAATGAGATAGTAGGTATGTACATATATGTGATTTTGCAGTTCACTTATAACGATTTTTTTGGTATGTGTAAATTTGGTTACTGAAATGTCACCGGAATATCTTCCCTGTAGTATGTTGTGTACTGTGGTAGGTATCATCATGTCTATATATTTCAAATTTTCTGCAGCTGCAGCAGCAGCAGGATGGCATAGCGGTTACGATTAAAGCTTTCTGAAGGCTTTTCTAAAACATGTTTTTTTTATTTATGGTGTGAATGTATGAATATTTTTTCTTAAACTGGGTTTGATGTTCTATCTGCTAAAGTGCTAATCGACAAGTTCGAGTAGGAAAGAGTGAAATTTTATATACCTTGGCCTATTATTCAGCGTCAAACAGTGGAGTGCAAGCAGTAGTGGTTGTATTCTTTTTATTCCAAATTAGTTCAATGGCACGTTATTAATACCCTGTATTTGTTAACCCGTTTCGCCATAAAATAATTAGTGTTTTACCAAAATGCCGCCGATCGTTCAGAAGCGCAGATCTAAATTCAGTGAAGACATGTAAAAAGAATTTCTTTTCCTAGAAAAATGTTTAACACCTTCGGAAGTACGTTGCAAGAAATGTAATGCAATATTTTCTGTTTCTAACGGCGGCAAATATGACATACAAAGACATTTAACATCAGACAAGCACTAACTGCCGCTGGCACCAGTACGTCTTCGTCAGGGGAAAATTACTTTCGCCAGGAAAGATATGGTGGCAAAGAAGCAGAGCTGGCAAAAGCCGAAGGCTCGTGGGCTTTCCATGCGGTTAGTCACAATCAAAGTTTTCGATCGATGGAATGCTCTTCCAGAATAATTCAAAAAGTCTTTGATAAGAAACTTTGCTGCGCAAAAACAAAGTGTGAAGCTATTGTGATTGCGCCGTATTCTTTAGATATTCTTAAAATAGAGCTTAAAAATGTCCCATTTGTATGCATATTTACGGATGCTTCGAATCACAGACATAAAAATATTTGCAACGCTAGTGAGGTACTTTCATCCTACAACCGGCATTAATGTCAAAATATTAGATCTCGTGAATTTACAGTTAATATATACGATACCTTAATGCACATTCTTGAAAGGCGGGGCTCAACGTGAAGGTCAATGTAACGTTGTCAGAAAACTTCAAGAGGGTTTGAAAAGACAAATAGTTGATGTGGACTGCGCAGGGCGTATCGCACACAATGGTATTCAAACGGCGGCAGATTTGCTACCAGTAGATGTTGAGCATATAATTACAAAGATTTATTCGTGACTTTTATATGTACATCGTACGAGTTGAAGACCTTAAAAAATTTTGCGAAGAGGCAGAAATGCAATATTTTGGGATACAGTAAAACAAGATGGCTTGCACTTTTGCCTGCAGTAGAGAGAATATTACACTTGTATTCTCCATTAAAATCATACTAGTGCTCTGTTGCACTAAACCAATTTTTCTCTAATGAATGCTCGGAGCTCTGGTTAAAATTTATCCATGTGCAAGCCTCATTGTTTAACGATTCCTTAAAAATGATGGAAGGAGACAAGATAAGCTTCACAGAAGTTTCTCACTTATTTGTGGAATTAAAAACCAGGTACGTTAATCGGTTAGAAAATGATTATATTCCGCTGACCATAGGAAATGAGTTGGCAAAACTTGTTGAGGATGGTCAAATCAATAGAAATAATTTTATGGGTCATATTAGTAACTTTTACAATAATTGCATTCAGTACCTGCAAAAGTATATTCAGTATAATGAATTCGAAACATATACTTGGATCAACTACCTGTCAGATTTCGTTAACCAAGATATCCTAAAAAAATGGAAAGAAATGAGGGACAATACAGTAAAACGATAGATGGATGTATTCCAAAATTTTGAAGAGAAAGGAATACCATACAAAAACTGCCTAGCCATCGTCCAGTACCTTCTTTGTTTGCCAGAAACCAATGCACCTACAGTACGTGCATTTTCGAGCATGAATGCCTCATGGACATCTGAAAAATCATCGCTTAAAGTTGAAACGCTACGCTCAATCCATTTTCCAAAATTTAATATGGGCAATTATGCAAATTTTCATGACATCCTAAATAGAAATCCAGATTTAGTTAAAAAATTTCACTCTTGTGAAAATACGATTTTAAAAATTGATAATGACAGTAAGTTACGGTTTTTTGTTTTATTATTTGAGTGCATTCCTACAACACACAAGAATGTTTCCTGTTGGCTTTCTATATATAAGGTTGGACGCCTTACTTTTTCTCATTCTTTAGTATTACATGTTATTTGACGGCTACATTTTATTTCATCTTTCATGCTGCTGTATAAGTTGCCTCTTAGCTCCTTAATTCATTTAAATATCCGCCATACTGAAAAACTGTTGACAACACCAGACGAGGTAGTAATGAAGCAAATTCGAAAAACAAAGGTGAAAAAGAAATGTTAAAGTACCAGCGCACATCGGATCGATTGGATCTTTTACTTCAAGCGCACACTGGACGCGGGGCACAATCGTGTATATCCGATTTTGATTAGATTGGTATTTCTGATAATTTTTCTTAGCTTTTAAAATTAAAAACTTTTGTGTGTATTGGTTTTCCCCGGATGATCAACCGCTTCAACACTGCTTAAATATTTACCCCGTTTCTTACTCTTCACTTTACCACCCTATTCCAGAAAACCATTTTTACGCTGGGGTAATTAGTCCGGTGTGCGCCGGCCCAATTAGATGCAATGAAAATCTTACCAACATGCAGTGGATAATTTGGTTAATTGAGTATTTTCTGTTTCATTACCCTCCCCTTTTGCACTCATTTGAATCTCTAAAAACTTATGCCGTGTAATAAGGGACAAATTGCAAATTCCAAGAAAATCAGAAAAGTAACAGCAAATTCGGAACAAAATTATCAAGAAACGCAGAAATATTTAATAAAATTGCTTATTACGCCGTCGGCAAAATAATTATTGATCTTTTTTCAATATACACAAAAACAATCAAAGTAAAACTATAACAAATCCCACCTGCATCGTGCTGTTGACATAACGCCTCCCCACCCCCTCCAATAAGAAATATTTGCAGGTGCACAACGAAGGCAGTACCGCATTCAGGAATTCAGGTCTTGTCACAGCTTGATAGTTGAAATACTTTATCGCCAGTATAAACTCTACCTGAACTAACACAAAAAAATAACTAATCTTGTTTTTACTTGATTTATTTTATATGCACACACAAAGTGTGGACAAAAGTTTGTGGCATCTTGGTAAAATTTACATAGAAAAATTTTACAGCAAAATGATCATGTAAACCGTATTTAAACAGTGGGAGCAGCAGTAGTGGCAGCTTGTTCTTCCTTGATACGATCCTTCTTGAGTGGTCCCATGAATGCCAATTTGTCGGCGGCAGACTGGAAGCGACCATGACCCATCTTTGAGGAAGTATCGATGAACTTTAGCTTGATTGCTTCCAAAGAAGCACGACTTGTGTGTACTAAGAGAGATTTGCGCAAAGTAATGACGCGCTTCTTGGATCCAATACAGCAACCCTTAAGCATAACAAAGTCGTTGTTTACTTCACCATAATGGGGGAAGCCACCCATTGGTGTTATGCTCTTGTCAGTTAAATCGTATTCAGTTGACGCATTGTTCTTGATGACCTGGAAGCAAATCAAAAACAGAATTTTATTAAAGTTGTACAAATCAATTTCAATAATCTAATTGGGAGGACTTCTTGAATCAGTCCTATCATTTAAATATCATGTTGGTGTCAAAAAAATTCTATTTTTGGCTCTAGAATTGTTTGTCATCAAAATCGAAATAAATTAGTAAAAACGAGGCTTTAACTCACTTTGCCATCCTTAGTGTGGATTCCAGCTCCGATGCGGTAGATCTTCTTGTTGATCTCAGTACGGTGATGGTAGCCCTTTTGACCGGCACGTGCGACAGTGAAAGACACACGACTTGGATGCCAAGCTCCAATACAAGCAACCTTACGTAGACCCTTGTGCGTCTTGCGGGGCAATTTCTTTGTGTGCCAACGGCTGGTTACACCCTTGAAACCTTTACCCTTGGTAACACCAACGCAATCGATCACTTCATCTTGACCAAAGACATTCGATACTTGGACAGCTTGTTCCAAATTGTCCTTAACCCATTTAACCTTGTCTTCGATGCTGCCACCGTTCAATTGGATTTCCATGATATGAGCCTTCTTTTGGCGTTGCTTGATCAAACGGATCTAAGAAAAACATAGTACAACACAAAAATAAGCAACACTGATTCACAGGTAGAAGTTTGTATTTAGAATGTCCATGATATGGTTTAACTGCATGATAATGGCCAGAAAGACTACGCACAGTTATTGGAATATATCAGGAATCGCCACCCGAAGGGCAATTTTCTCTACGACGTTGCGGAAGAACTGCGCATTGAACATCACAGCATTTCCGCTTTTTAGGCAATGCGCCACAAGCGTTCATTTCGACTCCGAAGAGAAGAAATTAAATGCAAGTTTTGCAATGTCAAGGACGTCGCGACATGAAATTAAGATGGTTGAATTTGTGTACTAACCTGGGAGTGAGCGATGACACGGATGACTTTGCAATAACGAACCATCTTTCTGAAGTCATTCTCGATGCTTTTCTTGCCAGCAACATCAGTCCATTTTTTGCTAGTCTTGGTGAAAGCCTTCTTCTTGCTCTTGTACCTATTTCGTTCCGAACACACGAAGAAGATACATAATTTGAGTGCTGAATTGTTTCACATTTGTGTGTAGTAGGAGTAATGATTAGACCGCGCACGTGGACCTTCCAGTCTCAGAGGCAAGCTACAGTTCGACAAAAGAGAGAAAAAGAGGCAAACCTCATCGTCGCACTAAATGCGACGAGCGGAGATTACACCCCCACGCCGTGCTCGCTAGACTCAATAGTACCATCACCACAAGGGCGAGAACTATACGCTCACACGACTAAGCATCTTAGAAGCTCTCTCAAATTGATCGAAGAGCTTTAGTTTTCAAATTAGTTAAATGTAAAAATGAAGCTGTACAAACATTGTGCACAAATTGCATTTAGAGTTCACGTATCAGAAGGAAGGCAGCAGAGATGGTAACATTGGATATCGTCATAGGACTCAGATACCATCTTTCATCATTGTAAACTCAAAGCAAATTGTAACCACTCAGACTAATGTAGAAAGTGAATGCGGGAGATTTGCGTATGCTTACCAGTTCTTGTAGAAGCGACGACGGCATTCCTCAGACAAGTGCTGCGCCCAAACATTGACTAAAGCTCGTAGACCAAATGGAGTCTCGATGTAACCAACAGCTCCGACAACCATCATTGGTGGAGTCTCCAAAATGGTAACAGCTTCTACGACCTCTTTCTTGTTGATCTCTGTTAAAAGAAATTTCCATGATTTAGTTCACTGTTTAGCAAGCGAGTAAGCGGACTGCAAAGTAGCGTAGTCAGTCCGCCCTAGTTAATTATAATCACGGTTAATCATGTGTTTCTAACCATAAATTTTTAACTTTTTTCTCATCAGAACATGTGTATTAAAGTTAAAGTATACTTTTGGACGAACTTACTTGATCCAGGACGGTCAGCCTCGCGGACGATGTGAGTCATACCGGCCTTGTAGCCGACAAAGCATGTTAGATGAACTGGCTTTGAGGGATCATCCTTGGGGAAGGCCTTAACCTTACCACGATGTCTGGTCGAGCGCTTCTTGGGATAGAAAGCCATAGATCCATGACGAGGCGCCGAAAATTTACGATGAGACTGCAGATAAAAATGAGAATCATTGAATTAAAACTGTCGAAATAGGTTTATGTAAGTTAAGATAAATGCCAAAAAAAAACGTGGTTATGGGAATCTTATTAAATCAACTGACAAAATCACCTATATCAAGGGATCAATAACAAACACTTTATATTTACAATACATCAGTTCGTTTCTACATTAACCGAAATAAAGCATAGTCAATTATAAATACCACTCACCATTTTAATATATTACAACGCGTCCTATCAGTTTAGACGACGAAGATAGAAAGACGGAGTGGTGATGATTTTTCACAAAGCCAACTCGTATACTTGTCAAATTTAGTTCGCTGGCACATGGTGGGAATCCGTTTCCTGCCGCCATTTTTCGGAACAATGAAATAACTTAAGGCGATTGCTTAAAAGTGGAATCATAAATGGGGCATAGATGTCACTATTTGATTAAATAAAAATAATTCATGAGAGTAGATAAGTACACTTTGCTTGCTAAGAATTTTCGTTGTCCAATTTCTGCGTACGATTCATAATTAAAAAAATAAAGAAATATATTAAAAAAATTGACATTTAATTCACGAAAGATATCAGATATCAATCAGACAGCGAGGAATGAGGAATTATTTGAAATTTAATATTGGTCACCTTGTGGGAAAACGTGAAGTAATATTACAGACGAAGGGTTTAATTACATATAACAGATCTTTTTACATAATAAAAGTTGGCGGTTCTGATTGATTGTTGTTAATATAAGATCAGATAAGCATGAATTTTTATTGCATAGGGAAATTGTGAATTTTAGCGGAAATCAAAAAGTGACGGATCGAAGCCATAAGAGTTTAAGACTTAACCATAATAGATTTCAATGGGATTATTGGCGTTTTTGATTGGTTTCTCTCCGGAGATAACGCGATTCGGATTCTAATGGAACACTAAAAACCTCTTCTGACAATATTATTTGAAGTTTTTTATTTTTTATTTATATATGTCAGTACATTTTGAGATAGAATCCAGAAGAGAAATTTTGCTTCTGGAATGAAAACCACAGGCAAAATTTTGATTCTGAAAAGTAATAATATAACAGTTTTATGTCAATTTTTCGAATAAAGACTTAACCATAATAGATTTCAATGGGATTAATGGCGTTTTTGATTGGATTCTCTCCGAAGATAAAGCGATTCGGAACACGCGATTCTAATGGAACACTAAAAACCTCTTCTGACACAATACCATTTGAAGTTTTTTATTTTTTATTTATATGTGTCAGTACGTTTTGAGATAGAATCCAGAAGAGAAATTTTGCTTCTGGAATGAAAACCAGAGGCAAAATTTTGATTCTGAAAAAGTGATAATATAACAGTTTTATGTCAATTTTTCGCCCTGGAATACAAAAGGAAGGCTTCTGTCCGGCTAATCGAAAACGCTATAACTTAATTTCTGTCCAACATTCAAGTTACCCGTAATGTGCTTGAGTAAACTTAATAATTTGTCAAATTGTTTAAATTCGGATTGGTTTCATAGCAGGAAAATATAAAATAGAAAATAAATTGAGATAACTTAAAAGGCAAAATGATTGCGTCTTACAACGGAAGGTATAAGTTTCCTCACAAAAATAAGAAATATTTAGAAAAGAAAAAATTCCTCTACCATAGCAAAGTTTTTGTTTTATTTTCTTTATGTCAGCTGTCAAATTTCCGCACCGAATGTCTTATTCTACTGAGACTTTCCTTAAACTCACTAAAGTTAACGAAACTTGACGAAACCGAGCAAAATCCCATTATGGTCATCAATACTATTTACAAGTACAAGTAAGGAGACATTTCATTAAGCTGGCTTAAACTCACTACAGTCCATTATGGTTGACCCTTGCGATTACGAGTAAAGGCTCAAACATAATATCAGAACCGAACGAAAAGTTTCCTTAAGTTACTTCAAATGGACAAGTTGCTCATAATAGTATTTTGAAAACGTATACATCTGGCAACTTAAGTTTTAATTTGTTTTGTGTATTATACTCGTATATGCATTCGTTAACAAAAATTATTTTCAACCATCTATGAAAAATGAATGCAAATAATCAACCACAAAGTCCTCCATACTTGTAATTTCTGTTTTTTTTTCGCTTTTTCGAACTCTAAATGAAAATTATAATCAAATAAACTGTGTTCTTTCCAAAAATAATGCTTGCTAAAGAAATTAATTTACTTCTCTCAAGAAAAACCACTGTTTTTTGTAATTGCAAATAGCAGATTGCAGTTGCTTATCTGTCAGATTTTCGTACAAAATGTGATCTTGGTAGTACCTGTTGACAGTAAGCAAATAAAACCGGTTGTGATAAGTAGATTAGCACGTGGTTGGTTTTGCATATGTCAGTGAAAATTTGTTTAGCTTTTGGGATTGTACGCTCTATGAGTTCCTAAAAGCAATAACGCTGTGTAAATAAAAAAACACGTATGGGGAGTGTTTGGAGACGGAGCGGTGATTTTGAAAATTCTGTTCGGTTTTTTGAAAGATGAGCCCCGATCATGCGCAAACCCGTAGTTGTGGCCTTCAAGTTTGGAGTTCATCAGGCAGTTGCATTGCATCCAATCAAACGAGTGGTGTTTTAGCACTGATTGGTTACTGCAGAAGAAATGTGGATAATTTATGAAAACTTAGTTTATAATAATACTGAAGGGAAATTCTGCCATCAACATCAAAAATTGGTGTGTTATGTTGCCCATATTGGGTAACAGAAAAGGTGTAGTCTTTCATTACGAAAACGAAAGACTACATGTGTCAAGAAAATATTGCTGAGTTGGGTTGGGACATTTTGGTCTAGCCACAATAGTGCTGTTTTTGAGTGCTTGTCTCGGGAAACCCAAAAGGATCAACCGTCTCTAGAAGAGGTACCCTATATAGGACTACCGTCTAAGGAGCATTTGAATCCGAAAAGACGACGACAAGTGCTGTCAAAGGTGCGATGGCTAAAGGTCCGAGTAGTGGCGGAAAAAAGAAACAGGTCAGCGGAAGTGACAAGCACCGATCAACCTCTCAGAACTAAAACTGCCACCCTCTCTGCCGATGGATATTTCCATTTACGATATCCGGCAATTGATTGAATGAGTCAAACCAACCGGAAAAAAAAACAGCAGTTATATTATCCGAAAACGATGTACACAGTTCTGGTTCGATAGATGCGATGAAATCCACGCTATGAAACAACTCTGGTCCAGTTGAAAATGTTGCTGCAACCAGTAAAAGTTCCAGTTCGAGTGGACGGAACTTGACTGCCGCCGGAAAACGCACCTGTAAGAATGCAAACACTGTGTTGATCAACTGTGGGAGCTAGCAGAGAATATTGGTATTCAAGCAAAAGCCTCCGGTATGGAAAACGGAAGTCTTAGAGTGAAGTGCTCCTCCCAGTAAACTCTTGGTTGAGCAAGTCTGTGCCGAAATTCTCCTCTAAATCGAAATCTAAACTGATGCGCGCCATCTATATGTAGGAGTTTTTACTATTAAATACAAAACTTCACATCATATTCATACAGGAACCATGGTTGTGGAATAAAGGCATATGTGATTTTGGATGTTTAAGGTGTTTCACACCACTATATGACTTGCGATCGGAAAAACCGAGAACTTGTAATCAAGATTTAGTTGCTGCAGACATAAACGATGCGATCCAGGATACTTCTTGGGGCAGTAGAAAATGCAACGTGAGAAGCAATCATTTCCTGGATTTCATATTATGTATTGTCAGATTCGGCTGCCAACAAGTTTTGTTAGGACAGACAGCAAATAAAAGACTTAACATTATCCAAGAGGTATGCTAAGGAGATTACCGGCTGGACAGTACTTCGCAGGTCTATATGTCAAATCATAGGTACGCCGAGTTCAGAAATGGATGCGAATTCTCGACCGTTCTTAGAGGAGGAGCCCATGGAAAACCAACTGAACACGATTTAATGATGAGTTTGGCAGATCCGACAGTGCTCCGCCCAAACTCGGGGTAAAAGTAAAGTTAGAGAAAGTGTCCAGAAACCTGAACGGTGCTTTCACCAACTAATTTGACCTGTCATGCCCAGCTACAAAACAATCATGGGTGGAACGCAAACTTCTTCGTCACTAAAAATTGATTTGGAGGAAGACCAGAGTTTTTATAGGCCGAAGCAAAAAGTATATAAAAAGCTAATCTAGATTTCGAAGAGTGCTTCTTATAAAGACTTTTGCGAAAAGATCGAAACTGTTGGTGAAAACAAGAAGCTTGTCAAAACCATCAAAATCTGATGGCACCTAAACTGAGGAGACAGAGGAGACTCTCCATATAATGTTTGAGACTAGGTTCCAAGGTAACCTAATCAGAACCATCTCACATGAAGCTGTTACTGATCGCACCCCGTAACTGGAAAGTATCTCTCATCGGTTGTGGTGACGGATGACATCATAAAACATGCTGTTACTTTTTTTCATGAGTACAAGTCGCTTGGCACCGATGACAAATACCCAGTTATGCTACTAGCAACTGCGAATAGCTCTGAAGGCATTTTTCCCTGCTAGTCTGGCACTGAGGTAAAGGATGTTCTTTTTAGAGATATACAAATTCAATATAAAATAAAATACTTGAGGCTAATGTTAATATCTACATATGATATTAGCTTTATTTAATAGAAAATTTTATGCCATTACTGTTTAAATTTGGCATCGGGCATATGCGCTTCGCAGCTAGCTCGAATGAAGCGCAATCGTGTAGTCCAATTTTCGACAACCCTATCGGGCAATTGGGGCAGTATACCAGCAATGACAAGGCAAATATTGACTTCAAAATCGTCCAACGTCTCTGGTTTATCGGCATAGACTCGTGACTTTACACAGCTCGAAAGAAAGTAATCTAAAGGTGTGAGTCACAGGATCATGGAAGCCAGTTCACAGGTGCATTACGCTAAATTATGCGCTCAGCAAATGTTTTCCGCAATAAATTGATGGTGTCGCGCGTCATGTGGCATATTGTACCATCTTGCTGAAATCAAAACTCTGTCACGTTAATGCCATTCAACTGAGGAAGAAAGAATTCAGAAATCATGTTTCTATAGCGCTCTCCATTGACGGTAACATTCTGGTCGGCATCGGCCTGAAAGAAATATGGGCGACGATTCCACCAGCCCATAAGGCACACCAAACAGTGAGTTTTAATGGTTATAAGGGGGTCTCGACGACAGGCTTCTGGGTTTTCTCCACTCAAAATTCGACAATTTTGCTTGTTTATATATCCATTTAACCAAAAATGGGCCTCATCGGAGAATAAAATTTTGCGTTGAAAATGAGTATCAAGCTGAATCATGTTTTCGGCCCATTCACCGAACCTACGCGTATAATGGTCACGCGGTTTCAACTCTTTTGCACAAGCTGGATCTTATAAGCTTTTAAGCCAAGATCTTTCCTTAACATTTTTTACAAAGTGGATGGGCACGATGGGGAATCGACTCATTCGGATTCTCCTCAACACTGCCGTCCACAACGGGAATAAATTCTTCTGTTTGCACTGTTTGTCGTCCTTAGAGATACGTATTATCCACTAGAGCGTACGTTGTGCGAAAACGATTCATCGTGTTCCGAATAGCTTGCTCAGATGGACGATTATGTCGACCGTAAAATGGATGTAGCGCATGACAAGTTTACACAATTTGCACGTGTTGTTCTGGCGTTAATCTATTCATCGTAAAATGGTAAAACGTACTAGCCACAAATCAACTTTCAACTGTCAAATTGACAATCTGTAGAAACAGTGTTGCCAGTTTATAAACCAAACCTCTAAAAAAAAACACCCTTTACATACAGAAACCCTGGCGAACAGGGAGAGTGGGCTTTATACCGAAAATCGGAAAAGAGGAGTACACGTTCGCCAGGAACTTCAAGCCAATAAGTCTAACTTCATTCAAGTTGAAGAGAATGAAGAGGACTATATGCGCGCAAAACTGCTTTGCGAATGCATCCCATAGATAAATTAAGCTAGGAGTCAAATTCTACTAATACTTTTGCAAACCCTTAACTTTCGCACAGACGCACTGTAAGTGAATTTCAACACTTTTACATCTCTATATAAAAATTTGCTAGAGTGAGAGCAATTTACAAGTAAAATTGCTAGAATGAGAGGGATTTGCCATTGATGACAATTCACACGTATTCACAGACAGGGTGAAACGGATAGGGGCGATCAGTAGAAAACCGGTTTTAATTTTCCAATATCTGAAAAGTTTGCCATCTAGGTTAGTTCATCTATGATGCATCCTCACTCTAAGATGCAACATGCTTACCAACGCCGAAGATCCAGTAAGAGTGCGCTTTAAAATCGAGTAGGCAGGCGCACATGACAAGGAGAAATATGCGGTTGGAATTTTCATTGACATTACTTTCCACAATGCAGCTTAAAAAGGCTAGAATTTTATTTAACTTGTCATGACAAATGTAACGGCGTCGTCAATAATTATTTTAAATGAAATACTGCATATTTGTCTACAAATTTAGCTTTTGTGCATTGTTTGTCCTCTGCTGCCGATCACCTTTTAAAAACTGGAAACAAAATTCTTTGTTTCTGGCTTGCGATAATTTTACAGAACACGAACATTGGTCAACCAATCATTTCCTAGTTTTTATTTAATGGCGTTTTCGGTTGGGCGGACTGCACAAGATTTTTCTTTGGGCAGGAATAGTAAAAAACGTCAAATCAATTAAATTTGATAAGAACTGTCAAATTCGTAAAAGTTGAAATTTGTGTGAATTGCGACAATTTTGTGAAAATTAACTCAAATGAACAAAGGGAAAATATGTAGAGCTTCATATTGATGCGAATTGTTCGCCTAAAATAATAGAATCCATTAAACGCATGTTATATCAATAAAATAGTAATAATAGCCAATCTAAAAATTTTCCTCTTGGTTTGCAATTTCCTTTTTGTTTTATTTTAACTTATTACTTTTGACGTTTGAAACACATTTTACAAAAACGTGTTCCCACGAGATTTTGGATTTAAGAGAGAATTTATTCCTACTCCTCAAATTTACGCAAAAAATTCTCTTTTACAAACAGATACAAAAATCTCGCGGGAACAGACCTATTTAGTACATTTTGACGTAACACCCAGGAGAGAGATTTTGATTCTAAAATGAAAACCAGAAGCAAAATTTTGATTCTGAAAAAATGATGGGTAAAAGTTTTATGACACTTTCGCTCCAAAGTACAAAGAGAAGGCTTCTGTCCACCCAATTGAAAACGCGATAAGTGTACTCCCTAAACACAAGCGTTCTGCGTTGCGCGATCGCAACGTGTCGCATTGGAAACAAATTTCTTCCCGAAATAGACACAGCTTCCATTTTTCATATGTGTCAAATTCATTACAGCAATAACTTTCCTTAAGGGGCTGTTCTCATTTGGTACTTTTGGTAGAGTATATGTATATGTATATTTATTGAGACTTATAAGAAGACTATTACATTTTTTTAATTAATACATTTTTTTTCTTATGAAATACTAGAGGCTTTAATGTATGGCCACCGTGTTCCATCACGTTTCGACGCACATTGCGAATGCCAACATGGCTTACACTTTGTATATTATATATAGTTCTTGCTCACGGAACTGTGTTACATTGCTTCAACGTTATTGTCTTTATATCTCTTAATTCTAAAATAAATACTTAAAAAACTAAACATGTACAATGGTGCAGAAAGAGCGAGTGATACAGTATAACTATGTGTACCTTTCCTAGTTATAAAGTGAAACGAAGGTTTCTCTCGTATATTCTTTCTACTTTCTCAGTTTGGTAAACTTGATAGTTTACTCTAAAGCGAGTGCTTGAGAGGTTTTTCTCTCTAGGTGAATTGTTGTACTAGATTATTATGCCTCAGGATTTTTTTTTTATTTTATGGTTTTAACTTGGGAGACATTACAATTAGAATTTTGAATGTGATACATTGATTTTTTTTGTAGATACGAGTAGAATAAGATACATGACATTGATAGTAGTTAAAAAGAATGGCAATTTAGCTGTTATGAAATTATACATATATAAATATTTGTATAATGTTTGTGTGTTTTGAGGCTGTTTCTATTCCGATTTTATTTGTCTTTTTTCACTTATTTTACATAGCTTGACGTTGTAATTAGGATAAAATATTTGTCAATGTTGGTTAATTAGTTAAAAGGATAGTATTCCAGTACATTTAATTATAGCTATAGGATTCTATGTGCATATATGTATATGTACACATATATATACGTTAGGGTGTCCCTTATTTATCAAAGGTTTAAATTTCTAACGCATAGGTCTTAGTTTTGTTCATTTGTCTTTAAAACACTCGGAAATAAATTTTTACCTTATTTGGAGTACGATAACCCGTGCCGACTTGCATCGAATCATGTTCATACATGTTGCGCAGCAGTAGCGGTGCGCATTCACGGCATTTGTCATTTGTTCTCAATTATTCTCGCGATTAACACATATTGTTTTGCATTTAAAAGATGGAATTGGAATTAAGAAGCAATAAAATATGTGTTTTCTTAGTTGGTGACGTAAATTATCAAATAACAGGCGCAAAGTTACCGTCTAATCGTCAAGTTTGTTCAGTACTTTTTTTTAACATTCGCGAAGTTAAATTGACTGTTAGTGAAAGCGCTAATCTCGTCATTCGGAAATATATTATATTTTGGGAAAAAGCTAGAATCCCTACCAGAG
Source organism: Volucella zonaria (assembly GCA_963966105.1). Taxonomy (NCBI): domain Eukaryota; kingdom Metazoa; phylum Arthropoda; class Insecta; order Diptera; family Syrphidae; genus Volucella; species Volucella zonaria. The sequence continues at coordinate 87,460,018 of OZ014530.1, read as the reverse complement.
TTATACCTAACTGTGTAAAAAAAACTTGTGGATCTTTGCCATGCTTGGAGCGAGTTGCAAAAAAGTTCTAAAAAAATACAAGACATTTACAAGCGCCGTGAGGAGGACTTTAAGAACAATTTAGATAATTTATTTGATATAGCACACGCTGATGCTTTGGAACGGATGAAAATTGAAGAAGATGAGACATTTTTACAAAAACAAAGAGAACCAGGGCGTCCAGGGTGTTTAGCGGGTGTAGACAAAAAGTTAGCTGAAAAAGAAGGCAAGACAAAGGAAATTAAATGGAGAGAAAAAAAGATGTGAGCAAATGTGTTTCGGAGGTTTATCGTTATCTGTTACTACGCAAGATTCTATTCAAACGCAAGGACATCACGATCAACTTACCAGCTCTGAAGAAAGCCTTGAGGAACCCTTGGCATCCACCTCTAAAATGTTAAGTTCTGAAACTACTACAAAAAGAGGAAGGAAAAACTTTATCACGCCTAAATTAGTTGCAGCTTTAGATAGATGTCAATTAAGCATAAGGGATTCTGTCTATATACTTCAGGCTGTAGCAGAAGCACTAGATCTTAGCTGTGATGATTTTCCGATAAACACATCGTCTATTCTACGTATTCGCACACATAGTCGAAAAGATAGAGTGGAATCTATAAAATCAGATTTTCAGAATAATATGCCTGAAATGGTGACCGTTCACTGGGATGGGAAATTATTACCTGGACTTGACGTGAGAAGTTCTGAAGAAGAACGCCTGCCAATTCTAATTTCATTTGGAGAAAATCAACAACTTCTGGCTGTACCCAAACTGGAGAGTTCTTCCGGCCAGGATCAAGCTAAAGCTGTGTTGAACGCACTTTATGACTGGAACCTCGATGACAAAGTACAAATAATCTGCTGTGATACAACTGCGTCTAATACAGGGCGATTGAAAGGAGCATGTGTACTTTTGGAACAAAAACTAGACAGGGAATTGCTACTCTTTGCTTGCCGCCATCAAAGAAAAATCCACCAAGTCACAAGTTGAGCTGATATCCCACTGTTCAAAAAGTTTAGAGACAACTGGAAAACTATTAATCCTGCTGCCATTGAAACATATACCGATATCGTCACACGATATTTTTGTAATAAAACAATAGAAGATTTGTTGACATTTTATAATCAAGAACTGCAAAAAACCATTGGATGTGACGATTATCGGGATCTGATTGAACTATCTATTATTTTCTTAGGAGGAGGCAGTGAAAAAAAAATTAAAATTAGCCCTCCTGGAGCGATGCATCAAGCAAGGTGGATGGCTAGAGCTATTTACTCTTTAAAGATATGTTTGTTGCAATCCCAGTTCAAAATTAGCGCCAAGGATAGGCGAGAACTTCAAGACGTCTGTTTATTCATTGCGGTTTTATATGTAGAACCATGGTTTGGATGTAGTCTGGCGGTAAAGGCACTAAATTGAGATTTGTGCTTTTTAAAGAGGCTTAAGGAATATGAAATTGTTGACAAATTGATCTCCAAAGCAGCCCTGAGCAAGTTTAGTCAACATCTTTGGTACTTGCCAGAATAAATTGCCGTTTTATCACTCTTTGATTATGAAGTTAATGAACAAACCAAAACGAATATTGTAGTGAATTTCCAAAGAGAGAGTTTATATGATTCTGAAGAAAATATGTCTGATTATTTGTATAGTACTCGTAAGTAGGAATACAATAAATAGTACTATTTTTTATACTGTTTTCAATATATTGTTAATAATACTGCTTTATTTATTGTTGCAGGAAAATCATTAAGTGATTTTGTGTCTATCAAGAGCACAAATTTATTTTTTCGATTAAAAATTGATAAAAATTTCCTCGAGAGACCCGTTTCTACATGGGATGAAGATGTTTTGTATTCAGAGGCGAAAGGAAAGTGCTTTCTTTAAGGGCAGTTAATGATACGGCTGAAAGAGCTATACAACTTATGCAAGATTTTCATGGTTTGATCACTGCAAAGGAAAAGCAAAAGGAATTTTTGCTACGCTGTGTTCAGGAGCATAGAAATCTGTATCCAGACTGTAAAAGAGAGACCCTCAAAAGAAAATATCCTGCCTGATCTGTACTTTTATCTTCTGTTAGTAAATGCGTCATAAAAATTTTAATATTTCAATTGATTTAGCTATATGTATAACGGAAAGGGTTAAAAACAGCAATTTTCAAAATCTTCAGAGTTCTGTCGGCACGGGTTTACGTTGACGTAGGAAGATGAAATTTTGTATTTAAGTAAGTCTGGGTAGTTTAAAAAGAAATAGGAGGTATGCATTTCGATATCTAAAAAAAAATTTTTTTCACCCATATAAGGAACACCCTAATATACGTATACATATATGATAAATTGTTAACAATTTTGGGAGTTTGTGTTTTGTTTCTTAACTGTTCAATGATTGTGTGGTAAAATTTTTTTTTAGCCTCGGTTCTGGCCCGGAATTGGTCTAGAGTAAAAGTTGATTGGTACTTCGTTGGCTAGCCTGTTTTCTGCTATTATAACAATAGGAGATGGGTAGGGGGGCTCAGCCCAAGGAACATCGCATTGATCCTCGTATATTTCTTTGATTACGTCATTTTCGGAGTAGCTCATTCTTTCTATGAATCTTTTCATTAGAACAAGAGTATATTTCGTTAAAGGAATTATATTCGCAGTGATGTACATAGAAAAAGTGATTTGAATAACTTGGGTTTTAGGAAGCTTTTTCCAATGCACATACGAAGTTCCTTTCGAATTTTTCTAAGTCTTTAGCCATTGTAGGGGAGATCGTAAACCATACCGGGAATGCGTAAGTAAGAATGGGTCTTATTAAGGTTTTGTAAAAGAGCAATTTTACCTTATTGTTTAACGATGTATTCTTCAACAAGGGCATTAGCGTGAGAGAGATTTTCCTTGCATATTATGTAACTATCCGCGCATGATTGTTAAATTTGAAAAGGATGTTAAAATTAACTCCTAAGTATTGAATTTTGTTTTTAAAGGGAATAACAACGTTATCTAATGAGAGGTGAAGGTTTCTGCTCTCCGCAACTACTCCCGCTACCCCTTTCTGACTTGAGTTTTTGAAGCAGATTGCTTTTGATTTTTCTTTGTTTATTTTATTTCCCCAGTTCTTGTAGTAGACGTTGATGAGCTCTAAGTGGGATTTCAGATGTTGAATCGCTGTAAGGGGAATACATCATGTGAGTAAACTAACGTAACATCTGATAATTATGATGGAAGTCGTAGAGGAAGATGTTATATAATTTCGGGCCCAAGATCGAACCTTGCGGGACTCCTCTTCCAGATATTCCTTGGATGGAGTTAGTATTCTTAATTTGTACGAAGAAGTTCCTGCTGGAAAGAAAACTATGCAAGAGGAACACAAGTTGTAATGGGAATTCTAGTTGGACTAGTTTGTGGATAAGACCCTCTCTCCAGACACTGTCAAACGCTTTTTCGATGTTAAGTGAGCAGACTGTTGTAAATTTTTTTTTCTTCTAAGGTTGTTAGAGACGTCATGGTGAAGTTTTAAAAGAGCATGGGTAGTTGAGTTTAGTTTGCCGAAGCCAAACTGGAAATCCGGAATAAATTCAATGTGTTCTTCAGTGTGTAGGGTCAGTTTACTTAATATTACTTAATATTTTTGCCACTTTCCACTCAAAGATTTTTTGATCTGATGATTTTTTAGAATTTAAATTGCTAATAATCCCTTTAATTTCAGACAAAGATGTGAAGAAATTGTCAAATTGGGGGTTAAGTGCGGATTGACTAAGGTCGAAGTTTAAGTGACGTGGAGGTCTGGTACCGTTTAGGGTTGGAGGGTTGCTTGGACTTCATCGCTGAGGAGCTGGTTGAAAGAGGGGTAATAGCTCAGAATGATTCAAAGTAGTAGTCCCTAAAAGCACTTGCTATTCCCTCCTCGTCCCTTATAGTGTTACCATCCACGACAACTTTTTCACAGAACTGATTTTTCCTGTTCCTTGAAATTTTATTAAATTCTTTGTTGGCAAAGGGACCAGGTTTGATCTTGGTAAGTTTTGCGTTTAGCCATATTCTGATTTTGTCTTGTAAGATTTTCTTTAGGAGGGTAATTTTATTAGCTAGAGATTTATATGCCGCATTAACTTTGTTATAAGTATGATAGAAGATCTGTTTTAGCTGCTCTTGCCACACCAATGTTAAAGAGTGACTTGATTTCCAATGGAAGATTTGTATACTTCCTATGGCTTACTTCTACTGTTACTGAGTGATTATCCATTATGTGGTTGATGGCAACCTGTAATTTTTTGATGTAGTTGTCTATTTTTGAGTTGTTGAGGTTGCGTGATGTTGGAGGAAGGGTATTCGAAAGAGCATCGTCAAGATCTAATTTAAAGTGATTCCAGTTTACGTCTTTAAAAGATTTCGAATGGGTATTTTCCGATGTAAGGATTATGGCATCTATCATTTATTCATTTAGTATCAGTGGAAAGTCGTCCGAGAAGGTTGGGAGAGTACTAATGTTGTAATTGGGTGTAATACCTGAGCGATTTAGTAAGTTTGGAGATATGAGAAAATGGTCTAAGAAGGACGAACTAGCTGGAAAAATAGGTGTTGGCGTGGTGATGTTGATAAGCTGGGGTGTTGTACCGAGTCAATTTAACAGAGCTCTGGCATTTTGATTTGTCATTGAGTCTCCCCAAACTGTATTTCTTGCGTTGAGATCGCCGCCTAGAATGGCACCGTCGAAGGATGCGGCGAGTCGATCTATTTTATTAAGCTCTTCAATCATAAGTTGGGTAGGGCAGTTGGATGGAAAGTATAGGGAGCCTAAGATTATATGCTTTGTTATATGATTACGAATTATTTTAATGCTAATAAATTTGTTTGGGAATTTCGGGTCTGGGATTGGTACCTCATTAAATTTGATATTGGTTTTTGGTGCTATTGGTATTGCTTGGTTTATATTGTTGGGCAAGAATTTGTAGTGGTCAAGATTGATTTTGTGTTTCTCGGTTAAGTGTGTTTCCTGTAGGAAACCTACAGTGCAATCGCTCGTATGAAGTATCTTCGCCAGCTCGATCCTTTTACTAAGATCCCTTAAGGATTGGGTATTGAAGGTAATAACATTAAACTTCATTAAAATTGGAGGTAAGCTGATTGACTAGGATTAAATACTCCAGTCTTGTTTTGTTGTGGGTTCATTGAACCATTTATATTTTTAACGAAGTTTTTGGATTTTATGGTAGAGCTCTTCAATGCCGATGCCAAAGAGGTCGTTTGCCATGTCCAGGAACTGCCCCACGAAGTTATGGCTTTTACCTTGATTGAAGCTGTTGTTGCTTGCCGTTATGACGTTTGGACTGCCTCCGCTAGGTTGATGAAAATGGCTAGGATAGGTAATGTTAGGATTAACCTTTACGCTATTGCTAAAACTTCTATGGGGCAGGCCGGATTGTTCCTTCCTGGTCTTTGCTTCAGTTCGCTTTTTTTTATTTAGGGCCTCAGTATATTTTTGATAGCCTGGGCAGCCTCGCCAGTTTGCTGGATTTTCACCTTCACTGTTGTTACAGTGGGCTTTAGATGTTTTCGACAGGTTGTTTTCGCATTGATCCGATGGATGGTCAATCCGGCACTTAACACATCTGAATTTGTTGACACAGTTTTTGGCAAGGTGTCCAAAATTTTGGCATCTTTTGCATTGAAGAGCACTTCTGTTTTATCTGGGTTTTTCCCATTCCACTCTTGTATTCAATACGAATTTAGTGTTGGCAATTTCTCTAACCAGCTTACCTGGCAAAAGTTTGACTAAGAATAGATTATATTCGAGCCCCGTATTTTTTTTTTTGACTTAGAAGTTTCGAATTTTGTTACCTTATCCACTAACCTGGGGATAATATTGTCTAGTTCGCCTTGCACTTCATCAGCCATCTGAGGATTAACAGGGAAAACGAGTAGCCCTGAATCTGACTATCCCTAACCAACTGTAACAACTCACGATGGACATCCGAATTGTCGACAAATATTTTTGTTTTTTGGGTATACGAATTAGTGTTTGTGTTAAGAACTTTACCACAATTACCAATTTTAAATACAAAGTTTAATTGCTTTTTCCTTAGATTATATATTAGTTATTCAATGTTAACATTGAATAAGATAATTGGAGGGCAGAACTTTCTTGTTAAAAGCTGGCTGGATTTATCTCCTTGTTGCTGGTTGCTGGTTGTAGGCTTGGAACCATCTGCTTTTTCTGGATTGCTGTTGGTAGAGTTGATATTGATTGCCTTGGTACTATTTGAGGTGTTGGGTATAGTTGAGTCTATCGGTTGGTTCTGTCTTGCTTTTAAATTTTTATCTTGGTTCTGAGTTTCCAGAATGGATAATTCTCCAAGTATAGCGAATTTATTTATGCAGTTTCTGTCTTCAACGGTATAGGATGGTTTAACGGGTCTCGTACCGTTACCTATTACCGTTTGCTAGTCGGATGTTTCATTGGAAAGATCCATGGCGTCATCCGGAATCTTTTTTTTGGAGGCGTCGATTTATTTTGTTGGCGTTATTTGTTGAAGCACATTGGTTTTGTTTTTTAAGTTTACTAATTGTTTAGCCGCCCTTACTGCTCTTGGACTGCAAAGTACGGCCGGAGCGGCTTTAGTTTTGGTTTTGGAGGTATTGTTCTGGTGTAGTTGGAGAACCCTCATCCGGTGAGCTGCCATCCGCTTTTTTTTTTTTTTTTTTTTTTTTTAATTAAACGACAGTTAACACTATTACATACAAGGCAAAAAAAGAAATCACAACTTTTAAAGATTCTTAAAAAAAACATGCAACCCTCTTCGGTTGCCGCTCTACGACCAATCGAGTGGGGTTATGAAAAAAATTGCCGTTGCTTCCGCATACACGCGGAACAGTTTTTATCTGCTTTTCTCTCTTTTTTAGATATTCTTTTCCTTGGGTTGGTAGTTTTTTTTATTTATTTATTTGATAGGACTAATTGTTCGTAGGTTAGAATAAAATAAAACTTCACAAAATGGATTTTTTTTTGTTCGTAGTTTTTAGTGAACGCAATTTACTTTATTCCACTTCATCTCACTTCCGCGTGGTTTCTCGTCGAGCTTCAAGAGAAGAATCCCCACTTTTGGTAGAGAAAAAAAATGAACAAGCAACCAAAGAAACTCGGATGCCAAAAAAAAAGCTCATAAAGAGCATGAAGAGGTATTTGATGCAATGTTTGATTCTGATATTGTTTAAAGAAATAAGTTTAAATAATGGACTTATTAAACAAAATTGTGTTTTTCACGAAAAAACAATTTCAATCGCCTTTCTCTAAAAATGACCTTTTTTGAACCAGTAAACAATATTACTCAGAGACTAATTGCTCGGTTGACCCAAGGTTATGTGTATTATGTTCGTAGGCGTACTGACTAGTAAGTGAACTAGGATCTTACCTCTTGACATAGTACATACTTCCATCTCCTCCTTTTGCATGCAAAAAAAATTTAATTTTCTTCAAAATATCCTAGTTCACTAACTAGATTATGATATTTTTAATTAAATGCCGTGTGGGTTTGTTTTATTTCAAGAAAACGAATATTTCTCTAAATAACAAAGATGTTTAAAAAAAATTATAAAATTGTATGCTTGTTTGACCCAAAAAATGAAACCCCAACACATGAAATGACATTCAAAATGCTTCTTTTTATCTGTGCCCAACTTCCTTATCTGTATTCAACATTACTTGTTTCCAACTTCACTTTGTCACGAGTGTGAAAATTGAAAATTAGGTGTGTGCGTTGGTGCGTTGCGTGTTGCGTGTTTCGGGAGCTTCCATACAAAGTGTATGGAGACAATTTTGACATAAACGCAACTCAGAACGCATTTATTTAAGGAGAGCGCTAAATCATTTCTCCCTCTGATCTCGGCAGCAAAGCTAAACTTATATTAAGGGTGAAATTACATAACAACACCCCACCCGCGTGAATCCCTAAATTCCAAACCCCGAATTAGTGAGTTTCATACAAATATGACGACTTTTATGGCGTTTTCATCTGGGCTTTTTTTCGTGCTCCAGAGCACAAAAGTGACGTAAAACCATTTCCCCTCATTTTTTCAGAAACAAAATTTTGCTTCTCGTTTTCATTTCAGAATCAAAATTTCTCTCCTGGATTTTATGTCAAAATGTACTAGCACATATAAATATGTATAAACGTCAAATAGTATAATGTGTCAAACTAGATTTCTGTTTTCGTTCAATCGGCTGTGTTTGGTTAATTTATTATTCTGAATGTTCAAATTGATTCGCAAGCAAATACACTTGCGGTCATAAAAACCGCACCACCTGATGAGTTCTCAAAAAATGCCTAATTACATCAGATCGTAAGGGTTTTTCTCATACTAATGAAGGGTATTCCCCATAGCGGAGCTCGGCCTCGTATTTAGTGCAAAAAAAATCAGTTTGAGTTGAGTTGTGACGGTGACAAGTAAAAAAAAGTGAAATGTCTGGTAAATATCATCAACTGACTCGGGACGAAAAAGTTCAAATATTGACTTTAGTCGAAGAAGGGCTTGGCTATCGTGAGATTGCGGTTAAAATAGGATGCTGTCATTCAATTATCGTACGACTGATGAAGAAAAATGAAAATTTGGATCCACTGGAAAGGAAAAAGGCTCGGGACGAAAACGTAAAACAACCCAGAAGACGGACAATGTATTACAACGAATTAGCATGAAAGATCGCTTTAAGAGTGCTGTCCGTATAAGAGCAGAGCTGAGTGATTTTCATCAAGTCGATCTAAGCGCCGAAACCATACGCCGACGGCTACGGGAGATAGGTTTATATGGAAGAAGACCAGAGAAAAAACCTCTCCTAACCACAAAAATGAAAAAAACTCGCTTGACGTGGGCAAAAAAGTTCGAAGCTTGGACGCAGGATGATTGGCGATGTGTGATATGGTCCGATGAAAGTAAATTTAATTTGTTGTGTGCCGACAATTTGCTATACGTACGACGGTCAGCAGGTTAAAGGTTCAACTACGAGTGCATAGTCAAAACAGTGAAGTTTCCTCAAAGCCAGATGGTTTGGGGATGTTTTTCTTTTTACGTTTTGGGCCCTTTGCACTTTGTTAATGGAACTATGAACGCTCAAAAGTATGGAGAAGTAGTAAGGGAGTTTTTGGTACCAGCAATTGAACAGCATCATTCGTATACTGACAGGTGCATTTTTGAAGATGATTTTGCACCTTGACACCACGCCAAATCCGTAAGTAAAGTGTTATAAATCAAGTTCTAGATGTCTACTTTATAAATAATAAACAGACAAGTAACTAGAGTCTTTCAATAATGTTCAGCTCAAGACAACGTTTGATGACCTCGGAATTACTAGACAAGACTGGCCAGCTAATTCGCCCGATTTAAACCCAATCGAACACTCGTGGCATGTAATGAAACGTAAGGTGGCTCAACATAAACCAGAGAGTAAAAAAAAGCTAAATGAAGTTCTGGAACATGTACTGAAATTTCAAGGGATATTACTGAACTTCTAGTAAACTCAATGCCTTCTAGAATAAAAGCGGTTATAACCGCCAAAGGAGGAGCAACTCGGTATTGATAATTTTTTGGTAAAAGCGGCATATCTAAACATCTTATATACACATACATAAAAAATGTATCGTTTGATTTTGTTAACCAATGACTGTATTAAAATATTTAAAAAAAATAAGAAAATTAACTGGTTTTTCTTTCTTTGTTAATATCTTTTACCAAACATTCAATAAACAGATGGAAATTAGATAGAAATATTTATAAATTACTGCGGAGTATTCAACAAAAATTTCATTTCATTATAAAAATTACTATCGTAGTTATTAACAATTTTTCAATCATTTTGATGTGGTGCGGTTTTTATGACCGCAAGTGTATGTACATATATTTAAAATATAAAAGTCCGAAGAAGTTTTTAGTGTTCCATTTAAATAGAAATCGGAGTACACAAAAAAAGTCTTCTGTCAGCCCAAACGAAAACGCCATTAATGGGGATTTGCGACTTGCTGTCAAGAGGTATTTACATATTTTCATTTAAATCTTCTAATTGATTTTCTTTTCTAACAATAAGAGGTCACGTAACGAAGACATGCAAATAAATCATGAAGCATTTAAAGGAAAAATACTTTAGATAAAAAAATCACCATGATACTAAGCCAAGCTAAGCTAAGAAAAATGAACAAACAAATAGATTGCATGTGAAAACGTGTAACAATATACATAATATATTCTATGGACTGAACATTCTTGAAAACGTAAATGAACTTACATAAAAACCATTTGAGAGGACCTATTTTGATTCCATAAACTTAATTAATTCGCCAAGCACATTAACTTTTCGATATCGATGCTGGTGTCAAGTCGCATAAGCCAGTACACCAAAGTATTGCATACTCAATGGCAATGTTCTTTTAACAAGTGAATTTTATTCTACAAATATTCTGTCTTATACGGGTATACTAAATTACTTCCTCTCGGCTGCTGAAACGCGTTCCCCGTAGTGGTTTTCTAACTCGATTGAACAGAAAGAAGTCACAGGCAGCTAAATCAGGTGAATTCGGTGGCTGTTGGATGGTATTTGTTGCATTTTTCGTCAAAAAATTACGCACTGTGCGACGGTGCGTTATCATGGTGATAAATCCACGAGTTTTCTGCCCACAATTCTGCTCTCTTTCGGCAAATTGCTTCACGCAAACGTCTCATAACGCCCAAATAATACTCTTTGTTTACTGTCAGACCTTCTGGCAAAAATTAATGATGCACTACACCGTTGTAATCCATGAAAACCGTGAGCATTGCCTTCTTTTTTGGTCTCAGTTCATTTGGTGAACGCCATCCACTTGCCTGATGTCTGGAGTGCATGTCGTACTCATAAACCCACGTCTCGAACCCAGTAATGATCCTTTTGATGAATGTGGGATCGGATTCAGCCTCGCAAATCATCTCTTTTGCGACGTCAACACGGTCTCTTTTTTGCGTGAAATTGAGATCTTTTGGCACCAATTTTGCTGCTACACGACGGAAACCCAAATCAATAACCAAAATGTCTTGGACGGAGCCATAGGCAATGGTCAAGTCCTCTGCTATCTCTCTGATGGTTAATTTGCGGTTATTGACCAACATTTCTTTTACTTCATCAATGTTTTCGTCGGTTTTCGAACCGCCACTGCGTTCATCATCTTCGATTGACTCACGACCACTTTTGAACCGCTCGTGTCACTGGTAAACGACCGTTTTCTTTAGAGAATCGTAGCCGAAACACTTTTCCAACATTTCCCACGTTCGCGCACCATTAAATCCGTTTTTTACGCAAAATTTAATACAACTTCGTTGTTGCAAATTTAAATCCATTTCTAAAATTGTAAAAAATTGCCAACATACACATATATAGGTGTACTCTTGGCTGCGTAACTTTTGCAAATGTCAAGTTATGACGCTAAGATTTAGAGGGAATGTCAACAACAGATTTACCAACTTAACAAAAACAAAAAAACAGAACTCAAATCGAAACAATGGGAGCACCAAATGGTGGTGTCCCCCGGGAACTTTTTGATCAAGGTGGTATACCGGGTATTTGCCCATCACTAGTTACCTCTGAGTTAATTACATTATCTAAGAAAAGAGACGAGTACTACATGAGATGGAAAAACGCTTCAAGAAGTCAAAGTTACAAAACTGAATACGAGAACTTACGAAATTTTGTCAATAAAAAAATTAGGGAAATTAAAGCCAACTTCTATAAGCAACGATTTTTAAGCTCTCAGAATGATCTTAGGAAAATGTGGAATACTATTAATGAACTTCTGGGAAGAAAGAAAACCACAATTGACGAAGTAATAAGGAACAATTTTTCCAAAGATGATGAAAACTTAGCTAGCATTGTGGAAAAGTTTGCGGAACAATTCTCAAACCAAGGATCAACAATCATGCACATATGTCATAACAACACATCAAGGCATGAGAATTTGCAATTAAAGCAGAGTATTTACGTAGAGGAAGCCAGGGAAGAAGAAATATTTCGAATGTTGTGTCGCCTGGAGAACAACAAGGGTCCTAGAGTGGATAATATTAGACCAATTGCCCTTAAAATTAATGATTGTATAATTATACAAACGATAATAAATCGAAGTATAACACAAGCTCATGTTCCAAAACTTCGATTATTCGGCCCGTTTATAAGACAGGTGAGAAAAACAAAACCGAGAATTATCAGCCCATAACTATACTGTCAGCTGTTGAAAAATGATTGGAGGAAGTTATTGTTAATCGTCTTAATAATTTCGTAGAGACACATAAAATATTACACCCAAACCAGTACGGTTTTCAAAAAAATAAAAGTACGGGTCTACTATTAGGAGAGTTTACAAACACGATCAATGCAGGGCTTAACAAAAATCATCATATGCTTGTGCTGTTTGTAGACCTTAGTAAAGCTTTCGATACCATAACTCACAAAAAGTTAATTGAAATTGCCAATCGAGTTGGTGTGGGAGGAGTGCTGGCAAACCGGATCAAAAATATCTAAATGATAGAAACATTAGGGTTAGAGTGTTTAATACCTAAAGTAAAGAAATTCCAATTGCGCTTGGTGTCCCAGAAGGCTCCAAATTAGGCTTCTATTTATTTTGTATACAAATGAACTTCTCCATTTATTCAAAAAGTGCACAGCCTATGCCTATGCAGATGATATAGCACTTGTCGTCAAACACAAAAACTTTAACAAGGCATTGGAAATAATTCAAGAAGAATTCGATTCGATGTCAAAATGCGCCATGATCAAGGGCTAACAAGGGCCGCCTTGTTAAAATCTTAAAACCAACAAACTCATAATTTAAAGTCTTAGATGTGCGATTTATAGGATGACATCATTGCTGAATTAAATGGATGACCAAAAGTTTCTATAGCCTATACGCCATTTCCAAAACACCAGAAGGCGAGCCCAGTGGATGCTTGAAATTCCGGATGTATATAACATATGTATATGGGGAACGAGAACTAAGATACGTCATTCCAAAAACTATGAATGAAATAGCTCACCATCTCAAACATGTAGAACATTTAAAAAAACGTAAAAAAATATTAAAGAAATTTCTAATTGATTCATATTTTGTGTAATAGGCTAACCACTTTAAATTAATTCCTATATAAATATAAATCTATTCTTATTTATACATACATATATACCATATATTTATATTAGTAATATATTGTATATTTTAATTTCAGCATAGCTTAAACTTTAATATTATTATTGTATGTATTTTGTATTTAAATATTTAAATATTTAAAATTTTATTACATTAAAAGCGAAAAGGGGCGCTCGGAGTAATTAAAACCTCCAACGTTCTTGAGAAGATTAAAACCTTTTTATGTACAAAATGAAACCGTTAAGAATTAAAGAATAAGTATAGTATGAACTTAATTTAAAAGCATTTTATGCCTTTAAAAGACTAATCTAATGTTATCAACCGCCTGCAGATAAGCATTTTGCTTTGCGGGTAAAAATAAAAACTGTATATAGATATATAAATTCTATTTTTGCCTTTTGTGATTAATGTGATGTGAACCCATCAAGCATCTAAAACCTGCTCTATTTAGCTTTCTCAGTAAAATATTATGACTAACCATATCGAAGGCTTTCGTTATATCTACAAACAAAGCTGATGTACTTTTTTTCTGTCTAAATTTGAGTATAATTGTGAACAATCATCTAAAAACATCATCAGTAGATTTCCCATTTTGAAAACCAAATTGAACAGAATTAAAGAATTTATTTTTATTTAAAAAACTTACAACTCTATATTTGATGACGATTTCAAAAACTTTACTCACGACAAACAGGCCTGTAGTTGGAAATACACTTTTGCTCGCTATTTTTCAACTTCCTGCGAGTATGCTTTTATTAAAAATAAAAGCTAGTATATCAACAACAAACCAAGCAGTACTTTTTTAAATGCGGTTAGATACGCCATCTTTTCCGCAAGAATTTGAATTTTTCTTAGTAGCTCAAAAGCGGGTAGTGGTTAATAGAAGAAAACTATTTCCTTGAAAAGATTCACGGTAATCAGATCTAGTACTTCTTGGTAGATCAAATTTAGTTTGAAGTGTTTCAGCTATTGTGGAAAAATAGTTATTAAATTTTCAGCTTTATTAGATAATACCTTTTCATTTAAGCGAAGCAAAGTAGGCTTTTTTGATACAGTTGGCTTGTTCAAGATACTCGTAATATTGACCATTTCCCATTCTTAGTAACGTCAAATTGATTTCTATAATAACTATCTCTGCAAAAAGCAATTTCCTTCTTAATTTCAGAGCACAGCTTCTTATACCTCCTTTTTAAATTACTATGTTTGTTTGGAACATTTAATCCTAAGTAAGATTTTGTTTTTTTATTTTAATTATTCAAGGACCACTAATTTAGTCTTCCTAGCAATTCATTAACATGTACACTACAACTAAACGAATAAATAGGGGTATTCACACTTTTTAAATTTTTACACCAAAGAGTGAACGCCTTCATTCGTATTTGTAGCAATACTGAAGTTTATGTCAAATCAGCTGATTTGTGTATAAATATTCACATATCAATGAAGTCTAGAGTTTCTCACAATCCAAAAAAAAGAATGCCAAAAAAAAGCGATAAAAGCAAAATTATTGACTTTTTAGTTAAAAATGCTGCAAACAAAATTATGTGGATTGAAGGTTAAAATAAAAAAATAATAATAAAAAAACGCAGAAGAAAATAACATATCCATTTTTGAAGATGCGGAAACCGACGAAAATGAAAATGATGTTCTTGAAATCTTTGACGAATTGAACGAGGATATTCTATACGTGATAGCATCTCGTCGTGGGATTGAAATAACTCTACACAAATCAATTGATTGGCGTGAAAATATCTTGACTACAATGGACAACGATCGCTTTCGCCAAATGTTTAGGATGGAACGAAGTCAATTTGCACATTTGGTATTTTTAATAAGTGATGGTATTGAATTCGAAAAGTCTCACTCTAGTCAGAATTTTTCAATTGAACTCCAATTCGCAATTGTACTCTAGCGTTTGGGCTCATCAGGTGAAAACGCAGCAGTTAGAAAAAATTCTACAACTTTCGGAATTTTAGATGGTGGCACTTTAACCAAAATTACCAAACGAATTTTTCGAGTTCTTATGAAACTGCCACTTAAGACTATCAACAGCGACTATTACATTGTGTTGTTAGAGCGTTTGAAGGACGAAATCGCAGAAAGACGGCCGCATTTGAAGAAAAAGAAAGTGCTGTTTCATCAAGACAATGCACCGTGTCACAAGTCGATGAAAGCGATGGCAAAATTGAATGAATTCGGCTACGAATTGCTTCCCCACCCACCGTGATTTGGCCCCCAGCGACTATTTCCTGTTCGCAGACCTCAAAAGGATGCTCGCCGAAACAGAGGCCTATTTTGAAGCTAAACCGAAATCGTACTACAAAACTGGTATCGAAAGATTAAAAAATTGTTTCAATCAGTGCATCGCCCTCGAAGGCAACTATATTGATAAATAAAGGCACGGACTTTTCAGCGCATGTGTTAATATTTTGGCCAAATAGTGAAGAGAGACAACAAATCGTTGCTGCCACTTATCACGAGCTACCGTTTTGCATTGGTTATATTGATGGTACAGAAATAAAGCTTGCAGAGGCACCAGTAGAAGATCATGTAGCAGTCATGACGGAAATATTTTTAGAAACTGCTCAATTTTCCAACAAAAAGAGAAGTATTTTTCATCACAACAATGGATAGCTGGAGATTCTGCGTACCCTTTACACGAGTTCGTCATAACTCCGTACAGAAGCAACTTCGAATAAGTCGACAAATCAAAACGGAAGGCATTTAATTTACGACACAGCAAATATCGAGTAAGAGTAGAACATTGTTTCGGCCTGTTAAATGAAAAATTTGGTAGCCTTAAAGAACTTAGAATGCGCATCCATAATAAAGACAGTCGTAAATTTTCTTGCGAATGGATCATAGTCTGCTGCATTTTATACAACTTTCTGTTAAGGGATTGAGAAATAGATTATACAAACTATTTTGAAAATGAGCAAAGTGAAGGTGCTGAAGATTGTCTTAATGATATAAATTCAAACAAGAAACAGTTTGAAATCAAAAGACAAGGACTGTACTATCTCATGTTCGAATGAACACATTAAAAATAAATCGTATATACTCGTATAATTCAAATCTTTTCATTTATTTTTATATTTCATTTCAATATCGTACATTGCTATACGTTCTTCTTTTTCCATTTGTAATTTCTTCAATTCGAATTCTTGTGTTTTCAGTTCTTGTTCGTATCTCAATTTTTCCTCTTCCAATTTTAGTTTTCTATCCTGAAATTCGAATTCCTTTTCCATTTTTTGTATTTCCAAATGAAGTTTTTTTTCTTCTACTTCCATGCTTTGGATAAATTTTTCCTGTTCCAAATGCATTTTACTTTCGTAAAATGCACACCTTTCAGCTTGTAGCTTTGCTAATTGGTTAATTGCTGTCTTTGGAGCACATTTTTGCAATTTTTCTTCATAGCTCAAAGATCCCTTTGAACTTCCTGCAACCGGAGTGCAATTTGGCTTTGTTGTTAGTGGCGTTGTTCGTTGTTCGATTATTGGTGTGGTTTCAGTTAAACGATCTTTTGTTTCATCAGGTGCAGATGGAATATTCTCGTACTCAGTTACATACGCACATTCTTCTAACATAAATACGACATAGTTGACCCCTCTGATTTGTCAATAAAATCTGATACCTCGTATGTAACACAAGAACTTCCTCTTGCACTTTTGTCACCGAAAATTTCTTTCAGTTTATCGTAATAGGGACACATTTTAAGAATTTTCGCTGGATAGAAAAAATATAAATGTGAAACCTTTGATTCCTTTTGATAAAAAAATTATTTTATTTTTCAACGTAGTCTCCCTTGAGCTCTATACTTTGTCCAACGCTTCTCCAATTTTTTTATCCCTTCCAAAAAAAATGATTTGTCGAGGTCCTCAAAATAGGCCTTTGTTTGCGAGATGACTTCATCATTGGAGTCAAATCTTTTTCCACCAAGCCATTTCTTCAGGTTTGGGAACAAGAAGTAGTCGCTCGGAGCTAAATCTGGAGAATAGGGTGGATGAGGGAGCAATTCATAGCCCAATTCATGGATTTTTGACATGGCAACTGCACATGTGTGCACCCTTGCATTGTCTTGGTGGAAAAGAACTTTTTTCTTGGCCAAATGAGGTCGTTTTTTTTTCAAATCGTCATTGAATCGGTCCAATAAGTTGGCATAATATTCCCCATTGATTGTTCTTCCCTTTTGAAGGTAGTCAATGTGGATTATCCCGCGTGCATCCCAAAAAACAGTCGCCATAACTTTATTGGCTGACAAACCCACCTTGGCCCTCTTTGGCGCCGATTCACCCTTAGAAACCCACTGTTTTGACTGTTGTTTGTTTTCTGGTGTGTTGTGATGGATCCATGTTTCGTCCACGGTTACAAAACGGCGCAAAAACTCCTCCATATTGCGATTAAACAACGCCAAACCTTCCTGTGAAGTTGTTACACGATTGCGTTTGTGGTCGACTGCGAGCAAACGCGGCACCCATCTTGCGGAAAGCCCAAGTGATCATTCAAAATTGAAACCACTGAGCCATGCGAGATCCCAACGGCTTCCACAATCTCTCGCACTTTCAATCTTCGGTCGGCCAACACCATATCGTGAATTTTTTCGATTGTTTAGGGTGTAGAGACCTCAACTGGGCGTCCAGGACGTTCGGCATCTTCAGTGCTTGTACGGCCACAACGAAATTCAGTAAACCACTTTTTTGCCATTGAAATCGATGGTGCAGAGTCCCCATAGTATTTATCAAGCTTAGCCTTGGTCTCGGTAATGTTTTTTTTTCGCAAGAAATAATGCTTAATAAGCACACGAAATTCACTTTTTTCCATTTTCTCCTCAAATTAGTGAGTAGTCTGATAAAAATAGCTGTCAAACACAAACTAACTGACGCAGCAAGTTTAAATTTTGACAGCAGTCAACTGACAGATGCCTGTTGACAGGAGCAGTGTTGCTGTTTCAGTAAAGAGGTCAGAAATTCAAAAAGTCACGGACTTATTGACTCGCCCTTTACATAACAAAAACAAGAAAACAGAACAAAAATATATTTACCTCGAAATTTCCTGCCTCTTGAATGTAGTCTAAGATAAGAGAAATTTCCTTATCATCCCATTTCTTAGTGGGCTTTTCTCTTCGACGCTTTTTATTTTCTACAACGTTTTCCCCGTCAGTACTTGGTCAATTCTTTTCATTTTTCATGAACCAAATTCATTCAGAGAACAAAATGACAACAACCAGCTGGTTAATACCAAGAACCAACTAACAACAACCAGCTGTCAAATATGAAACACTTTTATACTCTCTGTAGCAATAGGGCTGGAGCATTGCTAAAATGTAAAAGTGTGATAAAATGACATTCAGTGAATTTAGCTGTTTATTGTTAGAAAATTTTACACTTTTACACTTTAGCAACGATACAAGACCAGATACACCGAAGCGTGAATACCCCTAATATATTTAGAAATTGTACCATGGTATGAATGCATGACATTCAGAGACATTATCTGCTGAATATGCCTCTTCCGAGGACTTAAGACAAAGGTAATTATCTAGCTTAGAAATATCAATTTTTGATTTGAAGCTGCAAGAATTCAAATTTTCATTATTTCCATTTATATATATTCCCGCTATTAATCCTGCCAAAGAATGATCTATAATTCTAAAATCAAAGACACATTTATCACGAGTACTAATCACGTTGTCGTGTCGTGTCGTTTATTAATTGGTATTCTATAATCTTTTCGACACGACAAATTTGTAGTAGAATCGCCAACGACGAAATTGTAATAAAAATTCTAAATACATGAAGTTGGGTAGTGTTGTTTTAAAGGTCAGTTTATATTTATTTGGAAATTATATGAAATTATTTCAGAAAGTTAAGTTAGGATTGAAAGTTACACCGCGTTTCCACGAGCCATGATTCATGGCATACTGCACACACAGCAGCTGGCAAATGAACTGTCAAATTTTATATGTGGGCATTTCATGTCTTGCCATTTCATTTCCGCTCAGTTCGGGATAGAAAGATGTCGAGGCCGGATTATATCAAGAGCATTGCTGCACTTAAAATGTTAAAGGAATTAAAAAAAAAAAAACGAATTCATAAATTCTGGGTGAATCCGTTTTTGGAAAAAGAACACTGCATGATATCGAAGTGCATCTGCTACGAGATATTCTATGGGAAAATGGAGATGACTACACCAATTTTTGTCGAATGAATATTCACAAATTTGAAGAGATTCTCGCACTTTTCAGTTATGCATTTATTTTTCTTTCTTATTTAATATTTATCTTTTATTTACTTTTTCTATATTTCATTGATATCATTTTAAAAGGTCGATCCACAAATTAGAAGCTAGGACACTGTGATGCGATATGCGATCACTTCAAGAGTGCGATTAGCGGTTTCTCTGAGATATATCGCTTCTGGAGACTCATATAGATCCCTAGAGTTCTTATCTCACATTTCTAGGAAAACAATGAGTAGATTTATACCACAAGTACTAAGCGCAATTGTTAACGCTCTTCAAAGCGAATATTTGAGGGTACGAAAACTTAATCCCCCAAAATAACTGTATAATAAACTGTATATAACTGTAGCCATGCATTTTTTTTAAGTCGAGCCGCTTGTATTCACTACTGCGGTAGTTCCACAAACACTCGAACTCTTTATAATTATTTATTAATTTGATGGCTTCATCTGCACGCATTCTCCAATCCCCCACGTTTTTAAATTATTAATTTATTTCACTTTTTTTATTCCCAGCGAAAAAACCGAACCTTTCCGCTTGAAAATTTGAATGAAAGTAAAAATTATCAGTGAAACTGACAGTTCATGGCAAGCCTTGGATGGCAAGCCGAAAGCCGAGACATAGATGGCGAGATGAGCGATATGGCTTGCTGTTGACGGTCTCCATTTGCTTTTTTTCAGGCACGCCATGAGTTATGCCATGAATAATGGCTCGTGGAGACGCCGTGTTAAATAACATAATAAAGATTAAAATATGGGCAGTATTGCGATTTTTTTTTCTTTATCTTCTGATGATGAAAATCATGAGTTCCAAGAAATCTCTTTGATTTGCCTAATGAAAAGTAAGTTTGAAAGCTGAAGTAAAATTCGATTTTTTTAATAGATGAATTCGTTTTAAGTTTATACAATATTTCCGGTTATCCAAGGAAGAATTTCAAAGTGTGTTGGAGGTTGTAAGTAACAATTTTCTAGGCAGTCTGCGATCATCATTGGTACCTCCTATACTGAAGATAGCGGCAACGTTGAGTATTCTTGCTGAAGCTTGTTACCAAAGCGGATCGGGCAACGATTTTAACTTGGGACTAGCTCAACCAACAACAAGCAAAATACTTGGGCAGCTAATCACAATTCTTGAAGCCCATATTTGCACTCAGTGGATCAAATTTGAAATGACAGATGAGGAAAAAAACCAAACAAAATTTAATTTTTTTCAAAAGGGAGAGCAGCACGAGTATTTGAATAGAAAAGGATTTTATAGCCTAAATACAATGATTGTAAGCAGAGTTTTATTTGATTAAACTTTTCCAATGTGTATACCTTTATTTATTTTATTTGAGGTTTGCGATAGTAAAATGTCTCAGATATATTGACGCCCGACAGCCAGGTTCCTGCCACGATGCTCTGGTATGGAGTTGCAGCGAACTAAAATAGACATTAAACGCCAAATATGAAAGCGAAGAGAGAAATTCTTGGTTTCTAGATAATTATCATTTGTTTGACAAAGATTATCTTGTCAAAAACAAAATATTTTTAAACTACGCAGGCGATGCAGGATATCCTCCCCAACCTTTCCTAATGACGCCGTTTAGATCAACGCAAGTGGGAAGTCGCCAAAGCAAATATAATGCAGCGCACGCAAGGGCGAGAAACGTAGTTGAAAGAACGATAGGAGTTTTAAAAACAGCTTCCGTTGCTCAATTGGTGCTCGACAAATGCACTACAGCCCAAAAAAAGCTACGCAAATTACAAATGTATTTGCATTTACTATAGAACTAATATTTCTTTGCAAAGTGTAAATAGTATCGACTGCAGGAAATAACACCGAAAATGAAGAAGCCGCAATAATTAGAAACCACATAGTGAATTCGTTTTCAAAGTTTTATTTAAAAAAATGCAATCAATTCATTTTAAAAAAAATACTAAAAACGACTTAAGAATGCGTTTGTATCACTAACATCACAGAAATAAAATACGTATATAGAAAAAAAAGTTCAAAGTTGCCTTCATTATGTCTAGCTTTTAACTCAAACTGTTTCATCTTCAAATCTAGTTTTATTCCTTTCATCTCCAGCTCTTCTTGTTTTAATTTTATATCCTCCATTCACAGTATTTCGTTTCTTTTTAAATCTCTTTATACACCTGCAGTTCTTCTTCTAATTTAAAAATTTTTCGTTGGTGTCTCCCAGTTTCCCTCATATGGTTTTCAATACGTCGTACACTTCCTTTTAGTTCCTTGTACAGATCGTCCTGTATATTGATCTGTCTTGTCCAAAGTGCCTCTTTATTATTTTTATTCAAATGCACGCATCTTGGAGTGAGATATATTTAACTCCGGTGCACTCTTCGAAACTGCCCGGCACGTCACTGGATGTTTGTTCGATTTGCACCTCATTTACAACATCCTCAACGGCAAGATGTTCTGGTGGAGCAGAAGTAGACAATCCAGACGTTGACGGGAAAAGTGAGGCTGCCGATGTTGATGGAATCGATGATAAGCCAAAAGCTACACCTTGTGGATTTAAAATTCTTTTAAACTGCATTAAATCAGCAACCGTTTCTTCCAATGGAGAGAGAAAATTTTGGTTGATTTTTCCTCCTCCTGTTGCTTTAATTTCATTTTTTATTGTGGACTAGTTTTTTTTTTATTTTGAATTTCATGTCAGCCCAAACCTACAATATGAAAGAACAATAATTGAAATTGTTTTAAAAACAAAGTTTTTTTCTTCTTTTTTGCCAGCCCTCCTATTGTCTCATCGGTTTCCCTAGGCTGTTCAAATTAGTTACTACGGAGTCCCCTTAATTTTTAAAATTTACTTTATTTACTTCCTTGCCAAATCCCCTAGCAATGTAAGATTTTTCCTGCATTACAGAAACAAGATATTCAAATTGTTCCTTTTTTGTAATTTTTGTCTTTAAAAATTTAAAATAAACTGAGATTTAAAATAATAAATAAAATATGAATTTTACTTACATTTTTCCAGCCATCTTTCTCACTGTCGTCAACTTAAATGCGAACGACGAAAACAATCGTTTTTTACTACCTTTGTCGTCTCGTTTTTAATTAGGGAATACCGAATTCTTGCCGAGATTCTACTACAAACGTTGCGTTGGAAATTTGTCGACGCTTGTCGTTTCGTTTCGTTAAAAAATGACAAAAGGAATACCGATTTAATCGTGTCGTTTTTTTTGTTGTCGAAAACGACAATGGGAATAGGGGTGAATTCACTATTAGAAAAACCGACATATGTTGTACATACTCTAAGCATGTTTCCGATCCTCTTCTGGTGGTGTCATTTATAAAGCATTCTAACATTCTAAAGAGCATAACGATTACTCGTATCTAGTAGATTAATGTTGAATTCGCCCAAAATAATTAAATTTTTAGTTTTATTCCCATTTCCTAAGAGATTTGAAAACTCCTCCATAAACGTCGAGAAACTTAACTGGTGCTATCTATAAACACAAAAATTTACATAGGAGTCATGTTTGATTTTAAAAGCATTTTCATAACATTGGCACTGAGAAATGATTTTTTTTTGGGCACAGCCTCAAACTCCTTTTTACAAAAATAACCTCCACCACCAGCCGCGTAATTTTTACTCGTGTTTGGAAAAAATTCAGAGCCTGGCAAGCTGCGATTATAATAATTTTCTTCTAACTCATAAATTCAGATTTCTGACACAAATATAAAATCAGGTATGAATACAAAGATGTCAAGATGAGATACTAGAGCTGCAAAATTTTCTCTTAAGATTCTTACATTTTTGTGAGCAAGAAAAAGTTTATCATTATAAAACGACTTTGTTACAAATACATTAGGGGTATTCACTCTTCATTGGATCATGGTCTTGTAAAAGTGTAAAAGTGTATTTTTTTACACTATAGAGTGAACGCACTCCGCCGTATTTATCGCAACATTGCGTCTTAAGTCAAAATCATCTGATTTTTGTTTACGTATAAAATAATTGACTTTATAAATTAAAATCAAATGCTAAGCACTATACCAAAAAAATGCGATAAAAGCAAACTTATTAAGTTGTTAGTCATAGATGCGGATGTGGATTGAAGGTTCGAAAACAAATACTGAAGAAAGGGTGAAGTAATATAGTAAGTAACATTCCATTTTTGCCAATTCTTTTCTCTTTATCGTTGGAATTGATAAAACCAAACGACGACAACCATCTCTCAAAAATATGTTCCCAATTCAATGTTACACTTTCACTCTCCATAACAATAGGGTTGGAGCATTGCATTGTAATAGTGTAACAATATGACAGCCAATGTATTTTGTTGTTGTATTGTAAGAAAATGATACACTTTTACACTTTTACAACAGAACAAGACCAGATACACCGAAGCGTGAATACTCCTATTATTACAATTGTTAACATATCATATCATAATTTAAACTAAAGATGCCGGAATAACATCAATAAGATCATCTTCAAAATATTCATTTAAACCAGAATACCTAATAAAATAAAAACTAAGCGCATAAAAATATGCACTAGATTTTTGCGAAATCATTAAAAGATCTTATTGCAATAACATTTACACCTTCTACCATTCTCATTAGGATTCTATTATAAATTTATTATTAATTTTATTGTAACCATTTTTCTTCTTCGCCTCCTTCGCTAGCGTAAACAACGCTTAAGTATATTTGGTGAGAGCATTGTTTATGTAAATATCACTTTTTATACTTATCCATCTGCATAAAGCTACTCGTATTTTGCACTATTGCTTCATTAGTCTCGTTTGAATCTATAATCTATATATAAATATGCGCTGCCCATTTTTGTCGTACACTTTTACACCGTTCTACCCAACCGAATGGCATGATACTTATACCATTGGAAAGGTAATTTCGCGTAGATGTGCAGAATGTATTTTTTTTTGCCAAACAGTTGAGTAGAACCTTGGTAAACACATTTAAAAAATTAGGTTATTTTTCAACATGGCAGAAAACAAAGTCTGTTCGCCTTTGAAAGTCAATGGTCAAGAAAAGGAAAGATGCTAGGGATAAGCGTATAGTCGAATCGTTTTTGTGCATGTGGTTCGTAAGGAATTTGCTTGACTGCTTTGAGTTAAGAAATGTATTTCTATTTTTTATGTAAGTTTGCGACTGCGAGAGTCACTACACGATTGCAGAAGAGTTTCCTAACTAAGTGGGATAGAGACTAAACAAAATGAAAAAAAGAGAAACATAGTGACGAGTGACGAGTGACGAGTGACGACACTTCCGTTATGTACAAGCCACTGTTGCTTTAGTGTTGTGTATTTGCAACGCGCATGCATGTTCGATTCAACAACATTGTACATATGTATGGATTAGTAGAAAAGTTGTGTAAAGGAGAAAGAGCGTTCACATTGCAGGGGAATAAATCATGTTATGTATTTGTTAGTACCTGTTCACATGGGCGTGGGCAGGAAGATTGTCCGAAAAAGAGGGAACGCTTTTTATTGAAGTGAGAAGAAGAAGGGTTATTTCCACCGAAAATCCTTTTCTAAATTGCTAAATTGGATAATCATTGAATTTCAACGATGGGCGAGCCTAGTTTCTTTAAATGTGTGGTCAAGTTAGTCTTGGAATAGGATTTGGGCATTTGTTTCTGCTGTTTAAATTTTTTCAGAAGATTGCATTTAAAAATTTGTTCATATGTTGGAAATATATTATGGCCAATATCATCATTTCCTTTTTTAATAACTTCCTATTGCTACTTTGACAGTTTGTTTGAATCATTAATTGCATTTAAAAATTTGTTCATATGTTGGAAATATATTATGGCCAATATCATCATTTCCTTTTTTAATAACTTCCTATTGCTACTTTGACAGTTTGTTTGAATCATTAGGGTTAAGGCTTTGTCGGTACTAAAAGCTGAATGGTAATGCGGTAAGATTTTTTTTCTTAACTTCTAGAATAACATGTGTAATTTGATGTGGTTTAAAATTTTAGTTCTTTTTTTGCAAAAAGTTAGTACCCCTGCTGAAAGGAAATCGCACGGCACTTTATGCTCTATGACAAAATTAGTCATTTTAATACTTCTTCACTTAAATATTACTCAACAAAAGTTCAAATGCAACTGCATAGATTAATATATTGTATAATGGCGTAAACAACAAATTTTACCAAAATAGCTGTGAAATTTAAAACGGTAATACCAGAAGTTGATTTCCAGCTGTTTGTGCAACACGCACTGTTACACTTAAAAGCCGTTTGCAGGCAAAGTGATCAAAAGTGCCATTTAATTTTTACATGATTACATGAGCTTTAAAAAAAGGTCGGAACCAGCCTGGAACAAGGTTGAGCTCCTTTTTTATGAACCAAAAAAAGCGTGAAAGACTCACTTCGGAGTTAGCTCCAATTAATAGCCTTTTTTTCAAGATTGATAGTAAAAATTGATAAACGGTAATTGTACTGTTAAAGCTAAATATCCAAATAATAAAATTAAGGTTTTCTTTGATAAATATAAGTGCGGTAATAAAGATAATAAGCGTATGAAAACTGCTAATAAAAACCTACAATACAATATTTCGGAAATCTTAGACTTTGTGTTGTACGCCGGACTCAAATGATTTAAAAAAAAAAGAAAAACAAGAAGTGTATTTTCTTTGTACACAGGGTGTCCCCTAATTCGTCAACTATAATTTGGGAAATGATTCCTGGGTATATTCTATGAAAAAAATCATTCTACTGTAAGGGCATATCTCCAATGTTGACAGCATTTATCAAGGATTTACGAAAAGGCTTACTTTGGTGTACCCTGTTAGTACTAATGGTAGAAACTTCGCGTAGGACTTTGTATTTAGAAGAAATACCAGCCTTTGTGACGACGTTTAAATAAAGTTGATATCTTGTTTGTGTCTTTAGATATCGAATTTGTAAGCCTGTTCCATTTTCAGTTTTTTTCCAGGAAATGCCTAATTAACATAACGTTTTACAATTTTTTTCCTTGTGAAAGTAATAATAATAATAAAAAAATTTCATCATCAAGTTTGCACAAAAACCCATAGATTTTATGATACTTGAGAAAACATTCAGCAAGTAAAAAAAGGAATTTCTGATTTTTTACCAACGTTTCTAACATCAGTTGACAATACTCGTAAGAATGGCTCTCCAAGAATTACTAATTTTCCAATATTTTTTTTAAATTGCAAAGCTATTGAAGAGTTTTCAAGCGTGCTTGTTTATTTGACTACCTGTCAAAACCCTTATTGCCTTACCTTGTTAAACCCTTATTGCCTTACCTTGTTCCTTAAAAGTTCTTAAAAAGAGTAAGATTTGAGATTTGAATGTCTAATTATAAAATTTACCAAACAAAAATGGTATAAAGGATTAGACAAAAAAAAAATCATTAAATTAATTTTTCCGACTAAGGTTACAGTTGCTTTGAAGAGCTATTTGAAATGTCTGCATTTACAAGCCAAGAATACGAAGACATTATTTACGTTTATGGGCTGTGCAATGGAAGTTCAGCTTGTGCGCGACAAAGATACCATGAATTTTATCCTAACCGACACCACCGAAGGTGGTCCACAAGTAAGAAGGATTTCGTCTGATGAAAGAATACTGGAAGCTGTTACAACTGATCCATCAATCAGCATCAGACGTTTAGCTTTGCAATTCAATGTTTCCAGACATAAAATTTCTAATGTACTGCATGAAGAAAATCTTTATCCATAACATCACACACCTGTGCTAGAACTACTTTCGGACGACTTGAAAAATAGACTAGAATTTTTTAACTGGTTTATTAGCAAAATTCTTTGGACGGACGAATTTCAATTTACGAGAGATGGAATCACAAATTTTCATAATCTTCACACGTGGTCTGCGGACAATCCACATACAATGAGACAAAAATCATTTCAATACAAATTCAGCGTCAATATGTGGGCAGGTGTACTTGGAAACAAGTTGATCGGCTCCTTCAAACTACCACCTAGGCTGAATTCTACAAACTATCTAGATATGATTTACCAGAGCTATTGGAGGACATTCCACTGATTCAACTAGTTTCATCATATTTTCAACAGAATGGTGCTCCAGTCCATTATGGTCGTGAGGTTAAGAATTGGCTAGGTGAAGAGTACGGTAACAGTTGGATAGGAAGAAATGGACCAGTTCTCTGGCTTGCAAGATCTCCTGACCTTACAGTATTTGATTTTTTTGTATGGGGAAGAATGAAAGAACTTATTTATTCAACTGAAATAGTAACTTTAATTGAATTGGAAGATCGTATTCTCGAAGCGTCATTAAAAGTGGGGCAGCAGTTAGAATCAATAAACACTCGCATTGAAATCCAAAAACGGGCTCTAGCATGCACACAAAAGCAAGAAGGATACTTTGCGCATCTGTTATATCTGTATTAGTACACATATAAAATAAAAATTATCCAAAACCATATAAAATCGTTTTTTATTCATAGCCTTTGGAACTTAAAGCAAACAACTTTTTTTGTAAATTTCATCTGCTGCAGGTTTTCCCAAGTAACATAAAATCTATTGGTTTTTGTACAAGCTTGATGATGAAATATTTTTATTATTCTAACGTTCATAAGAAAAAAATAGTAAAACGTTATGTTAATTAGACATTTTCTGGGGAAAAGTGACCTCAAAATCAAAAATTAGCAAGGGCAATTAAAATGAAACAGGCTTACAAACTGGATATCTAAAGACTTTAACACCACTTTAATGGGCTGTAACTTGAAATGGAGTGAGAATAGACCCCCTGCCTTCGGGAATACGCCCTTAAAAGATTATACTGCTAAACTGGGATACCCTGTATATAGAATCAAATAATCATATTAATGGTACTATGCAACTTGTTGTTTTTTCCGCTGGGAAACACTGTAAGACGTATACTAGATGGAGTGAAAAGTGACATCCTTGATCGCCAGAATGCGCTGCTACTGCAAAAAAGGTTATGGTGCCTTGAAGTCCGTTCATATTTAGGCAGACATGCCAAATTTCAGTGCGATACTGTCTTTAGTTTTGTTTTGATAGCTGATTGTTGTTGACGTGTTTGGCATCATGTTGAGTATGGACAAAAACGATTTTCGTTCTCTCATAAAAC
The DNA here is from genome assembly GCA_963966105.1 of Volucella zonaria. Taxonomy (NCBI): domain Eukaryota; kingdom Metazoa; phylum Arthropoda; class Insecta; order Diptera; family Syrphidae; genus Volucella; species Volucella zonaria. Next base: position 87,431,534 of record OZ014530.1, on the reverse strand, counting down.
ATTATTTTTTGAGAGGCAAAACGGCAAAGGAAACAAAAGAAAAGTTTGATAAACATTATGGCGCTAATGCTCCGTCAGATTACACCGTCAAATATTAGCTTCGAGAGTTTCGTGGTGGCCACAGCTCCACTACCGATCAAGTCCGCAGCGGCAGGCCCTGTATTTTTTTGATAGAGGACAGAGGACAATGTCAAAAAAATACATGAAATGGTGTTGGCTGACCGGAAAGTGAAGGTGCCACAAAGATTAGTACTGAGTCTGCATATGAAAAAGTTATCCTGCCGCTGGGTGCCGCGAATGATCAAAAACACGAAGGCGAAGGAGTATTTTGCAGACCTTCCGGAAAATTACTTTTCGGACGGGATCAAGAAGTTGGAAAATCGCTGGAATAGGTGTATCAAACTAAAAGGTGACTATATTGAATAATATAAAAAAACATTTAAAAAAATTTTTTTAATTCCCAAAGAGGTCACTTTTCACTCCACCTAGTATAGTGTTGCATTTCGTCTGGCGACGTGTATGCACTTTTTATTACAATATATTTCCCATATTCCTATTACTTATTTTTATTTTAATTGTAAAATACTATTTAAGCACTTGTCACAAATCAGACAAAGCCATTTCATTAGATCAAAACTGATTTCATCCTCATTTTATGTCAAGACTAACAATTGAGTTAGTAAAAATGAGAAAAATGGAATCCAGCATCGTATGTTGTGGGACTGGAATCTCACAGTGATTATTAAAAGAGATTATTAGGGTCACCAACCCAATCCTTTAAAAGTTTTATTATAAACCTGCGTGTTAGGGTGTAAGCTCGGAAATATCATTATATTGTCCTTTTGTTTGTAAGACCTTAGTAAGCCATTATAGGATTAGTAATATAGCTCAATGATTCGGACCCGGCTTAATATAAATGCGTTGATTTGTATTAAACTAGTAAGAAGGGTAGTTTATAAAGATTTAGTATAAAGAACTTTACGAATGCAGAGGCATATATTTTTTCCCCCAAACACTTATATATGTACATAATTACATGCACAAATTGTAAACACTTAAATATAATATAAATTTTTTTTTATTTTATTTAAAACTTATAATTACATTTAATAAAAAAATATACGAAATACATACATAACATACATACTTATGTATGAATAAAATGAACAATGAAATGAGAAAATACACATGAATATCAGATGTAATTATCAGTAAATCGGTATATCTTATATTTAAAGACATTCTATTCGCTTGCGACTAAGGTTATGTTATCGTTGCCGATTATCATATTTAGGGAATGTCTCAGCAATGTATCTCCTCTCTCCACCATGTTATCCAAGTTCATCCAAAGAATGAAGAATATCAGTGCAAAGAAAACAATTGTTACTAATCGGTCAACAATATAGAGACGCCTTAACAGTTTCTTCGCTCCCGGCAAGGTTGCTGAAGTTTCACCCAGCATGAAGGTGCGCATCCCTTTGATATAATTTCGTATGTACTCCTCCCAGTTCATTTGTTCCTCGCAGATATCAAACAGTTCCTGATCTATGGTATGTAACTTAGAACTTAGCTCACAGAATCGTTCGTTTTTGAACTCCCAGGTCTTCGTTGTGTAGTATTGCAGAAGCTTCAGCCCGCCAGAGATTTTATTTTGTACCCTTACCAAACTACAAGACAAAGCTGTTATCAAAATATTTTTTCTTTAGCAACGCCACAAATGAAAACTTACAAAGGCTTCTGGCCGAAGAGGAATAAGAAAAAATCAATAAAGTAAGCTGGGAGGTAATGAAAGAATATCACGCAGAATAAGTGCTCCCAGTAGTTTTTCTTTATGGAACCATTAGGATACCATAGTGAAAAACTCAGCGGAGTTTCATAAAAGAATCGTTTCCCAGATTCTATACTTTCACCCCAAGTAATAAGCATTTTGTTTGAAAGGCAAACATTGATAAAATCAATGCCTATTGCCTTTTTATTGCCACGGTCCCATCCAGCAGCTATTAAGGCATTTATTGCAGTGTCGACGGGAATAATTGTTGCTGGAAAATCTGGATTACAATGCATTGAACGAAGAACACCTCTGGCAGCTCCAATCATTAGTCCAGTAGGTCCATTTACACCCTGGATCCACCCAGGCATAGGCTCCTTGCGTGATGCGGTAACTATAAGAAATAAAGAAAAATATACTATTATATTTATTACCTGAATATTATAGATAGATATATATCAGGGTAGTCCCAGAAGTACTCGACGTAACAAAGAAAATATAAAAAATTTAGGATACAATATCTTTATTTTTCTACGTAGTCTTCTTTTAGCTCAATACACTTTTCCCGGCGAAGTTCAAAAGCTTCGATACCCTGTTTATAGTGAAGATCGTCGAGCTCCTTAAAATAGACATCAACCGCTGACTCCACCTCTTTACCACCTACCGATTTTTTCAAATGCAGGAGGAAGCAATTTGAGCTCTAACTCAATGATTTTGACCATCGCGATGACGGATGAGTGAACCGGGGCATTGTCTTGATGAAAAAAAAACTTTTTTCTTCAACAAATGCTGCCGTTTTTTCTTTCATCTTTCAAACGCTGCAATAAGTTCGCACAATACACGCCGCTGATTGTTTTTCTTTTCTGAAGATAATCAATGAAAAATATCCCACGCGCATCCCAAAAAACTGCCGCCAAGACCTTGCCTGCAGATTGAACTGTCTTCTCCTTCTTTGGAGCCGATTCTCCCCTTTGAGTCCATTATTTTGACTGTTTCTTCGTCTCGGGTGTGGAGTGATGGACCATGCTTCTTGCTTGGTTATGAATCGACGCAAATGCTCGGCTTTATTGCTGTGAAACTTCGCCAAACACTCGATTGAAACATCCTCACGACGCTGTTTTTGTTTCATTCTAAGTGATTACTCGGCACCCATCTTGCGCACAGCTTTCTCATGTCCAATTTTTCAGTCAAAATGCGATGTACAGTGCTTTTTGAAATGGCTACCATATCTGCTAGTTGCAATCCGACGCTCATCCAGTACCATTTTGTGGATTTTTTTTCAACATTTCTAGTGAACTCACCACATTTGGTCAACCAAACGAAGGGGCAGACTCCCCCAGAGTAGAATTCAGTTCCATTTTGATTTTGGTTGGATTGAGGCCTTTCAAATGAAAGTATTGTATCATATAACGATGACCAATTTTTCCCATATTTTAAAATTCATTGAGAGCGTTCACTATTGATGGCTGCCGAACATGGCCATCAAACTTCAATTTAAGCTTTATAAGTTGGTACTTTCTACAATTGTCATTCTTCTTAAACAACAACCGCAATCTATACGTCAGGTCGGGTACTTCTGGGACTACTCTCGTGTAAAGTTACGCAATACTGACAACTCTGCCTAACAGCCACGAGGAAATCTTCTAAAACGGCGCCAAAGACAGGATAAAAGAACGACAACAGCTATGGACGAGGAAAAGAAAGGGAAGCTCAAGGGAGTTGTAAAACGAACGTGGACGTGAAAGCACCAACCCTCAATTATTGAGGAATGGAAATAGATTTAATAAATATTTAGTTGTAAATTTGAAACGAGAAGTGGACGAGATATTTTTGTTATTTGTTAACTCTTTTACTCATATGTTGTATACATACTCGTATGTTACATCGGTTTTGATTATTAGATTTTGACTTTAAGTCATCTAAATATTGGGCTGAAAGAAGAGATTCGGTTCATTCTAATATGTGCATGCATATAAATATCACACACTCTACATACATATGTTATAATGAATCATCTAAGGAAGCAAGAACGTGCTATTTTAATTAAATAACTTCCCGATTGGGAATCGTAATTACACACCAATAACGATTCAATACGAGTAAAAGGTTCATTATTTTGGAATACTCAAAACTGTAATAAGTATAAAATAAAAACCCTCGACTCGACAAATTTATTGTTATTTACAAATTCTACTCATCGGGGTCTGTTTATTCTCTAACGTCAATTCTTTATGGCTTGATGTTATATAATACGAGTACAATGAGGGCAGAGTAGAACTCTGTCGGAAATGAAGACGTATGCACAATACAATAACCAGACGGATTTTCGTACTCGAACTTTATTTTAACGTATTTTGAGTTTTCAAGACTAATTAAGACCCTGAAAAGCAAATGATGGTGAATGAGCCTTTAATGGGTTAACGACAATTCTCTGAAGCTAGCTTTTGAGTTCGTATCAGAAAGGAGGAGCTAACTATCCAGCCATGTGGAAACTCTGCTGGTGCGAAAGATCGGGTTTGTTTCAAAACAGAAAAGGATAACTACGTTCGGATCTGCACCATATTATTGCCATAGAGAAGTGCGGTGGATCTATGCACAAGCATGTAAGAATGGTGTAGCTGTACTGCCTGTTGGATCGTCTCTAGGGATTGTGTGCACTAAAGGGCAGGCAGCTCTAGATATGATCGACTACTGGTGTACTAGATATGGGCTTGCTCTGTTTACGAGAAGGAAGAAGCTGACCGGTTTGACTCATCAGTGCTCAAACGCATCGCCATCCATTCTCCAAAGAAGCTAGGTATTTGAGTGTCAGCCTGGTTAGCCTTCTGGCAGCGCAAAGGAGCTGTCCGCAAGACATGGGGCCTGTCACCCGCTATAACAAGGCCAAACTCTCACGAAAATACGTTATTGCTGTTTTACCAGACTTCAAAGAACGGTCTATTTCGGCTGCACGGGAGCTTTTCGTAGCACGTCTGGCTCTACTTTAGATGCACTGAAGAATCTCCTCCCCTTGATATTAATATCATGGGCTGCACTCTCATCGTCACCTTCCATTTAAAAAGAAGTGTCCTTTGGTACAAAAAGCATAGGAGCTTTGAAGACCTTGCCTTATGAACATGCCTTATAACTCTGGCCTTATCGACATGCCGCCTGATGCATTACACCAGAACTCCTATTGCGGAAAAAATAGGAAATTGACTTACCCTGAGAATCTGAGCCAAGAGAGGAATGTAGTTAGGTCTTCACGACGATAACGTTAGAATTCACTTTTCGTTACGATAACTTGAGTCTGCCTTCAAAGCGGAGATACACGAAATCCTAATTTCATTTGTGTCTATGGCGACAACCAAGCTGTGCGGATAGCCGTGATGAACCCGCTTATGAATTCCAGGCTAATTCGAGAATGGAAGACTTCGTTGAACTTCGGAAGTCTGCGTTTCAGATCACAATACGAGGGCGGGTCAATAAGTCCGTGATGGATTAAAACACAGATTTTTTGATAAAAAAATAATTTTATTTTTCAACGTAGTCTCCCTTGAGCTCTATACACTTTGTCCAACGCTTCTCCAATTTTTTTATCCCTTCCAAAAAAAATGATTTGTCGAGGTCCTCAAAATAGGAATTTGTTTGCGAGATGACTTCATCATTGGAGTCAAATCTTTTTCCACCAAGCCATTTCTTCAGGTTTGGGAACAAGAAGTAGTCGCTCGGAGCCAAATCTGGAGAATAGGGTGGATGAGGGAGCAATTCATAGCCCAATTCATGGATTTTTGCCATGGCAACTGCACATGTGTGCACCCTTGCATTGTCTTGGTGGAAAAGAACTTTTTTCTTGGCCAAATGAGGTCGTTTTTATTTCAAATCGTCATTGAATCGGTCCAATAAGTTGGCATAATATTCCCCATTGATTGTTCTTCCCTTTTGAAGGTAGTCAATGTGGATTATCCCGCGTGCATCCCAAAAAACAGTCGCCATAACTTTATTGGCTGACAAACCCACCTTGGCCTTCTTTGGCGCCCACTGTTTTGACTGTTGTTTGTTCTCTGGTGTGTTGTGATGGATCCATGTTTCGTCCACGGTTACAAAACGGTGCAAAAACTCCTCCATATTGCGATTAAACAACGCCAAACCTTCCTGTGAAGTTGTTACACGATTGCGTTTGTGGTCGACTGTGAGCAAACGCGGCACCCATCTTGCGGAAAGCTTTCTCATGCCCAAGTGATCATTCAAAATTGAAACCACTGAGCCATGCGAGATCCCTACGGCTTCCACAATGTCTCGCACTTTCAATCTTCGGTCGGCCAACACCATATCATGAATTTTTTCGATTGTTTCGGGTGTAGAGACCTCAACTGGGCGTCCAGGACGTTCGGCATCTTCAGTGCTTGTACGGCCACAACGAAATTCAGTAAACCACTTTTTTACCATTGAAATCGATGGTGCAGAGTCCCCATAGTATTTATCAAGCTTAGCCTTGGTCTCGGTAATGGTTTTTTTTCGCAAGAAATAATGCTTAATAAGCACACGAAATTCACTTTTTTCCATTTTCTCCTCAAATTAGTGAGTAGTCTGATAAAAATAGCTGTCAAACACAAACTAACTGACGCAGCAAGTTTAAATTTTGACAGGAGTCAACTAACAGATGCCTGTTGACAGGAGCAGTGTTGCTGTTTCAGTAAAGAGGTCAGAAATTCAAAAATGCACGGACTTATTGACCCGCCCTCGTAGGATCACGGAAAATTAAATCACCGAAGAACTTCCTAGGCAAGGCTCAGAGGAGAGGACTTTGAGGATCTGAATCTACGTTAGGTATGCTTACGTTCTCGGTTAGGGCTTTCATAGACAGTTGGGTTTCATATGAGCACAACTGCGTATGGCATGACTCTCCGGATTGCCGGCCGACCAAACGAATGCTTAAAGACGTCTCTAGGAAAGGAAAGACCGCAGGCTGGTTACTGGCTTCGTGACCGGGGCGCTACATGTTTGCTAAACACTGCCAAGCCTGCTGTGAAAATGATGACGACTCTCTTTCCCTATTTCTGCGAATGTCCGACTTTCACTCGCATCAGGCTGCAGGAACTCGGCGTTGATGCGGTGGATGGTGGTAGTGTAGGCATTCCTTGTTACAGTTAACCGTATTGGGTATATGTTTAATATTATTTTCAAAATATGAAAGTCATAAATTATTCTTTCATTCAATTAATTTTTATTGTTATTATTTAATTTTTGAGTAAAGGTTTGCACGTGCTTAGAAGAACAGCCTTTATAAATATTTTCGGCCTCAAATATGACGTAGCGAGTACGTAACAATTCAATTTTTGATATTGAATGTAACAAGTTCTTTGAAACTTTATCAAGAAAGATATTTTGAATATACACCCTGAATGACTCGAACTGCAAACCGTTCACGATTTGCGTCTCAGTTGTGTTTAAAAATTTTTATCCGCGATGGAATTCAAACGTGATAGTGTGACTGCTTTATATTTGGCTGGAAAACCACAAGTAGCTATCGTTAGAGCCTTCCAGCACCGCAACATGAATAAATCATTTGTGTCTCGAACCATAGCTCGTTACCGTGATACTGGCAGCGTTGGTCATAAAAAAACAGCAACATCGGCAGAAATGGTTCGGAAAGTGAAGACTCGAATTGAGCGAAATCCGCGTCGAAGTGGAAGAAAAATGGCTCGTGAGCTCAACATATCGTTGGAACGGATGCAACACATACTGAAAAATGAGCTTGGGCTCAAGCCATTGAGGTTCCAAAAAGCACATGATCTTACACCGCAACAGAAAAAAGTTAGAGTCGAAAGTGGTGAGTCGCCATTTGTTATCGAGCAATATGTCAACAAACAAAATGACCGAGTTTACTTGCCAGAGAGGTCCTTCGAAAATCTGCACTTTCGGACGACCACCAGAAAGCAGGCAGCACCGATGGTTATGGTTTGGGCCGCCATAACCGATGATGGTCGCTCTCCGCTCGTATTTTTAGACCGTGGCGTCAAAATGAATGCGATCATATACCGTGAAACTGTCTTAGAGGCAGGATTGAAGCCTTGTTCAAAAAATCATTTCGGTCGGAGACCGTGGACATTTCAACAAGACTCTTCACCGTATCACAAAGCGCGCGTCAACCAAGATTGGTTAAAAAACAATGTCCCGGGTATTTTGAAGGCGAAGGTTGGCACTAAAAAATACTAAACTTTGGACCACCTCAAACAAGTACTTCGCCGGGAATGTGCCAAAATACCGCAGAGCCAGTTGCGTGAAGCGTCCGATGCTTTCTTCGGCCGTCTCAAGGCCATTATTCGCCCCAAAGGTGGACATATTGAAAACTACTGATACAATTTGAAAATTAATATATTTTTCAACTTTTTTTGCTTTGTCACAATAAAATTTATCAAAAAATATAAAAAAAAGTATAGCATTTTAAAAAGTTATAGTTCGAGTAAGTCACCCTGTACACGAAAATGGAACGCCAAAGAAGGCAAAAAGAATCATTCAGAATCTGAAACCTTTTTGGCATTCTTTAGGACTGACGTTTAATGATTAAACGCAAATTTTTAAACATCAGATTTTCTTATATGTACCTACATATATTTTAAAAACATCGGAATCAAAAACATCATATTGGTGGCATAATAAAGCTCTTAGTTTCTTATGTGGTGGTTGAGTGTTGTACAAATAGAGTAGGCACTGAGAGGTATCAATCTGGCAATACTCAGAGTTGTAACTGTTTTTACACATCAATTGCGCTCATTTTACCTCCAAGTGTAACTCAGCATAAATTTATAAGCGTGAGTGCTGACCAGCAGACAAAAATAGCAGCACTATAAACGGGACCGCAGATGAATTTCCCAGATAAAGTGAAATGCCGGAACAAATCAAATAAGACTTTATCCGGGCTACTCAGACATATTTGGAGCTCAGGCCGGTAAGGATTTCTGTGACTAAATCAGGGTCGTGGAAAAGAAATGGTGGCGGATAAGCCCTTAATGGACCAACGACAGCGTTCACATCCGCGGTCTAACCTGCACGGACACCACCTCCGATAACGAATTCAGGCTAATCGATTTTGAGACGATTCATGAGGAGACTTAGCAAACGTCAACCAGATTGACCACATTGCGATCGACGTAAGACAGTCCTCCAGTATTATGGACCATTACTTTGTTGTAGCCATTTTACAGTTACGCATATCCCGAACATCATTTGGCAAGCTAATACTGTGAAGAAGTTTAACGTTGGATGGCTACAATCGCAAGAGATGGCTAAATTCTTTTCCAATTTTAATCTCTTTAGAGTTTCTATGCCGCCAGCATCAATTATCGAAGACCAATGGCAACATTGCTGGGTTTCACTCGGCCACCACAACGAAACCCCTGGCTTGACGACGAGTGCCGGCAAGTATATGCAGGCAAGATAGTTACAAAGCGGGGCTGCGTAGAAGGACTAGAGCTGCTCACGAGTTCTAGGGGCAGTAAAGGAGAGACGAACACCGGCTTCTCAGGAGAAAACAAAGGGCATGAGAAGCGTGCGGTCGAGGAAACTGAGAGATGCTACTTCAGAAATAAGATTCGGGAGTTTTACCGACAGGTAAAAAAAATATACCACGGACGCAAGGGAACATCGTAGTAGAGTCGCAGTCTATGCTGGGGATTTGGAAAGAGCATTTCTGTAGATTGTATAACGGCGATGGAGAACCAACTACCCCTGTCAGGTAGAATGAACCCTTCAATCTGGATGATGTAGACCAATAAGTTCGACAAGAAAACCCTCTGAATTGCCCCAACTACAGAGGCATCAGTTTTCTTATCATCGCCTACAAAATCCTATCCGCTGTATTGTGTGAACGCCTGAAGCCGTTCGTCAACAATCTGATTGGTCCATATTAGTGTGGCTTCAGGCCAGGAAAGTCTACCATAGGCCAAATATGCACACTAAGCTCCAAATCTACTAAGTAAGTAAGTTTGTTATGTGGTTTGGTTCCATGCAATTTGTAACATTGTAGTTTTTCAGTCCTACAGGTTAGGTTCTATCCGAAAGTGCTAAAAAAAATTGCAGTACACCACGTTAAATAAATAAATTTTTCTTACATAAAATGTTTAATCGTTTTAAAAGGTTGCGTGTAAGCTGCGCCCAGCGAAGATAAAATACTTGCGTGATTTTAATTCGAGCCTGGCTGAAAGTTACTCATAGATCGGCAACATCTAATTACTGTGATGTGCCTACTTTATTAACTGTTAACTGCAATCGGAAAATTCCTCAACTTTTCGTATTCAACTACATACGTATAAGTGTGATTGCATTGCTTGTAACGAATTTAATATTCTGCCAATATTTGTGAAATCGTCTAGAACTCTTTTATGAGTTTTTTTTACTTCACCAGAAAATGTCAACTTACCAATGGATGGACGACAAACGACAATTGGTAATTTTTTGCCATACGAACTTACTAATCCCTCTGTCAATGCCTTACTATAGGCATATGTATTCGGCAGTCCATTTAACAGTCTGTAATTAAATGACAAACGTTGCAATGATATGGAATTTTTAATGGAAGAAAGCTTACCCAGGTGTTACCAATGCCAGTGCTTTATCATCCAAGGTACGTACCATCTCCAGTATACCATATGGATCGTTTGGCGGTATATATGCCCTTTCCTCCAGTGTGCTCTCGTTGCACTGACAATATGACGTTGACACATGAACCACAGCTTTAAGATTAACCATTTTCTCAGCCAACTGAAGCACCTTTCGTGTACCATCGACATTCATCTCGACCATTGGTCGCAGCGGCTGATCAAAACGCACATTTGCCGCACAATGGAACACAATGTCCACATTCGAGATCAGTTCGTTTAAATCGTTCTCGCGTATACCAAGGCCGTCTTCAAGTACATCGCCTTTAATTACTCTGATTTTATTCACCACATCGGGATTTTTGTCCAAAATCTTATCAAATATCTGAAACGACAATTAGCGTCTTAAATTACGACAATAGAATCGGCTTGAAAGTACAAATATAAAAAGATCTTAGCTATACGAGTAACGGATAATGCAAAGTTAGAGGCCATGCATGGGCTCAGCTAAACTATGAGTATATATAGAGTAGAGACCTGAAAATGTATCTCTGTTCGCTTGAGGAAAATGCGGAAACTCGTTAGAAATTGCACAATGGCTTAAATTAAAAGTAAAAGTATTTGGTAACAAAATCTTGTCGAAATAAATCATTCTCAAGACCACTTTAATTGGGTGACTGTGATAGTTGTCTTATCGTGTGTAAAAGATGGCATTTTCACGGTGCTGGCGCACTATGTAATTAGTGTCGCGGAACCGCACAAGTGCACAATCGTACATTGATACTTTGTATCATTACTCGTATACCAGTTTAAAATTACTGACAATGAATCAATGTTGAAGTCTGGTCTGGTTTGCAAGAATGAATGCAATTCAATTGCACGCACGATTAGAGGTTGAAGGCATTGCAACATCGTATGCATACAAACATTATGGTATCCATATTAGTATCTTAACAAATGTCTCTCGAGCCAAATCTTTTAATAAATTAGTTAATTATTAATACATGAGGTAAAAGTGTAAAAAAAGGCGGTAACCAAAACATGCAATTATCTTGTTGAATACATGTCTAATGGCAAAGTTAACATAATTAACATTTATGACATTAAAAGCTAGTAATACTAGCCCCAATTCTATCTTGTAATGGATTTTAGGTAAAATAAGGCTACTTACAATAAATCAATAACAACTTTAGCAATATTAAACAGTGCATTCGTGATAAGTGGAAATGAAAACAACGGATGGATTAGGGGGTGTTACTAAAACAATAAAATATTTATGATACTTAAAACCAGTTTAATCATCCGGAGTAACTCGAAGTTGAGTAAGGAACAACACTTCAAGTGGTGGCATTTTTTTTTACAATTGCGGTTTTTATTAAGAAGGCAATTTATACATATGTGCTACGTATGTCAGAATGCAGATTCCAAATTTGCGTATTGAAAGCATAGCTGATTACAGATCGGATAATGGCTCTTTATGGTTTACGTAAAATTCAAATTCGTAAACAAATCCGTTCTTTATCTCGCTTTAGTTGCATCAGTATATCTGCGCACAAATCCGTATGCACCAATGCATTAAATTGTAAACTGGCGAGCAAACTGAAAGCTCGAAGTGGTTAATTAGCTCCTGTTAACAAGCTCCTTTCACACCAGAAAGTAATATTTTCAAAGCCATCTAATACTAGGTTAGTTAATTCAATTTGTTCAGTGGTAATAAAGCAGACATATGTACATACATATATCAGAAGTTAAATTTTCTTTTCTTATTGAATTCTGTTTTTGCCGGACTTAACATAACATACGAGTATAAGGCACAGCTGCCACATTGATATCATGCGCAACACTTACTCAATATTTAAATGTTGTGTAATGGAAAGGATGAAAATCGAACTATAGACTTTAGTGATGAAATAGGAAGGAAAAATCCCTCTTGAAATATAAACAAGAAATCAGGAATAAGAGAATAAATATATTATTTAAAAAAATACCATAATAATAGAAAATCGAAAAGTTCCTCGCATGACAGTCCATTTTCATTCATAAAAAAAGCGAGGTTCCTGGAGGCGGCTATCAAGCCTTCTTAGTGTTGCTGGCGGCAATATTTTGTTGCTAAAAAAATTGAAGAGGCAAGAGCATGACCAACAAATAAGGACGATTCTATCGACAAAAAATGTGGTTTTATGTTTTGCAAAATGTACATAAGTTGAAATCCACTATCAATTAATCGACTAGAAGTCTCACAAATAAATATGATATGTAGTTTTGATAAATCGTCAAGCACTTGAACTAAAAGCCTCGAATTGTCCCAAAACACACTTTGGATTTTGGGAAAAAAACACATTGTCGAATTTTGTAATGACGGGGTCGGACGTACAAATACAAGGGGCAGCCGAACACTATTCACTCCCAAGTCCATACATATAGATGGCAAACTTTCCGAATATTGGTCCATTCAAAAGCCGCTTTTCACTGATCGCGTCTATCCTTGTGATCCTGTCTGTGAATACGTGTGAATTGTCATCAATGGCAATTTTTCTCCCATTTTACACAAAACCCGCCCATTTTACTCAGAAAATGTCATCCACATTTCACATACATAGTGAACTTTACGTGTAAATCGCTCTCATTCTAACAACTTTACTTGTAAATTGCTTTCATTGTAGGAGTTTACAGGCTTGTACAATATGTCGGTTATTCACATACACTGGGAATGTGCAATGTTTAAGGGCTTGCAAAAGGATTAGTAGTGTTTGCCATCTATGTTAGCTCATCTATATCCATAAATTAACTAATATACTCGCACATAGATGGCAAACTCTACTAAAATTTTGTAATCCTTGGCACTGTTCACAAATCGACTGTAAAAAAACACTCACATTAGTCTAAGCTTGTACGATGGGTTGGCTGGGTTTAAGTTTGCTACAATGACAGAAGTTTATATGAACGTTCACTACGCATATGTGATATGGATGTCGTGTATGTGTATAAAGTTCTAATCGCCTTATTTAGGGCTAGCTTCAATTGGGGATACAGACCACAAGCCTGGAGGGAGGTAAACGTGTTTATTCTCAAACCAGACGATCCAAATGAACCACCTAAATCTCACCGACCTATAAGATTTACAAGAGTTTGCACTATGTGCTTTCGATAATACCGGATATGAATCCATTTCGGAAGCCATGCCTAAAAAGGGTATATACCAGAGATCTGCAGTGATATACCGCATTTATTCGTTTAATACATGTACATTCGTTTTTTCTACCAGTCTAACATATTGATCCTTCATAAGATATTCATCCCCATCGCATTGACTGCAAACCCGTATGGTGTTGCATTCAGGTAGTCATACTAATTGAAGCACTATTCGATGTCTGATCATTTTTTCTCAGATCATGGCGATGAGTTAGAAAAAAGCGGTGCGAATGTAAACCGCAACCGCAATTACTGCGATAGTTTTGGATATGTATTTATGCATACGTTTTTGAGTCGATGCATCCTGCACTACCACATGTTCATATCGAAGCGTTGGTATGTGCGACCGCTAATGAATAATAAAACCATCGCATACACCGCAACTACGCTCATTTGTTTATATGACTCAAAGCAAGAGATTTTTGAAATTTTATTTTATTAATTTTTTTTCTTTTATTTAAAGTTAAATAAAGATACACAATTAAATAGGCCTTAAATTAACAGTAATAATTATTTGCTGAAATAATGAAAATTCTCGTTCTGTCGCTGCACTGCTAGCAGGAACTGAATGAATTTGCAGTGCCACTTTTGATAAGTGAGGATAGTTTTTTGAATTAATCCTCCATCACTCAATCAAATCAAAATCTTCAGTTATTTTTACGAGTTCTCTGCTATATTTGTTTACTTCTTCTTTAGTACGAGTAGTTTCTGGGGTTGCCCGTTCAGATTCTCTTACTAAATCTGAGGTAAAGAATTGAACTGAAGGAAGTAGATTGGTTGTCTACGGTGTCAGTTGGAGTGAATACAATTTGAGAAACTGATACAGATGAAGGTGTGGCAGGACTTGCCGTATCAACAGTTATTGGTGAAGAGATTGATAATATTGGCTGCGAAGTAGACGCAGTTGGAGCATATTCGAAATTGTGGATGAGAGAAATCAGAAGCTCTTAATATCGTTGAGGTCGTTTTGCATACTTGCAGCTGGTGCAAAAAGAATGCAGTCTTATGACATAAACTTAAATTTTTTAACCAAATGTCATCAGTGTTCTGAATAATTTTTTCCTTTAAATCCGAAATGCCAGTTATGTCTGTATTGTTAGGTGCACGAAGCCTTTTAATTTTATGAATTGAAGGCAAAACGAAACACAAAGACAGAGAGCTGCAGAGTTGCATTTTCTTAAAAATGATTTCAAAGTCCTTAAAGATTTCAACTAGAACTTTAAGTGTTGAAATATTTATATGCAGTAGCCGTTGGCTTCTTCGTTCTCTATTAGTACTTCATTGATATCGAACCAATTATCTACAATGGATTTGAACATTGTGTAATTAGAGTTCCAACGTGTGGGACAGTGGTTCTTCAGAGAAGTTTGTAACTTACGCTGCAAATTGGCTTTTTCAAAGTATTTTACTATTTTTTTTGCACGGCTCTAATATTTCTGTGAGCTCTGTTGTTGCGTCGAACAACTTATGTAAGAAATTTGCTAATAAATGGCAACTGCAGTTCAAGCGAGTATTGTTTTCCAAAACTTTTACAATATTTGTTCCTCTGTCTGTTATAAATTTTATTGCTTCGATGTTTTGGACACCACACTCACTAAACAAAGTCTTCAACTTTCTCAAGATATTATCACCACTTAACCTTTCAAAATCCATTGATTTCATACAGAAAACGATATCAAATAATTAAAAATCTTTCTGTTAGTACAATGTGGTGCCTAAAAAGTTTCGTTTCACATAATTGTCCGACCACATATCAATTGTAGCAGATGAACCACCACTATTCACAACTTCGTTTATTTCGTTTCTGAATTGTTTCTTTTTTTCATCTGCTGATTTCTGCACCTTACGCGAAATTGTTTTTGGATCAGGCAGTAAATCATGCACGTCTACGTTTGCTCCATAGGTTTCACCTATCTTAATAAAAAACCAGTAACCCAAGCTGTACATATGTCAATGGCGTTCTTTTTGTCATCTGCTGCAACAGTTTTTAAAACTTCTGGCTAATTAAGGGCTTCCCAACACTTATGCCTATTCAGATTTGATGTTTGATGTCTTGAGTATTTAAGTAATTTACGGCACTTTCGGCAGTACACCAATCCTTCCACTATGGTTTCGTCTTCCTTCAAGATTTCGAACAGTATATTCCAATTGAAACTTCTGCCCTTGTGTCGTTGTGACAATTTTCTCAGCAACCAAAGCTGGGTTATCCGACATTATACCAAACCTATTGATAATATTCTCAATGAATAAAATTCAAGTTTTTCTCTCACGTCTATTCGCATCAAGCGCACAGCACTAATTTGGAATACTTTACCAAGATCATTACAGACCACAGACATTCGCATTGTTATCCCGTTGCTTTTCTCTTACAAAATAAAATTTATCTTTCGGTGACCCTACCCATGTTTTTATTGTGATTGAGCGTAGTTGCGGTGTATGCGGTGTTTTTGTTATTCATAAGCGATCGCACATACCAACGCTTCGGCTAAGTAAATATGAACATCTGATAGGGCAGGTTGCAAGGACTCAAAAACGTAGCACTCGAGTTTATAAGAGAAACATACCCAATCGAATTCATTGTAGAACGTATGGTAAACACAAAAATCACTTAGGTAGCGGTGGCCGTACACACTTGCACCGCCTTTTTTGTGAGTAGATCTTAAGTCACAAAAATATGATCGCATGCCAATCTCTGGTATATACCATCCCACTAACCGTTGAGTTACAGCGATGCTCAAAAAGCAGAAAATCTCTACATCTTCCGGTGATACTAAAATCTCTGTCTCAGCCGTCAAAGATTGCTTACAAGGAGGTGTTCTCTCACCGCTCTTGTGGTCACTTGCGATTGATGACCCACTAGTAAAACTTAGTTATCTGGGCTATCAAACAATAGGATATGCCGACCGCTTAGTCATAATAGTAATGGTAAGCACCATAAAGACGTTTGCTATACGTAACTGAAGCTACTAAGTAAAGCCAAACTTGTTCCCTTACGGGTACATAAGAGAAATATGATAATCTTGACCACATCTCACTTAACAACACAGAAATTGTGTGCTCCAACGAAGTAAAATATCTAGGAATGGTGTTCGATAAAAAACTAAATTGGAACTCACATGTTAATAATAAAATTACCAAAGCGACTAGAGCCTTGTGGGCTTGCCGTCGTATATATGGTAAGCCCGGGGAAATAACTCCAAAGGTCACTTATTATATGACATATATCCAATGATGATGACGCGACCTACTCACCAGTAGTACAAATGGTGGAACAAAACAAATCTGCTATATAAAAGCTGCCGTATGCCTCGGCATCTCGGGCATAATGCACACATGCCGCACAGCGGCTATAGAAGCCTTCAATAGTTTAACGACACTTCATCTCTTCATAAAAAAGATGACAATTCGTAGAATGGCCAGATTACTGCAAACAGGAGAGATTAATCACTCAGATCACATGGATCCAACGGTTTTTCTCTCTGAAATTCGGTAAATGACAGCCGATCTACGCGTCTGTACTTCGGTAGAAAGTTCAATACAGTGACCCCAAGCCGAGAAGTATTAAGTGGTATACGGATCGCTCAAAGATGGATACCGGGATGGGTGCTGGTATATTGGGTCCAAACACCAGAATACCGCAACCAATGGGAATAAGTCCCAGCGTATTTCAAGTGGAAATGTGTACATGGCATTTAGGTGCGCGCTAGTCTCATCCTCAATAAGGGAATGAAGGATGTCCCCATCCATATACTAACGGACAGCCAAGCTACCATCAAAGCACTAGGCTCTAACCGCATTGACTCCCAATTAGTCTTGTATTGATTCAGTACATTACAAGACCTCTCCTATAAGAACAAAGCAACATTTTGGTAGGTGCCTGGTTATAAAGGTATTGTCGGAAATGAAATAACTGACGAACGTGCTAGAAACGGTTCGGCTGATTCCTTCATCGGCCCTGAGCCGTTCTGTAATATTTCGAATTCAGTAATTAACTCAACAATAAAGAGTGAGGAGAACAAAATGTGTATATCCCATTGGGAAAACATCGCAGGGCTTCGCCAGGCTAAAAGAGCCATCAAGCCCACTCACAACAAATCTAAAGAACGCCTAAAATCAAAAAGGGATGATATCAGAAGACTGGTTGGATATCTAACTGGTCGCAGGAAACAGAATGTCGCCTTTACATTGATGACTATGAAACTTCAAAACGTATTTTATTGTATGTGAATGCATGTCTCTAAGTGCTTTAAAGAGGCGACACTTCCTTAGAGTAATTTTAATCCCTGGGGAAATTCGCAAAATCTCCACCAGAGAAATCCCCAATTTCAGCAAAAGACTTAAACCTGTATTGGTTTCTTACAATAATATTGATTTTGTGTCAGGTACAATTGATCTTTTAAAAAAAAAAAAATGTGTAAAATGTGAACCGAATTCCATTGTTGACATTTCACACGCGTTCACAGACATGGCCACACGCATAGGGCAATCAGTGGAAAACGGCTTTTGGAAGGGCCAATAACTGGAGAGTTTTCCATCTACTTATGTTAGTTCATTTATGCCCAAGTCTGTCGATCTATTCCTTGGGACTCCCTGATTCCAGTGCGCAGTGGATGAATTATTTACGGCGATAAATGAGAAGGCTGCAGTTTTGAGAGTAAGGGAAAATGGCATACATTGATCAAAAGCTATTTCGTTTTACTGCGTATTTGATAAAATGTCATTATTGCCATAACTTTGAGGTAGTATAAGAGTTTGTGAATATTGGGTTAATATTTGCTCCAATTTTTTTTAAATTAATTGTAGTAAACCACTTATAGATACTACGGTATTCCGCAACAACAAAGGTCACATTGGAAAGAGTTAATCCTGGAATGTATTTTTTATTTTGGTTCTTATAAGCTGCATTATAGCTGAGGAAATTTTAATTAACGCAACAAATTTATAGTAACGTTCCAGTAAAGGAGGTCTACAAATCTCAGCCACTTAGTTTAGGAAAAACAAAGGCGAATACTTCTCCAGGGGCTAAGTGAACTCCTAACAGATATTACTGGAATGAAAAGTTTTTGGTGGTAATGTGACTAAATTTGGCTTCTACTGCACAATAGGGTATACGTTCAAATATCGGCCAACACTGGAAATAAAATGCGTAATATACTTTTCTGATGTCACTATACCCTTTTGACATGCAATGGCAGAACGCCTAAAGGGAAATTTTCTGTCTTTGAAAATATCTCTAACACTCCCTCCATTCAAAATCGACAAAAAATCGTTTGCCCAAAGTCCTAAAAACTCCTGAATGGAGAGTATTCTATACATAAAAGGATATAATAAGTGTAAGATATTATAGTCAAAAAACATGATGAGGCGATGATAACAACTTGCCGTACACGTGAGAGCAACCAGCCACCCCAGCCTTATCTTCGTATCTAGCCTGGAACCTAATTGTGGTTTGGATAATAGTAATTTCGTCATACTAAGAGCAGATTAGGTCACTTCAGTAGCTTTGCAGTATACTCGTATATAAATAATATTAATTCGTAAACTATCTCTCACTAATTTTACTAGATTCACTTATTTCGCCATTGCTATACCATATGTTCCTCTGTATTCAGTTGACCTAAATAAATAGGAAATTAGCATTTTTAAAATTAAAATATTTTTTTATACCCATACAACACCTCTGTTCTGTTTTACTTTATTACCTTCTTCTGCATTACGATGATTACAGAAAATTTTTGGCTACCCGGATTTGAGTCACAGATTATAAATTTTTTTTTTACAATAATTTCGCTCACGGCTAAGAAAGTAATAGTCATCTACGCACGTAGATATGTACATATTTGTAAGCGTCATCATTTCACAAATGTAATGACTAATAGAATCAATAACTGCTGATGGTCTAAACATTACACGGCCAAACAAAAATAGATGATTCGTTGAATTTGAAAATAATGTGTATCTGAATCTGAAAAATCTTTTATACAGATTTGACAAAATTTAAAATTTCCTATAAATATGACACAAGAAAAAACATTCTTAACTTATGTGAAAACGGTTTAGAATTCAGTAATACAGCAATACAAAAAAAGAAATATATGTACATATAAATATATTTGTTCACTCACCATGCACTTTAGGTACTCCTCCTTTCTTTTTTCAACACTAACTCCCCTCTTCTCTCGAATAAGTAGATACAAACATTTTAAATCCTGACAACTACGTAGTAATTTTTCAACTAAAACTGTTCCCATAAATCCTGTAGATCCAGTTATAAAAATATTTTTGTTTGCATACCAATCGGCTATGCTTGAACTGGCCAGTGCTTCATTGTTTATGATCATTTTACCAAATAAATGTTATTCTTTTAGAGCACCCTGTAATGACAAAAAGTTTTGATGTATTTGTTTAATACTGGAGGTGCTTGTTATGTATGTAAATAAACAAAAAAAGAAATCATTGTCATTGTCAAGATCGTCATATAACTGTAAGTTATATTGGAATTCGGATGATTGTAAAGGTAATATCGAGTCTGACGTGATTTATATGAGGTGTCAAGTGGAGTAAAACGGAAGTTGGGCTAAATAAAGAAGATCAGTTAAAAGAGTAGAAACAAATTATTTGTTGCTTAAACCGTTGTTTATGGCAGCGCGATCGCAAGTGAAATCACAAGCAATTAAGCGTTTATGAAGGGATTTCGGTTAATTTCATGTGTTTTGAAACTGATAAGGTGCTAAATGAGGTTCTTATTGTTATTGGAAAGCAATAGTGTACTACGCAAAATATATTTAAAAAACTCAAAAATAAAGAAGAGATTTCTGGTCCTTGTTTTACAATCGTATTATCTGTATGAACGCAGAATTTTTTGAAATTTTTTTACAGATACAGTTTTGGCGAACTCATTAAAAACCATCGTAAGTACTGGCAACACCATCGCTCCAATAATAAGACAGATGGCAACCAAAATTAAAAGTACCGCTATCTATTCAGTCATGTCTCTTTTCATGTTAAACTGTAACTGTCGATGTTATTACACATTATTTAACAGCTTAAATCGGTTTTTAAGCATATTGGTCCAGTATTCGCTTGGCGATATAATTAAGAACGTTTCACTAAAACAGGTTTGTTTGTAGAATTTCGCTGCCCACGGAAAAAGTTTTTGGTAAACATTCAAATTCATTTGAAATTAAAGATATATTATTTGTTTTTGTTGGGTTTAGAGATATTTTGAGGGTGATATGGGGAAAAAAAGAGCTGCACAGCAGGCGTGAGGAAAGCCATACTAAAACTTCGCAATATTGAAAGATTGTCCTATAATGATATCGCTAAAAACTTGATAACTCGAAAATAATGATTTTTAACGAATTAAGTTCAAGATAGGTTGATAGTTCGCATGGCAGAAAAAATCCTTTTTTGAGCTCGAACGGTATTCGGCACTTTCTGCACGCTCCATTAGAAAGTCACCTTTTTGGAGATCAACCAAAAAGAAAAGGCTAGGACCATCACACAATGGAAAAAAAATGCTTTGGAGTGATGAGACTAAGATCAATAGAATGAGTTTCGATGGTTAACAATATGTTAGACTACCAACAAATGGAGCATTCAATCCTAAGTACACCACACCACACCAACAAACATGGAGGAGGGAGTATTATGCTACGGGGTTGCATGTCTTTTAAAGGTACCGTACCGTTACACCGAGTAGAAGGTATAATGAATGCTGAAACCTACATAGGATTACTTCAAAATGTAATGCTGCCCTATATAGAGGCAGAATTGAAAGTAACTTGGTAATTTATGCAGGACAACGACCCGAAACATACTGCGAGGTCAATAAAAGCATGGTTTCAGAATAATTCTGTGGATGTCATCGATTGGCCGTCATGCAGTCTGGGTCTAAATTCAATCGAAAACCCCTGGTACGAGTTAAAAAAAAAAGTTAAAAAGCATAAAATTAGCAATACAAATGAATTCTATGAAATCGCAAGGACATTTCAAGAATGCAGTAACACCGAAAAAATGTCAGGACCTAATTTTGTCAATACCAAGGCGATGTATGGCTATAATTGTAAGCAAAGGATTCTCGACAAAATATTGAGGAAAAACCGCAAAATACAATGAAAAGTACTCTCTTATCGTTCATTATTAGATCGCCAGCTAATTTCTTGTTAACAAAACATTTAGAATTAAATTTTATGTTTCCGTTATCTTTTTGCTACTCTTTTTGCTACTGTCTGTTTTTAACTGATACATAGTACAAACAAAAAAGAAATTAACTACCCAAGATGAATAAAAATTTAAATAGAAATGCTCGAAAAGTATGATTCCAGTGCATCGTTCTTAATTAGTTCGCCACAACTGTACATAAGAACACTAGCTACAACTTTACGAAATACAAATTATTCCTTTATCTTTTCTCCTAAACCTATTTGAATTCCGCTTCCTCCGAAATTGTCTAATTTGCAACTTATTGCGCTATTCAGAATCACAAAGATTTAACTAACATTAATTTCCACGCACAATTTCAATAAATTTGTCCATATTGTACAATACGAGCAATTCGCCAAACTGATTCAAAATACATACATATTTTGATTGCAGTTTTTCGTCGCGAGCAGTAGCTTCCGCACGCATGTAATTGATCGCTTGTAGCATCGTGTGTCTGGAATGTGCTTCACCATAAACGCAGCCTAAGTGAGTAGACCCAAAATAAAAATATACATAAACGTATATATGTATGTATGTACATAAAGAGTACAAAGTTGCATATGTATGCTCAAACCTTCATACCCACATACAAGTAATAACCAGGTTTTGGTTCTCATTTTTAAAACATAATCATTAATATATGCAAAGGGGTTAACAAAAAGTTGTTAAAAAAAAGCTGCTTATGTATTCGTGGTTGCTTCTTAGGTTCCCTATAGGGTGGATTATCTATATTTGCAAATAAAATAAACTCGTTTCATCTCTATATACTCGTTTCGGAAACCTTTTACACAAGTTATTCGTTTAAAAGGTTGACTTGGAAAACAACCAAGTATGATTCAGGCTTTCATACCCTGACCTTCGTCAGTATGACCATCGATTCTGATTACAGAAAAGCAAGTTACTATTAATGACACTGAATGCTTCACTTATGAAAAACCGCAAAGCGTAATGACCTATTCAATTCCTTGAAATTGGTGTAATATAGGGTCCGCCAAAAATGTTTTTTTTTTGAAAATGCTATAAAAAAAACTACTGAATATTTTCTCAAATTTCTTTTTTTATTTGAAAGTACAATCCTTCCGGTTAATAATGGAAAATAATTTCATTCAAATGGCTGCCTCGGCTGGCCATGCAGTAGCCTACACGATCGGTCCAATTTTTAAGCACATTATCGATTGTGTGCAGCTGTATTTCACCAATGGCTTCACGAATATTGTCCTTTAAAGCACCAATTGTCTCTGGCTTGTCGGCGTAACACTTATCTTTTACGGCACCCCACAAATAATAGTCCAACGGTGTCAAATCGCAGCTCCGGGGTGGCCAAACGACATCAGCTCTGCGGCTGATAATGCGATCTTCAAAAACAGGGCGCAAAACATCGAGTGTAGCTTCGGCTGTGTGGCACGTAGCGCCGTCCTGTTGAAACCAAATGTTGCCAATATCCTCCTCTTCAATTTTTGTGAACAAAAATTCGTTCAACACGGCCCGATAACGATCGCCATTGACTGTAACGGCCATTCCTTGCTCATTTTCGAAGAAAAATGGCCCAATTATGCTTCTGGACCAAAATCCGCACCAAACAGTGACTCGTTTTGGGTGTATCGGCTTTTCAATGTATGCGTGCGGGTTTTCTGTGCCCCAAATGCGACAATTTTGCTTGTTTACATACCCGCCAAGATCAAAATGAGCTTCATCTGAAAAGATGATTTTTTTGGCAAAATCGGCATCTTCTCTAAGTCGATCGCAGGCCCACTTAGCGAAGCGTATACACAACCATATTCGTTCAGCGGAAGGATAAAACTAATTATCTGTCAAATCAGACATGAGCTAAGTGTTACCATTCACGAAATAAGCACTAGTTGAAAAAAAAACGTTAGATGGCGGACACTATAGTAGTAAGTACTAGATGGAGTTAAAAGTGACCTCCCTGGGAATTCATTTTTTATTTTTTTTTAAATATTTTTTTATATTATTCAATATAGTCCTCTTTTAGTTTGATACACTTATTCCATCGATTTCCAGACTTCTTGATCCCGTCCGAAAAGTAATTTTCCGGAAGGTCTGCAAAATACTCCTCCGTGGCGTCGATGATTTCCTCGCGTGTCTTTTTTATTGATGAGCCATCTTTTGAGGTTTGGGAAGAGATAATAGTCCAAGGGATCCAAATCCAGTTACCAATCGACACCAAAAGCCCGCCCGATTCCGCATCAGCAAGTCCAAACACTTTTTCGAAGTGCTCTCGGGCTCGTGTTTTTGGTCAGGAGTGAGCATGCGCGGCACCCAACGACAGGATAACTTTTTCATATGCAGAATATTGCTCAAAATATGGCGTGTGCGCTCAGTACTAGTCTTTGTGGTATCTGCTAGCTGGCGCACCTTCACTTTCCGGTCAGCCAACGCCATTTCATGTATTTTTTTGACATTGTCCTCTGTAACCGCATCGGAGGGCCTGTCGCTGCGGACTTGGTCGGTAGTGGAGTTGCTTCCATCACCAAACTCTCGAAACGAATATTTGACGGTGTAATCTGATGGAGCATTAACCCCATAACATTTATCCAACTTTTCTTTTTTATGAGAGAACGAAAATCGTTTTTGTCCATACTCAACATGATGCCAAACACGTCAACAACAATCAGCTGTCAAAACAAAACTAGAGACAGTATCGCACTAAAATGTGGCATGTCTGCTAAATATGAACGGACTTCAAGGCACCATAACCTTTTTTGCAGCAGCAGCGCATTCTGGCGGTCAAGGAGGTCACTTTTCACTCCATCTAGTAAATACTCGTATAATAGAATTCATGTAAAGGGTGAGCCAACAGCTAGTGTTGAAGTTTTTATTAAATTAAGTACACATTTGTTGTGAAATCAATGTAGAATTTTATTGATGAATAAAGTACGGTCTATGGCATTTATGAATCAAATACAAAATCGTTTATATGACCACCACGGCTTCTGTTGCAAGCGACCATCCGAGGGTCAAAAGTATCGATGACTTTTTGAAGAATAAGTCAATCAATGGCCGCAATTTTAGTTTGAATGTTATGTTTGAGATCCTGAATTGTAGTTGGGTTATTGGCATAGACCTTACTCTTCAAATAATCTCATAGGAATAAGTCTAAATGTGTTAAAACGGATGACCTTGGAGGTAAATCAACTTCTCCACTAATCGAAACAATGCGATCTTCAAATTTCGTACGCAATAAATTGATTGATTGATGGTTTGTGTGGGCAGTATCACCATCCTGTTGAAATCAGAGATTGTCCAGACCCAACCCATTCAATTTAAAAAAAATAGGTGGTCAACATGCTGCGGTGACGTTCTCCATTCACTGTAACTGTTTCCAGCCGACTGATGCCGCCAGCCTATAATCCCCACCATACAGCGACTTTTTTGGCATGAATTGGTTTTTCGTGAATCTCGTATGGGTTTTCCGGTCCCTAGAA
Source organism: Volucella zonaria (assembly GCA_963966105.1). Lineage (NCBI taxonomy): Eukaryota > Metazoa > Arthropoda > Insecta > Diptera > Syrphidae > Volucella > Volucella zonaria. Next base: position 87,406,344 of record OZ014530.1, on the reverse strand, counting down.
ACGACAATTTTGTTTATTTACTCGTACGTATCCATCCATCCAAAAATTATGTTGACCGAAAAATTCACGAATTTTACGAAATGTTACTTTTGCAGAAGGCCCATTTTCTTAATAAGATTGAATAACAAAAGTCCATTGTTGCGTGGTAAACGACTCCTTAGTCATGGAGTCGTTGTCAAAGATTGTATGATATCTGTTCAAAAAATCAACCACATTGAGTTCAGTTAATGACAAGAATTGACAGCCAACATCCACACAATCTGTTGGTTCACCCTTATATAGTATACGAGTCCCTTGAACGTAGGCATTTTCATTTTTTGTTTAAAACTATTTGTTGAAAATATCAATGAACCTGAATAATTAATAGGATGTGTGAAATGAAATCCTTGAGTATTGAAAGTCCAACCATTATCGGATGAGTGACAGATAACTATAGCAAGAAAGTGAAAACAAGGAAGCATATTGAACTGACCAGAGCAGATCTTTTACAAGCTTATAACGCGGAAAATTAGACATAATTTTGCTTTAGACGTTGTGATCAGAAAGACCCAGCATCAAAGAAAAACCTTTGTGGTTTCAACCATGAGCATGGTACTCTATCTTTCATAAAAATGTACTTGAACGAACTCCGTATTCAAGAATATTCGCTTAATTTGTGCTAACACTTAGAGCGGATAAAGATCATAGCACAGACGACGGTTTGTACTCGTATGAGCTTTACTGCTGCAAATCTTTTTAAAATCGACGAAACATAGCACGCATCCAACGCTACCATTGATTTGATTTAAGGTTGCATAGGAAGTGCAACCAATTTTAATTTGCTGCATTGAAAAAATGTACGCATGATATGGTCGCCAAAACCTAAAACAAGCTGAGAATGTAAAAATCCACACACCTCTTTCGCCTCTGGTCATAGCACTGTTGCTTGCACTCAGCCATGAGCAGTGACTGAGTGTATGTAACAACTGGTGGATAGTGAGTTGTGTGTGAAAATTTTGTTGGTGCACTGTTTCATATTGTTTTAAGGGCATAACACCTACAGCAATTTGATTCGGAAAACCATCGTCAGAATTTTCACTTCGCAGCCTTGCTTAGTATCGATGCGCTCTGGCATCCGCGATAGCTTGGTCTTTGAAGCGTAGGTTCGGTCTTCCTTGTCGTCTCGAACCAGAGGGCTGAGATTCGAAGATTCTCTTAGCTTTAGCATTGTTGTCCATTCGCTCGATGTGGCCGAGCCAATGTAGTTGACGTATTTTGGCTTTTTGGACTACATCCACATCTTGGTATAGCTCATAGAGTTCGCGGTTGTATCTTCTCTTCCATTCGCCCTCCTCGCACACAGGACCAAAAATCCGTCGAAGAATTTTTCTTCCGAAGTAGCCCAGAATTAGCTCTCCCTTCCTGCTTATCGTCCAGCACTCGGCGCCATACAGTAGAACTGGCATGAAAAGGCTTTTGTAAAGCGTACATTTCGTCCTTCGAGTAAGGAGTTTTAAACCCAATTGCTTTGCCAAACCGAAGTAGCAGCGGTTTCCTATGGTAATCCTTCGTCGGGTCTCCACTAGGGTGTCATTCGTGGAGTTCATGCTTACTCCGAGGTAGATGAACTCCTTAACTATCTCGAAATTGTTGCTATCAATAGTGACTTTTGTCCTAGGCGGTGGACAGATGATTCTTTGTTTGTTGATAGAATGTACTTGGTCTTGCCCTCGTTTACTTCCAGGCCAACGAATTTCACCTGTTCTTCAATCGCCGTGAAAGCCTCTATCACGGAACGCTGTGAGCGCCCGATGATATCAATATCGTCCGGATATTATCGTTAGGACGAGATTGAAGAAATCACATGATAGCGCATCACCTTGCCGAAATCCGGTGTATGTTTGAAATAGTTCGGAGGAGCTACTTCCAAATTGCACGTTGCAGTGCGTGTTTTCCAGTGTCGCGCGACACAACTGGATCAGTTTTGCCGGGATCCCGAATTCGGCCATGGCCATATAAAGCTCCTGACGATTAATGCTATCATATGCGGCCTTGAAGTCGATGAAAAGGTGGTGAGTCTCGACTTGAAATTTGTTGGTCTTTTCCAGGATTTATCTCAGTGTGAAAATTTGGTCTATAGTCGATCTGCCGGCCAGGAAGCCACACTGGTACGTGCCGATTAGTGTGTTGCAGAACGGTTTGAGACGTTCACACAGTACGTTGGATAGGATCTTATATGCTACATTAAGCAGGGATATGCCACGATAGTTCTTGCAAGACATAGGATCGCCTTTTTTGTAGATGGGGCATATGGAGCTGATAGGCCAGTCGTTGGTCATGCTTTCTTCCTGTTAATGATTATGACTAAGGAATTCAGCCAATATACGCGAGCTAAAAAGTAATCACTTTTCTGCGTACGTCCACGTCTGTAAGTACAGACCAGCTGTTTTGGTACTTAGTGAAACAAAGGTAGATCCCCGTCCGCACCTCTCAGATCACTCTGATCTGAAGCTACCTGGCTACGAACTAGTGGCATTTTTCTTTCCCCATCGCGGTCTCGCCATTTATGTGCGTAGCTTACAAAATTCCACTACAATGTAGTCCCTGTTCCAATCCGGAATTCAATTTCATGTGGTTAAAAATCCATCTCCGTAAGCAAATTATCCACTACTACTTTATTTACAGAAGCCACAAACTGGATAGCAACTCGACCTTTCATGAGTTTGATGCGCTGTCTTTTTTTTTTTTTTTTATAATTTACGCGCGCCTAAGGGGTTATGAATACCCTTATACTGTTGCCAGGGCGCGGGCGGAAAGATAGAAGGAGGAGAAAGGAAAGTTTGTGATGTAGTGGTTTGAAACTCAGGTGTGTTTGGTTTCGATATTGACTCTCCAGGGGTGGGAGTCCGAATAGGACGGAGAGATTTTTCTTCTCTTGGAATGTGAGGTTGTGAATTTTAACGGTTGTTTTGTACTTGAAAACCCTACAACAGCCAAATCTGCATGTCACTGTTATGCCTTCACACGCAGATTTTTCTGACTGGGTTCCAATTACACAAATGAAAACTTGCTGTGGCTAGGATTCGAACCTTGACCATTCAAAGAATTGTATCCCTATATCCTCATACTGAAATCGTGATTACGGGCGATTTCAATATACACAATTCTGGTTGGCTTCGACATTCTGGACAGACAACATCCGAAGGACGTGTGTTGAGATTTTCGCTGCGGAAAATAATTTAACCCAGCTTGCACATGAGCCCACACGAATACGAGACGTTGATAGTCATACCGCCAACACCCTGGATTTGTTTTTAACTTCTCACCCTAAGAAGTACTCCGTTGGTGTGCTCTCCCCTCTAGGCTCGTCGGACCATTGTGTCATATCAGCTAAATTCTCGTACACCCACCACACAGTTAGAGAAAAGATTCCTAAAAAAACCGTATGGCAATACGAGAAAGCAAATTGGAGCGGACTTAACAACTTCTTTAGGAATCTTAACTGGTCGCTATGTTTCCTCGATAACGAGGTGGATGGCGCTGCTGATATGATCACAGACACCATTCTCTTTGGAATGAGAAACTTTATCCCTCATCGGATGAAGAGGAGTATCAAAGCAAAAGAAAAGGCATGGAACGATTCGAGCTGTAAAGAGGCTGTCAGGGTTAGAGAATTGTTTTTTCGGTCCTACAGCGGAAAACCGAAAAAAGTTTAAACGAGCCAGAAATGACTGCAGCGTCTTTCTCAAACGTGTTAAATTCAAATACGACCAAAAGCTGAGGCAAAAAATACTGCAATGTCCCAAAGGCAGTAAACATTTTTGGTCATTCGTCAAAAACATTAGAAATTCTGCCTTATCCTCCATCACAACGCTCATTTACAATGAAATTCCAGCTGTCAGCTCTTTTGACAAAGCCAATCTGCTTGATGCACACTTTGCGGCTAGCTCAACACTTCCAGATTGTGCTTTGTCCTCGCCTACACTTGAGTGCGTCGAATTTACAATGGGACGCATCCACTTTCGCACTCGTGTAGCAGCAAGAGTATTTAATGATCTCAACATATATAAATCCGCTGGTCCAGACGGTATATCTCCCCTTCTTCTGAAGAGGTATTCTTCCACACTGGCAAAACCACTGCAAAAATGCTGCGAAATGTCTAGGTTTCCTCAAGCGATGTAAGAAACATTTTACCCATCTGATCTGGACACAATATACAAGGCATTCATCCGCCAAAAATTGGAGTACAATGCCCACATCTGATCAGATGCTCCTAAAACATCTCTGCACCTGCTAGATTGGATTCAAAATCGTGCAATAAAACTCATTGGTTGTACTAATATCAGTCAATCAATTGACACCCTCGAACACTGACGTAATGTCTTCTGTCCCACTTTGTTTTATCGCTATTTCCACCACCAGTGCTCCATTGAAATTGCCAGTAGCATTCCGCCCATTCAAACTTTCAACCGTAACACCCGTCTCGCTATAAATGCTCATCAGTATACCCTCAAGCCCATTTTCGGACGTACTCTAAAATATCGTGATTTTTTCCTAAGCCACTAAGCCGTACAACTCGCTTATGGAATGCCCTGCCGATCTCTGTGTTTCCTGGTCGTTATAATTTACAAACATGTACATCGGTACCTGTCTTTTCTTCCTCCCTAAATTTCCTTCGCCCGCGCTGTGTACGAACATTTTAAGGGTACCAAAGCCCCTTGAGCACGCACTGATTATAAAAAAAAAAGCATTTGGTCTTGTTGTTTCTTCAGGCCTTAACCCTAACTCTTTAAAAAAAAAAACTCACATGGTATTTGTGTCAAATTTGCCCAATTTTTTTTATTTAGTTTTCACAATTTTTGCATGTAGTTTTTTGTTCAGAATGGTTTTTACAAATTTTTTTTAAACATTTTGAGCATTTTGTTGAATATTTCGTGCTGTTGGAGCGACCTGGGCACAAACAGCAGCTAGATCTCTTTAATGTTGACACTGTAGCTTGTTCTGGATTTTTTCGTATTTGGGCAATTTTGACCCATGTGTACAGGATAAGGGTTAAAAAGCGGACTCTAGGTTTTTTTTTATAGTGTACCGATTTTACTTCACTTGAAGTGCGCCTCTTTCATCTCCTTGTTCTCTTCCTATATTGCGATTCTTACAATAACGAAGAACCTGCATCCCGGACTTAAGGTCAGTTCACCATTGCCTGACATTTTAATACGAGTATATAGGAAGATTTACGATCGCAGGGTTTTTCAATATTCTCGAACTGAGAGACCGACTTTGCTATCTTCTTTTCGAATTCGTAGGTAGTAAAATAAGGCATTAGCATTCTTTAAGGCGAGAGAAATATGTACAGATGCATTGTATGTGCTACAGTTTATAAAAGATTGACAAAACAATTGCAAACCTTCAAAAAGTCTTTAAAATAGTTTAAAATAATAAGAAAGTTAAAAGAAGAGCGAAATACATATGTAAAAGGCTTTAACGCATACATTTCAGTCTACTAAATAAGGTCTTTGTCAAATTATTATTTTTCTTGTTTTTAAATTAAAAGCTTCGTACCTATCATAGTCATCTCGATATTCTAAAATTCCTATTGAATGAGAGTACTCGTATAGCAAGTCATGAGTGGATTTAATATTGACAAGTGCTCGCTAGAATTTTTCACTAACCACCTTCAATAAGATTGAAAAACCAGCTATGTAAATTTAAAAAGTTAACAAAGCAGGACCGATAATCATATCTGCAAATACATTAATCAATCGGCATTAACAGGTAAATTTAGTTTTCATCAAAAATATTCTTTTATAAATATTTTCCTGTGATATTTTATTGTTTGCATACTCAAAATAAGAGTACCCACAAAAATATTGTATGCAAAATAATTGTAAACCAACAGTGCACCTTTTCATTGCTTACTTATACTCGTGCTTTAAAGTAGCAAATAATAAAAACGTACATATAACATTGAAATCGTTTAGCTTGAAGCTTGAGTGCAATGACCAATCATTTACCATTAAACTAACAATATAAGCAGACAATTGGTGTAGATTATTTAATGTTAAACAGTAACAATTCGTAATACTTGTAAGATATTAAAGTAGCTTGATTTGGTGCATAGCTCTGTCAGCACAAATGTTTACACGTCCAATTGCGTCTGGTAATTAACGACGTGGTAATTAATAATGCGTCAGAATTGTGATTGTCATCTCGGGGATTCTTGACGATTAAAGACTATGTATTTAGGTGAATCAGCTTATTAGTAGCCACAAGGAGAGTACAAAGGTGAATTCTTATGTTTGTCTTTCATGATGATTATTTGATTTCGTGTTTTGAAGAAAATAAAAACGAAAGTGTTTCAACAGCACCATTTATTTTTTTTACATTCTTGCCATTTGAATTAAATATGAAGAAGTGAGACATTCAAGGAAACATTCTAAGCATTTTTCGAAATGTCAGTATCCACTAAAAAAGCTACATTAATCTATTTAACTACAAATTATGCTATAAACTTGAACTAACTGCTGCTGTTAGAATGTATGTATACATTTTCCATATTGCACGAGTTATATAAAATGAACTATGTTTCATTGATTCGATAGATAGATTACGAACAGCTAAAAGTTAATTGGATAAATATGCTAAAATGTATATGTAAAATTTAGTACGAGTACTTTCTTAGGTGGTGCTAACAGAAACTTAAATGTCAATCACTGTTCTGTTTGCCCTACATGCCCAAGTGTTCTTTGTTGTCAACCCCAAATGTTTTTAAAAAAAAAATCCGTGCTATTGTCTAACTGAAAAAGTCCCACTGATGGCAGATTGCAGCTCTCTGTAGTTTTCCATTCCTCACATCCATCCATTTATTTAAGTATGGAATCAAAAAAAAAAAAAAACAAACTATACCTCTAGTAATGTTCTCGATAATTGCATTCAGGATGACATTGAAGAGATTTTTCGCTAAGATTTTGTCAAAGACCTGATCCTTCCATTTATATTGTTAACGTATTTCTCAATACAGAAATGGTGTGGGTGGAAACATTAGTAAGGGAGCGAATAGGAACTGCTAGCTTACAAAAGAATTGCTTTTTTAGCACACAGCATCCTGAATTTTGATATTAGCAACGCATCATCAAGAGGCGGAGTATTCCTATCTGCAAACTTTTAAGTTGGTAAGCATGATGGCAAAAATACTCTTCTCAGAATCCCTATATTTTCATCATTCAGGAAGTACCACGAACTGATCTGATTGTTGACAGTTCTTTCGGAAGTCGTTATGGTTCGATATTGTTTGAAACGGCGATCACAAAAATAGAAAATTAAATTGAAGTTTAAAGCGCCAACAACATACTTGATGTAGTATAAAATCAACGTTACGCTTCTGTACTATAGATTTTTATTTGCGTATTACAGGTCATGCGAATAAATCCAAAGTCTACTGCCAGGAATACAACTGACAGGTAAAACAAGTTAATTTTTCAATGCTGCTTCAGGTTTTCTGCTTTTTTTCTACGTAAAGGGTAAATCCAATAATTTATTGTTTAGCTTGTCCTGACACCAAAGAATTAATGTATGCTACCGCCAAATGTCAATATATTGTAGTATTGTTGTACTTATGACTTACATAAGAGAAAAAAGCTGATATCACAGTTAGTGTTTCAAAAAATTTAAAAAATACAATTTCTGATGGTTAAATAACAAAGAAATCAGACAGTGCGCTGATCGGAAGAACTTACTATTCCACTTGAAGAATGACGGTCAAAATTGGTAGTCTACATAAAGTTAAGACAATAGTTAGCAAATTAGTCTGCTTTAGATCGTGTTTGAGATTTTATAAACCATATTATGAAAATACAATATACTAACAGGGTAATTGACTATTATAAACATATATTTCAAAGCCAATGTGGATTGTTATATTAAAAAATTGGTGGTTTTTCTTCAGTAAAGCTTATGACAGAGCTATCACTCTGCTCGTCGAATCTTATAAATTTATTTCAAAAATTAGTGTTGGATCTGCTTAATTTTTGTTAGACCGCGCTGATATTACTGCCTGCGACCAAGAAATGAGTAACTGAATTCCGCAGAGAAGCCTGACATTCTTTACTTAGTTAGGACGTGGTTTGAGGGTCCAAGAAAGGTTTAAATGTTGATACTGCATTTCCTCCAGATGTTTGTTTTAGAGCAAGTCCTAAATACAGAGAAGGCCGACTTGTGAGAGAAGCAGTAAGCTTATTCCAAGAAACAACTGGCGCATAGCCATGTACAATTGATCCAAAACACATATATTTGGTTATAAGCTTCATGTCTTGCCGAAGGCTGCTTGACATAAAATTGAGAATGGCTTAGCTCCTAGATATTAAGTTTGATAGAAAAATTAAATGGAATGGTAACGCACTAGTTTAGTCTAACCAGATTCCAGTTCTAAGAGGTTTGACTTAAAGCCCATTTCTATTGCACCAATTGTCGGTTATGTCTAGAGTTGTTTGCTCTATAGCATAGATATTAGCTAGGTGCATGTCAGAAAGACACGCAGCCTTTGTACTACATACCAGTATCAAAAGAATACCACCGCTGTAAACGAATGCGCGAAATATATTAATTCGCCGTCCGTCGCAGCAGTTGTCCAATATGTGGAAAGTTCACATAAATATTCTAGTCTAGAACCATATAAGGTTCTAGGAATCAAGGAAATAATCCAGGAATTAATGACACGATACCATGATTTGTATCTTTTTCTTTTCGCTAATCATTGGTAAATCGGCGCGTTTCAAATGTGAATTAGCGCTTGGCTTAACATACTTATTTAGGTGGCGCTATAGTTTGGGGTGAATCAAGGGCTCAACTAACAGTTAGAACGTCTTTATTTAACTACCTCCAGTTCAGCACTCAAAATCGGTTGGGGGGTCTCCTTCTAGCTGTGCGCGCCACTTAAGGTGAGGTCTTCCTCTACTGCGTGGTACCTCTGCGTTAGATTAGAAGACTCTGCGGGCCGGAGCATTGGTGTCCATTCGTCCTATGTACATGTCCTAACCATCCCAGGCGATTGATGCTCAGTCTCCCGATTTGTTCGATGTCGCTGTACAGCTGCTTAGGAAGACGGTAAATGCAAATGTGACCGAATATTGTACAATATTAGAAGACCATGCTTGAGCGCCATAAAGTAGGACTGGGACGATCAAGGTCTTATATAAAGTCTCCTTTATTATTCGGTTTAGGACGTGACTATTCAATTGCCTGCTTAGCGTAGCTCAAATGGTAATGGACTGGCTTCCACATCGGAAGGTTCGTTGTTCGAATCCCAACCTCGCCTGACTGATATTCATTTTTTCAGTTAGCGAAAAACCAATTAAGATAAGTAGTTGACTAGAAATCAACAACAAGCCAACTTCCACCAAGAATTTAGTCTTCCCATTAGAATGTTGGATGCCATCCCTAAAGCGAAATAACCACTGAGCCCAAACACCTTTCTTTTTCATCCCATTTTCCAAAAAACTTAACACAAGCTGTGGCATTCATACCCACTTGAGTGTTAAGTTCGTAAAAACAAAAAAAAGCTATTGGCAAGAGTGATTCTTCGTTTTATTTCGACTGGCCTGTTGTTGGCAGAATTTATAGCAGAGCCAAGGTAGACAAAGTTCCTTAGTACCTCGACATTATAGCAGCCGACGGTATAGTTCTGCCCAATTTATCGATGCTGTGTGCCCCTCCTTGTTGACAGCATATACAATACTTGGTTTTGCCCTCATTCGCTTCTAAATCCATTTTGGCAGCTTCCTTTTTAATACTAGCGAACGCAAGGGTGACATCTCGCTGTATTATCCCAGTTCTATTAATATCATCAGCATACGCTAGTAGTTGCACAGACTTTTGACAGATTGTGCCTCAAGTGTTCGCTTGTGAGTTCACCATAATCCTTTCCAGTATGATGTTGAAGAAGTCACATGACAGCAAAGGTCCTGCTTAAGTCGTTATTGACTTTGACGAAACAGCGCGCGTTCTCAACCGCCATTCTGCACAGATAGACGGGCTTAACTGGGATGCCAAAACTAGACATGGCTCTATATAGGGAGTAAGAACTGATTCATGCCGTTACCGCGGACAGTGGGAGGTAAGGAAAGGACTTCGCTACGAACTTGATTGTTGTGCTGCTGCCCCAATCCAAGTTATAGGATAGCCAGCAGTCAGCCGATCATTCGTCACGCAGGTTCTAATTGGTTGGCCTAACATGTGTTTAAGCCAACATGCCACATATGAACCGAGTCCAATTTAGAGAAGACTTTCTGCCCCACCATACGGCAACCGAAATTACATGAAATTTAGTGGCTCACAGTCCAATTATGATTTGTAATTAAGTTGTGCTTGCTTTGAAATATTTAAAAAAAAAAAAACTGATTTTCTCTAATTAATAGAGCAATACAATTTAAGCTAACAAACTGTGGGAAAACTCTTATGTAATTTAATTTTTCTAAAACTTGAGCCACTGCTTTTATTTAATATAGATCGCTCAGAATTTATGTAAGATCAGAATAAATCAATTTTGGCATCATATACCTATATGCGGAAAGAAAAGAATTGCACATTTTTATGAAATATCTAACGTTTGTCAACTTAATGTGGTAATTTAATAGAACTCGTGTATACTAGAGCCATAAAATTACCTAAACGTTGACTAATACTTACCAAAACCAACATCGAAAGAAGTATGGCACAATCTAGGTGTAAATTAAATTTCAAGGACCATACTATCTATTTACATACGAATTTTAATTTTATTTCTTAAATGTTTCTACGTAATGGTTGCTTAACAATAGAGGTTAATGAAATTTGCTAAAGACTCGTTCGATGTAATCGTTATGAACGGTATTATGTCTCTCTACATACATATAAAGTATTATGCCAATGGACTTAGCATGTTGAATTGATAATTGTCATAAATTTACATCTGCGTACATATATATTACCATGTTAATTTATTAATGTTGGAAATTACCTATATTTATGTGACTAATTTTTTAATGGACATGAAAGAACTTCTTTTCGCAACTCTTGTTCATAAGATGAACTGCATTGCATCTAGTTTTTTGATATAAATAAACGAGATTTCAAGTGGTTTTGATTTTACATTAGAATAACAGACTGGTATACAAATGTGTTCATTTTCCTTGTGCACCGTTTGTATTACTATTTAAGATGGTAGTGGAACCTTGGTAGGCAAAGAGTTTAATTACTTGCCCAGGCCAAAGGTTCTGAAAGGCTTGTCAATAAAGAGTTTAAGGCAGGAACATACTCTGAAGTTGTAGCTGAAATACATTAGAGGCTTCCCATTTTGGTGGCTGAATAATCGAACATGAAGTACTATTCACAGGATATACTTTCAGCTGACCTAGTTACTGGATTCTTTTTCGCAAGTAACATTAATTCTTAAAATTCTGAGCGCTGAACGTGAGTATGTTTCGCCCTTCTCTGCACTGTTCTTTTATGCTCTGTTGGCATTTTTCATCAAACCAAGCACAGCGAATGCGGTATATTAGACAGCTTGATGAAAATTTTTTGATTTAATTAGGTCGCGTTATTCTTGCTCACCCTCGATTGTGGTCTCAAATGAATTTTCATGTTGAATCTTCACAGTCTTTTGTCATAAAGGCTGTGAAGATTTTAAATCATTTTATGTTGTTGTAGTTTTACGTTGTTTACATATGAAGATGGTCACAACTTTTGTAAGAAAGAAAATTGTATTGCACAACAAGCCATAAAATAGAACTCATCTAAAGGATCTTTCATTAAGCGCTTCCTATCTTTAAATTTAAATAAAACAAAGTATGTGTGCGATATAATTGCAATTTTTTTTTCGTCTTAAAGGCCTATCGATGCCATTATGTATGGAATATATCATTATTTAAATGTCCGCCGTCTGTTCTCTGGGTGGCGCGCATCCGAAATGTCCAATTTCTCATGACTCTGGGGAATAAATCAGGCTGAATTTGACCGATAGAATGGGTTATGTTGTCTTTGACGGCCGCTAAGGTTTATGCCCGGGGGGTCAAATCGCACGATCTCGGTGACCAGTTCACATCACCTCCACGTGAGATGACCATGCTCTTGAATCGCTCGTGCAGAATTTCCAATGTGGCGTGAGCTGTGTGGCACGTAGCGCCGTTCTGTTGAAACTACATGTCGTTCAGCCCAAAAGAATTCGACCTTTAGCGCTCGGCGTTGACTGTGATTGCCTGGTCAACTTCGTTCTTAAAGAAATATGAACGCCGCCAGCCCAAAGTCCACACCAAACAGTGACTTGTTCGGGATGCATTGGACGCTCTTGGATCTCATGTGGATTGGTATCGTCCCAATTTGGACAATTTTGTTTGTTGACGTACCCATTCATCTAGAATTCATAAGTCACAACGTAAAATTCGATAAGTTGTGGTCTGCGAAAGGCCGAGTTCTTGTGAGCGCCGCGAAATCGACTACTTTGGATTCTCCTGCACACTCCCACGGACAGCGACGATATTTTCGGCAGATCTTGCGTTTCGTCGAGGTATGGGTGGTGTTACCCGAACAGAATAGCCATTTTGATAAAACAATTTTATCATTTGCACGTGTTGTTGAACGCTATGTCCCTCAATGATGATTTGACAAAACAGACTGAATAAGTGACTGCCAATTTGACAGATGTAGCTTAAACAATATAGCCGCTATCAACTGTTAAAGTTCGGAAGTCCCTATTGGAAGACCCTGTAGTTTGTTAACTGGAAAAGAGCGAAACATTTCGCCAGGAACCGAACAGGTTACAGCGTATGCCTAGTTGATATTCTAAGACGCGTAAGGCTATCTAGGAAATACATAAATAAGAAGTATAGTTCTAATCCAAGTATTTATTATACATACATACCATATATGTATATGAACAATATTCTTTTTATTTTTTTTTATTTGTTCCGCGACAATTGTTGGCTTCAATAACATATTATAGTCGTAAAAAAACGAAATCAAATCCAACGAGTAGAACGACCATTTGTTTGTATTCATTCGTGATGCAGTCTTACCCAGCACATGACAATTTATTTTATCTCGAGACTAATGACGTGAAATATATTTTTTATTGCGAAGTATCACATCTATGTACATATGCTCGTACTAATCATTTGAGAAATAAAAAAAAAACCAAAAATCCAATGGATGCGAGGAAATAAAATTTACCTTTTCTGTTCCATTGTTCACAAGTGTCTAACCTACGTTAACATGTACAAAAGTGAGCTTAAGATGAATTGTTTCCAGAAATTAAAATAGAATAATCTAAATGGCATAAACATGTAACTTAGCATATGTATTTGTGTAAACTACAGAAATCTCAATTAAAGCTGGCATGCAAACTCACGTAGTCATATACACAATACATCCTAGCATGGCGGAATTCACTTTCAGCGATCGTCATCTGAAAGCACTTATGCAATACACCCAATGACGATGCTTAGGTAAAGAGGAAAATATCTTTAAAATATCGCATCAAAGTAGGCCACTGTACTCGCGTAAATCCATCTTGTACTCGTAAAGCCTGGCAAAATTGTGAAGCGGACAAAGGTGGGCATACATGCATGTGCATGTGTACATGAATGTAATTATTGTGGATGACAACCAGCATCATTGTAAAGAAGACAAATACGAAAAAACGAAAGTTGCTCCTCGAAGGTAGTGCAGCTATTTGATTTTTTTGTAGTTCAGATGGTACTGTAATGGGAAAAAATCGATGCACGTAGTGATGAAAGGCAAGGTATTATGTTAATTAGTATAGTGAACAAATAATTGCAAATATCTACTATATGGCTGCTCAGTGAGTTGCTTATAATTTCGTTCAGCATAGTATTAAATTTGTGAGTAAAACTTCCGGGGCTCGTTTCATAACTAATAGTGAACTAAAACTGAATCTGACTGTGTACGTTGAGTTGCAGAACAGGACCTGCACATTCAACTGCAATTCAGTTCACATAAACAAAACCTAGTAATAGTTCCTTAGTAGTATTAGCGCTTACTTTATAGAATAAGAGCTATACCCACATACGTATATAGAACTCTGTCTTATATGGATTTTTAGGGTTAATTTAGTGGCATACGAGTATGAGCTCATTCAAAACAACGGCAACACTTACATTGTCGAGAAGAAATTATTCGGAAATTATAAACACACTCGTATATAACTTCAAACTACTTATGAAAGAGATATTATCATTAATATAAACCCCACTCCAGTAAACCCGCATTGTCAACCCTAATGCTATGAGTACCTGCAAATTTAAAACTCTCCTCGTACGGTTCAAGATAGGTTCAACTGTCTGGAAGATACATATGAAGGTAATAATCAAATATTCAATAATAGTTATTACAGCTACTGCAAAAGATTGCAGATGCTGGGATACGAATTCATTTTGGAATTTAGTCGTTAAGCGATCATCTAGCTATAGGCAGTTATATGTATATTAATATGTATATATAATATAGACACACGACCATGTACTCGTACATAGATAAGTCTGAAGATTCTAATAAGGAAAATGACTTCTCGAGTAAGTCGATAAGTTGGTAAAACATTTATACGATAAGTACATAGATCTATATTTCCAACCCCAAGGATCCACAAAGCAACTTAGTTACTTCCAGATAGGTAAATTACCAATCATGTGCTGGTTTATACACGGCGTGCACCAAACATCCAGAACGTGCACTTGAGTCGCAACAGTCGATTTTAGTTGTTATCTTGTAGCAGCAAAATTCAGCTCGATTATCAAACGAGAAAAAAATTGAGCCGTTAAAAAGAAATCGACCTTGAATGTCTGAGATCAAACGGAATATCGGAGAAGCTACAAAGAGAACATATACACATATATGAGTGGCTATGCCAATAATATTTTGACGCATAAACTCATGTCACGATATCATTAAAGTGATTGATGAGAGAGCCGTTTAATAGTATTCTAGGTAGATGTTGAAGGCATCGAAAAAAGCGACAATGCAATTTTTACACCTCGAGGCTAAACAAGTTAGCATCGTTTTAATATGAGCAAGTATATACATATGTATAATAAAGAATAAAGTGAATAATCATATAACTGTTTATTGGTAAAACAATTTAACTTCAAATCATGGATGTGGTAAAGTCAATGTTGAGGGTGAGAACTTTTGAATTCACATCTTGTTAGGTAAACGTGTACTCAAATGCCATACGTTATACCAATTATACACTATCATTAACTTTAACATATCAAAAGAGCATGTGGAAATAGACAAATATAATTCGAACCTCTCTGAACACATTCAACAAGCTTATTTCGCAGGTCGGTTGTGACCAAACTTATATTGAGCATATATAGCAGTATAGCACTCCAATTTATCTGCATTTTGTCGCCTTTTTAAAAGCTTTAGTTTTGACAGCGTGAATCGTGTATTCCTTGGAACATATTGAGGCTGCGTGTAAAGATGGTAAGCCGTTAGACACTTTTAGAATCCGAAACGGTGTACATTTTATCACCGCTTCTAATCCGGTGATTGATAAGTTCTTGCGAGGGATAATTATCACACTTAAGAATAATTATGCAAATACTTTTAAACAACTTAAAGATATAATGATTTAATGATTTGCAATTTAATTTAAAGACTGACTGGCATTTGGTATAGTGATTATTCTCTTTTGTTGTGCGGTACAGTTGTAAATGTACAATTTCCATGAACAAAACGCGGAATTTAATAGGGTTTAACAACAATTAAAACTGATGTTTTCGAAAACTATATAATAAATAAATAATTATAAATTATCTTGTTTTATTATTTGGTTGATATCTTTGTGATTCGATTTTCTGAAAAAAAGGTATTTGTCTAGACAATGACTTAACAATTAACAATATATGTAGTTTACGAAAAATTTCGATGTTTTCCTTGCGCATCTAGCATCTCTTGATCATTTGCCTGATTTCATATTTGTCTCTGAAATTTGGATTTATGAAAACGAAGTCTCTAATTTTCATATCCCCAACTTTTTATTCGCGCAAAATTCCAATAATTTTTATTCAGCTGGTGGAGTGGCGATCTTTTCTAGGAGTGATATTGTGTCGAGTATTAAAACCTCTTCTTAAAAGCGCAGGTATAATTTGTTTTAATTTTAAATTTTCTGGAATTCAATAGAGTTTTGTTGGAGTATGCAGGTTGCATTTATTTACTGTCAACGCCTTTTTGGTGGAATTTTCGGAGTTTTTAGACTCCTTAAGTTGTGAAAACCAAATTCTCTTAGGGGATTTTAATATAGATATTTTGTCAAATTCACGTGATGCTGATAATTTTCTAGCGATCCTATCTTCTTTTGGTTTCAGCTCCCTGGTAAACACACCTACGAGAGGGTCCTCCTGCTTAGATCATATTTTTGTTAAATTGCACAGGAATAATGGTGTCAACTATAAAACAGAAGTATATGATCTTAAGATAATTGATCATAGCTTAACCATAATCCAGTTAGAGTGTCGTATTGAAAGGAATAAGCCCTCTTGCGTAAATTCATTTAAAAAAGATAGATTTTTCTGCACTTAATACTGCTCTGACCTTTGAATTTTTGGAAGAAGTATACAGAGAAAATAATCCATCTATTGCATTTGATATCTTTTTGCAAAAACTTCAATATCACATCTCAGAAAGCAGTCAATGTATCAATAATAATAATAAAAAGTTAATACCATTAAAATAGTGGATGAACCTATCTCTACTTAAGAAAATTTATTTAAAGAACAAGCTCCATGTTAAAGTTAAAAAGCATACCAACAATATTAGGCTAAAAATGTGTTACAATAAGCTTTATAAAGAGCTAAAAACTGAAATACCGCGTTGCAGAGATAATTACTTGAGTAATAAACTCGCTGATAGTTTAGGTAATTACAAAAAGAAATGGGAAGTTGTTAACCAGATCTTAAGTAGAACCAAGCCAAAAGCTGATATTTCTATATTTCATGATAGTTCTTTATTTAAGGATCCGTTTGTACTGGCCAATTTGTTTAATAATTATTTTTCTAATATAAGTCTTAACACTGATAATGCTCGACTTTTAAGTTTTTGTCAATGTCAATGTTATTAAAGATTCCCCTAACGTCGACAGCTTTTTCTTTGAACATTTTTCGTCACTGGACATTTATAATATTATAATTCAACATCAAATGATTTCCAATAAAATTTTAAAGAATATTTCGTACAACCTTTCTGACGTATTAATGCATATTTTCAATCTAAGTATACAAAAAGGAGTATTTCCAGATGCACTTAAGCTGGCAGTGGTTATTCCATTACACAAAAAAGGTGAAACTACGAGTCTGAACAATTACCGTCCAATTTCATCAATTTTATCAGTCTTCGCTAAAGTTTTTGGAAAAGGTAGAAAAACAAGAATTTTATCTTTTCTGGACAAAATCAATTTCCTTAGAGTTTCCCAATTTGGGTTCAGAAAAGATAAATCGACTGAAGAAGCAGTTTTGAAATTGTGTAGTGGGTTTTATCAAAGTTTGAATGAATTTCAGATGGCTGCGACTCTATTTATAGATATAATCAAGGCATGGTGGACCACACTTTATGGCTACAAAAACTCTGGTCTGTTTATGACTGGTTTGCGTCTTATCGAGGAGATCGTAAACAAAAAGTTAAAATTCGTGATGGTTTAAGTTCGGGAAAAACATTAAACTAAGGCGTTCAACAAGGTTCAGTTCTGGGACCGATCTTATTTTTAATTTTTGACAATTCACTTTTCGTTCAACCTTTTAAAGGTCAAATTAAAGCGTTTGCTGACGGTACCTCCTTATCCTATTCTGAAAAAAAATATTTTGACTTATATATGTCTGTGAATAATGATTTAGAAACTTTACGCAAATGGTATTCTTCTCATAAATTGATTATAAGTGAAAAAACGAAATTTATGATTTTTAACATTTCTGGTTCTCCATGTGAAGACATGGTGTTAAGTTATCATTCACCTAGTTGTTCGAAATATAATTTCAATAAGTCTTCCCATCTATTTGGTAAGAACTCTTTTAATGCTAAAAATAAGTGTTCTGTTGGCTGTTTTAATATTGAACGGGTTGAATGTTTTAAGTATTTGGGTATAATTTTGAATAGCAGGTTAAGTTGGAAAGAACACACCTCTCAATTGTCCAAATATTTGAATTACGTTTTCAAGCAATTCTATCACCTTAGCCTTTACTGTAGTCAATATATTTTAAAACTAGGTTATAATGGGTTATTTAAATCAAAGTTATAATATGGATTGACTTGGTAGGGTGGTACTCATTCCAATAAAATTGATCTACTGCTTACTAAGAAAAAGCATGCGATACGTAAAATCTATATATTTATATTTTTATAAAGTCTTGAAAGTATTTTTTGATTGCTCCAGTCACTATCCCTCAAGATTGTATGAGTCCCATAAACTACGGGTAAATAGCCAGAATTTAGTAAATGTACCGATCACATTTTTCACTCTTCTACAAGATCACTGTGCCACGTTTATTTAATAGTTCACCTGACGGTCTGAGATGTGAGAGGCGTGAATCAGTTTTTCTGAATAAATTAAAATCTTTTCTCTGCTCTTTTAATCTTGAAGGATTTGATTCGTTATTAAATGTTGTAGTCTAATTTGTAATTTGTAGCACAATACCGAATTTAAAAATTATTTTAACAAAAACTTAAACTATAAATTTCACGTATTGATCCCCATCAATATTTATTTAAAATGTTTAAAAATGTAAGGGTTCATTCATCTCTTGTCTTTGACAATTGAATGATCCTACCTATTTCATTGAAATTTTAAGCTCTTTCTCCACTTATAATGTTTAGTTGGTTTGTTAGGTAAATTGTGTTAGCTTTAAATTTTTACATGAAATAAATATGGAAAAAAAAAATAAAAAAGTGATAGCAGTGAAGAAGGAGAAGGATACGTTGGATTTTACGTCGCAAAATTTGAGTAAGCTAAAATTTACCTTTGGAACTCGAAACAAGGATCGTTCGAATTATTGTTAAATGAACTAAACTGATTACCATGGTACGATACATATGTACGAGTATGTAGATGCAATGAAAAAATATGTAGTTAAGCTCTAAACGAGAGAAGTCGAAAATACATTTACAAGACAAATTATTCGTCTAATCCTTGACAAATTTTTTATTGACCTTTGTAATGAAGTAATTATTTTTTTTTTCTAAAGCCTTTTAGCGGCTTGGAAACAATCCATCTACTGAATGCCGGAGGTCAAAAGAAAAAATAACTTTTCATTTTGAATATAAAAAAGGTACAATTTGAACTTGTCAGTTATTATTTTCTTTCTGTGCAACTTAGACTTTTTTAAAAGTTGTTTTTTAAAAAAAATATAATCATAAACTTTTGTAAACAATAGCAACGGAATTACAATTTTAAACTTAACTCATAATTAAAAACCAGATAGAATTATAAATAACAACAGCGGTCCTACTCCAAAGACTTTAAAGAAGGTAAAGTGACGAACGCTAAAATCACCAATAACAACAACGTCAAAAATAACAATGCGCAAGTGGAAAGTGGAAAAACTTACGCGCAAATAGCGGCGCGAGTAAATATGACTAGCTGTACATCACCGGATCCTGCCTCAAATGTGTTCTCAGTAATTCTCGAGAGATTAGAAGAACAGACTAAAATAAATAAAATAATAGTCGAACGGCTTCTTAAGTTCGAAGCCAATTTCTGCAACTAATTATGGCAAAGAAGCTCAATATACTTGCGTGGAATGCCAGCGGACTACAGAAAAGGCTTGATGAACTAAATATTTTCATGCAGGAAAAAGTAATTGACATATGTTTAATTTCTGAAACTCACCTGGCGACAGAATCGCGCGTGGAACTAAAAGGTTACCGCGACTACCACGCTCTTCATCCATCGGGAAACGCAAGAGGCGGGTCATCCCTATTCATAAAAGACTGCATTGAACAATAATTGAACTTGACAAATTTCAAATGACCGTGGTGCGCGCTAAAAATAAAAATTACTCTTTTAATACATCCTCAATCTATTGCCAATCGCGCTACAAATTAGAAAAACACGAATTTATTGACCTATTCCTTTTGGGGCTCAAGATGTATCTCTCAAAAAGGCAAAACTCTTTACAGGGCCGGTATGGAATGTGGTTGCTATTTTTACTCAACAGGCAAGCCGACATACTGGCCCTCGGATGTCGCCAAAACACCCGATCTAATAGACTTCTTTATCGGAAAAGGAGTAAACGCTAGTTACATCAAAGTTGAAGAGGGCTTCGATCTTTCCTCCGATCATTCTCCAGTTATCCTCTCACCGTGCGAATCCTTGGTTAAGAAACAAAGACCACCCAGATTAACTAACAGCAAAACTCACTGGGAAGATTTCCAAATAGACGTTGTAGACAATACTGAGTTGAAAGTAGCACTTAGAACGCCGTATCAACTTGAAAAAGAAGTTGAACGTTTTGTTGAAGTCATACAGCAAGAGGCCTGGAAGAACACTCCCCGCGAATCGAACAAAGTTCCCAAAGTCGGCATAAGATACCCACCGGAAATCAGAGAAATGATAAGAAAGAAACGAAGAGCGCGGAAAAAGTGGCATGAAACCCGGGCACCACAAGATAAAACGTCCTTCAGAGCGTATTGAACTTGCTGAAAAAATCGATCAAGGACTTCAATAATCAAGGTATTAATAACTACCTTGAAAGACTCACAGCGACAAAGGATACCAACTACTCCATATGGAGATCCGTTAAAACTGTTCGAAAGCCCCAAATACACGTGGCGCCAATAAGAAGAAACCAGGATGACTGGGCGAAATAAGATAAGGAAAAAGCTAATGTTTTCGCCGACCATCTTGCAGAAACGTGGGGAAGTGCTTCCAGAGAATGTCAATACGTTAGACGTGACGACAAACTTTCCAGTAGAAAAGGCTACACTTAGGGAACTTAGACAAGTTATAGACACGCTTAAGCCCAATAAAGTCCCGGGATATGACTTAATAACGGGAGAGATACTCAAAGCGTTGCCGAAAAAAGGTTTGCTAAAGCTGCTCTATCTTATAAATGCCAGCATTAGATTAGAGCATTTACCGCACCAATGGAAAGTAGCCGAAGTTATTATGGTTCCGAGACCCCTTGACTGAAGTCAAGTCATATAGACCAATATCGCTTCTCCTGATTACATCGAAGGTCTTCGAGCGAATCCTTCTTAATCGTCTTAAACCAATTACCGACACAAATTCCCTCTTGCCAAATCATCAATCTGGCTTTAGAAGCCAACACTCTACAGTTGACCAAGTGCATCGAATAACCACGGATTAACAATTGGACAAAGACCTGGCGAATCGCGCTTAATGAAAATAAGTCTGTCCACGTGAACTTCACTCTCAAGAAAATTGAGAATCCACCGGTGTTTATCAACGCAGTACGAATTCGTTACGCGAACGAGGCCAAATATCTCGGTATGACACTCGACGCTAAACTAAAATGGAGAGCACACGTCAAGAAAAAACGTGAAGAGCTTGAAATCAAATATAGAGATATTTACTTAGACAACTCCAATATACCGTGGGTCAGTACTGTAAAGTACCTAGGGGTGTATTTAGACCAGAAATTAACCTTCGGGTATCATATACGAAAAACTTTAGCCAAGATAGATGTTTTAATAAAAATTCTTTACCCTCTTATCAATCGTAAATCACTCCTTAATAAAAAGAACAAAATAATAATTTTAAGGTCGTTTTTCAAGCACTGATGACTTACGGGTCTCCTGTATGGGGTAATTGCGCAAAAACTCATATTAAGCGGCTTCAAGTGGCATAAAATAAGGTGTTAAAAATGATGCTCAACCTACCGCGAGACTTCTCAACTCTTATTCTGCACGAAAGAGCAGGTGCTATCCAGATTGGTAGAAGGATTGAAATTCTCAATGAAAAGTTCATGTCCAGATTAATTGACGTTGATAATCAACTTATTAGAGACTTACAGCTGTTATAACCTTTTATTTATGTTTTCACTTTAAAGCTTTATTATTTGCCTATTATTATTATTTATTTATTTATCTATTTACTATTTAATTTTTATTTATTATTTATTATTATTTATCTTTTTTATAACATTATTTATTGTTCACTGTTATTTATATTATTTATTTATTGTTATTTATTTATTGTTATTTATTTATTTATTAATTGATTATATATTTACTAATTTTTTACTTATTTATTTATTTATTTATTTATTTATTTATTTATTTATTTATTTATTTATTTATTTATTTATTTATTTATTTATTTATTTATTTATTTATTTATTTATTTATTTATTTATTTATTTATTTATTTATTTATTTATTTTCCTTTTTTTAACCTAAATGGAGGTTTTTTCCATAGTTTTCCTCCGATCGTGCATTTAATTACTGTACTACATATCCTCACTCATTAAACAATAATATTTTCAGCAGTAAGGTTCTATATAGACCGTTTCTCTGTGCAAGCTAGAGCAAATTGTACAAATATTGTTAAACCATTGTTACACTATGTAAGAAATAAAAAAAAATCTATCTTACTGGCTTATTTGAAAGTATTCCAAGCTTAGCTTAGAGAACAAACTGCTGTTATACAAGCAAGAGATAAAACCGATCTGGACATATGATGTACAGCTTTGGGGTTGTACTAAAAATAGTAACATTAATGTATTACAGGCATTCCAAAACAAAGTTCTTCGAGGTATTGTTAATGCGTCGTGGTACATTAGAACCGATGATATCCACAGAGACGTTCAGAACGTAATTAAACTGTTTGCGCGAAAACATAATAATTGATTACAAGGTCATACGAATATTTCTATTCAACAGATCCTCGACGAGACAAATTTATTGCGCCGTCTGAAAAGGACTAAGCCTCTCGATCTGGCGCGGTGATTAGCAGCGCGTAATTTTTCTAAAGTACACAGGAATTTTCAATGGAAAATCGCCTGCAGGATATCTTATAAAAACAAAATAAAATGCGATAGAAGAACTACTCGTACTTGTTGAGTGTGAACTCAGTCGTGGTTTGCAGAAGGGAGGTGTTTTTTAGTGAGTAAGAATCTCACACTACTATAGGCTCCGGGCCTATAGTGTCTAAGAAGATTTCTCACCTTCCCACGAAAAAAAAAAAACAATTTGATAATCAAAATAAATTTATTTCATACCAATGTCTGCAATGAAATGTTGTGAATAAAACTTTGCAGTATACAGCAAAGTAAGGGGCCTACAAAGCGGGGATACAAGGGGCTTCGCGGAGAATGAAACAATAAGTTTTAATATATGAAAGTGCAAAGTCCATGGCTGTGAAATGCCGTATTAGGCTAAAAAATGCACGATTGACCAACAATATATGATGTACGAGTATTGTATATCGTTTTTGTTGTTAAGGAAAACGACTAAAAAAATATGAGAAGCAGAAGGATTTTAGCCAATGATTTTCATACATAAATACAACTGATAATTATTTTAAAGTATATACAATATACATATATATTGAATCACGATAAAATTCGGATGAATTTGCATAGGGAAGGCGTTCTAGAAAAAAACGTTCACTTAGCATATGAGCACCTTCATGGTATTGTCTTTCATAACGATTGTATATCAAAAGGATTTGAAGTCAAATGCGTAGCAGAATCAACTTCCACATTTTATCACAGCTGTCCTTAAATCCATTAGGGCAGTATAATTTTAAACTTTCAATATTAAATTTGACAGAAGAACGGGTCGAGATAAATCAACTTTTTGTAAAGCAGTCGAAAAGGTTATTAAATTATTATTATCGGACAAATTGGAGAGAACTGCAGGGATTGCAGTCGTAAAGCATAGCATATGTATGCTGACAAATCTCCTTTTTTGTGCAAAAATATGGTTACGTGTTTACAAGGTGTTCCCTAATTCGATGACGATAATTTGGGAAATGATTCCTGGGCATATTATAAGAAAAATATCTTTCTGCAGTAAGGGTCTATCTCCAATGTTGACCACATTTATCGAGGATTTAAGAAAAGGCTTACTTTGCTGTACCCTGACCCATGTTAACGGAAATTGCTCTGTTGGTACTAAAGATTAGGAAATCCAATTAATTCTGGGTACAGCAAAGTACGCCTTTTCTTAAATCCTCGATAAATGATGTCAACATTGGAGATAGACCCTTACCGTAGAACGATATTTTTCTTAGAATATGCCCAGGAGTCATTTCCCAAATTATCTTCATCGAATTAGGGGACACTCTGTATAAATATGGTTTATTTTATAAATACATGTGAGAGTGTCACTCTATTGATAGCTCTTTTGCACATAAAATATTTACAGAAACGTGGTGTCATATATCGATAATAAAATTTAAATTGATTTATACTTGAGCAATGTTATTTTAATTAATAACAAAAACTACCTTCCTGTTCGGCTAATGCACTCAGTAAAGGTTGCTGCTGCTGTTTACGAAATTATTCACCACTGATCTAAACAACTGAATAAAAGCCAGCCACATTAGATAGAATTTTTTTTAAATACCGAAAATTATTCGCATACAAGGTCCAGCTTACTTAGGAATTGACGTAAATTAACCACCTGCTTCTTTATTGCAGCTCGAAATTGAAATTTTGCTCAAACATAATTTTTTCAGATGAAATGCATTTTATTTTCGGCGGATATACTATATCTTTATATTATCAACATTCTCCACAAGAAAAAACTGCCATATTTGTGGCTGGGGTTCCGACAAGTAGAAAGGCTAGTGCATCCTCAGCATCAAATTCTAGTATTCTTATAGAATATTAGGAAATAAATTGTGACACATATGGAATTTATCGCACTTTTAGAATTGGAACCACATCTGGATACAAATGCAGTGCAGGTACACACAAAAAGGTTCAATTGAAAGTTTTTCTTTTTATCAGGCATTAATTTCACATGTTATCGCTTATGCTTTACCGTTAATTAGTAACATTAATTCAATGAAAATGTGAAGGCCAGTCATGTAACACATTTAATACCTAAAAAGATTTAAAAATTTATGTTTGCCAACCTTTTAAGTCTTTTACATAATTGGATACATTGGATTCATAACAGCGAAACAAAATTTTAATTTTGATTTTGTATTTTGTTTATCATTATTCGGGCTACTAAATGAGGAGTTCCATTTAAAATTCTTACTTAAGAAAAAAATTCATTTGACTGAAGAGAGAATACTTAGATTGTCATTTATTAAAACATTGTAGGAATTTGAGAAAACATCAAGGAAGGATAATAATATATTTTAAAAGTAAAAATATACATTTCTTATAATAAGTTAGCCACTGAGAGTTTTAAAATCAGCCTAAGGTAAAGGCATACTTTAGATAATAGAATACACCCGCTTTATATTGACAAACGCCATATTTTTACTATACGAGTAACAATTATTATTTAATTTTTCTGTTAACCCACTGAATTAAAAACTCAACCGTCAAAGGTTGTGACTGGTTATCTAAAATATTGCAATATTTCATTCATAACCAATCCCATATTACCCAAACTTATTTGTTTTAATTTTTAACACATTGTTTCCATACTTTTTTATTTAACTTACCAATTAAATGTTAATTATTAACTTTTAAACAAAAAAAAAAACACTTTCTACTAGACCCCTCGAAAAGGAAGGAACAACTTCAAAATTCCCTGGAACAATTGTTTCGTTTAATTTTAATGCTTTCGTTTTGATTTACATATATCATGCTACGGGTACCTTTTACACGATAATTATCACAGACTAAAAGTTGAGATTAATCGATCCCACGGATTGATTAAGTCATGCAAATTCACTATGATTACTGTAAGACACAAAACTCTACTGAACAAATATTCGTATCATACTATGCGTGGGGGTCCGTACCACCTATCGGAAAGTGAAATGTCTCAGGTGAGGTTCCAAAGGCGACTGAATTCGTGTCTCTAAGGGACTGAGATCATATACAAGAGACTTCTGCAGTGCCTAGCTATTGTAGATCTGATAAGTTCAAGTACCTGATCGAGGTTTTCTTACCCCTAAAATTGGTGGGGCATTTGGGTTACTTTTTCTTTATACAGGTGAGTACATACTCGTAAAATAGTTACGCACTGTTTTTGATTCTCTTATTCTCTCTCTTAACATACAATAAATAGGTTTTGATATTGCTTAGCAGTTACTAGTAACTGGTAACTCTGTTTTTTTTTTTGTTTTTTCTTGCACTAAAGATAGTATCATGCAGTTTAGATGTCGGCGGGCATACCATATATTTGAATTTCCTAGTTAAATTAGTTGCTGTTAGAATTTGCTTGCAGTTTTGGTATGTAAGTTTTATAGACTTACTCGAATCAACCGGTTTCTTGTTTTTTGAAGATATTGCTGGGTTAAGTGAAGGATTTCTTTGTTTTTCATATAAATACGAGTATATAGCCCGATCTCTGGCATTTCCAAGAATGTTTTGTGAAATTGTGAAATGATCTGCAGAAGTAACCGCTTATTGCTACATTCAAACTTGAAGAAAATACATACAGACACTAAGTACATAATCGTATAAAATTATATGTTTATGTGTATGCTGATATTTTAACACTCTATAGGTAATCCCAAGATCAAGCTTACTTTGCTAGAATTTATAAATATTTTGAGAAGTATGTTAATTGGAAAGGTGTGGTGTACTTGCGGCAGTCTTCCTTGTCGCGAAATATTTTTTGTTGTTATTTAGAATTATTGTAGTTTATCACAATTGATTATTTTTACATTTGACCAATTTGCATTTTCCATAACGAGATAATAGTCTGATTCTATATGATGGATATTTTCCGGCCTATATGATGGATGTTTTTATTATTTAAGTAGTAGCCATACTTTATTTCTAAATCACAAAATGTAAGATTTTTTTGGGAATCAAATATAGAGTGTATAACGGAATTCTGAATTAAGTGTAGCGAACCCTAAGAAGTAATTTTTTGATACAGCATAAACCCCTCCCTGTCTCTCATTGAAGATGACGAAATTGTTCTTTTGTGGTAACAAAATGAAATTAGTATCATTGATCTCGTAGCAACTACAATAGTACTTTAAGTGTCTGGAAGACGTTGCATTTATAATTATTCAAGGTTAAAATAGATTAATTTAAAACTCTTTGATTTCGTTGCTCTTTTACGAGTATAGTGCCATTAAAACGGAAGCACTGCGTTCCTTTTAAAAACACCATAATATGTACCTAGTAGTTACAAATGAAATAAAATTTATATCGTCGATCCTATGGTTCAAGTCATTTAACGGTCTTATTTTCGTTGAGTTAACGATGTTTTATATTCGTCCCATTAATATGGAAATCCGTTCTTGTCAAGCCTAGTGATCTGGTAGGCCATCGAATGGACCCATCCCGACCCATCCACCAATATTCGTACTCCCGATATAGCCACTCTTTAACTGTTTTCCTGCACGGTCTGGCCGACTTTTATTATTTATAGAGAAATGTGGTTTAGTAATTTTTGTAATTTGTTCCTCAAATCTCCAAGTTCAGGTTCAAATTTTGTATTTGTGGAAACCGATATTATCCGATTAGATTATTATCCAATATGCCTAACAATGGCCTTATTAAATTCAAATTGATGCCATTTTGAGTGGAGTGATCCTAGAAGTACAGCATTAACAGTAATAAGATATATTCAAATTCAGAAGAGTAATTGCTATAGATGCAATTTATCAAAAAGAACCAAAAATTTTTGGTAATAAGCTTTTGGCTTGCCTGTTACCTTCAGTTTCTGGCTTTGGAATGGCTTTGTTTTTATTCAGTCACTTATATAGGTTTTTATGGAGCAAATTGATAATCCACAGAATAGTTGTGGCAATATGAATGTTGAGGCCGAACATTTTTTGCCCAGTTCGTCTGCTTATTCAATACCATTATAACCAATGTGACCTTGAACTCAGATTAAATTAAATTGAGATCTGTTTTAGTTCTTCCTAATACAGAGCTCTGTTGAGTGTATCTCAGCTTGAAATAGACAGATGCTACTGTCCATACTTCCCCATATATGCCTGCTCCAACTTCGTCGTCTGTTTTGGACCCGTCGGTATACCACACCAGTGAATCTTCTATAAACACTTTTTACCCAGTAGAATTTTGCTGGTCCATAGAGAAATCCTGGCTTTTTCTAAGTATGTTTTTTTTGTTTTATATGTGAGCTCCAGAGCTTTTGATCCAGGGTAACCCCTAGGAATTTCCATTCACCAAAAAGTCATGGATCTTTAAGTTTGTCCAATTTCCTACTCTTGGTGAAGGCAACTATGGTGCGGTTTTGCGGTTGACGTTTAGGACAACTTTCTTGAACCAGTTAGCAACAAGGTTGAATGCCATTTGGAGGAGTTTTGAGACATTTTCTTCGAACTTTCTTCTGATAAGGATCGCAATTTCATCATATCTATAGAAGCCGTCGTTGCTGAATATATTTACCAGTTTATTTATCACATAACATAGATGAACCATAGCGGGGGGAGAGAACCTGGGGATAATCTTCGTAGCCTTAATGCTGATTTTGTCACTGAATCATGTAGCGCTGTTATTTCTACTGTTAAGCATGTGTTTTATCCAGTTACATGTAGTATTATCTATTCTTGTGTTTTGGATGCAACTGTGTATCCGGGCGTGTTCCGTGTTGTCGAAAGCTCCTTTGACGTTAAAGAAGCAGACCACCGCAATATTGGTGGTGGAATTTGGGAAATGGGTTTCGGCTAAATGCAGTACAACTTTCCACATAGATGGCATTTTTTCATTAGTCCAATTCGATTTGTGTGTTGTTTGGTTAGAATTCTGGGGATACAAGAGCTGAGATCTTTGCAGAACTTTTTCCATGATTCTCTTTCAGCTCTTCTAATTTCTCGGTTACACTTTGTGAGTGTTTCAAAGTACTCAGCCCATTCTTCCATATTACCCGAGGTCTGCTTTATTGAAAACCACACTTAGTTTACGGCACCAGAGGAATCGCAAAATCCCCACTGTTCTTATTTATTATTCCATCATGGAGAAGAGCCGTTCTTTCTCTGATAGGCAGAACATTAAATGCAGCGTTGAGATTTTCGCACACAAGTTATAGGCTGTAACTGTCTGTTTTTGTTTTTGTAGCAATTGGCCGTGTATTTCATGAGTTCTAGGCTATATGTTATCCAAATCTGTGGATCTATGCTGTCTATAAGATTCATAAATTTTGAAACCTAATAGGATATCGAAAAAGATTTGTCGATGATCAGACATCGATGTTTCAGTTGAAACCTTCCAGTTCCTAATAAATATTTTTATAAATGGGACACATAGGGTGAGGTCAGGGTCTTCTTCCTTAATTCTGTTTAGGGTTATTTCCATTGAAAATTTCAAGATTATTTTCATAAATAAATTCTAGAAGAGGCTCTTGTTGATATTTGAGTTGCCCCAGTATGTATGGTGCACGTTCGCATCACATCCAACTATCAGCTGGAGTCTCCTTCCGGTACAGTAATCCACAAGTGCAATTGCAAAAAGTCCGGATTGGAGAATTCACCCGCCAGGTAGGTTGAGCATATTACTGCGACTGTCATATCGCCTTCAGTGGGTAGCTTACATCTTACCGCTGCCATGTATTTATTTAGAATTGGAATTGCTGTTTTATTCTGGTTTAACATAATACGAGCTCTAGGTCTTCCTTCATTTACGGAATTGTTGAGTAACTCACCTGAGAGGCCCCCCATTCGGTCTTTGTAAGGTTACATCTAGTTGATCCGCGAAGGCGGATTTTGCATGCTGTCGATTAACTTGGATGCATCTTAATCCCATAATGAAAACTATTTTAGGGATTCGTTGGCAGAATTTCCAGTATTTTTAGCTTCTCCAGTGACTGGCTGGTTTCTTCTAGGATCTTTAGCCATTTCCACTGAGCTTGTAGTCCCAGATGTAATGGGTCCAGCTGTCTGGTGGTTCTCTTGGGCCTTATCAGCGCCTAGTGTAGTCCTTTTTTTCGCGTTGAGCATTCTTTACTGAGAGCTAAACTTCGGATTTGTCCTCAGACTCTTTATTCTGGGCTAGTCTCGATGACCCTTTTATTCTAATCAAGATTCGCGAGAAGTTGAGGAGAAATTTACATTCTTGCCCTAGGATGTAATCCTTGGAAACCTCATTTACATCCGCTCTTTTCCTTAGTGACCCTGAGGACTCGTAAGCTTTTTGTGGATACGCGTGCCGAGGTTTTGTTTAGCGATCCGTAAGTTCATGACAGCGACTTTACATTGGGCCATAGTATTGTATATCTGTAGGATAGTCCTGATGTGCTTGGTCGCTTTTGTGTGTCTCGCCGGACCTTTTAGGCAAGCTTCCTTTTAAGAGTATTTTGCATCAACTTGAGCTTTTGACCGCTTTTGAGGGGGATTTGTGAGCTGAATCTTGGTGTTAAGCATCTCTTTTAGGCGCACTTGTACATGTATCTTTGAGTGATTCTGGGTGTGATTTATGTTGTTTTTATCTTTTTCATTCCCCCCATAGGATAGCTGTAGCTGTCTATGGACCTACAACGTTTGCTGATGCTGGACCCACTTTGCTCTTCTTTTTTTTTTGGGAGATATGTTAGTATATGTATATCTGGCTCTTTCCAGTCATTTCACCTCCTCGGCTCCGTCCCTAAAGAGGGCAGCGATTCGACGCTGTTCGTATTTCTGCTGAGGCTTGCTTACATTGGTACGAGTATTTGCTGCTATCTCGATGCTTGGTAAATTTCGTTTCTCAGCATCTTTCCTGACCGAGATTTCAGATGGGCGCCGTGTAGCATTAATTTGAGATGGGATAGAAATCGTCCCTTCTGTTTCTATCTCAGAAATTGGTGAACGAAGTTGAGATTCCTCTCCTCGCTCCCTTAGCATTATTATTATTGTTTTGTTTTGTTATCTTTGTGGTTATTTCTATTTATACGTTGTCCCACGAGTAAGGTGAGAATGAAAAGTCCCCACCTGCGGAACTCCCATACAGTTGTAAGGCTATGTAAGGTTACTATGAGAGGCGCCCGGTATCTCATAGGGACATTATGTTCCCAATACACGTTTTTCAATCCCCTGCGTTATTCAGTGTCGGCATGTATTCCGTTCCGGAATTTGATACTCTAAATAATTTGATCAGAAGAGATAGGTATTCAAATAAACATTTGTTATATTCTTCGTCGCTTTTTATCTTTGACTTTCTCTTACAATTGCACTTGCAATTCATGTGCTGGTCCTTCACTTTCGCTGCTTAACAATTCTGAGTCTTTTACTCAGGATCTGAACATATTCCCAGACATCTTTCTTGCCCAAATCGAGCCGGATTTGGATCTCGTCTTGGATCTGAAATTTATTATTGTATGTTTGTCCATTTTTCATCGTTTGCGATTACCGTAACTGTCGTTAATCAAAATCATCATTCTTTCACTGCATCTCATTGGATTTATATAAACCAGTTCTACTAAGTGGTTAATTGAAATAATATTTGGACTTTCGTGTATACCCCTTTCGTTTCGGTTTCGTGGATAATTTCATCTGTGCTAACGTGCTATCTTTTTTTATTGTATTGCTGTGTAAATTATTAGATTTGCATGCATCGTAATAAATTATTGAATTTTGCTTGAAAAAATTATTTCATTTGCTTAGGTATTTAACTAAAAATTTACACGTTAGTTTATAAAATTCATACGTGCGTGCAAACCTGTGGTTGACAGACCATTTTCAAAATACAATGTTTAAAACTAGCAGAGATCTCGGTGTCTCGGTTCTGAGTTCTATTCGTCGTAATTTATAGGGCTCGCTAACCAAGTTGGTAAGCTTTACGGAAAAGATCACCGACCTTGTAACCTTAGACGCTATAGAACTTAGGGTAGAGAAACTTGAATACTTGTGGTTTAAGGAGACAGTTCACTTCATAACAAACAAAACTTGTCACAAACAAAAAAGTGTTATTCTCTTCGATCGTATTTGCTAAGCCATATTCCATTGTCTGATGCCAGATATGAACAGGCATGTGAAAGACTAGAAAATAGATATAATAGGCTACGGTACGTTATCAGCAGTATTGTAAAACTGTCTTTTCTTCAGAGTTTTAACGTAGGAACTCTTCACAAAATATCTAACTGCGCCGATGAAATTGCACGCCGTCTCAACCCTTTGAATTCTATCGAAAGAAATCCGTGGATGATTTATGCACTAGTTAGAAACTTGGTTCCAGATACTCGACAGGCTTGCCCAATTTGTAACTAGCCGCACTCTCTTTCGCTATGTACACAATTTATCGAAATGGATATACTCGTAGGAATAAAGAGGGTGTTGGTTAATTCCAAAAAAAACTTTGTTTTAATTGTTTAGTACGTAGTGGTTACAACTCAGCTCGTTGTCAGACAAAATTTTGCGGTAAAATTTGCTACTGATAAATCAATGCTTGCCATTTACTTTTTAAATATTATTTCATATAAATTTTGACCACGACTACGTTTTATGTGGTCCATATGGAGAGTCCAATTTTGAATCACTATTTCGAGCATATTGACTGGTATTGCACTAATAACACGTGTAATGTTGTCTTCCAAGCCTGCAATTGACGCTGGTTTATCGGCATAGACGAGTGATTTGACATATCCCCATAAAAAATAGTCTAAAGGCGTCAAATCGCATTATACAGCCGGCCAACGCTCCGGTCCAAAAAGAGAGATAAATTGCTCATCGAACTCATTTCTCAATTGGTCCATCAATTCGCGTGCTGTGTGAAATGTAGCGTCACCTTGCTGGAACCATATGTCGACCAGGTTCAGCTCATGCATTTTGGGCAAAATTGTTCTCGTCTCCTCCGTTGTTTCTGTATGGCATATAGTTCAGGTGCAAAAGTTCGCCTCTGGCTTCGAATATTGTTGAGATGAACTCTACGCTTTTCCGGTCTTTAAAGTAGCTGTTTTCCCCAAGTTCATGCTATAGTATTCTGTACGCGGATCTGGATTGGCTTTGTTGTCTTTGCGTCTCGAAAAGCTTCCGTGTTGAGTAGTGGATTTTTTTAAACATTTCGTTCAGTGTGCTCTCCCAGTTTGTTTCATTTCCGATTAGTTCGTGCAAGGGCACATTATGTTCTTGGCTGAGCCTTGACCATTCCGCAAAGAAATTAAGGTTCGGTTTTTAAGATACATAGCAACCTTGTGGGGAAGACAATGACTTGGTTGAGCAAAAACTTTTCTGATATAGAGGAAGTGCAGTCTAAGCGTGAAGATATGTAGCGTTGGTAGTCCAGTTTCCAGATGTAACATGTAAGTTGGTGTATTTGCAGGCAGCCTAAACAGTTTCTTAAGGAAGTATCTTTGGAGTTTTTCTACCTCTTCAAAATGCCAAGCCCCCCACACTTGTGCTGCATAGCACATTATTTACCTCATTACCGCCTCGAAAATCTTGTACTTCACACTTGGTGCAACATTCCTTTTCCCCAGAATTCCTTTCCAGTTGCAATTAATCGCCAATTTAGATTCTTTCAGTTTCTCTAGCAGTTTTTTAAGGGATGCCTGTGAGGTGACCAGAACTCCGAGGTATTTGTATTCCTTGACTATATCCAGTTCCAAGTTCTGCCAAGTCCATTTTTCATTCCTTGCGTGACGCCCCCAACCATTTCGAAAAATCAAGACTTTGGATTTGTTGGTATTGACTTGCAGGCTCCACATACGGCAATACTGTTGCAGCTTGTTAATCATAATTTGGAGCATGCTTGGGGTTTCTGCGAAAATTACGATGTCGTCGTCGTAGAGTAAGAGTTTTATAGGAAAACCCTTAAGAGGCAACCCGCCCGGAAGAAATTCAACTAGATCATCCAAAAATATTGAAATCAGAAGAGGACTCAAAAGACATCCTTGCTTTGCTCCAGAGTTTGTTTGGAACCGATTAGACAAGATATTCCCGTCCCACACCGCCGCTGTATTGCCTTCGTAAAATTGTTGCAGAACCTTTAGAACTTTTGTTGAGACTCCTATGTTGCTGAGTTTAAGAAATAGTGATCTTCTATCGATGGAGTCAAAAGCCGTCTTAAAGTCTACAAAGAAAGCGTATAGCTTTTTCCTCGGTTCAAGTAAATCCGGGAGATGTTTGTGAGAGTAAATATGTTGTCAATCGTGGAGTACTCCTTACGGAACCCGGCTTGAAACTCGCTTAGCAGGTCGTTTTCACATATCCAGGTTGTTAAGAGTTCCAAGATGACTCCTGTAAAAATTTAGAAACGAGATCCCTCTATAGTTGGATGGATCATTTGGATCTGCTTTCTTGGGAATCGCAAAAATTATACTTTTTTTGAAAGCTTCTGGAACTTCGCCGGTTGTAAATATATAATTGTGTGTTGCCGTGAGCTTCTGCAGGAAGTGGTTAGTTGCATTTTTGAAGAACTCATAAGCAATACTATCTTCCCCTAGAGCCTTATTCAGGCGGCACCTATCTATAACTCTTTCAACTTCCTGTAGGGTTATGGGGGAGTCTAAGGAGTTTACTTCGGAATACGGCAGAGCAAATTGTATTTCATTCCGGTCCACTGGTGGATTCAGCAATTTTTCGAAGTATTCCGCCAGGGTAGTCGCTTCAACCTTGATTCTTTGGGCAAATAACGTACCGTTCAAAGCTTTAGCTAATTTCCAAAAGGACTAGCTGTCTTTGGTTCGCGCAAGTTTTAGCGACAAATTGTTTATGTAGAGTTTTTGTTTATCTTGACATATGATTTTAAAGCTTCTGTTAGCTTGCTGGTACACACGTTTTATGTGGTCGGTGCCTATGCGTCTTAGCAGACGAAGGTAGGCGAATGATTTTTTTCTGGCTTTTTCACATTCCCAATCATACCAGGGTTGCCTTCCTGGTCTTTTTGTTTCTGTTTTCAAGGGTTTAGCTGCGTTCAAGATGCAGTTTGTGAGGATTTCCGTACCTCTAGCAGGTAGAAGCCCGTTATTTTCTATATTATTGACTTCCAGAGTAAGATTCGCTTTGTATCTTTCTAAGATTCCGTCATTACAGGGTGGTTTTGGAAGAAGGCAATTTTGATGAACTTTGGTATAGGTTTGGGGCAAATTTAATTCTACTTTGACGGATATTGGTAGGTGGTCTGAGTATGTTGATTCGGAAACTTCTAGGTCTGTTGCATACTTAAGCCAGTTCCCCTGCAACAGACAATAATCAATTGTTGAGCATGCGGAACCTCTTAAGAAAGTTAAATTTCCTTGTTGATCACTATTAAGTAAGGACTGAAACGAATAAAATCTGTAAATTTTAATACGGGCTACACTTCCAATGCGTAAAAATTGCAATCCCATTTTGTACCCAAATTAGCCTGTATATTCTCTAGTTTCAGTTTGTTATTGATTTTAGTTCGGTGCCGTTTAAAATATTTATAAAATATGAGTCAGGAGGAACGCCGTAAAAAGATCACCGACAAATGGCTCGAAAACACTTCGCCTCTAAACCATTCCATCGCAAAAAATTTAAACATAGCACGCAGCATAGTGGATACTGTTATTTAACGATATTTGGAGACGTTGAATGTTAAGCGAAAACAGAAAAGTGGAGCTAAAAGTGGAGCACATGATACAAATTTGGCCAGAAAAATAGTGGGTACCATCGTAAAAAACAGGACTATGTGATCCAGAGATGTTGCTCGCAAATGTAATACCAACCAAAGAATGGTACAAAGATCTAAAAAACGTAACGGTCTAAAAACACGACAAAAACAAAAAATACCAAAAGTTACTGAAAGCAAAAAAAAGTCATAAAAACACGAGCCCGAAAGCTATGCGAGTTGATCGGCAACAAGAAAGTGTGCGTGCTACTCTTCCAGGTGCGCAGTTTTACAACTCGTTTGAAGCTGAGATTCTTCCGCAATCAACAACATCGATTGGGATGCAAAAACTTGGGTCAAAATATCTCGTTTGGCAGGCCATTTGCCAATGTGGACACAGAAGCTCATCGTTTATTACAACGGGAATAATTAACGGAGAAGTGTACATTAACGAGTGCCTAAAAAACGGTTGATTCCTTTCTTAAACAAACACGAGGGTTCAACATTATTTTGCCTTGATTTAGATTCAGCTCACTATGCTAATGCGACGTTGAGCTTTCTTGTTGTTAAAAATGTCGACTTTGTCCGAAAAGACATGTATCCACCCAATGTTCCACGGTGCCGTCCCATTGAAAGGTATTGGGCTTTGGTCAAAGCTAAATTGAAGAAAAGTGAGCAGTGTGCAAAGGACGTAAAAGATTTTAGTGCTAAATGGAAAAGAGCGTCCAAAAAGATCACTGATGTAACTGTCACCAACCTTATGAAGGACATTCGAAAGAAATTGAGGAAAGAATGGGAATCCAAATATTTTTTTTTATTTTTTGTAATTGTGAATGAATTTAATAAAAACAGAGTTTTAGAGCAAATAAAAAAAAAATACATGAATTATGAAAATATATATTTTTTTTATTTTTAAGTTTCCAAATTTTATTCGTTTCAGTCCTTACATATACGGACACTTAACAAAAATACTTTTCATGGTAAATTCCCATGGAGTTTGTAAATTGCGTAGGTTATTCCAATTTTCAAAAAAGATGATAAGAAATGTATCAATAATTATAGACCACTATCTCTCCTCCCAATTCTTTCTAAACTTTTCGAAAAAGTTGTTAAAAAAAGAATCTTACTGTCTTGAAAATTGTTCTGATGTTGTTTTTAGTGATAACCGAAATATATTCCTAAATATTGGAGTACCCCAAGGATCAGGTTTTGGTCCTATTTTATTCTATATGTGTATGAGTATACATACGTGTGGAGTATACGTACACCCTGTATAATTAGAGGACAGAAAACAACTGTCAAACGATTAAATTGGAGAGCAAGAAACAACTGCAAAACGAACAATGGGAGGAGAAGACGACGTGTGATTGAACGACGGTCAAACGACGAAGATGTGGGCAATTATTATACAACATTTTAATTAATCAAATTTATCAATTTTTAACGTAATTATGATCAATTGTTTTCTTTATGAAGTCTACCGGGATTCTTCCTAAAATTCGTTTAAAAGATAAAAACGTGATAAAACTGGATTAACTGCGAATTAAAAAATTAAAGTACCCGTTATATCAAGTGAAAAAAACAAAAAAAAACGTACATAGGGAAAGAAATTTACGTCACTTTTGATATCAAAAATACGAGTATAAACCGTGGAAATGGCTGTGACTATATTTTCTTGGTTAACGATGGGAGGCAATCGGGTAAAAGAATGAACTGCGCGGCATTAGATTGTTATATGCAATGGTGCAACGTGAAATTGAATTAAAAAGACGATAAGATTAATTGGGAACAGCAAAAACGACTATCCGGACGAAACCAACCATAGCGAAATGGACTGACCTACAAAAATTACTTTTAGAGGTTGTGGTCTGACAACAGCTGGCAGCTACATAAATGGACGACAAATCCTTTATACAGCGCGTAATAGATGGCATTCAGGATTCCTGCATCAACAAAACTATGTTGTATGGGGCACATTCAATGTATTCTTTGCGAAAGCGTTTGTCCAGTTCTAACTCGAGTTGACAGTCCGCCAGACCGAAGACCAAAGATGGTGCAACCGGTGGCAATATTCGTTTCTTTAACTGTTGGTTGGCCGGTCATAAGAGTAAAATATGGGAATTCAAGGCCAATGGCCCAAAGTGCTTTAATTACGAAAACGTCGGCAATCTTTCACCACCAATGTGGTGGATGTGAATACAAACCAGTTAGAAGTAAAGTATGTAGATTGCGATAAATGTAGTTGAGATACAACCGAGGATAGATACGCGAAGTGATGGGCTCAGAAGCACATTACAAAATGGGATCACCTCCGTTAAAAAATCTTAGCCAGGTTTCCCGAGGTCTTTCTGAAGAGTGCACTAAACCGTTTGGCTATTGTCACGCTTTTGTGGAGATACATGATTCTGTGCATCGAATAAAAATGTGTGTTGTTTCTTCCAGATTTTTAAAACACGCTCTTCTGGTGAGTAAGGATATTTTATGAGGAACGCGGACTACGCTTGTCAAAGGTGGTGTACATATTGAACACTTGGAGCTTAGCTTAAGGAACAGCTTACAGGTGAGGTGTGAGAAAACAGAACCATACGTAGGTAATCCATTATATAGGAATGAAATCCGAAGTTTGATCAGAGGTCACCAACTTTCGAAATCTAAATCAATAAACGTTAAGATGAAAATAATTGTGAAAGCTGAAGTTCCAATTGCTCAGCACCCTAGAAGGCTTGCTCCATTGGAGAAAGGTATAGTTCAAGGACAAATAAAGGAATGGCTTGACAAATAATTCTGAGTACTCAGCTTCAACTGTGCGTCGATACCGTTCCTCGTGCTCGTGAAAAATGGTCTCTGTAAACGAGGAAAGCCGTAAGTATACGTCCTTTATACCACTCGGGGGACAATAGGAATTTAATCGGGTTCTCTTTGGGCTCTGCACTTCGCCATGGGTTTTTCAACGGCATATCATTCGCGTGTTTCAAGATCTGATCCTGCAAAAAATTATTCTGTGGAAACAATATTGTAGTGCATCGCGATTGATTATCTAGCATTTCGGGTCGAAGGCGGAAAAATAAAATCGTCAGAAGCTAAAACGAATAAAGTGTGAAAATTTCCACAGTTGACAAACCTTACCATGGTACACAGTTTTCTGAGCCTGACCGGATACTTTAAAAAGCTCGTTCCAAGATACTCCAACATTGCAAGGCCGTTAATGAATTTACTAAAAAGGGACGAGAAGTTCCGATTTGGTCTGAAAGAACCAGCTGCTTTCGAGGAATTGAAAACTATATTGACCTCGGCGCCAGTTTTGCAACTAATATATGTATATTCTTATTGTCCAAATGTGAAGACAGGGCTTCACACGGATACTTTGAAATGCAAAAAGAAAATAATCTCCTTTTTCCTATTTCTTATTACAGCAAAGCAAAGTCACTGGCACAACAAAATTATAGCAGCTATGAGCTGGAGCGCTAGCTGTTGTGACGGCTCTGAAGAAATCCCGACTTTACTTACTTGGGCTTCAATTCAAAATCGTCGCCGATTGCGCAGCGTTCAAAGGAACGATGGAGAGGAAGGAGTTTTCATCGCGGGTTGCTGGATGAGTACTGGTTACACAAGAATAGGTGTTATTTTCAAAGTCGACGTAGAAGGGAGGTAACCCTTATATGAGCCCAAGAAGATATAAGTAGTGCTTCTACGCAATGTATACAAAGACGGACACTTCTCTTCAAAGAAGATAATGGAGATTATAAAAGAGGACTAGGTGCCACATACGAGTACCACGTCTGATGAAGAAAATCGATTAAACACGGAAGAAATGTATCACCTGTATTCCAGCTGAGCAAAAAGCTGTAAAACAAGAGGGGTTTCTCTATCCCATCGACAAAGAAAATACACCCTTTAGCATATACCCTATCGATCATCTAGACAGAACAGAAAAGCAGTATAGCTTTTGTTGTTAAATGTTTTTAAAAAAAATGTCCGAATTTTAATCAAAGCTTTTATTAAGCGCTATGTTACAATTGAATTTTACTTGTTCTGCTTAAGCTTTTGATAAAATTTCCTAAGAAACAATGAATTGATTATTGAAATATATATGTAAAATAATATGAAAAGAAAATTCTTACGTTTAGTATTTAAAGGCGAATTTAACAATTTTAGTAAATTATAGTACAATAGTATGAACGTTTCGAACGTCTTGGAAGCCAAATGCAAAAAGAACGATTAAAGTTAAAGCTACTAAAATTTAGGCCAATTCAAACTTGTCGAATGTTGACGCCCTCTAGGAAAGAATAGAATCGGTGATGCCAGATCTTTCAACACTCCCCCCTGGTATGATGGAGCATTGGTCCATCTTACCACTTTCATCAGAGCTGGCTATATCTAAAACTGCTAGCTTGGAAACAGGCCTTGTATAAACTCCGGTTTTCGTTTGTACAACAGCGCTCCTTATGTTTCCATCTCGGCCCGGGTTGACTTCCAAAACACGACCTTTAGGCCAGGAATTTTTGGCGTTGCTCTCATCTACAATAATAACAACATCGTTGATAGAAATCGGCTTAGTAGACTGAAACCACTTCGTCCTTCTTGTAAGGTTCGGCAGGTACTCGCGAATCCACCTTCGCCAAAATGAATTACTGAATTGTTCAGCAACCATCCAATTCCGCTTCAAAATAATAGCTTCATCGTGGTAATCTCCCAAAGGTTTCGAACCATCCGATGAACCCAGTAAAAAATGGTTGGGAGTTAGAGCTTCTTTGTCCTCTACACTAACTGGAAT
This sequence comes from Volucella zonaria, assembly GCA_963966105.1. NCBI lineage: Eukaryota > Metazoa > Arthropoda > Insecta > Diptera > Syrphidae > Volucella > Volucella zonaria. The sequence continues at coordinate 87,365,994 of OZ014530.1, read as the reverse complement.
GTACGTCAACGGACGGCAGTTTATGATGCTTTCAACCTCTGCCATCATCGTCAAGAGAAGCTCATCACTCGGATTTCTGGTAGGAGTAATTTGTGCCAGAGTTGATTTTACCGAGCGAACTAATCGCTCCCAGCTCCCACCCATATGAGAAGCTCCTGGAGGAATAAATGACCATTTGAGCTTACCTTCACCTATACCTTCAACCAGTTTCTTACCTTCTATATTTTGTATCTCTGCGCGCAATTCTCGACCTGTACCCCGAAAATTTGTACCGTTATCGGTGTATATATGTATCGGCATTCCTCTTCTTGCGATAAAGCGCTGTAGTGCAAGAATGCAAGAGCTCGTTGAAAGCGAGTGTGCAATTTCCACATGGATTGCTCTTACTGTCAAACAAGTTATCAGCACCCCCCATCTTTTTTCCCTTCGTCGACCCACTGCTACAGACATTGGACCAAAGTAATCCATCCCGATGTATGAGAAAGGCCTTGTGAAAGATTTAAGCCTAGCTGCAGGTAGTTCTCCCATTATTGGGATCGCTGGCTTGGCTGCTGTGTTTCGACATTGTTGGCAGCAACGCTTCACTTTTCTAATCAACACACGCAAACCAGGAATATGAAAACGCCGGCGGACTTCATTGACCACAGTCTCGTTGTATTGGTGTCGAAATTTTCGATGATAATGGTCTAGAATTAAATTTGTTATGTAATGTTCCTTCGGTAAAACAATCGGCCTCTTTGTGTCGAAATCCACTCCGAGCATTGCGTCAATTCGTCCAGCAATCCTGAGAACTCCATATTGATCAAGGTAAGGCGAGAGTTTGTTGAGCGTGCTGGTTTTAGGAACGTTGACCTTTTTCTCTTCAGTCGCTGTTTTAAGGAGACGTATTTCTTCTGCAAAATGTTCACTCTGTGCCTGCTTCCACAAGTACCGCTCACCTTCATCAATACAGTGCATGAAAAGAAATTCACGTTTGGACTTCCTGGCTAACTCGACAAACTGATATACTCTTGCCATGGTATAAAGCAATTTTTCCCATTTTGAAAATTTTTTAACATTTATTATACTTTGACTTACGGTTGTATGATGAAACTGCTCGATAACTTCAGTGTCTGGAAAACATAAGTTAAACTCACTCTTTGGCCAAAACTGTTCTGACTGCCACAAAAAATCAGGTCCTCTGTACCAGTGACTTTCCGAAGAGAAATCGAAGTTCGTTCGGACCTTCGTGGCCTCATCTGCCACATTTAATTTCGATGGCACCCATTTCCAATTTAACGCTTCTGTCTTCTCAAGAATTTCACCGATTCTCACTGAAACAAACTGCTGCAGTTTCTGATTAGGTGACTTTAGCCAGTGGATTACAGTCTTTGAATCAGTCCAGTAAACTTGCCGAGTGAACTTGATGGAATGGCTCTCCAAAATCTTAGAAGCTAGTCTGCAACCAAGGACTGCAGCTTCCAGCTCCATCCTCGGAATAGATATGTGACGCAGTGGACCGACTTTTGTTTTCGCAGCTATTAATCGACATTCAGACTCCTCTCCAACTAAAACTCGTAAGTAGGCTGCTGAAGCAAAGGCAGCCTCGCTTGCGTCGCAAAACATGTGAAGCTCGATTTCATCTGCATCAGAGAAGTTCAGCACTGTGACATACAGACGGGATATTTGAATGTTGTTGATAAGTGGGAATATTTTTAGCCATTTACTCCACATTGAAAACTCTTCTTCTTTAATATTTTCATCCCAGTCGATACCAGATTTCCAAATCGACTGAAGCAAGATTTTTAAATTGATCATAACATTTGCAATTAACCCTAACGGATCGTATACACTCATCAACAATCGGAGAACTTCTCTCTTCGTTGGTACTTTATTACAACATGCAACTTCTGAACTAATCCGATTGTTGTTAAATTTGAATAAGAGAGTGTCCTTCTCTGGAGACCACCATAGTCCAAGCACCTTTTCAGCACTTGGCATAGGTATGCATAAATCGCTATTAACACTATGACATCTTAGTTTATCAATTACATTTTGTGAATTTGATATAAAATTGCGGATCTCAAATCCGCCCTGCCTATGTACATAAATGACATCATTTGCCACCTGTGCAGCCTTCTCCTCACTATCAAAACTAGCGATAAAATCATCGACATAATGATTTCGTATTATGGCATCAGCAGCATCTGGAAATTGCAACATGAAGTCTTCTGCATTTTTATTCTTAATGTATTGTGCGCAGAATGGCGAGGATGTCGCACCGAAAGACATAACTTCAAGTACATACGTCTCTACATCATTTGTTATCATGTTTCGCCAGAGGAATCGCTGAGCTTCTTGGTCTTCCTTTTGTATACGGACCTGGTGGAACATTTCTTTTATGTCCGCACACAGGCCCACTTTACGTTCTCGAAAACGAAACAAAATCCCAAGAAGATCCGATGTTATGTCTGGCCCAGTTAATAAAACTGAATTTAAGGAAAATCCACCTACCTTTGAAGCCGCGTCCCATACAATTCGAATTTTACCCGGTTTGTTTGGGTTTAAGACCGGGAAAATTGGTAAATACCATGTCTTCTCGCTATACACTGCATTCGGTTGTATTTTGCGCGCATAACCTTTGCACAGACAGTCATCGATAAGATTTGAAATCAAGTGTCGAAGGTTTGGTTTTCTTACCATTCTTTTTTCTAAGCATTGAAGTCGACTATAGGCGTTCAATTTACTGTCTGGTAGACTAATATTTTTTGTTTTCCACAACAGTGGAATTTCGAACTTATTGCCAATTCTTTTGGCATGAGCATCTAAAATTCGTTTCGCTACGCATTCGGATGGAGACAACAGTGAAACTTTTTTAACTCCATGATTTTCCGTAGCAAAATATTCCTTCACAGCATCGCTCAGGTGTGCATCATCATCTCGACGACACTCACATATATATAGTTGGTAATTCACACTGAGGTTTGATTTTGCATCATAAGGGCCAAACACCATCCAGCCTAAACGTGTTTTTGTTGCAAGCGGCTCTTGTATACCTCCCTCTCTTATTCGAAGTGCAACTCCCAAATGCCAGTGCTTTAATCCAATTAGAATACGAGGTTTCGCATTAAAAAATGATGTTAAGGAAATCCCTCTTAAATGGTTGTACCTTTCAGCCATCCTGGATGCGTCGATTGATTGTTGGGGTAAATCCAATGTTTTCACGGTTCGTACGCCACCAATTGAATACTTATTTTTCTCCTCTTTGCCAGAAACTAAAAGTGTTATCATTTTCGAATTGGGTTCTTCCCGCACTGTATTTGCTGTCCACTTCAATTGCAATGGCACATGCACTCCTTCTATCCCCAAGTCTTCTGCTAGCTCTTCTTCTATGAGAGAAGTGGATGACCCATCATCTAGGAAGGCAAATGTCTCCACCTGTGTGCACTTCCCATAAAGAGTAACCGGTATCACCCTGAAGAGAATTTTGTTTTCGTTTGACTGATTGTCAAAACGCGTTGTTGATTGTTTACATTTGGGCGAAGACAAAACGTGTGTGTTGTTGACGACGGGGTTTGCATTTGAAGTTTCGGCGGTAACAGTCGGGGCTGGAATTGTCGAAGCTGGAACTGCTCGAACTGGAACTTGCAGAGCTGAAGCTGTTTTATCCGACACTGTGGTCAGTTGGGTGTTGTTGTTGTACTTGTGTAGCAGCCTATTATGACGAAATGTACATCCGTCTACTCCACACAGTCGATTAGACGAGCATCTGTTGGGATGAAAACGCAGGCATATTCGGCATAATCTTCTTTCTTTTACCATAGACCATCGTTGTTGTAATTTGAGGTTAAGAAAAGTTGTGCATTTTTCAACAGAAGAGCAATTTTTGTTGCAAATTTTACATTGTTTGGCTGAGGTGTCATCGTGAATGTTTATATATGAGCTCTCCTGCCGTTGTCTTCGTTCGCTTCTTCGTTCCTGCACTGGAAAAATATAACTAACATCATGTGCTGCTCGTCCAACTTCATACAACCATGAACTAAATTGCGAAATGTCCACTACTGGAAGTGATTGTTTATAAATCGACCAGTTAAGACGAATAGTGGGTGGTAACCTCTCAACAAGCTCCTGTAATAAAATGGGGTTATTTAGATGCGCTGAGCATCCACTCATTACCATCGTTGCACATATGTTCTCAACGTCTAGAGAGTATTTAACAAGTGAATCCAATCTATCCGCTTTGGGTGCCGAATCACTTCTAATTTTTTGCAACAATGAATTTATAATGAATTGAGGTCGACCGGACATCATTTCCAGAGTGGAAATAATCCTGCTTACTTGTCCAGGCTGTGACAAACGACTGCGCACAGTTTCAAGCGCTTTTCCCTTAAGACTGGCACGGAGTCTTCCCAAGTTTTCTTCATCTGAAAATCCACAAGTCCTCGTGCTGCTCTCGAAACAGCTAATAAACAAAGCCCAATCTTCAGGGTCTCCGCTAAACTTTGGCAAGTCTTTGGATGTCGATTGCCGCGCTGCTATTTGACGATGAGAGAGCTTTGGAACTTCTTGAAAACCATTGATTGGGACTGCTGTTGTGAATCTCGGTTGTGGGTCGTGATTGTTTTCATGCAATGTAGAATTCCTTGGATTTTGCTGTACCTTGGTACCAAACCATGTGTTGTTCAGCATGCTGACGTTGTGGGCACTTCGTCTTCGACAATGTCGTCTTCATCATCAGATGTCATTTCTTGCAAAAGTTCGTACTTCTTTGCTAGATACTTCTCCTCTATCGATTTTTCTTCTTCCAGCCGTTTTAGTTGAAGGGAAAGTCTTCTGCGTGATGAAGTTCTGGAATTGACCGAAGCCGCCTTTTGGGGTTTGGGATCCGAGTTCAATGTTTGCAGAGGAAAATACGGGGGCAGGGGACTACGCGAAAGCAACAGGTTGTTATGCGGAGGCTGCGAAGCACTTTGCTGATGAAGCAGAGGGGGCGCTTGGGGTGCAGACGGTTGTGATTCAGAGATTTTGCAAGCATTCGACTTAGTGGGGAACGCTGATTTGTCGTGTGTGATTAAATCACTTGCAACGTTTGATTGCGGAGGTGAATGGAACATTTTCACTGGTTGTTGAAAGTATAAGGCAAAAGAAAACTCAAATGGTACTTACCCTTTGTTAAGGTTGAAGGTTAGGCACGTGTGTCGATGCTCGAACTAATTTTCCTCCGGCGATCTTCAAGCTGGTGAATCTTCAGGCTTTTCCAGCGACAATTTCGGTGATTTCGTAAAGTTGATAAACGAAATTTTATTGTTGTTAAATGTTTTTAAAAAAAATGTCCGAATTTTAATCAAAGCTTTTATTAAGCGCTATGTTACAATTGAATTTTACTTGTTCTGCTTAAGCTTTTGATAAAATTTCCTAAGAAACAATGAATTGATTATTGAAATATATATGTAAAATAATATGAAAAGAAAATTCTTACGTTTAGTATTTAAAGGCGAATTTAACAATTTTAGTAAATTATAGTACAATAGTATGAACGTTTCGAACGTCTTGGAAGTCAAATGCAAAAAGAACGATTAAAGTTAAAGCTACTAAAATTTAGGCCAATTCAAACTTGTCGAATGTTGACGCCCTCTAGGAAAGAATAGAATCGGTGATGCCAGATCTTTCAACAGCTTTATTCTTTGCGTAGTGGACGCGTCCTCAAAGTTCACGTGGATCTGCCCAACCGAAATAATGTCCGCCGTGGAAGTTACGTGAAAAGACGAAGTATGATTGAATGACCGACGGTCGAACGACGAAGACGTGCGCAATTATTATACATATTTTTTTCTTACTTTGTACTCAATTTGTTTTAATTAAATTGATCGATTTGTAACGTAATTACGGTAATTTTTTTTTAAGGGGTTTTCTAAAGTCACACCTAGATGTCAGTAGTGAATGATTTCTGAACGCTTCTAACGTTACACGCTAGAACAACGCATTAAAGTTATTCAAACTTATTAATATTTTTTAAAGATTGACATTTTACATGTCGTAAAATTCGTGATTTTTTGGTTCTACATATTCATCCAAATGATCAACAAATCAAAGAATTATTATTATTTTTACTATTATTATTTATTAATCTTACATAAATGCATAAAGGATAGTGGAAAAATGTTAAGAAACTGGTTCTGTGGAGGATCGGAAAAAGTCTGGTAGACCAAACCACTAAGAACATTGCTGCTGCAGAACGGAGTGTCGCTGAAAAACCTTCAATATTGATATAATGACGTTCCCAGGCATTATGGATTCATCCATAATTGCATGTACATCCTTATAAAAATCCAATTGGGACAAGAGTTGACTGCATAATGAAGCACTCACACGTTTAAGTTATAATGGAAATTTTTTTCAACGTTCTAACCGATGTCCGCAAAAAGACTGACTTCCAATCCACCGCTCTAATTTCACGCTACCTCGCAACGTTCAGCTCATTCTCCTGACCAAGCAATTACGTCCTAATGTTGACTCGGCGCGTGTTGGTGTCCAATATCCGATTTTCTATTGAATGTGGGAACCGGATGCGCGTGTGCTTCGTCAACACAGGTTGCCATATATACTATAGTATCAGCTACACAGCCCATCCAATGAGCTCTTATATCGAAGGTCATTGGAGCTCGTTCCGTGTTAACTGCAGAGTCATGCAATTTTGTTCTTTTGTTTTTAATAACAATATTGCAATACTCTTACTCATTCACCTTAAAATGCGATCTTAACGCAAAACTCCGCAAACACTTTGTTTTTTTTTCTCTGATGGAAAACACAAAATTGTTATAAAAATTTAGTCGCATTTAGTCTTTCAAGAATAAACACTTCTGTGGATTGTTAAACGTCGACTTGACCTCTGTAAAATAAATATGGCAATATCCAAAATAAAATTTTGCAATTTCACGGCTGAACGCTTACTACTTCAATTATACAGTCGTAAATGAGTTGTATGGACAATTTGTGCATACCAAAGTACAATACATATTTGTAAATAAAAATTCGGTATTGTTTGTTCGATTTGGCATAAGTGTCTTTAACATTTCTTGTTATATTTAACAACACTTGGTTCTACTTTTCACAACAACACAGTAGTCACACATCAAAAATGTCTAATGCGATAGTGAAATTGATGCATTTGGTATGGTACGTCCAAAGTGTTTTTATATGACAAAATATGTGCAATTTATATACTGATTACAGAGATTAAATAAAAAAACGAAAACTTCGAACGGGATAGCTACCACTCAAGGCTTTGTCTTAAAGTTTAACATTTATATATTACGGATCGAAGTAGATTCTTTCTTCGCAGAACCCTTTTATGCTGAAACTGCTTCCGAGACATAAAAAAACTAGTTGAAGAAACTCTTTGTAAAGAAATTGAGTTTCTTACAAATCCGATGGAGCTTTACATAACCCTTCGACTTTTAATTCATTTCACTCTTCTGTCTTCTTCTCTTTCTTGGTGTAAGAGTAATTGGATGTGCACAGAGACTGATGTGCGATGATCATCACTTAGTAAAACGGTTAAGGCTTCCCGCGCTTTGTTTGGAATCATTGTTCACTGCGGGTAGGAGCGGGTTATACATGGTACGGGAGTCGAATGAGCCTGGTATATTATGTGCGTACATACATATATGCCTTAAGCATCAGAATTCTTGGCCAAGAAAGTCAAACTAACAAACAAATATCCATACTATATAAAATCATGCAAAAGACCCAGAAGCTAAAATTTTATAAATCTGAATCTGTACAAGGCATTTTCGAATTCGAATTTTAAGCTCATCCATATAAGAAGATTGAGTGTGAAGAATGTCCGCTCTTCTGTCAAGCTTATTACGAACGAATTTTCCACAGATTTCAATTAATCAATATCTGTCGTTTCTCTTACGTCGGTTGAGAAGAGCGACAAATATTTACTTACTTACCTCAATACTCGAAAAAGCGCCACTGACATCACGCTGATTTTTTCCGATTAAGTCCATATAATCGGCGTATGCGAGTAATTGGATGGACTTTTGAAAGATTGTGTCTCTGCGTTGGTGCGTGTGTTTTCAACTATTAAAGAAATCGCATGATAGCGCATAGCCTTGTTTAAATGATTTTTTGACATCAAAGGTCTCGGTAAGTTCTTTACCAACCTTAATGGAAGAGCGTGTACCTATTCTCCATAATCATCCCGTACATTGCTCTGTATAGCCTGTTTCTATAGATGCTGTCATACACGGCCTCAAAATTGATGCGGTGTGTATCGATTTGAAGCTCATGAGTTTTTTCCAAGTCTGCCGTAGTGTGAATATTTGGTCAATGGTGGATTTTCCAAGCCTAATACCACTCTGATATGGACCAATCAGGTTGTTGACGAACGGTTTCAGGCTTTAACACAATACGGCAGATATGATCATGAAAGCGATGTTAAGAAGACTGATGCCTGTGTAGTTGGCGCCTTTCAGAGAGCCGCTTTCAGGAGGATCGGACAAACGAGGCTGAGGTTCCATTCATCGGGCATACTTTCGTCTGACTATTTTTTACAGATGATTTGGGGTATGCTGCTTACCAAGACATTCCCCTCCGCTTTGAAAGCTCGCCAGTTAGGCCGTCGGCTCCAGCAGCTTTGTTGAACTTAAGTTCAGATATGGATATCTTCACATCATCCAGGTCGGGTGGACGGAATTGTTGATCTACTACATCGTCCAGGTTGATGAGTTCATTTTGCTTGACAGCGGCACTTGCTTCGTCATCGCCGTTACACAGTCTTTAGTAATGCTCTCTCCACTATGTTCCCTTGTTCGTCTCTACAAGCTTTAGTTCGAGCTATGTGTCTGTGTCATCCTTTTTTTATCTTTTGCTAAAACTTTCGAATTTCGTTCCGTGAGTAGAATCTCTCAATTTCCTCTACCACGCGCTTCTCTTGCCCTCCTGAGAAGCCGGTATTCGTCTCTCCTCTTCTGCTCGTAGAGCTCATGATCAGATCTAGTCCTTCTATGAAACAACGCTTTGTATGCATTTTGCTTACCTCCATGTGCTTGCCGGCACTCGTCGTCAAACCAGGAGTTCCATCACAGGCGACATCTCTGATGAGTACCCTTAAAATGCTTGCATACAGCTTGCAAATTAGTTTGGAAAGAAACAGAGGTACAGATAAACGGTGGTTTTAAATGTTTGAAGGTTATAATGACTAGGAAATAAAGATCAAATAAAGATCCCGGCATTCCATAAGCAGGTTTATGGCTTAGGAACGAATCGCGATATTTTAGAATACGTTCGAAAGTGGCCTTGAGGGTATACTGATAAGCATTCATAGCGAAACGGGTATTACGGTTAAATGTTTGAAACGGCGGAATGCTACTAGTGATTTCTATGGAGCACAGGTGGTGGAAATAACGATAGAACAGGGAGTGACACCAGGCATTACGTCGCTGTTCGAGGGTGTCCATTGTCTGAGTGATATGAGTATCACCTATAAGTTTTATCGCACGGTTTTGAATCCTGATGCTTTAGGCGCACCTGACCAGATCTGGGCATTGTACTCTAATTTCTGGCGGACAAATGCTTTATATATTACATCGTTTAAGGAAAGTTAGGCATTTCGCAGCATTTTTGACAACATCGAACGTGAGTTGTCATTGACACACATACCGAGAATGGAAAGTTTTTCGGTTTCTATGCTGGGTGTTTAAATCCCGCTTTAGCGACAGCAGACAGCATTGTGTTTTGAAAGCATTAAATTCTACACTTTTAGTAGTTTCTCAATTGGTTATGCTGTTAATATCATAATTTAATGACCTTAACATACGCTGCCGTTCCCGTTCTACAGCCGAAGAGCTGTAAAAAAAGGTCCGAAAGGGTTCGGTCTAAACTCAACAGAAAATGAATTCCTATATATGTAAATATGTATGTAAATATGTACTTAAGAATTCATCAGAAATTTTTGTCAACGTCTCGAATAAAAAAGAGTTCATGTGTGACGTAAAAAATGATTACCAACTGTCCGATGAAAATTTTAAGTCCCAAATTGAAAAAAAAAATACCATCAATTTATTTTCATCTTCTTCAATCAAAATTGCTCTCAGCCTATTAATCGAAAAGAATACCATTAACAATGAGGAATGGTTGGAAAATTGTCTCCATATCGAACTTACTAATACCTTAGCAATAAAGTATAATAAGGATCATGAAAAGATGAAAGCTGATGTAACCAAGGCAGTCTCTGCCGCAAGTCCGCTGCGAATCAAAAGAATAAAAGAAAGCATTTCTACTCCACAAAAGGATCTTATCGAGTATGATAGTGATAATGTATTAACTTTGTTTATAGATATGAGTCTGTCTAAAGGAAAATATAAGTCTTGAGAAGTTCTCTGGGAAAACACAACGTATATGTTCTTAAATACCACAGAATTATAACCATTGCCAAAAAATAGGCAGTTAAAGGAAATTACGAAATAACATAAATATCAGCTAAAGTGATACTTCAAGGCATGATGGATCATACTGCGAGGCGGCTTTTAGAAAGCAAAAGTAAGGGGAATTAGTTGCACTTCCAAGAATTCTTACATTGCAAAGTAAGTGGGACTGTGATGGATAATCTGGGCAAGGAGCTTGCAAACAAAAATAAATCCATCAGATGGTGAAACAGATGTAAATATGTTTATGGCGTCAGTTGTTCTACTGAGGCTTAATAGTTCAAATGGTGAACACTGGAGAAACCCTCGTCCATAATGTTTCAATATGCATAGGAAACTGGAGAGCTCATAAATAGCACAGCCAACGGTATCAAAAGACATATTGCTAATCCTCAACTTATTGAATATAAAAAAAATGACAAAAAGGGATAGTTGTCAACCACGAGATCTTTCTAACTATGATTAACGGAAAAGCTCTGAATGGAATAACAAATACAAAGTCAACGTGGTCATGTACCATATGCAAAAGAACTTAAACAATCAAGATGAATCAGATGATGACGAGCGTAATCACGAATATGGACTCTCTCCATTATATACAAGAGTCAGTTGCATGGAATTTATTTTGAAGCGTCCTTATACACATCGCCAAGAGGGAGAGCATATTGATGAATCTATTGGAATCAAAGAGGCAGAAACAAGAAAAAGAAAACAAGCGATCCAAAAGCATTTTCACGATTACATTTGACTTGACGTGGATAGTCCAAAACAAGGTTTTGGAAATACTTCGAGGAAAGTATCAGAGGCAACAGCTCGAATACCTGCGGTCAATAGTGAGGTGATTAAAAAGCTTAAGTATTACTTAATGATTTGTATTGCAAGGAAAAATTTAACACTGTCAAATTTGGGAAGTATGTCAAGAAAATAGAAAATAGAGTTATTGAGCTAAAATATCCCGAAGAACAACTGACATTTACTCTTCATAAAATTTTGTCTCATTGTAAAATATAATCGAGAATCTATGGTTATCATTTGGAGAATTGTCAGAGGAAACTCGGGACTCCAAAAATTAAGACTACAAGAAATATAGATATCAAAATATGTGCAAGGTTTCAAGGGTGCGGCAGAATGCAGCCTCATCGGACCCATTCATTTCTTCGTTAAGGCATGCCAGAATCGAAAAAGATCTCAAAGCTCAATATTCTCCAGAAATTATAAGTTTATTAGACATTACCCCGGAAGTTGGCGAAAGTTCCCAAGAAATCCGATTTCTTTTCTTATCCAATTTTTTGCTCCGTTTACTTGTAAAATATTGTATTATGCTTATCCCCTGTGGTGAGAAAGTCTTATTTCAACAGAAGATTCTGAAACACTCTGCAAAAAACATTCTCAGAATTCACTAATTTCATAGCCCTGGGAATTTTCTTTAAGCAGAAAAAATTGATTCTTGCAAGCAAAAAAGTCAAAATGAGCCATTGTGGGGTGATTGTCGAAGCAGTGGATATCGTGAATATAGTATTCGTCCTTTAACATACATATGTGAGTGACCCATTAGATGTTACGCCTCTCACTTTTACTGGGTTATGGCGAAGTGGCAAACCTGCAAAAGGCTTTAATATTTTCTAGGGACATTGAGCCACTTTGGACGTAGAGAATGAAATACACCAACATGCTATGGAAACGGTGGCGCATCGAATATATGCAACTGCTCAGGCCTTTCCATTATAATAAAGGCCATTCTAAACCACAGGCCATATGATGTCGGGCTCGTATTTGATTCTGCAATGAATTACGTTACGCTGGTGGATCTAAAATTAGACGACCAGTACAATTATGGTAACCACTGGAGCTCCATCTTTCATTAAAGAGAGATAACTACTGCGCCTTTATAAACTTTATACGTATTGCATTGTTATCCCTTTCATACAATGAAATAAAGAATACTGTTCAGTTGCCTTTGATCAATCGATCAAAGAGACCATTCGGCCTTAAAATTATCTCTTTTATGAGTTCATTTAATTTCGGGCTTTTGGAGTATTCTCGAAAAGGGGCTTTGCTTTATTTTATTACGCATATCAAAAGTTTTGCAATGAACGCAATACAATTTTCTGAGAATGCAATAATCTTTAAAATTTTCGGATATATTTAAGCATGTCTACTAACCTTTCCACTAAGCCTCACATGTGTGCTACTTAAATTTCAAAATGAGACAAACAATCTGTAAAAATACAGAGCTCACTTAATTTTTTTTAACGTGGTTATCTCAATGAAACAAAGTTATGCAAATCGGACCTGCTTTGCATAAATGACTTACATATTTAAATATGTTTTCATCCGTCTGCCAACAAATATCTTTGTCCCTCATAAAATGGCTAATGTACGAGTATGCTAAGATTTGCTTCTAACATTGAACTTGAATTCATAGAAACTGTCGTTGACCGAGCTTATAATTGTGGTTTACCCTAGATACCGTTTCAAATATTCACTTATTAATGAACGAAATTTAAAATCTATTTTATAAAATGTACTCACGTCTTGCGAAAATGAGTAGCTTTTTACATTAAGTGTTTTGCGGGCTATGAATGAGCATCAAGTTGACCACCATTGGGTGCGTTTCAGAATATTTACATAACAGACAGTTTGTGGTTTCACCAAACTGATTTTTTAAGGTCATGTTTTCATATGATGACACAATTAAAGAATTCAACACACTGTTTGTCAACTGCGGGCAAAGTCCTCTAACAAATTTACATTTTTTACTTATGCTAAGAACCCACCCGCATTTAACATTTGCCGAAAGATTTGTTGAGTAATGGTGACGCTTCTATCGTCAGAGTACATCGAAGCTCGACAGGTTTCTATGTATATACATATATACGGGTTTCCGTGTAGGTATAGTTGATTTAGTTTGAGCACAATTGCAAGTACATACGAGTACTTGAAGTGGATGAGCTGACTCATTTTTACACAGTGCTCCCTTTACTAAAATCGCTAAAATGACACATGATTTTCAGTGGAATTCTGTAAGAAATTATAATCTTATTTTGGAAGTATGTACGTATATCCGGGTACGTAACCTATGCTCTTAGATATACATATGTATGTCTATACAAGTATGTATACTATATATTTCCATATGGTTACTACTGTGTTCTGCTTCACACATGCGTGTGTAAATTCTTTATTATTAGTTGTGCAGCCAGTTCAAATATAATTTTCACATGTCTAAGATACCACTTCCCTCTTACTTAAAAAGTATTAAAATAGTCTGTCTGTGCTAATTTAGCAGATTCATTTTTAGTTTAGTAGAATAAACATAAGTCTATGCCAGTGATTTCTCGCATATTCACGAGTAATCAACCGTTTTATTTAAAGCAGTTCTATCCTACATCGGTATGCAAATTAAGTTGGATAATTTTAGAGCCAGACTCAGTTGACCATAAATAATCAGCGATATGTAAAGCGAAATACTGTTGCTGCAATAGTTTGTAATTATAAATAAAGTCATGCAAAATGACAATATACATAGTAAATTTAAAGTAGAATTGCTAAATATATAGGGTCCCTCAATAAGGCCGCTCGATTTTTAAATGTAAATAAGTTGTTTGTGATGTTTTTTTTTAATTGAAAGAAACATTTTATGGCACTAAGTATGGAATATAACGTCATTCAAATGTCCACCGCTCTTTTGCTTGGTGTACGTATCCAGGAGATCCAAGTTTCGATGAATTTGTTACTTAAATCTGGCTGAATTTATTGAATGACCTTCGTTATTATAACTTTGAGTGCATCAATTGTTTGCGGTTAACTCGCATAGACCTACGATTTAAGATAGCCACAAAGGAAGAAGTCTAAGGGCGATCACACGATCTCGGTGGGCAGTTAACGTGGCCGCTACAAAAGATAACCAGCAGAAAGGCCTCCCTACCGATTTACCAGTCACCGGAAACTTTATATAAAGTATCACGAGATTTTCAATACGCCTCTATGTATACTCTGATAGAGTCTCACACCTCCAACGGAGTCGCGTTGACCACGATAAACTTTTTCGACCCAAAAACTCATACAAAAACCTTCCTTTCACCTTCTATTACCAGAACGTAAGAGGACTGCGTTCTAAAAAATTTCGGCGATTTTAATCTGCTTCAGCTGAAGACTCTATCTGAAAACCTATCTTTTTTGTCGCTTCCAATCCCATTTCTACTAAGGAATGCTTCTTCTTAGTTCGGTTAACAGATTCTAGCCTATGTCAAGTCAGTGGCGTTTCCAACTGGAAAAGCAATTAGACCTTATCTTCAAAATTGATCCCATCAACTCCCCAGTATCATGTTGTCCCCTATCTCTTTCAACTATTGATAACTTTCATCCTCCAATTCTTCTTTCATTTTTCCACAACTCTCCTCTCCAGTCGTCTCCCCCGCAGATCTATTTTCCCACAATTTTTACAAAGCTCATTTCCGTAAAATTAAACCTATCTAAGCAGGGCTTGTTTCGAGTTTACCAATCTATCTCTGGTCGCTGCGCTCTCCATTTTTTACAGAGAAATATTCAAACCCATCCATTCATCCATCCATTCTTCTACATACCCTCCTTGGTATAATCGTAGACTCCGCTCTCTACGAAACAAAAGAAACAAGTTATGGGCGGCAGCCACTCTTCTTCCGACTATTCAAATTATCTAGGTACATATCTTTATTTCATTGAACTCTATAACTCTCCCTATCAATAGTGCGCAAACCAGTCTTATAAATGACCCCAAGTCCTTTTTTCAATTTGTCAATTGCAAAAGTAATCAGGTTATCCTTCCTCCCTCGCTTTCGAAACCAAATTTTCAAGTGATCCTCCTACCCTTTTACTTCTGCAGTTATTGAAGAAAAGTTACTAAATCTTAAATGAATTTGTCCCTGGCCCAGATGAACTCCTCGCCGTTTGTCTTAAAAAAATGTTCTTCCAACCGGTCTCTACCGCTTTCCTACCTTTTTCGTCTATCCCTTACACAGGGAGAATTTCCCCAGAATTAATAAACACCATCTAAGCATGAAGTTACCAATTATCGTCCCATTGCTACACTCTCTTATATACCCTAACTCTTTGAAAGCATTTTATACGAAGCCTTAGCATGGTTTTCTAAAAGGTAGATCAACTACAATAAACCTTGTTGAATGTGTCTTTTACTCTCACAGCCTTAGAAAATGCAAAGAAATCGAAGTTATCGCTACTGATTTCACTAAAGCGTTTGATAAGATATCTCATCAATTGATCCTCTTCAAATTGTCTGTTCTTCGCTTTGAGCCTCTTTTATTAAAATGGGTTTCTTCTTACCTGATAAGCCGTTATTATAGCGTTCGCCTTAGATCCGCTCTTTCTGTTCAATTCCTGGCCTCATCTGGAGTTCCATAAGGCATTCATCTCGGTCCTCTTCTCTTCATTCTTACTATTAATGATGTTGAGAGGGCCATTTAACACCTCTCCCTCTTCCTTTACGCTGACGACACAAAATTTTTTAAAACTAATTCTTCTACCCATGACTCTGCCCTTCTTCAAGAAGACCGTGATCGGTTTTCAATCTGGTGCCTCAAACACTGCCTAGAACTTAATATAGCCAAATGTCAATCTATAGCCTTCTCACGTAAATGCAACCCGTCTCCTCCCCGACTTTATTTTTGCTATGGTCAACCAAATCCCCTGAGCTTAATTTTCGTCCGCATATCCTCAAAGCCTACTAGCTTTATCACTTGGCTTTATTCAACGGTGCTCCAAGGAATTTTCTAACCCGATTCAACCAGATCTCTCTATGCTACCTTTGTTCGCCCAGTGCTTGAGTATGCCAATCAAGCTTGGTTCCCCTTTCACCGAGTTCATGTTTCCCGAATCGAGGGTATTCACCGCCGATTCCTTCGAGCTCCGCTCCGTGGAATAAGCCTTTAATCTTACCTCCCTATCAGGATCGCCTCAAACTTCACAATATGAATTTAAAAATTAAAAGCCAATATAATTTTTCCTTAAGTTTTTATACAATCAAAATAGGATCCGCTGGCATCAATGTATGACATTTCTCCAGCGTGATACAAGGTCAAATATTCCTTTTTCGTAGAAGTGCGGACTTTTTGAGGCAATGAAATCTTCACATGCTTTTATGACCTCTGCTCGGTTCCGGAAGACCTTCTGACGGCAAAATGAATTCGGATTGCGGAAAAGATGGTAATCCGTTGGGGAAATATCAGGAGAGTACGGTAGATGCGGATGAATTTTACACCGTCACTTGTGAGGTATGGGGTCTAGCATTGTCATGCAAAAGGATCGAACCGTGCCTATTGAAGAACGCAGGTTGCTTTTCAGTCAATTTGGCATGCAATATGTCGATTTCCTCACAATATTTGATATCGTTGATCGTTTCGCCTTGTTGAGGAAATGAAAAGTCCTTTCGATGTGTACCAAATTATCACCATAACCTTTTTTGGGTGAAGATCGGGCTTGGGGGTGTGTTTTGGTTTTTCATCTGCATCCGACCACTGCCCAAATCTTTTACGATTATTAAACGGTATCCACTTTTCATCACAGGTGACTATCCGGTGCAAAAACGGTTCAATTTGGTTTTTTAATGTAAACGATGCGCAGATTTGCAGGCGTCATAGTTTTTGAGATTCGTTCAGTTCATGGGGTACCCACTTATAAAGTTTTTTTACCTTTCCTATGTGAGAAAAGTGTCGACTTATTATCATTGGGGATGCTTTGTGCAATCTCCCTCACCGATTTGGTTGGGTCCGCATCCACCGTTGCTTTTACAACATCGTGGTTAACTAATGTTTCCGGCTTCCCAGGTGGGTCATTTTCGAGGCTGAAATCTTCCGAACGGAACTTTCCAAACCAACGTCGTATAGTGCATTCGTTTACCACTACATCCTCAAATCGTCATTAATGTTTTTCATTGCCAATGACGCATTATGTTCCATTTTAAATTCGTAAAGGAAGAGCTTCGAATTTGAACTGCCGACACCATGGTAAATAATTCCTAGGAAAAAAGTAACGGTACTTATAACGAACCCTAAAATTCTCACACGTCAAGCACGCGTAGCACTTTATTTTATAAAAAAAGAAAATTTAACGTTCTGGCAACAGATGTTCACTCGAGAACTTCTTGTTTCCGACCATAGATGAACTAACCTAGATGGCAAATTCGACTAATACTTTTGCAAACCCTTAACTTTCGAACTAATATTTTTACAATTTCTATAACCTATTAGAATTTGCTAGAATGAGAACAATTTACAAGTAAAGCTGCTAGAATGAGCGCGATTTGCGCGCGTGTGTGTAATGTCGATGACTTTTTTTGAGTAAAACGGGCGTGTTTTGTGTAAAATTGGAGGGAAATTGTCATTGATGACCATTCACACGTATTCACAGACAGGGTCACAGGGATAGAGGCGATCAGTAGAAAACCGGTTTTAAATTTCCAATATCTGGAAAGTTTGATATCTAGGTTAGTTTATCTATGTTTCCGATTGAGAGAAAATCGGACATTTCATGTGGTAGAACCCAATAATATGGATATTATTAAACAACAATTGACATTAGCAGAAGAGCTACAATACCTCTATTTCAAGGCTATGGGAACAGGGCCCGACGCTGGATTGGAGGAAATAAGAAAACTGATGATTGAAGTGGATAGGTAGTGGGGTCAACCTTTAGCAACAATCATTAAGAGCTGCTGCAATTAGCCTTAAAAAAGACGTGTATTTTTCTGAAGATGTCGCAGGGCGAGTAAGCACGTTGTATTCAACAGCATCCTCAAAGATACGAGTAAGTGCCATTTTAAATAAAAGTAAAAGGGTAAAAGCCGAATTGCTAGGCGTAGCAGGGTTAGTCTGTAGACTCAAATTTCTTCTGTCTGAGTTAGAAGAAGGGATTCAAGAGTTTGGGCAAACTACAAATTGGAAAATAAATAATCTTCCCGATAATGAATTAGCCGATAACGCAATACAAAGCATTATCGCGGGGAAAAAGGACATCAGAAACAATATAAACTTCTGAAGATGCATCATATTTGTTATCACAAATATGTAGATCTTCCTAACTTCTCTGGGGAATATTCGCTTTGGCCGACATTTAAAGAGCTATTTGAATATTTAAAATATTGTACACAAAAAATGTGTATCCTTAAATCAAAATTAAGAAATTTTAATACTGCTTGGGAAATACTAAATGAAAAGTTTACAAATAAAAGCTTGCTAACCAACATGTATTTTGAAACATTCTTAGAAGCTCCTGCTGTGGTTGAGGAAGCTGAAAATGTTCGAGTGTTTCAGGAAGCAATCACTGAAAGTGTGCAAGCACGTAAGGCATTGTGTTTGACCACTGAGCAACTGCTTCTTGCGTTCCTTAATTATAGTACGTTCTAATTCAAAAGCTAGACAGCAATTTGAGGTTGATGTATAAGAGTTCGTTGGAAATTACCAAATTGATACCAATGCTTCGAATAAACAACCGTGCTTACAAGCAAACATGTCATCTAAGTGCATGTTTGGTTGTAACACATACCATGTTCGTAGTTTACAGACTTCTCTATCCAAGAAAAATGGAACAAGATGATATCCGAGAAACTCTGCACCAAATGTCTAAAATCAGGTCATAATGCTAAGGATTGTAAAGATTTAAATTAAAAAAATTGCTATGAAAATCACCATTAATTGTTGCACAAAACTACAGGATCATCTAAGGCGAAAAGTGTGGTAGTGAAAACAAATTTGAGTGCCAATAATAACCCAAAATATGTTTTATTATCTACTGTCCTTATTGGTATTAAAAATACTCGTAGTAGTGGAAACTACATAGAGGCAAGTGCCTTATTAGATAATGGATCGCAAGTGAACTTGATCACAAAGGAGTTGAGCAATAAGCTTAAATTAAAAACAAGGAAAGAAGTGTCCGTTGTTGAAGATATTTGGAGAAAATAATAATAATATCAATGAAAGGATTAATCTTAACATTAAATCCTTACAATTTAATTTCAAAACTACTGTTGAAAGTTTAGTAGTACCAAAAATTGTATCACAAGCCAATCGTAAAAAACAAAAATTGCTTAAAAAACAGAGAACATCAACTCAGCCGATTCATTCTTTGGTACACCAGGAAAAGTTGATATACCACCATGATCAAAAAGTTCTCGGGGGACACCACCGTGTGGCGCTCCCATTGCTCCGATTTGAGTTCTGTTTCTTTTGTTAAGTTGGTAGATCTGTTATTGACATTCCCTCTAAATCTTAGCGTCATAGTTTGACATTTGCAAAAGTTACGTAGCCAAAAGTACATCTATCTCTGTGTGTGTTGGCGATTTTTTACAATTTTAGAAATGGATTTAAATTTGCAACAACGAACTTGTATTCAATTTTGCGTAAAAAACGGATTTAATGGTGCGCGAACGTTGGAAATGTTGGAAACGATTTTCTAAAGAAAACGGTCGTTTACCAGTGGCACGAGCGGTTCAAAAATGGTCGTGAGTCAATCGAAGATGATGAACGCAGTTACAGAACATCGACATCGAAAACCGACGAAGTAAAAGAAATGTTGGTCAATAACCGCAAATTAAGCATCAGAGAGATAGCAGAGGACTTGAACATTGCCTATGGATCCGCCCAAAACATATTGGTTAATGATTTGGGTTTCCGTCGTGAAGCAGCAAAGTAGGTGCCAAAAGACCTCAATTTCATGCAAAAAAAGAGACCGTGTTGACGTCGCAAAAGAGATGATTTGCGAGGCTGAATCCGATCCCACATTCATCGAAAGGATCATTACTGGGGTCGAGACGTGGGTTTATGAGTACGACACGCAATCCAGACATCAGGCAAGTGAATGGCGTTCACCTAATGAGCCGAGACCAAAAAAACCATGTCGTTTTGAGTCAAAAAATAAAGCAATGCTCACGGTTTTCATGGATTACAACGGTGTAGTGCAATATTGAATTTTTTCCAGAAGGCCAGACAGTAAACAAAGAGTATTATTTGGGCGTTATGCGACGTTTGCGTGAAGCAATTGCTCGAAAGAGACCAGAATTGTGGGCAAAAAACTCGTGGATTTTGCACCATGATAACGCACCGTCGCACAGTGCCATCATTGTTCTTAATTTTTTGAGGAAAAATGCAACAACTATCATCCAACGGCCACCGAATTCACCTGATTTGGCTCCCTGTGACTTCTTTCTGTTCAATCGAGTTAAAAAACCACTACGGGGAACGCGTTTCAGCAGCCGAGAAGAAGTAATGGAAAAATCGCAGGAAGCACTGATGGACATACCGAAAACCGAATTTAAAAAATGTTTCGAGGATTGGATCAAGCGCTGGCATAAGTGTGTTGCAGTCGATGGGTATAACTCTGAAGGAGAAAATGTAGATTTAGATGAATAAACTTGTATTTCCAATTTTCTGAATACATTCTGGGAACTTGCTAGTAGTATTGCTAGGAGTTGAACTCTTCTTTGAATTACTTAAAAAGGGAAGAATTTATATAAAAAAAAGATACCCACCAATTTCAAAATAGTGTAGTCCGATGGCTAGTATGTGGTACGTATCGTAATCGTTCCAGCTTAGCCTAATATGGTGTTATAACTCATACTGATAAAAGTTAAATGGGGGGTCTGTGTAAACAGCTCCAAAAAAATTCGGATATATTCGGATGGTGTCACATTGTACTTTACCAAACACCTCAGATAAGGTCACCCCGACAACTTTCAGGAATATACTACCTTGAAACAAAATAAGAGCTCCGGAAAAGCCGGTCCCACAACTCAAAACCGACAAGCACAATTTGACAAGCGATTATTTGAGTTTATTGCCGATTAAATTTTACCCCTATCTATTGTTGAAAAAAATCGTTCGTCAAATTGTTTGAAGGTACTGGCCTTAAGGTGCGCAGCAGACCCAAAATAATGTGTTTGTTAAATACACATTATAAAAATATGATAGACACCATAAGACTGGCAATGAATTATCCCAATTGTTTCTGCACTACTGCTAATATTTGGTCGGCTACTCGTCGTAGAAACTACTTTGGATATACCATATGTACTTGCCACTGGCTGGACCACAATTTCACAAGTTATTCAGTGGCATTAGCGTGTAGAAGGTTTTCTGGAGTTTATTCTGCAGTAAAAATTGCGGACCACATATCAGAAATCAATACAGAGTTCGGTCTTAACAATTTAAATGTTGTAGCCACAATTACAGGATTTAAGGAATTTTGAATTGGCAATACATTCAGATTCATGAAAAGTAGGATCTGCCAGCTGAATATTGTGTGGTATGTTCCAGGACGAGATATTCAATTTGTTACTAGGTTGTAGATAATGGTATGTAATACGAAGGCTTCTAGTCTGGTTGAAAAGGCATTTTGTTTTGAGCTTAACAGTACATTCACTCTTTTTTGAGACTTTAGGTGGCCTTGACCAATGCCTTGAATGCGCATGTTTGTAGACGATGGCGCTAAACTAAGCCTTTTTACAGCAGAAGTGCTCGGCATTCGATTTCATTTCTATTGTTATTAGTGAGTCTCACTCTCGCAGTTCCAAGAATTACGGATTTTTCCTTTGTATGACTCGTTGTTGTGAGTGCAGATGTTGGCTCTGCATGTTTCTGCGCTCTTGCGGATGAGCTAGAATGTGCTGTCTGTTGAAGTGTATTCTCATTTGCTTGGGCCGTTGAACGATGTGCTTGAATGTCATCACTATGTAGTAATGAGCTATGTTTATTAGAGCGTATCTTGCATCCCCTCAGAGTGTAATTGGATGCGAAATGTCCTTCTTGTGTTCTTGCAAAAGTTTTTCTTGAGAAGCAAACTTGTTACGATTAGCTGGACTCATTTGTAAGAATTTGTTGCAATGGTATAAAGCATGATTTTTGTTGCATGCAATGCATTCCGTGGACGATTGCTGCCCTTTGTTCGTTGTGGTTAATGTAGCCGAAGATCTTGTCTGATTTTTGAATTCCTCAATCCTTTTCTCTTTATTCCCTAAGGCTTCAAGAGATTGAAAACGTCTTTCCAGGAAATTAAGAAACTCCGTCACAGACTGCAATTCCCTAGGATTGACCAAACTTTATTCATAAAGAGCATGCGTACTTCGATCAATTTTCTTGTAAAGGATTGGAAGAATGATCGGATCCCATGTTAATGTGGGGACCTTCAAATTCTCTAATCCCATCAGGCATTCCCTTCTGGTTGATGGTTGGTCAGAAACTTGCTCTGGTTGGTTGAGCAGCTTGTTAACAAGTGATGCAACAAAAAGCCTCGGGTTCTCGAAGCATCTTCCACGCCGCGTTGTAGTTGTCAAATGACAGTGCTAAATACCTCAACAGCTTTTCGGCCTCTCCCTTTAAGCTAGTCTTGAGATACCACATTTTTTGGCAGCTACTCAATGGCTGCTTATGAACCATCTCCATGTAGAGATCAGAAAATTGACGCCACTTTCCATAGTCTCCATCAAATTCTGGAATGGTGATTTCTGGCAGCTGTAGCATGGATGAAGTGGCTTGCTGGACTTGCTGATAAGTGTCCATTGGAGCTTCCAGTTTGGTAGCCAGCCACACTAGTACTTCTTGAACTTGTTCCTCTAATTCAATGTACGCCTTTATGTCATAGCCTAATGAGATGTAGTCTTGAGTGAGCTCTCCAAGATCTTGATGAAGTTCTTAACTTTGGGTCCAATATTTGTTGATTCCTTGAATTTTTAGTTCAAAGAATGATTTTGATTGGGCTGTTGTATCTGTTGCATCGACAATAGCGAGGAGCCTTCTTAATGAATCAGATATCAGCCTTTGTCTTTTTATGAGCCTTGTTGCTTCAGTCGACGTATTTCTTGTAGCTTCTTGTAGAGCACGTCTGATTGGTTTCGGCCTTGTGTCTGTTGACCTTTGTGTGGACGAACCTGCTTCTGTCAAGGCATCAGCCTCTTCATTAGAACTGTCTGTTTCTTCAGCAAGCGTATAACTTGCAACTTCTTGTGGAGCTCGTTTAATCGGTTTCGGCTTTGCATATGTTGGCTCTTGTGTTGATGGCCCTGCTTCTGCCTTCACATCAAGGAACAGCTTCTCGACTTTTCCAACGGTATCGCCTTGTATGTAAGGCGTATGGGCTCCCATTGCCGCTGCAAGTCTCTGATGATTGGTTGAAAATTCTGCCCATATTGCGTCGATTCGTTGCAATCTTTCATCTCGGCACTCAGGGGTCTTTCGCTGTGGACCGTCCTTTCCGAGGTTAATTTTAAGTTTAGTCAATTCTTCTGCCAGAGCCTTCTGACGAGAAATGAGCTTGTAGATCTCCACTTCTTCCATTGTTCCTTGTTTTTACTCAAGCCTCTCTGATGTGTTCGGGACTTTGTTTTTTGTCTCGGACTACCTTCCCACTGGTAGGTGGTAGTAGGAAACAAAATGTTCAAAACTTTGTTTTAGACTTGATTGACTTCTTTACTCCTTACCTCTGGTGAGGGGTAGCAAACAAGGTAATGTTTTTAGAGAGAAAGCACAAGAGCGGTGATCACGTCGGGGTCACCAAATGTTTGAGAGAATCTATTTTGATTCGAAGATAATCGTCAAGCACATAAACTTTTCGAAAGCGTTGATTGTGTAAAGGCACATTAACCAGTACAACGGAGTAAAATAAAAACACCGTCTCTTACGCTTAACTCTTAACAAGTGAAGTTTGTTCTGAATACTCGTAAATTCTAACTTATATACTATTTTACAAATGAAGATCGTGGGAATGGAACCGAGAATTGGTGTTGGAATTAATTTGGAATCATCAAGTTGCTAGCGTATATTTGACAACTGATACTGACACCTTGCGAAAAATCAATTGCTGGTGTGCATATGACTTACATTCGCGTCTGTTACATTCGGTAGCAAAAGTAGAATAGATATGGAATACTACTGGAATATTTATTAATTTGAGTCCTATTTATTAAGTTAGATTTTACAGTCTGGTGGGAAAGAAACAAAATGGATTGTGCTGAAATTTAGAATGGGGTGTGCAAGTAAGTTCGCACATACTTGTTACGAAACCTAAAGAAAAAAAAAAACAGTAGAAAAATAAAAAGATTTTATTTCACGACGAAATACTTACCTGCTTCACCTTGTTTGTTATGGGTTTTGTTTTGACAGGTTGAAGAGGTTTGTTCCCTTTGCCGAACATGGCGGAGCATTCAGCCACACAAAAAGGACAAATGATTGAGTAGTAAGCCATAAGAGTAAGAGGAAGAAAGGAGATGACTACCGTAGAAAGGGGAGCAAATGATTAAAAATCAACGAAGAAAATATTTGCCGTTTCCTTTGACGTAGGATTTCTCCAATCAAAAACAGTTGGCGAACGAGCGGTGGAATCTTAGTCGTTGCAACGGAGATAAGAAAACGGAAGGCTTTCTAACAGAAAAAAAAGAACCGCGGGCAACGTAAAAATCGAGGAGATAAAAAGGAGAATTTTCGGAAGAACCAGGAAGTCCAAAGCGAGCAGTTGAGGTCAGGAGACTACAGCCATAGCAAAGAAAAAAAAAAGTTTAATTTTAAATAAAAGAACAAAAACAAAAGTTTACCTCTCGGGAACCAGAATTTTTTGAAGTTTCTTTTTTTTACTTTTGTCCTCTTTTTACCCGATTGAAACTCGGTAGTTTCGATCATTAGGCAATTTTCGTTACAATATAAATCTTAACAGTGTGCATGTCAGATGGCTATTACAGACTTTCTTAAATATTTTAAAGCTGACGCAAGTTTATACAAAAGGCATTTAAAGGTAATTTTGCAGCTGTAGCTAAATTTTACTTTTTGAAATTATTCCACTTTTAGAATTGAGCAAGCTTTCAAAATTTTTAATATGCCTTGGTCAAAGAATAAGTACCCGAAGTCGGCAGAACAGATTGATTCCATTCTAAATGGGTCACTAATTGTTCCTGTAGTGAGACGCTGGAACTCTACATGGTATGACGCAGTTTCAAGATTCTTATCGCACAAACCCAAATTAAATGAATTATGCACTAGTTTATCGGTTGATCGGTTTTCGGAAAACGATCTGCAATATTTGGAAGAATATTGCACGAATATGAAGCCTTTGGCAGAAGCAATAGACCATCTACAACAGAACAAAAACATATTTTTTGGAGATCTGATTCTAACCTTAGTAACATTGAAGATGAAATTGATAAGGTTAAAATGATCTAGTGAGACAACGTTATTAAAAGTCTCAATTGCAATGTTAATAGAGACTCTAATTAACCGTTTTAAGACATATTTTTATTTGGAACCAGAAGCTAATGATGCCATAATTGTTGTTATATTGTGTCCCGCAATCAAATTGAAGTGGTTGAAAGGTCTCTTTTCCAGGACTCGTAAACACTCCAAAACGTGGCGCTACATATTTTATAGAATAGTTTATTTAAAAATTGCGGCTGTGCATCGTTTCTCAGATGACCTCTCTCTTTTGGAAGGGTCTACGGCCGTACCAACAGCTCCTGTAAGTTTTGAATTATTATGAGCCACTAAATTTTTCTTATTGTACATAACAACAGCTAGAGAAATACGTAGGATTTGTTACTATATTGGTTTTTCTCCGAATGGCGGACTTCCAAAGTTAAACTTGCAAAATTCGCTGAAAGATCTCCAAAAAATTGTTAATAACAAATGAACTATGCTATATAAAAATCCTACGTATAATAGACAATCTATTTTTAAAGGTCTAGTTAAAAGTTGAAGTAAATTGGTTAAAATTGTTAATAACAAATGAACTATGCTATATAAAAATCCTACGTATAATAGACAATCTATTTTTAAAGGTCTAGTTAAAATTTGAAGTAAATTGGTTAAAAATTGTTCAAACTATGAATGCGCCTAATTTGAAAAATGCTGCTTTGAGATAAACCCGCTTAAAATTTTAAGTTATAGAAAGTCTACCTAGCGGCCTAGTATTATACTTAAAAAACCAAGTACCGGCCATAATCTTTTGGGGTATCATTTTTCAGGTCCTTTTGTTTTTGAAAATCCTAGAATGGGCTAACCCTTTAAGTATAAAATGCTAGGTTTATCATTACGAAAATTGTCACCTACGTAACAATTTGATTCGTGACTCAAATACGAGTACCTAAAATGAACTTGTAATTGAAAAATACTTGAAAATGTACTCGGCAGTATTGCAGTACCTAGTAAATGTACTTGAAAACTTGTACTTGTACTTCGTGGTTTTCAAGTATCAAATACTCGTACTTTCAAGTACAAATACAGGTACAAGGTACTGGGTACTCACACAGTATAGCAGTACAAATGTACTTCAGTACTTTACAATTCTGGTTCTAAGTATTTTTTACCACATCACTGTGTATTTAGACCTGACAGCTTATCAACGAAACTAAGAGTTGTGTTTGATGCATCATATAAAACGAACAATAATGCATATATGTATGTAGGTCCTAAGTAGCAAGAAGATTAATTTAATATTCTTCTAAGATTTCGAAAACGTAAATACGTTATTTCAGCAGACATTGAGAAAATGTTCAGGCAAATATGGATTAAAGGGGAAGACCAGAGATTTCAATTAATATACTGAAGATGGAATGATAAACAACCGCTTGTACTTGTAACTTGTGGAACAGCTGCAGCTCCGTATTTAGCAGTTAAATGTGGCAGAGAAGAAAAGAGGAAATGATTCAAAAATATCAGAACTTATAAATACAGATTTATATATGGACGATTTAATGACAGAGACTGAAGCTTTTGAAGACATCAAGATATTGCAAGCAAACGTTTCTTCAGTTTTGATAAAATACCGTTTCCATTGGAGGAAATGGTGTTCCAATGATTCAAGGAGTTTAGCCTTGAGCAAGACAGGCAAGTGCATTAAAAATCAACAATGCAACTGCAGATGATTGTAACTCCTAACAACTTGGGTTCCAAATAATGATCAATTGCCTATAAAATGCAAGTGGGAATGTGAGAAGCCAACTAGAAAACGAAATATTCTGTCAGAATATTTCGAAAATGTTTGATTCGTTAGGCCTTATAAACCTTGTCACAGTCACCGCAAAAATTTTAATGCAACAGCTTTTTAAGACGAAGATTAATCGGGATGAAATGGGATTAAGTGAAATCACCAAGCTTAAGATAAAAGCAGAGCTCCCGCTATTAAATCAAATTTAGGTACCAAGGCGTATTTTATATGACAATCCAAGTAAAATGGAATTGCATGGATTTTGTGATGCTTCTTTGAAGGTTATATGGAGCGGTAATTTATGCAAAATTCACAAATGTCGCAGGTGAGAGTTGCATAAATATTGTGGTAGCAAAATCTTGAATTGCACCAATTAAAACCATTACACTATCAAAATTAGAATTCTGTTCCGCGGTATTAGTAGTCGAACTAATAGCCTTAAGTTTCAATATAACCTTTTTTTCTATATTCTAAATTGGTTACACATAGATCCAGGAAGACTTCAAATATTTGTATCTAACAGAGTAAGTTTTATTCAAAAAAGCAGCTGCATCGAAAACTGGAGACATATCAATTCGAAAGAAAATCCGGCGGAACTTATTTCTAAAGGTATTTTACTATCAGAAATATTTAGTCACCCTTTATGGTTTTATGGACTTAATATTTTAAAAACTGATGAACATATTGGTGGCTTAGTTAAATTTGATAATGAACTAAGGCTTCCAGAGCTAAATAATATTGCCTCTTAGTGGCCACTTTAAATGAGAATATATTATCAGGAATAGATCACAAAAATAATCCTGAGTTTTTGCAAAATACAGTTGTAAATATTTTTAAATTTAGGCATATTACAATGAAAATACATTAAAATATTGCATACAATATAAAAATGAAGCCTTAGAATTTCTAATAAAAAATATTCAAAGAAGGCATTTTGAAACCGAAAGAAAAATATAATAACAGTTCAAAATTAACCTCACTAGCTCAGTTCTTAGATGCCAATGGAATTATTAGAGTTGGAAGTACTATAATCAAAAATTGAGCACTTCCCGAGGAAACTGAGCGCTCTTTTATACTTCCTTATAATGGTACAATTGTATGGTTGTTATTAAACCACATACATAAAAAACCTTTACATGTATGTAGGTCCACAAGGTCTTTTACCAATAACCTGACAAAAGTCTTGGCTATTACGGTGTAGACAGTTACCAAGTAAGGTTGTAAATAAATGCTATAGATGCTTTAAAGCAAACCCTCGACCATTATATCAAATAATGGGTGATTTTCCAAAAGAGCGATTAATGGATACCAAACCATTTAGTAATGTAAGAGTAGGTGTAGATTTCTTGGGTCCCATACGGATTCACCATAAAATAAGAGGGAAATAGGCAAATAAAACTTACGTTTGCGTATTTGTATACTCTGCACCTAAAGCTGTACATTTAAAAGTCACATCAGACATGAGTTCAGCAGGCTTTATAGGAGCCATTAAACGATTTATAGCTCGACGGAGTTGCCCATCAAACATTTTTTTGGACAACGGAACAAATTTCATTGGAGCAGCCAATAGCTTGCATGAAATTTTTAAACTGTTTCAAAAACACTCCCATAAATTAGAGATAAACAGTTTTTGCAATCAGAAGGAAACCCTTTTTTAGAGTAATAGATGGTATAATGAAGAAATGTGTATTCTTATGACAGAGATTGAAGCCATTTTAAATTCTAGGTCATTGACATCGCTATCAGACAATCCAAGTGATATGACGCCGGAACCTTTTCTAATAGGGGAACCTTTATAAACCATTCTTGATAGCAGTGATAGGAAGAGTTATCACGGTCTACGGGCCGACTGGAAAGCAGTGGAAAGAAATTCTAAAGAGTTCTGGAGTTGGTGGTCATTAGAATACCTGTCTGGATTACAACGAAGGGTAGAATGAAGGGTTCCACATAAGTACGTTGAAGAAGGTGCATTGGTTCTTTTAAAAGAGGACAACACCCCACCTATGCAATGGAGGAGAGGTCAGTTTAAACGTGCCATTTTGGGTCAAGATGGCAAGTGTAGAATGATTGACGTAAGGACCAGCACTGGTGCATCAAAAAGATCGGTGCACAATGTTTGTCCTTTCCCTACCTCAGAAAATATTCAACCTGAAATTGTGAATGTCGATACTAAATATGGCAGAGTTTTCGGTAATAAAGAAAAATCACCGAATGGACACGTAGTTATAAGAAGTTCGGCAAGAATAAAAAGTAAGAATATCATTTCATTATTGCTAGGATTGTTAATTATAATCCTTGTTATTAATTGTGAGACTAATGTAAATAGCTTTAGAAATACGGCTGGAGTTTTTGTAGAAAAACGAGGGTTTATAGGACTGACCAGTACGGCATGGAATATCATAGTCCATATAACATAAGCGGATACAATGAAGACCTGACTAAAATTGAGCATTGCTTAAGTACGAGGGACGTTCAAACTATTCTCGGTATCGGGGTGAAACTGTGGTTGCATATATAAATTGACTTATTTATCAAGTAATACTATTATTTTAGTGCATTTATGTAAAATTTCATATAAATGTGATTATTAATTCGCGTTTTATATCTAGTTAAACAGAATCATAATGGCAACTGAGACGATGATGGTGAAAATTGAGCATCGCGCTGTAATTAAATTTCTCACTAAGCAAGGAAAAAGTCAAAAAACTATTCATGAAGAGATGGTGGCTGTTTACCAGAGTTCCGCACCTTCATTATCAACTGTGCAAAAGTGGTCAAGTGAGTTCAAGAGAGGCAGAGAGAGCATTGAAGACGACCCCCGCTCCGGCGCCCCGGCTACTGCTTGTACGGGAGAAAGCATCAAAGAAGTCGAAAAACTTGTTCTTGAGGATGCCCGAATAAAGGTGAAAATGATGGCAGAGATCACCAAGCTTTCAATTGGTACCATTCACACCATTCTTCATGGTGAAAAGTGAGAATCGCATGCTGTAGAGAGCTTTTGTAGATGTGTAGTGAGAACGCGGGCGGTGTTATGGATCGAATTGTTACTGGGGACGAAACGTGGGTCCACCACTATGACCCTGAAAGCAAACAAGAGTCCATGCAGTGGCATAAAAAAGGAACAGACCCCCCGAAGAAGTTCAAAGTCACTCCGTCTGCCCGAAAGCTCATGGCCACAGTTTTTTGGGACTCAAAGGGAATCTTGCTCATTGAGTACAAAAAAAAGGTATTGCTTCTTCATGACAACGCTCCTGTTCACACGGCGCGAGTTTCCAAGGCTGCTGCGCGAGATTGTGGTTTCGAAGAAATCCAACACCCACCCTATAGTCCAGACCTTGCCCCTAGTGATTATTTCCTGTTTCCGGATTTGAAAGAATGTCTTCGTGGAAAAAGATTTTCGGATGATGAAGAACTCAAGCCGGCAATAAATGGAGGAGGAGGAAATTTATTTTTTTGAGGGTTTAAAAAAGCTTATCTCAAGATATAACAAATGCATTGATGTTAGGGGAGATTATATTGAAAAATAAAAACAATTTAAATTAAATTCGCATTTTCCTTCATATCGATACCGAGAATATATTGAACGCCCCTTGTATACTTCAAGAATTTAATGGTTTAACCCACGGTGAACAGATGACTTTGATGATTCACAAGTTTTACAGCAGATACAACACTATAATCGAGAACCATCATGTAATCGCTCTCTCGGGAGGTGTTAAAAAAATATCACCACGCTCAGTATTATTTGCAAGAGGACTGTTTCATTCTATGTTTGGTTTAATGGATGAGGAAGATGCTGAGCTACTAGTTGGAAGAATTATACACAGGAAAATGATAAATATCTGCTGAAACTCCTACGTAATCAATAATCGGTTCAAGATACAACGATAAGCATTATAAAAAGCAAAATGAAGTGAGCTGAGAAAACTTCAAGGTATTGAACAATTCTTTGTATACCTTGAGTAACACCATTACCAACGTTCGTAATTATGATATATGTATTATTGGGTGCCATAACCAGCGCAAATATCGCCATTGACTGCTTTGAACAAATGCAAAGAGACATTATAAGCGCCATTTGGAATTCCAGAGGAAATTTCTTGGAAAGAATGCTGCCAGTGGAAAAGTTTCAATAACAAATTGAAAGGATTATGCTGAATATAAGGAAAAATATTTGATTGCCTGATTCGGAACGTGTGGAACTTGTGCGCACTGCTGCCACCACGGTAAAAGCCACAAATGATTTTATATTATTAAATATGTTTTTTGATGTTTATTAAAAATACATTTAATAAACAGAGACATTTTTGAATTGTATACAATTTATCCGTATCTAACGTCTCACAATGGGGTTTATGCAAGTAATAATCCAGCATATCCCCATATTTTAAGAGATGATAGAAGAACAATGTTCTACGGTGTGAATGCCGAAATTTTACCACTGTAGAACCATTCCTGGAATAACTCTTTGCTCACAAATGCATCCGCTTTATAAATTTGAAGGTAATAAAAATTGCGAAATACAGTTGTTGCAAAAGAAATAAGGAATACCAGAAAGCTGCGAGCTCTAAGCATAATGCCAAAACAAGAGTTTTGGATTCAATTGCAAATACGTGGATTTTCTCAATGAGTGAAGAAATAGGAGCAGAGGTAATTTGTGAAAATGACCACCAAGCTATCATCGAGCACGGTGTTGTGTAACTGGATCCGGGATGTCTACTGACAACCGCGGTGATCCGCTTTTGGGCATATGAAGACATCACATCTGAAATCTGGTACGAACTACCACGACTGAACATCTCCGACTACCTTCCCTCAGTCAAGAATTTCTCAATCAAGAGTGGAATAGAATTTTTCAAATTTCCGGATATTCCTCAACCAACTACAACATAATTTGGGGAATTTCATCATATGGTACATTATGGCATGAATGCCACAACATTCATTCTTCTTATTGAAGCTGGAGTAATTCTCTACCTTTTAATCACTCGAATACGCCTGACATCGAGGGATGTATACCTAATTGGAGGTTACGAGGGTTGTCTGAAAGGTTTCGGACCGCAACGTAAAAATAGCGGCACTCGTCAATAAAAGCTAGTGGATGCTAGTTGTGCATCTTTTGAGAGTTACTTACCGAAGTTTCAGTCATTTTGGACGAGCAGTTTTTACTTGACAGTCGTTTGAGTGAGTCGATGTGAGTGTTTTTTGTGAAAATGGAAAAAATTGAGTATCGAGCTGTTATTAAATTCTTGTCTTTGAAAGGTAATACGCCTACGCAAATTAAAAATGAGTTAGACTCTGTGTATGGGGACTCTGCGCCATCATTTACCACAGTGAAATTTTGGGAAGCTGAATTTAAACGTGGCCGTAAGAGCTTGGGAGATGATGAACGTTCGGGACGTACAAAAACTGCAACCACTGGCGATAACATTGCTAAAGTTCACCAAATGCTGTTAGACGACATCCGAATTAAAGTGAGAGAGATAGTAGAGGTTATGAAAATGTCCAAAGAACGTGTTTGTTACATATTAAATCAAGGTTTAGGCATGAGAAAGCTGTCCGCGCGTTGGGTACCGCGTTTGCTTACGTTAGACCAAAAACGTGTTCGAATGAACATTTCCAACGCTCTGTTGGCGCAGTTTAGGCGCAATAAATCCGAGGCAGAAATTACGGAAAAACGAAAATCCTGTTTCACCAAGACAACGCGCCGTCTCACACCTCAGCGGTTCCCATGGCGAAAATCCATGAATTACGGTTTGAACTGCTTGATCATCCGCCATATTCACCAAATCCAGCTTCAAGCGACTTCTTTTTGTTCCCTCATTTAAAAGTTGCGCTCGGAGGACAAAGATTTTTGTCAAATGAGGAGGTAATCACCTTCGTGAACAATTATTTTGCAGAGAAAACGCCAAGTACTATTTGGACAGTGTGTAGAGTTACAAGGAGACTGTGTAGAAAAATAAAAAAAATTTTAGGAAAAATGTCTTGTAACATTGTTCTGTCGGAAACTTTTCAGACAACCCTCGTATGTATATACGCACTGCGTCCGTTTTATGTATTAAATAGATTTATGATTTGTTATAAATAGATAGAGAGCCGCGAATAACCAGGTTATCATTTCTCCATAACTAGTTGTTGCGTTTTCTTTTTTAGCTGTTGCGTTATCGTAACAGTGCCCATTCGGTCTACATGTCCTCTCATCAGGCGGTTGATGCGCAGTTTTCTGACTAGGTCAATGTCTTTGTACAGTTCGTGTAGTTCGTCGTTGAATCTTTTCCTCCAAAGACCGTCAACGCAAACGGGATCGAACATTTTTCGAAGGATTTTTCTCTCGAAACGACTGAGAATATCTTCATCCACATTCGATATAGTCCATGCTTCTGCGCCATAAAGTAGAACTGGGATGATCGAGGTTTTATATCGAGTCTCCTTATTTTTTCAGCATAGGGCTTTACTACTCATAGCCGAGAGGTAGACAAAGTCCTTTACTAGCCTCTATAAATGCTATCATATGCGGCCTTGACACCGATGAAAACATGGTGGGTATCGACTTGGACTTCTTAGGTTGTTTACAGGATCTGCCGTAATGTGAAATTTGGTCGATTCTGGACTTTCCTGGTCTGAAAACACACTGATAGGAACCAATAAGGTTGTTGACGAAGGGTTTCAGACGTTCACACAATATGGTAGATAAGATTTTGTATCCGACATTGATACCTCTATAGTTAGCGCAGTTGAGGGTTTCTCCTCTTTTGTGGATAAGGCATACGTTCTGAGATTCCATTCATCAGGCATACACTCTTCTGACTAGATCTGAGGAATGAGTTGGTGCATACTCTCCACAAAGCCATTTCCAGCTGCCTTGAATACCTCGGTCGGTAAACCGTCAAGCCCAGATAATTCGTTGGATTTAAAATTTAGATATTGACATCCTTACTTCGTCCTGGTTAGGTGAACAGAGTTTTGGCTATCATCGTCTGAGTTGAATGGTTTATTCTGCCTGACCGTTTTAGTTTTTACTTATCAAAAGTCATTGCAATGGTAGTTGAAAGTTGACAGTTCAAAAATAGTGCGAAATTTGAAATAACATCTCTTGTTTCCGTGACCGTCAACATAGACCGGCAAACAGCTTCGAACACAATAAATTCGAGAATTGTTGAGCAGAACAATACCACGCTCTGTTAAGTTTCGGAATACTCGAGCATCTTATGGAACTGCATCGCTGCTGAACAATCCAGACATGGATCCCTAGGAGCAAATAGTAGGCAGCTTGACAACGCCAAGCCACCAATGCCCAACTTGAAACAAATGGTTGACTTTCAATTGCTTTCTGAGACCAGTCATAGGTAAAAAAACTGAGGGACATCTAATGGGAAGACAC
Organism: Volucella zonaria; assembly: GCA_963966105.1. NCBI lineage: Eukaryota > Metazoa > Arthropoda > Insecta > Diptera > Syrphidae > Volucella > Volucella zonaria. The sequence goes on along the minus strand of OZ014530.1, from coordinate 87,331,248 downwards.
GCGCAGAGATTGTGTATTCCCTACAACATTTTCTGCAGGAGCTGCAGAGACAAAGAGACAGAGGAATCTTGGCAAATGGTTACATCCGAGATTAAATGATATCTGCTCTATAAAGATTACCTACGGGTACCTTGGGAAATTTATCAAGAAATCTCTTTCCATGGTATGTAGGCCATCGTTCCCCTCCCCCTCACCGATGTAATCTTCTTCTATCGTTTTATTTGTCCCTAACAGCAGCATTCAGCCGTTTCAAACTTTCGAACAATCATTCTGCTGAAATTAAAAGTTGCCATAAGTACCACTCCCGGACGTATTTTCTCTGAAGTTTGCAATGTTTATACATACTGTATCTGAAAAGCAATATCTAATGAATTATTTCTTTTTAATTTAACTTTATTTTAATTCGCTTAAAAAAAATAGATTGATCCACATTTTCGTAAATAAATCACCATATGTATTTAATCAAATGATTTGTTTCTGTTTAGCATATCTTAATTCTAGAAAAAAACAAACAGTTCCTATATGTATATTTACTAAGATAACCAATAGCCCTGAAAATGCGACACAATAAATTAGAACCAATTCAATTTTTACGTTTACCTTTTTTATCTTGAATTTGTAAATAATTAATGGCTTAAGATAAAAAGCGGATACCTTGTGTTAAAATGCTTGCATTTGTATAAATTGTTGGTGCATTAAGGATTTAAATAACTCTTGGGGTATTTATGTATATACGAAAGATGTAAATGTGATTTTACGCATATTTGCTTATGAATTAGTTTTTTGATTATGAGCCGAGAAGAAAGAGAATGTTTCCATCACCAAAATCAGTTGCTATTTCTTATAATATATTAAGCCGCCTACTCTAAGATTGAATTAATTTTTTTGATCGTTCTTCTTGCTAGCGCATCTATACATGTAATTAACCAATTAGCCCTTAAAGTACGAGAACTTCCGCAACAAAATAATGATTAATCATTGATCTCAGCAATGTGTTCTGTAAACAGCATCATTCATCAATAAATACGTTGGCATAATTACATAAGCATCTCAGCTGATTAGTACTTTAAGTCCAAGAACCCGTCATTGAATTAACTGGTAGTGCTCATAGAAATGTAATTTTGACAGAATTACGCACTTGGTAGTACATAATTGGATTTTAGCTATTCAGCACTTACCTGAGAAATCGGAATGACTAAATGGCTAAACATTTTTAGACCTTGAGGCACTAAATCATTACCTTCACCTAACTAACTCTTCAACAAAGGCTAGATGCTTAAAGGTACGGTTTTGCACTGCTTATTTACGGGGTGTGTGTTAATAGAAAACCTGCAAACTGTCATGACTCCAGCTTGTTTGATTACGTGCAGAGCTGTATAAAATGCTTTATTAGTTGAAGATTTAATTTAACCAACATAAAAATTTTATTTCATCTACATGTGGATATGCATATATAATTGAACTTGAATGCTCTTAGCGTTTCACATGGCTATGATTAATACAGATAGGTACTACCTAAAATGACTTTATCGAAATATGCGCAATATTGTACGATATATTGCAAAATGTATTTTATTAGGAGAAGATACAAATTAACAGATTACGCCGAATCCTTTCAAATTAAAAATAGTTTTCATTTAACTCAAATCGATTCAAACACTACTAGAAAATGGCTTTTTATTAACTATCTGCAAAAGTAACTAAAATTTGGAATTTTTTTTTTGAGTTGTATTATTACTGCGAGTACTACCAAGCAATCGGAGAATGGCTGAAATTCGTCTTTCCGTCCCTATGTTATGTCATCGCTGACCCATTAGCCAAACTCATACAAGATTTTGGTTTCAAGAAGATCAACTTTTCAAGGCACGATGGTAGTGTTCAAACTACTCGCATTTTCTGACACATGTAATGTGAATTATCTTTGTAACTGCTTCATACCTTTGTGTGATTTGACCATTAAGAGTATACTATTCAACAAAAAGATTTAAAATTGTTGAGATTAATATTAATATTAAATATCCTTCCCTACTACACGATGTGAGTTACATATTACATTGCTGATATTAATTATTTTTGCTTTGTATGTGCTCGTATATGATTTAATAAAGCTTTTATTTCATATATTTATAAATTAACGTGAACGTCTCAAGAGTATTATGCACTTCAAGGGAGGTTGTTTGTGAATCTATTCATTGTTAAAAGAATTGTAATGAAAAATGAAAGAAAGATTTATTATAGCACTGTTAACTTTATTGAATAATCGAACAATACTTAAACAAATGTTAAATATAAGTTTACAAAATGTTTAGCAACATCAATAAAAATATAGCAAAATTAGAACAGATATACAAACTGTAATTCCAAAACTGAAATTAAAACTGAAAATAAAACTGAATTTTATAACGTATTACAACACAGAACATTACAGTCGTTTTATTTCTTACAATAAGTTCTAAGCTCAATTTATCAGTAAAAGATTCCACAGTCGTTAATACAACCCAACACATCCATTAACATTTTGGTCCATTCGAGCCGCGAAATTAATGTCCGTAAATCTAAAGATAAAAGAGAAATAATACATACGACAAACAGTTTAATTTATAATAGGTACCTGTGTGTAAAGTGTGAAGAGTGATTAATTGTGCACATCAAGGAAAACCAATCCGAAGAATTTAGCTGTCCATATCAGGAGCTGCAACACATAAAGGATTTTGTCGCCAACAACTATCCACAAGTGAATACTGCACAAATTTTTCTCTATCGATTACATATATTCCATAAAATAAAATCTCCTACGGAAAGCTCCAGCTTAATATCCTTGCTACCATAAAACAAGATAGGTCAAATTTCAATAAAGTCGATAAAATTAGACTAGGGAAAATTAATTACTTTAAATTGAGATGAGAGATGATGGAAAAGCAGAGCAGAGTAGATGGTAGTCATCAACTGATTCTTGGAACGGGTAAAATCGAAACTGAACTGAAACAAGAAGATCTGGAAGCAGCATACAACACCATCCACGAAATATATGCAGAATACAAAATGTAATTTTTGGATAATATGGACAAGTTAAGATCCGAAGAAACCTCAAAATGCAGCGGTATAACAGCAACGGCATCGGTAGAGAACAGTGATAGCAGTGGGCTCAGGTTACCCGTTATCACACTTTCAACATTTTCCGGTGGATACGAAACATGGAGATCTGTTCACGACATGATCGAGTTATGTTGTGCCACCAACAGTTTAATAAAAAAAACACTTTATTTATCACAATTCTTAACTCTATGGAAGATAGCGAAAGAGAGCCAACCGAACTAAACTCATCTGCATGTTTTATATGGCAAATATCTTGATGAACACAGGTTTACCTGTGGGAAAGGAATGCGCTTTGGCGAAGGTGTCATATTTGCCAGCGCGTGTAGCGGAAAATGTAAAAATGATCCGCGCATTGTTGGTCATGCATTCTACGCGTGATTGGTAGCTTGGCATGCAACAAAATAAGCGAATGCTATTAAGAGGAAAACGGAAGTGAAGTCTGTGACGTAACACGCCCCTCCTTAGGATTCTGCTCCGGAGAATCTATATTCTTAACTTCGATTTTAACGCTAGTCTTATTTAGTTTATTTATTTTTCGAAATGCAGTCATGATTACAATTAAAATAGTTATTATGATTGGTGTTATTCCGAAATTTATATGTCCATACGCGATATTTCTACGTTTAATTTCTTCTATCAGTTTCCGATTTTCCAGATGTTTTGTATTAATTTCCTCTGCAGAAAAGTTTATTTCGATTTACCCTATAGTTACATTATTAAAGTTTGGTATGATGTAGTTATCATATATTAAAAAATTTTCATATTCTACTCGTATATCATTGATGTTTATTTTACAATTTTCGAATCTAATTAGATTGTTTCCCATTAAGTTTGCACTATAATTATGACAATTATGAATTATTTGCGTGTAGGGTATGTTTTTAGTGATTACAATATTGTTTGTCAGCTGTTTAATTTCAATATTCGTATTATTCTTAAAATTACATATGGGATTTTTAGTGAAAATGTTAGAAATACAAGTATCTTTTATTAATTCTAAATCTTTAATTTCAATTGTCCCATTTACATTACAATAGTTATGTTTTTCATTGTTAATAAATTCTCTATAAAAGGTAGCTAATTCTAGGTGATTTTTATTTTGTACAGGTTCAATTAGTATCTTAAAGTATTTATCATTTGAATAATTTGGTAATATAAGCACAAAAATTATTTGATCTTCATAGCTAATTACAGAACTTTTAATATTAGCGACGTCACTTATTGTTACGTTAAACATTTCTATTTCTTTTGGTGATTGAAAATCTCTTCCCAAGATTCCGAGTTGGCTTGCTAATAGATTGTCCTTAACTTTTCTAACTTGCTCTGCGAGTAGTTGTATGTCATACTGTACTTGGAATGCATGCTGCATGCGAGTGATTTCTAAAAATTCCCTGTTAATAGCGTTACCTAGATTATTTAGCTGTTTTTTTATTTCTGACTGTTGTCCGTTTATATGTCTTGTTATATTGTTTATGCGTTCGTCAAAGTGGTAATTTATTCGAATTTGGTCGTTTAGTCAGTCAATAATATTTTGGTTATTTTTCTCATTCGTTTCTAGGGTTTTCATCATTTCCTGTTCATCATCATGATCCATAAATCCTGTTAGATACTCGTATTTTAAACCTTTCCCTACAATGTTTACTAAACCTCTTCTTACTTGGTGATGGTGTTTTTTCACTAGACTTTCTATTTCCTGAGTTAATGTGTTGAAACTATGTATCATGGTTGGGTATTCGTTTTTGTAGTTCAGTTTATTAATATTATGTTGGATAATGTCGGTCTATGTGGTCAAATTTACACAATGAAGTAGTTTTGTATAGCCTACTATGATTTGAAGTTGTTGATCTCTTATCGTAATGTATCCTTAAGTATGTCAATCTTTTGACCTTGTGTCTTCATAGTCATTGTTGTGAGTAGTATCAATATCTGGAATTTCCTTTACTATCTCTTATATAATTTTTATCAACTACGTCAGGGTTTTCATTTTTATAAATTGGGTTGAGCTTATTGTAACCTTTATTCTTCAAAAATGCATGTTTTTCTTTAGTAAAGTCAATGTCTTTCCTATCTCTATTGAGTTTATTTGAGTATTTTTCTTTATTTTTGTTTATAAATTCTATGATTTTGGGAAAATCTTCCTGGGTTAGAGTTCCGTTAAGGAAATTGTTTGGTCTCTGTTTGGTTGTAGAGTGAATAGTATTGTTATTAATTGTAACTGCTTCTAAGATTCTATTTCGGAGTGTATCTTTATTGTCTTTATCTGCTGCAAAAGTTCTAATATGTTCGTTTAACGTCGAGTGAAACCTTTCTACATCTGAGTTTCCTGTTTTATTGTAAGGAGTTGTAATATGCAATTCTACATTGTTCTCTTTAAGAAATTCTTTAATAATAATAGATGAGAAACCGGATTCGCCATCGGTTATTATTTTTCTTGGAATGCCGAAGTATAGATTTGCTATATTTTAGGGTATTTAAAAGAGATATCCAAGTTCTATGTTTTATTTCTTGGACTGTCACATGCTTGGAAAATTTATCTATCATAGTAACAAACATGAGATTAATGTTTGCATACCAAATGTCGATGTGGATAACTTGATTTGGTTTTTCTGACGTCTCAGTTATTGAATATGGGATTTCAAGAGGCTGGCGTTCGTATTTTGATTTATTGCATATTTCACAATTATTTATGTATTTTCTAATTTTTTCTTTAAGCTTCGGGGTATAGTATATGTCTTTAATTTCTTCGTATGTTTCATTTACGCCACGATGATTAAGTAGTTTATGAGTTTTAACTATCACTTCTGCTTCTTTTTCTTCATTATCTAAATCACCTAAGAACTTAGTGCATTTAATTACTTTAAGGAGTTTATTTTGACTGAAGTATTTTAGATACACATCTTGAAACTTTGCAAATATGTGATCATGGTTACAGTAAATAGCAACTATGCCTTTGTGGGGCAGAAACTTTTTCATTATATCTAACAAGAAATCTTCCCTACATTCTTTTAATTCTATTACTATTCTTCTCTTTTTGAATGTATTATATATTTTGTGATTATTTATATTAATTATTAATGCAACAGACAATATTCAACATATTAATACAACAGACAATATTCAAGACTAACTGCGTTTTATATATATTTACTGGTGAGTCTATTATTGGAATATGGTCACTACTATCCTCATTTGCAATGTGGATGGTTGCGACCATTGATTGGGTGTCAATATTTTCCGCATTTTCATTACTCTGTTGATCCGTATTTTCATAGAGATAAATTTCCATCCTAGATAGCCCGTCTGCTACCTGGTTATCCTTACCTTTTACGTATTCTATCTCAAAGTTGAATTCTTCAAGCTTTATCTTCCACCTCTGTAATTTAGAGTTGGGTTCCTTTAGTGAACTCAACCAAACTAATGGACGATGATCTGTCCGGATGGTGAATTTTCTTCCGTATAAATAGGGCCTGAAATATTTGGTTGCCCATACTATGGCGAGTAACTCTTTTTCAACGGTCGAGTAATTGATCTCATGATTATTTAGAGTACGACTGGCATAGCAAGTCGGATGACTATCTTGAGATAAGACAGCACCGATTGCATAATTTGAAGCGTCTGTCGTTAGCGTAAACTTTTTAATAAAGTCAGGATGTCTAAGTATTGGTTCAGATGTAATCAAAGCTTTCAGATTTTCAAAACTTTGATCATTCACATTCACATCAATTTTAGCTCCTTTTTTTAAGCAAATAGTCATGCTCTTTGCTACTTTCGAGTAGTCTTTTATAAATTTTCGATAATAACACGTTATACCGAGGAATGCTTTTATCTGCTTTTGAGTTTTAGGAAGTTTATAATTTAATATGGCTTCAATTTTCTGGGGATTAGGTTTGATGCTTTCTGTAGTGATACTCGTAATATGTCCTAAAAATTCTGTCTCTTTTTTCAAAAATTCGCTCTTGTCGAGTTGTACTTTCAAATTCACTTCTTTGAGCTTTTGGAATACTTTCTTAATCGAATTTATGTGTTCCTGCAAACTAGTTGAAAATATCATTACATCATCAATATATACCAGACAGATTTTTCCAATATATTCGGCCAGTACAGAATTCATCATCCTTTGGAACGTTTTCGGGGCATTCTTTAATCCAAAGGGCATTCTGAGGAATTCGTAATGCCCGTTATTAGTTGAAAAGGCAGTTTTTTTGACATCATTGCTGGCTATTTCGATTTGGTGAAAACCTTTCGCCAAGTCAAGCGTCGTAAAGTATTGGGCTTTCCCTAATTTGTCAAAAATCTTAGGGATTAGGAATTTGTCATCGATAGAAACCTCGTTGAGCTTTCTATAGTCGATTACAATTCTCCATTTTTTCAGGCCCGATGCGTCTGTTTTTTTTGGGACGACCCAAATCGGGGCTGAATAAGGTGAATTGCTAGGGCGAATTATCTTTTGCCTTAGCATCTCATTTATCTGAGATTCAACCTCATTCCTATGTACTTCGGGGTATCTATAATTACGGGTATAAATTGGCATTTCGATTTTTGTCTTTATTTCGTGCTTAATCGCACTTGTAAAGGTGAGATCGGTTCCTTCTTGAAAAAATATTGTTGCATATTGCTTAACCAGTTTTATGATTGCGTCTTCTTCTTCCTTATTTAGGTGTTGTGTTCGAATTTGCTTCAAAATTGGTTTTATGCTCAGTTCTGTATTGTAGATTTCTAAGGTGGGGACTTGTGATTTGTACTTTTCGTACGTTACTTCTTCCTCGTCTTTGTTAAAAAAAATTTGAATCTCCTTTACACCTACCATTAGAATTTTCCTTTTTGATTTCCTTGATTTCTTCTATTGGCAGTAGGATGTTGTTGCCTATCAATCCATCAAAATTTTCATGGAACTTGAACTCTAAAAATTCCGCAGTTTTACCTATTTTCCCTAACTCTTTAAACAATGGAATTTTAACTTTCCTATCTACATATATGGGTGTGCTTGTTGTTAAAATTTTAAGTGGGTTTTGTAGTTTTGTTTGCCATTTGGGATGGCATATCCCTGGGTTGAGAATACTGGTCTCTGATCCAGTGTCGATCAGTATTTTTAGCTTGTACTTGTTTTTTGTTTCAACAATTATATAGTGTAATCGGCTATTGGGCTTTTTTCCCGAAAATCCTCTTTTCTTTCTAGGTTATTCACTTGCCTGGTTACTGCTGAAAATGTATCCATTGGTTCTACTATATCATTGGGATTGTGATTACGTCTAAAGGGGTTTATTTATGTTTGCTCTAGCTTGACTATTTTGGTTTGTCCTAGACTGATTGTTTTGATGTGTCCTAGACTGAGTACTTCTATTTGTCCTAGCCTGGTTATTCCTATTTGTGGTATTTTCATTGAATTGTTGTCGGTTGTGTCTATTGTGTCTGTCGTCTGACTTATGAGACTTGTCGGAATTTCGTCCCTGATTGGAGTTAGAAATACCTCCCGAATATGCATATCCTGTCTCTGATAAGATCTGCATTGCCTCTTCTAAATTTTCTGGGTTTCTGCAGTGGAAAAATCCCTTCATTGGCTCTGGAATTTTACTTATAAAAATTCGAAGAGCTGCTTTGCAATTCTGTTCTATTTCAGTAGGGTTATGAGCTCTAACTGTTTTGGTTTTATTATTTAGTCGCCTAAGAATTACCTTGATATTGTTGTAATAATCGTGACAGTGATTTCTAAAGGGTATACTTCTAAGATCGTCGTACAGCTGTTTGGTAGTTTTCCTATCGCCAGTTTATTTTTAATGATATCGAATAAAAACATTTGCCCTGTCTCATCGTACCTAGCAAGGGTCGGATAGATTGTATCCACCAAGTCAATGAAATTGTATAAATTATCCCTATTCCCATCATAATTTGGGAGATTATTTAAGTATTTTAAAGGGTCTATACTTAATGACTCACGCTTGCGGATGCTCTTTCTGATGTCATCATAATGATTGGTTCTAGTTGTCGATGATTGTCGATTTCCTCCGTTCTTCGTTTCCTTCGTCTTATGTTATCCAGGTTGTTTGTTCTTGATTTAATGCACTTTTGGGTTTTTTTTTTTTGAATTACAAACAAGCCTTAATTTTTTTTTCTCACTTTTGCAACAATTGTTACTAAGTTTTGTTTTTAATCTTTTCTCTCTAATTTAGAATGCTTGTGGTTGTTGCTTAGGTTGATTTTCTTTTTGTTTATAAAAAATGTAAATTATTTGATATACAATGCACTGTTCTAAGCGAACTTTATATTGCAAGGATATTACAATTCAGTTTTATATACATATATATATATTTGTCTAACACTACTCAAAAAGCATAAGAGTTTACACTGTTTTGTTTTTTTCGTTGTTCATTCCAGAAAGGCTTCCACTTTATCGTAACGAGACGATCACATGAGTTAAATATTAAAAATTAACCGCGTATTAATATTGTTCTTTTTCGAACACTTTTCGCGTACCCAATGATACGAGTATCCTACCGACTGCGCCAGTTATGTTGTTCCACCAACAGTTTAATAAAAAAATCACTTTATTTATCACAACTCTTAACTCTATGAAAGATAGCGAAAGAGAGCCAACCGAACTAAACTCATCTGCATGTTTTATATGGAAAATATGTTGACACAGCTTTTTCGATGACCACAGGTTTACCTGTGGGAAAGGAATGCGCTTTGGCGAAGGTGTCATATTTGCCAGCGCGTGCAGCGCAAAAGTGAAACGTTTGTAAAAATGATCCGCACATTGTTGTTCATGCATTCTACGCGTGATTGGTAGCTTGGCAGGCAACACAATAAGCGAATGCTATTAAGAGGAAAACGGAAGTGAAGTCTGTGACGTAACAATCGTAACTCTGGTTCATACTAATGCAGCTCTGTCAGAAATCCAGAAATTGCATTATTTGAAATGTAACGAGCAACGACTCAGCAACGAGTATAAAATGTATTTTAGACACGTCGTAATAAATCATTCACCCCTTAAAAAATTTAGGGGTACCGGTAGGGCAATGGGATACCATTTTAATTTTTATGATTCTACAAAAATTAACCAACACCACCCAACAGCTATGGGAAGAAAGATTAGGGAATAATAAGGATTTACCCAATATTAAAGAATTATTCGAATTTTTGCAGTGCAGATTCAGAACATTGGAAACAGTTGAGCAACAATCACCGCAATAAGCGACCACAAAACGCTCAAACAAAAACAGAGCAGCAACGCAAGTGTTCCACAATCTCCAAACGCAACGTCAACTAAATTGCAAAGTGTGTCAAAACGGACAAGATGCATTGAGAGAGTGTAGACAGTTTTAAGAAATGGATGTAGGCATCGTAAAAAAAACAGTTTACAACATAAGGGTATGTGAAAACTGCTTAGCCTATAGCCATTTTAAAAGTAAGAGCCCAAGCTCTAAGTGTTGCTATTACTGCAAGCAGAGCCACAACTCATTACTGCACCCGATTCCACAAAACAGTGGAAATAATTTTTCCTACTACACATCCTTTAATCCTAATGCCTCAAAGTTTATACCTAACAACCAAAATCCAAACCAAAGCCACCTACAAACAAAAAGTGTCTACCTACAAGCTCGGTCATCCGATCCAATCGTATCCCACGGTCAAGAGTTTAACCCCAACCAACTACACCATCTCAATCTACCCCAAAGTCAACAACAAGCGGGGACTAATATGCCCTCAACTAGTCAAAACTATTGCGTGCACCACATTTCTACCAGCTCGCAGATTCTTCTGTCAACAGCCTTGGTCAAGGTAAAAGCAGTCAACGGAGGTTGCCTAACGTTAAGGGCATTAATCGACACTGGTTCCGCGACATCCCTTATCACCGAAGCAGCGATTCGAAGACTGAATTTAAGGTCTCGATAGACATTTAGCCAAATAAGCGGGTTGGCGGAGGTCAGCGGTGGTCAATCAAACAGAATCGTCGACTTCACCATCGAGTCACTTAGTCTCCGATTTTGCAGGTCAAGTACAAGACTTTGTGCTTAAATCACAGACTGGGCTCCTTCCGGCCCAGCATATTTGTATGGACAAATGATTCCCGTTACGAAGTTCGTCTGCCCTTTAAGGGTGGCAAATACCCAAGAATGGGCCCAACACAGCAAGGTGCTGTCAGAGGGTTCTTGCAGCTCGAGAGGAGATTGCAAAGAAACCCTAGTCAACACGAAGCAGACAGCAAATGCTTGACCGAGTACATTGAACTCGGACATACTCGTATGAGTCGAGAAGTCCGATGAAGTTGTCAAATCAACTTTACATTTTTTTATTCCCCATCACGCAGTCATTTAGCAATCCAGTACCACCACAGGGTTGCGAGTCGTCTTCGAAGCTCTTCCTTAAATGACTAGTTGACGGTGGGCCCTAAAAAACAAACAAATGTTATTGACATAATTTTAAGGTGGCGAAAACATAAGTTTACATTTACTGGAGATGTGGAGAAGATGTACCCCCAGATCCGAGTAAGTCCAGATGATGCGAATTACCACCTGCTTGTGTGGAGGGACAATCCTGACCAGGATTTAAAAATTTATCTTTTAAACACGGTCACCATCGGTACGGCATCAGCCCCATATCTGGCAATTAGGATACTTCTTCGGCTAGCAGGAGACGAAGCATACCGTTTTCCCTTGGCTACCACCGATATCAAGGAGGGAACCTATGTCGGCAATGTCATCAGTGGAGCTGATACCATTAAAGAAGCGTAACACAAACTAAAAGCTCTAAGGGAAATGATGGCAACCGCAGGATTTCACTTGCGCAAACATGTCAGCAACCCTGAAAAGGTATTGAAGAACATTCCGGTAAATCGAAGAGCGATGGATTTCTCGCTATCATCCATAGAAAGCACCGATGTCAAGACCCTTGGTACGAGTATTAAATGGCTGCCAGTTCCGAACGTATTCACATTTCAAGTCGCAGAGTAGTTTCAAGGTGAAATTACAAAACGGTCAATATTGTCCTCAGTAGCAAAGCTCTACGATCAAATGAGCTAGTTGTCACCCTGCATCATAAAAGCAAAAATACTAATGCAACAGCTATGGGGTAGAGGTCTGGATTGGGACAAACCGATTCTACTTGAATTGGAACGAGAATGGGTAACCTTTCGCCGAGAATTACCAGCTATTGAAAACGTCCAAATACGTCGTTGGATCAATACCGACAAAAACACAAAGAAGCTGGAAGTCCATGGTTTCAGTAACGCTGAGGAGAAAGCGTACGCAGCGGCTATATATTTGCGCGTTCTATGTAGATGAAAATGACCAAAAACACATACACCTCCTGATGGCCAAAACAAAGGTTGCACCGTTGGAGTCAATTACATTACCCAGACTGGAACTGTGCGGAGCATTGCTAGTAGCCAAACTTCTTCACCAAACAACCCAAATTCTTAAGTTAGAATCAGCTGACGTTTATGCGTGGACCTATTCGGTAATCACATTGTGCTGGATCAAGGCCCCTCCGTCAAAGTGGAAGACCTTTATCTGCAATCTTGCGTCCCAGATCCAAAACTCACAAGGAATGTCATGTGGAAACATGTTCTATCTGAACTGAATCCAGCGGATATAGCGTCTTGCTGAATTTTTTCATCAATGATTATAAAAAACAAGTTGTGGTGGGAAGGACCAGAATTTCTGCTGCAACAATGGAATAGAAGTCACCCAGAACTGCCACCTAGTCTGGAAACTTGTCAGGAATCACGCTCTACAATTATGCACCACTGTCTAGAAAGAAAAGGTGGTAGCTTGGTTAACGAAATACTGTCAAAATTTTCTTCACTTCAAAAGGCATTACGAGTAATTGCCTACTGTTTACGGTTCCGGCACGTAAAACAACCTCACCTCTATGCAGACGTATTATCACCGCAGGAGTTGGAAGAAGCGCTAACAAGAGTCACTCTGTTAGCCCAAAAGGATATGTTTGCTGCACAAGAAGAAAAGGACCACACCAGAGGATACAAATCACTCAATCCATTTGGAGACAGGAAAGGAATCCTACGAATTGGTGGGAGACTGTCTAACTCTACCCCACCCTTTAATAAAAAAACATCCAATCCTTCTGAAGAATCAACACTCACTTGCGAAATTCATCATCAGCGATGCCCAGGACAAAACTCTTCACGGCGGTAATCAAAAGATGATTGTATACATACGCCAAGGCTTTTGGATTTTCAAATTTAAGAATGTAGTCAAAAGGGAAATCTACAATTGCAATATTTGTTTCAAGTTTAGGGCCAAACCGCTGGTATAATTAATGGGCAATCTTCCAGCATCACGAACAGCAATAGCAAGACCTTTCACATGCACTGAATTGGATTATTCGGGACCCAACGAGGTAAAAACGTGGAAAGGGAGAAGTTCGAAAACCTTGAAGGGATATTTCGCGTTCCTCCCTTTCCACGTTTGTACCTCGTGGTCCTACGAGCCGGTATAATTATTGAAGCGAGCGATTTAATGATGCAAGAGGAAAAGCGACAACTTCTACTAGGTTAGATTAGGTAAGAGCGGCTATTGGAAAAACCAACCCACTTAGGCCTATCGGCTCTTTGTGATACACTGTGGATATGTGATCCTCCTATTCTTGGAATCAGTTTCATTATAAAACAATGGTAAGTGGAGTTTCCTTCTTTGGGAGAAAGCTGGGAATGTACAGAGTATTTGAAGGATTGTCTCCTCCTTTTTCTGCAGAAGTCATTTGTAAACACACCAAGCCTTTTTACATGCTTGCCCATAAGACAGTGTCCAATGATGACACCTATGACATGTTGACCCAACAGTCCACCTAAGATTCGTTCTTCTATTAGCATAAAGTTCTAGTATTAGTTTGCACGTAACCATAAGTTTACCTTTTTCAGGTAGGATAGGTAGACTGGTTCAAATTTCTGTCCTGCAATTCCCTGGAATGTTTATGTGCCCCGGCACACACGATATGTGAATGTTTAAGTGCTCTGCCATCTCCCTAAAAGATAATCGGCTGTGAAGGCCGGTTCCAGAATTTTGTGGAACTGACTCCAGAGATAATGATGACTGATCCTGACTATCCGCAAAGTTGCGGATATCCCTTGCAGATATCACGTTTTTCTTTAGTCAGAACAGGACTTCTTTAATCGCCCTCCGAATGGATTGACTTGTCATCCATGAAGGAAACTTCCCTCCAGAAGGATCTAGAGGAGATGTTTATATGAAAGTTTTCTTTAAATCAATGTTGGGGCATAGTGTAGTTGATATCCTCTGGAGGGAATCCTAGTGTGTTAAGAATAATTCCAAATAATTTATTTTCCACGGATTTTTCCCAATGACTTTTTTGCAAGAGAATAGAACTACATACTGTAGCTTTCTTTACTCCTTCTTGAATATTAGGTTTCCAGTTTAATTTCTTGCCAAAAATGAGCCCCAGATATTTCACTGTATTGGAAAAGGCTAAGCTGGTACCATTGATTGAACGTTTTTATGGGGGTATACTACCAATTCATCTGATTAGTTTTAGCTGTAGAAGTTCTTTAATATTATTAAAATGCTTACCTGAGACGGCAATAGCAACATCATTCACATAGGCAACCACCTTCCTATAGATCAATTCTAGACTGTGTATGGATACCAATCAGTCGTTCTGTAGCGTCCGGACCAGTAGACTTGTATGGCTTGAAGCTATACAGTGCCCAGAGCAGCTTGTCTCTTGTGATCAGACCGTGAATTTTAAACGCGGCTGAAGTAGTCCTGCTAAGGTTTTTACTGGCCGTGAATAGAAGGCTACCTGTAAAGTGCGTGTCCAGCAGTAGATTGAGCGATTCATCACTTGAGGTCGTCCAACACTCATCGGTTTTTTTCAAACATTTGTATTTGATTTGTACAGAGGATTTTTCTTATTCGCGATGCCTTAGAGGTTTCTGTTATTTTCTCTCAGAATTACCTTCAGTATTCTCGTTTTACCTTCCTCGATTGTTTTTTATATACATATTTTGAAGGATTCGTAGTATGAGTCCCAGTTAATGACTTTTCTTGTGCTTTTTGCTTGGGTGAAAAGTTTCCTGCAAACGTTGCTAAGCGGTCACAATGCTAATGTCCAATCGACGGCTTTTTCTTTCCTCTATGTTGAACAAGAGGACAGGAAGTAGCTATTGCCTGATTTAGAGCTAGGATAAAATCCTTGTCTTTCATGTCAAGCTCGTTGGTGTTACTCAGGAAATCTAAGCATTTTTAAAAATGCTCCTTTGTATTTTGGCCAATCAATTTTCCGATAATTTCGGAATGCTAGTTGGTGGGGAGGAGCATAATCCAGACTGAATTTAATATATCTGTGGCCTGAAAATACTGTTCAGACGATACCATCCAGTTCGGATCAAAGAGTGATACCTACCACTTTTGGTAGACACTTGACGGTTTTTAATTATGAAAACGACCTCATTGCCAATGTTGCAAATAATGAGGTTTGTACTTATAATGTAATCAAAAAGTGGCTCACCTCTATCGTTGGTATCGGTACTAGGCCATATCGTGTGCTATGCGTTAGTATCGCACCCGATGATGAGGACAGGTTTTTGCCTTGCAGCTTCCAGGACCACTATTTCTAGGTTTTAACCAAGGAGAGGGCCACATAGTCGTGGCCAAGATATGCAGATGCCAGCATTTGGTTCCTTTGGCAATTTTCAGTCAAACAACGGTTATTTAGGCGCCGCTGAGGTTAGGAGTACACAAATGTTCATTCTCATCCTCTGATCGTAAGAAATCTCTCTTTATCGTCGGTTTCCATTTCCGACAGGGTGTCAGAAGCTCGGTTTCCACCTCAGAAAGATTGGAGTCATCGCAATCTATTTCAGGAAAGGATATAGACCTTCCAAAATCCGATTCAATTCATTTAAAAGAGAAGGAGGTTCCTTATCAGGATCCAACTCATTGTTCTTGTAAACTGAATTCGAATCTTAACCGAATCATGCCCTTAGTCAGCGCCAGAGGCTTAAGGGATTTCTAATTGATCATAATTAACGCGCATTTATAAGTCTCTTTAATTCCTACAGTTTCCTGACTTTACAGTCATATCGGAAGGGTGTGTTACTGAGCCTAATGACCTCCAGGTGCAGGTTATAGGTATGCTAGGGATATCCTCTTTCGCCACAAATTCAAGCCTCGAACAGGGCCAAACCTCTCCTAATCCACCCTCGGCTTTTCTATAAAGATCGAGAGATCTTTCATCGGCGCAAGCGACAAACTTGACGTACCAGCCGGCATCGCTTGTAATTGGATGTAGTCCAAGAAGTCGCCCGAAAGCTTTAACTGCCACCGTTCAGGTGAAATTGATTCGGCGGCGTCGCTTTTACCGATCACCGCGATCGTTATTTCGTTTTTTACAATTTCGCTAAAAGAACTCAGAGATATGACATTGGAAAACCTTGAGGGGGTTGCCACTTTTGATTTCGGGCCTTTGGAAACCGATACGGTTTCCTCCAACAATCTTCTAATCCGTCTTCTAGGATGTTGTTAGTCAACTTTATTTTGTTCCTCACGTCCGAAGTCCTCTAGACATCCGGAATTGATCCGAGGGGCTTAATAACGCGTGATGGATTTCAACTGGATACATTCATTCCATTTTAACTGAAAATTTGGTTCTCAGGATTGTCTCAGCAAACATTGTGCCAAAGTTGTTGACAATTGAGAAGAAGCAACTTAGTCTGGAGATCGCATAGGACGTACGTTTATGCGTACGACCCAGAAGCCATCATGACAATAGTACCATGCAACATCCCCAAGGCCTAATAAAGCAAACAAGTCCGCAGTATGCTGGGCGTTTTTTTTTTATTCCAATGGCATGGTTCATTATAAGTGCGCTCCACATGGAACTACTACCAGCAAGGTATACCACCAAGAGGCTTTGTGCCACTTTCCTGATACAGTGACGCGCAAACGGCTGGACGGGTGGGCAAATGACAGTTGACAACTTCATCACGATAACGCACCTGCTCATTCTTCACACATGTTTTGTAGTTTCATAGCCAAACACAACACACCTGGGGTTCGCCAATCCTCTTCCTATAATGGTCTCACTCCTTGTGACTTTTGGCTTTTCTCCAAGCTGAAACTGCAGAAAGCGTTTTCCAAGATTGCTTCCAGCAGTGGCAGAACCGTTGGGAAAATGCTGTAGCATCTTGAAGAGATTAGTGTTTTATAATTGTGTCTCAATACTTGTGTATATTGATTTTATGATTTTGTAACAGACCTCGTATGTACATGTCATTGCTGTAATATACAGCCGTTTAACATTAAATCTCCTCACAAGCCTTACAAAGTAAATACGAGTACATTATTGTTCCAAAATGCATTGTATAACCATATTCTTAGGGAAACTGACACCAATTGGTTTCTGTAATGTGAACACTCTTTGATTAAGGTTGCTTAACGCTTATATGTACATATATTCCACTCGCGACTTACAGAGCTTAAGATTGGCCCATGTTAATTTTAAAAAATACTAAAAGGCCGATTTCGGAGCAAAGTAAAAAATAAATTAAAACGTGATGGATGACCCCTTCAGTTAGTACTCAGTTATTTTTTTTTTATAATTTGCGCGCGCTCAAGGAATTATTTTTTTAGTACCCTTAAAATGTTTGCACACAGCGCGGGCGAAGGAAAATCAGGGAGGATGGAAAGAGGGGTACCGTTGACGTTACCGTTGGTTTTAAATGTTTGAAGGTTATAATGACTAGGAGATAAAGAGCTAGGCAGGGCATTCCATAACCGAGTTGTACGGTTTAGGAACGAATCACGATATTTTAGAGTACGTCCGAAAGTGGGCTTGAGGGTATACTGATGAGCATTCATAGCGATACGGGTGTTACGGTTAAAAGTTTGAATGCTACTGGTGATTTCTATGGAGCCCTGGTGGTGAAAATAGCGATAAAACAGAGTGAGACACGAGATATTACATCGGTGTTCGAGAGTGTCCATTGTTTGAGTGATATTAGTATCACCTATGAGTTTTATCGCACGGTTTTGGATCCTATCTAGCAGGTGCAGAGATGTTTTGGGAGCACCCGACCAGATGTGGGCATTGTACTCCAATTTTTGGTGGATGAATGACTTATATATTGAGGCCAGATCCGGGAACGAATATGAAAAGCAGAGAGTACTGTCATCAGCAAAGGAATATATTGGATCAGAAGTAGCAGACAAGAGATCATTAATGAAAATTAAAAAGAGTGTCGGAGACAGAACGGAGCCCTGGGGCACACCACACCAAATCACCAGTGGACCTGTTGCTACGAAAACCGTACTGCTTGTCATTAAGAAGTTTCCAGGTTTCGAGATATTTCATGAGCTGATGGTTTACCAACGTTTCCATGACCTTGCAATGGGTATGTAGGAGGAGAGAGAGGAAGATTCGCCGTTTTTAGGGACGGGCTGGACAAATGCTGTTTTCCATCTGCTCGGAAAGAGTCCTAAAGAGTAGAATTGATGAAAAAGCTTACTCAGTGGTTTTGCCAGCGTGGAAGAACACCTCTTCAGAAGAAGGGAAGATATCCCATCTGGACCAGTGGATTTATGTGTATTAAGATCTTTAAGAACTCTTGCTACTACGCGAGTGCGAAAGTGGATTTCGCAGAAAGCACAATCTGGGAGTGTTGAGCTGACCGCAAAGTGTGCAGCAAGCAGATTGGCCTTGTCGAAAGAACTGACAGCTGGAATGTCATTGTATGGAGGATGAGCCAGAACTTCTAGTATTTTTGACGAACGACCAAAAGTTTTTAATACCTTTGGGACATTGTAGTATTTTTTACCTCAGTTGTTGGTCATATTTAAGAAAGGCGTTGCAGTCATTTCTGGCTCGTTTGAACTTTTTTTGATTTTCCTCGGTTGGGCTGGTCTTGAAGGATCGAAAAACATTTCTCTAACCCTGACAGCCTCTTTACAGCTCGAGTCGTACCATGTCTTTTCTTTTAGTTTGATACTCTTCATCCGATGGGGGATAAAGTTTCTCATTCCAAAGAGAATGGTGTCTGTGATCATATCAGCAGCGACATCCACATCGTTATCGAGGAAACATAACGACCAGTTAAAATTTCTAAAGAAGCTGTTAAGACCGCTCCAGTTGGCTTTCTCGTATTGCTATACGGTTCTTTTAGGAATCATTTCTCTAACTGTGTGGTCGGTTTACGAGAAATTAGCTAATATGACGCAATGGTCCGACGAGCCTAGAAGGGAGAGCACATCAACGGTGTACTTATCAGGGTGAGAAGTTAGAAACAAGTCCAGGCTGTTGGCGGTATGACTGTCAACGTCTGGTATAGGGATGTGGGATGTGAACGTATGGGATAAGAACGGAAGCGCAGTGTTCAAATATTTTATAGAAAAGCAGAGCCGCAAAATTCATTAGTCGTCTTATTATTGATTCTCTTCGAAAACGGTTGGGTCTCAACTGACTGGAACAGATGTCCGCTCATATAATTTTTCACGAGTTTGCTTTTAGATGTCTGATACAAACGTGGAGCCGTTCGGCACAATCAGCGCTAAAATTGAACTTTTCATAAATAATTTTAGAAAAAAACAGAGAAGGCTCTACCAGTCACACGCCAGATTCCATTCTACTGCATCGACCAAATAATAATCATAGAGCAATGTGCTGAGCAGATAGATATTGCATTCTATGTCTTGTTAGACACATGCCTTGCAATGGAATCTAATCACGTAAACTAATCCAACAGAATGAGTCGCTGCCAACATTGATGGCGGAGAACAAATAAAAAATAATCTCGACTCCAGGGATGAGTTAAGGATAGCTCAAATGCGTTGCTGGAAGCAAAAAAAATGGTTGATGCCCTGTACAATTCAGACCTGATTATGTCGTCTTACTAATTTTATTTCTAGCCTTTTCTCTCGACTCTATACGCTAGAGCCTGTCAAGAGTTAACAAATACAATTCTTATACTATGATTTGTATTTAAATAATAAACATTTGTACATTATATATAAACATTAGAATCTCAATTAGATATCAAGCTGCCAAAAATTGATAATAATACATTTGAACCACTTAGACGAGATAAGGCAGTTTTAATTAAAATTTTAATTAGCAGATTTTTTTATTTTGTTTTCATGAGATTTACTTGCTATCAGTTATATCAAAAATATTGTATTCTATGGTATACTGCACAATTATTGAATTTTTTAGAAATGTCCTTCCCACATTCTCCATCTGAGCTCTTCATTCTATATTTTCTTCGTTGATATTTTTGTTCGTAATTTGAATATTATACGTAAATTTCAAGGCAATTCTTGCTTTAATATTTCTTTATGGTAAGATGGTCCGATTTTAAATAGCGTCATGCGATTACGTCAATCTTGACGTCATAAATTGAGTTTAATTTTATCAACCAAAGATCTTCCATAACATACTCGTATTTTTTTGCCAGAAATTGATTCCCAATCAATTTTTCTCTAAGCATGTTGAGTTATATTGTAAAAATAAAGCTAGTTTTCGGAATGGACATCGTTCAGATTAGATAGACCATAATCTTACTTTACTATCTCACTATTCTTTTTAATATTTAAGGGGTTATTGAATTTAAACTAATTCATATTCTATTTCGCAATCACAAACGCAATGGTCAAGAAATTAATTTTAACCGTTTTTGTCATTCTTTGCTGTAAGTATCAAAAATTTCACAAAATGGCTCTTAATGATTGATGTGGTCCATAAAAAGGTATCCAAAGCATATTTGGTATCACCATAATCAGCAAATCCGAGTGGGGTGGACGTGCTGCGAAATCTACGACAACTCTTGGCACAAATTTAGGATATGCTATAATTCATCACTCGGAAGGTGCGTACTGCAGCACTATGGCAACATGCAAGCAACAAATGAGGAATATTCAATCATATCATATGGACTCCTTGGGTTGGAATGATATCGGTTACAATTTTGGTATCGGTGCTGATGGAAATATCTATGCGGGTCGCGGTTTCAATGCTGTTGGTGCACATGCGACTAATTGGAATAGCAAATCTATTGGCATTATGTTCATTGGAAACTATCACAGTGAGTAGTTTTGAATAAAAATTAAATCATTAAGTACGTATTTAAATTTTATTTATACTTAATTAGACTATACCCCAACTGCTATTCAAATATCAAAAGCTAAGGAACTGTTGGCATATGCTGTTTCACAAGGCAAATTAGCTTCGACCTACACTTTATATGGACATAGACAAGTCGGCAATACTGATTGCCCTGGAAACTATTTATATACTGAAATAAAGAAATGGTCACATTGGAAGGCCTAGGGAAGAAGTGAAACTAAAAAAAGCAATAAAATAGTTTAATGGAAGCAATTTAAATCTCGCTTTATTTTATCTTCAAGATATAAACTGAACCAATAGTGCAGCAATCAAGTTCACTGTCAAATTTAATATAATTATTTTTTTTTTTTTTTAGAAATTGCTTAACATGCCGTTGGTAGTTCAAATTCAGACTCTTTGCCTGTATGAATTCAAACTGCGAAATAATATGTTCCTAGAAGCGAGAAACGCATTAATAACGCATTTGAAGATGTAGCGATAAACGAACGCACCATCAGACATTTGTTTAAAAAGTTCTGTTCCGAAGATTTCAGCGTCAAAAACAAACCACGCAGGAAACCGAAAACTGTAATTGACCACGGTGTCTTAAGAGGAACCCTAGATGCAGACCCACAGAAATCGATGTTTGACATTGCGCAGACAATAAGTCGACCTTCCTTAATGATAAAGAAGAAGAAATTCGGCATATGTTTGAATAAAAATTTATAAACGAATTATATTGGCTTGAAAGTTTTTACTCCAAAATCCAACATTTTCTGTCGTACAACTCAGTAAATTTAATTCACATACATGGGGGTACATACCCGCAGTACTTAATACTGGCGACAGATTTTCTTTATGCAGATCTCGAAGAAAATCATTTTATATAGGCAAATCCAAATTGTTGTATTGTAACATATCGCAATTGGTCCACTAGTGCGCTACTGTACTGTACTTCAAACACGGGTGTCTGTCTCTCAGTTTCCGGTTCTACATTTTTTAAACTGGTTGATATTGGAATTGTTCCTATAATTGCTCTTACAATCCCTAAAACCACTGAATTCAAGTCAGTAATTTTCATCACACGCTGTTTTTTGACAATTCATTTCCATGGCTGTGCAAGTTTCGCTTCGGTCTTTCAAAATTGATGGTGTTGCCAGGTTTGTCGACGCTCGCCCCTGATAAGCTGGAGTTCTGTGCCAGGTTACCATCTTAACCAAACCTGGTCTGTTGACATCTGAAAGTGCGAGTTTGGTGGCTGGCCTAGTGTAGCATCCTGACGATGTACATACTAAAGTACGTCCTTTCCTGGAAATACCTCAGCAACGATTGCTTTCGGCCACTGGTTTCTTGGAAACTGTGGATCTACTACGATAAGAACATCGCCGAAACTGATCACCCTCGTCTGCTTGTACTACTTAGTTCGCCTAGTCAACGTCGGTAGCTGGTAGGTACTCTTGCAGCCAGCGTTTCCAGAATGAGTTGGCAAATTGTTCACATGTCATCCAACATTTCTTAAGAACGACACCATCGTTGTTAAATTCACCAAACTGATTTTTACCGTTTGATGATCCCAAAAGGAAGTGGTTTGGTGTTAGAGCTTCATCGCTGTGGCAGACTAAGGGGATATAGGTTAATGGCCTCGAATTGATAATATTCTCGACTTCAGCCATCATACTTAAGAGAATTTCATCCGAAGGGTTTCGAAAAAGATGCATCCCCGTTAAAACTTGCTTCACAGAACGTACCATTCGCTCCCAACTCCCCTCCATATGATGCGATGCTGGTGGTATGGCACTCCATTTTAGATTCGATCCTACGAATTCGTTAATGATTTTCTCACAATCCCTTTGATCAACTGCGTCTTTTAGTTCCTTGCTTACACCACGAAAATTTGTGCCGTTATCACAAGTTATTTCCAACTGTGTACCTCTCCGTGCTATAAACCTTTTACTAGCTAGGATACATGAATCTGCCGAGAGGTTGTGAGCAATTTCGATGTGGATTCCTCGAATCGTTAGACAAGTGATAAGGACTCACCATCTCTTCTCTGAGTGCCTTCCAACTCTTACGTTAATTGGCCAAAATAATCTATCCCTATGTAGGAAAACGGACGGGTAAACGACTTTAATCTGCTTGGCTCTCCCATTAGCGGAGGTTTGGGTTTTGCTTTGTTGTTTTTACGGTCTTGGCAATAGTTGTTCGCAATTTTCTTTACCGTGGCTCTGATTGTTTTGTTGTTTTTGTTTTAATTCACTTATTACGGCTTCGCTATGTTGGTGATGAAAGCGTAAATGAAATTCGTAAATTATTAGCCGAGTGATATAATTTTGCCTGGCCAATATCACAGGTCGCTTTGTATCGAGTGAAACACTTCTAGCGGCATCAATACGACCATTTACGCTGAGGACATTACTTGAGTCCATATATGGAGACAGCTTATATAGTGCATGCGTCTTTTCCAAAACCAAAGAATGTGGATTAGTACTCAAAGAAACAACTTCTTCTGGATACGTCTCCAATTTGCATTGTCGATATAAGTAATTCTGCGAACGACTCAAATCATTTGGAGATAAAAGTATCCACCCAATCGCCGACCTTTTTCTACACTTAATGTCAATGAACTTGAAGACGTAGGCAAGTTAACGCAGGAGTCTATTCCATCTGGAAAAGCGTGCGTTGGTTTTCATATGTTGAACGAAATTCACCCTGACTTCCACCATAGTAACAAACTCACGCGATTCATCACTTGGCCATTGATCTTCCTTTTCGTAGAGAAATGCGGGCCCATTATACCACCGACATTCAGATGCAAATTGTACGTGATGTTTCCATTTTGTGGCCTCGTCTGCAAGATTTTCTGTACTTGAAATCTATCTCCAGTCGCTAGGGTCCGTCGCTTCAATAATCTCTCCAATTCTAAAGGCTACAAAGTGTTTATATCATCGGTGCTCTGACGTAATCCAATAGAGGACTGTTTTTGAGTCAGTCCAGAAAATTATCTTGTCTATATGTATAGAGTGCCCCGCACAAATTTATTTAGACAAACGAATACCTAATACAGCAGCTTCCAGTTCGAGTCTAGGTATCGATGTAGATATCTTTAAGTGGTAGTGCTTTTGCTTTTCTACCAACAAGAGCACACCCAATTATATTTTCAGATAAAATCCGAAGATATCCAACCGCTGCGTATACATTTTCACTTCCATCTACAAACATATGCAATTGAACGTTAGGTTTGGTTCAATGCTCCATATTTTTTAGGTATGGGCGACTAATAATAACATTTTGTACCATAGGCAGGTGATTCACCTAATCACACCATTCTTCAAATTGTTGTTCCCGTATTTTTTCGCCCCACTGTACGGATGACCGGCAAATTTCTCTTAAAACAATTTTTAGCTAAACCAAAAAATGTGCTATTAATCCCAGCGGGTCAAGTATACTCATTAATGATTTCAATACTACTCTCTTTGTTGGACATATTTGCCCTGACAGTATACCCGGTTTAAGTTTAGGACATTTTATCAGAAACGAAAAGGTATCTCTTTTGTTGGACCACTCAGTAGGATGGAATTCAACGACACGCCATCAACCTTCGCCTCAGCAACCCATACCAAACGGACTTTGTTGGGTTTACTTGAATTAAACACTGGAAAAATTGGTAAGTACCACTCTCATGAATTTTTATTACAAGATTCTTCTTTACTAAGTTTTTGTGCATAGCCTTTTTCCAAATATTTATCGATTTCTTGTTTTGTCGCCAGTGCGGGTTCTTTGGACATGCGGGACTCTAAGCATTTCAAACGACGTTCAGCCATTCGACGGCTATCGGGTAGTATATCTATGTACATCATTTTTCCATAGAAGCGGCACTATAAACCGGTTTCCTTTGCGATAAGAATTGCTTTCCAAGACTTATTTAGCCTTTAAGTCATCTGTCGACAGTAATTTTTTGATGAATTTCGAATCAACATTCTCTATCATAAAATGCCTTTTAACTAGTTGATGCAGTTCCTTGTTCGAAGATGATGAAAGCAGTGGCAGACCATCGACATCGAAAACCGACGAAAACATTGGTGAAGTAAAAGAAATGTTGGCCAATAACCGCAAATTAACCATCAGAGAGATAGCGGAGGACTTGAACATTGCCTATGGATCCGTCCAAGACATTTTGGTTAATAAATCCGTCGTGTAGCAGCAAAGTTGGTGCCAAAAGACCTCAATTTCATGCAAAAAAGAGACCGTGTTGACGTCGCAAAAGAGATGATTTGCGAGGCTGAAACCGATCCCACATTCATCAAAAGGATCATTACTGGACACGAGACGTGGGTTTATGAGTACGACATGCAATCCAGACATCAGGCAAGTGAATGGCGTTCACCAAATGAGCCGAGACCAAAAAAACCACGTCGTTTTCAGTCAAAAAAGAAGGCAATGCTCACGGTTTTCGTGGATTACAACGGTGTAGTGCATCATGCATTTTTACCAGAAGGCCAGACAGTAAACAAAGAGTATCATTTGGGCGTTATGAAAAGCAATTCGCGAAAGAAACCAGAAAGAATTGTGGGCAGAAAACTAGTGGATTTTGCACCATGATAACGCACCGTCGCACAGTGCCATCATGATTCGTAATTTTTTGACAAAAAAATGCAATAAATACCATCCAACAGCCACCGAATTCACCTGATTTGGCTCCCTGTGACTTCTTTCTGTTCAATCGAGTTAAACAAAACCACTACGGGGAACGCGTTTCAGCAGCCGAGACGAAGTAATGGAAAAATCGCAGGAAGCACTGATGGACATAAACGAAAACCGAATATAAAAAATGTTTCGAGGTTTGGATCAACCGCTGGCTGAATACATTCCGGGATCAAGGTAGTATATACATAGTGTAACTGGGATGATACTAAATATTGTTAGACGATTTTCTGATTTGTGGAAATGGCAATTAAATGTGTTAGTAAAACTAAGAGCTGAGCTTGTACTACTTATCAACCATATCAAATATTACATAAATATTGCTATGGTGCTTAAATACGCAACCGTTTTGTCCGCATCTCTTTATTGACGTACAACGCCTCTTACCGTTACAAATTAGACATGTTCGTTTAGATATGTTTTTGTACTGGAAGAATGTTTTTCAAATTTCTTTTCGACGCTTGTAATAGCAATCGTGGTTGAGGCCTCAACTGCTACTCTGGCCATCGAATCTAACCATGCGCTGAATGTCGATAAGTTGACAAGGTTTATGGTTTGTTTATATATACCCCAATTAAGTCTAATTTCCGCCTGTAGTTTATCGGTCAACGCTTGAAATAGACAAGGGTTTGAAAGGTGCGATTCTAAATGCTTAGATTCCGTGATAGCATGTATGGTATATTTTGTACGGCAAACGAAAATGACACAAGTGTTTCCAGTCTATCGGCCCTTGGAGCAGGTTTATTTCGAATTTTCGTCAGGAGTGAATCAACTATGATATCAGGTCTACCGTACAGCATCCGTAGAGTTGATATAATTGATGGAACATTTTCGGGATATAACAGTCTATAGCGCACTGCTTCTAAGCCTTACCTTTCAAGCTGCCCTGAAGGCGCATAAGGTTCTCATCATGAGTATAGCCGCAAAACAACTTATGATAAGCGGCCAGTCTTCTGGATTGTCGCTGAAGCTAGGTAGCTCTCTTGGCATTACATACCTCGCTGCTAACAGAAGTGAATTAATTTTTGGCAGGCAGATCAAATGTTGGGCCAGGTAAGTTATTGACTTCGTTAGAACGATTGAGCGGTTGAGAGTTATTGTTATTGATTTGAGATAGGTTCGGTATATTCTGACTATCGGTTTGTTGTTCCAGAGCAAGCGATGTGATCATAGGCTTATGGGTCGCACGTACATTTTCTTCCTGAACGTAGGGAGAAACTTTAGGCTGAGACACAATTTTTTCGCCAACCTGTCTCGTAGACATATCATCTACAATATGTTTCACTGTTTCCACCCATTTTGACGTTCTGTCTTCTACTGCGGCGTTGTCAAAATCGTTATCGTCAGCTTCAAGTTGTTCGAGAAGTTCGAATTTTCTTTGCGAATAATCTCGATCTCTTTTCTCCTGAAGCAAGCGTTCCTCTTCCAATCTCTTTAGATGTAGTTGTACGGACTTCGCGGACGATCGTGTTTGCCTTAGATGAACTGATGGTGGTCCTTTTGGTAGTGATTTCGATGGTTGTTTCACTAAACTCAAGTTTTTTTTTATTGTTGTACTGCCCAATACATTTTGTATTAAGCGGAGGTGCTTGTAGGGGTATATCCCGAGAAATCGGCAGCAATGTTGCCGGTTTGTGGTGGTTAGTATTCGGCGAAAGCAAAGCATGTAGCTTTGTAGGATGTGATGATGATGATGATGAGCACTTTGTACATATCCAATCTTCGTTTTCGATACCATCCTCGACGTTGGCACAAATAAAATTGTACCTAGCATCACACGCATCGCATTGAACCATTTTGTCGAAACTGTCTTCTCGATTACATTTTACGCAATTGAATTGTTCGGTGGAAGCAGCGATGAATTTTAAATGGATAATTTTCCCAGTTTACAGAAAATTTTAGGATGTTGATGGAGTATCTTTCCATCAATAAAAGACCAAAATTTTAGAACTGCGTTTTACAAATTTTATTTTAAATACTTTAAAGTAAAGAAGAAAAAAAGCA
Organism: Volucella zonaria; assembly: GCA_963966105.1. Classification (NCBI taxonomy): domain Eukaryota; kingdom Metazoa; phylum Arthropoda; class Insecta; order Diptera; family Syrphidae; genus Volucella; species Volucella zonaria. Next base: position 87,303,375 of record OZ014530.1, on the reverse strand, counting down.
AAAACTAGAATTTTCATTTGTGGGTTAAGTTGTTTAAAAAAAAAGAATTCAAGTGAGTAATTTTCATCACACGCTGTTTTTTGACAATTCATTTCCATGGTTATGCCAAGTTTCCCTTCGGTCTTTCAAAATTTATGGTGTTGTCAGGTTTGTCAACAGACTTAGCTTAATTAAGTGTACGTAACACGGAACGTAAACAAATATACAATATAAACAAACTCAACACTTCAATATTTACAAGCGGACCTAGTGGTCTCCGGATCAAGAAGTACTCAGCATCATCAATTGCGTGTTCCAAAATGTCTGCAATGGTTTTACTGCAGTTTATGTAGGTATAGAAAACCCGCGGCATATATATATAAAAACAAGTTCTTCAAACCATTGGAACTGACGCACAGTGCGTCGTCCAATGGAAAAAAAATCAAAAAATTAGACTTACAAAATATTATTTAGAAACACTCAAAAGGCATTCCACATTCCCAAACAAGACAACTGTAACTTTATTAGCAGTAAAATTTACCATCAAGCTGTCTGGTCACCACAAAACCTTACCTTACTTGATTATTTAAAAAATGACAGTTAGCTGCAGTACATGAAGCCTCAACTGGCAGAGTAAAATAATTATCTTATAAACCAGTTTTTACTTGGATCTACACCACTAGGACAAGTAAGTAGAGGTTATTTGTTTTTTTTTTATAATTTTACTTGCAACTTTTCAACAGTTGTTATCGAGCTTAAAACAATGGGACTTGTTAGGACTGTTTTAGATCCAGAAGGGGAAGAAAATTTTCTAAGTCAGGTTTTTAGTTTGTTTTCAAATATAAACAAACGGTGGCAAAAGTCCGGAAGGAACCGTAATCAGTTTTTAAAAAGAAACAAGGATTGGCTCGATTTGCAGCACTCATTTCCAGACAACATTTCTTCCATAAGCATAGAGTCTAACAATCAAGTCCTAAAAAATAAACGTGGAAAACCGAAAAAACGCTTTTAAGAGTGTTGCAGAAAAACTAAGAAACTGAGAGTGGAAGAGCTGTTAAAGACGAAATCTCTTGAGGAGCTTAGGTTTGCATCAGAAGTTTCAGCAGCAAATTCATCGTCTTCGAGGTTTTTAGCCGAAGAAAAAAAAGTTTTGTCATCCGAGGAAGCTTTGACACTGTACCTTGACCTTGACCTAACCGAGCGAAGCTATTAAGTTTTGCGAAACACCGTAAACGCATTGCACAAAGACTGTTTTCCCAGCATTTATGCTCTACGGCAGATGAAAACGAGTATATTGCCAAAATCGATTGTCACAGAAACATCTGCTGAAGTGGATTTCCAAAAAATTAATGGACATCGATTCAGGTGAACCTCTCTGCATAAATGATCGTCCTGGATCCACTTTGTATTGTAGGAGTCTGAAGTTTTTATTTCGCAAAGAGAGTTCTGGACTGGTGAAAGAAGAGGAGGCCACTATGCAAGCTAAAATTAATCAGCTTCTTGACAAAACTGCGTGTGTAACTGGACACTGCCTTAAAATATCATTTCAATTTCATTTAACCATGGTTGATGGAAGTGTGTGTTATGTGTTGTCAGAAACAAACTCCTCTTCAAAATGCTATGTCTATGGTGCATTACCCAGTGAAATGAACATAGTCAAATGTTACGAGAAAGCTCCTGAAGAAGACAACTATCGTTTTGGATTATCTCTTCACCTTTTTGGATAAGAACTTTTGAATGTATGTTACACATTGCAGATAGATCACCTTTTAAAAAATGGCGAGTACAAGGGGAAACAAACAAAGCCGTATTCAAGGAAGAAAAAAAACAAATTCAGGCGGAATTTAAGTCAAGAATGGGGTTAAATGTCGACCAGCCTAGGCAAGGATTTGGATCGTCGAATGATGGCAATATCACCAGAAAGTTTTTTTCTGACCCTAAAAGAAGTTCGAAAATCACAAAAATAGATCAAAGATTGATTGGAAAATTTTCAGTTATCTTACGTGTAATTTCAGCAGGTGCAGAAATCGACTTTCAAAAGTTTAATATATTACTTTGCGAAACTAAAGACCTATACTTAGAATTGTATGATTGGTATTACATGCCCTGTACATTGCACAAACTTTTCTTTCATGGCATTGATATCATACAAAGTTTTCAAATACCAATTGGACACTTATCTGAGGAAGCACTAGAGGACTTACACAAGACTTTCCGCCGCACTAGGCTTCATCATTCAAGAAAGTCCTCGAGGTCTAACAGCATGCAAGATGTAATAAACTATTTGCTATTAATATCTGACCCTCTAATTTCATCATAGAGAAAAATTGTGCGCAAACGAAAAAGAATTGATCAAAATATAAGATACTACTTTATTTTTAATGAGGAACATGATTCTTCTTGTGATGAATTACAATATAATATCTTATTCTAAGTTTCATTCTTTCATTTTAAACAAAAAAAAAAATTCAAAAATAGATAAAAACCCTTTTTTTGTACCCTTTTTGTTAAAATAAAAACACGTTATGAAAAAAAAAATGCAAACTAAGTTTTCCTGATTTTTTTCCTCACTTTCTATTGGCTCGACGCACTGTGTGACGCCTGCCACCGCAAACCCTAGTTTGCGCTTGAAACGACGCTGAACGGCTATTAGCTACATATGAGTTAAAACGACAAGAAGAATCTACTCATGAGAAAATTACAATGTGGTATATAAGAAAGTGGAAAAGAAGAGGGCATAAAGATGATATATATTTACGGTTTTGATGGTTATTTTCGGTAAAATACTCAGGAAGCATAAACGAATCTTTTACTCTACACTCTTACATTTACATTTACTTATATTTTTACATTTTTTATGCCGAATTATGCGATTATACATGTTATATATCTATGTGGCTTTTATCATGGACATTTGGCGCGATCATCGAATTTACATTTTAACCCCTTATGGAAGGTCCACGTATACTGGACTGCTATACATATGGCGACAATGCACACCATTCTGCTATCTTCCAAATAGCCAAAACTTCCACCGACCTGATCTAAATTGGCTTCGTATAGTCTAAATTGATCAAGTACCTACTCCAACTTGTTTCTTAGATTTGGTCCGATGAATACCTGTTTGGTGGAGTCTCAGCGATCAGGTGATCGATAAGAAAGAATATCCATTCAACTAAGCTAACTGTAGAGGTATTTGCCTCTCAACATCGCATACAAATACAATACTATTTACTATACTATTAGATTTAATTTATCAACCGGCTGTCGGTATATCATTGTTTAAACTTTCTCTTTGGATTACGCTGATCCTGGAAAAATCCCAAGAAGTCGAATCTATACCCACTATCTTCTATCGATATTAAGGTTGCCCATGATAGTCTTTGCTAGAGAACTAGTACGGCTGTGCAAGATGACAATGGAGATACTCGCTTCTTTATTTAGATGGGTAATGTCCTCTTCAAAAATCTTGATGTTCAAAAAAGATTAAAACCAGGTGTCACAATGTCATGTTAATTTCCAACACAACAATTTAAGTTGAAAGAACAGTAAAAATCCTCCAATCTGCCAAAAGCCTATGCAGTTACTTGCATACTGAAAAGATATACATGCATATATATGTACATGCAATATAGGTCAAAGTCGGTCAGTTTTTTCCAGTGTGTTTGCGAATAACCATCTACTAAATGTTAAAATACCTTTCACGAGTATAGCGGATGAAAATCAAGCTCCAGCCTGGAGAATCTTCGACTCCAGATATCCAGAGAGTTAATGCAGCAGAGACGTCAATTAACTTGGGGAACTCAGCTAAAGGAAAGTGTTTAACAAAGAGGGTCGATGGCTTAGGTCAGATTATTACGAACTGTAAGTAACAAGGGTCTCCAATTGAAATGCAATCACATCCTAAAAATAATATTAGCAACGCAAACTCTTTTAATTAGTATTCATCATAATATGCCTATATGATGGTCGTATACACTGGCGATCACTAGGATGAGGCCATACATTTTACAATCGATTTTCACTCGTTATACCTATTTGAAATTTGCGGGTAGCAAACTTTTACTACCTGGAAAAAGTACATATTTTCTCAACAGGAAGTCATAAAATTAAAGGGTAAATAAAAAACGACCGTTGGAATTTCCCAAGTTCAAACAATGAACTACTTCAAAAGCGTATAAAAAGATGCGCCACAAGGATGAGGCCATTGCGAATATTTCGTTGCAGGAGTTCACATCAGCGATTTTTTTCAAAGTTTTGTTAAGAATATTTAAAAAAGCGTTGAAAAGAACTGTTTTTATTTAGTTAAAAAAAAATGGGTTCCGGAAAGACTTTGGCATCGACAGAAAGAGGAAAAATAGATGCTTTCAATGAGTTAGGATTCTAAGGCCGAGAAATTGCAAGGAGGCTTAAAAGAAGTAAGACTGTTGTTATCAGTTATCTTGTGGACCCACAAAACTATGGGAAAAATCAAAAAGGACGCACGGCAGAAGCAACAACATTGCGAGAAAAGCGGTTAATTCTACGGCCTGCCTCAAATTCTACTCTAACAGTGACTAAAATAAGGGCGGAGCGGAGTATCACCCAGCATAGCAACGGTCCGAAGGATAATACGAAAAAGTAGTACTATACAGAGAAAAAAACTTAAAAGGGAACCTGTTTTGAGGCAAGAACACAAAGAGCATCGAATGAATTTTGCAGAACATGCCGCTTGGAGCAGTGAATGGAAACGCGTTGTCTTTTCAGATGAAAAAAAGTTTAACCTTGACGGCCAGGATGGTTACAACTTTTATTTCCATGATCTAAGAAAGGAGGAGCTTATTTTGGCAAGACACCACAGCGGTACATCAGGTGTAATGGTGTGGGGAGCTATTACCTACTATGGCACAATCCAGTTTGAGTTTTTGTCCACAACAATGAACGGAAGCAACTACAAATGTCTGCTGGAACAGTCATTTCCAAAAGTGAAAAATACTTTCGGACCCCTGCCTTGGATATTCCAACAAGACAATGCCGACATCCACACTTCCAGGGTTGTTAGAAGTTGGATTCAATCAGAAGACGTGGAACTTTTGCCATAGCCGTCCTATTCACAGGACTTAAACATAATCGAAAATGTATGAAGGCGGCAGACAATTTGAAGACAAGGATACTTTAATCGAAGCTATTCGTGATGCCTGGGCCCAAATTTCTCTTGATTATTTAACAAAAACTATATGATTCGATTCCAAACCGTCTTATAGAGGTTATATCGAAAAATTATATTATTAATGTAGAAAAACATAATAAATAAATGCTTTAAAACCATAAGATGTAAACATTTTATTAATTTTTTCCTTCCTTTCGAAGATTTTGCATGTGGCCTCGTCCTAGTGGGGCATCTTTTTATACACTTTTCAAGAAGGTCATTGTTTGATCTCGGGAAATTCCAACGGTCGTTTCTTATTTACCCTTTAATTTTATGACTTCCTGTTGAGAAAATATGTACTTGTTTGCAGGTAGTAAAAGTTTGAGAGTACAAAATTTCAAACAGGTATTGTATAACGAGTGAAAATCGATTGCAAAATGTGTAGCCTCATCCTAGTGATCCCCATATTATTATGTATGGACGTGTATGTATAACTTTCTCAGGTCCTTTATCATAACTTTCAGAGCAAATACTATAGCTTCAAGTTTCTATTTTCTGAGTTCAGTATTAGGAGTCATAGACCAAGATATTTTTAAATAATAAAAGAAAATTAAAACAAAGAAAAATAAAAAAACATTCTATTCTCGCATGTTAATAATGGGCATCAAATTCAATTAAAGATCTCTTTTTTTCTGTTTTTATACGATTTATTTTCTATTTAATTCATTGAAACGAAACAACTATTCTACCATTTAGACGGAGACCATCATGTCAGACATCCGACATTCCGTGAACTCAACGTGAAGAAAATTTAAAATCCGTACTCAACTATTATGCATCTGTTTCTGCTTTTCAAAACCTGTTAAAGATTACGAAATGACAAGTTGCAGCGAATAGTCACAACCGTATTACATCTTACATCGCAGCTTGTTTATGTATTTCATTAGTTGGATGCACTTCAGTTCTAGTTTCTTCTTGTGTTCAATAAATTTACCTTGGCAAAGTAAATAACCTGACTCTTCAATCAACGTATCTTTAGAATTCCACAGTGATTCACCACGATGCGTTTAACACTCATTCAATGACCCCACTAGACGTAGAATCTTGTTTTCGCTGGAAATGAAGAAACGCCTATTAAAAACTCGTTGTTTATATTCAAGGACTTATCGTTGTTTCATTGTCCTCTGCACAGTCAAAAGAAGATAAAACGAGCACTACAAGTATTTTAAGACCGGTTAAGGCTATCTTATATCATAGTAGAATGCAGCGTGTGATTTAAAACATTCTGTTGTTGCAGTTCTTCGTCAGCCTTAGTCAAAACCTGAATAAGTACTTGGTAAGGGCAACGCAAGGGATACGTTTTGTAACATAGTCGCCACATGATTAATGAAGTGGATGCTTCTAATCTTGCAAGTCATGGCTAAATCTCAAAGTCTTAAAAAAATCCCCTAGAGTATTGGAAACATTTCACAAATTCACATTGCTTGTTGTATATAAGCGGGTGGAAGTAACCCATAGAGTTAGATTATGTAAAATTTTTAAATTCATTAAGATTAAATTCATAATAATTATTGAAAATGTGATATCGTTAAATAAAAACGGTTACGAGTCTTAGAACTAGACAACCCCAATAAACGAATAACACAAGTCTGCAAAAAAAAAATTAATTTAGAGCTGTTTTGGTTTTATTGCGTAATTCTTATGTCTTTGGGTGTGCTGAATCCGAAAATGACTTTGATTTTGTCATAGAACGTCACATTTTCTGACAATGTAGGTATCTATGTTAAACAAGTTATCATCTTAAAATAAAAGAAAAAAGTCAAAAAAAATTTTTTTTTAATTTATAATTGCGTAACAAAACTTATTTTTTATCTAAAATACATTCATTAGTAAGCACTAAACACATTTCTTTTTCCTAGTGCGACTCCTTTTGGTACATTTTCGTTTGTTGGAAGCATCTGGAAGGTCTCTCTGAAGCGTCCAACAGTAGTCTGCCATCATTGAGACGCTCTATCTTCCCTGGTATCTTTTTTCCATCTCCTTAACATCTTGGTGAAATCGTTCACCTTCCCCTTCACTCACATCTGCAAAATTTTCTGGAAGGTAGTCGAGGTGGTAATGAAGAAAATGTACTTTTAAACTCATTAAGCTTGAAGGGCTTTTAACATTCTTTTGACGATTTGTTTGTAGTAAGGGTCTTTGTTATTGCCTAAAAATTTCTCTATGACCTCTTTAAAGGCAATCCACCCTTCTCTTTGAGGATCCGTCATGGTTGTGATGAAATGTGGATCAGCCATAAGCCGTCTAACATCCGGTCCAACGAAAACATCTTCCCTTAACTTTGCTTCTGAGACGCCTGGTGTTATTGCACGGACAATTTCCCACACTCCTTCCTTCAAAACAAAGATCAAACCCAAAAAATCCACAAGCCCAAGTTGGATTCAGTTCAATTTTATTTTCTAAAACAAACAATAAATGTCAATATGAACAAATAAAAGTCAAACTAACTTACATTGCTTTAGGGAGCATGTACCTTCTTAAAATTGACCTTTGGAAAGTTCACTGTTCCAAAAATGCAACCACTGATTTTTTTCTCTCTTTATACAATAAAAGGTAACAGGCAACTCCACACAGTTAAACATAAATCCAAAGCCAAACGGAAAAAAGCTGTGAACTCGTAGTTTACGGGAAAGAGACAAGATAATACTGACTAAACTTTGTAAATATCAAAAGAAGTGGTGTTGCCAGCACTTTGTTTCAATTCTTATACTAAGTAATCTAATCCAATTCTTATTTCTTTTAAAAACCAAAAAAAGTTCAAAGAATAAAAAAAATAAAATTAATTTGATTTAGCTCGATGACACCTGGAAACTTTGATATTAAGTATTTGAAGCAATTTCCATCTCTTGGAAGTGACTTTACAAATTGCTTCATCAATCCCAGCTTTATGTGAAGCGGTGGTAGAAGAATTTTATGAGAATGCACCAAAGTTTCATTCAGGACGTTCTTTTCGCCAACGTTAAGCTCCCTCGAAGGCCAACACTTTTTGGTCCTATGATTTGCTCGGTCTCTACTATCCCATAGACACAAATAGCAAGGGAATTTGGTAAATCCAGATTGTTGTCCGAGCAACATGCACAAGATTTTGAAATCACCGCACGCTTGCCAACCGTGGTCTTTATATTTTAATTTGCAAAGAACCAATTCCAGGTTCTTGTAGGTTTCCTTGAGGTATACGGAATGACCGACAGGAATGGAGACATAGTAACCGCCATTGTGAAGCAGAACTGCTTTAAGGCTTCTTTTTAAAGAATCTATGAAAATACGCCACTGTGCTAGGTCGTATGAGATCTTAAATGTATCCATCAAACCTTCAATATTGGTACAATAAACCAACTCGTCCTCTTGGGCAAAGTAGGAAGTGAACTGTTCTCACGATATCTAAACCAGGAGGAAGACACTCCTGTCAAAAGTAAGTTCCTGCTCTTGAGCCTTGATTCAAGCAACTCAGCAGCGTTTTTGGGAAGATTCAAGTCTCTTACCAAATCATTTAGCTCGCCCAAGGAAAACAATTACATAATTCTAGATGGAATAGGATAACCTTAATATTAAGGTCTTTTTCTTAAGCCAGGATGTGATGTGAATCACATTATTCATTGTTACGGCAATTGCACAGGCAATAGACCCACCGAAATTAAAGCAAATATCAAGGTGGGCTCTGAATGCAATTAGTTCATTGTTCCACACGCTGTGTAATAGATTGCACAGTCAGATTTAAACCAGTCGTCTATTGCTATTTGTTTCCCATCTGTCAAATAAACTCGGTTTATCATTGCCTCAAGTCGTTCTATGATAGTAGGGAGCGCCTTTCCACCTGTATTTTGAAGAAGCGATACACCAAATTTTGAGCGCATTAATACAGCATCTTGCTGTTTTATTTCGCCATAGTTTCAATAGCTTTGCTTCTTCGTACATTTTGGTTGATTATGAAGGGCAAATTAGTCAATGTGCGTCGGTCTCAATAGTAAAGGATTTGTAGTTTTTAGGAAAAATTCGGCTTTTTTCCCGCTTTTTGCCACGATATCGATTCCAGATAGGTGAGAGGTTCCTATCTGAAACTCTCTTACACATTAACAGCAGCATCAGCAACAACAACTTCAACGTCAGACTTGCTATTCCATTGCAGCCAACTTTCGGCCGATATATATATATATATATGTATTTCACTTCTTCCAATTACGAAATACTGAAATTATGTTATGGTCGTGTAAAAAACAATTAATATCAACCGATAGTAGAATGACTTTAACCAAGAGATCGAAAAAATTCGCTTCTTTTGAGTCACTTAATCAAACAACTAAGTTTATCGACTTAAAATCCATGACTTTCAATTTTAGCCAATTTGGTGTGGCATGTACAATCTATTATTGTAACTACTCGTATAGTATCTTCTTCATGATCGCAGTTATGTGAACCAAGTATCGTAAGATGTGATTTTTAGGATTAAGATTTTAAAATTTATTGTAAACAAATAACATAAGTTCAAATTTCTACAAAGTCTAATCTTTAGCCAAAAACCAGTCATCTTTTTCGGACCAGTCATCTTGTTCAGTTCTAATAGCAATGAGGGCTCAATTTCCAGCCGAGGTCCATAGAAGAAGCCGAAAAACAAATAATTGGATCCTGCAAATCCGAAAACATCAACAAGGTGTGCAGAATGGTTCTAAGGTCCGCAAATTTAGCCAATCCCACAAGCCCCGCAGTAGCAATATATCCTAGATACGTGGAAGAAATATGTAACATTAGCTCCTTTCGGATGAGAACGCATGAACTTTATTAAGAGAGGATAAATATACGAAGTGTGTTTAGAAAATAAACGGGTTTGGGTCAAAGAATTTTTATCAAATTTTGCGTAAAAAATGAAATAAAGTGTAACAAAGGGTGTGAAATGTTAACAAGGGCCTATGGTGAGTCTGTTATGAGTAAAACAAGAGTTTGCGAGTAGTATAAGCGTTTCCAAGATGGCCGTGAAGACGTTGAAAATGACTAACGGCCCGGACGCCCAAGCACATCAACAACCGATGAAAACGTGGAAAAAGTGATAGAAATTGTTATCACATTCAGAGAAGTCGCTGATGATGTTGGTATATCGATTGGCTCATGCCATAAAATTTTTCGAATGTTTTGGGTATGAAACGCGTGGCAGCAAAATTTGTTCCAAAATTGTTGAACTTTCAACAAAAACAGCGGCGAATGGAAGTTGCTCAGGAGTCACTAAATGAAGTCAAAACTCGAATTTGAGAAGTGTTTCGAGGATTGGAAGAAGCGCTGGCACAAATGCAAAATATCTAATGGGGACTATTTTGAAGGCGACAACATTAATGTAGACGAATAAATAAATATTTTTTTCAAAAAACTAAAATTATTTTCTGAAGCAAACCAAATGTAATCGTCTAATATCAAACTTAAAATTATTTTCGATCCCATCCCATCAATTGGAGAGGGAGATTCAATAATGAGGAGAATGTCGCTGTATAGTGGCATTGACTTAGCCAAATGAATCAAGCCCGGTAAGAAGTCGTGACAGAGGAAGATCTTATGGTATGTGGCACATACGAGTGAAAAAGAACCTTGACGAGGGCCAAGGCCTCAGCTAACATGTCTCCCCAGCTAGGGCGTTCTGGTTGCGCTGACGAAGTTTACTAACGTCTCATTCCACTTGTGTATACCATCTAAAAATAGCTCATCCTCAACTGCATTGTCTCTCTAGATTAGAGTCGAAATCTCCCCATACGCTCAAGGTGACTCAGCCATTTAGGCCGAGTTATCCGAGCTTTCCTGACGACCTCAGCAACGCAGTACAGCCCGTACAGTTTATTTTATTTTTTTTTTATTTATTCTTTATTCCTTTTTTCAATTTAATATTAGTAACAGTAAATAGACAATGTTTGATAATTCAATGCAAGTTAAAAAAAGCGATACGATAGCTGACATTTTATAATTTAAAAACAATTCTAAATTAGTTCTAAACGACACTTCATTATTTTTTATACAATCGTAGTATCAATAATACATAAATGTAAAAGTGTTTTAATAGGATACGACCCTCAGAAACATAAATAAACTGAACTAAGTAGATGGCATTATATGCTTTGTAGTCAGTGCAAAATTTTTCCATTTATGTACATATCGTATTTTCGGTCAATAATTCAGTGCGGGTAGCGATCAGTAAATAATAAGAAACACATAAAAAAATAAAAAAACATGTACAAATATTTATAATACATTTCTAGAACATTTTTGACGTAAAATTCTCAATAAATATTCGATTTTTCCATGATCAGTAGTTAATAACCAATCTTTTCTTAGTTTAGTGAATAGGTTATAAGGACTGAAACGAATAAAATCTATAAATTTTAATACGGGCTATACTTCCAATGCGTATAAATTGCCATCCCATTTTGTACCCAAATTAGCCTGTATAGTCTCTAGTTTCAGTTTGTTATTGATTTGAGTTCGGTGCGGTTTAAAATATTTATAAAATATGAGTCAAGAGGAACGCCGTAAAAAGATCATCGACAAATGGCTCGAAAATATTTCGCGTCCAAACCATTTCATCGCAAAAAATTTTAACATACTCGTAGTACGCAGCACAGTGGATTCTGTTAGTAAACGATATTTGGAGACGTTGACTGTTAAGCGAAAACAGAAAAGTGGAGCTAAAAGTGGAGCACATGATACAAATTTAGACAGGAAAATAGTGGGTACCATCGTAAAAAAATGGACTATGTCATCCAGAGATGTTGGTCGGAAATGTAATACCAACCAAACAATGGTACAAAGATCTAAAAAACGTAACGGTCTAAAAACACGAAAAAAAACGAAAAATACCAAAAGTTACTGAAAAGCAAAAAAAAGTCATAAAAACACGAGCCCGAAAGCTATACGAGTTGATCGGCAACAAGAAAGCCTGCTTGGTGTTGGATGACGAAACTTAAGTCAAAGCCGACTTTACTACTCTTCCAAGTGCGCAGTTTTACAACTGGTTTGAAGCTGAGATTCTTCCGCAATCAACAACATCGATTGGGATGGAAAAATTCGGGTCAAAATATCTCGTTTGGCAGACCATTTGCCAATGTGGACACAGAAGCTCATCGTTTATTACAACGGGGACAATTAACGGAGAAGTGTACATTAACGAGTGCCTAAAAAAACGGTTAATTCCTTTCTTAAGCAAACACGAGGGTTCAACATTATTTTGGCCAGATTTAGCTTCAGCTCACTATGCTTATGCGACGTTGAGTTTTCTTGTTGCTAAAAATGTCGATTTTGTCCCAAAAGACATGAATCCACCCAATGTTCCACAGTGCCGTCCCATTGAAAGGTATTGGGCTTTGGTCAAAGCAAAATTGCGGAAAAGTGAGCAGTGTGCAAAGGACGTAAAAACTTTTAGTGCTAAATGGAAAAGAGCGTCCAAAAAGATCACGGATGTAACTGTCACCAACCTTACGAAGGACATTCGAAAGAAGTTGAAGAAAAATGGGAACCCAAATAATTTTTTTTATTTTTTGTAATTGTGAATGAATTTAATAAAAACGGAGCTTTAAAGCGAATAAAAAAAAAATTACATGAATTATGAAAATATTTTTTTTTTACTTTGAAGTTTCCAAATTTTATTCGTTTCAGTCCTTAGTTATGTACAGTGCGAATTAGATGAGGTAGTTTGTTAAAATATGTTGGGGCTATTGTGTAAAAATGTGAAAAATTAGTTTTGCGTGCATACGGTATTGTATTGCAAAAAGCCATGTCATTAATCCTCAGATTTATAATCTGTTTGATTATTTCTACTTGGGATATTTCTGCTTGCTTAAACCTAGAAGCCCAATCATATTTTCACGGCTATAAAGCCCAATTATACGTAAAAATCACGTGTAATAATAAAATCGATATATTTTATCATTTTACATTGTATATATGGTATTCTAGCTTTTATATTATTTATTTAATATATAGTCTAATAAAATAAAACAATATCAATTAAAGAAAGTTTGCTTTTTATTTATACTTTTACGATAATAACTTTGGAAACATAAGAAATTTAACAAAAAATGAGATCCTTCATAGTTTTTCTTACATTTTAATATTAAAAAAAAATAACGATATTTAAATTCACATGCTTAGAATTAAAACAACTCTTGTCAATACAAAATATAAACTGTGAAAAAAAAAGTTTTTATACGCAGTCTTGACAAATATCAATATTATTTTCTCCGCATATTGCTTTTTTGCATTTGGAGCACTGTGTTTTGGTCATCCCATTTTTTTTATATGAGCAAAACCCACAATAGCGTCGTTTCTTTGGTTCTGGCTCATCACAGGAAGTAAGTGTTTCTGCCTGTGGGACAGTTTTCAATATATTTGTTATATTATCACGTAAGTTCCGCTTCAATGTAGGTGCCTCCAGACGTTTCTGCACCCACGGTGCTGTCAAGTCTGTGCTCAACTTTTTCATAAAATCTTTTCGGCTTAGTGGTTTTTCTTTTATAGCCAGTTTCTTGTGACAGTATATAATATAGGAATTCCCGAAGGCCATATTCAGCATGCCGTAAAATACAGCCATTGGCCACCTATTAGTCTTCCTGTTAGAAGACATAGATAAACACATTTGGTCGAAAGAATCGACGCCTCCTTTTGTTTTGTTATAAAACAATATCATATCCGGCTTTCCACTACTTTGATTAATTACGGCATCTTCATCGCATGATTATAATAAGAACACCATCTTGGATGGCCTGGGTTTATAGGATACCAATGTCAAAACAAAATATTGAAGAACCCACCGGCAGCGAACGTGAATTCTTTACTTCTTCTGGAATTTCTCTCTTGTTTAACTTGATGGTTCCCACTAAAGTTAGATTGTATGGAGTCTTTAGCAAACTCTTAGCTAGTAGAACAGACGTGAACCAGTTGTCGCAGGTAATATTTCTATTTGTTCCGCGTACTGTTTTAGTTAACGCCTTTTGCATAAAACTCGCGTAATGGCAGACCACTTGTCTTTGTGCTTTTACCGAGGTAAGAAATAGCATCTATCATGTACTTTGTGGCAGCTTCACATATCATTGGAAATTTTATTCCATATTTATCCGGTTTATTGGGTATGTACATGCGGAGAGGACAATGACCGCGAAAACTCAACAGCTGTTCATCTGCAGTCAAGTTAGTAACAGGTACGTAGGATAGTCTACATTGGTTGACAAAAATCTCTCTTACTTTTTTCTCACATGTATGAAAGTGTCTTCTTGACGTAAAATTGGTCTTACTAATTTATCATCCATTCTCAAACACCTCAACAAAAATTCGAATCTCTCGCGGCTCTTTACAGAAACATATCGAGTACCAGAGAATGAGGCATTGAACAGTTCGTCAGTAGAAAGATGGCTGTCTTTCATAACAGCCGTCAATGTGAGTATTCCTATAAGAGCCCAGATCTCTTGTCTTGTCCACTTAACAATTTCCTCAACGATCTTTTCTTTGATGAAAAGTTGACAATATTTCTACACATACGAGTGGGTCCTCTATTTGTGCGTACAATATTTGTAGCTGAGGTTCTGCCCGTGGACCGTCCTTTTATGGTAGACCATATGTAGTTATTTTTTCCACGAATTGAACGCTGAAATCGATGGTGTTACTACAATATTAGTCGCTCCTGAAGAAAAGTTAGAATTCTCGAGGTCCTCTTCTAGACTGTTTGTCGGATTTGTATCACTCATGTAGTCCACCACTTCGTCTTCAATGTCACTTCTCACATCGTCTTCAATAACAGAATCTTTCTCTTCAGAGTCGGTATCGTTCGGGGAAAAATCGTCTTCATTTTCCAATATATCTGCTATTTTATCTTCATTTAACTGTTAACGAGACGCCATTGTATCATAGTCACTAAAAGAGAAGTATCATTTGAGAAATCTAAGAAAATAATTATTACAAGACGTTGAACATTTGCAAAAGTTACGTAAAGCCCAAACATTTGTACGTCAAATGTACGTGCAATAATATTATTACGACAGTTACCGAAGCGACGCAACCGTCTCCTGATAGGTCTTGGCAGCTACTGCGTTGGTTCGAGCGGTCGCGACAATTCAGTCGTCCGTGTGAAAGATATAGTGTATTTTCGTCGGGGCATACGTCAAAACGACGTAGATTGGGCTTCTAGGGTTAAAGAATTCCCTAAGTACTTTAAACCTTATCAGTAACATTTTAAGTTTTTTGAACAAATGCCAGCTGTGCACTCTACGATTAGATCTGGAAAGTATACGTATACGAACTAGATATTTTTGTGCAATCAAAACAGATGCCAGTGTATTCATGTTAGATCCTCCCCAACTGAAATACCATATAACAA
Organism: Volucella zonaria; assembly: GCA_963966105.1. NCBI lineage: Eukaryota > Metazoa > Arthropoda > Insecta > Diptera > Syrphidae > Volucella > Volucella zonaria. Next base: position 87,287,869 of record OZ014530.1, on the reverse strand, counting down.
CTTTGAATGTGCAAGACCATAATATAATTTTAATAAAACTATTGGAGCAATAAGGTTTTACAAGGTAAAGTTTTCGAACAACTATTGTAGGTTCTTGTGCGATCTTATTGTTCTGGTCCAGTTTAAATTATTGTCTATTGAGATTCCTAGATACTTAAATGTTTTTACTGACCCAATTTTGAATCATTTGTCAGAACATAAGTTATTACTATGCAAATTATTAATTCCACATAATAATTAACTTATGTGCCGCAAACCAAATCCTTAGTTTGCCTAAGTCTTCTCTAATTTTCGCAACACATTCAAAATGGTTTTGAAATATGTAAGCGAAGGTTATAAATATCATTAGCGAATGCAGTAGATAAACCATTTAATTCCTATTTAAAAATCGAGTTCATATAAACCAAGAGTAAAAGAAGTCCAAGTACCGAGCCTTGAGGGAAACTCCGTTTCTCAAATCACCAGGTCGACTAAAGAATCCGTTTAATTTTACTTTTTGCCTTCTATCCATTAAATACGTTTTGAACCAATTATGCACTGTTCTCCTAAAAAAAAAACAGCGTCAAACAACTTCGTCAATAACAACTCATGATCAACCATATCAAATGCTTTGGTCATGTCTATGGAAGACGTCATTTTAGACTGATTATTATTTAAGCCCTCATATAAGTGACTGCAAACCCTAAGGAATAGCATCCTCGGTTAATAATCCTGGTCTACAACCGAGTTGATTAACGGAGAAAAAACTAGTTTTCTATCCAAAAGACTTAACATTCTAACTTTAATCAGTTTCTCAAAAAGTTTTGGGAAAATTGGTACTCGTAGATCTATAATTAGACACTTCCTTTATATTGCCGCTTTTGAAAAGCGGAGTTACTTTCGCACATAAATTTGAGAAAATAGCCATTCATTGAATCCATAACTTAAGACATCGACAACTTGACAAGCAATATTTTTTAATAAGGTGCTTGCGATACCAGCACTAGTGCCCTAAGTTTTGTTTTTAATGGAATTTATAATTATATTAAATATAAAACTATTTGCTTGTGCGAAGTCAGAGCTGACATTTTAAGGCAATGAACATGTGCAGGAACCGTAGGTCTTAGGAGAATATTAGATATTAGCGACATTTTCGGGGTTGGTTATTTGGAGTCAGTCAACTTTTCGGGAATCCGCCTCTACAGGTTGCTTTTGTGTTCCTAAAATACTACGTACAACTCTCCAATCATCTCTATTATTATCATTTGCCCTTGCAAATAAGTTTAGATAGTTACTCGTATTATCACGTGCTTTTATTGAGCCTTTTATTTTCGTATGATATAGTTGTAGTCTTCTATTCTGAGGATACTTTGCAGATTTAATTGCAGAACGGTTTTTTTTATTTTTATTAGTTTAAGGAGCAAGTTATTCATCCATTACATAAGAAACTTTTTAATATGTATTTGAATTATGAAAACTCTTAGTAAGTAGTACAAGAATGTATGTGATTCTACAGAATTGGCAAAAGAAATTCAAACGCGGTTGAGGGATTCTTTTCCGAGTAAACCGATTCCCAAAATTCTTAAATCAAACATTCATTCAGCATCTGATAGTCAATAATGTGTTTTTTTCTAGGTAAAGCAAAATTATTATTTCTCTCAAAACTATACATGTTGAGACCAGTCATATAATGGTCTGTTATACAATAATTATGTGCTCTACCATTAAATAATTTTTAAAGATTTTAAGAAGTCGTGTAAATATATGGTCAATTCAACTTGAAGATGAATCTGTAACACGATAATACTTTTAGCCCATTTGATGCTAGGTAGGGTGATGACCCCTAAGTTCAGCCCCCTCCAGTAGTCAGCCGCTGACATACAAAGTACAGCGCAGTAGTAAATGCTTTTGCCCTTCTTCCAAACAAATAATATTACTCTCTTGGCTAACAGTTCTTCTCTCTGTGTGCAAAAAATTGAGATAATCCACCTGCTCCTTCGCGCGTAAAAAATATTAGACTGCGTATAGTTTTCATAAGCGCAAGATACGAGTGGTTCGCCAAAAAAAAAAACTAGTGGAAGTGAATTTGAACAAATGATGCAATTAAGGATATACCGAAGGTATGTGCATTTTATGTTACTGACACTTTATTTATCTTGTTTCTTAACTTAAAATGTTAAAAATGTTTTTGTTTAAATAATTAAGGGGGGCTGACCTTATGAGGCATTATTTTTATAATTATCCTAGGCTCAGCCCCCTCCGGCTGACTACTGAAGACTACATTAATATTTTTTTTTAACTGAGTATTCAAAATGAATGGAAATTTAATTCTCTCTTAATTCTCGCAAAAAAATCGAAAAATTCTCTTTGTTTTCCAGTAGTCAGCCCCTTGTTCACATAATAAAAAAATGGGTGGCTGACTATAAAAAACACGTCTCCTAAGCTCAGCCGTATGCTAATAATGAAAAATTTGTGGTAGTTAACAATTTCAATAAATACATTTGCAGGTATTTTCAAAAATTAATGTTTCCACTGAAACAAATAAACGTGCTTTTCATCAATACTCTGAGGAGGTACTAGCTGAAGCCTTAAATAACATACAAACAAATAAGTGGTCAATAAGAAAAACTAGTCGGGAGTTCGGAGTCCAAACAGGCACTCTTCAACACCGCATATCTGGCAGAGTTGTCGAAAAGTCTAGAAAAATGGAACCTGAGGCAGTCCTGAGTGCAGTTGATGAACAAACCCTGACAAACTGGCTGATAAATCTGGAGAAATGCGGATTTCCTCAGAAAACGACGGACCTATTAAATACGGTTCAAAAAATTATACAGGACGACAAAATAAAGGCACCATTCAAAAATGGCCTACCAGGTAAAACGTGGTATTACGGTTTTCTTAAGCGCCATCCAGAACTGTCTCTTAGATCGGCTGAGGGACTTTCAAAAGGACGAGCTATTGCCCTTTGGTTCCAAGAGTTAAAGGAACATTTGGAGGAAATAAATGCAGAAGATATTTTGGAAGACTCATCCAGAATTCTTAATGGCGATGAAACGCCTTTTTGCTATCACCAAAATAAGGTGTTGTTTTGGCTCCGAAGGGCTGGAAAAACCTTTATAAAGTCAGTTGTGGAAACAACAAGGAGACAATCACTGTGCTGTTGCTTTTTAGTGCTGATGGGCAAACATTGCCATCTATGGTTGTATTTCCCTATGTGCGCCCTCCTCTAGCCGTTGTTGAAAGTATGTCAGATGAATGGGTACTAGGGAGATCAGAAAGTAGATGGATGCGTTCAGAAACATTTTTCGAATACATAGCCAATAGTTTTAATGACTGGATGAATAAACGAAATATCAAAAGGACAGTATTATTACTGGTTGATGGTCACAAGTCACACTTGACGAAATCGCTGAACTCGATTTTTGTCGCGATAATGAGATAATTTTATATGCACTTCTACCAACCAGTTGATATGGGCGTCTTTAAGGGCCTTAAAACTGACTACAAGAACACTGTGTATATATGGCAGACTATTCCGGATAACGCTGGCAAAAGTGTTGCCAAAGTAATCTTTTGTGAAGTTTTGAAATTCGTGTTAGATGGCTCGGATAGAACACGAACAATCAAAAATGCCTTTCGGAAGTGTGGCATATGGTATACCTACCCCTTTAATCCAAATGCCGTTGGCTATTCAAAATGTGTTCAGAACGAAGTAGACAAACATCAAAAAGAACAAATCTTCACGCTATCGGAGTCCAGTTTCTATGAAACAAAAAAAGTTTTGAATGTCATTAGACATGAGCTACGAGTAATACAAAAAAATATTGATTTCGATACAGTTATGGATGTAATTGAAAAGCTAGTGAAAACACATCTAGGTGAACCTGCCCTCAACGGAACAATAACAGGAACATACATTATAGATGAAACAGGAGAATTACAAAGACTGCCTTCAGACGTTATTATTTCAATGCCGCCACCAATATCCGGAAGTAATGAAGTAGAGGAATCCATTCTCGAAGTTTTACAAAACGCAGAAGAAATTTTATCAACACCTATACCCGAATTGGCCGACGAATCGATTCTTGAAGTTTTGGAGAAGGCAGAAGAAGTCCTGTCAACACCGATTGGTAGGACCATTGCATATTATAGGTACTATGTTAAAACACATACGTATATTTAACATATGTTATTTTTTCTTTTTTTTTTTTCTTTGTGTTACTTAAAAACTATTTAATAAAAATACCAACTCAAATGATGCAATTTTGAGGCAAATATAACTGTCATAATCCATATGACTGAAATAAATGTTCCTTTTGATTTTTTTGTTATTTAATTAATGACTTTGTTATTAAATATGGAAAAGTTTCTTAACTTAATGTTTTTTGTTGTTAAAACGATGAAAATGTACATAGTAATGGTAATTGGGGCTGACCACTGGATACCTGCGTGGCCGACTACTGGAGCTGAAGGGGCTAACAACTCGCAAATCATACCCTTTTCACTTATTTTGTAAATAGTTTGCATTCTCCTCGCGTGGAGAAAAAAACAAAAAAAACATGGCAAGTAAAAAATAAACGCGCCCGAGTGAAAAAAAAACACCAACAACAACCAAAAAAACTTGCAAACAAAAAAAAACAACAACGCTCGAGTGCAGTGAAATCGAATTCAACATCCACAGCGCGGACGTCCCAACCTTCCTGCCCCTGGTCAAACTGTTGCTTGCACTCGGTCACTGCCGTTGCTGTATTGCATTGTCATACAGCGCGTGCAGTGACTGAGTGTATGTAACAACCGATGGATAGTGGGCTGTGGGTATCAATTTTGTTGTGCTGTTTCGTATTGTTGTAAGAGCATAACACCTACAACAATTTGATTCGGTAAACCAACTCTGAATTTGTACTTTAGATCTGCGCTTAGTAACGTCGGTGCTCGTGTTTTTTGTGTTTGTCTCTCTTTATAATGACTCGGGAATTTAGAGTGGATATTGTCAATATACGCGGGCTATGAAGTAATCACTTTTCCGAGTACGTCCACGTCTGTAAATACAGACCAGCTGTTTTGGCACTTAACGAAACACAGGTAGATCCCTACCCACACCTCCCAGATCACTCTGATCTGAAGCTACCTGACCATGAACTAGTGCCACTATTCTTTCCTCATCGCCAAATTCCACCACAATGTAGTCCCTGTCCCAATCCGGAATTCAATTTCATGTAGTTATAATTCCATCTCCGTAAGCAAATTATCTACTATTGCTTTATTTACAGAAGCCCCAAAGTGGACAGCAACTCGACCTTTAATGAGTTTTAGGTGCTGTCTGACTTCATACAAAGAATTGTATCCCTGTATCCTCATACTGAAATCGTCATTACAGGCGATTTCAATACACAATTCCGGGTGGCTTCGACATTCTGGACAAACAATACCCGAAGGACTGTGTGTTGAGATCTTCGCTGCGGAAAATAACTTAACACAGCTTGTAAATGAGCTCACACTGATACCAGACGTTGATAGTCATACCGCCAACACCCTGGACTTGTTTTTAACTTACCACGACAAATACAGGGTCAATGTGCTATCCCCTCTAGGGTCGTCGAACCACTGTGTCATATCAGCTAATGTCTCGTGCACCGACCACACAGTTAGAGAAAAGATTCCTAAAAGAACCGTATAGCAATTCGAGAAAGCCAATAGGAGCGGTCTTAACAGCTTCTTTAGGAATTTTAACTGGTCGTTATGTTTCCTCGATAACGACGTGGATGGCGCTGCTGATATGATCACAGACACCATTCTCTTTGGAATGAGACACTTTATCTCTCATCGAATGAAGAGTATCAAACCAAAAGAAAAGGCATGGTATGACTCGAGCTGTAAAGAGGTTGTCAGGGTTAGAGAAATGTGTTGTCGGTCCTTAAAAGTAAAACCGAAGAAAGTTTAAATGAGCCAGGAATGACTGCAACGTCTTTCGTAAATAATCTTTTACATCTATTTTATTGATGTAATGGATGACATTCAATTCTATTTTAATTTAAAATACTGAATATTAATCTAATTTCTTATTATTAAAAAGTCATTTGAATTTGTGAAATTTGTGAATTATAAGAAATAAATAAATAAAATAAAAATAAAAAAAAACCTGTAAAATTGCAATACGACCAAAAAAGGTAGTAAAAATTGTTGGTCGTTCTTCAAAAATATTAGAAATTTTGCCTCATCCTCCATCCCAACGCTCATTTACAATGACATTCCAGCTGTCAGCTCTTTGGACAAGGACAATCTGCTTGCTGCACACTTTGCTGCCAGCTCAATGCTCCCAGATTGTGCTTTGTCTCCGCCTACACTTCAGTGCGTCGAATCTTCAATGGGACAAACCCACTTTCGCACTCGCGTAGTAGAAAGAGTTCTTAAAGATCTTAACATTCACAAATCTGCTGGTCCAGATCTCCTCTATATCTCCCCTCCTTCTGAAGAGGTGTTCTTCCCCGCTGGCAAAACCACTGCGTAAGCTTTTTCATCAATCCTACTCTTTAGGTCTCTTTCCGAGAAAATGGAAAACAGCATTTTTCCAGCCCGTCCCTAAAAAAGGCGAATCTTCCTCTCTCTCCTCCCACAGACCCATTGCACTTACGTCCCTTCTTTCCAAGGACATGGAAACGTTGATAAACCAACAGCTAATGAAATATCTCGAAACACGAAAACTTCTTAATGACCGGCAGTACGGTTTTCGTAGCAACAGGTCCACTGTTGATCTGATGGCATGTCTCACCGAAAAGTGGAACCATGGCGTACATCAATCTGGCGAAAGCAAGATAGTTGCACCCCATATTTCTAAGGCATTTGACAGAGTTTGGCATCAAGCTCTTTCGTCGAAAATGCCAATGGATTAGAAGTCTTGGATGGTTTCAAGTCTGATATTTACAAAATAAATGCTGGTGTCCCCCAGGGTTCCGTTCTATCTACGACACTCTTTTTAATTTTCTTCAACGATCTCTTGTCAGCTACCTCTAATCCAATATATTCCTTTGCTGATGACAGCGCTCTCTGCTTTTCATATTCATTCCCGGACTCACGTCCCTGCTCTTCGGCTTAGAACGGGGACGGTAGCGTATCTTAATCTCATTAAATTTTGATATTAACAGCATAACTGATTGGGGAACAATAACAGAGTATAATTAAATACTTCCAAAACACAATGCTGTGTGCTGTCGTTAAAGCACTTGCATCGTCGAAACCGATAAACTTTCCATTCTCGGTATGTGTGTCAATGACAACGTTGGAATGCACCTGCTAGATAGGATTCAAAACCGTGCGATAAAACCATATGAGATTCTAATATCACTCAAACAATGGACACCCTCGAACACCGACGTAATGTCTCGTGTCTCACTCTGTTTTATCGCTATTTCCACCACCCGTGCTCCATAGAAATCGCCAGTAGCATTCCGTCCCTTCAAACTTTTAACCGTAACACCCGTCTCGCTATGAACGCTCATCAGTATACCCTCAAGCCCACTTTCAGACGTACTCTAAAATATCGTGATTCGTTCCTAAGCCGTTCAACTCGCTTATGGAATGCCCTGCCTAGCTCTTTATTTCCTAGTTATTAAAACCAACGTTCACCGGTACCTCTCTTTCCATCCTCCCTGATTTTTTTTCGCCCGCGCTGTGTGCCAACATTTTAAGGGTACTTAAATCCCGTGAGCGAGCGGAAATTATATATATACAATAAAAAAAGAAAAAAATGCCTTGGAATCTTGTACAAATTCAATTCATTTTCGTTAATCCATAATTCACTTAAGACAATTACTGTAGGTAAACTATGAAGTGCCTTACCACCTCAAAGTGATGACGTTTTTTCCTAGGCGCCGATGTTGTGTGTCCCTCTCTGTTGAGAGCATATTCTCTGTTTTTCCTCTATTGGCCGATAAACCCATCTTTGACGGTTTTGCTTCAACAGTCACAAACGCTCTATTGACAGCTCCCTGTGTTCCCCCCATGCCAATATCGTCTGCATTTGCGAGTGACTGAACGACTTTTGAAAGATGGTGCCTCTTGAGGCGACTTGTGAGTTTCTCACAATTCTTTCAAGAACGATGTTGAAAAATCCACATGATAACGGATGGCCTTGACGGTCGAAGAAATATGCAGATCTTATGACAATTCCCCTGGATTGGAAAAGATTGAAAAAAAAAAAGCTTTTTCTGTTTTGATTGGTTCATTTATGTATATACAATGTTAATATTGTTTAAAATAAACAAAGTAAAGTCTTTGGTTTTAGTTAATTTCAAGTTGTACAGTCAAATACTCAAATACTGCCAAAAATTACTCATATTTCCATTTTAGCTTTGGTCAGATTATCAGTGCCTTAATGTACGAGGGCGGGTCAATAATTCCGTGCATTTTTGAATTTCTGACCTTTTTACTGAAACAGCAACACTGCTCCTGTCAACAAGCATTTGTCAGTTGACTCCTGTCAAAATTTAAACTTGCTACGTCAGTTAGTTTGTGTTTGACAGCTATTTTTATCAGACTACTCACTAATTTGAGGAGAAAATGGAAAAAAGTGAATTTCGTGTGCTTATTAAGCATTATTTCTTGCGAAAAAAAACCATTACCGAGACCAAGGCTAAGCTTGATAAATACTATGGGGACTCTGCACCATCGATTTCAATGGTAAAAAAGTGGTTTACTGAATTTCGTTGTGGCCGTACAAGCACTGAAGATGCCGAACGTCTTGGACGCCCAGTTGAGGTCTCTACACCCGAAACAATCGAAAAAATTCATGATATGGTGTTGGCCGACCGAAGATTGAAAGTGCGAGAGATTGTGGAAGCCGTAGGGATCTCGCATGGCTCAGTGGTTTCAATTTTGAATGATCACTTGGGCATGAGAAAGCTTTCCGCAAGATGGGTGCCGCGTTTGCTCACAGTCGACCACAAACGCAATCGTGTAACAACTTCACAGGAAGGTTTGGCGTTGTTTAATCGCAATATGGAGGAGTTTTTGCGCCGTTTTGTAACCGTGGACGAAACATGGATCCATCACAACACACCAGAGAACAAACAACAGTCAAAACAGTGGGCGCCAAAGAGTGAATCGGCGCCAAAGAAGGCCAAGGTGGGTTTTGTCAGCCAATAAAGTTATGGCGACTGTTTTTTGGGAAGCACGCGGGATAATCCACATTGACTACCTTCAAAAGGGAAGAACAATCAATGGGGAATATTATGCCAACTTATTGGACCGATTCAATGACGATTTGAAAAAAAAAACGACCTTATTTGGCCAAGAAAAAAGTTCTTTTCCACCAAGACAATGCAAGGGTGCACACATGTGCAGTTGCCATGGCAAAAATCCATGAATTGGGCTAAGAATTGCTCCCTCATCCACCCTATTCTCCAGATTTGGCTCCGAGCGACTACTTCTTGTTCCCAAACCTGAAGAAATGGCTTGGTGGAAAAAGATTTGACTCCAATGATGAAGTCATCTCGTCATTTTGAGGACCTCGACAAATCATTTTTTTTGGAAGGGATAAAAAAATTGGAGAAGCGTTGGACAAAGTGTATAGAGCTCAAGGGAGACTACGTTGAAAAATAAAATTATTTTTTTATCAAAAAATCTGTTTTAATCCAAAAGTCACGGACTTATTGACCCTCGTACATATACGAACGCCTTCACGATCCGCCCTTTGAAGTTGTGAATAATCCTCTCAAACCGAATAAATATGTGCAATATATGTTACGTGCGTAGATACTACATAGTATGTCCGATATCGTTCAATCTTCATAATCGTCAAGTAAGAGCGATGCACATTTTAAATACAGCAGAGTAATATCGAGTGACCAACTGATAATCAAAATTGCAAATTTTCAAATTTGATAAAATATTATCGTTTTTTGTAAGATTTCTATGCCTTTAGCAACAATAAATAATTCAATATTAAATTACAATAATATTTTTTTTTTGCAATAGAATATGGAGGAGAAAAAACAGAATTATTGAATTAAAAATCTTTGTCTATACAAAAATTCCAAAGCTTATACAACAGTCAAACAAAACCTAGCCGGTTTTCAACGCAGTATAAAAGGGTACGATTACCCAGAAAAGTGAAACACATACGGGCATAAACCAATGGAAAATGCCAGAAGAATTAGCGGCTGATGTAAAAATCAAACATTACCACTGAGCAGCACTCATTAAGGGACTGAACAGTCCCAAAGAACTGCTGTCACACCTATTGCAGAGCTGTCACCACCGGCTGTTTGCGCGTGACAACAAAATGTGTGTGCTTACGTCGTGAATTGAGATTTGTTGATTTTTGTTTTTTGATTTCTTTTTACCATACGCAAAAGCGATGATAGTGTCATCCACTATTATCCCATAAAACGCACAATTGAAGGAAAAAAGCAAATTCACGACCCTGCAGCATTCATTTCATTTTCTAAAAGTTGTCAGCTATATGGTAAGCTTAGGATTCCTTTCGAATAACATATTTTCTGTCGAACATTATATAATTATGGTTAGGTTCCAAATCTTTGATCATTTTCTCTATAACACAAATGCTGTTGTGATTTAAATAATATCTTGTTTCTTGTTTCTTTAGCGATTAATCGAATTGCAGACATCCTGCCCATCCTCGTGTGATACCGCTGAAGTACTTCAAATAATAAAAGAGAAAACAAAACAAAAATTAGTGAATTATGAATTGTAGCTGACAGAAAAAAACTGATAAATGATTTGTGACCATGGGGGATAGCCGGAAAGACCCTGCGGTGCAGACTCAAAAATTTATCTCCTTAGATTGGCGTGAATTTGCATGCGGTTATGGTGCCGCCTTTGTCAATCTCGGTATAACTTACCCTATTTACAAATTGATATTTCGACAAATGCTTCACGGAGTGAGTATAGCCTCAGCTTTTGGCCAGTTGCAACATGAAGGGCTTACTTACTTATATCGAGGAGTATTACCACCTTTAGCACAAAAAACTTTTTCTCTCTCGGTGATGTTTGGAGTTTACGATGTAACTCGTCGTAGTTTAGTCGATGTGTGTCATGTAAATAATTATTTGGCTAAAATAATCGCTGGTCTCGCGGCTGGTACATTTGAGGGAGTATTACTGCCATTCGAAAGAGTACAAACGTTATTGGCTGATTCAAAGTTTCATCAGCATTTTAAAAACACATCTGCTGCCTTTCGGTAAGAAAATTTTTATTTAAATGACGTCATTTTATTTAAAATCTATGTGTTTTGTATTTTGTATTTTGTTTTAGCTATGTTTTGGCGAACCATGGCTTCTTTGAATTGTACAGAGGGATGGTGCCGGTTTTATGGCGAAATGGACCTTCGAATGCAGCTTTTTTCATATTGCGTGAAGAGGCCAATATGCGAATACCTAAAGACGTAAGCATTACTGTATTTTCCCTCTTATTATCTCCTTCTCAAATGATTGTAAAGAAAAATTTATAAAGTGAATCAAAATCATAAAAGTGCAATGCCGAAAATCCTGATGGACAAAGTTTGAGAGTTCTCAACTAAGGTTGAAGTAGGTCCCAGTCTTCAATAATAAAAAGGCACAAATCAGGAAAAATCGTTTACAATTCTGATAGTAAGTATGCGCAGCTGATGCTGTTGATAAACAAGGTCATTAGCACATGACGGTATTCTAATTTAATTTAACTTATTTTCATCAATTAGAATAATGATATCGGGTACATATTTTTTATACGCGTGTTGAATCCAAAAATAAAAGTTATTTGCGTACCCTCTTGTTTAAATTAAAATCTATTTGTACCTGCAAATTGATCTTGTTAGTTTTTTTTTAACCATTGAATATATTACTGTTGCCGTGCTTTTGCGTGCAATAGATTTGACTAGATTTTTAGTGTAGGACAGTGCGTTTCTTGCTGGAAAAATTAAAAGGATTTGGAATCATTTAATATTTCCCAGCTTGTTCTTGTGAATGGCCTCGCCACACTGAAGGCATCCGATCCCACTACATCACCGAAATCAAGCAGTGTTGGGCGCGGTAAGTACCTAGATGAAGGACCACATGGGTCCCGGTACACCGCGTGCTGTTGACAAAAAATGCCACATGGGCATAGTACCCCGGCGTAAAATAAATAATAGAATGAATATTTTCCAAACTCAAAATAAAGTTTTCAAATTCAAAATAAAGTTTTCAAATTTCCACGGAAACGCAATTCAATCTAGTTACAGGTTTAACAATGTTTTTGCCATTGCTATGGGACTCATTCCAGACAGTAATATAAATTAAATAGTGGCAATCATTCCTACGGGGAAAGCAAACTGCCAACATAATCTGTATCGATCTGGAGAAAGGCATCGAAAGAGTTCTAAGAAATCTTATATGGATAAAAATACGGTCTCCAAAAATGCCTACTTAGAAAATGCTACAGTCGAGGGTGAACCTACAGTAGGGGACATGGAAATCCGGACAGGGTTGAGAGTAAAAAGGTTGCATTATTGAATGCAATAATCAGAATTCGTCTTTAGGAAATCTTTATTGCTTCAACTGCATTTTAGAAATGCATAACAAAAAACCGATTGCCGAAATAAATAACTTAACGCAAATCATTTGAAATTTTCTAAAGTTTTATTGAAACAAACACTACAATAAATTTGTTATAATTTATCATACTTTATGTGGCTTGTCGAGTATAAGATTTTAATTACAGGAAACTAATGTCGTTACTATACAAAAGTGGTGGTTGTACTTCCTTCTTTTTGTAATGCCCGCTGTTATTCGGTGTGGCGTTTAAGCAACCAATATCAAGTTGAATTTCCTCATACCACACTTTTTCAATGAATTCATCCAACTCGGTTATTGTTCACGGTCTCTTGTAAAGCTTTATTATGTGCAAAAGGTTCTCAATCTGAAATGGTAAAATCGATTTACAATAATAAAACGTTACGATTGTCTTGCCAACATTTTAGGAAGGATAATAAAACTTTAACTTACTAATTTCGCGCGGTGACAAGGCGCAGAATCTTCCTGAAAAATCACCTTATCTGAATGTACAAAGTATTCTTCTAATGATGGTAGCAAATTCTCTTCCAATATTTTTTTATATTTTTCTGCGTTCACCATTTATTAGGTGTAGTGATCCTGCAGTAAATCGTTCTCTAGTCCTTCTCTGGACGTACTGTATTCCGTCGGATCCGAAGATGTTAAGTTTTGACTCGCGCTGGAAGATTACATTTTTCCAATTCGTTATGGTCGATTTTTCGTGATCTTTCGCCCACTGGCGCATTTGTTTGGTTAAAAGCGGCCTTTCGCAAGTCTTCTTACACACAAACCGAATTCTGGAAGCCTTTGTCTTACAGTTCGGGAGCTGATTTCGGATCCAGTCTTCACTTAAATCTTCAGCCGTTTGAAATCGGTCCTGTAGGTTTATTCGTTTTAACAAACGATCTTCAGCGCTGGTGGTTTTTCTCTGGCCTCTGTTCCTCTTTTTGTTTGAAATAAGCCGATTGAATCGACTTTTTTTTATGAATTCAGCCACTGACGACTTGCTGAATCCCACTAATCGCGCTATATTACGAACACTATGTTTTTCTTTTTTCAAAATTAATATTTTGATTTTTGTTTTTTCATACGTTTTCTTATTATTTGACATAATTTGCTCTTTTTCATTCTATATATTAAAATGGAGTGAAATCATGCCATCAAGGGCTTTTTATGCAAAATTCTTACTACTGCGGTTTCCTACGATAATAAAAGCATAAAACTCATTAAAGTGGTTTTCCTAACTGTCCGGATTTCCATGTCCACAACTGTAGGTCTCATCCATTAAATCTCTCAGGCTAACGCGGTTTACAGTCAACTAACGCACTCTAAATGGTTGAGGTCCCCTTCCACCTAAGACGTAACCTTCCTCTTTTGCTTCCCTTCAGGTAAGAATCGCGGTCTTTTCGACCCGTTAGTATTCGTATTCGTCCCTGTTCTTTATCTCAGGTAACTAATGTTCACTGTTTTGACCAAGTCAATGTCGCTGAACATCACGAGAGTTTGCTGTTATATTTTCGCGTGACGAAAACGAGATGATCGAAGAATCTTACGTTCAAAAGCACCACGAATATCTTGATTCGCCTTCACTCACGTCCATGCTATCGCCTCATATGGAACTGGAATGATAAGAGTTATATAGAATCTCCTTAATTCTTCATTGGAATGTCAGGTGTCATTATCGGAGTTAATAACGAAGTGGGGTGGCCGTGGTGTAGTGGTACTAGCAATCGCTTCGCACTCGGAAGGTCAAGGTTCGAATCCTAGCCACAGCAAGTTTTCATTTGTGTAACTGGAACTCAGTCAGAAAAATCTGCGTGTGAAGGCATAACACTGACATGTAGATTTGGCTGTTGTAGGATTTTCAAGCACAAAAATTCACAACCTCACATTCCGAGAGAAGAAAAACTCTCCGTTCTATTCGGACTTCCACCCCTGGAGAGTCAATATCGAAACCAAACACACCTGAGTTTCAAACCACAACATCACAATAATGCTTTCCTTTCTCCTCCTTCTATCTTTCCGCCCGCGCCGTGGCAACAGTAAAAGGGTATCATAACCCCTTAGGCGCGCGTAAATTATAAAAAAAAAAAAAAAAAGTTCACGTAAACAAAATCTCTAACTACCACAAAGTTATAACTGTCTACTATTTTTGCCGCTTCAATTTCAAAATGTAGACAAGACCTTGTACGTAATGTTGAGGAAACTTATTCTTTTATAGTTGTGTGATTGTACTTTTTTGTGAACTGCATTCTCTAGTCTACTAAGAAAAATGTATTTCATGGCTAGATGAAGCAAATTTGTTTGGCAGAACCGCGAGGAAAGTTAGATTTTTAAGAAAAGTCCGAATAGGCTGGAACGCGGGGCATTAACAAATGGCGGAACATCCTATGGACGGACAATTAGTTTAAAAAATCCCAATGTTAAGACATTTGTTAGACAGCCACCCAAGACAGCATTACGTCTTCGTCACACAAGAAAAGCCGTCAAATATGGGTAGTCAAATGAAATGTGTATGTTTCTCCTGGCATGAAGTACAGCCTTTCTGCCGCATAGAGGGAACAATAACAGCAGATACTTACGTTGGTCTTGTTCAAAATACTATGCCGCCCTACGCCGAACACAAAATGCCTCTAATTTGTGCATTGCATCAAAACAATGATCCAAAGCATACACCAAGAAAGGCTAGGAGATGGTTCCGAGATAATAGTGTTTCAGTTTTGCCGTGGCCGGCTCAAACGTCGGACCTTAACCCAATCGAAAACTTATGGAATGAAGTTAAAGACATCACCGCAAACAAAATAATACGAAATCTGGACGTGCAGGAAGCTCGGAAAAATATCTAAGTTAAGAAATGCCGAAACCTTATCGACTCAATACCGCAACGGTGTGACTTAGTACTAAAAAATAACGGTCATACCATTAAGCAAAGAATATTTTTCTGAATTTGCACCTATTTCTTTGATCAGCATATTACTTGTAAAGCCTTAATTTTTGTTAATAATTCTTCTGTTTTCCTTTGCGCAATTTTTCTAAAATGAAGTATTTAGCGTTATAAAATTATTTTTGAAAATACTAATTATTTGCGCTTTGAATTATTATCTTGTGTCATATTAGTTAAGATTGGTTAATTATTGGCCATAGCTGTATGTACATCATTTTATTGAAAGTAGGAAAGTTATACTTGACATTTCAAAGGTTTTTGACAGAGTTTGGCATCACGCTGTTTGTTGGAAATGTGTGTATATGTGATTGATTAATATTTTCCTCATTGGATTAGAAACCACCTTTTGGAATGTTTAATACGCAATTTTCATGAATGATGTGTTGATGACAATATTCTATGCCTAATTATTCGTTCCCGAACCCATGCCTCTGCTCTCCTGCCCTAGAACGGGAACGGCAGTATGTTAAGCTTATTAAATTCCGACATTGAAACTTTTTGCGGAACCATAAATAGAGTAGACTTTTTTTTACTTTCAAATAGGAGTGGTATAAATAAAACGAACTAGTTAAAAAAAACTGTTTTTCATCTCGTAACGACGTAACCGTTTTTTTTTTTTCATAAAAAAAACGTAGTAACTACATTTATCTATTTGCATACACAAAATTCAACTCAGGTATGCGAACGGATCATTCTGTTCCGCAAATATGAAAAACGCATGAAGGAGAAAAACGAATAACATGATTCCACCGTGATACATAGTGGCCCTGGCTGACAGTAACTACATTCACGAAACGAACGAAAAAGCGTTTTCATATCTTTTGGTGCAAACGAACAAAAAAAAACGATAACGATCGGGGAAGTAGTTTTTTTCGTTTTTAACATTTTCTGCGTTTTTTCCGTTTTTTGTTCGTTTGCACTAAACGATATGAAAACGCTTTTTCGTTCGTTTCGTGAATGTAGTTACTGTCAGCCAGGAGTGGAATCAACAAGGAAAAGTTGGGTTTATTTTACATTGAAAACAAAGGTTTCATTTGGGTGGATGAGACGAAAATGGTTTTTGGTTTTTGCGCAGTACATGATTATAATTTTTCGTTAGTGCTTTTTATTAGTTAGTTAACTAATTTTTTAACTTGTTATATTTCTTTAAATAACTGTTTCCTTTCGTTAACACAAAAACCGAAAACGACCCACCTCTACTTTCAAATAGCAAATGCTATTCGTGAATTGTACTCACATCGGCGAAATCGGAAAACTTTCTATTTGTGTTATGTATGCAAATGACAGCCTGCGTTAATTCATATTAATATTCGATGTCGCCAAAAAAATTGCGAGTGTTCCAAGTGACGTCTACAATATATTATACATACATATTTTACACCAATATTCAATTCTACACCACCGACATAATGTCTGTTGCTTTATTCTATGGTATTTTCAACATCAGTGTTTCAACAAAATTGCCTGCAGCACTCCGTTCCTTCAAATTTTGAACCACAGCAAACGTTTCACTATTTTCGGGCTTGATTTAAAATACCGTGATTCTTTTCAAAGTGTGCTACTAAATAAAGACATTATTTCTTAGTAATTTTAACCGATGTTCATTGATATGCCTTTTCTGTCCTCCGTAATTGTTCTTTGTACCTGGGCTGTGTATAAACTGTAAACATTTTAATCCGTTGGGAGCACCCTAATTATACACATCTATATAAAGAAAGGTAGACTTCTGAAGCTGTGTTAATTGTAAGCTGGACTTATTACTTTATTTGTCATAAAAGCTATTGTAAATTGCGATATTTTGCAAAGGGTTTGGTTATGTTGGCCTGCTTAACTTTTCTAAATTCTCAATTAAAATATTTGCTGACAAACCTTACTTGAAAAATACGAGTATTTTCGAACAGTACATATGTATGTAAACATTGCTCGTTAACTACTACTAGTTACTATTATAAAATAAAACACTGATACACAAATTTTCCGTAAATATGTACGTAATTCCTTTATATTCATTTGTGCAATTTAATCTATATATGTATACAATGTTCTCAATTTATATTCCTGTCTCTAATTTCAGGCTACACCCGCTTCCCGTACAATTCAAGAATTCATTGCTGGCGCAGTAATTGGTGCATCTCTTAGTACGTTCTTCTATCCAATTAATGTAATCAAAGTCTCAATGCAAAATGATATGGGACATAAGAAAGAAACCATGTGGGTCGTCTGCCAAAGAGTATACCACGAGCGTGGTAACCGAATATCACATTTTTATCGTGGGTGTGGTTTTAATACGTTTCGTTCATTTCTGAGCTGGGGCATCATAAACGCTGCCTATGAAAAAATAAAAGAAGTTATAACATGAGTTCCATACAATTATATTTTAGTGTGATAGAATTTCGCAAGTGTATTATATCTAGTAGGTATAAGAGAAAAACCGTTTGGGCACACATTAACCTCAAGCCATTTTCCCCATAAATTTAGTAAATCAATGTATTTATTTTAGATTTTGTTACGTGGTATCGAAAAACTTTTGCCGAAGAATCAGATTAATAGTCTTCAGACGATTCCTGAAATTCAAATGTTTGGAATCGGTTGTTATGTGCATACACACATTTGTATGTTTGTAGATTTCGACGTTGCATTTAATGTAATATAATTTATTGCTATATCAATATAGTTCTCAATGTTTTTTCTTAAAGATCAAATTTATCATGGTGGTCTTTTTTTGACTGAACGAATGTTTTTATAAAGCAAAACAACAAAAGCTTAAGAAATGAAAAAATATAGAAAATAAAAACTAGTAACAATGCAAACATTTGCTATTTATTTTATTGTGTAAGGAAATTTGTAAAGATTGTAAACGTTGGGCGAGTTCATACACGTCAGCATTTCTAACTTAGTACAATTGTAGGTCTTTTCTCGTGTATTTTATTGTGTAAGCAAATTTGTAAAGATTGTAAACGTTGGCGAGTTCATACAAGTCAGCATTTCTACCTTAGTACAATCGTAAATCTTTCCCCGTGTGTTTTTAAATCACATTCACTGTGCAGTTATGTCAGTGCAAAAATAAAGGCCCCGACTTATAGAATCCGTCGATCCGTTGTTCCGTCGTTTTCAATTGACTAGATAGAATACTCGCATTCTTACGGAAGATGGCACATAACCAACGGATGTATGAACTTCGACGAATAACGTAGGATAACTTTCTACTTGTTAGGTGTTGTACAAATAGGGTAGGCACTGAGAGGTGTCAAACTGGCTATACCCAGTGTTGAAACTGTTTCTACACATCAATTGTGCTCCAAGTAATAATCATCGGGCACTGGTTGATGTCCATCCGCGCTCGACTTGCCAAACTTATAACCGCGTTTGCCGACCAGCAGACAAAACTAGCAGCACTGTAAACGGGGCAGTGGATGAATTTCCCAGATGGAATTACGGGTGAAGTAAAATACTGAAACAGAACAAATAAGACCTTATCTGTGCTACTGTGACATATTTAGAGCTCAGGCCGGCAAGGATTTCCGAGACTAAGTCAAGGTCTTGGAAAAGAGATGGTGGCGGATGAGCCCTTAACGGACCTACGGCAGCGCTCATATCCCCGAACGGGTTGCTGGCTTCGGTCTGGCCGACCGCTCGTAATAGGGTCGTGGAATGGGACAGGCATTCCAGATTGAGGGCTGTGCGATGGAAAAGGAAGTTAAGTTATGAACCACCACATCGCCGTCTAAAAAATGCAATGGGATGAAAAACTGCAACATCTACTACGACGATATTATCGACGGCAAATGCAACGCCAATTTGGATACGGATTTGGTGTTAGAGGCAGACTTCGGCAAGATTTCTTGAGTTACCCGCATGTGAACGAGCGCTTGGTAAGAATCGGTATTAAGGCTAAATTTGCCAACATTTATGCGCACACGCCTCCACAGAGAATAGAGGTGGCGATACCAAAGATACGAATAGCTTCCACGAGCTCTCTGACAAGAATTACGGGCCGTGCCATAGCTATGACATTAAAATTGTACTTGGGAACTTTAATGCAAACCTAGGAAGAGAGGGCATCTTTGGTAGTACCATTGCAAAGCATATCCGATAACGGATTCAGACTAATTGGCTCTGTGGCGAGGTGAAACATTGTCGTAGCTAGTACGTCGTTCCCGAATCTCGATATGCATAACGGGACCTGCAGAACTCCTGATCAACCAACCGTCAACCAGATTGACCACGTCGACTGCTATCGACTGCCTTCTCCAGTATTATGAATGTCTGAGTGCTCCGAAGGCTCAATATCGACTCGGACCATTACCTCGTTGTAGCTAAGGTACGATTGCAGATATTCCAAACATCGCAAAGGTAAGCTAATACTGTGAGGTAGCTTGACGTCGGACGGCCACAATCTCAAGAGATCCCAAATCATTTTACGATCGAGTCTCCCCTAATTTCTTAAGAAGTCCTATGCACCCAACATCAAGTATCAACGACCAGTTTCAACATTATCAAAACAACATCAGAGATGCCGCCTCTGCCAAACTCATCCGTTTGTGCGGGATGACGATAAAGAATGCACGCTGCTCCATCAAATTCGGTAAAAACTCACCGAAACTTTCAATGTGAAAGTTGATGCGCTGTTATGCGATTTCCTTAACACCAATCGTGCAAGAATAATGCAAAATTCACGCTCAACACAAGAGGCACAATCTTTTAAAAGTCAGTCTAACTACTCGGATACACCAATGATATTGACCTAATTGAAAGAAAGCAGAGTGATATCAGTGGCACTTTTACGAATATTGAGATGGAAGCTGGTTTTAACGGTCAATGAGAGCAGCACCAAGTATATGCTGTCAACCCGAAAGGACAGAACGTCTCTTGTTTTTTAACGTAAACCACCTGTCTGTAGAGACCTTATGCTTACGGGATGCCTATACATCCATAGGGAACAAGGATACGCCTTGCCATCGCTCTCCGTCAATCCTGTGATACCAATTCGGAACTGTGTTGGAGGCACAAGTTCCACCCTTGGTATGAGTCGAGGCCGACCTAAAACCTCTTACTGTTCTTAGGGTCACAGCACCCAGTACGTATTTACAACTCTGCAATGGGTGAGACCCTTTCCCGCGATTTGGGCTTAAACCACAGACACCATGACGCTCCCACAAGGGGGCCTAACTCAACAAGTCAGGCCCGGACCGAAATCCGGGGGGCTCCTGACTCCCATGGTATGGACTACCGGTGGTCCAGCCGCCAACAAGACCTATGACCGGCAACTTGTTACTGGTCAAATCGTAACAACCATTCAGAGGCGTTATCTGAAGATGGTTACGATAAGACCAGTAATATGCTCTGTCCCCGCTTTGACAACGTCATTGATGAGCGAAGCCTTGATAATTGGGCGGGCGCCCCCGAAAGGACACCCAACAGCAACTCGACGTCTCAGACAGAACGCCCTCGATAGATATAACTTTGAGGTAGTTAAGGACCTTGTCTACCTGGGCTTCGCTATCAATTCAGACTACGACACCAGCTGAGATCAAACGAAGAATAAGTCTTGTCAATCGCTGCTTCCTTGGGCTTAGAAGGCAATTAACTAGCAAAGCCTTCTCTTCAACAAAAAAAAGCGACCCTATATAATTCCTTAATAATCCCAGTCCTGCTCTAATTCGCAAAGACCTGGACTTTATCTAAAATGGATGAGGGTACTCTTGGGTGCTTTGAGAGGAAATTCTTCGGGTGATTAGAGTGCAAAACAGGATGATCGAGCTGACTGGCGACGTTTGTTGGTTGAAGCCCAGGCCCACCTCGGAAATAAGTAAGTAACTTTATACTATTTCAGTACGTTGATCCGATGGCAGTTCACACATTGACGCATTAAAGTTCACACATTCATAAATTGAGAGCAAGCACTTTCATAGGTGGAAGCATTGAGAGAATGTGGAGAAACTGTCATCGCTTGAAGAGAAAATACTCTCCGCAATAACTAAATGTCATCAGCTGTCTTCTGTCAACGTAGGCATACGACGAATTGTATCGAACAGTTCTTTCGGCAATACGTCACCACCGTCAAAAGAACGACGGATTGACGGATTCAATGGGTCAGGACCTTTAATAATATACAGCCAAGTCTTCGATTTGCTTCTGTCAAAAGAAATTGATTATTTTTTTTATTACATATTATTTCAATAGTTCTTATATCTTTCCTCTTCAAAAAGCCCAAAACTACTGCGCAGCCACAATTTGTACGCCTATTAATCCGCACAAGTATGGCGAATACTGACGTTTATGAACATAAGAGTTATACAATACTGAGTTAGTTCTGCAGAAAATCTGCATTACTCAACGCAACTAATGCAGTTCGTTGTTACATAGTATGACGTTTTTGAAAACAACTGGTTCATGAAACGTTATCGCATTTTAAATAAAAAAATATGTACGAGTATGTACATACATATTTTGCATGATATGAGCTGCACCGTTTATTAACTTCAATTCAATACATTTATACGTGAAACAAAACGTCGGGCGTGTTTGGACCCATACCTGCTTTATAGATAGTCAGATGAATGAATGAAAGTAGTCACGGTCTTGCAGGCCAACTCAAGAGTCCATTTCGCTAATTTATGCGATTTCCGAATTTTCTTTTCGAAAAATTTATTGTTTTTGCGAAGTCTGGCTTTTAGCCCCGGCTTATTGAAATCAAATGTAGATCAAGTTCATTCCAAGCTATTCGGTCCATAAAGTTTTCCAACATGAAACGGTAGAGATCAAAATTGACGGCTTTGTCTTCATCATCTTAAAAAAAAATAAGGCCCAAATATTTCACCCCACCAGAAACTTTTTCAGGATATTGGATCACTTTTTCAGAGGGTTTTCGTCACACCGGCATCGGTAGTTTGTTTGTTAACGTCAAGATGGATATGCGCTTCATTGATGAAGATGAAAGCCTGACGACATTACTGATTTCCACGCATTAGACAAAGGGCCCAAAAAACAAAACGACGAAGTTGTTCGCAATCCTTTGCCTTAGATTTTGAGTTGATTTGTTTTTATATGAATGAAATTCCAAACCAATTGTTAAAATCCTTTGCAAACTTGTATAAGAAAACTCTGACTGCTGTAACCTTTGACGAATAGACACATTTGGATTTCGATGAACATTGCAATTTACGGCTGCATTTGTCTTCAAGAGTACGAACCTTACCTGGATGCGAGTGCTTCTCTCTGGAGAATGTTCATCGTGAAAATCGGCGATGTGATTTCTGTTGGAACATTTAACATTAAAAACGGTCTGCAACAAGGTGCGGTAAATTCGTCGATCCCATTCAACATTTAAACAAGTGATCCGATAGGTTCACTTCACCATGCCATAGCGTATGCAGATGACTTAATAGTGTACAGATCAGGTCCAAAGATTGAGGTAATTAATATACTTTTGCAAAGTGACTTCAATAAAATTAAACCTTATTGCGATGACTGGAAGTTGAAAATCAATCTGCGGCCTCTATGGATACCAGAAAGAATTGGCGAAAGTTTTCTATCGTCGGACAACACGGATAGCACTTGCTTGCTGTAATGTAGTCAGATAGCTAGGGATCTGCCTAGTGGTAGTGCACTGGCTTCCAAATCGGAAGGTTCGGTGTTCGAATCCCAGCCTTACCCGAAAGACATATCATCCATTTTTTCAGTTAATGAAAATCAAGTAAGACGAGTAGTTGACTAGAAATCAACATCACGCCAACTTCCACTAAGAACTTAGTCTACACATTTAATGTTGGATGCCACCCATGGAGCGAAATAACCACTGAGCCCAAACATCTTTCTTTCTCTCTCTATCCCATTTTCCAAAAAACTTAACACATGCTGGGGCATTATAAGTGTATTCATACCCACTTGAGTGTTAAGTTCTTAAAAAAAAAAAAAAATAGATGCTGCTCTGGCAAGAGCTAAAAGCGCTTTTGCCCTCACAAGGAGACTGTTTTATAATAGCCAAGTTGATGCGAGGGTGAAAGTAATCTGCTACATGGCCCTTATCCGGCCTACGCTTGTATTTGGATGCCTCGTGTGGTTGAACGTGAGAACAAGTTTATTGGAAAAGATTCGGGTGTTTGGGAGGGCTTGTCTTCGGTTATACAGAACTCCAGAGTCTGAGTACATAAAATTTTATCGTATTGAAGTCTTGCACAATAGGGCGAACCTAATAAGAGTGGACAATTTTGTTACTAAGTTAACTCGAAGGCACATTGCAAGAGCAATGACCTCGGCGAACAACCATTTTAGTGTTTTTAAACTTGGAACAGCTACTTTCCAATTTATTTTTGTATTGTGCATAATATGACCCCCACAGGCTCTTAGTTTAGGAGTAACAACCATTTTAGTGTTTTGAAATTTGGACCGGCTGCTGTCCAATTTTTTTTTTATGGTGCATAATATGATCCCCACAAGCTCTTAGTTTAGGAGTTATAGCCATTTTAGTGTTTTGAAATTTGGATCGGCTACTTTACAATTTTTTTTTATGGTGCATAATATGACCTCCACAGCGCTCTTAGTTTAGGAGTTACAGCCATTTTCGTGTTCTTAAATTTGGGAACGGCTGCTTTCTATTTTTTTTTTATGGTGCATAATATGATCCCCACGGGCTCTTAGTTTAGGAGTCATAGCCATTTTAGTGTTTTGAAATTTGGATCGGCTACTTTCCAATTTTTTTTTATGGTGCATAATATGACCTCCACAGCGCTCTTAGTTTAGGAGTTACAGCCATTTTCGTGTTCTTAAATTTGGGAACGGCTGCTTTCTATTTTTTTTATGGTGCATAATATGATCCCCACAGGCTCTTAGTTTAGGAGTTATAGCCATTTTAGTGTTTTGAAATTTGGAACGGCTGCTTTGCAATTTTTTTTTATTGTGCATAATATTACCCCACAGTTTAAGAGTAACAACCGTTTTAGTGTTTTGAAATTTGGACCGGCTGCTTTCCGTCTTTTTTTTATTTTGCGTAATACTAGATGGAGTGAAAAGTGACCTCCTTGGGAATTAAAAAAAAATTTTTTTTTAAATGTTTTTTTATATTATTCAATATAGTCCTCTTTAAGTTAGATACACTTATTCCAGCGATTTTCCAACTTCTTGATCCTGTCCGAAAAGTAATTTTCCGGAAGGTCTGCAAAATACTCCTCCGTGGCGTCGATGATTTCCTCGCGTGAGCTGAATTTTTCATTGATGAGCCATTTTTTGAGTTTTGGGAAGAGATAATAGACCGAGGGATCCAAATCCAGTTACCAATCGACGCCAAAAGTCCGCCCGATTCCGCATCAGCAAGTCTAAACACTCTTTCGAAGTGCTTTCGCGTTCGTGTTTTTGGTCAAAAGTGAGCATTCGTGGCACCCAGCTTCAGGATAACTTTTTCATATGCAGAATATTGCCCAAAATATGGCGTGTGCGCTCAGTACTAATCTTTGTGATATCTGCTAGCTCGCGCACCTTCACTTTCCGGTTAGCCAACACCATTTCATGTATTTTTTTTGACATTGTCCTCTGTAACCGCATCGCTGCAGACTTGACTTGAGTTGCGATCACCACGAAACTCTCGAAACCAATCTTTGACGGTGTAATCTGACGGAGCATTAGCCCCATAATATTTATCCAACTTTTCTTTTGTTTCCTTCGCCGTTTTGCCTCTCAAAAAATAATGTTTTATGAGAGAACGAAAATCGTTTTTGTCGATCGACCGGAAAGGCATTATGATAGAACCTCATAAAATAAACTTTCTTTATCCACCTTCTAACCGCCATTACTTTTGAAAATACGATCTCTTTAGAAATCAAACGTTAGATAATAGTTGCCAGAGCCTATCTTTTCGAGCAAAGATGTGAACCGGATAATAAAAACATATTCTTGAACAGACTTCCTTTATGGCACTGTAGCATTGACTTTATTAAATCAAAACGAATAAGATATTCTCGGTCAGGTCTGAGACAATATTCTCGGTAGATCTGTTCCATCTAAAATAGCTAGAGTGTAAAGCAAATGGAAAACAAGACCAAACTCTCAGCCTCACTGACAATGCGGCGAATAAATGATATTTAAATCCATAAACGAGCACCACTACAGACCACCTAAATTAAGGACTTTAGTGGATTCAAGCAGTTTTCGTTCAGACATTAGAAATATTAGCGAAATTCAATTAAACTAATCTGTCTACAATTTCATTCGGGGAGATGGTATGTGTGACAAGACATATTTTATTAAAAGCTTTTTTGAAATATTCCAAGGCACTGCTATATTGCTTACCTCAATCACAATCACAATCCCGAGCCCCATACACAATACTAGACTTCTTAACTAGATTCCAACTGGAGTTTTAAGCGATGAATATTTCCCTCGTTTTCTTCACAGAAGCGACGATTCCTATGTCCCCTGTTCACCCAATAAATCTTCACAAAACTCATCTTTCCACTAAATCCAGTCTTCCTAAAACGCGTATCTTTCAATCTCACGCCCAACAGCTTCACTGCTGAAAGCCAAGTCGATGCCAACTTACCTCTAAATTCCGCCTCTTGCCTGGATTTCGTACATTCCTATATGGCTACATCCTTAATCCACTCCCATTCTCGTCGGTTGTCGACCACTGTGACCTTTTTCTGTTACGTTACCGCAGAATTTACCTAAATATTCGCTTATACCTTGCTTTTTTGATTAATAAACCCGACTCTACTCGTATCTTCATCGATTGCACAATATTCGAACAAGTATTGTATTATGAATTCAATCCACCTGTTCTTGTTTTAAAAACTGCCATCCTTCCGATAATAACTTCTGTCTATCTTAACTCCCAAAAACTTCCATATGACATTCAGATATCTCATATCACAGATTCAGATCTGTTCGCACTAGCATTCAGAGTGTTTCGTGATGATGGACGTAAGAATGAAGATGATTCTAAAGGCAATCGTTTTAACCCGCATTCCTTAAAAAGTCAGTAAAAGCTAATTTCCGAATTTATTGATGTTAATTAAGGGCATGTCCCATAGAATCCGTTGCGTTAATTTATTCAACTGACAGCTGGATAGAATATACACTTTTTTATGGAAGGAGGTCCATCAGCAACGAATGTGACGGCTAAAGTAAGTAAGTAAGTAAGGTGAATTGCCACACCCATTAACGCATTGAAGTTCACACATTAGCATATTGAAGTTCACGATTTCAGAAATTGAGAGTACGCACTTCCATCGGTGGAAGCATTGAGAGTATGTAGAGAAACACTCTCAGCAATAACAAAATTTCACCGGCGGTATTCTGCCAACGTAGGTATGCAACGGATTTTATGGGACTTTTCTTTCCGGCGATACGTCACCACCGTTCACGGAACGACGGAGAAACGGATAGACGGACTCCATAAGTCGGGCTTTTACTGTCTCCAAGCGCAGATAATACAAGGTGTTCCAGATAATATGTCGAAAACTATATTGAGTAGTGCTAGGTACAATTTTAAAGTTTCAAAAATTGGGAGTTAATTACAATACTTGTTTTTTCGAAAAAAATTATGACAACACAAAATTTTAAATTTAAAAAAAAAATCGCTTTTGATCATCAAAAACTTTTAATACATTAATTTTAGGACAACATTTTCTCTAAAAGAATTATGAATTCAACGATATCCCATTTGTTACCATACACGTAAAAGTTTTAAAGATGTTAAGTTTTGCTTAAAACCTCTGTTGTTCTGTGGTTCATTCGCCCCTCGCAACGAACATGTAGCTACCAGTTTCCAACTAATGTTAATACTCGCAATGCGCCTTTTTTGCATTATTGACCCCTGTGACGATATCATAATTCTTGGCGATAATAATCTTCCTCATCTCCTATGGAATTAGTCAGATGATGAATATTATCTCGTTGTCTCAAATGCTGTTTCAGATAAGAAAGTTCTCTTTACTGACTGCCTTTCCAACTTTGGCCTTTTTCAAATAAATGCTACTCCCAACAACGTGCGTAGGCGACTAGATCAGATGTTTTTTTTTCAATTAGCCCTCGGGGTTATTGTATCCTTAAAATACTTCCACACAGCGTAAGGGCGAATTAAAGTTAGGGAGGAAAGACAGGGAGGTACCGATGTACGTTCGTTTTGAATGTTTGAAGATTGTAATGGTCAGGAAATAAAGAGCCCATAGATAATGGCTGTGGGTTTAGATTTGGCTTTAACGACAGCAGACAGCATTAAATTCCACTCTATTGGTGGTTGGCCAGTAAGCTGTGTATATTTTAATTTAATGGGCTTAACCGTTTTACAGCCAAAGAGAAGCGACGTAAGTCTGAGAACGAATATGAAAACCAGAGAGTACTGTCGTCAGGAAAGGAATATATTGGATTAAAAGTAGCATAAAAAAGACCATTAATGAAAATTAATGGCAAACCGGAAACCAGCATTTATTTTATGAATATCAGACTTGAAACCACCCCCTACAACGAGAATTGAACGTTCCGAAAGGCAACTTCTAATCCATGGAAGAAAAGAGTCGTCGATCCCAAAAGCGCGCATTTTCGACGAAAAAGCCTGATGCCAAATGCCTTAAAAATATTCGGTGCAACTATCTTGCTTTCGCCAGGTTGATATACGCTCTGGTTCCACTTTTCGGTGAAACATGCCATCAAATCACCAGTGGACCGCTGCTACGAAAACCGTACTGCCGGTTATTGAGAAGTTTTCGTGTTTAGAGATATTTTATGAGCTGACAGTTTATCAGCTTTGAAAAGAGGAGACAGAAGAAGATTCTTCTTTTTTAGGGACGGAGTGGACAAATGTTGTTTTTTTAACTACTTTCCCAAAAAAATAGAAAGTGGATTCCCTTTGAAGATTCAACGCAGTCAAGCGTAGGTGAAGACAAGGCACAATCTGGAAGCTGACCGCAAAGTGTGCAGCAAGCAGATTGGCCTTGTCCAAATCAGCTCTTTAGCTGATTCAGCTCAGCTGGAATGTCATTGTAAATGAGCATTGGGATGGAGGATGAGGTAAAATTTCTAATGTTTTTTGAGGAATGACCAAAAATTGTTACTACCTTTGGGACATTGTATTATTTTTTGGTTAAGTTCTTGGTCGTGTTGAAATTGAACACGCTTAAGAAAGATTTTGCGGTCATTCCTGGCTTGTTTGAACTTTTTTCGGTATTCCTCTGTCGGGTTATTCCTGCAGGACCGACGAAATATAGGTCTAACCCTGACAGCCTCTTTACAGCCTTTTCTTTTGGTTTGATACCCTTAATCCGATGACGGATGATGAATTTCATTCCAAGGGGAATAGTGTCTGTGATACACAATTAACTGTGTTGCTCGTGAGCGGGAACTCATATGATAACAACAACTCGACGAAAAAACCGAAGTTGCTTCTATCCTGGAAATTTTCCATCTCCCCTTCCTCGGGATAATAAAAACCTGCGTATGTGAACTCCGCTAAATGAGAAATAGGTTATGGCACGAATACATTAAATCTTGTTCTGAATTGGATGGCCGTGGCTCTGAAGGAAATGTATTGGAGAAAAAGCAAGCACAACCACAACAAAAAATCCAACTACAGCAAAATCTGTAACAAAAATCACTGTAGCAACAGCAGCAGCAACAACAACAATAAAAACAACAGCAGCAGCAGAAACAGCAATAGCAAAATATTAATAGACAGAAAGCTCCAATCAACACGTATAAAATGGAAATGAAGGATACAATAGAGCTACATACACGTATTGGATCTATAACGTGCGGTTTGCTAAGAGATGGCGTAACTTGTATTATTCCATTGGAACATGTGT
Organism: Volucella zonaria; assembly: GCA_963966105.1. NCBI lineage: Eukaryota > Metazoa > Arthropoda > Insecta > Diptera > Syrphidae > Volucella > Volucella zonaria. The sequence continues at coordinate 87,258,626 of OZ014530.1, read as the reverse complement.
TGGAAAACTACTGTCATTGTACGTCATTTCAGTATATGTCATTCATTTGAATCGTAAACAACAATAATTTTTTTTCACTCAAATATGTCGAACTTTGTGCCCGAAAAAGTGTTTTTGCGGGGAGTTCTTCTTCATTACTTTAATATGAAGAAAACTGCTGCCGAAAGTCATTGTATTTTGGTGGAAGTTTATGGTGAACATGCGCTAGCTGAGCGAACGTGCCAAAAGTGGTTTCCACGATTTAAAAGTGATGATTTTGGCTTGGAAGACGATGAACCTCCTGGGCAGCCAATCTCTGAAGATTATTGCCAAACACAAGAAGAGCTCGCAAAATCTTTGGGTGTCACTCAAGCAGCCATTTCAAAACGTTTAAAAGCAGCTGGATATATTCAAAAGCAAGGAAATTGGGTTCCACATGAACTCAAGCCGAGAGACGTCGAAAGGCGGTTTTGCATGTCCGAAATGCTGCTGGAACGCCACAAAAGGAAGTCATTTTTGCATCGGATTGTTACTGGTGATGAAAAATGGATCCATTACGATAACCGCAAGCGCAAAAAATCATATGTGAAACCCGGCCAACCAGCCAAATCAACGGCAAAGCCGAATATCCATGGCGCGAAGGTAATGCTCTGTATTTGGTGCGATCAGATGGGTGTGCTTTATTATGAGCTGCTAAAACCGGGTGAAACCATCAATGGATAACGCTACCGAACACAATTAATCCGATTGAAGAGAGCAGTGGCCGAAAAACTCCCGGAATATGCGACCAGACACGAGGCAATAATTTTCCATCATGACAACGCTCGGCCCCACGTTGCGATTCCGGTTAAGAACTATTTGGAAAACAGTGGATGGGAAGTCTTACCCCACCCGCCTTATAGCCCAGACCTTGCCCCTTCTGACTACCATTTGTTCCGGTCGATGCAGAACGCCCTCACTGAAATACGGTTCACGTCAGAGCAGAATATCAAAAATTTTCTTGATTCATTCTTGGCTGCCAAGCCGGCGCAGTTCTTTTGGGATAGGATCCGCAAATTGCCAGAAAGATGGGAAAAAGTCATAGCTTCAGATGGGCGATACTTTGAATAATACTATTGTACATGTTTTTCTTAAATAAACGTTCAAATTTTGAAAAAAAACCGCACGAAATAAATATATAGTCGGCCATATGCTGTAATTTTTTCATAAAGGGAATTTCCTTTTCATAAGAGATTAAGGACGCGATCTATTATAATACAGTGGAGCAGTTCCACAAAATAAAAAATCTGTTAGGAATAACGACGGAGTTCTTCTCCTTCACTATGCTACTGAAGTGGTTAGAACCATGTACGGCTCCGGAGGCGCTCTTAAAGCTGCTTAAAGAGAAAGAGTACGACAAATTTGTAGGAATCAAAGCAGAGCTGTGAGGAGTGGAAACTAACGTTTTTCCTGGTTCAAGGTCCTAGACTATCAGATTGTGTCATGGGAAAGAGTAAAAAGGAGCAACAGTGCGGAAAGTACCACAAGTGCCCTAGATAAGGAGGGACTGTTAGAAAAAAGCCACCTCTCTTGTGCGCTATGTAGGAACACGGGACACACCACAAAATTACCAGGGTTGTCCAAATTCCAATACATAAACGCAATAAATCTGGCTCGGCAGCAGAAAGGGGAAGCTAAACGTGCATCTGTTCAAATACAAACCCCGGTCCTTACTCCCCAAGTTATCTAAGCCCAAACGCCGGTACAGCAACCCAAGGTTGCTTTTTAGGTTCCAGCGCTTAGAGCACCGCAATTAGGGCTAACGACTCAGCTGCATGTGGGTCAACCCTACGAGCTGCTGTTGGGCCTAACGCACCTCTAGTCGTAATGGGTACGTACATGGTGGAGCAAACCCTGAAGGTCTTGGAGTGAATGTTAAGTCACTGATTAAAATTGAACGAAGAGCCGCACTTAGAGAGCAAGCGCCGTATCTGGTTTTGGTTAACGAAACTAAGCTTACAAAAAGACACAAAATGAGACACAGAAGATATAAAATAGTACGAAAAACCCGTCCCCACTCTATTCACATACATGTGTCGTGTATATCCCTCTCCTTAGTGGGAAGAGGTTGAACATGGTGCCTATGCACCTGAGGCCACTCAATCCGCTTTATTCTTAGACGAATAAAGCCCGAGACACTTTTTCGATTCCTAATACTGGACTTGGACGAAAATTATTTTATAATCGTCGAAGAGATTGAGGTAATAATATACTAAATACCTACTAGTCAATTGGTGGGATACACGGTAAACTCGGGTTAAAGGCAACGGATAGCTCGTGGTTTCCTACACACGGGTCCTATTTGGGTCTCCTGCTGTTCGACACACGAATAGAACTGACATGCACTAACCAACATACTACAAGTTGTCTACGCACTTTCGTTTATGACAGTGACCATTGCGGTCCGGAATAACCGTTCCGAACGAAACTGCGGAATTGGATGAGTTTGTTCAAAGGCATTTATATAGTAAGGTGCGTTGGACACACTTCTCTAGAACGTTGACAAGAGCACTCTCCTTGAATTCGCTCTACCCACCGTTAAACAGAATCTGTCAAACGATAACAGGTATCTAAAACTAATGAACGAGACAATTAAACGAACAATGGGCAAAACTGTACTTCGGTATCAACACACCGACTCCAAAGACTTATTCCGCAAAACAACTATCGACGCACGGTAGAGATATAAAAGTAGAAGTAAACAGTGGGAATACTGAAAACTATACTTCGACATCTCCCACTAGAAGCGGTGGACATTAATACCCTTTTTAATAATGCAATGAATAATGTTCATTATCCAACGCAATGGAAAATTGCGGTGGTACTGCCCATCCTGAAAAGCGTTAAAGACATCGATCCCATTAAAGACGGCGATCCTGTGCAACATTTACATAAGTGATCTGACAGGTTCACTTCACCATACGTAGACGACTTACTCGCGTACAAATAAAGTCCAAAGATTGAAGTCATTAATATACTTTTGCAACGTAACTTTGACTGGGGCATCTAGGGACACCAGTAGTTGATCGTGGGACAGCACGGGCAACTATTTGCTTGTCGAATAGGCAAATACTTGATCAATGCCTTAATTTAAACAAACATATAGACGTTGCTCTGGTCAGTGTTTTACAAGGCAGTTGCGTTGGTCTATTAATCTTCATTTCGACTTTTAATGATGTTGTTAATAGGAGGATAAACTCTCACACATCTGTCTATGCCGATGATATGAAAATCTAGATGGTCTAAATAGGTTCTCATTATGGTGCTAACAAAACTTCCTTGAGCTCGACACAACGAAATACCAGGCCATTTCACACTCCCGGAAGCATTAAACACTTCCTGACCAAACCTCCTATACATATATCAACCCAAGCTGTAGCTTCAGTCACTCTATAGTCAATGCAGGGCGTTATCTGAAATGCAGAACTCAATTTCCGCATTTACATTGATTCCATAATGAACAAAGCTGACTCTGCGCTCGACTTTGTTAAACTATATTCCTAAGAGTTCTCTGACCCTTATGTACTTCACAAAATCCCTTTGCTTCCCCTTTGTTACTCCGCTTCTCGAGTAAGCTAGACAGGTGGCCGTATTCAACCTATTGAAGCTGTCCAACGCAGATTCCTATGATTATCTGTCGGAACAGAGCAATCAGGCATAGAACTAGTCCATTGTGCTCCCTATAATTCCTTCTAATGGAAACGAAGAAAGATGAGTAAGCGCTTCAGTGATAAGGTGCCTGCAGTACCACTAACCACCACGTTAACGCCGAGTACCTACAGCCTGTAAGAGTCCCTGTAAGCCAGACATTCACAGAGGTAGTGCAACACGGTGCCATCATCACCATCACACCAGAAAGGCCACTGATCTCTCAGAGATGTTGGGAAGCATTAATATAGTCTGCCGGGAACATGGAGAGGAATTCATCTGCAATCCTTTTCATATGAAACCCAACTGTTACGGGAAGCCCCAACGGGGGATGCAGGCGTGTCTAACGTAGCTTCGCATCTTGAAAAACTATCATCTGAGGCTAGCAAGTTCATCGGCGATTTCATTTCCCGTGATCCCATTGTGACTTGGGAACTAGACAAGACTAGGCTCAGTGAATTTAAGCTTCCCACTGCGTTCAGTGAAGTCTTGCATTCTCGAACTAGCTTGGAAGTCATATGAGGGTTCAGCAAGGCTGTAAAAGCAGCTTGGCTGTCGCTACAGATGCTCCACCGATTCGTCACAATATAGTTGTGTGTATATCACCGCTAGGAAGGCAAACGCAAGTTTCCTAACAAGAAGTAAATCCAACGTTGTTATCCTCCACAAGAACAAAAGCACCACATCCTATATCGGTTTTGGAGCCATCCGAGTACATTCCTTTCCTGGCTCAGATTCTGACCGAAACCAGTCTAGACAACAGTCAAAAGACAGTCGGAGCGAAGGTCACCAAAGCTCCAGTGCGTTAGCCCATGATATAAGTACCATCAGATATCAATGCGTCTAGAGTGGCATGCTAGGGAAACCCCCATGCAGCCGAGACAGACCTTTCTTTGGAGCCTGGTAAAAGCAGCAATGACATATTTTCGTGAAAGCTTATTTTGTTATTATTAAGCATAGGATAGAATTGACAGAACGGCACCTTGCAATATAAAAGGATTTTTAACTAAATAATTTTTTTTTCAGGTTTATGCTGATCAAAATTACCATGCTAAAAAAAAATTATCGTTTAACAAAGTTGCTAAACGTAAAACTGGGGGTGGACCTTATGAACAAAGATTCCTTAGCCAAGCTGAGGAAAAATCATTGAGGCAAGTGGTCTGGAGGTAGCTGTAGAAGGCCTTTGGAATATAAATATATTTTGAGTGCCACAAAATATTAAAGCAACATCGTTCCTATCACCTTCTCGTGTGCATTCACCCCGGATTTGGTCATCCGAAGGCTCAAATGAAATGTCTGCATTTGGGAATAAAAGAGAAGACAAAGAAAACCGTGATGACCTTACAGATATACCATCATGCAGCAAAAAGGGTCCAAGAAAGGATAGCAGCAATGTGCAAAATAAAATTCGTAATTTAAATATAAGTGACCCCAAACTTGTTCTCCTTAAAGAAAATATAAGTGCTGGCATTGAATTTAATAAAGAAATAAGCCAAAAATTAGACAAGCTAATAGCGATTGAGGAAAAGGTCTTAAAAATTAAAGAAGAAAAACATGCCATGAATATGGCAGCGAAAAAAGTTGAATTAGAAATAAAGACGTTAAAACTTGAACTTTTAAAATCTTAAAAAAAATTTTAAACATTTTATGTATTTATATTAGTCACACTTCCTTATTTATTTATTTTTTCCTTTTTTTTTTGTGATAAGAGTGAAATAATGAAGTATTATTTTTTTTTGTGATGAAAATGAAATATTGAAATATTTTTTTTGTTATGTTTTTAACAAGTTAAAAGACTGAAGTCAATTTTTTACTTTTTTCTTTATTGTAAATAGCATCTGTAGCAATTTTGAATTTTTGATTATTTTTAAGTTAACAGACTGAATTTTACTTTTTTTAGTTGGCAAAACAAATGTTATATTTTTGCACTTTTATAAAAAAAAATAAAAGCTCATAAAGTTCATGAAAACAGTTAGTTTTGTGTAAATCTATTTTAATGGAATAATGATTGCTTAATGTTATTTCTTATTTGTTGTCCAATTCTTGTTAAGTTTGTTGCTTGTTCAATTGAGATATTATGCAAAGCTGCACACATTTTTGCGAATGAAGCGACTTTTTCTGGGCTATACCGTCCTCTCTGATGGTATTGTAAAATTTTCCATCGCTCCTTCAAAATCCCAATGGTGCGCTCAATTAAACTTCTTGCTTTAGAATGTATTTCATTAAATAAACACTCACTTGAACCCGCTAACGCATTCCTATATGGCACTATACACCACGGTTCAATTGGATATCCAGAGTCTCCTGTAAAGAGTTTAACAATTAGGTTTTTTATTTCATCACAAATATGGTTTGTAACATACCAAGGAGCCAAGAACTTTCATTGCCATAGGCTCGGAACTGCTCTTCCAAAAATTTTCTTTCATTTGCGTGTTTCCACACATATGAATACGTAATCGTGTGCTGCTCCTCCATATTTACAATTAATTGCAATAATCCGATATTTGTGATCACAAATCTTTAACAGTAAAGTACAAATGTTATTTATATCTTTAATATATTGGGTCTACAAGTAAGTTTCCAGCGTTTTTTTTTTAAATTTGAAGTTTTATTATGAAAACATAGTTACAATGCTTTATTCAAAGTGTCGTCCATCGGAAGCTACAACTTTCCCCCATCTTTTTGGCAATTTATGAATTCCGGACCAAAAGAATTTCTCGCCTTTCGAGCCCAAGAACGTATCGAGCCAATTTTTGATTTCCTCTACTGAGCTGAAGCGTATTCCCGTAAGAGCGTTCTGCATCGAAAACAAGTGGTAGTCAAATGGTGCCAAGTCTGGACTGTAAGGCGGGTTAGGCAGAATTCCCCATCCACTATTTCCCAAATAGTTTTTCACCGAAACCGCAACATGTGGCCGAGCGTTGTCGTGATGAAAAATGACGGACTCATGCCTGGTCTCATATTCTGGCCGTTTTTCTTATAATGCCCGCTTCAAACGAATTAGTTGGGTTCGATATAATGGTCCTTTGATGGTTTCACCACCCGGAAGCAGTTCGTAGTATACGACACCCTTTTGATCCCACCATATGCAGAGCATGACCTTATTCACGTGAATATTTCGTTTCGGCGTCGATTGGGCGGGCTCGCCGGGCTTTGTATACGATTTTTTAGGATTATCATAATAAATCCATTTCTCATCACCAGTGACAATACGATGCAAAAATTATTTATTTTTTACCGCTGCAGTAACATTTCGGACATGCAAAATCGCCGTTCGACATCTCTTGGCTTCAATTCGTACGGCACCCTGTTTCCAACCTTTTGAATGAATCCCAGTGCTTTTAATCGCAGGGAAACGGCTTGTTGCATGACGCCCAATGATGCAGCAAGTTCTTCTTGAATCTGACACGGATCCTCATCCAGTAAAGCGTCCAATTCCTCGTCTTCAAAACTTTTCGGCTTTCCGGGGCGATCTTTGTCTTCAACTCCAAAATCACCACTTTTGAACCGTTTGAACCACTCGCGGCACGTCGATTCACCAATACATTCCGCCCCATAAGTTTCCGAAAGTAAACGATAGGCCTCAGCCGCACTTTTCTTCATATTAAAGAATAAAAGCAGCGCTTCCCGCAAATGACGTTTATTTGGCTGGAAACTTGCCATGATTTTGCTCGATAAAATATACGACACCGATAGAACTGCTCAAATATAACGCTGCAAAGTTGTTGACAGATACAAAACCTACAAATAAAACACATGGGGTCTGACATTTCTGCCCGGGATCCACTGGTGGCGCCATCTCTGACAAACGCTGGAAACTTACTTGTAGACCCAATACTATAATTAACTTACAATCAGAGCATTCAGACTGTGGAAACCTTTTCTATTAAAAAACATACGAGGGCGGGTCAATAAGTCCGACTTTTGGATTAAAACACAGATTTTTTGATAAAAAATAATTTTATTTTTCAACGTAGTCTCCCTTGAGCTCTATACACTTTGTCCAACGCTTCTCCAATTTTTTTATCCCTTCCAAAAAAAATGATTTGTCGAGGTCCTCAAAATACGAGTAGGCCTTTGTTTGCGAGATGACTTCATCATTGGAGTCAAATCTTTTTCCACCAAGCCATTTCTTCAGGTTTGGGAACAAGAAGTAGTCGCTCGGAGCCAAATCTGGAGAATAGGGTGGATGAGGGAGCAATTCATAGCCCAATTCATGAATTTTTGCCATGGCAACTGCACATGTGTGCACCCTTGCATTGTCTTGGTGGAAAAGAACTTTTTTCTTGGCCAAATGAGGTCGTTTTTTTTTCAAATCGTCATTGAATCGGTCCAATAAGTTGGCATAATATTCCCCATTGATTGTTATTCCCTTTTGAAGGTAGTCAATGTGGATTATCCCGCGTGCATCCCAAAAAACAGTCGCCATAACTTTATTGGCCGACAAACCCACCTTGGCCTTCTTTGGCGCCGATTCACCCTTAGAAACCCACTGTTTTGACTGTTGTTTGTTCTCTGGTGTGTTGTGATGGATCCATGTTTCGTCTACGGTTACAAAACGGCGCAAAAACTCCTCCATATTGCGATTAAACAACGCCAAACCTTCCTGTGAAGTTGTTACACGATTGCGTTTGTGGTCGACTGTGAGCAAACGCGGCACCCATCTTGCGGAAAGCTTTCTCATGCCCAAGTGATCATTCAAAATTGAAACCACTGAGCCATGCGAGATCCCTACGGCTTCCACAATCTCTCGCACTTTCAATCTTCGGTCGGCCAACACCATATCGTGAATTTTTTCGATTGTTTCGGGTGTAGAGACCTCAACTGGGCGTCCAGGACGTTCGGCATCTTCAGTGCTTGTACGGCCACAACGAAATTCAGTAAACCACTTTTTTACCATTGAAATCGATGGTGCAGAGTCCCCATAGTATTTATCACGCTTAGCCTTGGTCTCGGTAATGGTTTTTTTTCGCAAGAAATAATGCTTAATAAGCACACGAAATTCACTTTTTTCCATTTTCTCCTCAAATTAGTGAGTAGTCTGATAAAAATAGCTGTCAAACACAAACTAACTGACGCAGCAAGTTTAAATTTTGACAGGAGTCAACTGACAGATGCCTGTTGACAGGAGCAGTGTTGTTGTTTCAGTAAAGAGGTCAGAAATTCAAAAAGTCACGGACTTATTGGCCCGCCCTGGATGTCCGCATGCCAGTATGAGTGCCGTCAACACATCCAATTACTAATGAAAGTTGATTAGTTTAATTTTATAAAAATTGGGAATATTTGCCTCCCGGAATAACGCATTTGAGCATAAACCATTCTTTACAGTTGGCTGAATTCCTGGGGTTGAATACTATGTGCTGCAAGTACAACTTGGATTCCATTTCCTTCAAAATATTTGTTGTTATTTTCGAAGTCGTACTTTGGCACATTCCGATTAAATAATCATTTCCAACGGTGTTTTGGAATCCACCACTTCCTAAAAGTAGGAGTATTGAGGCTAATTGAAGTACTGGCGGAACCGCGGTAGATAACTGGCACTGAAAATTCAAATTTGACAAAACAAAGTTAAAAGCTTCTTTGTTTAATCGAAATCTCTTGATAAATCTGCAAACGAAAAAAAATTGTGTTTTAATTGAAGACAATTATTTTCTTTTTACCTACGCATTTCCAGATAGGGATAGCGGATTACTTTCGTCCCGTAAATGCCTTCTTCTGATTTTCTCATCATATTGAGATTCATCTTCATTTTCACTCAATAAAACAAATAAGGCCAATGAATCCATATTTTTCTTTAAATATTTATGTAGTTATCCAAACTCACTTTTTACTTTAACACAATTCCAAATAAATATGAATGACACTTCAAATAACATAATTGTATTGTACCAGATATTGTAATATACGAGTAGATCTATTACATTACGTTCCGTGAGCAATCGTATGCCATAATTCCAATGCATTCGATATGATCGTTCGCATCGTAATTAATTACGATACGAACGGCTGTTCGATCACGGAAGAGACGATTTGCCTCTGTTTAGAAGTTTTTTTGAACAGCTTCCTCGAGCTTTTGTTTTATTCTGAGCTTAATGAGAGTACTGTCGAGCTCTCTATTGGATAACGTTAAGTCAATTGTTTGCTGACTTACTCTCTTAACAAAAGTTAGCTGAGAGCCAACATTGTCGATAACCATAATATAAAATCCAGGATGTGGTTGCCGCTCACGGTGCATTCGCATTTGCGCCATTCTCTGTTCATTTCGTAGCTTATATCTGGAGCAACTAAATCTTGATTGCGAAATTGTCCAAGCTTAGATGGGAAGAGTGATTTCGGCACCTAAAGACACGTTCTCGGAGTTTCTGATCGCACGTTGTGTAGTTGTGTGAAATATCCGAAACCACAGATGCGTTTACTCCACTCCCATGGTTCCGGTATGGATATAATGTGGGGTTTTGTATTCAACATGGAAAGCCTCCTACAGTAGCAGACTTGGAATGTTGAAGGTTGACTTGAGTATACAGAATAGATGGGTGCTGGGATGGTCGTTTGGAAACAAAGTGCAGATAGGCACGAGAGTCATACTTAGACTTAATAGTTAATAGCCTTCCTTGTTTTCCCGATTCTTTCTCTTCTTGTGAAAATAGATTTTCTACTTTTCAGTGTCGAGTCTAGGATTCTGAGTATGAAGACGCATCAACACATCCCCCGTTTCCCGAGATGACGCGCGGCATGGGAGGTTGCATCAAAGGAAACGGGCAAATCATAAAAGTACGTTTTCAAAATTGTGTTTCAGATTTATTTTACAGATAGCTATGCAGGCAAAAACATTATGGTTATCGGTAGTAATTTCCAAAACATAAAGAAGCATTTCGTTCAGTTATGGCATTAGTTTATGCTCCCCAACGTTGATTGTGGTTGAGCTTTAATTGTTTCGTTTTCCATAACATAGCCCCCTGCTTGAATGCAAACATTCTATGCGTTAGCTAGCTCCCGCAGTTGATCTACACAGTCTGTAGTCATTACCAGCCTTCACAATTCGGAGCGCCAGAGAGGTGATCCTTAGCGTGTCGGGGTTTTCTTCGAGGTGGGTTTTCCGGCGACATCGAAGTTCCGTCCATCCGAACTGAAACTTTTGCTGGTTGTAGCACCGACTCTATTCGAACATCATGTTCAGCACTCGTGTCTTCAACGTCTCCTGCGGTTGTCCCACGTCTCCGTTTCCTCTTCAGCTGCCCCTTAGACGGTAGTCCTTCAGAGTGTGCTTCTTCTAGGGCCCGTTCCACCTTTTCAGTTTCCTGAGATGAGACGTCAAAAACAGCACTCTTAACAACCACAGGTTTATTATGATTAAGTTTAACTGCTACAGGCAGGGCCTCCACGGTATTTTCTCCATCGTTCCAGCAAAATCTGCCGAACGTTTGGTAGAAAGAACCGCAGGAGTCATGGGAATCAAGTGATCCAGCAGTCCCTGGGTCAGCACCTAAATCAGCGGGAAATTTTGGTAGCATGTTGGTTGGGGCCCCCAGAATCCGTGCCCCGTTAACAAAACTACGGGTTAACTGTCGCTATTACTAGTACCACCTGGAGTATAATTCGGGCTCATCTAACAGCGACTGTTCCTCACCGCTGCACCAGCTTGTTATTTTAATACTAACTCTCGAAATTTACACGTAACGTCTGGTCGTCTTTTTCGACTAATAATCTCCGAACAGCATATGAAGCTAAAAGAACTCGCTATGTGTTCGATTTCCCTTGCGGCAGAAGTACCCCCAGAAACGTCCTCTATTATCGGCCCAGATCATATCAGTCAATTAGTTTTAGCTTTAGTTTGAGATCCAGGTTTGCCTCGGGCCTTCTAAATTAAATACAATAGGAATACCGTGGCATGGATCTCTTAGTGATCTAATATTTTTCGAGTCCCATCGTCATTACTCTTACCAAATGGAGGGTACAAATTTTCATAATCACAAAATCTAATTGATTAAATTAATAAATAATCATAGTAAATAAAAAAAAAATTATTTAGTTATCCAATAAATATATGAACTGGTATCACAAATTACGAGTATAATGTGTATAAGTACGAGTATACAGGAAAATTATTTTAATAAAAATTTGTTATTGATTGTGACTGCACATATTCAAGACAACCACCGGAACTACATTTTTATGTTGGCGAAACTTACTGGGGCAGAAACGTCAAAACAATACCATCAACCGGTGCCAACTTCAAAATTCTTTCTTTTTTGACGTGCTCTTTGTAAAAGCGGTGTGTATATTCCTCCAAAATCACGAAATTTCTTAAACATCCTTTAATTAATTTAAAAAGTTATAAACTCAATAAATGCAACACATTCACTATAATGTGATGTGCTGAAAATTGACAGAATTAATGTTTAAGGAATTTGTGAAAATCCACTGCGATTATTGTTGACATCACTCTAATCGGAATTTCTCGTTCTTCCAGCTTCAAGATGACTCTCCGACCAGCATATAGACCCAAAATTGTTAAGAAGCGCACGAAGCACTTCATCCGTCATCAGTCGGACAGATACGCCAAACTTTCGGTAAGTCTACCCTGAAAAGCCTTTGGTACTTGTATTGAATTCCTTACGTTTTTTCTTTTTAGCCAAAATGGCGTAAACCTAAAGGTATTGACAACAGAGTTCGTCGTCGCTTCAAGGGTCAATACTTGATGCCAAACATTGGTTATGGCTCAAATAAACGTACCCGCCATATGTTGCCCACTGGCTTCAAGAAGTTCGTCGTCCACAATGTTAAGGAACTCGAAGTTCTGATGATGCAAAATCGTGTCTACTGCGGCGAGATCGCCCATGGTGTCTCATCGAAGAAGCGCAAGGACATCGTCGAGCGTGCCAAGCAATTGGCAATTCGTTTGACGAATCCCAACGGACGTCTGCGCTCGCAAGAGAACGAATAGGCTTATAAGTAGATATCTGTTTAATTATATAGTGAAGAGTGCACTAGCACAAGTTTGCTGCTCCCGTCGCATCCCAATACAAGATGATGAAACAAATTTTTTTAAATTAGTTGTGTTTGATTTGAAGTGATTTGTGGTTAAGAGTGAGGATTTCTTTTACGCTGGAGCTGCCATGTTTCTTCTGATGTTTTCAAACATATTTGCTTGTAGATGCAGTGCTAATGGGCTGTACCTTGCAACCGATTTCGAAAGTGCCGCCTTGTTAACATTCGTTGTATGATATTGTCGTCGGATGTTGCCTTCAAAAACTACCAAGTTCTAAGCACTGGTAAAAGTAAGGGCGAATGGTAGTGCATTGAATTGAAGCTTGTGTCTTAATACTAAGATGATTAATACAAACAAAAATTAGTTCATAAAACTAACAATTTTGCTATGTGCTTATGGGGTTGGGAGTAGTGGTCAAGAGGCCAGGAAGAGTTTAAGCTGGTTTTAAAGGAAATTTTCCTCAACAGATAGTCATAGTTAGTTGACTTCGCTTAGCACTCTGGGCATGAGTTTACAGTAACCATAACCGTGAGGATTATTACAGTAAAGAAACAGGCTAAGCACTAACTCCATAACGTGTTGTAAGCCTACTAGTTTTATGCGATCGAGAACTACCACGCTGGTTTCAAGTTTGAGGGATTTAGTGATGTTTATGTGGGTATGGAAGTTCATTTCGTTCAGTAACACATACAAAAATCGGGCATTTTTATCACGTTGGGACCAAGTTCGCTATAAATAAAGTAAGTTCAAGGCAACGCTGTAAAACGGTTTCTAGTAGGTATGTGTTACAATACTGCATTTGTTGTCGCTAAGCTGCAGGAAAATTTTCCAGTACCTATTAGACCTTGCGGCAGAAAAGAGGACCGTGATGGTTTCCTTATGGGTTAATCGTCTGTTCTGGTTGTCAACAGTTTTCAGCCAGCCTTTATTTCAAAGGTATATCAAATTTAGAATCAGATGCGATTTCTTGACCTTTTTGAGGAGGAAATCGGCAAGTGTGTTAATGCTCCCTCCAAAGTCAGAACAAAACAAACGGTAGAAGCAGTTCAGAACCTGAACGGCCCACTCACCAAAGTTTTGGGCTCACATGTCCAGCTAGGAAACAATCGTCCGTTCTATGGTGGAGCGCAGAATTATAGCGTTGACGTAGGGAAAATAGAAACAAGTCACTTAATACTAATTTGGAAATCGGACGGCGCCTACACTGGGTCGAAAGCAGAAACTGTCTCATACTTGAGAGTCACTTCCCAGGTAACTTTATCAGAACCATACCAAAACCCTGGCGAAAAGAGAGAGTAGCCTTTATATCGAAAATCGGAGAAGAATACTGCATGCTCGCCAAGAGCTTCAGATATATCAGTCTGACATAATTCATGTTAAAGGGCATGGAGAGAATGGTAGAGCTGTCTAAGATGTTACATGACTACCAACGCGCAAGATCTTTCGATAGTGGGCTCGAAAAGAAGGTATATGCGCTGAACATTTTCATCGACTTGAGTGACTCGTCCAAAGAACACGGCATAGACGAAGCACTAGTTTTGTGGATAAAAGCAATACTGGCGAATAATGTTGATTAGTTTAGCACCACGCATTCAGCTATGAAACGAACATCACATCTGCTGCAATTAACCCTAAGTTACAGGCGTCGACATTATCTTCATATGTAAATACATTATGTATTTCTTAGCCGTCCACTTGGAAGGCTCTACCTACTAAGATTAACTAACAAATACTAAACTTATACTTTTAATTCTATAAAGTAGATCTTATACATATGTATATTGCATTTTGATACTATATATATTTGCTCGGAGTATTTTTTTTTATTCCTTTCAGAGGAATCAACAAATAATACCCAGGATGCTGACTGCGGCCATAATGTGATGGCGGAGGTCAGAAGTATTGCAGGGCGGCGTCTTGCCTCCCATGTTATGGTAAATGTTGACCAACTCACTGATTAACGCTCTCAACAGTTCTAAATTTTATGCTCAATCATATGCAGATGATCCAGCTGTAGTGTCTGTTTTAACATGCATAGGGACTGTCTGTTCCAAGGTGCTGACAGCCCTAGACTTAATGGACGATTGGTGCACTAGGAATGTGGCTTCAGTCAGTCCGCTCTTTAAAAGACGGAAGGAGCCAAAGGGCCTGATTCATCTAGTGCTTAAATGCATCACTACCCGTTTCTCAACCGAAGGTATGCATTTGGGTGTTGTTTTGGATAACAAACTTCTTTGCGTATTTAAGCTCTTATTTTGTTTCTTACTACTAGCCGAAAGCCCTAGCAGCTAGCGCTATCCAAACTTACTAATTAATAGTGTAATTAATTACATATTAATAAACTTATAATAATAATAATAAAGTTCTTTGCACTGGACATGTCACGTAGAAAACCTCTACGGCGCTGTTGGCCTTCTGTCAATGTAAATGAGCTTTCGACAAGGCATAGGCATTATCCCGGATAAAAGGAACATCTTGATCTATATAGTTATGAGCGTCAATAATGTCCTATTACAGGTTGTTTTGTGGAACAATCTCTGCTGCTTTTACCGAACTTCAGAGAACGGTCTGTCCCGTCTTTATGGGGACTTTCCCTAGCAAGCCTAACGGCTCTAGATGAACTGCTGAATCTTCCTCCCCTTGATATTCATATCATGGACTGCACTCCCTAAGCCATGTTTCGTTTAAAAAGAAGTGGTCTTTGGTACCATCTTTTGACCATGGTTTTATGGTAATTCCGTTTGATACAAAACCACTCCTGTTGCTGGAAAAATATGAAATACGAAATCCCTGCCTGCTCGTGGTAGTGTTTGAGTCTTCTCCACCGAAATTAAAAGCCGCATAGATTTTAAATTTACAGAGTGACCCATTAGTCTTCTTGCAATCTCCTCCAAAATTCTGTGTTTAGAGGTGTGTGATTGAAGTATGACCGTTGATGTACGAACTTTGTCAAACATCTAGAGTACACTGAAATTCGAAGATTTACTCAGATTATGAGTCACAAAAACACCTTCACGGATATAATATAATACAATATGTATATTATATGGCCTAACTTTTTGTACTACATTGAAGCAACTCTTATTATTTATTATTATTATTATTTATTAAAAGGTAATTAAAATTACATGGTAATATTAAAAGTAACGAGCCTAGCTGCGGAGACTTTTGGCTCTAAAAGAAATGAAATTATATTATAATGTTTGTTTTTGTTAGAAAATTAGAAATATTCTCAATATTGGTAAAGCTAGGGTTTTTTAGTATATCGTAAATCGAATTATTTTTAAATATAGTGCTTATAATTGGTTTTGTTAGAGAGCAGTTTTCTAAGATGTGTTAAGTCTAATGTGGTGTGACAGGAAGGGAAGAGTGGAGGACTGTTTTTCACAAGAAGATACTGATGGGTTGCTGAAGTGTGTCCAAGTCTTAAGCGCACAAAATTTGAGATTTTGTGTTTAGGGCTGTTAGTGGGGTATACAGGGCTGTGTTTTAAAGGGTTAACTTTCTTATAGTGGTGGTGGTACATGCTCCATTCATTTTCTGTTTTGATCCTTGTTGCTGATGAAACGAGTTTAGTCAGATCTTGCTTAGTGAAGGTGTTAAATGTATACACTGGGGCTCTTTTGGCCGAATCAGCTGCGGAGTCTGCGTTTTCGTTTCCCCTGATACCAACGTGCCCAGGAGTCCACATCAATTTCAATTTACTTGGAGATTTTATTAGTTGGTACCTGATTTCTGAAATAAGTTCGGTGTCATTGTTGGGGTTTTTGATGGCGTTAAGGACAGATATACTATCGGAGCATATGATGTGTTTCCCAATACCGTTTGTAACTAACTTTATAGCCTGAAGAATAGCAAAAGCTTCTGCCGTGAAAATTGATACAAATTTTGGAAGGTTTCCAATGCAGATAATGGAACCATCTTCGAGAGTTACTGCAAACGATGTGATATCCGTAGTCTTAGATCCATCTGTGAATATGAAAATCCATCCCTCCGATTTCAGGTCTAATGAAATACTTGAAAACAACTGACGGTAAGTTATGCTGGTTGTACTTGTCTTTTTATAGAAGGCTAGAGTCAGTATCAGAGATTCTGGGCTGATGAACCAAGTGGGATAACGTGGTGCAGCTAATTGAGTGCGTTTAGGTATCTCCAGCTCTGTTGCTTGGTCGAGGATAATGCTGATGGAGGATGGTATTTTCCTTTTAAGCTTGTGATGTGTGAAGCAACTCTTATAGTTTGCAGTCATATCCATTCGCCACTCATTGGTTAATTGTTAATTGTTTTTTTTAATCTGCTGTAAAAAAAGTTTTGAGTCCATGTGTTTTGTCAAACCGAAATAATAGCGACTGACTAGGAAATAACTCAGGATTTCAATAGCAAAGTTTTGTCCTAGATCATGGATGGACAATGTAAATGATTGAAAAAATAAAATTGTCTGTAGAAATGTAATGCTGATATTGCACACTGTCGGTAAACTTTTAATAGTTTGTGGGTGAAAGATAATACTCAAATTGAAAGGCTTGCCTTTCGCAAGTTAGTCATCGATTTGGTTCGAACAATTGTGAAAATTTTGCGGATCCCGGTTTCGACTGATGCATCTCAGTATGCTCCATTTATTTTTGGATTGTTGAGCCCTCACCATACTGCGCCAAGTATCTTAAGGGCGACCCACTTCACATTTTTATGGGTCAGCGGATCCCATTGCACAACCTATCCGGCGTTTATCGTTAGACGACAGAAGTCTTCTTTTTGCACTCCGGAGAGCAAAATCTTTCGAAAATGTTCCTTCGTCACTCATCGCTTAGCTTATAATTTTACTCCTAAAATGAAATCTAGAAGCAAGGTTTTTCAAAATGTACATACTAACATATATTCATATAAATATAAACTTTAAATAGTCTTCCATGTCAAACCAGACTTTTGTTTGAATGTTCAAATTGAGGTAAGGAAATCTAATTGAGTTTTCGTTTGGACAGGCAGAAGGCTTTTTTTTGTGTACCCCGATTTTGATTCCAATGGAACATTAAAAACTTCTTTGGAATTTGCTGTCAAAAACATTACATAGATTGGTTTAATGTAAAATTTTTATTTCACAGTTTATTCGTTTGGCAAAATGGCGGAGAACACATTTATCGAATTAAAGAACCATAAAATTGTGAAGGATTCCAAAGAAATTTTTTATGCTGATGGCTGTGTTCATATTTCATTTCATTTGGTTTCATTTATTACATCAAAGAGGTTTTCGCATTAAGATTCTAAATCGTTTTTAGTACTTAGAACAAATAATTCATGTGATATACGAGGGCGGGTCAATAAGTCCGTGACTTTTGGATTAAAACACAGATTTTTTGATAAAAAAATAAATTTATTTTTCAACGTAGTCTCCCTTGAGCTCTATACACTTTGTCCAACGCTTCTCCAATTTTTTTATCCCTTCCAAAAAAAATGATTTGTCGAGGTCCTCAAAATACGAGTAGGCCTTTGTTTGCGAGATGACTTCATCATTGGAGTCAAATCTTTTTCCACCAAGCCATTTCTTCAGGTTTGGGAACAAGAAGTAGTCGCTCGGAGCCAAATCTGGAGAATAGGGTGGATGAGGGAGCAATTCATAGCCCAATTCATGGATTTTTGCCATGGCAACTGCACATGTGTGCACCCTTGCATTGTCTTGGTGGAAAAGAACTTTTTTCTTGGCCAAATGAGGTCGTTTTTTTTTCAAACCGTCATTGAATCGGTCCAATAAGTTGGCATAATATTCCCCATTGATTGTTCTTCCCTTTTGAAGGTAGTCAATGTGGATTATCCCGCGTGCATCCCAAAAAACAGTCGCCATAACTTTATTGGCTGACAAACCCACCTTGGCCTTCTTTGGCGCCGATTCACCCTTAGAAACCCACTGTTTTGACTGTTGTTTGTTCTCTGGTGTGTTGTGATGGATCCATGTTTCGTCCACGGTTACAAAACGGCGCAAAAACTCCTCCATATTGCGATTAAACAACGCCAAACCTTCCTGTGAAGTTGTTACACGATTGCGTTTGTGGTCGACTGTGAGGAAACGCGGCACCCATCTTGCGGAAAGCTTTCTCATGCCCAAGTGATCATTCAAAATTGAAACCACTGAGCCATGCGAGATCCCTACGGCTTCCACAATCTCTCGCACTTTCAATCTTCGGTCGGCCAACACCATATCGTGAATTTTTTCGATTGTTTCGGGTGTAGAGACCTCAACTGGGCGTCCAGGACGTTCGGCATCTTCAGTGCTTGTACGGCCACAACGAAATTCAGTAAACCACTTTTTTACCATTGAAATCGATGGTGCAGAGTCCCCATAGTATTTATCAAGCTTAGCCTTGGTCTCGGTAATGGTTTTTTTTCGCAAGAAATAATGCTTAATAAGCACACGAAATTCACTTTTTTCCATTTTCTCCTCAAATTAGTGAGTAGTCTGATAAAAATAGCTGTCAAACACAAACTAACTGACACTGCAAGTTAAAATTTTGACAGGAGTCAACTGACAGATGCCTGTTGACAGGAGCAGTGTTGCTGTTTCAGTAAAGAGGTCAGAAATTCAAAAAGTCACTTAGTGACCCGCCCTCGTATTAGGGGTATTCACGCTTGGTGTATCTTGTTTTGTATCGTTGTAAAAGTGTAAAAGTGTATCATTTTCTTATAATACAACAGCAAAATACACTGTCTGTCATATTTTTACACTTTTACTGTCTTATTCATAAAAACTTATAAGAGGCTTATAAGTTTGCTATAGAGAGGTCCTTGAAAAATATTATTCATAAACGTTCAATATTACTAAAACGCTCGATAAGTATTCAGTAATCACTCGATGAGTTATGGAAGGATTTACCCTATTTTAAACCCCTAATAGAGTAGAAAAATGGCCGTCTTTACATTACAGCTGATTTTTGATTGACGTTTTTGACAGTTTTGCATTTGAGCTTAATTTTTTCAAGTACGTAAAACAAGAAACCTTGAAATTTAAAATAGTTGAAGTGAAAGTGTTATATTGTATCCTAGTATGCAATCGCTGCAAGCTTTAGCCGCCGTGGAGCTTGTAGAAAACACTTCATATTATCAGCGTCGGAAGAGGTACAACCCATTTTCTTTACCGGACGTGTAGTTTAAACGGCGATACCGCTTTAATAAACATACAGCAAACTTTATCATTGATCTCGTAAAGCAGGATTTGCAACTCAATCCAAGAGGTTGTGGTTCATCACCAGAATTGCAAGTCTTAACCGCTATAAGATGTTGGGGTCGTCGTGAAGTAAGTATATAACTCACTTCTGCACAGCTTCATGTACCTACTCGTTTGTTTCCCATTTAGGTTCAAGATGATGGAGGAGATATCCATGGTTTGTCCCTACCAACTGTAAGTCGCATATGTTCCAGAGTAGCTCGCTCCATTGCTCGTCACGCTGCAACTTACATTAAAATGCCACAGTCTCTGCCTGAACAGCGAAGGGTTAAAGAAATTTCCCAACTGTGTGGGGCTGCATTGACTGTAGTCATATAAAAATTGAAAAATATGGCGGTAATGCAGCTCAATTTTATATAAACAAAAGGATTTCATTCATTGAATGTGCAGGTAAGTCTATACTTAAGTGTATTTAATTATTCTAGATAACATTTTTGTGTATGCTCTCATATAATTCATTTATTATTTGGCAGGTTACTTGTGATGCCAAACTTAACATATGCGGCATAGTTACTAGATAGCGAGGCAGTACCCATGATTCAAGAATTTTCATTGAATCTACTCTTAAGCAACGTTTTGAGAGAGGTGAATTTAGGGGACGACTTTTGGGAGATTCCGGGTACCGCTTGGAGCCATATATCTTTACACCCATACAATATACGTGAAGAAAACTACAATCGGTCACTTATTGCCACAAGGAACTGTGTTTAACGATGCTTTGGGGAAGTCTGTTGTACGGCATAACAGTTCACATGCACAATGTCAAGCCTACAATTGTAGCTCTTGCAGTGTTGCACAATATTGTAATAGAACAACAAGACTCAATTCCAGGCAACTTACCTATATCAGATAATATAAACCTATGTTTACATTTTCGGATCTAGATACTCTAGATGAACACCTTTCTGATGCTGAACTTTCTCCCCAAGCTAATGAATCAGGAGGAAGAGGCTCAAACAATGCTCTCTTAAGAGGCATTTCAGCCAATAGTAGTTCGTAATACAATAGGTAAAACATATGTAAAGTAAAAGGGTGTAAAGAAATTTAATTTCTGTGTATCTCTATATTTTTTTTTAATAAAATTTGCTCTAAATCTAGGTTTATGCCTTTCTTTTTTTTCATTTTCCATTTGGATGTGGTGCAACTCTTTCCTGCACTCTGTCTCCGTCTGGCTATATCCGCTGTATAATTTGGCTGAAATAGAATTAGTTTATGTAAGTTTTCAATGCAAACTTAACCTTCATATTGTTATTTACATTGTTCTTATTTGCATCTTTTCTTCTAGTTTTCTTAAAGGATGTTTGCAAGGGTACTGCTTCACGTTTAACAGCACGATATGTATGACTGGAAACGTCCTATATAAAGTAAAAAAGTCTATGTTAGTGTCATGTAAATTAAAATAAATAAAGATATCAATCTCACATTATTTATGCTTTTATTGTCTGGTGGCTCTTCCACTATGCTGATCTCAATCTTGTTCTGAAAAATTATAGGAAACATCAGTTACTTAGTTGCTTGTCTGATTTCTGCAATGGCTAAAACATATTATTTTATATAGCACTAAATACTTACATTAGTAATCTCATCTACTATTATAGCATCTGAATCAAACTCATTACTATCAACAACAGTGGGTAGCCAAGAATTGATGCCATCAGTGTTGTCGGGTTCCTTCGGTGGTGGTGGGCCACCACCAGTCCCCACCAAGTACTTCCGTTCCTGTGACAATTTTTAATTTTTTTTGAATCATTTTAAGAATGCAACACTGAAATTTCAGCTGTGAAAGGGTGCGAGTGCCACCGATGCACATACTGTTAAAATTGAAAAAAAAATGCAAAACAGATGATAATTAATTAATTACACATAAGGGAAAATGCTTCATAAATTTATTCAATGATAAATATGTGTACCTGTTTCGTAAGTCTCCCCACGCTACCACTTTTTGGAGTTGGTATTAGTATCGGTGTTTTTATTTTCGACGACTGAAACCCTCTCTCTCACAGTCCTTCAATAGATTCTATGGGAACAAAAGAAGTACTTGATCAACTTTTATGTACCATGTAGAAATATTTTTTTTAGAGAATTGTTCACAAAGGAATCAGAATGGCAACATACTAACGCTAATGTGCCTCATAAGTAGCGTGAACTTAGCTATGACAGGTTTATTGAACGTTTATGAATAAAGAATTTTATAATAGGTTTACTGGTGCCTAAGAGAATTTTAACTGAAGTATGTTATAAATCTATTATAACGGATTTTTATGTATTACACTTTAGCAATGTTTCAACCCTATTGTTATTGAGAGTGCAAAAGTGTAACATTGAATTGGGAACATATTTTTGACATGGTTCTATCAATTCCCATAATCTCTTTAAATGAAAAGAAGTGGCAAAAATAATTTGTTACTTATTACTTCACCCTTTTTTAACTCTACTATTTGTTAAATTATCTTCTATTGTATTGTTTAGGTGTTTAATTCTAAGGTGAAAATTTCTTTCACTTTTCCTTCGGACGGTATGACTTTTGAGAGATTAAGTAAATGTTTTAAATAGTTACGACAATAAACTATATGATGTTATTAAACATTTTAAAAATTGTCTCTATCTTCCCCATATTTACCATCGTTTCGTCTTTAGGTTTTTGATGAAATCCCTCCGTCAGCTGATTAGTCCACGTGAACGATGTCTCTTGCCGGGTATTTTGAACAGCTAAAATTGGGTTATTGATCCTGTGGCAAATGTATCCTGCCAACTGCTCCAGTCTGTCGTACTGTAGAGATTCCAGTTCATCTACCCGCTCTTTAGTTGCTATAAAGTCAGGATTAAGTGTCTTCAGTAGAGTGCTACTGAAATAGCCCGTACCTTCTAAAATCGGGAGCATTATCTACTAATGTATTGCCTGTAGAAGATTTAAATACGAACGTGTTGTACTTAAAGAAAATATGGTTACTTAAAGAATAAAACATACCATCCATAGATAAACTTCCTTCATTTCGTCCAAGTATGTATGAACGAAGTCGATACATGAATTCCAAACGGTTTGGATGATCATATAGGCCACCTTTGGATTGAATTCTTCCAAAAAAATTCTCTAAAACATCTTGATTCAGTCTATATGTCAGTAAATACGAAATACTGCATTCTGTCTTTAAGTCGTTGTACAGAAGTTTAAGAGAATTATTCATGATAATGCCTAAAAGTATTATAAGATTGTAAAAACAAAAATTCGTTTAATTCAATATTACTTTTCTGGAAAGGCATCATGGTTCGTTTTCCTTTAACCCTCATATTAAGCATTACGGAAGCCATCTCATCGACAATTCCAAATTGGAGCGATTCGGAAAGTCCAACGCCTTGAACTCGTTCGCGACTATCCTGGTAAGGAACTCTTACGTTGAGACAGTCGAACCAATCATTCGCTTGAAATTGTAAATGTGTAGATGACACATGATTTTTAAGGAAATTTGAATTATTACCTGCTTAAAAAATACAGAACACTTAAGCCGGCCTTCCTAACTTAGTTCCCTTAAACTACCAGCCTGCATAATAGCTTGAGAGACCGTGCGTGAGAATAATTTTGTTGCAAGTTTCACCTTTTGACATTCTGTACCGTTATCATATAAATTGTTTAGTGATATTTTGTATGCAATACTCAAATCAGGCTCATCATTAGTTCGCGAAATAAGCTCTTCTATGATTCATTTGGAAATGAGTTGCCCTTCCAAAATAAAACCACCATTATCAACGAAGTTGTTCCGGATGAGTTTTATGATGATTCATCGGTTGGGTTTTGAAAAAACGATTTTGTAACTGTAATTTCAAGTTCACGCAGCAAACCTTGATTTGTTCCCCCCGAGATCACAGACGATTGCGTACACTTTAAAACCACATTCACTTAATTTGTGAATAACACTAAACAGTATTTGTTCCGTTGGTCAAAATCGTACAAATTTGGTTGATTCCAATTGCCAATCAATCCCCTTATCATCGTCACTTGTACGTATTTCACAGCTTTCAAAGTTTCATCCTTCCGTTTTTCGTAGACAATTTTCTCTTTGACTTTCATTTCGTCAAATAAAAGCACACAAATTTTGTCGACTTCTTCCATATTGATGTTTTTCATAATATTCAACACGAATTGGATTTTGAGTACCACTTTTTAAGTGTTATCACAGCTGGAAGAGGTATTGTTTTCGCAACAGTAATCGGTAGGCTCGGGGGCTAGTTGCGTGTATTGCCATCGCATTAGCAATATCGTCTAATGACCCTTTTGCACGTTTTTGAGGACATTCTAATTTTCTTAATTGGACCTTGGCAAAAATGTGACCAACGGAGTCAATAGTTTGTTGCTGCTTTCAGTTTTCTGCTTTCAAATCTGCAAAATACAAACAGTGCTTGAAATTCTAATTACACTTAATTCGCATTACACTAATTTAAAATGTCATCTACTTACTGAGAATATGCATGGATGATTTCATCAGTTTGTGTACTACTGTCGATCATTAATGGCTTAACTTGTGTACCGCAGTGTACCTTGGAAGCATCAGTTTGTGTAGAGCAATCACACTTGTTTGATAGAAATAAATTCCCCGCAGGGACTTCCAGATCTATTAGTGCATCACTGAAATAAAAAAAAAAACGAGTGTTATTAGTGTAAATAACGGTTATAATAATTGTTCTTCACATACCTTGGGATCAAAAGTCTATTTTGAATCCGTAAGCCCCGTGGGCTTGTCAGGAACAGCATCTTCTTTAATTCTAGTTGTTTTCGGAACTATTCCATATTGCTCGTACAATGAATTAATGACAAAAACACTTTTTTTTAAATGTTTGCCACAAATTCGCGCCGTTTTTGTTTTTAACCTGTCTTTTTGGTGGCACAAAAAAACCCACTGCTTGCACATTTTACTTTGTTTTGTAAACAAGTGATACGATATCTCCTCATTTCCAGTTTTATTTTTGCTTTTATAGTTGTTAACACAACACCCGTACACAGCACAGCGCATTTCAACACCTTTAAACTTTGTTTAATCAACTTTAAATCAAAAATCTATCGCATGTCAAAATATTTTCGTCTTTATCGTCACTGTGGTCGGCCATATTTCTAGAATTTGACAGATGTGCAGAACGAGACTTAAAAAATTGCGCCAAGTATCTCACCTTATTATATGTGCCTTGAATGACATCCAGCTGTCAAAATGTTTACCATTTCATAATGCATGCTTTACGCTTGCCGAACGTGCAGAAATTTTAAAAATATTATCGAAATTCCGGCTCAGTTGCAAATACGCAACGTTAAATTCGTCATGAGGTCGGTCGTCATCATAGCTTCAGTGTGCAGGCAAGTTTGAGCGCGAGCACACTCTTGGATCTTAAGCCAACAACCAGAAAGAGATTGGTGGGAAATAAGGAAAACATAGCCGCCGTAGCGGCCAGTATCGAAGAAGATCCAGAAATGTCGATTCGGGGCCGATCAGCTGAATTGGGCATCGTCAGAGAGTCAACCCGTCTTATTTTGGGGTTGGATTTGGGCTTACATCTGTAATGCTGACGCAATAATTGAAGCCGGACGACCATAGACAACGTGGTGAGTTCGCTAATTGGGGGCTGCAAATGTTTTCCGAAGATCCGGATTTTGGCTAAAAAATCTTCTCGGAAGACGCCAATTTTTGGCTCAGCGGCTATGTCAACAAGCAAAATTGTCGTTATTGGAGCGAACGCAACCCACAAGTGTCCGGTCAAGCATCAATGCATCCACAAAGGTTGACTGGTGAAGTTTATGGCACGGCAGCATTTCTTTCGAAATGAAGAAGGAGACCACATTGCCGTCAACGGTCTCAGGTATAGAGCTATGTTAACCGACTTTCTGTGGTCAGAGCTCGACAACATCGATATATCCGAACTGTGGTTTAAAGTTGCGACAAGCTAGCTGAAAGGATCGCCTAGTTTTGCTCTGGATAAAATATAATTTGAACTGAAACTCCTGTGTTTTGATTTAGAAATTTGTAATTGTTCATTTTAATTAAAATTCGCAAGTGATGTATCTTTGGAAAATTTATTTAAAAAAAACCTGCATTCTCTACGGGAAAACTTAAACTAATTGAAGTGGTACAAGCGATCAAACAAACTAAAATAACAATAGCTCTCTACTCAATGTTTACAGGAACGCCTTTATTGGACCAACCACATCATGTTCCTCAGCCATATGCCCATCCAAAACATCCTTGGTATTGAATATTCTGTCACATATAACACACACAAACTCCTGTGCGGCTTTCTTTTTGATCGTAACATCGCGTTTCTTTAGTGCATCTGGATCCTCTTCGCTAGGTTCTTTATGGACCTTGGAATGAACCTTAAGCGTGTATTTTTCAGTGAACGTTTTTCCACACACCTCACACGGATACATGGGTCGATCCTCTCGATGGGTCACCATATGATGACTGAATGTCTTCTTTGATTTAAAAGTCTGGTCACATTTGGTACACACTAGTGGCTTTTCTTCTGCCTCGTGATGCATCTTATGATTGTAGAGGAGATAGCCTTGTGAGAATCTTAGGCCACACTTTTCGCATTGAAATTTTTTCTTATCCCAGTGCAAGTGCATGTGTCGAATTACATTTGAGCGGCGGGAATATCGTTTAGG
This sequence comes from Volucella zonaria, assembly GCA_963966105.1. Lineage (NCBI taxonomy): Eukaryota > Metazoa > Arthropoda > Insecta > Diptera > Syrphidae > Volucella > Volucella zonaria. The sequence goes on along the minus strand of OZ014530.1, from coordinate 87,232,112 downwards.
ACAGTATCGGCACTCATTTTCAGACTTGCCTTCGTGAACGTTCATATGAAGTTCGAGGTACTCTTCATCTCTTCGTATCACTCCGCAAATTCTACATCTCTTTGCTTTGGCATGGGCCTCCAAATGGGTGCGTAACGATGACTTTGAACTCAATTTGTTATGACAGATTGAACATTCGTATGATGCCACTGGTGAAATTGTATAGGTAACCCTTTCTTTGACTTCTGGAAATGATTCCTCATCGACATCGTTATCTGGATCAGATAGGGCTTCGATAGAGTTATCACTAACAACCTCCTCTTTTGAGGAAAAATCATCGTCTTCATCACAGTATTCAAGCGTGTTCATTGACGTTTCCAACAAACGTGAAAGTTCTCTTTGATGCACAAGAAGTTGGAGCATTATTTGATCGTACTCCGCCAGTTTATCGTAACACGGCGCGCATACAAATGCCATGTCCGGGAGGACAGTTTCGGATTTGATGCATTTGGCGATGTGATTCAGAACATCTTTGATGGTCTTTCTGGACGTATGGACTTTCGTTTGCTGGATATTTTTGAACTCGACGGATTTGTCGTTCTTTCTGCGACAAAGCACACATCGTATTGTGGGAAAATACACTTCTACATCCATTGGAGGCAATTAAGTATCTCACAGAATGTACATTTACTTTTTACTTGATCAATTGATTTTTTTTTGTTTGATTTTGAAATATTGCAATATGGACGTCAAATTTGACATTCCTTCTGGGTTTATATAGCAGAACTTAATTAAGGCAATGTTCACATTTATTTTTCGATTGGGACTAAAATACTACTTAAATTTATAAGGCAACCTAACCCAAATATCTTTCTTTAATCCATTTAATTTATAATCGTTATAGTTAACGATTAAACCCGCTTTGAGCTTCGGACTTACGTTTGGTATTCGTAATGAAGAACGTACTGCTACGTAACGTGACTTCAAGGCGAGCAAAAGTTGGGACAGGCTTTTGTTGCTTTTGACAGTCAACACGGCTGTTAAAAAACGTAGGCAAACCAAAACGCTTCGTGCAATAGTAAACGGAGCAGTTTTGAAAGTTTGAACTGATTAATTTTGAATGACGACTTGCTCTCAATTGAAACAAATTAAACACAAACAAATTTTCAACTCGCAATAAAAGTTTTTCTCTATAATAGTAGAACAATTCTAGACAATTTCAGAAATGTCATTTTAGATAGATAGATAGATAAATTTTATTTCTTATGATTTCAGGATATAAGAGATCCATATTTACATTGTACACATTATATACAATAAGTTCTAGAAAGAATATAAGAAAATTATGTGACATTCTGTATTTTGGTATATAAATGCAATAAAAATAGAGTTGGTTTAAACAATAAAAATTAAGTTGTGGGTGGGTTGCTTTTGGAGACTATAACTAGATTGTGTTCAGAAAACTAGTGTCTCAATAGATTCAGATCCCAATTTATATCAGATACTAGATCCAAAGGACTGCTCGATTCATAAGAGAAACATATATCATAGCGTACACAAAGCGAATACAATGTAATATGACCAAAGCCGAGGCTGAAGCGCTATTGCGTTTTAGGCATACATTTTTACAACAGTTTAGGAAAATTTTTTTCTTCAGGTTTTAAATGTATTTATTTATTTACTTATTTAATTCATAGCATCTCAGTACATATTTAAGTTATAACAACTTTTCGTATTGATACAAAATTTAAATTTGCAATTCGCAAGCTTTAAATATAAAGGAAACAACAGAAAGAGAAAGACAAAAGATCAAATTACAGAAAAATAAGAGATAAAGAATGACTCAACGGATGGTGTTCATGTTGGCTGTCAATTACTGAATTCAATGTGGCTGATGTTTTTGAAAGATGTCACACAATCTTGGCAATTTTAGTCATGGAGTCGTTTACCACGCAACTACGCATTTTTGTTATTCAATCTTATTACGAAAATTTGCGATCTGTAAAAGTAGCATTTCATAAAATTCGTGAATTTTTTGGTCAACATAATCGCCCTAATGAATCCGGAATTCGTGCAATGGTGAAGCGTTTTGAAGAAACTGGCTCGGTATCGGGTCAAACTCCATATCAGCTTGCTCATACTGGCCGAGCCAAAAAGTCAACACTGTCATTTCGTCGCCGGAGTCAACAATCGCACTTTTTTTTTTATAAAAACGCAGCTTGAAACAGGAGAATAAATAAAACACGATTAGTTCGGATAAAAGGTGGCCAAGAAGAAGGAACCGGAAAAGGATTTATTTTACAAAATGATGGATATTTATATAAAGCATTCAGATAACGAATTAATACATGTTCAGGTAACATGTCATACATTCTAACATACATATTTCAACACCCCCACTGAATGTATGTACATAGTTTAATTTTTGAAATTCAGTCCAATGGCTGATGAGCAAAATGTATGCTTCTTGGAATCTAACGCCTTGGTGAGGAAATCTGCGACCATCTCTGCTGTTGCAATGAATTGCAATACAATTCGTCCTTCTTCTATTTTGTCCCGAATAAAATGGTGTCTGACATCGATGTGTTTAGTAAGTGGGTGATATGCATTAGTTGCCCCCAATCTAATCGCACCTTTGTTGCCACAAAAAATTGCTGTAGAAGTTGAAGAGCTTGGTAGTAGTTCAGATTCCAAGTCTTTGAGCCATATAGCCTCCTGCGTTGCTGAAGAGAAGGAGTGGTAGAGGAGAGGGCAACAGTAGGCTGCTTTCTGGTGTTCCATAAAACTGCCCCTCGTCGAGAAAAGAAAACGAAGCCCGTAGTGGATCGCCGGTTATCCTTATTATTTTCCCAGTCTTCATCGCAAAAACCAACAATGTCGTTTCCACCGGATTTTGAAAACTCAAGTCTGGCATCTGCTGTATCCTTTAGGTATCGTAAAATTCGTTGTGCAGCAGTCCAATGTAGTTTTCCAAAGTTGTTATTGAAAAGAAAAACACTGCTAACAGAGAAACTTATGCATCCAACTGCTTCTTGGTACGGAATATTTGACATCTCACTTTGTTCTTCTTCTGACTGTGGACACCTAAGTTTTGTTAGCACTTGATTGGAATCCATTGGTGTATTTACAGGATTACAATCCTCCATTTTGAAACATGCAATTTATTTTCATATACATAGCGTTCTTGGTCAACGTTAATTGTACCCTTTTTAGGGTCACGTTTTATTTGAATCCCCAAAACAAATCGAGTCTCTCTCATGTCTTTCATAGGTACTACGAAGATATAACTTTAACTTCATTTTAATATCTGAATGTTTAGTAAATATCAGAGTGTCGTCGACGTAAACTGCAACCATGACTAAGCTAGAATTCTAATGGGAGAAGTATACACACGGATCAACTTAAGATTTCTCTAGTCCAAAGTCCTATCAAGTTTCTGATTCCATATTCGACTGACTTGCTTTAAGCCATAAAGCGACTTTTTAAGCGACATACTTTATCACTTTTATCAGAAAACCCTTCTGGTTGTAGCATGTAAATGCTTTCAGGCAAATCTCCTTGTAGAAAAGAGGATACTGTATCCATTTGATCTATATCAAGATCCGATTATGCCGCTAAAGAGATCAGAAGACTTATTGTACTACAATATATTACAGTTAACTGAACTTTTATCAGAAGGTAAATCAACGAGCCTCCAAGTCTTATTTTCTTTTAAGTAATACAGCTCGTTGGCCATTGCCTGTCGCCATAGTTTTGCATGCATCTGCTCTTTCAAGTGCTTCACACATGCTAATAGCATCATGTAGCTCACCTGATCTTACTACCTACATTATAAATTCTTCTGTTTTCACTGGTCTTGGAACTCTCTTACTTCTTCTTTGCTCTGAGATAGTAGGCAATTTTATTTGAGAGATGGAGTGCGGAATTATGTATTCAACATCTGAATAGTGTTCGCCTCCTACACCACTACATTCAACATTAACATCAGAGTGATGAGTTGTTTCCATCTCTAATGCTGCTCCACTTTTGCCATCCCCCACCGATGCACCAAAGTCTGAGAATAGATCAAAAGGATTAGTAACGTCAAACTTATCAAAAACCTCAACTGAAACTAAATGCTGGTTTTTAAAAAAACATGACGTATCTGGTGATGACAATCTTCTTCTTAGTTGGATTATAAAGTCCGTAATTTTTTATACTATCACGGTAACCAAGAAAAATACACTCCTCTGATTTCGGGTCCAGGTTTTTGAGACTCTACTACGAGATATGTACCATCGCCTTACATGTGCGCAAGAAATTCATCTCAGGAACCACGCCAGACCACGCTTCCTTAGGAAGCGTTGACGAGCTACATGGAAATCTGTTGACCAGGAATACTGCCGTCGAAAAAGCTTCAGTCCAAAATTGATAAGAAAGGTTGGCACCAATAAGCATACAACGCGCTTTCTCAATAATCGCCCATTGTGCTCTGGTCTGTACGGCGCTGCAGTCTGCAGTTGGCAGATTCCTTGGACATCTCAGGCAGAAGACGCTTTTACGCAATGTAAAGATAGTATCGGCAAAGCAACTATACTCAGCCACATTGTCTCCGAAGCACCATTAATCCTGACGACAGATGCCTACGACACTGCAGCTGGCGCCAAACTAGAACAGCTGAAGGTCAAACATCTCCAACCGATCGGACTGCTCTTTTGTTCATAGTTCATAGAGACACAAACTCGATACTACACCTATGACAGGGAATTGCTTGCTATATACCCACCAGTCAATTTTTTTAAGAACCTTTTGGACGGTCTCCAGTTAACCATCCAGATAGACCATATGCCGCTAACATTCGCCTTCCAGCAAAAATCATGAATCAGCGCCATTTCCATGGCACCAAACATAGACCCTCAGCTTTTACAAACCGCACAGCAGGACGACATAGAACTAAAAGATATTTTGAACAAATTTACAGATTCATCGCTTAAACTGCAAAAACTCACAATAGATCCAGATTGCCAAATTTATTCCGACATATCAACTAACTTCATCCGGCTCTACATACCACAATCGCTACGTCGAATAGCTTTTAAATCTATACACAACCTTTCCCATCCAGGCGGTAGATGCCCAGCGTCCAGCTTCGCCAAAAATACGTCTGGCCGAGTATAAAAAAGGACGCCTTGCAATGGTCACGCATTTGCATACAGTGTCAGCGTTCCAAGATCCAGCACAACCGACTGGAACAGAGTATAATTTCTCAACTGGACCATCGCTTCGACTATGTACACATCGATCTGTTAGTCTTGCCTTCATGCCGAGGATACAAGTATTGCTTAACTATGATCGACCGATTCACGAGGTGGCCGGAGGCTGTGCCTCTTAATGACATCAATGCAGACACTGTAGCAGCAGCATTTTACACACACTGGATCGCGCTTCGGATCTCCGAAGAACTTAACAACGGACCAGGGTACGCAGTTCGAATCAGCGTTGTTCAGTGCACACACCAATATGTGCGGTAGCCAGAGGATAAGGACATCACCTTACTATCCACAGTCTAATGAAATGATAGAGCGTTGGCACAGAAGTCATAAGGCTGCACTAACGTGTGACCCAAACTCTAGATGGACGAGAACACTTCCGAAGGTACTCCTGGGACTTCGGACTGCATATAAAGCTGACATCAATGCGTCTGCAGCTGTACGGAGGCGTAATCCGAATACCAGGTGAGTTCTACACTAACAGAAAGGCTCGTTCTAATCCAAAGGCCTTCGTGGAAAATCATCGCCAGAACATCAGGAAATTGCGGTCACGTCCAGTAGTTCATGACAACAGCAGTAAGAACATCTTCCGGGTTTGGACAAGTGCTCACATGTCTTCTTCCGTTGCGATGCTGTCCGGATACCTCTTGAACCATCTTACTCTGGACCATACCCAATCGTCAAGAGAATTACGGATAGACTATTTACACTCAACATTGAACGGAAACATCAAAACATTTCCATCGAGTGTCTTAAACCGGGACATTTGGATTTGGAAGATGCTAATCAATCACGAACTAAAAAGGTGGCATTTGACGTTACATTTGGCAATTCGTGACTTTGTCGCTGGAGGGAGAGTTTTTGGTTGCACTGCCACACTGCAGTATCAGCTCTGCAATACCATCAGTGTACGTGTATTGCCAACACGGTTTCGAAAACTGCTTGAGAGGAGACAGAGAGTTTTTGAAACAGACTACGCAGTTTGTTTTGTCACACACAGTTTGTAACATAGATAAACTACCCTAGATGTCACACTTTCCAGATATTGGAAAATCAAAACCGGTTTTCTACTGATCATAGATGAACTAACCTAGATTGCAAACTTTCCAGATATTAGAAAAATCAGAATCGGTTTTCTACTGATCATGGATAAACTAACCTAGATGGCAAATTTTCCAGATATTGGAAAATCAAAACCGGTTTTCTAATGATCGCCCTATCCGTGTAACTTTGTCTGTGAATACGTGTGAATTGGCATTAACGGCAATTTCCCTCTCATTTTATACAAACCACGCCCATTTTAATCAAAAAAACGTCATCCACATTACATACACTCGTGCAAAGCGCCCCCATTCTAGTAAGTTTACTTGTAAATTATTGTCATTTCACCAAATTTTGATAAAGTTGCAGATTTTATACATTTGGAATTCACTTGCAATATGTCTGAGCGAAAGTTAAGGGTTTGCAAAAGTATTAGTTGAGTTTGCCATCTAGGTTAGTTCATCTGTACACGTATTATGACATACCATTGCACTATACATAACTATGTAGGTACGTGGCAAAAGGAAATTATAACATGGCATGGAGGAAACACAATTGGAAAACTGTAGCTCGGGTGAACATGGTCTCGCCATATTTTCATTTGAAGTTAAAGGCCATAGATAAATTAATATAGATGCCAAACTCTACTAACACTTTTGCAAACCCTTAACTTTAGCACAACTCTTTTGCATTCTCTATACCTTCCTCAAAATTTTCTAAAGTGAGAGCAATTTACAAGTAAAGTTGCTAGGATGAGAACAGCTTACAAGTAAAATTCACTATGTGTGTGTAATGTGGATGACGTTTTTGCGTAAAATGTGAAAGGAGTACGTATTCACAGGCAAAGTCACACGGAGAGCGGCGATAGGCCAGCGCACACTCGACTAATTACACTGTGGTAAAACTGGTTTTATGGAACAGTGAGATGATGTGTAAAGTAAGAAACGGGGTAAAATCTTTAACCAGTGTTGAAGCAGTTAAGCACCGGGGGAAAATCAATACACATAAAAACTGAGAACTGTCAATTTATCAGAAATACCACTATAATCAAAATCTGTTGATGTATATTCAATTTTGATCCGCGTTATTCATCCAGTGTGCGGTTGAAGTAAAAGATATCTCGGTTTTACGAAAGCATATTTCGTATTTCCAATATCTGTAAAGTTTGCTATCTAGTATACATACATATGTTGGTTCATCTATGCACTAAACTGAAGCTCCTCGCATTCTTCGCGCTGACTAGATGTGACGAGAATGTTTGCCAGTGCACGTACATAGATAAACTAACCTAGATCGCAAACTTTGCAGATATTGGAAAACCGAAATTTTACTTGTAAATTGCTCTAATTCTAGCAAATTCTGACAGGTTAAAAGAAATGTAAAAGGAGTTGGTGATCCGCTTACAGTGTGTCTGTGCGAAAGTTAAGGGTTTGCAAAAGTATTAGTAGAGTTTGCCATCTAGGTTAGTTCATCTATGGCCTTTAACTTTAAATGAAAATGTTCAGTGCCACGTGAATGTGGCGAGACCATGTTCACCCGAGCTACCGTTTTCGAATTGTTTTTCCTCTTTTGCCATGCTTTAATTTTCTTGTACCACGTACCTGCATACATATGGATAGTGCAATGGTATGTCATAATACGTGTACAGAAAACCTGCTTATGTTTTCGAGGCCTCGGAACATGTGCGCCAGGGGCGATTGCTCGAGTTTGAGACTTAGCTCCTGGACATCGATAATACAATAACAAGATCTCTTATGTACTAATTTGATTAACGAATTTTATCTGCATAACCGCGTAATATTGGCAGCTCGAAACGACGAAGTGCGTAAAATAAATTTGAAAATTTTTCAAAGATTACCCGGAGAGAGCGTGACATGCTTGTCCGTCGACTAAGCCAAACCTCTTTGCAGGGAGGCAGCTGATGGCGAATGGGCAGCATTGCAGTTCCCTCCGGAATATCCGCAGATATTTGCATCTGGCTTACCGCCAGCGGAACTTTATCTTAAACCGTGTCGTATCGTGATGCTTTGGCGGAATTTGTGTATAAGCGACGGTTTATGCAATAGCAGCCGGCTAATTGTACTGCAAGAAAAGAGGAATATTTTGAAAAATTTGGAATTCGCGGTGACGCTGGCATTCAAGATGACAATCAACAAGTCCCGGGGCCAGGGCTTTGATTATATTGGCTTGATCGTTGATTCTCAAGCCATAACCTTTATACGAGAACAGCTGTATTTGGCGCTGTCGCGATGTACATTTTGCGTGGGAATTAAGATTAAGTGTGAGCTGAACACAAAGTCGTCAGGAATAATGTATTGAGGAAGTTCTATAACGTCGAAATTTGGGCACGCTTTCATTGGCGTTTACGAATTCTTCCTTGCACTGCGAATGCACTCACTCACTAACTCACTCGCTAATTCATAAACTTACTAACTTAATTTCTCATGTACTCGATCTCTCATTTACTCTGAAACATTGTTTTTGAGTAAGCTCTATAAAAATAGAACTCGATCTCTCCCTCGATAGCTCACACACCCGCTCAAAAACATTTGAATGCTTTTTTTTAATTCTTACACATATTCGGTGTCCTCGCTCCGGGGGTTGCCGAGCGAACCGAGCAGGGGGCAGAGCCCCTTAGTATATAAATAAACAAATTTTGTTTAAATTAATAACTATTTCCATAACTATGTTATATGTTGATAAGTTTTTAGGATGAAACAGTAAACATATTTTTTTTAAGTAAAAGTCACTTTACTTTTCGACATTGCCTCCTTTTAGCTTAATAATAAGTATAGTATTCAAATGTTTTTTCCAATTTTATTAAACCTTTTCTAAAATATGGTTTATCAAACTCTTCAGAATAAGCGTTCGTTTCAGCTATTACATCATCATTTGACCCAAATCTCTTTCCACCGAGCCATTTCTTCACGTTTGGAAATAGGAAGAAGTCACAAGGTGGGTGGAAAGCGCTTCGAAGCCCAATTTATTCACTTTTTGTTGTATTTTCCAGATGAATGTGGATTGTCCTGTTGGAGGAGAACCTTCTTGTTCTTCAAATGCGGCAGTTTTTCTTTAATTTTGTCAATAAGTGCTCAATAATGTTGCATATTATTTCCTGTGACGATTTTACCCTTCTCAAAATAGTCGATTAATATTATGCCTTGCGATTAATATTATGCCTTAAAGCTGATGCTACAACATGAGCTTTCTTTGGAGCACTTGAACCAACTTCCGCCCATTATTTTGACTGTAGTTGTTGATTTAATTCTGGCGTGTAGTGATGGATTCATGTTTCATCAACCGTTAAGAATCGACGAAACAATTCAGTTGGATTCCGCTGAAAAATCTTCAAACATTGCTTAGAAATGGTCATTCGATTCAAATTTTGAACATTTGTTTCAAACGCGAATTTTATTACCCGTTGTGGCGAACGTAATAAAAAAAAACTCACAGTTGTTTACATCCATAATTTTTATTTATTTCGAATTATAACAATTTCACACTGTGGAAGAAACAATACCAAACTACAATCTCGTTTTTGCTCCTATTTATAACTTAAATTTTGCTAACCATGCTTTTCTGCATTACTACAGGTATGTACACGCAAATTGTGATTAGAGTGATCAGCAGAAAAGCTTGGAAACATTTATGTAATTTAATGCTTCCTTTGCATTGATTCTATTTGTTTCGTAATGCTATCTAATGCGTCATTATTTTTGCTTGGTGTATACGCGGATGTATACATAACTCGCGGCTGTCTTGCTGACGACTTTTTCATATGCAATTGTTCAAGTATAATGTTTGTAAATGTACATATAAGATGTTTATAATGTCAGAACTCTTTATACGACAGTCATTCATAATTTTTCCATAGACCTTTTCGAAAATTTCTGGTGTTGCTAGCTTATTTGGCCTTCCTGAAAGTTCAGCATCACTTATCCCTGTACGATAACGCTTAAATTCATTTAAATTCATTCGCCGAATACTGTTCTCATCTCATCTCCAAATTAAAAAATAATTCGAAAGTGACTTTACAAAAACAACTCTTACTAATGGCGATTACGATTGATCGGACGAAAGCCTTCGGCTTGTACTCCGGAGCGAAAAATTTACACAAAACTGTTTCTTGTCATATTTTCAGATTCAAAATTTTGCTTCTGGTTTTCATTTCAGAAGCAAAATTGCTCTCCTTGATTCTATATCAAAATGTACTTACAGATATAAATTTGTATAAACGTCAAATATAGTAGTATTGTGTGTCAAACTAGATTTCTGTTTTCGAGATTTCGCCTGTGTTTGGTGAATTTATTCTGAATGTTCAAATGGATTTATAATCAAATATTGTATATATGGTATGTATATAAAAATAAAAGAAGGTGGAAGCAGAAATAATAAGTATATTATTCTCCACATCGTCGTCATCCCCGTCAACATCGATGATGAGTCTGTTATAAACATTTTGGGCAGAAATGTTTCCAAGGTTCATAAAAAGGTTGCAGAAGCGCGCGACATCTATTATTCGGACTTGCTAGAAAGAGCAAACAGTAATAGTAGACAGGAATGGAAAGCTGTTGATATTATTTTAGGGAAAACTAGGCCGAATAGAAGTTGATGGAGTACATTTATCAAACCCCGAAAATATTACAAACAAGTTCAAAACTGAACTATCAGAACAATTAAAACCACGCTTTGAACCGAATAGATCCTGCCACTGTACTCTTCCACAATCTGTTTCTGATGAAAACGTGCAAAAAAAAAATAGTTTCGTTTTCGATACCATTACTCCTGGAGAGCTTTATAAGCTTATAATGTCCCTAAAAAATAAAAACTCGTGCACAAGTGATGGTATAACAAACACTCTACTAAAAATTATTGTTTGGCAAATACTTGTTACTTGTTTGTAATAGTTATTTTCCTCAATTTCTGAAATGTGCTGAAGTAATTCCACTTTTCAAAAAAGGAAGTAGAAGCAATGTAACTAACTATAGGCCAATTTCTCTCTTGTCAACCTTCACGAAGCTTTTTGAGAAGCTCCTTAAAGCCAGAATGTTAAAATTTTTGGAGCGTAATGCTTTCTTTTCCTCCTCTCAGTTTGGTTTTCGGCTGGTTTATCGACTGAGGACGCTATTTTAAGAGTGTGATGTCAGTCATATGAGGGTATGAATAATAAACAAACGACCATGGCTTTATTTTAAGATATGACCAAAGCTTTTGACATGGTGGATCATCAGATATTACTTAACAAGATGTACAACGCTGTATTTAGAGGAGCAATTTATAATTGGTTTAGAACTTACTTAAAAGATAGAACTCAAAAAGTCAAAGAAATGGAACTTTCAGTAAGCCTCGGACTTTAAAAAATGGCGTCCCACAAGGTTCTGCACTTGGATCTCTGCTGTTTTTGATATATATCAACTCTCTTTTTAACCAGAAGTTAAATGCGCTAGTCACTGCATAACATTAACTTACGCATTTAAAAATTTATTTGAGTGTGTTATTAAGATAAGTGAAGACTTAGAGAAATTAAGGCTGTGGTTTGCGCTCACCGGTTAATTGTTAGCGAAAAAACAAAACATTTAATCTTTAAAATATCAAGTTGTGTCGCATCCGATTTTAACCTTTGTGGTCATGGCCATGACTGTAGTAGGTTCAGCTTACCTCTTCATACTTGTGGTATAAGACATTTTCATTATAACAACCTATGTACTAAAATGTGTTTCAAAATCGAAGCAGTAAATAGCTTTAAATATCTGAGTGTCTTAGTTGATTGTAACCTAAACTGGATAAATAATGTCCATACAATAGAGACTCATATGAATCTAGTGGCTCGTAAACTGTATATCATTAAACCTTATTGCTCCAATAAAATTTTGTCTAAAATTTACTACGGTCTACCGCACTCCAAGTTACAATATGGTATCGCCTTTTTGGGGAGGATCGTATATGACCTTCGACTTCGACCTATTTTGATTGCGCAGAAACATCTTGTTCGTATTATTTCTTGTAGCAATCGTCACACTCATAGTTGGCCTCTGTTTAAAAAACTTAAAATAATTTTACCATTAAGGCACTTCTGTATTTTTAAGGTACTGAGAGAATTTTTTGAACAAAGTGGTAACATTCCAAGCAGAAACAATCAAATTTACGATTTACGAATAAATACTATGGCCCTTGTCAACATACCAGTCGCAGGTACTACTTATTTTTCTAGCTTTTAAACAGTTACAACCCCAAAGTATTTTAATAAGGTACCATACTCTGCACGTATAACTCAAAATTTGAATGTATACATTAAAGAAATAAAAAAATGGTTATTTACTTTGGAATTAGCTAATGTTGAATCTTTATTAAGAATCTCATCTTAAAAACGTTTGAATATATTAACTTAGTTCTTTCTTTTACTTGTTTAATATTAAAATGTGATTTTTGTGATTACAGATAGCAGAAAATATCGCAACTTTTAGTTACTGATTATCACCCCACATCAGAACTTTTAAATGTATGTTATTAGTAGTCAAGTGTCGTTCGCCATTAATTTAGGAAAAATTGTTCCTTAAATTATAGAACGTCAACTATTGAAGGACTGAAACGAATAAAATTTGTAAATTTTAATACGGGCTATTCTTAAAATGCGTAAAAATTGCAATCCCATTTTGTACCCAAATTAGCCTGTATATTCTCCAGTTTCAGTTTGTTATTGATTTTAGTTCGGTGCGGTTTAAAATATTTATAAAATATGAGTCAAGAGGAACGCCGTAAAAAGATCATCGACAAATGGCTCGAAAATACTTCGGTCCATACCATTTCATCGAAAAAAATTTAAACATAGCACGAAGTATAGTAGATTCTGTTATTAAACGATATTTGGAGACGTTGACAGTTAAGCGAAAACAGAAAAATGGAGCTAAAAGTGGAGTACATGATACAAATTTGGACAGGAAAATAGTGGGTACCATTATAAAAAAATGGACTATGTCATCCAGAGATGTTGCAAGGAAATGTAATACCAACCAAACAATGGTACAAAGATCTAAAAAACGTAACGGTCTAAAAACACGAAAAAAACAAAAAATACCAAAAGTTACTGAAAAGCAAAAAAAAGTCATAAAAACACGAGATCGAAAGCTATACGAGTTGATTGGCAACAAGAAAGCGTGCTTGGTTTTGGATGACGAAACTTATGTCAAAGCCGGCTTTACTACTCTTCCAGGTGCGCAGTTTTACAACTCGTTTGAAGCTGAGATTCTTCCGCAATCAACAACATCGATTGGGATGGAAAAATTTGAGTCAAAATATCTCGTTTGGCAGGCCATTTGCCTATGTGGACACGGAAGCTCATCGTTTATTACAACGGGGACAATTAACGGAGAAGTGTATATTAACGAGTGCCTAAAAAAACGGTTGATTCCTTTCTTAAAAAAACACGAGGGTTCAACATTATTTTGGCCAGATTTAGCTTCAGCTCACTATGCTCATGCGACATTGAGCTTTCTTGTTGCTAAAAATGTCGACTTTGTCCCAAAAGACATGAATCCACCCACAGTGCCGTCCCATTGAAAGGTATTGGGCTTTGGTCAAAGCTAAATTGAGGAAAAGTTAGCGGTGCGCAAAGGACGTAAAAGATTTTAGTGCTAAATGGAAAAGAACGTTCAAAAAGATCACGGACGTAACTGTCACCAACCTTATGAAGGACATTCGAAAAAGTTGACGAAAGAATAGGAACCCAAATAATTTTTTTTATTTTTTGTAATTGTGAATGAATTTAATAAAAACAGAGTTTTAAAGCAAATAAAAAAAATTTACGTGAATTATGAAAATATATTTTTTTTTACTTTGAAGTTTTCAAATTTTATTCGTTTCAGTTCTTAGTCATTCCTTATCCTTATTTAAAATTGTTATTCTAGTTTTAGTTGCTATGAAATGAATAAAATTATGTGTGAAATAAAAAAAAAAATCGGATTACAAATTACATAAACTTAATTAAAAATAAGAAATAAAAATTTGACATTTAACCAATACATGTAACAATTTCATCAGTAAAGTTCGAAGAAGTTTTTAATATTCAATCAAAAGTAACGAAAATTTGACAGCTTTCGTTTAAAAGAACATACTTCACAATAAGCAAAAGATGTTGTTATTATACCACATAGATGGAGTTATTTTATATCAAATTGTCTTCAATGGTTAATTTTTGTTCCAGAGAATTCCAAATGAGATTCATTGGCAGTAGAACGTTGGCCACAAAACCAAATCTATTTTGAAAAAATAGAAAATTTCGAAAACATCTAATACGAAAACCGAACAAAAATTCACATGAAATACCGATACGGTATCCTTCAATTACAAAAATATTCAAGAAAAAAATATCGAAATTCAATGTGTTTCCATATTTAAAATAAATCATAATTTTGGTTTGTGCACAAACAGTGAATTTGGGAATTATTTAGCATTATACCGAATTAAAGTGTTTTGCGTTAGATGCGCCGTATTTTCCCAATAGGGATTCCAACGTATACTGTTTTTCGGCACAGATATCACATTTGAGTTCCAAATTGTCTTCCATTTAATCATGAAAAAGTAAGCATACAAATCCACAACGTTTACATGTTATCAATATTCGTTGTCAGTTACGATTACCTACGTCACATGTGTTAATTCCAATTTATAGCCGTTTCGATAAGCGAAGAATTGATCGTTCAGTGAAAAATCTCGAATCGGTGGTCGTGGCTGAAGTCGTAATGTATTGGCTTCTCAATCGGACGGTTTGTGGTTCAATGCAAGCCGTTCTTGAAAGACATTGTTTTTTTCAGGTAAATAAAATCTCTTGAGATGAATGGTTGCCTAAAATATCACAATAAGTCAATTTACACTAATAATTTAGTCGCCCCATTAAATGCTGGATGCCACCCATGGAGCGAAATATCCACCTACGTCACATGTGTTAATTCCAATTTATAGCCGTTTCGATAAGCGAAGAATTGATCGTTCAGTGAAAAATCTCGAATCGGTGGTCGTGGCTGAAGTCGTAATGTATTGGCTTCTCAATCGGACGGTTTGTGGTTCAATACAAGCCGTTCTTGAAAGACATTGTTTTTTTTAGGGAAATAAAATCTCTTGAGATGAATGGTTGCCTAAAATATAACAATAAGTCAATTTACACTAATAATTTAGTCGCCCCATTAAATGCTGGATGCCACCCATGGAGCGAAATATCCACCGAGCCCCAGCATAGTTCTCTCTCTTTCTATCCAATTTTCCAACACGTGCTCCGGCATTTTAGGAGTAGTAATATCCTCTTGAGTGTTAAGTTCTTTAAAAAAAAAAAAAAAAATTCATTTCAAAATGTTGCTGTGCCAGTGATAGACTGTGAAACGCTGGAAGTGAAGAAAATATTGTGGCTCTTGACGAGTCTGTAAGTCAAGACCGCAATCAATCGATTCCGTGCTGACCATCTTTTGAATATCTTTGTGGCGTATTTTGCAGAAAAACCCGGCTTACGTTCATATTGATCAAAGAGCTTAAGCCAAATGATTATTGTGCATGTCGAACTTTCGCTGATTCAGCTTTTTAAAAGATGGACGAAGATCCGGATTTTCATCCGCAGGGACGAGGGACATTTTTGGTTAAATGGCCTTGTTAATAAGAAAAATTTTTCGTATTTGGTTAGGCGAATAACTAGAGGTGTTCGAACAGCAGTCATCGCATACGAGCAATTTTGACTTGTTTGGTGCAGACTTTATGCTGGGGGTATCATTGAACCACATTGAAAAAATGCTGCAAACCTTTTGATTAGTTACGAAATCAATCGAGCGCACACGATTTGCTCCCAGTACAATCGAGCATTTTTACGATTCAAAAAAAACTGGACACAAAATATATACATCAATATACATCGATTAAGATGCTCACATCTGGTTAGGTGCTCCTAAAATATCTCTGCACCTACTAGATATTATTCAAAACCATGCGATAAAACTCATAAGCGATACTAATATCAATCAGTCAATTGGCATCCTTGAATACCGACTTAATACTTCCTGTCTCACGTTGTTTTATCGCCATTTCCACCACCAGTGTTTAATTGAAATCGCCAGTAGCATTTTGCCCCTTCGTACCTTCAACCCTCAAGCCCACTTTCGAACAAACTCTAACATATCGCGATTCGTTCCTAAGCCGTACAATTCGCTTATGGAATGTCCTGCCGAGCTCCCTATTTCCTTCCAAAGTCAGTGATGGCACTGAGATGTTTCTTATTTAGAAAGATCAAACTCTTAGAGGGATTAAGATCCAGCTTTGGCCAGATCAGTTTGATCGCTAGATATGTTGATCTGACAGACCAACTGAGGTCTGTTCTTTTGTTAGCATTCAGTCCTAATATTAATTAGCATGTAGCGATTGGTATGCCGATGCTACCCTTTTCCAGTAGAATAGGTAGAGTGGTTCCAATTTTGACGAGTTCGTCGGCCCTACAATTCCCTGGAATGTTTCTGTGGCATGGCACCCAACCTTAGAATGCAAATGCGTGACCTTTTGTTTTTATATATGAACATACCTACTAATTTACAAAAAAAAAAACATTCTTAGAAAAAAAAAAATTTCTTGGAGAAATTCTTAGAAGCCTCAATTTGAAATTCTAAACGCAGATAACGGACTCATACTCACACAATCCATAAAGCAATACTACAAAAAAAAACAATAAAATTTTTCGAGTTATGAAAGATACGTGTTAAAAAGAAATAGGAATATCCTTTGTCCTTGGAAAAGAAACAATAAAAAATATTAAGATTGAAAGATCATATTTTTCCATATACGCGAATCGACCAAATTTCTGTTTTCTTCATAAGACGTAAAGCGCTGCTCAAACAGGCTTTACGTCTTATAAATCTAAACAAGTGATAACCCGAGGGATCAATGTCTGGTGAGTGTTTGCTATGTGTGGCTGAGCATTGTTATGCCTGGAAAACAAAAAATAGGTTTGTCGTGTCTGGAGTAGAAATGGGCGCGGTTTAACTTGAGTACTCGGCTTAGTCTCATCAATTGTATTCAGTAGAGTGTCCCAGTGATGGTGTCACCCGGTTTGAGCAAGTCATAATAGACAACACCAAGCTGATCAATATTTTTGGAAAAAAGGTATACATATTCGTATTTAAAAAAGATGCATTGAAGTTTTCCAATGCGCTGGATGATAAGTATTATTTGTTGCATTATTAAACAGGTTGGTGTAGATGTCCACCCCTTCTACTTGGAACTGCACAAGTTCAATATTCGCTATCGCAGCAGTTCTTACTGATTTCTTTTGAGTCGAAGAAGGTTTTTACTTCAAAATTAACTATGATTATTTCTTCTCGTCAACGATCACATTTTTGGAACCTGAGTTCTTAAATTTTCAGTTCTATATATCTTTTCAAAGGTAGAATTTGTGCTCAAAGACTCTGTTGTCCAGGTTGTGGTTGGGACCAATGATCTGATTTGCCTTACAAACTTACCAGAAATTCAACTCTATAAACTCCACCATCTTGTGCGGATTCTCGCTCACAAAGAAGTCGTCATCATCAACAGCTTCTTTTGGATATACTACATATGTTTTGTATGTACTTATATATATGTATGATACCTGCTGCCAACAGTATACAATTAAGAGCAAAATAACCAGTATATTATGTACTGTTTCCGGTGATTTATGTACATATGTAGGTGCGAATGGGGCTTAAGAAATAGCCTTTGCTTGTTATATTTGGATAGTGTTGCAATGATGATGGCTTAACGTTTTGGAGAGTGACAGAAATGCGGGTGGAGAATTGCAATGCAATGCAATTCTATTACCGAAGTACGTATGTATATGTCCAAAAGTGAAGGAAGATTATGAGAATAGAATTGTGATAAAGGTGTAAAAATAGAGAGGCTGGTGTTCGGTATGGGATATGTAACCTGAACGTTTAATTCCCACCTTCTGTATCAAGCTCAAGAGGTGGCTTTTTTTATCGCTCTATCCCTAATTAAACCGCACTCATCTTATGATTAATCCTTTTCTGAACTATACGCATCAAGATTGTATTTCATAGTTCTAAGTGCCGGCATGCTCGAACCTCTGGCAGCGCTCTCAAAACAAAATGTTTTCGCCCTCTTTATTTTTTCCCTTGGCAAGACATTGATACTCATGGAAACTGCTGATAATCTTAGTCCCTTCACTTAGAAATTACACATATGAGTAAAATGTAAAGCATGTCACAGACAAGAGACTAATCGGCCAACTGGTCGACAAATTGGCTTTAAACTTTTTCCTACAGACACAAAGACTTGACTTCAAACTTCAATAGTAATTAGTTTTTAAATTTTAGTGCCGAATAAATGGGGGCCTTCGCACCAACTAAAATTAAATTAAAATTAAATTAAATTAAATTAAATTAATTAAATTAGTTCTTTGTAGCAATTATAGTGAAATTTCAGAAGAGGAGGAAGTGTTAAATACAATATAACTAAAAAGAAAAAGAAAACAATTTAAGTAAAAGATTGGATACGAATACATTTCTTGATGAAGAACTTTTGAAAATCGTTACATCGTACATTGAATAGACAGACACGGTTATGCGAAGTGCAATCAGTCCAAATATTGTAAAAGACTACCTACAACCAAAGAATATACAGGGTGTCCCCTAATTCGATGACGATAATTTGAGAAATGATTCCTGGGCATACCATATTCGAAGAAAAATATCGTTCTACTGTAAAGGTCTATCTCCAATGTTGACAACATTTACCGAGGATTTAAGAAAAAGCTTACTTTGGTGTACCCTGACCCATGTAGACGGAAATTGCTCTTTTAGTACTAATGGTAAATACTTCGTGTAGGACTTTATTTTTAGAAGAAATACCAACCTTTATAACGGAGTTTAAATAAAGTTGATATCTTATTTGAGTCTTAAGATATCCAATTTCTAAGTCTAGTCCATTTTCATTGCCCATGTTCGATTTAGAGGTTACTTTTCTCCAGAAAATGCCAAATTAACATAACATTTTACTATTTCTTCTTATGAAAGTAACAATAATAAAAAAAAATCATGAATGAGTTTGCAGAAAAACCCACGGATTTTATGATACTTGGAAAAGCCTGCAGTAGGTAAAAAAAGGAATTTATGATTTTTTACCAACGTTTCTAACAACAGTTGACAATACATGCTCGTAAGAGTGGTTTTCCACGAATTACTAATTTTCCAATATTTTTTTTTTAAATTGCATATCTATTAAAGAGTTTTAAAGCGTGCTCTTTTATTTGACTACTTGTCAAAACCCTGTTCCTTAAAAGTTCCGAGAAGAGTTAGGTTTAAAACGTACCTGGATTTTTAAAGTAAACCACCTGTCATAAGACCTTATGTTTACGAGATGCCCATACATCCATAGGGAGCAAGGATACGCCTTGCCATCGCTAATAATACTCGCTTATATATATTAATACTTCGCTTACGACCGAAAGCGGGAGCTTCACAAGTAAGAAGGATTTCGGCTGATGAAAGAATACTGGATGCTGTTACAACTGATCATTCAGCATCAGACGCTTAGCTTTGCAATTCAATGTTTCCAGACATAAAATTTATAATGTATTGCATGGAGAAAATCTTTATCCATACCACTATACACCTGTACAAGAACTGCTTCCTAATGATTTAGAAAAGAGACTTGAGTTTTATAACTGGTTGCTGGAGCAGAGCTTGGGTGAAAACTGGTTTATTAGAACAATTCTTTGGACGGACGAATCTCAATTTACAGGAGATGGAATCACAAATTTTCATAATTTTCATATATGGGCTGCGGTCAATCCACATACAATGAGACATAAATCATTTCAATACAAATTCAGAGTCAATATGTGGGCTGGTGTACTTGGAAACAAGTTCATCGGCCCCTTCAAACTACCGCCTAGGCTGAATTCTACAAACTATCTGGAGTTTTTGCGAAGTGATCTACCAGAACTATTGGAGGACATTCCACTGAATTCAACTAGCTGCATAATATTTTCAACAGGACGGTTCTCCAGCCCACTGTGGTCGTGATGTTAAGAATTGGCTGGATGAAGAGTACGGGAACCATTGGATAGGAAGAAATGGACCAGTTCACTGGGCCGCAAGATCTCCTGACCTTACAGTATTGGATATTTTTGTACGTGAAAGATTGAAAGAACTTGTTTATTCAACCGAAATAGCAACTGTAATTGAATTGGAAGATCATAGTCTCGAAGCATAATCAAAAGTGAGGCAGCATTTAGCACCAATAAACATTCCAAAAACGGGCTCTAGCATGCATACAAAACCAAGGAGGACACTTTGAGCACCCTTTAATTTTTTTTTGTATACACATAAAGTAAAAACTACCTAAGACCACACAAAATCATTTTTTATTTATAGCCTTTGGAGCTTAAAGCAAAAAACCCTTTTTTATAAATCTTAACTGCTACAGGTTTTCCCAAGTATCATAAAATCTGTAGGTTTTTCTGCAAACCCATTCATGAGTTTTTTTTTATTACTGTTACGAGTACTTTCATAAGAAAAAAATAGTAAAACGTTATGTTAATTAGGCATTTTCTGGAGAAAGGTGACCTCAAAATCAAAAAATAGCACGGGCAATGAAAATGGGACAGGTTTAGAAATTGGGTATCTAAGGACTCAAATAAGATATCAACTTTATTTAAACGCCGTTACACAGGCTGGTATTTCTTCTAAAAATAAAGTCCTACGCGAAGTTTTGACCATTAGTACTAACAGGGTAATCTTCGTTAGCATGGGTCAGGGTACACCAAAGTAAGCCTTTTCATAAATCCTCGATAAATGATGTCAACATTGGAGATAGACCCTTACTATATGTAGAACGACATTTTTCTTAGAATATGCCCAGGAATCATTTTCAAATTATCGTCATCGAATTAGGGGACACCCTGTATAAATAAAGATAACCGAAAATAACTTTCCTTACTTTTATGTAATCTTCCGAAACTTTTTTATTAAGTTTCTATTATAATATAACCCAAGCTTTGTGGAAAAATAAATGTCAAAACTTTCAAATCCTCATAGTATTCACAAGACCCAACGAAGCGTTGTAGCAAAGAATATATATGTAATTAGTAATTACCAAGAAGACGCATCTCATACAAATTTTTGCTCTGAAAATATTTCTATTATCACGACCCGCTCTCAGAGCTTTTGGGTTTTCGAGAGAAGATTTATTTATTCTCGCAGGCACACAGGCAGGCATACTTTGTATCTCATTCGCTTCGTTGATGCGCCCGTATATACAAGTGAGTGTTGGAGTTATTTCCAAGGTGTTTAGTGTTGCTTGTGTTGTTTGTAAGATTCATAGTTTGATATGAATTCTAAAAATAATTTAAGATCCAGAATAAAATGTTGCATTTCTAACTGCAATGTCTCGAAAAGGTTAAAACAAGAAGCAAAGATGTTCCAATTTCCACTTCTGGATACGCCTATGGGACATATTTGGAGAGAAAAATGTGATATTAAGTAATGTAAATAATTCCAGAAAAAATTATTTATTTGTAATCTTCACTTTTTCCCTCAAGATATTGGAAATAAGAAATTAAAAAAAGGAGCTGCTCCATCGTTGAATTTAAACGCTCATGTCGATAATGATGATCCTGTGAATTTTTTTTGTTTAAAAGAATTAACTCAGTGAAAGAATTCTTCGTGCAGCAATTTATCTATTGTTTATTCAAAATGCGAAAAATTAATTAAAAGTACTGCCATGTACAGAAAAAAAAAATATTACTTAGAAAAGCAAAATAAAAATTTAAAAAAGGAACTTAAAGATGTCGTAAAAAATATGAAATCGTACGAAAAAAGAATATGCTTAACATTATTAGATGTAATAAAAATGTTTTTTATCCATCTCAGCGGCTCAAAATGATCAGCAATATGACAAGAATTTGCCTGATTTTGATATCCTAGAACAATATCCTGATTTCTTCGTTGGCGATTGTTGAAAAATAAACACATGGACAACGAATTGACATTCATTTGCTTGTATTACTTTTGCATTTTTTTGTAACTTTTGTAACTTACACACACACATGTTAACTTTTCCTCATAATTCCATTCTCTTGTCTAATAAGTAGTTCTCTCTTTACTTTGAAATACTTCAGACGTGTTAGCTTGTTCCATTTTTTTTTTAATGTAATCTTTGTTTTAAATAAACGGTGAATTAGTTTAAAGCGAGCTTTCTTTTTTATTTTTCTAAATTTCTTGCCGGAGCAAGAACAGATTTATAATGGAAGTGACGTCTCGTGTGGCATTTAGAGCTCAGTTAACGAAAGTGGCAAAGGCTGCGTCGGAGTTTCTTAACGCGGAGGGTTCGCGGATAAACGATAAAGGTGTAGAAGAATTAGAAACGGTAGATGAGGAATTATCAACTAAATGCAGTGTCTTCCAGCATGGAAACTGCAGATAAACAAGTCCACAGTAAGGGACTCATTAAGGCAGACGAGCTTGAAAAGGATTTTGAGAAAATAGCGGAGTATGAGGACATTGCAGTAGCCACAATGGCCCGATTAACAAGCAGATTAAAAAGAGTGCGCAGCAAATTAAAAACAAATGAAAGCCCCAAAGAGCCTGCTGTATCGACCCAAGAGTCAGCTGTAAAATTGCCAAAATTAGAGCTCAAAAAATTTGGCGGTGATTTGCATGACTGTCTGCCGTTATGGGATCAATTTGACATAGCTGTACATCAAAATGGCGTGCTTACTGCCACAGACAAATTCCAATATTTGGAGAGCGCACTATATGGAGAAGCCAAACGCACAATATCGGGATTTACTGCTTCGGCGACTACTTACGACGTCGCTGTCGCCCTACTCCTCGAACAATATGGAGACAATGATAAATTCATCGACATGTACATGCAAAAATTAATTAACATACGTCCCGTTGGCATAAAATCAGACGTGGATGGTTTAAGGGCAATCTACAATACTGTAACCACATGCACAAGATCTCTAACAGCATTAAAAATACCAGCAAATTATTACCAAGTAATGCTAAAATCCATACTTTTACGTTGTCTGCCAGCCGATCTACGTGTAGAATATCATCGTGCACAAGAGAAACCCAAAGGAGACGAGGAGAACTCAACAGAACAGGACGAAACAAAATCACAAACACATTCACAAATATCTCTCTATGGTGTCAGTGAGCCATATGTGCAAAGTATAATGAAATTTCTTAAGAAAGAAGTAGAGGCATTGGAAAAGAGTAAAATATCACCAACACTATCAAACAAGAAATCTACGACATCACCAATAACTGCCGCCAGTCTCATAGAGGTGAACAGTAAAGAAGTATGTGCATTTTGTAATCAGTCAAACCATTCAACAAGAGACTGTAAAACCGGAATGACTGTAAAAGAGAAAAGGGATATATTGATTGAAGCAAATAGATGTTTTCGGTGTGCCAAAGTGGGTCATTCGACGAGGAAGTGTCGAAGTGGAAAATTTTTAAAGTGTAACAACTATGGCGGCAGGCATATTACGTTAATGTGTGATCCTTCATATACTCGTAAAAGCTCCAATAGCGACAAAGAGATGGGCTGTAATTTGTGTGCGCACAGTTTTAATTCTTCAAACGTTTTTCTTAAAACGGCGCGATGTATAATTGCTAGTGCAAAGGAAAATAAATATCTCGTTCGAGTTGTTATTGATGGAGGAAGCCAACATAGCTTTATACGACAGAGTTTGGTGGAGAAACTGCAGCTACCAGTGTGTAATGAAATTGCAAAAATTGCCGTGTTACCCTTTGGTTCCAAAGAACAACTTGCAATTAAAGAATTTAATAAAGCAAAAATTATTCTTAAAAGTCAATATAGTGGCAGAAGTGTTTCGATAGTGGTAATAGTGGTACCTGAAATTTGCGTAGACATTCTGAAAGCTCCAGATAGTTCTTATCACGCATTAAGGAAGCTTAAATTGGCTGATCAGTACCATCTTGATGTGGAAGCAGTGGACGGGCTAAGTATACTAATTGGTTCCGATTTCTATTGTGAGGTAGTTACAGGTAGACAACGAAAGTTAACTAGACGCCTGAGAGCAGTGGAATCGATTTTTGGCTGGACGATGAAAGGATCTCATTCTTCTGACGACGAAGTAATAGGGAAGGAGCAATCTTCAGTTGTTGCTAATGTTTTGAGTGTTCTAAACTATTCCGATGCAGAGCTTGCGAAGATGTGGTCTTTGGAAACAATTGGTATACGAGGCGAGGAAACGGAAAATAAACACACGACGGAAGAAATGACAAGAACTTGCTTGAAAAAAATTGGATGTCGGTATGAAGCAACAATGCCCTGGAAGAATCCTCAGTTGGTGTTTGAGGACAATCGAGGTCTAGCGGTAAGTCGTTTGCATTTTCTAACTAAACACTTGTCTAGAGATCCAAGTAAACTGAAAGATTATGATTTGGCGGTTCGTCAAATGATTAAAGATGGTGTGGCAGAACGGGTTGCACCTACCCCAAAAGCGACTTCTAAAAAAATCATATATCTTCCTCATCGACCTGTTTACAAAGAAACGAGTGCTACTACCAAACTGCGTATAGTTTTCGACGCTTCCGCTCATACAGACAAATTCCCCTCCTTGAATGAACAGCTTTTCACTGGAACCAATCTGCTTCCTGATGTCTTCAGCATTTTATTAAATTTTCGATTGGGTCCCATTGGTGTTGTAGCTGATATCGAGAAAGCGTTCCTCCAAATAACTCTTAATAAGGCTGATCGGGATTCGCATCGATTCGTCTGGTATTCTTCGCTTGCTGAAATTGACAAACAACCCGTAGACTTTCACGTTTGCTGCAGTCCGTTTCTTCCTTCTGCCGCAATCAGACACCATTTGAGGATGGAAGAGCAACATTTTCCTGAAACTTGTGAAACGTTGAAAAAAGGTTTTTACGTGGATGATCTGATCGTCAGTGTCGACTCAGAAGAAGAAGGCTTAAGACTTTACCGTGAGGCTATTGATATTATGGGAAGAGCGTCCATGAATCTAAGGAAGTGGCATTCTAACAGTGCAGTTATTCGGTCAACAGTAGATCCTCAAGAACTTGCAATTGTGCAAAAGGTGTTGAGTTTGAACTGGTCAGCATTTATCTACGAGTTGTCCGTGCCACTAGATTCTGTTCAGGGTTTTTTGGAATCAAATCAATCAAATGGAACGAAACGAAATATTTTGCAAGCAATTGCAAGAATCTATGACCCACTAGGCATCGTCTGTCCTACAATTATCAAGTTGAAAATATTGTTCCAAGTGGCCTGGAAAAGGAAACTCTCTTGGGATGAAACTTTACCGCATGATCTAATGCTAGAGTGGAATGAGTGTATTCGCAACATCTTACAGCTGAAGGAGATGTCAATTCCCAGAGCAGTGCAGTTAATTCCAGCACCGAATGGAGTTCTGTGTCATATTTTTGCCGATGCAAGCAGCAAAGCCTATGGGGCGTGGCATATCTTCAAGCAATAGACGACAAGGGTACTGCAGTGACTTCATTTCTATGTGCGAAAAGTCGAGTTGCCCCGCTGAAAAATGACCGCTTGGATGAACTCACATTACCGAAGTTGGAGCTTACAGCGGCTCTTGTGGCTGCCCGACTGCGAATATTTCAAAGCAGCTTTACGAGTTTCTATATACCAACTCTTTTTGTGGACCGATTCCAAGATAACCTTAAACTGGATCTTTGGTCAAACTCAACGATGGAAGCCGTATGTACAGAGTCGTGTCTCAGAAATACGTCGTCACACTGCCATAACAGATTGGAGACATTGTTCCGGTAAAGGCAATCCTGCGGATTTAGTAACCCGAGGCACTTCTGGAGAGAAGCTTTCCTCATCTCCATTGTGGGAACAAGGTCCGGATTGGCTAAACGACGCCCAGATTCTGATGAATTCTTACGATAAACACCACCATGACGACTGCTACGAAGTAAGCCCGACATTCCTGATCGAAACTAATGATTTGCAGCAAATAATAGAAGAACCAGTCCTATTCTGCGAAAAGTTCAACAGCTGGAGGCGTCTATTGCGAGTAACATGCTGGATCCTGCGCTTTATATACCACTGCAAATCCAAACAGAGGGCTCAGACGAATTGTTTGTCAAAAGCTGAGCTTGATGTTGCTGAAATCTATTGGCTCAGGTATGTACAATCGCTCAGTTTTGCTAACGATTTAAGTTACTTGCAGAAGAAGACAGTACCGAGGGTTTCATCAACTATAGCCCAGTTGGCCCCCTTCCTAGATGAGTATGGGCTGATAAGAGTGGGTGGAA
This sequence comes from Volucella zonaria, assembly GCA_963966105.1. NCBI lineage: Eukaryota > Metazoa > Arthropoda > Insecta > Diptera > Syrphidae > Volucella > Volucella zonaria. The sequence continues at coordinate 87,205,540 of OZ014530.1, read as the reverse complement.
GGTTGCAGATGTTAAATGAGGAGTTTGATCTTAAGCACCCCATCATCCTACCTGCAGGTCGTCATATCACCACCCTCAACTAAAACTAGAACTAAAATGTTCAGAAGAGCAGCACTAGAACTTAACAAGACTCAAAGCATTCTCACGGACGCCGTTTTTGACTTCTTGGCCCAAAAGCGCATAGAATGGAGATTTATTATAGAGCGAGCACCCTGGTGGGGTGGATTTTGGGAGCGACTCATCAGGACTGTTAAAAACACCCTAAAGGTCGTAATTGGGAAGGCTCGACTTTCCTTCGAGCAGCTACGTACGGTACTCAGCGAAGCAGAGGCTGTTGTTAATGATCGGCCACTAACTTACGTATCCAACGACCCCTTGGAATTAGTGCCTCTTACTCCAGCCAAGTTTTTGATCGGATGGTCAGCGCCAAATCCTACCACGAAAGATCACAGCGTCAGCAACCCTGGTTTGAGGAACCTTTGGCAACATCGAATGAAGTACAGCGCCAAGATTGCTAAAAGGTGGCGAGCTGAATATATGCAGCTACTCCGTTCGTTTCATTACAACAACACCAAGGTATCAACAGCTCTTAAGGAAGGTGACGTGGTTCTTTTGTCCGATGCAGGAACATCTAGAGTGCATTGGAGATTAGTCATTGTTGAGCAAACCTTCTTGGGAAGAGATGGAAAAATACGTTCCTGTGAAGTACGGTGCTCTGATGGCAGCAGATTTCGACGACCAATTCAGCTCCTGTATCCAATGGAGTTGAATCATTTGCCCCCGGCCCAGGATGTTGAAAAATAAACACATGGACAACGAATTGACATTCATTTGCTTGTATTACTTTTGAATTTTTTTTGTAACTTTTGTAACTTACACACACACATGTTAACTTTTCCTCATAATTCGATTCTCTTGTCTAATAAGTAGTTCTCTCTTTACTTTGAAAGACTTCAGACGTGTTAGCCTGTTCCACTTTTTTTTTTAACGTAATCTTTTTTTTAAATAAACGGTGAATTAGTTTAAAGCGAGCTTTCTTTTTTATTTTTCTAAATTTCTTGCCGGAGCAAATATTTGCGTATACTTTTTAATAGCGATCATTTTGTAAATGAAGACATTGAAATGAAAATTGATTTGGTATGAATGAGGTATTTCACAGGCTACGTCCCTTTTAGAGTTGCCCCGAAAATAAACTGTGAAACATGTTGCGCTAAAATTAAGAAAAGTGATGAAGTAATAAGCGCTCCATCTGAACTTTTCTTATTTCAAAAAAATTACAGCCGCAACTCAGATTTTGGGAAACTTTATGCGCCATCTGATCAATTTTTCGAAATAAGTAAGAAACGTATTTTAGTTTTCGATTCCATATTTTCAGGTAGTCCTGACATAAAACATATCAGAGAAAAGATTGTTGAAAAACGCAAAAAGGCCACAAATGAATGGTTTTCGAATGACTCAAGCTTGGACTCGAAATGAAATTAGTTGAATTTTTGGTTTTAGTTCTCTTAAGAAAAAAAATGATCCTGCAAAATGGATGAAATAAAATCGTAAAGCAAGAGAAAACCTAAGATTTTAGTTAACTAGTTAGTAAAAATTCAATTTTACGAAAAAAAAATTTATGTTTTTGCAAAAAATTTTGACTTTGAAATTTTATTTATCAAAAACCGTTCATTATAAAAACTTGAAATTAAAATAAGATTGAAGAATGAAATTTTAGCTCTAAAAAATGGTATAGCACGTTATTCTTGTGCCTTAGTTAATTTTGTATATATTTTTTTCCATTTTAGGTCATTTTTCTATTAAATTGCCCCACTCGGCTAAACTGGGGGTGATAGACCCCCTTCTATACAATTTTTTTCTTTTCTTAACTCAACCTAGGCTTTAGTCGCAGCATATGAGGAATTTATTGGCAAAAAAATTTGACCAAAGTGAATTTCCCATAGAAATATCTTAGATATTGCTTAAACAATGTTTAATTGCTGTTTTCATGACGCAATCTAATAAAAAAGAAAAAAAAATTGCGCGCTTCAAATTCAACGCCCAAGAATGGAACATTTTATGTGTGCTTAAAAAGCAAACGAAGTAGAATTATGCGATCATCAATAAATAAGTGAGAATGCAAATTAGATATTGTCATGGAATATGTGCACTGCGTCGAGAATCAAGATTGTGTGAGAAAGAGCTTTTCTCTCAATGCTCTCAAATATTTTTTGTTTCGTTTATTTTTTTTATTATTTGGAAAAGAGCTTTTTGAAATCGTTTTCATTTTTTGAGGCAGATAATACTTCTTGGTAATTATACACGATGTCACCTAATTCGATGACAATAATTTGGAAAATGAATCCTGGGAATATTCTGAGAAAAAAATCGTTCTACAGTAACGGTCTATCTCCAAGGTTGACATCATTTATCAAGGATTTAAGAAAAGACTTACTTCGGTGTACCATGACCCATGTTAACGGAAATTGCTCTGTTAGTACTAATAGTAAAAATTTCGCGTAGGACTTTGTATTTAGAAGAAATACCAGCCTTTATGACGGCGTTTAAATAAAGTTGATATCTTATTTGAGTCTTTAGATATCCAATTTCTAAGCCTGTTCCATTTTCATTGCCCATGCTAATTTTCAATTTTGAGGTCACTTTTCTTCAGAAAATGACTAATTAACATAACGTTTTACTATTTTTTCTTATGAAAATAACAATAGTAAAAAAAAATTATCAATGAGTTTGCAGAAAAACCCACAGATTTTATGATACTTGGTAAAACCTGCAACAGGTGAAAACAGGAATTTATGATTTTTAACCAACGTTTCTAACAACAGTTGACAATACATACTCGTAAGAGTGGTTTTCCATGAATTACTAATTTTCCAATATTTTTTAAAAATTGCGTAGCTATTGAAGAGTTTTAAAGCGTCCTCTTTTATTTGACTACCTGTAAAAACCCTCATTTCCCTTCCCTGTTCCTAAAAAGTTCTCAGAAGGGTCAGGTTTAGGGTATGAAGGCCTATTTGGAAAATATACCTCACAGATACAGATAAAAGATTAGGAAAAAAAAATTAACATGGGTCATAGTACACCAAAGTAAGCCTTTTCTTAAATCCTTGATAAAGGATGTCAACCTTGGAGATAGACCGTTACTGTAGAACGATTTTTTTCTCAGAATATTCCCAGGATTCATTTTCCAAATTATTGTCATCGAATTAGGGGACACCCTGTATACTTTGTAGATTTTAGATTCCTCAAACCGAAGATGAATGTTAATCTGTTGCCAACGAATTTGGAAGTAAATGGAATTTATTGGATTGATGGCAAATATGTTGATATTCAAAAGCCACTAGGATCAGAATCATACGACTATAATTACAAGAAGCGTTTTAGTGTTGTAATGCTGGGAATTGTTAATGCAAATTATGAATTTTTAATGGTTAAGTGGCCGAATTTCAGATGGCGGCGTATTTACTAAACCTTCTTATGCCATTTAGTTATTAAAATTTAAGCGATTAATAATCTCTGTATATTTAATTACCGATTGCCACGAGCCAGACGGATTGTGGAAAATGCTTTTGGCATTTTGATGTCAAGGTTTACAATTTTCCAAACACCAAGTAGAAAATTGTGCTGGCATTTACATAACTATCTTCGTCGTAAATACCATGAATTTCATATTAAAGGAAGTGTTTACATGAATACACCAATAAGGGAGAAGTTACATATACCAGGACAATGGAGGGAACTAAACCAACCCATAGGCCTACAGCCATCATATTCTAGGATTTCAAAAATTTCAGAAAATTTTGTACTCGTAACTATATAATTTAATGGTGTCGGTGCAGTTCCGCGCAAAGTTTGTATCTTAGCAAAAAGAACTCAAACAAAATAATCCTTGTTTCACATATATTTTTTTAAAGATTTTCTTTTCAAAAAATTAAAATAAACAAAAAAACAAAAAGAAAGATCTTTCTTTATCTATATTGCGAATCATTAAATAATTCAGAAAATTTTAAATAATTGCGCGGAATTTCTTCTGCTCTATTGACATTTTGCATGCAATATGTCCTCGGAGTTGAACCACGTAAGCTTTCAAAGTGGCAAGTGAGTCTTAGCGTATACGTTGACGTTGAAACTGGCATTGAGCTTCGAGAAGGATATAAACAAAATTGTGAATAGCCTGGCGATGTTAGACTTGGAGTTGAAGTCGGTGTTAAAGTTGAAATTGTCCAAACATAAAAACTTCATCCACAATTTTCTTTGCAAAAATTTGTTGTTCATTTGACATTTTTCTATACAAGCATGCCCGTCTTTCCACACTTCATTATTTGCAATAATAAGGGAGGCCATATTCGTTGAAACCAGTTCACAGAAAGAAATAATTAGCAAACACCACAGAATACAAAGAATAAGACCTAACTGAACCGTACTCAACATAAGAAATTGTTGAATGAGGTCAACTGTTTGGTTGCTACACACATACAAATAGTGAGTGTTGAGAGCCCTGGCCTAAAAATCCAAATATCACCTCTACCAAAGGTTAAAGCAGAATAAGAATTTTATGATTTCATAAGTTTGGCTGCTCTTTAATAATGCCAACAAATCTAAAATATCATTAGCACCAACCTAAATGATAAGTATTATGAAATTTTAATTAAATCGATGTATTTAATAAATAGTGTTGGATTAAAGAACTTATTGTGTTTTCTTTTATTCGATTTACTCACGACCGCCATTTACAAATAGTGAAGCAGTAGTTGTTGCTTGTCACAGTCTCGACAACAAATTACAAATTTCTTTTATTTGGTTTGCGAGTAGAAATAGCAAATGCATACCCGTTTTCTAAGTCTAGCAAGATGCAAGGATCCCCCACCAGAAACGGTAATAAGATCTATATGCTATATCTTGAGCGGGCGTCCACAGTCATATCGTTGTGGAAGGTTGGTTTTGCCCGTCATCTGTCAAAACACTTATTCAAGTCTTAAATGAGCCAAAACGTAGCAGCGCCTTCTGGATCTATTGTTGGTGCAGCCGGAACGGCAAGGCAAGTTATCAAAATCTGAAGATTCCAAATACTCTAAGGCTCAAATACGACTGCAAATTGAGTTGGCAAGGTTGTAAGAGGAACGAAAAATGACAGAAAAACGTGACCAAGGGGGGTGTGAGAGGAAGTAGAAAAGAGACCAGGAATACGAGCAAATCGGAAAAAAATATAAAGTTTTAAAGCAAATGACAGAAGATGCATCGGCAAGTGATGGGGAAAATGCACTTTTCACCAAAACAAACGTTAACAACTAGTTAGAGGATCAACGAAACATGACGAATAACTGTCCTAATTTGACAAAAGTTACAAATGCACCGAAATTAGCACATCAACCGCCTAGTTTAAGAATGCATGGCCTGGGGCTCAAGGATATTTCTCCATTCCACAAAACATACCTTCAAATCAAGCTATCCCAGCCACTTCACACGATGCCTTGAATAATTCTGCAGTGCACTCAGCTGCCCAAGTATACATACTTTCAAAGAGTATCGGAACAATGATCACACCTATTTGATAAACTTCCACCAATGTATCATAGTACGAATCAAAATCCTCAACAGCCGTTAGTTGTTTATCAGCAACAGTGTATAGAGCTATTAAATGAGCGAAATCAGTTACCTCCGATTACCCCAATCGCACCCTTTGTCATAAATTCAACAAACTGGAACAATCGATCGATTGTGCAGAAGTCAAATCGCCAAGCTTGTTATCGCGATGTAGAGAACTGTTTTTTCGGTTCAGGAATGACTGCAACGTCTTTCTTAAGTTTACACGCTTACGTGTAAACGACCAAAAACTGAGGCAGAAAATACTACATACAATGTCTCGAATACAGTAAAAATTGTTGGTCGTTCTTGAAAAATATTAGAAATTCTGCCTCATCCTCCATTCCAACGCTCATTTATAATGACACTCCAGCTGTCAACTCTTTGGACAAGGCCGATCTGCTTGCTGCTTACTTTGCGGCCAGCTCAATACTCCCTGATTGTGCTTTGTCTCCGCCTACACTTGAGTGCATCGAATCTTCAATGTGACGCATTCGTGTAGTAGCAAGAGTTCTTAAAGATCTTAACATGCATAAATCCGCTGGTCCAGATGGTATATCTCCCCTCCTTCTGAAGAGGTGTTCTTCCTCGATGGCAAAACCACTGCGTAAGCTTTCTCATCAATCCTACTCTTTAGGACTCTTTCCGTACAAATGAAAAACAGCATTTGTCCAGCCCGTCACTAAAAAAGGCGATTCTTCCTCTCTCTCCTCCTACAGACCCATTACACTTACGTCCTTTCTTTCCAAGGTCATGAAAACGCTGATTAACTGTCAGCTAATAAAATATCTCGAAACACGAAAACTTCTCAATGGACGGCAGTATGGTTTTCGTAGCAACAGGTCCACTGGTGTTTTTTGGCATGCCTAACCGAAAAGTGGAACCAAAGCCTATATCAATCTGGCGAAAGCTAGATAGTTGCACTTGATATTTCTAAGGCATTTGACAGAGTTTGCCATCAGGCCCTTCTGTCGAAAATGCGTTCATTTGGGATCGACGACTCTCTTCTTCAATGGATTAGAAACTGCCTTTCGCAATGTTCAATTCAAGTTGTCTCGGATGGTTTCAAGTCTGATGTTCACAAAATAAATGCTGGTGTGCACCAGGGCTCCATTCTATCTCCGACACTCTTTTCAATTTTCATCAAAGATCTCTTGTCTGCCACTTCTAATCCAATATATTCCTTTGCTGACGACAGTACTCTCTGCTTTTCATATTCGTTCCCGGACTCACGTCCCTGCTCTTCGGCTGTAGAAGGGGAACGCAAGCATATGTTAAGCTCATTAAATTCTGATATTAACAGCATAACTAATTGTGGAACCACTAACAGAGTAGAATTGAATGCTTCCAAAACACGATGCTGTCTGCTGTCGTTAAAGCGAAATTAAGACACCCAGCCGTTATCCATGAATAGCACTTGCATTGTTGAAACCGATAAACTTTCCATTTTCGGTATGTGTTAATGACAACTTACGTTGGAATGACAACATATTCGATGTCGTCAAAAATGCGAAATGTCTAGGTTTCCTCAAGCGATGTAAGAAATTCTTCACCCCCTCTGATCGGGCCTCAATATATAAGCCGTTTATCCGCCCGAGATTGGAGTACAATGCCCACATCAGGTCGGGTGCGCCGAAAACATCTCTGCACCTGCTAGATAGGATTCAAAACTGTGCGATAAAGCTTATAGGTGATGCTAATATCACTCAAACAATGGACACCCTCGAACACCGACGTAATATCTCCCGTTTCATTCTGTTTTAACGCTATTTCAACCACCAGTGCAAGATAGAAATCGCCAGTAGCATTTCGCCCATTCAAACTTTTAACCGTAACACCCGCCTCGCTACGTATGCTCATCAGTATGCCCTCAAGCCCAGTTTCGGCGTACTCTTAATTACATATCGTGATTTGTTCCTAAGCCGTACAATTCACTTAGGGCCTGCCTAGCTCTTTAATTCCTAGTCATTATAACCTTCAAACATTTAAAACCAACGTTCACCGGTATCTCTCTTTCTATCCTCCCTGATTTTTCTTCACCCGCGCTGTTTGCAAGTATTTTAAGAGCTTAAATCCCTTGAGTTTGCTCAAATTATAAATAAGAAAAAAAACAAAAAAGGCCGCGGCTGATTGGGCTTAACAATGCAAAGCTCGGTTTACCATTAAAATGCAAAGAAGGTTTATTTGGGCAGTTTAGTTGACTAACTGGCTGCAAATAACTCGTGTGTAGGCTCGTCTGACGATGAGTTTAATGATTAAGGTCTGTCAACCAGTCGTTGAAAAATTTAAATAGCAATCGACTTCATTCAATAAATCTTTATGTTGAGTACTGTTCAGTTAAGTCTTATTCTTGGTGTTCTGTTAGCTAATTTTCTCTTTCTGTGAACTGGGTTCAACGAAGACAACCAGTAGTTGTGGAAGGTCAAAGCAGAAATTTATAAAAAAAAATTGCGTGTAAATTACAATAATCGCTAACATGCGTACCAAAAAACATAGCTATATATGTATATAGCCTCTGGTTTCCGGCTTTTTCACAATTGACGACTCCTGTACAGTTGATGAAGTTGACGATGTACAGGTGAACTTAATATCTCTTATTTGTTAGCAAAACACACTTCACCATTTTATTAAAGGAAGTCACAACATACGGAATGAAGAAAACAAAGTCTTTAAATTTGCCGTCGGGGAACTTCAATATATAAATTATGCGGAGAATAAACCTAAACGAGATGACGCAAGCATCTTTGCAGAAGGATGGCCATGATTGTATAGAGCGATGTCAAATGAACAACAAATTTTTACGAAGAAAATTGTGGATGTAGTTGTTGATGTTTGGACAGTTAAGGCAACTCAATATGAACAGTGCTGTTTCAATTTTAAAACAACTTCTACTCCAAGTCCAACGTCGCAGGACTATTCGTAATTTTGTTTACATCCTTTAAGAAATTAAATACCAGCTTCAACGTCAACGTCTTCGCCAGCACTCAAGCATTCAAAGCATTCCACGTGGTTCAATTACCAGCACATACCGCATTCAAAATGTCGTTAGAAAAAATTCATACTCACCGCAATTATTCAAATTTTTCTGATTCGCTATATAGATGCAGAAAGATCTTCAGCTTTTTGTTGTTTTGTTTATTTAATTTTTTTAAAAATAAAATAACCGAAAAAGAAGTCTTTAAATTTTTTTTTAAAGGAACATTGATTCTGTTTTAGTTTTTTTCTGCTAAGATACAAACATACAAACACTACCACGGAACTGTACCAACATCATTAAAATAGTTAAACAATTTGTTGAAGTTTTTGAAAGATAGCTGTAAACCTACAAGTTAGTTTTTCTTCCATATATTGACCTGATATAACCTCTACTTTATTCGTATTTTCTATGTCAACATTTCCTCTACTATAATTTTCATGGTTGTTACGCCTAAAATAGTTATGTAGATAACACGGTGTCAACACAATTTTCGAAAATTTCAAGGTGAAGATTGACTGGGTTTTTTGAACATTTTAAGCCTTGACACCAAAATGCCAAAAGCATTTTCCACACTCCTTCTGGCTCCTGACAATCAGTAATTAAATACAAATTCTTCATCGCTTAAATTTTCTTCACTAAACCGCTTAACCATCTCCACACTCAGCCTTTATAAATTCATAATTCGCATTAACAATTCCCAACAGTACAACACTAAAATGCTTCTTATAATTATGGTAATATGATTCGGATCATGGTGATTTTTGAGTCTGACAGGCTTGCCATCAATCGCTTCTAGGTAATTTGGATTTACTTACTTCAATTTACTTTTAAATTCGTTAGCAACAGATAGCTATTTATCTTCGGTTTGAGGAATCTAAATCTTAAAAATTAAGTAATCGTTTAAAACCCCAATTATCGCCGAACAAGCCTCCAGTACAATATAACCCAAGCTTTGTGGAGGAATAGATGCCAAAAATTCAAAATTCAGATAGGTTTCACTTTGCAGATAGCCTTTCATTTGGACGGATTGCACTTCGCATAACACTACTAGTATAACCATTTTCGGAAGTTCTTCTTAAAGAAATATGCCCATTTTTAGGAAGTTTTTAAAGTCTATCGGAGCAGCAGGATTACAAGATGTCCTTGCCGGAATCGCGTATGCAAAAATTCTGGTTTTGCACTTAACCAATCTTTTACCCAAATTCTAGTTGCATGAATTTTTATTTCAAGCGATTTCATTGCTACGAAGTATAAAGTGCAATTGAAGTTTAAAATTCAGTCTTTGTGTCTGTAGGAAAAGGTTTACAACTAGTTTGCCAACCAGTTGGGTGACTCTCGGTGACTCTCGTCTGTAGCGTGCTTAAGGGGTTAGGAAACTCTAGAGGCAGTAAAAATAGGTTTTTTGTGATTTTTTTTTTCAGGAAAAACATAAATTAAATCAAGTTTAAAAAGGTAGCAGTTCATTGTATAGTACATATGATTGACTGTAAAACATAATTTTTATAGAATAATTTATTTAAAAATGGCGGCTGCGCAGCGTTTCTCAGCTGACCTCTCTTTTTTGGAAGTTTCTACGGCCGTACCAACAGCTCCTGTAAATTTTGAGTTATGATAAGTCAGTAAATTTTTTTTATTGTACGTAACAACAACTAGAGAAGTACGTTGGATTTTTTTTTTGATACATTGATTTTTGGCCCAATGGCGCACTTTCAATGTCAAACTTGCAAAATTCGCAGCAAAATCTCCAGAAAATTGTTAATAGTAAATTAAGTATGCCATATACGAGTACAATCCTATGAACTTTTTTAGGCAATATATTTCTAAAGATCTAGTTAAAATTTGAAGTGAATTGGTTGAAAATTGTTCAAGTTACGGGTGCGGCCAACTTGAAAAGTGTTGTTTTGAGATAAACGCGTTTAAAATGTTCAGTTATAGAAAGTCATGAAGAATGTTGCAATTCCTTTAATCGGCGATGCCTGCATCATATAATTGGGCTTCTAGATTAGTGCCCTATTCTTTTCTATTGAATTTTAATGCGATCCTCCACTCTTTTGTAGCTTCAGACAGCGATCTTCCCGCAGACTTTCTTCGCTCTTTATCAATCTGCAAGCACATTTCCTAGCTGTTCAGGCCGATTTCTGAATCCATCGCTCATTATGTGCAAAATTGAAGCAAAACCGTCATTGTCCACACAAACTACAATATCCATAGCTATATCCAACACGATTTTACCACTACAAATGGTTTTTGTGGCTTATGCCCATACAATCGAATTGAAACTTTCATTACAGTTTTGAGTATAACCGCCGATGTATCGAGTAAGAAGATCATCTCTGGTCAATTCTTCGTAGACTGGTCTGATAGCTTCATACACTTCAATTGGAAGAGCTGGCTTATGTTTTCACTCAGTCAAACTATTTGTAGCTTTATCCTTTTGACATGAGCACCATGAATTCTCTCCGTTCGGACATTTTTCGTGATGCGATTTTGCATCAGTAGATAATTTATGATCGAGTGCAGCCCATATACTGTTTCTCATGTTTTCAACTGAATCACAGTTTCTACGAATGGCTAATCCATAATAAATAGAGAGTTCGTCTATTAGTTTTCCCGTCAATTTGTCCCTTCCACCGAGACCTTTTGGATTCTTATTCAAATTACGTAGGCGGGTACCCATTCGCTTTTGAACGTGATCTATACACTCTTTTCTGAGTACTGTGATATTTGTCATAGGGCTTAGCATCAGTAATCCCTTTAAAAGTCTTAGAATTACCGTCACCAATATAATGGGTATATTTTGCCTGATGCAAAGCTTCGGATCGCTGAAGCTTTCAGCAACTGCATCGACCTCCATTTTTCCTGCTGATACATCGTGATTCACACCGCACTTATCTCTATGATTTTGTGCCCATTCCGTATATTCGTCGATATCTTGTTTATTTTTCCAGTACTCTCATGCTTTACAGTATTTTGATTTAATAGCGCAGTCTATAATTTTTGCACTGTAATTGCCAATAAGCGTCACTAAGCCAAACAAGGACGTAAACCCACGTATTTTCAAAGAACCATCGCCTGATATCATAATTCCAATTTCTCCTTTTTCAATAGAAATAATTGCCTCATCTTTCGCTGATTTCATCATACTGTTTTTGCAAACTGGTTTAGTTGCAGATGAAATTGGACTACGAGGTATTCCAGTCTGTACACATTTTTCACAGGACACTACAATTTTGAATCCCAAACCGCGCTTACCACTTGCGATTCGCACACTTTACAAACGACGACGTTTGAAATAACTAAAAAAACTGCAATAAAGTTTATCATACGATAACCAAAACCTGGATTCACTTGAATATCGTACATACATATATTATTCCGATTGCTTAAAGTTTTTCGCGGATGTACTAGCATTCATTTCACTTGGTGCCTCTATCTCGTGGCGATTGTTCCAAATAAGGGCTAAAACGAATAAAATTTGGAAACTTCAAAGTAAAAAAAAAATATTTTCAAAATTCATGTAAATTTTTTTTATTTGCTTTAAAACTCTGTTTTTATTAAATTCATTCACAATTACAAAAAATAAAAAAAATTATTTGGGTTCCCATTCTTTTATCAACTTCTTTCGAATGTCCTTCATAAGGTTGGTGACAGTTGCATCCGTAATATTTTTTGACGCTCTTTTCCATTTAGCACTAAAATCTTTTACGTCCTTTGCGCACCGCTCACTTTTCCTCAATTTAGCTTTGACCAAAGCCCAATACCTTTCAATGGGAGGGCACTGTGGAACATTGGGTGGATTCATGTCTTTTGGGACAAAGTCGACATTTTTAGCAACAAGAAAGCTCAACGTCGCATGAGCATAGTGAGCTGAAGCTAAATCTGGCCGAAATAATGTTGAACCCTCGTGTTTGTTTAAGAAAGGAATCAACCGTTTTTTTAGGCACTCGTTAATGTACACTTCTCCGTTAATTGTCCCCGTTGTAATAAACGATGAGCTTCTGTGTCCACATTGGCAAATGGCCTGCCAAACGAGATATTTTGACCCGAATTTTTCCATCCCAATCGATGTTGTTGATTGCGGAAGAATCTCAGCTTCAAACGAGTTGTAAAACTGCGCACTTGGAAGAGTAGTAAAGTCGGCTTTGACATAAGTTTCGTCATCCAACACCAAGCACGCTTTGTTGTTGCCGATCAACTCGTATAGCTTTCGGGCTCGTGTTTTTATGACTTTTTTTTGCTTTTCAGTAACTTTTGGTATATTTTGTTTTTTCGTGTTTTTAGACCGTTATGTTTTTTTAGATCTTTGTACCATTGTTTGGTTGGTATTACATTGCCGAGCAACATCTCTGGATGACATAGTCCGGTTTTTCACGATGGTACCCTCTGTTTTCCTGTCTAAATTTGTATTATGTGCTCCACTTTTAGCTCCACTTTTCTGTTTTCGCTTAACAGTCAACGTCTCCAAATATCGTTTAATAACAGAATCCACTGTGCTGCGTGCTATGTTAAAATTTTTTACGATGAAATGGTTTGGACGCGAAGTATTTTCGAGCCATTTGTCAATGATCTTTTTACGGCGTTCCTCTTGACTCATATTTTATAAATATTTTAAACCGCACCGAACTAAACCTGGAACTAGAGAATATACAGGCTAATTTGGGTACAAAATGGGATTGCAATTTTTACGCATTGGAAGTATATCCCGTGTTAAAATTTACAGATTTTATTCGTTTCAGTCCTTATTGTATGCACCTTTTTGACCACAATATACGAGTACTTTGTTACTCATTATAAAAACGAACCAATAACACTCACAAAACAAAAAAAAAAGTTAGCACAATTATCAATAACAAACAAACGTTCCTCAAATATCGTCCTTCTCGAATGTTTCACCGCACGAAACTGACTGAAAGCTGCTCTACTCCCCTGAAACACCGTCCCGCGTTTCGGTCATTAGAGGCTCGCTGCCTACTTGACGGCCTGGTACTATACTTTGAAAAACAAGTACTTCGAGATATTTCCCGGCCATAATCTTTTGGGGTATAATTTTTAAGGTCCTAGGAGACCATTGAAACCAAAAAAAATAGATTTTTTGAAAGTCCTAGAGCGGCCGTAATGCACTATAAGTCGAATCTTAGTGCCTTATATGTATCTAAATGCCGTATAAAATTTTTAAAGGTACATTTCGATCAAGTCTGATTTTAATATGTGCTGTGTTGTGATTCTTAAATGTATGTATATAATTTAAATAAAGCAATTAAATGTGTAGCCTTGTTTAATAATCTGGCTGTTGGCACCAGTATTTCCATCATAAATTGATAGCGATATTTGTATTTGGTTATTTTTTTGTTTTAATTTAAAAACACATTCACGGTTTCAACGAAATATGCGTTCACATTTTTTTTTAGTTTTCATTATAATTGTAGTTACCTTCTCCAACCAACCTCAAATTGCGGAAATTTTGTTCGTTTTTCTTCTACCAAATTTGTTGATAGCATTTCTATAATATTACATGATGCTTTAATGAAACTAATGCCACAATAATTAAGTATCTCAATTATGGTACGATGGATTATGTGAGCTTTAAAAGATGGAGTTATAATCCTATAGAGGGCTATCATTTCCTATGATGCTAACGCCCAAATTTTTTCCGGGGCAGTACAAAAGGCAATGGGGGAAATTTCCATCTTCTTGATCACTTCACAATATTATCTGGTTTCGGTTGTGTGTAACCGAATACAAAATATGGTGCTGAAAGGAACCAAAAGCAGTAAATACATTTGATATGAATACTAGTTGTGTTCAGAAAAAAACGGGAAATTTAGTTTTTTGAAAAAAATATTTCGTCTACATTAATGTTGTCGCCTTCAAAATAGTCCCCATTAGATATTATGCACTTGTGCCAGCGCTTCTTCCAATCCTCGAAACACATCTCAAACTCGATCTTTGGATAGCCTTTAGCTCTTTCAGCGATGCGTTTTTAACGTCATCTATGCGAGCCAGAATGCCCCCACTGGGGCCATTGAGCCTTAGTTTAGACGTCATATTCGTAAACTCATTTTTCGTCGCCTGTTATAACACGTTTTAGTAATACTGCATCGTCGTTGACTTCATTTAGTGACTCCTGAGCAACTTCCATTCGCAGCTGTTTTTGTTCAAATTTCAACAATTTTGGAACAAATTTTGCTGCCACGCGTTTCATACCCAAAACATTCGAAAAAATTTCATTTCATGAACCAATCGATATGCCAATATCATCAGCGACTTCTCTGAGTGTGATTCGGCGGTCGTTCATAACCATTTTTTTTACTTTTTCCAGGTTTCTATCACTTGTTGATGTGCTAGTGCGTCCGTCATCTTCGTCTTGGAAACGCTGATACCGCTGATTCGTAACCTCTTGTTTTACTCATAGCAGACTCACCATAGGACTTTGTTACTTGAGAATATGGACATGATATCGGTTGACTGTTAGCCAGAAAATGTCTAGCGACGATGCACTTTTAATCAAGCTGCCATGGAGCTGTCATGTTTGCCGGGAATTATTAAAAGATTCTCACTAACATTTACTTCCTTTGTTTCTGGAATGTGGAATGTGAAATTTCTCATTAATACACAAGTCTCCAAGAAATGATGTCTCTGATGTACATGGAAGCTTTACCGATCACCACAGGTTCATTTGCATTTATGGCCTCTAGAGAAGATATGAAATCAACTTCCTCATTATTAAAGTTTGGCTTAGGATAAAGATACTGTATGTATGCTGATTTGATGAATGCTAATAATCAAAACCAGATGTATATGTCTTAATCGATTGCTCATCTTTTAACGAAATTTTGACAACATCCACCAATATTAATGAATATGTTTGCTTAAACTTATTCATCCCAGTCCTGTACACTCATTGTAGTTATGAGGATATCCCCTTTTTCCCTGAAGTATGGAACTTAATACTCAATGTAATTCCATGCTTCATATATAGTTTAGTTTCACCTTGGCCTGAGTAAATATAGCTAGATATAATGCATTAATCATAGTCGCAGTGTCATCATGATATATAGGTACTTATAACACAACATGACCAACTCGTACTTTCATTTAAGTTTTTAATCAACTGTACTATAAGACTGAAAACATTTCGCCATTTCTATCTCGAAGATTAATTTTCTGTCTACGAATCAAACAAAAAGGACGTCCACAAAGATGGTCTATGTACATATGTATGTACTCGTACATATTAGGTTGTAACATAAGTATTCCGCGTGTTTTGGGGGTTATTTTCCAATTGCCATAAAATGCACCAACCAATTTAATGCTGAAATTTAAATTGAAATTTAGTCTGCAAATTTCGTTGTGTTAACACCATTGCAAGCATTTTTAACTATTACCCCTATTGCGAAGATCAACTATTAATTGAATTGACGATTGAAAAATTTATACATTAAAGCTGATATTGTGAAAAACGGTTGATAAAAATATTAGCTATTGTGAATATTAAGCAAAAAATAATTGCAACTTCAACTTTGACAGTTCTAAAATCTTTTTAGATTGAAAAGTGCCTGTTCACATTGGCGTGGGGATGAAAGTCCTCACCATGAACGTCGTGTTCACATTTTTGACAAGAGGAACACTTGAATTGGAACATTTTTAATTTTTAAATTTGAGCAGTTGGCCTGAAACATACCTTTTTTCCTCTTTTTTTACATTTCCTTGCTCATCAACGATTAAAACCAAAATGAAAAAAATATGTCAGAAATGGTACGATATGAAAAAAAACGATGTGCTTCACCCGAGAATCCACTTTAGAAATGGATTTTCGGTGCAAGTAACCCTTTTTCTTCCCACTTCAATAAAAAGCGTTCCCTCTCTTTCGGACAAGCTTCATGCCAGTGCCAATATGAACAGGCACAAAGTGATTGTTACGAGTTTTGCGAACAATTTAATTAAAAAGTTAGAATTATGAGTGCTACAAATATAACAAGTGTAAATTATTTTTTGAGGATGATGTAGTCGAAACGGAACACCGGCATTTGGTTGATGTACGGAGGACTTTCCGAGATGCATCTAATCCGATGGAAATGGAAAATAGAAAGTAATTGATTTTTTGTTCAGAAAATAAATGTATATTATACTCAGTTTTAATTCAGCTTTGTAGAAAACTTTCGGCTATCAAAAGCTGCATTTCTTGACTTGCTCGGAGACATTGAGCCAAAACTAAAACCGATCAGAAGTCAAAGAGCAGTACAGAACACTTGAAAACTTGCCACTCTGCTCAGATTTTGCGCGCAGAGTTAAGTGTGGGGAATGACTTCAACCTTGGTCTTGCTCAGCCAACAATCTCTTTAATATTAAGTGAAATAGTTAATGTTATGGAAAATCACATATGTATGTCCAAAATGTTAAAAATTCGAATACACTGAGGAAGAAAAGCGAATGGCAAAAATATATTTTTTCCAGGAAAGTACGAGTAGTATTCCAAATGTAATAGGATGTTTGAATGGAACACGCATCAAAATTGTATGTCCCAAAAAACAAATCCGACACCTTTATTATAACAGGAAAGGCTTTTACAGTTTAAATGCTATGATAGTAAGTATTCTGAAGCATTTTGTATAAGCAAAGAATAAAAAAAATTTTTTTTAGATGTGTAATCATATGATGTACGTAAGTTATTGGGTCTATAACTTAATTCGTGCGGTTTGCTGAGAGATGGCGTAACTTGTATTATTCCATTGTTATTATTCCATTGGAACATGCGTTGGAAAGCTACTGTCATTGTACGTCATTTCAGTATATGTCATTCATTTGAGGCGTAAACAACAATAATTTTTTTTCACTCAAATATGTCGAACTTTGTGCCTGAGAAAGTGTTTTTGCTGGGAGTTCTTCTTCATTATTTTAATATGGATAAAACTGCTGCGGAAAGTCATTATATTTTGGTGGAAGTTTATGGTGAACATGCTCTAACTGAGCGAACGTGCCAAAAGTGGTTTGCACGATTTAAAAGTGGTGATTTTGGCTTGGAAGACGATGAACGTCCTGGACAGCCAAAAAAGTTTGAAGATGAAGAACTGGAAGCATTACTCTATGAAGATTGTTGCCAAACACAAGAAGAGCTCGCAGAATCTTTGGGTGTCACTCAAGCAGCCATTTCAAAACGTTTAAAAGCAGCTGGATATATTCAAAAGCAAGGAAATTGGGTTCCACATGAACTCAAGTCGAGAGACGTCGAAAGGCGGTTTTGCATGTCCGAAATGCTGCTGGAACGCCACAAAAGGAAGTCATTTTTGCATCGGATTGTTACGGGTGATGAAAAATGGATCCACTACGACAATCCCAAGTGCAAAAAATCATATGTGAAACCCGGCTAACCAGCCAAATCAACGGCAAAGCCGAATATCCATGGCGCGAAGGTAATGCTCTGTATTTGGTGGGTTCAGATGGGTGTGCTGTGTTATGAGCTGCTAAAACCGGGTTAAACCATCAATGGACAACGCTACCGAACACAATTAATCCGTATGAAGAGAGCAGTGTCGGAAAAACGCCCGGAATATGCGACCAGACACGAGGCAATAATTTTCCATCATGACAACCCTCGGCCCCACGTTGCTATTCCGGTTAAGAACTATTCGGAAAACAGTAGATGGGAAGTCTTACCCCACCCGCCTTATAGTCCAGACCTTGCCCCTTCTGACTACCATTTGTTCCGGTCGATGCAGATCACCCTCACTGAAATACGGTTCACATCAGAGCAGAATATCAAAAATTGGCTTGATTCACTCTTGGCTGTCAAGCCGGCGCAGTTCTTTTGGGATGGGATCCACAAATTGCCAGAAAGATGGGAAAAAGTCATAGCTTAAGATGGGCTATACTTTGAATAATACTATTGTACAGGCTTTTCTTAAATAAACGTTCAAATTTTGAAAAAAAACCGCACGAATTTAGTTATATACCCAATACATAAATGCTAAACACCCGCGAGCATCCCATGATTCCAGCATATGGAACATGTCACAACTAAAACTAAGGATTTCAGAAGATTATAGGAATGAGCATACGGCTACTCGGTGTACATATATTAACCCTCTATCGTTTAAGGCTGCCTCAGCGCATCTATCGCCTACTGCCCATTTATTCCATGTGCGAATTTTTGTATTATTATAACGGTTTAACATGCCTTCAATCATACTTCAAGCGATATTTTGAACTACGTTTCAGCATACTGCGAAGTTTTGTCTCGTTGTAGTAGTCACTTGTATGTGAAAAATCTGTGTGTGAACAACAAAAATTAGTGCTCGTAAAAAAAAAATCTCATAAAGAAATAAAATACTTCTAATTATTTGAAGGAGTCGGGGATTTTACACTAAGTAGATATACCCATGTACTTTCATAATAAGAAAACAAATAATAAATAAAAATGAAAATGTCGTGCTTGAGAAACGAAATATGAAGGCAGCCTCAGGGCAGCCATAACCGTTTACGTTAATAAATTTTTTCCCGCCATTTATAATTGTTTCGCCTATGGTTTAGATAAAAATGGAGAATAAAGAGCGTTATACAAGTAAACGTTTTAAACTATCAGTTATAGACGACGAAAAATTGAGAGAGCACATGGAGTCTCTCGACACGGACGAAGACGATAACGGTGATCTTAGCAGTGGAGATGAATTCAACGATCCAGACTATATTTCTGATGAAACATCGGCTGAAAATGAGCTATGCATTTCGCAGGCCATTAAAGAAATTAATGCAGGAGAATCGAGTGTCTGTTTCATTCAAGCTATCAACCTGTCGGGCAATGTTAGCTCAACTGATGATTTATCTATTACGGCTTTATCAACGCTTGTTGAAACAGTGGAAGCAGCGGAAATAGTTGAAAGTACAAAAGCATTTGCAAATACATCACATGCTATAGAACTTTGAAAATTACAGAACCAACGGAAATATTAGCGTCGACTTCATCTTGTTTCAAACCACAAAAAAGAGCCCGGTCTCCTTTTCCTTAAGTTGAGTATAGTGGTCCTGATGTTGAGCCTTCTGCTGGTGGTTTCACTGGTTCAGGTATTATTGACAATTCGAATAAATGATTTAAAAATTAGACTACTCGTATTTCTTTTAATTTTTCAGCCATGCATGAAATCAGAAAAGACTCAACGGAATTTTCGAAAATGATATGGCGAAGGAGATCGATACGACTGCACGTTAACATAGTAGCTTTTCGAGGTGATTCGCAGCTGCCTTCCAGTTTTAAAATGCTGGATATACCGCTGAAACTTTTTAAGTATTTCTTCACGGGCAAAATAATTAATATGGTTCTTCAAGAAACAAATAGAGCAGCCTTTCAGGAAAGCATAAACACAGTTTTCAGCACCGATTCGTCCGAAATTCGTCACTACATCGGTATATTGATATTCATGTCTGTGTATCGTTATCCGAATTTGGAAAGTTATTGGAGTAAAAACGCATTCCTGCCGATTCAAAACACTGCCAATCAGAAAATTTAAAACGATAAAAAAATATTTATCATTTCAAGATGAAACGGAACGGATAAGAAGAGGTGCGCCCGGATATGACCGGTTGTTTCGGGTTCGGAAATTAGCTAGTGAATTAAACGTTCAATTTGATTCTATTCCCAAAACATCTCGACTGCGAGTTGACGAACAGATGTACAGTACAAAAATAAAGCACCATCTTCGGCATATATGCCAAACAAGCCTCATAAATGGGAAATAAAATTGTTCGTGTTGTGTGATTCTCACGGCTTCGCTTATCGTATCGAAATTTACAATGGTGCAGGCGATAATTTAATATTTTACCTGGAACACCCGATCTTGGTGGAACTTCGAATGTGGCTATACGTTTAATGCAATCGATACCGGAGTTCGTGCATCATATTGTCTACTTCGTCAATTTTTTTACTTCAGTGGCTTTATTGATTTATTTGCATTCAAGAGGAAATTATAGCTTGGGCGCAATGCACGCAAACCGAATTTCCAATTGCAAATTTCCGCTGGACAAAGATATACAGGAAGAATCAAGGGGCTATTGATTAGAATATGTTGGTTTTGCGTATGGCGGCGACATTAGCACGGTTTTATGGAAAGATAGCAAGAGCATGCGATTGGCATCCACTTACGTTGGCATCGAACCATTTGCTAAAGCAAATCCAAACTAGCAAACAGCAAAGGCAGCTCGTTATGATCGGAAGCAGAAGCAATTCGTTGGAGTTGATTGCCCACAGATCATTCGCGAATATAACAGTCATATGGGCGGTGTGGATCTTATGGATGGTCTTATGGGTCGCTTCCATATTCGAACGAAGACTCGGAATCCAATGATGCGTTTGTTTTATCATTTTATAGATATGGCGTCAACGAATACATACATCTTATATCGCCGCATACATGCCGATAAATGTAGTGATTCAAATAATATTTGTTCTGAAGATGAGTAGTTGCTGAAATTACCAGAATTCAGAGAAAAAATAGCTGCGGCTCTTGTTATGTGCAGTGAAAAACGTAAAGTTGGACGACCATTGGTAGTGCCCCGAGAATCGAACCTTGAGACGGGCTCGAGTACTTCTGGGATTGACAAAAAAGCGAAACATCCT
The DNA here is from genome assembly GCA_963966105.1 of Volucella zonaria. Taxonomy (NCBI): domain Eukaryota; kingdom Metazoa; phylum Arthropoda; class Insecta; order Diptera; family Syrphidae; genus Volucella; species Volucella zonaria. The sequence goes on along the minus strand of OZ014530.1, from coordinate 87,184,376 downwards.
GTACAAGATGTACGTTTTGATGACTGTGATTACATTCCAGTATGGCTGAGTAAACAAGGTGGCAAAAAGAAAAGCAAATTGTGCAAAATATCACAAACACAATGTATTTGCCAGAAATGTGACCTCCATCTATGCTGCTCTTACGCCAAAAACTGTTTTCATGATTCCGATTATCAAAAGTAATCCTCTCTTTCATTTTCTACTATTTATTATCTTTCTGTTTCAATAAAAACAATAAAAAAGCGCGATAGATTGAACATTTTACTTTTATTAAGCTCTTAAATCGGCATTTATATTTAGACAATAGGTGAAACGATGAAATTAATGATAAGTGGCGGGAGAAAAACTTTGACTTAGATGGTCATAGCTGCCCTGAGGCAGTCTTACCTTTTTTGTACCGGGAGGTCCATCAAAAGAATATTTTCGAATTCTGATTTCAAATTATGATTTCTTAACCCATTATTTAGCAGAGATGATTCCCGACTCTTTTGCTTCAAAATTGTGGTTTGACCGTTAGAGGGTTAAATTAAAACCGAGAACCCAGAAATTGACAACATTGAGTAGGAAAACAATGATGATGCCGTTGAGGATATCTTAACCTATGATACTTTTGATGAAGGTAGACGGATTAGAGATACGATATTAAGCTTTATGTAAATATATTTAATGAGAAGGAATGTAGTATTATTTCAATAAATGAAAAATAAAAGTTTATTGTAACAAGAATTAAACGAATTAAAAATTAAAAGAAAAAAATCCGAGTTCATTCTCAACATTTAAACCTAATAAAAAAAAATATATACACACATATGAGTTCAGTCTCAACAAAAAACTTAAAAAAGAACATTAAAAGTTAAATATGAATGTAAAAAGGAAAGTTACAAAAGGCAAATAAATACGACTTCAGTCTCAACAAAAATTAAATAATGTGTTATGTACATATGTTCTCAAGATTTTGTAAATCTTGCATTTGCTTTTTAAGCTCTAGTGTCTAGATTTTTAGTTTCAGTTTGGCTTTTCGGTGGTTGTCCTTATTTTCCTTATTTTGTTTATAAAGTTTTAATTTTTCTATTTTTAATTTTAGGATTTCGCTGTTATGTTATTTGTCCTGTTGATAATTTTTCTTTGAATAATATTCAATATTTTGCACACTTTTTTTATATCACTCATTAGATTGATCATATTGTCAGTCTATACGACCCAGTTGCAGTTCTTCAACTCGCGGTGTTGCTTTCGTTTTTCTTTGAGCTGTTGGTCTCTCTGAGCTTTGGGTGCCATCGTTTGGCAAACTTAATTGACTGGAAGTTGCTGGTAGCCTTGTATCAGTTTCGTTAAGCCCGAAATCGATGCCTGGAGGATCCACGCAAGTATTTAATTCAAGCATACGAATTACTGCCTTTTCCATATCATTGAACTGATGACATCGATTTGGACCACCATCAGTTGCAGTAATTTCTACCTTATTTTCAACTTTCCTCTTTTTTATCTTGCGTCTTAGATCGATCCATACCTAAACCAATGTAGAAAATAAAATTGAACTTAAGCCTCTTGCAAATGTGCACAACTTACTCTTTGCCATTTTTACCAATCTCGTTTCGGCGCCCCTGAGCTACATATTTAGCTCTGTCGCAAATTGTTCCCACTTCGGTTGCGCACTAGTTTTGGAGCAAAATCCAAAGATTTTGTTCCATCAATTCAACCATTCTATTGAGTTGCCTTCTTTTTGCTTACTATTTTACTATTTATTTTCAACAGTCAAAACTTAAAAATATTTACATTTTTATATACGTATCGCCTTCATCAACAACTGCAATTGACAGAAAAATTGACAACGATCAATAAAATTGTTCACAGTTGACTTTCACAATACCGATTTGTTAACCGAAAATTCACATTCACAAGGGTAAACTCTTCATTGATAATTGATCCCCGCAATACCATTTTAAGAAATTGATTGACAAGTATTAACTAACAACTGATAGTTGATCTTCGCAATAGGGATGTATATTTTGAAATGGATGTATCGGAAGAGCATACTCGGCATATTCTATTGTATTTGATCCGGAAAAACCGGAATGGAAGTGAAGCCACTAGATAAGTCCAAAATGTGTATGTAGAGGATGTTCTTAGGGATTCCCAGTGTCGACGTAGAAGTTTCGAAATGGCAATTTTGACCTAAAGGATAAACCTCGTTCGGGTAGGCCAAAAGAGCTAAACGATGAGCTCCTTCCCCTCTTCACAAGCGAACTCAACATAAGCCATATGACTATCCATCGACACCTAGCAAATATGAGAAAAGTCTTAAAATTCGGAAAATGGGTATCACATCACACCACCTATCTCAAAATAATCTTTAGCAAAAAATCGAAGCTTGCACGGCACTTCTGTCGCATTACAATCCAGAATCGTGTTTTGAAACGAACCCTTAACGAAGATGAAAAATATGTTCATTACAATAACATTAAATGTTGCCATCAATCCCTTAGTCCAGAAGACAGAGCAGAGCAACATCCCAGAGATTGGCCTTACACGCTCAAGGTGTTAAAGTCTCTATGGTGGAATGCTGAGGGAATAATCCTTTTTAAGCTATTACCTCGTAACCAGACTATCACCGCAGAAGTTTACTGCCAACAGCTGTGCAGATTTAAGTTGGCATTATAGCAGAAACGACCAGGTCTAGTTAATCGAAGGGGTATTCTATTTCATCAGGATAATGCTTATACAGTTATGGCCACTTGCAAAAAGTTAGAAGAGTTTGGTTGGGAAAAAAATGTAATATTCGACTTATTCTCCACATTTAGAACATTCAAATTTCTACTTGTTTCCGAAGTTTGCAAAACCTCCTTGATGGAAAAGGTCTTAGCTCTCGGAAAGATGTCCAAGAGGCTCTTGGGGTATCTTCTTCGTCAAAGCCAAACAATTTTTTTTAGTAACAGCTTTAAGAAGTTGCCTGAGAGGTGGGCAGAAATGTTGTCTATTGAAAGAAATTACATTCACGACAAAATATTTGCATTTGGTGGAAATTAGTTAATATTAAGCAGACATTCGAAAATCGCAGAATACTTATCTTACAACCTGATACATAGTTGCCAACTTTCCGGTAATGGCAAATTGTGAACATAAAAATAGAAGTTGATATGTATGTAGTACAGGCCTATTAAAAAAGGCTTGCATATATTTATCATTTACTATTTTAATCCTTTTTTCCAGCATATCAAAACCAATCAAGATTATAGCCATCATACGAATAATTCAAAATTTGATTATTCTGCGAGCCATTGAAAAAGTTTTTACCAGATAATTGAACCAAGAGTCTATTGCCACTAAGACAAGAGATGTTGACAACCCCACGACAAATATCTATTCATCCCTCTTTAAGGCAATCTGTTGCACACTGGGAAAACCATGTTCTTTAAAATGATGTCAAAGGTTGTTTTATCCCCCCAAAAGCTTCACTTTGAATTATGATAAATACTTAACAAACCACTTAGTTGTAGGCCTTATTACTCGTATAAAACAAACCGCATGTGTACTGTAATAAAGCATCCTTGCTTGCATTTCTACGAATAATCGAAATTATCTGACCAAAGTAAATAAAATGAAAACCCTGCACAGCTTCTATGCACCTGTATACTCTCATAGATATATATGTACTCTCGTACGACCAGATACCACCTGTGCGTGCAGCAAAGGAGACACGCAATCAGCAAACATGCGCAACAACATTTTTCTTTACCCTTAGTACGAGTATCTGGACATTGTTTTCGAATTTTATAGGCAACATCCCGCTACTTTTTGCCACCAGATACCAGATACAACTGCGTGTACTCCTACTCGTATATACCATATCAAACTGTGTGTTTTTGGATTCCTGATATCAGTCGGTGATTTTCGCTCGAAGATTTCAGTTCGTCGTTCGCGAGTCATAAAAGGGTTGGATCGCCGTAAGGTGAACTCTTCTGCAAGGGTTCTATGTATATACGAGTATAAATAATTCTGTGGAAAATATAAATAATGGATAAGTTCACAAGACGAGCCATACTCGTAAAGCACTTTATTTATATGTTTACTCTGCCACCATGTGAGCTTCAATAATCATATCTATCTGCTACTCGTAATTGTATTCGTACAACCAGGCGTTTTTATAACAACAGTCCACGGTTATTTATTGTGATTTTCTGGGCTAAAGGATTTATTGCTCTGTCTATAAATATAAGTAGCTTCATCGAGTGTTGGTAAGGTGCTTCGATTATAATCAAAAGCCTGTTGATACCTACTACTGTGCCCGGTTCGGAATCGGGATTATTTGTCGTTCGTGCAGTGTTGGTTATACTCGTATATGAGCTCGTATCGTACTTCCGCCTAATATCGATAAGTGATTTTTTTTGTTTGAGCGTCTTAAAAAGACATCTATCGTAGATAACTATTATTGGATAAAGGACTTAAAGAACGCTCATTTCTGGCTTACCTGAGTGTGCTAAATAAATTATCATTTGGATCAATAGGTAAGGGGGCGAATTGTGTTTCCTGTTGTTGCGAAAGAGAATACATAAGCGTTTATTGCATTTACTCATAATGGAGTAAAAGGAATTGGTGATGTTAACAGCTCGCTTCTGTGGTAAGTCCTATAACGAAGTTATAATGGAGTTATGTATGTTCATACGCATAGAGGTAATTTCGTTATCTCTGACAAGTGCGACGATGATGGAAAATTCTGGCGCTACTATAGTCTGCAAAATGGGGGTGATTAATCCATCTTACATTATTATATGGTATAAGGACGCACGACCCGACAAGGCTCAGTCGTTTCATTGTTACGAGTATTTTGTTAATGTTAACTTAAGTCCTTCCTAATGTTGACTTGTATTTAGGAAGATTTTCAAGTAAGGGATTTGGCTGAAATTCTTAATGAACATGCCTCGGCGGTATTGTTTTGGTTCGCCAAAGTTTGCCAAATTATACAAGAAGTTAGAAAAACAAGCACGGCCTCTAAGATGGAGGAGGATTATAATTAATATAAATCTTTGAAAAATATCCAAGTTTGCAAGTGACGAACATTTACGAATACCAAAAATTTGCTATCTGTATATTCATTTCGCTTATCATCTTAAATCAAATAAATTCCAATAGAGAATGCCTTTAATACAAATAAAATTCGAATTGTACAATTGAAAATCATGTTTAATCATTAATTTTCATTTTGATTAAAAAACCTGTCTACTGGTGTAAGAAAGAATTAATTTTACAAAAGGTTTCAAACGTGAATAGCAACAATTTTCACTTGTTTCCAGTGAATTGTTATTCCTAGTTTTGTACAAGATAAGCTTCTTGTGATTTAACCTTTCGTTATTTAATATTTTCGTTTTAATGAATAGAACAACGGTGATAGATAGATACCAACAATTTCCAATTTAGTTTAATACCGCCATCTATAAAATAAGGATAGTAATATAGTAAGGACCAATCTTGAAGCTGGAAATATCAAAAATCAGAAAAGCTATTTTTACAACTTTGATCTTAATGATGCTTTTTGAAAGCGCGCTAATTTAAAATATTTGTGTCAAAATCTTTATATTATAGATTAAGAACTGACTCTCGAATCATACTATGTATAATAAGAAGAAAAATGAAAATTTGGAAAAAAAATATATTTTCTCTGTCAATTCTATTAGAAGTCTTACTAATAGAAGTCTTACTAATAGAATTGACAGAGCCAAGGATATGGTGCAATTAGGATTAAAATTAGAATTCAAATATAAAATAATTTGAACTAAATAACCACCTGCTAGAATTTAAGAAAATTTTGCAAACCTGTAGTTGAATGTCGACTGGAGGATATGCAATAACACATTCGTCCATATAGAAGTGAAAAATAATTAAACACATTTACTTTACGAGCTGAGCAATCGGCATTTATTAAGATATGGCCGGAATAAGTGCTGCTGCTCTTCAAAATTGTATATACATAGATCTATTAAGTAACCAGGAAAATCCTAGTTAGTTGCTTACCCCTACTTGTGCAAATCAATAATTTTTTCCTTCAAAATAAGATTGTTACCCAGTTACGCTGTGAAACTCTAAACAACTTTATAGGAATGACAAGTGCTGCGAACGAAATGTTGGTTTCCTAGAAAAATAAGAAAAATACTCGTACCTATCCTGAAAGACTAGAAATTGAAATAAAACGCACACAAGTTGAGCAAATGAGTCAAGATTTTTATTCGTTCGATAGATAATTTTCTGGCATTAATATAAGATGATTTCGGGCATACGATAACTACTGGATCACCACTTTCTCCAAGACTTAAGGCATATCCGTATAGACTAACCCTCACAGAAAATAATCCACGGGGTCAAATCACACGATCTTAGGAAACAGGCCGCAGGTAAATTTTTGGATACAATGTTGCCATTGAACACTTGCTTTAATAACTCGATGGTTTCGCCGGCAATTTGTCATGTGGCCCCACCTTGTTAAAATTAAATGTCTTGCAGATCATGCTCACGCACTCTTGAAAACAAAAAATCGTTGATCATTGTCTGTACCGGGGGCCATTGAAGGTAAAATTTCGATTTTCTTAATTTTTGAAACAGTACTACTATAAACCGTATCAAGGAGTGAAAGTTTTGGTCAAACTCCGACAGTTATGCTTATTAACAAAGTCACTGAGACAGAAGAAGAGAGAAATTTCACGGTAAAAATGTGGTTGATCTTCCAACGATTCAAGCGCGCAATCAGCGGAGTCCTGATGATCGCCTCCCTTTAATTCTTGTAGCAATCGAATCTTGTAAGCATGTAAACCAAGATCATTTCGCAAAATTTGGACTTTGAGAAGCCAACTGAATACACTTATCGTCATAGGGCTGATAATAAACCCGTAAGTAAAAATAAAGTTTTTTTTAACTTTAACGCTCTCGGTGCAAAATTACCGATCGCCAGATTATCGAGTAGAGCGAAAAATATTACTACTGTACTGTGCTGCGCCCTGGTCAAATTCGCGAATGAAGATGTTGAGCATGATCTTTAGGTAAAGGTTGACGAATTGAATTCTCCTGCTTAGTGCTAACAATCTAATCAAATAAATATAGCACCCAGCTGCCTGTAGAATTCTAGTCTTAAATCAAAGGGAGCATTCTGATAAAGCATAGAATATAATTAGGTTTGCGTCATTACTCGTCACTAATCCAATGGGCTTCTCCAACATAAACCATGCGCTTATTCATATGTCCGACAGACGAAAAGGACGATTTTACCGTAAATTGCTTCTATGACTTTAGTTGTCGTAATTTTAGTGTCAAGTTAGAAAATAAGAGCATATTCGTAGGATGTACGATATCGGCTCTGAAAAGGATTTCGTACTAATCGCCTTCGTGAAGGAGCGAAGTGTTATACGAGTAATAGCTAGCACTTACTTCCTACACCCTAATAACCATTTGATTAAAAAAAGCTTCAGTATTGTAATTGACCAGAGGCACAGCTAATGACAGACGAACGTTTTGAGGAGCCATAATCGCCATGGACACTTTGTTGTATTTGACATCGAACTGCTACAATCAAAAGATACTTTCAGATCCTCTTTCTCAACTCTTGAAAAGTCTGATAAACTTTGTATGCTGCTTCATAAAAGTCGGTAATGACACCTCGGTGATATCTGATATAAAGAAAAAAGGATTTCGACATGTTCTGATTACATTGACATTTTGGAATGACTAAAGTAGAAGCGGCAAAGATGGGTAAATGAGGGTTAAAAAAAATTTATGGTGGGACAAGAAAAGACACCCCACACCAACTGCTGGGTGACCGTGGCTCAAGTGGTAGTGGACTGGCTTCCAAATCGGGAGGTTCGGTTTTCGAATCCCAGCCTCGCCCGAAAGACATATCATCCTTTTTTTCAGTTGACGAAAATTAAGTAAGACGAGTAGTTGACCAGAAATCAACATCAAGCCAACTTCCACTAAGAATTTAGTCTCCCCATTAAATGTTGGATGCCACCCATGGAGCGAAATAACCACTGAGCCCAAACATCTTTCTTTCTCTCTCTATCCCATTTTCCAAAAAACTTAACACATGCTGAGGCATTATAAGTGTATTCATACCCACTTGTGTGTTAAGTTCTTTTTTTTTAAGAAAAAAAAAAACCCGACACAACAGAAGACTATAGGTTTTAGGTGGTTAAAGAAGTTTCCCTCCTCTGTTTCGCTGTAAATTTAAGCTGTAACGTAAAGAGAAACACTCTTGCCAATTGCTGTTCCATTGGACTGAGAAGGCAAGACCACACATAATATTCATCCAGCAACCGAATATTTGAAAACCTGCATCTGTGGCTTCGTATGTTTAATGGATTATAATCATTATATGACGAGTGATCGGTGAGGGCGAGAACTTGTCCTTTAGTGCTGAATTCACTCTCACAATCTAAGCTTACGCAATCCTACATTTAGTTGCTTCAGGCATAAGCTATGAGTACGATTCGAAAGAAGAATAGCACAAATTCGTGGTTGCATCATCTTATTTTCTCTATGATTCAAAATATTTCTAAACAGTGAAGACTAATTTATATGAAAATTGAAAAAATTAAAGATTCAAGCAAAGATCGAATATAAGATTTACGCCAAATAATAGTAACACTCGGTGCAATGAGCAAACTATTCAAAGTCCTCAATAATGGCAAATCTGCCAGATTGAGACTCGGAAAAATTATGGTCCACAACTAGTCTTATTACTGGATATATTATTGCGTCATTTGATGGCTTCAAATCGCCTGGAACCGATGGCATACATACATCTAGTTATGCTACAAAAAGTGTTGGTAACTCTGAAGAGAATTTTCGATGCGTACATAGCATTAAGAATCTAAGAAAAATGACTAAATTATCGCTAAGGGTTTCCGGTTAATCAAACTGATTTCCTTTATTATTAAGTGCATGGAGGGACTAAGTTAGCTTAAGGTATCCAAATGTATGATTTATCCAAGTTGCAATACACCTAGAATTGAAGGCACACTCCGTAAGGTGGAGTTTTGACGGCATATACAGTGCTGTGCAAAACCTAAGCAACCATCTGAAATCGACGAAATTTTTTAAACCTTCTACCACACCAAACAAAAACAAATGAATATCGAATGATGTATTTAAGAGAATATTTTGAAATTCACAACTTTATAAGAAAATATTGTAATTTCCAATGAAAATGTCGTGCAAGAAGTGAGATATGAAAGTGGAGCGCACTCAACAAAAGGTAGTGTGTCGAGACTGCAAAGGTATTTCACCTGCCTGTGTAAATGTTTTACCTGCACTGCCGATTGCACTGATATTGTAATGCCTGTGTTGCCGTTAAACGTCGTGAATCACTAACTGGAGAAGCACCAGCATGTAACACATGAAAATTGAAAAAAAAACCGAAAATCAAAAATATAGCCAAATTCTGCTGTGCAAAACCTAAGCAACTTTTTTAATATTTGAATAACTTCGGCGCAACGACGAGGCATAGAAGAATTTAGCTTTGAAATTGTAGCCTGGGATATACTTTCCCACTCACAGCTCTATCTTGTTGGAAAAACGTTGTTCAGCGACCCGGCTTTTAAGAATACGAAACAGGTTTTTGATGGGATTCAAATCGGGTGATTGGGCCGGCCACTATCCTTTATCCACTCCTTTACCAACTTCGAGATGTGCTTCGGATCGTTATCCTATTGCAACACCCAACGAAGTGGCATTTCCCACTATGCATATGGTAGCATTACTGATTCTACAACCGATTTGTACTTGAATCGGTCCATAATTCTTTCGATTTCATGGAATGGATCTACACCTCCTGCCGAAAAACTTGTCCATACCATCAAATTACCACCACTACGCTTAACAGCGAGTGTGCAGAATCTAGGATTAAGTCGTTGGCCTTTACACCGTCTGACAAGACAAATCCCATAAGAATTAAATAAATTAAACTTAGACTCATCTCTGAAAAGAACTGTTTTCCATTTTTCAGGGGTCCAGTGTTGACATTTTCTTGTAAAATTGAGCTTAAATGATTTAATTACACAACCTGTTCTTTGAATGTCTTTTTGTGAGAATCGGTTTTTTGCACGGCCTATAACTTCAAAGATTATTCTCAATAGCACGTACACGCACCGTCCTAGCATCAATGTTTAAATTTCGTAATTTTACAACTTCATTTGAACTTATAAATGGTTGTTTTTTAATTACACCACAAATGTTTCTATCTGTTCGACTTGTTATCTTTTGCGACCTACCACCGAAATTTAAATTTTCAACGACACAGGTTGCATGATATGTTTTTATTAGACGTGAAATAATGGATTTACAATTTTATATCTTTTAGCTAATATTGCCCGAGAGTCTGCTGACTTAAATTCTTCAATAATCTTTAGTTTAAAACAGCTGGAGTATATTTGTCGCGACATTATTAAATCTCATCAATTACGCATCTAAGTTAATAGAAAATTGATTAAAGGCTGTGAGACAATATCAAAGACAAAGAGCTTATAACATTTTATGTGCGACCTGGCTGGGAAAGTACAGTTAGCTCTTTCCTTTTTACATTGGATTACGAAGTTGCTTAGGTTCTCACAGCTAAGTTATAAATTTCAAAATATACTCTTATTTACATCACCCCAGATTCATTCCTTTTTATTTAGTGTAGCAGAAAATTTAAAAAATTTACTGTGAAATGTCGATTTCAGATGGTTGCTTAGGTTTTGCACAATACTGTATAACTTGAACAGACAACACATCGTACATGAATCCCTTAGTTTTATGCGTTAGCGCAATGCTGGTGAATAGAACTCTGGTTGTGGATGACGAGTGCGCACAATATGTTATACTGGGGGTAATTAGGAGTCTCCGTTGCTATTGCGCTCAGGCATATGCAATTGATGATCAAGCTCTGTGACAATTTGCTCTAAGGCGCAGCAGGCCTAGATGTGATTGACGATCGATGCCTTCATAATAGGCTTTCTTTAATTCTCGCAAAAGTTGTTCACCTTCCCTGTTTCTTTTACCAAACTCCAAAAAACGGTCTTCCTCGCCCACATGGAGTACTTCTTTGTACGCCTGCCTCTATTCTAGATGCACTGTGGAGCAAGAGTGAACAAATGTTCGGGCCGATGTTGAATGGGAGGCTAAAGTGGAGTGGCCTGCCAAGGCCCAGATCTCAATCCAATTGAAAACTGTTGGTCAATTGTGAAACGATGGCTGGGTAATTACGAAACAACACCAAATAGCATTACTGAAATTTAGGATAAAGTACATGCTGTATGGGCGGATATTCTTTTCCAAAATTTTGTGGAAAGACGAATAGGAAACTTTGCCAGTTATTAAAATAATAGATATTGCTTTTAAAGTGCATGTGAACGGAATTGAAAAATTGAGACCTTACTGTTAAAAAATCCTTTATAGTTTCAACAAAAAGTTGAGTACAATAGTGAATAAGGGACGAAGCAACTTCATTAAATTAAAGAGCTTTACGTGCATTTTCGTTTAAAAAGAAGTGGTATTTGGCACAACACGATTAAAGTGTAAAGTGTTTCAGCCAAAAATTGTATTTAAGAAATAACTAACAATTTAACCCTACAAGTAAATTTGGCTGACTGTTGCTGCTACCGATTTTCGTTTCCCTTTTTGATAAAGATGTAAAGATGAAATCCGATCATTGCGACCAATCTATGCGAAGTCCACCTTTAGCGTTGGGAGCAATGTTTCTCCCAGTCATCAGAATTTTCGTCTGCGGAAAATTTGTTTTGTCGAGGTTTCCCACATGAGATCTTGTTCTTTTTTGTGAAATATGAGCTCGACGTTACCTCTCTGAAGTCTTATTGACGATTTTAACTTTTAAACTTTCATATTTTTTAAACGAAATCGCCCACGTTGACAATACAATCAAGATAATAATAACTCCTATACCAATATTATAATATAATACAAATGATTTTGTTCTTGAAATTTTCTATGATTTCGACTTGATTAATAACAAGTTCTTCAACAAATAATTTGAATTAAGCTTTGCAATTTGTTCATCTTATGAGCTTCTTAACGTTACATAAATTAAAATAATTTTTCAACAGTACTCGTATGATTCAATAACAATAATTTTTTCTTTACTATTTCTTATTTTAATACTCTTATTATTAGAAATACAATCTTTTGAACGTTTAAGATGTTTCAAATCAATATTCTTTTCAAAATCGTAAGCACGCGAGTCATTTCCAATTTTAGCAATTTCTTGGTCATGGATCATAAGTACATATGTCCCTTATAATCTTTGGATCCGCTCTTAGATAACAGTTGTTAAGAGTTTTAGAAAAAAAAATACAAATACTGATTTCACGTTTTTATTTTTACTTTTTTAATCAAACTCTGTACCATGTCAATTGCTCAAAGTGCAAACCATCGCTTAGTATGAACGCCAGAGCTCGTTTTTGAAAGGCTTTAACAATGTCTATTTTTTCCAATTCTTCTCGGAATTTTGCAGCTGCCTCGTCAATCCTGTGGTTCAAGTCACCCACCATTATTATTTCTGACAAGCAAGCAATGTCCTTCACTCGTCCCCATAGCTAGAAGTCCATTGGGGTCAAGTCCAGGGACCATGGAGGCCACAGAAGGATTCATCCCTCCCTATCAATGAGTTTTCATAAACGCGGTCTATTCACTCTCTAAATGCGTGGCTATGCTGTACGGGGATGCCATCCTGCTGCTACAGAATGGCTGTTTTTTGTTGCTGTGGTATATTACCTAATAATTCTAGTAATTTGTTTTGCAAAAGTTACAAGTACAAATTTGAAACAAGCCTTGAAGGAAGCCGATTGGGTCCGATCAGCTTGTTACCTGCCTGCTGAACCTCCACCCTAAACACACATCTCCGTTGAACTTATGCTGAAAACTTCCGTGTTTCATGGAGTGGGGGTTGTTTTCTGGTGAGGTATGTAAATTGCTGAAGTTAGTGATCTCATCCCTGGTAAATTGAGACTCATCTGTCCATAAAATCCGGTTAATAACATTATCTTCCGCAACGTGTCTGTCCAGAATGTAATTCCATACTTCCAACGCATCTCTGAGTACTCGGGTTGTACTCGTAGTTCCTGCACCATTATATGATGGAATGCACGTGTGCTTTCTAAATGTAGAATTCTCCAGATGTAAGTCATGCTTACGCTTAGTTGCCTAAGACTGGTATTTGGATGGTTCTGGCATAATGTAAAACGTCTTCGTAGCTGCAAACACTTTCTACTAAGGGAAGATGTTGTGAGTCCCAACACGATTTCCACGTTGTTCCAGTCTCCTTCAACTTGGAAAATGTTCTAATAAATGTCCTATCATTTGGGGCAGCCCTATAGAGGTATCGTCTAAGGTATTCTAACCTCGCTCGTTGATCGTTACCGTTGCAGAGACCATAGACTTAAATCATGCCTACGTATTCTTGTCTGGAAAACTCTATCATCGAGGATAATATGAATTAAATGTCAATATATCGGTTAAAAACTATAAACTGGTTATAAAAAGAATTCTGAATTTTTTTTTGTATTTCTTTGTCAGAAAGAAGGTTTAAAAATTTATTGGATTTACATTGCGCAATAATAATTTTATTCTTCTCACTTACATAAGGTGGCGCTACAGTCCGGGTGAACCTGGGCCGCAACCAACAATCGTGTCCAGTCAGCTCGTTCTTTAGCTAGCTGGCTCTTGATTCGAGCGCTAAGTTGATTAAGGTCCGCTTCCACAAACATGCGCCACCTGAGTAACGGTCTTCCTCTACTACGTCGTCCCACGGGGGCGAATTCGAAGACTTTTCGGACCCGAACATTGATGTCCATGCGCTCGGCATGACCCAGCCACCTCATTTGTTGGACTTTCATCTCTTCCGGCTAAACCGATGTCGCTATACAGCCCATACAGATCGTCGTTGTATCTCCTCCTCCACTCACCGTCGAAAATCGTCCAAAGAATTTTCTTTGCAAAGCAGTTGTTGATGGCATCAACAAAAGAAAACACAAAACAAAAACAGGGAAACACCAATCAGATTTTGTATTATCATATCTTGCTTAAGTTAACAAAACTGTATATACCTGAGTTAAAGATATTCGCACCGCAACATCTAAAGAAATACCCACGGACCGGAGCCCGTGGCGAACAACTAACCGTTCGTTCAAATAAAACGCGTACTCCTCCTCAACTATTACAAAATAGAACTTTATTGGATTTCTCCAAAAATAGCACTAAATTTAAGGTCTAACTTATCCTACTTTACACCTCCGTATCATCGTATGCTGTTTATAGAGCGTGTTAGGGTTTTAGGTTGCATCAGCGGTTTCCTAGTTTAAGTTGTGGGAAACGATTATTCGCTTCTGTCACATGCTTCGTGTGCATGTGTGAATTCAAGGTGACTTCTCGTCCTTCAACTTGTGGAGTCGCCGTGCGTTAACTACTTGCTTTTGATCTTTGAATTTGATTAGGATATTTGTATATATGTTACACAAATTAAGGTGAAATAAAATATACCGATTCATTGTTATCATATCAGTCCAATCAGGCCTTTGTTCAAATCTAAGTTGCGTAGATTTTTCAGCAGCCAAGAGCACCCTCTTCCATTTTTGATAAGGTCCATGCCTTTACTCCATAGAGCGGGACTGGGATTGTTAAGGTTTTATATAGGGTCATTTTTGTTGTTCGATAGAAGCCTTTGCTAACCAATTGCCTTCTTAGCCCAAAGAATTAGCGATTGGCAAGAGCTATTCTCCGTTTTATCTCAACGCTGGTGTAGTTTTCTGAATTGATAGTGGAGCCTAAGTAGACAAAATCCTTAACTATCACAAAGTTATATTTGTCGAGATCGACGTTCTGTCCGAGACGTCGGTGTTGGGTGTCCTCTCCCGTCGACAGCATGTATTTGGTCTTGCCCTCGTTGACCGCTAAACCCATCTTCACTGCTTCTGTCCGAGTACTCGCTAAAGCGCCACTGATATCACGCTCCTTTCTTGCGATTATGTCAATATCATCGGCGTATGCGAGTAATTGGACGGACTTTTGGAAGATTGCGCCCCTTATGTTGGCGCGCGAGATTTGCACTATTCTTATAAGAATAATGTTAATGGAATCGAATGTCAGCGCGTCGCCTTGCCTAAATCCTTTTTTGACATCAAAGGTCCCGGTGAGTTATTTGCCTACCTTGATGGAGCAGCGTGAGTTCTTCATCGTCATCCTGCACAAGCGGACGAGTTTAAAAGGATGCCAAAACTAGACTTTGCTCTGTATAGCTCGTGTCTATAGATGCTGTTATACGCGGTCTTAAAATTGATCAATAGGTGGTGTTTATCGATTTGGAGGTCATCTGAAAATATCTGTCGTTTTGGGAATAATTGGAGATTGCTAGACTTTCCTGGCCTAAAGCCATATTGACATAGATCAGGCTGTTGAGAAATAGGTTTAGGCGTTCACACAACACGGCAGGTAGGATCTGTAGGCGGTGTTAAGAAGATTGATGCTTCTGTAGTTTGCGCAATTCAGATGGTCTCCTTTCTTGAGGATCGGACAAAGAATGATGAGGTTCCATTAATCGAGCATACTCTTGCTTTCGTCCGACAATATTTTACGAATGAGTTGATGCATACTCCTTATCAAGTCATCGCCTGCCGATTTGATGTCGCCGTTATATAGTCTACAGAATCGCTCTTTGCAAATTTTCAGTATCGACTGCGACTCTACTACTATGTTCCCCCTTCCATCAGAAGGTCTTCGTCTTTCCTCTTCAACTCCTTGAGCTCGTAAACAGCTCTAGGCCTTCTATGCAGCACCGCTTTGTATGCATCTTGCTTATCTGAGTGTGCTTGCCGGCACTCGTCGTCAAACCAGGGGAGTCGTTGTGGTGGCCGAGTGAAACCTAGCTCATCAAGGGCGGCATTTATGATGGCTTTTTGGCAATGTTGCCACTGGTCATCAATAGTTGATGCTGGCGGCATAGGGCCTCTTAAGAGATTAAGGGAGATTCGATTAAAAAAGGATTTGGCAATCTCATGCAATTGTAGCCATTCGACGTCAAACTTCTTCACAATAATAACTTGCCTTTGAGATGTTCGGGATATTCGCAACCGTACCTTGGCTTGGCTTAATGGTCCGATTCGATATTGGTCCCGTGGAACGTTCGGTTATTTGTAATACTGAAGGAGTACATTGCGTCGATTGCAATGTGATCAATGGGACTGCCCGTTCATTGACCAGGAGTTCTCCAAATCTCCTTATGAATATCGAGATGCGCGAACCACGTATTAGCTACGATAATACTTTGGTCGATAACAGTCGACATAGTAGATGTCCCAATTCTCTTTTTGTCCGGCCGTCCGTCTGATATCCAGGGCCTCCGCTACTTCTTCCTATTAGGTGACCTAATATTCCACGTGCAGATCCGAAGTTGGTTGCCCTTGTTTCGTTTGTAGGGGTTGTCAACAATAGATTCGTCCGTATCCGAGGCTTGTTGTTGTTTCGTAATTTAGTTTCTTTTTTCCATGGCCGGGCAGTTACCTCGGCGGCACAACCCACAACCTGTAGGGTCAGTTCCATTATAGGTACCCCTAGAATGAGGGGTCGGTTAGACAGAAGCCAGTAACCCGTTCGGGGATATGAGCTTAAAGGCTTATCCGCCACCATTTCTTTTCCAAGACCCTGACTTAGTTTCGGAAATACTTAACGGCCTAAGCTCCAAATACATATGTTGGAGTAGCCCGGATAAGTTCTTGTTTACTTTACAACACTAGGCATCGCCAAGTTGACACCTCTTAGTGGTTACACCATTTGTACAGCACCCAACAACTTATTTTAAGGAGGAAAAAATTCTAAGCAGCTGGATATCCCATTTTTGAGTTTTATAGTTTGAACAAGTTGGGTCGTATCTTGAAAACTACTGACTTGAGATGAAATGACCTGACATTTGTTTTCGTTGGTAGATACTAGGTACACAATTCAAAGTTGCAAAAAGTGGGGGTTAATGAGATGTTTTTCTGAAAAAAATGGAAACAAAACCAAATTTAAGTTTTAAGGAAAAAAAATCACATTTAATCTTCAATAAGTTTTGACATATTAGGCAATATTTTCTTTGAAAGAACTAAAATACTCATAATTACGGATTCAATGAAACTAAATTTTTTATCATATACGCATAAATTTGAAAGATATTATTTTTAGCGGTATAGTATATATCGGTTATAAGAAACTCGCTTATAAGTAATAATCACTTATAAGAAGCTTAAATAAAAGCACCATGCACATTTCTATATATCTCTGTACAAAATATAACGGATATTTTTTCTTATAAGAAATAAACGGATAAAAGAATGCCTAATTGCATATACAATAGAAAACGCTTATAAGAAAATTTCCATTTCAGTTCCGCCATCGTCAAGTTTTGGTCATGAGTGTACATTCTAATTACAAATGTGGTATGAACAGTCCCTAAAAAATGAAAGATCAATTTAAAGTGTACTTTGACACTTGACAGCGATAAAAAAATAAACAGTGTAATTTTGTCGCGGTTTCGTGTTCAGTGCTTGTTTGCTTTGGCGTTTTAGTGGATGTGCTATAAAATGTCAACAAAACGAAATACGTTATCATTAAAAACAAAAATTAAAATCTTAGATGAATCTCGAAGTGACAAAACAAGGCAACAAATATCCAAAGAATACAACATTCCTCTAAGTACGCTTTCTAAGGTTCTGAAAAACTCAGAAGAAATTTAGTCCAACAAATTCACATGTAAGAATTTAAACGTTAAAAGACACCGTAAGCCTAAACATGAAAACTTAAACAAAGCGATGACCAAATGGTCCGAACAAAATGCAGTTATCACGGGCCAATCTCTTCTGAAAAAAACTGAACAGCTTGCCGTACAATTGAAAATTCCATGCTTCAAACGCAACCCTGGTTGGCTTTAAAGGTGGAAGAAAAATGAAAATATCCATTTCAGAAAGCTGTACGGAGAGGCTTCTTCTGATTATTCTGTAGCATCAAATCAGTTCAAAGAAAATGTTCTGCCTCTTTGATGCAAAAATATGCACTGGATGACATTTACAACGCAGATGAAACCGGTCTTATGTACAAGGCACTTCCAAGTGGAACATACGTTCCCTAAAATAAAGTAATCAATGGTCTCAGAATTCGTAAAGATCGAATTACATTGCTGTTCATGTGTAATGCGACGGGTTCAGATAAATATGTATTTTCCATTGGAAAATTCAAACAGCCAAAATGTTTCCGAAGAAAGGACATTCCTTCCGTACAAATTTAATAAGAAGGCCTGTATGACTAGCAATATGTACTCTGAAATAATCAA
The DNA here is from genome assembly GCA_963966105.1 of Volucella zonaria. NCBI lineage: Eukaryota > Metazoa > Arthropoda > Insecta > Diptera > Syrphidae > Volucella > Volucella zonaria. The sequence continues at coordinate 87,166,042 of OZ014530.1, read as the reverse complement.
GGAACTTGACGATAAGCTCGGACGAAACAAAAAGAAAATCCTTTTGTTGATTGACAACCCTTCTTGTCACAAACTCGGTTGTACACCTGAAAACATCGAAATTAAATTTATACCGCCGAATACCATAAGTCTTATCCAACCATTAGACCAAGGTAAGACGTAATTATTTTCAAAAAGTTCATCTCGGCTATACCATACTTTGTTTTTTGTTTACTCTTGTACAGGCATTAACCCTTCCTTTAAGGCTCACTACCGAAAATATATGATAAGGATTTTGGATAAGGAAATTTTGGCCAACGAAGGTGGAAATTTTCTTTAAAGAAATTACCATTTTAAAAGCCTTGTATATAGTTAAACGTTCTTGGTGGCTGGTATCACTACAGACAATATCCACTTGCTTTAAAAATGTTGGAATTTCGTAGCAAATTGAAATAGAGACTGATAATGATCTCGAGGACATAGAACTGATTGTCTTTGATATTAAGAGGAAGGACAGGATTACTTTGGAGAAATTGATGAAAACGAACTCATAACTAAAATTTTGGATGAAAATATTGAAGAAATTGAGCCTGAATTTAATGAAATTCAACAACTTTTCAGGCACCGCGATAAAGCTCTTGTTCAAAAAAAAAAATCGAAAATATTTTTCGAACCTAGTTTTTTTTATGTTTTTTAGTTTATTATTTAAAACGTTAATGTGATTACATACTAAATACTTGGATAATATGGAATATTACGTGAATTAAACATTGTGTGTACCTTTTTCTTGTTTTTAAGTTTGATTTTTTTTTAATAAATACTTTTTATTAAATAGTTTTTTTCGTATTTGTTTTATATACACATGTACTCGTAGGTAGCAACAAATAATATCCGTTGTCCGGATTTAAGAAACTTTAATGCTGTTTTTTTTGCAAGGATTTATATGCTGTTGTTAATATTCCAAGTTAAATCCAACAACACGCTAAGGGCAGATAAAATCAATTCCTTAAAGCTAAGGATTGATATTCATTCGAATTCATTCTATCGATCGTTGTCCTTGCAAAAAAATAGCACTATTATTTCTTTTATCCATCGTCCGGATATAAGACATAATATTTCTTATTGTTGTTTGGATACAAGAAACATTGTATCTTATATCCGTTTATTGCATACAAGAAAAAACGGATATAAGAAACTAATTCTCTGCCTTTTCTGAGTTTCTTATATCCGATATACATATATTGTACCAGTTTTAATAATCTGTAATATTTGAAAATATATCAACATAAATATAATATTGATATTTTACAATCTCTTCATTGGTAAGAATATTATTACTCATAATTCCAACTCTTGTTGAAGCAGCTCTACAATTTCTTATTTTCAATTTGAAAAACTTGAAAGTGATCTAGGATTCACTCTCTATCTACCTCAATCGTCTTCTTTAATCTCATTAAAGTTCTATTGAAATGTTTGCCTTGTCATCATCATCGATTGTTCCATAGATCCATTTAAAACGGATTCCTATTATATTTATTAGTACTCGTTTACTCGTATGCTTATGTGGAATAATTTTCTTAACCGTTAACTTAAGTGACTCTAATCCGAATTTTAACAATTCCATTTTCTCCTTGATTTCCATTGATTTTATATTATTTTCTAACTGGTCTATGCTTTTTCCTAACCCTTTTGGATCAACAATGCATGCGTATTATATGTAGTATCATATGCTTTAACTAATTAATGCTATCTATTTTAATTTCAACATATCCATTGTCAGTGCCAATTCTCTCGTTCATTAACTTCCCCTGAGTTGTCATCGTCAATGTCAGTAGGAAAGTCATACCTAAGTGGTCAATATTTAAAATATGTTATCTGCGAATTTATTCGATCTTTCAATATGTACTCGTACATATTTACTTGATGTGCATATATATAATATACGTACAATACATTTTTAAGTTTTCTAAATTTTGTTACCTGCTTATATGAGTAATTCATATGAGTAAATTACTAAACCTTCTTCTCTTTCTTCGTGATATTCTTCCCTATTTTTGTTAGGCTTCTCTATAATTCTATTTCTAATTGTGTTCATATTTGGCCTAATCTTTTCCCTGTCAGCTCATCGGTTTGACACCAGTTGTTGAAACGACCGGCCTGGTATACTATTCAACACTTTTAAATATTCTTTCTTTTCTTGTAAGATATGATTTTTCTGTTGTTAGTATTTTTTCACTTCTTGCACCTTGAGATTTCTCAATGGTAGAGTTACTACCTGTGTGACCTTTTGCTTTAGCGAAATGTACTTGAACTTCTTCTTGCGTTAAATAAATCTTTAACATTAATGCCTTTCAATTTATTCATCACAACTTTATCTGCTTTTCCTTTGATAAAAAAAATAACCTTGACTTTTCTTTTATTGTGCACTATTTGTTTACCGTAAAACCGCCTTATTTTGACCAGTAATGACTACTTTGATCAAAATCAGAAAACTTTTATTTTTAAAACAGCAGCATCTACATGTGAGTAATTTCAACATAATTTGGTATGGATTGAATGGTTGCTTTATCAGATAAGCGTCGGTTTTCAGTTCATGAGCTGACAACTCCTCAAAGAGATTCCGATATTTTGTGTTTTTAGTAAGTTTTTTGAGTGTAATATACTCCAAGTATGTATTATTCGAATAATAGAATATATTTTATATAAATAAGAAAAAGTCACTTGCTAAATGTTGCATACATATTCGTAAAACTTTGACCACGAATTATTAACTTTGACCGGCAGTATTACTTTGACTAGTTTAACTTTGATTGCTAGTTTTACTTTGTCTAATTCCTTTTCATACTACCTACCTACCTACCTAGTTTTGTTTTCATATAAACAGGTTAAAATGTCCAAACAAAGGCAAACTTCTCCTAGACGTTACAATAGTACTATACACTTAATAACAAAATGGAGGAAGCATTGCAAAAAATTGAAAGAAAAGAAATGTCTATTACAAAGCGCGCTAGCATTTCGGTATTGCGAAGGGAATCCTTAGCAATAAGATGCATCAAAGGCATGGTGAGGCGTTGTTGAGTAAAGATTGCCTAGAAGAGTTCTTCAAAAGAAATAATGCACTTCTTAGCAAGCGAATGTGTCAAAACCTTAAAACATCCAAGGCAAAGTTAACAAGAATGTTTATACGAGAATATTTTAATAATTTAAAAAAGACTATCACTTTTGATAATGGGGAGTATATCTCAGCTAGTTATATATTTAACTACGATGAAACTAATTTATCAGAGGATATCTGTTCCCAGAAGTGTTTTTTTAAAAAGGGTTGCAAATACCTAGAAAGAGTAATAGACAGTTCGAATACCAGTAAATCGGTTATGTTCAGTGGCTCGGCAGCTGGAGAGGTATTGCCCCCTTATGTTGTCTATAAATCGGAACAATTATGGGAACAATGGATGGGAGGCGGGCCAAAAAACACAATAGAAGCCAGTCGGGTTGGCTTGATGCTACAATTTTTAAAGATTGGTTCATTAATCACTTCATACCATGTACGAGAAATTTGGATGGGAAAATCGTTCTCTTGGGAGATAATCTTTCCAGTCACTTTTCTGTAGTACATCTACAGAAAAGTTGAAGCTGCGCTACAAAACAAAATCAGGTTTGCTTGTTTTCCTCCAAATTCAACACACGTTCTACAACCGTTAGACGTAGCATTAAAAAACATGGAGGACCATTTTAATGAAGTGGAAAGTAAGCAAATCAAGAACTTCACAAGTGCTAGGTAAAGATAAGTTTCCCAAAATGCTTAAAGAACTAGTAGAAAAATTCTTGAACGAAAATGGCTTGTCAACGAATTTAATATTTGGCTTCAAAAAGTGTGGAATTTTCCCTTTTAATCCTCAACAAGTGATGACAAGAATGCCTAGGGAAGAACATCTAGAAGAAACAGCAACAAATTTATCATCGTGCGTTGTAGATTTGTTACAACAAATGATACATGGTAAAGAAGACACACCGGGAAGAAAAAAATGGAGCAAGGTTAGAGTTACACCTGGAAAGGGAATAAACGTTGAAGAACTTAAAGGAAGTCTGGTCCAAGCAGAAGCAAATCTAACTCGCGAATGGCCTCCGAGTGCTTCTTATATCGGCACTATATTTCAAACAGAGTCGCAAAGTGATACAAACTTCGAGAAAACATTGGCAGAGCCCTTGAACCCTTCATCCCTAGAAGACCTCATAGAAGTTGTTCTAAATACCAAAAATCCATTTTAAATAATCCATCCATTTTTAGTAATTCTTTTTTTTGTACCTACTTACAATCTGTTTTTTCTATTACTATTCAATATGTCTTCGGATAAAAAGTTTTTTTTTTTTAATTTGTATACATATAAATAAATATACCTAAATTATTTTATTTATGTGCAATTTGCACCTTTTTCTTTTTATATTTAGTAACAAAATACCCTAAAACTTAAACAAAACGTTTTTCATTGTCTTATGGTCAAAACTAAAAATGCACTGGTCAAAGTTAAATTTTTTTGGCTATTTATATTGTATTTGCTATGTATATTTTACAATTATAATTCTGTACTAATTCCCGATACGTTTTGCTCTTCTTCCTGGAAATGAATAGTGTTTTCTAACTTCATATTGTCAATTTTAAGGCTTATAATAGGGTTCTCCACTCCCTCCTTTGCTGTGAGCGTCTCGATCACATAAATTTCAGCGGTTTCACTATTGATTATACTCATGAAGCCTGCCGCATTACTTTCCTTTCCTCTTATATGTAACATATAATCCAAAATAGTATTTTTTTTTACTTTTTTTTTCATAAAAAAAACTTTATTTATTTAAACTCTTAAATCTAATATAAATTTTACTTATAATCAAAGACATAACGTAGACTCGTACGGGCTGACTTCGGCTGTAGAACAGATCTGTGCTGAGGCATATGGAACCAGATACAGCTAGTGCTAACTCCCTATTTCATTTAAGAAGAACGTCTCGATTCTTCGGTTATCTCTTCTACTCGTTTGAGCAGTCTTTCGAATCGTATTTCTTCTAGCTCCTAGTTTGGAATCCTTTCAAATGTTGATATACATATGTAGATTGTCAAAATTATTAGTAATATGGTTGTTAAGAATATCATGATGAAAAGCATTATACGCTTATTTGTAGCTTAAGAGTTAAGAGTAACCTCTTCAAATAGATCTGTGTTATTTCCAATAGTTTCAAATCTTCGTTAACGGCTTCTTCATATTGACCCAATGTATTTAGGAAATTCTGTATACTTGCTGATGGGTTGTTATATATTTTAACATCTATCTCAGTGTTGTTTATGAAGTTGATTTGAAAATTTCCTTCGAAAGTATAATTGATGATTGTATGTGTTCCGAATTATTTCTAAGTCTAAAATTCTTTCTTGAATCTTATTGTTTAATATTTCCGAAATACGTTTTTCTTTATCCTGTATTTTACAAAAGGTATACCCTAAATCTAGTTTGCAATTTTCAATATTAACATATCCACATATTTACTTTCGCATTTCGCAATTTCTGTATTTATTAGAAGTTTCTCATCTGATTGGCTTATGGTCCTTATTTCATATATGCTTTTGTTATTAACAATTGGATGTTCTACTAAAATAAATTTTTTTTTATAATGAGCACGCGCTCTAGGTGTTTTAGTACCCTTAAAATGTTCGTACACAGCGCGGGCGAAGGAAATTTAGGGAGGAAGAAAAGACGGGTACCGATGTACATTGTTTTTAAATGTTTGTAAGTTATAACGACCAGGAAACACAGAGATCGGCGGGGTATTCCATAAGCGAGTTGTACGGCTTAGGAAAGAATCACGATAATTCAGAGTACGTCCGAAAATGGGCTTAAGGGTATACTGATGAGCATTCATAGCGAGACGGGTGTTATGGTTGAAAGTTTGAATGGGTTAAATGCTACTGGCGATTTCAATGGAGTACTGGTGATGGAAATAGCGATAAAGCAAAGTGAGATACGAGGGCGGGTCAATAAGTTCGTGACTTTTGGATTAAAACGGATTTTTTTGATAAAAAAATAATTTTATTTTTCAACGTAGTCTCAGTTGAGCTCTATACACTTTGTCCAACGCTTCTCCAATTTTTTTATCCCTTCCAAAAAAAATGATTTGTCGAGGTCCTCAAAATAGGCCTTTGTTTGCGAGATGACTTCATCATTGGAGTCAAATCTTTTTCCACCAAGCCATTTCTTCAGGTTTGGGAACAAGAAGTAGTCGCTCGGAGCCAAATCTGGAGAATAGGGTGGATGAGGGAGCAATTCATAGCCCAATTCATGGATTTTTGCCATGGCAACTGCACATGTGTTCTTTTCCACCAAGACAATGCAAGGGTCTTGGTGGAAAAGAACTTTTTTCTTGGCCAAATGAGGTCGTTTTTTTTTCAAATCGTCATTGAATCGGTCCAATAAGTTGGCATAATATTCCCCATTGATTGTTCTTCCCTTTTGAAGGTAGTCAATGTGGATTATCCCGCGTGCATCCCAAAAAACAGTCGCCATAACTTTATTGGCTGACAAACCCACCTTGGCCTTCTTTGGCGCCGATTCACCCTTAGAAACCCACTGTTTTGACTGTTGTTTGTTCTCTGGTGTGTTGTGATGGATCCATGTTTCGTCCACGGTTACAAAACGGCGCAAAAACTCCTCCATATTGCGATTAAACAACGCCAAACCTTCCTGTGAAGTTGTTACACGATTGCGTTTGTGGTCGACTGTGAGCAAACGCGGCACCCATCTTGCGGAAAGCTTTCTCATGCCCAAGTGATCATACAAAATTGAAACCACTGAGCCATGCGGGATCCCTACGGCTTCCACAATCTCTCGCACTTTCAATCTTCGGTCGGCCAACACCATATCGTGAATTTTTTCGATTGTTTCGGGTGTAGAGACCTCAACTGGGCGTCCAGGACGTTCGGCATCTTCAGTGCTTGTACGGCCACAACGAAATTCAGTAAACCACTTTTTTACCATTGAAATCGATGGTGCAGAGTCCCCATAGTATTTATCAAGCTTAGCCTTGGTCTCGGTAATGGTTTTTTTTCGCAAGAAATAATGCTTAATAAGCACACGAAATTCACTTTTTTCCATTTTCTCCTCAAATTAGTGAGTAGTCTGATAAAAATAGCTGTCAAACACAAACTAACTGACGTAGCAAGTTTAAATTTTGACAGGAGTCAACTGACAAATGCCTGTTGACAGGAGCAGTAATGCTGTTTCAGTAAAGAGGTCAGAAATTCAAAAATGCACGGAATTATTGACCCGCCCTCGTAGAAGACATTACGTCTGTGTTCGAGGGTGTCAATTGATTGACTGATATTAGTATCACCAATGATTTTATCGCACGGTTTTGAATCCTATCTAGCATGTGGAGAGGAGCACATGACCAGATGTGGACATTGTATTCCAATTTTGAGCGGATGAATGCCTAATATATTGTGGCCAGATCAGAGGGGTAAAATATTTCTTACATCGCTTGAGGAAACCTAGACATTTCGCAGTATTTTTGCCGACATCGAATATGTGGTCACTCCAACGTAAGTTGTCACTGACACACATACTGAGAATGGAAAGTTTATCGATTTCGACGATGCAAGTGCCATTATCGATAGTGGCTGGGTATTTGAATTTCGCTTTAAAGGCAGCAGACAGCATTGAGTTTTGGAAGCATTAAATCCCATTTTGTAAGTGGTTCCCCAATTGGTTATGCTCTTAATATCGGAATTTAATGAGCTTAACATACGCTGCCGTTCCTGTTCTACAGCCGAAGAGCAGGGGCGTGAGTCCGGGAAAGAATATGAAAAGCAGAGAGTACTGTCATCAGCAAAGGAATATATTGGATTAGAGGTAGCAGACAAGAGATCATTAATGAAAATTAAAAAGAGTGTCGGATACAGAACGGAGCTCTGGAGACCACCAGCATTTATTTCGTGAATATCAGAGTTGAAATCGTCCAAGACAACTTGAATTGAACGTTCCGAAAGGTAATTTCTAATACATTGAAGAAGAAAGTCATCGATCCCAAAGGCATGCATTTTCGACAAAAGAGCCTGATGCCAAACTCTGTCAAATGCCTTAGAAATATTAAGTGCAACTATCTTGCTTTCCCCAGATTGATGTACGCTTTGGTTCTACTTTTCGGTGAGACATGCCATCAAATCACCAGTGGACCTGTTGCTACTAAAACCATATTGCCGGTCATTGAAGAGTTTTCGTGTTTCGAGATATTTCATGAGCTGACGGTTTATCAGCGTTTCCATGACCTTGGAGAGAAGGGACGTAAGTGCAATGGGTCTGTAGGAGGAGAGAGAAGAAGATCTACCTTTTTTATGGACGGGCTGATATACCATCTGAACCAGCGGATTTATGTATGCAGATATCTTTAAGTATTCTTGCTACTACACGAGTGCGAAAGTGGATTCGTCCCATTTAAGATTCGACGCACTCAAGTGTAGGCAGGGACAAAGCGCATCCTGGGAGTGTTGAGCTAGCCGCAAAGTGTGCAGCAAGCAGATTGGCCTTGTCCAAAGAGTTGACAGATGAAACGTCATTGTAAATGAGCGTTGGGAATGAGGCAGAATTTCTAATGTTTTTGACGAACGTCCAAAAATTTTTACTGCCTTTGGGACATTGAAGTACTTTTTGCCTCAGTTTTTGGTCGTATTGGAATTTCAATTCTCTAACCTTGAGAGCCTCTTTACAGCTCGAGCCGTACCATGCCTTTTGTTTTGGTTTGATACTCTTCATCCGATGAGGGATAAAGCATCTCATTCCAAAGGGAATAGTTTCTGTGATCATGTCAGCAGCTGCATCCACGTCATTATGGAGGAAACATGATGACCAGTTAAAATTTCTAAAGAAGTTGCTAAGTCCGCTCCAATTGGCTTTCTGATATTACAAAAGGTTCTTTTAGGAATCTTTTCTCTAACTGTGTAGTGGGTGTACGAAAATTTAGCTGATATGACACAATGGTCCGACGAGCCTAGAGGGGAGAGCACATCAACGCAGTACTTATCAGGGTGAAAAGTTAAAAACAAGTCCAGGGTTAAATTATTTTCCGCAGCGAAGATCTCAACACACCGTTCTTCGGGTGTTGTCTGTCCAGAATGCCGAAGCCAACCAGAATTGTGTATATTGAAATCGCCTGTAATCACGATTTTAGTATGAAGAAAAAGGGATAGAATTCTTTGAATGGAGTCAGACAGCGCATCTAACTCGTGAAAGGTCGAGTTGCTGTCCAGTTTGGGGCTTCTGTAAATAAAACAGTAGTGGATAATTTGCTTACGGAGATGGAATTTTAACCACATAAAATTGAATTCTGGATTGGAATAGAAACTACATTGAGGTGGAATTTGTAAAGCTACATCACTAAGCACATAGATTGCGAGACCGCGATGAGGAAAGATTAGTGGCACTAGTTCGTAGACAGGTAGCTTCAGATCAGTGTGATCTGAGAGGTGTGGGCAGGGATCTACCTGTGTTTTACTAAGTGCCAAAACAGCTGGTCTGTACTTACAGACATGGACGTATGCAGAAAAGTGGTACCGCATGATAATCTATTTATCATACTTTGTGCAAGCAACAAGAGTATGACCAGGAGTGGGAGAGGTGTGTTATATTTTTGTTTTTTTAATTGCACTGCAATATATTTTAGTTAATTTTTTTTTTGCACACGCGCGCGGTGGTTTGGTTTGTTTTTTACACTGCTCGGGGTGTTTTTTTTTTTTTTTCGGTGTGCATCTTTAGTTTTGACTATTTTGAGTTTTGCTAGATCTGTCATAGCAGTTTGTTCATGTTCATGTTGTGTTATTTCTTTAATGTCGTGAAGGTTTACAATTTCTGTACTCAATATCCCAGATTTAGCTTACACAACCGTTTGTAATATTTTTGCAATTCTACCATTATTATTCAGCTGTGTTTTAGATTGCATTCATTTTATGAAGTGATTCGGACATTGTCTTAATTGCATTGAAAATTTCAGAATTGGTAATAGGTAAATTGTTTATTAATATTTGCTCCTAGTTCATTAATTTTTTTATTTATTAACACTAAATTATCATGGTCTGATGTTCCAGGAATCCATTCCCAAACTGTATCTATTTCATTAATTTCTGTTACTTTTTGTCCGTGTCATTTATTTTAGTAACGTTTTAATTGTTATCAGATTTAAGTCGTCAGTTGGTTTGTCTTATTTTAATGCTCTATGGAATATAGTCGACTCCCGATAATTTGAAACTCAAAGAACCAGAGAAAAAGCTCAAATTACCGAGAGTTCACAATAATAGGAGTTAAAATAACCAACGGGGAGGGGGGAACAAATTTACCAATTATACACAAATGTTCATTTTGAAAAAAAGTCCGTAATTTTCTTTTGAGTGAGCGACTTCCATTTATTATTGTCCAATGAATTTTCGATAGTGGTGAGAGCTGAGAAGAAATCGCCACAAACAACAGGTCTGTGCATGAAAACAGTAATCACCGACTTCAAATTATAGAGAGTAGGAAAGCCCGACTTCAAATTATAGAATGTCGGCGAGAAAGATGCCATTCCTACAACTTGAAATTACAGAAAGGACCAAATCACATTGATTTATTTCAATTTATCGAGTATTTTTCAAGGGACAGGGAAAAGACTTCAAATCATCGAGAGATTCAAATTAACGAGTATCAAATTATCGAGAGTCGGCTGTATTTATAATTTTCGCTGTTAATTTGATGCTCTAATTCTGATACAATGTGTTCAAAGTATGATAAATATGTATGTTACATGGAATGGTTTTCCGTATTTGTCGGAAATTGCGATATTTCCGTTTTCTAATTCTAGTATCATGTTTGTTATGGTGTGGGGCATACACACGTCGGAACTACGAACGCATTTCTTATTCATAAATTTATTTAGATATAATAATTTCCAATTAAAATGTCGTGCAAAAAGTGTGATATGAAAGTGGAGCGCACTCAACAAAAGGTAGTGTGTCGAGACTGCAAAGGTATTTCACACGCAGCGTGTGTAAATGTTTTACATGCACTGGCAGTGCAATTCCTGTGTTGACGTCGTGAATCACTAACTGGAGGAGCACCAGCATGTAGCTCCAACATATTGCATCTTACTCCCGACAACCAAACATCTCTTTTCAAACAACCGAACATTACATTGGATTTAATCTATGCTAAAATTCTGGAAGTAAAGGTGATCCAACGGAAACAAATAGAGGAATTGCAATCAAGAAATAGTGAATGTGAACAGAAAATTCGACGATCAACTTCGTCCATCTGGAGCAACAGCTACTTGGAAATGCAGTGGAAATCGTCATCATTCCTCCTGATTGTAACAATACATCGAACATCGATATGGCACTGAAAATCTTCCGTGATGGTTTACATATCAACGCTGCGAAAGAAGACATTGACCTATGCTATATAAAAAATATAAACAAATAGCAGAAAACTTCAACACCTGATAGCAGTTCCAAGCCGAAGAAAAACATTCTGTTTGTAAAATTTGTGACCTACCAGTGCAAAGAGAGAGTGATGCAAGCGAAGAGGGGAAAAAAAAGTACAGCTTACAACAACACTGCTAAATATTTGCGTCAGAATGGAGAAAATGTTTTTGAACGAGATCAAATCATACCCGTCAACTGCTGAATGCTGCACTGTCGATAAAGAAAGAAAAGGGCTATAAATATGTTTGGACAAAAAATGGGACTGTATACTCCTACGAGTATATGCGGAAAAAAGAAGGCGACATCTTAGTAGGAGTAACTTGTGCTGATATTTTAAATAATTTATGATTAATTCTCATTATCTTGATACGGCCTCAGTCCAGTGTTGCTAGTTCGTGGGGAATTTCCCTTTTCGTGGAGAATTTCAGTACAAAATTTGAAGAAAGGGAAAAGGGGAGAGAAGATCCCTTTTTGGAACAAAATAAGGGGAAAATACAAAAAGAATCTGTAGGAGTTCCAAGATTATTTCTACGCTGAAAAAAGAAAAATATTAAGTCCATCTAAGACAAGGTGGCTTGTACTCCACTCCTGCGTAGTGAGATTATTGAAGAATTGGACAGTTCTTCAGCATTTATTCTTACTAGATTCTATAGAAGCAAAGAGATCAAAGCTACAAATATATATGAAAGTTTGACAGACTTGAAAGTTAAAGCTTACTTCTACTTCTGGAAGTTTGTCCTAAAGTACACTAATAATTTTATTAAACTTTTTCAGAGTAATCAAGTTTGTTGCACCTCCTCTTCAGTGAGTCGAAAAAGATTTTACTCAAACTAGTCCAAAATGTCATTAAAGAAGAAGATTTCGATAAACTACTGCCTTCTCAACAGTATAGTGATTTCGATTCAGTGTATGGAACAGCTCCTACAAAATTTTATTGAGGAGTAAAATTTAGACATTAGGTTACGCTGCAAAAACTTCTATATTCGAACTATAGAAGGGATTTTAAAACGATTCCCAATAAGACGTCATGACCTTCAAGTTATGGAGTTTCTTTTTGCAAAAGTGGCATTAAATATACCCAAAAGGGTAAGCTCCAAGGAACTTTCTTTCAGCTCCATAAAAATTCCAAACTGTGACGAAAGCGAATTAATTTTAAAATGCAGCAATTGATTGTCGAAAATTTTTGGAAGGAAGTAACAGAAATGAAGAATTTTGAAGAGAATTTCTTATTTCCGAATTTAAGCCGAGTTGCTAGATATGCGCTAACATTTCCACATTCAAATGCTGACGCTGAGCGCTTATTTTCTGTAGTAATCGACAGAAAATTAATCGGTTAGGTGCTTAAACGCTATCTGCTTTATAAGATCAGGGTTCAAGACAAGAAATATGGAGAGTTTCAATTTTAAACCCACCAAGGAACGTATTTCTTTTTTGATAAAACAATATACAAATAATTTACATAATTCGCCATCCCACAATATTCTTGTTCTTTTGTTCGTTATTGTTCATAATGTTCGCTAATTTTTATTTATTTTTTAGTATGTTATGATTTCATTTTAACTAGTCTGTTTCTTATTATATTTAATCTTTATTTTGAAATGAAGTCTGATCTAATTTTTGTTATCTGTTTTTAATAAAAAAAAAAAAATAGAAAGACGTTTCCTTTTTCGTTTTTAATTATAATTATATAAACTACCAATATTGCTTTTTGAAATATTGTGGGGAATCCATCCATGGGGAAAGCCACCACAAGGAATGGGGAAAAGGGGAATTTTAAAGTCTGTGATGGGGAATTTCACTAAAAGCGGCTGGCAACACTGCCCCAGCCCCTAACACATATTTAGTCAATACTCTTAATTCTGTCGATATTCCTTGTTTAGACCAAAACATTCGCAGCGCTAGGAAAAACTTTACAGCCTTCGTAGCACATTTAGAAACTTTAAAGAGTTTACCTGTTGTCATTGTTCTGAGTGAGATTTATATTTATGAAAATGAATTTGATTTTTATTCCATTTCTAGATATACTCCATTTGGTAAATATAATAAAAATTATTCAACTGCAGGTGTGGTAATTTATGTTAGAGATGGTCTTGCACCCGATTGTGCTAAATTTTGTCTTACTAGTGCCGATGTTCTAAAGCTGTCTTTCGATTTCTTGAACCATAGTTATGGAATGTTATGTGTTTAGAGATTATATACAATCTCCAAAGGTGTTTTCATTGATGAGTTTAGCGATGTCCTGAGGTCTTGTAAAGAAAAGAACTTAATAGTTGTTGGTGATTTAAATATTGATATTATGAATGTATTTGATAAAGATACTGAGAGTTATTTATTTCTTATGGCGTCATATGGCCAGAAGAGTTTAATCAATGAGCCTACCCGCATAACAGAGTCCACTAAAACCTGCATTGAACATTTTTTTATTCGTACCAAAACCAAAAAAAAAAAAATAATAAAATGTTTAATGGCGTTATATCTGACTTAAAAATAACTGATCATTGTACGATTACCCTAAATATATGTCACATTATCATTGATCCTGGCTGTAGTATTACAAATACTAGAAAAAGATATTGCACTAACTATACTCAGTTAAGGGACTGTTTAAGATATGAGTTCTGGGATCCAGTTTATTTTGAACCTAACCCTTCAATTGCCTTCGATATGTTCCTAAAAATTTTAAAAGACTACATTGATTGCTCTACATCCGGTTCATTTTCTTTCTCAAAAAAAAAATTTTCTTAAGCCGTGGATGACCTATACTCTTTTGCAAAAGATAAAAAGTAAAAACATGTTTGCTAGAAAAGTTAACAAATATCCACAAAACGTAAAACTAAAAAAATTCTAAGCAAGTCAGTCCTCAAAAATATTATAGAAACACAAAACAATTATTATGTTCATTTGTTTGGAAGAGCAAGAGGAAATGTGAGAGAAGAATGGAAGGTGGATGACAACATTTTAGGTAAATGTAGGCAACCACTAGGTATCAACAATTTGGAAATATATGGAATTAGTTATACTGATTCAATTGATATTTCCAATAAAATCAATGAGTACTTCACTGAAATTTCTGAAAAACTGAAATCATCTACAGTGATTTCAACTGATTGCCGTTGTTCTGTTGCACCCTCAACTTATACCCAACCCAACAGTTTTGTTTTCCAATCCTTTACGTCAAGGGAAGTCCTTAGGGTTATATTATCATTAAAAAATAAAAATTCGTGTTTGAGTGATGGTATTTCAAATATGTTTTTACGTTACGGATGTTCTATGTTACCTGTTTAATCTGAGTGTTCAATATGTCTCCTTCCCTGAACACCTTAAAATCGCTGAAGTTATTCCTATTTTTAAAAACGGTAATAAAAGGAAAATGCCTAACTACAGACCTATCTCTCTACTACTCTCGTTCTCAAAGATATTTGAAAAACTTATAAAATCGCGTATGATATCTTTTTAGACCGAATAAACTTTTTTAGCAAAAATCAGTTTGGATTTAGAAAATCTAGGTCAACCGAAGATGCTATTCTAAGAGCGTGTATTGGAGTCTCGTCAATCGGTGTTTTCGGAGGGTGCAGATCATATTTGTTTTTGTTACATATATCACATGATCCTATATATTCTTTGAAGTTTCCTTGTAGTTTTTATGTGAGTTTGTTCAATTTTAGTGAACGTCAGTATTTGTTATATCGTTCGCAAATATTCTGGTGTGAAAGATTTTATTGTTCAATTTACTTGAATGATGGTTTTTACGTCGTATAAATCTTCTGGTGTGCGATGTATTGCAATTATTCCTGGTTCAATGAATTCTTTAAATATTGTGACTTAGTTTTCTGGTGAGTCATATTCTATTATGTATTTTATTTTATCAGTTTCAGTTTTTTATGCATTTTTATTTATGTACTTAATTTACTCTTACATGCTAGACAAAAAAATGCTTAAAAATTAGCTTAAATAACTTACCAATAATCTTATACTAACTTACTGGCCCCATGCGGGTACTCTATGTTAAACATAATACTTAAAAATTATGTCTTTCGACGTTCGGGACAGTTCTTATTCTTATATAAGTTAGGACAATCAACTTAAACTAAGAAAACATTTTTAAGACAAAACTTAATGCATGGACTTTTATTATAAAACTTAATTTTATTATAATTTTATTATAAAACTTAAAATTATAATTTTATTATAAAACTTAAAATTAAAAGCCTACAGACTATCAAGAAATAAATCCTAATCTACTTAATTATTAACTAATATTTAATACATTATATATACATGCATAATATATATATACCTAATATATAGATATATGCATGCATATATATGCATTTTTTTTTTATTTTTATTAATTTTTTTTTGGTTTTTATTTTAATTTTTTTCTTAAAACTTAAAACTAAGTAAGTCGGCCATGGCTAAAAAAAAATTAGATCACCAACTTTGTTTCACATGAAGCTACCAAGTATTGGAGTAATTCGACGACGACGCATCCTCTCCCTCAAAAAGCCACCAAAATTGTTGGTGCTGTTGAGCAACATCCATCATGTCGCTACTCCCTACAGCCCTACTGAACCGGAGACGCTCCGCACTGCCGTGTTCGACATCTCTGTCGTAGTTGAGTGGCCTGTCCGCAGCTTTCCGAGCGACATGGAAGATTAACGGGACCGCTGATCTATCCTGGATCAACCCTATCTGATTTAGGTAGAGGAATGCTTCCGGTGAAACGAAGCCATCGGAGCGCACACTCTCGTGGTAAAGGTAGTTGGGGTAGTAAGCCCCAGATATCAGGTTATTAGTCGAGGCCATTGCTCTTGCAATGTGCCTTCGAGTCAACTTAATGACGAAATTGTCCACTCTTATTAGGTTCGCCCTATTGTACAAGACCTCATTGCGATAGAATTTTATGTACTCGGATTCTGGTGTTCTGTATAAGCGAAGACAGGTTCTAAGACAAGCCCTCTCAAACACCCGAATCTTTTCCAATAAACTTGCTCTCACGTTGAACCACACAGTACATCCAAATACAAGCATGGGCCGGATAAGGGCCATGTAGCAGATCACCTTCACCCTCGCATCGAGTTGGCTGTTATAAAAAGTCTCCTTGTAAGGGCAAAAGCACCTCTGGCTCTGGCCAGAGGAACATCTATATGTTTGTTAAAATACAGATATTGATCTAGCCAGATCCCAAGGTATCTGACTACATTTCGACAAGCAAGTGGCTGTCCATGTTGTCCGACGGCAGAGAACTTTCGCCAATTCTTTCCGGTATCCCTAGAGGCCCCAGACAAAGGCGTCCTAAATAGAACGGTTTCCGATTTCTGAAAGTTGATTTTCAACTTCCAGTCATCGCAATATTGTTTAATTTTATCAAAGTCACCTTGCAAAAGTACGTTAATGACCTCAATCTTTGGACCTGATCTGTACGCGATTAAGTCATCTGCGTATGCTATGACATGGTGAAGTGAACCTATCAGATCGCTTGTGTAAATGTTGAATAGGATCGGCGAATTTACCGCACCCTGTTGCAGACCGTTTTTAATGTTAAATGTTCCAGCAGAAGTCACATCACCATTCTTCACGATGAACTGTCTGCTGGAGAGCATATCAAAAAGAATATACAGCAGCAGTGGTTTACTAATGCCCAACCTGTCCAGCTTGAAAAAGAGTCCTTCTAACCATACGGTATCGAAGGCCTTCTCCAAGTCAATCAGGCAGGCACCAGTGCACTGGTTCTTGCCTTTGTTCCATTGGATATCAGAAACCAGTTTCGACACAGCATGAATGATATCATGCCCCGCCTTGAAACCGAATTGATTATCCGGTACTATATGTTTGTCCTCAACCCACTTAGTCAGGACTCTATTGATTACCTTCTCGAAAACCTTACTGATGCTTGGAAGAAGACTGATCGAGCGGAGATTCGCCGGATTGGAAGTATCTTTATTCCTTTTGGGAATGGGATGTACCACCGCAGTTTTCCAATGCGCTGGATAATGTGCATTATTCATTGCATTATTAAACAGGGTGGTATAAATGTCCACCGCTTCTAGTGGGAGATGTCGAAGCACAATGTTCGGTATTTCATCGGTTCCCACTGATTTCTTACTTCTAAGTGATTCGAAGATCGTTTGGAGCTCTTCCTTCGAAATGAACGGTGGTAATACCCTTTCGTTGGTGATGACATTATTTGCCATATTCTCGTCACTGAACTGGGTGAAACCCGAGCTCTCGAATCGCCAATTCACAATTTCATTTCGAAGGTAGAAATTCTGCACAAGGACTCGACTCTCTAGGTCGTGGTTCGGGCCAATGATGTCATTCGCCTTGTATACTTCTTGGAAAGTCACTCCTATATATATATAGCCTCTACCTTCTCCTGTGGATCCTCGATCACAAAGAAGTTATCATCGTCAACTGCTTCATTTGGATCGATACCTGCTGCTACAATTATTTGTTCGTTGTTCGTCGTTCGGGCGATTTTGAGACATGGAAGGTCGTTTTGATCTTTCCTCCGAAATATTTTATTTATTTGCGGGAACATATTCGGGTTGCTGGTGTTTACAGCTCGAATTTTATTGTTCCAATACAAACTTACAGAGTTTCTGTAATTTTCCTTTATTAATATCTGAAGGTTTTTAATCGACGACTTCAGTGTCATGATCTCCGGGTTATGTCTGTCAGTAAACTGTCTGTACAAGGTTTTTAGTCTTGACAGCAGTCTACTTTTATGTCGGTGCAGTGCATCAATAGTCGCGTTGCGAAATAAGTCTTCATCGTCAGTGTGTTGATACCGAGGTATCGTTTTGTCCGTTGTTCGTTTGATTGTCTCGTCCATTAGTCTAAGATACTGTGTCAGATTTCTGTGGGACGGTGGTTTGAGCGATTTCGAGGAGAGTGCTCTTGTCAGTATTCTTGAGAAGTGTGTCCAACGCACCCTACTATACGAGGGGCGTTCAAACTATTCTCGGTATCGGGGTGAAGCTGTGGTTGTATATATAAATTGACTTATTTATCAAGTAATACTATTATTTTAGTGCATTCATGTAAAAGTTCATATAAATGTGATTATCAATTCGCGTTTTATCTCTAGTTAAACAGAATCATAATGGCAACTGAGACGATGATGGTGAAAATTGAGCATCGCGCTGTAATTAAATTTCTCACTAAGCAAGGAAAAAGTCAAAAAACTATTCATGAAGAGATGGTGGCTGTTTACCAGGGTTCCGCACCTTCATTATCAACTGTGCAAAAGTGGTCAAGTGAGTTCAAGAGAGGCAGAGAGAGCATTGAAGACGACCCCCGCTCCGGCGCCCCGGCTACTGCTTGTACGGGAGAAAGCATCAAAGAAGTCGATAAACTTCTTCTTGAGGATGCCCGTATAAAGGTGAAAATGATGGCAGAGATCACCCAACTTTTAATTGGTACCATTCACACCATTCATCATGACCATCTTAACCTTTCAAAGGTCAGTGAAAGGTGGGTGCCACGAATGCTCACAGCGCCTCAGAAAAAAGTGAGAATCGCATGCTGTAGAGAGCTTTTGGAGATGTGTAGTGAGAACGCGGACGGTGTTATGGATCGAATTTTTACTGGGGACGAAACATGGGTCCACCACTATGACCCTGAAAGCAAACAAGAGTCCATGCAGTGGCATAAAAAAGGAACAGACCCCCCGAAGAAGTTCAAAGTCACTCCGTCTGCCGGGAAGCTCATGGCCACAGTTTTTTGGGACTCAAAGGGAATCTTGCTCATTGAGTACAAAAAAAAGGTGAAACCATAACGCCACATCCTACGCTTCCACTTTGCATAATTTGCGGGAGGAAATTAAAAAGAAAAGACGGGGTAAACTCGCAGCGGGTGTGTTGCTTCTTCATGACAACGCTCCTGTTCACACGGCGCGAGTTTCCAAGGCTGCTGCGCGAGATTGTGGTTTCGAAGAAATCCAACACCCACCCTATAGTCCAGACCTTGCCCCTAGTGATTATTTCCTGTTTCCGGATTTGAAAAAATGTCTTCGTGGAAAAAGATTTTCGGATGG
This sequence comes from Volucella zonaria, assembly GCA_963966105.1. Lineage (NCBI taxonomy): Eukaryota > Metazoa > Arthropoda > Insecta > Diptera > Syrphidae > Volucella > Volucella zonaria. Next base: position 87,146,537 of record OZ014530.1, on the reverse strand, counting down.
GATAAATGGATAAATGGGTATTTTGCAGAGAAAGAGGAAATTTATTTTTTTGAGGGTTTAAAAAAGCTTATCTCAAGATGTAACAAATGCATTGATGTTAGGGGAGATTATATTGAAAAATAAAAACAATTTAAATTGAATTCGCATTTTCCTTCATATCGATACCGAGAAAATATTGAACGCCCCTCGTAATTGTAGGAATACCTTTGAACAAACTCTTCCAATTCCGCAATCTCGTTGGGAAAAGTTATTTCGGTGCTGAGGCCGCAATGGTCACTGTCATACACGAAAGTGTGTAGACAGTTTGTAGATTGTTGGTTAGTGCATGTCAGTTGTATTCGTGAGTCGAACAGCAGAAGATCCAAATAGGACCTGTGTCTGGGAAACGACGGACTATCCGTCGCCTTAAGCCCGAGTCGATACATTATGCTGTGTTGACTCCACCAATTGAATAGTAGATTCCCTCTAGTACGAGTATTTGGTGTATTATTTCCCCAATCTCTATGTTTGGCGTTAAAATCTCCGCCGATAATAAAAAAGTTCTCCTCCAATTCCAGCCTCAGGAATCGAAACAGTGTCTCGAGCTCTAAGATGAACAAGGTGGATTGAGTAGCCTTAGGTTCATAGACAGACACCATGTACAGCCGCTTTCCACTACGGAGAGGAATATACACGATGCATGCTTCCAGCACTTGGAACCTACGTACTACACGACTGTATACTCTTTTAAAACGTATCCCTTTTCTTACGAAAATCGCAACGTCACCTCCCATAATGGAGTTGGGTCGGTTTCTCCGTACTACTTTGTATCTTCTGTGCCTCATTTTGTGTCTTTTGGTAAGCTTAGTTTCGCTAACCAAAAGCACATCAGGGGCTTGGTCTTTAAGCAACTTAAACAGTGTGGCTCTTCGTTCGAACCTAGTCAGTGAATTAACATTCACTGCAAGGACCTTCAGGGTTTGCTCCGCCATGTACGTACCCATTACGATTGAAGGTGCGTTAGGCCCGGCAGTAGCGCGTATATTTGATCTACCCGCTTAGCCTGTTCCTGTATTTGACGCTGAAGCTGAGCCATCTGCCCCTGAATAGAGAGCAAGATAGCCAGCATGGTACAGGTTTCGGTGCTCTAGACGCTGGGGCCTAGAAGCTACCTTTGCTTGTTATACCGTAGTCCCCCTACCTGCCGCGATTTGGGCGTAGGTAATTTGGGGAGTAACGGTATTTGTGCCTGCACGAGTGAACGTTTAACTTCCACTTTCTGCTGCCGAGCCAGATTTACTCTTTTGATGTATTAGAATTTGGGACAACCCCGATAATTTGCGGTGTGTCCCATATTCCTACATAAAGGACAAGAGAGTTGGCTTTTCTCTGACGTTCCGTCCTTACCTAGAGCGCATTCCTCTGACTTGTGGTTCTTTCCACATTCACGCATCGAGGCTGCATTTCGCAGTTCGACGCAGCGTGCCCGAACCTTTGGCAGCGAACACATTGTAAAATGTTTTCGTTCCTCTTTAATTTTTCCCTGTGTACAACCTGGCAGTCTAGGACTTTTATACTCCTTAGACCGTCCAGTTTGCTGTTGGGACTTAGCTGGACCAGGAAGAACGGTAGTTTCCGCTTCTCCATTTTGGCTCTAGCCGTGACAAATGGCTTGACCCCCACGAATTTGAGCCCTTCGCACTCCTTCTCTTTCAGCAGCGCAAGGAGCTCCTCCGGATCAGTCGACGGTTCTAACCCCCTCAGCAGCATTGTCTGCAGCTTCTCCCCCTTCGGGGTGTAGGAGAAGAACTCCGTCGTCGAATCCTTCAATAAACTTTTAATTTTATGGTAGCGCTCCACTGTATTACAGTGCCTATCTAAGCTAAGTCTTTTAATATAAAAATTATTGGCTATGGCCGACTTACATAGTTCTTTTGTTTCCTGTAGTTCCATCTTAAATGTATTTATAGGTGGAACCCTTTGTTTTGAAATTTGCTGTTTATGCTGTTGTTATTGTTGCTACTGCTGTTGTTTTTGCTGCTCTGTTGTTGTTGCTGGTGGCTTTTAAGTTTTTGTTGGTGTTGTTGTAGCACCTGCACTATTGTGTTTGTTTGGTGTTGTTCGTTCTGCTTTTGAGCTAGCTGCGTCTGCTGTTGCTGTTGGGATTGCTGTTGCTCTTCCCTCTTCCTTCTTAGCATTTATTTTCCATTTATGGCTAGTACTCTTTGTTGTAGCATTTTGATGCTACTACTGATCGACTCCATTTCTTCCTCTTCATCTTCCGATTCGGTTGACGCCAAGGAAGCGAAGCTGTTCTCTTTCAGATGTTCGTGAACATCTGAGGCGAATGGGTTGTTGTCGGTAAATTGCCCGGGACGATTCATTGCTGCCATTGATAGCGCTGATTGCGCCCCTTCCCTTACTCCACCAAGCAGCTCGACAGTGGAAGTTGGTAGGGTGGGACGTTGTACAAAGCTAGAAGTTACCCTTAACTTCCTCCTTCTCTTCGTCTTTGGTTCTGCCCCTGCTGGTGTTTGGCTTGAACCACTTGATATCTCGTCTGTCTTATCAGCGGATCCCGCTATTGGCGTAGTCGACCGCTCTCCACAATCCATCGCGTGATGTTGTTTAACACTTTCTTTATTTTTTTTTCTTTTAATTGAAGAAGAAAAAAAAAATACAAAGCATTTGTAGCAGTATCATGTTTTATGCTCCACAAGTGTGGGGAGTTAAAAAATATGAGATTGAAATGCTGTTGCGCTTTTATATTAGGAGAGCGTTCCATCTACCCGAATACACATAATTATATAATAACGATCGAAAAGGTGTATCTTCACTCTACACGAAGATCTTAAAACTCCATGTGGATTATATCCTAAAAGTGCTTAGAATTGATGACTTCCATTTTCAAAAAAAAGCACAATACATACGAAAACGGGGTGATACAAAGAATGTCTACAGATACCAAGAGAGAGTGCTGTCGAAATATTATAGACAAACATCGAAGCGCCGGCGCTCCTAGGATTGGTTAGTGAAACTAGGTCTGAGTTAGGTCTGACAAGAAGTCTCAGTCAAAGCCCAAACTAATAACGTGTTTCGACCTTTGACTATTGAATTTATGTCTAATCCTAGGAGAGATCAATTTGGACAGCCGAAGGCCGAACTTCAATTTGATGAAATCGGGGTTTGACCAGTCCGATTTAAATTACATAGTTATAGGAATGCGTTAGTTTGTTACACTTAGATATAATAAAACCTAATGCTTTAATTTAAACATTTATTGTTTCAATATTACAAGAATGGATTGATAACTAATCAGAATAATTAAATTTTTTAATTGTTATTTTGTATTATGATAATACTTAACAAAAAACTACTCTTTATTTTGGCGTTGTGGCATGTTGAGTTGCACAATCCGTTTGATCTTTTAAATTTACACAATTGTGAAGAACATTTTTTATTACAGTGACATTTTATGAAAGCTAAGGCCCTAAACTTACAATCTTTTGTACTGATCTTCCTTAGAAACAGATGAACGTCGGGTACTAAGAAATTTCTCTTTGCATCCTTACAACTGGTTTCTAGCAAAAAGTGTGTTTATTATTCCGTTTTTCGCTCTTGCTCTGTATAAACCATCAAGCATTTTATCTTGTACTATGCCAAAAAATTCCACAATTGTTAGATTTTTTTTGTACAGATAATTGTTTCATAACATTTTGCTGAGCTTGAAGACCTTCAATATCATTTATTTATTTTTGTTATATTAATTATAAATTCTGCACAGTGAACGTATGTTACTTTACTTCCGAAGCCTTCGGATGCACGAACTATTCACATATTATGAATGTACTCGTATGTACATGCCTTGCCTTTTAGGCAAATACAACAAAACACATTTGAAGAAGTACTTTCAACAGTTATGGAATTTTATTGCTCTCTTGGTGACAAATGTCCAAGGGCTTTGTCAATGTGGTGATACTTCGTTTTTTCTACGGTTGAAGTACTCGTATTTTCTTTCTCTGTAGACGACGATGGCTCAGGCGTTTACATTTAATGTTTTGGGGTAAAATGAAATTCATATGTATATGTACCTACTTAGTTAAGAGAGAATAATATGTAAATAACAGTTGTACTATAAGTTGAAATATATGAAATACCGACAGTCCCCGATAGCCCGGCATTACATATATGTACAGTGCACTACGTATATTAAAGCAATCGCATCGCGGTGGCCATCCACCACAAAAGTTATGTAAGTAACATCATTGAAATGAATAATGAAATCGAAAATTCCAGGCATTGCTACTTAGTCGTCTTTTACAGAGTACGAGACGAATCGGCCGATTTTTGTTATTCTCTCTTCTACTGTTATTTGTTTTTTATACCTTGGGGTTAATCTACCGTAATTACGAGTATTTCATTGATCTTCTTCATAAACTACTTCCACCATAAATTGACGGAATTTATTCAGAAAATTAAAAATACAAGTTTATTCATCTAAATCTATATTGTCCCCTTCAAAGTAATCCCCATCGACTGCAACACACTTATGCCAGAGCTTGATCCAATAATCGAAACAGTTTTTATATTCGGTTTTCGGTATGTCCATCAGTGCTTTTTGCGATTTTTCCATTACTTCCTCTTGGCTGCTGAAACGCCTTCCCTGTAGAGGTTTTTTATCTTCATTGAACAGAAAGAATTCACAAGAAGCCAAATCAGGTGAATTCGGTGGCTGTTGGATGGTATTTGTTGCATTTTTCGTCAAAAAATTACGAATAATAATGGCACTGTGCGACGGTGCGTTATCATGGTGCAAAATTCACGAGTCTTCTGCCCACAATTCTGGTCTCTTTCGGCGAATTGCTTCACGCAAACGTCTCATAACGTCCAAATAATACTCATTGTTTACTGTCTGGCCTTCTGACAAAAATTCATGATGCACTACACCGTTGTAATCCATGAAAACCGTGAGCATTACCTTCTTTTCTGACTGAAAACGACGCGGTTTTTTTGGTCTCGGCTCATTTGGTGAACGCCATTCACTTGCCTGATGTCTGGATTGCATGTCGTACTGATAAACCCACGTTTCGTCTCCAGTAATGATTCTTTTGATGAATGTGGGATCGGATTCAGCCTAGCAAATCATCTCTTTTGCGACGTCAACACGTCTTTTGCATGAAATTGAGGTCTTTTGGCACCAATTTTGCTGCTACACGACGGAATCTCAAATCATTAACCAAAATGTATTGGACAGATCGGATCCATAGGCAATGTTCAAGTCCTCCGCTATCTCTCTGATGGTTAATTTGCGGTTATTGACCAACGTTTCGTTGACTTCATCAATGTTTTCGTCGGTTTTCGATGTCGATGGTCTGTCAATGCGTTCATCATCTTCGACTGACTCACGACCACTTTTGAACCGCTCGTTCCACTGGTAAACGACCGTTTTTTTTTTAGAGAATCGTTGCGGAAACACTTTTCCAACATTTCCAACGTTGGCGCACCATGAAATCCGTTTTTTACGCAAAATTTAATACAAGTTCGTTGTTGCAAATTTAAATCCATTTCTAAAATTGTAAAAAATCAGACCAACAGACACAGAGATAGGTGTATCCTTGGCTACGTAACTTTTGCAAATGTCAAGCTATGATGCTAAGATTTAGAGGGAATGTCAACAACAGATTTACCAACTTTAAACAATAAACAGAACTCAAATCGGAATAATGGGAGCACCACACGGTGATTTCCCCCGGGAACTTTTTGATCAAGGTGGTACACATATTTTGCATTAATATGGATTGTATAGCCCAAGCTGTCTCCTGTTGAAGATTTTCGTCATCTATTTTGTTTACATCAAAAACAACTTGTTTTCCGAGCCAGTCATACTTCATTTCGGATCTATTTGCCAAAAGTTCCCTAACGTCACAGATTTGCGTATTCAAGAGGTTTTGTGTTTTGTCAACCTTTTAGGTTGAAGAAAGAAAATTGTAAAATTAATTTAATCCATTTATCTACGAGGTTCGGTTTCCGACCGAACAATGATACAAGGCATTGTTTCTCAAATTTTTTTTTTATTTTTCTTCATAACATAGTTAGTCTCCTTGTAACTCTACACACTTCTCCCAGCGATGCTCCCATCTCACTAACCCGTCCAAATAGTACTTGGCGTTTTTCTCTGCAAAATAAGTGTTCATGACGGTGATTGCCTCCTCATTTGACGAAAATCTCTGTCCTCCGAGCGCAGTTTTCAGATGAGGAAACAAAAAGAAGTCGTTTGGGGTTAGATCTGGTGAATAAGGCGAATGGTCAAGCAGTTCAAACTGTAATTTATGGAATTTCGCCATGGCAACCGCTGCGGTGTTGCCTTTGACGTAAGCTTTAGGATCATGGAAGTTCGAAAGCACCGTTACAGCTCTTTTATCCATCCACTTCATAAAATTCAATCCACTGTCACTGATTTGCCAATCATTTTCTCCTCTTTTCAATTCTTTGTCGCTTTTGATATTTTTTGGCAAGAATTTTCTGTTTTGCTGAACCGTTCCACAGGCGTTTATTTTTTTTGTTTTAGATCAAGTAACAACATATCATATATGAAGTGGAGAAGTTGCCAAAAAAATCTTATGATTTTTATTTGCAAAATCTGACGTCAAGTCTAACACAACACGTTCCAAGCCTTTTTTCAACGAGGTTTCCTTTTTTTCCGGTGTAAATATCGAATTTTAGGACGTGGCTACTACTGTCGTACAACATCCGAACTTTCAAACTTCTCTTGATTGGCTTTTTTGGCGTGTACTGTATAAGAGTAGAACGACTTTCAAAAAGAGAAAAAGTGAAATAGTTAACAAAAAATTAATAATTTATTTTACCTTTGAATTCAATCATTGATTCATCTACAGCAAGAAATTGGCCGGGATAAAAGAGCACTTGGAATCTGACTTGCAACTGATCCAAAAAAGGTTGAACTTTGTATAGTTTACTGAATATTGGTGATCCTCTTTTCGGCATCAGTGATGAATCATTCAAATGTAAATTACTCAAAAGCCAATCAAATCTTTTACCGGGCATAATGTTTGAAATATATGAATCTCGTAATTCAGGGCGAGTTGACCAATAATATCTATAGCTTCCCTGAGGCTTTATACCCAATAGAAAGTTGATTCCAATAAAAGCTTTTATCTCTGAACAATTTGTGGGAGTGGAACATTTGCCTGATTGCTCAGAAAACAAATTGGTTTGGAACACGTTGTGATCAATAATTTCTTGTTTTAAATTTTACTGAATATTGAAGCAGCATCATGGTTTTCAAAACATTCAACTTCTTCAGCTGGACCGTGCTTTGTGCCTAAAAATCCTACTACTTTTTTCAGTTCACTTAGCACAATTTCGACTTCGATGTCAAAATCATCTTGGGAAACATAGTTGGAAAGATTTTGTCTCCTTCCATTGTCAACTGCATCAAGAACATCTAGATGTTGGATATCTTCTTCAACAATTATGTCAAAGATACGTTGAAGATTGTTTTCTTCATCATTGTTGTCAAATGTATCGTCTATAGTTTAGAATCTTCGTCTGATGGAATCTCTGCCAAGATGATGCTTCACAATCATTTCCTTCGAGCAGATACAGCAGATAATGGACTTATTGACGAGGGCGGGTCAATAAGTCCGTGACTTTTTGAATTTCTGACCTCTTTACTGCAACAGCAACACTGCTGTTTCGTGGACGAAACATGGATCCATCACAACACACCAGAGAACAAACAACAGTCAAAACAGTGGGTTTCTAAGGGTGAATCGGCGCCAAAGAAGGTCAAGGTGGGTTTGTCAGCCAATAAAGTTATGTCGACTGTTTTTTGGGATGCACGCGGGCTACCTTCAAAAGGGAAGAACAATCAATGGGGAATATTATGCCAACTTATTGGACCGATTCAATGACGATTTGAAAAAAAAACGACCTCATTTGGCCAAGAAAAAAGTTCTTTTCCACCAAGACAATGCAAGGGTGCACACATGTGCAGTTGCCATGGCAAAAATCCATGAATTGGGCTATGAATTGCTCCCTCATCCACCCTATTCTCCAGATTTGGCTCCGAGCGACTACTTCTTGTTCCCAAACCTGAAGAAATGGCTTGGTGGAAAAAGATTTGACTCCAATGATGAAGTCATCTCGTCATTTTGAGGACCTCGACAAATCATTTTTTTTGGAAGGGATAAAAAAATTGGAGAAGCGTTGGACAAAGTGTATAGAGCTCAAGGGAGACTACGTTGAAAAATAAAATTATTTTTTTATCAAAAAATCTGTGTTTTAATCCAAAAGTCACGGACTTATTGATCCGCCCTCGTATCGTTTTTATTTAGATTCCTACATGCCATAGTTCTTAAAATTCTGCTGATTACATTAATATTGAAAAACAAATTTGATCAAAAGTAAATTTAACTACTAACCTTTTTTGCACCACAATTTTTGTATTTTAAGATAAAACCACTGTTCAATGCCCACTGATATGATATTTATACCACCAACTTAAAACGTTTACAGGTAACCGATATTTGGCTAATTCGAACAAAATACGTTTTCAGCGAACAGATATTAAAATAAAAAAACTTAATTTTCACTAAGACTACTTCACGATAAACCACGAGTCGCGAAATTATAAAAACCGTTAGAGCGTTTTTACATTTCAAGAGAGACACCTCAAACTACCCAATTTTTCCATACATCTAGGTGGGGTGAAAAGTAACCTCCTTGGGAATGAAAAAAATTTTTTTTTTATTTTATTCAATAAAGTCCTCTTTTAGTTTGATACACTTATTTCAACGATTTTCCAACTTCTTGATCCCGTCCGAAAAGTAATTTTCCGGAAGGTCTGCAAAACTCCTCCGTGGCGTCGATGATTTCCTCGCGTGAGCTGAATTTTTTATTGATGAGCCGTCTTTTGAGGTTCGGGAAGAGTTAATAGTCCGAGGGATCCAAATCCAGTTACCAATCGACGCCAAAAGTCCGCCCGATTCCACATCAGCAAGTCCAAACACTCTTTCAAAGTGCTCTCGCCTTCGTGTTTTTAGTCATTCGTGGCATCCAGCGGTAGGATAACTTTTTCATATGCAGAATATTGCCCAAAATATGGCGTGTGCGCTCAGTACTAATCTTTGTGGTATCTGTCATCTATGATGTAATCTGACGGAGCATTAGCCCCATAATATTTATCCAACTTTTCTTTTGTTTCCTTCGCCGTTTTGCCTCTCAAAAAATAATGTTTTATGTGAGAACGAAAATCGTTTTTGTCCGTACTCAAGATGATGCCAAACACGTCAACAACAATCAGCTGTCAAAACAAAACTAAAGACAGCATCGCATTGAAATCTGGTATGTCTGCCTAAATATGAACGGACTTCAAGTCACCATAACCTTTTTTGCAGTAGCAGCGCATTCTGGAGGTCAAGGAGTTTACTTTTCACCTGCGTCGTCTCACTCTTACATTGGATGTATTTATTTTTTCAAAAATAACCTTCAATTTGTATAGAAATGTGGTATAGAAAACATACCATTGCATATTAAAGCATAGAAAAATACGTTTTTCATACCATCGGCCCTGAAAGAGTTAAGCGATGTAATTAAAAAGCAATTAAATTACGTCATCAATATTTGAAACTGAATTTCTAATCTTGCAATGAGTTCGTAAATTTTCTCGGCAGCCATTCCGTTTTTTTTAGAATTTTTGACCTTCCTGCATTCTTTCAGACAATTCAGACTTACTTGTATTATCAGTTTCATTTTCCTTCTCACCGGACGAGATAGCGTTTTCCAATTCTTTCTCTGTCTGTCTGTCTGAAGAAGCTTTTTTATCAAATCTGGCAATGTTTGAATTCCGAAGTGAGCTTTTCATCCTAGAAAAAAGTGTTTCATAAAAATATAAAATAAAACGCACTTATCTCGATGCTGGGTCAACTAATGACTGCCTCTTTATTTTCCATGTTTGTCTAATATCGGTGGGAGTAGAACTCTTTCGTGTGATGAGTGTACTCTCATCGAATTGTATACACTACACTTTCCTCTTTTATCAAATATTTAGACCAATTTTGCTTTTGTTTTTTTTTTTTTTATGGGAAATACATAAACAAATACTTTCTAATCCATTTAAAAACAGCCCAAGAATATATAATCTTCACAAACTTAAAATATATATAAATGAAATTTACTCAATATTTAATAATTTAGAAATTAGATTGATTTCCCTTCATTATTAATTTTTTTTACGTGAACAATATTGGGCCTTCGTATTTGATCCGTTTCATTGTTGGCTATTTCGATGTCTCCCTCATTTGTCGATACCACCATGTGAGAATCGGTGTGGTAATTGGAATTTAACCTATCTCATGGGCCTTCATTTCTTACTAGCACCGTATCTCCTATGTCTAAGTTTGACTCAGTAGATTTGCGCTTCTTATCTGCATACTCTCTTCCCTTGTTCTTCTCGATTTTGTCTGTCTCTTACTTCCTCATCATCCTTCCATCCATCCACGCGAAGTTACCTTCCAGCGATAAGGATGGTATTCTATCTCGTAGCAGCCTTCCGTAAAAAAGTTCTGATGGAGCTTTCCTTGTAACAGAATGTGGAGCATCATGACACATAATTAAATATGATCGTAAGTCAGTCCTCCAATCTCGTTTAGTGACATTTGACTGATTTTTATTCGCTTCATACGTCTCTATTTTGCCGCTCTATTTCTAAACTTTGTTGTGGCCAGTATGGGATTGTATTGTACAATTTAATGTAATAATGTTACAGTTGCAGAATTCTTTAAATTACGAACTTGAAAATTGTGGACCATTGTCCGTTGTAAGCGCACATGGGTATCGTAGCCTTGTGAAAATTTTCTTTAATACCTAAATTGTGTCCCCTGAAGTAACTTTCCTAATGACTTCGATTTCTTTATTCCTGTCATAATATTCAATTATAATGAATAAATTCTCACTTGAAGGAAGAGTTCCCATAAAATCTATTGCGACATCTATCCAAGGTCCAGTAATTCCTGCAGTCGCTGACGAATTTTTCTGCTTCTATAGTATATCAATTTTTCATGGATACAATCAACCAATCACGGATGTGATCCAGTTCCAATATTTTGGCACGCAATGATTTTGGCACCACGATTTTGATTCCTTGAAGAATGACATTATCACCACAATAAAACTCATTTCGGAATAACCTATGATCTTTCAGCACTTCCGCAGACCGGTCTTCCATATACAAAGCACTTTTTAATGCTTAAATTCCGGCATTTTTCCCGGATTGACCTGCTTCCATGGGAAAGCTACTGAAACTGCATACTAAATAAATTGCTTCTTCGTCATCGTAGGTCTTATATTGATTGACTTTTGAAACTAATCGCGAAATAGGGTGAGCAATGTAGTTTTTGCCTGGACTGTAATTGACTGTCTACTTGAAAGACTTCAACGAAGTACCCAGGGCTCTATTCGTGTACATGGCTCTTATTGGATGTTGTACCAAAAATTGTTTCCCAAGCTTTGTGGTCCGTTACCATTTCAAATTCCTTTCCCAAAAGATATATACTGAAATGTTCAACTGGCCAATGCCTCTTTTTCTGTTTGGCAATATATTTTCTCTCCCTTATCTTCAAACTGGATAAGTACAGCTCCTAATCCAACTGGGCTAGCATCCGCAATTACCTGTGTCCTATGTCTCACATTATAATAGCCACGATCTTTTTTATTGATTAATATGGTATAGCTTTTAGATTAGAAAAACCTTTTTTTTGTTCTTTACCCAAATTAAATTTAGAATTCTTTAATAATAACCGACGTAGAGGTTTTGTTGAAGTTGCCAAACGAGGAACAATTTTAGCACCAACCTAATTTACCAGACCCAAAAAGCTATTAACCTCGTCAGTGTTTAAGGGCTCTCGAAATTGATAGACTGCTCCTAACTTAGAGCGTGCTCGTACAATTCCTTTCGCTGAGAGCTTGTAACCCAAAAACTCAATTTCAGTAACCCTTAAGACACATTTGTCCATATTCAACATTACGTGGTATATTTTTGAAACATCTAACGCTTTTTCTAAGTTTCGGTTATGTTCTTCCATGGTTTTCGCATAAACTACGATACTCGTATCATCAATGAAATTGACACATCCTTTGCAAGGACGTAAAATTCTCTTCAAAATTCTGTGGAACATCTCAGGTGCACATGTTATCCCAAACGTTAACCGTTTATACTGGTGAAAACCAAGTTTTGTCGTAAACGTTGTAATGTATCCCTAATCCTCTGCAATTTCTGTTTGGTGGAATGCGTCCTTTATGTGCAATCTGGAGAAAAATCTGGCTAGACCAAAATGAAGTATTAATGAATCCATTGTAGGCAATGGTTGGTGTTCTCGTTGAATGGTCTTGTTAGCTTGCCTCATATCAATACACAAACGTATATATCCATATCTCTTCATGATAGGAACCATAGGCGAAATCCATTTAGAGGAGCCTCGGACTGGTTCTATGTATAATATCACACCTTGTTAACTGTTCAATTTTCTTCATTACCTTTTCTTCCAATGGTATTGGTATTTTTCGGTACGATTTATTTACAGGTCGTACGTTTACATCAATTGGGATATCCACTGTGATGCCCTTAAACTTTGGAAATTCGTGGTAATAAGGGTCGATTTGATTTATTTCGGTATAAACTTTTAATAGACCGAACTGCTTTGCTATTTCTGCTCCCAGCAAGCACCTTACCCATCACCATCAAATGAACCAAGAATTTGCTGTGCCTTGTGGCTTACATAAGCCGTGATGATAATGTTCGAGTTTTTTCCTTGATTGAATACTTTTATATCTTGGTCTTTGTCGACGATCTGTAATCAATTATATTTTTATTATAACCTGAATCAATAATCATTTTCAACTTAATTCCATCACGGGTGGCCGTGGGTGAAGTGGTAGTGTATTGGCTTCTTTGAAAATTAACTTTCAGAAGTCAGAAAACATTCTGTTTAGGATCACTTGGTCTGGGGCCTCTAGGGATACCAGAAAGAATTGGTGAACGTTTTCTATCGTCGGACAACACGGACAGCCACTTGCTAGTCGAAATGTAATCAGATACCTTGGGATCTGGCTAGATCAATATCTATATTTTAACAAACAAATATATGTTGCTCTGGCCAGAGCCAAAGGTGCTTTGCTTTTGTCCTTACAAAGAGACTGTTTTATAGCAGCAAACTCGATGCGAGGGTGAAGGTGATCTGCAGCTGCTGTATGGCCCTTATCCGGGATATCCTTTTATTTGGAAGCCCCTTGTGGTTCAACGTGAGAGCAAGTTTATTGGAAAAGATTCGGGTGTTTGAGAGGGCTTGTCTTAGGGCTTGTCTTCGATTATACAGAATACCAGAGTCTGAGTACATACAAATCTATCCTAATCAGGTCTTTTACAATAGGGCGAACCTAATAATCGTGGACCATTTTGTTATTGAGTTGACTCGAAGGCACATTTCAAGAGCAATGACCTCGACGAACAACCTGATCTCCGGGGCTCACTACCCCAATTATATGCATCACGAGAGACTACGCTTTGACGGTTTTGTTCCTCCAGAAGCGTTCCTCTACTTCGTTATGAAAGGTCTGATCCAGGATAGATTAGCAGTGCCGCTTATCTTCCATGTCGTTCGAACAGCTGCGGACAGGCGACTCAACTCCGACAGAGACGTCGCACATGGCAGTGCGGAGCGTCTCCGTTTCAGTAAGGTGGTAAGGAGTCGCGCCATGAGGGATGGTGCTCGGCAGCTCCAACAATTTTTGTGGCTTGTTAAAGGAGAAGAAGCTTCATCGTTGAATTCCTCCGGTAATAGATAGCTCCATGGGAAGCGAAGTGGGTCAGACTAATTTTTTAGCCGTGACCGGCTTACATAGGTTTAGGTAGTAGTAATCTAATTCTACCTAAGCTATTTAAGAAAAAAAAATTATAAGAATTAAAAAAAAATATACTATATACAGGGTGAGTTTTTTAACTTGAGACATCCAAATTACTCGAAAAATACGCGATATCGCGAAAAATGTTTCAGACAAAAGTCACAAGGTTCTGAGGGGGACATAAGATGGTGACCACGAGTTTGATCTTGAGACCCATCTTCAAGCTCAAACGAAGGTCACTTTTGATTTTTCAAATGATAATTCCTGATTTTCATTGCGTTGCCCTGCGTCATTTCAAATTGCAGAAAATCTGTTGTCAATTGTCAATTGTCAATTGATGCTTTGTGTTGAATTATTTGCTGGATGGGTTGCGATCCGGTCGATTTTGAATTATATTTCCCCTCATTGTAACACTATGTGATAAACGATATTTTTCGTTTTGTTGTCAGGTGCGAAAACGATCAAAGCGGATGGCTTTCCGATACGGGAACATGCGACATACAGTTGACCGTGTGAAAAACATTTATTTTCCAGATTCAGACCACAAACTCTCAATGATTGGACTTGTGATTTATTGATTGTCATGGCGAATGCTAGACGAATTGGAAATCGGATTCGCTTAAACTCAAATGGCATATCGGTTTGGATCATTAGAATTGTCGGAATGAGAACTTCCTCACCTTTGAACTTTCCTTTTAGTACTCTCGCGTGAATTACATTGCTCATGAGTTTTGTGACCGCAAAACGCGTTCCGTTGCATAATTTTGGTTGATTAAGATTGCGAAGCATGATGACGACTGAACCAACCTTGAATTGTTAATTGTGTGGTGGCAAGCCACGCACATCCAATGAATTCAAAAAATCAGTCGGATAGTTGGTTGCTCGTTTTCGTTTGTTACACAGTCTATAGATTTGAAGGAATGCAGGGAACCAACGATTTGTTTTTGAATTGTGCAGTTTAAGTGATCCACATCCTTGTTCTTTACCGCTAAAATTGTTCTTTCACTCAACGAATCGTAGTTTTTGTGGTTAACAATGATGTTCGGAAACACTTTTTTGATGAGCTGCTCTTTTGTTGAGATGAAATTGCAAAAATTCGGTGGGAACGAAATCAATCCATTCGATGCGTCGACAGGAAGACGACCATTACCGATAGTTAGCACTTGATTGGAGAACACTTCGGCAGATGGATCGTTTAGCAATGCAACTCGCATGTTTGCCGTTAGCTGAAGTTTCTTCACATAAAGCTACAATGTCGAAGATTTGAGGCAAGCATTGATCTCATGGGCAGCGGTCGATCGTGGTATTACTGGTAGTGTTTGCCGGAAATCGCCTGAGAGTAAAATCAACGCACCCCCAAAACGTCTTGCGTCATTACGCAGATCTTTCATATTGTGATTCAGAGCTTCGAACGCACGTTTATGCGACATTGTGCATTCGTCCCAGATAATGATTTTGCTTGCTACCAAAACTTTGGCCATTGCTGAATGTTTCGCTATCTTACATGTTGGTTCTTCAACCGCTTGGAAGTTTAATGACAATTTCAATGCCAAATGAGCGGTTCGGCAACCTTCCAGCAGCGTAGCCGCTATTCCAAAGGAAGCAACTGCTACAGCAATTTCTGATCTTGCTCGAACTGTAACCAAAATTAATGATTTGAGAAATGTCTTGCCAGTGACACCAGGCGCATCAAGGAAAAACATGCCAACATTTCCATCATCAATTGCCTTCATCACCGTATCGTACACTTCTTTTTGTTAGAGATTCAATAAAGGTACATTCGTTCGAACCAATTGGCTTAATGCATTTTTGTCGTATTCACGTTCACGTTGCAATTCTCGTTCGAAAGCGTCATTTATTCCACGATCTGGCGATGGCACTCCTAACCTGACTAAGAAACTGTAGCACATGCGGCAACACATGTCTTCTATCAAAACTAAAGCCTGGTTGTGCATCTCTTCATTCATCTCAAGATGGGGATTCTCTGAATGGACACGAACTCGATGCAAAATGTCTTCTAACATGTCATCCTTGTACTGGTCCTACAATTCACGTGGGTTCGATGGAAAACATGTGGAAATAATAATCCCAAATAATGTGCGTATCTGATTTGGAGATGCGGAGACAGTTGCTTCAGCGATTGTCGTGTCCTAATGCGTATCGTTTTCGAGCAAATTGAGCTACTGACATGTAGCACGAAATGTTGGCAACACCACACCATTGACAGTTCGAAGTGATTCAAATGATGTCGGCCCCGGAACATTCACCAGCAATAGTCGCAAGTAAAAGCATTCATCATTCTTCGGATGAACTGTATAAATACGGCTAAGAGCTTAAGTAGAACACACATCAGGATGACCGGGAACTACATTGCCTTGCTTTCGACGTTGAAATTTCTTCGATGAAGCATTCCAAGTTTTTTTTTTTTTTAAAGAACTTAACACTCAAGTGGGTATGAATAAACTTATAATGCCTCAGCATGTGTTAAGTATTTTTGGAAAATGGGATAGAGAGAGAAAGGAAGATGTTTGGGCTCAGTGGTTATTTCGCTCCATGGGTGGCATCCAACATTTACTGGGGAGACTAAATTCTTGGTGAGAGTTACCTTGATGTTGATTTCTAGAAAACTACTCATCTTATTTGATTGTCGTTAACTGAAAAAAAGAATGTCTTTCGGGTGAGGCTGGGATTCGAATACCGAATCTTCCGGTTTGGAAGCCAGTCCACTATCACTTGAGCCACTGCCACGCGGCATCCCTGAGTTAAATAACGTACGTGCAAACGGACCACTTTGGCTAATCAAGAAGAAACTGGTCAATGTTGTCGGTGGTGGGTTTTGAGCACGTTGAGTGGCATTTGCTGCAGTGAAATAAACTCGTTGACCGTTCTCCAGATGCTCTGCCAAATGTGTAACAGTCGGATAGAGTTCGTGAATGGGTAATGAGAATATACGCCAAATCGCCTCATTGCAGCTTACGTATCGACCAACTTGATAGCGCATGATTTCATCATTGGGATCAGGAGCTTGTAGACCAAAAGCCGCCATTTCGCTGCCTTTCGTGACATATTTGCAGAAGTACTTGATGGACTTCATTGAATTGCAATACTCCACGTTACAATGCACCTTGAATGTTTTGGAAAGAAGTGGCAAATACGGAACAACTCAAGGGTTGTCGACCACGAAATCATTTCCTTTCACTTTGACTGTGATTGTTCTACCGCGATCATCAGATGATCGACGCCAATACAGTGGATAACCATCGTTGCCAGTTATAGTCTCATCAGTCAAATTTCGTGGATAACGCTTGGAACACTTGCCGTCGGCCATGCGTGGTAATTGTTAATGGATTAATGTTTGTAATTACGACATCATGCAGCTCTGGATCGGTTTCGGAATCAAGAATCTCGGCACATATGATATGCGCTCCGCTTCTATTTTGGCATACATATCGACGCAAAATTGCTGAAACAATCGGCGAAATCGAAGCAAATAGTTATCGATATTTTGGCGAATCATCAAATGATACGCTTAAAAATTCATTGCGCTGACCTTCTGACCTAAATGATATCAGCGACATTAGTGTCATATTGAAATGAAAATTATTATGATATCGATACTCACCGGTCAATGGATTTATCATCCTTGCCAAAACATCAGTGGGTATTGCAATGCATCGTATGAACGATGTGTTTCGGATATTCGTTGCAAACCAAATCAAAATTAAATCAATTGCCCAGAGTCCAGACGTGTGAGCACAATATCGCGTGATTCCGGATTTTCCACAACAATCACAACTGGAACCTTATCTATTGTTGGAGCGTTCAATTGGCGTTCGTGCGTTCCAGCAGGTCGTTTATCCGCTCTGATCACTTGGCATGCGATCCAACGCAGTTTTGAATAACTCAACCAATGCATGATGTTCATGAAGTAGCTGGTTCAGATCTCGAAGAATTCCTTTTCTCATTGCCGTATTGATTGTTAGGCGCTAATTTAGTTGATTTTCCACACTGCCCATGAAGTAGATTTGGAGGAATTTATGTTGTGCGTCTTCAAGCGGTAGCAATGATCCTTGGATCTATAGAGCCGATGACAAAATTAGAATCAATGATTTTCTTTAATTTATTTAATCTTAATTTCTTTAATTGAATTGAATTTCTTTAATATTTTATTACCTGGAATGTCGGATTGAATCTGCGTTCATCAATAATATCTGCTCCAAATGAAGTCATTTGAAAACATCCGTTATATTTCTGAGTGTTTGATAGAACATGACGTGATTCTGGTGTTTCGCCATGAGCAATGTTTTCGTTCGATTTCTTCATCCGTATTTAATTGATTGGCGATATTCCGAACTCTACTTGCATTACGGGTCGATGCGAAAGATTACATCTTCCGGCTCGCGGCATTGTGAATAACACTGACAAATGAATGTCACAAAAGCAAATAAGGAATTATCGATACATGTGCACAAATGTCATAACCTCACAAAATAAACATCGATGCAAACATGTGGTCAAATGTCATAACCTCACAAAATATACATCTTCATTGGCAACTTACCGTTTGAAAATAGAATTCCACACTAAAATGATCAATCAGAATGAAATGAACAGCGATTTCGAATTAATTTTCAAAGTAATCCACCTAAGAATTAATTGCACAATCCGAAATTAACGTTTGGATTGATTGTCGTTTCGCACGCAATCACGAAGAACATAATCATTCACAAAGTGCACTTCATCAGACTGAACTCACCTCTATCACTTTTCGATAGTAATTTTCACAAAAAATCATTTCAAAACAATGTATTGATAAAATTTTATTACAATAATTGTCGAAAGCAGATAAAAATTTGATAAAACTTGAAATAATGCTGATAAATTGCAACACACGTCTGCACAGCACAATATGTAGTATGCGATGGAAAGACTGTGCAAATGAATCAGATGTCAAAAGTTGATGCACACAATGCCATCTACTGGCAATAGTGGAACTAGCATTTGAAACCATATTCGTTTTTAACGTGCGACAAAAAAAGTTGCTAGAAAAACAATTGTCACACAAATTTGATGCAGAAACAATTGTCGCAAAAAAATGACAAAAAAAAATTGTCACAACGTAACGTAAACATAAACGTCATCTATCATGAAGATAGCGTAGTAAAATCGCTCCGTACAAAATGTATGGGAAAATGAATTTTCTTCATAATTTTTTTTTCGGAGATTTTTCGGGAATGTTCTTGGGTATTCTTCTTGTTTGGTCGGAGACCAGTCCGAATTATTGTGAATCATCGAAATCGGTCCAGGCATTCCTGAGTTATAAGCGTAGTAACTAACGTCACTCTCTTTTATTTATTAAGATTTATTTATTTAAAGTTTTATAGAGTAGGAGCAACTAAGGCCTTCAGCTGCTATTTTTAATTTTTGTTTATTGTTATTCAAATCATCCCGCTTAATGACTCACCGCTTAATTGAGTTACCCGCATAATTGAGCCAAAAAAAATGGCAATGAAAAAGTCCCATATAAAATATACAGCGATTTACCCCTTTAATTGAGTTGGGATAATTGCGTTACCCTCTTAATTGAGTCGTTTATTTAGTGCTGCCTTCTAAATCACATACATATAATCCCGTTTATTTGATTCGTTGAAAAATTCCCACAAAAAAAGTTGTGGCAATTTTCAAAGTATTAGAAGTTTGGCATCACTTTTTCCAATCATATGTTTTGTCTGTTTCATAAAAAAATGGTTTTTACATACATTTGAAAAAACAATATGTATTGAACGAAAAGAAGTAAAAGAAAAACAAAGGAAAATATGAGTGGAAGGAAGCGTACAAGTTTAAGCTTAAAACAAAAGTTAGAAATAATTGCTAATGTTAAAAAAAATATAAAAGATGAAGTGTGCGCGAAATATAGCTGCTCCAAGTCAACCATAAACAGAATTATAAGAAACAAGGACTTGATTATGGATCAACCAAAAAGAATCCAGTTGTCTACAAAACGTGGTAGAAGTGACGCATTTGGAAAAGTTGAGCACGCATTATAGCCGTAATTTCACGTCAAATGATTTTAGAAAGGCAAAAAAGTTTGCCGTAGAAATGCAAGAAGACTTCTGTCCAAAATCAGGCTGGCTATATCGTTGGCAGAATAGAGGAGGCATAACATTAAGAAAAATTCAAGGAGAAGCAGCGTCTGCCGATGTCGATGCAGCAAATTCATACTTCACATCAATTTTCCCATGCTTGATTTCTCGATATGAACCAGAACAAATACATATTTAATGCAGATGAAAGTGGCCTCTTTTTTAAAACGTTGCCGATATCAACTTTCAATAAAAAAGGATGCCCCATACGCGGCTTTAAAAGCTCAAAGGAACGTTTGACATTGCTCTTTATTTGTAATGCGACTGGCGGATACAAAAAAGTTATTGTAAGTGGCAAGTCAAAAAGCCCTCGCTGCTTCAAAAATAAAACTTTGCCTCTTGAGTATTACTCTTAAAATAAAGCTTGGATGACGCAGGATATATGGCAAAAGATTTTGCTTTCTCTTGACGCTGAAATAGAAAAACAAGGTCGAAAATTGTTCGTAGATCCATAAAACATCAGCAGTTTGACAACATTGACGTGCAATTTTTACTAGCTAATACAACAGCAGTTGCCCAGCCTCTAGATCAAGGTGTAATTCACAGCTTCAAGTGTTATTGCAGGCAAAACATTGTACGGAAACAAATTTCTGCTATGGAGAGTGGAAAATACTCGTACTTTGCCGATTTCACTAAAACGGTTAACATTTTCACTGCTACGCATATAATTAAAAACTCTTGGTGGCTTATGAAACCTTCATC
Organism: Volucella zonaria; assembly: GCA_963966105.1. NCBI lineage: Eukaryota > Metazoa > Arthropoda > Insecta > Diptera > Syrphidae > Volucella > Volucella zonaria. The sequence continues at coordinate 87,125,793 of OZ014530.1, read as the reverse complement.
TATAAGTAATTGTTTCAAAAAGGTAATATTGCGGTCGTCTTATTTTTTTAATTAAAATTTTTATTAAAAATTTTCAACATGTACAGACAAAATTTATTTCGTCTTCTGAGGATTCTAACTTTGAAGTGAATATCACAGACGATTTTATTGGCGATGGCGATTTACAATGCGAATTTGAGGACTATAACTTGCCATGTCATGGACAACTTACAGATGAGGAAATCATTCATGAAATTACAAAAGATCCGACTTCAGAATCCTCTGATGAAGATGAAGAAGAAATTGATAAAAATCCCGCTTCAAGTAATATTTCTCACTCAATATACTACGCGAATTTTTTCTTCCGACCAATATTTTTTCTCAAGAATTGGATAATATGGAGATACATATTGTCGATCATTTTTTTAAAAACCAAATGCAATCTGTAATAACTGATTTTTTTAAACCTGAAGCATAAACTCTCAGTAAATTGAAGGCCTGTCAAGAGCCATTCTAAAGTTGCTGACTTTACATAATTTTATAACTGATTTTTGCACAGATCCAGTAGAAACTTGAATATGTATTAATATCTTTTTGTTCTTTTTTTGATGAAGTTTGTTTAACTTTTTATTTGTTTTAATAAAAATAGCATTTTTAAATTTACATTAACCATGTATATTGTAGCAAGCCATAGGAGAGAAACTGATAAGAATGTAAGAAATATAAAGTGGAAACACTAACTAGTGATTGTAAAGTGGCCACACTAGGAAAAGAGTCTGTCGGTAGGTAGGAGATTAGTCGTAAGTCAAACACTGTAGAATACAGACGCCTATAAGCAACCAAATAAAGAGCGTAAATTATATATTTTTTTAAAGGATTGTGTTTGTTTTATTCGCGATAAGACTAAAGGCTAAAATATATTTGAAAAACCTGCAGTTTCTTTTAATTGCGTCATTGGACCAACTAACCGAGTATCGGTTTATTGATTTTGTCAGTAAATTGCATCGAAACCTCGGATTTTTCGCCGACTCAGTTAAGCGGGAAATACTGTACTCTACATATTACTGCTGTTGTCTTTTTTTTTTATATATTAATTTATATAGGTTACAGAGTTTAAAGAAGTTCATCATAGTATTAAAGTTTTTTAAAGTTAGCATTGGAGAGTAAGTCAGTTGAGTTAGTGTTATGGAAGATACATTTCCGAATGTTTTCAAAACGGGTTCAGTTGTCCAGTATATCCGCGATGGAGATGGTTGCTTGGTTGCAGTAAGGGCATTGCGAGGAACTATTTTTTTCTAAGTAGTGTTCATGAGAGAGTTTGGTGTGTCCCAATTTAAGACGGATACATTTAGATAACACTATTTTTGTTTCAGTGCTTATCTTTTTTATATTTAGGTAGTCTCTAATGTCAAGTTTTTGTTTGTATGAATTTTTGTACCACTCAGAGGAATCAATAATTAAGAATTTAATTTTAATTTAATTAAGAATTATTACATCTGAACAACCGAATGTGAAACAGGTTAATCTTTATTCTACGTAGTTTTTTTTTGCCTCAAAGCACTTGCAAAATTACGTTATTTGTCACATGTCATATCGCTACACTCTCCTACACATCAACACACTAGTTGTGTGTTAATACATTCACCATAATCTAAGTTTTTACCTCGTCGCCAAATGTACCACTTTAAATAAAACACACCTATATTCTTGTTGGTCAACTAACGACTGCCTCGTTATTTTCCACGTTTTGCTAATATCGATTGGAGTAGAACTCTTTCGTGTGATGAGTGGTACTCTTTTCTGTATACACTACAGTATGTAAATGCAATACAATACTACTTTTTCCCACAATATAACTTCAAATGGCGATTGTTGTATACCAGTTGACAGAACTGGAAGACCTCAGTCCAAAGGTTACTTTTATTTCTGTACGTCTCGGTTGGCATGCTCGATGCTTCCCCGACTTTGGGAATAACGCGGTTTGCCATGCACTAGGGACAATTCGGGCCGTATAACTTCAACTCTTCTACGACACGGTTGGCAAATTCTCGTCCATTGTCTGATTGAAGCACAGAGAGCGAGTCCGAAGTGCAGAAGATATCAAGCATAACGTGAGCAGTCTCTTGGTTTTGTATGTAGGGGACATAGTATCAAAAATAGATTTTGATAGTTTAAAATTTATTTATAATCACGATCAGGACACGTTTTCTTGTCTATAAGGTACACTCGTCATCAGTTTAACCACTAGCTCCTTTTTAGGGTGACTTTTTTCTTGTGACACGTGACACGTTTGACATAAATCTAAACAAAATTATTAAAAAAGATTGGCTAAACTCTTTTATGACATTTGCATACTTATTATTCAAGGCTTTAATTGTAAGATCTCTACCGCCATAACCTCATTCGTGATGAGCACTTTCAATCAGATCGAATCTCGTCTGTAATGTAGTATGGGATATTTTTTGTATCGGATAATACTCGGAGATTAATCAGTTTTTTTTTTCGCTCTTTTCATATTTTCGTTTATTCTCAATATTCAAATTAGTAATTTATTCAAGTTAGTAATTTTCTGCCTCAAATTTCGGTTTTAAAGTTTGGTTCACTGATTTTTAGGTTTACACACCCTAATGCACATACATATCTACATACGTATATCAAATAACAAATGAATTTATTGGAAGGTCGAAAAAAGAATGAGGATAACATGTAAACACCTGTTTGAACATGTAACAAGTGCAGTACAAATCGACGTTTGACGAATTTACCACAGACTCTTCTAGGATAGACTAGGCAAAGCCCGTAACAGATTATTTTCTTAACTTTCGACATTTGACTAAAAAGTTTAGTACTTCTCGGTTTGACTAAAAATACATCAGTCAAAGGCCGAAACTTGAATCCATTTCGGTGCTTGCCGAAAGGCGTTGGTGAAACCTAGGATAGGAACCAGTCATTCTACGAAGGGGGTACATATCGACCTTTGACTATAACAGATATACAATTCTCAGGAAAAATGAATTGGAAGCCACAGCGGTACCAGATGTTAGCTAGTATGAATGAAAGTGATAGATCGTTCTTTGTTGAACAAGCTTGCAGATCACTTCATCGAATGGTTTATAGCACCTTAAATCACAACTTGTGTGAAAGAACTATTTTTAGGATAAATATAGTACAACACGCATGAAATAATGCTGGTATTCAAGATACTCGTAGATCTTAAGACTCAATTACACACCTATTCTATTCATTCTATTCTATTTTAATTTATTTTTATTTTACTGGAAAGATTTCAGTTTTCTCATGAATCGCATATTTATCTTATGCTAATATTATTTGTTGTTTAAAGTTATTTTTATTTTTTATTTTTTTAAAGAACTTAACACTCAAGTGGATATGCATACACTTATAATGCCTCAGCATGTGTTAAGTTTTTTGGGAAATGGGATAGAGAGAGAAAGAAAGATGTTTGGGGTCAGTGGTTATTTCGTTCCATGGGTGGCATCCAACATCTAATGGGGAGACTAAATTCTTAGTGGAAGGTGACTTGATGTTGATTTCTAGTTAACTACTCGTCTTACTTGATTTTCGTTAACTGAAAAAATGGAGGGCTATTCCAAAATCAACCTCCGAATTGAAAAATATTTTTTAAAAAACCCAAAAACATTAATTTTTTGCACAAAATAGTTTTATTATTGTAACATCTAAATTATTTTTATACATAGTCCCCGTTTAGATCTATACATTTTTGGTAACGTGGGACGAGCTACCCTGCTTAAAAAATGGCACCGCCAGTGCGTTGAGGCATTGATTCACACATAAGTTCCTCTTTACTTCCAAAATGTTGAGATGCAATGGATGATTTCAATTTTGGGAGAAGGTCATAATTACTTGGTGCCAAATCAGGACTGTAGGGAGGGTGATCGAAAATATCCCAATTGAACTCCTCCACTAAAGTTTTTGTGCGTGCAGCAGTGTGTGGTCGTGCGTTGTCATGCAGAAGCACCACACCTTTGGGAAGCATTCTTCGTCTTTCGTTCTGGATTGCTCTTCTCAACTTACGTAGAGTTTCACAGTAAACCGCTGCATTTATTGTGTTTCCAGGTTCCATAAACTCAATGCCTTTACTGTCCCAGAAAACTGTGGCCATCATTGTTCGATAGGAAAAAGTTTGTTTGAATTTTTTTGGCTTGTTTGGGGAATGAGTGTGCATCCATTGCTTTGACTGTTCTTTGCTTTCTAAGTTTACATACTGGACCCTAGTCTCATCTCCAGTCACAATTTGCGGTAAAAATTCTTCACCTTCCATTTCTAAATGTTCGAGAAATGCTTTTCCTGAATTGATAATTTGTGTCTTGCGGACATCTGTGAGCTGTTTTGGGACCCAACGGGCACAGAACTTCTGGTAACCCAAGTTTTCAGACACGATTCTGTATAGAGTAGTTCGAGAAATTTCAGAAATTCTTGTCGCATGATCTGAAATCGTAAAACGCCTGTTTTCTCGAACAAATTGGTCAACTTGGTGAGCCCCGTCTTGATTCATGATCGATTTGCGCCCTTGGCATCCTTCAGTATGCACATCTGTGCTCCCGTTTTTAAATTGTCTACACCAATCATGTACCGAACCATCACTTATCACTGTATGTATTGCCGTAAATAGCACATAACCGACAATGAATTTGAGCTGCGCCATTTCCTTCGGCTTGCAAAAAACGAATTACACTTCGTACCTCACAGGCGGTGGGAGATAAAATTGTATTCTCCATGTTAAAACGGCAACTATTGGAAAAATACTGAACGAAAACGGTCGAAACTTGGCATATTATTAGAGAATAATGTACTGGTTGCGACATGCAGAAACACATCATCGAAATGCACGTATGTAATGAATTGTAACACATCGGAGGTTGATTTTGGAATAGCCCTCGTATGTCTTTCGGGCGAGATTGGGATTCGAACACCGAAATTTCGGATTTAGAAGCCACTACCACTTGAGCCACGGCCTTTGTTTCTTTAACTTGCGGGTTGTCGCTACTTTCTGTAGAACTCATAGTTGCATCTGTTGAAGAACTGTCAGAAAAATGGTTTAAGTTTTCTTTTCATAATGCGTCGGCTACTACGTTGGTTGTACCAGGTTTATACATACATACGAGTATATTGCGGATTATAGGCTGACGCCATCATTGGCCCGTACTTTTTCGAAGATGAGGCTGGAAAGACAGTTACAGTAAATGGAGAACGTCACTGCAACATGCTGACCTGCTATTTTTTTTCCAAAATTGAATGAATTTGGTCTGGACGATCTCTGATTTCAATGGAATAGTCCTACTTCCCACACAAGCCATCAATCAATTAATTTATTGCGTGCGAAATTTGAAGATCGCATTATTTCGGTTAGAGGAGAAGTTCATTGGCCTCCAAGGCCATGCGATTTGACACCTTTAGACTTTTTCCTATGGGGCTATTTGAAGAGTAAGGTCTATGCCAATAACCAAGCTACAATTCAGGATCTCAAACATAACATCCAAACTGAAATTGCGGCCACTTATTCTTCAAAAGGTCATCTATGTTGTTCATAGCAATTCGTATTTGCCGTTACTTACTGAAAAACTTGTTTTTTCAATATCGTTTTCTTTCATCATGATTTGATGGAATCCTGATTCTAGGTCCAGTGTGGATAAGTGCTTCGATTTACCTAAATTGGATAAAATCACGTTGGAGTGATTCGGGACATTGGAAATGGGATATTTATCTGATATTGTGTTCTAGTTCAATTTTTTGTGGTAGATGACGCGTTTACTTTTCTGCGTTCCGTCATCATTTATGAATTTCTTTGGTCCAATCCAAAATGTTGTGTTATATAGATACTTTGAGGGTCTGATCATTTCTTCCTATAGTAGTTTATTCAATTCATTATTTAGAAATGCATTCAGATAGTGGGTATGGGTACTGGGTACTCCACATGGCCGGATCTGTTATTGTCCTGATTTCGGCTTTGACATCTGCTCAAAATGGTAAACTTTTTTCAATTTTAGAGTGGATTTCATTTCTTTCACTTGCTGTTGTAGTGATTCAATTAATTCATTGTTGATTTTACTTTTGTATGTAGTAGCGATATTATTGACTATATTATCACCAAAGAATATTTGTTGCCTAATTATATACCAGTACCTTTATGTACCAATACGATCTGTGCCTAAATCATTAATTTCATAAAATCTAACCTCGAAAATCAATACATAATAATAGTTTGTATGAAAACATTGATTGTTTTCAATTTTTAAACAATTGATAATTGTAGTCTATTTTTAGAACTATGACTATGTATAGTAATAGTTAGTAGCACCTGTATCGATTAGAATTTTTAATGTTTTTTTAATAGTTTTCTGAGGATGTATGGTGGTAATTCTCGTTCCTTACTCCTAAAAAAATCAGTTCCTTTTGGTCTTTTCTCCACCTGCCTTTTTTGGAATTGTTGACCCTGAAAATTATTCCTATTCTGTTGTAAATTATTGCTTTGTGTTTTGAACATATTATTATTTCTTAATTGGTATGTGTGCTGAGCTGCCTAATTTCATTGGTTCATTTTGTGCCTGATTATGACGTGGTGGAAATCAAAGGATATTATTGCGTCGAATGTCAAAATTGTGTTCCATATAAATTCACATAGGGAACTGCTGACTAAATTGCAAAACGAAATTCCAATATTGTTAGATTCTAGTTCTTGCGACTTAGCTAATGCTGATGGTAAATCTCCTGGTTGAAGTGAGAATAAAATGTTCGATAATGAAGCGTTTAGTCTGGTTATGAGTATTCTAAAAGCATTGCGTCAATTTGACTTATTTAATTCTCTAGCTATTTCACTATCCGTATCTTGTATTCCTATCTTCATTATACTTAATTTTTGTTCTATGATATGTATGGGACGTTTGTCAACTCAGCAGAAATCTAATCTTGATATAATTGCCTTAAAGCTAAGTACTGTACCATGATTGGTCAAAGTGTCATTTGCGCTTTGCGTTATCTTATTGTCAAAGCACCGAGATATCTTCTGCTGCCTTTGTTGTAGGGATTGGCTGAATAATGTGCTTACTGCCAGCTGATATGTGCAATTGGGATTCCCGTGAATTCCGGTAAAGATTTAATGACTTCGAAGTTTTCATTGCGAGGAATATTAACATTTATCACTTCATTTTGGTATCTTGTCACCAAATTAGTGTTTGTGATACTCGTACTTTCTAATGTTGGTTTTGCTTGCAGGTTTACACTATTCGCACTGCAGGTTTACACTATTCCCACTAAAATTTTCTCGTTAGGGTTAGACACTTTTTTTGTGGATATACTAAATTTTTTAAGTATGTCGTCCAGTATAAGGATATAATTCTTTTTCACTTATTGATGGCATGATATTTCTTATTTCTCTTTTATGGCATTATACTTGTTCTTAAGTTTGACGGGTAGACACATTTACAGTGTACTTATTTTATACAATAGTTGCAATATTTGAAAAGAGCTACCCCTGTTGAGCCCACAATTAATATTTTCGTTACTTGTTTTTTAATAAAAAAAAAAACTTAATTTATTTAAACTCTTAAATCTAATACAAATTTTACTTATGACCATATGATCAGACATATCGTAGACTTGTACAGCCTGACTTCGTCCGTAGAACAAAACTGCTGAGGCATATGGAACCTTCCTATTTATAGGCTGTTGTTATTTTGTTTGGTTATGACTTAATCAATAGTCTGGGTATTTCATGTGGTAATTTTCCATTATTTCTACAAGTGTGGTTTCCCTTATTATGAAACCGGTACTGGAACCAGTAGCCATGGTTGTACTCTGAGGTTAATGTCTTTTCCTCTATGTTTTGCTTGAAGCCATTTAAGTTGGTTGATGGACTGCCATCAAGTCAAAAGGTCTAAAATAATTAACAGAGCCAGCTATTGTCAATAATTCTTGTTCATTGGATATTTCAACACTGGCGATTCTGTTCAAATTAATTTAAGTTTTTCAAAAGCACTTATATACTTTGGATCGTTTGTATTAATTTTGGTATTTTTCTTCAGAAATAGGTTGATTAATTTTTGCGTAGTCCTTGAAAAATTTTCTGTAATATCCTGTGAACCAATAGATGATTTCAAGTAATTTTAATTTCAGAATTGTTTCTATTTTACTCATGTTCAGTTTAACTCCTTAATATGTGTACTTAGTATTCTGTTTCCATTGAAAGAACCTACAAACTTACACTTATCAATTTGTATTTTCAATTCTTAATTCGTCAAATATTTTTTTGCAGACTTATACAATAATATGTTCCTCTAATGTTGTGCTAAAGATCAAATGGCATCCATATATGTCACACATGTCTTATTAATTATATTGCCCGAATACCGACTTTATTAGTCTTTGAAATATCACTGGAATATTTTTCAGTCCAAACGGCATACCGTTATACTCGTAATGTCCTAACGTAGTCAAAAAGCTGTTTTTTTCATAACCTCCCCCTATAACTTGATGGAATCCTTTAACTAAATCTAAGGTGGTGAAATACTGCGGCTTTTCCATATTTTTTATATTTTTTAGATATTGGAAATTTGTCATCGAGAGTAATTTCGTTTAGTTTTCTGTAATAGATGGCTTTCTCTAAAGCCAGTGTTTCCAAGCTAACTGCCTCCTGTTTCGTACGCTAAATTGGTTGAGGTCCCATTCCACTTGCGTGCGCCACATGAGTCGTCTTCCTCTACTGCGCTGTCCCCAGGGCGGATTCTAAGATTTTTCGGACCGGAGCCTTGGTGTCCATCCGCTCTAACATACATGACCCAGTCACTTTAGTCGTTGGGTCTTCGCTCTTCTGGCTAAGTCGATATCGCTGGACAACTCGTACAGTTTCCATTCACCGTCTATGCAGACGGGACCGAAAATCACCCGAAGAATTGTCCTCTCGCAGCAGCCAAGAGCACCCTCTTCCAATTTTGATGAAATTCATGCCTCTGCTCCATAGAGCCGGACTGAGATTATTAAAGACTGATATAAGGTCATTTTGTTGTTCGAGAGAGGGCCTTGGAAGTCAATTCCCTTGTTAGCCCAAACAAGCAGTGATGGGCCAGAGTTATTCTTCGTTTGATTTCAGCGCTGGCGTCGTTATCTAAATTGATAGCGGATCCTAGGTAGACAAAGTTGCTAACTATTCCAAAGTTATATCTGTCAAGGGTGATGTTCTATCCGAGACGTCAGTGTTAGATGTTCTTTTTTGCCGATTGCATATATGTACTTAGTTTTGTCCTCGTTGACCGTTTAACATATCTTTGCCGCTTCCGTCTCAATACTTCCGAAAGCGTCACTGGCATCACGCTGCTTTATTCCGATTACATCAATATCATCAGCGGATGCAAGTAATTGGACGGACTTTTGAAAGATTGTGCCTCTTATGTTGGCACGTGAGCTTTGCACTATTCTCTCAAGAATGATGTTAAAGAAATCCCATGACAGCGTGTCGGCTTATCCAAGTCTTGTTTTGACATCAAAGGTCTCGGTGAGTTCTTTATGCATGCCAAACTAGAAATTGCTCTGTGTAGCTCGTCTCTATAGATACTGTCGTACGCGGCCTTAAATTCGATGAATTGGTGGTGTGTTTCGACTTGGAGCTCGTGGGTTTTTTTCAAGTTCTGCCGTAGCGAATATGGTGGTCTTTCCTGGGCTGAAGTCACACTGATATGGATCAATCAGGTTATTGGCGCAGTTTAGAGGATCTTTTTCCTTGATGATCAAACAAACAATGCTGAGGTCCCATTCACCGGCGAAGTTTTTATTCTTAAACGTCGTTAACTTCCAACACATACATATACTCATTTTCGTTAAATTCTGTTAGAAATTCTGTCACTATTTATGTGTATTAGGTAAAGGGTGATTCTTTTAGACGTACTTTTTCATGTCGGCATTTCATGATGCCGTGAAATAACGCTGAGCGCAATAACGCCGAATTCAAAAATTCGGCTTTATTTCGCTTTGTAAAAGTGAAGTAAGGCCGAATATTACCGATCGGATTTATTTCATTTTGTGAAATAATGCCGAATCGGTCTTATTTCACTTTTTATTGTTTTTAATATTGCTTTAATATAAATCAATTTGCATCATATCATGCTAAAAATGATTAAAATAAACTGTACCATGTCAAATCTACCAAATACAATTAAAACTAAAATACAATTGCTAAGAAGTTATAGGCGCCTACCTGACAGTTGTTGACATTCCCTTAGCGGAGCGACGAAGTTGCGTGAGCGTCTAAACCCTGCGGAGGAAATAGAGAAATCCTGTTAGCGAGCAAATTCCAAAATTCGACGTTATTTCACTTTGTCAGCGAATTCGGCGTTATTGCTCTCGGCGTTATTTCTCGGCGGCAGATTTCATGAGAGATCACTCATACATCGTGTCACACTGATATGGTATTTTTGTTCAGTATTGTTTTAGATTTCATCATGGAAAGACTAAGCTCTGCTTACAAATTATTCAGCTGTATTACGAAAATCAGCGCTCTACGAGGAATGTCCTTCTTGCGTAGAGCAATTTAAGGTCCACATAATCGGCCTACGAACCCACAATTCGCAACACTATCGAAAATTTTGAACCCCAATTTACATTATTGGATATTACGTGACCAAATAGACTACATCTAGCGAAGAAAATATAGCGGCGGTAGCGGAGAGCCGTTCTCAACAGCTTGGTTTGTAGTATGCAACAACTTGGCGTATTTTATGAGAGGATCTTTGTTTAGAAGCATGCAAAATTCAATTTGTGGAAGAACTGAAGTCGGCTGACCTTCCGAATCGTCTCTATTTTAGTCGTTGAGCTCTTGAAAAGCACTGTTTTCGAGCAAAATTTTGCTCAGCGGTGAGGCACATTTCTGGATTAATGGCTACATCATACATCAATAAGCAAAATATCCGTATTTGTGGTGTGGAGCAACCCGAAGACTTTCAAGAGCTGCCATTGTATCCAGATAAAACAACGGTTTGGTGTGATTTATGGGATGGTCATCGGTCCATATTTCTTCAAAACTGAGGCCGGTCGGAACGTACCCGGTAAAATTGAATTTTTGATTGTTTTTTATTTTTGAAAAAAGTACCTCTATTAAATTAAATATTGGTTTTTAATGTTACTGTATCATGGTTTTGTCTATTGTATGTTGAGTTGAACTGCTTCTGTACTTTCCAGAATTATTTTGGTTCTGATTTGTTTGCTGTTCTGAATGGATAGATGTAAGATCTCAAATACTGTGTTATGTGAAATGCCTCTTTCATAAGATCTGTATATGAATGCGAGCAACTTTGAGAAATAAAGTGCTTGAATAATAAGTGCTTTATTTCATAGATACGAAGTTTTAACTGTGTTACAAGCAAATGTACAGGCGAAAAAACTTGAGATGCAAGACGCGCACCCATCAAAAAGTGTGGGGACAATATTAAGGATCTGATACCATACTAAAAATATGGTATGCCTACGAAGTAGACATTTTACCGGCGCCATCAAGTGTCTCAGGATCGTTTGTTGAGGAAATGGATTCAACATCTAATGGCCGTAACATAAATTCGTCCTTGGGTTAATTTGGCTTCCTTCTTCGCAGCACACTTCCCAATTGTAATACGCATCACTATTGCGGTCACTGATATGCTGACTGCTATTGAATGAAGTGTAATTTGGCGCCAGTAAGAAAATATTTCTTTATTGTCATAGTCTTCCTTTAGCTTGTCCCATGAGTCGACTGTGGATAAAATGGATTCTTTGGGTTTTGACTTGGAATTAAATGCCTCAGATTTTATGTTTAAAGTATCGGTCAGAATAAAATTCATAGCTCTAATGAATGTAAACTGAATACGAGTATATATGTACATATGTTGGGATTTCGTTTTGCAAATAGCGTGTTCTCCTGAACGATACCAACTTCTTCTTATACAACGTTCTCTTTTTGCCAATTGCAAACTACTGCAGCTTCAGGTGGTTAATTACCTACAAACAACCATGTATTTTGAAGGTATAAATACTTCCGGGTGTTGTTAGGTCATAAAAGCTTCCGCATAAGGCAATCATCTTTTGTCGATCGACGATACAGATGATTGATAACACAGTTGCCTTTCGTATTGATCTGATTAACTACTCCTGGATTGCATAAGAAAGTGTACTTTCCCAATACGTTACATCTTCTCAGTTCGATGTCTGATAGTTCAAAGAAGTGTTGGGAATAGTTTTGAGAAGATCATATAAAGCTATTTCAGCTATGTCTAGAAATCCGCTGTTAGTCACATGAGTCACATTTAGTTCGATCTTAATTCGATTGGAGCACAGCCTTACCAATATCAAATTTGTTGGACGTGTTACTGAAACGCTAACCATGGCTTTACGTAAGTAGCCTTGTTTTACAAATTCTAAGAAATTTCTCTATTCCACCATTTTTAGTTTAATAAAGTAAGGCCGTTAAAAGAAATACGCTTCCAGAATCTGCTATCCTACCTTGGTTTCATAAATTTTTTCAACCAGCTGCAAAATTTGTTGATCTTAGCTATGGCATTACATCAAAGCGATCTTTTGCATTGGCATGAAGTTCATTAATAGAGGTGGCTGTTGATACCATTAAAGTATTCTGTTAGTGAATTGCACTTTTTAACAGCTCTGGATTATGGTCTACGGTATATAGTTGTACAAACATCATCATTAGCTCCAAAATAGTTTCCCAAATAATTTCACGTTTGATTAAAGTTTTCCTGGTCTTGAGGGGATTTAGTAATACTTATGTATTGTATTTTAGTTTATTCATTTTATTTAACTATATTATTTACAGTTAAATAAAATAAACAAACAAATGTATAGGAATAATGATCGAAAGCAACTGGCAGCGATCCAAAATTTGTCCAAAAACCAATCTAATCACAACAACGAGAGCGAAGTGATCAAATATCATTTTGATGGATTAAAAGCATTCCTCAAAATAAATTTCGCCAACCTCCTTAAATCCAACGTACTTACCCACATAACGACTCTATCAATCTTCTTCGTACAGATCTCGACTTGCTTTTTCAATCCTCCTCCAAAACAATACATCCCACCCCGCATCCATCAAATCCTACTCTCGATAGTGATTCGGTTAACCGTTGCCGAAATCGGTAAAGAAGTGAGATTGGCTTTCCACAAAATCGGTAGACTACCCGACAATTCAATTCCAAGCTACGAGTAGTTCCCCGTAGAGTGTCTCAATTCGTAATGAATTAGTAGACACGGAGTCTCACATGCCATCATTTTCAACTACTCCTCTAATTAGTAGTATTAATGATAAGCTTAAAAAAGGACCCCTCTCCAACTCCCTTCCAAAAATAACAAAGAAACATCCTAACGAAAAACGAAGCTCTAATCGCGATCCTATTGTAACTGGAGCTTCAAAATAAACATATTCCCCAATTTTAGTCCTCTCTCCTCACTTATCCGACACAAAGCCGTTGTACATCAATCCTCTAATCCCCTAATTCCCCCCGTTCCAACGCATCTCGTTCAACTTACCCCAACCAAACCAGCAAGCAACTCATTCCCATTCCCAGAAAATATTCGTCTCTTTCTTGCCTATCTACAGGACAAATCGGACTCGGTCTGTTACGAAGGGAACACCAAAATCAACGTCATGGTTTCCATCCAGCAGGAAGGCCTTCCTGCCGACCCTATCAGTCTCAGGAACCTTTATGTCAGGTACCACGAGATTTTAAGCATATCCCCTCAGAAAGTGGCAGATGACCTCGCTGCATTCGGCACGACGTCCACTCTAAGCAAGTCGCTCACCTACAGCGAAGCCGACCCGACCACGATAAATTTTTTCGTCCATAATTTGTCTCCCTTGCCAGCACTTAAACCATCCCGCCACATACCTCCACCTCCTTCGCTCTAAAGCCAATGCCCTTCTACGCCTTGATATGCTATGCATGCTCTTCCTTTGATAATTACGCCCTGACTGATTTGATTTCCAATATAAAGAACTAGGAATTGTTCCCTCCTACTTTTAATGCCTGACTGGTGATCCACAATAGCCTTAACTCTTCTCCCATTACCATTTCTTCATCCTCTAAAGTCGACTTTGTTGCAATAAAAACATCACTCCCCTTCAAGTCCGTTTACGTTATAGGTTGCTACATCCTACCAGCTCAACCTATTGAATCCTACCAAGTTGCTATTGATGCGATCGACCAGTTAATTGACCTGTCTGACTCTATTGATGATATCTTTATTTTTGGCGACCTTAATCTTCCTCAGATACAGTGGACCCTATCAGGTGATCCATCGTTTTTCATCGGTTTAAAGGTCAACTCAGCTAAGGAATGCCTCTTCTTAGATCGCTTAACAGACTCAAGTCTATGCCAAGTCAGCGGTATATCCAACTACAGGCAAGTAGACTTTATTTTCACGATTCAATAAACTCCTCAGTCTCACTTTGCCCCCTGTCTCTCGTTTCTTCATAACTCGTCTGCCCAGTCCCTTCCCCCCCACAACTCTCTCATCCTACTATTTTCATAAAGTAAGCTTTGACAAAATCGGTGGCTCTCTCAGCAGATTTCCTTTTAACTTTCACAACCTAAGTATGAATGATGCCTTATCCATTTTTCATAGAGAAATATTTAATTTACGTAAAGGTAAAAAGTTACGTTTCATTTTCCCGCCTTAAAACATCATCTACTAGTTCTCCCTGGTATAATATCAAGCTTCGTTCATTACGAAATAAGAGAGACAAATTATGGGCTGCTTTCCTTCGCACCATATCCTTTTCCGACTATTTCAACTATCTTGGCACTTATCTTCATTTCACGGAACTTTATGATTCCCTTTACCAGCGCTACATTAGCAATACGGAAGATAACCTTATAAACGACCCTAAGTTCTTTTCCAATTTGTTAACTACAAAAGAAAGTCTGATGGTTACCCTCCTTCCCTCCCTTTCAACAACAAGTCATCAACCGATCAATTCACCATTGCCAACCTATTTGCCACCAACGAATCATTTGTACCAGATCCATATTTTAACTACCTACTGAATTTCTCCAATGGTCCACTACTCCCTCACATCCTGGACCCGTTTTATATCGAATATAAGTTACACAAACTTAATGACGATTTCACACCCGGCCCAGATGGCCTCCCTGCCATATTTCTTAAAAAATGTTCTTCCTTCTGTTAACCTTAAATAAAAACGCAATCTACTCTATTAATTCTCAACACTTTTATTACTTAGCAACTGCGATTGATCGTACGGCACACGTCTATTTCCCTCAAGATTTAAACTGCGACTACTTTTCTGTCTCGTGCGTATTGTTTTCATTTCCGTTGGTAAACTCGATAATATCAATAGTGAGCGGTGGTGATTGATGCCATATATGTGTGTTGGTAAAAGCCAAACCAACGCCGGCGGTGGATTTCGTGTTGTTACATTCGGCCATCTTCAGCCGGAAACGACCTTGTTTCCATTTCGTCAATATGATCTAATTCAGGGTCTATTTGGCACCACGGCTTCATTTTGTCTGAAGCATATACTGACTGGTAGAACCTAGTTTTTCTTTGCATTCCAGGTACATCCTCAATGACATACCTATCATTAGGAAGAACAGCTGATACGATGAATGGGCCCCGATATTTTGGCTCCAATTTACGAGACTCTCCAGTCGACGGCGGCTCAGATTCAATGACGATAAGATCATCTTTGTTGTACTTCGTAGGTTTCTTAAACCGGCGATCATATCGTTCCTTCCACTTCTTCTTTTGGTCTTCAATTTGCTTTGACGCGATTATCCGATTGGCAGCTACTGATGTACTCGCTGTGGCTTCATCGTCTTGGAAAACTAAGAGTAACTTGTTTTGAAGTATATCTCTAGGTCTAAAATCGAAAAGGAGTTCACTTGGACTCTTCCCTGTGGTGTTATTCGGAGAGCTATTTATTGCCCATTGTATATTACGAATATCATTTTCATCACAATACTTTTCAAAACCTTTGGAAGTGTAGGACGTTCCCCTATCAGTGATTAGTCGTGTTGGTGTACCGAATATAAGGGTAGTTTCGTTTAACAGTTTTATTACGTTGGAAGTCTTAGTATCCCTAACCGCCTTAATTATTACATATTTTGTAAAGGCGTCCGTAAGAACGATTACGTATTGATTTCCAAAGGAACTCTTAACGAAAGGACCTAAGTGATCCAAATGGATTGAGTGAAATGGAACCGGGATAGTTTCGGAGAAATGGAGCTCGCCTTCTTTTTTTCCGCCTTTTCGTTTATTGTAGCAACACTCGACACATGCTCGTATATATTTGTTAACAAACTGACGCATTCTAGGAAACCAAAACGTTTCTAAAAGCTGTTGTAAAGTTCTTTCAACCCCGAAATGCCCTCGATCATTATGAAAATTCCTAACGAGTTGCGAACGTACACCTGCAGGAACTACCCACATTTTATTTCCATTTACATTCCGGAATAAGTTATTGTTTTTTAATGTGTAGTCGATCCGTAACTGTTTTGTTTCATTATCCTTTCTGTCCAATTTAAGTTTATTTGCTATTTCTACCAATTTAGAGTCCTGCATTTGTAATGATAGGACCCAATCGGTATTATTGATTTCTATTTTTAGAACACTATTTTGAGCAGACTTATCAAGAGTAGGTTGCTTAACCGGCTGTCGACTTAGTGCGTCCACATGCTGCATTTGCTTCCCTTGTCTGTGCAAGATTGTAAAGTCGCACTCTGACAAACGTAGCCACCATCTAGCGATCCGTCTGTTTAGGACGGTGTTCTTCTTAAGTGCTTCTATGGCCTGACAGTCAGTGACAATAGTTAGGTGCTTTCCAATGACATACATTCGAAATCGCTCCAGACTTTCCACAATGGCGAGTACACCTAACTCAAAACTGGAATAGCAGCTTTCAGCGCTAGTTGTTTTTCTGCTAAAATATTGCACTGGTTTTAGGGTGCCAGCTTCCTCTTGCAGTAATATACCCGATAATCCTATGCTGGATGCATTGGTATGAAGTTCGTGTCTAGCATGTAAACAATAAATTGCTAATACAGGTTCGCTACATAACAAAGCCTTTAGTTTAGAGAATGATGAATTTTGTTCAAAAAGCCACTCAAATTTTGAATCTTTCCTAAGCAAGGACGTCAGAGGTTCTGCTATTACAGCATAATTTTTAATAAATCTGCGAAAATATCCGCTTAACCCTAGGAATTGTCGTCCATCATGAACATTTTGAGGAGTCGGGTATTCTGAAATGGCTTTCGTTTTTGACCCCGGTTTTATGCCAGTTCCAGTTATGATATGAGTCAGGATTTCGACTTTAGTATTGAAAAAACTACACTTTTCTAGTTTGAATGTCATTCCGGACTCTGCTATTGCTTCAAGCAGGACTCGTACCTTTTTTTCACCTTCGAAGGTAGTATTACTAGGAATAACTATATCATCTAAATAAACCAATACTGTCTCATCATCTATTCGTTGTATGATATTATTCATGATGTTTTGAAATGTGGCTAGAGCATTCTTTAGTCCAAAGCTCATCCTAAGAACTTCGTACTGGTTTGTATTTGTAGAAAAAGCAGTGTACTTTCTAGATGGTTCATTTAATTGCTTTGTAGTCATTGTCCTGATAGTTTGTTCTGTCACACACACAGAGAATTACCCAATGGCAAGAGAAAGGAAAGGAAGTGGTCCGGAGTTAAAGGAAAAGGAGAAAAGAGAGAAAAAAACAAATAAAGAAACCATAAAAAAAAAACATTTTACAAGATCATTCCAGAAATAGTTCGCAATCCGAAGCAATATTTAACAGATTGCTACAATTATTCTTCCCAACTATAGGAACGTAACGATTGCGAACTTCAATGGAAAATTAAAGGTAAACAATTTTCATTACCCGATAGCACAGCAACCCCTAAAACCGATTCATTATCGTGATCCAACAGTTTTCGTTTTCTCCCTCTACCTCTTTCTGACATCCTGTTTTTCCTACGTAGCCTAGCAAACCAAACAAGGAATTATTCGTTTATTTACCATCACCGTTGTTTTTTTTTTGTTATTTTGCTTTGCTTCGTTTCGTTTATTTATTTTTTTATTATTTTCTTATCTTTTAAGACAAGTAATTACCGAGGTACGCATACCCAATGAATGAAATATAAACTGTACTTACGTTACTGATTTGTTTTTCTTTAAACACTAATATTCGTTTCGTTTCGTTACTTTATTTTTTTTGTTGATCCCACTTCTGAATTTGTTAACCTTACTCGTAAATAAAAACGCAATCTACTCTATTAATTCTCAACACTTTTATTACTTAGCAATTCCGATTGATCGTACGGCACACGTATATTTCCCTCAAGATTTAAACTGCGACTACTCTTCTGTCTCGTGTGTATTGTTTTCATTTCCGTTGGTAAATTCGATAATATCAATAGTGAGCGGTGGTGATTGATGCCATATATGTGTGTTGGTAAAAGCCACACCAACGCCGGCGGTGGATTTCGTGTTGTTACACTTCCATGTATCCCTCTCAGAATTAGAATTTCCTCAGGCTTGGAAAACCTCCGTCATAACCCCGAACCACAAAAAAGGATCAAAGAACGAACAAACTATCACCCAATTGCTAAACTCTCTCATATACCCAAACTCTTCGAAAGTATTTTGTATGAAGCTCTAAGCTTCCAATGTAAATCGCTTATTTCCCCTAGACAACATGGCTTCCTGAAGGGTAGGTCAACCACCACAAATCTTGTTGAATTCGTATCCTTTGCCCTAGAGAATGGAAACGAAGTTTAGCAAGGCCTTCGATAAAATCTCTCATCGATTAATATTCTTCAAATTGTCTGCCCTCTGCTTTGAACCCATACTGTTAAAATGGATATCCTCTTAAATACTTCGAAAACCGTTTTTACAGTGTTCGTTTTAGGTCAGTCCACTTGGTTCCAATTTTGGCCACTTCTGGAGTTCCACAAAGCAGTCATCTCGGTCCCCTTATTTTTATATTAACCATAAATGATCTCGATAGGATCATCAAACACTCGTCTGTCACCATTTACGCCGACGATACCAACTTTTTCAAAACCATTTCCTCTCCTCATGACTCCTTCCTCCTTCAACAAGATCTTGATAGTCGGGATGGGATAATCCTTAAAGTCAACTCTGCACTAGGTTTTGTAAAATGGTGGTCCAAAGAATTCATAACTCTATTTTCCTTAACACTAACCCTCGAAATCTACGTACCCCTCGTGTCTTCTATCTACCAACCCACCACACCTCTTATGGCGTGAACGAAGCAATCTCCCGTATGCTAGGAAGAATCAATTCAATCCCTACCGTCTTTGACTTCCACCGCAAACCCGTTCTCCTTCACCACTCCAACCAACCTTAGTTTTAAGTTTAAGTTTAATTTGAAGTTATAGCTTGTATTAAGCCGAATAAATGGGGGTCTACTCCCCTGCAAAAATCAATTTAAATTGTTTCAATCTTTTGACAATTTCATCGACTTTTCTGTACTGATAATGTTGCATTTCGATATGACGTCAATTTCGGGTGTCCCCCGGCTCATCTTGACTTGCCCTGCCTGTTCGACATAAGACTTCGGTTGAGGACCTTTGATAGTATGTATATTGTGCAAAGGTTTTTATTAAGCAACTTAATGCTATTATTAAATAAATGAGAACTCAGCTTAATTTGGTGTTTCGCTGTCTATTACAATAGTTTGTAGTTGTGTTTCTGTAAATGATGGAGGACTAAGGATTAAGTTTGATGTTGTCGGTTTCTGCTTCAATATTTTTTCATTTCTTGGCCCATCTTCAATAGGAAGTGGGCAAACTTTCACAACTAGTCTTTTGCTTATCCCATTTTCTTTCGATTTGGGTGCACTTGTATTATAGATATTTTAACCAGTGGCCATCAGTGGCGTCAACGGAGAGTTTCCGTCCTTAATTAAATCAACGTCCCCTACTTCAAAGTTATGATTACCAGCTTGTCATTTAATTTGTTGCTGAAGCCCTGACAAATATTGGACTTGCAGTATTTAACAAAAATGCTGCGTCATCTTTTGAATTAAGTTCTATCGTGTGCTGGTTTTAGTACTTCTATGTCCGGGTCACTTGTTAGGATACAATGCAGCAGTTATTTCTTCAAACGTGAGTGTTAAATCCCCTATTTTTATTTTTTATTTTTGAGAACTACACTTATGATGCCAAAGCATGCGTTATGTTTTTTGGACAATAAGACACAAAGAGAAAGAGAGATTATTCGCTTCAAATGATATTTAACCGATCTTACCCAAGCCTCCCATAATCCTCCAAAGTGAGGAGCTGCCGCGGGGATAAAATGAAAACGAACTCTTTAAAAGGAGAGCAAAATGTATTAATAGAAATTTCGTTTACCGCTTTTCGAAGCTCACTATCCAAAACTGTTTTGAACCGACAAAGGTAGTTTTATTGTCACTGTAAATATTGGAAAGAACACCTCTTCTTGGCGTAAATCTTTTGAACGCTGCTATGAATGCTACTTTCGTTAGATCGGATACTACCTCAATATATATTGCTTTTGTATTGAAACAAACAAGTATCAAAATATACCTCTTGTAAGACTTGAAACCTCTACCTCTTATGGTTCTTATTTGGATTGGGCCTGCGTTAATAATTCCCGTATGTTAGAAAGGTTTAGTAGGCCATACACGGGCAGAAGGTAGGTCTCCCATGATTTGTGCAATGCGGCACGTATTAAATTTGGGTGCATTTCCTAACGATTTCTTTCACCCGATTTTTTCAATGAATTATTATCCAAAACTTGCGTCTTGAGTAAACAAGTGTTGCTTCATTTCTTTCGTGCAGCGTCGACTTTTAATTAATTAATTAATATTAGCTTCGATATATGGTCATTAATAGGAAGTGTGATTGGATTTAGTGATAATAAAGGGTGAGTTAACAGATGGTGCGGATGTTGGCTGTTAATTACTGTCATTTACTGAATTCAATTTAGTTGTTCATTTTGACAGATATCACACAATCTTCGGCAATTTTAGTCATGGAATTGTTTACCGCGCAACAACGCGTTTTTGTTATTTAATCTTATTACGAAACAGGGCGATCTGTGTAAGATTCGTGAATTTTTCGGTCAACATAATCGCCCTAGTGAGTCCTGAATTCGTGCAATGGTGAGGCGTTTTGAGGAAACTGATTCGGTATCGGGTCAAACATCACCCCTGTGAGCGAAAGTGTTCATAAGCAGCCAGGTACCACAATTCGTTGCCGAAGTCAACAATTGGGCCTCACTTATGGCACTTTACGTTAATTTTAAAAGTTGACCTTCATTTGGACGCCTATAAAATCCAAATTACACAACATTGAAGCCTTGGGACTGGATATTGGATCGCCAGGACAATTTGTCATCGAATTTGCTCTTTTCCGATGAAGCCCATTTTCGGATGGATGGGTAGGTAGGTAGGTAGGTGGGTAAAAGTTGCGGTTGGGAAGACCTGGAACCCTGATCCTTTTACTCGTGGAACCAGTTTGAGCTTATGATGAATTGTAGGAGACCGTTTACGTCTATATTCTTTAGATCATTTAAGCCGTTGTAGAAGAAAGCTCCTAAGTGAAGTTTTTTTCTCTGGGAACGAGCTGGTCATATACAAAGCAGCTGGAGGATTGTCTCCTCTTCCACATCGTCCATGCAGGTTTCTACAGAAATCTTTGATAAAAGCGCCAAGGGTTCTTTCATGCTTGCTTATAAGGCAGTGTCCAGTGATGACACCTATGATGGTGCAGAGATGTTTCATATTTAGAAGGATCAGTCTCTTAAAGCGATTCAGAGCCAGCTTTGACCAGATCTGTTTGGTCGCTAGACATGTTGGTTCAACAGTCCACCTAAGGTATGTTCCAGCTTTAATATTGACTTACACGGAGCGCTTGGTATACCTATGTTACCATTTTCCGGTAGAATAGGTAGAGTGGTTCCAATTTTGACGAGTTCATCGGCCCTACAATTCCCTGGAATGTCTCTGTGGCCCGGCACCCAGCAAAGGTGAAGATTGAACTGATCTGCCATCTCCGTAAGAGATGATCGGCATTCAAGGGCGGTTTTAGAATTTAATGAGACTGAGTCCATGGGCTTGGTAGCGGCCTGACTATCTGCAGCCAGGACAGAGCTTCTTTAACCGCCAAAATTTCCGTCCGGAACACGCTACAGTGATTTGGAAGACCGAAATAGAGGCTTCGAATTAGCTTATCTGAGAAAGCACCTCTATCAACCCCGCTATCGGTTTTAGATCCATCTGTGTAAAAGTGGATTGACTTGTCCTCCATGAAAGCATCTTCTTTCTAGAGGGGAAGCTTACATGGAAGTCTTTCTCAAACAAAAGGATGGATGAGTATGTAAATAAACAAAATTATCGTTTCTGGGGACCGGAAAACTCATACGAGATTCACGAAAAACCAATGCATCCCAAAAAAGTCACTGTATAGTGGGGATTAAAGGTTGGCGGCCCGTACGTATGGAGAACGTTACCGCAACCTGACGACCGGCTATTTTTTTTCCAAAATGTAGGTAATCGGGTCTAGACGATCTCTGGTTTCAACAGAATAGCCCTACTGCCCACACAAGCCATCAATCCGACAAATTATTGCTTACGAAATTTGAACATCGCATTATTTCGGTTAAAGCAGAAGTCGATTGGCCTCCAAGGTCATGCGATTTGACACCTTTAGACTTCTTCCTGTGTAGTTATTTGAAGAGTAAAGTCTATGCCAATGACCCAGCGATAATTCAGGATCACAAACATCCAAACTGAAATTGCGGCCATTGACAAACTTATTCTTCAAAAAGCCATCGATACTTTTGACCATCGGATGGTCGCTTGCAACAGAAGCCGTGGTGGTCACGTGAATGATGCTGTGTTCCATTCGTAATTGATATAGACCGAAATTTATTAACCAATAAAATTCTACATTGATTTCATAACAAATGTGTGCTGAATACTTATTCAAGACCTCCCATCTGTTTTCAAAGATTTTTGTCAACTTCAAGTTTTTTAACTCGTCCACTGTTTCAAACTCTACGGAAGTGATTAAATGCTCTGATGTCATGAGCTACGATGTAACGTTTCACCATAGTGCGTTGTCCCTTAATAAATTTGGTTCCAAGTCTCTTGATGCTAAATCCGTTGGATTATCTTAAGATTTAAAATGGTACCAATTTGTTGGCTTTATAATTTCATGTATAATAAAAAATTTTCATTTGTCGACTGCTTCATTAATCCAAGTTAACGTTATGGCTGAGCCCATCCAGGTATATGCCTAAATTTTGTTCCATTCTAACTATTACCTGTTTCAAAAGTTTTGCAAGTAGAACAGCAGCTCATAGTCTAAGTTTTGGTAATGTCACGGTTTTCTCGTTATAGGTTTTGATTGGCGCTACTCTGATTTTTGACAGTAGTTATGTGATATAATAATATATGAGATCGAAATACTTGTCATCGTATTTGCTGTTGAGTCAGTTGTCATCTTAAATTGTTCTTTTCTTTAGTGTTTTCTTCACAAACTTTTATTTTCAACCGAAATGCCTTCGTTTAACATGCATCCCACATTATTTGGGTTAGATTCCATTCTTTGGATTTGAGATCCTACTAAGTGTGCCAATAACATGTAAAGTGTTTCCCATGAGAGATATTATACTTCTTTGTGCAATATGAGTTCGACGTAACTAGAGTTTTGATGAGTAAGGTAGCCGACTCTGCCCTAATGCAATGACACCAGAACTCGAATGATTTCACCAGTATGCAGTCAGATTATCACTGATTTCTCCGAAACTGGTTTAGGATGCGACAGCCAGGCCGTTTTTAAGCCTTTGCTGAAACCTCTCACCACTTCCTAGCTAGTTCGCGAATTCAAAGCTTCTCTGGACGCAGTCGGAAGGCTCCCCGACTTTTACAAAATAGCAGCGACTTTTCTCCTGCCCCCTATTAGGGGCATACGTACTGCTTATTAGTACTTATTTTTTGGTTAGCACCTAAATGTGCCATAAATGACACTTGTTATGAGAGTGATGTTACTTGATACTTATGTGCTTGGTGAAGGTACTGTATGTACCTCATCAGTACGAAATAAACATAGACAAGTTCTTTGCTCAGTTCCAAGAGAAAAAAAAAGGAAACTGCAAAATAATTACCTCTCACGAACAACGAAGAAAGCATTAACGGAATATATGTACATAGAAAAGTATGACAGAAGCACCAACAAAGTGAAAGAGATAATTGAATGGGGATGAAAACTTCAGAATATCTTAGTACCTTATTCCATCAAAGAGTGTCCTTCTCCAGCCAATATTAAAAATAATGTACTACAGATACAAACATGAGTATGTCTGACACGAAAATTTTGGATTTATTAAAAAAGAGCCGACTACAGGAGTTTTGTCGGAATGTAATGTCGATACTTGCACTTAGCGTCTACAACATAATTTAAGACGAAAATTAAATGGAAGATTGCTGGAAAATGTCCAATTTAAATTAAACGTAAAACGGTATGTAAAGGGTGTCTCAATATTCACTCAAGATTTGAATTTTCCGCCATTTCTGTTCAGACAGTTCAGGGTTATTACACGAGAGCACAACGGCAACAATCGATTATAGAAGAAGTGGATGCTGGTTTTTCAAAGAAAATCTTCTTCAGTAATGTGGCTTACTTTCATCTTGATTTATTCGCCAATCGTCAAAATTATCGAATTTGGGGTTCAAAATATTCCCAAATGTTTGTTGAGAAACAAATTCATCAAAATTGTGTCACTACTTGGTGCGGATTTTGACCTGAAGGTATCATCGGACCATTCTTCTCTGAAAATGCGGCTGATCAGGCTTGCCCGCCCAAATCATGCGATTTAAAGCCATTGGACTTGAGTGTTAAGTTTTTTTTTGTTTTAAAGTCTAAGGTTTATACGAGGGCGGGTCAATAATTCCGTGCATTTTTGAATTTCTGACCTCTTTACTGAAACAGCAACACTGCTCCTGTCAACACGCATCTGTCAGTTGACTCCTGTCAAAATTTAAACTTGCTGCGTCAGTTAGTTTGTGTTTGACAGCTATTTTTATCAGACTACTCACTAATTTGAGGAGAAAATGGAAAAAAGTGAATTTCGTGTGCTTATTAAGCATTATTTCTTGCGAAAAAAAACCATTACCGAGACCAAGGCTAAGCTTGATAAATACTATGGGGACTCTGCACCATCGATTTCAATGGTAAAAAAGTGGTTTACTGAATTTCGTTGTGGCCGTACAAGCACTGAAGATGCCGAACGTCCTGGACGCCCAGTTGAGGTCTCTACACCCGAAACAATCGAAAAAATTCACGATATGGTGTTGGCCGACCGAAGATTGAAAGTGCGAGAGATTGTGGAAGCCGTAGGGATCTCGCATGGCTCAGTGGTTTCAATTTTGAATGATCACTTGGGCATGAGAAAGCTTTCCGCAAGATGGGTGCCGCGTTTGCTCACAGTCGACCACAAACGCAATCGTGTAACAACTTCACAGGAAGGTTTGGCGTTGTTTAATCGCAATATGGAGGAGTTTTTGCGCCGTTTTGTAACCGTGGACGAAACATGGATCCATCACAACACACCAGAGAACAAACAACAGTCAAAACAGTGGGTTTCTAAGGGTGAATCGGCGCCAAAGAAGGCCAAGGTGGGTTTGTCAGCCAATAAAGTTATGGCGACTGTTTTTTGGGATGCACGCGGGATAATCCACATTAACTACCTTCAAAAGGGAAGAACAATCAATGGGGAATATTATGCCAACTTATTGGACCGATTCAATGACGATTTGAAAAAAAAACGACCTCATTTGGCCAAGAAAAAAGTTCTTTTCCACCAAGACAATGCAAGGGTGCACACATGTGCAGTTGCCATGGCAAAAATCCATGAATTGGGCTATGAATTGCTCCCTCATCCACCCTATTCTCCAGATTTGGCTCCGAGCGACTACTTCTTGTTCCCAAACCTGAAGAAATGGCTTGGTGGAAAAAGATTTGACTCCAATGATGAAGTCATCTCGTCATTTTGAGGACCTCGACAAATCATTTTTTTTGGAAGGGATAAAAAAATTGGAGAAGCGTTGGACAAAGTGTATAGAGCTCAAGGGAGACTACGTTGAAAAATAAAATTATTTTTTTATCAAAAAATCTGTTTTAATCCAAAAGTCCGCCCGCCCTCGTACCAACAACCTCACGACCACCTTGAAGGAACAAATGGAAAATTTCGACGAAAGAGTGCAAAACAATTTACAAATTTTAATTAAAAACCAGTGGTTTCTTTCAAAATTACTTATTGGGCGAAAGAGTTTTATGCTCTCACATAGTACACATATTGGGTAGAATTTTATATCCAGCCATATGCCGGGGTGTTTAGCTTAGGAGTTGTACGATTAGGGTGGCGACAGCTTGGCGATGCCCATACCTGTTGCTATAGTTTAACATCCTCGTGGTAAGCATCCCGACTTGACATGCTAAATTAAACTGTTAAGTAAGAGGAAAATTTAGCATAAGCAACTCTGTTAGAAATGATTAATTCTCAGAAAAATAACACACATATTGTAGAATAGCGTTAAAAGTTATCATGGCAGATATATGATTTAAGTTACTTCAACATAAGTAGGGTTTAGTTCAATAATGATTTTCAGAACTAGTCAGGGTCCTAAAATAGATATGGTGACTTATGAAGCTGTAAAAGGTCAATGGCATTTCTCAAATCCATGAAGAGCGTTACAAATAGAAAGGTTCTGGTGCTCCATGTTGACCTTGGACGTAAAGTACTTACCCAAATATGTTAACAATCCAGCCTTGCAAATCAACCAAAACCTGCAACAGGGACGGATTAATTTATAAATACGATCTACTACCTCGATCAAAAAATTCCCGGAATGTATTCAGAAAATTAACAATACAAGTTTATTCATCTAAATCTATATTGTCCCCTTCAGAGTAATCCCCATCCAATACTTCCTCTCGGCTGCTGAAACGCGTTCCCCGTAATGGTTTTTTAACTCGATTGTATTTGTTGCATTTTTCGTCAAAAAATTACGAATAATGATGGCACTGTGCGACGGTGCGTTATCATGTTGCAAAATCCACTAGTTTTCTGGTCTCTTTCGGCGAACTGCTTCATGCAAACGTCTCATAACGCCCAAATAATACTCTTTGTTTACTGTCTGGCCTTCTGGCAAAAATTCATGATGCACTACACCGTTGTAATCCATGAAAACCGTGAGCATTGCCTTCTTGTCTGACTGAAAACGACGTGGTTTTTTTGGTCTCGGCCTATTTGGTGAACACCATTCACTTGCCTGATGTCTGGATTGCGTGTCGTACTCATAAGCCCACGTCTCGTCTCCAGTAATGATCTTTTTAATGAATGTGGGATCGGATTCAGCCTCGCAAATCATCTCTTTTGCGACGTCAACACGGTCTCCTTTGCATGAAATTGAGGTCTTTTGGCATCAATTTTACTGCTACACGACGGAAACCCAAATCATTAACCAAAATGTCTTGGACGGATCCATAGGCAGTGTTTAAGTCCTCCGCTATCTCTCTGATGATAAATTTGCGGTTATTGACCAACGTTTCTTTTACTTCATCAATGTTTTCGTCGGATTTCGATGTCGATGGTCTGTCAATGCGTTCATCATCTTCGATTGACTCACGAGCACTTTTGAACCGCTCGTTCCACTGGTTAACGACCGTTTTTTTTTTTAGAGAATCGTTGCGGAAACACTTTTCCAGCATTTCCAACGTTGGCGCACCATGAAATCCGTTTTTTACGCAAAATTTAATACAAGTTCGTTGTTGCAAATTTAAATCCATTTCAAGAATTGTA
Organism: Volucella zonaria; assembly: GCA_963966105.1. Lineage (NCBI taxonomy): Eukaryota > Metazoa > Arthropoda > Insecta > Diptera > Syrphidae > Volucella > Volucella zonaria. The sequence goes on along the minus strand of OZ014530.1, from coordinate 87,097,923 downwards.
AAAAATCGCCAACCCACACAGAGATAGATGCACGAGTACTCTTGGCTACGTAACTTTTGCAAATATCAAGCTATGATGCTAAGATTTAGAGATAATGTCAACAACAGATTTACAAACATACCAAAAAAAACGAAACTCAAATCGGAACAATGGGAGCGCCACACGGTGGTGTCCCCCGGGAACTTTTTGATCAAGGTGGTATACTGCGTCATATCTACATAGATTCGGCGTCCCGATATCGCTGTTCTGTGAAGGTCAGAACCAATCTCATCGACACTTTTAAAATCAAAAAAAGGTCTAATATGAGTACAAGGTGTTGCGCTGTCATATTAATTCTTCAACATCATTATTGTAAAATTTGTGCGATATGCAGATGTAGAAGGAAACTTGGATTGTCCGACTTGAGCAGTTACGAGTATTCAAAAACCACGCTTAGGTTCATGAGCTCATGAACTTATGGACTATTGCGCAATGTAAGTAAGCAACTAGTTTTTGTTAACAGATAAAAGATTATCACATGCAGACAGACTGAATGAAATTAAAAAGATATATCTAGAAGCTTTTTCAAAATCAGTCAATCCAGCAATTGTTTGGTCTATTGTATTTCTGCAATACGTTCAATACATTATTTTGTCCTATGCCTAGTCTCCCGGTTCCGCCGTGGCTCAAGTGGTAATGGACTGGCTTCCAAATCAGAAGGTTCGGTGTTCGAATCCCAGCTTCGTCCGAAAGACATATCATCCATTTTTTCAGTTAACGAAAATCAAGCAAGACGAGTAGTTGACTAGAAATCAACCTCAAGCCTACTTCCACTAAGAATTTAGTCTCCCCATTAAATGTTGGATGCCACCCATGGAGCGAAATAACCAATGAGCCCAAAATATCTTTCTTTCTCTCTCTATTCCATTTTTCAAAAAAACTTAACCTATGCTGAGGCATTACAAGTGTATTTATACCCACTTGAGAGTTTAGTTTTTTAAAAAAAAAAAAACTTGGCTTGGTGTCAAGATTGCTGAATTGACAGTAAATGTTCTTACAGTTGCAATTGTGGCATTTGATGCTCTCTTGGACTGATAAATCGTATGGCCAAATTCCACATTTATTGAAACTATTTACAGCTGTTACGTTCAATATATTCTCGGTATCGATATGAAGGAAATGCGAATTCAATTTAAATTGTTTTTATTTTTCAATATGATCTCCCCTAACATCAATGCATTTGTTATATCTTGAGATAAGCTTTTTTAAACCCTCAAAAAAATAAATTTCCTCTTTCTCTGCAAAATACCGACTTGAGTTCTTCATCATCCGAAAATCTTTTTCCACGAAGACATTTTTTCAAATCCGGAAACAGGAAATAATCACTAGGGGCAAGGTCTGGACTATAGGGTGGGTGTTGGATTTCTTCGAAACCACAATCTCGCGCAACAGCCTTGGAAACTCGCGCCGTGTGAACAGGAGCGTTGTCATGAAGAAGCAACACACCCGCTGCGAGTTTACCCCGTCATTTCGTTTTTAATTTCCTCCCGCAAATTATGCAAAGTGGAAGCGTAGGATGTGGCGTTGATGGTTTCACCTTTTGTACTCAATGAGCAAGATTCCCTTTGAGTCCCAAAAAACTGTGGCCATGAGCTTTCGGGCAGACGGAGTGACTTTGAACTTCTTCGGGGGGTCTGTTCCTTTTTTATGCCACTGCATGGACTCTTGTTTGCTTTCAGGGTCATAGTGGTGGACCCATGTTTCGTCCCCAGTAACAATTCGATCCATAACACCGTCCGCGTTCTCACTACACATCTCCAAAAGCTCTCTACAGCATGCGATTCTCACTTTTTTCTGAGGCGCTGTGAGCATTCGTGGCACCCACCTTGCACTGACCTTTGAGAGGTTAAGATGGTCATGAAGAATGGTGTGAATGGTACCAATTGAAAGCTTGGTGATCTCTGCCATCATTTTCACCTTTATTCGGGCATCCTCAAGAACAAGTTTTTCGACTTCTTTGATGCTTTCTCCCGTACAAGCAGTAGCCGGGGCGCCGGAGCGGTGGTCGTCTTCAATGCTCTCTCTGCCTCTCTTGAACTCACTTGACCACTTTTGCACAGTTGATAATGAAGGTGCGGAACCCTGGTAAACAGCCACCATCTCTTCATGAATAGTTTTTTGACTTTTTCCTTGCTTAGTGAGAAATTTAATTACAGCGCGATGCTCAATTTTCACCATCATCGTCTCAGTTGCCATTATGATTCTGTTTAACTAGAGATAAAACGCGAATTAATAATCACATTTATATGAAATTTTACATGAATGCACTAAAATAATAGTATTACCTGATAAATAAGTCAATTTATATATACAACCACAGCTTCACACCCGATATCGAGAATATGTTGAACGCCCCTCGTAACATCGAAAATACCTGTGTGAAGGACTTTATAAATCTTTCTGCAATTGTCGGCTTTCACCACCTTTCCTGTATGGTTGCGGAGCCAAGTTCGATTTCATTTAATTAAATAACAAACATTGTGGCATCAGAAATTCACTTTTTATCAGAATGTTGTTGGCGGATAAGACCATATACTATCTTGCGTCCTTGCTACCAACAGAGTAAAAACAAAACTAAATGAAAATAATACACATTACAGATACAAAGAAGTTCTTACCTATTGGCGTGGTCACTGCCACACGTGAAAAACTTTGAGTTGAATCCGAACTACTATATTTATCGCGACAGACACATTCGAACTAAACCTAAAAAATCACAAGGACATTGACAAAAATCTGTTACATCTTTCTTATAAACCCAAACCCTGATTTCGGCTAAGTGTCATTACGTACACTGATAGACATCCTGATGGCGCAACATCATTGGCTAAAACAATTGCTATTGGTCCATGAGATCGCCTCAAAAGACTTACTACTCCGTCTTGCTCTCCAGCTCGTCTTACCTACCCGTCCCCTACTGGTGTGTAGGCCAACGGTAAGTCTTTTGTTCAGTAGGACTCCTAAATACTTACAATACGATTCCCATTCAATATAGTTACCTGTAATTATTAAACTATTAGGCGGCGGTTATATAGCAAGCGAGTAATACAAGCGAGAGTTCGCGTGTGCTCTGCTTATTTAACAAGGGTTGGATGTGCGTATAATAAGCCCCACCCCAGCAGGATAACCCATACTGGAATTTAGATCTTAGTAAACCTTTGTAAACTAGTTTTAGGATAGATGTATTACAATACTGACTTCAGTGGTACAACTGTTTTACTACCCTATTCATATAATATTTCAAATAATTAGTGTGATCCTTCTAACTAAGTTTATGGTCTAAAATAATATCCAAATATTTAAATTGTTGAACACACTCAATATAGAAGCAGGAATCACAACAATTAGTGATGAGATCAAAACTAATCGAATTGTGCGAACAACATATACAGTTCGGGCTATGGTAAGATAACGAAAAATCTTGATTCTCCATGCTTCTGATATTAAAAAACATAAACTTAGTTTTCATGCTAATTACAAGTTTATGATGACTGAACCATAATCTCAGTAATTCAAGATCGTGATTTACATCCATAAAAATATTAAAAATATTGCTATGAGAATAGAAAATAGCAGTATCATCAGCAAACGCAGAAATTGTTCCTTTGAAAGGTTGACTAAACAGAGAGTTAACATAAATCAAAAACAAAATAGGACCCAAAACCGATCCTTGTGGAACACCTATTTTTATAAATTTTAACGACCTAAAAGACTCTTTGATTTTCACCATCTGCTTCCGATTTTCTAGGTAAGAAGCAGACCAGTTAAAAACAAAGCCTCTAAAGCCCGCACTATACAGTTTATTTAATAATAAAGAGTGATCCACTGTGTCGAATGCCTTAGTTATATCTACAAATAGAGCTGCACATCTTTTGGACAAATTTATACTATTGTAAATTTCTCCGATGAATTTCTGCAAGGCCATTTCTGTCGACATACCACTTCTAAAGCCAAATTGTCAATTGTTGAAAAAAATTTGTCTTACTTAAAAATTAAATAATTCTCGATTTCAAACCTTTTTCCAGAATTTTTGAAAAAACAGATAATTTTTTGTGGAGGGGTATTACTACAGCTGTTTTCAGTGTTTCAGGAAAAATACCATTAGTGTTACTAAGGTTAAAAGAACCGAGCTGTAAACTGAATCAAAAGAGGATGAATTTGATGATTTAAGTGACATAATTATTTTTTGAATCTCAGCACCTGAAAATTCGCGGAATAAGAATGCTTGCGATTCTACACTCTCTGAATTAAATGAATGTTCATGATGAGAAGTAGGGACACTTACATTTAAGAATTCATGCGAGCGACACAAATTTGTAAAAAAGTCATTGAATAAGTTGGAAACTTGCAAAGGGTCCGATACGTTAATATTACTCGTATTATGTGTTAAAATAAACTCATCGTTCTTCGTCGATGTGTTCAGTATCTCATTTACTACTGCCCATTCTTTTTTTTGTATTTCCGATATTTTTGGATAGCTTACTTGTAAAATAAGAATCTCTGCAGATGGGTATTTCGTTTTTCAATCCTTGCACACTTTATTGGGATGCTTTTTCACACGAAAATATAGCACATTTTTCTTTTTTATTTTAATAAGTAAGTGAAAGGTCATCCACGGTTTAATACACTTCAGCTTGTTGCATTTTTTATTCAGACGATTAGTGCAGCATGATAGATGAAACTGTAATATTTTGAGAAATTTATCAAAAGCATTAGATAGATCACTTGAATCCCAAAATTTAAAATTTAAGTCTATTTTTGAGAGCATTGAAATCAATTCTCTCAAAAGTTTAATGAGAGGAGTTTTTAGACTTGCATTCATTATGATTGAACTGAATACAAGTTGAATAATGATCTGTTAGCCTCACGTCATAAGCCATAACTTGATAACCAATAAAATTACATCTGTGAAGCCTTACAAACATATGGTCTAGACAAGAATCAAGGCGTGTAGGTTGATTCAAAAGAGAATCAAAACCATGTCACGTCAAAAGTGATAAACAATTAGCAAAGTCTATGGAATCAGACAGAATATTTATATTAAAATCACCCAACAATACAACATTCTTACAAGTTTGTATCTCTAAGAAACTCGAGAATTCATCTAAGGTGACACCTACTGAATATTTATGAAGTCTATAAACACAACAGAAGCAGTAACGTACACCAGAGATTTCATAAAATAAACTTAGTACATCGGCACTACTCATTTTCCATAATTTACTCTCACAGTCATTTAAGTTATTTCTATGAAATACTGCAACACCTCCAGCTGAATGCGAATTATTACAATTTGCAACAAAAGTGAAATTTGGAATTGCATAATCCGAGATTTCTTTTTCAAAAATTCAAATTTCAGAAAGAAATATTAGAGCAGGTAAATGTTCAAGAGATGCAAGATGAGTAAAAAATGTATCAAAGTTAGTTCTTAGGCTACGAATATTCTGATGAATTATTAAAAAAGCTTGTACTATTATTGTTTGGATGTTCTATACAGGGACAATTAAGTTCATTTAATTGTAAAAGCAGATCGTGTTTCCCCTCTTACTTCATTTGTTCGTTTAGTTGCTTGGTAAGATTGCTTTTTTTGTTTTTTTTTTTTAAAGAACACTCAAGTGGGTATGAATACACTTATAATGCCTCAGCATGTGTTAAGTTTTTTGGAAAATGGGATAGGGTTTCTCTCTCTAGAAAGATGTTTGGGCTCAGTGGTTATTTCGCTCCATGGGTGGCATCCAACATTTAATGGGAAGACTAAATTATTAGTGTAAATTGACTTGATGTTGTATTTAAGCAGCCATTCATCTCACGAGATTTTAGTTGCCTGAATAAAAGTCTTCCAACACACTACCACTAGAGCCACGGTTTGAAGAAGTCCCACTTTGTCTAAACTATCTCTGTCTATTACTATATAGTGGAAAAGGCATGCACATTTTATGATTTGTTTTAGACGTTCCTACATTTGATTTTATTGGTTTTAATAGTATTCGCCATTTATTGGAAAGTAATTCTAAAGCACATTCAATTGAATTTCGAGCCCTAGAGAGCCTCTCATTAAATACAACGTTTTCCTTCATCAAATGGTTTTTAGAAAAAGGTCTCAAAAAATATGTTTTTAGTCGATAAGCTTCATCCCCAATCAAAACAAACAAAGCTTCAATATCAGTACAAGGTAACATGGCGGGAGATGATACTCCTGCATCACTCTGCTTGCCAAATGCTCCAACTTCGATGCAAACAAATTTACAGTTTGCGTCGGCAACTCCTTGCAGAATAATAGAAAAATACTGCTCGTAATTATAGCAAATTCTGCCAGATTCAGGGGAACATTTAATTCGAATGTGTTTTCCGTCAATTGCACCTACGCAACTAGGAAATACCCATTTATCGAAGAAACATTTGGCAGTTTTTCTCATTTCCTCTACGGAAGGTGGTGACATATGCTCTGCTGCTAAATTGTCCCAAATTGCCTCGCAAACTTCCTTTACAATCAAAGAAATTACAGAGTGTGACATTCTAAAATTGAATGCTAGACATACGACGATCCAGATGCTAACAACTTAAAGTGTATAGAAAATATTCCAATTAATATTCACTTAGGATTGGTTTTATTTGTTTTATAGAAAATGAGGTTAGAAAGAAATGGAAAAGCCTACGAGATTACTTTAGAATCGAGCTAAAAAAACAACGCTCGAATAAAAAATCGGGCAGTGACTCATTTCAAGTTTTCAAATGAAAATGGGTATATATGGAACACATGTAATTTTTAAAACATATTTTTGCACCAGCATCTATGACTGGAAGTGTTCCTTCTCCACCATGCTCCAGTAATGATGCTCAAGATGATAGTACCAACGAAACAAATTTTCATCCTTCACAGGAAGACAACAATAGACCACCCATTAATAACGATTTCATTGAGAAAGGAGAAACGGAGACAGCAGTTTATAATACAATAACTCCGCTGATTTATTTACAGCTCCCCCTACTTCTTGTAGGAGATCGAGTCAAAGGAAGACAATGATAAAGGATGACTTCCTCGCCATCGAAAAAGAAAAAATTGCCATTTTAAAGAACAATGTTGATATGAGGTCAGATGGAGATTACAATTTTCTCATACAGTTTTCTTCCTGTAATGAAGAATATGAATGAAATTCAGAGTTGCCTGGGTTAGCATTACAGATGAAGAAACCGTCCCTACTCCAGTAAATCCTTCACCAGCAGACCCTAGAAACATTTTGCAACCAACGTCTACTGATGGACAGTTTCTACCATTCATTACTAATGAATAAAATTATTTAAAAGTATTTTTTAGGGAATCAAATTTTTATGGAATACATCTTTCCTTTTATAAAAAAAAAATAGAAGAATAATATTAACAAAATTATCACATTTGTGTTAATTACCTACCTTAACGTAACAGAAAGTCTCTCCTCGGCTGAAATTGTTTCGACAAAATTGGTTTTCCCTTTTTGTATAGCTGACCATATTTTATCAAGTATATACTCGAATGTTGAAGCAGTCGTTCGGTAATATTTAAAAAACCGTTCTTTATCATCCTTAAGCATTTTATGCAAGTGGTGATGTTCACCTAATTCAGACTGTAATTTATTTAGAGGATGCACTGTACTCGTATACTTTTTTTTTTAAATGGGTATCTTGACGACAAACCCACAAACTGTCTGTTAATAACATTTCTTCTTCTAAAAATAGTGACATGTTGTGCACTTCACTAAAATCAAACAGAAACTGAAGCGTGAAGTACGAGTAACTCAATTTCAATTGAACACCCTACAAGCTCGCGCTTGTATTACTCGCTTGCTATATAACCACCACCTTACTCGGCTTTTCTTTTCGAGTTAAAAAGATAAAATAAAACATTAAGTGCCGATTGCAACTTAGTTTCTATAGTAAAACCAACCGAATACGTCGAGCATAATACGCAAGTATCATCTGCGAAAATTGCAGAACGACAGTTTGAGAATTCGGAGAAATCAGATGTATTATACATATGTACATATATATGTTGTAGAGAACTGGACCTAAGGCTGACCCTTATGGTACACCCGCAGAAATTAATTGACAGTCAGAAAGGTTTGATTCACAGGCACTCTAAAACTTCTTGCCAAACCAACCGAATACGACGAGTATGCAGGTGTCATCTTCGAAAATTGCAGAATGACAGTTTAAGAATTCGGGGAAATCAGATGTATTATACATAAGTACATATACAGGGTGTCCCGAAACTCAACGTTAAGCGGGCACTGAGTGATAGGGTGGATCAAACCCGTGCTGTGAAAAATATGAAAAAAAGTTCCATCTCGCTTGGTTGTGTAATAATAGCGATATTTAGAAAAATATTGAAAATCGATACCCCAGGCCACATTTCTAGGTTCTGTGGTCATAAATTTCCAAATTGTGCAGTGTTTTTTTTTCCACATAATCTTCAATAACCATTCTATTGATCGCAATTACAAATGCAAAAATAAATGCTGTAAGTTTCGTAAGAAAAATAAAGTTTGACTGAGTCATAGTTCAAAAAAATTTTGAAAGCAAAATTTGAAACCTCTTATATTAAAATACTAACTTCGGCAAGTTATTTAGAAAAATGGCCCATTTCATCAAGATTTCAAAGTATTACAACACTTGCTAATTATTTTTTCGTAAAAAATATTATTGAGTTTTTATCTGTAAAAGAACCTTCGTACTCAAATATCGGTTTTCCCGTGTTGTATGTAAAATGAACAGAGGCAGTAGAATAAAATACTGTTTGCCGTAAACTAGAGTGAGACAGATCTAGATTACATACGGTACGCTACGATCTACTTTCGGTACATTACGTTCCTGCTTTTAGTCGCAACTTCTCGTAATCGTGCGCTTTTGTGTTACAATAATCATAAGTTTTGTGTTACCCTGGACTTGACTAGTGTTGTGGAAATTGTGCTAGTTATTATCTGGTTATAAGTACCCCAAACCGTTTGCTAAATGCCGTACTTGTATACCGGTCAAGAATATGCGAACATGCTTATTATCTACGGTGAATGACGTCGTAATGCCTCTGTCGCTGCCATATTATATCGCGAAAGGTACCCAATTGTGGCGCGTCACCCAGCCCACCGCGTGTTTATCTATGCACATGTTTCATACTCGCAAGGACGGTTGTCTAGTAATCGTACGGCCTGCGGGAGACCTCCAGAACACAACGAGGACGTAGTTTTAAATGAAATTGAAAGCGATCCCAACGTTTCAGTACGTACGATTGAAGGATCCACTGGAATACCGAAAAGCATTGCTCATCGGATTTTGCAACAAAACAACTATCGCCCGCACCAAGTGCAATGCGTACAAAGTTTACTACCTCGTGACTACGCTCCCAGACTCGAATTTTGCAAAACAATGTTGGCGAAAAACAGTGAAGTTCCGCAATTTCTCAATCATATTTTATGGACTGACGAATCAACATTTCAAAAAGACGGTTATACTCGTATGAATTTACATAATCTGCATGAGTGGCACAGAGAAAATCCGCATTTGATGCGTGAAGACTGCCCTCAATATCAATTTAAAGTAAATATGTGAACCGGAATATTAAACGGAAAAATAATTGGACCATTTGAGCTGCCAGAAAATTTAAATGGCGACAACAACCTGCATTTTTTACCAAATGATTTGCCGAGTTTATTAGAAGATGTACCACTCAACATCTATCGAGACATGTGGTTTCACCAAGATGGTTGCCCAGCACATTATCCTCGTCGAGTACGGGATTACCTGATTACTGAGTATCCCGATAAGTGGATTGGACGCCTTGGATCAATTTTGTGGCCTCCTCGTTCTCTGGACCTTAGCCCGCTGGATTCTTTTACTGGGGCTGCATGAAAGAAAAAGTTTATTTCAAACCAGTCGCTAATAGAGACAAATTACGCCACAAAATTTTTGGAGGAGGAGAAGAAATTAATGTAAGGAGATTCGGACGTCTAGTAAATAGATCTATTCCGCGACGATGCAGAGCCTGTATTCCAGCCGAGGGCAAGCAATTTGAACATTTGCTTTAGAGTTTTATAAATAAAATAAATGTACTAAAATATTTTCTTCCGTTTCATTATGATTAAAGTTTTCAATTATACATCAAAAGGGTAAAATATCATACTTTCCAATTTTCAGTCAGAATTTTAAATGGTCGAAAACGGTTTAAATGGTGATAATACTTTTATGGAATTAGCAAGTAGCAAGTGTTTTACCCCTTGCAATCACGATGAAATGGGTCATTTTTCTACATAACTTGCCGATGTTAGTGTAGTATACTTTTTTTAAAATATGAAGTGTCAAAGTTCAAAATTTGTGTGAACTATGACTCAGTCAAACTTTATTTTTCTTACGAAACTTACAACATTTATTTTTGAATTTCTGATTGCAATCAATAGAATGATAATTGAAGATTACGTGAAAAAAAACATCGTAAAATTTGGAAATTTGTGACTACAGAACCTAAAAATTTGGCCTAGGGTACCGATTTTCATTATTTTTCTAAATATCGCTATTATTACTTAGCCAAGCGAGAAGGATTTTTTCCTTATTTCCTCAGCATGGGTTTGATCCACCCTATCACCCAGTGCCCGCTTGATGTTGAGTTTCGGGTCACCCAGTATATGTTGTAGAGAACTGGACCTAAGACTGACCCTTATGGTACACCCGCAGGAATTAATTGAACGCCACAAAGGTTTAATTCACATGGCCTCTAAAACTACTTGCCGCTAAAAGGGTTTGCATAATTTTGATCAAATGAAATGAAAATCCAGATTGATGTCTCTTATATTTAGATCTGACAATTATGCCACACAGTGTCAAAAGTGTTTTCTGAATTTTCGGAACACATGTTTTTTTTGATTCTAAAAACTCGATGGGAAGTGCTATGATCAGCTCGAAACCCGAATTGTTGCGGCAGGAAGTTATTAAAATCTTCAATATGGCAATAAAAATTTATTCCTTATAACTTTTTCGAAGCATTTGCTTAAGTACTCGTAGCTTAAGTGACTTATAGGGGTAGCTTAAAGGTATATTTGAAGGTCTACAAGGATTAAGGACTGGCATAATTTTGGCGCATTTCCAGACACTTGGGAAGTACCCAATTTTAAGACATGAATTCAAAATAAAGGTTATACCATTAAATCTTCGTATTTTGAAATTTGAAAAAAAAAAATGCCGTGTTTGTTTGAAAGGTTCTGATGTCTTATTTTAGTAAAAAGTGTAGACAAGGCCAATCTGATTGCTGCACACTTTGCGGCTAGCTCTACACTTCCAGATTGTGCTTTTTCTAAGCGTACACTTGAGTGTGTCGAATTTTCAATGGTACGAACCCACTATCGCACTCGCGTAGTAGCAAGAGTACTTGAAGATCCCAACATAAATAATTCCGCAGGTCCAAATAACTTATCTCCCCTTCATCTGAAGTAGTGTTCATCCACTCTTGCAAAATCACTGTACAAGCTTTTTCATCAATCCTACTCTTTAAGATCCTTTCCGAGCAGATGGAAAACAGCATTTGTCCAGACTGTCCCTAAAAAAGGCGAATCTTTTCTCTCTTCTCCTACATGCCTATTGCACTTACGCCCCTTCTTTCTATGGTCATGGAAACTCTGATAAATCGTCAGCTCACGAAATATCTCGAATCACGAAAATTTCTAAATGACCAGCAGTACGGTTTTCGTAACAACAGGTCCACTGCTGATTTGATTGCATGTCTCACCGACAAGTGGAACCAAAGCCTACATCAATCTGGTGAAAGCAAAATAGTTGCACTTGATATTTCTAAGGCATTTGACAGAGTTTGACATCAGGTTCTTTTGTCGAAAATGCGTGCATTTGCGATCGACGACTCTCTTCTTCAATGGATTTCTAATCCATTACCTTTCGGAACATTCAATTTAAGTTGTCCTGGATGGTTTAAAGTTTGATATTCACAAAATAAATGCTGGTGTGCGCCAGGGCTCCGTTTTGTCTCCGACACTCTTTTAATTTTTATCAATGATCTCTTGCCTGCCACTTCTTATCCAATACATTCCTTTGCTAATGTCAGTACTCCCTGCTTTTCATATTCGTTTCCGGATTTGCGTCCCTGCCTTTCGGCTATAGAACGGGAATGGCAGTGCACGTTAAACTCATTAAATTCGGATATTAAGAGCATAACCATTTGGGGAACTTCCAACAGAACGGGAATGGCAGTGCACGTTAAACTCATTAAATTCGGATATTAAGAGCATAACCATTTGGGGAACTTCCAACAGAACGGGAATGGCAGTGCACGTTAAACTCATTAAATTCGGATATTAAGAGCATAACCAATTGGGGAACTTCCAACAGAATGGGATTTAATGCAGTCTGCTGTCGTTTAATTAAAATTTAAACACCAAGTCATTATCCATGAATGGCACATGCATCGTCGAAACCGAAAAACCTTCCATTCCCGGTATACACTCGTATGTCAATGACAACTTAAGTTGGAATGACATGAATATGTTGTCACCAAAAATGCTGCGAAATGTCTAAGTTTCCTCAAACGATGTAAGAAATATTTCACCCAATCTGACCTGACTCCAATATATAAGGCGTTTATCCGTCCAAAACTAGAGTACAATGACCGCATCTGGTTAGGTGCCCCTAAGACCTCCTTGCACTTGCTAGATAGGATCCAAAATTGTGTGATAAAACTCATAGGTGATGCCAGTCACTCGACGCCCTCGAACACCGGCGTAATGTCTCCTGTTTCACTTTGTTATATCGCTATTTTCACCACGAGTGCTCCATTGAAATTGGCAGTAGCATTCCGCTCCTTTAAATTCTTAACCCTAATACCCGTCTTGCTATGAATGCTCATCAGCTCACCCTCAAGCCATCTTCGAATGTACTCTGAAATATCGTGATTCTTCCCTAACCCGTACAACTCGCTGAAGAAATACCCTGCCGAGCTCTTTATTTCCTAGCTAGTATCTCTCTTTTTTCCCTTCCTAACTTCCTTTCGCCCACGCTATGTTCAAAGATCTTAAGGGGTATATAAATCCCTTGTGCGAGCACAAATTAAAAAAAAAAAATGGAGGTTATGTATGGAATACACCGTCCGGTATATGTCCGCCTCGTGACTGATGACACACGCTGGTCCTTTTGATGATATTTTGGCTTAGTATCGGCTCAATCACATCAATGGCGCGTCGAGTCTCTTCAGTTCAGATATTGTTCTTGGGTTATCGTCTTTTGTCTTCAACAATTTCTTCGTTTCGATCGCTGTGTTGTTTATTATCTCACGGTAAGGAATGCCGCGGCGCGTCGTTGATCGTTGTCACATTGCCAGCCGCATTCTCCCATTACTCCGTCAGCTCAAAATGCGCACCAATTAATGGCTAGTGGTGGATGTATGGGACGTTGATGGATAACTCTTGGATCCTCCGCTCCGCAAATGCGATAGTTCCGTTTATTGATATAGCCAACAAGTTCGAAATGCGCCACATCGGCGAAGATGATTTTATTCGAAAAATCACCATTCACTTGTTTTTGTTGTAGAATCTATTCTACGAAGACTCGGCGCTGCGTATTGCCTACTGGCTTCAAATGTTGTGCCCACTAAATCCTGTAAGCATGTAATTGGAAAATCTTTAGTGAAAATTCGCTGTAAACTGCTTCGTGAAAATCTCAATTGCTGAGAACGATAGCGAATTGAGCTGGATATATTCTCGTCCACACTCTCACTAACTGCTGCAATGATTTCATTAGACTGAGCTGCACAAACACGACGATATATTCGAACCGTCTCCGCAAAAATCTCAGCATTTCGATAGTGGATTTCAACAATTTCTGTGCTTTATGCGTTCGTTTAATTCTCCATGACTAAATCTTAATGTTTACACGTCAAACAATAACGCTGTACGACCAACATAAAAAAATGGCGCAAAATTAAAAATATGTGGTCTCAATTGGACACTTTTTAAAATTCAATATCTTAAAAACCGATTTTGGAAAGTTTTCTACGAGTATATAAATGCTTCTAATGCAATTAAATCTGGTAGATTTCCGTGGACTTAGAGCAGATATACATAATTACCCTCAACCTCATCGATAAAGATTAAGTTGTCATTCCCTGGTAAGATCATATTGTCCATATTATGTGACCGAGCTGACCATCGACAAGTGCACTGTGCTGTAAAATTCGCTCCTCGCGTGGAGAAAAAAAAAAATCGTGGCAAAAAAATAGCCGCGCGCGAGTAAAAAGAAAAAAAAAAAACAACAACAAAAACGCGCGAGTGCAGTATAACCCCAATCAACATTCACAGTTCGGGCATCCCAAATTTCCTGCCCCTGGTCTAACTATTGCTTGCACTTGGTAACTTGTCGTACAGCGCGCGCAGTGGCTGAGTGTATGTAACAACCGATGGATAGCGGGTTGTGGGTATGAATTTTGTTGGTGTGCTGTTTTCTTTTGTTGTAAGGGCATAACACCTATAAGAATTTGTGTGTTTATTATTATAAATAACTCGTGAATTCAGAGTGGATATTGCCTATATACGTGGGCTAAAAAGTAATCACTTTTCTGCGTACATCCACATCTGTAAATATAGACCAGCTGTTTTGGCACTTAGTGAAACACAGGTGGATTCCCGCCCACACCTCTCAGATCAGTCTGATCTGAAGCTACCTGGCTACGAACTGGTGCCATTATTCTTCTCTCACCGCGGTCTCGCCATTTACGTGCGTAGTAATGTAGCTTACCAAACTCCACCACAATGTAGTCCCTGTTCCAATCCGGAATTCAATTTCATGTGGTTAAAATTCCATCTCCGTAAGCAAATTATCCACTACTGCTTTATTTACAGAAGCCCCAAACTGGACAACAATTTGACTTTTCACGAGTTTGATGCGCTGTCTGACTCCATTCAAAGAATTGTATCCCTATATCCTCATACTGAAATCGTGATTACGGGCGATTTCAATATACACAATTCTGGTTGGCTTCGACGTTCTGGACAGACAACACCCGAAGGACTGTGTGTTGAGAACTTCGCTCCGGAAAATAATTTAACCCATCTTGTAAATGCGCCCACACGAATACCAGACGTTGATAGTGATACCGCCAATACCCTGGAGTTGTTTTTAACCTCTCACCCTGACAAATACAAGGTCAATGTGCTATCTATCCTCTCTAGGCTCGTCGGACCATTGTGTCATATGAGTTAATTTCTCGTACACCCACAACACAGTTAGAGAAAAGGTTCCTAAAAGAACCGTATGGCAATACGAGAAAGCCAATTGGAGCGGACTGAACAACTTTTTTAGGAATTTTAACTGGTCGCTATATTTCCTCGATAACGACGAGGATGCCGCAGCTGATATGATTACAGACACCATTCTCTTTGGAATGAGAAACTTTATCCCCCATCGGATGAAGAGTACCAAACCAAAAGAAAAGGCGTGGTACAATACGAGCTGTAAAGAGGCTATCAGGGTTAGAAAAATGTTTTTTCGGTCCTTCAAGGCCAACCTAACAGAGGAAAACTGAAAAAAGTTTAAGCGAGCCAGGAATGACTGCAATGTCTTTCTTAAACGTGTAAAATTCCAATACGACCAACAACTGAGGCAGAAAATACTGCAATGTCCAAAGGCAGTAAAAATTGTTGGTCGTTCGTCAAAAATATTAGAAATTCTGCCTCGTTATCCATCCAAACGCTCATTTACAATGACATTCCATCTGTCAGCACTTTGCGGCTAGCTCAGTACTTCCAGTTTGTGGTTTGTCTCCGTCTACACTTGAGTGCATCGAATCTTCAATGGAATTAATCCACTTTCGCACTCGTGTTAGAGTACTTAAAGATCTCAACATACTAAAAACCGCTGGTAATCCGAGGTAAGAAATATTTCAGCCCCTCTGATCTGGCCTCAATATATAAGGCTTTTATCCGCCCGAAATTGGAGTACAATACCCACATCTGGTCGGGTGCGCCCAAAACATCTCTGCACCTGCTAGATAGGATCAAAAACCGTGCGATAAAACTCATAGGTTATACTAATATCTCTCAAACAATGGACACCCTCGAGCACCGACGTAAGGTCTTGTATATCACTCTTTTTATCGCTATTTCCACCATCAGTGCTCCATAGAAATCGCGAGTAGCATCCCGCCTCTTCAAACCTTTAACCGTAACACACGTTTCGCTATGAATGTTCATCAGTATACCCTCAAGCCCACTTTCGGACGTACTCTAAATTACCGTGATTCCTTCTTACGCCGTACAACTCGCTTATGGAATGCCCTGCCTGGCTCCTTATTTCCTAGTCATTATAACCTTCAGACATTTAAAACCAACGTTCGCTGGTACCTCTCTTTCTATCTTCCCTGACTTTCTTTCGCCCGCGCTGGGTGCAAACATATTAAGGGTACTTAAATCGATTGAGGGCGCGCAGTTACTACGTAACTGTATATATGAACTAACTGGAAGCACTGATTTAGTTAGAACTACTATGTCAACGGTATCTATAATAGATTAAATTTGGATTTGAACTGCCTGATCTACGATTTCCGAAGTATGTCGACATACCATACATTTGTTTTGATTGCTAAATACACTTCCTAATTTCGGTTTAAGTAATGATTTGTATCTAAACCGTATATCCCTTACAATTGGGGAACCTAACATATAACAGTTAGCAGGTAAGTGTTCCTAAGATCATTTGGGACTAAAGGTCCCTCCGTATTAGCGATAAACAAATCAAGGGTAGAGGAATTTCCCCTAATATTATCTGGGTAATATATAGAGCTTGGTGGAAATAATATAGAAAATGGGTGCCGCGAGTTAAGGTTGACTAACATACGAGTATTTCCACAACAGTTAGCACGAAGGCAGTTCCAATTTCGACGCCCCGGCGATTGAAATGACCATCTTTAAGAAACATACCATTACAACTTATAAATTTTCTAATATCACTTTTTAGCGCTTCTGACCTATAAGATATATTTCTAGAACCGCCGGAAAATCGAGAATGTTTTTGAACACCCGCCGTTACTAAAGGGTATTTCAATACCAAAATTCTCCACGAGTCTGATTCCAAAAATTGGCAATACTGAGTGTCGAATTGTTCTTTTGACTACCACCTTCATTACTATTTTGTATACAGATTACTTAACATTACTTATACAGATACTTAATAGTTAATTGAGCAATTACATTTAATTGCTAAGACCTACTGCTGCGTTTGCCTAATTATGCTGTCAACTCATTTGTAAAAGCGTTAATTTCCTCGAGAGAGAAAAGATTAGTGGGAGAATGCGTTCCAGTGTTACCTTGAGAACTGTCATTCGCTGATTTTTTTCCATGGGTTATTATTGTACTTAAGTTTACATACGGTAGTTGTTGTTGTATTTGAATGCAAGAGCATGCTTGGGATGGGTTTCAGAGATTTTGGCGGTTTTTGAGTTCTGGAAAATCTTAGTTGTCGAACATGAACGATTGGGTTGCTTTTAGAGAGCTTCTATTCTATTTGAAGAAATGACTGTTTTGAAACACATGAAGGATCATCTGTTTTGTGATAAGCTTTGTAGTTTATTAATTTTAATTACGGTTGTTTCATTACAATCGTTTGCCTTATGTTTTTGCGAACATTTTTCATAATATGTTTTGGCATGACAGTTTCTCAAAAATTTGGCAGTTGAAGCACGGAGTTAATTTGTTTTTATTTATATTACTGGCGTAATTCCTTTTTATCGATGTCCTGGATAAAAAACGGATATTTTGTTTAAGTTCGTGTAGCTTAATATATCCCATTTCAACTAGTTTTTTTATATTTTGATATTTCAACCCGAGTGAAATGAATTCATTCTTCAGACTGCATAAATGAATCTCATCAAAAGCATATATGTGACATGACTATGAATATTTTTAAAGATGGGAGATCGTGTGTGAAATATTACCACTGCATACATTTAATTAAATTACACACTTTAATGTGGGTTTTAATATCTTCGCCAACAATTTTTATACCGATTGATATTTTCTTTATAAAGTGCTTCAAAATTGCTTTTTCACCAAGAAGCTTGTGCATACAGGGTGAATGACTCGAACTCCAACTTTTTAAAATGCTATAATTTTTTTATTTTTTGATAAATTTTATTGTGCCAAAGCAAGAAATATTGAAAAATACATCAATTCTTAAATTGTATCAGTAGTTTTCTATATGTCCACCTTTGGGGCGAATAATGGCTTTGAGACGGCCGAAGAAAGCATCGCACGCTTCACGCAACTGGCTCTGCGGTATTTTGGCACATTCCCGGCGAAGCGCTTGTTTGAGGTGGTCCAAAGCTTAGTATTTTTTAGTGCCAACCTTCGCCTTCAAAATACCCGAGACAGAGAAATCCAACGGATTCGCATCCGGAGAATTTGCAATCCATTGTGTCGAAGAAATGAAGTGTGGAACATTGTTTTTTTAACCAATCTTGGTTGACGCGCGCTTTGTGATACGGTGAAGAGTCTTGTTGAAATGTCCACGGTCTCCGACCGAAATGATTTTTTGAACAAGACTTCAATACTGCCTCTAAGACAGTTTCACGGTATATGATCGCATTAATTTTGACCCCACGGTCTAAAAATACGAGCGGAGAGCGACCATCATCGGTTATGGCGGCCCAAACCATCACCATCGGTGCTGCCTGCTTTCTGGTGGTCGTCCGAAAGTGCAGATTTTCGAAGGACCTCTCTGGCAAGTAAACTCGGTCATTTTGTTTGTTGACATATTGCTCGATAACAAATGGTGACTAGTCAGAAAGAACCAAATTCGGCAACTCACCACTTTCGTGCAAGCGTAGCAACTCCTTCGCTTTTTCGACTCTAACTTCTTTCTGTTGCGGTGTAAGATTGTGTGTTTTTTGGAACTGCAATGGCTTGCGCCCAAGCTCATTTTTCAGTATGTGTTGCATCCGTTCCAATGATATGTTGAGCTCACGAGCCATTTTTCTTCCACTTCGAAGCGGATTTTGCTCAATTCGAACATTCACTTTCCGAACCATTTCTGCCGATGCTGCTGTTTTTTTATGACCACCTCCATGGTGTTTTGCAACGCTACCAGTATCACGGTAACGAGCTATGGTTCGAGACACAAATGATTTATTCACGTTGAGGTGCTGGAGGGCTCTAACGATAGCTACTTGTGGTTTTCCAGCCAAATATAAAGCAATCACACTATCACGTTGAAATTTTTCAGCACAACGTTTAAAAGGCTTGTAAATAATAAAATTATCTGTTATGTGTCAAAATTTGAGCCCACTGTCATGAACGGTTTGGAAATTATAGCAGTCTGAAGTTGGTTGCAGTTCGAGTCATTTAGGGTGTATTTTCATTAGTATGTTGGAGTACAAGTATCGATAGCAATTTACCAGTAACACGACTTTCTAATGATTTGTTAACCATTTCGTCAATTTCTTCATCACTATCACTGTCAGGGAAAGGGGTTGCCAATAATTTTTGTGTACGGCTTTATCTCGTTTAGCCATTTTACATGGTTTAATGGTTGAAGACAAACTGTCTTCAATAATATTGTACTATAGCCGAACGAATTTTTTTCGTTATTTTGCTTTTTCTATTGTTGTTTTCGGTTTACTTTTAGTCCCTATTTTTCTTTTGTTTTTTAGCTTATTTATCACAGAAGAAATTAAATTCTGCAGCTAGATTATTGCACGAAAGAATGTTAACATGAAATAATAAATAATTATTTTTGATGTATTGCTATTAGTTTGTTGCAAGTTGCCTTGTTACATAGGAGCACATACATTAAAAACCTTTTCCGTCTTGTCAAAACCATTCAAAAAAAAAAAAAAAAAAACAAGGAATATTCGTATCCATATAATTTTACCGCATACTTTTGTTTATACAGATATGTGTAAATTGAAAAACCCAAAGAACTTAGTCGTCGAACATACTACTTGTAAAGTTCACAAAAGTACATTTCTCCGGGGGGATTATCACCCTTATTTCTTTATGCTACAAAGTATGTGTTAAAATCTATGTATCCTATGGGGTACTCGTATGTATTAGTATGCCCGGACGTATACTTAATTTTTTATGAATGTTCTTTTCCAGACGAGGGTAACTTAAAAATATATAAAAAATGAAACACTTACAGGCGTAATAGATTGCTTTGAAGTTTAAGAGCTTTACGCTTTTACCTAATTACCATTGGCTATTCATGGTGTTTTTTTTTGTGACCTGTTATGGTTGCTATTTTCAAGATGCCATTAGCACTTTTATATGGATTTTATATTAAATTATATGTTTGCAGCTCAGTTTTTGGACTTCATTAGATTAATCTAAAATGTGTATTAAGTTTTTTTCTTTTGAAAGTAAGTTCTCATCCCCCTAAGGACGAATATAAAGCTGCCCGTTCCATCCCATTCCATTTAAAAATTGTTTATTTTTTAGGTTTGAGAAACCTAAAAGTTCATAGTTGAAATACTTAAAAATTTTGTTTTCCGGTTGTATTGGTGCTTACACTTAAGCGAATTGCTTACACTAATGTTCAACGAAGGGTGAAATTGCTGCTTTTAAGAATCTCTTAAAGAAATTAAATTCTTTCGACCTCTTTGTGTTAAGTATGTGCGACTTACATACAATTATCGACATACCAGTATACTATATGTACATACGTAGTTTTTTCTGTGGTTTCTGCTGTTAAACTCGAATTCTTAGTATTCTCGTTTTCAGTTTTGGCATCACGTATTAGGAGTAATGAATCTTTTGACTTCTTAAAGTTTCGAAATTTGTTTAGAAAAGATTTTGACCATTTTACTCAATTAATATTTTTTAGTTTATAAAATTATATTACATACAAGGTTAGGTATTATTTTCGTAATGGATTTATGTCGCTGAATCAAGTTCAAAAATTCGTTCCAAACATCTCTTACCCATAAGCTTACAGTGTGTTACATCTTATGGAAAGGTTTTTAGAAAACGGCACATTTTCTCAATTAGGGAAGCAGAAGAAAATCAATCAGAGAGGCAGTGCAGGATCTTGCATCGCATTGTTGAAGGAATGATCACAGGTATTGTTCAACAAAAGTTAGGTTAAAAGATTTAGGAATAACAATCTGCATTTATTGCAGTATTACAAAGAAGAGCTGAGGAAGGCAAAGCGACAATCCTGGAGGTCCTTCTATGACAAAATCACGGAAACCTCTGAGGCATCACGGCTGAGAAAAATCCCCTCCACAAATCCTATGATGCCTAGCTGTTTGAAAAAAACCGATGGCTCTTGGACAATCTCAAGTGATGAATCACTCAACCTGCTACTGCACACCCACTTTACAGATAGCTCTCAATTCGCGGCCAATAGCAACCCAAACAGGCCTTCTGCAACTGGGACCAAAATTCATGGTCTGATCACAAGAGACAAACTACTCTGGGCCCTGCATAGCTTCCAACCATACAAGTCTGCTGGCCCGGACGGTATAATACCTGTCGAACTACAGAGGTCCTTAGATATTATTCTGTCTGCGCTAGAAAATATTAGGAGGAGCTGTGTTGAACTTATCCACATTCCACTGCCATGGAGAGAAGTCAATGTAGTTTTCATTCTCAAAGCCGGAAAATGTTCTGATGTTGTCTCAAAGGACCTCAGACCTATAAGTCTATTATGTTTCCTTCTGAAAACTCTAAAATGACTGATTGATATCCATATGCGAACTAAAATTTATCCAAGACTTCTGTCAACGGCTCAACATACCTACTGTAAAGGAAAGTCGGTGGAAATGGCTCTGAATTCACTGACTAGCTACATCGAACGATCTCTACAATATAAAGAGTACACAATGGTTGCTTTCCTGGACATAGAGCGTGCCTTTAACAACGTCAACACATCCGAAATCACGACTGCGCTGTCAACTCTGCAGGTAGACGACTCACTTGGGGAACTGATCAGTCTTATGCTAAAAAGCAGAATAATCAACAATGTTGAGAGGGAAACAGAGTTTCTACGATTCTGCTGAGAAATAGCGGGCAAGTTGGTGCCGGTCTCTGAGGCGTTTTGAGCTTCGCGGTTATGATTTTGTACGCTTTGCCCCATACATTTTCGTTTAGTTGGGTACAAAGATCCTTAAAGCACTGTATTTTACTAGACTTAATAGCGGATTTGAGTGTGGCGCGTACTTCTTTATACGCTGTCCTCAATATCAAATGTCTATCCGTATTGCTTCTAGACCGTTGGTATTTTCTTCGTGTTTTAAGACAGGCTGATCGAAGTTCTTTAATGTCGTCGTCCCCGTTCGAGCCATTGATATATCGCAGGCAGCATGCAGTTGTCGTGTTACTTGACGTACGATCTCGTTACCTGTTCTCCCTTCAACTAAAGCTTCAGCGATAGTGTACTCTAAGAGCTCCTCATCTAAGGTGTTTACGTTCCATTTCGCCTTGCTAGTTTCGAGGTCGTGTAATACTATGAAGATCGATTATAATTGCATTATGGTTGCTGCGGGTGTAGTGATTGCTGACGCGCCATGTCGCATGCCCAGATAATCTACTTCTTACGAACGTAATATCAACAAGCGAGTCTGCACCCGCTCTACTAAACGTGTTCGCATTTCCCGTATTAGCCACGACGACGTTCAAACTAGAGAGCGCTTCGAGTAGAATGGTTTCCCCTTTTATTCGTTAGCACGCTTCCCAATTCTACTGCCCATGCGTTAAAATCACCGGCTATACAGTTGGCGTATGATCCTTAGTATCAAGAACTATGATTTCGACGACTCGTTCGTATTGCTCAATAGTAAGGCTTGGAGGGACATACCGGCTGTATATGTATATATCGTTTAACTTTGCTCGTACGAAGTAGTTTTCTTGAACGGGTCTGCCGCGACGTCTGTCTGGAGGAGATTCCTTGTAGTCAACGTTCTCTGCGCTGCATTAATTGCACCCATATTAGTAAAAGTTCTAAAGTGTGTCCCAAAATTCACATAGGATTTGAAAAAAAAGACAAGTTGACAGCTGTCAATTCTGGGTTAATAAAACTGGAGCACTAAAGGAAAAAACAATGCATTTTCATTGTTGAGCAATATTTTAAAAGTAATGAAGATTTGACAGCTACAGTTCTCAATTAACGCACAACATGCCTATGGTCGCAGTAGTGATTTATGTAATTTAATTAACTGTGAAGAGATTTAGGTAGATCAATTGAATCACTAGTTGGAAGAAGGGAATAAATCCATCTGACCTTACTTTTGGGAAAGCGTAAAAAACTGAATACCTTCTAAAATTTTTGACATATGGATAAAATAAGGTTTTCAATGTTTTGAGTCGCATGAGATACATTTTTTGTCTCTATCGCTTCCTAGTAGCTAGATATAGCGTACGAAAAAGCTCGAATTTATTTCCTTCTTCCAACTGAAAATTTAAATTTCAAAATAAAATACAAAGTTAACGGAAAAAAGTTTTTATTTTTCAAAGATAAAGCTGAAACTATAAAAAATAGTTAGGGTTTGAATAATATATTAGTTTATGTCTGTTGTTTTAGACATTAACCAGATTGTATTATTTTCCAAAGAACGGAAAATAAAGGACAACGTGAAAAAATCTATTGTTTGAAAAGACATTTATTGAAAATGTTCTTGTACCGTTTAATTTTTTATATCCCTCTTCCTCTTCAGCCGGTTCAGTAGTAGTAGCAGGCCAGATCAATATGTTCATATAAAACTCCCTTTTATCTTCCTCTATATTCTGAACAATTTTACGAATATCTTGCATCTCTTGTAGTTTATTGGTATCTTATCCAAATATGCTTTTGTGTTAGGTAGTGCAGGTGTTACGACATTCTTCTGGAGCAGAAAGTATTTTTAAGAAGTCCATCAATATACTCCGAGGCTTCCAAATAGCCCTTAGATTCTGAACAGTATGTCAGATGTCTGTACTTTGAAATCATGTAGATGGAATCTTTAGAAACTTATAAAAACTTGGCTACTTACTTTTAAAATCAATTATGTCAGCGGAAGTAATGCTTGTCACTTTAAATCCAGCAGTGGATATCAAGTAGTTATACTCCAACGGAGTTTAAATTCGATTCTTTTTTCTGGTTTAGCTGTCCCAAAATTACGATCGTGACCACGTACGGGAAAGTATTGGTATATTTTCCTAAAGCAGCCCAGTGAAACCAGGTGTAAGAAGAACCTTATGAGGGTATTATTTCTGTTTTTCCCTCCACAAGATTCTGCATGTAATCGAAAACGAGCGCTCCGACATCTGCTCTTTCACGACACAAGGCTTTTACTTCTTGCTGTTTATTGTAAAATTTTTTGGCACGTCTGAGGTATACAATATTTTCTGCGGTTGCTACACGCTTAGCACTATCATTCAGCGTTGCGCTATTTATTTTTGCACTGAGCTCCTCGCATGTAGAACAAACGTCAACTTGTAGCCGTCCAAATCAACATGAGTAGCTTGTATGAAAATACTTTCGGTAGAAATCATCACGATGCTAGCATGCTCAGGATACTTACCGCAGAATAGCTCATGCATTATTTTAATGTTGAGTGAAGCATCCAAATACTCAACATGTTTGCTGCTACGTATAATGCGACTCTGTCAGTTAGAAGGGTCGGATATGCTCATTGACTGCTACGATTGCATTGGCAGGCAAACAATTTCCACGCGTAAGATGTTTTCCACGTTGATCTACACTCTTCCTTCAGCAACGAGTGATGATAGCCGGAAAATAACTTTACTTGACACAATGTACAGAATGGAGAAAGCTTGCCTGTAAACTCTTTTATTTTCATTTAAAAGCAAGACGTAATACCTCAAAGCGTTGCCATGTTTTTTCGGATTGTTGTTATTAGACCGTCTTCGAGCCACTGGTCGATGTTCTATAAGCCCCATTAAAAATATGGCCAGCTCATTCTTTGGCCGCCCAGTGCGCACGCTCTGAAGTAGTTCTTGTTTTTGTTGTAGGTCTAAGTTTCTTCTGTAGTTCAGTTTACAAGAACAATCACGCTCTATAAGTTTTTGAGACGTAACGCTTTTGTATGGCTCTCCACGTAAACGACGAATTTTTTGCACTTCCTTTGCAAACAAATGTATATTTCTTACCCCTCTCTACTTTTTCCTTGGAGATTCTGCTTCTCCGTTTCTCGAATACGAGTCGTTTGAATTTTCTCTTCCAAAATATACCGACCACTATATACGAAACACTTTTGCCTACATAATTATCGTTACAAAAAATTAACACAACCGAGCAGACTACTCTTACCTAAAAAAGTGCGGTTAACCTAACCTCTTGCTTATACGAATTTTGGAGATTGACACCTTTCAAACAACCTATACTCGCTGAGTACACAAATAAAACTGAGTACCACCTTGATCAAAAAGGAATAACCACAGTGTGGCGCTCCCATTGTTCCGATTTGAGTTCGTTTTTTTTGTTAAGTTGGTAAATCTGTTGTTGATATCCCCTTTAAATCTTAGCGTCATACCTTGACATTTGCAAAAGTTACGTAGCCAGGAGTACATCTATCTCTGTGTGTGTTGGCGATTTTTTACAATTTTAGAAATGGATTTAAATTTGCAACAACGAACTTGTATTAAATTTTGCGTAAAAAACGGATTTAATGGTACGCGAACGTTGGAAATGTTAGAAAATTGTTTCAGCAACGATTCTCTAAAGAAAACGGTCATTTGTCAAAGGCACGAGCGGTTCAAAAGTGGTCATGAGTCAATCGAAGATGAGGAACGCAGTGGCAGAAAATCGACATCGAAAACCGACGAAAACATTGATGAAGTAAAAGAAATGTTGGTCAATAACCGCAAATTAACCATCAGAGAGATAGCGGTGGACTTGAACATTGCCTATGGATACATCCAAGACATTTTGGTTAATGATTTGGGTTTCCGTCGTGTAGTAGCAAAGTTGGTGCCAAAAGACCTCAATTTCATGCAAAAAAGAAACCGTGTTGACATCGCAAAAGAGGTGATTTGCGAGGCTGAATCCGATCCCACATTCATTAAAAAGATCATTACTGGAGACGGGACGTGGGTTTATGAGTACGACACGCAATCCAGACATCAGGCAAGTGAGTGGTGTTCACCAAATGAGACGAGACCAAAAAAACCACGTCGTTTTCAGTCAGAAAAGAAGGCAATGGTCATGGTTTTCATGGATTACAACGGTGTAGTGCGTTATGAATTTGTGCCAGAAGGCCAGACGGTAAGCAAAGAGTATTATTTGGGAGTTATGAGACGTCTGCGTGAAACAATTCGTCGAAAGACACCAGAATTGTGGGCAGAAAACTCGTGGATTTTGAACCATGATAACGCACCGTCGCGTCGCACAGTGCCATCATTATTCATTATTTTTTTATGAAAAATGCAACAAATACCATCCAATAGGCACCGAATTCACCTGATTTGGCTTTCTGTGACTTCTTTCTGTTCAATGGAGACAAAAAACCTCTACGGGGAAGGCGTTTCAGCAGCCGAGAGGAAGTAATGGAAAAATCGCAGGAAGCACTGATGGACATACTGAAAACCGAAAATAAAAATGTTTCGAGGATTGGATCAAGCGCTGGTATAAGTGTGTTGCAGTCGATGGGGATTACTTTGAAGGGGACAATATAGATTTAGATGAATACTACAAACTTGTATTTTTAATTTTCTGAATAAATTCCGGGAACTTTACGATGGTATATCAAGCAATTCAAGAGTAATGTTAAAAAAAATAAAATTCATCAGTTGGAAGAAGGAAATGAATCCGGGATTTGTTACGTTCTTCCAACTAATGCTTTTTAAAATCGCAAATATTTCTGTTATGAAAATGGGTTTTGTTTCTTTCTTCGACCTAACAGATGCGTCTACATATAGAGATGGCATTTGCATCAAAATGTCCTTTTAGGAAATTTTGGGACTTATCCCCTTCTTCCAACTGGTGATTCAATTAGTGATCTAAGACTCTTAGACTTTTAGACTTCGATTAAACAAATCGTTCAATACAAAACATTGAAGCAGTTCTTGAAAGTGTTGTTGAGAGTCCAGGAACATTAATCCGCGGTTGGACTCTTTTCTTTGGGTTTTGTTTTTTAAGTCTAAGTTTTATGCCAGCAAGTCCACGACCACATTTATAAAAAACAAACATGTAACATTTCGACAAAGAGTGCATATGTGCCAGCAAATCCGTGGATGCCATTTACCCGATATCCTATTCCATACACAACCCTACGCTATATGCTTTATGAATCAATAAACAATTTTTAATATCTATAACTTAATTCGTGCGTCCTGTGGAGCCAAAAAAGTTTGAAGATGAAGAACTGGAAGCATTACTCTATGAAGATTGTTGGCAAACACAAGAAGAGCTCGCAGAATCTTTGGGTGTCACTCAAACAGCCATTTCAAAACGTTTAAAAGCAGCTGGATATATTCAAAAGCAAGGAAATTGGGTTCCACATGAACTCAAGCCGAGAGACGTTGAAAGGCGGTTTTGCATGTCCGAAATGCTGCTGGAACGCCACAAAAGGAAGTCATTTTTGCATCGGATTGTTATTGGTGATGAAAAATGGATCCATTACGACAACCCCAAACGCCAAAAATCATATGTGAAACCCGGCCAACCAGCCAAATCAACGGCAAAGCCGAATATCCATGGCGTGAAGGTAATGCTCTGTATTTGGTCGGATCAGATGAGCGTGCTGTATTATGAGCTGCTAAAACCGGGTGAAACCATCAATGGACAATGCTACGAACACAATTAATCCGTTTGAAAAGAGCAGTGGCCGAAAAACGCCCGGAATATGCGACCAGACTCGAGGCAATAATTTTCCATCATGACAACGTTCGGCCCCACGTTGCTATTCCGGTTAAGAACTATTTGGAAAACAGTGGATGGGAAGTCTTACTGCACCCGCCTTATAGCCCAGACCATGCCCCTTCTGACTACCATTTGTTCCGGTCGATGCAGAACGTCCTCACTGAAATACGGTTCACATCAGAGCAGAATATCAAAAATTTGGCTTGATTCATTCTTGGTTGCCAAGCCGGCGTAGTTCTTTTGGGATGGGATCCACAAATTGCCAGAAAGATGGGAAAAAGTCATAGCTTCAGATTGGTAATACTTTGAATAATACTATTGTACATGTTTTTCTTAAATAAATGTTCAAATTTTGAAAAAAAAAACCGCACGCAAGTTATATACCCAATACATACCTCTGTTTTCTATCAAAATTACTTCTTGCGTGAGTTTTGAGACACCTTTTACCTACCAGAAAATCAATACTCATAAAGGTTTTACAAGCCAGGTCTAGGCACTTAACAGCGTGGTGTGACCGGACTTCATACCAATCAAAATGATTTTGTCGGAGCTAAGTTAACTTATCACACAAATCCAAGTTTGCACATAATGACGGATTAATATCGTCCGGGCGCATACTTTCTATGCTGCTCAGATTTTTGAAAGTGCATCGAAATGGAAATAAAATGCACCTTGATCAATAATATTTAAAGTTGTATTCCGCCACGACAACGTTCAGTCTCACTTGCTTTTCAATATCGTGCTTAGTTCAGGGTGGATCACTGATCAAACCGGAACGACTAATGACTGACGACTGTGCAGCTTAATCGTTAGTTGTAATATCATAATCTTTCAGATTACATTAAATAACTGATATAAAACCTCATACATAATACAACTGTTCGCAGATCGATACTAAAAAGATCGAAATTTTCAAAGTTAGCCTTTTTTTCAGATCAATGCTAGCCCAATGCTAGACGTTGTCTTAATGGAAGAACACTATGTTTAATGAAAGCGACGGCTTTCATTGAAGTATTGCATTATGGAACTAGCTTAGAAATCGTGAAAGAGTTCAGCAAGGCTTTAGGCACAGTTTTGCTTTCCCTACAGATGCAAATGCAAGATAGGCGCAAGATTTCCTAACGAGAAGTGAAATCCAACTTTGTCGTTCTCCAGAAAGACCCACATCCTAAAACGGTGTTGAAGACATCGGTGAACACCTAATTACCTTCCTTTCCTGGAGTATATGTATACTGGCCGAAACCATTCATGGACACATGGCAGATAATTAGTTTTATCCTTCCGCTGAACGAATATGGTTGTGTATACGCTTGAACAACGCTTCGCTAAGTGGGCCTGCGATCGACTTAGAGAAGATGCCGATTTTGCCAAAAAAATCATCTTTTCAGATGAAGCTCATTTTGATCTTGGCGGGTATGTAAACAAGCAAAATTGTCGCATTTGGGGCACAGAAAACCCGCACGCATACATTGAAAAGCCGATATACCCAAAACGAGTCACTGTTTGGTGCTGATTTTGGTCAGAGGCATAATTGGGCCATTTTTCTTCGAAAATGAGCAAGGAATGGCCGTTACAGTCAATGGCGATCGTTATCGAGCCATGTTGAACGAATGTTTGTTCACAAAAATTGAAGAGGAGGATATTGGCAACATTTGGTTTCAACAGGACGGCGCTACGTGCCACACAGCCGAAGCTACACTCGATGTTTTGCGCCCTGTTTTTGAAGATCGCATCATCAGCCGCAGAGCTGATATCGTTTGGCCACCCCGGAGCTGCGATTTCACACCGTTGGACTATTATTTGTGGGGTGCCGTAAAAGATAAGTGTTATGCCGACAAGCCAGAGACAATTGACGCTTTAAAGGACAATATTCGTGAAGCCATTGGTGAAATACAGCTGCACACAATCGATAATGTGCTTAAAAATTGGACCGATCGTGTAGGCTACTGCATGGCCAGTCGAGGCAGCCATTTGAATGAAATTATTTTCCATTATTAACCGGAAGGATTGTACTTTCAAATAAAAAAAGAAATTTGAGAAAATATTCAGTAGTTTTTTTTTATAGCATTTTCAAAAAAAAAAAACATTTTTGGCGGACCCTTTAGAAGGTGACCCTAAGAGCGTAGTACATGATATAAATATCAAGGAGAGCACGATTCATCAATATCGAAACCAAACACACCTGAGTTTCAAACCACTACATCACAACAATGCTTTCCTTTCTCCTCCTTCTATCTTTCCGCCCGCGCCCTGGCAACAGTAAAAGGGTATCATAACCCCTTAGGGGCGCGTAAATTATAAAAAAAAAAAAAAAAGTGCATCTAGCGCAGAGCAAGGCCAAGAAGGAGCTCTCATGCAGTCAAGACAGACCGTTGTTTCGACTCAGGTGAAAGCAGCAGTGACGTATTTTCGTGAGATCTTATTCTGCCAGACAACCACTCGTATAGGATGTAATTGGCCTTATCATACCCATGTAGATTCAAAGCATCCCCTCGCTGACAAGCTCCATGTCTTGCCGAAAACTCATTTACACTGCCAGAAGACTAACAGCTTGTTATCCAGAATATTACCCAAATACTTAGCTTCATTGGATTCAATCACTAAACAAGTCAGACCTTCCTCTTTCTCATAAAGAGAAAAACCTTAATCTTGAGAAAATTGGCCACCAACACCAAAAAACAATTAAAAATTAAGTTTTAGCCAAGGTTCGAAGAAAAGTTCGAAACAAAAAAACAAAATCACTCAATTTCGGAAACGTCAAGCATAACATTGGTCTCAACGACGAAGTTGTCAAGAATAAAGCAGTGACGTTCACAAACTGCAAGAGAGAATTAGCTATGGACCATATCCTCACTGGATCCCACTGACTGCGTTTTCCTTTTTGTTCGCAGAGCGGGGAACCTTCGTATACCGAGTTCGGGCGATGAGAATATGAGCGACTTTCACCTTTTTTTCCACTTTCAACTTTTTAGATTTAGGATGTTGACGTCTAAAATAATTGTTTTCTATTTTTTTTTACTTTTTAACTCTGGTGGTATCCCGCCATTTGTCAATGCATATTCATGAGAAAAATGTGTTGTGCCACGTTTAATGTTTTTGTACGTCAAACATATGTCATCGGTTATAAAAATATAAAAAGAAGTAGGGGGTATATCTTGAAAAATGGTCACCATTTAAAATTTATTAATGTTTTTCTCCCGGTGGTTGTTTTTTCTGATCCCAATTTATTATTTATCAGTTGCGGTTTAACTTTCCGGCTGCACACCTATTTTTTCCGTACGTGTTCGTCACCAGGGTGTAGAATGATTTCAATCATAAATTTTACAAAAAAAAATGCTTTTGTTAAATTTTATTTTTAATTTAATATTTTTTATTCTAATACAACGCAACAGAGTTCGATATTCCACTTAAATAAAAAAAAAATGTCCAAGAAAAAAAAAATTAATTTTTAAAGTATGAAAACAAAATGCTGAAATGTTGTACCTAAATGACGGGTGTCGCAAAATTCACGCAAGGAGCACAGATTTCTAATTGAAAATTATTTATTTTATTTTATTTCATTTTCATAGGTACAGATATAAATCAATTTATACCGTCCGGATTATAACGCCGGGGAATTGTGCTCATATGGCTGTTATAGTACGTACGATTACATTTTACATACATCTTTTCATACAGTTAAACTTAGTTTGATTTTATGTTCATCTCAGAGTTTAAACAACATGGAACTTTCAGGTGGGATAGATGGATCTAGTAGGTCTTGTATTGTTGGGATGCTGCTTGAGAAGTACTGTTTTGTTGTTTGGCATTCTTGAAGGACGTGGAATATGGTGCACATTTCGTTACAATGGTTGCATAATGGCGTAGATTCTTTTTTGTATAAGTATGATTTCTTAAATAAAGTATGCCCCAGTCTCATCCTGCAGAGCTTTGTTGATTGCCAGCGGTTAAATGAGCTGTTATAGATGGTAGGTTCCAATGGAGTTTTGTGTTTTTTTAGAAAAGAACTGGATTGCTGCCACCGGTGCTCTGATTCGTGCATTCGTGCATTTCCCTTGCTACTTAATTCCATACCGTTTTTGCAAAAGGAGGTGTACTGTATACCAATTGCATTTGAATACCATTTCTAGCCCCTGTGTCAGCTTTTTCGTTGCCAGCTACTCCATGTGTCCAGGTGTCCATATTAAATGAATTCGAGGTGAGTTGCTTGCAATGATGACCCGTAGACTTTTAATGGCAGGTGTTTTGCTATTATTTCCCTTAAGAGTACGTATTGCACTCGGGGAAGCGCTGCAAATGGCTGTTCTTTCGGTTCCTGCGCCGGCGAGTTTGATTGCTACCACCAGAGCAATTACTTCTCCAACGAAGGAGTTTTGGTTGATTGTAGCGAGTTGTTGGGTGATAATTTTGTCACATTTATCGTCCAGTCTATAGACGCAGAAAGCTGTGACGCCTTCGTGACAGGAGGCATCCGTGTACAAGACGCATTCCAATTTACCGGTACATAAAATTTCGGCGAATTTTTTCCTGTAGACTTCCATTGGTGTGCACTCTTTTTTTGTTAGGTCTAAAGAAGTGTTTATCAAGTATGCTGGAAACAACCAGGGTGGTGTTTCCATTTAAGAATTAATAGCTTCTGGGATGGGTGCATTTAAAGCCTTTATGGTGCGCATGGAGTTATACTAAGCGCTTTTACATTTTGATTTTTCGACGGTAGACCACCCAATTCTACAAATTTCGTGTAAAGGATGTCTACTTTCGGTAATAGCTTTTGCCACAATTTTCGCTCGATGAATTTCCTTCACATCTACAAAGCGGATCGTGTTTTTTTCGGCTAATAGGACATCTATGGGTGTAGAGGGTAATGCACTGATCGCTAAGCGCAAAATTGCATTTACTTTTGTTTGTATATCGTGATCGCTGTTTTTTGTCCCTTGCAAATAAATAGTAAGGCCATGCTGCATTGCTCCTTTTATGAGTGTTCGTGCTATATTGATCGCAGTATTTATGTGTCCTTTTTGTTGTTTGCAGATGATTTTCATCAAGTTTTGAATTTTCAAACAGTTTCTCTGCAACAACTTTTGAGTGGGCTTGCCATTTTCACGACTTTGTACATGTACAGCCAAGTATTTTTAATTTTTCCAGGAGAAGTAGTGTGATATTCCCAAATTGCATTGTTGCCCTTTGGCAGTGGTGTTTTCGACATATGTGAAACGCTTCGATTTTTCTGGCCGGAAATTTTGCTCCGGAGATTTCACACAATTTCGTTGCTCTAATTATGACTTTGTCAATGGCCTGCTGTGGCTCACGGGATGCCAAAACAAAAAAGTTGTCCGCGTATGCTAATACAGTCTTAATGTTCATGTCGTCTGTTTGTAGGTCTGCTAGTAGTGAGTTTACATAGGCGTTATAGAGTATTGTGGATACTGGTGAGCCTTGCGGAACACCGTACTGAATTGTGACCATTAACTCTTATCACGATTACTCTATTCGACATAAATGAAAAGAGGGATCTAAGAAGATACTTGCTAAGTCCCCAACTTTCGAGTTGTCTTATAACCCTGACCTTAGTTACTCTCTCGAACGCTTTCCCTAAATCCATGGCCAATATGATAGAATGCTTAAACGTAGCTAGCTCTGCGTGCACTGCTTGATCTATCAGCAGAGTGTGCGTCCTTCTGTTAATTCTAAAACTTTCTAAGCTTTTTTCTACTGTCCATTTTACCCTATTTCCTACTATTTTTTCAAATAATTTGGATAGAACAGAAAGAAGAGATATCGGATGAAAACTATCAAGGTAATGGAGATCCAAATTAGGTTTTGGTATTGGTACTAAATGTGATTTCTTCCACTCGTGCAGAAATGTGCCTGTTCGTAAAATATTATTAAAGAGACCAATAATTCTAATCATCGTTTCTACTGGCAGGTAATTGAAAATTGTAAATGATTTATGGCATGGGGTTATGTATAGAAGAGCCTATCGGGTCAATGACTTCCACCGCTTTGCCGGCACATACATATCTTTTATCAAAATTTTGCATAAATATGACTGAATTTTTTTGATACAAATTGAATTTGCTCCTCCAAGGCGTGGCTGTTTGTGAGCTAGTTGGCATACGCCTTAGACTCAAAAACAAAATCCAAAGAAAAAAATCGCATGATCTGGACACCCAATTTTGATCACCAAAATGGAAAATTATACGATCAGGAAATGACTCATGCAGTAATTGATTTGTTTCTTGGGCTGTATCGAGTGTGGCACCGTCTTGTTGAAACCACATGTCGTCCATATCCATATCTTGCAATTTAGGCACAAAAAACTGGATTATCATGTCGCAATAGCTAGCAGCAATTACAGTTTTGCCTGACTTTCCGCATTTTCAAAGTAGAATGGTCCGATGATGGCTTCAGCCCAAACTCCTCACCAAACAGTGAGACGTTGTGGATGCATTTGTTCTCGTGGATTTTCTGAATCCCAAATTTGACAATGTTGACGATTAACAAAGCCATCAAGATGATGGTGGTCAGTAGGTTTCCGTCCTTGAGTCAATTTACCTTGTATGCATGAAAATGCAAATCTTTCGTGAGAATACGCTGTATTACCGCAATTACAATCAATTAATGTTTCAGCAACACTCTCACGACTTGTTGAAGGACGGCCACAGTGTCTAAGATCACAATTGATCTAGTCTACCTGATTTTTTGAATCACATATTCCGACTATATTTTGTACGATAATTGCGAACTGTAACTGCCAAACCTTCAGCATTTTCAAAATATTGCTCGGCAATAAAAACGCGTTGTTCTTTCGTATAGCGCTCCATTTTTAATAATCTTAAACTGTCAGCTGCCAAATGTTTCGTTGGCAACATTTTACCGCACAAATGGCGCAAAATTCAAATCTTACGTGAATTTTAGGGCATCCTTTAGTTGTGACAATTTCTCATTTCGCTCTTGTCTTTATACAATGTAAAGAAAATCAGTGACATGGTTTCTGTTACCTCCCCGTGCTCAGAAGTACAGGAAATTATATTGCGTTGAAACTCGTCATTCGCTTAAAATACTCTGTGCAAATTTCGTTATTTTACGAGTATGTTTTTCACATGCCCTATACCTATGCACATATAATGTATTTCAATGACTGAACTTCGAATGAACATTTATCCTTAAAATATTAGCATGGTCGCTCGTCTGCGAGAAATTATTTTCTTAGATTCATTGTGCGTGGTTCATCGTTCATGAAAAAAACCCATTTGCAGGCACAGAACGTATTAATTTTGTCACCTGCCCTGCCCTTCCCGTTCTATTTAAAAAATACAACCTAATCTAGTCCTCGTTGCATTCTCGGTTGCAAGCTCTTCTTCCCCGCTAGCGGGAAGGGGGAACAAAATCATAAACATAAAAACATAGAAGGGCTAACATGTTTTTTTATCCGCGGTGCGTAGGTAGTACCCGACCCTGTTGCATTCACTGGATAAGTTGCTTGCACTGAATATCTAATTTAGATAAAAATATTTGCGTTATTTAGTATAAGAAACATACAACAATACAACTTAAAGGCTTTTATTCAATCTAACGTATAAATATTGTACAAATTAGGTTTAAATTACATGTTGGTACCATGCAACATATGGAGGTGAAAAGTTAGAAATTAACATGTCATTTCAATCAGACTTTTTTAATGAAAAAATTTGAAATCTTCGTTTGTTTCGTGCATTTTAATTTGTGAGATTTCGAAGAGTCATCACATCAGTAAGTGGAATTTCATGCTGTTCTGCCCAGTTTAAACAAGTGTTAAAACACATTATTAAATCATCTGCCTTGATGGTTATCGTTAGTAAAGAAGTCATTTCTTCTATTGGTTCTGCTTCAATCTTTTCCACGATATCAGAAATGTGGTCCTTAATTATCCAATTCTCAATCTCATTATTTGAAATTGATCCTGAACCTTCAATCTGTTGGAGTAACGTTGAAATGTCGTCAATTTGTGACGGCATCGCATTCTGTGCAAGCATTGCTAATGGAATATCGTCATTGTCTTCCCATTCTGAATCCTTTGCAAAAAGTTTCGTGAAACGCTTTTCGTGAAACAGTTTTTCAATTGACGATTTGTCAACTCTATCTCAAGCTGACGCCAGAAAACAAATCGCGTGCTTCACATAGTAGTTTTTATAGCTGCACACAAATGACGGCCAGATGATAGGATGTGACTCAAGAAAGCTTTTTTATAGAAGAGTTTAGTCAATCTGATCGTGTTCTGGTCCATTATAGATCTGTGATGGTTGCAAATCCAGATCTTTAATTTTTTCCTGAAATGCTTTTATAAAAGGATCCACTAACCCTACTCTTGACAATTTTTCACTGCATATTTTAAGTTTCCGAATACCATGTCTCTTTCGAAATTTAGCTATCCATCCGCTACTAGCAAGGAAATCACCTGGCTTCTCCTGAATTTGCCCGTGCAGTTGCCTTGCCCTTTCCCCCAAAAGATCAGATCTTATCACTTGAATAGAACTTTTTCTATTTAAGGGTACTCCGATTCATTTAAAGTTTTTCTTTTGCCAGGACCAGACTCGGTGTTCATGAGAAAGCTTTTTAATTTTGCTTTGTTTTTATTTATTCGTGATATTGTAGATTTATTGATATCGAACATTTTTGCTTGATTATACAAGGAATATCCTTTGTCAAGCAAATCTATTATTTCCATTTTTTGTTTAATCGTCAACATTGTTTTTTTTTCGCTCATTTTTAAACCAACAAAAAAACAATACGCAGAAAATTTATTTCGTAGAAGTAAACACAATCTAAGCTAAGGAAATCTAAGAATAAGGAAAATATCCAGAAGCGTAAGCGTGGAACATACTTACATACATGAATTTATCTGTTAGTTCAAGTAAGGATCAACCATAGCAAGAACAAAACAAAGAGAGCAAATTTAACGGGATATTGTTTCAGTTTGCCAAGGAATTTATCAATTCCTTTTCTGGTGTTACAAGAATCGAACATAAAATTTTGTGAACGTTGCAATTATAAGATAGCTAATCAAAACATTTTGGGTGTTGCACTTACAGCTAGGGTCCAAGCAGAGAATAGAGAATTCGATTACTTAACCGGTCCGTGAAGAGCATCAGCCTTGCACACGACACGACGACGACTCTAGATGATGGCTTCCAGTTGTCCAGACCAGGATCTCTGGTATCCATGATAGTTTGATACGAATCTTCGTCAGGGGTGTTATTCTTGGAATTGATGTTTACCACGACGTAGGGCGTTTTTTTTTTTTTTTTTTTAAATTAGCGCTCTTAAGGTGGAAGATACTCGTCCCAATGATGGCGATGTCGTCAGCTGCACAGATTTTTTGTATAACATATAGTGCCTCCCATTTGGTTATCGCCTTCGAGGGCTCAAGACGATGAATGCTATTGTATGGGAACTTGAAGTCGATTAAGAGCTGGTGAGTCTCGTTGAAATTCGTTGGTATTTTTCGCGATTTGTTTTAATGTGAAAATATGGTCGATCGTCGATCACGGACCACACTGGGACGTGCTTCCAAAGTGTGCCACAAATGTACTATGAATTATAAAAAGAAACTCTTTAAACAGTTGATTTGTACATCATAACTGACTAAGTGAAAATAGTTGTTAATGGGGCACTAAAAATATATGTATACACATAGAGAGAATGTACATTAACGTTACAGCATATTGTTTGATTCAAAGCTGTCAGAGCTGCCAATTTATGTAAACCGGCATATTTTTTATGCATATGCGTTTGTTCTCCGCCACTTTGTTGACAACTTGAACTCTATTGATGAGCTTGATTATGTGCTGCTTATGAGTCTAGTTTTTGTCACTTGAAAGTGAACGGCAAAAGCACGATTTTCAGTACTATTTTTTGTTAGCTAATGCTAGAAGTCTTCTGTTGAAAATGCTAGAAATGTTTATTTTTGATTCTTGAGCCCAAAACTCTTTCCAATTGCCGCTTGAGTCTGTCTGTTCATTCAAGATTTAAAAAAAAAATGTCTAAAACTTATGTTAGTACAGAAATTCAGCTCATTCTTTGAATGTTGTATACATGTACACACATAAACATTTATATATATTGATTGTATAATCCTTAATTGTTATGATCATTAATATACATTTTAAATAGATAAAACAAAAATATATAATATATTCCATATCAATCCATAAATTATTAACTTTTATATTCTTGCAAAAGTTTGCCAAAGGTTTCACTGGGACCTTCCTACAGTCCTCGTTTAAAACTCAGCTTAAATGACCACCTTTAAGATTTAACGGTGAAACATTCTAACATAGTTGCGTTGAAACTGTAATGAATGATTTTAGTAACAAATACGTGTATGTGCTTTCTGCGTCATCTTCCTTGCACCGGATTCACAGGAATTAACGTTAGCTAACATAGTTCATAAGTCTTAAGAGTACTGCGTTATCCGTAAGTTAATTTTCATTTTTGCCTAGGATTCCGCCTAGAAATGCGTTCTATATATTTCTGCCTTGTAAAATGAGCTCTCGCCAGCTATACAAAATGCCATCGGCAAATTTGGGTTTACCAGAAATGTGGTTACTAATCCTATTCAAAATAATTACTTCTAACCGCAACTAACCACAAAACCGCATCTTTGCGAGTAAATTTATTTGACGTGAGTAGGTTTCTACATAAGGAATACGTGCGGAGGTGCTTTGTTTCTTAGCTGTGTAACTAAAATAAATTATTTTAATTAATATCTCTCAATTATGATACTATTTCAAAAGGGCATTTTAATTAAGTAAACTATATTTTGTAAATGAGAAATCCGATATATAATGCAGTCAGCTTGCTTTCTCGTTATTTCGCCATAGTCAATCAGAAAAAAAAAGATCAGATGAAGAAAAATCTTCGAATTAAAGTAGATAAGTTCTTTACAAAATATAATAACAACAGTGCCTACCTACATTTCAAAAAAATCGTTTTAAGAAAACTAATTTGCGTTGATATACTTTAGTGCAAAGCTTATAGTACGAGAATCAAAAAAACTTCTACAATACGAGTACATATGTATTTGCAATAGTAACTTTGAAACAACTTTTCGAGCCAAATTCAAATTAAAATTTTGTGTTAGAGCACGTGTGTTTCTTTACATAGAAAGTCGTAAAAGAAGTCCTATGCTATTGGATTTAAGCAATGAATCAACTTAAATAAACATTTAACAACGACCAAGGACATAAAATCCATGGAAACCTTGCATGACTATGAGGGAAAAAGTTAAACAATTCAAATGGGCATCGTATTAACGTTTAATTAAATTCTTTCTATATGTTAGGAGGGAAACAGATTTGCATGAACTAGAAAAATGTTACTCTTACACAAATATTCTTCAAGTTGATGGTAAATTATTGTGCGTGTGTTCGTACTCGTATTTTTTTGAATACTATTTTTAAAGGGTAAATCTTATAAGATTTACTTTTGTGCTGAATAGATTTCATAATTGTAAATAAAAAGAAGTGGTACTTGATTTCGACTTTTCATATATAGACGTTAGCATTTGTTTGTTCATTCTGGTTCATTCTCCATAAAGGCTCCACCCCCGATATTCCCCACATTGCTGCTGTCGACGTCCTCGGAAAATATAGGTCATTCTCCTATCCTTCGCAAACGCCATGTAAAAAAGCGACTTATAGAGGCTTTATTTATTTATTTATCTACTAGCATTATATTAGCTAACAGATACTACATAAATAAGAGAACATATAATATTAATTTAAACATTAAAACAAGAATACAATTTCATTTTTGAATATAATTCGTGAACAATTAGAAAAATTGAAAGAAGTACATACTTTATTGAAAGCTTTAATTCATTAAATCCATAATTGGTTTCATGTTGTTTTTCAAATAGAAAAACCCCCAGTGTTAGTGATCTAAAAGAAACATAAATAAGTACGAGATGTACCCCCGACCTAACAAGGAAAACACAAAGAAATTGGGAAAAAATATCTTTATTTCTCTACGTAGTCGGCTTTTAGTTCAATACACTGTTCCCAACGATGTTCAATAGATTCAATACCCTGTTTATAGGAAGAATCGTCGAGCACCTTAAAATAGCCACCAACCGCAAACTCCATCTATTTGGTGTTGGCAAATGTTTTATCACCGAGCCATTTTTTCAAGTTCGAAAATAAAAAAAAATCCGAGGGGGCTAAATCTGGTGAGTAGGGTGCATGAAGGAGCAATTCGAACTTTAACTCATTGATTATGGCCATCGCGATGACGGATGTGTGAACTGGTGCACTGTCTTGATGAAGCACAATTTTTCTTCGCCAAGACGTTCACAACAAGTTCGCATAATACACGCCGTTGATTGTTTTTCCTTTTTGAAGATAATCAATGAAAATTATCCCACGACGATACCATGAAATTGACGCCATGACCTTGCCTGCAGATGGAAATGTCTCGCCTTCTTTGGAGCCGATTCTCCTCTTTGAGTCCGTTGCTTTGACTGTTCCTACGTCTCTGGCGTGGAGTAATGGACCCATGTTGCATCCATGGTTATGAATCGACGCAAAAGCTCGGTTTTATTGCTGTGAAATTTCACCAAATACACGATTGAAACATCCTCATGACGCTGCTTTTGTTCCATTGTAGTATTCGCGGCACACATTTTGCGCACAGCTTTCTCATGTCCAATTTTTCAGTCAACATGCGATGTACAGTGTTCTCTAAAATGGCTATCATATCTGTTAGTTCACGCACTTCCAATAGACAGTCATTGTATACCATTTTTTGGATATATTCCAACATTTTTGGTGAACTCACCTCATTAGGTCGACCACTGCGATGTTCTCATACGGCCTCGGTTAAATTCTGCCACCTAAAATTTTATTCTTGTAACCGAAAGAGAACTCCCCAGAGTAGAATCCAGTTGAGTTTTGATGTTGGTTGGATTGAGGCCTTTCAAATGAAAGTATTGTATCATATGACGATGACCAATTTTTTCCATATTTACAAATTCATCGAGAGCGTTGACTATTGATGGCTGTCGAACAAATACCAATCAAACTTCAAACTTCAAACTTCAAATTTAAGCTTTATATGGTTGTTACTTCCTACAATTGTCATTCTTTTTAAACAACAACCGCCATCTATACGACAGATTGGTTACTTCTGGGACTACACTCGTACCAATGTCAGTAGAGGAGTACATTTAATATGATAACATAGTAAATCTCTAACCAACATCATGCCGTGAACAGTACGTCCTGATTAAAATGATTTAATACATAATATCAAACATCTAGCATTATAATACGGACAAAAAGGCCAGTGCGTTTTGTAAAAAATGTATTTAGTGGATCGTCTTTGGATTCTTTCCAGCCGGTCGGCATAAACTTAACAAGCAGGGCTCCAAATTACATCAGCGTATTTTAAGAGATCTAACGACAAATGTTAAAAGTAATAAAGTGCGAAGGGATCACTAAGGTTCTGAGGGTTGCGTTTATTAAAATCCGCTATTGAGTTAGCTTTAGGGACAATGACTACATCGACATTTAAAAGAAACAGTTGATTCAAGTACACGGTGGCGCCAACAGTTGTCACCCGATGTTAATTTTTTTAATGATTGAAAAACGCTGGTTCTGCTTTTGGATTATGTTTACTTGATATCTTACATTTTTTTCCATTATGTCGAGAAAATCATATCGGCTAACTGGCCGCCGCCAGAATTAATGATCGTCCGGACCTGATTTGTGCCATTTTCCATCACTCTTGTTAGAACTTCCGGAGATAGGTCCTCGCGTTCTTGGTGGATAGTCGCTTTGAGAGCCTCAAGAGTCTGAGGCTTGTTGACATAGACTCATGACGTCAAAAAACCCTACAAAAAGAAGTCTGGTACGGTTAACCAGGCCGGAAACAGCGCAAATCGCCAAAACGAGAGATTAGGCGGCCCGGAAATGCAGCCCTCTGAATTTCGTTTGTGACTCGTGCAGTATGCGCCGTTGCTCCATCCCGTTGGAATCATATATTCTCCAGTTGCAATCATCCAATTGAGGAAGGAGTAAGTCGCTTAGCATGGCCCTGTAGCGCTCGCCGTCCACAGTAGTCGTTTGGCCCCCGGCGTTTTCGAAAAAATAAGGCCCGATTAGGCCTCCAGCGTAAACTGCACACCATGCAGTAACTTTGAGCGCGTGTAATAAATCTTCGTGGGTTATACGCGGATTTTCGGTGCCCTAGAAGCGAGAATTTTGCTTATTCACATATCTACAGAGATGGAAATGGGCCTCGTCGCTCATGATGATTTTCGTTGAAAAATTGTGTCACTCGGTCAACAGCTAACAGCTAATGCACTGACTGCACTTTGTAAGGGAACATCTTACAGGCTTTCAGCAAAATTCTCGTAAAGATCGCCGATTGATGCCCAATTACGTGGCACGTCGTCTGGTCGGTACTCCGGGGTCGTCTGAGACATCTTCAACCGCAGCTGCGATATTCTCAGCAGAACGGCTGCTCTGGGGCCGGGCAGACCTGGGAGCATCTCTTCTAGGCGAGCGGCTAAACGTCCTAATGTTTGCGCAGCTTGTATCGAACGATCGAGGAATCTGCGTCGAAATTCACGCTGCGCGACACTGCCGACGAATTATTCCGCAAACCTTACTGCTG
The DNA here is from genome assembly GCA_963966105.1 of Volucella zonaria. Taxonomy (NCBI): domain Eukaryota; kingdom Metazoa; phylum Arthropoda; class Insecta; order Diptera; family Syrphidae; genus Volucella; species Volucella zonaria. Next base: position 87,055,419 of record OZ014530.1, on the reverse strand, counting down.
ATTGTAGCTTCGAATCTGCAATTCCCCTGATGAATGCGACCTTTGCCATTTCGTGATTATTCTTCGGCCTACGGTGGGATGTGACAAATGTGCCAGTCTACTCACGTCTGCTTGGAGTGTTTCTCCTCGTTGCTACACTCCGATTTGCAATTGGACCTTGTAAACCTCCTGCATGTGTTTTTTCGATAGCCTGTACTAAAGCCACATAATCTTTATGCTTTTCGATATCCACTGTTTGCAACAATTCTGCTGCAGGACCGTGGAAGGCTATTGTAAGGGCAAAGCAGTTCTCCTCATTGTCCCAGTCGTTTACCAGGTAGTCATTTCAAAGTAGACCATGAAGTCTGGCCATCGAATGAGGGAGGCTTCAATTCTTTTCTCCTTGGATCGCTTAAAGAACATTCGCGAAGTTTCTGTTTTCGCACCGAGTTCTTTTACCGGTTGCTCAACTTTGCTGTCCAATTTTTCTGTCGAATTGCTGTCGAATTTTTCATCAAAATTCTTCTCTATTCTAACAAATTTTTCATCGATTTCTTCGAAATTTTGCTGGAAAATGTTCTTTTGTTCTTCGGTGACTACACCGACTACCGGCAAGGCTCCTACATGGAGGTAAAAGTGTGCAGGCCATGGTGCACCATCCTCTAAAGGCAAACGCAGCGAGCCTAAAACTAAATCTTCAAGGAGTGATAAGACTGTGGCAAACCATGATCCTATTGCTTCCACCACGCCTAGCAGCATCAAGTTTGTGGTAGGCCGTGGACTTATCACTGCTACTAAAACTCCTCAGCCTAAGGAGGAATCAGAGGCTCAGCCGCATCGGCAAGCTCCATCTAAGGCGCTATACATAAGACGCCGAAATGCTTTACGCATTATCAAAACCTTCGGATCCATTCGGTGGTTGAGAGAAGTGCGGATATAAAGAGCAACCTTGAGTGGGCTAACAATATTCTAAAAGATGGATTACGTACTGTTTCCACTGCTCCCAAAGCGCTAAAAGACTCCTCCAATCGTCAGAGATCGTTGGAGGAAACCGTGCCGGTTCCCAAGAGGCCCAAAACCTATAACACCAAAACCCCAGGGCCGTCCAGCAGCACATCTCTGAGGTCTTTTAGCAAAGACCTAAAAGACGCAATAATTGACAGGAACGACAGCGCCGGATAACACCTGAACGGTGAACCTTAGGTTTACTGCTGGACCAGCGACTAAACAGATCTGGCAAAAGCGGGATCTTAATCGCTCTAAGTGTGTGAACCTTCTAAATAGGATACATCTCAACGCCATCATAGGTGTCGTCACTGGACACTGCGTTATAGGCAAGAATGCAAGAAGGCTTGGTGCTCTTACAAACGATTTCTGTAGAAGCTGCATGGACGAGGAGGAAGAGGAGACAACCCTCCACCTACTCTGTACATGTCCAGCTTTCTCTCAGAGAAGAAAACTTCACTTATTTAGTCGTTCAAGATAATATGGAAATACTAAAAAAAATAAAATCAAACTCTTTTAAATTACTTTATTGTTCTTACACACCTGTTTTTTTTTTTACAAATTCCGATTAACGACTAACTCATATAGTCCGTTTCAAAACACCGTGCAATTTCTTGCGCATGTGCTTCTTTTCCAGTCTATTCCAATAATCTTGGAAGTGATCCAGACGAAATTCGAGTGTAACCATACTTTGATGGTGATTGCACTGAGTTTAAATGGCATTGCATAATGTATTGTGGAAAAGATAAGAAGCTGGTATTGACCGATGCGAAACCAGAGGGTAGAGAGAACGCATGAACGTGGAGGGCGTGTCCAAATGTATATTTTTTCAGTGGAGTTGGTAATGACGATTTTATGGAAAGCACTCTCTTCACAATTAAGAGAAATAATATTTTGCTAATATGAATTTGAATTTGCTTATGATGCAAATGGGTTAAATATGAAAGGAAGTGGAGAAAGTGCAGCCGTTTCGTAAATATCATTTTCTAGTGAGCAGATGAGTATCATGCGCTTCTAGGCCCTCTTTGCGCAGTTTTTCAATTGCACGGTGATTTGAAACGGATTATACCTACCGGCAGACTCTCTTACATCTAGTGTAGCCACTTTACAATTTCTCCAATTAGTGTTACCATTTTCTATATTTTCGTTCTTTTTATTTTTATGTTTTACTACAACTCCACCAACCTGAGATGTAATCGTCCCGATTTCAGCTGTTGTATACCGATAGCCGGTTTCGTTTTCTTTCATTTGTAATCCCGGCTTGATGTTTGCTGCTTTCCCTATTTCTTCGTACGATACCTGGCTTACCTGGAAACCTTCTACGTCTTTCAGCACGTACCAGACATTTGGTAAGACCTTTTTAATTTCATACGGACCCTTAAATTTCGCTGTTATTTTCTTACTAGCACGCGGTGAACTAATAAAATTTCTCACCACTACATATTCCCCCTCTTTATGTGAGTTCTCCCTTGGTCGTTTTGTATCTTATTATATTCTTGACACTTAATCATTCTATTCACTGCTCTCGTTCGTATTCTTTCTAAATCTCTTTCGGTTTCTTCTTTATGACACTCATTCAAACTTTTTTTTCAGGAAATCAATGCCTTCTCCCCTCTCGCTCACCTCGAACAGCAGCTTACTCGGTAATGTACCTATACTTCGGTGCGCAGTATCATTCATAGCGAACTCTATTTTTGATAGTACCCTATCTAAAGAAGACTCATATCCTGCGTCTGTCAGTTTCGCTATCATGGGCGCTAAACTCCTATTTATTCTTTCCACCTGCCCATTGGCTTGCGGGGAACCCGTTGTAATTTTTATGTGTCGTACGTTTTTATCTCTAAGAAAGCCTTCAAAGACCTGCGAAGTAAACGCGTTTCCCCGGATCAATACTAACACCTTTGGTCGACTATATGAATTGAAATAGAATCGTAGGTAACTTATTACTTCATTAGTGTTAGTTGTTTTCAGCGAAAAGTCTTATATACTTAGTGAAGGCATCTACTATTAGAAACACATACTTCTTTTTCGTCTTTTTAACTGACACAGGACTAAAATGATCTACATGTATCGTCTCGAAGAGCACATTTCCTTTTGGCATACAATGAAGGTAGCCTTCGTGTCTCCCAAAGTGAGGCGAGAATGCGATACATTTTAGCAGTTTGCTATATGCGACTGCTCTCATTCTCCTCCAATTGCCTCCGCAATCTGTTAACTTCTTTGCCCTTATGTTGGCAAATGGATGGATTCTGTTCAAATGTATTTTCTTCCATCACTAGAATATTCGATATTCGAACTAAGGGCGTCTACATGTTTCATATTGTCCGCACTGCGATGTTCTAGGGTATAATCGTAGTTCTGAAGTTCTAGGGCCCATCTGGCAATTTTTGGGTGCACCTTCTTTTTATTAAGTGTCAATGTCAGGGAGTTACAGTCTGTTACAATTTTGAACTTAATTCCGTGTCGATATATTCTAAGCCTTTGTAACGCACAGATTACTGCCAACGTTTCCAGCTCAAAACTATGATATTTTTGAAAAATAGAACACCGGATGAAACTTCCCATCCGACTTGCTTTGCATTAGTATGGGTCCAAATCCAATGGAGCGAGCATCGCAATGAAGTTTCGTTTGATCTCATGGACTACATATATACTGCCAGGATAGGTGTCGCTATTAATCTTCCTTTAAGTTCTTCGAAGCATTGCAACTCTTCACTTCCAAATTTGAAAATAGTATATTTTCGCAACAATTTGTATAATGGTTGGGCCAGAACTGAAAACCCTTTAACAAATCTCCTGAAATATAAGCATAGCCCTAAAAAACTATGAACAGCCTTCAAGTTCTGTGATACAGGGAAATTGTTTATAGATTCGATCCCCTTCTCGTTTGGCTGTATACCATCCTTGGACACAGTATATGTATCCTAAATATTGAACTTTCTCTTCCAAAAATTGGCATTTGTCTAGCAGTAGTTCTAACTTGTTTTTTACCAGCCTCCTAAAAACATCTTCCTGTATCTCTAAGTGCTCTTTCACAGTTTCGGTTGCTATCATTATATCGTCTATGTACATTTTAACCTTCTTTTCTTTAATCATACGAGGGCGGGTCAATAAGTCCGTGACTTTTTAAAACACAGATTTTTTGATAAAAAAATAATTTTATTTTTCAACGTAGTCTCCCTTGAGCTCTATACACTTTGTCCAACGCTTCTCCAATTTTTTTATCCCTTCCAAAAAAAATGATTTGTCGAGGTCCTCAAAATAGGCCTTTGTTTGCGAGATGACTTCATCATTGGAGTCAAATCTTTTTCCACCAAGCCATTTCTTCAGGTTTGCGAACAAGAAGTAGTCGCTCGGAGCCAAATCTGGAGAATAGGGTGGATGAGGGAGCAATTCATAGCCCAATTCATGGATTTTTGCCATGACAACTGCACATGTGTGCACCCTTGCATTGTCTTGGTGGAAAAGAACTTTTTTCTTGGCCAAATGAGGTCGTTTTTTTTTCAAATCGTCATTGAATCGGTCCAATAAGTTGGCATAATATTCCCCATTGATTGTTCTTCCCTTTTGAAGGTAGTCAATGTGGATTATCCCGCGTGCATCCCAAAAACCAGTCGCCATAACTTTATTGGCTGACAAACCCACCTTGGCCTTCTTTGGCGCCGATTCACCCTTAGAAACCCACTGTTTTGACTGTTGTTTGTTCTCTGGTGTGTTGTGATGGATCCATGTTTCGTCCACGGTTACAAAACGGCGCAAAAACTCCTCCATATTGCGATTAAACAACGCCAAACCTTCCTGTGAAGTTGTTACACGATTGCGTTTGTGGTCGACTGTGAGCAAACGCGGCACCCATCTTGCGGAAAGCTTTCTCATGCCCAAGTGATCATTCAAAATTGAAACCACTGAGCCATGCGAGATCCCTACGGCTTCCACAATCTCTCGCACTTTTTTCGATTGTTTCGGGTGTAGAGACCTCAACTGGGCGTCCAGGACGTTCGGCATCTTCAGTGCTTGTACGGCCACAACGAAATTCAGTAAACCACTTTTTTACCATTGAAATCGATGGTGCAGAGTCCCCATAGTATTTATCAAGCTTAGCCTTGGTCTCGGTAATGGTTTTTTTTCGCAAGAAATAATGCTTAATAAGCACACGAAATTCACTTTTTTCCATTTTCTCCTCAAATTAGTGAGTAGTCTGATAAAAATAGCTGTCAAACACAAACTAACTGACGCAGCAAGTTTAAATTTTGACAGGAGTCAACTGACAGATGCCTGTTGACAGAAGCAGTGTTGCTGTTTCAGTAAAGGTCAGAAATTCAAAATTGACGGACTTATTGACCCGCCCTCGTATCATCAAAAATGGTTGAAATTTAAAGTTGGAATTCCAAGTGGCCCAAATGGCATCCTTAGCCACTCATATTGTCTCATTGGTGGTACAAATGACGTATACTTAATTGATTCTTCGCTCATTTGTATGTGGAAGAATGCACTCTTTAGATCTAATAAAGTATACACTCGTTTGTCCAAACATCCATCTAAAAAGTCTTCTATCAGTGATATCGGAATCGTACTATTTCTATACATTCAAACCTTCTGGCATACTTTTAGTTACATAAAACGTTGGCAGTTCCGAAAAAGGCGACTATTATGCGCTTAATCTAAAAATGTTTTCAATTGGAATCATAGGCGCAAGTGTGTGTAGTTAAAACAAAAAATTCGCTTCTAGTTTCATATTCATTTATGGTATGCAAAAACGTAACATAAAATTACGCTTCTAATTTATTAGATTTCATCTGAAACAGAAAAGTAACCACTGCATCGTTGAACTTTCGCGGCTTATCGGTGTTCCACAGCAAGTGCTAAGAACGTGGAAATAATACTACTACGCAGTGTGAAATGGCGACAATGGCCACCATGCGAAAAGAGCAAAACATTTAGCGCTGCCAAATGAAGGATTTAGCTAACAAACTGTTCACAGAAGAGGAGATGTCTAAGGAGGGAGCATGCATTAAATTAAACCATTCGAAAAAGGGGATTTGAACTCAGTTAAGAACGATCTTTGCCGGACGTCAGATAAGGTGTTATTTATGGGGATAACTTTTATTCTGAGGTAGATGAACTGGTGACATTTCGCATAAATGATGAGCAGCAGATGCTCGTTGAATATATAAACGAGAAGTAGCTCTTTAAACCTGCTACATGCACTACACTAAAGAAGTTACTGCATTGTGTATCTCCTTCTTAAAAGTCCAATACATATCTGGACTCCAGGTTGATAAGGAGGCAAAAACCGCACAGCGCTCCAAGTATTTTGTAGTATTATACAATATGATATACGAGTAGTTGGATAAATATATACATCGATCTTTATATATGTAGATGGATTATTCTTCTATTCCAGGCTTCAGCACGATTTCATCTTGTTACTCGTATAAAGAATTACAAGAAATGCAGCGCCTGACGTTTAGTAGACATAATTAAAGCCTTTGATATGGCTGATCACAAAATTCTATTAAGTAAGTTGCACTGTGTGGGTTTTCGAGCCTTTACGCTAGATTCGTTTATGTCTTAAAAACGAGTCCCAAAAAGTTAGAATTGATGGAAGTCTCGGGGAATCCAAAGCTTGGATTCCTTGATCCTTGGTCCAATATTGTTTTTGATTTATGTCAACTTAATCTTTAGTGTTCCATTTGTCGTTAAACTCAGAAAATCCTTTAAGCAAAGTTTCTGAAATTAACCATGATGCGCATCTGCTAGGACAATGGTTGACAGAATATAAGTTAATAATGAGCAATAATAAGCCTTAGCACTAAAGAGCCTCTGGAAACTATTAGGGTTCTATATCATGCAATTGGCTGCTGTAAATTCAGCCTGTTAAAATGCACCTGCGACAAACTCTACAAATAAAATATTGTCTGTGAAACTAATAGTCAAAATATAAATACTTAGGCGTAGGAATTGATCACAATGTGAGTACTGCTCTGTCAGTATTGTGGAAAAGATTTATTTTGGCATCCTCCATTCAAGACAAGCAATACTAGTTCCCTCGTAAGTATACCTAATTTTCTCACGTTACTTTTACTCAATTACATCATGCAAAATCCCGAAGATATTGGAATCATTAGAAATCTGAAAATATTTTTATCTAAAGTAAAAACATTTTCAACTACGTTTACAATATTTAAAATATCTATCACTCTGAAAGTGAAATTTTGTTGGGCCTCACCACTTAATAAATTACTCTCTATATTTACAAAAATTTTGGTCAAACTTTTTTTTCCGAGTTTTGTCAAATTTGTTGCAATAACTACATATTTTTTAATGAGGATTTGTTTTCTTATGCGGTTTCAATCGTTTCATGATACATTTAGAGTGTTAAAATTTTCCACATGCGGTCGGGGGGGCAAAAAGTTGTTGGGCCGAAAAATGTTTTTTTTAGGTATTTGCCTCATTTTTAGGGATTAAAGAAAAATGCTTTATTGGTGCAGTATTTTCTCAGAAACATTCTCTATCTAATTAGTACTTTGCTATATCCCCTCTTGCTCTTTCCATGTGGAAGCAGGTATGGTGTTCCAGGTACGGATAAGTAAATTTTTTAGGTTTTTAATTGACTCTGGATGCTTTTTCCCAACCTTAAGTTTCATCGTTGACCAGATATTCTCAATTGGAATGAGATCTGGACTGTAGGGAGGCCAACTTAATACATCGACATTATTTTCTTCGAAGTACTTTTTAACCTAAGAAATAAAAACAAAAATTATTTTTAGTCATACAAGTTCTGGCTTGTTTAAAAGCTTGATACTAGTCTTTCATATTAAAAAAAACACAAGTTCACACTTACAATTTTGGCAGTATGGCAAGGAGCATTGTCCTGTTGAATCCGGAAGTGTCACAAAAAAGTCCCAGCGCAGAGGGCTCTAATACCTTTTTCCAGAACCCGTAGGTAAACTTCTGCAGTGACTTTCGATTTTAGGAAGACCATTCTATCTTTTCCATCTCCAGAGAAGCATCCCCAGACCATCACACTTTCAGTTTTGGGGGGTATCAGTAAGATACATTCAAAGGTCACTCTTTCCTTTGGTTCTCTTCGTGCAAGAACCCTCCCATCACCAGCATGCAGCTTAAACTTTGATTCGTCGGAAAAGATAACATTGTTCCACATGTATCGAGTCTAATTAAGAAGCCCTTGAGCCCAGAGCAATCATTTTTCTCTGACTCTTTTTGGAAAATCCGGCTTCAGTACTGGCTTGAGTGCTCTAAGTTCAGCTTTCATGAGCCTTTTCCTCACTGAGATTGACGAAATCATTTTTCCTGTAGCTCGACACAGATCATTTTTAAGATCCACCGACGTCTTGAACCGATGCCGACGGCTGCACAACACCAAAAAACGATCATCCACTGGGGTCATTTTTTGGCCTCCCTGAGCCTTTCTCTCTACTGGTAGTCCCGGTCTCATGATATATTTTTAAATTCCATACCACAGTTTATTGTGCAACATTTAATCTTCCAGAAATTGCACATGTTTTCAAATTGAGACGTGACGGACACAAGATATTTGCTTTGCACTCCGAACTGATTTTTCCCATTTTTTTTCACTAAATTACTTCGGTTCATTTTGGACTGGTATCACGAGCTAAATGCACCTCTTATTCATAATAACACCGACTTTTATGGACTATTTGAACGACATTTTGCTACCTAGTGCAAAAAAACCCCGTAGCTCTCATAAATTCCAGGAATTGCGCCCGAAAAGGGTAATGTTTGACCAAAATTTTTCGAACGGCACTGTATATTACGGTAACTGTAAAACTGTTAATCGACTTGATGTTTTTAAAATTTTTTTCTTAAATAAATATGATTATTATATATATGTAGTATTGTTCATCTACCTATCATTTAACGCTATTTTAATTAAGGAAACATCAAATGTATCTACCTATTCTCCTAATTAAGTAACAATAAGTAACTCGGTTAATGTTTTCCATCATCAAGTTTATGGAACTTTGTTGTTTTTCAGGCTCATCACTGCTCCACTACCTTTCATCTTTCTCTCTAATTCATATTTCTTTATCGCCTGGTGGAAATGCCTTTTAAATGTGAATTGACGACAAGATTAGCATTAAAATCACGAAGAGCGTGCATTCAAAAAATTATCGAAATTGTAGTAAATTAAGTGCCTAAAGAAAAAACTGATCGTAACATTTGTAACGTGTTGGCTGAACTTGCCCTGAAGCTGATAAATTGTAAACGCGGGTAGGTGTAGAAGAGAAAAATAAAAACAGCAACCAACTTCAGGTCGGGGTCGGCCATGCGAGAATAGAACATACCAGAGTGTGACCCAACAAATATTTTGTCAGGAAATAAATTCCAAATAATATTAAAACCGCATTTTTATTCATTAAAATACTTTCACTACAAAATCGACTTTTTCAACTATGTTTACAATATTGAAGGGATGCCCTCAGTCGATCAGCATGTGGGCGATTGGCTTGGTTTATCGGCCATCTGATTTTAACCGAATCGTCTAGTGAATACGAGGGCGGGTCCGTGACTTTTGGATTAAAACACAGATTTTTTGATAAAAAAATAATTTTATTTTTCAACGTAGTCTCCCTTGAGCTCTATACACTTTGTCCAACGCTTCTCCAATTTTGTTATCCCTTCCAAAAAAAATGATTTGTCGAGGTCCTCAAAATAGGCCTTTGTTTGCGAGATGACTTCATCATTGGAGTCAAATCTTTTTCCACCAAGCCATTTCTTCAGGTTTGGGAACAAGAAGTAGTCGCTCGGAGCCAAATCTGGAGAATAGGGTGGATGAGGGAGCAATTCATAGCCCAATTCATGGATTTTTGCCATGGCAACTGCACATGTGTGCACCCTTGCATTGTCTTGGTGGAAAAGAGCTTTTTTCTTGGCCAAATGAGGTCGTTTTTTTTTCAAATCGTCATTGAATCGGTCCAATAAGTTGGCATAATATTCCCCATTGATTGTTCTTCCCTTTTGAAGGTAGTCAATGTGGATTATCCCGCGTGCATCCCAAAAAACAGTCGCCATAACTTTATTGGCTGACAAACCCACCTTGGCCTTCTTTGGCGCCGATTCACCCTTAGAAACCCACTGTTTTGACTGTTGTTTGTTCTCTGGTGTGTTGTGATGGATCCATGTTTCGTCCACGGTTACAAAACGGCGCAAAAACTCCTCCATATTGCGATTAAACAACGCCAAACCTTCCTGTGAAGTTGTTACACGATTGCGTTTGTGGTCGACTGTGAGCAAACGCGGCACCCATCTTGCGGAAAGCTTTCTCATGCCCAAGTAATCATTCAAAATTGAAACCACTGAGCCATGCGAGATCCCTACGGCTTCCACAATCTCTCGCACTTTCAATCTTCGGTCGGCCAACACCATATTGTGAATTTTTTCGATTGTTTCGGGTGTAGAGACCTCAACTGGGCGTCCAGGACGTTCGGCATCTTCAGTGCTTGTACGGCCACAACGAAATTCAGTAAACCACTTTTTTACCATTGAAATCGATGGTGCAGAGTCCCCATAGTATTTATCAAGCTTAGCCTTGGTCTCGGTAATGGTTTTTTTTCGCAAGAAATAATGCTTAATAAGCACACGAAATTCACTTTTTTCCATTTTCTCCTCAAATTAGTGAGTAGTCTGATAAAAATAGCTGTCAAACACAAACTAACTGACGCAGCAAGTTTAAATTTTGACAGGAGTCAACTGATGCCTGTTGACAGGAGCAGTGTTGCTGTTTCAGTAAAGAGGTCAGAAATTCACGGACTTATTGACCCGCCCGCGTATGAATACCTATAAATTCTGCTTGCCAGGAGCCGTTGTTTGTTTTGATTTGTCCCATTAACTAGTCCGGCGAAAATAGTTTTCTTATCAATTTAAGTTTTGAAGTTTTATTAAGCTCCTTCTACAAGTTCGTCGTTCATCACGTGATGACTTACCCTTATCAGACTTATGTCAAAGTCATTCGCTCTTATTAGTCCCACAATTTCAAAAAAACTGATTTCAAAAAATTTATCAATGTGTTAGTGAAAAGAATTGTGCCAAATAAGCCAACAGAATATTGATGGCATCAATATTGGATAATGTGGATAATGAAAACGAAACCATTTCGTCAAAAAGAATCTCCAAAACCATCCATTAGACATAACCTTATTATCGACAGTTAGATCTTTGAAGAATTAAGTGGCTTTATCTAATTCGGTTCTGCCATTATTTTCCATCAGAATCTAAGGATAAATTAAGACCTGGCAATTGCCAATGTGGCAGGTGCGAAATCTATTCCAAAAAACAACGGAGGCTTTGCAAAAGATCTTCATCATTCCAGTGGGGCCATATCGAAAGCGGGTGAGATCTGTTCTTTTGAGGGAAAAATCGATATTGTTCGGAAAATACGTATACATAGTTCCATCGGTCTATACGATCTATAGAGTAAGAAAAGCACGAGCATAGCTAGAGAATTTTGTGTGGTTACAAGTCAACAACTCCGAAAGCATGCGCAATTCAGATTGCGTAAAGGAGTTACCAAAGGACCTCGGTAAAAAGAGAGTTTTTTTGGGCAATCGAAAGTGAACATAGCCTAAGCTAGTACACGCATCTAAGTAGTTATTACACACCGCGACAGAAAGATAGCACTGAGTTTGAGCACTTTTAATGTGAAGTAATTTTCTCACTAAAGGTGGTAATAATTTAATTTTATCTATATTGCAGGTATAGTCGCAATGACAGTTTTTGACATATCCTTAGCGGAGTGACGAAGTCGTTTGATCGGCTAAACCCTGAGGAAAGGAAAGTGAAATCCCTTTTGCCTTTTTGGGTCATGCATAGGCGCCTGAATGACATTTGTTAACATGTTTTTTGTGCGTATAGTCTGACACATCAAAAGTAAAAATCATACGATTTTTGGCGCAAATTATTTTACTTAGCTGCTTAAGAGACTTCATTGCTCCGCTAAAGGTATGTCAAAAATTGCTGGGCAGGCGCCTATACCTGCAACACACCCCTGAATCGAACCGCCAAACGGTGTTCGGCGAGTTTAATTGTAATGGAAAAAATTTTGTTTGCACAAATGTAACTTTCTGCCCTCGCTGGCCCTTCTAGGAAAATACATAAATCGTTTGTATTAAGTAATATATTATTTTAAAAACTTAAACATATCGAATATGTTTTTAACCTTCACATGAACAGCAATTTTAATTTACTTACACGAACAGTATCTACCAGGGTACATAAAAAATAATCACATATATTTTGTATGAGTTGCATCTTAGGATACGGGTTGCTTTTTTCTTTTTCTTTTTAATATTCTTCGCTTTCATTTAAAGCTAGCAAATTTGTTTACTTTGAGGTGTTGAGTGCATTTGAAAAGAAAAATACACGAATACCTTAACAATAACTCATGGCACTCCATAGTTATCCCCCAAAAAAATACGAATACTCGAATCTGAGTAGGCATTTGCAATTCTCGCAAAGTTGAAACCGCAAAAATTTTGGAATTGAGTTAGTGTTTTGTTAAATTGTATTCAAAAATGCAGAATATAGGAAATAATTTCGAATACCTTTCATCGGCAGCAGTTTCTAGGTTTGATTAATATTAATTAATTAATACTCTGAGGAATAATTTTGCTGATAGGTTGTCATTTGATGAACGGCAAAGATATTTTGCAAGACGTTTACAAGAAATCAGCTCCGACTCGGAGTTGGATTTAGATGAAGTTGTTGCAGATAGTGAGTTCGATGAAAACTTTTTGCCTGCAGAGGCAACCGCTAATAGTGATGCTGAACGAAATAATCTGGAAGTTGGAATCTAAATGATGACACGGATTCTGAGGCGGATGAAGAACAGAGATTGGGAGGTGAAGTTGAAGGCGAAAACATCGAAGTTAGTGAAGTTTCAGGTGATTTCTGGGTTGGGAAGGATCGAACCAATGGTACAAGATTCTACCAAATCTGCATCGTGAAGCGGCACATAACATTTTACGAGACAGTTTATATGTGGGACCAAATCCAGCTACCAAAACCTGAGTAATGCAATTCAAGACATCATTTGTAGGCACACGAACAGAAAATCTAGAAGTGATTATAGCAAATGGAATGCTCAAAATCCCGAAAAAACTCACTGAAATGGGAACTACTAAATCAGGAAGAATTTGCGGGTTATTTAAGTATTTTGCTAGTCATGGGCTGCCATAGATCCAATTATGAAACAGTGAATGAAGTGTTTCGCTTCAAAGCCATTTCCAGGTTCATTCGGTTACAAGGGCAGCTCGGATCGCCACTGACAAAGCGGCTCCTAGGCCATCTGAGTCAATCACAGTAGACGAACAATTATTCCGATCAGTCGTTCACATATCTCCGTGGAGAACAGACGTGTTTCGGCTTGCGAGTGCATATTAATAACAAGATAACAAAGTGACATTTGAAGTAATTTCTATAGGCTCCAATTAGCAGAGCGTTAGCGTGCTCGGCCGGCATAGTACAGGTCGTGGGTTCGAATCCCCGTGTAAACTCTTCACATTTTTTTTTTTTTTTTTTTTTTATTTTCATTTGAAATAAATTCAAAACAAGTTAAAGTGGTACTAGTGTTGTCCATCACGTGATGGATTGTGGAGAGCGGTCCGCTATGTTAACAGCGGGATCTGCTGATGTATCAGGTGAGGCTTCGAGTGGTTCGAGCCAAACGCCAAAACCAAAGAGAAGGAGGAAGCTTAGTCCACCTTCTAACTTAGAAAAACGTCCCACCCTACCAACGGCCACTGTAAAGGTGATTGGCGGGGTAAGGGAAGGGAACAACTTCGCTTCATTGGCAGCGAGCGAATCCGATGATGAAGAGGAAGAAATGGAGGCTATTAGTAGCAGCATCAAAATGCTACAAGAAAGAGTGCTGGCCATAAAAGAAAAACAAATGGCAAGAAGGAAGAGGGAAGAGCAAGGCCAATCCCAACAACAGCAGCTTGCTCAAAAGCAAACAGAACAACAAAAGCCTAAGAAACAGCAGCAGCAACAACAAGAGCAGTCACAACAACGGCCACAGCTAAAACAGCAGCAGCCACAAAAACGGCAACAGCAAAAACAGCAGCAGCAGCAGCAACAACAACAACAACAACAACAACAACAACAACAACAACAACAACAACAACAACAACAACAACAACAACAGCAGCAGCAGCAACAGCAGCAGCAGCAGAAGAAGAAGGAGAAGGTGCCGCCTATCAACACCTATAAATTGGAGGTAAATGCTACCAAGGACCTGTGTAAGTTGGTCATTGGTAATAATTTTAATATTAAGAGATTGGGGAACGATCGCCATGCCATCCACTGTAATAAAGTGGAGGGCTACGCGAAAGTGAAAGAGCTCCTAAAAGAAACGACGACGGAGCACTACTCTTTCACACCGAAGTGTGAAAAGCGGCAATCGATGTTGCTGAAGGGGTTGGAACCGTCTTCTGATCCTGAGGAGATCTTGGCACTGCTCAAAGAGAAAGAGTGCGAAGGACTCAAGTTCGTGGGGGTAAAGCCATTTACCACAGCTAGAGCCAGGCGGGAGAAACGGAGTCTGCCGTTCTTCCTGGTGCAGCTCAGTCCCGAAAGCCGTCTGGATAGTCTAAGGAGTATTACTGTCCTAGACTACCAGGTGGTTCACTGGGAAAAATTAAAAAGGAGCGAAGGCGTTATACAATGCGTTCGCTGCCAGAGGTTCGGACACGCCGCTTCGAACTGCCATATGCAGCCTCGATGAGTGTACTCTGGGTAGGGACGGAGCATCCGATAGGACGCAGCTCTCGTGCGTATTATGTGGGAACGTGGGACACACCGCAAACTATCGGGGTTGTCCTAAGTTCGTTGATATTAAGAAAGCAAAACTGGCTCAGCAGCAGAGGGTGGAGGTCAAACGTTCACCTGCTAGGTTACAAACACCAGCCGTCACGTCCCAAATTTCCTACGCCCAAATGGCAGCAGGTAGAGGGGCTACGGTACAGCAAGTGACTGTTGCTTCTCCGGCGCCAATGCCAAGAACAACGGAAGCTGCACCTAACATGCTAGCCATCTTGCTCGCAATCCAAGGGCAGATGGCTCAGCTGCAAAAGCAGGTGCAAGAGCAGGCCAAGCGGGTGGACCAGATCTACGCGCTTCTGCCGGGCCTAACGCAACACATGTCATAATGGGTACGCACATGGTGGAGCAATCTTTGAAGGTCCTTGCGGTGAATGTTAATTCACTGATTAGGATCGAACGAAGAGCCGCGATGTTTAAATTGCTACAAGACCAAACTCCTGATGTGCTTTTCGCTAGCGAAACCAAGCTAACCGATAAGCACAAACTGGAGTACAACAATTATATTGTTAGAAGAAGAAACCGGCCCAGATCCAAATGTGGAGGCGGGGTCGCAATCTTCATTAAACAAGGTATAAAATTTCACAGAGTGTACAAGGGAGTGTTGCACAGGTTTCGGGTGTTGGAGGCAGTCGTCATTTACATCCCGCTCCGCAGTGGAAAGCGGCTGTACTTGGCCTCGGTTTATGCACCTGAAACTTCACAATCCACTTTATTTATCACAGAGCTCGACACGCTTTTTCGACTTCTGAGGCTGGAATCGGGGGAGAATTATTTTATAATCGGTGGGGATTTCAACGCTAAACACAGAGATTGGGGAAATAATGTGCCAAATACTAGAGGGAACCTACTACTCGATTGGTGGGGTCAGCACGATGTAATGTACAGACTCGGTCTCAAAGCGACGGATAACCCGTCGTTTCCCAGAGGCGGGTCTTATTTGGATCTACTGCTGTACGACGAACGTATACGACTAACAGGTACGAATTTACAAACGCTAAACTGTCTGCGCACATTCGTGTATGACAGCGACCATTGCGGTTTTAGCTCCGAAATTACAGTTCCTAACGAAATTGCGGAATTGGAGGAGTTTGTCCAAAGATATTCTTACAACTACAGTAAGACTCGATGGACACGCTTCTCTGCAACCATGACAAGTGCGCTCTCCTCGAATACGCTCCACCCACCGTCCAATAGGAATTTGTCAAACGAGGAGATCGACAATTACCTAAAACAAATGGACGAGACAATTAAACAAACTATGGACGCTACAATACCGCGATATCGACATACGACTAACGAAGACCTGTTCCGCAATCCTACTATTGACGCACTGCACCGACAGAAAAGTAGACTTCTGTCAAGACTCAAAAACTTGTACAGACAGTTTACTGACAGACAAGACCCGGAGATTAGGACACTGAAGGCGTCGATTAAAAATATTCAAACGTTAATAAAAGAGAATTACAGAATTTCTGTAAGTTTATATTGGAACAACAGGGTTCGGGCTGTAAACACCAGCAACCCGAATATGTTCCCGCAAATAAATAAACTATTTCGGAGAAAAAATCAAAACGACCTTCAGTGTCTTAAAATAGCGCGGACAACAGACAACGAACGGTTACTGACAATAGCAGGTATTGATCCAAATGAGGCCACTGATGATGACGACTTCTTTGTGATCGAGGATCCACAGGAGAAGGTTGAGGCCATAGGTGCGACTTTCCAGGAAATATACAAGGCCACTGATACCATTGGCCCTAATTATGACCTGGACAATCGCGTCTTGGTGCACGACTTCTACATTCGAAATGAAATAGAGAACTGGCGATCCGAGGGCTCTGGTTTCACCCGGTTCAGCGACGAAAATATGGCAAATAATGTCATTACCAGAGAGGGTGACCTACCCCCGTTCATTTCGAAGGAAGAGCTCCATGAGATCTTCGACACAATCAGGGCTAAGAAATCAGTGGGGACCGATGGCATTCCGAACATCGTGCTTCGACATCTTCCTCTAGATGCGGTGGACATTTACACCACCCTGTTTAATAATGCAATGAATAATGCACATTATCCAGCGCATTGGAAAACGGCGGTGATGCAACCTATCCCCAAAAAGGGAAAGGATATATCCAATCCGGCGAATCTCCGATCGATAAGCCTCCTTCCGAATATCAGTAAGGTGTTTGAAAAAGTAATCAATAGAGCTCTGTCTAGGTGGGTCGAGACAAACATATAGTTCCGGATAATCAATTCGGTTTTAAGGCGGGACATGATATCTCACATGCCGCGTCTAAACTGGTGTCCGATATCCAATGGAATAAAGGCAAAAACCAATGCACTGGTGCCTGCCTTGTTGACTTGGAGAAGGCCTTCGACACTGTATGGTTAGAGGGTCTTTTCTATAAGCTGACTAGGCTGGGGATCAGTAAACCACTCTTGTACATTCTTTTTAATATGCTAACCAACAGACAGTTCATCGTGAAAAATGGCGATGTGACTTCTGTTGGAATATTTCAAATTAAAAATGGTCTTCAGCAAGGCGCGGTCAATTCGCCGATCCTATTCAATATTTATACAAGCGATTTGATAGGTTCGCTTCCCCATACTATTGCGTACGCAGACGATTTGATAGCGTACAGAACAGGTCCAAAAATCGAGGTCATTAATACTCTCTTGCAGCGTGACTTCGATAAGATAAGACGATTTTGCGATGACTGGAAGTTGAAAATCAACTTTCAGAAGTCGGAAACCATTCTCTTTAGGACGCCGTTGTCTGGAGCCTCTAGGGATACCAGGAAAAATTGGCGTAAGTTCTCGATCATTGGACAACACGGACAGCCTCTTGCCTGTCGGAATGTAGTCAGATACCTTGGGATCTGGCTAGATCGGTTTCTGTATTTTGATAAAAATGTAGATGCTGCTCTGGCCAGAGCCAAAGGAGCTTTTGCCCTTACAAAGAGACTGTTTTATAGCAGCCAACTCGATGAGAGGGTAAAGGTAATCTGCTACATGGCCCTTATCAGGCCCATGCTGGTATTCGGGTGTCCCGTGTGGTTCAATGTGCGAGCAAGCTTAATGGAAAAGATTCGGGTGTTTGAGAGGGCTTGCCTTAGGGCTTGCCTTCGCTTGTACAGAACACCAGAGTCGGAGTACAAAAAATTTTATCGTAATGAGGTCCTTTACAACAGAGCGAACCTAATACGAGTGGACAACTTCGTAATTAAGCTGACTCGAAGACACATCGCAAGAGCAATGGCCTCGACGAATAACCTGATATCTGGGGCCTACTATCCCAATTATCTTTACCACGAGAATGCGCGCTCTGACGGCTTCGTTCCACCGGAAGCATTCCTCTACCTAGATCAGATAGGGTTGATCCAGGATAGATCAGCGGTCCCGTTAATCTTCCATGTCGCTCGGAAAGCTGGGGACAGGCGACTCAACTACGGCAGAGACGTCGCACACGGCAGTGTGGATCGTCTCAGGTTCAGTAGGGCGGTGGGGAATCGCGATAAGAGGGATGTCGTTCGGCAGCATCAGCATTTCTGGTGGTTGAATGATGGAGAAGATGTTTCGTCGTCGTTTCCGTCAATTACGGACCAGCCTCACTAATGAGGCAGAGCTGACCAATCTATTTGCTCTGTAAATAGCGATGGCCAGCTTGCATAGGTTTAGGTTAGCATTTAAGGAATATATATATATATATTAGTATATATAAAGGTATATACTAGTATATGTATGTCATTGTGCATAGTGTCTGTGTATGTATGTGTGTATTGTGTATGTAGGTTAGTTAGACTAAGATTTATTTTAAGTTAGATATTAAGTTTTTATAGAAAAAATAAAAAATCTGGATCATATGCTAAGTTTTTTGTTAACAATTTCTTTTCTTAGCCTTAAGTATACAAAATATATTTTTCAATAAAATGTAAATAAAGTCGAAAGACATAGATATAAGAATTTAGAGTAGCTTAGAGTGCCTGTGTGAGGCCAGTAAGTTAATATAAGTTTGTTAAGTAATTTTAAGCTAGCATTTAAGCATTTTTTGTTAGTATGTAAGAGTTTAATGATTAATATATTGTAATAAAATGCATTTAAAACTAAAACTAAAACTAACAATTATTCCGATATAGAGGACACACAAAGTTTACCCAATATATGCCGTCCAAGCCAGCCAAATATGGGATCAAACTTTGGTGGGCTTGTGATTCCGCAACATCGTACCTCCTAAATGGACAAATATACACTGGAAAGGTGGGTGGTGTGAGAAACGTAAATCAAGGAAAGAGAATTGTAAGACAGTTGGTTGCTCCTTACAAAAATACGGGTCGAAATGTGACCATGGAAATTTTTTTTCCAACCGTTTCATTGGTTAATGAACTGGTTGGAAAATGTCAGTTGTGGGAACCCTAAATAAGAATCAACGCTATTTGCCTGATAAATTCAAGCACTCGAAAAGCCGAATGGTTTTGTCCTCCGAGTTTGGATTCAGCCAAAATGCTACGTCGCAAAGAAAGACAAGTCAGTAGTCTTACTCTTAACATTTCATCGTGGTAAATCCGTTTTCGGACCAAAACAGAAACCGGGTCTAATCCACTACTACAATCATACTAAAGGTGGAGCGGACACCATGGAAAAAATGTTGAGCTAGTACACAATGAAAAGGAAGACATATCGTAGATGGCCGTTAGCTTTGTTTTATAATTTGTTGGATACAGCAGCGCTTGCGGGTTACATAATTTACTCTACAAATAATCCACAAGGCACAGCAGCTGTGAAACAAAGTCGGAGACGTAAGTTCTTAGAGAAATTAGGGGAGAACTTTTGTATCCTTCTTATCAAAAAGAGAGCAAAAAATCCTAGAGTAACGGCTGTATTTGCTGTACGAAGTGCTATGGAGCGTATTTTAGGTAATTCGATTGGTGGATTAAATTTTGCTGACGAGACGTTTATTTCAGATGACGCCGGCGATCGAGATTTCAGTGGTCGCTTACGACAAAAGGGTGCAAGCTATATGTGTTACTAAGTAAAAAAAAAAGCAACCTACATATTACACCTGCGCCAAATGCTGAAAACCGATATATGTACAACGCAGTCTGAACCAGACAAAATGTGAACATTGCCACATACATTTTAAAATTTTTTTTATAAAAATATCGATTTCTTTCTGCAATAAAACAAAAAAACAGATAAATTTATTTTTTCATTTCTCGTATGGCTCTAAGTCTTATTTTCAGGAATGTATATATACATATATATGTATATATGAAGAAATATTTTCTTTATCTAATCAGCCGTTTCATGATATTTCAGTGCCAAACTACCAAAGTCTCAACACAAAATGCATGAAAAATACTGTATCTGCCTGGGTAGAGCTACAACTATGGCTTGAAATAAATTTATTGATGAAATTAAATCTCAAATAATTGAAAAAATTTTTAATGGAGAGACTCAAATTTCCATAGCCAAGAAATATAATATAAACCGATCCATTGTTTCCCGCCTAATTAAATAGAATAAAACATCGGTATATGTAACTGCAGTACATTTGGAGGTCGACCACGAAAAATTTCGGAGAAGATGGGTAGAAGAATTTGTGGTCTAATTAAAAAAGACCCGTTTGTGACTTCCCAAAGGATTGTTACATATTGCCACATCACTAAATTGAACCTTTCATCCAGCTACGGTTAGAAGACGAGCAATCGAAAACGACTTAAAAAGTTACAGGTCTGCAAAAAAGCCTACGTTTAAAAAAATTCATTTCCAGAAAAGGTACTTTTCAAAAAATCTCGTTTTAAAAGCGCAAACGTAATATAAGCCAAGCAAATTGTTTTTTGTTTTTAATTATTAGGTTAAATTTCGCCAGAATGCATCTGAATTGGCCCGTAGACAAATGGAGAACTGTCCGTTTCAGCCACGAATCTAAGTTCAATCTGGTCAATTCGGATGGTATGTCAACATTAAGACATCGGAAAGGAGAGGAACTCAATCCTCGGAACTGAAAAGTTACATCAAAGCATGGAGGTGGTAGTGCGATGGTGTGGACATGCTTCTCAACTAATGGTGTTAGTCCCTTTCACCAGAGTGAAGGGATAATGGATCGTTTTAAGTATAAAAATATTATGGAGATGAAAATGATGCCCCATGCTGAATGGAATATGCCACTTCAATGGGTGCTTCAGCACGATAACGACCCGAAGCATACTTCGAAGGTGGTACAGGGTTGGTTAAAAGACTATAGTGTGCAAGTTCTTGATTGGCCGGCACAATCACTAGACGTGAATCCCATTGAAATCCTCTTTGGGATACTAAAACGACGGGTTGCTGGAGAACAATTCATGAATAAGCGAGAACTGTTTCAAGCATTAAAAATTGAATGGCAAAAAATAAAGCAATACAGATTTAATATCTTCGATGACACTCAGATGTGATGAATTTATTAAAAATAAGGGCTCTTATAAAAAGTATTATATTTGTTGCTTTAGTTTTGCACGCTGCCATACATTACATGCGAGTATACTGGTTTTTGTTACGACTTTCTTATATACGAGTTGTTATTCTTTTGGAAAATACATTACTATGTTTCTTTTTCTTCATTACATAAATCTATGTTTTATTTTTTTGGAAAGTTCATTAGGAGAAAAATTATTTCCACTTATATGTGAGAGCTAAATTTGTTGCTTTTGTTTTGCACAACACTGTATAATCAAAAGTCCCGGAAATATTGGAAAAAGAAAATTCAAATATCTACCCGGGTAGATACTGTTCATGTGAAGGTTAAAATTTGATTCTTATAGTACAATACAATATTAAAAAAAAAGTATAAATGAATTGTTAAGTTTTTTTTTATTATTATTATCAAATTAAACATGAAATATATTTTTAAACAAATGGTTCTATTTCGTATTTCATTTTTTTTCCTCAGTATCATTGGTCGCTATTATATTTTTATTATATATTTGATTATAGCGCTATTAGTGTTTTTTTTTTGGATTATTTGCTCATTTAAGGTTTCCGTTTGTAAGTAGGACTCAAAATATCAAATAAATATTGATAAACTCATGCATGATTCGATAACCCTGAAAAAATACAATATATGTATAATTATAATAAATTTATTTACAACGGCAACTCAGGGCAGTATTCTATTAGACAATGTAAAAAAATAAGCAGATACAGATATGTGAATGAGTCTCATTCATCTGGAAAAGTGTAATGGGCGCTAATTAAGTGTTTTTGTTACACTTTGGCATAGACAAATTAATTAAGGCCTTTTGTGTCATAAACACCAGCGGCAATGTAAACATGGTTAAAGCCGACAATTTACTTCCGTGGAACATACTCGTACATCCGTACATCAACATCAGCATAATTAGCCTAACAACTTATGCGAATGTCCTGATACAATGCGGTATCTAAAGGTATGTAGGTATGTTATTATATTCGCACATGTGCCTACATAATGGCAGATACCCAGCAAAGCTTTGAAACAAAGGAAATTCCCCAATGTAGCTGCAGGGGGTACCTATACATATGTACAACGTATAAGCCATTTTCATATACCATATGAAGGCTACAATGTATTGTAAATAATATTGAATGTAATTTTAGTAATAAATTCGGTGTTAAAATAGAACATGTGATGAAGGTAAAGGGCAAAAGTTAAAGTACAGATTCGTTTTTTCAAGAACGTTCGTATGTATCAAAGATCTACTGAATTTAAGTTTTGGAATTGTGGCTTGACTCTTATAAAAATTTATAGAAAAAAAAAAATTGTTGAAAAAAAACCCTTGAGCCATTTTAGTAAGCACTATTATAAACATGTATTAATGTCGAATAGGATCCAAAGGCAGTCTGATAGAAATGAGAAGTGCGTCGTCTATTAAAGAACAGGGAAGTCCGTTTAGAATGTTAAATGCGATGGAAAACTGTTAATAATTTTCCCAAGATTCACATAACAGTTTTTGTTTTATGTAGGAAAAATAATTTTGTTTTGTGAGCAAGTTAAGTTCATGATATACTTTAAAACATAATGACCGAAAATACATTAAAGTGTTTTTTTTTCAAACTGACGCTTGCTTCTGAGACATTGGCTGAATGTGCCAAAATACAAGTAGACTAAATAGATGGAGGAAACTTTAGTAGATTTTTAGTGCCTGATATGAGAACAATGCGTATTCACTTAGAGTCTCTGAAAGTAGCCCAAAATCAATCAAAAACGAAAATTGCCTATTGGAGAAAACTACCGTCGAGTTTCGATCGGATACAAAAATAAAAAAAGAAACTTTAAAAAATTCTGGTTCCCGAGGGGTAAACTTTTGTTTTTTTTTTTATTTATTTGAAATTAAACGTTTTGTTTTTCTTTCCTTTTTTGCTATGATCGTAGTCTTCGACCTCGACTGCTCGCTTCTGACTTCATGGTTTTTCCGAAAATTCTCCATTTTATCCTCTAGATATTTACGTTACCCGCGGTTTTTTTTTCTCTGTTAGTAAGTCTTCCGTTTTCTTATCTCAGTTGTAACGTCCGTTCGCCAACCGTTTGTGATTGAAGGTATCCTACGTCACAGGAAATGACTAATATTTTCTTCATTCACTTTTAATCATGTGCTCCACTTTCTTCGGTAGTCATCTCCTTTCTTCCTCTTCCTCTTACTCTTATAGCTTACTACTTAATCATTTATTTTCTTTGTGCGGCTGAATGTTCGGCAAAGGGAACAATTCATTATTATATTTTCTTTATTTTTTCTTTAAAACCGTTACAATAATTTAAGTGACCCGCAAAGCATATTGCTTATCTGCAGGTGATTGATCTTTTACAATAGTTTTTAAAAATTTATCGGTTGTGAAACTTATTTAAATAATTCAAATTTTGTTATTTAATTCAGTTGACTTTAGTTTAAAAAAATTAAAAAAAGAAATAATTACGATTAAGCAAAATTATTTTTTATAGTATTTTAAGTTAAATAATACAGATTAAGGAAATAAAGTTTTAATATTTTTCAACGTTTTTTGAAATTCACTATTTTTTTATATTTGCTGGTAGGTCATTCATCAATTGTGGTATGGCGTAGCTTGGATGTCTTCTCCCATAGTTGTGAAAAGTTTCAGGAATTTTCAGAAATCCCTGAGCTCGTCTTCTTGTATTCTGATTATGACGTATTCTTTGTTGGTAGCGTTGATCGTCATAATAGCGTAACAGCATTGCCAGGTTAAATATGTCGTTAGCATCGAGGACCTTTAAAATAAAATTATTGGTTTTCATAATTTTAAATAATCGATGCTGAAGATATAATATCTTATCGATATTTGTTTTGGATGCATTTCCCCATGCTAATATTCCGTATCTTAAACGGGATTCAGCAAGTGAAAGGTACACTTGCTTCTGAGCCTCTACGCTTGTGTAACTTTTGAGGTACACCATCGCAAAAACCGCAACTTAAGCATCCGTATCTTATTGACTTGTTCATGCCATAAGAAGTGATCATCAATTACAATTCTCAGATGCTTTATAGTCTACTTCAATTGCATCACTTTTCGTTGTCGTTGGACAGTCTTCGTTTTGAATTCACCTTGCATTATCGAGATCGCAGTATTAATGCACTTGTGCTTAACAATTATTGCTAGGTCATCGGCGTATACAAAGACTGTACTTTTGTAGTAGACTTCTGACAAGACTCAAAAACTTGTACAGACAGTTAACTGACAGACAAGACCCGGAGATTAGGACACTGAAGGCATCGATTAAAAATATTCAAACGTTAATAAAAGAGAATTACAGAATTTCTGTAAGTTCGTATTGGAACAACAGGGTTCGGGCTGTAAACACCAGCAACCCGAATATGTTCCCTCAAATAAACAAACTATTTCGGAGAAAAAATCAAAACGACCTTCAGTGTCTTAAAATAGAGCGGACAACAGACAACGAACGGTTACTGACAATAGCAGGTATTGATCCAAATGAGGCCGCTGATGATGACGACTTCTTTGTGATCGAGGATCCACAGGAGAAGGTTGAAGTCATAGGGGCGACTTTCCAGGAAATATACAATGCCTCTGATACCATTGGACCTATCAATCGCGTCTGGTGCACGACTTCTACATTCGAAATGCAATAGAGAATTGGCGATCCGAGGGCTCTGGTTTCACCCGGTTCAGCGACGAAAATATGGCAAATAATGTCATTACCAGAGAGGGTGGCCTACCGCCGTTCATTTCGAAGGAAGAGCTCCATGAGATCCTCGACACAATCAGGGCTAAGAAATCAGTGGGGACCGATGGTATTCCGAACATCGTGCTTCGACATCTTCCTCTAGAAGCGGTGGACATTTACACAGCCCTGTTTAATAATGCAATGAATAATGCACATTATCCAGCGCATTGGAAAACGGCGGTGGTGCAACCTATCCCCAAAAAGGGAAAGGATATATCCAATCCGGCGAATCTCCGGTCGATAAGTCTCCTTCCGAATATCAGTAAGGTGTTTGAAAAAGTAATCAATAGAGCTCTGTCTAGGTGGGTTGAGGACAAACATATAGTTCCGGATAATCAATTCGGTTTTAAGGCGGGACATGATATCTCACATGCCGCGTCTAAACTGGTGTCCGATATCCAATGGAATAAAGGCAAAAACCAATGCACTGGTGCCTGCCTTGTTGACTTGGAGAAGGCCTTCGACACCGTATGGTTAGAAGGTCTTTTCTATAAGCTGACTAGGCTAGGGATCAGTAAACCACTCTTGTACATTCTTTATAATATGCTAACCAACAGACAGTTCATCGTGAAAAATGGTGATGTGACTTCTGTTGGGATATTTCAAATTAAAAATGGTCTTCAGCAAGGCGCGGTCAATTCGCCGATCCTATTCAACATTTATACAAGCGACTTGATAGGTTCACTTCCCCACACTATTGCGTACGCAGACGATTTGATAGCGTACAGAACAGGTCCAAAAATCGAGGTCATTAATACTCTCTTGCAGCGTGATTTCGATAAGATAAGACGATTTTGCGATGACTGGAAGTTGAAAATCAACTTTCGGAAGTCGGAAACCATTCTCTTTAGGACGCCGTTGTCTAGAGCCTCTAGGGATACCAGAAAAAATTGGCGAAAGTTCTCGATCATTGGACAACACGGACAGCCTCTTGCCTGTCGAAATGCAGTCAGATACCTTGGGATCTGGATAGATCAGTTTCTGTATTTTGACAAAAATGTAGATGCTGCTCTGGCCAGAGCCAAAGGCGCTTTTGCTCTTACAAAGAGACTGTTTTATAGCAGCCAACTCGATGCGAGGGTAAAGGTAATCTGCTACATGGCCCTTATCAGGCCCATGCTGGTATTCGGGTGCCCCGTGTGGTTCAATGTACGAGCAAGCTTAATGGAAAAGATTCGGGTGTTTGAGAGGGCTTGCCTTCGCTTGTACAGAACACCAGAGTCGGAGTACAAAAAATTTTATCGTAATGAGGTCCTTTACAACATGGCGAACCTAATACGAGTGGACAACTTCGTAATTAAGCTGACTCGAAGGCACATTGCAAGAGCAATAACCTCGACGAATAACCTGATATCTGGGGCTTACTACCCCAATTACCTTTACCACGAGAGTGTGCGCTATGATGGCTTCGTTCCATCGGAAGCATTCCTTTACCTAGATCAGATAGGGTTGATCCAGGATAGATCAGCAGTCCCGTTAATCTTCCATGTCGCTCGGAGAGCTGGGGACAGGCGACTCAACTACAACAGAGACGTCGCACACGGCAGTGTGGATCGTCTCAGGTTCAGTAGGGCGGTGGGGAATCGCGATAAGAGGGATGTCGTTCGGCAGCACCAGCATTTCTGGTGGTTGAATGATGGAGAAGATGTTTCGTCGTCGTCGTTTCCGTCAATTACGGACCAGTCTCACTAATGAGGCAGAGCTGACCAATCTATTTGCTCTGCGAATAGCGATGGCCAGCTTGCATAGGTTTAGGTTAGCATTTAAGGAATACATATATATATTAGTATATACATAGATATATACTAGTATATGTATGTCATTGTGAATAGTATCTATGTGTATATATGTGTGTATTGTGTAGGTAGGTTAGGTAGGCTAAGGTTTATTTTAAGTTAGATATTAAGTTTTTATAAAAAATAAAAAATTACGTCCATATGCTAAGTTTTTTTTTAAATTCTTTTCTTAGCCTTAATCATAGAAAATAAGTATATATAAGTATAAAATGTAAACAAAGTCGAAAGACATAGATATAAGAATTTAGAGTAGCTTAGAGTGCCTGTGTGGGGCCAGTAAGTTAGTATAAGATTGTTAAGTAATTTTAAGCTAGCATTTAAGCATTTTTTGTTAGGATGTAAGAATTAATAATTTAGAAAATAAAATGCATTTAAAACAAACAAACAAGACTGTACTTTTGTTAAGCACACGAAGAAGCTCGTTTGTATACAAGACGAAGAGGATTGGTCCCAGTTTTGAACCTTGTGGTACACCATACAGACTCTGTTTTTCTTGGCTCAATGTGTTTCTTACTTTTACCCTTAGTTTTCTTCCCGATAGGTAATTCTCTACCCACTTTGCCAAGGTCCCTCTTCCGCCAATTCGGTTGAGGCTTTCTATGATTTTCTCATGGCTTAATGTATTAAAGGCCTAGCTGAAGTCTAAAAACATGGTGGTTTTTGTGTAGGCCTGCGTTAATCACATTTGCGAGATCTCCCAGTAGTAACCCAGTGCTCTTATTTTTTTTGGAAGCCATATTAGTTTGGCTGTAAAACTCTATGTTTTTCTGTGAAATTTGTCAGTGTTCGTATTATTATTTCCTCCAAGCATTTTTCTACAACAGGCAGAATTGCGATGGGCCTATAGTTCTCTATCTGGTTTTTCAATCCCCCCTTGTATATAGGACGTATTATCGACGTTTTTAATAACTTCGGAACACAAGATTGACTTATGCTTTGGTTGATAATTGTTCTACATAATTATTGGCGTCGAAGACAAAGCAATTAGTTTGAGATCGATCGGTCTAATATGATCTGCTACTGGTCCCTTGTCGGTTTTTAAATAGCACAACATTCCGTAAACTTCTGCTTCGTTGGCTTCCTCTACATAGATTGATCGTGCGAGACGTATATTTTCATGGGAAAAGGTTTTGTGAGAGCATCTATTCACTATCTTGGATGCTTGAGTAGAGAATTCTTCCGCAAATTTCTCTACTAAGTTCGTTAGTTTCGTATTCACCGGAAAATTGTTCATAATTATCTCATCTATCCATCTCTTTTTTCGCCCCATAAGTTCATTTAACACATTCTATATTTTTCTCGGGTCATTTTTGGCGTTCGAAAATCTTTCTTTGTAGAAGTTAGTCTTAGTTATTAGAATATTTTTATCATTTTTATCATTTTCAACATTTCTATATTGTTTATACTGAGCTTCGTATCCTCGGTTTAGTGGGTTGTTTTACCATTTCCTGTAGAGCTTGTTTCTTCTTTTGCATATTCTATAGCTACATCAGGAGTCATCCTTGTGTTTTGTTTACGATTTTTCATATTTGCTATTTTTGTTGATTGCGTGTATATATCGATCATTTTGTTCACAAATATATTGTAAGTCGCTCAACGTCATTTTCTTCACTTAATCTTTGCCAGTTTGTTTCACTAATTAGTTGATTAACTCTAAATTGGTCGATTTTTACAGGGATCTCTTCTATAAAAATCAGAATAGTCTTTTGTAGCATACAATGTTGCGTAGTGATCTGATATATCGGTTTCAATAACGGCCGATACAATATCTTGTTTCATAATGCTAACAAAAATATGATCAATTATTGTCGAGGTATTGGCTGTTATATTAACCCGAGTTGGTTGATTTATAACATTCATTAAGACCTTTGATGCCATTTATTTCTAAATACTTACAAACTTGGGGGTCATTTAATTTTTTTAAGTTAATATTCGCATCACCCAAAACGATTAATTCCCTTTCATTTTTGATATGGTTGTCCAGTTCTTCAATAAATTGTGTGATGCTTAACTTAGGCGGCCTATAAATTAACCTTTCAAAAAAAAAAAAAAAACATAACAAACAACGTGAAGTAGGTAAGTATTTCTTCGTAAAATAATTTTTTTTTATTTTTCTGTTGTTTTTTGCTTTAGGTTTCGTAACAATATCAAACTTAACCAAAAAAAAATCCAAGGCAGTTCCTAAATACGAGTAAAAGTATATTTTTTAAAACTTTTATTAACTACCGATCTTAACTAGCACACAGTGGTTTTATTCTCTTTTTTGAGGCCCGGTTCAACTCCGATCAGGTTTAAAAAACCTTATTACAAGCGCGCTTTAATTGTAGACTTAAAGCTAACAAAATTAACTTCTAAACTAAATTTAACTTCTAATTTACAATGAAAACCTGTGGGTAGGAGGAGTAGGACGAGAGGCGTAAAGCACATTTTTTAGGCACAATTTGTTGAGGTGGAACTAGAAGAGAGGTTGGACATCGTTGACTTCCCGTAGCATACTAGACATTGGTCCAAGGTATCCGTAATTTTTCGATGAAGATTGAGGCGAAAGTGGGGCATAGGTTAGTGTTGAGAGAGATAAATTGGGTTAAAGAGGGGCAATGAATGTTACCAGCTAACATCTGTTGAACAAAGAGCATATCGGCCATTTGTCGCCATACAGAGAAAGAGGCTGTATGTCTATTAGTTTAAGTCGATCAATGCATGGCGGTAAGATAATGCCTTCAGTCCAGGGAAGTCCTCGTAAGGTGAATCGGAGAAACCTACGTTGAACAGTTTTTACCCGGAGAATGTATGTTGTGCAATAAGGTGACCAGATTTGGCTAGCGTATTCAAAAATGGGGCCAACAAATGTTATGTAACACATGGCTGAAAAGTCCGTGCCGTTTTATTATGAATTTTTGCAAAATTCAACTTTATTTATCAATATAGTTGCCTTCGAGGGCGATACACTGATTGAAACGATTTTTCAATCTTTTGATACCAGTTTTGTAGTACGATTTCGGTTTAGCCTCAAAATAGGCCTCTGTTACGGCGATTACTTCTTCATCGGTCTTAAATCTCTTTCCGGCGAGCATTCTTTTGAGGTCTGCGAACAGGAAATAGTCGCTCTGGGCCAAATCTGGAGAATACGGTGGGTGGGGAAGCAATTCGTAGCCGAATTCATTCAATTTTGCCATCGTTTTCATCGACTTGTGACACGGTGCATTGTCTTGATGAAACAGCACTTTCTTTTTCTTCAAATGCGGCAGTTTTTCTGCGATTTCGTCCTTCAAACGCTCCAACAACGCAATGTAATAGTCTGCCATTTTTGGAGACAGTCGATGAAAATTATTCCATGTGCGTCCCAAAATACGGATGCCAT
Source organism: Volucella zonaria (assembly GCA_963966105.1). Lineage (NCBI taxonomy): Eukaryota > Metazoa > Arthropoda > Insecta > Diptera > Syrphidae > Volucella > Volucella zonaria. Next base: position 87,025,205 of record OZ014530.1, on the reverse strand, counting down.
AACCTTGCCAGCCGACTGTTGAGTTTTTAGTCGTTTTGGACGAGGTTCGTCGCCTGCTCGCCACTCAGCTGACTGCCGACTTAACTCTGGTGTGAAGTGATGGAGCCAAGTTTCATCCGTTGTCACATACCGACGCAAAAATTCGGCTTTATTGCGGTTGAACAGCTTTAAACACTCCTCTGAATCATCAACACGTTGTTGTTTTTGGTCGACTGTGAGCTAACGCGGCACCCACTTTGAACAGAGCTTTCGCATGTCCAAATATTCGTGTATGATATATCCAACATGTTCTTTTGATATCTTCAGAGCCTCAGCTATCTCGATCAATTGCCCTTTACGCATTCGTAATCATTTTGTGGACTTTTTTGATGTTTTCATCTGAAACAGCCTCTTTTGGACGTCGACTGCGTGCATCATCTTCGGTGCTTGTATGACCACTTTTAAATTTTTCAATCCACTTGCGAATGGTTCACTCACATCGCCATAAAGGTTGAAGAATTCCTTAGACCATCTTTTAATACAGCCAAGAGTGGAGGTGCCTTTTTTTATGATATTTTCTATATGGGAACGAGAAATCTCAGATTACACTTAGATCATGCAAATCAGTTGCCAAGGTGACTGGTTGATTTAAGCTCAAGGAAATTCAATTGGCATCAAGTAGAAAATCTATGCAGATCATCCTGCAGTGGAAAACAATTAGTGGATGATGAGATATGTCGGAAGATTTTCATGTCATCATTGTAGACGGATATACAATATATGTACTTTTGATAATAGAGTCGACATCATTAATTGTTGGAATCAGTAATAAGGGCCCAAGATGGCTACCTAGAAGTACACCAGAAGAGATCTTAATGGATTTAGAAACTATCGACCTAAATAGAACATTATGGAGTGAAAAGTGACATCCTTGACAGCCAGAATGCGCTGCTACTGCAAAAAACGTTATGGTGCCTAGTTTTGTTTTGACAGCTGATTGTTGTTGTCGTGTTTGGCATCATGTTTAGTATGGACAAAAACGATTTTCGTTCTCTCATAAAACATTATTTTTTGAGAGGCAAAACAGCGAAGGAAACAAAAGAAAAGTTGGATAAATATTATGGGGCTATTGCTCCGTCAGATTACACAGTCAAATATTGGTTTCGAGAGTTTTGTGGTGGCCGCAGCTCCACTTCCGATCAAGTCCGCAGCGGCAGGCAGTCCGATGCGGTTACAGAGGTCAATGTAAAACCGCTGAAATACATGAAATGGTTTTGGCTGACCGGAAAGTGAAGGTGCGCGAGCTAGCAGATACCATAAAGATTAGTACTGAGCACACACGCCATATTTTGGCCAATATTCTGTATATGAAAGAGTTATCTTGCCGCTGGGTGCCGCGCTTTCTCACTCCTGACCAAAAACACGAAGGCGAGAGCACTTCGAAAGAGTGTTTGGACTTGGATTTGGATCCCTCGGACTATTATCTCTTCCCAAACCTCAAAAGATGGTGGCTCATCAATAAAAAATTCAGCTCACGCGAGGAAATCATCGACGCCACGGAGGAGTATTTTGCAGACCTTCCGGAAAATTACTTTTCGGATGGGATCAAGAAGTTGGAAAATCGCTGGAATAAGTGTATCAAACTAAAAGGGGTCTATATTGAATAATATAAAAAAAACATTTAAAAAAAAAAAATTTTAATTCCAAAGGGGGTCACTTTTCACTCCATCTAGCAATGCCGATCTTCTAAGTAGGATTTGATCCATATAATAAAACTGGATTGAAAGCCTAGCACATTTTTTCAATAGTCCAGTAGAGTAGTCATCTGTGAGATGATTTCAATGTTGTTTGCAAACAGTTACGTAAATACGAAAAGTAAAGATAGTTAAATTCTTGAATTTGATTGCCGAATACCTGGCTGAAGAAATCAGCAAAAAGATTCGCTATTACTTGGGAATCGGTAGAGGTTGTGTCAGAGATCTTCAGATAAGATGGGTAGTTATCGGACTTTCTTCCCTTCTTCTTCTTCTTTATTTATCATTTCATATTAACAACATATTTGTATGGGAATGTAACACGTGATATGTAAAAATAATATCGAGTAGCGTTGCTCAATGTTGTTCGGTCGAGCCTGATGTCCAGCATTCGTGCCATATTTTCGGTGGACGTCCTTGTGGTCGCGGATCGCTTATTGTGCTTTCTAATGCCATTTTTACGAAGCTGTTTTGAAGTATTCCTTGGCCGTGGTTTCTCCACATCCGTCTTCTTGTTCTCGTCCATCGTGTGATATCGTCTGCGGTGAATATTTCGCTATTTAGGCGTGTGTATCTAATAATAGATCTTAAGGTGTTCATCTCAACTGTGGACGACATCTGTTTGCTGGTGTCTACACGAGTTTCTATGTTATTTTTGGCTGGATGCAGGTTTTGTATATTCTCATTTTACTGTCGATGTTCATATATTTATTTCGCCATATAGCATTTCTTAGGCAACCTGAAATCGTAGTGGCTTTGTTGGCTTGTGTTTTCGTCTCTTTTTTTTAGATCTCTACTGCTTGTTATGTGGTGAATGCTAGGACTTGCTCTATTAGTTTATTGGTTACTGCTAACTTGCATCTTTTTGGATCTTTTGATATGACTATTGATTTGGTCTTAACTACCGATATTTCCTTGTTGTAAGAGATTGCTGCTTTTTCAAATTTATATAGTAATCTCTGTAGATTGTCTTCCGTTTTAGCAATGAGAACTATATCATCTGTATGGCATATCACTTTAAATTCGCCGGTTGACATGCGATAGCCAGGTGTACCAGATTTGACTTCTTCGATGATAGCTTCCATGATGAGGAGGGTCGGGCTCAAGCTGTTATCTTGTCGAATTCCTGAAGTAATTGGAATCATATCGGTCCTCATAGCGTTAACACTGATTTATGTTCTTGTTGTAAAGCAACGAGTAACATGATTATTTGAATATGCTGAATTTGGCGATGCCACTATTATCTAATTGGTCTAAACTAAACCATTGTAATTTGTATTCTTCTTAACTTACACTAATGTATAATAAAGTACAGATTCCCTTCACTGTTCGAAAAAGACGGTTGTGCGGTTTTATTTGACAGTATAACTTATGGGCCCAGATCACGCGGCAAAGTAAAGGGTTAAATAAAGGACAATCAGTTTTTTTTTTTAATACCTACAATTTTTTTTTGAGAGTTTAAGTATTCACGTGGTATTGCGCGTAAGGTTCTCGTATTAAAGAAAATGGAAAGCGAACATTTTAAAGTGGAAAAGTTGTTGACCTCGGAACAGTATGCTGTGTGGAAATTTCAAGTTAAAATTTTATTAAACACATCAGGGCTATTTGCGCATATAAAGGCAGAAAGCGAAACTCTGGAGGCGTTTAATAAACGTTTATTGACTTGGCAAAAGACGGATAGTAAAGCCCAGCGAATTATCGCGACCAGCATTGGACCTGTTCCACTAAGGCACATCATTAATTGCAGTACTGCAAAGGAGATGTGGATGAAGTTAAAAGCTGTGCATGAACGGACAACGAAGGACAATGTTCACATGCTGCTTCAGCGGTTTTACAGCTTTGAAAAGGATCCAGAAGATGATGTCGCAACACATATCTCTAAGCTGCAGAGTATAGTTCGGTAACGTAAGGATGTGGGAGAGGAGGTTTCAGAGAGCATGGTTATAATCAAGATATTGATGACCCTTCCAGGTGAGTTTAAATATTTTTTCTGTGCATGGGAATCTTCACACAAACAAGAGCAAACTTAGGAAAATCTGGCGTCACAGCTGGTAATGGAAGAAACATGTATTTCGTCACAATCATCTAATTCTACAAGTACAACAGCATTGAGAGCAGGAAAGTGTTTTGCATGTAATGAGTATGGTCATTGGAAAAGAGATTGGCAGAAGAGAAATATCAACCAAAAGTGGACTAGAAGTCGTGGTGAGGCATGATCAACGATAGACTGGAACTATAACTAAGGTACCGGGGAACGATGCATTCGAGCGCAAACCAGTGGCGAGCGATGGTGATCGATGGACTGAAAGTGAAAGTGAGGTGCTAAGGGTCGTTACACCTGTTTGCAAATCTGTGGCGATTGATTGTAAAAATGTAGGTCAAAGTGAAGCAGCAGTCACTACCACCTGGTTGTTAATGATGTAAACAATACCGATTTTTGGTATTTGGATTCGGGAACGAGCTACCATATGACAAGTAGAAAAGAATGGTTTGCTCGCTATGAAAGTTTTTCTAATGCGACAGGAATTCGTATTGGAAGCGGCGAGAGAATCTCAGCTTTGGGTATAGGCAATATAAATATTTTTGCTTTTGATTGTAAAACTTGGATTGAGAAGCATCTTTCAAATGTTCTGTATGTGCCAAAAATTTCTGCTAATTTATTCTCTCAGAATCGTGCTTTGGATAAAGGTCTTAAATTTGTGTCAGACAGTAAGCTATGCACATTTGCCAAAACTGATGGAACTATAGTGGCAGTGGGAGAAAGACAACATCAACTGTTCAGAATGCAATTTAAGGTGCAAAGTGTGAAAGAAAGCGTGGCAAATTTGGCACATTTTGCCTCTTAAGGTTTTGCATGAAAGGATGGCTTATCAAAATGCAACCCATGTGCGCACACGATTAAAGGAAAGAGGTATCGCTTTCAAAGATAATCTTCTGTTTCTTTTGAAAGCAACACAGGTTACCTTTTCCCAAAAGTGGTTTTGAATCGCATCAGTCAGGTGAACTGGTGTATGGTGACGTATGCGGGCCTATGGAAGAGACTTCAGTATGAGGCTCGAAGAATTTTGTGCTGTTTTAGGACCATTATTCACATTTCAAAGGCCTGTTTTTCCTTAAAAATAAGTCATAGGTTTGTGCTTTAATTGAACAGTTATAAATCGAGCCAAAAGTGATAGCCAGAATTCAATTAAAACGCTTCGTATGGATAATGGGACCGAGTTCGTTAATGAAAATGTTAAAGTGCTACTGTTAAAACACTCTATTCGCCATGAAACAACTGTGGCCTACACCGCAGAACAAAAAGGAAGTGCCGAGAGGGAAAATCGCACGGTTGTAGAAGCCGCTCGGACAATGCTCTTAGCAAAAGAAATGCCTAAAAGGCGGAAGCTGTGAACACTGCTGTGTATGTTCTAAATCGCACGGGTAATATTAGCATTAAAGGGAAAAATCCATGCGAACTGTGGTATGGCAAAGAGTCTGAAATGAGTGACTTCTAGGTTTTCGGCACTGAAGCATTTATTCATATTCCGAAGCAGAAACGCAGCAAGTGGGACAAGAAAGTGGAAAAGCTAGAATTCATTGGTTACGTGGAAGATACAAAGGGATACCGATTGTGGGTACCTACGACTAGAAAAGTAGAAGTAACAAGGGATGTTACTTTTAAGGAAACGGTTGAAGCCGAAAAAGAAGAGAAGGTGATTTCTAATTCTGATAGAGGCACTCGTCAATAAAAGCTAGTGAATGCTAGTTGTGCATCTTTTGGCAGTTACTTACCGAAGTTTCAGTCATTTTGGATGCGCAGTTTTTAGTTGACAGTCGTTTGAGTGAGTCGATGTGAGTGTTTTTTTTGAAAATGGGAAAAATTGAGTATCGAGCTGTTATTAAATTCTTGTTTTTGAAAGGCAATACGCCTACGCAAATCAAGAATGAGTTGGACTCTGTATATGGGGACTCTGCACCATCGTTTACCACAGTGAAATTTTGGGCAGCTGAATTTAAACGTGGCCGTAAGAGCTTGGGAGATGATGAACGTTCGGGACGTCCAAAAACTGGACCCACTGACGATAACATTGCTAAAGTTCACCAAATGGTGTTAGACGACCGCCGAATTAAAGTGAGAGAGATAGTAGAGGTTATGAAAATGTCCAAAGAAGGTGTTTGTTACATATTAAATCAAGGTTCAGGCGTGAGAAAGCTGTCCGCGCGCTGGGTGCCGCGTTTGCTTACGTTAGACCAAGTTAGTTTAGTTTTAAATGCATTTTATTATCTTAATCATTAACTCTTACATACTAACAAAAAATGCTTAAATGCTAGCTTAAAATTACTTAGCAATCTTATACTAACTTACTGGCCCCACACAGGCACTCTAAGCTACTCTAAATTCTTATATCTATGTCTTTCGACTTTATTTACATTTTATTTATTAATACTTATTTTCTATGCTTAAGGCTAAGAAAAGAATTTAAGAAAAAACTTAGCATATGGACATAATTTTTTATTTTTTATAAAAACTTAATATCTAACTTAAAATAACCTTAGTCTACCTAACCTATGTACATAATACGCACATACATACATATAGACATTATACACAATGACATACATATACTAGTATATACCTATGTATATACTAATATATATATGTATATCTTAAATGCTAACTTAACCTATGCAAGCTGGCCATCGCTATTCACCGAGCAAATAGATTGGTCAGCTCTGCCTCATTAGTGAGGCTGGTCCGTAATTGACGGAAACGACGACGAAGCATCTTCTCCATCATTCAACCACCAGAAATGCTGGTGCTGCCGAACGACATCCCTCTTATAGCGATTCCCCACCGCCCTACTGAACCTGAGACGATCCACACTGCCGTGTGCGACGTCTCTGTTGTAGTTGAGTCGCCTGTTCCCAGCTTTCCGAGCGACATGGAAGATTAACGGGACCGCTGATCTATCCTGGATCAACCCTATCTGATCTAGGTAGAGGAATGCTTCCGGTGGAACGAAGCCGTCGGAGCGCACACTCTCGTGGTAAAGGTAATTGGGGTAGTAAGCCCAAGATATCAGGTTATTCATCGAGGCCATTGCTCTTGCGATGTGTCTTCGAGTCAGCTTAATTACGAAGTTGTCCACTCGTATTAGGTTCGCTCTGTTGTAAAGGACCTCATTACGATAAAATTTTTTGTACTCCGACTCTGGTGTTCTGTACAAGCGAAGGCAAGCCCTAAGGCAAGCCCTCTCAAACACCCGAATCTTTTCCATTAAGCTTGCTCGTACATTGAACCACACGGGGCACCCGAATACCAGCATGGGCCATGTAGCAGATTACCTTTACCCTCTCATCGAGTTGGCTGCTATAAAACAGTCTCTTTGTAAGGGCAAAAGCGCCTTTAGCTCTGGCCAGAGCAGCATCTACATTTTTATCAAAATACAGAAACCGATCTAGCCAGATCCCAAGGTATCTGACTACATTCCGACAGGCAAGAGGCTGTCCGTGTTGTCCAATGATCGAGAACTTACGCCAATTTTTCCTGGTATCCCTAGAGGCTCCAGACCACGGCGTCCTAAAGAGAATGGTTTCCGACTTCTGAAAGTTGATTTTCAACTTCCAGTCATCGCAAAATCGTCTTATCTTATCGAAGTCACGCTGCAAGAGAGTATTAATGACCTCGATTCTTGGACCTGTTCTGTACGCTATCAAATCGTCTGCGTACGCAATAGTATGGGGAAGTGAACCTATCAAGTCGCTTGTATAAATGTTGAATAGGATCGGCGAATTGACCGCGCCTTGCTGAAGACCATTTTTAATTTGAAATATTCCAACCGAAGTCACATCGCCATTTTTTTACGATGAACTGTCTGTTGGTTAGCATATTATAAAGAATGTACAAGAGTGGTTTACTGATCCCCAGCCTAGTCAGCTTATAGAAAAGACCCTCTAACCATACGGTGTCGAAGGCCTTCTCCAAGTCAACAAGGCAGGCACCAGTACATTGGTTTTTGCCTTTATTCCATTGGATATCGGACACCAGTTTAGACGCGACATGTGAGATATCATATCCCGCCTTAAAACCGAATTGATTATCCGGAACTATATATTTGTCCTCAACCCACCTAGACAGAGCTCTATTAATTACTTTTTCAAACACCTTACTGATATTCGGAAGGAGACTTATCGACCGAAGATTCGCCGGATTGGATATATCCTTTCCCTTTTTGGGGATAGGTTGCATCACCGCCGTTTTCCAATGCGCTGGATAATGTGCATTATTCATTGCATTATTAAACAGGGTGGTGTAAATGTCCACCGCATCTAGAGGAAGATGTCGAAGCACGATGTTCGGAATGCCATCGGTCCCCACTGATTTCTTAGCCCTGATTGTGTCGAAGATCTCATGGAGCTCTTCCTTCGAAATGAACGGGGGTAGGTCACCCTCTCTGGTAATGACATTATTTGCCATATTTTCGTCGCTGAACCGGGTGAAACCAGAGCCCTCGGATCGCCAGTTCTCTATTTCATTTCGAATGTAGAAGTCGTGCACCAAGACGCGATTGTCCAGGTCATAATTAGGGCCAATGGTATCAGTGGCCTTGTATATTTCCTGGAAAGTCGCACCTATGGCCTCAACCTTCTCCTGTGGATCCTCGATCACAAAGAAGTCGTCATCATCAGTGGCCTCATTTGGATCAATACCTGCTATTGTCAGTAACCGTTCGTTGTCTGTTGTCCGCGCTATTTTAAGACACTGAAGGTCGTTTTGATTTTTTCTCCGAAATAGTTTATTTATTTGCGGGAACATATTCGGGTTGCTGGTGTTTACAGCCCGAACCCTGTTGTTCCAATATAAACTTACAGAAATTCTGTAATTCTCTTTTATTAACGTTTGAATATTTTTAATCGACGCCTTCAGTGTCCTAATCTCCGGGTCTTGTCTGTCAGTAAACTGTCTGTACAAGTTTTTGAGTCTTGACAGAAGTCTACTTTTCTGTCGGTGCAGTGCGTCAATAGTAGGACTACGGAACAGGTCTTCGTTAGTCGTATGTCGATACCGCGGTATTGTAGCGTCCATAGTTTGTTTAATTGTCTCGTCCATTTGTTTTAGGTAGTTGTCGATCTCCTCGTTTGACAAATTAATATTGGACGGTGGGTGGAGCGTATTCGAGGAGAGCGCACTTGTCATGGTTGCGGAGAAGCGTGTCCATCGAGTCTTACTGTAGTTGTAAGAATATCTTTGGACAAACTCCTCCAATTCCGCAATTTCGTTGGGAACTGTAATTTCGGTGCTAAAACCGCAATGGTCACTGTCATACACGAATGTGCGCAGACAGTTTAGCGTTTGTAAGTTCGTACCTGTCAGTCGTATACGTTCGTCGTACAATAGTAGATCCAAATAAGACCCGCTTCTGGGAAACGACGGTCGTCGCTTTAAGACCGAGTCTGTACATGACATCGTGCTGACCCCACCAATCGAGTAGTAGGTTCCCTCTAGTATTTGGCAAATTATTTCCCCAATCTCGGTGTTTAGCGTTGAAATCCCCGCCGATTATAAAATAATTCTCCCCCGATTCCAGCCTCAGTAGTCGAAAAAGGGTATCGAGCTCTGTAATGAATAAAGTGGATTGTGATGTCTCAGGTGCATAAACAGAGGCCAAGTACAGCCGCTTTCCACTGCGGAGCGGGATGTAAATGATAACTGCCTCCAACACCCGGAACCTACGCAACACTCCCTTGTACACTCAGTGAAATTTTATACCTTGTTTAATGAAGATCGCAACACCGCCTCCACGTTCGGATCCGGGCCGGTTTCTTCTTCTAACAATATAATTATTGTACTCCAGTTTGTGCTTATCGGTTAGCTTGGTTTCGCTAGCGAAAAGCACATCAGGAGTTTGGTCTTGTAGTTACGTTAGACCAAAAACGTGTTCGAATGAACATTTCTAACGCTCTGTTGGCGCAGTTTAGGCGCAATAAATCCGAGTTTTGGCGCCGATTAATTACTGTAGATGAAACTAGGATACACCATTATACGCCCGAAACAAAAATTCTGTCAAAACAGTGGACTGCAAAGGGTGAGCCGGGTCCAAAAAAAGCAAAACGGTTTTTTCGGCTGGGAAAGTGATGGCGGCTGTTTTTTGAGATAGTAAAGGAGTTATCTTAATCGATTATCTTCAGAAAGGAAAAGCCATTACAGGAGCATACTACGCATCATTACTTGCCAAGCTGAAGGCAGAAATTGCGGAAAAACGGCCACATTTGCAGAAAAAGTAAATCCTGTTTCACCAAGAACATGCGCCGTCTCACACCTCAGCGGTTGCCATGGCGAAAATCCATGAATTACGGTTTGAACTGCTTGACCATCCGCCTTATTCACCAGATCTAGCAGCGACTTTTTTTTGTTCCCTCATCTAAAAACTGCGCTAGGAGGACGGAGATTTTCGCCAAATGAGGAGACAATCACGCCAAGTACTATTTGGACCGGTTAGATGGGAGTATCGCTGCGAGAAGTGTGTAGAGTTACAAGGAGACTATATAGAAAAATAAAAAAAAAATTTGAGAAAAATTGTTTTGTATCATTGTTCGGAAATTTTTCAGACAACCCTCGTAATTTATGAAATGTATTAAATTAAAATATTCAAAAGTGGGAGTGTTGTAAAGTAACGAGTAACATGATTATTTGAATATGTTGAATTTGGCAATGTCAAATATGCATTTGTACGTTTTTATTTGACAGTATAACATAACAGTTCTGTTATTAGTGTTAGGTCCTTTAATGATAGCTAGCACTTTAGGAGAAATGTCCTTTGTTTTCAAAAGCATGATAACGTCGTTTAGTCTAACACTGTCAAAAGCTTTTGTTAGGTTGTGATTTTTCAAATATTTGTCATACCACGAATATGACGTCGACTAAGTATTGATCTCTTTTTCCGGAATCCTTGCTGTTCTTCGCATATGCCTTTTTTAGCGATTTCGAATGCGAGCATTTTTGTAAAGGGCGTGGGGATGGAACCAAGTAGAGAAATGCCCCGGTACGCTTATCCAGGTTTCGGCGGGTACTATGGATGTGCTAATGAGTTTGTTCACTGTTTTTTTTAAATTATGGAGCCAATTCCAAATCTTTTTCTGACCACCATATACTCATATGTCTTGTTCCATATCGGGTGAGAATCTCTGCCAATATCGCTCTTTAATTTGGCCGATATTAGTGTTAACTCTGTTTCTGGTAACTTCATATTGGTCGTAAGTTATTTTTGTTCTTGTGTATCGTAGATATTCATCTCCTTTTTCTTTTGCCTGCATTTCGTGTGTAGTCTATTGTTGTTGAAATCGGCATTGCTTTTTTAGTCGCTGTGGTGATGTTTGATATTATTTTTTACCATGTCATTTAATTTTGTTGTTGAGTCTATTTTGATATTAGCTCTACTGTGGAGTTATTTTTGAGTGATTCGATGTTGAGCTTTTCTATTATTGCTGGTGTGGATTTTTTATGGCTGATGATGTGTACATAGTCAAAGTTTTGCTAGCACTAGGTTGTGGGCTGTTCCGGTGTTTGTGGAGCTTAGTACTCTGACGTCCACAACTGATGGATGTGTTAGCTGTTGGTTATTATATAGTCAATAAATGAATTTTGTCTCTAGAGTTTGAGAAGGTACATTTGTGCTGTTGCTTATGTGGATGGTAGGTGTTTTTATCCTAAGTTCGTTTTGCAGACAGAGATACATTCAAAGTATGATATAGATGATTTTGTAAAGGGTTTAGAGTCATAGCGGGAGCGTATAGCCAATAGAACTCCGCGGCCATGTATATTTTCCTCTTTATCTTGACTATCATCACGGCATAGATCAGAGTCTTCAGTAAACACTTAATTCGCTGTTATGAATGTCAGGCAATAGATTGGTCTCTGTAAGGCAGAACCCGGGTATTAAGGTATATGTACAATAGTAGAGGTACTTGTTCGTCGCCCTCTTAGGTTTTGAGAGACATGAGACCTGAAACATTTGGCAAGAAATTTATGGAGATTGTAGCGAGCTTGTAAATAATCATTTGGTTGCTTAGGGACCATAGTAGTTCCTAAAATTAGATCTAGTTCTTTATAGTTGCCAAAGACGCTTGGAACAAACATGAGACGCGAATGAAGCGGAATAGTTTACGACGTCAACGAGTGTGATTTCAATGTTTTTATGAAAGCTGATGAAAATTTTGTTTAGATCACTTGAATTAGTGGGAAGACTCACTAATTGTTATTCTGTCGATGCAAATGGAATCGGTCTTATCATGCAGGCAAGCGGTCATTGTCACTTGAACCGGCTTGGTGCTTTGTTAATTTCAATTTAGGAGGATGAGTAGGGGCTAATGGTGTAGGAGGTGTGGAATTAGTTTGGAAGTAAGGTGCATCGGATAAAGATGGTGTAGAGGCATTTATGACATGGGAGCACACAAAGTTTGGGCAAGTCGGTTTAGTTGGAACCAGACAAGGAGAGGTTGTGTGGGTTAAAAGAGAACAAGAGTCGGGTGTGAGATTGAAGGACACACGGTTACGGGTTTTAGGCTAGGAAGATTGAGATTTTACGTAGCGACACTTTTTTAAGCATTTGGTGGGTTGAGCTTGGTTGATATTGGTAACGGGTATATGGACAAAAGCACGGAATGTACCCCTCCTGGATATTCAGTTAGGGTTAGAACTAGACGATGGTGTTATTTTGTTTGGTGTATTTTCATATGTTTGCTTTTCGTTAATATCATTTTACCGATATTGACACTGTTGCCAGAGGAGCATCTTTTATAATGGTATAGTTTTTTAAGCCTTTGATACCACACTGTGAATGACCATGATGTTCCAAAACGCGTTACTCTAGGAGTACTTTGATGAGTAGCAGGTTGTCGGGTAGGGTGTAGATCGGGTTCTATAGCTGTCTATACAGCATGTTGAAGGGCAGGTTGTAGAGCAGGTTGTAGAGTAGATTGTGTGCAGAGTTGGCGGGCAGGTTGGATTCCATGACAGGACAATTCTGCGATGTAATACAAAAAAGAGGAGAGTACGCAGATTCTAGCTTCTCGGATTGATGTATTGTAGCTGGAAGTCGACTGCGGCTGAGTTATACCATCAATTTTATTCGCTGTAATCCGGATTTTCTCAGCAATATGGCCTATCATAAATTATCTAGGTGTGACCTCTTTCCTTATCTCAATTGCACACATGATTATGTGGCCTTGCTCGGATTGAAGGGATTTAAAGAAACATTAAATAGGTAAAACTGAGTTCATTGCTGACCTTACCTTAGACATAACCCTTCCGATTTATGTCAGTAATCGCGAATCAAGTTTTAGAGTCAGGGAACTGCAAGATTTAATCTTACTTCAAAACTTCATCAATGTTAGATAATTGTTTTTCAATCACCTTCAATTTGTTTATGTAAATATTTATACGGGGGATTTAAGCAGGGTACCAAATCAGGATAAGTATCAGACACACAGTTTTAGTTATCACAGAATTTTGATATTGTAGTTTAGTAGGTCAGTGAAGAAATATAAGTGGATCAGGAAAAAAAAAAATTTCTCGAATGACTAGATAATCACAAGTTGGCAATTAGCTGTAAGAACTCACATACAACCAGCAGAGAACCCAAAATTGCAAATTGACAAAAACGTTAAAATAAATTGAATATTTGACGAGTAAACTGGGAGGGAAGGAGAAAACCGATTGGTTTGAATGTAAAATAAAGGCCGCATATAATAGCATCTATACAGATGAGTTTTACAGAACCATGTCCAGCCATGTCCAGTCATAATATCACTGCCAAATTATGCGCAATGACGATGGAGAAAGCTCCAGTCCATAGTCTCTCCGAGACACCTTTGATGTTAAAGAAGGAGTTAAGCAAGGTGATGGGCTATCATACTTGGAAAAATTGTGCGAAACACTCAAGTCAACACCAGAGACAAAATTTTTCAAAAGTCGGTACAACTATTGTACTTGCATACGCTGACGATATTGGTATCATTGGTAGGATTCACGTAGCGCTCACTGGTGGGTTCCAAAGTATTAGAACCAAGGTGGCAAAAAAAGTTGTAGTCGTTAATGAGGACAAAACTAAATATATGCTGTCAACAATACGAAACGCACAATATCGATGAATCGGAAAGAGTGACATAATAGACAAGCATAACTTTGAGGTGGTCAAGGATTTTTTTACGCTGTGACTCCACTATTAAGTTTGATAAACACATCTCATCAGAAATCAAACGAAGAGTTTTTTTTTTTTTTGGTAAGGATCTGATCCGCCAGTTGCGATGCCACTGCGATCTAAAAGATCTTTTTTGCCACAAAAACAGTATTACGAAGCCAAGAAAGGCTCAACTCTTTTCTTGAAATTGATAATCTCTCTGTTGGAGATTTTGAACATTTCCTCAGGGATTACAATTTCTCTGAGGAAGTGTCGTTCCTGAAGGCACTTATAAGAGCTATTTTGTGTAGGTGATATCAAAGGTGGCAGTTTCCGGTTAGAAATCCAATCAATCTTCTAATATCATCCCTTTTGAATTTTAGGGATTCTTTTGATTTTTTGTGAAAGATTTGATGACTTTTTTAGCCTGACGAAGCCGTGGGATGTTTTCCAAATGGAATACACACATTTTGTTCTCCAAATTCTTTATTGCTGAGTTAATTGCTGAATTCGCTCTTCGTTGGCTATTTCATTTCCGTCAATACCTATCTTACCAGGCACCCACCAAAGTTTTACTTTGTTCTTATAGGAGAGAACTTCTAGTGTATTGAAGCAGTGCATGACTGATTTGGAGTCAATGAGATTAGAGTCTTATGCTTTAATGGCTGCTTGACTGTCCGTGAGTACATGGATGGTGATACCCTTCATTCCCTTGTCGAGGACCAGATTGGTGCCCAGTTAAATAGCACGTATTTCCGCTTGAAATACGCTGGGACTTTTCCCATTGATAGCGATATTCTAGTGCTGGGTCCAAAGAACCAGAACCCACCCGGGGTTCGTCTTTGATCCATTCGTATACTATACTTGATAAGGTTTGAAATGGGGTTTTGCAGTTCCTTGGGACCACTATACTGAACCTTCTGTGAAGCCCAGAGTTTTAAGTAGGCAGTTGTTTACCGCGAAGATCATGTCAAGCTCGGGGATTTCGGAGTGAAAATCCACTTGATTCATGTGTTCTTAGTGATTAACCTCTCCCGCTTGTGCTGCGAAATGCCATCTTCTTTATAATGAGATAGAGTGGCGTTAAACCAATGAAGGCTTCAATAGCAGCTGTGGGGCATATGTGAATTTCGCCGGTGATGCCGTGAGAATCTCTCCAACGCAACAGTCATTTACTATCTTTAGAGCAGTCTGCATTTTATAGCAAACGTTTTTAGGGTATTTACCCTCCACTACTATGACTACGTCGTCAGCGTATCCTATTGTTTGACGGCGCAGATTACTAAGTTTTACTAGTAGGTCATCAATGACCAATGACCACAAGACAGGTGGGAGAACACCTCCTAGTAAACAACTTTTGACGGCTTAAACAGAGATTTTGGTCTTATCGGAAGTTGTGGAAATTTTTCGGTTTACGAGTACCGCTCTAATCCAACGGTTAGTAGGATGGGCAATACTCTTTTTGGGCATGCCTTTCGAAATGGATTCAGAGTCTAGAAAGCTAAATATTGCAATTTCCTTTTGTCCGTAGGCCTCTTTAATCTGTGTTACTGGATTCAATAAAACACCTTCCGTGGATACAGAGGTGAATTACTGTTGAGAAGATATCTGATGTGTAAATCGACAAGTCCATGGTTTTCCCAAAAAAATGTTGTAAGACCTATGGGTCGATAAGATTTAGGTAGTTCACTAGGCTTGTTTGATTTGGAGATAAAAACTACGTTTATCTCTCTTCAGGCTTTTGTATGTATCCATAGTTGAAGTTATACCTAAATAAGACGTTTAAGGTGGGAAGAATCTGGACCAGATTCTTTTGTTATGGCCTCTCCGCCGTATGGGAGCCTCGCCAAGGGAATGGCGCTTTGGCCCCACTTTCGCAGGATGAGATGCGTTTTTTTTCCGCTTGGCTCATTGGCAGAGGTAAAGGAACTTTACTTTTAGGGCGATTCGCAGCAGCTGGTTATTGTGTTCATCGGCTCTTTGAGGGGGAGTCACGTCCTCTATCACCCTCATCTGCAGCAGTATTAACGGTGTTATTTAGTAGTCTCTTTGATAGAATACTGATGTTAGTTGTGTTTGAGGTATTTAGAATTTTGTCTTAGCTCTTTATAATGAGACTTAGCTTACCGAAATGGTACGTGACATGACCTTTTAAGTCATTTAGGCGTTTCAGCACTATGTTATTTAGAGCAAAGACCATGTGGACGAGATCTTTATCTTCCACTCTGTGCAGAACTTTCCAGGTTCTGGCATTAAGACTCGAGAATTTTTTCGTTAGTTGGGCCGATGCTTTGCGGAAACCACCACTTTATGATGTGAGGTTTCGGAAATTAATTCTCCTCCACTAACTTCAGGTTCAGACCGGATTTCTCCTTGATTTTAGAGAAACTACTCCTCAGCCAATTTGCCGTGGCTTCATTGGAGCAAACAAACCCGACCCAGCCAGCCCTGTTAGTATAGCTGTCAAAAGACTGTTTTACATCTTCGTCTCGAAGATGGATCGAAATATCAATAACTACCTCCTCTATTTGAGCAATTTGCTCATCACTAAAAGGGTTGAGATTGATGTCTTGCACGATTACACCCAGCCTGACACGGCCCAGCATATTACTATACGGAACCTTGTCGACTGTAGCATTACCTGTTCGGATTCGTTTTGCTTCCAACGTCGGGGGAGTAGAGTCGTCGAATCGGGTTCGCTTGGACTCTGTGCCGTTGCTTTCGGTTTTGTCTGTAGCAACCTCTAAAACGCGTTCCCTAGAACGTATAACAATGACAACCGGGTCAGAATCCAGCACACTAATCACCTAAAACGGCTAGGACACGTAGAGTGGATTAACACCACCGATCCAGTCCGATAAGTCTTCGATCCCAACCCGGATGAAAAACGGAGTGGTGCAAGACCTCGTTTTAGATGGCGGGCACAACTGGAAGAGGATCTCATAAAGTCGACCAACGTATCTGTGTTGTAGTGCGCAAACTTTGGCTTTTATTTACCTTCACCCCAATAGTTACAAATATCAGGCTTATTAAAACTTTGTTTATACCTACAATTGATTACTTCTTCTTTGTTTATTGCGAGCATTACTCTCTGTCACTAAACAAGTTGCTCGTTGCTTTCAACGATATAATATGGTATGCTTATGGGCGATACAATATCGTATCCCATCATCATAGTTCGGTGTTTTGTTGCTCTTTAAAACAATTTCTTGAATTAAAATGTTGTGTGTTTATGCACAAAATAATCCAAACAAGATTTCGTGCCTATTTGATGGGTAAGGTCCAATTTGCCCACTCAACCAGAAGACAAAATATCCTTCCTCCCTACAACAACAAAACAAATTATGGGAGCTTCAGATTTTAAAAATTGCGCCGTAAGACATCTCAAATAATCACAATAACTATACTTCTACTATCTATTCGTCTAGAATATACTCGATTTCTTCCTTTCCCCTCCTCTTTTCTCTATATTTATTATTAGCACCTTACTCATTTATTTATCTTTTGTTTTCCATATCTTGCTTACAGTCATTTGAAATAATAACATACAGCAATGTAACCTTAAAACATGTACTATAAAAGACATTTCGTAAGTTTTATTTGTACAATTCCGAATTAAATAAATAAAATTGAAATTGAAATTGACACGACTCTTCGTTTTCGTTGAACGGCTCGAAATGTGGGTTAGATGCATTTGACGAAGTCTGTAGGCCCTGTACAGTCGTAGTGATGGCCTGCTAAATTCCTTCCCCAGATTCGGTCAGTGTTAAGATTTTCCTCAAACTTAGTTATCCTCGTTGCCACTAATCAATCAATCAATCAATCACGTTTATTTCGTTCATAAGTTTACAAACCAAGCCACCGTACAATTTACGATTCAGAGATTTCATATATTATATAATGGCATATTATATCTTTCTACTGAAATATATAAATAATTATTCTAAGCAAAGGGAAAGAACAACAAAAACCCTTTAAACATCAGTCTTGTCGGTTATAGCTATTATTAAGTTCATTTACTAGTGGATTGTCAGATAAATCACATCTGACCATAAATCTTTCGGTACGTGCATGTATCAGCATTAGCTTTGCTGTGTAGATCGCCGGTAGAGTGATGCCAAGAAAGGTTGAGCATCATTTTGAATATCTTATTTTGCTGTATTTGTAATCGTTTTATGTGACACTTAGCGCAGTCACCCCATACTTGACAGCCGTACAACAGTTTTGCCTGAAAAACGATCTTATGTAATAATATTTTGTTGTTATTTGAAAGCAAGGATTTCCTATTTATAAAGGGATACATCATTTTAATTGCAGTGCCCGTTTTATGGAGAGACTTTGTAATGTGTTCGTTAAAAGTAAGTTTTGTGTCCAAATAAACCCCAAGCACTTCACTGAAGTCTCCCAATGTATGTGTTGCCCGTTTACAATTAATTTGTCGGACGGAAGATAACAAGACTTTCTTTTTCTTGTGAAAAAGATGGCTTTTATCTTTTCCTCATTAACTTACATTTTTTATTTGTTTAGATATGGAATAATTATTCCCGCCGCATCTTTCAAATTAGTCTCAATATCGAGACCAAATTTATGCGACGAAAAAATCCCAGAATCATCAGCGCACAGGGCAAAATCACATTCCGGTAAATAGGGAAAATCAGCTAAATACTTGTTGAACAAGATCGGTGCAAGAACTGATCCCTGAGGAACACCTGGATCTACATTACACAAACATGAATTACTCTTACTGACATAAACTTTTTAGCTTCGATAGGACAAAAAACTCTGGAAAACTTTACAGATATACGTTGGGAAATGGAAACTAATCATTTTATATAATAAGCCATTGTGCCACACAGTATCGAATGCCTTTTCAACATCCAGTATTAATAATCCGGTTGATTTTCCTGAAGCAGGATTCCTCTTAATACTATTGCAAATTCGTAGAATTTGGTGGTTCGTACTATGAAAGCGCCTAAAGCCAAATTGCTCATTGGGAAGTATATTTTGCTCATCGATGGTTTTGAGTACTTTGTCCTTTATTATTGTACTTTTTCATAGATTTTACAAATGCTACTCAATAGACTTATAGGTCTATAGCTAGTTGGTTTTTTCGGAGATTTTCCTGCTTTTAGGACAGGTATTACTTTTGCTTCTTTCCAAGCAGTTGGAAAGTATTGAATTTTTAAACAAACATTTATTATGAAAGCTAAATAGTTCTTCAAGTAAATATTTCTTACTCTATCTAGACCACCAGTTTTCCTTACAATAAGGTTATCTGCGTTGTATTATATGTATCTCATGAAAAAAAAATGAACGCATTTTCAGGTGTTGAGGTTATTGAGGCGTTAAAGTTTTGTAACGCGTTTTGTACAAATGTGTTAGAATTAGTATCCCCTAGGTGTAGGGAAACGCTATGGTTTTTAGCAAAACTCTGCCAGAAAATATTGGCTTTGTCTGGATCAGTGTGATATGTTGCACCCATGTTTGTAAGAGTAGGAATATTTCTATTTTTGTTTTTCGTAAATTTCACGATATTCCAGAAAGGTTTAGAAGATTTGTCTAGAGAATTGATCATCCTATTCCACTCTTCATGGGGTTTCGTTTGAATAAACTTCGCTATGAGTTTGTTGAAGTGTTTTACCAGCCTGATGGGCTGTCTATATCTTTGCCAGCTTCTTCGGTGCATATTACGCAAACGAATAAACTCCAAGACATGAGCTGGAAGTTTCATACTAGAAAACTTTTTCTCAACTTTTGGCACACTTATATCGGAAAACTGAGAGACGATATTGTCAATGCCATCTTTGCTGTTTACTTCGTCCAGGCTGGTAGGAACGTTTCTAGGTCTGGATTTGATTTTGGATCGAAAAATGTTCCTATTTGCGTGTTTCAGATCCTGGAAATATTGCACGAGTTTTTCACCTGAACAGGAAAGCCGACAAAGAACTGGATTATGATCTGAAGATAGGTCATTCATTGTTACTGGCTGGGAAATATGACTAGATAAGTTAGTGACTACTCGTATAAACCCGTTACTCATAGTAGTGTGAGATTCTTACTCACTAAAAACACGCCTCCCTTCTTATCGACTACAATTAAGTTACCTTATCAAGTAGTCTCCGTTTCAAATAACGTTCGCGTGGGGCAGGTAGCTTTCCAGCAAAAGCACCTGCTAGTACAGCTAGTATATGCGGATAGTCCTTATCGCGCCAGATCGAATGGTCTCATTCTTTGTAATCGACGCACTAAGTTTGTCTCGTCCAGAATTTGGAGTATTTTATTATTACAATGACCATGAAGACGAATACGGAGTTTGCGAGCAAAGTTCATTATTTCGTCCTCGACGGTAACTATTCCTAAGTCTCTGTATATATCACTGTTTCTGATATACCATGGGGCGTTCACGATTTGTCTCAGAGCTTTGTTTTGATAGTTTTGGAGAATATTTCGGTTGCTTGGTTTAGTACAGCCTCAAAGTTGTATGCCGTACGCCCAAACAGGTTTGAGCACTTGCTCAAGCAGTTTGTTATGTATGCTTAACTTGGAATGTTTTCCTAGTAGCCAGTACATTTGTCTGAATTTATTTTCAAGTTCATCACGTTTCTTCTTAACATGCGGCTTCCATTTCAGTTTTACATCTAGTGTCATTCCTAGATACTTTGCTTCATTTGCATATGGTATTTTTACCGAGTTAATGAAAATGGGAAGGTTGTTTATTTTCCGGTAACCAAAATTAACATGAGTAGATTTGGTCTCATTGAGAACAATTCGGCATATCTTTGTCCATTCGTAGATTTTATCCAAAGCCGTTTGTAGCTTTCCAGTAGCTGACTCGACTGAAGTACCTGTAGCTAGTATCGCCGTGTCGTCCGAGAACGTGGCTACTATGGTACCTGATTCTTCCGGTATGCTTCGAGCATAGAGTAAAAACAATACCGGTCCAAGTACACTTCCTTGCGGAACTCCAGCAGCTATTTCTTTAAATTATGAGTATTCAGTGCCGTGTTTAACACGAAAAATTCTGTTTTCCAGGTACGATTTCAGAATCGTATGCAGCTCTCTCGGAAGAACCTGGCTTAGCTTAAAATTTAAGCCTTCGTGCCATACCTTATCGAAGGCTTGAGACACGTCAAGAAACACATGTTCTAGGTCTTTTTCCCCTCTAAGGCTTTCTCAATTTCATTCGTAATTCTAAAAACCTGGTCAATTGTGGAGTGCTTAGTTCTAAAATCGAATTGATGTTCAGGAATTAGACGTCTCTCTTCAATAATCGGTTGCAAGCGCTTTAATAGGAGTTTTTCAAATATTTTAGATATTATCGGCAGAAGCGATATGGGTCTGTAGGACTTTTTTTCATTTAGATATTTGCCTGGTCTCGGGACCATTATAACTTCGGCAACTTTCCATTGGCTTGGAAGGTTTAATAGTCTTAGCGCGGCATTTATAAGTCGGAGCAGTTTGATCAGGGCTTTCTTTGGAAGCTCCTTGAGAATTTGAGCAGTTATTAAATCATAACCAGGAGCTTTGTTATTTTTAAATTTTTTAATTGCTTGGTTAAGTTCTCGGAGCGACACTGTTTTTTTCTAAAATTGTGCAGTGTCGTAATTATATAATTAGAACCTCCTGTTAACGCCTGTCCATCAAAAGGCTTAAACGTTTCTTCTAGGTTCTTGGCAAATAGATCCGCCTTCTCTTTATCTCCTTTTGCCCATTCGCGATTATTTTTTCTAATGGGAGGAAATTGCATTTGAGGATTTTTGATTCCCTTCATGGCTTTCCAGAGGGAGTAATTTGAACTTCTTTCGGTAGTCAGACCTTCGAGATATGTAGAGATGTTCCGATTTTTGTAGTCTCGTATTGCGTCTTTCAATTTGTTGCATAAGTGGTTTAAGTATATTTTATGCTGGGGAGCACGGGATTGTTGCCATATTTTTCGCGCTCTCCTCTTTTCTCTTACCAGTTCTATTATTTCCGGCGGAGATTTTATTTCACTACTTGCTTTCTCTTTTCTTGTTGGAGTTGGAGTGTTGTTCTAGGTAGCGTTCTGCAGGACTTTGATGAATCTGTCGACTTCGTCTCCTATTTCGTTTTGTGTTTTTAGCAACACGTTTAGAACAATATATTCATTGCAGTAGTTTCTAAAACCGTCCCAGTTAGTCTTGTTATAAGTTAATCTAGGCGCCACTTCTTTCTTAATTAAGAGTATGCTTAGTGTTAAAATGACTGGTGAGTGATCTGAGGAGAGATCATAACTTTCTTCGATGTTTGTAGAAATTTTGGCTGCTCCCTTTGCGACAAAGAAGTCTACAAGATTGGGGGTCTTTGTTATATCCGAAGGCCAATATGTTGGTTTTCCTGTCGAGAAAAAGTCAACTTTACATTGCATACCGGCTTCATAGAGTTGTCTACCTTTCGTTGGATTACATCTTGAGCCCCAGAAGGTATGTTTCGAATTAAAGTCACCACCAATTATAAAATTCGGTCCGAGTGAATCAAAGATACCTTTAAGGTCACTCTTTTCTAGCTTGCATCGCGGAAGACAATAAATGGATGCAATGTTGTAGTGCAGGTGGTTATATTTTACGCGAACCGAACTTAACTGCATTGTATAGCATTCAATCTTCATATTTATAGAGTGCTCAATACAATCTTTAATGAACAATGAAGATCCGCCTCTGGCATTGTTTGATGGGTGGTATGCATGATAAGCACAGTATCCCTTTAGTTCCACACGAGGTCCTTTCCTCAAGTGAGTTTCAAAAATCAAGCAAATGTCAGTATTGGCTTTTTGTAAGAACACTTCCAGTTCGTCGAGTTTTTTAATAAGGCCGTTTGCATTCCACGTCTATATTTTAAGCACTTGTTTCATATTCATGCTTGAAATCGAGTTTTACGTATTTCTTTCTCGAGATTGCTCAATTTTTCAACTAAAATTTTATTTGTTCTGCTTTGCTCCTCAAGAGTCGTGAGAATTAGGGAGAAAACGTGAGCCACAGGATCTGGCGTAACACCGCTTTTTTTATTTCCTTGCGACGCAGTTTGTGCATACGTTAGCGCGTCAATCGGTGGCGGCTTTTCTTTGCGTTCTTTTTTTGTATATCCTTCGACTTTACCGCGACGGATTTTCTTTCTTTCACTGCCTGCTCTTTAGCAATATTAGGTTTATTTGTCGTTGCGATTGGGTTTGGACGTAAGGTTTTTTTAAGCGTATCGCGCCTTTTTTGGAGTTCTTTCGCCACTTCACATCCGTTCTTTATTTAAGTTGCACACTTCTGAGAGATGTTTACCGGCATATTTTACGCAACGCGGTTCTTTTTGGCAGTAAGTCTGCGTATGATTGAAGCCTTGGCAACGCTTACATTGCGGGATCGATCTTGTATTCTTTCGCACAGGTTCGATTTTGATTACGATATTTAGAATAGTTTTGATACTATAGATATCTTCTTTATTTTCGGACTTGTCGAAACTAAGCATAAACAGTGGAAGTCCTTGCTTAACCAAGATTTCTTCGTTTTCCTCTGTTTTTCTCTTTTCTTTTTTAATAATATTTACGACGTCTAGAACTTTAAAGCCCTTTGCATGGAAGTCGCTTACAATATCGTTTTTAGTACACGAAGGGTGAAGTTCTCTCGCTACTACACGAAATGGTCTTTCTGACTTGTTTTCGAAAGTGTAGCATTGGATTTTCTCTGTGTTTAATTTTTCAGACAATGCTCGGTAGTCATCGGAGTTGTCGACGTTAACTTTCCACAAATTGTTGCGCAGTGATGTAACCTTATACTTACATTTAAGCGTATCTTTGAGAAAGCAATGCAACTTGCTATAGTCTGAAACCCAAACAACGTTGATTGGAGGTGGAAGACGTAATTTTGTTGGGAGTTGCATTTTTTGTGACTCCTGGCTCTTATCTGGAACGACTTTAGGTGAAGAACCAGCTTTACATTTCTTAGACGGTCCTTTCTTTACGGTCCAATTTGTTTCGCGCGTAAGCTCTTCTTCGTCCGTATGGTATTCGCGACTAGTTGAGCGGAGTGGGCTGCTTTCTTGGGCTTCGTTTCTATGCTTTGTTTTCAGAATCTTGTTTTGTTTTCCTCTCGGAGTATGTCTACTTCTTTTTTAAGCTCTTGAGAAAGTAGTAAGCTTCGTACGGAGTGTGTTGTTTTCGTCCTCCAAGCTTTTATTTGTCACTGAGTCCGTTTTTGCGCGCGTAGGCGCTTCGGGCGGACTTCTTTTCCCGGAGAAATTCGATCTTGGTGGTGGAGATCGTGATACCCTTGAACTTTTAGAGAAGGGATCAAACGACTGCGATAAATTCGTTGAATTTACTGGGTTATTTGCGTTGTTTGTATTATTTGTTTTATTTGTTTTGTTTTTGTCTAGGTTCATATTTAGATCCCACGAGTATGGGGGAAGGGAGGTCCACCGCATCAGAGACCCCTGTAATGCGGTAAGGCTACGTTACGACCAGAGGACGCCAGGTATCCGGAGGGCTCCGTTCGCGGTGCTCTATTGATTTTGCATTCCATGTTATGATATTTAAATTATTATTTGTAATATTACTTGACATGTTTGAACAAAAACTTGGCAGCTAATTGTGCGATAGCATTAAAGTGTTCTACTTTTGTTTTACATGAACCAAATTTATTTATCATCTCCATTACAAGGGAATTGAGTTCTTCCATGGTGAATAACTCACCAACTATTGGTTGGTAGAGCTGGAAAATCCGATAAAGAGTGAAGAGAAATTGTTGTTGTTTCTGTTAACTTGATTGATGTTGTGTGAAAAAGATCGGTTCGTCTTTGCTGTGAGCTTCTGCTTCAGATCAATATAATGCTTTCTGCTAGCGCATGCGCTGTCTGTCGATTTGTGGTCTCCTTTGCAGTTTGCACATTTGGGAATATTTGCGTTGCACTGCTCAGTTTTGTGAGAGCCAGCGCAATTAGTACAATGTCTTTATGTGGCAGTTTCTCTCACCGTGGCCAAACATCTGATAGTTTCGGCATTGTGTCAGTAAATTGTGTGTGGAAGATTGCACGAACGTTCTTTTTTAGTTGACTGAGTTTGACACTTCCATTTTCAAAAGAAACTATGTAGAACGTGTCAGTGTAGAATTTGGCCTAGGGCATATAAAACGGCCATGAACACTTTATCACTTTTGACGTCATGAGTGAAGTATTGACAATTGTCTTCTTTTAATTTATTAAGAACCGAATTATATGATTCTATGGAGTCGCACATAATTTTTATGCCAATAGACATCTTTTTAATACAATAGTCTCCTATTTTAAGTAGGTTCATTACAACGTCCTTCAAATCCGGTGAACGAGAGCGCTCACCAATTTTGATAATTGGTAGAACAAAAAACACAAGAAGGAAAGAAAAATCGAGATATAGTATTTAATAACACGCCGGTAAAGGGTTCGATGTGGCAAGCTTTAAAGCTGCGGCACTAATGATTCTCCACTCTGCGTACGGAAGTGAATTTGTAATATGCGGGAATCTGTATGGAAGAAGGAAGGAAAACGACCTCGTGCTTTGAGACTTCAATGTCGAATGTCCTTATTCAGCTCTTAATCCATTTGATGTTCTATGCATTAATTGCTTGGTGTTCTTAAGTTTCCGAAAATCTTACCATTCTATTTTAAAATCAATTTAAACAAAAGTTCTTAGTCTATTTTATAACGCTCTCACAGTATACGAATCTTCAAGTTTAACAAATACCCTCAACAGACGGAGTTCGAATTCCCTAAGAAATAAGGAAGTATATCTTTCTTAATTACTAAATCAAAATTTTCTCTGGTCAACCACAAGTCGCACTCCCTAAATCGATTTTTTTTGTTCATGCTTCCAATTCCGGAAGTTGGTCTACAATCATGTGCACCACTTCTACCTCAAATATTTTTATAAGCAAAATAGCTATACATATATTTTTTGAGTTTGTATCCGGAGAAAAATTTGTCCAAATTAATTACTGTCGCTTACAAATTTACGAAATTTTCTCAATCGTCGTCTTTGGTTTTTCTAATCGAAATTTAGAAAAAAAAGGAAACAAACAAACTAACAAAAGTAAAACTTTTTTGCGCTGTTTCGTTCTTCTTTTTTTTGGATCCCTTTGATACCTTTTGCAAGCCCAAAAGGATTAAACAGTGGCGGCTTATTTGCTAAAAGAATTTTCAACTTTTAAATTATCAACTTTCTCTTAGTTGTGTTTATTCCAACTTTTTCGACTTGTTCGTTTTTTTTTTCTTGTGTTTGGGGAATTTGCTTTTCAGAACAGCCATACTCGTAACCCTACTGGAGGCGACACTGGAGGTAGTAAACCTTTTTTACGCTCTCATAATAAAACATAACTCCATTACAAAGGAGAAAGGATATCATGAACGAGTGTCGTCTGTAGCATCGCAAAAACCTATCTACGGTTTGCGGTGAAACACCCAAGAGCATACGACAATATGCAAATTGTAAGTATGTACTCAATTTTATTTACGAGCAACCACTTTAATATTAATTAACTATGGCGTCGAGTGCCAGAAGGTCTGAGATTATTATTTGGGTTCTGATTCTCATGTGATGCATCAGACATCAGTCAAGGAGGCGACACAAAAGATAATAACAAAAAAGGTAAAGCATCGAGGTTCTTGCAGCTCCACTTTCAAAAAAGAAATAAAAAGTTCGTCTCAACTTTGACTGCTGAAATGACTTCTGTGTTAATTTTAATGCAAAAGGTTGCCTTTGTTCTTGAATGATGTGATCCTAAGCTAAACCCGTAAAAATATTTACAACAAAAAAGACTCACTCTTATTTACGGGTACATGAATCCTGAAGAAAAAGTTATATAGGGCTCATGACACCTTTGTCCAAAAATAAAATTAACAAATCTTCCCTTCCATATATTTGTAGAGTTGTACCTACGTAAAAGCTTTCTGCCTTCCTACAACATGAGCTAAGATTTCTTTACCATTAACCTTGTATGATTGTATATATGAGTACTCGCATGTGGAAGAATTTCTTCGCTCAGGACTATTGTAAATTGCCTGGTAAAGGTATCTGAAGGTATACCATATACATATAAACACATCAACAGGTTCTTCTTATATCATCCCCTTCTTTCATTGGGGATGATTGTAGATTTTTTAGTTGGGGAACATTTTTATGGGATCTCAGAGATACATAAAATTAGAGGGTACGAACACCGCATGTGGCTATATCAAAGTTGATAGAGTTTTGCTAAAGTTTTTCGGCAAAATCTACACTTGGGTTTAAATTGTGTTCACCTATCTTTTGTTTGTCAATAGCAGATAATCTCTGTATATTTATCTTCTTCTTTAGTTTTCGTGAAATTCGGGTAAATAGCGCTTCCATTTGGTCACACATATTGACCTTAAACTGAGGTACGATTACCACATCTATCATGTGCGAAAAGGACTTAAATTAAACCTTAGTTTTACTAAACTAGGGTAAAATGTGCTGTGCATATCATGGTGTGCATGAAACTGGAAAATTGTGTTGACGAAAGGGTACGAATGAACTTATATTAATGGAAAAACGGCCATTGTATTATGTCATGTCTTAATTCGTAAGTATTGTTTAATTTTTGGGAAAGAAAGCTGTCTTTTTGTTTGTTATCAAATTATTGTTTTGTTACTTACGATTGCGTGAATGGAAGTTCTCATACCAATGAACCCAATCTTCTGAGCCAGCATAAAAATCTCTCATCTTAATATATGCAGAGCCGAGTCTTTTCTAAACTCTCGAGGGGTCTGATGCCACCGGTATCGAACGTAGAAGACTAATCGTATTACTGCCAAAGAGCAATCAGAGAGGCCACCCCTATTTCGATGACGAATGCAAACAGGCAAACCTGGAAAAACAGCGAATGTATAAAGCGGCTCTCCCGAAAATGACGAGAGGGGCAATCTCTATCAGTAGAAAAGAAGGAAGGCACAAAGGCTCCTCAGCAGAAAAAAGAAAGAAGAGAAGTAATACCATAAGAATGAAATTTCGATATTTTCCCAAAAAATAAATATGTCAAAGCTGTAAGCCCCAAATGGGAATCTGAAAGGATTTCAAAGGAAACCTCATGGCAAGACCACAGTTGGTTCTGAGAATCTGGAAAGATTTTGCAGACATCACAACCACTCCACCTTGACGAAGACAGATAACATTTCCGTCCACTCGACCGATGAAGTTAGGATAGCCATTTCCAAGCTCAAGCCTAACAAGGCCACTAGATCCGATTCAAAGCAGTAGGTGACTATTTCTAAAATCTGTGTCGACAAAAGTATCCCCGACGAATTGAACATCAGCAATTCTCCTGATCTGTGCAAACAACAGGCGAATGAGTGTATCAACATCGCATCCTGTCTATTTTATTGTGTGAAGGCATAATACCCTTCGTCAACAGTCCGGCCGGCACCTATCAGTATGGATTTATACCAGGAAAGTCCACCATAGATAAAATTTTCACATTACAACAAACCAAAAGGTTTCAAATGGGTGCGAACCATCTCTTCATCGACCTCAAAGCAGCATATGAGAATATCTATAGAGATGAACTATACAGAGCCGTGTCTAGTTTTGTTATCTATCCCTAGCTAATTCGACAATGCAGGATAACAATGTAAAATGCACGCTGCTCCGTCAATGTCGGTAATGATAAAACAGAGACGTTCAATGTCGGAAAAGGATTTGAATATGCATTGTTATGCGATGTGCTCTTGTTCTTGAAAAAATTGTACGAAACCCGAAAGTCAACTGCCGAGGCACCATCTTTCAAAAATGCGAAACCCTCAAGTTATCTCCCAAGGCACCATCTTTATGCGAAGAATCACTCTTGCTATCCATTGCTTGTTTTGGTTAAAAAGGCAGTCAAGTAGTAAAGCTCTATCTCAAGCAGCTAAAAAGACGAAAGAAACATTATACAAGACAATGATTATGCCAGTTCTGCTTTACGACGCAGATTCTGACAAAGCAGATCAAAATGCTTTCGAGGTCTTCGAGAGAAAAGTTCTTCGGGCAATCTTTGGTCCAGTTTTCATCAATGGAGCAGACGTTTCAACAGCTGCACAGCTATGCCGATTTCGTCAGAAAAGCTAGAATAACTCGGAAAGTTTTCAACTCCAACCTAGAGGGACAAAACAGTAGAGGATGACCTCATCATAGGTGGAGCACACAAGTCAAAGGTGACCTCAGTCAACTTTTTGTGTCCACCTAGAGGCAGCTAACTGTTGATGCACGTTAGCTGAGCTCCTGGTCCAAACCGGTCCAGGACCACCTAAGTAATTAAGTAAATACAAAATTTAATTGGGACCGCAACATCAGATTGTAGTTCAACTTGTGCAACGTTATCATGCTTAAATTTCAGGTCACTTGTGTAAGAGGATATTTCTAAATCCCGCCTAAACAGAATAAAGAAGAGCTGATTTTCAAACGACCATATTTTGGTGATCTACTGTAGCTTAAATTAGCAATTTAAAATAACATAAAAAAAGCAGGCAAAATCTTTCTAATCTTTCTGATTTTATTTCTTTTATTGTATTAACATATCTAATTCCAAAAATACACCCAATTCTATTGTATATACTATATTTCCTTCACGTAAATGCATTACAACAGCGGTGCTGAAGGGGTTGGCAGCTATAAAAGCTCTGAACTTAACCTTAATTGAATTAGGCTGACAATATGCAAATTGATTTTCAATAAATAAATCTGAGCATAAATCTGTTATCAATTTCACAACGGTAAGGACCATATTCCAATTCATATTCCTAATATGGCCAAAAAAAAGTGACGTCGAACTTGTTTTCGCAAACTCTGATATGAGCTTCCCTCGATTTACGTAGCAGATATTTGCTAGTGTCTACAAATCAAAAAATGGGGCTACCACGAAAGGCCTCTACGAACTTCTGAAGACGACAGCGCCCGAATAAGAAAAGAGGGGACAAATCATTATTATAAAACACCTGCACCAAACGACTTATGATCAGCCAAGATCGGAAGGCTACAATATAGAGAGCCCCGTGGACCTTTTTACGGCAACCACTCTGAAAATACCTGACCGTCATACTGTCTTAACGCAATCTAATCTGCCTTAACGCAAACCCAGGTATTACCTCTAATATTTAGGTTTAACAAAGCGACCACAATCACGATATTCATGGTTCGATGATATGCTGGCGGATGACCAACATATCATTGCCAGGTAGAATGCACAATTTAACCGGTACAAAAATTTCTACTCAGCAGACCAAAACAAATTGAAAACACATGAGCTGTGATTTGATGAAGTGAAAATCAGCTCATAGCTAAAAAAAACGTAGAAATAGGATCTTCTTAACTGTGTCAACTTTAGGGATATAGGCCTGCCAAACTTCAAATACAAGATACAATACTTGCTGCTGTATTTTGTGAATGCCTAATAAGATTTTAGGATCTCTTCATCAATGTTAAAGTTGATAATGATAACGCTTATAAAGACCAACTATATAAAGCTGTGTCTAGTGTCGGCATCCCAGCAAACTCGTTCGATTGTGCGGGATGTCCATGCTCGATCACAGTCGGAAGAAACATCACCGAACCTTGGTATGACACAAAACGCTTTAGATGGGCGTTTAGCATCGAGCTTGAAGTTATTATACACACGTCATAAGTTAGCAGGAGAGGGGAACAATATTTAAAAATTCTGTAAATTTTTTTTAAATGTGTAGTTGCGCACTCCAAATCGGTTGGGGTCCTCTTCTACAATACTTGTGGCAACCCCCTAAGGTGAGGTCTTCCTCTACTGCGTTGTGCCTCCGGATTGGATTCGAAGACTCTGTGGGCTGCAGCATCTCCCAGATATAGCATATCTCAGTGCTGTTTTCTGACTAGGTCGATGTCGCTCGTATAGTTCTCCGTTCACTCTTCT
Organism: Volucella zonaria; assembly: GCA_963966105.1. NCBI lineage: Eukaryota > Metazoa > Arthropoda > Insecta > Diptera > Syrphidae > Volucella > Volucella zonaria. Next base: position 86,994,404 of record OZ014530.1, on the reverse strand, counting down.
CCTTCAAAGCCTGTCAACGCAAACGGGACTGAATATTTTTCGAAGGATTTTCCTCTTGAAACGACTGAGGAATCTTCAACGCCATAAAGTAGGACTGGGTTGATTAAGATCTTATATAGAATGTCCTTAGTTTACCGGGATATGGCCTTATTACTCAGTTGCTTTCTTAGCCTATGAAAACGTAGGTTGGCAAGAGCGATCTTTACTTTTATTACTGCTGAGGTATTGTTGGCAGAATTTACAGCAAAGCCAAGGTAGACAAATTCTTTTACTTAGTCGAAATTATGTTATACATAGCTGTCGATTATGACGTTCTATCCAATTCGTCAATGTTACTAGATGGAGTGAAAAGTAACATCCTTGACCGCCAGAATGCGCTGCTACTGCCAAAAAGGTTATGGTGCCTTGAAGTCCGTTCATATTTAGGCAGACATGCCAAATTTCAGTGCGATACTGTCTTAAGTTTCGTTTTGACAGCTGATTGTTGTTGACGTGTTTGGCATAATGTTGAGTATGGAAAAAAACGATTTTCGTTCTCTCATAAAACATTATTTTTTGAGAGGCAAAACGGCGAAGGAAACAAAAGAAAAGTTGGATAAAAATTATGGGGCTTCGAAAGAGTGTTTGGACTTGCTGATGCGGAATCGGGCGGACTTTTGGCGTCGATTAGTAACTGGATTTGGATCCCTCGGACTATTGTCTCTTCCCAAACCTCAAAAGATGGCTCATCAATGAAAAATTCAGCTCACGCGAGGAAATCATCGACGCCACGGAGGAGTATTTTGCAGACCTTCTGGAAAATCACTTTTCGGACGGGATCAAGAAGTTGGAAAATCGCTGGAATAAGTGTATCAAACTAGAAGGGGACTATATTGAACAATATAAAAAAACATTTAAAAAAACAATTTTTTTAATTCCCAAGGGGGTCACTTCTGCCCATTCCTGTTGGCAGCATATACTTCGTTTTGTCCTCATTTATCCCAAAACCCATTTTGGCAAATTCCATTTTAATATTAGCGAGCACAGCACGCACAGTCTGCTGAGTTATGACAATTGTGCCAATATCATCGGCCAATATCATTGGTATTTGCATAGACTTTTGAAAAATTATGCCTCCAGTGTTCACTTGTGAGTTCCACACAATTTTTTCAAGTGTGATGTTAAAGTAGTCACGTGACAGACGCGTCACCTTGTTTAAAATCTCTACTAACATCACAGGTCTCGGTTAAGTCATTACCGAGTTCTCATTCAGCACTGACGGACGAGTTTGGCAAGAATGCCAGATTAGACATGGCTCTATAAATGCTATCGTATGCGGGAGTGTGAAGGTTGGTCGAACTTTGAACTTTCCTGGTATGAAACCGCACTGATAGGGACTAATCAGGTTGTTGGCGAAGTGTTTCAGATGTTCAGACAATATGGCAGATAAGATCTTGTATCCGATGTTGAGGAGACTTATACCTCTATAGTTGACCAGATCTGAGAAATGAATTTGTGCATGCTCTCCACAAAGTCATTTCCAGCAGCTTTGAATACCTTCGGACAATGTTCATATGTCTGGTCGAGGAGCTCGTAGAAACATTCTTTGGTGGCGTCATCCTTGTCTTTCGTAGGGGTATAGGTGTTTATTTGGCTTATGTTAGCGAGTTTAGGCTTGATACGGATTGTCATAAGACGCTCGCTTAAGTGTCGGAAGCTCAAAACTTTTCGCTTAAGTCTGCCGTATATGGCAAATTCGCATCCGAATTAGCAATTACCATAATATATGTCACAGGTTTTCATCCTGTTTATGTCCAGCCCATCCTATCGCACTTCCGGAATGGCGGTGATATCTGCGTGATAGCAGTTAAGGGCCCCTGCTAATTGTTGGGTTGCACGTGGCCTGTTACCGGTTCGGGCGTTCCACGTGCAGATCCAAAGTTCGTTGTCCTTTAAGCATTTGCTAGAGTCATCTACAGTGAGTCCCTTTTTCATCCGAGGCCATTAGTTGGTTCGTCACATATGGGCTGGCTTGCCCTTGCCATTTCGGCTTCCATTAGTAAGGGTTCATAAGTTCATTCATTAGTTTGTTCAGCAAACACTTCGCTACGAACTGGATTGTTGCGCTGCTTTTCCAATCCAAGTAATAGGACGTTCAACAGTTACCCGATCAATCACCACTCAGGTCATGACTGACTGACTGACTATTATTTCGAACAGATCACCAATTTCGTTGAAGAAAAAATTACCCAGAGTGGTTTTCTTCTGATGAAGAGAGCAAACAAAGAATGGTTTCCTCTATCCTTCCCTCTCTATGAGTACAGCTTAGAAATCATTAGAAAAGAGGACAAATCGGCTCGCGTTTGCCTATTAAGCACATGCCTCTGATGATGCCCCAATGATTCTGAATACTATATGTGAGCTTTTTCAGAGGGTTGTAGCGCAAATCTGATTCACCTCAGGCCCGATTTGTCTGGTCAAACTGCGGGTTATGTCTTCTGAAATTGGTCTCATCTACCGCATCTACAACTGTTTGACCATGAGTTTAGATGTAGAGAGTAGCATTCTTTCATCTCTAGGGAGTATACAGATGTTAAGAGTCTTTGCCTTTCGGAAAGGCAGGCTGTTCTGATAGAGATAGGGTGTCTCTGGGTGTTTCTGTGAAATTGATGGTGGTTCTCAAGAACACCTTGGGAAATAAAATTCCAGTAGAGATTAATCTATTCCTTACTATAAATCCTCCAAAATCCATGCGGTATTACTAGATAGCTTGGGGTGGTCGGGTTGTACTCGAAAATTTTAAGAAGTTTCGAGGCTATGTTCTCACAAAATAGCATCCCTTGTTTTGTTTGAGTTTTTCTAAGTTCAATTTCGAATATTTTGAGGAGAATGTCAGAGGTTTTCCTAATAACCTTAACCGTATTGAAAATTTGAAATGTGACATCTCCCCGGAGTGGTTTCGGGATGTTACTACTATACAGCATGCTATTGAAAATTGCTCGTGGAAACGGGGTGTTGTGTAGGTAGGAGAAGGGAATGCAGGGAATATGTAGTTCACAAAGTTATTCCTTTATTTATTCCAATCTGCCCTCCTGAGCTGATCCTAAATAACTGAATTTAGATTTGCCCTTGGCTAGATCTCTTCGAATATTGATATGGCTGCAAAGAAGATATCGGCGATGGGATATGCTGAGCAAAACAAGAAAGAAAAACTTTGGCATGCATCACGGATATAATTGGTTAAATCAGCACATATTTAGCTGTGGTTTTGCCAATAGAGGAAGACTTATGCAAAAAGTCTAATTATAATCTACATCAGAAATTAATTCGGACACTGAAGAACGAGAAAAAGGATGCTTTTTTCAAAGACTCATGAGCTTAATCCTAACATCGACGAAAAGATCATCGTTGGTGATTTTAACGACAAGTTAGAAGAGCGACACACATAACACACATTTCCCACATGTCTGCTAAAAAGGGAAACCATAGCTTTGAGATTATACGAGGGCTATTCCAAAATCAACTTCCTAAGTGAAAACTATTTCTTAAAAAAACCCAAAAACATTAATTATTTGCACAAAATAGTTTTATTAACATCTAAATTATTTTTTCACATAGTCTCCGTTTACATCTATACATTTTTGGTAACGTGGGACAAGCTTTTGTATACCCTCCTTAAAAAATGGCACCGCACCGTTCATAAGTTCCTCATTACTTTCAAAATGTTGAGATGCAATGGATGATTTCCATTTTGGAAAAAGATGATAATCACTTGGTGCCAAATCAGAACTGTAAGGAGGGTGATCAAAAATATCCCAATTGAACTCCTCCACTAAAGTTTTTGTGCATGCAGCAGTGTGTGGTCGTGCGTTGTCATGCAGAAGTACCACACCTTTGGCAAGCATTCCTCGTCTTTTGTCCTGGATTGCTCTTCTCAACTTACGTAGAGTTTCATAGTAAACCGCTGCATTTATTGTGTTTCCAGGTTCCATAAACTCGGTCAACAATATACCTTTACTGTCCTAATAAACTGTGGCCATCATTGTTCGATAGTAAAAAGTTTGTTTGAATTTTATTTGGCTTGTTTGGGGAATGAGTGTGCATCCATTGCTTTGACTGTTCTTTGCTTTCTACTATTCTTCCAGTATGTAACTGGACCCAAGTCTCATCTCCAGTCACAATTTGCTGTAAAAATTCTTCACCTTCCATTTCTAAACGTTCGAGAAATGCTTTTCCTGAATTGACACGTTTCGGAAAACCTTGTCGCAAGATCTGAAATCGTAAAACGCCTTTTTTCTCGAACAAATTGGTCAACTTGGTGAACCACGTCTTGATTCATGATCGATTTGCGCCCTTGGCCTCCTTCATTATGCACATCAGTGCGTCCATTTTTAGATTGTCTACACCAATCACGTACCGAACCATCACTCATCACTGTATTGCCGTAAACAGCACATAACCAACGATGAATTTGAGCTGCGCCATTTCCTTCGGCTTGCAAAAAACGAATTACGCTTCGTAACACATGGGCTGAAAAGTCCGTCTCAGTTTCTAAGAGAGGGCACCACTTGAATTAAATCCATACCATTTTCAGTTAGTATTAACCTTCAAAAGATACGTGTATAAATTTGACAGCTGTCGGACGATTAGTTCTCGAGATATAGCGTTGTGAGTGAAGCAACTTTTATTATTGTGAAAAAAATGGGTTCAAAGCAATTTCGTGTGTTGATTTATCATTGCTTTTTGATGGGAAAAAATGCAGCCGATGCAAAGAAATGGCTTGATAGGTGTTACCCGGACTCTGTACCACCCGAACGAACCATTCGCAAGTAGATTGAAAAATTTAAAAGTGGTCATACAAGCACCGAAGATGATGCACGCAGTGGACGTCCAAAAGAGGCTGTTTCAGAAGAAAACATCAAAAAAGTCCACAAAATGATTACGAATGACCGTAAAGTTAAGTTGATCGAGATAGCTGAGGCTCTGAAGATATCAAAAGAGCGTGTTGGATAGATCATACACGAATATTTGGACATGCGAAAGCTCTGTTCAAAGTGGGTGCCGCGTTAGCTCACAGTCGACCAAAAACAACAACGTGTTGATGATTCAGAGGAGTGTTTAAAGCTGTTCAACCGCAATAAAGCCGAATTTTTGCGTCGGTATGTGACAATGGATCAAACTTGGCTCCATCACTTCACACCAGAGTCAAGTCGGCAGTCAGCTGAGTGGCGAGCAGGCGACGAACCTCGTCCAAAACGACCAAAAACTCAACAGTCGGCTGGCAAGATTATGGCATCCGTATTTTGGATTGCACATGGAATAATTTTCATCGACTATCTCCAAAAGGGGCAGACTATCAACAGCGACTATTACATTGCGTTGTTGGAGCATTTGAAGGACGAAATCGCAGAAAAACGGCCGCATTTGAAGAAAAAGAAAGTGCTGTTTCATCAAGACAATGGACCGTGTCACAAGTCGATGAAAACGATGACAAAATTGAAAGAATTCGGCTACGAATTGCTTCAGCAGCCACCGTATTCTCCAGATTTGGCCCCCAGCGACTATTTCTTGTTCGCAGACCTCAAAAGAATGCTCGCCGGAAAGAGATTTAAGACCGAGAAGCCGACACAGAGGCCTATTTTAAGGCTAAACCGAAATCGTACTACAAAACTGATATCGAAAAATTGAAAAATCGTTTCAATCAGTTATTGCCCTCAAGGGCAACTATATTGATAAATAAAGTTGAATTTCGCAAAAATTTTGTGTTGTACTATAAAACACTACGGACTTTTCATCCCGCTCGCCTCAAGCGGCGGGAGATAAAATTGTATTCTAAATGTTAAGACGGCAACTATTGGAAAAATACTGAACGAACACGGTCGAAACTTTGCATATTACGAGTATTAGAGAATAATGTACTGGTTGCTACATGCATAAACACGTCACCGAAGTGCACATATGTAATGAATTGTAACACATCGGAGGTTGGTTTTGGAATACCGCTCGTATAAATATTTTAAAGCAGACTGCTCGGGCTCAGAATTCTCACGAGTAGCAGGTGTGGAGTGAAAAGGAACCTCACGCAAATCTGTTCGCGCAATTTGGGGGATAGGCCAGGCTAAATGAAGAGAAATATTGGTTGAGGTTTAGATTCACCCCAGACTGTAGCGAATCATTAACCCTTAAATGCATTCAGTTGCCATATGGCAACAAACCAGTTACTAAATAATAAAACACATAACTGTTAATTTCATCATGTTGCCAAATGGCAACATACTACTCCTACGATTATGTGAGATGTGAACATTGACTTGTATTTTTAAAGTAATATTTTTGATTTACGTTAAGAAAAGTGCTGTGGACATTGATAACGGTAGTTTTTATTTAAAACATTGTTGTTACTATCAAAAATACTTATTTTAGCGATAAAACTAGTAAAAAAAGCTTTGTTCCCATTTAGCTTACGAATGCGGTAGTAAAGACAGTGCGTGAACGAATTCGAAGAAACCCCCTTAGGAAGCAGAAGATCATGTCCAAGGAATTGGATATATCAACCAAATCCATGTCTAGGCTGATTCGGGATGATCTGCATATGAAACCCTATCGTCGGTCCACGGGTCATCTTCCAACTCCTCAACTAGAAAAAATTGAGCTGGAAAGACGTAAGGGACTTTTGCAGTGGCACGCGGATAATGGCCATGAAAAAATTCTGTTTATGGATAAGAAAATTTTTACCGTGGAGGAAGTTCTTAACAAACAAAATAACTAAATTTATGCCACTTCATCTAAGGAAGCGAAAAAAGTGGTTCCAAGGGTTCAACGTGGACATCATGTCATTTCCGTAATGGATTGGCGGGGGTCCTCCCACCATGGTGTCACATACCTCTATTTTTTTTTAAAAAGGCGTAAAAACTGGTGCAAAAGTTTACCAGGAAGATGTGCTGGAGAGTGTTGTGAAGGGTTTGACCACTACCATTTTCAATGGATACATATGGATCTTCCAACAGGACTCTGTTCCAGCGCACAAAGCCAAGACCACGCAGGAATGGGTCAGAAACAATATTCCTGGCTTTATAGCAGAAGAAGAATGGCCGTCGGGGAGTCCAGATCTGAATCCACTGGGTTGGGGTTTGTAGTCAGAATTGGAGAATGGCCACACCGTTTGGAAGCTTGTGTTAAAGCAAAAGGCAGTCATATCGAGTAAATTCAATTTTTTTAATAACTGGTCTAATAAATGAAACAATTTTGAATACAATATGTTTACTGTTTTTTTTTTTTATAGCGTTTTATATTCGTTGCGGGAGTAGGTACATTTGGTAACAGTTCATTTTCTCATCGCTTTTCTATTATAGAGACAAGAATTAAACATTTTTAAAATGGATAGATCATTAAAATCAGTAGAAGAGTTGACGGATTTCTTGATAAATTACGAGGGGCGTTCAAGATATTCTCGGTATCGGGGTGAAGCTGTGGTTGCATATATAAATTTACTTATTTATCAAGTAACACTATTATTTTAGTGCATTCATGTAAAATGTCATATAAATGTGATTATTAATTCGCGTTTTATCTCTAGTTAAACAGAATCATAATGGCAACTGAGGCGATGATGGTGAAAATTGAGCATCGCGCTGTAATTAAATTTCTCACTAAGCAAGGAAAATGTCAAAAAACTATTCATGAAGAGATGGTGGCTGTTTACCAGGGTTCCGCACCTTCATTATCAACTGTGCAAAAGTGGTCAAGTGAGTTCACGAGAGGCAGAGAGAGCATTGAAGACGACCCTCGCTCCGGCGCCCCGGCTACTGCTTGTACGGGAGAAAGCATCAAAGAAGTCGAAAAACTTGTTCTTGAGGATGCCCGAATAAAGGCGAAAATGATGGCAGAGATCACCAAGCTTTCAATTGGTACCATTCACACCATTCTTCATGACCATCTTAACCTTTCAAAGGTCAGTGCAAGGTGGGTGCCACGAATGCTCACAGCGCCTCAGATAAAAAGTGAGAATCGCATGCTGTAGAGAGCTTTTGGAGATGTGTAGTGAGAACGCGGACGGTGTTATGGATCGAATTGTTACTGGGGACGAAACATGGGTCCACCACTATGACCCTGAAAGCAAACAAGAGTCCATGCAGTGGCATAAAAAAGGAAGAGACCCCCCGAAGAAGTTCAAAGTCACTCCGTCTGCCGGGAAGCTCATGGCCACAGTTTTTTGGGACTCAAAGGGAATCTTGCTCATTGAGTACAAAAAAAAAGGTGAAACCATCAACGCCACATCCTACGCTTCCACTTTGCATAATTTTCGGGAGGAAATTAAAAAGAAAAGACGGGGTAAACTCGCAGCGGGTGTATTGCTTCTTCATGACAACGCTCCTGTTCACACGGCGCGAGTTTCCAAGGCTGCTGCGCGAGATTGTGGTTTCGAAGAAATCCAACACCCACCCTATAGTCCAGACCTTGCCCCTAGTGATTATTTCCTGTTTCCGGATTTGAAAAAATGTCTTCGTGGAAAAAGATTTTCGGATGATGAAGAACTCAAGTCGGTATTTTGCAGAGAAAGAGGAAATTTATTATTTTGAGGGTTTAAAAAAGCTTATCTCAAGATGTAACAAATGCATTGATGTTAGGGGAGATCATATTGAAAAATAAAAACAATTTAAATTGAATTCGCATTTTCCTTCATATCGATACCGAGAATATATTGAACGCCCCTCGTATAATAGCGAAGAAAGCGAAATCGAGGACAATACTTACTTTCCATGATCAAGTATTGGAAAGCGAAAGTTTCGAACCAAATGTTTTGTCAGAAATCGATGACGAAAACAATGCAGTACCAACAACTCCTTTCGAATCTCCTAAACTTCATATACTCAGTTTTTAAACTCCGTATCAGTGTTTTTGTTATTTTTTTTCGGATGACTTGATAACGCGTATTGTTAAGCAAACAATCCAGAGCCCTCAAATTTATTCAGTGCTTTCGATATAAAACAATACGAGCATATTGGAATTATATAATATACTTGTTCATGCATCAAATATAAGAGAGTATTGGAGTGATGAGCTTGGCTTTCCTCAAATAAGAAATGTAATGCCTTATGGTGCATTGGGCAAAGGAGGGCATTTTTACCTTGAGAACAGTGCGCAGAAATAGACTACCAAACTGCAAACTGCAAACTGCCTTCAGAACTCTCAATGAAAAAGGAAGAGCGCGGTAAAAGTCATGAATACATGACAACAATTGATGCAGTTAATTTATCGTCGATCGTCTGGAAATCTCATTTCTGCATTTGTTGGAACACATCCTGTAAACACAGTAAAGAGATATGATCTAAAAAATAAAAAAAAAAAAAAATTTGAAGTAACGTGCCCCTACATCATTCAAGAATATAACCGCCACATGGGTGGGATGGATCTTCTATATAGCCTTCTGGGAAGATATAAAATTTTACTTAAAAGTAGAAAATGGTACATGCACATTTTCTATCGTTTGATTGACATGACCATGGTAAATTCATGGCTTGTTTACAAAAGAGTTTTAAAACAAAAAAAATAACATGGAGTCCGACGTTATAAATCAAATGAGATTTCGTCTTGAAGTGGCACAGTGCTTGACTAAGGTCAACATCGTTCCCAAGCGTGGAAGAAGAGAAAAAGAAAAGGTCCAGCGCAACATGTTCCACCAAGAGATATACGAAGGGATGAAATTGAACACTGGCCCGAGCATATAGAGGAACAGATACGTTGTAAATACCCTGGATGCAAGGGGTTTAGTCGCACAATTTGGGAGAAATATGGCGTTTCATTATGTTTAAACTTCCATATAAAATAAATGTGTTGCTAAAAGCATTTTGCCCTATAAAACATTTTTTTTATTATTTTTCATGTATTTATAATGACTTAAAAAATCCTAACCTCCTTGACCGCCAGAATACGTTGCTACTGCAAAAAAGGTTATGGTGCCTTGAAGTCCGTTCATATTTAGACAGATATGCCAAATTTCAGTGCGACACTGTCTTTAGTTTTGTTTTGACAGCTGATTGTTTTTGATGTTTTTGGCATCATGTTGAGTATGCACAAAAACGATTTTCATTCTCTCATAAAACATTATTTTTTGAGAAGCAAAACGGCGAAGGAAGTTACTTTTCTAGTATCTAATGAAAACATACTGCAGCCATTTGGTTGTGCTTAGCAAAAAACAGGATGAATTTTAATATTGATTTTTTTTCTTATTTTTTCGTGGCTACATAACTTAAATTATATCATCTAAAATAAAAAAATTTAAAAACAAAGTAACATGCATTTAAGGGTTAAGAAAAAAGAAGTGTTTTTAGGTTTATGGATCGGTCGTTTAACAAATGCAATTTGGCTTATGCCATCTCTCAGGCGCCACTCTGTCTTCTTCTTTGCGGTGGTTTCTGATATCTTGAAAAGATATATACATAGATAGATCACTAAAACGTATGCTAAACCAAGTGGAGTGCGGATTTTTTTTTCAGAGGCACAAGACTTTGTTGATGAGGAGATCTGTTTAAGTTTCTCTTTCCATAAGTAAAGATAATGCCTATTTTAGAGAGTTTGTTCATAGTTTTTTAGTTACGAAAATTAGTTGCAGGTAAATCAATCATTAATGCATTAAGTAGTTTATTAACGCTCAACACTACTGATTGGTTCATATTAAAGTGATTTACGTTTTGGATATTCCGCCAATAATAATTTAAATTATTGAAAACCGTTTGAAGAAGCTGAATATACAACTGACTTATCGATTCAATTTAGCTAAATAACTTGTTAGTTAAAAGTAGACTAGGGCCACTTGCTTCAGAACAGAATTGCTGTTCTTCAAATTCAAATATTGCAAACTTTGAATATTGGAGACCAGAATAAATAGTTGTCGTTCAGTAAAGTGTACTTTAGCTTAGAAATTTTCAACAGCAGTTTACACTGAAAGAATAATTAATTTATCATGGAAAACTGTAACGACCGTCGATAGGTATTTTATTTAAACCATTTTGAAGGGTGCCTCTTAAAGTAAAGTAAGCTTTCTGCACCAATATAAGTTGTGTTGAGAATAACTACAAAAAAACTATGTTTTACCGCTAGGTACAGGTAATAATAATAATAAATACTCTGAAATAGCTTAATTAATTTGAAGGTGATGTTAGAATTCGCCTTATTTGTATTTTCCAGGAATTGGAATTCTTCCTCTCTCTGGGAATAGTACTAGTTGGGTTGATGGAGTTCGAACAAATTCTCTAAGAATTCATGAGCATGGGTAGCTCTTATTACTGGAGTGAGTCAATATAATAGATTAGATCCTTGACTTTTACAGATTACATGTACAGCCATTAGTTGTGTCTTTATTGAATAATTTCATCCCTGAGTTCATCTTTTTCCAAAATTCACTGAATGTTAGACATACGAGTAGTTATGGAGCATTTCCGCTAACACTGGATATGTTAGTGACAAATGAAACTCCACTTCAGAGTCCGAAGTAGGCAGACAAAACTAGGGGATGCAGACAACCTAGCTACATAAATATAACAGCAGTAATTTAAATTATTCTTATGGGAATACGTCACAATTTTTTTTTTGGTTTTTATTATTTATTTACTTTAGTTTGCATTTGTTACCTGGAAAGTTTAGTGCTCGGTTCGGAACGATCAAAATGGGAAAACTAATAACACACAGATTTTTAATGCAAAAATTGGGAAAACAGATGACAAAAGGAAAACCCAGAATTATCTTTTCCCTGATGGGGAGTTTATGGTGATAAATTTTGATTTGTTTTGGTGGGAGTACAGGGTATGCCGAAAGAATTAAGGAAAGAACTTTACTTTACATTTTATGTTAATTTTTCTGTAACGGGTCGGCTAATGGGAGGCCCACAATTCCGCGTTGTAGTGAAGTCGGGTCGCGTAATTTTAAAAAAACATAGCCGCCTCACGTACGGTTTCAAGGCACAAACGGGAAGAAGGCTTACATACGCGGAAATCACTCTTTACGTACATATGTATATCTATGTCGATGTAGTTAATGCAAAACGGGGGTACTTATCTCCTTCGGGGGTTTTCCTGCCTATGCAGGGTCGCCCTCTAGCTGTGGTTTCTGCCGGTGGAGGAGGGTAAGCCGTCGCGTCACAATTACTTATTCGTAGTCCTTTCGTCGGGTGTTGTATTTTTTTTCTGGTTTGTCTGTTGGTGTGTTTCTCATCCTCGGTTGGCTTATTTAATTTTGTTGTTCGTGTTCTCGTCCTCGTCCTGGTTCTCGTTCTTATTCTTATTCTCGTTCTTGTTATTTTTATTCTGTTTTGTTTTTCGTTTTTTTTGTTCCCTTGTGGTCGTTGTTTTTTTTTTTTTGGTTTGGTTTTTGGACATCGCTACCATTCTCGCACACAAATGGGGTTCCGTCAATTCAGCTACTAGAGCAAAGGGAATCACATGCAGAGCTCTAACAGCCTCTCACCGAATCCCCAGCCAATCACATAAGTCGCTGTTCTATGTTTGTGGGTCATGTTTGTTCGTTCTGTTTGTTTTGTCGTCCAAGTGATTACTTTGGTTCGGAGCCAGACCTCTGAGAGCTACATTTGAGACCGCCGAATAGGGAGAAAAACTTATTTAACTAAGGGTATAATAGAGGGCCCATAAGCCTTCTTGCAGATATATGGGGCAAGAGAACGACCGCGGAGAATTGTGGGCTTTCCTTCCTAATCGTGCTTCGAACTTTTTTGTGGGCATAGGGAATTCTTTACATGTTTGCTTTTGCAAGCAATGTGAATATAGATTAGGCTCGCGGACATTGCTGGTTGTGTTAACCTCTGATCGTCCCTCCGCTAGAGTCCCAGGCCGTCAGCATGTTTTTTTTTTTATCCAGTGAATCCCACCTGTACCATGGCAACCAGAGCACGACGGGAAGGAAGAAAAGAACGGACAACCTCAGAAGGGGGAGGAGAAAAGAAGAGATCCACAGACGACAGATGGACAAGGGAGTGGGGTAATTTACGGGGAGTGATTTGTACACACCAAAGTGTGGGTTAAGTGTTCAATTTTGCTAGAATAAAATAGTAAATTGATGTTTGCCGTATTTTTATTGAACCTTGGAGTTTTCAAAAAGTCTTGCAGCCGTCTTCTAGTGTTGAAGGTATGAGGTATTGGTTGCTGAAACCTTTGATCTTCCTAATACTCTGTCATTTGAAATACATCGTTCACGTACTGCTTCATCAGCACAAGTAGTTAATTTGTACGCATATTCAGCAGATATTTTAGTAATTTATAGATACTATATATTAATGCTGACTTTGTGTAATTGTGAAAACTTGTATTTTGCTGCACTAGGATATACCATAAAGAGAACTATAGGAACAAAATGTACTTAGATTTTAAAAAGCAGTGAATAAGGCGAGACATTTGTCTCAAATTAACTTTTTTATTTAAACTTAAGTAAAAGTTAATAACTGGCTCCCGAGCAAGAAGGACACTCGCTAAAAAATGTAAGAACAACGTGTGTTATGAAAAGGTTAACGTAAGGACAGCTAATAACTGAAAAATAAAGAACTTTTTTCCGAGTGTTAATTGTTAGAACAACACTCAAAGAACTCATTCACGAGAGTTAATCGTCAGAACAGCACAACTATTTCACGAGTGTTTACCATAATAAATATTCTAAACTCGAATCGAAAACCTTAATTAAACCATTTTCACTTTAATGCGAAACTCGAAAACTTTATCTAAAAATTTAGTATAGTGGAAGGAATTCAACACGCTTTGATTCAGGTGAGAGGAGCACTCACTGCGATTGGAAACGAAGATTGCAACCTCCCCTAAATGAATTTGACCACAAGGAAATAAGTAAACTTCCAGATTGCGTCAGAGAATTGCTAATCTTTGACGGAAATACAGCGCAATAACTCTCATGGATACACACTGTCGAAAATATCCTTACGGACTATGAAACTGTTCGATAAAGACCTGCAAAGCATCAGACAACAAATTAGAAGACACGCCGATACAGCACTCATATCTTACAATATTTTTGATGAGGACTGGGCGTCGATTATCGACATTATGCCGATAGAAAGATATTTCAATAAATTTTATGTTAGTGTAAGCCGCCAGCCAAGACTATAAGTGCTCCCACAGAGTAAACGGTGTACGAGGGTTGCCTGAAAAGTTTCCGACCGCAACGTAAAGATAGCGGCACTCGTCAATAAAAGCTATTGAATGCTAGTTGTGCATCTTTCGACCGTTACTTACCGAAGTTTTTAGTTGACAGTCGTTTGAGTGAGTCGATGTGAGTGTTTTTTGTAAAAATGTAAAAGATTGAGTATCGAGCTGTTATTAAATTCTTATTTTTGAAAGGCAATACGCCTACGCAAATCAAAAATGAGTTGGACTCAGTGTATGGGGACTCTGCATCATCATTTACCACACTGAAATTTTGTGTAGCTGAATTTAAACGTGGGCGGAGGGGTTTGGGAGATGACGAACGTTCGGGACGTCCAAAAACCGCAACGATAACTTTTCTAAAGTTCACCAAAAGCGATTTCTTTGTGTTCTCTCTTCTAAAAACTGCGCTCGGGGGACAGAGATTTTCGTCAAATGAGGAGGCAATCACCTTTGTGAACAATTATTTTGCAGAGAAAAACGCCAAGTACTATTTGGACGGGTTAGAGAGATGGGAGCATCGCTGGGAGAAGTGTGTAGAGTTACATGTAGAAAAATAAAAAAAAAATTGAGAAAAAATGTCTTGTATCATTGTCCGGAAACTTTTCAGACAACCATCGTAAAATGCTGATTATACAGAAACTGCAAACCTTATCGGAAACTTACTCATCTTGCTTGGAGGTGCAGAAGTTACATTTCAAAAATGCGACAATTCAAAGCTTAACTAATGAAACTCAATAATTCAACTCCTACAAATCAAATTTTTGCTAGTCAACAACAGTATAGAAGGCATCATCTATCTCCAAGGCCACTACCCATACAACAAATGACTAAGGCTTTTAACATACAACACGATAACCAACATCGATGAAACAATCCTCTTCCACCAAGACCACATAAACCATTAGAGCAAATGGAAACTGTCAGGTCGATCCGAGGTTGATGAAGGACACAATTCTTAATCTAAACGAACAAACGATTCAGAAAACTACCACAAGACTATTTAACATAATCACGTAAAAGAAAGACAAACAAAGTAATGATAATGAAGAGTTGGAAGAATATTCACAAAATTATGCGCAGAAATTGAAGCTTATTCGCAATACCTCCAAGAATACCTATAACCAAAAAATGGAAAGAAAAGAACCAACAACTGAAGCAAATTTGATGGGAGATGCCTCCTAGCATTCTGTACATAGAGTATACAATCAGACTACACAACATTTTCAATTTTCTTGTGGACACGGGAGTAAACAACAATTTTATTCACCCGTTCAAAATTCGATCTGCAGGCGGTGAACTAACAATTGATCGCAAGGGGAGCGGTAAATTTTGCTAAAATGTCAGTATCATAATAACACAGATCTGAAATTCTTTGTTCTACCTGGCTTAAAGTCGTTCGATGGGATAATTGAAGATGAAAGAAACAGCTAAATCTTTGGTTCGATTAACGACCAAGATTGAGTAGTAGTGATTGACACAAGCGTAAGAGTAGAAATAAAAATAACAACAAGCGAACCTAGACTCGTATATACGAAATCCTATTCTTACCCAGTAGATATACGAAACGAAGTAGAGACAAATAAAAAAGTTGCTAGAAGATGGCATTATAAAACCATATAAAAGCTACAATTCTCATCTAAGGATACTCCCTGAAAAGATGGATGATTCGGGAGAGAGGAAGTTTCACAATTGTGATTGATTACAAACGTCTCAACGAAATCACAATACCGGATACATATCTGATTCCGGATATATCAAACACAATATCCAGTCGAGGAAAATCAAAATTCTTTTTCATCCCTCGACATAACTTCAAGATTTCAGCAAATTACTATGAAGAACACGAATATAGCAAAGACAGCGTTCTCCACAATGAATCTAAATCATGAGTTTACAAGACATCCTTTCGGACAGAAGAATACTCCATCCATTTTCCAACGATTAATAGACGATGTTTTGCGTGAAGAAGTAGGGAAAGTTTGTTTTGTGTATGCTCGTAGTTATAGACCATATTGCCGGAATTGAAGAAAGTTATTTTTTCTATAAACACATAATAAATATGGAAACAATATTTTCAAAACTGGAACCGGCTAACCTTAGAATTGACTTGAACAAATCAGAATTCGTGAAAGAGGAAACTGAATTCCACGGATACCTTCTGACGAATAAAGGTATTAATGCAGATCAAAAAAAATAGAGGCATTGAAAAAATAAGACCTTCTGAAAACCTTAAAGAGTTAAAAGACTTTATTGACCTTGCCTCTTACTGCAGACAATTTACAAGGGTAGTCCTAAAAGTACTCGACCTGACATATAGATGGCGGTTGTTGTTTAAAAAGAATGACTATTTTAGAAAGTACCTACCTTATAAAGTTTAAATTTGAAGTTTGACGACGCTACGTCGTTTAGTACACGCTCTTAATAAGTTTTTGAATATGAAAAAAATTGGTCATCGTTATGTGATACAATACTTTCATTTGAAAGGTCTCAATCCAACCAACATCAAAACGGAACTGTTTTCTACTCTGTGGTAGTCTGCTCCTTCGTTTACAACAATAAAATATTGGGTGGCAGAGTTTAAACGAGGCCGTACAAGTTGCCAAGTCGAACATCGCAGTGGTCGACCAAATGAGGTGATGATTGTCGATTGAAAGTGTTGAACTAGCAGATATGGAAGGCATTTCAAAAAGCGCTGCATATTGCATGTTGACTGAAGGATTGGGCATAAGAAAGCTGTGCGCAAGATGGATGCCGCGATTACTACAATAGAACAAAAACAGCGTGGTGAGGATGTTTCAATTGAGTGTTTGGTGAAGTTTCACAGCAATAAAGCCGAGTTTTTGCGTTGATTCATAACCATGAATGAAACATGGGTCCATTACTTCACACCCGAGACGTAGGAATATTCAAAACAATGGACTCAAAGAGGAGAATCGGCTCCAAAGAAGATGAAGACAGTTCCATTTGCAGGCGAGGTCATAGAGTCAGTTTTTTGAGATCCGCGTGAGATAATTTTCATTTATCATTATTCAGAAAGGAAAAACAGTCAACGGCCTGTATTTTGAGAACTTATTGCAGCGTTTGAAAGATGAAATCAAGAAAAAACCACCGCATTTGGCGAAGAAAAAAGTTGTGTTTCATCAAGACAGTGCACCAGTTAAAGTTCGAATTGCTTCCTCATGCACGCTATTCGCCGTATTTAGCCCCCTCGGATTATTTTCTATTTGCGAACTTGAAAAAATGGCTCGGTGGTAAAAGATTTGTCAACAGTAAATAGGTGGAGTTTGCGGTTGATGGCTATTTTAAGGTGCTCGACGATTCTCCCTATAAACAGGGTATTGGATCTATTGAACATCGCTGGGAACAGTGTATTGAACTAAAAGCAGACTATGTAGAGAAATAAAGATATTTTTCCCCAATTTGTTTTTGTTTTCTTTCTTATGTCGAGTACTTCTGGAACTACCCTCGTATTAGAGACTTGGCGAAAATAGCAAAGCCCTTGGCAAATCTTACGAAGGGAAAGAGGATTCTGACTAAAGCTATGCAATGAAATACGTAAAGATAGAACTATGTATGGGTGTATTAAATGTAACAACTTAAAAGAACTTCCTACCTTCTTTGAAGTACTGATTTTGGTGCAATTGGTGTAGTACTACCTCAAGGCGATATTGGAGAGACCACACCCATCACTTATATTTCTAGGTCACTCAGTAAAACAGAAGAGAACTGTGCTACAATTGAAAAAGAAAAATGCTAGCACTAGTGTGGACCTTAGAAAACTTCAGAAATTATTTGTACGGAGCCAAAAGGAATAAGATTTTAACTGAGCATCAGCTTCCAATTTCCACTCTAAGTACTAGAAACACTAATGTGAAACTGAAGAGATGGAAGGCCACAAGCCTGGAAAAACTAACTTTGTGGCAGATGCATTGTCAAAACTAAAGGCGGATGTGAACAACTTGACTTCCTCCAGTGAAGCAACTATACACAGTCTATAAGAAGACAGTACCGAGCTAATAACTCACAGCAACCGTTTAATGCATTCAGAAATCAATAAAATAAATGAGAAAATCTAATACGGCAATTGAAGGAGAAACTTAAGCCCTCAACGGCTTCAAAATTCCAGAGAAATACCTCCAATTACTGCAAGGTTGTGTATAAAGGTATGCAATTTAAATTTTAAAAATATAAAATAGGGCTAACACAAAAAGTATTTCAAGATTTGGCAAATGAAGAGAACCAATTCCGAATCATATAGGAATAATATAACACATAACACATACTCAGACCTCAAACACTTTATCAAATATATCAAATCGAAGAATCATTCAATAAGTTGCACGGCAAAAGACGAAGGTTAGGCAGATCAATAAGCTGGCTTAGCTCAGCATGGAAATGGATCGGGGGAACACCGGTTGCCACCGACTGAGATAGCCTTCTCAAAACTCAAAACCTCATTATTGAAAACTACAATAATCAGTACCGAATTAGTAACCATATTACCGAAGTACGAGTAAGTCAAGGAATTTTGGATAGTTACAATAAAGCCATTTAGTGAATTAAAAACACCAGCAGGTGTCTAAGTTTGAACAAATGATTTACTCGTATGTATAACAAGCTTACAATAAAATGATATCATTGCATCAGTCCAATTAGCAAAAAAAGTAATCGCAAACGTGAGCCTTTTGGATAATATCGATATCCAGAATAATCTCGCTCAGATAAAGATACTACCATATCATAAGAAAGTCGAAGCTATCAAGTATATTATTCTTATGTTAGCGAATTTAGCCTTATTACAGATTGTCATAAGACGCTCGCTTCAGTTTCCAAAACTCAACATTTCTTACCTAAGTTTGCCGCGTGTGACAAATCCACACCATAGTAAGCGCTGTTTCTGTTCCTTATATAGTATAAATCACCAAAGTAGGTACGAGTATCATAGTTTTTCATCATTCTTATGATTAGCCTATCTCATCGCACTTCCTGGATAGCGGTGATATCTGCATGATACAGTCAAGGGCTATTAGCATTTGTTCGGCTGCACGTGAACTGTTAAGAGTTCGAACATTTCGCGTGCAGATCTGACGGTTGTGCTCCTTGTTTCGTTTGTTGCGGTCGTACATCCGATGTTTGTTTTTGTTTCGCAACTTTTTCGGTTTTTTTAATGTAAGGAAGTTATTCCAAATCTGGAGGGCCAATTCCTTAGTTTTAGCCCCTAAAACAAAGTGGTCGGATGCTACGATTTGATTTAACCCCTTTTGTGGATGCGAGCTTGGCGGTTGGCCAATTAAGGGCTCATTCGCCACCATCCCTTTCCTTTTTGATCTGAACTTTGAATATGTCGGAGTAGCTCAAATAAAGCTTTCACTAATCTGGCTGTAGAAGGCACTACTTATTCCACTGATCCGAATTCCTTCCTTGCACGTTCTCTTCTGAGAACCTCTTGTTAGCCGTCGGGTCTGCAAAAGAGGCCTCGTCTGGCACATGCGTGTTGAAGTTCTCTGGCCGAGCTTGCGCAGTTTCGAGTGTTCGGCTCCACTTATACAGTTAAACTCAGGATTAGCTCTTCGTTGGTTCACTATTAGATAGCTATCCGTATGGAGGTGATGATACGGTTTTGCCCACGGCTACAATAACTGTTCTCTATAAACAACTAAATTTATTTCCTCCGCGGCATAAAATGGGTCTATTGAAAGAATTCGTAACTGTTTTCTGAGAATCACTTAATCCAAAAAACAGAGTCATGAGTGAATTATTAAGCGTAAAATTTTTTCAGGTTTACACTGTCGCCCAGTTACCAGCGGATAAGACGCGGTATTTCTGAGGGGTTATTGGTGGCATTGGTCTTCTGCGTTGAGCGAATTATCTAACAGTTTCTCGGCTCTTATATTACAGCTATAGTATTTGAGCTGCCACTTTCACATAGTACCTACAGTACTTTGATATTTAGGCATTTAAGATATCCGCATTAATTTTTTGGCTGATAGTAGACCGAGGTAATGTTGGTTTTACGAAACCTTAGAACTTTCAGAATATTGAAGTTGTATCTTGCACTGATTACATCGGCAGCTCGCTTCTAAAATAGTTTTTAGCATTACCACTTTAGCACTTTTATGAGAACTTTTTGGTGATTCTTACACTAATCAAAAGCAGCAACTCCTATGCTTTCCAAGTCAAAAATAGAAAACTCTGCCTCCTCTAAATGACTGAAAAAAATAATTCACGTATTTTTATACAAACTATGCTTCTTTATTCTAAGATTGTTTTCTTTTGGATAATTTACTTCCACTTACATGCTTTACTGCGTTAGAGGATGGTTTCATGGAAGACTATGAAGACTAATTTCAGAAATGAAATGAAATCTCTTTTGTCTTTAGTTACAATAGTGAGACGAGTATGTACCCACTACAATATCCGTTACAAGAGACAAAAAGGGAACGAAAAAGAAGAAATAAACACTTCTACAAGCACAACTTAATTACATGCGGGTGGGAATCTTATAAAGTTATGCGAAAGTTAGTTCTTATAAAAAAAAAAGCATTTATTGTAGTTGCCAAACTAAACCATTTTCGAAAGGCCTTGGGTTATTTTGCGTAAAATTGGAATTAGTGGAAACAAAATCAGTCCTTGGTGTAAATTTGTCTCAATGACCATTTCTTGGAGGGTGCTGAGGAAATTCTTTTATCTGACTTTTCTCCCCATGTAAGCTTATTAGCACATAGACTAATGTGTCGGGTCAAATACTACAGTCTACTGGTTACAGTTTTCTGGACAGTTGGAGTTGGAAATAGTTTTCTGTTTCCTATGATCACACAGTTGGGGACAAAAACATATGGCAATACGAGAAAGCCAATTAGAGCTGGTTTAAGAGCTTCTTTAGGAATTTCAGCTGGTCGTTGGCTTTCTTCGATTACGACGTGAATGCCGCCGCCAATATTATCACAAATACCATTTGATTTGGGACGAGATAAATTATCCCTCCCCGGATAAAGAGTCTCAAACCAAAAGAATAGTCATAATATGACTTAAGCTGTACCGAGGCTGTTAGGGTTAGATAACTGTGTTTTTAGCACTACACTCAGTCACGGCCGTACTGTATTTATCACACGGTATGGGCAGTGACTGAGTGTATGTAACAATTGATGAATAGCAGGTTGTGAATATGGGTTTTTATAGATGCACTGTTTCCTATTGTTGTAAGAGCATAACACCTACAGCAATGTGATCGGGTAAACTAACGTCAGAATTTTCACTTGTTGTTTATCAACATCGGTGTTTCGGACTCGGTAACGTAGAGTAGACATAGCAAATATACGCGGGCTAAAAAATATTCACTTTTCCGCGTACGTCTATCTCTGCTACCTAGCTAGAACTAGTGCCATTATTCTTCTCTCACCGCGGTCTCGCCATTTACGTGCGTAGTGATTTAGCTTACCAAACTCCACCGCAATGTAATCCCTGTTCCAATCCGGAATTCAATATCATGCCGTTAAAATTCCATCTCCGTAAGCAAATTATCAACCACAGTATTACTTTATTTACAGAGGCCCCAAACTGGACAGAAATTCCGCTGTTAACGAGCTTGATGCCCTGTCTGACTCCATTTAAAGAATTTTATTCCTGCATCCTCATTTTGAAATCGTTATTATGGGCAAATTTAATATACAAAATTCTGGGTGGCCTCGACACTCTGGACAGACAACACATGAAGAACGGTGTGTTGAGATCTTCGCTGCAGAATAGAACTTGACCAAGCTTGTAAATGAGCCCGCACGAATACCAGATGTTCATAGTTGTACCACCTATACCCGTCGGATCACTATGCCATATCAGCTAATTGCTCGTACATCAACCACACAGCCAGAGAAAAGATTTCTAAATGACCAGTATGGAAATACGTGAAAGCCGATTGGAGCGAACTTAACAGCTTCTTTAGGAATTTTAACTGGTCGTTATGTTTCCTCGATAACGACGTGGATGCCGCTGCTGATGTGATCACAGACATCATTCTCTTTGAAATTAGATGCTTTATCCCTCATCTCGAACTACAAACAGGCTGTCAGGGTTAAAGTAATATTTTTTCCATCCTTCAAGAACAACCCGACAGTGGAAAACCGAAAAAAGGTCAAAAGAGCCAGTAATGACTGTAATTTATTTCTTAAGCGTAT
Organism: Volucella zonaria; assembly: GCA_963966105.1. Lineage (NCBI taxonomy): Eukaryota > Metazoa > Arthropoda > Insecta > Diptera > Syrphidae > Volucella > Volucella zonaria. The sequence continues at coordinate 86,972,092 of OZ014530.1, read as the reverse complement.
GAAATTTGAATACGACCAACAACTGAGCCAAAAAACACTACATACTGAGGCTGGTAAATCCACCGCGTAAACATTTTTATCAATCCTACTCTTCGAGCAGATGAAAAACAGCATTTGTGCAGCACGTCCCTAAAAAAGGCGAACCATCTTCGTTCTTCTCTTACAAACCTATTGCACTTACATCCCTTCTTTCCACGGTCATCAAATATTTCGAAACACGAAAATTTCGCAATGGCCGTAGCAACAGGTCTACTGCTGATTTGATGGCATATCTCACCGAAAAGTGGAACCAAAACGTACATCATCAATTGATAGTGGCACTTGATATTTCTAAGGCATTTGGCAGGGTCTGACATCTGGCTCTTTTATCGAAAATGCGTGCATTTGGGATCGACAACTCTCTTCTTCAGTGGATTAGAAATTACCTTTCGGAGCGTTCAGTTCAAATAGTCTTGGATTGTTTGAAGTCTGATATTCACAAAATAAATGCTAGTGTGCTCCAGACTTCTGTTTTGTCTCCGAAACTCTTTTTGATTTTCATTGCTGATGACAGTACTCTCTGCTTTTCATATTCGTTCCCTGACTCGGGTCAGTGCTCTTCGGCTATAGAATGAGAACGGCAACGTATGTTAAGCTCATTAAATTCCGATATTCACAGTATAACCAATTGGGAAACGATCAACAGAATGGAATTTAATGCGTCCAGAACACAGTGCTATCTACTATCGTTAAAGTGAAATTTAAATAACCAGCCATAATCCGAAAAACTTCCTATTGTCGGTATGTGGGTCTATGACTACTTACGTTAGAATGACAGCATATTTGATATCGTCAAAAATGTAATACGTCATTCACTCTGATCAAGCCTCAATATATAAGGCATTTATAGGCTAAAAATTGGTGAACAATGCCCACATCTGGTCAGGTGCCCTCAACACCTTTTTGTACTTGCGCGATGAAACGACCAAACGGCACTTGCCTCACCTTATTTTATTGCTATTATCACCAGCAGTGCTTCGCCGAAATTGTCAGTGGCATTCCGTCCCTTTAAGTTTTTAACCGTAACATCTGCCTCGCTATAAATGCTCATCCGTTTATCTTCAAGCCCATTTTTGGGTGTACTCTAAAATATCGTGTTTCTTTCCTTGACCGTACAAATGGATTAAGGGATACCATACCGAGCTCTTTATTTCTTAGTCATTATAACTTACATCGGAACCTGTCTTTCTTTCCTTTCTAAATTTCCTTCGGCCGCTTGCATAAGGTCTCGACCCATAGTATACATTAATTCTTTGCTCCTTCGCTCGTGGCGTTGACGGTTGTGACATATTTTCGGGAAAAAGAGTCCCATAAAATCCGTTACATACCTACGTTGACAGAAGACATCCGACAGCATTTTGTTATTGCTGAGAGTATATTCTTTTCAAGCTATAACAATTTCTCTACATTCCCTCAATGCTTCCACCAATGAAAGTGCTTGCTCTCAATTTGTGAATGCGTGGACTTCAATATCTAAATGTGCGAGCTTCAATGTGTTCACACTAATCAACGAATTGAAAAAGTACGAAGTTATCCTATTTTATTATTTGAAGTTCATACAACCGTTGGTTATGGGTCACCTTCAATAAGAATGCGTGTATTCTGTTTGGTCTCAAATTGTTTGAATATTATGAAAATCAATCAGGATTGTAGCCTACGTCATTTACATGCCTTGTACAATATATAGCCATGTCGACTATAATAAGTACAAAATGTGTATTACCATTAAAATGTCGAAGACACTTCGCCGCATACTTAAAGCCAGGTGTCAGATGCTATCAAAAACTCTTCGGTTTCATCAAGCTAGGTCGTTGCATGGGTCATTTTCTTTTCTCGCTGGATTTCCTTTTCTTACCGTCATTTGACTTGATACCCATACGTATATACAGTACAAATAAGGAAGCAAGTAAGTTCAAGTCCTTTTCCACAGATATCACATAAAAAAATTTAGCGGATTAAGGATTACTGGAAACGTAAAATGTTCGTAATAATTGACTTGGTACTTTGCAACTAACCTTGGTTTTCTCCTTTCCACGCTATCATCCGGATTGTATAATATTTCACTTTGAAACCACATTTTGATTTAATAAGAACTCTTCCGAAGATTTGTTTTTAATTAGTGTAACAATGTTTTTGAATTCCCGGTCTCTTGAAACAATCACTTGATTTTGATTTTATCTTTTTGTATTCATTAAATTTATTTGCATTTATTTTACTATCATTTTCCGGCTCGGTTGATTTAAGAAAATCTGCTAGCTTCCGAGTATTGAATTTCTTTTTTAGTTTCGCTTTAATTTTTCAATTCCTTTTTCAGATTTACGTATAATTATAATATTAATTATTACGAGTATCTTCATAGTTTCAGGTTCATATAATTTTTTCATTCTTTACTCTTTTTAATTAATTGAACGTCTCTGATTTTAATTATGCTTCTTGTCCCGCACTTTATATCTTATGTAATACATAATATCCATAAATTCATTTGTTTGCTCTGAGTATCCAAATAATAAATAATCTTCACGTACTGATTTTTGCTGAGTTTTTTCGTCTTTCTAAAATAAAACTTCTGTATTCAAAATTTCTGAAAAATGGAACATTTGCCTTTTATGTTAAGTTGGGCATCTTGCTTTTTGGATAAATTCAGACGTACGCACCAGCTCTTTCGATAGATATTTCGCAAGTTTATCTATAAAAGGGGATATCTCGGTGTGGAGCAAATTCGCATTGGAATCCGTATTCTTGGCAGGAGCGAATGCGATACTGTGTATGTTTTTTTCTCAATGCGTATATGGTATATAATGGTATATAAAATAAAATGCTCAAAAACCAGTAACAATCTTATTCTTACTTACCTTTTTGCAACATTACCTTGTAAGAACTCATTACCTGGAAACCAAATTTATGTACTAAATTTTAAAAGCGCTGTAAGATTTGGTATAAAAGGAAGAGCCATAATCAATTTCGCCAGATTCCGAGGTATACTACCGTCTTTTGAGCGAAACCGACACACTTTCTTCTTGTTTACCTTTTTATCTTCATCGGGTATTGTGTTTTCCTTATCTCATACCTATGGGACAAAAGGCAAACAAATGTCGACCCCAAAACTTAAAACGGAAAGTATTGCTTATAACCGATTTTTTTTTTTTTAAATAAAAGTATTAAACTAGATAAATCGAAATTGAATTTAAATGCATATTCACAACCTAGTCCTTTACCCAACACTGGGCTACAACCTTCTTTTACGGAGGTGGGTTGCTTTCTTCCAACAATGTTATATTTGCTGTGCCTCATTTAGTCCTCTCTACTTAGCTTTATTTCCAAGCAAAAGCACATTAGGGGCTTGGTTTATGAGCAGTTTAAAAAGAGTGACTGTTTGTTCAATTCTTATTAGCGAATTTACATTCAACACAAGGACTTTTAAATTTGCTGTGCTATGTTCGGGCCCACTACGACTGGAGGTGCCTAGATTAGGTATACGCACGTAGCCTTCCTGCTATTGTATGTAACGTCTGTCTGAGCCATCTGACTCTGGATAGAAGCAAGTTAGCTAGCTGGTCAGATGTAGGTTTCGCTTTTTTAGCGCCTGGCGCCTGAGAAGCAACATTCATTATTTAGGCGTAAATAATTTGAGAGAATTTGAGTAATAATCTAGATAGATAGATCTTTATTTCGTATAAAATATTTTACAAAGTGTAGTTGCCATACATTTTACATTACAGAGTTATGATATTATGTATATTTTTCTACTGAAATATTATTTTTTTTGTATTGTTTATAATTCGAAAATTGATTCAAATTTGGGTGAAAATACGACAAAATCCTTTAATAAAATGACAGAAAAAAAAGTTGTTATAATTAATAAATAAACATATACAGGGTGTCCCAAAAATCAACGTCAAGCCAGAAACGGGTGATAGGTCAAGTGGTGTCGGTTATCACAAAATTATAAAAGAAAAATCTAAGTCATGTACACTTAAAATTAAAAAAATAATCGATAAATCTGACACCCTGCGACGATCTTTCAAGTACTGTTACCGCAAATCTTTACTTCTCTTCGATTTTTTTGTTGTCACGTAACCCCGAGTAACTGTTCTGCAACTTACGGTTAAAAATTGAAACATAACTATATCGGTTTTAACTAAAATATTACTTTTTTGTAAATCCATACCCATATCTGAAAATCATTAATCACCCAACTTGAACTGACTGTACTGACAAAAACATGTACTATGCCATTTTGGCAAGTAACTTTAGAAGATGGCGTATTTAGTCTGACACTTGCTAGACTAAAGCTTAATTGAGGACAAAACAAATATTTTGTTAAAAAAGCCCGATTCATAGTTAATTCTTTTTAATAAGTTAAAATGAGTATCAAGTGTGAGCGAGACAGGCAGTGATGCTGTGATAGAGACGGATAAACATGCCATGACTAGTGTGAGTGAAATAGATAGAAATGCCACCCTTGTCAAGCAGTGACGCATAGGCACATCATGCAATATTGCAGTGGGTACGTTACGCTCTTTTGCTTACAACGCATTATTCTATATTCGTGTTGATTTCGTGCTTACAACTTTGGCTTTCTTTATTGGACTTCATTGCATTGCGACTTTGATTTGCTATCTGCCCGTTTCTGTCGAACCTGGATTTCTTCTGGGTTGTTATTGATCGTTGATCCCGTGATTGTGTAGTGTGAATGCCATCATGCCATCTCGATACACTGCGCAGGAATATGCTAGCATGCATCTCATTTATGGGGAATGCAGGTGTAATGCTAGTGCTGCAGCCAGACTTTATCATGAGAGATACCCAAATGCTCAGCGTCATCCGGACCATTGAATGTTTGTAAATGTGCACCGGTCATTCTCAGAGGGTCGATTTCCAAATCTAATGGTTAGTGAGGGAAGACCCGTCATGCCCTACGAGGACGAAGTCTTACAAGCAGTCACACAAGACCCTAGTACCTCGGTACGTGCAATGGAACAACGCATAGGAGTGCCCAAAATACAGCACACCGAATTCTAAGGAAAAACCAGCTCCATCCGTACCATGTACAACGAGTCCAAAGTCTGCTACCCCGAGATTATCCAGACAGAGTGCAATTATGTCAAACGATGTTGCAGAGGTTCAGAGAAGTTCCAAGATTCTTCGAAAAAATTCTATGGCCCGACAAATTAGCTTTTCAAAGGGACGGTTACATGAACCTCCACAATTTGCACGACTGGCACGTGGAAAATCCAGATTTGAAGCGGGAAACAGTACTGTTTTAAAGTAAACACGTGAACGGGAATTTTGAATGGTATAATTATTGGCCCATTCAAGCTGCCGCAGAATTTGAATGCCGAGATTTATTTAGATTTTTGGAGAACCACTTACAAAATTTATTGGAAGACTTGTTACTAAATATTTATGCATGCATGTGGTATCAACAAGATGGCTGCCCAGCGTATTATGCTCGCACAGTACGAGAGTTCCTCGATCGGGAATACTCCAACAGGTGGATAGGGCGGTCTGGTAAAATTTCGTGGCCAGCCCGTTCACCTGATTTAAATCCACTCAATTTTTTTTACTGGGGAGCAGTAAAAGTTTATTCTGAGCCGATAGAAAATTTAAACGAGCTGCGACAAAAAATTGCAGAACCCGTTGAAGACATCAACTCCAGGAGATATGCCCGACTTATTACCAGATCATTTGTAAGAAGATGTAGAGCTTGCATTGCCGCTGAAAACGAACAGTTTGAACGTTTGTTGTAAGACACAAGACCGGTTGATGGCGTTTAGTTGCGCAATAAATAACAGTTGTGTAAAACGATCCTGAGAGTATACACCAAGAGAACGTAGTGCTCTGTGTGCTCTGTGTTGGAAATATTAAATGAAATGACAAGAGTGGCATCTCTATCTGTTTCACTCACACTAGTTGAAATGGTGTGTTTATCTGCCTCAATAACGGCGTCACTGTCTGTCTCGCTCACACTTGGTACTCATTTTAACATATTAAAAAGAATTAACTATGAATCGGGGTTCTTTAACAAAATATTTTTTTTGTCCTCAATTAAGCGTTGGTCTAGCAAGAGTCATACCATTTTGGAATCCAGACTAAATACGCCATCTCTAAAGTTAACTACTTGCCAAAATGGCATGTTTTTGTCAGTACAGTCAGTTCAAGTTGGGTGATTAATGATTTTCAGATATACACCCTGAATGACTCCAACTGCGACCAACTTCAGACTGCTATAATTTCCAAACCGTTCATGACAGTGAGCTCAAATTTAACACATGACAGATAGTTTTATTATCTAAAAGCCTTTTAAACGATTTGCGTCTCAGTTGTGTTGAAAAATTTTTATCCGCGATGGAACTCAAACGTGATTGCTTTATATTTGGCTGGAAAAACACAAGTAACTATCGTTAGAGCCCTCCAGCACCTCAACGTGAATAAATCATTTGTGTCTCGAACCATAGCTCGTTACCGTGATACTGGCAGCGTTGCAAAACGCCATGGAGGTGGTCATAAAAAAACAGCAACATCGGCAGAAATGGTTCGGAAAGTGAAGGCTCAAATTGAGCGAAATCCGCATCGAAGTGGAAGAAAAATGGCTCGTGAGCTCAACATATCATTGGAACGGATGCAACACATACTGAAGAATGAGCTTGGGCGCAAGCCATTCAAGTTCCAATGCACGAAAGTGGTGAGTTGCCGAATTTGTTTTTTTCCGACGAGTCGCCATTTGTTATCGAGCAATATATCAATAAACAAAATGACCGAGTTTACTTGCCAGAGAGGTCGTTCGAAAATTTACACCTTCGGACGGCCACCAGAAAGCAGGCGCAGCACCGATGGTGATTTAACCAAGATTGGTTAAAAAACAATGTTCCACACTTCATTTCTTCGACACAATGGATTGCAAATTCTCCGGATGCAAATCCGCTGGATTTGTCTGTCTGGGGTATTTTGAAGGCGACGTTTGGCACTAAAAAATACCAAAGTTTGGACCACCTCAAACAAGCACTTCGCCGGGAATGGGCCAAAATACCGCAGAGTCACTTGCATGCAACGTGCGATGCTTTCTTCGGGCGTCTCAAGGCCATTATTCACGCCAAAGGTGGACATATTGAAAACTACTGATACAATTTGAAGACTTATGTATTTTCCAATATTTTTTGCTTTGGCACAATAAAATTTATCGAAAAATTAAAAAATTATAGGATTTTAAAAAGTTGGAGTTCGAGTAAGTCATCCTGTAGGTATGGATGGACAAAAAAGCAATATTTTAGTTAAAACCGATATAGTTATGTTTGAATTTTGAACCGTAATTTGCGGTCACAGTACTTGAAAGATCGTCGCAGGGTGTCAGATTTCTCGATTTTTTTTTTGAGTACCAATAATTTTAAAAGCACATGACTTAGATTTTTTTTTTATAATTTTGTGATAACCGACACCACTTGACCTATCACCCGTTCCCGACTTGAGTTGGTTTTTGGGATACCCTGTATGTACAAAAAAATAAATAGCTAACAATAATAAGTACTGATTCAACAAATGAGTAGTAAACAAACAAATTTATAAATAATGACAAAATATATATATGTTAGCTGATATGCGTATATGAATAATTTTATTGGTATAACAGGTGACATACAATTGGTCATGCGAAAAACATGGATTTTTAAGATTGATGCCACTTAACGACTGCCCTTGCGATTTACTTATCGACATTGCAAATGTTAGCCGCACTGGAAAACGTTTTCACCTTTGTACTTCCTTTTCAAAATTGTGGCTTCGATGACGTTGTCCACTAATTTTTTCTCTGTAAGTCGGGTGCCGGGTACCAATATCGAGTAATTGTTTGGAAAAAACTTCTCCAGATTGGTCGTTCTGCAATTTTACTCTCATGTTCATATTTAATTTGAGGGTTTTAACGTATTTCCATAAAATGGACGACTTTAAACATGCGTTAATTTCACCGGCTGGCGTTGATCGTGATATTACTGGTAATGTTTGGCGAAAATCACCAGCTAATAAAATTATTGCACCACCAAACCGGTTTTGGTTCTTTCGTAAATCTTGCAACCTGCTATTTAATGCTTCCAAAAATTTTTTGAGTGCCATCGTGCACTCATCCCAAACTATTAATCTGCTTTGCTGCAACACTTTGGCCATCGCAAAATTTCTCGAAAGGTTGCAAGTTGGAGTTTCATTTATTTGCATGTTCAACGGAAACTTGAGTGCGGAATGAGCTGTTCGACCGCCTTCTAACAACGTAGCTGCAATACCTGATGAAGCAAGTGCAAGTGCGATAACATTTTGCGATCTACTCGTTGTCAAAATCAAAAACGTTTTCTGCGTTGTGATCTTTATATTTGTTCCATAAATCTATTGGTGTTGATGGAAAGCATGTAGACAAAATAATGGAAAACAATGTTAGTAGCATTTGACGATTCACAGCATCTTCGAGAGTGTGGTCCCAATGAGTGTAATTCTCTAGCAATCCCAAACGTTGACAGGCTTCTCGATATGAGCCGCATAATACACCACTGACAGTTCGCAGATGTTGGAATGATGTTGGGATGTACTGTGTAGTGCATTGGTGGAAAATACTTGTGGGTAACCTGAGTCCTTGTTTCCGTCGTTGAAATTTCTTTGACGATTGATTCCAGGTATTATATCTTAGCATTTCGGAATAAAGCAAAAAAGCTGATCAATGTTGTGGATGGCGGCTTGTCAACTCGTTCCAATACGTTTTCCGTTGTAAAATACCATACACCCTTTGACCATTTTCCAGATATACGGCCAAGTGAACAACAGTGGGGTGTCTTTCATGTATAGGAAAAGAAAAAAAATGCCACAACGATTGAATTTTTATCAGCAACTCCGAACACAGCCATGTCACTACTTTTGTTCACGTACTTGCAGATATATTTTATAGATTTTACGGAATGGCAAAATTCGATATTTATGTGTGCTTTAAACGTCTTGGAGAATAACGGCGAAAACGAAACAACCCAGCGATTATCAACTTTAATGTCCTGCTTTGACTATTGTTGACTTTCCATTGTCATCAGTGGGTCGCCGGCGATAAAGTGGATAACCATCATTTCCATTAATATATAGTTTCTGCTACTAATTGTCTTGGAAAGCGTTTTGAACATTTTCCGCCAATCATACATGGAGAAATGGGATTTAATATTCCACAGAGACCATGAATCATATTTCTTGTAACAACCTCATGTAACAATGAATCTTCATCGTTATCCTAAATTTTCGCAGATATCACGTCATCGATTTCATTCGGTCTTATCTTCTCTACCAACAAAATGAGGACGTGTGTATGCATAATCCCCGTTTCTGCCACTCGACTGAATACATCAAACAGCGCGTCTTGCCAAACACGTGGTGTTTAACAATGAAATCCATTAGTGATTTTAATTTTCATTTGAACACCCTTGCGATAATGTCGTGGCGGTCAATGTGTGATTGAACAATAAATAATTCTTGTCGAATTTCTGCCCACTGTGGATTGCATGTAAACGTTGTAAGCAAATCTGGTGTGCCATAATGATGGACATACGACATAGCATCCTGAGCGTATTCATGCATATGTCGCGGACTTCCAAAGTATGTTGCTGGGTGAATAGTTGTTCTGCCTACATTCTGGGCATTTCCATCAGCATTGATGGCATCCCGAAGATGAATGTATTCGTCAGAACAGAGTTTTACTTGGTTCAACCTGATAAATGTCAATCGCTCAGTTTCAACTTTCACGCACATATGGTATCCACAGCATATTGGTGAAAGGGACGCCGACATTTTAAGATATGACTGTCCTCGTTTTCCCGAACCATCAGCCTGTACGAATAATAATTCGGAACCTGTAATCAAATTTTTGTGTTATAATAATATATAATTAATGTTGTGATAAAGGTAGTAAACGTAGATTGTTTATTTACGAGTACCTGTAACTGAATTTATCGTTTTCATTGAAAAATCATACCCATTTTCACCTTGCCAAAATAAGATAGGATATTGTAACGCATCATATGATCGATGTGTTTCTGACAAACGCTGCTTTCTAAATTTTCACCCACAACGACAATAGCGACTTCATCAATTGCTGGCGCGCTAAAGCGTATTGAGTGTTGTCCTGCAGGCGTTTTATCGGCTTTGATGACAATTTTGTGGTTATCAGATGGCATGCGGTCTTAAATAATGCAACCAATTCGTTGTAGTGATGGGAAAACATTTGGAGTTGTTCCACAATTGGTGTTTTCACCAAATTGTTGTGTGCACAACGCTGATCGACTTGTCTTGCTAAATAGGCCATAAAATAAATTTGCAAATATTTGTATTCACTATCCGGCGTTGGCAATAAGGAACCTTGTTAGATGATATATTTGTCCCTGAATCTGCAAGGGTAAACAGACAATAAATAGACGTAATATAGAATATTATATAGCGAATTGTTTATACCACTATGTGGCTCTCAAAATACTTTGTCAGCACTGCCATTCGCCCTTCAAATTTTTTTAAACATATTCACTTCTGGCTGCCTTTGGCAATTCACCGATGAACACACCTACTTTAAGCCATTTCAATTGAAAGCTACTGAAGGATCTTGCATCAGGCACGTGGTGGTAAAAGTTTATTATTTTTCAATATACTTACCTTGAAAGTTGGCATAAAATTTTCTTGAACAACTTTAGTTGCGTCAAATGACGTCATTTGAAAGCAATTATTGTATTGCTGGATATGAGTCAAAAAATGTTTAGAATCTGTCCCATTTCCGGAAACCAATGAATACAGAGGCTCTGGTGGCGGTACCAATGGCGTCAATTTGACTTTACCGCTCGCGCAACACAATCCAGGGGCTTCGTTTTCTAACTTAAATGTCTTAAAATGTTGATTCAATAGCAACGATTTGCTGTGAACTGTAATCGATTTCCACGTTATAATTACATGCAGTTCGATATGGGTTAAAAGCAACATCTCTACTTTGTTGATTTCGATTAAATCGATTCCGTTCAACTTCATTCCGCGTTTCGCGTTGCTCGTCAGTTTGACTTGCTCTTGTATATCTTTGACTTGCAGCATAGCAAGTTCTGCGACTTAAGTTTGTACGTCTAATTGCTGGCATTTTTAAAAACAAAAATTCTACAGAAAAAAAATATTCTATTGTATTCTCGTAGCCATGCCTATATAGGACAGTAATTGTTAGCTAGTTGCTCATTCTCTTTTGCTGTTGTTTTACTTTTTCACTATTATAGATACAAATATTTGCCTCTGTCCGCTCAACTGGCTATCACTTTTTACCAACCAGCTGAGGAGCATATAAATTTGACAATTCGAACGCCTGCTGGCTTTGGCTTTGTTATGTTTTCATTTAAAATTTATTTTTGTGCCGGCAGGAGCTCCGTGACAGTTACCAAACAACAAAATAAGCTTAAAATAACGTGCTTTTCAGAGTGCTAACAGTGTTAATAATGTGATTTTAGTTAAGAACTCGTTGTCAAGCGTTGTTTGCAAATGGCATTTTATATTTATTTTCTTTTAAGTAAGTTGGGGTACATTGATACACATGACTTCGGGGAAGTTTGATACGTGTCAATGTGCCCCACTTTTCCAATGTTTGATATGTAAACATCTCAGGTAACTTCTGAACTTTCAACGTCAAAACTATCCATAACCCCTGCAGCTATAAGGCCTTATCCTAAAATTAACAAAATTGGCAATGGGCAAATTTTATCTAGATACGAAGATGGAAACGATTTTCACGTATCTTTTTTAAAACGCAAGCCGACTGGAACTTTTGTGTTTCCTGATGTTAAAGATGAGGCTTCTGTTCATATTTCTGACATTGTCGTGAAATTACCAAATCCAATAGTCAAGAAAGGCACAAGCAGAACAGCTTCTCTATTTAATTTTAAGATAAATTTCTCTCCCTATAACATTTCTATATAAGCAACATGTACTATATTATATATTTAGTATGCAACGTTGAATTACTTACCAAACTATAAAAATAATATTCTTAATCAATTGGAAGACTTATTGTGACAACCGAAGACTGTTTAGTTTATAATTAAAATACCAAATTCCTTGTTAATTTATGTTATTAGCTGATGAAAGAATTTATTTTTGTTATTGAAATTAATTTAAACCTATGTTATGTTACCATGGATTACCAAATACTTAAATATATGCCAACAAATTTCTTAGAATAAATATAACATTAAATTTATCTAATATAAATAAGATAAAACTACAATGTACCCATCAAATATGTTTGTATGTTACTGCTGTCAATATGCTGCATTTTTTTTGAGTTCAAATGAAAACTGTATCAAAGTGCCCCAACTCGCCCTACTAACAAAAAGTTCCCGGAATGTAAGCAGAAAATTGAAAATACAAGCTTATTCATCTAAATCTATATTGTCCCCTTCAGAGAAGTCCCCATCGACTGTAACACACTTATGCCAGCGCTTGATCCAATCCTCGAAACATTATTTATATTCGATTTTCGGCATGTCCATCAGTGCTTCCTGCGATTTTTCCATTACTTCCTCTCGGCTGCTGAAACGCGTTCCCCGAAACGCGTAGTGGTTTTTTAACTCGAACAGAAAGAAGTCACAAGGAGCCAAATCAGGTGAATTCGGTGGCTGTTGAATGGTATTTGTTGCATTTTTCATAAAAAAAAAAATAAACGACCGCGACGGTGCGTTATCATGGTGTAAAATCCACGAGTTTTCTTCCCACAATTCTGGTTTCATTTGGCGAATTACTTCACTCAAACGTCTCATAACGCCCAAATAATACTCTTTGTTTACTGTCTGGCAAAAATTTATGATGCACTACACCGTTGTAATCCATGAAAACCGTGAGCGTTGCCTTCTTTTTTGACTGAAAACGACGTGATTTTTTTGGTGTCTGCATTTCATGTCGTACTCATAAACCCACGTTTCGTCTCCAGTAATGATCCTTTTGATAATTGTGTGATCGGATTCAGCCTCGCAAATCATCTCTTTTGCGACGTCAACGCGGTTTCTTTTTTGCATGAAATTGAGGTCTTTTGGCACCAACTTTGCTGCTACACTACGGAAACACAAATCATTAACCAAAATATCTTGGACGGATCCATAGGCAAGGTTAATTTGCGGTTATTGACTAACATTTCTTTTACTTCATCAATGTTTTCGTCGGTTTTCGATGTCGATGGTCTGCCACTGCGTTTATCATATTCGATTGACTCAACGCCAATTTTGAACCGCTCCTACCACTGGTAAACGACTGTTTTTTTTTTTAGAGAATCGTTGCCGAAATACTTTTCCAACATTTCGAACGGTGGCGCATCATTAAATCCGTTTTTTACGCAAAATTTAATACAAGTTCGTTGTGGCAAATTTAAAAGCATTTCTAAAATTGAAAAAAATCGTCAGCACACACAGAGATAGAAGTACTCTTGGCTACGTAACTTTTGCAAATGTCAAGGTATGACGCTAAGATTTAGAAGGAATGTCAACAACAGACTTACCAACTTAACAAAAAAAAAAAACAGAACTCAAATCGGAACAATGGGAGCGCCACACGGTGGTGTCCCCCGTGAACTTTTTGATCAAGGTGGTATAAACAATTATGACGTTTGTAATCGTTCAAAATATGACAGACTGCCACTAAATTTCTATTGACCGAGACTCCAGACGACATTAATCAAATTGTACATGTAGTTGTTTATACCAATTCAAAAAATAATTTCATTACGTTCATCGATAAATTTTCCAAACATTCAGTTGCATATTATTTAGAAAACAGACACAATGCAACACCTAAAAAAAATTAGACTTTGTATATCAAATCAATATAAAAGACTTTTTAAGGCAAGAAAAAATAGATTTTAGTAAACTATATTGTCATACCGGAAATAGCAACATTGAGATATTCCATAACTCCCATCAGTGAGAAGCTTAGAATCTTATGCATAGAAAACTCGACTCTTACAATTCAGGAAAACAATTTTTAAAGCTGTATAGTTTTATAATAAATCAGTTAATTCAACGGCTAAAGATAGATCAGTAGGTATATCAAATGGAAAAGTTGACAGGGAAAATTTGAGTGAGGCAGTAAAAGGATATAAAAATAGGACATTGAACAAAGCAAATAGGAACAGGAAAGATTTCACTAAAGTAGATGAGAAAGGGTATGTTAAGAACCATAAAGCTCTTAGACATAAGGAACAGCCTAAATATAGAAAGCCTAAGCTAGGCAAAATTCACATAACTTGAAACTTCCTGGAAAGTTTTTGAATAGCGTTAATTTTGAAAATAATTGCAGTGAGTTAATTAAAGTAAATTTTATATTAATACTGATATCGATTTATGTTAAAATATGAACTGATTAACTATGTATCTGGCCATAAAATATAAACCTCACAGGATCCAAACAGCATTTATTTAATTTTTGGAAGTATTTAACCGTTTAATTGTTGACTTTAGAGAAGCTCAAAAACAAGTGTACTATTACTTTAGTTTTGAAAAGGCAATATTTTTTAAAACCACAATAATAAAAGAAAAAACTCAGGTGAATTTTAAATATTAAATATTAAGGAAAAGGCTACTTTGAAACCAACAGTACGAACATACCCATGACAGTCGAACTATTGAAGCAGAAAAAATTACGTCGTATGAGCCATATTTTCCCAATTCCGAAAAAAGGATACCCTATAACTTGTCCTTCATTCTTCTTTATGTCGCATTGATCTTCTCTTTAACCGTTACAAGTATATAGTAGTGGTGCCGAGCGCTGAACACTTAGAGGAGCAAATGAAAGCGCAATTTGCTATTGTAACAGTTGTCTTCGATCCGAAGGAAGAGATACAAAAACGAATAGTAACATGAATCAAAGCTTAAGAATTAAAAGAGTTTGAACCTTAGTACCACTGCAGTCCGGAAAATCTTCAAGCCCCTACGAGGAAACAACGCGATTAAGTAAAGCGACCAATGCAGATAAATAAGGGCCTCACGTAACCTACAGACAATGCACGAGTATGTTACAACTAGTGATGATTAGCTAGAAGGTCATGAATCAGGAATTTCAACGACCGGAATAATTTGAATGGTAGATCTTAATGCTCCTGCCCGTTGCGTAACACTCAAGTAAAAAGAAATCGCTAGTGGCTGCGAAGTGCATCAAGGAGCAGACTAACTGAGAGCTCACAGTAGTGACAACTAAGCGCGTAAGAAAATAAAAGCCCAGGACATCTACAGCCTTGTCTGTTTGTCAAAAACATCTTAAATAGGACGATAATTTATTTTAAAATTTAACATTTAAATTTCATTTCTAGACTATTGTTCAAAATATATGCAAAGGTTAACAGAAGCGGTAACTGCGAACTGCGGTTACATCTAAAGTCATTATAAGGTAATACAAAACAGATGATTGATTTCCGTTTCAAGGTAACTTCTCAGCCCCCTTGGTGTCTGTAAATGGGCATTTAAAAAAAAAGGAAACATTTTACCATTTCAGTCATGAGAACAAATAAATAGGCTTCTCGAATTTGCTGTCTATCCATAACTGACAAACCTCTCACATACGAGGGGCGTTCAATATATTTTCGATATCGATATGAAGGAAAATGCGAATTCAATTTAAATTGTTTTTACTTTTCAATATAATCTCCCCTAACATTAATGCATTTGTTACATCTTGAGATAAGCTTTTTTAAACCCTCAAAAAAATAAATTTCCTCCTCCTCCATTTATTGCCGACTTGAGTTCTTCATCATCCGAAAATCTTTTTCCACGAAGACATTTTTTCAAATCCGGAAACAGGAAATAATCACTAGGGGCAAGGTCTGGACTATAGGGTGGGTGTTGGATTTCTTCGAAACCACAATCTCGCGCAGCAGCCTTGGAAACTCGCGCCGTGTGAACAGGAGCGTTGTCATGAAGAAGCAACACACCCGCTGCGAGTTTACCCCGTCTTTTCTTTTTAATTTCCTCCCGCAAATTATGCAAAGTGGAAGCGTGGGATGTGGCGTTGATGATTTCACCTTTTTTTTTTGTACTCAATGAGCAAGATTCCCTTTGAGTGCCAAAAAACTGTGGCCATGAGCTTCCCGGCAGACGGAGTGACTTTGAACTTCTTCGGGGGGTCTGTTCCTTTTTTATGCCACTGCATGGACTCTTGTTTGCTTTCAGGGTCATAGTGGTGGACCCATGTTTCGCCCCAGTAACAATTCGATCCATAACACCGTCCGCGTTCTCACTACACATCTCCAAAAGCTCTCTACAGCATGCGATTCTCACTTTTTTCTGAGGCGCTGTGAGCATTCGTGGCACCCACCTTGCACTGACCTTTGAAAGGTTAAAATGGTCATGAAGAATGGTGTGAATGGTACCAATTGAAAGCTTGGTGATCTCTGCCATCATTTTCACCTTTATTCGGGCATCCTCAAGAACAAGTTTTTCGACTTCTTTGATGCTTTCTCCCGTACAAGCAGTAGCCGGGGCGCCGGAGCGGGGGTCGTCTTCAATGCTCTCTCTGCCCCTCTTGAACTCACTTGACCACTTTTGCACAGTTGATAATGAAGGTGCGGAACCCTGGTAAACAGCTACCATCTCTTCATGAATAGTTTTTTGACTTTTTCCTTGCTTAGTGAGAAATTTAATTACAGCGCGATGCTCAATTTTCACCATCATCGTCTCAGTTGCCATTATGATTCTGTTTAACTAGAGATAAAACGCGAATTAATAATCACATTTATATGAAATTTTACATGAATGCACTAAAATAATAGTATTACTTGCTAAATAAGTCAATTTCACCCCAATACCGAGAATATGTTGAACGCCCCTCGTAAATCACTCTATTATGCTGAAAGAACAAGAAAACAATTTCATGACACCGAACTTTACCAATATTCACTCACAAGCTAAGGAGTGCTTTTTCAAACGTGACACCTTTCATTTTCCTTTTTTTTTTCGAAGTGCCAGTAAGACTTCACAAAACAGCAAAAACCCTCGTCCTCAACTATGTATTTTAACAATGTAATCTATAACTACCCACTTAAGGGATTGACTGACATTAAAAAATCACCTACCCGCTCAAAGATCATTGATCACCTTACTCGCAAAAACAAAGCAAAGTTACTGGTAGATAACGCGGAGGTTTTAACAACAAACCAGCTACTGAATCTGTAAAGAACAACAAGTACCTCAGCTCAACCAGTTAACCATGCCATGGAGTATACTATAATTATTGGGGCTGGATTCAAAACATACACATCTAGACATACACACACGTAAGCTAGGTAACATAAGCCGATCTAACAAAGATCGTGAGCTGGCAATTATAACCTCAAGCCACACGGCGAGACAGTTGATTGGTAGCTTATTGTATATTTTCGACAGCCTTCATGGTGCACAAACGTATTGTGGAAATGTCCTTGTGTTGATGAATTCTTGTATCTTGCACTTACATTCACTCCCTCTGGGGTTGTTTATTTTTTGACTTTGAACAGGGATGTAAAAACGTAAACCAAAAACATACATCTGGCGATTTGGATTCAAAGTATGTGTGAGTATCTGAACAGAAACGATTTTCGAATAGGCATTCTACAATATCCTTAAAATATTCCACAACAGAATGGACAAAAGAAAATCAAAAGACAAAATAAGTATAAGATATTGGTGAGGTATAGTATTTTTGAAATTAATGTAAACAATATGCAGAAGAAATAAATCCAGGGAGACTTGAATACCACGGGAAGGTTTCTGGAGCTCGATATGAAAAAGGAGCTCGTTGCAGAAACTAAAATATTTGCTGCATTTTTTTTTTGTTTTCTAATAAATTTATTTATTATCTAATAAATTTATTGAAAATAGTATTGAGGAAAGGATAATACGAGGGTTGTCTGAAAAGTTTCCGACCGAACATTTATTTTTTATTTTTCTACATAGTCGCCTTGTAACTCTACACACTTCTCCCAGCGATGTTCCCATCTCTCTAACCCATCCAAATAGTACTTGGCGTTTTTCTCTGCTTTTCTCTGTCCTCCGAGCGCAGTTTTTAGATAAGGGAACAAAAAGAAGTTGCTTGGGGCTAGATCTTTTGAATACTTAAGAAGGATGGTCAAGCAGTTCAAACCGTAATTCATGGATTTTCGCCATGGCAACCGCTGAGGTGAGAGACGGCGCGTTGTCTTGGTGAAACAGGATTTTCTTTTTCTGCAAATGTGGCCTTTTTCCCGCAATTTTTGCCTTCAGCTTGACAAGTAATGATGTGTAGTATGCTCCTGTAATGGCTTTTCCTTTCTGAAGATAATCGATTAAGATAACTCCTTTACTATCTCAAAAAACAGCCGCCATCACTTTCCCAGGCGAAAAAACAGTTTTTGCTTTTTTGGAGCCGGCTGGCCCTTTTCAGTCCATTGTTTTGACAGAATTTTTGTCTCGGGCGTATAATGGTGTATCCAAGTTTCATCTACAGTAATTAATCGGCGGCAAAACTCAGATTTACTGCGCCTAAACTGCGCCAACAGAGCGTTGGAAATGTTCATTCTAATACGTTTTTGGTCTAACGTAAACAAACGCGCACCCAGCGCGCGGACAGCTTTCTCATGCCTAAACCTTGATTTAATATGTAACAAACACGTTCTTTGGACATTTTCATAACCTCTACTATCTCTCTCACTTTAATTCGGCGGTCGTCTAACAGCATTTGGTGCACTTTAGCATTGTTATCGTCAGTGGTTGCAGTTTTTGGACGTCCCGAACGTTCATCATCTCCCAAGTTCTTACGGCCACGTTTAAATTCAGCTGCCCAAAATTTCACTCTAGTAAATGATGGTGCAGAGTCCCCATATACAGAGTCCAACTCATTTTTGATTTGCGTAGGCGTATTGCCTTTCAAAAACAAGAATTTAATAACAGCTCGATACTCAATTTTTTCCATTTTCACAAAAAACACTCACATCGACTCACTCAAACGACTGTCAACTAAAAACTGCGCTTCCAAAATGACTGAAGCTTCGGTAAGTAACTGTCAGAAGATACACAGCTAGCATTCACTAGCTTTTATTGACGAGTGCCGCTATCTTTACGTTGCGGTCGGAAACTTTTCAGCAAACCCTCGTAGGTCGTATGAACAAAAATTTAGTATTTGCTCAATATTGCTAATAATTGAGTTATACTAAGTATTAGTTAGTAGTTATTATTAAATATTATCAAGTATGATCAAGTATTATTAAGTATTTCGTAGTGCGAATTCTTGTAACAATTGAGTATTATTAAATATAATTGAATGTACAAATAATAACTCGATTATACTCTAAAATATTGAAGTTGATCAATCAGTAGCTTGATAATCAGCGCCACTGCTCATTTCAAATTTCGAAAATTGATTTCTTATAGGGAAACTCCTTCAAAAAAATTTAAAATGGTTGGCTCGCTACCTGAAGCTATCATCCAAGGATCTAAGTACTTTGGTAATTGCATTTTCGTATTTTTAAGGTCAAATCTTTGATTAAGTTGGTTACATAGTTCTATACACATTTCGAGCGTATATGTGGCACAGTACTACATACGTAGTACAAGTGGTAACGCTGTTCCCAATATGGATTCGGGAATAAGTCCAAACGTGGAAGTGGTAGTTTAATTGCTGGATTTGTGTAAAGATGCATTTGAGTTGCAAAAAGAAAAGAAAAAAAGGATTTGGGTGAAGTCGTGGAGAAAAATGAGGGATGAATGTGGTTCATTTCCCTTTATTATTGTACAAGAGAGCTGCAAATTGGTGATGAGCAATCTTTCTTCAATTAATTATTTAAGGATGAATAAGCAAACCTTTCAGTTGCTCCTTTTGCTAATAAAAGACGATCTGCTGAAAAAAAAACACCAATATGAGATCCGTAATTACACCAGAGCAAAAGCTGGCAGCAACTTTGAAATTCCTCGCAACTTTGAGATACCTGATTTCGACATAGATACCTTTCGAACATAGGTGAAAGGTAAAAAGGTAAACAAAAATATTTAACCGAATTTGATTTACATATTTTAATTGAAATAAATATTTATAATTTACAAAACCTTTGAGCAGATAAAGGCTCTCCTCCACTAGATAACATTTTCAAATCAACTAATGGCACGGGTACTAACTTTGAAATATGGATTGCAAGTGAGTGTCCAAATGAGTAAAGCATTTTATTGGGGTTCGATTGCTGAGCTGCGTAGTCACTTACCAATAAAATAAAGCTATAAAAAGAACACTCATCATTCAGTCTTTGTTTCGAAGTTTTGTCCCACATACCTTGTTCGCTTAGTTCATCTTCTACGGCACTTTAGCATCCAGAGCTGACCAGTTTACCTTTGTAGCTTATGCCCATTTCCGTTGGTAGTTCCACAGTTTTTTCACGAAAAATTCTCCCAGGAAAATTCGGTGCTGACTTATTAGTGGTTCCCCTAACAAATAACGTATTGGGTATAGTACGAGGGCGGGTCAATAAGTCCGTGACTTTTGGATTAAAACAGATTTTTTAATAAAAAAATAATTTTATTTTTCAATGTAGTCTCCCTTGAGCTCTATACACTTTGTCCAACGCTTCTCCAATTTTTTTATCCCTTCCAAAAAAAATGATTTGTCGAGGTCCTCAAAATAGGCCTTTGTTTGCGAGATGACTTCATCATTGTCCGGGTTTCAGATATGATTTTTTGTGCTTGGGGTTATCGTAATGGATTCATTTTTCATCACCAGTAACAATCCGATGCAAAAATGACTTCCTTTTGTGGCGTTCTAGCAGCATTTCGGACATGCAAAACCGCCTTTCGACGTCTCTCGGCTTGAGTTCATGTGGAACCCAATTTCCTTGCTTTTGAATATATCTAGCTGCTTTTAAACGTTTTGAAATGGCTGCTTGAGTGACACCCAAGCAACAATCTTCATCGAGTAATGCTTCCAGTTCTTCATCTTCAAACTTTTTTGGCTGCCCAGGACGTTCATCGTCTTCCAAGCCAAAATCACCACTTTTGGCACGTTCGCTCAGTTAGCGCATGTTCACCATAAACTTACACCACAATACGATGACTTTCGGCAGCAGTTTTCTTCAATTAAAGCAATGAAGAAGAACTCCCCGCAAAAACACTTTTTCAGGCACAAAGTTCGACATATTTGAGGGAAAGAAAATTATTGTTGCTTACGCTTCAAATGAATGACACATACTGAAATGACGTACAATGACAGTAGCTTTCCAACGCATGTTCCAATGGAATAATACAAGTTACGCCATCTCTTAGCAAACCGCACAAGTTGTAGACCCAATAATTCGTTTATCACACAAAATAATTTACAGCACTTTGAAACTGTTTGTTTTATTTTTAATGCTGATGAAAGCGGATTCTGTTCCGACCCCAGCCGTCTGAGAGCAATTGACGAAAAAGGAAAACCTCTGTATCAGGTGGGTCTGGTAGAGAATCCACTACCGTTTTAGCATGCGTTTCAGTAAAAGGTTTCGCATTGCCACGCCTTATTGTATTTAAAGATGCCGCTGTTCAAGACAGGTGGGCCTCTGCGGACGCCTATCCTGGAACACTTTTTGGAGCATCAAAAAACGGCTGCAATTTTTCACTGGTTTTCTGACGCGTTTATTCCATATATAATCAATATCAGGACCTTTCACAGTATGCCGAATCAAAAGGCTCTTCTACCTTATGATGGCCACATGAGTCAAATTAGCGTGCATATCGTTCAGGCAGCTATGAGCTATAACGTTGGCCTAACCCGATTTCCGAGTCAGCTAACGGATAGGCTGCAACATCTTGATAAGACTGGTTTTGGTCCTGTGAAAACAGCTTGGGATAAGTTACTGGTAACTCATAGAATGATGATGGAAAAAGGCACAGGGCGACTAACTAAGGAAAATTTTGTGTAACTTCTTGGAGAAATTTGGGCGTCATCTCTTCCGCCATCAAATATAATTTCAGGATTTGAATCCACAGGCATTTTCACATTTAATCCTGAGAGATACCCAAAATCGCAATTTAACGCCAACGATTTGAGGGTTTATGAAGACTCCATGGCTTCGTCCATTACAACAACTGTTTCGGTAACAGACCCCACGTTAAACAGGATATTTTAATTGGTAGGATTTGTTCCGCAATAATAAGGCTTCTACCTACAATAAAATTTATTTTCAGATACTGTTAATATACTAGATGGAGTGAAAAGTGACCTCCTTGACCGCCAGAATGCGCTGCTACTGCAAAAAAGGTTATGGTGCCTTGAAGTCCATTCGTATTTAGGCAGACATGCCAACAACATGATTGTTTTTGACGTGTTTGACATCATGTTGAGTATTTTCTTTCTCTCATAAAACATTTTTCTATGAAAGGCAAAACGGCGAATGAAACAAAAAAAAAGTTGGATAAATATTATGGGGCTAATGCTCCGTCAGCTTACACCATAGACGGCAGATACCACAAAGATTAGTACCGAGCGCACACGCCATATTTTGAGAAGTATTCTGCATATGAAAAAGTCATTCTGCCGCTCCTGACCAAAAACACGAACGCGAGAGCACTTCGAAAGAGTGTTTGCTGATGCGTAGTCGGGCGGACTTTTGGCGTCGATTGGTAACTGGATTTGGATCATTCGGACTATTATCTCTTCTCAAAAGATGGCTCATCAATAAAAAATTCAGCTCACGCGAGGAAATCATCAACGCCACGGAGGAGTATTTTGCAGACCTTCCGGAAAATTACTTTTCGGACGGGATCAAGAAGTTGGAAAATCGCTGGAATAAGTGTATCAAACTAAAAGGGGTCTATATTGAATAATATAAAAAAAACATTTAAAAAAAAAAAATTTTAATTCCCAAGGACGTCACTTTTCACTCTATCTAGTATGTGATGTTATCGCGATTACCCCTTCTCCTGCAACGACATTGAACTTAATCTCACTGCGGAATGTTGAATCAGGGCTTAATTTGAATACTAATACCACAGCCACATCCTCAAATGCACAATGTAAAGCTAGATATTTGCTCAAATTAGAAAATATCCTAACATTTTCTTCTTAATTTTAGTTCCCATTAATATGAGGAATATTTTTTTCCCATCACGTCCAGATGAAGAACAGGCTGCAAAATCTTCCCCTGTAAAGACTTTAATACCACGTCTAAAACAACTAAAATATGTTAAAATATTGGCTTCTGGAGATGTTGTTGCCCGGAAGCGGACAAGAAAAATACTCGGATAAATTAAGACCAAGCTCGAAAGGAAGAAGCCGCGCAAGAAACTTCAGCAGACAGAAATTTTGTCATCCAACGAAGAAGATGATCCTATCTTACCATCCAGCAACGACGTTTCATTTGGCGCTGAAGAAGTGGATAAAATTGAGCTGGAACCAATAAATCATTTGAGAGATCTCCAACCTGCTGTGGATTTCCTAAATGAGGGTCTAGGTCATGAATGGACTGTATTCATTTACCCCGAATTGGGCATTTTCATGAAATTGTTGATTGGGCAAATGTAAACAGCAAATATTAAGAGTTGTATTCAGTTTTGGTATATGCATTTCATATTGTTTCCATGCTAATAGTGTACATTCTTCATAAACTGTAATTAGTATTATCTAAATCCGACAGAAAATACAAACAACGGAAAAAAAATAAGCGGAGAACTTCGGAAAAAATGTGTTCATGTTTACAATTACCCGGTGTAATATGCTTTTCAAGGCGCTAACTATTTTCCAAGTTTTGTGTTCAATTATCACTTTTACTGCCATTAGTCAATCGTTAATTTTTGAGACCCTTACGATTTTATTAAGTAGCTCCTTCGCTTTCGTTCGCAGGTTGAAGTAGCGTGCCCTGCTTCCGACATTTCGCCACTTCGTTACTTGAACGTATGTATGTTATACCGAATTCTCTTTGCCGTAATACGTTTTCTAGTACGAAATTTTTGCTCATTGTGATGAAGTTCCCCCTTGCAATGAGTAGTTTGCTCCTGATAAATATCATATTGCTCGCCTCCGGAAACCGTTGAGCACTGAAACGGACACTTCTGTTTGCACCCGGGGTCAATTCTCGTTCTGTGAAGCTGTGAAGTTATAAAATTTTTATCATTTGAGGTTTCACAGAGATTTTTCATTTTATCACTTCACGAACACGCCTAAAGCGATTCTCGAACTCGTCGTGAAAAATAGCTGTCAAATAGTGTACTAAACAGTACTAAATGATAAATGCTGTCATTTCTCTGTCAGTTTTGCCTTTGCTTTTTTGTGTTTAGAAAAATATTTTGTTTGTGTTGTTAAAATATGTCCAGAGTTATCATTCAAATAATTATCAATAATAGACGCCGTATTGACCAAAGGTGCTTACTTTCATTAAATATTTGCTTTGTAAGAAAACTCATAAAATATTTTTCTTCAAGGAATAAATTGAGAATATTGCGGCGTACACTTCGCGATGGGCAAAATCCGTTCCAAACTACCACTGAGGAGAATTTTATTCAACTGTACAGATTTCCAAAACGACTGTGTTTGGAGCTAATAGAGGAATTAAAGCCACCCCTCAATATAAGTCAACGAATAAGTGGAATTCCAAATCATGTAAAAGTGTTGTGTGCCCTAAGGTTTTTCGTCACTGGCAGCTTTCAACATGCTATTGGACAAGATTCTTTATCTTCATTATCTCAGACATCAGTGAGTCGCTGTGTGACGGAAGTTTCCACGCCATTAAATAGAATAGCCCACAGATATGTCAAGTATCCTACCAGAGATGAATTTATGGTTTTCCCGGTGTAGTTGGATTAATTGATGGGACGCACATAAAAGTATCAGCCCCAAGGGGAGAAATTGAACATGTTTTCTATTGCAGGAAAGGTGGCCATTCGTTAAATGTTCAAATCATATGTGGGGCTGATTTTACTTTTTCTGTGCAAATGCACAATATGATGGAACAGCTCATGATACATACGTTTGGCGGCGATCTAGAGTTAAATCAACACTTGAAGATCTATACAATGAAGGAGAAAGAAATTTCTGGCTAGTAGCTGACAGTGGCTAGCCGTGGGTTATGACTCCTATTCTAACAACTACCACCGAGACTGAAAACAGATAAAATGCCACTCATAACCAGATAAGAGCACTTATGGAACGATGCATTGGTGTTCTTAAAAGCTGATTCCGCTGCTTGTCTAAAGAAAGGGTATTATTTTACAGCCCAGCAAATGCAGGTGTTACAATATGTGCTTCACAATGCATTGATCAAAGCCAGGATTCCATTTTTGGAGAGCGAAGAAATTGAAAACACTATTGAAATAGACGTGATAGCGATGACCTGCAATCTAATACAAATCAAACTCTACATTAAGGAACATGTATTCGAATCAGAATTGTTGGTCAAGTGTTTGCTCGTTAAAAAAAAGCAATTGCACAATAAAGAAAAAATAAAATACAAGGTTATAGTTTTTAGTAAAAAAATAAAAAAAACCTTTGGTTTAACTTATTGTTTTATATTTGCAATCGTTCTAGTAACTGATCAAGTTTAGATTTTATTTCTAGTTGGATTTGATTATTTTCTTATATAAGCTCTATTTTCTTTCCTCGAGCTTTAATTTTTTCATTTATATTTCTTTAAAGAACTTGAAAACATCGTCGGTGGAGTCGTAGAGGGTTCTCTTTCGCTTTTGTTGTCTTTCTGATGTTACAGGAAGAATTGTCTCTTCTATTCTTCCCAAATGTTGATGCGATCTTGAATCTTCTTCCTGAATGTCTTCCAGAATCCAATCCTCAGCATAATCTAGGTCTTCATTTGTTTCCACTGTAATTTTTGGTTCAATGGTGACCGGTTCGAAGCCTAACTCACTAACGAATTGCGAAAGGCCTTCAACTGCTTCCGATGTTATGATCGAAATAATTCGGCGATCTATTTCGGGTAGGTCTTTTATTTGAAGAATGCCATTAACACCGCTTTTACGCCGTTGCTCTTTAATGGCACTGTCTCGGCTTCGTACAACTATTCTATTAAAAAAACAATTAGATAAACTTAATCACCTCTTTCATTATTAAATAACTCACGTGTGAAAAAAAAAACACAAAACAGTGCCCGCTCCTGGTCGTAGTACTGTTGCTTGCACTCGGTCACTGCCTTTACTGTATTTATCATACGGTACGGGCAGTGACTGAGTGTATGTACCAACTGATGGATAGCGGGTTGTGTGTGAAGATTTTGTTGGTGCACTGTTTCATATTGTTGTAAGGGCATAACACCTACAGCAATTTGATTCAGTAAACCATCGTCAGAATTTTCACTTCGCAGCCCTTCTTAGTATCGTCGGTGTTTGTGTTTACTGTGTTTGTTTGTGATTATGTCTAGGGAATTCAGGGTGGACGTAGCCAATATACGCGGGCTAAAAAGTAATCACTTTTCTGAATACGTTCATGTATGTAAGTACCGACCAGCTGTTTTGGCACTTAGTGAAACACAGGTAGATCCCCGCCCACACCTCTCAGACCACCCTGATCTGAAGCTACCTGGCTACGAACTAGTGCCACTATTCTTTCCCCATCGCGGTCTCACCATTTATGTGCGTAGTGATGTAGCTTACCAAATTCCACCACAATGTAGTCCCTGTTCCAATCCGGAATTCAATTTCAAGTGGTTAAAATTCCATCTCCGTAAGCAAATTATCCACTACTGCTTTATTTACAGAAGCCCCAAACTGGACAGCAACTCGATCTTCCACGAGTTTGATGCACTGTCTGATTCCATTCAAAGAATTGTATCCCTGTAACTTCATACTAAAATCGTGATTACAGGCGATTTCAATATACACAATTCTGGTTGGCTTCGACATTCTGGACAGACAACACCCGAAGGACGGTGTATTGAGATCTTCGCTGCGGAAAATAACTTAACCCAGCTCGTAAATGAGCCCACATTGATACCAGACGTTAATAGTCAAACCGTCAACACCGTGGACTTACCCCGACAAGTACTACGTTGATGTGTTCTCTCCTCTAGGCTCGTCGGACCATTGTGTCATATCAGCTAAATTCTCGTAAACCCACCACACAGTTAGAGATTCCTAAAAGAACCGTATGGCAATACGAGAAAGCCAATTGGAGCGGACTTAACAACGTCTTAAGGAATTTTAACTGGTCGTTACGTTTCCTCGATAAAGACGTGGATGCCGCTGCTGACATGATCACAGAAACTATTCTCTTTGGAATGAGATGCTTTATCCCCCATCGGATGAAGAGTATCAAACCAAAAGAAAAGGCATGGTACGACTCGAGCTGTAAAGAGGCCGAGAATTGTTTTTTCGGTCCTACAAGACCAACCCGACAGAGGAAAATCGAAAAAAGTTTAAACAAGCCAGAAATGACTGCAACGTCTTTCTCAAGGGTGTGAAATTCCAATACGACCAAAACCTGAGACAAAAAATACTGCAATGTCCCAAAGGCAGTAAAAATTTTTGGTCATTCGTCAAAAACATTAGAAATTCTGCCTCATCCTCCATCCCAGCGCTCATTTGCAATGACATTCCAGCTGTCAGCTCTTTGGACAAGGCCAATCTGCTTGCTGCACACTTTGCGGCTAGCTCAACACTCCCAGACTGTGCTTTGTCCCCGCCTACACTTGGGTGCGTCGAATCTACAATGGGACGAATCCACTTTCGCACTCGTGTAGTAGCAAGAGTATGCAAAGATCTCAACATGCATAAATCCGCTGGTCCAGATGGTATATCTCCCCTTCTTCTGAAGAGGTGTTCTTCTATGCTGGCAAAACCACTGCGTAAGCTTTTTCATCAGTCCTACTCTTTAGGACTCTTTACGAGCAGATGGAAAACAGCATTTGTCCAGCCCGTCCCTAAAAAAGGCGAATCTTCTTCTCTATCCTCCTACAGACCCATTGCACTTACGTCCCTTCTTTCCAAGGTCATGGAAACGCTGATAAATCGTCAGCTCATGAAATATCTCGAAACACGAAAACTTCTCAATGACCGGCAATATGGATTTCGTAGCAACAAGTCCACTGGTGATATGATGGCATGTCTCACCGAAAAGTGGAACCAAAGAACCAAAGCGTACATCAATCTGGCGAAAGCAAGATAGTTGCACTTGATATTTCTAAGGCATTTGACAGAGTTTGGCATCAGGCTCTTTTGTCGAAAATGCGTGCTTTTGGGATCGACGGCTCGTTTCTTCAATGGATTAGAAATTACCTTTCGGAACGTTCAATTCAAGTTGTCTTGGACGGTTTCAAGTCTGATATTCACAAAATAAATGCTGGTGTGCCCCAGGGCTCCGTTCTGTCTCCGACACTCTTTTTAATCTTCATCAACGATCTCTTGTCTGCTACTTCTAATCCAATTTATTCCTTTGTTGATGACACCACTCTCTGCTTCTTATATTCGTTCCCGGACTCACACCCCTGCTATTCGGCTGTAGAACGGGAGCGGCAGCGTATGCTAAGCTCATTAAATTCCCATATTAACAGCATAACCAATTGGGGAACTATCAACCGAGTGGAATTTAATCCTTCCAAAACTCAATGCTGTCTGCTGTCATTAAAGCGAAATTTAAACACCCAGCCATTATCCATGAATGGCACTTGCATCGTCCAAACCGATAAACTTTCCATTTTCGGTATGTGTGTCAGTGACAACTTACATTGGAATGACCATATATTCGATGTCGCCAAAAATGCTGCGAAATGTCTAGGTTTTCTCAAGCGATGTAAGAAATATTTTACCTCCTCTGATCTGGCCACAATATATAAGGCATTTATCCGCCCAAAACTGGAGTACAATGCCCACATCTGGTCAGGTGCTCCTAAAACATCTCTGCACCTGCTAGATGGGATTCAAAACCGTGCGATAAAACTAATTGGTGATACTAATATCAGTCAATCAATTGACACCCTCGAACACCGACGTAAAGTCTCCTGTCTCACTTTGTTTTATCGCTATTTCCACCACCAGTGCTCCATTGAAATTGCCAGTAGCATTCCGCCTATTCAAACTTTCAACCGTAACACTCGTCGCGCTATGAATGCTCATCAATATACCCTCAAGCCCATTTTCGGACGTACTCTAAAATATTGTGATTCTTTCCTAAGCCGTAAAACTCGCTTATGGAATGCCCTGCCGACCTCTGTGTTTCCTGGTCGTTATAACTTGCAAACATTTAAAAACAATGTACATCGGTACCTGTCTTTTCTTCCTCCCTAAATTTCCTTCGCCCGCGCTGTGTACGATCATTTTAAGGGTACAAAAACCCCTTGAGCGCGCGCCGATTATAAAAAAAAAAAAAAAAAAGCTGTTGTGAACCTGCAATTTTATCTGGAAGGCATTCGTATTAAGAATATTTGATAAGAATATTATGGATAATGTTTATCTCAATATATTAACATTCATATTATACATACCACCTTGATCAAAAAGTTCCGATTCCATTATTTCGATTTGAGTTCTGTTTTTTTTGTTAAGTTGGTAAATCTGTTGTTGACTTTCCTTGTAAACTTTAGCGTCATAGCTTGACATTTGCAAAAGTTACGTAGCCAAGAGTACATCTATATACGAGTATGTTGACGATTTTTTACAATTATAGAAATGGATTTAAATTTGCAACAACGAACTTGTATTAAATTTTGCGTAGAAAACGGATTTAATGGTGTGCGAACGTTGGAAATGTTGGAAAAGTGTTTCGCAAACGATTCTCTAAAGAAAACGGTCGTTTACCAGTGGCACGAGCGGTTCAAAAGTCGCCGTGAGCCAATCGAAGATGATGAACGCAGTGGCAGACCATCGACATCGCAAACCTTCGAAAACATTGATGAAGTAAAAGAAATGTTGGTCAATCCTTGCCTATGGATCCGTATAAGACATTTTGGTTAATGATTTGGGTTTCTCGTGTAGCAGCAAAATTGGTGCCAAAAGACCTCAATTTCATGCAAAAAAGAGACCGTGTTGACGTCGCAAAAGAGATGATTTGCGAGGCTGAATACGATCCCACATACATCAAAAGGATCATTACTGGAGACGAGACGTGGGTTTATGAGTACGACACGCAATCCAGACATCAGGCAAGTGAATGACGTTCACCAAATGAGCCGAGACCAAAAAAACCGCGTCGTTTTCAGTCATAAAAGAAGGCAATGCTCACGGTTTCATGATGCAACGGTGTAGTGCATCATGAATTTTTGCCAGAAGGCCAGACAGTAAACAAAGAGTATTATTTGGGCGTTATGAGACGTTTGCGTGAAGTAATTCGCCAAATGAGACCAGAATTGTGGGAAGAAAACTCGTGGATTTTGCACCATGATAACGCACCGTCGCGGTCGTACAGTGCCATCATTATTCATTATTTTTTTTATGAAAAATGCAGCAAATACCATTCAACAGCCACCGAATTCACCTGCTTGTGACTTCTTTCTGTTCGAGTTAAAAAACCACTACGGGGAACGCGTTTCAGCAGCCGAGAGGAAGTAATGGAAAAATCGTAGGAAGCACTGATGGACATACCGAAAACCGAATATAAAAAATGTTTCGAGGATTGGATCAAGCGCTGGCATAAGTGTGTTGCAGTCGATGGGGACTACTCTGAAGGGGACAATATAGATTAAGATGAATAAACTTGTATTTCAAATTTCTGAATACTACATTTTGATCAAGGTAGTAATTCATATTGTAACGCATACTTACTTGTCATTTGCCAAATCAGATTTTTCTTCCAAAAATTCTACCAAAAACATTTTTTGTGTCTCGGACGCTGTTGCTCCTCGCTTGACTTTACAATCCATCTTTTTTTTTCACAGCCGTTCACAGAATAATTTAGCTGCGATAAAAAAGTCTTCATATGAAACAATTTTGACATTTGCCTTCACTTTTTCAGATATCGAGAATCGTATTTAGCGTGAAGCCGTGACAAAATTTTTCACTTCACAGCTTCACAGAACGAGAAGAATTGACCCCCAAGATCGCTTCTCTGCTGTGCAGAAGGAGGTCCTTGCGGCGTGATTACTCATACGTTCACTTCTATGGTGCTGTATTTTTGTACTATTCTGCTTTTATTTACAAATGGGGCGATGGTATGCATGACTATATGAATGTATTTATATTTGACTTCACTTGTGTTCCTCCGGCAGTCTTTAGACGTGGGAACCCGATAACGCGTATGGGAGGTCTCATAAGATTTTAATGCGCCCCAGCCTCATCTGAGGTTTTTCCCCATTTAGTCGCTTTAAGAAGGAGAATGAATTATGACAATATAACTTAGAAGACGTTCCTGCACGGTAGATCCAATTTTTTTCCGAAGTTTTGAAAATGTTTCTAAGCGCTATGATTGCAATCGATGCAAATTGTTAGCAATTAGCTACTACTAGCATGTCTAAGTGGATTTTCATTTAATAAAACATTTCAAAGTCTTCCCTTATTGAAGAATATCTTTCATTTGCGACTACCATGTTTAATAATTTCTTTTGCCATTTACGAAGCAGGGAAGATGGGTCTCATAGTCAAAGGGCATTCAACACAGACGTCATGGACTGAATGTTATCTAAGATAGATAGGGACCACGTGCACCAAGAAAGCTAGCTTACGATCGAGCTGAATGAACAGGCTTTTCTGCTAAGATCCGGGTCCACCTCGGTCTTATTTAAAGTATCTCTCATAGACTCAACAGTTCGAACGCCATGGAAGGAGCACACCCTGGAGAGGTAAATCGCGTAAAAACGTGGGTACGGAATAGCGAGCTCTTTTGACGCTAACTCCGTTATTCGATGATTCCCAGATAGATTCCTTGTAATCCCGTGTATGCATGAGTTATGACCAAGTGCCAATAAAAATTAGACGTGAAGTTTATTTTGAATTGTTATATACGGTGGTATCATTGCTAGAAAATCTAATATTTCAGTTATATGTATTATTGTGCTTATATATTATATGCAGGCTCTTTCAATAGGGACGTTCGACATTTGTTAGTTTATAGCGGCCATGTTGTTGAAGCATCATCTACCAAATTTGTTGTGAATTATTCAGTAGTGTATGTATGTAAAATCACCATGGAAGGTTATAGCGTTGGACAACCTCTGCAAATCATGAAATAATTGGGCTCTGGAGCAGCTTGAAGTTGACCCATATTTCACCAAAACAAAACCATATTTAGAAAAGGGCGCCACGTTTTGGATGAATGGATGTGTGAACAAGCAAAATTATCGGATTTAAGACTATACCAATCCACACGTATCTCTCCAGAACAAAATGCATTGCGAAAAAGTCACCGTTTGATGCGGATTTTGGTCTGCCAGAATTATCTGTCCGTATTTCTTTCAAAACGAGACTGGCATTGCCATAAACGTCAATGGAGAGCGCTATAGATCGATGATACGAGGGCGGGTCAATTGGATTAAAACACAGATTTTTTGATAAAAAAATAATTTTATTTTTCAACGTAGTCTCCCTTGAGCTCTATACACTTTGTCCAACACTTCTCCAATTTTTTTATCTCTTCCAAAAAAAATGATTTGTTGAGGTCCTCAAAATAGGCCTTTGCGAGATGACTTCATCATTGGAGTCAAATCTTTTTCCACCAAGCCATTTCTTCAGGTTTGGGAACAAGAAGTAGTCGCTCGGAGCCAAATCTGGAGAATAGGGTGGATGAGGGAGCAATTCATAGCCCAATTCATGGATTTTTGCCATGGCAACTGCACATGTGTGCACCCTTGCATTGTCTTGGTGGAAAAGAACTTTTTTCTTGGCCAAATGAGGTCGTTTTTTTTTTCAAATCGTCATTGAATCGGTCCAATAAGTTGGCATAATATTCCCCATTGATTGTTCTTCCCTTTTGAAGGTAGTCAATGTGGATTATCCCGCGTGCATCCCAAAAAACAGTCGCCATAACTTTATTGGCTGACAAACCCACCTTGGCCTTCTTTGGCGCCGATTCACCCTTAGAAACCCCCTGTTTTGACTGTTGTTTGTTCTCTGGTGTGTTGTGATGAATCCATGTTTCGTCCACGGTTACAAAACGGCGCAAAAACTCCTACATATTGCGATTAAACAACGCCAAACCTTCCTGTGAAGTTGTTACACGATTGCGTTTGTGGTCGACTGTAAGCAAACGCGGCACCCATCTTGCGGAAAGCTTTCTCATGCCCAAGTGATCATTAAAAATTGAAACCACTGAGCCATGCGAGATCCCTACGGCTTCCACAATCTCTCGCACTTTCAATCTTCGGTCGGCCAACACCATATCGTAAATTTGTTCGATTGTTTCGGGTGTAGAGACCTCAACTGGGCGTCCAGGACGTTCGGCATCTTCAGTGCTTGTACGGCCACAACGAAATTCAGTAAACCACTTTTTTACCATTGAAATCGATGGTGCAGAGTCCCCATAGTATTTATCAAGCTTAGCCTTGGTCTCGGTAATGGTTTTTTTTCGCAAGAAATAATGCTTAATAAGCACACGAAATTCACTTTTTTCCATTTTCTCCTCAAATTAGTGAGTAGTCTGATAAAAATAGCTGTCAAACACAAACTAACTGACGCAGCAAGTTTAAATTTTGACAGGAGTCAACTGACAGGAGCAGTGTTGCTGTTTCAGTAAAGAGGTCAGAAATTCAAAAAGTCACGGACTTATGGACCCGCCCTCGTAAACAACTTCTTGTGGCCTAAACTGAATGATATGGATACCGACGACATGTGGTTCCAACAAGATGGTGCTATATGCCACACAGGACATGACACGATGGACATTCTGTACGAGTGATTTGAGGGCATGGTTATCTCGCGCGGCGGCGACGCGAACTGGCCATCAAGATCGTGCGGTCTAACACCTTTAGACTTCCACCTTTGGAGCTTTTTTTAATCGCAGGTTTATGCGAATAAACTGCAAGCAAAGGTTAACATAACGAACGCTATCCAGCAAATTTAGTCAATTGCAACAAAGTCATCGAAAATTGAACCTTCCGAATACGTACCACCAAGTATAACCGAGCACATTTGAATGACGTTATATTCCATACTTAATACCATAAAATTAGTGGATATCTCACACACAACTTGCTTTATTTACATTTAAAAATCGAGCGTCCTTATTGAAAGACCCTATATTTTGGCTAAATGAGAAAATCAATGAATATGGAAGCCTTATGTGTATTTGTCCCGTTGAAGTTTTCCGGCATCGTACTTACTTTATTTAATAAACAAATATATTTCCTTAAAAGTATTTCAGACCTGGTATTCAACACATAAATATATTCAGTCTAGTCAAGACAGTTAAAGGTTCCTACAATAGAAAATCGAAAAGGTAAACCGTACGATATTTTCCCTTCAAGGAGGAAGTTTTGAATAGATAAATATTGTAATTCCAATATTTAATGACAGCATTGCTGATGATAATGAGACCGACATGGGAAGCAAATCACTCGCATCAATGCAAATCAATTTAAACGCTTCAACGAAATCCAAGGCGTAGTCCCATGGGATTTTTGCATATCAATTTCGTTAATTAAGCTTTAAGTCCTATTGTAGCGAATTGATTTATCAAATTTTTCTTTTTCTTATTTGTCAATTGTTTTGATCAAATTTTGTTTCACGTTCTGTTGAGGCATGGATACCATCTTGTTTCACTTTTGTGAAACCTACTGAAATAAGTTAAAGGGCAACCAACCCAGTAAATCAATAAACCATAAAAACATAAACAATGAAAATATTATGTAAATATACATACATACAAGTGCTTTGGAATATTATACCACAGATTAAATGGGAAGAGCTACAAAAATAAAATTTGGTTGGAGTTCCCAACAATCTACAAGAAAAAAAAAACAGCAAAATACAAAGAAACAAGTTTATGCAACTTATTTCACTTACCGATATTATGCAAATGACAATATGAGTTTATTGAATCGTTTATACTCGTAAAACAAAACAATTAAACAAATAAAAAGCAATACGTCGAACCTTCAAGTGTTATTTGCGTTTGAGGTTTTTGATTTTTTTCTATAGAAACAGAGGACTCAGACAAAGAAGTAGTCCTGCATGTTCCTTTTGCTGATGTTTCTCAGTCTTTTAAAGGAAAATGGGTAATTGTTTCAGTGATAAAGCGATGGGTAATTGTTTCAGAGATTCAGCACTCACCACATCAGCTCCGAGTAGTGCTCGTAATTTATTTCACAGGAAGTGTCACAGGATGTTGTATCAAACAACAAATGTAAGTTCTTAGAAAACATGTAGTGCCTCGACACGACGCCAATAAGCTACTTGCAATCTTTCCTAGAGATGTCGGCAAACATTCGTTCGGTATGCAGGAAACCTGGAAAACCACGCCCCATTTACAATTCGATTCATATAAAACCCAACTGTCGATGATTTGATTTCCCGTGAATTCACATAAGATTCAGTGAATTCCACCCTCCGACTGCCCCTAGTGAAGTCTTACATTCTCAAAATTTTGTTTGGAAGTTTCATTTTGAGGGTCGGACGGCATGTTCATAGACCAGTGTCAAAAGACTGTCCTCGCGCAAGATCATAAAAATTCCAGCGCTTGTTCTACCAAAGACCACTTCTTTTTAAGTGGAAGTGGGCTTTGCGAGTGCGGCTCATGATATGAGCATTAAGGGAATAGAGGTTCACCAGTACACCCAGAGCAGAGGCAGGTGTGCTAGGGAAAGCCTCATGCAGCCGAGTCTTGTTAAAGCAGTAATTACGCATTATCATGAGAGCTTGTTCCACCAAACAACTCACGCATAGGATATAATTGGTTATAATCGAAAGGAGAGGCCCTATGTGTTGCCAAAAGCTCCATTACACCGCCAGGCCCTTGGATGCTTCCCACGTAACATGTTTAGTCCAAAAAAACTTGCGTATCCAAAATGACACCGAAATACTTAGCTTCGTTAACTACCAGCCAGTTTCCTCCTTCTCGTAAAGGGAACAACCTCAGTTTTCAGAGGATTGACTGAAAGCCCATTTCTGGTACACCAATCGTCGATCACGTTTAAGGATATCTGCGCTTTAGAGCTAGGTACATATGATAAGTCCCATCACTTTGGAATCTCAGTTCAATGAATTCGGCTACTGTCTTTGGTGGTGGCAGTAATACCGAATTATAGAGAGAATAAACTGGCTGTCTGCAGCAACAAAATGTTTGCTGCAAAATTGCGAATTTAGATGGTGAGAGTGAATTCGACACAAAAAGGTAAGTTCACGGTCTCACTGGTTGAGACCTCCCTTCTTTTAAACATCCGAAACCACGCTTATTCCACACCCATGGCTTATTTATGGATATTATGTGAGGTTTTGTATTCAATACAGAAATTAACCTAGAAATAGCGATGTTCTAAGCCTACAACGAGAGAACAGTTTTTCTTGTTTTCTCGGGTCTTACTCTTCTTGTGAGATTTTTCTTTTTTAAGTATAGAGTACAGGTTTCTGGGTATGTTAACGCAGGTCAGCCTGAAAACTCTCAGCCTTATAGGTAGGGGATATTCAACATAAACTTACGAGGGGAAAGCCACCACCAGAGTTGTTTCCCAACGTGGATTTCACCGCATCAACCGACTTCTGTCGAACAAAACTTCGACCTATGATTCACGTTTTCTTCTCCTACTTCGACTACCCCTCAGATTGTAGTCTACCTGAGTGTGCCTCTTTTGTAGCCCGTTCGATCCTTCTTGATGTCTATCCTGGTGGAATGTAACCGTAACAGGGAGAACAAATCCGGTCCTCTCGCCATCGTTCCGGCTCAATCTACCGAATGTGTTATACAACAAATCGCAAGAGTTGTCGGAATCGAGTGATCTAGCAATCAAATCAGCGGTAGGTTTGTTGGAGCCTACAGAATTCGTGCTACGGCCGCGGTCGCGAAGACCTTGAGTGGATTGTCGCTATTGCGAGTACCACTCGAAATTCAATCCTCACATCCATATTTTTAACCATATAATGTCTAGTTTCGACGTCTTTGACGCTCAATATCTCAGCTGGGCTTTTTCCAGAACTTTAGAATCTCAGTAGCCTTCGTGCCACGATAAGCCAACCAAAAAAAGGAAGGTGTATTTAAGTTAGTCTTAACTCAATGGGTTAAACATCATATTTTGTACTGGGCCTACACTAACTCTTGTAACTGGTTCTGTTACAAGAGGGTCATCTCAAGTTGAACATTACAACTTAGGTCTGCTTCATCTTTTAGGCGTTGGCTGAAAGATTCTGTGGAGCGGAGCGTTGCTCTTCATTCGCTCCATATCCCCCAGCCATCTTAGTATTTATTGGGCTTTCAAGTGAATTTTACTCCTTTTATTTAATTAAAAAGCAATTTTAAACACTAAACAATGTTTCTTTATACTCGTACTATGTGCAATATTCGCTTATTTAGTTTTTTTTTGGCTTACAAATTAATGAAGAAAAAAGGCACAATAGACCTAAACGTGTCGTTGATTAAAAATGAGTTTGTTTACTATCGCAACGCTCTTGAATATTCATGGATAATCATAGGGAGTCAGTGGCCCAGAATACTTCAGTATCCATCCTACAAATCTACTTTGAAAGAGGGTGGGCGAAGATGTTGTTGATGAGGTTGTAGTAACATCCTAGTTGAATGGTCTATTCTTACCCTAATAGCGGAAACGTTCTGCCGTTTTCCCTGCTATCCTCCTTAAAGTATTTCTTCGTGGTAACGATATGATTTCTAAATTAGATTTTTAGCTTTAGAAAATCAACATAGACAAAAGAGCTCTCACCATGTGATATGCCCAAATCACAAAATACATTTTTGTCGAATATACGTAAATTGAACAAAATCGTTAAATTGAAAGCTGTGTGTACGAGTACGTCTGAAAGGAATACGGAATGTTTGGAATATAATATTAGTGATGTGTTTAAAGTACTTTCACATAAGCATGTTTGGATCAACGTCATGTAGGGATTACGGGTAAAATTGAATCACTACATAGAACAGCGTATTTGGTGGATTTAGAAGGAAAATTACAATAGATAAAGGGGTTAAAGAATATTTGTAAATAACAAGAGCTTGGCAAGTCATTTGAACAGAAATCCCTATAAGTATTCCTATATCTATTTTATTTCGAGTCGTTGATGGTTTCATCTAAATATGAGAACTTCAAGTATCATCTTCTGCATATGTCCATACCATAAAATGTATGTACATTTTGTTTGGGAAATATTGAGTATAACAAATATGTAGATACTTACTATCAACATTTCGTAAGCGAAATATGATAATCATTCCTGGGTACTCCGCTGAAGTTTTCAGTTCTCTTTTTTACCAGATAATGTAACAACGTTTTAAAATTTTGAAATAGATTTATGTCTTAAATAATGTCAATATATGGAAAAGTTGTAAGCGGTGCTGGGGATCAATGAAAACATTCGTGAGATGGAACGAAACTTGTGTGAAAACACAAGAATCGCTGTGCATTTTGCTCCTTTAAGACTCCAAAAAACTATAGTTCATGAAATTGTACAGAAAGACACAAATTACTTCAATTTACAAAAACCCAATTGTGAAATAATGTTGGAAAGAATTCCATTTGATTGTGAATTGCATTTTCTAGAGCGACGAGTTCCAATACCATCTGAAGGCGCACGTAAATGAGCAAAGCTATTGCCTCGGAAACGTTACCCGCGACTTAAAACACCAACGACATTACATTGCCCAAGAGTTGCGCCTATTGACGAACGGAATCGTAGGACATTTATTTTTTTTTTTTTTTTTGAGATTCCAGGGAATAAAAGATAAATGTGAACAGCGAAGATTATGGGCATATAATCACTGATTATTTTGTACCTAATTTGTAAGTACACTCATCTTACTCATCACATATGGTGTTTCAGAGGGACGACTCTGCACATCGCTAAACTTCCATGAATTGGCTGCGTGATCATTTACCACGAAAACTGTTCAACTGCTTTGGAGACGCTCCGTGGACCCCGATGTCTCCAGATCTAGCTCCTGTTGAGAATAAAATTGACAATAAAATTTATATTTTTTTTTAAGTTACGGTTTTATTTATTTATCTCAATAAAATTGCTGACAATAATATGATTTTCAGCGAAGCCTCCAGGCTTATCTGCAAAAGGTTGTTTTGCTAATTATAAAATATATATTATGCTTAACCTTGGTTGAAAAAAATATAGTTCAGTGTTTTTTTTTTTGTTTTAAAAGTTTTTTCCTAACATTTAAATTTACGATGCATAAGTGTGGTTGAGGAATCTCGTTTAATATGGTCGGAGCGCTATGTTTTAGCTGCCTTTTGCCGTACATGTTGTTATTGGAAGGTATTTGAAGCATCCCCTGAGCGCATCTTCTTGTATTCACTTGGTGTTGAATAGGTATCTTAAAGCGGTTGTCGTCGTAGTACTCAAGCGCCACCGACATCTTAAATATCTCCTCAACTCCTAGTTCTTTCATGCTTTTCTCTTCGCTGGCGTTGTGTGGTATGCTGGAATTGATGTTCTTTATGATCGTGGTTTGGAATTTCTGTAGCTTATCGATAGATAAGACCAAAAAGAGCTTTTTTGAGGTCAGAGCGAAGCTTCTCGATACGTTTATTCCATAAAAAATGGCTATCAACTACCAATCCTAAGTATTTGTAGCTACCCACAACTTCAATATCGTGTCCAGTACTTGACAAATGTTGCTGTTGAACTTGATTGTTTGATCCGTTTTTTTTTATGATGAGGGCATCGAATGTGCATCATTTTTGTTTTCGACGAATTTAGTATAACTCATTATCATGGCACCATTCAACTGCATTGTCAAATTCGGTTCGCAGTATTTCCATTCCAGTTTTGAGACACCTATGTCTAACAACTGTTGCCGTATCATCTGCAAATGCAAATGGAATGCTGTTGGTGAAAACCCGAAGCAGTTCATTGGTAAATAAAATAAATAGAAGTGGTCCAAGTTTCGATCCCTGTGGTACTCCATAAGAAGTCGATATGTCGTCGCTAGAGAAATCTTTTATTTTTACTCGGAAGGTTCTACCAGACAAGTAGTTATGCAACCAGTTCGCCAATTTCCCCCAGATTCCAAGTCGACTTAATGCTTGTATTAACTTTGTGTGATTTAGAGTATCGAACGCTTTGCTGAAATCCATAAAGAGTACCAAGATATGATGACTTCTGTTCAGGCTTTCATTTACCGTATTTGAAAATTCTCTCAATAGTTAATTTTTTTGGAAACCGTACTGTTTTGGGTGAATCAATGAGTATTTGTCCACAGTTTTAAGTAATCGCCTCGTCACAACTTCCTCCAGACACTTTTCAATTACTGGCAGAATTGATATAGGCCTGTAATTTGCAATGATATTTTTGACCCCGCCTTTGTAAATCGGTCGTACCACCGCAATCTTGAGCTTGTCTGGAATTTTGGCTTGATTTAAACTTAGATTAATTACTTCAGTATGAACCTTTATATCTCTCGCTCTAATATCGTCGACTCCAGGTGATTTATTCATGTTTAAACACGTCAGAATTTCATGCACCTCATCAT
Source organism: Volucella zonaria (assembly GCA_963966105.1). Taxonomy (NCBI): domain Eukaryota; kingdom Metazoa; phylum Arthropoda; class Insecta; order Diptera; family Syrphidae; genus Volucella; species Volucella zonaria. The sequence goes on along the minus strand of OZ014530.1, from coordinate 86,931,562 downwards.
TAGCAGCTTTTTCAATAAAAATACTGTTTGCACGTAAATCGTTTACGTGGTTGTGTTGCAATCATGGACTATTCGGAGTGTTTGATTGCGAAGTATCTGCCGCATTGGGTAGAAGAAGTTGCTAGGCTTGATGTTTGAGGAAAATTCCTTACAATAACATCATCAACGCTGAGTTTTTTTCTTCCCATAATATCATTGATTAAGGCCCACGGTTTTCGAGGATCCTTTCTCGATATAGTAAATTTATTTTTATAAAAATTCGATTTTTGTATTAAAATTTCTTTATTTAATTTAATTCTAAAGCCCTTAGAGTCGTTTTCGTAGGATTGGTGGAGCCTGTTATTTTTCCACCTTCTGTACAGTTCATCTCTGTGCTTACATTTTAGACGAATGTCTTCGGAGATCCATGAATTTTGTCTACGTTTAGTTGATAGACTACTGTTTACTGTAGATCTTTCGTAAATATCTTGCATCTTGATTGTGTATTTTTGGTAGGTATTGTTAACGTCATCTTCACCTAATAGCTCTTCCCAGTTTGTAGAGCGTATATATGTTATGTACATATCTACCAAACTGTTTCGAATATACAATGTATTGGCTTCTTTTACGTTAGTCGTACTTGGTGATAGTGTGCCATATAAAATTGGGTAGTGATCCCAAATATCACTTTCGACTAGTGCTGATAAAATTGGATTGTCTAGTATGCTTACTGCAATGTGGTCAATTAATATCGCTGTCCCGTGGCAGCGATCTATTCTTGTGTCCTCGTTGATAACGTTTATCAACCCATTTGCTGCCAACATTTCCAAATAGTCCTTCACATGAGTTTTGTTAGTATCACGGATATTGATGTTCATGTCACTCATAACAAAATATCAAATTTTTTATTTTGTGTTTGTTGTGCTAGGTTAGTTCCCATTTCGTTGATAAACTCCTTGATGCTAAAGCATGGTGGTCTATATACTGCACTAACATATGTTGTTTTCATTTTTTTCTTTTATAAAAAAACACGGCCGTACTCTCGTTAAGCACAATACTATGGAACTGCCCATAGTTTTCAAATTGAACGCAAACCCTTAACTTTTCAAAATGGACTGATTTTTTTTTTATAACGGTTATTCGACAAATCCCCGTTTTCCTTATTCCCATAATGGCTCTACATAAATTAGGTTGAGAATATAATTAGACGTGTCTCCTTTCCTGAAAAAATCCAGATTCTTTAAAATGTCCCCTCAAATAGAAGTGGCCTCACCTATTGAACATTTCGTGACTTTATTTCATTTTTTGTTTTTATGGAAACACCACGAACATGGCCGCCCTTCCCTTCCAAACTTTCGGAGCAAATTGTCATCTCATACCAGAAAAATTGTGCCAAGTTTAACATCCATTAGCCTGGTATTCCAGTTGTATCAGTTCTGTTCGACATATTCTTTAAACCAACGCATCCAGAATTGTTGTCGAGTAGCATTGATCTGCTACCACCGATTGAGACGCAACATGGTGGTTATATTTCGCTCTGCAAAAGAAATTAAATGACTGCCAATTATAAGATGTTCGGGAGTAACTACCTGTTCATCATTCGGATCCGAAGCTAAAGGGGTAAGAGGTCGAAAATTAAGGATTGCTTCATTTTCCGCTGTAACAGCTCGTAATAGCTGGCTCTTAGCTAACTTGACGGTCGACTCCCACAGCCCGCCAAAATGTGGTGAACGAGGTGGTATATGATGAAGCTCAATGTTGTCCTCTGTTCAACTTTTCGAAACTGATGACTGAGTCTTTGGATTGAAAAACTGCTTTCAAAGCTCTTATTGCTCCCATGAAATTTGTGGCATTATCGCAGTAAATCTGACGACACATCCCGTCACGAGCTATAAATTTTCTTAAGGAAGCAAGAAATCCAGTTGTTGATAGGTTCGAAACTACATATTTCAATGTGTATAGCTCTAGTTGTAAAGCACACAAAAACCACCATGCAGCATTTTGTAGAGCGATATCCTCGAAACAGACCACAAAAATCTACACCCGAAATTAAAAATGGTCTTATGCTGCATACTCTCCCCATTATCTGCTCTCTTAACTTTGGTCGCTACGAAAATTCCTCCGCGAAGGGTCACATTTGGACAGCACTGGTCGATGACGTGGTTGGTTTGATTGTGCTTTTGGCAGCCGCACCTACGGCAATCTTGGTTTTCTTCGGGGCTGGGCGTTGGAGGATCTGTTGTACTACGCTGGATGCCTTGGCTTATTCTTCAGATACTCGTTGTACTCGTCAATGATTGCCTGAAATTTCACCTTGCCCACCTGGTCCCTTTCGTGAACCTTTCCGCCCGCTTAATTTTTGGCGAACTTGCCTAAAATGAGGAGGGCTTACGTTTTTCTAGTTGATGTTTTTCTGTTGTTGGCCGTGGTGCTAGCCTAAGCACTGTCGCCGCTTGAAAATCTCTCGCAGCCTGAGCTGGTCTTCTGTTGTATTAGTTTTTATGCTCTCTTTTCTTTCTATACTCCAGTTTTATAAATTTAGTTGTTACAGGTATGACTGGAAGGATGGTGAGGGGGGAGGGGAGCTCGGTTTATCCACTTACTAACCATGCATCCGCCAGCACCGGCGCCTCAACATTTTAGCTTAAAAGTGGGATTTTGGTGACCATTGGGCAATTAAGTGACTGTAGACATTAAGGGGTAGTATTTATTTTTTTTTTTTTTATAATTTACGCGCGCCAAAGGGGTTATGAATACCCTTACACTGTTGCCAGGGCGCGGGCGGAAAGATAGAAGGAGGAGAAAGGAAAGCTTGTGATGTAGTGGTTTGAAACTCAGGTGTGTTTGGTTTCGATATTGACTCTCCAGGGGTGGGAGTCCGAATAGGACGGAGAGATTTTCTTCACTAGGAATGGTGAGGTTGTCATTTTTAACGGTTGTTTTTGTGTTTGAAAACCCTACAACAGCCAAATCTACATGTCAGTGTTATGCCTTCACATGCAGATTTTTCTGACTGAGTTCCAATTACACAAATGAAAGCTTGTCGTGGCTAGGATTCGAACCTTGACCCTCCGAGTGAGAAGCGATTGCTAGTACCACTACACCACGGCCACCCCAAATTGGTGGTATTGCTATTGCTTATACGTAAACTTATGCGTAAACTTACTACAAGCCCTTCTGCCCCGACAAGGTGGCAACCCAACGGAAAAGATTTCAAACCGTGGTTCATAGATTTTCGCAACTGCTGAGTTGGGGGACTGCGCGATGTCATGGAGCTATTTTTTCGCAACTTCTCCCTTTAGCTTATCAAGTAATGATGCGTAGTATGCTCCTGTAATGATTTTTCCTTTCTCAAGATAATCGATTAAGACGACTCCATGACTGCCCCAGAAATCAGCCGACATCATTTTCTTTGCCGAAGGAATAACCTTTGGCCTTTTTTGGAGCCAATTCTTCCTTCACAGTCTACTGTTTTGGCTGTGTTTTTGTTTCTACAGTATTAATCGGCGCCAAAACTCCTCTCCTCTGATTTATTCCAGCAGAGCGTTGGAAATGTTCATTCGAACATGTTCTTGGTCTAGAGTAAGAAAACGTGGCACCAAACCCGCGGTCAGCCTTCTAATTTCAAAATCGTGATACAATATATAGCAAACACGTTCTTTGGACATGTTCGTATCATCTGCTGTCTCCCTAACCTTAATTCAACAGTCATCGACCGTTAGGTGAACTTGAGGGATGATATTTTTAGTGGTTGCAGCTATAGCCTCTTGTAAATTCAATTGTAAAAATTTTACTTTTGTAAATGATGGTGCAGAATCCCCGTGCACAGCGTCCAATTCGTTTTTTATTTACGTAGGCGTATTGTCTTTCAAAATGGCTGAAATCGTAATTTCCAAAGCATTTGCAAACAGATTCCCCAACTTTCGTTGAATTTTCAAACAACCCTCGTACCATATGCAAACCCGTCAAAATATTTTAGGCATGCTAAATTAAAGTGAAAAGGGTATGTCAAAAAGAAACAGAAAAATTAAATATTAAATTCATCAGTGTGGGTTTTAGGGAAAAATTCAGAACTCACCGCATACAGCAAAATGCTCTTTCATATATCAGCAACTTACATACAAATAAGCGTGTATAAAATACAACCAAACTATGTATTGTATATTCATAATTTACATACAAACGTTCCAAAATAAGGTACGAGTGTTAAGGCGTATTCCCATATATGTACGAGTATAGTATGTAAGTTTCATGAAACTTATGGTAGAAAAGCCGAATAGAATTACGAATATGTAGAAGGTTACGTAGGATTGATAACAAAAATAAAATAAATCTAATGAATTGATTTATTTCCACCGAGCTGAAGACAGGCGGATCGCATACTAACAACTTATTCGTGGTGAAATTTTAATAGCTGAACAGTTACTATCAAATCGAGGCCTTGAGTTGCTCTGTTTTAACTCCTATTCAACATGATATCTTACAAATGAAATATTGTTAAATGTATTTATAAGAGCAACTATTGAACATGCGCCAACTGTTACCCAAGGCCAAAATTTAAATATTTTTGTTGAAAAACTAAAAATTTCGGTTGCTCCTATTTTTTATCCCTTTTTTTGTAATCAAAAAACATGTACCTATAATAAAAAGGGGGCTTTTTTTAGGGATATACAAATTCAATATGAAATAAGACGCTTTAAGCTAATGTTAATGTCTATTATATTAGCTTTGTTTAATAGAAAATTTTATGCCATTAGTACTTAAATATGATATCGGACATATGCCACGGCTAGCTCGAATGAAGCGCAATTGTGAAGTCCAATTTTTGACAAGTTTAATCTAAAGGTGTGAGATCACAGGATCGAGGAGGCGAGTTCAAATGTCCATTACGCGAAATTATGGGCCCAGCAAATATTTCCCGAAATAAATTGATGGTGTCGCGCGTATAACGATTTAAGTGGCGACCGGAATTAAAAAAAAACAAGTTTATTTTCTTAAATGGGACACTGGCCTCTTAATTTCTTTTAATTAACAAAAAGATGATCTAAGTAATCCGTCGTCTTTAGAGTCGCTGCGATTACCTTCGATCATAAGCGTATTACTGGGCGCTGTTGGTTTGAATTGCAGTGTCACTTATACATATACAGGATGTCCCCAAATTCGATGACGATAATTTCAGAATTGATTCCTGGGCTTATTCTAAGAAAAAAATCGTTCTACAGTAAAGGTTTATCTCCAACGTTGACACCATTTAACGAGGATTTAGAAAAAGTCTTACTTTGGTGTACCCTGACCCATGTTAACGGAATTTGTTCTGTTAGTACTACTGGTAAAAACTTCGCGTAGGACTTTCTTCTTAGAAGAAATACCAGCCTTTATAAAGGCGTTTAAATAAGGTTGATATCTTATTTGAGTCTTTAGATATCCAATTTCTTCTGACAGATGGTCAAATAAAAGAGCATGCTTTAAAACTTTTTAATAGCTATGCAATTTTGGATGGCCGTGGCTCAACTGGTAGTGGACTGGCCTCTAAATCGGAAGGTTCGAATCCCGAATCGGTGTTCGAATCCCAGCCTCTCCCGAAAGACATATCATCTATTTTTTCAGTTAACGAAAATCAAGTAAGACGAGTAGTTGACTAGAAATCAACATCAAGCCAACTTCCACTAAGAATTTAATTTCCCCATTAAATGTTGGATGCCACCCATGGAGCGCAATAACCACTGAGCCCAAACGTCTTTTTTTCTCTCTCTATCCCATTTTCCAAAAAAAGTACTTAACACATGCTGAGGCATTATAAGTGTATTCGTACCCACTTGAGTGTTAAGTTCTTTAATAAAAAAAAAATGCAATTTTAAAAAAAATATTGGAAAATTAGTAATTCGTGAAAAACCACTCTTACGAGTATGTACGAGTATTGTCAACTGTTGTTAGAAACGTTGATAAAAAATCATAAATTTAACCTGTTGCAGGTTTTTCCAAATATCATAAGATCTGTGGATTTTGATGATGATTTTTTGTTTATTTCTTCTAAAAATAAAGTCCTACAAGAAGTTTTTTCCATTAGCACTAACAGAGCAATTCCCGTTAACATGGGTCATGGTACACCAAAGTAAGCCTTTTCTTAAATCCTCGATAAATGATATCAACGTTGGAGATATATCCTTATTGTAGAAAAATATTTTTTCTTAGAATATACCCAGGAATCATTTCCCAAATTATAGTCAACGAATTAGGAGACACCCTGTTCGAGTATATTGATTGCTGACACTGCAATATGACTTGGTTCATGTTGCATTATTAGGATTATTGGGTTGTTGAGTTAATTCTGCTAATATTGCTGTTGTTCTATTGGCTGTGGCTATATCATATGTAACTCACGGCGCGTGGCATGTTGCGCCATCTTGTTAAAACCAAAGCCTTGTCACGTCAATGCCATTCAACTGAGGAACGAAGAAGTCTCTCCATTGACGGTAACATTCTGGCCGGCATCGTCCTTAAAGAAATATGGGCCGATGATTCCACCATAACAGTGAGTTGTAATGATTGTGAGGGCATCTCGACAAGGGCTTCCGGGGTTTTCTCCACTCCAAATTCGGCAATTTTGCTGGTTTAGATATCCATTTAACTAAAAATAGGCCTCATCGGAGAACAAAATTTTGCGTTGAAAATGAAGATCAAACTGCATCGTGTTTTGGCCCATTCACCGAAACTACGACGGGTATAATGGTCACCCTGTTTCAACTCTTACACAAGCTGGATTTTATAAGCTTTTAAGCCAAGAACTTTCCGTAAAATCTTCCACAATTGCTGTGCACGATGGCGAATCGACTCATTCGGATTCTCCTCAACAGTGCGCTCCACAACGGCAATAACTTCTTCTGTTCGCTCTGTTTGTCGTCTTTGGGGATGCATATTATCCACTAGAGTGTACGTGGTGCGAAAACAATTTATCCTGTTCCGAATAGCTTGCTCAGATGGACGATTATGTCGACCGTAAAATGGACGTTGCGCGCGATATGTTTGGTGAATCGCACTATGGTTTTCAAAATAAGTTTGTACAATCTGCACGCCTTGTTCTGGCGTTAGTCTGTTCATCGAAAAATGGCAAAACGACAATAAACTGTCAAATTGACAAATTAGTGTTATACATTAAAAAACAAAGTAGACTTTGAATGCACAACAGAGCTTATGTTTGCAAGGCTCTTACAACATCTATTACTTCAAAATCCTCTATAATTTCTGCAACACCTTATCAATTCTATGATGGAAATCGTGAAATAATTTGGTGAACAAAGAATGTGTTTTATCTTTACCCATAATTAAAGATTCGTTGGATAATTGCAGAAATTTCGGATGACACAGAATGCGACCATTCGGCTCTATACACGAATTTTCATACAGTGCTCTCTAACTTCATGGCTATAGTGTACGGAGTGTTATCCTACTGTTACGCAATGGCCCTTCTAATGTTACGAGTATGTACATAGTAATTCTGAGAACAAAACCTAAAGGTAAAGTTTCAAATTACGCATTGGAAGCCTATATAGTATTGTAAATTAGATTGTTACCAATCTGCTTGCCCTGCATACCCATAGATTGACGTTAAAAAGCTACCGATGCGTTTTAAGTCCATACTTGTTAATATGTACGCAAAAGTAGAAGCAGAGTGATTTTATTTCATCGGAAACAACGAAACTCAAAAAGTTGGAAATTATATACGTGTATTCGACGATGCACATACATACTGGTATGGCTTAACTTGGTCGGATTGCAGTGCTTCCGTCATCTTTCACTGGCCAACCACTGTGAATAGCAGGAGATCAAAATGTGGAAATTTATATTTCTATTTCTGATGAATTGGTACTCATTCATCATGTATTCTAGCAAGTAAAATTTTCATCTAAAATGTAATTACAAATCTCAGGTCTCCAGGTTTATAAATGCTGGACTTTATAACAAAAATTCATGCGATATGAATAAGAACTCTGCAAATATGCTTGCTAAGAATAAAATATCTGATTACATATCAGTATCTGGTATTTATTGATTTCTAATGTCATCCAAACATTGAACTCCTTCTGGTCTAGCAGGATGAAAGTCTCTTTCCATTTTCCGCATTGATCCTGTATCTCTGAATCTAGAACAGTCCTAATGAATGTTCTGTAAATTGGTGCAGTCCCTTCATGGTATAATCTATGGTATCACAATTTCACTTGGTTACCATTACCAATGAAGATACCATAGACATCCATAATTTACAAAGTTCCAAGGACAGATTGGAACTATGATATCATATGTTATTTTGTTCTATCTTTAACGACTGTACAAATTTTAACGCCATAGCTTTAAAGAAGCCAACAGTATTCATTTGAAATACGTGTGCTGGTTATGTCTTGCCACATTTTTAAAAAAGGAACAAAGAGCTGCCATTCAATTTTGTCTTAAATTGGATAAAACCGACATGGAATTATTTTAAAGCTTGAAAACTGTTTGAGTCAAAATAAGGTATCATATTTGAATGGCATTCACGGTTGGAAAACGGTTTCCAGTCGTTGGAAGACAATCTAAGAGAGAAATGCTCCTCCGCTTCCATTACAGTCGAGAATGTTGAACATATGCAGCCCGGTCCGTCTTCAAATCCACGACTCAAGATTAAAATATTATCTGAGCAGCGCAATATTATTGAAGGAAGCATTCGATCGGCTTTTGAAACAGATACAGCGAAAGCGACCGCAATTACACCGCACTGGCGACTTCACGTTGATGTTACAGAGCATACATCGTTATTAGCAACCCAGTTCTTGACTAAGAAATCAGTTTCTGCCTGCTGGATCTGGTCGTCGTTTTTATATTCCTTAAATTGAAGACTGGATAAAAAGGGAGTATTTTGATGACGTGGGGGATAGTCAACGAAATCTGACGAGGGTGTTGCGAAGCATTCTGGAAGACGATTTCTTAACGTCCTTCCAGACCATTTTGATTAAGTGTAACAAGATATTTTTTCGTTTGAAAAAGGTATAACAAAATCAATATTTTGAGTTTAAAATAAATATAGTAATTTACTTTTGATTATAATAAATATATTAATTTTTAATAAAATAAGGCAAAAGCAAAAGTTACTTTCAGTTTTCATAAAGTTATCCCAATTCTTCTTATCACATAAGCATAAATTCTAAAGACACAACGTTTATCGTTATATCTAGGACAGGATTCCAATTGATAAATTAACACTCACGTATACGCTATTGGACAGTACCCACTCAGGGAAATCTCGTACCTTACACACCAAAGAAAATATAGCCAGATTGCATTTTTTTTTAAATGAGGTCCGAAACCGCCTTACTGTCAAAGATGTTGTTGCCGCACCATGTCCAATAAATATTTCATTCGTAAGGTACTCGTAGAAGACATTGATCCGAATGGGATTTAGATGGTTACCGCAACTTAAATAACTCAAAGCATCGATTTATCGAAATCAAAATTTGACGAGAAGGCGATTTCGCGAAATACACCCGTCAATTAGATTTAAGCCAATCAAAGCTTCAAGTTTGAACCCTCTCGACTATTTTCTTTCATGTTACCTGAAGGCATTGGTTTGTGAACACAAATCAGGAACTACTGACCACTTGGAAAGCAATATTCCGACTGGTACTCATAATGTATGTTGTCAAAAACTTGACTGACTAAGACATTTGCAAAGCGTAGATCTGGTTATAATCTCGAACTTGTATTCCAACATTATATGGCAAAAATGTTTATATTAAAAAAAAACGAGAATTGTATTGATTTTTGTGGGTTTTGTTTCAATTTAAAAAATTCACGTTTTAAAAATAAAACAACACAATACACATAAGTCCCCTCAGATCGATTAATTATTTTGTTTCGTCGAACTTCTCTGAAATATGAACTCCTTTAATATCGCTTTTTGACGCACCCGAAATCGATAGTTTCGGACGGTATTCAAAATCATATTTAATGAATTGTGTGGAAAAAGTAGCACAACAAGGCCATTGAGCCATTTGTAGGCGAAATGCGCCTTACGTGTGAACAAATTTTACCGTACAACATTGAGTATCCATTTTAGTCGAAATGCCGCCTCAACGAAAGTTGTGTATCCTAATTTTACAGTATAAAGTAAATTATCAGAGCCGAGACGCAAACTCATAGGATAGAATTTAAAAAAAACGATGTGCTAACTGTTTTAGACACATTTTAAAGTCTCTATAATAAAATCAAAGCGAGATGAATTCTTTGAGTGGCAGTCTAAAAAATATGCAAGGATCTCACGTGGTGTTGTTGCACCATTTTTTCTTTATTACAAAGTGTCACCTTGAGCTTACCAGCTGTTCAACAACAACGAGCACAGGAGAATACCAGCGAGCGTTTAATTTTTGCTTAAAATAAATGTCTTCTGTTACATAATAGTTTCTGATTTTCGATGATTTATTTTATTGTGCTGTTACAACTTGCTGATATTTTTTCCGGGATATTTGAACTCTTTAAAGTTTAAGCATAGACACTTTTTATAGCTGTGTTTAGAACTCCAAAAGTGATTAACACAGGACCAGATTACAAGTATTTTCTTTTGAAATATTTTCCTCAACCCATGGCAATATTAATGAATTAACAGCAACTATGTTTAATTTTGAATAATAAGAACTAGATAAGCCTAGAGTCATCTAAATTTAACTAAGATTCGTAAACTTAAAGAAGTTCATTTTGGGAATACCAGAGGTTGCAAAAATATTCTAATATATCGCTTCAGGCATTGTTTCTATTAGAATTTTTTTCAATCTACATATAACCACTTTGAAAACAATAAAACAGCGATCTTTAGCCAGTTGCCTCCAGTTACTCACGCTAAATAGGCTGTGGTCCCCTTCAACTTGCGTGCGCCACCTGAGTCTCTACTCCGCTGTCCGGGACGGAATAAAAAATTTTTAGACCAGAGAATTGGCTCCGCTCCGCTCTACATGAGCCAGCCATCTCATCGACCTTCAATCTTCTGGCTAAGTCGGTGTATCTCGTCCTCCACTCACCGTCTATACAGACCATAGAGCAGGACTGAGATTATTAAAGCCTTATACTCGTATATATATTTTTTGATTTTTTTTTATAATTTGCGCTCTCTCATGGTATTTAAGTACTCTTAAAATGGTTGCATACAGCGTGGGCGAAAGAAAATTTGAAAATTAGGGAGGAAAGAAAAATATGTACCAATGAAGGTTGGTTTTAAGTGTTTGAGGGTTATAATGGCTACGAAATAAAGAACTAGGCAGGGCATTCCATAAGCGAGCTGTACGGCTTAGGAACGAATCACAATATTTTAGAGTACGCCCGAAAGTGGGCTTAAGGATGTACTGATGAGCAGGGAAAGAACAGAGTTATATACGACACATTACGTGTCGGTGTTTGAGGGTTTCCATTGTCTGAGTGATATTAGTACCACCTATAAGCTTTATCGCACGGGTTTGAATCTTATCTAGTAGGTGCAGAGGTGCTTCAGGAAGCCTGATCAGAGGGGGTGAAGTATTTCTTACATCACATAAGGAAACGTAGGCATTTTGCAGCATTTTTGACGACATCGAACGTGAGTTGTCATTGACACACATACCGAGAATGGAAAGTTTTTCAGTTTCTCATGTAAGTGCCATTCTGGGCCAGCGAATTTTTGAATGTTAAGATTTTTAAGTATTCTTGCACTCTACACGAGTGCCAAAGTGCATTCGACGCACTCAAGTATAGGCGGTGACAGACCACAATCTGGAAGTGTTCAGCCGGCCGCAAAGTGTGCAGCAAGCAGATTGGCCTTGCCGAAAGAGCTGATAGCTGTAATGTCATTATAAATGAGCGTTGGGATGCAGGATGAGACATAATTTCTAATATTTTTGACGAACGACCAACAATTTTTACTGGCTTGTTGCCTCAGGTTTTGGTCATATTGAAATTTCACACGCTTTATATATATGTATATATCACTCAAATTTAAGACGCGTATATGGGGTCACTTTTGTTGTTCGAGAGAGGGGTATGCTAGTGGCCGTGGCCCAAGTGGTAGTGTGTTGGCTTCCCAATCGAACGGTTCGGGGTTTAATATCAGCCGTGACCGAAAGACTTTTTTTCAGGAAACTAAAATCTCATCAGATGAACGGTTGCCTACAATAAAACAATTCAAGTTACACTAATAATTTAGTCTCCCCATCAAATGTTGGATGCCAACCATGGAGTGAAATGGCCACAGAGCCCCAACATCTTTCTTTTTGTTTTTGTCCCATTTTTCGAAAAACTTAACACATGCTTTAGCATCATAGGTGTAGTCATACCCACTGGAGCGTATGTATTGTCCCCTGAAGCAGCGATTGGGAAAGTTATCCTTCGTTTGATCTCAGCCCTGGTATCGTTGCCCGAATTGAAAGCGGAGCCTAGATAGACAAAGTTCTTAACTACCTTAAAGCTATATGAGTAGAGGGTGACGTTCTGTTCTGTTCTTTCTAGTTGACAGCATACATTTGGTCTTGCCCTCATTGATCATTAAACTTGTATTCGTCGCTTCCTTTTTAATACTCGCAAACGCGATTATGTCAATATCGTCGGCGTGTGCGAGTATTGTAATAGGATGGACTTTGGAAAAATTGTGACTCTTGTGTTGGCGCGTGAATCTTGCATTATTCTTTCAAGAATGATATTAAAGAAATTGCATGATATCGCACTGCTTTGTCTAAAGTCTTTTTTGACTTGAAAGGTATCGGTGAGTTCTTTACCGACCTTGATGGAGCAGCGTTCATTCTCCATCGTCATCTTGCACAAACGGACGGGAATCTATAGATTCTGTCATACGCGGTTTGAAAATCGATGAGTAGGTGGTGTGTATCGATTTGGAGCTCATGGGTTTTTTCCAAGATCTGCTGTAGTCTGAATATCTGGTCGATGGTGGACTTTCCTTTCTTAAAGTCAATCAGGCGTTCACACAATAGGCAGATAGAATCTTGTCGGCGATGTTAAGAAGACTGGTGCCTCGGTAGTTGGTGCAATTCAGAGGGTCTCCTTTCTTGAGGATCGGACAAACTTCCATTCATCGGGTATACTTTCGTCCGACCACATTTTATAAATGAGCTGGTGTATGTTCCTTCCGCTTTGAAGAGCTCGGCAGTTAGACAGTCCACTCCAGCAGTTTTGTTGGACTTAATCTTAGATACGGCAAACTTCACTTTAATCAGGGCTGGTAGACGGGATTTTTGGTCTACATTGTCCAGGTTGAAATGTTCATTCTGCCTGATAGCCGTATTTGGTTCATCATCGCCGTTATACAGTCTACCGAAATGCTCTTTCCAAATCCTCAGTATCAAATGTGATTCTATTGTACTACTACTTTCCGTTTTTCGTATTTACAGGCTTCAGTTCGCAGTTTGTGTCCGTCGCATATTTTTTTTAAGTTTCAGTAAAACCTCCGAACCTGATTCCTGGAGTAGCAACTCTCATTTTATTCAAGATTCCATGATCCTTCTTTTCCATCCTGAAAAGAAGGTGTTTGTTTTTCCTCTGCTGCTACTAAAGCTCATGAAAGGCTAGACCTTCTATGCAGCGCCGCTTTGTATGCGTCTTGCTTAGCTGCATGTGCGTGCCAATAAAGCTAATGTTGGCAATTTGCGGCATTGCTGAACCTCCGCTAGTTGTGCGGCTGCATGTGGCCTATTAGGAGACCTAACAATCCACGTGCAGATCCGAAGTTCGTTGTCCATGTTTCGTTTGCAGGGGTTATCAACAGTAGATCCATCCGGGGCTTATTGTTGCTTCGTAATCTTTCATGACGGAGCAGTTACCCCAGAGAACCCGAACCTAGAGGTCCAGTTCTATTATAGATATCTCTGGGACGGGTGGTTGGTTAGACCGAAGCCAGTAATCCGCTCGGAAATATGAGCATCATTGTTGGTCCATTATTGGTTCATACGGCACCATCTCTCTCGAAGACCCTAAATTAGTCTCAAGACTGAGCTGTAAATATGTCGGAGTAGCCTGGATAAGGTCTTATTTGATTTGTTCCAGGATTTTACTTCACCGTGTGCCTGGATCCCATTTATAGTGCCGCAATTTTTGTCTGGTTATCAGTTCAACAAGTACAGTCCAGATGGACATCGATCAGTCCCCGATGGATACCATTTAGAAGAAAAATAAGCATAATTGATGTGTAGGAACATATACAACACCGGGTATCGCCATGCAAAAGTATAGGTGGCCGTGGCTCAAGTGGTAGTGTATGGCTTCCCAATCGAAAGACTTTTTTCAGGCAACTAAAATTTCGTGAGATGAATGGTGGTCTAAAATACAAGAACAAGACCAATTACACTAATAATTTAGTCTCCCCATTAAATGTTGGATGCCACCCATGGAGCGAAATAACCACTGAGCCCAAACATCTTTCTCTCTCTATCCAATTTTCTCAAAAACTTTATACGTGTTCCGGCATTTTAACTTTATACGTGTTCCGGCATTTTAAGCGCAGTGTTAAAAAAAAGAAGGTTGATACCTCTCACGGCCTAACCTATTTTTATATCACAAAACCAGCGTGAAACGCTATATTGGTTCCTTAAAATGTTTTCATTAGCAAGTTGTGCAGGGGTTTTCATTAAATGCGTTGCAATATGTTTTTTTTTATTATTATTGTATTATAATATTAATAGTTTTTTTCCTTTTTTAAACTAAGAAGAAGTTTCTTCAAACGCTCTAGTTCCGATTTATCCAAGAATAGAAACTAAAATTGATGAACATAGGGCGAAAGCGGTCTCCATTGACTCTAAACGAAAATTTATTCATCTGCAATGGCTACTGTTGAAACACTTCCAGCTGTTCGTTGGCCAAATGCGTCAATTTTGGTAACAAACAAGACTATTTAACCAAAAATGTTCCGAGGATGGTTTTTATTCGTAGGTGAAAGTCCGAGTCTTTTTCCACCTTCAATAGACCCCAATCAGCTAAAGTTCATTGTGCACCTGTCATTTGGCTTTAGCTCTGCGGTCAATATTATCTTCTACGGACGTATAGACAAGACTTTACGCGAAATACGGTATAGGGACATTCGAGAGATCTCCAGCTCTTGAGAGTGGCGAGGAACTACTGACACGTGTAAGGTATTTAGCTGTCTCACTGCCACGGCATTATTATAGAGTGAATAAGTCGCTTCGAAAATTTTTTACTTGCTGAATTGTCCACTTATCGGGACAATATTACAATCAAAAATTACAGTGAACGCCCGTAATATGCTTGTGGTTGTGAATGATCGAGAATTTTGATAATGATTGGTTACCGTTCCTGAAGCGTATTCCTTTCCAAAGACAAATGGTAGACAATCTAGAACACAAATCTGACATCTGGCAAATGACTTCAGAGAATCATTTTAATCACATTAAACTACTCACTCTAATCTCTGGTTAAAACTTTTGTACCAGAAATGAATTTGTTAAATTCTCCTTCATGTGCTGGAAGGTATTGAAATTCTTTACAGATTTTAAGAAAATGCAGCAAATTTTTACATCTAACAGATGAATTTATTTGAAACTTAACTAAACTGGATTGTAAGTCTAGTTTTGAGGTACAAATATTCCAAGCGTCGCGTTAAGACTAAACAGCAGTCGTTTAAAAACCTAAAGGGCTTGCTGAATGAGCATTAATATATGAGCAGTGTTTCATGCCTGTGAGTTTAGATTGCCGTTTTTCTTCTATTGAAATCACAAATTTTTTCAAAGCAAAACCTAACTGTACTACCTGCTCGTATGTATGTATATCCATACGCTAGTCAGCCAGCTTTTAGGATGAGTTACTTTTCCAAAACAAGGAGGAGATTAGGGAGGATAAAAAGAGAGATACCGTTGATTTTGAATATTTGCAACTTACAATGCCTAAGAAATAAGGAGTTTGGCATGGCATTCCCTAAGCGAATTGTACTATATGGTTTCAGAAAGAAGTACGATATTTTCAAATGCGTCCGAGGTTGGGCTTGAGGTTGCGCTATTGACTGGACAATGTATGCCTTATTGAGGCCATATTAGAGTGAGTGAATAATTTTATACATTGTTTTAGGAAACCTAGATACTTTGTAGTATTATTAGTGACATAGAATAGTTGGTCATTCCAACGTAGGTTGTCATTGACATACCAAGAGCGGTAAGTTTTTCAGTTTTGACAAGTAAGGTTTGTTTCGTCCGGAAACAAATATGAAAGTTATAGAGTGCTATCGTCAGTAAGAAAATGTATAAAACAATACTACATATATAAGAAGTAGCAAATAAAAGCAAGATAAAACTTTCGAATATTAATTTCACAAAATAACAAAATGTTTGCTTCCAACCTTTTAGGCATATTTATCTTGGATGTATTTAAAGATGTAGTGGGTGTTTTTTTTGCAGTGTCATTCTTTCCAACTGGGATTAAATGTTAAGGCATTTGTCATAATGAGTTGCCAAGGTTCATTTATGTTCACCATATTTTGTTATTTCATCATGGAAAGACAGACGCCGCAACAAGAATTGCAAATCTTTGAAACTTATAGAGAACTTTACAAAATTAACGGTAGACATCATCGGCAACCTGAACGTGCTATTTATCGTATTATTGAAAACATTCAAACCCAATTAAAACTATTGGATACTCATACATCAACAAGAATGAGAACATTGTGTTCGGAAGAAAATATCGCTGCTGTGGATGCTTTTGTTGAAGAACACCCCAATTTATCATTCTTCGTTGTTCGGAGCAACTTGGCCTTTGTCCATTCACTATTCGGAAAATTCTGCGTAAAGATCTTAGTTTCAAGGTCCAATTGGTGCAAGAGCTAAAGCCGTGCAACCATTCATTACGTCGGGTGTTCAGGGATTGGGCCATAACTCAACTGGAAGTTGACTCTCCTTTTTTTACCGTACAATTTTAAACAGCTACGTAAACAAGCAAAATAGCCATATTTGGAGGGACGAAAACCCTCAAAAAGTTCACCAGATGCCATTGCGTGCAAAAAAATGTGCCATATGGTGTGGATTGTTCGCCGAGGGCATTTTCGGTACTTATTTCTTCAAAAATGAGACCGAAGCACACTGTCACTGCCATCGGTACAATGCGATGAGGAACGATTACCTGTTTCCAAATTTGCGTGACATCAATATAAAGGAACTGTGGTTCCAACAGGGTGATGCTCCACTCCATACTATTAACGAAAACATCGCTTTATTGAAACTACGATTTGTCAAGAGAGCCATTCCAAAAAATAGACCATCAATTGGAAACCAGGGTCGTCGGATTTGACGCCATTGGATTATTTTCATTGGAGCCATGTCAAGTCACTAGCTTATGCCGATAAACTAGCAACGATTAACGCTTTTGAGCAAAAAATTGCTCGAGTAATACGAGATATATGCCCCAATTGCTCGAAAAATTGGACCCTTAAAATGCGTTTTGTTTCGTACACTCTCTCTCTCAGTAGTAGTGAACATGTGCTCGAAACTATTTTCAAATAATAGTTCGCATGAAATAATCTTTGGAATAAATTTAATAAGACATCTGAAAAAGACACCCTTTATAAATAATATGTACGTTAGATTTATACTACAGCAGTTCAGTGGGCGGCTGTCAGAAAGCATGAGAAGCACATAAACTCACCTTCTACCTATAGTCATCCGTTAACAATCTTTCGTTAGCAGATTGCAACAAATTTGTCAAAAAGGAATCCAATTATCCCAAGGGTACTAGGAATCAGTTGAAGAATAATCATATCGGAAGAGTGTAGCAACTGGTCTACTTCTGCCAGCTTCTATGCACAGGGGCTGAATTCCACTGCAAAACTTTAGGAATTATACGCTCTTTTGTGATAATAGATCGATGTACTCGTATGTCTTTTAAGGTGAAATGACTGTCATTATCCAGGCTGCAACAGTTATTATTGAGAATAATATCACTGGGAGGTCACTTGATGGCTATTGTAATTGGGTAGCTAAGCAGATGTAAAGGGTTTGGGCTCTCCCATTATTGGATCAAGGTTTATAGAAACTGGCAGGAGTGTTCAGAACAAAACACCGTGTGCCAATATCCTGGTATTAAGAGAGTTAATGAATTGGCGAAGAAGAGTCGGCGCTATGTAATTCAGAAGCCCCTTCTCCCTGTAAAAGTTCCTCCGTATTCGATGGTCGGTCAAAAAAAGGATCGAGGAGGATGCCGTCAGTTGCGTGATATACCAAACAGCATTTGGGAGAAGAATAAGGATTCCGGACAGTTACTCCTTCTTAAAGCTGGAAGACTTACCTAATATTCAGCAAATGAGCTTCCGAGATTGATATCGCTATCTGGATTGTCCCAGTAATGCGGCTCCTCTTTATAGGTTTCGAAGAGCAATCGTAGCCCCGGTCGTATGTTTACAGTGTTCCTCTGGTCCACGAGTATGCAAGAAGTGCCTTTTCAACACAAGCCATCCGCCGACTGATGAATTGAGAACTGAGCATATTTTGCTCGATGTATGACAATTTAGGTCAATATTTTAAGAGACAATTTCAAAAATAAAGACTAAAATCATCTTTAAAAATACGTAATATAAGTCAAAAATAAAGCACTTAACTATGGCATGTGAGGATACCTAATATGAAGTATAATTGTAACAGAAGTAATAACTGAGTTTATCCTATGTATTACCCGAACATATTAGTAAGTAAGGGACTTAATGCACTCAACCTCCCTGCTACTCACAGAAATGGTTATTAAAGAGATGATGAAAATTTTCAAATTAGACTTAAAACAAATATCGAAAATGTTTGTTACAAAACTTTATTTTACAAAACCTTTTTCCCAAATGATTGTCCTTTGATTCATAGTATTATTGACTTTGTGAAGATAAAGTCAAAAGGGTTTCCGCATTTATAAGTATTTTGTCTATTCCATGAAAGTATGGCATTTAAACACACGAGAGTAAATACAACTACATACTCATGTACGAATAAGCGTATACTAGTATGTTTGCTTCTGAACCAAGGGTAGTAGGCTTTTTACTTTAATGCCAAAACCATCAAAAATTCACCACTTTTTTTGGTGACAGGGGGTTGTTTTTTTGTTCTACCCCTATTTGAAGAACAAATGCTTAGCTTTGCTAATGTAAATGTTGTTTCGGTAAGAAGGCTGACTTTATTTTTACAAATGTGTTCATCAGAGAAGTATATATATATATGTATGCATTTATAAACACGAATAGGTTGGGAAAAATACTTAGCTCAATATCCTGCTTAATGCCTGGAACTGAAATGTTACTTGTGATTTTAATTTAAAAAATAACAATTTTACAAAAACTAAGAACTTGAATTGGTACTCATATGAAAAACAATAATTCGCTTAGGAATGAGCAAATGTATATTGTATGTACGAGTACCTGTCCAAGTTCTGCTTTTTGATGTTCAAATACATTCGAAGGTGACGGCACTGCTTGTTAGTTAAGAAGAAATTCTTTTCTGTGCATATGATATTTGAAAGTACATTCATGTCAACGACATGACCGAAAATGAGATATTCAGAAAAGTGAAAAGAACAGATAATTACATGTCCTTAAAATTCTGTTCAATGTAAAAATAATGAGTTCTTAGTTGTAATAATGTCCTCAAAATAATTGCTGAACTAACTTTGTTACTAAAACAAGAGGCTCTACTGATGGTGCCAAATATCTGGCTCAGGTGCTAGATTAGAAATTGCACTGGAAACGAAATTCAGATGAATGTATTCAAAAAGCCACCACAACACTTTGTCATTGCAGAAAAGTCTTAAGTTACAAATGAAGTGTAAACACATTCTAAAGTAGGGATTCTCATACGAAGACTTACAGATCCATATTAACACTCGTATCTTCGTCTGATGGTAAGAACTAGAATTTTTTTCTACGCAAATTGTATTTTCGCACTATATCTCCCGTTATATTAGAAATAATTTTGGATGAATAATAATGACAGAATAAGGATGGAGGATAGTTCTTATCGAATACAATGAGTCGATTTCGCAAGAGGGCAGAAACGCTGGAGGAAGCAATTATTTAAATCAGCAATACAAAATAGAAGGGCATGTTAAGATGCGGTACTGTCAATGCATGAATTATCAAAAGTAGCAAATATCAAATTGATGTAAGCCAATTTTAATCCTACTGTGACGTTCCCAATAAAACGCTTTAGAATAGAGGAATCCGATTTATTGTTAGCACATTCATTACATGTTGTGTATATGCATACCACCTTGATCAAAAAGCAATGGCGCTCCCATTGTTCCGATTTGAGTTCTGTTTTTTTTTGTTAAGTTGGTAAATCAGTTGCTGATATTCCCTTTAAATATTAGCGTCATAGCTTGACATTTGCAAAAGTTACGTAGCCAAGAGTACATCTATCTCTGTGTGTGTTGGCGATTTTTTACAATTTTAGAAATGGATTTAAATTTGCAACAACGAACTTGTATTAAATTTTGCGTAATAAACGGATCTAATGGTGCACGAACGTGGGAAATGTAAGAAAAGTGTTTCGGCTACGTTTACCAGTGGTACGAGCGGTTCAAAAGTGGGCGTGAGTCAATCGAAGATGATGAACGCAGTAGCAGACCATCGACATCGAAAACCGACGACATTGATGAAGTAAAAGAAACGTTGGTCAATAAGTGCAAATTAACCATCAGAGAGATATCGGAGGACTTGAACATTACCTATGGATCCGTCCCAGACATTTTGGTTAATGATTTGGGTTTCCGTCGTGTAGAAGCAAAGTTGGTGCCAAAAGACTTCAATTTCATGCAAAAAAGAGACTGTGTCAACGTCGCAAAAGAGATGATTTGCGAGGCTGAATCCGATCCCACATTCATCAAAAGGATCATTACTGGACACGAGACGTGGGTTTATGGGTACAACATGCAATCCAGACATCAGGCAAGTGAATGGCGTTCACCAAATGAGCCGAGACCAAAAAAACCACGTCGTTTTCAGTCAAAAAAGAAGGCAATGCTCACGGTTTTCGTGGATTACAACGGTGTAGTGCATCATGCATTTTTACCAGAAGGCCAGACAGTAAACAAAGAGTATCATTTGGGCGTTATGAAAAGCAATTCGCGAAAGAAACCAGAAAGAATTATGGGCAGAAAACTAGTGGATTTTGCACCATGATAACGCACCGTCGCACAGTGCCATCATGATTCGTAATTTTTTGACAAAAAATGCAACAAATACCATCCAACAGCCACCGAATTCACCTGATTTGGCTCCCTGTGACTTCTTTCTGTTCAATCGAGTTAAACAAAACCACTACGGGGAACGCGTTTCAGCAGCCGAGACGAAGTAATGGAAAAATCGCAGGAAGCACTGATGGACATAAACGAAAACCGAATATAAAAAATGTTTCGAGGTTTGGATCAACCGCTGGCTGAATACATTCCGGGATCAAGGTAGTATATACATAGTGTAACTGGGATGATACTAAATATTGTTAGACGATTTTCTGATTTGTGGAAATGGCAATTAAATTCATTTTCGCCCGTGTTGTTCTGATTTGGAAGCTAGTCTTGTTTGTGTTAGTAAAACTAAGAGCTGAGCTTGTACTACTTATCAACCATATCAAATTTATGTAATAGGCTATGGTGCTTAAATACGCAACCGTTTTGTCCGCATCTCTTTATTGACATTCCATCTGTCAGCTCTTTGGACAAGGCCAATCTGCTTGCTGCACACTTTGCGGCTAGCTCAACACTCCCAGACTGAGCTTTGTCCCCGCCTACACTTGAGTGCATCGAATCTTCAATGGGACGAATCCACTTTCGCACTCGTGTAGTAGCAAGAGTACTTAAAGATTTCAACATGCATAAATCCCCTTCTTCTGAAGAGATGTTCTTCCTCGCTGGCAAAACCACTGTGTAAGCTTTTTCATTCATTCTATTCTTTAAGACTCTTTCCGATCAGATGGAAAACAGCATTTGTCCAGCCCGTCCCTAAAAAAGGCGAATCTTCTTTTCTCTCCTCCTACAAACCCATTGCACTTACGTCCCTTCTTTCCAAGGTCATGGAAACGCTAATAAACTGTCAGCTCATGAAATATCTCGAAACACGAAAACTTCTCAATGACCGGCAAGATGGTTTTCGTAGCAATAGGTTTACTGGTGATTTTATGGCATATCTCAACGAAAAGTGGATCCAAAGCGAACATCAATCTGGCGAAAGCAAGATAGTTGCACTTAATATTTCTCAGGCATTTGACAGAGTTTGGCATCAGGCCTTTTTGTCGAAAATGCATGCCTTTGGGATCGATGACTCTCTTTTTCAATGGATTAGAAATTACCTTTCGGAACGTTCAATTCAAGTTGTCTTGGACGGTTTCAACTCTGATATTCACAAAATAAATGCTGGTGTGCCCCAGAGCTCCGTTCTGTCTCCGACACTCTTTTTAATTCTCATTAATGGTCTTTTGTCTGCTACTTCTAATCCAATTTATTCCTTTGTTGATGACAACACTCTGTGCTTTTCATATTCGTTCCCGGACTCACGCCCCTGCTCTTCGGCTGTAGAACGGGAACTGTAGCGTATGTTAAACTCATTAAATTCCGATATTAACAGAGTGGAATTTAATGCTTCCAAATCTCAATGATGTCTGCTGTTATTAAAGCGAAATTCATATACCTAGCCATTATCCATGAATGGCACTTGCATCGTCGAAACCGATAAACTTTCCACTCTCGGTATGTGTGTCAATGACAATTTACGTTGGGATGATTTGATGTCGCCAAAAATGCTGCGAAATGTTTAGGTTTCCTCAAGCGAAGTAAGAAATATTTTACCCCCTCTGATCTGGCCAAAACTGGAGTACAATGCCCACATCTGGTCAGGTGCTCCTAAAACATTTTTGCACCTGATAGGATTCAAAACCGTGCGATAAAACTAATTGGTGATGGTCAATCAATGGACACCCTCGAACATCTACGTAATGCCTCCTGTCTCTCTTTTTTTTATCGCTATTTCCACCACCAGTGCTCTATTGAAATCGCCAGTAGCATTCCGTCTCTTTAAACTTTTAACCGTAACACCCGTCTCGCTATGAATGCTCATCAGTATACCCTCAAGCCCATTTTCGGACGTACTCTAAAATATCGTGATCCTTTTCTAAGTCGTACAACTCGCTTATGGAATGCCCTTCCGACCTCTATGTTTCCTGGTCGTTATAACTTGCAAACATTTAAAAACAATGTACATCGGTACCTGTCTTTTCTTCCTCCCTAAATTTCCTTCGTCCGCGCTGTCTACGAACATTTTAAGGGTACAAAAACCCCTTGAGCGCGCGCTGATTAAAAAAAAAATAAATATACGCACATCATCACTTTTCTTTAATATGGGCACAATTGTTGTTCCCCATTCGGAATAACCAACGGGTTCTAGTATACCTTAGTCCACGAGTTTAACTATTTTGCGCTCTATTTTACTTTTAATAGCAAATAGTAGCCTCCGAGGCTTAAAAAACTTGGGAATAGCACCCTCTTTTAATTTCAGAGACACTTTATGTTTGTTGAACGTTCCGAGTTTGTCATCGAATACAGATGGAAATTATTTCAATATCTGTACTAGTTCTTTGTCTAGATATTCAATAAAATTCAATCCCTCAAACCGTATACTGAATGCTTCCATAAAATCACTACCCAATAGTGGGGGACCACCATTATCAACTACAACTACCATATATCAAGTAGCACACTTTTGTTTTTATGCGCAACTGTTACCTTAATAACTTCAATCGGTGATATTGTATTTCCACTGTAACTCTTAAACGGCTTAGCTGTTGAAAGAATCTTGCACTTAGCCAAATATTTGTAATACGCAGGTAAAGAGATCGCCGAAACCGGAGAACCACTATCGAGTACCATGCACATCGCAACTCCATTCATTGTCACTTTTACTAGAATTGGATTACTTTTTCCGCCTTTGCTAAAATATAATAAAGACAAATCATCAAGACTACTGTTTAACATAAAATTAAAAGCATTTTAGTTTTGGTTACTCGCCACTAAAATATTAATTTTACACATCTTTTGTAAATGCCCTTTCATATTGCATTTCCTGCATCTGTAGTTTTTTAAACGGCACTCGCTTTCCCCATGATTGGTATAACCGCAAACTCTGCAAAATGTTTTTTCTTCTGGCTTTCGCTGCTGCTGTTGCTGTACCTTTTTCTACAGTTGATGTTATGAATTCCGCCAGTTGAAAGTTCCGATTTGACAATTGTCGTCTCACATTCCAGGTACAGATGAAGCAATGGTAATAGCTTTTTTAAAAGTTAGAGTTTCTACATCCTCCAAAAATAATATTTATCTTTTGCCAAGCATCTGGGTAGGCCAATAATGAATTTATCCCTCAGACACATTTCCAAATGACTTCTAAACTTGCAACTTTTCGCCAATTCTCGCACACGTGCTGCCCATACAATTGTTGTTTCATGCTCTTCTTTAGTCGCCATATAAAATTTACTTCTCTCAGCAAATTCCGATTTAGATGGCTGAAAGTGTTAGTCTAAAGTAGTTATGCATATAACATAAGTTGTTGTTTCATCACTAATTAACCTTGGTTGAATTAAACTTTCGAGCAGCCTATACTAAGTAGAACACAATCCTCCAATTAAGTTGGCTTTTTGCTATTTTGCGAATCGGTCATGATCGTCGATATCATTTGCAATAAAGTATTGCTCCAACCGCACCTTGAACATTGACCAGTCATCCTCATCATGGTTGAACGTCGGTACTTTAGATGAATTCGCCATTTAGCGTTGTTCTTGTATAGAATCCTCGTCGCCAATGTGATTTTTCCAATAAAACGCCTTAGAATAGTGAAATCCGATTTATTGTGATTTCTTTGGCAATCCCTTAAAGACTAACTCGCCATAATGAGAACTAAAACTATTCATGCTAACTTAAACTCATTACATGTTGTGTATATACTATATATATGTGGTGCCTATTACCTGCCATATAATATACTCGTATGTATATATCTGCGGAAGATGTATGTATACTATATATTTGCATAATCGTGTCATACTCCACATCTACAATAATGCAGGTGAGTGACCGTGGTTCAAGCGGTACGATACGGCGCGGCGCACATTACTAAAAATGCCCAATCTAGGCGGTCATTACTCATAAATCCTTTAAAAATCGTCAAAAATTGAGGTATTGGTCTCGCAGTGCGAGACAGCCGTCCAACGAATGTGCGATAAAAATGTATCTAACTTCTTCTCGTATCCTCAATTTTGTGACTACTTGTTAATTTATGACTCAGAGAGCAGAAACATCAATTCGTCAAGAAAGTGATTAAGGTTTTGGGTCGCATGTATTAAAGTACTACCATCCTTATTTGACAATGTCGATATGAATGGATCCGATGTGTAGAGGAGGGTGTGAAACATAGTATTTTTGCGGTTGAATTTGCTAGTGCAGTGTTCCTGAATTTTCTCCAATCTTTATTTCTCGCTTTAAGCGCTTCTTCTGACATCATTCCGATTGCCATGGAACATGACTCAATTATCTCATGTGAGTGAATCAGCAGTTTTTAGACGCTTGCTGGCATTGGATACCAGGGATACAAAGTTATATATAATTCAGCAGTCTCGTTGGTTTAAGCCGAAAAACACTCAATATTTATGGAGAATCCACTTCAGATAGATTGAAGAATGATGTTGAACCGTTTAAGCAAATTTTTATTAATTTTGTAAAGCGTCCTTGAATATAAACAGAGAGACAGAGATCCCGTGCAGGAGAATAACGTGTAGGCGATGCAATTAGAGTGGTGTACAATTGTTTGATAACTGTTGACCTGTCTGGTGAATTTTGATTCCCCAAAGCGTAAAGGCTGAGGCGAGTAGCATGTGTAAGTTTCTCATATGAATTATTCTTCAACAAATGTTGTATTCGTTGTTTGTTTTTGTGTTCCTCGTTTGCTTGTTAAAATTTTTGAAACGCTTTTCACTGCTCTGGTACTTGAGGCATTCAAATTTAAATCCGTCTCCTTTTAGTTTCCCACATCTCCAGTAAGCCATTCGCAATTTTTTGTCAAAAAATTCTGTCAACTCCAATGCCATGTGACCCATTTTTCACGCAATTTTCGCAAAAACGCATTTATGTTTTGTTTTATACCTTTATAAATTAAATGCTCCTTACATATTGGCGAACAGCAGCATCTTTGGAGGTTTGGAAAAGTTCCTTTCGGGTAAGGACATTTTTACTGAAACGCGTAATTTTCTCAGCTCTATGAGTCACAATGTTTTTGAAATTGGAATGTAAGTATTATATAGGAGCTCTACTCTACTCTACTTTGGTCACCACAAGGTGGGAAAAAAAGTTGCACTTCATAAAAATCACGTTTAGGGTCAGTTTTAGTTAAATAAGATTTTTTACTTTACCGGGTATAATTACATCTTTTAAAGGTTGGTTACTTAAATGGGTCGTACTCAGATTTACTCAAACAGATCAAAAAGGATCAATTTATTAAATTTAAGCCAGCAGAATGTTTTAAAATGGAGACAAACCTAGCGAGTTATGGAAAAACTGGAATGTTGTTTTAAGGGAAAAAAAAATCTAATTCTGGTACCGGACAGAACAATTCATGTGTAGAATATTGTGTTCAAATTTTAGCCGAATCGGTCCAATACTTTTTTGTAAATCATCTGGGCCGATGGATAAAAGGTAGTTTCGAGAAAAGCGCTTTAAGGTTTGGAGAAGAAACGAACATGCAGGGGGTACACTCTCCCCTATCATTTGTTGTAACTTTATTTGTTTCACAGTATATTCTCAATTTATTGAACTTTGAAAATATGTAAAAAAAAAAATCGATTTTTTGGAGATCGAACATGAAACTACCCCCTTAAATAGGGTTGCCGATGGGGTTTCTTTTTAACTCGTCAACCGTCATCGATCTTTTGACTTGAAATTTTGTTGGCAAAAGACAATAATCACAGTCAACTAAAATTATGCTAGATGACAAAACACACACACACACGAGTGTGTAGTGAAAGAGTAGTACTTAAATTTCTTAATATACACAAATTCACTTGTCCAGATGGTGTATCTACACTTCTTATGAAGAGGTGTTCTTCCTCGCGTAAGCTTTTTCGTCAATCTACTCTTTAGAAGTCTTTCCGAGCTGGCGGAAAACAGCATTTGTCCAGCCCGTCCCTAAAAAAGGCGAATCTTTCTCCTACCACATACCTATTGCACTTACGGCCCTTCTTTCCAAGATCATGAAATATCTCGATTCACGAAAACATCTCAATGACCGGCAGTACTGTTTACGCTGCAATAGGTCCACAGGTGATTTGATGGCATGTCTCACCGAAAAGTGGAACCAAAGCGTACATTAATCTGGCGAAAACAAAATAATTGCATTTGTAATTTTTATGGCATTTTACAGAGTTTGGCATCGGAACCTTCGACTCATGTTGCCTTGGATGGTTTCAAGTCTGACATTCACAAAATAAATGCTGGTGTGCCGCAGGGCTTAGTTTTATCTCGGGCATTAATTGTCATTAATAATATCTTGTCTACTACTTCTACTACTGACGTAATGTCTCCTGTCTCTCCTTGTTTTATCGCTATTGCCAGCACCAGTGCTCCATATAAATATCCCCGTACAACTCGCTTATGGAATGCCCTGCCGAGCTCTCTATTTCCTATTCACTATAACTTGCAAGCATTTAAGACCAATATACATAGTTGTCTCTCGTTTCTTCCCCTAATTTTCATTAGCCCGCGCTGTGTACAAACATTTTAATGGTACTCAAATCCCTTTAGCACGTGCTAATTACACAAAAAAAAAGTTCTCGGTTAAGCCATTACCGACCTTGACGGACTAGAGAGACGAATTTAGCAGGGGCGCCAAAACTAGACATGGCATGTTCGTTGCCAGACATCCTGTCCAATCGATGAGAAGATCGTTGAAAAGATGGTGGGAATCAATTTAGACTTCTGGAATTTTTTCCAGGATCTGCTGGAGTATCAATATTTGGTCAATTGCGGACTTTCCTTATCTGAAACACACTGATACTAACGAGTCAGGTTGTAGCACATGCTACTCGCCTTGCCCTGACACATTTTTTTACCTCTTGGTAAAACTTCCGTACGTTATTCCTGGGGTACAACAGCTAAATATCTTCAATCGCGCTCTTCTCGTGCTATGTTTTCTTCATCTGGAGAAGTTGATGTTCTTCCCATCTTTTCTGCATGTAGAGCTCACTAGCAGCTCTCCTCCTTCGTTGCAGCACCGCTTTGTAGGCTTCTCGTCTAACTGCATGTGCTTGCCGGCATTCTTCATTAAACCGAGGATTTCTTGGTGGTGGTCGCATAAAACCCAGCTCAGCTTACCAGTTGCGCCTTCTGTGATGGCACGTTGACAGCGTTGCCGCTGGTCTTCGGTACTCTATGCTGGCTGCATAGGAGTTGTTGAGAAATTTAGGGATAAGCGGTCGGCGAAAATTCTGGCGGTCTCTTTCGATTACGTCTTTTCTACGTTATATCTTCTCACAGCAGTTCTTCATTGTTGTGGCTCTCGGGAAATCCGCATTCGCACCTCGCACCTTGGCTACCACTAGGTGGTAATCCGAATCAATATTGGCTGCTTAGAATGTTCGGATGTCCAGAATACTGGAGGCTTGTCTTACGTCTATCGTAAAATTATCAATTTGATTTAGTGTTGGATGATCCGGAGACCCCCAATGTCCCTTTGTGTATATTGTGATGAAGAAACCGTGTGCTTCCTATAATAATATTTCGTCCCGCAGCAAAGTCAATAAGTCTACGTCCGTTGCCAGACGTGGTGTTTTGTAGGCTATGCTTACCAACTGTCGTCTATGCAGGCTATGCTTACAAGATGTCGTCCTTCGTTATAGGCAAGACTTTTTTAACGTCATATTTCGGACATTGCTCATATATCTTGTCGAGGAGGTAGTAGAACCATTCTTTGATGGCGTCGTGCTTGTCTTCCGTAGAGGTATGGGTGCATATTGGGCTTATGTTGGCGCATTTAATGCGGATTGTCATAAGATGCTCGCTCACGTGTCAAAAGCTCAAGACTTCTTGCCTAAGTCTGCCGCATATAGCAAATGCTCATCCGAGTAAGCGCTCTTCCCATCGGACTTCCTGGATGGCGGTAGTATCTACATGATATCACTTACGGGCCTCTGCTAATTGTTCGGCTGCACGTGGCCCGTTAAGTGTCCGAACATTTCACATGCAGATCCGAAGATTGCTGTCCTTTAAACGTTTTCTAAGCTCGTCAACAGTGAGTCTATTTTTACCCTAGGCCATTACTTCCGTATAGGATTGTGAGCCCTTTGATGGCGTAGGCGAGTATAATGCTACCGGCCGGTCATGCCCTAGCCTTTTTAGCTTCCATGAGGTAAATCAAGCACTTCGCTATAAACTTGATTATTGTGCTCCTGGCCAATTCCATTAAGCAGTTTCCCGATCAATTGCCACGCAAGGCCCCTATGCGTTCCACCGTTAGTAAATAATCTAATGTAAATAAAACCGGTTGGAATAAGTACATAATAGAAAGAACCATATGTGAAGTATTTAGAGAAGTCGCAGTAACAGATCTAACATTCCACAGATGGTTCTCAAAATTCCGTTCGGCTGGTTTTTTTTGAAAAATGAATCTCTATTAGGAAGACCATCAGATGTGAATAGTAAAGTGCTGCTCAATATGATGTGGCTTTCAAGCTTAGAGTTCACCAGTCAATTGCGTTGGAATGAACCCTTGGTTACTGGAGATGAGAAGTGGATCGTTTTCAAAAATGTTATAAGACAACGAGACTCTATTTACAGCGGGCAAACTCCCCCATCAGCATCAAAAGCTGGTGTGGATCGCAAAAAGGTAATGCAGTGTTGAAAGGGGGACCACAAGGGTCTGGTGTGTTATGAGTTAAACAAAAGGAAAATGTTGTGGTTTTAATTAAAAGCAACTGATACAATTAATTTTTTTTGGCGTGTCTTCTGACAGTTCTTCTGTTGTCAAAACTAAAGTCTCCTATCAACTCACTATTACAGGGCGACTCTAAGACACCCCATTCCTCCTCTTTTAGTTTATTCCAAAACGTTGAGGAGCTTTTATCACGCAACCATATCCAGTGATGTTATCAGGAACTTGATTTTCGGTGGTGGTGGGAGTGGATATCTCATCATTGGTTGTAAACTCGTTTTCCTCTACCCGAGGCACATGTGGATTAAGTGCAGCAGAATTCTCGGTTACCATTGGAGGTGGTAGAAGTGAGGTTTCTCGGGCCAAGTCGTCACGCTGGCGATCTTCCGTGTCATCACTTCGGGAGAAAGACTCAAACCCCGCGTTTGATTTGATCGATGTGACGGCGGCCTATTATACATATTGTCTATTGATTTTACCACATATGACACGGGGCCAGTTACTTCAATAACATGGCCTTCCAACCACAGTGGTCCAACCGAATAATTTCGGAAATAAAAAGCGTCTCCGATTTCGAAACTTCTTGTTTGACGAATTATTGGATCGAACTGTCCATCAGTTTCGTGTGTTGTTTGAAAAGAATGCGCTGTAATTTCGTATCCATGTCTCCCTCTGACATCTTCTTGAGAAAAGTTTTCACATATTGGAACATACCTTCTGCCTGGCCACTACTGAATGGATGCTGTGGAGCTGTAGTATTATACTTAATACCATTGGAGATTAAAACTGTTGCATTTCAGATGATGCTAAAGCTGTACCATTATCCGAAATAATTTTTTTGGGTTGACCATGTGTTACAATGATTTCTCGCAATTTATTCTTCACTTCAACGTATGAGACGCTGCGGACTATTTTTACTTCCAGCCACTTTAACATAAAGTCTACAGCGATCAAAAAGGTGTGTCCCTGAGAAGGGCAAGCAAAATCTATATGCAAAGTGTTCCATGGATCTTCTGAGGGTTTAATAAATTGCCTCGGAGCAGCTAGTGGATTCCCTTTATTTGCTTGTCATTGGCCACAATGTTGGACTTCCTATTCGATTTGTTTACCGAGGTTGGATCACCACACATAGAAATAAGCCTCCATTAAGTTGATTACCGCATAATACCAATGAAGTAGTTTCAAAATTTGATTTTGATATTTAGGTGGTACAATTAGTCGACTATCCCACAAATACAGCCCTTGTAGATGGAAAGTTTAGTGTTTCTTCGGATATGGGTTCCTCTGAACTCTCAACAATTCGAGGTCAACCTTGTAAAAGCATTTTTAACACTCTTGGCATCACCGGATGCTTCGCAGTCTCAGTAGCTATTTCAGCTGCTGTCAATAGTGGATGACTACGCATCTCAACCATCAATATATCGGCCGGAGCTTTAATTGAGACGTTGACTGACGATGGCAGTTGCAAAGGGCTCATACGATCAGCGTTTAAATTCTTTGTCCCTGACCTATACTCCATATTATAGTCATACGAAGTCAATAATAAGCACCAACGTAATATTCGGGGTAAAATCATTTGCGGTATTTGTTTTTTTTCTATTGAAAATTCCTAGTAAAGGCTTATGGTCAGTTATGATTACTATTTCTCGTCCAGCCACATATTGGTGGAAATGTTTGATTTTAAAGATAATAGCTAAGGCTTCCTTGTCAATGCGAGGGTAGTTTCGCTCATGGACTCCTAGAGTGCGAGATGCAAATGCAATGGGCCGCTCCACTCCATTCTTATCATCACGATGGGCCAAGACAACGCCAATCTCATAAGGCGAAGCAACGCAGGAAACCAATGCTTTCATAATGTCGTAATGTACTATATTATAATGGTGTCTGAATCAATTAAATTCTTTAGTTCATTAAAAACGGCTTCATGCCTATCAGTCTAATTCCATTTAACATTTTTGTCAAGCAACCGATGTAATTTTTCGGCAATAGTCGACTTATGAGGTAAAAATGAGTTATAAAAACTAAGTAACCCCAAAAAGGATTACAGAATTTCCTTATTTTCAGGGGTAGCAGTTGTTGTATTGCTCTCTGCTCTCACTTTCTCTTTGTTAGGTTATATTCCTTCACCGCTAATATGAAACTCGATGAAGTCCATTTCACGCTACGTAAACAAACATTTTTGTTTATTTACTTTCAAATTAGCTTTAGCTAGTTTTTCAAAAACTGCTTCTAAGTTACGATCATAACCATCTTTTCCAGAAACTATAATATTATCGAGATATGCGTTTATGTCATTTACCCCAACAATTAGGCTATCCATAAATCTTTGAAATAGGCCCGGAGCGGCCGAAACGCCGAAAGGTAAACTGCGGACCTTAAATAGACCCGTGTACGTATTGAAAGCCAACAACTCAGAAGAGATATCATCAACCACAAGCTGCTGGTAGGTCTATTATAGTGCATAATTTGCACTCTGAGTTTGTTGCCATTACCTCCGCAACAAACTGGTAGGGGATAAGAATTCCTTTTTATCACCGCATTAAAATTACTACGGTAATCGTTACATATCCATAAGGAACCGCCAGATTTCGGCATAGGTACAATGGGCGTGGCCCATCGAGAAAACATGACCGACTGTACAAGTTTTTTGTTGGACGATTTTCGCAATTTCTTTTTCCACCGCTGGTTTCCAGGAGATAGGACACTGAATGACGGTGTTACAGAAAAATCAAGTTGACTTGATAATGCCTCTAATGAAACAGGTGGCCCTTCGTGAGCACCTAGTTCCTTGCTAAAAACTTTTCTATATTTCCCTTCCAGACGCACCGCATTCACTATCACCTCCAATGCGCACAAACGCCTTGAACCGAAATTCCCAATACTGGAAACTAATCTCTGCCAAGCAGATTCCTCCCACCACCTACAACAACAACAACAATTATTATATTTTATTTTCACCAAAGATGATCCAAGAATTCACAATTTCTCCTTTGACCAGGTTGATGGAATCAACGGCCTCTTTTTGTGATTGGTGCGATTCCAGGTAACTTCTGAAATTACAGTGCAATCCGCACCAGAATCGATTTCAAACGATTTTATAACCCTGTTAAGGCACACTTGTGTCAATATCTTGTGAGAGATTGCTGTCTGAATGTAACTTAACTCAAACAAATAGTTCGACGCTCCAGTTATAGAATGGATCTCAGGTTCTGGTTCCTCTTCGGCTGCTGTTTCTCCTACTGTATGGACAGCTTGTTGTTGACGTGTGACTGCTCTCTTTTTAAAACAAGCTTTGCTTGGAATGGTCTTCAATATTGCAAAAGTCACATTTCTTGTGTTTGAAACAAAATTTATTAGCAAAATGATTTCCTTCAAATCGAATACAGCGCACGTATTCTGGGCGGGCGTATTTCCTCTTAGATGACATTGTCATAAAGACATTATTACCTCGAACATTTAATACGTTGATCTGAGCAGCCTCATGTGCAATTGAAATTTCATAGACCGGTTTAAAATCACTATACAGACTTTGTTGCAATGATTTATTTGCTACTCCGCAGACAATTTGCTCTCTTAGCATTTTGTCTAGTTCCAAGAAATCGCAGTGTTTAGATAATTTTCTCAAGCCCTTTACGAAGTCGGCAATCGTTTCGCCACTCTTCTGGCAACGTTGGTAGAACATACGATTTCATTTGGCTTTGAGTGGAAATGAGCATCCAATTTTTTCACGATTTTGGATTCAGTGGTGTAAGCAAGGAGCATATTATCTCACATGTTGACTCCCTAACACCTAATAAAAAAAAATAGCTCTCATGGATACTTCGTTAGATATTCCATTTGCCTCAAAATCAAATTCCATGCGTCCCTTGGAATTATTCCAGGCAATTGTTGGTTAAAACTGCTCCAGTTTTCCGAAAGTCCGCGAGGACGTTTGGTTAACATTCTCCATCGCGACCTCATTACGTACCATTATCCGCTCGTCGCCAAAATGTTCTGACGTAAATTAAAAGCAATTGACTTTAATTAAATGTTAATAATTTAATGTCTCTTTAATTCTCCAGTTGTCAAAACTGAAGTTTCTGTCAGCTCTCTATTACAGGCTGACTCCAGACACCATAGAAACTGTAAATACTGATCGTTATAGTACTCAGCTTGATATTTTAAACACAGACATTCAACGTTAACATCCACCTTCGGCCTATAAAAACGGCATTGCCTTTCATCACGACAACGAAAGACCACCTTTGGCAAGAAAAAAATACTGAGTTGGGTTGGGAAATTTTAATCCAGGGACCATATTTTCAGTATTTTTATTTTGCGGATGTCCATATCGCAGGGGAACATTTTTTCCCGGCGAAAAGCAAGGACTTCTTTTAAAACTGTGTGGATAAGCTGCCAAAACGTTGGCCATTTTAAACAATAAGGTAAATTACTAGTTTATAAATAAAAAAAAGTACTGGGTTGTGGTATAGTATGTACCGCATGAAATTAGATTTTATAATATAGTAAAAATTTAAAAGCCAATATTATTTTTCCGTAAATCAATCAAAATAGGATCCGTTGGTATCTATCTATGACATTCTTCCAACGTGTTACAAGGTCAAAAATTCCTTTTTCGTAGAAGTGCTGACTTTTTGAGGCAATGAAGTCTTCAGAGGATTTTATTAACTCTGCTCGGTTCCGGAAGACCTTCTGCCCGCAAAATGCATCCAGATTGCGGAAAAGATGGTAATCCGTTTCAAACCCCAACTGCAACAGTTTTTGCACCGTTACTTGTGAGGTATGGGGTCTAGCATTGTCATGCAAAAGGATCGGACCGTGCCTATTGACCAACGGAGGTTGCTTTCAGCCAATTTGGTATGCAATATGTCGATTTCCTCACAAGATTTGATAGCGTTTATCGTTTCTCCTGGGTGAAGAAATGAAAAGTGGGTTGGTCCTTTCGATGTCCACCAAATTGTAACCATAACCTTTTTTGGGTGAAGATCGGGCTTGGTAGTGTGTTTTGGATTTTCATCTGCATCCAACCACTGCCCAGATTTATTACGATTATCATACAGCATCCACTTTTCATCACAGGTGACTCTATCCGGTCCAAAAACGGTTCAGTTTGGTTTCTTAATGTAAGCGATGTGCAGATTTATTTTTAAAATAGTGCTTTCCGATGAAATTTTTCTTTATAATTTACTCGTATATGGCACTGCGAAAACGCAATTTTTTTTTCTTTACTATCAAAGATCGATTGAATTGATTATGTTCCGGGTCAGTCCTGAAGTTTTTTTTACTGAATCCTAAAGAGTGGAATGTTTACACTTAGGAATCGTTAAAATTGTCTACCCGTACTTGCCCCCTTTTTTATATTATATTTTTTAATGTGTGGCTATATGTTTAAATAAATGTCTTCTTGTTCTTTTCTTGTTTTTACATTAATTTTTTCTGATTTAGGAACAAGTTCTAATACACTATTTGTTACCAGACAAGAGCTTGTGAATATTCATAGAAGTTCTGGATATTTAAACATGGCAGAGCAGTTTGACTTGCTAACAGAACAACTAAAATCTTCAACAAAACATTTTGATAATAAGGACCTGCTAAAACGAATATCACATTTTAAATCTGAATACAAGTCGCGATGGTTTAAAGCCAGTAGAACTAGTGATTGGTTTTTAAAGCTAAATAAAACGTGGCTGGAAACATCTATTCCATTTTTAAGTGCATTTGAAAATAAACGCGGTCGTCCAGTTACTTCTTTTGAGTCATCTTCTGCGCTAACGAAACGTCAAAAAACCAAACAAATTCGAGAATTTGCACCTGTTTCTGTTTTAAGTTTTACTACACAAATGAGCATTCGACTTTTTGGGCAATCTCAAGCATCAAAATTGTTGCGGGTAATAACCTCTAAAAGTCCAAACCGTGCAGAAAAATATATAAAGGCTTACGAAAGATCAAACGAATCACAAATTACTGTAATGACGGGTGAAGATGCTCTTGCTGTAGTAGTAGAAGCAAAATTATCTAGAAATCAATACAATGTAATTAGGGCGAGTGCCCCGAAAAAATTCCCGTCCTATAAAGTTGTTCAAAATGAAAAAAAAAAAATGCTACCCATTATAGGAACATATGAAAGCAAGTTGCATTTCAGTTGAAGTAATTTTACAAGCTCTGCTTGATTTCACTGTGGAGCGGCTACTTCAGACACAGAAAACTGTTCTTGATTTATTAGGAAATGCAGAATTAAAAAGCCTTACTCTTTACACGAAGTGTGGTTTTGGTGGCAGCTCGGGGCATAGCTCCTATAAGCAACCCTTTCATGGCCTTCAAGCTTCTGATTCGGCAGTTTTTATCACTTGCCTTGTTCCACTTCGTCTCAGTTACGGAGCTAAGATTTTGTGACAAATACCGCGTCCAGCTTCTACGGGATACGGTCAACACTTAAAAATTGAATATAGATTATTTGTAGTGAGTCACAACTAAATTTTTAAAATGGTTGATGGCAAAATATGCAATGCGCTAACAGATTCTTCATCGACGCAAAAATGCTACTTATGCGGTGCTGTTTCTAAGAACTTTAATCAGATTGAAGAAATGATTAAATTGCCTGTAAAAACAGAACATTTAGAGTTCGGACTTTCCGTTTTAACATACATGGGTGGATACGTTTCTTCGAGTGCCTTCTTCATTTGTCATATAAATTACCAATCAAAAAGTGGCAAGCTAGAGGAAGCGATAAAATAATTGTTGCAGAAAATAAAGCGCGGATTCCGAGAGAATTTAGAGAAAAATGCAGGCTGATCATTGCTACATCTAAGCCGGGATTCGGCAATTCAAATGATGGCAACACGACCGTATGATTTTTCCAATCTGCCGAGCTTTCAGCTGAAATAACAAAATTAGATATTGAATTGATTAAAAAAATGCACACAATTATGATAGTTGTGTCAAGTGGCCATGAAATTGATGTCAACCGGTTCAGAACTTTTTCTTACGAAACAGCCAGATACTTTGTATCTAAGTACCCCTGGTATAACATGTCACCCACATTGAATAAATATTTCATTCACGGTCCCGAAATAGTCTCCTTTGCTTTGCTGCCTATCGGACAGTTGAGTGAGGAAGCGCAAGCAAGAAGCAAGGATTTTAAAAACTATTGGGAACATTACTCGCGTAAGTGCAATCGCGAAAAAACTAATCTTGATGTCTTCAACTGTTGCTTGTTAAGTTCAGATAGATGTATTACAAATAAACGAAAGCTACCGGTAAAAAAACTTCAACATCTTCCTGGAGAAGCCTTAAATTTATTAAAATCTCCCACTATTCTGCAAAATAATGACAATGATAATTGCGAAGATAATGATGATGATGATAGCGATGGTTACTTTTTTTCAACGTTTCCGGCTACCCACGTCGTTCATTTTCGAGGCTGGAACTTTCCAAACCGACGTCGTATAGTGCGTTCGTTTACCGCTACATCCTCAAAGGCGTCATTAATATTTTAAATTGCAAATGACGCATTATGTTCCATTTTAAATTCGTAAAGGGAGGAGATTTGAATTTGAGTTGCCGACAGTATGGTAAATAATTCCTTAAAAAAAAAAACGGTACTTGTAATGAACCCTAAAAATCTCACACGTTAAGCACACATACTGTTTGTACTAGCACAGATGTTCACTCGAGGACTTCTTATTTCCGACTGAGCGAAAATCGGACATTCCATGTAGTACAAACCAATAACAATAATGATATATTTTTGTTTAAATAAAAATGTCAGAACTTTTCCTTACACAGTATCTGATGGCTTGCATCAAAATAGAAAGCTTAAACAAAATACGTCTTTTAATTTAACGTTACCTTTTTTTCTGTAATTGCTATTTTAATTTCGTTTTTGTGTACAACGAGTATGTCCTAGAATTAGAGTTTGTTGGTGAGCCAAGTAATTTTTACCCGAAAATGTACAATTTTACCCTTGAATTTTAGTGTAGTTCATTTTTTCCTCGTAGTAGGAGTTGGTGACAAACGCTCGGCAATAGAAAAGAAGAGATGCTCGACCTTACTTCAAGTTCGAAGAAAACAAAGGGAGCTAAAAATGTTTCAAAAAAATTCTCAAGAAATTAAGGGGTAGACAATCTATTGTGAAACCTCTTTTCATTGAAGAACTAGCCATGTTCTAAGTTGAATTCTTTAAGTGTTATGCAAGAAAGGCTTTCATATATGTCAATCAGAAGAAAAACAATACATACAAAGGTATTGGCATCATCTATGTTTAATTTCAGTCATCTACCGCTCTATACGGCTACCACTTACATTTAATATGAGCTCTGTTGTTCTTTTGGTGCTCTAAATTTCTCCATTAATGCATTTTTCTTAAAATTGTTTCACATGCATTACCCATTCCACTTGCCGCTTTGAGCAAGTGGACTGGCAGTAAGTTTTTCTGGTTACACAACGAAAAACTGGGTCAATAAAATAAGATGCTACTCACTACCCGTAAGTCGTCCAAGATCACTATATAATCCTGCATTCGTCGTTTCGCTTTTCTGTCTATCATAGAGGGCTGTCTATCCCCTGCCGCTTAATAAATAACTTAATTTGAACAAAGAAACATGAAATACATAAATTTCATCCCACTGAATTTTGGATTCCAAAACCTTTTCCTTCAGGTCATTGCTCAATTATTCGTAGTTCGACTCGCCGATGTTTATGTCCAAGTTCCCACAAACAGAAAGCATAATGTTCTCCCTTTAAGTACATTTCGCTTGTCTACGGCCATTACAATGGGGTACGGCCTCGATATTGGACTATTACTGGTATTTCTTCTGACGAAATATTTGTTTTTATGGTAATTTTACCATTTAGTTCATATGCCATCAAAATACAATACTTTGCAAAGCGAACAATTAATTCCATGTCATAAAGCAAGCAGAGTATCCTTGACCCGGCTCGCAATTTGTTGAAAGTCGCAATTTGTCGAAAGACGAATAAATACATAGATTTCGCCTTAGAGTTTTACCCCGCAACTATGAAAATACATCTCTGAGCTGTTTTTTGAAAATCATAAAGATGGAACTAACGACATCAATTCAACACGTTTTATCATTAATCTTTGATATAATCAACTCATTTAACGTATTTGTTAAATGTTAAGGATCCAACTTCTATTGGAGAATGTCTATTTGGAGAATGTTATGTTATATGAAATTTTCTGATTGCTGACTCATGGAAGGCTTACTGTCTTTCTAATGAATTGTTTTTGACAACAACATCTCTCTTGAGAACTTTCGCAAATGAGTAGTCAA
Organism: Volucella zonaria; assembly: GCA_963966105.1. Classification (NCBI taxonomy): domain Eukaryota; kingdom Metazoa; phylum Arthropoda; class Insecta; order Diptera; family Syrphidae; genus Volucella; species Volucella zonaria. The sequence goes on along the minus strand of OZ014530.1, from coordinate 86,892,358 downwards.
AATGTTGGTAGATAACCTTTCAGTGAAGTACTGCTAGCGATGATACACAACAAGGTAAGACGTGGAAACAAAGAGTGTGTCGGCCTTAGAGTGTTAATTGAGCATAATGTGGTATATTTGTGTCACATACAAGATTGAATCTTTGGATTAGGATTCTATCGAGTAGGTATGGGAAAGATTCTTAAACATCCAACCAGATATGGGCATTGGGGTCGAATTTTTAGCGGTGAAAACGCTAAATATTCATATCAGATCATAAAGATTAAGTTTTTTCTATACTTCTTAATGAGCCTTTAATATCTTGGAGCATTCTTGGAGGCAAAAATAATGAAGAATGCTTACAGGGTTACTGCGTGTATCTGACCCCCAGAAAGCTGTAGGGGCTGTTTGGTTCTTTTGAGGGAAGGGATTGGTAAACAGTTGTCGACTTCGGCCCAGCAGTGGAATGTATTTGTCTTTAGCCAGTTATTTATATACCTTTTTTGGAGCTAATTGGTTACCCACAAAATAGTCGTGGCGAGTCTTGGTATACAAGTCGAGTGAATAGTCGAAGATAGTGGCTTGTTTTTTCGCAATGTCTAAAGTTAATAATTTAAAGTGTGCTGTCTGTCGTAAAGGGTTAACTCGATGAGGGTATAAAGTGTGGTTTGTTTTGTGGTAGATCTTATCATAAAATTTGTACCGGAATGTCTGAAACAATTATTAAAGAAATTTATTTCTTAATTGCTCTGAGTGACCAAAATTTGATTTCAAACAGTTAATTACCAAAGTGAGTGATTTGGTTGGAGTGGTGGAATTGCTCTGTGAAAAAGTGTCTGAATTAGACTCTTTTAAATCAACTTTGAGTGATTTCGTCATTTATACTCCCCCAAACCCTTTAAACTCCGTAAACCGTTCTGTTTCCGCTTAACACCTCAAAAGTCATTTCCTCTGTTTAAATACTTCTTCTGTGCTGAATAGTGATAATTAGTGATAATTTCGACTAGAGAAGCGTTTTACCTCAAAAAGTGGCTGAACGATATGAATGGCATAAAGTTGAAAATAAACGTCGAAAGCGTCGTGATTTGGTAGTTGGAGTTGATGCTTTGCTTGACAATGTGAATGTTATTACCCCTATAACATGGCTTCATGTGTCTAAATTCGCAGTGTCTACTTCAGTGGACGCTATTAAAACATATGTTTCTTCTAAACTGAACATACCACCAACAAAATTCATTGTTTTAAATTAATAAAAAAAGATGAATCAATTCTTAAATTTATCAACTTCAAAATTGGCATCCCGGCCTGCCAATGTGTATGTGAAAAAATTTAAATCCACTGCAAAAAACTCCAAATCGACAACAGTAAAACAATAATACAATCAGTATGTTCACCAACATCAGCTGTGAATGCTAAAAAGCACAGGCTATTAGTTTAGAAGTAGCAGCCATTTTAGTGCTTTGAAATCTAAACCAGCTGCTTTCCATTTTTGTTATATGGTGTATAATACGAGTATTATCAAAATACTATATGAGTGGTTTCTCTTCCAAATTAAGAGAACTTTCATTTGCCGTGGATGCTTGTCATAGTGCTATTCTTGCCTTCACGGAGACTTGGCTTCATAAAGGCATACGTGATGAAGAGCTCAACAGCGTTTTTGACTTTTCCATATTCTCCGTTTTCCGCTGTGATGGTTTTGATATAACAAAACAATGTGGTGGTGGTGGTGTTCTGATTGCAACGAAACGCATTCTTGGAGCTGTTGAAGTGGATATTGACGTTTGTTTTAGCGATCATCTGCATGTTGACCAACTTTGTGTGGACGTGGTTTCTCTTAATATGCTGATAATTCTCAGCCGATTTACAATAAGCGCTTGGAGAACATTGATAGGGTTGCCACTATGTCAAAGTATTCAAATTACAATATTTGTGTTGTTGGTGATTTTAACTGCTGTGATATTGATGAAATGGTTAATTGAAGATGAGCGAAGAACAGACGAAGATCAAAGAATAAAACGCACGCTTTGATATTAGAACACGAACTAACTTTATTGTTTATTGTTACGCTTTATATATAGTATGACTGTGATTGTACTTATATGGTTTTGTATGAGAGTATATGTATAAAGTAAGTATTAGATCTGTTAACTCTGAGATTTATTTTAACACTTCCCCAGAATGATTTATTTATTTTAAATCCATTTAACATTAGAAATAATTCATTCGTTTATCTTAAAGAAAAATATGAACTTAACTTATATTTAATTAAGTCCAAGAAGCATATTATTATATTCAAGTTTTACTTTCTCTAAGCCTTTTGTAAGACAATCAGCTAAATTTTCGTTAGAAGATATATATTGTAAAATAATCAAAGCTTTTTCAATTTTTTCCCTAATAAATTGAGTTTTTATCTCGATATGTTTAGTTCGAGGAGAATACGAATTGTTTTTAATGCGTTGTATCGCACTCTTGTTGTCGCAATGCAAGATGATTTGCTTTGGATGATTCGGAAGTATTTCTGCCTCCAACCGCTTCAGCCACATTGACTCCTGAATCGCCGATACAACTGCTAACAGCTCGGATTCTGTCGATGAGAGCGCAGTGGTAGATTGGCGTTTTGAGGACCAGGATATTGGTGCTCCCTGCATGGCGAAAACGTAGCCGGATGTTGACTTTCTTTCATCTGCATCACCAGCCCAATCGGCGTCACAAAAACCCTCCATCTCATTGCCAGATTGTTTGTATACAAGCTTTTTGTCTATTGTACCCTTCAAGTATCGAAGCACGCGTTTTATAGCGGCCCAGTGTGCTTGACCAGGATTCGTAGAGTATCTGCTCAAAAGATTTACGGCATAGCTTATGTCCGGCCTTGTTGTTTGTGCCACAAACAGTAAACAACCCACTGCTTCCATATATGGAACACCAGCCATTTTATCTTGGTCTTCAGGCGACGGCGGGCACATTTTCGATGATATTTTTTGATTCGAATCTAGAGGGGTGCTAACCGGATTGCAATCAGCCATACCAAATCGATTTAAAATGCTAGCGATGTATTGTGATTGATCAATAGAGATGGTTTCAGCCGACCTATCCCGAGAAATTCGAATGCCAAGGATCGAGGAAGCCTCTCCTAAGTCCTTCATTTGAAAACTTTCGCAAAGAAGTTGTTTTAAATTAGTCTCCATATGCTTGTCGCTGGAAAGTATCAATACACCGTCTACATATACAGCAATAAAGATCATTCGGCACTTATCAACGTTGTAGTACACGCACCGGTCTGCATCAGACCGCACCAGACCAAATTGCGTTAGCCCCTCATTAAGCCTCCCGTTCCAAACACGACTGGATTGCTTAAGGCCATACAGAGACTTTCGCAGTTTACACACTCTACCAGTACCATCAGAGAACTTGTCTGGCTGAACAACATAGATTTCTTCCTTGAGTTCCCCATTCAGGAACGCTGTTACCGCATCCATTTGGCAGATATCTAGATTATATCTCACAGCCAACGCAATCAGAAATCTAATGGAAGCATATCGTGTTACTGGCGAGAAGGTCTCATGGTAGTCAATACCTTCCTTCTGCGAATAACCTTTGCATACCAGCCGTGCTTTGTACTTGATGACTTCCCCATTCTCGTTGCGCTTAGTCTTAAAAATCCATTTAGATTGAATTGCACGCTTACCTTTGGGAAGATGGACCAAATCCCACGTATCGTTTTCTTGTAGTGATATGTATTCGCTGTCCATCGCCTTCATCCAATGGCATGAATCATCACGTGACATAGCCTCAGCCATAGTTTCGGGATCAGACGTTTCTTCGATGCTCGCAATCAAACCAGGCTGGTTCAACTTCCAGTAAGCAATACGCTCAGACCGCCGCACCTCCACTTCTACAACTCTGTCAGCATCCATTTCTGCAACTCTATCATCAGCATTTTCTTTGATCATCGGGCTCTTCACAGGTACCACTGGAACATCAGCAGCATCAACGTTATCTGAACATATCTCAGCTTCATTCAACAGTGCATTAGCATCCACATTGATTCAATCTTCGGTGCTACTGATGATCAAGCCGTCGCAGATAGCTGGAACGTTAACAGCTGTTAGATCATCAGCATATTTATTGGCTACTGCTGATACATTAACATTGGTTAGATCTTCAGCTTCAATAATATGGAATTCACAAGTACTTCGCCTACCTGAATTCATATTGTCAGTTGAAATTTTGGTGAAATTATCGGACTCGAAAAAAATTACGTTCCGACTGATAATTATATTCCTTTTTTCGTCACACAACTGGTAGGCCTTGGTATCTTTGGAGTATCCCAGTAGCATGCACTCCGTTGACTTTGCATCGAGCTTTCGACGTTTTTCACGTGGCACATGAACCATGGCTCTGCATCCAAAAACGCGTAGTATTGAAAGATCCGGCTTCAGTCCTGACCACCATTCTTCAGGTGTTGTCAGATGGTTTCCTCTACAAGGTATTCGATTTATCACATATGATGCGGTGTCCGCTGCTTCAGCCCAAAAACGTTGCGAGATATCTGCATCCAATAATATGCACCGTATCCTTTCCACCAGATTTCTGTTAATCCGTTCCGCCACTCCGTTTTTTTCGGGGGTGTACGGTGCCGTCCTTTGATGTTGAATTCCGCACTGCTCTAAGTACTCTTCAAATTTGTTGTTGCAGTACTCTGTGCCGTTGTCGGTTCGGAGCACTTTGATTTTTCTTGAACACTGGTTTTCTGCAAACGTTTTAAATTTAACAAATTGATTGAGCACGTCTGACTTATGTTTTAGTGGAACAACAAAAACTTTTCGACTATAGTCGTCAACAAATGTCAATAAATACTTGCATCCACTCCACGAGTTCACAGATAACGAGCCGCAGACATCAGAGTGAATTAAATCCAGTAAATTCTCCGCACGGCTTCCCATATGTTTGAACGATGCCCGTGAATGCTTTCCTTTCACACACACTATGCATTTCGATTGAAGATGCGAAGGGAAATGCATTCCTGTTACAGCTGACTTCACTTTATGTAAATTTTCATCACATATGTGACCCATGCGACGATGCCAAATTTAACCATCCACTACTACTTTTCAAGCGGTTTCACGGTCACTTAAATCACAGCTCAGCCTGTACATGTTGTTTACTAAAGTAGTTGTGCCTATCAGTCTGTCGCACTTATTTAGAATTTTGCAGCAGTTCTTTTCAAAACGCACTTTATTGCCATTTCTTACCAACTGGCTCACTGAAAGCAAATTCGCACACAAGTCTGGTACATTTTTTATGGTTACACTTAATTTGTTTTTGTTGTTTAGAAGAGCAATGTTGACGTCACCAATACTTTCGATTTTCATCTTGGAATTGTTTGCGACAATAATTTCCTTGTGTAAGGGCATTTTTTGGTTTTGCAGAATCGCTTTGTTCATAGTCATATGTGCCGAAGCACCAGAGTCCACATACCATGTATTTTGTGAAATGCTCCCATCTGCTAAAAAGGTTGTATATAGGCATTCTGATTTTTTTTTTCTTTATCCCTCCTTTCTTAGCAAAGTGCCCAAGTTCACCGCAGCTGTGGCAGCGAAATTTATTTTTTTTAGGTTTTTGTTTAAAAGACTTGCTCACCATCGCCTTTGGAACTGCACTACTACCGTTGTATTGGACTTGTTGTAAGAGCAACGTTTTAACTGAATCGGACGTGAGTTTTGACGATGAGTTCTCAACTGCCATTACAAGCGGTTTGTAATCCTCAGGCAGACCAGCCAGCATCAAGGACGCCACGATTTCATCGTGAATTTTTAAGCCAGTTTTCTTCACTTTTATTGATGTCATGACCATTTTATTCACATAGTCTGCCATACTCTCACATTCAGACAGTTTCAACTGTACCAGTTGCTTCAACAGTTCAACTTTCCTACACAAACATGTGTCTTCAAAAGCGCTTGTGAGGTTGTCCCATGCACTTTTAGCTGTTGTCGCGTCAGCAATGTAAGAGTAATTTTGAGTTTCGAGCAACAAAATGAGTTCAGACTTCGCTCTTAAGTCCTTTTCCCGATCAGCAGCAGCAGCACTGGCAGCAGGTTCCTGTTCCATACAGCTCCAGAGTCCTTTGATTACGAGGTAGGTTTTCGCAGCTATTTTCCACACGTCATAGTTCTCTCTCCCCTTAAATTTTTCAACCATTATATTAACTGCCATTGTGATAGGGTGCCTGGGCCCATAACCTGATGAAATGGATAATTGAAGATGAGCGAAGAACAGACGAAGAGCAAAGAATAAAACGCACGCTTTGATATTAGAACACGAACTAACTTTATTGTTTATTGTTACGCTTTATATATACTCGTAGTATGACTGTGATTGTACTTATATGGTTTTGTATGAGAGTATATGTATAAAGTAAGTATTAGATCTGTTAACTCTGAGATTTATTTTAACAGATATACATAGTATGGACTCAATCTATTGACTCTACATTATTGCCAACTTCGATAAACTCTGACATAGATATTTTATTAATAGACTCTTTGTTATCTTATAACTTAAAACAAGTCAATAATATTGCTAATTCATTTAATAGATTTTTGGACTTAATTTTTGTCTCAGATGACTTAAATGCACATGTTTAACAATGTTGCCCTTTATTGTCAAATTCTGTAAATCACCGTGTTGTAAATCTTTGTCTAAGTAATTTGAATTGTAATAAATTTTATAATTTTAGTAGTTCAACTAATTCATATAAATTTAATTCTAAAAATCTTTCTCGAATGATTTACTTTTTTTCAAATTTTAATTGGTTAGAACAATTTTCGGGCAAACATTTATCAGAGAAAATTAATACTTTCACAATCATTTTCAACAGTATTCTTGAAGAATGCGTTCCTATATATCGTAAAAAAATAAGTTCTCACCCAGCTTGGTACAATAAAAGACTATTAAATTTAAAGAACGCTAAAAATGCTGCACATAAAAAATTCAAAGGAATTCAATCAAATGACGACTATACAGTTTTCTCACGACTAAGAAAAGAGTTTGTTTTCCTATCTAAATTTCTTTATTGTAACTACTCGTATATCCATTCTATTGAAAGTGATTTAAAAAATAGTCCTACTGCTTTTTGGCAAAATGAAAAAAGAAAATGATCTGGATTTCCAACAACGATGTGTCTGGATCCTAAGACCATTGTAAACATGTTTGCGGAATATTTTCAAAGCATTTACAATTCTGCTTGCTCTACCTCTATTGATTCAAGCTACATCAATTCACTCCCATCTATTTTTGAGTGCTCGCATTATTCGTTAGATGTTTGTGAAGTTGAAGCTGTCTTAAGTAATTTAAAACCGACGAGTAAATGAGATATTTTAGGATTTTTTTCCAATCGCTTTACGTTATTGTTCCAGCTCACTTTGTTTTCCTTTACTAACATGTGTTATTTAATCAGTCTATTTCAAGTGGAATTTTTCCCGATGAATGGAAGGTTTCGGCAGTAGATCCAGTTTATTAGTCTGGGAATAGAAACCCCATTTCAAATTATAGGCTAATTTGTAAGCTACCAGTTTTTCTCAAAATTTTGGATAGCCTTGTGAAGGATAAATTAAATTTTACAATTAAACAATATGTAAACAAATGTCAACATGGTTTTTGGAGGGGTAGGTCTACTGTCACAAATTATTGCATAAAAATACTGGAAAGCCATGAGCAGGTTCATGTGATCTACACTGACTTTGTGAAAGCCTTCAGCAGGGTTAATTTAGCAATACTTCTTAGAAAGCTGAATGCCTACGGGTTTTATGGTTCATTGCTACAATGGTTAAGCACTTATTTGTATCGCAGGAAACAATATGTTGCTATTGGTGACCATTTTTCTGATGAGATCATTGTGGCCTCTGGTGTTCCAGAAGGAAGTCACCTTGGTCCTTCCTTATTTATACTTTTTATTAATGATCTTTCGAATTTATTGAAATATTTCTCTTGCCTTATTTATGCGGACGGTATTAAACTATTTGCCAAAATAAAGACTATGAATGACTGCATGATGTTACGATATGATCTCAATTACTTCACTATGTGGTGTAGGTTGAACGATCTATAGTACAGCTAAATATTGAGAAGTGTTCTTGTGTGAATTATAATAGATCTTTTTATCCAATTTTACCAAGATACACTTTAAACAATTCCCAAGTTAAGGTATTCGAGGAGTTTAGTAATCTTGGTGTAATATTCGATAGCAGGCTGACATTTCATTTACATGTAAATTACGTCTTCTCGAAAGCAAACTCAGTTTTGGGATTCATAAAAAGGAACTCGGTTGATTTTAAAGATCCGTACACACTCAAAGTTCTTTATTGTAGTATAGTGCGCCCTGTGTTGGAGTATGCTTGTTTGATCTATAACTCTTGCATTGCCTCAAATATATGTAGAATTGAGAATATCCAAAGGAAATTTTTAAAGTTTGCATTACGTCACTGTTTTTCTAGAAATGGCACTGATGTTCACCATTCCTATCGTACTAAATGTCTTTTACTTGGTATGCAAACGCTTGAGTCAAGGAGAAAGATGAATAGCATTATGTTGGTCCGTGACATTTTATGTGGGACAATTGACAGCGAAAATTTGTTAAATCTTATCAACTTATATGCTTCTTGTAGATCTTTAAGACCAAGACCGTTTCTCATGGAGAGTCGTCATTACACACTTTATAGTCAAAATGAACCTATTACTCTTAGTATCAAATTTTTTAATGAATCTTGTTTAAATGTAGATATTTGTTTATCAATGAATTTATATTTAAGTTACACACCTATAAACTTCGAAATCTGTAGACTTAATGCCTTAGATTGAATGAATAAATAAATAAAATAAAAATAAACAAATAAATAAACATGAATGTTGTTGAGACCGAATCTTTTCTGGCCAATTCCGTCTGCTCTTTAATTACCATCATAACCACTGTGACCTGGCTTCCAGATTAAATAGACTATATTGGTGCTGGCTAGTTTTTTGAGAAGTATAGTGTAGTCCTAGACAATTTTTGAGGTTATTTCAAAAGCTAGGATAGCTTTTAGGGCTGCTTTGCTGTCAGAGAGAATATAAATGTTCTTGTTGGTGGCAGATCTATTTAATTTCTTCCTAATGCAGAGCTCTATTGCGTGTATCGCAGCTTGAAATACAGAGATGCTACTGTCCGTACTTCTGAAGAATGGGATACTGGTAATTTCTCCACATACTTGAATGCCTGCTCCACCACCTTCGTCTGTTTTGGATCCGTCAGTGGTTTTTTAAAACAGTTTTTACCCAGTAGGGTTTTACAGATCTATGTGTTTTTTTTTATTTGAGTTCCAAGTGAGTTTTTGATCCAGGGTAACCTCTAGGAATTGCACTTCACTTGCAAATTGTATGGTTTCAGCAAAAACTGTTAGATTTTTAAGTTTGTCCAATTATATTCTCTTTGGGAAGGAGTTGGCCAACCTTCTTGCACCAGTTAGCAATAAGGTTGGTTGCACTCTAAAAGAGTTCCGAGATACGAGAAGTTTCTTCACATTTGCCTCTGATAAAGATTGTGTCATCAGCGCATCCTTCTACATAGAAACTGTTGTTGCTGAGTATGTTTAGCAATTCATTTACTACGATGGACCATAGCAGGGGGGAGAGAACACCACAGTCACTGCCTAATATAGCGCTGATATTTCTTCTGCTATGCATGTGTTTTATCTAGTTGCATCTACTCCTGTGTTTTGAAGGCATCTCTGTATCTGGGCGTGTGCGGTGATGTCGAAAGCCCCTGGAAGTCAAGGAAGCAGCCCACCTCCCAATTTTTTCTTATCTGAGGGATTTCTCAATCTTTGTTGTGAGTTCGAGAAGAGCATGCATTGTCGATTTTCCCGGATTATCTATAATAAACCACCATTGATTGACATCAAGTATTTTTTCCATTGTTTTTAGGAAAAACGAGGTGAGGGTTATTGGTCTGTGTGGCTTGGGTAAATCAGTTGGTTTACTACATGCTTGGGTATAAACTTAACCGTTACCTCTTTCCAACTTTTTGGTATGTAACCCCAGTCATAACTGGTTCTGAATATGTTTATCAGAAGTGGGATCATTAGCGTAATATCTTTTTGGAGAAGTGCTGGGTCTTCACCAGGGGTTTTGAATGGGACAATTGAATTGATGGATCATCTTATTTCGCCTTCGGTTTGTTCAATAGTCCGGTTCGATTTGTGTACCGTTTGGATAGAGTTATGTCTTTCTGATGTGCGTTCTGAATATGGCAAATTTATTTTTCCACCATAGAGCGGTTGCTCGACCTTTTCTTCTCCATGAATTCTAGGCTATATGTGCCCCAATCAGGTTGTCTACAAGATACGGAAATTTTGGAGCTTAATAGGACGTCGAAACAGATTTGTCGATGATCAGACATCGATGTATTAGCTGAAACATATCGGTTTCTAATGAAATTTTTCGTAAATGTGGTGCATAGGGTGAGGTCAAGGATTTCTTCCGTAATTCTGTTTATAAAGGTAGGGCTACTTCCGTAGTTTCGATTTTCAATATTATTTTTGCAAATAAATTCTAGAAGAGACTTACCTCTTTTGTTCAACTATTGCAGCTGCCATGTTATTATTTGTGTGTCCTGGAAATGAAATAGCTTTTCTATTCTGATTTAACATGATACAAGCTCTAGGTCTTCCTTCATTTGGGCAATCGTAGAGTAACTTACCTGACAGACCCTCTATCCGATACTTGTAGGTGTACGGTTACTGGATGAAGGTTACATCTAGGTGATACTTATTAAATTTATGACTTAATTCCGCGGAGAAGAATTTTCCACGCTGTAGATTACCTTGGATGCGAAAACTTAATCGCATAATAAAATAATAAAGACTATTGTGGGGATATGTTGAGAGAACTAAAAGGATTTTTAGCTTCTCCAGAGGCTGAGGTTTTAGACTTTGAGGACAAGTTTTTTGAAGTCTTTGACCTTGAGGTCCACTGAGCTGCTAGTTCCAGATGTGATAGGTTCAGCTGTCTGGTGGTTCTCTTGAGCCTTATCAGCTCCAAGTGTATGCAGAGTAGTGTTTGCTGCGAGCTAAACTTTGGATGAGTTGGCGTTCTCCGCTCAGCTTTCCCTTCAGATTCTTTGGTGCTGCTGTTGACCCAGCACCAGCTTCTTCTTTACAAAATGTGTGAACATGTGAACTAACACATATGTGGCTCTTTCCAGCCGTTTCATCTCCTTGGGTTCAGTTCCGTTACAAATGAGGCAGCTTTTCGACGCATTTGGGCTCCAGCGAAGTATTCGTATTTCTACTGAGGCTTACTTACGTCAGTATTTGCTAATATCTCGGCACTTGGTAAATTTTGCTCCTGAGTATGTGCCCTGTCCGAGATTGCGGATAAGCGGATATTTTTAGAAGGGGTCGTCTCTTCTGTGTCGATCTCAGAAATTGGTAAACGTAAAAGAGATTCTTCTTCTGAGTCCGTTAACATTTTTGTTATCATTTTTGTTTTGCTATCTTTGTGCTTAGCTCCCATGTAGGTTTAAGGCTGATTACTATTAGAGGTCGCCCGGTAACTCATAGGGACATTACGCTTACGATGCACATTTTCCAGTTCCCTGCACAATTCAGACAGTCTGTTTTAACCAGGAGCTTTATTAGACTTTGGATTCAATATCGGTACCTTAATTTTATCAATTAGGAGGGTGAATTCTCTGTAGTTTTGTCATATTCTTAGCACCAACTGTGACTCTACTCTTCGTCGTCCATTTTCATTTTTACTAGCTGCATTCTGGCTTTGTAGCCCTGGCATACTAGGTCATAGACTAACTACGAGTATACCTAGATATCAAACTTTCCAGATATTGGAAAATCAAAATCTAGGTCATAGACTAACTATACCTTCCTTCCAGTTATTGGAAGCAGACAATGCTTCTCTATGTAAGAAAGTGGTGTTGCTGGAAAATAAAATAAACTTTCTGGAGCAGAAAGAGAAACAATGTGCAGTGCACATCATTGGTCTTCCTGACGTTAATACTTCCAACGTTGGAGAGAGTATTGAGAAATTATTTGCTGTTATGGGAGATAAATCCACCTCAGAAGCTATCGTCTCATCATTTGTAAGGAATGCACATTTACGGAGCGGTAAAAAAAGCAACATTGTGTGCGTTAAGTTCTCATCTCTCTCGCGTAAGAACGATGCAATGAGGAAGATGCGTTTGCACAGTGAAAAAATTGCATATGAGTTTCTAAGAAATAAAAATAACTGCGACAGTGGTGATCGAAAAAAAAGTGACACCAGCAGGAAAATTTGTATGAATGATTGTCTCGCTCCCTTTACAAGATCTCTACTCAATAAAGCAATTGAACTAAGGAACAATAATAAATGTAAATTTGTTTGGGTGAGAAATTCAACCGTTCTCATCAGAAAAAGGAAGGTGATAGAACAACAAAAATATACTCTTTTGAAGATTTACAAAAAAATCAAGGGGATAGATTATTAACTTTAAGTATTCTTTCTTTTCCTCTTTCAAATAATGTTTAATTGTAATAATAGTCTTAGTAACAATTTTTGTAGATCTTCTCCAAATATAATAACAATGTTAACTTTCCTTTCGAATCTGAATATTTCAATTGCTACTGTATAGATCATTCAAAGAATGAACAATCTTCTGGTTTTTCGGTTATCCATCAAAACATTCGCAGCCTGAGAAAAAATTTCGATGCATTTTCCACTCACCTTTCATCTTTAGACCATTTACCAGATCTAATTTTTGTTCCAGAAATCTGGATTTTTGATGAAGAAATCTCCAACTTCCATTTTCCTAATTTTTTGTTTGATGCAGCATGTAGTAATACATATGCAGCTGGTAGTGTTGGTGTATTTTTTCGAAATGACATAGTCAACAAACAAATTAAAAAATATAATTTACAAAGTGCTGATATTATCAGTTTCTGTTGTGAAATTACTGGAACTTTTTATTGTGTTATTTGTATTTATAGACTTCATAAATGTTCAGTGAAATCCTTTACTGAAGAGTTTTATGGGTTCTTGGAGTCCCAAATTTGTAAAAATACCATTCTATTTGGCGATTTTAACATTAACTTAATGTCTGCTTCTTCTGACATTGATTACTTTCTGACAACTCTGTCTTCATTTGGTTTTGATTCTTTTTTGGATCAGCCTACCCGTTTAAACTCGTGTTTTGACCATATATTTACAAGAGTCCATCGAAACAACAAAACCAAGTTTAAAACTATGATACTTGACCTGAATCTAACTGATCATTGTTTAATAAGTTTTCAAATGGATAGTTGTATTCTGAGAACTGAATCATCTGTGCATAAAGCATTCGATAAAATTGACTACACCAGACTTAGAAACTGTTTAAATTTCGAATTTTGTCAAGAAGTTTCTTGCGCAACTGATCCAACGATAGCCTTCGATACTTTTCTTATGAAGCTTCAATTGCATATTGCAAGTGTTTGAAACCATGGATGTCGGTTTCACTTCTGAAAAAAATTCGATTGAAACATAAACTTTACCTTCAAGTAAGAAGGCATCCAAATAATCTCAGACTCAAAAACAACTCTATAAAAAACTAAATAATGAGCTTAAAATTGATATCCCTTTTTACAGAGATAATTATTTTCGTAGAAAATTATTAGCAAGTTTTGGTAATTCCAAAAAAGAATGGCGTGTTATTGATGAAATTCTTAATAGAAAAACTTCAGAAATAGATATAATTCTGAACGTCAATAAGTCCACTATATTTGACCCTTTGGAAATTGCTAATTCATTTAATGATTTCTTTTGCAATATTAGGTCTTTTCAGAACTTATCCAACCACAACTACAATAATAGGATCAACAATGACCTAATTGAGATTGGAAGTCAAACTGAGAGTTTTTTCTGTGAACCATTCACTGCTCTAGAGATACATAAAATAATTTGCACTCTTAAACCATCTAATTCTAATTCTATGTTGAAAAAAATTTCATTTCAAATCTCGGATGTTTTGTGCTTTATTTTCAATAACAGCATACGACAAGGTATTTTTCCTCAATCTTTTGAACAATTTTGAACAATTATCGTCCTATTTCGTTGTCGTCGGTCTTTTCAAAAATATTTGAAAGAGGTATTAAATCTAGAATGTTGTCATTTCTAGAAAGAACAAATTTTTTCAGTAATTGTCAATTTGGTTTTAGAAGCGGAATGTCTACTGAAACTGCACTGTTGAAACTGACAGGGGAGTTATATCACAGTATTAACTCTTCTGAGATTCCTGCTTTTCTGTTTATTGACATTTTTAAAGCTTTGTATATGGTAGATCATGAAATACTATTGGATAAACTTTTCCAATGCTCAGTACTAGGTCCTATCCTATTCTTGATCTACGTAAACTCCCTATTCATCCAACCTTTCAAAGGCAAAATTACAGCATATGGGGGCGATACTGCGCTGACATACTCAAATAAAAGCCTTCTGAATATTATCTCTGAGGTAAATCATGACCTTGATTTACTGAGGAGATGGTTCTTAATACATAAACTCATAATCAGTGATAAAACGAAATTTATGATATTTAATATCAGCAATAAAATTTGTAATGATTTGCCATTATTTTATCACTCTCCGGATTGTATACCCTTCCAATTATTTACTCTTATGAATGATGTAGATTATCCATTTAACTACTTAACATTGTGTACCAATAATTGTTTTAAAATTGAGTGCGTTGGCAGTTTTAAATATTTAGGCATTGTCTTAGATAATAAGTTTAGTTGGTCTAATCATACTCATTATCTTAAACAATATCTTAACAAAGTGGTAAGACGACTGTATCACTTAAGTCTCTATTGTCCGCAATCAGTTATAAAACTTGTGTATTAAAATCTCTTGTTGGGTTGGCGCATTTTTTACCAAGACTGAACCACTTCTAATAAAGCAAAAACATGCAATAACAATCTTATTCAGAGTAAATCGCAGAACTCCAAGTCTTAATTTGTTCAGAACACTTAAAACTCTTCCTTTCAGGCATCGCTACTGCTACAAAGTTCTAAAAATATTTTTTCAAAATGCCGGGTTTTACTCAGTTAGGTATATTGATAGCTACAATTTTGCGAGGAAATGCGAGAAACCCTGTAGCAGTTCCTGTTGTTCACAAAGTTCACTTCGGAAGATTTTACCTTTCAACGGCACCCCGCCTGTTTAACTTACTGCCAGACATTATAAGATGCGAAAGAGTGGAAAATACATTTCTTAATGAAATTAAAAAATGGGTTTAGTCTTTTGATTATTCGACCATAAATAGATTATTTATCAATGAATTTTGTTCTTTGAATGTTCTTTGAGTATGTAAATTTTGTTAGAAATTTGATAATTCATAATTTGTTTTGTTTTTTTTCCTTTCTTTGCCTCCACATGCAATCTCCCCTTCAACTATGTCAATATTGTCTTTATAAAATATAGAATTCTTTGTACGATCAACTCTTGTCATTTGGACAATAGATTGTCAATAACTATTTCATTTTTTCTTTTTTTTTGGAAATTAAGAAAACTTGTAAATATAAATGAAATAAAGTGAAATGAAATAAAAAAAAAATAAATAAATAAAAAAATGTTGTAAGGTTGCGTCCTCGAAGTCCTGATCTCTCTCCCATAGAAAACTTGTGGGCTTGGTTGAAGTTTAATAGGCAGAAAGACAACCAAGAAATATAACGGAACTAAAGTCGTGCATCAAGGCATTAGGATCTCAATTTAACCTTGAAGAAAGCAGGAAGCTTACCCATTCCTTGCCAAGTAGAATAGCTTTAGTGTCCCTTCGCATTGGTGGCCATTGCGGCTATTGATAGACATGGAAACTTACTTTTGCAGTCCTTCTTTAAAAAGTTTTTTTTTGTAAATCTTATTTTTTTACCCAGTTATGCATATTACTTGGAAAATCATTAACAAAATAATGATATTTTGGAGAGTACGAGTATACGATAATGTTTTTTATATTATTTAGTGGAAATTAATTTTTACACACGAATACTGTATGTTCGGTTTAGGAGGTCATAGAATTCGCCTTTGCTGCCGTCATTCTTATCCCCTGTAGGAGCGTTCGCTTACATGACGAATCCTTAGTAATTTTTCCCCGAATCTCCACCGCAAAGCAAATCCACACGCAAATAAATGTTGTGTTCCTAGTACATATGGTAGATGCCATCTTCAAAGTCTGTAGCTTAAAAGCGATGTGTGTAAGTACATAGCTCAAACTCACTAGAGCAGTGGATGTAATTCCTTCGTCGCTGTCTTCATGAAGGGAAAATACTCTTCATATTTTTATGTTCACTACCTAAGTGCTTAAACGAGTTTTCTTTGGGGAAAAAACATTTATGATTTTTTCGTTATTGAAAGATTATTCCCAGATAGAAAAGAAAATAAAAATGGGCATTTCATACAATTTATTAGAAATTTTATTCAACGTGTCGAGTAAAAAGGGGTAAATATTTGCCATATAATAACAACTGTTTGATGATAATATGTCAAGTGAAAAGATGACTGAAATTGGAAAAACTTTATCGTCAATATACGAGGGCGGGTCAATAAGTCCGTGATGGATTAAAACACAGATTTTTTGATAAAAAAATAATTTTATTTTTCAACGTAGTCTCCCTTGAGCTCTATACACTTTGTCCAACGCTTCTCCAATTTTTTTATCCCTTCCAAAAAAAATGATTTGTCGAGGTCCTCAAAATAGGCCTTTGTTTGCGAGATGACTTCATCATTGGAGTCAAATCTTTTTCCACCAAGCCATTTCTTCAGGTTTGGGAACAAGAAGTAGTCGCTCGGAGCCAAATCTGGAGAATAGGGTGGATGAGGGAGCAATTCATAGCCCAATTCATGGATTTTTGCCATGGCAACTGCACATGTGTGCACCCTTGCATTGTCTTGGTGGAAAAGAACTTTTTTCTTGGCCAAATGAGGTCGTTTTTTTTTCAAATCGTCATTGAATCGGTCCAATAAGTTGGCATAATATTCCCCATTGATTGTTCTTCCCTTTTGAAGGTAGTCAATGTGGATTATCCCGCGTGCATCCCAAAAAACAGTCGCCATAACTTTATTGGCTGACAAACCCACCTTGGCCTTCTTTGGCGCCGATTCACTCTTAGAAACCCACTGTTTTGACTGTTGTTTGTTCTCTGGTGTGTTGTGATGGATCCATGTTTCGTCCACGGTTACAAAACGGCGCAAAAACTCCTCCATATTGCGATTAAACAACGCCAAACCTTCCTGTGAAGTTGTTACACGATTGCGTTTGTGGTCGACTGTGAGCAAACGCGGCACCCATCTTGCAGAAAGCTTTCTCATGCCCAAGTGATCATTCAAAATTGAAACCACTGAGCCATGCGAGATCCCTACGGCTTCCACAATCTCTCGTACTTTCAATCTTCGGTCGGCCAACACCATATCGTGAATTTTTTCGATTGTCTCGGGTGTAGAGACCTCAACTGGGCGTCCAGGACGTTCGGCATCTTCAGTGCTTGTACGGCCACAACGAAATTCAGTAAACCACTTTTTTACCATTGAAATCGATGGTGCAGAGTCCCCATAGTATTTATCAAGCTTAGCCTTGGTCTCGGTAATGGTTTTTTTTCGCAAGAAATAATGCTTAATAAGCACACGAAATTCACTTTTTTCCATTTTCTCCTCAAATTAGTGAGTAGTCTGATAAAAATAGCTGTCAAACACAAACTAACTGACGCAGCAAGTTTAAATTTTGACAGGAGTCAACTGACAGATGCCTGTTGACAGGAGCAGTGTTGCTGTTTCAGTAAAGAGGCCAGAAATTCAAAAAGTCACGGACTTATTGATCCGCCCTCGAATGCGCATTTTTAATCAAGATCAACACTGGCCGTAAATCACGTGCATTGGGTGGATGAGGTGGTAATTCCAGAGGATTGCAGCACGTTTTCCATACAAGCACTCATTTTAAATTTATAAAAATAAAACGCAAGTTAATATTAAAATCAATTATGATATAATCTAGAATAAATCCCGAGCTCGCTACAGATATGTAGATATTAAGACAGTACAAATAAACCAAGTCTACAACTATTAGCACATTGAGCCCCGTGTGACCACCGGTGGCACATTTTTGTCTTTTTAAATGGACCATGGTGTCCACCGACAGTATACGTGGGTAAATGGCTTCAGCCCTGTGTTCTACCGGTGGGCAGGAAATATATTGCTTTTGTTTATGCTAAACGGTTCCCTGGTATACTAAAAAATATGTCGGGTTTAGCAATTTGGGGTGTTTTGATAAAAAATTAACGATTTTTAATGTGTAGTAATTAATCTTTCTTTTACATGACAGTACAACTTAGAAATAAATAAAAAATATAAACAATTCATTAGAAATTCTTTTATCAAACTTGAAAATAAAAAAATAAATTAATAATTCCAAAAAAAAAATAAAAAATAAAACAATTCAATTAGAGTTTGTTTCATTTTTGTGCTGCCTTAAAGCATGAAATACACATTGGAAAATTGTAATCGCAAAAAGTATTCACCCTTTTAGGTTCCTTTCTTGCATATTCACTTCCTTGTTCTTTTGACATATTGTTATAACACATTATGCATCTCTTCCGAGTAAATATTTTCTGCCCAGGTGCTTCTTAAAAGTAGTGGTTTCGCCTTATTGCTAATGAAGATGGCTGAGATATAAGCTCTTGCCTCTTCTCGCAGTTTTTATGAATAAGGCCTTCAACGATTTTTTCCTTGAATTTAGAGATTGTCATTTTTAAGTGATTTATTTTATTTTATAAAATTAAGGCGTTTACAACAGTGGTTGCAGACAGCAGATGATGTGCTAATATTTTATACCATTTTAGTGTACGTCGAAGATATGATGAATAAGCAGACATTTGGTCAGACAGATCTATGTACGCTTTTCCATTATTGTAACCAATCACCATATTATGTTTACTTGTAATTTTTCTTCCGCTTGTAATGGGCTGCATTGAGCTATCATCTTTGGTACTCAGCATAGGAACATCCCTTTTATTCTTCCACCTTAGAACAATAATTGCAGCCTCATTTGGTCATCACAAATCTCAATTTTCTGGAGCTTCGATTTGATGACATTAGAATGATTTTTTTTTCGGTTCATTCGTAGAGTGCCCACCAAATGTGTTCGTTTTCTCAGCAAAGCTTCAGCCAAGTGTATAATATCCTTCCGCAGTCCAAAATCCAAAAGACCTTCTATCAGTTTCATAACTACCTTTTTTGATACAGATGTTTTGTCTGCCCTTTCTTTTCCCGTATAAATCTTGAATGCCCATGTATACCCCCCTTGGGCATATAGTTTTAATAGTTTTATACCGTATCTATGTCTTTTGTTTGGAATGTATTGGCGAAAGAAAATTCGACCTCGAAATGGAACATTATTCTCGTCAATGAAAATTTCTTCTTCGGGATTATAGGCTTCTTTGAATTTCAATTCCAGGTATTTTGTTTTCGCAAAATAAGCTTCTTGACCAAGAGTCTCTCAATTGGGGTAAACGAACAAGGCCCATCCACAAAATTAAACCTAAAAATGTCCATTGCGTTGATTTTGGTTTTTGACGTGAAGTACATGGTGTGTTACTCATTTTTTGTGCAGCAAACCAAGTTGTTTCATTAAAAATAAGAATAATAAATTATTTCATCACTGAAGAAATTATAAAAATAGGCTGGACTTTTTCGAATAAGTTGTGCGCTAACACTAGGAGCTATTCCATCATTCGCAAAATCTTCACTAAATTGTTGTCTTATTCCATCAAAAGGTTGCCATGCGAGGTGCTGCGTCGTTGCTCCTAGTCTACTTGAATATGTTTCAACTTCACCTTCCAAAATGGCATCTTCAAGAAAGTCATCCTCCCGAGAAACTGCGCTACTTGTACTTTCTTCCTCCCTAAGGTAATTCAGGTCATCAAAAGAATTGTCAGAAAATCCAAGTCCCGGGCCTTCTTCACTTTCTGAGTCACTCAAATTTCCAAGTACTCTCTCCATTTTTGCTTCATTTAGACGCCTTGCCATTTTATTAACTGAAAATGAAACAACACTTCTTTAGGAATGTCAAAATATAAAGTGTCTGTGGGTGACCACGCTGTCCCACGAAGTAAATTCACACTGGCCAGAGCCAAAGGCGCTTTTGCCCTTACAAAGAGACTGTTCTATAGCAGCCAACTCGATGCGAGGGTAAAGGTAATCTGCTACATGGCCCTTATCAGGCCCATGCTGATATTCGGGTGCCCCGTGTGGTTCAATGTACGAGCAAGCTTAATGGAAAAGATTCGGGTGTTTGAGAGGGCTTGCCTTAGGGCTTGCCTTCGCTTGTACAGAACACCAGAGTCGGAGTACAAAAAATTTTATCGTAATGAGGTCCTTTACAACAGGGCGAACCTAATACGAGTGGACAACTTCGTAATTAAGCTGACTCGAAGGCACATTGCAAGAGCAATGAACTCGACGAATAACCTGATATCTGGGGCTTACTACCCCAATTACCTTTACCATGAGAGTGTGCGCTCTGATGGCTTCGTTCCACCGGAAGCATTCCTCTACCTAGATCAGATAGGGTTGATCCAGGATAGATCAGCGGTCCCGTTAATCTTCCATGTCGCTCGGAAAGCTGGGGACAGGCGACTCAACTACGGCAGAGACGTCGCACACGGCAGTGTGGATCGCCTCAGGTTCAGTAGGGCGGTGGGGAATCGCGATAAGAGGGATGTCGTTCGGCAGCACCAGCATTTCTGGTGGTTGAATGATGGAGAAGATGTTTCGTCGTCGTTTCCGTCAATTACGGACCAGCCTCACTAATGAGGCAGAGCTGACCAATCTATTTGCTCGGTGAATAGCGATGGCCAGCTTACATAGGTTTAGGTTAGTATTTAAGAAATATATACATATATTAGTATATACTTTTGTATATACTAATATATGTATATAATTGTGTATAATATCTATGTGTATGTGGTGTGTATGTAGGTTAGGTTTAAGTTTTTTTTTAAGTTAGATATTAAGTTTTTATAAAAAAATAACTCCATATGCTAAGTTTTTGTTAACAAATTTTTCTTGGCTTTAAGTATACAAAATAAATACGAATTTCAATAAAATGTAAATAAAGTCGAAAGACATAGATATAAGAATTTAGAGTAGCTTAGAGTGCCTGTGTGGGGCCAGTAAGTTAGTATAAGATTGTTAAGTAATTTTAAGCTAGCATTTAAGCATTTTTTGTTAGTATGTAAGAATTAATGATTTAAAAAATAAAATGCATTTAAAACTAAACTAAAACTAAGTAAATTCACACCCTGGGACCACGTGCGAAAAATAACGAAAAACGGGCATGTGCAGTTAAAAACACTAGTCATTGTGTTGCTGTAAATTTTTCCGCAACAAGTTCGGCTCTCGTTTTCCTTATGAAGTCCCTTCGGTCCCTCTTTTCGTTGAGTGGGAACACCGAGCTCTGGCGGAGGTGGAGGGCAACAATGGTTCCATCAGCCAGTGGTCCACTA
This sequence comes from Volucella zonaria, assembly GCA_963966105.1. Lineage (NCBI taxonomy): Eukaryota > Metazoa > Arthropoda > Insecta > Diptera > Syrphidae > Volucella > Volucella zonaria. Next base: position 86,870,825 of record OZ014530.1, on the reverse strand, counting down.
ACCCCAGACCTCGGAAAACAATCCACGTAGGTTCACGGGCGGGTTTCCCCGCAGGGGAAAACGAGGAGGTTCGCTCGGTGAAGCCCAGAAGGATGGTAGGTAGACTCACGATGAACCAGGAACCCCAAAGTGCGACTGGAGGTCCACCAGGAACACCGTTGTCGGAGCCCATACACAGACGGGAGACTCGCAACGGGCTGCATCAGGCAGGACGTCTGAAAGTCGCCGACTGGTGGGGATGGACGGTTTTTTAATTCAGTCACCCCAATACTATGATGACGGGTGGGGGAAGACAATCCCTGGAACGTACACGCCAACGAAAGCTAAGCAACAGGAGGCTAAGGGAACACCTCATCCTGCTATCGTGTGAGTACGAGCACCGGCATCACATCTCTACGATAGATGTGAATGCACCGAGCCAAAGCGATCGATGGATGAAGGGACGACGATCACTTTGATAGCAACACCCCAACGAGGGAGCAACAAAGAAGCAACAGTGGTGTGCAGGCGGACGGCCAAGACAATAGAGCACACCCCAACGACGCACAAGCTGTAAAAGTCAGGTTCGATGGGTGAAGGGATGACGACCCCTTTTAGGCCAGCACTCCACCGATGGAGCACCGGAGGAGCAGCAGAGGCGTGTAGGCGGACGGCCAAATAACAAGACAGCCTTCAACGAACAACAACAAACACAACCAACAACAACAAAAACAGCAATAAAACAACAACAACCAACAAACACACGACAAGTAACAACAACAAACAACTACAAAGAACAAAAGTACAAGCCATAAAACCGGCCGTGGCACGAGGGCAGAGAGGCCAGAGGGCAGAAGGGCCCGAGTACAAAAGAAAAAAAATAATTGTATTGGTCAGCCCCCACCACCCTAGAATCTGAACGCCGATTCACCGGAGTAGCTAGGGATCCACGGTAGAAAATATAAAAATTTGCACAGGCACTAGACTTAGCTTTTGTTAGGGGCGGCGATCCAACGGATGGTTGGATTGTTTCCTTTCGTCCCAACACTCCAGCTACCGTCCCAGCGAATCCCCTTTCTCCTTCGCGGTCGTTTGAATTTTACAAAAAAAATTTATCTGTGTAATCGGATGGGGGAAAAATACCCGGGTAGCAGAAGGAAAGAAATTCTGCTTTTCGCAATTAAATTGTATGTAGAATGTAATGGTAGGGGAAATAGTTAGGCATAGTTAGGATCCACAGCTTCCATAAACTCTCTCAGTGGAGTTCCTAGTCATTACTGGAAGGGGGAGCGAATTCCGAGACTGAGGAGTTTAGTGTGAGCGTGTAAAGATTGGTATGAATGAGAGGCCTAGGTGCACACACTAGCAAAGGTTGCTAGCGCGGTAGCTAAAAATCCCGTCGTTGGGTCCGCAAAAGCCAAATGAATGTGTGAGAGAGCGGGGGTGCGAATGTGTGTGTGAATCTGGCGCGAGCTGTGGAACAAAAAAAAGATTTGGAAATCACTTTGGTGGCGACAAGCAATTGAAGAGGGTAAGCGAAGTTTGATTTGGTGCGATTTTCTTTGATTAGACTAAAGTAGAATCGCGAGTTTGGGCTTTGGCCAAGAAAAAAAAAAAAAAAAAAAGCGTCAGCAAGGGACGCAGCACCGTCAGGAAAAAGCCAAGCATAGTGCAGTGGAGTGTAGAAAAAAAAGTCGAAATTCGTTTTGTTCGGAATTGAAAATTGAGACTCCGGCAGGCAGCGCGTGAGAAATGAAATCTCGAGAAAAGACGAGACACGCGATCGTCAACTACCGTTTGGTTTTTTTTCTATTCGGGACTGTGAAAATAGCGGGTCACTCTAAGGACTGAAACGAATAAAATTTGGAGACTTCAAAGTGAAAAAAAAAATTCATTCACAATTACAAAAAATAAAAAAAATTATTTGGGTTCCCATTCTTCCCTCAACTTTTTCGAATGCCCGTGTCTTTTTGGACGCTCTTTTCGATTTAGCACTAAAATCTTTTACGTCCTTTGCACACTGCTCACTTTTCCCCAATTTAGATTTGACCAAAGCCCAATACCTTTCAATGGGACGGCACTGTGGAACATTGGGTGGATTCATGTCTTTTGTCTAAATCTGGCCAAAATAATGTTGAACCCTCGTGTATGTTTAAGAAAGGAATCAACCGTTTTTTAGGCACTCGTTAATTGTACCCGTTGTGAAAAACGATGAGCTTCTGTGTACACATTGGCAAATGGCCAGCCAATCGATGTTGGTAATTGCGAAAGAATCTCAGCTCCAAACGAGTTGTAAAACTCCGCACCTGGAAGAGTAGTAAAGTCGGCTTTGACATAAGTATCGTCATCCAAAACCAAGCACGCTTTCTTGTTGCCGATCAACTCGTATAGCTTTCGGGCTCGTGTTTTTATGACGTTTTTTTGCTTTTCAGTAACTTTTGGTATTTTTTGTTCTTTTCGTGTTTTTAGAGCGTTACGTTTTTTGATCTTTGTACCATTGTTTGGTTGGTATTACATTTCCGAGCAACATCTCTGGATGACATAGCCCGGTTTTTTACGATGGTACCCACTATTTTCCTGTCCAAATTTGAATCATGTGCTCCACTTTTAGCTCCACTTTTCTGTTTTCGCTTAACTGTCAACGTCTCCAAATATCGTTTAATAACAGAATCCACTCCACTGCGTGTTATGTTTAAATTTTGGCGTTCCTCTTGACTCGTATTTTATAAATATTTTAAACCGCACAGAACTAAAATCAATAACAAGCTGAAACTAGAGAATATACAGGCTAATTTGGGTACAAAATGGGATTGCAATTGGAAGTATAGCCCCTATTAAAATTTACAGATTTTATACGTTTCAGTCCTTATCGACGAGTGTACCTCTAAGGAAAGTAAAAATAACTCGTCGAGCTCCAACGGAGCTTTTATAAAATTGTGGAAAACCTGCTTTTTTTATTGCCGTTTGTTGTTCATTTTTGATTCGGAGAAGGCTTTCCATTTTGAGTTTTTTTTTAAAGGTTTCGTGATTCCAGGGGAAAAATCACATGGCGCTCTTTTTATTGTACCCAGGTCTAGCTGCCGTCCAAGCGCTATCTGGAGGAACACACAGCTGGGGTAGAGGGATCCCAGGGAAATAGATATCGTTTGATTAGGGGCACCGCTCTATCGGTACCGGGAATCAAACATAGCAATTGAATAAATCTAACAAACACAAGCGCAAGTGATGTTTATGTAAAAAAAAAGCTATGTGCACACGAATTAGGTATGACGACGACAAGAAGTGTAATCTAATAAACATTCAGTTTTTTGATTTACGTTTCTATAAAAATTTTTTTTTGGCCGAACCCACAAACATCCCAACTTGAAATTTTAGACGAAGATAGAGGAGAAATCTTTCTATATATAAAACAAAATGCAAATAAGAAAAAATAAAATGACATTTTTTGAATTATTCAAAAAGTAAAAATAAAAATAACATTCTGGAATATCCTTCGTCCTTGAAAACCTTGAAAGTTAACGTTTTTCTGAAGTCAACAATGTACAATACAGTTTACTAAATTTTGATGAACCGAGCCAAAGTTATGATTTTTTGAATTTTGATTTTTAATTCTATCAATTTTCAGCGAAATTGGAGGTATGTCATTCAGAACATAGTGAGATCTTTCGTAAAATGACCCACTAAGGATCAGGAAAAGAAAGGCAATCTCTGTAGCAAGTCCACTGGGAGTATGAATAAAAGAAAGTATTTCTACTCCACAAGAGGATCCTATCCAGTATAATAGTGATAATGCACTGGTTTGGTTTATAAATTTGGGTCTGTCAAAGGAAAATATAAAATATTGAGAAGTTCCCTGATAAAAAACAACCTAGATATTCTTCCATTCCATAGAATTATAATAGTTGCCAAAAAGAGAGGTAGTTCCAGGAAATTACGAAATCCCGGAAACATCATTTCAAGACGTGATGGATCATTCTGTTAGGGGCTTTCAGAGAGCAAAAGTGAGTGGGAATTAATTGCACTTCCAATAATTCTTACATTACAAAGTAAGTGGGGCTGTGATGAATATATATTTATGTGATGAACGATTTTATGCCACATATTTATCCTACTGAGGCTTAACAGTTCAAATGATGAACCTTGGAAAAACCCTCATCCATCATCAGTTAATTTTTGCCGGCCCATTATTTTTCAATATACAAAAGAAACTGGAGAACTCATTAACAGTACAGTCAGCGATATCAAAAGTCAAATTGCTAATCTTCAATCTACTAAATATAGAGTAAATAACGAAATAATGAAAGTTGTCAATCACAAGTTCTTTTTAACTACGATTAACGAAAGTGTTCCTGAATGAAATAACAGATACAAGGTCAATGCGGTCATGTCCAATATGCAAAAGAACACCAGAAAGCTCGACAATAAGGATGAATCCAATGAAGAAGAACATGCATGCAAGAAACAGGTGCACATGGAATTTATTTTGAAACTTGCATATAACCTTCGACAAGAGGTAAAGGATATTAATCAATCTATTGGGATCAGGGAGGCAAAAAGAAGAAGAAAATAAGAGCTCCAAGAGCATTTAGGCGATGGTATTGGGCTTGATGTCGATAGCCAAAAAAAAAAAAAAGGTTTTAGAAATACCAATGATGGAAATACTTCGAGTTGATTTTATTCAAGAATCAGAGGCAAATTCACTAAGCAGAAAAAAAAAACAGTCATGATATCTTTAAGAGTTATGATTTTTGCAAGCAAAAAAGTCAAAATGAGCCAGTGCGCTGCGGTCGAATTTATGCTATTGAATCAACCATGATGTCAATAGTCAGCACTTCAGATAGGTCGACATATTTTAAGCGACTAGAGTGGGCTGAGTTTTAATAGGATCGCATCAAAAATTATCATGGTTTGGTCGTAGATGAGACCCAACATGGTTGCTTGATTTAATAAACCAGTTCGATTTATGTTTTATAGGTCAGAGCTTAAAATTCCGCAGTATCCCACATCCATCAGGTCGGTAATCATCAAAAATATGTAAATATTTTCTGTCAAAAAAGTAGCGGAAATTTGTAATTTAAAAGGCCCGCGTAAATGATTTTTATTTTATTTTTATTTTTTTTTTTTGAAGTTAGTAGCACTGTATTTAACCACAATGCCAAATATGAGTCCGATCGATCAATTAGTTCTTTTACAGTACCTGATTAACTTAAGCTACTTCAGTAGTGCATCACGATTTTTAAAATGTATAAAATTGTTGGGCAAAGAGCTTACCTTAAATTTTGTGCCGCGAGACGGATTTTCGTATACTAACTCAATAAAAATGTTAGAAACGGCTTATATAGCCTAAAAATGCGAATCTTCTTCTCTCACCTCCTACAGATCCATCACACTCACGTCCCTTCTTTTCGGCATGAGACGCGTCGCTGCACGGCTTGTACCAAAAGAGCTGATTTCTTTTTTACAAAAACAGTACCGTGAGCAGATCTCTTTAGACATGCTGGATTGTGTCAATTCTGCTTCCAAATTCATAAAACGCATCAAAACTGGTGACAAGACATGGGTCTATGAGTTTGGAATGCAAACCAGTTAACAGTCATCAGAATAGAGAACAAAATACGAGCCGAAACTGAAAAAAACACTACAAAGCCAGTCAAAAGTTAAGATGATGATCCTTGTTTTCTTTGGTATTTGGGGTTTGGTGCATCACGAATTCAATCCAGAAAGACAGGTAGTTAGTAGAGAATACTATTTAGCCGTATTGAAGTGTTTGTGTGGGAAAATCCGTTAGACACAGACAGATTTATGGAAGAATTCGTGACACTACAAAGATCTGCCTTCGCATAGAGGAAAAATTGTGACAATTGGCCAAAAACTTAACAAATACCATCGATCAGTCACCGTCAGATATGGCCCAGTGTGATTACTTTTTAATTCCAAACTAAAATTATCGCTCCGTGGTACCCGTGGAAGAAGCTTAAGGCCATACCAGAAAGCGCTTACATGAAGTGTTTTGAAAAATGGAAAAAAACGCTAACACAAGTGTGTTGCATTAAATGGGGCATACTTTGAAGGCGACAAATTAAATATTGACTAAATAATGAAGATTGTATTTATTTGTTATTTAAAAACTTCCAGTACTTTGTTGGCATAATACTCGTAGTAAGAATATTTTATTGGGAAAACGCTGAGTCTTTAAATATAGAAGCACATACAACTCTTTCAAAGTGAAGTCAGGTTAGCCCTATAAAGGCGAAAAGTCATAATCGAAAACAAAATTCTCCTCCGGCTAATTTTGGTATTTCGGGTAGCCTTCTGTTGAAAGATAGTGTTAATTATGTAATTACTAGCTGACCCCGCAAGCGTTGCGCTGCGTCATTTTAAATTGCAGAAAATCTGTGGTCACTTGTCCATTGCAGTTGATGCTTTGTGTTGAAATATTTTCTGGATGGGTTGCGATCGGGTCGATTTTGAATTGTATTTCCCCTCATTGTAACACTATGTGATAAACGATATTTTTCGTTTTGTTGTCAGGTGCGAAAACGATCAAAGCGGATGGCTTTCTGATACGGGAACATGCGACATACAGTTGACCGTGTGAAAAATATTCATTTTGCATATTCAGGCCACAAACACTCAATGATTGGCGTTGTGATTTATTGACTGTCATAGCGAATGCAAGATGAATTGGAAATTGGATTCGCTTAAACTCGAATGGCATATCGGTTTGGATCATTAGAATTGTCGGAATGAGAACTTCCTCACCTTTGAACTTTCCTTTTAGTACTCTCGCGTGAATTACATTGCTCATGAGTTTTGTGACCGCTAAACGCGTTCCGTTGCATAATTTTGGTTGATTAAGATTGCGAAGCATGATGACGACTGAACCAACCTTCAATTGTTAATCGTGTGGTGACAAGCCACGCACATCTAATAAATTCAAAAACTCAGTCGGATAGTTGGTTGCTTCGTGTTCGTTTGTTACACAGTCTATAGATTTGAAGGAATGCAGGGAACCAACGATTTGTTTTTGAATTGTGCAGTTTAAGTGATCCACATCCTTGTTCTTTACCGCTAAAATTGCTCTTTCACTCAACCAATCGTAGTTTTTGTGGTTAACAATGATGTTCGGAAACACTTTGTTAATGAGCTCCTCTTTTGTTGAGATGAAATTGCAAAAATTCGGTGGGAACGAAATCAATCCATTCGATGTGTCGACAGGAACACGACCATTACCGATAGTTAGCCGTTGATTGTAGAACACTTCGGCAGATGGATCGTTTAGCAATGCAACTCGCAAGTTTGCCGTCAGCTGAAGTTTCTTCACATAAAGCTACAATGTCGAAGATTTGCCGGGAATCGCCTGAGAGTAAAATTAACGCACCCCAAAACGGCTTGCCTCATTACGCAGATTTTTCATATTGTGATTCAAAGCTTCGAACGCACGTTTATGCGACATTGTGCATTCGTCCCAGATAATTATTTTGCTTGCTACCAAAACTTTGGCCATTGCTGAATGTTTCGCTATGTTACTTGTTGGTTCTTCAACCGCTTGAAAGTTTAATGACAATTTCAATGCCGAATGAGCGGTTCGACAACCGTCCAGCAGCGTAGCTGCTATTCCAAAAGAAGCAACTGCTACAGCAATTTCTGATCTTGCTCGAACTGTAGCCAAAATCAATGATATGAGAAATGTCTTGCCAGTGCGACCAGGCGCATCAAGGAAAAACATGCCAACATTTCCATCATCAATTGCCTTCATCACCGTATTGTACACTTTTTTTTGTTAGAGATTCAACAAAGGTACATTCGTTCGAACCAATTGGCTTAATGCATTTTTGTCGTATTCACGTTCACGCTGAAATTCTCGTTCGAAAGCGTCATTTATTCCACGATCTGGGGATGGCACTCCTAATCTGACTAAGAAACTGTCGCACATGCGGTAACACATGTCTTCTATCAAAACCAAAGCCTGGTTGTGCATCTCTTCATTCATCTCATTATGGGGGTTCTCGGAATGGACACGAACTCAATGCAAAATGTCTTTCGACATGTCATCCTTGTACTGGTCCTACAATTCACGTGGGTTCGATGGAAAACATGTGGAAATAATGATCAAAAATAATGTGCGTATCTGATTTGGAGATGCGGAGACAGTTGCTTCAGCGATTGTCGTGTCCCAATGCGTATCGTTTTCGAGCAAATTGAGCTACTGACATATAGCACGAAATGTTGGCAACACCACACCATTGACAGTTCGAAGTGATTCAAATGATGTCGGCCCACGAACATTCACCAGCAATAGTCGCAAGTAAAAGCATTCATCATTCTTCGGATGAACTGTTTAAATACGGCCAAGAGCTTCAGTAGAACACACATCCGGATGACCAGGAACCACATCGCCTTGCTTTCGACGTTGAAATTTCGTCGATGAAGCATTCCAAGTTTTTTTTTTTTGTTTAAATAACTTAACACTCAAGTGGGTGTGAATACACTTATAATGCCTCAGCATGTGTTAAGGTTTTTTCTAAAATGGGATAGAGAGAGAAAGGAAGATGTTTGGGCTCAGTGGTTATTTCGCTCTATGGGTGGCATCCAACATTTACTGGGGAGATTAAATTCTTGGTGAAAGTTGGCTTGATGTTGATTTCTAGAAAACTACTCATCTTATTTGATTGTCGTTATCTGAAAAAATGAATGTCTTTCGGGCGAGGCTGGGATTCGAACACCGAACCTTCCAGTTTGGAAGCCAGTCCACTATCACTTGAACCACTGCCACGCGGCATCCCTGAGTAAAGTAACGTACGTGCAAACGGAACAGGTCTGGATGTCCTGTACATATGTCCTTGCATCTTGCGCATATTCATGCATATGACAGGGGGTGGCAATAAACGTCGCCGGTAAAATGGTCAAATGGTCAACCGACTAATATCAGCTGAATTTCCTTCGGTGCAGATTGCATAGCGTAAATGAATGTACTCCTCCGTACGTAGTTTGGTTTGATTTCAACTGATTAAAAGCAGGCGCTTCGCTTTTATTTTGGGGTACATATCGACGCAAAATTGCGGAAACAATCGGCGAAATCGAATCAAATAGTTATCGACATTTTGGCGAATCATCAAACGATACGCGTAAAAATTCATTGCGCTGACCTTCTTGGTGGTTTCCACACCCAATATGATATCAGTGACATTAGTGTCGTATTGAAATGAGAATTATTATGATATCGATACTCACCGGTCAATGGATTTATCATCTTTATGCTGATATAATACCCATCGTCTCCTTGCCAATGCATCGTATGAACGGTGTGTTTCGGATATTAGTTTCAATTGCCCAGAGTCCCGACGTGTGAGCACAATATCGCGTGATTCCAGATTTTCGCCAACAATCACAACTGCAATCTCATCTATTGTTTCGCGTTCGTGCGTTCCAGCAGGTCGTTTATCCGCTCTGATTATGACGTTATAGTCATCACTTACCATGCGACCCAACGCAGTTTTGAATGATGTGCATGAAGTAGCTGCTGCAGATCTCGAAGAATTCCTCTTCTCATTGCCGTATTGATTGTTTGGCGCTGATCAAGTTGACTTTCCACATTGCCCATGAAGTAGATTTGGAGGAATTTATGTTATGCGTTTTCTAGCGTTAGCAATGATCCAATTCGATGGTGAATTTGGCCTTGGATATGTAGAGTCAATGACGAAATTAGAATCAATGATTTTCTTTAATTTATTTAATATTAATTTCTTTAACTAAATTTAATTTCTGTAATCTTTTATTACCTTGAATGTCGGATTGAATCTGCGTTCATTAATAATATCTGCTCCAAATGATTGTTCAATAGAAAATGACGTGATTCTGGTGTTACACCATGAAGCAAAGAATGCGATGTCTCTGGTGGCAAGGGCAATGGTGGTAATTTAACCTTGCCATGGAGACAGCACAATCCAGGCGAACTTCAATCCACCGCAATGGTTGCACACAACCTCCATTGGGCCAATTTGAACGGAAGGATGCGAGCTGTAGTCAATTGTGCAATCGTAATTAAACGCTACTCGATTCAAATCAACACTTGAAGCACTTCTTCTTACGCGTTGATACCGATTTTCACGTTGTTGAGTTGTTTGCTTTGCTCGACGATTTCTCATTGTTAACAGAGCCGTTTCATTTGCCGCCTGTCTTTCTTCTTGCGTTTGTTATGCATGAAGTCGGGTCATACTCAATTGAGGGGCTATATTCCGAAATCTACTTGCATTACGGGTTCGATGCGAAAGATTAGATCTTCTGGCTCGCGGCATTATGAATAACATTGAGAAATGAATGTCACAAAAGCAATTAAGGAATTATCGGTACATACATGTGCACAAATGTCATAACCTCACAAAATAAACATCGACGCAAACATGTGCTCAAATGTCATAACCTCACAAAATAAACATCTTCGTTGGCAACTTATCGTTTTAAAATAGAATTCTACACAAAAGTGATCAATCAGAATGAAATGAACAGCGAATTCGAATTGATTTTCAAAGTAATCCACCTAAGATTTAATTGCACAATCCGAAATTAACGTTTACTAACCACTTATCCACTTAAAATGTGAACTTCATCAAACTGAACTCACCTCTAAAAAATCGTTTCAAAATAATGTATTAAATCAAATTGAATTACAATAACTTTCGAAAGCTCATAAAAATTTGATAAAACTTGAAAAAATGCTGATAAATCGCAACACACGTCTGCACAGCACAATATAGTAGTATGCGATGGAAAGCCTGTGCAAATGTATCAGCTGCCAAAAGTTGATGCACACAACGCCTTCTACTGGCAATACCAGAACCAGCATTTGAAGTTATGTTCGTTTTTAATGTGTGACAAAAAAAATTGCTACAAAAACAATTGTCCCACAAGTTTGGTGCAAAAACAATTGTCGCAAAAAATTTAAAAAAAAAATTGTCACAACGTAACGTAAACATACTAAACGTCATCTACCATGAAGATGGCGTCGTAAAATCGCTCTATACAAAATGTATGGAAAATGAATTTTTTTCATAATTTTCTTTTCGGGATTTTTCGGGAATTTTCTTGGGTATTCTTCTTATTTGGCCGGAGATCATTCCGAATTGGTGCGAATCATCGGAATCGGTCCAGGCGTTCTTGAGTTATAAGCGTAGTAGCTAACTTCACTCTCTTTTATATATTACAAGATAATATTATTTCTCTTAATGATGAAGTAGGGGATTTTCTAAGACTTCGTTTAAGCTTTTCGGGAAGCTTTCTCTAAGAATATATACCAACGCATAAATTATATAAACTAAATTGCGATACTGACTATAAATAGTTTTCTTCTTAGATTTTCTTTGCGTAAATTTGGAAACTGTAGCACGTACTGGGTTTTACATTCGAGTACTTGTGCAAAAAGGGCGGTAGTATATTTTCCATACACAGAGTGATAAATCATAATCCATAGATAATCTAGCACTTTTTAACATTCACGTTTGCTACTCACTACAGCACTTTATAAGCTCATTGAAAATTTTCAACTTTCTCTTCATGCCTTTGAGTGCTCAAAAGGTTGGATTGTATTTTCTCAGAAACTTACCTATTCAACGGCAGGATAGTCACCGCAAAATGCAAATGCAACCGTTTAGGTTGATGTGAAATTGGTCATGCAATTCAACGCCCCAAACAGAAATAGCTCCTAGTGTTTACATGAAACCGCAATTGCTTACCATAAACCAGGGTTCGTTTGCAAACTGTTGGCTTTGGTTGAAGGACTTAAAATTGAATAGAAGACTCAACACCGCAGAGGGAAGATGAATAATCGATAATACTTTACTCACCAGTGTTGGATTTGCCTCTAGCTGAAGTTCGAAAATAAATCTTCTATCTACACATATTTTGCACAAACATGTAACTTACATACGTACGGAGTTACATATGCATACAGAAATTATCGGTGTGAAAAACACACGTCTATGGTCTTGGATGTTTGCGGGACTTAACACCAGTATACGATACAAGCTTGAACAGTTTTGATAGAAAGATTTCGCTGCTACCGTTATGCGCTAGAAAAAGAGAAGAAGTTTATTTTGCATAAGGCTTTTATCAGCTCACATTTGTAAGTCCGGTTACAATGCGAATTAGTATATCTAATAGCGTTGTAAGTCTAATGGAAATACGATGGTTTTTTGAAAAGTTTCCGACCGCAACGTAAAGATAGCGCCACTCGTCAATAAAAGCTAGTGAATGCCAGTTGTGCATCTTTTGGCAGCTACTTACCGAAGTTTCAGTTATTTTGGACACGCAGTTTTTAGTTGACAGTCGTTTGAGTGAGTCGATGTGAGTGTTTTTTGTGAAAATGGAAAAAATTGAGTATCGAGCTGTTATTAAATTCTTGTTTTTGAAAGGCAATACGCCTACGCAAATCAAAAATGAGTTGGACTCTGTACATGGGGTGCACATTTACCAGAGCGAAATTTTGGGCAGCTGAATTTAAACGTGGCCGTAAGAGCTTGGGAGATGCTGAACGTTCGGGACGTCCAAAAACTGCAACCACTGACGATGACATTGCTAAAGTTCACCAAATGGTGTTAGACGACCGCCGAATTAAAGTGAGAGAGATAGTAGAGGTTATGAGAATGTCCAAAGAACGTGTTTGTTACATATCAAATCAAGATTTAGGCATGAGAAAGCTGTTTTTAGTTTTAGTTTTAAATGTATTTTATTATTGTATATTAATCATTAACCCTTACATACCAACAAAAAATGCTTAAATGCTAGCTTAAAATTACTTAACAATCTTATACTAACTTACTGGCCCCACACAGGCACTCTAAGCTACTCTAAATTCTTATATCTATGTCTTTCGACTTTATTTACATTTTATTGAAATATATATCTTGTATACTTAAGGCTAAGAAAAAAATTGTTAACAAAAACTTAGCATATGGACTTAATTTTCTATAAAACTTAATATTTAACTTAAAATAAACCTTAGTCTACCCAACCCACATACACAATATACACATATATATATAATATACAATTATATACATATATTACAATAGTATATACCTTTGTATATACCTTTGCATATACTAATATATGTATATATTTCTTAAATGCTAACCTAAACCTATGTAAGCTGGCCATCGCTTTTCACAGAGCAAATAGATTGATCAGCTCTGCCCCATTAGTGAGGTTGGTCAGTGATTGACGGAAACGACAACGAAACATCTTCTCCATCATTCAACCACCAGAAATGCTGGTGCTGCCGAACGCCATCCCTCTTATCGCGATTTCCCACCGCCCTACTGAACCTGAGACGATCCACACTGCCGTGTGTTGTAGTTGAGTCGCCTGTCCCCAGCTTTCCGAGCGACATGGAAGATTAACGGGACCGCTGATCTATCCTGGATCAACCCTATCTGATCTAGGTAGAGGAATGCTTCCGGTGGTAAAGGTAGTTGGGGTAGTAAGCCCCAGATATCAGGTTATTCGTCGATGTCATTGCCTTTGCAATGTGCCTTCGAGTCAGCTTAATTACGAAGTTGTCCACTTGTATTAGGTTCGCCCTGTTGTAAAGGACCTCCTTAGGATAAAATTTTTTGTATTCCGACTCTGGTGTTCTGTACAAGCGAAGGCAAGCCCTAAGGCAAGCCCTCTTAAGCACCCGAATCTTTTCCATTAAGCTTGCTCGCATATTGAACCACACGGGACACCCAAATACTAGCATGGGCCTGATAAGGGTCATGTATCAGATTACCTTTACCCTCGCATCGAGTTGGCTGCTATAAAACAGTCTATTTGTAAGGGCAAAAGCACCTTTAGCTCTGGCCAGAGCAGCATCTACATTTTTATCAAAATACAGAAACCGATCTAGCCAGATCGCAAGGTATCTGACTACATTTCGATAGGCAAGCGACTGTCCGTGTTGTCCAATGATTGAGAACTTTCGCCAATTTTTCTTGGTATCCCTAGAGGCTCCAGACAACGGCGTCCTAAAGAGAATGGTTTCCGACTTCTGAAAGTTGATTTTCAACTTCCAGTCATCGCAAAATCGTCTTATCTTATCGAAGTCACGCTGCAAGAGAGTATTAATGACCTCGATTCTTGGACCTGTTCTGTACGCTATAAAATCGCCTGCGTACGCAATAGTATGGGGAAGTGAACCTATCAAGTCGCTTGTATAAATGTTGAATAGGATTGGCGAATTGACCGCGCCTTGCTGAAGACCATTTTTAATTTGAAATATTCCAATAGAAGTCACATCGCCATTTTTCGCGATGAACTGTCTGTTGGTTAGCATATTATAAAGAATGTACAACAGTGGTTTACTGATCCCCAGCCTAGTCAGCTTATAGAAAAGACCCCCTAACCATACGGTGTCGAAGGCCTTCTCCAACTCAACAAGGCAGGCACCAGTACATTGGTTTTTGCCTTTATTCCATTGGATATCGGACAATAGTTTAGACGCGGCATGTGAGATATCATGTGCCGCCTTAAAACCGAATTGATTATCCGGAACTATATGTTTGTCCTCAACCCACCTAGCCAGTGCTCTATTGATTACTTTTTCATACACCTTACTGATATTCGGAAGGAGACTTATCGGCCGGAGATTCGCCGGATAGGTTATATCCTTTCCCTTCTTGGGGATATGTTGCACCACCGTCGTTTTCCAATGCGCTGGATAATGTGCATTATTCATTGCATTATTAAACAGGGTGGTGTAAATGTCCACCGCTTCTAGAGGAAGATGTCGAAGTACGATGTTCGGAATACCATCGGTCCCCACTGAAATCTTAGCCCTGATTGTGTCGAAGATCTCATGGAGCTCTTCCTTCGAGATGAATGGGGGTAGGTCACCCTTTCTGCTAATGACATTATTTGCCACATTTTCGTCTCTGAACCGGGTGAAACCAGAGCCCTCAGCTCGCCAGTTCGCTACTTCATTTCGAATGTAGAAGTCGTGCTCCAAGACGCGATCGTCCAAGTCATAATTAGGTATCAATGGTATCAGTGGCCTTGTATATTTCCTGGAAAGTCGCCCCTATGGCCTCAACTTTCTCCTGTAGATCCTCGATCACAAAGAAGTCATCATCATCAGCGGCCTCATTTGGATCAATACCTGCTATTGTCAGTAACCGTTCGTTGTCTGTTGTCCGGGTTATTTTAAGACACTGAAGGTCGTTTTGATTTTTCCTCCGAAATAGTTTGTTTACAGCCCGAACCCTGTTGTTCCAATACGAACTTACAGAAATTCTGTAATTCTCTTTTATTAACGCTTTAAGATTTTTAATCGACGACTTCAGTATCCTAATCTCCGGGTTTGGTCTGTTAACTGTCTGTACAAGTTTTTGAGTCTTGACAGAAGTCTACTTTACTGTCGGTGCAGTGCGTCAATAGTAGAATTGCGGAACAGTTCTTCGTTAGTCGTAAGTCGATATCGCGGTATTGTAGCGGCCATAGTTTGTTTAATTGCCTCGTCCATTTGTTGTAGGTAATTGTCGATCTCCTCGTTTGACAAATTCCTATTGGACGGTGGGTGGAGCGTATTCGAGGAGAGCGCACTTGTCATGGTTGCGGAGAAGCGTGTCCATCGAGTCTTACTGTAGTTGTAAGAATCTTTGGACAAACTCCTCCAATTCCGCAATTTCGTTGGGAACTGTAATTTCGGCGCTAAAACCGCAATGGTCACTGTCATACACTAATGTGCGCAGACAGTTTAGCGTTTGTAAATTCGTACCTGTCAGTCGTATACGTTCGTCATACAGCAGTAGATCCAAATAAGCCCCGCCTTTGGGAAACGACGGGTTATCCGTCGCTTTAAGACCGAGTCTGTACATGACATCGTGCTGACCCCACTAATCGAGTAGTAGGTTCCCTCTAGTATTTGGCAGATTATTTCCCCAATTTCTGTGTTTAGCGTTGAAATCCCCACCGATTATAAAATAATTCTCCCCCGATTCCAGCCTCAGAAGTCGAAAAAGCGTGTCGAGCTCTGTAATGAATAAAGTGGATTGTGGAGCCTCAGGTGCATAAACAGAGGCCAAGTACAGTCGCTTTCCACTGCGGAGGGGGATGTAAATGACGACTGCCTCCAACATCCGGAACCTACGCAACACTCCCTGTGAAATTTTATACCTTGTTTAATGAAGATCGCGACACCGCCTCCACGTTTGGATCGGGGCGTAGTTTCCTCCTTCTCTTTGTCTTTGGAGTTTGGCTCGAACCACTCGAAGAACCACCTGACATTTCAGCAGATCCCGCTATAGGCATAGCGTACCGCTCACTAGTAACACCACTTATTTTTATTGGGTCTACAAGTAAGTTTCCAGCGTTTGTCAGAGATGGCGCCACCAGTGAATCCCGGGCAGAAATGTCAGACCCTATGTGTTTTATTTGTAGGTTTTGTATCTGTCAACAACTTTGCAGCGTTATATTTGAGCAGTTCTATCTGTGTCGTACATTTTATCGAGCAAAATCATGGCAAGTTTCCAGCCAAATAAACGTCATTTGCGGGAAGCGCTGCTTTTATTCTTTAATATGAAGAAAAGTGCGGCTTAGGCCTATCGTTTGCTTTCGGAAACTTATGGGGCGGAGTGTATTGGTGAATCGACGTGCCGCGGGTGGTTCAAACGGTTCAAAAGTGGTGATTTTGGAGTTGAAGACAAAGATCGCCCCGGAAAGCCGAAAAGTTTTGAAGACGAGGGATTGGACGCTTTACTGAATGAGGATCCGTGTCAGATTCAAGAAGAACTTGCTGCATCATTGGGCGTCACGCAACAAGTCTGAAATGTTACTGCAGCGGTATAAAAATAAATCATTTTTGCATCGTATTGTCACTGGTGATGAGAAATGGATTTATTATGATAATCCTAAAGGCAGAAAATCGTATACAAAGCCCGGCGAGCACGCCCAATCGACGCCGAAACGAAATATTCACGTGAATAAGGTCTTGCTCTGCATATGGTGGGATCAAAAGGGTGTCGTATACTACGAACTGCTTCCGAGTGGTGAAACCATCAAAGGACCATTATATCGAACCGAACTAATTCGTTTGAAGCGGGCATTAAAAGAAAAACGGCCAGAATATGAGACCAGCCATGAGTCCGTCATTTTTCATCACGACAACGCTCGGAAACATGTTGCGGTTTCGGTGAAAAACTATTTGCAAAATAGTGGATGGGAAATTCTGCCTCACCCGCCTTACAGTCCAGACTTGGCACCATCTGACTACCACTTGTTTCGTTCGATGCAGAACGCTCTTACGGGAATACGCTTCAGCTCAGTAGAGGAAATCAAAAATTGGCTCGATACGTTCTTGGGCTCGAAAGACGAGAAATTTTTTTGGTCCGGAATTCATAAATTGCCAGAAAGATGGGGGAAAGTTGTAGCTTCCGATGGACGATACTTTGAATAAAGCATTGTAACTATGTTTTCATAATAAAACTTCAAATTTTGGAAAAAAACGCTGGAAACTTACTTGTAGACCCAATATTTATAATAAATAAATAAATAAAAAAAAAAAAAAAAAACATCTGCCGACTACTTGCAGTTGAACCCACAACCGTTGCAGTCTCAAGCGAACACACTAACGCCGTGCTGATTGGAGCCTAAATCCAAATTGTTCAATTTTTTAGTTCAGCGAATCACTTCTCACTTACAAGTCAAAACACATCTAAACTCCGCGGAGGTCTATGAACGACTGATGAGAAAGCTGTCCGCGCGTTGGGTGCTGCGTTTGCTTACGTTAGACCAGAAACGTGTTCGAATGAACATTTGGCGCAGTTTAGGCGCAATAAGTCCGAGTTTTGGCACCGATTAATTACTGTAGATGAAACTTTGATACACCATTATACGCCCGAAACAAAAATTCAGTCAATACAGTGGACTGCAAAGGGCGAGCCGGCTCCAAAAAAAAAGCAAAAACTGTTTTTTCGGCTGGGAAAGTGATGGCGACTGTTTTTTGGGATAGTAAAGGAGTTATCTCAATCGATTATCTTCAAAAAGGAAAAACCATTACAGGAGCATACTACGCATCATTACTTGTCAAGCTGAAGGCAGAAATTGCGTAAAAATGGCCACATTTGCAGAAAAAAAAATCTTGTTTCACCAAGACAACGCGCCGTCTCACACCTCAGCGTTTGCCATGGCGAAAATCCATGAATTACGGTTTGAACTGCTTGACCATGCGCCTTATTCGCCGGATCTAGCCCCAAGCGACTTAGTTTTGTTGCCTCATTTAAAAACTGCGTTCGGAGGACAGAGATTTTCGCCAAATGAGGAGGCAATCATCTTCGTGAAGAATTATTTTGCAGAAAAAAACGCCAAGTACTATTTCCATCGCTGGGAGAAGTGTGTGGAGTTACAAGGAGACTATGTAGTAAAAAAAAAAAATTAAGAAAAAATGTCTTGTAACATTGTTCGGAAACTTTTCAGACAACCCCCGTATTTCTACTCTTCGACTTTTCCTCTGCTCTGAAATATTTCTACTTGTGAATAGTTTCTTTCAAAAAAACTTTTTACTCAAATTTCACTTTACGATTTTGATTTGAACGAATTCATACGAAGGACAGTTATCTAGCCGAAATGATTGCGACCGATAAGTCACGCCAAGAGCTTACAGATGAACAGAGCTTGTAAGATTCTCCAATGGTTTTCAATATTTCATAACCTATTAATTAGGTTATCACCGATAAAAGTTTGACCAATCAGATGTGAAACCTATTGTATTAACGAAATTATAATTAGTACTGCATTGCCGGTTCTAAAGTTTCTACCATTCCTTGAAGAACTCAGATAATTCTGTCCGGATTTTTTTAAAATTTTTGCTAAATATGTGCTATTTTAATAGATTTCGATTAGCATTGCAGAACTTTCGAAAGAGTTCTCTATTTTTAAGAAAAAAATTAATTTCATTCGTAATTACGACTGCGCGGATCGTTGTGGTTTGGGAATAAATTCCCATAAAACCGATTTTGTCCTCTTTTTCAAGAAATATAAAATTCCAGTTATAAATCCTTCCTCAGTCAACGGTATCAGCTTAATCTGATAATCCGATACAGCGTAATATATGGGTCTTATTTTTGACAGGAAACTAAACTGGAAATTTAATATTCAAGAAGGAGTAAGAAAGGTTTTGCAAAAAAGCCATTGAGAAGAAATGGGACCTAAAACTTTGTCTTGCCCACTGGCTATGCGTGTCGGTTATAAGGCCGATACTCAGCTACGGCAATGCGAGGAACGAGAGCGGGTGAAGTTTTTATTTTTATTTTTTTTTCTTAAATTAGTAAATTAGTACGCGCTCAAGGGGTTAAGGTACCTTTAAAATGTTTGCACACAGCGCGGGCGATGGAAAGCTAGAGAGGAAAGAAAGAAAGGTACAGATGTGTACAGTGTATTCCATAAACGAGATGTACAGCTTAAAAAAAAATCACGATATTGCAATGTACATACGACCGAAAGTGGGCTTGAGGGTCAACTGATGAGCATTCATAGCGACACGGGAATTTCGGTTAAAGGTTTAAAGGGGCAGAATGCTACTGGCAATTTCAATGGAGCACTGGTGGTGAGAATAGCGATAGAGCAGGGTGAGACAGGAGACATTTTGTCGGTGTTCCAGGTTGTCAATAGCGGGTGCAGACGGCTTTTAGGAGCACCTGCACAGATATGGGCATTGTACTCCAATTTTGGGAGGATAAATGCCTTATATATTGAGGCCAGATCAGAGGGGGAGAAGTATTTCTTACATTGCTTGAAGAAGCTTAGACATTTCGCAGCATTTTTGGCGACATCAAATCTGTGGTCATTCCAACGTAGATTTTTATTGACACACGTAGCGAAAGTTTTTCGGTTTCATAAATGTCGTTCATGGATAATGGCTGCGTGTTTGGATTTCGCTTTAACGACAGCAGACGACATTGGAAGCATTAAATTCCACTCTGTTCATTGTTGCACAATTGGAGATGCTGTTTATATCGGAATTTAATGAGCTTAGCATACGCTTCCGTTCTCATTCTACAGCCGAAGAACATGGACGTGAGTCCGGTAACGAATAAAATAAAGCAGAGAGTACTATCGTTAGTAAAGGACTATATTGAATCAAAAGTAGCAGACAAGACATTAATGAAGACTAAAAAGAATGCCGGAAATAGAACGGAGCCCTGGGGTATACCGCATTTATTTTGTGGATGTCAGACTTGAAAACATCCCAGACAACTTAATTGAACATCCCGAAAGGTAGTTTCTAATCCTTTAAAGGAGAGATTCATCAATCCCAAATGCACTCTTTTTCGACAAAAGAGCCTGTTGATAAACTCTGTCAAATGTCTTAGAAATATCAAGTGAAACTATCTTGCTTTCCCTAGATAGATGTACGCACTGTTTCCACATTTCGGTTAGACATGCCATCAAATTGCCAGTGAACCTATTGGTATGAAATCCATTCTACCGGTCATTGAGAAGTTTTCATGTTCCGAGGTATTCCCAAGACCTTGGAAAGAAGGGACGTAATGGTAATGCCTAGGATAGTCGTAATAAAGTCGCGGTAGCCGTCATCGAAGCAGTGTTGGACGTGGTTGGAGTTAGCACATTAACTCGGAGACCTCGACACCGAAGGAAGAGGTGGAAACAGCAGTAAAGAGCAGCTTTATAGAAGGAACCTCCCCTGAGGTGGTTATCAGACTGTCCGCCGCTACACTTAGGGGGAACCCGGTCGATTAAGTGGATGGATTACGGACATTCTTGATAAGAGGGACCACCTCGAGTATGTGGGTCGACTTACCTAGAGACAGCGGCTGTTAAAGCCACCAAGGTTGCACCGTCTTGGCTGATGCCTAATGTTGGCGGCCCGAGAGAACCCAAAAGCAGGGTACCAACGCCGGTCGCCAATTCGGGGCAGGATCCCTTAAGACCTCTTTGCACTTGAAAAATCGTGCGATAAAACGTTACACCGGCGTAACGTTTCCTGTCTCACCTTGTGTCGTTATTTCCGCTACAAGTGGTCCACCGAAATTGCCAGTACTATTCCGTCCCTTCAAACTTTTAACCGTAAAACCCGTCTCGTTATGAATGCTCATCAGTACACCTTCAAGTCCACCTTCGGTACTCTGAAATATCGTGATTCTTTCCTAAGCCGAACAACTCGTTATGGTATGCCCTGCCGAGCTCTTTATTTCCTAGTCCCTGTACTTGCAAATATTTAAAACCAATCCACATCGGTATCTCTCTTTTCAATGTAGGCGCACCAATTATATAAAAAAATATGTATATGTATACATATACATATATTTCTGTATGGCTAGAGGTGTGGTACACATGCTCTCGAGACGGGGTCTCCGAAAGCGGCTTACTTCGGTACAATGCGCTAGGTCCCTTAGGATTGCTTGAGTTTAACGCACGGTCTCCGCAACAGCCGTTATGGTGATCGCAAGAACCCTGCGCGTCATGATACTGTATCGAAACCGCAGAGATGAATTTCTGTCCGTGGAATCCGAACAAGATAGAGACAGAAGAAATAGAACATTGGCGTGCTGGCAGCAGGAATGGGATGACGAAGCTGTAGCACGTGGACACACTGACTCATACCGGTGCTGACCCCGTCGCTGGAGGGAAGTCATGGTGGTTATCTGGTGGACTGCAGGAAACTATGCAAAGTCCAAAGGACACCATGTCTGTCAATATTTCCACCGGCTATTATTTTTCACTCGATATTTTTAGCAGGCAAGTGACTTCTAATGAAGCTATTCGCTGTAAACCGACTACACAGTGGTCAAATAAACTATTTGACCAAGCTAACATCGACTAAATTATACCCCAACATTGATTTGACAAAGGCTTTTACGTAAGCATCCCCTTTAGATCTTCCTGGGAGGAAGATGGAAGATACTTTTAAGCGCAGCAAGTCGATTCATTTATATACAGATGGATCCAAGACTTACGAACTCGCAAAAATTGGAACCACTCTACCTATTCTACCTGAAAAGGTATCAATCGCTATATGCACTATTAGAAGAGCAAACCTTAGGTGGACTGTTGGGACAACATGTCTAGCGACTAAACAAATCTGGCCAAAACGATCTGAATCGCTCTAAGAGTTTGATACTTCAAAATAGAAAACATCTCAGCGTTATGATTGGTGTCATCACTGGACACTGTTTTTTAGGCAAGCGTGTAAGAAGGCTTGGCGTTCTTACAAACTTTGTACACGCGGAGCTCTCTCACAAAGAGCACAAATCCACTTAGAAGCCTTCTTCTACAATGACTTAAGTAATCTAAACAATATAGACGTTAAAAGTCTCCTAGGTTTCAGTCAGAAGCTCAAATTGGTTCCAAGAATAGGAAGATCACAGATACACGAGGCCTACGTCAGGTGGGTTGGTTTTTCCTACAGTCTAACCTAACCTAACATTTTTCTTAATAACTTATTCATAACATATCTTGCAGGTACGCTGATGAGATAACCAACTGAACCAGCGGAAATGGGTGCAACCGATGGGTCACGCCAAGAACTTCCTGATAAAGAAAATTTGTAGGATTCTCCACTGATTTTTGAGAATTCATATGCTCTTAGAATTTAGGACAAGTTACTCTGAAAATGGTCAGAAAGCAGGTTAAGCATGATTGGTTAGTTTTGAAAGTTTTTGGTAAAGCTGTAAATAAAAAGCATTGTTTTCTGTAAAAAAACACGACTAATTTGGAGAGTGTGTCAATATATTTTCATCCTCCTCTTTCTCAGAGGAAAGTGCGGATAAGCCATCTGTTATACAATTTCTTATTTTTGTCTTACCAAATATCACCAAATAATTTGACCGATCAGATCTGAGACTCGCTGTATTTACGAAATCGTTGTTAGTTTTGCACTGATGATTCTAAAATTTTATTCCATATTCAGATAATTCTCGTCCGATTTTTTTTTTAAATTTTCGTTAAATGTTCTCTATTCCTCTTATTCTCTATCTTCAAGAAAAAAAATTATCTTGCAGTATTTTGTGCATGTTTTTTTTAATAACTTAATAAGTCTAACTGAATAACATTAATAAGTCATCGGGGGATGGATGCGATTCTGATGGATTCAAGATGGAAAGCAGAACAGTAGCGATTAAACAACGAAACAACAAATCTTCTAAGTAACTTAAGGCTAATGTGGAGTGTGACAGGATTCATTACAGATGGACCCAAAAGTTTCTAAGAAACGGATTTAGAAAACGGTTATAAAAACTTTTACATAAAGATTGGTAGTTGAAAGCCAGACTGAAAAGAGAGAAGAAGTAATGGCACCTATACTAAGACGAAGGTAGAGACTTCCAGTTTCATTCTCGAAACTTTCTTGCTAGATAGTCAGATCAGGTCGGTATAAAAGCTACTTTTACTGTTCACCAGAGAATGGTTAGCAGTGAAAATGCTCCTTGGCAGTAGCTGCTTTTAGCCTTTTCACAACATAGGTGGATATTCCAGGCCACTTGAAGCTATTAAGGGACGCAACAGCATATTCAATAGCTTCGGCAACCCAACTGCTTGCAGACATGAATTACGGTTGGTTATATGTATTACCTTGCTTACTCCTAGTTGAGTTTGATAGGAGTTGGTTGTGAGCTGGTTGCCTGGGAACTGAGTCTTAAAGCATAAGACAGAGGCTTTCAAGTCTAGGTGTTTTCAATTGGCTGATTTGTCAGTTTTGAGGACTGAAGCTGGTTTCACCCAGTTTTGCGATCATTTCACAAAAGTTTTTATAAGAGGCACTTTTCGAAAACCTGCTTAGAAGGTTTCAAGTTGCCTTATAGAGTCGCCGCAAAACTACTATGGAAAGGGGCGATCTGCAGCAATTTTTTTCTGACAGAAAAAAAAAACCTTAAGTGATGATACCGTTCAGTGTCTGATCAGCTTTCTCCACATTCTCTCTTGTTTGGTATATTGTCGGATTTGCCAAGCTTCTCCTTAAAGCGTATCGAGTTGATTTTCTTCGGAATCTGTTTCTACAACAAGGTCAAGACTTCGCATCCGAATGTCTATGGATAAATTCAGATTTGATTAAAGATGTGGTATTTGGTAGAGAACGACATTACGTTTCGAGAAATAGGAAATTGTCTTGAACTGTATTGCGAAAGATCCCTGGATGCAAAGGTCCGCGTTCTGTAGCGAAAACTACTTATAAGCTTAAGTCTTTATAAATGAAACTTATTTCCAGAGTTTCCTAAAAGCGAGCTGTCTCTCAACAGAAAATAACTGCAGAGTGATTTTGAAAGTGCACACGCAGTAGGCGCATAATTCTTTGCCTCAATTTATCAATCGTATTTAGGTCTAGACATCCAAGAAAGAAATTCTCTATGAGCATACAGAGCATACATAAAAATATACGAGTAACTTGAGCAATACGAAATCCAATACCGAAGCATAAACTTTCAAATGTCTCTGCAAATACATTTGTATATTCAGATTTATATGTTGTAGACTTTTTCCCTTGCTCTATTATTCCATTAACAGCTTTCTACTCAAAACATTTTAAGACACTCCTCATATCCACCTGTGTATGTAGATTCCTAATTTCCAAATGACCCATTCAAAGAACTGGCGTCTCTGATTTTTGCGGTTTTTTCTCTTTCAGCCTTTCCGTGTTAAAGCTAGCGAAGATTTTGATCATAACATTAGCTTTTCCATTTTAATATTGGAGTCCTGCAATTCCCATGGCCTGGGAGACGAGTTTCCTCTGCGCTGATATGTATTCGAGCTCAAAGCAGTTTTGCGAAAGTCAAATAGTGAAGGTTTGATCTATTCGTTTAAAGCTTTCACATATGTGCCGACATTGGGCACAACTGTAAATGATGCTCGGTTTTGTCATTGTAATATATGTCGTCGATATATATTGAGAATTTAGCGCCGTCCATGTCAAATTTCTGGAAACTATCGAACGCTCTTTTCCAAATCATGTGCAGATCTTTCGAAACTTCGCGATGTGTCTGCATCGTTAACTTGGAAGTAGATTTGACGGCCATTTAGTAATATTGCGTGGCCGACTGTGTAGAACTATTTTGTTTATTTTCATCAATCGCTGGTAGTTGCAATTTCTCGTATCGCCTTTGTCTTGAAAGAGTGGAGCAAAAAATCTATCCCTCCACTTAGGCATTCGATCGCCTGTCATCATTTTATTGAACAAAATCGGAAGCCATTTAAACCCAAGTTTTCCAATTGTCGTATATGCATACTTCAGAGGGTTTATGATCTGGTCCGTTTCAAGCCTTCGCCATCGTTTCATTCTTTTTACTGCTTTGTTAGCTTCGGCTTCCACAAAACGACAGTCTCCTCATCGGGTGCCACAACCAAATGTCTACAGGAAGTAATGAATTGAAGTAATCTTTCCACCAATTGAAAGTTTCATTGTTCCCCGTCATATTGTCAAGATGATGACAACTCCGTTCTTTTTTTCTTCCCTTTCATAAGAATATATTTTGTGTTTTTTGGTTTTTGACGTTTTCCCACTTGGCTTCTTGAACAAATATTGTATCATTGAGATACTCCACTGTCGTAATATTGTATGTTGTCTTGCTTGAAACTGTTGCCCGTCATTGTGCTGACGTTCCAGTTTGTAAGACGTTATTAATTTATTTATTTCTTGAGAGCATTATTGAGCACGCCACCTAAAATCCTCGAGCTCTGACAAGAAAACGACTCCTACTCCTACGGTGTGCGAAAACAGCGCCCGGCACGGTATTTGTTGGCTTCATCTTCATCTTCCCATTGAGCGTATGCAGAAGTTTCCGGTAGACCACAAAGTGCGGACGTGGTAAAGGTTCCTCGTAGAGGTATTTCAACAAAGAAAAGTACAAATAAAATTAAACCTCATTAAACCCGGTGTTTTATTTAATTCTGTTTATTAATTCATATTCGACTTTTAATTTGCCCAACCAGCAGTCTTCAGTCTGATGGAGGCATTCAGACATCGGGTGTCTCATAAGATGCCAATTCAACTGAGCCTCATTTTAGGAGTTGAAATGCGTGAGTATGATTTCTCTTCATATTTACGAGTATATGTATTATTGTAGTATGATATCTTTATTAAAGAATATAAGTCGTGACTACTCTCACCATTTGTGCCAATAGCAACTAACTCACAAAAATATAAATGAGGGAGACAAGGGTATAGGTATGTATATAAATGTGATATAATTTGGAAAGGATTAAGTTGGAATAGCAATGGTATTACCCATGTGATGACGGTAACAGAACTCGTCTCGAGTTACTCTTCTCGGTCTTCAGCTACCAGATTTGCGTCATCATCACTGTCGTAGTCTTCGTCGATCTCTGCTAGCAATGGTGGTGAATTATCGTTGACTCACTTGATACCCATCGATATTCTCATTAAAGTAACGATCATCGCATAAGATCGCATCGTAGATGTGCTCTACCCTCTAGGCTCGTCGGACCACTGTATTATAAAAGAACCATATGCCAACACGAGAAAGCCAATTGGAGCGGACTTAACACCTTCTTTAGGAATTTTAATTGGTCGTCATGTTTCTTTGATAACGACGTGGATGTCACTGCTGATATTATTCTCTTTGGAATGAGATCATTTACCCACATCGGATGAAGAGTATCCAACCAAAAGAAAGGCATGGTATGACTTCAGCTATAAAGAGACTGCCAGGCTGTTAGAGAAATGTTTTTTCAGTCCTACAAGACCAACCCGACAGAGGAAAATACCGAAAAAGGTTCAAACGAGCCAGCAATAACTGCAACGTCTTTCTTAAGCGCATGAAATTTCAATGTCCTAAAGGTAGTAACGGCTTTTGGTCGTTTGTCAGAAATATCCAAAATTCTGTCCCACCCTCCATCCCAACACTCATTTACAATAAAGTTCCAGCTGTCAGCTCTTTAGATAAGGCCAATCCGCTTACTGCACACTTTGCGGCCAGCTCAACACTTCCAGATTGCGCTTTGTCTCCGCCTACACTCCAGTGCGTCGAATCTTCAATGAAACGAATCCACTTTCGCACTCATGTAGTAGCAAGATCTCAACATATGTATAAAAACCCGCTGGTCCAGATGCTATATCTACCCTTCTTCTGAAGAGGTGTTCTTCCACGCTGGCAAAACCACTGCGCTAGCTTCTCAGTCAATCCTACTATTTAGGACTCTTTCCGAACAGATCGAAAACAGCATTTATCCGGTCTGTCCCGAAAAAGGTGAATCTTCTTCTCTCTCCTCCTACAGACCCATTGCACTTACGTCCCTTCTTTCCAAGGTCATGGAAACGCTGATAAATCGTCAGTTCTTGAAATATCTCGAAACACGAAAACTTCTCAATGACCAGCAATATGGTTTTCGTAGCAACAGGTTCACTGGTGATTTTATGGCATGTTTCACCGAAAAGTGGATCCAAAGCGTACATCAATCTGGTGAAAGCAAGATAGTTGCACTTGATATTTCTAAGGCATTTGACAGAGTTTGGCATCAGGCTCTTTTGTCGAAAATGCGGGCTCTTGGGATCGACGACTCTCTTCTTCATTGGATTAAAAATTATCTTTCGGAACGTTCAGTTCAAGTTGTCTTGGATGGTTTCAAATCTGATATTCACGAAATAAATGCTGGTGTGCCCCATGGCTCCATTCTATCTCCGACACTCTTTTTAATTTTTATCAATGATTTCTTGTCTTCTACTTTTAATCCAATATATTCCTTTGCTGAGGACAGTACTCTCTGCTTTTCATATTCGTTTCAGGGCTTACGTCCCTGCTCTTCGCCTACAGAACGCGAACGGCAGCTTATGTTAAGCTCATTAAATTCCGATATTAACAGCGTAACAAATTGGGGAGATTTAGTGCTTCTAAAACATAATGCAGTCTGCTGTCGTTAAAGCGAAATTTAAACCGCCAGTCATTATCCATGAATTGCACTTGCATCGTCGAAACCGAAAAGCTTTCCATTCTCGGTATGTGTGTCAATGACAACTTACTTTGGAATGACTACATATTCGATGTTGTCAAAAATGCTGCGAAATGTCTAGGTTTCCTCAAACGATGCAAGAAATACTATTCTCCTTCTGATCGA
This sequence comes from Volucella zonaria, assembly GCA_963966105.1. Lineage (NCBI taxonomy): Eukaryota > Metazoa > Arthropoda > Insecta > Diptera > Syrphidae > Volucella > Volucella zonaria. The sequence goes on along the minus strand of OZ014530.1, from coordinate 86,842,793 downwards.
TATATAAGGCATTCATTCGTCCTAACTGGAGTACAATGCACACATCTGATCAGGTGCACATAAAACATCTCTGCACCTGCTAGATAGGATTCGAAACCGTACGACAAAACTCATAGGTGATGCTAATATCACCCAGTCAATGGACGCCCTCGAGCTCTGACGAAATGTCTCGTGTCTCACTTTGTTTTATCGCTATTTCCACGATCTGTGCTCCATAGTAATCGCCAGTAGCAATTCGCCCCTTCAAACCTTCAACCTTCTTTCCTCCCTAATTTTCCTTCGTATGCGCTGTGTGCAAACATTTTAAGGGTACCCATCCAGTCATAGCATCGAATCTCGCCTTCCAAGCTCAGTGTGCTGTTCCGATGTTCTTTATAGCTCCTTCGTGCCTTTTACCTACAGGTGGTTTGTCTAAATCGTAATCGTCGTCATGCAGTGCGGCAAGAATTTTGTTGCCTCCAATATTTCGTAAAGGAAAATCGTAGACCAAATCTACCATATCGCTAAAAACTTTGTGTTTGAATTGTTTGATTGTCCATGGTAATCGTCGAAGATCGACATCCAAATCATTTTGGTCAAATGTTAATGATTTCAGGAACGCTAGGACAGTTGGATTAACTCTTTCAGGAAGATTATTCGCTGCCGGCATTCTTACTGCTACTTTGATGTATTGTATATCGTTGTGACTGCAGAATTCCGTAAATCAGTCTGACATGAAGGCAGTGCCTCGTTACTAGTTTCGTTTTTGTAGACTGCACTGGAAGAATTATAAAATATCATCGACCCACTTCTTATGGCAGATTTTAACGATTCGCCATGGAACTGCTAACAAAAGTTGGTCGTTTCTGCCCTTTTTAAAGAGTCGAATTTTCTTTAATAAAAAGTCATTTACCTACCTTTTGCGTGCGTTTGAAGTGACATGACAGCCAATGATGTATATTACTTCCCTGCTTTTGCATTGCGAATACCCAATCGTCGACAATGAGAGTAGTAGTCATCACACATGCGCTCACATTCTCCGGTTCAGTGGCTGTCTCTACAGGTGCTCTGGGCATCGCGCCCACATGCTTCATACCATCACAAGCACGATGCATGATATTGTAGTAGTATTTAAGTACTTAATTCCAGGAACCATCGAGGAATTAGCAGTGTTGTCGTCATAACGTTGGAAACAGCGGCATAGTCAGTAACAATTATAAATTTCTTACCAAACAGATACATACGGAAACATAGGCAGGCCTCTACAACACCTAAGACCTCCGGCTCATAGCTAAGATAACTACGCTCAGCTTCATTACATACCCCACTGAAGCATGCCACAGATTTTGAGCTGCTGTCATTATCTCGTTGAATCAGAATTCCTGCTATTTTGGAACTGCTTTCGTCAGTGTGCACTTGATATTCCTTTTTTGCGTCGTCCAGGTTTAATACCATCCGAATTCAACTCAGCGCCCAAAAGGTTTACGCCACTGTTCATAAAAGCACATTTATACATACAAAGTCGTCGCGACATTTACTTCGTACGTGGATGGAATTGGCTACCTTTACATTCACAGGCTCGACAACTTACAGTGGCTAGCGTATAAATAGGGAAATAGTGTGACAGTTGTTTTGATAACGTGCATAGAATCATCAGACAACTTATTTTGACAAAAATTGTTATTGTAATGTAGGGCACGTATTCAAGAATTAACTGGTTCTATTTGTTTGTTGTTAACATAAAAGGAGGTGGTGGATCTGTGATGGTATGGGCTGGTATGAGTCTAATGGGTCCTGGTCCTATTTGTTGAATTAACAGGATTATGGACCGCCATGCCTATGTAGAAATATTAGAAAATGTCTTACTTCCTTACACTGCTGACCAACTTCCCCAAAACTGGATCTTACAAGCAGCTAATGATCCGAAGCAACCGTCAAAAAAAGCTCGAATATTTCTGCAAGACCACAACGTGAATGTGATGACATGGCCAGCTCAATTTCCTGACCTTAATCTGAATCGAAACCAAACACACCTGAGTTTCAAACCACTACATCAAAACAATGCTTTCCTTTCTCCTCCTTCTATCTTTCCGCCCGTAAAAGGGTATTATAAGCCCTTAGGCGAGCGTAAATTACAAAAAAAAAAAAAAAAAAGAGATGCTTTGGAATGACGTTGGCAAAATCATCAAAAAGAAAAAACGCTCAAATCTCAACGAAATGTTTGAATTTATTCAAGAAGGATGGGCAAACATTTCCATTGATCGATGCACTCGACTTATTGATTCCATGCCGCGATGAATAAGGGGGGACCGACTAAATATTGATCTCTTGTAAATTTGGAATCAATTTAAGTTAAAACAAATTGAAAACAAAACATCACACTCATATTATAGCTCATTTACAATAAAAAAAAATCCCTATTTATGTGCTCGCAAGTTTGAAGAACCATTTTTTTTTTATTTTTTTTTTGTGAAAAAAAAACTACGTAATTAAAGATGTAGTTTAATTTCCATAAAAAATTTAAATAAATGGATCGTTTTTGTTTATGAAAATGCTTGTTTTCAGTTTTTCTAGCATTTCTTTGTTCTTTAGAGGAATTACTCTTTCCAGCTCCATTTCCCTATTTATAAGGTCGCCACTGTATAAATCCTCATCCCTTGGAATGCGCGAGGGGCATTCTTTAGCCTAACCGGCATGCGGTTGAATTCCCAGGGTCTATGATGCGTTACAAAAGTGATTCTTCACTTATTTCTATTTGGTAATAATCTACCAGCATTGACAGAACTCCCTCGACAATTGGCATCGATAATGATTGTTTCTCGGTAACAGCGTTTAATTTACGATAGTCTACACATAACCGTTTTTCGTCATTTGTTTACGAACAAGCACGATTGGCGAAGAATATGCAGATGTCGACGGACGGCGCTAACAACTCCGCATTATACGTTCTACTGTTTGTTTCTTCGCGATCGGAATAGGATATGGCTTTTTCACATTCAGCTTATTATTTGCCACTGAAATTATCAATTTTGCCATTGAATATTTTCCGAGTTCGTAATATGGAATTATTTCTGCGCTGAATTTTTCTGCAATTTTTTCGTTTGACGCTCGATTTGTAACTACCTGAATCAATTAACTCGTTCAATTTTACATCATTTACTAAAATGTATTTCAAAAGTCCCGCCGGCTTATTTCCGATCGCATTAATCGTTGCTGCATTTCAAACTGGACATTTATCGCATTGTTTCGCCGTTTTCTTTGTGGCTGATGGCAATCTCTCGAAATATGTCCACACTCTCCGCAATTAAAACAGACCGGCCCCGATTTCACATTTTCTTTGTTTTCCACTTTAAAATGTATTCCTGTTGCGCCGTTTGTGCTAAATCGCGTTTCTGTTCTACGGGAAGTGCTGGCACTATTTGCTACAATGCCATTTATTGTTTTCAATACATCGGAACACTTTGTTAACTACGCAGCAGCTAGTGTCTACCTTAGCCCATCGTGGCTAAGATCTTTCTATATATAGCGAATAATTGCGTTATATTCTAGAATCCGGCAGTGCCCAATAATAAAATAGGATAGTACAATAGAATTCGACCTGTGACTCGTCTCAGTTTATGCGTGTTTTCATCATCTGCATATGGACATCGGCAGCATTTATCACAAGGGGGGAATCATTCAAAAACACGGAGACAAACCGGTCCTATTCGCGAAAAATTGAGTTTGAATCTATCCATAGCTTAGCAGCTCCTTTGAATTTGCTAAGTATCGTCCCAAAGCACATTAGATCAAACGACCGCTAATAAGAATCGTAGTGCCGTTTTACTTTCGTTGTTGTTGTTTTTTAGTAGAAAATGCTTTAAAACAAAGACACGGATTTTTTAAGCTCCGAATTAATATTAAGCTATAAATTTGATAGCAGCTCAAGTCAAGCTCAATTTAAGCAAATATTTAACGAGCCAAGTTCGTCAAATAGCTATGATGCCTATCTTTTAGCTACTACAGTTATTCCATTAAGGTTACTGCTCTTATCGGAAAAGCCAATTTGGAACAACCGAAACTGGAGTACATAAAGGAGACAAAAAAAGTTGTTTTAAAGGAAGACCTGAACTTAAAAAAAGAAATTGACGCTTTGGAAAAAATACTACAATAAGTAATATCGGTTGGTGATGGAAAATCTGTTGAAGTATCATTTAAATTATTTTAACACTAATTGATGGAAAAGTTTTAAATATTATAACGGGAACTAAATTGAACCAAGCTTGTCCCATATATGCTGCTACACCTAAGTATTTTATGAACACATTCAATTATGAAAGTGAAATATTCCGTGCAAAAGAGAAAAACTTAAAGTTTGAACTTAGCCACCTTCATTACTCGATTAGATTCTTTGAACTTGTATTATATTTAGGCTATAAATGCAAATTACAAAAGTGACAGATGCGGGGAGATGATTATCTTAAAAAGAAAAGCAGACATACAAAACGATTTTTGGATGAAACTCGGTCTTCGCGTGTCCATGCCCAGAGTAGGTGGCTTCGGTTCCACAAATGACGGAAACACTGCTCGCCGAGCTTTTACTGAACATGTTATTGATGTTGTTGACAAAGATTTTATATTTCGATTCAAAATCCTTTTGATTTGTTTATCCTGCCAGTTTAAAATTAATCCAAGTCAATTTGAATTATATTACTTTGAAACAGCAAAACGTTTTCAGGAGCTATATTCCTGGTTGCCAATGACTCCTACGGTCTATAAAGTGCTCATACACTCAAAACAAATAATAGAAAATACTGCAATTCCAATGGGATTTTTTGGGGAAAGAAGCTGCTGAATCGCGACATAAAATATACAAAGCCGATTAACTGCATCACGCCCGCAAAAATAACCGCACCAATAACCTGTTAAACGTATTTAATAGGGCTGTCGATACTTCAGATCCATTAATTTCCACACTTCCGTCTGAAGTCATTCAACTATTATGTTGCAGCGAACCCATACAATAATTTCACATCAGCAACCAAGATGAGGAAATTAATGAAAGTGCTACAAATTTATTCTTACTTATGAAATTCTTACAGGTTTTAGTTTGAATGCCATGATTTTGTAGTCGTTATTAATTTCGCACAGAAAAAGTGGTCATATGACCTATAGTGCAAAGGTATGAATCCGTTAGTACCACCAATAATATCAGATATCAGTACAAGGATTTATTTCATTGACTGTTTCCTGAACTAATGAACTAATCTTGTGTGGCTTTGGTCTACCAACTTTGTGATTAACAAGGTGATGGAATGATTTCCCTGAAGACTAATTTGTCTTAGTCTAATGATCTCTCAGGCATGCCATAATCCTCACCGCGAAAAGTACCATGATAGGTTGGTCCTTGATATCATATTTATTTAGTTTTAATTTTGCTCCTCGATTTCAGAATTTTTTTCAATTTCGAAGCAAATACAGTTTCCGTTACCGATTCCATTACCTTCTCGCTTTTACTCGTAAGCCAGTGTTAATTCAACACTATAGTGCAGGAGCTACCTGATTATGTTTTTTTTTCCTATTCGTGTTTTATAAATATGCTGATTCTATTTATAATTAAAATAATTTCGAGTTTACATATATAAGACGCACGCATAAAACAAAGTCCCTATGGCATGAAATGGAGGGTAATGATATACGAGAGTATGTGTTATGCTTTTCAGCCCATGAAACTTGTCAAAATACGAAATAAAGTTTATATTTTATAAAAGTAAACACATTCACAGTCATGCAGAATAAGTACGCGCCTTAAAAATGAAGGGACAAGCATTGTATCAACAGACGGTCGTCAGATTTTGCCGCACAGTGGGGCAAAGTGGCCCAAAAGCTGGCATTAATTCAAATTACTAAATTGATTTTATTAACAAAACCTTTCCTCCCTCCAGAGGAATAGTTATGCCAATGCAAATTGGTCTTACCAACCAAGTATCATCCTGGAAAGCAGATTATCCTAGGGAATTTGTCGACACTACAAAATTGTTTTGGGAAAAAAATAAAAACATTGGAGAATGCTCTATTTGTGATCCCAAGCCAACAGCCCAGGGAATGACGGATGATGAAAAATCTGAATTGGAGCGCTGTCTCAAAGAAGACGTCCTCAGGACTTCATATGCTTTACACCCCCCCAAGATACACCGGCTACATTCCTCGTCTAGCACTTGGTATACAATTCCGCAAAAAGACATTCGGCAAATATTATCCATTTATGACGACCCTGGAATGCTATGAAGGATATCGGAAATAAAATTCTTCGCATTTTACTGTTCCTTCTCCATCTACACTAAGCGACAATAAAGATTTTAGACTTATTTGATTCATCACAGCGCAGCTTAGTTGAAGCTTGATTTTTTCTCAGTTAACTCAGAAAAAAATGTGTTTTCTTCTTTGTATGCAGCCCGAATTTTTGTTAATCTGCAAATAATTTTGAAATCTTGATATGGAGCCTTCAACTTCGAGTATGTAACAATGAGTAAGGTACAAAAAAAAAAAAAAAAAAATTGGAAAATATTGGTGATGTCCTGTGGCCAGTTTTTAAAAAAGTGTATTTTTAAGGATTTCCTAAATCCCGTAGACTTTTAGTAGTTGGGTTCCGGGTTCGTCCGAGTTTTTATTTTTGTGTCATTTAAATTTGCGTGATGTGTATTTTGTATTTGCGTCAAAAATTCCTGCTACTTTTCTGTACTTTTCGTGATATTTGGATTTTTGTATGGTGCCTTCGGTTTATAAATTTTTTTTGCTGTTTAAGACTTTCTTCAAATTTCATTCTTTTGGCAAGAAGTGAATTAGTTTGTATGATGAGAAGCTGTGGGAGTGTAATTGTTGAAGAACGGCTCAATTTCTTGAAAGAAGATCTTATTAAAATTACAAAAAGCTTTGAAAATAGTTGTATTAGTCGCAGCGAAACTGTCGCGACACCAATATAATGTGATAAGAATGAGTGTTCCTGAAAAATTTCCATAGTACAAAGTTGTGCAGAATGCAAAGAAAGATTGCTATCTCAACAAAGATATGATGAAAATCACAGCTACATGTGCCGAAGTTTGTCCTTTGCTTGATATTACAACGAAAAGATTACTTTCAATGTTGGATTGTGTTCTTGAAACAATAGAAGATGAAGAACTTGAGAAATATCAAAGTGGGATTTCGATAGTAGCTCGGGACTTAGTTCCTAGAAACAAGCTTAAAGTGAACGTATAATCTGGCAAAACCCTCGTCCAATTTCCATGAATTATTGCAGGACTTTAAAAATTGAATATGTATATTAAAGAGTCAACTGAAGTTTCGAAAGCTGAAAAAGCCCATGTAGATGAACAGATTGAAAACCTTCAAAAAACTTCCATGGTAGTCGGTAACAGGTCTGTAAAAGTACATCATTCTTTAATTTTCGCAATGGTTGAGTTTGAAATACTTTAACTGAAACAATCTCAACCCAAAAATGTTATTTATCTGGAGCAACTTCGAAGGGATTCAACAAAATCGAAGATATGATTACACGACCAGCAAAAACAGAACACTTTTGGGATGTCTGTTTTACATGGTTGGATACGAATATTTGAATGCCTTCTGCATTTAGCATACAAATTACCCATTAAAAAATGGCAAGCTCGCGAAGGTGACAAAGAAGTCGTAGACACAAATAAGGCCCGAATTAAAAGGGAATTCCGAAAACAATGTGGATTAATTGTCAATAAACCAAAACCGGGATTTGGTAACACGAATGATGGCAACGCGGCAAGGCGGTTTTTCCAAAACCCTGAACTCTCAGCCGAAATAACAAAAATAGACACAGAACTTATAAAAAAAATGCACACAATAATTATTGTAGTTGCCTATGGATATGAGATTGATTTAGAAAAGTTCAGGGAATTTGCACATGACACAGCGAGATGCTTCGTCAATAAATATCCCTGGTATCATATGCCTTCAACTTTGCATAAATATTTTATTCATGGCCCAGAAAGTATATCATCAGCACTGTTGCCGATCGGCCACCTTTCGGAGGAAACGCAAGAAGCGCGCAACAAAAATTTTAAAAATTTCTGCGAGAACTTCTCAAGAAAATCAAGCTCCTCCAAGCAAAAATCATATAAAAAAAATTAGTCTTTTCCCAAAAAAACACTCAACTTGCTAAAACCCCAGGTGTTCAGGAATCAAACGCTTTTCTTGAGTCTGATGAGTCTGATGATAATAATGATCACAGTGATGATATCTAAGGATGTAATTACAACTGTTGGCTTTGTTTTGTATTTAATGGACAAATTTAATTTAATTGATTTTTTTTTTTAATTTATAAGTCTCAATAAATACCTATGAACCATTTTGAAAAATTGTTTTACTAATTTGTTTTTCTCCACGATAACAGGGGGCGTAAAAGTGGGTGGGTAGGGTACATAAGTGTAGCTGATAAAAATTAGATCTTCAATAAATCTTCTTTAAGTTTTTAATATTGAAAAATAGTCACTTTTCAGAAAAGTATGCGTTTTTGTGGGGCTTTTTAAAAATATTTTGGGACTGGTCTCAGAAGCTATCCTGAAAAATTTCAGGCTCTTAGCTGTAACGGCTGATTTGATATCACACTTTAGGGCATTCTGCCCCACTGTGCGGCGCCGGCTACAAAAGAAATCAAGCACTCATATAAATTTTATTTGTATCTTTTGCCTGCATGTTCGAATCGTCAGTTTAAAGCCCTTCAGGCTACAACAGAGTTTATTCTGAAAATCGTGCAAGGCTACGCAAGCAATTTATTTCTTTTCTGGTTCCTTGATGCTTTACAAACAATACATTCTCTATTTACTTTATACGAATAGAGTTTATATTACTGACTTTGATCGAATCGTGTTGTCCGTTGAAAGATAATATGCCCGTTTCAGCAATTTATCCTGGAAGTATTTTGTGTTAAATTCAATCACGGATATGTTGCATTGTTCATGAACTTAAATAACATTCCAAAATAACATTGATATTTTGTGCACTCAATTGAATTTTTCCTGTAGTTAAATATGATGTTACATCCCATACAAAAGTCATATAATAAAAATCAATGCTAGTACCATTCTCAAATGCAATTTTCTAAGTCCATACTCTGTAACGCGAATACCTGTCGGATTTTCAAAGGAAGGTACAGGAGAACCACTTGTCCGTGGGCACGTAGAATATCTTTGGGGATCTTAAAGGATTTAAGCGTGAACACTAATGGCTATTGAATTCCAAACCGTCTCACACCATTGCAGACAATGCTGAGGATCAATTTTTATTTCAACAATTATCTTCCATTCTTACTCTATCGGATTGAAGCGAAATAAAAAAAAAAACATTTACTTAATGACACCGCTCACATGACAACCAATTAAATTAATGGAACGAAATTGTAGTAAACGTCGAGTATAAGATTTCGATAATAAATTGGTGGTTTAATTTATGGGAGCAAATTTCTACTCGTAGTCGTATACAGTACGATTGAATGTGATTACTTTATTCGTGTAATTAAAAGTTATATATATTTTTTACATTTCGAATTGTTAAATTGTTTCACATTTTAATTTTTCGGATTTCAGGCACTATTAACTTTAGTGTAAAAATCAAAAAATCGATGTAATTTAGCAGATTTTTTAGATTAAATTTGGAATAGATTAGATTTATTGTTTGTTTTCTTGTTTATAATACAAATTTATGTTACAAAAATCATTAAGCCGTCTGCCTGATTGACATGAAATTAAACATTTAATAACAAGTTTGTTTTAATGTATATTCAATTCTTGCATTTAAAAGATTTAAAGATATGTTAAAAAGCAAAAAATAAAAAATAGTACACTAATTTGATTTTTACAAAGTTAAAAGTTCTCAGTAATAATTTTATTACGGTAATTGGTTGCTGCTTTATACAAGTAAAAAAGTTGTTTTACATCGCTTTCTCAGTTTAGATAGGCTATAACTTCTTCCTCAGATATTGTGTCGTTTCCTAGAAAATATCTTCTTATTTCTTTAAGGATGTGGCATCTTCCGATGAAATATATGTAGAATCAAATAATTAGAGAGATAAGTTAATTAAGTAGAATTAATAAAGAACAAATGCTAACAAGTAAATCTTTTCAGACCACCTTCAAGCGGTATCGTATTTTGTTTGTTTGTTTGTTTGTCTATTGCCGGAGTCGTATTCAGCTGGGTAGCCAAGGCGTGGGCCTGGTATCGAATGCTCGATCAACTAAACGTCTGGTTATTGCTATGAGGCGAGGTATGGACAGATGGAAAAACGATCGGAGAGTTCTCGTTGGTTCATCGTCGCGGTCGGATGGTTCTTAGAAGATTTATTAGATGATAAAAGATTAAGTTGTAGCACTATAACTAACACTAGAAAATAAAAATTACTACATTTCAATTCTACTTAATTACTACATGTATAACGTCTTCTCTCTCAGATAAGTTGCAAAGACTACAATAAATTGGTAGATCTAGACGATGTGGGATATAATTAAGGCGTATTAGTTCGCCTCTTATCTTAAGAACAGCCGAAATTAGTTCTTTGCTGTTGTCATTGTGGAAATAATTTTTTTTCAGACAGATTGTGTTTCAAAACGCTGTATTTAGCTCGGTGAACGGACGATGAAGCCAGATTTATGCAATCAGCTCTGTATTGTTCATCTACTTTGGCAATAAGATTGCCAAGCACATCTTTGCAGTATCTTTCGTTTCCATAAGCTAAATTGTATTCGAACCTGCAGTATAGTACGTTGCTAGTTCTTCGAGTTTTTTTATTGGGTCTATAACTTAATTCGTGCGGTTTGCTAACATGCGAATAGGAACATGCGTTGGAAAGCTAGTGTCATTGTACGTCATTTCAGTATATGTCATTCATTTGAAGCGTAAACAACAATAATTTTTTTTTCACTCAAAAGTTCTTCTTCATTACTTTAATATGAAGAAAACTGCTGCCGAAAGTCATCGTATTTTGGTGGAAGTTTATGGTGAACATACGCTAGCTGAGCGAACGTGCCAAAAGTGGTTTGCACGATTTAAAAGTGGTGATTTTGGCTTGGAAGACGATGAACGTCCTGGGCAGCCAAAAAAGTTTGAAGATGAAGAACTGGAAGCATTACTCTATGAAGATTGTTGCCAAACACAAGAAGAGCTCGCAGAATCTTTGGGTGTCACTCAAGCAGCCATTTCAAAATGTTTAAAACCAGCTAGATATATTCAAAGGCAAGTAAATTGGGTTCCAGATGAACTCAAGCCGAGAGACGTCGAAAGGCGGTTTTGCATGTCCGAAATGCTGCTGGAACTCCACAAAAGGAAGTCATTTTTGCGTCGGATTGTTACTGGTGATGAAAAATGGATCCATTACGACAACCCCAAGTGCAAAAAATCATATGTGAAACCCGGTCAACCAGCCAAATCAACGGCAAAGTCGAATATCCATGGCGCGAAGGTAATGCTCTGTATTTGGTGGGATCAGATGGGTGTGTTGTATTATGAGCTGCTAAAACCGGGTGACAACGCTACGGAACACAATTAATCCGTTTGAAGAGAGCAGTGGCCGAAAAACGCCCGGAATATGCGACCAGACACGAGGCAATAATATTCCATCATGACAACGCTCGGCCCCACGTTGCTATTCCGGTTAAGAACTATTTGGAAAACAGTGGATGGGAAGTCTTACCCCACCCGCCATATAGCCTAGACCTTGCCCCTTTTGACTACCATTTGTTCCGGTAGATGCAGAACGCCCTTACTGAAATATGGTTCACATCAGAGCAGAATATCAAAAATTGGCTTGATTCACTCTTGGCTGCCAAGTCGGAGAAGTTCTTTTGGGATGGGATCCACAAATTGCCAGAAAGATGGGAAAAAGTCATAGCTTCAGATGGGCAATATTTGAATAATACTATTTTACATGTTTTTCATGAATAAACGTTCAAATTTTGAAAAAAAACCGCACGAAATAAAATATATACCCAATATACCAGAGCGTATTCCTTTCGATTACCTTCTTCGCAATTATTTTAGGAAGTCTATGGTCCGACAGTTCTACAACTTTTATTACATAATCTACAGGGTGACTTACTCGAACTCCAACTTTTTAAAATGCTAAAATTTTTTTAGTTTTTGATAAATTTTATTGTGCCAAAGCAAAAAATGTTGGAAAATACATTAATTTTCAAATTGTATCAGTAGCTTTCAATATGTCCACCTTTGGCGCGAACAATGGCCTTGAGACGGCCGAAGACAATATCGCACTCTGCACGCAAGTGGCTCTGCGGTATTTTGGCCCATTCCCGGCGAAGTGCTTGTTTAAGGTGGTCCAAACTTTGGTATTTTTTAGTGCCAACCTTCGCCTTCAAAATACCCCAGACAGGGAAATCCAACGGATTTGCATCCAGAGAATTTGCAATCCATTGTATCGAAGAAATGAAGTGTGGAACATTGTTTTTTAACCAATCTTGGTTGACGCGCGCCTTGTGAGACTGTGCCGAGTCTTATTGAAATATCCATGGTCTCCGACCGAAATGATTGTTTGCCCACGGCTTCAATACTGCCTCTAAGACAGTTTCACGGTATACAATCGCAATAATTTTGACGCCACAGTCCAAAAATACGAGCGGAGAGCGACCATCGGCGGTTATGGCGGCCCAAACCATCACCATCGGTGCTGCGCCTGCTTTCTGGTGGCCGTCCGAAGGTGTAAATTTTCGAAGGACCTCTCTGGCAAGTAAACTCGGTCATTTTGTTTATTGATATATTGCTCGATAACAAATGGCGACTCGTCGGAAAAAACCAAATTCGGCAACTCACCACTTTTGAGCAAGCGTAGCAACTCCTTCGCTCTTTCGATTCTAACTTTTTTCTGTTGCGGTGTAAGATCGTGTGCTTTCTGGAACTTCAATGGCTTGAGCCCAAGCTCATTCTTCAGTATGTGTTGCATCAGTTCCAACGATATGTTGAGCTCACGAGCCATTTTTGTTCCACTTCGACGCGGATTTCGCTCAAATCGAGCCTTCACTTTCCGAACCATTTCTCCCGATGTTGCTGTTTTTTTATGACCACCTCCATGGCGTTTTGCAACGCTGCTAGTATCACGGTAATAAGTTATGGTTCGAGACACAAATGATTTATTCACGCTGGAGGGCTCTAACGATAGTTACTTGTGGTTTTCCAGCCATAAGCAATCACACTATCACGTTTGAATTCCATCGCGGATAAAAATTTTTCAACAATACTGAGATGCATATCGTTTAAGGGGCTTGTAAACAATAAAATTATCTTTCATGTGTCAAAATTTGAGCTCACTGTCATGAACGGTTTGGAAATTATAGCAGTCTGAAGTCGGTTTCGGTGATAGTCCTGTTTCGATATTCATCATATAGTTTGGTGTTCTACTTCGTAAACTAAAGCATCGTTTTATGTACATAGTATCTAAGGAGTTTCTCTACTATTTCATATTTTCAGTATCCCCAATATTGCGCTGCTTACATCATAACAGATTCTGATACAGCTTGAAAAAACCTTGCACTTTACGCTGTAGTCATTTAGTTGATTTGAAAAACATTTTTTCCATGTAGCCGATATGGCCGTTTCGCTTTTATTAGTCTTTCTTTTAGATGAGGTTCCATATTTAGATTACTAGCTATTGTCACCCCGAGATATCTACAGGTTTTCACAATTTCAATGGGCTGTCCGTTGAGATGCCATTTTTCGTTTCTGCACTCTCTACCAGCTCCCGCCTTAAAGATCATAATTTTTGATTTTGTAAGGTTAACCGTAAGACGGTTAATCATTAATTGTAAGGACTCTTGTGAATATGCAAATAGAACTACATCGTCTGCAAATAAAAGTGCCTTTATTAAATGTCCTGCAATCTCTATTCCTCCAGGTAAAAGGTCATCGATGTACAAATCAAAGAGATATGGACTTAGTGTACATCCCTGTATTACTCCCATAGTTGTTTCAAACCACTCTGATGTTTCGGTCCCGCTCCACACACTCGATTGGTTGTCTTCGTATATATTTTCGATAACCCGCCCAAACTTTTGGCTCGTTTCAGCGTTATAAAGTTTAAATATTAAAGCTTTTCGATCGATATTATCGAAGGCTGCCTTGAAATCAACGAAAAAGGCGAATAATTTCTTTTTTTGTTCGAGGGGTGTCCGAGCAATGTTTTGCAGTACGAAAATGTTGTCTACGTTTGAATAACCATTCCGAAAACCTGCTTGGAATTCTTTGATCAAATTGTTGTTTTCGATCCAGATTGACATACGCCCATTTAAAAGTTTTGTGAAAACCTTGTTAAGGACAGATATTCCACGATAATTTGCGGGATCAGCTATATAGTCTTTTTTGTGAGTCGGATATATTATGGCTTGTTTGAACTGTGGCAGTAGGTTACCTGTTTCCAGCATCTAATTGAAAATCACCGCTATTTTGTCGATAAAATTGCTTGCCGCATACTTAAAAAATTCAATGCGTATCCGATCAGCTCCAGGTGCCTTCCCATCTTGAAGTTTTTTCAAAACGTTACATATTTCTCCCTGTGTTATAGGTGCATCTACTATTTCATTTTTAATTAATGGCTTTGCGTAGTGAAACGGCAGTATGCTACTTTGTGGGTTCAACAGCCTTTGAAAGTGGTTCATCAGTGTCCTTGCGTCTAGTTGAGTACCAATTTGGGGTGCTCTACAGTTAAATTTTTTAATCGCATACTAGAACTCTTTACAGTTCACCAATTTTAGAGCTTTGTTTTCAAAAAATCTTTTCTTTTTCTTCACACATATCTGCTTAAAAGCTGTATTTGCTTGGTAGTACATTCTTTTAAAGAACTGATCTCCAAACTTTTGAAAAATTTCTAGCCACCCAAAAGATATTCTTCTCGCTGCTTCACACTCAGTGTCAAACCATTTTTCTTTAAAAATTACTCTTTCACTCAACCAATCGTAGTTTTTGTGGTGAACAATGATGTTCGGAAACACTTTGTTGATGAGCTGCTCTTTTGTTGAGATGAAATTGCAAAAATTCGGTGGGAACGAAATCAATCCATTCGATGCGTCGACAGGAACACGACCATTACCGATAGTTAGCACTTGATTGGAGAACACTTCGGCAGATGGATCGTTTAGCAATGCAACTCGCATGTTTGCCGTTAGCTGGAGTTTCTTCACATAAAGCTACAATGTCGAAGATTTGAGGCAAGCATTGATCTCATGGGCAGCGGTCGATCGTGGTATTACTGGTAGTGTTTGCCGGAAATCGCCTGAGAGTAAAATCAACGCACCCCCAAAACGTCTTGCGTCATTACGCAGATCTTTCATATTGTGATTCAGAGCTTCGAACGCACGTTTATGCGACATTGTGCATTCGTCCCAAATAATGCTACCAAAACTTTGGCCATTGCTGAATGTGTAGCTATGTTACATGTTGGTTCTTCAACCGCTTGAAAGTTTAATGGCAATTTCAATGCCGAATGAGCGGTTCGGCAACCTTCCAGCAGCGTAGTCGCTATTCCAGAAGAAGCAACTGTCAAAAGCTGTAGCCAAAATCAATGATATGAGAAATGTCTTGCCAGTGCCACCAGGCGTATCAAGGAAAAACGTGCCAACATTTCCATCATCAATTGCCTTCATCACCGTATCGTACACTTCTTTTTGTTAGAGATTCAACAAAGGTACATTCGTTCGAACCAATTGGCTTAATGCATTTTTGTCGTATTCACGTTCACGCTGAAATTCTCGTTCGAAAGCGTCATTTATTCCACGATCTGGCGACAGCACTCCTAACCTGACTAAGAAACTGTAGCACATGCGATAACACATGTCTTCTATCAAAACCAAAGCCTGGTTGTGCATCTCTTCATTCATCTCATTATGGGGATTGTCGGAATGGACACGAACTCGATGCAAAATGTCTTTTGACATGTCATCCTTGTACTGGTCTTACAATTCACGTGGATTCGATGGAAAACATGTGGAAATAGGAATCAAAAATAATGTGCGTATCTGATTTGGAGATGCGGAGACATTTGCTTCAGCTATTGTCGTGTCGCAATGCGTATCGTTTTCGAGCAAATTGAGCTCCTGACATGTAGCACGACATGTTGACAACACCACACCGTTGACAGTTCTAAGTGATTCAAATGATGTCGGCCCACGAACATTCACCAGCAATAGTCGCAAGTAAAAGCATTCATCATTCTTCGGATGAACTGTTTAAATACGGTCAAGATCTTCAGTAGAACACACATCTGGATGACCAGGAACTACATCGCCCTGTTTTTGACGTTGAAATTTCTTCGATGAAGCATTCCCAGTTTTTTTTTTTTTAAAGAACTTAACACTCAAGTGGGTATGAATACACTTATAATGCCTCAGCATGTGTTAAGGTTTTTTAGAAAATGGGATAGAGAGAGAAAGGAAGATGTTTGGGCTCAGTGGTTATTTCGCTCTATGGGTGGCATCCAACATTTAATGGGGAGACTAAATACTTGGTGGAAGTTGGCTTGATGTTGATTTCTAGAAAATTACTCATCTTATTTGATTGTCATTAACTGAAAAAATGAATGTCTTTCGGGCGAGGCTGGGATTCGAACACCGAACCTTCCGGTTTGGAAGCCAGTCCACTATCACTTGAGCCACTGCCACGCGGCATCCCTGAGTAAAGTAAGGTACGTGCAAACGGACCACTTTGGCTAATCATCGTTGACCGTTCTCCAGATGCACTGCCAAATAGATGTGTAACAGTCGGATAGCGTTCGGGAATGGGAAATGAAAATATACGCCAAATCGCCTCATTGCAGATTACGTATCGGCCAAATTGATAGCGCGTGATTTCATCATTGGGATCAGGAGCTTTGTTGTTTTTTTTTTATTTATAATCAGCGCGCGCTCAAGGGGTTTTTGTACCCTTAAAATGTTCGAACACAGCGCGATCGAAGGAAATTTAGGGAGGAAAAAAGACAGGTACCGCCGTACACTGCCTTTCGTGACATATTTGCAGATGTACACTGAATTGCAATACTCAACGTTACAATGGCGAATACGGAACAACCCAAGAGTTGTCGACCACGAAATCATTTCCTTTTACTTTGAATGTGATTATTCTACCGCCATCATCAGATGATCGACGCCGATACAGTGGATAACCATCGTTGCCAGTGATGGTGTCATCAGTCAAATTTCGTGGATAACGCTTGGAACACTTGGCTTCGAACATGCACGGTGATTATGGGTTAATGGCACCACACGGTCCATGAATCATGTTTGTGATTACGACATCATGCAGGTCTGGATCGGTTTCGGGATCAGAAATCTCGGCGCATATGATGTCATCAATTTGGTCTGGTTGCATTCTTTCGACTAACCAAATGAGAATGTGCGCATGCGGCAAGCCTCTTTTTTGCCATCCAGTCGAATACATCCAACATCGAGTATCCCCAAAGACACGATGCTTAGCAATATAATCCAACAGCGACCTGATTTTTTGCCTGAATACACGTGCCGATTACTTGATGTTTGGCCAGGAAGCAGTAGTTGAACAATTTCTATCCACTTTGGATTGCACGTGAAGGTGATGAACAGGTCTGGACGTCCTGTACATATGTCATTGCATCTAGCGCATATTCATGCATATGACAGGGGGTGGCAATAAACGTCGCCGGTAAAATGGTTAACCGACCAATATCAGCTGCACTTCCTTCGGTGCAGATTGCATCGCGTAAATGAATGTACTCCTCCGTACGTAGTTTGGTTTGATTTAGACTGATAAAAAGCAGGCGCTTCGCTTCTATTTTGGGGTATATATCGACGCAAAATTGCGGAAACAATCAGCGAAATCGAAGCAAATAGTTATCGACATTTTGGCGAATCATCAAACGATACGCGTAAAAATTCATTGCGCTGACCTTCTTGGTGGTTTCCACAACCAAAATGATATCAGTGACATTAGCATTGTATTGAAATGAGAATTATTATGATATCGATACTCACCGGTGAATGGATTTATCATCTTGATGCTGATATAATACCCATCGTCTTCTTGCCAATGCATCGTATGAACGATGTGCTTCGGATATTAGTTTCAATTGCCCAGAGTCCCGACGTGTGAGCACAATATCGCGTGATTCCAGATTCTCGCCAACAATCACGCTTCAACCTCATCTATTGTTGAAGCGTTAAATTGGCGTTCGTGCGTTCCAGCAGGTCATTTATCAGCTATGATCATGACTTTATAGTCATCACTTGGCATGCGATCCAACGCAGTTTTGAATGAGCGAACCAATGCATGATGTTCATGAAGTAGCTGTTGCAGATCTCGAAGAATTCCTCTTCTCATTGCCGTATTGATTGTTTGGCGCCGATCAAGTTGACTTTCCACATTGCCCATGAAGTAGATTTGGAGAAGTTTATGTTGTGCGTCTTCAAGCGTTAGCAATGATCCAATTCGATGGTGAATTTGGCTTTGGATCTGTAGAGTCAATGACGAAATTAGAATCAATGATTTTCTTTAATTTATTTAATTTTAATTTCTTTAACTAAATTTAATTTCTTTAATCTTTTATTACCTTGAATGTCGGATTGAATCTGCGTTCATTAATAATATCTGCTCCAAATGATTGTTCAATAGAAAATGACGTGATTCTGGTATTTTACCATGAAGCAAAGAATGCAATGTCTCTGATGGCAAGGGCAATGGTGGTAATTTAACCTTGATATAGAGACAGCACAATCCAGGCGTTTCTCCAGCGAACTTCAATCCACCGCAATGGTTGCACACAACCTCCATTGGGCCAATTTGAACGGAAGGATGCGAGCTGTAGTCAATTGTGCAATCGTAATTAAACGCTACTCGATTCAAATCAACACTTGAAGCACTTCTTCTTACGCGTTGATACCGATTTCCACGTTGTTGAGTTGTTTGCTTTGCTCGACGATTTCTCATTGTTAACTGAGCCGTTTCATTTGCTGCCTGTCTTTCTTCTTGCGTTTGTTATGCACGAAGTCGGGCCCTACTCAATTGATGGGCTATATTCCGAACTCTACTTGCATTACGGGTTCGATGCGAAAGATTAGATCTTCTGGCTCGCGGCATTATGAATAACATTGAGAAATGAATGTCACAAAAGCAATTAAGGAATTATCGATACATACATGTGCACAAATGTCATAACCTCACAAAATAAACATCGATGCAAACATGTGCTCAAATGTCATAACCTCACAAAATAAACATCTTCGTTGGCAACTTACCGTTGGAAAATAGAATTCTACACCAAAATGATCAATCAGAATGAAATGAACAGCGAATTCGAATTGATTTTCAAAGTAATCCACCTATGAATTAATTGCACAATCCGAAAATAACGTTTACTAACCACTTATCCACTTAAAATGTGAACTTCATCAAACTGAACTCACCTCTAAAAAATCGTTTCAAAATAATGTATTAAATCAAATTGAATTACAATAACTTTCGAAAGCTGATAAAAATTTGATAGAACTTGAAAAAATGCTGATAAATTGCAACACATGTCTCCACAACCCAATATAGTAGTATGCGATGGAAAGACTGTGCAAGTGAGTCAGCTGTCAAAAGTTGATGCACACAACGCCTTCTACTGGCAATACCGGAACCAGCATTTGAAATCATGTTCGTTTTTAATGTGAGACAAAAAAAATTGCTACAAAAACAATTGTTCCACAAATTTGGTGCAAAAACAATTTTCGCAAAAAATTGACAAAAAAAAATTGTCTCAACGTAACGCAAACACAAACGTCATCTATCATGAAGATGGCGTCGTAAAATCGCTCCATACAAAATGTATGGGAAAATGAATATTCTTTATAATTTTTTTTTCGGGGATTTTTCGGGATTTTTTGGGAATTGTTTGGCCGGAGACCAGTCCGAATTCGTGCGAATCATAGAAACCGGTCCAGGCATTCTCGAGTTATAAGCGTAGTAACTAACGTCACTCTCTTTTATAGTATATATTAAGATATTATGCTGGACCCTATCAAAGGCTTTTGAAAAATCCGTGTAAATGCAGTCACAAAAAGATTGTAAGAGTTACACGATTTGTGAAAGTCGATCTTCCAGTCGAAAGATGATTGCAAACCGCAGAATACGATTTTCTCTTTACAAGAGCGTCAAATATTTTTGGAATCAACTGCATTTTATCTATAAGTCTATAATTTTCAACGATTCTCTTAAACCCTGGTTTGTGTATTGGTGTAATAAATAATATTTCCAATAGTCAACAAATTCACCAATACTTAACGATATGTTAAAAATTATTTTCAGAGGCAGGACTAAACTAAATTTACAGGCTTTAAAAACTAAAGATGGAAAATTGTCTGGTTCAACGTTGGCACTTGAATTTAGAGATAATAATTCGTATAAACCTAACGAGTTGTTGACTTTGAAATATTGAGTCACTGTGTAGATCTTCATTAATCCTAGTATGCACGATGTAATTTTTCCACACTAGTGCACACACAGGGTCAAAATGACCCCTATTGTTTAAAAATTAGATTTATTTATATTTTCATTTGGAATATGCCTGTTTAATACAAAAGATGAATATTATAGTATTTAATGTAATTATATGTAAGAAAAAAAATAAAAATGTAGGTACATAAATATATATATCAAAAGTAAAAAAGTCTTGGAAAACGAAGTCCTCAGACACAATCGTGACAGGTCCTTGAGGAATAGTCTCTTCATATCCGTTCGTCCTACTGCATAACATGGGTTCAACTCCGTGAAGATAATAAACGAATTTATGGCAGCTATGTCTAGAATATTCAGAAAAAGCATTAGAGGCCATCTTCGTGTCGGACGCTTGCATGAATAAGTTCTCGCCATTTCATCCATCGTATCAACACCTGCTTTGGTGCTTGTTGTAGTATGTAATAATTTCAGGTTTTTTTTTGCCCCCATCTGCAACTACAACATCAGAGTGCATGGTACTAAGTAGAACCACACTGCGGTTTAGTTTGGAATATACATAGCTGGCCAAGGTAAATTTACTATGGAAACCAAAGCAACTTGAAAAAACGCCACGATTTTTGTTTGGCTTCCTGCTTTGAGAAACTTCACGTTTGCTTTGTCTAATTGTTCCAACTAGAGTCAGTCGTTTTTGAAGAAGAATTTCTGCCAGTGGCAAAGAAGTAAAAAAGTTATCAGTTGTTACATTCCTACCACTATTTACTATTGTTGCTGTTAGTTCAGTAACGATGGTTTGCCCCAAATTTGTTTGAACCTGTTCTCCTGGATTTCGTCCACAGTAAATCTTACCATCAATGGCGTACGCAGTGTTTGAATCCCGCATCCAATATATTTGCCTCCATATTTTCCAGGTTTGCTTGGGATGTACGAGGTAAATGGACATCTACCCCTGAAAGTCACTAGTTGCTCGTCAATGGTCACGTTTTCTGACGCAACATATTTCGATCGGCAGTTGCCAATGAAAATTGACCTACGTAACTGATTGTAAATAATTCTCGTAATCCTAGTTCTTCTCTACGCCGGCCAGGAGTAATAAACCAAAAAAAGCTTGCAGCTCGTCATCATCTATGTCCTTCCACGTGATTTTTTTTCAGGCGCAATAGGCCGGTATTCTCTATTCGTGCGGTTACATATCTCCTGACGAATGTTAGATGAAACAAAATGTTCTAGACAAGATTTCTTCGTAGTAGCTCTAATGCCTGCGACTGGACCAGTATGAAATCGAATGATATTATGACTTCCACTTGGTTTTGCTGGAAGTGGGCTCTCGTGCCAGTATATATGAATTTTTGAAACTCTTTGAGGAATTCTAGGTTCTAGATTGCTTTCAGATTGTGAAACTGCATGTTCTACAACTTCCTCCACTTGTTCATCTTCTTAAGACTCTCCATAGCTCGATTTGGCCCATGAGCTATTTTCATCGCTGTCAAAATCTTGCTCCTGTTCAACTTTACTGGAAGAAGATTTTTCTAAAATGTCTAAAATTTTAGACATAAGATTTTTTTTTGTACACTATGAAAGCTATAAATCAAACAAAATCAAAAAATAATAATTTATTGAAGCAACACACAAGGACTGAGTACGAATTTTACAGAGTTGTAAAATCGTACAATGTAGATAAGCAGTTACGCTTCCCACGCAGATTCATTGTAGTCGACCTAAAAAAACACTGGGTTTCTTGACAAGTATATAATAACGTGATTCGATGTAGGCAATCAATAGCCTAATTGGTACAAGGACCAATTGCGGCGACCCTTTGCTACTGATACATGAACCAGTGGCATGCAAAAAAACAACAGATCGACTGATAAAGGATAACCAGGAAGCTGGTACGAATGCATATCAAGTAGCACCGCGGTACCCGATATATGAAACTTTTTAAGTATTCATATTCTAGTATCAACCGCAAAAACTTACTGCGGAATGAGAAATCGTCTTTATTCAATTTACCCATCCTAGTCATGCCATTTTTTAATCTAGATAAATTTTTATTAAACCATATGGGTTTATTTAAACGTACTAGCACGCACTTTATCGGAACAAACATGGATATCGCATACTGCAGTATATGTTATTTCTTAACTCATTAATAAAATCGAACTTAAAATGTTGATTATTTATTTCTGCGAGCAATGGATTTAAAATATTCAAATTAAATGAAATCTTCAGGGCATCATGAAAAATAGTTTCATTTAGTAGGAGAAAATCAACTTTATTCACAGAGTCTTCTAATTCATCATTTAAAAGGACTAAAGTTGGCATTGCCATTCCATCATGGAAAGATTTACACCCGAACAACGCTTACAGATTATTGAATTTTAGTATCAAAATTCGTGCTCTGTGAAAACTTCATGCTATTTGATTTCAAGCCTCTTACCCGTATGCGTAGGGTTCGTACAGAGGAAAATATTGCTGTTTTATCAGCCAGTGTTAATAAAGAACCTCAATGACAAGTGTTAATCGTCGTTGTTCGCAGCAATTTGGATTTTGTTACTCGTTTACGCAAGGATCTCGATCTAAAAATGGGTATTGTAAGGACTGAAAAGAATAAAATTTGGAAACTTCAAAGTAAAAAAAAAAATATTTTCATAATTCATGTACATTTTTTTTATTTGCTTTAAGACTCTGTTTTTATTAAATTCATTCACAATTACAAAAAATAAAAAAAATTATTTGGGTTCGCATTCTTTCGTCAACTTCATTCGAATGTCCTTCATAAGGTTGGTGACAGTTACATCCGTGATCTTTTTGGACGCTCTTTTCCATTTAGCACTAAAATCTTTTACATCCTTTGCACACTGCTCACTTTTCCTCAATTTAGCTTTGACCAAAGCCCAATACCTTTCAATGGGACGGCACTGTGGAACATTGGGTGGCTTCATATCTTTTGGGACAAAGTCGACATTTTTAGCAACAAGAAAGCTCAACGTCGCATGAGCATAGTGAGCTGAAGCTAAATCTGGCCAAAATAATGTTGAACCCTCGTGTTTGTTTAAGAAAGGAATCAACCGTTTTTTAGGCACTCGTTAATGTACACTTCTCCGTTAATTATTCCCGTTGTAATAAACGATGAGCTTCTGTGTCCACATTGGCAAATGGCCTGCCAAACGAAATATTTTGACCCGAATTTTTCCATCCCAATCGATGTTTTTGATTGCGGGGAATCTCAGCTTCAAACGAGTTGTAAAACTGCGCACCTGGAAGAGTAGTAAGATCGGCTTTGACATAAGTTTCGTCATCCAAAACCAAGCACGCTTTCTTGATGCCGATCAACTCGTATAGCTTTCGGGCTCGTGTTTTTATGACTTTTTTTGCTTTTCAGTAACTTTTGGTATTTTTTGTTTTTTTCGTGTTTTTAGAGCGTTACGTTTTTTAGATCTTTGTACCATTGTTTGGTTGGTATTACATTTCCGAGCAACATCTCTGGATGACATAGTCCGGTTTTTTACGATGGTACCCACTATTTTCCTGTCCAAATTTGTATCAAGTGCTCCACTTTTAGCTCCACTTTTCTGTTTTCGCTTAACTTTCAACGTCTCCAAATATCGTTCAATAACAGAATCCACTGTACTGCGTGTTATGTTTAAATTTTTTGCGATGAAATGGTTTGGACGCGAAGTATTTTCGAGCCATTTGTCGATGATCTTTTTACGGCGTTCCTCTTGACTCATATTCTATAAATATTTTAAACCGCACCGAACTAAAATCAATAACAAACTGAAACTAGAGAATATACAGGCTAATTTGGGTACAAAATGGGATTGCAATTTTTATGCATTATGCCCGCATTCAAATTTACAGATTTTATTCGTTTCAGTCCTTAACAGGCAAAGTTGTAAAAATAAGAGAATACCTCAAATACGGTAATTAGGTAGGGATACACTCATGAGGGATGATCATACATCGCCAGTCAGAGGGAGCAGACAGACGTTAATCTTGTAATAAATCCTCGTAAAGAAAAGTTTTGTTGTGCGTTTTATTTATACGGTCATCTCTGTTACAATTATCAGAAGTGGGATTGATTACCCAGAACCGATAAAAGTACAAAGTATTTAGAATCTGAAAAGAAAAAACCTGCAATGGAAGAAATTGAGTCGTATACAATATATACGGCGTCACAGTTGAAACAGTGGCTGGCGAAGTTGGGACAGAAAACGACAGGCAACAAGAGTGAATTGTTGTTGCGCCTACTCTCTGTGCCAGAGAAGTAAAGAGGTGAGTTTAGTTTTTTGCGCAGTAGTGGCGGCCCGAGTATGCAGACTGCAGAAGGCGAATCGGCGTACGATGATGACGAGAGTGATGAACAAGATAACGAGGGGGAAGACGAGAGCAGTACACAGGACGATGAGAACGACAACGATGACGACGATGAGCGACTGGAAGTTGATAACGATCGAAACAAACAACTGGATGATGTGTAGAACAAAAAGGGGTTGAAAACTATGACGAGCGACAGAATGAATTCTGCGAAAGAAAAAGAGAGGAAAATGAAGAGTGCTAAGAAGAACAAAGAAGATGAAAAGTGGCAAAAAGAATGTTTAAGTTTAATCAAAATAGAAATAGAAGAACAAAAAGAGTGCATGATAAATAATGATATAGATTTTGTAGGGAAAGAAAAATTTGATGTAATACTAAACGAAAGCTACTTGAACTCCAAACGGCATGAAGTCCCAGAGGTAGAGTGAAGCTGCTACTGAGCAGTGAAAAACCTTTTTATTGTTCCCCTCGGAGATTATCTTATTATGAGAAAGAGCAGGTTCAAGTTTTATTAGATAGATTACTGAAGGAAGGTGTTATCAGAGCAAGTAGGTCCGAATATTCCTCAACTATTGTGCTAGTTAAAAAGAAAACGGGAGAAATTAGGTTGTGCGTAGACTGCCGCACATTAAACAAAGTTACATTGAAGGACAATTATCCAATTCCATTAATAGAAGACTTGCTCGATGGGTTGGTTAATAAAAAGATATATAGATTTGAAGAGCGCTTTTCATCATGACCGGATGCATTCTGATTTCGTTAAGTACACATCGTTTGTGACCCCTTTGGGACAATTCGAGTTTCTCATAATGCCTTTCGGACTGAAGAACGCTCCTTCGGAATTTCAGCGATATATTAGTCAGGTTTTTGATGATTTAATAAGAGACGGTAGAATAAGAATATACATTGATGATTTGATGATAGCAACAGAAACAGTTGATGAGCATTTATCAATTCTAAGGGAAGTTTTTGAAAGGCTTGTGAGGAATAGGCTAGAATTAAGAATGGACAAGTGTCAGTTTATGAAGTCGAATATTCGTTACTTAGGATATACAGTGTCTCAAGATGGAATAAGGCCAGATGTAAAGGGCATAGAATCAGTCAGGGATTTCCCTTTACCTAGGAATACTAAATCGGTCCATAGTTTCTTGGGATTGTGTTCCTACTTTAGGAGATTTATAGAAAGGTTTTCGGTTATTGCTCAACCCTTAAGTTATATAGACTAAAAAAGAAGGATGTTACTTTAACGTTTGGGAAAGAAGAACTTGAGTCTTTCGAAAAACTTAAGCAAAAGTTACTGGAAGCGTCGATTTTAGCACTATATAACCCGAAGGATGAGACGGAGCTACATTGCGACGCTAGCGCTTTAGGTTTCGGTTTGATACTGATGCAGAGGAAAGTTGATGGGAAGTGGCATCCGATATTGTATTTTTCGAAGAGAACAACAGACCAAGAATCCAAATACCACAGTTATGAACTGGAAACCCTGGCAGTCATATACCCACTTAAGAGATTTAGAATCTACCTGCATGGACTCCGTTTTAAAATAGTGACGGATTGCAATTCGTTGACTCTAACATTGAACAAGAAAGAGATAAATCCTCGCATAGCTAGATGGGCACTAGAGCTCCAAAATTTTGATTATGTGCTCGAGCATAGAGGGGGAACGAAAATGCAACATGTGGACGCTTTAAACCGAATATCGAATATCTTAATCTTGGAAGAAAACACTTTAGAACAAAACCTTTAGATCAAACAGTATAAAGATGAAGCTATAAGTGAAATAATGAAACGACTTGAAGAAAAGAAGAAACGACTAGGTTAATCTATAGGAAGGCAGGACAAAGAATTTTATTCTTTGTACCCAAGTCCATGGAGGAAAATGATTGGAATTCACCATGATGAAATAGGCCATATGGGTCGAGATAAGGTGATAGGGGCTTTACAGAGAACGTATTGGTTTCCGAAGATGAAAGAAAAAGTGATGGAATGTATAAGCAATTTTCTGAAGTGCATTGCTTTCTCTCCGAAATCAAGCAAACACGAGGGATGTTTACATAGCATCCCCAAAGGAAGTGTACCTTTCGAAAGTATTCATGTTGATCATTTTGGTACGATTTCGATAAGGAATGCAAAAAAGAGATATGTGTTTTTGGTGATAGATGCATTCACGAAGTTTGTGAAGTTGTTCGCTACTAAATCAACCAGCACTAGAAAAGTTTTGCATTGATTGCAGACGTATTTCTTACAGTCGGTCTAAAGTACTGATATCTGATCGGGGAAGTGCATTTACATCGAAAGACTTCGATATGTATATGAATGAAAATAATATTCGACATGTAAAGATCGCGACCGGATCTCCTTAAGCTAACGGCCAGGTGGAAAGAGTGAATAGGAGTTTAGGTCCAATGATTGCAAAGATGACAAGTGGGGGCACGATTTCTTCACTCGATGGAGTGTTATCGAAAATAGAGTTTGCATTGAACAATACCGTTCATGGTAGCACAGGGGTGACCCCAAGCGAGTTGTTGTTTGAGGCAACGAGGAGTGGTAATAGACTACTTGAGGGAGAGTTTGCATGAGTGTGACGAACGAGTACTCGGAAGGGACTTAGGAAAGTTGAGAGCAGAAGCATCGAACAAAATTGTCAAAAATCAGGTCCGTAACGAAGTATTAAGAGGTAGGAATAGAATTAGTACGAAATACGAAGTCGGCAGCTATGTTATGGTAAAGAATTTTGAAAGCAGGCCATTTGCCTGTAAAAAGGTTATTCCCAAGTTTAAGGTTCCTTTCAGGGTATCGAAAGTCTTACCAATATTTTGAAAAAAGTCGAAGGTTTTCAGCTAGGTCAGGTACCATATGAAGGCATATGGGAAGTATCGAATATTAAACTCTGGGTTAGTGACGAAGAAGCGCTTCGCCGACAAAATCGGGTCGATTTGGAGTCAGGGCGGCCGAGTTGTAACGAGCAAAGTTGTAAAAATAAGAGAATACCTCAAAAGAGAGCGAAACAGAATTGTAAAGGAATTACCGGTAATTAGGTAGGGATACATTCATGAGGGATGATCATACATCGCCAGTCAGAGGGAGCAGACAGACGTTAATTTTGTAATAAATCCTCGTAAAGAAAAGTTTTGTTGTGCGTTTTATTTATACGGTCATCTCTGTTACAGTATGTTAATAAACAAAACTGCCGTATTTGGTCCGATCAGTAACCTCAGGCAATATACAATAAGAGCTGCCAATGTACCCGAAAAAATGCACTGTTTGGTGCGGTTTATGGCCCGGCGGAATCATTGGCCGTTACCGAATGGATGGACCAATTGAGAAATGACTTCGATGAGCAATTTATCTCTCGTTTTGGACCGGTGAATTGCCCGGTTAGATGGGATTTGACGCCTCTATACCATTGTTTGACTGTTTTATATAATGTTCGAGAAAAAAAAGTGAATGATCTGTCTTTTTGTGGTAAAACTGCTCCTATCGCATAATTTGACGTCAATTGGGATTCTCTTCTAAAATCTAAAGTCAGAACTAAATCGTTTGATATCAGCGAATTTTTTATTTTGTTAAATGAATTGTTAAGTTGCTTCATGGTTCAGAAAAATTGGAGTTTTACTAGAAGTATTCTTCGAAATTCGACCTCCTTCCCGCCCTAAGAGAGCTGTAAGTGGTTTCGCCAGATTTGATAACACGGCAATATTACCCCGGAAGACCGAGAAAAGAGCGAAGATCTATCAATGTTTTAGAGCTGAGAAATTCTACTATTGCCTTTACCTTCATCGGGTTCGTTTTGATTCCATTTGCAGATATAACAATTCTTAAAAATTCCACTTCTTCTTTAAAAAATGAGCAGTTATATAACAGAACATTTAAATTCGCAATTTTCAATGTTTTAAAAACTTTCCTTAAATTTTGAGAGTACATAGCTTTATATTCGCCGATGACTACAACGTCTTCAATATAGACGAAGCATATTTTGCCGATATGGTCTTGCAAATTATCGTCTAAAGCTTTTTGAAATATATCCGGTGTGTTGTCTTGTGAACTCATATTTGCCGCTGTTCACTGAGAAACCTATTTTCTTGATATCCGATTCCTTTAGCGGTATTTAATGAAAGCCGCTTTTAAGATCAATTCCTGAAAATATGTTACTCTGGCCTGATTGCGTTAGCACTTCATTTATTTGGAGTATCGGGTTTTGTCTGAAATTTCCCATAGTCTACGACCATTCTGTACTTCTTTTCTCCAAACGAGTGGGGCTTCTCACATGTGGGAGAATATATAAACCGTGAAGGTCTTATACTGACGTCTGTAAGTAGTTGACTAATTTGTATCTCTTGCTCATTTCTTAGGGCCATGGGGTATGGATAAGACTTAGAGTAGACTGGAGTTTCTGAATTTGTACGAATTTAACCATTCACGATGCTGGTGAAAGTTAGCCTCTTATCGAGTTCTATAAATAAGTTCGGAAATTTGTGAACCAACTAATTGATTTGGCTTTTTTGGTGAATATATAAGTGGTCTGTTCTTATATCTATTTTGTTAAGTTCCGTTTTTTCTTTACTTTGCTCTTTATGACCATATAGTTCTGATTGGTATGAATTATAGAGGACAGTTCTTTCAAACTACCATTTCCTAAAATAGCATGAAAGGACTTTAGAGTAGGTAAGAGGAAGAATTTTATGTTTGTGTCTTTAAGACCGTCCAAATTAACGCCTGTATGATGACTTACGAGGGCGGATCAATAAGTCCGTGACTTTTGGATTAAAACAGATTTTTTGATAAAAAAATAATTTTATTTTTCAACGTAGTCTCCCTTGAGCTCTATACACTTTGTCCAACGCTTCTCCAATTTTTTTATCCCTTCCAAAAAAAATGATTTGTCGAGGTCCTCAAAATAGGCCTTTGTTTGCGAGATGACTTCATCATTGGAGTCAAATCTTTTTCCACCAAGCCATTTCTTCAGGTTTGGGAACAAGAAGTAGTCGCTCGGAGCCAAATCTGGAGAATAGGGTGGATGAGGGAGCAATTCATAGCCCAATTCATGGATTTTTGCCATGGCAACTGCACATGTGTGCACCCTTGGATTGTCTTGGTGGAAACGAACTTTTTTCTTGGCCAAATGAGGTCGTTTTTTTTTCAAATCGTCATTGAATCGGTCCAATAAGTTGGCATAATATTCCCCATTGATTGTTCTTCCCTTTTGAAGGTAGTCAATGTGGATTATCCGGCGTGCATCCCAAAAAACAGTCGCCATAACTTTATTGGCTGACAAACCCACCTTGGCCTTCTTTGGCGCCGATTCACCCTTAGAAACCCACTGTTTTGACTGTTGTTTGTTCTCTGGTGTGTTGTGATGGATCCATGTTTCGTCCACGGTTACAAAACGGCGCAAAAACTCCTCCATATTGCGATTAAACAACGCCAAACCTTCCTGTGAAGTTGTTACACGATTGCGTTTGTGGTCGACTGTGAGCAAACGCGGCACCCATCTTGCGGAAAGCTTTCTCATGCCCAAGTGATCATTCAAAATTGAAACCACTGAGCCATGCGAGATCCCTACGGCTTCCACAATCTCTCGCACTTTCAATCTTCGGTCGGCCAACACCATATCGTGAATTTTTTCGATTGTTTCGGGTGTAGAGACCTCAACTGGGCGTCCAGGACGTTCGGCATCTTTAGTGCTTGTACGGCCACAACGAAATTCAGTAAACCACTTTTTTACCATTGAAATCGATGGTGCAGAGTCCCCATAGTATTTATCAAGCTTAGCCTTGGTCTCGGTAATGTTTTTTTTTCGCAAGAAATAATGCTTAATAAGCACACGAAATTCACTTTTTTCCATTTTCTCCTCAAATTAGTGAGTAGTCTGATAAAAATAGCTGTCAAACACAAACTAACTGACGCAGCAAGTTTAAATTTTGACAGGAGTCAACTGACAAATGCCTGTTGACAGGAGCAGTGTTGCTGTTTCAGTAAAGAGGTCAGAAATTCAAAAATGCACAGAATTATTGACCCGCCCTCGTATTTTAATGTTACCGCCTATAGAGTTTGCATGAAAAGTTCGGTTCTAAACCAAGATCTGATTTAATATAGTTCTTGTTTGATCCCGTCTCTATTAAAATTTTTAATGTTTGTCCACTCTTCGTTCTGCCTCCAAAATAGGGCAGTCAAGAGCCATTTAAGCTAAAAAATTTAAATCCGCAGAATTAACGGGTTGTTCTTGTAAGTCATTTGGATTTCCTCATTGATCGGCAGCGCACTGATGATCCACGCTCGACCAATACTCAAAGTACCCTTTTTACGCTCACTCCCTGAATGTAGGTACAAGGGTTTAGTATTCAACGAACCGTCAACGTCAGCAGCGATGCCAGAAGATATTATTCCTGTGCTTCAGAGACAAATTACGCAAAATCTGCGTAAATCAATTAAAGAGACTGAAGCCTCTTCTTGAATTATAAAAATCAACAGTGCCCGTCAATTTGAAAAAAAAAAATTAAGTTCCACTAAAAAAAAGATGAAAATCTTACAGGGCCTTAATAAAAATGACAATCTTTTGCGAACAACACACGCAAAAGCAAAACATTGTCGAACAGAAATAACGCTTGGAAACATACGAGTATGGTTCAGCAACAAAGCACAATTTCATATCGATGGCTGTATGAATAAGAAGAAAATGGTTTACAGGTTTCTCAACAACTCTAAGGAATGCCATCAAAATCACTGGGCTACACAGTGTATGGAGTTTCACTCAAACTAGTCTCAATCACCGCGTCACTGTCTGTTTCGCACACACTTGGTACTCATTTTAACTTATTAAAAAGAATTAACAATGAATCGGATTTCTTTAACAAAATATTTTGTTTGTCTTCAATTAAGCTTAAGTCTAGCAAATGTCATACCATTTTGGAATCCATCAGTCCAGTCAGTCAGGACAAAAAAGCAGTATTTCAGTTAAAACCGATATATGTTAATTACCATATGTAGGATTCTAATTTTTATCGTTGCGAAAAAATATGAAAACACGCGAATTTTAAAGAATTCAATTTATTTAAAAATTATTGATGAATTTGAAATTATAAACATTTTGAATGAAACACAAGAAAAACTTTACTTTCCTCTTCGACAGATTGGTGGCGTCTCCTTAACTACTCTCTGTATTTCACTATACTTGTCATTCTCTTATCTTTCGTCCTTTTTGTTCGTTATTTCTTTAGTTCGTCTATGCTTAATGACAATTGTGCGTTCGTATAGTCCTGTGGTCTGTTTACATCCTACAATTATGTTTCAATTTTGGACCGAACAGTTACTCAGGGTTACGAGACAACAAAAAAAATCGTAGAAAAGTAAAGATTTGCGGTCACAGTACTTGAAAGATCGTCACAGGTTAACTGACACCACTTGACCTATCACCCGTTTCCGGTTTGACGTTGATTTTTGGGACACCCTGTATATATTAGGTGCGCAACTAAGTTGCCAATAGATGGCTCCAGCAGTAAGTGCTGCTTTTTTTTTAAAAAAAAAGGTACTTATTACTCAATTGGGTATGAATACACTTATAATGTCTCAGCATGTGTTAAGTTTTTTGGAAAATGGGATACAGAGAGAAAGAAAGATTTTTTGGGTTCAGTGGCTATTTCGCTCCATGGGTGTCATCCAACATTTAATGAGGAGACTAAATTCTTAGTGGAAGTTGGCTTGATGTTGATTTCTAGTT
Organism: Volucella zonaria; assembly: GCA_963966105.1. Taxonomy (NCBI): domain Eukaryota; kingdom Metazoa; phylum Arthropoda; class Insecta; order Diptera; family Syrphidae; genus Volucella; species Volucella zonaria. The sequence goes on along the minus strand of OZ014530.1, from coordinate 86,810,314 downwards.
AACTACTCGTTTTACTTGATTTTCATTAACTGAAAAAATGGATGATATGTCTTTCGGGCGAGGCTGGGATTGGAACATCGAACCTTCCGATTTAGAAGCCAGTCCACTACCACTTGAGCCACGGCCACCTAGCAGTACGTACTGCTTGATTCTGACACATCCATAACGTCACGGACTAAGCTTAGATGTATGGTAAACAAACCGTTTTGACACATTAGTGATTTTATTTTGGCGTCATATACTTTTGGTTGTGTGAAAATGAAAATTTTGTGCCAAATAATCGTCATTTATGGGAAGTGTTGATTTTCTTCTTTCTTTCGAAGAAAGCGCCAACAAGTTTACGGAGATGATGCTCTAAGTGAAACAACCTGCCGTGATTGGTTCCGTCGTTTCGAAGACGGTGATTTGTATTTGTATTTGTATTTGTATTTATTAAGCATCTCTGCGCATATTTAAATTTAAACAACTTATTGCATTGCGCAGTTAAAATTTTACACACTCATTTACAATAATTATCTTAATCCTAATAACAAAAAGAATAAATAGAATATGAAAGAAAATGAAAAAAGAAATAGAAAATAGAAAAAGAAAGAGGAAAGATGAAAGATGAGGATAAATGAATATAGTTTTAAGTAATAGAAGCTAATTTTAATAGGCATATGTATCATTAATTGCGACTTGTGTAGTAATTTAATAGGTCTTTTTTGAAACGATTCTCTGTGTTCACTCTTTTGATGTTTGTTGGGAGACTGTTCCAGTGGCGCACAGCATGAACGAAAAATTGACGACTGCTATTTATAAATTTATACCTAGGAGGTATTAAATTAAGGGTTCTCTGAGAGTGCACAAACTTGATTTTTGTGAACAAGTAATTCGGTGTACCAGAGTAAATAATTCTATGCAGTGCAAGGACAGTTCGATATTTTAGAATTGTATTCAGTGAACACCCAGCTATTTGTTTAGTAAAGGTGGATATGTGATCATACCTTCTCAAATTAAATATATATCTAGCACAGCTGTTAAATGCGACATTTAGCTTTCTCAAGGACGAAGAATCTAAGCATGCGAAGATTTCGCATCCGTACAGTATAATGGGCAGGACGAACGACTTAATAAGTTTCATTTTAACTTTAACAGGCAGGTACCGGTTTGTAGGGCTCAATCCCCTTAGAACGCTATATATTTTTGAGACAACGGAATTTATGTGATCGGTCCAGTTAAGTTGATTGTTAAAATAAATTCCCAAATTTTTAATTTTAGTAACAGACTCAATGACATTTTTATTAATAACAAGAGGCAAAAACACAGTCTCCTGATTGTTACTACCAATCAGCAGTGACTTAGTCTTTGAAGGATTAAGGCTAAGGCAGTTTTTTTGTGACCAAACAAATATGGAGTCGAGGTCTGCGTTAAGGTTTTCGACACTAGAAGACACTGCAGATGTGGGTATTTTTTTGTATAACTGCACATCATCCGCATAGATATGATAATCGCAGTAGAGTATCCTTTTATATAAATCATTTATGAACATCGTGAACAAAAGAGGGCCAAGGACAGATCCTTGAGGCACCCCAGATGATACCGGCAAGCTCGATGATATTCGATCACAATGAAATACAGCTTGGTTGCGATTACTGAGGTATGATGCTACAAGTTGACACGCTTTATCCTCAAAAGCAAATTGATTCTTTAATTTGTATAAAAGAATGTCATGGTTTACGGAATCAAATGCTTTTGAGAAGTCAAGTAAAACTAGAAGTGACATCATGTCTCTGTCAATGGCAGAACGGATGTCGTCAGTTACTTTTAATAACGCAGTTGTGCAGTTATGCTTTGCTCTAAAACCAGATTGATGTTGGGTTAGTAGGTTATTTAGTTCAAGGAAAATTTTCATTTGATTGCTTACAATTTTCTCAAACACCTTACAAAGGAAAGGTAATATAGCTATTGGCCTATACTCTGAATTATTTTGCGATCGTGATTTTGGAACAGGTATGATTTTTGCTTGCTTCCACTCATCAGGAATAATTCCTGTCATTATGATTGTATTAAACAAGTTTTTAATGTGTTTGGAGAGAACTGGCAACAAGATTTTAATAAATTTCGGGTGAATATCATCCAAGCCTACGGCATTCGATTTGACAGAGAGAATAGAATTACCTACGGTCGTCTCATCAACACATTGAAAGGAAAAAGGTTGCAGTGCTTCCAGCTCTGGTTGGAGCCCATCAAAAAAGGAAAAGTCAATCTGCGTATTAGTTGAGGGTGCACTGTTGGTAAATTTTCTATTAAGTTCATTTAGGTCAATATTGCTACACCCAGATTCACTTTTCTTAATGCCAAGCTGTCGAATGGATTTCCAAAACCCTGAACTTGACTTATTGGAGTTAAACTTAGCTTGGTAGTACTTACTTTTATTTTTACGAATTAGGCAGGTAACAGCGTTTCGCACTTGTCGGAATTCATTAAATATATATGGACATTGGTATCTGCGCCATCTAAAGTATAACAAATTTCTTTTATTAATAAGGTATACAACCTGTTGAGTGAACCAAGGAATGCTAGGTTTCTGTATTCTCCTTTTTACAAGGGGTACATGTTTGTCAAAAAGATAGTCAAGGTTGTTTTTGAGTCCAGAAAATTGCATATTTACGTCAGATGTGCAGTAAATAGGCGACCAATTCAGGTTGTCACAATCATTGAACAATGTACGAACATCAATGGACGAATACTGACGAAATTGTACAAGGACATCATTTGAACTAGGAGGAACAATATTTAAGAAAAGAATAATCATGTCATGGTATGAGAATCCTGGTGAAGAAATTTGATCATAATGTAATACCAAGTCAGTTTCGGAAACAAGAAAGACATCTATCAGCGACGGCACTTTGTCAGGTTGAAAATGAGTGGGTTGGGCATCATTAGCAAAATGAAATCCCAGTGAATTGACTGTGTCTACAAATTGTTTATTTTTGTCTCTTAGAATATCGAGATTAAAGTCTCCACATACTACAACTTTAGTATACAGGGGTCCTAAGTCTTCAAGATGATTCCTTACTTTTTTATAACATGATACCTTAGGTGCCAAATACAGGCCACCAATAAGGCATTTTGTATTTTCAACTACTATTTCAATGAAAATGTATTCTGTATCGTCCAAAATTGTGGATTGCCTCACTACTTTGTGCTGCAAATTATTCTTCACATACACTGCGACACCCCCACAAAGCCCATTCAGTCGATCAGCGCGGTACATTTTATATCCGTATACTTTAAAAAGGTGTGTCTCCATATCCGGATTTAACCAAGTTTCTGTAATACAAATAATGTCCATAGAACCACTCTCAAACAAAGAGCGCACTTCGTCTATTTTGTTGACAATGCTTTGCACATTGAAATGGCAAACACTGATCCCCAAGTTACTTGCTCTCAAAATGTTTAGCAACATCTTCGACTTTTCAAAGTGTCGCACCAGTGGACGTTCGCAGCTCCCACCCGTGTCACTTAGGCTGTGCATTGTCTGCGAGGCAGAAGAGTGAAACGAAGAGAACACAGAAAAACATAGTAATGCACTAAAATTGAGATCACTAAAGAAACAATTAACGATGACATGCCTTTACAAATTATTAAAGAAAATGAACATTTAGATATAGGAAGATAAAATAGTAATAAAGAAAGAGTATATGAAAGAAAGTAATAAAAGAAAAAAGAGAAGTGAAGGAAAGATAGAAGAGAAAAATAGAAGAAAGAGTAATAAATTTTGAAAACACTTAATTGTTGTTGTTGTCTTCCAGTATGCATGGCTGATTGCACAGCTTCTCCAGGTCTTCTCTTCTTGTTATGACTAACTGCTCTCCGTTTAATGTGCGCACATATACAAGCCCATTTTTCGTATTGACAGAAGAGATTTTCTTTAGCAGTTTGAGTTTGAGTGCACTTCGTTGCAGAAGATAGTTCGCCTTTGTTAGACTCTCATTTAAGTAGATTTTCTTGTCAGAGTTCATGCCAATATCGCGAAGAGTCAAGCCGATATTTGTTTGCTTGTAGTGGGCTAAGCAGCTTTTTAGTAGCTTACTTTTTTCATAGGCATCAGCAAATTTTATAATAATGGTGCCGTCATACGAAGATGATTTTCCTTTGGGAACTGCGGGTTTAACTCTAAATACCTTTTTTATGGCCGGAGTAGTAACATTTAGAGCTGAACAAATGTTGGCTAGCAAGTCCTCAAGTTTTTCACCCTCTACGGCTGGAACACCTACCAACACAGCATCCGCATTGTTTTCTCTCCTCTCTAGAGTGTCAATTCTAGTTTCCAGTTCCTTACAGCGATCTTGTAGGCGATTTAATTCACCCCTCATGCTACACTCGATTGTGTTGACTTTCGTGAGGATGCGCTCTTCTACAGTTGTCAATTTCTCGAATTTTGCATTGATCTCTTTAGAGAATTCAGCAAATCTTCTCTCAAAACGGATCCACAGTTCGTCCACGGTATTTGTTTTGAGTGGAGTATTATGTTGCTGAGGGTTTTGCGCGATTTGCTTTCTGGTACCGGATGACATTATGTATTCACACAACTTTTAAATTCAAAATTCAAAATTAAAATTTTCACTTGATGCGTATATTTTACGCGAAATTGGTAGACAATGACCTTACTGGTTATTAAAACAAGGTTGCAATAAAGTGCAAGGTTTACTTTAACAGAAAATTGAAAAGAACAGGGAGAAAGAAATAAAACACAACTATTCACTATGACTCATATTTTCCATTGACAACCGTTCTTGTGAAGGAAGACCAAAATTCTTCGAAGACGCTGGCACATGGCACATGGTCTGGCTGATCAGCAGTTCAGCTCATATGAAGACATGAAAAATGGCTTGATTCGTGGATAGCCTCGAGCTCTGGTAGAAAGATGGGAAAAATTTGTTGCTAGCGATGGGCAATACTTTGAATAATTCATTTGTAACTATTTTTCCACAATAAAGTTGCACTTTCATCAAAAAAAAAAACAGCGATAACTTAGTTGCGCACCTATTAGTACAATTGTTAAAGGTTATATATAGTTTCCATTTAAGTAGAATAGTCCTACGTCACAATTACTGTTAAGTTCCTTACCCCTTAAATTCTTAAGAACTAGTATGTTATCATCTAATGATAATATTTAATTTTTGGGATTCGAAACCAACATTTTTACTTCGTTTTAGTTCTTTTAATGATTTATTGTCTTCAAATGTGTAAGTGAAGTTATTTGCATCCACTCTATATTCAAGATCTGTATCTATGTTATTTCTGTTCCATCTTTTTAATTTTTTATCTACCCGAATTGATTCTGTTGGTACTTTGATAGCAAAAATTAGGTTATTTCTCTCAAAACCGGCTACACCCAATCTTATACCTAAAACTTTCTTAAAATCGACTTTATATTTAACTATTTCGTCATTTAAAAGTATGTATATTTGGATGTAGAATATTATTTTTAGCTAATGCAATATTTTATTGAATATGCTCTACCTTTTCTTTTAATGCATTAACTTTAAAAAGGGATTTCATAAACAAACTTTTGTTATTTCCATCCATTGCGTTCAATCGTTCTTCAATTTGTTCTCTATCAAATTTCTTTAAAACAAAAATTTCTTATTGAAATTGGTGTTTACTTATTTCATGATTATTTGTATCTGTTATTGAACAGTGATTTTCGATATCCTGTCTATCCTCATCATCCATAGTTCCATATGGCAATTTAAATACTTTTCCTATGAAATTTACTAGACCTCGACGACTTCTATGTAACGTCATACTTCCTACCATTTTTTTGATCGTATTTATTTCGTTTAATAATATCTCCTTGTCATTGTCATATTGTATTGCATCTAAATTTACTTCTATTGAACATTTACCAAATTAAGAATTTCTGACGTATATAATATTTCGGCTATCCCATATTTGTTTCGATTTTCTTAATGTTAATGACCAATGTCTGGTTTGTTACCGGAATTAGAATCAGGTTTAAGGTCCACACACGAGTAAGTAGTATCTGAAAGTTTTTGTGGTCTTTTAATATTGCCTTCATGTACTCCTTTTAATGAGTATTCCCTAAATTGTTGTCGTTCCTTATGTTTTAAACTAGCATAAATTTTCTCTTTTCTTCTATCCATTCTGTCTTCAGTTATTTTAGTATCCATGGTACGATTTCGTGGAATGGTACGAATTGTTGTAGTAGTCTACAACTTTGAACATTTGTTCTTTAATTGGTACCTTGTTTTCTAAATTTAAATCACTAATTCTTTCAGTTAGTGAACCATTTAGTCTTTCTACATTTGAATTACCGATATGGTTATTCGGTTTCACAAAATGAATTTCTATTCCCTCATCCCTACAGAACTGCTTTATGTTAATACTATCGCTTACAAGTTTTTTCATTTTCCCTTTAATGGAAATAAATTGTCTTAATTTTTCAATAAGAGTTTTGTGATTCCTATCTGCAATGGGTAACGACATGTTTAGAGAATTTATCTATGAAGTTAATGAAATTATGTTCGCTCATTGTGTAAAGATCTACAAGGATTATATAGTTAATGTCTGCTGGAGTTTCTGTGAACTCAAATTTCCTTTTAATCGGGTTTCTGGCATATAGAATAAATTGCTACCTTACCTTTCTTGATACCACCTTGATCAAAAAGTTTCCGGCCACAACCACCGTGTGGCGCTCCCATTATTCCGATTTCAGTTCTGTTTTTTTTGGTAAGTTCGTAAATCTGTTGTTGACATTTTCTCTAACTCTTAGCGTCATAGCTTGACATTTGCAAAAGTTACGTAGCCAAGAGTACATCTATCTGTGTGTGTGTTGGCGATTTTTTACAATTTTAGAAATGGATTTCAATTTGCAACAACGAATTTGTATTAAATTTTGCGTAAAAAACGGATTTAATGGTGCGCGAACTTTGGAAATGTTGGAAAAGTGTTTCGGCAACGATTCTCTAAAGAAAAAGGTCGTTTACTAGTGGCACGAGCGGATCAAAAGTGTTCGTGAGTCAATCGATGTTGATGAACGCAGTGGCAGACCATCGACATCGAAAACCGACGAAAACATTGATGAAGTAAAAGAAATGTTGGCCAATAACCGCAAATTAACCATCAGAGTGATAGCGAAAGACTTGAACATTGCCTATTTATTTATTTTTTTTTTATAATTAGCGCGCGCTCAAGGGGTTTTGTACCCTTAAAATGTTCGTACACAGCGCGGGCGAAGGAAATTTAGGGAGGAAGAAAAGACAGGTACCGATGTACATTGTTAAGTTATAACGACCAGGAAACACAGAGATCGGCAGAGCATTTCATAAGCGAGTTGTACGGCTTAGGAAAGAATCACGATATTTTAGAGTACGACCGAAAATGGGCTTGAGGGTATACTGATGAGCATTCATAGCGAGACGGGTGTTATGGTTAAAAGTTTGAATGGGTGGAATGCTACTGGCGATTTCAATGGAGCACTGGTGGTGGAAATAGCGATAAAACAAGGTAAGACAGGAGACATTTCGTCGGTGTTCGAGGGAGTCAATTGATTGACTGATATTAGTATCACCAATGAGTTTTATCGCATGGTTTTGAATTGTATCTAGCAGGTGCAGAGATGTTTTAGGAGCACCTGACCAGATGTGGGCATTGTACTCCAGTTTTGAGCGGATAAATGCCTTACATGTTGAGGCCAGATCAGAGGGGGTAAAATATTTCTTACATCGCTTGAGGAAACCTAGACGTTTCGCAGCATTTTTGGCGACATCGAATATGTGATCATTCCAACGTAAGTTGTTACTGATACACATACCGAGAATGGAAAGTTTATAGGTTTCGACGACGCAAGTGCCATTCATCAATAATGGCTGGGTATTTGAGTTTCGCTTTAATGACAGCAGACAGCAGTTGGTTATGCTGTTAATATCGGAATTTAATAAGCTTAGCATACGCTGCCGTTCCCGTTCTACAGCCGAAAAGCAGGGACGTGAGTCCGGGAACGAATATGAGAAGCAGAGAGTGCTGTCATCAGCAAAGGAATAAATTGGATTAGAAGTAGCAGACAAGAGATCATTAATGAAAATTAAAAAGAGTGTTGGAGACAGAACGGAGCCCTGGGGCACACCAGCATTTATTTTGTGAATATCAGACTTGAAACCGTCCAAGACAACTTGAATTGAACGTTAGGAAAGGTAATTTCTAATCCATTGAAGAAGAGAGTCATCGTTCCCAAGAGCACGCATTTTCGACAAGAGAGCCTGATGCCAAACTCTGTCAAATGCCTTAGAAATATCAAGTGCAACTATATTGCTTTCGCCAGATTGATGTACGCTTTGGTTCTACTTTTCGGTGAGACATGCCATCAAATCACCAGTGGACCTGTTGCTACGAAAACCATATTGCCGGTCACTGAGAAGTTTTCGTGTTTCGAGATATTTCATGAGCTGAAGGTTTATCAGCGTTTCCATGACCTTGGAAAGAAGGGACGTAAGTGCAATGGGTCTGTAGGAGGAGAGAGAAGAAGATTCGCCTTTTTTAGGGACGGGTTGGACAAATGCTGTTTTCCATCTGCTCGGAAATCGTCCTAAAGAGTAGGACTGATGAAAAAGCTTACGCAGTGGTTTTGCCAGCATGGAAGAACACCTCTTCAGAAGAAGGGGAGATATACCATCTGGACCAGCGGATTTATGCATGTTGAGATCTTTAAGTACTCTTTCTACTACACGAGTGCGAAAGTAGATTCGTCCCATTGTAGATTCGACGCACTCAAGTGTAGGCGGGGACAAAGCACAATCTGGGAGTGTTGAGCTAGCCGCAAAATGTGCAGCAAGCACATTGGTCTTGTCCAAAGAGCTGACAGCTGGAATGTCATTGTAAATGAGCGTTGGGATGGAGGATAAGACAGAATTTCTAATGTTTTTGACGAATGACCAACAATTTTTACTGCCTTTGGGACATTGCAGTATTTTGTGCCCCAGTTTTTGGTCGTATAGAAATTTCACACGCTTGAGAAAGACGTTGCAGTCATTTCTGGCTCGTTTGAACTTTTTTCGGTTTTCCTCCGTCGGGTTGGTCTTGCAGGACCGAAAAAACAGTTCTTTAACCTTGACAGCCTCTTTACAGCTCGAGTCGTACCATGCCTTTTCTTTTGGTTTGATACTCTTCATCCGATGAGGGATAAAGCATCTCATTCCAAAGAGAATAGTTTCTGTGATCATGTCAGCAGCAGTATCCACGTTGTTATCGAGGAAACATAACGACCAGTTAAAATTCCTAAAGAAGCTGTTAAGGCCGCTCCAGTTGGCTTTCTCGTATTTCCATACGGTTCTTTTAGGGATCTTTTCTCTAACTGTGTGGTGGGTGTACGAGAATTTAGCTGATATGACACAATGGTCCGACGAGCCTAGAGGGGAGGGCACGTCAACGCAGTACTTGTCAGGGTGAGAAGTTAAAAACAAGTCCAGGGTATTGGCGGTATGTATTCGTGTGGGCTCATTTACAAGCTGGGTTAAATTATTTTCCGCAGCGAAGAACCGTCCTTCGGGTGTTGTCTGTTCAGAATGTCGAAGCCAACCAGAATTGTGTATATTGAAATCGCCCGTAATCACGACTTAATTAAGGATACAGGGATATAATTCTTTGAATGGAGTCAGACAGCGCATCAAACTCGTGAAAGGTCAAATTGCTGTCCAGTTTGGGGCTTCTGTAAATAAAGCAGTAGTGGATAAGTTGCTTACGGAGATGGAATTTTAACCACATAAAATTGAATTCTGGATTGGAACAGAAACTACATTGAGGTGGAATTTGTAAAGCTACATCACTAAGCACATAGATTGCGAGACCGCGATGAGGAAAGATTAGTGGCACTAGTTCGTAGCCAGGTAGCTTCATATCAGAGTGATCTGAGAGATGTGGACGGGGATCTACCTGTGTTTCACTAAGTTCCAAAACAGTTGGTCTGTATTTGCAGACGTGGACGTACGCAGAAAAGTGATCACCGCGTATATTGGCAATGTCTACTCTGAATACCCCAGTCATTACAACCTAACAAACACAAACAGCACAAACACCGACGAATCATGAATTTTTGCCAGAAGGCCAGACAGTAAACAAAGAGTATTATTTGGGCGTTATGAGACGTTTGCGTGAAGCAATTCACCGAAAGAGACCAGAATTGTAGGCAGAAAACTCGTGGATTTTGCACCGTGATAACGCACCGTCAAACATCTTTGACGAAAAATGCAACAAATATCATCCAAAAGCCACCGATTTGGCTCCCTGTGAGTTCTTTCTGTTCGAGTTAAAAAACTACTACGGGGAACGCGTTTTAGCAGCCGAGAGGAAGTAATGGAAAAATCGCAGGAAGCACTGATGGACATACCGAAATCCGGATCAAGCGCTGGCATAAGTGTAGGGGACGATATAGATTTAGATGAATAAACTTGTATTTTTAATTTTCTGAATAAAAACTTTTTGATCAAGGTGGTATACTTTCGGGCTATATCGGATATATGTAGTATCAGAAATGTCACTTCTTCCCATATCGCATTTTTTATCTTTCTGTTCAATTAATAGTATTTGCGATCTGAAACGATTGACCATGGTATCTAATAAAAGAATGTGATCATTGAAATGAACGGTTGAAATTGCCATAGATTCGTTACAGATATAGTATCTTATTCTTGGTCATGATTATCAAAGAAGTTATATAAATTGATATTTACATTTTCGATAGAGTCCTCCTTATGCTTACATCTGTCAATATATTTATTTCGATACTATTTGAATCTACCCTAATTAAAAATCAGCTATTTTGTTCTCCGTACCCTTTATACAGGGTGTCCCAAAAATCAACGTCAAGCCGTGGGTGGCCATGGCTCTAGTGGTAGTGGACTGGCTTCCAAATCGGAAGGTTTTGTGTTCGAATCCCAGCCTCGCCCAAAAGACATATCCATTTTTTCAGTTAACGAAAATCAAGTAAGATGAGTAGTTAACTAGAAATTAACATCAAGCTAATTTCCACTAAGTATTTAGTCTCTCCATTAAATGTTGGATGCCACCCATGGAGTGAAATAACCACTGAGCCCAAAATCTTTCCCTCTCTCTCTCATTCATTCATTAATTTATTTATAAGCAGAACTCTGCTATTTAAATTAATTTTTTTTTGATTTTACAATTTGGACTTAAGCTTAAGTTTAAGGTACTCGTATAATATACAATATTTTAATTTCTATTAATTTATTTTAGCTTTATGAATGCAATTACATTTCTTTTAAAAATTTTAAAATTTGATTCAGTTTCTATAAAGTTCGGAAGCGTATTAAATAAGTGGCAACCTTTGTACATTAAACTATTTTGCTTTAAATTACTAACATAATGTGGTAATCTGAAATGCTCTCTGTTTCTTAATTGATAGGCTTGGGATTCACCCACATATCTTAGATGTTTTTTTTAAATAATTTGGTAGCATTGAGTGTTTAATTTTAAAAACCAAGCACAATACATTAACAAGAATCCTTTGTTTTACACTTAACCATAACAGCATATTTAACATTAATATCACAGGGGTATAACGATTGCATTTTATAATAATTCGCATGGCTCTGTTCTGTAGGCGCTGTAATTTATTTAACGTAGCATCACTACACCGATATAATATAGACGAACAATATTCAAAATGTGGTTTAACCATTACATTATAGATATTTATTGCACAAATTAAGGATATCTTCTTTCTTATTCTACAGAAAAAACCTACTTTTTTAGCCAATTTTTTAAAGATATATTCTAAGTGAATACTAAATGGTAGTTTATCGTCAATAATAATTCCTAGATATTTTATTTTATTGACTTGTTCTAGAAATTCTCTTTCCATTTGTAAATTTAATGGTATGTTATACTTAAGTGACATACACTTGGATTTGTTTACATTGAGCTTCATCTTATTCGATCTCAGCCATAAGCTCAATTTTAATAGGTCATCTTGAATCAATCTTGTACATTCAATAGGGTCTTTTCCTGATATGTAGATAAGTGCATCATCAGCAAATAGGACGACCTGGGAGTAATTAAGTACAATATCTATGTCATTTATATATATTATGAACAGCAGAGCACCAAGTATTGATCCCTGTGGGATACCAAGCGTTGTTTCAACACTACTAGACAGCACTCCATTCAGGCTTGTTTTTTGAGATAGTCCAGTAAGGTAACAGCGGAACCATTTTAGTTCTTGGCCCCTAATTCCAAATCCCTGAAGTTTCGACAACAAAATATCCCTGTCAATGGTCTCAAAAGCCCTTTTAAAGTCCAAGCATATTGCAATCACATAGTTTCCAGCAGCGATTTCTTCTTTCCAGCTTATCAGGACATTGTTTAGTGCAGTTTCACACGAGTGTTTCCTTCGCAATCCTGATTGGTTTTCAAGGAAAAATCCATTAGTTTCGAAGTACTCTTCGAGCCGCATTTGCACAATTTTTTCTAATATTTTCTCATAGACTGGAAGAGCGTTTACTGGCCGGAAATCTTCACATTTATTTGATCCTTTAACTTTTGATACAGGTGTAACAACTGATTCCTTCCATGTGGAGGGAAATGAACCTCTTGTCATAGACGAGTTAAATAAGTTTTCTAGGGTTTGGCCGATTATGGGTATAGCATCTAATATCATTTTAGCCTTCATAAAGTTGAAATCTCTTTTTTGGCTTATTAACTTTAAGACACTTATTATGTCATTAACGTCAATAGTTTTAAATTTAAAAGTTGTATTTATAGTGGTGGGTCTGGTAAGAAATGGTTGGAGTGGTTTTGATCTATTAATGTCCGACACACTTTTTATAAAAAAATTGTTAAATTCTTCGGCAATACTAGCTGCATTTTTAACACAAGTATTATTAAAGCATATATTTTGTACTAGTGGCTTACTTTCGTTAAGAACATGTGTTTTTATAACATTCCATATCATTTTTCGGTCCTGGACCCTTTCGATACTCTGTTTGATACTATTGTTCTTCGCCCTAACAATTTCAGCCTTATATCTACTTCTTGCAACACGGTATCTGTCCCATGTCACATTACACCCGGATGTCAAAAATTCTTTATACCATGCAATTTTGTCGCGTTTCATCTGTGATAGTCTATTACTGTACCATTTATTCGTATTTCGTTTAGTCGTTCTTGTGGATATCATGGAGTTTGTAATTCTGATCAGCTCATTTTTAATCACCTTTCCGATTATGCTGGGATCATCGGTATTTGTATTTAGTTCGCTGTTCCTTAGTTGGTGGAGAAATAGTGACTTGTTTTAAATAAACCGATCAGTTTTGGTGTTCGCACTCCTTTCCAAGCTCCTTTTCCTATTATTGTTCTCAATTACAATCGTTTCGTGATCACTTATTTTAAGCTTGATGTTTGTTTTGGCGGTAACATAATCCATATTTGTTATAACATAGTCGATCAACGTGCTTGATGTTTTAGTTATTCTTGTCGGCTCTTTCACTATTTGTCTGCAGTTGTTTTCCACTTCAATTGTATTTCTTATATCCTTAGTGTACAAATTCGATTCATTCGTCCAGTCGATATTCACATCGCCTGCTATTATAAATTGCTTATTTGAGACAGCAAGTTTCTCTAAGAATTCCTTAAATAGGTTACAGAACAGTCTTTCTGAAGAACTTGGGGAACGATAAACAGCCCCTAAGTGTATAGATTCGTTATTGGCAGTGATTCTTACGACTAGCCAGTAAATTTCCATTGGTATAGATTCTCTTTTGATTACGCAGACATCAAACGATTTTTCCACATATATACATAGACCTCCCGTATGCCTTGATTCACTATTACAGCGATATGATAAGTAGCCTTTAAGAGAAATTTTACTATCATCAATATCCTCAGTAAGATGAGTTTCAGAAAATATTATAAAGTCAAAATTTTTATCCACAAAGTTCAATTCAGCTTCAGCTATATTACCAGTCAGACCTCTAATATTACAGTATACCCCCTTATTGGGTTTCGTTGCTATATTACATTTCTGTTTTTTTCCGACTGTATTAATCTTTGGTATATCGCACAGGTAACGTCCCGACTGTCATGTTTAGTGTCTAGGTTTAATGTATACTTTTCGTTATACCATGTACAGTTAGCGCAATTCCTTTCAGTAGATGCGCATTCTCGGGTATCATGGTTACTACCACATTTCGCACATTTCGCACATTTTGTATTATTTTTACAATTTTTAGCAATGTGTCGATATCCACAGCAGTTATAGCACCTACTTAAATTAAAATGTTAAAAAACACTACATTTCTCCCAACCGACATTGATTTTGCTGATACCGATAACATTTTTGTGATCATCTTCATCAAGTTCAATGACTGCATAATATGTTTCTCTGTTTTTGTTTTTGAACTCTTTTACACATTTTACGGTACCAACCAAGTTGTTTTGTTTTTTAATAGCTGTTTCCAGATCTTCTTTGCTCCATTTTTCATTCATATCGGTTATCATCACTTGTGGACGCCGTTTGCTAAACACTTTTACCTCGTATTTTTCTCCTAGCTTTTGTTTTACTTCTTTCTCTATTTTATGCACCGTTTCTTTTCCTCTGCAATTAATTGTAATTGCTCCTTCCCTTTTGTCCGAAACACTATCAACTTTGAGAGAAAGAGATGCCGGGTCTATATTTTCTTTTATGTCCTTTTTTGTCGTAGAGTTCAATTGTTTACTCTTTGGTTTTATGTATATTGCTTGTTTGAGCTGTTCTGCGTAGTTCAATTTTGTTTCGCTTTTGTTTGATTCTGTTATCCTTTTTACCCCATTCTCAATATTGGTTTTGATTTCTTTGACACCATTCTCGTTGTCTATTGCCATCTTTTTCACATCCTCTGCTATTTTTTTACTCTCTGACTTAAATGACTCACTAAAATCACTCATTCTTTTGATTTCCTCTACACTCTTCACACATGTCTCTTGAGTAATTTTCATATCATTGAGGCGGTCTATGTACCTTTCTTCGATCGCTTCGAGTAGAGCTTTAATTTCATATTCACTCTTTTTGAGTGATTCCTCGAATTCGGATTTGTATTCTTTTAGATAGGTTCCGTTTTTTTGTACCGTCTCTTGCATGTCTTTAATCATTAAATCGACGTTGTGAATATATTGTATACAATCATCACAAATGAATTTAACCATCGGGTTTGTGTTTAATATGTTACCACTATAACTGTCCACGCCGCTGCATTTTGCTGTAAAGTGGAACATTTTACCGCACACACCTGCACATTGTAGACCCGATTCACCTCGTATAGCAGTTTTACATTTGTTGCAATCTTTTATCTTGTCAATCGTTCATTCATTAAGTCAACCGTTTTTGCCCAACGAATCCTCGATTTAAGAGGAACCAAAGAGGGAAAAAAATCAAAAATCCGATCGCTGTAACTTTTAATTAAGCCCAAAATACGGAACGATTTAAAAACACGTCTATACTGTTCAACTTTCACTGTTCACTCTATCCCATTTTAGAAAAAAATAAACACATGCTTAGGCATTATAAGTGTATTCATACCCACTTGAGCGTTAAGTTCTTTTAAGGAAAAAAAAAAATCCGGAAACGGATGATCACAAGATTATAAAAAAAATCTAAGTCGTGTACTTTTAAAATTATTGGCACTCAAAAACAATCGAAAAATCTGACACCCTGTGACGATCTTTCAAGTACTGTGACCGCAAATCTTTACTTTTCTTCGATTTTTTTGTTGTCATTTAACCCTGAGTAACTGTTCTGTAAATTACGGTCCATAATTGAAATATAATTGTAGGTTGTAAACAGACCACAGGACTATACGAACGCACCCTTGCCATTAAGCATAGACGAACTAACGAAAGAACGAACAAAAAGAACGAACGATAAGAGAATGACAAGTATAATGAAATACAGAGAGTAGTTAGGGAGACGCCACCAATCTGTCGAAGAGGAACGTAAAGTTTTTCTTGTGTTTGATTCCAAACGTTTATAATTTCAAATTCATCAATAATTTTTAAATAAATTGAATGCTTTAAAATTCGCGTGTTTTTATATTTTTTCTCAATGATAAAAACTATAATCCTACATATGGTAATTAACATATATCGGTTTTAACTTAAATATTGCTTTTTTGTCCATTTATGTATCTGAAAATCATTAATCACCTAACTTGAACTGACTGTACTGACAAAAAAATGTACTGTGTCATTTTGGCAAGTAACTTTAAAAGATGGCGTATTTAGTCTGGATTCCAAAATGTTATGACACTTGCTAGACTAACGCTTAATTGAGGACAAAAAAAAATATTTTGTTAAAAAAACCCGATTCATAGTTAATTATTTTTAATAAGTTAAAATGAGTACCAAGTGTGAGCGAGGCAGACAGTGACACCGTGATTGAGACGGATAAACACGCCATTTCGACTAGTGTGAGTGAAATAGATAGAGATACCACCCTTGTCAAGCAGTGATGAATAGGCACATCGTGCATTACTGCAGTACGTTTCGCTCTTCGCTTACCTGAATTTCTTCTGGACTAGTCTTGATCGTTGATCCCGTGATTGTGTAGTGTGAACGCCATCATGCCATCTCGATACACTGCTCAGGAATATGCTAACATGCAACTCATTTTTAGGGAATGCAGGTGCGCTGCAGCCAGACCTTATCATGGGTATCTCTCAAATGCTCAGCGTCATCCGGACCATCGAGTGTTTGTAAATGTGCACCGGTCATTCTCAGAGGTTAGATTTCCAAATATAATGGTTAGTGAGGGAAGACCCGTCATGCCCTACGAGGACGAAGTCTTACAAGCAGTCACACAAGACCCCTCGGTACATGCAATGGAACAACGCAGAGGAGTGTCCAAAATACATCACATCGAATTCTAAGGAAAAACCAGCTCCATGCGTACCATGTACAACGAGTCCAAAGTCTGCTATCCCGAGTCCAGACAGAGTGCAATTTTGTCAAACGATGTTGCAGAGGTTCAGAGAAGATCCGCGATTCTTCGAAAAAATTCTATGTTGGGACGAATCAACTTTTCAAAGGGACGGTTACATGAACCTCCACAATTTGCACGAGTGGCACATGGAAAATCCACATTTGATACGGGAAGATAGATCACAGTACCGTTTTAAAGTAAACATGTGGACGGGAATTTTGAATGGTATAATTATTGGCCCATTCAAGCTGCCGCAGAATTTGAATGCCGAGGTTTATTTAGATTTTTTGGAGAACCACTTACTGAATTTATTGGAAGATTTGCTACTAAATATTTATGCATGCATGTGGTATCAACAATATGGCTGCCCAGCGCATTATGATCGCACAGTACGAGAGTTCCTCGATCGGGAATATATCCACCTGTTGGAGGCGGTCTGGTACAATTTCGTGGCCAGCCCGTTCACCTGATTTAAATCCACTCGATTTTTTTTTACTGGGGAGCAGTAAAAGTTTATTCTAATTCGATAGAAAATTGAAGACATCAACTCCAGGAGATATGCCCGACTTATTACCAGATCATTTGTAAGAAGATGTAGAGCTTGCATTGCCGCTGAAGGCAAACAGTTTGAACGTTTGTTGTAAGACACAAGACCGGTAGATGGCGTTTAGTTGCGCAACAAACAACAGTTGTGCAAAGCGATCCTGAGAGTATAAACCAAGAGAGTGTTCTGTGTGCTCTGTGACGGGAAAAAAATTGAATGCAATGACAAGGGTGGCATCTCTATCTGTTTCACTCACACTAGTTGAAATGGTGTGTTTATCTGCCTCAATCACGGCGTCACTGTCTGTCTCGCTCACACTTGGTACTCATTTTAACTTATTAAAAATAATTAACAATGAATCGGGTTTCTTTAACAAAATATTTAGTTTGTCCTCAATTAAGCGTTAGTCTAGCAAATGTCATACCATTTTGGAATTCACACTATATACACCGTCTTTTGAAGTTACTTGCCAAAATAGCACAGAACTTTTTTTTGTCAGTACAGTCAGTTCAAATTTGGTTATTAATGATTTTCACATACGTGGATGGTCATAAAAGCAATATTTTAGTTAAAACCGATATAGTTATGTTTCAATTTTGGACCGTAATTTACAGAAGAGTTGCTCAGAGTTACGTGACAACAAAAAAATCGAAGAAAAGTAAAGATTTGTGGTCACAGTACTTGAAAGATCGTCACAGGGTGCCAGATTTCTCGATTTTTTTTGAGTGCCAATAGTTTTAAAAGTACATGACTTAGATTTTTTTTTATAATTTTGTGATAACCGACACCACTTGACCTATTACCCGTTTTCGGCTTGACGTTGAGTTTTGGGACACCCTGTCAATTCTAGCATCATATCCTCCTAATTGCAATAACCATTGTTGAAGTCGTGGATTGATATTTTAACCAATATTTTTTGCCTATAACCATTTAATGGGTTGAGGATCTGTATGTAGCTCAAATTCTTTGCCAAATAGGTAAGACCTAAATTATTTTACTCCCCAAGCAATTGATCCTTTTCGATTGTGGAGTAGTTTTTTTTCTTCTTCTTCGTTGAGTGTACGAGAAGTATAGCAAATAGGATATCCGTCTTGTGTCAGGACAGCTCTAAGCGCAAAATTATAATTTCTTCTGATTTATATTAACTCTTTTTTAAATATCGAGTAATTGGGTAGACAATTTTTACAAAGTCCTTTATAAGCTTTCTGTAATACCCAGTAATGCCAGGGAATGATTTAATTTGTTTTTGAGTTGTGGGTAATTTTAAATTTCTAATATCCTCAAAAAATAAAGTCCTACACGAAGTTTCTACCATTAACATTAACATAGCAATTTCCATTAACATGGGTCAGGGTACACCAAAGTAAGCCTTTTCTTAAATCCTCGATAAATGATGTCAACATTGGAGATAGACCTTCACTGTAGAACGATTTTTTTCTTAGAATATGCCTAGGAATCACTTTCCAAATTATCGTTGACGAATTAGGGGACACACTATATATTTTTGAATATATAGGATTGTTTGTTGTTGTAACTATTTCGTGTGTAAAACTTAACTGGTCTCCCTCTTTATAATCTCCTAGGAGTTTCAATATATCCCTTCTTTCTTACAATCTTAAATGATCTAATTTTATACTATCAAACAACTCATTTTTGCTTTTTTTCAATAGTACAAATGCTGGATATATCGAGTGGGTAGTTATTATCAACGAATAGTACGAGTATCTTATTCCCTTTAATGTCAAGGTATTTGTGCTCTAAATTAATTTTTGCTTTTAAGTACTTTCTAGGAAATTGTTCCGACTGTATTAACTTGTTTTGGAATGGGTGTAACTATTTTATTCGCTATTTTGATAAGTCCATTTATAGTCGTAAAAAATACTGGTTTATCTATAGCAACCTCACTAAAATTGCTCAATATACTGGATCGTACAATGCTTGCAGTTGAACCTGTTGTCCACTAAGCATTTAATTTTCTGATTTTCTATAGTTAAAACAATAATTGGTAATTTTTTTCCCGAGGTTCGTTGGTAAAATTTAACTCAGTTCCTTGAACGTTACCTATCTCCATTGCTTGTTCGGTAGAACGAGTATTGTTACTAGTTCGCCATGTTTGTCTCGAATTATTATGGTTGTTGAAGTTTTGCTGTCATCGAAACTGTCCAGGATTGTTAAAATTATTTGTATTGCTTTGTCGTTAGAATTTAAATTCCCCTATGTTTAATCAAAACTATGACTATGACCTTGATTATGATAATTTCTTCCACTTCTATAGTTTATTGTTTTTGTATGATTAGAGTTCCTATTACGATTAAAATTTTTTTTGTTCATTTTTGTCAGTAACCTTTTGTATGTTAGTTTTTCTATAATTACAATCTAGGGTTCTAACGTCGTCTAAAAATCTAAGCCTTGCATATCTTCTTTGTATGTGCGTATGTCACTGAACTCCTTCTAAACGGCTATACCGATTTTGATGAAACGTGTTTGAGTGGCACCCTGGATGGTTTAGATTTACAATCGGGCCCGGTATATGGGACTGCAATCGTTTTCTTTTTAATTTTTTGACGGAAAAAAGAAAGTCGGAACATGTAACCCCAAAATTTCGATGTCAGGCGGCGCGGCGCGGCGCTACAATCTTTTCCTAGGAAATTTATTTTTTTATTTTATGAGAATGTTTCATAGGTGGCGTTGATGTCGAATTTAAAGTATGCATCAAGTTACAACGCGTCGTAGCTTGGCGTTGTTTTCACATTTCAGTTTTAGTTTGCTGTGTTTTGATATTCCATGTATCACAATTGCGTGAGTATTAAATGTATTATTCATCAAGAAAATATATTGAAATAACGTTTTAAATTATAAATGAAGTGTACTTAAACACATATCTAAGTACATTGTGCAAATGTGCAAGGTGCAGTGTTGAAGTGAATATCTTACATGATCTTCCATAAATTGCAATTATACAGGGTTTAGGTTTTCGTCCTAATAGCTGAAGATTCCTGAAGTTATGGCAAAAAAAAATTGTATTGCCGGGGGTGGCTATTTTCACACCCCCCCCCCCCCCCTCCCCCCATGTGCTTAAAATGAGGAACCTCTGATCTTAAGGTAAAACTTCTTAAAAGGCCGTAGCTTTCTAACTGATTTAGCTTAAGAAACCCTTGTCCACATTTTTCAAAGAGAATTTGATTGTACATAAAATACTAAAATTTCGTCGAGTTCGATGAACGCCAGCCAAAATTATTGCATTTTAAGGGTAACATTTTGAAAAATCGTTGGACCAATTTCATCAGAAAAATGCGTTTATCTCGGAATTTTCAACTTTTAGGTTAACTTATTTTATCAAAACTTTTGTTTTCTCTTCATTATCTACGATTTTTATGTATGACTTTTCCACCTACGAACAACAAAAGTTATTGCAAACAACTATTTTATTCAGGCAAATGGGCCACAAAATAAATCTAATATCCCTTTAAATAGTTTTTGTGGTCCTAAAAAGGACCATCACGCTTTAAGACTTCAAAACGCCCATGCCCATTTTCGAAATGTTGCCCATGCCTTTGGATGCACGTTCTAGCGCGTTTTATGATTTCAGACCGCAAATTAATGTTTCGTAAAATGGCTCTTGGCTCCTCTGCCACTGTATTTATTCCCTCTTGCAGCTCTTCCCGGCTTGAAATCTAAGTCAAATAAACCCTGTCTTTATGGCTCCCCAGAAAAAAAATTCAGACGCCTCAAATTTCTAATTCGCTTGACATTTGCAATGACTAACATTGTCCATTTGTGGATTGGACCTAGAAAATCCGTGCTTCTGACATGGCCAATTATATGTTGCGTGTTCTCGCGTTGGCAAACCATCAAGTTTGTTCATTTATACACCCCAGAGATTGACGAAAAACATTGTTCATCAACTCGCATTTAGATAAAAAATAAACAAACTTCGCTTCGTTTAGTATTAAAGTTCAAACTGTACTTTTTTACTTTAATAAAAATATGAATGTCGTAAAAATGAGTAGAGTTTTTTCTTTGTTTGCTATTGTTTAATCAAAATGAAAATCGTCCAAATTTGCATTCAATTGGCGTTGGAAAGGTGTCATATTCTTCTGCTACTCGCGGTCCATCTTTAATGTACCTACAAATGGTCTAGTAGATTCACAGTATAGAAGCGTTTATTTTCATGGACCCACTAATATCAGGCAAGTCAACGTTCGGACAAGACAGCGTCTGTCGGGTTAGCTAGTGAATTATAAATATTTATCATGCTAGCATTCTCTTCTATTGTATATGGGCTCTAATGTTGCCATCAATCTTTTCTATTAAAATTTCTGTTAAATCTCTATCTACATTTTCTGGTTTGTAAACTGCGGTCTTTTTGTCATCAAAATTATATAGTTCACTTAACTGGTAACCTATATTTCTAAATTCCTCAAAAAGTTCTCTTAAATTACTAACGTTGTCGTAACGGCAATAGTTAAATAACTCAGCATAACTTCTATGCGGTTGAAAGTACTGCCTCTACTTAGCTTTAACACCACTCCAATCTGTCTCCAAGTTGTCTGATATATCTCGCCGCCTCGCCTTGTACTTTTTCGTTCATCACAATTTACATTCCAAAGAATTGTAGTTGTACACTCGGGGCGCAAAGTGTTGATGTAGTTTCCATTGATTTGATGTATGATGTCAGAGAATACCATATTCATTGGTCCCATTGAATAGGTTTAATTGTCTGAATTGGCTTAGAAGACTTTCAGGGCTTAATACTAGTTGAGTCGCAACATTTTGTCGTGAGGTTTGTTGCTGATGCTCTGCCAACTTTTGCTCTTGCAACAAAACTTCTTGATGAATCAACTACGTTGAATTTCTTGCTGCAGATCTTCCGTTTCTGGTTCTTCACTTGTCTCACTTAAGTTTCGGTTTTTGTCAAAAATGTCTGATCTTATTTTGTTCTTTCAATCCACTTCACTTCACTACACTTTTTTCACAACTTTGTTATTTACGCATTTACGTTATTTACGTTATTTATCATTCTATTAATGGATCCCTTTTCTTTTGAATGGGATCCTACCGAGTGCGCCAGTTATTGATCTTAAAATCAATTATTAAATAAAACACAAACAGAACTGCGGTTCCACTCCAACTCTTATGAGCGTTGCTTTATTATTATTTTAAAAATAGAGCATAATAAAGGAGTGTCCTTTTCGCCGGTTAGCAGCTCTTATTTAATTGCATATTTAGCTTTAATAAGTTCAATGTCGTTGCTCAGACGTTGAAATTTCACCTGCAGTGTTTCCGCTGCAGTGCCTAGCGTAAGCATTTTTTATTGATGGGGCAGTGATCGGTGCTGACGTAACTCGCGCCATTTCTGCTTGCGGCTAATTGTTCTTTATTTTATTTTAACATGCGAGAAACAGTTGCTGTTGAGATGTATTGCCGAACGATCAACGAGTTTCATTGGTTTCCTCTTCTCCAGAACTAACCTAACTTGACATAATTTTACGGGGTTACCTCATAACAAAGGCTTATAATAACAATCCCCGAACAATTCAGACACAACAGGAAAAAATCTATGTGAAGTTGCGGCCTTGCTCTTAAATATTTGCGAATGTAAGGGTCCAACAGTAAATTGTTCCGAAATTGTCTTTGAAAAATCAGATCTGCAACCAAGTTCTAATTTATAAATATAAATATATATTAAGATACAAGTTGAATTTTAATTGAATTTTAAACTCTGAAAATTTCCGCTGACGACTTCGAAATTTTAGACCAACGTTCTCAAGACGGGTTTGAGGTCTGCTAAAGAATCGATCTGTAACAACATGGACTTCGATGAGTTGAATAGAAAGTTTGTTCAAAGAAACGTCAACACAAAGGCGCTACTTGTTTACTTTGAAGCGAAACGGTCGCAAACACATAAGCAGGCGACATAAAGACGATTCAAGGAACACGATCGATCGTGATCATACAGGCAAACGACAATGCCAACGGAGTAGGGGAGACAAAAATAAAAGAAACGATTTTTTTTTTGTTATGTATAAGGGTAAGTCACGTACGCACACGAAGGGTATACAAGAACAAAGGAAACGGGGAGTGTTGATCAGGCGTCAAGGGGAATACACCATGCTCAAATTAAATTCATTAAAAGTGGCACAGTTAAATCGTTTGCTGAGTGGCCGGAAATAAAGCTGCAAAAGTAGCAAAATTGATGGAAGCTTACGGCTCAGATGAAATCAGCAATGACGAATTTGATGAAGATGAAGTTCCAGATTTCCAAAGGAAGATAGACGACCTGCGGGACATAGTTGCGAATTTGCAACCTGCAACCCGACCTGCAAATCTTGAGAGGCATGAACTAGCGAAGGTACAACGCGCAGGTACAAGCAGCGACATGGTTCAAAAGGAGCGAGAATCAGCAGCAGCGCCGACGACGGAACAGGCAGCCAACTCAACAGTCAATGATGTAAACGATGAGCAGGAGGAAGAACTACGAGTAACTACATCATCAGCTTCTCTGGTCTCCGTATCTTCAAGACAAACGACACCAACACGGAATGCAAACGGGAACATCGGGCAATGGCATCAATCCAATCGAACTCAGGATATAGTTGGAGTGCTTCCAGATTTCAACCCCCTTAAAGAGAATATAACGTCAAACCAGTTCTATCGATGAAGTAGAACAGATGCGGCAATTGTACTCTTGGAGCGAAGAAGCGGTAATACTTGCAGTGCAACACAAACTCGGGGGGGTAGCTAAAGAATGGGCCAATGCGCAGCCGGTTTTCCGCACGTGGTCACAATTCACGAAGGCTCTAGCAGCGGATTTTCCTTGTTTCGTTAATGTGGTTGAGGTGCATAGAGAATTGTCAAAACGTAGGCAACTCAATGCTGAACATTGGACGTCGAGGTAAGTTAGACGAACCTTTTTTGATTTCTTACATTGTCGATGGAGTCAACGATATCTCACTTACACGCACGCTACTTGCCATGAATCTCCAATCATGCAACGACCTGTTACGGTCGCTGGAGATGCATTGCAGAAACGAAAACAGCACCAGAAAGTCAGGAGGTCCTGTACAACAACGGTAGCAAGGGCGTGCAATGTTTCAACTGCAACGAGTTTGGTCACATAGCTGCGAAGTGCCCAAAACCTCACGAAGCGAAAAATTGTCAGATGTCCACTAAGGCGAGTATTTCTAAGATCGAAGTTACATCGTCATTAGAAGAATTCGTGCCTCCAGTGATCTTAAAGGTTAAGCTAGAGGAAAAGGAGTACTCAGCATTTGCAGATACGGGCAGCGATGTCTCTCTCATTCAAGAATCTCAAGTTCCGGACATTAAACGATATCCAGCAAGAAAGCGCCTGATTGGTTTCGGAGGATCCGAAATTGAAGTTGCAGGAAAAATCATGACACGCATCGTAATGGACAACCGTAACAAATACGTCACACTGTACATTGTCCCGGACAGAATACTCCCTTATGAGATACTACTGGGACGTGACGTGCTCTGTAAAGATGTTCATTCTATAGTGGTCGCATCTGGGGTGCTACTACTTCATGCAACTGAGGACCATTCATTTACGATAGGATTTGGAGTGGAAGATTCCATAATATGTAATTTTAAGGATTTTTTTTTTGAAAAGGCATAAAAGATGAAAGAAATTTAGGGTTATGGAAACACATTCTAGAATCGATAACATGTAAGCCCAAGGTATTTAAATCCTGTAACGTTTTCAATTTGGAAACATTTTTGACTGCAGTTAAGATTCCTAGAAAACGTTATATTGGAAGAGTTTGGAGAAAAGACGCAGCCCAGTAGCTTAAATTTTTGGCATTCAACGAACATGAAAACGAACTTCGGGATCAAAATCATTTGCGCTGAAAAACGGAAAACCATTATTTTTGTGTTGACTAGTTTATGCACCGCAAATCATATCCCAAGCAGGTTCAATACGAATTTAAGTAAGTAACTTAGGCGGCGCTACAGTCCGGGATGGACCTGGGCCTCAATCAATAAGCCCCTCCAGTTTGAATAACTGCCTCTAGTTTCGCGCTCCAAGTTGGTTGAGGTCCCCTTGCACTTGCGCGCACCATCTAAGGCTAAGTCTTCCTCTACTGCGTTGTCCCTCCGGATTAGAGTGGAAGATTCTGCGGGCTAGAGCGTTGGTGTTCATTCGCTGTACATGTCCCAGAGACATCTCAGATGCCCAATGTGCAGTTTTTTTTGACCAGGTCGGTGTCGCTATACAGCTTGTTGAAACGTCTCCTCCAGAACCCGTCAACGCATACGAGACCAAATATCTTACGAAGAATTTTTCCCTCAAAATTACCAAGGATATCTTCATCCGCTTTAGAAAGGGTCCATGCTTTGGAACCATAGAGCAGGACCTGGATTACAAGGGTCTTATATAGAGTTTCCTTGGTTGTTCGGGGGAGGGCCATACTATTGCACATAGTTGCTTTCTCAGCTCAAAGAAATTCTCAATTGGCAAGCGTTATTCTTCATTTGATTTCTGAAGACATATCGTTTTCAGATGTGATAACAGAGCCGAAGTAGACAAAGTCCCTTACTAGCTCAAAGTTATAGTTGTCGATTGTGATATCCTGGCCAATTTCGTCGACATTGGGTGTCCCTTCTTGTTGACAGCATATACTTTGTTTTGCCTTCGTTTATCGCTAGACCCATTTTTTCCGCTTCTGTTCCTCGCAAACGCATCAATAATATCAATATCATCGAATTATGCAAGCAATTGAACAGACTTTTGAGAGATCGTACCTCGTGGGTTGGCTTGTGAGTTTTATACAATTCTTTCAACTACGATGTTAAAGCAGTCACATGATAGCGCGTTGCCTTGCCTAGACAAGGCTCTGTATAGCTCATCTCTGTAGATGATGTCATATGTGGCTTTAAAATCGATTAAAAGGTGGTGAGTATCAGGCGCAATACAGCAGGCAAGATCTTACATATATGTGATATTTAGGAGATTGATACCTCTATAGTTGGCGCAGCTTAGAGGGTCTCCTTCCTTGCGAACCAGGCAAACGATGCTGAGGTTCTATTGATCAGGCTTACATTCATCCGACCAAATCTTGGAAATAAG
Organism: Volucella zonaria; assembly: GCA_963966105.1. Classification (NCBI taxonomy): domain Eukaryota; kingdom Metazoa; phylum Arthropoda; class Insecta; order Diptera; family Syrphidae; genus Volucella; species Volucella zonaria. The sequence goes on along the minus strand of OZ014530.1, from coordinate 86,783,704 downwards.
TTGGTATATGCTCTGTATGCTCTCTACCATGTCATCTCCTGCTGCCTTAAATAGTTCGGCGGGTAGGTCGTCCGGCCCGGCAGCCTTATTCGACTTTGGTTTAGATATTCAAATTAGATAGCTCAAACCGCCACAGTGTTCAGTCGCCCTCTTACTTTATTCCATAATTATGAATTTCCTTAATCTGCCTCTGCTGAAGTGGATTCCATAGGTAGGCAACTAGACCATATTTTCACTAGCGATCCCATTAACTCCACAGTAACGTTTCGTTCCTTTACTCTTTCAACTTCTTCTCTCATTTTTCCATAACCCTCCACCCCAGTCCACTTCTTCCCCTACCATCCCTTCTTACAACTCCCATAAAGCTAATTTTCGTAAAATCAAAATCTATCTTAGCAAATCTTCTTTTGATTTTGCCAACTTATCCTTATCTGATGCTGTCTCCATTTCTTACAGTGAAATATTTAATTCCATTTCTTTTTACGTCTCCTTTTCTATGCATGGAACATCATCTACTTCCCCTCCCTGGTATAACAGAAGACTGCGTTCTTTACGAAACAAAATAAATAAATTATGGGCAGTTTTTCTTCGCACCAATTCTTATTATGACTACTCTAACTATATTGGAACACACCTCCAATAGCTCTAGAACTGACTCTATCAGTGCTTTATCGACACAGCGCAGACCAACCTTATCAACGATCCTAAGATATTTTATCAATTCGTCAACTGCAAAAGAAAATCAGTCGATTATCCCCCTTTCTCTCGTTCGATAATATATCAACAACCGACCCACATACTATTGCCCACTATTTCGCAAACTTTGCTGACAACTTCTTCGTACCCGACCCCATATATTTCAAGTACTTTCCCAATTTCTCCATTGGCCCCTCTATCTCCCAATTTTTGGATCCAACCTTTATCGAAGAAAAGTTACAAAATCTCAATGATGAATTTTTACCCGGGCCAGACGGGCTCCCTGCAATATTTCTCAAAAAGTGTGCCTCCAATCTTTCGCACCCACTTACCTTCCTATTTCATCTGTCCCTCACACAAGGGGAATTACCCCAAATTTGAAAGACCTCTTTCATAACCCCGATTAACAAAAAGGAATCAAAGAATGAAGTAACCAACTACCGACCTATTGCTAAGCTTTCTTACATACCTAAAATGTTCGAAAATATTTTATATGAAGCTCTAAGCTATCAGTGCAAGTCACTTATATCATCCAGTCAGCATGGATTTCTGAAAGGTAGATCAACTACTACAAATTTAGTTGAATTCGTATCCTTTGCACTTTCAGCCCCGGAAAATGGCAAGGAAATGGATGTTATTGCTATAGATTTCACTTAGATCTTCGATAAAATATCACATCAATTGGTCCTTTTAAAATTATCTTCCCTCGGTTTTCACCCCATATTGTTGAAATGGATATTTTCTTATCCGAAGAACCGTTATTACCTATAGCGTTCGCTTTAGGTCGGTTTTCTCAACCTCGTTTTTAGCCACTTCTAGCGTCCCACAAGGCAACCATCTAAGACACTTCTTTTTCATTTTAACTATAAACGATCTTGACAGTATTATTAAACACTCCATATCCATTTACGCCGATGACACTAAGTTCTCCAAGACTACTTCTTCAGCTCAAAACTCTATTCTCCTTCAATATGACCTCGATAGGTTTCCACTTGGTGTATAAAAAATTGCTTTGAGCTTAATGTCTCCAAAAGTCAATCTAAGACTTTGTTTCGTAAGTGCAATCAATCTTCCCTTCGACTTTATTTTCTCCATGACCAACCTTTACCCCAGGTTTACTTCCTTCCCAACCTTGGAGTATTATACGATAGAGAGTTAAACATCCGTTCTCATATTGAGATGATAATACTTAAAGCCAACTCATCGGTCGGTTTTAACAAACGTTGGTCTAAGGAATTTTGCAACCCTTATGTGGCGAGATCACTTTACATTACTCTTATGACCCCTTTTTTTTACTTTCCTATCGTGAGCGCCTCAAGATTCTTAACCTGAATACCGTAGAAAAACGCATAGACGTAGCTGACATTCTCTTCCTATATCAACTGCTCTTTGGTTCTGTGGATTGCGCTGCCCTTTACAACTCTATTTCCTTCAACACAAACCCTCATAATTTGCGCTGTCCTCGTCTCTTCTATATTCCAACCCACCGCACCTCTTATGGTTCTAACGAACAAATCTCCCGCATGCTCCGTAGGATGAACTCCAACTCCATCCCCCCCCCTTTTCGATTTTAACCTGAGCACATCTCGTCTTAAACCGGATCTCCTCCACCATTCCTTTACTTCCTAACCTTTAACTGTTTTTAGGTTTTAAGTCCTAGTTTTGAAGTTAGTCTAAGCTTACACAATAGTAAATGAAATAAATTGGGGCCGTCAGCCCCCACCAAATTCAAATTCAATTCTATCCTCACTTCATTTTGGTCGGGTGGACGGAATTCTTGACGTAAGTATTGAATAGTTGGCTCTGCCTGACAGCGGATTAGTGTCGTCTTGGCCGCTTAGCAGTCCGCATGGTTTCCTTGTTCATCTCTACAGGTGTCCGTTCGGGTCTTATTAACCTGACATGTTCTGTTTACCTTTTGGTAAGCTTGTGAACATTATTTCTGGAGTAGCACCTCTCGATCGCGCGCTTCCCATGCTGTTTATTTTTCTCCAGAGAAGCCGATGTTCTTCCCTCCTCTTTTGCTCGTAGAGCTCACGAGCCGCTCTCGTCCTCGTCAAGAATTAAATTTACTAAACAGTAGGTTAAGTCTATATATCGGCAAAAGCGGTAAGACGGCCTTTGAAAGTAACTTGATTTATACGTTTTATTCTACTCTTTGAGATCCACCCTGAAGATATCACTCGAATTTTCATAAAACCTTGAAAGCCAACACTTTTAATCCACCGCAGCAAAATTTCATGATTTACCATGTCAAATTCTATGGTAATATCAACAAATAGACCACTTGTTAAATTTTTATCATCCTAGCCCTTGAGGATTTTTGTACCTTTTTGAAATCCAAATTGAAATGAGCTAAAGAAACATGTGGGTGGCCGTGGGTCAAGTGGTAGTGTGTTGGCTTCCCAATGGGACGGTTCGGGGTTCAATACCAGCCGTGACCGAAAGACTCTTTTCAGGCAACTAAAATCTTGTGAGATGAATGGTTGCCTAAATATAACATCAAGTCCAATTTACACTACTAATTTAGTCTCCCCATTAAATGTTGGATGCCACCCTTGGAGCGAAGTAACCACTGAGCCCAAGAATCTTTCTCTCTCTCTCTATCCAATTTTCCGAAAAACTTAACACGTGCTCCGGCATTTTAAGAGTAGTAATACCCTCTTGAGTGTTAAGTTCTTTTACAAAAAAAAAATGTTTTATTCAGAAAGCTGACGACCCTATTTTTTTATAACTTTTTCAAAGACTTTACTAATTGAAGGAAGAAACGAAATTGGCCTATAGTTTATTATCACATCCGCACTCTTATGAGCTTTGGGGGAAACTCTAGATAAGGCAATTTTATTAAAAATATCCGCTAGGACATCAACATCAACAGGAGCTTGAATTTTTTAGAGTGCCTATCATTTTTAACAACTCTAAGCCGGTAATCGGCTCAGCTTAGAGCACTTTCGAACCGATTGCTTAAGAGGGGTTCGAATGAGCAAGGTTGAAAAAGTAATTACTGAAAATTTCAGCAGCTTCAAGTTTATCCTAAACGATACAATCGTTAAAGCGAATCGTTGTAGGTTTATTCGAGGAAGAAGGCTTATTGAGATTGTTATTGACTAGTTTTCATTCAGCTCTTACGAGTAGATTCCCTATAACTTCAATTTTATTTTCAATTCAATTTCAGTATACTGTGTATGTCATGTAAAGAAGAGAGTAGGTTGATGACTGACTGTTTATTGAGATATGAATGTATGATTACATATACAAGTGAATACATAGCTATAGCATGAGAGAGCATACTCTCACGCTACATCTCCCCTTTTTTTTTCAAAATTCAGAAATGAACAAAATTAAACTTAATTCAAAATTATTTTTAAGTGTGAACAAAAAGTATTTAAAAATATTTAAATCAAAATTACGAGTAGATGGAAAACAAAATTCAAATTCAAATATAGATAATAGTACAAAATATAATAAATTCGAAATATACATTTGATGCAAAAGTTCTTCTTCTTTAAAAGTTTTACTTTCTCAAGGTCTTGCCAGAGCGTAATACTATTGTTGGTATAGGCTGTTGAGGTACTGGATTGGATAGGCTTTGTTGTGCTTTGGTTCTTGATCGAGTGCATGGGATGTTGGTTGTTGGTGTGATTTCTGGTTGTGTGTTGTCATGTGAGGTTGTTGGTAATTTCTGGTCGATTTTGGTATTCTTGTTATCTTGTGGTACAATGCTCGGGAATAATGTCTACTTTTGTGTGTTGGAGATGGATTGTGTTGCGGCGTTTTACTTTTCCGTCATCAGTTTTTACTATGTATGATCTTGGTTGGGAAGATTTTCCTAGTATTGTACCTGATGACCACCTTCGGTGCCCTTCTTGAACTCGAACTTTATCGTCTGGCTGAAACTGAGCAAAGGATTTAATAGATTTATCAGCATATATTTTTTGGTGGTTTCGCATCTGAGTTATTTCTTCATGTACGTTGTTAACTACTCTTGGAGTTAGTTCGCTTTTGGCTATAGGTAAATCACATCGAGTTTGTCTGCTGAATAGACGCTGGCTTAGAGATTTCAGTTCGGGTGATGTAGCATACTCTCACGCACTCTCATCCTCCGGATAGTTTCTGCAATCACGACGTAAAGCATCTGCAATTCCTATTTCTTTTCCCTTGAGGTACTTTATAGTAGGCGAATATTGCATAACTTCAAATAGCATCCTCTGAAATCGATGAGGCGACGAGTGTAATGGTTTCTTTGCAATTGCCTCCAGGGGCTTATGATCAGTTTCGATGACGAGGGGCTTGCCGTAGATGTATTCTCTGAACTTGGAGCATGCAAACTGCATTGTCAGTGCTTCCTTCTCAATTTGAGGATATCTCTGTTGCGCTTCAGTCATCGCCTTTGAAGCATACGCCACTGGGCAATCATCTTGTAATAGAGCAGCACCTAGACTGTGTGAACTTGCATCTATTTGCAATGTTACGTTTTTATTCCTATCATAGAATTTCAGAACAGGTGTATTTGAAAGTGCATGCTTCAGAGATTCAAATGCATCCGTTTGCTCCTGAGTTCACTGCCATTCAACGTCAGTCTTCAGATGTTTCCTCAATGGATATGTTATATGAGAAAAATGTTTTGTAAATTTAGTTAAATAAGTTGCCATACCCAAAAGTCTCATGAGTTCCGTCCTATTTTGTGGCGTTTTCAAACGGCTGATTGCGCTGATCTTTTCATCATCTGATTTTACTCCGTCGGAAGACAATACATGTGGCAAAAACTTTATTTGTTTGACATTATAAATGCATTTGTCTTTGTTCACTTTGAGACCGGCTTGCGAAATTTTATATATGACTTCGTTCGTGAGTTGTATTAATTCCTCTTTTGTTTCGGCGTGAATAAGGATGTCATCAATTGCACACTCTGTATTCTTGCAGCCGTCGAGAATTTGACACATCATGTTCTGAAATATTTCAGGAGCTGAAGCTAGTCCGAATGGCAATATCTTATAAGAATACCTGCCCCATGGCATGGCCATCGTCAAAAAATCGCTCGTTCGCTCGGTTACTGGGATTTGCCTGAATCCTTTCTTCATATCCAGGATCGTAAAATACTTTGATCTTCGGATTCGCGCCGCAATTTCTTCAATCGTTCTCAAAGGATGTTGTCTACGGAGATATTTTTATTAATGTCCGATGGATCCATGCAAACACGTATTTTATTCTTTTGTTTAAGCACAACCATCGGCGAGACAGCCAGAGTAACCTGGAGATCTTTACTAAAACTCCCATCTTGACCATTGTGTCAATTTCTCGCTTCACCTCGTCTCTGATGGAGTGTGGTATTTTACGTGCTGGGTATATGTTAAGCGATGGATTTTGTATGAGATCGATGTCATAAATGAATTTTTGAGCACAACCTAGACTTTTGTATACGCTTTCATCTGCATGTATTTCTTGTACACGCATTGCAAGATTAAGCATTTCACATGCCTTTTTATCAAAAATTGGATTCACCGGATGATCGACGACTTTAAACAACACTTTTCGCATCAGGCCAGCCACCATGCATTTGATAACTGTTTCACCAGAAACATTCTCATTACAACCATTGAAAGCAACTAACTTTTTTGTGTTGGAAAGTGTTATTTTCGCAGACAATTTAAAGGCTAAATCTTTGCTGATGACGTTACACTGTGCACCAGTGTCCAGCTTTACTTTAATTTGAATGTTATTGAGCTTTACGTCTTCAAACCAATCGTCATCACTTTTGCTATTTGAAAACGACAGAACTAAAAGACTTTCATCCGAGTCTAGGTCAGATGAATTTTGTCCCACTGTGTTCACCGTTTTGTTGTTTTTTGCATATGTACACAGTTTAGCAAAGTGTCCCATTCGCCTGCACTTACTGCATTTTTTGTTAAAAGCGGGACATTGATTGTGTTGATGTATATAACCACATCTTTTGCAGGTTGATTCTGTTTCAACGGAGGAGGGATTTGAATACACTTTTTGATTGTTCTTCTCATTAAATTTGTGTGCAAACAGTGATTAGGTCTAAACACAGTATGTATTGCAAGCGAATCGTCTTTGTGAAGTTTTTGAAGCTGTTTAGTTCCAATTCATTTGCTTTGCATTTTTTTAACGCATCCTCTAATTTAATGTCATCGGTGGCTAAAAGTTGTTCTCTAAGAGAATCATTATTTATGCCAATTATTATTTTATCTCTCAAAATTCTGTCTTGTAAGGAACCATAACTACACTTTTTGATCTGAAGAGTTGCCTTTGCAATAAAATTATCAAAAGATTCGCCTTCCGATAGCATGATTTTATTAAATACATATCTTTCAAAAGTAATGTTGTTTTGGTAGTGAAATGAGCCTCGAATTTTGCTCTAATGGAGGTAATTGACCTCGCTTCAGCAGTTGTTAGAGTAAACGAATTAAATATGTTTATAGCATCTGGGCCGATGCTTGACATAAATGTACCTACTTGGACGAACTCTGATTTTTTATCCAACTCTCGTGCTGCAGCAAACCAGTTATACTGCTGCAACTAATTCTTCCAAGCCAAAGCCATATTCCCCGTAACTTATAATGGTTTCGGAGGTCTCGCATACCCTTCCCTTGCTGTTGGATGGTTGATAGGGACAGCACCAGCATCACCCGGCATTTTCGATTTTATTTATTTATTTTTTTTTTTAGAAGTATTCTAATTACTTTTTTAAAAAGTATTCCAATTAGTAGATATTTTAAAACTTCTGACACCATGTCATGCAAAGAAGAGAGTAGGTTGATGACTGGCTGTTTATTGAGATATGTATGTATGATTACAATATACATATACAAGTGAATACATAGCTATAGCATGAGAGTGCGTGAGAGTATGCTACAGTGTAAAGATGCATTATCTTTTCAGGTAGTGATAAGCTTATGTATATGAGGTAATAAAAATATAGAATAAAGCTGCTATGAGTGTTTTAGTGAGAAGAATTCTTGTTTTTATCGGAGTGAGGGTTCGAGTTGCCCACAGGGAGCGAAGGATACCATGAACTTTGCCCGCAGATTTATTGATGTGATCGCTCCATGTTAAACATCAGCATATTCTGTTGCGACCAGCTAAAAATTGTTTCCAAGTCAGAGTTTAACTGGAGAACGCAGAAGTCGATCGAGTCAAGTGAACAGCTGTTGCGTAATTGGGTATCGTAGGCATATTGTGGCACTCCACACGAATTGGGAAGAAATTCGGACATTCCACCATTCACAAATACTGCTTGATGGCGACCTACGAGATACGAAGCCAAAAGTCTCACCGCTGAAAGGGAAAACTGGAATTAGCTTGAAAGTTTATCGCATAATATAGCGTGCTTGACGGTATCGAATGCCTTTGAGAAATCAAGGAGGACTAGAAACGTAAGCTGATCATTATCTAAGTTACGACTTATGTAATCTACTACCGTTAAAAGAGCTGTGGTACAGCTGTGTTTAGCGCTGAAGCCGGATTGTTTAGATGTCAATACTATAGATTCTTCGCGTTAAGATACATATGGTATTTATTTGTTTCTGCATAATTTTTTCGAAGAGTTTAGATAGGTATGAAAGTATCGCAATTGGCCGAAAGTCATTACCTGTAGGGTTCTTAGGAATAGGTATTATTTTGGAATTCTTCCAGACTGAAGGAAACACACCTATAGTTAATATATGATTAAAGATATGGGTAACGTACGGTAATATAGTATTATGGGAAGAATAACCTTTATAAACTTGGGGTGCATTTCATCGACTCTGACTGAGTTAGATTTAATGGAAAGTATGTAGACTCTACATCACATCCGCCTGCTCTACAGCAGAAAACTTGAAGGTTTCGAAAGGCGTTGTACTGGTGCCAAAGTTGTGGTTGGGACCATTAGGAGGAGGATAAGCAATCGAAGGGGAATACGACACAAAGTTTTTGTTGAGTACGTTACCATCGACATTGTCAGAAAGGCTACTCTTTTGCTTAGCCACGCCAATCTCCTTGAGTTTCTTCCACAACTGTTTACCAGACAATGACGTGTTTAGGACTTTACGATAAAGCTGTGTTTTAGCAGCGCGAATTTTGCAGACAACGTTATTACGGAGAGTTCGATATTCTCTGAGATGCTCGTCTATTCTAAAGCGCTTCCATCGGTCATAAGCCTCGTCACGTTTTTTCCATTTAGTCCATGTCTTGATGTTTTTGTCTTTAGGGGTACGTGATTGTTGAAAAGTTGAAGGACTTTGGTTTGTAAGAATTCGACTTGTTGATTAGGTGAGGACATGAAATATAATTGCTCCCAGTTTATGCTGCGCACGTCGTTTTCCAACACCAAGTAGTCAACATGTTTGACATCTCCAAAATTAAATGTATTGGCTGAAACCTGGTAAGTAAAATCAAATGTAAGGTAGATAAGGTCGTGTTTTGAGAACGCAGGAGCTGACAATTGTTCATTAAAAAGAATTTTTCTTGTTTCGCTAACGAAGAAGACATCAAGTAGTGTACTAGCAGAGTCTGTAAAGTAAGTTGGTGTAGTGGAGTTAACAGGAGAAAGGTTAAGTGAACTCGTATTATCGATAAATTTATTTTAATAAAAGATAGCCCAGCATTTTGGAACTTAATATTTTATTTGTAATCAGAGACTTTGTACTTATTTTTCAAATTAACATTTATGGGATGTCTAATAAATTTCAATCGGAGTTTTTTTTTTACCGATTATGCACTAGGTCCAGAGATATCCAGAGTTTTAAAATTTTGGGCTATTTTCTTTTAAACTTGAAGTAAGGCTAGAGTTTCAAATACGACGGGTTAGATATTTTATACAAAGATCGTACGAAATCGAGGTTTTGACATGGGTACCGTTTCGATCACCGACGAGTGCACACGTCACTCACTGCATTCGTCATATCTCCTGTGCTGCACCAAAAAAAAAAAAAAAAAAGTGATCACCGCGCGCGTGTGCAAAAAATAAAAAAAAAAATCTAAACCAGTGTGCAGTGCAATTTAAAAAAACCAAAAATATCAAACAGTGCGGGTATCCCACCTCTCCCGCTCCTGGTCTTAGTACTGTTGCTTGGACTCGGTCACTGCCGTTACTGTATTTATCATACGGTACTTGCAGTAACTGAGTGTATGTAACAACTGATGGATAGCGGGTTGAGTGTGAAAATTTTGTTGGTGCACTGTTTCATATTGTTGTAAGGGCATAACACCTACCGCAATTTGATTCGGTAAATCATCGTCAGAATTTTCACTTCGCAGCCTTGCTTAGTATCGTCGGTGTTTGTGTTTACTGTGTTTTTTTTTTTAATTATGACCAGGAAATTCAGGGTGGACATAGCCAATATACGCGGGCTAAAAATTAATCACTTTTCTGTGTACGTCCACGTCTGTAAGTACCAACCAGATGTTTTGGCACTTAGTGAAACACAAGTAGATCCTCGCCCACACCTCTCAGATCACTCTGATCTGAAGCTACCTGGCTACGAACTAGTGCCACTATTCTTCTCTCACCGCGGTCTTGCCGTCTATGTGCATACTGATGTAGCTTACCAAATTCCACCACAATGTAGTCCCTGTTCCAATCCGGAATTCAATTTCATGTGGTTAAAATTCCATCTCCGTAAGCAAATTATACACTACTGCTTTATTTACAAAAGCCCCAAACTGGACAGCAACTCGACCTTTCACGAGCTTGACTCCATTCAAAGAATTGTATCATACTGAAATCGTGATTACGGGCGATTTTACAACTCTACACAATTCTGGTTGGCTTCGACATTCTGGGCAGATTACACCCGAAGGACGGTGTGTTAATTAAAATTTAAACGAGCCAGAAATGACTGGAACGTCTTTCTCAAGCATGTGAAATTCCAATACGACCAAAAACTTAGGCAAAAATTACTGCAATGTCCCAAAGGCAGTAACAATTTTTGGTCATTCGTCGAAATCATTAGAAATTCTGCCTCATCCTCCATCCCAACGCTCATTTACAATGACATTCCAGCTGTCAGCTCTTTGGACAAGGCCAATCTGCTTGCTGCACACTTTGCGGCTAGCTCAACACTCCCAGATTGTGGTTTGTCCCCGCCTACACTTGAGTGTATCGAATCTACAATGGGACGAATCCACTTTCGCACTCGTGTAGTAGCAAGAGTACGCAAAGATCTCAACATGCATAAATCCGCTGGTCCAGATGGTATATCTCCCCTTCTTCTGAAGAGATGTTCTTCCTCGCTGGCAAAACCACTGCGTAGGCTTTTTCATCAATTCTACCCTTTAGGACTCTTTCCGAGCAGATGGAAAACAGCATTTGTCCAGCCTGTCCCTAAAACAGGCAAATTTTCTTACTTCTCCTCCTATAGATCAATTGCACTTACGTCCCTTCTCTCCAAGATCATGGAAACGCTGATAAACCGTCAGCTCATGAAATATCTCGAAACACGAAAACTTCTCAATGACCGGCAATATGGTTTTCGTAGCAACAGGTCCACTGGTGATATGATGGCATGTCTCACCGAAAAGTGGAACCAAAGAACCAAAGCGTACATCAATCTGGCGAAAGCAAGATAGTTGCACTTGATATTTCTAAGGCATTTGACATAGTTTGGCATCAGGCTCTTTTGTCGAAAATGCGTGCTTTTGGGATCGATGACTCTTCAATTACCTTTCAGAATGTTCAATTCAAGCTGTCTTGGACGGTTTCAAGTCTGATATTCACAAAGTAAATGCTGGTGTGCCCCAGGGCTCCGTTCTGTCTCCGACACTCTTTTTAATTTTCATTAATAATCTCTTGTCTCCTACTTCTAATCCAATGTATTCCTTTCCTGATGACAGTACTCTTTGCTTTGCATAGTCTTTCCCGGCCTCGCGCCCCTGCTCTTCGGCTGTAGAACGGGAACGGCAGCGTATGTTAAGCTCACTAAATTCCGATATTAGCAGTATAACCAATTGGGGAACTATCAACCAAGTGGAATTTAATGTTTCCAAAACTCAATGCTGTTTTCTGTCGAAACTCAAATACCCAGCCGTTATTGATGAATGGCACTTACATCGTCAAAACCGATAAACTTTCCATTCTCGGTATGTATGTCACTGACAACTTACGTTGGAATGACCACATATTCGATTTCGCCAAAAATGCTGCGAAATGTCTAGGTTTCCTCAAGCGATGTAAAAAATATTATACCCCCTCTGATCTGGCCACAATATATAAGGCTTTCATCCGTCCAAAATTGGAGTACAATGCCCACATCTGGTCAGGTGCTCCTATAACATCTCTGCACCTGCCAGATAGGATTCAAAACCATGCGATAAGACTCATTGGTGATACTAATATCAGTCAATCAATTGACACCCTCGAGCACCGACGTAATGTCTCCTGTCTCACTTTGTTTTATCGCTATTTCCACCACCAGTGTTCCATTGAAATCGCCAGTAGCATTCCGCCCATTCAAACTTTCAACCGCAACACCCGTCTCGCTATGAATGCTCATCAGTATGCCCTAACGTACAACTCGCTTATGTCGTTATAACTTACAAACATTTAAAAACAATGTACATCGGTACCTGTCTTTTCTTCCTCCCTAAATTTCGTTCGCCCGCGATGTGTACGAACATTTTAAGGGTACAAAAACCCGTTGAGCGCACGCTGATTATAAAAATAAAAATCAAGAACGTCTTGCCAAAACGCAGCGCAAAGAATAGATTTTACTTTAACGAAGTTAACTTTGGTGACTACGTTTTTTGACATTAGCTTATGAAAAATATTTTTTTGCCGGATAAGTAAGCATGTCATTGGATTGTCAATTATCGCAACGTTCAAAACACATTTTTCACAACATTTAAGGCAACGTTGAAAAAGCGACCGTAAATATGGTCTAAACATCCCCCAGATGCCAGTCTTGTTGGTTAATTTGTAAAAGATTATAACCCATGTGATTCGCGACTAATAGGAGAACAATTAATATATTTCCACCTACACTACGAGTACATATATACGTGCGATTCATCTTTGGAATGAGCTACGCTTGCATATTAAACATAACATATAACGTAAACATACTCGTATAACATAGCTTTTACTAGAGAAGCTCTCAAATGCTATCTCCCTTTCTTTGATATCTTTATTCTATCTCTTAGTTTTACTGCTTTTATTTTTAAACGCACTTTTATCTATTTTATTTTATTTAATTTATAAAGTTTTGTAATGTAAAACTTACAAGCTTAGCTTGAACAATTTAATAAAAGTTTACATTTTACTGGTACAATGAATTTTTATACTAAATGTATACAATTGTATACAATACCATCGTTTGTCATGCTGTCAGCCTTCACACTCATAGCCTATGGGCCTTAAGCTTTGTTGTTCTCTTTAGGTATATTTAAATAAGCTAGTTACATGAATGCAAGACCAAATCAACTGAACTTAAAGTTATTCACAGACTATAATTTTCTATCGACTAATTAATCGATTAAAAAGACTGGTTCTTCATTACATTAACTTTTTCTTTTCTTCTCTTATTCTAGGTTGGTTGGAAGAATTTCATCACAATTTCAAAGGATTTTCTATTAATGACCGTATAAAAAGACAAAACAAAAATTAAGCACGTCTCAGGCAGATTTTTCTTCGATCAATTCCAGCCGATAGAGTTAAAGTATAATTGGAATTCATTATATAATAGGGTGAGTGAAATTAAAAACAAAAAAGGATATACGATATTTCTTTGCGAGAGGATAAGCTACCTGGTTTCGCATGCCTTGTCTGTCTAGAATGTTTTCATAAATAAGCTACATTTAGTTATGGGTTTCCCCTAAGAATGCTGCTTTTGACACAAAACTGAAACCATCGAATATATCAATCAAAATGGTCCTTCAAAGCTTTCCCCAAAGAGTTTTTTTTACATGTCGGTATTTTGTGTAGAATTTACAGTGTCGAGCAAAACCGAATACCAAAAATGTAAAAACAGTGTTATTACCTAAGTTATATGCTATTATAAGTCTGAAGTGCAGTATTTTAATATAATTCATTTTATTTGTTTAGTGTGTTTAATTAAGTGTTTTTAAACGTACAAAATAGTTTGGTTTCCATTTGCTTAACAATTAAAAATTACAGTATATTTCATAGTCCAAAGCATTCACTTTTGCTCGTTTTAATCCTTGTAGCTAAAAAGTAGCTCCTAGTACTTTGTCCACAGCCCTTTGTTTCTTATTACACTTTTTAATCGCTTTGGCATTGATTCTACCATTTTTTGTATGATTCCGTCTGGAATCTTCATCCATTCGCTCTGAACCCTGGTCCAAAGTTCGTTTATGTTTGTAGGTGGACTTTCGTATCCCAGAAGTTGCCGTTTAACAATGGCCCACAAATTCTCTATCGCATTCAAATCCGGACTTTGTGCGGGCCATTGCAATTGCGAAAAAAGTTGGTTACCGAGCCAGTTTTTGACAATTTTGGCGATGTGCTTGGGGTTGCCATCTTGCTGGAAGGTGATCTCTTCAATGGGATACGCACATTTCTCAACAAACTCCGGCAAAATTTGTCTGGAGTAACATATTTCAAGATAATTATCTTTTTTCATTATCCCATCGCTTTTTATTAAGGGTCCGACATGTAAAACACCCTCAAAGCTATAAGATTCCACCTCCACAGTGCTTTACGGTCTCCTAAACATGGTTCTTGAGAACTCGTTCGTTAGGTTTGTGCCAAAAGTATTCTTTCCCATCTGATTGGTAGCAATCGATTTTTGTTTCGTCAGACCATATTACCATTTTCTAGTCTTCAACCGCCCGATTTCTTTAGTCTTTGCAGAACTTTAACCTTGATTTCACATTTTCGTCAGGTAACGCATGATTCTTCTGCTTGATTGCCGATACAAGCCCGATTTGTCTAAGAACTCTCCTGGCAGTCTATTCACTAACGTTTTTTTTTCTACCCCTAAAGACAGCCTTTGGTATCTTTATCTTATTTGTTTGAAGCTTTCTTTCCATGATCCGAGCATTGCCATCCGTTAGCAACCTCGGTCTTCCGCCAACAGTTTTTTTTTTCGCTTTTGGACCGTAATCACTGTTCGCTGACACACTTTGCAGAGTTTTGTAATTTGTCTGAAACTGTAGCCATTATTATGCAACAAAACAATGTTATTTTCAATATCAGTTGTGACTTTCCCATTGTCCTATAAAAGCTTCTATTAAAACAAATATTTTGTTATATTTTTTTTTATAATACCGTAAAATAATACTTCCAGCGCAGAATAACTGAAAATTAATATTGCGTTCCTACAACGGTTAACGAATTTTCAGAATAGAGCTAAAGACAAAACTAAATAAAATCGTGTAAAACTGAGTAATTCAGAGTTCCCAGTTTATATAGGGTGTCTCCGAATTCGATGACTATAATTTGGGAAATGATATTCTAAGAAAAAAATCGTTCCACAGTCAGGGTCTATCTCCAATGTTGACATCATTTATCGAGGATTTAAGAAAAGGCTTACTTTGGTGTACCCTGATCCATGTTAACGGAATTTGCTCTGTTAGTACTAATGGTAAAAACTTCATGTAGGATATTGTTTTTAGAGGAAATACCAGCTTTGTAACAACGATTAAATAAAGCTGATACCTTGTTTGAGTCTTTAGATATCCAATTTCAAAGCCTGTTCCATTTTCATTGCCCATGCTAATTTTTGATTTTGATGTCACTTTTCTCCAGAAAATGCCTAATTAACATAACATTTTACTATTTTTTTCTTAAGAAAGTAACAATAATAAAAAAAACCATCAATGAGTTTGTAGGAAAACCCACAGATTTTATGATACTTGGAAAAACCTGCAGCAGTTAAAATTTATAAAAAAAAGTTTTCTTGCTTTAAGCTGCAAAGCCTATGAATAAAAAATGATTTTGTGTGGTCTTACGTAGTTTTTATTTTATGTGTATACTAAAATAGTTATAACAGGTGCCCAAAGTGTCCTCCTTGGCTGTGTATGCATGATAGAGCCCGTTTTTGGATTGTACTGCGAAAGTTTATTGATGCTAACTGCTGCCTCACTTTTGATGACGCTTCGAGAATACGATCTTCCAATTCAATTGAAGTTGCTATTTTGGTTGAATGAAGAAGTTCTTTCATCCTTCCCCATACAAAAAAATTCAATACTGTAAGGTCAGGAGATGTTGCAGGCCAGTCAACTGGGTCATTTCTACCTATCCAACGGTTACCGTACTCTTCATCTGGTGGGTGGCCGTGGCTCAAGTGGTAGTGGACTGGGTTCTAAATCTGAAGGTTCGGTGTTCGAATCCCAGCCTCGCCCGAAAGACATATCACCCATTTTCTCAGTTAACGAAAATCAAGTAAGACGAGTAGTTGACTAGAAATCAACATCAATTCAACTTCCACTAAGAGTTTAGTCTCCCCATTAAATGTTGGATCCCACCCATGGCCATGGAGCGAAATAACCGCTGAGCCCAAACATCTTTCTTTCTCTCTCTATCACATTTTCCAAAAAACTTAACACATGCTGAGGCATTATAAGTGTATTCATAACCACTTGAGTGTTAAGTTCTTTTTTAGAAAAAAAAAAAATGCTAGCCTATTCTTAACCTCACGACCATAGTGGGTCGCACCGTCCTGTTGAGAATATGTTGAAGCTAGTTGAATCAGTGGAATGTCCTCCAATCGTCCTGGTAAATCATTTCGCAAAAACTCCAGATAGTTTGTACAGCTCGGCCTAGGTGGTAGTTTTAAGGGGCGATTAGCTTATTTCGTAGTACACCAGCCCACATATTGACGCTGAATTTGTATTGAAATGATTTATCTCGCATGTGGATTGTCCGCAGCCCACATATGAGGATTTTGAAAATTTGTGATACCATCTCTTGTAAATTGAGATCCGTCCGTCCAAAGAATTCTGCTAATAAACTGGTTGTCACCTACGCTCCTCTCTAGCAACCAGTTAGAAAACTCAAGTCTCTTTTCCAAATCATTGGGACGCAGTTCTTGTACAGGTGTATGGTGGTATGGATAAAGATTTTCTCCATGCAGTACAATAGAAATTTTATGTCTGGAAGCACTGAATTGCAAAGTTAAGCGTCTGATGCTGATTGATGGATCAGTTGTAACAGCATCCAGTATTCTTTCATCAGCCGAAATCCTTCTTACTTGTGGAGCTCCCGCCTTCGGTCGTGTATTCGAACTGATCTCGAAGCCTTCGATACGTATTTAGAAATACTCTTTCATGGTATCTTTGTCGCGCACTAGTTGAACTTCCATTGCATAGGCCATAAACGTAAATAATGTCTGCGTATTCTTGGTTTATAAATGCTGACATTTCAAACAGCGTTTCTAAGCAACTGTAACCTTAGTGTAAAAAATTAAACTGATGAATTATTTTTTTTCTTAATCTTTTATACCGTTTCTGTACGTTATATTTTCAAAATAGGCCTTCATACCCTAAACCTAACTCTTTCTGAGAACTTTTAAGGAACAAGGGAAGCAAATGAGGGTTCGTACAGGTAGTCAAATAAAAGAGCACGCTTTAAAACTCTTTAATAGCTACGCAATTTTAATAAAATAATGGAAAATTAGTAATTCGTGAAAAACCACTCTTACGAGTATGTATTGCCAACTGTTGTTAGAAACGTTGGTAAAAAATCCTAAATTCCTCTTTTTAACTGTTGCAGGTTTTTCCAAGTATCATAAAATATGTAGGTTTTTCTGCAAACTTGTTGATCATTTTTTTTTTATTATTGTTACTTTCATAAGAAAAAAATAGTAAAACGTTATATTATTTAGGCATTTTCTAGAGAAAAGTGACCTCAAAGTCGAAAATTAGCATGGGCAAGGAAAATGGAACAGGCTTAGAAATTAGATACCTAAAGACTCAAACAAGGTATCAGCTTTATTTAACCGTTGTTACAAAGCTGGTATTTCCTCTAAAAGCAATATCCTTCACGAAGTTTTTACCATTAGTACTAATAGAGCAATTTCCGTTAACATGGATCAGGGTACACCAAAGTAAGCCTTTTCTTAAATCCTCGATAAATGATGTCTTAGAATATGCCCAGGAATCATTTCCCAAATTATAGTCATCGAATTATGGGACACCTTTTATAAAAGATAGTCTACCAGCTTTTGCTGCAGTTCATGTGGCATTACATACTTTCTTCGAAGTGGCTTTTGCACAAATAATTCCAAAAATTCCTCGTAATCATTAACCAGCATTCTGAATGTTGATCTTGGCACATTATAACATTTTAACAATGACAATTTTTTTTCATTTCATGCATTTAAAATGGCCCCCGGGGTTATAATATGGTATTTACAACAACGAACATGTAAATAACAAATCAGTAACCACCATATACGAGTATGTAAGTGTACGAGTAAGAAAATGGAGTTTACCTTCAAAAGATTGAAGAAGGATTGTTAACCTTTCCACTGATCGCAACCACAAAATTGTGGGCATAAACTTTTTGAATAAAACAATCGATCGGAAACGTTTTGTACCGCGTACGAAAAAATTTTCCTTTAAAACGTCAAACAATGGGCACATATGAGCCCCCTACCCACCTCCAAACTTTGAGAGACCTCTGTTTATCTTTACACAATATGTTATACATAGATGGCGCCATTTAACCATCAGGGGAAAGTATTACCACCTCGTCCTCTGGTATTATTTGTCTTAAAAATAATAAGAATATTTAAGTTATTGAAGACTTAATATTCTACACACAATACTT
This sequence comes from Volucella zonaria, assembly GCA_963966105.1. Lineage (NCBI taxonomy): Eukaryota > Metazoa > Arthropoda > Insecta > Diptera > Syrphidae > Volucella > Volucella zonaria. The sequence continues at coordinate 86,765,277 of OZ014530.1, read as the reverse complement.
CCAGTTTTTTGAGTTGTATCTATGACTAAAATCTTTGTGAATAATCTCTCTACATAACAAAATATTTTTTTTCAAAAAATAAAATAACTTAAATAATCGACTTAACCGATGGAACACAAGTGAAAGTATTAGTTTCAGGAAACTTTATGGCGAAGCATTTTCCGCTAATGTTAAAGCAGTAAAGAATTTCCAAGTTCTTGTCCTCCCAGATTTGTTGAACAAATATAACATTGAAGACGTATACCACTGAGATAAAACTGGATCGTCATACAAAGCACTACCCTATGGCTGGAAACCAAACAAATCAGCGGCCAAAACACAAAAAAAGGAAGAATAATCTTGTTTTTTGTTTATAATGCAACTGGGACAGATAGATATGTGTTTTCAATTGGGAAACAGCCTGGATGTTTCCGCGGAAAACACATCCCAGTGCCTTAGAAATCGAATTCAGAGTCTCATACAACCACTCGAACAAGGTACATACATGTGAAAGGGGCTTACGACATACTTGAACGAACAGAACTAAACACATCAACCAACGAGCAAAATGTTAACATGAAGACTACGACTACGAAGAAGGAGAAGACGAACCACGAGGAATTACTTTAAAATTATCTCTATTGAATTTATTTTGTAAAATCCATTTTGAAACATTGAACGTAATTTCCTAAATTTACAATTTTTTTATAATTGAAGTATCGTTTTCAATAAAATATTATTTTCAATCATTCATATTCACAAACATGTTATTTTTTTTTTTCAACCAACAAGTAAGTTTTAATTTTACTTCTAATTATAATACGAGTATTAATAAAACGATTATCCATTCGTTTAAGACACATTAAAGAAAAACTTAAGTTAGGAAACAAGTCCCTGCTGTTGAAGGTAATTGTTTTGGTAATTTTTTAAAAGACAAAACTATGTTGAAAGCATTGCACAAAAAATGCCTTAAAAAAGCAAGTGTTTTCAAAGGCGATGTTATAGGTATAAACTGCGATTGAATCAGAGAAGAATGACAACAATGAATACAGAAGACTGTTTCGGGGAAATTGATGAATAGTAAGATAAAAATGAGGAGGAAAATGAGGTGGAGTTCGAGCCGGTTTCAGTGCCAACCTGGTCAGAAGCTGTTCAGGCTTACTTCGTTCTACAACGTTATTTGGAAAATCATGACGAGCACACTATGTGCAATATTGAATAAATTCTTTTTAGAAATCGCAGGAAGAAATTGTTTCAAAAACCAATTCAGAGCTACATCAAGGACTGAAATTACATACCTAACAATGTAATTTTATTTGCTTTCTTGTTTACTGTGTTGTTAATGTGACGTGAACTGAATTAATGTGATGTCAACTTAAGGTTTTTTTGTGTTTTACCTTTATGAAGTCAATTAGATCTAAATTTGCTGTTGCTAATGCTGTTGTTGCTAATGGTCTTTTTCCTAGGCTCCCCTCTATATGTAATTTGTTTATTGTACCAGTATGAACAACTTTTTGTATAGCTCCTACATTCATATGTATATAAGATTTTATTTTTCTAGGTCAGGTTTTCCTATGGAGGCAAATTTTTTCTTTTATCCGTAGTTCACATAAAAGAAAAACTCCGATATAAGAAAAATATTTTGTGGATTTTAGAATTTTCTTATATCCGTGGAGTACTTTATTCTCCTTTTGAGCAAACGGTATACTAGGTATTACAAATATCAACTGCGGTTTCGGTCAATTGGCTATGTCAGTGGATTCTGAAACCTGGATTTATATAAAACAAAATCGTGGCTATAACCCCTTTTATTATTCACTTTGAAATTATACCTCAAAGAAGGAAATGTTTTTCATCATTGCACTTTTAACCGACTTCCAAGTGACAAAATGAAAAAAACACCTTTAAATTCTAGTTCGGGAGATTCGCCAAACTAATGTTTGGGGTTCCCCTTTTTAAATTGTAAGCTAATTTCATTCGTTGTTGAGATTTTGCAAGGCTCCAATGGCATTCGAGTTGATTGAATTGTTGAATAGGGAAATTATTAGAGAATTTCCTGGGAATTTGACGTTTGTACATATCTTTATATCATTGTTGTAGCTAAAATATAACATTATTCATAAAACTTCATTGCACAAATCACAGAGATACTATATTTTACATTAATACGGAAAAATGATTGCACTTTGTTAGGAAGGTATTATTATTGATTTTAAATCATGTTTGAAGGGAAAGTTACTGGGAAAAACCTTCATTATCATACCATTTGACGTTTGAACTTTGACTTATATTGCCTCTGTTTAATTGTATTACTGCACTAGTTGTTTTGTGCCTGCGAAAAGTGACGCATTTCACAATAATGCTATTGTTAGTGAAAATTAAAAAAAAAGTCTGGTTTCAAATTCATTGAAGAACCATTTGCTTTATCTGACTACGAAGCAAACATATTACCAGCCGACGAAATAGAATATGAAGCCACTGACATTGAAGCAGTCCCTCTGCTTCATTGAATTTGAGGAGAATTATTATCAGTTGAAATGTGTGATTTTACATGAAACTATCATAATACAATAGAAAAGGACAACGTATTATTGGAAAATACAACAAAGACTTAGAACAAAAATATCCAGACCCCAACTGTCACCCAAAGGAGAAAATTCCATTGTATTAAATACATAGTTGGATGTATTTTTTGGAATCTTAATTAGTTGTGGTGCGCACAAATCAGATACAGAGAATTTATCGGTACTCGTATTATGGAAGCCATTTCATCTTACCCTAACCCGTGCTACAATATGTTAGTTGAAGTTATCGTATAACAGATTTAGATTTCTGTTGCATTTTATTCAATTTGACAATGAAATTACTCGTTCCGCATGCATCAAAACTGACAAAGCTAATTAAGTGCCAATTTGACGAATGTATTACTGTTGACAAACAGCTGTTCGGATCTCGTGGCACTCGAGTTACTGATTACAGTCGAGAACGGCTAAGTGGAAAACGGATAAGTGGAAAAATAGCCTAAATGCAACGCGTTTAAATATCCCAAGCCTTTTCACGCGATTTCGATACAAATTTCTTCGTGTAAGTGCAAAACGCATAAGTGCAAATTTCTCATAAGTGAACAATTTTTCAAACCACGAAATGCAATTTTATAACCGATAAGTGCAAATGTAAAATAATTATTTTTTTTTTACATTTTTCATTCAAATTGAATTTGGTAGCACTTATCATATACGTATGTACATTGAATGATATAGGTAAATCACTATGACATTCCGACCGACCATAGCAGCAGTTGGTATTTCAAACTCATCTGTCATTTCATTTAATTTCTCGCTTTAAAATGTTCACGCACAGGGTTTTTTTAGATTATTTTAAAAAAATTGGAAGTGTAAAAATGTTAAGCTTACGCAAATTAACTTCCTTGAGTATTAGCCAAAAGCTTGAGCTAGTAAGAGAAATAGAAATTGAAGGAAAAACGAGAAAAGAAGTTGCAGCAAAGTATGGTGTAGCAGTTTCTGCAATTTCGAAAATATTCAAGGAGCAAACCAAATTTCAGCAAATCGCACGAGAAAATGGAAATGTGAGTAAAAAAAGAACAGAAAAGGGCAACTTTCAAGAGGTTGAAGCAGCTATCTCAAGTTGCTTTAAATAAGTGAGATGCAAAGGCTACCCGATATCGGGTCCAATGATACTTAACCAGGCAAAGAAGTTCGCAGTCAGACTAAATATCGACTTTGAACCAAATTCAGGGTGGCTATCCCGCTGGAAAACTAAAAACAATGTGCATTTTCACAAAATTCAAGGCAGCACATTGGCTGCAAAATATTCTTCCTGATTTTCTATACAGATATGAAGAGCAAAACATCTTTAATGCAGATGAATCGGTACTTTTTTATCGAACTACACCATCTCGTACGATGGCGTATAAAGGCGAGAATCCATCAGTTGGAAAGGCATAGAAATCTAGGATAACCCTCCTTTTCATTTCAAACATGGATGAGTCAGATGGTGAAATTATTTCCATTGGACAATTTAAGCAGCCACGCTGCTTCTGCGGAAAAGAGATTCAAACAAAATACTACCATAATAACAAGGCATGGATGATGCAGGATATATGGTGCAATATCATAAAGAACTTTAACTCCGAAATGAACAAAGAAAGGAAAGTTATACTTTTCATTGATAATGCTGCATGTTATAAATTTCCTGAAAATTATACACCCGCTAATGTCAAAATTGTGTTTTTGCCGGCAAACATCACCGCACTCATTCAACCATAAGATCAAGGGATAACTAAAACCTTCAAGGTTAGCTACATGATAGTATTATCTATGTGCATTTGTATTTGTTAAAACGATTGTATTTTTACAGGTTTCCTACACACAACAAAATGTGCGAAAGCATATTTTATCAGTATGGATTTATGCGAGTTCATCAAATCGATTTCGCTTTTGGACGCATTTACCTAAGATGGTGGAAAGAGCTTGGTGGTTAATCACGCCAGCGACTAAAAGAAATTGTCTTAAAAAACCGGGATTTGTTAAAATGACTGTGACGGAGATGCAACAAGATGTAGAAGAAGTGCTACAAATGCCGAATGGGATTGTAGAAGGGTTTCATAACTTGACTGAAATTGACGAATATGAAGAATGTTATAGTGAGCTGACTGAAGAAGATATTGTTCATGCAATGCGGGACGAAAATATTACGGCGGTTATTTCAGATGAAATTGATGAAGATGTTGATGATACAGGCCACTTGGAGGAGGTCTTAATTACTCTCCGAGAAGTTGTTCGTTCTCTAGACGTTTTGAGATCTTAGTTGGATCAAAATAATTTGAGTTGCGTCAACGTAGACCAGATTGAAAATCAAATTTTTGTTTCGTTTGGTTCATTAATTCATACCATAATTAATCATTTCTTTTCTTAATTTAAACACTTTAAAGCTATGTGTACATACAAACAGAGTATGTAGACTGTATTACCAATGTGGTATTGAATGTAACATAATATCTACACAGACTTATGTACAAATGTGCAAATAGTAAATCCAAAATGAAATGTGATATTCTTGTTTTTGTTAATTTTTGTTTGTTTAATAAAAGAATTCCAAATGCATATGTGCATAATACATGACATACATATATATATGGTTTATAATGTCTTTTTTTGTGAATCCTTGAGGCCTGTTTTGTGACTTTAAAAGTGCGAAAAAGTCCGTCGCCCTAGTGGCACAAGAACGTAACTACATTTTTTACGATATTGGACTCGGTATGACACCTTTTTTAAAACATAGCAGTTCTGAATGACTCGAACTGCAACCAACTTCGGACTGCTATAATTTCCAAACCGTTCATGACAGTGAGCTCAAATTTTGACACATGTCACATAATTTTATTATTTACATTATTACTCCAGCACCTCAACGTGAATAAATCATATGTGGCTCGAACCATAGCTCGTTACCGTGATACTGGCAGTGTTGCAAAACGCCGTGGAGGTGGTCATAAAAAAACAGCAACATCGGCAGAAATGCTTCGGAAAGTGAAGGCTCGGATTGAGCGAAATCCACGTCGAAGTAGAAGAAAAATGGGTCGTGAGCTCAACATATCGTTGGAACGGATGCAACACATATTGAAAAATGAGCTTGGGCTCAAGCCATTGAAGTTCCAAAAAGCACACGATCTTACACCGCAACAGAAAAAGTTAAAGTCGAAAGAGCGAATGAATTGCTACGCTTGCACAAAAGTGGTGAATTACCGAATTTGGTTTTTTCCGATGAGTCGCCATTTGTTATCGAGCAATATGTCAACAAACAAAATGACCGAGTTTACTTGCCAGAGAGGTCCTTCGAAAATTTACACTTTCGGACGGCCACCAGAAAGCAGGCAGCACCGATGGTGATAGTTTGGGCCGCCATAACCGCCAATGGTCGCTCTTCGCTCGTGTTTTTGGACCGTGGCGTCAAAATTAATGAGATCGTATACCGTGAAACTGTCTTAGAGGCAGTATTGAAGCCTTAGGCAAACAATCTTTTCAGTCGGAGACCGTGGACATTTCAACAAGACTCGGCACCGTCTCACAAAGCGCGTGTCAGCCAAGATTGGTTAAAAAACAATGTTCCTCACTTCATTTCTTCGACACAATGGATTGCAAATTCTCCGGCTGCAAATCCGTTGGACTTCTCTGTCTGGGGTATTTTGAAGGCGAAGGTTGGCACTAAAAAATACCAAAGTTTGGAACACCTCAAACAAGCACTTCGCCGGGAATGGGCAAAAATATCACAGAGCCAATTGCGTGCAGCGTGTGATGCTTTCTTCTGCCGTTTCAAGGCCATTATTCTCGCCAAAGGTGCTGATACAATTTGAAAATTTATGTATTTTCCAACATTTTTTGCTTTGGCACAATAAAATTTATCAAAAAATAAAAAAATTATAGCATTTTAAAAAGTTATAGTTCGAGTAAGTCACCCTGTATATATTGTGGCAAAAAATTGTACCTCTAAGTGAAGTAAATTTTTAAAAGTTAATTTTACAAAAGTACGAGTATTTATTGAATTCATAAAAATTAAAGTAGTAAAAAAAAATCACACAATCGTCTCTCCGGAAAACTAGCAAATAGACATACGTTTTTATGTCTCTAAGGCGACGAGTTCATATAAGTGCACACAAAATTGAAGTACCGACGTTGTGGACTAGTCCATTCTCGACTGCATATGCCTTCAAAGCCTGAAAAATAGTTTAGTCTAGTCCAGTTTATTTCATATTTAGAGCTTATACTTAAGATACAAAGTGACAATATTAAATAAAAGTAACAATAAATATAATAAAATAAATAGCATACGTACAAATCTTAAATTTGGTATGTGTAGATAACATTTAAATACTAGTATGAGGAAAGGAGAACAAAAAGATACTGATTTAACAATTCAAAAATTTTAAAAATAAGGAAGGAAATGAGAGAAAAAAAGAAAAGAATAGAAAGAAAAAAAGATGAAAGACCAGACACGGCGTTACTATGATAACCAGAACTAGCGGCATAGGAAAAGTTGCAAATCCTTTTTAAATTTTCCGATATCACTGATTTCTCTTAAAAAAAGCGGTAGTGAATTCCAAAGTCGAATAGCAGCAATGAAAAACGGTCTTTCCGACGTTAAACAAAAAAAAACGCTAAAGTATTAAACACGCTGATCTGGTTAATGTCGGAAACTGGAATTTTTCATATAGGTACGATGGCTGACGTGTTTTTAAAATATCAGATACAAATTTCAATGTACAAAACTTAATGAAATTTTCAAAAGTCATCCCAAGAAGGTTTTTAGACAGATGTGAAACATGGTCATGCTTACGCGAGGTGTACACATATCGAATAATATTGTGAATTCGTAAACGCAAAATTTGCAAAGCATGTGCAAAAAAGCATTTGGAACATCAAAAGCATATGAGTGCTTTGCAATCTAAAGAAGTTTACGAACAGCTCACTGCGCAATTTTATTTTCTTTCGTTTTACTGTTTTCAATCATGATGGAGGTTCAATCAAGCCTCGTCTTAATTTTAAATACACTTCTTAATAGTTGTCAAAGAAGGAATAACAAACGAGGTAAAAATAAAACAATAAAAAAAATGGTGTACGCTAAAATATGGGGAATGCAGCGCACCATTAAATCAGTTTTCTACGCAATATTTAATACAAGTTCGTTGTTGCAAATTTAAATCCATTTCTAAAATTGTAAAAAATCGCCAACACACACAGAGGTAGATTTACTCTTGGCTACGTAACTTTTGCAAATGTCAAGCTATGACGCTAGGATTTTGAGAAAATGTCAACAACAGATTTATCAACTTAACAAAAAAAAACAGAACTCAAATCGGAACAATGGAAGCGCCACACGGTGTTCTGGTGCGGGAACTTTTTGATCAAGGTTGTATACCACAAAGCGAAAGACAAATCGCTGACTCTTAGCTTTATTTTATTATATTATAGATATATCAGCATTGGCAGCATACATTACCATATACGAGTATATGCACATAAAACACAATTCAAGATCGAACAATAAAGATCGACGAAGAAAATTTGTGAATTTTGCAAGCAAATTTAATACATAGAGCTCAAAATCCAGATGTAATGTCGATAAAAGACCTTTGCTCTATAGTAAGAGATGTACTCGTACTTTGATAGCAACCTGTGCTTGATCCTTCTACTGAAGTAAATCAAGACAAAACTGGACGACTTCAGCTTGTGTTAAGCTGTCGCCAGTGCAAGAAACAACGGAAAACACAAAAACTTTGAACAATTTGCAATAAGCCAGTGTGCAACCCACATGCTAGATGGAGTCAAAAGTGACCTACTGCAAAAAAGGTGCGTTGAACTCCGCTCATATTTAGGCAGATATGCGAAATTTCAGTCCAATACTGTCTTTAGTTTTGTTTTGACAGCTGATTGTTGTTGACGTGTTTGGCAATATGTTGAGTATGCACAAAAACGACTTTCGTTCTTTCATAAAACATTATTTTTTGAGAGGCAAAACGGCGAAGCAAAAAAAAGAAAAGTTGGATAAATATTATGGGGCTAATGCTCCGTCAGATTACACCGTCAAATATTGGTTTCGAGAGTTTCGTGGTGGCCGCAGCTCCACTACCGATCAAGTCCGCAGCGGCAGGCCCTCCGATGCGGTTACAGAGGACAAAAATACAAGAAATGGTGTTGGCTGACCGGAAAGTGAAGGTGCGCGAGCTGGCAGATACCACAAAGATTAGTACTGAGCGCACACGTCATATTTGGGCATATGGGTGTGAATGACCAAAAATACGAACGCCAGAGCACTTCGAAAGAGTGTTTGGACTTGCTGATGCGGAATTGGGCGGACTTTTGGCGTCGATTGGTAACTGGATTTGGATCCCTCGGACTATTATCTCTTCCCATACCTCAAAAGATGGCTCATCAATAAAAAATTCAGAGCACGCGAGGAAATCATCGACGCCACGGAGGAGTATTTTGCAGACCTTCCGGAAAATTACTTTTCGGACGGGATCAAGAAGTTGGAAAATCGCTGGAATAAGTGCATCAAACCAAAAGAGGACTATATTGAATAATATAAAAAAACATTTAAAAAAAAATTTTTTTAATTCCCAAGGAGGTCACTTTTCACTCCATCTAGTATAATAAATCGTCCCATTTTGATAACTTGTGAGCATTATTTTATAATCATATACGAGTCTATAATTTTGAATTCATTATCTTCTTTTAATTATTGTTCATGTACAATGTGAACAATTAAAAAAATATTACATAATACGAGTATCGCTATAAAATAGGAAAAACGTTTATGTTTGCCATACAAAATACATGAGGGTACCCAGGTACCTCGTCACACATTTAAGGGTATAACATGTTTTTGGATTCATCATGTGTACCCAAATTGACGTTGAACGATGAAACCTTTCAAGAAATTTATTTATTCAAAAGCTGGGAGTTTACACAAAATTTTGAGGTTAATAGCATGTCTGCAACCATTATAAAAACGTATTTGAAATCGCAAAAGGTAACCGGGTACCTCGTCACTCGGATAACGGTTAAACGAATAATGTTTGCAGGATAAAAATTCTTGTTTTATAACATACATATGTATATTTAGTTTCCATTGGAAGAGGAAATTAAAACTATTCTAAATAAGAGGATAGGTATATACGAGTATATAGGAATTCACAGTTCGAATTAAACATTTTCATTTTATACCGGATGAGTAAAAGGTTCATCTGAATACTTAATACTATAACCCTTTGTTTGAGAAATGAAACCAAGAGAGTAAAAACGACGAGTTCGATCTAGTTGATAATTTAGGTATTCAGAACTAAACTATTGTATTAAGTATTAGATATAATATGGGGTCAGGTTAACTATGTACACAATATACATATGTAAGAAGAATAAGTTCGGACAGATAATACACAGAATGAGACGGAACAATATACAATTCATTTGCATTGTACTTCACACAAATATGGTATATCGTTTACATTTTTTACACAATTTTAATATACTCGTAAATTCATTAATTCAGCAAATTTGAAGAGCTTTGTTTTTGATAAATTTTTAGTGAAAATATCTGCCCTCCATATCGCTTGATTGGACATATATCAGCGTTACTTCGTTGTTCTGCACAACTTCCCTTACGTGGTCGTACTTGATGTCTATATTTTTACTGCGAGCTGAGTTTGCCATTCTACTGCGCAGGTCTCTTAAAATTTCTTTTATCATCTCATAAATTGGCAAATATGACCTAAGAAACACGACAATCGGTGGAGCCATAAACAAAAATGATCTACATCTTAACGTTGTTTTCAAGATCGCATTTGCGATCTGACTGAGGGTGGTTTTTCTATTTTCCTTCTATTTAACTGAAGTTATGAGCGCACTGATGGGACGGCCATTTTCCACCTGAGGTATAATCTTTGTGTATATCCAGTGTTTCAAAAAATTATTACTCCCCTGGTGTGAGAGGAAATGGAGATCCTTATATGCCAGATTTACAGATTTACTTCGAGAAAATTATATTCTGATAAAATATGTAAAAAAAAAAAAGTTCTGTATATCTGTTGGTACTGTATGGTATTTGCGTATGATGACGATTGGATAAATGAAGCAACAGGTCTCGCGTGAATTGATTGTTTGATTGTGTTTCTATGTAGCTATACGGTTTTTGATTATTTGCTAATTATACATTTGTAGATCATTATTGCTGGCAAAGTTAGAGAACTACAGTGTCACAGCAAACGTGTTTTGTTTATCTGATTTGAATTTTTTGCCAATCCCACACTAGAGAACAGGTAGCATTAAATATGAAGTGCGTTGAAATTTATCGACTCCATAATGAAAAAAATCAAAGTAATTTATGCAACAGCACTTTAGTTCTAAGCCATGTAAAGTTGGGTTAGGCATTGTAAACTTCAGGCAAAAACATTTACTCTTTCGTACCATTTTTGTTCTCTTTAATCCTCTCTCTGCGCAATCGACCGCTGGCAAACTGAATTGGTACGGACTATAACCTGAATTCTTTGCAGGAAGATTGACACTTGAGTTATCTCCATTGACAACGATGTGACAATCGGCACTAAGGAAGTCGATCTAAATCAAAAGTCTCCTTAAGTAACACATGGGATGGAAGGTACGTGCCGTTTTATAGTAAAACACAAAATTTTTGCAAGATTCAACTTTATTTATCAATATAGTTGCCTTCGAGGGCGATACACTGATTGAAACGATTTTTCAATCTTTCGATACCAGTTTTGTAGTACGATTTCGGTTTAGCCTCAAAATAGGCCTCTGTTACGGCGATTACTTCTTCATCGGTCTTAAATCTCTTTCCGGCGAGCATTCTTTTGAGGTCTGCGAACAGGAAATAGTCGCTGGGGGCCAAATCTGGGGAATACGGTCGGTGGGGAAGCAATTCGTAGCCGAATACATTCAATTTTGCCATCGTTTTCATCAGTGCATTGTCTTGATGTTTTTGTGAACAATTTTTTCTTAGCCTTAAGCATAGAAAATAAGTACCTAAATAAAATGTAAATAAAGTCGAAAGACATAGATGTAAGAATTTAGAGTAGCTTAGAGTGCCTGTGTGGGGCCAGTAAGTTAGTATAAGATTGTTAAGTAATTTTAAGCTAGCATTTAAGCATTTTTTGTTAGGATGTAAGAATTAATAATTTAGGAAATAAAATGCATTTAAAACTAAACTAAACTGCATTGTCTTGATGAAACAGCACTTTCTTTTTCTTCAAATGCGGCCGTTTTTCTGCGATTTCGTCCTTCAAACGCTCCAACAACGCAATGTAATAGTGGCTGTTGATAGTCTGCCCCTTTTGGAGATAGTCGATGAAAATTATTCCATATGCATCCCAAAATACGGATGCCATAACCTTGCCAGCCGAGGACAAGGTTCGTCGCCTGCTCTGACTGCCGACTTGACTCTGGTGTGAAGTGATGGAGCCAAGTTTCATCCATTGTCACATACCGACGCAAAAATTCGGCTTTATTGTGGTTGAACAGCTTTAAACACTCCTCTGAATCACCAACACGTTGTTGTTTTTGGTCGACTGTGAGCTAACGCAGCACCCACTTTGAACAGAGCTTTCGCATGTCCAAATATTCGTGTATGATATGTCCAACATGCTCTTTTGATATCTTCAGGGCCTCAGCTATCTCGATCAACTACTCTTTACGGTCATTCGTAATCATTTTGTGGACTTTTTTTATGTTTTCATCTGTAACAACCTCTTTTGGACGTCCACTGCGTGCATCAGCTTCGGTGCTTGTATGACCACTTTTAAATTTTTCAATCCACTTGCGAATGGTTCGTTCGGCTGGTGCAGAGTCTGGGTAACACTTATCAAGCCATTTCTTTGTATCGGAAGCATTTTTTCCCATCAAAAAGCAATGATAAATCAACACACGAAATGGCTTTGAATCCATTTTTTTCACAATAACAAAAGTTGCTTCACTCACAACGGTATATGTTATCTCGAGAACTAATCGTCCGACAGCTGTCAAATTTATACATGTATCTTTTGAAGGTTGGTACTAACTGAAAATGGATTTAATTCAAGTGGTGCCCTCTCTTAGAAACGGCACGAACTTTTCAGCCTATGTGTTATATACTAGGTGGCGCAAAACTAATCACCCTATCGAAAGATGGCATAATTTTTGCAAATGGCATCGTACGTTAATCATATTCAACATTTGTGAACTAGACAACCGCAGTATATAAACAGATAAGCAATAGAGCGCGATACTCCGCAAGAGCGTGGAATAATTGTGTCGATGTTTTTGACCAATAATCGATCGGTGGTGTTAGCGGAGCGTGTATTTTGACGTTGATTTCCTGGTCGTGTCGCACCAACTGGGCAAACATTCCGGCGCTTAGTTACTCTACTCCAACAGAGTGGAACTCCAGGAGACCATAGACCGGACTTGTCGTTCGGCCGATAATATAGCTGCTGCTATGGCTTCCGATGTCGCTGAGAACCAAGAAACATCAACCAGTTCACGGGCAACGCAATTGGGCAATCACCAGACGGACCCTACAGCGAATTTTAGTGAACGACTTACACACGTTCCCATACAGTGTGCAAAAAGTACATTAGTTAATACCTCCTGACCTCGGTCGCGTGTGAATTACTGTAAAGCCATCCTTAATCTTAACAACGAAGAGGACGATTTTGTGCCGAAAATAATCATGAGCGACGAGGCGCATTTTCACTTAAGCAGTTACGTCAATAAGCAAACTCTTCGTTTCTGGGGCACTGAAAATCCGCGTGTGATGCACGAAGAGCCATTACATCCACTCATAGCCACTGTGTAATGTAGCGTTCAGGCGGGAGGAGTGATTGGGCCCTATTTTTTTTAGGACGCCATCGGCAATATGGTCACCATTATTGGCGAACACTACAGGGCATGAAACGACTTCTTACTGCCGGAATTGGATAAACGAGGCTTCGTGAACATATGGTTTCAACAAGACGGTGCAACCCCGCACACAGCACGAGCCACAATGGATATTGTAAAAAAAGCATTTCCTAGTCGCGCAATTTCCCGTTTTGGCGATTTGGCATGGCCAGCAAGAGCGCCCGATTTAACCATCCCAGACTCCTTTCTTTGGGGCTACTTGAAGTCGCGGACTTGCCAACAAGCCTCAAACAATCGCCGCCGTTAAGGAGAATATTCGACAAGAATGCTAACAGTTATCAACGCAAAACCTTGCGTAAAGTCATGGAAAATGCGATAGAATGGGTACAAATGTGTATCAACACTAGCGGCAGCCACTTGGCGGATATCATCTTTTCCACTTAACAGAAACAATTGCAAAGGTCCAAGATTCCCATCACTCAAAATCTTTTTTTTTTATTTAGTAAAAAAATAATTCAAAAACAAAATTAGATGATTAATTCTGCATCACCTTGTAACTTCTTTTGCCGTAGTACACAGAGCCATGTACTCGGCCTCAATGCTACTCAAGACAACCGTATTCTGCTTCTTACTTTCCCAAGAGAAAACGCCTACAGCCAAGAAGAGCACATACCCGGTGTATGATTTCCGATCCATGTGATCTCCACCCCAGTCCGCGTCAACTGGATGTCCTTGTTTGCTGCAGTGGAGTTTATAATTGATCGTTTTGACCAAGTACCTTAAGATATGTTTTGCTCCTGCTTCATGTTCAATATGTGGCTTCACATTTCGCTGCGCCAACTTGCAAGCAGAATGCAAAATGTCAGGACGAGTTGTGATTGCCAGATATTGTACATTATCTTAGGGTCCACCTTTTTGAAGCTTTCACTTTTACTTGGTAACTAGCTTCTACAGGGGTTGCGTTAGGACGGAAATTTTCCATTCCATATTCCTTCAAGGGATTGCTGATATACTGCTTCTGACACAAAGAAACGGCACATGTATATCCATCTCGCTCAACCTCCATTCCCAAGAAATGCTTCAATGGCCCTTTGCCCACTACTTTAAATGCATTTGCTATCTGCGTTTTAATGTTGGTTAAGTCATATTTCGTCGAACATGCCAAAACGATATCATCAACGTAAACAGCAATGAGATTAAATTTACCTTTGTAATTCATTTTTTATAAACATGGTCCATTTTTACATGCGATGAAACCCATACCCTTCAGCATCATGTCTAGCTTGGAGTTCCATATTTAGCTTTGTTAAGCCTTAACACTCGGTCAGGAAATCGTGCATCAACAAATCCTTCCGACTGCTGCATATATACCTCGTTCATTAAATCGCTGTTAAGATAGGCCGTTGAAACATCCATCTGATGTAAATATAAACTTATTTCACTCGCTACAGCTAACAACATCCTAATTGTAACGCACCACTGATGAAAAAGTTTCCGAGTAATTAACACCAAATTGTTGGCAATAGCCTTTAGCAACAGCCCTTGGCAACAAGTCTGGATTTAAATCGTTCAATCGTGCCATCTTTATTCCTTTTTAAACTAAAGACCAACATTCTTCCTAGGGGGTAGATCAACTAATGATCCCGTTTTGTTTTTTTTTTTTTTTTATAATGAGCGCGCGCTCAAGGGGTCCCGTTCCATATTTCATGTGGCGTCTTATCAGCCAATGCTTTTGTTGGAGATCTGTTCCGTATGTAGACTGTGGTTCCGATTGCTTCTGCCCATGGGGACTCGTGCATTGCAGCATGCAGTAACATGCTTCTTGACATTCCCACTAGTGTCCGATTGGCGCGTTCAGCTACGCCGTTTTGCTGTAGTATATACTGTACTGTGAATTGAGGTTTAATACCCTGTTCATTTCAAAAGACATTAAAGTCATTACATATATGCTTGGTACCACTCCGTAAAACTCTTATTTTTCTACCAGTTTGGCATTCTACCATTGCTTTAAACAATTTAAATTTTCCAAAAATAGACAAAAATGTGTCGAGACATATTGTCAATAAAAGCGACAAAATATTTTGATCCATCATTGGATGGTTTACTAATTGGACCACACACATTTATTTATTTATTTATTTATTATTTATTTAAACACAGCTTACACAAAAAGAATGATTTCTTGTAAACAGCGTAAGGCTTAAGAAAGATTCGAGAGAGTATTTAAAAATAAAAGCGTACATGTATTATATATCTATGATAAAAGGAGTTAATTATTCATATGCTATCAGAACTCTATTGATGTATGTATATTTAAAGCTAATGTTCAGAGGGAGACTAGGATGATGAAAGGAATTTCAGGAGGGCGGTTCTGAGAGTGCGGTGATTTGCGATACTTTTTATTTCGGTTGGTAGAGAATTCCACTGACGTGTGGTAAAGAAAGTGCATTCGGATGCCGAGCAGGAGTTGGATAATCACATGCGATCGCTGCGAAACTAGAAAGTCCAATTTTCTATACAGATAGTCGGGTTGGCCAGTTCGCATGACTTGGTGGATGCAACAAAAAGCTTTGAATTTCAAAAAGTTAACAAAGGAACAGCCGAAGGTTTTTATTGAGCATTGTGATACGTGGTCATAACGTCGAAGATTGTAAATGTATCTGGTAATGTTGTGAAATATAACATTTAAATTTCTTAAAGAGTTAGAGTCGGTGTTACAATAAACTTCGCAGCAGTACGACAGAGTAGGTAAAAGAAGAGCTTTACCCAGTAAAGTTTTGGTTTTAACAGGGACGAAGTGTTTTGAGGCCCATAAAACGCGAATGGCAGCATAAACTTTACCAATGGTAGTGTTTATGTGGTCGGACCAGTTAAGCGTGTCATTAAAGATGATTCCAAGATTCCTTAATTTTTCAACGTAGATGATCACAGAGCCACCTAGTTTGATGTGCGGAAACAGCGACCTATCTAATTTGGTACGGTTTACGGCAATCGATTTACATTTCTGGGGAACACGTTAAATAAAAATAACCCCAACTTGTGTTATCTATCCAATACAATGGCCACGGCCGACAACCAAAGTGATAAACTAAGTGACGATCCCACAGGGACAAATATGGACACTAACAATGAACAGTTAAGAAAAAGTGATTGGAATATTGTCATATCCAATCTTAAAAAAACAGCAAATAATTTTGCTAATAAAAAAAGAAGACGAAATGATGCAGATGACGCTGAGTCATCACCATCTGTCCTATCAAATTTGCCAAATAATCCATTTGCACCATTGTTGGACCTAACCAATCCATCAATCAGTCTACCTCATAGCAAAAAACCCAAAAAAAAGCGCGAACTCGAACGGAGCAACAATCCAAAACAACAACTCAGGGTGTAGTACTCTTGGAGAGGAGGACAGCAACATTACGACTGGCGTTGTCACCGATGACAAAACGATAAGCAACAAATCGCTTTGTCCACCTATTTTTATTTTCGGGGCAAATTTTATTTTGATAACCGACTTAATTAATCTTGCCGCTCATGAATGCAATGCTAAGAACTTAAGACACAAATTTGTAAACTTAGGATACCGAAAAACAAAAGTCTATCGTTCATAAGCTTGGTATAGAAAAGATCCATGGAACAGGTATAGGTGCTTTTTCTTTTTCACCAATAGAAACGAGAAGAGCGACAATTCTCTTGAAAGGAATCGACGGCGATACCGAAATAAGCGTAATTCAAAAGGCATTAGAAGAAGCTGCTCCTAATGTCAAAATCAATAAAATCACTCAATTTGTCACAGCTAAAACTAGAGAGCAAGGTGTAAAGCTAAACATTTTTGTAGTTAAATTAGATGTAGGGGAAAGCACTTAACTAGCATAAAATATCTTCTTCACCAGAAAATGTATTGGGAGAGGAAACACAATAATATGGTTATTCGTTGTTATCGCTGTCAGAGGTTTGGGCACACAGGGGAATGTTGTTCCTATCGCAGCCGATGTGTTTTATGTAGTGAGTTCCATGACTCTGAGGTATGCATTAATTCATTTAAAGCATTAAAAGAACAAAACCAACAAGTTCCCATTACAAAATGTGCCAATTGCAATTTGGAGGGCCACGCAGCAAGCTCTTCCAGCTGTGAATACTACAAGCGGTACAAAGAAAAGAAAATAATGTTAGCCCAAAATTCTAGATTTGTTGCGAATACAGCAAGAATTGAAATGAATGACATGGTAAGCAATTTAACAAAAAATAATATGTCGTTTGCCGATATGGTCAGGAACGCAAACAATTGTTACATAATGGTCTCAAACACAAATCTTAAAATAATCTCTATAAATACAAACTCCATAATCTCACATAATAAAAGAATTTCACTCCCTCGAACTCTTCAAAACAAAAAACCCCAAATCTGCTTCATATCTGAAACAAGACTATACACCAAACTAAAACCTTCCTTTGAAGGTTACAACATAATAAGAAAGGACGATACTCGTAGTAGGGGAACAGCCATCGTCACTGAAGAAAAGTTTAAGGTTAATAAAGTACCCTTCCACAGTGATACCTTCTCAGCTTGCCTAGGTGTATTAGTATGCCGGAACAATAATCGGGCCACGAAACGAATACTTCTTGGAAGCATTTACATTCCATCAGCGGCAGGTCAGTCGCTTTCGAGCGAGTTGGATAGGTTACTCGGCATTGCAAGCTCATATGACGCAGTGATATTAGGGGGTGATTTTAATGCTCGACATCCTGACTGGGGTGATGTTGTGACTAATCCTAATGGTAACGTAATACAAAGGTAGTTTTACAACGGATCATATCTTACTCTAGACATAATTTCGCCGAACAGTCCAACTTTCTTAGATCTTCGTCCGTATTAGACTTTTTCTTGCTGTCAAGTTCATTAAACACAGGAAATAACTCTTTGTAAAACATTTCCTTTCGCTTCTGACCATTTTGGTGTAGAAACTAAAATAAAAATTTTCAATGTTTTCCCACTTACACTTGTTTTCAAAATACGAACTGGGATCAGAATAGAACTACACAGTAGCCTTTCCAGAATGAATCTTCCAGTAAGTACAAATATTTCCAATACTGAAATTGACGATCTTGTTCAAGAGGTAAGCAATAAAATAAATTCAAGTGTAGAAAACCATTCCGTTACTAAAATCAGTAAAAGCTTAAAATACAAAAACATTTCACTTTTGACTAAAAATCTTATGAAAATTCAAAGCATTTGGCTTAGAACACTTAAAAGAATTTTCCATAGACATTTAAACAGGGTTAACACGGAATATAAAGAGTTGCACTCTAGGATACAGTGTCTTAATAAAATAATAGCTGCAAGAGTTAAAATAGACATGGATAATGATTTTAGGTCACGTTTAAGAAAAATAAGACCTTCTCCCAAAGCTTTTACGGAAATCGACAGAATAATGGGCAGAAAGTATTTTGGTACGAATATAGACAAGGATACCTTGATTTTTAATGGAGAAGAACTGTCAGATAATGAAGACAAACTAATTGCATTTAAGACGGTGTATTTCGACCTGTATTCAGAAAAAATACCACAGTTTGACACAAACTTAACAAACCATGTTAATCTCAGAGTCAACGAGATTAAGAGCAGGCATACAAATACATACTTAACCAATTTTCTTCCATCCAACACCACCAATTAATGCTCATAGAATGAGCGTAAACAACAAAAAATCGTACGGTGTAGATAAGATTTCAAACTATGTTTTGCGGAAATGTCCTTGTTGCGGTGAGTAGTATCCCCTGCTGGTTTGCTCGATGATTTTGTTCGACCGAAATTGTTAAAAGAAGGTTTTTCGGTTTAAAAGGTTTTTTATTCTTTAGATATGAACAGGTCTTACCTCGATGAGGTCAAAATCAAGAAGAAGGATATAGGCAATTACAAAAAGGTGGCTAAGCGGTTTCCGATCTCAAATAGATTTGTACAGCGACATCTAATAATTCAAAGTAGAATATCTACAGTAATGTTAAGGCCCGTTCATTGTCTTTGACCTGAACAGTTCTCATACCCTTGATGTAGCCCTTTCGTGTATTTTCAACCAATGCATAAATAATGGGTACTTTCCCTCAACGTGGAAAAAATCTAAGCTTATTCCTATAGCAAAGAAGAAAAGTGGAAAAGAAATCAAAGACTTTCGCCCTATATCATTGGTATCTAACGTTGGAAAGCTTTTTGAAAGAATTTTGGCTGATCACCTAGACAGTTTCTGTGAAGAGAAAAAAATGTTCCAAATAACCAATTCGGTTTCAGGAAAAATCATTCAACCGAGCACTCATTGTTAGTGCTAAACGATCGAATCATTCAAAACCTTAGGAATAGAAAATGCTCTGTTGTTCTTGACTTAGATCTGCAGGCCGCTTTTGATTCCATTTGGCGCAACGGACTTATCTTCAAACTGATAACGCTGGATTTTTTTGAAGTGTTCATTCGGATGATCATCAGCTTTTTGAACTCCAGGACAGCAGCAATCTCTATTGCTTCTGAATACTCTGAAGAGTTCCCAGTACCTTATGGGCGTGGCTCAGGGATCATTACTTGGTCCAAAACTCTTCAACATATATATTCATGATTTCCCTTTAAATAGCCAGGTAGATGAGACTGAAGCCTTTTTATATGAGGACGATACTAAGATGTTAGCAAGTGCAATGATTAGTATTAAACGCAGGAAAGAGTAGTATTACATGCTTCAGAAACGTTTATGGAAAAGGGCACCGTAAAGCAGTCAAGGAGAGTAAAACACTGTTACTAGAAATCGATAATGTACCGATCCCACTGAAAACGGAACCAAAATATCTTGGTATATACTACCAAAACAAATTCAAATTTAATAAGTATGCCAGGGCAGTGCTGAATAAAGCCAAAATGGCTTCTGGTCTGCTGAAATAACTTTTATCATCTAGTTCTATTTCAAAACACTTATAAGACCTATAATTACATATGTATTTGGCTGTTGGTTTAGTGTTTCACCAACAGCCACAAATGAGTTAGAAAACTTCGAGCGAAAAATGCTAAGATTTTGTTTTGGAAAGTTCAGAAAACGAAATAAACAATGGTAAATGCAACAATATACAGAGCAAATAATATTAAACCTTTTTGCGTATATATGGTTAAATTACTGAAAAACAAATTACAATCTACCTCTAATCACCTCAACCCAATTTTAAAAAATATATGGGACAGAAACATCAACGAAAGTGTGCTAGATAACAATTTTTACCTTTCCCCTACTAATATATTTAATTTAAGGTCACATTCATTATTTGAACCATCGCCTAGCTCCAACTTAAAACTTCCATTTTATGAAAAAGCAAATTTACCTGCTCTCAGAGGATAACGATTTCAAATTTGTCTAATTTAATGAATTTAAACCAAAAGTTAACCAAATGTATGCCTTCTTGTATCCAAAAATACAACATAGATTTTTGTTTTCCAACATAATTATATATCTGACTAAGTAGACATGATTATTACAAGCTAATGCTTATCCAATTATTGTTGTATCTTATCTTAAATAAGATTTAGCTATTTAAGTAAGTAGTTCTAGTCATAAATTTAATTTCGGCCACTAGAGCCATAAAGCGAACATGTGTTGGGAGCAAACACATGCAAAAATAAAGAATTAATAAAAAATTAGTTCAAATAAAAACTGTACGTATATATGTTTTATTAACATTTATTGTATCTAAAAACTTAGTTTAACCAGATATAACTATTGAAGTCGGTTACCATAAATTCAAAAAAAATGTATTCATAAATTATCAAGTGTATTAATGTCTCAATAACAACAAAATGAATGAATGATTATTACTCTGTGCCCACTGCTGTATACAATACAAATCGTTGTTCATTGCTTCTGATGCCTGGGAAAGTTCAGCTAGTGGGCTACTAATAAAGACCTGTACATCATCGGCGAACATGTCGAACATGGAGTGTCTGACCGCCTGGGGGAGATCGTTAATGTAAAGTACGAAAAAAATAGGGCCTAAAATTGATCCCTGTGGTACACCACTGCACACTGGGAGAAGACCTGACGTCTTATCTCCAACAACCACACAGTGATGTCTCCCTGTAAGGTATGATCGAAAAAGCTTGGTTGCGGTTGAAGAGAAGCGAAACAAGTATTTTAGTTTAGAACAGAGGATCGCATGAGTCAAAAGCCTTGGACAAGTCGAGAAGTGTAAGCAAACTTACTTCTTTCCTATCTATTGCTATGCGTATCTCATCAACAATATTAAGTAGTACGGTCTTGCAGCTCCGATTAGCTCTGAACCCAGACTGAGCACCATTAAGGAGATTATTGACATCGAGAAACCTTTGTATATGTCTTGAGATCGCTTTTTCAAAAATCTTTGGCAAAAGGGGTAGGATAGAAATTGGCATAAAATCTGCTGAACCGCTGCCACCCTTCGGAATTGGAATAATCTTGGTTTTTTCCAATCAACTGGGAACTCAGAGGTTGTTAAGATAGAGGTAACGCAAAATAAAGGGTAAAAACAGTTTAACGAACCTGGGATCTATGGCATTTGATTTAACTGACAGTAATGCTGCAACAACATCAGTATCATCTAGCAACGTAGGGCTGAATGTTCTATCAGCTTCCTCGGGTGGGTCAGGAAGCAAATCAGCAGGTTCATTTAAACTAGTTTTGTTTAGATCCCGAAATTTTGCATTCAAAAAATTACTATCAATGTTGTCGGAGACCTTGCGATTTTGTTTACCGATACTTAAATTTCTTAAGGTCTTCCAGACATTTTTCCCAGAACGCGTAGGGTTGAGGTGGTTTGCGTAGTAATTTTGTTTAGCCGATCTAGTTTTATATACAGCTTTATTCCGAAGGGTGGAGTAAATTGCATGCAGCTCAGGAATCCTATATCGCTTCCATCTCGAATACGCTAAGTTTCTCTTGACCATCAGCTCAGAGATATCCCGATTTATCCTTAAGGGAATTGTATAAGAAATTACCTTCCTACGTAATGGAACGTGAGCTCCGAATAACTGCGCGATATTATTTTAATTATTAGCCCGGGTCTACCCCGGACAACTTTATTTAGCTTATTAACAAGCAAAAACTTAAACCTAGACTTAAAACTAACAAAGATATTCTTAACCTAATATGGGGCGAGGAGAAATGGTGGACGAGGTAGATGTTAAGGGAGTGGCATATTGAGCAGTGCTTTTTTCATTTCGGGTTTGCTGCTATTTAGGTCAAAGACTTCGGCGTAGTTGTTCGTTATACGCAACATTCTAGATATTGGTTCAAAGTGACCGTAGTTGGTACGGTGAGTTCGGATCAGGAAGAGTGGGACAGATCTTAGATTACGGGGATTGGGAGTGAATGCAATATTTTGCGTTATTCTCGAGCACTCGATGTTTCCAGTCAGTAACTGGTGGATAAAAAGTACATCAGCGACTTCACGACGTTTTTTTAGGGTATGCATGCTAATTAGTTCCAGCCTATTTTCATAGTTCCAGCCCAGGGTAGACCACGAAGTGCGAAACGGATAAACCTGCGTTGGACTGCTTCTATTCTTTGAATGTGGGTTAGTTTATAGGGTGACCAAACTTGGCTGCAATATTCGAGAAGAGGCCTTACAAAAGTAATGTACAGGGACTTTGTAACGTAAGGGTTGGAAAATTCTTTCGACCAGCGTTTGATAAAACCAAGTGCAGAGTTAGCTTTATTTATAATGCTGTCAATATGTGAGTCGAAATTCAATTCTCTGTCACAAATTATTCCTAGATCCCGTACTTGGGTAGTGGAAGGAATAGGCTCATCGCAGATGAAGTAGTTTCTTGGAGGGGGAGGTAAACGTTTGCGGGAATAGGTTATCGCTTGGCATTTGCTGACATTAAGCTCCAAAAAGTTCTGCTTGCACCATACTGAAAACTAATTTAAGTCATCTTGCAGGCAATGGGAGTCAGAAGGCAATGAAATGACTTTGGAAATTCTCATGTCATCAGCGAAAATAGAAAGATTACAATTCTTTAAAATGAGATTTATGTCGTTAATCGTCAGGATAAAGATGATTGGCCCAAGGTGACTACCCTGAGGGACACCAGATATTGCTTTAATTGGGTCGGATATTGAAGATCTGAAGATGACCCTGTATTCTCGGTCTTCTAAATAGGATTTGGTCCATGCCACAAAATGAGGGGAAAAGCCAAGTTTTTTTAGTTTAAAAATGATAAGTTGGTGAGAAATTTTATCGAATGCCTTGCTGAAATCAGTGGAAATTGAATCGACTTCATCACCGTCTTCTAAAGCATGAAGCGTCCTAGAGACAAACTCTGTTAGGTTAGTGGTCGTTGATTTACCTTTCATGAAACCGTGCTGATTTGTACAGATAGTTGGCCTACAGTACGGAAGCAGTTGTTGATAGACTATGCTTTCAAACAGTTTGGGTATGCAAGAGAGTTTTGCTATGGGCCTATAATTATCGACTTCGGCCTTACTTCCTTTTTTATGAATAGCGATGATGTAAGATTCCTTCCATAGGAAAGGGAAAGTACCTGTTGAGACAGACAAGTTAAATAGGGCAGCAAGGGGAGGACCGAGATGGTTAATACACTCTTTTATTACAACAGCCGGAAGGCCATCAGGGCCGGACGAAAAATCTTCTTTAAGTTTGGTAATGTTAGACACCAAAGATGTTGTTATATTTAGCGAAACGGATGATGTCTCAGGAAGTTTCTCATATAGCTAAAGTAACTAGGATCGGGTTCAGCTGTTTTCTTAGAAAAGGATTTATTAAAATGGCAGGCAAAGAAATTTGCAATGGTTTTCGGGATTCACTGAGAAATTTGAGAGTAGATGGGTAGCCGTCTGACTTTCTTTTGGTATTAACGAACTGGTAGAAGCGTTTAGGGTCTGAGACTAAGTTAAATTGCATGCGGTAGAGGTACTCAAGGTAAAGAGAATCACAAAGTTCAGAAAAACGATTATATACCAATCGATAATTATTGCCCGGTATTGTCCGGTAATAGACGATTTTGGTTAATCGATCTAAAATCCCTATATTGGAGATGTTTACCATTTACCTGTACTTCAAAATCGTAGATTAAGAAGATGAGGTCATGTTTGGAGAAGCCAGGTGCAGAAGTTGATTATAAAGTAGCGCCTGTTCAGGATCATTAACAAAAAAGACATCAAGTAAGGTGCTAGAGCTACTGGTGAAATGAGCCGGTGCTGAGGAGTTGACAGGGGATAAGCCTAGAGAGTTCATGGAGCCGATTATAGATGCAGAGGTGCTATTGTGCAGAAGATTACAATTTAGGTCGCCGCAGAGTACGATCTGAGAGGTTATACAAAAATGCTGTTCTAAGCTAACAAGCAGTGGTCCAATATCGGCAATTGTATGGGGTCTATAGGACTTGCAGATTAGAATTTGTGAAGAACTGCAAGCAATCTTCACGAAAGATATTGCAGGGGGCAGTCGAAGGGCGATTTATGAACGAGATCACATCTAATGCCATTTCTTACATACATTGCGGCTCCCCCACCCGATCTCCCATTCCTGTCTGCAAGGAATAAATTGTAACCGTCGACCTCGTAAATTTTATCGTAAAACTCCGGATCAAACTATGTCTCAGAAACACAAACAATATCAACGCCAGACTTTATAAACATCTGTATGAACTTCATCTAACAAATTTGTTAATCAATTTTGCGATGCTTGTGGAAATGATTTTACACAGATTTTACATTTCATGCATGTTTTATGTGCTATTTCGCTTGACATATTAAAAAGTTTAAATGCACTAGCTTCCATTTTGCTAAATCATGCAAACTTGAAAAATGTAGGTGTCCGTGTCGGTCGTGCCACCTTAATGTATAATTAATAGATGAATAAAAGCATCCAGCACCACTTTTATCTTTTATTTCAGCAACTAGTTTATTAAATGACACAAAGTACCCGTTTTCCACTGCTCTGCTCACCGGCATGAAATTGCCTTGTAATCCAGGAATATATAGTAGGTACGTCTTTCAAGGTTATGACACACATACCTAGCCGTTTTTACGATCACGTTACTTTTCCCAATTATTACTCTATAGAGTAGTTGCCTGCAAGAATAATGTAGTCCTTTGTCTCTTCAAACGTATTGAACATACTACGCTCGTTGGACATATCTGTCGTCGTTCCACTGTCGATACACCAACTGGATGAATTTAACCCTTCAAGACCCGCTGCTGCTAGAATAGAATAAGAATATACTGTATGTATTTTGTTGTTGCCGTTTCGTTGCTCTACATTTTGGAGCGAAGCGGCTGTTTTATAATTATCAAACACGAGTGCTTCGGAAACTTTATAAATTTATTCCAACTGTTCAATATATACTCATATAGTAGGTACTCGTAATTACTTAAACAAGTCGACTGATCGCGGTGGTTGCTACGAGAAAGCTGAAAGACTGTACATTTTTCGACTGAACATTACGCATATAAAATGGTAACGGAGCAGAGCATTATCTACATGGTGTGATGGTACAGTCAGTTTTTTTCAGTTTTAATGCATTTTTATTAGTTTTCATTAATTAATTCTTACATGCTATACAAAAACGCTTAAAAATTAGCTTAAGTAACTTAAAAGTAAACTTATTCTAACTCATTGGCCCCACGCGGGCACTCTAGGTTAAACATAATACTTAATCTATGTCTTTCGACGTTGCTTACAGTCTATTTTGTTTTTTACATTTATTAACACTAAAACTAAGAAAATGAATTTTAATTAAGAAAAAAAACTTAGTATCAGGACTTTTTTTTTTTATAATATAAAACTTAAAATTAAACCTATAGACTACCTAAAAATAAATCTTAACCTACTTAATCCTACTTAAACTACCTCTTATTTTAGAATGTGTTACCCACATCAGTTCTAATATAATTTTTTTTTTTTTTTTAAATTTTTTTTTTGTGTATTTTTTGTTTTTTATTTTTATTTTTTTTTATTTATTTATTTTTTTTTTTTCCTTAAATCTAACTTAATGCTACCTAAAACTATGTAAGCCGGCCGTGGCTAATAAAATAGAGAGACGACCGACTTTGCTTCACATGAAGCTACCTGTAACTTGAGGAATTCGACGACGAACCTTCCCCTCCTTCTACTAGCCACCAAAATTGTTGGTGCTGCCGAGCAACATCCCTCATGTCGCTACTCCCTACCGCCCTACTGAACCGGAGACGCTCCGCGCTAACGTGTGCGACGTCTCTGTCGTAGTTGAGTCGCCTGTCCGCAGCTGTCCGAGCGACGTGGAAGATTAGCGGCACCGCTAATCTGCCCTGGATCAGACCTTTCATATCGAAGTAGAGGAACGCTTCTGGAGGAATAAAGCCATCAAAGCGAACTCTCTCATGATACATATAGTTAGGGTAGTAAGCCCCGGAGATCAGGTTGTTCGACGAGGTCATTGCTCTTGCAATGTGCCTTCGAGTCAACTTAATAATGAAATTGTCCACTCTTATTAGGTTCGCCCTGTTGTATAAGACCTCATTAGGATAGAATTTTATGTACTCGGACTCTGGTGTTCTGTATAAGCGAAGACAAGTCCTAAGACAAGCCCTCTCAAACACCCGAATCTTTTCCAATAAGCTTGCTCTCACGTTGAACCACACGGGACAACCAAATACTAGCTTAGGCCGGATAAGGGCCATGTAGCAGATCACCTTCACCCTCGCATCGAGTTGGCTATTATAAAACAGTCTCTTTGTAAGGGCAAAAGCACCTTTGGCTCTGGCCAGAGCAACATCTATATGTTTGTTAAAATACAGATATTGGTCTAGCCAGATCCCAAGGTATCTGACTACATTTCGACAAGCAAGTGGCTGCCCGTGCTGTCCCACGATCGAAAACTTTCGCCAATTCTTTCTGGTATCCCTAGAGGCCCCAGACAAAGGCGTCCTAAACAAAATGGTCTCCGACTTCTGAAAGTTGATTTTCAACTTCCATTCATCGCAATATCGTTAATTTTATCGAAGTCACGCTGCAAGAGTATGTTAATGACCTCAATCTTTGGACCTGATCTGTACGCGATTAAGTCGTCTGCGTACGCTATGGCATGGTGAAGTGAACCTATCAGATCACTTGTGTAAATGTTGAATAGGATCGGCGAATTTACCGCACCCTGTTGCAGACCGTTTTTAATGTTAAATGTTCCAGCAGAAGTCACATTGTCATTCTTTACGATGAACTGTCTACTGGAGAGCATATCAAAGAGAATATGCAGCTGTGGTTTACTAATGCCCAACCTGTCCAGCTTGAAAAAGAGTCCTTCTAACCATACTGTATCGAAGGCCTTCTCCAAGTCAATCAGGCAGGCACCAGTGCACTGGTTCTTGCCTTTGTTCCATTGGATATCAGAAACCAGTTTAGACGCAGCATGAACGATATCATGCCCCGCCTTGAAACCGAACTGATTATCCGGAACTATATGTTTGTCCTCAACCCACTTAGTCAGGACTCTATTGATCACCTTCTCGAAAACCTTACTGACGTTTGGAGGAAGACTGATCGAGCGGAGATTCGCCGGATTGGATGTGTCTTTATCCCTTTTGGGGATGGGATGTACCACCGCAGTTTTCCAATGCGCTGGATAATGTGCATTATTCATTGCATTATTAAACAGGGTGGTATAAATGTCCACCGCTTCTAGTGGGAGATGTCAAAGCACAATGTTCGGTATTTCATCGGTTCCCACTGATTTCTTACTTCTAAGCGATTCGAAGATCGTTTGGAGCTCTTCCTGCCCCCTTCCAGGGGGTAGTACCCTGTCGTTAGTGATGACGTTATTTGACATATTCTCGTCACTGAACTGGGTGAAGCCCGAGCTCTCGAATCGCCAATTCTCTATTTCATTTCGAAGGTAGAAATTGTGCACAAGGACTCGATTCTCCAGGTCGTGGTTCGGGCCAATGATAACATTCGCCTTGTACACTTTCTGGAAAGTCGCTCCTATAGCCTCTGCCTTCTCCTGCGGATCCTCGATCACAAAGAAGTTGTCATCATCAACGGCCTCACTTAGATCGATACCTGCTGCTACAAGTATTTGTTCGTTGTTCGTCGTTCGGGGGATTTTGAGACATGGAAGGTCGTTTCGATCTTTCCTCCTAAATATTTTATTTATTTGCGGGAACATATTCGGGTTGCTGGTGTTTACAGCCCGAATTTTATTGTTCCAATACAAACTTACAAAGTTTCTGTAATTTTCCTTTATTAATATTTGGAGGTTTTTAATCGGCGACTTCAGTGTCATGATCTCCTGGTTATGTCTGTCAGTAAACTGTCTGTACAAGGTTTTTAGTCTTGACTTTTATGTCGGTGCAGTGCATCAATAGTCGCGTTGCGAAATAAGTCTTCATCGTCAGTGTGTTGATACCGAGGTATCGTTGTGTCCATTGTTCGTTTAATTGTCTCGTCCATTAGTTTTAGATACCTGTCAATCTCCTCATTTGACAGATTTCTATTGGACGGTGGGTAGAGCGAATTCGAGGAGAGTGCTCTCGTCAGTGTTCTGGAGAAGTTCGTCCAGCGCACCCTATTATAGTTGTAAGAATGCCTTCGAACAAACTCATCGAATTCCTCAGTTTCGTTGAGAATAGTTATTTCGGTGCTGAGACCACAGTGATCACTGTCATACACAAAAGTGCGTGGACAGTTTATGGTATGTTGGTTAGAGCCTGTAAGTTCTATTCGAGCGTCGAGCAGCAGGAGATCCAAATAGGACCCGTGTCTGGGAAACGACGGACTATCCGTCGCCTTAAGGCCGAGTCGATACATTATACTGTGCTGACCCCACCACTTGAATAGTAGGTTCCCTCTAGTATTTGGTATATTATTTCCCCAATCTCTATGTTTGGCGTTGAGATCTCCGCCGATAATAAAGTAGTTCTCTTCCAATTCCAGTCTTAGGAATCGAAAAAGTGTCTCGAGTTCTGATATGAATAATGTGGATTGAGTAGTTTTAGGTGCATAAACAGACACCATGTATAACCGTTTCCCACTACGGACAGGGATGTACATGATGCATGCTTCCAACACCTGGAACCTACATACTACACGACTGTATATTCTTTTGAAACGCAGTCCTTTTCTAACAAAGATCGCAACACCACCTCCTTGAATGGAGTTGGGTCGGTTTCTCCGTAGTATTTTATATCTTCTGTGCTTCATTTTGTGTCTTTTGGTAAGCTTAGTTTCGCTAACCAAAAGCACATCAGGGGCTTGGTCTTTAAGCAACTTAAACAGTGTGGCTCTTCGTTCGAACCTAATCAGTGAATTAACATTCACTGCAAGGACCTTCAGGGTTTGCTCCGCCATGTACGTACCCATTACGACTGGAGGTGCGTTAGGCCCGGCAGCGGCGCGTATATTTGATCTACCCGCTTAGCCTGTTCCTGTATTTGAGCTGAGCCATCTGCCCCTGAATAGAGAGCAAGATAGCTAGCATGTCAGGTACAGGAATTTGGGACAAACCCGATAGTTTGCGGTGTGTCCCGTGTTCCTACATAAAGCACAGGAGAGTTGGCTTTTTTCAGACGTTCCGTCCTTACCTAGAGCGCATTCCTCGGATTTGTGGTTCTTTCTGCACTTCACACATCGAGGCTGCATTTCGCAGTTCGACGCGGCGTGCCCGAACCTTTGGCAGCGAATACATTGTAGAATGTTTTCGCTCCTCTTTAATTTTTCCTAGTGTACAACCTGGTAATCTAGGATTTTAATACTCCTTAGACCATCCAGTTTGCTGTCGGGACTTAACTGAACCAGGAAGAACGGTAGTTTCCGCTTCTCCCTTTTGGCTCTAGCCGTGACAAATGGCTTGACTCCAACGAATTTGAGCCCTTCGCACTCCTTCTCTTTCAGCAGTGCAAGGAGCTCCTCCGGATCAGCCGACGGTTCTAACCCCCTCAGCAGCATTGTCTGCAGCTTTTCACCCTTAGGGGTGTAGGAGAAGAATTCCGTCGTCGAATCCTTCAATAAACTTCTAATTTTATGGTAGCGCTTCACTGTATTGCAGTCTGTCTAAACTAAGTCTTTTAACAAAAAAATTGTTGCCTATGGCCGACTTACATAATTCTATAGTGTCTTTTAACTCCATCTTGAATGTTGGTTGTTTTCTGCTGTTGCTGTTGTTGTTGCTGCTGCTTTTGATGTTGTTTCTGCTGTTGCTGTTGTTGCTGCGATTTTTGTTGCTGTTGTTGTCTTTGCTGTTTATGCTTTTGTTGTGGTTGTGCATCTTTCTTTGTAAGTTCTTGTACCGGTTTCTGTATTTGTTGTTGTCTTAACGGCTGTTTCTGTTTTTGTGGTAGCTCCGCGTTGACATTTTGTTGTTGCTGAGGGCTCTGGAGTTGTAGTTTTTCCATCTCCCTCGTAGCCACCTGCTTCGCTTTTATAGCAAGCACTTTTTGTTGTAGTTGCTGTATGCTACTATGTAAGGCTTTGACCTTCTCATCCTCCTCGTCATCTGATTCCGAGGCAGCTAGGAGGCAAAGCTATTGTTTCCACCCATATAGTGGCCTTCTCCGCCATCAGACACATGTGGGTATTCGTCTGGCTTCTTTCGTTGTTGTGTTGCTGCTTTTGTTCAGGTTGTTGGCGACTCTTCCCTTGCTCCACTAGGCAGCTTCTCAGTTGATGCTGATAGGGAAGGGCGCTTCACGAGGTTTGGAGTAGGCTTCAGCTTCCTCCTCCTCTTAGTTGTGATTTCCGAATGGGCCGAAACTACGGTCTGGTCATCAGATGACATCGCGCCATCTCCCGGTCCCGCTATTTGGGTGACGGGACCGTTCACCACCGCTCATCCTCGGGTTTTTCTTAATTTATTTTAATTATAATTAACATTTGGGTTTTCAAATATAAAAAGAGTCCGTCTTGTTCCGGGGATTGAACCTACGCCCCTTGGTTTGTCGGCCGACACTACTTCTGTTGCGCCACCGAAGCACTTGGCTGTAATGTTTCTAATAGTTCTTTTAGTAATTTTTGTTTTCACTTTTTCACTTTAAAAGAAGCCGAAACACGTCTATCCACTATAAAGGTCTATAATGGTGTGATGGTACAGTATTATCTACATGGTACGATGGTACATACCATCTTAATAATGATCTGCCCACGCTTACTGATGATCATTAATTATAGAAATATAGTGTACATTATACAATTATTCTCATGCAATAATTTAAAAAAAATTTAGTGATTTTAGATATTAATTACAGAATTGAAATATGGCTCATTTAATTAATTATAAAATATACAATTCTTAACACGCTGCCACCCCTGAAAGCACATCAGCAATTTGATAGAATAGCCAGCTTGAATACTCCACTACTGGTACGAACAGAGACAACCCGAACATGGCCGTCTTTTCCAGGAAAGATTTCATCGACTCTGCCCAAAGTATATTTTGAAGGCGGTTGGCTGGGCTCTTTTACGATGACCAGATCACCAACTTGAAAGTTCTTCAGCTCTTCTTTCCACTTCAGTCTCTGCTGTAGCGAGGTGATGTAAGCTGATTGTTATCTTTGCCAGAATCAAATCAGAAGCATATTCTGTATTAGTTCCCAACGTCCCATGCGATTTATAGGAGCCTCCGAATAGTTCGGTTCTGTCAAAGCTGTGTACGGTCTACCTATGAGAAAACGAGAAGGCGTTAAAGGGTTTTGATCAGTGTCGGAAATAGTACATAGGGTCCTAGAATTTAAAACCGCCTCAATTCGCGCCAACAAGTTATTCATCTCTTCGAAAGTAAACAATGATTGCCAACTACGCGGCGAAGGTGCTGCCTCACGCATTTTACGCCTGCTTCCCAAAATCCTCCAAATGGGGACTACGCGGGGGTATGAACTCCCACTTGATGTTATCAGCAGCTAACGTTGTTGAAACGATTTCATTGTGGTCCTTTAATCGTAAAGGTTTGTTAATATCAGAAAGGACTCTGGAAGCTCCCTGAAAGTTAGTGCCATTTTCAGAATAAATAACACTGCTTGTTCCCCTTCTTGCCATAAATCTGCGTAGCGCTGCTACAAAGGCATCTGTTGAGAGGTCTGTTATAACTTCTAGATGTAATATAAGATAGCAAAATATCTTTTAGAAAGTTTAGGATTTCTGTCTTTCGAAGAACGAAAAGTTATAGGTCCTGCATAGTCGCAGCCGGTGTGGGTGAATGCGTACGATGGTGAAAGTCGAGATTTGGGAAGATTCCCCATTAATTGCGATGATGTTAATTGCTGTTGTCGAAAATACTTGAATAATCCTGTGAATAAATTTCAGCTCCCCATTATCCAGAATTTTCTGACGAATCAATGAAAACATCTCCGATACACCAGGGTGCAAGAAACTTATGTGGGCATCCAAAAGGATTAGCTCTGAAATCCGATGATGTTTGGGAAGTATACTAGGGTGTTTTATACTGAAAGATACCTCTGCGGCATTGGAAATCCTTCTCCTTCCCCTACAAAGGGTGATAACATCAACAGCTTTGAATGTTTAGATACCTGCCTCTAGAGCTTAAGTGCCTGAATTTCTTCCTCGAATTCCGTTTGAGCCCAACGAAAACAAGATTGCTAGGCAGTTTGCAGTTCACAAAATAATAAATTACCCTGGACTCGATTTTTCGTCAAAGTTCTACAATTTTTTGCAAAGCGAACAATGAAAGCAACAACTCTAATAACCTTTGGCCAAGAGGACACCTTAGGTAATACCTCATTAAGAAGAGTAGGTTCTGTATGCGATGTTAATACTACTGCTTTCCGCCTTTTTTCTTCGGGTATCATGCCTAAATCCACCCCAGAGACAGTTGGCCAATGACTTGAGTCCTCAGACATCCAAATTGGTCCATTCCACCATAGATCCAACTGCAACAAAATCTCTGGACTTACCCCCTCGGAGCAAAATCCGCCGGGTTTTCTTCAGAACGAATATGATTTCATACGGAACGCGGCAAAGTATCAATTATTTCTGCGGTACGATTCCATCGGCGGGGAAATGAAGACAACCTCGCCAACACATTTCGAGATTCCGTAAATGCAAATATTTTTCGGGGTTGAATCTCCAACGATGAACAAATAAGTTTTATTAGCCTACTCAAAAAAGCGCTCCACATACTCATGTAGACGAATTGGCACTTGTTTTACAGGCGCGACTCTTGTGTTGGCAGCGACAAGGTGAACTTCCACAAAATCAGATTCAAAAATACTACGAGCATACACCACAGCCGAATACGCCTTTTCGGAGACATCAGAAAAACCAACTAAATCCAAACACTTGGGATCGGAAGTGTATCTTCTAGTAAGCCTTAAGCTCTCGAAACAGGGTAAACCTTTACGATATGAATGCCATTTTTCCCATGAATTCTGTAGGTAACGAATCATCCCAGTTGATTCTATTACGCTCATCCATAACTCGTGAAACAAGATCTTTAGCAAAATAGTAGAAGCCCAGGGGATCAAAAAATGTTGCAATCTCCGACAGCAAACTGCGCTTTGTATAGCAAACGTTGAATTTTCTTCTAGGTAAATTTTAAACGTAAAGCAATCATTATACGGATCCCAAATCAAACCTAGAACCCTCTTCCAATTAGTCTGGTTAGTTTAAATCCAGTGAAATAGGTTGGTCACTATCCGTATTGCTGAGAATGGTCCAACAATTATACACCCAATTGCTTAGTTATAAGCCGCCGCAAGAAAGTAATCCAACGAGTTGATCTTTTAAATCCAGTACCTCAGCCAGTGAATCTGCTAAAGCAGCAAAGTCGTCGACATAACAATTGTGCAAGACTGCATAGGAAGCTTTTGGATGCTGAAGCGCATAATCTTTGGCTAACTGCGTAAGAACTCTTAGAGCTAAAAAACGTGCAGGGTCAGTTCCATAGGTAACGGTGCACACTTCTCCACACGATTCGTTGAAAGTCGCTATCCAGGGGTTTAACACTTTTATGATGTCCGCACAGAAAACGAAATGATACAGCCAAAATTGCATGTAAAGATTCAATAAATTACGCTGAAGTGGGGGTCCAATATGTAGCATCTCGTTTAAACTTACTTCATTGTTATCTCTATGCTAGCCATCAAAAACCACTCTCATTTTAATAGTAATAACGGCGTGATGTGGGAGATAAAACACCTTTCCTGACGTGGGCTCGATTTCATCACCCGGAATACATTGCATGTGGCCTAACTCTTCGTATACTTTCATAAATTGACAGTACTCGTTCCGAAGATTTTCACAACGTGAGAAACGATGCTCTAAACTACCCAAGCTGGACAAGGCCGCTGAAAAACTATTACCTAAGCTCAATGCTGACTGTAGAAAGGCAATTCTACCATATATTTGCAATCAGGTGCCCTCGAAAATGTTTTGGCAAAATGTTCATCAGCGACATCCTCCCCTTTACATTCAAAAACAGGTGAAGAGACCGCTTCTGTTTCCCAAAACGACTTGAGGAGCGCATCAGTATCTGTTTCTATGTGCAACGAAATAACTTTGTCCTTTGACATACCTACTACCAGCTATTATCCATCCGAAAATTGTGTTCTGTGCATTAACGTTTCCACCCGCAACAGTGCAATTGTCATCACACAAAATACCCCAAGCCTGGTCCGAACCGACTAGTATGTACATCAAAAGGCATTGGAAAATTGAATCTAGCATCGGCCAACTGAAGATTTTTATCTAAAAGGGTACCATTTATTTCGAAAGGAAGTGGAGGTGTAAACGATGTAATAGTCTCCAAATTCTAAGCATCAACGTTGATCTGCTGCGCGTCCAAGCGGGAATGTAAACTAAGTGTAACAACGCCGTGTGTGACTCCAGCTTCCAGAGCGGAAATGCCTGATATAGGAACACGAGCATGACGACGTCGGAGACCTAGTCTTTTAACCAAACCATCCGTTACAAAGGAAACTTGCTACCCTTATCCAGAAGCATACGACACGATTGAAAATTGCCACCAGCTTCCAGCACCTTTGCCACTATGGTTAGTAAAATTCCAGGCGAAAGACTTTTATTTTTTGTATGGTTACTTACAAACGATGCGCTGAAGAATGCTGTACTCCTAGACAATTATAGCACAACTATAGCAAACCTCGGCGAGATATAATAGCCATTGATAAGAACTGTGGGCATTGTGGAAGGTTGAGGCTTTCCTTACATTTGGGTCAAGTCGTTTTGGACACTGCCAGGCTCTTGAAATTATTCGAACCGACGTTAGAACGCAACACGGTTTTATGTCGAAACTTTGTCTCACTGGCTTCTAAATCTAGAAATTCAATAAACGCTTGTATCGTGGAGTCTTCCGAACTTTTATAATGCAATGCCCAAGATTTAAGCGTTTCTGTGTCTGTTTTATTAAGTAATAAATAAATTAGCCACGGATTTCGATTCTCTGCCTTAAGAACGGTCAACGAGAGATCAACGGAATATGCGTTTTTGAATTTTTGCATAAAGAGCACGGACTCTAAAAAAGTGACTGCCACACTGTTTCTAGATATCACTAAGGCGTTTGATACTTCTTCATAAGATGTCTAGAGCATAACTTAGAGGTTCCGTGTTGGAGTGCTTTGCTTCTTATCTCAAAGACAGAAAGCAAAAAGTTAAAATTGGTCGTACATACAGTGCTTGCTGTGGTGTCTATATTGGTGCGACTCAGGGCTCAGTACTTAGTCCCACCTTATTCCTTATTCCATTTTTACTCAAAACTTAAGCGGGACCCAAACCGTTTTCGTGGATGATACAGCGTGCACTTACTCAAACAATTATGTCCCTGAGCTAATTGCCGAGATCAATCATGATCTAGAAACCTTGCGACGTTGGTTTAGAATGCACAAATTTGTGATTAGTAACAAAACTAGGATAATGTTTTTTCAAATTACCCGCTCTTTATAATCACTCTGCGAGTATAGACTGTAGGGTCTTCAATCTGCATACTGATATCTGTGTGAAAGCTAAGCGAACGAAGACCTTCGATTATAGGCATAGATGCCAGCCTAATTGTTTGTTATCAAACCAGTATCAGTCTTTAAGTAGCTACGTCTCAATATCGACAATAAAATGAACTGGAATTTACATATGTAAATAAATTACAACCACTGGGCACTGATTACTATTCAAAGACACATATTGCGAATTAATTGGAAAAAAAAAACGATGTGAATATAGCTTTCCCCTCTCTTGCAGCTCAAAAATACTATTACTTAAACATCTTTACTTTGAAAAAATTTTAAAAATTTTCTTTCTAAGATGTTGTTATTTGGCGAATCAAAATCCAACAGTTTATTCACTTCGCAACAGTGCCAGGGGTTTGGTTGCTGTCCCACCTCACCATACTCATAAATTTCTAAAGTTATTTTACTTCAATATCACTGAAGCTGTACCCGTACAATATGCTTCCTCTTCAATATTAGAGAAGTTACGAACTGGCTTTTAATTTTAATTGTCATAATAATGCACTTAAGAATTGCTATTTAACTATGTATCTAACATTGTCTATCGCAAATTTCTAAATATTCTATTATGGCTAATTTTCTGAAAAGCACCCCACAACTTTTTTTTTAATTCTTTTTTTATACTTTTAACCTATTTATCATAACAACATGGCTCGGTGCATTAGATACTGGTTTATCTAAACCAAAGAACGTATCAGTATACATGTATGTACATATTTATGTCCTTTCAATATTTGCCATATGAGTACATTACTAATAATTGAAAAAAATCAATGAAAAAAGTCTTCTGTCGGGTTAAGTACAATTAACAATGTATTTTGATTAATATATATTTGAATCTGAATAATTATATAAAAAGAAATGATAAAATTGATGAATAAAACGACCGATCTGCTTGAATTCCAGGATAGAAAAGGAAAAAAAGGATTTATTATTATAGAAAGAGTTCAGGTTAATAACTTTTAATTACAATGCAGTTCAATGTGTTTCATACTAATGAATGTGTTCGGAGCGTTCAATTTGAGTTCCAGTAAATAATGTATATCTAACACTCCCCCACATTATTTACAGTAAATATTATCAAAAGGAAATACTAAATTACGTTAATTTTTACTTTAAAATATTCAAATTTTTCTTTACATAAAGGTTTCGTGAGTATATCAGCTAATTGATTATTAGTTTTAATATAGCAAATATTTAACAATTTCTCATAATATTTTTCCCTTATAAAATGCACACGAACACCAATGTGCTTGGTATTCAGGATTTTTGATGAGCCCCAAACTTCTTGGTTGTCTATATGAAGTATTGCCCGCACATCACCCTCATGTAAAAGATCTTTCATTAGAGCTTTTAACCACACAAATTCTGAAGCTGCAACATATTCAGCTTCTGTTGAGGATAGTGCTGCACAGCGTTGTCTTCGTGATCCCTAAGCAATTGGTAATTCTCCCAGGAGAAAAAATGTAGCCACTAGTAAATCGTCGAGTGTCGAAATCACCAGCGCAATCAGAGTCACTGTAACACAGAACATTAAGGTTGCATTTATTTTTAAAAAATATACCTATATTCTGAGTAGCCTTCAAATAACGAAATACCCGTTTCACTGTTTTGATATGCTGTGGAGCTGGGTTATCCAAGTATCTGCTCAATACCTCAACAACCTACGAGATATCCGGCCTTGTAGCTATGACCAGATACATCATGCATCCAATTGCTTCTCGGAAAGGAAAATTTGACATATCCACTGAAGTTGCACAGAGAAGTGCGGTTTCTCATGGCGTGGACTCTCCTTTTGAATCTGCCTTGTTAAAACGGCTCAAAAGACGTTGAGTGTATCCTGACTGAAAAGCATGGACATCTCCCATAGAACTTTGCTTCAACTCCAAACCTAGATAAAAATTCGTCTCATTCAGTGTAAGCTCAAGATGTTTCTTCAAGTAGGACACCAGGTCATTAATGTCCCTCATGTCTACGAGTATGTATAGCGCGATTATAACAATTCTGTTCCCTTTACGAAGAACAAACAGGCATGGATCAGCTACACATATTGTAAAATTATAATTATTAAGTAATTTGGATATTGTCAGGTTCCAATTCCTCGAAGCTTGTTTGAGACCGTATAAGATTTTGTTCAACTTGCAAACGTTTCCTGACTTGTCATCATATCCAATTGGCTGTCCCATATAAATCTCCTCTTCTAATGTCCCATTCAGAAACGCGGTTTTGACATCAAATTGGTATAGCAAAAGTCGTCTACATGCAGCTACGAGTATATTTATTATTTATTTATTTATATCTTTATTAACACGCAAATAAATTACAATGC
The DNA here is from genome assembly GCA_963966105.1 of Volucella zonaria. NCBI lineage: Eukaryota > Metazoa > Arthropoda > Insecta > Diptera > Syrphidae > Volucella > Volucella zonaria. The sequence goes on along the minus strand of OZ014530.1, from coordinate 86,726,593 downwards.
TAATATAATTTAATGAGCTTTAGCTACCACGACTACCAGCTCGATAATAAAATACATAATATTATGACATTTACGTACAAAGCATTAATAGTTACAATTTAATAAATAGCTTTCAGCTACGGTTTTCCATTTTTATCTCACAGATTAGTTTGTAGGTTTGGTTGATGTTTTCTTCTGATGGGTTTTTAAGTAGGTTCAGTAAGGATAAGTTGGGAAATAGTATTCTTGAGATATCTTTGATTTTGGTACAATCATAGACAAGGTGTTTGATGATGATTATTTCATTTACAGAGATGGCAGTTTGGAGGATCAGATTTTGATATTAGATGGCTGTGTGTGGTGTAAGTGTGGCCCATTCGAAGCCGCAGATATATTTTGATTTTTTTCCATGAGCATTGTGTAGGATAGATGGTACTTTTAGCATTTGGATTAATATCAGAGTAATGATGTCTATATTGCGCCCAGTCGTCATATAGTTTCACGTTCCAAAAATGGTTTATTTCGTTTTTTGTGTCCTTGTTGTATGGAATATAAAACGTAGCTAATGGTTCACTTGTTGCGGATTTTGCGGCCTTATCTGCTGTTTCATTGCCTTTTATGCCAACGTGACCTGGAATCCACATGAGTTTTATTTTTTTCTGACTTCCAATAAGTTTATTGCGAATAATCTCAGGAAAAAGCGTCCTGTTGTCAATATTTAAGACTGCTTCTAGTATGGAAAGGCTGTCTGAACAGATAATAGTTTTTTTCGAACTTGATATTTCGATTATCTTTAAAACAGCCATAGCTTCAGCTGAGAAAACTGAAGCAGAATATCTCAGAAGTCCTTTTGATATTATGGTACCGTCTTGGGTGCAGACGGCAAAAGCTGTGCCAAGCTCATTTTTAGATCCATCGCTGAATACGAAATTAAAGTTATGTTGTTTTTCGGTCTGCATTATTTCAAGGAAACTCTGCTTATATTGCTCGTTCGAAGTTGTTATTTTAGGTAAACACTTGAGTTGGGTATTTACACAACCTTTTGGTAGATTCCAAGGTGGTTTGGCGGCAGGTCGTATAACCTTATTCAAAATTGGGATATCCACTTGTTTTGAAAATTGTATAGCTTTATAAAGGTTTCGGGGTTTTCGGAACTTTATTGCGGCTTAAGCATTGCTTAGCATCGATTGAGACAATACAATTTCCGGTTGTGCTTAACTTTTGAATGAGGAGAGATGTGAGGTGTTGAACTCTTTGCTCTATGGAAGGAAGACCCGCTTCAGCTAACATGTTTTTAATAGGGTTTTTATTATATTTAGTGAAGATTTTGGGCACTTTCCATAAATACTCATTCCATAGTCGATTTTGGCAAGAATGGTTGATCTGATGATACTTATAAGTGAATTAATGTGAACTAAACTATTCTTAGATGATAAGTACTTAATAATGTTAAGTCTGGTAGCTAAGCTTTTTTTTAAGTACAAACAATGTTCCTTAAAATTAAACTTACAATAAAATATTATTCCAAGCAAACAGAGATTATTTACATTAACTATTGTATTGTAATTCGGACATAAAGCAATATTTTTTGGGCAACTAGTTTTTCTACAGATGTGTAATATTTTACTTTTTTGATATGAAATTTTTGAGCCGGAGTAGGAGTACCAGGCTGAAATATCTGCCAGAATGTTTGAAAATATAGAGGCAGTAACTGTGAGATCTTTGCATTTTGTAAACAATGTTAAGTCATCTGCATACAAAAAATGCTACAAGTTTTTTTTTTTTTTATTATTTCGCTAAGATCATTAAAAGCTATAATGAAAAGCACAACTGAAAGAGGAGATCCTTGAGGAATTCCGTTTTCAAGATTTTTTACTGAAGGATACACATGACTTAATTTTATTCAGAATTGTCTGTTATTTAGGAAGGATTTAATAAAATTGTAAATTTTTGGCCCGATTTTCCATTCAGCTAATTTTTTAAGGACAATATGAATTCCAATTCTTTCAAAGGCTTTTTCGAAATCTATGGATAGTATTGAAGCATGATTTTTCGAAGATAGGGCAGTTGCAATGAAGTAGTCAACATGCAGTAAAGCATCGATTGTAGAAGGCTTATGTTTAAATGCCACTTGGTTTGGACTAAGAAGCTTTTTTTTTATCAAGGAACCAAAATAGTCGTTTTGCAATGATTTTCTCAAGTATTTTGCCAGCGCATGGTAGCAATGATATGGGACGATAACCACTTATTTCGGAAGTGCTTTTGTTTTGTTTTGGAATAGGTATGACACTGGCTATTTTCCATACTTGAGGGATGATCCCGATGTTAATGATTTCATTGTACAAACATAGAAACCTTTTTTTCAAGTCCATTGGTGAATTTTTTAGCATTGTGTAAGAAATCTTGTCGAACCCAGGGGTTTTCCCTTTTGCGGAGCGAAGACAGCTTTCTAGTTCTATTAAATCTATAGGAAGCCCGATGGATTTCGCTGTTAAATCAGTTTTATTAGTTAGGGTCGTGCTATTAATGGATTCTTGTTTCTGAGTAATGAATTCGGGGGAAAAGTTTTTGTCCTCAGAATATAGTGACCAAGTTTGAGCAAACAGCTCTGCGATTTCACGTGGGCATGTTAGATGAAGTCTTTATAGTGTTCACTATAGAGGCTGTTATAGTTCCCTGTTAACGACTTTACATCCCCCCAGAGCTTTTTAGAGCTGGAGTTGGGGCTTATGTTTTCTGTAAATTTTTGGAAGCATGAAGTCTTAGCAGTTTTTGCAGCTTTCCTAAAAATTGCATTGGCTTTGCGAAAGGCTATGAGATTGGGATCTGATGGATATTTTTTTAACTTTTTCCAGGCAATTTGTTTGATTTCTCTGAGCTCTGCAATCTCCTTATTCCACCAAGGGACCTTTTTTTGTTTGTTTGGTTTGTAATGCGTTTGAGGGATAGCTATATTTGCTGCAAAGCGGATGGATTTTTGGAGAGTGGCAGTTTATTTGTTTATGTTTGGCAATGGGTTCTTGTTAGATAGAAAGTTTGAAACCTCAGACTGAAATAAAGCCCAGTTAGCCCTATCTGTTTGAAATTTTGGTGGATATTTTAAATTTAGTTGCGGAGTTTCGAATATCAATGTAGTCACTATTGGGAAGTGATCACTGCCATGTAAATCAGGGAGCCTTGACCAGATGGAGTTGGCGCAGAGTTGAGGTGATATAAAAGTTAAATCTATATGCGTGAGTGTACTATGTGTAGAGAAGTGCGTAGGTTGCCCGTCATTTAAGAGGACAAGGTTTGAGCTATTTAGGAAGTCTTCTACTATCCTCCCGCGGCTATTGTGAGAAGGTGAACCCCATAATGGATTCCATGAATTGAAGTCCCCAGTGACGATAACTGGAGTTTGGAAGCCATTAATAATGTCTTCCAAGTCTAAAGCACTAAATATTTCATCTGGATGAATATAGACTGAGGTTATTGCTATTTTGAATTTAAGCTCTATTTCAACGGCTATAGCTGGAAATCTGGAATTTATTCTCCTCAATTCATGAGGTATGGACTTGTGTATAAGACGGCCTACACCTTGAGTCGAAGAGCTAATTGAGGGCAAGTTATGAAAGTAAGGTGAATAATGCTTGGGTGGTTGTGGTTGAAAATTAAATGTAGTGTGGGTTTCTTGAAGGGAAATAATAGGAGGATTTAGTTCATCAATGATAAGTTGGAGTTCATGATAGTTATTGAAATAAACATTAAGATTCCATTGGAGGATCTTAAACAATGATTTTGTTTTTTGCCCGGGCTTTTGTACAATATAATCAGTGTTACGAGTATATTGTGAAAAATCTGCATTGGCAAAATTGGGGATGTTAGAGATATGACTCTGCAGTCCAGATGTTGAAGCGCCCAAGTTTACTGTTGAGCGATTCAAATTCAGGACTGCAGAGTCAGTTTGGGGAGAGACATTGTTGCTTTTATCTGTTATCATCGTCTATTTCTATAGCGGACGTATGCTTAATTGTGTTAGGTGGTTGAGTATGAGTAGATGTGGAATGTGTGTTTGTTTGAGGCAGTTTAGTGCCTATTGGGGCAGAGAGATTAGTATTTTTTGTTTGAGTTATTGTAGAAGAATTTGAAATGAAAGGGAGCTGTGAAAAATTTGGGTATATTTTAGTGAGTGTAGTGTTAGAGTGGTTTGAAGATGATTCTGAGTTTTCTGAGAGGTTTGATGGTTTGATGTTAGCGAGTGAATTCAGAGTAGCGTTTTTATTGTTCTGTGTGATTGATGGTGAGTGTTTTTTGTTTTGGTTGTTTTCCATTGGTAAGGCTTGAGTGAGAGTAGATTGGGTTTTATTGAAGGCTGCTAATTGTTCTGTGGTCGCGGGGTGGGGGAGACTTAAAGAAGTTGAGTTGGACTCGAGAGATGAATTTATTTTTTCTATTGGTGAAGATTCAGCTAGTGTCTTTTGAGTAGGTTTTACTTGCGATGGACTGTTCGTAAGAGGCGTAAGAGGAAGAGAGAGTTGTTGAAGGATTTTGTTCATTGTAAATTTGTTTTGCAATAGCCATACTGCATTTGTTGACAGTTTTAATTTTTGAGTATTTCTTTAGCCTACAAGTAACATGGGCATTGTCTCGAAGATGATGGGTGCGGTTCAGCGCAATTAGCACATAAAAGTCGTGTACAATTACCGGGGGAGTGAGGTGGTAAATTGCAGGTGACACAAGAAGTCTTACCTTTGCACCATCTAGAAGTGTGTCCCAGCAACTGGCAATTACGGCAGCGCTTCGGGTTGGGGAAGTATTCTTCGACTTTTACGTTGTACCAGCCAATATTGAGTGAGTTGGGAGGTCGGAAGAGGTCAAATGTAAACAAGACCAGGCCTATACAAATCACAGTTGGATTGCCTTCTTTATTTAATGATGGCTTTGTGAATTTATATACACTTGTAACACCTTGTGATTTCATTTCCTGAACAATTTCATCTTCTGGAACATTAGTGAGACAGGAGGCGTAGACTGTACGTTTGGATAGATTGAGGTTTGCATGAAGTGTAACAGTTTTTGGGCAGAGATTGGAAAGCATTTTTTTTTATAGGAACAGATCGGCTATTTTTTTTGATTTTGCTAAGATCAACAAATTGCCATCGCGCAGTTGAGTTATGGACTCATAACCAGTTCTTATGCTATCAATTGCTACGAGTATAGCTATGATTGTCCGTATAGAATTGAATTTAGCAACTGGACTAAAGGTTTGAAGTCCATTTCCTCTTGTTGACTATAACCTTTAATAACAAATCTAGCTTTATGTCGCTCCACTCTATTTTGTGCAGAAAGATATACCTTATATACCCACTTACAAGAAATTACCTTTCTATCTTCCGGACACTTCATCAAACCCCTTGTGTTGTTCAAACGATGAGCTTCCATTTCCTCATCCATGGCTGTCTTCCACATTTCTGCGTCTTGAGAATTTATGGCTTCGCTATAAGCCAATGTCTCCATCGCCTTAGCCATGAACGCCTGCCCTTCTAAAATTGTTGACAATAAATTTTCATTGCTGCGAAGCTTAGATTTGAACTCAGAAGTTAAAGCTTCATCGTTTTTCTTCGGATTTCTACGCCGTTTAGAATTCGATTGTACAGTTCCTTGCCTTTTACTTCCTGTTGATGAAGTTCCTCCCTCATCGGTTTCTGTAAAAAGTTTTTCTTCGATCTCCGCTGCATGAGAAGAAACAGGTTGATCTTCTTCTACCAAACTGCATTAATCCTTTTCGCTTCCCGTTATATTCTCCATCTCATCAATCTTGGTCGGAACCTCTTTTAACTGCTTATCAGCAATACCAGGTGGTTAAAACTCATCCTCAGCATTCTCCTTGCGAATTCTTACCTTTAAAGTTGCCTTTTCTTTAAATACAATATCACGAGAAAGCTGTATTTTGTCTGATTCTGGTACCCAAACTCGATATCCCTTACTATTATCTGGACACCCCGAAAAGGTCTTTTTGTCCCACGTTTGCCTCTTCTCTTTGGGAATATGTATAAAAACATCGATACCAAATTATTTATACATGGAGTTTCGGAACCACAACTCAAAAGGGCTCTTATTCTTGATTGGACATGGTCCATAGCAAATAAACCGCTGTATTGACAGCTTCGGTCCATAGCCTAAGAGGCAAGTTGTCGGCATGCAGCATAGTTCTGGCAGTTTCCACAATAAACCGCATGTCCCTCTCAGCATGTCCATTTTATTGAGGACTATAAGGAACTGACAATTGATGCGTTATTCAACGGTTTGTCAAAAGATCTTGGACATATTTACTAACGAACTCCAATTGTCAGACCTTAGGATTTTTATAACTTTACTGAAAAGAGACTTAACTTCATTAAGATATTTTTCAATTAAAAACGGAGCCTCATTTTTTTCTTTTACAAAATAAACTTTTATGTAACTCGAATAATCGTCTTTGAACAATAAAAAATACCTTGAGCCTCCTAATGACTTCGTTTGCATGGGCCCACAAAGACACGAGAATACCTCTTTCAGTTGCTCTAGACTGACTTTCATTAAATGGAGAACGGTGCATCTTACCCATAGCACATGCATCACAAAAAAAATCCGGGCGATCAACAAAGCTTATGTCACTTTGATTAAGTACCTTTTTTGTTTGTCCAATGCACATTAACCTAATATGTTATGCCACACTTCAAGACATTCATTTTTTGACACATAATTAGCCACGGCACTTTCATTGCGTACTCTAAAAAGCATTTTATATAGGCGACGACACCTGATGCCAATCGCGACTTTTTCGCCATATTTTAAAATCTCACATTTTTCAGTGTCAGATACGAGTACCAATGAGTAATTTTTGTCTAATGCACTTCCCGAAGAAAACAAATTTACCCTGATGTCAGGAACAAAAAACACATTTGTAAGCTGTTTTTTAACCCACTTCTGATAATTGAATCCTTCGATATTAATTTTTCCTCTGCCATGTGCTCTTATCTGTGTTCCATTACCCACTGTTATCATCACTGGTGTCTCCAATTTCTCATAGGAACTGAACCACTCTCTGCGGAAACACATATGTTCACTCGCTCCCGAATCTAAGACCCAATCATCTACTGTCACAGCATCTCCGATGTTGATTGTTTCACAAACGATTGCGTCACAATTGCTTGCATCACTAGTGGTACTCTCACGATGAGAAACATGAAGTTGCTTTCAATTGCCAGACGATTTGCATAGAAAACATTTAACATACTATACCTCTGCGTCTCTGGTAGTTCTGATTCTTTTTGTTATCAAATTGACTGAACTTTTTCTCGTGTTATGCAGCCCTCATTGGAACTTGAACTTTGGACATCATATGTGCCCATACGAGTCTCCTCCATATTAAGCCTGGATCTAAGATTACATGTGGTCTGCTGTTTTATATCAGTCGATTCCCAAGCACTAAAAAAATGTGCAAATTTGTCGGGTAATGTCATCGGAACTTTAGTAACTAACATTGAATCAGAAATTAATTCACCAGCTTCTCTAAGCTGTTGAGTTAAACTCTCTAGCTTGCTTAAATGAGTTGCAATGTCATCATTTTTGTCCTTTTGAAAACCATGAAATCGTTGCTACAGCATGCTAATGCTAATGCTAGTATTTGATTTTTGATCACATATGGAACAAAGCTTAGACCACATTTTATTTGAAGACAAGCAATGCATTATGTGAACTAAAACACCTTGTCCAATTGACGTCGCAATTATTTTTTGAGCTTTTATATCCTTTTGCTGCCAAGTCTTCAACTCTAATTGGTCATTTGGCATAGCCTCTTCTCCAGTCACAACCTCAAACAGATCACTTGCATTTAGAAGAATGCATACTTGAAATTTCCAAGTGCACCACACTGCAGTTTGCCTATTTTTATTGTTTCACTTTCCATATGGAACTTGTCTTGTCAAAACTGATTTCTTTTAATCTTTGCAATCCGGCTATCTCTTAATAAATCTGAAATAATGCTTTTATTTCTCACAAAGCAATGAATTCTCTGCTCTAAGGTTAAAAAAAGATTAATCAATTATATGTGAAAACTTTTAATCAACAATTTTTTTGAGGTACTGCGCCCATATCCTGATTAATAAAACGACCGATCTGCTTGAATTCCAGGATAGAAAAGGAAAGAAAGTATTTATTATTATAGAAAGAGTTCAGGTTAATAACTTTTAATTACAATGCAGTTCAATGTATTTCATACTAAAGAATATATTCAAAGCGTCAATTTAAGTTCCAGTAAATAATGTATATCTACCAAAAATAAATTGGACTTGACCCTGATTTTTGAACTATTTAAATTCGATTAGAAGTTGGTTTCTGTAGGATACAGATGCTTTGTAATGATTGTCCAGTTTTTTACTTTTTCAAAGTGTCTCACTCTAAACTCCCTTAGTACAGGGCATCTGCCTATGAATTTGGGATATTTTCTTCTTCTCTCATGTTACACATGGTGCATAGTCTAAGCATTGTCCCCAAATCTGCTTCCATTAAGAACGAGAAGATCTCACCTAGCTTTAAAACTGCATGGCTTTCGAGCAGGTAATCTAAGAACTTGACCATTCTTGTGCTAGTTTTGCTTGCTCTCCGACCTTCATCTTGGTGATTATTTGTTTTGAATCGATAAGTTTTTGATGTTCCAGTCTCTTCTAAGTGGTATTGTTTATATCCTTCACCCAAAAAGGTTGTTTTTCCAAAATTCTAGTATCATTGTATTCGAACACTGTTTTCTTGACATATCTAAGATGAATGTAGGTCTAGTGTATAAAAATGTTCATCTTTCATCTTCAGCTCCGGTTTCGATCGACAAGACGTGTTTGATGGTAGGTTCAATATTACTATCAAGGAGTGGCGAGTTAGCTTGTCCACTTCTGCTAACATTTCAAAGCCCTGGATTTGGTCACTGTAATCTTGGATACCAATTCAGACTGCCAGAAATAATTTCCACCTTGGTTTTTCTTTTTCAAAAAGCAATGCCACATTGCGTTCGCTGCAAAATTTCTCTTCTCTACCTGCTTTGTGAAGATCAGTTTTGGAGAAGACAAGTAAAACATTAACGTAGATATGATGGGGCACTATTCGAATTGTTTCCACTTTGAAAACCCACTTCTCTTGATTTGATAGTCTACCGCGAATATTTCAACGAGCTCACCTATGTATGCAATTGTACGCTGCTGGTATTGTCATTAGTGACAGAGCTCAGCAAACCGTCACTATTGCGTTCGCAAGTATTAGAACAAAAGCGGAAAAAATGAGTTTAGTCGTGAATGAGGGCAAAACTAATAATAACTAGATCGACGAATCGGATAGAGCACTTTGTATACCTCGGCTACACTATTAAATCTGATGATGATATCTAATCAAAAATAAAATAATGACTTACTCTTGCCAGTCCTTGTTTTCGGCCTAATTGCCTAATAAGATATAGTCAAGAAATGCTTAGGAAATTCTATATAAGACCCCCCTCATCCCAGTCCTGCGTTATGGTTGAGAAGCATGGCCGTTTCGAACATAAAAACAATCGAATAAATTTTAGTCCGCTTGCGCTGAATATTAGTTATCTACATCTATAGTAAGATAAGATATGTAGAGTGAATGAACGCCCTAAGATTCTTCGATTCCAAACCAGAGTGGAAATGAAGTAGAGTAAGACCTCGCTTAGTGCGCCACTGGAGACAGTTAACCAGAGATTGCGTTTTCTGTAGAGGCTTATTGGCTGAAGCTTAAATCCCGAGACGGACTGTAGCGCCATCTAAGCAAATAAGTATTTCAGCACATAGTTGCCCTGCCTAAATTTTTACCAATTTGTTCACGCTACGATCAACACAACTGCATTTAAATACGAGCATTCCTAGCGCCCACTATAGATTTGGACCACCATCTATTTGCAGCCAAGTTATGTAATATATTATTATGAAAAATAGTAGGAAGAGATAAAATGTTGAACGGCTGAATCACAACAAACCGGCAGAATGTTTGCTAATCACATCAACGTTCCATCAATCCCTACTCAACCTATGTACATCAAGTTCCTCACATCAGTACTATTGAATGACAGTGACCATTGCGGTTTTAGCACCGAAATTACAGTTCCCAACGAAATTGCGGAATTGGAGGAGTTTGTCCAAAGATATTCTTACAACTACAGTAAGACTCGATGGACACGCTTCTCCGCAACCATGACAAGTGCGCTCTCCTCGAATACGCTCCACCCACCGTCCAATAGGAATTTGACAAACGAGGAGATCGACAATTACCTAAAACAAATGGACGAGACAATTAAACAAACTATGGACTCTACAATACCACGATATCGACATACGACTAACGAAGACCTGTTCCGCAATCCTACTATTGACGCACTGCACCGACAAAAAAGTAGACTTCTGACAAGACTCAAGAACTTGTACAGACAGTTAACTGACAGACAAGACCCGGAGATTAGGACACTGAAGGCATCGATTAAAAATATTCAAACGTTAATAAAAGAGAATTACAGAATTTCTGTAAGTTCGTATTGGAACAACAGGGTTCGGGCTGTAAACACCAGCAACCCGAATATGTTCCCGCAAATAAATAAACTATTTCGGAGAAAAAATCAAAACGACCTTCAGTGTCTTAAAATAGCGCGGACAACAGACAACGAACGGTTACTGACAATAGCAGGTATTGATCCAAATGAGGCCGCTGATGTTGACGACTTCTTTGTGATCGAGGATCCACAGGAGAAGGTTGAAGCCATAGGGGCGACTTTCCAGGAAATATACAAGGCCACTGATACCATTGGCCGTAATTATGACCTGGACAATCGCGTCTTGGTGCACGACTTCTGCATTCGAAATGAAATAGAGAACTGGCGATCCGAGGGCTCTGGTTTCACCCGGTTCAGCGACGAAAATATGGCAAATAATGTCATTACCAGAGAGGGTGACCTACCTCCGTTCATTTCGAAGGAAGAGCTCCGTGAGATCTTCGACACAATCAGGGCTAAGAAATCAGTGGGGACCGATGGTATTCCAAACATCGTGCTTCGACATCTTCCTCTAGAAGCGGTGAACATTTACACCACCCTGTTTAATAATGCAATGAATAATGCACATTATCCAGCGCATTGGAAAACGGCGGTGGTGCAACCTATTCCCAAAAAGGGAAAGGATATATCCAATCCTGCGAATCTCCGGTCAATAAGTCTCCTTCCGAATATCAGTAAGGTGTTTGAAAAAGTAATCAATAGAGCTCTGTCTAGGTGGGTTGAGGACAAACATATAGTTCCGGATAATCAATTCGGTTTTAAGGCGGGACATGATATCTCACATGCCGCGTCTAAACTGGTGTCCGATATCCAATGGAATAAAGGCAAAAACCAATGCACTGGTGCCTGCCTTGTTGACTTGGAGAAGGCCTTCGACACTGTATGGTTAGAGGGTCTTTTCTATAAGCTGACTAGGCTGGGGATCAGTAAACCACTCTTGTACATTCTTTATAATATGCTAACCAACAGACAGTTCATCGTGAAAAATGGCGATGTGACTTCTGTTGGAATATTTCAAATTAAAAATGGTCTTCAGCAAGGCGCGGTCAATTCGCCGATCCTATTCAACATTTATACAAGCGACTTGATAGGTTCACTTCCCCATACTATTGCGTACGCAGACGATTTGATAGCGTACAGAGCAGGTCCAAAAATCGAGGTCATTAATACTCTCTTGCAGTGTGACTTCGATAAGATAAGACGATTTTGCGATGACTGGAAGTTGAAAATCAACTTTCAGAAGTCGGAAACCATTCTCTTTAGGACGCCGTTGTCTAGAGCCTCTAGGGATACCAGAAAAAATTGGCGAAAGTTCTCGATCATTGGACAACACGGACAGCCACTTGCCTGTCGAAATGTAGTCAGATACCTTGGGATCTGGCTAGATCAGTTTCTGTATTTTGACAAAAATGTAGATGCTGCTCTGGCCAGAGCCAAAGGAGCTTTTGCCCTTACAAAGAGACTGTTTTATAGCAGCCAACTCGATGCGAGGGTAAAGGTAATCTGCTACATGGCCCTTATCAGGCCCATGCTGGTATTTGGTTGTCCCGTGTGGTTCAATGTGCGAGCAAGCTTAATGGAAAAGATTCGGGTGTTTGAGAGGGCTTGCCTTAGGGCTTGCCTTCGCTTGTACAGAACACCAGAGTCGGAGTACAAAAAATTTTATCGTAATGAGGTCCTTTACAACAGGGCGAACCTAATACGAGTGGACAACTTCGTAATTAAGCTGACTCGAAGGCACATTGCAAGAGCAATGACCTCGACGAATAACCTGATATTTGGGGCTTACTACCCCAACTACCTTTACCACGAGAGTGTGCGCTCTGACGGCTTCGTTCCACCGGAAGCATTCCTCTACCTAGATCAGATAGGGTTGATCCAGGATACATCAGCGGTCCCGTTAATCTTCCATGTCGCTCGGAAAGCTGGGGACAGGCGACTCAACTACAACAGAGACGTCGCACACGGCAGTGTGGATCGTCTCAGGTTCAGTAGGGCGGTGGGGAATCGCGATAAGAGGGATGTCGTTCAGCAGCACCAGCATTTCTGGTGGTTGAATGATGGAGAAGATGTTTCGTCGTCGTTTCCGTCAATTACGGACCAGCCTCACTAATGAGGCAGAGCTGACCAATCTATTTGCTCTGTAAATAGCGATGGCCAGCTTGCATAGGTTTAGGTTAGCACTTAAGAAATATATATATATATTAGTATATATAAAGGTATATACTAGTATATGTATGTAATTGTGTATAGTGTCTATGTGTATATATGTGTGTATTGTGTATATAGGTTAGGTAGACTAAGGTTTATTTTAAGTTAGATATTAAGATTTTATAAAAAATAAAAAATTATGTCCGTATGCTAAGTTTTTGTTAACAATTTTTTTCTTAGCCTTAAGTATAGAAAATAAATATTCCTAAGTAAAATGTTAATAAAGTCGAAAGACATAAATACAAGAATTTAGAGTAGCTTAGAGCGCCTGTGTGGGGCCAGTAAGTTAGTATAAGATTGTTAAGTAATTTTAAGCTAGCATTTAAGCATTTTTTGTTAGTATGTAAGAGTTAATGATTAAGAAAATAAAATGCATTTAAAACTAAAACTAATCAGTACTATTGATGCCAAGAAACGATTACACGCCAAAAGACAGGGTTTGATGAATACTGCAAGCAAGTACGTTAAAAAAGCAAAATAAAGCGCTTAGGAAACGTTGGTGCCCAGAGAGATGAAAGCGGTTGATGCGCTTTCCGAGTGAAACTTGAGAGACGAACATGGGCTTATTCAGAAAAATAGAAAAACATATGAAACGAGGAATCGAGGTAATCGAGGGTTCATATTCCAATCGGTGGAGAGAATATGGAAAAAACTAGACTATTTAACGGCTGGGACGACCCAAATTCCGCTGTCATGCAAAATTAATTATTTAACTGGAACTATGGAAATCAAGTTTTTCCAATCCAGCTAAAATAAAGCAAAGATAACAATATCTAAACTTACGAGGAGCGATCAACATATCGGGTATGTATCGGGGTGAAGCCGTGGTTGTATATATAAATTGACTTATTTATCAAGTAATACTATTATTTTAGTGCATTCATGTAAAATTTCATATAAATGTGATTATTAATTCGCGTTTTATCTCTAGTTAAACAGAATCATAATATCAACTGAGACGATGATGGTGAAAATTGAGCATCGCGCTGTAATTAAATTTCTCACTAAGCAAGGAAAGGGTCAAAAAACTATTCATGAAGAGATGGTGGCTGTTTACCAGGGTTCCGCACCTTCATTATCAACTATGCAAAAGTGGTCAAGTGAGTTCAAGAGAGGCAGAGAGAGCATTGAAGACGACCCCCGCTCCGGCGCCCCGGCTACTGCTTGTACGGGAGAAAGCATCAAAGAAGTCGAAAAACTTGTTCTTGAGGATGCCCGAATAAAGGTGAAAATGATGGCAGAGATCACCAAGCTTTCAATTGGTATCATTCACACCATTCTTCATGACCATCTTAGCCTTTCAAAGGTCAGTGCAAGGTGGGTGCCACGAATGCTCACAGCGCCTCAGAAAAAAGTGAGAATCGCATGCTGTAGAGAGCTTTTGGAGATGTGTAGTGAGAACGCGGACGGTGTTATGGATCGAATTGTTACTGGGGTCGAAACATGGGTCCACCACTATGACCCTGAAAGCAAACAAGAGTCCATGCAGTGGCATAAAAAAGGAACAGACCCCCCGAAGAAGTTCAAAGTCACTCCGTCTGCCGGGAAGCTCATGGCCACAGTTTTTTGGGACTCAAAGGGAATCTTGCTCATTGAGTACAAAAAAAAAGGTGAAACCATAACGCCACATCCTACGCTTCCACTTTGCATAATTTGCGGGAGGAAATTAAAAAGAAAAGAAGGGGTAAACTCGCAGCGGGTGTGTTGCTTCTTCATGACAACGCTCCTGTTCACACGGCGCGAGTTTCCAAGGCTGCTGCGCGAGATTGTGGTTTCGAAGAAATCCAACACCCACCCTATAGTCCAGACCTTGCCCCTAGTGATTATTTCCTGTTTCCGGATTTGAAAAAATGTCTTCGTGGAAAAAGATTTTCGGATGATGAAGAACTCAAGTCGGTATTTTGCAGAGGAAATTTATTTTTTTGAGGGTTTAAAAAAGCTTATCTCAAGATGTAACAAATGCATTAATGTTAGGGGAGATTATATTGAAAAATAAAAACAATATAAATTGAATTCGTATTTTCCTTCATATCGATACCGAGAATATATTGAACGCCCCTCGTAAGTATAGGAAGGCGTATCTGCCGAATTATTTAATGTATTTCCAAGATTTGGTCTTTGAAATGTATGGATGTTGAACTACATCGACATCGTTCCTCAAGAAAGCAGACTGTCTAAACAGTGCCGACTATAGAACAGTAGTCTTCTTTATTTTGCGTACAATATCATGTTTGCCATATAAGTATTGTGTATGTTTGTCAACGATCTAACTAACCCTATCAATGCGGTTTCAAACTCGGTAATTCCACAATTGAACAAACATGCAGAATGACGATGGAGAACGCTTGCTGCTCTGTATATGTCAGAAGCAATGGGGAGTTACACCTGCCAATCACTGTTTCTTTAGCCCCAGAAGTAAATCATCCCAGTCCTGGTCTATGGCACCTAAGCTTACACATTAGAGAAGGTGGGATAAGATATCTTTAGTCGATTTGTCGATCTAGTGAAATTCTTCAAGTGATTTTTGGTCCCTTTTGGAAGAGGTAATATAACAGTGAACTCTACGAGCCTTGCAGCGACATCGATCTGGACAGAAAAGTGCCCATGAGCAGCTTGAGGACACATAGAGTAAATGATATTAACGTTCCGGTGCGAAGAGTGTTTGAATCCTATGCGGGAGAGACACGCAGCAGAAGAAGACCTTGCTTTATATGGGGTGCACAAGATGCACACAACTCGCAGTGACAAACTAGAAGCATAATCAATTCTTTTCACCCAAATGAAGGAACATATTGAAAAGTAAAACTACTAAATGCTCTTCAGTCAGGCTTTCGAGCTGTATCTCAACTCTTTTAAATGTTTCTGGTGATATTAGACAGGCAATTGATTGCAATAAAACAGCTGTTTCGCTTTATTGGACTTTTCTAAAGCGTTTGACTGTGTTTACTTAACTCTTCTCTGTGATGCGCTCACTACATATTTTTTTCTATTTTTTTTATTCATGCTGTTTTTTGTAATAATAAATTACCATTCTTTTGCCCCATTGTCCCATTAGTAGTGGTGTTAGTTAGTTAGTTAATTTCTAAGTCTCTCTTTTTTGGCATGGCTGATAGCCGTCTACCAGATTGACAATTATTTGTATATCAATAAACTAGGCATATAAAATTAGTACGAAAATAATAACAAAAAGAAAAATAAAAAAAAATAAACTTCATTATGTAAACATAATTTAAAAGTCCTCCTCGATAATACGTCATCTATAGCGAAGGGCATTCAGTGTAAAATTGTACAATAAATCCCATCCTTGATGTCCATTCATAATGCGGATTGCTTCTTCTTCATCTTGATGCTTGCACCAAAGAATTGTAAGCAGAATTCTCTTGGGACAGATGGCAAGAAAATGAAAAATATTTGCACATATTGCACAGGATTGGTAGTTCTGGGCGGTGTGGTATAAAATTCAGACTTATCAGCTCTCCTTTCAATTTAAATATTGTGCTTATTTTAGCCACCGAGTAGGAATGTACTTTCTTGCAAATGATATTTTAATTTACTATAATAAATCCTGTGCTGAGATGATTGGGTTTCATTCGCAAATTTGCTATGCAAGTTTTCAGCAGTTTCTTTAAGTAAAGATGCAAGTTGAGTTCTTATTAAATCAGGCTCCAAATTTGCTGTAAATTCAAGGCTAAGGCCACACTCTGACGCTAGATTCCGCCACTCATGCACGAAAATAGCTCCTGTTGCAATAATGTGTGTATGAATGATTTTCGACAAGCTTTTTCCATCCATTGACATTACTTTGACTACACAGTCAAAGTGTAATTTAAGAGTCTCTAAGAATAAAGGAGGCATTCCAGTTTCCAAATATAGCATATAGTTTGGTGTATTACGCGGTAAATGAAATATTCGCTTCTAAAAGTATCGAAAGAAGATCTCTACTGCTGGGAAATAACTTTTTTTTTATGTATTCTTTATTCTCATTTTATATTGGGTATATAACTTAATTCGTGCATTTTTTTTTTCAAAATTTGAACGTTCATTTAAGGAAAACATGTACAATAGTATTATTCAAAGTATTTCCCATCTGAAGCTATGACTTTTTCCCATCTTTCTGGAAATTTGTGGATCCCATCCCAAAAGAACTGCGCCGGCTTGGCAGCCAAGAATGAATCAAGCCAATTTTTGATATTCTGCTGTGATGTGAACCGTATTTCAGTGAGGACGTTCTGCATCGACCGGAACAAATGGTAGTCAGAAGGGGCAAGGTCTGGGATATAAGGCGGGTGGGGTAAGACTTCCCATCCACTGTTTTCCAAATAGTTCTTAACCGGAATAGCAACGTGGGGCCGAGCGTTGTCATGATGGAAAATTATTGCCTCGTGTCTGATCGCATATTCCGGGCGTTTTTCGGCTACTGCTCTCTTCAAACGGATTAATTGTGTTCGGTAGCGTTGTCCATTGATGGTGCCACCCGGTTTTAGCAGCTCATAATACAGCACACCCGTCTGATCCCACCAAATACAAAGCATTACCTTCGGGCCATGGATATTCGGCTTTGCCGTTGATTTGGCAGGTTGGCCGGGTTTAACATATGATTTTTTGCGCTTGGGGTTGTCGTAATGGATCCATTTTTCATCACCAGTAACAATCCGATGCAAAAATGACTTTCTTTCGTGGCATTGCAGCAGCATTTCGGACATGCAAAATCGCCTTTCGACGTCTCTCGACTTGAGTTCATGTGGAACCCAATTTCCTTGCTTTTGAATATATCCAGCTGCTTTTAAACGTTTTGAAATGGCTGCTTGAGTGACACCCAAAGATTCTGGGAGCTCTTCTTGTGTTTGGCAACAATTTTCATAGAGTAATGCTTCCAGTTCTTCATCTTCAAACTTTTTTGGCTGCCCAGGACGTTCATCGTCTTCCTAGCCAAAATCACCACTTTTAAATCGTGCAAACCACTTTTGGCACATTCGCTCAGCTAGCGCATGTTCACCATAAACTTCCACCAAAATACGATGACTTTCGGCAGCAGTTTTCTTCATATTAAAGTAATGAAGAAGAACTCCCCGCAAAAAACACTTTTTCAGGCACAAAGTTCGACATATTTGAGTGAAAAAAAATTATTGTTGTTTACGCTTCAAATGAATGACATATACTGAAATGACGTACAATGACAGTAGCTTTCCAACGCATGTTCCAATGGAATAATAACAATGAAATAATACAAGTTACGTCATCTCTTAGCAAACCGCACGAAGTTATAGACCCAATAATATAACTTATACGAGTATGTTCGCATTATAAACGAAGGCCATGAACATATCCGTCTTTTAGCGGCGAAAACAAGAGTTGCTCCAACAGCGGTAAGATGCGTATCGCTACCAAGGCTAGAGCTATGCGCAGCACTCCTTTTAGCCAAACTGTTACATCGTGTCAAGAGGGCCATGCAATTCGAAAACTTTGAAACTCTTGCATGGTCTGACTCAACGACAACATTGGCATGGATCAGAGGAAGCCCTACAATTCGCACTACATTTGTAGCCAATCGAGTCAGCGAAATCCAAGCGCTAACAACGACCGATGCTTGGCGACACGTTGGCACCAAAGAAAACCCAGCGGACATAGGCTCACGGGGAATGTTACCACATGAGCTCATCAACAGCCACATGTGGTGGCATGGGCCACAATTTCTGAAGAATTTTTCCATAAACGAAGGTCCAGGATTGACTTTGTGCGAAACGGAGCTGGAAACAAAGAAAGAAAATAAGAAGGGTGAAGTCAAATCATCATTTTATAAGAACAGACTAGCAAATCTACAAGTCAGCTTCGCCGATGTCATCTGTCACTGTGTAATCATCAACAATGAATACTGTCAACGTTTTTCAAACCTGAAGCGGCTAGTACGCAGTGCAGCTATATGGCGCAGATACTTCGAATACTTAAAACACAAGGCAAATAGAAGACCATTGGAGAGTCACCAACTTACACCTGATGAACTAGATGGTGCGCGAAAGCAGCTCATTAGACTTGTTCAAGGTGAACTATTTCACAAGGAGATAAAAACGCTGAAAGAGAAGGGGAGCGTTGGAAAGGGCAGTCATATTCTTCGTTTGAATCCATTTCTTGATGCTGAAGAACTCTTACGCGTAGGAGGGCTCTTAACAAACTCCACCATACCGTTTAGCCAGAAACACCCCATAATACTAAGGGACTCACATCACTTTGCGAGATTGGTCGTCAGCGATGTGCATCAACGCACACTTCACGGTGGACAGCAGATCATGATAGCAGAGATTAGAAGCCAATACTGGATCACTAATCACTAACTAAGGGACTACGCTGGCCCTATAGAAATAAAAATGTGGAAGGGCAGATGTAATAGGATAACGAAGGGATACATAGCTGTCTTCATATTCTTATCAACAAAGGCGATACACATTGAAGTAGTGAGTGGCCTTACTGCGGCAGCGTTCATAGCAGCTTTCAGGAGGTTTGTGGCACGTAGAGGCATCTGTTCCAACATGCACAGTGATTGTGGGACAAACTTCAAGGGAGCCATGAACGAACTGAACAAGGAGAGCAAACACATCTCCAGGGAATGGTCAGCAGAAGTTTCGGCAAGTCTGGCAGCACAAAACACCAAATGGCATTTTAATCCACCAGCTTCACCACACTTTGGAGGGCTTTAGGAGGCTGGTGTCAAGTCAATTAAACACCACCTTAAAAGAACAGTCGGAGCAGGCAGGCTTACATTTGAGGAGTATGCTACACTGCTCGCTCAAAAAGAGGCATGCCTCAATTCAAGGCCGTTATGCCCTATGACGTCCGACCCAAATGATCTGACGGTTCTCACTCCAGGACATTTTTTGATCGGATCATCAATAATTACTCTGCCCGAAAGAAATTTAATGGAGAAGAACATAAACAATCTCGATAGGTGGAGATATATTCAAAGATTAATACAAGAGTTCTGGAAGCATTGGAGCACAACTTACCTGCATTTTCTACAGCAACGACCAAAATGGCTTCAGCAACAGCCGAACATCAAACTCGGAGACATAGTTCTCGTCAAGGAGAATAACCTTCCGCCTTCGTTATGGATGCACGCGCGCGTAATTGAACTGCATCCCGGTGCAGATGGTCTAACGCGCGTGGTGACCATAAGGACAGAAAAAGGAGTCCTAAAACGTCCGATCGCGAAACTATCCCCCTTGCCGGTAACTAATCCGTCGAACGAATCGAGTTAAGAATTTAAATAAAATGTAAACAAAGCAAAAACAATATGTACAAAAAACCTAATTTAATTAATAAACACATCAAAAAAATATAGACTTTAAGTGAATTAATAACCCTTACCCCACCCCCAAACGTAATAAAATTTCTCACTTACTCGCAAGGTCAACCGATTTGCCACTAAGTCATGGATAACCAGCTGTACCAGCTAACTATAATTTATTTTATTTTATGAATATGTATTAAACCCAAACTAATACAATTTTGTATCTTTCTCGGCACTCGCAAACCATCAATCCGACGTGAGGGAAGACACAGAGATCCGTACAACAACAAGAAGGAAAAAACGGCGATGAAGCAACAAGAAATGACATTAAATCCACACGACAAAAGACAGAGATCTGGAAGCCTGATCTATACAGCACCACACAACATACCACATTGGAATTCCTGAACTCCACGTTGCCGGGCCGGGAGCATGTTGCTTCCCAACAAAATCTACCGCGCGATGGAAAAATGGGAGATTGTGTGTTTGCAGGAAGCTAATTATTCGCATGAAATAAAAATTGAAAACATAGCGAATAATTAGCTTTGATGCACACAACACAAATAATAAAAAATTAACACAAACCACCGAATTAAATGTAAACTGCACCACAAAACGATTTGCCTCTAAACAAAACTCACAACTAACAAACTGTCAATATGCCGAGCTCCGAAAAACATATCGATCTCGCTTTGACGCATTTCAACGCTACTGGAAGAATATGGTCATCCAGGATGGCCGAATTGCATGTGAGTGAGATGCACTGCAACACAATGCACTCTAACACCTACTCCGAAAATATGGGGGCATTGTTGGTGCTGGTGTGTTGTTCACATAGGTAAATAAGCCAGGGTGATTGACCTTAGAAGAAACAGCTGAGTGGTACATAAGCCATCAGCAGCTTCGAGGGAAGAAGAAATTAATCTGTTAAACCACTCTTCAGCCAACATTCAAGCAATAAAGTCAAGTTTAAAAAAGGTCACGAGTTTTTTATTTAACCATTTTTATTTCACTTCATATTGCTTCAGTTCATCTAACTAAAGCAGTTTAAACGGTTTTTCCATCTCTTCAGTTCATCTAACTGAAAGGGTAGCCACCGCTTGTGAATCATCTATTCCAAGCTCAATTTTTAAGTCCCGCTCAACTCAGTTAGGGACAGTATCAAAAGAGTCCCTAGAATTAAGAGTAGCACACGCATTACTGATTAAGTTATACCTTCCGCAATTTGATGTATGGAATGTAACATTAACATCCTTGGTTATTTCTGTGCTTAGGCCATAAAACATACGTTTAGCTTTGCTACTAACCAATAGTTTGTGTCCAGCAAACCAAATTCTTGATAAATGGACGTCATGATTGATATCAGCTACTAAATTCAAAGGACTACTTAACTGCTCTATATTCAAAAATAGAATTGATGTAAATCAAAAACAGAATAGGACCAAGCACAGACCCCTGGGGAACACCGAGCTTAATAGTTTTAGGATTACTAAAACTGGTTCCTATTTCGACCAATTGCTTTCTGTCCTTCAGATGAGAAGAGAACCAATCATAGATACAACCACGGAAACCCACATTGTATAGTTTGTGTAAAAGAATGTTGTGATCAACCATATCGAAGGCCTTAGTTATATCTACAAAAAGTCCACTACAAAATGTTTTATCATCTAAACCTTTGTGTATAAAGGAGCAAAATTCTAATAGAGCATCCTCAGTAGAAAGGCCTGATCTGAATCGAAACTGGTTCGAACTAAAAAAGTTTTTATGTTCGAGATATTTCAAAATCTCCCGCTTAACTTTTTTTTCAAATATTTTTGAAATAGAAGGTAACAGCGAGATCGGCCTATAATTATTTTTATCTTTTTTGCTTCCTTTTTTAAAAAGTGGTATAACATTGGCACATTTCAGTTCTTCAGGGAAATTGCCAGTGACAATACTTAAATTAAAAAGATGTGTTAAAATATCAACTATGTTAAGGGATATTTTTTCTAGCACAAGGTTTGAAATACCATCATTCCCATATGAATTTGAGTTGTTTAAAGAGTTCATGGTTTTTAATAACTCAAGACCCGAAATAGGTTCAAAATAAAAACTGTTTATATGCAGAAGACTATCCACAAGACCATCTCTAGGTTCACCATAGCAAGTATTAGAAAAATCAGGCGAAGATGACAATTGCCCGATTGAAGCAAAGAACTCATTGAATTCGTTTGCTACTGAAATAGGGTTCGAGATAACTATACTCCCAACGCTAAGCGTTATAGTTGTATCGTGCTTGCTCATATTTCGATTAATTATATTGTTAACCACTTTCCATTTTTTCTTAAGGTTTCCGTGCGAAATCCTAATTTGGTTATGGGAGTAATTTTTCCTATATAAATGGATTTCCTTATTGATTTTAAGGCACATGCGATCATAACGTCTTTTTAAACACGCATTTAGTGGATGTTTACTACATTTTTTCTACGGTTTTTTAAGAAAAGATGGCGTTATCCAGGGCTTTAGCCTTATTTCAGATTTGCTAAGTATAACGATTTTACTGGAAACAGCTATGAATTTTTTTAAAATTTCAATAAATGAATCATAAGCCTTAGAAGTATTTTCCATAGCATAACTCTCATCCCAATTATTGCGGCGCAATAAACTATTAAGGTGAACAAAGTTAATCTTTGTCACACTAGTCAAAGAATGTTTTACATTGCTTTTCAAAGATAGGAATCAAAATACCGGTCATACAGTGATCAGAAATTTTAAGGTTAACATTAAAAGCAGCACATTGATTAGACTGAGTTTTTGAAAAACGACAAAAAACGTAATCAAGACAGGTGCCAGCAATCGGTCTTGTGCACTCATTACCAAAAGAGGTAAATCCATGTTCGGCGATAAGAGCAAGGTAACAATCCAAAAAATGACATGAGTTTAACAAGTGCAGGTTAAAGTCCCCTAAAATAATTAGATTAGCTGCTTTCACATTGGACAGAAAATACGAGAATTCTTCAAAAATGTTGAATGACTGTGAATTAAATATGCACAAACAAAAGTAAAAGATTCATCGCATGTGGAACAAGATGTTTTTATGACGTCAGCACTCGACAAACTGTAACGCTTTATATCACAATCATACAGATCTTTCACATACGAATCGTTTGCATTTGCATCAAAAATATAGCCAGGTATACTGTAATCATTTATCTCACAAGAATAAATCCAAATTTCGGATACAAAGTTAATTTCAGGAAGGTTTTCAAGGGCTTCAAGATTGCTAACCAATACATCGAAATTTCGGCGAAGACTTCTGATATTTTGGTGTATTACGAAAATTGATTTTTTATTCAAATTTTCATGAAAAATGCTATCATTACCTGAGCTCCATATAACAGTATAGACGTAGCGGTTGCACGGAACAGTTTATAATTTGAACAATGAAACACATAGTTATTCGAAATGCTCCGCCCCTAGGCGGAAGAAATTGCTCGTTTAGCGTCTGATAACTTTGCCTCCAAGTGTTTGTTTAGATTTAAGTTGCTTGTTACCAGAACCCCGAGATATTTATACCAGTGCACATTGTCAATCATCTCGCCGCAGTACGTCCATCTTTCACATCTGGAATACCTGCCGCCTGCATTTCTGAATACCATTGTCTTAGACTTCTCTACGTTGACAAGCAAGTTCCAGCATTTAAAGTATTCGCTGAGCCTATTCATCATGAGTTGCATACAATTTGCCGTGTCAGCAAGGAAGACAATGTCGTCCGCATACATCAGCGCCGGGATCTTCGTTCGGCAAAACGCCTGCAGCATCTGTGATGTCGTTGATAAACAATATAAATAGTAATGCACCCTTGCTTCACACCCATTGTTGATGTAAATTCTTCAGATATGGATTCTCCATCCCACACAAACGCAACATTGTTTTCATACATTGCTGTTAGAGTTTGAATGAATCTCGAGCAAGATCCCAATTTTGTACAGTTTGTAAAATAGTACTTCACATGATATGGAGTCAAATGCCGCTCGGAAGTCAACAAAAAACGCGTATAACTTTTTATGGTTTTTTTTTTATAAATTTCTGCAATATTAGTAGGAACAAATATTTGGTCGACACTGGAATAGTTTTCTCTGAAGCCTGCCTGCAATTCTGATAAAACCTCATTACTTTTAACCCAATGAGCTAGTCTGTCATATATTAGGGCAGCAAAAAGCTTAGCTGACGTATTAAAAAAAGAGATTCCGCTATAATTATTGGGATCGTTGAAGTCTCCTTTTTTATGTAGTGGATATATTATTGTTTTTTTAAAACTCTCCGATATTCTTTCCGACTCATATATTCGATTGTATACCGCCGTGAGCGCATATTCAGGAGTACAGTTTTGATAAAATTCATAGGGAATACGGTCTTCTCCTGGCGCTTTTCTACTTTTTAAATTATCGACTACTTTCTGTACTTCTTGAATTGAAAATGGTGCATCCAGAAAATCGTTTGTAAAAAGAGGGGGCTGCATACTGGAACTAAGTGTTGTGTTGAGTCGGCTGCGAAAGTGTTCCCTCAAAAGTGGGGCTTTTAACGTGTTAGCGATTGTACTCGTATTTGTGTGTCCATTTACGTACTTTACCGTTCTCCAAAACTCAGCGGATGATCTTGAGCTATTGACAACAGCAATCTTTTGTTTTTCGTAGGCTACCTTTTTTGAGTAACACAGGCGCTTAAATTTCTTATTTTCTTCGCTGTATATAGATCTAAAAATGTCGGTTTTGTGTTCTCGGTACAATTTAAAAAGGTAAAAGACCTGCATCTAGCATTATTACACTCTATATCGAAACATTTTTGCTTGCAGGGGCTTTTGTGGTTTGAACCGTGGGACTGCAGTTTTAATAACATTCGTCAAGGCCTCAATATTTAGCGGAGTGTTTGAATTGTATAAATGCTCTAGTTGGAGATTTATGTTATTCTGGAAGCTACTACGCATTTTTTCGTTCCAAACTAGTTTTGGTAATAATCTCGGTTGGGTGGTGTTGATTTCATTTGATGAACTGGATGCGATGCACACAATTTCGAGGGGCATGTGATCTGAAAAGTGTTCCACTCCTACTCGAAAATCGGCAACAAGTTGTTTCCATGTTCCGGAGATAAAACAGTAGTCAATTGCAGATGAGGCTGTTCCTCGAATAAAAGTAAACTCGCCATCACAGTCACCTTCACAACATCCATTCAAAACATTACAATCGAAGGCATTAGGCAGCTCAAGTAATTTCTTACCCTTATCGTCACGAACTCCGTCTTTTGAACTACGACTCACACGCATGATTGGAGCATTATATCCACTAACAAAGTTGTTCTGTGACACAACTATCCGTCCATTGAAATCCCCTAAAAGCGTACGATTTATTATGCCTATATTGTGTAACGTTTCATTAAGCTTATCGTAATCGCATTGCCAATGACTGCTATTAATGTAAACAGATATTATGGTGAGAGCTGTTGTTCATTTTAACGCCTATTACATATTCTTCCGGTCGTTCATTGATCTCCGCCGAATACAGACTTTTGGTTGAGTAGTGACACGAATTAAAAATAAAATAATAAAAAATAAAAAAGACAATTGGCTAATACAATATACGGCTCCAATTAGCAGAGTGGCAGTGTGCGCGATTACCAGTTAAAGGGTGCGGGTTCGACTCCGGGTTAAATAGATCTTTTGTTCTTCTTCAATTAAAAGAAAAAAAATAAATAAATAAAGTGTTAAACAACATCACGCGATGGATTGTGGAGAGCGGTCCGCTACGCCAATAGCGGGATCCGCTGATAAGACAGGCGAGATATCAAGTGGTTCAAGCCAAACACCAGCAGAGGCAGAACCAAGCACGAAGAGAAGGAGGAAGTTAAGGGTAACTTCTAGCTTTGTACAACGTCCCACCCTACCAACTTCCACTGACGAGCTGCTTGGTGGAGTAAGGGAACGGGCGCAATCAGCGCTCCCAAATGCAGCAGTGAATCGCCCCGGGCAATTTACCGACAACAACCCATTCGCCTCAGATGTTCACGAACATCTGAAAGAGAACAGCTTCGCTTCCTTGGCGTCAACCGAATCGGAAGATGAAGAGGAAGAAATGGAGTCGATCAGTAGTAGCATCAAAATGCTACAACAAAGAATACTAGCCATAAAAGGAAAACAAATGCTAAGAAGGAAGAGGGAAGAGCAACAGCAATCCCAACAGCAATCCCAACAGCAACAGCAGACGCAACTAGCTCAAAAGCAGAACCAACTACACCAAACAAACACAATAGTGCAGGTGCTACAACAACACCAACAAAAATTTAAAAGCCACCAGCAAAAACAACAAGAGCAACCACAACAACGGCAACAGCAGCAGAAACAACAACAGCAGCAGCAAAAACAACAGCAGCAGCAACAACAACAACGGCAGAAACAGCAAATTTCAAAACAAAGGGTTCCACCTATAAATACATTTAAGATGGAACTACAGGAAACAAAAGAATTATGTAAGTCGGCCATAGGCAATAATTTTTATATTAAAAGATTTAGCTTAGATAGGCACGCGATCCACTGTAAAATTAAAAGTTTATTGAAGGATTCGACGACGGAGTTCTTCTCCTACACTCCGAAGGGGGAGAAGCTGCAGACAATGCTGCTGAGGGGGTTAGAACCGTCGACTGATCCGGAGGAGCTCCTTGCACTGCTGAAAGAGAAGGAGTGCGAAGGGCTCAAATTCGTGGGGGTCAAGCCATTTGTCACGGCTAGAGCCAAAAGGGAGAAGCGGAATCTACCGTTCTTCCAGGTCCAGCTAAGTCCCAACAGCAAACTGGATGGTCTAAGGAGTATAAAAGTCCTAGACTACCAGGTTGTACACTGGGAAAAATTAAAGAGGAGCGAAAACATTATACAATGTGTTCGCTGCCAAAGGTTCGGGCACTCCGCGTCGAACTGCGAAATGCAGCCTCGATGCGTGAAGTGTGGAAAGTACCACAAGTCAGAGGAATGCGCTCTAGGTAAGGACGGAGCGTCGGAAAAAAGCCAACTCTCTTGTGCTTTATGTAGGAACACGGGACACACCGTAAATTATCGGGGTTGTCCCAAATTCCAATACATCAAAAGAGTAAATCTGGCTCGGCAGCAGAAAGTGGAAGTTAAACGTCCACTCGTGCAGGCACAAACACCAGCCGTTACTCCCCAAATTACCTACGCCCAAATGGCGGCAGGTAGGGGAACTACGGTACAACAAGCAAAGGTAGCTTCTCAGGCCCCAGCGCCTAGAGCACCGGAACCTGTACCTGACATGCTGGCTATCTTGCTCTCTATTCAGGGGCAGATGGCTCAGCTTCAGCGTCAAATACAGGAACATGATAAGCGGGTAGATCAAATATACGCGCTACTGCCGGGCCTAACGCACCTTCAGTCGTAATGGGTACGTACATGGCGGAGCAAACTCTGAAGGTCCTTGCAGTGAATGTTAAATCACTGACTAGGTTCGAACGAAGAGCCACACTGTTTATGTTGCTTAAAGACCAAGCCCCTGATGTGCTTTTGGTTAGCGTAACTAAGCTTACCAAAAGACACAAAATGAGGCACAGAAGATACAAAGTAGTACGGAGAAACCGACCCAACTCCATTATGGGAGGAGAGGTTGCGATCTTTGTAAGAAAAGGAATATATTTTAAAAGAGTATACAGTCGTGTAGTACGTAAGTTCGAGGTGCTGAAAGCATGCACTGTATATATCCCTCTCCGTAGCGGAAAGCGGTTGTACATGGTGTCTGTCTATGCTCCCAAAGCTACTCAATCCACCTTATTCATCTCAGAGCTCGAGAGACTTTTTCGATTCCTAATGCTGGAATTGGAAGATAACTATTTCATTATCGGCGGAGATTTCAACGCCAAACATAGTGATTGGGGAAATAATACACTAAATACTAGAGGGAACTTACTATACAATTGCTGGGGTCAGCACAATGTGATGTATCGACACGGCCTCAAAGCAACGGATAGTCCGTCGTTTTCCAGACACGGGTCCTATTTGGATCTCCTGCTGTTCGACTCACGAGTACAACTGACGTGCACTAACCAACAAACTACAAACTGTCTACGCACTTTCGTGTATGACAGTGACCATTGCGGTCTCAGCACCGAAATAACTGTTCCCAACGAAACTGCGGAATTGGAAGAGTTTGTTCAAAGGTATTCCTACAATTATAATAGGGTGCGTTGGACACACTTCTCAAGAATACTGACAAGAGCACTCTCCTTGAATTCGCTCAAACCACCGTCCCACAGAAATCTGACAAACGAGGAGATTGACAGGTATCTTAGACTAATGGACGAGACAATCAAACGAACAATGGACAAAACGATACCTCGGTATCAACACACTGGCGATGAAGACTTATTTCGCAACGCGACTATTGATGCACTGCACCGACATAAAAGTCAAGACTAAAAACCTTGTACAGACAGTTTACTGACAGACATAACCCGGAGATCATGACACTGAAGTCGCCGATTAAAAACCTCCAGACATTAATAAAGGAAAATTACAGAAACTCTGTAAGTTTGTATTGGAACAATAAAATTCGGGCTGTAAACACCAGCAACCCGAATATGTTCCCGCAAATAAATAAAATATTTAGGAGGAAAGATCGAAACGACCTTCCATGTCTCAAAATCGCCCGAACGACGAACAACGAACAACGAACAAATACTTGTAGCAGCAGGTATCGATCCAAGTGAGGCCGTTGATGATGACAACTTCTTTGTGATCGAGGATCCGCAGGAGAAGGCAGAGACTATAGGAGGGACTTTCCAGGAAGTGTACAAGGCGAATGTTATCATTGGCCCGAACCACGACCTGGAGAATCGAGTCCTTGTGCACAATTTCTACCTTCGAAATGAAATAGAGAATTGGCGATTCGAGAGCTCGGGCTTCACCCAGTTTAGTGACGAGAATATGTCAAATAACGTCATCACCAACGACAGGGTACTACCCCCTTTTATTTCGAAGGAAGAGCTCCAAACGATCTTCGAATCGCTTAGAAGTAAGAAATCAGTGGGAACCGATGAAATACCGAACATTGTGCTTTGACATCTCCCACTAGAAGCGGTGGACATTTATACCACCCTGTTTAATAATGCAATGAATAATGCACATTATCCAGCGCATTGGAAAACTGCGGTGGTACATCCCATCCCCAAAAGGGATAAAGACACATCCAATCCGGCGAATCTCCGCTTGATCAGTCTTCTCCCAAACATCAGTAAGTTCTTCGAGAACGTAATCAATAAAGTCCTGACTAAGTGGGTTGAGGACAAACATATAGTTCCGGATAATCAGTTCGGTTTCAAGGCGGGGCATGATATCGTTCATGCTGCGTCTAAACTGGTTT
This sequence comes from Volucella zonaria, assembly GCA_963966105.1. Classification (NCBI taxonomy): domain Eukaryota; kingdom Metazoa; phylum Arthropoda; class Insecta; order Diptera; family Syrphidae; genus Volucella; species Volucella zonaria. Next base: position 86,697,156 of record OZ014530.1, on the reverse strand, counting down.
CTGATATCCAATGGAACAAAGGCAAGAACCGGTGCACTGGTGCCTGCCTGATTGACTTGGAGAAGGCTTTCGATACAGTATGGTTAGAACGACTCTTTTTCAAGCTGGACAGGTTGGGCATCAGTAAACCACAGCTGTATATTCTCTTTGATATGCTCTCCAGTAGACAGTTCATCGTAAAGAATGGCGATGTGACTTCTGCTGGAACATTTAACATTAAAAACGGTCTGCAACAGGGTGCGGTAAATTCGCCGATCCTATTCAACATTTACACAAGTGATCTGATAGGTTCACTTCACCATGCCATAGCGTACGCAGACGACTTAATTGCGTACAGATCAGGTCCAAAGATTGAGGTCATTAATACACTTTTGCAACGTGACTTCGACAAAATTAAACGATATTGCGATGACTGGAAGTTGAAAATCAACTTTCAGAAGTCGGAAACCATTCTGTTTAGGACGCCTTTGTCTGGGGCCTCTAGGGATACCAGAAAGAATTGGCGGAAGTTTTCGATCGTCGGACAACATGGACAGCCACTTGCTTGTCGAAATGTAGTCAGATACCTGGGGATCTGGCTAGATCAATATCTGTATTTCAACAAACATATAGATGTTGCTCTGGCCAGAGTCAGAGGTGCCTTCGCCCTTACAAGGAGACTGTTTCATAACAGCCAACTTGATGCGAGGGTGAAGGTGATCTGCTACATGGCCCTTATCCGGCCTAAACTAGTATTTGGTTGTCCCGTGTGGTTCAACGTGAGATCAAGCTTATTGGAAAAGATTCGGGTGTTTGAGAGGGCTTGTCTCCGGACTTGTCTTCGCTTATACAGAACACCAGAGTCCGAGTACATAAAATTCTATCCTAATGAGTTCTTATACAATAGGGCGAACCTAATAAGAGTGGACAATTTTGTTATTAAGTTGACTCGAAGGCACATTGCAAGAGCAATGACATCGTCGAACAACCTGATCTCTGGGGCTTACTACCCCAATTACCTTTACCACGAGAGTGTGCGCTCTGATGGCTTCGTTCCACCAGAAGCATTCCTCTACCTAGATAGCAAAGATTGGCTGTGCCGCTAATCTTCCACGTTGCTCGAACAGCTGCGGACAGGCGACTCAACTAGGACGGAGACATCGCACACGGCAGTGCGGAGCGTCTCCGGTTCAGTAGGGCGATAGGGAGTCGCGACATGAGGGATGTTGCTCAACAGCACCAACAATTTTGGTGGCTTTTTGAGGGACAGGATGCGTCGTCGTCGAATTACTCCAATACTTGGTAGCTTCATGTGAAGCAAAGTTGGTGGTCTAATTTTTTTTTTTTTAGCCATGGCCGACTTACTTAGTTTTAAGTTTTAAGAAAAAAATAAAAACCCAAAAAAAATTAATAAAAAAAAAATAAAATGCATATATATACATGCATATATCTATATATTAGGTATATATATATTATGCATGTATATATAATGTATTAAATGTAAGTAGATTAGGAATTATTTCTAGATAGCCTGTAGGCTTTTAGTTTTAAGTTTTATAATAAAATTAAAATTAAAAAAGTCCATGCACTAAGTTTTTTCTTAAAAATGTTTTCTTAGTTTAAGTTGTATTGTCCTAACTATAAGAATAAGAATAAGAACTGTCCTAAACGTCGAAAGATATAATTTTTAAGTATTATGTTTAACATAGAGTGCCCGCATGGGGCCAGTAAGTTAGTATAAGATTATTGATAAGTTATTTAAGCTAATTCTTAAGCATTTTTTTGGCTAGCATGTAAGAGTAAATTAAGTACATAAATAAAAATGCAAAAAAAACTGAAAAAAAAAACTGAAACTACATATTCTTCCGAGCTTCTAAAGTTTACTTTCACGCAGTTAAGATCCTTACGATAGCTGAATAGTTTTCCTCCACTTCCCCTACCAAAATTTGCCGATTTGATTGCAGCTATCCATTTTGGGTAGACGTAACCAATATACGGAGGCTAAAAAGTAATCACATTTCTGTTTACGTCCAGGTCTGTAAGCACAGACCAGCTATTTTGGCACTTAGTGAAACACAGGTAGATTCCCGCCCACATCTCTCAGATCACACTGATCTGAAGCTACCTGGCTACGAACTAGTGCCACTATTCTTTCCCCACCGCGGTCTCGCCATTTGCGTGCGTAGTGATGTAGCTTACCAAACTCCACCACAATGTAGTCCCTGATCCAATCCGGAATTCAATTTCATGTGGTTAAAATTCCATCTCCGTAAGCAAATTATCCACTACTGCTTTATTTACAGAAGCCCCAAACTGGACAGCAATTTGACCTTTCACGAGTTTGATGCGCTGTCTGACTCCATTCAAAGAATTGTATCCCTGTATCAATATACACAATTCTGGTAGTCTTCGACATTCTGGACAGACAACACCAGAAGGACGGTAAATGAGGGCCACTGTGTCATATCAGCTAAATTCTCGTACACCCACCACACAGTTAGAGAAAAGATTCCTAAAAGAACCGTATGGAAATACGAGAAAGCCAATTGAAGCAGACTTAACAACTTCTTTAGGAATTTTAACTGGTTGTTATGTTTCCCCGATAACGACGTGGATGCCGCTACTGACATGATCACAGAAACTATTCTCTTTGGAATGAGATGCTTTATCCCTCATCGGATTAAGAGGATCAAACCAAAAGAAAAGGCATGGTACGACCAGAGCTGTAAAGAGGCTGTGGGGGTTAGAGAATTGTGTTTTCGGTCCTACAAGACCAACCCGACAGAGGAAAACCGAAAAAAGTTTAAACGAGCCAGAAATGACTGCAACGTCTTTCTCAAGCATGTGAAATTCCAATACGACCAAAAACTGAGGCAAAAAATACTGCAATGTCCCAAAGGCAGTACAAATTGTTGGTCATTCGTCGAAAACATTAGAAATTCTGCGTCATCCTTCATCCCAACGCGCATTTACAATGACATTCCAGCTGTCAGCTCTTTGGACAAGACCAATGTGCTTGCTGCACACTTTGCGGCTAGTTCAACACTCCCAGATTGTGCTTTGTCCCCGCCTACACTTGAGTGCGTCGAATCTACAATGGGACGAATCCACTTTCGCACTCGTGTAGTAGCAAGAGTACTTAAAAATCTCAACATACATAAGTCCGCTGGTCCAGATGGTATATCTCCCATTCTTCTGAAGAGGTGTTCTTCCACGCTGGCAAAAGCACTGCGTAAGCTTTTCCATCAATCCTTCTCTTTAGAACTCTTTCCGAGCAGATGGAAAACAGCATTTGTCCAGCCCGTCCCTAAAAAAGGCGAATCTACTTCCCTCTACTCCTACAGACCCATTGCACTTACGTCCCTTCTTTCCAAGGTCATGGAAACGATGATAAATCGTCAGCTAATGAAATATCTCGAAACACGAAAACTTCTTAATGACCGGCAGTGCGGTTTTCGTAGCAACAGGTCCACTGGTGATTTGATGGCATATCTCACCGAAAAGTGGAACCAAAGCGTACATCAATCTGGCGAAGCAAGATAGTTGCACTTGATATTTCTAAGGCATTTGACAGAGTTTGGCATCAGGCTCTTTTGTCGAAAATGTGAATCCCACAAGGATCGACGACTCTCTTCGTCATTGGATTAAAAATTACCTTTCGGAACGTTCAGTTCAAGTTGTCTTAGATGGTGCCAAATCTGATATTCACAAAATAAATGCTGGTATGCCCCATGGCTCCGTTCTGTCTCCGACACTCTTTTCAATTTTCATTAATGATGTCTTGTCTGCTACTTCTAATCCAATATATTTCTTTGCTGATGACAGCACTCTCTGCTTTTCATATTCGTTCCCGGACTCACGCCCCTGCTCCTCGGCTGTACGGCAGTGTACCTATGTAACCTTAATAAATTACGATATTAACAGCATAACCAATTGGGGAACTATCAACCGAGTGGAATTTAATGCTTCCAAAACTCAATGCTATCTGCTGTCATTAAATTTAAATTTAAACACCCAGCCAATGTCCATGAATAACATTTGCATCCTCGAAACCGAAAAATTTTTCATCCTCGGTATGTGTGTCAGTGACAACTTACATTGGAATAACCACATATTCGACGTCGCCAAAAATGCTGCGAAATGTCTTTTCCTCAAGCGATGTAGGAAATATTTTAGCCCCTCTGATCTGGCCACAATATATACTTAAGGCATTCATCCACCCAAAATTGGAGTACAATGCCCACATCTGATCTGGTGCTCCTAAAACATTTCTGCACCTGCTACACTTCTTCAGTCTTAACTGAAATTACTTCTTTTTTTCTCTAGTTTTCAGAAATATATTGTTTGAGCCTAAGTTCCATCCCGATTATTTTTAATCAACAAGAAAATTTTTTGATCACCCTTTACATCATTGCTCATCTCACGGGTTGACGTAACTAATTTCATTACTTTTTGCAAAAACGCGAATTAAAGTCTGTGGTTTCCGTCCCTGAGCAATGAGGTCCGGTCAAGGAGCGAGTCCCCATCCATTAGATACTAATGGCTCAAAAACTGATCAATGGATGTGGTGGTATATTCAACGAACAACCACTACTAAGTAACTCACTCTGCCTCCCAAATTAATGTAGGTTATTTCAAGGAGTAATTGTGATAATCAAAAGGACTCATGGTTTAAAACAAATGTCGTGTCTGCCTTTCCACCACAGCCAAATCGCTGAACTCGATGATATTTTCGTCTGTCACCCACTGCGACGGCTAAACATCTTAATACCTTCGAGTACATCTCATCTTCCTCAAAGGTTTTAGAATGTTCATCAAGCAGACAATAGACCACATACCAAGTGGTTTAATTTGTAGCCACAAAATTTACTTCAAAGGAGCTTTTCATGGCTATTGAAATCTTGTGTTAAACTCAGCCTATTCATGAAACTTTGTATAGAGATATGTACTTACCCCTACTATGTGGTAAAATATTTAAACGTTCGTTTAAAATAGAGCGACTTAAGTTTGTCAGAATCTTTCAGGCAATGAAACAAAAAAATATTTTATCGCGGTTTTGTCAACTTGTGAGACAATTATGGCACAAAGGCCGATACGTGCACCAAATAGTATTATTTCAATAGTTTGGGGCGTAGTGAATAATCAAATAAAAATAAAAAACGCGACACATTAAAAATAAGAACGTTTATTTGCACTTAGATAAACAACATATGCGGTTAAAACTTGAAGTATAAAATAATTGCAACTCGAACAAAATCCTCAAAAAAGACAACTACGAGTATATAACATACATAAGCTGTCGATGTGCACACTTTATGTCCAAAAAAAGCTTAGTGTTATGTCGACACAAATCCGGATGGGTTTATTCTAGCATTGAATTACTTCAAGGAATTTCGAAGCGAAGGAAATCATAAAAATCGATAAAAGTGTGCAATAGAGTAGAAAGGAATACCAAACGGCTTATTGAATACTCGTACACATATACGAATTATCGGAAAAATGATTGGCCAATATACGGAGGAGTACTGTTAAAAGCACTATCCTCCGAACTCTTATGTCTTAAGCTTGACATGAAAATCAATGAATGCACCCTGGCTCTCAATCAGGCTACGGCTACTTCCTGCACTCTTATTCAACCTAGAGGCAAGAAAAAACCACATTGGTGGACATCGTCACTGGGACAGATTAGAAATATTTGCAGAAAAGCACAAGAAACGTGACTGACTGGGACTCATACAAAGAATCCCTCAAAATATATAAAAAAGAACTGAGAAAGACAGAACGACAATCCTAGGGGTTATTCTGTAACGAATTAACAGAAACCTCTGAGGCATCTGTTTGAAAAAAGGCGGTGACTCTTGGGCAACCTCAACCTGCTCAACCTGCTACTAGACACCCACTTTCCAGGTAGCTCCCTATCCGCGGCCAGTAGCAACCAAAACAGGACTACTGTAACCGTCTATAATTCATGGTCCGATTACAAAAGACAAGCTGCTTTGGGTGTTGCATAGCATCAAACCATACAAGACTGCTGGCCAGGACAGTTGCAAAGGCCCTCAGATATTATTCTGCCTACGCTAGAGAATATCGTGAGGAGCTGTGTAGAAATGATCCCCTGTCATGAAGAAAAGTTAATGTAGTTTTCATTCCCAAAACCTGAAAATGTTCTCACTTTGTCCCAGAGGACCTCAGGTCTATAAGTCTATCATCTTTCCTTCTGAATACTCTAGAACGACTGATTGATATCCATATACGAGCTAAAATTAATCCAGGACTTCTCTCAACGGCTTAACATGTCTACTGTAAAAGTAAGTCGGTGGAAATTGATCTGCATTCACTGACTAGCCACATCGGACGATCCCTACAATATAGAGAGTACATAATGGTCGCATTCGTGGACATGGAGGGTGTCGTTAACAACGTCAACACATTTGTAATCACGACTGCGCTGTCAACTCTGCAGGTTGACGACTCACTTGGGGAGTTGATCAGTCTTATGCTAAAAAAGCAGGATAATCAACTCCAAACTGGGTGGGACTTCTGCTAAAAGATGTGTCTGCAGAGGTACGCCGCAAGGCCATGTCCTTTCTCCCCGTCTTTTTAGTGGTTAATAAACTGCTGATACTCCTGGAAGCGGGTGATAGCAGGTGGCGTTGCTATAACCGTCTCAGGTAAGCATCTTAACACCATTAAAGAACTCCTTTAGCTAAGTCTCAACAGATTAACCCGTTGTGCAGATCGCTGTGAATTGGGAGTAAACCCCCATAAAACTGATCTTGTCCTCTTTTCCCAGAAATATAAAATTCCAATCATAGACCCTCCCTCAATAAGCGGTACCAGATTAGTCTTTTCCGATACAGCAAAATATCTTCGACTGAGTTTTGACAGGAAATTGCACTGAAAACTTAACTTTCAAGAAAGAGTCGAGAAATCTACGGTAGCTTTATTCTCTTGCAAAAAAACCTATTGGAACCTGGCTATACATCTCGGTTATAAGACCGATACTCACTTACGGGGTGGTTGGCTGGTGGACGGCCTAAGACAATGCAATCAACTGCAACAAACTAAGCATAGTCCAAAGAACAGCATGTCTATGCAATTTATACTAATCGTACCGGGGCTTGCTTAAAAAAAATATTTTTATTTATTCCAAACCGATTTTCTCCTACAAAATTTTCTTACTAACTAACTGGGGACCATTCGTCACTCCCTTATATCAATTCTCACATTGCTATCTCAGCTATCTTCGATGCAGCGCGTATGAACTTTTGCGATTTTGGACACTTTCTTTGCAACATGTAATAGATTGCCGTGATCGCGGAAAATGTGGGAAAATACTTTCTATTGTAGTTATTTGGAAAGAAAAAAAATGGATGATGTATCAGATTTTATGGGGTACATAACCTGCATAAGCGGAACCCTTCGCTCTACTCCTGGATATTCTGTTTCACTTGACATCCCTCGATATCTTCAGCATGCAAGTAGCTGCGACGCAGCTATTCGCCTTAAGTCACTACACAGCGGGGAAATAATTTATTTGACCACGCTAATATTCCTAATATACCAGGAATCCTACCAGAGAACATTGATTACACTATACTCAAACTTTGGTTTGACAAAGACTTTTATGTAAGCTTCCCTTCTGGGTGGAAGATTCTTTCATGGATGACAAGTCAATCAACTTCTACACGGGTGTATCTAAAACTGATATCGGGATTGGTGGTGGTGTTTTCTAAGATAAGTTAAATCTAAGCCCCTCCTTCCGTCTTCCAAATCACTGTAGCGTTTTCCAGGCGGAAATTTTGTCAATTAAAGGAGCTCTGTCGTGGGCGAAGAAGAAAAACGTGATATCTGCAAAGGGTATCCGCATTTTTTTGCGGATAGTCAGGCCGCTATCAATTCCCAGGAGTGACTCACTAAATTTCAGAACCGCCCTCTAATGCCGATCATCTCTTAGGGAGATGGCAGAGCAGTTCAACCTTCACCTTTGTTGGGTGCCGAGCCACAGAGACATTCCAGGGAACTGTAGAGCCGCTAAACTCGCTAAAATTGTAACCACTTACCTATTCTACCGGAAAAGGGTAGCATCAGTATACCAAACGCTACGTGCAAATTAATATTAAAGCTGGATGCTAACAAAAGAACAGACCTTAGGTGGACTGTTGGATCAACATGCCTAGTGGTCAAACAGATCTCTTCAAAGCTGGAATTGAATCGCTCTAAGAGTTTGATCTTTCCAAATAGGAATCATCTCAGCACCATCATAGGTGTCATCACTGGACACTGCCATATAGGCAAGCATGCAAGAGGGCTTGGCATCCTTACAAATGATTTCTGCAGAAGCAGTATGGACGAGAAGGAAGAAGAGACAATTCTCCACCTATTCTGTACATGCCCAGCTCTCACCTTTCAGTTAGGAGCTTTCTTTTACAATGACTTAAGCGATCTAAAAAGTATAGACGTTAACAGTCTCCTACGCTTTATCTTAAGCTCAAATTGGTTCCAAGAGTAGGAGGATCACAGATCCACTTAGCATCACAATGGGCCAATAGGCCTAAGTGGACTGGTCTTTTCAACAGCCACTTTTACTTAACATAACCTACATACTCGTACTTCCATTCGTAAGTACATATATCAGTGGGAGTACAACTAAAGTGTATATAGGAACAAGTATACTCGTATATATTGGGTCTACAAGTAAGTTTCCAGCGTTTTTTTTTCTCAAATTTGAAGTTTTATTATGAAAACATAGTTACAATGCTTTATTCAAAGTATCGCCCATCGGAAGCTACAACTTTCCCCCATCTTTCTGGTAATTTATGAATTCTGGACCAAAAAAATTTCTCGTCTTTCGAGCCCAAGAACGTATCAAGCCAATTTTTGATTTCCTCTACTGAGCTGAAGCATATTCCCGTAAGAGCGTTCTGCATCGAACGAAACAAGTGGTAGTCAGATGGTGCCAATTCTGGACTGTAAGGCGGGTGAGGCAGAATTTCCCATCCACTATCTTCCAAATAGTTTTTCACCGAAACCGCAACATGTGGCCGAGTGTTGTCGTGATGAAAAATGACGGATTCATGCCTGGTCTCATATTCTGGCCGTTTTTCTTTTAATGCCCGCTTCAAACGAATTAGTTGGGTTCGATATAATGGTCCTTTGATGGTTTCACCACTCGGAAGCAGTTCGTAGTATACGACACCCTTTTGATCCCACCATATGCAGAGCATGACCTTATTCACGTGAATATTTCGTTTCGGCGTCGATTGGGCGGGCTCGCCGAGCTTTGTATACGACTTTCTGCGTTTAGGATTATCATAATAAATCCATTTCTCATCACCAGTGACAATACGATGCAAAAATGATTTATTTTTATACCGCTGCAGTAACATTTCGGACATGCAAAATCGCCGTTCGACGTCTCTTGGCTTCAATTCGTACGGCACCCAGTTACCAACCTTTTGAATGAATCCCACTGCTTTTAGGCGCAGGGAAACGGCTTGTTGCGTGACGCCCAATGATGCAGCAAGTTCTTCTTGAATCTGACACGGATCCTCATCCAGTAAATTCCTCGTCTTCAAAACTTTTCGGCTTTCCGGGGCGATCTTTGCCTTCAACTCCAAAATCGCCACTTTTGAACCGTTTGAACCACTCGCGGCACGTCGATTCACCAATACATTCCGCCCCATAAGTTTCCGAAAGCAAACGATAGGGCTCAGCCGCACTTTTCTTCATATTAAAGAATAAAAGCAGCGCTTCCCGCAAATGACGTTTATTTGGCTGGAAACTTGTCATGATTTTGCTCGATAAAATGTACGACACCGATAGAACTGCTCAAATATAACGCTGCAAAGTTGTTGACAGATACAAATACTACAAATAAAACACATGGGGTCTGACATTTCTGCCCGGGATCCACTGGTGGCGCCATCTCTGACAAACGCTGGAAACTTACTTGTAAACCCAATACATGAGGGAGATGATTGTGTATTTATTATACGGGGACTAAGGCATTAACTTCTTTTTAAAATGTTAAGCAAAATAAAAATATGTGCGAACATTATACTTGTCTCTGCTTCCTTGAATATGATAACACATCAATCCAATTACCACTTAGTTTAACACTAGTCTATATTTAGTGTCACTTTGACAACCTTTTTTTTTTAAATAAACAAAACTCCTAATAATTGTAGTGCTGTTGCCAAACGCTCGCGGCTCACCGGGCTACTTTCTCGTCTAGTTTCCGTAAAGTTGTTGTCGCCAGAGGCCTCTGAAGGCTTGTAGAAGAGTTATTACATATATGATGTTTGGTGTCAATTTGATATCGCCAGTGTTGTGACACTTCGTCCGTTATTTCTTATTATTCGATTGTGCAACCTTTTGCTGTGAATTATTTCAGATTTTTTTTTTCAAACAATTACTGCAAAATGTCTGACTATGTGCGATTCTGCGAACAGTTTGTACGGCAAACAGAAGACAGCGATGATCTTCCTGAATTCTCGGAAGATGATACAGATCATTCACCAAGCGAGACTGAAAGTGATTCCGAAGATTATAACAATGACAAGAGTGATGCTGATTTTATCGGACAAGAAATGCGTTTGGAAATCGCTGCTGAACCGGACAACGCTCTCAAGTCGAAAGACAAGAAAATTCAGTATGTGCGCGATCTAATGCCACCATGCCCATCAGCCTCGACAATAGATTTCGCTTCTCGTCAAGGTTTTTTTTGAGTTTTTTGTTTAGGCGCTTTCATTTGAAATTTTTGCAGGGCCAACGTCATTTGCGAAATCTCGCATCAGCAGTCCAGTGACTGCGTTTTTGCTTTTTATCGAGCCAGTCGAGAATATTGTGGTACAAATGACCAATTTATACGGTGTTCACAAGCCGGTTGATGTGTCTGAAATGCGCACCTTTTATGGACTTTTGTTGTTGGCTGGGGCATATCGGTCGAAAAGCGAAGCAGCTGATGAGCTTTGGACTGCTAAGCATGGGCCACCAATTTTCGAAGCGACAATGTCACTTATTCGCTTTTGAGCCATTAGCTAATCGATGCGATTCAATAACCGAGAAACTCGGTATAATGTTCAGCAGAGTGTACGCGATAAACTGGCGCCTATTCGCAATTTATTCGATCTTTGGGTCCAGCGCTTGAAAGTTATGTCGATGAGCAACTGCTGCCATTTCGTGGATGATGCAGTTTTCGACAGTACATTTCGTCTGAGCCTGGAAAGTATGGCATCAAACTTTGGATTCTGGCCGCCGCAGGATTGTTATATGCCTACAATATTAAAGTCGCAATGTCACTTTTGACAATTTTTTTACATCTTACAGTTTGGCACTCGAGCTGAAGAAGAAGCAAATTACGATTGTCGGCACCATAAGAAAAAATCGCAAGGAGATACCGCCAGCGCTGATTGACATGAAACGAAAAATAGTGCTGCATACCGAAATCGTTTACAACCATGCAGATCGTGTCACGATGGTGTCATACGTGCCCAAGAAAAATCGCTTCGTAACTTTGCTTTCGACGTATCATGCGGCCGTCCACTTCGATCCAGCTGACCAGGCAAAAAAGCCCAACATAATTCACTTTTACAATAAAACGAAGGCTGGTGTCAACACTCTCGACCAGATGGTTGGCACTTATCGGTGTAAACGCAGGACCAACCGATGGTCACTAACGTTGTTCTACAACATTCTTTAAATTTCGGCTTTGAATGTCTTCTTGATCTTCACTCAATTGTTAACGGAATGGGACAAGAGTAAGAAAAGTTTCGGCCGACGATTGTTTTTGTTGAACTTGGGCGAGGCCTTATGTGAAGACAATACCAAAGCTAGGGCACGAACACTACATGGTATATGTGGTGTGCACAGTACCAAATAAAAGGCGGTAGAAAACCGGTTTTGATTTTCCAATATCTGGAAAGTTTGATATCTGGAAAGTTTGATATCTACTGATAGGGGCGATCATCCTGTCTGTGAATACGTGTAAATTGTCATCAATGGCAATTTCCCTCTCCTTTTATACAAACCACGCCCATTTTAATGTCGTCTCCATTACACACACTCGTGCAAATCGCTCTCATTTAAGCAATTTTACTTGCAAATTGCTCTCCTCCTAGCAAATTTTGAAAAATCCTTAGAGATGCAGAAGTGTTGGAATTCACTTACAGTGTGTCTGTGCAAAAGTTAAGCGTTTGCAAAAGTATTAGTAGAGTTTGACATCTAGTTAGTTTATCTATGGTTTATCTATGGACATGTGCGTGAGACCAACTTGTACGGAACATCGTTTTATTCTTTGCGAGAAATGCGAAGTACTTCATCGCAAATGAAATTTCAGCATTCTCCATTCGATGCGACCTGTCCTTTTTTTTCCTTCTTATTATATTTGTAGTTGAACTGTTATTTATTATTTTTTTTTTTCATAATAAAAATAACAAAAATTGAAATTTTCCGCAACAAACCAGCATATTATAGTTCTTTTTTGACTCTACAATCGGCTCTATAAAACCTTGTGTCAAATTGACACCTAATCTGATGATTAGCATCGCAAAACTAAATATAGACTAGTGTTAAAGAAGCTAATAGTACACAAGACCGTGGGTGTCCTCAGTAAAACTGATAAACCGAACGTGTTCTTCCTTATCATTAAACGTACTCGTTTGTTCATTCATTCCATTCAACTGAAAGTACTGCGTCTCCAACGGGTAAATGCCTCTTTGGCTGTCGTCTATCCTTACCAATAAGCGGTTAATTCTGAGAAAATAATTCAAAAAGGACTCATTTTAACATATTTAATTCTATATTGTAGTATGGACTGTATTCGGGCATTTCTTAGAAAAATTCTCCTTATTCGCTTTGGTCAAGCAATTCTAAGTTTGGATTCCTTTTATCTGTTAATTAAAGAAAAAAGAAACAAGAACTTCTAAAAGCATACGCAGAACTGGAAGTCAATTGACTTAAGCTCAGATTTGAAGTACCTCGTAAATTTCCCTAGAGTTTTGCCTTTTACTTTGATTTCTGAAATGATTTCTGAGTTAGTTTGCGTTTGTGAATAATTTCACTTTAATTTTCAATACTTATTTAATTCCGCAATGTCAAAAATATCTTCTTAGATACCTAGTGAAGATTTGTTTGGTCTGCTTATATCCCAAGAGTGTAGGGGTTTGAACAAAGCCTTGCGGTTATTGGTCATAATGACAACTATTAGGGTTGCTTATATCTCAGGTTAGAAGACGGACAAATGTTAACCTAATGAGAAGTGAAAATAAAGATTTGTGCCGTAAACAAACTAGCCAGCGTCATATTAATTGAGTTCGGAGCCATCCATGGAGTTTCGCTTATATCTCTTTCACGACCTAGTAACTGGATAAAGCCAGGGAGCTGAAGTTCTGGTGTTATTGCACTAGAGCAAAAATAAAAATTGTCCGTAAGTGTAATTGGAGTCGTGTAAAAGACCAGAATCTTTTAATGGTTTAAGCAAACACACATGTATACATTACGTATTCGGTAATGTAGAAATAGGGTAGGCACTGAGAAGTGTCAATTTGGCGATGACCAAGGTTTTAACTGTCTCTATACATCAATTGTGGTAACCATCGGGTTGCTGGTCGATGTCCATCCGCACTCGGCTTATCAAACCTACGAACTCGAGTGCTGATCAGCAGATAAAAATAGCAGCACTATAAACGAGACAGCGGATGGATGGAATCATCGGCGGAGTTAAATCCCGGAATGAGAAAAATAAGACCTTATCCGGGCTATTCCGATGTATTTGGAGCTCAGGCCGGTAAAGATTTCGGAGACTAAGTCAGTGTCTTGGAAAAAAAATTATGGCGGATGAGCCCTAAATGGACTACCTGTAGCGCTTACATCTCCGAAATGGCTACTTCGTCCTAAGTGGGGGTGGACGCCCAGCCATAGAAAACAAACTCAAGGTACAAAGCAACATCCAGCCTCAGATATGGACGAATCTACTGTTGACAAAATAAGGACAAAGAACTTCGGATCTGCAAGTGGAATGTTAGGTCCCTTAATAGGCCGCGTGCAGCCGAATAACTAGCAGAGGCTGTGGGCTTCGGCAAAGCAGATATTACCGCAGTCCAAGAAACGCGGTGGAATGGGCCGGACAAAAATAGAATGAGAAACTGCGACATGTACTATGCTGATTTTTATCGACTTTTACGAGATTTACAAGCTCTTTTGCAGGACTTAGGAGCAGCGCCCAGCTATGACATTAAAATTATCCTCGGCGACTTTAATGCCAATCTAGGAAGAGAGGACATTTTTGGTAGTACCGTCGGAAGGTATATGCTGCATGACACCACCTCCTATAATGGATTGAGGATAATCGACTTTGCTGCGGGGAGAAACATTGTCGTAGCTAGCATGCGGTTCCCACACCTTAATGTTCATAAGAGGACTTGGAGATCTCCTGATCAACCAAACGTCAGCCAGATTGACCACATTGTTCTGAGGAGTCAACATCGACTCGGACCATTAACTTGTTGTAGAAAAGGAACGATTGCAGATATCCCGAACAGCGCAAAGGCAAGCTAATACTGTGAAGAAGTTTGACATCGATCGAGAGATCCCCAAATCCTTTTCCTATCGAATCTCCCTGAATCTCTTAGGAGGTCCTGTTCCGCCAGCCACAAGTATCAAAAACCATCAGCAGCATTACCAAAAATCTGTCAGAACTACCGCCTCTGATGTGCTGGGTTTCACTCGGCCACCAGAACGAAATCGCTGGTTTAACGACGAGTAGCAACAAGCGCATGCAGCTAGGCAAGATGCATACAAAGCGGTGCTGCATAGAAGGACTAGAGCCGCTTACATAGTAGTAGAGTGATATTCGATGCTGGGGATGTAGAAAGAGCATTTCTGTAGACTGTATAACGACGATGACGAACAAAATACCGCTGTCAGGCTGACATTGTTTGTCCGATCCTCAGGGAAGGAGACCCTCTGAACTACGCCAACTATAGAAGCATCAGTCTTCTTAAGATCATATCAGTGTGGCTTGAAGTCAGGAAAGTCCGCCATCGACCAAATATTCACACTACGGCAGATCTTGGAAAAAAAAAACATACACCCCAACTATTCATCGATTTAAGGCAGCGTATGACAGCATCTATAGGGACGAGCTATACAGAGCAATGTCTAGTCCTCTCATTCCTGCCAAACTTTTCCCTTTGCGTAAAATGACAATATGGAATGCATGCTGCTCCATCAAGGTCGGTAAAGAACTCGCAGGGACCTGTAATATCAAAAAAGAATTCAGAATAGGCGAGGTGGTGTCATGCGATTTCTTTAACATAATTCTTGAAAAAATAGTGCAAAACTCACGCGCCAACACATGAGTCACAATCTTTCAAAAATCCATCCAATTACTGGATATTGACATATTCGGAAGAAATCAGAAATATCAAGTGCAACTATCTTGATTTCGCCAGATTGATGTTTGCATTGGTTACACTAATAAAGTAGAGTGGCTCCTGAATTATTTCACCATTCATAGTAAGCCTGTATGCGGCGTTTAGGTGCCACATTCTCATGCGACCTGGTTGTGAATCGGTTTTTTCTGATTAGAGAATGAAAATTTCTTTTCTGCATGCTGCAGTTCTTAAGGTTGTTCAAATTATTTAATACAGAACTGGTTCTTATAAAAAACTGCTTTATTATTCCAGAGCAAGGGATAAGAGCATATTAGTGCTTCTGTTTGGAAGAAGGTTTTTTCCTTTTCGAGAATTTGAGAAGAAGCGAAAAGAAGAAACGTAACCTCTGGCTTGAAACACGTTTTATTACAAAAAATTCTGACAGAAGCTTGACATTGCGATGAATATGTTAACTAGCGATGGTATTTCCAGATAAGGGGTAATAGTGAGAACTAGCTTTTATAATAATACCTTTCAACATTCCGCTCACCACCAACCTTGAGATAGCTCGTTTCAATATTGATGATTGTGTACGGATCGTAGCTACTCGCACCAGATCGTCCTCTCCAGAATGTACTTCTAAGATTCGGCCTAGTGGCCATTGAGTGGGTGGTGCACGCTCATCTCGAACAAGGACCACGCTTTAATGTTCATTTTGACTTGTTTTCACTTGTTTCTTACCTGGAGCTGATGTAAATACTCACAACTACACCTTTTCCAAAAATCCTGCTACATTTGTTGGAGCTGTCTTGACCATAAAAGTCTACCGGTCATGATGTCAAACAAGTTTGGTTCCGGAGTGGCAGTGATGGGTCCGCCCTAGTTGCTTCTGAGCCCGAACTGCTTCAGTGATTCCATCAAGAGTCTGACGTAAGCCCCAAGACGATTCGGTAGTCATGATTGGCAGCTTTATGATGTCACGAAGGTACTGTTTAATAAGCCTACGCTTGTTGTCATATCGACTTTGTAAAATATCCCAAGCGGTCTGAAAGTTGTCATCTCTAATCCGAATATTTTTTAACACACTCGCAGCACTACCACGAAGGCTACAATTGAGATAATGTAATCGTTGCACATTGGAGAGCAATGTATCATTGATTACACAGCTGGTAAACATGTCTTTGAAGTTCAGCCACTCTTTAAACGATCCATCGAAGGTGGGCAGTTGAAGTTTTGGCAAAGTTGATTTGACGTTGCTGCCTCCGCTATGGTATCATGCGCAGTCGTGGACAGCTCGTCTATAAGATTATTGAGTTCTCCTAAGGCTTCGCAATACGCAGATTCAATTTTGGCAAAGCGCTCATCCGATAGACACCTCTGAAGATCCTTTTCATTAACTTCTGTTACCCCTGTTAATGTGTTGATGAGATGCAATCATGGGCATCATTAAATTTGGTCCAGTAGTCGTCCAGGAGTTTTCTTCTGCCCACGAAGTACCCTTTTGTCTGCTTCGCTTTGGCAACTTTTTGTGAATTAGATGAGAAGTTACAAATTAGCTTCGCAATAGATTCTTCCTTAGCCAGCGCCATTGTTCTTTGAAAAAAACCTTTTTACTAAAAAACATGAATATTTTACACGGAAGAATCAGGTTCCCCGCAAGGAATGCCAATATTTGGAAGAAGGTTTTTTCTTTTTTTAGAATTTGAGAAGAGGCGAAAAGAAAGAAACGTAACCTTTTGCTTGAAACACGTTTTAATACAAAAAATTCTGATTTAATACTTTTCAACAGCTTCATTTGATCGCCGCAGAATATTTAAGGGCGAACCTCAACATAACCATCTTTTGCAGTAACATCACCTTTTGGCAACAGCAATTAGAGCATTTTGCTCTAAAATAACAAATTCTTATTTTTGTTAATAAACAATGAATTATTATTTGGAATGACTAATGTGTTATACACTTAGTTCTACGGATATCGGTTTTAAGTGCATTGTTCAATAAAAAGTTATTATATCATTATGAAGGGTACTGAGAAGGGTAGTAAAGTGTAAAGAGTTAAGAAATTGATCAAAAGAAATAAAAAACTAATTTAATGAAGATTTCAATGCGTTTAGAAGGCAATTAGTGAGTTTAAAACATCCTCGCTAGGTTACTATTATAATTAAATACACACCTGGTCTGGATAACAGCCAGTTTTCAAGAATTTTTATGGAATTGTTACATCCAATAATATTGCATATGTACTCGTATGTATTCATATCTTAAAATCAGGGGATATGCGTGACGATTGATCATGAAACTGTGAGTGTTCTATAACCTGGATTATTCCGGCAGCACAATAATCGAATTCGTAGCGAAATGCTTGTCTTACCTGCCAGTGGTGGTTCCCGGTAACGGTAAACCCTTACTCATGCAGACTAAAATGGCAATAGCATGCCCGGCCAGTTGCCTTATACTTGCCTATGCTCTCATAGGGCTCACCACACTATATGGAGGAGATTAAAATATGACGAATCCACTAATGGCCTCGGATAAAAATAGACTCACTGTTGACGACCTTAGCAAACATATAAAGGACAACGTATCTGCACGTGGAATATTCGGACACTTAACAGACCATGTGTAGCCGAACAGTTAACAGAGGCCCTTGACTGTTATCACGTAGATATTACCGTCATAAAGGAAGCGCGTTGGGATGGGCCGGACATAAATAGGATTTGTTATATGCGGCAGACGCATCTGATGATAATACGCAACAAGTCTAAGTTCAATAACATATGCTCGCTCCCATTCTCTTACAGAAGATAAGGACTAAACCACCTAAGAATTTTTCTACGAGCTCCTCGACAAGACAAATGAGCAATTTTCGAAGTCTGATGTAAAAAAATCGTACTGGGCGAGGGTAGAAAAGAGAACATCTTTAGTAGGACAGTTGGTAAGCATAGCCTACACTTCTCTACGCCTGGCGATTATTTTGCGATAGATGTAAGGTATGTCTTTAGTACTCTGAACATCAGAACATTGCCTGCAGCCAACATTAACTCGGATTACAACCTTGTTGCAGCCAAGGTGTGAATGCGGATTTCCCAACCGCCAGAACAAAGAAAAACTACTATGAGAAGATATAACGTAGAAAAACGGCAATCGCAAGAAACTGCCAGAACCTCCGCCGAACGCGTAACCTGAAATTTCTCAATAACTCCTATGCCAACAGCAATAATATCGAAGACGAGTGGCAACGCTGCCAACGTGCCCTCAGAGACGCGGCAACCGATGCGCTAGGTTTCACCCTAATACCACCACGAAATCGCGGGTTTGATGAAGAATGCTGGCAAGCACTTGCAGCTAAACAAGAAGCCTACAGAGCGGCGCTGCAACGAAAGACGAGAACTGATCGTGAGGTCTACGAGTAGAAGAGACGGTAAGAACATCGGCTTCTCCGGAGAAGAAAAAAGAGAACGAGAAGCGAACGATCGAAGATATTGAGAGATTGTACTCCAGGAATCACATACGAATAGGTAAAGAGAACGTATATCTGCAGGAAGTTTGTTAACATATGTGGCCATATAATAGTAATGGACAATTTTAAGTATTCTGTTCTCGGTCTTGAAACTAGAGCATTATTTGTAGAATGTGAATGAAGCATATTGGTATAATAGGATAGCAGGGAGCGTAGCGAGGGTTCGAGCCGTGAGGCTCGTGGGGCTGTATAGATTTAGCTTCCATATTAAAGATATAATAGTGTGATGTTATGCATAAGAAATGATTTTCCATGAAACGATTTAAAAATATTGGGAATTATAATGTTCAAGAAATATAAGACATAAACTATTGTTAAAGCGATGTATTCATTTATAATAAATAATTTATAAAAATGAAATAAATAAATGAATATTATTATTGCAGCAATTTATCTAAATAAGTAGTAAATAATTTTTAACAATAAAATAAATAAATACATTATTATTGCAGCAAT
This sequence comes from Volucella zonaria, assembly GCA_963966105.1. Lineage (NCBI taxonomy): Eukaryota > Metazoa > Arthropoda > Insecta > Diptera > Syrphidae > Volucella > Volucella zonaria. The sequence continues at coordinate 86,677,824 of OZ014530.1, read as the reverse complement.
TTAATTATTTAATTATTTATAATGAAAAATTAAAAATACTTTATATAAATAAAATACAAAATTTAAACTATTTCATGTTAGATTTTAATTCGACGCTGTTTTATTAAAGACCATTCTTCGACGACATGATTAAGACGAATTCCGTCAATTTTATCTTTCGAAGAATAAAGCAGCATCAATGCATTCAAGCGATCATCACCCATTGTCGTACGCAAATAATTTAAGACTAGTTTTAATTTACCAAATGAACGTTCACAAGAAGGTGACCTCACAGGGTCAGTCAAAATGAAGCAAACAAGTTTGTGGGCTAAAGGAATTACACTTTTCAACTTGAACACCACTTTGCACTTTGCACTTTGTACATGAATTGTAACTGAGAAAGCAAGCAGTCTGGGTCTTCTTTAAAAAAAAATATGGGCTCCAATTTCACAATGCATTCCACTGATTCTATTGTAGCATTGCCTCTATCAACTGGAATTTTAAAAATCTTCCGAAAAGGTTTGAAAATTGAAAAAGTATCTTTAAATTATCGTTTATACACGTGGTAAAAACATGCAAAACCGTTCCAAATTCTTTTCTATAAAATGTTTGGAAATTGAAGTCGAAAGCGGTTTCGGGATTTTAATCGATTCCTCTTGGGACACGGCGCGTTCTGTGATGTTTTAGAAAATCATTCCCTAGACTGATGTTTAATTTCTCAGCGAATGAAGATGAACTTTTTATTAATGCATCACTTTAGTCCTCATCGTCGTTCATTTGTTGAAATGATACTGATTTGCTTCGAATCAACAACAAAGCATCAACGACGTTCAACTCTTCCACTTCTAAATGTTTTGTGAAATTTTTGACATTTTTACAAAAGTATAAGGAACTGATAAAATCAAAATCCAAGATTTTTTTCAGCAGACCAAAAGATTACTATCAAAAGAACTTACATCGATTTTTATATCTTCCAAATTATGCACAATGCCTTCGAAATAAAGCCACACAGCCTCGACTGTGTCAGCTCTAGCTGTCCATCGAGTTTTTGAAAAAAATGTTCAGCTGCAATGAATTTAAAATGCTTTTAAATTCCTCACGCGTACGTAGAAAACGTTTTGTGCTGCCATAAATGAAAACATACAATGCTTCCAAAGCATTGAAAAACTCTTTAATCAACACACTCGCATTGCATCCTGTTTCAACGAATATGATGATCCGATGCGCTTGGCATGGAATGTAAGGGATTTTCTTACCGCATTTTTCTGATAGTTTCTGCTGCGTATCGTTACACTTCCCGGACATTTTTGTCGAAGTCATAAGATTGAAAGAAGATGGTTTTCACAGAAATTTCTAGTGACTGAAGGGTCACTGCGATTTTCTGAGCCAACTCTTCTCCCGTTTTTTTCTCTAGGACGACATCCATTTTCAGAAGACAGTTCTCTCGTTTGTATGGACTAAGTATCGAATGTTAATAGCAAGTCGAGCTTGATGTGATGAATCTGGAGTTATGTCAACTATGGCAGAAAAAATACCCGCTTTATTGATTTCATTTACAATGGCTTTTTGAATTCTAGTTCCCAAGGGATCAATGAATTAATTTTGGGTACACGAATTAAAGTACGTCACATGACGTGGTCTTTTTGGTGATTCATTCAACCATTTTTTCATTAAAAGGATTTTCATTGAAATCAAATGAACAATTTGTCGAAAATTTCCATCGCTGTCCCCTAATGATTCGTCATGACCACGAAAATGTAATCCTTGCCTTCCCAAAGTTCTCGCGACATCAATTAAAGCTTGCAAGATTCTTAAATGGTATGTTTTTTTCTTTTTATTCTTGAATGTTTTGTTCTCTTACAGATTTGTCAAGCAAAACTTTGATATGAACTCCTCCATTAACGATATTGCAGTAGCAGAGCTCCTTGATGAGATTCAGAAGTGAAATTTTGGATAAGTTTTTCTTCTTTTTTTTACCTCGACTCTTCATTTTATGCAACTGATGAACACGCACCGGTAACCATTCCCAATTAGCGAAATGTCTTTCAATTCCTTCTGAGAATAAAATGCAAGCAAATCAAAATGCAGCATCTTTGTAAGGACTGTATTCCAAAAATGAATAAGTGGAATACCATGCTGGGTTGAATCGGCATTGCTTGTTAGAAAATATATCTGCATTGGTTGGATAAATGTCAAGTTTTGGCTGGTACGGCCCAAGAGAACTTAAATATTTACGTTCGTTGGCAGTCGATATTTTGTTCCGTTTTCCAGGGTCATGGTCTATCAAAACTTCACTACCAACATGCGTTGTGAGCTTAATTACCTGCGAGTTTTTCTTCTTCTTTTTTACAGTTTCCAACAACTCACCACTTTCTTTGTGGATATTTGTAAAACAGTCAATAATATCGACAAAAAATTCTGTCAAATTGGGTATTGCTTCGTTTTTCAGGTTGCTCAAGATCTGATTCACTCGTTCAAAATTTGTCACAAATTCTCCAAACTTGCCAGAAAAAGTAATCCAAGTATAATCAACCTCAACTTCATTGGATGATGAACCTGATGTTGGTTGTGACAAAACTGACGATTGTGTTTCCGGCGACACTGATGAAGACGGTATTACTAGTGGAATTGAATTGAATTGAAACGACTCTGCTTTGGAGTAACACTAGTCAAGGCGATTCAGGGTTTTTTTTCTTTTGGAGCTGGAAGTTTAGGTTCAGCTAGAAATTTAGGTTTAGCTAGAAGTTTAGGTGCAGTTGAAAGTATAGGTGCAGCAACATTAGGACATGATGAAGATGAAGAAGTCAGGACAGATGGGATTACATTTCTTTCTTTTAAATGCTTCAAACGGATTTAACGGAGCTCCGACATGTTTGACTTTAACATGTTTCCCATTATGTTTGGATATTTCGTGTCGAGTCTTGTTGTCATCGTCGAATTGTCTCCCACATTCTTGACATTCAAATTTTATTCTTTTGCGCGGGGGCTTTGACATTTCAATAGAACCTACAAATGTATTTTATTATAACTACTGAATAATAGGAAATAATAATTGCTAAGAAATGCTCACAATATCTATAGCAGTTCATAAATCTATCTGAATCAACCTTACGTAAAACGATAAAACATTTGTTTGAGTAAACGAGAAATGACTCATTTTAAGCGATTCATTTATGTAGGTACCTGTTGTAAATGTAAATGTCAATGAAGTGCGAATGGAGAATATTATGTTCATCAAAATATCATCTAACAGAGAATATCTAATAATGAATATATATGTACCTATAGGGACACTCTCTACACATGTATTTTCAAAGGTGACTGGTTTGATGTGCGAAAGTCATTGAGTTAGAAAATTAAAACGTTTCTCGTGTATCTGAGGCCTGGTGAAACAGAGCGCGGTCTATCGTTATACGTAAAAAATAAATTACAACCAAAAATTTACAGTCGCGTTCTTCTCTTGCTTGTGAATTGTTGACCGCACCGCCCGACCAAATCCGGTTTGACCAACCCTTAAAAGTTGACTACCTCGTGTCTTTGAGACATAGCAGTAGCAGTACCTACTCTATGATAAGAACTGATAAGAAATGTACGTAAAGAGTATCCGTCTCCATACTCACTATTAGATATGAGAATATGGGAGTTGTTGCAGAATTTTTAATTGTAACAAGTAAGATTATTAATCAAATTTCATATCTTAAATAGTTAACACGTTTATTTTTTTAGCAAGATACGAATAACTACGAGTACATAAAACTGCCAATTTATATTTGTTTAACTTTATAGGTATAGTACATTCTTCGAGTTTCGATTTTAAAAAGTACGGTTGGCATCGGTCAATTTGCCGACTGAACTCCTTAAATTTTACCGAGTTAGCCATTTATTTTCTTTTTTTTTTAATCATAACTATGAATTGATCTGCATTTCCGAAAGGTAAAACCGTTAAAAATGCCGACTTGTATACATTTACAAGTCTAAAAACCTATACCTAATGAAAGTCTAAACAAACTTCTTATTTTTTAAAATTTTGTTGCTAGATAATTTTTGAAAATTGCTCATTTCATTCATAATAACCGATTTTTTTAATTACTCAAATTAATAAATGTAGCTTCCATGATTTGCCGACGATAACTAAATTCTGAAACAAATTCTAGTTGCATGCAAGAATCATTGCAGTTTGCATCATGTAGGCTAACTCCTTGAATTGCAATTATAAGAGAGAAGCTCATAATTATCATCACCTTGTTAAGATAGTTAGGTCACTATTCATTTGCGTTTTAAGTGAAAGTTTAAAGTGGATGCAGCATTATTAAATATAGAATTTATATAAACGAAGAAGAGGAATGATCCGAGGATTGACCTTTGAAGATCCCCTGCATTTGAACAAAAAATTTAATCAGTCAAGGTTGCATTCACACGAACAAGCTGTATTTTATTTTGAAGATGGGAAGAGAATATGTTATCTCTGAATCCATATCTATGAAGTATCTTCAACAAGAATTTATGACTGACTAGGTCAAATGCCTCTTTAATTCTTTTTTCTTGGAACCTCAAATATCATTTGTATTGTACCACAAAATCAATATTACGAGTCCATGAGACATTCAATTCTTTTGATGAAACGAGAATTTCCCCAGGGATTAAAATTTCTCGGAGGAAGTGTCATCTCCTTAAGGCACTTAGAGCCATGTATTCACATACAATAAAATATAATCCGCAGTTTTGTCGTCTTCCGTGCAAAGACAACATTCAATTTCCTGAATAAGGCATTTTTTTTAAAAAAAAAAGAACACTCATAATGCCTCAGCATATGTTAAGTTTTTTGGAAAATTGGATAGAGAGAGAAAGAAAGATGTTTGGGCTCAGTGGTTATTTTGCTCCATTGGTGGCTTCCAACATTTAATGGGGAGACTAAATTCTAAGTGTAAGTTGGGCTTAATGTTGATTTCTAGTCAACTACTTTTTTGTGTAGGTGATATCGAAAGTGGCAGTGTCCGGTTAGAAACCCGTCTTCTGATATCATCCCTTTTGAGTTATAGGGGTTCTTTTGATTTTTTGTGAAATGGTTGAGGGCTCTTTTAGCCTGCCGAATCCCTGAGATCTTTTCTCGGTATTCTCATATAAATATTTTATTCTCCCTAATCTTTATTGCTGAGTTAATTGCTGAATTCGGGATATCACAAAATGGCTCAGGGCCGATGAGAGAATCAGCCGAACCGTTCCTAGCCAGTACGTCGGGCGTTTCATTTCTCATAATACCTGTATGACCAGGTATCCACCGAAGTTTTACTTTATTCCTGTAGTGTAATAATTTGAAATCAAAGGGATTAGAGCCTAATGATTTAATGGCTGTTGATACTCTCGCCTACAACTTGATACTTGGTAGGATTTTGGTGGGGTGGGGTTTTTGTGGTTCTATATTTCTCGGTTTGGAATTACTATATTGAACCCTCTGCCGAAGCACAGGGTCTTAGGTAGGCGGTCGTTTACTGCGCAGATCATGCCAAGCTCGAGGATTTCGGAGAGAAGATACATTTGTTACCTGTGATCTAAGCGATTAATCTCTCCTGTTTGAAGTAGCATCACTGTGCTGCGAATTGCCATCTTTTTTTATAATGCAGGTGGAGTGGTGTTAAACCAATGAGGGCTTCTATAGCTGCCATGGGGTATGTGTGCATTCCGCTTTTAATTTTAGAACTGATCAGCAAAGCAGTCCTCGGTCTAAAATCTTCTCGGGCAAATTCTATTTTTCGCTCATTATTGTTGAGACTGAGTCCTGCTGGTTCTTGTGTTGATCGGCTATTTGAGGGGAGCTCACATGCTCATTGTAGTCTCTTTGATAGACTACTGGTGTTGATTGTAGTGGATGTAGTTGAAGTTATATCTGAGCTCTTTATAATGGCCTCAACTTACCAAAGCGGTATACGACATGACCTTTTAGGTCGTTTAGCCGTTTCGCCGCACTGTCATTTACAGCAAAGACCATGTGAACAAGATCTTTCTCTTCCACTCTTTGCAGGACTGGTGTTAAGACCTGAGTTTTGTTCATCCAAGGAAGTGACAATTTTTCCACTAGCTAGGCCGATGCTTTACGGAAAGAACCCCCCTTTTGATACGTGGTTTAGGAAATGAATCCTCCTCCACTAACATTACGTTCAGGCCACATTTCTGCTTGATTTTTGAGAAATTACTCCTCATCAACCAATGTGCAATGGCTTTATTGGAGCAAGCAAACACGACCCAGCCAGCTCTGATTGTAGAGCAGTCAAAAAACGGCTTTATCTCTTCGTTTCGAAGTTCAATCGAAGCATCGATAACTCCCGCCTGTAGTCGAGCCATTGTGTCAACACTAAGGGGATTGAGATTGAAATCTTCTGGAATTACACTCAGCCTGGCATGGCCCAGTATATTGCTATATGGAATCTTGTCGACTGCAGCATTTCCTATTCGGACTCTGTTTGCTTCCGACGTCGGATCGGGTCTTTAGCCTCTGTGTCATTGCTTTCGGTTTTGGCAGTGGCAATCTCTAGAGCAATTTCCGTGGAGTTACCTTGTTTCAAGGGTTGTTTGAACCTTTTCCTGTGTTAATTGAATACAGGCGGTAGATTTTCCTGATATGTTCACAGAACTTACGGTTACTTTCGTGCTAACGAATGATACACATAACTCATCCGATATCATCTTAATTGTGTATCTGAGTCTGAGTCGCTCAGAAGGGACGAATTCACTTCCTCGCTTCTCATTTCACAGTGAGTTGCCAGCAGACGTCCCATCGACAGTTTCTGCTGCAGGGTGCGCAGGTGCGTCTCAGAAGTATATGCACTTAAAGAGGCATCAGTCTTTAAAAGTGAAACTTTTGTTGGATCAATTTTGATTCCCACGAGCAATCGGAATATGTAGTTCACTTAACATCAGAACACGTTTTACTGAGAGCATGACTGGGTAATTAAATCTGAAGTTAACAAACAAGAGATTAGGCACCCTCTTAGCCATGCATCCCTCAGCGCTTTCTGTGCCGCCTTGGAATTAGAGTTTTTTTTTAAAGAGTATAGCTCCTCTTCGTCAATCATTTTTGGTGGTGTTATGACGGGTGCTCAGAGAGAAAACCCTTCATATTACAAGCTTACAGGTGCAATATCAAAGGGAATTCATTAGCCTTGAAATAACCGCCATTACCAGGCGGTCGCCCCGTGGAGGCAAAGAATCTTCTTGTACAAATCCGCACCTGACCACTGTTAAAAGTAAGCGCAAGAAACAGAACAGCAGTTTTGTTGGTTTTATCCATTTCAAAGTTTTTCTAAAATAACTACGATATACCATACAACATCTTCGATACATTTCCCTTTCCCGAAACCAAATTGTGATGTAACATACTAAGGACTAGCAACCCCATCCTCGCGTTGCCTCGCAAAGTTCTAAGCAAACTTTTGTTGAATAAAATATTAAAAAACTACTTAAATGTACTGAACGTATCCAAAATAATGAATTTCACCGAAATCATTGTAAGAAAAATAGACATTGCTGAAGTTTTTACTTACATACTCGTATGTATGTATATTATATTTTGCATTTATTCTGACGCCTCGGGATAGAGGCGTTATGTTAACAGTTTTATTGTTTTTAGGAAGAAGCAAACACTGATTTTTCTTTGAGCCCACTCTTGATAAGGCAATTAAAGCTGGCCATTGGGATAAAAAATTCTCCTTGTGATCCACCCCAATAAATTTAAATGACTGCCCCTGAGGCTTACACCGTGTCTCCACGAACAATACATATTTCATAGCTTGCTACATGGCATTTTATGATGCTCGTGGAGACGTGTAGACTACAAATTGTATTCTATAAAAATTTCTTTCCATGGATTGCTCAGCTCATAGCTTGCTATGGATAGTGTTTTATGGACTGTCATTTTTTGTCTGACGTTTGTGTTTTTTTCGCCATGACTGAGTGGCGAATGGATGAAGTTATTCAATTTATTAACGATTATCGTCAATTCGAGTGTCTATGGAAATACAAAATTACAAATTACATCTGCTAACAGCCTACGTTGTTGAGAAAAAAAAAGTGGATGAAACAAAAAAATCTGGGACATCGGTGGAGAAAGTTTATCAGCCGCATCTTTATTATTATGATGACGTTCAATTTCTGCATTCGGTGATTATTTTGAGAAGAACAAAAAGCAATTACGATGTGGTATGAAAACATATACAAAAGCACTTGTTTATATTACATACATTTGATACGTTTATTTTTACAGGACAGCATAGTACTACGAAAGCAATCGAGACGGATTTTAATGATTCCGTTTGCACAGAGGATGCAACTTTGGCCGAAACATCTGCACTACCAGTACCGCCACCTGTATCGCGATTCACATTACGGTAATGGTAATCACCATCTTCTCCGACATCACCGAAAACATCAAAAAAGCCAAAAAATTATAAATTGGGTAGTGCAATTGATGCAATTGTTAACTTTCCAAAAGAAGAAGAGTGGGCCAATGGTTGTTGATACCGGTAGAATCAGCTGAAACAATGGGGTAAATTCAACAAGTGGCTAACAGAAAAGTAGTGCAATCTATGCTGTCCAGATGTCAGAGGCAATCGTCGTTGTCGTCGTCAGCCAAAAGCAGTACGAGTGGCAAGCTGCATACAGCATTAGTTGATGGTGACATTCAGATAGATAGATAGATATTTATTTGATTTTCATAGTTAAACATTTACATTTATTTTCTATTGATTAAGAACCGCTTACACAGAGATATGATTATTAACCTTCACCTTGTCGGTATATACCTGGGTGTAGATGGCGATTTTTAATTTCGCATATCTCCGAGATTTATTAAGCGAATCTAAAACGGCTCATGCATAAAAAACTGAAAAAAAACTGAAAAACTACCTAGTGGCTAAAATTGTGAGTACTTTCGGAGAATGCAATTGTTTTCATTTTAAAAAGATATTGTGATAATATAGTTGGCATTTTTTACCATTTTCTTCAACTACCTTGACAGAATATATCAGGATATACATAGAAATTATTTATTCATGTGTTCATGCAAACCATTCTTAAACTTCACAAATAAATAGCAAAGAAGTACAAGTGTATGTATAATGCATGCATATGTACATAACGAGTATATATACGAGAGAGAGAGACAAAGTGAAAACACGTACAAATATTAAGCTCCTTCAAATTTTTTAAAATAAAATTGATTATAGTGTGATAAAAGAAGTTAACCGTTTTCTAAGGAGCACATCACAACCCAAGTAACACTCATATCCTCTAGGGTGAGTCAATATACAGCGTAGAAATACATTTTAGTGAGAAATAAAACTAGGTGCTATGCCTATGCAAAGAACACCCACGAACAAGGAACAAAAGAAAACAACAGCAATCTTCAATATCCTCACCCAAAACACCGATTAGCTGAAATCACACCCGATTCCTCACCTCAAAATAATAACGAAAACATGACAGTTGGTAATATGACTATTAACGATCTGAAAAGCCTTTTAAAAGGATCCATGTCAGTACTTCTAGACGAAAAACTTAAAGATATGCCAACGAAAGCAGGCTTGGAGGGTATCGGAGCAGAATTGCACTCGCTACAATAAAAAAACATATTGCTCCAAAGCCAACTTGAAACAATGGAGTCCAGCTGCATCTCACTCGAATGGCAAGTGGAGTGGTTGTCTAGCAAGGCAAGTGAAAAAAATATTATTCTTCATCTGCCTACAGAAAATGGTGCAGATGCAGCCCATAGAGCAAAGGAATTCGTGCTAAATCTTTTGGAGACGCAAAACGCGGAAATAGTAACATCTACCAATTAAGTTCACCAAAGACCGCACCGAAAATGTCATCCTGGAACTCAAATCAAGGGAAGACGTTGGGCAAATTCTGCAGGCAGGAACAAAGCTTCGAGTCTTATTTCAATCATCACTCTCTTCTTTGGATTCCAGCAGTAAGAACTTCTATACATGGCAGGGTCAGCGGCGGATGCTTGTTCGGAATAAGAAAAGGTTTAGGAGCATGGATCGGATGCTGCTTTATAAAAAAAAGTTAGACAGACATTTAGTAAAGGTTGAAGCTGGGAACTTAAAATTGTATATTATTCCAACTTACATCAATTGCAACAACTGGATGAACGATTTCACGAGTTTGTACAATTTTCTGCTGGAAATGGGCGAGACAGATATTCTGGTCGTTGGAGACTTCAATGGAAGAGTGATGAATGATCAAATACTAAATGTTGAGCCAGAGCTGCTGCAAGGATCGTTGAGTGAAGTGAGAAAGTCAACAGATGCAGTTACCGATGCAAACGGGAAAAAAATCATCGAAATATGCGAAACTATAGGCCTCTCGTTACTTAATGGATGTACCAATGTTGACTAATAGTGATCAACAAGGAAATTTAACTTTTTTAAGAGGTACCGCGTGCTCAACAATTGATTACTGTCTGTTGCAGGGGAACTGGCTTAAGTATGCCACAGACCTAGAAGTTTCCGAATCAACATACTCAGACCACCTACCAATATCCGTCAAAGTAGAGTTTAATTTGCGACAAACCAATACCGAAGTTCAGCAAAATTGCCTTCTTCCAAAACTACGCTGGAAAGACGGAATCTTAGAAAGGTAAAAAGCGAATCTTACTCTGGAAATCAATAATATAGAAAATAACGAACTTCTATCTGCTAGAGGTACGGAAGTCCCCACGCATTGCATCTTGAACGCAACTAAACCCTTGCAAATAGAAAAAAAAAGACCAGGAAGGAGAAAAAGCCAGAAAAAAATCATTCGCCTACCTTGGTCTGCTAAGACGCATAAAAAACGTATGTACCAGCAAGCAAACAGAAGCTTTAAAATCATATGCCAAGGAAAAAAAACTCTACATAAATAATTTGTCGCTAAAACTTGCGCACACCAGAGACAGCAAGTCATTTTGGAAATTGGCTAAAGCATTGCACGGTACGTTATTTGCCTAAGGAATCAAGGTTGAAGCGACTACTCTGGCGGAATACTTCGAAAAATTGCTGAATCCACCAGTGGACCGGAATGAAATACAATTTGCAGGAAGTTAAAAAGTTATAGATAGGTGATGAGTTCTTCAAAAATGCAACTGTCCACTTCCCATAGAAGCTCCCGGAAACATACAATTATATATTTACAACCGGCCAAGTTCCAGAAGCTATCAAAAAAGGTATAATTTTTCCGATTCTCAAGAAAGCAGATCCAAATGATCCATCCAACTATAGAGGGATTTCGTTTCTAAATGCTGTTACCAAAATTTTTACAGGAGTCATCTTGGAGCGCTTAACAACCTGGATATGTGAAAACGACGGGTTCCGTAAGGAGCACTCCACGATTGACAACATATTGTAGACTTTAAGGCGGCTTTTGACTCCATCGATAGAAGATCACTATTTCTTAAACTCAGCAACATTGGAGTCTCAACAAAAGTTCTAGAGGTTCTGCAACAATTTTACGAAGGCAATACAGCGGCGGTGTGGGACGGGAATATCTTGTCTAATCGGTTCCAAACAAACTCTGGATTAAAGCAAGGATGTCTTTTGAGTCCTCTTCTGTTTTCAATAGTTTTGGATGATCTAGTTGAATATCTTCCGGGCGGGTTGCCTCTTGAGGGATTCCCTATAAAACTTTTACTCTACGCCGACGACATCGTAATTTTCACAGAAACACCAGGCATGCTCCAAATTATGATTAACAAGCTGCAACAGTATTGCCGTATGTGGAATCTGCAAGTTAATACCAGCAAATCTAAAGTCTTGATTTTTCGAAATGGACGTCACGCAAGGAATGTAAAATGGACCTGGCAGAACTTGGAACTGGATATAGTCAAGGAATACAAATACCTCCTTTAAAAAACACCTTCTAGAGAAACTGAAAGAATCTAAATGCGATTAATTGCAACTGGAAAGGAATTCTGGGGAAAAGGAATGTTGCACCAAGTGTGAAGTACAAGATTTTCGAGGCGGTAATGAGGTCAATAATGTGCTATGTAACACAAGTATGGGGGGTTTGGCATTTTGAAGAGGTAGAAAAACTCCATAGATACTTCCTTAACAGACTGTTTAGGCTGCCAGAAAATACACCAACTTACATGTTACATCTGGAAACTGAACTACCAACGCTACATATCTTCACGTATATCAGAAAAGTTTTTGCTCAACCAAGTCATCGTCTTCCCCAAAAGGTTGCTATGTATCTTAAAAACCGAAACCTTTATTTCTTTGCGGAATGGTCAAGGCTCAGCCAAGAACACAATGTACCTTTTGCACTGTACGCAGACTTTCCTAGTGGGCCTTTTTCTTTTTTCCTCCGATTAGGATAGACAGCATTGGCTTTTTTGAGTGAGATGACCAAATCCATCTCGATCTATCAAATCATCCGATACGAACACCACATTCAGCGGTTCTCGTAACTCTTTTACTGAGATACCTAGAATGCATTCTACAGCACTTCTTGTTGGAAAGTGTCTCTTAGAATTTGAGCCCTTTTATTGATGACTGGAATGCAAAAGTGTTCACCCAATTCTTGCAGAAACTTCCTTCGTCGGCAAGTTCGGACATTATGTTTGCTTGATGGGTTATTTTTCGTAAAAATTATGTAAGCTGCGAGTTCTGCTGTGTCAATTATATTGAAGAACATCGCTAGTGGCCATCGATTTGTGTTTCTTTTCGTAGTATACTGGGACCGCATCTTATCCATCGTATCAACTGCACCTTTGCTTTTGTTGTAATATAGAACAATGTCCGGCTTCAGTTTTGGCCCAGAAACACTATCATCGTTATGTTGGGTAGACAATAATGCTACAGCCTTGTCCTTTTTTGGCACATAGGAGCAAAGCACAATTTCTTCTGCAAAACCAAAAGTAGTTGATAAAACCTCTCTAGTTTTGGAAGCTTTGAATTCTACAGGGATACAACGCTTGATTTTCTGCATGGTGCCGGCCACAGACAGATTCGATTCCAGTAAATCCTTGGCTAGAGGAAGCGATTTGAAAAAATTATCCGTTGTCAGTGTTTTTATAAGGAACAACTAAATCCCTCACAACACGCTCGCCTTGATCCTTATCTCGGATATTGCCAATTTATCCAGTATAAAACTGCCCATTAAATGGACATGCCGTGTCCGAATCACAAGCCCACCATATCTTGATCCCATATTATACTGGCTTTAATGGGATATATTGAGTGAATTTGGGGCGACCTCTAAAAGGGAATAATTGCCCATCAATTGTTATAGAACAGTATGACCTAAAATTGCCCTTTAGATTGGCGTTCAGCATTTCGAAAACTTCGCTTATTGGTGCCGCCTTATCGGTTTCAATTCTTGCTTGTCTCGTGGCATCAAAATCAAAGCGAATAATCCTCGTTATGTTGTAGAACTGTCGAACAGATATAGTAGCTGAATATACCGGAAAAGCATCCTCTTTTCAATATACACCCTGAATTACTCGAACTGCAACCATCTTCAGACTGCTATAATTTCCAAATCATTCATGACTGTGAGCTCAAATTTTGACACATGACAGATAATTTTATTATTTACAAGCCTTTTAAACGATTTGCGTCTCAGTTGTGTTGAACAATTTTTATCCGCGATGGCATTCAAACGTGATAGTGTGATTGCTTTATATTTGGTAGCTATCGTTAGAGCCCCCAAAAGAAACTCCTCCAGATTTTCTAGTGCCCCAGTAGGTTGTTTCTATTGCAAGTGGTCAGTTAGTCTGTCTACTACTTCCCCTCGTTGATCCACTCCAAAGAGTAATCTGCTCGGTGTCTGTTTCGTACTACAGTGGGTTGTGTTGTTCATAGCAAATTCTACCTCTGTTAACATCTTTGACCAATTCGCATGATTAGCGGATCACTTATTTTACTTAGCATAGTTTTGAGGACACGATTCATCCTTTCCACCTGGCCATTTGCTTGAGCGGATGTAACTGCGATTTTGACATGGTCAACATTTCTTTCCAACAAATACGAACTAAAATCCAACGAAGTGAAACACGACCCTCGGTCACTAATGATGCGTCCAGGTCTACTATAATTAATAAAGTATTTGTCTAAGCATGCGATTACCTCTTTCGTGTTGGATGATTTCACTGCATATAGCTTAACAAATTTGGTAAAAAAGTCAATGCGAATTTATTGAGGGAAGAGGGCCAAAGTGGTCTATGTGTAGGGTGTCAAAAGGAAAAGGCTTTTTGGGAATGTTGTACAAGTTATGTTCTTTTATTCGAACTGGAGGAGTAATTTTTCTTTAATTGTTCGTATGTCTTCCCTATATCCATATGACAAATCTTCTCATGCACTAGGCGTATAGTATTGTCCTCCATTTCGCTTCACTTGGGTTGACCACTTCGGTAAGAATACCCTCGTTCGTGTGCACGTCTTCGTTGGCCGAACCGTTCCCTTCGATGGAACTACTATTTTCGGTTGAGGTATTCTGCCTTTCGGAACATGCGGCGACCATTCGTCTTAAAACTGTAGCCTGTAGATCTTCGAGTTCGAGAATTTCTGCATCGTGAGATCGACTTAACGCATCGACGTGGCCCATTATTACACCACTGCGATGTTGGATTTTGTAGTCGTACTGTTCTAACTCTAGAACCCACCTGGCTATTTTCGGACATATGTATATTCTTCTTGCTGAGCGTTGGAGCAAGTGCATTACAATCGGTAACTATTTTAAATACGATTCCCCTTAAGTAGCTGTCAAAACGATTTAGTGCATGTACCTATAATGGCCAGTGTTTATAGATCGAAGTTATGCATTCGTGATTCCTCAGGGGAGGTAGCTTTTGAGAAATACGGTACCGGATGAAACTTCCCGTCTTCTTGTCTTTGAAGTAACACGGCACTGAATCCCACCTTGCTTGCATCGGTGTTCAGTTCAGTCTCTCTTCCTGGGTCGTAAATCACTAAGACAGGGGATGACATAAGTTTGTCTCTTAACTCGTAAAATGCTTGTTTACAATTTTCGTCAATTTCAAATTTAATTCCACTCCCAACAAACGCTGTAGGGGGTTTTCTATACTCGCGTAGTTTGGAACGAACTTTCGGAAATATGAGAAAAGCCCACAACATGACCTAACCTGCTTAAAAATTTGTCGGCATAGGGTACCGTGAGAGCGCTTATATATGAGTTTCGTTTGATCGTATACCATCTTTATCCGCAGAGTACCCTAAATAATCCACGGTCTGGTAAGCAAATTTACATTTTTTCAAATTTAGTTCCAATCCAAGCTTCGCCAATCTTTCTAGAACTTCGGTTAAAATTTCAATATGCGAATCCAAATCACCCGTAGCCACGGAAATGTCATCGAGGTAAACATTATTTTTTTTTGATTCAATTAAATCTCGCAGAGTATAATAAATATAGCGTTGGAATACTGATGGCGCGTTCCTTAAGTCAAAAGCCATGCGGTTGTATTCAAATTGCCCATCAGGTGTCACAAACGAGGTATATTTTTTTGAATCGTCAGCTACACCCACATGAAAAATCCGTTACCTAAGTCTAGTGTGGAAAACTATTTCTCGTTTCCTAAGTATTCTAAGCACGATTCTATTAGGAAATTATCTCGGATAATATTTTTATTTAATACCCGGTAGTCGACACAATTTCTATATTCCCCATTTTTTTTTTAAACCATCACGATCGGAGAAGCTTATGGAGACTCACTAGGGCTTATTATCCCTTTTTTCAAAAGTTCATCAATAATTTTTGGAGAGCTGTACGTTCGGCTATTGATAGTCTTCGCTGTGGAAAATCAGAGGGAATATCAGAATTTAATCGAATCGTAAGTTCATAATCGTAAGGCTTAACAACAACACTCGGTTGAAGGATGTTTTCCCAGACAACCTGTCTTATTCGACGGATTTCTTTAATTTTCAGGGCTGTATTAATATCTATCTCATCGTATTTCTTTATTTCTTTAATTTTCAGGGCTGGATTAATATCTATCTCATGGTAATTTTGTGATACCTCAATTGCCATTATGACTCTTCGTTAAAAGGATTTAATATTGCGTTGTCATCACAATAATGCTTACAATTATTTGGTTTAGTTAAAAGTGACTTTGGCATTCCTGATTCTACTGCTAATGCAGACGGTAACGAGTCAATGGTCGCTAAAGCTAATCTTGAGCAGAAACACATCTCTTTATTTTTGTCTGAATTTATTAAATTAATTTTTTCGATATCAAGAGCAAATACATCGACTGACTTTTTTCTTATTGAACATAAACTAATATTGAATTTCTCCAACAGTAGGGGCACTGGTATGGTGTCATCTGGCACGACCAGAACTGTTATCAGATGAGTTTGATCTCGAAATGCTATTTTGCAAATTAGTCTTCCATAGATCCATATTCGATTTTTCCCGAGTCCACAAAATTCGGTTTTATTTTTAACTTCACGCACGGGCACCGGGACCACGGATCTTCGTATTAAATTAATCGGACTGCAGGTATCAAAAAGAGAAAAAATAGTTGTTATTCCGCTAAACTCCCCTCGAGCACTATTAAAGGCAACACTTACCAAGTTAATACAGCTAATGGCGGCTACATTCTGCTCCTCTAAATCTTCTTCCCAGTTCCTCTCTCCGGAGACCACAACTATAGTTGACCTATTTTTCTGCACTCGCTTCGGTTTGTTACATGACTTCCGAGTGTGCCAAGACTGTCAGCAATTGAAACACACTCCTCGTGGGCGTTCTTCGTATGGGCATTCAGTTTTCATGTAGCCCATACGGGAACAATTATTACAGCGAACTCCGTCCTCATTTGTCTTCAACGTTGGTTCGGGCTTTGCATCAATTGTTTAGTATGACGGATGACATCTTCTGGAACTCCTCTCATCGAACGTCTTTGCTCAAACATATTAACGGCATCCTTAAGGTCTGTCAGCTTTTTCGCACCGACAAATGGCACGAAATCAGAAATGCGGTTCTGTAGGCCTTCTTGTATGAAAGCCACCAATTCAAACTCACTGACGTCGCTTCTTGAGGCGATTGATTCCATCTTCATAATGTACCGGCGCACGCTTTCATCGGGTTTTTTTTTATTCTATGACGTAATGCTTGGTATACCTCCTGACGACTTATTGACCTGCCAAACTCGCTCATGAGGCTTGTCTTTAGTTCATTATATGTAAGAGCACTTCGGCTAAGCAGCAGCCTTGCGTCACCTGTCAATGAATTCCGCAGAAAAAGCTAGAGCAACTCATCAGTATTTACCTGTCGACGGATTTCCTCTAAATGGCGGAAAAATCAAACTCATTGTATGTACGATCCTCTCCACTAAACTTTATAATGGCATGTTCGATATCATTAAAATGAGCACTGCGACTTGGCTGTACGATGATTGCTTGTTGGCCGCCAGTATCTGCATTTCTCTCCATAATCTCAATTTTCTGACGAAGTCGTAGAACTCATGGCGTTGGCGTAGATTGAAAAGTTCGAGCTCTAACCCATCAGCATCGTTTGCATATTGTCAAGGTTTGGTGTCCGTTTATTGGTTCGGATCGAAGCTTCGGCAGCAATTTTTTATTTTTTTTTTTATAACTTACGCGCGCCTAAGGGGTTATGATACCCTTTTACTGTTGCCTGGGCGCGGGCGGAAAGATAGAAGGAGGAGAAAATAAAGCATTGTTATGATGTAGTGGTTTGAAAACTCAGGTGTGTTTGGTTTCGATATTTGCTCTCCAGGGGTACGAGTCCGAATAGGACGGAGAGATTTTCTTCACTCGGAATGATTCAGGTTGTGAATTTTAACGGTTGTTTTGTGCTTGAAAACCTTACAACAGCCAAATCTACATGTCAGTGTTATGCCTTCACACGCAGATTTCTTCTGACTGAGTTCCAATTACACAAATGAAAACTTGCCGCGGCTAGGATTCGAACCTTGACCCTCCGAGTGAGAAGCGATTGCTAGTACCACAACACCACGGCCACGGAATGGCGGAAGAAACAGCCGGTGTGGCGCTGATAATTGCTTCAGCGGTGTAAGTGTCAATCGGTGCTGCCGTTACAGTCGGTTCTTCGGGGACAATCGGAGTGCTGCTAGTAGCAGCATCGGCGGAAGCAGCAAATGGAGTGGAGGTGACATTTTCCCCGCATGCGGTCGTCGGGGCTTCGGTTGCATTCTTTACGGAGACGGTAGTATCAGCAACGGAGGAAAGCGGTGTAGATGCTACACTGGATGCGATGCCACCCGCGCTGTTGTTGTTTGTGAGTGCGGCTTCGATTTCGTTCCTGTGCTCCGCAAACAGCTTTCGAATATCTGCGGCTGTGGCTCCATGTGGAAAATCGATATTGGCAAGTGCTATAAATTCCAATAGTTGGGTTTTCAGCATGTTATTTGCCATAATTTTTCTTGAAATTATACTGCGGTGAATTAAATTCCTTGGGATATCCCACTTCTGAAATTTTAATGAAGTTTATTTTATTTGATTGAATTTGTACTTTTATTGTTCCCCTCTTTCTTTTCTGACAGTTCAGTATACAGGGTGTACTCAATCTTTACGTCTTAGTGATCTACTACAATTACTTACAATTTACTACAATTTACTACAACATATATATTTTTTTTTTTTTCCTGTTTTCTTATTTTGAATTGTTCACCTCACTATTAACAGTTTAATATAAAGTGACATTCGCCTCTATTTATGTTATTTAATACAAAATGGCACTAACTATTCTCGTGTTTTAAGCTGCAACATATTTTATTTAGAAATTGTTTGTAAATTGTAAAACGAGGATAATGATAAAATAAATAAATAAATAAATAAATAAAATGTACATAAGGAAGTACTAAAAGCAAGTATAGAGTGACAAACTATTTTTGTTTTTTACAAATTACTATGTCTCTTACAATACATACCTACATTATGTTGTGTTTTTTCTGAGAAACATTGTGACTGCGACTTCGCCTCAACCGCTTACTAACAAAATGTTTATATTGAATATGAGAAAACTTGTTGTCTTTTCAGCATTGAATCGGCTAAAAATCAATTAAAACTTACTTTTTCTCATGCTTTGAAACTAGTGAAAACAAATATAATATATTATTCTTCTTACAGACTGAGAAATTTATTTAAAATAAAATATTTAATTACATTTTGCGTAATGATTGCAAATAAATGTAATCGTTACAGCATTTTGACCATTACATTTCCTTCTAATTACATTAATGTAATTGATTTGGAAGTAATTGAGACTTTCAATTACATGTAATGAGTAATTAAATTTTTTTTGTAATCATTACATCCCAACTCTGGTCACCACTAGGGGAGATTAGAAAACTATATACATAGGAAAATGTAAACGGGTATTTATCTGGGTTCCCCTTCCTACTTGGGGTCGCGCCTGGTTGAATTTCGTGGTTGGTTGGGGGCTTATTCTTCCCGTCACAATCACTAGGCTTGTTGCAGCTTCGTTGGTCGTCTTTGACTGGGGTATTTCGTTTCCTTTTCACGCTCCTTTTTTTGTGCCTCTACTGGTCCGCACCACATTGTCCTCCGGGTGTCTCTTGTTCGTTTTGTTTGGGTTTATTTTCCTATGCTGTTTATTTTGTTCGTTAATTGTTATTGCTTTGTTGGTTGTTCGTTTGCTATTTTCGCCCTTTTTTTAATGTTAAATTTTTTGGTACGCTTTTTTTTAAATAGCACTCTCCGCTATGATAGCTAGTTAATTAATCGCACTAGCCGCACATTTTGGCTAGTTGCCTCTCACACCCACACACGCGGTTCCTCACCGCTCAGAGCAAAGGGGCTCACTTTCACAGCTCTGACCGCGTCCCTGTGGAACCATCCAATCAATATTTTGTCGTGTTCGTCATGTTCGTTCTGTTTGTCGAGTGACTGCTTGGGTCTATATTACACGCTCGGGCCCGGGGCGTTTTTGGGGGACAATTTAAGGAAGCTCAAATATTGACCGCCATGTAGAGAGGTAATTTTTCCGAAGAATTAATTTAAGCGACCCGTAAGTCTCCTTCCTGGCAAGCATAAGGGTAAAGATCATGGAGAATCATGGACTTACTTTCGCAATTATTATTTTCGAATTTAATGGTTTTACAAATTGATAGTATGTCGGTAGAAGCAAACAATAACAGTTTGGTCGGTCAATACTGGGGGTGTCGACATCTTATTGCATCAAGGGGGGCCCGTTAGAGTCTCCAGGACGTCCGACTGACTCTATCCCGGGTACCTATATGGTCATCCCTGCAGCGGTAGCAAAAAAAGGGAACTGGATCCAAAGAATTCTGTAAACCTCATCTGTACCGTGGCGTCCAGAGCATGACGGGAAGAAAAGAACGGAGATAAAACAAGAAAAGGCAGTAGTTCAGAGGGGTGAAACAGACAACAAAAGGACCAAAGAGAGTGGAGGATATTTGGGGCGTGATTTGCAGGCAACACAGTGTCTCACATCCATATTCGTACCAACACTTCATACTGGATTATCAATGAAAGTTTCTACTGTACATGCATACTGTACACATTTTTCTTTAATTTAAAATAATTTAAAAAAAATAAAAATTAAAAAAAAATATGGATATGGTTTGTTTTTTCATTTTAGCCCATTGATATGGAACATCACCATCCGTCACACAATATTTCTTTAAGTTTTCTCTTACTTCGCATGCTAATTTACCATTTGTAAATTTATTTGTTATTATTTATTAACATATAATGAATTACACGTTAACTTAAAGTATTAATAGCTCTAGCTACCAGGGCCTTCAGCTAGTTTTCAAAGAAAACGAAAGAAAAAAAAAAGGTTAATATTAAATACTATTTTGTAACTTGATAGAGGTTAGAAGGTTAAAAAGTTGTCTTATATTTGTTTCAGAAGGAAACGAAAGAACTTTGCTTAGTTCCTTATTATTAAAAAATAAGTTAGATACGAGTAGTTCTTTTATTTTTGGACAATGATATATTAAGTGTTTTAGTGTTAGTTGAATACTTTTTTGACAGATATGGCATTTTGGAGCGCTAGTTTTGTTTATTATGTGGCTATGTGTGATGAATGTGTGTCCGAGTCTAAGTCTTAAAAAGCATTTTATCATTTTATTTGATGAAGAGGTTGGGTAAACTATCGGTATTCTTTTAGGATTGATTGTGGAATAGTGATGAATGTACATGCTCCACTCCTCTTCGCAGTTTTTCCGCCAGATACATTTAATTTTTTTTTCAATGTTTTCTTTGTTGTTAATGAAGAAAGCTATGAGAGGTTCGTTCAAGACTCTTTTTGCTGCAGTATCGGCGAGTTCATTTCCCGGAATACCTGCATGTCCCGGGACCCAGATTAATTTGATTTTACTATTATTTAGTATAAGCTTATAACGGATAGCTGTAATTACCGAATTTTTATTGTTTATATTTAGCACTCCTTCGATGGCAGATAGGCTGTCTGTGCAGATAAGGGTTTTTTTGGTAAGACGATATTCGGTGGCCCTTAGAATTGCGATAGTCTCGGCTGTATTAACTGAGACAAAGTTTGGCAACAAACCTTTGGTTTCTATCTGTCCCTCATCATTCACAAAAGCAAACGCTGTGCCTGTTTGCGTTTTAGAGCCATCTGTGAAGACGGTGATCCAATCGGGATGGACATTTTTGATTTGTTCGAAAAGTTGTCTCTATACCGAGTTGCTGGTTGAGATTTTCGGAAGTGCTGCAAGCTCTGTATTTACTGAATCAATAGGTAAGAACCATGGCGGAAAATTAATAGGACGCGATTTTTGTTTTTTGAGTACTACTTCCATTGTTTTGGATCTAGCTATTGCATTTTCTATTGCGGAAGGGTATCTGGATATTTTTTTCCGTTTTATTATTTTTTTAATGTCTAAATCGATGGGGGAATTGTTCGTTAAGGCAATTTTCGCAACAAGAAGTGAGCTAAGATACTGGAATCGATCTTGAATTGAAGGTAGATCGCTCTCTGCGAGGATATTTTTGATAGGAGTAGTTCTAAATGCTTTGAGACTTGTTCTTACCGAGGCATGATATGCTGATGAGATCGTTTGTATGTTTGATTTGGAACATTTACCATAAACCACTAGTCCATAGTCAATCTTCGATAACATAATTGATTTTGTTACATTAATAAGTGAGTTGACGTGAGAACAGCTATTCTTAGATCCTAATATCTTTATAATATTTAATCGGGCAGCTAGGCTTTTCTTAAGTTCTAAACAATGGTTCTTAAAGCTATACTTATTATCAAAGTATATACCTAGGATTTTAAGACAATTGGTGTTAGTTATGTTAGTATTTTTAAAATTGATAGTGATATATTTATTAGTTTTCTTGCAAATGAGCAAAATTGCGCTTTTCTGTGCTGAAATCTTGGAGCCAGAAATTTGGCACCAGGATTCGAGGTCTTTTAAAATTCTTAAAAAATAATGATGATGTCGTGTCAAGTTCCTTCCACTTAGTAAGTATAACAAGGTCGTCAGCATATAGACAGTATTGAACTGACTAAAATTTTTGCAATATATCGGAAATATCATTGAAGGCTATTACGAATAAAATTACAGAGAGAGAAGATCCTTAAGGGATTCCATTCTCTGAATTTTTAATATTGGAGAAGACTCCGTTAACTTTTGTTCGAAATTTTCTATTACTTAAGAAGGACTTAATAATTTTGAACATTTTTGGTCCAATATTCCTTTTAGCAATTTTATTTAGTATAATATGAATACCGATGCGTTCGTATGATTTTTCAAAATCAATTGAAAGAATAGAGACGTGATTTTTGCTTGACAAAGCTGTAGTAACGTAGTGATCAATATGCAGCAGCGAATCCATTGTTCCACGCCCGTGTTTAAACGCTACTTGATGGATATCTAGTAAGTTTTTTTCTTTCTAAAAACCAATAAAGCCTTTTTGATAATATTTTCTCAAATATTTTACCTAGGCACGGGAGGAGTGATATTGGTCGGTATTCATTGCTTAAAGTGGATTGGTTTTTTGACTTAGGGATAGGTATCACAGTAGCGGTCTTCCACACTTGAGGGATAATGCCCGTTGAAAATATATATTTTATTGAATAAATTCAATAGACGACTTTTAAAAACTGGTGAGCTGTTTTTGAGCATATTAAAATCAATTCTATCATATCCGGGAGTTTTTCCTTTTGCTAATTTGATTGCTGAGTTTAGCTCAGCCATACTGATAGAGTGTTCGATGATTCCAGTTACTAGATCAAGTGTTTGATGTGAAACATTTACTTCAATTGCTGCACTAATTTTGCTAGTGCAAAAGTTCGGGTGAAAATTTGTATCACTTGAATAGGCCGACCAAGTTTGGTGAGGGCAAGTCAGAATTTGGGGACCAGATGTTACAGTTCGTATATAGTGTTGTGCATAGTTTCCTTTTAAGGTTTTAATATCATTCCAAAGTTTCTTCAGAGAAGAATTTGGATTGATGTTAGCTGTAAACGCTTCAAAGGATTTTTTTTTTCAATTTTTGCTTTCTACGAAATAGGGCGTTGAGTTTACGATAGGCTATAATATTAGAGTCTGTCGGGTATCTTTTCAGGGTATGAAAGGCTGTTTGCTTCTGCTTACGAAGTATTTCAAGCTCTTTATTCCACCAAGGCACCACTGTCTTATGTAAAACACTTTTAGTTTGGGGAATGGCAATGTGGACGGCGCTTCGGATGGATTTAGTGATGATGGCAGCTTGTTTATTTATGTTCGAGGACCATGGGTTTAGGGCTAAGTAATTAAGATTTGTTTGATTGAACAATGGCCAATTGGCTTCCATAGTCTTGAATTTAGGTAAAAGTTTTATTGATTTGTGTTTTTTGTCTATGGGAATATTTATAACGATCGGGAAATGATTACTTCCATGAAGGTTTGGGAGAGTTTCCCACCGAACTCCAATTGCATATGAAGCTGTGTTGAAAAATGTGTCGGTGACCCATTGTTTAAAAGACATAAATTCGATGAAGTGAGGAAATTCTCAATTATTCTTCCTCTAGTGTTAGATGACTGAGATCCCCAGAGTTGGCTCCAAGAATTAAAGTCCCCGGCTAAAAGAGTGGCTGAATTTATTGTGGAGTTGAGAAAGCGTAAAATTTTGGTCTGGAGGGATGTAGAGGCAGATTATAGTAAGGCTTATTTTAAGATAATTGAAACGGGACGATGTGGTAATGAGTGAGGAACTAGAAGCCCAACATCTTGTTTGGCATAAACGTTAGAATCAGGATGGAAGTAGGGCGTGTATTCTTTAAGTGGAAGGACGGAAGAAGGGTTTTTAATATGCGTTTCTTGTAAAGCGATTATGGCTGCCTGTGCTCCCGGATGAGTATTTGAAGTTCATGGAAATTATTAAAGTACCCATTCCGGTTCCACTGTAAAATTTTTAAGTATGGCATTGATTGATTAAAGCTATGTAAATTGTTTTGTTGACGTGGTCTAGGGGGGGTAGTATTAGTAGTATTAAATCGATTATTATTTTGTGTTTGTTGATCGATTATCGCAATGTCATTACTCTCGGGAGAGCAATTGCAATTCGGGACTTGAAAAGCAGACACTATATTATTGTTATTGCAGCTGTTGTATGTTGACATCTTCCGGTTCAGTGCAATTTAAGAGCGAAAAAATAATTGGATTGGAGGTAGGTTTGGTTTGGTTTGGTTCTTTGCAAGAGAAGAGAGTGGACGAATTGAGCTATTAGAACTTTCTGGTTTCTCTTTTTCTATTGTTTGGAAGTTGACTGTTTTTTTTTTTGTTATTGGGTAAAGAGTTGATCGTGTTGTTATTAGTGGAACAAGAATTATTTGGTTTTGTACTTTGGTGAGTGGTTTTTGACATTTTTTTACTCTGAGCGGAGTGAGGTGAATTATTTAATAAAGGCGCTTGTGCGGGGGAAAAGGTGTTGATATTTGACATTTGTTTGAGTTTTGTTGAATATAGATTTGAGGTTGGGACTACTGGCATGGGATTTTTTTCTTTGTAAATACGTTTGGCTTCTGCAAGAGTGGATTTGGTTTTTGTTCTTATTGCAAGAATTTCCTTGCTTTGGATGTATCTAGGGCAGGTGATGGAAGATGCCGCATGAGGGCCTTGACAATTTGCACACATTATTCGCGAACATTCAGAATTGTCATGTGGGGCGAGATTGCAGGTAACACAGGAAGGCGACCGCTTGCACCATTTGGCTGTGTGGCCACGAAGCTGACATTGTCGACATCTCATTGGACTTGGAATATACTCGGTGGCTTGTGTTTTATACCATCCGACATCAATAGAGCTCGGAAGTTGATATTGATTAAAGGAAAAGAGCATAAGACCAGTAGGTTTTCTCTTACCGTCTTGTATTTTCGTAAATTTGTATACATCAGTAACATTTTGATGTTTCTCGATAACAATTTCAAATTCAGGAATGTTGATGAGAAAGATGGCGTAGACCACACCTTTTATAAGGTTGAGGTTGGGGTGAAGTTAAATTGTCGCTGGGCATATTTTATTGAAGGCGGAAGATTTAATAAATTTTTCTGCGAGTTGTTCGTTTTTCGTAAGAATGAGAATTGATCCATCTTTTAATTGAGATATTTTAAGATATTCAGTGCTGATGGAATCAATGACTTTTTTTAACAAAAATACACTGAGGGAGGTCAATGGTTTTTCTTCACTGTTTTATGAAATCAGTACAAAACGTGGGTTCTTTGAGACAGTTTTATTTGGAAGATCAGGGTAATCAGAAAAAATGGAAAAAAAAAGAAAAAATCCTCAAGGTCTCTAAACCTGTTGGCAGGACGTGGCTTTGAAGCCATTAAAACAAAAGTTTTTGCTCAGACGATCACTCCGGTTATTCAAAAAGTTTGTAATAATGCGAGAAATGAGAGAAATTTTTGACAATGCGAGATTGTCAAAGTAAAGTCTATAACTCACCACGATACGCACAACTCGAAGATAAGCCGATGACTGACCATTTGTAAATATAACCTCCTTGACCGCCAGAATGCACTGCTACTGCAAAAAAGGCTATAATGCCTTAAAGTCCGTACATATTTAGGCAGACATGCCAAATTTCAGTGTGATACTGTCTTTAGTTTTGTTTTGACAGCTGATTTTTGTTGACGTGTTTGGCATCATGTTGAGTATGGACAAAAACGATTTTCATTCTCTCATAAAACATTATTTTTTGAGAGAAAGAAACAAGAGAAAAGCTGGATAAATATTATGGGGCTAATGCTCCGTCAGATTACACCGTCAAATATTGGTTTCGAGAGTTTCGTGGTGGCCGCAGCTCCACTACCGATCAAGTCCGCAGCGGCAGGCCCTCCGATACGGTTACAGAGGACAATGTCAAAAAAATACAAGAAATGGTGTTGGCTGACCGGAAAGTGAAAGTGTGCGAGCTAGCAGATATCACAAAGATTAGTACTGAGCTCCATACACTCCATACTTTGTGTAATAATCTGCATATGCAAAAGTTATCCTGCCGCTGAGTGCCGTGAATGACCAAAAACACGAACGCGACAACACTTCGAAAGAGTGTTTGGACTTGCTGATGCGGAATCGGGTGGACTTTTGGCGTCGATTGGTAACTGGATTTGCATCCCTCTTCCCAAACCTCAAAAGATGGCTCATCTATAAAAAATTCAGCTCACGCGAAGAAATCATCGACGCCATGGAGGAGTATTTTGCAGACCTTCCGAAAAATTACTGGAATAAGTGTATCAGACTAAAACAGGAATATATTGAATAATATAAAAAAACATTTAAAACCAAAAATTTTTTTAATTCTAAAGGAGGTCACTTTTCACTCCATTTAGTATGTATTGTCGCCATAAAAGGCGACTACCGGGTTGTGGTCATAACTAAGCTCATTTAAGAATAATGGTTGATTAATTAGACTAGGTACATTAGTAATAAATAAGTTAAGGACAGAAGGACTACCTCGAGAACTTGCTGAAAAATAGGTGGGAGAAGGAGGAAGCATGACAGAAATTGGCAACATAAAATATAAACTAGTAAATATGTTTCCTCAAGCATTTTCTCTAATACAACCCCAATCGCTATGGCGACAATTAATATCTCCTGCAATTAAAAAGTCATCATTCATTGTTAAGATTTTTCTTAAATCACTTTTGAAGCTTAATCACCTTTCAGCTGATGCAGTGAAACTCCATCTAGTATCTTACAACTACCTGACGCTATGTAAGTCGGCCATTTGCTAATTAGCGGCACCGCAAACCTATCCTGAATCAGCCCTTTCATGCCAAGATAGAGGAACGCTTCAGCGGGGATGAAACCTTCCAAGCGCGCACCCTCATGAGTAGTTGGGGTAGTAGGCCCTAGATATCAGGTTGTTGGATGAGGTCATTGCTCTTGCAATATGCCTTCGAGTCAACTTAATAGCGAAGTTGTCCACTCTTATTAGATTCGCCCTGTTGTACAGAACCTCATTGGGATAGAATTTTATGTGCTCCGATTCTGGTGTTCTGTAAATGTGAAGGCAAACCCAAAGGCAAGCCCTCTCAAACACCCGAATCTATTCCATTAAGCTTGCTCTCACGTTGAACCACACGGGACACTCATATACCAGCATGGGCCGGATGAGGGCCATGTAGCAGATAACTTTCATTCTCGCATCGAGTTGGCTGCTATAAAACAGTCTCTTTCTAAAGACAAAAGCTCTGGCCAGAGCAGCATCAACATTCTCGTTGAAATATAGAACCAGATCCCAAGATATCTGACTACATTTCCACAAGCAAGTGGAAATGTGGATACGGTTTTCGGTATGTCCATCAGTGCCTTCTCGATTTTTCCATTACTTCCTCTCGGCTGCTGAAATGCGTTCCCCGTAGTGGTTTTTTAACTCAATTGAACAGAAAGAAGCCACAGGGAGACAACTCAAGTGAATTCGGTGGCTGTTAGATGGTATTTGTTGCATTTTTCGTCAAAAAATTACGAATAATGATGGCACTGTGCGACGGTGCGTTATCATGGTGCAAAATCCACGAATTTTCTACCCACAATTCTGGTCTCTTTCGGCGAATTGCTTCACGCAGACGTCTCGTAACGCCCAAATAATACTCTTTGGCCTTCTTTCAAAAATTTATGATGCGCTACACCGTTGTAATCCATGAAAACCGTGAGCATTGCGTCGTACTCATAAACCCACGTCTCGTCTCCAGTAATGATCCTTTTGATGAATGTGGGATCGGATTCAGCCTCGCAAATCATCTCTTTTGCGACGTCAACACGGTCTCAATTTCGTCTTTTGGCAACAACTTTGCTGCTACACGACGGAAACCTAAACCATTAACCAAAATGTCTTGGACGGATCCATAGGCAATGTTCAAGTCCTCCGCTATCTCTCTGATGGTCAATTTGTGGTTATTGACCAACATTTCTTTTACTTCATCGATGTTTTCGTCGGTTTCGATGTCGATGGTCTGCCACTGCTTTCATCATCTTCGATTGACTCACGACCACTTTTGAACCGCTCGTGCCACTGGTAAACGACCGTTTTCTTTAGAGAATCCTTGCCGAAACACTTTTCCAACATTTCCAGCGTTCGCGCACCATTAAATCGGTTTTTTACGCAAAACTTTATACTCGTACAAGTTCGTTGTTGCAAATTTAAATCCATTTCTCAAATTGTAAAAAATCGCCAACACACACTAGAATAGATGTACTCTTGGCTACGTAACTTTTGCAAATGTCAAGCTATGACGCTAGAATTTAGAGAGAATGTCAGTAACGGATTTATCAACTTAACAGAAAAACGAAACTCAAATCGGAACCATGGGAGCGCCACACGGTGGTGTCCCCCGGGAACTTTTTGATCAAGGTGGTATACCCAAGAATCATTTCCCAAATTATCCTTGACGAATTAGGGGACACTCTGTATATACATAGAATAGAAGGGGAGGGGGGTTCGATACCCTAAAAGATTATTAATTTTAACAAAACGAGATATTTATTTTTGCTTGTGTGTTTTTGAGGTGGAGAGTTATTTGTTATGATATTAAAAAGTTTTAAAAACTTACTAGTACATTTTTCCATTTTATGACTAAAAACAGAACTATGAAGAAATCGTCGAAACATCCATTTGTGAGGGAGACTATATCAATCTGTGGGGAGAAGCCGACATAGGTTGGGAGGCTATGACAATGCTCTCTATTTAATCATATAAATTAGCAAACTAGGTAAATATCTGCAAACACAACATATTTTGTTAATTAATGAAAGTTTGTACTTTATTTACTTAGCGAACATCTAAGTTAGTAAAATTTATAGAAAAAATGAAGTGCCTGTTGGATGTGGAGCCCAACATAGGTAGTAAATTTTATCTCCACGAACTTGTCTTCTTTGAGGTTCACTTTGGTTTCCCATCTCCGAAATTTCTGGAAGCTCCGTAGATTCTTCCGAAAATGTTAAAGACCTATGAGAGCCTGCCAGACGGAAAGCTAGACTTTCATTGGAAGAAGATGAATCAAAACAGAAGCCATTCTTTTCCTATTATTTGGTTTCTTATTCTTTTTCCCCAAAACTTTTGGTGTTGAATCATATCATTTTGAAGATCCTATATGCGTGTCTTTTCTGGCGAATCAGTGTAAATTCTCTATTTGCCTTGATTTTTTAACATCACCTTTCTTTTTACAACTCTCGCTAGTGGACGAATGATATCCGGAAACAGTGTGGCTGATTGTGGACGAAGCATCCTCTCTTGTGAAGCGATAGATGATGATAGTTGTTCCACGAAGTCTTAAATTCTTATAGGATAGCCTCCAGAAATTGCTGAGGAAAAGAGTTTGTTCCAAATGCAATGTCAATGTGACTATTACCAACGAATTCAGTTTGAGAAAAATCCGATTCAGGAAAAGCCAAATTATGAAATGGAATAATTTCAGTTGCAGCGAACCCTTTAATAATGTTTTCTGATGAGAAATGCTCTCATAAATTGAGTTTTAGTAAGACGAGCAATATCGGTAAGATTGACTATTATTCTGGGCTGTTCGCCGAAAAACGATTGAAGGTTTGTTTGCAAAGCTGCTGAAATGGACAAAAAAACACAATGTGTGTGGAGGAAACGAAAGCAGACAAATCCCATTATCACGACAGCTTAACATGGTGTCTATTCCACAATGGGAGGCATGGTTATCCATAAGAAGCAAAATTTGAATCTTTAGATCATGGAGCGTTAATTTGTGTATGCGCGAGAACAGCAAACTATTAGGTATTCATCCATCTATTTTTAACTAGGAGCGGTAATGAATTACAATTGGATTCCAAGCCGAACCAGTCTGTAAAACTATTCATTTTCGTTTTCCAGCAATAACTTATGATGCAGAAAATTAAGTTTAAAAACTTACACTTGGAGAGTCAAGCACAGTGCTGTCCAGTTTCATTTACATATATTGTAAATTCGATTCAATTCGAAGCAAAATTATATTTCGTTCTTCAAATCAAAAAATACGTCGACAGCTACTTAGGAGTATCTAAAAATACGTGTAATGCTACATAATAATTTCTGCGTTGCGTAGATTTATGTCTGGGTTTCGATATATGAAACATTTCAGGTAATCCATTCTCGCCTGTTGGTCCACGTCCCGTTTATCTGGCCGTTTTAAATTGTTCCAGTGGCCATATTCAAACACAAACCTTCTTGCAAGGTCATAAATATATACAGTGTTGGCCAAAACTAAAGAAACTAAAATTGCAAGCCCGTGTTTTGCGATACATTTCATATAAATTTAGTCCAAAGCTAAAAGATATGTTTCCAATAGCTTGGAGTATTGTTAATTACTCGTAATTTATAAAATCAAAGAGCAACAATTCTACGGCATTAAAAAAAAAATACAGACATCCAATTGAATTCACTTTACTTTTCAGCTGGCCAAAACAAAAGCAACTCAATTTGCTCCGTAATTTTTCGTTAAAGTTCTCCGTTCTAGAAAACCGTTACTTTGACCAAACTACTCATATCTGAATTATCAATATTAAAAAAAAGATAATTGACTCATTCGCGTGTATTAGTCTGCTGCAGAAAGATCTAAAGATCTTGTTCCCTAAATTTTACCTAAAGCAGGCAGAAATAAATACTCCAATGAGATTAAAGAAAAAAAATTATTTACGAATATACAGTATGTTTGACAAAAGCGTGTGGTTTACTTAAAAGAAAACAACCGCTTGACTTAGGGAAACTAAATTATTTATTTTAATGCTTTTAATATTTCCATTACAGCGCAATGTACTTAATATGTTGTCCAGTCTGCTCCATTCCCAATTATCACCTCGCACCTTTGTCGATTATCACCTCGGTTTTGCCATCTGGAGACTCAGACAGTTTCACTGTGACCAGTCCACACACGTCTCAAAGGATTGTTTAAAATAAAAAAATAAACGAAGCTTCGTCAGTGGAAACAATTTTGGACTGATACATATCGTTGGAAAGACGAGCCCACTGAAATCTTTTTCGGTTAACAAAGGCTTGGTCGTAACGGCTTTGTAATTAAAATCTTTGTTTTTAACGGCTTTTGAAATGGTTTGTGTTTTTCCCCGTTCTGGCAAATCGTCAACGTTTCCATGTTCGCCAAATCGTTTCACCAACTTCCTCATAAAACTCTCTGACTTTCTGAAATAATTTGTTGCACTGTAACGGTCTCCGCGGATGAGCAACAAGAAACACGGCTTCAAACCAAACCTTACATACAGCACTCATTACGGAATACGTCTTGTAGCTTTCAAAAGCTAGATGCAACTGAAGTAAAATTTGACTGCGGATTAGAGGAGGAATAATTCTAACGGAAACCAAAAATTTTAATCATCTGCGACTAACTGGTTAATTTTTACGAGCCATACGCTTTTGCCAAACACACTGTAAAAGTGATATTTCACAATCTGAATTGTCCAAAAAGTTTTCAATCCTAAAATCGGTGATAAGCCGAGGTGGCAGGCTAGAAGGGGAAGTCAAAACGATCATTAGGACGATAAAGAGTAGTCCCTTTATGTCATCAAGGGAATTACAAAACGAGCTTAGTACAAAAGTTAGCGCCAAGACACTTCGTCGGGGAGCTGTTGATGGTGGTCTATCATCATTCAGGATCGCAGGAAACCATTTATTTCCGCCCAAAACAAAAGAGCAGGACTGAAATTTGCAAAGATTTCCAAACAGTATCGAAGTATAAAACGGTACTATTTTCCGACGAATCCAAACAATCAGATACATAAAGGGCATTGTGAAGTATGGAGGAGATAACATTATGGCTTGAGGATGTTTCTCTTTACATGAAGTTGGTCCCATATTATAAAATAGATGGAATTATATACCGACTTATTTACAAAAGTATACTTGAAAACACTATACTGCCACATGCTGAGAGGAATTGGCACTGAAGTAGATATTTCAGAAGGACAATGATCCGAAGCATGCTTCAAAAATAGTTCAATAGTGGTCTTGAGATCAGAAAATCAATGTTATGGAATAGTCAGCCCAGTAATCCGATCTCAACCCGGTAGAAGATCTATGGGAGATTGTAAATCGGTGAATAGTTCGCGAGATGTGCAGAATAGGGACGAGCTTTATATTTAAGTCCAGGCTTGAAAAAGACATCCGAAGATCTATAATTTCCAATCGGATCGAGAGTATGCCAACACGTTTTAGTGAACTAATCAAAAACAAAGGTTTCGTCGCGATGGTTACGAGTATTATTAAATGTGAAAATTTTCTACGAAGTTACTTTTGTTTTGGCCAGCATAAAATCGACATGGTTACAGTATTTTTATTTTTTCTGTTTTTTCTGCTCACAAACAATAAATTTTATTTCTTTTATTTTGTTTTCCAATGTATTTACTTGTTTTGTAAAGAACAACATAATAAAATATATTGAAATTTAATCAGTTTTACAGCAGAATCTTGTGCTTATGTAAAAGTTCCTTTAGTTTTGACCAACACTGTATGTATATGAGCCTATGATGCAAATTGCAACACCTTTCAAAATATTGTTGCACTTGATGTGAGGAGTATTCGCTGGGAGAACTAGAAATTTCCTGCTGTTTTTTTCATTCTAGACAAAATTGTGGTTCTTTTTAGTCCATATCTTTTAGCTGCACTTGACCGTGTTTTAACTTTTTGGCTTATATCTGATAAGACCTTTACCATATTTATTTCATCAATGGTTTTCTTGGGATACTTCTTTTTATAAAAGTTTGGCATTTCCAGCACAGTTGAAAGTAACGAAACCAGAGTTGAAAGCGACACTTTGTTGAAACCTCCCGTTTATTAATGTCGAATCCTCCCTCACGCACTTTTTTTTACTTTGACCGAAAAAAGTAATTAATGTTGGAATCAAAAAAAGGGAAGCTTTCTGCCTGCCCAATTGAAAACGCCATAAAACTCACCAGCTGAAATCAAATTTTTCCTTGCGAAACAGCTTTTTGTGTGTAACCACTTCCATGTGTTGAATAGCAATGAGTATCTTTTACACTGCAGTAGGACTGGTTCGAGCAAGAGTTCTTGCATAGAGCGGGAGAGATAGATATCAAGGTGGTGCCGAAACACCCGTGTGACGAAGCCCTCCATAAGTAGAAGCCCTTCTCTGCTACCCTACCTATTTTGACTATCAAGGAGACCTTGAAGTAATTCTATGATTTCCCATCTCTACAATAATCCGCTTCTGAGATGAAGTATACTGTATTTGCAGGAAGTTGAGATTTATTGTTTGACGGAGCAAGCTTCCGATGAGGTGGTATATTTCCTTTTGGTGGCATGCTTTCTCCTTGAGTTGGCATACAATTTCCTTCCCTTATCTCTTTTCAACCTTAAGATATCACATGGAAGAGTGAATTTTATGCCCTCACATTATCCAGGAAATTTTTGGAGTGTGGGTAAGCTCCATTGAGCATACTTCTTAAACGTTCAGATACTTTGGCTAAATTCCACAAGTCATTTTTTTGCTTTAAAAAATGTGCAAAACTCATTCACTTTATCTATTTCTATTTGGCCTATTGCCTAAAAACTGATTGACATTTGAACTATTAATACTTTGCTATTAATGCCTTTTGAAGCTCGTTTCCCTGAACTCTTCTCGTTGGCCGTGTAATCTTTGTTCTCTCTGTGAAGGTTGTTGATTTGAACGTTGAAAAGTTTCTTTTCTTGTGCTATGCAATTTCCTTAACAAATTTGTCTTTCTCTTGACTATTCTGGTTTCTCTATGATAAAAAAGAAGAAAAAAGAGGCTGGAGTTTCTTCATGTTTATTAAGAGATTAGACCACTCTAGAGGCTTTTTTGTGATTTTTTTTTTCAGGAAAAATATAAAATAAATCGAGTTTAGAAAGGTAGAAGTTTATTGCATATATGATTGAATATAAAACATAACTTTTATAGAATAACTTATTTAAAAATTGCGGCTGTGCAGCGTTTCTCAGATGACCTCTGTTTTTTGGAAGGGTCTACGGCCGTACCAACAGCTCCTGTAAATTTTGAATTATGATGAGTCACTAAATTATTTTCTACTGTACATAATAACAGCTAGAGAAGTAAGTAGGATTTTTTTTTATGTATTGATTTTTGGCCGAATGAACTATGTCATTTAAAACAAAAATCCTACGTACTTGCTCAGATAATATATTTTTAAAAATTTAAAGTGAGTTGGTTGAAAATTGTTCAAGTTATGGGTGCTGCCAACCTAAAAAATTTAGTTTTGAGATAAACGCGTTTAAAATTTTAAGTTAAGCTCGCTGCCTTGTACTATACCTTGAAAAACAAGTACTTCGAGATACGAGTATTTACCGGCCATAATCTTTTGGGATATCATTTTTGAGGTCCTACGGGACCATTGAAAGCAATAAAAAATCGGTTTTTTGAAATTTTGAAATTCCTTCCTTTATTGACAAAGTCAATAAATATAAAAAAAAAAGAAACAAAAAAAAACATTTCCTTTGCATCGTATTTTTGTTGTGTTTTCTACGAGGGCTATTCCAAAATCAACCTCCCAAGTGATAAATATTTCTTAAAAAAACAAAAACATTAATTTTTTGCACAAAATAGTTTTATTAACATCTAAATTATTTTTCTACATAGTCTCCGTTTAAATCTATACAATTTTGGTAACGTGGGACGAGCTTTTGTCTTTTGTATACCCTCCTTAAAAAATGGCACCGCCAGTACGTTGAGGCATTGATTCACACCGTTCATAAGTTCCTCATTACTTCCAAAATGTTGAGATGCAATGGATAATTTCAATTTTGGGAAAAGGTGATAATCACTTGGTACCAAATCAGGACTGTAGGGAGGGTCATCAAAAATATCCCAATTGAACTTCTCCACTAAAGTTTTTGTGCATGCAGCAGTTTAGTTTAGTTTTATATGCATTTTATTATCTTAATCATTAACCCTTACATACTAACAAAAAATGCTTAAATGCTAGCTTAAAATTACTTAACAAACTTATACTAACTTACTGGCCCCACACAGGCACTCTAAGCTACTCTAAATTCTTGTATTTATGTCTTTCGACTATATTTACATTTTACTTAGGAATAATTATTTTCTATACTTAAGGCTAAGAAAAAATTGTTAACAAAATCTTAGCATATGGACTTAATTTTTTATAAAACTTAATATCTAACTTAAAATAAACCTTAGTCTACCTAACCTACATACACAATACACACACATAGATATTATACACAATTGTATACATATATTAGTATATACAAAAGTATATACTAATATATGTATATATCTCTTAAATGCTAACCTAAACCTATGTAAGCTGGCCATCGCTATTCACAGAGCAAATAGATTGGTCAGCTCTGCCTCATTAGTGAGGCTGGTCCGTAATTGACGGAAACGACGACGAAACCCCTTCTCCATCATTCAACCACCAGAAATGCTCGTGCTGCCGAACGACATCCCTCTTGTCGCGATTCCCCACCGCCCTACTGAACCTGAGACGATCCACACTGCCGTGTGCGACGTCTCTGCCGTAGTTGAGTCGCCTGTCCCCAGCTTTCCGAGTGACATGGAAGATTAACGGGACCGCTGATCTATCCTGGATCAACCCTATCTGATCTAGGTAGAGGAATGCTTCCGGTGGAACGAAGCCGTCAGAGCGCACACTCTCGTGGTAAAGGTAGTTGGGGTAGTAAGCCCCAGATATCAGGTTATTCGTCGAGGCCATTGCTCTTGCAATGTGCCCTCGAGTCAGCTTAATTACGAAGTTGTCCACTCGTATTAGGTTAGCCCTGTTGTAAAGGACCTCATTACGATAGAATTTTTTGTACTCCGACTCTGGTGTTCTGTACAAGCGAAGGCAAGCCCTAAGGCAAGCCCTCTCAAACACCCGAATCTTTTCCATTAAGCTTGCTCGCACATTGAACCACACAGGACAACCAAATACCAGCATGGGCCTGATAAGGGCCATGTAGCAGATTACCTTTACCCTCGCATCGAGTTGGCTGCTATAAAACAGTCTCTTTGTAAGGGCAAAAGCGCCTTTGGCTCTGGCCAGAGCAGCATCTACATTTTTGTCAAAATACAGAAACTGATCTAGCCAGATCCCAAGGTATCTGACTACATTTCGACAGGCAAGAGGCTGTCCGTGTTGTCCAATGATCGAGAACTTACGCCAATTTTTTCTGGTATCCCTAGAGGCTCTAGACAACGGCGTCCTAAAGAGAATGGTTTCCGACTTCCGAAAGTTGATTTTCAACTTCCAGTCATCGCAAAATCGTCTTATCTTATCGAAATCACGCTGCAAGAGAGTATTAATGACCTCGATTTTTGTACCTGTTCTGTACGCTATCAAATCGTCTGCGTATGCAATAGTATGGGGAAGTGAACCTATCAAGTCGCTTGTATAAATATTGAATAGGATCGGCGAATTGACCGCGCCTTGCTGAAGACCATTTTTAATTTGAAATATTCCAACAGAAGTCACATCGCCATTTTTCACGATGAACTGTCTGTTGGTTAGCATATTATACAGAATGTACAAGAGTGGTTTACTGATCCCCAGCCTTGTCAGCCTATAGAAAAGACCCTCTAACCATACAGTGTCGAAGGCCTTCTCCAAGTCAACAAGGCAGGCACCAGTGCATTGGTTTTTGCCTTTATTCCATTGGATATCGGACACCAGTTTAGACGCAGCATGTGAGATATCATGTCCCGCCTTAAAACCGAATTGATTATCCGGAACTATATGTTTGTCCTCAACCCACCTAGACAGAGCTCTATTGATTACTTTTTCAAACACCTTACTGATATTCGGAAGGAGACTTATCGACCGGAGATTCGCCGGATTGGATATATCCTTTCCCTTTTTGGCGATAGGTTGAACCACCGCCGTTTTCCAATGCGATGGATAATGTGCATTATTCATTGCATTATTAAACAGGGTGGTGTAAATGTCCACCGCTTCTAGAGGAAGACGTCGAATCACGATGTTTGAAATACCATCGGTCCCCACTGATTTCTTAGCCCTGATTGTGTCGAAGATCTCATGGAGCTCTTCCTTCGAAATGAACGGAGGTAGGTCACCCTCTCTGGTAATGACATTATTTGCCATATTTTCGTCGCTGAACCGGGTGAAACCAGAGCCCTCGGATCGCCAGTTCTCTACTTCATTTCGAATGTAGAAGTCGTGCACCAAGACGCGATTGTCCAGGTCATAATTAGGGCCAATGGTATCAGTGGCCTTGTATATTTCCGGGAAAGTCGCCCATATGGCTTCAACCTTCTCCTGTGGATCCTCGATCACAAAGAAGTCGTCATCATCAGCGGCCTCATTTGGATCAATACCTGCTATTGTCAGTAACCGTTCGTTGTCTGTTGTCCGGGCTATTTTAAGACACTGAAGGTCGTTTTGATTTTTCCTCCGAAATAGTTTGTTTATTTGCGGGAACATATTCGGGTTGCTGGTGTTTACAGCCCGAACCCTGTTGTTCCAATACAAACTTACAGAAATTCTGTAATTCTCTTTTATTAACGCTTTAAGATTTTTAATCGACGACTTCAGTATCCTAATCTCCGGGTTTGGTCTGTCAGTTAACTGTCTGTACAAGTTTTTGAGTCTTGACAGAAGTCTACTTTACTGTCGGTGCAGTGCATCAATAGTAGAATTGCGGAACAGTTCTTCGTTAGTCGTAAGTCGATATCGCGGTATTGTAGTGCCGTAGTTTGTTTAATTGTCTCGTCCATTTTTTTTAGGTAATTGTCGATCTCATCGTTTGATAAATTCCTATTGGACGGTGGGTGGAGCTTATTCGAGGAGAGCGCACTTGTCATGGTTGCGGAGAAGCGTGTCCATCGAGTCTTACTGTAGTTGTAAGAATATCTTTGGACAAACTCCTCCAATTCCGCAATTTCGTTGGGAACTGTAATTTCGGTGCTAAAACCGCAATGGTCACTGTCATACACGAATGTGCGCAGACAGTTTAGCGTCTGTAAATTCGTACCTGTCAGTCGTATACGTTCGTCGTACAGCAGTAGATCCAGATAAGACCCGCCTCTGGGAAACGACGGGTTATCCGAGTCTGTACATGACATCGTGCTGACCCCACCAATTGAGTAGTAGGTTCCCTCTAGTATTTGGCAAATTATTTCCCCAATCTCTGTGTTTAGCGTTGAAATCCCCGCCGATTATAAAATAATTCTCCCCCGATTCCAGCCTCAGGAGTCGAAAAAGCGTATCGAGCTCTGTAATGAATAAAGTGGATTGTGAAGTCTCAGGTGCATAAACAGAGGCCAAGTACAGCCGCTTTCCACTGCGGAGCGGGATGTAAATGACGACTGCCTCTAACACCCGGAACCTGCGCAACACTCCCTTGTACACTCTGTGAAATTTTATACCTTGTTTAATGAAGATCGCGACACCGCCTCCACATTTGGAACGGGGCCGGTTTCTTCTTCTAACAATATAATTATTGTACTATAGTTTGTGCTTATCGGTTAGCTTGGTTTCGCTAGCGAAAAGCACATCAGGAGTTTGGTCTTGTAGCAATTTAAACATCGCGGCTCTTCGTTCGATCCTAATCAGTGATTTAACATTCACCGCAAGGCCCGGCAGCAGCGCGTAGATCTGGTCCACCCGCTTGGCCTGTTCTTGCACCTGCTTTTGCAGCTGAGCCATCTGCCCTTGGATTGCGAGCAAGATGGCCAGCATGTTAGGTGCAGCTTCCGTTGTTCTCGGCATTGGCGCCGGAGAAGCAACAGTCGCTTGCTGTACCGTAGCCCCCCTACCTGCCGCCATTTGGGCGTAGGAAATTTGGGGCGTGACGGGCTGGTGTTTAAAACCTAGCAAGTGAACGTTTGACCTCCACCTTCTGCTGCTGAGCCAGTTTTGCTTTCTTAATATCAACGAACTTCGAACAACCCCGATAGTTTGCGGTGTGTCCCACGTTCCCACATAATACGCACGAGAGCTGCGTCCTATCGGATGCTCCGTCCCTACCCAGAGCATACTCCTCGGAACTGTGGTTCTTTGCGCACTTCACGCATCGAGGCTGCATTTGGCAGTTCGACGCGCCGTGCCCGAACCTCTGGTAGCGAACGCATTGTATAACGCCTTCGCTCCTTTTTAATTTTTCCCAGTGAACCACCTGGTAGTCTAGGACATTGATACTCCTTAGACGGCTTTCGGGACTGAGCTGCACCAGGAAGAACGGCAGACTCCGTTTCTCCCGCCTAGCTCTAGCTGTGGTAAATGGCTTTACCCCCACGAACTTGAGTCCTTCGCACTCCTTCTCTTTGAGCAGTGCCAGGATCTCCTCAGGATCAGAAGATGGTTCCAACCCCTGCAGCAGCATCGATTGCCGTTTTTCACACTTCGGTGTGAATGAGTAGTGCTCCGTCGTCGTTTCCTTTAGGAGCTCTTTCACTTTCGCGTAGCCCTCCACTGTATTACAGTGGATGGCATGGCGATCGTTCCCTAATCTCTTAATATTAAAATTATTACCAATGACCAACTTACACAGGTCCTTGGTAGCATTTACCTCCAATTTATAGGTGTTGGTTGGCGGCACCTTCTCCTTCTTCTTCTGCTGCTGTTGCTGCTGCTGTTGTTGTTATTGTTGTTGTTGTTGTTGTTGTTGTTGTTGTTGTTGTTGTTGTTGTTGTTGTTGTTGTTGCTGCTGCTGCTGCTGCTGCTGCTGCTGCTGTTTTTGCAGTTGCCGTTTTTGTGGCTGCTGCTGTTTTAGCTGTTGCCGGTGTTGTGACTGCTCTTGTTGTTACTGGTGTTTCTTAATCTTTTGTTGTTGTAGCACTTGTGCTACTTTATTTGTTTGGTATTGTTGTTGTTTCTGCTTTTGAGCAAGCTGCTGTTGTTGGGATTGCTCTAGCTCTTCCCTCTTCCTTCTTACCATTTGCTTTTCTTTTATGGCCAGCACTCTTTGTTGTAGCATTTTTATGCTGCTACTTATTGCCTCCATTTCTTCCTCTTCATCGTCGGATTCGCTTGCGGCCAATGAAGCGAAGTTGTTCCCTTCCCTCACTCCGCCAAGCAGCTTTACAGACGGCGTTGGTATCTTCCTCCTTCTATTTGTCTTTGGCGTTTGACTTGAACCACTCGAAGCCTCACCTGACATTTCGGCAGATCCCGCTATAGGCATAGCGGACCGCTCACCACAATCCACCACGTGATATAATCCAATACCACACTTAAATTTATATTTATTTTTATTTAAAAAAATATAAAAAAAAATAAAAAAGTTGTCTGCCGACTACTTGGAGTCGAACCCACGCTCTTTGCACTCTCAAGCGAACACACTGTCTCTGCGCTAATTGGAGCCTAAACCCAATTTGTTTAGTATCTTACTTAAGCGTCACTTCTCACTTATAAGTCGTTTAATCTCCGCGGAGGTCTATGAACGACTGTGCATGCAGCAGTGTGTGGTCGTGCGTTGTCATGCAGAATCACCACGCCTTTGGTAAGCATTCTTCGTCTTTTGTTCTGGATTGCTCTTCTCAACTTACGTAGAGTTTCACAGTAAACCACTGCATTCATTGTGTTTCCAGGTTCTATAAACTCGGTCAACAATATGCCTTTACTGTCCCAAAAAACTGTGGCCATCATTTTTCGATAGGAAAAAGTTTGTTCGAATTTTGTTGGCTTGTTTGGGGAATGAGTGTGCATCCATTGCTTTGACTGTTCTTTGCATTCTAAGTTTACATACTGGACCCAAGTCTCATCTTCAGTCACAATTTGCTGTGAAAATTCTTTACCTTCCATTTCTAAACGTTCGAGAAATGCTTTTCCTGAATTGACACGTTGAGTCTTGTGGACATCTGTGAGCTGTTTTGGGATCCAACGGTCACAGAACTTGTGGTAGCCCAAGTTTTCAGACACGATTTTGTATAGAGTAGTTCGAGAAATTTCGGAAAATCTTGTCGCAAGATCTGAAATCGGAAAACGCCTGTTTTCTCGAACAAACTGGTCAACTTGGTAAACCACGTCTTGATTCATGATCGATTTGCGTCCTTGGCCTCCTCCATTATGCACATCTGTGCGTCCGTTTTTAAATTGTCTACACCAATCATGTACCGAACCATCACTCATCACTGTATTGCCGTAAACAGCACATAACCGACGATGAATTTGAGCTGCGCCATTTCCTTCGGCTTCCAAAAAACGAATTACACTTGGTACCTCACAGGCGGCAGGAGATAAAATTGTATTCTCCATGTTAAAACGGCAACTATTGGAAAAATACTGAACGAAAACGGTCGAAATTTGACATATTATTAGAGAATAATGTAGTGTAGTAATGAATTGTAACACATCGGAGGTTGATTTTGGAATAGCCCTCGTATGTATTTCGAAAAGATGTATATTAACATCAAAATAATGGAGATTGTCATATAAAAGATGTTTTTAGAGGTTTGGTTTTTAAACTGGGAACACTCTTTCTATAGATTGTCAATTTGACAGTTGAAAGTTGATTAGTGGTTAGTATGTTTTGCCATTTTATGATGTATAGATTAACTATAGAACAATGCGTGCAAATTGTGCAAACTAATTTTGAAAACCATGGTTCGGTTCACCAAACTTATCGCGCGCTACGTCCATTTTACGGTCGACATAATCGTCCATCTGGGCAAGTTATTCGGAACCCGATGAATTGTTTTCGTACCACGTACACTCCAGTAGATAATACGCATCCAGAAAGATGACAAACAGTGCGAACAGAAGAAGTTATTGCCGTTGTGGAGCGCAGTGTTGAGGAGAAACCGAATACCATAAGTCAATTTGTAAGATTTTACAGAAAGATCTTGGCTTAAAAGCTTATATGATCCAGCTTGTGCAATAGTCGAAACCGCGTGACCATTATAAGCAAAGTTTTGTTCTCCGATGAGGCCCATTTTTGGTTAAATGATATGTAAACAAGTAAAATTGCCGAATTTGGAGTTGATAAAACCCAGAAGCCTTTGTCGAGACGCCATCACAACCATTAAAGCTCTCTGTTTGGTGTGCTTTATCGGCTGGTGGAACCATCGATGCCGGCGAGAATATTACCGTCAATGGAGAGCGCTATAGAAACATGATGTCTGACTTCTCGCTGCTCAGTTGAATGAAATTGACGTGACAGAGCTTTAGTTTCAACAGGATGACGCAATATGCCACATGACGTGCAACACCATAAATTTATTGCGGGAAATATTAATTTCGCGTAATAGACCTGTGAACTGACCTCCACGATCCTGCGATCTCACAACTTTAGATTTCTTTCTTTTGGGGTAAGTAAAGTCACTAGTCTATGCCGAGAAACCGGAGACGCTGGACGATTTGGAAGTCAACATTCGCCTTGATATTGCTGATATATGGCCCCAGTTGCTAGAACTTCACGATTCCGCTTCATTCGAACTAGCCGTGGCACGAATATACCCTATATCAGATCACTAATGGCATAAAATTTTCTATTAAATAAAATAAATATTATAGACATTAACATTAATTTGTTAATTTGTATAACTCTAAAAAAAACACCGTTTACTAAACGTTTGTCCAAAGCTTCTGGCCGAAATAAATAAAATCGTGTTATTTGTCATTGTCATACCAATGCTAAAGAAAATTTACCGTTATCCAGTTAAGAAAAAAACACAACAGAATGACCCTACATAAAATTAAATTCAAAATCTAGTTTTGAGATTTGGGAAGAGATAATAGTCCGAGGGATCCAAATCCAGTTACCAGTCGACGCCAAAAGTCCGCCCGATTCCGCATCAGCAAGTCCAAACACTCTTTCGAAGTGCTCTCGCGTTCGTGTTTTTGGTCATTCACGGCACCCAGCGGCAGGATAACTTTTTCATCTGCAGAATATTGCCAAAAATATGGCGTGTGTGCTCAGTACTAATCTTTGTGGTATCTGCAAGCTCGCGCACTTTCACTTTCCGGTCAGCCAACACCATTTCATGAATTTTTTTGACATTGTCCTCTGTAACCGCATCGGAGGGCCTGCCGCTGCGGACTTAATCGGTAGTGGATTTGCGGCCACCACGAAACTCTCGAAACCAATATTTGATGGTGTAATCTGACGGAGCATTAGCCCCATAATATTTATCCAACTTTTCTTTTGTTTCCTTCGCCGTTTTGCCTCTCAAAAAATAATGTTTTATGAAAGAACGAAAATCGTTTTTGTCCATACTCAACATGTTGCCAAACACGTCAACAACAATCAGCTGTCAAAACAAAACAAAAGACAGTATCGCACTGAAATTTGGCATGTCTGCCTAAATATGAACGAACTTTAGGGCACTATAACCTTTTTTGCAGTAGCAGCGCATTCTGGCGGTCAAGGATGTCACTTTTCACTCCATCTAGTACTCTGAATACTCCACAAATAATCAGCCATCATATTTGCATTCTTCCAGTAACCCTGGTATCGCTCTTCCATAGTGCGAATGTCCTGATGGAATCGTTCTCCTCTCTTAAATCACCCAGATTTTCTAGAAAACATATCGTTTTCTGGATAAAGAGGAAATGTAGCCTAATGCTCATGTTGCATCCGAGTTGCTGAAAGTGCAGCATTAGTTGCTCAATGTGTTGAGTGTAGTCGGCCGACTTTTTATTTCCCAAGAACTCATTCCACGAAGATTTTTCAACAACTGTCAGGCAATTGGTTAAATTTGAATCATTTATTAATTTTCTGATCTGAGGACCATCAAAAATACCAGCTTTTGTCTTTTCAGTACTCGATATTGGAAACATTTTTGTAATATACCTGACACACTAGAAATCCTTGTTAAGAGTTTTTATATGCTGTTCCATTAACCCTAATTTAATATGCAAAGGTGGCAATATTATACGTTCTCTTGACACTAGTGAAGCATTTATCACATTCTTCCTTCCCGGGACCAAAGCCTTCCTCAAAGGCCAATCTTTCTTAATCCAGCGCTCAGATTTAGCTCTGATGTCCCATAAGCATATAAAATAAGGATGTATGTTTCGTATAACCATCTTGCTGACTCAAGGGGAGGTTTATCACTTTGAGTTATACGCACATTCCCCAGTTATGTTCTATGTACTTTATTTTCTCCATAACTAAGGATATCGTAGGGTATTCTTCTTTAACTTTGTTTGAATGTGCAGTAGGTAAAGAACTTAGTTTATTTCCATTATACAGTTGTACACATTTAAGACTGTATTTCGATGAGTTTATAAATAAAAGCCATTTATTTGAGTTTTAGTTTTATGATCCCATTGCAGCCATTAAATCAGAAATATTTATGCAAAATACAAAATCATCCTCTTCAGAAAAGAAAGGGAGTAAATTATTTTCCCTTGTCCGATAAACCGA
Organism: Volucella zonaria; assembly: GCA_963966105.1. Classification (NCBI taxonomy): domain Eukaryota; kingdom Metazoa; phylum Arthropoda; class Insecta; order Diptera; family Syrphidae; genus Volucella; species Volucella zonaria. The sequence continues at coordinate 86,633,068 of OZ014530.1, read as the reverse complement.
GATATTTGTGTTTGGTGTTACTAGATCTCTTTCTTTCAACCTAGAAACTAGAATTTCTGATGCTCTTTTAAACAATACAAGATCTCGGATCGAGTGATTTAGATCATTTTAATTGAGCGGTCTAAGTTTGAAAAGGCAATAAAAGTCATTATCTTTATCATTATAACTGTTTTTTTAACGTTCTTGAGATGTTAAATTGGAAGTACTAGGTTGGGACTATGGTCTAATAGTAGATTGCAAATTAGGATAAATCCACTTGGAACGATTTTTGCGGTTTACTCCGGTAATATCCACAACACAAAAATAACAGTCATTGTGATGATTTGATGGTTCACGCCAAATTATTGGACTTTTGTACCTAAAAGTAGGTGTTTTTTTTTATTTAAACGCAAAGACTCAACACAGCTTTTACGAACAAAATTTAGGATGCAGGGCTTGATATTTATTTCTAATGGCTTCCTAAAGTGGTTCATGTGGGCTTGTTTTACAAAGTCAGACACATTCAAGCGGCATTCTGTAAACATGTAATCACCACAAATGAAACAAAAAATATTCGGATTGTTTACACAAGTTCTTCTTGATGACGATGTCGCGGGAAATTTATAAAATCTGGTTTACTACATTCGTAACAATTTGTCGACTAAGAAGTAAAATTCAAGGGGGTGTATCCCAAAAATTCATCTTGCAAAAGAAAAAAAGTGTGATTGTGTTTATCAATTTTAGTAATGATTTTATATTTATTACAAATTCGTTCAGTAATGATTTTTTTAAAAACACTTTGGGAAAGTCTGATAGAATAGGAATGGGCCTATAATTGTTTGGGTTGCTTTTGTAACCTTTTTATGTATTGGAATTGGCGTTTTCAAGTGTTCTCTTTCAAAACTAATGTTAACAAGATATGCCAAAGGTTCAGCGATAAAGTCATAAATTTTTTTAATGAGAATGGTACTTAAACCATGTCCTTCACACAAGTTTTCGATTTTAGCTTTGAGATCACATGAAGCACTTCAGCTTCTCAGTAAATAACCAATAACCAATAAAAGAATGACAATAAATTTTCGTCATCAAGTAGAGATTTTCGATGAGCTTTTCCACCGGTTGGAAGACGAACTTAGTTTATGAATTCATTAAAGTTATTTCCAATTTATATGTCATTCTCGGATATACTCGTAAAATTGTCTAACAACTTTATAGTTACTTAACTATTGTCTTCGTTTGTTTTGCCTTTCCTAACAAATTATCAATAATATTCCATTGCTGCTTAGGACTTAACCCTTTTTTAATGGACTTCCTTTTTTACTACGTTTCTTTATGCTCACTAATTAGTCTTAAAATATCCTTTTGCATTTCTTTGTAAACATGCCTGGTTTAGGTAATTTGTTCTTGTTCCTGGAATAGTTAATATTTTTAGCACTTTCTTTCTCGCAATGATAGTCAGTCATCCTTTTTAGTAGAAACATGTTCGTAATACTGTTGCTTGAACTCGGTCACTTCCGTTACTGTTTTTATCATACGGAACGGGCAGCGACTGAGTGTATGTAACAACTGATGGATAGCGGGTTGTGTGTGAAAATTTTGTTGGTGCACTGTTTCATATTGTTTTAAGGGCATAACACCTACAGCAATTTGATTCGGTAAACCATCGTCAGAATTTTCACTTCGCAGCCTTGCTTAGTATCGTCGGTGTTTGTGTTTACTGTGTTTGTTTTTTAATTATGACTAGGGAATTCAGGGTGGACGTAGCCAATATACGTGGGCTAAAAAGTAATTACTTTTTTGCGTACGTCCACGTCTGTAAGTACCGACTAGCTATTATGGCACTTAGTGAAACACAGGTAGATCCCCGCCCACACCTATCAGATCACTCTGATCTGAAGCTACCTGGCTACGAACTAGTGCCACTATTCTTTCCCCATCGCCGTCTCATCATATATGTGCGTAGTGATGTAGCTTACCAAATTCCACCACAATGCAGTTCCTGTTCCAATCCGGAATTCAATTTCATGTGGTTAAAATTCCATCTCCGTAAGCAAATTATCCACTACTGCTTTATTTACAGAAGCCCCAAACTGGACAGCAACTCGACCTTTCACGAGTTTGATGCGCTGTCTGACTTCATTCAAAGAATTGTATCCCTGTATCCTCATACTGAAATCGTGATTACTAGCGATTTCAATATAAACAATTCTGGTTGGCTTCGACATTCTGGACAGACAACAGGAAAATAATTTAACCCAGCTTGTAAATGAGCCCACACGAATACCAGACGTTGATAGTCATACCGCCAACACCCTGGACTTATTTTTAACTTCTCCCCCTGACAAGTACTGCGTTGATGTGCTCTCCCCTCTAGACTCGCCAGACCATTGTGTCATATCAGTTAAACTCTCATACACCTACCAGGCAGAAAAAAGATTCCTAAAATAACCGTAAATCAATACGAGAAAGCCAATTGGAGCGGACTTAACAACTTCTTTAGGAATTTTAACTAGTCGTTATGTTTCCTCGATAACGTCGTGGATGCCGCTGCTGATATGATCACAGAAATTATTCTCTTTGGAATGAGATGCTTTATCCCTCATCGGATGAAAAGTATCAAACCAAAAGAAAAGGCATGGTACGACTCGAGCTGTAAAGAGGCCGTCAGGGTTAGAGAATTGTTTTTTCGGTCCTACAACACCAACCCCACAGAAGAAAACCGAAAAAATTTAAACGAGCCAGAAATGACTGTAACGTCTTTCTTAAAAACTGAGGCAAAAAATACTGCAATGTCCCAAAGGCAGTACAAATTTTTGGTCATTCCTCATTAGAAATCCTGCCTCATCCTCCATCCCAACGCTCATTTACAATGACATTCCAACTATCAGCTCTTTGGATAAGGCCAATCTGCTTGCTGCACACTTTGCAGCCAACCACTCCGAATCCACATTCGCACTCGTGTTATAGCAAGAGTACTTAAAGATCTCAACATGCATAAATCTACTGGTCCAGATAGTATATCTCCCCTTCTTCTGAAGAGGTGTTCTTCCACGCTGACAAAACCACTGCGTAAGCTTTTTCATCAATCCTACTCTTTAGGACTGTTTCCGAGCAGATGGAAAACAGCATTTATCCAGCCAGTCCCTAAAAACGGCGAACCTTCTTCACTCTCCTCCTACGGACCCATTGCACCTACGTCCCTTCTCACAAGGTCATGGAAACGCTGATAAACCGTCAGCTCATGAAATATCTCGAAGCACGAAAACTTCTCAATGACCGGCAATATGGTTTTTGTAGCAATAGGTCCACTGGTGATTTGATGGCATGTCTCACCGAAAAGTGGATCCAAAGCGTACATCAATCTGGCGAAAGCAAGATAGTTGCACTTGATATTTCTAAGACATTTGACAGAGTTTGGCATCAGGCTCTTTTGTCGAAAATGCGTGCTTGTGGGATCGACGACTCTCTTCTTCATTGGATTAAAAATTACCTTTCGGAACGTTCAGTTCAAGTTGTCTTAGATGGTTTCAAATCTGATATTCACAAAATAAATGCTGGTATGCCCCATGGCTCCGTTCTGTCTCCGACACTCTTTTTAATTTTCATTAATGATCTCTTGTCTGCTACTTCTAATCCAATATATTCCTTTGCTGATGACAGCACTCTCTGCTTTTCATATTCGTTCCCGGACTCACGCCCCTGCTCTTCGGCTGTAGAACGGGAACGGCAACGTATGTTTGGGGAACTATCAACCGTGTGGAATTTAATGCTTCCAAAACTCAATGCTGTCTTCTGTCATTAAAGCGAAACTCAAATACCCAGCTATTATCCATGAATGGCACTTGCATCGTCAAAACCAATAAACTTTCCATTCTCAGTATGTATGTCAGTGACAACTTACGTTGGAATGACCACATATTCGATGTCGCCAAAAATACTGCGAAATGTCTAGATTTCCTCAAGCGATGTAAGAAATACTTCACCCCCTCTGATCTGGCCTCAATATATAAGGCATTCATCCGTCCAAAATTGGAGTACAATGCCCTCATCTGGTAAGATGCTCCTCAAACACCTCTGCACCTGCTAGGTAGGATTCAAAACCGTGCGATAAAACTCATTGGTGATACGGATATCAGTCAATCAATTGACACCTTCGAACACCGACGTAATGTTTCCTGTCTCACTTTGTTTTATCGCTATTTATACCACCAGTGCTCTATTGAAATCTCCAGTAGCATTCCGCTCGCTATGAATGCTCATCAGTATACCGTCAAGCCCATTTTCGGACATACTCTAAAATATCGTGATTCATTCCTAAGCCGTACAACTCGCTTATGGAATGCCCTGCCGACCTCTGTGTTTCCTGGTCGTTATAACTTGCAAACATTTAAAAACAATGTACATCGGTATCTGTCTTTTCTTCTCTCTAAATTTCCTTCGCCCGCGCTGTGTACGAACATTTTAAGGGTACAAAAACCCCTTGAGCGCGCGCAGATTATAAAAAAAAAAGAATAGTAATGAAATTACTAAAAGCGTTTCAAGGGCAGACTCTACTATATCCTGGACATGCAATATGTATATATCAGTCATATCCTGTTCCATTCATGTATTATTTGATGGATACCATTAGGGTTCTTAGCCGGAATATAAATATGATCAATGCATATTTTATTGTTCGTTCCAATATTTATAAGTGATGCAAAGCCCAAAGAAAATAATAGGAGTGGTCAGAACCACTCGTAGAAGGAAAGCCCAAAATATCAATGTTCAAATTCTCAACAATACAAACATTGTGACTGGTCATTCTTAAAGAAGGTCTTCAATATCGGAGATTGTGGGCTCCCTAAGCCTCAGAAATTTTACTATTTTCGTCAGCGTTGAACTTAAACTTAACAACCTTCAGGTGTCAATTAACTTAACGATATACGAGCTAAATAAAATCACTAAAAAATCTGTACCTAATCGCCCGATGTTCTGCGAGTCGAAGTAGGGAAGGCGGAATCATATTCCACTAGACAACAGATGCATAGGATAAAACTTTTTATCTACTGCTCTACTCCAATTTGTGGCAAACTCGTACGCCCGGCTGAAAGCTCCATCACATCACGGTTTATAACAAATTGCGCGGGCGGGTGGTTTGGAACATACTAGCATATTCAGATTAACTTCCATATAAAAATTTTTTTTAAAAAAAAAAGGGATGGAAACAAGTATTGGAAATTATTTTATCAGACCAGTTATAAAAAAAAATAAATTCAGCTTTAAGATGATTCATTGGAATTATATCAGTAGTAAAGCATTCGCAGATTGCGTCTAGAGATACAAATGCTTTAGAGCCGACATCGGCTAGGCAAAATCCAAGAGAATATACAGCTTCATTGCAGGCTTCATAACTTATATTACAAAATGTTGTTCATAATCGTTAATTTCACTGTTCTTCCATGATATGTTGTCCGTCTGATCATACATCAAAAATTTATTTGTACCCCAGATTTTAAAGATCAGCTTTGCACATTCCTCGCTGGCAGGAATTCACGAATATTTGAAATTCAACTATTTTATTCGTGCTTTTTAGCAGAAACTATGCCAAACTTATGGCTCTCAAGGAATGGGATATGTTAACTGTGGATTTAACTGACCGAAATTCACATACATAGATACAAATTTCGCTGGCCTGGGTCTTAACTCGATTTATTTAACCTAAAAAGTAATTCATATATGTCATCTAATGGGAACAAAGTTTAACTAAAATGATATAAGTAGTCATGCAAAACCACGGATATTAGATTTAAAGACCAAGCTACTGGAGCTGTCATAATGCTTGAGCTTAATATGCAGCAACATATAATATCTCTTCATTGGCATGCAAAAAGTGCTTCTGCGATCTAAAATGGCTACGAAATTTCACACAAAATATATGCACTAATCCAAAAGATCAGGAGTTTATCTTGTTGCACTATGATTAGTATTAAAATTTAAACTTACATAATTTTGAAAAGAAATCGAAAAAGTTCATCATCGTAACAGGTTATTTCCAATTGGAAGTAATTCGATTATCGAAAATTGCTTTCTAGGAGGAATTTGGGAAAAATCAAAACACCTTTTGAAACGAAGAAGCTCTTTATTTCTTGTACCAGTGGCAAATGTCCAGCTGTGCAAAAAGTTATAGTTTAGGTGCTACCAAATCTAAAAGCATCTTCATTGCTAGTCTGGAACTGATCAACCCGCATTTCAAGTGATTCAGTTCCAATAATCTGGCTTAGCTCCTACAGTTGTAGGAGAATGTTCGACTCCTCAGAAAATCTTGAAAGGCTATCGGATAAAATTGAGTTGATTTGTTTTCTTTGGACAATTTCTTCGACATTAAAGATTTTCTTGATAACGCTACTTTTGAGGGCGTGTTCAACTAATCCGCTCAAAAAATTAATTACTTGAGTTAATACAACCTGGCTAAGAACTATGGTGGCCTCCTATTATGCATTACCCGTCCACATCCCTAACCTGATCCCAACTGGAGCCTTAAAACCGAAATATTTCCCAGCTTTTCCCCTGCTGTCTATATCTTTAAGCAACCCCCTTCACGTCTCCCCACAAAAGCACCAACTGCCTTTCTTCCATCCAAACCCGAACGCGTTTCTTTTAGTTTACCCCCTGTCCCTGATATTGTCACTACTCAACCGCCCACATCACCTCCCACGAACACAAATATCTGCTTTCCCAAATTCGATCTTACAACAGGAGCCAAATACCCAAACTTTATCAGCTCACACATCTTAAATACCGTTTCTACCACGCCTTCTCACCTAACCTCACCTAACGTTAAATTGACCGAAAGGAGTACAGACGCCACGGAATGCCGTTATGCGCTCTCTAGACTAAGAGATAAAAAGATATACGAAAGTATGCGTCTCTTTCTCGCAAATCTTTAGGATAAATTCGACTTGAGGGAAAAACCAAAACAAGTGTTATGGTCTCCATCCAACAGGAAGGTCTTCTTACTGATATAACCACTCTCAGGAAACTTTACAACAGGTACCACAAAATCTTCAACACACGTCCTCAAAGGGTTGCGGATGACCTCGCTGCTTTCCGCAGCTATGTAAAATCTAAAAGAGTTTCTCACCTTCAGCGTAGCCGAGCTGACCATGATAATTTTTTTCGCTCCCAACTTGCCTTCTTTGCCTGTATCTCATCTACACTCCCCTGCTCCTACACGCAACAAACTACCTCTTACATTTTACTATCAAAACGTAAGAGGCTTGCGCTCTAAAACTCGTGCTGTTTTGCCTACATCTCATAGCCTCTCTATCGACGTCTATTCTCTTACAGAAACCAATCTAATCACCGACATAAAGAGCCAGGAGCTATTCCCATCTTCTTATTATGTTTTCCGTGATGACGATCACTCTCTCCCCGTGGTTAATGATCCTGCCCTCCCTAAAGAAGATTCTCCATGCAGAGGTGTTCTACTTGCTATTCACAATAACCTCAACTCTTCTGTCATCGCTATGTTTTCTTCTCTTAAACTTGCTTTTGTTTCAATTAAAATAATACTTCCCAATAGGTCCCTGTACGTTATGTGTTGCTACATACTCCCAGCTCAACCTATCGAATCCTACATGATAGTAAGCAATTGACCAACTAATTGATCTAAGTGATTCCATCGACGATATCCTTATTTTTGGCGACATTAATCTGCCTCCGCTGAAGTGGATTCCATAGGACGATTACTTATTTTTTACCGCGTCAAACGCTAGTTCTTCCAAGAAATGTCTATTCATTGATAGCATGACCGACTCAAGCCTATGCCAAGTAAGTGGCGTCCCTAACTCCATCGGTAGGCAACTACACCTTATTTTCACTAGCGATCCCATCAACTGCCAACAACTTTGACCCCCTCTTCTTCTCTCATTTTTCCATAACTCTCCACCCCAGTCCACTTCTTTCCCTACTATCTCTTCTTACAACTTCCATAAAGCTAATTTTCGCAAAATCAAAATCTATCTTAGCAAATTTTCTTTTGATTTTACCAACCGATCCTTATCTGATGCTGTCTCCATTTTTTACAGTGAAATATTTAATTTCATTTCTTTTTACGTACCTTTTTGTAGGCATAAATCTCCTCCCTGGTATAACAGAAGACTTCGTTCTTTACGAAACAAAAGAAATGAATTCTGGGCAGTTTTTCTTCGCACCTATTCTTATTATCACTACTCTAACTATATTGGAACCTACCTCCAATTCATCTAGCTCTATACCCGCCTCTATCAGCGCTTTCTCGACACAGCGCAGACCAACCTTATCAACGATCCTAAGATATTTTATCAATGATTAATTTTTACCTGGGCCAGACGGCCTCCCAGCAAAGTGTGCCTCCAATCTTTCGCACCCACTTTCCTCCCTATTTCATCTGTCCCTCACACAAGTGGAATTCCCCCAAATTTTAAAGACCTCTTTCATAACCCCGGTTCACAAAAAGGAATCAAAGAATGAAGTAACCAACTACCGTCCCATTGCTAAGCTTTCTTACATACCTAAAATGTTCGAAAATATTTTATATGAAGCTCTAAGCTATCAGTGCAAGTCACTTATATCATCCAGTCAGCATGGATTTCTGAAAGATAGATCAACTACTACAAATTTAGTTGAATTCGTATCCTTTGCACTTTCAGCCCCGGAAATGCACTTTCAGCAAGGAAATGGATGTTATTGCTGTAGATTTCGCTTAGACCTTCGATAAAATATCACATCAATTGGTCCTTTTGAAATTATCTTCGCTCGGTTTTCACCCCATATTGTTGAAATGGATATTTTCTTATCCGAAGAACCGTTATTACCTATAGCGTTCGCTTTAGGTCGGTCTTCTTAACCCCGTTTTTAGCCACTTCAGGTGTCCCACAAGGCAGCCATCTAGGTCTCCTCTTTTAATTTTAACTATAAACGATCTAGAAAAGATTATTAAACACTGTTCCATATCCATTTACGCCGACGACACTAAGTTCTCCAAGACTATTTCTTCAGTCCAAGACTCTATTCTCCTTCAAAATGACCTCGATAGGTCTTCACACTTGGTGTATAAAAAATTGCTTTGAGCTTTATGTCTGAAAATGTCAATCTATGACTTTGTCTCGTAAGTCCAATCAATCTTCCCCTCAACTTAATTTTCTCCATGACCAACTTATACCCCAGGTCCAATCCTTCGCGACCTTGGAATATTATACGATAGAGAGTTAAACTTCCATTCGCATATGAGATCATCCTTAAAGCCAACTCATCGCTCGGTTTTATCAAACGGTGGTCTAATGAATTATGCAACCCTTATGTGACAAGATCACTTTACATTACTCTTGTCCGGCCCCTGCGCCTTCGTCAACTGCGACAGTGGTGCCATTAGTGTGTCCGAAAACGAACTCTGACCTTAAAGATATTAGCAGACTCCTGGAAAAGAACTACAAGTGTTTGATGGAAACCCGACACAATACGTGTCGTGGATCTATACCGTCGAGCGGATTCTTAAGGATTTCAGCATCATACCGTGCCATATTGCAGCATATAAGACAAAAAATATGAGGAAACGCGGATACCGCGTTGATCTATATAATGTATTCGATGACGATTGGGAAGCGATGAAAAAATGCCTTTTGCTGCACTATGAGGACAAAAGGTATATCCGAACCCTTAAGTATCAACTAAACTAACTGGCTTAACGTCTGTCCAAACCAGATGAGTTTTACGCTATCACTTTTCACTCATAATCAATAAGATAAAGACCGAATCGTGTTCACAGGAAACTGTGAGTGTACTAGTTGAGACCTATAGGAATCGCACATAGTACGTGTTCATACGAGGTTTGAACGGCGATCTCTCTCGAATCCTTATAATACAGAAGGCAAGAACACTTCCCGAAGCTTACACGGCTTGCCTTGAGATCCCGAAGCTAAGTTATCGAAATTACATGATCCATACGAGTACTCATAATTAATCGAACACTACTCGTATAACGGCTCCTACCAACCAATACTTTAGGCCGCAGAACACAAAGTCACACGAAGCGTGGTCTTCTCCAGCATCGAGGAAATATTCACTCTATTCTAGCTAACCACATCAATCTCTGTCCAATAACAATGATCCATCTCCCAAGCCAACGACTCCAAAACCTCATGAGAAAATGGAGCTCCTGTCTGTACAACTGACAAGTAAATTATATGAATCATTCTAATGGAGGTAAGCCTCTTAAACGGCGGGCTAAGTCCGAAGGCAATCGCAATAACAATGGGAAACAGCAAAGGCTTTATAATGCCGAAATTGTTTCCAGAGAGAACCCCGATGATAATAGAAAGGTGATCAAAGATGTCGTTGAAGGCAGCTTGAATTTTAAGACGGGTGCCTCTCCAGGGTTCCATATATAGCGTATATGTTAATACTGGTGCGAACAAAAATTTCATTAATCCTTACATAACACAAAAAACTGTTCATTTAACCAAACCATATATTATGCGCTCCGCTGCTTGCAATGTAACCATCAATGAAAAGATCTGTGGTAAATTCTTTGAGAAGGTAAGCAACGATTCTGTCCTCACACTTTATGTCTTCCCAGGCCTGGCCTCGTTCGGCGACGATACAATTAAGGTACTGGACGCGGTAATAAACTGAAAAGTAAATATGCTGACACTCAAGCCAGGCATTATTATTCCTCTCAGAGCTAGAATATGTAACCAAATAAATGTAGCTCTCGATGAATCAGTCTCAGAGCATGTAAGGGTAAAGGTTCACGAAATCGTCGCTCGATTCGAACCAATTAATACAAACGAGGTCGTAGAGACATCCATGAGAGCAGAAATCATGACAACAACGAACGAACCCATTTGTACTAAAAACTACTCGTACCCAGCGTGTATGAGGGTGGTGGTAGAAAAAGAAATAACGCATTTGGTAAAGGAAGGAATTATTCGTTCTCCCAAAAGTCCAAAGAAACCAAAACCATCAGGGGAAAACTGTATCGAGTAACTGTAACAGTTCCCAACATTTATCAAATTCCAGATATCAATTCCTCTCTCGCCAGCCTTGGTAAAGCTAAGCACTTTACCACATTAGACCTCACTTCATGGTTTTACCAAATGCTTATGAAACCGTCATAAGCTCGAGAACTCATTTTCTACCATGACCGGAAAATACGAGTTCTTGAGATTGCCATTTGGCCTAAGCAACGCCGTAGGAATATTCCAATGAATGATAGACGACGTTCTCAAAGCATGTATTGGAAAAATTTGCCAAGTTTATATAGACGATATAATGGCCTTCGATCAAACTGAGGAAGAACATCTTAATGTCTTTTCTCGACTTTTGGATGAAACATGGTTTATGAAGACAGACAGGGTGAATGGGGTAAAGATCGTCCGATAGCTAACATATCAAGGTCACTTAATAGATCTGATGAGAACTATGCGGCCAATGAAAAAGAGATCTTGGCAACTTTTTGGTCCTCGATATCCTCCGCTCCTACTTGTATGGAACAGAAAAGATCCGTATATATGTTACAGGAAAAGCTGATCCTCCAGTAAGAGTTGACTCTCCCTAGGTAAAGTCGACTGTTACTGGTCTTTTCAGTAAAACTTGATTAAAAGCGAAAAGTGTTGAAATTTGATCAACATGTACTGGTCAGAGTCGACTATAGCTAGGCAAAGTATACTCTCACTGTCTTGAGATAGTAAAAGTTGACTTTTTGCAAGGATCAGGTCTACCAGCTAGTAAAAGACAAATAAACAAGGCAAAACCTTTATTAATAATTAATTACGTAGACATAGAAAAGTTTAACAAAACGAATACAAATACCAATATAATAAACAAATAAAAATGTAGGCTATCATTTATTACAACAAGGTAAAAATTTGTGACATTTTGAGTTGCAAAGCACACCTTTCCCCTTACACATGCACCTCAATAATTCGCATTTAGTGTTGCAAGAACATTTGAAAAATCCTTGTCTACTTCCAAGTGATTGTGAAGTAACAATAGTCCTCACTGCTATTGTTTTATCCATAGGGACTTCAATTTCTTGAATGATGTTGGTGGGACATTTATTGAATTGAGACCTGACAAAATATTGTCATTTAATTCTGAACAATCAAATACTATGGGCAGGGAAATACAGGAGAGAGAAATCTCTTATCACCTTGAGAATTCCATTTCTTGTGCCAATCCGATAAAATCCATCATCAACAACCTCTAGTACATACTACGTAAAGGATAGATCGAGCATCTCCTCTTCGCGGTCAACATCGGGGACAGGAATGCGAACTGATTTTCCTTTTTCTACTGGCTGATAAATGTGATCTGATGTTTTAAGCATGCGTTTAGCTTGCTCTTCCAGAGAGTGGAAAGCTTCAATTTTTTGTTTCTTGATTTCCGCAGTAGATCTCTCCAGGTCAGTGAGGAGATATTGACTATCATCTGTATCATCTACGAGCTCTTCACCAATTGTTAAATGGTTGCTACGTAATTGTTTCACCCTCAACCCAACAAAGTCTCAGCTGGTTTTAATATCTAAAAAACTTCACAATGCTGAACTTCTGCCGCCCATTTACCTCAACGATACGCAATTACAGTTCGTGGAGACTGTAACCAACCTGGGTTTTAAGATAAACCGATCCACCTGCTGTGTAAGCCACATCAATTACACTGTGGGACGAATTTACGGAGGTCTACGCAAACTTTGGCTGCTCTCTAGTTTTACTCCTGTTAATACGAGGCTGAGACTTGTTAAAACTTTACTTGTTCCGTATATTGATTACTCATCAGCAGTATACTGCATGTTAGGTGCTATATCTTCATGCACAAAATTATTCAGACCAAGTCGCCACCTTACCTTTTTGAGAAATTTCTGTTCGCTCGTTCGCCTAGAATGTACAGCCTTATATAGTAACTCCATCCTCAAACTATTTGAATTCCTCGCGCATTTTCTTCGTCTTTGGCACCAGACTATGGAATTCTCTGCCCACAACAGCAAAACAAATAATTGGAGCAAAACAATTTAAGAATGCTATTTTGGAGCATATTCTATAAAAATGCAACAGCACACTATTTCTTGTCCTTTACTATACCCCTCCTCCATACTATTCCTCCTTTTGTTTCGCTTTCCTGATTAAAGTATCTCTTAATGTTAAGTATAAATATTAAACTAATCTTGTATATTATCCATAATTTTAAGTACTGTAAAAGACTAAGTCTTAATTGTACACCCTTAATTGAATAAAATTGAATTGAATTGAATTGAATTGAATCAACTTTTACTAAACCACAGTAGGCATAGTTAACTCTTCCTAGCAAAAGAGTGTTACTCATTTCCAATCAACTCTTACGGATGTTTTTAGTAAGAGTTGACTTTTCCCAGGAAGAGTAAACTCTTACTAATAATTTTCCTGTAACATATACACGGACCACCAGCCGTTGACATTTGCACTAGGGAATAGAAATTACACCCAGTTTCCTACCCTCTTTCTTATCCAATTTTCAAATCCACCATGCCGAGTAATGTGCGAATATGACTTATGACGAATCCACAGCAAGCTCAAATGAAAATTGCAATAGTGATCCAGCTACAATGGACGCAGAGGAGTCTGAAAAAAGTGAGCCAACTGAAACAGCCAGCGATGTTCATTCATAAAGCTGAACTCCTCACAATGCCAAACAGGACAGCTCCATTAAATGTCTTTCGTAACCAGATTGTTATTAAAGTAGGGAAGGGTGTAGAAACCTACGAAGAGCCTCTCCCCGGTTACTTTCGCCCATACGTCGCCATCCCTGATCCGAACATAGAGCAGATCTGCTCAGAGTCAAGTTAAACCCAAATGTGATAAATGTTATCAAAATCCCAGCGAGTTGCTTGAGCTTGCTACAAGAAGTCTATTTAGAAAAGTTTAACAGATATAAGATCAGAATCACTTACAAATTTACCGAGGATGTAAGGAACCCAGATGGAATGTGTGAGTTGAATGTTATGAACGAACACCGAAGAGCCCATCGAAATCCAAAAGAAAACAAGTAACAGTTGCTTGACAGCTACAACTTCCTGCGAATGAACAGTCTTGTTCAAAAATACACAAAATCTTGTGAGGTCTGTAACACTAACAAATACGATGCACATGCAATTCATTCCGAATTCCAGTTAACTCCCGGCTGGCTAAACAAAAATTTAACTCTGTTAAGATTCTTTTCCCCAAACTGCTCTGATTCTACCGTGGGTGCATAAACCTACCTTCCTGAGGAAATCCTATAATCGGAAGACCCAATGCACCACTGATTCTGCGGATACTAACACGATATGCACCCACGGTAGAATCAGAGCAGTTTGGGGAAAAGAATCTTAACAGAGTTAAATTTTTGTTTAGATAGCCATGTGTTCGAAAAATTAAGGCCTTTGCAGATAATCTTGGTATAGCATACCATTCTCTCAACCCTTTAAACCCAGTGGCTGATACAAATAACTATGCTGAGCTACTCAAAATTTAGCACGCAGTCTAGTCAAATATTAAACGTAAATCAAAATCTGATTTCTACCATTCGCTCGTTCTATCATCTTTTATTGTTACAAGACAATACGAGTACATTGCGGGATATTTCACTCAAAATATCTGTACGGTTGGGGAAGTGCTTATTTGAACAAAATGTAGCCGCCGATTGTTTTGTAGAAATGTGTCTTATGAAAAATTTCAATTATTTGGACAAACTGGACAAACTGGACAAACAAATGCTACATCTGAAGTGATTACATGCAAATCCTGTTTTTAACGATTACATTTTGAGGAGATTTCAACAACCTCTTGTTAATATTCTTGCTTTTCGGGTCACTTACTATAGAAATTAATATTCCGTTCTATCCTGTGGAATGTTTTTTGAAAAAAAAGTTAAACTTTTTTATAATATGTATATGTCGACATGCGAATTGCCATGCGATAAGAATCAAATACCTTTTCTTAAGCTTCTTCCATTATTCAAACCTTGGACACGGTCGGTAAACCATTTATATTAACTGAAGTTCAACTCTATCTGAACTTTGAGGGTTACCTCATAGAACATGTCACATTAAAAGTCAATCGAGTTCTGTACTGGGATGAGAAAAACTGCTTACAGCTTAACCCAGCAAGAACGAAATGTTTAATAATAAATTGGTATGATATTAATTCAGATAATCTCTTTCCAGTCTACCTTGGAAAACACCTTTTGAATTTGTTAATCAAGTTGAAAATTGTAGCTTCGGATGTAACACAACCTTGATCTGAGGTGTCCACATTCGTTCAAACGTCGGAAAAATATATGCCTGCTTTTATCTTTTACCTCTATTTATCTCTTGGTTTCACCCCAATTCATAAGAAGGTTATGTTGGTCAAGGCTTTATTCATTCCACCTATAACATATGGCTGCAATTTTTTTTTGCTTCATAAGTAAGGCCAATTATTATGTGTATGTGCCTGTGTTTTCCCAAATTATACTTGATTACCTACTTGATAAGTACTCGGACTATTGCCCACCCAAATATAGTAATTACACAAGATTACAGCCAGCAATCATTCGTAAAGGTTATTGGTACGGCATACGGCTTAAAGGCCAAACATAACTGACTTAAGTTAACTGAAGCATATGTCAAAACCGAGAGAAAAGTTAGCAGAAGTATCGTCAAATCACAAAGTTTTTGCTCTTGGTAACTTAAGTAAAATTCGAAGGCAGCTGTCAATTGTACGTACAATACATAGGGAAAATTGTTAGCTGTCAAATCAAATTGTTATGAAAACAAATTATTATGAAAGTGAAAAATGGACAGCCGACAGCTAAAATTGCTAAAAGACCTGAAATTGTTTGGATGCGACCGATGGGTCACGAACTTCCGGATAAAGAGAACTTGTAGTATTCTCCAATGGTTTTTGATATTTCATATCCCATTATAATTCAGGAAACCTATCACACATAAAAATTTGACCGTTTAGATGTGAAATCATAGTTTTTTTTTGTTTAGAATTGTGTTTTTATTTCTATACAGTAACCAGCTGACCCAACGGACTTCGTCCCGTCCAATATGGTATATGGCGAAAATACAATAAAATAAAGCATTAATTTCATTGAATTCTTTTCGTTTTATTGAAATGTAAAAAAAAAGAATAGAAGAATGATTGTATTCAATTTCAGGCTGCATACACAACATTTTTTGTTTTCTGCTCCGGGGCGTAAATGAAGAGTGAGCTGGCCGTGTGAAAAGCATAACATTTTCAGATTTATGCCGCATACTTCCAGCGACTGCCCTTGTAACTTGTTTATGGTCATCGCAAATGCAAGATTCACTGGGAACTGAATGCATTTGAACTGGAAAGGCAAATTGGTTGAAGTCAGGGGAATTCGCGGAATTAGGCATTCTTCTCCGTTGGACTGCCCTTTCAAAATCCTTGCCACTATTACATGGTTCATTAGCTTCATCACAATCAGTCGGGTTGCATTGCACAGTTTCGGGGCATGAAAATTTCGTAGCATAATGATGGCAGATTTAACTTTAAGACGCAAATAATGAGGCGGCATGAAAGGCAAATCCAAAGAGTTTAGGAATTCCACTGGATAATTGACGACTTCGTCTTCATTTTCAACGCGATCGATCGAGTTGTATGAACGCAGTTCTCGCGAAATTTGATTTTTCAAATTCAATTTTCAATCATAATTTCGAAAATTTTGACCAATATTCGGATATAAATACATTAAGCAAATGGCAGGTGGAATCGATATTAAACCACTGGAAGTATCTACCGGAATTTATCCATTTCCGATTCTCAGCAGTTCTTCCGGTAGATGCGAGAGCTAACGCAATTCCACTTTGAGCACGTATTGCTGCTTATATCAGTGATATCAGGAACATTTTCCCAGTTCCTCCGGGCGCATTAAAGAAAAATAGTCCACCGTTGTCATCAGTTGATCATACGCACTCTTTTGCTGTTCATTCAAGAGTTGGACATTTGTTTGTACTTGCTTTTCCAAAGTTGTCCTATCGTAAAAACGCTCGCGTTCCAATTCACGATTCAATACATCTGTCGTTTGACGATTTGGTGAATTTCAGTCAATAGTTTGCCACTCATAAGCAAACATAAATCTTCAATTACCACTGACGCTTCATTGTAGATGTCATCGTTCATTTGCAATTCCAAATTCCCTGTCGCGACTCGAAAGCGATGCAAAATGTCTTCTGTAATGCCATCGTTGTACGTATCCCGTAATTGACATGGGTTTGAAGGATGACATATCGAAATTATCGTAGCGAAAAGTGTACAAACTTGATTGGCAGGCGAGGAAGCTATTGCATCGTCTAGCGTTTGATTCCAATGATTGCCGTGTTCAAGCAATTGTAACGGCTGACATGCTTCTTGAAAATTTGCACGCACCGCACCATCCACAGTCCGCAATGACTCAAATGAAGTTGAACCGCGCACATTAACCAAAAGCAACCGAAGGTAGAAGCAATCCTCATCCTTTGGATGGATTGTGTAAATTCGTCCCAATGCATCAGTTGAAAACACACCTGGATATCCATCTACTGGTTGGCCATTTCTTCGGCGATGCATTCCATGTGTAATATTGAGGCACCTCCGAGTAAAACAATGTTCTCGCAAACGAATCACTGGCGCAAGTTGAAAAGCGACTCATTAATGTTGTTGCTGGTGGCCTTTCCACACACTGTGCTACATTCTCTGTGTTGAAATACACTCTTTGGCCATTCTCCAAATGATGCACAACAGTCGGATGACGTTCATGAATCGCAAATGAAAATATTCTTCAGAGTGCTTCGTTGAAGTTCACATATCGGCCCATTTGAAACTTGCTTACTTCATCTCACTCAATGCCAATAACCGCCATATCGCTTCCTTTGGTGACGTACGAGGGCGGGTCAGTAATTCCGTGCGTTTTTGAATTTCTGACCTCTTTACTGAAACAGCAACACTGCTCCTGTCAACAGGCATCTGTCAGTTGACTCCTGTCAAAATTTAAACTTGCTGCGTCAGTTAGTTTGTGTTTGACAGCTATTTTTATCAGACTACTCACTAATTTGAGGAGAAAATGGAAAAAAGTGAATTTCGTGTGCTTATTAAGCATTATTTCTTGCGAAAAAAAAACCATTACCGAGACCAAGGCTAAGCTTGATAAATACTATGGGGACTCTGCACCATCGATTTCAATGGTAAAAAAGTGGTTTACTGAATTTCGTTGTGGCCGTACAAGCACTGAAGATGCCGAACGTCCTGGACGCCCAGTTGAGGTCTCTACACCCGAAACAATCGAAAAAATTCACGATATGGTGTTGGCCGACCGAAGATTGAAAGTGCGAGAGATTGTGGAAGCCGTAGGGATCTCGCATGGCTCAGTGGTTTCAATTTTGAATTGGTGCCGCGTTTGCTCACAGTCGACCACAAACGCAATCGTGTAACAACTTCACAGGAAGGTTTGGCGTTGTTTAATCGCAATATGGAGGAGTTTTTGCGCCGTTTTGTAACCGTGGACGAAACATGGATCCATCACAACACACCAGAGAACAAACAACAGTCAAAACAGTGGGTTTCTAAGGGTGAATCGGCGCCAAAGAAGGCCAAGGTGGGTTTGTCAGCCAATAAAGTTATGGCGACTGTTTTTTGGGATGCACGCGGGATAATCCACATTGACTACCTTCAAAAGGGAAGAACAATCAATGGGGAATATTATGCCAACTTATTGGACCGATTCAATGACGATTTGAAAAAAAAACGACCTCATTTGGCCAAGAAAAAAGTTCTTTTCCACCAAGACAATGCAAGGGTGCACACATGTGCAGTTGCCATGGCAAAAATCCATGAATTGGGCTATGAATTGCTCCCTCATCCACCCTATTCTCCAGATTTGGCTCCGAGCGACTACTTCTTGTTCCCAAACCTGAAGAAATGGCTTGGTGGAAAAAGATTTGACTCCAATGATGAAGTCATCTCGTCATTTTGAGGACCTCGACAAATCATTTTTTTTGGAAGGGATAAAAAAATTGGAGAAGCGTTGGACAAAGTGTATAGAGTTCAAGGGAGACTACGTTGAAAAATAAAATTATTTTTTTATCAAAAAATCTGTTTTAATCCAAAAGTCACGGACTTATTGACATATTTAATCGATTTCACCGAACTGCAATACTCAACATTGATGTGTTGTACTTCACATATGCGCTTAGTAACGTCGGTTTTTGTCTTTCTTTTTAATGACTCGCCAATATACGCGGGCTAAAAAGTAATCACGCGTACGTCCACGTCTGTAAGTACAGACCAGCTGTTTTGGCACTTAGTGGAACTGCAACGCCTTTCTCAAACTTGTAAAATTCCAATACGACCAAAAACTGAGGCAAAAAATACCACAATGTCCCGAAGGCAGTAAACATTTTTGGTCATTCGTCAAAAATATTAGAAATTCTGCCTCATCCTCCATCCCAACGCTCATTTACAATGACATTCCAGCTGTCAGCTCTTTGGATAAGACCAATCTTCTTGCTGCCCACTTTGCGGCCAGCTCAACACTCCCACTCAACACGTCTACACTTCAGTGCGTCGAATCTTCTATGGGAAAAATCCACTTTCGAACTCGTGTAGAAGCAAGAGCGCTTAAAGATCTCAGCATACATAAACCCGCTGGTCCAGATGGTATATCTCCCCTTCTTATGAAGAGGTGTTCTTCCACGCATATGTCCAGCCCGTTCCTAAAAAAGGCGAATCTTCCTCTCCTTCCTCCTACAGACCCATTGCACTTACGCCCCTTCTTTCCAATGTCTTGTAAACGCTAATAAACCGTCAGATAATGAAGTATCTCGAAACACGAAAACTTCTTAATGACCGGCAGTACGGTTTTCGTAGCAACAGGTCCACTGGTGATCTAATGGCATGTCTTCCACTTTTCGGAACCAAAGCGTACATCATTCTGGCGAAAGCAAGATGGTTTCACTTGATATTTCTAACGCATTTGACAGAGTTTGGCATCAGGCTCTTTTGTCGAAAATGTGTGCTTTTGGGATCGATGACTCTCTTCTTAAATGGATTAGAAATTACCTTTCGGAACGTTCAATTTAAGTTGTCTTGGATGGTTTCAAGTCTGATATTCACAAAATAAATGCGCCCCAGGGCTCCGTTTTGCTTCCGACACTCTTTTTAATTTTCATCAACGATCTCTTGTCTGCTATTTCTAATCCAATATATTCCTTTGCTGACGACAGTACTCTCTGCTTTTCATATTCATTCCCGGACTTGTGTCCCTGCTCTTCGGCTGTAGAACGGAAACGCCAGCGTATGTTAAGCTCATTAAATTCTGATATTACTAGCATAACCAATTGGGGAACTATCAACAGAGTAGAATTTAATGCTTCCAAAACGCAATGCTGTCTGCTGTCGTTAAAGCGAAATTCAAATACCCAGCCATTATCCATGAATGGCACTTGCATCGTCGAAACCGATAAACTTTCCTTTCTCGGTATGTGTGTCAACAAAAACTTTACGTCAAAAATGAAATGCGAAATGTCTAGGTTTTCTCAAGCGATGTAAGAAATATTTCGCCCCATCTGATCTGGCCTCAATATATAAGGCGTTTATCCGCCCGAAATTGGAGTACAATACCCAAACCGTGCGATTAAACTCATAGGTGATACTAATATCACTCAAACAATGGACACCATCGAGCACCGACGTAATATCTCGTGTCTCACTCTGTTTTATCGCTATTTCCACCCCCAGTGCTCCATAGAGATCGCCAGTAGCATTCCTCCCATCAAACCTATAACCGTAATACCCATCTCGCTATGCATGCTCATCAGTATACCCCCAAACCCACTTTCGGATTCGTGATTCGTTCTTAAGCCGTACAACTCACTTATGGAATGCCCTGCCTAGCTCCTTATTTCCTAGTCATTATAACCTTCAAACATTTAAAACCAAAGTTCACCAGTACCTCAATTTCTATCCTCCCTGACTTTCCTTCGCCCGCGCTGTGTGCAAACATTTTAAGGGTACTTAAATCCCTGGAGCGCGCGCAAATTATAAAAAATTTGCCACTCAACTGAATACATACAGCATCGAACAGTAGCGTATACACGTTGTTTCGCAATGAAGTCCATCAAACATCTTAGTTTTTGTTTGAACACTCGTGCTGTAACGTCGTGACGATCTCTTGGTGATTGACTGGGATGCAATAACTGCGTAATCTCTGGCTATTTGGATTGTAAGTAAACGTCACAAACAAATCCAGCCGTCCATAATTGTGCACGCAAGTTATTGCGTCCTGGGAATACTCGTGCATGTGCCTCGGACTGCCAATGTATGTCGATGGCAAAATTGTCAGTCTGCATCGCTATTGACCGCATCTCGCAATGAATATATTCTTCAGATCGCAACTTAGCCTGATTGAATCGAATGTAACTTAGTCGTTCAGTCTCAACCTTAACGTACATACGTATCAACTGCATATTCTTGAAACAATTGGCGATACCTCAGTAGGTGATTGTCAATTTTTTGGCGAATCATGGTTCGATATCCGTAAAAGTTCATTGAACTGACCTTTTTACTTGTGTCGTCCCCTAAAAATTTACAATTTATGAAGTGAACATTCAAAAGTGTTGTTTTTTTTTTTGTACTAACCATTGGCCGGATTTATCATATTGTATGTTACCTCAAGTGATATTCGTCTTCACCACTGTCTCACTTATTCGCTCTAGTGGGTTTCCAGTTCGGCGTTTGGTGACTATATCACGCGATCCCAAATTTTCACCAACGACAACAATTGATATTTCACAAACTGTAGGTGTTAGTTTAGTTAGTTTTAAATGCATTTTATTATCTTAATCATTAACCCTTACATACTAACAAAAAATGCTTAAATGCTAGCTTAAAAATTACTTAACAATCTTATACTAACTTACTGGCCCCACACAGGCACTCTAAGCTACTCTAAATTCTTGTATTTATGTCTTTCGACTTTATTTACATTTATTTTTTTACATATATATCTTGTATACTTAAGGCTAAGAAAAAAATTGTTAACAAAAA
Organism: Volucella zonaria; assembly: GCA_963966105.1. NCBI lineage: Eukaryota > Metazoa > Arthropoda > Insecta > Diptera > Syrphidae > Volucella > Volucella zonaria. Next base: position 86,611,022 of record OZ014530.1, on the reverse strand, counting down.
CTTAGCATATGGACTTAATTTTCTATAAAACTTAATATCTAACTTAAAATATACCTTAGTCTACCTAACCTACATACACAATATACACACATATATATAATACACAATTATATACATATATTAGTATATACCTTTGTATATACTAATATATGTATATATTTCTTAAATGCTAACCTAAACCTATGTAAGCTGGCCATCGCTATTCGCAGAGCAAATAGATCTGTCAGCTCTGCCCCATTAGTGAGGCTGGTCAGTAATTGACGGAAACGACGACGACGAAACATCTTCTCCATCATTCAATCACCAGAAATGCTGGTGCTGCCGAACGACATCCCTCTTATCGCGATTCCCCACCGCCCTATTGAACCTGAGACGGTCCACACTGCCGTGTGCGACGTCTCTGTTGTAGTTGAGTCGCCTGTCCCCAGCTCTCCGAGCGACATGGAAGATTAACGGGACTGCTGATCTATCCTGGATCAACCCTATCTGATCTAGGTAAAGGAATGCTTCCGGTGGAACGAAGCCATCATAGCGCACACTCTCGTGGTAAAGGTAATTGGGGTAGTAAGCCCCAGATATCAGGTTATTCGTCGAGGTTATTGCTCTTGCAATGTGCCTTCGAGTCAGCTTAATTACGAAGTTGTCCACTCGTATTAGGTTCGCCCTGTTGTAAAGGACCTCATTACGATAAAAATTTTTGTACTCCGACTCTGGTGTTCTGTACAAGCGAAGGCAAGCCCTAAGGCAAGCCCTCTCAAACACCCGAATCTTTTCCATTAAGCTTGCTCGTACATTGAACCACACGGGGCACCCGAATACCAGCATGGGCCTGATAAGGGCCATGTAGCAGATTACCTTTACCCTCGCATCGAGTTGGCTGCTATAAAACAGTCTCTTTGTAAGGGCAAAAGCGCCTTTGGCTCTGGCCAGAGCAGCATCTACATTTTTGTCAAAATACAGAAACTGATCTATCCAGATCCCAAGGTATCTGACTGCATTTCGACAGGCAAGAGGCTGTCCGTGTTGTCCAATGATCGAGAACTTTCGCCAATTTTTTCTGGTATCCCTAGAGGCTCTAGACAACGGCGTCCTAAAGAGAATGGTTTCCGACTTCCGAAAGTTGATTTTCAACTTCCAGTCATCGCAAAATCGTCTTATCTTATCGAAATCACACTGCAAGAGAGTATTAATGACCTCGATTTTTGTACCTGTTCTGTATGCTATCAAATCGTCTGCGTACGCAATAATATGGGGAAGTGAACCTATCAAGTCGCTTGTATAAATGTTGAATAGGATCGGCGAATTGACAGCGCCTTGCTGAAGACCATTTTTAATTTGAAATATTCCAACAGAAGTCACATCGCCATTTTTTACGATGAACTGTCTGTTGGTTAGCATGGGCCCCCGCCCAATTATCAAGGCTTCGCCCATCAATGACGTTGTCTAATAAAAAGCGGGGGTAGATTATTCTATAACTGGTCTTATCGTAAACATCTTCAGATTACAGCCTCTGAATGGTTGCTACGATTTGACCAGTTACAAGCTGCCGGTCATAGGTCTTGTTGGTAGGCTTGACCACCGATAGTCCATACCAGGACTTAAATCACGGTACCATGGGAGTCAGGAGCCCCCCGGATTTCGCTCCGGGCCTGACTTGTTAGAGGTAGGCCCCCTTGTGGAAGCGTCATGGTGGCTGTGGTTTAAACCCAAATCGCGGGTACGGGTTTCCTTTTTGGTTTAGCCCATTGTAGAGTTGCAAATGAAGTACTGGGTGCTGCGACCCTAAAAGCAGCAAGAGATTTTGGGTAGGCCTCGACTCATACCAAGGGTGGGACTTGTGCCTCCAACACAAGTTCTGCTTTGGTATAAAATATAAGCAAAGTATTAGTAAATATAAAGCGAGTATTTAGCGATGGCAAGGCGTATCCTTGCTCCCTATGGGTGTATGGGCACCTCGTAAACATTAAGTCTACATGACAGGAGGTTTACGTTAAAAATCCAGGTACGTTCTGTTGGTTAGCATATTATAAAGACTGTACAAGAGTGGTTTACTGATCCCCAGCCTAGTCAGCTTATAGAAAAGACCCTCTAACCATACGGTGTCGAAGGCCTTCTCCAAGTCAACAAGGCAGGCACCAGTACATTGGTTTTTGTCTTTATTCCATTGGATATCGGACACCAGTTTAGACGCGGCATGTGAGATATCATGTCCCGCCTTAAAACCGAATTGATTATCCGGAACTATATGTTTGTCCTCAACCCACCTAGACAGAGCTCTATTGATTACTTTTTCAAACACCTTACTGATATTCGGAAGGAGACTTATCGACCGGAGATTCGCCGGATTGGATATATCCTTTCCTTTTTTGGGGATAGGTTGCACCACCGCCGTTTTCCAATGCGCTGGATAATGTGCATTATTCATTGCATTATTAAACAGGGTGGCGTAAATGGCCACCGCTTCTAGAGGAAGATGTCGAAGCACGATGTTCGGAATACCATCGGTCCCCACTGATTTCTTAGCCCTGATTGTGTCGAAGATCTCATGGAGCTCTTCCTTCGAAATGAACGGGGGTAGGTCACCCTCTCTGGTGATGACATTATTTGCCATATTTTCTTCGCAAAAATGTGGAACGCTTCACGATTTTGCGTGTCATCCTTGCGCAGGGGCCATGCTAATCTTCTCTGTATCGTTCCAATTTTAGTATATGTTCTGCCGAAGCAAGAACACAAACTGTAGGTGCATTGTATTGTCGTTCATGAATTCCTGCTGGTCGTTTGTCCTCTTTCGCAACAATTCTGTGATCATCGGATGGCATTTGTTCCAACGAAGTCGTAAACAGTTTAATGAGCTCATTGTGTTCATATAACATTTGCTGCAAAGACAGCCCAACGCCGATTTACTTCATCATGCGAATCTCCAAGAATGTATATTTGAAGATATTTGTATTCTTCATCTTGATGCGGCAACAGCAATCCAGCAAGATGAAAAATGTACCCATGAATCTGTATAGTTGGAGGCAAATTCTCTAATTTTCTTAGCAAGATATCGTGATGTATCGTGTATTGTGTATTGTGTGTGGTGTGTTAGTATATTTTATGGTGTTTGTGTTGGTGTATTAGCATTCATCGCTGATGTTGGTGAAATTACCTCAAATGTTGGTTTGTAATTTCGTTCATTTACAATTTCACCACCAAACGACGTCTTTGAAAACAATCGTTGTACATCTTGATGTGTTGCAACTTGCAAGAAATGGTTAGAATTAGGAGATTCATCGTATAGCAGAGTGCGCAATGGCTCTAGTAGCGGAAGCAACTCTGGCAATTTCACCTTGCCGTTCGCGCAACACAGTCCAGGCGGTTCTTCCTCAAATTTAACTGCATTGCAATGCTGACAAACGACAGACATCTGACCTAATTGAACTTATGCGTACACACTGTATTGAATGTTTGGGTAATATGGAAAGGCTACATGTTCAATGTTCACCGGAAGAATTTGCTGTTGTCGATGTTGTCGTTTAAGAGTCGTACGTTGTGATCTTGCTTCATCACTTTGCCGAGCATTAACATCTCTTTTTCTCAATCATTTTTGTTTATTGTAAGCTTCGTTGATCTCTTCTGACTGTCGCGCACGATTTTCAATCATTCTGATTCGAGCTGATTCCCTTTCAATAGCACATATAGCACGCTGCGACATTTCGGTGTCGCGTTGCATTCTGAGAACGCCGCCGTAACAAATATAGAACTGTTAATGATCATCAATTTGTATTAATCGCACATAAAGTTTTCACTGATCAATAATTTACCTTTGAAATAGCCAAAGTGAAGAAACCCAACGAACGAAAAAGATGCAATTGAAATTTGGAAAAAGACTGGAAAAAAAAGAAAGCCATTCCCGATCTATTCCAATGGAAATGGGGTCTGGTTCTCGCCGACAAACGAAAACAATGAACTCACTTTTTTTATGATCGAAATATCAATAATATGACTCAGAAATCGATAATCCCCAGATTTCACTCGAAAAATTAATGAAAAATGATAAAAGTTATATTCAGAACGAACAAACAATATGCTGAGCTGTCAAACGGAATGACGCAATTCTCCCTAAATTTGATTTTGAATTGTAATTGAATTGAATTGAACAAGGAAATGTGAGCCCACTGCGCTACCTGTTGAGAATTTTTCGACTTTAATTTTTTCCTAAACCTTCGTGTAGCAATTACGAACAAACCCACAGAAGGAAGTATCCAACTTGGTCCAGTCGTTTTCAAGTTTTAAGCACCCGAACAAACCACGATCCATTTTTATAGATGGTATATCGATTTTTTTGCTTTACAAAATCATTCATAATAAATAGACATTGGCATTTGCCGGCAGCCAAAAAGGAGCGATACTCCAACTTAGTTAATTAAATATACATATAATAGAAAAGTACTAAGAATGTACAGAATTAACTGAATGGGGTTCAATTCATTGGGTATATTGATACAGGGTGTTTGACAGGATTTTACTCACATTTATAGAACTGAGGACGAGGTTCAAATTTCTTTCGTAGACGTGACTTATACATACGAGGGCGGGTCAATAAGTCAATAAGTTTTTGAATTTCTGACCTCTTTACTGAAACAGCAACACTGCTCCTGTCAACAGGCATCTGTCAGTTGACTCCTGTCAAAATTTAAACTTGCTGCGTCAGTTAGTTTGTGTTTGACAGCTATTTTTATCAGACTACTCACTAATTTGAGGAGAAAATGGAAAAAAGTGAATTTCGTGTGCTTATTAAGCATTATTTCTTGCGAAAAAAAAACCATTACCGAGACCAAGGCTAAGCTTGATAAATACTATGGGGACTCTGCACCATCGATTTCAATGGTAAAAAAGTGGTTTACTGAATTTCGTTGTGGCCGTACAAGCACTGAAGATGCCGAACGTCCTGGACGCCCAGTTGAGGTCTCTACACCCGAAACAATCGAAAAAATTCACGATATGGTGTTGGCCGACCGAAGATTGAAAGTGCGAGAGATTGTGGAAGCCGTAGGGATCTCGCATGGCTCAGTGGTTTCAATTTTGAATGATCACTTGGGCATGAGAAAGCTTTCCGCAAGATGGGTGCCGCGTTTGCTCACAGTCGACCACAAACGCAATCGTGTAACAACTTCACAGGAAGGTTTGGCGTTGTTTAATCGCAATATGGAGGAGTTTTTGCGTCGTTTTGTAACCGTGGACGAAACATGGATCCATCACAACACACCAGAGAACAAACAACAGTCAAAACAGTGGGTTTCTAAGGGTGAATCGGCGCCAAAGAAGGCCAAGGTGGGTTTGTCAGCCAATAAAGTTATGGCGACTGTTTTTTGGGATGCACGCGGGATAATCCACATTGACTACCTTCAAAAGGGAAGAACAATCAATGGGGAATATTATGCCAACTTATTGGACCGATTCAATGACGATTTGAAAAAAAAACGACCTCATTTGGCCAAGAAAAAAGTTCTTTTCCACCAAGACAATGCAAGGGTGCACACATGTGCAGTTGCCATGGCAAAAATCCATGAATTGGGCTATGAATTGCTCCCTCATCCACCCTATTCTCCAGATTTGGCTCCGAGCGACTACTTCTTGTTCCCAAACCTGAAGAAATGGCTTGGTGGAAAAAGATTTGACTCCAATGATGAAGTCATCTCGTCATTTTGAGGACCTCGACAAATCATTTTTTTTGGAAGGGATAAAAAAATTGGAGAAGCGTTGGACAAAGTGTATAGAGTTCAAGGGAGACTACGTTGAAAAATAAAATTATTTTTTTACCAAAAAATCTGTGTTTTAATCCAAAAGTCACGGACTTATTGACCCACCCTCGTAGTTACTCTGCTGCCAATTGGAATAGGTACAAAACATATATAAACAGAAACATTGATAACAACAATGTGGTAGTTGAAGATGCAATCTCCACTGAGTCTATTGATCTACATATAGAATAATTTATTTCTACAGTCCACAGAGCTGAAGACTTTGCTATATATACCAGTCTTCCATCTTATATTCTGAGTCTTATTCGTCGAAGGAACTGTGAAAAAAGGAAATGGCTTCGCTACCGACTTAATTGCTTCTCCGAAAATATGAACATACTGATCACCATTGTTAAAGAAGAAATCTTAGCTTTCAAAAATAGACGGTGGAATTCTCTTCTCTCCACTTTCGACAGCTCTAGCCCACCTTTCTGGAAAATCACGAAATTCATCAAAAGTAGAAGCAGGTACTTGCCTCCATTAATAGTTGACAAGACTATGCTTCTAACGCTAAAAGAAAAGGCCCAAACTTTTAGCAAAAACAATTTGATTACTCCTCACCTTGGTGACAATTATACCGAATCTGTAGTGTCTTCTACAGTTTCGCTTATCTCAAACATTCCATTTGTCATTGACGAAACTTACTTGACTAACTCTAATGAAATACAAAGCTTTATCAAGCTATTAAAAGCTAAAAAATCTCCAGGCCTTGATAAAGTCAATAACATGCTTCTGAAAGCCCTACCAAAAAATGGAATAGAGATGTTGACATTAATTTTGAATTCATGTCTTAAGCTTTGTTATTTCCCTAACAAGTGGAAAACTGCTAAAGTCGTTCCTATTGCAAAGCCCGGTAAACCGGAAGATAAGCCCTCCAGTTACAGGCCTATAAGTCTACTTATCAGCTTAAGCTAGTTGTTAGAAAAGATTATCAAAGTGAGGATGGAGAAGTACTATACATGGAGGATTATGTTGTTTTTCCTGATTCTTAGTTTGGTTTTCGTAAACATCATTCAACCTGCCATCAAATTGCCAGAATCAAAAACCACATAAAAAATAACTTTACGTTAAAAAAAATCTACTGGCCTGGTACTACTAGACATAGAGAAAGCCTTTGATACTGTCTGGCATGATGGACTTATTTCTAAACTCTACCACCGCAACATTCATATCATTCAAAGATTTCTTAAAGAAAGAACCTTTTCAGTTTGCATGTGCAATAATTGCTCAACTGTCAAAAATATAAGATTCGGTGTCCCTCAAGGATCAATCCTTGGCCCATTACTATTCAACATACTATATATCAGATCTGAAAGTTAGTAACGAAAACGGTCAACTAGCGATGTATGCTGACGATACCGCCATTTTTGCGTCTGGCATTCTATTTTCCGACGTTTTCCATTTTTTGCAGAACTCCTTAAAAGGAGTTGTAACAAGTGGAAAATTAAGGTAAATGCAGATAAAACTCAAGCCGTCTGGTTTACAAGACGCAGAAAACAATGTTTCCTTCCCAACGGTAGAAAACTTAAATTGTACTCAAATTCTAGTACATAGGTTGGGCAGATTCTTGCAAATATCTCGGAGTGGTGTTAGATAAAAGACTTACTTTCAACACATACATAGCAAGCCGTATAGAAAAAATTAATGTTACTACTAGAATTCTACATCCCTTTATTAATAAAAATTTGGATCTCAGTACCCGTAATAAGATTATTTTATTTAAATCAATCTTTCAAGCCATCCTCCTCTATGGCGTCCCTATATGATATAACTAAGTATGCTAAAACACATCAGCTGAAATTGCAAAGGTGTCAAAATAAAATTCTAAAAATGATACTTTGATTACCATGGAATTTTCCAACCCTTAGTCTCCATGATTTGGCAAACGTCAATCTTATTACAACATTTGTTAACGATATGAAGATTAAATTTTACGAAAGATGTTCATATTCAGAAAACGCACTTATTACTCAATTAAGTTAAGAGGGGTAATTTGCAATATTAGTTTTTAAGATTCAAATAAGGGTTTTTGATTGTAGCTTTTCCCTTAAATAACAAATTTTTGAACTCTGTATTTTAAGTCATTATACATATATATACCAGTATATCAAAATATTGAAGTTGTAAAGGAAGTTTTTACTAAATTTCTTGAATAGAAATAACAAGTAATTGTAACTTTTTGTAATCAGAGTTACTAATAAAATTCTTACTTCTTACATCCTACGCTTTTATGTCTGCTTGATTTTTCAAACACCTTTAACAAGGTGTTACTTCGCTGGAAATTATACCATTACTTTGGCTTTGGTAATAATACTGTGAGGCTTTATAAGAATTTTCGTTGAGAGATTTCAAAAAATTCTAAAACAAGTTGTATCAACCCTCGAACCCATTATAAGTATGTATTCTGAATATTCATGAATGACTTGCCATCTGTCTATACATGTCGTATCATAATATTACAAGCAATGCTCTACCTATGCTACAACATCATACACTATACCCCTTCATAATAACAAAACTATATTTTCATTGTGTTGGTAAATTCAAAAGACATGACTACAAAGCTGCAGGAGAAGGATGTAGTATTCAATATTTCAGTTTCATTTGGATTTAATAATTCACGTATCGGAGAAATTTGTATAGTGAGATATGAAGCAGAAAATGGACAAGTACAATAATTGTAATGAATGCTATTTATATTTCACCAAATCAAAACATAAATGAAATCATCGAATTAATTCACGAGAATTTACGTATCCACACCGAAATCCCTCTTTTGAATCATAATCTTCACAAATTATCAATGATTTTGAGTAGAGATTTTAATGTGGACTTCTCGAACGACAAATCAAAGCTTTCGGCTGATTTTTTGAAATCAATATTCAATTTAAATATGTCAAATGATCCATATGAGATCACAATGAAATGCGAAATGGTGCTTGACTGAGTTTTATTTTTTAGATATTTAAATAGATTCAATCCACAGTATTTTTATTTCATTCTTAGAATATGATAGGAATGAAGAAGTTCAATCAGAGCAAAATTCCACTGAAATCGTTAATTCACAAATATAATTACATATATAATATGAAGATTGTAACTAATACTACTGCATGAGTACGAGTATAGAAATAAAAATAAATAGGTATGTCAGAATATTTCTCTTTTTAATACTGATCAGAAATAAAACACAACCGCTGTCTTTTTTAATTCACAAACTTCCGTCAAGTTTTATTTATTTGAAAATGACACTTCAATGTTGTTGAAGTTGGCTACCCTAGATGCAGGGTTCTGTTCAATTGGTGACAGATGGGCCAAACCGAGGCGTCCTCGGCTCCTCAGGGTCGTCTTCTTCACCATCGTCTTCGCTTTCTATTTCTGGTCCCAGAATACAACAAGGCTTAATTTTGTCGCTGCTCATGACTGTTGTCCATTTGCGACGTTTCCCTAAAGAACTGACCTCCTCAAAAACGTAGCGATCATACCTCAGACATCGTTTCGCTATGTATGGTCCGTGGTTCCAACTTGTGAGACTCACCACTCGGCTTTGGAACTGCCTCCACGAGCTCTAATTTCCAATTTCCACTTCTCCCGTTCCCTGTAAATTGTTCGTCATCGACATCATGCACAGCTTGAACGAACTGATTGATAATGATGTCTTTCAACTTGAAGTCGAATACGAGCGCAGCTGGACAAAATCCCGTTGTTGTGTTGCACTACGTGTTAATAACCCATTGTAGATTTCTTATCTCCAAGTCCCAGTCGTAATCGCTTTTGTTCGAATGGAGAATCGTCTGGTTGATCCACAGGAGCGCACTGCTGTTTTTATATGACGAACGTTGTTCCTTTCGCAGAAAGCCTCGAACTCTTTCGACGTGAAAGCAGTTCCACGCTCGCTTATCAGAACATCTGGTAAACCAAAATAAGAAGTTAATTCATTTAAAGTCTCAATTACCGGTCTTGTCTTCGTGCTCCTCACTGCTTTGACAACCACATATTTACTAAAAGCATAAGCGATCCCCAAAATATGAGTTCTTCCTCGAGGACTTTTTGGAAATGGACCAAGATGGTCGATGTGAAGCGTACGGAAAGCGATCGGGTTGACATCGTATATGTGCAACTACCCTTCTGATGCTCCTGGCGATCGTTTGTTGTAGCAGCAGTGAACACATGCAGCTATGTATGATTTTACATAATTCCTCATCCTTCGGAACCAAAGTGTGTTGCTGATACGCTGTATGACTTTATCGACACCGTGATGACCCATATCATCATGATGACCCATAACTACTCGCCAACGTACACCTGATGGAATCACAAGCTTAGGTCCGTTTTTAGTTTTCTTAAAAAGTCGCCCGTCCTTCTTAACAAAATCCTTTTTAAATGCTATCTTGTCCCTTTGCAATGCTCCCATAATATCGACAAGTCTACGATCTTGACGTTGCATACAATAAATTCAATCATCACGCTCGATCCCAGTGTTCAACACGTTCGCAGCCACAAGTTCCACTGGTGCACGGCTAAGCGCATCAACATGTGTCATGCTTCTTGCATTCCGATGAACAACTCCAAAATCAAACTCCTGTAGACGCAACCACCATCTTGCTATCCGAGGTATAAGTGACTTAGATTCTTTCACGGTACTGATAGCTGAGCAATCGGTGACTACGGTAAATCTTCTTCCCAATAAATACATCCTGATTCGTTCCAGTGTTGCAACTACATCGCGTACCTCGAGTTCGTAACTTGCGTACTTTGATTCAGCTGGTGTGCATGTCCTTCTTAAGTAGTATATTGGTTTCCATTCGTTATCGTTGTCCGTTGATTGAAACAATATTCCAGCAATTGCCGCGGAGCTTGCATCTGTGTGCACTTCTTAAGATATCTTCTATTGTCGGCATCGGGTATGGTATCTTTAGAGTAATGGAGTTGAGTCTTTGGAAGTCCACACACATGCGATCCTCTGCAGTGGATTTCTTGACGAGTACCACTGGGGAAGAGTAGGGCGATTCACTTTCACGAATAACTCCGTAGTCGAGCAGCTCTGCCAGAGTATTATTAATAACTTCTCTCTTAGCGAAGGGTATACGGTATGGATTCTTGGCAATCGGTGTTTCGGACGTAAGAGAGATGTTCATCGTTGTTGTGTTGCATTCCCCTAATTTGTTGAGCGTTCCACCGAAACAGTCGTCAAAGTTGTTGATCAGTTCCAAGATGATATTCTTCGTGTGGACGTCCAAACTGTTGCCGAGTTTGATGGTTCCTGTGGATTCAAGATGACATGCTTCTTTCCTTACAACTAGTTAAAAATTTTTGTCGTTGAACATATCGTTTCCCATGATAACTGCGTGAGGGAGGATGTCGTCATCTACAACCATTAGTCGATGTTCGAACTGTAGATTGTCCGTGGAGCTGTATGCGTGAATGCAGCTGTTGCATGTCCAGTCAGTTTAAATACGTCACAATGGATGATCAGTCCAACGTTATTCGTAACGCGTCGCTGGATAAGGTAGATATCGCTGCCTGTGTCGATAGAGGCGATGATGTTGTGCCCGTTGATTTGTTTTCGCCGATCTCTTCGTTTGATGTTATTCGAAGGATACCCTTCTCTGGGGCGTTGGTGGTTGATTTGCCTCTTTCTGGACAGGAAATTTCGGCGTGACCAGTGTGGCGGCAATTCGTACAACGTTGTTTGCGCTGTGGTTGTGGGCAGTTGATGGAAGTATGACCCGGTTGCTCACAATTAAAGCATTTCATCGTTCTTGGGTTGTTCGTTGATTGTGCGGTTCGTTGAGATTCGGTTGTGAAACTTCTATACGTTGTAGTTGTAGTTGGACGATTAGCGATGAATCGATCGATGGCGTTTCTGAATTCGTTGAGTGAGATGAAGTTTGAACTCGCCAACGCGTTCTGCAGTTCTACGTATGTACGTGGTTATCGCTGAATCAGACAGATTGCGCTTCTGCCCCAGCGCCCTCATTGTAAAAACATAATCGATTGGCGATTCCGAAGACTTGCGAGTACTTTCAACCATAGCAAAATGGATGTCAGCTTCGCTGATTGTTTTGCCAAAGTCTTCCACCAAACGTTTGGTGGATTCGCTCCATGTTTTCATCGAACCTATGAGAGCTTCTGACCATAGCTTCGATGGATCTTTCATCTTTGCTTGACACACAAACAAAACGCTCCTCTCGTTCCAACCGTATGCTGAAATTAAATTGTTGCACGTATTGTTCGGCTGTCGGTGAAAGTTGATGGTGGGTTATATTCTGGTACAATCGAATGAATCCCATTCACATTGTACCGGTGGTGCATTTAACATCGTTGATGACAAAAATACAAAGATGGCGTTGAAGTAGCGGTTGACGTTGCTGCCTGTGGCATTGGCGTTCCGTTAGTTTCGCTGGAATTTAAAACAGTAGCAAAAAAGGATAATTGCAATTGCAAATCTTGCACCAAATTCGTTAAATTGATGATGTCGCTCCGTATTGTCGTTATCTCCTTTTTTTCAAACGCAGAATACACTGATATTGCTTCACGAAAAGCAGCTCGTGCGTACAAAGAGCGTTTTCCAAGCAGAAGAACTCCACATCATCTTGTTTTTTTTTTTTTTAGCACGGATTAGGATCTGTGGAATTAATGGTAACGTTAATGCAACCAACCATACTACGGAGGCATAAATAATCCTGCAAATGATTCCATTCAAATTAAATTTCAGATCAGAACAGCGCGTACTGATGGTCTTGTTCCATATTACTTGACAAAGGTACAAGCACTAAATGTTAATAATCCTGAAAGATAAATTGGATTTTGCAACTGGTATATTTTCAAACTGCAGAATGATCCTCAATTCTATTGTACAAAAATTCGGTGGACATTTGAATGAACTTCAGCAGAGGGGTAACCAATTTTTCTTAATCAGCATGTATATAAAATGTAAAAATAATACACCCTTGTTATATTAAAAATATACACATGTACTTTATTATTAAGATTAGAAAGATTGGAAAAAAATACGGCTGCTGACGGTTGAACAACTTTGCAGCTTGAATGTTCGCGACTGAATGAATATGTTGGAACAACTTTGATTTGGTATTGACAACTGTACCACTTTCCAAGCTACCTACAACGGGTTTTTGTGTTCCTATTCTGCTGCCACCACTCTTCTTCTCACAATTTGAGGGTTGCCAGCTGTCTGCAATGCCACTACTTCTTACATTCGAGCATCCTGATCGTCGGAGTCTGTCCCAGACGACAGCAATTCCTCATTTTCGTTTATATATTTCCACAGCTTCATGTAATCGGAGCTTGCTGAAACTACAACTGAACCTTCAGCTTCGGCCGCTTTTCGGACATCATACCGGCCGTTGCGTTTTACCCTAATAACCTCAAAGGGTTCAAGATATGGGCTTGCTAACTTTTTGCCGGCAACGAATTGGGTGCGCTTAATTGCAACCAAATCACCTTCCCTGTATCCGAACTAGCTTTTTCGTTTTCTATCGTAGTTCTCCTTATATGCCCTCGGCGCCTCATGTATTTGTTTTTTTACTTCTTCACGAATGTGATGCCTCTCATTGTCGAAATCTTCAATCATTTCCTGCTGCAGTAAGGTGATGATTTTGTCGTTGACTTTGTTCTGCATTTTGATACCAAACATTAGCTCGAATGGGGACTTCTTTGTTGAGTACGAGCAATTAATGTGTGAGTTAATTGCTTTTTGCACATGCGGAACGAATTTAAACCACTTTGATGAATCTTCGGCTGACAATTTAGATGTTATAAACAGAATAGACCTATTGACGCGTTCTACTCCGGTTGTAGTCCAAAAATGTTTGAGGTGAACGCAGCTCCTCTGTCACTTATTATCTGAGTAGGGCTGCCGAAAACATTTGACCATTTATCCAGCTTTTACAAAACTTCCTCGCTTCCAGTAGACTTCGTGCAAATGAGCCATACAAACTTTGTAAAGCCATCGACTATGGCAAAAATAAATTTGTGTTTCTTTGCTGTGGTCCTAAATGGTCGACATGTAAAATATGTCCCTCTTATTTTCCCGTCTTTTTGTTGTGAATGATGTATCTTATACATGCATTCACTACTTGTGCGACTTTCCTCTCCATGTGTGGAATCCAAAACTGTTGCTGTAGACTATGCATCGTTTTTTGAATAGCGAAATGACCAACATTGTGTGCATCAGTTATTATTTCACGTTCCATTGACTTAGGTATGATCAAAAGGTCATTGCCATAATATTTTTATAAACGACTCCACCCTTCAGCTTAAACTCATCATAGGGTTGCGATTTTGTTTTTTTTATTTTTTTTTTTTTATAATCGGCGCGCGCTCAAGGGGTTTTTGTACCCTTTAAATGTTCGTACACAGCGCGGGCGAAGGAAATTTAGGGAGGAAGAAAAGACAGATACCGCTGTACATTGTTTTTAAATGTTTGTAAATTATAACAACCAGGAAACACAGAGATCGGCAGGGCATTCCATAAGCGAGTTGTAAGGCTTAGGAAAGAATCACGATATTTTAGAGTACGTCCGAAAATGGGCTTGAGGGTATACTGATGAGCATTCATAGCGAGACGGGTGTTACGGTTGAAAGTTTCAATGGGCGGAATGCTACTGGCAATTTCAATGGAGCACTGGTGGTGGAAATATCGATAAAACAAAGTGAGACAGGAGACATTACGTCGGTGTTCGAGGGTGTCAATTGATTGACTGATATTAGTATCACCAATGATTTTATCGCACGGTTTTGAATCCTATCTAGCAAGTGCAGAGATGTTTTAGGAGCACCTGACCAGATGTGGGCATTGTACTCCAGTTTTGGGCGGATAAATGCCTTATATATTGAGGCCAGATCAGAGGGGTAAAATATTTCTTACATCGCTTGAGGAAACCTAGACATTTCGCAGCATTTTTGGCGACATCGAATATGTGGTCATTCCAACGTAAGTTGTTACTGATACACATACCGAGAATGGAAAGTTTATCGGTTTCGACGATGCAGGTGCCATTCATGGATAATGGCTGGGTATTTGAATTTCGCTTTAATGACAGCAGACAGCATAGAGTTTTGGAAGCATTAAATTCCACTCGGTTGATAGTTCCCCAGTTGGTTATGCTGTTAATATCGGAATTTAATGAGCTTAGCATACGCTGCCGTTCCCGTTCAACAGCCGAAGAGCAGGGGCGTGAGTCCGGGAACGAATATGAGAAGCAGAGAGTGCTGTCTTCAGCAAAAGAATAAATTGAATTAGAAGTAGCAGACAAGAGATCGTTAATGAAGATTAAAAAGAGTGTGGGAGATAGAACGGAGCCCTGGGGCACACCAGCATTTATTTTGTGAATATTAGACTTGAAACCGTCCAAGACAACTTGAACTGAACGTTCCGAAAGGTAATTTCTAATCCATTGAAGAAGAGAGTCATCGATCCCAAGAGCACGCATTTTCGACAAAAGAGCCTGATGCCAAACTCTGTCAAATGCCTTAGAAATATCAAGTGCAACTATTTTGCTTCGCCAGATTGATGTACGCTTTGGTTCCACTTTTCGGTGAGACATGCCATCAAATCACCAGTGGACCTGTTGCTACGAAAACCATATTGCCGGTCATTGAGAAGTTTTCGTGTTTCGAGATATTTCATGAGCTGACGATTTATCAACGTTTCCATGACCTTGGAAAGAAGGGACGTAAGTGCAATAGGCCTGTAGGAGGATAGAGAAGAAGATTCGCCTTTTTTAGGGACGGGCTGGACAAATGCTGTTTTCCATCTGCTCGGAAAGAGTCCTAAAGAGTAGGATTGATGGAAAAGCTTACGCAGTGGTTTTGCCAGCGTGGAAGAACACCTCTTCAGAAGAAGGGGAGATATACCATCTGGACCAGCGGATTTATGCATGTTGAGATCTTTGAGTACTCTTGCTACTATACGACTGCGAGAGTGGATTCGTCCCATTGTAGATTCGACGCGCTCCAGTATAGGCGGGGGTAAAGCACAGTCTGAGAGTGTTGAGCTAGCCGCAAAGTGTGCGGCGAGCAGATTGGCCTTGTCCAAAGAGCTGACAGCTGGAATGTCATCGTGAATGAGCGTTGGGATGGAGGATGAGGCAGAATTTCTAATGTTTTTCACGAACGACCAAAAATTTGTACTGCCTTTGGGACATTGCAGTATTTTTTGCCTCAGGTTTTGGTCGTATTGGAATTTCACACGCTTGAGAAGGACGTTGCAGTCATTTCTGGCTTGTTTAAACTTTTTTCGGTTTTCCTCTGTCGGGTTGGTCTTGTAGGACCGAAAAAACATTTATCTAGCCCTGACAGCCTCTTTACAGCTCGAGTCGTACCATGCCTTTTCTTTTGGTTTGATACTCTTCATCCGATGAGGGATAGAGCATTTCATTCCAAAGAGAATAGTTTCTGTAAACTTTTATGTAATCGTCTTTCTTTTGGGCTACTTCAAGACGTGCTGAAATTTCTGATCTAATGGTAAGTATGTTACATCTACGGGATAATGACTGAGGCAATCAACATGTTTCATTTTTTCTCCACTGCGATCTTCGATTTGATAGTCGGAGTCCTGTAGGTATAGTATCCATTGCGATACTTCACGAGGAATATCTTTCTTTTTTACAGTATGGGTAAATGCTGAGCAAATTTGACACCCAGCAAATAGTGTCGAAATTTTTCCATGGCAAGGTAAGCGGCTTTAACCTCTAGTGTGTAGTTATGATGGCGCTTTGAATCACTCGGCGATGCTTTTTTACTCCAAAAAAAAAGGTTGTAGTTGCTTTTCAAATTTTTGTAACAATTTGGTACCGAAACACTCAATCGAAGCATCTGTATGCAGCTCTGTAGGTGCGCCTCTGCAATAGATTCGCAAAACCGGTTCATTTGACAAAGCATCTTTTAGTCTATCCATCGCCATCAACTCAGTTGCTTCAAATTTAAACTGAACATCTTTTTTCAACAGATTTGTCAAGGGTCGTGCGATATTGGCATATCCCTTAATAAATTTCCTAAAAAAGCGCGTCAAGCCCAAGAACGATTGTACGGCTTTTATGTTTTTAGGCTTAGGAAAATTTTTAACAGCTTGCGTCTTCTCACGGCCTGGCCAGATTTTGTCATTCTCAACTGTGTGACCCAAAAAGTTTATTTTCTTCTCCAAAAAATTAAATTTTTTCCACTTGATACGTAATTTATATTTGGCAGCCTCTGCTAATACTAATTTCAACCTCTGAATACACTCATCGGTCGTCCGTGCATAAATTATGATATCGTCCATATACCACCTTGATCAAAAAGTTCCCGGGGGACACCACAGTGTGGCGCTCCCATTGTCCCTATTTGAGTTCTGTTTTTCTTTTTTTGTTAACATTCCCTCTAAATCTTAGCGTTACAGCTTGACATTTGCAAAAGATACGTAGCCAAGAGTACATCTATTTCTGTGTGTGTTGGCCCTTTTTTTAAAATTTTAGAAATGGATTTAAATTTGCTACAACGAACTTGTGTTAAATTTTGCGTAAAAAACGGATTTGATGGTGCGCGAACGTTGGAAATGTTGGAAAAGTGTTTTGGCAACGTTTCTCTAAAGAAAACGGTCGTTTACCAATGGCACGAGCGGTTCAAAAGTGGTCGTGAGTCAATCGAAGATGAGGAACGCAGTGGCAGACCATCGACATCGAAAACCGACGAAAACATCGATGAAGTAAAAGAAATGTTGGTCAATAACCACAAATTAGCCATCAGAGAGATAGCACAGGACTTGAACCTTGCCTATGGACCCGTCCAAGACATTTTAGTTAATGATTTGGGTTTCCGTCGTGTAGCAGCAAAGTGCCAAAAGACCTCAGTTTCATGCAAAAAAGAGACCATGCTGACGTCGCAAAAGAGATAATTTCCGAGGCTGAATCCGATCCCACATTCATCAAAAGGATCATTACTGGAGACGAAACGTGGGTTTATGAGTACGACACGCAATCCAGACATCAGGCAAGTGAATGGCGTTCACCAAATGAGCCGAGACCAAAAAAAACCACGTCGTTTTCAGTCAAAAAAAAGGCTCACGGTTTTCATGGATTACAACGGTGTTTTTTATTTTTCTGAATAAATCCCGGAAAATTTTTGATCAAGGTGGTATAACTGCATAACATTTTGGGCGATGAGATTCTGGAACACGTAGTGGACAAAACGAATGAAGACAGCAGGAGAGTTGCAGGATCCAAACGGCGTTCTGTTGAATTCATACAATCCATCTTTTGTAATGAATGCGGTGTATTTGCGACTTGACTCCTCGATTGGTACATGGAAAAAACTGTTCTCCAGATCCATCACTACAAATACTTTGGCAGCTTGCAATCTTTCCAGTACATCGTCGATAAGCGGTACAGCGAAGTAGTCTTTAAGCACCATTTTGTTAAGTTGCCTAAAATCTACACAAATCCTGTATGTGCCGTCTTTCTTTTTTACGACAACCACTCTGTTGGTGAAATTCGAGGTCGACTTACGAACGATGCAGTAGACTAGCCAGCTGTCAACCTGCGCCTTCACTGCGTCGCTCTCCACTGGTGTTAGTCGTCTTGGCTGTTGATGGAACGGTGTAATTTGGCCATCGGGAACAATTTTTAGCAGGACGGGGTATTCGGCAATTCTGGCAGCGGGTTGATAATCTGCTATCAATGATTGGATCAGTGGTTTAAACTGTGGAGGAACACATATATCATTTTCAATTTCAATCACATTATATCTCATAAATGACCCCAAGTCCTTTTTTCAATTTGTCAATTGCAAAAGTAAGACTGATGGTTATCCTTCCTCCCTCGCTTTCGAAACCAAAACTTCATGTGATCCTCCTACCATCGCCAACTTTTTTGCTACATTTTTCAAGCAATCATTTGTCAACAACTCCTTTGTACCAGATCCCTCTTACTTCAATGATCTACCAAATTTCTCTGTTGGTCCCTTTCTCACTCAAAATTTCGATCCTGCAGTTATTGAAGAAAAGTTACAAAATCTTAAGGATGAATTTGTACCTGGCCCAGATGGACTCCCCGCCATGTTTCTTAAGAAATGCTCTTCCAACCTGTCTTTACCCCTTTCTTACCTTTTTCGTCTATCGCTTACACAGGGTGAATTTCCCCAGATATGGAAGACCTTTTTTATAATCCCGATACACAAAAAGGGATCTAAGCATGAAGTTACCAATTATCGTCCCATTGCTAAACTCTTTCATATACCCAAACTCTTTGAAAGCATTTTATACGAAGCGTTAAGCTTCAAATGCAAGCCTTTTATTTCACCCCGACAACATGGTTTTCTAAAAGGTAGATCAACTACCACAAATCTAGTTGAATTCGTGTCTTTTGCTCTCTCAGCCTTAGAAAATGGCAAAGAAATCGATGTTATCGCAACTGATTTCACTAAAGCATTTGATAAGATATCTCATAAATTGATCCTTTTCAAATTGTCTGCTCTCGGCTTTGAGCCTCTCTTTTTAAAATGGATTTCTTCTTACCTGGTAAACCGATATTATAGTGTTCGGTTTAGATCCGCCCTTTCTATTCCATTCCTGACCTCATCTGGAGTTCCACAAGGCAGTCATCTTGACCCTCTTCTCTTCATTCTTACTATCAACGATGTTGAGAGTGTCATTAAGCACTCCTCCCTCTCCCTTTACGCTGACGACACAAAATTTTTTAAATCTATTTCCTCTCCCCAGGACTCTGCCCTTCTTCAAGAAGACCTTGATCGGTTTTCAATCTGGTGCCTCAAAAACTGCCTAGAACTTAATATAGCCAAATGTCAATTTATAACCTTCCCACGTAAATACAACCCGTCTCCCCCCCCCGACTTTATTTTCTCCATGGTCAACCAATTCCCCTGGTTCAGTCTTTTCAAGACCTTGGCATATTATTCGACAGTGAGCTTAATTTCCGTTCGCATATCGATAAGATGATCCTCAAAGCCAACTCATCACTTGGCTTTATTAAACGGTGGTCCAAGGAATTTTCCAACCCGTATGTAACCAGATCTCTCTATATTACCTTTGTTCGCCCCCTGCTTGAGTATGCCAGTCAAGCTTGGTCCCCCTTTCACCGGGTTCATGTTTCCCGAATCGAGGGTATTCAACGTCGATTCCTCCGATTTGCCCTCCGTGGCCTGCCATGGAACGACCCTTTAATCTTACCTCCCTATCAAGACCGCCTCAAACTTCTAAATATGAATTCGTTAGAAGAACGTAGGAATATTGCTGACGTTCTTTTCATTCATCGTCTTCTCTCAGGTTCCATCGACTGTGCATCCATTTTGAACTCCATTTCCTTCAATACCAACCCCCGCAATCTACGTTGTCCTCGTCTCTTCTATCTACCGGTCCACCGCACCTCTTGTGGCTCCAACGAACCTATCTCCCGAATGCTCCGAAAGGTCAACTCAAACCTCTCCCTTTTTCATTTAAACCTGAGCACTCCTCGTCTCAAACAAGATCTCCTCCATCACTTCCTTGGTTACTAGCTCTTAAGTCTTTCTGTTAGTTTTTAAGTTAGATTAAGCTTGTATTAAGCCAATAAATGGGGGACTCAGCCCCCACCAAAATTAAAATTAGCTGTTTCAAGTCAGCGCTACTCGGTTGCGCTGTCGATGAAGAGAATTGTAATCCTTTTTCATTCAACGTGCAGTGAAATTTAGAAGTAAAATCGAATCCTAGGAGTGCCTCAAATTCAACTTTGTTATCAGGCACCACGAAAATCTTTTGTTGAACCTCTAGGCCATCGACGACCACTGCGCCAAAAAAAGCATCCCAACGGAATTTTGTTGGTGTTGCCTAGACCTCGTAACACAGAGACACTTTTTTGCAGTTCCACGTTGTTTAATTGTTTATATATACACTTTTTTATGATCATCACATCAGAGCCCGTGTCGACTAAACCAGCAACTTCAACATTGTTCAGCTTAATGTTTTTAAGGCGCTTCACGTCCTTTATTACTTGGACACTTTTAACACTTTTTGGACAATTTTTTGACATGTGTCCAAATCGATCGCACTTAAAACATTTAGTTTCGGCTTTACAGTCTTTCCTTAAATGTTCAGCAGAACCACAATTAAAACAGCAATATTGTTTTTCACCAAACACATTTCTCTTCCCGCCATTGTGATGTTTTGGTTTGCTCGCCATCTTGCCTACGCTCACACGCTCATAGACGTCATACTGTTCTTGAGGTTCCCGATAGGTTTTACAGCCGGACATGTTGTATTTGTACTCACTTTTCACAAATAAGCCGTCGACAATGTATCTGATAACGGATTTTGTTTCAACGTTACCCAACGCAGCAATTTTCTTCATTTGTAATACATAACATATTCATGAAAACTTTCTTCGTTCGATTTTTTTCTCTTGCTTAATTTGTTGTGTATTTCTGCACTCTAAAATGTTCGAGAAAATTCCGGCACTAACGCACTTTTTAATTCTTAATATATATTAATAACAATTGCTTCAAGAAACAACTGGACCGCTTTTATCATCATTCCGCGGGACTGTACATTTTTGTTTTTATGCTTAACTCATATGCACTCGCATTTTGTTCAAAGTTTTCGAACCAATGTTCAACTGCCACATTTTCACCGTCGAAATCCGGCACAGTTTTTGCAAAATTTTCCACATTTATTTTGAGTTCACTTAGACGTAACTCGTCCGATTGAATTTTTAATGTTAATAACTAGATTAAATTTTGCAAATTTTGGTTATTTTCCGCCATTTGAACTTCCTTTCTTTTCCTTTCTTTTTCTTCCTTAATTGCGGTGGTTTTTGAACTGGTAGCTTGCATTGTTATTCTTTGTATAGATGCACTGCTGCGACTGGTGTGTTTTTGAGAACCAACTTTTCTCATTTCTTTGCATCTACTTGTTTACACACAAGTATGCGGGATTTTTAAACGTCACTTTTCCACTTTTTGAACACACAAAGAATTCGAGTTTAGGTTTTTCCTTTTCTAAGTAAGATAACAGGGATTTACACATCTGCTTTTTACAAAGTGTTATTTGCCTACCGTAATTTAAAGTTTTCGCAACACGAGATTTTTTGGTTGAGCCCCCAAATATAAAATATAAAAATAATACACCCTGGTTATTAGGGTGTCCCTTATATGGTCGATTTTTTTTCCTTTTAAATTTCGTAATGCATACCCCCTAATTCATTTAATAATAACTGTATAATTATACAGGATACTTTTTTTTCAAAGTTTCCTTTTCACAATCTGGGTACAACTTTCTATGTTCTTGAACACAGCGTAACAAGAACTGTTTTTGTTTTTCGTCAGCAGTAATTAAACCATGAAAATCTTCCATGAGCTTCACACCTCTCTCTGCTGTGTCATTAACTGCCTTCAAGTGCATAACTATTCGTTTAGCTTTCTGAAAGGATGGAATTTAATCCCAGGAAGAAAAGCGTTATCAATTTTTAACCGCGATAACAAATTTGTGCTCTTTATGGTCACGAAATCACTCAAACATTTTTCTGCAATAATAAGAAAAATTATTTATTAACAAAATTAGCAGTTTTTCTAGGGACAGAATAAAAAACACACACTTATCCAACTCACCGTACAATGAAGCAGATATTTCTTCCTTTGACGTAACCTATTTCTTCCCAAGATAATATAAACGTTCTCTTTGTAAATTCGATACAATATTAGTTTTGGATTGTGTATCAACTTCATCATCAAATACGAGTAGTGAAAATAAAGTTATTTCTTCTGTAAATACCATAAATGGAGACTGAACTTGGTCAGAGCTGCTTTAGAAATCACCTTGTCGACTGTTTCATAGTTCTTCAATGTTTTTAAGAAGCATAAATCTTGATTCAGAGCTTTTACTGCCAAATTGAACCCAAGCCAGGGCTTTAAATAAGCTGTTGCAATAAATAAGCAAACATCTTGCAGTGGCAGCTTGTGTTTAACACACATTTTAAACTGGGATTGTAGCAAACACATCCTTGAAGCGTAAATTGCTCTCGCCATCCATCGTGCCTGACGCATTGCGACAGGAGGTCTAATCTTAAATTTGTTTTCATTGTCTCCCCCCAAAAAAACAATAGAAAGGTCAACCAAATCCCGATAATCGTCACGTACAATATAATTTGTTTCATTAATTCTTTTTTTTAGTAGTTAATTATTTCGTTAATGACCGTCTCACAGAAATATTTCTTTGCGAAATCGGACCATATTTCGAAAGCAGTTGGATCAACGTTCTTCCAATTGTCTCTGATTTTTTTAAATAACGGGATATCCGGATTGCTGGTAACTTGGCGGATCTTTGATTCAAATACACATCTCAAAACCAGTTCGTATACAGGGTGTCCCAAAAATCAACGTCAAGCCGAAAACGGGTGATAATTTAAGTGGTGTCGGTTATCACAAAATTATAAAAAAAAATATAAGTCATGTACTCGTAATTTTAAAGTTATTGACACTCAAAAAAAATCGAGAAATCTGACACCAACCTGTGACGATCTTTCAAGTACTGTGACCGCAATACTTTTCTTCGATTTTGTTATTGTCACGTAACCTTGAGTAACTGTTCTGTAAATTACGGTCCAAAATTGAAATATAATTATATCGGTTTTAACTAAAATATTGCTTTATTGTCCATCCATGTATCTGAAAATCATTAATCACCCAACTTGAACTGACTCTACTGACAAAAAAATGTACTATGCCATTTTGGCAAGTAACTTTAAAAGATGGCGTATTTAGTCTGGATTCCAAACTGGTGTGACACTTGCTAGACTAACGCTTAATCGAGGAAAAAAAAATATTTTGTTAAAGAAACCCGATTCATAGTTAATTCTTTTTAATAAGTTAAAATGGGTACCAAGTGTGAGCGAGACAGACAGTGACGCTGTGATTCAAACTCTTAATGAACTTAGTTCCGACCATCTACCCGTGTAATGTAGTGTAATTCTTTCTCCAGTTCCTTGCACAAGCCAATTTTTTGATATCAAAAATGCTAACTGGAAGTTATTCAGAAGGCTAATGCGCGGAAAACTGGAAACACATCAGATCAAAATACTAGTCAATCTTTAGTTGATCAAAATATAAACACTTTTGCGACTGTCATTATTGAAAGTATTGATCAGTCAGTTCAAAAAAAAATGGTTTCTAGACATAAATCATTTATCCTTCCGCATTTCATTCTTGACATAATAAAGTTAAGAAATACTTGTAGATCCAGATGGAAACGTACGAGAAACGACTTATATCTCACCGAATATAAAAAAATGAATGCTTTACTAAAATATGTAATCGCAAATTTTAGAAAACAATCATGGAGTGATAGACTCCAAGGGTTAGAGATAGGTAGTAAACCATTCTGGAACATTGTTAAAGTAATTAAAAAGAATCACACATACATACCTCCACTTAAGGTTGGGAACTCTGTGTTATATTCTTGCTTGGAAAAAGCTAACGCCTTAGCAAATAATTTTGCAAATAATCATTTAAATTCTAGTCATGTTATCCCAGACACGCACATTACTTCCTCCGTTGAGCAATCAGTCAACTTCATTAGGTCACACCCACTGATAAGAAATGTCAATCTAATATCTTTATAATACTATACAAAATTTAAAAATCAGAAAGTCATCCGGCTTCGATACGATCAAAAACGTGTTTCTTAAAAATCTTCCAGATTCTTCTCTTAAATATTTGGTAAATACTTTCAATGGCTGTCTTAAGCTGGGATACTTTCCGAAAAACTGGAAAACTGCCAAGATAATTCCGATTTTGAAACCTGGCAAAAGTGCAAACTTGCCCTCTAGTGACAGGCCAATAAGTCTGCTGAGCTCCCTTAGTAAGTGCCTGGAGAAGATTATCAAAAAAAGAATTATATCCGTCATTGACGATAACGAAATATTACTTAAAGAGCAATTTGGATTTAGATCGTTGCATAGCACTACTCACTAAGTGGATCGTATAACAAAATATATCAAAAGTAATCTTGCTAGAGGCTTAAGTACTGGCATGATAATTTTGGGCGTAGGAAAAGCGTTTGATACCGTTTGGCGTGATGGTTTGGTACACAAGCTTCTGAGTTTCAATTTTCCGTTATACCTTATAAAAATTATTGAATCATTTCTATCTGTTCGAAGTTTTATCGTGTCCTTAAATCAAACCCTCACAGACAATAGTCTGATTAATGCAGGTGTCCCACAAGGGTCAGTCCTTGTGCCAGTCTTATTTAATCTATATACTTCTGATTTCCCCACTTTGATTAACTGCAATATTGCTTTATTTGCTGATGAAATTTGTATCTATTCGTCGGATGCAATTGGTTCCAATATTGAAACTAATCTTCAATCTGCTTTAAATATTGTTCTAACATATTACCATAATTGGAACATTAATATTAATGCTTCTAATTCTCAAGCTATTGTTTTTTACACGAAAAAGAAAAGCTTGCTTACTTCCAAGCAACCGCCTTCAACTCAACGGTGTTCCAATTGAGTGGAAATCTAGTGGAAAGTATCTTGGAATTTACTTAGATAAACAATTAACTTTCAAGCAACACATACAAGAAGCTATAAAAAAGACTAATGTTACGATCAAGATTCTCTTGCATTCTGCAGGAATTCAAAGCTGGACAATGATAATAAGATATTGATTTTCAAGGCTATTTTCCAAGCGATCATGTTCTATGGGTCTCCTGTCTGGGGCACATGCGCAAAAAGTCATCTTCGTAGACTCCAGACAACTCCAAATAAGTTATTAAAAATTATCCTAAATTTGCCCTGGTATTTCTTGACAGAAGAATTACATAATATAGCTGGCATCGAAATGGTTTCAACTAGAATTCAGAAACTTCATAGTCCATACAACGTATCTTGTCTGGCTTCGGACAATGACTTAATTTCAATCCTAGTTACATAATGTGCAATTCTAACTTTATTCTTATATATTTTTGCTTTCATTGTTATTTATTTATGAATTTACTTATTTATTTGTTTATCTATTTATTTATTTATTTACTATTTATTTATTTATTTCTTCTATGTCATTTATTTATTTATTTATTTAAGTATAAATAATTATAATTATTTTCTTCTTGCACTAGTACATAGCACTTTGAAATCAAGTGTTAACACCACTTCTCTCTTCCCTCCAACGAAATAAGGCATTTTATTTGTCAAGAAGGTTCTTAGTGGCTTTCCTTCGAACTGGTAGCATTTCTGTGATATATTATTTAGAAATTATATTGTATAAATATTCTAGATGTAAGGTAATGCAAACCAAATCTCTGTAAAACGAAGATTGTATTTTGTTAATTGTAAATATTTCTGCCACAATAAATATCTATACTACAATAATATCCAACTTTTTTTTGATACTTCTTAGTTCCACTGACATGTTGAAACTTTACTATTATGCACGTTAACTATTCGATCAAACGCAAACAAATAACAAATAGAACGAAAATGGGGTCATCCTCCTAAGGACTGAAACGAATAAAATCTGTAAATTTTAATACGGGATATACTTCCAATGCGTACAAATTGCAATCTAATTTTGTACCCAAATTAGCCTGTATATTCTCTAGTTTCAGTTTGTTATTGATTTTAGTTCGGTGCTGTTTAAATTATTTATAAAATATGAGTCAAGAGGAACGTCGTAAAAAGATCACCGACAAACGGCTCGAAAATACTTCGCGTCCAAACCATTTCATCGCAAAAAATTTAAACATAGCACGCAGTACAGTGGATTCTGTTATTAAACGATATTTGGAGACGTTCACAGTTAAGCGAAAACAGTAAAGTGGAGCTAAAAGTGGAGCACATGATACAAATTTGGACAGGAAAATAGTGGGTGCCATCGTAAAAAACCGGACTATGTCATCCAGAGATGTTGCTCGGAAATGTAATACCAACCAAACAATGGTACAAAGATCTAAAAAACGTAACGGTCTAAAAACACGAAAAACACAAAAAATACCAAAAGTTACTGAAAAGAAAAAAAAAGTCATAAAAACACGAGCCCGAAAACTATACGAGTTGATCGGCAGCAAGAAAGTGTGCTTGGTTTTGGATGACACAACTTATGTCAAAGCCGACTTTACTACTCTACCAGGTGCGCAGTTTTACAACTCGTTTGAAGCTGAGATTCTTCCGCAATCAACAACATTGATTGGGATGGAAAAATTCGAGTCAAAATATTTCGTTTGGCAGGCCATTTGCCAATGCAGACACAGAAGCTCATCGTTTATTACAACGGGAACAATTTACGGAGAAATGTACATTAACGAGTGCCTAAAAAAACGGTTGATTCCTATCTTAAACAAACACGAGGGTTCAACATTATTTTGGTTAGATTTAGCTTTAGCTTACTATGCTCATGCGACGTTGTGCTCTCTTGTTGCTTAAAATGTCAACTTTGTCCCAAAAGACATGAATGTACCCACAGTGCCGGCCCATTGAAAGGTATTGGGCTTTGGTCAAAGCTAAATTGAGGAAAAGTGAGCAGTGTGCAAAGGACGTAAAAGATTTTATTGCTAAATGGCAAAGAGCGTCCAAAAGATCACGGATGTAACTGTCACCAACCTTATGAAGGACATTCGAAAGAAGTTGAGGAAAGAATGGGAACCCAAATAATTTTTTTTATTTTTTGTAATTGTGAATGAATTTAATAAAAACAGAGTTTTAAAGCAAATAAAAAAAATGTACATGAATTATGAAAACTTTTTTTTTTCTTACTTTGAAGTTTCCAAATTTTATTCGTTTCAGTCGGCACGGGTTGCTGCGATTCAAATAAGATAAAATTTTATTTTCAAGTATTTTATGGTCAAATGAAAAAAAAAAATTAGAGCATATGCGTTAGAAAATACTAACTTTGAAAAATAAGGGACACTCTACTGGTTATATTAAAAATATACACATGTACTTTATTAAAATTAAGATTATAAAGATTGGAAAAAATACGGCTGCTGACGGCTGAACAACTTTGCAGCTTGAATGTTCGCGACTGAATGAATATGTTGGAACAACTTTGATTTGGTATTGACAACTGTACCACTTTCCAAGCTACCTACAACGGCTTTCTGTGTTCCTATTCGGCTGCCACCACTCTTCTTTTTACTACTTGAGGATTGCCATCTGTCTGCAATGCCACTACTTCTTACATGTATGGGATTATTGTAATCCACATGCTCACCGCGAATGCATTTTCCAACAAGAATTTAAAGTTAACGTTTGGCTAGGTATTATTAGTAGTAATATAACTGGACCCTTCTTTCTTCCTGGCCGCGTAAATTCAGAAGTCTTTCTCAACTTTTTGGATAAAACTTTGCTTGAGAATGTACCTCTCAACCAACGGGCAGATCACTGAATCCAATCAAAATATGTAGATGGTTGCCCTGCTCATTATGGCAGACTAGTACGAGAGCGGTTAGATCCTATCTACCCTTAAAAGAGGGTAAGATCCTCTGACCTTGGAATTTTTTGTGTATGGTTATATTAAAGAGAAAGTTTCTGTAACAACACCGAGGATAAGTGAGACAATTATAAGCGGATTGTAGAAGCATGTGAAGATCTGGGAGCAAGTAAAAGCCCACTTCAGGCCATCAAGTCGATCCGGACAAGATGCGAAAAATGCATTAAAAAGAAAGGACTGCAATTTGAGCAGTTTCTTTGATCTAAGTTCTTTTTCTCAGTGTAGTCATACGTCGACGTACGAAACCATTCTTCTATTATCGCCGAGCGTTTATCAAACTACAAAGAGATGATGTTATGTGTGTGTCATTTATCTCTGGAATTCACTTCGTCATTAAATAAGGTAACTTTATGTTACAGGTGGTTTTAGTGGTGCCCTCCTTTGTTACTTCGAAAATAGCAATTAGGAATATTTAATGGGATAAATTTCTTTTTCCATTCCATTTTTTTGTTTTCTTCTCTTATGTAAATCCATTTCGAACAAATAAGTTTCGGAATGAATTGTTGCTTAAGGTTCATGCCATCGAAGAGCAATTAACTAAACACATCAACAATACCAGCTTGACCATATCCAATTTCGCACAGCGGCCTGATCATATTGAGTGCACTGTGGACAACGTAGTTAAGAGGGAGGTGTCTGAGATAAGGTAGCGTTGTGATGTCCTGAAGAGAAAAGAATTTCTGACCGACGCTGTTATTTTTGGACTCTCTAAACTCGCTTACGTAAATCTGCATAGTACATTTAACAAGCTTTGCAGTACTATCGACTCTGAACCACCAGCGCTGAAGAACATATTTCGTACCGTACATCGCAATAACAAAGACGAGCCGCCGGGCATCCTCCAATTCAACAGCGTGGGAGAGAGAAGTGCAATGTTTAAAGCACTTACTAATTTTCGGAAAAGAACAAAGCGACCGATTTCATCGAACGACCTTGGATTCGATTCAAACAGCAATGTGTATGTGAAGGAGAGCTTGTCACAAGGAAATCGAATTCTTCTCCAGCATGCAGTCCGTTTGAAGAAAAGAAAACAGCTGTTCTCTGTTTTCACATACCTTGGATCGGTGTTCGTCAAACTCAGTGAGAATGGGAAAAGCGTAACCATAGATGATCTTGACAGTTTAAATGTTGCCGTCGTTAGACGCCAGCCGAGAGAACAACATATTAATATAAGCGACTGATCATCTGGATGTTGGACAATGCATCCAATATATGCTCTGTATCGTAATTACTATTTTAATAATTTTTGTTTTAATTTTTCCCTTTTTTATTTATTATCAATGGCCAAAGTTTGCTTTTTAATATTTTTCCTCCTTTTACAATACATTCTATTGCATGTTTGTATGTTATTATGTTTTTCTGTGTTTTTGATGCTCTGACATTCGATTTCATTAAATTATTTATCACTGGAATCAGCTGTTTATAGTTCAGTCAGTCTGAGTGGAATGGATGAGAATTTGTTTCGAACGTTCGCGGAAAAAAGGCTTACATTTAGTGCATAAGATAAAAAAAAAGCTGAATTTTTCTTAAATAAAATCTACGCCATATAATTACTTTTATTAAGTTGTTTATTTCATTGAAGTCAAACCTAAATAGCCACTTTTTAATTTCTCTGTGGAATGAAAAGATTTCTTTTATGCTTCAAAGTTCGAGAGGTAACCTATAGTCTGGGTGCTACTGAAGTGTAAAAATGTAAAAAGTGGAATAAGTTTCCACTTCTTAAGTAAATTATTTTTAAGACTTTGTAAAAATAAAGATGTTTTAGCGGAAGCATCTTTGATTTGAAGAACAAACAAAAACTATGTTCCCGGCGTTGTTTTGTCCATATTAATCTTAGTATATGTTTCTGTGAAACGATTAGGGGTTGTAAACTATTACTGTTAGTACCACCCCAACATACGAGCCCATATTGCAACTTAGTTTGTACCAAACTATAATAAATTGTTTGTAAAAGTTTCTGGGAGCATAGTTTCTTTAGGTAATACATAATATATGTTGCTTTTAGAAGATATTTTTATAGTAAGGAAGTGTGTATACTCCAGTTCATATTGTTGTCAATAGTTAATCCCAGACATTTAAAAGCATTAACATTTTCAATAGAAAAACATTTTGAAGAGCAGGTTAGGCTTTTCGAATTTGAATTTATTTGGCCGTTATTAGCAACATAATTACTAATACTAAAACACATTTTTTTACAATCAAAACTATGAAATATACATTTAGGAGAGTGCCTGTTAAGTTAAAAAACATGATTTTAGTTTTATCACTAATAACTAGCTTGTGCATACCGAACCAATGTCTTACTTTTTCCAAATCATGGTTAATATCAGCAATCAGATCCATTACAGACAAAACCAGTTTGAATTTTACTGAAAGAATTCCCAATCTTAACCGTTTGTTTCCTATCTGAGGTCAAACTTTTCCAATTTATCCAATAGGAGATCGTGGTCAACAGTATCACAGGCTTTTGTGATATCTATAAAAAGAGCAGCAGTGTTTTTTTTTGCAATTTAATCTATCATGCACCTGACCACAGAAATTAAGAAGTGCATCTTCTGTTGATTTGCCCGCCCTAAAGCCGTACTGGTTACTGCTAAAGAATAATTATTTTTCAAGAAATGCGACAACTCTCCTCTTTGTTACTTTCTCAAAAATTTTTGAGAAGACCGTAAGAAGAGAGATCGGCCTGTAGTTATCTGGCTTTGTCCTATTATCTTTTTTGAATTAGGAATGACCTCAGCTATCTTCAATCTATCCGGAAAAATAGAACAATATACGCTTTTGTTGAAAATGTATGCTAAGACATCAACAACATTAAAACAGATTTTCTTCAGAAAGGCACTTGAATAACTATTTAACGTAGCAGAATTCGAGTCGTCCAGCAACATTATACTTTTATAAAACTGAAAAGAAGAGATTGGTTCATAGAAAAAACTATTTTGACAGTCTTCCGAACACAAAATCGGAGACGCTATATCATAACCAGCATCAGAAAGAGTAATGATCGGAACGCTAATAAAAAACTCATTGAAGACATTAGCCATTTTTACAGAACTAGTGATATCCCTGTTACTAAACTTTAGTTTTGAAGGTCCATCAAAAATGACATTTTTATTGAACAAGTTATTGACGAGTTCCCATTCCTTTCTTGCATTACCTTTCGCACAGTGAAATTTGTTTATACGAGTATAACAGTTTTCTTTGCCGATAGAAACTTCAGAGGCTATCTCTTTACAGATTACTAGGTGGGGTGAAAAGTAACCTCCTTGGGAATGAAAAAAAATTTTATTTATTTTATTCAATACAGTCTTCTTCGAGTTTGATACACTTATTCCAGCGATTTTCCAACTTCTTGATCCCGTCCGAAAATTAATTTTCCGGAAGGTCTGCAAAATACTCCTCCGTGGCGTCGATGATTTCCTCGCGTGAGCTGAATTTTTTATTGATGAGCCACCATCTTTTGAGGTTTGGGAAGAGATAATAGTCCGAGGGATCTAAATCCAGTTACCAATCGACGCCAAAAGTCCGCCCGATTCCACATCAGCAAGTTCAAAAACTCTTTCGAAGTGCTCTCGTGTTCGTGTTTTCGGTCATTCACGGCACCCAGCGGCAGGATAACTTTTTCATCTGCAGAATATTGCCCAAAATATTGCGTGTGTGGTCAGTACTAATCTTTGTGGTATCTGCTAGCTCGTGCACCTTCACTTTCCAGTCAGCCAACACCATTTCATGTATTTTTTTGACATTGACCTCTGTAACCGCATCGGAGGGCCTGCCGCTGCGGACTTGATCGGTAGTGGAGTTGCGGCCACCACGAAACTCTCGAAACCAATATTTGACGGTGTAATCTGACGGAGCATTAGCCCCATAATATCCCATATTTATCCAACTTTTCTTTTGTTTCCTTCGCCGTTTTGCCTCTCAAAAAATAATGTTTTATGAGAGAATGAAAATCGTTTTTGTCCATACTCAACATGATATCAAACACGTCAACAACAATCAGCTGTCAAAGCAAAACTAAAGACAGTATCGCACTGAAATCTGGTATGTCTGCCTAAATATTAACGGACTTCAAGGCACCATAACCTTTTTTGCAGTAGCAGCACATTCTGGCGGTCAAGGAGGTCACTATTCACTCCAGTAGTAGAACTTATCGTGAGCCACATTGGACTTTTGCATCAGCGCGATCGACTTTAGAACCACTTGAAAAAGACATTTTACTATTGTTAATAGATCTTTTATCTTATGATTCACAAATAGATTACAAATTTGGTTATTTAATTTATTCAAAAATAAGTGGATTTACGGGAGGTTAAATCTCACAATTCTCCAATAAATTCTCTGAGTATGTTCACCCCACAACACTCTGATCAACTTTTGATCTCAATACCCAAAGTCTGAGTCTGAAATTGGATGAATTTACGTGGTTGTTTATTAACTCTCAGGGGGACCTTATTTATATAACTGAGACTTGGTTCTCCTCTAAATTACCTGACATGTCGTGTGATGTTGAGGGCTATAAACTTGTTCGTGATGATAGGATTGGCCGAGTGGATGGGGGAGTGGCCGTCTATTTGCGCAATGGAATAGGTTACCAAGAAGTCTGCAAATCGGATGCCAATTGTTTTTCCGAGTATTTTTTCCTTAAGATTACGTGTGGTCTTGTGAGTATGCTTCTTGGAGTGATATACAGACTAAACAAAAATATACATAGACATTTCACCTGTCATAAGCACCTTAGAAAGAATTTCCTGTAATGCGCCTAATATTGTAGTCTGTGGGGATATAAGCTGCAATTCGCTAAATAAATAAATATGGAGCTTACACCTGTTAATGTATCGACTGCAACTCATTTTCCAAAAAACGAATCCTCTGCACTTCTCGACGTTTTCTTTGTCGACGATACTGATAAAGCCCTACTTTATAGTCAATTAATAGCGGCGGGTTTCTCGAAACATGACCTGATATACTTGACCTACAAGTACAAATTGATTCAGTAGAAACTGCCATAAGGTACAGGGAGTTTAAAAATATACAACACGAAAATCTACGAAGTGAAGTCGCTTATATACACTGGGAACAAATTTACTATATGTTTTCCGTAAGCCAACAGGTAGCGTTTCTGCAAGAAAATTGTAAAGCACTTTGACATGTCGTCCCACTAAAGTATAAAACCATTAAAAGTAGTTCTCCGCTCTGGCTTAATAGTTGTATACTTGATTTAATTAAAGAACGTAATATCGCGTACATTCGTTGGAAGCTATATAAATTGAATGTATTCTATGACACTTATCGTTCCCTTAGTAATTTAGCAGTGCTCCGTATTAAATCTGCAAAACGGCTTTACTACGTAAATTTATTGAGTCCTAACATTCAGTCTGGAAGAAATCTCTTGCAAAAATTGCGTAGGCTTGGAAATGGTAAGCAATGGTTACAGGCACCTACTGACATCGATTGCAACCTTCTAAACTCTCAGTTCGTATCTGTATCTGTCCCATTAACACAAAATTCGAGTACTGGTTTTCGTAGTTCAGTGCATCACCTTACTAGTGAAGAAAGTTCCACTGAAGAATATAAGACGTAGTTGAATTTGTATTGTCTATCAAATCGAACGCAACAGGTATAGATGAAATAATTCCAAAATTTTTAAAAATCCTTCTCCCTCAAGTTCTAAAATTCATAACCTACATCTTCAACTCAATAATAACCACCTGTGAGTATCCGCGCCTAAATGCTAAAGTACTCCCAATACCTAAGTCGAACAATTGTGCCAGCCCGAATACAGACCTATTGCCATCTTATCATTTCTATCGAAAGTATTCGAAAAGGCGATTCTAAAGCAAGTGCAAGGGCACCTAAATATTAACAAACTTTTAAATCCTGCCCAATCGGGATTTCCTGCGAATAGGAGTTGCAAAACTGCACTTTTACTAGTCTAGTAGTAGACGATATATGAAAGGCCAATGACGTAAACTGTGCTACATTTTTAACGTTGCTGGACTTCTCGAAAGCATTCGACACGGTTGATCACTTGGTTTTCTGTAAAAAGCTCGGAAACGATTCCGGATTTTCTCCTCTCGCTGTTAAACTCTTGCACTCCTACTTAATAGGTCGTCAGCAATATGTGACAGTTCCTTCAGGGGTGCCACAGGGTTTTATTCTTGGACCGATATTGTTTTCACTATATGTGAATGAACTTCCCCGATTAGCCAAACATTGTTATGTTCACATGTTTTCAGATGACGTTCAACTGTATTTGCACTGCCCGTTAGGTAGCATAAGAAATGGTGTCGACCAGATTAATGATTTTCAAACAGAAATTAGATACAACAAACTTCCCACTGATTAAATTAGGTCACTCAACTATTGAGTACGTCTATCCCGCTAGGAACTTGGGGGTAACCTTTAATGAGACCTTAACCTGGACTGATCACGCAGTTACCACAATCGGCAAGATATACTGCGGCCTCCGTCTACTATGGTCAACCCAGAGGTATGTGCCTGTTACAAGTAAGATGTTGCACTTCTTTTACCTATCCTTTTGTATGCAGTGTTGACTATAACTCAAGAAGAAAATTAAACGTAATATACTACAACCTCCCAAGATACATCATCAAAAAACGATATTCTGACCATATCTCCGCCTAATCCAAACAAATAACGGGTCTGACTTTTGATAATCTCATCAATTTTAGGTCATTGTTACAGTTACATAGCATTATGCAGACACGTCAGCCTGAGTACCTGCACAACAGACTGGTTTTTGCCAGCTCGCAAAAAACCGCAGCCCTGATTTGGCCCAGATTCAACTGCCTACAATCCGAACATACATTTTGTATCTATACTACTCTTTTGTGGAACTCATTACCAGTAACACTAAGGAGAAACAAAAACACAAATAATACCTTGATCAAAAAGTTCCCGCACCACACAACCGTGCGTCGCTTCCAGTGTCCCGATTTGAGTTCTGTTTTTTTTGTTAAGTTGGCAAATCTGTTGTTGACATTCCCTCTAAATCTTAGCGTCATAGCTTGACATTTGCAAAAGTTACCTAGGAAAGAGTACATCTATTTCTGTGTGTATGGCGATTTTTTACAATTTCAGAAATGGATTTAAATTTGCAACAACAAACTTATATTAAATTTTGCGTAAAAAACGGATTTAATGGTACGCGAACGTTGGAAATGTTAGAAAATTGTTTCAGCAACGATTCTCTAAAGAAAACGGTCGTTTACCAGTGGCACGAGCGGTTCAAAAGTGGCCGTGAGTCAATCAGACCATTGACATCGAAAACCGACGAAAACATTGACGAAGTAAAAGAAATGTTGGTCAATAACCGCAAATTAACCATCAGAGAGATAGTGACACGCAATCCAGATATTAGGCAAGTGAATGGCGTTCACCAAATGAGCCGAGACCAAAAAACCACGTCATTTTCAGTCAATAAAGAAGGCAATGTTCACGGTTTTTATGGATTACAACGGTGTAGTGCATCATGAATTTTTGCCAGAAGGCCAGACAGTAAACAAAGAGTATTATTTGGGCGTTATGAGACGTTTGTGTGAAGGAATTCGCCGAAAGAGACCAGAATTGTGGGCAGAAAACTCCTGGGTTTTGCACCATGATAATGCACCGTCGCACAGTGCCATCATTATTCGTAATTTTTTGACGAAAAATGCAACAAATACCATCCAACAGCCACCGAATTCACCTGATTTGGCTTCCTGTGACTTCTTTCTGTTCAATCGAGTTAAAAAATCACTACGGGGAAGGCGTATCAGCAGCCGAGAGGAAGTAATGGAAAAATCGCAGGAAGCACTGATGGCCATACCGAAGACCGAATATAAAAAATGTTTCGAGGATTGGATCAAGCGCTGACATAAGTGTGTTGCAATCGATGGGGATTACTCTGAAGGGGACAATATATATTTAGATGAATAAACCTGTACCTTTAATTGTCTGAATAAACTCCTGGTCAAGATGGTATATTCAAAAATTATCTTCTTAAACACTTGGCCAGTGATACATGAATGAAATAAAATAATGTATTAAAAATTAAATTTTAGTTTATTTTTCTTTACCAAATTCAACCAATCTAACTTAACATTTTGAAGCACTGGAAATCCTTTAAGCCTTCACACATAATAAGGTTGTAATCTTAATGTGAAATATTTGATTTTAATAATAAATAAATAAATAAATAAATAAAACAAATACAGAAATATTTTTAATATTGTTCCTCAGACAGAAAGTTGGCTTTCTCGGTCAGGATTTTTATTAGTTGTTAAACTCAGTTTGAGAGCAATTGTAAATAACATGGCTCTCCAGAATTAAAAAAAAAACACATTGAATGCTTCTCAATGTCATCGAGACAGGCTGCTGATACTTTGTGCTGAAGGATGGGTACTGATATTATTGTACGATATTCTTACTTACCTTTCAATAATGCACTGGAAAATAACATTAGGGACTATAGGCGTACAACAGAGCAGTTCTTTGCCCAATTGTTGTATTCCAACAGAAAAAATCCACCCTAACCTTGCTAAAATCGATCAGAACTTAAATCGATTACGTTGTCTTTGTATGTCCAAGAGAATGGATTTTGTTCCTTCTTTATGTACTCGTACATTCATATATCATATTTTCTTTATTGGCTTATAGCAATAAATAATATCTATACTGACGAAATAGTAAGAGTTTTGAGATATAAACAAAAATAGATAGGGGGTTACTATTACCAAAACCGAGTAGTATAAATTTGTTATCAAAATTATCTGAATATTCTCTTTTATCTCAAATTTAATAAAATGTAATCGATGTGTACCAGTGTACCATGCAGTATTTTCACCAAAACGAAAACAAAAGGACTACTTAATATTGTTCTTTTTATTTGCTTAAATCTGTGCCAGAGCTATCCAATTTTATTTAGCTGAATCCCCTTATTTTTATTTCCTGGTGTTTTTTTTCTTTCTTTCATGTGTTTTGTTTTCTCGGTAAAACAGAAACCTCTTATAGGCTTAACTTAAAGGAAACCGAAGGAATGTCCACTTAAGATACTTGAAGAATGGGAAAGAATTATTTTATCTTCAGAAGTTAAAAAGCTATGAAGGGTAAATTAATGTGATTTGGTTAACCCGCAGAGGATATTCTTATAATAATATGTCATGATACCCTTTTGTCATAAAGTGAGGATTCTGGAAGATCGATAATATCAACAACATCTTGTATAAACATCAAATTAATTTTAAGCAAACAATAGTCTCAATGATGGAAGTAACATGCTATTCCATTTCTGTCCGTAGTTCTATTTCTATCTCCTTTAAATCAATCAAAATAGGATAAAGACACCATAGCTCGTTATTGTTCAACTTGCCAGAAGGGTACTCTGCTATCTTTAACCATGACTACGAAATAGGAGCAGAAATAACATTTATGATTGCTTAGTCATTTATTGTAGGTTCTCTATAAAAGTTGGGACATGAAATATGTTTTACCAGGAAATTATTTGTATTTTGTTTGACATGAGTCCTTTTTTAATCTCTTTTTTTTTTATATATTTGGTTATTTATAATAACCAAAACTTGAATAAAGAAGTTCTTTTTTTTATTTTCTATGATCACTGCCATCAGCAACGAAAAGTCCTTTCGGGCCTTTGGCATAACAACAGTTTCTGCATAGATTTATCTGTATCATTTTGCTGAATGCTTGCAATAAGGACGATTTACAACAACCCCTTGGCATAAGCATACAGGGTGTCCCAGTTTAGGTTTTCGTCCTGATAGCTGAAGATTTCTGAAGTTATGCCAAACAAAAAATTGTATTGCAGGGGGCGGTCTATTTTCACTTCTAGGCCGTTAAAGTGAGGAATCTCTAATTTCGAGGTAAAAGTACTTAAAAGGCCGTAGCTTTCTAAGGGATTCAGCTTGAGAAACCGTTGTACGCATTTTTGAAAGTACTATGATCGCCAGCCAAAATTATGGCATTTTAAAGCTAACATTTTGAAAAATCGTTGGACCAATTTCATCAGAAAAATGCGTTTATCTCGAAATCTTCAACTTTCAGATAACTTT
Organism: Volucella zonaria; assembly: GCA_963966105.1. Taxonomy (NCBI): domain Eukaryota; kingdom Metazoa; phylum Arthropoda; class Insecta; order Diptera; family Syrphidae; genus Volucella; species Volucella zonaria. The sequence continues at coordinate 86,572,693 of OZ014530.1, read as the reverse complement.
TTTATCAAAACTTTTGTTTTCTCTTCATTATCTATGATTTTTATGTATGACTTTTCCACTTACGGACAACGAAAGTTATTGCAAACCTCTATTTTATTTAGGCAAATGGGTCACAAAATGTTTTGAAATCTTAAAGCGTACGTTCCAGCGCCTTTAATGCGTCTTAGCTCCGATGCCACTGTATTTATTCTCTCTTGGAGCTCTTCCCGACTTGAAATCGCAGTCAAATAAACCCTCTCTTTTATGGCTCCCCAGAAAACAAATTCATTGGCGTTAGGTCAGGAGATCTAGGTGGCCAAGGAAAAGGACCAGTCCACCGTCCATTAAATTTTTGATTTAAAAACGAAGTTACATTATTGCTACAATACAGTGGCAAGGAGCTCCATCGTGTTGGAAAAAAATTCTTTGCCTCTGAGCAAGAGGAACATTTTCCAGGAGTTCTGGTAACTGCTCTCTCAAAAATTCTAAATAGAATGTTGAATCTAGGACATGTGAAAGTATGGTGAGGATTAAATGCTGCCAAATAGTGGGAATTTCGTTGGTTGGTAATGCCCATTCTCGTAAACTGGGCTTCGTCAGTCCATAAAATTTTTTGAATAAACTGCTCATTCTCATCTTGTTGATGAGCAGCCATTGGCAAAATTCAATCCTTTTTTAGAAGTCCCCTGGCAAAAGTTAACGCGGTTGCCTTGAAGAACTCGATGGATTGTAGTTCTTGGAGTTTGCAATTGTGCTGCAAGCCTTCTGGTGCTAATAGTTGGCTGCATCCTTAAAACATTTAAAATTCTTTCTTCCTCTTCTGGTGCTGTTATGTTAGACATATACTGAGCCGACCGTTGAAAGGCGGTGAAAAGCATTGATCCGACGTTTAGGATATCGCCGTTGGTACTCTAATCTAGCTAAGCCTGCATCCCCATTACAAAGGGCCCCCGCCCAATTATCAAGGCTTCGCCCATCAATGACGTTGTCTAATAAAAAGCGGGGGCAGAGCATATTACTGGTCTTATCGTAAACATCTTCAGATGACGCCAGCGAAGGTTGCTACGATTTGATCAGTTACAAGTTTCCGGTCATAGGTCTTGTTGTTGAGGTACTCGTAGGCTACCATGTGGGAGCGTTGTGGTGGCTGTGGTTTAAACCCAAAGTCGCGGGAAGGGTCTTCCTGTTGGTTTGACTAATTGTAGAGTAGCAAATAAGTACTGGGTGCTGTGACCCAAAGAGCAGCAAGAGCTTTTAGATCGGCCCCGACCCATACCAAGGGTGGAACTTGTGCCTCCAACACAAGTTCTGCTTTGGTATTATACTTTTAATGTAGCTAAGCGATGGCAAGGTGTAGACTGGCTCCCATGGATGTATGGGCATCCTGTAAACTTTAGCCTATACGACAGGTGTTTACGTTAAAAACCTAGAGACTATCCCCATTACAGAAATCATAAACGAAAATTATATCGGCGTATTCGCGAATCGAAAACATTTTCTCTTAGACTTTTGCTAAACACATTACTCGTTCACTCTTAGTCAGTAAATAAAGTAACATTGGAACATTTCAAAAATTTGTCACCGAATAGCAGAAAATTTACGTTGACTTAATGCTCCAACTTTGTTTTACTTGTTAACTGACAGCTTTCAGTTATTTTTTTTTTATTTGAACACACTATTTATTTTGTGACCCATTTGCCTGAATAAAATAGTGGTTTGCAATAACTTCCGTTGTTTGTAGGTGAAAAATTTATACATAAAAATCGTAGATAATGAAGAGAAGACAAAAGTTTTGATAAAAAAGTTAACCTGAAAGTTGAAGATTTCGAGATAAACGCATTTTTTTGATGAAATTGATCCAACGATTTTTCAAAATGTTAGCTTTAAAATGCCATAATTTTGGCTGGCGTTCATAGAATCCGACGAGATTTCAGTATTTTATTAACACTGAAATTCTCTTCCAAAAATGCGTACAACGGTTTCTTAAGCTGAATCCGTTAGAAAGCTACGGTCTTTTAAGAAGTTTTATCTCGAAATCAGAGGTTCCTCATTTTAACGGTCTATAACTTGGAGGGGGGGTGAAAATAGACCCTCCCACGCAATACAATTTTTTGTTTGTCATAACTTCAGGAATCTTCAGCTATCAGGACGAAAACCTAAAGTGGGACACGATTATTCTCCAGTAGTTCGCATCAAAATATTTTGTGCCTCTTGCTTCGAGTGGTTACCATTCAGATTGCATTTCCAGGCACATGGGAGTGGTTAATATGGTGCTCATCTGCCACTGACTCTTGATTATTTGGGGTAAGGACTGAATGCTTTAGAATAACAAACCTATCCCCTGCACCTAAATAAAATTAACAGCGATATGTTGCGTATGTAACGCACTGTCTTAGAGAATATATCGACTTCTTTATCTTACTTAAGCCACGAGAACCCGTTATACTGCTTTATATATCTGAATACAGTACTTTTACTGTAAATGATGGTTAGACTAAGGTTCTGTACTGCAACTTAGAGTGGTATTTTTAGTACAAACTAGAACACCCAAACTTGAGACAATAAGTTGCAACCTTCCAAGCAGACTCACTTGGAATAAAAATCAAAGTCTTCAGTAGTAGGCGGAGGGATAAACGTTGATTTCTGTTGCTTGGGAAGTGCACCCTCTCCCTGATCAACTGAACTTTCTGTGTTAGTGGGCAATCCATTTCTATGTATTAGCTCTAACCTTTTTAATATGTTGTCTTTTGGGGATTCATTTGCTTGTAGTATCGCAATATCCGTTTGTGAAGTAGCCATGTGACAATTCGCATCCATGTTCTGAACGAATAGTGTTGTCAGTGGTCTTGAAATCGTCCCAAAGTCGATTAACCTTTTTTAGAGTTCTTTTGTTCTTCGGTGCAGGGGTTCTTTTCACAGATTGGAAACACATTCTATTTTAGAGCCTTTTTCCTCTTGTCGGGATGCTAGATCGTCCAATGAAGATTCCATGATATTTTAGTTGGGAGTTGTTAGTTTATGGTACCAGTATAAGCCCTGGTAAACGCTTTCGTTACTTTCGTATTTAGCCGTGGTAAACACTTTTATTATTTTGGAATTGCTAAATGCCCCTTACCTCCGGTGGGGGAGGGTTCACCAAAAGTTCAATGTCGGGTGGCTGGCAATCGGATGCCGACGCACTGTAGGTACTGACAGCGCTCAACAATATCTATTCGATACCTTTGACAGCCTAACTGTTGTAGGTGAAACGTCAGCCTGATGTAATGGCATATTACCGTAATTCTATTATGCAGTGAGTTTAAAGCGGCAGAAGGAATCGTACACTCTTAATATGATCCTTTATGGCAATTAACTACGAAGTTAAGGTCAAGTCAGTGCCCTTGCTAATTAGGATAATCTTTTTCAGAAAATGAGCCTAATGATTTCCATGGGCTGATTCACACAGAACAACCAGAAATGGTTGTTCATTTAATAAGAGCGTTACAGCACATAAAATTTCATTTACCCTCAATTGAATTGACTGCTGCAAAACAGGGCTAGACGGTTTTTGGCTGCAGCAATACAAATATCAATACTTTGTCAAGTAAGAAATCTTAATTAAATCAAATGCTCAGGTATACAACTTACCGCCAATCTCAGTCCATAAAGCTCTTCAAACTATTTATAGAGTGTCCAAGGCCTTTTGAAAGTAAACCAGACAGTCACTCATATACTGGTTCTTGCAATCATGGTATATCTAATATCTTGCTGATAGAAGCTCAGCAAATTCACTTCACTTTTCCTCATTTTACAGAGGAATTGGAATAATGGTAAAGAAAATCCTTTAAAGAGTTTCACCTCTTAAATATATTAGTAGTAATTCCCTTCAGACTCGTGTAAGTAACTAAGTCGTGTTTGCAGAGGTTAGTCTTTGGGCTTGTTTGTCCATTAATAGCATTAAAATTGTCGTCAGTGATTTTAAAGTAAAGCTAGGGAGAGAGGGCATCTTTGGTAATACTGTCGGGAAGTATAGTATGCACGAAACCACCTTCAATAACGGAAACTATCTTTTTATCCTCATCTTTCTCCTCTATTGTTGCGTGCGCGCATATAAGGCTAGTGTTGGCAATTTTAGCCTTAATACGGGTTGTTAGTATGCCGGAGACTCAAGACTTCTTGCATAAGACTGCCCCTAATGACAAATCCCCATCGAAATAGGGACTGCATTTGCCGTCGATAACAATAGTGAATATCGAGGTTTTTTAGACTCTTTTTTTCCGGCCCATCCCATCGCATTTTTTGGATGGCAATAACACCTACTTTGCAGCAGTCCAGGGCCCCCGCTACCGCCCCCCTACAGATCCAAAGTTCGTTATCTTCATTTCTTTTGCAGGGGTTGTCAACAGTAGATCCATCCGTATCTGAGACTTGTTGTTGCATCGCAATTGTGGGTTTTTTTTCACTGCAGGGCCAGTTCTATTATAGACGCTCCTAGGGCTCCAAATATGTCCGAGTAACCCGGATAAGGTTGTTGTACCCGCATATACTGCTGTGTCCACACAAGATGCTGATAACCGAATTCCGTGCCGTATGATAATATTATACGTCGTTGCGTCGATAATCTAATTCGACCACTTGTGCAAACATGCAACTGATCCACTGCCGAGTATGCAAAAGCGCCGTCACACTAACCTACTCACGTGCCCGTAATAAATAGGAAGCAATAGTGACTACGAAAGGCAGTGTATTGTATTGTAGTTGTACGACCAAAAACGGAAGATCGACCAATTTCAAAACTTAAAACTCAAAACTGTATTTTATAATTCCTTTCACCACTTGAACCCGCATAACATCTAGTGGTAGTGGTGAGATTACCCATCAAATCAAATACAAATCGCGTGAGTATAAAGTGAAAATTAGAAAAAAAAAGAAAACAACAGTGCAATGAGAAAAAAAAGTACAACAACAAACCGAAAACAGGAATACCACGACCGTTACCAGTCAACATCTACCAGCAACACCATGAAAAAGCGATTACTTTTTTTTCGTAAAACAGTGAAAACAAAATTAATATTAAAAATAATTTGTATCTGTATTCATTCAACAAAAAAAATATAAAAATAAAATTTTAAATTAATAAACTTCCTTTGTTTCAAGAACGCACCAGTCGAACCAAAACCTAGCGTTAATGCTAACATATATGTATGTCGAATTTGAGTTCAAATATATCGCTCAGAAGTAGGACGGTATTCCGAAGAAATTCAATTGAAAAATCGAGTTCGCGAAAAAACCCCATGCCTGTACACTACACTCCACCGAAAGCATTGAAAAAAATTTAGCAGAATAAAATCGGGAATCAGGCAAGACTCTTTATTTTCAAATTGAAAACGAAACGAATCCCTCTAACACAAATATTTCTCCTTCACCACTCCCGACAGAAAATTACTTACAAGCCATTAAATGCATACCCAAGTTTGACGGATCTGCCAGAGCTATATAGAGATCCGTGCAGCTAGTCCATCTTCAGTCAAAGAATGCTATTTCATCAGCAGTCAAATCGGAGTTAGTCGACATCGTGAAGTCTAAGCTCACTGGTAGGGCTTATGTTATTGTGAAATAATGAGTTCCTGGGATTAGAAGATGCACCAATAATCCATTTCAGGAAAACTCGATCATTTCAAGTAATCCAGATGGAGATGGAGACAAAGCTACTCTGAATCGATCGGTGCCTACACTGAAAGAGCTAACTCACTGTTTGAGTGGCCATGGCTCAAGTGGTAGTGTATTGGCTTCCCAATCGGACGGTTCGGGGTTCAATACCAGCCGTGACCGAGAGTCTCATTTTCAGGCAACTAAAATCTCGTGAGATAAATGGTGTTGCCTAAGTACAACATCAAGTCAATTTACACTAATAATTTCGTGTCCCCATTAAATGTTGGATGCCACCCATGGAGCGAAATAGCCACTGAGCCCAAACGTCTTTCTTTCTTTTTCTGTCCCACTTTCCGAAAAACTTAACACATGCTTCGGCATCATATGTGTAGTCATACCCACTTAAGTGTTAGTTCTTTAAAAAATAAAATAAAAATAATAATGCGAACGCGAGTAGCACTGACGAAACTCTGAACAGCAGCTCTGATATTGAATAGTTTCTGCAATGGCCTCATACCCCAAATTAAACTCCTAGTAAAAAGCGCTAGATGCACTGATTTAGACGCAGCTGACGTCATAGCAATGGAAGAGGAAAACCTTCTCACCCCCAGAATTCCAGAGTCGAATAGCGTTTACCAAGAATTGGCGTTCTGACGTTAAACAAGAAAATCGCGGGAGTAATAGTTGCCCTGTTCTTATAGATGCACACGGCGTTATTCTAATAAAAACGTTGCGTGGTTGATGCGTGTGTAGGATGTTATGCAGCATAGTTATTGCACTGCATTACAAAAGACTATCAAACGTGAGGTAACAGATCCGGTAAGAGAAGTGCCAAATGCGATCATACCTTCCCAAGCCGAAAATGTATCGAACGGCGTTGTTATACCATATATGACATTAAGTTTCCGCCTGTTGATAGAGTCGCAGTTTCCAAAGACTTCGCAACCATAAGTGAGTATAGGAGTGATGAGTGTTTTAGTGAGAAGAATTCTTGTTTTTATCGGAGTGAAGGATCAAGTTGCCCATAGGGAGCGAAGGATACCATGAACTTTGCCCGCAGATTTATTGATGTGATCGCTCCATGTTAAGGATTTGTTGAAAGCCATAGCTAGATTTTTAGCGGAATCCACATATTCAATGGGATCGTCATTGAGGTGGAGCGGCGGGAATCGGGAGGTGTTTCTGGCTTTATTAGATATGACAATGCACTTTGACTTTCTGGGGTTCATCATCAGCATATTCTGTTGCGATCAGTTAAACATTGTTTCCAAGTCAGAATTTAACTGGAGAACGCAAAAGTCGATTGAGTCAAGTGAGCAGCTATTTTGTAATTGGGTATCATGGGCATACATTTCAACGGAGGAACTTGTGACAATGGAGGGTAAATCGTTAACATGAGGGTCTCCAATATAGATCTCTGTGGCACTCCACATGAATTGGGAAGAAAGTTAGACATTCCACCATTCACAAATACTGCTTGGTGACGACCTACGAGATACGAAGCCAAAAGTCTCACCGCTGAAAGGGAAAACTGTTATTAGCTTGAGAGTTTATCGCATAATATAGCGTGGTTGACGGTATCGAACGCCTTTGAGAAATCAAGGAGGACTAGAAACGTAAGCTGAACATTATTTAAGTTATGTCTTATGTCGTCTACTACCGTCAAAAGAGCTGTGGTGCAGCTGTATTTAGCGCGGAAGCCGGATTGTTTACATGTCAATAGATGCTTCGCGTTAAGATACATATGGTACGAGGGCGGGTAAATAAGTCCGTGACTTTTGGATTAAAACATAGATTTTTTGATAAAAAAATACTTTTATTTTTCAACGTAGTCTCCCTTGACCTCTATACACTTTGTCCAACGCTTCTCCAATTTTTTTATCCCTTCCAAAAAAAATGATTTGTCGAGGTCCTCAAAATAGGCCTTTGTTTGCGAGATGACTTCATCATTGGAGTCAAATCTTTTTCCACCAAGCCATTTCTTCAGGTTTGGGAACAAGAAGTAGTCGCTCGGAGCCAAATCTGGAGAATAGGGTGGATGAGGGAGCAATTCATAGCCCAATTCATGGATTTTTGCCATGGCAACTGCACATGTGTGCACCCTTGCATTGTCTTGGTGGAAAAGAACTTTTTTCTTGGCCAAATGAGGTCGTTTTTTTTCAAATCGTCATTGAATCGGTCCAATAAGTTGGCATAATATTCCCCATTGATTGTTCTTCCCTTTTGAAGGTAGTCAATGTGGATTATCCCGCGTGCATCCCAAAAAACAGTTGCCATAACTTTATTGGCTGACAAACCCACCTTGGCCTTCTTTGGCGCCGATTCACCCTTAGAAACCCACTGTTTTGACTGTTGTTTGTTGTGATGGATCCATATTTCGTCCACGGTTACAAAACGGCGCAAAAACTCCTCCATATTGCGATTAAACAACGCCAAACCTTCCTGTGAAGTTGTTACACGATTGCGTTTGTGGTCGACTGTGAGCAAACGCGGCACCCATCTTGCGGAAAGCTTTCTCATGCCCAAGTGATCATTAAAAATTGAAACCACTGAGCCATGCGAGATCCCTACGGCTTCCACAATCTCTCGCACTTTCAATCTTCGGTCGGCCAACACCATATCGTGAATTTTTTCGATTGTTTCGGGTGTAGAGACCTCAACTGGGCGTCCAGGACGTTCGGCATCTTCAGTGCTTGTACGGCCACAACGAAATTCAGTAAACCACTTTTTTACCATTGAAATCGATGGTGCAGAGTCCCCATAGTATTTATCAAGCTTAGCCTTGGTCTCGGTAATGGTTTTTTTTCGCAAGAAATAATGCTTAATAAGCACACGAAATTCACTTTTTTCCATTTTCTCCTCAAATTAGTGAGTAGTCTGATAAAAATAGCTGTCAAACACAAACTAACTGACGCAGCAAGTTTAAATTTTGACAGGAGTCAACTGACAGATGCCTGTTGACAGGAGCAGTGTTGCTGTTTCAGTAAAGAGGTCAGAAATTCTTATTGACCCGCCCTCGTATTTATTTGCTTCTGCATAATGAAGAGTTTAGATAGGAATGAAAGTATCGCAATTGGCCGAAAGTCATTACCTGTAGGGTTCTTAGGAATAGGTATTATTTTGGAATTCTTCCAGACTGAAGGAAACACACCTGTAGTTAATATATGATTAAAGATATGGATAACGTACGGTAATATAGTATTATGGGAAGAATAACCTTTATAAACTTGGGGTGCATTTCATCGACTCCGACCAAGTTATATTTAATGGAAAGTATGTAGACTCTCCACCACATCCGCCTGCTCTACAGCAGAAAACTGATGCTGAAGTTGAGGTTGGGACCATTAGGAGGAGGATAAGCAATCGGAGGGGAATACGACACAAAGTTTTTGTTGAGTACATTACCATTGTCAGGAAGGCTACTCTTTTGCTTAGCCACACCAATTTCCTTGAGGTTCTTCAACAACTGTTTACCAGACAATGACGTGTTCAGGCGTTTAGAATAAAGCTGCGTTTTAGCAGTGAGATAGTCGTCTATTCTAAAGCACTTCCATCGGTCATACGCCTCGTCCCGTTTTTTCATAACTATTTGAATGTCAGTTGTAATCCATGAATTTAGTCCACGTCTTGATGTTTTTGTCTTTAGGGGTACGTGATTATTGAAAAGTTGAAGGACTTTGTTTTGTAAGAATTCGACTTGTTGATTAGGTGAGGACATGAAATATAATTGCTCCCAGTGTTTTCCAACACCAAGTAGTCAACATGTCTGAAATCTATAAAATTAAATTAAATGAAACCTAGTAAGTAAAATCGAATGTAATGTAGATAAGGTCGTGTTTTGAGAACGTTATACAAATTTTAACAACAAATTTAACGAACCACAGTAATGGTCAGCCACCCCCAAATAGAAACTATGTTAATACTATACAAAGTAACAGTAACAACAGAAATTCTGGTAGCGATACCAATTTGAGTCGGTAAAGAATATCAATCAAGGTGCATAAATCAGGGGAATCACGACATACCAAACAATAAATATAAAAAATCAATTCCATCCATAAATCGAATACCTATTTTAATTCAAAATCTAACTCTGAATCAAAATCGGTTTTCAAATCCACCAAATCGGGATGCTAAATCCTGAAATCTAAATCAAACTCACTAAATCCAAGCTTAATAAACAAGAATTCCCACTTTAACAAAGTACAAAGCGTAATTATATTTGAATGTGGCATCGTTACTATCAACTTGTTAAAAGATGTCACTACAGAACTGTTCTCATGAATGAATTGAATCGTAAAACAAGATTCAAAGTTAAATCTAGCTCACACTGAAAATCGAAATCCAACTTAAAGCAATTCCTAATACAAAGTCCAAACTCCAATACGGTGCGGGCGTAATTCGTTCCCATGGATATCTCCTGACTCGCATGCATCCCATCTGGTGTCAAGTAGCTTGCGCGTGCATAAACTTCCATGGGAATTATTTATAAGCAAATAATATGATGACTCAGCTGGGAAACTGTCTGTCCGTGTCGAACCAAGTGCGGTACATATTGGATTGTGATAACTACGAGTATAAGTGATCTATCTACATCAACACTAAGCAGCATTGAACTAAATCTGAAATTCATTCATTGCCAAAATATTCCTCACGCATTCCACATAGTTCCAAATAACTTCCCAAGATTTTTTCAGAAAATTCGGTGCGGTAATGGACTATAAAGACAACACGTTCAAACACTCGTACTATCTAGCAGATTTTCTGGTTATTCCAGCAAGACCCGAAAAATGCATAAAATATGGACCAGGTACAGAAAACAAAGATCAAATATATTTAGCATAAGAAATTTTGCCACGAGTATACAGACCTGTTTAAAATAACAGGGAAACAGAAAAAAACAATCATTTTTAAGGATTTTACAAAAGTTTTGAAACTCTCGAGAGATATATGAGTACTTTTTAATTAAAATACATAATTTTTAATCTCGCTCAATTATTACTATATTTTCTATTGTTGGACTTTGAGATTTTTTCAAATTTGTTTAATTTAATTTATTTTTGGGCATTCTGTTTAATTTAATTTAAAATTTGACGAAATTTTAAAAATTTGCTAAAAATTTTAGAGCATTTGTTAAAAATGGGACGTAAAACCATTATTCTGATGAATAAGGTCGCATTATATGAAAACTTTCAAGAACGGAAAGTTCCCTTACTAAGCAAACACCAAAGAGATATTTCGCAATATTCTTTGGAGTGATGAAACCAAAATAAATTTATTTGGTTCCGACAGTGATAGACATGTTCGACGTCCTCAAGGAAAAGTGTCCTACTTTCGGTTCACAAAAAAAAACAGTGAAACATGGAGCGGGAAATGTCGTGGTGTATAGGGCTACTTTGTATTGCACCCATATTTCAAATAAAGGATATCATGATCAAAGGAAGTTACCGTGATATCTTGGAGGAAGTCATGATACCACATGCTGAAGACAATATGCTGTTAAGATGACACTTCCAAGAGGACAACGAGCCCAAGCACTCATCGAAATTTATAAGTGCTTGGTTGCGGGACCATCAAGTGTCGGTATTACCATAGCCTTCTCGGTCCGCCAATCTCAATCCAAATAAGAATTTGTAGACGGACCTAAAAAAATCCTTGGCAAAACAGATATTCCGAAACAAAAAGTAGTTGTGTATTTCGATTGAGAGCCATTGGAAGGCTATTCCAGTAAGCAAGTGGCAAATGCTGTCCTCAAGAACAAGGGCAGTCATTCTGGAAGTTAACTTTTTACTAAAGCTATAAACTAATTACCCAAACAATTTGGTTTAGTTAAAAAGTTCTAATATTTCACTCGGCATTTTCAAAACTTTTCTAAAATCCTTAAAAATGATTGGTTTTCTCCGTTTCTCTATTATGTATTGTATTTTGAACAGATCTGTATATCTCATCAGAGATCACGACATCGTCAGACGGTGTCGGTGCTGAACACTAACAACGAAGACGTTAACATCGAAAATTTAATGAGTGACTACGGGATATATAACTTACGTTACACAACTATCCACCACATAGTAGAACAAAGACTGCAAATATTACGTCCGCAAGTTAAACGGATGACTTGAACTGAGAGGAAAAAAAGTCGATTGAAACGCTTAGTAGAGACTTAACTATCTATCCTTTATTGAACGTGACCAACTAACGTCAATATCCCGAAAGTGCCTGCAGGCAATATCTGTCCATACCGATTACCTGAAACAAGAAATTACGACCCAACTAAACAAAATGCTCCAAGACAACATAATTAGACCAAGCTCCAATCATGGAATGTCCCGAAGAAGGGAAATGAAAAATGGAGAGTTGTAATAGACTCCAATCGCATATCCAATTCCCAACATAAGGACAAAGAAAAACCGGCGGTCAGTCCATCCAGTGGTCACTTCGAGTTTAACCGAATGCCGTTTGGTTTACACAACGCGCCTCCAACATTTCTGAGACTCATGAATGCATTACACTCTGGAATCCAGAAACAAGTTTTTAGTCTACCTCAATGTTATATAGTATATGGAAAGAATTTTCATGACCACAGTAATAAATTAATAGAAGCCCTAAAAGCGTTAGTTATATTCAACTTGAAGCTGCAGTTATCAAAGTGGGTGGGTGGCCGTGGTTCAATATATTGGATTCCCAACCGGACGGTTCGGGGTTCAATACCAGCCGTGCCCGTAATACATTTTTCAGGCAACTAAAATCTCGCAAGATGGGTGGTTGCCTCAAATATAACAACAACTCAATGTACACCATTAAAGGTCATGCCACCCATGGAGCGAATATAATCGAGCCCAAACATTTTTCTCTCTCCAATTTTCCGAAAAACTTAACACGTGCTCCGTCATTTTAAAAGTAGTCATACCCTCTTGAGTGTTAAGTTCTTTAAGAAAAAAGGAAAAAAAAATCCAAATTTTTCCAATCTGAAGTAATGTACTTAGCTCACGTAATCACACCAGACGGCATAAACTATGACTCTGAAAAGGTTGTAGCCATAAACAAAATCTTATCTCCCCAAAATCAAAAACAAATCAAATCATTTTTAGGGTTAGCAGGATTTACAAAGAATTCATCAAAAACTTTTCAAAACTAGCTAATCTACTGAACAAAACTCTTTGCAATGACGTTCGATTTTAATGGGACGCATTTCGTTATGAATCTTTCAGAATACTAAAGAATGATGAAGCCATCGGCCCCGTAATCTAGCAAAGGGATCAAAATGGTAACGGCTTGCCTATAACATACTAAAAAAATAAAAAAATAAAAATATTCTACTATCGAAAAGGAAGCTCTAGCAGTTGTTTGATCAGTCACACATTTTCGACCGTATCTCTTCGGTCGGCATTTTGAAGTCATAAGCCGCTTATATGAATGTTAAACTTCAGAGACCCCTCTTCAAGGATCATGCGCTGGCGCAAAAAACTAGAAGAGTACGATTTTAAGGTATCGCATAAAGCCATACATTTAAATGCAAACGCAGACGCCTTATTACGGTTAAAAATAGCTGGAGTTAAAGTAATCACACGTATCCAGAGTAAATATCGTGAAAAAAACCCCGACAAGAAAATCAAGACATCATGGAAGTTTCAGAACCAATCAAAATTAGGTAAATAATGTAAGAATTTCTTGATACACCCCTCGGCGGTCATCAAGAGTGCTTACTCCTTGAGAATAAGAAAAAAATACAAAGGGAAAAACATGGTAACAAACTGTGATTTCTGCCAAAATAATAAGATATAATCATGTACTAAAGTACCAATGGCCATCACAACAACAGCAAAAACCCCGTCCCAAAAAAATAGCTCTCGATATCGTTGGACCGCACCCAATTACAGAAAACTGCAATAAATACGTACTCACATTTCAGGACGACCTCACCAAATTCCTTCGAGCAATCGCAATACCAAACCAGGAAGCCCAAACTGTTGCCGAAATACCAGTGAAGAAAATTATTTGCACATACGGAATTCCAAAAATACTACTAACCGAACAAGGAACTAATTTCACCAGCGAACTATTCAAATTCAAATGATATAAACCAGTCCATACCATCCTTAGTAGAACGGTGCACTCCTTGGGTGACTATCCTCGTAACTACTGAAGTAAAGACCAAACCAATTGGGGCAAATACCATACTTTGACTACGCCATTTTCCGCTATTACACCACAGAGCACACGAGAACAAACTATAGTCCTTATGAAGCTCTTTTCGGGCCGTTCAAACTAATTATACATAATCTAGGTTTATACATCTACGATTATGCTCATCAGAAATCTTGGTTTATGTACCTAGATCTTCAAAAGGTTAGCTAAAAGAACCCTAATTAAACAGTAACTTTAGACAGAAATGTAAAACATCTATCAGACCTCTACTTAACTACAATTAAAGATTATCCACTAGATCACTGCAAAATGGTGTTGAAGATTTTAAGCAACATTCTGACAACATTGGCCGTCTTGCGCCAATCTCACGTTCTCCCATTAGAGATCTACGCTCTGACCGAAACTAATCTAATTCCCGATATAAAGAATCAGGAATTATTCCCGCCTAGTTTCAATGTTTTTCGAGACGATGATCTTACCCGTCCAAATGATGATTCTCCTTGTCGAAGTGTCCTATTGGCCGTCTACAATGACCTAAACTCTTCTTCAGTCGCTGTTGCTACTTCTTCTAAGCTTGACTCCCTGCAGGTCCTTGTACGTTATGTGTTTTTACATCCTACCGGCACAACCAATCGAATGCTACCAACTCGCTATCGATGCAATTGATGAAATCATCGCATTCGGCGATTTCAATCTACCTCAACTTCACTGGACTCAATCAGATAATGAATCTTTTTTTATCGCAAATCCTAACTCAAGTAAAGAATGTCTCTTCTTGGATGAGCTCACAGACTCCAGCTTATGCCAAGTTAGTGGGGTCCCCAACTACTATATGGGTAGGCAATTAAACCTCATTTTCACCACTGATTCCATTAACTCCTCTGTCTCACTCTGTTCCCTTTCACTATCGACCATTGATAACTTTCACCCACAGCTTCTTCTTTATTTTTTCCACCACTCTCCTATCCACCCCACCCCATCTGCAGCTGCCTCTTCTTACGACTTTCATAAGGCGAATTTCCGCAAAATTAACGCTTATCTTAGTAAGTGTTCTTTTGATTTCGCCAATATGCCCCTTAAAAGTGCTCTCTCTATTTTCTATAGAGAATTATTCAAATCTATTTCTCTCTGTGTTCCCTTTTCGCGCAATAAAACCCTTTCTACGAGCTCCCCGTGGTACAATCGTAAACTCCGCTCTTTACATAATAAGAGAAACAAATTATGGGCAGTTTTCCTCCGATCCAACTCATACCTTCAATTTGCCCAGCTTTATAACGTTCTCTACCAGCGATACCTTGATAGTGCGCAATCAATTCGTTAACTGCAAAAAAAAACTCAGATGGTTTTCCTCCATCCCACTCATACGAAAACATGTCATCAACCGATCCGCATACTACTATAGCCAACTTTTTTCCTAAATTTTTTATGCAATCTTTTGCCGATAATTCTTCGTACCGGATCCCTCTTACTTCAAATACCTACTTAGCTTCCCCATTGGCCCCTCTATTTCTCAAAGTTTTGACCATACAGTAGTAGAAAACAAATTAGAACAACTTAATGATGAATACTTACCCGGCCCAGATGGTCTTCCATCCATATTTCTTAAAAAGTGTTCCTCAATACTGTCCCGCCCCCTTGGAAATCTCTTCCGATTATCGCTCTCTCAAGGTGAATTTCCCCAGATATGGAAGTCTTCTTTCATAACACCGATACACAAAAAGCGATTAAAGAGCGAAGTCACTAATTACCGTCCCATAGCTAAACTCTCGCATATACCCAAACTCCTCGAAAGCATTTTGTACGAAGCCTTAAGCTTCCAGTGCAAATCTCTTATTTCCCCTAATCAACATGGCTTTCTGAAAGGTAGATCAACTACCACTAACCTCGTCGAATTTGTGTCCTCTGTTCTCTCAGCCTTAGAAAGTTGTAAAGAAGTTGACGATATAACAACTGATTTCAGTAATCCTATTGACTAGATATCTCATAAACTAATCCTGTTCAAATTGTCCGTCCTGGGCTTTAAACCCATTTTGCTTAAATGGATATCTTCTTACCTGGATAATCGTTTTTATAGCGCTCGTTTCAGGTCTGTTTTATCGGCCCCTTTCTTGGCCACTTCAAGTGTTCCTCAAGGTAGTCACCTAGGCCCACTTCTCTTCATCCTAACCATTAACGATCTTGAAAGGGTCATTCACCACTCAGCACTTTCTCTCTATGCTGACGATACCAAATTTTTTAAACCTATTTCCTCACAATACGACTCCAGCCTCCTTCAAATAGATCTAAATAGTTTTTCTACTTGGTGCATCAAGAACTGCTTAGAACTCAATGTCACCAAATGTCAGTCGATTACCTTTTCACTTAAGTGCTACAGGTCTACTCCCCAAACTTACTATACGTTCTCCACGGTCAACCTATATCCCTTGTTCACACTATTCGCGACCTTGGCATGTTATGCAACAGGGAGTTTGATTTCCGCCCCAATGGTCCAAAGAATTCTGTAATCCGTACGTGACTAGATCACTATACATCACTTACGTTCGCCCCCTTCTCGAGTACGCTAGCCAAGCATGGTGTCCCTTTCAACGAGTTCATGTAACCCGAATCGAGAGTATCCAGCGCCGTTTTCTTCGATTTGCTCTTCGAGGTCTACCCTGGAACGATCCTCTAATCTTACCTCCCATTCGAGACCGTCTCAAACTCATTAACCTGGATACCCTTGAGGAACTAAGGGACACAGCAGACATTCTTTTCATTCACCGACTCCTCTCTGGCTCTGTCGATTGCATGTCCCTTTACAACTCCATTTTCTTTAATACTAACCTTCGAAATCTACGTTTCCCCTGCCTCTTTTATCTACCAACCACATATGGCTCTAATGAACCAATATCCCGTATGCTGCGTAAGGTAAACTCCAACCTTTCCGTTTTCGATTTTAATCACAGCACACTTTCCCTCAAATTCGATCTCCTTCACCATCCCTAGCCTTAAAACGCTAATTAAATATTTTGTATTTAAATTTTTAAGTCCTAGTTTTTTAAGCTTGGATTAAGCCAAATAAATGGGCGCGTTAGCCCCCACCAAAAAATCAACATTCAGCAGAATAATAGAGAATTAGATAGCACACTAGTAAAACAAGCGAGACAAGGAAGAAGTACATTCATGTGAAGTGAAGGCGGGTTGTTCAACGGTATAGAATGTACTCTAAGGTTCTAATTTGGTATAATGAATGCGCATGATGCGAATAAGTTAAATAATGCGTCACAAAACTTAACCTTGCACTGAATCAAGAGAGTATATATCATATATCAGAAAACCATAATTTCGAATATTATGACCAAATCAATACGACACATGAACAAAAACTTTAAACCCATCTCCGAAGAAATTCACAAGAAACACAATAAAGCTAACGCATCTTATTAATTTCGAAAGAACCGTACATATCTTCGATGAATTAGCAAACACAGTATCTCTGTGGGCTTCAAATATTTTAGAAAAACAAGCCGAAAACAAAATTAGGCCCATTTCTAAGCTCCAACATATTTGTCTCGACACTGAAGCAAATTACGCATATCGTAAGATTCCCTGAGAAAATATCAAGAATGAATATACCGATAACAAACTCAATAGCAACTAGGACACCACCCTACGTAAATAATAATTTCATGATACAAGTCAGCATTCCCCCAGTTAACGAAGAATTCCAATTATTCAAGATTACATCACTCCCAGTACGAGTGAAACAACACATTTATCGATTCGTATCTGTCGGCAATGAAATCATTGCAATGAATGAAAATTACAGACGATAAATTTTCCTAAACAGAAAAGACCTCAATAAATGTACGACAGTATCCGCAAACTATCTTGTATGCCAGCAAAATTTCGTGATACACAATCACACTAATTTGTGGAAACGCAAATCCTTCGACTTGTGAAACCAAAGTGTTCAAATTAAGTCACGAAATCTGAGTCAATGTAATGTGCAAAAACTCATGGTTGTACGTCATACCTGAACACACTAATGTAATTCGTAAGACTATAACTGACGAGGTATATCTTCAAGCATCGAATGAAACATACAACTCCAACCCGATGATTTACTACTTCGAGAACTCATTGCTGACAGAAACAGTAGACAATCTCCCAAACCTACCCCAGATATCCTCCCAAATAACACACAAAGAAGGTTTCGATATAAATATGTAGACATGGCATCAGACTAAAAGATTTAACCAACAAAAATAAATGTAATACTATGGTCATGTTAAATCACGAGACTATGTTCACAAAGACAAATGTAGTAACATTAATAACTACACTGTAACTCTATTTGTAATTTCAGTAGTAACATTACGTAAATATTTAAAAATCAAATTATCAATAAATAGGACAATGAATCAAATTTGCTGACATACGACGAAAGTCAGTCTAGACTCTAGAGGTATCACCGAAAACGGCAAATCGCCCAAATTATTCCGGGTTTTTACTTCACCGTCCATTCCATCTGGAGCATTCATCCGCTGTCATGTTTACATTGCTGCTATTTTTGTCTCCTGGTCAGGTCATTGTGTAGAAACAGTTATTGTGCAACACTGACATCTATGCCTATCCTATTTCTACAGCTCCCATCCACCTTCATACATGATCTAACGCCTTTTGAACTTAAGAACCTGTTGCTGGAGTACTACGGTGAGGTTTATTTCAAGAAGGCTATAACATAGACCATGGACAGAGGTAGGTAGGTAGGTAAGAGTGGCTGTTGGAAACACCAACCCACTTAGTCCTATTGGCCCATTGTGATGCCATGTAGATCTATGATCCTTTTACTAATGGAACCAGCTCGAGCTTACAATGAAGCGTAGGAGGCTGTCTACGTCTATATATTTTCGGTCATTGTGGAAGAAAGCTCCTAAGTGAAGTTTTCTTCTCTGGGAGAGAGCTGGACAAGTGCAAAATAGGTAGAGGATTGTCTAATCTTCCTCCTCGTCATTTGTAAAAGCGCCAAGCCTTCTTGCGTGCTTGCCTATAAGGCGTGTCAAGTGATGGCACCTATGATGGCACTGAGATGCTTCCTCTTAAGAAGGATAAGACTCTTAGAACTTTGGCAGGTCTGTTTATTCGCTAGACATGTTGGTCCAATAATCCACCTAAGGCCTGTTCTTTTATTGGCATCCAGCTTTAATATTAATTTGCACGTAGCGATTGGTATACCTATGCTACCCTTTTCCGGTAGAATAGGTAGAATCTTTCCAATTTTGGCGAGTTCATCAGCTCTATAGTTCCCTGGAACCTCACTGTGGCCCAGAGACTGGATAGCTGTTTGATGATCCTCAAAGATGCGGATATCCATTACAGTTATCACGTTTTTCTTCAGCCAGGATAGAACTTCTTCAATCGCCAAAATTCCCGCCTCGAATACGCTACAGTGATTTAGAAGACAGTAAGAGATGCTTAGATCTAGCTTATCTGAGAAAACACCGCCACCAACCCCGCTATTGGTTTTAGATTCATCTGTGTAGAATTTTTTTTTTTTTAATTTAGTTTATTTAGTTTATTTATTCAGTTTTCATTTTCAACTTAAAATAAGAACAATTACAATTTTTAAAGGAATAAATAATAGCTATCCTTCTGTAACTAGAAAGTTAGTGTTGGATGGTGCATTTGTAAATTAAAATTTGCAGTACTAATAAACTGTAAACTGTCGCAATATATAATACTCGTAGTATAGTATATCAATATTTGAGAAAAAAAAAGGATAGCAAGAAAATGATATATATTATATTAATAATAAATTTTCAACAATAGTTATCAATACAATTTAAGTCAATCGTAAATAGCCAGTCTTTTACCATTTTTAAGAAAGATTTAAAATTTAGAGTTTGCCTTATAAACAGAGGTAATTTATTAAAAGACCTAGGAGCTGCGACAGTACGAGTATAAAAGTTAGAGAAATGAGTTTTGTGAGCAGTGGGTACAGTGACTAGCTGCATGTTGTTTATTCTCAGGTTATACATGTAATTGCGAGTTTCTGCTGGGAATATTGCAACTTCGTTTAAAAAATTCTTCAAGTACTTTAAAAATATAAAAATATCTCATTCCTTGTATAAAGGCCAATTTTTGGTATAGCGATTTTTGTTGCAGATAAAGCAATTGCATAGGAACTACCCCAACTAGGTAACCTATACTGTAGTTTAGAGTGCGCAAGGCCATAATATAGCATATTGATTTGAGAATCTTTTTAGAGCAAAATCGCTTTAAGAGTTACATTCTTCGTGTTATAAGCATCAAATGATTTTTAATATTTTTACTATGGTAAAAAAAACCGCATGGCTCTATATCTTCTAGTTTTTGAGAAAATTGAAAATTACTAAAACTATTTTTTATAAGACGTTTTTTTTTTTGTATTTATGGTGATCTCACTTTGAGGATTAATATTGATGATAGGGTCATCTTTGTAAATAAAGTACAGCAAATCATTTAGCATGAGCCAGAATGCACCACGAGGAGGTAGATTTGCATTGCACTCCCTGTCCCAGTCAGTCAGTTTGTGAGTAAGTTAGATGTTAGTTAAGAGTATTCAATTAAATGTTCAATGTACGAGTACATATTAAAAAGGTATGTAAGTTTCGTCAATGAAGTCATCGTCCGTACTGGTGTCAATATCGAGTTCGTTGAGTTCGTCGATGATGGTGAAGAGCCGAGGTTGTTTTGGTGGTAAAATACCTTCTAAGTGCTCATTGTGAACGGTCGGAGGGTCGAAGTCCTTCAGTTGCAAACCCACACTTTCTTTACCTTTGACAAAATCTGGATTCACTTTTTTTTTACGTCAATTAAAAATTCCGTGATTTGGGAGCCCATGTCTGTCGTCCTTATAATTTTTTCAAGGCAGTGTTTCCGGTAAAAGAAAAGTGCCATATATTGGTGAAGGTGCTGCGTTGTATTGCGGCATAAAATTGATTTTTTCAGAAGCTTGTTCTGATTCTCAAGATCATTTATAGTATTGGTTGCATCGGTCTTGTCAACATATTCGCCTTTGCTGTGGTTTGTAATTTCATGAGTCGTAGAAGTAGGAAATATTTTCTCAATATCTATGTATTGGGGTGCGCTGTCGGTATAAATACGACTGCTGTTGGAGTTAACGTATTTGTGTATATAAGGCCACAAGTCTTCTTTACTTTTGGAGTTCACTTTAAAGAAGCGTTCGACCTTATCTTCTTTACAAAATAACCCCAACAGTACGATTTTCATTTGTTCGGTTACACGGCCTCTGTGGTATTTCCTTTTTGTAAGAAAGGTCTCGTCGATTTGTACAGTTTTTCCTTCGCCGCCAATGTTAACATCGACGTGAGATGCTATTATTTCGGCTATTTCACGACAATACTTATAGTAATCTACTCGTATTATAGTAGATTTACTAAGCTCATTTTTATTGTCGTGATGGTGCCAAGCGATTATATGCTAATTTTAAAATAATAACATACATGTAATAATATTTTTAAAAAATCCTTAAGGTTTAATTAATTTACCTGAAAAACCGTGTTCACAGGCATTTTGATAACAAAAGCGATAATTATTGCAAGCACCTCGCGAATCTCTAGCCGACATTGAAGTCCATGGAAAAATGTACCGATAGATGGGTTGATTGTATTTCTACAATATTTGTCACCTTTTTTTTTTAGAGCTTTTCTTTGAGCATCGCCACATCCAACCGAACTTTATATTTCTACACTTTCCTACCTTCATAGGTAAGTTGCAACACAGTGGGGGAATGGATGTTTTAGTGGGAATTAAACCAGATTCTTCTAAAAATTCAATGCCTCTTTCGTTGGTCGACACTAAATCTCCGAACGAACAAAACACTGAGAAGTTATTTAGTTTAGGATGGATTAGAGGATGCTTAGCCGCTTAGCTTATTCACAAAAAAATATCACTTGATTCGCACTACGGTTGAACACAGAATGATCTTTGTGAATATCAATAACTACACGCCTTATCACAAAAAGAAATAACGGTATAAAAGCCAAACGTTTGTTCGGTTATATTTTTGCATCATTATCAAGTGCACTACATATTACATACGTACAAACATAGATATTTCGCAAAGTAAATAATTTACTGCAAAATTGGAACATGTGAATTTTCAATAATGCGAATTAGTGAAACTTTGTTATTAATGGGAACTTTGTAATTTTGTGATGAGTACTGGGGATGAAGAGTATTGATGACATAGGCGCCTGCCTGACGAAAAGCACATACCCCGACACGAAGTTACGTGAGCGGGACCTGCCGCCTGCGGAAAGAGAATTGAAATCCCTCAATCCCGCGAAGCTGGTCACCCGTGTACTCTCAATTAACAAAACTATTGATATAGGCGTCCTACATAAATGCCAAAAAAACAAAACTAAAGTTGTAATTTCAATTTCAATTTGCTCAAAAACTAGAGGACATAAAGTCATGCGGTTTTTTGTGTTCGATTCAGAATTGAATTGGATACAAAAAACCAATTTGGCACATTATTTCACAATTTTGAGCAATATTGTTTTTACCAAGAATTTGACTTTGAATATGAATTATTCAAAAGCTATTCAGGCGAATAATTTGATATAAATTTTATATTAAAGAACAAGTTTCGGGCTTTCATATTCTGTATAGTACTTTATTATAAATGTTACCATTGTTTTTTAATATTTTTTTTTCCATCTTAAGTCATTTGTTTTCAAATTGCCCATAACTCCTAAACGGGATGAGATGGACCCCCCTCCCATAGTAAAAAACGATAGTTTGTAACTCCTCTACAAAATACCGTTATCAATTCTTGGCGCCAAAGTTATCGTACTCGTACCTTCTAAGCCTGTTCCATTTTCATTGCCCATGAGAACTTTATATTTTTCTTATGAAAATAACAATGACAAAAAAATCAATGAGTTTGCAGAAAAATCCACAGATTTTATGATACTTGGAAAAACCTGCAGCAGTTAAAATTTATAAAAAAGGGTTTTTTTGCTCTAAGCTCCAAAGGCTATGAATAAAAAAATGATTTTGTGTGGTCTTAGGTAGTTTTTAATTTATGTGCATACTAAAACAGTTATAACAGCTGCTCAAACTGTCCTCCTTGGTTTTGTTTGCTTGCTAGAGCCCGTTTTTGGATTGCACTGATGACGCATCGAGAATACGATCTTCCAATTCAATTAAAGTTGCTATTTCGGTTAAATAGACAAGTTCTTTCATTCTTCTCCATACAAAAAAAAACAGTACTGTTAGGTCAGGAAATCTTGCTGGCCCGAACGGGTCCATTTCTACCTATCCAACGGTTAAGCGAATTCTTAACCTCGCGACCATAGTGGGCTGGAGCCGGTGCTGAAAATATGATGAAGCTAGTTGAATCAGTGGAATGTCCTCCAATATTACTGGTAAATCATTTCGCAAAAACTCCAGATATTTTGTAGAATCCAGCCTAGGTGGTAGTTTGAAGTGGCCGATTAGCTTATTTCCAAGTACACCTGCCCACATATTGACGCTGAATTTGTATTGAAATGATTTATCTCGCATGTGGATTATCTTCAGCCCACATATGAAGATTTTGAAAATTTGTGATACCATCTCTTGTAAATTGAGATCCGTCCGTCCAAAAAATTCTGCTAATAAACTGGTTGTCACCCACGCTCCTCTCTAGCAACCAGTTAGAAAACTCAAGTCTCTTTTCCAAATCATTGGGAAGCAGTTCTTGTACAGGTGTTTGGTGGTATAGATAAAGATTTTCTCCAAGCAGTACATTAGAAATTTTATGTCTGGAAACATTGAATTACAAAGCTAAGTGTCTGATGCTGATTGATGGATCAGTTCTAACAGCGTCCATTATTTTTTCATCAGCCGAAATCCTTCTTACTTGTGGAGCTCCCGCATTCGGTAGTGTATTTGAAAGTATTTATAAATACTCTTTTATTAGGAAGTTGTCGGTTAGGATAAAGTTCATGGTATCTTTGTCGCGCACTAGTTGGTCTTCCATTTCATAGCCCATAAACGTAATTAATGTCTGCGTATTTTTTGTTTATAAATGCTGACATATCAAACAGCGTTTCTAAACAACTGTAGCCTTAACGTAAAAAATTAAACTGATGAATTAATTTTTTTCCTAAACTTTTATACCATTTCTTGTAAGGTATATTTTCCAAATAGGCTTTCATACCCTAAACCTAACTCTTCTGAGAACTGTTAAGGAACAGGGTAAGGAAATGAGGATTTTAACAGGTAGTCAACTAAAAGAGCACGCTTTAAAACTCTTTAATAGTTATGCAATCTTAAAAAAATATTGGAAAATTAGTAATTCATGGAAAACCACTCTTACGAGTATGTATTGTCAGCTGTTGTTAGAAACGTTAGTAAAAAATCGTAAATTCCTTTTTTTACCTGTTGCAAGTTTTTCCCAGCATCATAAAATCTGTGGGGTTTTCTGCAAACTCATTGATTTTTTTTGTCATTATAAAAAATAGTAAAACGTTATGTTAATTAGGCATTTTCTGGAGAAAAGTGACCTCAAAGTCAAAAATTAGCATGGGTAATGGAAATGGAACAGGCTTAGAAATTGGACATCTAAAGACTCAAACAAGATATCAACTTTGTTTAAACACCTTTATTAAGTCTGGTGTTTCTTCTAAAAATAAAGTCCTACACGAGGTTTTTACCATTAGTACTAACAGAGCAATTTCCGTTAACATGGGCCAGGGTACACCAAAGTAAGTCCTTTTTTAAATCCTCGATAAATGATGTCAACATTGGAGATAGACCCTTACAGTAGAACGATTTTTTTCTTAGAATATGCCCAGGAATCATTTCCCAAATTATCGTCATCGAATTAGGGAACACCCGGTATAATTTGCCTAGTAATATATCGTGATCAACCAAGTCAAACGCTTTTGTCATATTAATGAAGAGGGCCGTATTAGATTTATTATCATTTAAGCTGCCATAAAGATGGTTGCATAGCCTAAGAATTGCATCTTCGGCTGACTTCCCCGAGGGGAAATCAAATTGATTATTGCTAGAAAATCTTATTTAATTTAGAAAAGAAGTAATTTTATTTACCATAAGTTTTTCAAATATTTTTGAAAAAGTAGGAAGGATTGATATAGGTCTGTAGTTAGACATATTTGTTTTATCTCCTTTTTTAAAGAGTGGAATAACCTCAGAACATTTAAATTGTTGTAGGAAACAGCTCTGTTCCACGGTTAAGTTAAATATATAACTCAAAACATCTGAAACATTAAAGGCAATTTTCTTAAGAAGATTACTAGATATTTTATTCCATCTGACGTGCAAGAATTTTTATTCTTTAAAGATAAAATAGCTCTGCATGTATCAAAAGAGGTGATAGAATTAAAAGCAAAACTATTTGGATGTAAGAATTCAGTATTTATATACTGTTGCTTAAAACAATTACAATAACCACTAAAATTAATAGACTGATTCAATGTTGCAGGTATTTCTGTAAAATATTCATTAAATTGGTTGGATATATGTACTTTTAAAATCTGTAAGCATTATCAGCTACAATGGTTTCTATTATATTAGGCTTAGAAGTTCTCCCTAAAATGCTGTCGATTGCTTTCCATTCTTCTTTAATATTGGCCTTTAATTTTTCAAACAAGTTAAAATAATATTGGGTCTACAAGTAAGTTTCCAGCGTTTGTCAGAGATGGCGCCACCAGTGGATCCCGGGCAGAAATGTCAGACCCCATGTGTTTTATTTGTAGGTTTTGTATCTGTCAACAACTTTGCAGCGTTATATTTGAGCAGTTCTATCGGTGTCGTACATTTTATCGAGCAAAATCATGGCAAGCTTCCAGTCAAATAAACGTCATTTGCGGGAAGCGCTGCTTTTATTCTTTAATATAAAGAAAAGTGCGGTTGAGGCCTATCGTTTGCTTTCGGAAACTTATGGGGCGGAATGTATTGGTGAATCGACGTGCCGCGAGTGGTTCAAACGGTTCAAAAGTGGTGATTTTGGAGTTGAAGACAAAGATCGCCCCGGAAAGCCGAAAAGTTTTGAAGACGAGGAATTGGACGCTTTACTGGGTGAGGATCCGTGTCAGATTCAAGAAGAACTTGCTGCATCATTGGGCGTCACGCAACAAGCCATTTCCCTGCGCCTAAAACCACTGGGATTCATTCAAAAGGTTGAAAACTGGGTGCCGTATGAATTGAAGCTAAGAGACGTCGAACGGCGATTTTGCATGTCCGAAATGTTACTGCAGCGGTATAAAAATAAATCATTTATGCATCGTATTGTCACTGGTGATGAGAAATGGATTTATTATGATAATCCTAAACGCAGAAAATCATATACAAAGCCCGGCGAGCCCGCCCAATCGACGCCGAAACGAAATATTCACGTGAATAAGGTCATGCTCTGCATATGGTGGGATCAAAAGGGTGTCGTATACTACGAATTGTTTCCGAGTGGTGAAACCATCAAAGGACCATTATATCGAACCCAACTAATTCGTTTGAAGCGGGCATTAAAAGAAAAACGGCCAGAAACCATCACGACAACGCTCGGCCACATGTTGCGGTTTCGGTGAAAAACTATTTGGGAAATAGTGGATGGGAAATTCTGCCTCACCCGCCTTACAGTCCAGACTTGGCACCATCTGACTACCACTTGTTTCGTTCGATGCAGAACGCTCTTACGGGAATACGCTTTAGCTCAGTAGAAGAAATCAAAAACTGGCTCGATACGTTCTTGGGCTCGAAAGACGAGAAATTTTTTTGGTCCGGAATTCATAAATTGCCAGAAAGATGGGGGAAAGTTGTAGCTTCCGATGGACGATACTTTGAATAAAGCATTGTAATAATGTTTTCATAATAAAACTTCAAATTTTGGAAAAAAACGCTGGAAATTTACTTGTAGACCCAATACCTTTCTCGAGTCAATTCAAAGCGCTTACAGCTTTACAAAGTTAAAGGTAGTATTTTTTTAATTTTTCATTGTTTGGTTGTTTTTTTAGCTTTATATTTATTTTACTCTTTTTGTAATCTGCTTAAGGAGAGCCCCATTCATTCAAGGCTTGAGAAATTTATTTCTAGTAGATTTTTTTAGGGATATAGAAGTGCATGATTCTATATGTTTTTATAGAATTGAAAAAAAATAGGGTTTGAAATAGATGGTTCTCTTTCCGAATAAACCTCATCCCAAAATTCATGTTTCAAAATATTTTGTAATGAAATACATATAATCTATTGTATAATGCTTTTTTGGTTTGAACTACTAAAGTAGATTTCTATATATTTTCTGACTCATATAATAAAACGATCATTTTGTGATCAATAATCCTTAAAACGAGAACTCTTTCAGAAAGTTTTAGTTTATTACAGATTTTAAACTAGATGAAAATGTGGTCAATGCAAGTATTTGAAGATTCTGTTATAAAGGTATGGTCATATATATATTACATTTGAGATAAAGCCATAAGGAACAAGTACTTATCAGTGTCAATATTGGACTCGTTAGAAATATCAATATTAATATCATCAATTAAAATTAAATTACAAGTTTTGTTCATACAAAGAATTTACTTTTACTAAAGACGTACAATCTATACAAGCACAACACTGTATAGTTTAATACTTCGAAAAATTGCTAAATCCACCAGTGGACCGGAATGAAATACAATTTGCACTGCCGTATTCCGAAGTAAACTCCTTAGACTTCCCCATAACCCTACAGGAAGTGGAAAGATAGTTGCCGCCTCAATAAGGCTCTAGAGGAAGATCATATGGCTTATGAGTTTTTCAAAAATGCAAATGACCACTTCCTGCAGAAGCTCACGGAAACGCACAACTATATGTATATTTACAACCGGCGAAGTTCCAGAAGTTTTCAAAAAAAGTATAATTTTCGCGATTCTCAAGAAAGCAGACCCAAATGATCCATCCAACTATAGAGGGATTTCGTTTCTAAATCAGGAGTCATCAGGAGTCATCTTGGAGTGCTTAACAACCTGGATATGTGAAAAAGACTTGCTAAGCGAGTTTCAAGCCGGGTTCCGTAGGGAGTACTCCACGATTGACAACATATTTACTCTCACAAAACATCGCTCGGATTTACTTGGACCGAGGAAAAAAACTATACGCTTTCTTTGTAGACTTTAAGGCGGCTTTTGACTCCATCGATAGAAGATCACTATTTCTTAAACTCAGCAACATAGGAGTCTCAACAAAAGTTCTAAAGGTACTGCAACAATTTTACGAAGGCAATACAACGGCGGTGTGGGACGGGAATATCTTGTCTAATCGGTTCCGAACAAACCCTGGAGTAAAGTAAGTATGTCTTTTGAGTCCTCTTCTGTTTTCAATATTTTTGGATGATCTAGTTGAATTTCTCCCAGGGGGGTTGCTATTAAGGGATTTCCTATAAAACTCTTCGGAGTTCTGGTCACCTCATAGGCATCCTTTAAAAAACATCTGCTAGTGAAACTGAAAGAATCTAAACGTGCGATTAATTGCAACTGGAAAGGAATTCTGGAGAAAAGGAATAATGTTGCACCAAGTGTGAAGTACAAGATTTTCGAGGCGGTAATGAAGTCAAGAATGTGCTATGCAGCACAAGTGTGGGGGGCTTGGCATTTTGAAGAGGTAGAAAAACTCCAAAGATACTTCCTTAAGAAACTGTTTAGGCTGGCTGAAAATACACCAACTTACATGTTACATCTGGAAACTGAACTACTAACGCTACATATCTTCACGTATATCAGAAAAGATTTTTGCTCAAGCAAGTCATCGTCTTCCCCAAAAGGTTGCTATGTATCTTAAAAACCGAACGCACACTGAACGAAATGTTTAAAAAAATCCACTACTCAAGACGGGAGCTTTTCGAGACGCAAAGTCAACACAGCCAATCAATATCCACGTACAGAATACTACAGCATGAACTTGGGGAAAAGAGCTACTTTAATGACCGGAACAGCGTAGAGTTCATCTCAACAATATTCAAAGCCAGAGACGAACTTTTATACTTGAATTAGGTATATGCCATACAGAAACAATGGAGGAGACGAATGTACACTGTGCAATCTGGGAACGAAGGAGGATGTCCAGAATTTTATTGGAACGTGTCCAATCAGGAAATCCTTTTGGGGAAAAAATGCCCTATCACTAAATGAGATCACAAACATCCTAAACGGCGCAAACTGGAATACTTTACACAACTTTCTAAAATGTGCATCGAATTATAGGCTACAAATTATAAATGAAACTTTTTAGTAATTACAAATTTATTAATTCCTTTCTCTCGGCTGACGGCAAAAGCCAACGCCTATTTTTGATATTTTTGTTTAACTTGTAAATATTGTAACAGAATAAACACATATTACTACTATTACTACTTACTGTATAGTTTTCGTTTTGATAACAAACTGAAACATCCGCGCTACGTATGACAAGTTTGGAGAACTTGTGATCAATACTCTCATCAATATAAACTGCAACGCCACCTGACGAAAGATTCATTGCAACAACTGAAAAGAGCATAACCCGGTATATTGGACAATTTCATTTCATTGACTCGTCCTCCATGAAAGGCTTTGTGAAACCAAAGTTAAAGTATGGTATAATCGATGTTCTCTGGGAGGATTCCTAATGTATTCAGGGTGTTAGCGTGGCCAAATGAATTAGGGGTACCATGTCGACCACCACAAGTGCACATGTCATCTAGTGCACTCGTAATTTCTCCTGTGCTGTACACCGAAAAAAAAAAAAAAAAAACCCCCGCAGTGTAAAAAAAAACCAAACCATTGCGCGCGTGTGTAAAAAAAAAATAAATAAATAAAAATAAAATAAATTAACGTGCAGTGCAATTAATTAAATTAAAAAAAAAATAAGTATCCCACCTCACCCGCTCCTGGTCGTAGTACTTGCACTCGGTCACTGCTGTTACTGTAGCGGGTTGTGAGTGAAAATTTTGTTGGTGCACTGTTTCATATTGTTGTAAGGGCATAACACCTACCGCAATTTGATTCGGTAAATCATCGTCAGAATTTTCACTTCGCAGCCTTGCTTAGTATCGTCGGTGTTTGTGTTTACTGTGTTTCTTTGTAATTATGACCAGAGAATTCAGGATGATTGTAGGCAATATACGCGGGCTAAAAAGTAATCCCTTATCTGCGTACGCCTACGTCTGTAAGTACAGAGCAGCTGTTTTGGCACTTAGCGGAACACAGGTAGATCGCTGCCCACACCTCTCAAATCACTCTGATCTGAAGCTACCCGGTTACGAACTAGTGCAATTATTCTTCCCTCACGGCGGTCTCGCCATTTACGTGCATAGTGATGTAGCTTACCAAACTCCACCACAATGTAGTCCAGACCAACCCGACAGAGGAAAACTGAAAAAAGTTCAAACGGGCCAGAAATGACTGCAACGTCTTTCTCAAGCGTGTGAAATTCCAATACGACCAAAAACTGTGGCACAAAATACTACAATGTCCCAAAGGTAGTAAAAATGTTTGGTCGTTCGTCAGAAACATTAGAAATTCTGCCTCATCCTCCATCCCAACGCTCATTTACAAGGACATTCCAGCTGTCAGTTCTTTAGACAAAGCCAATCTGCTTGGTGCACACTTTGCGGCTAGCTCAACACTCCCAGATTGTGCTTTGTCTCCGCCTACAGTTGAGTGTAGGGACGAATCCACTTTCGCACTCGCATACTAGCAACATACATAAATCCGCTGGTCCAGATGGTATATCTCCCCTTCTTCTGAAGAGGTGTTCTTCCACACTGGCAAAACCACTGCGTAAGCTTTTTCATCAATCCTACTCTTTAGAACTCTTCCCGAGCAGATGGAAAACAGTATTTGTCCAGCCCGTCCCTAAAAAAGGCGAATCTTCTTCCCTCTCCTCCTACAGACCCATTGCACTTACGTCCCTTCTGACGTCAGCTCATGAAATATCTCGAAACAGGAAAACTTCTCAATGACCGGCAATATGGTTTTCGTAGCAACAGGTCCACTGGTGATCTGATGGCATGGCTCATCAAAAGTGGAACCAAAGCGTACATCATTCTGGCGAACGCAAGATAGTTGCACTTGATATTTCTAAGGCATTGGACAGAGTTTGGCATCAGGCTCTATGGTCGAAAATGCGTGCTTTTGGTATCGATGACTCTCTTCTTCAATGGATTAGAAATTGTCTTCCGGAACGTTCAATTCAAGTTGCCTTGGACGGTTTCAAGTCTGATATTCACAAAATAAATGCTGGTGTGCCCCCAGGGCTCCCTTCTGTCTCCGACAATCTTTTTACTTTTCATTAATGAACTCCTGTCTGCTACTTGTAATCCAATATATTCCTTTGCTGATGAAAGTACTCTCTGCTTTTCATATTCTTTCCCGGACTCACGACCCTGCTCTTCGGCTGTAAAACGGGAATGGCAGCGTATGCTAAGCTTATTAAATTCCGATATTAACAGTAGAATTTAATGCTTCCAAAACTCAATGCTGTCTGCTGTCATTAAAGCGAAATTCAAATACCCAGCCATTATCCATGAATGACACTTGCATCGTCGAAATCGATAAACTTTCCATTATCGGTATATGTGTCAGTAACAACATACGTTGGAAAGAAAACATATTCGATGTCGTCAAAAATGCCCTCATCTGGTAAGATGCTCCTCAAACATCTCTGCACCTGCTAGATAGGATTCAAAACCGTGCGATAAAATTCATTGGTGATACTAATACCAATTAATCAATTGACACCCTCGAACACCTTCGTAATGTCAGCTGTCTCACTTTGTTTTATCGCTATTTCCACCACCAGTGCTGCATTGAAACCGCCAGTAGCATTCTACCCATTCAAACTTTCAACCGTAACACCCGTCTCGCTATGAATGCTCATCAGTATACCCTCAAGCCCATTTTCGGACGTACTCTAAAATATCGTGATTCTTTCCTAAGCCGTACAACTCGCTTATGGAATGCCCTGCCGATCTCTATGTTTCCTAGTCGTTATAATTTACAAACATTTAAAAACAATGTACATCGAAACTTGTCTTTTCTTCCTCTCTAAATTTCCTTCGCCCTCGCTGTGTACGAACATTTAAAGGGTACAAAAACCCCTTAAGCGCGCCCTCATTATAAAAAAAAAAAAAAGATTTGTCCACTGTGTAGTCACTTTAAGGCGAATAGCTGCAATCGCAGCTACATGCCTGCTGATAATATCGTGGGGTGTAACATACAACAGAATATCGAATGCCGCTGAGGGAGTAGACCGTAAGGCTCCGCTTATTCATAGACATGCTGTTCTTTGGACTCTGCTTAGTTTAGTGCATTTGACTGCATTGTCTATGGCCGTACACCAGACGAAAACCGCGTATATGAGTATCGGTCTTATGACCGAAATGTATAGCCAGTGGGTTATGCGGGGTTGAAGGCCCATTTATTTCCAATGGCTTTTTTGCCAGAGAATAAAGCTATTGTAGCTTTATTGACTCTTTCTTGAATGTGAGGTTTCCAGTTTAGTTTCCTGTCAAAAATGAGACACAAATATTTTGCTGTATCGGAAAAGACTAAAGAGGTACCGTTTATTGAAAGAGGGTGTGTAATTGGAATTTTGTATTTCTTGGAGAAGAGGACAAGAGTAGTTTTATGGGGGTTTACTCCCAATCGACAGCGATCAGCCCAACGGGTTAATTCGTTGAGATTTAGTTGGTATTAAGATGCCTACCTGAGACGGCTATAGCAACGTTGCCCGCATAGGCAATCACCCTGCTACCACCCGCTTCCAGGTATTTCAGCAGTTCATTAACCACTAAGTTTTAGAGAAAGGGAGAGAGGACACCTGCTGACACATCTTTTAGTAGAAGCCTCACCCAGTTTGGTGTTGATTATCCTGCTATTTAGCATAAGACTGATCAACTCCGCAAGTGAGTTGTCTACCTGCAGAGTTGACAGAGCCGTCGTGATTGCGGATGTGTTGACATTGTTAAAGGCACCCTCTATGTCCAGGAAAGCAACCATTGTGTACCACGGACAAAACGCGAGAAGGATTGTGACAATTTCCAAAATTGCTCAACGAACTTCCAGCGAACTTAAGAAACGTTTTAAATGTTGAAGTCAGAAACGAACTCTCAAAAGACTTCGTTTTATCTTAATATTTTATGTAGAAAAAATATATTCTCTATGAACTTACACTACCACTAACTACGAGTAGAAATTATATATTTTCTTGAATTCATAAACTAAAACAAAATTGATATGCAATCTTTTGCAGAAAAGCAACGTGCAATTCAAGAATGAGGATATTCAAGTGACCGACAGTGTATGCAGACAATCGTTTCACTTAATGCAAGGAGATGATGAAGCGTACGCCAGTAACAGAAATACTTTCTTTTTAAAGCAAATTCATCAAAATGCACTGTTATTTTAAATTGTTCATATGTAATATACGAGTATGTACTTTGTATATCTCAAAGAAACTTCAATCATACGAGTACAAGTGTCATCTACAAAAGTAAGACCAGCAGCAAAAATTCTATTTTCTCTCGCTTTTTGTTACGTTCGTCAAAAAAAGAAAATGCTTTTGGTTGTCATACTTTCAAAAATATTAGTAGTGCTCTTTCAATAGATAGAATTTCTTCATTGATTGTGGTCTTATCGGTGTGTTTCGAGAAAATTGAAATCCATTTCGCAGATAGATTTGATGGTATGAGCTTCATAGTGACACTCTCTAGCACGAATGTTTCATATTTTCGAAGCTGCTTCAAACATTTTGTAAGTAACGAAATACCATATGTACTCGTATGTATACTTATAAATCGTAATCTAAAAACAAAATATCTCGAGTAATAAAAATCCCACTTGATCTCCACAAGTGGGAATGTTAACCTGTTGTACGTGTGTTTTTAGATTGGCAGAAATAATAATAAAAATAACACGGGCTTATTTTGCTGTTCCCAAATTACTTTGAGCAATCAGTTATTGCCATTCACTGGAAAAATACCAAAAATGTTTGGTGTTGAATGCAATGACAACAGACTGAATATTCTTGTGAATATAAATAAGAAAAAAAAAACTTTTTTATACCCTGATACACCTGTATTATCGAATGTTTTCCCAAAACATGTACTCGTACTTCATTAGATTTCGCTTATCTTTGAGAGGATTAGTCAGCTTTGAATATATATTATTTAGCATGAAACCTCTAAGTAAATGGATACCATCGAATTAATTGGCGTGAGAGTTAGAAATCACTTCTCCTGATTCTGTAACCATGGCAGCTACATGTTTACCTGTAATAGTATGTAACATACATCCAGTAACTAATCCTATATATTCGCACATGAGGGAGCGGAAAACTTTATCCTCATCGAAAAATTGGATTGGCCTTCAATCTGACTATTATTATCGATTCATAGATCAGAATATGTGTTACATTCACGAACCCATACGAGTATGTATATTATAGGTAGAGAGAAATGTGTAACACCGAATGGTAACACCAACTCCTGGTATTTTGTCTACAGAAGCGTATCCTTGGCATCGCATGTTAAACCTATATACGTCCAGTTTTGCAATCTGGGTTCACATAGCACTCACTTGTAATGATGTCATGGTCCGTCAAGATTGACAATCAGGAATCCAAATGATTCATGGGATATTCCACAAAGACAGAAAAACGTTAGAAATGGAAAAGTTGTCTGCGAATAGAGTTGGAGGATAGAATAGAAGGGTTTTTTTATGTATTTAGAAGTAAACCTTGGTATGGATTATATAATAGCAGCCTGGGTTGAGTGTCATTATGTATAGTCATGTTTAATATTTGACAAATAAAGATCAATACAATTTTCAGCATGTGAAGAACAACCTCACAGTAAATGCCTGCGCCACAGTTTCTAAAACGAACAAAATGATTATTCTCAGCAGCTTGGTAAATACTCTTAGAGATAAAATTCGTTTTTATCTGAAGAACAAACAGCACCAGCACATTTCTAAGTTCAATTGTGGCAATTAAAACGGATCCAATGCCTTTTGAATTTTCTCTATATGGGATTGTAAAAAAATTTTCGTTGCATCACATGTAGCAAGCTGTAACACTGTCTTAAACCCAATTAAACTTATTCAGAGTAGAGGAAGTATGCCTGTTCTACATGCCAAATGATGGCTTCGCATTTTTGTGAGAAGAGCTTTTTGGTACTGTATACGATGACGCAAAATATCGCCTTGCATGGCAATGTCAGCATTTATGTACCTTTAATGCGCTTCATGTTTTTCGGCTCATGTGTTTTCGCCTGCTGTCGTGATATTTATAAAAAAATGTAGACCCACTTAAGTATGTCTTGCAGGTTATCCTCTCGCCACAGATTATCCTTCTCCCAAAAGCTTTGTCTTCAGTATACTGAAAGAATGCAAATCTATTTAATGATTTGATTTGATTTTTATTAAATGTATCACTTTCATCTAATTTTAATTGCTAATAAGTGCTTAAACCGTGTAACTTTTCTAGCTGAACGTCCGATGATTGTATTTATGCTTCCTGCAAATTAGTTCTTCATGTGTCAATTGCGTCCAATGGGAGATGTTGGCATCATTCTGGTTCAGCTTCTAACTGTGGCTTAAGATTTTTTCCCGAAACATTTGACTAATGTTTAGTAATGGAGATTATTGTATAACTGTTCATCAATCAACCAATCAATGGATCGTAGAGGTGGAGCTGTTGCGATACTTATTAAAAAATCAATTCAGCGTTCGCCCTTACCTATCATAAATACCCGTTGTGTAGAAAACGTCGATATTGAAAATAAGTTAAAAAATCAAAAATTATTAACACTAGTCTATCATACTACCTTGATCAAAAAGTTCCCGAAAAATTGGAAATAAAAGTTTATTCATCTAAATCTTTAGAGTAATCCCCATCGACTGCAACACACTTATGCCAGCGTTTGATCCAATCCTTGGAACATTTTTTATATTCGGCCAAATCAGGTGAATTCGGTGGCTGTTAGATGGTATATGTTGCATTTTTGGTCAAAAAATTACTAATAATTAATTGCGGCGAATTGCTTCACGCAAACGTCTCCTAACGCCCAAATAATACGGGTACTCTTTGTTTACTATCTGGCCTTCTGGCAAAAATTCATGATGCACTACACCGTTGTAATCTATGCCTGATGTCTGGATTGCGTGTCGTACTCATAAACCCACGTCTCGTCTCCAGTAATGATCCTTTTGATGAATGTGGGATCGGATTCAGCCTCGGAAATCATCTCTTTTGCGACGTCAACACGGTCTCTTTTTTGCATGAAATTGAGGTCTTTTGGCACCAATTTTGCTGCTACACGACGGAAACCCAAATCATTAACCAAAATGTCTTTCTTGGACGGATCCATAGGCAATTTTCAAGGCGCCCTCTATCTCTCTGATGGTTAATTTGCGGTTATTGACCAACATTTCTTTTACTTCAACAATGTTTTCGTCGGTTTTCGATGTCGATGGTCCGCCACTGCGTTCATCATCTTCGATTGACTCACGACCACTTTTGAACCACTCGTGCCACTGGTAAACGACCGTTTTCTTTAGAGAAACGTTGCCGAAAGACTTTTCCAACATTTCCAACGTTCGCGCACTATTAAATCCGTTTTTTACGCAAAATTTAATGCAAGTTCGTTGTTGCAAATTTAAATCCATTTCTAAAATTGTAAAAAGTCGCTAACACACACGAATATATATGTACTCTTGGCTACGTAACTTTTGCAAATGTCAAGCTATGATGCTAAGATTTAAAGGGAATGTCAACAATAGATTTACCAACTTAACGAAAAAAACAGAACTCAAATCGGAATAATGGGAGCTTATACGGTGGTGTCCCCCGAGAACTTTTTTATCAAGGAGATATATTTAGTTTTGCGATGCTAATCTGATGTTTGGTGTCAATTTGACACAAGTTTTTATAGAGCCGGTTTACGGGTGGCCGTGGTGTAGTGGTACTAGCTATCGCTTCTCACGGGACACACCGCAAATTATCGGGGTTGTCCCAAATTCCAGTACATCAAAAGAATAAATCTGGCTCGGCAGCAGAAAGTGGAAGTTAAACGTCCACCCGTGCATTCACAAACTCCAGCCGTTACTCCCCATGTTACCTACGCCCAAATGGCGGCAGGTAGGGGAAATACGGTACAGCAAGTGAAGGTAGCTTCTCAGGCCCCAGCGCCTAGAGCACCGGAACCAGTACCTGGCATGCTAGCTATCTTGCTCTCTATCCAGGGGCAGATGGCTCAGCTACAACGTCATTTAACTAAACAGACCGCGCGGGTGGATCAAGTATACGCGCTGCTGCCTGGCCTAACGCACCTTTTGTCGTAATGGGTACGCACGTGGCGGAGCAGACCCTGAAGGTCCTTGCAGTGAATGTGAATTCACTGATTAGGTTAGAACGACGAGCCGCACTATTTAAGTTGCTTAAAGACCAAGCCCCTGATGTGCTTTTGGTTAGCGAAACTAAGCTGACCAAGAGACACAAAATGAGGCACAGGAGATACAAAATAGTACGGAGAAACCGACCCAACTCCATTCAGGGAGGTGGCGTTGCGATTTTCGTAAGAAAAGGTATACGTTTTAAAAGAGTATACAGTCGTGTAGTACGTAGGTTCCAGGTGCTGGAAGCATGCATCGTGTATATTCCCCTCCGTAGTGGAAAGCGGCTGTACATGGTGTCTGTCTATGCACCTAAGGCTACTCAATCCACCTTATTCATCTCAGAGCTCGAGACACTTTTTCGATTCCTAAGGCTGGAATTGGAAGACAACTATTTTATTATCGGCGGAGATTTCAACGCCAAACATAGTGAGTGGGGAAATAATACACCAAATACTAGAGGGAACCTACTCGTACTATTCAATTGGTGGGGTCAACACAGCATAACGTATCGACTCGGGCTTAAGGCGACGGATAGTCCGTCGTTTCCCAGACACGGGTCCTATTTGGATCTTCTCCTGTTCGACTCACGAATACAACTGACATGTACTAACCAACAAACTACAAACTGTCTGCGCACTTTCGTGTATGACAGTGACCATTGCAGTCTCAGCACCGAAATAACTGTTCCCAACGAAATTGCGGAGTTGGATGAGTTTGTGCAAAGGCATTCCTACAATTATAGTAGGGTGCGTTGGACACACTTCACCAGAACACTGACTAGAGCACTCTCCTCGAATTCGCTCTACCCACCATCCAACAGAAATCTGTCAAACGAGGAGACTGACAGGTATCTAAGACTAATGGATGAGACAATCAAACGAACAATGGACAAAACGATACCTCGGTATCAACACACTGACGACGAAGACTTATTCCGCAACGCAACTATTGACGCACTGCACCGACAAAAAAGTAGGCTGTTGTCAAGACTAAAAACCTTGTACAGACAGTTTACCGACAGACATAACCCGGAGATCATGACATTGAAGTCGTCGATTAAAAACCTCCAGATATTAATAAAGGAAAATTACAGAAACTCTGTAAATTTGTATTGGAACAACAAAATTCGGGCTGTAAACACCAGCAACCCGAATATGTTCCCGCAAATAAATAAAATATTTCGGAGGAATAATCAGAACGACCTTCCATGTCTTAGAATCGCCCGAACGACGAACAACGAACAAATACTTGTAACAGCAGGCATAGATCCAAATGAGGCTGTTGATGATGATAACTTCTTTGTGATCGAGGATCCGCAGGAGCAGGTAGAGGCTATAGGAGCGACTTTCCAGGAAGTGTATAAGGCGAATTCTATCATTGGCCCGAACCACGATCTGGAGAATCGAGTCCTTGTGCACAATTTCTACCTTCGAAATGAAATTGAGAATTGGCGATTCGAGAGCTCGGGCTTCACCCAGTTCAGTGACGAGAATATGGCAAATAATGCCATCGCCGACGATGGGGTACTACCCCCATTCATTTCGAAAGAAGAGCTCCAAATGATCTTCGAATCACTTAGAAGTAAGAAATCAGTGGGAACCGATGAAATACCGAACATTGTGCTTCGACATCTCCCATTAGAAGCGGTGGACATTTATACCACCCTGTTTAATAATGCAATGAATAATGCACATTATCCAGCGCATTGGAAAACTGCGGTGGTACATCTCATCCCCAAAAGGGATAAAGATACTTCCAATCCGGCGAATCTCCGCTCGATCAGTCTTCTTCCAAACATCAGTAAGGTTTTCGAGAAGGTAATCAATAGAGTCCTGACTAAGTGGGTTGAGGACAAACATATAGTTCCGGATAATCAATTCGGTTTCAAGGCGGGGCATGACATCATTCATGCTGTGTCGAAACTGGTTTCTGATATCCAATGGAACAAAAGCAAAAACCAGTGCACTGGTGCCTGCCTGATTGACTTGGAGAAGGCCTTCGATACCGTATGGCTAGAAGGACTCTTTTTCAAGCTGGACAGGTTGGGCATTAGTAAACCACTGCTGTATATTCTTTTTGATATGCTCTCCAGTAGACAGTTCATCGTGAAGAATGGCGATGTGACTTCTGCTGGAATATTTAACATTAAAAACGGTCTGCAACAGGGTGCGGTAAATTCGCCGATCCTATTCAACATTTACACAAGTGATCTGATAGGTTCACTTCCCCACAGCATAGCGTACGCAGACGACTTAATCGGGTACAAATCAGGTCCAAAGATTGAGGTCATTAACATACTTTTGCAACGTGACTTCGATAAAATTAAACGATATTGCGATGACTGGAAGTTGAAAATCAACTTTCAGAAATCGGAAACCATTTTGTTTAGGACGCCTTTGTCTGGGGCCTCTAGGGATACCAGAAAGAATTGGCGAAAGTTCTCTATCGTTGGACAACGTGGACAGCCACTTGCTTGTCGAAATGTAGTCAGGTACCTTGAGATCTGGTTAGACCAATATCTGTATTTTAACAAACATATAGATGTTGCTCTGGCCAGAGCCAGAGGTGCTTTTGCCCTTACAAGGAGACTGTTTTACAACAGCCAACTCGATGCGAGGGTGAAGGTGGTTTGCTACATGGCCCTTATCAGGCCCATGCTTGTATTTGGGTGTCCTGTGTGGTTCAA
The DNA here is from genome assembly GCA_963966105.1 of Volucella zonaria. NCBI lineage: Eukaryota > Metazoa > Arthropoda > Insecta > Diptera > Syrphidae > Volucella > Volucella zonaria. The sequence continues at coordinate 86,532,841 of OZ014530.1, read as the reverse complement.
CGTGAGAGCAAGTTTATTGGAAAAGATTCGGGTGTTTGAGAGGGCTTGTCTTCGGGCTTGTCTTCGCTTATACAGAACACCAGAATCTGAGTACATAAAATTCTATCCTAATGAGGTCTTGTACAATAGGGCGAACCTGATAAGAGTGGATAATTTTGTTATTAAGTTGACTCGAAGGCACATTGCAAGAGCAATGACCTCATCGAACAACCTGATCTCAGGGGCTTACTACCCCAACTATATGTATCTCGAGAGAGCTCGCCTTGACGGCTTTATTCCTCCAGAAGCGTTCCTCTATCTAGATAGTAAAGGTCTGATCCAGAACAGATTGGCGGTGCCGCTAATCTTCCACGTCGCTCGAACAGCTGCGGACAGGCGACTCAACTACGACGGAGACGTCGCACATGGCAGTGCGGAGCGTCTCCGGTTCAGTAGGGCGGTAGGGAGTCGCGACAGGAGGGATGTTGCTCAGCAGCACCAGCAATTTTAGTGGCTTGAAGAAGGCGACCATGCTTCGTAGTCGAACTCCTCCAGTGATAGGTAGCTGCATGTGAAGCAGAGTGGTCCAGCCTAATTTTTGTCTTTTTTAGCCATGGCCGGCACATAGTTTTAGGTAGGTTTAAGTTAGATTGTAAGAAAAAAATATATAAAACCAAAAAAAAATAAATAAAAATAAAAAAAAAATGTACATATTAGATGTAAGTAGTTTAAGTAGATTAAGATTTATTTTTAGGTAGTATGTAGGCTTTTAGGTTTAAGTTTTATAAAAAAATAATATGTCCATATACTAAGTTTTTACTTAAAATTGATTTTCTTAGTTTTAGTTTCGTTAAATATAAAAATAAATATAGACTGTAAGATCCGTCGAAAGACATAGTTTAAGTATTCGGTTTAACTTAGAGTGCCCGCATGGGGCCAGTAAGTTAGTATAAGATTATTTGTAAGTTATTTAAGCTAATTTTTAAGCGTTTTTTTGTCTAGCATGTAAGAGTAAATTAAGAAATATAAATAAAAATGCATAAAAACAAAAAAAAAAAAAAAAAACTAGCTATCGCTTCTCACTCGGAAGGTCAAGGTTCGAATCCTAGCCACAGCAAGTTTTCATTTGTGTAATTGCAACTCAGTCAGAAAAATCTGCGTGTGTAGGCATAACACTGACATGTAGATTTGACTGTTGCAGGGTTTTCAAGCACAAAACAACCGTTAAAATTCACAACCTCACATTCCGAGAGAAGAAAAATCTCTCCGTCCTATTCGGACTCCCCACCCTGGGAGAGTCAATATTGAAACCAAACACACCTGAGTTTCAAACCACTACATCACAAACTTTCCTTTCTCCTCCTTCTATCTTTCCGCCCGCGCTCTTCCAACAGTATAAGGGCATTCATAACCCCTTAGGCGCACGTAAATTATAAAAAAAAAAATAGGAAAATTTCAATTTTTGTTATTTTTATTATGAACAAAAAAAATAAAAAATAAAAGTTCAACTACAAATATAATAAGAAGGAAAAAAAAGGACAGTTCGAATTGAATGGAGAATGCTGAAATTTCATTTGCGGTGAAGTACTTCGTATTTCTCGCAAAGAATAAAACGATGTTCCGTACAAGTTGGTCTCACGCACATGTCACAGCAAACTCTGTGAACATTTGCGTTCGGAGTTCGAGGGCACATGTGACATCTAGCCCGTTTTTTTTGTGGTTGGCTGATAAACCAATATGTTGAACGCTAGCATTTCGACCGATGCTGATGCTTGTGATGATGTTGATGGAGAATTCAAGCAAGAGGAGTACGGTGAAATCGACGAACTTGGATCTCGCACGCGACGTAAAACTTCTGCCGCATGTATACCTTGTGGTGTTCGTGCCCTAGCTTTGATATTGTCTTCACATAAGGCCTCGTCCAAGTTCAACAAAAACAATCGTCGGCGGAAACTTTTCTTACTCTTGTTCCATTCCGGGAACAATTGAGTGAAGATCAAGAAGGCATTCACAGCCGAGATGTCAAGAATGTTGTAGAAGAACGGTTGGTCCTGCGTTTACACCGATAAGTGCCAACCATCTGGTCGAGAGTGTCGACACCAGCCTTCGTTTTATTGTAAAAGTGAATTATGTTGGGCGTTTTTGGCTGGTCAGCTGGATCGAAGTAGACGGCCGCATGATACGTCGAAAGCAAAGTTACGAGGCGATTTTCCTTGGGCAGGTATGACACTATCGTGACACGATCTGCGTGGTTGTAGACGATTTCAGTATGCAGAACTGGTTTTCGTTTCATATCAATCAGCGCTGACGGTATCACCTTGCGATTTTTCCTTATGATGCCGACAGTCGTAATTTGCTTCTTCTTCAGCTCGAGTGCCAAACTGTAAGATGTAAAAAAATTGTCACAAGTGACATTGCGTCCGTTAATTTCTAAAAGTGGAAAAGAATCACAGATCAGAGAAAAATGAACACGAAGAAGAAATACCTTGACACAAATCCAGAACAGCACGCTGACCTTGGTTGATTTCTGCTGAACAGTTTCTGTCACGGCCAACGTAGACTTGAATATTGTAGGCATACAACCATCCTGCGTCGGCCAGAATCCAAAGTTTGATGCCATACTTTCCAGACTTAGACGAAATGTATTGCCGAAAACTGCATGGTCCACGAAATGACAGCAGTTGCTCATCGACATAACTTTCAAGCGCTGGATCCATAGATCGAATAAATCGCGAATAGGCGCCAGTTTATCGCGTACACTCTGCTGAACATTATGCCGAGCTTCTCGGTTATCGAATCGTATCGATTGGCTAATGGCAAAAGCGAATAAGTGACATTGTCGCATCGAAAATTGGTGGCCCATGCTTAGCAGTCCAAAGCTCATCAGCTGCTTCGCTTTTCGACCGATATGCCCCAGCCAACAACAAAAGTCCATAAAAGGCGCGCATTTCAGACACTTCAACCGGCTTCCACCTGGCGCCGTGCTTGTGAACACCGTATAAATTTGTCATTTGTACCACAATATTCTCGACTGGCTCAATAAAAAGCAAAAACGCAGTCACTGGACTGCTGATGCGAGATTTCGCAAATGATGTTGGCCCTGCAAAGATTTCAAATGAAAGCGCCTTAACAAAAAACTCAAAACAAAGCTTGACGAAAAACGAAATCTATTGTCAAGACTGATGGGCATGGTGACATTGGATCGCGCACATACTAAATTTTCTTGTCTTTTGACTTGAGAGCGTTGTCCGGTTCAGCAGCGATTTCCAAACGCATTTCTTGTCCGATAAAATCAGCATCAGTTTTGTCATTCATATAATCTTCGGAATCACTTTCAGTCTCGTTTGGTGAATAATCTGTATAATCTTCCGAGAATTCGGGCAGATCATCGCTGTCATCGCACATAGTCAGACATTTTGCAGTAATTGTTTGAAAAAAAAAATCTGAAATAATTCACAGCAAAAGGTTGCACAATCGAATAATAAGAAATAACGGACGAAGTCTCACATCACTGGCGATAACAAATTGACATCAAACATCAGATATGTAATAACTCTTCTACAAGCCTTCAGATTCCTCTGACGACAACAATTTTGTTTTTACGGAAACTAGATGAGCAAGTACCCCGGTGAGCCGCGAGCGTTTGGCAACAGCGCTACAATTATTAGGAGTTTTGCTTATTTGAAAAAAAAGTGTGTCAAATTTACACTAAATATAGACTAGTATTAAAGGTATTCAGTCTGTACTTTCCTGGAGGCTCTGCATTAGCTGAAAGGTGATTAAGCTTCAAAAATGATTTAAGAAAAATGTTAACAATGAATGATGAGTTTTTAATTGCAGGAGATGTTAATTGTCGCCGTAGGGATTGGGGTTGTATTAGAGAAAATGCTTTAGGAAACATATTTACTAGTTTATATTTTATGTTGCCAATTTCTGTCATGCTTCCTCCTTCTCCCGCCTATTTTTCAGCTAGTTCTCGAGGTAGTCCTTCTGTCCTTAACTTAACTATGACCACAACCCGGTAGTTTGTCGCCTTCTATGGCGACAATACATACTAAATGGAGTGAAAAGTGACCTCCTTGGGAATTAAAAAAAATTTTTTCTTTAAATATTTTTTATATTATTCAATATAGTCCTCTTTTAGTTTGATGCACTTATTCCAGCGATTTTCCAACTTCTTGATCGCGTCCGAAAAGTAATTTTCCGGAAGGTCTGCAAAATACTCCTCCGTGGCGTCGAAGATTTCCTCGCGCGAGCTGAATTTTTTATTGATGAGTCATCTTTTGAGGTTTAGGAAGAGATAATAGTCCGAGGGATCCAAATCCAGTTACCAATCGATGCCAAAAGTCCGCCCGATTCCACATCAGCAAGTCCAAACACTCTTTCGAAGTGCTCTCGCCTTCGTGCATTCGCGGCACCCAGCGGCAGGATAACTTTTTCATATGCAGAATAATGCCCAAAATATGGAGTGTATGGAGCTCAGTACTAATCTTTGTGGTATCTGCTAGCTCGCGCACCTTCACTTTCCGGTCAGTCAACACCATTTCATGTATTTTGTTGACATTGTCCTCTGTAACCGCATTGGAGGGCCTGCCGCTGCGGACTTGATCGGTAGTGGAGTTGCGGCCACTACGAAACTCTCGAAATCAATATTTGACAGTGTAATCTGACGGAGCATTAGCCCAAAATATTTATCCAACTTTTCTTTTGTTTCCTTCGCCGTTTTGCCTCTCAAAAAATAATGTTTTATGAGAGAACGAAAATCGTTTTTATCCATACTCTACATGATGCCAAACACGTCAACAACAATCAGCTGTCAAAGCAAAACTAAAGACAGTATCGCACTGAAATTTGGCATGTCTGCCTAAATATGAACGGACTTCAAGGCACCATAACCTTTTTTGTAGCAGCAGCGCATACTGGCTGTCAAGGAGGTCACTTTTCACTCCATCTAGTACATGATTTTAGAAATGCTAACTGGACACGCTTCCATTCTGAAATAAAACATAGGTTGCAGAATGCTCCAATGAATATTGATAATGTTTTGTGCAAGGAAGATATTGATTCTATTGTGAAAAATTTTTCTGATAATGTGCTAAGCTCTGTTGATGAATCTGTGCCAAAAATTAAAAAAAAAAACCACCCTCCCATATCTTGAAGTTAATTAAATTCCGAAACATTAGCAGAATATATTGGCAAAGATATCGCCGGCCCACATTTCGATACCAAATGCGTTATCTAAAAACCAAGTTTCCCATGAAATTTTGCAGTTACGAAAGGCTGAATGGAATTAAAAACTCGGTAGCTTGGACAAAAATCCATAACCGTTCTGGAACATTGTGAAGTTTATAAAAACCAAAAACAGCCAGTTACCATTTCTTAAAAATGCATCCAGTATCTATTTTACGGACATTGAAAAGTCAAATGCACAGGCCTCCAGTTTTTCAAATTATCATCTTGTATCTCAACATCTAGGTGGTGCATATACAAATAATCTGGTGAGAAACACCAGGAGGGCATAGAATTTATTGTTAACAGCCTGCAGATTTAAAAAATAGGAGGCACGGATTACACACGTATACCTCAAACAACTTGATAAAATATTCATCAAATTTATTACCTTTATAATAAACGCCCGTATTAAATTACAATACTTTCCTGATGTCTGGAAAAAAGCTAAAGTGGTGCCAGTACTCAAAGTTGGTAAACCACCAGAACGTCCAAAAATATATAAGTTTATTAAGTAAAATATATGAGAAAGGTATAAAGGAAAATATTTTAAAATTCATCCAGGAACATGATATTTATCTCAACGGCTTTAGACATTTTCATAATACTTCCCATCAGTCACTAAGAATCTGTAATTCTCTTAAAAGCAATCGTTCTCAAGGTAAATCTACTGGGATGATACTACTAGACATCGAAAAAGCTTTTGATTCCGTTTGACATGAGGGCCTTATTTACAAAATTTTACATTCCCTCCATCTCTATGTAAAATTGTGCAGTCATTCTTGCCTAATCGTTGTTTTAATGTCCATATAAATAGTAGCATTTCCAGCCTAGTAAATTTTAATGCAGGGGTATCATAAGGCTCAATTCTCAGACCTGTCCTTTATAATATATATACATCCGATTTTCCCGATGTACCGAACTGTGATGTACTCGTAGCTATTTTCGCAGACGTCATATATTCATCAAATCAATTCGCTCTCAATATTGAGAGGAATTTAAAAGATGGAATGGATATACTGGCAAAATATTATACTAGATGGAAAAATTAAGCTTAATGAAGGAAAAACTCAAGCGATCTTTTTCACCCGAAAAAGAAAATCTTGTTTTCTTCCCAGCAACAACATCAGCTAAATGGGAGCAATATAAATTGGGTGCCTATGGTAAGGTGTTTGGGTATTCATTTGAACACAAAACTCACGTTTATAGACCACATAAACAAAATATTAAATAAAATAGGAATTGCAATTAAGATGTTGTATCCTTTTATAAGCCACAATTCGTTACTTACAGTTGAAAATAAAATTATTCTCCACAAAATGATCTTTCAGGCAATTCTATTGTACGGTATGGGGAGACTCTGCTGCCTACCATATCAAAAAGTTGCAAGTTTCACAAAATAAAATATTTGTTTAAAGTGTAGTTCAGAATGCTTTATTCTGAAAATGACAGATATTACACGGGTGCCAACATTATAATCTTCTCGGTTATGCCAAGTTCTAATTGCATGGGTGATGCCAGTATAACATCCCCTTCTAGATATTAAAATTTCTCTTGACTAATTATTAATTCTCAATATTTCTATTATCCATTATTCAATATGTATTACAATTCTTGCTATTTTTTTTTTTTCGTGTATCAAAATTCTATTCTTTTGTTTTGTATTAGTAATTCAAGTAAATTTTTAAGTCTTATTAAATTATGTTACGGACGGGGTATGTGTCTTCCAGACCTCGTCACTAGCGCATCATTAGAGTTCCGCCGGTGTATATCTCTCATCTCTCTTATCCCTAGTTGCTGCATAAGATGACTGTTGTTTGTTGCCAATAGATATTCTGTGGTTGGTTCGCGCTTGTATGGTTCCATCAAGTTGTGTTGTTCTGCCTTCTCTTGTGTCAGCATTAATGCTCGGGGGGACGTCATCTAACATTAAATTGGTATTGGTGTTCATCTGTAACGATTCTAGATAAGGTGCTTTAATGAGGTGAAACCTATTCCTACGGATAATACGCTTATTAGTTTCGACTTGGTAAGATCTGCGTTGAGCTTTCGCGATGATTTTCCCTTGTCGCCTAAGATCTGTTATCCACACAAAGTCTCCTACCTGTAACTCGTTCAGCTCTTTTACGTCAAGCCTTCTATCATAACTCGCTTTGTATCGCTGCCTATACAGGATTTCTCTCTTGCCAAGATGCTTGAGGTTTAGCTTTTCTCGTAGGTTTGCACAGGGTATATTATCTCGAAGTCTCCTGCCAAAACTGAGTTCTGCTGGACTGAATCCATTTGAAAGTGGAGTATTCCTGTATATAAGCAACGAATTTACCGTTGTTTTTTTTAATAAATTGTTCGCTATTTTAACTCCAGCTTCCGCTACACCATTCGCCTGGTGATATTGAGGGCTACTTGTTATTATTTAGAACTACCAGTCTGCTGCAAACCTTCGCAATTCAGAAGAATTTAGGTTTTGGAATTGTGTTCCACTGTCCGTATAAAGATATTGGGGTATATCATGGCGGCTAAGGGTTGATTTACAGGTTCGTATGATATCCATCATCCTCATCCGTTTTAACTCATCAACCTCAAACTATCGCGAGAAGCAATCAAAAATGAGAACATACCACTTACTCTCAAATTTGAATAAATCCATGGCAACCTTTTGCCAAGGATAATCGGGGAACTCTGAAGTTATTAGTGGTTCGTGTGTATTTTTAGCATGTTGAATACGTCCTGGACACATTTTTATTGCTTCCTCAATCTCTTTTGAGATCCCAGGCCACCACATTGTCCTTTCGGCTCGCATTCTCGTTTTGGTTATTCCCAAATGTCCCTCATGAAGCTTTCCTAATATAGGTCTCCTTAGGCATTTCGGGATAATCATTTTATTTCCTCGTAAGATTAGGCCATTAACAATTGACATCTCGTCCATAACTGCGTAATACGCCTTTATTTCCGCGCTAAGTTTGTTCCTTGGCGGCCATCCATTTCTAATATATTTTCTTAGCTGCAGGCAATCTGCGCCTGTTAACTGTGCATTTATGATACCCGAAATGTTTTCGTCTTTGGTATGAATATTTTGAAGCGAGATTTGGTGGACGTACGCGTCTATTTCCTCCTCTAGCTCATCCAAAGACTTAGTATTGTTAATGGGTGATCTGGATAAGTGATCTGAGACGACTAAGTTTTTTCCAGGTATATATGTGATTAAATAATCGTATCTCATCATCCTCAAATGGATACGTTGTAATCGGGGCGAGAGGTCATCTAGGTTCTTGGTATTCAAGAGCTGAAGGAGAGGCTTATGGTCCGTTTCTATTAGAAAATGTCTTCCTATTAGGTAGTTTTTTAGTTTTCCGCAGGCCCATGCGATGGGTAAAGCTTCCCGTTCAATATTCGCGTAGTTTTTCTCTGCTTGTGTTAACGTCCTCGAGATGTATGAAACCAGGTATGAGTTTTTCCCATGCCTTTGCAAAAAAACGGCCCCTAAACCCAGCTTGGAAGCATCGCAAGACAAAATTGGTTGCATTGTTGGCTCATACATTTTTAAATTAGGCGGTGACGTAAGCAATTTTTTTTATTTTACTAAACGCTCTTTCCTGGGCATCACTCCAATGGTACGCATTTTTTTTGGTTCAGCAAGCTTGTGATAGGCTCCAATATCGCCGATTTGTTGGGGATGTATTTTTTTTTTATAATTTACGCCCGCCTAAGGGGTTATGATACATTTTTACTGTTGCTAGGGCGCGGGCAGAAAGATAGAAAGAGGAGAAAGGAAAGCTTTGTTGTGATGTAGTGGTTTGAAACTCAGGTGTGTTTGGTTTCGATATTGACTCTCCACGGGTGGGAGTCCGAATAGGACGGGGAGATTTTCCGACAAAATTAACCATACCCAAGAATCTTTGAACGTCTGTGGGATTTGATGGAGCTTCCATTTCCAAGATCGCTCTTATTTTTTCGCCATCAAGCCTAATTTCGCCATCGCCAATAGTGTGTCCAAAATATGTGATTTTCGTTTTCTCATCCCTGCCGCTTGCACTTTCTTCAGTACCTCTTCTACGCATTGATCATGTTCCTTAATTGTTTCTCCCCATATAAGGATATCGTAGATGTATACTATGCAGTTTCTCATACCTGCTAGTAGTTTCGTAGCTTTCCTTTGAAAGAACTTTCGAAGGGTAGTCGTAGAAACTTGTATCTACCGAATGGTGTCAAAAAGGTTGTCAGATCCTGCGACTCATTTGATAATGGTATTTTCCAAAATCCGCTATTCGCATCTAGTCTTGTAAAAAACTTTGCCCCTGTTAGCTGTGATAACGAGTAATTATCATTGGATGTACCTGCCTTTTGACCCACTCATTTAATTGTCCCAAATCCACACATACCCGAATGCCGTCCTTTTTTGGAACGTTGACCAATTTGTAGCCCTCTCGACAGACGCTATAACCCATTCTCTCTCCATTCTGTTCAGCTCCTCTTGAACCTTCATCCTCAAATGTACCGCGACTATTCTTGGTGTTGATATGGTATTGGTATGGCTCCGCATTCGGTTTTAGCTCGATTGTATATTTTTCCTTAAATTTTCCTAAGCCTTCAAACACATCCTTAAATTCTTTTACCCGATTCCTAGAGATAACTTCAAATAGTTTTTTTATCAGCCCCAATTTCTCTATACCTGTTTTCTCCAACAAGGGTGTAATATTGGGTCTATAACTTTTCGTGCGGTTTGTTAAGAGATGGCGTAACTTGTATTATTCCATTGTTATTATTCTATTGGAACATGCGTTGGAAAGCTACTGTCATTGTACGTCATTTCAGTATATGTCATTCATTTGAAGTGTAAACAACAATAATTTTTTTGCATTCAAATATGTCGAACTTTGTGCCTGAAAAAGTGTTTTTGCGGGGAGTTCTTCTTCATTACTTTAATATGAAGATAACTGCTGCCGAAAGTCATCGTATTTTGGTGGAAGTTTATGGTGAACATGCGCTAGCTGAGCGAACGTGCCAAAAGTGGTTTGCACGATTTAAAAGTGGTGATTTTGGCTTGGAAGACGATGAACGTCCTGGTCAGCCAAAAAAGTTTGAAGATGAAGAACTGGAAACATTACTCTATGAAGATTGTTGCCAAACATAAGAAGAGCTCGCAGAATCTTTGAGTGTCACTCAAGCAGCCATTTCAAAACGTTTAAAAGCAGCTGGATATATTCAAAAGCAAGGAAATTGGGTTCCACATGAACTCAAGACGAGAGACGTCGAAAGGCGGTTTTGCATGTCCGAAATGCTGCTGGAACGCCACAAAAGGAAGTCATTTTTGCACCGGATTGTTACTGGTGATGAAAAATGGATAGATTACGATAACCCCAAGCGCAAAAAATCATATGTGAAACCCGGCCAACCAGCCAAATCAACGGCAAAGCCGAATGTCCATGGCGCGAAGGTAATGCTCTGCATTTGGTGGGATCAGATGGGTGTGCTGTATTATGAGCTGCTAAAACCGGGTGAAACCATCAATAAACAATGCTACCGAACACAATTATTCCGTTTGAAGAGAGTAGTGGCCGAAAAACGCCCGGAATATGCGACCAGACACGAGGCAATAATTTTCCATCATGACAACGCTCGGCCCCACGTTGCTATTCCGGTTAAGAACTATTTGGAAAACAGTGGATGGGAAGTCTTACCCCACCCGCCTTATAGCCCAGACCTTGCCCCTTCTGACTACCATTTGTTCCGGTCGATGCAGAACGCCCTCACTGAAATACGATTCACATCAGAGCAGAATATCAAAAATTGGCTTGATTCATTCTTGGCTGCCAAGCCGGCGCAGTTCTTTTGGGATGGGATCCACAAATTTCCAGAAAGATGGGAAAAAGTCATAGCTTCGGATGGGCAATACTTTGAATAATAATATTGTACAATACATATTTTTCCTAAATAAACGTTCAAATTTTGAAAAAAAACCGCACGAATTAAGTTATATACCCAATAGGATTATTGTAATATAGACCACCTCTTTAATATTTTGTTTTCCGTATTTCAAACCCACCGTAGATTTCCCCAATATATTTATTTATTTTTCCACTCCATGTAGTCTTCTCGCTGTTCTCTCAATCTCAAAATTCCTCACCTCTTTTATAGCTGACCAGGGCACCAATGTAACATCAGCCCCTGTGTCAAAATTAAACATCATCCTTCTAACATTTAGTTAAAAATCAACCGACCACTTATCTTCCACCCTACCAACGAAGTATTCATCTTCTCCCGTTCGGCTTTACTCCTCCCTGACCTCACATACTCCTGTTGTCCTACAGACCTTCGCGTAGTGACACCTTTTTTTGCATTTTTTGCAAATACTATTTTTTGATGGGCATTCGTCGTAATCATTTCGCTCATATCTACAACGTATGCATGACTGCAGCACGTATTCCCGTGCCCCCCGTGTCGGATTTCGCGGTTTTGCCTTGTCGCAGCTTCCCCTTAATTTCTCAAATTTTCGTTTTTGCTCTACTCTACAGACCGTCGTTGCTTGCGTTATATGGAGACCTTTTTTCTGACGATGAAGTTCTTCCACCTGCCTAAGTGAGGTAATTGCTTTTTATAAAGTAAGCTGTGTATCTAACTGAAGTCTAGCACTCAAACCCTCGTCTCTCATTCCTACGATTACAGTTAGCAAAATCATATCGTCTAGCAAACACCCCCATTCGCAGTGCTTGGCAAGAGCATATAGTGCTGTTATGAATTCTTTCCCCATCTCCTCCCCTTTCTTATGTTTAAGAAATTTAGCACGTTCATAGATAATGTTTCTTTTAGGTATAAAATAATCCTCGAACTTTTTTATACATGCATCATACGTATCCGGGACAGGTGTAAAGGATGAATAAATTTCCTCGGCCTTTTCGCCCGTACAGTAAATTAAAATGTTTGCCTGTGTTTTGTCGCTTGATTGGTGGGGCGCATTTCCCATCTTATACCGTTCGAATCGCCTGATCCATTTTGGGTTGGGTTTTGGTCATCCAACATGGTATGTAATAATGTGACACGTGCAATGAATTTTTATTTTTCTTCCTGTTTAGTTTGTTTTATAACTTTTCGTATTTTGCCGTTTCCTTTTTTGTGTTTGTCTAATGTTGATTTTTTTATTTTAATTTATTTAATTTTTTGTTTTTTATTCGAAATTTGAGAATTAGTTTTCTTTTCTTTACTTTTTGCCACGTTTAATCCAGTTCAGAATGCTTTATTTTAAAAATGACACATATTACACTGGTGCCAACATTATAATCTTCTTGGTTATGCCAAGTTCTAATTGCATGGGTGATGCCAATATAGCAATATTAAGGCAGGCATTCAACTTTAGACTTTCCTGAAAGGGCGAATGTTGAATTGATTTCTCATAGGATTCAAAATCTAAAACACACATTCCTAACAAGATGTAATTATGTTAAAAATTCAATCGTTAGAAATTCGCATAACTAACGTAAATGTATATCTATTGTTATTCTCTTTTTAAAATCAACATCAAGCCGGAAACGGCTGATAGGTCAAGTGGTATCCGTTATCACAAAATTATAAAAACAAATCTAAATCATGTACCTTTAAAATTATTGGCGCTCAAAAAAAATCGAGAAATCTGACACCCTGTGACGATCTTTCAAGTACTGTGACCGCAAATCTTTACTTTTTTTCGATTTTTTTTCTTGTCACGTAACCCTCAGTAACTGTTCTGTAAATTACTTTCCGAAACTGACACATAACTATATCGGTTTTAACTAAAATATTGCTTTTTTGTCCATCCATACCCATATCTGAAAATCATTAATCACCTAACTTAAACTGACTGTACTGACAGAAAAATGTACTATGCCATTTTGGCAAGTAACTTTAAAAGATGGCGTATTTAGTCTGGATTCCAAAATGTTATGACACTTGCTAGACTAACGCTTAATTCTGCGGCAGCTCCAATGGGGCATTCAAAATTCCCGTCCACATGTTTACTTTAAAACGGTACTGTGACCTGCATCAAATGAGGATTTTCCACGTGCCACTCGTGCAAATTGTCGAGGTTCATGTAACCGTCCCTTTGAAAAGTTGATTCGTCCGACCATAGAATTTTTTCGAAGAATCTCTGATCTTCTCTAAACCTCTGCAACATCGTTTGACAAAATTGCGCTCTGTCTGGATAATCTCGGGGTAGCAGACTTTGGAATCGTTGTACATGATACGGATGGAGCTGGTTTTTCCTTAGAATTCGGTGTGCTGTACTTTTAGGCACTCCTATGCTTTCTTCAATTGCACGTACTGAGGTACTAGCGTCTTGTGCGACTGCTTGTAAGACTTTGTCCTCGTCCTCACTAACCATTAGATTTGGAAATCGACCCTCTGAGAATGACCGGTGCACATTTACAAACACTCGATGGTCCGGATGAAGCTGAGCATTTGGGTATCTCTCATGATAAAGTCTGGCTGCAGCACTAGCATTACACCTACATTCCCCCATAAATGAGATGCATGTTAGCATATTCCTGAGCAGTGTATCGAGATGGCATGATTGTGTTCACACTACACAATCACGGGATCAACGATCAACACTAGTCCAGAAGAAATCCAGGTTCGACAGAAACGGTCAGATAGCAAACCTAAGTCGCAATGCAATGAAGTCCAATAAAGAAAGCCAAAGTTGTAAGCACGAAATCAATACGAATACAGAATAATACGCTGTAAGCGAAGGAGCGTAACGTACTGCAGTATTGCATGATGTGCCTATGCGTCACTGCTTGACTGCTTGACAAGGGTGGCATTTCTATCTGTTTCACTCACACTAGTCGGAATGGCGTGTTTATCCGTCTCAATCACAGCGTCACTGTCTGTCTCTCTCACACTTGGTACTCATTTTAACTATTAAAAAGGATTAACTATGAATCGGGTTTCTTTAACAAAATATTTTGTTTGTCCTCAATTAAGCGTTAGTCTAGCAAGTGTTCAAGTTGAGTGATTAATGATTTTCAAATACATGGATGGACGAAAAAGAAATATTTTAGTTAAATCCGGTATAATTATGTTTCAATTTTGGACCGTAATTTACAGAACAGTTACTTAGGGTTACGTGACAAAAAAAAAATCGAAAAAAAGTAAAGATTTGCGGTCACAGTACTTGAAAGATCGTCACAGGGTGTCAGATTTCTCGATTTTTTTTGAGCGCCAATAATTTTAAAAGTACATGATTTAGATTTTTTTTTATAATTTTGTGATAACCGATACCACTTCACCTATCACCCGTTTCCGGCTTGACATTGATTTTTGCGACACCCTGTATGTTCTTACCTTATAAGAATCCCATTTGTTATTACTCATAACTTGTTATAACTTTTTAAAATTTATTCTTGATTATTTATTTATTCACTTATGTATTTTTTTGATTTATTTATCTATTTATTTATTTATCTGTTTTTTTTTCCTTTTTTTATTGTTTTTTGTTTTAAATTTAAGTTTATTTCGTATTTTCCTTCAAAGTCGATTTCATATCCTAATGTCGTATTAAAATATAAAAAAACATATTTCAATAGAAAGATAATTACCATTATCAAATTATTGTATTGTAAAATGTGCGGTCACAAACTGCCTTGGTAAATTTAGATATACGAAATAAAAATATCATTCCGCACCAAATTAACAAATAATTTATAACACATGAATTTTAAATGTTTGCTTCTAGAATATTAAAACTAATTTAAGAAAAACAGATGCTAAATTCAATTTCTAATAAGATCATGTCGATTAAAAGTGTATTGATTTTCGTAAATATGTCGACAGTCATTCAAACCGCTATTTTTGATATGCCAGTCAATATTATTGAGCAAGTAAAGCGCAATAATTTTCCCCATATATTGAACAATAATTGCAATTTGTGTAATACAATATACTGCAAAAACAATTAATATTTATTAAACCTCTTAAATATATTGCTTAATAGAGCCCTTAAATGGTCAAGAGTATTGCGCAATAATTACAACAAATTTTGCCAATGTCTTCTTAGTAAACAAGAGATATCGACTGAAAACAGTTATTTTACAGATCTTGTGCAATAATATTGCGTCCTGTAAGGAGAAATAATTTTTACGCAAAATCCTTAGTGCGTAAGAGCCGTTTAAGGCTAAATTAACTGTGTGGATTCTTTCAACATAATACTTAATATAACAAACTGGAATATTTTCATTCGCAATATCCATGTGATGACAACATAATCAATGACTTTCCTGGTTTTATTGATTTCCATTTCTCATTGTTTACCCATTTGATGTCAAGTTATTTAGACTTGAATTTTGTCTGTATGTTGACTAAACAGAAATTTAATTAAGCACCATTGAATTGAATGTCATGTTCGTATGTACAAATCAGAAATAACTCTGAAACAAAGATGCAATCAAATGCTATTGATAATACCCAAAACTCCTTCTATAGCTATTTTCAAGGTGTGTATTGATATGTTTCCTCCCAAAACCGTAAACCCAAATTTTCGGAACAAATTTCATTCGAGTCCAGGCACAATGAGAACCATGAAATTCTTATCCAAACAATGTTCATAAGACCCCATAAGTCGTTGGCAAAAGTTTTGATTGAATTTAGGTATTAGGCTTCCCACCATCAACTAACCTTTTTAAATTATGCCTAGCCTCATTGAATCAGTTATGCCACCTACTTTGAAAATTCGTTATTAGATGACGAATTGATGTCCATGCATACCATATATATGTATGTATATATATATATTTGGAACAGAAATATGTTACATGAGTGTAAACGAAAAATAAAAATCAATAACTCATCAAAGTGAGGCGAACAAAAGTGTGCCTACCTATTTACTCACTTACATAGCTTTCATCCAAAATATTCATTTCAGAGTTAGTCCTTTTTTCAATATTTAATCTTTTGGCTTTTGCTGAGATATACGAGTATGTTATATGCCTTTAGGGCACGTGTGACACCTAAAGCGTGACAGTAAGCGATGACATTTTTCCTCAATGGCATTTATACCCTGGATAAATCGTTGGATCACATACTTTGACTTTGAAGTTTTTTTTTTATATATATTTGTTTTATACATACAAATATATAAATATATGAAATAGTTCTTTACATTGGAATACCTTATATGTGGAATTCTTTAAAGGAAATTGATGTTAATAAACCCAAACGTATTGCTTCAATGGTGGAGATTTATTTTTTATATACTCGTATGTATGTACGAGTATACTCGTATTTTTTTTATGGATGATATGTTTTCCAATAAAATTTGTATTGTTCGGGATAAGTTCTTGCAAGCCTTAGATTAATGGAAAACTCTTGTACGTAAACGTATATTCAATCCTTCTTCTAATCTGGGAATGATGTTCACACCAGTACAAGTAGTTTTTTTCTTCAGGTTTTGTTGGGTCCTTTCGGACAACGAGTTTTATCTTAAGCGTCTCGATTGAATTCAGCTTGTGAGTACAAAAGTTGTTAAATGCTCTTGAGCAAATCCAAATGACTTTCCTCCCATTAGTATATTTATAATATTTACTAGCTTTTACCAGCGACTTCGTCCGCGTGAACAGTCGAGAGACATCAACACCGGAAGTCTACGATATAAACAGAAATAAGAAAAAATAAAATAAAAATAAGTTTAGCTCTCGGGAATCAAGTTTATTTTTTTTGTTTTTTTTTTCTATCCGATTGAAACTCGTAGTTAGTTTCGGCCGATTTTCGGAGGTATAGCCAATTTTCGTAGCAATACAGCTGAGTTTTTCAGTTTAAATGCATTTTCATTTCACTTCATTAATTAACTCTTACATGCTAAACAAAAAATATATATATATTTTTGTTTTTAATTTTTTTTTTCTTACATCTAACTTAATACTACATAAATCTATACAAGTCGGCCACGGCTAAAAATATAGTTTGACCAACTTTGCTCCCAGTAAAGCTACACTGTATTGGAGGAATTAGACGAAGAAGCTTCCTCTCCTTCAACACGCCAACAAAATTGTTAGTGCTGCCGAGCAACATGTCGGGACTCCCTGCCATCCTACTGAACCGGAGATGCTCCGCACTGCCGCACTGCGACATGCAAAATCAGCGGCACCGCCAATCTGTCCTGGATCAGCCGTTTAAGTAGAAGAACGCTTCTGGAGGAACAAAACCGTCAAAGCGTACTCTCTCCTGATACACATAGTTGGGCTAATAAGCCCCGGAGATCAGGTTGTTCGATGAGGTCATCGCTTTTGCAATGTGCCTTCGAGTCAACTTAATGACGAAATTGTCCACTCTTAATAGGTTCGCCCTATTTTAGGATATAATTTTTTGTGCTCAGAACTTGGTGTTCTGTAGTCTTCTCAAACACCCGAATCTTTTCCAATAAACTTGCTCTCACGTTGAACCACACAGGACATAGGCCGGATAAGGGCCATGTAACAGATCGCCTTCACCCTCGCATCGAGTTGGCTGTTATAAAACACTCTCTTTGTTAGGGCAAAAGCACCCTTGCTCTGGCCAGAGCAACATCTATATGTTTGCTAAAAGACAGATAGTGGTCTAGCCGGATCCCAAGGTATCTGACTACATTTCGACAAGCAAGTGGCTGCCCGAGCTGTCCCACTTTCGAAAACTTCAGCCAATTCTTTCTGGTATCCCTAGAGGCCCCAGACAAAGTCGTCCTAAACAAAATGGTTTCCGATTTCTGAAAGTTGAAAATCAATGCTATGGCATGGTGAAGTGAACCTAACAGATCACTTGTGTAAATGTTGAATAGGATTCGCGAATTTAGCGCACCTTGTTGCAGATCGTTTTTAATGTTAAATATTCCACCAGAAGTCACATCGCCATTCTTCACGATGAACTGTCTACTGGAGAGCATATCAAAAAGAATATACAGCAGTGGTTTACTAATGCCCAACCTGTCCAGCTTGAAAAAGAGTCCTTCTAACCATACGGTATCGAAGGCCTTCTCCAAGTCAATCAGGCAGGCACCAGTGCACTGGTTCTTGCCTTTGTTCCATTGGATATCAGAAACCAGTTCCAGTTTCGACACAGCATGAATGATGTCATGCCCCACCTTGAAACCGAATTGATTATCCGGAACTACATGTTTGCCCTCAACCCACTCGGTCAGGACTCTATTGATTACCTTCTCGTAGACCTTATTGATGTTTGGAAGAAGACTGATCGAGCGGAGATTCGCCGGATTGAAAGTATCTTTATCCTTTTTAGGTATGGGATGTACCACCGCAGTTTTCCAATGCGCTGGATAATGTGCATTATTCATTGCATTATTAAACAGGGTGGTATAAATGTCCACCGCTTCTATTGGGAGATGTCGAAGCACAATATTCGGCATTTCATTGATTCCCACTGATTTCTTACTTCCAAGCGATGCGAAGATCGTTTGAAGCTCTTGCTTCGAAATGAACGGGGGTAGTACCCTATCGTCGGCGATGACATTATTTGCCATATTATCGTCACTGAACTGGATGAAACCCGAGCTCTTGAATCGCCAATTCATAATTTCATTTCGAAGGCAGAAATTGTGCAGAAGAACTCGACTCTCCAGGTCGTGGTTCGGGCCAATGATGTCATTCGCCTTGTACACTTCCTGGAAAGTCGCTCCTATAGCCTCTACCTTCTCCTCCGGATCCATGATCATAAAGAAGTTGTCATCATCAACAGTCTCATTTGGATCGATGCCTGCTGTTGTGAGTATGTGTTCGCTGTCCGTCGTTCAGACGATTTTAAGACACGAAAGGTCGTTTTGATCTTTTCTCCGAAATATTTTATTTATTTGCGGGAACATATTCGGGTTGCTGGTTTTTATAGCCCGAATTCTGTTGTTCCAATACAAACTTACAGAATGTCTGTAATTTTCGTTTATTAATGCTTGGAGGTTTTTCATCGACGACTTTAGTGTTATGTCAGTCAGCAAACTGTCTGTACAAGGTTTTTAGTCTTCACAGCAGTCTACTTTTATGTCGATGTAGTGCTTCAATAGTTGCGTTGCGGAATAAGTCTTCGTTATCAGTGTGTTGATACCGAGGTATTGTTTTGTCCATTGTTCGTCTGATTGTCTGGTACAGTAGTTTTAGATACCTGTCAATCTCTTCGTTTGACAGATTTCTATTGGATTTCGTCAGTGATCTGGAGAAGTGTGCAATGCACCCTACTATAGTTATATGAATGCCTTTGAACAAACTCATCCAATTCCGCAATTTCGTTCGGAATGGTTATTTCGGTACTGAGACCGCAATGGTCACTGTCATACGTAAAAGTGCGTAGACAGTTTATGCTGTGTTGGTTAGTGCAGGTCAGGTGTATTCGTGTGTCGAACAGCAAGAGGTCCAAATAGGACCCGTGGCTGGATAACGACGGACTATCCGTCGCCTTAAGGCCGAATCGATACATTATACTGTGCTGATCCGACCAATTGAATAGAAGGTTCCCTTTAGTATTTGGTGTATTATTTAAAATAAAGTGTCTCGAGCTCTGAGATGTATAAGGTGGATTGAGTAGCTTTAGGGATGGGATGTCCGTGACGCATGCTTCCAGCACCTGGAACCTACGTACTACACGACTGTATATTCTTTGGAAACGCATTCCTTTTCTAACAAAGATCGCAACACCTCCTCCTTGAATGGAGTTGGGTCCGTTTCTTCCTAATATTTTATATCTTCAGTGCCTCATTTTGTGACTTTTGGTAAGCTTAGTTTCGCTAACAAAAGTACATCAGGGGCTTGGTCTTTATATTTGATCTACCCACTTAGCCTGTTCCTGTATTTGACGCTGAAGCTGAGCCATCTGCCGCGGAATAGAAAGCAAGATAGCCAGCATGTCAGGTACAGGTTCCGGTGCTCTAGGCGCTGGGGCCTGAGAAGCTACCTTTGCTTGTTGTACCGTAGTTCCCCTACCTGCCGCCATTTGAGCGTAGATAACTTGGGGAGTAACGGCTGGTGTTTGTGCCTGCACGATTGGACGTTTAACTTCCACTTTATGCTGCCGAGACAGATTTAATCTTTTTATGCATTGGAATTTGGACAACCCCGATAGTTTGCGGTGTGTCCCGTGTTCCTATATAAACCACAAGAAAGTTGGCTTTTTTCAGACGCTCCGTCCTTACCTAGAGCACATTCCTCGGATTTGTGGTACTCTCCGCACTTCACGTATCGAGGCTGCATTTCGCAGTTCGACACGACGTGCCCGAACCTTTGGCAGCGAACACACTATAAAATTTTGTCGCTCCTCTTTAATTTTTCCCAGTGTACAAGCTGGTAGTCTAGGATTCTGATACTCCTTAAACCATCCAGTTTGCTGTCGGGACTCAACTCAACCAGGAAGAACGGTAGTTTCCGCTTCTCCCTTTTGGCTCTAGCCGTGACATATGGCTTGATCCCCACGAACTTAAGCCATTCGCACTCCTTCTCTTTCAGCAGTGGAAGGAGCTCCTTCATATCAGTCGGCGGTTCTAAAATCCTCAGCAGCATTGTTTGCAGCTTCTCCCCCTTCGGGATGTAGGAGAAGAACTCCGTCGTCGAATCCTTCAATAAACTCTTAATTTTATGGTAGCACTCCACTGTATTGCAGTGGATCACGTGCATATCTAAACTAAGTCTTTTAACTAAAAAATTATTGCCTATGGCCGACTTACATAATTCTATCGTGTCCTTCAACTCCATCTTAAATGTGTTGATTGGAGGTAGCTGTAGTTTGGTTGATTTCTGCTGTTGCTGTTGTTGTTGCTGCTGCTGATGTGTTTCTGCTGTTGCTGTTGTTGCTGCTGATGCTGCTGATGCTGCTGTTGTTGCTGCTTCTGCTGCTGCGATTTTTGTTGCTGTTGTTGTTTCTGCAGTTTGTGCTTTTGTTGTGGTTGTGGATCTTTCTTTGTAAGTTCTTCTGTTTCTGTTTTTGTGGTAGCCCCACGTTGACATTTTGTTGTTGCTGAGGGCTCTGGAGTTGTAGTTTTTCCATCTTCCTCCTTGCCACTTTTTGCTTTTATATAAATCACTTTTTGCTGTAGCTGCTGGATGCTACTACTTAAGGCTTCGATCTCGTCCTCCTTATTTTTGTTTTCACTTACGACGAAGCCGAAACACGTCTATCCTCAATCAAGGTCTGTGGACGACTGTTTTTGTAGCACTACTTTACAGGATCCATGTACACTGGGATCTGTTATGTATGCACACAAAGAAAATAGAAAGAGGTGCTACGTGCATGTGTATAGTTGTCAGTGAGTAACGCAACATCTATTCATATCTATTCATATAAATATCGGCTCTCTCAAAGATTTGACCATGCGATTCAAATAGCGAAGCATCATAATGGGTACGCCAGCTTTTAGATTTATTTTATGCAGTGAATATACATATGTAGCAACAATTCTATTCAAAAATCCCACTAGGTAATGTAATGCTTCTTGGATAACTAAGATGTTGAATCACCAGGAACCTTTTCGAACATACGATTATTGAAGAACCATGCCTGATCATTTTTCGGCGGTAAAATAGATCTCTCATACAATCATATATCTTCTTATATATTGAGATTGCTGATATCGTCATGCTCGTAAATCTTCGGTATTAAAGTTCCAGTATCTGTCACGATCTGATAGGGAGCAGCTGGTGTTTCTATAGCTGTTATTAATTTCTGGATATTTTTCTTTGCCAATATCTGAGAGAACTTTGCAAACTTGCCAGAACCTCATGATTGTACACATATTCATGTTTTGTTTCAAATGAAGCTTTTCAATATTTCTCCAAAGTACTGAGCGTTTCAAACACGCCCACGGTAACGTTTACCTAAATATTGTAATTGATTATGTACTTACTTAAGGCAATGCTACAGTCTGGGTTGGACCTCAAAACAATAACTTTTATTTATTAATAGGAGTACGTCTTTATTCGGCCTGCTCCCCACACTGACTGAATACGGTTTACAAATGTTAAAATATCCAAAATCAAAAAGAATTGTAAAAAACAACAAAAGGCAAAGTACATGTTAACATAGGAACTTAACATTAAGTGTAACATAATGAACATTGATAACAGGAATAAAGAATTAAAGAGATTCGGTAAGCCAACGTCAGAATTTTTACTTCGCAGCCTTGCTTAGCTCTGTCGGTATTTATGTTTTCTGTATTTATTTGTGGTTATGACTCGAGTATTCAGGATTGACGTAGCTAATATATGCGGACTAAGAAGTAATCACTTTTCTGCTTACGTCCAAACCTGCAAATCCAGGCCAGCTGTTTTGTCACTTAGTAAAACACAGGTAGATCTCCGACCACACCTCTCAGATCAATTATCTCAGAATCTAGCTAGCTAAGAACTAGTGCCATTATTCTTCTCTAACCGCGGACTCGCCGTTTACGTGCGTAATGATGTACCTTACCAAACTCCACCACAATGTAATCCCTATTTCATTCCGGAATTCAATTTCATGTGGTTAAAATTCCATCTCGGTTAGCAAATTATCCACTTGTGCTTTGTTTACCCCATTCAAAGAATTATATCCCTGCATCCTCATACTGAAATCGTTATTACGGGCGATTTTAATATACACAATTCTGGGTGGCTTCGACATTCTAGGCAGACAACACCTAAAGGACGGTGTGTTGAGATTCTCGCTGCGGAAAACAACTTGAGCCAGCCTGTAAACGAGGCCACAAGAATACCACATGTTGATAGTCATACCGCCAATACACTGGATTTGTTTTTAACTTCTTACCCTGATAAATACTAAGTCGATGTGCTATCCCCCTTAGGCACGTAGGACCACTGTGTTATATCAGTTAATTTCTGGTACATCGACCACACAGTTACAGAAATAATTCCTAGAAGAACCGTATGGCAATACGAAAAACCAATTGGAGCAGACTTAACAGTTTCTTTAGGAATAACTGGGCGTTATGTTTCCTCGATAACCACGTGGATGCCGCTGCTGATATGATCACAGACACTGTTCTCTTTAGAATAAGTTGCTTTATCCCTCATTGAATGAAGACTATCAAACCAAAACAAAAGTTGCGGTACGACTCGAGGTGTAAAGAGGCTGTAAGGTTAGAGAAATGTTTTTTCGGTCCTTCAAGACCAACCCGACACAGAGGAAAACCGAAAACCACAACGCTTTGCTTAAGCATGTTAAACTCCAATACGACCAAAAACTGAGGCAAAAAATACGGCAGTGTCCCAAAGGTAGTAAAAGTTGTTAGTCGTTCGTCAAAAACATTAGAAATTCTGCTTTGTCCTCGCTTGCACTTGAGTGCGTCGAATCTTCAATGGGACGGATCCACTTTCACACTAGTGCAGTAGCAAGAGTACTTAAGGATCTTAATATACACAAATCCGCTTGGTCCAGATGGTATATCTCCCATTCTTCTGAAGAGGTGTTCTTCCTCGCTGGCAAGACCACTGCGTAAGCTTTTTCGTCAATCCTACTTTTAGGACTCTTTCCGAGATGATGGAAGACAGCATTTGTCCAGCCCGTCCCTAAAAAAGCGAATCTTCCTCTCTCTCCTCCTACAGCCCCATTACACTTACGGCCCTTCTGACCAAGATCATGGAAACGCTGATAAACCGTTAGCTCATGAAATATCTCAAAACGTGAAAATTTCTAAATGGCCGGCAATATGATTTTTATAGTAACAGGTCCACTGGTGATTTCATTGCATATCCGACCGAAAAGTGGAACCAATCTGGCTAAAGCAAGATAGTTGTACTTGATATTTCTAAGGCATTTGACAGAGTTTGGCATCAGACTCTCTTGTCGAAAATGCGCGCATTTGGGATTGACGACTATCTTCTTCAGTGGACTAGAAATTACCTTTCGGAACGTTCAATTCAATTTGTCTTGGATTGCTTCAAGTCTAATATTCACAAAATAAATGCTGGTCCTTCTGTGTCCGATACTCTTTTTAATTTTCATCAATGATCTCTTGTCCGCTACTTCTAATCCAATATATTCCTTTGCTGACGAGTGTATTCTCTGCTCTCGGACTCGGTTTCCAGTAGTTCGGCTGTAGAATGAGATCGGCAGCGTATGTAACCTTAATAAATTCCGATGTTAACAGCATAACCAATTGGAGAACTATTAACAGACTGACATTTAATGCTTCCAAAACACAATGCTGTCTGTCGTTAAATCGAATTTTAAAGACCTAGCCATTTTCCATGAAAGGCACTTGCATCGTTGAATCAGGAAAACCTTATATTCTCGGTATGTGTGTCAATGGCAACTTACATTGGGATGACCATATATTTGTTGTTGTCAAAAATGCGGCGAAATGTCTTAGTTTCCTCAAGCGATGTAAGAAATATTTTACCCCCCCTGATCTTACCTCAATATACTCGTATAAGGCATTCATCCGCCCAAAATTGCAGTACAATCCCCACGTTTGGTGCTCCTAAAACATCTCTGTACTGCTAGATAGGATTCAAAGCCGTGCGAAAAAACTCATAGGTGATACTGATATCAGTCAGTCAACTGACACCCTCGAACACCGACGTAATGTCTCCTGTCTCACTTTGTTTTATCGATATTTCCACCACCAGTGCTCCATTGGAATCGCCAGTATACCCTCATACCCAATTTCGGACGCATTCTGGTATGCCGTGATTCGTTCCTAAGCTATACAACTCGATTATGGAATGTCCTGTCGAGCTCTTCATTTCCTATTCATTATAACTTGCAAGCATTTAAGACCAGTTAAGACAAACATTTTAAGAGCGCTCCCTAATTACGAAAAAAAAGCATAACTGATGGTAAATGAAGAATATACAATATAAGGAGAGAACAGAACAAGCAACATAATAGTTCGGTATGGATTGAGGGAACTAGAAACATGTTTCTATCGATATTCTATCTAGATTGCTTTCTGAAACGTAAACACATAGGGATGCTGATAATCACGAATTATGTACGATTGTTGTCAAATGGAAGTTGTATTGTATTGTTGGTTGTATTCTACACGACAAGCATGTGTATGAAGAATACATACTCGTAACTCGTGCCCCAACTGAGTCACAGTCTTTTCGGTCCGGAACATTGGTATCCATCCGCTCTACATGACCCAGCCATATCAGTCATTGGACCTTTACTCTTCTGGCTAAGTCGATGCCACTGTACAGCCCATACAGTTTGTCGTTGTATCTCCTCCTCCAGTCACCGTGTCTGCAGACGGGACTGAAAATCCACCGAAGAATTTTCGTCTCAAAGCAAACAAGAGCACCATCATCCATTTTTAATGTCCATACCTCTGCGCCATAGACTAGGACTGAGATTATCAAAGTCTTAAATAGAATCACTTTTGTTGTTTGAGAGACGGCTTTGCCGGTCAATTGACTTCTTATGTCAAAGAAGCAACGATTGGCAAGAGTTATTCTTCGTTTGATCTAAGCGCTGCTGTTGTTGTCTGAGCTGATAGCGCAGCCTAGGTAGGCAAAGTCGTTAACTACCCCAAAATTATATCTGTCAAGAGTGCCGTTCTGATAGAGACACCGATCGATCGAGTTTTGGGTGTCCTTTCTTATTGACAGCATATATGTACTTGGTCTTGCCCTCATTAACCGTTAAACCCATCTTCATCGCCTTACCTCAAAGTCGATTAGCCTGAACCCGTTATTGGAGCTGCTATAGTACAACTTGTATTTTCCAACATTAAAGTCACCGAGGACAATTTTAATGTCATAGCTAAGGCACTTCTCGTAAGTCTTCTCCAAGAGCTCGTAACGTGCCGTCATCTTAGACTTTACATATATGTAAGTCTAATGTTGGCAAATTTAGCTTTAATACGCATTATTGTGACGCGCTCCTTAACATTCCGGAAACTCAAGACTTCTTGCCTAAGTCTGCCTTTAATCGCAACGAATCTGCATCCAAACAGGCGCTGCTTTTGCCATATCAAAGTTTTCCATTCTTTTTTTTTCCCTCCCATCCCATCGCATTTCCTGAATGGCTGTAACATCTGCTTGGCAGCAGTCCAGCGCCTCTGCTAGTTGTTCGGCTGCACGTAGCCTATTAAGGGACCAAACATTCACCGTGCAGATCCGAAGTATGTAGCAGTAACCCGTTCGGGGATGTGAGCACTGCCGTCGGTTTTTTAAGAGGTTATTCGACACCGTCTCTTTTCCAAGACCCTGAATTAGCCTACGATTACCTACACGTATTTTTGACAATATCGAGTTAATTAAAAAAGTATCAGATGGGACGTCTAACAAATATACAATATAGTACACCACCAGCACTTGCGTTGATTCTGTCGACAAGGTAATCTTGATTTTGTTCGTTATTTAACCTAGACTCGTTGTGGCATATAGTATAATACGAGTATGTTGAAGTTCAATTGGATCGAAATTAGTTTATTCAATGTATTCGCTATTTAAATATTCGACAGATCCATCGGTCATTCCCGGAGATCAACAGTATTTCCGCCAATTGAAAGCACAGTGTTTTGTAACGAAAGAGATGCACGATTAACTACAGGGTGGTCCGATTGAACTGCAACTTTTCAAAACGCTGTATTTTTTTTGTTTTTTTTTTTATAATCAGCGTGCGTTCAAGGGGTTTTTGTATCCTTAAAATGTTCGTACACAGTGCGGGCAAAGGAAATTTAGGGAGAACGAAAAGACAGGTACCGATGTATATGGTTTTTAAATGTTTGTAAATTATAACGACCAGGAAACACAGAGATCGGCAGGGCATTCCATAAGCGAGTTGTACGGCTTAGGAAAGAATCACGATATTTTAGAGTACGTCCGAAAATGGGCTTGGGGGTATACTGATGAGCATTCATAGCGAGACGGGTGTTACGGTTGAAAGTTTGAATGGGCGGAATGCTACTGGCGATTTCAATGGGACACCGTTGCTGGAAATAGCGATAAAACAAAGTGAGATAATATTTGAAATAGAATTTTATAGAAGTACAGGAAAAAACTTTTGTAAAACAATTATGCTTTTAGAATTTATTTTAAATTCGCAATATGGCTGCCTTTAGTGCGAACTATGGCCTTGAGTCGATCGACAAATGAGTTGCGCACTGCACGAATGTCAACCTGCGGAATCTTCCTACATTCTCGAAGAAGGGCTTTCTTGAGCGCATCCACACTTTGATATTTTTTAGTGCTGATCTTGGCCTGTGAAATGCCCTATATAGAAAAGCCAAGTGGATTCGCATCTGGTGCCTGTAGAAGTCAATATATCGATGAAATGAAGCAAGGGATGTTGTTTTTTAACTATCCTCACCCTCACACGTGCTTTGTGTGCTGATGCTGAGTCTTTTTGGAACGTTCATTCACTCTCACCAAAATGTTTGGTTGCCCACGACATCAGAGGACCTTCCAAAACACTTTCGCGATAAATATTCGCATTCACCCTTGTATCGCCAGGATGCTTTGCAAAAAAGGAAAAATAAAATAAAATGCGACCGATTTGTCTCCGGTGCCGATTGAGATTTATGCGGACAGAACTAGATCAATTTAAATAAGTGAAATATGGTAAGTGATGCGAACTATGATAATCAAAAAAACTATTATTTACCGTTTAAAATGTCTTTATTGATAGTACTATCACCTTTCTTGCTAAACTTGGAATGTCCAACGT
Source organism: Volucella zonaria (assembly GCA_963966105.1). Lineage (NCBI taxonomy): Eukaryota > Metazoa > Arthropoda > Insecta > Diptera > Syrphidae > Volucella > Volucella zonaria. The sequence goes on along the minus strand of OZ014530.1, from coordinate 86,505,028 downwards.
TTTCTGCTTCGTCCATAAGGAAACCTTCCTGGTCCAGCTGATTTCTGAAAGCCAATCTTAATTCGGTCAACAACCCCTTTCGTAATTGCGAATTTTCTATGCAGCTACAAAAAACCACATAGAAAAAATGCACCGCTTGGTCGTTTCCACACAGTGCATCATCTGGTCAGCTGGTGTAATAGCCACCAACACATGTGTACATACTTATAGCTGGGCCATGCTCTGAGGGCGATGTCGTGGACGGAGTCGATTGGCAAAAACATCGCATTTTTTTTGCATGCAGTTTTTCTATCATGGCGACTGCTTTCGTCTACGCGTCATGTTCCTGCTGCTCTTTTAAGCGCCCAATTTTATCGTAAGGCTGTCATGGATGTTTTGCCGTAGGGTTTTGCTTAGCTAAACTACCGACGGCAGCCCTGCCGATGGCAAGATGTGGATGCTGGTGAGCGAAAGGCGATATTTGGGCAAAAATGTTCGTTGCGTTGCAACAACCCTGAACCCACGGACCAAAAACACAAGCGGCGAACGTCCAAGGGCCGTCATAGCCACCCAAACCCTGACAAATGGTAGCGCTTGATTTTTATGGCCAATCGAACATTTAAATTTTTTAACCTTTCCGTTAAATAAGCACGATCGTTTTGTTTGTTCACGAATTGTACGATTGGAAAATTTTCCTCATCAGCGAATACAATATTCGGCAACTGACCACGTTTATGCAAGCGCAACACCTCCTTTGTTCATCACATTTTTCTTTGAGCATCGGCTAGACTTTGCCTTTCTTGGAACTTATAAGGCTTTAGTTTGACCTCATCTTTCAATACCCCTTACATGGTTGGCTTTGATATCTTCAGCTCAGCAGCCATTTACCTGTGACTCTGTCGAGGTTTTTCTTCAATACGAGCCTTCAATTTCTGAACCACTTCTGGCGTTGATACAGTTTTCGCCCGACAACCACTATAGCGTTTTGCAACACTGCCAGTATTGTTGTAACGTGCTATGGTTCGAGATATGAAAGATTTATTGACATCGAAATGTTGGCAGAGTCCATCTTTAGCCATTTGTGAATCTCCACTCAAATATAGCGCTATCACACTATTGCGTTTGAATTCCATTACAGCGCGCTTGTAAACAATGAATCAATATTGACGCAGTTTTACCAACTGTGTTAGAAGTTCAACCTTCCATCTGGGTATTGGCATTTGAGGACTCTAATCAAATCTTCGGTTAAGTGATTCTTGAACTTTTCCACAACTGCAGACGATTAGAAACACTTCATAAAACAGTACACAACTGACGCAGTTTAGATACTGGCTGTGGGTGGCCGTGGCTCAAGTGGTAGTGGACTGGCTTCAGTCGTTCATAGACCTTGTTAGAGGATAGACGTGTTTCGGCTTCTAGTAAAGTTAAAAAGTTAAAAGTGAACTAAAGAAAACTATAATTAGAAACGTTTTAGCCAAGTGCTTCGGTGGCCCAGTGGTAGTGGTGTCGGCCGACAAACCAGGGGTCGTGGGTTCGATTCCCGAAAAAATTACATCGAATTTTTATTTTTAAAAAAGTTTAAATCAATAAGACAACTGCATAAACAAAAAGTGATCAGATCATCGTGTGATGAGTGGAAGTGAGCGGTCCGCTATTCCAATAGCGGGGACAGCAGATGACGTGATGTCATCTGATGATCAGGCCGTAATGCCAGTACATCAAAAAGCAACAACAACAACAACAGAAATAGCTACAAAGAGGAGGAGAAAGCTGAGGCCGACTCCGAATCTCGTAAAGCGCCCTTCCCTATCAGCTTCTTCAGAAATGCTGCATGTTGGAGTGAGGGAAAGGGCGCCAACAACAGCAGTAAGGGCAGCATTAAAACCAAAGAGGCAAGTGTCAGATAAAAATGATTACCCGTATGTATCAGATGGTGGGGAAGGCCACTACATGGGAGCAGACAATAGCTTCGCATCCCTAGCAGCATCTGAGTCAGATGACGAAGACGACGAGGTCGAAGCTATTAATAGTAGCATTAAAGAGCTACAGCAAAGAGTGCTTGCTATTAAGGCAAAGCAAGTGGCAAGGAGGGAGATGGAAAAAATACAACAACTCCAGAGCCCTCAGCAACAACAAAATGTAAACGTGGAGATACCACAAAAACTGAAACATCCATTAAAACAACAACAAATACAGAAACAGTCACAAGAACTTACAAAGAAAAATGCGCAACCACAAGAAAAGCATAAACAGCAAAAACAACAACAGCAACAAAAATCGCAGCAGCAGAAGCAGCAACAACAGCAGCACCAACAACAGCAGCAACAACAACAACAACAACAACAACAGCAACAGCAGAAAACAACCAAAATACGGGTACCACCAATCAACACGTTTAAGATGGAGTTGAAAGACACTATAGAATTATGTAAGTCGGCCATAGGCAATAATTTTTTTGTTAAAAGACTTAGTTTAGACAGGCATGCGATCCACTGCAATACAGTGGAGCGCTACCATAAAATTAAAAGTTTATTGAAGGATTCGACGACGGAGTTCTTCTCCTACACCCCGAAGGGGGAGAAGCTGCAAACAATGCTGCTGAGGGGGTTAGAACCGTCTACCGATCCGGAGGAGCTCCTTGCACTGCTGAAAGAGAAGGAGTGCGAAGGGCTCAAATTCGTGGGGGTCAAGCCATTTGTCACGGCTAGAGCCAAAAGGGAGAAGCGGAAACTACCGTTCTTCCTGGTTCAGTTAAGTCCCGACAGCAAACTAGATGGTCTAAGGAGTATCAAAATCCTAGACTACCAGGTTGTACACTGGGAAAAATTAAAGAGGAGCGAAAACATTTTACAATGTGTTCGCTGCCAAAGGTTCGGGCACGCCGCGTCGAACTGCGAAATGCAGCCTCGATGTGTGAAGTGTGGAAAGAACCACAAATCCGAGGAGTGCGCTCTAGGTAAGGACGGAGCGTCTGAAAAAAGGGAACTCTCTTGTGCTTTATGCAGGAACACGGGACACACCGCAAACTATCGGGGTTGTCCCAAATTCCAATACATAACGCGAGTAAATCTGGCTCGGCAGCAGAAAGTGGAAGTTAAACATCCACTCGTTCAGGCACAAACACCAGCCTTTACTCCCCACGTTACCTACGTCCAAATGGCGGCAGGTAGGGGAAATACGGTACAACAAGCAAAGGTAGCTTCTCAGGCCCCAGCGCCTAGAGCACCGGAACCTGTACCTGACATGCTGGCTATCTAGCTCTCTATTCAGGGGCAGATGGCTCATCTTCAGCGTCAAATACAGGAACAGGCTACGCGGGTAGATCAAATATACGCGCTGCTGCCGGGCCTAACGCACCTCCAGTCGAAATGGGTACGTACATGGCGAAGCAAACCCTGAAGGTCCTTGCAGTGAATGTTAATTCACTGATTAGGTTCGAACGAAGAGCCACACTGTTTAAGTTGCTTAAAGACCAAGCCCCTGATGTGCTTTTGGTTAGCGAAACTAAGCTTACCAAAGGACACAAAATGAGGCACAGAAGATATAAAATATTACGAAGAAACCGACCCAACTCCATTCAAGGAGGTGGTGTTGCGATCTTTGTTAGAAAAGGACTGCGTTTCAAAAGAATATACAGTCGTGTAGTACGTAGGTTCCAGGTGCTGGAAGCATGCATCATGTACATCCCTCTCCGTAGTGGAAAGAGGTTATACATGGTATCTGTTTATGCACCTAAAGCTACTCAATCCACCTTATTCATATCAGAGCTCGAAACACTTTTTCGATTCCTAAGACTGGAATTGGCGGAGAATTACTTTATTATCGGCGGAGATTTCAACGCCAGACACAGAGATTGGGGAAATAATACACCAAATACTAGAGGGAACCTACTTTCCAATTGGTGGGGTCAGCACAGTATAATGTATCGACTTGACCTTAAGGCGACGGATAGTCCGTCGTTTCCCAGACACGGTTCTTATTTGGACCTCTTGCTGTTCGACACACGAATACACCTGACATGTACTAACCAACATACCATAAACTGTCTACGCACATTTGTGTATGACAGTGACCATTGCGGTCTCAGTACCGAAATAACCGTTCCGAACGAAATTGCGGAATTGGACGAGTTTGTTCAAAGGCATTCCTACAACTATAGTAGGGTGCGCTGGACGCACTTCTCCAGAACACTGAAGAGTGCACTCTCCTCGAATTCGCTCTACCCACCGTCCAATAGAAATCTGTCAAACGAGGAGATTGACAAGTATCTAAAACTAATGGACCAGACAATCAAACGAACAATGGACAAAACGATACCTCGGTATCAAATTACTGACGGTGAAGACTTATTCCGCAACGCAACTATTGACGCACTGCACCGACAAAAAAGTAGATTGCTGTCAAGACTAAAAACCTTGTACAGACAGTTTACTGACAGACATAACCCGGAGATCATGACACTGAAGTCGTCGATCAAAAACCTCCAAATATTAATAAAAGAAAATTACAGAAATTCTGTAAGTTTGTATTGGAACAATAAAATTCGGGCTGTAAACACCAGCAACCCGAATATGTTCCCGCAAATAAATAAAATATTTAGGAGGAAAGATCAAAACGACCTTTCGTGTCTTAAAATCGTCTGAACGACGGACAGCGAACACATACTCACAACAGCAGGCATCGATCCAAATGAGACTGTTGATGATGACAACTTCTTTGTGATCATGGATCCGGAGGAGAAGGTAGAGGCTATAGGAGCGACTTTCCAGGAAGTGTACAAAGCGAATGACATCATTGGCCCGAACCACGACCTGGAGAATCGAGTCCTTCTGCACAATTTCTGCCTTCGAAATGAAATTATGAATTGGCGATTCGAGAGCTCGGGTTTCACCCAGTTCAGTGACGATAATATGGCAAATAATGTCATCGCCGACGATAGGGTACTACCCCCGTTCATTTCGAAGCAAGAGCTTCAAACGATCTTCGCATCGCTTAGAAGTAAGGAATCAGTGGGAATCATTATCCAGCGCATTGGAAAACTGCGGTGGTACATCCCATACCTAAAAAGGATAAAGATACTTCCAATCCGGCGAATCTCCGCTCGATCAGTCTTCTTCCAAACATCAGTAAGGTCTTCGAGAAGGTAATCAATAGAGTCCTGACTGAGTGGGTTGAGGACAAACATGTAGTTCCGGATAATCAATTCGGTTTCAAGGCGGGGCATGATATCATTCATGCCGCGTCTAAAGTGGTTTCTGATATCCAATGGAACAAAAGCAAGAAACAGTGCACTGGTGCCTGCCTGATTGACTTGGAGAAGGCCTTCGACACCGTATGGTTAGAGGGACTCTTCTTCAAGCTGGACAGGTTGGGCACTGCTGTATATTCTTTTTAATATGCTCTCCAGTAGACAGTTCATCGTGAAGAATGGCGATGTGACTTCTGCTGGAATATTTAACATTAAAAACGGTCTGCAACAAGGTGCGGTAAATTCGCCGATCCTATTCAACATTTACACAAGTGATCTGATAGGTTCACTTCACCATGCCATAGCGTACGCAGACGACTTAATCGTGTACAGATCAGGTCCAAAGATAGAGGTCATTAATACACTTTTGCAACGTGACTTCAATAAAATAAAACGATATTGCGATGATTGGAAGTTGAAAATCAACTTTCAGAAATCGGAAACCATTTTGTTTAGGACGCCTTTGTCTGGGGCCTCTAGGGATACCAGAAAGAATTGGCGGAAGTTTTCGATCGTGGGACAGCACGAGCAGCCACTTGGTTGTCGAAATGTAGTCAGATACCTTGGGATCTGGCTAGACCAATATCTGTATTTTAACAAACATATAGATATTGCTCTGGCCAGAGCCAAAGGTGCTTTTGCCCTTACAAAGAGACTGTTTTATAACAGCCAACCCGATGCGAGGGTGAAGGTGATCTGCTACATGGCCCTCATCCGGCCTATGCTTGTATTTGGTTGTCCCGTGTGGTTCAACGTGAGAGCAAGCTTATTGGAAAGGATTCGGGTGTTTGAGAGGGCTTGTCTTAGGACTTGTCTTGGCTTATACAGAACACCAGAGTCTGAGTACATAAAATTCTATCCCAATGAGGTCTTGTACAATAGGGCGAACCTAATAAGAGTGGACAATTTTGTTATTAAGTTGACTCGAAGGCACATTGCAAGAGCAATGACCTCATCGAACAACCTGATCTCCGGGGCTTACTACCCCAATTATATGTATCATGAGAGAGTTCGCTTTGACGGCTTTATTCCTCCAGAAGCGTTTCTCTACCTAGATATGAAAGGTCTGATCCAGGACAGATTAGCGGTGCCGCTAATCTTCCACGTCGCTCGGACAGCTGGGGACAGGCGACTCAACTACGACAGAGACGTCGCACATGGCAGTGCGGAGCGTCTCCCGTTCAGTAGGGCGGTAGGGAGTCGCGACATGAGGGATGTTGCTCGGCAGCACCAACAATTTTGGTGGCTATTGGAAGGAGGGGAAGGTTCGTCGTCGAATTCCTCAAGTTATAGATAGCTTCATGTGAAGCAAAGTCGGTCATCTGTTTATTTGGTTAGCCATGGCCGGCTTACATAGTTTTAGGTAGATTAAGTTGGATTTAAGGAAAAAAAAAAAAAATAATAAAAAAATAAAAAAAAATAAATAAAATAAAATACACAAAAAAAAAATTAAAAAAAAAAAAAAAATTATATTAGAACAGATGTGGGTAACACAATCTGAAATAAGGGGTAGTTTAAGTAGTTTAAGTTTAAGTTTAAGTAGGATTAAGTAGGTTAAGATTTATTTTTAGGTAGTTTATAGGTTTAGTTTTTAAGTTTTTATATTATAACAAAAAAAAAGTCCTTATACTAAGTTTTTTTAAATTAAAATTCATTTTCTTAGTTTTAGTGTTAATATATGTAAAAACAAAAATAAAAATAGACTGTAAGCAACGTAGAAAGACAAAGATTTAAGTATTATGTTTAACCTAGAGTGCCCGCATGGGGCCAGTAAGTTATAATAAGATTACTTTTAAGTTATTTAAGCTAATTTTTAAGCGTTTTTTTGTATAGCATGTAAGAGTTAATTAATGAAGTCCAATAAAAATGCATTAAAACTGAAAAACTGAAACTGAAAAACAGGCTTCTAAATCAGAAGGTTCGGTGTTCGAATCCCAGCCTCGCCCGAAAGACATTTCATCCATTTTTTCAGTTAACGAAAATCATGTAAGATGAGTAGTTGACTAGAAATCAACATCAAGCCAACTTCCACTAAGAATTTAGTCTCCCCATTAAATGTTGGATGCCACCCATGGAGCGAAATAACCACTGAGCCCAAACATCTTTCTTTCTCTCTCTATCCCATTTTCCAAAAAACTTAACACATGCTGAGGCATTATAAGTGTATTCATACCCACTTGAGTGTTAAGTTCTTTCTAACAAAAAAAAAAAAAAAAAAAGATACACTACTGCTCACACTAGCATACCGTATGTTAATGTATTGTAAAATACCATCCACAGTTCTCAAACTATAAAATTAAATAAATCCGTAGATAATATCATTATTGATTATTAGGATATATTGTACAGACTCTACCAAAAATATGGTCGTAAGATACATCAGACTTTAAAAGAAGTACCGCAGCGTCGCCTTTGGAAAGTCCAATTTTTTTTATTAAATGTAACATATAGTAAGCCAGTACATAGTTCTTCAGACAGTAAAGTGATGGAATTAAATTATAAAATGCCATCAATATTGTATTCTTTGGATTAAAGTAAACTCTCTGATAATTTTCTAAATGAGTGTCCAGATGTGTAAACGGAGGGAGACGTTCATGAATAAAAAATAACAACATGCGCCAAACTACCTTGGAAGAACTAATTTCCATCCTAATTTGAAGTCACTTCATCCACCTGATGTTATAACATATACCAAAAACAGCTAAATCTGGACCTTTCTTGACATACGAGTATTTGCACGTATATGTTACTTTATCCATTTTATGCTATTGCAAAGTTCAACGTTGATATGTACTTTGAAGGTACTTTCACGAAATGGAACAATCCACCGATTATCGATATGAAAAGAGTTTTCTTTTTTGTTTATTTTTTATAAGTACCTTAAAATGTTTGCACACAGCGCGGGTGAAGGGAAGTCAGGGAGGATAAAAAGAGAGGTACCGGTGAACGTTGGTTTTAAATGTTTGAATGTTAAAATCACTAGGAAATAAGGAGCTATGCAGGGCATTCCATAAGCGAGTGGTACGGCTTAGGAACGAATCACGATATTTTAGAGTTCGTCCGAAAGTGGGCTTGAGGGTATACTGATGAGCATTCGGGCGGAATGCTACTGACGATTTCTACGGAGCACTGGTGGTGGAAATAGCGATAAAACAGAGTTGTTTGAGTGATATTAGTATCAGCTATGAGTTTTATCGCACGCTTGTGGATCCTATACAGCAGGTGCAGAAATATTTATCCAATTTCGGGCGGATAAACGACTTATATATTGAGGCCAGATCAGAGGAGGTGAAATATTTCTTACATCGTTTGAGGAAACCTAGACATTTCGCAGCACTTTTGACGACACCGAATATGTGGTCATTCCAATGTAAGTTTTCATTGACACGCATATTGAGAATGGGAAGTTCATCGGTTTCGACGATGCAAGTGCCATTCATAGATAATGGCTGGGTGTTTAAATTTCGCTTTAATGGCAGAAGGCAGCATTGTGTTTTGGAAATTCTACTCTGTTAGTCTTTCCCCATTTAGTTATGCTGTTAATATCAGAATTTAATGTACTTAAAATACGCTGCCGTTCCCGTGCTACAGCCGAAGAGCAGGACGTGAGTCCGCGAACGAATATGAAAAGCGGAGAGTACTGTCATCAGCAAAGGAACACATATATTGGACTAGAAGTAGCAGACTAGATCATTAATGAAAACTAAAAAGAGTGTCGGAGACAGAACGGAGCCCCTGGGGCACACTAGCATTTACTTTGTGCATATCAGACTTGAAACCGTCCAAGACAACTTGAATTTAACTTTCCGAAAGGTAATTTCTAATCCATTGAAGAAGATAGTCGTCAACCCCAAATTCGCGCATTTTCGACAAAAGAGATTGATGCCAAACTCTGTCAAATGCCTTAGAAATATCAAGTGCAACTATCTTGCTTTCGACAAATTGTTGTACGCTTTGGTTCCACTTTTCGGTGAGACATGCCATCAATTCACCAGAGGACCTATTGCTGTGAAAAAGAAATTGCCGGTCATTGAGAAGTTTTCATGTTTCGAGATATTTCATGAGCTGACGGTTTATCAGCGTTTCCATGACCTTGGTGAGAAGAGACGTGAGTACAATGGTTCTGTAGGAGGAGAGAGATAGAAATTCGCCTTTTTTAGGGACGGGCTGGACAAATACTGTTTTCCATCTGCTCGGAAATAGTCCTAAAAAGTAGGATTGATGAAAAAGCTTACGCAGTGGTTTTGTCAGCGAAGAAGAACTCCTATTCAGAAGGAGGGGAGATATACCATCTGAACCAGCAGATTTGTGAATGTTAAGATCTTTAAGAACTCTTGCTACTGCACTACTGCTAAAGTGGATTCGTCCCATTGAAGATTCGACGCACTCAAATGTAGGAGGAGACAAAACACAATCTGGGGGTATTGAGCTGGCCGCAAAATGTGCAGCAAGCAGATTGACCTTATCCAAAGAGCTGACAGCTGAAATGTCATTGTACATGAGCGTTGGGATGGAGGATGAGACAGAATTTCTAATATTTTTGATGAACGACCATAAAGGTTTACTACCTTTGGGACATTGTAGTATTTTTTGCCTCAGTTTTGGTCGTATTGAAATTTTAGACGTTGCAGTCATTTCTGGCTCGTTTAAACTTTTTTCGGTTTTCCTCTGTTGAGTTGGTTTTGAAGTACCGAAAAAATCATTTCTCTAACCCTGACAGCCTCTTTATAGCTCGAGTCGTAGCACGCCTTTTCTTTTGGTTTGATACTCTTCATCCGATGACGGATAAAGTTTCCCATTCCAAGCAGAATGGTGTCTGTGATCATATCAGCAGCGGCATCCACGTCGTTGTCGAGGAAACATAACGAACAGTTAAAGTTCCTAAAGCAGCCCTTAAGACCATTGGCTTTCTCGTATTGTTCTTTTAGGAATCTTTTCTCTAACTGTGTGGTGGCTGTACGAGAAATTAGCTGATATGACACAGTGGTCCGACGAGCCTAGAGGGGATAGTACATTGATCTTGTATTTGTCAGGGTGAGAAGTTAAAAACAAGTCCAGGGTGTTGGCGGTATGACTATCAGCGTCTGGTATTCGTGACTGAATTATCACTCGTTTACCACCAGTCTCAGGTGATCGACGCCTGTAAAATGGATAACCATCTTCGCCTGTTATAGTTTCTGTGGTGTTTGACTTCGGGAATCTCTTACGACAGTTGCCATTTTTCATGCAGGCACATTGTGGATTATGAACCTGCACCGAGCACCATCCGTGTTTTTACAATTTCATTATCATCTTCATTGTAAGGCAACTCTGTGCACAGATAACGTCATCAATTTGCTCTACTATTATTTAAGCTTCCAACCATATCAAAATATGGGGATGAGCTAAGCCATGTTTCTGTCATTCTACAGACCTCTGTGCTCTGTTGAGCAACGCTGATCAGGAGTAATAACTATTTTATAATTATTTTCATTTAAAGCTGTTGAGAATAATATTGAAGGGACGTTTTGTAATTACGAGTGTAAGGGTTCGCTTTATCAAGCATTGATTGTAAGTTTTCTACTGATAAAGCGTTCAAAGTTGGAAAATCATATAATCTAGCATCCCTTTGTTGTCTATTGTCACTTATAATATATATTTGTAGAAATGACTCCCGGTCGTTTTCTATTGGAAGTAAAAAACCAATTAAATGATACACTTGTCCTTGTACCTTCAACGTTAGCATAAAATTCCCTCTTTACCTTCTTTCGCCCCAAAATGGTGCGCGTACGTTGAAAATATTGGAAAAGTGCTTCGACAACGATTCTCTAAAGAAAATGGTCGTTTACCAGTGGCACGAGCGGTTCAAAAGTGGTCGTGAGTCAATCGAAGATGATGAACGTAATGGCAGACTATCGACATCGAAAACCGATGAAAAGATTGATGAAGTAAGAGAAATATTGGTCAATAAGCGCAAATTCGCCATCAGAGGGATAGCGGAGGACTTGAACATTGCCTATGGATCCGTCCAAGACATTTTGGTTAATGATTTGGGTTTCCGTCGTGTAGCTAAATGACCTCAATTTCATGCAAAAAAGAGACCGTGTTGACGTCGCAAAAGAGATGATTTGCGAGGCTGAATCCGATCCCACATTCATCAAAGGGATCATTACTGGAGACGAAACGTGGGTTTATGAGTACGACACGCAATCCAGACATCAGGCAAGTGAATGGCGTTCACCAAATGAGCCGAGACCAAAAAAAACCACGTCGTTTTCAGTCAAAGAAGAGGGCAATGCTCACGGTTTTCATGGATTACAACGGTGTAGTGCATAATGAATTTTTGCCAGGAGGCCAAACAGTAAACAAAGAGTATTATTTGGGTGTTATAAGACGTTTGCGTGAAGCAATTCGCCGAAAGAGACCAGAATTGTGGGCATAAAACTCGTGGATTTTGCACCATGATAACGCACCGTCGCATAGTACCATCATTATTCGTAATTTTTTGACGAAAAATGCAACAAATACCATCCAACAGCCACCGAATTCACCTGATTTGGCTCCCTGTGACTTCTTTCTGCTCAATCGAGTTAAAAAACCACTACGGGGAACGCGTTCCAGCAGCCGAGAGGATGTAATGGAAAAATCGCAGGAAGCACTGATGGACATACCGAAAACCGAATATAAAAAATGTTTCGAGGAATGGATCAAGCGCTGGCATAAGTGTGTTGCAGTCGATGGGGAAAATATAGATGACGGCCAACTGAACCCCACTGTGTGATTCCGCCTGGTGTCCGCTGGTCAACGTTCGGTGGTTCCCTCTCGAGTATGTCGACTCTTGACCCGAAACACGTAGCTTGTCGTACGCCTTCAGCTGGCCTTTAAGTTGGTCGATCGTTTCGGGCTGGTACAAAGGGACTTATTATACCTGGAGTCAGGGATCCCGTCTACGAAATACCCCACCAGGCTTTCCTCTATGGAAATGATGGCCTTGCCTATTTCCATCAGGGAGTACAAGCAGGTTGTGCACCTCTGCCACCGACAACCGACTACCAAACTCCTTCTTTAATTTGACCCAGCTATTTATCCCACTCGACACCCTAACAAAAAGCTTGGCGGCGCCCTTAAGCAGCTGCTTCCCATAGACAAACTTCTGCAGATTATCCCAGCTTAAGGTAGCAGCGTTCTCTTCGAACTCTTCGACCCATTGGTCAACGCCTGGGTGCCCGGTTCCATTGAATGACGAGAACGAGTGCTCCACGCCTCGTAGTGTGAACAGCGACCTCGACACCGCATTAGCTGTCACATCGGAGCCCCCATAGCTGCTTTCACTCAGGTCCTCCTGATGCCCATCTTCGTCTTCAACCCCGTCTTCAACCCCGTCTTCACGAGATAGCCCGAAACGGTTTAAAAGCCTTTCCTGTAACGCCTGCTTTAGGCCCGTCGCCGCTAACCCTAAGCTCGTCAGTCTCTCCCTCAACCCGTCTGCGGTGTATTACTTGATAAATAAGTCAATTTATATATACAACCAGAGCTTCACCCCGATACCGAGAATATGTTAAACACCGCTCGTACATGTATGTAGATATGTTTATACAATATGTACCAATATATGTGCCTTTTGTTTGATCTCTCAGGAAGATCAGAGGGATCTTCAAGAACCCCAAACCTATTGCAAGATTGGGGACGTGGCTTCGGAGCCATCAATTATTAAATTTGTTATCACTCACTATCAGGCTGAGATGCTAGAAAATTAACGAGTCAGAGAAAAAAATTATGCGGGAACAAATAGGGGTGTATTTAATGAGATAAAAAGAAACACAACTTCAGTGCAAATTGCATCGCGTAAATGAATATGCTCCACCGTACGTAGTTTGATTTGATTTAAACTGATAAAAAGGAGACGCTCCGCTTCTATTTTGGCATACATATCGACGCAAAATTGCTGAAACAATCGGCGAAATCGAAGCAAATAGTTATAGACATTTTGGCGAATCATCAAACGATACGCGTAAAAATTCATTGCGCTGACCTTCTTGGTGGTTTCCTCACCTAAAATGATATCAGTGACATTAGTGTCATATTGAAATGAAAATTATTACGATATCGATGCTCACCGGTCAATGGATTTATCATCTTGATGTTGATATTGGGTCTATAACTTAGTTCATGCGGTTTGCTAAGAGATAGCGTAACTTGTATTATTCCATTGTTATTATTCCATTGGAACATGCGTTGTAAATCTAATGTCATTGTACTTCATTTCAGTATACTCGTATGTCATTCATTTGAAGCGTAAACAACAATAATTTTTTTTCACTCAAATATGTCGAACTTTGTGCCTGAAAAAGTGTTTTTGCGGGGAGTTCTTCTTCATTACTTTAATATGAATAAAACTGCTGCCGAAAGTCATCGTATTTTGGTGGAAGTTTATGGTGAACATGCGTTAGCTGAGCGAACGTGCCAAAAGTGGTTTACACGATTTAAAAGTGGTGATTTTGGCTTGGAAGACGATGAACGGCCTGGGCAGCCAAAAAAGTTTGAAGATGAAGAACTGGAAACATTACTCTATGAAGATTGTTGCCAAACATAAGAAGAGCTCGCAGAATCTTTGAGTGTCACTCAAGCAGCCATTTCAAAACGTTTAAAAGCAGCTGGATATATTCAAAAGCAAGGAAATTGGGTTCCACATGAACTCAAGACGAGAGACGTCGAAAGGCGGTTTTGCATGTCCGAAATGCTGCTGGAACGCTACAAAAGGAAGTCATTTTTGCATCGGATTGTTACTGGTGATTGAAAATGGATCCATTATGACAACCCCAAGCGCAAAAAATCATATGTGAAACCCGGCCAACCAGCCAAATCAACGGCAAAGCCGAATATCCATGGCGCGAAGGTAATGCTGTGTATTTGGTGGGATCAGATGGGTGTGCTGTATTATGAGCTGCTAAAACCGGGTGAAACCATCAATAAACAATGCTACCGAACACAATTAACCCGTTTGAAGAGAGCAGTGGCCGAAAAACGCCCGGAATATGCGACCAGACACGAGGCAATAATTTTCCGTCATGACAATGCTCGGCCCCACGTTGCTATTCCAGTTAAGAACTATTTGGAAAACAGTGGATGGGAAGTCTTACCCCACCCGCCTTATAGCCCAGACCTTGCCCCTTCTGACTACCATTTGTTTCAATGCATGATGTTCATGAAGTAGCTGCTGCAGATCTCGAAGAATTCCTCTTCTCATTGCCGTATTGATTGTTTGGCGCTGATCAAATTGATTTTCCACATTGCCCGTGAAGTAGATTTGGAGGAATTTATGTTGTGCGATGGTGAATTTGGCCTTGGATCTGTAGAGTCAATGACGAAATTAGAATCAATGATTTTCTTTAATTTATTTAATCTTAATTTCTTTAATTAAATTGAATTCCTTGAATCTTTCATTACCTTGAATGTCGGATTGAATCTGCGTTCATCAATAATATCTGCTCCAAATGAAGTCATTTGAAAGCATGCGTTATATTCCTGAGTGTCCGATAGAAAATGACGTGATTCTGGTGTTTCACCATGAAGCAAAGAATGCAATGTCTCTGGTGACAAGGGCAATGGTGGTAATTTAACCTTGCCACTGAGATAGCACACTCCAGGCGTTTCTCCAGCGAACTTCAATGCATAGCAGTGGTTGCAAACAGCCTCCATTGGGCCAATTTGAATGGAAATGAATGTCACAAAAGCAATTAAGGAATTATCGATACATACATATGCACAAATGCCATAACCTCACAAAATAAACATCTTCGTTGGCAACTTACCGTTTAAAAATAGAATTCCACACCAAAATGATCAATCCGAATGAAATGAACAGCGAATTCGAATTCATTTTCAAAGTAATCCACCTAAAAATTGATTGCCGATGCGCACGCAATCACAAAGAACATAACCATTCACAATGTGCACTTCATCAAACTGAACTCACCTCTATGAAATCACTTTTCGCTGACAATTTTCACAAAAAATCGTTTCAAAACAATGTATTAAATCAAATTGAATTACAATAACTGTCAAAAGCTGATAAAAATTTGATAAAACTTGATAAAATACTGATAATAGTATGCTATGGAAAGATTGTGCGAATGAATCAGCTGTCAAAAGTTGATACACACAACGTCATCTACTGGCAATACAGGAACCAGCATTTGAAATCATGTTCGTTTTTAAAGTGTGACAAAAAAAAAGATTGCTACAAAAACAATTGTCACACAAATTTGGTGCAAAAACAATTGTCGCAAAAAATTAAAAAAAAAAAATTGCCACAACGTAACGTAAACATACTAAACGTCATCTATCATGAAGATGGCGTCGTAAAATCGCTCCATACAAAATGTATGGGAAAATGAATTTTCTTCATAATTTTTTTTTTTCGGGAATTTTCTTGGGTATTCTTCTTGTTTGGCCGGAAACCAGTCCGAATTGGTGTAAATCATCGAAATCGGTCTAGGCGTTCTTGAGTTTATATATTATATATTAAGATGTAATGATGCAAAAATATATCCGAACAAATGTCCGACTTTTGTACAGTTGTTTTTGTTAATACACATGGGGTAAAGCGTGTCTCAACTTTTTTTTTTTCATTTTTTTTATCAAAATTTTGAATTTGCATGCGAATTGTTCAAAACCTATTGACATACTAGATGGAGTGAAAAGTGACCTCCTTGGGAATTAAACAATTTTTTTTTTTAATGTTCTTTATATTATTCAATACAGTCCCCTTTTAGTTTGATACACTTATTCCAGCGATTTTCCAACTTCTTGATCCCGTCCGAAAAGTAATTTTCCGGAAGGTCTGCAAAATACTCCTCCGTGGCGTCGATGATTTCCTCGCGTGATCTGAATTTTTTATTGATGAGCCATCTTTTGAGGTTTGGGAAGAGATAATAGTCCGAGGGATCCAAATTCAGTTGCCAATCGATGCCAAAAGTCCGCCCGATTCCGCATCAGCAAGTCCAAACACTCTTTCGAAGTGCTCTCGCCTTCGTGTTTTTTGTCATTCACGGCACCCAGCGGCAGATAACTTTTTCATATGCAGAATATTGCCCAAAATATGGCGCATGCGCTCAGTACTAATCTTTGTGGTATCTGCTAACTCGCGCATTTTCACTTTCCGGTCAGCCAACACCATTTCATGTATTTTTTTGACATTGTCCTCTGTAAACACATCGGAGGGTCTGCCGCTGCGGACTTGATCGGTAGTGGATTTGCGGCCTCCACGAAACTCTCGAAACCAATATTTGACGGTGTAATCTGACGGAGCATTAGCCCCATAATATTTATCTAACTTTTCTTTTGTTTCCTTCGCCGTTTTGCCTCTCAAAAAATAAATTTTTATGAGAGAACGAAAATCGTTTTTGTCCATACTCAACATGATGCCAAACACGTCAACAACAATCAGCTGTCAAAACAAAACTAAAGACAGTATCACACTGAAATTTGGCATGTCTGCCTAAATATGAACGGACTTCAAGGCACCGTAGCGTATTCTGGCGGTCAAGGGTGTCACTTTTCACTCGATCTATAGGGTCCGCCAAAATGTTTTTTTTTTGAAAATGCTATAAAAAAAAACTACTGAATATTTTCTCAAATTTCTTTTTTTATTTGAAAGTACAATCCTTCCGGTTAATAATGGAAAATAATTTCATTCAAATGGCTGCCTAGGCTGGCCATGCAGTAGCCTACACAATCGGTCCAATTTTTAAGCACATTATCGATTGTGTGCAGCTGTATTTCACCAATGGCTTCACGAATATTGTCCTTTAAAGCGTCAATTGTCTCTGGCTTGTCGGCGTAACACTTATCTTTTACGGCACCCCACAAATAATAGTCCAACGGTGTCAAATCGCAACTGCGGGGTGGCCAAACGACATCAGCTCTACGGCTGATAATGCGATCTTCAAAAACAGGGCGCAAAACATCGAGTGTAGCTTCGGCTGTGTGGCACGTAGCGCCGTCCTGTTGAAACCAAATGTTGCCAATATCCTCCTCTTCAATTTTTGTGAACAAAAATTCGTTCAACATGGCCCGATAACGATCGCCATTGACTGTAACGGCCATTCCTTGCTCATTTTCGAAGAAAAATGGCCCAATTATGCCTCTGGACCGAAATCCGCACCAAACAGTAACTCGTTTTGGGTGTATCGGCTTTTCAATGTATGCGTGCGGGTTTTCTATCCCCCAAATGCGACAATTTTGCTTGTTTACATACCCGCCAAGATCAAAATGAGCTTCATTCGAAAAGATGATCTTTTTGACAAAATCGGCATCTTCTCTAAGTCGATCGCAGGCCCACTTAGCGAAGCGTATACACAACCATATTCGTTCAGCGGAAGGATAAAACTAATTATCTGTCAAATCAGACATGAGATAAGTGTTACCATTCACGAAATAAGCACTAGTTGGAAAAAAACGTTAGATGGCGGACCCTATAGTAAATAATTTAATTTAAATTTACGATTAAAGATCAGGTTTCTGGCTTTCAAAACCGGTATAGTACTTCATTGTTGGTTATTTTTTAATATTTTTTTTTTTCATTTTAACTCATTTTTTTTAAATTGCCCCTACCTCCTAAACGGGTGGAGATAGACCCCCCCCTCTAATAGTAAAAACTGCTTGTATTGAACTATTCTACAAAAAATCGTTATTATTTCTTGGCGCCTAACTTATCGTACTCTTGCCCAAAGTTTAAATAAAGAAACATATTTTGAATTCAAGAAGTGTGTTGCTGTGTTTTTCATTTAAATCCCACATTTGCGGGCTCGCCTTGATAGAACCAATCGAACAATAGACAGTGGACAAATGAAAATTGACCCAACAATAGGGGGAAACAAATAAAAAAAAAATCATAAAACAATGTCGTTAAACGTGTGTAACAGTGATCGTACTCGATCGATGTACATAGAGAGGAGAGACGGACGTGCTGCAACAACAATTGGTCAAAGTACCTCTTGGCCGGAAGCTAGAATTAACTTGACAATTGGATGTAATCGAGTCTTTGAAAACATCACAATGGGAGTTCCTCTTAGACACGGGTAGCGATCTGTGTCTCTTGCGATATGACGGTCTGCTGTTAATGGAGTATGTTGAAATGAATGCAGCTAAAAGGAACTTGAGAGGTCAACAACGAGTTACGACGTTAAGTAATGCTTGGGTAAAAGTAGAGGTGGATGGTATCGCTTTAAAAAGTAACTTTCACGTGGTGCGAGAAAAGGAAATGCAATATTCGGCAGTTATAGGAAATGATATTCTGGAGATGGTAAGTTTAATTATGACAGATAAAGGTGTGGAGTTCCGAAGTAAGAGTGAAACTGCGTTGGTGCCCAGAATGGGGCACGTCAAGGCGCGAAGGTCGTCAAAGTGAGCAAAGATGAGGAATATGCGGGCGGCTATGGCGATGGTGGCCTTGAATCAGAGGCACTCGAGATAGCTCAGGAGTTTGGAAATATATGCTTGCCTGCGGAAGAGAGAACGATTACGGGCAAGCTGAAGTTGGAATTGAGTCATCTGCATGGAAGTACTAAAGGAAAGTCCTTCAGTAACTTTAGAGGTGGAGGTAGTGGAGGAATATAATCCTGTTCGGGTGGAGCCATCACCGGTAGTTATGAAGTTAATGTTGAAGGGTACAATTCTGGTTTTTCAAAGACCGAGAAGCATGTCACACGCTGATCAAATTGTAGGCAAATGGCTAGCAGAAAAAATCATATAACCAAGTCGTTCTGAGTATGCTTCGCCGGTGGTATTGGTATCGAAGAAGGATGGGAAAAAAAGATTATACTGTGACTATCGAAAATTAAATGAAAAGATTGCGAGGGATAATTTTCCGATGGTATTAATCGATGAGGTTCTAGATCGGCTGTAAAGTGATAAGGTATTGTTGACGTTGGGCTTAAAAAATGGATTTTTCAATGTTCCGATGGATCCAGAGTCGCGGAAATATACGGCCTTTGTGACACAAGATGAACAATATGAATTTCTGTACATGCCGTTTGGGATATCAAATTCACCACCAGTATTCGCGAGATACTACTCGTATATGTAAATGCTATTTACCGGATATTAATCCAAGAGGGAGTAGTAGCAGTATATATGGACGATCTTATTATACCATCAAAGGATGATGTAATAGAGCGGTCGAAAATGCTGGCAAGAATTTTCGGTAAACCTCGAAGAATTATATCCGACAGAGGAACAGCTTTTACGTCGAATTTGTTTAGTGAATACTGTCAAGAACAATACATCCAACATTTAGTCATCTCAACGGGCGTTCCTCGTGGGAAATGGCAGGTAGAGAGGCTTTACAATATCATCTTGCCCATGTTGACAAAGTGTTGCGCTGGTAATGTGAAAGATTGGTACAAATATGTTCAACAAGTACTTAATAACAGCCCTCCGAGAAGTACTAAATTTAGCCCTTTTCGCATCCGTATGGGTTTAGAAATGCGTATTCTCGATTTCTCAGATCTTCGGGAGTTACTAGCCGAATCAGCGGTCCAAGAGCTAGAAGAGCAGCATGATACGACGCGGGACCGAGTACGAGAAAACATTGCCAAAATTCGAAGGGCGAAGAAAACGGGAATGAAGTTGAGACCAAAGTACGAAGGACCCTTTAGAAAAACTACGCTCGCGGAGAACATAAAGAAATGGAATCCATCATTCTGGTCGAATGATTAGTCAGGATAGCCGATTGTGGGACTAGGAACCAAACAATGCATAAAACACACTTTAGAATTACGCGACAGCAGACGAACGGAAGAACTAACGGTTAAAATATAAGAAGAAAACATACGAAATGACAAAACATGGAAAAGAACGACAAGAGTCTGGCGTCAACCACTAACAAGAGTTGTGTAATTTAAAATGTGATAACAAAGTTTAAATAAAGATACATATTTTGAATTTAAGAAGTGTGTTACTGTGATTTTCATTTAAATCTCACAAGTATGTACCACAAGGTGGTCCAGTTTGGGATACAGATATTTTGGGTTTTCGATTCATTGGTTCATGTTATGAAAAAAAATCATATGGAAATGAGGGATCTATCTTCAACACACACTGAGTTACAGCATTTTTAAAAAATTTCCTTCCAACAATTATTTAGTTATAATTTCTAGTGTATTAAACCTAGAGCTGGGCTCGTTTGATAGCCAATTGAATAATGGTTAATTTAAATTTAAGCACTACTGCCATGCATGCTTTCATTTTCGAAATATTGGTCTTTGGGAAATTCACATTTATCTCGGAAAAGCTCATAATATTTTTGTTTTTTTATATTATTTTGGTGCACCATCCATAATCTTAAGGTTAAATAAATTAATCCGCAATATGACTATTTTTATTATTACTAAAAAATTCTTCTCAAATATGTGCACTTTCGTTTACCATTATCAGTTGTTTATTGACTTTCGATAACATCACATTGAAGTTGAAGCAGACATTTTGTCTATTGATTTTGTAGTGCCAGTGGTGAGGAGGCGCGAGCAAATTATTAACGAAGATTTCCTACACATGTCCCTAATCAAAAGGTGTTTTCAAATACACACGGATACGGAAGATTGCGGAAAACTGGAACAACTAAAGGGAGTTTTTTTTAGAGATTTGATTTTTAATCTGGCAACACTGTTTCTACGTATCGTCAATTTGACTGTTGAAAGTTGATTTGTGGTTAGTATATTTTGCCATTTTACGGTGAATAGATTAATGCCAGAATAACGCGTGCAAATTGTGCAAACTTATTTTGAAAACCATGGTTCGGTTCGAAAACCTATCGTGCGCTACTTTCATTTTACGGTCGACATAATTGTCAATCTGAGCAAGTTATTCAGAACACTATGAATCGTTTTAGCACCACGTATACTCTAGTGGATAATGCACATCTCCAAAGACGACATACGGTGCGAACGGAAGAAGTTATTGCCGTTACGCAGCGCAGTGTTGAGGAGAATCCGAATGAGTGGATTCGCCATCGTGCACAGCAATTGGAGATATGCCCATCCACTTTGTGGAAGATTTTACGGAAAGATCTTAGCTTAAAAGCTTATATGATCCAGCTTGTGCACGAGTTGAAACCGCGTGACCATTATACACGTTGTAGGATCGGTGAGTGGGCCGAAAGCATGATTCAGCTTGATCCTTATTTTCAACTTAAAATTTTGTTCTCTGATGAGGCCCATTTTTGATTAATTGGATATGTGAACAAGCAAAATTGTCGAATTTGGAGTGGAGAAAACCCAGAAGCATTTGTCCATTAACCATTAAAACTCACTGTTTGGTGTGCTTTATCAGCTGGTGGAATCATCGGCCCATATTTCTTTAAGGATGATGCCGGCCAGAATGTTACCGTCAATGGAGAGCGCTATAGAAACATGATTTCTGACTTTCGCTCATCAGTTGAATGGCATTGACGTGACAATTTGGTTTCAACAAGATGGCGCAACATGCCACCCGACGCACGACACCATCAATTTATTGTGGGAAACATTTGCTGTTGGGACCTGTAATGGACCTGTGAACTAGCCTCCACAATCATGTGATCTCACACCTTCAGATTACTTTCTTTGGGGGTATGTGAAGACTAGTGAGTCCATGCCGATAAACCAGAGACGTTGGACGATTTAGAAGTCAACATTCGCCATGTTATTGCTGATATACGGCCCCAGTTGCTCGATAAAGTTGTCGAAAATTGGACTTTACGATTGCCCTTCATTCGAACTAGCCGTGGCGCTCATATACCCGATGTCATATTTAAGCACTAATGGAATAAAATTATCTATTAAATAATATCATAAACATTAACAGCTGCAAGTCTTTTATTTCAAATTGAATTTATATACATCTAAAAAAAACCACATGCGGTAGCTGTGAGAGGTGCAGAATTAGAGGAATGAGCCATGGATATGGTAGGAACAATACAAAGCATACAACATGGGCGGCATCATTTCAACTTAAAAAAAAAGTTAATGTGCGGGTAAGTGTAATTGGTAATAAGTTAATTCGGCCTTTCATATTTCCACAAACACTAAATGGTGAAACTTATTTGCAATTTTTCCAAAATGATGATAGACTGCTGGAAGATGCTTTGCTTGCACAACATGCACACCATGATGGTGCTGTAAATCACTATGGTAGAATAGTTAAGAGCTACTTGGAAGAAAAATTCCTAAATCAATGGATTGAAAGGAAATGTCCAATACAGTAGTTTGCAATTGTTAGAAATAAAAAGTATTCGGCCCTGTTTCCACGAAAAGTTTATTTGAATTACCATTATTGCTAAATTGGTGATTTCTTCTTCATTGTTGGCTTTCAAGACTTGCAAGGTTTGTGGTTTGTTTGCGGGAATTCATTGCGGCTAAAAGAAAGAAGTCTGGAGCCATCCGATCTGGCGATCTGGCGATCTGGCCGGCTAGCTCAAATCACTAAAACGCGGGATTACACGGCCAGGAAATTGGTGATTCAATGTTTCCAACGCTGCCTGAGCTGTATGAGCGGTTGCTCCGTCTTGCTGGAATCAACACTGCTCGCTCATCATGATTTTGGATATGATGTTTTCTTGCACCAGAGCATGGAAGTACGTTAGCCTCACTTGACAGTCAACAGAGAGCAACTGGTGAACGATTTTCCAAATTGTGTGCATCGTTGTCTCGTCGATCTTTGTGCACCCTCTTGGACAGTAATAATAATTACGCGTTCTACAGGTGTGTACAACTTCATTGCTTGTTGTCAACTAACTCTCTATCTACCTACAACATAAATGTTGAAGCACAATGACGTCCTTTTATGTAAATTACGATTAGCAATAAAATTTATAATAATTTATTATAACGATAAACGAAAGTGCACTTATTTCAGAGTAATTTTTTAGTAATAATTTAAAAAATAGTCATATTAGGGACTACTTTATTAAAATATATTTAATAAAAAAGAAAAAAATATTATTAGTACACTTTACCGAAATAATTACGATTTTCCCAAAAATTTATTCAAAAAACATTCAAAAAATTTCTGTTTGAATGCCAAGCATGAGTGGTAATAAAGTTTAAACCTATCAATTAGCTGTCAAACGGGCCCAGCTTGGTTGCAGATTTAATACACTAGAAGGAGTTACAACTAAATAATTGTTTGTTGGTACCTACTTCTCTGAAGGAACTTTTTTTATACACAACAACAGTGGGCGTTGAAAATAGAACCATCGTCAGAATTTTCACTTTGCAGCCTTGCTTAGTATCGTCGGTGTAGCCAATATACGCGGTCTAAAAAGTAATGACTTTTCTGCGTACGTCCACGTCTGTAAGTACCGACCAGCTGTTTTGGAACACAGGTAGATCCCCGCCCACACCTCCCAGATCACTCTGATCTGAAGCTACCTGGCTACGAACTAGTGCCACTATTCTTTCCCCAACGCGAGCTCGCCATCTATGTGCGTAGTGATGTAGCTCACCAATTTCCAACACAATGTAGTTCCTGTTCCAACCCGGAATTCAATTTCATGTGGTTAAAATTCCATCTTCGTAAGCAAATTATCCACTACTGCTTTATTTACAGAAGCCCCAAACTGGGCAGCAACTCGACCTTTAACGAGTTTGATGAATTGTATCCCTGTATCCTCATACTTAAATCGTTATTACGGGCGATTTCAATATACACAATTCTGGGTGGCTTCGACATTCTGGACAGACAACACCCGAAGGACGGTGTGTTGAGATCTTCGCTGCGGAAAATAACTTAACCCAGCTTGTAAATAAGCCCACACGAATACCAGACGTTAATAGTCATACCGCTAACACCCTGGAATTGTTTTTAACTTCTCAACCTAATAAGTACTGCGTTGATGTGCTCTCTCCTCTAGGCTTGTCGGACCATTGTGTCATATCAGCTAATTTCTCGTACACCCACCACACAGGTAGAAAAAAGATTCCTAAAAGACCCGTATGTCAGTACGAGAAAGCCAATTGGAGCGGTCTTAACAGCTTCTTTAAGAATTTTAACTGGTCGTTATGTTTCCTCGATAACAGAAACTATTCTCTTTGGAGTGAGATGCTTTATCCCTCATCGGATGAAGAGTATCAAACCAAAAGAAAAGGTGTGGTACGACTCGAGCTGTAAAGAGGCTGTCAGGGTTAGAGAAATGTTTTTTCGGTCCTTCAAGACCAGCCCAACAAAGGAAAACCGAAAAAAGTTCAAGCGAGCATGGAATGACTGCAACGTCTTTCTCAAGCGTGTGAAATTTTAATTCGACCAAAAGTTGAGGCAAAAAATACTACAATGTCCCAAAGGCAGTAACAATTTTTGGTCATTAGTCAAAAACATTAGAAATTCTGTCTCATCCTCCATCCCAACGCTCATTTACAATGACATTCCAGCTGTCAGCTCTTTGGAAAAGGGCCAATCTGCTTACTGCACACTTTGTGGCCAGCTCAACACTTCCAGATTGAGCTTTGTCTCCGCCTACACTTGAGTGCGTCGAATCTTCAATGGGACAAATCCACTTTCGCACTCGTGTAATTGCAAGAGTTCTTAAAGATCTTAACATTCACAGATCCGCTGGTCCAGATGGTTTATCTCCCCTCCTTCTGAAGAGGTGTACCAGGTCCACTGGTGATCTGATGGCATGTCACACCGAAAAGTGGAACTAAAGCGTACATCAATCTTGCGAAAGCAAGATAGTTGCATTTGATATTTATAAGGCATTTGACAAGGTTTGGCATCAGGCTCTTTTGCCGAAAATGCGTGCTTTCGGAACGTTCAATTCAAGTTCTTGGACGGTTTCAAGTCTGATATTCACAAAATAAATGCTGGTGTGCCCCAGGGCTCCGTTCTGTTTCCCACACTCTTCTTAATTTTCATTAAGTACTCTCTGCTTGTCATGTTCGTTCCCGGACTCACGCCGCTGCTCTTCGGCTGTGGCAGCGTATGTTAAGCTAATTAAATTCCGATATTAACAGCATAACCAATTGGGGAACTATCAACAGAGTGGAATTTAATGCTTCCAAAACACAATGCTGTCTGTTGTCATTAAAGCGAAATTCAAATACCCAGCCATTATCCATGGCAACGGTTTGTGTGTCAGTGGCAACTTACGTTGGAATGACCAAATATTCGATGTCGCCAAAAATGTCTAGGTTTCCTCAAGCGAGGTAAGAAATATTTTACCTACTCTGAGCTGGCCACAATATATAAGGCATTCATCCGCCCAAAACTCGAGTACAATGACCACTTATGGTCAGGCGCTCCTAAAACATCTCTGCACCTGCTAGATAGGATTCAAAACCATGCGATAGAACTCATTCGTAATACTAATATCAGTCAATCAATTGACACCCACAAACACCGACGTAATGTCTCGTGTCGCCCTTTGTTTAACCGCACCAGTGCTGTATTGAAACCACCAGTAGCATTCTACCCATTCAAACTTTCAACCGTAACACCCGTCTCGCTATAAATGTTCAACAGTATACCCTCAAGCCCATTTTCGGACGTACTCTAAAATATCGTGATTCTTTCCTAAGCCGTACAACTCGCTCATGGAATGCCCTGACGATCTCCGTGTTTCCTGGTTGTTATAATTTACAAACATTTAAAAACAATGTACATCGGTACCTGTCTTTTCTTCCTCCCTAAATGTTTTTCAACCGCGCTATGTACGGGCGTTTTAAGGGTACAAAAACCCCCTGAGCGCGCGCTGATTATAACAAAAAAAGAAAAAAAACTATTGAATCAGATCCCAAAATATCTGTATACAAGACCACCCTGTATATATGTATACGAGTATACAAATTTTGTTAAAAATTGCCTAAAAAAACTATTTGCGTAAAAATATCACAAAATTTCCATTTTCGATTTTCCTGGTGAATGCAAGAACTTCCCTATCAGGAAGTTAAGGTTTTGCAAGGGGTAATAGAACACCATCTGCGTATAGATGTAGTGAAGCATGTCTGCAAACTATCGGCAGGTCATTTATAAGCATGCAGAAGAGCATCAGCCCCAGTTTTGAGCACTGTGGCGCAGCTTGTATGGTATCCATCAAGGAAGAGCAGCTTCCATACGCGACAACCCTTTGCGATCTACAGGAAAGAAATCTATGTAGTTATTTTAGTGTTCTGTCACTAAAACCAAAATGTTTCTTGCATTTGATGATTTACTTTATCGAAAGCCGAAAAATCCATCAAACAAAAATAATGTCAAAATCTTGTCTTACGAGTATTTCTTCAAGTAAATTAACCATGGCTTTCGAACAGCTATCGTTACCATAGCACTCAACAATTTATTGAGTGACAGATGTTTTGTAATTTGTTTTGCTATTATTTTCTCGAAAGCCTTAGGTGGTGTAAAATCAGTAGGATTAGGTTTCTTTACGACAGGTAAGACTCTTGCAATTTTCCAAAACAGAAATGACAGATAATTTGCGGTAAAATAAATTTGATAAATTGTATTAGTATCTGTAATTGCTGTTATGCATTCAATAATTTCGTTTTCCGTGGCGACTACAATGTCTTCCAGTCTTGGCAGATAAGTAATCCTATTAAAATCAAATTCATTTACACTAGATTCATCCCTCATCCATTATTGAAATCATCGCGCATTTAGAGTTATCGTTGTTACTGGATATACCAATTTTTCGCTGGTTATTTAAAAGTTTCTTTGCAAGGAGGGATAAATTAACCTTCGAGGCGAAATACAATTTTTTTTTTAAGTATGTACGTACAACGAACGTGGAGCATCTATTTGCCGGTTTATACGAAACCAATGACCATTACATACCATTCAATGGTAAATGAAACTAAATCCCTCATTTGAAAGGTAAGAAAGTCATTTTTCATTTAATTTGTATTGCAATCGCTCTAGATACGAGTATTAATTATTTGCTGGCAGAGGGCACAGTAAAAAGAACAAGAAAGGGGCGGGAGAGGAGCATTTAACTATTATGTATTCGATTTCATTACCATAAGACTTTGTGTAGTTTCACATCTCAGATCCAATTTATAATAAAACGTAACACCTCCACCGGTTGTGTTAGTTAATTTATCTTTCCTACAAATTTTAAAACTGGGTAGTATCCTGACATTGATACGAGTATATTATGTTAACTTTATCCCTCATATATGTACACATAAGAAATCAGACGAATCATTTTTTGTTAATTTGATTAGCAGACAACGATTTTTAGGAGTTCATTAAATGTTTGCCAGCAGCTTGTATTCCGATTGAATCAACTGTCACGTTAGACAGACAGAATAGCACACATGAAGCTACTCTGATGTTTTGGATATATGGATATAGTCTCTGGTTTTTAACGTAACCCATCTGTCAGTTAGGCTTTGTCTAACTGTCAACATGTGCGGACGTGTTCTTCTTTTTCTCCTGTATACCGAATTCAGTAACTTTTCCGCTTTCCTTCAAAACCCCCTAAACTGCAGACTCAGTATATTTCCCGTCGTTGTTCGTCGACCTAGTTTTGTCTGCCGATTCACCTGTGCCAGTTTTGTAACCAAAAACAAAAAAAATAACCCAAACAAAAATTATTTGTGTTGATAAGTGTTTGTAACCTAGGTAGGTAGGTAAGAGTGGCTGTTGGACAAAACCAACCCACTTAGGCCTAATGGCCCATTGTGATGCCACGTGGATCTATGATGGAACCAGTTTGAGCTTCTGACGAAGCGAAGGAGACTGTTTACGTCTGTATTTTTCAGATCGTTTAGGTCGTTGTAGAAGAAGGCTCCTAAGTGAAGTTTTCTTCTCTGGGAGAGAGCTGGACATGTACAGAGTAGGTGCAGGATTATCTCCTCCTCCTCCTCGTCCATGCAGCTTCTGTAGAAATCATTTGTAAAGACGCCAAGCCTTTTTGCGTGCTTGCCTATAAGGCAGTGTCCAGTGATGACACCTATGATAGCGCTGAGATGTTCCTTATTTAGAAGGATCAGACACTTAGAGCGATACAGATCCAGTTTTGGCCAGATTTGTTTGGTCGCTAGGCATGTTGGTCCAACAATCCACCTAAGGTCTGTTCTTTTATTGGCACCCAGCTTTAATATTAGTTTGCACGCAGCGATTGGGATACCTATGCTACCCCTTTCCGGTAGAATAGGTAAAGTGGTTCCAATTTTGGCGAGTTCATCGGCTCTACAATTCCCTGGAACGTCTTTGTGGACCGGCACCCAACAGAGGTGAAGCTTGAACTGCTCTGCCATCTCCATAAGAGATGATCGGCAGTCAAGGGCGGTTTTAGAATTCAGTGAGGCTGAGTCCAGGGATTTGATAGCGGCCTGACTATCCGAAAAGATGCGGATATCCTTTGCAGATATGACGTTTTTCTTCAGCCGGGACAGAGCTTCTTTAATCGCTAAAATTTCCGCCTGGAACACGCTGCAGTGATTTGGAAGGCGGAAAGAGAAGCTTAGATTTAGCGTGTTTAGGTTTTAGATCCATCTGTGTAGAAATGGATCAACTTGTCCTCCATGAAAGCATCTTCCTCCCAGAAGGATCTAGAGAGGAAGCTTACATGGAAGTTTTTGTCAAACCAAAGTTCAGGTGTGCTGTAATCGATGTTCTCTGTGGGGATTCCTAATGTATTAAGAATATTGGCGTGGCCAAATGGATTATTAGTCCACTATTTAGTCGCTTTAAGGCGTATATCTGCAGTCGCACCTATTTGCCTGCTGAAAATATCGAGAGGTGTTAGATGAAGCAGAATGTCTAATGCCGCAGAGGGGGTGAACCGCAATGCTCCGCTTATGCATAGGCATGCTGTTCTTTGGACTCTGCTTAGCTTAATGCAGTTAACCGCACTTTCTAAGGCCGTCCACCAGACTATCACCCCGTAAGTAAGTATCGGTCTTATGACCGAGATGTACAGCCAGTGGGTAATCCGAGGTTGAAAGCCCCATTTAGTTCCAATGGATTTTTTGCAAGAGAATAAAGCTATTGTAGCTTTATGGGGGTTTATTCCCAATCCACAGCGATCTGCCCAACGGGTTAATCTACTGAGATTTAGTTGGAGGAGTTCTTTAATGGTATTAAGATGCTTACCTGAGACGGCAATAGCAACGTCGTCTGCATAGGCAATCACCTTGCTACCTCCCGCTTCCAGGTATATCAGCAGTTCATTTACTACTAAGTTCTAGAGAAGGGGAGAGAGGACACCGCCTTGCGGCGTACCTCTGCTGGAGTTGATTATCCTGCTTTTTAGCATAAGACTGATCAGTTCCCCAAGTGAGTCGCCTACCTGCAGAGTTGACAGCACAGTCGTGATTGCGGTTGTGTTGACGTTATTGAAGGCACCCTCTATATCCAGGAAAGCAACCATTGTGTACTCTTTATATTGTAGAGATCGTTCGATGTTGCTAGTCAGTGAATGCAGAGCCGTTTCCACCGACTTTCCTTTACAGTAGGCATGTTGAGCCGTTGACAGAAGTCTAGGGTCAATTTTAGCTCGTATATGGATATCAATCAGTCGTTCTAGAGTTTTCAGAAGGAAAGATGATAGACTTATAGGTCTGAGGTCCTTTGGGACGACATGAGAACATTTTCCGACTTTAGGGATGAACACTACATTGACTTCTCTCCATGACAGTGGAATGTGGATAAGTTCTACACAGCTTCTCATAACATTTTCTAGCGCAGGCAGAATAATATCTGAGGACCTCTGTAGCTCGGCAGGTATTATACCGTCCGGACCAGCAGACTTGTATGGTTTGAAGCTATGCAGCGCCCAGAGCGGTTTGTCTCTTGTGATCAGACCATGGATTTTGGTCCCGGTTGCAGTAGACCTTTTTGGGTTGCTACCGAGAATTGAGGGCTACCTGGAAAGTGGGTGTCCAGTAGCAGGTTGAGTGATTCATCACTTGAGGTAGTCCAAGAGCCATCGGTTTTTTTCAAACAGCTAGGCATCATAGGATTTGTGGAGAGGATTTTTCTTAGCCGTGATGTCTCGGAGGTTTCCGTGATTTTGTCGCAGAAGGACCTCCAGGATTGTCGCTTTGCCTTCCTCAGTTCTTTTTTGTATAATTTGAGGGATTCTTTGTATGAGTCCCAGTTCGTCACTTTCCTTGGGTTCTTAGCCAAGTTGAAAAGTTTTCTACAAGCCACCAATGTGGCTTTCTCTTGCCTCTAGGTTGAATAAGAGGGCAGGAAGCGGCCATTTCCTGATTGAGAGCCAGAGTGAAATCCCTGACCTTCATGTCAAGCTCATTGGTGTCACGCGGGGGACTTGATAGTTCAGAGGATAGCGTTTCTGACAGTATTCCTCTGTATTTTGGCCAATCAGTTTTCCGGAAGTTCCAGAATGATGGTTGACTAGGAGGAGCATCATTCAGGCTGAATTGGATGTATCTGTGGTCTGAAAAAGAGTGTTCAGACAATACCGTCCAGTTCATTAGCATTTGAGTGATGCTGTCGGAGACAAGAGTTATATCTAATACTTCCTGTCGGTTTCTGGTTATAAAAGTGGGCTCATATTGCAAATGCAGAGGTTAGTACTTATAATATAATCAAAAAATGACTCACCTCTGTTATTGATGTCGGTGCTGCCCCATACCGTGTGATGCGCGTTGGCGTCGCATCCGATGATGAGGTCAGTTTTTTGTCGTCCAGCCTCCAGTACCACCCTTTCTAGGTTATCACCAGGGAGAGGGCCCACATGATCGTGGCCAAGGTATGCCGATGCTAGCCAGTAGGAGCCTTTGGCAGTCTCTAGTCTGGCAACGGTTATGTCGGGGTCGCTGAGATTAGGGAGTAGAAATACATTAAGGCTCCGTTTCACTAATACACAAGTTCTGATCTTACCTTTGTTTCTTGTATAGAGCGGAACGTATGCGGGTGTCCTAAGTCCACGAACCATGCCTTCTACAATCCATGGTTCCTGGATTAGGATAATGTCTTCTGCGTTTTTTGAAAGACGCAGAATGAGTGCGGCCGAAGCCTTTTTAGAGTGATGGAGATTAATCTGGAAAAACCGTATCTTTGCTATAGTTTTCCGGAGTAGTCTCCACCACGGTGTTGTTGATTCTGAAGATGTGCCCGAGAGCTCATCTTCTTCCTCTGATCGTATAGGACCTCGTTTTGTTTCGTCATCTGTTTCCATTTCCGACGGGGTGTCAGATAGGGAAATCGATGACTTGCTTGTCACCTCGGATAGATTGGAGTCGTCGCTATCCATTTCTGGAAAAGATATCGACGCTCCAGGGTCTGAGGTTATGTTTATTGGTGTCTCCGTTAAAGTAAGAGGAGGTTGCTTATCAGCATCCAGTTCATCCTTTTTGTAGACCCTTAAATGGATTGACTCGAATCCGAACCGAATCATACCTTTTGTCTGCGCTAGAGGATTAAGGAATTCTTTGTTGATCACGATCAGCGCGCATCTATAAGAACCCCTTAGTTCCTCCAGTTTCGCGACTTTCCAGCCATGAGTCGGAAGAGTCGGGCTACTGAGCCTGATGATCTCCAGAATGCTTTCTGGGGAGGAGGATTCTGCTGGGATCCAGGTGCGAGTTCGAGGTCTACTAGGGATGTCCTCCTTAGATACGACTTCGAGTTTTGCATCTGGCCAGATTTCTCCTAAACCACCTATGGCTTTTGTGAAGAGATCGAGAGATCTATGATCTGCACATGCGATGAGCTTGACGTGGCCTTGATGCCAGCGAGCGTCGCTTGTGATAGGAGGTGGTCCGGGGTTTTCCCGCATAATAGCCAAGAAGTTGCTCGAAAGCTTCAGCTTGGCCAGCTGCCATCGTTCAGGTGTTATGGAACAGTCGGTTTCGCTCCTATCTATTACCGCGATTATTATGGCGTCCTTTAGGACTTCACTGAAAGACCTCAGAGATGTGTTGTTGGATGGCCCAGGGGTTTTTATGTTGTGGGTTTTAGGAGGAGTTTTGGTAGCAGCGACAAGTCCGTGGCCTGCCACAAATTTGCTGCTGCTAGGGGTGGAGGAAGTTGTAGGACTATGGCTTGCCACAATCTTACCACATCTTGAAGGTGTCTTTTTAGGCTCGTTGCGATAGTCTTTAGAGGATGGTGCACCATGGCCTGCCACAGTCGGAGCAGGAGCCTTGCCGGTAGTCGGTGCAGTCACCGTTCTACCGCCCGGTATTAGAGGAGTACCGGCCTCGGGTTTTGTTTTGCTTGTTTTGTTTTGTTTGTTTTGTATGTCCATAATGTGGTCCCACGAGTAGCGGAGAAAGGTTTGTCCATCTGTACAGAGATCCGCCATATACAGATAAGGCTAGCTAATCCGGAGGTGTCCAGGTATCCGGATACTCCGTTTGCGACTGAGCTATTTTTGGAGAAGCTGGGCCCTCAGCCAGGTTGATCTTCGGCACGGGTCGTATGACACCTTGATCCAGCCCAGTGGAAAAGGAATAGTTGGATAGTTGGACGGGAAGGGTAGGGGGGGGGGGCATAATTTGGTTTCAGGACTCGTCTGGAGAATTTCTCGAGATTCATTGACCCTACTCAGCCTCTACAACTCGGCAAGTTCGATGCTCGTGGTAGAGGGTTGTAACCTAAATAAACAAACAATGGAAAAGTGCTGTGCTTTTAACTATTATGTACGTATTTGTGCTCAATTGTTGACCCCAACGCCGAATGGGTAACCTGCAATGCTCTCTGTGGGAAATCATTCCATGCTGTATGCATCGGAGTTACCCGGAAATCCATTACCTGCCTCCATTACCGGGTGCAAAGAGATCACCTTGGCTCACGTTATGCTGGCAAATGCAACAACGAGTCTATTAATGCTATGCTATAAACATACGAGTATTAGCAGAACTATTCTCGAAAGAATAGAGAAGATCAAAGACTCAGTAAACTGCATTGACATTAATATGGAATCTTACAAGTCCACAGGAAAGCAACTGACAGCGAGCCAAAATCTGTCCGAAAACCAATTTCATCACGACAACGAGGGCGAAGTGATCAAATATCACTTCGATGGATTAAAAGCATTCCTCAAAACAAATTTTACCAACCTCCTTAAATCGAACGTACTTACACACATAAACGACTCTATCAATCTTCTCCGTACCGATCTCAACTTGCTTTTTCAATCCTCCTCCAAAACAATACATCCCACCCCGCATCCATCAGACTCTTCGCTCGATGACCTAACCCTAAAAATAATAGACGTCAGCGAGGAACTCATAGCAACTCGGTTGACCGTTGCCGAAATCGGTAAAGAAATGAGATTGGCTTCCCAGAAAATCGATGGAATATCCGATCAAATTCAATTCCGAGCTAGTTTCCCGTACAAATTCTCAATTCCTAATGAATTAGTAGACACGGAGTCACTTTCAAATACTCCTCCCGCCGCCCTAACAACGGAAACCGAAACCGCGCTGCCTTTAGCAAGCAGTATCCCGCCCGCCCCCGTCCCATGCAAACTGCTCAAACAATTCGGAACTTCATGGACCCCCTCCGAACTAAAAAGCACGCTAACAAAAAACGAAGCTCTAATCCCGATCCCAACTGAAGCTTCAAAACGAACTTGTTCCCCGATTTTAGTCCCCCCTCCTCACTTATCCGACACAAAGCCCTTACACACCAATCCTCTAATCCGCTAATTCCCAATGTTCCACCCAAGCCCCCGCGCCAACGCGTCTCTTTCAACTTAACCCCAACCACCCATATTATCCCTTCTCAATCTTCTACTCCACCAATCCCAGCTAACAACTCATTTCCTGACTTCTACCTACAAACTGGAGCTAAGTGCCCTAATTTATACATTAATAGTATAATACCAAAGCAGAACTTGTGTTGAAGGCACAAGTTCCACCCTTACTGCTCTTAGGGCATCAGCACCCAGTACTTATTGCTACTCTACAATGGGTCAAACCAACAGGAAGACCCTACCCGCGATTTGGGTTTAACCATGACCCAACCATGACGCTCCCACAAGAGGGCCTACCTCAACAAGTCAGGTCCGGACCGAAATCCGGGGGTCTCCTGACTCCCATGGTACGTGATTTAAGTCCACGGGACTACCGTTGGTCTTGCCACCAACAAGACCTATGACCGGCAACTTGTAATTGGTCAAATCGTAGCAACCTTCGGTGACGTCATCTGAAAATGTTTACGATAAGACCAGTAATATGCTCTGCCCCCCTTTTTTATTAGACAACGTCATTGATGGGCGAAACCCTGGTAATTTGGCGGGGGCCCGATATATGGATATAAGAAAGTCAACGAAAACGCAAATATCACATAAGTGGAAGAATGGAAAGCCTCAATTAAAAATGGGACAATTGTTGACGATCCTAGCTAAAGATGTTGGCAGACAACAGATATAATACCAAATTTGGATATAGAGTTGTAGTAAAAGGCGAAATTAGGCAAGTACTCTTGTGCATCCAGGATGTGAGTGATTATTTTTCATATATGAAACTTCGTACCAGAAACACATAATCCGATAAAGAAAAAGAAAACTCATAGGGAAATTTACGGCAAGATATTGAAAACTCCTCAGTGACTTAAATGTGAAACTGTTTCAAGAAGTTATCTTCGATAGGATCATTGCAAATTGTAACTCACATAAAACCGTCAACGGAAACGGGACACTTGACGCAGTTGTCGTGACCAGTACGATAATATAGATACACCACTAACAACAAATAGACTAAGTCGCAATTCACCATTCTGGGTGCCCTAAACTTTGGCGGTGTTAAAATATTAGACAAAGTGTTGATCAGTGATCTGCGGAGGTGAACAACAGAAGCGCAAATTGTTGGTTACAAGAAGTTTATCTAACTACTGGGGCCCATTGAATGGCATTGTATTATTCAATATACATAGTCCCCTTTTAGTTTGATACACTTATTCCAGCGATTTTCCAACTTCTTGATCCGTCCGAAAAGTAATTTTCCGGAAGGTCTGCAAAATACTTCTCCGTGACGTCGATGATTTCCTCGCGTGAGCTGAATTTTTATTGGTGAGCCAGGAAGAGATAACAGTCCGAGGGATCCAAATCCAGTTACTAATCGATGCCAAAAGTCCGCCCGATTCCGCATCAGCAAGTCCAAACACTCTTTCGAAGTGCTCTCGCCTTCGTGTTTTTGGTCAAAAGTGAGCATTCGCGGCACCCAGCGGCAGGATAACTTTTTCATATGCAGAATATTGCCCAAAATATGGGCAAAATATGGTCAGCCAACATATTTCATGCAATTTTTTGACATTGTCCTCTGTAACCGCATCGGAGGGCCTGGAGTTGCGGCCACCACGAAACTCTCAAAACCAATATTTGACGGTGTAATCTGACGGAGCATTAGCCCCATAATATTTATTCAACCTTTTTTTCCTTCGCCGTTTAGCCTCTCAAAAAATAATGTTTTATGAGAGAACGAAAATCGTTTTTGTCCATACTCAACATGATGCCAAACACGTCAACAACAATCAGCTGTCAAAAGAAAACTAAAGACAGTATCGCACTGAAATTTGGCATGTCTGCCTAAATATGAACGGACTTTAAGGCACCATAACCTTTTTTGCAGTAACAGCGCATTGTGGAGGTCAAGGAGGTTACTTTTCACTCCATCTAGTAATTGGCGAAATTTTTCTATCGTCGGACAACATGGACAGCCTTGCTTGTTGATACTTTGGGATCTGGCTACATCAATATCTGTATTTTAACAAATATATAGATGTTGCTCTGGCTAGCGCTATAGGCGTTTTTGCCCTTACATTCGGATGTCCCGCGTGGTTCAACGTGAAAGCAAGTTTATTGGAAAAGATTCGGGTGTTTGAGGAGACTTGTCTTAGGACTTTTCTTCACTTATACAGAACACCAGAGTCTGAGTACATAAAATTCTTTCCTAATGAGGTCTTGTACAATAGAGCGAACGTAATAAGAGTGGACAATTTTGTTATTAAGTTGACTCGAAGGCACATTGCAAGAGCAATGACCTCGTCCAACAACCTGATTTCCGGAGCTTACTACCCCAATTATATGTATCAAGAGGGCGTACGCTTTGACGGTTTTGTTCCTCCAGAAGTGTACCTCTACTTCGATACGAAAGGTCTGATCCAGAACAGATTAGTGGTGCCGCTAATCTTCCATATCTCCTCGAACAGTTGCGGACTGGTGACTCAATCACGACAGAGACGTCGCGCATGGCAGTGCGGAGTGTCCCCGATTCAGTAGAGCTGTAGGGAGTCGCGACATGAGGGATGTTGCTCGGCAACACCAACAATTTTGGTGGCTTGTTGAAGGTGAGGAAGCTTCTTCGTCAAATTCCTCTGGTACATGATAGCTTCACGAGGAAGCAAAGTCGTTCGTCAATCTAGTTTATTACCCGCGGCCGACTTACATAGTTTTAACTAGGATTCGCGTAGATTTAAGGGGTAAAAAAATAAAATAAAAAAAATTATAAAACAAAAAGATGTGTAACAACTTCTCTAAAAGTCGGGGTAATTTATCAACAAAAATTCCTTCGGGGTGAAACACGATGACGTTATAACTCGATAACCGCTGGGCCGATTTTCTTGATTCTTTTTTTGTTTTGTTCGTATTGCTATATTTCAGGTTTAGGCAGAAAGAAAATTCCGGAAAATTGTTTAACACTTGTACGTGTAATCCGAATCGAACGAGATTAAAAGGGAGCTGTATCAGGGACAAAAACCGGAAGACTATCACGATGTAATTGCGAGAGTATTCAAGCAGAAAGTGAAGATTATGATGGTGGTGATCGTGAAGCATCGAGCGTCCGGCATTGCAAGGTGTTGGATGTATTCGGTGGATTGGCAGAAACGCGGTCTACTCCACGCACATATTCTGATTTGTCTGATGAACAAATTGCGGTCTGATGAAGTAGACGGTATCATATCAGCTGAAATCCCCGACCCAATCGCCGATCCAGAACTGCACGAGATTGTCAGAACGCAGAAGGTGCATGTACCGTGTGACGCATTGAATCCAAAATCACCATGCATGGTTGATGGAAAATGCATACCCACGGCCATTAGTAGCTGAAACAGTAGCGAGATCAGATGGATATCCAGTTTATCGACGACGCTCAAAGGACAATAATCCCCAGACAATCGTTGTGAAAGTGACAGTTCATCGTCAGAGTCGAGAGATTAAGATCGGAAATGAGTTCGTTGTGCCGCATTGTCCATTATTGTCCCGCATTTTTAATGCTCACATAAACGTTGAGAGCTGTCATTCTGCAAAATTAATTAAATGTTTGTGCAAATATGTTATGAAAGGCCAACGTGAAGTCTACCAATACCAAATGGGCCGATATGCGAACACCAACGAGGCGCTGTGGCGTTTATTCTCTTTCGCAGTACACGAACGACATCTAACTATGTATTGTCCACTTAGCGGTTCATTTGGAAAAACGGTCAACGCGTGTATTTCACCAAAGCAACTGCTGTGCAACAAGCGGTCAGACTACCGTTAACCACGTTGAGAAGTTTCTTCCAGATGTGTGCAACTGACCCATTTGCCGCTACTTTGTTGTGTGCTGATATGCCCAAATATTACACATGGAGTCAGTCAAGGAAGAAATTTCAGCGTCGCAAACAAGGAGTTCCAGTTGCGAATTAGTCAGGTGTGTTCTCAACTGATGCGTTTGGACTCATTTACACTGTTCATCCATCAAATGTTGAATTCGTCTACTTGCGCTTGCTGTTTATTAGCGTACATGGCCCAAAATCATTCACACATTTACGAACTCTTTGTCAAACATATAGAGAGGCTTGTGGAACAAATACAAGGATGAAATGTGCGAAGACATATTGCATCGCGTACGAAATACATTGCACAATCCGGAAATGGCAATGTATGACAAAATATACAACGAAGGACTGACTGCCATTGAGGATTTGTGCATGACAATAGCAAATAAATTATTAATTCATTGGCATGATTGCGTCGAATCGACCCATGCATGATGCGTTCGAACAAGAACTGAACCGTGAGCATCAATATGACCGTGATGTGCTGCAAGAAGCGGTTCAATCTAATGTACCATTGCTGAATGATCAACAAAAAAATGCTTACGAAACATTGATGCAATCGGCGGACAAGAACTCTGGTGGGATCTTTTTCCTGGATGCGCCAGGTGGAACAGGTAAGACATTCGTTATTTCGCTGATTCTACAGCGAGGCTATTAGGCGGAGGACGTACTGCACATTCCACACTCAAACTGCCATTGAATTTGAATACAACGGAAACTCCAACGTGCAACATCACCCGCAACAGTGCAATAGGAAAACTGTTGATTGAATGCAAACTAATTGTTTAGGACGAACAAATAGTTCAATGGCGAAGAAATCAATTGAAGCGCTAAACATCTCACTGCAAGATATTCGACGCAACAACAACTTCTTTGGCGGTGTAATGATTCTGTTAGCAGGTGACTTCAGACAAACGTTGCCAATAATGCCTGAAGGAATCATCGTTGTGGAAACACGTGAAAATATTGTCGTTGACCACGAATATGAGGGTTCAGCTTAAAAACGTTCAAAGTGCTGAACAATTTTCAAAGCAATTGTTAGAAATTGGTAAGGGAAAAGTCCCAGTAGATGCGACAACAGGGTTAATAACGTTTCGGCATGATTTCTGCCCATTCGTGGATTCACAAGCGGCTCTCATCGACAATGTGTTTCCCGAAGTAAATCGAAATCATCGTAATCACGCTTTGCCTTGTGAACGCGCAATCCTCGCCACAAAGAATATCGATGTCTACGCATTAAATTTCACCATTCAATAGCAAATTGCCGGAGATTTGGTGTCATACAAATCATTTGATTTCACCACTAATCAAGATGATGTAGTAAATTATCCGGCGGCGGTTTTGAATTCCTTGGATATACCCGGATATCCACCGCATAATTTGCAAATCAAAAACGGTTCGTTCATCATAATGCTACGAAATTTGAATCAAACACTACTGTGCAATGGTACCAGATTTGCTGTTAAGAATTTGATGTCGAATCGGATAGAAGCAACAATTCTAAAAGGAAAACATTCGGGGGAAAATGTGTTCACTCCTCGTATTCCGTTGATTACGACCGATATTCCTTTTGATTTTACAAGATTACAATTTGCAGTCCGATTGGCATTCGCAATGACAATCAACAAACCTCAGGGACAATCTTTTAATGTTTGTGGCCTGAATTTGGAGAGCCAATGCTTTCTGCATGGTCAATTATATGTAGCCTGCTCACGTGTCGGC
The DNA here is from genome assembly GCA_963966105.1 of Volucella zonaria. Classification (NCBI taxonomy): domain Eukaryota; kingdom Metazoa; phylum Arthropoda; class Insecta; order Diptera; family Syrphidae; genus Volucella; species Volucella zonaria. The sequence continues at coordinate 86,465,610 of OZ014530.1, read as the reverse complement.
AAACCATCTGCTTTATTTGTGTATGCTCCCGACAAAAAAACCAAAAATGTGCTTTATGACACTGCAGTAAAGCCGGTGAATTAACGACACGTGAATCGCTACAATTTCAATGCAACACAAACGTCAACACGCACGACATAATTGCCGCCTGGTGGCCAACTGTTGCTGGCAAAATGGGTCCAGCTAGTATACAATAAGATAGTATATATAGGTTAAGATTTATTTATACATATCGCCGCTGTGAAATCAAACCGGCATATCAGCAAAAGGCATATTTTTCACCCTGAGCGCTTTAAAGTTTTCGCTTGTGATATTTTCCTTTTAACCTTCGTTTGGTTCACCTCAAAGCCACCTTAAGCATGAATAAAATTTAGACGAATACTACTTATAGAAGTAGTAGTTGCAAATAAATCGAAAATAGCTTAAATTAAGAGAAATATGCAGATGCCAGTATGACTTTAAAATGAAAGTAATATTTGCTTTTGTGTCACAGTGACTTCTTCTGTTAGAACCTGTTTTAGATAAAAAAAAAAGATAATGTTGTCAATGAAAAAATAAAACCGATATTATTTGCCGACAGAAAACACACAGCGTCGGAGTTCAAGACGCTATTGCATATTCGCCCTAAGTTCCAGCATTCACTCTCCACCGTAGTCATTTTTCACGTATAGGTGGAGCTGTACCCAGACTTCAAACACCGCAAGCACTCAACACGCGGTTTATCCTGTCCTAGCGGCTTCACCAGTAAGTAACTTTCTGCGACACTGTATTTTCTGTCGGCAAATAATATCGGTTTGATTGTAATGTAAAACCGTCCTATTATGTGCCTGGCGAAAACACACAGCGTCGCTGTTGAATACGTGTTTGATATCTGCTGGTGTTTGGTCATAACTCACAACGCTATGATGATTCCTTGTTCAGTAGCATAACTCTGACTAAGCAACTAAAAGTTTTTCTGTCATAATTTATTAATTCATTTTATGTGTTAATTTAAACAAAAAATAATAAATTTCCAAAGGTACAACTCAAACCAAATACACATAAAAACATCTTTCGAGAACAGATTTCATGAATTCTAAGAGAAAATAAGAAATGTTCATTTGGTATAAAATTATCAAAAAGATATGATGGACTTGAGAATGGCTTGGGCACGATCTTTCTGCAATAGTGTTTTCTCTTATTTTCTGTGTTCCAATTTCCTCTTGATAAAATTTCTTCTATATTTTGGCCTTCCATCCAACCTAATGAAGACACAGCTGCTCGAACGCTGCCTGTGGTAGTTTCTATTCCAGCCTCACAAAGGACACTACGTCCCCAGCCTCCAATTATTGTTCCAAATGCAGGTTTAGCTTCTCCCTTTACAGTTATGGATAAGCTCTCTAATTTATCCGCCTGGCATCTTCTTGCCTGAGAGAGTTTGATTAAACATCTTACCCAAGCAACTGGACAAACCTTTTTATTTAGGTTTTCGCGCAGATACCAACTTGACTGCCTATGAGAAGCTGAATCAATCTTTGAACCGAAAGCTGGATGTAAAATTATCTCATGTTCGCCGTCCTCAAAACTGTCCGCGGAGATTCAGGTCATGAATTCTTCTTCCCGATGCCAGTAGTAAGATAGCTGCCGTCCTTCTTGAAGCTTCAAATAGTGTCTCCCTTCCAGCTTGTGAAGCAAGCCAAACAAACACAGTTCTTGGATCCCATATTGGTGGTTTTGTGGTAGCTGGTCTCGATGTGGAAATGGCTTTAAGGACTTGACGGACTAAAAAGTTGGATGACATATTTTCTGTCGCATTCGAACCGCAAAATATAGATTTATGCACAAGAATCGTGCTGGGTAAGAAATTTTCTTTCAAAAACAAATTCGCTAGATATCTAGCTATATTCGATCCCTCTGGATTCTGAGAACTGATGTTGTTCTGTGTGCACCAAGAAATCCATCTTCTGGTAGCTGGTAAGTACGTTCTTAAGGTTGATGTCCTCCATCCTTTTCTTAATAAATCCTTCTCGTCTCTGGACCAGCTCTCTATTTGATGACTCCACCCCCAACCTTCCATACTCTCAGGATCAAATGTTCCACCTGTGGAGGTGGTTGATCTGTTGTGACATCTTTCAGTACCTTCTCCAGGTTGGTTATTTGCAGGGCGCGAGCTTTCAGTCTGTCATCTAAAATGTCTGATTCCATTCCGGGGCTACAATGAGGCACGTCCCTTGTTCAAGTGAGTGAGAACTTTTGACATTAGATTGAGTGGTGGAAAAAGCCAGCCTAGGTGAAATTCCATTCTCGGCTGAAGGCATCTGAAAATGTAGCCGACCTGTCTTTGTAATCTATTGAAACATATCTGCTGACTACGGCATTTTCTTTTGATGCAAAAAGATCGATCTCTGGTGTGCCCAGTTTTTCGAAAATTTTTCTTGTTGCACTTGGAAGGAGATGCAATTCTGGTATCGATCTGCCCCTCGATAATCTGTCTGATATGCCGTTGTATACTCCCGGAAGATAAAATGCCGACAGAGTTATTTTGTGTTGATCGACTAGGGTAAGCAATCGATATGTGAGGTTCAGCAAGCTTATGGATCTCGTTCCCCCCTCTTTCAGAATATAGGCAACTAGGCTTCTGTTGTCCGACTGAAGCAGAATATGTACGTCTTTCAGAAAGTGAACTTGCTTGCTTATGGCCATGTAAACGGCATACATCTCCTTTAGATTCGAGTTCCATTTTAATTGTTCCTTCGACCATCGACTATGCACCCCAACCCGTATCCGGTGCATGGGTCACTAGGAAGTTTGTCACGTCCTTCTTGTGGATAGCTATTGATGTGTGTTTTGTTCTTAGCCACCAGTCTATCTCCTCCAAAGCTCCTGGTGGAATTGTAAGTATCTGTCTTACACGGTGACCATACTTCCTCAAGAATATCTGAAGATGTCGGCAGTGTAGTCTGCCTCTAGGGACAACGAAATTGGCGAAATTTAGCTGCCCCAGAAGTGTTTGCAACTGCCGAAGACAGCAAAATTGCTTTTCGTACATTTTCCTGAGTGAGAGCCGAATGTTCTCCAACTTCACTTCCGGGAGTGACATGATGTTGTCTTGTGCATCCCATCTTATGCCCAGATATTCTATTTGTTGGCACGGCAATAGGACAGACTTTTTACTGTTGATAGTCCAGCCTAATGTTTCCAAAAATTTCACGGTCTCCGCCACCTGAATTTTTCATTTGGACTGATCCTGACTGACTAAAAGATAATAGATAGACTAGAACTCGAATACCTCTGAACTGCAGAATCTCCGCGATCCAGCAAGTTAGAACTGAGAACATCCTGGGTGCAGATGACCCAGGCCGAATGGAAGGCATATTAGTTGAAATAGTTCGCCTCTGTAGGATATTCTCAGAAATCGACGATGACTTTCTGATATTGGGACATGGAAATATGCCTGTGAAATTTCTATCTTTGTCATCCAATCTTCTGGCTGTAAAAAGTCTGTATTTGAAGCGTGAGAAATTAGTTTGAATGACTTTGTTGATACATACCTGTTTAGTTCCCTTAAATCGAAGATTGGACGGGCATCCCATCGGACTTTTTCACAAGAAATATTTTTGATAAGAAACTGGAACGGGTCTGCAGCACAGGCTCCAATATCTTTCCGAAATTTGTGTATTCATCTTTGGAGATCCTTTTGTCGCAAATTTTTTTAGAACCTCTAGTGAAGTGTGTATAAGTCGGGACTTCGAAATGAATGGTATTCTTGCAGCTGAAATGGTCTTTAAAATGAAGGAGTTGGCACCCACATCCTGCCAACTTCTTCTGAGGTCCGTCAACTGACCTCCCTTGAATGGTGACTTTGTGTTATTTATTGTCTCTCGGATCTTCTCTGACACGAAGGGAAGAACTAAATTTCTTAACTTGCAGGGAAGTACTGCCTCTCCTTGTAATTACTCTTATACGGTGTTCGTCTCAAATTGTTTTTAGTGTCATTAGTAGACTTTCTACTGTGGTAATATGATTTTTGAGTACGCGATGATTTCTTATCTACGTTGGGAATAAGCCAAGATTGCGATGCGCCCAATGACTGTATTAGTGCCGACAATGCTTCCTTCTCAAAGAGATTATCCACGGTAAGATTAATATTTCTTACTGCAGCCTGTACATTTTTATTCGATACCTCGGCTATTATTCTTTTCCGCCTTACTTCAATACATTCGGCTCTTTTACCACAAACAACCTGTAGCATATTGGAGTAGAAACGTTTGCTTGTTGGGCCTTGTTTGCGAACTTTTTCCAATTGGCTTTTAAATCTATAAACCTGCAGTGAAATATACTTGAAAATTTGCAGGTTGCCGAAGTCTCAAGTAGGATCGGAAAGCGATCGCTCCCTTCTAAACAATCATGCGTTTTCCAGTTTGAGTTAATTGCAATCGCAGGTGAGGCAAGTGATAAATCAATGGCAGTAAAGGTGTTCTTTGTTGAAAAGTGAGTAGGAGACCCCATATTCAGGAGTACAAGGTCAGAGTTTTGCAACCAACCTTCTACGACTGTACCAGCACTGTTAGTATATGGGGAGCCCCAAAGAATACTGTTGTCATTGAAATCACCAAGGATCATGCTGTGGGAAAGATTGCTTGCAGTAAGGTTCAGGTATTGCTGTTAGGAAGCGATATTTTGAGATTGTTGGTGGAAGCCAAAACTTTATGGAGTAAGGTAAAGGCGGTTAACGGAAATAACTCAAGAAAAGGTATCAGTGCGATAATATATAACTCCACCCCTGTTTTAGACCCATATGAAATAGCAGAACTCTTTGCGAAAAATGGGCTGGGTACAGCTCTGATAATAGCTTTTCAGAACATGTTCTGAAACAAAAAAACAGTTTTCAAAGGGCAGCTCTAGACGGCGAAGACTATGAGCATGACCAAATCTTCCACCCGATTACACTCAACGAGTTGATGAAATCTCTTGGCAAAACAAAAGGTACAGCTCCCGGCTCGGACAAAATTACTTACAAAATGCTTAAACACCTAGGAGCGGAAGTAATACTCAGGTTAGTAAGACTGTACAATCAAATTTTGGAAAATGGCATTTACCCACATGAGTGGAAAAGAAATCATTTAATTCCGATTCCCAAACCCAACGCGAACCAGAGCTCTTTAGACAGCTACCGTCCAATAACTCTCCTTTCAGTCCAAATTATTCGAAATAATAATAGGGAATAGGCTAAAATGGACACAGGAAAAGCATCTCAACAGTGGTCAACATGGCTTTAGACCAGGAAGAGGCACCCACACTTTGCTGCACATGCTAGATCACGCAGTGCACGCAGAGTTAGCTCTACGTCACCACTTTGTTCTTTTGTCTATGGATTTGGAGAAAGCATTTGAAAGGGTAACTGACTATGGTGTAATCAACCAGTTAAGAAAGTGGGGAACCAGCAAACAGATACTTCGGGTAATACTTTCTTTTATGTCAAATAGAACAGTCATCGTGAAAATAAATGGACATTTTTCAAGTCCCACTGTCATTCAAAATGGAATACCACAAGGTTCACCAATATCTACCGTGTTATATAACGCCTATGTTAATCCGCTTCTTGAAATACTTCAATCAGAACTAGTACAAACTAAAATCTTGCTAACCTATGCCGACAATATTTTTGTCTTGGCGTCGGTTTGCCTGACGAAGAAGTAAACGATACACTAAATTCAACATTAACAAAGGCACTCAATTGTTGCCAAGAATCTGGAGCAAAAATACCTACCAACAAAATAGACGCATTGCACATTTGCAGAAAACATAAATGCACAGGAACTACTATAAACATTGGAAATATAAGTATCCCTCTTCTAAACAATGCTAAGATTTTAGGACTTGTGTGCACCAAAACATGGAAATGGAATTCTCATGAAAAAGTAGTGGCGGAAAAGCTGAGCAGAGTAAATAACTTACTTAAAATAATTTGTAGCAAACACAAGGGACCCCATATAAAATCTTCACTCATGATAGCAAAGACACTCTTAAGAGGAACTATTCAGCACGGCTTGACTATATATTCTCATTGGACTAAGCAAAACGACCAAAATGTGCAAATAAAAATGAATGCTCTGTTAAGAACTACATTAGGTGCATTACATTCAACGCCTATAGAAGCCTTACTGGCAGAAGCTAACAACCTAAGCTTTAAAGACATGAAAGCTGTAAGTCAAAATAAGATTCTGTCTAAATGTATTACGAACGTAGAACATGCTCTACGAAACTTCCAAAGAAAGCACTCCAAACGAAGTATTTAGGAAAAAGTTTGCTGAAATATTAGAGACTGGCAACTTCGAATGCGTTCTCTACACAGACGCATCCTGCAAAGATGGAGTTACCGGTTATTGTGTCTATAGACTTGACAGCTCTAACAGCAGAGTATTATTGCAACAACTTACCACTCCTGATGAAAATTCGTACACTGGAGAAGTAATGGCACTTGCAGAAGCGTTTAAATATGCTATAACTTCAACTGTCAAAACAGCTATCTGTAGTGACTCCTTAAGTGCGATTCTTGCTATAGAAAACAATATAGGCAATGTACCAATCATGCAAGCCCTAAGAGCCAATCTCTGCTCAGAATGTCCACGCATTCACCTAATATGGTCACCAGGACATGTTGGCATACCAGGCAATGAAAAGACAGACGCTGGTGCATGTGATGCAATTAAAATGCCTTTGGTATACAAGACACCACCATTTGCAAAATCTGTTTGGATTCAATCCTTAAGGCTTTTACAAGACGAATTAAAAAATCGGTGGGATCAATCAAAATCATTTTTGAGGACACACAAACTTGATCTATCACCTGTTACTTATAACGAAGAGCTAAGCCGATCGCAAGCAGTACAGATCTCCAGAATAATACTAGGACATAGGATGTTTAACAAATCGCACCTCTTTAACAGAGAAGAACCACCTTCATGCACCACGTGCAGCGAGCTACTTACAGTAAATCATGTCTTACAAGGCTGCAAAATAACTAATTTCCCGCGAAATGTTCCTAGTCTCCAAACGTTATTAGACCCATCAATAGCCCCCGGAAAATCAAAGTTATTCCCTCTATTAGCAAAACATAATCTTAAAATTTAAATTTATATGTACGACTAGATTTTAAAATATAAGACTCAGAATGAATAAATATCTATAACCGCCACATGGGCATAGTACCCCGGCGTGATAACCCGGACTTTACAAATTTATTTGTATTGTATCCCCTGAAAATAAAATAAAATAAAAATAAACCTGTAGCATAAGCTCCGAATTTTTGTAAGAAGCCGACCTTGGTCCAAAGATGGCAGCACATCTCTCGAAGAGTGCATTGGGAGTAAAGTCATCCAGTGACGTAAACGCCCAATCAATGATGGACTGTAAACCAACTTTTAAAAGAAATTTTTGCTCTAACAATCCGTTTGATAGAGCCGCCATCACCTGCTCAGTGGAGGCTAAGTAATCTTTACTATTGCTAAGAGTACAAAGCTCATTATTAACTTTTAGTTCCACGAAACCTGGTGTGGTTTCTAAAGCCTTCATTGCTTTTGTATATCGGACATTCTTCCAAGTCGGTAGTCCAAAATGTTGCTACCTGATGAGAGCATCAAGGTGGTCTTTATCTCCAAGATTTACGTTTTTTGAGTCACACTCCGTGTGCAACTGGCCCAGATCTAATGTTTTGTTAGAGACATCTGGGTTTTGTAAGAAACTTTCTGCGCTTGTACTGGGCCGATTAATGTTCACATCTATGTATCCCATATCAATGTCCTGTGGAACAATCATACTCATACGACCCGATAAGTAACAAACCTGGTTCATTAAATCATTAAAACGCTGTTCTAGTGGTACAGTCTTCAATCGTTTATCACGTTTCTTTCACTTGTTTGGTGGTGGCGAAGCGGCGACTTCGCTAGCCGATAATGACGAAGACCCTGAACTTGATGAGGATGTAAAACTCCTCCTTTTCTCTCTGTTTTCCGCATCCTCATCTCCTTTACCACTCTTACTTGAAACTGAACTCATTATTAAATTTAATATTTTAATTTTGATTGTAAAAATTATTTCTGAAATAATAGCTGAACCTTATTCTGACGAAATACACAACGCTATGACAGGATAAACCACGTGTTGAGCGCTTGCGGTGTTTGACGTCTAAGTACAGCTCCACCTATACGTGAAAAGGGACTACGGTGGTCAGTCGTTCACCGACCACCGAGGTGAACAAACGTGATTCGGCTTCTCTTTAAAGCGAGTGCAAGAAAAAAAAAAATAAATAAATAAATTTTCAAAAAGAAAATTAGAGGCAGCTTGATTAAGTGCTCCAGTGGCGCATTTGTAGTGGTGTCCGGTTGATAGAACAGGGGCGTGGGTTCGATTCCCGTATAGTTCTAGTGAAATATTTTCAATAATTGTATCAAACTACGAGTATTAAATACGAAAGTGTGAGCAGACAATGAGTGCAAACAAGCGGCCCGCTATTCCAATAGCGGGACCAGCTATAGCATGTTATCATCGGATAACGTTGCAAAGAAGAGAATGAGGAGGCTGAAGCCAACTCAGAATCGTGCAAAGCGCCCCTCCCTAACAGCTTCTACTGAAAAGCTGCCCGGTGGAGTAAGGGAAGAGGCGCCTACAATGTCAAGAAAGGCAGCAGCTGATTCAGACAAAGAGGAATATCTTCCATATGTGTCTGACGGTGGAGATGAGAATGCCTTCCAATCTCTGGCGGCCACAGAGTCAGATGATGAGGAGGAAGAAGTGTATGCACTTACTAGTAGCATTAAAGAGCTGCAACAAAAAGTGCTAGGTATTAAAGCCAAACAAGTGGCGAGAAGACAGTTGGAGCAACAACAACAACTCCTGAACTCTCAACAACAGCCAACAAATAGCGATGTTAAACAGAATCCGCTACAACAACAAAAACCAGCACAAGTGCCAATGCAAAAACAAGCACAGACGCAACAAAAGCAAAATATGCAACAACAAAAATTACAATCGCAGCAGCAACAACAGCATCAACAGCACAAATCCCAGAAACAACAGCAGCAGAAGCAGCAAAATCAGCAACAACAACAGCAGCAGCACCAGAAACAACGACAAGAGCAGAAAGTCAACAGACAGAAAGTACCTCCAATTAATACATTTAAGATGGAATTAAGGACACAATCGAACTGTGTAAGTCGGCCATAGGCTGTAATTTTTTTATAAAAAGATTAGGTTTAGATAGGCACGCGATCCACTGTAATACAGTGGAGCGCTACCACAAAATTAAAAATCTTTTAAAGGATTCGACGACGGAGTTCTTCTCCTACACCCCTAAGGGTGAAAAGCTGCAAACAATGCTGCTGAGGGGGTTAGAACCGTCGACTGATCCGGAGGAGCTCCTTGCACTGCTGAAAGAGAAGGAGTGCGAAGAGCTCAAATTCGTGGGGGTAAAGCCATTTGTTACGGCTAGAGCCAAAAGGGAGAAGCGCAAACTGCCTTTCTTCCTGGTTCAGCTAACTCCCAATAGCAAACTGGATGGTCTAAGGAGTATAAAAGTCCTAGACTACCAGGTTGTACACTGGGAGAAATTAAAGAGGAGCGAAAACATTTTACAATGTGTTCGCTGCCAAAGGTTCGGGCACGCCGCGTCGAACTGCGAAATGCAGCCTCGATGCGTGTAGTGTGGAAAGAACCACAAATCTGAGGACTGCGCTCTAGGTATGGACGGAGCGTCAGAAAAAATCCAACTCTCTTGTGCTTTATGTAGGAACACGGGACACACCGCAAACTATCGGGGTTGTCCCAAATTCCAATACATAAAAAGAGCAAATCTGGCTCGGCAGCAGAAAGTGGAAGTAAAGCGCCTACCCGTTCATATACAAACACCAGCCGTTACTCCCCAAGTTACCTACGCCCAAATGGCGGCAGGTAGGGGAACTACGGTACAACAAGCAAAGGTAGTTTCTCAGGCCCCAGCGCCTAGAGCACCTGAACCTGTACCTGACATGCCGGCTATCTTGCTCTCTATTCAGATGCCGAGCCTAACACACCTCCAGTCGTAATGGGTACGTACATGGCGGACCAAACCCTGAAGGTCCTTGCAGTGAATGTGAATTCACTGATCAGGTTCGAACGACGAGCCGCACTATTTAAGTTGCTTAAAGACCAAGCCCCTGATTTGCTTTTGGTTAGCGAAACTAAGCTTACCAAAAGACACAAAATGAGGCACAGAAGATATGAAATATTACGAAGAAACCGACCCAATTCCATTCAAGGAGGAGGTGTTGCAATCTTTGTAAGAAAGGGACTGCGTTTCAAAAGAATATACAGTCGTGTGGTACGTAGGTTTCGGGTGCTGGAAGCATGCGTCATGTACATCCCACTCCGTAGTGGAAAACGGTTGTACATGGCGTCTGTCTATGCACCTAAGGCTACTCAATCATCTCAATTCATCTCAGAGCTCGAGACACTTTTTCGATTCCTGAGGCTGGAATTGGAAGACAACTATTTTATTATCGGCGGAGATTTCAACGCCAAACATAGTGATTGGGGAAATAATACACCAAATACTAGAGGGAACCTACTATTCAATTGGTGGGGTCAACACAGCATAATGTATCGACTCGGGCTTTAGGCGACGGATAGTCCGTCGTTTCCCAGACACGGGTCCTATTTGGATCTTCTGCTGTTCGACTCATGAATAAAACTGACATGCACAAACCAACAAACTATAAACTGTCTACGCACTTTCGTGTATGACAGTGACCATTGCGGTCTCAGCACCGAAATAACTGTTCCCAACGAAACTGCGGAATTGGAAGAGTTTGTTCAAAGGTATTCCTATAATTATAGTAGAGTGCGTTGGACACACTTCTCAAGAATACTGACAAGAGCACTCTCCTCGAATTCGCTCCACCCACCGTCCAATAGAAATCTGTCAAACGAGGAGATTGACAGATATCTAAGACTAATGGACGAGACAATCAAACGAACTATGGACAAAACGATACCACGCAACCATTGACGCACTGCACCGACATAAAAGTAGGCTGCTGTCAAGACTAAAAACCTTGTACAGACAGTTCACTGACAGACGTAACCCGGAGATCATGACATTGAAGTCGTCGATTAAAAACCTCCAAACATTAATAAAGGAAAATTACAGAAATTCTGTAAGTTTGTATTGGAACAACAAAATTCGAGCTGTAAACACCAGCAACCCGAATATGTTCCCGGAGAAATAATCAAAACGACCTTCCATGTCTTAGAATCGCCCGAACGACGAACAACGAACAAATACTTGTAGCAGCAGGCATTGATCCAAATAAGGCCGTTGATGATGACAACTTCTTTGTGGTCGAGGATCCGCAGGAGAAGGTAGAGGCTATAGGAGCGACTTTCCAGGAAGTGTACAAGGCGAATGACATCATTGGCCCGAACCACGACTTGGAAAGTCGAGTCCTTGTGCACAATTCCTGCCTTCGAAATGAAATTGCGAATTGGCGATTCAAGAGCTCGGGTTTCACCCAGTTCAGTGACGAGAATATGGCAAATAATGTCATCACCAACGAAAGGGTATTACCACCGTTCATTTCGAAGGAAGAGCTCCAAACGATCTTCGAATCGCTTAGAAGTAAGAAATCAGTGGGAACCGATGAAATACCGAACATTGTGCTTCGACATCTCCCACTAGAAGCGGTGGACATTTATACCATCCTGCGGTGAAAACTGCGGTGGTACATCCCATTCCCAAAAGGAATAAAGATACTTCCAATCCGGCGAATCTCCGCTCGATCAGTCTTCTTCCAAACATCAGTAAGGTTTTCGAGAAGGTGATCAATAGAGTCCTGACTAAGTGGGTTGAGGACAAACATATCGTTCCGGATAATCAATTCGGTTTCAAGGTGGGGCATGATATCATTCATGCTGCGTCTAAACTGGTTTCTGATATCCAATGGAACAAAAGCAAGAAACAGTGCACTGGTGCCTGCCTGATTGACTTGGAAAAAGCCTTCGGTACGGTATGGTTAGAGGGACTCTTTTTCAAGCTGGACAGGTTGGGCATTAGTAAACCACTTCTGTATATTCTTTTTGATATGCTCTCCAGTAGACAGTTCATCGTGAAGAATGGCGATGTGACTTCCGCTGGAATATTTAACATTAAAAACGGTCTGCAACAGGGTGCGGTAAATTCGCCGATCCTATTCAACATTTACACAAGTGATCTGATAGGTTCGCTTCACCATGCCATAGCGTACGCAGACGACTTAATTGCGTACAGATCAGGTCCAAAGATTGACGTCATTAATACACTTTTGCAATGTGACTTCGACAAAATTAAACAATATTGCGATGACTGGAAGTTGAAAATCAACTTTCAGAAGTCGGAAACCATTCTGTTTAGGACGCCTTTGTCTGGGGCCTCTAGGGATACCAGAAAGAATTGGCGAAAGTTCTCTATCGTCGGACAACATGGACATCCACTTGCTTGTCGAAATGTAGTCAGATACCTTGGGATCTGGCTAGATCAATATCTGTATTTTAACAAACATATAGATGTTGCTCTGGCCAGAGCCAGAGGTGCTTTTGCCCTTACAAGGAGACTGTTTTACAACAGCCAACTCGATGCGAGGGTGAAGGTGATCTGCTACATGGCCCTTATCCGGCCTATGCTTGTGTTTGGATGTCCCGTGTGGTTCAACGTGAGAGCAAGTTTATTGGAAAAGATTCGGGTGTTTGAGAGGGCTTGCCTAAGGGCTTGTCTTCGGTTATATAGAACACCAGAGTCTGAGTACATAAAATTCTATCGCAATGAGGTCTTGTACAATAGGGCGAACCTAATAAGAGTGGACAATTTTGTTATTAAGTTGACTCGAAGGCACATTGCAAGAGCAATGACATCGTCGAACAACCTGATCTCTGGGGCTTACTACCCTAATTATATGTATCATGAGAGAGTTCGCTTTGACGGCTATGTTCCTCCAGAAGCGTTCCTCTACCTTGATAGCAAAGGTCTGATCCAGGACAGATTGGCTGTGCCGCTAATCTTCCACGTTGCTCGAACAGCTGCGGACAGGCGACTCAACTACGACAGAGACGTCGCACACGGCAGTGCGGAGCGTCTCCGGTTCAGTAGGGCGGTAGGGAATCGCGACATAAGGGATGTTGCTCGGCAACACCAACAATTTTGGTGGCTAGTTGAAGGAAGGGAGAGTTCGTCGTCGAATTCCTCCAATACTTGGTAGCTTCATGTGAAGCAAAGTGGGTCGCCTAAGTTTTTTTTAGCCAGGGCCGGCTTACATAGTTTTAAGTAGTTTTAAGTAGGAGTAAGTTAGATTTAAGAAAAAAAAATATATAAAAACCAAAAAAAAAAAAAAATTAATAAAAATAAAAAATTAAAAAAAAAAGAACATACATCTATATATATATACATATATTTATATATTAAGTATATATGTATTATGTATATATATATATATGTATGTACTAGATGTAAGTAGTTTAAGTAGATTAAGACTTATTTTTAGGTAGTTTTTAGGATTTTAGTTTTAAGTTTTATAATAAAATATAAAAAAAGTCATGTTACTAAGTTTTTTTTTTTTTTGGAAAAAATGTTTTCTTAGTTTTAATTATAAGGAATAGAAATAGTATAGTATAGTAGTAAGGTACGTCGAAAGACATAATTTAAGTGTTAGGTTTAACTTAGAGTGCTCGCATGGGGTCAGTAAGCTAGAATAAGATAATTTTAAGTTAATTAAGCTAATTTTTAAGCATTTTTTGTCTAGCAAGTAAGAGTAAATTAAGTAATAAAATAAAAATGCATACAAAAAAAAAAAAAAGGGACTACGGTGGAGAGTGAATGCTGGAACTTAGGGCGAATATGCAATAGCTTCTTGAACAGCAACGCTGTGTGTTTTCGCCTAGCAAATAACAGAAAATTGCTCCTCCCTTTGCTGGTAACTTCAAAGTTTCATAATTTTTATAGAAATCTGAATAAATTAACGGTACTATCCCGTCGGTAACTAACTTTAGGATAACCTTTTTCTTCTTCTCATCAATGGTAAGTCTCTTGGAATAAGCTTGCATCAGAACAGGATTCACGCTCTCATTGCCCCGTTTATTCCTTTTCTTCGCCTCCTCCCAGGCATGTCATCCGCAGGATGCTTTGAAGTAAAAGTTGTCGTCGTCTTTAATTACTTTAAATATTCAAATGTCCAACATGGGTAAAATTACTTGTTAGTCCTTCAGAGCTTTAATGCCATGACTCAACTCATGAACCAGGCAAGGCTTACCACTTTTCTTTGCCGTTTTCATGGCCATGGCGTGTTGGGAAGGTAAGTATATCGGTCCGCTTCGGAGTGCTATTCTAACTTCTTTTTCAATGGTTGAGTGAGCCGAGTCCTCTTCGTTTGGAATGTGGCCTCTTACTAAAAATTTGTGTGTGATAAATTTTATGTTTTTTAATGCTGTAACAGCATATTTGTACATTGCCATCAGAAAGTTATTTTTTTGTTGTCCACAACAATTATTGCTGTACAAGACGACGTCTATTGGACAGTCAACTTTGTCATTTAAATGTTGCAGATATTTCAGCACACAGCTCCCAATATCAATCACGCCTCTTTTTCCATGTGTCTCATCCCAAGTTTACCGTTTTGTCGCTCTTCAGTTCGGCAATTGTTAAATTGTAAACGACTAGTTTTGAAATATAGTAGTAGGTAGACGTCTCTCCCTGCGAACATGATAGTACTGCCTGTAGGTCGTATACTGCTACGACGGTTGAATCTGTGGTTTTCTTGTCATTTTCCTTTTCCAGTCTAGACAAGTTCTTTTCTAGAATATGATTCTCATATTCTGTCGTATTTTGTTTCGTGTTTTGGTAAATGAGACAAACATCATACTGGTCTTTCTTTGGTGTGAAAAAAGAGAGGTTGTATGACTTGAAAATAGCTCTGTACTGGCAGTAGCTGATTCCTGCAAGGTTTGACTCCTTTCTTTCTTTTAGATAATCTCTGTGAAGTTCGGCGATAACTTTGAGATCTGCAGTAATGACTAGGAATTCTGGGAATTTTTTCTATGTGAACCTTTACACTCTTCACGAATTCTTTATCCAACTTTCGATCCTTTCCATGATTGCCTGTCATTTCCAAGCTTAGCACACCTGTGCTTTTGTCTGTTTTTTCAAAGGTTGTACGAATAGCTCTGTCCGATAGGTCAAAAGTGTTTTTTAAAAATTGTTTCTATACCCGTATTTTGTCTCCATCTTTCGTTATTGAGTATGATTTATTAGAGCCCCTTTCTATTTTACGATTCAATGTAATCCTCTGATACTTGGGAACAACTGCCTGTATGCTATATTTTATAAATTCTCTTTGTCTTTGCAGGTCTCCCATTCCCCAAAACATTGCAGGCATCTATTTCCGATAGTTCTCATCAATTTTTTCAGTGACTTGAATTTACAGTTGTGGCAAGGAGGCTTCATGCTTCGTTTGTTCACTCTTCCTTGGGTTTTAGACTCGTATTCCTCACTGCAGTTTCGCATCTTCTTTGTTAAAGTTCTTTTATTAAAATTGCCTCTTTCCTCTTTCTTTACTTGGTTCGTTTGCATTTTGAATTTCAATCCCAGTCGCCGGTTCGTCTTTGCTTTCACTGCCACTTTCGGAGTCAGAATTTAATGTATTATAATCGGTGTCGAATTCATCGTCATCAGAATTATGAAATGGGTCTTGGTCTTCCTCATCAATACGTCCGTGTTAATATTGTTTTTGACACTATGGCTTTCAGTCCCCAATAATTGATCCGTAGCCAAACCAGACTTCTGTGTTTCCACCGAACTTGACAATGCAGTCAAGTCAGGCATTGTTGGTGCAGTAACTTGTAGTTCAGTCAAATCAGTCTTGCTAGTTTTAGGAACATTTTTAGTAGTGCTTTCTGTATCCATAAATAATGATAGAAGCAACGGATCAGTCAGCTTATTAACACAAACTTTTACATACATTAGTCCTATAAGGACTTCTACTGGATCTATAGTAGTACAATAATATGTATTGTAAAATAATATAGTAGAAGAATATTAATTTATTTAAATCAAACGACAAAACCTAAACTTACCAGCAGGAGGGGAAATGTGGTTTTCAGTCTTGCTAGTTTCTTGTATATAAGTTTTGCTAGTTTCTGGGACATCTTCAGTACTACGTTCTAAATTGACTCCTGTTGGAGGCAAAGCATCTGGCGCAATCACTTGCCACCGCCTGTGACTTTTTGTCGCAAGTTTTAATAACAAAGCTGTACGCTCTTTCCTTCAAGTAATCTGACGAAAAATATTAAAGCTATGTGGTAATTAGTTTAAGTATCTACCCACAAGGCTTGATTTTGAGCCTAGTAAGGCGTAAAACATCTTGCATAACGATACGTAAGAATAAAATAAACCGGCATATCTTCAAGACCATCACATGAAACTTTGTTTTGATACCAAATTATTGAAACATAGTTCGGTTTTACATTTTGCTTTATTCACCAGAAGAAAATTTACCCGAAAACCGACTTTTTTGCTATACCACTTTGATCAATTTATTCAGAAAATTGGGCCTGCGTACACGAGATGAATTCCTCCAGCAGGACAACCGGTTTTCATCTTTACTTCAAACGTACACGGGATGAACTTTTTTGGTGGAACAAAATGTATACATGTACCTCTTTTCATTGTGTTGGTATTTCTGTCAAATTTGACATTTGACTTGGCAGAACTCATTAACAGCAGTTAGGAAGTGAAATTCAGTGAAAATTGGAAATACATATTAAAATAAATTTACAAAAAAACTTCTAAAATAAATAACAATTTAAATTGGAAAAACAAGCGTGCGAGGTAAATGTGCTTTTGTTTATTTTCTTTTCTTCGATTTTGATTAAATCTGCATTTCTACATTTTAGTATTCTTAAGAATATATATGAAAAATGGAAGATTCTGATCATGAAATGATAGCGGCAGCAGGAATATTAGCAATTTGTTCCTTAGCCATGGGAGCTCGGATCCTTGGAAAAAAAAAAGAACCGAAGAAGATCTTGCTGGGTTAAGCCTTGGAGAGAAGAACGCCAGCAGTGTGGTAACATACAAACGCTTCTCGACGAGTTCAACATCTCTAAAGACTTGAAAATCTATAAGTCGTATATTTTGATGGACGAGTTGTACTTTGGAGAACTTTTATCGTATATAGAAGAAGACATAACCCGACAAGATACGACAATGCGAGCATATATTCCAGCAAAGAAGAGATTGGCATCAACGCTAAGATTTTTGGCAACGGGGGAGAATTTTAAGGGACTTAATGAAAATACTAAATTGTCGCCTTCATTTCTAAGGCATAATATCTTAGAAGTTTGCGAAGCAATTTACATAAACTTAAAAGACAAATATTTGCAGGTACCGATGAAGGAGAATAATAAATTCCAAATTGTTTATTTCAGGTCCCCGATTCTAAAGAAAAATGGCTAGAAATAGCAGAAGGCTTTGAAAGTCTTTGGCAGTTCCCACATTGTATCGGTGCTCTATATGGCCTCTACTCCGACAAAGGAAGAAGAACCTTTGTTTCATAACTACAAAGGCTTTAGTAGCATTGTATTATTGGCCATGTGCGATGCAAATTGCAGATTCACTTTTATAGATATAGGCTGCAATGGTCGCATAAGCGATGGTGGTGTGCTGATGCTCTCCGATTTAGTGGTTGTTCTTAACCGCGGAGAAACAGTGTTTTCAGAGTCCGATTTCATTGGAAACAACAGAAAAGCACCTTATGACATCCTTGCAGATAACGCGCTTCCCAATATGGCTAATTTAATAACACCTTATTCAAGAAACACTACGCAAAAAGATGTTATAAATTTTAATGCTCGCCTAAGCAAATATCGAACGGGCTTTCAGAGTTTTAGCGATCAGGTTTCAAATCATTCAAACCAAAGTAAAACTGAATGCGGAAAAGACTGTTAAAATTGTGCAGTGTTGTTACGTATTACACAATTTCCTTATACAAAAGAGCCCGTGGTACCGACCAATCTGAACGACATCACTATTTCAAAAGGTTTAAATTTTGAGCAAAATACAAACGACGAAACCCGAAAACTTACACAAAAAGAAATTGAAAACATTCGAAAAATATTTTTGGAATATTTTGCAAATGAAGGAAATTTTAAAAAATAGATTCATTGTCAATACCATATACATAATAAGTTTTATTTTGAAATAAAAATATAAGAATGAAATATAAATAAGGAATAATAAAAGTTAATTCAAAAACCAAACAATATTTCTTTTAATCAAAAATTCCGTCGAGAGCTTCTGTTAAAATATCAGTTTTTTTCTGAAGAATTACATTCAATGTTTGCTGAGCGAATAACTTTATTGCTCAAAATGATCGGAGCATCATTGTATGAACCGATTAGACTTGCTTTAAAAGTTTCGTCCAAATTATTAAAAGATTCCTGAGAACTTGACGGCTGCTTAAATTAGAAGTGGACGTTTCAGACGTTTCCCGCCACATGACATTACCATGCTGAAGTTTTCTTTCTTTGGCTTTGACTTTTTGGAGTGCCACTATCACTGCCATTTGCACTTCTTCAAAGCTCTCTTCCAATTTTAAGGCTTTAAGTTCAGTGCTCAAATACTGACAAAACTCATCCTATTTTGATTTACTTTCTTTTTTCTTAGATTTAAGTTCCATTAGTTCCAACGACCTACCAGCAGTCGGTTGAAATCTGTCAATATCGCTTCCTATTCTTATTTTTTTTTGCTGAAAAGAAAATATATATATAGTATATGTAAATGCTTGTCCAAGTACGAATTTGGTTATAAAAAACTTACTTTTTGCAGATTCTCTCGTTGGTTTTTTTTAACTGGGGCTCCTGTCTGGTCATCGATTCTGTTGTCAAATGTCTGCAAATATTTTAAAAATTAAATAACCAAATAATGTGATTCCTTATACATGGTCCTTACCTTAGAAATATTTGATGTTCCAGGAAATTCATCATTTGCATGAACTAAGAAAGATAGCTCATTGAAACACCAAAGCGTTGGTTTAAAAACTGATGATGTGCCTGCCCCGCTTTTTTTGCTGGTAATGATTTTTTTTCTTTCGCTGGATAATTGCTGGGCCAAAGTTTTCAATTTTAATTTCACCATTTTTTCTGTCACATTTCCTTTACAATCTTTTAAAGCGCCAACGATAGCCATTATAGCTATTTTTGATGATCAGGATGCTGCGCTTAGAGCTATAAAATAGAATATTTTTTGTATTCTTGAATCAAAATTAAAGTTTCCTCTTTCGACCACGTACTTGATGTATCAAATATATTCTCGCTCGACGAATAACAAGAAGTTTCTTTTTGTGTGCTTTCCATTCTTCCTTTTTTTGTTGTTCGTTGATCGACTGATGAATTACGAATGAAACTCAAAATGATGCACACATTTTACAGCCCTCAACAAGTAAAAAGTTGTGTTTGTATTAGTTTTCCAATTCGTTCGTCCACTCTAAATTTGGTGGAAAATTTTCCGCCGTTTCTTTCCGCTCACATCAGTCTCCTCGCCGGCAAAACTGGTTTTCATCCGGAGGAATTCATCTCGTGGCTCATTAAAAATACAAGTTTATTCATCTAAATCTATATTGTCCCCTTCAAAGTATTCCCCATCGACTGCAACACACTTATGCCAGTACTTGATCCAATCCTCGAAATATTTTTTATATTCGGTTTTCGGTATGTCCATCAGTGCTTCCTGCGATTTTTCCATTACTTCCTCTCGGCCGCTGGAACTCGTTTCCCGTAGTGGTTTTTTAGCTCGATTGAACAGAAAGAAGTCACAGGGAGCCAAATCAGGTGAATTCGGTGGCTGTTGGATGGTATTTGTTGCATTTTTCGACAAAATATTACGAATAATGATGGCACTGTGCGACGGTGCGTTATCATGGTGCAAAATCCACGAGTTTTCTGCCCACAAATCTGGTTTCTTTCGACGAATTGCTTCATAATGCCCAAATAATACTCTTTATTTACTGTCTGGCCTTCCGGCAAATATTCGTGATGCACTACACCGTTGTAATCCATGAAAACCGTGAGCATTGCCTTCTTTTTTGAGTGACAACAATGTGGGTTTTTTGGTCTTGGCTCATTTGGTGAACGCCATTCACTTGCCTGATGTCTGGATTGCGTATCGTACTCATAAACCCACGTCCCGTCTCCAGTAATGATCCTTTTGATGGATGTGGGATCGGATTCAGCCTCGCAAATTATCTCTTTTGCGACGTCAACACGGTCTCTTTTTTGCATGAAATTGAGGTCTTTTGGCACCAACTTTGCTGCTACACGACCGAAACTCAAATCATTAACCAAAATATCTTGGACGGATCCATACGCAATGTTCAAGTCCTCCGTTATCTCTCTGATTGTTAATTTGCAGTTATTGACCAACATTTCTTTTACTTCATCAATGTTCTCGTCAGTTTTCGATGTCGATAGTCTTCCACTGCGTTCATCACCCACTCAAGTGGGTATGAATACACTTATAATGCCTTAGCATGTGTTAAGTTTTTTTGGAAACTTGGATAGAGAGAGAAAGAAAGATGTTTAGGCTCAGTGGTTATTTCGCTCCATGGGTGGCATCCAACATTTAATGGGGAGAGTAAACTCTTGGTGCAAGTTGGCTTGATGTTGATTTCAAGTCAACTACTCCTCTTACTTGATTTTCATTTACTGAAAAAATAGATGATATGTCTTTCGGGCGCGGCTGGTATTCGAACACTGAACCTTCCGATTTGGAGCCAGTCCACTACCACTTGACTCAAGACCACTTTTGAGCCGCTCGTGCCACTGGTAAACGATCGTTTTTTTTAGAGAATCATTGCCGAAGCACTTTTCCAACATTTTCAACGTTCGCGCACCATTAAATTCGTTTTTTACGCAAAATTTAATACAAGTTCGTTGTTGCAAATTTAAATCCATTTCTAAAATTGTAAAAAATCGCCAATCAAGGTGGTATACCATTTTTTCGATTTCATTGAGATTTTTGCTCTTCCGATGAAGCTGTCCATCAAATCTGCGCCTCCAATATGTCGATTATACTCTTTTATCAAAGCTGAACATTTTATCATTATATTTGACTTTGCTTTCCTATCAAACCTTTTTATGTTACTTTCAGGCTCAATTCCAATGAAAGTCGATAACTTGTTAACGCACTTTTTATCCTTCCATGTGATGTTGGAAATCGAGGTTCCTTTAAAATCAACAACAAATTCGAAAGCGCTTCCCCTTTTTTCATTTTTCATTGCGTCTTCGCTTGGAAGCTTGGGATTCGGAATCCGATTTCTCCTGACTGTTCCGAGGGAAAAAATTCCTAGTTTCGTCAAATAATATTGCAGCTGAACAGACGTATAAAAATTGTCAAAATAAATTTTGTAATTACATGCCCGGGGAACTTTTCGACATACTCGTAACTACTTGATCCCAAGTCTGGTTCTTTGTGCTGTACACGTTCCGCACTATCATTTTCAAGACCCGTATATACTTCAAAATCGTATGCAAAACCAGACACACCACAAAGAACAAAAATTGTATACCCCCATTTATGAGGCTTCTGTGGCAAGTATTGCTTCAAATGATGTTTGGCTTTTGTTCATCAACGGAAAGGTGTTCCTCCATTGGAATTGGCAAACATTTTTTTTTTTTGAGGCCTTCAATAATTGGACGAACCTTGTACAGCTTATCAAATGAAGATGGATTTCTGTCCGTTACTATTTTGAAATTATCGTTGAAGTGTAATATGGAACGAATTTTTCCAAAATTATTAAGTGTCATTGAATTCTTTATTATGTCAAGACCAATATCTCGATCCCAATAATTTCTCACGTTTGTGAACTTCGCAACAGATGATATAATTAAAATTCCAAGGTAATTTAAGATGTCGTATTTTGTTACAGAAAATGAATCATCTATGGCTTTTGTCCGTCCGTAGAAATTACTTTGCTCTACAATATTAGTAATAATACCATCATCAAAAAATAGCAAAAGAACTCGTATGGAGTTTTACGATGGGCGTTCAACATATTCTCGATATGGGGTGAAGTTGTGGTTGTATATATAAATTGACTTATTTATCAAGTAATACTATTAGTTTAGTGCATTCATGTAAAATTTCATATAAATGTGATTATTAATTCGCGTTTTATCTCTAGTTAAACAGAATCATAATGGCAACTGAGACGATGATGGTGAAAATTGAGCATCGCGCTGTAATTAAATTTCTCACTAAGCAAGGAAAAAGTCAAAAAACTATTCATGAAGAGATGGTGACTGTTTACCAGGGTTCCGCACCTTCATTATCAACTATGCAAAAGTGGTCAAGTGAGTTCAAGAGAGGCAGAGAGAACATTGAAGACGACCCCCGCTCCGGCACCCCGGCTACTGTTTGTACGGGAGAAAGCATCAAAGAAGTCAAAAATGCCCGAATAAAGGTGAAAATGATGGCAGAGATCACCAAGCTTTCAATTGGTACCATTCACACCATTCTTCATGACCATCTTAACCTTTCAAAGGTCAGTGCAAGGTGGGTGCCACGAATGCTCACAGCGCCTCAGAAAAAAGTGAGAATCGCATGCTGTAGAGAGCTTTTGGAGATGTGTAGTGAGAACGCGGACGGTGTTATGGATCGAATTGTTACTGGGGACGAAACATGGGTCCACCACTATGACCCTGAAAGCAAACAAGAGTCCATACAGTGGCATAAAAAAGGAACAGACCCCCTGAAGAAGTTCAAAGTCACTCCGTCTGCCGGGAAGCTCATGGCCACAGTTTTTTGGGACTCAAAGGGAATCTTGCTCATTGAGTACAAAAAAAAAGGTGAAACCATTAACGCCACATCCTACGCTTCCACTTTGCATAATTTGCGGGAGGGAATTAAAAAGAAAAGACGGGATAAACTCACAGCGGGTGTGTTGCTTCTTCATGACAACGCTCCTGTTCACACGGCGCGAGTTTCCAAGGCTGCTGCGCGAGATTATGGTTTCGAAGAAATCCAACACCCACCCTATAGTCCAAACCTTGCCCCTAGTGATTATTTCCTGTTTCCGGATTTGAAAAAATGTCTTCGTGGAAAAAGATTTTCGGATGATGAAGAACTCAAGTCGGCAATAAATGGAGGCGGAGGAAATTTATTTTTTTGAGGGTTTAAAAAAGCTTATCTCAAGATGTAACAAATGCATTGATGTTAGGGGAGATTATATTGAAAAATAAAAACAATTTAAATTGAATTCGCATTTTCCTTCATATCGATACCGAGAATATATTGAACGCCCCTCGTAAGCTCTGTTACACAAGATGGAATATCGGTGGTCCATTGAATCGGATCTGATCCCCAGAAACACCAATGGATTTCTTTTCCCAAAGAAGATCTTTTTTAATATGTAGATTCAAAATCGTCTGATAGGATATCGCTTGAATGATTGGTATCTGAAAGCTGTTCCATTTCAGGACCATCAATTTATATTTGGTTTTCATCTCCAAGAAGACTCTCCAACAGTTCTTCATTCAAGGTAGTACTTTCCATTTGGTTATGCAAAACATCTGCATCGCTTTCTAACTCATCTTCACTGTCACTTGGAATGTTATATAAAATTTTAGCAATTTCTTCTTCTCTAAGAGTGCCAGACATCAAGAAACGAAACAGAATTTATTTAAAATGTGCTAAATGCATATTGTGCCAGATGTGGCACAAACAAACCATTGCCAAAAACCGACGAAAAACTTACTCTGACTTTTTTTTATTTCATAATCTGATTCAATACCCTATAATCTCATTTCAAATTATTTTTATAATGGTTAACTATTCAGAAAAAAATACTAAACACGAGATTGATTTGACCGAATCGAACAACAGGCTGCGTATTTGATTTACCGCTACTCAAACGTCAGTTTTATGAAAACGGTTGATAGGGAAAAGAAAAGAAAAGCATGTATGGGTCGACAGAACATGCCAGATTTGGCACACCATGCATTTGAGCGATTATGATTTTTCCAACTTGAAATACTGACCAAAGAATGGTTTGGGTCATATACGGAACACTATGCATCTAAACTGAAAAAAACTGAACTAAGTGTATTGGCTTTCCAACTCGGACGGTTCGGGGTTCAATACCAGCCGTGACCGAAAGCCTTTTTTTCAGGCAACTACAATCTCGTGAGATAAATTCTTGCCTAAATACAACATCAAGTCAATTTACACTAATCTAGTCTAGTCTCCCCATTAAATGTTGGATGCAACTCATGGAGCGAAATAGCCACTGAGCCCAAACATCTCTCTTTCTCTTTCTGTCCGATTCTCTTAAAAATTAACACTTGCTTCGGCATCATAAATGTAGTCATACCCACTTGAGTGTTAAATTCTGAAAAAAACAGCCATCAATAGTGAACGCTCTCAATGAGTTTTTAAATATGGAAATATCGGTTATCGTTATGTGATACAATACTTTCATTTGAAAGGCCTCAATCCAACCAACATCAAAACGGAGCTAGACTGTACTCTGGGGGAGTCTGCTCCTTCGTTTACAACAGTTTAGTTTAGTTTTAGTTTTAAATGCATTTTATTATCTTAATCATTAACTCTTACATACTAACAAAAAATGCTTAAATGCTAGCTTAAAATTACTTAACAATCTTATACTAACTTACTGGCCCCACACAGGCACTCTAAGCTACTCTAAGTTCTTATATCTATGTCTTTCGACTTTGTTTACATTTTATACTTATATATACTTATTTTCTATGCTTAAGGCTAAGAAAAGAATTTGACAAAAAACTTAGCATATGGACATATTTTTTATAAAAACTTAACATCTAGCTTAAAATAAACCTTAGTCTACCTAACCTACCTACACAATACACACATATATGCACATAGACACTATTCACAATGACATACATATACTAGTATATACCTATGTATATACTAATATATATATGTATATCTTAAATGCTAACTTAACCTATGCAAGCTGGCCATCGCTATTCACCGAGCAAATAGATTGGTCAGCTCTGCCTCATTAGTGAGGCTGGTCCGTAATTGACGGAAACGACGACGAAACATCTTCTCCATCATTCAACCACCAGAAATGCTGGTGCTGCCGAACGACATCCCTCTTATCGCGATTCCCCACCGCCCTACTGAACTGAGACGATCCACACTGCCGTGTGCGACGTCTCTGTCGTAGTTGAGTCGCCTGTCCCCAGCTTTCCGAGCGACATGGAAGATTAACGGGACCGCTGAACTATCCTGGATCAACCCTATCTGATCTAGGTAGAGGAATGCTTCCGGTGGAACGAAGCCGTCAGAGCGCACATTCTCGTGGTAAAGGTACTTGGGGTAGTAAGCCCCAGATATCAGGTTATTCGTCGAGGCCATTGCTCTTGCAATGTGTCTTCGAGTCAGCTTAATTACGAAGTTGTCCACTCGTATTAGATTCGCTCTGTTGTAAAGGACCTCATTACGATAAAATTTTTTGTACTCCGACTCTGGTGTTCTGTACAAGCGAAGGCAAGCCCTAAGGCAAGCCCTCTCAAACACCCGAATCTTTTCCATTAAGCTTGCTCGTACATTGAACCACACGGGGCACCCGAATACCAGCATGGGCCTGATAAGGGCCATGTAGCAGATTACCTTTACCCTCTCATCGAGTTGGCTGCTATAAAACAGTCTCTTTGTAAGGGCAAAAGCGCCTTTAGCTCTGGCCAGAGCAGCATCTACATTTTTATCAAAATACAGAAACCGATCTAGCCAGATCCCAAGGTATCTGACTACATTCCGGCAGGCAAGAGGCTGTCCGTGTTGTCCAATGATCGAGAACTTACGCCAATTTTTCCTGGTATCCCTAGAGGCTCCAGACAACGGCGTCCTAAAGAGAATGGTTTCCGACTTCTGAAAGTTGATTTTCAACTTCCAGTCATCGCAAAATCGTCTTATCTTATCGAAGTCACGCTGCAAGAGAGTATTAATGACCTCGATTTTTGGACCTGTTCTGTACGCTATCAAATCGTCTGCGTACGCAATAGTATGGGGAAGTGAACCTATCAAGTCGCTTGTATAAATGTTGAATAGGATCGGCGAATTGACCGCGCTTTGCTGAAGACGATTTTTAATTTGAAATATTCCAACAGAAGTCACATCGCCATTTTTCACGATGAACTGACTGTTGGTTAGCATATTATAAAGAATGTACAAGGGTGGTTTACTGATCCCCAGCCTAGTCAGCTTATAGAAAAGACCCTCTAACCATACGGTGTCGAAGGCCTTCTCCAAGTCAACAAGGCAGGCACCAGTACATTGGTTTTTGCCTTTATTCCATCGGATATCGGACACCAGTTTAGACGCGGCATGTGAGATATCATGTCCCGCCTTAAAACCGAATTGATTATCCGGAACTATATGTTTGTCCTCAACCCACCTAGACAGAGCTCTATTGATTACTTTTTCAAACACCTTACTGATATTCGGAAGGAGACTTATCGACCGAAGATTCGCCGGATTGGATATATCCTTTCCCTTTTTGGGGATAGGTTGAACCACCGCCGTTTTCCAATGCGCTGGATAATGTGCATTATTCATTGCATTATTAAACAGGGTGGTGTAAATGTCCACCGCATCTAGAGGAAGATGTCGAAGCACGATGTTCGGAATACCATCGGTCCCCACTGATTTCTTAGCCCTGATTGTGTCGAAGATCTCATGGAGCTCTTCCTTCGAAATGAACGGGGGTAGGTCACCCTCTCTGGTAATGACATTATTTGCCATATTTTCGTCGCTGAACCGGGTGAAACCAGAGCCCTCGGATCGCCAGTTCTCTATTTCATTTCGAATGTAGAAGTCGTGCACCAAGACGCGATTGTCCAGGTCATAATTAGGGCCAATGGTATCAGTGGCCTTGTATATTTCCTGGAAAGTCGCCCCTATGGCCTCAACCTTCTCCTGTGGATCCTCGATCACAAAGAAGTCGTCATCATCAGCGGCCTCATTTGGATCAATACCTGCTATTGTCAGTAACCGTTCGTTGTCTGTTGTCCGCGCTATTTTAAGACACTGAAGGTCGTTTTGATTTTTTCTCCGAAATATTTTATTTATTTGCGGGAACATATTCGGGTTGCTGGTGTTTACAGCCCGAACCCTGTTGTTCCAATACAAACTTACAGAAATTCTGTAATTCTCTTTTATTAACGTTTGAATATTTTTAATCGACGCCTTCAGTGTCCTAATCTCCGGGTCTTGTCTGTCAGTTAACTGCCTGTACAAGTTTTTGAGTCTTGACAGAAGTCTACTTTTCTGTCGGTGCA
This sequence comes from Volucella zonaria, assembly GCA_963966105.1. Lineage (NCBI taxonomy): Eukaryota > Metazoa > Arthropoda > Insecta > Diptera > Syrphidae > Volucella > Volucella zonaria. Next base: position 86,438,253 of record OZ014530.1, on the reverse strand, counting down.
GTGCGTCAATAGTAGGATTGCGGAACAGGTCTTCGTTAGTCGTATGTCGATACCGCGGTATTGTAACGTCCATAGTTTGTTTAATTGTCTCGTCCATTTGTTTTAGGTAGTTGTCGATCTCCTCGTTTGACAAATTCCTATTGGACGGTGGGTGGAGCGTATTCGAGGAGAGCGCACTTGTCATGGTTGCGGAGAAGCGTGTCCATCGAGTCTTACTGTAGTTGTAAGAATATCTTTGGACAAACTCCTCCAATTCCGCAATTTCGTTGGGAACTGTAATTTCGGTGCTAAAACCGCAATGGTCACTGTCATACACGAATGTGCGCAGACAGTTTAACGTTTGTAAATTCGTACCTGTCAGTCGTATACGTTCGTCGTACAGCATTAGATCCAAATAAGATCCGCCTCTGGGAAACGACGGGTTATCCGTCGCTTTAAGACCGAGTCTGTACATGACATCGTGCTGACCCCACCAATCGATTAGTAGGTTCCCTCTAGTATTTGGCAAATAATTTCCCCAATCTCTGTGTTTAGCGTTGAAATCTCCGCCGATTATAAAATAATTCTCTCCCGATTCCAGCCTCAGAAGTCGAAAAAGCGTGTCAAGCTCTGTAATAAATAAAGTGGATTGTGAAGTCTCAGGTGCATAAACAGAGGCCAAGTACAGCCGCTTTCCACTGCGGAGCGGGATGTAAATGACGACTGCCTCCAACACCCGGAACCTACGCAACGCTCCCTTGTACACTCTGTGAAATTTTATACCTTGTTTAATGAAGATCGCGACACCGCCTCCACGTTCGGATCCGGGCCGGTTTCTCCTTCTAACAATATAATTGTTGTACTCCAGTTTGTGCTTATCGGTTAGCTTGGTTTCGCTAGCGAAAAGCACATCAGGAGTTTGGTCTTGTAGCAATTTAAACATCGCGGCTCTTCGCTCGATCCTAATCAGTGAATTAACATTTACCGCAAGGACCTTCAAAGATTGCTCCACCATGTGCGTACCCATTACGACATATGTTGCGTTAGGCCCGGCAGCAGCGCGTAGATCTGGTCCACCCGCTTGGCCTGTTCTTGCACCTGCTTTTGCAGCTGAGCCATCTGCCCTTGGATTGCGAGCAAGATGGCCAGCATGTTGGGTGCAGCTTCCGTTGTTCTCGGCATTGGCGCTGGAGAAGCAACAGTCGCTTGCTGTACCGTAGCCCCCCTACCTGCCGCCATTTGGGCGTAGGAAATTTGGGATGTGACGGCTGGTGTTTGAAACCTAGCAGGTGAACGTTTGACCTCCACCTTCTGCTGCAGAGCCAGTTTTGATTTCTTAATATCAACGAACTTAGGACAACCCCGATAGTTTGCGGTGTGTCCCACGTTCGCACATAATACGCACGAGAGCTGCGTCCTATCGGATGCTCCGTCCCTACCCAGAGCACACTCCTCGGAACTGTGTTTCTTTGCGCACTTCACGCATCGAGGCTGCATTTGGCAGTTCGACGCGGCGTGTCCGAACCTCTGGCATTGTATAACGCCTTCGCTCCTTTTTAATTTTTCCCAGTGAACCACCTGGTAGTCTAGGACATTGATACTCCTTAGACTATCCAGACGGCTTTCGGGACTGAGCTGCACCAGGAAGAACGGCAGACTCCGTTTCTCCCTCTTGGCTCTAGCTGTGGTAAATGGCTTTACCCCCACGAACTTGAGTCCTTCGCACTCCTTCCCTTTGAGCAGTGCCAGGATCTCCTCAGGATCAGAAGACGGTTCCAACCCCTTCAGCAACATCGATTGCCGCTTTTCACACTTCGGTGTGAATGAGTAATGCTCCGTCGTCGTTTCCTTTAGGAGCTCTTTAACTTTCGCGTAGCCCTCCACTGTATTACAGTGGATGGCATGGCGATCATTCCCCAATCTCTTAATATTAAAGTTATTACCAATGACCAACTTACACAGGTCCTTGGTAGCATTTACCTCTAGTTTATAGGTGTTGATAGGAGGTACCTTCTCCTTCTTCTTCTGCTGCTGCTGCTGCTGCTGTTGTTGTTGTTGTTGTTGTTGTTGTTGCTGCTGCTGCTGCTGCTGTTTGAGCTGTTGCCGGTGTTGTGACTGGTGTTGTTGTTGTTGTTGCTGGTCTTTCTTAGGCTTTTGTTGGTGTAGCACTTGTGCTATTTTATTAGTTTGGTGTTGTTGTTGTGCCTGCTTTTGAGCAAGCTGCTGTTGTTGGGATTGCTCCTGCTCTTCCCTCTTCCTTCTTACAATTTGCCTTTCTTTTATGGCCTATCTTCAGAAAAGAAAAGCAATCAACGGCGTGTATTATACGAACTTATTGCAGTGTTTGAATGATGAAATCAAAAAAAAACGGCCGCATTTGGCGAAGAAAAAAGTTTTGTTTCATCAAGACAATGCACCAGCTCACTTATTCGTCATCGCGATGACCAAAATCGATGAGTTAAAGTTCGAATTGCTTCCTCATGCACCCTATTCGCCAGTTTTACCCCCTCGGATTATTTTCTATTTCCGAATGAAAAAATGGTTCGGTGGTAAACAGTAAAGAGGTGGAGTCTGTGGTCGATGACTATTTTAAGGAGCTCGACGATTCTCGCTATAAACAGGGTATCGAAGCTATTAAACATCGCTAGGGAAAGTGTATTGAACTAAAATGATACTACGTAGAGAAATAAACATATTTTTCCCTAATTTTTTTTGTGTTTTCTTTGATAGATCCCGAGGGTAGTCCCACGCACTTCTGGAACTACCCTCGTATATTTATCGTTTTATAAAATGTTGTCAAGCCTTGTTGCCCAGTAACAAAATATTTGTCTGAAAAAAAACCTGCATACCTATCACTTAAAAATTCGTCACGCAAAACTTTTCCCAGAATCCCACCTTTCCGGTATCGCACTACTGACAGTAATACTCCTGAGCTGCTGGTATTTTTCAACTTTTGCCTATAATCGCCATTCTCCGCTGAAGCACGTCTCCCAGAGTCATATATAAGTACATATATTCCAACAAACTATGCGCATTAAAAACAAAACAGAGTTTATGCTTCTCGTGTTTTATTTTATTTTTTTTTTTAACTGTAACAAAAACTCAACTCCGGTGTTTTGGAGTTAAATTCTCTAGGGAATTCGATAACAAGCAAAACAAATTTTCCCACTAGAATTGTAGCTTCCAAAAATAAAACTCGAAAACATAAATAAAAAGTTTTGAGAAGAAAATTTCTGATGAAAGGATTACAACTTTGGTCATAAAAAAACTTTGGTGTAAAAATGCTCCTACTCGTATAAGGGTATTTAGGGAAAAAATCATTTCTTTTTTTTTACTTCATGTACCAAACTATTTCTCAGTTGTATTTCGGATATCGATGGCAACAGTTTCGAAATTATTAGTTTTCCATAGAATTTTATTGGGAGTATGAAAGACTGTTGAAAGAGTAACGATGAAAATCGATGGATGAACTTTAAATTCAAAATTTATGTAAGATTTGCTCTGGAAGATATTTTGAATAGAATCTCGATTACAAAACAAGGAGAGAAATTTTTCCGCAATTTGTTTGAAAGAGGACTCTACAAGGAAGTCGTCAACTCATGTAATTATTTTTTCGATCAATTTAGTAGTGAAATCCACAAAAAGTTTCCATTTTATGTAGTCGACGAATTTCGCTTCTTATATACCTTAACCCTCGGATGAGCAGTGGCATATTAGGCGATAAGTGGAGCGTAAAGGGTCTGTCCAGACCCATACATATTAAATTGGTACACTGAGCGAAATTCTTATAAAAACATCACATGCATTCAATGTGGTACTCAATAATTCTGTTATCTTAAGTTCAAAATATTTTTTTTTCTGTTCCTAATGAGTAATGGTCGTCTGTATGAAGTAAAGGCTGTGCAAAGTTTTTGCTAAGCCTCAAGCTGAGGTAATTGAAACCGGGTATTTCGTCACAGTTCCTTGAATACTGTGGATTGAGTGCGAAGTTCTTATAAAAACAGTAAAGTTATTTGTGAAACATTTATCAATTGGAACAACAATTCCAATTTTATACTATTAACGGTAGTTGCCAAAAAAGTAAGATAGAAATGCAGCAGTTTTTGTTAAGATTTTTTTTTCGGAAACAGCATTTCAGATTTGTTAATCAACAATGCCCCGGCGCAAGGTTTTATCGGATGAAGAGAAAGGAAAAATAACCGCATATAATGATTCTGGGCTTTCATTGAGAGAAATTGCGAAAAAAGTCAACCGCTCGCATACCGTTATTCGCAACTTTTTAAGTTTGGGTGGAAAATATAGGACCATTCACATAAAGGGTTGTCATTCATTAAGTTCAGACGTGCTTAATTTCGCTCCGCTTATTTATTTTCATTTAATTTGTTCCTGCCTAATTTGCAATAATTCGCAAAAGCTATTTCTCGGTCATCGCCTTTGTTGTTTATTGTGTAAAAGTGCTTAATAACCCAATTCTCATTCATCGCCCTTTGTGTTCATTTTCAACTATTTTGCTGACTCGATCTGTTTGCCTAATAATATTAAAGTTAACCCAATTTTCATTCACCGCCTTTTGCGTAAATTTTTCAACTGACCTACCCTAACTTCATCGTCATCATGTCCGAATTATGTGGAAGTGCAAATTGCTCTTTAACAAGTGATCCAAATGCTGTTATGGTGATCTGCAGTGGTCTTTGCTGCAAGTCGTTCCACGCCCTATGCATTGGGTTGAGTAAGAGATCCGTCGCGTATTTAAGGGACTTTAAAAACAACTTTTTGTTCTATTGTGATGAGTGCAAGGACATCACTCCGTCCCACATCTTGCTTGCTATTAAGTGTCTCAGTGATTCGGTCAACAATTTTGCGGCGGAAAACAACCATGCATTGAAATCGATTCAAAATCAATTCACCAAATATGATGACATTTTAAAAACAGTTGAAGACTTATCAATTTCCCTCGAACAATCTGCAAGCTATAATAAGAGTCAATTTAGAAACTTATCTATGCAGTTGGCTCAAAATAGTGATTTAATTAAATGAAACGATAAACACGAAATTAGTGAAGATTTAAAAAATTGTATATCCCACAGTGTTAAATCCATAATTAAATCGTACATCCCCACAATAACAGACTCTTTAAGTTCTCTACGGTCTTCCCTCGATTTTCATCTCCAAAGTACGTCCCGAAGTAGCGTTCCCTCTCCGCCAAATAATGATCAGTTGCTCATAAATATCATGTGCCAAATGAGTGATTTGAGCAACGAGATAACCGAATCACGCGCGCTTTTAAACGAAATTACTGATCACATCCGGATAGCTTCCAGTAAAATCGACGATATACCGGTGCAATCCCAAGCTCTACCGACTGCACCATACAACACCTCGATTCTGACTGAGATGCTAGAATCTGCAATAATGGAACCACCAATAACTCCTGGGTCATCATCTCCTCCACCACAACCCGTTCCGGAAACTCATCCAAATACACCAACTCCTGAACCCACAATTTCACGACTTGGCACCTTATGGACACTTTCGGACTGGAACAATAGAATCAAAAAGTTGAACAATTCCAACAAAGCCGAATCGGTTGCGTTTTTAATAAGAGGTACACATCTCGATCGAGGCAGGCTAACTAGTCTCTTCAAATCTAAATTTAAAATTGATGTCATCAACTGCCGTAAGATCTCCACCAACACCCTCAAGGTAAGCATCCCATTAAAATATGAATGGATGTTCATCAACCCTGCTTCCGACGTCATCAATCTGGGTGGAATGACCATGGAAAGAGTAAAACTAAATAGAGGAAACAACAAACATCGCAAGGATACTACCTTTAATTCAAATCCCACTAAACCTAGAAAACAGCAGTCTAACCCTTTACCAAAGCCCAACTCTCACAAAAAATATCCAAAGCCTAACAAACAAGCTCCTGATCCAAACTGGAGTTTTAAAGTTGGGACATTCCCTTTATTCACTCCTTCTTCACTTCATACTGCTAATCGCGTGTACATAAAACGTTCTTCCACCCCGTCTAACCCAATTCCCAAACGTGTATCTTTTAATCTTGATCCTCCTCTCAATCATTTAAAAAACCCAACAACTTCTCCTCATCCCACTCAAACTAAAACGACATACCCTAACTTTATTCGCTCCCATATTTTAAATCCCTCCCCATCTTCTAAGCTAGAGTCCCACTCTAATACCACACCACCTTCTTTTTTAGACCCCATACTTCCTCCAAAGGCAAAGTTAACCAAGAACCTTATCGATTCAGGGGAAGATGGCCGGTATGTTCTCTCTCGACTACGAGACCGCAGACTATACGATAATGTTCGTTTATATCTCGCATATCTACATGATAAGCCAGATTCTGTCTGTATAGACGGTATAACGAAAACCAATGCAATGGTTTCCATTCTGCAAGAAGGCCTTCCCACTAATCACAATGATCTGCGGCAACTTTTTATACGTTTTCATGAGCAATTAGATATGACTCCTGATGATGTGGCTAATGATCTCTCTTCTTTTGCATCTCACGTAAGTTCCAAACGCATACTACACCTCCAGCGAACACGGTCTAGTTTCAAAAACTACCATCGCTCCTAACCCACCACTCAATTCTTTGCCGAAGCCTCCCAAATATCTGTCCCTGTATTATCAAAATGTAAGAGGATTACGAACTAAGATTTCTGCTATATATCTTAATTCGCAGATTCTGCCCTACGACATTTTTGCCCTCACAGAAACCAATCTCACCCCTAATATTAAGAATAATGAATTGTTTTCCCAAGACTTTGATTTACACCGTGACGACGGTCTAGATAAAGAGGAAAATTTATATGGCCGTGGGGTACTTCTAGCTATACACTCTCGTCTTGAGTCTAAACCCTTTAAAAAATCGTCCACTGCATTCTTTGAATTTGTATGCGCTAGAATTCCTATTTGCAAGCGCAACCTATATATTTGCTGCTGCTATATTCGCCCCTCTCAACCAATTCAAGGTTACCAGCTAGCTGTTGATGCAATCGACAGCATTTTTAATGCTGCTGATTCCAACGACGTAGTTATTTTTTTAGGTGATTTCAATCTACCTAAGCTTGTATGGGTTCAGACTGACCAGTCCTACTTTACGGCAACAAATCCCACCTCTGATAAAGAAAACCTTTTCATCGATTGCCTTACTGACTCTGGTCTGTATCAATTAAGTGGTGTCACCAATAACATTGGCAGACAACTCGACCTAGTCTTCGCCACTGATACAGATAACTGCATCATTTTAGAAAGCAGACATCTTCTTTCTAAGTTGGATAGTTACCACCCTCCCCTTTCTCTTACGTTAGCGTATGACAATGGTCTTAATCGCGTTTCTTATGAGCATTCTTACAGTTTTAATTTTCATAGGGCTAACTACGCCAAACTGAATAACCTCCTCAGTATGGCCAATTTTGAATTTCTTTACGATAATCCCAACCTCACGGTTAACGATGCTCTCGCATCCTTTTATACCGAAATTTTCAAATGTCTCTCCCAATCTGTACCTTTTTTACCCAAAAAGAATCCCTCATCATCACCACCCTGGTATAATAAAGAGCTGCGATCTCTTCGTAATAAGAGAAATAAGCTCTGGCGTACTTACTTAATATCGCGTTCCGACATCGATTTCTTTCACTACCAGTCTGCCCTAATAAATTTCTCTGTACTTTGTCAAACTCTATATGACAACTATTTAAACCGAATGGACCGCACACTCATTTCCGACCCCAAGCGATTCTTTCAGTTCATCAAAACTAAAAGTAAATCGGATAACTATCCATCATCTCTGAATTTTCTAGATAAGTCCTCGGAGGATCCCCAAATTATAGCAAATCTCTTCGCAACTTTTTTTAGCCAAGCGTTCGCCACCCATTCCCAAGAGCCAGACCACTCTTACTTTTCCTACTTAAATAGCTGCCCACAAACAACTTTAGAATATGTGTCTATAACTTTAGAGCAAGTCAAAGATAAAATAATAAACCTCAAAGATGAGTATTCCGCCGGCCCTGATGATCTTCCCCCTATATTTTTAAAGAAATGTGAAATGCACCTAGCCCAACCTCTTACAACTCTCTTTCAGCTTTCTATCATCCAGGGATTATTTCCCTCGACCTGGAAAAGGTCATTTATTATTCCCCTACATAAAAAAGGCCGAAAAGATGATATTTCCAACTATCGACCAATTGCTAAGCTGTCCTGCATACCTAAGCTTTTCGAAAGCATTATTTATGATATAATGCTTTTCCATTGTAAACCTATTGTTTCCCAAAACCAGCACGGATTTCTCAAAGGTAGATCTACGACCACCAACTTAACGGAATTCGTATCAAGCACTTTATGTGCACTGGAATCTGGAAATGAAGTTGATGTGATTGCCACCGATTTCAGCAAAGCCTTTGATAGGATTTCACATGATATAATCCTTCTGAAATTAAAAGCTCTTGGTTTCCAAATAAACTTTATAACATGGCTTCAATCATATTTAAATGAAAGACAGTACTATGTTTTATTTAGGTCCATGATTTCTGACCCAATTAAAGCCTCCTCTGGTGTCCCTCAAGGCAGCCACCTTGGCCCCTTACTATTTATTCTGGCCATTAATGATGTTGATTGCATCATTAAAAATTCATACATATCTATTTACGCAGACGATATGAAAATCTTTAGATATATATCCTCTTCCTCAGACAGCCTACCACTGCAGGATGATCTTGACAGATTTTGTACTTGGTGTCAGAAGAATTTTCTTGAGCTTAACGTCAATAAGTGTCAGGCTATAACATATTCCCGTAAGCGGCCCCCTACTTCACCTCGCTGCTATCTAATCTTTAATCTGCCTGTTCCCTTAGTGAATGAGTTGCGTGATTTAGGTGTTATCTGTGATAAGGAACTCAATTTCCGTTCTCACATTGATAATATAATAAAGAAAGCCAACTCTGCCCTTGGCTTCATCAAGCGCTGGTCTAAGGAGTTTTCCAATCCTTATGTTACCAAATCTCTTTACATAACCTTTGTTAGGCCTCTTCTTGAATATGCAAGCCAAGTTTGGTCACCCTACTACAGAACACACATCCTCCGGATAGAAGCTGTTCAACGCAGGTTTTTACGATTCGCTTTACGTGGTCTTCCCTGGGATGATAGCCAAAACTTACCACCTTATACCGACCGGCTGAAACTTATAAATTTACAACCCCTTTCTATACGTCGAAAAGTTGCCGACATTCTCTTTATTCATCAAATTTTAGTTGGGAATATCGATTGTCCTTCTTTACTTCGACTTATTTCTTTTAATACCAACCCACGCAATCTTAGGTCTGTGCCACTTTTCCGGCTCAATCTTCACCGAACGAATTACGGACACTTGGAGCCAATGTCTAGAATGCTTCGTGAAGTTAACGATATTCTGCCTCTCTTCGACTACCATCTCACCAAACTCTCTCTTAAAAACACTCTTATTTCCACCTATGCCTCACATCCTAACTTTTTTTAACCGCTCCCACCCTTTAGTTTTTATCTTTAGTTTTAAGTGAAAATTGTTAGTTCTAAGAATAAGCTTGCAATAAGCAATAATAAATCTGTCCGGGGTTAACCCGGGCCGCAAATCAAAAAATCAAATATGACTATAAGACGAAAATAAGCCCCCGGCAAAAATCGCTTAGTTTTAGAGAAATAAGAAAGGACCTAGGCCTTCAGCTTCACAAAATATAAACTTCCGATTGGAAAACGTCAGGTCCAGCAACTTTTTAAACCAGATAAGAACATTTGCTATAAGAAACCGATGAAAAAACCTCAGCTGTCTGCCAGACACAAATCTGGTTAGATTTTACGAAAAAATATATGTAATGGACAGAAGAATGGAAAAAGGTTGTTTTTAGTGACGACAAAAAATTTAACCTTGATGAACCCGACGGTTTTTCCATGTATTGGCACGATCAAAGAGTGAAGGAGGTTGTAAAATTCAGCCGTAATTTTGGAGGTGGTAGTGTTATGATTAGGGCTGGTTTCTGAGCAACTGGTAAGACGAAAATTGCATTTGTACCAACGAAAATGAATTCCCAGAAATATATCCAGCTACTGGAGGATGTAATGGTAGAAACAAGTGAGGAATTAACTGGAGTTGACTTCATATTTCAACAAGATAATGCTGCCGTGCACACCGCACTGGTCGTCAAATCGAGAATTTGTGGGGAACATTATCTCCTCTGATATATGAAAACGGCCGGCAATATAATGCCGTTGAAGAACTTAAGGAAGCTATAAAGCTCGCGTGGGACTCTATTTCAAATACCACCCTCCAAAACTTAATTGAATCCATGCCAAACAGAGTATTCGAAACAATAACTAAAAGTGGAGGTTCCATCTATTATTAAAAGAATCATTTAAGAAAAATAAACACTCTTAAAATCCATTAAGTACAAGTGTTTTTATAAGAATTTCGCTGCTATTTTCATAGATTTTTAATAGATTTTTAATAATTTATAATCTGATTATAATTAAACTGAATTTTTTTTTTTTTTTCAAGCAGCCTTGAGTATCAATGATTGTGTACGATTTTCTAAAAAAAACAAAAAAAAATTATCAAGTACTAAAAAAAAAATAAGATAAAAAGTTATGGTGTTTTTATAAGAATTTCGCACAGTGTACGAGGGGCGTTCAAACTATTCGAACTATAAATTGACTTATTTATCAAGTAATACTATTATTTTAGTGCATTCATGTAAAATTTCATATAAATGTGATTATTAATTCGCGTTTTATCTCTAGTTAAACAGAATCATAATGGCAACTGAGACGATGATGGTGAAAATTGAGCATCGCGCTGTAATTAAATTTCTCACTAAGCAAGGAAAAAGTCAAAAAACTATTCATGAAGAGATGGTGGCTGTTTACCAGGGTTCCGCACCTTTATTATCAACTGTGCAAAAGTGGTCAAGTGAGTTCAAGAGAGGCAGAGAGAGCATTGAAGACGACCCCCGCTCCGGCGCCCCGGCTACTGCTTGTACGGGAGAAGGCATCAAAGAAGTCGAAAAACTTGTTCTTGAGGATGCCCGAATAAAGGTGAAGATGATGGCAGAGTCACCAAGCTTTCAATTGGTACCATTCAGACCATTCTTCATGACCATCTTAACCTTTCAAAGGTCAGTGCAAGGTGGGTGCCACGAATGCTTACAGCGCCTCAGAAAAAAGTGAGAATCGCATGCTGTAGAGAGCTTTTGGAGATGTGTAGTGAGAAAGCGGACGGTGTTATGGATCGAATTGTTACTGGGGACGAAACATGGGTCCACCACTATGACCCTGAAAGCAAACAAGAGTCCATGCAGTGGCATAAAAAAGGAACAGACCCCCCGAAGAAGTTCAAAGTCACTCCGTCTGCCGGGAAGCTCATGGCCACAGTTTTTTGGGACTCAAAGGGAATCTTGCTGATTGAGTATAAAAAAAAGGTGAAACCATCAACGCCACATCCTACGCTTCCACTTTGCATAATTTGCGGGAGCAAATTAAAAAGAAAAGACGGGGTAAACTCGCAGCGGGTGTGTTGCTTCTTCATGACAACGCTCCTGTTCACATGGCGCGAGTTTCCAAGGCTGCTGCGCGAGATTGTGGTTTCGAAGAAATCCAACACCCACCCTATAGTCCAGACCTTGCCCCTAGTGATTATTTCCTGTTTCCGGATTTGAAAAAATGTCTTCGTGGAAAAAGATTTTCGGATGATGAAGAACTCAAGTCGGTATTTTGCAGAGAAAGAGGAAATTTATTTTTTTGAGGGTTTAGAAAAGCTTATCTCAAGATGTAACAAATGCATTGATGTTAGGGGAGATTACATTGAAAAATAAAAACAATTTAAATTGAATTCGCATTTTCCTTCATATCGATACCGAGAATATATTGAACGCCCCTCGTATATTTGAGGACATAGAACGGGAGATGACCAGAGATGTACTAAATGTTTGGTTGCATGTTAGTGCATGTGGGTAGTATGTATTAGCGTGTGAATGGAAGTGAGAAAATATAATAAAACGACTGTTTTAGTCCATTTGGAAAGGTGCGGGTATATTAATTTATTAAGAACTTCCTGGTTTGCACTTATTCAGTTGCATGGAATGCTCGCTGAGGCATATATGACGATTGCATTTGAAGCAATGATATCGCGTTTTACGTCGAGGTTTTGAAGCAGAAGCGCATAGATAGCATTATGAAAATAACGAAATATACATATGTATATTAGTGTATGGTTTGTTATGTTTCATTTATATTTAGAGCATTCTTATAACGACATTGAAAAGATTCATTGATTGCTTGATGTGACTAAACCTGCGAATTAATGGATTGGTCGCCAGATTCGTCATGTGCAGCAGTACCAGCTGCCGCGTCAATTCAATGAAAAATTAACGGCGTTTGTGGCTTTATTTTGCGGGATTCAACTTATCATAGATGATGAATGAGGCTAAGGCGGCGACATCAAGCATATTATAAAACATTGCCAACGGCCATCCATTTGATCCATTGTGTCTACGCCTGCTTTGAATTGGTTGTAGTCTAATATTTTATTTGGTTTGGATGCTTTCAATGGATCGGTGTCACGACAGCAGTGAACGGTGAACAACATGACTACTGGCTTCTTTGGCTTTGCCATATAGGAGCACAAAGCGACATTGTTGTTATGAAAGCAAAAAATGGTACTATTCAGTGCACGCTTTGGGTGCAGGTCTTGTTTTTAACGGTGCCCACAAACGACACATTTCGATCCATCAACATCTCTGCCAAGCTGTTCTGCCGCTAACTATGTATTTCTCCATCAATTTCATGACAATCCGCTCGCCTTGGTTCGTCTCTCGTTGGCCACCTGGTGGTTTTCCCGTATAAATTATTCCTTTCAGGGGATAATTTGAAACGGAATCGCAAATTCACCAAACCTTAATTCCATATTTTGCGGGCTTATTTGGAACATATTGAGTAAACCTTGTTCGCCCGCGATACGGAAATAACTGCTCATCGATGGTGACATGGCAGTCAGGGATGTATGCCCTTTCTAAGTTAGCCATCAGCATGAGCCATACATCGTCTACGGCCGTAGATTTGCTTTGTTGAAGCCTCTCGGCACAAGTGTTACCGTTGTCAAAGCGGATGTATGTGGTCAAGTGCTTGAACCGGTTGAAGGACGTGGTGGCTTTGTAGATGGGCATATTGTAACTCGCCCACAATTCTTTTGCAGGCTTTGAATTGGCGTGGAACACAACAGCAAACAGTAACATCCCAAAAAAGGCATACATTTCGTCCTCCTTGGTCATCGTCCAAATTCCCTGCCTTTTATTGGGATGCGCTTCGTTCCATAGTCGAAAAGATTCGGAGGCTTTTCGATTCGTTTCCCGCACGATTTCCGGAGAGAACAACGATTTGAAGATGGCTCGGTGATGCGGCAATGTTCCTCGTAATGGCCCTTTATGGGTAATCGTTAGCACATTATGCGAACGTGGCCCTCCAGAAGGTGGTGGATTTGCATTCCATATTTTGCCATCTTTCGAACGGTAAACCTCGTCCTCAACAAGAGCAGGCACGTAGTCTGCTCACGCCTCACTTACATTTTCCTCTTCTTCTGGCATGTAGTCTTCGTCGTCCAAGTCGTCACCTGATTCGATAGGATCGAATTCCGAAACCATAATTTGCCCAATTTGCGTCTCAAGCTGCCCTCGTTCTTCCGGATTCAAATTTGGTGCATTTAACTTACGAACCAAGCTAGTCATAATATCACATTCTCTGCGTTCTTGCGCCATTTTACTGTAAAAAAAAATTGACAAACGAGCCAAACAATGTTCACAAGCAGCAGCAAAATATATATCTCCCAAAATAATCAAAAAATACGTGAACTAAAAATAAAATCCAAGGAACTTACTAATCTTTTTTTTTTTTTTTTATAATTTACGCGCGCCTAAGGGGTTATGAATACCCTTATACTGTTGGCAGGACGCGGGCCGAAAGATAGAAGGAGGAGAAAGGAAAGTTTGTGATGTAGTGGTTTAAAACCCAGGTGTCTTTGGTTTCGATATTGACTCTCCCAGGGTGGGGAGTCCGAATAGGACGGAGAGATTTTTCTTCTCTCGGAATGTGAGGTTGTGAATTTTTACGGTCGTTTTGTGCTTTTTTTTTTTTTAAAATCTGACTTAATACTACCTAAAACTATATAAGCCGGCCATGGCTAAAAAACAAAAATAAAAATAATTAGGCTGGCCCACTCTGTTTCACATGAAGCTACCTATCACTGGAGGAGTTCGACGACGAAGCATCCTCGCCCTCATCAAGCCACCAAAATTGCTTTTTCTGCTAAACAATATGCCTCCTGTCGCGACTCCCTACCGCCCTACTGAACCGGAGACGCTCCGCACTGCCATGTGTGACGTCTCTGTCGTAGTTGAGTCGCCTGTCCGCAGCTGTTCGAGCGACGTGGAAGATTAGCGGCACCGCCAGTCTGTCCTGGATCAGACCTTTACTATCTAGATAGAGGAACGCTTCTGGACGAATAAAGCCGTCAAGGCGAGCTCTCTCGTGATACATATAATTGGGGTAGTAAGCCCCTGAGATCAAGTTGTTCGATGAGGTCATTGCTCTCGCAATGTGCCTTCGAGTCAACTTAATGACGAAATTGTCCACTCTTATCAGGTTCGCCGTATTGTACAAGACCTCATTAGGATAGAATTTTATGTACTCAGACTCTGGTGTTCTATATAAGCGAAGACAGGTCATAAGACAAGCCCTCTCAAACACCCGAATCTTTTCCAATAAACTTGCTCTCACGTTGAACCACACGGGACACCCAAATACAAGCATGGGCCTGATAAGGGCCATGTAACTGTTATAAAACAGTCTCTTTGTAAGGGCAAAAGCACCTCTGGCTCTGGCCAGAGCAACATCTATATGTTTGTTAAAATACAGATATTGATCTAGCCAGATCCCAAGGTATCTGACTACATTTCGACAAGCAAGTGGCTGTCTATGTTGTCCAACGATAGAGAACTTTCGCCAATTCTTTCTGGTATCTCTAGAGGCCCCAGACAAAGGCGTCCCAAACAGAATGGTTTCCGATTTCTGAAAGTTGATTTTCAACTTCCAGTCATCGCAATATCGTTTTATTTTATAGAAGTCACGTTGCAAAAGTTTATTAATGACCTCAATCTTTGGACCTGATCTGTACGCGATTAAGTCGTCTTCGTACGCTATGGTATGGTGAAGTGAACCTATCAGATCACTTGTGTAAATGTTGAATAGGATCGGCGAATTTACCGCACCCTGTTGCAGACCGTTTTTAATGTTAAATGTTCCAGCAGAAGTCACATCACCATTCTTCACGATGAACTGTCTACTGGAGAGCATATCAAAAAGAATATACAGCAGTGGTTTACTAATGCCCAACCTGTCCAGCTTGAAAAAGAGTCCTTCTATCCATGCGGTATCGAAGGCCTCATCCAAGTCAATCAGGCAGGTACCAGTGCACTGTTTTTTGCCTTTGTTCCATTGGATATCAGAAACCAGTTTCGACACAGCATGAATGATGTCATGCGCCGCCTTGAAACCGAATTGATTATCCGGAACTATATGTTTGTCCTCAACCCACTTAGTCAGGACTCTATTGACCACCTTCTCGAAAACCTTGCTGACATTTGGAAGAAGACTGATCAAGCGGAGATTCGCCGGATTGGAAGTATCTTTATCCTTTTTAGGTATGGGATGTTCCACAGCAGTTTTCCAATGCGCTGGATAATGTGCATTATTCATTGCATTATTAAACAGGGTGGTATAAATGTCCACCGCTTCTAGTGGGAGATGTCGAAGCACAATGTTCGGTATTTCATCGGTTCCCACTGATTTCTTACTTCTAAGTGATTTGAAGATCGTTTGGAGCTCTTCCTTCGAAATGAACGGGGGTAGTACCCTATCGTCGGCGATGACATTATTAGCCGTATTCTCGTCACTGAACTGGGTGAAACCCGAGCTCTCGAATCGCCAGTTCTCTATTTCATTTCGAAGGTAGAAATTGTGCACAAGGACTCGATTCTCCAGGTCGTGGTTCGGGCCAATGATAACATTCGCCTTGTACACTTCCTGGAAAGTCGCTCCTATACCTCTACTTTCTCCTGCGGATCCTCGATCACAAAGAAGTTGTCATTATCAACGGCCTCACTTGGATCGATACCTGCTGCTACAAGTATTTGTTCGTTGTTCGTCGTTCGGGCGATTTTGAGACATGGAAGGTCGTTTTGATCTTTCCTCCTAAATATTTTATTTATTTGCGGGAACATATTCGGGTTGCTGGTGTTTACAGCCCGAATTTTATTGTTCCAATACAAACTTACAGAATTTCTGTAATTTTCTTTTATTAATATTTGGAGGTTTTTGATCGACGACTTCAGTGTCATGATCTCCGGGTTATGTCTGTCAGTAAACTCTCTGTACAAGGTTTTTAGTCTTGACAGCAGTCTACTTTTATGTCGGTGCAGTGCGTCAATTTTTGCGTTGCGGAATAAGTCTTCTTTGTCAGTGTGTTGATACCGAGGTATCGTTTTGTCCATTGTTCGTTTGATTGTCTCGTCCATTAATCTAAGATACCTGTCAATCTCCTCGTTTGACAGATTTCTGTTGGACGGTGGGTAGAGCGAATTCGGGGAGAGTGCTCTCCTCAGTGTTCTGGTGAAGTGTGTCCAACGCACCCTACTATAATTGTAGGAATGCCTTTGAACAAACTCATCCAATTCCGCAATCTCGTTGGGAACAGTTATTTCGGTGCTGAGACCGCAATGGTCACTGTCATACACGAAAGTGCGTAGACAGTTTGTAGTTTGTTGGTTAGTGCATGTCAGTTTTATTCGTGAGTCGAACAGCAGAAGATCCAAATAGGACCCGTGTCTGGGAAACGACGGACTATCCGTCGCCTAAAGCCCGAGTCGATACATTATGCTGTGTTGACCCCACCAATTGAATAGTAGGTTCCCTCTAGTGTTTGGTGTATTATTTCCCCAATCACTATGTTTGGCGTTGAAATCTCCGCCGATAATAAAATAGTTGTCTTCCAATTCCAGCCTCAGGAATCGAAAAAGTGTCTCGAGCTCTGAGATGAATAAGGTGGATTGAGTAGCCTTAGGTGCATAGACAGACACCATGTACAGCCGCTTTCCACTACGGAGGGGAATATACACGATGCATGCTTCCAGCACTTGGAACCTACGTAC
Source organism: Volucella zonaria (assembly GCA_963966105.1). Classification (NCBI taxonomy): domain Eukaryota; kingdom Metazoa; phylum Arthropoda; class Insecta; order Diptera; family Syrphidae; genus Volucella; species Volucella zonaria. Next base: position 86,421,022 of record OZ014530.1, on the reverse strand, counting down.
TACACGACTGTATACTCTTTTAAAACGTATCCCTTTTCTTACGAAAATCGCAACGCCACCTCCCTGAATGGAGTTGGGTCGGTTTCTCAGTACTATTTTGTATCTTGTGTGCCTCATTTTACGTCTTTTGGTAAGCTTAGTTTCGCTAACCAAAAGCACATCAGGGGCTTGGTCTTTAAGCAACTTGAATAGTGCGGCTCGTCGTTCGAACCTAATCAGTGAATTCACATTCACTGCAAGGACTTTCAGGGTCTGCTCCGCCACATACGTACCCATTACGACAAAAGGTGCCTTAGACCAGGCAGCAGCGCGTAAACTTGATCCACCCGCGCGGTCTGTTCAGTTAAATGACGTTATAGCTGAGCCATCTGTCCCTGGATAGAGAGCAAGATAGCTAGCATGTCAGGTACTGGTTCCGGTGCTCTAGGCGCTGCGGCCTGAGAAGCAACCTTCGCTTGCTGTACCGTATTTCCCCTACCTTCCGCCATTTGGGCGTAGGTAACATGGGGAGTAACGGCTGGAGTTTGTAAATGCACGGGTGGACGTTTAACTTCCACTTTCTGTTGCCGGAAAGATCAAAAGAAAGAAACTTCGATTCTTTTTTTTTATTTTCTACGCGCACTCAAGTGATTGTTAATACTTTTTAAGCCTACGGCGGGCAGCGCGTTCATGGGGTGATTTGAATATTAACATCTTGTCTGATTCAGTCGATGTATGTAGATAATTTTTTGTCGATTTTGTCTTCGTTTGGGTTCGAATCTCTGTTGGGTCAATCAACTTGTTTAGGGTCTTGCTTAGACCATATATTTATAAGGCTGCACAGAAACAATTCTGTCTGAAACTAACTGACCATAGTTTGACCAGTATTCAACTTGATAGTTGCGTATCCAGAATAAATCAATCCGAGTATAAGGATATTAATAAAATTGATTTTTCCGCTCTTAAATTACATTTAAATTTTGAGTCTTGGGATGATGTGTTCAATTCATAGGATCCATCTATTGCTTTTGATTCGTTCCTTAAGAAGTTACAATTTCATATATCCAATTATAGTCAGATTGTATGTAATAAAAATTACAAGTTTAAATGTCTTAAGCAATGGATGACTGTCCCTTTATCAAGGAAAATTAGATTGAAAAAGAAATTGTGCTTAAGAGTTAGAAAACATCCTAACAATGTTAGACTTAAAAAATATTATGACAAATTATGTTTAGAGCTAAAAACCGGGATACCACTGTACAGGGGGAGTTTTTTAACTTGAGACATCCAAATTACTCGAAAAATACATGTCTCAAGTTAAAAAACTCACCCTGTATAGAGATACTTACTTCAGTTATAGATTAGCTGAAAATGTGGGTAACGTTAAAAAGGAAACAAAATTTTGAACAGATTAAACGACAATGCAGAAATAATCATAAACAACAATAATTCAACTCTGTCTGATTCGTTTTTTTCGAATGTCAATTCTTCTTAGGGTTTTCCGAACGATAGTAGCTCTTATTGCCAAACCGATATTACGTTAAAGAAAGCAAACTTTCAACCAGAAAGTTTTTTCTTCGAACCGTTTACGGCATTTGAAATACAGAAAATTAAACTATCGCTTAAAAAATCGAATTCTTCTGCTTTTGATCAGATCTCCTGCTCGGTGCTGAAAAATATTTCTTTCGAAATTTCGGATATATTGCGTTTTATTTTCAATCTCTGCGTACAGCGGGGAATTTTCCCAGATTCACTTAAGACATTAGTAGTAATACCACTCCATAAAAAGGATGACATCATGACTTTAAATAATTATCGCCCCATTTCAATTCTGAGTTTTTTTAAAGTTTTTAAACGAAGTATAAAATCCAGAATTTTATCATTCTTAGACAGGACCAATTTTTTTAGTGGTAGCCAGCATGGTTTTAGAAGTGGGAGATCTTCGGAAGGAGCCTTATTAAAATTGACTGGTGAAATATATATCAGTTTGAATACGTCTGAGATTCCAGCTACTCTATTTATGGATATTACTAAAGCTTTTGATATGGTAGATTACACTCTGATGTTAAGTAAGCTTAATAATGCGGGTTTCAGACGCTTTATTCATGATTGGTTTTCTTCGTATTTAAAAAATCGAAAGCAAATGGTGAAAATCAAAAACTGTTTTAGTTCGCAGAGCTCCGTTAATGTTGGCGTTCCCCAAGAATCTGTTTTGGGACCAATTCTGTTTTTAATATATGTCAACTCGTTGTTTATCCAACCCTTTATAGGCTAAATTACAGCATTTGCCGACGGTACTGCTCTTTTTTATTCAAATAACAGTTATTTTAATTTATGTTCGGATGTTAATAATGATTTAGACATATTGAGAAGATGGGTTAAGCAACATAAGCTGTTAATCAGGAATAAGACGAAAGTCATGATTTCTAAAATCAAAGGTGAATTCTGCGACGACTTTCCTTTGTATTACCATTCGCCAAAGTATTTACGTTTTTGTTTAGTAGAAAGCCCCAATGATTCTATCACTTTTAACAGTAAGGAAAGCTGTATTGATGCCTGCTTCAAAATTGATCGTGTCATCAATTTTAAACATTTAGGTGTCATACTGGATAATAAGTTGGAGAGATCATACTTTGTATCTGAAGCAGTATCTAAATAGAGTTGTGAGGCAATTCTACCATCTCAGTCTTTACAGTAGCCTGCCAATTTTAAAGCTTGTCTACAATGGTTTATTGAAATCAAAGCCGCAGTATGGAATAACTTGTTGGGGTGGTACGTATTTCAATAATATAAAAGATCTGAATTATGTGTGAAATCAATCGTCGAACTTCTGGCTTTGATTTGTTCAAAAATCTTGAAATCCTCCCTTTAAGACATTTGTATTGTTACAAGGTTCTAAAAATATTTTTTGAAAATTCCGGGTACTATGCTGTTAGACTTCAAGAAAATTACAATTTACGAGTCAACACTAGGAATTTTGTAAATGCGCCCAAAATCAATAAAACACACTTTTCAAGATTTTATTTTGTTACTGCTCCTCGTCTATTTAACTTATTACCAGAGAACCTTAGATGTGAGAGAGTGAAAACTGTGTTCTTATATAATATTAAAAAAAGGTTATTCTCTTTCAACCATTGCGCAATTGATATGTGCTTTATGCCTTTTATTTAATTTGAGTTTTGTTTGGATTTTCTTTTCTATTTCTTTTGTGACAACATGTGTAACTTCTTGTAATTTTTATATATTTTCCCCATCAATAGTTGTACTGTTAAAATTATATCTAAAAAAATAGGTACATTTGCCTGTTGTTCTGAACACTAGATTGTACTTTCCTTTTTCTATCAAAAATGAAAAAGCTTTGTAGATTTAATATTTTGAAGCTTCAAAAAAAAAAGTGGGAAAAATAAGTACCTGTGCACAATGGTTCTCTGTTCGTGAGCTTTAGTTACGTTGAATTTAGATCACTTTTACAACTGCTCTGAAGACACTGTTATTATAAGAAAAAAGATTTGAAACAGACCTCCGACGTCATATCTAAGTAGTTTTATGTGAAGTGGAAATTCAGTATAAGTTTTCCAATAAAATTGCAGTAGGTGTTATACCCTAACGAAAATTTGAATCAATTCACCAACAATAATCTAGACATATGTATAACCCGTTTTCAAAGGGTGCCTCTACTGATGTGTCCGAAATGGAAATTGACAATTGTTTTGTTAAAAATGTTAATACGTCAAAAAATTCTAATGTAAATAATGTTAAATCTGTTTCGGTTGTTAAATTCGTGTCTAAAATCAAAAAAGATTTAATAATGAAAAACAAAATTCTTCACAAAAGTAACTTATCCACTAAAATATTTAATTGTTATAATCATAGTAAAATTTATATAAACGAGTGCTTAAATGGGAAAACGAAATAAAGGGTCCACCAAAAATGTTTTTTTTTTTGAAAATGCTATAAAAAAAAACTACTGAATATTTTCTCAAATTTCTTGTCCTTTAAAGCGTCAATTGTCTCTGGCTTGTCGGCGTAACACTTATCTTTTACAGCACTCCACAAATAATAGTCCAACGGTGTCAAATCGCAACTCCGGGGTGGCCAAACGACATCAGCTCTGCGGCTGATAATGCGATCTTCAAAAACAGGGCGCAAAACATCGAGTGTAGCTTCGGCTGTGTTGCACGTAGCGCCGTCCTGTTGAAACCAGATGTTGCCAATATCCTCCTCTTTAATTTTTGTGAACAAAAATTCGTTCAACATGGCCCGATAACGATCGCCATTGACTGTAACGGCCATTCCTTGCTCATTTTCGAAGAAAAATGGCCCAATTATGCCTCTGGACCAAAATCCGCACCAAACAGTGACTCGTTTTGGGTGTATCGGCTTTTCAATGTATGCCTGCGGGTTTTCTGTGCCCCAAATGCGACAATTTTGCTTGTTTACATACCCGCCAAGATCAAAATTAGCTTCATCTGAAAAGATGATTTTTTTGGCAAAATCGGCATCTTCTCTAAGTCGATCGCAAGCCCACTTAGCGAAGCGAAAACGCATTGGATGGTCAGTTGGCTTCAACTCCTGAGCCAATTGGACTTTGTATGGCGTCATACCAACGTCTTTATGCAAAATTCGTCTCAATGATGTCTCCGAAATGTTCAATTGTTGAGAACGACGGTGAATTGATTTTGATGGCGCTTCACGCACACTTTCTGCCACAGCAGCAATATTCTCGGGTGTACGCACTGTTTTTGGCTTTTCACGCTTTGGTTTATCGATGAGGATGCCAGTCTCTTTCACTTTTTTCACAAGATAACGAACATACAGAGCTGACGGTGCTTCTCTTCTTCCAAAATCCGTACGCAATTTTCGCACACATTCTGCAACATTACCATGATTTTCAAAGTAATGTCGCAATATTTCCCAGCATTGTTCAAGCGTATACACAACCATATTCGTTCAGCGGAAGGATAAAACTAATTATCTGTCAAATCAGATATGAGCTAAGTGTTACTATTCACAAAATAAGCACTAGTTGAAAAAAAAAACGTTAGATGGCGGACCCTATATTTGCTAAATGCTGCACAAAATATTAAAAAAGAAAAGATGTACAAGTATGCTTGGGTGAAAAACGGGAGAGTGTACATGAGAAAGGGGGATAGTGATAACTTAATTGTTATAAATTCTAGTGAGGATCTTCTAGTCCTTAAGTAATATGAAAGAATCTCTAGTAATGATATAAATGTCCCCTCTATCAACTGTATTGACGTTGATGATCTCGATCTCTTTTTTAACCAAGCATACTTATCCAATTTACTCATTGTACATCAAAACATTAGAAGCATGCGAAAAAATTTTGATAACTCCCTTGTACATTTAAATTCTTTTAAAAATCAGCCCGATTTGATTTTCTTATCAGAAATTTGGATTTATGAAGAGGAAAAATCATTTTTTGACATAGAAGGGTACCAACCAATATTTTGCTGCAATAACAAATATGCATCTGGCGGTGTTGCTGCTTTTATTAAAGATTCATTTCGCTTTGAAGATAACGGTTTCAACTTAAATAGCTGTGACGTTTTAAAAATTAGAATTGTTAATTTAAAGTTGACTTTTTTCTGTTTATATGAATTTAATGAGCCAACCTTGTCTAATAACATGTTTTATGAGGACTTGGAAAATTTATTGTCAGGCGAAACAAATGATACTATCCTTTTGGGTGATGTCAATTTAGACATCTTACATAATTCTAATTTTGTAGATAAATATTTGTTTCTTTTATCTTCTTTTGGATTTGAATCATGCATAAATAGACCTACTCGCTTCTTATCTAGAACTTGTATTGACCATATTATGGTACGTTTTTCTAACTCTCGAACACTCAAATCTATAACTCTGTTGTCAATTTGCTAGTATCCGACCGCTGTATGACGTGTCTAGCCTAAAATCTTCTTGTCCTTCTACCGTGAAGCCATTGTTGTCCAATTGTTCCTGTGTTAAAACTGACTTTGTTACTTTTAATAATCTTCTTCGTTTCGAATGTTGGGAATGTGTGTATAATGAAAATGATCCTTCTACAGATTTCTCTAAGTTTAATAAAATACTTAATAACTATGTCTTAAAATGTACACAAAAAAAAAAGTTAAAAGTAATGAAAAATCGAAAAAACTTAAACCGTGGATATCATGTGAGTTACTTAAGAAAATCAAAGAAAAAAATAAAATGTTCAAAAAAAAGAAGAAACATCCCAATAACAATAATGTAAATTCTGCTTACAAACAATTGTGGAAAGATATTTTAAAACAAGTTTCTTCGTGCAACAATAATTACTATATGAACAAATTTCGTGAGGTTAAAGTTGAATCAAGAAAAGAATGGGAACTAATAAGAGGCATATTAAATAAATCTGGTCAGAAAGACCGAATTTATAGTTTGAAAGAAAATAATATTTTTATATCCGACAACAAGATCTTATCAGAAAAATTCAATAGTTTCTTTTCTTCTGTAGGTGCAAAGGTAGTCTCTGATAGTTCCGTTTTATGGTGTGATTGTAACTGTTTAGTTGATGAAGTGTCATGTTCTTAAAGTTTCTTCTTTAATCCCATATCGTCATTTGAACTATATAAAACTATATAACTCACAAATAACTGAGAGTTTTTCAAAAAACTTTATAAAAAAAATAGCTTTTAATATCTGTGATATTTTATGTTTCATTTTCAATAAAAGCGTTGCATGTGGTGTTTTTCCTGATTGTTTAAAAGTCGCTGAAGTTATTCCTTTGTTCAAGAAAGGAGATAATAACTTAATTAATAATTACAGGCCTATTTCCTTACTTTCAATATTCTCGAAAGTTTTTGAAAAAGCATTAAAGATAAGAATGGTCAAGTTTTTAGAAAAAAATTAATTCTTTAGTGATTGCCAATTTGGGTTTCGATCAGGTCGTTCCACCGAGAGTGCATTATTAAATTTTTGTTCTGATATCTACAACAGCTTCAATAATAAATACCATCCTGCTGCACTCTTTGTGGACATAACAAAAGCATTCGATATGGTGGATCACACTATACTCTTAGATAAGTTGATCAAATGTGGTTTTAGGGGTAAATTTCATAACTGGCTTCATTCATATCTATCGAATAGATCTCAAAGAGTGAAAATTGATGAGGTGTTAAGTTCTCATAGAACTGTATCTATAGATGTTCCACAGGGTTCCGTGCTGGGTCCATTATTGTTTTTAATCTTTATTAATTCTCTCTTTGGGCAAAACTATCATAGTAAACTTACAGCTTTTGCTGATGATATGGCATGTGCTTTTACTAGTGCTTCTGTTTTGAATCTTTTCTCAGATATCAATCATGATCTTGAAGTTCTTAGTCATTGGTTCAAAATCCACAAAATGGTCATAAGTGACAGAACCAAGATTATGTTTTTTAGTCCTAATGGCAAAAAAGTAGACTATGGATCTTTCTCTTTTCACTGTGGGAACTGCCCTAGATTTAAACATAGTGCGGCTATTTGCAGCTCAAATAACAATACTCAGACTTTTTTCCATCAACTTTCGTGTTCGAACAAATGTTTTTGTATTGATCAGGTAAGAGAATTTAAGTACCTTGGTGTTACTCTGGACTGGATGATGAATTGGTCTACCCACTCGAATGCACTAAAAAAATATCTTCTGGCAACTACTAGGCAATTCTATTTTTTAAAATCCTGTTGCTCACAGGATCTTCTAAAGAGCATTTATTATGGCTTAATACATTCAAAGTTCGAATATGGCTTAGTTGTTTGGGGTGGCACTTATTACAACAAAATCTTCCCTCTTCTTGTGTCTCAAAAACATGTTATTAGACTTATCTGCTGCAAAAATCGACGATATGACAGCTTTTCGTTATTTAAAAATCTCAATATTCTACCCTTGAAACATTTATTTTGTTTTAAAGTTTTAAAAATATTTTTTAAGAGATCGGGTTATTCATTAAATAGGATCAATTCTAATTACCGACTTAGAGTAAATGAACAAAATCTTGTGCTAGTTCCTTACCACAATCTGCAAATATTTTTTCAATTTTTTTCTTCAATTGCTCCAAGACTTTTTAATAAATTACCCTATAGCATACGATGTACTCGAAATGAATCCATTTTCCTCAAGAAAGTCAAATCTTGGCTGTTAGAATTCAGTTATAAAGACATTCTTGACCTGCTTCGTGTTTTGTTTTAGTAACATTCTTAATTTACATTTGTGTCATAAAGTTTCTAATGACCCCACTCATTCTGTTTATTGATTTTTTGTTTTTTTTTTGATAAATTTTTTGTTTTTTCTACCTGTTTTCGCCTCTAGTTCCTTATGAACTATAGATTACAGATTCTTTTCTTTTTATTGATATTGATTGATTGTTATATGTACGTATAAATAAATAAATAAATAAATAAATAAATAAAAAAAAAAAATTTATCAGATGTTTCATGTACTCAATGAATGGTTTTGCTATAAATTATCCCATAACATACACAATCATCCAGTCCACTCAACAGCAAAAGGTATTTGGGATCTAAGAGGCGGATGGAGTGTGGGATCCGTGACTTTTTTTTCCTTTTTCTTAGCAATCGCGTCTATTTATTATTCGCAAAGTGTTATTGCTATGGGGAACAGAAACAATTCATATTCAAATTCGGATTTTTCATACGCGGCAGAAGTCTGGAGCTTCCGACACGTGAGCGAGCATCTTGTAACAATTCGCATCCAGTCTTGATTCGCTTACATAAGCCTAATATGTGATGATGGCACCACGGTCTAGTACGATTTTAACGCCACGATAGAAAAGAAGGATATCTTTACTAGGACACTTGAGAAGAAAAGCCTACACGACACCACGTATGACAACGGACTTCAGCTTACTGACTTTGCGGCTGTAGGAAATATAAATTTCGCAAGAACACGGTTTCCTCATCTCAATATACATAAGGGCACATGTCGGTTTCCGGATCTTGAAACGCTAAACCAAATTCATCATTTTGCGATCGACATAAGGTATACCTGCAATTCCCAACCTTCCGGGCAGCCAACATTGACTCGGATCACTACCTTTTTGCAGTTAAGCTTAAAATATAGGGTGAATTCAAAAACGTAAAAAAAATGTGCAATGATGCCGCAATTGAACAAATCTATCAGCTGCTCTTGCACTGCAAATGTGGTGTTGCTGCTGCCCTGCGTGACTTAGTTTTGACGTTTATGAACAGCTGTATTGCAATGAAGTAGAATGGAGAGATTAATAAGAAATTTCGATTTGAATAATATTGTTGACAATTTTAAACCTAATCAGAGTTCTTTAGAAAAACATATTAAGGAAAATAAAAGGAATACTAAAATAAAAAGGAAAGTGCTGGTAAAATTACTTTTTGAAAGAAGACGCATACCAAGTAGACGTGTTGATCCTAGACGAAATACATCCACCCTTATAGATCACATATACGTAAGCATCAACTGGAAACTGATCTTGCCGACCATTATGCCATACTTTATGCTACAAAATGTCTACATAATGAACGATTGATCGAAGGAATCAATGCTGTACATATTAATCAACAGAAAGCTAACGAACTCATACAGCAAACAAATTGGGAAAATATGATTTAAGAAAACAACATTGAAACTCTAAATATATGACAGCTTCGTATTGAAAATAAACAACATATGTATATACGGAATCTAGTAAATATAAGAAAACAAAAGAAAAACGATTACAAAAGCCGTGGATCAATAGTGAAGTAATAACAATGTGTAAGAAAAGAGATGTGTTATGTGGGAGATGTAAAAATAATCCAAGAAGCCAAAGTCATGAGCGTGAATACAATGACTTCCGAAACATTGTAAACAAAAATATACAAATCATAAAAGCCAACTATTACGAAGAAAAATTGTTAAATGCACAGCATGACCCCAGAAAAACATGGATCGTCATAAATGAAATTTTGGGAAGAAAAAAACCTTCTATTGATGAAGTTATACACACGAACGGTGCCAAGCTGACTATCGACAAGTGCACTAAGCGCGAGTGAAAAAAAAAACAAAACAAAAAAAATAACAACAACAATGTTCACTGTGCGGGGCAGAAAAAAAAACGACAACAAAAACGCGTGAGTGTAGTGCAACCCCAATCAACATTCACAGTGCGGGTATCCCAACCTTCCTGCTACTGTTGCTTGCGCTCTGTAACTGCCGTTGCTGCATTACATTGTCATACAGCGCGTGCAGTGACTCAGTGTATGTAACAACCGATGCATAGCGGGCTGAGGGTATGAATTTTGTTGGTGTGGTGTTTCCTATTGTGTAAGAAATATTTCACGCCCTCTGATCTGACCTCAATATATAAGGCATTCATCCACCCAAAATTGGAGTACAGTGCCCATAACTGGCCGTCTCTGCACCTGCTAGACAGGATTCAAAACCGTGCGATAAAACTGATAGGTGATACTAGTATTAGTCAATCAATTGACACCTTTGAACACCGCCGTAATGTCTTCTGTCTCACTTTGTTTTATCGCTATTTCCACCACCAGTGCTCTACTGAAATCGCCAATAACATTCCGCCCCTTCAAACCTTCAACCGTAACACCCGTCTCGCTATGAATGCTCAAACCCACTTTCGGACATATTCTAAAATATCGTGATTCGTTCTTAAGATGTACAACTCGCTTATGGAATATCCTGCCGAGCTCTCTATTTCCTAGTCTTTATAACTTGCAAACTTTTAAGAGCATTGTACATCGGTACCTCTCTTTTTTTCCTCCCTAAATTTCCTTCGCGAGCGCTGTGTACAAACATTACACTTATGTTAAAACCCACAAAATAAAAAAACGGAGGGTTTGATACCTTAGCATCTATTGTATGAGTGTAAAAGGTGTTTGTCATTTGCATTTTATAGATAGTGTAATGGACCACAAATATTACACAGACACTTTTAATACCCATTTTAATACTAACTACGTTTTCACTCAGGAAAATGATCCTAAACACACAGCATGGAATACTAACATGTGGCTGATATACAGTACTCCCCCACACAAAGTAGTAACAAGACAGACATAGAACGGGTAAAAATTACGCTAAATGTTACCCAAAATTTGGTTAATTTGGTTCCAACTCGATTGGAACACGTTATAAGAATTGAGCGAGAACCAACAAAATACTGACGCTCCTATGTTTGATGAGCTTATATTGTTGGACCGATTATTACGAAGAATCTGGCTGCACTCTTAATTTTTCTTTGGTCGAATGATATGTAATCTTAATTTTGTTCACCAATAATGGATCAAACTATTCAATTCTCTTTTTTGTGCATCTAACTACAATCGATTCACTTAAAGCGTTCAGTTTTCAATTGTAACTTCGGAATTAAATTTTTTTTTTGTGAGTACTTTCAGTTTTCTTCCCGGCACTATCTAGCTTACTATGCTTATGTTTACTACTCTTTTACATTTCTCCACTCAGTATTTCATTTACTCGATAGTATCAACGCATACTCATTTAACGTTATTTGGTAGTATCCCTTCTGGCCGCGGTTGGCACCCCTTTCCATGGTCTATCATCAATTTGCTGCTAATCAGCTTTTTCTGCTTTTTCTTCTTGAAACCATGGGAAGGGATGCAAACCGCGATATAAATAACAGAATTTACTCATTTCCCCTCATTCAAGAATAGATCTTTATATACAGCTCTTAGCTACCCAACCTTGTACGCCGGCTGTTGTTTGACTCAGCCGTTAGATTCAATGATCCCAGAACTCCTCTGCTGCGAAAGTATTGTATGAAGTCGCATAAAACTCCAAGCCGATATACATAGCAAGCGGCTCTTACCCCTTTTTATAGAACGACAACTTTAAATTTCACTCCTGTCTTCGAAGCGAATACTCGTATACCTATATACAATCCTGATGGCAATGAAATACCTTGCAAAGAATCTGAGGAGCTGGCGAAGCACTTGCATGCTTAAGGCCATTCTATGATATAAGCCTTCCCTGAACGGAGTCGGAAGATTGAATTTAGTGGATCTTGTTTGGTTTTCAGGACATGTTAAGATCGCGAAAAATAAGTCCACTGATGGAAGCTCAGAAGTGAATTTCTCAGCCGAACTTGCTCTACCACTAAAACTTCCATTGACAATTGGGTTTCTTGTGAGCATTTCTGCATATGGAATGCCAGCATACTAAACGAATACTTATCCAAAAAGTAAGCCACTTTTCTGCTGACTTTCAGTAGGAAAGTTGGAGACTAGTTAATGGCATCTCTGGCAAAACACTACACTTTTTTTAGACAAATAAATGAGCTAAGTATAAGTGACACAATACCCTTTGTGAGTAATGGCGAAGCAGAGAAGTACACCTCTGTGAGTTGGTGGCCTACGCTCGGTAGTATGGTGGGTGGTGGGTAATACATAGTACTGTACGCTCTTTATTATCACAGAAGCTTTTACTCATCGTTGTACGAAGGTCTACGAAATTTCAGTAAAAGGAAAAAGGTGTACAAGTACCTATACTCTGTTCAACAAAAATCTGCAGTGCAGGGAAGATAGGAACATTTACCTCTCACTCTGGTTACAATGAAAGGCATAAGCACTTCGGTCGGTCATAGGGGTACCGTGATATGCACATTTGTCGACAGAAATTTCTGTAGATAATTACCATAGGGTTGCCATCTACCTGTTCCGATGATACTATGGTATGTTTTTAAGAAAATAATAAATAAGTTTCATCAGTTACATTTTTTCTTTATTCTGATTTAGTATACCAAACAGTGTAAAACGTTACACAAAAAAATTATAATTATATTGGGTCTATAACTTAATTCGGTTTGCTGCGGTTTGCTACAAGATGGTGTAACTTGTATTATTCTATTGGAACATGCATTGGAAAGCTACTGTCATTGTACGTCCTTTCAGTATAAGTCATTCATTTGAAGCGTAAACAACAATAATTTTTTTTCACTCAATATGTCGAACTTTGTGCCTGAAAAAGTGTTTTTGCAGGGAGTTCTTCTTCATGAAGAAAACTGCTGCCGAACGTCATCGTATTTTGGTGGAAGTTTATGGTGAACATGCGCTAGCTGAGCGAACGTGCCAAAAGTAATTTGCACGATTTAAAAGTGGTAATTTTGGCTTGGAAGACGATGAACGTCCTGGGCAGCCAAAAAAGTTTGAAGATGAAGAACTGGAAGCATTACTCTATGAAGATTGTTGCCAAACACAAGAAGAGCTCGCAGAATCTTTGGGTGTCACTTAAGCAGCCATTTCAAAACGTTTAAAAGCAGCTGGATATATTCAAAAGCAATGAAATTGGGTTCCACATGAACTCAAGTCGAGACACGTCGAAAGGCGGTTTTGCATGTCCGAAATGCTGCTGGAACGCCACAAAAGAAAGTCATTTTTGCATCGGATTGTTACTGGTGATGAAAAATGGATCCATTACGACAACCCCAAGCGCAAAAGTCAAAATCATATGTGAAACCCGGCCAACCAGCCAAATCAACGGCAAAGCCGAATATCCATGGCGCGAAGGTAATGCTCTGTGTTTGGTGGGATCAAATGGGTGTGCTGTATTATGAGCTGCTAAAACCGGGTGAAACCATCAATGGACAACGCTACCGAACACAATTAATCCGTTTGAAGAGAGCAGTGGCCGAAAAACGTCCGGAATATGCGACCAGACACAAGGCAATAATTTTCCATCATGACAACGTTCGGCCCCACGTTGCTATTCCGGTTAAGAACTAACTGAAAAACAGTGGATGGGAAGTCTTACCCCACCCGCCTTGTAGCCCAGACCTTGCCGCTCCTGACTACCATTTGTTCCGGTCGATGCAGAACGCCCTCACTGATATACGGTTCACATTAGAGCAGAATATCAAAAATTGGCTTGATTCATTCTTGGCTGCCAAGCCGGCGCAGTTCTTTCGGGATGGGATCCACAAATTTCCAGAAAGGTGGGAAAAACTCATAGCTTCAGATGGGCAATACTTTGAATAATACTATTGTACATGTTTTTCTTAAATAAACGTTCAAATTTTGAAAAAAAAAAACCACACGAAATAAATTATATAACCAATAATAAATATAAAAAATTATAATTATAATTATAATACAAGTGGGCTGCCGCTGTCGTTCTCATCGCTGTTTCGGCGAAAACATCTACATCCCACATCTTAGGCTCAACTTTTGGTTCAACATGTTTGACGCAGTTAAGCCATCTTTCACTTTCCGCTTTCTCAAGTGCCTCTGTTAATAGTAACGTCTTTCATTTTATTTTGTTTTGACTTGCTACGAATCCCTTTATTTAAGTCCATATCAACTCTATGAGATTAATCTCGCAGCGGTAAAGCAGAAAGTTTATCTTTGTCGCATTTGACAACATTCAACAACTCACGTTTTCTTCGAAACCTATGCTTTTTAAAACTATTACGTCAGACGATGACCTCAGAATTCAGAATTCATCCATTCACAATTTTTGTTTGTACGACATATGAATGAAAAGGAAAACGCATTTTTTCATTAGATAACCGTTAATCGGACTTTATTGTTCTAAACCTACCTTCAACTTATTTTTATTATTCTCAAACCAAGAATATAGTAATACAATTTGGTTTCGATCCTAATTACTAAACTCTCTACTTCATCTTGCGTCTTAAATTTATCTTAAGCCAATTACATTTACCTGTTCTAAAAATATTATTTATATACCTTATGAAAAACGATTCTATAGAATAGTCGTATAATTAATCATATTTTGACATCCCTATAAAACAATTTAACCAAGATAAACGTATGGTATGTACATTCGCATATGGCATCCCTATCGCTCATTTCGATTAAAAACAGCTTTTAAAAGCAACAAAAACCAAAAGAGCTTGTGAAAATACAATCGAAAAAACAAAATTGCTTTGTTAAAACGGTACTGGTAACTCTGGTTCTGTTAGAAAATCCAGAAAATATCAATGGCGGAAATACATGCAATTCCTCATTCTGTCTCTGACTCGTAGATGATCTACCATAGATGGCAAACTTCCAGATATTGGAAAACCAAAGCCCGCCTTCCACTGGTCATCGCTTATCGTGTGACCCTGTCTGTGATTACGTGTACATTTTCAGCAATGTCAATTTCTCTCTTATTTTATATGAAATCCGCTCATTTTACTCAAAAAACGTCATCCACATTGGTGCCGTGAAATAACGCCGAGCACAATAACGCCGAATTCCAAAATTTGGCTTTATTTCGCTTTGTAAAAGTGAAGTAAGGCCGAATATTAGCGATCAGCTTTATTTCACTTTTCATTGTTTTTAATATTGCTTTAATAAAAATCAATTGTCATCGTATCATGCTAAAAATGATTAAAATAAACGGTACCATGCAAATCGACCAATTACAATTACAACTAAATTACAATTTCGAAGAAGTTATAGGCGCCTGCCTGACAGTTGTGGACATTCCCTTAGTGGAGCGACGAAGTCCCATGAGCGTCTCAAACCTGCGGAGAAAAGGCAGAAATCCTGTTAGCAGCGAAGCGAGAAACCTTTTTGAAACTTCAATTGAACACATACCACCTGGATCAAAAATCCCGTAATAACCACCGTGTGGCGCTCCCATCGTTCCGATTTGAGTTCTGTTTTTTTTGTTAAGTTAATAAATCTGTTGATGACATTTTCTCTAAGTCTTAGCGTCATATCTTGAAATTTACAAAAGTTACGTAGCCAAGAGTACATCTAACTCTGAGTGTGTTGGCGATTTTTTACAATTTTAGAAATGGATTTCAATTTGCAACAACGAACTTGTATAAAATTTTGCGGTTCAAAAGTGGTCGCGAGTCAATCGAAGATGATGAACGCAGTGACAGACCATCGACATCGAAAACCGACGAAAACATTGATGAAGTAAAAGAAATGTTGGTCAATAACCGCAAATTAACCATCAGAGAGATGGTTGGAGGACTTGAACATTGCCTATGGATCCGTCCAAGACATTCTGGTTAATGATTTGGGTTTCTGTCGAGTAGCAGCAAAGTTGCAAATTCATGCAAAAAAGAGACCGTGTTGACGTCGCAAAAGAGATGAATTGCGAGGCTGAATCCGATCCCGCATTCATCAAAAGGATCATTACTGGAGAAGAGACGTGGGTTTATGAGTACAAGACATCAGGCAAGTGAATGGCGTTCACCAAATGAGCGGAGACCAAAAAAACCACTTCATTTTCAGTGAAAAAAGGAGACAATGCTCACGGTTTTCTTGGATTACAACGGTATAGTGCATCATGAATTTTTGCCAGAAGGCCAGACAGTAAATAAAGAGTATTATTTGGGCGTTAAGAGACGTCTGCGTGAAGCAATTCGCCGAAAGAGACCAGAATTGTGGGCAGAAAACTCGTGGATTTTTCACCATGATAACGCACCGTCGCGGTCGCACAGTGCCATCATTGTTCGTATTTTTTTAACGAAAAATGCAACAAATACCATCCAACAGCCACCGAATTCACCTGATTTGGCTCTCTGTGACTACTTTCTGTTCAATCGAGTTAAAAAACAACTACGGGGAACGCGTTTCAGCAGCCGAGAGGAAGTAATGGAAAAATCGCAGGAAGAACTGATGGACATACCGAAAACCAAATATAAAAAATGTTTCGAGGATTGGATCAAGCGCTGGCATAAATGTGTTGCAGTTGATGGGGATTACTTTGAAGGGGACAATATAGATTTAGATGAATAAACTTGTATTTCAAATTTTCTGATTTCCGGAATCAATGTTGTATTTCTACATTCAACAATTCGGCTTTATTTCACAAGCAATGGTCGGCGTTATTTCACTTTGTCATTGTGAAATTTGGAATTCGGCGTTATTGCGTTATTTCACGGCACAGCCATATTGCACACACATAGTGAACTTTACGTGTAAATCGTTCTCATTCTAGCAACTTTACTTGTAAATTGCTCTCATTCTAGCAAATTCTGGCAGGTTATAGAGATGTGCAATGTGTTGGCAGTTCACTTACAGTGGGTCTGTGCGATGCTTAAGCGTTTGCAAAAGTATTAGTAGAGTTTGCCATCGAAACACGAAAACTTCCTAATGACCGGCAGTACGGTTTTTGTAGCAACAGGTCCACTGTTCACTGATCTGATAACATGTCTCACCGAAAAGTGGATGGCTTTCATCATGGATGATGTACGCTTTCATCATTCTGGCGAAAGCAAGATAGTTGCACTTGATATTTCTAAGGCTTTTGACACAGTTTGGCATCAAGCCCTTTTGTCGAAAATCCGCCCCTTCAAACTTTTAACCGTAACACCCGTCTCGTTATGAATGCTCACCAGTATACACTCAAGCCCACTTTCGGAGGTACTCTAAAATATCGTGATTCGTTCCTAAGCCGTACAACTCGCTTATGGAATGCCCTGCCTAGCTCTTTATTTCCTAGTCATTATAACCTTCAAACATTTAAAACCAACGTTCACCGGCACCTCTCTTTCCATCCTCCCTGATTTTCCTTCGCCCGCGCTGTGTGCAAACATTTTAAGGGTACTAAAAAAATAATCCCTTGAGCGCGGGCAAATTATAAAAAAAAAAAAAAATTGGTTCATCTATGGACAGATTGTTCGCAATGGGATTGTATTGGAGTGTTAGAGAAGTAATTCCTCTCCAATATCTTCGATGTAAACCAGTGGCACTTCGGTGGCAATTTGTAGTATTTTGAATCGAAAACTGAGTGATAAACATTCGTGTTCGAAAAAAAGCTCTCCCATAAGGCCTGTACTGCAGATTTTTGTTGAACAGGGTATCGTCCTCTGTGTGAGGGCTCTGTTCCTATAGAAAAAATAGGATTTTGTAATGACAACAATCACTTCCGTTACAATGCAGAAAACATCGTGAACAAAATTTGCATACCGATTGTGATTGCAAATGAAATTTTTTCACTTGTACAGAAAATCTTTTGCGTCGACTTATGAGCTTCCTATGTTTAAAACATCTTGCACAGAAGCGTTGGTCTTCTAGAGGGCATGCGACTGAACACTATCTCTCTACGAATCATGCTACAACCTTTGAATTAGCATACGTTGCTTCTGGACACACAAAAAGGTCAAGAATCCATGCTGCATATATTTGACGTGGCTGTTTTATGGATTTGGTAGGTGGCAATAAGAACATGCATTGTAGAAATCATTTGCACACTGTGATCATATACGTCAGCTCTTTGAAAGTCACAGAATCCATACCGTAGAACTTCTGAATAGTCTCATAGTATTCTGCACCAATTCATCTTAGTAAAAACTTAGTTCAGAAAATATTCGAACATGCATTCAAACGATTTCCACAATATTTTTTGAAAACAATTTTCATCATGTTACTGATTTTTTTTGGAGGGCTTTTTTAAAAAAGTTAAAATCAAATAATAAGAGCAATATTATGCTAATAAACGATTCCCTTTGCTCTATGTCTTGTTACAAGTTTGTGTAAATTTAAGTAATTTTCACTTTCTCCTTACATCGTGGGATCCAGAGAGTCCCACATTTCTGAACAGTTGAAACTTCGAAATCTATCAGGAATTTAATATCGGTCTATGTTACGAGTACCTTCTATCATCTTGATTAAATCAATGTCAACATTTTAAAACAAACACCATGGTAAAGAATTAAGAACTAGAATCATTTCAAAAGCCTCTTTCATTTCAAGCAAGTGCTTTTTAACGAATCAAAATACCCTTAAATTATTTCTTGCTTGCGTTACACTTACCAAATTTAATTTCGCAAAGCATTGTATTTTCCATTCCTAAAGAGACTAATTGAGCAAGGTTGCGGTATAACAATTCCCATTGAGGAAACCACCAATGGGACTTATCCCGTATCACACAAAGTTTTATATTGTACGCACTACACTTTATAAACTTTACTGTGCTCACAAACCAGTATCAATTGAATTAATACATAATTAAGTTAGTTGTTCCCTCTGAGCTCTTCGACTTTGTTTCCTTTTTTTTGAAGTTAGGCAAGCAAAACTTTCTTCTTATATCCCCCTCCTCAAATGCTTCAAATTTCCGCCTCAACTACGTGCTAACTATGTGTAACTTTGTAAACTCTCCAGCTTTTCTTAATTCCCAAGTTGAGCACTTAAGCATGTTAAACTAGTTAAACAGTCACACATTCGTATACATTAAGTACTCTCTGAATAGCATTCTATAATACTCGTGCTTACTCATGTATTTACACCATGCCTATATGAAGAAATATATTTCATTCCAGGTGATGTAGAAGGCGATGAAATCAGTCTGCGTAAGGAAAACTTCTTAGATAAACAAGCTCCAAGAGACGCGGATATAGGTTGACAAATACCTATGTATATACAGTATTGTAATAAAGCCTATCAACGGAGGACTTAGCATACTTGCAGAGAATTTCTACCGCATAAACTTGGTACATAACATAACTTCCGGGCAAAAATCATCCAATTATCTAGAATAATACGGTTCCCCTGTTGTTAATCTATTGCCGTACAATATACAGCCCACAACAGTCTTGTCAAATAAAAAATAAAAAAGGAAAAGGAAAAGGAAAAGAAAAAAAACACAATAAAACGAAAATTGTCACCTTTTACGCTTGACTCTCTACAAAGGACACGGCTTCTTGGCAAGAAATGCCCCAAAAGGAAGGTTGAATTTACACACAGGTAACTACGAATACCATTCCCTGTTTCGTCCTTGTAAAATAATGTAGACCCTATTTTTATCCAAAGCACGAGTTTACGCACATTTAACATATATATGTCTGCCTACCTTTGTATTTACAGGGCATCCTTTGAGCCGGCCGCTAAGTTAGGCGAGAGAATTGGGATGTCATTAAAATGGATCAAATTGCTAACGCAAAGTAAGTGACTCGATAACTACCCCCATTAGAATTCGATTTGACTTTGTTGTTTTGTTTCGAAATTGAAATCTGTCAACGCTACGAAGATGACGGTGACAGGGAAGGAAACGATATCGGTAGGTAACCGGGATAGAACGGTGTTCTTGTTGAAATAAATCATTTGGAGAAAATGATGGCAAATGATAGGAAATGATGGAGAATAAGAAAAGGTTGTTCATCCTGTCGAAAGGCTACTGACCCGCTCTGTCAACAGAAATAATATTATCTTCTTGGTTAATTAGGGTTAATTTGGTGTTTACGACTACAACTCTTTCTAGAAGATTATTTCTGCGGGTTATGTAAATCTTACGCTTTAAAATAATCTATCTATGTACTTTAAAAGCGGTACATATGTAGATCCATGGTTCATATGTGGCATACCCTTATAATAAAAATATTTTGAGCCCAAAGAGAATATTAAATAACGAATGAATATTTTATTCCGTTCAATTAGTAAAATTTAAGAACGCTTGGTTTGAGAACAAAACTTGGTAAATGTTATACAGTGTTGTGCAAAACAAAAGCAACAAATTTAGCTCTCACTTATAAGTGGAAATATTTTCTTTCCTAATGATGTTACCAACAAAATTAAGAAATAGATTTATGTAATTATGAAAGAGAAACATGGTAATGTATTTTCGAAAAGAATAACAACTCGTACATAAGAAAATCATAACAAAAACCAGTATACTCGTATGTAATGTATGGCAGTGTGCAAAACTAAAGCAACAAATCTAATACTTTTTATAAGAGCCCTTCTTTTTAATAAAATCATCACATCTGTGTGGCATCGGATATATTAAATTTGAAATTGTGGTTTCCAGTATTTTTTGTCATTCAATTTTTAATGCTTGAAACAGTTCTCGCTTATTCATGAATTGTTCTCCAGCAACCCGTCGTTTTAGTATCCCGAAGAGGTTTTCAATGGGATTCACGTCCAGTGATCGTGCCGGTCAATCAAGAACTTTCACACCATAGTCTTTTAACTAATAAGAATCCTATTGTTGGATATCGAACAAAATTATATAAGAAAGTAAAACAAACGAGATTTCAAAAATTTCGTTGTAATTAAAATATATGTGTTTTATAAGATACAAATATGGTATACTTCCGTTCTGCTTGCTGTGCGACCAAAATCCAAGTGAACGAGGCAATCTTACATGGGACATCAGGAACCAGTGACTGACCACACACACAAACGAAATTTGCACCCACACGATGCAGCAAGTGTGCTGACCAGTGGTCAAACAAGTTTCTGCCTCAAAATAATATTGTGTGTGTGTGTGTGTGTGTGTGTAGAAAATCATACCATGGTTAATGCTGGTGGACTGTTGTTGTACTGCAACTGTACAAAGATGGTACTATTCTGGTGTGATTATGATGTGCAACGTCTTGAGACGGACGATACAGTGACTAACGAGAATTTTCAGGATATTGGTAGAACTGCGATTTTGACTATCGGGCGAATGAATGTTTCCTTTGATGTTCTGATTTTAGCCACTCGAACACGATTGACTGTGCCTGGGAACACGGCTTCGATTCTTCCGAGAAGCCATTTAGTAGGTGGAAGATTAGGCTCCTTGATGACAACTAGATCTCCGTCCTTAACATCCAGTTTGGTCTGCTGCCATTTAGGACGCTCTTGAAGTGTAGTGATATATCCGGTATGCCACATTTCCACAATCCTTGGACGCAGTTCCAATGTGTCAATCGATTTTCCGGTGTTTGAAGAAGGCTAGGTTCTGGAACTGTGGTTAACGGCTCGCCTACAAGAAAATGAGACGGTGTAAGTGGGTTTAAATCTTCATCGGATATAGAACACAAAGGACGAGAATTCAATATTGCTTCGATTTGAGTTAAGACAGTACATAACTCTTCAAATGTTAACACAATGACACGACGTAAATGAAGCTTAACGAAGCGTACCCCAACCTCCCATAACCCACCAAAATGAGGAGCAGATGGGGGAATAAAATGCCAACTGATTCCATCCTCATTGTGAGTTTGGGACATAAGTACTCCACGAGAGCCGCAGTCAACTTGATTCGATTCCGATTCAATATGGTGCCAAGACTTTCTAGGAATAGCATCGAGTATAGCGGCTGTCCTATTGGCTACAAATGTGCTCAAACAACGAGGGGGCGAAGACAACCAGTGAATAACAATCTCTGAGTCGCACCACGTTACAATGCGTGATATACTATTTGGTATTGATGACTTTACGAAGCTTAATAGCCTAGCTAATAATAGGGCACCACATAATTCAAGTCGCGGAATAGACACTGGTTTCAGTGGTGCAACTTTGGTTTCAGCCACAATTATATTTGTTTTAAACTCACCCTGTTAAGTTTTGAGGCGAGCGTACACCACAGCTGCATAAGCGACAGAGGAAGCATCACAAAACCCATGAATCTCAAATCCCTCAGAGTTAATTGATGATATATGCTAGGGTATCCGAATCCGTTCAAAGTGATGCAGTTCTTGTTTACATTTTACCCATTTTTTAGCAATGCTGGAAGGCAGCACATCATCCCAACTTAATCCTAGCTCTGACGACCAAAGCTCCTGAAATAGAATTTTAAACAAAACAACGGATGGAGACAAAAATCCCAATGGATCGAAAATACGGGATATCTCAGATAATAAACTCCTTCCCGTTGGTACAGAAGATTGAATTAATTTCCCGAGTTGAAAAGAAAATTGATCGATGGAAGGGTTCCAGAACATTCCGAGAACTTTTATGGTTTGTGATTGTTCTGGATCAATCCAGGAGAACTCACATTCGTCCTTTGGGAGGCGAGATAATAAAACCCAACAATTCGATGTCCATTTGCGGAGCTGGAATTTAGCTTTTGATAATAGCTCCACGAGTTCACGCTGTAATTTAATTAAGTCCTCTACTGTATCAGCACCAGTCATAATGTCGTCAACATAAACATCATTAAGTAGAATGCGAGAAGAAATTGGATATTGGACCTGGTAGTCTTCTGCGAGTTGCTTCAAAACCCTTACCGATAAAAAAGGAGCAGATGCAGTACCATATGTTACCGTGCGCAGCTGATAATGCTGAATCTCATCAGAAGGGCTTTTTTGCCAAACAATTCTTTGATAATTGATATCCTCGTCATCAATCCAAATTTGACGGAACGTTATCTGCTGTGAAGACAAACCGATAACGACGGAAACGTAGACAAACACCTAATAAATCGCATGGTGTGGTAAATAAAACTGCTTCCCGGGTGGGGTTTCAATATTCTGCGAAGAGATACGACACATGTGACCCAATGAAATATATTCCTGCATAAATGTAGAGTATGATCTATACAAGTCTGGATTCGTTTGGAATCTACGTTCCATTGCATGCAAACGAGAAACTGCAGATTGAAGGGTATTTCTGAAAGTTGGTGATGAAGTCGTAAATGGTAACCGAACTATGTACCTTCCATCTAATGACCGAGAAAATGTTTTTTGAAAGTGAAGTTCTGTTGGATCAGTGTATTGATTTTTCGACGGGCCAATTTCCTCAAGTTCCCAAAATTTTTGTAACAATACATCAATATCTAAAGTGGACTGCAACGAAGAAAGAGGCACGGATCCTGATATATTTTGGTCGAATATTTCTCCAGTGATAACCCATCCAAATGTTGTACTTTGAGCTATTGGTGTACCTATAGGATCTTTAATTTGCTCTCCTTTCAAAATACTCCACAATTTATCAGCACCTAATAAGATGTCAATAGGACTAGGCACACTGAAATTGGGATCTGCCAACTTTAATGTTGAGAACTGTGACCAAGTAAAAATATCAACCGGTTGAGAAGGAAGGTTCGAAGTCAATTTATTAAGGATGAATGCATCGAAAGTTAGGCTATCCGAAATATATCGCAGGTAGATTTGTAACGAAATGCACCCCTTGGTGTAGCCTGCGTCTGTTGTTGACAGACCGAGAATAGGAATGCGAGCATGTTTCCGACGAAGGCCTAATTTTTGAGCAAATGATTCAACGATGAATGATGCCTGTGAGCCGGAGTCCAACAAAACCCTACAATTCACGAAATTCCCTTGGTTGTCTTGAACTTTTGCCAAAATAGTTGGAAGGATAGTTTCTTTTCGATGACAGGGTTCAAGCGAGAGATTGTTTATAATGGAGTGGTTTTGATTGTTTGGGGTACAGTTATGCACGGTAGCTATAGATTGTGGTTCACCAGAATGATCAGGTGAAAGTGTTTTCTCAGACTCTAATGGGTGTACCAATGAATGATGATGCGATTTGCACACCTTGCAACGAAAAGTTGACCGGCATTTGTTTGCAGCATGCCCTACGCGAAGACAATTAAAACAGGGTGCTTTACTTTTCACGAAATTTCGACGCGAATGGATATCTAAGCCAACGAATTGAGAGCACTGTGGTAATATATGATCTCCTTTACATTTTAGACATTGTGTTTTGGTTAAAGATGATTCTGCAAGATGTGATTTGATTTGAGGCTTGTTCCGCGAAGTCACCGGACGAATTAGCGATTGACATGACTCTAGGGCATCACACCTCGATTGCAAAAAGGTGAGAAAGTCTAAAACACTGCAGTCGTCGCGCGTACCGATATGCTCAGCCTATGCTTACTTCGTATCGCCGTCTACTTTGTTGAGCAATAAGTATATTAACCACGAATCCCGACCCGAATGATCAACCGCTTTAAGTCCCCGTATGACTTCGTCCGCACCATCAGTCAATTTACGAAGCCCTTGCGCGTTACTTGTCTGAATCGACGGCAACGACAAAAAGGATGGTATATACGATTGAACAATCAAATGCACGCGATCGTATCTGTTTTCTAATCGCTTCCATGCTTCGATATAATTTGTGTCTGTAATCGGAATGTGTTTTATTAAGTTAGCTGCTTCATCCCGCAAAAACGATTTCAGGTAATGAAACTTTTGTGTCGCCGAGAGATTACTTCTATTGTCAACAGAACCCGTAAATAAGTCGCGGAAGGACGGCCAATCTTTGTAACTTCCCGAAAAGGGTGGCACAGTGATTTTCGGAAGATTTATTGAAGTCGCATTTGACGCGGAAGTGTTCAGCATTTCTAAGAAGGCAGCTTGCTGATCTGCCAGATGATCAACCATAAATTTATCTGGATCATTAACTACCGACTGTCTTTCACGAATAGCTTTCATAAGACTCGAATACGCTTTAAAATACCGATCTTCGTAATCACTAAACTCATTTTCAAGTTCATTAACTTCTTCTGCAGTTATTTCCCGAAGTAGTTCATGGTGCAACATATAAAAGTCTGTCCACGATTCATCTAATTTTTGTACACGAATTTCAAGCATTTCTATCGGAGTTTCTGAATTTATTGTTTCTATGAAGGTTGCTGCGCGAGTTAGCCGACCTTTTGCATTTCCCCATTTCAGTTTAAGGGAACTCATTGTTAAGAATCGATCCACTGGTTATTGATTAAATTCGAAAGGATTTTATTCAATTTAATGGAACCCCTAGCGAAGTGAAATGGACGAGTAAATTAGGATAATTACTAACACCGCCCTGCACACTTTGTCTATTTCAGAAGGTTCAAAATGTAATTCGGACTTGAAGGACCAAAACGTATGTTGGATATCGAACAAAATTATATAAGAAAGTAAAACAAACGAGATTTCAAAAATTTCGTTGTAATTAAAATATATGTGTTTTATAAGATACAAATATGGTATACTTCCGTTCTGCTTGCTGTGCGACCAAAATCCAAGTGAACGAGGCAATCTTACATGGGACATCAGGAACCAGTGACTGACCACACACACAAACGAAATTTGCACCCACACGATGCAGCAAGTGTGCTGACCAGTGGTCAAACAAGTTTCTGCCTCAAAATAATATTGTGTGTGTGTGTGTGTGTGTGTAGAAAATCATACCATGGTTAATGCTGGTGGACTTATGTTGTACTGCAACTGTACAAAGATGGTACGATTCTGGTGTGATTATGATGTGCAACATCTTGAGACGGACGATACAGTGACTAACAAGAATTTTCCTCGATTTGAATTTGAATCTTAAACACCTATACCACCTTCGAAATATGCTTCGGGTGAAGTGGCATATTCCATTCTGCATGGGGCATCATTTTTATCTCCATAATATTTGTATACTTAAAACGATCCACTATCCGTTCATTCTTGTGAAGGGACTAACACTATTGGCTGAGAAGCATGTCCACACCATCGCACTACCACCTCCATGCTTTGATGTAGCTTTGCAGTTCCGAGGATTCCGTTACTATCATTTCCGATATCTTACTGTTGATATACTATCCGAATTGACCACATTGAACTTAGAATCGTCGCTGAAACGGACAGTTCTCCATTTTTCTATGAACCCATTCAGATGCATTCTGGCGAAATTTAACCTAATACTTAAAAACAAGTTGCTTGGTTTACGTTTGTGCTTTCAATACGAGATTTTTTGGAAAATACCTTTTTTGCAAATGAATTTTTTTAAGCGTAGGCTTTTTTTGCAGAACTGTAACTTTTTAAGTCGTTTTCGATTGCTCGTCTTCGAACCGTAACTGGATGAACGGTTAAATTTAGTGATGTGACAATCCTTTGGGAAGTCACAAACGGGTCTTTTTTAATTAGACTACAAATTCTTCTGCCCATCTTCTCCGAAATTTTTCATGGTCAACCTCATAAAATTTACTGCAGTTACATATACCGTTGTTTTATACTTTTTAATTAGGCGAGAGACAGTGGATCAGTTTATATTGTATTTCTTGGCTATGGAAATTTGAGTCTCTCCATTAAAAAAATGTTCAATTATTTGAGATTTAATTTCATCAGCAAATTTATTTTAAGCCCTAGTTGTAGCTCCACCGACAAGAAAGATATCCGTTTGACAAATCAACGACTCACTTCCTTATAGGTAGGTAAGAATACGATAGAACACGAAAATGTACTGCTATCTTTTTTCTGTAGTTTTTGAGAAATCAAAAAATTGTTGCTTTAGTTTTGCACACTGCCATATATTACATATACTGGTCTTTGTTCTGGGCTAGATGAGCCGAGAATTAATTTTTCTTAGTTGGAGAAGGAGTCTCCGAACGCTTAGGAAATGAAACACGTAAATTGTTAATTTATTGACCTTGGCTGCAAACCATGTTCTGGGCTAGATGAGCCGAGAATTAATTTTTCTTAGTTGGAGAAGGAGTCTCCGAACGCTTAGGAAATGAAACACGTAAATTGTTAATTTATTGACCTTTATTGAGGAAGAGCTGAATTCAACTGGTCAATCTGCTCTACGCACTAACCTCGTAATCTCTGTACCTTATAAAACAGCTGGTTTTTCTTTACATTGGTACGTATATGGTCATTGACCCTGCTTTGCATTTTATGTGCCATACTGTTTATTTATAATGCACTAATATTGCTACGTTTGTTAACAATGCCCCCTACTTTACATTGTGGGAACGGGATGGCTCCATCGCTGATTGCTCTCTCACTTCATGTGTTGACAGCACTCCCATTTGATTGAAGGTGGTTGGAGTGACCCTTTCCCAGTCCCTTGTGGATTTAGCGTAGGTGTGAGTGAGTCAGCATGTTCTTTGACCTGCTGCCTGTCATTCTTGTCACAGTTCGGCAGATCATTTCTGGTTTGTGGTATTTTGTTGCGTTGCAAGATATTTTGTGGCGCCGCGTATATTTCGTTCGCGCTGCAAATGCCATGCCCAAGAAGTGGAAGTGTGTGTTGACACCCCATCATGACGTTTGCACCACAGCGATGGAAATATTGGTGGGAACCAACAGTCTTTGTTATGATTTTCTTATATACGAGTTGTTATTCTTTTGGAAAATACATTACCATGTTTCACTTTCATCATTACATAAATCTACATTTTAATTTTTTTGAAAAGATCATTAAGAAAAAATATATTTCCACTTATTTGTGAGAGCTAAATTTGTTGCTTTTGTTTTGCACAATACTGTACATATAAAGGACTTCATAGCAAATCACGTTTTTCATATCGCTTGTAACCCATTTTAAGCCGCGCCAAAAAAAAAAAATTTCTAAAGAATCCGAATCCGTTGTCGAAAAAATTCTACCTGTGATAGTTTCGGTAGGTGAGACTGTTCGAAAAGTCGAACAATGGCCGCTCGCTATGAGTACGTACCACACAGAAAAGCTTTAAAAAGAAAAAAAATTTAAAAGAAATGTTTTAATAAGTCAGTTAAGTAATACAACATGTAATTTTTATTTAACAACTATTTTTTTTCCATTTATGGTGTACAGCAAAGCAGTTTTTTAGATGCAAGTGCACTTGGCAATTTTTGCACATTCTCGTAGTGGGTTTGTGGCAAACCTTGCAGCGACGAGCCTTTTTGTTGGTCTCTGCTATAAGATGATGCTGGCCAGAGACACGGGGAATACGAGAAGATGAGGCTAGTTTATCAGTGAAGGTGTCTTCATCCTCGGAATAAGGTGCAATTGGAATATCCTCCGTCTCCACCTCATCCGATGTTAGCAATAAATTTGACACGAGGTCAACTTGGAAACCCAGCTGTGAGCTCCTAGTTTCCAGGCATTGACAACGGCAGACTCAAGAATATGCAACCAAAGTGGCCACCACGCTTTTTTGATCTAATCAAAACGCGATAATTGGAAACTGCGTTATCGTGCAGATCTACTCAACCCATATAGGAATTGTAGTTTTTTTTATTATAAACGATTGCTGTACAATAATTTAGCCCGTAAAATTTGATAGCAATGTCACCTCACTTCTGTCTTGCCAACGGCAACAGTCAATCTTATTTGCTTTATCGAATCTAGCATCAATTTCACATAGAAATACAATTAATACAAGATTGTGTAATATTTATTGCGTGGTCATGGAAGCTTAAATTACCTTTCGGCGATGCTTTGTCTGTTTTCAAGTCTGGAGCAGGCTTTCCTAAGGGATTACTGTGCACAGTTCCGGAGGCACAAATCAGTTGATCCCTCAATAGATACATCAGGTAGTGCGATGTGAAAAAGTTATTAAAATATAACTGATGTCGTTGAGGAAACTCCAAAAGACTGGTCATATGCATCACAACAGAGGACCCTAGTCCGAGATTCTTGTCATATTGATCGGAAGCTCCACCATATGGCATCAATTGAAAAACATAACCGGTCGAAGCAGCCATGCATCAAATTTTGTATCCTAATTTTACTAGTTTATTTTTTAAATACATTTTGCAGCTATGACGTATAAAATAGGGAAGTTCTTCAAAAACGCAAAATTGGAAATTCAAAAGAATACGAACTTTGGTGTACTCGTACTTATCGTTTTTTTTTAGATTATTACTAGGCTCGCCCATCGTTGAAATTCAACGATTATCGAATTTAGCAATTTAGAAATCGATTTTCGGTGGAAATAACCCTTCTTCTTCCCACTTTAATAAAAAGCGTTCCCTCTCTTTCGGACAATCTTCCTGCCCACGCCCATGTGAACAGGTACTAACAAATACATAACATGATTTATTCCCCTGCTATGTGAACGCTCTTTCTTCTTTACACAACTTTTCTATTAATCCATACATATGTACAATGTTG
Source organism: Volucella zonaria (assembly GCA_963966105.1). Classification (NCBI taxonomy): domain Eukaryota; kingdom Metazoa; phylum Arthropoda; class Insecta; order Diptera; family Syrphidae; genus Volucella; species Volucella zonaria. The sequence goes on along the minus strand of OZ014530.1, from coordinate 86,391,538 downwards.
TTGAACCGAACATGCATGCGCGTTGCAAATACACAACACAAAAGCAACAGCGCTTGTACATAACGGAAGTGTCGTCACTCGTCACTCATCACTCGTCACTCGTCACTCGTCACTATGTTTCTCTTTTTTTCATTTTATTTAGTCTCTATCCCACTTAGTTAGGAAACTCTTCTGCAATCGTGTATTGACTCTCGCAGTCGCAAACTTACATAAAAAAACAGAAATACATTTCATAAGTCAAAGCAGTCAAGCAAATTCCTTATGAACCACATGCACAAAAACGATTCGACTATACGCTTATCCCTAGAATCTTTCCTTTTCTTGACCATTGACTTTCAAAGGCGAGCAGACTTTTTTTTTCTGCCATGTTGAAAAATAACCTAATTTTTTAAATGTGTTTACCAAGGTTCTACTCAACCGTTTGACAAAAAAAAATACATTCTGCACATCTACGCGAAATTACCTTTCCAATGGTATAAGTATCATGCCATTCGGTTGGGTACAACGGTGTAAAAGTGTACGACAAAAATGGGCAGCGCGTATTTATATATAGATTATCGGCGAAATGGAGATATTGTTTTATTTTTCGAAACAATGCACATGATGTGGTCTGTTTCACGATTGCCGATGCAGGTGTTAGATTTGTTTACCAATAGTTGTTTATTTGTGTTAAGTTATTATAGCCTGACAAAATTAATATGCCAATAAATCTTTAAAAAAAAAACAGTGTTGAATGATTGGGCGAATTGCGCATCATTGTGTTGCATAGCGTATCGCTTTGTCTTCATGACCATCAGCTCACACATCTCATTATCAAAGAAACAGAAAAATATATCGTAATTTGTTCTGCAACTTATGCTGAATGGAAAGTTTCAGAAACTCCAGCGGCTCCGGATTATTTGAAATTCCAAAATCTAGTAATCTTGTCTAAATTACTTTTTTCCATTGTCGAGCTGAGAAGGCTGTAGGTAATTTGAAGTTAAGTAAAACCGCATTGCCGGATGGTTCAACGTCAACAGGATCAGTATTGCGGGCAGATCACCGAGTTATTTGTGTTATTGCAGAAGTACGAGTATCATCAATGAGGTTAGACGATTTTTTGCGATCTTTACGCATTTCTACTTCGAATACGCCTGCCATATTTTTTCCAAAGATTCCTCGCTATTTAAAATTTCATCGTCAATATTTTCTTCATCGGTAATTTTATCAAACGTCTCTGGTGGAATAGCAGTTTAAAGTTTTTTTTCAGTTTGGCAACTGTTTCATGTTCAATAATTCTTCTAATACGAGGGTTTCCGACCGAACAATGATACAAGACATTTTTTCTCAATTTTTTTTTTTTATTTTTCTACACAGCCTCCTTGTAACTCTACTTCTCCCAGCGATGCTCCCATCTCTCTAACCCGTCCAAATAGTACTTGGCGTTTTAGCTCCTCATTTGACGAAAATCAAAGGGAGGGAGCTTGGGGCTAGATCTGGTGAATAAGGCGGATAGTCAAGCAGTTCAAACCGTAATTCATGGATTTTCGCCATGGCAACCGCTGAGGTGTGAAACGGCGCGTTGTCTTGGTGAAACAGGATTTTCTTTTTCTGCAAATGCGGCCGTTTTTCCGCAATTTTTCCCTTCAGCTTGGCAGTAATGATGCGTAATATGCTCCTGTAATGGTTTTTCCTTTTTGAAGATAATCGATTAAGATAACTCCTTTACTACCCCAAAAAATAGTCGCCATCACTTTCCCAGCCGAAAAAATTTTTTTTGCTTTTTTTGGAGCCGGCTCGCTCTTTGCAGTCCACTGTTTTGACTGAATTTTTGTTTCGGGCGTATAATGGTGTATCCAAGTTTCATCTACAGTAATTAATCGGGGCCAAAACTGCGTCTAACCTGCACCAACAGCGTTGGAAATGTTCATTCGAACACGTTTTTTGTCTGACGTAAGCAAACGCGGCACCCAACACGCGAACAGTTTTCTCATGCCTAAATCTTGATTTAATATGTAACAAACACGTTCTTTGGACATTTTCATAACCTCTACTATTTCTCTCACTTTAATTCGGCAGTCGTCTAACACCATTTGGTGAACTTTAGCAATGTTGTCGTCAGTGGTTGCAGTTTTTGGACATCCCGAACCTTCATCTCCCAAGCTCTTACGGCCACGTTTAAATTCAGCTGCCCAAAATTTCACTGTGGTAAATGATGGTGCAGAGTCCCCATACACAGAGTCCAACTCATTTTTGATTTGCGTAGGCGTATTGCCTAGGCTTCCAGAAGCCTAGTTTCATCGTCTGTAAAAGAGATCAATTAATGTACGCATTTATAGGTTTATTATACTCGTACATATCAGGACGAGGAACACATAATAGGGGTTCACCAATCAGGAAGTGAGCCGGACTAAGTGCTATTGGATCCATATCTTACGTGGGCCACATCGGTCGTGAGTTTAGTAAGGCCTCTATTTGTGTACGTACGTCAGTTTATGGTCCTTGATGACTCGTTTTATATGATATTTGACGGATTTTATTCATGCCTCCCACAGTCCACCGAAGTGTGGTGCTAAAGGAGGAATAAACCGCCATGCGAACTTATCTGTGGAAAGATGATCGACGACTGCATCGATGTGTTGTTGAGTTAAGAGAAGCTGGAACATTTCATCAAGGCTGCGCTTTGCCCCATGAAAATTTGTTGCATTGTCGCTCCAGATTTCTGCCCGCGGCAAATCGATCAAGAGCGGCAAGAAAAGCGGGGGTAGAGAGGTCTCCTACCAATTCCACATGGATCGCCTTGGTGGTAAAGCACACAAACAGAGCTATATACGCCTTAACGAATTTAGGATTTCTTCCTCTGGCAAGACATAGAGTTATCGGTCCCGCATAGTCTATTCCAACCTTACTGAACGGACGCGCAAAACGGACTCGTTCTGCCGGCAGATTACCCATAAGTTGACCTTGAGCAAACTTTCGATAACGGAAGCACGACACACATTTGTGAACAACCTTACGTAAAAGATTTCGGACACCGATTATGTAATATTCCTGACGAAGTATGGCAAACATTTGAGATGTGGATGCATGTAAGTACCTTCTGTGTATATTTTCGACTAGTTGTTCCGCGAACCGAGTATTTTTGTCAAGAATAATAGGATGTTTTGTTGCATAGTTTTCATCTGACTCTTCAATACGACCACCGACGCGTAAGACCCTTTGATTGTCTAAAAACGGCGTGAGGGATGCCAGTTTATTTCCCCTTCGTAATGGTTTTAATCTCTGAAGAAAAACTAATTGATTGGTAAAACTTAACGAGTCTAGTTTTTGCATTTAACAGTTTTTCGGATGTTAACGATTGTTTTCGCCTAGAGGCACTGCCGACGCGTTCGTTTGGGATAAATCGAGTTACATATGCGAGTACGCGAATTGATTTAATATAGCGAGAAGAGTTATTTACAATGTTTTCAAATATGCTAGTAGGTTCCATCCTCGACACTAGTACATGTGCGGGTTTTCTTGTTCGTTTTTCGAAATCACTGGTAGGTATGTCATCTAAAGTATAATTAGAACAGAGCCAATTTGAGTGTTCATCTTGAATCCACGATGGACCAAACCACCACAACTCATTGTTTAAGAAATGAGAACTTGGAATACCACGGGAAGCACAATCAGCGGGGTTTTGCTGTGATCGTACGTGATACCATGATTCTCTGGGTATAACAGCTAATATTTCCGCCGTACGATTTGCGATAAAAATCGACCACTTTTTTGGCAACGCTGACAACCAGTGAAGGACAATTGCAGAGTCTGTAAAAGCATAAACTTTATATTGTAAAGACGTTTTAAGTTTGTTGAATAAACGACAGAGTAAAACTGCTCCGCAAAGTTCAAGACGGGGGAGAGACACGACCTTTATAGGAGCAACCCTGCTCTTAGCGGCAACGATGATACTAGACACATTTCCGATTGAATCTACACTGCGGTAGTACACGACTGCCGCGTACGCGTCGAGAGATGCGTCACAAAACCCGATAAACTCCACATTAGCTTTAGAAGCCCAGATGATTCTTGGTATATTTAACTTTTCAAGGACAGGTAGCTCAGCGCAAATGGATTGCCATTGATTAGAAAGATCCGGTGACACAATGTCGTCCCACTCATATTTTTTGCGCCATAGTTCCTGGAATAAGATTTTGATAGATATGACGACTGGAGTAAGAAAACCCAGGGGGTCAAATACTCTCGATGACTCTGAAAGTATATGACGTTTGGTAATTGATGAGCTTTGTTTTAGGTTGATTTTATAAGAAAAAGAATCCCTTGCAGGTGACCACTGCAAGCCAAGCAGTTTAACTGAATTGTATTCCTCGAATTCCCGCGGAGATAGTTCACGTTGGTCTTCCAGCAATTAGTCGTCCACTTTCGCAGATTGAAAACGCCTGAGTGGAGAAGGTTTACTAGTTCTGAACGAAGCGAAGTTATTTCCTCCACAGAATCTGCCCCAGTCATCACGTCGTCAATATAAAAGTCGTTGAGCAACACATTTGATGCACGCGGGTAAGCTTCGATGGAATCTTCTGCCAACTGGCGCAGAGTACGAACAGCTAAGAAGGGCGCGCAAGCTGTTCCATATGTAACAGTTAATAACCGATAGTGTTTCAAAGGTAGATCATTCGATTTTCTCCAAAGAATGCGTTGGAATTCAGCGTGCGGTGAAGTTACCCTTATCTGCCGAAACATTTTTTCGATATCCCCAGAAATTGTATACAGATGGCGGCGGAATGCAATACAAATTGAAAAAAGGTCTCGCTGACATGTATGACCTACCAGAAGCGTATCATTAAGAAAAAGGTTGCCATCCGACTTAATAGACCCATCAAAAACCACTCTCACTTTCGTCGTACTACTGTCATTTTTGAAAACGGCATGATGGGGTAAATAGTAACACCTTGTAGAACATAGATTAAGCTCGTGCTCTGGTACCTCCTCCATATGGCCTAGCTGCATAAACTAACATACTTCTGCTTCAAATATGGGTCCGCTGCAAGTTTACGTTCAATGGAGAGAAAACGTTTAAGAGCAATGTAATAACTACCTTTGAAATCCACTTCCTGATCGGGTTTGAAGGGCAGTTGTAGTATACATCTACCATCACGTAAACGAGATTGGGTTTTGCAAAATATATCTTCAGCGCGTTGATCATCAGGTGACAAACTAGGTTCTTGGTAAATTTCCTCAAGACGCCAAAAACGCTCAAGGTCGAAGGAATGCGTTGTGTCTAAATGAGTACACAATGCGTTGACAGATCGAACTGAAGTGAAGTTATCCATTTTACCGATCACTACACTCCCAAATATAGTTGGAATAAGATCAGGTATTCCTTACTGACTTCGAACAGGAGCACCGTTAATTATGCTAAAAATTTTATCTGCACCTACTAGAATGTCGATATGTCCTGGTACACTAAATTTGGGGTCTGCCAATTCAAATTTGGAAAAAGAATTCGGATTGTTAATCGTCAATTCAGAAGCAGGAATCAGGGATGTAAGTTTCGAAACGATGTACTCGTAGCAAGATATATACACAAAATTATTGGAGAAACGAGAATATAGTCTGAGAGCTGTTATCCCATTTGTAAAACCAGCCGACGTTGACCCAACACCTACGACAGGTATACGAGTAGGTTTCCGAATAAGACCCAACCGTTGCACAATTTTCTCGGTAATGAAGGACACTTGCGAACCAGAGTCTAGCAACAACCGAACACTTTAAAGGATTCCCTGATTACGAGTATCATGAGTTTGGGCTATTGTCTCATCAGCACCATCGGTAATTTTGCGTAAGAGTTGCACGTTCGCAGAATTCATGGAGGGCATCGATAAAAACGATTGGATATGAGATTGGATGATTAAATTAGACCGGTTATATCGTTGCTCTAAACGCTCCCACTCGTCTACATAATTAGCGTCAGTAACAGTTATATGGCGGATTAAACCATATTAAATATTGGAATTTTTGTATTGGAGTTAAATTGGATTTAGAATCTACTGAGCCGATAAAAAGATCACGGAAACATGGCCACTGCTTATAGTCACCGGAAAATGTGGGAATGTTTATTTTTGGCAACGCAATAGAATTTGGTAACAGCAGGATTATTAGCTTTTTGCCGCTCGCGAATGGCCTTAGTAAGGTTTGAATGAGTCAAGAAATACTTGGACTCATAATCGGCAAAGTCGTTTTCCGTATCTAAATCACCATCCGTAATAAGTTCTAATAATTGATTTTGCAATAACACGAATTCCGACCACGTTTCTTCTAGTCTATTACGACGTATTTCTAGGAGTTCAAGGGATATACTTTGATCTATTATGTTTGCAAATGTTTCAGCCCTAGTCAAGCACCCTTTTAAATGACCACGTTTCATTTTGATTGAGTTCATTTTTTTGTTTTTAGATACGAATGCACAATATGTATTTTTAAAAGCGTCCGAACCAGAGAGAAAAAAAACGAAATCGTCACGATTATTCTCGAGCGCTTAACTAGTATCAACTAATGGGATCACGTACATACATATATACTTCATTTTAATATCACACCACTCGTTTCACAAGATTATTTTCACATGCAAATCAATATTGTTCAATAAGAGTAAATAATAATTAATGATATTAGAATGCACTATTTCTGTTCAAAATTCGGGCTAGAAGGACCAACAATGTTGTATATAAAAAAAGAAAAAGGTTCGACGAAAGATAAATTTTTATTTTAAGAAAAAACGTTATAAATTTAATTTATTGATAACAAATACAACCTGTTCCTTTGGTGGTTCAGCAGCGAAAGAGAACGATGTTATCATAAAATTCGAGATTAGTACTTTAAGAATATGAAGATCAAAGAAGAAGAAAATAATCGATAATCTATTACATATATGTGTATGTACATTTAACATATGCTACTACAATAATGAGAATGAAAATTCATGTTAATTCGTTAATTGTAAATAGTGTGATGTATACATAGTTTGGCAATGAGAAACAATAATAACAAATCTCAATTCAAGTAATAGTTAAAGAAGTTAGTAAATGTTTTATACAATATAAAGTTAGAATAAATTTAGTAAAAGTTCCAAACAACTAGCATTCACTAGCTTTTTTGACGAGTGGCGCTATCTTTACGTTGCGGTCGGAAACTTTTCAGACAATCCTCGTATATCACCAACACACGAAAAATTACGGCTTTGGAAAACAGCGATACCGCTGGGGTTGGATTCATCCAAGCAAATATCCATTTCCGACTTAAACATACAAATTAATGCACAGTAGCTATCACAACATTTAAAAAAAAAAACTATTTTGTTATATTTACCTACTTACAATCGAATTATTCTGCAAATGATCACGAGAATTCAAAATTTTAAATGCTTATGCATACAGTGCACAACCGTTTAGTTTTAAATGCATTTTATTTTCTTAATCATTAACTCTTACATACTAACAAAAAATGCTTAAATGCTAGCTTAAAATTACTTAACAACCTTATACTAACTTACTGGCCCCACACAGGCGCTCTAAGCTACTCTAAATTCTTATATTTATGTCTTTCGACTTTATTAACATTTTACTTAGGAATATTTATTTTCTATACTTAAGGCTAAGAAAAAAATTGTTAACAAAAACTTAGCATACGGACATAATTTTTTATTTTTTATAAAATCTTAATATCTAACTTAAAATAAGCCTTAGTCTACCTAACCTATATACACAATACACACATATATACACATAGACACTATACACAATTACATACATATACTAGTATATACCTTTATATATACTAATATATATATATATTTCTTAAGTGCTAACCTAAACCTATGCAAGCTGGCCATCGCTATTTACAGAGCAAATAGATTGGTCAGCTCTGCCTCATTAGTGAGGCTGGTCCGTAATTGACGGAAACGACGACGACGAAACATCTTCTCCATCATTCAACCACCAGAAATGCTGGTGCTGCCGAACGACATCCCTCTTATCGCGATTCCCCACCGCCCTACTGAACCTGAGACGATCCACACTGCCGTGTGCGACTTCTCTGTTGTAGTTGAGTCGCCTGTCCCCAGCTTTCCGAGCGACATGGAAGATTAACGGGACCGCTGATCTATCCTGGATCAACCCTATCTGATCTAGGTAGAGGAATGCTTCCGGTGGAACGAAGCCGTCAGAGCGCACACTCTCGTGGTAAAGGTAGTTGGGGTAGTAAGCCCCATATATCAGGTTATTCGTCGAGGTCATTGCTCTTGCAATGTGCCTTCGAGTCAGCTTAATTACGAAGTTGTCCACTCGTATTAGGTTCGCCCTGTTGTAAAGGACCTCATTACGATAAAATTTTTTGTACTCCGACTCTGGTGTTCTGTACAAGCGAAGGCAAACCCTAAGGCAAGCCCTCTCAAACACCCGAATCTTTTCCATTAAGCTTGCTCGCACATTGAACCACACGGGACAACCAAATACCAGCATGGGCCTGATAAGGGCCATGTAGCAGATTACCTTTACCCTCGCATCGAGTTGGCTGCTATAAAACAGTCTCAACCGTACTTAAATGGATTTCACAAGAGAATGAAAACAAAACAAAATCTAAAAATTACACACACTAAAATTTACCGTAATCTACATGCCGCGACAAGTCTGCTAGCCGTTAAATTTAAAATTGTGTTGAGTGTTAAGTTGTGGCGAGCGGCCACTGTTCTACTTTTCGAACAGTCAACTTCGCTTATCTTTTCTTTTTCTTAATTAACTATTTTTGAACATCATGAATAGTTTCTATCGATATTTAGATTTAATTTATTCGTAGATCTTACTGATTTCTGCCAATCGCAATTATTTTTTTCCTGAATGCCAGCAAAACGAACTATACACGTAATCTTGCATCTTAAATTTTGTCATAACTGTGATTCAGCATAATAAAATTCCTTTTTGAGATCAGGCAAAATTTACTGTTCGAAAACTCGAACAATGGTCTAAAAAGTACTAGATAAAGGCTCTAACATGGCCTCTGGTGATTGTTAAACTTTACTTACCCTACTCGTAATATACCTTATGCATTGTCCATCATGAGCCAGAATTTTGTGGGGAGTTGATGTCTGGAGCCTGACACTATATTTGTCTTCGAAAAATTCCTTAGATCAAAACGCATGCAGTCTTTGATAACTTCTTTGCCTACTCGAATTACAGCCGATACGTCTCGTGAATTTTTGAAAAATCTTGGCGAAGTATTTCCATTATTTGTATACATAGTTTTGGCGATTAACCCAAGTTGTTTCTGTAATTCCTTTTTTGTTTTCGCCTTTCCTTTTTTCGGCTTCCTTAAAATCTTTTAGTTTTAAAATTAACTCCATACATCTTGTTCTTGCGTGTTTTGCGGAAATTCCAGATTCATGATATGTATTGAAAGCTCCGTATCAATTAAGTACTCATTAATATAGTACATAGTCTAAGTAATAATTATATCAGGTGCGCAACTAAGATGAATATGCAATTTTATTGTGAAGTAAAATGGTTACAAATGAGTCGTTAAAACTATTGCCCATTGCTAGCTACAACTTTTTCTTATGTCTCTGGCAGAGCTCGAATACTGTTACAGTAAAAGTGTTCATCTTTTGAGGCTATCCACGAATCAAGCCATTTTTTTGATGTCTTCATATGTGCGGAACTGCGGACCAGGCAGATCATGTGCCATCGAACGGAAAAAGTAATAATCGGACGGCGCAATATCTGGGGAATATTGCGGGTGGGGATTAATTTCCCATTTGAGCATTTCCAGGTACGTTTTAACGGGTTTGGCAACGTGAGGCCGAACGTTGCCATGCTACAGAATCACTTTTCCGTGCCTCTGCTCGTATTGTGGCCGTTGCTCGCGTCAATTACATCAGTTGAAGTCGGTACCCCAGTGATGGTTTCGTTCTGTTTCAACAGTTGAACAGTTCAGCACCGACTTGGCCCCACAATATACACAGCATAACCTTCTCAGCGTAAATATTCGGCCGAGCCGACAATGTATAAGCATAACCGGGCAGTCCCCATGACTTTGTTCACTTTGAGTTTCTGTAATTAATCCATTTTTCATCACCCATCACAATACGATGAAGAAAACCCTTCTTTTTTACCGCTGCAGTTGTTGTGAAAAAATGACGTCAACGTCCCTTGGCTTCGAATCATTCCCAAAGCATGCAATCGCTTGGAAATGGCTTGACGGGCAGCAGAAGCAAGCTCTTCTTGCGTTTGGCACGGATCCTCATCGAGCAATACCTCCAATTCAGCGTCTTCGAAGGATTTTGGCCTTTCTTCATGCGGGCGGTTGTCAACATCGAAATCACCGTCTTTCAAATGACGGAAGCAATCAAGGCACGGTGTTTCACTTAGAGCACCATCTGCGTTAACTTTTTGGAGCTCTCGATGCACTTCAGTCGCCGTTTTCTTCGGATGAAAGAAAAAAACAACACTTTGGGAAAGGGACCTTAACTTATGTTACATGAACAAAGTATTCAGCAGAGCGGTTTTAGTAAAAAAGGTAAAAAAAAATCGATTTTTCGGTTACTATCGATTCTGATGCAGAATCTTGTGTTGTATAAACTACAGTAGTCGGATTAATTGTTTTAATTGGTGGCATCTCTATCTGTTTCACTCACATTAGTCGAAATGGCGTATTTATCCGTCTCAATCACGACGTCACTGTCTGTCTCGCTCACACTTGGTACTTATTTTAACTTATTAAAAAGAATTAACTATGAATCGGGTTTCCCTAATAAAATATTTTTTTTGTCCTCAATTCAGCGTTAGTCTAGCAAGTGTCATACCATTTTGGAATCCAGACTAAATACGCCGTCTTTTAAAGTTGCTTGCCAAAATGGCACAGTACATTTTTTTGTCAGTACAGTCAGTTCAAATTGGGTGATTAATGATTTACATGGATGGAAGAAAAAGCAATATTTTAGTTAAAACGGATATAGTTATGATTAAATTTTGGACCGTAATTTACAGAACAGTTACTCAGGGTTACGTGGCAACAAAAAAATCAAAGAAAAGTCAGGATTTAAGGTCACAGTACTTGAAAGATCGTCACAGGGTTTCAGATTTCTCGATATTTTTTGAGTCCCAATAATTTTAAAAGTACATGACTTAGATTTTTTTTTATAATTTTATGATAACCGACACCACTTGACCTATCACCCGTTTCTGGCTTGACGTTGATTTTTGGGACACCCTGTATGTAATGAAAAGTGCTGACCCGAATTTTCTTTCTTGCTGTACTCCATAAAACGTATACTCATGATTACTATATGACTTTTGCTTCTTAACTTTGAAGCTTCAATAGTTTTCGGGTAGTTTTCAAACTACTTTAGAATGTGTTTAAAAATGACTGGGAATTAATGGAATCTCACCCTCGTTTACCTGATTTTCTAAAAGCGAGATCCTCTGAACTGCGCCAATTACAAAAGAATCAGTCTCTTTAACATAGCATCCAAAATCTTTTCTATAGTACTTTTATTTAATTTATTATTTATCAATTTACATCTATGTTCTATGTAATAAAGTTTACATAATAAAATTATTCGTAATGTTATTGAATACACTGCAATCTATAGTTCTCGAAGAAATGGAGTCGAAAGCAGATATTTTTATTTTGCAAAACCATAACAAAACATATGTACGTACATATATTTATATATTTCAATTCATTAAGATGGAAAATTTTTTCTGGAAAAAAATGTTTCCTTTTTTAAAGTTTAAAAGTATTTATAGATAATAAAACTATATACATACATATACATATATTATAATACATGGTAAAAAACGAGAAGTAACTAACTAGTGGCATACAGCAAAACATCGATATCCTTATAATTTAAATTAAATAACCATAACTTTATATTTAAAAGAAAATTAATTTATTTCTGATTTTTCTTATATTATGCGGCAAGATATGGAATACCCTAGGGGCAACAGATATAAAAAAATTAAAAAGAACGATAAAAAAAAAATTAAATTAAACAATAACGGTGTGAGATATAAAATTGATTTTGGATTTATTTTGGAGCTACGTTTACGCCATTATAAGTGGAATAGCACACCAGTTAGATGGCCACCTTCAAGCGGTCGGCCCAATTTTCAATGACTTGGCCCAATAGGTGCGGCGTTATTCCGGCAATAGCGTCTCGAATGTTGGCCTCGAGCTCGTCCAAAGTGGTTGGCTTATTAGCGTAGACTAAGAACTTGACATAGCCGCAGAGAAAATATTCGAGTGGTGTAAAATCGCATGATCCGTGAGATCACCCAGTCGCCAAATTTCTCCTTCACAACATTGAGCTTTGCATCGCTTGTATGGCATGTAGCGCCATCTTGTTGGAACCACAGCTCAGACATATCGATGTTGTCGAGCTCTGACCACAGAGAGTCGGTTAACATCGCTCTATACCTGAGACCATTTGGCGGCAACGATGTCTCCCTCCTCATTTCGCAAGACATAAGGTCCGATGATGCCGCCATGTGAAAAACAGCACCAAACAGTCAATCTTTTTGAGTGCATTGATGCTTAGCCCAACACTAACGGATTGTGTTCGCTCCAATAACGGCAATTTTGCTTGTTGACATAGTCGCTGAGCCAAAAATGGACCTCGTCCGAGAAGATGATGTTTTGGCCAAAATCCGGATCTCCGGCCAACTCCGGCCCAATTAGCGAACTCACGGCGTTGTCTATGGTTGTCCGGCTTCAATTCCTGCATCAGCACAATCTTATACGCATGTTAGCTCAAATTCAACTGCAAAATAAGCCGGGTTGACTCTCTGACGATGTCCAGTTTAACTAATCGGCGCCGAATCGACTTTTCTAAGTCTTCTTCGATACTGGCCGCTACGGCGGCTATGTTTTCTTCATTTCGCACCAATCTCTATCTGGTTGGTGGCTTAAGATCCAAAAGAGTGTACTCACGGTGCGATGAATTAAGTGTACACCGAAGAGATGATGACGACCGACCTCACGACGAATTTCACGAATTTACAGCTGAGCCGGAATTTCGAAAATACAGGGTGACTTACTCGAACTCCATCTTTTTAAAATGCTATTATTTTTTTATTTTTTGATAAATTTTATTGTGCCAAAGCAAAAAATGTTGGAAAATACATCAATTTTCAAATTGTGTCAGTGGTTTTCAATATGTCCACCTTTGGCGCGAATAATGGCCTTGAGACGGCCGATGAAAGCATCGCAGTATTCCCGACGAAGTGTTTGTTTGAGGTGGTCCAAACTTTGGTATGTTTTAGTGCCAACCTTCTTCTTCAAAATATACCAGACAACGAAATCCAACAGATTTGCATCCGGAGAATTTGCACTCCATTGTGTCGAAGAAATGAAGTGTGGAACATTGTTTTTTAACCAATCTTGGTTAATGCGCGCTTTGTAAGACGGTGCAGAATCTTGTTGAAATATCCACGGTCTCCGACCGAAATGATTGTTTGTCCAAGGCTTCAATACTGCCTCACGGTATACGATCGCATTAATTTTAACGCCACGGTCCAAAAATACGAGCAGAGAGCGACCATCGGCGGTCATGGCGGCCCAAACCATCACCATCGCTGCTGCCTGCTTTCTGGTGGCCGTCCGAAGGTGTAAATTTTCGAAGGATCTCTCTGGCAAGTAAACTCGGTCAATTTGTTTGTTGACATATTGCTCGATAACAAATGGCGACTCATCGGAAAAAAACAAATTCGGCAACTCACCACTTTCGTGCAAGCGTAGCAACTCTCGACTTTCGACTCTAACTTCTTTCTGTTGAGGTGTAAGATCGTGTGCTTTTTGGAACTTCAATGGCTTGAGCTCAAGCTCATTTTTCAGTATGTGTTGCATCCGTTCCAACGATATGTTGAGCTCACGAGGCATTTTTCTTCCACTTCGAAGCGGATTTCGCTCAATTCGAACCTTCACTTTCCGAACCATTGCTGCCGATGTTGCTGTTTTTTTATGACCACCTCCATAGCGTTTTGCAACGCTGCCAGTATCACGGTAACGAGCTATGGTTCGAGACACAAATGATTTATTCACGTTGAGGTGCTGGAGGGCTCTAACGATAGCTACTTGTGGTTTTCCAGCCAAATATAAAGCAATCACACTATCACGTTTGAATTCCATCGCGGATAAAAATTTTCCAACACAACCGAGACCCAAATCGTTTAAAAGACTTGTAAATAATAAAATTATCTGTCATGTGTCAAAACTTGGGCTCACTGTCATGAACGGTTTGGAAATTATAGCAGTCTGAAGTTAGTTGCAGTTCGAGTCAGTCAGGGTGTATATTTTAAAAATATCCGCACGTTCGGCAAACATGAAACGATGCATGATGAAATGGCAAACTTGGTAACATTGACAGCTGCTGAAACATAACAGTTGGAAAAACTATCATTGCTATCTGGTCACCCTATATTGCAATAAGATTAAAGCTATTTTTATATTGTAAGTTGACAGTTATTAGAGCATCTAATCAATTGATAGCCAGATCTTGCGTAGAATACATTTTGTTGAAAATTAACAATTAATTATGTATATATAGAAAACATTTTCTCTTATAAGTGGTAACACTATTAATATCCTTTTTGAAATAAAAAAATAAAATATAGTTTTCTGTCAGTTCACAGGAAGATGTCGAACGAAGTGTGGTGGAATTTTCTTCCAACAGGATATTTCCATTTTATTGCTTCACGAATTCCAATAGGTTATGTTTCGTCGAAATAGAAAATCTGCGTGGTAGAGAGAACTACCATAAGTGGAAATTTGCAACTTAGCATGCAATGCAATTACAAGGATACTGAAAGGCTGTCTTGGGTACAGAGGACAAAGCAGGTTTGGCTGAGAAGAAGGCGACATCAAGATAAATGAGGAATTCCACAGCAGAAGAAATTTGAGATAAGTTGAAATGCACCTATGATGTCTCCGGATTGGCAAGACGGTGCGGTTTCCTTAGTCGGAAACAATGCAGTTAATTAATTGCAAGGATATTTGTGAGTATGTGGACACGATTATTGATACTGCACAAAAGCTTAATCAAATAGGTATGACCGTCAATAACGAGTGGGTTGGTAGTTTGCTGCTAGGTGGTCTTCCGGAACATTTTGCACCAATGATCATTGCCATTAAAAACAGCAATATGACACCATCAACACTAAATTATTACAAGATTGTGATATATACAACATACATACTTGAAGCGAACTCAAATTCATCTATAGCAGCAGCTGAGGTACACCAAGAAGAAGACCAAAAGATCGACCGACATCAGATCTAGTGAAAAAGAAGGATTCACTTGCTATAAATGCGGAGAAGCAGACATTGTAAAGAAACCAAATTCCGGCAAGCGGAATTAAAAACCGAAGAAGAAAGCTGGCTGATTGATTCAGGAGCTACAAGTCATATGGCTAAGAAAGGATGTGATTTTGTTATTTTTAATCCATCTTCATCGGCCGAATACGTTTTAGTTGCAACCAACACCAGACTAAGGATTCCTGGACGATGAGATATTTCAGTTAAAGTGATGATGATGATGATGTCTTGTATGTACGAGTATGTGCCTGAAGTCTGCACAGATTTACTATCTGTGAGCTAGATGACGAGCCAGGGTTGCGATGTAGGATTTTCAAAAAAGGAATGTGACAAGAAAATACTTGCAAGTGTTTATCTAGAGAGCTATATGTAGCTATAAAACGTTGCTACGCAGCAAATACAAACAAAACACTATGACATAAATGAATGAGGCATGCAGCATATGTAAGCGTTAAGCAATTTAATGAATTTAAAGGAAGCAATAACCAAATGTATTTCACGTTTACAAGGCAAGCAAGCTGAATCTCCTCTCAAATTATCAATTAGCAAGACAACAGACAACAAGTACATAGTGATGTCTGTAGACCGATGGAACAGCAATGGATGGGAGGGGCGGTTTATTTTTTGTTTTATTCCTCGATGACTTTTCG
Organism: Volucella zonaria; assembly: GCA_963966105.1. Classification (NCBI taxonomy): domain Eukaryota; kingdom Metazoa; phylum Arthropoda; class Insecta; order Diptera; family Syrphidae; genus Volucella; species Volucella zonaria. The sequence goes on along the minus strand of OZ014530.1, from coordinate 86,375,540 downwards.
AATAAGCTGTTTGTCTACATGATGAAGAACAAGTCAGAAGTTAATGGAAAAGCCAATGTGTTTAAAAAACTTGTCGGAAACTAACCGGGAAAAGCCATTAAGATCTTTCGTACTGATAATGGTGTTGTGTTCTGCAATAAAGCGATTGCACACATTTGTGAAGACAGCGGCATCACTCATCAAACCTCAGCTCCATATAATCCTCAACAAAATAGAAAGGCCGAACGGATGAAAATAACTTTAGTGGAGGAAGCCAGTTCGATGATGATGGATGTCGGACTCAAGAAATTTAACTGGACAGAGCTTATGAGCACAGCAACGTATCTCCTTAACAGAGCGCCAAATAAAAAGCTGGATTATAAAACCCCCGACGAGATATGGGGAGGTGTTGCGATGGCAATGAATGAAGAACGACGTAGGAAATGGGGCCTAGAGTCGGAGAAGTGCATAATGCTAGGGTATTGCGAGACCAGCAAAGCATATAAACTATACAATCCCGTGAGTCGGAAAACCCACATCAGTTACGACGTTGTGTTTGTGGAAGATAAAATGTACTTTACAACAGTGAGGAACACATGCCTACATCGAACTGTCAGAATTTAGTTTAAATTTCTGCAGTTGAAAATTCTGATAGTTTTAATAAGGAACCAGAGAAAGAAACTATTATTGAATATATTAGATAACGCGGTAGAAAATGAGGCCCAATCTATGGATGATTAATGAAAGGGTATAGACGATAGTGGGGAAATTGTCGATGTACGAAAGAAAGGAAAAAGTGAATAAAATGTTTACATTTTATGGTTTTAAAACATTTATTTATTATGTTTTTCTACATTAATAATAAGTATGGCCGCCATTTTTCGATATGACCTCTATAAGGCGGTTTGGAATAGAATCATACAGTTTTTTTTTAAATAATCAAGAGAAATTTGGATCCAGGTATCACGAATAGCTTCGATTAAAGTGTCCTTGTCTTCAAATTGTCTGCCGCCTTAATACACTTTACGAGATAGCCATGCCCAAACCTTTTCGATTATGTTTAAGTCCGGGGAATAGGGCGGCCATGGCAACAGTTCCAAGTCTTCTGATTGAATCCAACTTCTAACAAACCTGGAAGCGTGGATGGGGACATTGCCTTGTTGGAATATCCAAGACAAGCGTCCGAAAATGTTTTTCACTTTTGGAAATGACCGTGCCAACAAACATTTGTAGTTTTTCCGTTCATAGTTGTGGACAAAAACTCCAACTGGATTGTGCCATAGTAAGTAATAGCTCACATAGCTGATGTACGGCTGTGGTGTCTTGCCAAAATAAGCTCCTCCTTTCTTAGATCATGGAAATAAAAGTTGTAACCATCGTAGCCGTCAAGATTAAACTTTTTTCATCCGAAAAGACAACGCGTTTCCATTCACTGCTCCAGGCGACATGTTCTCCTGCAAAATTCATTCGATGCTCCTTGTGTTCTTGCCTCAAAACAGGTTTCTTTTCCAGTTTTTTTCTCTGTATAGTATCACTTTTTCGTATTATCCTTCGGACCGTTACTATGCTGGCTGATACTCCACTTTTGGTCCTTATTTTAGTCGCTGATAGAGTAGAATTTGAGGTCGTTTCTTATTTACTGTTGTTCTCAGGTAGAAATAGTTTGCGGGTACAAAATTTCAAACAGGTATAAAGAGTGAAAATCGATAGCAAAATGTATCATCCTAGTGATCGCCAGTGTATATTTAAACGAGGAAATTCTCCTGGTTGTGCGTCGTTCAAGTAGAATAAAAAACCTTATGACAGACCAACCAACCTTTAAGAAAAAATATTGTGAAGCGGGAGGTGTTGTCCGGTACAAGGCGAGATTGGTGGCCCGAGAATGTAGGCAGCGAAGCGATATAGGCGGACTACAAATAAATGGTGCCGAGAAATAACGCTGAATTCCAAAATTCGGCTTCATTTCGCTTTGAAAAAGTGAAGTAAGGCCGAATATTAGCGATCGGCTTTATTTCAGTTTAAAATTGAGTGAGACTTAAAAAAAAAACTTATGTAACAACTAAAAACAGACCAATGTGTATTGGAGTGGTGTCGATTATCACAAAATTACAAAAAAAATCTAAGTCCTGTACTTTTAAAATTATTGGCATTCAAAAAAAAATCGAGAAATATGACAGCCTGTGACGATCTTTCAAGTACTGTGACCGCAAATCTTTACTCTTCTTCAATTTTTTTTTGTCATGTAACCCTGAATAACTCTTCTGTAAATTACGGTCCAAAATTGAAACATAACTATATTGGTTTTAACTAAAATATTGCTTTTTTGTCCATCGATGTATGTATCTGAAAATCATTAATCACTCAACTTGAACTGACTGTACTGACAAAAAAATGTACTGTGCCATTTTAGCAAGAAACTTTAAAAGATGGCGTATTTAGTCTGGATTCCAAAATGGTATGATACTTGCTAGACTAACGCTTAATTGAGGAAAAAAAAAATATTTTGTTAAATAAACCCGATTCATAGTTAATTCTTTTTAGTAAGTTAAAATAAGTACCAAGTGTGAGCGAGACAGACAGTGACACAGTGATTGAGACGGATAAACACGCCATTTCGACTAGTGTGAGTGAAATAAATAGAGGTGCCACCCTTGTCATTTCATTTCATTTTTTTCCCGTCACAGAGCACACAAAACACTACGTTCTCTTGGTGTATACTCTCAGGATCGCTTTACATAACTGTTGTTTGTTGCGCGACTAAACGCCATCTACCGATCTTGTATTTTACAACTGTTTGCCTTCATCGGCAATGCAAGCTCTACATCTTCTTACAAATGATCTGGTAATAACGATATCTTCTGGATAATCTCGGACTCGGACTGCTACCTTTGGACTCGTTGTACATGGTACGGATGGAGCTGGTTATTGCTTAGAATTCGGTGTGCTGTACTTTTGGGCACTCTCAATTGCAAGTGCTGAGGTACTAGGGTCTTATGCGACTGCTTGTAAGATTTCGTCCTCGTAGGGCATGACGGGTCTTCCCTCACTAACCATTCGATTTGAAAAGCGACCCTCTGGGAATGACCGGTGCACATTTACAAACACTCGATGATCCTGATGACGCTGAGCGTTTGGGTACCTCTCATGATAAAGTCTAGCTGCAGCACTTGCATTACACCTGCATTCCGCATAAAGGAAACGCATGTTAGCAGAATCGGGTTTCGCTAATAAAATATTTTTTTTGTCCTCAATTAAGCGTTAGTCTACGATGGCGGGTCAATAAGTCCGTGACTTTTGGATTAAAACACAGATTTTTTGATAAAAAAATAATTTTATTTTTCAACGTAGTCTCCCTTGAGCTCTATACACTTTGTCCAACGCTTCTCCAATTTTTTTATCCCTTCCAAAAAAAATGATTTGTCGAGGTCCTCAAAATAGGCCTTTGTTTGCGAGATGACTTCATCATTGGAGTCAAATCTTTTTCCACCAAGCCATTTCTTCAGGTTTGGGAACAAGAAGTAGTCGCTCGGAGCCAAATCTGGAGAATAGGGTGGATGAGGGAGCAATTCATAGCCCAATTCATGGATTTTTGCCATGGCAACTGCACATGATTAGTTTTAGTTTTAAATGCATTTTATTATCTTAATCATTAACTCTTACATACTAACAAAAAATGCTTAAATGCAAGCTTAAAATTACTTAACAATCTTATACTAACTTACTGGCCCCACACAGGCACTCTAAGCTACCCTAAATTCTTATATCTATGTCTTTCGACTTTGTTTACATTTTATACTTATATATACTTATTTTCTATGCTTAAGGCTAAGAAAAGAATTTGACAAAAAAACTTAGCATATGGACATATTTTTTATAAAAACTTAACATCTAGCTTAAAATAAACCTTAGTCTACCTAACCTACCTACACAATACACACATATATACGCATAGACACTATTCACAATGACATACATATACTAGTATATACCTATGTATATACTAATATATATATGTATTTCTTAAATACTAGCCTAAACCTATGCAAGCTGGCCATTGCTATTCACAGTGCAAATGGATTGGTCAGCTCTGCCCCATTAGTGAGGCTGGTCCGTAATTGACGGAAACGACGACGAAACATCTTCTCCATCATTCAACCACCAGAAATGCTGGTGCTGCCGAGCGACATCCCTCTTATCGCGATTCCCCACCGCCCTACTGAACCTGAGACGATCCACACTGCCGTGTGCGACGTCTCTGTTGTAGTTGAGCCGCCTGTCCCCAGCTTTTCGAGCGACATGGAAGATTAACGGAACCGCTGATCTATCCTGGATCAACCCTATCTGATCTAGGTAGAGGAATGCTTCCGGTGGAACGAAGCCGTCAGAGCGCACACTCTCGTGGTAAAGGTAATTGGGGTAGTAAGCCCCAGATATCAGGTTATTCGTCGAGGCCATTGCTCTTGCAATGTGCCTTCGAGTCAGCTTAATTACGAAGTTGTCCACTCGTATTAGGTTCGCTCTGTTGTAAAGGACCTCATTACGATAAAATTTTTTGTACTCCGACTCTGGTGTTCTGTACAAGCGAAGGCAAGCCCTAAGGCAAGCCCTCTCAAACACCCGAATCTTTTCCATTAAGCTTGCTCGTACATTGAACCACACGGGGCACCCGAATACCAGCATGGGGCAACTGCACATGTGTGCACCCTTGCATTGTCTTGGTGGAAAAGAACTTTTTTCTTGGCCAAATGAGGTCGTTTTTTTTTCAAATCGTCATTGAATCGGTCCAATAAGTTGGCATAATATTCCCCATTGATTGTTCTTCCCTTTTGAAGGTAGTCAATGTGGATTATCCCGCGTGCATCCCAAAAAACAGTCGCCATAACTTTATTGGCTGACAAACCCACCTTGGCCTTCTTTGGCGCCGATTCACCCTTAGAAACCCACTGTTTTGACTCTTGCTTGTTCTCTGGTGTGTTGTGATGGATCCATGTTTCGTCCACGGTTACAAAACGGCGCAAAAACTCCTCCATATTGCGATTAAACAACGCCAAACCTTCCTGTGAAGTTGTTACACGATTGCGTTTGTGGTCGACTGTGAGCAAACGCGGCACCCATCTTGCGGAAAGCTTTCTCATGCCCAAGTGATCATTCAAAATTGAAACCACTGAGCCATGCGAGATCCCTATGGCTTCCACAATCTCTCGCACTTTCAATCTTCGGTCGGCCAACACCATATCGTGAATTTTTTCGATTGTTTCGGGTGTAGAGACCTCAACTGTCCAGGACGTTCGGCATCTTCAGTGCTTGTACGGCCACACGAAATTCAGTAAACCACTTTTTTACCATTGAAATCGATGGTGCAGAGCCCCCATATCAAGCTTAGCCTTGGTCTCGGTAATGGTTTTTTTTCGCAAGAAATAATGCTTAATAGGCACACGAAATTCACTTTTTTCCATTTTCTCCTCAAATTAGTGAGTAGTCTGATAAAAATAGCTGTCAAACACAAACTAACTGACGCAGCAAGTTTAAATTTTGACAGGAGTCAACTGACAGATGCCTGTTGACAGGAGCAGTGTTGCTGTTTCAGTAAAGAGGTCAGAAATTCAAAAAGTCACAGACTTATTGACCCGCTCTCGTATCATACCATTTTGGAATCCAGGCTGCATACGTCATCTTTTAAAGTTACTTGCCAAAATGGCACAGTACATTTTTTTGTCAGTACAGTCAGTTCAATTTGGGTGATTAATGATTTTCAGATATATCGATGAACAAAAAAGCAATATTTTAGTTAAAACCGATTCAATTTTGGATCGTAATTTACAGAAGAGATACTCAGAGTTACATGACACATTACTTGAAAGATCGTCACAGGGTGTCATATTTCTCGATTTTTTTTTGAGCGCCAATAATTTGAAGAGTACATGACTTAGATTTTCTTTTATAATTTTGTGATAACCGACACTACTTGACCTATCACCCGTTTCCGGCTTGACGTTGATTTTTGGGACACCCTGGATAAGCAATGAAGAGAAGAACAACTTAATAATTGTAGCTGTTTATGTAGACGGTATGCTTCTTTTTTGGAAAAACTAAAAAAATTTTTTTTTTTTTTTTATTAAACAACTGAAAGAAATATTTCAGTTGAAGGACATGGGAAAAGCTCAATCGTTCCTTGGTCTCCAGGAGGCCAACATTATGAAATTATTGGAGCGTTTTGGAATGAAGGAATGTAGCCTAGTTTTAACACTTATGGATACAAACGCCAAACTCAATCAAAATGTCGAGAACCGGAACTTATTGGAAGTATTCTATTTGCAGCACACTTGACAAGACCTGATATTGTTATGCTATAAATTTCCTCAGTCGATTTAGTAACAATTATGGAATGCGACATTGGAGTGCCACCTGAGATACGTGAAGGGAGCAACTGAATACCACTTGACATATAAAACTAGTAGCAAGTCAGAAATGGAAGGTTTTTGTGATGCAGGTTTCGCAAGTGCTTTAGACAACCGAAAATCGATTAGTGGTTATATGTATTTAAGATACTCGTAAGATGCAATAGTTTCATGGGGCTCGAAGACAACAAGTAGAAATTTTTGATAAGCAGTCAGGTTCAACAAAATTGTTCTGCGATAACCACGAGGAGGTACAACTCGCCTTGATTGAATCATATAACGCAAGAACAAAGCATGTTGATATACGCCATCACTTTATTAGAGACTCTCTAGTTGAAAACAAGATTGAACTGAAAGCTGTAAGATCTGATGATATGATCGCGAATAATTTAAACTAAACCACTTAATCATACTAAAGTTAACATGTTTGCCAACAAGATGGGTGTTTGTAATAATAACTAATTTGTTTTTAATGGGTTCAACATCCCCATGAAAAATTAATTAAACATTATGTTTTCTTTCTCTTGTAAGTCGCAACACTATTTTTGAAATAAAATATAGTATTCCCTCACATCACAGAAAGATCTCAAATGGAATGTGGTTGAATTTTCTTTGGACAGGATATTTCCTTTGGTTTACTTCAAGAATATGAATACAGATTAACACCATAAGCTTTTAAAAAGAATGAAACTAATATCCCGATGACTTTATTCTAAATTAAAAGAATAATATGTTTCTGAGACAGTAGAAGGGGTTAAACTTTGTTATTGTGTGTGCCACACAAACAAACTTTACCATATTCCAGCTAAGAATGTACTATTTTACCGCATAATAAACGCATTTAAGAAGATCTTTAGAGTGCAGGATTTTAATTAGTAGATATGTCTTATGGCTACCACCTGAGATTTCTTAAGATCTAACGTATGATCAAACCAACTCGTCTTGCAATCAATCAATAAAAACTGAGGCAAAAAATACTGCAATGTCACAAAGGCAGTAAAAATGTTTGGTCGTTCGTCAAAAACATTAGAAATTCTGCCTCATCCTCTATCCCAACGCTCATTTGCAATGACATTCCAGCTGTCAGCTCTTTGGACAAAGCCCATCTACTCGCTGCACAATTTGCGGCCATCTCAGCACTACCAGATTGTGATTTTATTTAAAAATCTTAATATACACAAATCCGTTGGTCCAGATGTGTATATCTTCTACTAAAGAGGTGTTTTTCCTCGCTACCAAAACCAATGCGTAAGCTTTTTCATCCTACTCTTTAGGACTCTTTCCGAGCAGATGGAAAACAGCATTTTTCCAGCCCATCCCTAAAAAAGGTGAATCTTCTTCCCTCTCCTCCTACAGCCCCATTGCACTTACGTCTCTTGTTTCCAAGGTCATAGAAACGCTGATAAACCCTTCGCTAATGAAATATGGTGATTTGATAGCATGTCTCATCGAAAGCGTGCATCAATCTGGCGAAAGCAAGATAGTTGCACTTGATATTTCTATGACATTTGACAGAGTTTGGCATCAGGCTCTTTTGTCGAAAATGCGTGTTTTTGGGATCGATGACTTTCTTCTTCAATGGATTAGAAATTACCTTTCGGAACGTTCAATTCAAGTTGTCTCGGACGGTTTCAAGTCTGATATTCACAAAATAAATGCTAATATGCCCCAGGGCTCTGTTCGGTGCCAGCACACTTTTTAATTTTAATTAATGAGCTCTTATCTGCGACTTCTAATGACAGTACTCTCTGCTTTTCATATTCGTTCCCGGACTCATACCCCTGCTTTGCAGCTATAGAACGAGGACGCAGAGTATGTTAAGCTCATTCAATTCCGATATTAACAGCATAACCAATTGGATAACTGTCAACAGAGTGGAATTTAATACTTCCAAAACTAAATGCTGTGTGCTGTCATTAAAGCAAAGTCTAAATACCCTGCCATTATCCATGAATGGCACTTGCATCGTCGAAACCGATAAACTTTCCTTTCTCGGGATGTGTGTCAGTGTCAACTTACGTTGGAGTGACCATACATTCGAAGCCTTAAAAAATGCTGCGAAATGTCTAGGTTTCCTCAAGCGATGTAAGAAATATTTTACCCTCTCTGATCTGACCTCAATATATAAGGTATTCATCCGCCCAAAATTGGAGTACAGTGCCCACATCTGGTCGGATGCTCCTGAAACCTGCTAGATAGGGTTCAAAACTGTGCGATAAACTCATCGGTGATACTAATATCAGTCAGTCCATTGACACTCTCGAACACCGACGAAATGTCTCCTGTCTCACCTTGTTTCATCGCTATTTCCACCACCAGTGCTCCATTGAAATCTCCAGTAGCATTCTGCCTGTTCAAACTTTCAATTGTAACACCCGTCTCGAGAATGCGAGTATAGCCTCAAGCTCATTTCGGACGTACTCTAAAATATGGTGATTCGTTCCTAAGCCGTAAAACTCGCTTATGGAATGCCCTGCCGAGTTCTCTGTTTCCTGGTCGTTATAACTTGCAAACGTTTAAGAACAATGTGCATTGGTACCTCTCTTTTCTTCCTCCCGAAATTGACTTCGCCGTCGCTGTGTATTGTACAAACATTTCAAGGGTAGACAATTCTCTTTAGCTCGCGCTCAATATAAAAAAAATAATAATAATGACGCAAAATTATAGTAACCGTGTATTAGGTAGGTTTAGTACGCACTAACTAACATCACGTTAACTTTAAAATCAGCTCCTAACTTTATATTTAATTATTAACACTTAGGTTTAAATACCTACAACTAGTATTGACGTACCCCCGATGAGTTTTAGTTAAACAAACCTAAAAATTTACAGTTTGGGATATCAAACACAGTTTAAGGGGTACGCTTTTACAAAATTGAAATGAATTTGACAGAAATGTCAAAGGAAATAGAAAACAAGTTTTTCGAATCTTAAATTTGAATTTGGATGCAGTTTATCAATAATGGAAGCAGAAAAGGTGTTTAATTAAAAAGAAGCGAATTTTCTTTTGTCACAATGTTTTTTTTTTCTTTAGACTTCGAAATATCGAAATCTGCAAACAAAATCTCTTAAGACATTTCACTGAAATGACATTTCAAAGTCCATACTAAAAGATAAAATGGACTTTATGTGCTATCAAGTTTAGCGCGAGGTTATAACTATAAAGTGGGTTTTATCTCGAGTATAATTATCAAAACACTATCGTTGACTTTGTTACGTACTAAAATGACTTTAAAGTGGACTTTATCTGACTATAATTTTGCGCCAATAAAAATAAAAAAATTAGTTATATACTGCCAAAAAGAAAAGACATCCAATATCAACCATGGACAGCACTTCACTAAAGGAAGTTATATGTAGATTTTAAGGGGTGCTGGACTTTTTCCTCCCGGCCGCCGCTACAAATTCAAACATTGACAAAACCATTGAGATCAACGAAGAATCTCTTTTGCCAATCGCCTTTTTTTTTAAGCTTAAAAAGAAGGCACTAACAGCAAAGAAAAGACTCTCATCTCATTTTCCCTGTATAACGCGGATCCCTGAATTTCATTAAAAAGGATGACAAATCTCTTCGTTGCTGTAAAAAAAAGGTTCGAGCGAAGTTCGATGCCGTTTGCATAAGTGAAAAACACTATTTTTCCATAACTATTGTGTGAAAATTGGGTTAGGAATATCAGGCTATAAAGGGTGTTTTTTGTTAAAAAGGTATATGAAATAAAACACTTGAAGCTAATGTTAATGTCTATGATATTAGCTTTATTTAATAGATAATTTTATTAGGGTTTAAATATGATATCGGGCGTATGCATGCCACGATTAGCTCGAATGAAGCGCATCCCACTTCTGACACTATGTGGTTGTAACTGAAAGCACTTTCCTTTGACTTCAAAAAACTATTATTTATTTATTCAAATCCAATACTTCACAAAATATCTACTTTGTTTATTATGCTATTATTATTTTATTAGATACCCGCACTAGGCAGACAAATAGAAAAAAGGTAAAAGAAAAAAAACAAAATGTAGGCTAACGGGTTGATCTTGAAAACGACCACTGATGCGAGCTTCACTTCACAGTTGGGCTTGTCGCTTACACCTACATACGGCCATCTTGAATTTCGACCGACTCGGCCGAGTTACAATCGCTGGGTTCATCGTCGTCATCTTCCTCATCCTCTGAATAATATGTTTTCCACGGCTTCATGTAATCAGCCGCTGTTGATGTAAGATTTGGCCCTTCATGCTCTCCGACTTTGCTGACATCGTATCTGCCATTGCGCTTGACTTTCGAAACTTGATACGAGCCCAAAAATTTGGGGGACAGCCTGAGACCTGTTCCGAATTGGGTGCGCTGTATAACCACAAGATCACCGATTTTGTACTTGACAGGATGTTTTCGTCTACGATTATACCGTCTTTTATTTTCCTCTTGCACCCTTTGAATTTCTTGTTTGGCTTGTTCTCGAACTTCACGGCACTCATGTTCAAAGCTTGAGCGAATCTCATCCTCTAGTATTTCGGCCAGCTTTAAGTCTTCGCTCGCAAACAGCATAAAAGGTGTCTTTCGCATAGATCGGGAGATTGTAGAGTTCAAAATTCGCTGAACACGGCTTTCTACCGAAAGCTTGGACAATACTTTAATAACGACTTTATTTTGTCGTTCAGCTTGCCCATTCCCTCTAGGAACTCCAGTTGTTGTAAGATGCTGGTGTATCTGGCGTGATTCGCAATATTGCTGAAACTGGTTTGAGGTGAATGCTGATCCCTTATCTGCGATTATCCTGTGTAGATTTCCAAAAACATCAGCCTGCAGCTCCAGTTTCTTCAGAACCTCTTCCACTCCTGTACATTTAACCGGGTATATCCAAACAAATTTTAAGAAGGCATCAACAACTATGAATAAAAACTTATAACTCTTCGCCGTGGACGGTAAAGGGTCCACGTGGTCCATATGAAAAGTATGAAGAGGCACATCTATCTTATCAACAGGACTAAGGAATCCTTCGCCTTTTCCAGTTTTCCTAGATACGAGAATACAGCTTACACAGCTTACACAGCTCCCAGAAATCGCTTCAATAATTTTGGATAACTTTGGTATAAAATAATAGCGTCGAACTAACACCTCAAGGGTACGGCCGTTTAAGTTCCCTTGCTAATTAAAACAGTCGGGTACCTACTTACTTAGTGCATCGACGTGTTGCATCGTCTTCCCAATTATACTCTTGGAACTGAAGAGCCCAATTGGCGACTCTACTATTTAATTCCTTCTTAGCCATTGTTAGTTGAAAAGCTTTGCAATCAGCAAAGATGTCGAATTTCAGTCCCAAGAATATCCTGGTATAAACTTTCGAAAAAATCATGTTAGTCCTAGGAAGCCCATGACATTCCTTACATTTTTTGGCACTGGAAATATTCTTACAGCTAAAACCTTTTCCTCTGATGGTTGGGTGGTGCCTCCTTGCACAATGTGTCCCAGGAATTGAACTACTTTTGCCAAAAACTGACACTTACTCCACTTTATTAAAAACCCATTCTGGCTACAGGTATCCAAAACCTTCCTTAAGGATCCGATGTTGTCGACTTCGTTTTCAGAAGGAATGATGAGGTCATCCATATAAACGAGAAGTGTACCTTGAGCAAATTTTCAAGAACTTCCTCAATTTTAGTGCAAGTGTATTAAGAGTACATAATATTAAAAGAAAGAAGGCAGACATCTTCCTTAAAGAAATATGGGTCGATGAATCCCCCAGCCCAGAAAGCACACCAAACAGTAAGTTTTAATGGTTGCAAGGGCGTCTGGACAAAGGCTTCCGGGTTTTCTCCACTCCAAATTTGGCAATTTTGCTTGTTTGCATATCCATTTAACCAAAAATGGGCCTCATCGGAGAACAAAATTTTGCGTTGAAAATAAGGATCAAGCTGAATCATGTTTTCGGCCCATTCACCGAACCTACATACGACGCGTATAATGGTCACAAGCTTTCGACTCTTGCACAAGCTGGATCTTATAAGCTTTTAAGCCAAGATCTTTACGTAAAATCTTCCACAAAGTGGATGGGCATATCTCCATTTGCTATGCACGATGGCGAATCTACTCATTCGGATTCTCCTCAACACTGCTCTCCACAACGGCAATAACTTCTTCTGTTCGCACTGTTTGTCGTATTTGGTGTTGCGTATTATCCACTAGAGTGCAACTTGCCCAGATGGACGATTATGCCGACCGTAAAATGGACGTAGCGCACGATGGGTTTGCGAACCGAACCATGGTTTTCAAAATAATTTTACACAATTTGCACGCGTTGTTCTGGCTTTAATCTATTCATCGTAAAATGGCAAATGTACTAACCACAAATCAACTTTCAACTGTAGAAACAGTGTTGCCAGTTTAAAAACGAAACCTCTAAAAAGCAATACCTTTTATATTGCACAAAACAAAATTCTCCCAAACAAATGTTTGCGAGTACGAAAAATTGTGGCGAATCTTCAATTACATAATTACATTGTTCTCACCAAATACAAGTTCTAATAGTCAAGTACGAAAGTAAGCTGGCAGCACTTACCACTTTTGATGTCTACTTCTCAAGTTCTGCCTCTTTGAGTTTTTCCCGGTTTTTGTATTTTTTCCTGCTTTTTCAGTCTCTTCCAGTCACGGAATGAAAGTCCTCACCATGAACGTCGCGTTCACATTTTGATGGCGTTGAAAGACTTTTTGACAAGCGGAACACTTGAATCTGAGCATTTTTAATTTTTAAATTTGAGCAGTTGGACTGAAACATACCTGTTTTCCTCTTGCTCATCAACGATAAAAACTAAAATGAAAAAAATATGTCAGAAATGGAACGACATGGAAAAAAAAAACGATGTGCTTCACTCGAAAATCCACTTTAGGAATGGATTTTCGGTGCAAGTACCCCTTCTTCTTCCCACTTCAATAAAAAGCGTTCCTCCATTTTCGGACAATCTTCCTGCCAGCTCCAATGTGAACAGGCACAAATAAACCATACGCTGAACCAGTCTTTCATTTTTGCCCTTTTGCAATGTTCGTACGCACATTCTGACCTCTGAACTTTTCGCTTATGATTGACAATCAATTTTGACTTTTACCGTACACATAAAAAATTAATGTATGTATAGATGTACGAGTATTCGCCATCGGGTAATTTATTAAAACGATTTTTTTTATCTCGACTTTTCTCTCACCATTTCGATTTCAGTAAAAAATAGAAAATTGGAAAATTAATTCCTGTGAGCTAAAAACCCAATCGAGTTCTTTTTGAAAAACGCAAGAAAAAAATCAATGAAATTCGGCCCATTACGTGTAAATGATTGAAATTACTTATGCCTTCTTTAATTCCCGAGGCACTCAAAATTAAATCCACCTTAAGATTCCATGAAGGTAAACATTGATAGCTCTTTAAAAGTTCCCATCAATTTTCCGTTTAATTTTTCATAGGTATTTTCGTTAAGTAAAGTGTGTGGGTATGTCGGTCTTAAAAGCATCCCCAAACCCTTCTGAAGCGAAAAAAAAACGAAATCACAAAAAGTCAACCCCCATTTTTTTTGTTTGCCATACTCGTAAATTTAAAACTTCTACATCAACATTCACATCGTCGTCAATGTCAGGTACGGGTTATCTCTAATACAAAATGTTCCGTAATACACCTGAAACTGCCGTTCAAGATCAAGTTAAGTTAACCCCGGTGATACCGTCGCGGTCGTTACTGTCGTTGTCAAGGATAAATCATCAAAACTGAACGGCATATGTAAATATATCGATTTTATATCATTTACAAACGTCCCTACATATTGAGCATAAATAAATTGGAACAAAAAAAACGCAAAACAAATGGCTTCTGCAGATGTACATTAATGCATACGTATATATGTATGTACATTGTACATTGTACTCGTATATACACCTGTACAATTTTATGCACATACTCGTGCTCATTTGCGCTTAGCAGCTATTATCATGAAGAACCGTTGAGCCGTACATACATATTTATGTAAAGTATTCGAAATTGTTATGCGTATATGTACATGTCCATAAAACCCCAGTAAATATTGGAAAAAATGAGGCAGATTTAATGTCAGGACTGTGGGTTTCTTCTAAGGATGTTATTATGCTTTCGGTCCAGAGAACAATCGTTCTCTGTAAATGTAAGGAAAATTCATATATCCCGAACGCGTTTTTATTAGGTCTGTCCTTTTTTTTCTCTTGTGACTTGACTTGTTTAAGCAAACTGATCTACCTCCAAACTGACACCCGGTAAAATGCTCTCAGCGCCCCTAGGTGGAGTATTTTTTTACCTACACTCCTATATTGACTTTTGACAGCTCGCTCGCTGGTGGAAGCAAATTCATATGTAAATTTTAATTTCAGTGTGGAGCAAAATAAATAAATTTGTTAAAGTACTCGTATTTATTTTTATCTGCTAAATATAAAGTTAAAATATCGAGAAAAAATGCTCGAGTTTCGAAATAAGTGCTTGAGAAGGGTTTAGATGGGTTACTTTAAATAGAAACGTGCTTTAAAAAATGTAAACAAAGCACTTGCGAAACGCGAAGAAATTGTTGTGTTGTTATTTTTCCATTAAATATTTAGTGAATACTGTATAATATAGTGTTTTTTTTTATATATATGTTTAAACAAATCAAATCAAATCAAAGACTGAAAATTCGCATAGATGGAATCCGACACATACCACCTTACCACAAAACCGTGTGGCGCTCCCATTATTCCGATTTGAGTTCTGTTTTTTTTTTTTGGTTAAGTTAGTAAATCTGTTGTTAACATTCCCTCTAAATCTTAGCGTCATAACTTGACATTTGCAAAAGTTACGTAGCCAAGAGTACATCTATCTCTGTGCGTGTTGGTGATTTTTTACAATTTTAGAAATTGATTTAAATTTGCAACAACGAACTTGTACTCATATTAAATATTTTGCGTAGAAAACGGATTTAATGATGCGCGAACGTTGGAAATGTTGGAAAAGTGTTTCGGAAACGATTCTCTAAAGAAAACGGTCATTTACCAGTGGAACGAGCGGTTCAAAAGTGGTCGTGAGTCAATCGAACCGACGAAAACATTGATGAAGTAAAAGAAATCTTGGTCAATAACCGTAAGTTAACCAGAGCTAGCGGAGGACTTGAACATTGCCTATGGATCCGTCCAAGACATTTTGGTTAATGATTTGGTGTACCAGCAAAGTTGGTGCCAAAAGACCTCAACTTCATGCAAAAATGAGACCGTGTTGACGTCGCAAAAGAGATGATTTGGGAGTCTGAATCCGATCCCTGATTCATCAAAAGGATCACTACTGGAGACGAGACTTGGGTTTATGAGTACGACACGCAATCCAGACATCAGGCAAGTGAATGGCGTTCACCGAATGAGCCGAGACCAAAAAAACTACGTCGTTTTCAGTCGAAAAAGAAGGCAATACTCACGGTTTTTATGGATTACAACCGTGTAGTGCAGTAAACAGTAAACAAAGAGTATTATTTGGGGTTATGAGACGTTTGGGTGAAGCAATTTACCGAAAGAGACTAGAATTGTGGGCAGAAAACTCGTGGATTTTGTACCATGATAACGCACCGTCGCACAGTGCCATCACTATTCGTAATTTTTTGACGAAAAATGCAACAAATACCATCCAACAGCCACCGAATTCACCTGATTTGGTTCCCTGTGACTTCTTTCTGTTCAATCGAGTTGAAAACCACTACGGGGAACGCGTTCCCGCAGCCGAGAGGATGTAATGGGAAAATCGCAGGAAGCACTGATGGAAATACCGAAAACCGTATATAAAAAATGTTTCGAGGATTGGATGAAGCGCTGGCATAAGTGTGTTGCAGTCGATGGGGACAACATAGATTTGATGAATAAAGTTGTATTTTTAATTTTCTGAATAAATTCCGGGATCAGTGTTGTATTTCTACATTCAACAATTCGGCTTTATTTCACAAGCAATGGTTGGCGTTATTTCACTTTGTCATTGTGAAATTTGAAATTCGGCGTTATTGCGTTATTTCACGGCACATCCATACTGCACACACATAGTGAACTTTACGTGTGAATCGTTCTCATTCTAGCAAATTCTGGCAGGTTATAGAGGTGTACAATGTGTTGGCAATTCAATTACAGTGGGTCTGTGCGATGCTTAAGCGTTTGCAAAAGTATTAGTAGAGTTTGCCATCGAAACACGAAAACTTCCTAATGGCCGGCAGTACGGTTTTCGTAGCAACAGGTCCACTGTTCACTGATCTGATGCCATGTCTAACCGAAAAGTGGAACCAAAGCGTACATCATTCTGGCGAAAGCAAGATAGTTGCACTTGATATTTCTAAGGCTTTTGACGCAGTTTGGCATCAAGCAATTTTGTCGAAAATGCGTGCTTTTGGGATCGACGACTCTCTTCTCAATAGATTAGAAATGACCTTTCGGAACGTTCAATTCAAGTTGTCTTGGATGGTTTCAAGTCTGATATTCAAAAAATAAATGCGCCCCAGGGCTCCGTTCTGTCAACGACACTCCTTTTAATTTTCATCAACGATGTCTTGTCTGCTACTTCTAGTCCAATATACTTCTTTGCTGACGACAGTACTCTCTGCTTTTCATATTCGTTCCCGGACACACGTCCCTACTCTTCGGCTGTAGAACGGGAATGGCAGCGTATGTTAAGTTCATTAAATTCTGATATTACCAGCATAACTAATTGGGGAACCACTAACAGAGTAGAATTTAATGCTTCCAAAACACAATGCTGTCTGCTGTCGTTAAAGCGAAATTCAAATACCCAACCATTATCCATGGATGGCACTTGTATTGTCGAAACCGATAAACTTTCCATTCTCGGTATGTGTGTCAATGACAACTTACGTTGGAATGACCACATTTTCGGTGTCGTCAAAAATGATGCGAAATGTCTAGGTTTCCTCAAGCGATGTAAGAAATACTTTACCCCCTCTGATCTGGCCTCAATATATAAGGCATTTATCAGCCCGAAATTGGAGTACAATGCCCACATCTGGTCAGGTGCACCGAAAACATCTATGCACCTGCCAGATAGGATCTATAACCGTGCGATAAAACTCATAGGTGATACTAATATCACTCAAACAATGGACACCCTCGAACACCGACGTAATGTCTCGTGTCACTCTGTTTTATCGCTATTCCCACCACCAGTGCTCCATAGAAATCGCCAGTAGCATTCCGCCCCTTCAAACTTTTAACCGTAACACCCGTCTCGCTATGAATGCTCATCAGTATACCCTCAAGCCCACTTTCGGACGTACTCTTAAATATCGTGATTCGTTCCTAGGCCGTACAACTCGCTTATGGAATGCCCTGCCTAGCTCTTTATTTTCTAGTTATTATAACCTTCAAACATTTAAAACCAACGTTCACCGGTACCTCTCTTTCCATCTTCCCTGATTTTCTTTCGTCCGCGCTGTGTGCAAAGATTTTAAGGGTACTTAAATCCCTTGAGCGCGCGCAAATTATAAAAAAAAAACTGACCGTTTCTAGGCATGTCATAATCTGCATTCCCCTTTTGTCAAACATACGTCAAGCGGAGTGTATTTTTATACAATGGCATTGAAGATTTGCTATCCTCAGAAGAATTCCCAGCTTATAATGATGGTGAGTACTCTCAATGATAAGCAACATCAAAACAGGGCAAAATGGTATGGATTTAAATGATGAATTGAGGGCCCGAGTGAATCTCGGAAAGTTTTGTTATGCTTAATACGAACCAAAACTTAAGCAATGAATTTAAAAACTAACAATTTTGCTAGGTCTTATGGAGTGGGAGGAGAGGACGGGACGCATATCGGTGTAGTAGAGGGCAGTCTTGAAAGAATTTGCACAGATACGAAAGGGAAGAATAAATCTAAGATTTCGTGGATCAACGTTTAACCAAATAAGTAGAAATAGAAGAGGATGGTCAATGCTACCAGCTTAAAGATTTTCTTACCAACTACAAAACGTATTACGAATCATCAGTTTCAGGCGATCTAGATTTTGTGACAGATTAAAACTGGCAGTCCCAGGCAAAGTTGTAAGACATTTTTGAGCGTATGTCATAGCTTAGCTTAGCTTAGCAAATTATTGAGTCAGCAATTGGAAAGCCTGTTAAAGTATTCTTGCAGCGGAAAACTAATAGGTTGCGTATACCTGTGGGGGCAGTCTTTCTCAACTGCATTGTCCCAATGGTGTCCATGCACTCTATGCGACATAGCCATCTAAGCCGGGTTATCTGAGCTTTTCTGATGAGGTCGGCATCGCTGTACATTCCTTACAGTTCGTTGTGGGAAAGTCTTCTCCATTCTCTATTGACATAAACAGGACCGAAAATTACCTGAAAAACTTTTATCTTGAAGCGTCAAGTGTCCAAACTTCTGTGGCGTTACAGCCCATCTCCAGGAGACATATTTTCAGCCATGACTTAAGTCATAAGATCCATATGTCTAATAAAGACCGCAATTCGTGGGACTTGACTAATGTCTGGACATACAAATCTGACTGTATGTCTTGCCGAGCCCCCGCCCAATTATCAAGGCTTCGCCCATCAATGACGTTGTCTAATAAAAAGCGGGGGCAGATTATTCTTACTGGTCTTATCGTAAACATCTTCAGATTACAGCCTCTGAATGGTTGCTACGATTTGACCAGTTACAAGTTGCCGGTCATAGGTCTTGTTGGCGGCTTGACCACCGGTATTCCATACCAGGACTTAAATCACGGTACCATGGGAGTCAGGAGCCCCCCGTATTTCGGTCCGGGCCTGACTTGTTAGAGGTAGGCCCCCTTGTGGGAGCGTCATGGTGGCTGTGGTTTAAACCCAAATAGCGGGTACGGGTATTCCTTTGGTTTAGCCCATTGTAGAGTTGCAAATAAAGTACTGGGTGCTGTTGCCCTAAGAACAGCAAGAGGTTTTAGGTCGGCCTCGACTCATACCAAGGGTGGAACTTGTGCCTCCAACACAAGTTTTGCTTTGGTATATACTCGTATATATAAGCGAGTATTATTACATATAAGCGAGTATTTTAGCGATGGCAAGGCGTACCATTGCTCCCTATGGATGTATGGGCATCTCGTAAACATAAGGTCTTAAATGACAGGTGGTTTACGTTAAAAATCCAGGAACGTTCTGTATGTCTTGCCATCTTCGTAGACATGAACTCTGACTGAAATTTGACATTTCGTGTATATGCAAATTGTTTTCTGTTGAATGGGGTGGTAAACGTTTTTTTTTTTCAGAATAGCAGAGTAAAAAGGAGAAACTAATTTGCCTGTTGTCGTATGAGCATCTGCTCACAAAATTAAATCTTTTGATATAATTTGTCCAGCCTTGACAGAAAAAAATATGGCAGACTGGATGTCAAATGTTTTGCCTGACATAGTCCTGTCTCGTGGAGATGTGCTGTAAAGCGGGACTGGGATCATCAGTCACTTCTATAATGTCTTTTAAGTTGCTCGAGAGAAGTTTTTACTACTCAATTGGCTTTTAAGCCCAAAGATTCTTCGCATGATTTCCGCTCCGATGTCGTTGTCGTAGTCGACAGCGGAGCCGACAAAGTCTGTTACTACCTCAGTGTGTAAACCAAATAAATGCGCTTGCGTTGTGTAAAATAAGTGCAGCACATTGTGCATGCAATGCGTACCGAAATAAAACTCTGCGTAAATTCTTCGCATCTGTCGAATTCTCTCCATTTTGTCACTCTTTTCAACCCTCTATAAACCATAATAGACTGCAGGCAACATACCGTTTTACCCTCATAAATTCCTAGTATATTTATTATCTTACGTTTTTAGGCATTGTAGACTGTAGTAAACACTCCAATCTTCGAATCAAGTTCAGAAACAATGAACAAAATGATGTCTACGAGTATATGCTTCAATCAAAGAAATCCCGTTATTAGAGTGATAATTTCTAAAAAGTTGGCGTGTGCTCTCCGGTAAAAATAACAAAAAATAGTTCTTGTGTTGGTAATTTTTTTTGTGAAAATCTATAAAGTAAGAGTTCAGAATTCACAGTGTTATTATAGTTTTGAATGTTTTAATTGTTGTTTGTGTATGAAGTGCCAATTTGTGTATGTGTCCTGCAGGCTACATTGTGTTGAAAGGGTATGAACACTGTAAATACTTACTCTGGGTGTTATGTTATGTCATTTTTGGATGGCTCGCCGACGAGAATTCCATGAGAACGAGATCGATGTTGCACTTCAAAATGATTCTGAAAGTGAAGATGGTCTCGATTTTGATGACTTTGTCGAGTCGACTTTGATATGAATGGATAATTAGACAGATTGGATGATAACGATCATAATTCTAATTCTGATCCAAAAGTAGAACCTACGTCATCTAGTTCAAATATTATTGACAATTCAGGTCCTATCGCAAAACGATCAAAGCTTGAAAAGCTTACATTGCGGTGGAAAAAGAAAAGCATAGAACTGAATGCACATCAGTTAGCTTTTACTGGAGACGAATCACTGAGAGCTGAAATATTGGATCTTGGAACTCCAATACAGTTCTTTTTTTCTCACCAGACCTTATTAACAAGATTTCTGTAGAAACAAACCTCTATTTGGTTCAAAAAAATCCAAACAACTTTTTTCGTGTGAATGACACCGATATCCGTCAGTTTATAGGTTTGGTTTACGTTATGTCATTGGTTCAACTTCCCAGAGTGACTAACCACTGGAGTTCCATCCTTGATACACCTCTGATTCAACAAACCATGCCTTCTAGTAAATTTGAAAAGATACAACAGTACCTTCATTTCAATTACAACTCCAAATGTCTTCCAAGAACACATCCTGACGCCGATAGGATCTTCAAAATCTGTCCAGTTGTTGATGCCCTAAGCGAAGCACACGCAAAATTTCCTTTAGAAACACGGCTTTGTGTAGATGAGCAAATGTGCTCCACAAAAGCGCGGAATATGCTAAAAAGATATAACCCCAAGAAACCTCATAAGTGGGGCTATAAATTGTTTGTTCTGAGTGGTGTTTCTGGTTTTGCGTTTACGACAGAGGTTGAAACTGGCAAGGAAAATGTCGTCGGAGCTGATGGGCCAAACTTAGGAGCGTCTTCCAACGTCGTAGTAAGATTATCGAGAATTACACCGCGACACCAAAATTACAGAATTTATTTCGATAACTATAGTACTTCACTTCCTTTCTTCTTTTGAGTACATAGCCAAAGAAGGTATTTTTGGCTTTTCATCAGAAAAAGTAATTATGAAGAAAGATCGCGGCTATTCTGAAGAGTATGTAGCTAATGTCAACGGCGTTGACGTATCTACAGTTGTGTGGAAGGACAACAAATTGGTTACATTCTACGTTAACAAGTCAAAATCCAATATCGGAAGTTCGGAGATACGACAAAAAAAACTCAAAGTACGAGGGTCGTTCAAACTATTCTCGGTATCGGGGTGAAGCTGTGGTTGTATATATAAATTGACTTATTTATCAAGTAATACTATTATTTTAGTGCATTCATGTAAAATTTTATATAAATGTGATTATTAATTCGCGTTTTATCTCTAGTTAAACAGAATCATAATGGCAACTGAGACGATGATGGTGAAAATTGAGCATCGCGCTGTAATTAAATTTCTCACTAAGCAAGGAAAAAGTCAAAAAACTATTCATGAAGAGATGGTGGCTGTTTACCAGGGTTCCGCACCTTCATTATCAACTGTGCAAAAGTGGTCAAGTGAGTTCAAGAGAGGCAGAGAGAGCATTGAAGACGACCCCCGCTCCGGCACCCCGGCTACTGCTTGTACGGGAGAAAGCATCAAAGAAGTCGAAAAACTTGTTCTTGAGGATGCCCGAATAAAGGTGAAAATGATGGCAGAGATCACCAAGCTTTCAATTTGTACCATTCACACCATTCTTCATGACCATCTTAACCTTTCAAAGGTCAGTGCAAGGTGGGTGCCACGAATGCTCACAGCGGCTCAGAAAAAAGTGAGAATCGCATGCTGCAGAGAGCTTTTGGAGATGTGTAGTGAGAACGCGGACGGTGTTATGGATCGAATTGTTACTGGGGACGAAACATGGGTCCACCACTATGACCCTGAAAGCAAACAAGAGTCCATGCAGTGGCATAAAAAAGGAACAGACCCCCCGAAGAAGTTCAAAGTCACTCCGTCTGCCGGGAAGCTCATGGCCACAGTTTTTTGGGACTCAAAGGGAATCTTGCTCATTGAGTACAAAAAAAAAGGTGAAACCATCAACGCCACATCCTACGCTTCCACTTTGCATAATTTGCGGGAGGAAATTAAAAAGAAAAGACGGGGTAAACTCGCAGCGGGTGTGTTGCTTATTCATGACAACGCTCCTGTTCACACGGCGTGAGTTTCCAAGGCTGCTGCGCGAGATTGTGGTTTCGAAGAAATCAAACACCCACCCTATAGTCCAGACCTTGCCCCTAGTGATTATTTCCTGTTTCCGGATTTGAAAAAATGTCTTCGTGGAAAAAGATTTTCGGATGATGAAGAACTCAAGTCGGCAATAAATGGAGGCGGAGGAAATTTATTTTTTTGAGGGTTTAAAAAAGCTTATCTCAAGATGTAGCAAATGCATTGATGTTAGGGGAGATTACATTGAAAAGTAAAAACAATTTAAATTGAATTCGCATTTTCCTTCATATCGATACCGAGAATATATTGAACGCCCCTCGTATATCAACATCCCGAGACCTAATGTTGTGGGCATATATTTTTTTTTTTTTTTTTATAATTTACGCGCGCCTAAGGGGTTATGAGAATACCCTTATACAGTTGCCAGGGCGCGGGCGGAAAGATAGAAGGAGGAGAAAGGAAAGTTTGTGATGTAGTGGTTTGAAATTCAGGTGTGTTTGGTTTTGATATTGACTCTCCAGGTGTGGGAGTCCGAATAGGACGAAGAGATTTTTCTTCTCTCGTAATGTGAGGTTGTGAATTTTAACGGTTGTTTTGTGCTTGAAAAACCCTACAACAGCCAAATCTACATGTCAGTGTTATGCCTTCACACGCAGATTTTCTGACTGAGTTCCAATTACAATACCTCAAATGAAAACTTGCTGTGGCTAGGATTCGAACCTTGACCTTCCGAGTGAGAAGCGATAGCTAGTACCACTACACCACGGCTACCCCAATCGACATATCTGTGATGCAGATCTAATTGACAGCATAATGGGCATAGGTATATCTGTGGCCACAAGTGATAACCGCCTAAGTCAGTTTTTCATACTTTTCAGGAGAGCAGGTCAAAGTTTCAAATCATCACTACAAATCATGAATGTTTGTTTTTAAGCATTTTTTTTTCACAGAATTAAAGCAGATGCATTCCTTTACATACCTTTTAAAAATAAATTAGACTACATTTATTAGTAAAAGAGAAATTAGAGAAATAGAAACTTAGGCTTTTATGACTTTTGCAAAATTAATAATTCAAAAAGCTTAAGTTAGGCTATTATTCCATAAGAAAAAAAAAAGTTTAGCTATTCCTAAATCAACATAGGTCATTCTTCCTAGCATAAGATTTTCAGATTACATTTCCTATGTTAAGATAGGTCGTTATTCTATTCTAATAGCTCGCTTACTTTATCGACTTAGGTTCATGTTCCGCTTTAAGCTTCTTAGTAATTGTAATAAGAATCATTCTTGATCTACCATCATGCTATTAAATTTTATCAAGAAATAAAAACAAAAATACAGCAAGATCATCTATAGATGTAGAACTATTTTTATATTAAAGAAAAAACGTATTCATATGTATATATTAGGGTGTCCCTTATATGATCGATTTTTTTTTTCTTTTAAATTTCGTAACGCATACCCCCTTATTCTTTTAATAATACTAAACCCTAAACACGTGCAAAATTTCATGGTTATATAACAACCATAACCCGTGCCGACAAAGGCTCAATGTATTCCTATATAAACGGTTCCAGAACATCTAATGGCATATAAGCTATATAAGAACAAAATTCCTATTTTAAAATAAAAACTTAGTGGAAGATTAATTTGGGTATGCATTTATTTATAAAAATTAAATATCTGTATCATTGTACAGGATACTTTCTTTTCAAAGCTTCCTTTTTACAATCTGGGTACAACTTTCTATGTTCTTGAACACAGCGTAACAAGAACTGGTTATGTTTTTCGTCAGCAGTAATTAAACCATGAAAATCTTCCATGAGCTTCACACCTCTCATAGACTGCCTTCAAGTGCATAACCTTTTGTTTATCTTCCTGAAAAGAGGAAATTAAATCCCAGGAAGAGACAGACGTCTTCTTGGAGAAAAGCGTTATCAATTTTTAACCGCGATAACAAATTTGTGCTCTTTATGGTCACGAAATCACTCAAAAATTTATTTATTAACAAAATTAACAGTTTTTCTAGGGATAGAATGAAAAACACTTATTCAACTCACCGGCAGATATTTCTTCCTTTCACGGAACATATCTCTTCCCAAAATCATATCTTTGCAAATTCGATACAATATTAGCTTTGGATTGTGTATCAACGTCATCATCAAATAGTGAAAATAAAGCTATTTCTTCTGATAAATACCATAAATGTTGACTGAGCTTGGTCAGAGCTGCTTTAGAAATCACCTTCTCGACTATTTCATAGTTCTTCAATGTTTTTAAGAAGCATAAATCTTGATTTAGAGCTTTTACTGCCAAATTAAACCCAAGCCAGGACTTT
This sequence comes from Volucella zonaria, assembly GCA_963966105.1. Classification (NCBI taxonomy): domain Eukaryota; kingdom Metazoa; phylum Arthropoda; class Insecta; order Diptera; family Syrphidae; genus Volucella; species Volucella zonaria. The sequence goes on along the minus strand of OZ014530.1, from coordinate 86,350,447 downwards.
AAATAAGCTGTTGCAATAAATAAGCAAACATCTTGCAGTGGCAGCTTGTGTTTAACACACATTTCAAACTGGGATTGTAGCAAACACATCCTTGAAGCGTAAATTGCTCTCGCCATCCATCGTGCCTGACGCATTGCGCCAGGGGGTCTGATTTTAAATTTCTTTTCATTGTCTCCTCCCAAAAAAAACTATAGAAATTCAATCAATTCCCGATAATCGTCACGTATAATTGATTTAAGTAATTCTTTTTTATAATAGTTAATTAATTCGTTAATTACCGTCTCAAAGAAATATTTCTTTACGAAATCAGACCATGTTTCGATAGCAGTTGAATCAACGCTCTTCCAATTGTCTCTGATTTTTTTAAATAACGGGCTATCCGGACTGCCAGTAGCGGCAGATCTTTGATTCAAATACACATCTCAAAACCAGTTCATATATATGATGACGGCAAGCAGAAAGTAATAATTCTCTTTCTATTTTTTGCTCCAAGAGCACACAAGCCTCCATTTAAGCGACCTGTATTAGAGGCCGTTTTATCGCAGCACATAATCTGTACATTATCTTTCAGGTCCCAATCAGAAATCGCATTCAAAATAACTTAAGCTTTGTCTTTGCTAAAATATGTTCTTTTTCTCCGAATGAAATCAGAATTGGCAGGCGTTCTTCTTTTGAACCCGGCACATTTAAACTTGGCAATAATTTTCCATCCCAATGAAGGGTCACAATTTCAGGCACGTTGTTCTGAAAATCAGATTTGATCGATTTTGATCTTTCTTCTCTCATTTGGGTCCGAATTCGTTGAATAGAAGACTTGTTGATTGTAAAATCTTCACAATTGAGATCAAGTGCTTCTACTACAGCTTGAAGTATGTAAACAGAATCCCTTACACTTAGTTGACACCTACGTATCTAAAGCTGCAACTAAGGACTGAAACGAATAAAATTTGGAAACTTCAAAGTAAAAAAAAAATGTTTTCATAATTTAATTTATTTTTTTTTTATTTGCTTTAAAACCCTGTTTTTATTAAATTCATTCACAATTACAAAAAATAAAAAAAAATCTTTGGGTTCCCATTCTTTCCTCAACTTCTTTCGAATGTCCTTCATAAGGTTAGCGACAGTTACATCCGTGATCTTTTTGGACGCTCTTTTCCATTTAGAACTAAAATCTTTTACGTCATTTGCACACTGCTCACTTTTCCTCAATTTAGTTTTGACCAAAGCCCAATACCTTTCAATGGGACGGCACTGTGGAACATTGGGTGGATTCATGTCTTTTGGGATGAAAGTCGACATTTTTAGCAACAAGAAAGCTCAACGTCGCATGAGCATAGTGAGGTGAAGCTAAATCTAGCCAAAATAATGTTGAACCCTCGTTTTTGTTTAAGAAAGGAAACAACCGTTTTTTTAGGCACTCGTTAATGTACACTTCTTCGTTAATTGTTCCCGTTGTAATAAACGATGAGCTTATGTGTCCACGTTGGCAAATGGCCTGCCAAACGAGATGTTTTGACCAAGCACGCTTTCTTGTTGCCGACCAACTCGTATAGCTTTTGGGCTCGTGTTTTATGACGTTTTTTTTCTTTTCAGTAACTTTTGGTATTTTTTGTTCTTTTCGTGTTTTTAGACCGTTACGTTTTTTAGATCTTTGCACCATTGTTTGGAGCAACATCTCTGGATGACATAGTCCGGTTTTTTATGATGGTACCCACTATTTTCCTATCCAAATTTGTATCATGTGCTCCACTTTTAGCTCCACTTTTCTGTTTTCGCTTAACTCTCAACGTCTCCAAATATCGTATAATAACAGAATCCACTGTACTGCGTGTTATGTTTAAATTTTTTGCGATGAAATGGTTTGGACGCGGAGTGTTTTCGAGCCATTTGTCGGTGATCTTTTTACGGCGTTCCTCCTGACTCATATTTTATAAATATTTTAAACCGCACCGAACTAAAATCAATAACAAACTGAAACTAGAGAATATACAGGCTAATTTGAATACAAAATGGGATTGCAATTTTTACGCGTTGGAAGTATAGCCCGTGTAAAAATTTACAGATTTTATTCGTTTCAGTCCTTAATTTAGGGGTGATAAAACACGTCCTTCCTCTTATTATGGTAGACAGCGAACTCACGGGTAACGTTTGTGAAGTGGAGGGCAAATTTTCATCACAAGTTTCGTCAGAACTAATAGACTCTTCGTGAATATCTTAAGGTGGGCCATTGTGTGAAGTCGAGAAGTTCTTGACAATCAAATACTTTAGTGCTTTTTTCTCTTCTTTTAGTTTTCTCTGCCTTGCTCGTTCTTGGCGATTAGACGGTAACTTTGCACCAGTTATTTGGTGACTTATCTCACCAACCAAGAAAATACTTTTTTTAATACTTCTTAGTTTCACTGACATGTTGAAACTTTACTATTATGCACGTTAACTTTTCAATAAAATGCAAACAAATGACAAATAGAACGAAAATGGGTATCATCCTCGTAAATTGTATGAGCATATATTTTGCGCGCAACTCGGCACGGTTTGCTGCGATTCAAATTAGATAAAATTTCATTTTCAAGTATTTTATTTTCAAATGAAAAAAATTGGAGCGTATGCGTTGGAAAATATTGACTTTGAAAAATAAGGGACACCCTAGTATACTCGTATATATATTATAAGTTACTGAAATAAGTAAGCTTTTTATTTAAACATCATCTTCGTTGTCATCTTCTGTTAAATCGGATGATTTAAATCGTTGGAAGATTGTCATAAAACGCGTGAAATTCTGGAGTTATAAACCATTTTAAATCCACAAGGTCTTTCCTTTTTTTCTCCCGATATGCATGGTATGTCCTTAATTCTTTGTATTTCATTTATTCCAATAACAGCAGCACGTCTTCTTAACATCTTTAAAATCTTAAAAGGTTCATCTAAAGACGTTTTGTATGATGTTTCATTGCAGCTTTTCATATAGTGAAACCATCGAACCGCATTCCATCTAAATTTTTCACCATCGTCATTTACACGTTTCCATGAAAACTTTGTTTTGGCAAGTTCAGAAAAGTTATAGAAATCATTAGTCTTCATTTCTACCTCTCCAATCTTAGCGCCGACAGTATTTATAAATTGATACCAATCTCTTGGTGTTTCGATTTGCACATTTGTTTTCTTTTTCATCCGTCCGATGAGTGCGTGATCGCTGTCACATTCCATATGCGTATGACCTGGTTCAAGGAACTTATGGTCAATAAAATCAATATTTTGTACATTAGAAATAAACACAATAAACATGGCAGCTAAAAAAGAGTTTTTGTTCTGTCCTGAACATGAATCACTGTAGAATGCAACACTTTTTATTTCTACTGGTAACATTTTCAAAAATTTATAAATGCACGATAAAATTTCATTTCCGCCACGGCGTGCCATAGCTTCCACATGCCACATGAAGCCTTTTGAACTGTTGTTTTCCAGGTCATGGACTGTTAAATTAAAAGTCCCAAATTGTCTTTTATAAAAACTTATCGAGTTTCTTAGAAAAGGTGTTGGTAGCCATCGTTGCAAGTTTTTTTGATTTTTTCGATTCTGTTTTATCATATCGGTTTGCTCCATAAGCCGTTTCAGCCTTATTTAAATGTTTTTTTTTTTCTATTCCATTAATGAGCTTTTTTCTTCCTCGTTTTGCGCAATCTTGATTTTTGAAACAAACGTATCACAGGTGCTACAAGTGTCTACTTTTGGTGCTTTGAATCTAAGACCCATAGTTTTAAATATCTGAGAGTATTTTGAGAGGCTTACCAGATTTTCGGCTTCCAATTTATATAGGCGGTGCATGGATGAAAGATTTAGACTCGCAGGCAGATGCTTTTTACTTGTATTGTATCACGTCGACTGTAGTGACTTTCGTATGCAGGAAATTTTGAAATGTGTCTTTTAATCTCTTCTTCTACCTTCATATCAATCCTAGTAGCAGGAGTATGCTTTCCTTGCAGATTTTTAAATGGTATTGAAGGACAACCAATTTTTTTACGAATGACTGTGTGATTTTATATGCGAACTATTCCTTCTTTACGATCGAACAAACAATACTGAGGTTCCATTCATCGAGAATACAGTTATTAAGATTAATAATAAAGTACCGAAATGACCTTCTTGGGGCACGCAGGAGTTAGTGCTTTTTGTGTTAATTACTGTGTATCTAAAGAAAACAGAGTAATGCCATTATTTTAAGTAGAAATTTATTCACACAATAAAATCAGATTGAAAACCAAGGACATTTATTTTGAGGAATATAAGGACATCAACTACTTTGCCAATTTCTCAACCGCACAGAATAGAAGAGTTTTGTCGTGGGCCTGTAATATAGGATATTGCATTTTCGACCTTCCTTTTGGAGGAGGGTCTTGAATGCGTTTTTCAAGAATTAAAAAAAATTTACTGCGAAATGGAGAGGTTGTGTCTAGTAGTTCATACATATTTTTGGAGTGGGTAGTGACTTAACAACTGAACAAATAGTTCTACGATTGTTTGAAGATCATTAGAGGATGATGTTGAAGATTGACGAACTTTAGGAAGGGTAGTTATTCGCTTTTCTTTCAGCGTTAATAAAGTGGAAAACAGTGTTTGGGTTCAGAGATTATACTATTCGGTTTAAATAATTTTAATATTACTGATTCAGAAACTTTAAAGATTTTGATGTAAACGAGATGGTAGTTATAAAACTCTATGTCGGGACATCATCTAATATAAGCGTGCGATAGTAAATTTCTCTGTGGAGTGTACGAGTGTGGTAAAGATCTAGATTGGAGCGGATTCAAGTCTCATTTCCTACCAGGAGTGAATCAGCCTTCAGTTGAAGAAATCAAATTCGTTCAATAAATTTTTTTTTTTCTTAAGAAGAATCGGCAGGACACGTTTCTGGAACATGAGATCATCTATAGGACAGCCACAGCGTCTTTAGTATGCACTAATTGTACTCAATCAAAGTGGGAAAATTACAGAAACGTATTAGTTTTGGGGAAAAAAAATAGCGAAGTTTATCAATTATTTATAGATATACCCTTCGGTAGATGCAAAAAATAATCAAATCATTAACCCTACCGTATTTATACACCAAAACATTCGTAGCTTGAGAACAAACTATATGTAGTTCTTTTGTTGCTCATATCGATTCGTTAAATTTGTTAGCTGATTTTATAATCTTGACTGATATCTGGTTGTATGACGGGAAAAAATCCAATTACGAAATTCCAGGTTATGAGTTAATAGATAATTATAACAATTCTTATTGTGCTGGTGGATTAGCAGTTTATGTAAAAGAAATATACAAATGTGGAAGAGTAAAATATAACTTGAGTAGCGCAGATGTTTTCAAAATTACTTGCAACATTAATAAAGAATTTTTCACAATTTTGTGTGTATATCGACTGCAAGAAAAAGGATTGAGTTTAAATGTTTTCATGAAAGAATTTAATGAGCTTATGCTAAGCATAAAGTCAAAGAATTTAATTGTTTTAGGAGACATAAACATTAATATCTTAAAGGAAACTAATGATCCTGACAAATATTTGCTTTTGGTGTCTTCCTTTGGCTTAAAGTCACTTATCAGTAAGCCAACTCGTATAACTGACAACACACAAACCTGTAATGATCATATGTTTATTAGGTTTCAAAAAACGGAAAAGCTTTAAGTGAAGTTCTTGATTTAAAGATAACGGATCATTGTATGACTTGTCTCGAAATAGACCTTGGAAATGAGAGACAATTTAAGAAGTATGGTATATTCCTTTTCCTGTAAAAAAAACTATAGATTATTTCTGTTTGGTGAATGCCTGAAAGTTTGAGTGTTGGGAGGAGGTATTTTCGGATGATAATCCATCATCAGCTTATGATAAATTTTTAAAAACATTTAAAAGACACACAGATATTTCAACTAGAATGCAACCACAGCCCAACACTAAACTTAAACGACTAAAACCTTGGATTGGAAAAAAATTGTTGAAATCCATAAACGAGAAAAATTTGCTTCGCAAAACAATTAAAAACAACCCGCAAAAAGTAAATTTAATAAAGCAGTACAGAAAGCTTTGCCATGAAGTGAAACTGAAAGTAGCTTTAAGTAAAAATAACTTTTATTCAGCAAAGTTTGAAAACTGTAGTGCAAATGTTAAAAAGGAATGGAGAGTTGTAAACAGTATCTTAGGTAATGGCAGCAGTAGAGATAGCCCCTGTGAAACTGAGGTAGTCAATGTTCTAACTCGTGATCCCACAAAAATTACAAATAGTTAGTTAGTTAGTTAGTTAGTTGACTTTTATTTTCAATAAATGTTTTACAATGTAACGATTAACCTAAGTCTTTAATGGCTTGGCCTGTGGCCGTCTACCAGGTTGACAAAATACATACTTAAGTTTTACATTAAAAATCTCCATCTATGATACGCTTTCTATAACAATGTGCTGCTACTGAGTAATCATATAAGACTTTCCATCCTTTTTCTCCATTTAAAATGCTCAAATCGGACAAACACCAAAAACATGTAAGATGTCTTCTCTCTTCTTCATGTTGCAGAAGTCACAAAGTATTGGCAAATCTGGTCTATGGGGTATAAAGTTTAGTCGAACGACTTCCCCCCTCAGTTTGAAAGTAGTACTTATTTTGTCAACTGCCTGACTATTTAGGAAGTATGTTTTTTCATTTAGAAAATGGTTTAGTTTGCTGTAATAAATCCTAAACCTTGACGATTCAGCTTCTCCGACATATTGGTCATATGTATGTCTGCCAAAATTCTCCAAAACCTAGTTAAATTTTTCACTAAAAGATTAGGATGCTCGTTTACTTGAATAGACAGATTTAATCCGCATTCAGAAGCTGTTTTCTTCCATTCCTCGCAAATGCCTCCGTTTGTTCTAATTATGCTTCTTAAAACTACGTTTGGTATTCTGCATTCATTCATTTCTACAATAGTATTTTTAGGATATATGTAGTTGAAGTACATTTTGAGCGTGTACAAGAGCAAAGGTGAAGTTCCCGTTTCAAAATGTAGCATATACGAGGGGCGTTCAATATATTCTCGGTATAGATATGAAGGAAAATGCGAATTCAATTTAAATTGTTTTTATTTTTCAATATAATCTCCCCTAACATCAATGCATTTGTTACATCTTGAGATAAGCTTTTTTTAAACCCTCAAAAAAATAAATTTCCTCTTTCTCTGCAAAATACCCATTTATTGCCGACTTGAGTTCTTCATCATCCGAAAATCTTTTTCCACGAAGACATTTTTTCAAATCCGGAAACAGGAAATAATCACTAGGGGCAAGGTCTGGACTATGGGGTGGGTGTTGGATTTCTTCGAAACCACAATCTCGCGCAGCAGCCTTGGAAACTCGCGCCGTGTGAACAGGAGCGTTGTCATGAAGAAGCAACACACCCGCTGCGAGTTTACCCCGTCTTGTCTTTTTAATTTCCTCCCGCAAATTATGCAAAGTGGAAGCGTAGAATGTGGCGTTGATGGTTTCACCTTTTTTTTGTACTCAATGAGCAAGATTCCCTTTGAGTCCCAAAAAACTGTGGCCATGAGCTTCCCGGCAGACGGAGTGACTTTGAACTTCTTCGGGGGGTCTGTTCCTTTTTTATGCCACTGCATGGACTCTTGTTTGCTTTCAGGGTCATAGTGGTGGACCCATGTTTCGTCCCCAGTAACAATTCGATCCATAACACCGTCCGCGTTCTCACTACACATCTCCAAAAGCTCTCTACAGCATGCGATTCTCACTTTTTTCTGAGGCGCTGTGAGCATTCGTGGCACCCACCTTGCACTGACCTTTGAAAGGTTAAGATGGTCATGAAGAATGGTGTGAATGGTACCAATTGAAAGCTTAGTGATCTCTGCCATCATTTTCATCTTTATTCGGGCATTCTCAAGAACAAGTTTTTCGACTTCTTTGATGCTTTCTCCCGTACAAGCAGTAGCCGGGGCGCCGGAGCGGAGGTCGTCTTCAATGCTCTCTCTGCCTCTCTTGAACTCACTTGACCACTTTTGCACAGTTGATAATGAAGGTGCGGAACCCTGGTAAACAGCCACCATCTCTTCATAAATAGTTTTTTGACTTTTTCCTTACTTAGTGAGAAATTTAATTACAACGCGATGCTCAATTTTCACCATCATCGTCTCAGTTGCCATTATGATTCTGTTTAACTAGAGATAAAACGCGAATTAATAATCACATTTATATGAAATTTTACATGAATACTAAAATAATAGTATTACTTGATAAATAAGTCAATTTATATATACAACACAGCTTCACCCCGATATCGAGAATATGTTGAACGCCCCTCGTAGTTCGGGGTATTTTTGGGTAATCGGAAAATCTTCTTCAAAAAGTAGCGAAGAAATTTTTCCACAGCATCGTAGCCTTTGTAACCCCATAGCTGAGCTCCGTAAAGCATTATCGATGCTGCGGTTGAGTGGAACAAAGTTTGTTTTGCACTTTGCGATACATATTTATTTTTGAAGCAACGTTCCCAAATCGAACAGATAGCTCTTTTAGCAACAGTTAATTTTTCCTCAAAGTGTGGTTTGAAATTTAAGGAGGACGATATTAGGATACCTAGGTATCTATATCAATCCCTTTCCCGTCCAACTTCCACTTTTCCAAATGTGAGAAGCGTCCTCCTGCATTTCTGAATATCATAATTTTTGATTTATCAAGATTTACAGTAAGATTCCAACTTTTACAGAAAGCATTAAGCCTGTTTATCATTAACTGCATACCTTGGGTTGTGTCGCCCAGAAAGACGATATCATAAGCATACATCAGCGCAGGAATTGATACAGCGTTGAATCTTATTCCACCTTTGACATCATCTGTTATATCATTGATGTATAATATAAAAAGCAGATCACTTAAAATACAGCCTTGTTTAACACCCATTGAAGTTTCGAACTCTTCAGAAATTAAGTCTCCAGCCCATACATATGCAATATTATTCTCATACAAGGCTCTCAGGATTCGAATAATTTTATTTGATACACCGATTTTGGAAAGCTTGTAAAAGAGTGCTTCACGTGGTATTGAATCGAACGCTGCTCGAAAATCTACAAAGAAGGCGGACAACTTTTTTTTCTTGCACTTATATGTTTCAGCAATGTTTGTTAAGCAGAATATCTGGTTGATTGTAGAATAACCTTTCCTAAATCCAGCTTGGAATTCTTTAAGGATGTTATGTTTTTGTAAATTGCAAATACCTTTAACAAGTTTTTTGCCACTGTTGCAAGGAAATTGCAACCCAAGCCCTCTCCATCCGTTTGGAATTGTAACTCATATCCGGATATTACAGATGATGGTTTTCAAACAAATAGCTTTGTTTTTCAGTCTTTTTCACCATTGGAACTCTATAAAGAGATAATAAGTTTAAATAATAAAAAATCTTGTACTTCGGATGGTATTACGAACTGTCTTGTAAACCGCATTGCTTTTTTTTATTGTTGACGTGTTGTGTCATACGAGGGCGGGTCAATAAGTCCGTGACTTATTAAAACACAGATTTTTTTTTTTTGACAAAAAAATAATTTTATTTTTCAACGTAGTCTCCCTTGAGCTCTATACACTTTGTCCAACGCTTCTCCAATTTTTTTATCCCTTGCAAAAAAAATGATTTGTCGAGGTCCTCAAAATAGGCCTTTGTTTGCGAGATGACTTCATCATTGGAGTCAAATCTTTTTCCACCAAGCCATTTCTTCAGGTTTGGGAACAAGAAGTAGTCGCTCGGAGCCAAATCTGGAGAATAGGGTGGATGAGGGAGCAATTCATAGCCCAATTCATGGATTTTTGCCATGGCAACTGCACATGTGTGCACCCTTGCATTGTCTTGGTGGAAAAGAACTTTTTTCTTGGCCAAATGAGGTCGTTTTTTTTTTAAATCGTCATTGAATCGGTCCAATAAGTTGGCATAATATTCCCCATTGATTGTTCTTCCCTTTTAAAGGTAGTCAATGTGGATTATCCAGCGTGCATCCCAAAAAACAGTCGCCATAACTTTATTGGCTGACAAACCCACCTTGGCCTTCTTTGGCGCCGATTCACCCTTAGAAACCCACTGTTTTGACTGTTGTTTGTTCTCTGGTGTGTTGTGATGGATCCATGTTTCGTCCACGGTTACAAAACGGCGCAAAAACTCCTCCATATTGCGATTAAACAACGCCAAACCTTCCTGTGAAGTTGTTACACGATTGCGTTTGTGGTCGACTGTGAGCAAACGCGGCACCCATCTTGCGGAAAGCTTTCTCATGCCCAAGTAATCATTCAAAATTGAAACCACTGAGCCATGCGAGATCCCTACGGCTTCCACAATCTCTCGCACTTTCAATCTTCGGTCGACCAACACCATATCGTGAATTTTTTCGATTGTTTCGGGTGTAGAGACCTTAACTGAGCGTCCAGGACGTTCGGCATCTTCAGTGCTTGTACGGCCACAACGAAATTCAGTAAACCACTTTTTTACCATTGAAATCGATGGTGCAGAGTCCCCATAGTATTTATCAAGCTTAGCCTTGGTCTCGGTAATGGTTTTTTTTCGCAAGAAATAATGCTTAATAAGCACACGAAATTCACTTTTTTCCATTTTCTCCTCAAATTAGTGAGTAGTCTGATAAAAAAATAAAAAAGCTGTCAAACACAAACTAACTGACGCAGCAAGTTTAAATTTTGACAGGAGTCAACTGACAGATGCCTGTTGACAGGAGCAGTGTTGCTGTTTCAGTAAAGAGGTCAGAAATTCAAAAAGTCACGGACTTAAATATGAGGGTTAAGTGTGGTACCTTTCAGGACCCAAAACGGCCGAAGTAATTACTCTTTACAAAAAAGGTTGTAAGAAGTCGGTAGGCCAATATCCTTGCTTCCAACCTTTTCCAAACTTTTTGAGAAAATTATGAAAAAACGAATTATGTCCTTTCTATACAAAAACTATTTTTTCAAGAAGGCAGATCGATGGAAGATGCCATTTTGAAATTTTGTAGTGAACTATGAGATGGTTTTAACACAAAAAAAAGTCCCATGGCTTTATTTATAGATATGACCAAGGCTTTTGACATGTTGAACCATAAAATTCTCTTGGACAAACTCTACAAAGCTGGATTTAGAAATTCTGTATTGAGTTGGTTTAGATCCTCTTTATCAACTAGATTTCAAAGAGTGAAAATAAACGAAGTCTTTAGCGAAAAGTTAGAATTACAAGTTGGAGTTCCGCAAGGGTCTGATTCTATTTTTAATATATGTCAACTCAGTTTTCAAACAAAATTTTTGTGGAAACATTACAGCTTTCGCCGATGATATTGCTTTTTCTTACACCAATAACTCCTTATTGGTGATTTACAGCGATTGAGACAGTGGTTTGCCAAACATGAACTTGTTGTTAGCGAAAAAACTAAGCTTACGCTTTTCAGCTTAAAAAAATCACCTTTGCTTGAGACTAACGTTATTTTCCATTCAGCTGGTTGTCTAAGGCTCTCAATGTTCTCTCATAAATCTGCACTTTTGTGCAGATGCAACATGTTGTTCAAACTGTTTCAAAATAGATTCTGTTGAATCTTTCAAGTACCTTGGGGTTTCAATAGATAGTATTGTAATTTAAGTTGGAAAACACACGCGACTGAACTAAAAGCTTACTTGAGATGGGTAACGCGCAAAATGTTTTTATTGCAACCTCACTGTTCCAAGAAACTTTTAACTGTTATTTATTATGGAAACATAAATTCGAAGCTTCAATACGGCTTGACAAGTTGGGGTGGTGCTTACAATAATGTGATGGAACCATTACTTATAGCCCAAAAACACATTGTCAGAATTATTTGTAGAAAAACTAGGATAACAAGTAGCAGGCCATTATTTCTCGATCTAAAAATTCTGCCTTTGAAACACCTATATGTCTATAAGGTCCTAAAATTTTTTTTTCATTCGCAGTAGCTACAACGCAATGTTTAGGAATTCAAATGCATATGGATTAAGAGTTAATTCTCAGGAACTTTTGAAAGTTTCAGTTTCCCAAAGAACACATTTTTCTAACTTTTTACCCTGTTTCGGCACCTACGCTATTTAATAGATTACCTTACGAAATAAGATCGCTTAGAATGCGGTATTCTTTTCTTAGTAAAATAAAAATCTGTCTATTCTTATTGGATATTCACCTAGCTGCTTCCAAAAAAAAACCAATGGCTCTTGGACAACCTCAAGTGATTAATCACTCAACCTCCCACTAGACACCCACGGCCACTAGCAACCATAACAGGGTTACTGCAACTGCGACTATAATTCATGGTCTGATTACAAGAGACAAGCTGTTTTGGGCACTGCATAGCTTCAAACCATACAAGTCTGATGGCTCGGACGGTATAATACCTGCCGGATGACGTTGCTATAGCCGTTTTAGGTAAGCATCTTAATATCATTGAAGAACTCTTTCAGCTAAATCTTAACAGATTAACCCGCTGTGCTTATCCGCTGTGGATTATGAGTAAACCCCTTAAAACGTTACCAGTTTAGTCTTCTCCGATATAGCAAAATATATGGGTCTCACTTTTTACATTAAACCAAACTAGAAACATAACATTCAAGAAAGAGTCAGGAAAGCTACTGTAGCCTATTCTCTTCCAAAAACGCCATTGGGAATAAATGGGTCCTTCAACCTCGCATAACCCACTGGCTATAGGTCTCTGTTATCAGACCGATACTCACCTATGGGGTGGTTGTCTGGTGGACGGCTTTAGACAATGCAATCAACTGCAGCAAAATAAGCAGAGTTCAAAGAACAGCGTGTCTGTGAATAAACGGAGCCCCTCCGCGGTATTGGATATTCGGTTTCACTTGAGACCCCTCGATATTTTCAGCAAGCAAGTAGCTGCGACCGCATTAAATTATTTGGCCACGCTAGTATTCTTAACACACTAGTAATCCCTCCAGAGAACATTGAAGAAAAACGTCATATCTGCAAGCAATGTCCGCTTCGTTTCGGATATCAAGTCCTTACTAAATTCTAGAACCACCCTTGACTGCTGATAATCTCTTAGGGAGATGACAGAGCAGTGCCATATTCGCCTATGTTGGGTGCAGGGCACAGAGACATTCCAGGAAATTGTAGAGCCGACGAACTCGCCAAGATTGGAACCTCTCTTCCTATTCTGCCGGAAAAGGGTAGTATCCAATCGATATGACAGGTGCAAACTAATATTAAAGCTGGATGCTAACAAAAGAGCAAACCTTAGGTGGACTGTTGGATCAACATGTCTAGTGACCAAACAGTGACCACAGCTGGAACTGAATCGATCTAAGAGTTTGATCTTTTACAATAAAATAGCAAAAACCTCAACGCTATCAGAAGTGCCATCACTGGATGCAAGAAGGCTTGGCGTCTTTACAAATGGTTTCTGCAGGAACTGCATAGACGATTAAGAGGAGGAGGCAATCCCCTCCCTCCCAAAGAAAGAAACTCCACTGAGGAGCTTTCTTCTACAATGACTTAAGCGATCTCGGCAATATGGACAAATCCACTTGGCATCACAATGGGCCAATGGGTCTAAGTGGATTGGCCTCTCCAACAGCCGCTCTTACCTAACCTAACCTAACCGGAGCTCGTAAGCCATTTTAAGTCTGATTACCTGGGAAAGGATTTTAAAATATCCAGTCTGATTCAATTTTGCAAAGAACCTCAAAAAAGTCACTTTTAAAACACGAATCAACCTTTAAATATTTTCTTTTTTCTTAATAAGTAAAAATTCTAGTGGTCTTTACTGATGTGATCTGGCAGCATTTGCTTAATCTACCACTGACGTAACTTTCTGACCACATCTTTCCAATGACAATGACACCTGTCATTGATAGGCCACCTCATGGTTATTCCGCTTTTTGATGATTCCCGTGCTTATAATCGGCAGAGTAGCACGTAACCCTTTTGAGTTATGTTTAATTTAGTAATTAATAAGTTCGAGGATTAAAACTAAGAGAGGTAGTTTTAATATTCTTTACTACATCTGGCGACGAGGTAGAGGAATTCACTATGGACCCAGCAATAGTAGAACGAATTTTCGACCAGCAAAAGAAATTGTTGCAGAGCACATGGAGAGAATTTTACAAAGTTCCTCCGTTTCCAATATGTCTAAGCCATCCAGTTCCATCCCACAATTTCGGCCGTTTTCGCTCGAGAATGGGACAATTATCTGTTCCAACTACAGCAGCATTTTAAGGCCAACGCGGTAGAAGATGACACCCTTAAAAAGGCACACTTTCTGTCAACTTGTGGAAACTATGTATATCAACGAAGTTCTTCGAAAGCTATTCGAGACCACCGATGTGAGTATACACACATTTAAGGAATTAACAATTAAATTAACACGTTATTTCCAAACCCAACTGCATGTTCTCGCATCGAGGTGCAAATTTCTGAGACTGAAAATGTCTCCGGGTCAAACGTACGCTGACTGGATAGCGGATTTAAGAGGAATAGCCAGAGACTGTAATTTCGTGTGTGTGAAGCAAGGCTGTGGCACATCATACGCCGACAGTATGATACGGGACATGATTGTCTACTACACCCCACACGAACCCGTCCGTATGGCAGCAACCCAGGAAAAAGACCCCTTTCTGGAGGAAATTGAGGAGCTCGTAACAGCGTATGAGTCCATCCAGATGGCGACGGAAATTTTAAAGGGAAATGGTGTTTCGACAACAGGCACAGAATAAGTGGAATGAACATTTTCTTGCTAGGAAATCTTGCCCGGCATGTTTAATTCACCATGATCGCGACCAATGTAAACACCTGCACTCCATATGCAACAACTGTCAGCAGCGGGGGCATATAAGTAGCGTATGCATGTCAACACAGCGCGTAGAAAAAGGTGCTCCAAGGAATTCACGGCAGCGATCCAAAAGCCGTGGTCGTAGGTTGTCACATGCTCACACAAAGCCTGAAAACGGGAATCGCACCAACTAATCGCACCAGGTCGTCAAAAGTCGTATCGACGAAGTTTCGTCAACTCATTGGGAAACTGAAATGAAAGGGCGTCAAATTTTCGTGTCGCTTCACGTAAATCAGAAACCAATGGTCTTTCAGATAGACACTGGAGCCACTTCTTCACTGGTGGGGCTTGAAGGTACCAGGTTCCTCACTGCGAACCCACTCACCGCTCTCTAAAGGCGTATGGCGGCGTCAACGTACCAATGGAGGGGGTGATGAAAGTATCGGTTTGCTGGAAAAACAAGATTTGCAACCTGTCACTTTTAGTAAGCAACAGTCATAAAGGTGCCAACATAATTGGGTTAGATTGGTTCGAGGCGTTTGGATTTTCAATAAATTTCTAGAAGACGGAATCAATTATGCAAATAGTAACCGAGTCGAAGGAGATACTTGCAGCCGAGGCAAAAATTATCTGCGAGAGGCACGAGACTGTTTTTAGACCAGAACTGGGTTGCAGTAAGGTCTTTGGCGCTCATCTAACTCTCAAGCCAAATAGTCAGCCGAAGTACTTTAAGCATCGCTCGGTCCCTTTTGATTTGAAAGAAGGCGTCCGATCTGAAATAGAGCATTTACGACGATTAGATATTCTCCGACCAGTCGAGACCAGTCAATGGGCAGCACCCATTGTCGTCGTGAAGAAAGCAAACGGCAGCTTACGCATCTGTGGCGACTTTAGAATTACTATCAATCCACAATTGGAGATTGACCGTCATCCTATCCCAAGAATACAGGAATTATTCCACAAACTTCAAGGTGGACAATATTTTACAAAGGTTGACTTGTCCGACGCCTATCTCCAAGTACCTTTAGATGAAATTCAGACTTTTTGAATATCAGTGTTTACCCTTTGGAACTTCCAGTTCCACAGGAATCTTTCGACGATACATGGAACAGCTGACATCTGACCCCGAGTTTTGTATGTCATACCTACACGATATGGTGAGGAAGGACCAATGCAAAATCTCCAAACCCTATTGGAGCGGTTCGAAAATCATGGATTACGATGTCGTATGGAGAAATGCCAATTTGCGAAGAGGGAAATTGACTACTTGGGTCACATCATCGACTGCTCAGGTATACGTCCATCGGAGGCACGGCTTGCAGCAATTCGTGATTTACCGGAGCCGAAGAATCTAAAGGAATTGGAAGCTTTCATCGACAAGTTGAACTATTACAATCACTTTATTAAGGATTTTTCCCAGGTAGCCGCTCCACTCAATAACCTGAGATCAAAAAATGTGCCATTTTTATGGGGTATAGATCAACAACGCGCATTCAACCAATTCAAGGACTACATCCTAAAGGTTTCCCGGCTGGTACACTTCCATAATGACGTCCCAATAACTTTAGCCACCAACGCATCCTCCCACGGCATTGGTGCCGTCCTTTCTCACATGTATCCCGACAAAACGGAGAAACTAATCGCTTTCGCATCGAAGACGCTGAACGAAGCGCAGAAGAAATACAGCCAGGTTGAGAAAGAGGCTCTGTCCATCATTTATGGTGTCAAGAAGTTTCACCAGTATCTTTGTGGTCGCCACAAAGACCACCAACCACTTGTCACAATTTTCAGTCTCCCCAAGGAGCTTCCACACATGACGATACAGCGCCTTCAGCGATGGGCGCTCATCCTGATGGGATACACGTACACTATAGTTATCGTCCGACCAAACAACACGGAAACGCCAACTGCTTGTCACGGTTACCAATGGGACCTGATGAGACATTTGACCGCACAGAAGAATCTGGTCATCAATTGGATGAAGTTTGCTCCTCATTGGTCGAAGACTTTCCTATAAATTCTACCATCATGGCCAAGTCATCACAAAAGAATCCTACGCTCAAGAAGGTCACTCAATACGTGCAGAATGGATGGCCCAAAGAGCTTCGAGAGGATGAAATTTCCTTATTGCCTTATTTTTGCAGAAGACTTTCTATAGAATTACGAGTATTTAATAATGTTCTTCTCTTCCACAGTGGAAACCCTAGAGTAGTCGTACCCCGGCAGTTGCAATTCAAAGTATTGACGATGCTTCATCAGGGTCACTGGGGACTCAACCGTACGAAGCAAGTGTCTCGTCGATACTGTTGGTGGCCCACCATTGAGGACGACATCACCAAAACTGTATCACAATATACCGCTTGTCAAACCAACGCCAACAACTCGCCAAGAGAGTACACCAACTGGCCGTCGACCGAAGAAGTATGGGAGCGCGTACATATCGACTTCGCTAGACCCTGTCAGAAGCAGAGGTGGCTGATTGTGGTTGGCTCGAAATTTAATTTACTTCGTGTTAGTTCCAGCATTTTTGCCGAAATAACTTTATAAAACATTTGGCATCAGCGCCATTCAACCCAGAGTCCAACGGCGCAGCTGAAAGGATGGTATGTACGTTCAAAACAGCTCTTCGAAAGATTTTGCAAGACACACCACGGTGGGAAAATGGGCTGTTGGTCTTTTTGTCGACATATCGATCTACACCAGATGACAGTGGGATCTCACCAGCAGAAAAAAAAACTCCACGGAAGATCACATCGCACAATTCTTTCAGCTATGTTTCCAGAACCCAAGAAAGCTATGGACAAAGTCAAAACTAAGTTCTATGTGGGCCATAGTTTTAATTATGTGTTTTTCAATCCTTACAGTGGTTTCTAATTGCGTACTTTAAAACTAATTTGAGACTAAATACACCGGCTGAATGACTCGAGCTCCAACTTTTTAAAATGCTATATTTTTTTTATTTTTTGATAAATTTTATTGTGCCAAAGAAAAAAATGTTGGAGAATACACCAATTTTTAAATTGTACCAGTAGTTTTCAATACGTCCACATTTGGCGCGAATAATGGCCTTGAGACAGCCGAAGAAAGCATCGCACGTTGACGCAAGTGGCTCTGCGGTATTTTGGCCCATTCCCGGCGAAGTGCTTGTTTGAGGTGGTCCAAACTTTGATATTTTTTAGTGCCAACCTTCGCCTTCAAAATACCCCGAACAGAGAAATCCAACGGATTTGCATCCTGAGAATTTGCAATCCATTGTGTCGAAGAAGTGAAGTGTGGAACATTGTTTTTTAACCAATCTTGGTTGACGAGCGCTTTGTGAGACGGTGCCGAGTCTTGTTGAAATGTCCACGGTCTCCGACCGAAATGATTGTTTGTCCAAGGCTTCAATGCTGCCTCTGAGACTGCCTCACGGTATACAATCGCATTAATTTTGACGCCATGGTCCAAAAATACGAGCGGAGAGCGACCATCGGCGGTTATGGCGGCCCAAACTATCACCATTGGTGCTGCCTGCTTTCTGGTGGCCGTCCGAAGGTGTAGCGTTTCGAAGAACCTCTCTGGCAAGTAAACTCGGTCATTTTGTTTTTTGACATATTGCTCGATAACAAATGGCGACTCATCGGAAAAACCCAAATTCGGCAACTCACCACTTTTGAGCAAGAGTAGCAACTCCTTCGCTCTTTCGATTCTAACTTTTTTCTGTTGCGGTGTAAGGTCGTGTGCTTTTTGGAACTTCAATGGCTTGAGCCCAAGCTCATATTTCAGTATGTGTTGCATCCGTTCCAATGTTGAGCTCACGAACCATTTTTCTTCCACTTCGACGCGGATTTCGCTCAATTCGAGCCTTCACTTTCCGAACCATTTCTGCCAATGTTGTTGTTTTTTTATGACCACCTCCATGGCGTTTTGCCACGTTGAGGTGCTGGAGCAATATAAAGCAATCACACTATCACGTTTGAATTCCATGGCGGATAAAAATTTGTCAACACAACTGGGATGCAAATCGTTTAAAAGGCTTGTAAATAATAAAATTATCTGTCATGTGTCAAAATTTGAGCTCACTGTCATGAACGGTTTGGAAATTATAGCAGTCTGAAGTTGGTTGCAGTTCGAGTCAGACACTGTGTATTAAAACAATGCCAAAATTAAAAAAAGTTAGTAGAATATGGATGCATTTCAGTGATGAAATTGAAACTAAAGCTAAATGTAAGTATTGTGCTCAACTTTTAAGTTTATCTGGAGTATCAATTGGGAACCTTTATCGAGATATGAAAGCAAAGCATCCATTTACGCAAATACCAATTGAACGACGAAATGAAACGCCTAATAATGAAGATCTTGGTTTGACATTGTCATCGAATCAAGTTGCTCAAACTGGTGTAGTGTGTATTCCTTCTACTTCAACATTTTCAACCACATTTCAAGCTCAACCAGAAAATAAAGAAACGATTTTGCAGTATATTCGTACGCCCCCACCAATTCGTAAAGTTAAACAAATTGACAGGCAAGTTCTCAAAATGACTTCGAAAGGACACCACCCTCTACGAATTGTAGATGAACCTCAATTTAAAAAAAACTATAGAACTTGTACCTAATTGCCCGGGTTATCAACTACCAACAAGAAAAACGGTGTCTCAGAATCTGTTACCAATAATTTATAATGAACTTGAGACTGAAATAAAGCAAAACTAATGCACTGCACCAGCAGTTTGCCTAACAACAGATACTTGGACTTCAAGGAAAAATGTGAGTTACATTGCAGTAACTGCTCATTTTGTTGACTTAACCACTAAGCTATGCTTATACTTAATTTCATGCAATGAATGCAAGGAGAGACATACGGCTATCAATTTGTGCAAATTGCTGAAAATGGTAATAATGGAATGGAACATTTCAAATAAAATTTCTGCTATTGTGAGTGATAACGCTTCTAATATTCTCTCCGATGTTAAACTAGGTGGATGGGAATCGATAGGGTGTTTCGCTCATTCTTTAAATTTAGTGGTTCCACAAAAGAAATAGCTGATCCCTTATCGAAAGTAAAATCAATCGTTGAATATTTTAAAAGAAGTTTACCAGCGTAAAATAAGCTTAAAGATGCACAAAAACAAATGAACCTTCCAGAACTGAAATTAAAGCAAGACGTTCAAACGCTTTGGAACTCAGGCTATAATATGCTTGAACGTATTTTAACAATAAAAGATGCTGTGATAAGTACCATTGCGATACTAAGAAGTGATTTATCACTGAGTTCTAGTGACTGGGCTGTTATTCAGGAAACTTTGCCAATGCTTGAGGATTTTACGAAATAAGTGCGGAAAAGAATGTGACATTATCAAAGATAATAGTGTTCAACAATCTGCTGAAAGATTTCCTAGGAAAATGTTGTCCAGAATGTTACAAGGTAAATGAATTACTTTCAGTCTTAAAATCTGAAGTGAGAGTACGATTTGAAGATGTAGAGAAGAACTATTTGTACGCCAAATGTACATTATTAGACCCACGCTTCAAAGAAAATGCATTCAAAGATCCGTTGGCCTGCAAAACCACAGTTGAAGGACTTAGAGACAAAATAACTGGTATTTATGTCAATCTACAAGAAACTGAAACAGAAAAAGAAGCGACGGCAGGTTCAAGTGGTTTCATTGAATCCACAGCAAAGGAAACAAGTATCTGGGATGCATTTGACGAGGTGATAAAATCAATTCGAAGAACTGTTAATAAAGCTGAACCTGCAATTAAAGAGCTAGATAATAATCTTGCTGCAGAAAATTTAAACCGGAAAATGGATCCTTTACTTTGGTGGGAGGAGCATAAAAAAGTATACCCTCATGTTTACTCCTTAATGGTAAAAAAATGTTGTATTGTCGCTTGTTCCGTTCCTTGTGAGCGTATATTTTCTGCTGCTGGACAGATCATTAACGAAAGACGAACACTACTGAAATCTGAAAAAGTTTCCAAATTAATGTTTTTACATTATAATATGTAACATTTAATACCTGCTACTTATTTTGCGAGTTTAACTTATATTTAATAAAAAAACAAAGTAAAAATCATTTTAACCGCATGTCTTTATTATTATTTACTTTCTAAAGTTGATTAATCAGTCGATTTAAATTGTAATGTACCTATGGTGACTGAAGATACATTTTAATTGAACAGAGAAGAGAACAAATAATCTATCAAGGTCTTTTTTAAGCATTTTTCAGGATGTTTACTATTATACATATACAGTACTGTGCAAAACCTAAGCAACCATCTGGAGTCAGCACTTCATAGTAAATCTTTTCAACTTTCTACTCCACCAAATAAAAAGAAATGGATATGTAATGATGTGTAATAATGTATTTTGAAATTCACATCTTTTTATAAAAGTAATAATACTTCAGATTTAAAAAAAAACGCAAAAACCGACAAAGTAGCCAAATTGAGCTGTGCAAAACCCAAGCAACTATTTTAATATTTTGTGTAATATCCTTTGTTTTGAATAACAGGGGCGCAATTAGCTTTGAAAGTGTATCCTGGAATACAATAGTTGAGACCTGTTGGAAAAGTGTTGTCCAGCGACACGGCTTTTAAGGATACCAAACAGGTTTGCTAAGGTTTGTTGAAACACCCAATGAAGTGGCATTTCCCACTCCGCATGTGGTAGCATTACCGATTCTAGAATGGATTTATATTTGAATCGGTCCATGATTCCGTCTATTTCATAGAATGGACCTACACCTCCTGCCGAAAAACAGGTCCACACCATCACACTACCCCCACCATGTTTTACAGTGGGTGTGCAGAATCTAGGTCGCTACGCTTTACGACGTCTCACATAACATATCCCATCAGAATTAATCAAATTAAATTTTGACTCGTCGCTGAAAAGAACTGTTTTCCATTTTTCAGTAGACCAGTGTTGGTATTTTCTTGCAAAATTTAGCCTAATATGAAAAAAGATTTTAGTTTGAGTTATGTTTAAAAAATTTAATTGCACTACCTGTTCCTTAAATGACTTTTTGTGAGCATCGATTTTTTGCAAGGCCTGTATCTTCGAAGATTATTTTGAATTGCACGTCTTCGCACCGTGCTAGCATCAATGTTTAAATCAAGTAATTTTACGACTTCATTCGAACTTTTGAACGGTTGTTTTTTAATTACACCACAAAAGTTTCTATCTGTTCGACATGCTGTCTTACGCCGCCTACCACTGACATTCTGACTTTCAACGACTGCTGTTGCATTAAGTTTTTTTTAATAAATGTGAAATAATAGATCTATTAATATTATAACGTTTAGCTAATGTTGTCTGAGTATCTCCAGACTTAAATTCATCAATAATCTTTAGTTTAAGAGAAGAAGAACAACTTTGTCGCGACATTATTAAAAAATATCAATTATGCGACTAACTTAAAAGAAAACTAATCAAAGACAATCACTCAACCTCAAAGACAAAGAGTTTACAACATTTCATGTATAACAGGACTGGAAAAGTACTGTTAGCTATTTTTTTTACAGTGGGTTACAAAGTTGCTTAGGTTGTGCACAGCTGAATTTGGCTACTTTGTTGGTTTTTGGGTTTTTTTTTTCATCTGAAGTCTTATTACTTTTATAAAAAGTTATGAATTTCAAAATACACTCCATTACACATCATTACATATGCATTTTTTTTTATTTGGTGGAGTAGAAAGTTGAAAAGATTTACTATGAAGTGCTGACTCCAGATGGTTGCTTAGGTTTTGCACAGTACTGTACATAAAAATTATATATAATTTTTATATTTTTTAATTGTGACTATAAATACAATACGATTAGTGTAGGATCTGCGTCTGTAATTCTGTTTATCTGTTTTATATTTCTATCTTACTTTGTTAATGTCTGTCCTCCCTTCTTGCCCACCTACATATCTAGTTTGTTTTGAGGTTTAATGTAATTTACGAACTAAAGAGAAATAACTACATTTAAGATTCAAACAAGTGAACTAGTGAGCTAAGTGAACGACCTACTTCAGTCAGACTTTTGAACTATGTAGTTCAAGCTCTTTCTAGTGAACTACGTTGCACGACTCTAGTGTACATATATGGAGAACGGCCGGTGTTCAAAAACGTTTCTGAGGAGGTTTGTCAACGAAGCTATCACTGGCGAGGACGGATACCCGTTATTCCGTCGTCGATTAGCCTTTAAAAGTGGATTCACCACCGAAGTGAGCTGACACAGGGAGACGGTAAACATCGATAATAGATGGGTTGTTCTGTATTCATCAGTATTTTCTAGGATATTACGAACCCATATCAATGAGGAATCCTGCACAAGCGTCCAATCGGTAAAATACATTTCTAAATACGTAAATAAAGGAAGAGACCACACTACATTTGGATGTTCATTTGAGAATAATCAACAGCTTTATTTTGATCCCAATAACTTGAGAAAGCGACAAACAACACCCTTGACATTTTATAAATTACGCGAAGAATATGCATGTGGTTCGAGGCCCAACATCATTTTGGTTCTTAAAGACATTTGATGATGCCAACATTTTATTTGGGTCATTTACTTAACAGCTACCAACACTGGGACGATACTCTCGCGAATGTTTGCATGAGCGACAACCCCAGTACCATACGAAATTTGTGTGCTGTCATGTTGGTCTTCTGTGGGCTTTCGAATCCAGTAGAGTTGTGGGGCAAATATCAGCATCATACGAGAATGTCAAAAGTTTTCCTACGGAACATAATACATAACAAAAGATTCTGAAAACCGACTAGCGCATTACAGATATTAGTCTCTGTTCACATCGAGATATTGTCCCTTCCATCGGAGGTAAACTATTGAGTGATTACGAGCTTCCAGCCCCTCAACGACTGCAGGATAAAGAGCACTTAAACCGAGAGTATCCCATCGATGTAAATTACTGCCCACGTTAATGACTACACTTTAAAATTCACACCCTAGCAAAATCAGATTTATAAAACACTCCTCCAAAGTATGAATTCAAATGAAGGCAAACAATTTTTTCTTGCTGGCCCTGGTGGGACCGGAAAAACTTTCCTTACAATAGACATCCTGGCGTAGGTGCGAAGGCAAGGAAAGATAGCACTGCCTATAGGATCTTTAGGGATTGTTCCCACACTGCTTCTTGGTGGCAAAACGACGCACGGCATGTTCAAAATGCGAATGGACATAGACAACGGGAGGCGCGGTGTTCCGTAATAGGGACATAGCCATTTCAGGGCTGCTCTATAATTGTATGGGTTGAGTGTAGGATATCATGAAAGCAGCGGGGGCTGTAGACCGAACATTGTAGGACATCCGCCAAAATAACCAGGTTAAGGGCAAGCTCACAATCCTCTTTTCCGGCGATTTCTCTTTTGTTACTAAAGGTACCCGAGCTGATGAAGGAAATGCCTCAAGGAAATGATGTTCTCTTTGGTCCAAGGTTCACCGACTACCCCTAACGGTTAACATAAAAGCAAGACTTGGCGGAATCTCACACGCTCAAGAATTCTCTACTATGTCGTTGAAAGTAGTCGAAGAAACTCTAGCGAAGAAAAATGGTCAAGTGAAACCGTCAGAAATGCTCGGCAAAATTATTTCCACCTTAGAGGAACTAGTGTTGATATTCAACGCCATTTTAATACTCGTACTTACGTATGACAAATACAGAATGTCATTATTAATTCTATACTTTATGTTTATTTTATATTTATACGCACATGTATTATTGTAGTCTAGAATTTTTTCACTGAATTGTTAACCCAAAAAAATGTTACTTTGCTAATTGTATAAGAAATAAATCAATATATCTATCTATCTACCTTATTTGCTTGATGTAATGGGTGACCAGATAGCAATGGTAGTTTTTCCAATTGTTATGCTTCAGCAGCTGTCAAAAATACCAATGACATATAGCTGTCAAAATATTCAGTAAGGTTTGCCATGCATGGTGAATCGTTTTACGTTTGCTGAACGTGCGGAAATTATTTAAAAATATTATCAGTTGTAAACACGCAACGTGAATTTCGTCGTGAGGTAGGTAGGTAGTTAGGTATCGAAAAACACCCAGAAATATCAATTCGGCGCCGATCAGCTGAATTAGGCATCGCCAGGGAGTCAACCCGGCTTATTTTGCTATTGGATTTGAGCTAGCATCCGTTTAAGATTATGCTAACGCATGTGTTGAAGCTGCACGACCATAGACAACGCCGTGAGTTCACTAGTTGGGCACTGGAAATGTTGGCCGGAGATCCGGATTTTGGCCAAAAAATCTTCTTCTCGGACGAGGCCCATTTTTCGCTCGGCGGCTATGTCAAGAAGCAAAATTGCCGTTACTGCAGTGAACACAATCCACAAGTGTTCGGCCAAGCATCAATGGATCCACTAAGATCGACTGTTTGGTGCGGTTTATGCCTGTTAAAAATTAGCTGTCACCCTATGTTTCTAAACACTGTGGAACGTTTGTGGATTTCAACTTTTTATTCTCTCTTTCTTTTATCCTAGTAATCCCTATAATTCATTATATTGAATAAAATGTTTTTTTTTCTTTGAAGTCGTCCAAATAAATATTAATTTGTTAATAATTCTTTTAGTTGTTCATTTCCACCGGGTGTTTTCTTTTTATACATTTTGGTGCCGAAAACCGGGAAGATGAAAGCTCAGAACTTACAAATGCTAATGTGTCCAAGTTCGACGAAATAGAAGAAGAACTAGCTTCTATAATTGAAAGACTTAGGACTGCGAATGATTGCCTTAATACGGTTAGCGAAGACCTTAAACAAAAGGGGTTACGTAAGGCAGATGAGCCACATGAAAAAATTATCGAATATCAAGACCAAGCTATGGATGTGATCCCTCGATTCAAAAAACGATTGCGAGAAAAATTGAACCCAATCACAGTTGCAGTCGAATGAGGTGACATTTCAACAAATTCATTGCACAACAACGGATTAAAATTGCCGAAACTCCCGCTCGAGAGATTTGATGGCAGTTACGATAGTTGATTGCCGTTTTGGGAGCAATTTCGATGTACAGTGCATGAAAATTCGAACCTCTCTCCTCCTGAAAAATTTAATTACTTGGAGTTAGTATTAACAGGTGAAGGAAGCTAAGAAAACAATTGCCGGATTTACACCATCCGAAAATTGCTATGAAGCCGCTTTTTTTTATAATTGGCGCGCGCTTAAGTGATTTAAGTACCCTTAAACTGTGTGCGGGCGAAGGAAAGTTAGGGAGGATAGAAAGAGAGGTACCGGTGAATGTTGGTTTTAAATGCTTGAAGGTTATAATGACTAGCAAAGAAGGAGCTAGGCAGGGCATTCCATAAGCGAGTTGTGCGGCTTAAGAACGAATCATGATATTTTAGAGTACGTCCGAAAGTGGGCTGAAGGTATACTGATGAGCATTCATAGCGAGACGGGTGTTACAGTTGACAGTTTGAATGGGTGGAATGCTACTGGCGATTTCAATGGAGCACTGGTGGTGGAAATAGCGATAAAACAAAGTGAGACAGGAGACATTACAAAGTGAGACAGGAGACCGATCATCGCCCGTAATAACGATTTCAGTATGAGGATACAGGGATACAATTCGTTGAATGGAGTCAGGCAGCTCATCAAACTCGTTAAAGGTTGAGTTGCTGTCCAGTTTGGGGCTTCTGTAAATAAAGAAGTAGTGGATAATTTGCTTACGGAGATGGAATTTTGACCACATGAAATTGAATTCCGAATTGGAACAGGGACTACATTGTGGTGGAGTTTGGTAAGCTACATCACTACGCACGTAAATGGCGAGACCACGGTGAGAGAAGAATAATGGCACTAGTTCGTAGCCAGGTAGCTTCGGATCAGAGTGATCTGAGAGGTGTGGGCGGGGATCTACGTGTGTTTCACTAAGCGCCAAAATAGCTGGTCTGTATTTGCAAACGTGGACGTACGCAGAAAAGTGATTACTTTTTAGCCCGCGTATATACGCAATATCCACTCTGAATTCCCGAGTTATTATAAAGAAAGCCAAACACAGAAAACACAAACACCGACGTTACTAAGCGCAGATGTGAAGTACAAATTCAGAGTTGGTTTACCGGATCAAATTGTTGTAGTTGTTATGCCCTTACAACAATACGAAACAGCACACCAATAAAATTCATACAGCCACTGCACGCGTTGTAAAACAATGTTATACAGCAACGGCAGTTATCGAGTGCAAGCAACAGTATGACCAGGAGCAGGAAGGTTGGGATACCCGCACTGTGATTGTTGATTGGGGTTACACTGCACTCGCGCGTTTTTGTTGTTGTTTGTTTTTTTTTTTTTAGCTTAAGCCTTGTTGCAGGAACAATATGGAAACACCGAAAAACTTATAGATACACATATCTAGCAGCTTGTAAGTGCTGTTCGTGATCGAACAGACGTTGTTGGCCTGCGCAACTTATATGGAAAAGTCGTAGCATGCACTCTTTCTCTCATCCCACTGCAAGTGCCCAGTTGCCATTATTACGTCATACTCCGGTCAATTGTTTTACGTTGTCTACCAACTAATTTGAGAATTGATTATTATCGCCAAATAAAGCTGAGAGAAGAATTGGGCGAAGCAGAACAATCTTCCAACCAAAGTGTGTCGTCTCATTCACAGATTGGGGTCGATGAACTAAGAACTATTTTGCGGTTCGTAAAACGGAAAACAGAGTCGTTGGAAAAAAGCGGTATTACACAAACTAATGCAAAGCCAAAAGAATCTTCTTTTACAACTGCTTCCAGTCTAATAACGGTCAGCGAGGATGCTATCCGTCTCTTTTGTAAATCAAAATCTCATACAACGAAGGAGTGCGACTGCAATACCACTATTTCAGAAAAACGAAACATCTTACGTTGATGCTTCCGCTGTGCAAAGCGCGTACATATTTCAAAAAAATGCCGAAGCAGTAAATTTCTTTCATGTAAGAAATGTCATGGAAAGCATATGACATCTATGTGTGACCCGCACTTCAAAAATTCCCTACAGATGACAGATGAGAAAACTCAAGAGCAGCATGAAGAAAAATCAAATGCATTTCGGGATAATGCATTAAATTTGTGCGCACCTAATATTAAATCCAACATTTTTTCGAAAACAGTGAGGTGTATTGTCCAAGAAAATAATAAAGTTATTTCGATTCGGGCAATAATAGATGGCGGCAGCCAGTACACTTACATTCGTGAAAGTATAGCCAAAAAATTAGATCTTAAACCAGTAAGTGAAATAAATTTGTCTGTCATCCCATTTGGAAGCAAAGAAGTGAATTCTTTGGAGAAATATAGCAAGGTTAAGATAATAACTCTGTGTAGCAACCCGAACGTTGGTGATTTAATTTCCTTGGAAGCAGTTGTGGTACCAACAATTTGTGTCGACGTATTAGAAGTTCCGCAAGAAGATTGTGCTCTTTTTAGAAGACTTCAATTAGCTGATGTCCAACCAAAGGGTGTCGAGATTGAGGACGGGTTGGGCCTCCTCGTTGGGTCTGATTTTACAAAGAGTTTAAGAGCGTTTGAAACGGTTGGGAACTGCAAGGACTCCATACCATTATAAGTGAAAGCAGTTATGCATTTAACGAAAATTTTTGCTTCTTTTATAGTAATCTTCTGAGTTTAGCATGTACAACGGAGGCTTGTCACAATTTCAAATCGCTGGACATAATTGCGAAGATGAAAACGTTGCACTAACAAAAACCTTGATCGACAAATGTATTTCTAGGAAAGGTTTACGCTACACTGCCAAGTTGACAACATCATCCCAAACAACAATAAAGCCCAAGCACATAGTCGTTTGAGTCGCTTTTTGGACGTTTGTCTAGAAATACTGCTGAATTATTGGAGCATGACGCTGCTTTACAAAAACTTTTAAAGAGGGAATCGCAGAACATGTACGGGAGATAGGAGGGTAAGAACAACGGAAAATATTTTATTTACGACATCGACCGGTATATAAAGAAGGAAGCGTTTCGACGAAATTACGCGTGGTATTCGATACCTCTGCTCATAAAGACAACGAGAAATCTTTTAATAATTTACTTTGGACGGAAGCCAACTTACTTCCGGACGTGATGATGGTGTTGCTGAATTTCCGCTTGGGTCCTTACGCCGTGATCGCAGATATTGAAAAGGCCTTCCTCCAAATAGTCCTGCATGAAGAAGACCGTGACTGTCATCGCTTTCTGTGGTTTGACAATGGACTAAAGTCGTTTTCTAATATACCAAAGTGCTCTGAATTTAGAATGACCAGGGTCACATTTGGCGCGAATAGTAGTCATTTTCCCTTGTGTGCCACCATCCAAAAACATCTCGACAGCGAAAAACACCGGTTTGGTGAAACATGTGCTGCACTGAAAAATATATACATACATGGATGATTTAGCCATCAGCACAAATACTGAACAGGAAGCATTACGGACTTGTACAGAAGCAAACAGTATATTTAAACGAGTAGCCTTGAATTTACACAAGTGGAATTCAAAAAGCACTAAGGTCCGAGAAGCGATGACTAGCAACGAACAGACGCCTACAGCTATACAGAAGGTTCTTTGTCTCCTTTGGTACGTCTACAGCGATGAATTATCTGTACCTACCCATGGGTGGCAGTGGCTCAAGTGGTAGTGGACTGGCTTCCAAATCGGAAAGTTCGGTGTTCGAATCCCATCCGAAATCTCGCCCGAAATATCCATTTTTCAGTTTACGAAAATCAAGTAAGATGAGTAGTTGACTGGAAATCAACATCAAGGCAACTTCCACTAAGAATTTAGTCTCCTCATTAAATGTTGGCGAAATAACCACTGAACCCAAAATCTTTCTTTCTCTCTCTATCCCATTTTCCGAAAAACTTAACACATGCTGAGGCATTATAAGTGTATTCATACCCACTTGAGTGTTAAGTTCTATAAAAAAAAAAAAATGGAGTCTGTGGAAGCAATGCTTGAGTCAAATGCGGTCAGGCCAACTAAGCGCAATGTTTTGCAAGCAATTGCTAGGATTTTCGGTCCCTTAGGTATTCTTGGTCCTACTATTGTAAAACTAAAAATTCTCTTTCAGATCTATGGAAAAAAATTCTTCACTGGAACCAGATACTTACTAACGACTTCTTAAAAGAATGGGAGGATTGCAAGAAATCTTTCTGGAACTAAGGGTGATGACGTTTCCAAGATTCAGATACACATTTTCGCTGACGCTAGTAAGAGCATATGCCACTATTGCGCCCAATCATCAGGTCCAAGTTAAGTTTTTGTGCGCTAAAAATTGGACCGCTCCTTTAAAGGCTGATGGAGGCAGCGAATTGACATTGCTAAAGTTAGAACCAACAGCTGCTCTCATAGCGTTACGCCTTTATTCTTATCTGAAGAGGTCTATCTGCATAACGCACTACCTGTGGGCGGATTCACAGATTACATTGAATTGGATCCAAGGCGAATGGCAGAAATGGAAGCCTTCTGTCCAAAATAGGGTTGAAGAAATAAAGAGACACATGAAAATCATGCAGTGGACGCATTGTAAGTAAAGGAAAACCCAGCAGATCTTCTCACCAGGGGCGTTTTAAGCTAAGTTCTTAAAAAATCTTCTCTTTGGGCCCATGGCCCGCAATAGCTTGTAAACAACGAAGCCGTATGAGAGACTGATTTCAAGTGTAAACTGACTTTGGTCGCTGCCGCTCTTCTGGCCGAAAGTCCATAATCAAATATCTCCAAAGCAAACTCAATTACATCATCCGAAAATTATAGCACTTCGAATCGATTGCTAAGAGTAACAGCTTTTGTATTACGTTTCATTCGATATACGAGGAAAGAAAAAATTGGTTCAAAAATCCGGCAAGAAAGAGGCACAATGGTTCCATTGACTGCTACAGAGATCCAGTCCGCAGAAAATTATTGGTTCAGGTTCGTAAAAACACAGAATTTTTATAATGAAATCTTGCTACTGCAGACGGGTAAGAGCATAAAGGCATCAAAAATACAAGAACTAGCCCCGTTCCTAGACACACATTCTTCCCTCGGGTTCCCATGTCCCAACTTAATCATTGATGACTGTCATTGGCGTGTTCTCCATGCAGGTGTTAACATAGTGCTGACGGAGCTCCGGAAACATCTGTGGGTGATCAGAGGCCGACAAGCTATCAAAAAATGCTTAATTTGCTAGAAGCTCTGGAGACCCCAACGCCTCCCAACCGTTTACACCATTGCAAATCGAAAGGATATTCTTATCGCCACATTTTGATAGTGTAGGCGTAGATTTTGCCGGGCCCCTTTATTATTACGAAGAAAAATGTGATGCTGCTAAAGTCTACATCGTCATCTTCACATGTGCTGCTGTCCGCGCCATCCATTTGCAGCTAGCTACCAGCCTTTCGACTGAGAATTTCATAATGGCCTTGAGGCGTTTTATTGAAAGAAGAGGTGCTCTATCCTTAGTACTGTCTGACAACGCTGAAACGTTGAAGAGCTGCGATCGAGTTATAAAATCCAAATTGGCTTTGGGATGAAGAGATGGTGCAAGGATTTCTTTCACAAAGAAAAATAACCATGAAAAACATTATGAAGGTGACGGATCAAAAAGTCAGGTCTTGTTTGATTAGGTTAGCTGATGGAACAAGATTGAAGCGACCCACACAATTACTCTTCCCGCTTGAACTTTCATTTTGCCCGGCGGAGGATGTTAAAAATTAGCTGTCACCCTATGTTTCTAAACACTGTGAAATGTTTGTGGATTTTAACTTTTTATTATCTCTTTCTTTTATCCTAGTAATCCCTATAAATACAATGAACATAATGATTTTTTTCTTATTCGCATTCGAAACTTTGAAGTCGTCCAAATAAAGATTAATTTGTTAATAATTCTTTTAGTTGTTGATTCTTCACCGGGTTTTTTTCTTTTTATAATGTCATGGCGGCATAATCGTAACGTATTTCTTTCTAAATGAGGAAGGAGACACCGTTATCGTCTCATAGAGCGATGTTATCCGACTTTCTGTGGTCAGAGCTCGACAACATCGATATATCCGAGCTGTGGTTCCAACAAGACGGCGCTTCATGCCGAAGGGGAAATTTGGTGAATGGGTCATCTCAAGGATCATGCGATTTGAAACCACTCGATTATTTTCTCTGAGTCTACGTCAAGTCCTCAGTCTACGCTAAGAAACCAACCATTTGGACCAGCTCGAGGCCAACATTCGACACGCTATTGCCGGAATAACGCTGAACATATTTGACCGAGTCATCAGCAATTGGACCGACCTCTGAAGCACAATTTGATATCTCACATCGTTGTTGTTTTATTTAATTTTTTTTTTCTATCGTTCTCATCTGGCCACCCTTTACGTAAATATTGCACAGATACCACATCAAAGCAGTTTCTGGATGTTTGAACGACCTATTCTGACACCTAAATATGTTCAACCTGCTGAAATCAATATTATATTGCATTATCCGGAATTGAAAGCTAATTATCGCGTATAATTTCTGAATTCTCTTAACACCAACGCGCTTTCTGTACGTCGGATTTCACTTAAAGTCGGTGTTCCGACTTGAATCCGTTGATATTATGCAACGGAACCGGACTTAAAGTGATCAAATTACTAAGAAATCTGCTAGAGGTAGAACTTCTTACGGGTTGTGATGTAGGTGAAACCGTGTTTACATCACGTATTTCAGTCATTTCCAACAATTTCCCATTTCAATTTAAACGAGTACAGTTTCCTGTGAGCGTTTGCTTTGCCATGACGATAAACAAGTCGCAGGGAGAGACACTTAAATGTGTTGACTTGAGAACCGACTGTTCCTGGCACGGCCAACTGTACATTGCTCGCTTGTACCCAAGGTAAATAAATAAATTGGTGTGACACTCTGAGTTGAAATATTTTTCCATTCTGCGCAATACGTGACGTATTTTTGTTTTTTGCTTACAGTGATTATGAATGACGTATTACATACATTGCTTTTAGTTATTTCGAATAACCGATTTTAGTTCATGTTAAATTTTTATTATTTATTTTTGCTGTTATTCACACTTGTGATTAGGTTTCTGTTAAATATTCTGTATGAAAATGCATTTTGCAAAGATAGGGCATTTTTTTACTTCGCAATGTAAGTCAATTGTTTCAGCGATATCCAATGGTGATTTCATATAATTTGGTCCAACTTTTAATGATGTTGAGTTGAATCCATTGAAAATATCTCCCAGCTTTTTTCGTTTTCGGATAAATTGAATATTGAGTTTTTGTAGTCCTCCTTCGGTGACCTGATCTGCCCATGTAAGAGATTTAGATAACCTTTCTTCGCCGTACGTTTGCAGCAGAATGGGAATTTTTGATTTTAAGCGGTACAGAATATATCCAGATATACGAGTACATCTACTCTACATTCTTCTTCCGCTAAATCGACGAGTATGTTTGAAGTTAATATTGGTTCTGAAACTTTATTATGCTCAATTGTGTCTTCATCAATCAAAATCAATTGTGTCTTCATTATCAGCACTGTGCTTTAACCCTTCGTATGTCATATGCTCCGGTTTTGCTGCGGTTTTTGCTTTCGACGAAATATAATAATAAAAAATACATATTTTTCTGTTTTTTTTTTTATTTTTTAATTGTTTTTAACAAAATAGTATTGCAGCTCTGCAGCAAATTAGTGCAAGAGGATTCGATTAGTGCAAGAGGATTCAATTAGTGCAAGAGGATATTTACTTTAATGAAAATTTTTCAAGCAATTATTTCACTTGTTAAAACATAGCACAACTCCATATTTATCGCATTCTGTTTGCGTAAAACCAGTGCAGTGCGGTAATTTGCACCGCAATCTTTTGTCTGTCCATCCAAATTGATCTTGGGGTGGCCGTGGTGTAGTGGTACTAGCAATCGCTTCACTTTTCAGAAGGCCTTCGATACCGTATGGCTAGAAGGACTCTTTTTCAAGCTGGACAGGTTGGGCATTAGTAAACCACTGCTGTATATTCTTTTTGATATGCTCTCCAGTAGACAGTTCATCGTGAAGAATGGCGATGTGACTTCTGCTGAAACATTTAACATTAAGAACGGTCTGCAACAAGGTGCGGTAAGTTCGCCGATCCTGTTCAACATTTATACAAGTAATCTGATAGGTTCACTTCACAGTGCCATAGCATACGCAGACGACTTAATCGCGTACAGATCAGGTCCAAAGATTGAGGTCATTAACATACTTTTGCAACGTGACTTTGATAAAATTAAACAATATTGCGATGACTGGAAGTTGAAAATCAACTTTCAGAAATCGGAAACCATTCTGTTTAAGATGCCTTTGTCTGGGGCCTCTAGGGATACCAGAAAGAATTGGCGAAAGTTCTCTATCGTCGAACAACATGGACAGCCACTTGCTTGTCGAAATGTAGTCAGATACCTTGGGATTTGGCTAGATCAATATCTGTATTTTAACAAACATATAGATGTTGCTCTGGCCAGAGTCAGAGGTGCTTTTGCCCTTACAAAGAGACTGTATTATAGCAGCCAACTCGATGCGAGGGTGAAGGTAATTTGCTACATGGCCCTTATCAGGTCCACGCTTGTATTTGGATGTCCCGTGTAGTTCAACGTGAGAGCAAGTTTATTGGGTGTTTGAGAGGGCTTGTCTTCGGACTTGTCTTCGCTTATACAGAACACCAGAGTCTGAGTACATAAAATTCTATCCTAATGAGGTCTTATACAATAGGGCGAACCTGATAAGAGTGAACAATCTCGTCATTAAGTTGACTAGAAGGCACATTGCAAGAGCAATGACCTCATCGAACAACTTGATCTCTGGGGCTTATTACCCCAATTATACTCGTATGTATCACGAGAGAGTTCGCTTTGACGGCTTTATTCCTCCAGAAGCGTTCCTCTATCTAGATAGCAAAGGTCTGATCCAGGACAGATTGGCGGTGCCGCTAATCTTCCACGTCGCTTGAACAGCTGGGGACAGGCGACTCAACTACGACAGAGACGTCGCACACGGTAGTGCGGAGCGTCTCCGGTTCAGTAGGGTGGTAGGGAGTCGCGACATAAGGGATGTTGCTCGGCAGCACCAACAATTTTGGTGGCTGGTTGAAGGAGGGGAGGGTAAAAATAAAAAATGAGAAAAAAAAATAATTTATATATATATTTTTAAGTAGTCTGTAAATTTTTAGTTTTAGGTTTTTATAATTAATTAATATGTCCATATACTAAGTTTTTCTTAAAATCTATTTTCTTAGTTTTAGTTGTAACATATAAATATAAAATTAAATATAATGTAATATACGTCGAAAGACTTAGTTTAAGTGTTAGGTTTAACTTAGAGTGCCCGCATGGGGCCTTTAAGTTAGTATAAGATTACTTGTAAGTTATTTAAGCAAATTTTTAAGCGCTTTTTGTTTAGCATGTAAGATTAAATTAAGTATATAAATAAAAATGCATTTAAACTGAAAAAAATTAGCAATCGCTTCTCACTCGGAGGGTCAAGGCTCGAATCCTAGCCACGGCAAGTTTTCATTTGTGTAATTGTAACTCAGTCAGAAAAATCTCCGGGTGAAGGCATAACACTGACATGTAGATTTGGCTGTTGTAGAATTTTCAAGAACAAAACAACCGTTAAAATTCACAACCTGAATCATTCCGAGTGAAGAAAATCTCTCCGTCCTATTCGGACACCCACCCCTGGAGAGTCAATATCGAAACCAAACGCACCTTGAGTTTCAAACCACTACATCACAACAATTCTTTCCTTTCTCCTCCTTCTATTTTTCCCCCTCGCCCTGGCAACAGTAAAAGGGTATCATAACCCCTTAGGAGCTCGTAAATTATAAAAAAAAAAATCTTGCCGGACCATTTGGTTTGGCATTTGTTGCGCCGCTCCTTTTGTGGACTAAGCCATTATCTCACTTTGCAGAGATGAGCCTCTTTTTCCGGAATTCGCTCTTGTATTCAGTTTAGTTAGGACTTCTGCTATCTGGAGCCGAAAATCGGCTGAGCTCAAAAGTTTTTTGGAACTTGTTTTTGAGTTTTCAGCACGTTTATACAGCAGCCAGGCATTGCTTTCTGTAAGGTCTAGCAAGTGGTAAAGTATTCCCACCGGCCACCTGTTGCTTCTAACCGAAATTTAGTACCTCCCTATAATGCTGTCTATGCGATCTACGCCGCCCATATACCATAGCTATTCTATTGGGCTACTACAAAAGGCCGTTCGATTTGAATATAGGTTTTCTTTTTTTTCTGTCGAATCGGGGAGTAGTATCCTTGGGTGAAATTCCGGCGTGATTTGAAGCAATTGAGACCACCTTATTATCCTTTCAAGAAATTACTGATATGTCGGCACCATCAAAATCGGCAGTTTGCAGTTCCGAATTCTATTTTTTCCCACCGTGCCCAAATCTAAAATTCCGCCATCTGCTAAATATTTCAGCAGGGGGATGGAGGTGATATAATTGTCCAAATACAGCCCGTAATTTGGATGTCTCCAGACAATCTCATAACACCATTGGATGCTGCACCAAGATACGGCTCATGTGGCAAAACAATGCTTTATTTGACTGTTTCGAATTCAAATTTGTAACAAAATCCGGAGACACCGATTAAAGCTAAAGCTTTGTATCCCCATTAATTGGGCTTATTCGAAATGTATCTCTTCATGGAGTTTCGAGCTTTGTTCATCTACACGCATAAATTGCTCCGTTGGAACTTTTATAAAGTTGTTGTTAAGTTGGTTGTTGTTAAAATGAATATGACGCCTTATCTCCTCAAATCTTTTTTTCGACATAACGTCTTGAATAGCAGCCATACCAATATGTTTGGACCAATATGTTTGGACCAATATGTTTGGACCAATATTTCGACACTCGGGCAAGCGACATATAAAATACAATTCCAATAAATTGGCGGATTTCCAGCAATCTAAAACTAAGATGTGTGCTCGGATCTCTCTGGTGAACATATAAATTGATTTTGTCTCTTATTTTTTCAAAAAGTGATTTTGGGAATAAATGAACAAAGAAGTGCGCTGGTAATGAGAGCTCCATAATTTCAACAGGCATGGTTGTATTTCCCAGGAATCTTAGCTGGTTTTCGTTGAAAACTATTTTATTTATTATTATTAACAAGGGAACGATACAAATTAATTTGTAGGGTCCGGGATTTAACGCCGGGGTACTATGCCCATGTGGCGCGTTTTGTCAACAGCACGCCGAGTACTGAGTTCCCATGTGGTCACCCACCTTCGTACTTACTGCGTCGCGGTTTTTCCATAAAAGTTTATTCCTCAAATCCTTTATTTTCTGTGCGGATCCATTTTGACTCATTTTGACTTGTGTATTATCGACGTCTCCAGCGACTATATCATCTGCCTCATTGGAAACTTCGACTTGACCTTCCGAGCCTTTTTCGTCTGTATCACCTGCGTCTTCATCATCTGGACAGAATTCACTTTCGTCATCTCCTGAAAAGTTCAAGTCATCTTCGCTAGCCAGACTATTGATAATCCCAGTAGTTTGGGCTGTTTGGTTAAACGCTTGTGTGACATGATACATAAAAAAAAAATACCGTGTTTCAGCTTCAGAATTTGGGACATGCAACACGAATAACATCGGTCAAACACATGACAACGAATACATATAAGACAAACACGAGAATCTAATATAAAGAATTGATACAGATATCACATGAAATAAACAATAGATTTGCATTATTGTGCAGAAATACAACATAAGATACACAGATTTTTTGTTCGCTCAAGTTATCTGATGTACCATATAGCTTAACTACTATACTACTCCAACAAAACAACACAAATAACACAGACCCCACTGTCCATGTATAAATATTATATTTACCTGTATAATGACGCGAGTACAGTAATTTAATTCACTTTTGTTATATTTAATTATATCCACAAAAGTTTTGCAATGCTGTCAAGATTCACAACTAACAAATTTGTCGGGAAAGTTGTAATATGTTAATGCACAAGTATTTTCAATGATGCCAATTGTTCGGTCAATTAAAACCCATAGAGTACGGATCAACATCATCGAACGTATTACTAAATTGTAAATGTACATTGCGAAATAATGTAGTTTAAACAGTACTATATGTTGCAGAAATGCATCAGAAACTAACGAAGGGTTAACGTATCATTATTGTCCACTTAAAGCTGTTGTGTGGTATCATGTCTAACATTAATAACTGAGAAGCTATTTAAATTGCAAATTGTAAGGCCCCCCTTCGCTCTCATAACTCCAAAGAACATT
This sequence comes from Volucella zonaria, assembly GCA_963966105.1. Taxonomy (NCBI): domain Eukaryota; kingdom Metazoa; phylum Arthropoda; class Insecta; order Diptera; family Syrphidae; genus Volucella; species Volucella zonaria. The sequence goes on along the minus strand of OZ014530.1, from coordinate 86,312,436 downwards.
TCTAATGGATCCTGATTAAGCCGACATACCATATAAAAATATAGAGACGACTCTTGCCTATGATTGGAAACTGCTAAACCCAAAGTGCTCAAAGTTGGGCTGCGAATTTAACTTTCTGCCTATTTCTATATTTGACTGTTAGGTAAGTGGATGTTAAACGACTTGCAATTTGTAAGTCTGATACAGTCTGCTTTTCTAATAACTCCTCTAGGGGCTATTCTGTTAAAAGATTACCGTCAAGAAGGAGTCCGGAATCCTGGAAAGGGTTTCTAAGCAATTTAAGTAAATGTGGAGTATCACTTAATATATAGACATTCTTTTCTTTGTTCCCAGGATTTCCAAAGAAAGGTTTGTTTTTACTTATTTGCATTTTATTCTATATCCCCTTGTTACCACCAAAACGGAAACAATAGCGACAACATGATAATCCATCGATTGAAGCTTTTTTATAATAATTTTTAGCATCACTTTCGTTAGATCGGAATCATACTTAGTTGTAATATTGTTGTTTCCAATTTTAAAATACTCCTCTTGGCATTATAATTTGTACATAGTTTGCCGGAACCAAGACAGTACCACTTTTCTTATCGTACTCACATGACTTCTGTATTTTCATCTCATCCGCCATAAGTACACAAACTTTCTGATATGGAGATAGATTGACTGTTTTCATCAAAGCAAAAACAAATGAAAGATATCCAGTGCTAAGACTAAATTTCAGCGCTCATATTCTTAACGTACTAACGGCTGGAAGAGGATATTATCTTTTAAGCATCAATCTATTGTATACGCTTTTGGCCCGCTTGAATAATTAACTATGGCATGGGAAATATCATTGACCTCACATTTTATTCGTTTGTTGTTGTTTTGTGCCTTTCTCCGTTGTCCAGGTGTAAAAAGGTGGTCTATCCAATTGGTTAGCAAATTGATTTATCGTTTATTTCCTTGGAAAACTATTTCTCTTCCGTGATCGTTGATTTATCCAATTTTAGTTCTATCAACTTCTTTGGGATTAGTACGTTTAGATCTTCATCATTTGAAAGGTTCCTTTGAAATAAAAATCTTTATTTCATACAAATCACTGAATCTAAAAGTACTCGTAAACCTTACATAATTTGTTCCACAACCTGCTTAGCGTTTCTCCTATTGTGTGTCTCATCGCGTTTCGCAAGCGTTTGGCAATCGTTCGAATAAAAGGGAAGATATTTTGTCGGAACTGCATCTAATTTCAGTTTCTTGCTGTTCTTCAGCGAGTAATTAATTCATGTTGCAGATTCTGGACATAATGTTCAGGTGTAAAATGCTTAGAACAAACGAATGTATTATATGCAGTGACCAGTTAAGAACGATATGAAAAAAAAAATTAAATAAAACATCGACGGTGTGAGATATAAAATTGATTCTAGATTTATTTTGAAGCCACGCTCCTGCCATCATGTGTGAAATAGCACATTATTCAAATGGTCGCCTCGGCTCCGCTGGCAGTGCTTCAAGCGGAGGGTCCAATGTTGTCCTCGTGTCGAATATTGTCCTCGTGTCGAATGTTGTCCTCGAGCTCGTCCAAAGTGATTGGCTTGTTAGCGTAGACTAAGGACTTGATGTAGCCCCAGAGAAAATAATCGAGTGGTGTCAAATCGCATGATCCGTGAGATGACCCAGTCGCCAAGTTTCTCCTTCGAGCGTTGCGTCGCTTGTATGGCATGTAGCGCCATCTTGTTATAACAACAGCTCGTATATATCGGTGTTGTCGAGCTCTGACCACAGAAAGTCGGTTAACATCGCTCTATACCTGAGACCGTTGACGGTAACGGTGTCTCCCTCCTCATTTAGACAGAAACCGCATAAACCGCACCAAACAGTCAATCTTTGTGGATGCATTGATGCTTGGCCAAACACTTGTGGATTGTGTTCGTTCCAATAACGGTAATTTTGCTTCTAGACATAGCCGCTGAGCCAAAAATGGGCCTCGTCGGAGAAGAAGATTTTCCAACGCCCAATTAGCGAAGTCACGGCGTTGTCTGTGGTCGTCCGGCTTCAATTCTTGCATCATCACAATATTATACAGACGTACCACCAATTCCAACTGCAAAATACGCCGGGTTGACTCTCTGGCGATTTCGATTCTGGCCGCTAAGGCGGCCATGTTTTCTTCATTTCACACCAATCTCTTGCTGGTTGGTGGCTTAAAATCCAAAAGAGTGTACTCACGCTCAAACTTTTCCACGGTGCGAGAAATTGCATGCACACTCAAGCCATGACGACGCCCTACCTCACGACGAAATTCACCATGCGTATTTACAACTGAGCCGGAATTCCGATAATATTTTTAAATAATTCCCGCATGTTCGGCAAGCGTAAAACGATGCATGGTAAAATGGCAAGCCTTAGAGAATATTTTGACAGCTAGATGTCGTTGGTAACTTTGACAGCTGCTGAAACATAACAATTGGAAAAACTATCATTGCTCTCTGGTCACCCACTATTATCCACATTGAATTTGTCTTTTCGCACATATTTACGAGGGGCGTTCAATATATTCTCGGTATCGATATGAAGGAAAATGCGAATTTAATTTAAATTGTTTTTATTTTTCAATATAATCTCCCCTAACATCAATGCATTTGTTATATCTTGAGATAAGCTTTTTTAAACCCTCAAAAAAATAAATTTCCTCTTTCTCTGCAAAATACCCATTTATTGCCGACTTGAGCCGAAAATCTTTTTCCACGAAGACATTTTTTCAAATCCGGAAACAGGAAATAATCACTAGGGGCAAGGTCTGGACTATAGGGTGGGTGTTGGATTTCTTCGAATCCACAATCTCGTCTTTTCTTTTTAATTTCCTCCCGCAAATTATGCAAAGTGGAAGCATAATGATGGTTTCACCTTTTCTTTGTACTCAATGAGCAAGATTCCCTTTGAGTCCCAAAAAACTGTAGTCATGAGCTTCCCGGCAGACGGAGTGACTTTGAACTTCTTCGGGGGGTCTGTTCCTTTTTTATGCCACTGCATGGACTCTTGTTTGCTTTCAGGGTCATAGTGGTGGACCCATGTTTCGTCCCCAGTAACAATTCGATCCATAACACCGTCCGCGTTCTCACTACACATCTCCAAAAGCTCTCTACAGCATGCGATTCTCACTTTTTTCTGAGGCGCTGTGAGCATTCGTGGCACCCACCTTGCACTGACTTTTGAAAGGTTAAGATGGTCATGAAGAATGATGTGAATGGTACCAATTGAAAGCTTGGTGATCTCTGCCATCATTTTCACCTTTATTCGGACATCCTCAAGAACAAATTTTTCGACTTCTTTGATGCTTTCTCCCGTACAAGCAGTAGCCGGGGCGCCGGAGCGGGGGTCGTCTTCAATGCTCTCTCAAGAAGACAAGAACATTGTCCGAAAGAGAGGGAACGTTTTGTTATTGAAGTGGGAAGAAGAAGGGTTACTTGCACCGAAAATCCATATCTAAAGTGGATTCTCGGGTGCAACACATCGTTTTTTCCATATCGTTCCATTTCTGACATATTTTTTTCATTTTGGTTTTGATCGTCAAAGTGTAAAGGAGTAAAAAAACAATGAGTTCGTGGGCAAAAGAAAACGCTAAAGAATTAATTTCAGTAATGGAACAGCAGATATTTATAGTATGTACCTACTGTAGTGCTATGATGAATTAAAAATCTGGAACAACAGTGACGATTTTATATGTGACGAATCCAATATTTCATTTCCATCAGTAAGTTGACTTAACAAATGTAATTTTTAGAATATGTTATTAAATTTCTGTTGCCTTTTTTTCGGAACAATACGAGTAGTTTATCACAATTGAGTGACAACGCAGGAACAAGCAGTTCAGGTACAGCTGAAAACAAGCCGATAAACACATTTATCTTAAGTAGATAATGTAGAATTTTATTGAAATTTTGTGATTTTTTAATTCCACCATATTTTTCATAGAGAATAAAATCAACTCCGACGCTTTTGCGTTAATGGAAAACTTATTAAGCAGTACACTGTTTCCTTTTCGGCAGTTTCTAAATAACCTGGACTGCGAACTTAAATTAATTACGGATAAAACACTATTTTTTTTTATAATTTAAGCGCGCCTAAGGGGTTATGAATACCCTTATACTGGTTGCCATTGCGCGGGCGGAAAGATGGAAACTAAACGGAAAGTATTGGATGTTGTCCGAGAGACACAATCAAAGCAGATAGCCATTGATAATTGCTTTTCACCACTCGAAAGTACGTCTACCAGCGCATCGACACCAAATGCAGTTAGAAATTTTGACGCCGAAGCGTCAACTTCTTCATCAAAAAATTTAATAGAAAGTTCGACATTTTCGAGAATTCAGATTTTGAGTGAAACAACTTTCATATACGAGTATGTTATACTTTTTAATCTAATATTGTTCCTTTTGGATATACCATATGTATATATTTTTCTTCTCAGAATTTTAATAAATAAAGTGAAGATGTTTTGAAATCAATTTGTTTATTTATTTTTAAAAAGGGAATTTATGGATTTTTACACACACTGGCGATCACTAGGATGAGGCCATACATATTGCAATCGATTTTCAATCTTTATACCTGTTTGAAATTTTGTACCCACGTTTATGGTTTTAAAACATTTATTTATTATGTTTTTCTACATTAATAATGAATATGCCCGCCATTTTTCAATATGAACTCTATAAGGCGGTTTGGAATAGAAATTTGGGCCCAAGCATCACGAATAGCTCCGATTAAAGTGCCCTTGCCTTCAAATTGTCTGCCGCCTTCATACACTTTACGAGGTAACCATTCCCAAACATTTTCGATTATGTTTAAGTCCGGTGAATAGGGCGGCCATGGCAAAAGTTACACGTCTTCTGATTGAATCCAACTTCTAACAAACATAGAAGCGTGGATGGGGGCTTTGCCTTGTTGGAATATCCAAGACAAGCGTCCGAAAATGTTTTTCACTTTTGGAAATGACCGTTCCAACAAACATTTGTAGTTTTTCCGTTCATTGTTGTGGACAACAACTCCAACTGGATTGTGCCATAGTAAGTACTAGCTCACACACCTGATGTACGGCTGTGGTGTCTTGCCAAAATAAGCTCCTCCTTTCTTAGATCATGGAAATAAAAGTTGTAACCATCGTGGCCGTCAAGATTAAACTTTTTTCATCCGAAAAGATAACGCGTTTCCATTCACTGCTCCAAGCGACATGTTCTCCTGCAAAATTCATTCGATGCTCCTTGTGTTCTTGCCTCAAAACAGATTTCTTTTTAAGTTTTTTTCTCTGTATAGTACCACTTTTTCGTATTATCATTCGGACCGTTGCTATGCTGGCTGATACTCCGCTATTGGCCCTTATTTTAGTCGCTGGTAGAGTGGAATTTGAGGCACGCCGTAGAATTAACCGCTTTTCTCGCAATGTTGTTGCTTCTGCCGTGCGTCCTTTTTGATTTTTCCTATAGTGTTGTGGATCCGCAAGATCATTGTTTACATGGGTCTTACTTCTTTTAAGCCTCCTTGCAATTTCTCGGCCTGAGAGACCTAACTCATTGAAAGCATCTATTTTTCCTCTTTCTTTTTCTCTTGACTATTTGTCAAAGACTTTCCGTAACCCTTTTTTTTAACTAAATAAAAACAGTTCTTTTCAATACTTTTTTAAATATTCTTAACAAAACTTTGAAAAAAATCGCTGATGTGAACTCCTGCAACGAAATATTCGCAATGGCCTCATCCTAGTGGCGCATCTTTTTATACGCTTTTCAAGTAGTTCATTGTTTGATGTTGGGAAATTGCAATGGTCGTTTTTAATTTACCCTTTAATTTTATGACTTCCTGTTGAGAAAATATGTACTTGTTCACAGGTAGTAAAAGTTTACGGGTACAAAATTTCAAACAGGTATAAAGAGTGAAAATCGATTGCAAAATGTATGGCCTCATCCTAGTGATCTCCAGTGTATATTCATTTTGCCATGAAAGTGTGAAGTATGCAGCAAGTTAAACACGGGTAGATGAAGCAATATTATCTGCTCTTCTCGGCGAGCCACCGTTTTTCTCTTCTGTTGTTTGGTTTCGAATTCCAACAGATGGTATCTCTTCAATGTAAGTTGTGCTATTTTGCAATAAAAAATTGTGTAAAACGCTGCAAGGCTGTACAACAACTTTTACTTTTTCCGGCCGCAAATACATACATCATTTTTTGTAGGACTTGAAATTTATTAGCCAACATGCCAAAGGAATGTTCTACTATATTATCTGCCTTGCATTACTTAAGCGAAAATTAAAGGCTCTTTTCAGATTTTCATTGCTGTTGTAGCGGTACGGTTTCATTAAATGCCGCCGCAAAGAAAAAGCATCATCTCCAACAATGTAGTACGGCAAATTCCTATCTGCGCCTATCTATTTACTTGGGCGAAAATATAATGACGCATTATCCAAAACATGTCGTATTAAGCACTCCCCCATCACTCGTTGTGCCATTGCACCCAACATCAATAAAAGTGAATTTGTAGTGAGCATCACACAACGCCAACAATATAATGTTGTTGAAACCTTTGTAATTATAGTACAAAGCGCCATCGCTTTTTGATGTCCTAAATCCAATGTGCTGTCCATCTAGCGCTCCCAAACATAAGGAAAACTGCCATCGATGTAAGAATTCAGCTACTATCACTTCCCATTCGGCTACTGTTGTCGGAAACTACAACAAAGTACAACTTTCTATCGATGAAATAATATAACAATAAAATTTACTAACCTTTAAGTATTCTTCCCTTAATTTTGAATAGAGTACAGCACAAGAATGAGGAATAAACTCAGAAATGTATGAAAGCGGTATCCTGGTTTGATAATCCAAGCTTCTAAAAGTTTCGCCTGAAGCTAAAAATCTTAGCACAAGAGCCAAAATCTCTTCAGCTGGAATTGCATCTCTGAGTTGTGCATTTTTTTTAATTATCGATGGCTTCACTATGTCTAGCAATTTTACAAAACAGTTTTCATCCATCCTAATGAAGCAGCTGAAAGAACTGGTTTGTGTTCTTCTTAATCTCCAGTCCTTGACCCACTCTTTAATCCTTCTTCTATATTTTTTTTTGTTTTTGCTGCGTCTTCCGCCAATAATACAGCTCCACATACTATACTCGTACAAATATTGTTGCTACAGTTTCCATCAAAGCTTTTCTATCCATTATTCACAATAAATCACTTTAACTACTGGCACTAAAAACAATTAGTGAGGGTGAAGCACATCACTTTTTGTCCATATCGTTCCATTTCTGACATAATTTTCCATTTTGGTTTTGATCGTTGATGAACAAGGAAGTGTAAAAAAGAGGAAGAAAGGTATGTTGCAGGCCAACTGCTCAAATTTAAAAATTAAAAATGCTCCGATTCAAGTGTTCCGCTTGTCAAAAAGTCTTTCAACACCATAAAAATGCGAACACGACATTCATGGTGAGGACTTTCATCCCCTCGCCAATATGAACAGGCACTATGACAGTCACTGCAGTTTTATGGGTGACACGTCGACATATGACGTCATTAAAAGTTTACGGATAATGGCGCTTTGAAAGATGTGCACATCATCTTTATCGACTTGGAAAATGTCTCCGATAGAACTCCCAGACATTTTATACTGACGGCGAAAAGATCTTAAAATGTAACCGAGATACGTAGTCATGGCTCAAGTGGGTGGCCGTGGCTCAAGTGGTAGTGGACTGGCTTCCAAGTCGGAGGGTTCGGTGTTCGATTCCCAGCCTCGCCCGAAAGACATACAATCCATTTTTTCAGTTAACGAAAATCAAGTAAGACGAGTAGTTGACTAGAAATCCACATCAAGCCAACTTCCACTAAGAATTTAGTCTCCCCATTAAATGTTGGATGCCACCCATGGAGCGAAATAACCATTGAGCCCAAACATCTTTCTTTCTCTCTCTATCCTATTTTCGAAAAAAATTTACAAATGAGGCATTATAAGTGTATTCATACCCACTTGAGTGTTAAGTTCTTTTTAAAAAAAAAAAAAAATATATATTAAATACATAGTATGAGTATGTACCAAAAAGTTTGAGGAATTTATTCAGAAAATTAAAAATACAAATGTCTGAGATTCAAGGGCATTTCTTTTCATCCATTTAACATACAACCAAACCAAAGGGACAAACATTTTGGTGCCTCCTGTGAGGAATAAATACAGTGTGAACGTAGTGGTTGTGTGATTGCAGCAGGAGTGAACTGGAGATTGGTGGATTATTGCGATGGCCGAATTAAATCTTCGACTTGCGGCCTACAATGCTGTGCATCGTTATTATGAACTTACGTGATCAGCGGACTTAAAGTCTCTCAGGCGGAGCCAATGGAGTTAGAAGCCCACGAGAGACTCTGGGAGCAAGTGGAGCAGGAGTATAATGAGGTCTGCATTATCTTAAACCGACAATTAAGGGTGCTTTCGACGTTGGACGCCCGTTCTGAACTACCACCATACCCAGACTCGATGACGACGACACGGGTGAATCTGCGATTGGATCCCATTGCCATCCTCCACTTCGACGGGAGCTTACACAATTGGCTAGCATTCAAGGATATGTTTGAGACGTTGGTGCACACTCAAGACTTCCCAGAAGCCTACAAACTGGGAAAATTACGACAGGCAGTCAACGCCAATGCAGTCTCACTGATTGCCCAAATGTATTCAGGAGGATACGACGCGGTGTGGAAGGCCTTGAAGGAGCGGTTTGTTAACCCTAAGTTGTTGGCTGAAACCCACGTTTCCCGATTCCTGCAGTTCAAGCCAGCGACTGAGGAGTCGGCGAACGCCCTGTTGGCTATCGCCGATACCGTGCACTAGTCTCTGTAGGCGCTTACCGTGATGAAGTTACCTGTGGAACATTGGGATGCTTTAACCGTCCCGATCGTTATATCGAAGCTTCCGACAATTACGCAGAGGGAGGGGAGCATGACAGGCTAGTCCATCGAGATCCCCCGCCTGAGTGACCTTTTGCGATTCTTGGAGCAACGAGCTCATAACTTGACGACGGAGTTGGTGCGGCCCTCGACTCGATCTGATCAACATCAGCGACCATCGCATCACAGGCCAATCCGGTCCCATTTGGTCACCGCTGACGACGTCCGGTGCTCACATTGCCAGGACCAACACTGGACTACGAGATGTCCCATTCTGTTGGGTTTAAGGATAGACCAACGATACGACGCGATCCGCCATACCGGACTGTATTTCAACTGTCTGAAGCCTGGTCATAGCTTACGCCAGTGCCCCTCCAGTGGATGCAGGCAGTGCGGACGCAAAAACAACTCACTTTTGTGTAGGAATTCACAGTCACCAAGGATCGACTGTGGGTCCTCCTCCGGAAGCTCAGAGTCGAGAGCTACAACAACACTCAACTACTTCATCGCAGCAGCAACGGTCAACCTCATAAGTCAACCTGACTAAGCAACTTTATATCTTTCCTCGTCCAGCATGACCAGACCGTACTGCTCGCCACAGCCACCGCTTGGGCAGTTGGGGATACGTTGCAGTACATGGCTCGTATCCTCTGCGATCCTGGATCGACTGTGGGTCTTCCTCCGGAAGCTCAGAGTCGAGAGCTACAACAACACTCAACTACTTCATCGCAGCAGCAACGGGCCGGGGGCCCTTCTGCTCATAAGTCAACCTGACTAAGTAACTTTATATCTTTCCTCGTCCAGCATGACCAGACCGTACTGCTCGCCACAGCCACCGCTTGGGCAGTTGGGGATACGTTGCAGTACATGGCTCGTATCCTCTGCGATCCTGGATCGCAGGTAAGCTTTCTCACTTTGGCACAAACACGTACAAGGGCCAGCGCAATGCTCACGCTTCGGTCCATCTGGACAGATTTCGCCTTCATATTAAAAGTGCTCATCATTTCATCGATCACATCATCCACCCCTAAGGTGCGTATTGATGGTAGTCATTGGCGACATTTGGATGGGTTGCAACTGGCAGACCCAAGGTTCGGTACCCCAGGCACTATCGACCTACTTATTGGAGCTGACGTGTGGGGAAGCATCGTGCAAAGTGAGATCATTCATGGCAGTCCTCACGAGCCCCACGCTCAACGTACTCAACTAGGCTGGGTGGTGTTTGGTCCTACTGTGACGGCCTCTTCTACAGGCAGGCCGGTGCAGACACTCAGTGCGCACCTTATGGACGAGGGCACTGGTACACATTTGGAGGAGATGGTCCACAAATTTTGGACATTGAAGGAGGTTCGAGAAGATGAGCCCGCTGATGATGACTGCAGCCGATTCTTCTCATTGACGCATTTTCGTACGTTGGAGGGGCGTTACGTCGTGCAAATACCTTTTTGACTTGACGCCCCAGCGCTTGGAGATTCGTATGGGAACGCCCTGCGGCAGTTTCACGGTTTGGAGCGGAGTTTGGTTAACTATCCGGCGCTGGCCTTCATGCGTGAGTATGCGGCACTAGGGCACATGGACCATGTCGACCAAAGAGACGATCACACTGCTGGCTACTACATACCACATCATGCAGTCACCTCTAAGTTCCGTGTGGTATTCAACGCATCAGCGCGGACTTCTACGGGTGTCGCCTTGAATGACATCCAGCTGGTCGGTCCTACGATCCAGGCGTCCTTGGTGAACATTATCTTTCGGTTCCGCCGCTTTGGAGTGGCGCTTACGGCCGGTGTGGAGAAGATGTTCCGGCAAATATTGGTGGCCCCACAACATCGGGATTTCCAACGCATTCTCTTGCGAGAATCACCGACTGATGAATTGGTGGTTTACCGGCTGACTACTGTAACATACGGTATGGCATCAAGTCCGTACAACTCGGTACGTGCGCTCCATCAATGTGCAATCGACAATGATAAATGCGTGCTAGAGGAGGAGCAGGCAACGGCAGCACGGAAGACCATCCTGACGTCTTTCTATGTGGACGACCAACTCACCAGTTGCAACACGGTCACGGAGGTAGTGACTTTGGCCGCAAACATCGACAAGATCTTGTCATCTGGCCACTTCCATCTGAGGAAATGGAACTCGAATCTGAGACAGGTAATTAGTCATCACTGGTACTAATTTTTCGTGTTAGTTTAGTTTTAAATGCATTTTCTTATATTAATCATTAAACTCTTACATACTAACAAAAAATGCTAAAATGCTAGCCTAAAATTACTTAACAATCTTATATTAACTTACTGGCCCCACACAGGCACTCTAAGCTACTCTAAATTCTTATATCTATGTCTTTCGATTTTATTTACATTTTATTGAAATATTTGTATACTTAAAGCTAAGAAAAAAATTGTTAACAAAAACTTAGCATATGGACTCAATTTTTTATAAAAACTTAATATCCAACTTAAAATAAACCTTAGTCTACCTAACCTACATACACAATACACACACATAGATATTATACATACACAATTATATACATATATTAGTATATAAATTAAACTAATTTTTATTAGTTTTGTTTAAAAAAAATAATTTTTATTGAACTTACATCTCTTAAGATCTAACTTAAAACTGACTAACAATCCAAATAATACCTAGCTCGAAGTGTTCCCAGGTATGCTGCAGTTGCATGGTCAGCAGCGGATGTTTGTCGATGTCTCAGGTGTCGTATGGAATTTGCTGTTGCTCGTGGGAATGATAACACGAGTTGCCCGCATGGCTTAAGTCATGGCTTAAGTTTGTTGATCGTGTGAAAAATTGCACGCACGCTTTGCATGACGAATCTATGTGGCGTTGACTGTTTGCATACTGAATCTTTGTGGCGTTAACTCCTCCGCCCTTAAAATCGAACGTCCTCGTGAGATGATATTGGCGACACGAATTGAGGAATGTCTTTGATACCAATTGTGACGGATGCTGGGTTGTTGATGTTTGGAACTGCTTCGATCTTTGTAATATGGTTTTTACTATTTAATTTTTTACATGCGAATGTGACGACGGCCAGGATGATTATTACAAATATGATGTTCACCGAGAGGTTTAGTTTGTGTTAGGTTTGGAGTAATTCTATTTCTTCTGTACGGTTGAGATGAAGATCTTTAACCATTTCGATCGACAAAAATTCTTCTATTTTATTTGGTTCGTATGATGATTGCAGTATTGCCGGTAGGGGTTGATATTCTGTGATTTCCCTTGTCACGATTGTCTTTTCATTGATTTCAATAGTGGTGTTGAAATGTTTAATGATGAAAGTACCCTGGAGCCTTAAGGTTTCGTTGTTGATTAGGATTGAACCGTTGAATTGGTTTAACAGCAGGACACCTCCACTTCTGGGATGTGTTCGTTGTTAGTGATTGTACAATTTGCTTTACGACTTCTTATTAAGTTTGGGATACACGACGAGTTGCTTATATTAACTAGATTATTATCATTACAAATGGATAAGCTGTTGTATGTTGTACATGTATTTGAAATGCCATAAATGTTACTCTTACATTCTAGGATTGACTTATAATCTATCTTGTTTATAATTTTCTTAATTTTAACCGGTTTCAATAATGAAACATTACAAATTTCTTGATTTACTGTTGGAAAACTTAATATGTATATAAGGTTTTTAGCATTTGAAGCTATTTTAATTTCGGCGAACTCTAGCGCCTCATCTATATTTAGGTATGGGAAATTTTCAGTTTTTAATAACGTCTCTGTTATATTTATCTCTATTATTGAAAGTATAAATGAATTAACTACATTTACCTTAGCCCAATGTATGGCGTATGCTACATTTATTAACTCCTCTTTTATAATGTCTAACTTATATTTAACTTTCATGATTACATCTGTATAATTTTCTTCTTTTTCCTTAACTATTTTTAGTATATTATTTGTTACTTTAGTTAGTTCGTTTATCTTATCTACTGACATTTTGTTTTTAATAACTTGTCTGTTATTATTTTTTAATATATTATTTAATTTATCGACAATAATTTCGTGGTCGTGGTGGTCCGGGTTGCCCGCGATACATTTCCACGCACTGCCTATGAAATCTAGCGATCTTTTGTATCTTTGATTAATTTTGAGTCTGGATATATAGGTCTTTATTTGTGAGATTTCGAAGGAAAGGATGGGATTCAAGGGATGGTTTTCTTGGATGGATGATGCTATTAATGCTTCCAAGTTCTTTACAGCTTTCTCGTAGGCTTCTATCTCGATAACATGAACGATCTTGAATGATCCTGCTTGCACCTTTGCTCGACCTGTATTGATTTTGATTAATTTTGAGTTGGTGTAATCCAAAATTTGATTCTTTGCGTTGCACAGTTGTAGCAGTGCCCTGTTAACAATTTAACTTCTGATAAGACTTTTATGAATTGTTGTACCTGATTGTGTTTTTATTTTAGAGTTTAGATCTTGAGCTACTATTTCCTTTTTGTATCTCGGATTTAATTTTTTTCCTATTGAGTAGGTTTTTAAGGGACTTTTACTTTTGTTATGGTACTCTAGGTCAGCTTGTTGTTTTGTCTGTAATTTATCTGCGTTTGCTTGTCTTACTCGTTCGAGTTCCTGAGGGTTATTTAGTAATTCTCTACCGAAGAATAAGTCTATTGGTTTTTTATTTATTACTGAATGAAGTGATCTATTGTATTCGTAAATGCACTTATCTAATAGCTCCGAAAAGGAGGAATGAGTGTTGTCTGTTTTCAGGCAACGAATTAGCTCGGAAAGGGTCGAATGAAATCTTTCGACTTGCCCATTTACGGAGCTAGAATAGGGGGGTGCTTTATAAACAATTATATTGAACATATTTTCTAGCATGAAAGTAATGGAACTTGCGCTTAAGGCTTTCTCATTATCCATAACTATAGTTTGGGGAACACCAAATGCTAAAATTAACCCTCGAAGGGGCTCTTTAATATCTTCTGCGGACCTTGATTTTACAATTTTAGCTAAGGCGTATTTTGAGAACTTTTCTATTGCGGTTAGGATGATTTGTTTTTTAGTGAAATATACATCGATGTGGATTATATGACCGGGGTACTCTGGAATAGGTGTTGGCTGCAATTCGGGTTTGTTGGGATGTCTGTCGTATTTGTGTTCTTTACAAATCCTACAGACTTTGGTGAATTTTTCAATTTTTAGTTTCATGCGAGGGAAGAAATACTTTTGTAAAATTTGAACTTTATTTTCTCGAGCATTGCGGTGAGCTCGGTTATGCTCTTTTATTATTTCTGTTTCTTGTAAGTTGTCGTCAGTAAGATCAGTGACTAGTTTTCTAGCAAAACGCGTTTTATAATTCCTAAAATGTGTGGGATAGATTTCTTGTATTAGTCCAAGAATTCGTTCCTCGGTTTTAATGGCGTTGGTGACAGATGGGTTTAGATATTTTTTTAGAATGCTAACTAACTTTTCTTGATTATATTCCGGTTCTATTATATTATGCCTGTGAAATGTGGGGAAAACTATTTGGAATTCATAAGGATAATTTGATTTTTAAACATATTGAGGGGGACATCAACAATTTGGATAAGGTCTTGACCTGAACTCTGGTCGCTATGCTGTGTTGCTATTAGGGAATTTATTTGATCTATTTGTCTGGTTCTAGGAGGCCTTGACAATGCGTCGGCAACTACGTTGGCTCGTCCAGGCTTGTATTCTATCTCGTAGTTGAATTCTTCTAGTATAGCCTTCCAACGTTTTAATTTGTTGTTCGTATTCCTGTTGCTCAGTGCGTACGTCAATTGTTGATGGTCAGTAAATATTTTGAGCTTGGTTGGACCGTAAAGGTAATTCCTTAGAGATTTTAATGCCCAAATTATAGCCAGCATTTCCTTCTCATTAGCGGCGTAGTGTTCTCCGCCTTGCTAAGAGTACGGGAAATAAAGGTAATCGGCTTATTATCTTGCGATAGTACGGCTCCTATCGCGTAGTCTGACGCATCGGTTGTTAAATGAAACTCCTTATTGAAGTCGGGGTAGGTTAGAACGACATCTTCAGAAATAAGGGAATGTTTTAATTTGTTAAATGCCTCTTTTGCAGCTTCATTTAGATTTATGGATTTTTTACTTGACGCTGTTTTTGAAGTACGACCATCTTCTCCTCTCAGAAGTGTTGTAAGTGGTTTTGCCAACTTGGAATAATCTTTAATAAATCTGCGGTAGAATCCCGACATGCTTATGGCTTCCACCTTAGATGGATTCGCCTTTATGCCATCTGAGGATACTATAAATCCTAAGAATTCTACTTCTGACTTCAAGAATTCACATTTGTCTAGCTGCACGCGTAGGTTAGCCTGCTGAAGAGTCTTGAAGATTTTGTCTAAGTTTTGGAAATGAGACGTTACGTCTTTGCTGAAGACTATGATATCATCGATATATACGTAGCAGATGTTCCCGATGTGCTCACGTAATATATTGTCTAAGGCTCTTTGAAAAATGGCTGGAGCATTTTTCAGACCGAAGGGTAGTCACACAAACTCATACTTTCCGTTATTAACGGAGAATGATGTCTTTTCAATATCATCCTCGTGAAGAGGGATTTGGTGAAACCCGCTTTTGAGGTCGATCACCGAAAAGAATTTATTTTTTCCTAACTGAGCTAGTACCTCATTTGTGTCAGGAATGGGGTAGCGGTCAGAAATCGTTATGGAATTTAACTTCCTGTAGTCAATGACCATGCGAAATTTCTTTTCGCCGGAAGCGTCTGCCTTTTTTGGCACAATCCATACTGGAGCATTGTAGGGGGACCGTGAGGGTCGGATGATTCCATCATCTAGCAATTGATTAACTTGCTTATCTATTTCAGCCTTCAATGACATTGGGCAGGGTTGGAGTAGATGGGTTCTGCAGTATTCGTTCTAATTCTTCCTTTAACGCTTGTGGTAAAGGTCAAACTTTCGTCTGGTTGGCCGAAGAGGCTATAGTGATTTGTAATTAGGCAATCTAGATTGTTCTTTTGTTCGGGAGACATGTGATCCATTCTAATGCTGATATTATGGACTGACTCGGAGGTTTGTTGTTTTAATTCGACTCTGATGTTTTTGTCTACCAACATGTAATTTTCCTTTGCGAAAATGACAGCTGATAGTTCCTTGAGACTGTCATTTCCCAGGATTGCATGAAAAGATTTTAATGACGGAAGGAGGAAAAATTTAATACCGTTCTTCAAACCAAAGAGATTAATTAGAGTGTGTTGCGTAATTTCTATGTTTCCGCAAATGGAGTTGGCGAGGAAATTCTTTTGGTTAGGGATAGGTTTTTTTACAAGGTTTGGTTGCACGTAGTTCTTATTGGATCCGGTATCCACTAAGAATCTCAAAATTTTATTATCGCTCGTCCTACACTCGAAATAGGGTAGAGACGAGTTTGTTAACCTAAAAAATTAACATCCACGAAACTGGCTTGAGCAACTTCTTCGTTCGCAGCGTTTTCACGGGGGTATTCATTAAACTGTTGATCGGTCTCCATATGATCGATTATGGCTGAGGTCATGTTGTTATACTTGTCAATTTCGTCTTGTGAATCTGGTTGCTGTGGAACCTCTGAGGTTTCTACATTATAATTTCTCTGTAATTTATTTGGTACCGGGTGCTGTTGTGATAGCACATTTGTACTCTTCATTGCAGGTGGAAAGTTCTTCCCTTGTGGCCTATTGGCATAGTTTACGTTGTTTGTCCTGATGGTTGTTGTTTCCATTGGTTCGCCTCTTGGGGGCGGTCTTGGTGCCAAATTAGTGGGTACTTGCTGGATTTGGATAGGGTAGGGATTAGGTTGTTGTTGAGTTGGAGGAAAATAGGATTGAAATTGGGTTGGATAGTTACGTTTTCGGAATTGATTGTTCTGCGGCCGTAGTTGTTGCTGTGGGTATGTTTGGGGGAGACGTGCTACTTGTGGATAAAATTGCTGACCTTTGCGAGGAGGGACTGGTGGACCCGATGTTGGTTTTCTATTAGTATTTGAATTATGGTTTGCGTAATGTGATCGGAATTGTTGGTTTTCCAACTTAAGACAGAGATTAAGGGCAGTCGGTAAATCGGCTGGTTCCCTTATACCAAGGAGTCTTGGTAGATCTCCCTTGAGACCTCTTATGAAGGTATCGAGGGCCTTATCTCTGTAAGTTGATGTAAGGTGATACAGAGCGTCGGGCGGTAAGTTCATACTTGAAACCTTATTTAGTATCAACGAAAGGTGATTGTAAACCGTTTGGTAGTAGGCCTCTATGGTGCTATTGCCTTGTACCAAAGTCGTCATTTGGTACTCAAGCGTTCCCAAATCACGACGGTCTGCATAATGGAGTGTCAGGCACTTCGCTATACAGCCCCAGTCAAGCGGAGTATTATACAATTCTAGAATCGCATCCGCGTTACCCGTAATTTTATTCCTGATTATGTTCAAAATACCGAAGTATTTTGGCGTTCCCTTGAGATGCTCATATATCCCTAAAATCCTGTCGACGCTTTTGCGCCAGGAACTGTACTCGCCAGGAGTTCCGGAAAACTCCCTTAGACTTCGTACCACATCTGGTATTTTATCTAATCCTGCCAAATCGTCTCTATATCTAGAATCAATTGTCTGGTCTATAACTCTAGGGAAAGGGGTATTAGGATTAGTTATCGACTTAATAATTTCAGCACTTTGTTCTCTTAAAACTTTGCTAACGATACCTGTAATTAAAATTTCAAGCTCTGGAGAAGCGTTCACTACTTGGGGTGAATTGGAGGTTTGTGGGGTTTCCATGGGAGTGGTTGCGTTTAAAACAGAAGGGCGTAAAACGGGATTTGACATTTTGGAGAGAATTTTGGTTAAAGGTTCACTTGGAAAAATTTATTTAGATCGCTAGTAAAAAGAAAAATTTATACGAAATTTTGCTATTTAGTATTCAAACGGATTTCAAAAAGGTTTCACTTGGGTATTTATAAATCAGCTCTAGTATATTGTAATCTTAACATATATATTTTAACAAATTTATAGATGTCTGTGTTACTATGAAATTTCTTTAATTTCAAAGGTCTGTTTTGCTAAGTTTTGTATTTACTTCACTTTATATTTTTAGTCAATAATTTTTTTATTCTAAATTTGCAATAATATATAATTTGTTTTACTTAACACTCTAAACTTATGTGATTTTCTATTAGTAATATTTTGAAATGAATATCTTAAACTATCTTACATTATGGTGATGATCTTGCGGAACATCTATTCCCAACGCTGGCGAAGGGGCTACTTCCTTTTTACCGCTGGTTACTAAGGGACCTTTCTTCGCACGCCCTCGTTGGCAGCAGAATCTACAGATCCTGCTTTGCTTGGGGACCCAGGAATATTTTTTCTCACTATACACTGCACTGAATTAACTTTTTTCGCGACGAGCTATTGAGGTCGACTTATGCGAGTTTAAGTGTTCTTCTACGCGACGAGCTTCTTGAGGTCGATTTAGGCGGAGAGTATAAGTACACGAACTACCTACTAAACGTACTTTATGCGGCGTATAATTATAACCTGGGCCCCAGGTTGGACGCCAATTAAATTAATTTTTATTAGTTTTGTTTAAAAAAAATAATTTTTATTGAACTTACATCTCTTAAGATCTAACTTAAAACTGACTAACAATCCAAATAATACCTAGCTCGAAGTGTTCCCAGGTATGCTGCAGTTGCATGGTCAGCAGCGGATGTTTGTCGATGTCTCAGGTGTCGTATGGAATTTGCTGTTGCTCGTGGGAATGATAACACGAGTTACTCGCATGGCTTAAGTCATGGCTTAAGTTTGTTGATCGTGTGAAAAATTGCACGCACGCTTTGCATGACGAATCTATGTGGCGTTGACTGTTTGCATACTGAATCTTTGTGGCGTTAACTTATACAAAGGTATATACTAATATATGTATATATTTCTGAAATGCTAACTTAAACCTATGTAAGGTGGCCATCGCTATTCACAGAGCAAATAGATTGGTCAGCTCTGCCTCATTAGTGAGGCTGGTCCGTAATTGATGGAAACGACGACGAAGCATCTTCTCCATCATTCAACCACCAGAAATGCTGGTGCTGCCGAACGACATCCCTCTTATCGCGATTCCCCACCGCCCTACTGAAGCTGAGGAGATCCACACTGCCGTGTGCGATGTCTCTGTTGTAGTTGAGTCACCTGTCCCCAGCTTTCCGAGGGACATGGAAGATTAACGAGACCGCTGATCTATCTATCTAAAGGACCTCATTACGATAAAAAATTTTGTACTCCAACTCTGGTGTTCTGTACAAGCGAAGGCAAGCCCTCTCAAACACCCGAATCTTTTCCATTAAACTTGCACTTACATTGAACCACACGGGACACCCGAATACCAGCATGGGCCTGACAAGGGCCATATAG
The DNA here is from genome assembly GCA_963966105.1 of Volucella zonaria. Classification (NCBI taxonomy): domain Eukaryota; kingdom Metazoa; phylum Arthropoda; class Insecta; order Diptera; family Syrphidae; genus Volucella; species Volucella zonaria. Next base: position 86,293,111 of record OZ014530.1, on the reverse strand, counting down.
CAGATTACCTTTACCCTCTCATCGAGTTGGCTGCTATAAAACAGTCTCTTTGTAAGCGTCTTTGGCTCTGGCCAGAGCAGCATCTACATTTTTGTTAAAATACAGAAACTGATCTAGCCAGATCCCAAGGTATCTGACTACATTTCGACAAGAGGCTGTCCGCGTTGTCCAATGATCGAGAACTTTCGCCAATTTTTTCTGGTATCCCTAGAGGCTCCAGACAACGGCGTCCTAAAGAGAATGGTTTCCGACTTCTGAAAGTTGATTTTCAACTTCCAGTCATCGCAAAATCGTCTTATCTTATCGAAGTCACGCTGCAAGAGAGTATTAATGACCTCGATTTTTAGACCTGTTCTGTACGCTATCAAATCGTCTGCGTACGCAATAGTATGGGGAAGTGAACCTATCAAGTCGCTTGTATAAATAGGATCGGCGAATTGACCGCGCCTTGCTGAAGACCATTTTTAATTTGAAATATTCCAACAGAAACCACACACCATTTTTCACGATGAACTGTCTGTTAGTTAGCAGTTTTTTTTTTTTTTTCAGTTTATATGCATTTTTATTTTATCACTTAAAGTACTCTTACTTGCTAAACAAAAAAATGCTTAAAAATTAGCTTAATTAACTTAAAATTATCTTATTCTAACTTACTGGCCCCATGCGGGCACTCTAAGTTAAACCTAACACTTAAATTATGTCTTTCGACGTACGTTACTACTATACTATACTATTTCTATTCCTTATAATTAAAACTAAGAAAACATTTTTTTACAAAAGAAAAAACTTAGTAACATGACTTTTTAGTTCTATTTTATTATAAAACTTAAAACTAAAATCCTACAAACTACCTACAAATAAATCTTAATCTACTTAAACTACTTACATCTAATACATACATATATACATATATATATATACATATATATATATATATACATAATATATATATACTTAATATATAAATATATGTATATATATATATGTTCTTTTTTTTCATTTTTTATTTTTATTAATTTTTTTTTTGTTTTTTTTGTTTTTATCTATTTTTTTTCTTAAATCTAGCTTACTCCTACTTAAAACTATGTAAGCCGGCCATGGCTAAAAAAAAAAATTAGGCGACCCACTTTGCTTCACATGAAGCTAGCAAGTATTGGAGGAATTCGACGACGAAGCATCCTCTCCCTCAAAAAGCCACCAAAATTGTTGGTGCTGCTGAGCAACATCCCTCATGTCGCGACTCCCTACCGCCCTACTGAACCGGAGACGCTCCGCACTGCCGTGTGCGACGTCTCTGTCGTAGTTGAGTCGCCTGTCCGCAGCTGTTCGAGCAACGTGGAAGATTAGCGGCACAGCCAATCTGTCCTGGATCAGACCTTTGCTATCAAGGTAGAGGAACGCTTCTGGAGGAACATAGCCGTCAAAGCGAACTCTCTCATGATACATATAATTAGGGTAGTAAGCCCCAGAGATCAGGTTGTTCGACGATGTCATTGCTCTTGCAATGTGCCTTCGAGTCAACTTAATAACAAAATTGTCCACTCTTATTAGGTTCGCCCTATTGTACAAGACCTCATTGCGATAGAATTTTATGTACTCAGACTCTGGTGTTCTGTATAACCGAAGACAAGCCCTAAGGCAAGCCCTCTCAAACACCCGAATCTTTTCCAATAAACTTGCTCTCACGTTGAACCACACGGGACATCCAAACACAAGCATAGGCCGGATAAGGGCCATGTAGCAGATCACCTTCACCCTCGCATCGAGTTGGCTGTTGTAAAACAGTCTCCTTGTAAGGGCAAAAGCACCTCTGGCTCTGGCCAGAGCAACATCTATATGTTTGTTAAAATACAGATATTGATCTAGCCAGATCCCAAGGTATCTGACTACATTTCGACAAGCAAGTGGTTGTCCATGTTGTCCGACGATAGAGAACTTTCGCCAATTCTTTCTGGTATCCCTAGAGACCCCAGACAAAGGCGTCCTAAACAGAATGGTTTCCGACTTCTGAAAGTTGATTTTCAACTTCCAGTCATCGCAATATTGTTTAATTTTGTCGAAGTCACGTTGCAAAAGTGTATTAATGACCTCAATCTTTGGACCTGATCTGTACGCGATTAAGTCGTCTGCGTACGCTATGGCATGGTGAAGTGAACCTATCAGATCACTTGTGTAAATGTTGAATAGGATCGGCGAATTTACCGCACCTTGTTGCAGACCGTTTTCAATGTTAAATGTTCCAGCGGAAGTCACATCGCCATTCTTCACGATGAACTGTCTACTGGAGAGCATATCAAAAAGAATATACAGCAGTGGTTTACTAATGCCCAACCTGTCCAACTTGAAGAAGAGTCCCTCTAACCATACGGTATCAAAGGACCTTTCCAAGTCAACAAGGCAGGCACCAGTGCACTGTTTCTTGCCTTTGTTCCATTGGATATCAGAAACCAGTTTAGACGCAGCATGAATGATATCATGCCCCGCCTTGAAACCGAATTGATTATCCGGAACTATATGTTTGTCCTCAACCCACTTAGTCAGGACTCTATTGATCACCTTCTCGAAAACCTTACTGATGTTTGGAAGAAGACTGATCGAGCGGAGATTCGCCGGATTGGAAGTATCTTTATTCCTTTTGGGAATGGGATGTACCACCGCAGTTTTCAAATGCGCTGGATAATGTGCATTATTCATTGCATTATTAAACAGGGTGGTATAAATGTCCACCGCTTCTAGTGGGAGATGTCGAAGCACAATGTTCGGTATTTCATCGGTTCAGACTGATTTCTTACTTCTAAGCGATTCGAAGATCGTTTGGAGCTCTTCCTTCGATATGAACGGTGGTAATACCCTTTCGTTGGTGATGACATTATTTGCCATATTCTCGTCACTGAACTGGGTGAAACCCGAGCTCTCGAATCGCCAATTCGCAATTTCATTTCGAAGGCCGGAATTGTGCACAAGGACTCGACTTTCCAGGTCGTTGTTCGGGCCAATGATGTCATTCGCCTTGTACACTTCCTGGAAAGTCGCTCCTATAGCCTCTACCTTCTCCTGCGGATCCTCGACTACAAAGAAGTTGTCATCATCAACGGTCTCATTTGGATCAATGCCTGCTGCTACAAGTATTTGTTCGTTGTTCGTCGTTCGGGCGATTCTAAGACATGGAAGGTCGTTCTGATTATTTCTCCGAAATATTTTATTTATTTGCGGGAACATATTTGGGTTGCTGGTGTTTACAGCCCGAATTTTATTGTTCCAGTACAAACTTACAGATTTTTTGTAATTTTCTTTTATTAATATCTGTATGTTTTTAATCGACGACTTCAGTGTCATGATCTCCGGGTTATGTCTGTCAGTGAACTGTCTGTACAAGGTTTTTAGTCTTGACAGCAGTCTACTTTTGTGTCGGTGCAGTGCGTCAATAGTTGCGTTGCGGAATAAGTCTTCGTTGTCAGTATGTTGATACCGAGGTATCGTTTTGTCCATTGTTCGTTTAATTGTCTCGTCCATTAGTTTTAGATACCTGTCAATCTCCTCGTTTGACAGATTTCTATTGGACGGTGGGTAGAGCGAATTCGAGGAGAGTGCTCTCGTCAGTGTTCTGGAGAAGTGCGTCCAACGCACCCTACTGTAGTTGTAGGAATGCCTTTGAACAAACTCATCCAATTCCGCAATTTTGTTCGGAACGGTTATTTCGGTACTGAGACCGCAATGGTCACTGTCATACACAAAAGTGCGTAGACAGTTTATGGTATGTTGGTTAGTGCACGTCAGGTGTATTCGTGTGTCGAACAGCAGAAGATCCAAATAGGACCCGTGTCTGGGAAACGACGGACTATCCGTCGCTTTGAGGCCGAGTCGATACATTATACTGTGCTGACCCCACCAATTGAATAGTAGGTTCCCTCTAGTATTTAGTGTATTATTTCCCCAATCTCTATGTTTGGCGTTGAAATCTCCGCCGATAATAAAATAGTTATCTTCCAATTCCAGCCTCAGGAATCGAAAAAGTGTCTCGAGCTCTGAGATGAATAAGGTGGATTGTGTAGACTTAGGTGCATAGACAGACACCATGTACAGCCGCTTTCCACTACGGAGAGGGATGTACATGACGCATGCTTGCAGCACCTGAAACCTACGTACTACACGACTGTATACTCTTTTGGAATGCAGTCCTTTTCTTACAAAGATTGCAACACCTCCTCCTTGAATGGAGTTGGGTCGATTTCTTCGTAATATTTTATATCTTCTGTGCCTCATTTTGTGTCTTTTGGTAAGCTTAGTTTCGCTAACCAAAAGCACATCAGGGGCTTGGTCTTTAAGCAACTTAAATAGTGTGGCTCTTCGTTCGAACCTAATCAGTGAATTAACATTCACTGCAAGGACCTTCAGGGTTTGCTCCGCCCTGTACGTACCCATTACGACTGGAGATGCGTTAGGCCCGGCAGCAGCGTGTATAGTTGATCCACCCGCGTAGCCTGTTCCTGTATTTGACGCTGTAGCTGAGCCATCTGCCCCTGAATAGAGAGCAAGATAGCCAACATGTCAGGTACAGGTTCTGGTGCTCTAGGCGCTGGGGCCTGAGAAGCTACCTTTACTTGTTGTACCGTAGTTCCCCTACCTGCCGCCATTTGGGCGTAGGTAACTTGGGAAGTAACGGCTGGTGTTTGTGTTTGCTGCTGCCGAGCCAGATTTACTCTTTTTATGTATTGGAATTTAGGACAACCCCGATAATTTGCGGTGTGTCCCGTGTTCCTACATAAAGCACAAGAGAGTTGGCTTTTTTCCGACGCTCCGTCCTTACCTAGCGCGCATTCCTCTGACTTGTGGTTCTTTCCACACTTCACACATCGAGGCTGCATTTCGCAGTTCGACGCGGCGTGCGCGAACCTTTGGCAGCGAACACATTGTAAAATGTTTTCGCTCCTCTTTAATTTTTCCCAGTGTACAACCTGGTAGTCTAGGATTTTGATACTCCTTAGACCATCCAGTTTGCTGTCGGGACTTAACTGAATCAGGAAGAACGGTAGTTTCCGCTTCTCCCTTTTGGCTCTAGCCGTGACAAATGGCTTGACCCCCACGAATTTGAGCCCTTCGCACTCCTTCTCTTTCAGCAGTGCCAGGAGCTCCTCCGGGTCAGTCGACGGTTCTAACCCCCTCAGCAGCATTGTCTGCAGCTTCTCCCCCTTCGGGGTGTAGGAGAAGAACTCCGTCGTCGAATCCCTCAATAAACTTTTGATTTTATGGTAGCGCTCCACTGTATTACAGTGGATCGCGTGCCTATCTATGCTAAGCCTTTTAATATAAAAATTATTGCCTATGGCCGACTTACATAGTTCTTTTGTTTCCTTTAGTTCCATCTTAAATGTATTAATAGGTGGAACCCTTTGTTTTGAAATTTGCTGTTTCTGCTGTTGTTCTTGTTGCTGCTGCTGTTGTTTTTGCTGCTGCTGTTGTTTTTTCTGCTGCTGCTGTTTTTGCTGTTGCTTTTGTTGTGGCTGCTGCTGTTTTTGCTGTTGCCGTTCTTGTGGCTTCTCTTGTTGTTGTTGCTGGTGTTTCTTGAGTTTTTCTTGGTGTTGTTGTAGCACTTGTGCTATTGTATTTGTTTGGTGTTGTTGGGTCTGCTTTAGAGCTAGCTGTGTCTGTTGTTGCTGTTGGGATAGCTCTTCCTCTTCCCTCTTCCTTCTTAGCATTTGCTTTCCTTTAATGGCTAGTACTCTTTGTTGTAGTATTTTGATGCTACTACTAATCGACTCCATTTCTTCCTCTTCATCTTCCGATTCGGTTGACGCCAAGGAAGCGAAGCTGTTCCCTTTCAGATGTTGGTGAACATCTGAAGCAAATGGGTTGCTGTCGGTAAATTGTCCATTCAATGCTGCCGTTGATTGCGCCCCTTCCCTCACTCCACCAAGCATCTTTACAGTGGAAGTTGGTAGGGAGGGACGTTGTGTTACGATGGAAGTAGGCCTTAGAGCCCTCCTTTTCTTCGTCTTCGGTTCTGTTTGACTTGAACCGCTTGACCCCTCGCCTGATTTATCTGCGGACCCCGTTACTGGAATAACGGACCGCTCTCCACACTCCATCGCGTGATGATTTTGAGCACTCAATTTATTTATTTTGTTTTTTTATTTGAACAAACAAACAACAAAAAAAAAAAAAAAAAAGTCTATTTCGACCCGGAGTCGAACCCGCAACCTTTAGTTTGGTAACCGGGCACACTGCCACTGGGCTAATTGGAGCCTTATATGAGGTCTGTCAAAAATTTTTTTTATTGGTATCACTGCACAACCGAAAGCCGAAACACGTCAATACTCTACGGCGAACAATGAACGACTGATCTGTTGGTTAGCATATTATAAAGAATGTACAAGAGTGATTTACTGATCCCCAGCCAAGTCAGCTTATAGAAAAGACCCTCTAACCATACGGTGTCGGGATATCATGTCCCGCCTTAAAACCGAATTGATTATCCGGAACTATATGTTTGTCATCAACACACCTAGACAGAGCTCTATTGATTACTTTTTCAAACACCTTACTGATATTCGGAAGCAGACTTATCGACCGGAGATTCGCCGGATTGGTTATATCCTTTCCCTTTTTGGGGATAGGTTGCACCACAGCCGTTTTCCAATGCGCTGGATAATGTGCATTATTCATTGCATTATTAAACAGGGTGGTGTAAATGTCTACCGCTTCTAGAGGAAGATGTCGAGGCACGACGTTCGGAATAATATCGGTCCAAACTGATTTCTTAGCCTTGATTGTGTCGAAGATCTCATGGAGCTCTTCCTTCGAAAAGAACGGGTGTAGGTCACCCTCTCTAGTAATGACATTATTTGCCATATTTTCGTCGCTGAACCGGGTGAAACCAGAGCCCTGGGATCGCCAGTTCTCTACTTCATTTCGAATGTAGAGGTCGTGCACCAAGACGCGATTGTCCAGGTCATAATTTGGGGCCAATGGTATCAGTGGCTTTGTATATTTCCTGGAAAGTCGCCCCTATGGCCTCAACCTTCTCCTGTGGATCCTCGATCACAAAGAAGTCGTCATCATCAGCGGCCTTATTTGGATCAATACCTGCTATTGTCAGTAACCGTTCGTTGTCTGTTGTCCGCGCTATTTTAAGACACTGAAGGTCGTTTTGATTTTTTATCCGAAATAATTTCTTTATTTGCTGGAACATATTCGGATTGCTGGTGTTTACAGCCCGAACCCTGTTGTACCAATACGAACTTACAGAAATTCTGTAATTCTCTTTTATTAACGTTTGAATATTTTTAATCGACGACTTCAGTGTCCTAATCTCCGGGTTTTGTCTGTCAGTTAACTGTCTCTACAAGTTTTTGAGTCTTGTCAGAAGTCTACTTTTCTGTCGGTGCAGTGCGTCAATAGTAGGATTGCGGAACAGGTCTTCGTTAGTCGTACGTCGATACCGCGATATTGTAGCGTCCATAGTTTGTTTAATTGTCTCGTCCATTTGTTTGGACGGTGGACGGTGGAGCGTGTTCGAGGCGAGTGCTCTTGTCAATATTGCGAAGAAGCGTGTCCATCGAGTCTTACTGTAGTTGTAAGAATATCTTTGGACAAACTCCTCCAATTCCGCAATTTCGTTGGGAACTGTAATTTCGGTGCTAAAACTGCAATGGTCACTGTCATACACGAATGTGCGCAGACAGTTTAGCGTTTGTAAATTCGTACCTGTCAGTCGTATACGTTCGTCGTGCAGCAGTAGATCCAAATAAGACCCGCTTCTGGGAAACGACGGGTTATTCGTCGCTTTAAGACCGAGTCTGTACATGACATCGTGCCGACCCCACCAATCGAGTAGTAGGTTCCCTCTAGTATTTGGCAAATTATTTCCCCAATCTCTGTGTCTAGCGTTGAGGTCCCCGCCGATAATTCTCCCCCGATGTCAGCCTCAGAAGTCGAAAAAGCGTGTCGAGCTGTAATAAATAAAGCGGATTGTGGAGCCTCAGGTGCATAAACAGAGGCCAAGTACAGCCGCTTTGTACTGCGGAGCGGGACATAAATGACGACTGCCTCCAACACCCGGAACCTACGCAACAATCCCTTGTACACTCTGTGAAATTTTGTACCTCGTTTAATGAAGATCGCGACACCGCCTCCTCGTTTGGATCCGGGCCGGTTTCTTCTTCTAACAATATAATTATTGTACTCCAGTTTGTGCTTATCGGTTAGCTTGGTTTCGCTAGCGGAAAGCACATCAGAAGTTTGGTCTTGTAGCAATTTAAACATCGCGGCCCTTCGTTCGATCCTAATCAGTGAATTAACATTCACCGCAAGGACCTTCAAAGATTGCTCCACCATGTGCGTACCCATTACGACTTGTGTCGCGTTAGGCCCGGCAGCTGCGCGTAGATCTGGTCCACCCGCTTGGCCTGTTCTTGCACTTGCTTTTGCAGCTGAGCCATCTGCCCTTGGATTGCGAGCAAGATGGCCAGCATGTTAGGTGCAGCTTCCGTTGTTCTCGGCATTGGCGCCGGAGAAGCAACAGTCGCTTGCGGTACCGTAGCCCCCCTACCTGCCGCCATTTGGGCGTAGGAAATTTGGGACGTGACGGCTGGTGTTTGAAACCTAGGAGGTGAACGTTTGACCTCCACCTTCTGCTGCTGAGCCAGTTTTGCTTTCTTAATATCAACGAACTTAGGACAACCCCGATAGTTTGCGGTGTGCCCCACGTTCCCACATAATACGCACGAGAGCTGCGTCCTATCGGATACTCCGTCCCTACCCAGAGCACACTCCTCCGAACTGTGGTTCTTTGCACATTTCACGCATCGAGGCTGCATTTGGCAGTTCGAAGCGGCGTGCCCGAACCTCTGGCAGCGAACGCATTGTATAACGCCTTCGCTCCTTTTTAATTTTTCCCAGTGAACCACCTGGTAGTCTAGGACCTTGATACTCCTTAGACTATCCAGACGGCTTTCGGGACTGAGCTGCACCAGGAAGAACGACAGACCCCGTTTCTCCCGCCTGGCTCTAGCTGTGGTAAATGGCTTTACCCCCACGAACTTGAGTCCTTCGCACTCCTTCTCTTTGAGCAGTGCCAGGATCTCCTCAGGATCAGAAGACGGTTCCAACCTCTTCAGCAACATCGATTGCCGCTTTTCACACTTCGGTGTGAAAGAGTAGTGCTCCGTCGTCGTTTCCTTTAGGAGCCTTTCACTTTCGCGTAGCCCTCCACTGTATTACAATGGATGGCATGGCGATCGTTCCCCAATCTCTTAATATTAAAATTATTACCAATGACCAGCTTACACAGGTCCTTGGTAGCATTTACCTTTATAGGTGTTGATAGGAGGCACCTTCTCCTTCTTCTTCTTCTTCTGCTGCTGCTGCTGCTGCTGCTGCTGCTGCTGCTGCTGCTGCTGCTGCTGCTGCTGCTGCTGCTGCTGTTGCTGTTGTTATTGTTGTTTCTGCTGCTGTTGTTGTTGTTGTAACACTTGTGCTACTTTATTAACTTGGTATTATTGTTCTTTCTGCTTTTGAGCAAGCTGCTGTTGTTGGGATTGCTCTTGCTCTTCCCTCTTCCTTCTTACCATTTGCTTTTCTTTTATGGCCAGCACTCTTTGTTGTAGCATTTTGATGCTGCTACTTATGGCCTCCATTTCTTCCTCTTAATCATCAGATTCGCTTACGGCCAATGAAGCCAAGTTGTTTCCTTCCCTCACTCCGCCAAGCAGCTTTACAGTGACCGTTGGTAGTTTCCTCCTTTTCTTTGTCTTTGGAACCACTCGAAGCCTCACCTGACATTTCAGCAGATCCCGCTATAGGCATAGCGGACCGCTCACCACAATCCATCACGTGATGGTAGGTAATCCAAAACCAGTAACACCACTTATTTTTACTTATAAAAATAAAAAAAAAACGTCTGCCGACTACTTGGAGTCGAACCCACAACCTTTGCAGTCTCAAGCGAACACACTAACGCCGTGCTGATTGGAGCCTAAATCCGAATTGTTCAATTTTTTAGTTCAGCGAATCACTTCCCACTTACAAGTCGAAACACATCTACTCGTAAACTCCGCGGAGGTCTATATAATTTTTCGTGTTCTCCAGAGCTGATGATTGATTCTCCAACCGCGACTGTCTTGGGCTTACGTTTGGATCCTCTATCGGATGAGTTGTTCTTCCTGGTTACGTTGGACACAGCTTGCGTTCCACCAACGAAACGACGTGTGCTTAGCGAGGTAGCGCAGCTATTTGAACCGACTGGTTTACTGGCTCCGGTCGTTATCCGCGGCAAGATCTTCATCCAAACACTGTGGGCTGCAGGCATCACTTGGGATGCCCCTCTATCAGACGAACTGCAAGATGACTGGTGGAGATTCCGTGGGGGTCTTGAAACCCTCAATCGACTGCGGGTCGCCCGATGGCTGGGAATGAGGACAGGGGATTCTTCGATACTTTATGGGTTCTGCGATGCAAGTTCCCGCGGCTATGCGGCGGTCATCTACATTTGGACAGTGGGTGTGGTGGCTCCGCTCAAAGGTGCTACCATTCCACGTTTGGAGCTGTGCGCAGCGCACTTATAGGCTGTCACCCTCGATCGAGTTCGCAGCGCCTTAGATGCCGAGGAGGCTCCGTATCATCTATGTTCCGACTCGAGTATTGTTTTGTGCTGGTTGAAGAAGGAACCGACCACTTTGAAGCCTTTCGTATCCAACCGGGTACGACAGATCCAGGAATTGACGTCGTCGGAGAAATGGCATCACATTCGCTCGGCAGAGAATCCAGCTGATTGTGCAAGCCGTGGCATCAGCGCTCCGGAACTATTGGAGCATTCGCTATGGTGGCAAGGCCAAGGGTGGTTAACTGCAGATATCACCCTCCCGAACCACAATGAAATCCAACTAAAGGAAGAGGACGTCGCACACCTTGAGAGAGAAACTCGGACGACCATCAGGACTGGGGTGACCACTGTGAAGACTGGCCTGACTACAACCAGATTTAATGGACACATTATTCCATTGACTGAGCGATTCAGTTGCTTGCCACGTTTACTTCGGACGGTGGCATACCTACTTCTATGGTGTCCCCGTTGCAAGCTACTCCGACAATGATCTATTGTTGGGGCGGGTGAGGTACACAACGCTTTGAACGTGCTCTTACGAATAGAACAAGCCACAGCCTTCATGGTTGAGTTAAGCAATATTCGCAAAGGAGCGGAGAAACTGTCGAGTTCGAGTCGACTTCTTCCTCTTAACCCAACACTGGACGACGACGGACTTCTGCGAGTGGGAAGCCGCCTAGTCAAAGCTACCGTCCCTTTGGACCAGAAGTTTCCCATTATCTTACCGAAGGCCGGGGCTTTGGTTTGGCTGCTGATACGTCAGGCACATGAGCAGACGATGCATGGCGGGATACAATTGATGCTGCAGACGCTCCGCCATCGCTACTGGATCTTGAATGAGCGGCAAACTGTGAAGACATACCTCTACAAGTGCGTCATCTGCCGTCGACACCGAGGCGCTGTCCTCTCAACAGGAGTAGATTACTGTGGTCAATTCATCTTGCGGATCGGCACTCAGCGGTCACATACGGCCGTGAAAACATATTTGGCGATTTTCATCTGCATGGCGACTAAGGCGGTACACCTCGAGGTGGTCGAGGACCTCTCGTCCCAAGCATACCTGGACGCTTTCACGAGGTTCATTAGCCGAAGAGGCCCGTGTCGGGATCCATATATTGACAATGGAACGGCTTTCATCGGAGCCAATCGCATCCTCAAACAAGACCTGGCGGGTTGGCACAGCGAACACACTGGAACTCGATGGCACTTCATCACTCCCAGTGCTCCCATCAAGGGGGCCTGAGGGAAGCGGCAGTGAAGTCCGCCAAGCATCACTTGACTCGGTTGGTGGGTGCACAACCCCTTTGGTACCACCAACTCCATACATTGGCGACACGCATTGAGGTATGTCTTAATTCCCGGCCTCTCATCCCACTGCATGATGATCCGGAGGACAAGTTCGCACTGACACCAGGAGACTTCTTCATCGGTGCCCCTCTCCTTGCAGTCCCGGAGCCAGGGGTTGTCGAAGTACCCAGGAACCGCATAAAGCAGTGGCAGTGGCTACGTCAGATCCATCAAGAGTTTTGGACCCGGTGGAAGAATATCTCACCACCCTCCATACCCACAGCAAATGGGGCAAGCTAGAGCCCAACATCCAGGTGGGCAACATTGTTATCGTCCGGCAAGAAAACCTACCCCCTACGCATTGGCGAATAGGGCGTGTGATGGCAGTTCATCCGGGCTGCGGTGGGTTGGCCCGCAACGTGACTTTGCAGAGATCTCAGGGCTTACTCAATCGGGTGGTCCAGAAACTTTGTCGACTCTTGGAGGCGGAGCATTTCGAACGCGAAGATTCGACCGGGCAGGATGTCTGAGATTCAAGAGCATTTCTTTTCATCCACTTAACATACAACCAAACCAAAGGGACAAACAACAAGTTTATTCATCTAAATTTATATTGTCACCTTCAAAGTAATCCCCATCGAACGCAACACACTTATGCCAGCGCTTGATCCCATTCTCGAAACATTTTTTATATTCGGTTTCCGGTATGTCCATCAGTGTTTCCTGCGATTTCTCCATTACTTCCTCTCGGCTACTGAAACGCGTTACCTTTAATGGTTTTCTAACTCGATTGAACAGAAAGAAGTCACAGGGAGCCAAATCAGGTGATTTCGGTGGCTGTTGGATGGTATTTGTTGCATTTTTGGTCAAAAAACTACGAATAATGATGGCACTGTGCGACGGTGCGTTATCATGGTGCAAAATCCACCAGTTTTCTGCCCACAATTCTGGTCTCTTTCAGCGAATTGCTTCACGCAAACGTCTTAAAACGCCCAAATAATACTCCTTGTTTACTGTCTGGCCTTCTGGCAAAAATTCATGATGCACAACACCGTTGTAATCCATGAAAACCATGAGCATTGCCTTCTTTTTTGACAGAAAACGACGTGGTTTTTTTGGTCCGGCTCATTTGGTGAACACCATTGACTTGCCTGATGCCTGGATTGCGTGTCGTACTCATAAACCCACATCTCGTCTCCAGTAATCGGAGATCGGATTCAGCCTCGCAAATCATCTCTTTTGCAACGTCAACACGGTCTATTTTTTGCAAAAAATTGAGGTCTTATGACACCAACTTTGCTGCTACACGACCGAAACCCAAATCATTAACAAAAATGTCTTGGACGGAGCAAGTCCTCCGCTATTTCTCTGATGGTTAATTTGCGGTTATTGACCAACATTTCTTTTACTTCATCAAAGTTTTCGTCGGTTTTCGATGTCGATGGTCTGCCACTGCGTTCATCATCTTCGATTAACTCACGACCACTTTTGAATCGCTCGTACCACTGGTAAACGACCGTTTTCTTCAGAGAATCGTTGCCGACACACTTTTCCAATATTTCCAACGTTTGCGCACCATTAAATCCGTTTTTTACGCAGTCAATACCAGTTCGTTGTTGCAAATTTAAATCGATTTAAATCGCCAACACACACGAAGATAGATGTACTCTTGGCTACGTAACTTTTGCAAATGTCAAGCTATGGCGCTAAGATTTAGAGGGAATGTCAGCAACAGATTTACCAACTTAAAAACAAAATAAGGATTTAAAAATACCTATGCCGGAAATACTTCGAGGAGAAATTTCTAAAAGAATTAGGGGCAACTGCTCGTATAACTATGGTCGATGGAGAGGTAATAATGAGTAACACTTAATGTTTGGAATTGTTGTGAACTGATGGGGATTATGCCAGTAAAACAACATATTTAACAAAGAAAAAATATCGCGAAATAAACTCACACCTTTTCTTCATAAAATGTTGACTCATAGTCAAAATATAATCGAGTATCAACCGTTACCACTTGGAGAATTTTCAGAAGAAGCTTAGGAATCCAAAAATAAAGACTACAGGGCATATAGATATCAAAATACATACGACAAGGTTTCAAGGATGCGGCAGAATGAAGACCTCTTTAACATGCTTGCAGACTCATCGGAACCACTCACTTCTTCGTTAAGGCATGTCAGAACCGAAAAAGATCTCACAGTACAATACAATACTCTCAAGGAATGATAAGTTTATTAGACATTGCCTCGGATTTTGAGGAAAGTTTCCAAGAAATCTATTTGTTTTTATTTAAATTTTTAGCCCGTTTACTCCTTTCTCCGCTGAAATGAATCACTGAAGTATTTTATTATGTACTCTGATGTGCTACAAAAAAATGCTCTTTTGATACACCTAAATAAAACATTTAAAAACTGGTTCGTCGACTTTAGTTCACCACGGTTTTGCTCGGATTAGCTTTTAGACACCCTACAATCACGGACTTTGAATATTTTTAAAGCAAAATATTATGTTTATCCTCTGTCGTAAGAAAGTCCTATTTCAATAGAAGATTCTGAAGCACCCTGTGAAGCATTTTTCTCATAGTCCTGAGAATTTCCTCAAAACAGAAGAATCAACTGGCGCGATACCTTTATTCGTTTAAGAGTTATGATTGGAAGCAAAAACGATCGCTTCCAGTTCTCTTCCAAGAGGACAAGATGCCGTCGCACAAGTCCGCAGTCGCAATGGCAGAATTGCATGAATTAGATTACGAAATACTCCCTCATCCAGCATATTCTCCGTATTTAGCCTCCTGCGACTATTTCCTATTTCCAAACATGAAAAAATTACTCGGCGATGAGATTTGGATCGAATGAAGAAGAGGTCAGCGGTGAGTTGTCATTGCGGAAACCGCGTGCCCTGACTTCAAAAACATGTGCTCTAAAAAGTTTCGTACCAACAACATTTACCTATTTCTCACAAGAAATTCTGAAAAATTCGTGAATTTTAGGCCTTGCAAATGGTGTACCCCTCTTAAAGGGCTCATGATAAAAATATTTTTTGAGGTTGCGTCACACTTTTCAAAATAGTGGCACCAAAATAAGCTTTAAGCGTTTTTTTTAAAGTTTAACTGCGGTAACATATGTATAAGCTATATACCGATAAAAAAATTATTTTTCCTTAGTAGTTGGTAAACTTTTTACCGACGACACTGTCTTGTTTAATTCTCTACATACAACATTTTTATTATACGACAGTTCATTACTTTTTTATTCTTTCTTTTTGTTTTCAGAGTTTACAAGAAAACATCATCTAATTCCGCTCTCACCTTATATATGGGTAGTAGGGACTTAATATCCTCCGATGGAGAAGTGGATCCTTTAAGAGGGGTAATAGTCGTCGACCCAAAGTTCCTATGTAGCCAGAAGATATACGGACAACTGACTCTCACTTTTCGGTGATAATATTGTTTTTCCGCCCATCACAGCAATCAAGGTCATTTCCTTCTTAATTCTTTTTTATTTCATTTCTCGCAGCTACGGCAGAGAGGATGAGGAGATAATGGGGCTGAAATTTTGCAATGAGGTAGTGGTAGCTCTGAAGCAACTTTGGCCAAGGATGAACTACGATGGAGAAATGACGGTGTTGCAGGTAATTTAAACGATATTGAATCAGGAAAGTCTTTAAACGTAAATCGTTTTCTTTAAAGCAAGCATTGGTAGATAGGTTAGGAGCTGGTGCACATCCTTTTCAAATTGATGTTGGTAGTGTGGCAGCTCCTAGTGTACAACTACTTCCTGCTAAGAAGTATAGTGGTGATCCAATTGGAACAAGCTATGATGTTAGAATATATATGTGTAAGAATTTTGTTTAAGCAACTATGCAAAAATAGTAATTACAATAAAAATAAATTTAATCTCAACTAATATCCTTCTTTCAGCTGATTTATCCGATGAAAAATTACAGGGAAGAACAACTGTAAGATTAGGAATTCGTGTTTTGTATAAAATTCCATCCAATTTTCAGTCAATTCAACAGTCTACTTTAAATAGTACATCTATGAGTATGTCAAAATCTAGCTTACGAAGTCGATTATCACCGAAAAATTGTAGGCTTCAGGATCGAATCAAGCAACGAGAGGAGAGAAGTAAAAGTACCACAGCTATAAATACAGAATCTGTGGTACCAGCAAGTGCAAATGATGTAGAAGATCGACTCAAATCAAGTACTTTTAAGAATGCTGAAGAGGTAAGTTTAATTTTTGTTGCATTTTTCTCCATTATAATTTGAGAATTATGGATCAGGCCTGCCTTTAAAGAAAGGAGTATTTGTACAATGTTTGAGCTACACTACGCAGTACGAATTGCTTTCTTTAACCCTTTAGGAGTTCTCAGTTTCTCAATAAGAGAACGTGCTGATGTTATGGGAGCTGCTCGTCTAATAACCGCTTGTACTTATATCCTCAAATCTCACTGTCTTGTTGTTTTTCTATCCTATCATCCTTTCAGGAGGTTTCGGAACTGATTCAATTTGTTTTTAAAATGGGCAACTCAAACTGGAAAAGGGGGAGAATTCTAGCAACTATACGATTATTACGATATGCATACGAAATTGTATTATATTTTATATTTGGTTATGAGGGGGCTGTTCCTGCTAGAATCATTATAACACGAATATTTCGGTGGTTTTTTCCTTTTCTTCGGTGCAATTAATTTCGTTTAAATTGTCAACTTGGCGTCCGGAGGATCTTTATTACATACGAGTATGTTAGGATGGCGAAAAACGTTTTTCAATAACCTTTTTTTTTGTTTTAAAAGAATAACTTTTATTTTCATGAATATATCTACATCAATTTAAATAAGCAAATCCTAGAGTAGCCCGGTTGTTCAAAATCACGTTTTTCTCTTCGACTTCGTGACAGCTAGTGTTTATGTTCAGCGGGTTACTGGTACGTTCAGCGGGTTACTGGTACGTTCACGGGTGTGTGACAGTGGACGTGTTCAGCGGTGTTACTGAGTACGTTCCTGACGGGAAATCGTCTCGATTTCCTCTTGACCACCGCTCAGGCTCTCCTCGTAGAGCTCGTCCACTGTCGCTGCTAAATACTGAGCTGAAGCGGCATATTTGCGCACCATCAACATATCGGTAGAACCTTAGAACCTTTTTGATAATGTACGGCCCTCGGTACTTACTTCCTAACTTATGGGATTCACCAGTGTGAGCAGAGACGCTTTCTACGACGACTAGATCACCTACGTTGTACTGATGCGGTGTTTTATGCTTGGAGTCAAACCTCAGCTTCCATTTCTCTCGGGCGCGTGTTATATTCTCGAGAGCGATACTTCTCCTTTGGGATAAATCGGCTTGCTGTTCGTTGATGTCGTTCTGTACTGCAAGTAACATTGCATTTGCGGCTATATCTGTTAAAAGAAAGTCCAATATAAGCTGGACCGGACTGAATTTTTTCGTTGAATTAACTTGTGTGTTTAGGTTCCACTGCAGGTTGTGTAGTTGACCGTCCCCAGCTTCCAGGATCCTTAGTCGATGTGCCGAGCATTGATGAAATTGACTGGTTAATTCCTTCGGCTTGACCATTAGAACGGGGACTTCGAACTGCGACTTTTATATGCTTGATCTGGTTCAGGTTCGTAGAGTCTTTGAATACCGCCGAGGTAAAGGCGGTACCTCTATCGGTGATAATAACTTACGGCAAACCAAAATATGCGGACATATTATTCAAAACTTCAATAACGGTCGAAACCCGTTAATGCGGCAATGATGACATACCTTGTTAGCGAGTCGACGATGACTAAAACGTGGTAGTTCTCCGACGACTTTTCGGAAATGGGCCTAGATGATACATATGAAGGACTTGAAATGGAGCAGATGGTATATCAATTCCATATAATTCACCTTCGGGCTGTCCTGATGGTTTTCGATTATAACAGCATTCGGCACATGAGTTCAAATAAGACTTGACGAATCTTCAGCTTTAAATTGTTCTTCTTGTTCAGATACCAGCAAACCCTTCAAAATTAAGACAATGTTGGCTAGATTACGATCTTGAAGTTGCATGCAGTATAACCAATCATCATTTGAAATCATGACTTTCATTATCTTCTCGGTAATGTCTTCGACTACATTTGGTTCGCTGACAGGTGCCCGACTCATAGCATCGACAGGGCACATTGTACGATCCCCAGAACGATGATATGTATCGAAATCAAATTCCAGGAGCCTTAGAAACCATCGAGCGATTCGAGGAGGTAGTAGTTTGCTCAGTTTCGTTGTTTTAATGGCTTCACAATCCGTCACTATCGTAAAGTGTTTTCCTAACAAGAACATCCGGTAACGTTCGAGAGCTTCGACGACTGCAAGTACTTCCAGCTCGTAACTGTGGTATTTGCTTTCCGCTTCTGTGCAAAGTCGGCTGAAATACGAGGCAGCTCGGTAATGTCCCCCATTTTCCTGCTGAAGTAACATTGCGGCTAGTCCAACACTGCTAGCGTCTGTGTGAACTTGGTGTTGCTTCATCGGATTGTAGGTAGCTAAAACAGGTTCTTCACATAGAACGGCTTCCACACGATTAAACTCCAAGTGCACTTCAAAGGTGGTGGCTTCCTTTTAGTAAGTCGATTTAACGGTCGTGCTATATTGGAACGAATTTCCGGAAGAATCTACTAAGACCGAGAAATCTTCTGACTTCGGTGACGGTGGTCGGTGTAGGATAGTTTCGTATAGCAATCCTTTTCTCAATGCTTGGCCGTAATCCGGTTTCATCTATTCGATGACCAAGAAAATTAACTTTAAAGCCGAACAGTGAACCCCGCTTGACGAACCAGAACAAAGAAATCTTCCAATGCTCGTAAACCTTCCTCTATGGTTGCACTAGCCAAAATAATTTCGTCGAGATAGAAAATAGCTCTGCCATTCATTGATTTTATCAAATTCGTCATCATGCTTTGAAATACTTGTGGTGCATTGCGCAGACCAAAGGGCATTCGGTTAAATTCATAATGACCTTGATGTGTAACCAAACCGGCACACTACTGCGACGATTCCTCGATTTCAATTTGGTAAAACCCGGACATAAGGTCGAGGGTCGAAAAATACTTTTTGTCCGGAAGCATTGCATCTATATCTTCCACTGTTGATATTACCCAAGGGATTTTCTCGGTAATGCCGTTCAATTCACGGAAGTCGAAACACATATGATCTTCCCCGTTTTGCTTCTTGACAAGGACGATCGACGAGTAATACGGCGACTTTGATGGACGAATAATGTTAAGTTCGAGTAGCTCTTTAATGATGTCGTCTACGGTTTGGCATTTCGGAAAAGGAATTCTATATGGTTTCTTCGTAATCGGTTTATTAGTCGTGACGTTTATTTTCATTTTTGTTAAGTTTGATCTTTCCAATTCGTGCAGTTGCTCTGCAAAACAATCTGGGTAACGGGGTAGAAGTTGCTTCAATAATTCATGGTCGGCTGCCCCTAGGTTGGGATCGACTTTTATTTCGTTGAACTTCAGGGATTCTACGTGACAACTACCGTTTTCGTAGACTAGGCATTGGTTGTCTCGGCATAGGACATCTGAACCTAGAAGCACATCGTATTGTAGCATGGCTTCGGGAATCACAAACAGCTGAGAATGAATTTGGTCTTCGTCGATTACCATAAGAGCGTCTATCACACGGTTACATATAAATTGTTCTCCAGCAAGTCCTGTCAACGTATGTCCTTGACATCTTCGAACTACAGCAACATCGTCAGCTACTGATTCTCTTATCAGCGATCGAGTACTGCCTGGAGCAATGAAGGCATACAATGTCTTATTCTGAATTCAAATTGTCTTGACGACTGGTTTCGATAGGTTCGTGCTGCATCTTTTTTACTTTTTGTCGCTTGAAATTTGCATAACCGTGGCTGGTCTTCCTACAATATTGGCATCGATCTCTTCGTTGTGGCTTTGGGCAATTGACGGATATATGACCCGGTTCATAGCAATTATAACAAACAGCAGTTTTACGTTGGCGGTTGTCCAGATATCTTTCGATGGCGAGTCGTAGATCTTTTGTTGTGTCGAATTTGTAGCATGCGAGTGCATTTTGCAAGTCGCGGTGTTTAAGTCCATGATGGATGTATTTAAAAACCGCAGATTCACTCAGTCGATACCGTTGACCTAATGCACAATCTCTATAGAAATAGTCTAAAATTCGTTCATTGTTATTACGTATGCATACAGGAAATCTAAAATGAATATCGGCTTCGTTTTCTCGAACGCCAAAGTTATTGATTAAATTTTCGGAAAATTCTTGCCATTTATTTATAACAGGCACGGATGCCTCTACCCAAAATTTCGCAGAACGTCTTAATTTAGAATAAACTGCCATCATAAGAGCATCCTCGTTCCATCTGTATGCGTTGATGAGACTATTGATGCGAATAACAAATTGTTCCACGCTTATTGAGGATTCTGATGTTGGATGGTACTCCGGTAAAATCACAGCAATATTCTTTATGGTGTGTTCATGTTGACCCGGAACGTTGGGTTCTCGTACGGCGAACACAAAGATATTGAATGCGGCATTGATAAGCAACGGTAGTTCTCGGAGGTGTCGTATGTCTGTGATGAAGGTTGATTTTGGTTGACTGAGCTTCCGTTCAATTGCGGGACTTCATTGCGTAGGGAACCGGTATTTATATTGGCATTGGGTAGAGCATTTGCGTTAGCATGCATAAAATGTAAAGGATTTTGACTCACCGCTTGTGTGGTTATTGTAGTGTGTTGGTTTTGCTTTACCTGTTTGACGATCTCGTATAATTCAGCGACAGTATTTGATAGTAGATTGATTTGGGAAATCACGTTGCATAGCGTCTGTTGTTGTCGTCGTCCTCGTTTTCTTCCAAAGCGTCTCGTAATCTTCCCAATAGCTGTGCTTTTGTCCCTTTTACATCTAAGCCTCTATGCTGCAAAGCGAGTTTGAGCTATTCGGTATTCAAAGCGTCGATTTTATGCGCGGTCATCTAAAATTCCTTTGTCTTAATTTCACCACAAAATGAATTAATTCCCACGAGCGTTTATACCACGAATTCAGGTAAATGAACAGAGAAGTTTGGAAGAAACCCACTTCTGAGTTGTTAGGATGGCGAAAAAGGTTTGTCAATATCCTTTTTTTTTTGTTTTAAAAGAATAACTTTTATTTTCATGAATATATCTACATCAATTTAAAGAAGCAAATCCGAGAGAAGCCCGGTTGTTCAAAATCACGTTTTTCTCTTCGACTTCGTAACTGCCGCCGTCAGTGTGACAGCTAGTGTTTACGTTCAGCCTGTTACTGGTACGTTCACGGTCTGTGACACATATCTTATATTTCAGTCAAAACAGACTACTCAGACACAAAAAAAAAACTAATCCATTGTACTCCTTGTCCATTTTACTGAACTTTTCAGTTATAAAATACTTACAATACCAACACCCACCACATCCGCGCCGACTACATACGAGTGTACTCAGATGAAAGCATAGGCCGGATACTCACAGAGATTGTTCTCTGTCGCAGGATATTATGTCACTTAGGTGCTTAGCAAATGTGAGACAGTAGAAAATTCGCCGACCTCTTACAGCCGGCGGGGAGTATTCGCTTAGTCGGCCGCCATCCTGGAGAGTCTTGCCATCTGTAGTTATGCTCATATGAAACTCAACAGTCAATGGAGGCCCTAACCGAGGCGCAAGCAGTCCTAACGCAGGTTCAGGTTTTGGGAAACTCTCCACTAAGTCTTGCCCAGCATGTTTATTGGCGATCTCACTTCTCGTTATCCCATTGTGATCTGGGACCCAAACAAAACAAGACGCAGTGTACTCAGGCTTCCGACTGCGTTCAGAGAACTTGCATCCGCAAATTAATTTGGAAGTCGTAAGAGAATTCAGCTAGGCTTTTTCCATTTGCTGTCACTACAGACAATAATTCTACACAATAGAGTTTATTGCCCTTATAGGATAGCCTATATCTCCGCTGGGAATACAGGTGGAAGTTTTTCTAACAAAAACTGAAATCTAAATTTGTCGTCCTGCAAATAGACACCAGCGATGCATCCGAGAACAGTTTTGAAGTCATCCATGAAGCCCCGACTGCTTTCCTTTCCTAGCTCAGATTCTGGTTGAAACCATTCCTGGGCGCAGGGAATGTGTATTTAGTATTTTAGCAGAACAGGAGTTCTAGTGTTATTACATCAGAGGGCTTGTCTATAAGACCAGAGCCACAGGACACCTTTTTTAAACTAAAAATGGCTTTGAAGGTGCAGCGTTGCGTCTAGAGTAGAACTAGGTGCACTATTCTTCAGGAGGATTTTTAGCACTGCTAACAGAACTATGCAATTTGGACTGGCTGGTTGACCTCTGTCAGTGTTGAATTCATATATATTTTCTCACCGGCAGTATATTAAGCCAAATTAAATTAACATTTTAAATGCTGAAAAAATTAAAGCTTCTGGGAAAATTTCATACAAAATCTTCCGGTTAGTTGAACATGCAAAAGTCGGAGCGGCGCATAGTTAACGAAATTTAGTTAAGTTGAAAGGTGAGAGAAGAGAGATTGATCAATGCATCTAGAACATGACAAGCCAGGAAAAGAAGAGACAAAGTATTCTTTAGTTGAAAGCAGCAGTGGAATGTTAATATTAGTTGCACATGCACTTCTTAGTTCATAACGTTGTTTTCTGGCAGGTTCACTGTTTTGGTGATCAAATGTCGAAATCGCTAGATCAGTGGTGTTTTTGCCGGACTTCGAGAGCGGAGTGATTTTAATTTTGATCGCCTACGTTGGGGACAGACTGCTGGAATTAATAATACCATGGTACAGTGAATACTACAACCCCTGACAGACAGCATTTCGTGGTACACGCAGATTTTTGCGTAAAGTAGTATACTTTGAGGTTTGTATTGTTTCACATTTTTATAAAATAGTTCTCTTCGAAACAATGCTATTATATCACCCTGATTAGTTGTCAAAAAATTTACGAAGAATTTCAATAGAGAAAAAGTGGAGCTGCAATCAGTAAGAAGGTGGTATACCACCAAAAAATTTCTAATCTCAATACCAGGTATGTTTTGAGGTATTACAGTGACAGACATGTGTATAATCCATATAGTCCGTACCAACTGAGTTTGCCAACGGTCGATTGCGCAGAGAGAATATTTAAGAGAACAAAAATGATACGAAAGAGTAAAGGTTTTTGCCTGAAGTTTAAAATGCCTAACCCAACTTTATCGTCATCATACGCAAATCCCATACAGTACCAACAGATATACAGAACTTTTGTTTTTATATTTCATCAGAATATAATTTTCTCGAAGTAAATTTGGCATATAAGGATCTACATTTCCTCTGCCACCAGGGATGTAATAATTTTTTGGAAATTTGCGCAAGGCACGTAAATGTTATTGTATTTTTTTCAAAAAAAATATTTTTTGTGAACGAAAACGGTTTTTATATCCTACTTGGTAACTGAAGTCATGATTTCTTGTCACAAAAGAAAGAGGGAAGGGTATTGAACGGTTCGTTACAGACGAATAGTTGCACTTTCTTACTTGTTTAACTTTGATATGAATTATAGTGAGATAAAACTGACGATGAAATGCTAATATCAAACCGATTTAGAGTAAGCAGTAAAAGCAACCGAATGTATGGTTAGTTTTGGTTTGAAGTAAGGAAATAAAATATACAGTGCTGTTCGAAACATAAGCAACAAAAATTACCTTAACGGTTAAATGCGTAAATTTTCTTCTGTAGGGGTTTTTGGAAAATTAATAATGTGCATCAAAAGAACATTAAATCTCCTTCATAATGGTATATTTACAAAAAACAAAAACAATTCAATTTAAAAAAAAAATTAACAAAACAAAAAGAAGTACTCATAAAGGCTGTGCGAAACAAAAGCAACAATACATAAAAGCAAGAAAAAGTTAACGGTACTCTAGCTCCGTACACTTTTTGCTTAGACAAAGCAAAACTTATTGTAAGATCAATCAATTGAGGTGATAACTAAACGGTGAGAAGATTGTTTTAGTGAAAAACTATGGCGGGAAATAAATACGGGGAAGTGTTTAAAAACCGTGTTATTTTAGACATTTTAAATGGAATGTCAGAAAATTGCGTTACGAAAAAATACAGAATTAACCGGTCTATTGTCTGTCGGCTTTTAAAAAAATGTAGACAAACGGGACACACTAAAGTGGAGCATTTAGGTGGTCGATCACGAAAAACAACAGTTAAAACCGATAAACGGATTAGTAGTTTGATTAAGAAAGAACCGTTTATCACTTCTAGACAAATTGTGAATAGTCTTCATTTAAATATTCATCGAAGCACAGTCAGGAAACATGCTTTGGAAAACAATTTAAAAAGTTATAGCCCAGTAAAGAAAACCAATGCCAAAAAAATTCACTTCCGTCGAAGTATTTTTAAAAAGCCTAAGTTTTGATCGAATATTTAATTAATTAATATTGGATTTTTCGGTTTTTAGGTTGGATTTTGTAAAAAAATATAGAAGGTGGTCTATCGAGAAATGGGAAACCGTCCTTTTCAGTGACGAATCAAAATTCAATTTGGTATGTTCAGATGGTATGGCTTAGGCGTACCAAAGGACAGCGTCTAAGTCCCCCTTACTGAAAACAAACGGTAAAACACGGCGGGGAGGGGTAATGATTTGGACATGCTTTTCGGATCACGGCGTTGGCCCTTTTTATGAAACTAAAAGCACTATGGTCTGCTTTGTTTACAAAGATATTTTGGAGATGCATATGATGATTTCCGCAGAGTGGAATATGCCACTTCGATGGGTGTTTCAGCACGACAACGACCCGAAGCACACATCGAAGCTCGTAAAGGACTATTTAAACGACAATGGGGTTTAAGTTCTTGATTTGCCGGCACAATCACCGGACTTAAACCCCATTGAGAACCTTTCCGGGATTTTAAAGCTACGAGTTGGGCGCAAACAATTCAGGAATAAAAGGGAGTTGTTCCAAACACTAAAAAGAGAATGGGAACAAATTCCTGAAACAATGGCTAATTTAATATGTTCAATGCTCCAAAGGTGTGCGGAAGTAATTACAAATAGAGGCTCATACACAAAATATTGATTTTGCTGCTTTTGTTTTGCACAAAATATTTGAGTATTTCTTTTTGTTTTGTTATTTAGCCGGTAGTCTTATCGCGAATAAAACAAACACAATCCTTTAAAAAAAATAATTTACGCTCTTTATTTGGTTGGTTAATAGGCGTCTGTATTCTGCAGTGTTTGACTTACGACCATAGACTAACTATCCCTAGATATTAAACTTTCCAGATATTGGAAAATCAAATCCGGTTTTCTACTGATCGCCCCTAACCGTGTGATCCTGTCTGTCAATACGTGTAAATTGTCATCAATGGCAATTTCCCTCTCCTTTTATACTCGTACAAACCACGCCCATTTTAATCAAAAAAATGTCTCTCCATTACACACACTCGTGCAAATCGCTCTCCTTCTAGCAAGTTATAGAGATGCAGAAATGTTGGAATTCACTTACAGTGTGTCTGTGCAAAAGTTAAGGGTTTGCAAAAGTATTAGTAGAGTTTGACATCTAGTTAGTTTATCTATGCTTACGACTGACTCCTACCTACCTACCGGCAGACTCTTTTCCTAGTGTGGCCACTTTACAATCACTAGTTAGTGTTGCCACTTTATATTTCTTACATTATTAGTTTCTCTCCTATGGCTTGCTACAGTTAATTCTTTTTTTATGATTGAATTGTTTTTGTTTTTATAAATTTACCATTATGAAGGAGATTTAATGTTCTTTTGATGCACATTATTAAATTTTTCCAAAAACCCCTACAGAAGAAAATATACGCATTTAACGGTTAAGGTAATTTTTGTTGCTTATGTTTCGAACAGCACTGTACATATTTAGATACTAATATCTGTTGTTATACAATATATTGAATTAACATAGAAATAGGTAATAAATTGCTACTTAGACGGCTTTTACACAGTGCATGTTTAGAGAGATTCAAATAAGAACAAAAGAGAAGGATAAGAGGAAAAATGAAACAAACAAAAATTTTCCCGATACACTGCGGGCAAGATTTGCTTTGCATGTTTTTGACATTTCCTTCTTCTTTCTTTTTCGCATTTGCTTTATTACTTCTTTGGCTGTTGTTACGAGCAGAACATTTCAGTATAGCGGATGAATTTAAATGGACCAAAGAACTACGAGGGCGGGTCAATAAGTCCGTGACTTTTTGATTAAAACACAGATTTTTTGATAAAGAAATATTTTTATTTTTCAACGTAGTCTCCCTTGAGCTCTATACACTTTGTCCAACGCTTCTCCAATTTTTTTATCCCTTCCAAAAAAAATGATTTGTCGAGGTCCTCAAAATAGGCCTTTGTTTGCGAGATGACTTCATCATTGGAGTCAAATCTGTTTCCACCAAGCCATTTCTTCAGGTTTGGGAACAAGAAGTAGTCGCTCGGAGCCAAATCTGGAGAATAGGGTGGATGAGGGAGCAATTCATAGCCCAATTCATGGATTTTTGCCATGGCAACTGCACATGTGTGCACCCTTGCATTGTCTTGGTGGAAAAGAACTTTTTTCTTGGCCAAATGAGGTCGTTTTTTTTTCAAATCGTCATTGAATCGGTCCAATAAGTTGGCATAATATTCCCCATTGATTGTTCTTCCCTTTTGAAGGTAGTCAATGTGGATTATCCCGCGTGCATCCCAAAAAACAGTCGCCATAACTTTATTGGCTGACAAACCCACCTTGGCCTTCTTTGGCGCCGATTCACCCTTAGAAACCCACTGTTTTGACTGTTGTTTGTTCTCTGGAGTGTTGTGATGGATCCATGTTTCGTCCACGGTTACAAAACGGCGCAAAAACTCCTCCATATTGCGATTAAACAACGCCAAACCTTCCTGTGAAGTTGTTACACGATTGCGTTTGTGGTCGACTGTGAGCAAACGCGGCACCCATCTTGCGGAAAGCTTTCTCATGCCCAAGTGATCATTCAAAATTGAAACCACTGAGCCATGCGAGATCCCTACGGCTTCCACAATCTCTCGCACTTTCAATCTTCGGTCGGCCAACACCATATCGTGAATTTTTTCGATTGTTTCGGGTGTAGAGACCTCAACTGAGCGTCCAGGACGTTCGGCATCTTCAGTGCTTGTACGGCCACAACGAAATTCAGTAAACCATTTTTTTAGCATTGAAATCGATGGTGCAGAGTCCCCATAGTATTTATCAAGCTTAGCCTTGGTCTCGGTAATGGTTTTTTTTCGCAAGAAATAATGCTTAATAAGCACACGAAATTCACTTTTTTCCATTTTCTCCTCAAATTAGTGAGTAGTCTGATAAAAATAGCTGTCAAACACAAACTAACTGACGCAGCAAGTTTAAATTTTGACAGGAGTCAACTGACAGATGCCTGTTGACAGGAGCAGTGTTGCTGTTTCAGTAAAGAGGTCAGAAATCCAAAAAGTCACGGACTTATTGCCGCCCTCGTAACAAACGAGCTCATTTGCAATTATGAAATGTACCCGTGCGAACTGTAGTTGGTATCTATGCAATGAATAATCATTTCCGCAGAGTCCAATAAATTGTTTGGTTCTGCACATGCCAATTTTGCTTTTATAATTTATTTTGCTTTCGACATTCAACATTGAGCACCAAAGATGAAATGAAAGAGAGCTGTCAAATAACATAAAAAATTAAAAAATGAGAAAAAGGCTTCGTGTAAGAATGCGCGCATCACAGAATGACAGTTCAAAAGAAAATAACCAAAACATGCGTATCAAACTCATGCGCTCTGTAAAAGCCGTCTTAGTGATCTGTTTAATTTTATAAATAACTACGTTATATTTTTACTTTTTGAAACGTTCCTGGGCAAAAATATGGAACGCTTCGAGTCTTATTTCAATCATCACCCATTTCTTTGGATTCCAGCAGTAAGGACTTCTATACATGGCAGCGCCAGCGGCGGATGCTTGTTCGGAATAAAAAAAGGTTTAGGAACAAAGATCGGATGCTGCTTTATAAAAAAGTTCGACAGACATTTAGTAAAGGTTGAAGCTGGGAACCTAAAATTGTATATTATTCCAACTTACATCAATTGCAACAACTGGATGAACGATTTCACGAGTTTGTACAATTTTCTGCTGGAAATGGGCGAGTCAGATATTCTGGTCGTTGGAGACTACAATGCAAGAGTGGGGAATGATCAAATACTAAATGTTGAACCAGAGCTGCTGCAAGAATCGTTGAGAGAAGTGAGAAAGTCAACAGATGCAGTTACCGATGCAAACGGGAAAAAAATCATCGAAATGTGCCACTCGTTACTTAATGGATGAACCAATAGTGATCAACAAGGAAATTTAATTTTCTTGAGAGGTTCCGCGTGCTCAACAATTGATTGCTGCCTGTTACAGGGGAACTGGCTTAAGTATGCAACAGACCTAGAAGTTTCCGAATCAACATACTCAGACTACCTACCAATATTCGTCAAAGTAGAGTTAAATTTGCGACAAACCAATATCGAAGTTCAGCAAAATTGCTTTCTTCCAAAACTACGGTGGAAAGACGGAATCTTAGAACGGTACAATCTATAATATAGAAAATAACGAACTTCTATCTGCTAGAGGTACAGAAATTCTCACGAACTGCATCTTGAACGCAGCTAAACCCTTGCAAACAGAAACAAATAGACCAGGAAGGCAGTCCTGGTATGATTGGGAATGTGAAAAAGTCAGAAAAAAATCAGTTGCGTACCTTCGTCTTCTAAGACGCATAAGCACCGACCACATAAAACATATGTACCAGCAAGCAAAAAGAAACTCTAAAATCATATGCCAAGAAAAACAAAAACTCTACATAAATAATTTGTCGCTAAAACTTGCGCACACCAAAGACAGCAAGTCCTTTTGGAAATTGGCTAAAGCATTGAACGGTACGTTATTTGCCCAAGGAATCAAGGTTGAAGCGACTACTCTGGCCGAATATTGCTGAATCCACCAGTGGACCGGAATGAAATACAATTTGCACTGCCGTATTTCGAAGTAAACTCCTTAGATTCTCCCATAACCCTACAAGAAATGGAAAAAGTTATAGCTAGGTGCCGCCTGAATAAGGCTCCAGGGGAAGATTATATTGCTTATGAGTTCTTTAAAAATGCAACTGACCATTTCCTGTAGAAGCTCAAGGAAACATACAATTATATATTTACAACCGGCGAAGTTCCAGAAGCTTTCAAAAAAAGTATAATTTTTCCGATTCTCAAGAAAGCAGATCGAAATGATCCATCCAACTATAGAGGGATTTCGTTTCTAAATGCTGTTACCAAAATTTTTACAGGAGTCATCTTGGAGCGCTTAACAACCTGGATATGCGAAAACGACCTAGTAAGCGAGTTTCAAGCCGGGTTCCGTAAGGAATGCTCCACGGTAGACAACATATTTACTCTCAAAAACATCGCTCGGACTTACTTGGACCGAGGAAAAAAACTATACGCTTTCTTTGTAGACTTTAAGGCGGCTTTTGACTCCATCGATAGAAGATCACAATCTCAACAAAAGTTCTAAAGGTTCTGCAACAATTTTACGAAGGCAATACAGCGGCGGTGTGGGACGGGAATATCTTGTCTAATTGGTTCCAAACAAACTCTGGAGTAAAGCAAGTATGACTTTTGAGCCCTCTTCTGTTTTCAATATTTTTGGATGATCTAGTTGAATTTCTTCCGGGCGGGTGGCCTCTTGAGGGATCTACCATAAAACTCTTACTCTACGCCGACGACATCGTAATTTTCGCAGAAACCCAAGCATGCTTCAAATTATGATTAACACGCTGCAGCAGTATTGCCGTATGTGGAACCTGCAACTTAATACCAGCAAATCGAAAGTATTGATTTTTCGAAAAGGTTGGAGGCGTCATACAAGGAATGAAAAATGGACCTGGCAGAACGTGAAACTGGATATAGTCAAGGAATACAAATACCTTTTGCCGCCTTTGGTCACCTCACAGGCACAAACACCTGCTAGAGAAACTGAAAGAATCTAAACGTACGATTAATTGCAACTGGAAATAAATTCTGGGGAAAAGGAATATTGCACAAAGTGTGAAGTACAAGATTTTCGAAACGGTAATGAGGTCAATAATGTGCTATGCAGCACAAGTGTGGGGGGCTTGGCATTTGAAGAGGTAGAAAAACTCCAAAGATACTTCCTTAAGAAACTGTTTAGGCTGTCTGAAAATACACCAACTTACATGTTACATCTGGAAACTGGACTACCAACGCTACATATATTCACGCTTAGACTGCACTTCCTCTATATCAGAAAAGTTTTTACTCAACCAAGTCATCGTCTTCCCCACAAAGTTGCTATGTATCTTAAAAACCGAAACCTTAATTTCTTTGCGGAATGGTCAAGGCTTAGCCAAGAACACAATGTGCCCTTGCACGAACCAATCGGAAATGAAACAAACTGGGAGAGCACACTGAACGAAATGCTTAAAAAAATCCACTACTCAACACGGGAGCTTTTCGAGACGCAAAGTCAACAAAGCCAATCAAGATCCACGTACAGAATACTACAGCATGAACTTGGGGAAAATAGTTACTTTAATGACCGGAACAGCATAGAATCCATCTCAACAACATTCAAAGCCAGAGGCGAACTTTTGCACCTGAACTATGTTATATGCCATACAGAAACAAGAGAAGAGACGAATGTACACTGTGCAATCTGGGAACGAAGGAGGATGTCCGGCATTTTATTGGAACGTGTCCCATATTAAATTCAATCAGGACATCCTTTTGGGGAAAAAATGCCCTATCACTGAATGAGATCACATCCTAAACAGCGCAAACTGGAACACTTTACACAACTTTCTAAAATGTGCCCTGAATTATAGGCTACAAATTATAAATTAAGCTTTTTAGTAATTACAAATTTATTAATTTCTTTCTCTCGGCTGACGGCAAAAGCCAACGCTTATATTTGTTTTTTTTTTTTTAACTTGTAAATATTGTAAGAGAATAAACAAATATTACTACTATTACTACTATTGAATTCAATTTGAAGAACTGTCAGTTTTATAATCGGTTGAGAATCATCTCCTGGATTGATAACTATTGCATCCGATATTGTGTCCCACATCAGCTCATGAGAAAAGTATTCCTCCTCTGTCCTTATAACTTTTGGACAGACTATGCGCCAATCTTCAACTGTAATTTTTGAAAATTCTTCTTCAGCTAGTTTCTGAATATCCGATAATTTAAATGTTGTGTTTCGGTTTCCCACTCTTGTCTTGAAAGTTGCCCAAATATTTTCAATAGGGTTGAGATCTGGATGATAGGATGGCAATCGTCACTCTTATGCTTTGGATGATGTATAGTTCGATGTTCTTTTATTAGATCATAAAGTTCGAGTTTGTGAACTATGTGGTTATATTGTAGTGGGCAAGCCATTGTAACATCTCACATTTTCCGGAACCAGAACTGGTTTGCTTGTCTTCCCATTTGTTGTGATATGATGCGTTGTCCATTACAATAAATGAAGGTTCTTCTATGTTATTCAAAACTTGATCTGTCATCCATTTGGGAAAATTTTCAAAATTCATCTCATCATGATAATCTCCTGTTTTAGTTCCAGATTTAAATAAAAGCAAGGCATTATCTACGAAACCTGCATGCGCCATTATCAACATCTGACCCTTTTAAATTGGCGCCTTTAATCCACTTCTGGTACCTTCAATCAATGTCCTTGGTCTTGTGTGTGAGCTGTGAATGTAGCTCTCGTCCAAATAAATGATCTCATATCCTTTTGATCTGTATTCCCGCACCTTTCTCAGATATTTCACTCGTAAAAGTTTAACTTATTTTTTTTCGCACAGAGGTTTACGGTTGTTCTCCGTTTTTATATAGGAAAATCCATTTCTCTTAGAATCCTCTGTAGCGACATAATGCTTAAGTTAAGCTACAAAACTTCCTGGACCCGTTGTGTCAACATTTTTAAGGTAATTTTAAACTCAGATTTCTTTAAACGTTTTTTATTAGCAATTTTCAATTTTACAAGTTGAATTATAAAGCAAACTGTCACGCTGGAGCTCTCGATCGAAAAAGAAAGATTTTTTCTGTTTTAACGCCCAAAGCCCAATCAGTGTGTTTGACATTTCCGGCCAAAATTATGAGTACACTACTCATCTGATCTTTGTCGCTCTACTACAATATTTCCATCCTTTTAGACGGTACTATATAATCATCATTTTCTCCTCAAAGTTGTATAAAATTCGCCGAATAGCTGTGATGTCAAAGTCATCTAATGCAGTTTTCCGTTTTGTGTGTGGTACTTTTTTATTTGGTGATTTAATAACACCTTTCTCCTCGTATACTTTGATAATCGTTCGTATTGATCCGGCCGAAATTCCAGTGAACTGCTCAGTCTGCGAGTTTGCGTATGGGATTATCCAAACATAAACTCATAGCTTCTTCCAATTTTTTGTTCTACATGTTAACAACGATCTTACGGGTCTGACTTCCTATTGGTTTTTCTTTTCGCGATGAATCCATAACAATTTCCTGTATTTGTATAAGCTTTTGTCCGAGCAATGCTATTGTTTTCGTAAAACTGGATTCCAAATAGCAAATCCATCATTTATATTTGGGTCTAGCTTGATCACAATTACATGTAATTAATAATTGAACAATTAATATTACTAATTAGTAATTAGGTGCATCTAACTAAAAAAAAGTAATGGAATTTTGGCAATAATTTAATAAAAAGTATGGCGTTAATAATTTTTTTAAATGATTACCAAAAAAAGGAAATAAAACACAAACAATTTTTGTTGCGCGTAGCTATCCAAACGCACCCTTAGCTATTTAACGTAGCTGCACCCCCTGCATTCCAGCACTATGAAAATTAATAATATAATTTGAAGCCACCATCTTTATTTGGGTCGGCCATATTTCTTTATATTTGGATTTTTTGAGACAACACGCCATATTTTTTTTTCTCTTTGGTAAACTTTGTATTTAGCTTGTAGAGTCAAAGAAGTAATTGAGAAGTATTTGAGAAGTATTTAAAGATCCGAGGTAGTAAGTACAAAGTTATAATTACAAAAAAAAATAAATAATGTAAACTTTGTTTTAATAAAGGAATTTTGAAATCCTCACCCAAATTTGGTGGCATTGTCAAACTATCTCACGCCGCCAACCTCGCGGTTTCTTTTTTTTTCGGTAGTTGTCGCCAACCCTTGCGACAACAATTTTGTTTCTATGACCTAAAATCCTATTCTAAAACCTATGAACTAAAGTCCCACAGGTAGAAGCAAACACCATAAAATAAATGGAAACACGCCACATACGCAGGTACCTAAACCTAAACCATAAAAAACGTTGGAGAACCTAATTAATTATGATCGGGCTACTGAATACAAATTCAACAAATATACCTATGCCCTGAATTTTTTGCCAATCCCACCCTAGATAACAGGTAGCATTATATATGAAGTGCGTTGAAATTTATCTACCCCAAAATTAAAGTAATTTATGCAACAGCATTTTAGTTCTAAATCATATAAAGTTGGGTTAGGCATTGTAAACTTCATGCAAAAACATTTACTCTATCGTACCATTTTTGTTCTCTTAAATCCTCTCTCTACGCAACCGACCGTTGGTAAATTCAGTTGGTACCGACTACCATATACTCGTATCACGATTCTCACTCCATTGTAGATTCTTTACCCTTTTGTCTCTGTACAATAGCGAACGAACGCTGCAGACTTACTTTTGGGACTCAAACTTCGACGAAGTGGTTTGAGTATGTGATAAAATGCATTGCATCTACATTTTCGTAGTTATGCCAAAACCCATAAGATTCCCACTGATTACCCTTAATAGGAAACAGATTTCGAACATAAATTGCCGCGTTCACAGCTTCAACGCACAGCTGCTTTGGAGCACCAGAAACAACAAGGCTAGTGCAGTTTCCTAAAGGATTCGGTTTTGTCCTTCAATAAAGCCATTTTGTTCTGGTGTATATGGTGTTGTTATCTCGTGATGAACACAGTGCTTAGCTAATACCCACTTAAAACTTTGATTGACAAAATCTGTTCCTTTGTCAGTTCTAACTGACTTTTATAGAACCACTATTTGTGTTGAAGTGAAAGTTTATTGGCGAATGAAATTTAAAAAGATGTCACATTTGAATTCTGTTGTAACGTACAATAAGTGATACCAACCACCAATATCATATGAACTAGATTGTGCCATACACGTTGTGTATTGCCAGCTATTTTCAACACGCCCCTTCAACGTGGATGTCACTCACATTTTGAAAACCAAAAAATAACAGTAAGTTCTCATTTCAATTTCAAAAACACTATTCAATAAAATCGTTATTTCAAATTTAAGTTCAAAAATCGTTAATTTAGATTTAAAAGCTTAATACATTTATCGTGTTTAAGTCTCAATAAATTCTTTGTTAAAACATCGGCTACATTATCTTTTGATGGACAGTATTCTAATACAATTTGCTGACTCTTTATTACCTCCTTAATGTGATGGTATCTTATGTCGATATGTTTACTTCGCTTGTGAAGTACTGGATTACTTGCCAACTTCTGCGTCCCCTGGTTGTCGATGTGTACTACTACTGCTTCGCCATTTGACCATCCGACCTTCATCAGCAGTCTTCGCACACAAACAGTTATTTTGCAGCTTCCGCCACAGCCATATACTCTGCTTCAGTGCTACTCAATGCTACTGAGTTCTGCTTCCTCGACTCCCAGCTTATCGGTGAATTGCCAACGTAGCCATTCATAGAACAGTTTTGTGACCGCTTGTACATCAGTTTCTTCTCACAAGTTCCGGATAGGTACCGAAAAATATGCTTTAATGCTTGAAGATGTTCTATGTGAGGATCTGTGTTGCATTGCGCCATTTTCCCGACGGAGTGTAAAATATCTGGCCGTGTTGTTATGGCGAGATACATTTAAACACCAATCATAGATCGATATTGGTTTTTATCAACTTTCTGACACTCACCATTGCATATCAGCTTATGCCCAGGATCCAAGGGAACCGACACACTTTTACACTTGTCCATACCAAATCATTGAAGGATATCTCCCGTGTCGCCATCGTGTTCTGTTTCTATGCCGAGGTAATGATAAACTGCACCTTTATTGTACAAGTCAAATTTAGCACATGACGCTCGTCATGTTTTTTTACAAGCTATCAATAAATCGCCCACATATACTACAATGATTATCAATTCCTTGTTCTTTCTGG
Source organism: Volucella zonaria (assembly GCA_963966105.1). Classification (NCBI taxonomy): domain Eukaryota; kingdom Metazoa; phylum Arthropoda; class Insecta; order Diptera; family Syrphidae; genus Volucella; species Volucella zonaria. The sequence continues at coordinate 86,257,905 of OZ014530.1, read as the reverse complement.
AAAGATACAAACAGGGATCATTTTGACTTTGTTGGAATTGTTTCATGTAGATTTATTCGCATAAATCGCTGTTCAAATATGCGTTTCCAACGTTGACTTGGTGTAAATGCATTTTCCATTCCACTGACAAAGCCATTAACATTCTAATTGTTGAGTATCTGGACACTGGTGAAAATGTCCTTTTGTAGTCGTAACCATATTGTTGGCTACAGCCCTTTGCAACCAATCTAGCCTTATAGCGCTCAATATTTCCTTCTTTGTCTCGCTTTATGGAAAAAACCCATTTGCAATTTATAGATTTTCGTTGTGCGGGTAGTTCAGCTACGGACCAAGTGTTGTTTTTTCTTAATGACGCCATCTCTGAATTCATTGCAGCAACCCACTTGTCGCTTTCAGCCGATGAAATCGCCTCTTGAACAGTTTGAGGAACTTTGACATTTGTCATTATCTGAAGTTTATTAAGTTTTTCCGCCTCTTAAAACTCGATAATCTTTTTCTTCAGGTTCTGCAACATCATAATCTACATTATGGACTAAATCAATGTTAGCATCCGTATTTAGACAATTTTCATCATCACCAGTGTTGTCTTCATCTTTATCGTTCGTACTTATATTCGTTAAATGGTGCGCTTTGTCATTTTCGCCATCGATGTGAGAATAAATGTAGTCTGCCTTGTTTACATCATTGTTGTTGTTGCTGGATTCGATAAACTCGGAAATTTTTTCATCAAAAACGACGTCTATCCGCTCTACGACTTTCTTGGTGTGTCTATCAAAAAGCCGGTATACTTTTGAAACTGTTGAATATCCGACCATGATATATTGGGTCTATAAGTTAATTCGTGCGGTTTGTTAAGAGATGGCGTAACTTGCATTATTCCATTGGAACATGCGTTGGAGAGCTAGTGTCATTGTACGTCATTTTAGTATATGTCATTCATTTGAAGCGTAAATAACAATAATTTTTTTTCACTCAAATATGTCGAACTTTGTGCCTGAAAAAGTGTTTTTGCGGGGAGTTCTTCTTCATGAAGAAAACTGCTGCCGAAAGTCATCGTATTTTGGTGGAAGTTTATGGTGAACATGCGCTAGCTGAGCGAACGTGCCAAGAGTGGTTTGCACGATTTAAAAGTGGTGATTTTGGCTTGAAAGACGATGAACGTCCCGTTCAGCAAAAAAAGTTTGAAGATGAAGAACTGGAAGCATTACTCTATGAAGATTGTTGCCAAACACAAGAAGAGCTCACAGAATCTTTGGGTGTCACTCAAGCAGCCATTTCAAAACGTTTAAAAGCAGCTGGATATATTCAAAAGCAAGGAAATTGGGTTCCACATGAACTCAAGCCGAGAGACGTCGAAAGGCGATTTTGCATATCCGAAATGCTGCTGGAACGCCACAAAAGGAAGTCATTTCTGCATCGGATTGTTACTGGTGATGAAAAATGGATCCATTACGACAACCTGAAGCGGAAAAAATTATATGTGAAACCCGGCCAACCAGCCAACAAGCCCAATCAACGGCAAAACCGAATATCCATGGCGCGAAGATAATGCTCTGTATTTCGTGGGATCAGATGGGTGTGCTCTATTATGAGCTGCTAAAACCGGGTGAAACCATCAATGGACAACGCTACCGAACACAATTAATCCGTTTGAAGAGAGCAGTGGCCGAAAAACGCCCGGAATATGCGACCAGACACGAGGCAATAATTTCCCATCATGACAACGCTCGGCCCCACGTTGCTATTCCGGTTAAGAACTATTTGGAAAACAGTGGATGGGAAGTCTTACCCCACCCGCCTTATAGCCCAGACCTTGCCTCTTCTGACTGCCATTTGTTCCGGTCGATGCAGAACGCCCTCACTGAAATACGGTTCAGTAGCAGAATATCAAAAATTGGTTTGATTCATTCTTGGCTGCCAAGCCGGCGCAGTTTTTTTGGGATGGGATCCACAAATTTCCAGAAAGATGGGAAAAAGTCATAGCTTCAGATGGGCAATACTTTGAATAATACTATTTTAAATGTTTTTCTTAAATAAACGTTCAAATTTTGAAAAAAAACCGCACGAAATAAATTATATACCGAATATGTTTCACCTTTTGCTTCGAATTTTCCGCGAATTGGTTTCTTCATACTCACAGCTACACAACCGAATGTACGAATATGTTTCACGTTTGGTTTCTTATTAAAACATATTTCAAAAGGAGTTTTACTATTTAATATATAAGTTGGACATCTGTTTCTGATGTAAGCCGCCGTCATCACAGCTTCTGCCCATAGACTCTTTTCAACACTGGAATGAACCAACATTGACCATGCCATTTCAACTAACGTTCTGTTGGCGCGCTCAGAAACGCCATTCTGTTGAGGAGTGTAAATAGTAGTAAGTTGTCTGTGGATTCCATTCTTTTGCAGAAATGCATCAAATTCAGCATTCACGTACTCCTTTCCGTGGTCCGTCCGTAAAGTTTTTATTCTACATTCCGTTTGCCGCTCAACTTGGAGTTTAAAGAGTTTGAATTTACTTAGGGCTTCGCTTTTTGCCTACATAAAGTACACGTATATCTTACGGGACATATCATCTATGAAGGTGATGAAATATCTTGAGCCGCCTAGTGATTCTGTGTCGAACGGTCCGCACATATCCGAATGTACAAGTTCTACTAGCTTCTTTGATCGTTTTTCGGACTTTTTAGGAAATGGCAATGAATGTATCTTGTTAACCATGCACGTTTTACATACTCCTTTTTTTATGCTTTTTACATTCAACCCTTTTACCATTCCTTTCGCACAAAATTCATGAAGAGACTTGTAATTGAGGTGCCCAAATCTATTGTGCCACAAGTCATCTTTACTCTGCAAAACGAATATCTTTTGCTTAACGATCTCATCTACCAGGAACAGGCCATCTTTCTTTTCCACATGAAGGATAACAGACCCATCTCCGCGAAGAACTGTAGCACGCTCCGCATTAAACTTCATAGTTAGACCTTTGTCAACCATTCTGCTCACAGATAGGAAGTTTGCTTGAAGCTCTGCGGAATACAAAACATTTTGAAACAACAAGTCTTTGCTCTTGTATTGGAAAAATACATCACCTTTTCCTTCTGCAACAATTGATTTGTTGCCTGCTAAACCAATGATTTCTTTATATTGTTAAAAATTTACAAGCCGGTTCTTGTTGTTGCACATGTGCGTTGTTGCATCGCTGTCAATATACCATGCATCACTTCGTGGTTGAGTTTCAGCTGCCGCATGGTCAATGCTTGTTAGGAACGCGTGTATGTTTTTCTCTCTTTATCACATTCACTACCACGATGACCAGGCACACCACGGTTGAAGCATTTGCCCGAAAAGTGTTTCTTGGTCTGATTCTTCTTCCCATTCGCCTTTTTGAATGTGCGAGCCCCATACGCTTGTTCGTGCGCATCTCCATGAGCGTCTTCTTTTCTTCTCTCTGCTTCTTCGAGGAGTTTTTTTTTTGATGAAGCTGAATTTAGGCAACGAGTCACATGTTTCCATTGCGATGACAAAGTTCTCAAATTCTTTGGACAAACTGGAAAGCAACATAACAACAAGAAGCTCATCTTGCATTTGTATTCCAGCTTCAGACAATTTTTCTGTCACTTCAAGGAACGAATTCAAATGCTGCACCATATTACCCCCATCTACCATGTGGAGACTCAATAGGCGTTGGTAGAGACACACTTTTTGGATTGGACCTTTGGGCGCATAGATTTCGTTTAGTTTTGTCCATGCTTCGAACGAAGTTAGCGTTTTTTATATAAAGCAATTGCGCAGGCTTCACACTCAAGATTATATTTGCAAGAGCCTTCTGATCGTCGGTATTGAATTTTGCAATTTCTGCAGCATCATTGATGGACTCCTTTTTCATCTTGCCACATGCAACTTCCCAGAATCCTGTATGCACTAGAACACTCTTCATCTGTATGCTCCACACATCGTAATTGGATTCGTCCAATTTCTCTATTTGGAAATAATTCATTTTCAATTAATAAAAACTTTTAGAGAGCACTCCTGGGCCCATAACCTGTTGAAGTAAAAGTTTATTGGCGAATGAAATTTAAAAAGATGTCACATTTGAATTATGTTGTAACGTACAATATGTGATACCAACCTACAATATCATATGAACTAGATTGTGCCATACACGTTGGGTATTGCCAGCTATTTTCAACAATTTGTCTTAATTAGGATTTGTCTTGTAGAAAATACACAAAGCCATAGTTTATGCAATCATCCTTAATAAACAAAAAATCTTTTGAGCCAGCAATAAAGGAATCGCCATCGAACCGCATATGTCAGCAAGTACTGGCTTTTGCTTTTTGGTTGTTCCATGTTTTTCAAAATGTTGTCTATGCTGTTTACCAAGTACACATTTTCTGCTGAAGGATTGTTCGGTATCCGAAATGGTGAGCCTTTTATCCAAAGTTGAACGTTTATTGGCATTTGTACTCAAATGGCCAAGTCGTTTATGAATCGTTTTAAAGTTGCTGTCTGAAGTAATGTTGCCAGTATCGTTTGTACAATCCTTAAGGAAAGTTTGTATAGCTGTGAAATGTCGCTCCAAAAACAACAAAAAAAGAGTCTGTCCATTCCTTTTAATTTCTGCTCGATCATTTTCAAAGCCCATCATGTATGTCAGCACAGCACACTAAACAAATTAAAACCAAGATTTTGTATATAAAATACATCTGTAAGTATAAAGTACATATCTTTACCATAAATTTTGGATTTAACTTTAAGGTCACCAATCGCTTGTGCATATAGTGTTTCCATATTTGAAAGGCATACAGCGCGTGTGATAATGAACAGGTTGAAGAACCGCGAAAGTTTCCTTTTGATAACATATGTGCCTTGAAGTTCCCGAGTCGGTGTACCAACTTTAGTCCTTAACATCTGTTGAGCGAGCCATTGGTGCAGTTGATGTAGCGTTTCTCTTTTTCTTTTGTGCCAGCATGATCCGACACACCTTCTACCAATGTCCGCGTTTTTTTATAGAAACCGCAAGTTGAATTTTTCTACTTTTGCTGATATACCAGCGCCTGGTCAGTAGGGCTACTATCCGCTTTGTTCACCATAAGCATCTCTACCTTCATCAACCTTGGCCTAAGACTAAAGAGAGTTTAATCACTTTGCACTATAAAATCCCACGCTGATCGGAAATGCCTGTACTTCGCTTGAAAACTACAAATAATTTTTTGGATGACAGCTGACTCTGCCATAGGAGCAGCACCCAGTTCTTCAAGTTTTTTTTGCCATTTAGTCGATCGACGACATGTGAGTCACCATGTTATCATCCTCCGGCATCCTATATTCATAGAATGTTGCAACGTGCTTAAGGTGCTCATAAATGTATGACACTTTTACTCATCATAGTTGCGCGTGACAAAGTAACCAAGAATTTAAGTTGGCTAAGTTCCATTGAAGACATAATAACCAGCTGCGCCTTTTTATCCTTTTGATTCCAAATATTTATCACTTTATAGGTTTCGCAGTCTCGTTCAGCACTTCTTCCAAGTCATTAGCATGCAGATATACCAATACTTGGAATTTATAAAGGGAGAAATTTGAAATACTCTTATCCATTGTGCTAAAACTTTGACACAAAGAAGCAAATGATTTATAAAAAAACAAACACAGTACGTACATATATTGTCTGCTAAGTATGAACAGTACGTTCTTGACTGGAATTGCAAAGAACAAAATCATGTATATGAAGCATACGCTTTACATATTTATTATTATACTAGTAAATGCATGGAATTTAAAGGTGTGTCTGATGATGTATGTTCGACAGACACTGTCGGTTTTCAATTTGTTCGATCCCATGCTGATCTTTAAAACGGCTGCTCCATTCTGTTGGTCATCTTGAACTTAGAAATACAAGAATATTTTTATCCATTAGCTCGTTGGCTTCGAGTTGATGGCCTTCCAGTAATATTCATTGCAGTGTTACTACTGCCTTTAGAGTCAGGGGCTATTCATTCATTCCATCTTCTTAAAAACGGAAGAAAATCTAATCTGCAATACAAAACAAAAAGTGCGTATCTCCATTTTGATTGTTTGGGGTTATTTAACTTTTAATGTTTTGTTTCGAGTCATTCTCGTTTCAAACTGTAAGATGACTATTTCAATTATTGATTTGAATTATTTCCAGGTGCAAACACCTCATAGGAAGGAGTTTTGGCGCTTACACTCTTTATGCTTAGTACGGCAGTGTAGCTGTCAATAGAAACAGTTTGCTCAATATGTGAACCAATAAACCTCTTTTCAACACTCGCATATTTATATTTTATAAATCATGAACGTATCACGTAAAAATTTTATTCATTTTATTTCACGATAAGCAAACTTTACAAAATAAATATATTAAAAAAAAAAGAAAAACATCTCAGCCTCAATATCCTTCATCAGAAATTTCAACTTCATAGTCGGTATATTTAGTTTTCAAAATACTCCTGGACTCTGCATGGTCAGCTTTTCCAAATCCCTGTAAATATATTACACCGCAAATAAAACTTAATCATTCGGGACTAAACGTTTATTATTTTACCTGTGAGTAACCGTAAACTTTGATAAGTTTTGCTTCAGGATTATGCTCTATACGTCCACCACCTAGGCACTCTGTATCCAGACCAAGTCCTTTGCATGACGCACTTACCCTATCGTAAATGTCCGCTAAAAGGAAATAAACAATTCATCAAACCTATTACGCAGCAAGTTAAACAAATGTAACAGAAAATTTTCTATTTATCATCCACAGGGCCCCGAGAGTTTTATTGAGAAACCATTTCTATGGACCGAGGGTAATGTTAGTCTAAAATCGTCGTTGGATAAATGTGCCTACAAGCACGGTGAAGCTGTGAGCGTGAGAGTACAAATAACGAATAATAGTCGAAAAGTAGTGCGGAAAATAAGGGTAAATTAACGAACTGATTACTCAGCTGTATGCCCTTTGATAAATTATATTTGTTTTTGTTTTGTTTTAATAGATATTTGCAGTGCAACATGTGGATGTGTGCATGTTTAGCAATGGAAAATTCAAAAATATAGTTGGAGAAATTGTCGATAGCATGCATATCAAAGCGAATGACACATTTAGCAAAACTTATCAAATTTTACCGGCTATAGGTAAGTGCACAGGTATTGTATCGCAAGGAAATGGAATTAATTTCAAGTGGTGTTTTCACCTAGAATTTACACAGGCGAGTTAAACTAGTAGGGTTGTATCAGAGTGTTAGTGTTTTTTAATGGATTTATTACTAGTAAATCATTGAGCGTTTAGTCAACTAGCATGCCAGTTCATTCTGTTGATGTCATCAGCAACGGAGGGAAAACGAATGACGAAAAAATCAGATTATCAGCTAAAAATAAAAGAATAAAATTGAAAACAATTTTTGCTGTTGAAAGCATTAGAAGAAATTCAAAATGCTGAAAAACAAGAAAATAAACGAAAAATGAGGAGAACTATGTGGACAAATTTACCCGATCGAAATTCGAAGCAGAAAACAATCATTTGACCAGTTTGCTATGGGGTGATGGTAATCTTCAATTCAAAAATCGTCTGTGCCATATATTGTACCCATTACTTGGAAAAAAAAAATCAAAATGCACAACAAAATCCATCCTGCAACAAGTACGATGTCGGGTTAATAAGTCCGTGACTTTTGGATTAAAACACAGATTTTTTGATAAAAAAATAATTTTATTTTTCAACATAGTCTCCCTTGAGCTCTATACACTTTGTCCAACGCTTCTCCAATTTTTTTATCCCTTCCAAAAAAAATGATTTGTCGAGGTCCTCAAAATAGGCCTTTGTTTGCGAGATGACTTCATCATTGGAGTCAAATCTTTTTCCACCAAGCCATTTCTTCAGGTTTGGGAACAAGAAGTAGTCGCTCGGAGCCAAATCTGGAGAATAGGGTGGATGAGGGAGCAATTCATAGCCCAATTCATGGATTTTTGCCATGGCAACTGCACATGTGTGCACCCTTGCATTGTCTTGGTGGAAAAGAACTTTTTTCTTGGCCAAATGAGGTCGTTTTTTTTCAAATCGTCATTGAATCGGTCCAATAAGTTGGCATAATATTCCCCATTGATTGTTCTTCCCTTTTGAAGGTAGTCAATGTGGATTATCCCGCGTGCATCCCAAAAAACAGTCGCCATAACTTTATTGGCTGACAAACCCACCTTGGCCTTCTTTGGCGCCGATTCACCCTTAGAAACCCACTGTTTTGACTGTTGTTTGTTCTCTGGTGTGTTGTGATGGATCCATGTTTCGTCCACGGTTACAAAACGGCGCAAAAACTCCTCCATATTGCGATTAAACAACGCCAAACCTTCCTGTGAAGTTGTTACACGATTGCGTTTGTGGTCGACTGTGAGCAAACGCGGCACCCATCTTGCGGAAAGCTTTCTCATGCCCAAGTGATCATTCAAAATTGAAACCACTGAGCCATGCGAGATCCCTACGGCTTCCACAATCTCTCGCACTTTCAATCTTCGGTCGGCCAACACCATATCGTGAATTTTTTCGATTGTTTCGGGTGTAGAGACCTCAACTGGGCGTCCAGGACGTTCGGCATCTTCAGTGCTTGTACGGCCACAACGAAATTCAGTAAACCACTTTTTTACCATTGAAATCGATGGTGCAGAGTCCCCATAGTATTTATCAAGCTTAGCCTTGGTCTCGGTAATGGTTTTTTTTCGCAAGAAATAATGCTTAATAAGCACACGAAATTCACTTTTTTCCATTTTCTCCTCAAATTAGTGAGTAGTCTGATAAAAATAGCTCTCAAACACAAACTAACTGACGCAGCAAGTTTAAATATTGACAGGAGTCAACTGACAGATGCCTGTTGACAGGAGCAGTGTTGCTGTTTCAGTAAAGAGGTCAGAAATTCAAAAAGTCACGGACTTATTGAACCGCCCTCCAAAATTTTCGTCCCAAAAGTTGAACCAAATTGTCTACAATCTGCGTAATAATTGAAAAAAAGAGAATCGTAAAATGAGGAAGAAGAACATCTGTACTAGTAAAAAAGGGAAAGCAACCCACAAACGTCAAATTACTAGCAGACTAAGTGCCTGTTCACATTGGCGAGGAGATGAAAGTCCTCGCCATGAACGTCGCGTTCACATTTTCATGGTGTTGAAAGACTTTTTATTTTTAACAAGCGGAACACTTGAATCGGAGCATTTTTAATTTTTAAATTTGAGCAGTTGGCCTGAAACATACTTTCTTTTCATCTTTTTTACATCAACAATCAAAACTGAAATGAAAAAATATGTCAGAAATGGAACGATATGGAAAAAAACGATGTGATTCACCAGAGAATCCACTTTAAAAATGGATTTTCGGTGCAAGTAACCCTTTTTCTTCCTACTTTAATAAAAAACGTTCTTCCTCTTACAGACAATCTTCCTGCCCGCGCCAAGGTGGACAGGCACTAACTCGCAGGCAAAATTGATGTACTATTAAAGCCACTAGCTGACTGCCAATTCGTTCTCTGATGTACAGATCCACTAACATGTAAACTCTGCTAGTTTAACACACCTGTGTAAACTCTAGGACATGTAATGTATTGTAATTATTTGTAAGGTTGCCTAATTTGAAATGGTTTTGAAAGTACATTACACAAAATAAATTTGAGATCATGTTACTATGTTCGAAACTGCGTTTGTTACAATTGAATGTTTTCCCGGAATGTATTCAGAAAATTTTAAATACAAGTTTATTCATCTAAATCTATATTGTCCCCTTTAAAGTAATCCCCATCGACTGCAACACACTTATGCCAGCGCTTGATCCAATCCTCGAAACATTTTTTATATTCGGTTTTCGGTATGTCCATCAGTGCTTCCTGCGATTTTTCCATTACTTCCTCTCGGCTGCTGAAACGCGTTCCCCGTAGTGGTGGTTTTTTAACTCGATTGAACAGAAAGAAGTCACAGGGAGCCAAATCAGGTGAATTCGGTGGCTGTGATAATGATGGCACTGTGCGACGGTACGTTATCATGGTGCAAAATCCACGTGTTTTCTGCCCACAATTCTGGTCTCATAACGCCCAAATAATACTCTTTGTTTACTGTCTGGCCTTCTGGCAAAAATTCATGATGCACTACACCGTTGTAATCCAAGAAAACCGTGAGCATTGCCTCCTTTTTTGACTGAAAACGAAGTGGTTTTTTTGGCCTCCGCTCATTTGGTGAACGCCATCCACTTGCCTGATGTCTTGATTACGTGTCGTACTCATAAACCCACGTCTCGTCTCCAGTAATGATCCTTTTGATGAATGCGGGATCGGATTCAGCCTCGCAACTCATCTCTTTTGCGACGTCCCTTTTTTGCATGAATTTGCAACTTTGCTGCTACTCGACGGAAACCCAAATCATTAACCAGAATGTCTTGGACGGATCCATAGGCAATGTTCAAGTCCTCCGCTATCTCTCTGATGGTTAATTTGCAGTTATTGACCAACATTTCTTTTACTTCATTAATGTTTTCGTCGGTTTTCGATGCCACTGCGTTCATCATTTTCGATTAACTCACGCCCACTTTTGAACCGCTCGTGCCACTGGTAAACGACCGTTTTCTTTATAGAATCGTTGCCGAAACACTTCTCCAACATTTCCAACTTTCGCGAAGCATCAAATCCGTTTTTTACGCAAAATTTAATACAAGTTCGTTGTTGCAAATTTAAATCCATTTCTAAAATTGTAAAAAATCGCCATACACACAGAAATAGATGTACTCTTGGCTACGTAACTTTTACAAATGTCGAGCTATGACGCTAAGATTCAGAGGGAATGTCAACAACAGATTTACCAACTTAACAAAAAAAAAAAAAAAAACAGAACTCAAATCGGAACAATGGGAGCGCGACACGGTGGTGTCAACCGGGAACTTTTTGATCACGGTGGTATACATTATAAAGCATGATAGTACATGCACATTTCAATTCAATTCAATTTCAATTTATTCGATTAAAGCAGTATAAATAAGACATATATCGTCCTTTATAATACATAAATTACATTTGAATTAGGAAAGGGTAAGTTGCTCTTTATTTTTTTTATTATAATGTTTTAATTTAAAATCAATTCACATTCCGAATTAAGAAATAAAAATTAATAAACAAAAATAATCCGGGATAATGGGAGGTGTAATAAAAGGGGAGGTAGGCGTAAAGATATTAATAGAAGATAGAGTAAAGATAAGGAAAAAAAGGTAGAAAAGAAGAAGTAGGAAAGTAGTTATTGATATTGCTTAAGGTGTTCCAGTGCTGCATTCTTGAATAATGTAGCTCCCATTGCTTGCTTAGCCGTCAAAGCAAGTGTGTTCCAGAGCCTGGTTACATAGATAAAGAAAAGGCGCGAGGAGTACAAATAATTATATGCAGGGATTATAAGATTAAGTGTTCTGATAGATTGAGAAAATCATATCTTGTCAAAGCAGGGGATTTATTTTTAATAATTTTGTGCATTAACACACAACATCTTAGGTCGAGAAATTGTTTGAGGGAACAACCAAGAACAGAGTTATGGTAGTGTGAGACGTGGTTGTATCGGGGAAGTTCGTAGACATACCTTATCATATCATTAAAAGCTACGTTGAAAGGGGGAATCAAACTTGCAGTAGACAACAGCAGCGTAGTCAATTATAGGCAAAAAATAGCGCTTTCACAAGTCTGAGCTTTGTGCCTATAGACGTGAGGTTAGAAGAGAGTCAGAGCTTACAAAATCCAGCGTAAATTCGTCCAATAACATAATTTATGTGGTCAACAACGGAAAGTGATCTATTTAATTTGTAACACAAATTAGTAACCACGTCAACAAAGTTGAGTTGTCTGTCATTCAGGAATACTGGTGGCGTTCCGTCGGTGTCGAAGTGATGTGAATGTGAAGTCCATTACAGATAGGCAAGTCATAAATTTTAGACAGGTCTTCGTTTAATCTGACGACTAGGTCCTCAACGTGTCCAATTGGTCGGGAAATATAGATCTGTGCATCGTCAGAATATAAGTGGATATCAGCATTAGAACAGACTTTTGGTAGATCATTGACAAAAAGACAGAATAGAATCGGTCCAACTATAGACCCCTGAGGAACTCCTGTAGCAAAGGGGCCGAATTCTGACGAGGCGTTGATAACGGCTGTCGAGATAATAGTAAATCAAGCGCACTGAACTTTCACTAAAGCTGAAATATAATCTAAGTTGTTGGCATAAGACCTTATGATTAACACTATCAAAAGCCTTCGAGAAGTCAAGCAAACATAGCACGGTTAAGTAATCCCTATCAAAGTTAACCCTTATGTCGTCAAGAATTTTGACCATGGCTGTCGAACAGCTATGATTAGCTCGAAAGCCGGACTGCAAAGGGGATAACAGACTGTGTTGGTGGATGAATTTTACAATTTGGTGAGCCAGAGCTTTCTCGAAAACTTTTGATAAATATGGTAAAAAGCTTATAGGGCGAAAATCAGGTAGCGAAGATGGCTGGCGCTTTTTTGGGACGGATATGACTTTGGCCAACTTCCAACAATCAGGAAAGGTGGAAGCAGTTATGCAAAATTAATTATGTGCGTGAGGCAACTTAAAATGTGAGGTAAAATAAGATTCACAAAACGGATATCTATTCCATCTTCTCCTATAGCATTCGATTTAAGGTTACGTACAATATGCACTACGTCAAGCTCTGAAACAACATCAAAATCGAAGTCAAAACTGGTAGTAAAGTCATAATTTGTAGTGAAACGTGGTTCGGTTGTAGCATTAGAAATAAACACATTGTTAACATCGTCAATATTAGGGATACTACCAACTATTACTTTCTTACCAACGCCAATTGAACGTAAATTATTCCATAGTCTTTTTGAGCTTCGTTCAGGTTTTAATTTAGATAGAAAGTATCTTTTCTTTGCTCTTCTAGTAACTAAGGTGAAGAAATTACGCGTACGACAAAAAATTTCCCAATTAAGAGTGGTTGGCCTTGATCTCCATTTAGAATAAAGCTTGTTTCGTATTTTGATAGCTTGGTGGACTTCGTGCGTCAACCAAGGGCATTTATTATTTCGAATCGCGACAGTTTTCAGGGGGAAATGTCTATTGAAGAGGTCTAATATTAGTGTTTGCAGAAAATTTACTTTGTCATTTATATTTGAGGTGTAATAACAATTGCGCCAATTTGAGTAGTCTATTGTTACTATAGCTCATAGAAAAGATTCTGCACGGCAGTGATATCGTGAAACAAATAACAAACAACGATATCTATTTAAAATACACGTTTATTGTTCAATATTCTGAGTAACCATTAATCCACTCTGCACCACGTTTCTTAACAAAGTCACTTTATTCCTCCAGACAATTTAGCTAGCAACCGAAACAACTTCAGTTGCATTATATCACTTCCTTTCTTCCAACCGATTTTCTCTCTCTCTACATTTCGATTGTCGCATTTCTGACAGAGTGGTTGCTACAAGTCTCTAAATTCAAATGATGCCGGGCAAGGAAGACGATATAACTCAACGTTGTATGTGCAGAAGATTAAGTCATGATCAGATATACCAGCTAACGATAATTGGTCTAAAAGCAGAACATTGGATCGATTTGAAACCATAACAACGTTAAGGCTTGGAGGGTTATTAGGTGAAAAGCGGGTGACGAACGGGTTCACTACAGATAGTCCTGAACCAGCCCGAAAATCAAACAGCTGGCGAGCTTTATTGTCACTTTTTAAAAGATCTGCATTTAGATCCCCACAGATAATTATGTGCTCGTAGGTTACAGTGTACTCATAGATTGCAGAAAATAAGGGTTCTGTGGAGTAGCATCGGTTAGGGTTGTAAGCAACACCAATAAGGCACTTTGTGTAACCATAGCCTACTTCCAACAAGATATACTCAACCACGCTTTCTTTTGACTTTTTTAACACCTTATATCTTAATGACTTACTACAGTATACTGCAACTCCACCGCCAGTAGTAGTTGTAAAAATTTTTACGACATAAACTATTAGAATATACAAGGTGTCCCCTGATTTGCTAATCATAAAATCTGTGAGTTTTTGTGCAAACTTGCTGATAATTTTTTTTTATTATTGTTACTTTCATAAGAAAAAAAAATAGTAAAACGTTATGTTAAATAGGCATTTTCTGGAGAAAAGTGACCTCAAAGTCGAAAGTTAGCATCGGCAAGAAAAAAGGAACAAGCTTAGAAATTGGATGTCTGAAGACTCAAACAAGATATTAACTTTATTTAAACGCAGTTACAAATGCTAGTATTTCTTCTAAAAATAAAGTCCTACACGAAGTTACTACCATTAGAGCTAACAGAGCAATTTCCCTTAACATGGGTTAGGGTACACCAAAGTAAGCCTTTTCTTAAATCCTCGATAAATGGTGTAAACATTGGAGATAGACCCTTACTGTAGAACGATTTTTTTCATAGAATATGCCCAGGAATCATTTCTCAAATTATCAGGGGACACCCTGTTAATTAGAATTCCGTGAATACATGCAATTTCCTAAAGAACTAATATGTGTTCACTTTTACAGCAATTTTCGTGGCACAGTTTCATTAATTTTTTGTATAACTAGCGCCCGATTTAGTGATTGTACACTACGCGAGCTATGTAAATTTAGTGAGGAAAGATATATACGGATGATTTCGAATGTTTACAAGACTAAAAAAATTAAGAGTTCTGCAAGGCATTCAATAAGCGAGTTGTACGGCGTAGGTGAGAATCACAATATTTCAGATTATGTCCGAAGGTGAACTTGGGAGAAAACTTGTAAACTCATCTGCATTCTCAGCGAAACAGCTGTTATGGTTGAAGGTTTGAAGGGCATAATGCTCCTCGCAATTTCATTGAAGTAGTGGAAATACCCATAGAACAAAAGACATTACGAAGTCGTTGAAGGGTGCCAATTGGCTGGGCAATATTGATGTTACCTATGAGTTTTATAAGGCGGTTTTGAATCCTACCTGACAAGTACAGAAAGTTTTTAGGAGCACATGACCAGATGATATAGGAATGAAGTACTTCCTACAGGTATTTCGCTTCATTTTTGGAGGCGTGTAAATTACAACAATAGCATAGCGATGTACGCTAAGTCAATTTATATACGCTATCTAGTTTCCTATTTTCCTAATTTGCGATTAACTTTCCAATGAATTTATAGAAATGTCAACATTTGCCAACAATATTTTTTCAAAACAAATTAAGATTGCGCACCAACTGAACTGATGAATTGCCATTAAAGGTCATAGATATGCTACCAAGTTTTTATGGTGAACTCTTAAGCGAAGTTGGGTAGTTTTTTTGTGACAACCGCTAAGTGCCTGTCTACACTTGCCTACCTATGAACACAGTGGCTACACACAAAAAAACGCCTCATTTGAATGAAAGCAATCTTGACAGATGGGGAACGCTGAAATGTAAAACATAAGATATCGTTGAAGTGGTAGGTTGACATGGATAAAAAATTTTAAGAATGATTGTGAATGAATGAATGAATAAAGACTGATAGCGAAGACCCTTTATTAGCAGTTTAATCACCAAATCTACCACTCAACAACAGCAACTTAACCAGCATGTGCAACACGTCTGATTTTAATCAAGAATCGATTTCCTACTGTACATTTAATTGGCTTTTTCCTTTAATCTCCCTCGCACTCTACATTCCAACTTTCGCACACTCATCACCCTCCGACTATCAGCAAAAATTTAAGAAAACCTATGAAGGGAAACGCTTTGAAAACAAAATACTCATATCTGCGCATAGAATTATATCTTTGGGTCGTCTTCCGGTGGTCGGAAAAAATGTTCAGAAACGAAACGCTTTTAGAAAAGAACATTCATTCTTCAACCGAGAATTATATTTTGGAGTGGACCTTGTGCCTGTTCACATTGGCGCGAGCAGGAAGATTGCTTTTTATTGAAGTGGGAAGAAGCAGGCAGTATTCAGTGCGCTATTTGTAACATAGAAACATTTTTTTGTTGAACGTCCAGCTGAAAACGGCGACACGATAAGAAAACAGAGTAATTCTTTTTTGTAATTTGCAATTTCCTTACACTGAATTTGTGACAAATGCAATTGTGTTAAATCAGCCTTCATTGGTAAAAAGGCATGCTCCCATCCGGCTTCATTATAACGTAAGATCACATGCAAAAAACTTAACGCTTCTGAAGTTAGCAGGTAGGTTTGGGATATTAAGTTTTATCTCATCCACCCTACTTACCAAATATGTCGGTAGGGAACATCAAAATAGAACAGGACTTTAAAAGCTTTTTGATCCAAAAGGATAAGAATTTCTTTAAAAAAGGCATGTTGGCTTTAGGAGCCTTGGAAAAAGACATTAGATGAAGATAAATGATAGTTAATTAATGAAATAAACTTCGTAAATTCTTAAAATAGCGTTGTTTAATTTTCCACAAGAAAATCTGCAATTCAATATGTAACGACCCAATATGATTGGCGATTTTATATATAAGGTTTGCAAGCGATATATTCTCATATATTTGATTTTAAATTAGTGTTAAAAATCGACTGTAACATTTTATATTGTCTGTTTAAATTATTAAATGGCTTAGAAAATCTTTCGCTTCTGTTTTGTTTCTTTCTTGTTGGGGACCCAAAGTTTATCATAGCGACTATTTGGTATGATAACATATCCTATGTATGCTTATATAGCATATATTTTTCATTATGTAAGAAGGTACATTATTCTCATGATCGCGGTCCGTAAAGAGAATAAATCGCATCATAAAAATTCGCTTTAGAACTATGATGTGCCAACTAAATTATTTATTATTCAGTGGTAGTGAAAAGCTATATATGAATCACGCCTAGATAGCACTATACTAGCACCAACTCAAAAAAAAAAACACACAATAGAACTAAATTCAAATAATGATGATTCCGTAACGGAAATGGAAAGTGATAGAACTAAACTTTGCCTAACGCATGTGTTCCAATTATGCATTTCTTTCTATTACGCTCTACCGCATAGGCTCGCCGGACCACTGTGTAATATCTTATTACAATACTTATCTTCCGTACACTAACCACACAGTTAGAGAAAAAATGGCAATATGGCAATACGAGAAAGCCAATAAAGCGGTCTTAACAGCTTCTTTAGGAATTTTAACTAGTCGTTATTTTCCCTCGATAACAATGTGGATGCCGCTGCTCATATAATCACAAACAGTATTCTCCTTGGAATGAGATCCTTTATCCCTTATCGGATGGAGTATCAAACCAATAGAAGAGCGTGGTAGAACACGACAGAGGAAAACCGAAAAAACTTCAAATGAGCGTGGAATGACTGCAACGCCTTCTTAAGTGTGTGAACTTCATATACACCAAAAACTGAGGCAAAAAATACCGCAATATTCTCAAAGGTAAAAAAAACTTTTGGTCATTCGCCGAAAACTCCATACAAGCACAACTAATTCTAAATATTTATATTCATTTCCAACAATATGCTGAAGCAAAAATTCCCACGATCCAACAAGCTGCAAATATGCACCTAAATCGGTGGACATACGCATGTCATCACGCCTGTGCTTGTGTAGGCATAAAACATATCTAGATATCTAATGTAGTGGATAGGTGGATACGAATTATGATCGAAAAATGTGTTTTTTTTTTTTCTTAAAAATGTGTTTTGACTGCACTTATCTGCCATCCCAGCACTAATTTATAATAACATTCTAGCCGTCTGTTCTTTGACAAAGGCAAATTTGCTTTCGGCCTACTTTGCAGCTAGCTCATCTTCAATGGGAATCCACTTTCGCACTCGTGTAGTACCAAGTGTATTTAAAGGCGTCCATGTATTTGGGTATACACTGGTACAGATGGTATATTTCTTCTTCTGAGGAGGAGAGGAGTTCTTCCATGCAAAAACCATTACGTAAAGTTTTTCATCAATTCTACTCTTTAAGACACTTTATAAGTAGATGGAAACCAGCATTTGTCCGGCCCGTCCCTAAAAAATGGCAAATCTTCTCTCTCCTTCCACAGACCCATTCTGGCCACGCCTGACAACAATGAGGCGCTTGGATTACCCATACGCGGTAGCAAGAAGTTCGCAACAGGATTCTTTGTCTCGAAAGGACATAAAGGGATAACGGTTCGGCGATCAGATAATCCGCGTGAATGGATACCACGTCGACGATGTTGCTCATAAGGAGCTTAACCAATTCATATCAAGTCATGATCACTTGAACTTCAAAGTTCGTGGTGTCGGATTGTCTCTAATCAAAGAAAACCAGGGAGATCTTCTCATTTGGCACATCGTTTCACGGACAGCACTTACATCCCTGAACCCCATCATGGATGATTATAGTGCTGGACAGAAGGACTTTCGCATCGTTTTGAATGTAGGTCGACGTGCTAAACTCGATTTAGGCATCTGCAAAAGTCTCGAATGGAAACCAGCAATTTTTGTCCAATTCACCAAACATTACGGTGTTGACAGAGATGCAGGACTTCGTCCAGGCGATCACATTATAAGTGTTAACAGCATCGACTTTTCTGATGTACTCTTCAGCGAGCAGTCGCTTTTATAAACAGCTCTTCCACTCTAGAAATGGTTATCCGTTCCAGAGCCGGATACAAAGGCTTCGTAAGTAGTGTGACGGAAGATCAAAGATCATTCTGGGCAGATCAATCAGCCAAACGTCTAAGTTCAATGCGGGAAGAGATATCCTCAAGCAAAAGCCATTGGCACGAGAGACGAAAACATTCATCACTTACATCAGCACTTGTTCTGCAATCATCGCCTTCCTCGTACTGCTCCGCGGCCACAATTAAAGATAAGTCCAACAAGCCTATATCCAATTTTCCGAAAAAGGCATGCTCATCAACAATACGCTCCACGACAGTGGAACATCCACAACATCGTCCATCTCGTCGTATTCCATGCAGGATGATTCGAATCTGAAGTTGGAATTCATAATGCAACCCGATCAGATGAATCCGCATTATCCTAGGGTGCCAACCAATCACCAACGCCAGCTCCAGGGACTCCAGATACTGCTTCGTGTCTCGCCAGAGTAAGACGAAAACAGGCATTGTCGAGCTGCACAGAAGCGCAGCCGATGGGAACAATCAGAAGGGTCGTACACCAGCAAAACCGCCACCACTATCTTCCTCATCGTCGTTCTCATCATCATCGTCGCCGCCGGCCCCATCGTTAGCGGAAATTCAGGCGCATCAGAGCATGGCTGCTGCTCTAATCTACAACAACACCAACAGCGGTCACAATAGGTCGTCAGCCAGAGCCAGCAGCACCATGAGAACGAAAACAGCAGGCTCGATCGGCGGAATCGGTCTTTGCAGTGCCACAAAGAGTTGAAAAAGCGACATGAAAAAATGAATAACAGTGGGAGCCATGGATGTGGACATCTAAGAGAACAACCACATCGCTTTGGAATAACCCCCAATTGTGCTAACGATGAACGCCGACACAGTGCTTTGATGGATGAATTCAAACGAGCTCACAAGCGAATGTTCCGTAACGGTTTTCTAGGAATAGATCGACTGGGACGTCAAGAAGAACTATGTAAAACGGCATGATGCATCGAGTAATTGCAATGCCTGCAGGACTGAGTACAATAATTTAATCAGCAGTTTAAATCAGAATGACACAAATGGATACCATCCCACACTTCCACCACCACCACAATTTGCCAACAAAAGCCAGAACTTCACCCAACAGAGATCACCGCCAAAATTCACCTGCGCTAGACTACAGTCAATCCCCGGTACACAACCTTTCACGTAATTCAATTTCGCCCTTCCGCAATACCACGCAATACCACTCTCACCCGCAACGATCGTAACAACGAAGTGGCCAAAGCAAATGGAAACATCGCCAAAATTGCATCAATAATTCAGGACCGCCAACAATGAAAAAGAACAAACGACCCTCTCTGTAACCATGGCGCATACTCCAGGACCCCAGTTGGTAGAAAGGAACCATCTAAGCTGGAATTCAAGTCACCAGAGAACAGACATCGAGAGGAGCCAATTGAAGCGAACCACCTTCGTAGTGAACTGGAACTCACATTCAGTCGATCCGACCGAACTGAAAGAAGCGCCACGAAGAGACAAAGTCGATGCGACTTTAGAAAACCCCATCAGTGAATTGCAGAACATCATTCTGCGCCAAAGAAGCCCAAATGGGAAACCCATTCTCCAGAAAATACAGCCATCAAATATTGAGCTCGCCCAGTTGCTGCAGAACGTACAATCGGGCATTTTCGAAGGACTCAACCAATAATCACGCCGAGATGCGCAAGTACGAAAGTAATCCAACCGTGATGCATCTGGCCAATGGAAATGGCAAACTCAAGAACGGCTCGGCATACAGTCGAAACAGCTATACGTCCGCGGAGAACTGCATATCGAATGGCGTTCAGCGCCATCTAGTATTTAATGAAAAAGTAATAATAATTTGTATTATCTTGTATTTGTATATCTACCTTGTTTGTAAATAAAGAGAGGAACCTGATTAAAGAGATCCACTGCACATACGTCCCTTCTTTTCGAGGTCACAGAAACGCTAATAAACCGTTAGCTCATGAAAGCTCTTGAAACACGAAAACTTCTCAATTATCAACAGCACCGTTTTTCGCAGCAGCAGGGTCACTGGTGATTCGATGGCATGTCTCACCGAATCATTTGACAGAGTTTAGCATCGGCCTCTTTTGTCGAAAATTGTTGTAGTGATAGCTTCAAGTCTGATATCCACAAAACAAATGCTGGTGGGTCCCAACGTCCGCACCGTTTCCGACTCTCTTGTCTTATACTTTTAATCGAGTATATTTCTTTGCTGAACAACAGTACTCTCTGCTTTTAATATCATTTCCGGACTAACATCCCTGCTCTTCAGCTGTAGTGGAACTTGATGCTTCCAAAACACAATGCTGTCTACCGTCGTCAAAACGAAATTTAAACACCCAGAACCAGGAATAACTCATGAATGGCATTTGCATCGGCGAAACCGAAAAACTATCAATTCTCAATATGTGTCAATGATAACTTATGTTGGAATGACCACATATTCAATAATGCCAAAAATGCTGCGAAATATCTGTTTCCTCAAGCGACGTAAAAGAACATTTTACCCTGCCTGATCTGGCTTCAATATGTATCTAAGACATTTATCGTAGAATGCTCACATCTAGTCAGGTACTCCTAACACCTTTATGCTACTTAGGATTGAAAACCGTGCCATAAAACAGCTTGATGGTAATATTGCAGTCAATTGACAGCTTTAAACACCGCCGAAACCTCTCCTGTCATATCTGCTTCTATCACTTTTTCACCACCAGTTCTCCATCGAAATTGCCAGTAGCATTCCGTCCCTTCAAACCTTCAACCGTAACACCCGTCCCCCTAGTTTACCTTCCAGACCACTTTCGGACGTACTCTGAAACATCGTATTCTTCCTAAGCCCTGTCAAGCTATTAATTTTTTAAGTCGTTCTAATCGGCAAATATTCAAATTCGACTTATTACATTGATTCTCTATCTTCTTCCTAATTTCTCTTGGCCCGCGCCACTGTGTGCGCCACTTGGGCGCAAATTAGGATATTACCTTTTGATGCTGTCAATTCAAGGAAAAGATGAGCGACTATTTTTCTTTGTGTTTATCTAGAATCATCATTGCAAACCATTGCATTGAGAAATACAATATAGCGGTTTTACACTCCCAATTTCGCTGCCGCTTCACACTATCACCGGTGTCCAGTTACTAACGTGGAACGACCGAATTATGCAGTATTTGTATTTGAGCTATGCCCAATATTTAACTCGTGCGGAAATTATAAAAATAAGATTGACTAAACCTTCCTATAACACAGTCTTATTAATCAACATATTAAATCTAAACCTCTGTAATAAGAGAATCAGAACTGATACGAACTTTAACTTTTCAGAAATAGTTTTATATAAATACTTTGGCCAGACTTTATAATATAAATTTTATTTTCAGGTTCAACAAAGAATTGGATAGCAGTGGAGGCGACATTTCCCCACGTTCATGTAACGGATCCCGCTGCAACGAATAATTACAAACTTGCCTCCAGCACATTACAGGACAATATTACTAAAGAACGCAATGTTTTTGCAATCTACGTGACCTACTACATTAAGATAAAGCTAACATTAAGCGCTCTAGGTGGAGATATGTCCCTCAAATTACCATTCATCCTTGGCTATGTAGGAGACGACCACACATCTGGTGAAATGCGAAGAAACTCTGTCAGAATTCTAGATGAAATTGTTTCAGCAAAAGTTTCTACCAGCAGAAAAAACTCAAAGGCAAGCAACACCGAAAAAGCTATCGCTGACGAACGCCTAAGTACGCCCAATTCTCCCAAGCCAAAGGATACTCAAGAGCGACCTGCACTATTAAACTCTTCACACTCTACCTCTATCAAAGTTGATATTCACAGGGACAATTAGCCAATAAGACACACATAGTAAATTATTATCCGTTTGACTACTTTCAAACTTGTAAGACTGTCTTTAGAAGCAGTATATCACTTGTACAATGGGAGACCAGAATCTCCTTTAGATTCAGAAACTCAAGCTAAATAAATTTATATTTAATTAAGAGAAATCGAGGAATTTTGTTTTATTATAATACTTACAATGCCATTCTGCGTCCGAGTAGCCACGGACTATTTTTTTACTTGGCTCGCTGCCATCGGACTTTTCCTTTCCGTACACTTTGATGAGGACGTATTTAAAAATACCCTCATCGATTTCAACAGCTGGCACGGCTTCTAATTTAGCATCAACCATTTTACATATATTTCGAATTGCTACGGTAAGATATAACAAGCTATAATATAAGTATTTCTTTACGTGTTATTAGAAAATGAGAGTTTACTTACAAGAATTGATAAAGCCGCTCCGTGGATGGGTTAAAATGCCGACAGCTGATTTAAGCATTGTGTGAATGTACTAGATTTTGACAAATTAATTTCAATGATGCCATTTCGATAATTATTAACGTAAGGTAAAGTGAAGTAAGTATGTAATTTTATTCGTAACGTTAAGTTATAAAAAAGACAACAATCAGGTAAAAGCTGGACAGCATTGAACTAGGAGTCTATAAAACATGCTGACAACAAATTTTAACAAGCATACAACCTTTTAAGGAGCGCTTAAAATAATCTTACGATCGATATTTTGAGGTAAGACATGAATCCACAAGTTTCAGGTGCTAAGCGTTACTGATGTTCTGTGGTATTTTATATTCAAGAAGTTAACACGGCAGCGTACTATTGTAGAAGAAAGCAAAAACAAAATTATAGAAATTATCATGTATGTAAGTAAAAGGTTATGTTAGAAGAATAAGGAGCTTTTAACATAGCATCTTACGATTCATCTGCAAGGGGTGCCGATTCATCACGAAGCTAATGAGCACAAAACGTCTCCTGTGTTTTGCGTGAACACCTTTCAATACAAAACTCAAATTCATATAAATCCATGAAATCCAGTATACGCCTGGCCAGCGCTTACCCACATTAGTAGTGTAATACCAAAGTGGAACCTGTGCTAAAGGCATAAGCTTCACCCTTAGTATGAGTCGAGGCCAACCTAAAACCTCTTACTGATCGTAGGGTCACCCAGTACTTGTTGCAACTCTACATCTGATCAAAACCAACTGGGAGACCCTTCCTGCGCACGGTACCGCGTTTTAAGTCCTGGTGTGGATTACCGGTGGTCCTGCTACTCAAAAGGACCTATTACCGGCAGCTGGGAACTGATCAAATCGCAGCAACCACCCTTCTTTGGCGTCACTGAAGATGTTTACGATGAGACCCGTATTTGCCTTGATAATTGGGAGAGAGCCGATTAATGACCACAGTAGCAACAAAAAGAAAACGTCGATTCTGATAGCCGTATAAGATACCGATTTTTTGATAAGACCAATGCACGTCGAAAGCGTCATGGCTTATAAAATATTGCCACAATTCGTTTCCTGCTTGTCGTAAAAGGCAACTAAATACGGAAAAATCGTATTCAGGCACTATAACATTGTACCTAAGATGAGCTTGAGGTGCATTAACATCTTATGAGGCTTCAGAAAGTCTGTATGAGTGTTCAGGTTCTCACGTCTGGAGACTACCAGTGAGCAAAAGAAAAATTGGATATATGTACGCACATTCATTCATTTACGCATATCAGCGCGCAAATATATATTATATGAATCCCGTATACACTATGGAGCGAAAAGAAATATTCGTGTCAGAGCTCGTCTTTCTACAGAAATAAACTACGCAAGCTGGGACGTAGACACAACGACACGCAAAAGTTTCCAACTAGTAAACTTATTACGGCAACGTCAAATCAATATGATATGGCGAGATGTTGTAAACTTCGCTCGATACTTGAACTTGCAAACGAAAGCATGCAAAATGTGTTATCTTATAAGCAGAGCTTTTAGATAAAATCGTAACCGTATTAAAAATTATCGACCGACTAATGGCAATAAAACTGATAATTGAACGCGAAACATGGAATATTGTTAGAGCAATTAGGCAGTGAGCAGTTAAAAAAAGATATTTTTTGGCGCGATTTTGAAGAGCTGTTAAACACAATATTGAGAGAGGAAGTGCTTTTGATCGGTGCAGATTTGAACGGCCTCACCGGAAAATCGGGGCTACCGATGTATTGAAGATAGAGACGCCACTTACTTGCCATAGGCTTGAGTGTGTTATACGATTAAAGAATAAGCATTACTTGGATGAAATAGCGTTTAACGCGGTAAAAAGGAATTGATTATCCGATGGAATCCACTTCAGCAGAGACAGATTAAAGTCACCAAAGATAAGAATATCCTCGATGAAATCACTTAGGTCAATAAGTTGGTCAATCGCTTTAATAGCAAGGATGTAGGAGTCGATGGATTGAGCCGGGAAAATGTAGCAGCACATAACGTACAGGGATCTATTGGCGAGTGTTATTTTAATTGAAACAAAGTGATGTTTGATAGAAGAAGAGATGGCGATGAGAGAAGAGTTAAGACCATTGTGAATGGCAAGTAGGACTCCTCGGCATGGAGAATAAACTACGAGTATATTGAGGGCAGGATCATTAACCATAGGGAGAAAGAGATCGTCATCTCGGAAAACATTACAAGAAGATGGGAACAGCTCCTGGCTCTTTATATCGGGGAACAGATTGATTCCTCTAAGAGCGTATACGTCGAAAGAGAGGCCATGAGATTTAGATAAAACAGCACGAGTTTTAGAGCGCAAGCCTTTTACGTTTTGGTAGTAAAATGTAAGTGGAAGTTTGTTATGTGGATGAGTAGAGGAGAGTATATGAGTTGCAGACAAAGAAGGCAAGTTAGGAAAGAAAAAATATATCATGGTCAGCTCGGCTACGCTGAAGGTGAGGGACTCTTTTAAAGTGTTCCTATTGTAAAGATTACTGAGACTAGTTATATCAGTAGAAAGGCCCTCCTGTTGAGTAGAGACCCTGAAACTTGTTTTGGTTTTTCATTCAAAGCAAACAGGGTCGGATGTGTCGTGAAGATATGCGAACGTTAGGTGGCGAAAAGGGATCGGAAATAGGGTCTGAGGCCCGAGCAATCAAGGAAGAGGCCAGTTAGAGGAGGGTTTTGATATGGAAGCTAATAAAGTTTGGATATTTGACTCCAGTTGTAACACCGAAATTGTAAGAGCAGTAAGCGATTGTGGGGGCAGGGGTTAAATTAAAAGAAACGCGTTGATGGATGGAAAAGAGGCAATTGGTGCATTTGTGGGGAGACGTAAAGGAGGATGCTTAGCGGTATAGACATGAGGGGAAAAATCAGAAAACATTTCGATGGCAAAATTTCAGCCGTTGTCAGGTTTAAAATGTGAATAGGGAATGGATCTGGGTGATTTATAATTAGGATTGTTGTGTGAGACGTTGTTTCGTTTTTTTTCGATATTTTTTGTAGTGGGACGGATAGTCCATTTGGAGAACCGCACTTTTCCAAAGTTAAGGTTGATGTTGGATGGGTTAACAAATAACCATTCATATCTAGCCGGTAAGTTTAGCCTGAAATTGCATTTATTTTTGTTGTGAGATATTGGGAATATTGTACATTGGCTTATGGTGATGCCAAAAAGAGGTATTTTTGAAAAACTCAGATCCAAGCAACATCTACGTAATTTGGGGCACCTTTGATCTTGGTGAACATCTGATTCATTGTGCGGAGTCGGAGTTTTGCCACTCTGAAGGTGTCCATGTAGTGTTAAATTATGTGACAAGTTTCCGTGCGGCGGCGACAGGAAGAGTTAACTTTGGAGCAGTTATACCACCATAAGGTTTTTGGATCAAACGGTTGGTGCTAGTATTTAGAGGTTGAGTTGTCATCACTGGATGTGGCAATGATTCGGCTTCAGCTTGTAATAATTCAGCCAAATATGTGGCGCGTGATGGGTTGGAAGACCGTGGATTTTGTGGTATGCTGTTTCAATGGGGTTTTTCAAATCATTCAGCAGCGTTGAACTCGCAGTGAGTTCATCACTAAGTTCATTGATTTAATCGAGTATAAGTCTAGCAATTACTCGTACTGTCTTGAGAGTGGAAGACTGCATGTTGCAGATTGGATATGGATTACTGGAGATGATCTATGCCTTCGCGGAGAGAGTTGATAGAACTACACATATTCCTGTTGGAATCCATCATTGCGGAGCTGATAGACACAGTTTCACTTGTCGAGGTGGCGGTTGGATATTTCTTCATTTCTGGATTTTGCAATTTTTAATTCAATTAAACGAGCAATTTGTTTTCCGATACACTGACCAAAGTCTAACACACATCTTTCACTGTGTTCGAAGATTGATAGTTTGTGAGTTATCAGTCCGACGAGTTAGTTATGAACGGATTCATTAGGTCTGTTCCAGGACTCCAAATTTGTACAAACTTTTAAAAATTTGCGCAAAAACATGTTCTCACGAGAAAAAATTTGTAAAAGAGAACTCATCTGAGAGTAATTCATTTCCCCACCCTGAAAATTCTTAGAAATTTCTACAGGAAATTTTTCTTGGGCCGGTATTGTAAATAAAATACGTCAAATCGATTAAATTTTAAGAGAACTGTCAAATTCGTAAAAGTTTAAATTTGTGTGAATTACTCAAAAGATGACTTGGAGGAGAAAACTAATAAAATAGAACTCATCAAACGCATATTACATCAATAAAATAGTAATATGTAATAACCAATCTAAAAATCTTCCTCATGTTTTACAATTTCTTTTTTGTTTTGTTTTTACTTATTATTTTTAACTTTTCAAACACATTTTACAAAAACGTGTTGCCGAGAGATTTTGGGCTTAAGAGAGATTTTATTCATACTCCTTAAACTTAAGTAAAAAATTCCTAATTGCAAGGAGCACTTGTAAGGCAACAGGCACATGCAACAAAGTCAACATTTTGGTCTCGCTAATGCAGCAGTTGGTTAATTCGCAAGAAGACATGGTGAAGACCGGGGAAACAAAAAGCAACAGAAAAATAATTATAAAAAAAAATAAATTAAAAAGTGAACTAAACGCACTGTTGCAACGGTTGATAATCGCAATAGGAAGTCTTTGGATAAACCCTCGGTTTAATATTACATATGTGTATTTATTAAATATTACTCTTACTACTACTATAATTAAGAATGAGGTTTTAAAAGGGAGGTTAACCAAGTACGATTGGCTGGGTGGCAAGAGGCAGGTAGGTATTGCAGATGTCAGCAATTGGTGATGAGTGATGGCAGTGTTGAGAGATCTACATGTTATTGGCCGATGCAATACCTCCTCTTTTAGATGGAGGAGACGGCGGGCTAAGTATCTAAGAAGCTCGGCGTTTCCTACCTGACCTTCGAACTGGGTGTGGTCTGTTACGGTTAACTTCATCAGGCTTGCCATTGAAAGTCAATCACGT
Source organism: Volucella zonaria (assembly GCA_963966105.1). Taxonomy (NCBI): domain Eukaryota; kingdom Metazoa; phylum Arthropoda; class Insecta; order Diptera; family Syrphidae; genus Volucella; species Volucella zonaria. The sequence goes on along the minus strand of OZ014530.1, from coordinate 86,229,936 downwards.
AGTTGATGATCCAACTGGTAGAGAATTCTCAATTTGCCGTGGTGGGGAAATTAATGATGGGAATGCTTCATCCTGGCAGCATCTTAAAAATCGTCCATTAATATATTAATAGGCAATTTATTGCGATTGAGATGAGTACTCAGCATCTAGATTGGTTAGTTTGTGCACTTACAAGTTTCTGTCTTACCTAGACCAAAACAACATATCCGATTTCCTCAACTAAAGTACCAGGAATCCAATCGCTTTCATTGTATTTAAAAGTTAAAACGATACGAACTGTATCAGAAGTACGAGGAATTGGAAGAAGATCCATCAATGTTCTAATCTTTCTCCCTTATTCTTATTTCGATTTTGCATTTTTCGGTACATATATAAGAATTGTTGAAGTTGAAGCTTTTGAAGTGACCGATTTAGGGTGTCAGCAAATCTCTCTGCTTGCCCATTAGATTGAGGATGGAACCGTGCAGTCTTCATATGGCAAATACCAGTCTTCAGTTCCATTGCGTACCATTATCCGATATTATTGCGTGTGGGTAGCCTTGATGTGAAAAAATTTATTTTAATATATTTATGGTTGTAGTAGAGGTTCATACTATTTCTGGACATTTGGAGAATGCATCGACGATAGCCAGGTAGTAGGTATTTTGGATTGGTCCAAAGTAATCCATATGAAGGCGCTCCCACGGTGAGGATGTTAAGGGCCATGGCTGGCAATTTGGATGCTGATTGGCAAGATGTACAAACTGTTTTATATGTATGTCGATTTCGGGCTAGCCGCTGATAATGCTGGAAGCGTCAGCTGGAACAATGATCGGTAATGATAACAAAATTTTCTTGAAGTTGTTGAGAACTGATTGGTAACTTGATATCCACTTCCATTTGGCGTCTTTTCGCAGTAATGCATGTAAGGGCCCGCTTTGCTTACTGATGTTGGGCACAAAATGTCCACTACGCGGAGTATCTTTAAGTGTTTCTCTATTGAATTTCCTTACGCAAGGACTTCAACAAAGTATGCTGATATTACCTCACGACCAGAGCATTGTATCCATGGGTTGTTGGAATGCCCCAGGTGCTAGCTTGACTCCAGGAGGCAGTCCCGTGTGTACGGTTGAAGAGCATCCTTTAATCCCGATGAGCAGTCGGGACATATATTGATTCCTCCATTAGCTTTGCAGACGGCTACTATTGGTGCTGCCCAATCAGAAAAGTCCGGAGGTGCTATTATGCTGCAATGCTATAGGCGTCGAAATTCTTCCTCTATTATTGTCAAGGATGTATAAGGCGCGAGACGGTTCCTTTGAAAATTGGTAGACTGTTATTTTTAGGATACATTTCGCCTTGTTGCCTACATCAATAGTAAATATATCAGTATAGTGAAGTGCTTTTTTATGCACCCGGTGTATTATCTCTTGATTTTACATAGTGGCGCCTGGACCGCTAGACATCTGTTATTTAACTGCTGATTCCACAGACCAAATTCGTCTATCCAGTCAATACCACATGATAATTTTATTTGCTTATCCAAAAGCCCTACATCTGCAACGAATGACCCAAGCATTTTGATTAAATTACCTTGGGCATCTTTTACTGGGCATCGCCTTTTCTCTTTTTTAAAACTAAAATGTCGTGAGAAGAATGATTGCCTAAAATACAACAACAAGTCAATTTACACTAATAATTTAGTCTCCCCATTAAATGTTGGATGCCACCCATGGAGCGAAATAACCACTGAGCTCAAACATGTTTCTCTTTCTCTCTATCCGATTTTCCAAAAACATTAACACATGTTCCGGCATTTTAAATTTATAATACCCTCTTGACTGTTAATGTTTTAAGATCTTTAAAAAAGCAGATTGCTGATGAGAGTTGAACAAACTGTTCCTATACCCTTTTCGAGATAATAGTGACCTCGGAAGCGGTATAAAGTTGAAGCTTACCACTTGATTTTATCACACATAAATTTACTTCCACTTGCGTGCAGCACCTGATTCGAGGTCTTCCTCTACTGTTCTGTCCCTCGGTAGCGGATTCGAAGAGACTTTTTGAGTCGGAGCCTTGATGTTCATCCGCTCTACATTACCCAGCCATTTAAGTCGTTGGATCTTCACTCTTCTGGCTGTACAGATCGTCGTTATATCTTGTCCTCCATCCACCGGCTATGCAGACGGGACCGAAAATCACCCAACGAATTTTCCTCTCAAAGCATCCAAGAGCACTATCATCCATTTTTGATAAAATCCATGCCTCTGCACCTTAGATCAGGACTGGGATTATTAAAGCCTCAAATAGGGTCACTTTCGTTGTTCGAGAGAGCGGTTTGCTAATCAATTGCCTTCTTAGCCCAAAGAAGCAGCGATTGGCAAGAGTTATTCTTCTTTTGATCTCAGCGCTGGTATCGTTTTCTGAATTGATAGCGGAGCCTAGGTTGACAAAGTCCTTAACTACCTCAAAGTTATATCTCTTGAGAGTGACGTTCTGTCCCAGGCGTCGGTGTTGGGTGTCCTTTCTGGTTGATAGCATATACTTGGTCTTGCCTTCGTTGAGCGTTAAACCCGTCTTCAAACCTTCAGTTTCAATACTCACGAAAGCACCACTGGTATCACGCTGCTTTTTTCCGATTATGTCAATATCATCGGCGTATGCAAGTAATTGAACGGACTTTTGAAAAATTGTACCTCTTGTGTTAGCGCGTGAGTTTTGCACTATTCTTTTAAGAATGGTATAAAAGAAATCGCGCGACAGCGCATCTCCTTGTCCAAATCTCGTCCATTAAAGGCCTCGGTGAGCTTTTACCGATGCCAAAACTAGACATTTCTCTACTAGCTATTTTTCTTTGGATGCTGTTCTACGCGGCATTAAAATCGATGAATAGGTGGTGTGTATCGATTTGGAGCTCATGGTTTTTTCCAAAATCTGCCATAGTGTGAATATTTGGTCGATGGTGGTCTTGTCTTTTCTGGCCTGAATCAGGTTATTGACAAACGGCTTCAGGCGTTCACACAATACGGCAGATAGGATCCTGTAGGCAATTTTGAGAGGACTGATGCCTCTGTAGTTGGCGCAGTTCAGGGGGTCGCCTTTCTTGAAGATCGGGCATACTTTTGTCTGACCATATTTTATAGATGAGTTTGTGTATGTTGCTTACCAAGTCATCACCTGCCACTTTGAAGAGCTCGGCAGTTAGGCCGTCTGCTGCAGCAGCTTTGTTGCACTTAAGCTTAGATATGGCTGTCTTGACTTTATCCAGGTTGGGTGGACGGGATTGTTGATTTACATCGCCAAGGTTAAAAGGTTCACTCTGCCTGAAAGCGGTATTTGGTTCGTTATCGCCGTTATACAGTCTACAGAAATGCTCTTTTCAAAACCTCAGCATCAACTGCGGCTCTACTACTATGTTCGCTTGTTTGTTTCTGCAGGCTGCGATTCTGCGTTTGTATCCGTGGCATGTTTTTTTACCTTTTGGTAAAACTTCCGAATCGCATTTCTGGAGTAGCATCGACCCCGCGCTTCTCATGCCCCTTCTTCTGTTCGTAGAGCTCTTGAGCAGTTCTCGTCCTTCTATGCAGCGCTGCTTTATATGCATCTATGTGCATGTGCTTTCCGACACTCGTCCTCAAACCAGGGGTCTCGTTGCGGTGGCCGAGTGAAACCCAGTACAGCAGAGGCGGCATCTCTGATGACTTTTTGGTAATGTTGCCACTGGCCTTCGATACTTAATGCTGGTGGCATAGGACCTCTTAAGAGATTAAGGGTACTCGATCGGAAAGAGATTTGGCAATCGCTTGCGATTGTAGCCGCCCGACGTCGACCTTCCTCACAGTACTACCTTGTCTCTGCGATGTTCGGGATATCCGCAACCGTACCTTGCTACAATTAGGCAATGGTCCGAGTCGATGTGGGTTCCTCGGAACATTCGAACATCCATAATACTGGAGGATTGCTTTTCGCCGATTGCAATGTGGTTAATATGGTTGACGGTTGATTGATCAGGAGTTCTCCAAGTCGTAGTTTTTCATATTCTTTTTGTTCGAACCATCCCATCGCATTTCTTGGATTGCGATAATATATGCTTTGCAGCAGTCCAGGGCCTCCGCTAGTTGTTCAGATGCACGTGGCTTATTTAGGAGCTTGTTGTTGCTTCGTAACTACATATTTTTGTGTACTTTTGATAGCGATGGTTCCAATAGTTGAGTTAGCTTTGAGATATGCTGACACTCTGACTTTTGCTAGATGCAAAAGGGAGAAAAGCTTATATCTACGTAAAGGCTTAAAGTGGATGGCAGATCTAAAATGGTGGAAATAATAGAATAGAGGAAAGAAGCAAATCTCAAAATCCCACTGCAGCTTTTGGTATATGTAGATAATCGAAAAAATCAAATAGAATAGAATTCTCCAAACTATAAAAGATCTCACCAATCTTTTATTACAAATATTCTTACAAACGTCTTAAAAGAGGTGAAATTGTTTAGGTTCGAAAATAAAAGCTTGACCAGATGTAGAAGTAGGTTGCATTAAGATGAATGGTTAAGTTTATTATACATATGTACGAGGGTTGTCTGAAAAGTTTCCGACCGAACAATGATACAAGACATTTTTTCTCAAAATTTTTGTTTCGGGCGTATAATGGTGTATCCCAGTTTCATCTACAGTAATCAATCGTGGCCAAAACTTGAATTTATTGCGTCTAAACTGCGTCAACAGAGCGTTAGAAATGTTCATTCGAACACATTTTTGGTCTAACGTAAGCAAACGCGGCACCTAACGCGCGAACAGTTTTCTCATGCCTTAATCTTGATTTAATATGTAACAAACACGTTCTTTGGACATTTTCATAACCTCTACTATCTCTCTCACTTTAATTCGGAGGTCGTCTAACACCATTTGGTGAACTTTAGCAATGATATCGTCAGTGATTGCAGTTTTTGGATGCCCCGAACGTTCATTATCTCCCAAGCTCTTACGGCCACGTTTAAATTCAGTTGCCCAAAATTTCACAGTGGTAAATGATGGTGCAGAGTCCCTATACACAGAGTCCAACTCATTTCTGATTTGCGTAGGCGTATTGCCTTTCAAAAACAAGAATTTAATAACAGCTCGATACTCAATTTTCTCCATTTTCACTAAAAACACTCACATCGACTCACTCAAACGACTGTCAACTAAAAACTGCGCGTCCAAAATGACTGAAACTTCGGTAAGTAACTGCCAAAAGATGCATTCACTAGCTTTTATTGACGAGTTCCGCTAAGTTTACGTCGGAAACTTTTCAGAAAACCCTCGTATACTTCTCACAAATTGTAATTAAGTATTCTGCGTTACTTAAAACCTTAGAGAAACTACTTGGCAAATATGATATGTATTATACACTGCTGTTTAAATTCAAGAAATCCGAAAACAATTGGACATACGACTAGGAAATGGTCGCGCTATCCACTTCTCACGACATGCGCTTTTATGTAAATTATGAGCACTTCGGGATGCTAGGTACTTCTAAATAGATGTCAATAGTTAGATTTGCAACTTAACTTTGCATCTCTTCTGAAGCATATTGCCTATTCATTAATTGGATGGGCACATTTACTAAGTTTTTGTATAGAAACCCTTAGAGCTGCTTCAAGTTCTTTTGCATTTATCTCTTTTTTCGCTTCTATTTAGAACCTTTTGTCATCCAATGAGGGACGCTCCTTATAGATGTGGCTGTATTTAGTTCAATTTTGAAACGCTTGTTGTTTTTATACAAACACCCGTATTCAATTCGCCGTCCTGCTTCAAATCTATTTTATTATTGAGGAGCTGATCTATTAAAATTCTGAACTGAGTTTATGTATTATATTGCGGCCCGCATATTTACACTCGTTTTGATGCCCATTTTTTCCAGCTTTCCGTCAGCGCTGAGCTTTCCCTGATTCAGAGTTTTCAGTTTACATCTGTAATTATCGCGGGTGCCGGTTGATTTTTCTCCGCTTTCTGTACGAAAAAAAATCTACATAGAATGGTTTAACAGTGTGAGTTTAGTATTCTTTTTCTTGCTAATCTTTAAGTTCCATTTCACCTCCAAAATGAATTCTAGAGAATGTAAAATTCAGGATTTTATTGTATTATCCAATATAAAAGTATGCATATTAAGTCGACTGAACAAAGACGCAAGTGTTTATCATACGTTACGTTTTGACAATAATTTCTAAATGTTCAGTTGACATTTAAAAGATTCCGTTATTTTGCAAAATATATTGGGCGGAGCGCGGATTTTTCTAAAATACCTTGGAAAACAGCAATAAAAACAAAATAATGTCAGTACGTTATAAGTTCAAAAATACTGTCTCACAATATGAGACCATATCTTTCAACGACGAATCGATTTCGCTGCTTGACTTCAAGAAGAGAGTGGTCAAACTAAATCACTTGAGCAAATCTGACGATGACCTTAAAGTTGTCAACGCCGATTCCAAGCAAGAATTCAAAAACGCTGATGGACTTATTCCGAAGAACACAACTTTGATAGTGTCAAGAATTCCTGTAACTCCACGACCAAAGAAACAAGCGGTTGCGAAGAAGGCTCTTGCTACAGTTGAATTCAACCAAATCAATACAAATAAGAGCGCTGAATCACTTGACAAGGCGATTGTCGATCTTTCGAAGCTAAACATTACCGAAGAGAAAAAAATTCAAATGATGATGAAGCAAAGCACTGCAGCTTATAATCATGGAAAGTATCCAGCTCCAGCGCCCAAGAGTTATCGATGTAATCGATGTTACACCGTAGGACATTGGCTGAGGGATTGTCCGGTTGCTACTATGTGGAAACCAGCAAGTAGGATTGATAATGGAAGGTGGAAAGCTGGAGTACCAAGATCTTTTCAACAGAAGGAGAAGGATGAAAAGGAAAACATACTCCCAAAGTCATTTCCTCAAGACAAGTCCAAGGATGTCCCTGATGATTTGTTGTGTTCTATTTGTAAAGAGATTTTCGTCGATGCAGTTATGATTCCGTGTTGTGGGAGTTCATTTTGTGATGACTGCATACGAAGTGCGCTTTTGGAATCTGAGAACAATGAGTGTCCATCGTGTGGGGAAAAAGGTACATCACCTGACTCGTTGATTCCAAATAGATATCTGCGCAAATTTGTAAATACTTTTTGGGTTGAAACGAAAACTGATTCTAAACTTAGTATAAGTACAAGTATAGCCGCAACTGAAGGTGGTCTTAAACCTGGAGCCAAGGAGAAATAAGTAATAACACACGAAGAATAATATAAGAATAGTAATTGTGTTCGGGGTTCGAAGCAATAATCCAAGTTCATTATCGAAGTAACAATAAATTTTATTTTTCACTTAGATTTTTATTTCATTTAGATTTTTGTTTCATTTTAACGTTCAACTCATGGTACATATAAAGGTTCGGTTTCTTCGATACAGGTTGTTCGCTGTTTTTACAAGTTATCTTACGATCTTGCAAATTTTAATTGCCAGGAACACAAAATGCTAGTCAGTTTCATAAGTTTGGTGAAAATCCATGCTAAAATGACCCTTTGATTGGAGGATAGATAACTTTCAAAAACACAACAGCTTTGGATTATAAGAATAAGAAGTTCATCCTTTTCTATATGCGCAGTTATTGCGCTTAAAAGCCGCAATGACAGGGTGCATAGGGGCGAAATTCACAACCCCACGTCTAGATTTGATATCCCAGCCAAACTCGACAGGTTGTGGAGGATGACTAAGGAGAATTCTCAATGCTCCATCAAGTTAGTTCAGTAATGAATTAACCGAGACCTTCAAAGCCAAATAAGGTTTTATGAAAGGCGAAGCGTTGTCAAGTGATTTTAACGTCGCCAAAAACTAAGGCCGCTCAATTACTTTCGTTTACAGATGGCATTGAGATGATTGCACGAACATAGTAGACCTTTTCGTGAATATGCAGAAGCGGCCAAATGATGTGAGACTCAGCACATCAGATGCGGCGTTTCTGATGGCTTCTTAGTATCGATGTCACTGCCCTTCAGCACTTGATGTTGATTGCATGCGATATTTCGAGAGACTGAGGAATACGCGATCACCAATGAGGCCGGCGTTTTGTTACAATTGCAGCCGTTCAATGTTAAATCTCCTCACAGTGTTTCTCTGTTGTTGTGATGTTTTAGATATCCGCACCTTGGTTGCAAAGAGGTGGTGCTCCGAGTCTATGAATAATACCAGAGAAATGTCACGCTCCGCTCGCAATGTGACCAATTTGGGTGATATTTTAATGATCACGTGACCGTCATGTCTCTTTATGGTCATAAAGGTGGGGAAACCGTGTCCTAGCTATACTGATGTTTCACTCCGCAGTAAATCCAACTAACCTAAGACCATTTTCAGACGTGGTGTCATGCAGGCTATCCTTCCCGCCTACGCTACCAAAAATGGCCTTTCATTTTGGCCTTAAGGGGTTAGGCCACTCTAGATTCCGTAAAAATAGGCCTTTCTGTGATTTTTTTTTCAGGAAAAATACTTATTTTATATATCGAGTTTACAAAGGTAGAAGTTTATTCTACATATGATTGACTGTAAAACATAATGTTTATAGAATAATTTATATAAAAATGGCCTCTGTGCAGCGTTTCTCAGATGATCTCTCTTTTTTGGAAGGGTCTACAGCCGCACCAACAGCTCCTGTAGATTTTGAATTATGATGAGTCATTGATTTTTTTTTTTACTTAACAACAGCTAGAGAAGTACGTACATAGGATTTTTTTTGTTATATTGATTTTTGGCCGAATGGCGCACTTCCAATGTCAAACTTGCAGAATTCGACAGAAAATTGTTAATAGCAAATGAACTACGCTATATAAAAAAAAATCCTACGTACTTATTTAAACAATAGACAATTAAGATCTAGTTAAAATTTGAAGTAAATTGGTTGAAAATTGTTAAAGTTATGGGTGCGGCCAACTGGAAAAATGCAATTTTGAGATAAACGCGTTTAAAATTTTAAGTGAAGGTCGCTGCCCACCAGCCTTGTACTATATTTTGAAAAACAAGTACTTCGAGATATTTCCCGGCCATAATCTTTTGAAAATCCTAGAGTGGCCGAACCTTTTAAAATCATCTACGGCTATTTTAACGTCATACTTTGGACATTGCTCGTAAGTTTTGTCGAGCAGTTCATAGAAACATGCTTTTCCAGTATAGGTGCGTGAGCGCATATCAAACCGATATTGGCAAATAGAGCCCAGATACGTATGGTTAGAAGGCCACTTCTTCGTTAAATTACTGATACCCTACATTCGAATTTATAATATCAACAAAATAACAGAGAAAATGAATATGAATATCTGGCAATGGTGACATTTAAAGCTAAAGGTAGAAAAGGTAAAAACAGTCTAAAGAGGGTGAGCATAGGCACATAAAAATGACAAGTCGGAAAATGTCTTCATATGGAGGCTAAAGTAAAGTCCTTAAAAGAAAACGAATCTTCTTCTGTCTCCTCCTACAGACTCATTGCACTTACGCCCCTTCTTTGCAAGGCCGTGGAAACGCTGTTAAAATATCAGCTCATCGAAACACGAAAACTTCTCAATGACCGGCAATATGGCTTTCGTAGCAACATGTCCACTGGTGATTTAATGGCATGTCTCACCGAAAAGTGGAGCCAAAGCGTACATCAATCTGGCGAAAGCAAGGCATTTAACACAGTTTAGCACCAGGTTCTTTTGTCGAATATGCGTGCATTTGGAATCGATAAACCCCTTCTTCAATGGATTAGAAATTACCTTTCGGAACGTTCAATTAAAGTTGTCTTGGACGGTCTTACAAAATAAATCCTGGTGTACCACAGGGCTCCGTTCCGTCAATTCTTTTTAATCTCCATAAATGATCTCTTGTCTGCTACTTCTAATCCGATATAATCATTTGCTGACAAAAGTACTCTCTGCTTTCCATAATCGTTACCGAACTCGCGTTCCTGCTCTTCGGCTGTAGAAAGGAAACGGAAGCGTATGCCATTAACCATAAATGGCACTTGCATCGCCGAAACTGAAAAACTTTCCATTCTCGGTATATGAGGTATGTTCAAAAAATAACGAGAATTTTTGAATTTCGCGGGTTTGAAGAGTTTGTCAATTTTTTTTATTATGTTGATATACATGCCCCTGAAGTATAATACAATTTTCAGCTGTATTCAATGTTTACTTTGTTTGTGGCAGCCGCTAAGGTTAGACGTGTTTTTATGAATCGTTAAAAGAAATGGATCAAAGAATTTGTATCAAATTTCACGTATCGATGTCGTCAAAAATGCTGCGAAATGTCTAGGTTTTCTGAAGCGATGTAAAAAATATTTCACTCCTTCTGATCTGGCCTCAATCTATAAGGCGTTCATACGCCCAAATTGGAGTGATATGCCTACATCTGGTCAGTTGCTCCTAAAACATCTCTTAACCTGCTAGGTAGGATTCAAAACCATACGATAAAACTCATAGTTGATGCTAATATCACTCAGTCAATTGATACCCTCGAACACTGACGTAATGTCTCCTGCCTCACCTTGTTCTATCGCTATTTTACACCACTACAAACCTTCAACCGTAATACCCGTCTCGCAATGAATGAATCAGTATACCCTCAAGCCCCCTTAAAATATCCACGTGGCATCACAACGGGTCAATAGGCCTAAGTGGCTTGGCTTTTCCAATGGCCACTGTTACCTAACCCTATTCTAGTCAACTCTTCAAAGGCGTGTCTTTTGTACTTTACCGCTGTTTCATGGTTCCACCTCCAAGTTTGCGTATTTCTGTGGAGCTGGCCTTTTGAAATACCGAGTTTCCGCACTACTTTTGCATGTCTCTCCAAAATTGTTTCATTTATCTCAGGTTTTCACATTTTTAAACAAAACCTTATCAAAAATTAACAAAAAATATCATTTGAAAATCGCCGTTGCTCTTCTCTTAAGACGCAACAGTATAATAAAACTTGTGCTTAAGGGGTAACATCACCGGAAAATAGGTATACAAATTTTTACTTTACACATATACATAGTAATTTTATGAATAATTTAAAATAATAACAAATAAAAAAATTTAAAAATCACGGAGATATGGGCCGTTCGGTGGTTTCAACCCAGCGCGCCTTTCGAAATTGCTTCAATATTGCGATATAGAGTATTGTTCCAGACTGGAAATTATTTTCCACATTGAGGAAAGTGATTCTGTGCAGAAAAGAAGAACTGGGGTCATCGGCCCTTGGTTTTCAAGAAAAATGAACTGACTGTCACAGCCAAGACCGTTATGTGAACATGCTTAGTTTTTTTGCCATGACTTGATGAAATGGACTTAGACGACATATGGTTTCAACAAGGCGGAGCAACGGCTCATATTTCAAGGGCATCGATGGCTATGTTGGGAGGGCCCTTCCCAGGACGCCTCATCTCAATGAAGGGTTTTTTGACCCCTTGTGACTTCTTTTTGTGGGCGTATTTGAAATCCCGTGTCTATACCAACCGCCCACAGACTGTGAACGACTTGAAAAGAAACATTCAGGAAGAAACGGCGGACATACACATCAACATGCTGGAGAGAGTGATAAGAAAGAAGAGAATTCGGTTGGCACAACTTTAAAGTTTTAACTTATAAATAAAAAAAAATTAAAATATCTTTACTACGTTTTGTTTTATTGCATTATGAAATAAGGAAGTTATCTTGCTGCATCTTGCATTATAAATAATAAGAACCCTGATCAAAAAGTTCCCGCACCACACTCACCGTGTGGCGATCCCATTGTTCCGATTTGAGTTCTGTTTTTTTTTGTTAAGTTGGTAAATCTGTTGTTGACATTCTTCCTAAATCTTAGCGACATAGCTTTACATTTGCAAAAGTTACGTAGCCAAAAAGTTACGAAGCGAAGAGTACATCAATCTCTGTGTGTGTTGGCGATTTTTTACAATTTTAGAAATGGATTTAAATTTGCAACAACGAACTTGTATTAAATTTTGCGTAAAAAACGGATTTAATGGTGCGCGAACGTTGGAAATGTTGGAAAAAGTTTTGGAAAAGTGTTTCGGCAACGATTCTCTAAAAAAAACGGTCGTTTACCAGTGGCACGAGCGGTTCAAAAGTGGTCGTGAGTCAATCGAAGATGATGAACGCATTGGCAGACCATCGACATCGAAAACCGACGAAAACATTGATGAAGTACTCGTAAAAGAAATGTTGGTCAATAACCGCAAATAACCATCAGAGATATAGCGGAGGACTTGAACATTGCCTATGGATCTGTCCAAGACATTTTGGTTAATGATTTGGGCTTCCATCGTGTAGCAGCAAAGATGGTGCCAAAAGACCTCAATTTCATGCAAAAAAGAGACCGTGTTGACGTCGCAAAAGAGATGATTTGCGAGGCTGAATCCGATCCCACATTTATCAAAAGGATCATTACTGGAGACGAGACGTGGGTTTATGAGTGCGACACCAAATGAGCCAAGACCAAAAAAACCACATCGCTTTCAGTTAAAAAAGAAGGCAATGCTCACGGTTTTCATGGATTACAACGGTGTAGTGCATATGAATTTTTGCCAGCAAAAAATCAATTGACCAGATCTTTAAGTATCTTGTACATCAGTTTCAAGAGCGGGTCCTACTTGATGGCTCATATCTCCGCAATTTTTAAATTTTTTTATTCATTATTATTTAAAATTATTCATAAAATTGCCTTACATATTTAATAGCTGCGACAAAAAAATATATATATTTATATACTTACTTTTCTGAGCGCCAAGGTGGTGTAACCCCTTAACCCATTTACTACCACTGTACCCGCTTGGGTACAGAAAATTGAACAACTTTATGATTTTACCCTTGCCCTTCTTCAAATTTGTTTGGATGAAATTTGAATTTTGTTGATATGTTTGCAATAAGTAGGCGAGCAGTTTTCTGTAAAAAATATAAAGCGATAGTTTTTTTTACTACTCCGTCTCAGATGCGATTTCGTTTTTCTCGATTTTTCAGAAGTTGGCCTCTATTTTGCAATGCAAGAATAATTTGTTTTATCAATTTTCAATTTATTTCTTTGGAAAAAGTTCAAAAAACGAATAATAAAAAGTAAAAAATAAAGTGTTCATATATTTTGACGCTAGGTAAGCACGCGTAAAGTTAAGTGTACCCGTTTGGGTGCAATGGGAAAATCTGTCGTTTTTTTTTTTAGAATGGTTTTCAAAGCAATCTCGTCATCATTATTTTATGGAAGGAGATTTGATAATCTTCCAGATACAACCAATGCAATCGAAGAAGATGATCACAACGCTGCGTTTGACATTGCATTTATACCACCAGATGCAGATTACAATACAGTCGGGGACGAAATAGAAACGGAAAATTTAGATAACTTCCACATACCCAATGATGTTCCAGGTAACGTTGAAATTTTCATTAGGGATGAGGATTTCGATAGCCAGGATGAAGTTCCTTTATCAGTCATCAGAGCCTTAAAAACTGAGCAATCTCAAACCCAACAACACTGGTCCAAAATAGATGCTAATATGACGATGAACTGTTCTGATAACTTCAAAATAAACAAAATGAATATGAAATGTGATTTAGACAATAAATCTCCAGTCGAAATATTTGAAATGCTATTTGATGATGAGGTAAAAGAATTGATCTTGAATCAAACTAAACTTTATGCTTCTCAACATAACCATCTAGCCTCAATTTTCAAAAAGAAGGGTTGGAAATTTTCAAAGGAACTATGTTCTATAATGGTTGCCATTCAATGCTCAGGGAGTCCATGAATTGGAAATTGGATTTTTATGAGATAAAAAAATATATTCATTTCGCAAATAACAATCAAATAGATGATCAAGACAGAATGGCAAAGCTCAGACCTCTTATGAACCTTTTGTGCCAAAAATATCAACAATGGGGCTTCATGCACAAAAACTTATCCATTGAAGCCATGATAAAGTATTTTGGACCATTCTTCAAAACAGTTTACAAAAGGAAAACCTGTTCGTTTTGGTTTTAAGAACTGAATGCTGACAAGTAGTTACAACTTGCATACATATTGTGGTGCAAAAAATGTGAACGCTGATTTGTTACAAATGCCACTGGGATCTCGAGTTGTGCTTGAGCTTCTAGAAAAATTTCAACTACCATCTGACCACATAATTTATTTTGACAACTATTTTACTTCTTATGAGCTTTTGCGGTTGTTGAGAGAGAAGGTCTTAAGAGCAACTGGAACAGTAAGAGAAAACAGAACAAAGAAATGCCCATTGAATATAATAATAATATTCTTTTTGTAAAGTGGAATGACAATAGTGTTGTCACCATGGGCACAGACTTTGATCCCATCCAGCCTATGCATTATGTCAAACGTTGGTCATCAGTAGAAAAAAGAAAAGTTTTCATTCAGCAGCCGAATCTTATTGCGGATTATAATAACGGTATGGGTGGCTTTGACTTACACGATCAGTGTGTCAATGTCTATAAAATCAAAATTCGAGCCAAAAAGTGGTGGTGGCCGCTTTTTACGTGCATGCTAAGCTCAACGTAGATGAACGCTTGGAAACTTTATAAAGTCACAGCAGATTCCGAGGATGACTTGCTATCGTTTCAAAGAGAGATCGCTCGATATTATCTTAGAAGATATACAAATCTACAACCTTCAACATCAAAACGATCCATATGCGCAAGCGTTGCTTCGACTGAAAGTCACCATTTTCCTAAGAGAATTGAAATGCCTCTTAGATGCAAGGTATGTCACATGAGAGTCAGATGGGTTTGTGAGTTCTGCAACATAGTTCTGTGTGTCGAAAAAGAATGCTTTAAAAAATTCCATTTAAAAAATTAGCAATCATATGTTCCCAGTGTACCTGTTTGGGTACAGCTTGAAAACATTTTTAAAAAATAAAAAATATATTTTTGTATTCCTTTAACACGATTCAATAAAGTTAAATTTTATTTTTAAATGTCTTTGGGAATAAATGGGTTAAGGGGGGAATAAGGTATTAAATTTTTTTTTTCATTTTTTTTATATTTTTTAATTGAATGGATAATATCTTAAGAATATTGTGTCATAATTTCAAGTCGATTGGAGCAAAATTGACGAAGTTACGAGTATTTTTATACATGTCGGATTTTAATACCTACCCGACCCGAGCGCGCTCTTGTTATCTGGCAGATGTTTCGCTCTCTATATAATACCTAATCTTACCCCCCAGATCTATTTATAAAAATTTCGACTTAAGTACAAACCTCCTTATACCTGTACTGTATATTTTGTCAGTGTAGAGTATAAGATTTATAGCAGTAAATATTCTATCGAGCAGACGTACACGTGCGTTCCTATTTTCGCATCATTTTAGCTCCGTTTTCATTAAGTTTTGCGTTAAATTATTACTAAAATGCCTAAAAAAATTACAAGATCTGATAGACAACCAGCTGGTTCGAGATTATATCGACCTAGAAAAATTGTACCTTCGCAAAAACATAAAAACGAAGGCGTTTCAACAAGTAGCGCGTCAGCTAAAAAAATAAAAGTGGCCGTTGAAAATCAAGTTACGGAGGATCTTGAAAAACATTATATAGTAGAATAATTAATTTTTTATTAGTCTTTTCAACAATTGCTACGCTAGTGAAGTGTGTGAAATGTGATGGAAAAGTGAATTTTCATTCGACTAAGATGGAAGGCCTTGGATTTAACATCAAAATGTCGTGCGAAAGCTGTAAACAGATTACAAATGTTCCGTCTAGTGCAAGAATAAACTCTGGTATTTTTGAAGTTAATTATCGGTTTGTTTTCGTGACGAGGATATTAGGCCTTGGATTAGTTAGCTGTGAAAAGTTCTGCGGCTTGATGGATTTGTCTAGCAGGTTTTTATCAACACCGACGTACAATGACTACGTGAAAAAAAAAATCTGCTACAAAAGAAGAAAAAGCAGCAACAGCCGAAGAGAAAAAGGCTGAAGATGCCGACGAACTTACTGTATCAGGCGACGGGACATGGAAAAAAAGAGGCCTCTCATCCATATTCGGCGTCACCTCGTTAATCGGTTATTTTACAGGTAAAGTTCTTGACACTTTCGTCAAAAGTTCATGCTGCTATGAATGTAAAACTTGGGAACATAAATTAAACTCTGCCGAATACGAAGAGTGGCATGAAGCTCATGTAAGTTCTGGAAAGTGTCGGGCAAATCATACTGGTGCAGCTGGAAATATGGAGGTCGAAGCGATAAAAACTATGTTTCAACGCTCGGTAAGGAATGGTGTACGATATCGCAACTATATCTGCGACGGTGATTCTAAAGCTTACTCCGGGTTAGTGAATTCTAAACCTTATGGTGATGATTTTTCAATAGTGAAAAAAGAATGTGTAGGACGTGTACAAAAAAGAATGGGCACTCGTCTACGTGAAATAGTCACAAATACTGTTGTCGATACTGAAACTAAGGCCGGAAAGAACATCAAAAGAAAGGCTCTGTCTGGTAAAGGGAAGCTTACGAACAAAATGATTGATAGACTGACGGTATACTACGGTTTGGCTATTATACGTTACTCTGATTCCATGGAAAATATGAAGAATGCTATTGGACAACGTTCTTTCACTATAGTTCGACGAACGAGAATCCACAGCATAAAAAATGCCCGAGCGGCGCGGACTCCTGGTGCGATTGACAAAAAGCTGCAGCTGCTAATGCATTGGATTCATTTAAACACACGTACAGTGCTCTTCCCGAGAATGTTTTGAATGCCATCAAGCCTATCTATGAAGATCTGAGCAAAGATGGCCTTCTGGAGCGATGTGTTGGAGGTTTCACGCAGAACAACAATGAGAGTTTGAACCAACTTATTTGGAAAATCTCACCAAAGCACTTGAGTGGAACCTCTGTCATCGTTGAAATTGCAGCTTATGTGGCAGCTAGTGTCTTCAATGAAGGTTCCTTTGGTTTACTAACCTTCATGCAAGACATGGGAATCAGTAGTGAATCAAGTGCTCGTGACTGGGTGCGATCAACTGACTCCATACGTATAAACCGAGCAGAGCCGGAAGCTGAAAGACAAACTAAAGAAGGTAGGATTCGTCGTAGAGAGGAGCAAAAAGGTGCTTTAGACATCATGGATGATAGCAACATCCTTTATGAAAAACTCTTCCAGCGTTACCTGGGGAAAACTGGATTTCAAATGATCCAGCATCAAGTTATGAGGGGCACCGCAATTCTACTCTTTTCCGAGACACGTCCGAATAATTGCCGTATTTTTTAATATTTCTTCGTGAAAATTTTATACAATATTCTTCGAATGTCGAGATTTTAACTCTGTTATCTCAAAAAATTCACAAAAACATGGCTCTTTTTGTACGAATTAACCTTACCCCCCCTTAAGAAGAAGCCATTCAGTGGGGCGACGAACTAAACATGAATCAAAGCAGTTGAAGAAAAATCACAGCAAAGCAAAACTCAATCTTTTTTCATTAATTCTATTTGTTTGTTTTTAATTTAAAAATAATAAAATTGTATATATAATATTTTAAGTTTTGTCAATTTTTTTTTTGTTGTTTTTATGTTTTTTTTTAATTTTTTGTTTTGACTTAAAAAAATATCAATGTATGTATATATAAATAAATAAAAAGATGTATTTTTATTCCATTTCTTTCATCTTGCTTTCTGCTTTTTACGACACAGTTTCATGTTGTATATAATATATATATTTTTTTCATTTATGTATTAATTATAGTAGTATAATAATTATAATATTAATTACACATTGTTTCGGTTAAAAAGTCAAAATTAATTCACTTGTTAATTGTAAAAAAATAACATTAATATTTTTTTTATTTTGTTTTGTTTTATTTTTTGTAATCATTTTTGATTTCATTAATTATAATTACGTTTTGATTATTTCTCAAAATGAATATCATTTTGTTATAATTATTGGACTTGAATTATTAATAACAAAACTTATTGCAGGCAGTCCGTCTTGTTTACACATAAACAATACATATTAAAATATAAAATAAGACACAGAAAAGGTAAGAAAAGATAATAAATTAAAGACCGTATGGCTAAAAAAAATAATAAAGAAACCTAAAAATGAAATTATAATAAACAAAGCAAATCTACATTTAGTTCTATTTTTTTTTATTATTACGTGTTTTTTTTTTTTAATTTGCGTTTTGCAAAAGAAATTGTGTAAGAACGCTTGATTTAGCACCCTTTTAATAGATTCAATGGTAAGGTAACAGGACAACCAGAAAAAAAGGTCAGTTGAAGGTTTGTGATGTACAATAATTGACTATAATCTTGTATTTGTTTTTTTTTTTGTGTATATTTTTTTTGAAGATTTGGATTTTTTATGGCTAAGAAGTAATAATGTCCTTTGTTGGGAGACTGGGTAAACGAATGCCAAATTACGTGCTCTTAACTAAGTAAGTGAACATTGTTGAGAAAATAATTTACTATAAGCACAAAACACAATTATTTGACACTAATTATTACTACAGAAATGATGAAAAAACAATCACTTAAATACCAAAAAGAGCCGATTTTAAAGGAAAAAACCATTTTGGAATATATTTTGCAACTAAATTTTTACGGTGGATTTGGCTGTGATGTTGTAGTAGTTCAGCTAATATATTTGACTTGGTTTTCATATAAAAATAATTATATTAAGAATCATTTTTAGTTTTTCTGTTCGAATTTGGATACTTATTTTTAAAATTAGTGAGAACAAACAATTATTTACATTTCAAAATTCACACATTTTTTCCCTGGAAAATATAAACAGCGATTTCCATTGTAATAAAGAGCGACATCACATATCTGTTCGTTTATACTGTGAAATTTTACGAAAAGCAACACAATAACGACCTTGTAACAGTTTTTTTAAACCTACTGTGCCGCAAGAAGGAATTTCCGAAGAAAAAGCTTAGTCATTAACATATAATGCATTGCTCATCTTTCTTTTTTTATTTTAATTATGTATTATAAAAATACAATTCCAATGATAATAACGCGAATGCCTTTCGAAAATTCATTTTAAATGAGAAGACAAGTCTAAAGCTACCTACTCAAAAGATATCAATAGTAACTTTCTGAGCTATAAAACAAATAATCGAAAAATTCTGAAACCAACCGTCAAAGGCACCCAGGAATTGGTATAATTGCTGACGCATCTAAGGATCTGCTATTAGAAGTGAACCGCGACTATATTTGAAATTCGTAAATTTTGATACTGCCTATCAAGAAACATGTGAAATCCGAAATAATCCACACCGATTGTGGAAGTCTACAATTCTCGTTGAAAAAATAATTTTATACATAAATACATAAACCATGCGGATCCCGAATAACCGTTTGCAACTTCTAATGAAAAGTTTTTTTTTTTTTAAGGAAATCAAATGTATTTATGGTTAGTAGCAAGTGTAACTATTTTGTTTGTTTAGATTATTTCTAGTAATTATTTTCTCACCTCATTGTTCTTGTTGACTTCATTTGCATAAACAAAAAGGAAACAACAAATAATTAAAAAAATTTAATTCATTGGATCTAAGAATGAGTTCCCTTCTCTTTGTTTTTTTTTTCTATATAGTATGCATGTGGCCTTTGATTGTTAGTCACAAGATTAACACTTGGAAATTCGTTTTTTTGAGTTATTGTGCGAAACCGTTTAAAATTGAAACGTTACAAGATGGGAAATATATAATATGGGAATAAAAGCCTTGTCGAAAAACACATAAGGCTAATGGTTTTATCCCCTGAAAATAAATATAAGAAATATAGAAAATAACGTATAAGACATTGCCTTGATTATACGAAGCTAAAAAATTATCAAAATTATTACTACACCTCGTTTGTCAAAAATACAACACAAGCGAGCGCTAAAGTGTATAAGTTAAGTTAAGTCGGCTTCAATGAACACATTTACGCATAGTAAACAAATTGTATTTATATTGTATTTATTACTGTTGTATATTCCCAATCCCACGTTTTCTCATTCATGAGTTTTCAGAGCCACTACTTCCACTCCTCCTAGCAACAAACGTTTACATATAATCTACCCCGTCATTATATGTAGGATACTCGTATTTTATTCCCTATTCCGCAGGAAAGCAGAAAAGCACTATACAGAAAAAAAAATAATGGACAGGCAGAATATTTATTCATTAACCTATATTGTATTTTATATACGAGTATGAATCGCTTTTTCTTGTCATAACGCGCTACGATATTTTATTTATTTTTAACACGAGTGTAGTTACAATATATTTGAACCAGACTCGTTTATAGAAAAAATCTGTAATTTTTGAGGCAACGGGTTGTACACGAGCTGCAATAAATGTTAATTATTACACAGAAAAAGAAAATAAACCGGCATTTGTCGTCAAGTGGAAAATCTATTGACAAAACTGTATGGTTAAAAAGCGGACAGAACAATATTACAGTCATTTTTTCATTTCATATTTGCATGAAGCCTTTTATATTGGGCGAACAAGAATTACGAATATCTGCCAAAATTGGATTGTTGTAAACTATCAAATAAACATGGAATTCGTAACAGCAAAAGCACCATCTACGAAAGAAATTATAATCAACAGTGCGATTTGCTTGTTAGAATAACAAATTAGACAGAATTGTGTATACAAATATACATAACTGTTCAATTGATTTCAATGATATTACATACTATCCGAATGAATGCTCACTATATTTTGTTTATGATCAAACAATTTTATCCCATGGTCAAATCTTAGAAAGGGTAGATTGGATGGTAACATAATACGGATACCCGAAACCTCTTCATTGTAACAGTCATTAGATAAATATATCATTTAAGAAGTACACATAAGAAAAGTTGGTATTACAAAATTATTTTAGTTATTACACATGTGTAAAGTGTAGATTCAAGGTGACATAAAAATTAGTAACTGTGATGTTTGAAGCTATCAGAAACAACTGAAACGGTTTTAGATTTATTGACAGCGTAAGTTTATCTGCTGACCGGAAGGTTGGGTGTTTTCAAAAGTCATAACAACAAAGAGCTGCATTAGCTGCGTTCAATAATGCAGATTTTCTGCAGAACTACCTTAGTCAAAATGAATTAGCCGTGTGTTCATAAACGTCAACATTTCGCAGATTAGTTAGGCATTTCAATTGTGGCTGCAGAAAAAGTTAGGCGATTTTAAAAGTTAGAAAATGTTAAAGAAGGGATTGTCCGCCATAGAAGAGCTTTCTTTTTATTTGTAATAATATTTCTTGAAATCTTAGATTAAGCTGAATATTACTTTTTCTTTCTATTGACATGAACTTTTTGAATGCAAAACGAATGACGATCATACTCGTACTAAGATATGTCTTCGCTGTTAATGCGCTCAAAAGCACACGAATAAAGAGCAGCGGTTATAAATACTAAGGTAGAAATGCTAACGTTTATGAACTCACCCGTTATTTTTAACAGTAATGCTATAAAACTACAAAGATTTAACCATGTCGTGCAGGCGATAAATTTTATACCGTCGAATCTGCGAAGTTTTAGATTCATTTTTGTTAGCGATTAAGTTGTTTACTATTTAATAAACTAATAAGCGAGATGGAAAACACAAAAATTCAACAAATAATTACTTCTATATAAATCCATAGTAACAGCATAAACTGTCCTTATTACAGATCTGGATATGTTGTTTGCAAGTGAAATTTATCTACTTTCCATTGATTTGCAGAAGACATATGTTACTTCAGGAATAAAACGAATATGATTCCATTTCTTACGGATTAAGAACTTTTCTTACCAAACGTCGGTTTTATATTTGATGTTACTCTAATAATTTTCAACAATTTCTCTAGCAAAACGCTTACATGCTACTGAGTTAGTTTTCATTCGTGAATATATATATATTTTTTTGTATTTATCTATTTTTCTATGAAATTTAGTTTGTTAGCGCCAAAACATTTTTTTAAAAATAAATTACAGTAATTGTTTATCTGTTTGTTTTTATTCCTTTTCGTTTTTCGTTTGCAAAACTGTTTGCTAATTTTTGTTTTTCTTTCATTTCTAAATGTAAGTGTGTGTTTCGCTTCGTGTATACTGTTAATGTTTTTTTTTCTTGTTTTGTTTGTTTATTTAAAATTGCGTCTTATCAAATAGAAAATGTTTTAGTGTGTTGTTTGTTTCGATTTCTCGTTTTTGTTATACTCATTTTATTTTTGTTTCATTTGTGGCTTTGTTTTCGTTTGTTATAAAATTTAAAAAATACAACTTTTTACAATTCTTTATGTTATTAATTTGTTTATCACTAAATATTATTTTATTGATTTTTGTTTTGTTTTTCTTTTCATTAAACTTGTTATTTGCGATTTGTATGGTTTAATTTTGTTAATATGTATGTTTAAATACATATGCATGTTGGTTGCTATTAAATTAATTTGTGTTTTGTTGTTGTGTTTTTTTTTATTTTTATTTTTTTTTTATTTTTCTTGTTTTATAAGTTATGTGTAAAAAAACTGACTAAAAGAAACTTAATATCTAATCGGATGGCTTTACCAGACCCATCACTTTGCCTTCGAATAAAGGCAAGATATCCGAGTCATTAACTATCTCCTCCTGGATAACTGGACTATCGGGATCCTCACAATGGGTTTTAAAGAAGAATCTAATAAGGTTAAGAAAGAAAACGTATATATAATATAAAAATGAAAGGGCTGATATTTTCGCGGGGTAAGGGACAAACCTAAAATTTCCCTTTTTCGGCAGATAATCCTTAAACTGTTTCAACGTTGGCTGAGTACCAGGAATTTTAGTTCGATATGGATATTCCTCATCACAGAACGAGAAAACAACAGTTGTCGTTTCCTGTGGTTTAGCTGGCAACGGTGGTGGTGGTGGATGATGTATACTACTACTGCCACTACTGCTACTGCTCATTGATTGAGTCTGCATAGCTGGCAAAGGATGTTGTTGTGAGTAACGACGAGGCCGGCGGGTCTCATCTTCCAGTCTTCTTTTTGCCTCTTCTAATTGTAAGGCGGTACTTGAACCAGATCTTACGCTAATGAAAGGATATATTTGATCCTTTATTTTATATTAATATGATTTGTATAAATTTACCTGGCGTCTTTGTACTTCATAAGAGTATCGGCTGAGGTTAGACTAATTCCACTATCAGTATATATGGAAGGCCATTTATTGGTTAGCTTCCTTGAGGAGGAACTATGATCGGGCATTGACTTTGAGTGTTTCATTGAATGCCCACCTATATTCAAGAAAATATACTTAGTTTCATAAAGGCAACAACAATTTAAATTAATCAGCATACTTATACTAGTGGCACCATCACTTAACATTCCAGAATCGTGTGTTGTGCGCCTTCTTGTTGGCAATGGAGGGCACGGTGACATTGTACCTGGTGATCGATGGGGAGTTTGATCTTTCCAGACACGTGAGACATGCTGATCAAGAATGTCTTGATCATTATCTTCGTCAAGTGCAAATTTTTCACATATCGCTTGCGCAAACGCACGATCATTAGCTAGCCTTTCACCCGATGGAATGGATTCTTCCGAAAAACGCTGCAATAAAAGTTTTTCCATAATAATTAATAATAACTAATAAAGATTCATCTATTAGAAATGTAAGTAATCAATAAAATCTGGTTGTGACAAATCTGAAAAACTCTAAGGGTCTGTTTTTTTTTTTTTTTTGTAGCAAGCCATAGGAGAGAAACTGATAAGAATGTAAGAAATATAAAGTGACAACATTAACTAGTGATTGTAAAGTGGCCACACTAGGAAAAGAGTCTGCCGGAAGGTAAGAGATTAGTCGTAAGTCAAACACTGTAGAATACAGACGCTTATAAGCAACCAAATAAAGAGCGTAAATTATATTTTTTTTAAAGGATTGTGTTTGTTTTATTCGCGATAAGACTAACGGCTAAATTTTTTTTTATAAACTAGCGCGTTCAAGGGGTTAAGGTACCCTTAAAATGTTTGCACATAGCGCGGGCGAAGGAAATTTAGGGAGAAAAGAAGGATAGGTACTGATGTACGTTGGTTTTATATGTCTGAATGTTATAATGACTAGGAAATAGAGAGCTCGGCAGGGCATTCCACATGCGAGTTGTTCGGCTTAGGAACGAATTACGATATTTCAGAGCACGTCCGAAAGTGGACTTAGACTAGCGAGACGTGTGTTACGGTTTTTTTTTTTTTTATAATTTACGCGTGCCTAAGGGGTTATATGATACCCTTTTACTGTTGCCAGGGCGCGGGCGGAAACATAGAAGGAGGAGATAGGAAAGCATTGTTGTGATGTGGTGGTTTGAAACTCAGGTTTGTTTGGTTTCGATATTGGCTCTCCAGGGATGGGAGTCCGAATAGGACGGAGAGATTTTCTTCACTCGGAATGATTCCGGTTGTGAATTTTAACGGTTGATTTGTGTGCTTGAAAACCCTATAACAGACAAATCTACATGTCAGTGTTATGCCTTCACAGGCAGATTTTTCTGACTGAGTTCCAATTACACAAATGAAAACTTTGTCGTGGCTAGGATTCGAACCTTGACCCTCCGAGTGAGAAGCGATTGCTAGTACCACTACACCACGGCCACCCCTTAAAGGTTTGAAGGGGCGGAATGCTACTGGCGATTTCTATGGAGCACTGGTGGTGGAAATAGCGATAAAACAAACTGAGACACGAGACATTTCGTCGGTATTTGAGAGTGTCCATTGCTTGAGTAATATTGGTATCATCTATGAGTTTTATCGAACGGTTTTGAATCCGGTTTAGCAGATGCAGAGATGTTTTAGGCGCACCTGATCAGACGTTAACATTGTACAATACTCCAATTTCGGGCGGATAAACGCCTTACTATATATATTGAGGCCAGGTCAGAGGGAGTGAAATATTTCTTACATCGTTTGAGAAAGCCTAGACATTTCGCAGTATTTCTGCCGACATCGAATATGTGGTCATTCCAACGTACGAGGGTTGTCTGAAAAGTTTCCGACCGCAATGTAAAGATAGCGGCACTCGTCAATAAAAGCTAGTGGATGCTAGTTTTGCATCTTTTGGCAGTTACTTACCGAAGTTTCAGTTATTTTGGATGCGCAGTTTTTAGTTGACAGTCGTTTGAGCGAGTCAATGTGAGTGTTTTTTTGTGAAAATGGAAAAAATTGAGTATCGAGCTGTTATTTTGAAAGGCAATACGCCTACGCAAATCAAAAATGAGTTGGACTCTGTGTATGGGGACTCTACACCACCATTTCATTTACCACAGTGAAATGTTGGGAAGCTGAATTTAAACGTGGCCGTAAGATCTTGGGAGATGATGAACGTTCGGGACGTCCAAAAACTACAACCACTGACAACATTGCTAAAGTTCACCAAATGGTGTTAGACGACGGCCGAATTAAATTGAGAGAGATAGTAGAGGTTATGAAAATGTCCAAAGAACGTGTTTGTTACATATTAAATCAAGATTTAGGCATGAGAAAACTGTCCGGGCGTTGGGTGCCGCGTTTGCTTACGTTAGACCAAAAACGTGTTCGAATGAACATTTCCAACGCTCTGTTGGCGCAGTTTAGGTGCAATAAATTCAAGTTTTTGCGCCGATTAATTACTATAGATGAAACTTGGATACACCATACGCCCGAAACAAAAATTCTGTCAAAACAGTGGACTGCAAAGCGCGAGTCGGATCCAAAAAAAGCAAAAACTGTTTTTTCGGATGGGAAAGTGATGGCGACTGTTTTTTGGGATAGTAAAGGAGTTGTCTTAATCGATTATCTTCAAAAAGGAAAAACTATTACAGGAGCATACTACGCATCATTACTTGCCAAGCTGAAGGCAGAAATAGCGGAAAAACGGCCACATTTGCAGAAAAAGAAAATCCGTCATTACCATAGCGAAAATCCATGAATTACGGTTTAAACTGCTTGACCATCCGCCTTATTCACCAGATCTAGCCCCAAGCGACTTCTTTTTGTTGCCTCATCTAAAAACTGCGCTCGAAGGACAGAGATTTTCCTCAAATGAGGAGGCAATCACCTTCATGAACAATTATTTTGCAGAGAAAAACGCCAAGTACTATTTGGATGGGTTAGAGAGATGGGAACATCGCTGTGAGAAGTGTGTTGAGTTACAAGGAGACTATGTAGAAAAATAAAAAAAAAAAATTTGAGAAAAAATGTCGTGTATCACTGTTCGCTTGTTTTTCCGAAATTTTCCAGACAACCCCCGCAAGTTGTCATTGACACACATACCGAGAATGGACAATTTTTCGGTTTCGACGATGAAGTGCAATTCATGGACAATGGCTGGGTATTTAAATTCCGCTTTAACGACAGCAGACAGCATTGTGTTTTGGAAGCACTAAATTCCACTCTGTTGATAGTTCCCTAATTTGTTATGCTGTTGATATTGGAATTTAATGAGCTTAACATACGTTGCCGTTCCTGTTCTATAGCCGAAGAGCAGGGACGTGAGTCCGGAAACGAATATGAAAAGCAGAAAGTACTGTCATCAGCAAAGGAATATATTGGATTAGAAGTGGCAGACAAGAGATCATTGATAAAAATGAAAAAGAGTGTCGGAGACAGAACGGAGCCCTGGGGCACACCAGCATTTATTTTGTGAATATCAGACTTGAAACCATCCAAGACAATTTGAATTGAACGTTCCGAAAGGTAATTTCTAATCCATTGAAGAAGAGAGTCCCACAAGCGCGCATTTTCGACACAAGAGCCTGATGCCAAACTCTGTCAAATGCCTTAAAAATATCAAGTGTAACTATCTTGCTACGCTTTGGTTCCACTTTTCGGTGAGACATGCCATCAGATCACCAGTGGACCTGTTGCTACGAAAACCGTACTGCCGGTCATTAAGAAGTTTTCGTGTTTCGAGATATTTCATTAGCTGACGGATTATCAGCGTTTCCATGACCTTTGAAAGAAGGGACGTAAGTGCAATAGGTCTGTAGGAAGAGAGAGAGGAAGATTCCCCTTTCTTAGGGACGGTGCTGGACAAATGCTGTTTTCCATCTGCTCGGAAAGAGTCCTAAGGAGTAGGATTGACAAAAAAGCTTACGCAGTGGTTTTGCCAGCGAGGAAGAACACCTCTTCAGAAGGAGGGGAGATATACCATCTGGATCAGCGGATTTGTGAATGTTAGGATCTTTAAGAATTCTTGCTACTACACGAGTGCGAAAGTGGATTTCTCCCATTGAAGATTCGACGCACTCAAGTGTAGGCTGAGACAAAGCTCAATCGGGGAGTGTTGAGCTGGCCGCAAACTGTGCAGCAAGCAGATTGGCCTTGTCCAAAGAGCTGACAGCTGGAAACAGCGAAGTTTCATTACCAAAATAAAATTGAACTGCAATTTCCGACGCACATTGTGGAATGATTCAACAGGGTGTTATCGTTGAATTTAAGCCTGGCGTGCTTCCCGCCGCTTACCTCATGACCTTTTAATTGTTTTTATTAACTTATGCTAGATATGTGGCCGGATAATAACTTCTTAAATACCACGGTCGAGGGTAACAATGAAATATGTCGCCGTGCCATTTGAACGCGCAAAGTCTGTTTCCTAAGCTTGTTTAAGAATGGTGTAGGATATGAGGTGGTCATTATTAATGCGTACGGGTTTTTTCCTGGGAGACAGAATAGGTAGATCTGATGGAGGGTTGCATTATTCTTAATGGATCTATTTACCTACCGAACAAATATATTAATACGTCTTCGATATTTTCTGTGTTAGAATCTAATTCAAATCAGTATCAAAAAGTTTTACTAGGTAGTGATTTAAATAACAACCTTTTCGTTAACAATGATATCACTGACGGTATCAATTTGTTCCTAGCCAATACAAGTAATGTTACACACTTTTCTGGAGTAACGAGTGCTCTTTTAGAGGTTTTCTTTGTGAATAATCCCAATGACACCCTTTTGTATGACCAGTTGCCCGCATCTGTTTTTTTTAGGCGTGGCCTAGTTTTTCCGACCTTCGAATTTTCATTTGAGTGTACAGTTACAACCCTCGTATTCAGAGATTTTAGCACCATTAATTATCACCAACTGGAGCTGAATACGCGGAATATTGATTGAGATCTTGTGTATTTTCTTCTTTCCCCTAGTGAACAAGTTGAGTTCTTAAATAAAAAATACATGTACTCTTTTTAATAATCTTGTTCCTCTAAAAACTTAACGTATCAACTTTGCCCAATCTTCCTGTTTTACACCCGAAATGAGAGCAATCATTTAGAAAGGCTATAGCTGTACGAGTAAAATTGCGGTAATTAAAGTTGTAGACAATATCAGGGGCTCATTGGATGAAGACAAAATATCTTTTTCGATTCCTCGAAAGCATTCAACACAATTAACCACATTAACATCTGCAACAAACTGCTGACATTGTTTGGCTTTTCGAACTCAGCAACAAATACCATCTCATCTAAAGCCTAGAAAGCAAGCTATCTCAGTGGGGCAAAAATCGTCTGACTTTATGTATTGTATTATACAATACTAGAGGAGTTCCACAGGGCTGCATTCTGGGTCCTCCTCTCTTCTCGCTTTACATAAATTAAGTTCACACTGTTCTGATCTATTCAAATGTCCAACTCTATCAAAGTTCCCCTCTTGGTATGATAGAGGACTGTACAAACGCCTTAAACATTGACTTGGAGCGTATATCAAGTTGCACTTTTTCTAAACCCCCTCAAATTAAAGTTGAATCCACAGCGGGAATACATGTCATGCAAGATTTGCTATTAATGCAACACATTAACGAGTCCGGAGCCACATCTCTTTTTTTCGCAGATGAAAGCGCCATTGTAAGCATCGACGCACAATGGGGCAGAAGACCCCTTTAACTGGCAGAAATTCAGATTATAAAGTTGATCTTTTTCTTGAAGTTACGTTTAATTTCTCTTCGAAATATAATAGAGAATAAGAAATAAAAAAAGAGAAAATTCATTAAGATCTCGTGATCTCCAGTAAATCGTCACAAGTGGAGCATTTGTTTATTTTTTGATTCGAGTGCAGACGTATTTTTCGTGTCTTGACTAGTGTTACTAAATTGTCTGTTAATTTTCATCCGTTACTTCAATCTCAATAATTTTTTTTGTCATAGAATCAGGGAGCTCAGGTTGGTTGTTTAATGTTTATTTATATATAAAAATTATGTTTTTTGTTATTTTAGTTGTAAGTTAAATATAGAAAAAGTGTCAAAAAAAAGTGTATTTTTACATACGAGGGGCGTTCAACATATTCTCGGTATCGGGGTGAAGCTGTGGTTGTATATATAAATTGACTTATTTATCAAGTAACACTATTATTTTTGGTGCATTCATGTAAAATTTCATATAAATGTGATTATTAATTCGCGTTTTATCTCTAGTTAAACAGAATCATAATGGCAACTGAGACGATGATGGTGAAAATTGCGCATCGCGCTGTAATTAAATTTCTCACTAAGCAAGGAAAAAGTCAAAAAACTATTCATGAAGAGATGGTGGCTGTTTACCAGGGTTCCGCACCTGCATTATCAACTGTGCAAAAGTGGTCAAGTGAGTTCAAGAGAGGCAGAGAGAGCATTGAAGACGACCACCGCTCCGGCGCCCCGGCTACTGCTTGTACGGGAGAAAGCATTAAAGAATTCGAAAAACTTGTTCTTGAGGATGCCCGAATAAAGGTGAAAATGATGACGGAGATCACCAAGCTTTCAATTGGTACCATTCACACCATTCTTCATGACCATCTTACCCTTTCAAAGGTCAGTGCAAGCTGGGTGCCACGAATGCTCACAGCGCCTCAGAAAAAAGTGAGAATCGCATGCTGTAGAGAGCTTTTGGAGATGTGTAGTGAGAACGCGGACGGAGTTATGGATCGAATTGTTACTGGGGACGAAACATGGGTCCACCACTATGACCCTGAAAGCAAACAAGAGTCCATGCAGTGGCATAAAAAAGGAACAGACCCCCCGAAGAAGTTCAAAGTCACTCCGTCTGCCGGGAAGCTCATGGCCACAGTTTTTTGGGACTCAAAGGGAATCTTGCTCATTGAGTACAAAAAAAAGGTGAAACCATCAACGCCACATCCTACGCTTCCACTTTGCATAATTTGCGGGAGGAAATTAAAAAGAAAAGACGGGGTAAACTCGCAGCGGGTGTGTTGCTTCTTCATGACAACGCTCCTGTTCACACGGCGCGAGTTTCCAAGGCTGCTGCGCGAGATTGTGGTTTCGAAGAAATCCAACACCCACCCTATAGTCCAGACCTTGCTCAAGTCGGTATTTTGCAGAGAAAGAGGAAATTTATTTTTTTGAGGGTTTAAAAAAGCTTATCTTAAGATGTAACAAATGCATTGATGTTAGGGGAGATTATATTGAAAAATAAAAACAATTTAAATTGAATTCGCATTTTCCTTCATATCGATACCGAGCATATATTGAACGCCCCTCGTACTATACAACTGAATTCCGTAAACTATTTGTTTGGCTTAGCCGTGAGATGCCGTAAAGTTTTAAATGTCATTTAGTTATGTGTTTTTTCTTTTCTCAGAACATGTACAAGTTTCTTGCTCCAATCTGCTCCCCTCCGTGAAAAAAATTAATTTTTTTTTTTTAATTTACATTATGATAACTTCTTAGGTCGAACAACTTCCAAAACCTTGACTATTACAAGACAAGAACTCTTTAATCTAATGAAGAATTCGGATTGCGTAGGACTGGATAGCTAAATCGAGTTTTAAGGCAAGCAGTTAAAAACCGGGCTAATTGCAGTGCGCCTTTTGAACATGATTTCAATAAAAAAAATTTCAGATTTTAAAGCGAAATTCAAATCGCGTGAGGAGAGAGCTTGGCGCATTGAAGCATGATTCTTAAAAAAAAACAATTACGCTTGGCTTAAAACATCTGTTTTGTCCACCTACAAATACCCTATAAATTCAAAACGAGGTCGCCCAAACATGTCTTTTGAAGAAGGATCAGAAAGAACGAAACGACAAAAAACGGAACAGTTGAGGAGATCGACAACTCTTTCTGAGTTGGCATATGCTTTTGAAATGAGTTTGAGAGCATCTGGATATTGCAAAATTAATTCTGGAAAATAACACCGTTCCAAATCATGCTGAAAAGTGTATGAAGGCCTTAAATGAGTCTACTGAATCAACTTCAATGACTGGAGAAGAAGCATTGGCATTGATTATTGAGGCAAATCTCTCTCGATTCCAGTATGAAATAATAAGATCAAAAGCTCCAAAAATATTTCCGTCGCACAAAGTTGTTCAAGAGTGTAGAAAAAAATATTACCCTGAACCTGAAAAAATGTGCATTTCAGAGACTTCTGTTGACACTGATCTGCAAAACTTACTCAACTTAACAGTTGAATGTTTGATTACTGTTCAAAAAGAGGTTATTGCTTTGCTAAAGCCCGAAGAATTACAAAATACTCGTATATACTTATACTCTAAATGGGACTTTGATGGTAGCTCTGGTCACAGTTTATAGAAGCAAACTTTTCATGGCTCGGATGGAGACGACTCAGCTGTTTTTATTACATGTCTTGTTCCCTTTCGTTTAGTTCCTGGTGTGAAAATAATGTTGCAGATTCCTTGTTCAAGTTCAACCCGATATTGTAGACCACTTAAAATTGAATTTATTAGAGAATGCTTTGCAGTTGCTGAAAAGCAAAAACTTGATGATCAAATTAAGTACCTCCAGCCTAGCATTGTGCACCATGGTTGATGGAAAGGTGTGTAATGCTATTACCGAAAACTCTTCGACCCAAAAGTGCTATATTTGCGATGCCAAGTTAAAAGAATTTAATTCGGTTGGAGAAAGATAAAAAGGCCAGTTAAAAGTGAAGATCTGCAATTTGGATTATCTGTGTTATTGTGATCCGTTTTTTGAATGCCTTCTTCACCTTTCATATAATTTAAAAATAAAACAATGGCAAGCTAGAGGAGAAGAAAGTAAAAAAAATGTTTGCCAAAACAAAAGACGAAATTCAACGGCAATTTCGAAATAGTTTGGGCTTGAGTGTAGACAAACCCAAGCTGGGCTTTGGAAATTCCAATGACGGAAACACGGCAAGGAGATTCTTTGAAAATGCAGAAATAATCAAACAAGATTTGGGTTTGATTAAAAAAATGCACACGGTAATGATCGTTGTTTCATGCGGTCATGAAATTGATGTCCCGAAATTTAAAGCATTTGCCCATGGAACTGCTAAATATTTCGTAGAGAAGTATCCGTGGTACTATGTATATGCCACCAACCGTCCACAAATATTTGATCCATGGGAATGAGATAATTTCATCGGCTTTACTACCCATTGGTCAGTTAAGTGAAGAAGCGCAAGAGGTCCGCAATAAGGACTTTAAAAGATATAAGGAGTATCACTCCCGTAAGTAAAAATAGCCACGAAAACACGAATGCGGACATTTCAATTTTTGTCATCAGATCCGGTGTTAACAGATATGCAAAGGATTCCGAAAAAGAAAATGCAACATTTGCCGAAAGAAGCCGTAGATTTGCTCAGATCCGCATTTAACCCTTCCCAAATGAAAGTGGTTATGACATGACTTCATGAAAGTAATGAAGAATTGTAAATAAATATATGTATACCACCTTGATCAAAAAGTTCCCGCACCACACCACCGTGTGGCGCTCCCATTGTTCCGATTTGAGTTTTGTTTTTTGGTAAATCTGTTCTTGACATTCCCTCTAAATCTTAGCGTCATAGCTTAACATTTGCAAAAGTTACGTAGCCAAGAGTACATCTATCTCTGTGTGTGTTGGCGATTTTTTACAATTTTAGAAATGGATTTAAATTTGCAACAACGAACTTGTATTAAATTTTGCGTAAAAAACGGATTTAATGGTGCGCGAACGTTGGAAATGTTGGAAAAGTGTTTCGGCAACGATTCTCTAAAACAAAAAACGGTCGTTTATCAGCGGCACGAGCGGTTCAAAAGTCGTCGTGAGTCAATCGAAGATGATGAACGCAGTGGCAGACCATCGATATCGAAAACTGACGAAAACATTGATGAAGTACTCGTAAAAGAAATGTTGGTCAATAACCGCAAATTAACCATCAGAGAGATAGCGGAGGACTTGAACATTGCCTATGGATCCGTCCAAGACATTTTGGTTAATGATTTGGGTTTCCGTCGTGTAGCAGCAAAGTTGGTGTCAAAAGACCTCAATTTCATGCAAAAAAGAGACCGTGTTGGCGTCGCAAAAGAGATGATTTGCGAGGCTGAATCCGATCCCACATTTATCAAAAGGATCATTACTGGAGACGAGACGTGGGTTTATGAGTACGACACGCAATCCAGACATCAAGCAAGTGAATGGCGTTCATCAAATGAGCCGAGACCAAAAAAACCACGTCGTTTTCAGTTAGAAAAGAAGGCAATGCTCACGGTTTTCATAGATTACAACGGTGTAGTTCATCATGAATTTTTGCCAGAAGGCCAGGCAGTAAACAAAGAGTATTATTTGGGCGTTATGGGACGTTTGCGTGAAGCAATTCGCCGAAAGAGACCAGAATTGTGGGCAGAAAACTCGTGGATTTTACATTATGATAACGCACCGTCGCACAGTGCCATCATTATTTGTAATTTTTTGACGAAAAATGCAAAAAATACCATCCAACAGCCACCTTATTTGTTCTTTATTTAGCAAAATGTATTTCACTTAATTAAGCTTATTCATATGTTACATGCGATAAAAAACATTATTTTAAAAAAGTGAACGTTTAAGGGGGCGTGGCAAAAAATAACATTAGCACCAAGAGTAATGCGAAATTTCAAGTTCCTAACTTTGCTAGTTGATTTAATGCCAAGTTTTAAGGCATTATGCCCCACTGTACGACGTGACAGCCCTTTAGGCAATTCATAATAATTGGATAAAGGCGCTAGAAGATAACGGGTTACGAATGAATCGTGTCAAGTTCCGTCATCTGTCATCGTGCCAAAGTGCGTACAATTTTGTGACAAAAAGATGCCGCTTAAACTTACAGTTTTGTTATATACGACAATCGTTTGTGCGGTTTTAACACATGCATCGCAGTGTTGGATGATGTATAAAAATATATAAAGGGAAAATGACAACTACGGAAATGAAAATATTACGAATGTCAGCGGGTGTAACAAAATGTTATTTTATAAGTAGTACACAAATCCGCGGAAGTCTCTACATTAAGAAACCGATAGTAGAGGAACTTCAGCCTGAAAAAATAATTGGAACATACAAATGTGATAACATCAGTAAACTCCTGGCCTCACAAACAACGTGATTTAAAATAGATTGGTTTATGGAATCGTTCTAAGATCTGCAAATTTTGTCAAACTCACAAGTGACGCAGTAGCAATGCAGATATGTAATGTGGAAGAAATATGTAACATTAGATGTAATTATTCGTGTTACATATTTAAACGTTTAATAGAAGATGAAGAACAGGAAGCAAAATTATAGAGAACTAACAACTTAATGAAACAAATATTGCTGATCAAACCTCAGATTTAAATGCAATTTTTAACAGATTGGGTACCAAGCCCTTTCTGTAGCATACTATATTCACTATTCGATTTATACCTTCATTAAAACATCAAAATAGGACAAGTTTTATATTCTTCTACGGTTTTTATCATTGAATGGCAAAGCCCTTTAAGCTTTCTGCTGACCCCTAATGAAAATTATATACACATGCCCTTCTTAAAGAATGCCTAGAACATACGCAATATGTATACAGTAAAACCTGCTAATCGAGACACTCTATAATCGGACCACCTCCTATTCGGACCGCATGTTATGCATTCCCTGCAGTTTTTCATATAAATTTCCCTCTATAATCGGGACACCTGCTAATCGGACCATTGCACCGCATTTCGTTTTTTTTTCGAATTATTGTTACCGCCAAGTTTATAACGCTTTGTTTTACATATTTGGAGATTTCCCTAATTTTAACTTTCGTTAGTTGGCAAATGAAACAATTCGAATTTTTTATGTTGGTTATAGGCAGAGGTTCTTCAGTCAGTGCTTTGTTAAAGTGATTGTTTTTGATTTTCAATAAAGTGATACGTTTTTAAAAAA
Organism: Volucella zonaria; assembly: GCA_963966105.1. NCBI lineage: Eukaryota > Metazoa > Arthropoda > Insecta > Diptera > Syrphidae > Volucella > Volucella zonaria. The sequence continues at coordinate 86,194,884 of OZ014530.1, read as the reverse complement.
GTTAAAGTAAAATAAGTAAACGAAATTACAGTGAGCTTGATCTGGAAAAAAAGAAAGGTTGTTTTTTTTTAGAATTTGCGCGCTCTCAAGGGATTATTTTTTTTAGTACCCATAAAATGTTTGCACACAGCGCGGGCGAAGGAAAATCAGGGAGGATGCAAAGAGAGGTACCGGCGAGCAGAGACGTGAGTCCGGGAACGAATATGAAAAGCAGAGAGTACTGTCGTCAGCAAAGGAGTATATTGGATTAGAGGTAGCGGACAAAAGATCGTTGATGAAAATTAAAAAGAGTGTCGGAGACAGACGGAGCCCTGGGGCACACCAGCATTTATTTTGTGAATATCAGACTTGAAACCATCCAAGACAACTTGAATTGAACGAATTGAACAAATGCCTTAGAAATATCAAGTGCAACTATCTTGCTTTCACCAGAATGATGTACGCTTTGGTTCCACTTTTCGGTTCCATTGGACCTGTTGCTACGAAAACCGTACTGCCGGTCATGAAGAAGTTTTCGTGTTTCGAGATATGACGGATTATCAGCGTTTCCATGACCTTGGAAAGAAGGGACGTAAGTGCAATGGGTCTGTAGGAAGAGAGAGAGGAAGATTCGCCTTTCTTAGGGACGGGCTGAACAAATGCTCTTTTCCATCTGCTCGGAAAGAGTCCTAAAGAGTAGGATTGATGAAAAAGCTTACGCAGTGGTTTTGCCAGCGAGGAAGAACACCTCTTCAGAAGGAGGGGAGATATATGTACCATCTGGATCAGCGGATTTGTGAATGTTAAGATCTTTAAGAACTCTTGCTACTACACGAGTGCGAAGTGCACTCAAGTGTGGGCGGAGACAAAGCACAATCTGGGAGTGTTGAACTGGCCGCAAAGTGTGCAGCAAGCAGATTGGCCCTGTCCAAAGAGCTGACAGCTGGATTGTCATTGTAAATGAGCGTTGGGATGGAGGATGAGGCAGAATTTCTAATATTTTTGACGAACGACCAACAATTTTTACTACCTTTGGGACCTTGCCTCAGTTTTTGGTCGTATTGGAATTTTACACGTTTAAGAAAGGCGTTGCAGTAATTTCTGGCTCGTTTAATTTTTTATCGATTTTCCTCAGTTGGGCTGGTCTTGAAGGATCGACAAAACTTTTCTCTAACCCTGACAGCCTCTTTACAGCTCGAGTCGTACCATGCCTTTTCTTTTGGTCTGATACTCTTCATCCGATGAGGGATAAAGTTTCACATTCCAAAGAGAATGGTGTCTGTGATCATATCAGCAGCGGCATCCACGTCGTTATCCGGGAAACATAACGACCAATTAAAATTCCTAAAGAAGCTGTTAAGACCGCTCCAGTTGGCTTTCTCGTATTGCCACACGGTTCTTTTAGGAATCTTTTCTCTAACTGTGTGGTCGGTGTACGAGAAATTAGCTGATATGACACAATGGTCCGATGAGACTAGAGGGGAGAGCACATCAACGGTGCACTTATCAGGGTGAGAAGTTAGAAACAAGTCCAGGGTGTTGGCGGTACTGTCAACGTCTGGTATTCGTGTGGGCTCATTTACAAGCTGGGCTAAGTTATTTTCCGCAGCGAAGATCTCAATACACCGTCCTTCAGGCGTTGTTTGTCCAGAATGTCGAAGCCACCCAGAATTGTGTATATTGAAATCGCCCGTAATAACGATTTCAGTATGAGGATACAGGGATACAATTCGTTGAATGGAGTCAGACAGCGCATCAAACTCGTTAAAAGTCGAATTGCTGTCCAGTTTGGGGCTTCTGTAAATAAAGCAGTAGTGGATAATTTGCTTACGGAGATGGAATTTTAACCACATGAAATTGAATTCCGGATTGGAACAGGGACTACATTGTGGTGGAATTTGGTAAGCTACATCACTACGCACATAAATGGCGAGACCGCGGTGAGAAAAGAATAATGGCACTAGTTCGTAGCCAGATAGCTTCAGATCAGAGTGATCTGAGAGGTGTGGGCTGGGATCTACCTGTGTTTCGCTAAGTGCCAAAACAGCTGGTGTGTGTTTGCAGACGTGGACGTACGCAGAAAAGTGATTACTTTTTGGCCCGCATATATTGGCAATATCCTCTCTGAATTCCCGAGTCATTATAACGAAAGACAAACACAAACACCGACGTTGCTAAGCGCAGATGTGAAGTACAAATTCAGAGTTGGTTGTAGGTGTTATGCCTTTACAACAATACGAAACAGCACACCAACAAAATTCATACCCACAGCCCGCTGTCCATCGGTTGTTACATACACTTCGTCACTGCACGCGCTGTATGACAATGTAATATAGCAACAGCAGTGACCGAGTGTTTTGCCCGCATATTACACAATGCACTTGTGCGTGTGCACTTGTCGATGGTCAGCTCGGCACCATCGTGCCGAAGATGATCATTTGTGTTAGAGAGATCTTGCAAAGAAATTTAATTGCAGCAAATCTCAGATCCAAAGAACTTTGAGCGCGAAGGAGAATATCAAATTGTCATTTGAAAAATTCGTTGGCTTGAAAAGAAAACGTATTAAATCTTGTGTATCTTTTGCCGAAATTGATGTTTTGATATTCAAATGGTTTGCTTAGCTAGACAAAAGAATGTGCCAATATCTGGTACAATTCTCCAAGCAAAAGCACTGGCTATAGCAACGAATCTTAAAATTGAAAATTTTACTGCTTCTAATGGATGGCTTGAGGCATTTAAGAAGCGACATTACATTGTGTTTAAAATTCGTGGAGAAGGCGAAAAAAAACATTTTTAACTTGGATGGAACCGCGCTATTTTTTAAAGCAACACCTTCAAAGTCACTCCTACTCAAAAATGAAAGATGCAGTGGTGGCAAGCTTTCAAAGGAAAGATTGACAGTAGCATTGCTTTGCAGCGCAGTCGGGGAAAAAAACCAGTAATGGTCATTGGTAATTAAATTTTGTGTGGTCAATTTTTATAACTTTAGTTAGCGAACGCGGTCCTTAACCAACAGGAAGAGCTGCTAAACCCAGAGCTTTTAAAAACAGAAACATCGAAAAAGCATTGGGAATAACCTGGAGGAGCAACAAGACTGCTTGGATGAACTCTACTTTGTTTCAAGACTGGCTAACCATTTTTGACAAAAAAATGCAAAAGCAAAGTTCTCCTTTTTGCAGACAATGCGCCATCACATGTAAGTGGATTAAAAAAAACATCGAGCTGAAGTTTTTTCGAAGTTTACAACTTCGCATCTACAGCCATTTGATCAACGCATCATAAAAAGTTTGAAGTCTCATTATAGAAAATACCTTATGCAGTGCTTGATTTTATGCATAGACGAGGCCAATAAAATATCGGAGTTATCAGCTAAAATTAATGTGTTAGACGCTTGCAGCTGGCAAAAAAATGCATGGGGAGACGTTACTCTAATAACCATTTTAAATTGTTTTAAAAAATGTGGGTTTTTCGAGGAAGAGGACAACAATGTGGTTGCTGAGGAGGTAATACCCGAACCCGCGGTGCCAGAAGATTTTTTGACTGTGGACGATAATGTTGCGACATGTCGGAAAATTTGGAAAATGAATTTTTAAACTTCATTCAACCAGCACCTTCTGATACTGATGAGGGACATACCTGCGCCGATTCTCCTTCAGAGGGAGAAATGGAAGCAGTTCCAGGTCCTATTTCATACAAAGAGGCCTTTTTGCATCTGAACATTTTGAAGGATTTTTCATTCGAAAATGGTTTGGACGAAATATGGACATGTTTAAACAGTTGTTCTCAAAAATCATTGACAAGTTTCTAAGACAGATTAAAATGTAAGAAGAATGCACATATGAAAAAAAATTGAATGTTCAATGTAATTATGTACATAATCAAAATTTGTTTAACAAAAAAATTAAATTAAATATGGTATGTACATGCATACATATTAAAACAATTCCCTCTCTTTTAATTCTTAATCAAAGTTAAATTCAAATATTTTTTCTGGAAATTTATAGGTATATGAACTTGCAGTAATTTTTTTATGTACATCGTACATATGTACGATTATAATACTTCACTCTTAACGGAGATGCATGCATGAGGAAAAAACCTTTGTAAGTGGACCGGTCCAATTAAAAAGGAACCTCTACAATCGGACCACCTACTAATCGGACCACCTACTAATCGGACCACCTACTAATCGGACCACCTACTAATCGGACCACCTACTAATCGGACCACCTACTAATCGGACCACTTTTATTCGGTCCCAAGGGTGGTCCAATTTGTCAGGTTTTACTGTACTTAAATATGAAAATAAATGAATAACAATATATATATATATAAATTTACATACATCAAGTCGTGCTCGATCCTCAAGGTCTTGCTTACGTTTAACCTCCTCTAGTTTTGGAATTAGCAATGCAACCAGTTCCGATTCTTTAAGTGGACGATGTTCATTCGAATGCAGCCGTTGTGTACGCGGGATGACCTTTAAGAAAAAAAAAAAGAAAGTTTTAAGTGTACAAATAAACCACCAAGCTACCGATAGCCTACTTGAAAAGTATTGGTTTCCTTATTGGCCAAAGCACTTTGCCGAATCGCTTTACTTTCCGACGAATTGTGTCTTCTTTGTATGTAAGGGCGACCATCCCTATAATATATAAAAACAGTGCAACAAATGAAAATGTTGAATGATAATAAATGCTAGGTACTTTAAAACTACACTCTCTAAATGGATTTACAAAAAAAGACTTTCTTTTTGTAAAGAGGCTTGTGCAAGAATACTTACATCGAACAACTGGAAAGTGACATCGTATCGGAATCGGTTCGGCCGCCGGAACTTACGCTTGCCCTTTCAGAGTCTACCCTCGAGTTAGGCATAAAGGAGGTGCTTGGAGTTGCTGTATACACATAACCATGGGCTCTACATGCAGGAATTTTTCAGAATAATTTGATCGGGATTTTAATTGGAAAAGGATGAGTGGATGAATTTGTTTGTCCATGCATTTCCATATATATACGATTAAATAAATGCATTTTTATTCATTATTTTTTTTTTGTTGCACACAAAAACAAAATACACGCCAAATCGCATTCATTATACATAATTGACAGGTGTGATGTGATGTGAATGTTGTGCAGGTAAATGCATATTGTTTTTTGTTTGTTCGTGTACAGACATAAGAACATAAAAAAAGGAAAGAGAAAATATATAAATAAATTAAAATTAAAATAAACAAAATTAATAGAAAAAGATTTAAAGTATAATATTAAAGTTAAAGAAATTTGCTTTGCTTTTTGAACATATAACTGGCTTACAAACGAACTTCACTTTAAGGCATATTTCAACGTTTGTTCGATTGCTTAGTTATGAACAACACTTATATTTTATTAAGATAAGGATGCAAGCATTGCGGACCGTTTAAAAAAAATTCACTCTAGTTTAAGTATAAGTGATGTTAACATTTTAACAACCCTAAGAAAGAAAAAATCTACTGATTTACACCTTTATAAAGGATGCAATACAATCTGTTATCTAGTGGTTTCAGCAAGAAATCAACGAATTGAACAATTTTCTTTTGTGTCCTAGTGGTTTTAATGGAAAACCACTTTTTCACGTTTAGTCCTGTCGATTCGTAGAACATCGGACAATTTTTTTGAGTGCAGCAAGTTTGTATTTTGTGATAAGCGGGGATCATAGTCACTTACTTGTCGACACAAAAAGTGAGTGAAGAGTCGAATAAGAAAAAGTGTTAGTTTTGAATTTTGGATTAAAATGATAGGTAAGTTTTGCAGTATTTTAAGTTATTTCCACATTCTATACTGAACTTTATAAGTTATGAGTTAACTTTTTATTGTTTTATGGATCTCGTATACTTTATAATTGTGGTTAGCCTATGAAACCACCGAAACCTCCTAACCGATACCAATTTTTTTTTTTTAATTTTTTCTTAGCTGGAACGCGGAAGAGAGGTTTACGCCAATTAACGGATGATGAGATTCTCGATATGCTAGAGGACATTCCATCAGATCAAGAGTTTGATAGTGGAGATGTTAACGAGAAAATGATCAAGATGAGACAGTGTTGCTGCAAACTGAAGTTTATATCGTTCCACTCTTCTGAATCTGATTGGGACTAAGAGTTTGAAATTTCACTAGAGGTAATAAGAGCTAGACAATGGGACTGCTTTACATCTTGGACAAATGATAATGTACAGTGCTGTGAAAAAAATATAGACTCAAACCAAAATTTAAATTTTTTTTTAAACTTTTTTTTAATTTTTTTTTGCCCTAAAATATTGCCAAACAATACCAATTCAGGGAAAACACTTTAATGGTATATTTCCCTTTTTAACCAAAAAAACCACGTCGTTTTCAGTCAAAAAAGAAGGAAATGCTCACGGTTTTCATGGATTACAACGGTGTAGTGCATCATGAATTTTTGCCGGAAGGGCGTTATGAGACGTTTGCGTGAAGCAATTCGCCGAAAGAGACCAGAATTATTGGCAGAAAACTCGTGGATTTTGCAACATGATTTCGCACCGTCGCACAGTGCCATCATTATTCGTAATTTTTTGACGAAAAATGCAACAAATACCATCCAACCGCCACCGAATTCACCTGATTTAGCTCCCTGTGACTTCTTTCTGTTCAATCGGGTCAAAAAACCACTATGGGAAACGCATTTCAGCAGCCGAGAGGAAGGAATGGAAAAATCGCAGGAAGCACTAATGGACATATCGAAAACCGAATACAAAAAATGTTTCGAGGATTGGATCAAGCGCTGGCATAAGTGTGCTGCAGTCGATGGGGATTACTCTGAAGGGGACAATATAGATTTAGATGAATAAACTTGTATTTCCAATTTTCTGTAGTATCAATGTAGTATTCACAGCGCAAAAATACGAGGGCGGGTCAATGACTTTTGGATTAAAACACAGATTTTTTGACAAAAAAATAATTTTATTTTTCAACGTAGTCTCCCTTGAGCTCTATACACTTTGTCCAACGCTTCTCCAATTTTTTTATCCCTTCCAAAAAAAATGATTTGTCGAGGTCCTCAAAATAGGCCTTTGTTTGCGAGATGACTTCACCATTGGAGTCAAATCTTTTTCCACCAAGCCATTTCTTCAGGTTTGGGAACAAGAAGTAGTCGCTCGGAGCCAAATCTGGAGAATAGGGTGGATGAGGGAGCAATTCATAGCCCAATTCATGGATTTTTGCCATGGCAACTGCACATGTGTGCACCCTTGCATTGTCTTGGTGGAAAAGAACTTTTTTCTTGGCCAAATGAGGTCGTTTTTTTTTTTCAAAACGTCATTGAATCGGTCCAATAAGTTGGCATAATATTCCCCATTGATTGTTCTTCCCTTTTGAAGGTTGTCAATGTGGATTATCCCGCGTGCATCCCAAAAAACAGTCGCCATAACTTTATTGGCTGACAAACCCACCTTGGCCTTCTTTGGCGCCGATTCACCCTTAGAAACCCACTGTTTTGACTGTTGTTTGTTCTCTGGTGTGTTGTGATGGATCCATGTTTTGTCCACGGTTACAAAACGGCGCAAAAACTCCTCCATATTGCGATTAAACAACGCCAAACCTTCCTGTGAAGTTGTTACACGATTGTGTTTGTGGTCGACTGTGAGCAAACGCGGCACCCATCTTGCGGAAAGCTTTCTCATGCCCAAGTGATCATTCAAAATTGAAACCACTGAGCCATGCGAGATCCCTACGGCTTCCACAATCTCTCGCACTTTCAATCTTCGGTCGGCCAACACCATATCGTGAATTTCGGGTGTAGAGACCTCAACTGGGCGTCCAGGACGTTCGGCATCTTCAGTGCTTGTACGGCCACAACGAAATTCAGTAAACCACTTTTTTACCATTGAAATCGATGGTGCAGAGTCCCCATAGTATTTATCAAGCTTAGCCTTGGTCTCGGTAATGGTTTTTTTTCGCAAGAAATAATGCTTAATAAGCACACGAAATTCACTTTTTTCCATTTTCTCCTCAAATTAGTGAGTAGTCTGATAAAAATAGCTGTCAAACACAAACTAACTGACGCAGCAAGTTTAAATTTTGACAGGAGTCAACTGACAGATGCCTGTTGACAGGAGCAGTGTTGCTGTTTCAGTAAAGAGGTCAGAAATTCACGGACTTATTGACCCGCCCTCGTACATGTTGAATGGCAAGGAGACTAAAAAATGAAATGCAATGATGCTTCGTATGACATATGCACATAATTATGTATATATAGGTACAAATATATAAGTGATGAAGGCAGAATCTTAAATATATAATAGATATTCAGTGGAGGAGCTATAACAATATATACCCACTTTTATGAACGTTCAAACATACTTAGACCCAAAGATATGTGCAATATAGTTAGCGCGTCACTCAACCTTGCAAAATTATCAAAGTTGAACGAAATTTATCCTTTTGCATTGGCTTTTGACCCTTCTTCTCACGTTTGTTGTTAAAACTATTTCCATATCGTGCCAGCCAACGACTGAGCAGTGACCTTTAGAAACAATATTTATGTGCAGTATATGCACATATGTATATGTAAAACTAGAATGCTAAACATCGCTTGTTATCTGGTGTAATTGTAAAGCGATTATAGATGTGATTTTTGCTCAAAAAGTGAATTATAAACCAAGTTTTATATTACATCTACGTCTACGAATTCCAAGCCAATACAACCGCCTTTTTTTAATTTTCAGGAATCATATAGGCATGTAAATAAGGATGGACAATTTTATGACTAGTTTTAGTATGCCTGAAAAAATCTCTTCTATCTTCTCTTAAACGCTGGCAACCAAAAGCGAGACTCAAGTAAGTGGACAACTATAATCAATTTGAATGATCATACCATTAAACAATTTATAGCGACATTCTACCTGTACAGTGGTGGACAAAATAGTGACAATTCAATACTCAATTCATATTTTTTTTTAATTCATTTGCTTTAGCAAAGAAATGTCCGTAACATTGCACTCATTTATTCATTCAAAAATACTTGCCGCCAATGCGATCTTCGTTTGAGCAAACAAACGTACCGTTTGCTTAGGATAGAAAATAAAACTTTAATAGAACTTTGAAGAAAAGAAATTATATAATTGAATTTGTAATGGGCATAAATAAACACTGCACAATTGAAAAGAAGCTTCCTAAGAAACGATAAAAATCGAGAAGGCAAAAAAAAAAAGCAAACAACACCGAAAATAATTATTAGAAGCATGCTCCTTCTAATGAAATAGACACTGCGTTAAACGGCTCGGTCTGTAGTACCAGGCTAATGGAAGGTTGCTTTCATGGAAGAATAGCAAGAAAGATTTTTCATTTGAGCTCAGCGAATGTCAAACATAGAAAAGAATTTGAGAAATAGCAGCAACATGTTATGGTTCGATGAAGCTAAGATAAACCATTTGGGGCCTAATGCAAAATGTATGTACGACGGCTTTGTTCAGCATGAAAACAGTTAAGCAGAATCAACCTCCAAGGTTATTGTTCGCAGTTTGGCGTTGGTCTTCTGTTTTGGATTAAAGGCACCATGAATGCTATAGTGCACAGAGAAAAAATGCTGAATAACATGATACAATATGGGCAGTAATTTTACTAAAGTGGAAATATTAGCAGGATAATGACCCCATTAATTTTTTAACGCTTGTAAAATTCTGGTTTGAAAAAAATCACTTAAAAATTATGACGTGGCAGAAGGTTGAAGCAACTTGGAATGATATTTCAATTAAAATATGCAGAGCACTAATCAAATTTATGCCACGCAGATGTTCTTCTCTTCAAAAAAGCAATTGAGGTTAACAAAAAAGTGCTAGATATAATTTAAGTAACATTTCAATAGATTAAACATATTTTTGTCCTCATAATTTTTTCCAACTTTAGTACATGGTTGATATTCAGTATCAATATGAGGTACTCATTCCATGGTAAATTCCAGTTTGTATATAAGTTTTGACAACACCACCGAAAAACAGAGAATATAAAATCTACAGTCGGTAACTTCAGCGAATTATCCTTATAGGTAAATGTCAGTTTTTTTTTCCGAGATCTTTGAGAGCAACATTTATGGTGCAATGTTCTTTTATTGCAAATCTATCTACCTTTGCACCGAACCAGCATGGACTTCTTAAAGGCAGTTCAATAACTACCAACCTTATTGAGTTTGTCCATTAATCTACATTTCGACTATTAATGATGTTGTTAATATTATAAAGAGCTCCCACATATCTGTCTATGCCGATCATATGAAAATCTATAAACCAATTTCCAATTTTTCTGACTCTCAACCTTTACAAGATGATCTTAATAGATTCTCAACATGGTGCCATAAAAACTTAAAAAAATGCCAAGTCATCTCGTACTGCCGGAAGCGTTAAATACTTCTTGAACGAACCTACTATAAGCTATAATTTCAGTTACCTGGACTTGGGCGCTATCTGTGACCCAGAACTCAATTTGCGTTTGCCTTTGTTAAACGATGGTTCAAAGCGTTCTCTGACACTTACATCAAAAATCACTTTACATTACCACTGTCAGGCCACTTCTCGAATATGCTAGTCAGGTGGACCATATCTTACTATGAAATCTACATATATTCTACGTACAGAAGAGTGTCCAAGGCAGATTCCTATATTCGATCTGCGCAGGTTTCCATGGGCTGACCAACATAGCCTTCCTTCCCATGATGACCAAAAAAATTGCTGGATCTACTTTCTCTGGGAAAACGTCAGGTGAAGCTAATAGAACTCCCCATATGTTCGACTTCCCTGACAGCAGAAGTACCCTCAGAAACGCCCTCAATCATCAGCTCTCCCGACCCTGATCTTCCCCGTCCATTAGTTTTATTTTAAGACCAATTTGTATTAATCTCAATAAAGTCGTCCGGGATTCAGTCGGGCCTGCTAAATATACCCGTATATCTCCCCATTTTTAATGGAGAATCGGTTCATTATAAGTAGGTCATTTTAATATTTGTAACCGTCGAAAAGTTACTTCCCCGGAAATGAAGAAGAGTAAGTGTCTAACTTAGTAATACTGAAAGTTCCACCTGATTGAGATCTATTATGTATATATTATATATTCAAAATCTAAAACATTAAAAACAATCTTAAAAATTCATCAAATCTTCACTGTAAGACAACGGTTTTGGGCCTATATGCATTAGCATTACAACGGTGCTTTTATGTACAAACATATGAAGAACTATGATGATAACCGTCAGGGAGCCACGGCTTTAATTTCAATTAAAATTGCATTTAAAAGCATCAATTTGAAAACTTAAGGGGGTACTCTGGTCTAGAGGCACAAATTTTAGGTTTTTTTTTCAATTGTGATGAAAAAAAAATATATATTTTTACTAACGTATGTTTGTTAAATATTTATTTATCATTTAAGAATATACAAAACAATTTTACAAAACAAAAAAATTCAAAAGTGGTGGGTTGAAAAAAAAGGGTGCGTAATTATTTACACGATTTCAACTCTTCTATTCATCAGAAACAAAAAGAAAATATATATTATTAATTAATAGTAGTAGTATCCCCTGCCTCAGAAAAACAAAAAAGTTTTTTTTTGCGCAAAATGGCGACTGTTTAAAAAAATTTTTTTCCCATGTTTTTAGTTTTTAATTTTTAAAAATTGTGAGCAAAATTTGTTAAACAAAGTTTGGTAGAAGTCTTAGAGCGTTATTTAAAGAAGGTGTGTACCAAATTTTAAGTAAACCCGTTCAGTAGAACTTGAGATATCGTGTCAATAGAGTTGAAAAAAGTAGTTTCGAGAAAAACGTCTATTGTTCGGTTCGCTCCAGCAGGGCCGGCCTAGTTGCCGCGTCACTAAAGCAGCTATAACTCCGTAAATAATTGGAATCTTAAAATTTTCTTTCGAGGGTATATTCATAAAAGTATATACAGTGCTATGCAAAACATACCGGATTTTTCCTGAAAATTTTTCATTGAAGAATTCTAGGGGACAGGGATACAGCAATTAAACTTGTTTGGTAATTTAAGAAAACCTATTGAATAAGTTTACAAAAAGAAAAAAAAACAAGGCATTGCTATCATTATTTTTAGAGTTTTGCCAAAAACCGTAACTCAACTTAATGCCATGTCTGTGCATAGCATACCGGATTTTCAAAAGTACCGTATTTTCTTGCTCTTTAACTTGCTGATAGTGGTTTTGGCTGTCATTTGAAGTGAGTTATAGACTAAGCAAAACTTAAAATTTCAGGTGTCTCCAATTTGTTCACTAATAAAATGGCTAAAAATAAATAAATACAGTGGTGTGGTTAAAGGTAGTAGCGGATTTCAGGGCAGGGCTAAAACAAAAATCCATACCCTAAAAGTATAAAATGCCATCATCGACAGTGTGTGACATTATAAAAAAAGTTTCGGAATGGAAAACCGGTCGAAAAGATTCACTGTGGAGGACGTCCCAGAAAAACTACACTCCGAACCGATCGGCAAGTTAAGAAAATGATTATTAACGATGCTTTCTTTCCTTCAAGAAAGATTGTTAGTGAGTTCAATCTTTCAATTGAAGCAAGCACCGTACGCAGGCGTTTAAGAAAAGCTGGTTTTTGTTCTTTTCGACTAACGAAAAAGCCTCTCCTTACTGATAAGCATAGACAAAAAAGTTGCCATTTTATTCGTATAGTAAGTCTTTGATTACTTTGCTAACGCCAATCGTTTCCTAGACTGGAATTCGCGAGAAACCATTTGAATTGGTCAGCAACGAAGTGGAAAACTGTACTCTTTAGCGACCAATACATCAAATGGACAATTAAACGCATTTAATATTGATAACGAATCCAATCACGTACCAGAACTACGTGATTTCCTTAAGCGGGGGATAGATAAGAAAAAAACTTTAAAAACTTTGTTGCCACCGTAATTTACCAGTGTTTGGCTGAAGTCTAAAGTGAAAACTGCTGTTTATACGCTATAATATTCGAAATCTGAGAGCGGTCAAACACCGCCTATGGCTCTAACCTGTTTAAGAGTTAAAGAGGAAAGAATTTTACAGGCAATACTGTTGCCATAAGAACTATTATTGAACCAAAAATAATTGTAATCGAAACTTAAGTAATAGTTGACGGATGAGAGCATGCTCAGCGCGTGAAGTTTCAACATTTACCAAAAATAAAGTGAATATTTTCTACCGTAATGTCATGAGAAATTTATGCTTCTAAAGTAAAAGTAAGCTAGTTAATGTTCCATACATATCAAATATAATAAACAGTAAAAAGTACAAACAAAATTTAAAATTAAATCTACAAAACGTAAACAAAACTTAACACAATATTTATGTATGTAGAATAGGTACATATATTTCTTTCTTATCAACATATCTTATTTACAAAATGGGACATGAACTGATGAAAACGAACACAACGACTATCATCTAAGAAACACGAATATGCTGAATTTAGCAAAGTTAAAAAAAAAAAACTTACCCAGGAGGTCGAATTTCGAGTCTTCGTTTTTGTGTTGCCAATAAAAGATCCTTTGTCAGTCGCATTGGCATGTTAACAGACATTCGTCCATCTTCGACACGTAATTTCTCAAAATCATCACATATCGACAACTCTGAGTCCTCATGTAACGTAGGAAGAGTTGAGCTGCGCGGAAGAGTATCAGTTGCACTAACAGAACCACTTGAGCTAGCCGATGTTGAAGGACCATAGACACTACCGCTGGCGCTACAAGTTCCAGCTGCTGTACCACTTGTCCCGGACGCCAAAGCTGACATTGGGATAAGGGTTGGATTTTTTAAAACACCTCCTACCGCTCCACCATTTCCATTTCCTCCACCTCCACTGGCACTACTACTACTCCCACTAGTCGATGTAGCCCCACTAAAACGTTCTTGAACCGCTGACATTTGCTGAATATACTCAATGTACATGTCCGAACCCAGAAATGTCGGATAGATGCGTTCGTTAATTGTTTTTTCGACATCTTGTTGCAGGGGATCATAGATCTTTGGGCTAAGCGGGATATTATTTTTAAGGCCTGCTTTGATGGTGCTTCGCAGATCTTCCGTTATCGAGAGTTGACTCTTACGGAGAAATCTATAGAAAAAAAAACCAACTGAATAAATAAAACAATGATTTCAATTGTTTGATTTGAATGTTATTTGCCTGTATATTGCTCCAATGATTTGCTTAACTTTTTCTGGGTCTGTTTGTTGCTTTAGCCCTTCGCAGGCAAAGTAAAAGTTTAAGTGATCATTGTAAGCGGGAGCCTCCTCTTCGACGTACTTCTTAAACAATTCAACACCATCTCTATCTTCTAGGAGATATGACAGCCTTAGGGCCCAGTTTAAATACGATGGCGGGGAATTTTTTGAGCTTTCCGAGACCCCTTCGGTCATCTATACATACAAACAAAAAAAAAAAAAAATAAAAAGAAAAAAAAAATATATGTTGAACTTGAGTCTAATGGCATCACAACACTGGTACAAACCTTTTTAACGCGACTTTCTTCTCCGGGAACAGGTGGTCTTGGCCCACTACACTCATTATCTTCATATTTCTTCAAACCTGGCGTATGGCTCATGCCAAATTCTATCTAAACAGCACACAGCCCGATACAATGAGACGCGTAATATTTTCTTATTCTTGTTTCGATGAACGTTAGCAGTTTGATTTTATTTTTTTAAAGTTTACTAAAACGAGCTACTATTGTCCTACGATGACTGTCGGGAAATAACTATTTAATCTAAGAAATGCATTTGTTCATCTTTCAAATGTTATCTACTAAAATTGATTAAGGATTGCTTTTTAATGATTTCTAATTCCTTTCAACTACTGCTTCTTCTATCTTGGTTACGGTTGTAGAATTTTTTATGATTAATCACTTATCTTATAAACAAAATAATACATTGTAAGTTTTTCTTCTTTGTTTGGACATTTATAATTATAACTATTAGCAACAATTTCTTTTTGAATTATGTTTTTTATTTTTTAATTCACAATAAAAAAAATTTTGTCCAAAATGTTTGGACATGGAAGATTTTATCAAATATATTTACTTTTATTTTGGAAGGCATTCAGACAAGGCCTGTAAATAAAAAATAGAAATGGTGTTAGTTATAAAGAAATTATAAAAAAATTATTTAAAATAATATATAATTATATATTTTATAATTTGTTTTTTGTATATTTAAAAGCCACTAAGTTCTTAATCCAACAAAAGGGACAGGAAGAAAGTTATACTTTCACCACAAGAAAATCATCCAAACTGTAAACAAACGTTCGTACTTCAAGATCTTGGTGTCTACCCTATTAAAAGCTTCGCTGCCCCCAGAATATGGTGGTGGTATGGAAAATGCCATTTTTGGTTTTTATGATAGTTGACCTCTAGGATGTTAGTTTACTCAGTTCATATTTTTATGTTTTATGCTACGAATTTTGGATGGATTTGGGATTTCAAGCGCACACGTGTTCGTACAAGAATTTTTTTTATTATTATGGGATAAAGTAAAAAGTAGGTACTTAAAACATAATTTTAAATTCACAAAGACGAATGGTTTTTAATTTTTTGAGCATTCAGGACAAACTAACATATGCATTTGAGTTTTCCTCTATGATTTTTTTTAATAATTTTATTAATCTTGTGTACTAAACCAAGTCGTTTTGGATTTCTTGGAGTAAACTTTTTTTTCTGGCAGCAACACATGTAAGAAGCTGGTCTTGCCTGTCCACTCCTGACATAAATTCGTTATATTTGGCGATGACTTCGGGCTCCGGAGTGATTTGCCCACGTTTGTTTGCCACTGGAACCATGTTGTCCTCAAACTCTGCGGTGATATAAGTTACAGGATTCTTATCCTTCCATTTACCGATGTGAACACCTCCGCGGAACCTTAATTCGTTCTCGCGTTTCTTTACTGTTTTTTAAGTCACTTCCTTCGGATTCTCTTTCAAATCTTTGCGCAGTGTAATGGTACAGTAGGTCTTTTTATCTACCAACTGTTTCGCCAAACTGAAGCTGTCTATGTGGATTGCGTGGCCATGATGAAGCTTCTCCTATAGCAGTTGCAAAACAACTTTTCCAGCATGCACCTTTCCTGAAATTTCGCTGTCCTTACTGCCTGCATATACACGACACTTCAGAACTAGACCACCGGGTTCAGTAAGCAGAACCCGGTACAACTTGATACCATACTTGTGACGTTTGTTTTTTTATAAATTGGCGAAAATTCAACTAAACTTTCCACGACATCATGCTCTCGTCCAAGGACAACTCTTTCGAAGGATAATAACACATGGTCATTATGTTATTGAAATAGTCAATTGCACTGGGAATTTTATATAAAAGGTCGTTACTATCCTGCTCCTCCCTACTGAAATGCATACGTCACATTATGAGCAGAAATCTAATCCGACTCATTTGTTCATCGAAAACATGTATAGAAAACAGTCTGTCTATATTCCAATAATCCTGAAGTCGATTAAATCCAAGAAAAATCTTTAGTTCAGAGGTTGTCAATTCCTTCCACGCATTGAGCCTGGATCCTTCGGTCAGTCCGTACTGCAAAACTAGTCTTTTACGAGGGTAGGCCTAGATGTACCCGACCTGGGGTATAGATGGCGGATGTTGTTTGAAATGAATGACAATTGTAGGAAGTACCAACCTTACAAAGCTTAAATCTGAAGTTTGACAACGCTATGTATTTTAGTATTTGTTTGGTACCATCAATAGTGAACGCTCTCAATGAATTTTTAAAAATGAAAAAAATTGGAACTGGATTCTACTCTGGAGGAGTCTGCGCCTTCGTTTCAAACAATAAAATATTGGGTGGCAGAGTTTAAGCGAGACGGTACGAGTTGCCAAGACGAACATCGCAGTGGTCGACCAAATGAGGTGAGTTCACCAGGAATGTTGAAAAAAAACCCACAAAATGGTATTGGATGTACATCGCATGTTGACTGAACAATTCGACTTGAGAAAGCTGTGCGCAAGATGGGTGACGCGATTACTCACAATGGAACAAAAACAGCGTCGTGAGGTTGTTTCAATCGAGCGTTTGGCGAAGTTTCACAGCAATAAAGCCGAGTTTTTGCATCGATTCATAACCATAAAACTAAAGACTCAAAGGGGAGAATCGGCTCCAAAGAAGGCGAAGACAGTTCCATCTGCGGCCAAGGACATGGCATCAGGTTTTTGGGATCCGCGTGGGATAATTTTCATTGATTATCTTCAAAAAGAAAAAACAATCAACGGCGCGTATTATGCGAACTTATTGCAGCGTTTGAAACATCAAATCAAAAAACAAACGGGCACATCTGGCGAAGAAAAAAGTTTTGTTTCATCAAGACAATGCACCAGTTCACTCATTCGTCATCGCCATGGCCAAAATCGATGAGTTAAAGTTCGAATTGCTTTCTCATGCACCCTGTTCGCCAGATTTAGCCCCCTCGGATTATTTTCCATTTCCGCGGTGGAGTCTGCGGTTGATGGCTATTTTAAGGAGCTCGACAATTCTCACTATAAACAGGGTATCGAAGCTATTGAACATCGCTGGGAAAAGTGTATTGAACTAAGAGGAGACTACCTAGAGAAATAAACATATTTTTCCTTAATTTGTTTGTGTTTTCTTTGTTAGGTCGGGTACTTCTGGGACTAACCTCGTAGCTTGTACGTTTGTTTTTGTCCAAATTATTGTCAGAAGTTGTTCTTCAAAGAAAAAATAATATTGAAATAATCAATTGGCGTTAGTCCAGGATTTTCATAGACCTCATTCCGCTTGGTAAATGGAATTCCCTGCATATCGCTCGAAGCTGTCCACGAGGATGTATTATAGGTCCTCCTGCTGATGGTTCATTTGTTGATAATTCTCGTGAAACTTCAGGTTGTCCGGCAGAATAATGCGAGGATGGTGCAGGTGGTACTTCCTCACTATTTATCAATTAATCTAACTATCATTCTCTGATGAGGACGGCACAAAATCATCATTACTACCACTATCGAATAGCACATCTTCGATTTCACTGTCAGACAGTCTTGTAATATTCCTTCTTTCCCTCGAAGACCCTTCAACGCTTGCCATTTCTGCAGCACCAAAAAACAAAAGGACAGAAAAATGCATTACTTTGCAAGTCTTTTTACAATGTTTTAATAGAGCGCCAATACAAGCAAATGTGCAACGATCACTGCCAACTGCCAACTGAACCTTTACCACTTGCCATTTCCACGGCACCAAAAATCTTAAGTAACAAGCACGAAAACAAAAAAAAAACCAATGTGCAGTGCCAGTACAATTTCCATGTGTAATGACCATTGCCAACCGAGAAATAGGTCAAATAGATCAAACGAAGTCAGCCCGCACATACGCATGGGTGGCATCCGTGGTGCTGTTAAGAGGCTCAATGCCTTGTTCTCTTTAATTGTTCCTTTTTGATAGTGTTCGGTAATGGATAAAAGCAATATTAATAACACGAATTTGATAGGTCAAAAATCCCCTGTTGTCAAAAAATAGGCCTCTCAAGGTTCAAATTTTTTCCACTTGCTAGATGGTGGATATAAGAATACGTAAACACAATTTCATCAACCGATTAAGCGACCAAGCATTTAATATGACATATGGAGCGACAATATTAAGAAGTTACCAATATGTTTTATTCAGACGCGACTATGTTACTCAAAAAAGGTAGCCTACGAAAAACAAAAGATTGCTGTTGTCAATAACGCAAGATCATCCGCGGAGTTTTGGAGAGCGGTAAAGTACGTAAATGGACAAACAAATACAATCGCTACCATATTAAAAGCCCCACGTTTGAGAGAACACTTTCGCAGCCTACTCAACACCACACTTAGTTTCGCCTTATTCCAGTATGCATCCCCTCTTTTAACAAACGATTTTCTAGATGCACCATTTTCAATTTAAGAAGTACAGAAAGTAATCGATAATTCAAAAAGTAGAAAAGCGCCAGGAGAAGACCGTATTCCTTATGAATTTTATCAAAACTGTACTCCTGAATTCGTATATGCATTCACGGCGGAATACAACCGAATATATGAGTCGGCAAATATACTGGAGAGTTTTAAGAAAGCAATAATATATCCACTACATAAAAAAGGAGACTTCAACGATCCCAATAACTATAGGGATTCTCCTATAATCTTTTTTGAACACGTCACCTGAGCTTTTTTCTGTCCTAATGTATAACAGACTAGCTCAGTGGGTTAAAAGTAACGAGGTTTTATCAGAGTTTCAGGCAGGCTTCAGAGAAAACTATTCCAGTGTCGACCAAATATTTGTTCTTACTTATATTGCAGAAATTTATAAAAAGAGCCATAAAAAGTTGCACGCGTTTTTTGTTAACTTCCGAGCGGCATTTGACTCGAGATTACGTGAAGCACTATTTTACAAACTGTACAAAATTGCGATCTCAAGTAAAGTCATTCATACTCTAAGAGCAATGTATGAAAACAATGTTGCGTTTGTGTGAGGTGGAGAATCCATATCTGAAGAATTTACATCAACAACGGGTGTGCAGCAGGAGTGTATTTTGAGCGCATTACTATTTATATTGTTTATCAACGACATAACAGATGCAGGAGGCGGTGGAGGAATTAATGTTTGCAAAACGAAGATCCCGGCGCTGATGTATGCGGACGACATTGTCTTCCTTGCTGACACGGAAAAATGTAAGCAACTCATGATGAATATGCTCAGCGAATACTGTAAATGCTGGAACTTGCTTGTTAACCTAGAGAAGTCTAAGACAATGGTATTCAGAAATGGAGGCGGCAAAGTTATCAGATGCTAAACGAGCAATGCATTTCGAATAACTATGTGTCTAATAGTTCAAAATATATAGTAAGCTGTTTCGTGCAACCGCTACGTCAATACTGCTATATGGAGCTCAAGTTTGGGGATACCGTTATTTCTCAGCAGTAGAGATCTTCTTTCGATACTTTTTGAAGTGAATATTTCGTTTACCGTGTAGTACACCAAACTATAAGCTATATTTGGAAACTGGAATGCCTCCTTTATTCTTAGAGACTCTTAAATTACACTTTGACTATGTAGTGGATGGAAAAAGGTTGCCGAAAATCGTTTTTACATGCATTATTGCAACAGGAGCTATTTTCGTGAATGAGTGGCGGAATCTAGCGTCAGAGTGTGGCCTTAGCCTTGAAATTACAGCAAATTTGGAGCCTGATTTAATAAGAACTCAACTTGTATTTTTACTGAAAGAAACTGCTAAAAACTTGTATGACAAATTTGCGAATGAAGCCCAATCATCTCAGCACAGGATGTATTATAGTAAATTAAAATATCATCTGCAAGAAAGTACATATTTTTTAAATTCCTACTCGGCGGATAAAATAAGCAAAATATTTAAATTGAGAGGAGAGCTGATAAGTCTGAATTTTATACCACACTGCCCAGAACTACCAATCCTGTGCAATATGTGCAACTTAAACGTAAGAGAAAATATTTTTCATTTTATTGCCATCTGTCCCATATTAAAGGAATTCCGCTTACAATTCTTTGGTGCAAGCATCATAGATGAAGAAGAAGCAATCCGCATTTTGAATGGACAGCAAGGATGGGATTTATTGTGCAATTTTACACTGAATGCCCTTCGCCATAGAAGACGTATTATCGAGGAGGACTTTTAAATTACGATGGCGGGTCCGTGACTTTTTGAATTTCTGACCTCTTTACAGAAACAGCAACACTGCTCCTGTCAACAGGCATTTGTCAGTTGACTCCTGTCAAAATTTAAATTTGCTGCGTCAGTTAGTTTGTGTTTGACAGCTATTTTTATCAGACTACTCACTAATTTGAGGAGAAAATGGAAAAAAGTGAATTTCGTGTGCTTATTAAGCATTATTTCTTGCGAAAAAAAACCATTACCGAGACCAAGGCTAAGCTTGATAAATACTATGGGGACTCTGCACTATCGATTTCAATGGTAAAAAAGTGGTTTACTGAATTTCGTTGTGGCCGTACAAGCACTGAAGATGCCGAACGTCCTGGACGCCCAGTTGAGGTCTCTACACCCGAAACAATCGAAAAAATTCACGATATGGTGTTGGCCGACCGAAGATTGAAAGTGCGAGAGATTGTGGAAGCCGTAGGGATCTCGCATGGCTCAGTGGTTTCAATTTTGAATGATCACTTGGGCATGAGAAAGCTTTCCACAAGATGGGTGCCGCGTTTGCTCACAGTCGACCACAAACGCAATCGTGTAACAACTTCACAGGAAGGTTTGGCGTTATTTAATCGCAATATGGAGGAGTTTTTGCGCCGTTTTGTAACCGTGGACGAAACATGGATCCATCACAATACACCAGAGAACAAACAACAGTCAAAACAGTGGGTTTCTAAGGGTGAATCGGCGCCAAAGAAGGCCAAGGTGGGTTTGTCAGCCAATAAAGTTATGGCGACTGTTTTTTGGGATGCACGTGGGATAATCCACATTGACTACCTTCAAAAGGGAAGAAAAATCAATGGGGAATATTATGCCAACTTATTGGACCGATTCAATGACGATTTGAAAAAAAAACGACCTCATTTGGCCAAGAAAAAAGTTCTTTTCCACCAAGACAATGCAAGGGTGCACACATGTGCAGTTGTCATGGCAAAAATTCATGAATTGGGCTATGAATTGCTCCCTCATCCACCCTATTCTCCAGATTTGGCTCCGAGCGACTACTTCTTGTTCCCAAACCTGAAGAAATGGCTTGGTGGAAAAAGATTTGACTCCAATGATGAAGTCATCTCGCAAACAAAGGACCTCGACAAATCATTTTTTTTTGGAAGGGATAAAAAAATTGGAGAAGCGTTGGACAAAGTGTATAGAGCTCAAGGGAGACTATGTTGAAAAATAAAATTATTTTTTTATCAAAAAATCTGTGTTTTAATCCAAAAGTCACGGACTTATTGATCCACCCTCGTATATTTACATAATGGAGTTTATTTGTTTTCCTTTTTGTTTTTATTTATGTACTAATTTTATATGCCTAGTCTATTGATGTACAAATAATTGTCAATCTGGTAGATGACTACCAACCATGCCAAAAAAAAAGAGACTTAGAAATATTTAAAATGAAATAAAAGTCATTTATAACTAAATAACTAACTAGACGCGACTTTTTTCGTCTGGGAGTGTTTTACTTGTGTCAATTAATTTTCAGGCATAATATTCAAAATTGATACCCTACAAAGTTGGAAGCAGAGGACACTAATCACAGTTGGTTTTACTTTGCCGTAATGCATTTCCTGAAGACGTTTCAGGTTGCGGTGATACGTTATCAATTTTTAATTAGCATCAATTAAAAATAAAATTGAATGTGATTATTGAATTATGACCGATGAAAAACATTCAAATATGTATTATACTTTCATTTTAAAATCAAATGAAAAACAAACTACTTAAACGAAATATTTTCAATTAAATTACAAATATGTATTTATTTATTATTATCTTGAGTTTAGGAATAACAGAGTAAGGTCAATATTTGGTGCTCCCACCTTTGGATTTAAGTACATCTTTAATCCATTTCGGCATGCCCTCAATATGTTTTACTATCACGTCTTCGATAAGACGATTATGTTCTTCAACCTCAATCGGATTCAAATCCGGAGAATTACCAGGCCAAGGCAAGACTTCCAAATTCATGGAGTTGAGGCAGTTAAGGCTGGCTTTTGCCGTATGGCATGCAGATCCACCTTGCATAAAAACATATTCATCCTTGGCATAATTCAATGTACCCAAATACAGTAAAAGAATATTCTTCAGGACGTTCATTCTTTCATTCGTCAGAACTGGTTAGAGCACATTGTTTTTTCAATGGAAATATATTAGTCCAAGGCTTTCCATTGTTATGCAACTCATGCGAATATCTCTTGAAGTCTTCGTCACTGCTTCCAAACGGCATTCATATTTGACAAAAATTAAAACTCTTTCCTATAAAAATGTTAGTGGAATAGAAGGACTTACCTTACTCCAATAGTCACTCCCATAATTCCTGTAAAGCTCTTCTATTGCCGCATAGCTTTAATTAATTTCAGCTTCTTTTCTGGTCCTCTACACACCAAGGAATTTTCCTTACATCTTATAAGTAATGTTTTTAGCGAAATATTGATTCCCGATTCGTTTAAGCCGCTTAATATTGCTAGATATAGTGCGTAAAGTTCCAATAAGGCCTTCTGAATGATTTTCTGATCAGTTCTTGGTATAGTTTTTCTTTTTCCGTCGCAATTCAGTCTATTACTTGGAGGTGCTGATATTGTGCCTGTTGGTGGGCAGAGGGTTCTCGCTATTTTTACCACTGACGACTTCGGGATTTTAACAATTTTGGCTATTTGGGCATGGGTGGATTAACAAAGCAATGGCTTGTGCCTTCTTTTCGGTGGATATATCACTTTTTTTTACCCATATTGTAAACAGTTCAATAATTCACGTTTGTTATTAAAAACTCGTATTAGAATAAAGTTAAATTTATTTTAGTTAAACTTTCGATCAACTGACGACAACGCAATGAATAAAACAATACAAATAAAAACACTTCTGATTCGTTTTATATGGAGGCGTACGAGTACATTAATCATTTTGGGGATGCATTTTTTCTAAAACTTAAAACAGCACCTCCTTTTAGTTATCTAATTATATTTTATTGCTTTTTCTAAGAAAACAATTAAGATTTGTTAGAAATAAAGTAATACAAAGGCAAACCGTCGCCGTCAATGCAGAACAATTCGCTGATGCAGCAAAGTAAAAATAATTATATGTTCACTCAAGGACATTGAAGACATGACCAAGGAAATGAATTTGGATTCACTTTTTTCCGAAGCGCCACTGAATCCAAATGTCATATAATGTCTTGGGTAAACAGGTAAACAATACACTACAAACGGCTCAAACATCAGAAGAATTAAATATGGGCATACAAGAAAATCAAAGCTGTCGCAAACAAGCATATGGCTGGGAAAGCGACAGTGAAGACGATATTCCCTTAGCTGGGTTAAAAAAAAGATTGATTTAACAATTGTTGTATTTAAACTTAAATAAAATAAAAAAAAATCTCACGAATTGAAGTTTTTTTTTTTTTTGTAACGGAAGTAACGCGAGTTACCTTTTTTATGTAACGCGAGTTACCTTTTTTATATAACGCGAGTTACCACCTTAACTTTACATTATTGTCAAAAAAATGTTAGATATGTAACTTTTTTCATAAAGCCTAGTTTATTACATATTTTTTGCAAATTCTGTTATTGAACTATTAATGAACCATGCTGAATGTCGCAGAAATGTTCAATGGAACAACCTGCCAAAAACATACCGTCCAAATTTGTAACGCGAGTTACCGATAATTTGCATATAATATAATGCCTTTTTGCAAACAAACAAAATTTTTTTTCAAAATCTGTTTTTTATATATTTGTAATGGAACACTATTTACTTTTATACATTTTTTTTAATTATTTGCGGCCTTTAAAAAGATAATGTCAATCAAAAGGAAACCAATGCATCTGAATGTAACGCGAGTTACCATGGAATTACCCTTATGTATTTTGGTATTTTTTTTTCAATTAATAGGTATATTGCACAGACGATTTTTGAACTGAAGACTGTCAGTACCCCATTGCAGACTGGTCAACAGATTGTTTTAAGCTTCGAATTTCGGTCGGTTTAAAAAAAATGGACCTGTACACATAGTTTTCTTATCTTTTGTCCCTTCCTTGCTTTTCAACATTTTCATTTTCTTCTGATGCTTTTAACCTCAAATATTTTTTTTCAATTTTATCCTTTTATTTTTAGCTGATGACACTTGATTTTATCCGCTTTCCCTCCGATGCTAGTAACGACATTTACGACTTGTATGATAGATGTCTAAACGCTCAATACAATAAAAAACAAAAAACTAACACCATGATACAACGCTACTAGTTTAACTCGCCTGCGTAAAACTAGGTGTACGAGGCTTTTATGTATGTTCCAATTGCATTTTCATGTTTCGAAAATTGGCTTCCAAATTAGTAGTAGCATTCATTCCCATATCACACGGACTACGAGTACTTAACCAGCGTGGGTTCACCGAATGTTCATTTCTGAGAACGGATCTTATTGCTGATAAGGGTATATCATCTTCGCTGTCGTCGTCGTTACCGCAAACCAATCCAATATTTCCAGGAACATCAACTGACATTGTTTCGTTTTCCATGCTTTCGACGTCAACATCATCGTCATCTGTGTTATAATCGCCTACAGGTTGTATAATGGTAATGCCTACCGAGGATCGTCCATATCTTTCAATAGCAACTAAAGCACCAGCACGATTGTTGTAGCTTTTTCCGTAAAAGCTTGATGTCTAAAACCCATGCTGATACGAAATACAGTGAAATTCCCCCTCGCGGACACCCCTCTTACAGGAACACCTTCTTTGAACGGACACTTTCTCATGGTCCCGACCGACCCTGGTATAATTTGCATTGGGTTGGCGCCTTCTTCTCGATACACACGGGGGATTTAATGTTTATCTGACACAAAATTGAAAAAGGTGATATTATCAGTAGGTCTGTTCTAACCAAACTGCAAAAACTTAGTTATTGTTTTTTTTTCAGGGTCGCTAATACGATGCAAGGCAAGGGAAATAGCCGAGTCTCTTGGACATTCTACATTTAGTGCTTCTTCTGGTTGGTTAAAAAAATTTAGAATTCGGCACAACATAAGTTTTAAAGCGATCTCAGGAGAAGAAGCTTCGGTTGATGCTGAAGATGTTGTATCGTTTTGGGAAAAATGCCCTTCTTTAATTAAGCAATATTCACCAAGAGACGTCTATAATGCTGACGAGACATGCCTGTATTTTAGGGCCCTGCCAGACAAAACACTTACATTAAAAAAAGAAAAATATATTGGTGGTAAATATCCCAAAGAGAGATTAACTATTTTGCATTGTGCAAATATGGTGGGAGAGAAAGAAAAACTCTTAATAATTGGTAAGGCGGCTAAGTCCAGAGCATTTAAAAATATTAACATGAATAACTTTCCTGTAACCTGGAAACATACTAAAAAAGCGTGGATGACAAGACAAATTATGACAGAGTGGTTGCAAGACTTTGATTGGAAAATGGAAAAAGAAAAAAGACATGTTTTATTATTTTTAGAATATGCAGGATCTCATCCAAAAGTCGTTCCCCTAAAAAATATTAAAATCTTCTTTTTGTCCCCTAATTGTACATCAGCTTGTCAACAACTTGACCAAGGAATTATAAAAAATTTCAAAAACTATTACCGAATTCTAATATTAAAACATCTTTTATTAAATATTGAAGCAGCTTTTGAGTTAATTAAGAAAAACACGCCACTGGATGCAGTTTACTTTGCAAAAGCAGCTTGAGATCAAGTACCAAAAGAAACGATTAAAAATTGCTTCCGTAAGGTAGGGTTTAAGCATGAAAATACGCAAAGTGAAGGTCGCTTAACTGAGACTCTTATATCTGATCCAGAAGATGACCTACCATTTAGCGTACTTGCAGATATCTTGAAAAACAAGAATTTATTTGAGTTGATGGATGATGAAAACCTAAATGACTTTTTGAACCTAGATGAAAATTTATATGTTGAAGATTCAGATTTAGAGCAAAAAACTGAAAATCCAGTTAAGATACAAGAACTTTCCGAAGGCTCTGATATCGATGAGGGTTCAGTACCAACAGATAATATCCTAAACTACGGTAAAGCTATTGCCCTAACCAAGCAGCTTGAAAGTTTTGCCGAAGATCACGGAGATGCAGAGTCTTTAGAGCTTCTTTTTAAATTAGAAATACGATTTCTGGACGCCATTACAAGAATATTTAATTTTAAAGCTACAGTATTGTGCAAAACAAAAGCAACAAATTTAGCTCCCACGTATAAGTGGAAATATTTTTTTTCTTAATGATCTTTTCAAAAAAATTAAAATGTAGATTTATGTAATGATGAAAGAGAAGCATGGTAATGTATTTTCCAAAAGCATAACAACTTGTTTATAAGAAAATCACAACAACAACAAGTGTATGTAATATATGGCAGTGTGCAAAACTAAAGCAACAATTTTTTGATCTCCGAAAAACAACAGAAAAAAGATAGCAGTACATTTTTGTGTTCTATCGTATTCTTACCTACCTATAAGGAAGTGAGTCGTTGATTTGATATCAACGGATATCTTTCTTGTCGGTGGAGCTACAACTATGGCTTGAAATAAATTTGCTGATGAAATTAAATCTCAAATAATTGAACATTTTTTCAATGGAGAGACTCAAATCCCATAGCCAAGAAATATAATATAAACCGATCCATTGTTTCCCGCCTAATTAAAAAGTATAAAACAACGGTATATGTAATTGCAGTACATTTGGGAGGTCGACCGTGAAACATTTCGGAGAGGATGGGTAGAAGAATTTGTGGTCTAATTAAAAAAGACCCGTTTGTGACTTCCCAAAGTATTGTCACATCACTATATTTAACCGTTCATCCAGATACGATTCGAAGACGAGTAATCGAAAACGACTTAAAAAGTTAGAAGTGTGCAAAAAAGCCTACGTTTAAAAAAATTCATTTGCAGAAAAGGTGTTTTTCAAAAAATCTCATTTTGAAAGCACAAACGTAAACCAAGCAACTTGTTTTAATTATTAGGTTAAATTTCGCCAGAATGCATCTGAATCGGTCCATAGAAAAATGGAGAACTGTCCGTTTCAGCGACGAATCTAAGTTCAGTGTGGTCAATTCGGATGGTATGTCAACAGTTAGATATCGGAAAGGAGAGAAACGCAATCCTCGGAACTGGAAAGCTTCATCAAAGCATGGAGGTAGTAGTGCGATGGTGTGGACATGCTTCTCAGCCAATGGTGTTAGTCCCTTTCATAAGAGTGAAGGGATAATGGATCGTTTTAAGTATAAAAATATTATGGAGATAAAAATGATGCCCCATGCTGAATGGAATATGCTACTTCACCGGAGTAGTATAGGATTGGTATTGGTTAAAAGACTATGGTGAGCAAGTTCTTGATTGACCGGCACGATCACTGTCGGGATACTAAAACGACGGGTTGCTGGAGAACAATTCATGAATAAGCGAGAACTGTTTCAAGCATTAAAAATTGAATGACAAAAAATACTGCAAACCACAATTTCAAATTTAATATCTCCGATGCCACACAGATGTGATGAATTTATTAAAAATAAGGGCTCTTATAAAAAGTATTAGATTTTTTGCTTTAGTTTTGCACACTGCCATACATTACATACGAGTATACTGGTTTTTGTTATGATTTTCTTATATACGAGTTGTTATTCTTTTGGAAAATAAATTACCATGTTTCTCTTTCATCATTACATAAATCTACATTTTAATTTTTTTGAAAAGATCATTAAGAAAAAAAATATTTCCACTTATATGTGAGAGCTAAATTTGTTGCTTTTGTTTTGCACAACACTGTATCTGTTTTTTTCTATTACAATATGTATTTCATGTGTTCCTAGAGATAAAAATATTTATTTTCTTATACGTTTTAAATAAAAATTTAAATGCATACATATGTATATATAGTATTAAGAGTTTTCAATTTGCGCATTTCTTTTAGGCGGACACCCTTCTTAAACGGACACTTACGGTCAGTCCCGTTGGTGTCCGCCCAAGGGAAATGTCACTGTAAATCGATTACATTGCGGTTTGAAAATATATATTCACTTTTATAAACAACAATATTTATCTAGTAAAAATCTATACGGCTCAAAAAGCCAATAAATTTAAAAGAGGCTGACTGAGGTGCTGCAGTATCGCTAAGTATTGAAAAAAGCGAACAAATGCAAAGTGAACAAATGCAGAAAAACTATCTAATTAGTTAGTATTCAAGCGAGTATAATAGGAGTATATAAAGCGACAATAATTTATTTATGACATTTTCTTGGTGGCTACAAATTTGCATTTTCCAGGCAATGTTTTCCAAAAATTATCTTCAAGTAAAAAAAAAACAAAATTCAAATTCATACATACATACATACATACGTATGTAACTATGTATTGTATGAATAATGATTTTTTGTATCCATTCATATGATCAGATCAAAATTCATAGTTTTCCTCTAAAATCTGATACTGAGGGACATCAATAGAATTAGGTTTGTAGTTTTAAAGTTTATTTCGAAGTTTGGAGACATACTTTTTCTTTAGGCCAATGATATGTACCATTTCCAAGTTGCCAAGCACGTAATCGTCTCTGACAATAACATACTTTTCCCTCTGATTAATTATGGGAGAAAATGTAGAAAGTTTTTACAAATAAAAGTGCTATTAATCTAAACTGCCATAAAATTGTGTAAGTTAACAAGGGTAGTTGTGTATGTACATAAATTCATTTAAGGAAAATACCAGAAAAAAATCATACCACTTAATTAAACAGTGCAATATAAGTACAACACTTGTATGTAACACAGATTATATTGAGTAACGATTGTGGAGAACGCCAATTTAAAAATGATATGCATAATTACAAGGAGGCTAATCGAGACTAATTTTCCACACCCGCATGTATTACTTTACGTGCATTCAAACAAAACAAGAAAGCAACAACAAAATGCCGGCATTGCATCAAGTAGTTCCAATTAATTTCGATTTCGTTCCACTCTCTTTAGAAGCCATAATCCATAATTCAAATAAACTCCAGTCGACTCAGTTTAGAAAAAGAAAAAGAAAAAAAAAACTGAATATAAAAAAAATAAAAGGAACAAGAACTAACAGGAAAATCCTTTGCCTGTGCCAAAATAATAATAATAATAATCCCACAAACGCTTTATTAGAGAACCGGCAAACATAATTGAAATATTCATCAACAAAGGAGTAAATGGTGAAGAGGGAACAAAATCGGCAACATCGGCACACAAACGAAACATAACAATGCGCAAATAAGAAATCGAATCGCGGCCATTTTGAGATGGCTTTTGATTGGTTGACGAAATCGACCAATGTGATATCCTGTATATAGCAAAGAAGGACAATGCTCCATTTTGTGTGCACACACAAAAAACAGATATACCCATAAACGAACAAGCAAAGGGACACAAACAACAATAAACATCTACAAACTATAAACGAATAAAAAAAAAAAAAAAAACACACACCATATCATAGGACATGGCGTATCACGGCAGTGATGACAGATGATTATGAGGACGAGGACAACGGGGATGAGAACGAGTATGAGACCGACAAGGAAGAAGAAGAAGAGGACGACGACGCGGTATAACAGAGGGCGCGTCTTTTACACACAAAAAAGTATTCAAGCCAGTTGTTGATGTTTCTGATGAAGATATCATCCCTCCTGCCACTGTTGATGACAATACGTTTTGACGTAATAAACGACGAACAGCCATTGTTCCAGTACAATAGATAAAAAATATCTTTTAAGGCATAATCATGGAAACAAATGCTTCAAAAACCATCTACTATCTAGCAAAGGAAGGACAACCTGCATAGAAGCGTACCACCAGCCTTGGAATAGAAACAAACCAAAGAGTCGGATTTGTATCCGACAGATCGCAGAAAGCTTTTACAACTCTCTACGACTATAGGTAGTATACGAGTATAGTCGAGGCTATTATGCGCTTTAATTTAGAAAGGAACTAGGCTATTGTTCAGCCATTGGCATGGCGGTAAATGATACCGTTTTTTTCTTCTTCTGTTATTTCTTGTGTTAACATTTCTCCTTTTATTCGCTTTTTATGTCTTCTTTTACGAAATAAAAGTGCTGTGGTGGTGCGATTTGTAACATGCACTTGTTAGGACTTAATGCCTATAGTTTTAGTGTGCAAAAGGAAGAGAAAATGCATTCACTTAACGCCCTACCACCACATTATTTTTTTCTTTTCTTTTACAATACGCACGTGATTGTGGCAGCTAAATCTCTTTTGAAAGTAGCTTTCATATAAAAATAAAGGTACTAACCAAAGCTATTGTGGGTTTGACACAGTAATACATATGTGTATGCATGTATGCATACATATACATATGTATACATATTTGTTACATTTTCAGTTTTTATTTCATAGCGATAAGTGTATACATATCAACTTTGGTCTACACGAAATTTATTCGCTAACTTAATAGAAGAATAGTGCTGTTCCACTTTTTATTATATATTGTCCCCTTCAAAGTAATCCCCATCGACTGCACCACACTTATGCCAGCGCTTGATCCAATCCTCGAAACATTTTTTATATTCGGTTTTCGGTATGTCCATCAGTGCTTCTTGCGATTTTTCCATTACTTCCTCTCGGCTGCTGAAACGCGTTTTCCGTAGTGGTGTTTTTTTAACTCGATTGAACAGAAAGAAGTCACAGGAAGCCAAATCAGGTAAATTCGGTGGCTGTTGGATGGTATTTGTTGCATTTTTCCTCAAAAAATTACGAATAATGATGGCACTGTGCGATGGTGCGTTATCATGGTGCAAAATCCACGAGTTTTCTGCCCACAATTCTGGTCTCTTTCGGCGAATTGCTTCACGCAAACCTCTCATAACGCCCAAACACGAGTAATACTCTTTGTTTACTGTCTGGCCTTCTGGCAAATATTCGTGATGCACTACACCGTTGTAATCCATGAAAACCGTGAGCATTGCCTTCTTTTTTGACTGAAAACGACGTGGCTTTTTTGATCTCGGCTCATTTGGTGAACGCCATTCACTTGCCGGATGTCTGGATTGCGTGTCGTACTTATAAACCCACGTCTCGTCTCCAGTAATGATCCTTTTGATGGATTCAGCCTCGCAAATCATCTCACAATCTTTGCTGCTACACGACCGAAACCCAAATCATTAACCAAAATGTCTTGGACAATAGGCAATGTTCAAGTCCTCCGCTATCTCTCTGATGGTTAATTTGCGGTTATTGACCAACATTGCTTTTACTTCATCAATATTTTCGTCGGTTTTAGATGTCGATCTGCGTTCATCAACTTCGATTGACTCACGACCACTTTAGAGAATCGTTTCCGAAACACTTTTCCAACATTTCCAACGTTCGCGCACCATTAAATCCGTTTTTTACGCAAAATTTAATACAAGTTCGTTGTTGCAAATTGAAATCCATTTCTAAAATTGTAAAAAATCGATAACACATACAGAGATAGATGTACTCTTGGCTACATAACTTTTGCAAATGTCAAGCTAAGATTTAGAGGGAACGTCAACAACAAATTTACCAACTTTTAACAAAAAAAAAAAACAGAACTAGGTAGTGTGGTGCGGCAACTTTTTGATCACGGTGGTATTTAGACTACACCACTGATGTGATTAAAAACAAAGGGCTTTTGTTTGCCTATAAAATATTTCATCTTTACAAAGAGTCATTGCTGGACAACCGGTTGAAGATAGAATGCTTATAAGGACTGTATCGACAAGAAACTGAACATACATTTATTCCAATGTAAAGGTAAACATTTTTTGTTATTTCTGCTTTCAACTTAATTTAAAGAAACATTAAACAATACCTTCATCAAATTTTGCACAATATTGAAAGTTATTTTTTTCGAAGCTCTTATCCATTTTGTTTTAAATTCAGAAAGATTTGTGGCCACCTTTCCTCCTTTTTTAGATTTCGCTTGATGAGAGCCCAGTACCGCTAAATTGGCCTTAATTCTTGGCGAATTCAGCGGATTCTCGGATTTTTCAACAAACTCTATGTACAATAGTTGTTTTGAAGCAACTGAATTGTGTCCTTAGCGTAGTGTGCTGTGGCCAAAATATTGTGGGTACTGTATGCTTCCGCAATAAAGGAAAAATCGGTTTTTATAGGCACTCCCTCCGATAAATTTCGCGACTTATTGTAAAAAAAAAACTCGATTTTTTTTTTGTCCGCAGCTGTAATGGCTTGCAATACTAAAATTTTTTTCCCAAATTTGGAGGTTCGAATTGTCTCCTTCACTGTCTGTAAACTTTGTGTAAAACTGGGGACCTGGTAAAACACTGGAGCCCATTTTCACATAAGTTTCGTCATCTATCACACACATTGAATTTTTCCAACAAAGATCCTTTTGTAAAGTTTTCTGCACCAGTTTCTTGTTTTTTGCTTCGTTTCGGAACCCTTTGCTTTTTATATGTTCTTAAATTGTTTCTTTTTTTCACTC
This sequence comes from Volucella zonaria, assembly GCA_963966105.1. Taxonomy (NCBI): domain Eukaryota; kingdom Metazoa; phylum Arthropoda; class Insecta; order Diptera; family Syrphidae; genus Volucella; species Volucella zonaria. The sequence continues at coordinate 86,161,768 of OZ014530.1, read as the reverse complement.
TTTGAATCATGCTTGTAGTTGTCCTTAGTTTTTTAGCCATAACACGAATGGACATAGATTTTTTCTTTTTAAAGAACTTTATAATTCGAACCTCCAATTTTGGGTCACTGGGATCTTTTTTTTTTAAATTACTAAATGTTAACTCATTGCCGAACTTTAAAATTATGTTTTTAACTGAATTTGCTATATAACAAACAACTTTCTGTACACCAGTCATGAACAATTTTTTTTCGAATCTCCAAATCAATGCGTGGCATAATTGCAACTAAAGGATCACACTAAAAAACAAATACGCAATTATATTCTTCCACATATCTGTCACATAGCGGTACTTTTAAAAAAACCAAAATCGCACAGGAATTGAAAGAAAAACAATTTTTAAAGTGTGCAGTATCTTTTCGATGCAGTCCTTACATCGAAACATTATATGCGGCTTCCCAACCCAATTAGCAAGCGCTTCGAGTGATATCTAATATTGAAACTGTGCCGAGAAAATGCCCCACACTAGTGCAACATTGGGTTCTTCGAAGTACATATATTTATGTGTATTGACCTTGTCGCATTATCAACACGGAGTTGATGAGAGTACGTATCAGTATATGTACTAAACTACTCAAAACAAAATAGGGCCCACCAAAGATTTATTTTGACTTTTGTCTAAAAATTACTCTCTTGGTAAACATTATCGAAACAAAGTATTTATCAATACTCTGAGCAACAATTTTACTGTTGCCGCCAACTAAGTAGGCAGAGAAAGCGCATCGCTCTAAAAAAAAAAAAACAAATAATGCAAAATTTTCTGTACTTGTTTTCTCAGTCTAATTCTAACCGTTGTCGTTAAGTGTTACTTTCTGTAATTGTTTTCTTCGACAACGTCATTAATTGTGATTACCATGTCCGGTTCTCGACATCATATGGATATCGAAATTCGAATCGGTGTCTGGGAACGCTTGCAAGAAACCGTGAGTACAGCAAGGAGACCTGGATCAGAAAGAATCAGAGTCACAACTGCGCAAGAAGACCGGTAAGTAAGAATAATTGCACGTTGGGAGCGCACCGTAACCGCCCGGGCGTTACAAAATCAACTGCGGCAATCTACTGACAATCAAATAACAGATCAAACCCTAAGTAATCGACTCCACGAAGTTGGTCAAGGTCAGAGTGCGCGCCATTTGACCGAAACTGACAAGGGCACATCGGGCAGCGCGCTTAAGTTACACCCGTGAGCATTCGGATTGGACTATGGAAAACTGGAGGCCTGTACTCTTTACAGACGCATGTAATGTCAAGTTTTTTTTAGACAAGGTGAACGTTTTACGGACCCATGCATTCACAGAAACGACCGTTTTGGGGGTCCAAATGAGAGCCTAAAAACTTACTGGGCCCTATTTTATTCTGAGTAGTATATAAACGTTTCGAAAAGAACGATTTCTCTATTACAATTACACAAATATTATAGCCCGGATATCAAGGGCGGTAGAAGAGCGAGTCAGTAAAAGTTGGAGAAAAACCAATACAAAAAAGTGAACTGGCGATATTTTGAGCATATTGCCAGAAATCGCAAACAAATTTTCAATCATAGAAAAATCCCACCTGGGTACACCACCAGACGTGGACTCCCTTCTTCATCTTATTCGCATGAGGCTTCGCATGACTGCCTTCAATAAGAGTCTGAGCTAGAAAAGGAATACGAGTATAGCTAAAACTTGACGGACAATTCCAAAACCATTGAAGTTTGAGGCGCTGGTGTTTTCATATTTATGAATATACGACATAAAATACATACTCCATGAACTATGTATGTTGTGAAATACAATTTGGTTTAGCGTTTCATAATCCGGAGACTGCAATGTCGCTTGCCATGGTTAGGATATCGTATGGTTGTTATAGTAATATTTCGCCCCGCTGCAAAGTAAATAAGCCTAAGTTCGTTGCTCGACGTGGTTTCGTATAGGTTATACTTGCCAGTTGTCCTATCACAGATGTCCTCTTTTTCTATCCTGGCGTTAAAATCGCCTAGTCATATATCTTTTCGAAGAGCTCATAGAAACATTCTCTGGTGGCATCGTCTTTGTCTTCAGTAGGAACATGGGCGCATATTAGGGTTATGTTAGCGAGCTTAGCCTTGATACAGATTGTCATAAGACGCTCGTTTACATGTCGCAAGTTCAAGACTTCTTGCCTAAGTCTGCCGCATATGGCAAATCTGCATCCGAATAAGCGCCGATTCTTTTTTTCATCTTCCTTATTATATCCGGCACATCCCTTCGCACCAAGTATCCGACGTCTGTATTAACTTAAAATATAACTTCTAAACTAGTTCGAGAATACAAGTGTTTTCTTAACATACATCTGGTTATATTCTAGAACTACCTCTGCTATCTCTTCCACTGCTTTTCAACGTCCTCGTGAGCACAACTGAAGGGGACTGCCAGTCTAGGACTAACAAAAATCTGCGGCATTCTTATTTGTTTTTGTAAAACAGACAACTGCTTAACCAACGCAACTCTTTGTAATCATCTACAAGTGACCTGGGATATTCTGCGACGTTTCTTAAGCCCTACGACGACAAGCTGGAATAACTGCTCTGTGACTGCTGACTCTGTAGACAATTTATGATTGAAACGTTTCCATGTCTTTCTATGAAAACAGAATTACCTGGTGGTTAGCTAATTGCCTCGAGACCCATACTTTTATTTGCTAGAGGTATCTTACTACTTGTGTGCGCGATTTAATGACAAGTTTTTTTCTGCCCTCTCGTCCCTTTTGGATCTGTGGCATATGATAAGACTAGGTTTAATGAAGTCTAACATACGAGGGCGGGTCAATAATTCTGTGCATTTTTGAATTTCTGACCTCTTTACTGAAACAGCAACACTGCTCCTGTCAACAAGCATTTGTCAGTTGACTCCTGTCAAAATTTAAACTTGCTGCGTCAGTTAGTTTGTGTTTGACAGCTATTTTTATCAGACTACTCACTAATTTGAGGAGAAAATGGAAAAAAGTGAATTTCGTGTGCTTATTAAGCATTATTTCTTGCGAAAAAAAACCATTACCGAGACCAAGGCTAAGCTTGATAAATACTGCACCATCGATTTCAATGGTAAAAAAGTGGTTTACTGAATTTCGTTGTAGCCGTACAAGCACTGAAGATGCCGAACCTCCTGGACGCCCAGTTGAGGTCTCTACACCCGAAACAATCGAAAAAATTCACGATATGGTGTTGGCCGACCAAAGATTGAAAGTGCGAGAGATTGTGGAAGCCGTAGGGATCTCGCATGGCTCAGTGGTTTCAATTTTGAATGATCACTTGGGCATGAGAAAGCTTTCCGCAAGATGGGTGCCGCGTTTGCTCACAGTCGACCACAAACGCAATCGTGTAACAACTTCACAGGAAGGTTTGGCGTTGTTTAATCGCAATATGGAGGAGTTTTTGCGCCGTTTTGTAACCGTGGACGAAACATGGATCCATCACAACACACCAGAGAACAAACAACAGTCAAAACAGTGGGTTTCTAAGGGTGAATCGGCGCCAAAGAAGGCCAAGGTGGGTTTGTCAGCCAATAAAGTTATGGCGACTGTTTTTTGGGATGCACGCGGGATAATCCACATTGACTACTTCAAAAGGGAAGAACAATCAATGGGGAATATTATGCCAACTTATTGGACCGATTCAATGACGATTTGAAAAAAAACGACCTCATTTGGCCAAGAAAAAAGTTCTTTTCCACCAAGACAATGCAAGGGTGCACACATGTGCAGTTGCCATGGCAAAAATCCATGAATTGGGCTATGAATTGCTCCCTCATCCACCCTATTCTCCAGATTTGGCTCCGAGCGACTACTTCTTGTTCCCAAACCTGAAGAAATGGCTTGGTGGAAAAAGATTTGACTCCAATGATGAAGTCATCTCGTCATTTTGAGGACCTCGACAAATCATTTTTTTTGGAAGGGATAAAAAAATTGGAGAAGCGTTGCACAAAGTGTATAGAGCTCAAGGAAGACTACGTTGAAAAATAAAATTATTTTTTTTATCAAAAAATCAGTTTTAATCCAAAAGTCACGGACTTATTGACCCGCCCTCGTAGTATATTCATTATTGTTCGGAATAGGGTTTTTTTATCCTCTTTAGCCTTTAACAAGCGTTATTCATGGCTTGATTTCCGAATCATTTTCGACAATTATATTAAAGCCGAAGCTAATGCTACTTCAAGGCTGTAGATGTATTGGGTCTACAAGTAAGTTTCCAGCGTTTGTCAGAGATGGCGTCACCAGTGGATCCCGGGTAGAAATGTCAGACCCCATGTGTTTTATTTGTAGGTTTTGTATCTGTCAACAACTTTGCAGCGTTATATTTGAGCAGTTCTATCGGTGTCGTACATTTTATCGAGCAAAATCATGGCAAGTTTGCAGCCAAATAAACGTCATTTGCGGGAAGCGCAGCTTTTATTCTTTAATATGAAGAAAAGTGCGGCTGAGGCTTATCGTTTGCTTTCGGAAACTTATGGGGCGGAAATGTATTGGTGAATCGACGTGCCGCAAGTGGTTCAAACGGTTCAAAAGTGGTGATTTTGGAGTTGAAGACAAAGATCGCCCCGGAAAGCCGAAAAGTTTTGAAGACGAGGAATTGGACGCTTTACTGGATGAGGATCCATGTCAGATTCAAGAAGTACTTGCTGCATCATTGGGCGTCACGCAACAAGCCGTTTTCCTGCGCCTAAAAGCACTGGGATTCATTCAAAAGGTTGGAAACTGGGTGCCGTACGAATTGAAGCCAAGAGACGTCGAACGGCGATTTTGCATGTCCGAAATGTTACTGCAGCGGTATAAAAATAAATCATTTTTGCATCGTATGGTGATGAGAAATGGATTTATTATGATAATCCTAAACGCAGAAAACCGTATACAAGGCCCGGCGAGCCCGCCCAATCGACGCCGAAACGAAATATTCACGTGAATAAGGTCATGCTCTGCATATGGTAGGATCAAAAGGGTGTCGTATACTCCGAATTGCTTCCGAGTGGTGAAACCATCAAAGGACCATTATATCGAACCCAACTAATTCGTTTGAAGCGGGCATTAAAAAAAAAGCGGACAGAATATGAGACCAGGAATGAGTCCGTCATTTTTCATCACGACAACGCTCGGCCACATGTTGCGGTTTCGGTGAAAAACTATTTGCAAAATAGTGGATGGGAACTTCTGCCTCACCCGCCTTACAGTCCAGACTTGGCACCATCTGACTACCACTTGTTTCGTTCGATGCAGAACGCTCTTACGGGAATACGCTTCATCTCAGTAGAGGAAATCAAAAATTGGCTCGGTACGTTCTTGGGCTCGAAAGACGAGAAATTTTTTTGGTCCGGAATTCATAAATTGCGAGAAAGATGGGGGAAAGATGTAGCTTCCGATGGACGATACTTTGAATAAAGCATTGTAACTATGTTTTCATAATAAAACTTCAAATTTTGGAAAAAAACGCTGGAAACTTACTTGTAGACCCAATATAATGGGGGAAAAGTCGAGGCAGTACATTAAATCACAACTAACAAGAGCTCTACAAGAACGATACATCCAAAACTTTTTGCAAAGTTTATTTTACCGGCAAATAGGTGAGGGGAGCATTAGGTACCAAAGCAAAGTGAAAGTCCCAAGGGTTAAAATACAAGTAACAGCATGTAGCAAAGTACCTGCTTAAATAGACATGGGTTTTATTAATTTGACGTTGAAGAACGACATGTTTTACCATCGTATAATTTAGAAAAGATTTTATTATACAACTAAAATAATAGCAGTACTTCGGGAATAGCTCACAACGTTTTGTCGTATTATATTGTATTTGACTATTCGCCTTAGTCTCACCATGGTTTTCTTCATGTTTACTTACGCTTTGTGAAAGCAATAATAATTTTCAGAAATACCTAGACTTGCCATAAGTTCTGTTACACAATTTCCAGCGCTTAACGTTCAAAATGTCTTGCGGGAATAGAACAGTTAACTTTTTTTTCCGAACACATGCACTGATCAGTGAAGAATACTAGTCAGTTTGGTTTCAGTTTGGAAATTATTAACATGGAGTTAACATGAATAGCGGTAATAAAGTTGCATAAGTGAGGAAAGAGTGCTGCCTAAATTTTCGAGTTGCTAAAACCACTCGGAATATCGAGAATATTCGTTTATCGGGCTATTGCTCGCTTCGGCGAATTGTCTGGAGTAGAGGACAGGTCAAGAGGTGGTCGCCCGCGCGTCGTCCATACGAATACGAATTCGGAGAAATCCCCTTAGGAAGCAGAAAATCATGTCCAAGGAATTGGATATATCAACCAGATCCATGTCTAGGCTGATTCGGGGTGATCTGCATATGAAAACCTATCGCCTGTCCACGGGTCATCTTTTAATCCTTCAACTAAAAGAAATTAGGCTGGAAAGATGCACGCAACTTTTGCAGTGGCACTCGGACAATGGCCATGAAAAAAATTCTGTTTACGGATGAGAAAATTTTTAAATAAACAAAATGACAAAATTTATACCACTTCATTTAAGGAAGGGTTCAACGTGGAGATCATCCCGCTTCCGTAATGGTTTGGTGGGCGGTCTCTCATTATGGTATCACATCACTCCATTTCTGTGAAAAAGACGTAAAAACTGGTCCAAAGGTTTGCCAAGAAGATGTGCATGTGAAGGGTTTGACCAATCCCTTTTCAATGGATACAGATGCATCTTTCAACGGGACTCTGCTGTAGCGCACAATGCCAAAACCACGCAGGAGTGGCTTAGAGTCAATATTCCTGGCTTTATAGCAGAAGATAGGCCGTCGGGGAGTCCAGATCTGAATTCACTGGATTATGGTTTGTGGTCAGAATTGCAGAACATGGCCTGTAAGACTCCCCACAGAAATTTGGAAAGCCTTAAAACAGCATTAACCAGAGCAGCGTCCATGATCTCCATGGAAACCGGACGTGCCGCTATAGCCCAATGTCCACACCGATTGGAAGCTTGTGTTAAAGCAAAAGGCAATCATTTCGAGTGAACCCAATTTTTTTTAATAATCAATATTGTATAGAGTTTTATAACATATTTGTAACAGAACTTAGACAGGACTAAGTAAATACGAGGGCGGGTCAATAATTCCGTGCATTTTTGAATTTCTGACCTCTTTACTGAAACAGCAACACTGCTCCTGTCAACAGGCATTTGTCAGTTGACTCCTGTCAAAATTTAAACTTGCTGCGTCAGTTAGTTTGTGTTTGACAGCAATTTTTATCAGACTACTCACTAATTTGAGGAGAAAATGGAAAAAAGTGAATTTCGTGTGCTTATTAAGCATTATTTCTTGCGAAAAAAAACCATTACCGAGACCAAGGCTAAGCTTGATAAATACTATGGGGACCCTGCACCATCGATTTCAATGGTAAAAAAGTGGTTTATTGAATTTCGTTGTGGCCGTACAAGCACTGAAGATGCCGAACCTCCTGGACGCACAGTTGAGGTCTCTACACCCGAAACAATCGAAAAAATTCACGATATGGTGTTGGCCGACCGAAGATTGAAAGTGCGAGAGATTGTGGAAGCCGTAGGGATCTCGCATGGCTCAGTGGTTTCAATTTTGAATGATCACTTGGGCATGAGAAAGCTTTCCGCAAGATGGGTGCCGCATTTGCTCACAGTCGACCACAAACGCAATCGTGTAACAACTTCACAGGAAGGTTTGGCGTTGTTTAATCGCAATATGGAGGAGTTTTTGCGCCGTTTTGTAACCGTGGACGAAACATGGATCCATCACAACACACCAGAGAACAAACAACAGTCAAAACAGTGGGTTTCTAAGGGTGAATCGGCGCCAAAGAAGGCCAAGGTGGGTTTGTCAGCCAATAAAGTTATGGCGACTGTTTTTTGAGATGCACGCGGGAAAAAAGGGAAGAACAATCAATGGGGAATATTATGCCAACTTATTGGACCGATTCAATGACGATTTGAAAAAAAAACGACCTCATTTGGCCAGGAAAAAAGTTCTTTTCCACCAAGACAATGCAAGGGTGCACACATGTGCAGTTGCCATGGCAAAAATCCATGAATTGGGCTATAAATTGCTCCCTCATCCACCCTATTCTCCAGATTTGGCTCCGAGCGACTACTTCTTGTTCCCAAACCTGAAGAAATGGCTTGGTGGAAAAAGATTTGACTCCAATGATGAAGTCATCTCGTCATTTTGAGGACCTCGACAAATCATTTTTTTTTGGAAGGGATAAAAAAATTGGAGAAGCGTTGGACAAAGTGTATAGAGCTCAAGGAAGACTACGTTGAAAAATAAAATTATTTTTTTATCAAAAAATCTGTTTTTAATCCAAAAGTCACGGACTTATTGACCCGCCCTCGTATGTAGATATAAATTTATTTCATGGCATTAACAAAACTTTTTATATTCTATGATTGTCTTTTGTGAATTTTGAGAGCTGCAGCAATGGAAATATCTACGGACAAATATATATTCTGTCTCTTTACACCCTGACTGACTCGATTACTATAATTTCCAAACCGTTCATAACAGTGAGCTCAAATTTTGACACATGACACATAATTTTATTATTTACAAGCCTTTTAAACGATTTCCGTCTCAGTTGTGTTGAAAAATTTTTATCCGCGATGAAATTCAAACGTGATAGTGTGATTGCTTTATATTTGGCTGGAAAACCACAAATAGCTATCGTTAGAGCCCTCCAGCACCTCAACGTGAATAAATCATTTGTGTCTCGAACCATAGCTCGTTACCGCGTTGCAAAACGCCATGGAGGTGGTCATAGAAAAACAGCAATATCGGCAGAAATGGTTCGAAAAGTGAAGGCTCGAATTGAGCGAAATCCGCGTCGAAGTGGAAGAAAAATGGCTCGTAAGCTCAACATATCGTTGGAACGGATGCAACACATACTGAAAAATGAGCTTGGGCTCAAGCCATTGAAGTTCCAAAGAGCACACGATCTTACACCGCAACAGAAAAAAGTTTGAATCGAAAGAGCGAAGGAGTTGCTACGCTTGCACAAAAGTGGTGAGTTGCCGAATTTGGTTTTCTCCGATGAGTCGCCATTTGTTATCGAGCAATATGTCAACAAACAAAATGACCAAGTTTACTTGCCAGAGAGGTCCTTCGAAAATTTACACCTTCGGACGGCCACCAGAAAGCAGACAGCACCGATGGTGATGGTTTGGGCCGCCATAACCGCCGATGGTCGCTCTCCGCTCGTATTTTTGGACCGTGGCGTCAAAATTAATCGATCGCATTATACCGTGAAACTGTCCTAGAGGCAGTATTATTTCGGTCGGAAACCGTGGACATTTCAACAAGACTCGGCACCGTCTCACAAAACGCGCGTCAACCAAGATTGGTTGAAAAACAATGTTCCACACTTCATTTCTTCGACACAATGGATTGCAAATTCTCCGGATGCAAATCCGTTGGATTTCTCTGTCTGGGGTATTTTGAAGGCGAAGGTTGGCACTAAAAAATGCCGAAGTTTGGACCACCTCAAACAAGCACTTCGTCGGGGATGGGCCAAAATACCGCAGAGCCACTTGCGTGCAGAGTGCGATGCTTTCTTCAGCAGTCTCAAGGCCTTGGCACAATAAAATTCATCAAAAAATAAAAAAAATTATAGCATTTTAAAAAGTTGGAGTTCGAGTCAGTCACCCTGTATAATTTTTTGATATGTTTTCGGAAAGTCAATTCGAATTGTAAACTTTAAACTTTGTTCTTCAAGGCTTACTTTGGTGTACCCTGGCGCATGTTAACAGAAATTGCTCTGTTAGTACTAATGGTATAAACTTTGTGTAGGACCTCATTTTTAGAAGAAATAATAGCCTTTGTAACGGCGTTGATATCTGGTTTGAGTCTTTAGATTCCAAAATTCTGAGCATGTTCCATTTTCATTGCCCATGCTAATTTTCGACTTTGGAGTTACTTTTCTCCAGAAAATGCCTAATTAACATAACGCTTTACTATTTTTTTCTTAAAAAGTTCCCGGAATTTATTCAGTAAATTAAAAATACAAGTTTATTCATCTAAATATATATTGTCCCCTTCAAAGTAATCCCCATCGACTGCAACACACTTATGCCAGCGCTTGATCCAATCCTCGAAACATTTTTTATATTCGGTTTTCGGTATGTTCATCAGTGGGTTCCAGCGATTTTTCCATTAGTTCCTCTCGGCTGCTCAAACGCGTTCCCCGTAGTGGTTTTTTAACTCGATTGAACAGAAAGAAGTCACAGGGAGCCAAATCAGGTGAATTCGGTGGCTTTTTGTTCCATTTTTCGTCAAAAAATTACGAATAATGATGGCACTGTGAGACGGTGCGTTATCATGGTGCAAAATCCACGAGTTTTCTGCCCACAATTCTGGTCTCTTTCGGCGAATTGCTTCACGCAAACCTCTCATAACGCCCAAACACGAGTAATACTCTTTGTTTACTGTCTGGCCTTCTGGCAAATATTCGTGATGCACTACACCGTTGTAATCCATGAAAACCGTGAGTATTGCCTTCTTTTTTGACTGAAAACGACGTGGTCTCGGCTCATTTGATGAACGCCATTCACTTGTATGATGTCTGGATTGCGTGTCGTACTCATAAACCCACGTCTCGTCTCCAGTAATGATCCTTTTGATGGATTCAGCCTCGCAAATCATCTCTTTTGCGACGTCAACACGGTCTCTTTTTTGCATAAAATTGAGGTCATTTGGCACCACCTTTGGAAAATGGGATAGAGAGAGAAAGAAAGATTTTGGGCTCAGTGGTTATTTCGCTCCATGGGTGGCATCCAACATTTTAATGGGGAGACTAAATTCTTAGTGGAAGTTGGCTTGATGTTGATTTAGAGTCAACTCTCATCTTACTTGATTTTCGTTAACTGAAAAAATTAATACATATGTCTTTCGGGCGAGGCTGGGATTCGAACACCGAGCCTTCCCATTTGGAAGCCAGTCCACTACCACTTGAGCCACTGCCACCCACAATAGATGTACTCTTGGCTACGTAACTTTTGCAAATGTCAAGCTATGACGCTAAGATTTAGAGGGAATGTCAACAACAGATTTACCAACTTAACAAAAAAGACAGAACTCAAATCAAAACAATGGGAGCGCCACACGGTGGCGGAACTTTTTGATCAATGCGGTATAATGTTTTGATGGTAATATGTAAGGACCGCATCGAAAAAATTGTGCATGACTGGTGTGCAGAAAGTTGTTTGTTATATCGGAAATTGTGTAAACGACATATGGTTCTGTTAAAAACCATAATTTTAAAGTTCGGCAAAGAGTTAACATTTAATGATTTTAAAAAAAATGGGCGAAAAAAAGGTCCTAGTGACCCAAAATTGGAGGTTCGAATACTAAAGTTCATTAAAAAGAACAAATCGATTGGAAAAAAAAACAATTTAAGAACATAAAGCAAAGATTTCCGAAAAGAATCAAAAAACAAGAAATAGTTATGAATAAGGTGGCATACCACAGGAATCACTTACCAAATTATCGTTGACGAATTAGGTGGAACCCTGTATAGTGATATACAGGCATATTTTCCTTTTTAGTCAAAACGCTGAATATTTTTACTTTTATTAGATCTTCAAAGGCTTTTATGATTTTTGCTCAGTTTCGAAATACTTTCTGCCTGAAAAATTACTTTACATGTCGGAAAATATGACAGATCGTTCGAATATCTACTGCAAAAGTTTCTTTCTAGCCATGTCTATTACTAGCACAGACTTATTTTGAGCCAATTTGGCATCTAATATGTCGATTAACTTACTTAGGCGGCGTTACAGTTCGGGGTGAAGCTGGGCCGCAACTAATAAGCTGTTAGACTGATCATTTGCCAACTGCTTCCAGTTGCGCACTCCAAGTCGTTTGAGGTCCCCTTCTATATGTGCGCGTCATCTTAGGCCTTCCTCGACTGCGTTGTCCGTCCGGATTAGATTCGAAGACTCTGCATTGGTGTCCATTCGCTCTCCACGTCCTAGCCATCACAGGTAGCTGATGTGCAGTCTTCTGGCTAGGTAGATGTCGCTGTACAGTTGGTATAGATCCTCGTTGCCCGTCAACGCAAACGGGACTGATTATTTTTCGAATAATTTTTCTCTCGAGACGACTGAGGATATCTTCATCCGCTTTCCATAGAATCCATGCTTTAGTGCCATAAAGTAGGACGGGGATGATCAAGGTCTCCTTGGTTTTTCGGGATTGGGTCTTTTACTACTCAATTGCCTTCTTAGCCCCAAGAAATAGCGATTGGCAAGAGTGATTCTTCGTTTTATTTCTGCTGTATTGTTGACAGAATTCGTAGCAGAGCCAAAGTAGACAAAGTCCTTTATTATCTCGAAATTATAGCTGTCGATTGTGACTTTCTGCCCGAACGGACCAGTTTGGCAGGGATGACATAACTAAACCTGGCTCTATATAGCTCATCTCTATAAATGCTGTCATGTGTTTTTTCCAGGACCTGGCGGAGTGTGAAGCTTTGGTCGATTGTGGACTTTCTTGGTCTAAAAGCACGCTGATAGAAATCAATCGGGTTTGTTGGCGAGGCATATCATACAATATGGTAGAAAAGATATAGTTGGCACATTTAAGGATGTCTCCTTTTTCGTGGAACGGGCATACGGTGCTGAGATTTCATTCATCAGGTCAAAGTCACTCTCAGCGGCTTCGAATATCTCGACCGGTAAGCCGTATGGTCCAGCAGCTTTGTTGAATTTAAGCTTCGATATTGCTATCCTTATTTCGTTTTGGTCAGGTAGACGGAAGTTTTTGCTATCATCGTCGGAAATGAATGGTCTATTATGCCTGATGGTAGGATGTTGGGCTTTTTCTGTCTGCAGAAAAAATCTTCCATATTCTCTAAAAGGTTTCTTTCTTCATCTCTTCAGGTTTCGTACGGGTCTTGTTAGCTTGAAAACTTCTTTTTACCCGTTGATAAAACTTCCGTGCGTTGCTCCAGGAGTACAAACTCTCAATATCTTCAATCACGTGCGTGTCGTGCTTCTGGAGAAGCCTATGGTCTTTAAGTCTCATCTGCTCGTAAAGCTGATTTTGAGGAGAGAGGAGCGATGTCTGAATTTTATAACCATTAGTTTTAAAAAAAAACTGTGCCGATAAAGGTATAAATGAATTAAAATATTGCTATTCTAGTGCGGATTTTATTCTAGATTTAACTTCTTAATGGGTTTTGATTGGTTATGATGGTTTTGAAATTATTATAATTTTGCATACTTCTTATCCTCTTTCAATGATTTGTTCATATTAGTATGGATTAAGTTTTCAGTAAGCCCGTTTCGCGTAATATATGACTTCTAAATTTAAAGAGTGCTATGTATAAAAATTATATAACATTGAAAAGCAATATAGGTAGGTTGCTACTTAAGTTTTGACCGGTGCAGATGCGTCAAATCTGACATTAACATCGTTAGGTTCGCTGATTTGGCACCGTGCGACTTGTACCTTTTCGGAAAAATACATTTGAAGATCCAAAAGGCTTGTACCGACATCCTGACGGACATCCCGGACGACGACGATCTAAAACATTCACTCGACATGCTTTTAGACCGTGCAAATCACTGTATTGAGTCAGAAGAGGACTATTTTGAATGAAATAAATCGGCAAACAAAGAGGAAGTAACCACAACACCTCTAAATAAAAGAAGACAACTGGAAAGATTTGCTTAGTCGCCAACCAAGGAACAGCAAACAGTTGTAAGATGTATGTCAGCCCATGCTTTGATGAATCTGATCGAAACAAGCGTGGCTTTCCTGCTCGATGATCAAACTTCATGTTTGCAACCTGAGAGAGTCGTCACAGACCCAAATGCGCAAAATGTCAGATTGAATTCGTTGAGATGAAAGAAAACAAATGAGCGCAGTATACATAGTTATCCATATTCCTATAGAAAATTGAACTGCTTGGATTTGCTAGAGTCAAATAATGCTGCACTTACAGCATGAGCTGTACACAAATAAAATAGCGACTGTGTTGGTGCAGCTTAGCAAAAGCGAGGATGTTAGCCGCATTTTGAGGGCTTCGGGAAAACTTCGAGGTACAGGTGTCATACTCCATAGAGATCGCTCGCTGGCAGAACGGGAAACAATAACACATTTACAAACATTCAACAGGGAAATTCAAGTTAAAAACAACAATATGCTTATTATGATTTGCGTATGACAAAAACTTATTTTTGGAAACAAAACCATTTATTGTCAATAATAATTTATCAAGCAGTTGACAGATGTCAACCAACAGAGTACTTCGGTATGTGTATCCAGCGCATCCAAGGCTGGAGACACAGGCAAATCAATTGTTAGCGCTCAAAAGTCGCCTGCCAAAGCAATAGTAATATTAATAATAATCAATCGAATATAGTTACATGTAGGATACTCTCTTACAATATATCAGGCCTAGAAAATAAGTCATTCAAGGAGTCTTATAATTTTATTAATGAATTTGGGATTATATTTTCATTTGAACCATTTGTAACTGCAAATAAATTGGATACCAGCGAACAGAGTACACAATAGAGGAAGAGCGAGTGGAGGTTGCTTTTTTGGATTTAATATAAAACTGAATGGAGTCGCTTGCGATTTGAAAACTGTGAATGAAAATAACTTTTTGAATCTTGTGTTCGATGACCAATTATTCCAAATCGACCAGCCTATTTCGACTGGAACCATTGGGATCGGAATTTAAGAAATTTGGAAGAAATCATGCTATGAGATTTTATCGCGAATATTGCGATTGTAGGTAATCTTAATGTTAAGTTCGGAGGAGAATGCGTGACTTTTGAAGTACTTAGCAGGGCTGTCCAGAATATCTAAAGACAATATCTGCAATGCTAGAGGCGCGAAACTCCTGGAACTGTGTAACACATATGAACTCCAAATTTTGAATAGTACTAGTGAAATGGATACGAGTGGCGAAATTTTTCGGGTAGGATGGGACATCAGTCATAGACTTTGGCCTCATAGCAGGCGACTGGCGGAACCACGTACTTTGAGGTAGGACAAGTTCCGTACTCGGATCCTCAGCTTTTGACTTAATAGACAGAGGAGTCAGAGGAATGTCTAGAAAGTTTATGAAGAGACAATTGGACGTAGAAAATCCTTTGAATTGGTTTAAAGCGAACAAAGGGCTTAGACAGATATGAACTTTAAATCCGTTGTTATTTGCACTCTTTATGTTATATTGGGCTGTTTAAAAAGTCATTCCGTTTTTTCAATTGATTTTCAGATGCATTTAGTTATTGTAAGTAATGGATATTAATCAAAGATGTATTTGCCGTTTTATTCGATGACATTCTGCCATCTCTCGCGCATAATACCGTATTCATAAAACTTAATATCTCTCTGCAAGAAACTTTCCAAGGTGCTGTTTGATGAGATCATCAGAAGTAAGCATTCTACCATTCAAGGAGTTTTACAAAACCCGTAATAAATGGAGGTCTGATGGTGTAAGATCTGGTCTACACGGTGGGTGTTTCAACACATCCCAACCATGCTGCAAAAATTGTTACCGAGTGGCCAAACATACAAGTTTGGCTAAACTCACATTGCCGTGGTGAAACATCACACCCTTACAATTAATCAGTTCGGGAGATTTCTGTACGATGGCATCACTTAATTTCTGTAGCTGCTCACAGTAGATATCAGAATTAATCGTTTTGTTCTTTGGAAGCAGCTCATAGAAGACGGATCCCTTCTAATCCCTCCAGATTGACAGCATCACCTTCTCACCTACTCGAAATTTTTTTCCGGCTGATTTTGTTGTAGATATGTAGATAATCCGTTTTTCCTCGTCCGTGATCATACGCTTCAAGAATGGACATGAACACTTCCAATGGACACTTCCAATGGACACTTTTAGAGCGGTATATGCTTTACTAATGATTTGATTTTATCGTTGTCAATCTCGGAAAGACTACCAGAGCGATGAGCAACTTCAACTGAAAACGCACCATCACGGAATCGGGCGAACCAGTTCTAACACTGACGTTTCTCGATGACATTTCTCCTGTAAACTTTACGCAACTTTCCCTTGCCTCAGTTGCATTCTTACAAGTACCTTTTTTGAAGTAATAGAGCAAAATATGGCGACTATGCTCTTAAAAATTCTCATGTTCGGATCACAATTGAAAGCACAAAACTCAACCGAATAGCGCCAATTTTTTTTTTTAAGTTAAGTGTGAACAACAAAACGAGTGCAAACATTTGACATATGTGTCATGCTCAGATACAAATAAACGCGGCCAAAGCCCATCTAATCGTATTGCAAAACCCAATAGCTGACATTGTCGAAGCTCTTCCGGTAGGTGTTAAGTTTGCAGGGATAGTGATAAAGGCGATACTTTTGCAGGCGATATTGTTATTATAGCAAATATCCCGATGACATTGCAGCGCATAATAAACCGCTTGTACGAGTTTTGTAAAATGTGAACCCATAGAATAAAGCTAGAAAAATAGATGTTAATTTTTTAAAAAGGGTCGTGGAAGGATGTGTTGCAACGTAAAATGGCTTCTGAATAGAGAACAGATCGAAATAGTAAGAGTACAACTACCTTGGTATGCTTTTCTTACAAAATGTAGGCAGGGAGCTACACTTGACATGCAAACTACAAAAGGCCAAGACCGCGATAAATACAAGGCAGAGAAAGTGTTTTGCTAAAAAATATACTAGATGGAGTGAAAAGTGACCTCCTTGACCGCCAGAATATGCTGCTACTGCAAAAAAGGTTATGGTGCCCTGAAGTCCGTTCATATTTAGACAGACATGCCAAATTTCAGTGCGATACTGTCTTTCGTTTTGTTTTGATAGCTAATTGTTGTTGACGTGTTTGGCATCATGTTGAGTATGGACAAAAACGATTTTCGTTCTCTCATAAAACATTATTTTTTGAGAGGCAAAACGGCAATGGAAACAAAAGAAAAGTTGGATAAATGTTAGGGGGCTAATGCTCCGTTAGATTACACCGTCAAATATTGGTTTCGAGAGTTTCGTGGTGGCCGCAACTCCACTACCGATAAAGATCGCAGCGGCAGGCCCTCCGATGCGGTTACAGAGGACAATGTCAAAAAGATACATGAGATGGTGTTGGCTGACCGGAAAGTGAAGGTGCGCGAGCTAGCAGATACCACAAAGATTAGTATTGAGCGCACACGCCATATTTTGGGCAATATCCTGCCGCTGGGTGCCGCGAATGACCAAAAACACGAACGCGACAGCACTTCGAAATAGTGTTTGGACTTGCTGATGCGGAATCGGGTGGAATTTTAGCGTCGATTGGTAACTGGATTTGGATCCCTCGGACTATTATCTCTTCCCAAACCTCAAAAGATGGTTCATCAATAAAAAATTCAGCTCACGCGAGGAAATTAACGACGCCACGGAGGAGTATTTTGCAGACCTTCCGAAAAATAACTTTTCGAACGGGATCAAGGAGTTGGAAAATCGCTGGAATAAATGTATCAAACTAAAAGAGGACTATATTGAATAATATTCAAAAAAAACATTTAAAAAAAAAATTTTTTTAATTCCCAAGGAGGTCACTTTTCACTCCATCTAGTATAGCACAAAGTAGTAAGTTTCCTGTCTTTGTTGTACGCAGCGAAGGTATGGGGCGGTTGTCAGTTTGAGGAAATAGAAAAAGGATATTTCGTTTAGCACCCAGCACCCCAAACTATGTCATAATGCTCCAGTCTGGACTTTTCCCATACTTATACTAAAAAAATTCAATATGTCCGCGGAGAGATTGTCGAGAAAACTGGCACTCGAAACAGTATGATGCAATAATAGTTGATACAACAAATGGAGAGACTTAACACTCGTCATAGATCGCTAAGTTTCTCCACATCTGACCATATCTCGTCAAAGATAACATCTCGTTTATGTCGAATCAATGATTTTAAAGATTACGGTCTCTTGCGGCGTATGCTCTGAAAAAAACATTGACCCTTACTTCTTTGAAGATGGTAATGGCGAGACGGCTACGGTAAACGGATTGCGATATAGGGCATTCATACGCAATTTTTCGGCATCTGAGTTGGACGAAAATGGCATGGAGAATTACTTGCTTCAACAGGTTGTCACATACTGCTCGTGAATCAATCGGTTTATTAAAAACGATGTTCCCTAATCGATTGGCCACCATGATCACCTAATTTGACTCATTGTGACATTTTATTGTGGGTTTGTGCCAACAAAGTTGGTAGTCAAAATGACACAAAAAATTTAAAAAAAAAAGAGAAAGTTATTGCTATAATTACAAAATTTAAGATGAGTTTTGATAAAATCTACCGAAATAAGAAGATCCCTGAAAAACGTGTTTTTGAACGGATAAAATAATTAAAAAGAAATTGATGGTCGATGTCAAAAGACTACAGTGGATATTGAATGTGAACTAAAGATTAACAAGGAAAATCAGAAGGCAAGTATGTGTAATAGTTTGCTCGGGAAGATCAATGTGCAAAATATCCGCTGAGCAGTTTCCATCCTTGATCGATGCCACACGATAGTTGACGTATCGAATGGAAACTTCAAATTGTAATAGTAAAAGTCTAGACAAAAAGTCCTCAGACAAAAAAAAAAGTGTTATTCCACCAATAATTTGTGAGTTATTTATTTTATTTAATTTTAAAGTTTGGAATATCTGAGACGACACCCTGAAAGAACTGCCCCAAATGACAGGATATTTATTAGTTAGAACTTTTTCCAGGTTGCGGGAAAGAGGAACAACGCGGAAATCATCGAAAGACTCATATCCGGCTTTAGCAGAAGGCGTTCGCAGCTACGAAGCCGTTTTACATTACATCAGAAACTATCCAAACACCAGTTTTAGTTTAAGCAGGGCTTATGTACTCGTACATCTAGAAAATTCTACATTCAAAAAGCATGCACAACTTTATTGGGCGTGGACGGATGAATCCCAATTCACCAAGTATGGAATAACTAATTTCAACAATTTACATACCTGGGCAGAAAGCAACCCCCACTCCAGGAATCACAGAGCTTTTCAGCATAGGTACAACGTCAATGTGTGGGCATAGCGTGCCTATCGGCTTGCTCCTAGGCTTAATTCGAATCTCTACCTGAAATTTTTGCGAAATTGACATTATATACGAGCAAGATGGCATGGCGTCTCCGCACCCCATTGCCATGCACTTAGAGAGGGCTGAGATCGCGTGTATGAAATTCTGTGGCCTCCAAGGTCTCCGGAATTGACTCCAATGGACTTTTATCTATGGGGACGGATAAAGGACACTGTTGAATCATCAGAAATAATAACATTGGATGACTTGAGCGATAAGATTGACGAGGCATCTGCGAAAACCCGAGAAGGATGGGAAAGAATGGATATTGTTAGAGCCTTTCAAAGACGAGTTCTGGTGTGCACACAAAGCAATGGTTTGTACTTTGAACAATTGTATCAAGGTTTGATGAAAAAAACAAAAATAAAAATAAAAATGTGTTTCAATAAGCTAGGTCGTGTCTTGAAAACTACGTACACGTTTCTATGTTGCAAAAAAAGGGGGTTAATAAGATATTTTTCCGAAAAAAAATGACAAAGTGAAAATTGTATTTACTCATACAAATATAAAATTGAAAGATGCTATTTTCAATAGGAGTCAAAAATGGGCAGAGTAAGACTGTTTAAAACCTCTATATTTCGGAGCGAATACATTTCCGACTCCTACCCCACTAATCCATCTTTTTACGCAAAGTATGTCAAGAAAGCTTCCCTTAAAGTCTTCATCACATTATCCGGAATGTCCTGTATACACATTACATACATATTATTGTAAAAAATAATTATGTATGTACACTATTTTTTTGATGAAGAGTGATAGAAATCTCCCCTTCACGATTTTTTTAAAGTTTGATGTGGTTACTTTCCAACTTTAGAAATATTTATATTTTTCAACAAAAATTGGCGTAAATAAAGGGTGTTTTTTAATATGGCTGATGATCATCACACAGAAACTTACGGCTAAGCAACGTTTACAGATTGTGGGAATTTATTTCCAAAATCCGTATTCAGAAAAATATTTTTATAGAGCGCTACCCCAATTTTACGGTCTATTCACAACACAATTGAAAAAATTCGTCAACTTGTCGAATTTGGAGAGGACAAACTAAAGGAGCTGTAAGTTTTTTGAAATTAAATCCCTTATTTAATAGGTCTCCTCTTTCTTTTAGTCATGAAACGGGGGGGGGTCTATTCGCACTCCATTTCAAGTTACAGCCCATCAAAGTGGGTGACCTCTAATTTGGAGGTGTAACCACTTTAAACGCTATAATTTCTAAACTTATACAGGTACGAAAATAGTTTTGGACATTTTGGAAAGATAATTTAGTAGTGCATACAAGTCTTAAATGCTTTAGGTACATCTGAGCAGCAACAAAAAAGTTATGGCTCGTTAAACTCAAAATTATGAAAATTTGCTGTTCCACTTTTTTACTTAAAATGCATTTTTCTTAAAATTTTTACTTAATAAATTTTCTGAAATTTTATGAAATTCTTATCCTTACAAAATTTCCTAAAAATTATGTTTAGAAACTTTTTTTTACGTGCAATCAATAGATTTTGTAGTAAAAGCCATTTTTCATCAAACAAATGGCCAAACAGAAGTGTACCTATTGAATTACTCATAAAATCTCTTAGATATTTTTATGTGGTCCTGAGAAGGACTTTTTTGGAACATTGTTCGAAATCCCTTCCTTCCATTTGAATACACTTACGGGCGCGTTTAGTCATTTCGGATGGCAGATTAACGGTCGTCAAAATTCTTTTCATCTCATCTGAAGCGGCACTAATATTTTCTTGGAGCTCTACCAGACTCGGTATTTCTTTAAAATAACCCTTTTCTATACTAATACAAATTATATAAGATAAAGTACTCGTAAATAATGAATAATATTGAAGTGTTTTCAAATGCTTGGCTATTTATTTGTGATAAATTCCGGAACAACTCATAGGATTTTAGCTTTCATATGTCGTATTTATAATAAATATGACTGGGCGCAACATAGACTTTGTTTCATATGAATAACTAAAAGGATGCCAGTGTGATAGAAAAGAAAACCTATGAATAAACGATCGATGTATTGTATACGAAAATGCAACTATTCGATATCTATGCTTACCTATATTTAGGTTAGCATTGATAGTGTGTTTGTGATTAACCCGTTTAATACATTTTCAAAACGACTTTTATAATTCCAAGGCGCTCTCGAAAATATAGGTTTGAACCTCACGAAACATGGTAATTATGATCAAATAGAGGCATCCCAAATCAGAATGGTGGAATTGCTACAAGGCGCGGATACGTGTCATTAAAACAGCAGTTACGGCATTCCAGCCAATACTAAAATCAGCGGTTCAATTCAATAGAAAAAAGGAAACAAAATAAAGCAAACGTGCATTTCGAAAATCACTATTTCTGGAATTTACTTGCTTAAATTAATTAATAATAATCTCTTTCGAAAATATTATGAAAACTATTATAATTCTTTATTTTACTTTTTTTTTAAATAAAATGTAAATTTAACAATGACTATTTGTTGCGCAGCATACGCAATTCCCTGGAAACAAGCAATGAAACTTGTAGGGAAATGACACATTTGCAAGTTGCTTCCCATTCGGAAAAGGAAATGATTGATGTTACTATTCTAGTTTCCTGGGTAATTTGTACGGTGTTCAGCGAACCACTGTCTTAGAGTATGTACATCGCGATTTATGTTAGCATTTAGTTCTAAGGGACTGTTGACGCCATATGATAACCCAACATCGACAGCAAAAGCTGTTGGTAAGCCTTTTAGATGGAGGTGGAAGAATGAGTTGATATAAATTAAAAATAGAATGGGACCCAGAACTAAGCCTTGTGGTGCCCCAAGCCTGAGTTAAACCATTTAAGCATGAAGCCACGTACACCTGCATTTTCCAGTTTACTTAACAGAATTTTATGGTCAACCATGTCGAAGGCTTTGGTTATATCAATAAATAACGCAGTTGTACATTTTCTTTTGTCAAGGTTGCATATTATCTGAGAACAATACTCTATCTGAGAAGAACTCCTCGGTTGATTTGCCCTTTTGAAACCCAAATTGAGAAGGATGTAAGAACATCGTCTTGTCTAAGAAATTTGCTAACCTAATTTTTATAAGTTTTTCGAAAACTTTACTTATGGTTGGCAGAAGGGAAATCGGCCTATAATTTCCTATTTCAGTTGGAGAGCCTTTTTTAAACAAAGGAATAACATCTGCACACTACGATTGAATACATCAGATAATACATCCATAATGAAACATGGAATATTTTTAAGGACAACATTAGAAATACCATCGCCACCACATGAATTTGAGTTATTCAAACTGCCAATCGTACTTAAAATCTCTAAAGGAGTTATAGGATCAAAAACAAAACTTCTACAGTGCACAGAGTTTACATCATTAATAGCAGAACACTGAGAACATAGATTTTGCGTTAGTCCACTATGTAATTTAAGTCCGATACTTGAAAAATATCTATTAAAAGCGTCAGCGATTTCTTTTTATTTGTTATTTCCTTATTACTAGTACGTGGAACAATAGTTTTTTGAATGGGAGATTTTTTGTTGAGAATGGTGTTTACAACTCTCCACTCTTTCTTTAGGTTACTTCTAGCTGAATAAAATTGAGCACGGTAATAAGAGTCACGGCAATTTGGGATTTCCTTTTTCAAATCAGCACATAATTTCTTATATTTCATTTTAAGAAATGCGTTGCATGGGTATTAATAAAGAATTAGATAACCAAGGCTTAAGCTTATAAATAGATTTTCTTGTGGTCAAAGAACTGCAATTAGAATATGCATTCGATATGTCACTGCAGTTATAAACATTGTACCAGGACTCAAAACACAACTTGTTACGATGCTTAGTATAATATATTGTTGGCTTGCCTTGGAAACATTTCTGAGTTTGACTATTGTTTTTACAGTTTACGTTAAGTAGAACGCCGCTCATGCAATATTATTTTGGCCGAACCCATAGAGATCCCAACTTGAAATTTGAAATGGAAATAGAGGACGAATCTCTCTATAATTAAAAAAAAAAAAAACATTTTTTGAGTTATTCAAGGATATATCACTATTTGTATCCCATCTTTGCCAAACATTATTTGAAAAACTTTGAATGGATGTATTCAACAATTTGTTAATTTACAATTGCATCAATGCTTCTCCAAGGATGCGATATAATAATAAATGTTAAATCTATAAAAGCCATGAAGGCGTGTTTATTTTAAGACTGATTATTTTTTTTACTATTGTCAGTAGGTCTTTAGTTTTATTTTTTTTATTGTCTTGATTATGTTGTGTGTTTCAATATTTTTTTTTTTTAGAATCAAAATTGAATGGCAAAGTTGAAATGATTTTTATACGCATCATATGCACTGGCGAGCAAAACTGGATACGAAGATGGGAATAATTGATCATAGCCCTATTCTTAAGAAACAAAGAACTATTTTTAATAAAAAAAAACATGCATCGTAATGCAGAAGCTGTCGTTTTACAATGGCCCATTCTCTATAGGATTCAAATCTGGACTTTTTACTGGCCATGTTAATGTTGTAAAATTTTGTCCCGACAGCCATTCTTTAACTACTTTCGCTGTATGCTTTGGATCCCCATCATGTTGAAAGACGATCTCATCAGATGAACACTCTTCAACGAAATCAAGCAAATTTGACTGAAGGATTTTAAGGTAATCTTCCTTCTTCCTGATTCCGTTAATTTTAATAAGTGGGCAAACTTGCCACCACGTGAAACACCCCCACAATATCAAGTTTCCACCACCGTGTTTCATTGTTTGTTTTTCCTGGTGCTTTAAAATTCGTTCCTGAGGTCGATGCCAAAAATACCCTTTTCCATCCGACTGGTAGCGATTAATTTTAGTCTCGTCAGACCAAATTATTCTCTTCCAATCTTCTTCTTCCAGTTTTTATGCAGCTTATAGAATTTCAGCCGTGCTTTGATATTTTTCGCGGATAAAGCCGGCTCTTTTTGTTTGATTGCGGATACAAGTCCGATTTTTTTAAGGCTCTTCCTGCGGTCAATTCGCTTACATCCTTGTTAACAGACTTTGCTGTCTCCTTCGGTGCATTGTTCTTTTTTTTGATCTGAGAGAACGTCCCATTTAACGGACATCGCTGTCGGACGGGACGACTGCTTGTAGTAGCTGTGCAGTTTCTTTTTTTTTTTATATATTAAGGACAGTTCTATTACACACCTCCATCTTCTCTGCTATTTTTCGCGAGCTGTACCCCGTTTCCAACAAAACTACAAAAACTAAATAAAAAATGACATATTACCTTGGTCAAAATGTTTCCGGAATGTATTCAGAATATTGGAGATACAAGTTTATTCATCGAGATCTATATTGTCCCCTTCAAAGTAATCACCAACGACTGCAACACACTTATGCCAGCGCTTGATCCAATCCTCGAAACATTTTTTATATTCGGTTTTCGGTGTATCCATCAGTGCTTCCTGCGATTTATCCATTACTTCCTCTGGGCTGCTGAAACACGTTCCCCGTAGTGGTTTTTTAATTCGATTGAACTGAAAGAAGTCACAGCGAGCCAAATCAGATAAATTCGGTGGCTGTTGGATGGTATTTGTTGCATCTTTCGTCAAAAAATTGCGAATAATGATGGCACTGTGCGACGATGCGGTATCATGGTGCAAAATCCACGAGTTTTCTGCCCACAATTCTGGTCTCTTTCGGCGAAATGCTTCACGCAAACGTCTCATAACGCCCAAATAATACTCCTTGTTTACTGTCTGGTCTTCTGGCAAAAATTCATGATGCACTACACCGTTGTAGTCCATGAAAACCGTGAGCATTGCCTTCTTTTTTGACTGAAAACGAAGTGGTTTTTTTTGGTCTCGGCTCATTTGGTGAACGCCATTCACTTGCCTGATGTCTGGATTGCGTGTCGTACTCATAAACCCACGTCTCGTCTCCAGTAATGATCCTTTTGATGAATGTGGGATCGGATTCAGCCTCGCAAATCATCTCTTTTGCTACGTCAACACGGTCTCTTTTTTACATGAAATTGAGGTCTTTTGGCACTAACTAAGCTGCTACACGACGGAAACCCAAATCATTAACCAAAATGTCTTGGACGGATCGATAGGTAATGTTCAAGTCCCTCGGTATCTCTCTTATTGACATTTCAATGTTTTCGTTGGTTTTCGGTGTCGATGGTCTGCCACTGCGGTTATCATCTTCGAATGACTCACGACCACTTTTGATCAGCTCGTGCCACTGGTAAACGACCGTTTCCTTTAGAGAATCGTTGCCGAAACACTTTTCCAACATTTCCAACGTTCGCGCACCATTAAATCCGTTTTTTACGGAAAATTTAATACAAGTTCGTTGTTGCAAATTTAATTCCATTTCTAAAATTGTAAAAAAATCGCCAACACACACAGAGATAGATGTACTCTTGGCTACGTAACTTTTGCAAATGTCAAGCTATGACAAAAAAAAAAAACAGAATTCAAATCGGAACAATGGGAGCGCCACACGGTGTTGTGGTGCGGGAATTATTTGATCAAGGGTATGATTTATATAAATTTCAAGGCTTGTGGAAACTAGCGTTACATTAAAACGACAGATGGGAAAACGTGCAAAACTGGATAAATGGAGCAGAAGGGACCTTTATGCTTACTCTATGGAAACCAAAAACCGTTTTTTTGTGATATGTTAGTATTGTGTCGGCAACATCCCACTAAATGTAAAAAAAACCATATTGTTGTATTTATGGACAATAATAACAATTCCAGAAAAGGATAAATACGTTTGCGCATTTTAGGTATCCAGTTTTGGTCGCCACTGTATGTATTCAAAATTTTAGTTTTCTATTTATTTGGGAAAAAAGGTAAAATATGACGATATAAAATATAAGTTGTATTCTATTTTGAAAAAATATCAAAAATTATAAATTTACAATAATAAAAAACTGTAGGTACATCTGTTAATAATAACTTGTAACTCGTTCATCAATTAAATTTTATCAAAACTACTTCTGGAATTTATTTAAATGATTAACAGAAAAAATAGTTAAAAAAAAAACAATTCAATAGTTTTTAAAGAAATATGATATAGACAGAAAACAAATCATTCTTCTCTAATCGTGTATCCTAAAGCCGAACAATACCAAATTCTATCAATATTTCACGCTCCAGTGGTACGTTACGTAATCCTTATTGAATTTGAAATATAAAGACCAAGGAAGAAGCCAACACAATAATTTCGGTAGTTGATTGACAGCACAACTTCAATAGTTTTTCTTTGTTATTATTTTTTTCTTTCTTTCAAAACAGCACAAATCCTCAATTAACCAACACAGCCAACAAGAAGGTATTTGAGTGAACAGCAAAAAAAAAAAAAACATAAAAAAAAAATAAGAAGGCAAAAGCAGAAAAAAGTGCATCATCAGCAAAAAATGATTCTACCCCGAGATCTTTTCTAGACTACCACTCAAGTGTGTCAATATAATGCACCTATAATCTCTAGGACGGTTTTAATTGGAAAATAGGAGCATAGCACAAGTAATTGGCCCTCTTATACGCTTTACAACCTACGATGCTTGTGCTTACATATGTGTGGAGCAACAATTTGTATCTCATAGACCACTTAACCACGAACTTGTTCCAGGCCAGCACATATGTAGACAATAAGTCAGTCAGTTAAGTAGACAGTTTTCCGTACGTACACTTATAAATACGTGTATTTGTCAATATAAAAACTGCATAGGCACAGATTCAAAGTCATATTCACAGCACACAGGTATCGTTACAGTAAAAGGTATTAAGCAACACGTGAGTCTCACCTGAATACGATTAACCGTCAGAGCACTCATTTCCTTCAATATTGCACACTACAACTCTGCGTGAAGACACGAGGACTATACACAATACTTTGGTGACAAATTAATGAGAAATAAGCGAGCAGCAAGAGCTCCTTGTCAACATACGAGAGTGTGTACACGAGGAGCACCAACAATTATTAGTAAGCAATGGGACAATGCTTGTACTTGTCGTATATTACCCACAGAAACCCGACGACATGCGACACATCCTTTGTCTATTGTATTCTGAGATTCCCGAGATTCCCGAGAATTTTACCAGATCCTACTGTATTCGAGAGGATTCGTGTTCGTGTTCACCCCAAACGTTCTAAGGACTCAATGAAAGAAGGTACCGACGCCGAAACCGACACCGACAATCACAAATGACAAATGACAAACGCCGAATGTGAGTTTGGTGACGCACATCACAAAGCTGAAAAGTCAATCCCTGTCCCATTCTGTCTGACGAAGATGATGGTAGCTAGGGCGATTTTGTTGTTGTCACGTGCTCTTGCAATACTGCAACAACAGTAGGATCTGCTTTTCTCTCCTCCATTCGGTTGGGTGCGCTTCCCCCAAAATCCGGAGAAAGGATACACAATTATCGTCGATATAAGATGCGAATATTTTCAAAGAACTTGTCGAGTACTCACTCGTGCTTTGCGACCGGTATTTTGTTATTTAGCATTTGATGTTTGCAATTCTTTTGTGCGAAAACGAGATAGACTCTCGCTCGTTACAGAGCGTTTTAGAACCAAACAGCGCAAGTGCACTTTCACAAATGCACTAATGATTTAGCATGTAGCATGTAATAACAGGCACTGGCACAGGCACAGGCACAGGACCAAGCCTAACATACAAACATCTATTTACGAGTAAACGTATAGCCAGCCTGCCAGCCATTCAGCCAGCCAGCCATAGCCGTAGTCATAGCCATCCCCTATGTAGCTATGTTCGTTATGTAGAATCACATAGAGAGTTAATTTTATGATGATGATAAAAGGATACGCTAGCTTGGGTTGAGTCGAGTTGGTAAATGGAATGGTGGTGGTTTAGTCTCGTTTGATGTTTTTGATGTTTTAGAGGCATGGCTGTTGGGACATACTCGTATAAGCTATGAAAAGGCAAAAAATACACAAGTAGAGAAAGGAGTGATTTGGGTTTTGCTTTGAAGTACTACTCGTTTGGTGATTGTGCGGCGCCATTTTGCATGTCCTGTTGATTTAATGGGATTTGAATTACACTAATGGCTATGGTTGTTAGAAAAGAATGCTTTGTGGATGCAAATCTTGGGTTGGTCTTTTTTTCCCCATTCGTTCTTTTTTTTGTTTTTTTTTTTGTTTTTTTCTGCTTTTCATATCGTTTTAATGAACGACACTTAGACAAAATGAAAATCAGTCCAAACCATTTTACATTGAAAGAAACTTTTGACTTTCAAAAAAAAAAAAGTCAAAGGATCGATATCCGAAATGCTTGAAACTAGTTTAATTTTTAGTTTTTTGGCTTTACCCTACCAGTAGCACGTTCAAAATAATTGGAGTAAAATATCACTCCGACAGCTGGATGTCAGAGGTTCATTGCCTACCTATACGTTTGGTGCTTCAGAAATAAATGAATTCCGTCTAGTCAGGGAAAATAAACTTGACCCTTGAGTGTTGGTGTAAAATGTTTTTGTTTTAAACTTTTCTCTTTTCTCATTTTTTTTTATTATTATTTTTATGTTTTCAAAAATAATTTTTTTGCGGTGTGTAGGAGAGAAAGTTAATAGGAACGTTGAAGAGGGTAAGCAGTCTTTTTTTTACTATTATATTGATGTAGTTTAAAAACGAGAGTGTTTTTCATCATTAACAGCTCTTCATTTTGCTAAGGATAATACATTCATATGTACATATGTAGTTATGTGGTAGTAATTCAGTTATTTACAGGGGTCATATGTACTGTTTCGATTTAATGAAAAGGCGCAGGGGAAACTTTTTAAATTCTTGTTTTCGCTATATTTGTACAAAAAAAAAAAAGAAGAAATATTCCAGGGCAATATTCTGAATTTGTTTGAAATTAAGTTTTGTTTTGTGTAATTTTTTTTATTTTGATGTAAAAATGTGCTGACGGTCCAATATTTCCACATATTATTTGTAAGTTGTTTTTATATGTGACATGGAATATATGTTAGTTACAATGAAAGTTATATTACTGCATGTTTATAATTGTTTTCCACAAGTGCAAAATAAGAAGCGCGAATTACCGCTCAATTTGTATATCGTTTAACCCCTTACCGTATACGAAGCCATATTTGGACTACGAAGTTTATGATTTTTTTATAGGCTTATTAACATACATATGTACATCATCATAAAAAACTAAATTACGAGTACATCAAAACCAGAAAACCCTTTCGTAAAACGGACCGTTAATAATTTGTAAATTGCAATTGTGATCTGTCAAATATTTTGAAGGTTATGTTCAGCGCATGCGACGGGCCGGGTGCATTGAAAAAAGTGTGAGTAGTAATTAAAAAATAGATATCAAAAAGGTGAGTAAAGTGGTGAAAAAAAATAAAACTACATTCTCTGGACTTTTTTCAATACGGGAAAACATTAACTTTTGCTTTGTGTTTTTTTTCTCACTTTTCCAAATTTGCCATATGTGGCTTGGTATGAATTTAAGGTTACTCTTATTATAACATATATACTCGTACACTTCTTCCACAAATGCAACCAGCACGCTTCTACGGCTCTGCTAAGTATGTTACGAGGGGCGCTCAATATATTCTCGGTATCGATATGAAGGAAAATGCGAATTCAATTTAAATTGTTTTTATTTTTCAATATGATCTCCCCTAACATCAATGCATTTGTTACATCTTGAGATAAGCTTTTTTAAACCCTCAAAATAATAAATTTCCTCTTTCTCTGCAAAATACCGACTTGAGTTCTTCATCATCCGAAAATCTTTTTCCACGAAGACATTTTTTCAAATCCGGAAACAGGAAATAATCACTAGGGGCAAGGTCTGGATTATAGGGTGGGTGTTGGATTTCTTCGAAACCACAATCTCGCGCAGCAGCCTTGGAAACTCGCGCCGTGTGAACAGGAGCGTTGTCATGAAGAAGCAACACACCCGCTGCGAGTTTACCCCGTCTTTTCTTTTTAATTTCCTCCCGCAAATTATGCAAGGTGGAAGCGTAGGATGTGGCGTTGATGGTTTCACCTTTTTTTTTTGTACTCAATGAGCAAGATTCCCTTTGAGTCCCAAAAAACTGTGGCCATGAGCTTTCGGGCAGACGGAGTGACTTTGAACTTCTTCGGGGGGTCTGTTCCTTTTTTATGCCACTGCATGGACTCTTGTTTGCTTTCAGGGTCATAGTGGTGGACCCATGTTTCGTCCCCAGTAACAATTCGATCCATAACACCGTCCGCGTTCTCACTACACATCTCCAAAAGCTCTCTACAGCATGCGATTCTCACTTTTTATCTGAGGCGCTGTGAGCATTCGTGGCACCCATCTTGCACTGACCTTTGAAAGGTTAAGATGGTCATGAAGAATGGTGTGAATGGTACCAATTGAAAGCTTGGTGATCTCTGCCATCATTTTCACCTTTATTCGGGCATCCTCAAGAACAAGTTTTTCGACTTCTTTGATGCTTTCTCCCGTACAAGCAGTAGCCGGGGCGCCGGAGCGGGGGTCGTCCTCAATGCTCTCTCTGCCTCTCTTGAACTCACTTGACCACTTTTGCACAGTTGATAATGAAGGTGCGGAACCCTGGTAAACAGCCACCATCTCTTCATGAATAGTTTTTTGACTTTTTCCTTGCTTAGTGAGAAATTTAATTACAGCGCGATGCTCAATTTTCACCATCATCGCCTCAGTTGCCATTATGATTCTGTTTAACTAGAGATAAAACGCGAATTAATAATCACATTTATATGAAATTTTACATGAATGCACTAAAATAATAGTGTTACTTGATAAATAAGTCAATTTATATATGCAGCCACAGCTTCACCCCGATACCGAGAATATCTTGAACGCCCCTCGTAGTACTATTCCTGGTGATGGAAACGTGAGTGATGATGACATTGAATCCGATTGTGATGATGATCTTAGTTCAGTTCCAAAAAATCACTTTATCATACCCGAGTCTGACTCTGATTTTTCTGAAGAAGACGACGTACCTTTGATAAATTTACAGTCTGCAACAACATCCAAATCCAGAGGAAAAACTGCTAAAAGGGTTATTTGGAAAAAGGGGAAAATGCCAGCTTACGATGTTAACAATTTCCAACTCTTGGGTAACACAGATTGACCGGATACTATAAAACAACTGAATTCTCCTGCAGACGTTTTCAAGTTCTTGTTTACAGCTGATATGATTAATTTTATTACTGAGCAATCTAACCTCAAATCTGTTCAAGACCATATCAACAAACCAGCAATGATCACGAAAGACGAAATGGACAAATTTATAGGAATTGTCACCTTAATGTCCTGTGTGAAGTTACCGGCAGCGAGGAAGTATTGGTCAAAAGAAATATGAGCGTCGCAAGTTTATGAAATAATAACGTGTAACAGATTCGAAGCTATCAAAAGATTTTTACATTTTAATAATAATGAGACTTTTGTACCCCGTGGAGAAGATGGCCATGACAAATTATTTAAAATTTGGCCTTTATTGGATATGATTCGTGGGCGTTTGATGTTAGTCCCTAAAGAAGAATATTTAGCTGTAGACGAACAAATAATCCCTACCAAATGTCGTCATGAATTAAAACAATATAACCCAGTTAAATCTCACAAATGGGGTTGCAAAAACCAAGTGCTGAGCGGCGTTAGCAGCTTTAGCTATGACTTCAACATCTTTGCTGAAGAACAAATCAGGTAGCGGAAGTATGGAAGAAAATGTGAACCTTCTTTCAGCCTACGTTGGAAGCGAGCCAACGACAACAAAACAACGTTATGTTCGACAGGATAAAAAAATATGTTTGCATACCTTCTCCGCAAGGTGTCGAGATTTATAACCAGAATATGGGAGGAGTCGATTTACTTGACTCCATGCTGGATTATTACAGAATTCATTTGCGGTCTCGTCGGTGGTACAAAAGGATTTTTTTCACATGGTGGACATGTCCCTTGTAAATGCTTGGTTATTATGGCGCCGAATCAATGCAGACGTAAACACCTATATGTCTTTGTATGATCTTAAGCTCGCTGTTTCCGAGCATATACGAAAGTCAGGGAAACCTGTTATTACAAAAAAAAAACGTGGTCGTCCATCAAGTAGTCTCGGAACACCGACATCCAGACGGAGCGGCACTCTCTCCGGTTTGCCTGACCCTCCAGCACCCGTGAAAAATCCACGACAAACTCCTGCTAGACATCAAGGTATGCCTTTGGATTCGGTACGTTCTGATGGTATTAGCCATTATCCGATTTGGAAGAAGAACGCCCGACAACTATGCCAATATTTTTCCAAATTTCGTTCTTTCACATTATGTGAAAAATGTAATGTTTTTTTGTGTTATTTGACAAACGCAATTATTATAAAGAATTTCACGAAGTATAAGTAATTGCATACGAAGCCATATAAGACTGACTGAATTTTGGCTACAGTGCATAGGAAGCCATATATGGCTTATATATGTAACTTCTAAAATATAAGTAAATAATTTTTTTTCTCAGTTTGATCTCATCATTTAAGGTTAAATAAACACATTTTCGCAAAAAAAAATGCTTGCTTCATCTCTTTAATAATTCATGCGGTGAGGGGTTAAAAACTTATTTTTTTGTTTGCATTTTCATTAAGTTATACATCATAAGAGTGATTTTTGGAAATTTAAAATTTTTAGATACACAGCTATAGGTTCAGATGTTACTTAAAGCACCTTGACCCGGATTGGTATGTGTGCATTTACCTATTTCTAAACTGTTTTCGAAACTGGTGACCAATACATTCTGTCAAAATATAACCGGAACTGAATCATTCAAACAGCCCTCATTAATGGTTTCTTAGAAAAATTGTTTTGTATGGTACAACATTAGTTAACCTCAAGTGCTATCGGCGATTTTTATTATGGAAAAAAATATTGAACAAAGAGTTTGCTTGAAATTTTGTATTGCAAACGGAATTTTTTGTATGGACAGGGATAATGTAATATCGTGAGCAAGAGCTTTTGAGTGGCGCTGTGAAGTTGTTGAAAACTTGCCTCATCCGAGACGATCTGCAACGGCAGTTACTGAAGAAAACATCAACTTAGTAAAGAAAATGGTGCTCGAAAATCATCACTATATTTTGAGAGAGCTTTCATAAGACCTATACATCTCTCACGAATCAGATTGCCACATTTTAGTTCATGTCTATGATGATGATACAGAACAATTCTTGGATTTTGCACCACGATAATATGTACATCATTTGATAAACCAATCATTGTGAGCGACTCCAAATATTGCAACTTGTGACTTTTTCCTGTTTCCGAGTGTCCCGTGTGTCGATTGAAGACATACAAGAAAATTGAAGGGGATCCCGGAATATGCCTATAAAAAATGTATGGATGAATGGATTGTTCATTGGAAAAATGTACCCCTTCAAATGGAGCTTATATTTATATTATATTTTGACAGAATATATTTCTCAAAAATGGTTTCAAAGTTATCTTTAACATGTTTTCTGTTTTTTTTTTACGCATAAGATCGGGCTTTTTTCCCTTCTAAAGAAATACCCTTTTTTCTTTTTCGAAAATCATCTAGTAGTTAAACATATCACAACCGGCTTGCAACCTGGTCTAACACTGGAACTCCAGGTAAGCTAAGTAATACAACGCACCGTTGAACGTATCTAACATTAGCTATGATAACAGATGGGCACATTAAATACGCTGTTGCGCGACTAGCACCGATGGCATGCTGCAAAAGGTAGAAAGTTGGTAGCAACTCTTAAGGAAATCTTATGTGTGCGCAAAACTGTATTCTAGCGAATCCACCATCTAAAATGCAACATGTATAGCAATGCGGAATATTTTTTAGACTGCATATCTAGTAAGCGGAAATGAAGTAGTACGCTTTTGCCATTTTCATAGACTTTAAGGTGCTTTGACGACGATGATGAATGACTAGTTTTGAGTAATGAAGAGAACCTTGGATAGGAATACTGCCTGCCGTCAATATGTGATAGCTAGAGAGCATCTATGACTTTTGCCAAACCTGGCATCACTCAACAATGCAGTGGCCCATGTAACTATCATGAAACAGGGTCGCCACGATGCTTCCTGCCATCCGCCATTTTGTTATTTTTGAATGGCTGCATCGGAGAAGTAAAGACACAATTTTTTAGCTTCTCTTATGAATTTTGAAAAATAATTAAGTAATAAATAAACTTTGCATTGCTAAATTATTAAACTTTTTTTTTGTCTATACCTACCGCCAACATTCTAAAAAAATTGTAATAAAAAATTGTCTACTACCAACACAACCTGGAAGCGAACACCTGGTGCAGCGCGCAGCGCAATCATGTGATCAGCAATCAGTAGCAAAAGTGGTAGAAGACCGCCCACATCAGCCCATACACCACACAAGTACTGTTCACTGTGAGGAGAGTTTACATTAGGTAAGTGATTATGTCATTTCGAAACAAAAAATCTCGTACAAACCAAACAGCCCCACGATCACATTCCCTTCCGTCACATGCCAACAACGAAAGTTCCAACTGTAAACTATATGAAAAACCAGACAGCGCCGATAATATGGTTCAATGCGAGCTCTGTGACCATTGATACCACTGGAGCTGCGTAGGAGTAACAGCGGACATCGAGTTTAGGGATTACACATGCGAAAAATGTAAGAGTATCAACTCAGCTAACCTCGCGCACACTCAACCCAAAAGCCAAAGTCCAGAACCAAGCCCAACTACCCTACAAAGCGCCCCTCGACCAAAAACCTCAATGTCATTTCTTCAAAGCATCTGGGAAGCACCAATTTCAAGGAACAAAACATCTCTTCAAACACCATCAGAGCTTCAAGAAAATGTGAACTAAACCACATCAAAACTTCGTTTTTCGCTTAAATGAAAGCAACAGGGGGAAGTACATGCTCTGCGTGAGAGACAAGAGAAGAACTATCTCGATAGAAAATATCGGATATACGAAGAAATGGCAGACGGTGCTAGTGAAAATTCAGCTGACAAATCTGTTATGTCGATTGAAAAAATTAACAGGTGGATGCAGCCCGTTGATCTTGGTCAGCAGGAATGTCTAAACACACCGAATGGAAACAAAACAACAGATTTTACTGACATTAAGAACAGGAACTTTTCAACAAAGGCGAGCCACGACAGCTTCATCGGTCCACCCAACGGAGTCATTACCACAGATAAAGTTGGTAACCAGAGTCTATCCACAATTAAAAATACTCTTAGCGCAGAACGAATTGCGGCACGACAAGTTATGCCAAAAGACTTACCTGTGTTTTCCGGCAAACCAGAAGAATGGCCTTTATTTTTCAACGTATTAAAAACCTCGTCACGAATTTGCGGTTTAAGTAATAACGAAAATCTTATTCGCCTGCAGAAATCTCTAAAGGGTAAATCCGAAGAAGCTGTGCGTTTCCGATTAATATACCCTCAACAGGTTCCTAGTGTCATCGATGCATTGCAGATGCTTTTTGGAAAGCCTGATAAAATTATAGGTTCCCTGTTAGCGCAAGTTCGTAGTGAGCCTGCACCAAAAGCCGAGAAGTTGGAAACGCTGGTAACTTTTGCTCTTGCAGTGCAGAATATTTGTGCCATAATGGAGGCAAATCACCTTCAAAACCATTTAAATAATCCATGTCTGCTCCAGGAACTCGTTGGGAAGCTTCCACCGATGTTAAAGCTAAATTGGAGTACTCACAAACAAGGTTTGGAAAACGTTAATTTAACACACTTTAGTTCTTGGCTGTTTAATCTTGCTCAAGCTAAATCAGACCCCGCCAACACCGACAGAAAATCACCATCAAATTCCAAGCAATGGGCCTTTCTAAACATCGACGAGCAACACGGTTCTACTGAAGCAAGTTGCAAGAGTTGGCAAACCTTCGAAAAATGCAAATGATTCCTTGAGATGACACTGAACCAAAGATGGAAGTTTGTCAAGGAGCCCTATGTTTGCCGCACGTGTTTGTGTTATTACAGAATCCAAGAAGAAAAAAGATGTGGTGAAAGTGGCTGAACCTACAAGCACCATCGTTTATTGCACAAGCAGGACGACAAAAAACTAAATCTCTTACGTGATATTAGCGTGACAGCTGATGGAAATTTACACAATTTTAATAACGTTTCTACGCTTTTCAGAGTTGTTCCTTGGAAAAGAAATATACTGTGAGACATTTGCTATGCTAGTCGACGGGTCCTCGGTAACCCTGATGGATGTAGATTTAGTAGATTATCTTCAACTTTAAGGCGAGGTGGATCCACTGTGCTTGGAGTGGACATCAAAGGTACATAGATCCGAGAATACATCAAGAAGCGTAAGTGCAAGAATATCAGCCGTGGGAAAAATAAACAGTACGAAGTATGCAACATCCGTACAATTAAGTCTTTAAATCTCCCCGCGCAAAACACTCGATGTTGATAATACCATATGCAGAAGAAGTACTCACACCTGAAAGGAATTCCTTTACAATCGTTTAAAGATATTAAACCGAAAATACTTATTGGTTTGGAACATTGGAATTTGGCCGTCCCACGTCGTGTAAGAGAGGGTTCATCTTTTCAACCTATTGCAACCAAAACACTTTTAGGTTGGTCAGTGTTTGGACCATATTCTGCTGCAAAAAATGACACCTTACACAATTTTCACATTTGTAAATGTCATCAAGATCTTGACAGCAAACTCAATGAGTTAGTGGAAGAATA
Source organism: Volucella zonaria (assembly GCA_963966105.1). Taxonomy (NCBI): domain Eukaryota; kingdom Metazoa; phylum Arthropoda; class Insecta; order Diptera; family Syrphidae; genus Volucella; species Volucella zonaria. The sequence goes on along the minus strand of OZ014530.1, from coordinate 86,124,961 downwards.
TTTTTCTGTCGAAGCGATAAACACAAAATCCAAAAGTGCATTACTATCCAATGAAGATGAAGAAGCACTAAAAATGTTAGGGAAATTCACCACGTGTGAAAACGATCGATACACAGTGCCGCTGTTATGGAAATTTGATCAAATATGCATGCCCAATAACTGATCAACAGCTGAGTGAGCGAAAAGTTGAGCAAAGCACCTTTGTAAAGAGAAAACCTAAATCAACAAATCAGAGAATATGAGGAAAAAGGTTACGCTCGCAAATTATCCAAAGCGTATATGCCAATTTGCCAATCTTCCCAGTTTTCAACGCAAATAAACCACATAAAATACGCATAGTGTGGGACGCAGCGGCAAAGGCAGATGGTACCTCTTTAAATACAATGTTGCTGAGAGGACCTGATACCTTTCCTTCATTGATATCTGTTTTGTATGTATTCAGGGAGCGAAGAGTTGCTTTATGTGGAGACATAAAAGAATGTTCCATCAAGTTCGAATCCGCACATCTGATCAATGCTCGCAAAGATTTCTATGGAGAAATTCTCCCACGGAACAGATGGAGGTGTTTGTGATGCAGGATGTAATTTTTGGAGCAGCATGTGCACCTAGCTGTGTTCAATACGCAAAAAAAAGTAATGCTCTGGGGTTTATCAATGATTATCCCAAAGCTGCATTAATATTTCATTGATAATTCATAATCATTACGTTGACGATTTTTTATTTAGCTTTGACACGGAGGAAGAAGCGGTGGAACTGGCAAACGGGGTAAAATATATACACATTAAAGGAGGTTTTCAAATTGACAAGTTTTTAAGCAACAGCGATAATGTGATAAAGGCACTTCAAGCGGAGCCAGATGGATGCAACAAAGAATTAATAAACTGTGGCAATTTAATGTTTGCTGAAAGAATCCTGGGATTGCTATGGTCGCCAGTCTATGACAGTTTTTCGTTTTCATTTGAAGGAAGAAACTTCACCGCAACTATGCTCAGTGGCCATGTTTATCCAACAAAAAGCGAATTACTTAAGATACTGGTGCCGATTTTTGACCCTTTAGGTTTAATTTCTAATTTTACGATTCTTTTAAAAAGTAAAAAGAAGTATGGCGCTCAGGAATCGCGTGGGACCAGAAGATAATCGAGGAGCATTATGCCCAATGGTAAAAAAATATTTCGGTGCCGAGGTGTTATTTGAAGAAATGTTATTTTAATGAACATGCGGATGTTCAGCTGTACACATTTGTACTCGCTGTTATGTATTTCCGTGTACGCAGTAACGATTGAATAGAAGTACCTCTTGTTGGAGCAAAGGCGAAAGTAGGAATCTCGATTCCACGACTAGAACTCGAGGCAGCGCTATTGGGTGTTATAAGGACTGATTTTGTTATTGATTTTAGTTCGGTGTGGTTTAAAATATTTATAAAATATGAGTCAAGAGGAACGCAGTAAAAAGATCATCGACAAATGGGTCGAAAATACTTCGCGTCCAAACCATTTCATCGCAAAAAATTTAAACATAACACGCAGTACAGTGGATTCTGTTATTAAACGATATTTGAGGACGTTGACAGTTAAGCGAAAACAGAAAAGTGGAGCTAAAAGTGGAGCACATGATACAAATTTGGACAGGAAAATAATGGGTACCATCGTAGAAAACCGGACCATGTCATCCAAAGATGTTGCTCGGAAATTTAATACCAACCAAATAATGGTACAAAGATCTAAAAAACGTAACGGTCTAAAAACACTAAAAATACAAAAAATACCAAAAGTTACTGAAAAGCAAAAAAAAGTCATAAAAACACGAGTCCGAAAGCTATACGAGTTGATCGGCAACAAGAAAGCGTGCTTGGTTTTGGATGACGAAACTTATCTCAAAGCCGACTTTACTTACTCTTCCAGGTGCGCAGTTTTACAACTCGTTTGAAGCTGAGATTCTTCCGCAATCAACAACATCGATTGGGATGGAAAAATTCGGGTCAAAGTATCTCGTTTGGCAGGCCATTTGCCAACGGGGACACAGAAGCTCATCGTTTATTACAACGGGAACAATTAACGGAGAAGTGTACATTAATGAGTGCCTAAAAAAACGGTTGATTCCTTTCTTAAACAAACACGAGGGTTCAACATTATTTTGGCCAGATTTAGCTGCAGCTCACTATGCTCATGCGACGTTGAGCTTTCTTGTTGCTAAAAATGTCGACTTTGTCCCAAAAGACATGAATCAACCCAATGTACCACAGTGCCGTCCCATTGAAAGATATTGGGCTTTGGTCGAAGCTAAATTGAGGAAAAGTGAGCAGTGTGCAAAGGACGTAAAAGATTTAGCACTACTAAATGTAAAAGAGCGTCCAAAAAGATCCACGGATATAACTGTCACCAACCTTATGAAGGACATTCGAAAGAAGTTGAGGAAAGAATGGGAACCCAAATAATTTTATTTATTTTTTGTAATTGTGAATGAATTTAATAAACACAGAGTTTTAAAGCAAATAAAAAAACTTTACATGAATTATGAAAATATTTTTTTTTTACTTTGAAGTTTCCAAATTTTATTCGTTTCAGTCCTTATTGGCGAAAGCCCCTGTAAATGGACATTCGATAAAAATTTCTAGCAAATTGCTAATAGGCTGGAATTTGATAATTTGAGTGCGTTTCGCCATTTAAAGAAGCTTGGATACGTTTCCAAACTCGACACTTGGGTGCCATATCTTTTAACGGACAACAATAAATTTGACCGCATGAATAAGGCAATTTCTCTTCTAGCGGGCAACGACTTTCTGAATAGAATGGCTACAGGAGATGAAAAATGAATACTCAACAATAGACGAAAGATCTAAATTTGTTTTCATAAAAATTTAAAAATTTGAGAGGGCACGAAGTTTTGCAATCATCCAATATTTCACTGCTGGTATTTGGATTTTCCTTGGAACCACCCCAATTTTGTTTCATAAATGAATCGTGTGTTAGAGGTATCAATCAAATTTTTATTATAATTTGAAATATAATTGGTATCGCGATTACGAAATCTGACATCATTCAAATGTCCTCCAAGGAGCCACTTGCATGAATAAATGTATCGGACCCAATTTTAAATGACGAGAGGGGCGACAAACTGGTAGGCCCATTAAAAAGATGATCGCCGGACTTCGCCTTTAATACCAGTAAGGATCCTTTTGATGAATGTGGGATCGGATTCAGCCAAGCAAATCATCTCTTTTGCGACGTCAACACGGTCTCTTTTTTGCATGAAATTGAGGTCTTTTGGCACCAACTTTGCTGCTACACGACGGAAACCCAAATCATTAACCAAAATGTCTTGGACGGATGCATAGGCAATGTTCAAGTCCTCCGCTATCTCCCTGATGGTTAATTTGCGGTTATTGACCTACATTTCTTTTACTTCATTAATGTTTTCGTCGGTTTTCGATGTCGATGGTCTGCCACTGCGTTCATCATCTTCGATTGACTCACGACAAATTTAAATCCATTTCTAAAATTGTAAAAAAATCGCCGACACACATAGAGATAGATATACTCTTGGCTACGTAACTTTTGCAAATGTCAAGCTATGACGCTAATATTTAGAGGGAATGTCAACAACAGATTTACCAACTTAACAAAAAAAAAAACAGAACTCAACTCGGAACAATGGGAGCGCCATACGGTGGTGTCCCCCGTGGACTTTTTGATCAAGGTGGTATATCGATTATGGCACGCGCTGTGGGACTGTCCTATTGAAAATACGTGTCCTCCAAGCCTTCCAGTTCTAATTTACCCAAAAAAAATGGTTTACAATTTACACGGAGCGGCTCGAGGACACATCCGAATTTAAACGTGGCCGTATATCTGCTAATAAAACTGGGATCATCCATAAATGCACGTCAGAGTGCATTTGGGGTTCGAAGGAAATAATCTTTATGGACTTTTTCCAGAAAAGAAGCATGGCTAGTACTACAGCGATTTATTGACAGGGACAAGGCAGGAAAAAATCTACATATGTCGAAGAGGAATGGGAATAGAGAAATTTGAAGATTTTGAAAAATCATATTTTTAGATGGTTTATAAAAATGGTAGCAAGTGTATCGTTCTTAAAGGAGATTACGTTGAAAACTAAAAAAAAAAAAAAATGTGAAAAACCTACGTTTTCATTCCAAGCGCGGGTACTTCTTGATCCACCCTCATATTTCTTTCTAATTATACTAGGTATAATAAATCTCAACTAGATAAATACATTCGAATTTTTTACGAAACTTGATAAATGTTTCCGCCAGTCAATGATCCATAAACAATTCAATTACTCAAAGTAAAATATTAAGAACAAACAACTGCAGATGTCACAATTTTAAACGCAGCCATTTATTTTTTAAGGCAAGCAGTTTTACGAGTAGTTTGACTGTATGCTTCAGATTTCGAATATTGTTTTCGAACTGGTCCTCAAGAACTTATGCACGATTATACCACCTCCTCACAAGACATGGTCAATCAAAAAGCAATGACCGCTGAAATAAAAGAAAATTTATTTTTATTTTTCAGTCTAATATCTTAGAAATTATTTGAGGTTTGACACCATTGCGACTGTCGTATTGTGCTGCCTGCTTTTCAGCAGAGGCGGGTAATTAAATTTATTTTTAAAAAGACACAAAATTCCATGCAGCAATCCATACGACAATCTGGTTGTTAAGTCATATTTTTAACATATTATTTCAGACCCGTATCTATCTCGTATCTTTTGTTTATTGGATCATTACTATCGAGTTCAAAGGAATACCAAAAGTATGATCTACGCATCAAAAGGGTTCCGTTTTTTCAATTTTTTTTTTTTAACTTTTAGTTAAAAAGCCGTCACTTTGATGTTACATACACCAAAAATCGATTATAAAACAACTAAAATTCTTGTCAAATATTATAGTTTTGTACTAAAAATATTGACATATTGTTGTATTTTTACTTTCGGAAGAAGTCTTTATTTTAAGATTGAAGAGATTAAGAGAAAAGTAACTGACAGAAAAATTAAAATATTTCAATCATCTGGAACATAATAAAGAAAACAGACCTTAAGTTGATCACTGATCATATCATGTAAGTAAGAGGGAAAAGTAACCCAATTACCTTCTTCGAAAATACTCGTATTTGTCAACGATTGGACTGATTAGAGAAGACCTTGTTACTTAATTGCCTTCTTAGCTTAAAAGAAGCAAGGGGCAAATTTTGTTCTTCGTTTTCGTTGTCAGTCATCGGCAAAATTAATAACGGAAACTAAGTAGACGAAGTCTAAACTACCTCAAAGTTATATCTGTCTGAGATGACGTTGTGTTTAGGTTTGTGATGAATGTTCATTTTTGTAGACAGGATACCACCCTGTACAAAAAGTTCCCGCACCACATCACCGTGTGGCGTTCCCATTGTTCCGATTTGGGTTCTGGTTTTTTTTTGTTAAGTTGGTAAATCTGTTGTTGATATTCCCTCTAAATCTTAGCTTGACATTTGCAAAAGTTACGTAGCCAAGAGTACATCTATCTCTGTGTGTGTTGGCGATTTATTACAATTTTAGAAATGGATTTAAAAAAGTGGTCGTGAGTCAATCGAAGATGATGAACGCAGTGGCAGACCATCGACATCTAAAACATTGATGAAGTTAAAGAAATGTTGGTCAATAACCGCAAACTAACCATCAGAGAGATAGCGGAGGACTTGAAAATTGCCTATGGATCCCTCCAAGACATTTTGGTTAATGATTTGGGTTTCCGTCGTGTGGCAGCTAAGTTGGTGTCAAAAGACCTCAATTTCATGCAAAAAAGAGACCGTGTTGACGTCACAAAAGATATGATTTGCTAGGCTGAATCCGATCCCACATTCATGAAAAGGGTGGGTTTATGAGTACGACACGCAATCCAGACATCAGGCCAGGGAATGGCGTTCACCAAATGAGCCGAGACCAAAAAAACCACGTCGTTTTCAGTCAAAAAAGAAGGCAATGCTTACGGTTTTCATGGATTACAACGGTGTAGTGCATCATGAATTTTTGCCAGAAGGCCAGACAGTAAACAAAGAGTACGCGTATTATTTGGGCGTTATGAGACGTTTGCGTGAAGCATTTCGCCGAAAGAGACCAGAATTGTGGGCAGAAAACTCGTGGATTTTGCACCATGATAACGCACCGTCGCACAGTGCCGTCATTATTCGTAATTTTTTGACGAAAGATGTAACAAATACCATCCAACAGCCACCGAATTCATGTGATTTGGCTCCCTGTGACTTCTTTCAGTTCAATCGAGTTAAAAAACCACTACGGGGAACGCGTTTCAGCAGCCGAGAGGGAGTAATGGAAAAATTGCAAGAAGCACTGATGGACATACCGAAAACCGAATATAAAAAATTTTTCGAGGATTGGATCAAGCGCTGGCATAAGTGTGTTGCAGTCGATGGGGATTACTTTGAAGAGGACAATATAGATTTAGATGAATAAACTTGTACTTTAAATTTTCTGAATAAATTCCGAAAAATTTTTTATCAAGGAGATATGCCGCTTGTAATTGAATGTTCACTATCGACGAAAATGTCAAATGTTGGACTTGGTCCCAATTGGAAAGACAGCCACATCCATCGTTACCACAACAATTTAAATTATTTAGTACATCAGAAGGCTGCTTCCAGAATGGAATCATGGTTCTTCTAACGAACCTTATAAGAATGTCCGCGCAAGCACAAAATATAAAGAGGTTTGAGCGAAAATAACCCTGGTTTGACAGCGAACGAGAACAAACACTTAATCAATTCCAGGTTGGTTTTAGAGCGGGATACTCAACAACTGATCAAATATTTAATTTAGCGTCAATAGCGAAAAAATATTGGGTTGTGCCACATGAAATGTCCGAATTTATAGTAAAAATTTAAAGGCCAATATTGTTTTTCCGTAAATTTTTATTCAATCAAAATAGGATCCGTTGGTATTTACGACACTCTTCCAATGTGATACAAGTACAAATATTCCCTTTTCGTAGAAGTGCTGACTTTTTGAGGCAATGAAATGCCTCACAGGTGACTATCCGGTGCAAAAACGGTTCAGATTGTAAGCGATGCGCTAATACTTATCGAGTTTCTTTACCTTTCCTATGAGAAAAAGGTGTCGACTTGTTCTCATTGGGTATACTCCCATGCTTTATGCAATTTCCACACCGATTTCGTTGGGTCCGCATGCACCGTTGCTGTTAAAACATCGTCGTCAACCGGCTTGCCACGAAGGACTGAAATCTACCGAACGGAACTTTCCAAACCAACGTCGTATAGTGCGTACGTTTACCGCTACATACTCAAATGCGTCATTAATGGTTTTTATTGCCAATGACGCATTTTGTCCCATTTTAAATTCGTAAAGGAAGAGGGTTCGAATTTGAACTGCTGACAGCATACCATAACATGTAATTCCTAGAAAAAAAAAACGGTACTTGTAACGAGCCTTAAAATTCTCACACGTCAAGCACGCGTACCACTTTATTTTATAAAAAAAAAAAATTTAGCATTGTGGTACAGATGTTCACTCGAAAATTTCTTATCTCCGACCACATTTCATGTGATACAACCCAATATTTAGACCAACGCAAGAAATTACATGCATCTTTCGTCAACTTTAAAGGAGCTTTCGATACGGCCAATAGAAATTGTGTCCTTTATAAACTCTCTAATATTGGAATATCGTCAAAATTTATAAATATGTTACAGGACATGTACAGGAACAATAGGTCGGCGATATGGGACGGTAAATAACTGTCAAAATGGTTTGAATTGGAGAACGGAGTCAAACAGCCGTGTCTCCTCAGCCCGCTTCTATAATATTTGCACTATTCCTGGATGGCATATCCCATGCACTTCCAGCAGATATGCTGGAAGTTTTTTTCCGAAGAAAATGTTCCACCTTCCATCAAACACACATCAGCATATTGTATGTTGCATAGCGAGAATGGAATACTACCATTACTCTTATTTACATTAAAACCAAACATGCAGTATGTGGTTAAAGTTATGAGTGGAGAAGACGAGGTGAGGCTTACCAAAATTCTAGCAAAAATTGCCTTGAGAAATCGATCCCAATCTTATAAAAACTGGGAGGATTTAGCTTCTAACCATATCATAATCTTTAGAATGATAGAATCAAACCTTTCAGAGTGGAGAAGATCTGCACAGGAGTGTATATACAGGGTGTCCCAGTTTAGATTTTCGTCCTGATAGCTGAAGATTCCTGAAATTATGGCAAACAAAAAATTGCACCCACCTCCAAGTTATAGGCCGTTAAAGTGAGGAACCTCTGATTTCGAGGTAAAACTTCTTAAAAGTCCGTAGCTTTCTAATGCATTCAGCTTAAGAAACCGTTGTACACATTTTTGAAAGAGAATTTCAGTGTGCATAAAATACTAAAATTTCGTCAAGTTCGATGAACGCCAGCCAAAATTATGGCAGTTTAAAGCTAACCTTTTGAAAAATCGTTGGACCAACTTCATCAGAAAAATACGCGTATCTCGAAATTTTCAACTTTAGGTTAACTTTTTTAATTAAAGCTTTTGTCTTCTCTTCATTATCTACGATTTTTATGTATGACTTTTTCACCTGGTAGTGGGTGGTATTGCACTTAAAACGCCTGAGCACGTGTTAAGTTTTTAGGAAAATGGGACAGAGAAAGAAAGATTTCGTTTTGGTACTCCTGTTTTTGATACCAGATTCTGCAAAACGTGTTGATGGACATTTTTATTGTTTTTGTGCACAATTTTTCTTTTGCGTTCCTCAGACTGATTATGGGAATTCATAAATTATTTTATTGTCCTTATTAGATGTGCCTTCTTTGATCCCTCCGCCTGACCCATCATCGACATTACCGCATTCCTTATACTCATACCTCTTCATCCCTTTTTTCACAAATGCCTCTCATGTTTTTAAATATTTTGCTGCCGACTTAATACTCACTTGCCGCCCTTTGGGGTATGTTACTTGCGAAACGTTTTTTAGAAACCGCACTCATTTTATAATACATAATGTTATACCGCCGAAGTATGGAAATATATTGAGAAAAGGAAAACAATGCGGAATATGTGTGCATGAGTAAAGTAAAATAAGAAATTTAACTCAGGTTTTTCTGGAAGACACTGTATGCCAAAAATATGAACTCAATTACGCAACTTATAAAAATTAAGTTACAGGATGTTGCCAACGATTTTCAGTTTACCTTATACCATTTAAGAGAATACGTGCGCTTAGTGCTTTATATTTAAACTCACCCTGTATAATAGCTCTGGGTTCGTATATTAATAACAATTTATTTATTTGTATTTCAATAATCATTTTGTTGCTATTTGTATATGATACAGTTTTGTAACTTTCAGGTTACATTGGGCTATTGTGGTAGATTTGAGTGTATTTAGGATAATTACCTAGTTGTGCTTTCTTCTATTTTCAAATTTATCTATCAAATACCCAAAATTATGGATACAAAATCATATAAAAATAAAAGAGGAATTAGAATTTGACTCATTAGCGGAAGATTCTTTATTAGATTCTGAGTCCGATGAAGATCATCCAGTAGCATTTACCAGACGACGCATAAATAATAATTGTCATCGCTCTTGGAAAGGAGATTGCCCTGAAGACCCCGAAGGATCCAACTCTCTATTGATATAGTTGACTATACCAATGCATATGCAGTGCAGTGTGATGCAGCAAAACCTATAGATGTTTCATCGAACGAATTTGAGCAATTCTTTGATTGCTGTTTTTTTTTATGTCCATTTACGGGTTACCAAGATCTGAAATGTATTGGAAATCGGTGAAAAGAGTGTATGATGTTGCCAATACTATGAGTCATACGTGATGGAAAGGAATAAAAACCAAAATACATTTTAGCAGGAATTTAGGGCCTAAAACAAACAATTCAGAAGTTATGGATAGTTTACAAAAAATAAGACCTACGAGTATTCACGACAAATTCGTTAAAAACTTTAACTGCATTCCGATGACTGAACACCTTTGTGTTGACATGCAAATGATACCATTTAAAGGAAGACACAGGCTTAAACAGTATATGCCTAAAAAACCTACAAAATGGGGCTAGAAAGTGTTTCTGTTGTCCGATTCATCTGGACTGATTTATAATTTTGAAATTTACACCGGGAAAGTAATCAGCAATTACCTGATGTTGGAAGTAGTAGTATTACGTTTATCAAACATTGTACCCAACCAATTGTTTCATAAAATTTGTTTCGACAATTGGTTTTCAAGCATTCCTTTAGCAACTGAATTAGAAAAATTGGGAATACAGGGTGTTGCAACTGTGCGATCGAACAGACTAAAAAACTGTGAGTGTTCATCTGATAAATTAATGAAAATTAAGGGCAGAGAAAGTTACGAAGCGTTCTCTACGTGCATTGACCAGGTCACTATAAATGCGATTAAATGGTACGATAATAGACAATTGACGTGGTCAAGAGGTGGGACAGAAAAATAAAAAATAAAATTAACGTGGAGCGCCCAAACATAGTAAAAATATACAATCAACACATGGGTGGAGTAGACTTGGTCGGCTCATTGATTGCGTTGTACCGAATAAAAATTCGATCAAGGAAATGGTACCATCGTATAGTGTTTCATTTAGTAGATTTAAGGGTGGTGGATGCGTGGCTCTTATATAAGAGAGATTATTCATCGCATTCTATAAGCCCCGACCGTCAATATTCTTTATTGGAATTTAAAACTGACAATGCATCTTGTTTATGTCAGGAGTACAAAGGAACTCATAGGAAAAGAGGGCGTCCTGTTTCAACTTAGGTAGATGAGCAATTAGAAGAAAAAAAGAAAAGGAAACCGAATACAATACTTCCAGTACAACAGAGGGCGCTGCAAAAAGCCGGGGTGTAAAGGAGTTCCAAAAATAAAATATTCCAAATGGAACGTACATCTATGTTTAACGCCAAATTCAAATTGTTTTATGGAATTTCACGCTTAAGCATTTATGCACAGAAGTGGAAACATTATGAGCTGTTGTTACTTCAAAGTTACAAATTAAATTAATTATAATAAAGTTGTTTAAAATGTTAAAATTTTTTTTTAATTAACATACGAGGGCGGATCAATAAGTCCGTGACTTTTGATTAAAACACCGATTTTTTGATAAAAAAATTATTTTATTTTTCAACGTAGTTTCCCTTGAGCTCTATACACTTTGTCCAACGCTTCTCCAATTTTTTTATCCCTTCCAAAAAAAATGATTTGTCGAGGTCCTCAAAATAGGCCTTTGTTTGCGAGATGACTTCATCATTGGAGTCAAATCTTTTTCCACCAAGCCATTTCTTCAGGTTTGGGAACAAGAAGTAGTCGCTCGGAGCCAAATCTGGAGAATAGGGTGGATGAGGGAGCAATTCATAGCCCAATTCATGGATTTTTGCCATGGCAACTGCACATGTGTGCACCCTTGCATTGTCTTGGTGGAAAAGAACTTTTTTCTTGGCCAAATGAGGTCGTTTTTTTTTCAAATCGTCATTGAATCGGTCCAATAAGTTGGCATAATATTCCCCATTGATTGTTCTTCCCTTTTGAAGGTAGTCAATGTGGATTATCCCGCGTGCATCCCAGAAAACAGTCGCCATAACTTTATTGGCTGACAAACCCACCTTGGCCTTCTTTGGCGCCGATTCACCCTTAGAAACCCACTGTTTTAACTGTTGTTTGTTCTCTGGTGTGTTGTGATGGATCCATGTTTCGTCCACGGTTACAAAACGGCCCAAAAACTCCTCCATATTGCGATTAAACAACGCCAAACCTTCCTGTGAAGTTGTTACACGATTGCGTTTGTGGTCGACTGTGAGCAAATGCGGCACCCATCTTGCGGAAAGCTTTCTCATGCTCAAGTGATCATTCAAAATTGAAACCACTGAGCCATGCGAGATCCCTACGGCTTCCACAATCTCTCGCACTTTCAATCTTCGGTCGGCCAACACCATATCGTGAATTTTTTCGATTGTTTCGGGTGTAGAGACCTCAACTGGGCGTCCAGGACGTTCGGCATCTTCAGTGCTTGTACGGCCACAACGAAATTCAGTAAACCACTTTTTTACCATTGAAATCGATGGTGCAGAGTCCCCATAGTATTTATCAAGCTTAGCCTTGGTCTCGGTAATGGTTTTTTTTCGCAAGAAATAATGCTTAATAAGCACACGAAATTCACTTTTTTCCATTTTCTCCTCAAATTAGTGAGTAGTCTGATAAAAATAGCTGTCAAACACAAACTAACTGACGCAGCAAATTTAAATTATGACAGGAGTCAACTGACAGATGCCTGTTGACAGGAGCAGTGTTGCTGTTTCAGTAAAGAGGTCAGAAATTCAAAGAGTCACTGACTTATTGACCCGCCCTCGTATATAGGTTTATAATAATAGATTTTCCGTTACGTAATTTTTTTTTATTTTTAAGAAAAAAATCCGACCCCTAAAGGGTTAAACTCTTTGGTCCAGTCGTCTCAGTTTTATATTTTCTTCCATGGGCATCATACAACATTTGAGAAATGTAATTTATCCGGTTGTGTTATTTTATAAATAAATACGTGTCTATGGAACGACGTTGCCCTTAAAAATTAATATATTTGATTTCGATCGAGATTCGAATGGCAGACAATCCGCCTTAAAAGCCAATACATTACTTCAAATAAAAAAAATGTATATTGAAACTTGAAACCGATCACAATTACCAAAGATGACAAGGCATAGGCAACTTTTTACACATTTTTTCAGTATTATCAGTTACAAATTGAATCACCAGTTGGAAGAAGGGAATAAGTTCCAAAATTTGTAAAAATTTTGATGCAAATGTCACCTCTATACGTAGACGCATCTTTTAGATCGAAGAAAGAAGCAAAAACCATTTTTTAACAGAAATATTTGTGATTTTATAAAGCATTAGTTGGAAGAAGGAAACAAATCCCGGATTAATTTTATTTTTTTTAATGTTAGTCTTGAATTGCTTGATATACTCAGTTTAATTTGTGCACTCAGCGAGTACAGGTTAATTGAATAGTGACAATCTTTAAAATTCGTATAAGCAAGAGGTTAGTTTAACCGCATTTGTTTAGGTAAAAGTAGTCTGCTCAGTGGTGTTGATTTTTTGTAACGGTAATTTTGGACGAGAAAATGTCAAGCGACCCGGACTCGAGAAACAGAGAAGCAGAATCTTCAAGGAAAAAGAAGAGAGGGGTGAGAAATATACATTTGTATGCAAAGGAAGTGCAACAAATCCATCGTTTACGTAGGGAGCCATACAAAAGCGTTACATCTCAAAGACTTATAGAGCCTAAGTTAAATACAGGACGCGGTTGTTCTTGTAAGCTGAACTGCACAAGAAACTTAGACCTACAACAAAACCAAGAACTACTTCAGAGCGTGCGCACTGGGCGGCCCAAGAATGAGCTGGACACATTTTTAATGGCGCTTATAGAACATCGACCAGTGGCTCGAAGACATAACAACAACCCAACAAAACGTGAAAATGAAATGCTGGTAAATGAAAAGAAAAGAGTTTGCAGGCAAGATTTCTCCATTCTGTACACTGTGCCAAGTAAAGTTATTTTCCGGCTATCATCACTCGTTGCTGAAGGAAGAGTGTCTCTAGATCAGCGTGGAAAACATCTTACGCGTGGAAATTCTTTGCCTGCAATCGTACCAATCAATGAGCACATCCGATCCCACTGAAAGAGTCGCACTATAGCAGCAAACATATTTAGTATTTGGATGCTTCACTCAACATTAAAATAGCTATTCTGCAGTAAGTACCCTGAACATGTTAGAATCGTGATATATAATTTCTACCGAAAGTATTTCCATACAAACTACTCATATCGATTTGGACGGCCACAAGTTGACGTTTATTCTACATGCGAGAAGCATGAATTATAGTGCTAAATGTGTAGCGACCGCAGAAAAAATTGTACACCCCAGACGGGCCAAACATTTTTACAATAAACCGCAAGAAATAAAAGCCTTGTGTCATGAAAGAGCAGATATCGGAGCGCTCGTTTTCGATTATATGCAGAACCTGCCCTTGCCAAAGAAATGTTTTACCTCAGAAAACTATGGCTTTATATCTTTTGCGTTCATAATCTGAAGACAAGCAATGCAGATTTTTATACGTACCATGAGGGTGAAACCAAGCGAAGACCTGACTACGTGTGCAGTTTGTTATAGAAGAACATTCAGAATCTTGATCCAGCCATTCAGGATGCATGTGGAGAGCAAAATAGAAACAATACCTTCATAAGGTTCTTACTTCTCCAGGTTTCACTGGGCTGCTTTAAGAAGATATACCAATACTTTCCCGTCCGAAGTCACTCGTTCTTATAGTGCGATCCTGATTGATATCCATATACGAGCTAAAATTGATCCTAGATCTCTGTCAACGGCTCAACATGCCTACTGTAAAGGAAACTCGGTGGAAACGGCTCTGCATTCAGCAAAATATCTGGGTCTCATTTTTGACAGAAAACTAAACTGAAAACCTAACATTCAAGAAAGAGTCAATAGCTTTATTCTCTTGCAAAAAAGCTATTGGGAATAAATAGGGCTTTCAATCCCGGATAACCCACTGGCTGTACATCTCGATCATAAGACCGATACTTGCTTACGGGGTGGTAGTCTGGTGGACGGCCTTAGAAAGCGCGGTTAACTGCATTAAGCTAAGCAGAGTGCAGAGAACAGCATATCTATGCATAAGCGGAGCATTGCGGTCTACCCCCTCTGCGGCATTAGACATTCTGTTTCATTTGACACCCCTCAATATTTTCAGCAGCGACTAAACAGTGGACAAATAATCCATTTGGCCACGCCAGTAATCCTCACAGGGAACACCGATTACACCACACCTGAACGTTGGTTTGACAAAAACTTTTCCATGTAAGCTTCCCCTCTAGATCCTTCTGGGAGGAAGATGCTTTCATGGAGGACAAGTCAATCCATCTCTACACAGATGGATCTAAAACCAATAGCGGAGTTGGAGGCGGCGTTTTCTCAGACACGATAAATCTAAGCCTCTCTTTCCGTCTTCCAAATCACTGTAGCGTGTTCCAGGCGGAAATTTTGGCGATTAAAGAAGCTCTATCCTGGCTGAAGGAAAACGTGATATCTGCAAAGGATATCCGCATCTTTTCGGATATTCAGGCCGCTATCAAATCCCTGGACTCAGCTCACTAAATTCTAAAACCGCCCTTAAATGCCGATCATCTCTTATGGAGATGGCAGAGCAGTTCAACCTTCACCTTTGTTGGGTGCCGGGCCACAGAGACGTGTTCCAGGGAACTGCACAGCCGATGATCTCGCCAAAATTGGAACCACTCTACCTATTCTACCGGAAAAGGTTAGCATAGGTATCCCAATCGCTGTGTGCAAACTAGCATTAAAGCTAGATGCAAATAAAAGAACAGACCTTAGGTGGACTGTTGGACCAACATGTCTAGCGACCAAATAGATCTGGCCAAAACTGGATCTATATTGCTATACTATAAGTGTCTGATCCTTCTAAATAAGGAACATCTCAGGGCCATCATAGGTATCATCACTGGACACTGCCTCATAGACAAGCACGCAGAATTATCGAAGGCGATAAACCCTCAAAGTGCATTATGGGTCGTTCTTGGATTGATATTTTGTACCCAGATTGGAGAAAGGTTTTTAGTATGAACCCAGTTCACCAAGTTGCAGCAAAAATTTATTTAACGAGATAGAGCAATTTTTCCCAGGTATAACAAGTACTACATTAAGTAACCCTATTGTCGGGTACGAAGCTGATATCGTGCTTAAAGAGGATCAAACACCGATTTTTCACTCCACGTATAGTGTGCCGTACAGGTTAAGAGACATTGTAGATTAGGAACTGGAGAGGTTGGTGGATGCAGGGATTGTAGTGGCAGTTAAGCAAAGTCGTTGGGCCAGCCCAATTGTGATTGTTCCCAAAGCGAATGGTAGCATTCGCATTTGTCGATTGTCGAGTATTGAGACAGTTCACTACAATTTTCCCAAAATTGAAGACATTTTTGCTCAACTCGCAGACTGTAAAGTTTTTTGTGTATTAGATCTGACGGGAGCATATCAGCAGTTGCCAGTTTCAGAGAGTTCTCGTAAACTTCTTGTTATTAATACATTGAAGGGGCTTTTCGCTTACACAAGGTTAATTCTTGGAGTTAGTTCGGCTCCTGCTATTTTTCAGTCAGTAATGGATAGGATTTTAACCGGTTTAAACTATGTTTTTTGTTATCTAGACGATATAATTATAGGCGGAGTTGATGAAAAAGATTGTCGTGCTAAGTTGTTTAAGGTACTCAGTCGTTTAAGTCGTCATAATGTAAGAATAAATTTAGAAAAGTCAAAGCTTTTACAAAACTGCGTTAAATACCTAGGTCATTCAATTTCACAAAAAGGAGTTTGTCCTAATGAAGAAAAAGTCAAAGCCATAGTGGAAGCTCCGGCTCCTAAAAATGTTACCGAGTTGCAGTCTTACCTCGGACTTCTTAATTACTATGGTAGGTTTTTGCCAAATTTAGCAACTACTTTTGCACCGTTGTAGAGTTTACTTAAGAAAAATTCTGTTTTCGTTTGGTCAAGTTTTTGCTCAGAAGCTTTTAAGCAAAGCAAAGATCTCTTGCTTAATAATAATATTCTCGCTTTGTATGATCCCAACAAGCCAATTATGTCGCTACGGATGCCAGTCCCTATGATGTGGGTGCAGTCTTGTCTCACGAGATTGAAGGTGTTGAAAAACCAGTGCTTTTCGCATCGAGTAGTTTGAGTCAAGCAGGGCGTAATTATTCTCAATTGCACAGAGAAGCTCTTGCTATCATCTTTGCATTGAAAAAATTCCTTATACCGACCATCAGGCTTTAAAGGAAATTTTCAATCCTAAGAAAGGCACAGCTTCAGTAGCAGCAGCTCGTCTTCAAAGGTGGTCGATATTACTTTCCATTGATAAATATAAAATTTCATACCGTCGTAGTTCTCAAATGGGCCACGCAGACGCCCTTTCGCGTCTTCCCGCTGCCTGAAAGTTCAGATGTTGAGGAGGCTCCTATTAATTTTTTTCAGTCTGAAGAGCCATTGATAGATTTCAAAACTGTTTTTGAACATTACAAACATGATACAATATTGCAGTCGGTTCTTGAGTCGTTACTGAGAGCATAGTCGAGTCCTATAAGGGAAGAAGTAATGCCTTATTATCTCAAAAGGAATAGTTTATCTACGGATAATGGTTGTGTTTTTTATGACCACCGTATTTTGGGCATCCTTCACGATAACCATGCTGGTATTGTTAGTATGAAAATATTAGCCAGATCATATGTTTGGTGGCCTTTATGTGATAAGGATATTGAAAACAAGGTAAAAGGTTGCGAAGTTTGTGATCAAACCCAGAATGTCAAAAAAGAAGTTGTGACAACGTCGATTTTTTTTTATTTTAAAGGGAAAACGTTTTTAATTTTGGTAGATTCCTACAGTAAATTTTGTGAAATTAAAATTATGAATTCAACTAAGGTGGAATCTTTAATAAGAGTTTTTAATGAAATTTTTTCGTCGTATGGTCTTCCTGATAAAATAGTTTCAGATAACGGACCACCATTCAACTCTTTTGTTTTAAAAAAATATTGTCAGTGTAAAGTGCATTCTCCTTTCTATCACCCTGCTTCTAATGGATTGGCAGAACGCGGTGTACAAAGTGCAAAAAAAGTTTTGAAGCGTTTTTGTCTTCACTATAGTAACGGGTTATCAACTCAAGAACAAATTTTTAAGTATTTACAGCACAGTCGCAATACCATATGCTCCTCTACTTCAAAAACGCCATCGGAAATGCTTTTCTCGTATAAACCGAAATTATTTTGGATAGAATTAAGAATGATAATTTGCATTTAATTAATAATTATAGAAATTTCGAATTAGGTATGATTAAAAAATGTAAAGATGAAATATAAAAAAATTAATTTGTTTATAAGGAGGGACGAGATGTAATGTATCAGTATCATTTTAAGCATTTTTTACGATGGATACCTGCTAAAATAGTTAAGATAATAAGTAAGCTAACTTATTAAACATTGAACTTTAATAATGAAGATTGCAAAACAGAACCTAAGTTGGATAAATTTGAAAAAGAAAAATGTATTGTTGAAAAAGAAATAGTTTTCGAAGACTTAAGTTCACCGTTAAGAAGATCTCAAAGAGACAGGAAAAAACCTTAGCGTTTTACCTTTTCTGGTTATGATAAGCCGAAGATTAAAAAATAATTTTGTATGGTACTATCTATGTGAAGGCTTGAGCAAAGAGGGGGAAAGTTGTTATATATTTCGATAACTCAAGGTATTGTGTTATCACCTTTCATTTACATATTTTCAAACCACTTCCTTGCCTATTTTGAGTATGACATTTAAGTCTTTGTTCACGCTCCTTTTTGCTCCAAACTCCAACGAAGTAACTTGTGCTTTCTTTTAGCTACTTAAGTTTATACTCGTATATTAGATATAAATAAATTGTTAAGAATTAACTTGCTTGTTTTATTGAAATACACAATAACTACAAGAAGATGGAGGACAATAAAAAGGAGTTTTACATGGACATATTGACTTGACTTACTACTGCTACTGAAGCTACTGAAAAGGTACAAGAATATTTTCAATAAATAACTTTTCAAATAATAGATTTTTTTCACTTTGTCCTTTATTTTCAGTTCTATTGGAAGATAACACGATCTGGTTAATGTCCAAATAAACAGACATAAACTAATATATTATTCAAAACCCTATTCCTTTAATAACTTTATCTATTTTTATAGTTTTAGCTTTATGTTTGAAAAATAAAAACTTTTTTCCGTTAATTTTGTATTTTATTTTGAAATTTAAATTTTCAGTTGGAAGAAGGAAATAAATCCGAGCTTTTTCACACGGCATATCTAGCTAATAGGAGGCTATAGAAATAAAAAAATGTATCTCATGCGACCCAAAACATTGGAAACCTTATTTTACCCTTATGTCAAAAATTTGAGAACCGTCAAGTTAAGAAGTTGTTCAGTTTTTTGCGATTTCCCAAAAGTAAGGTCATATGGATTTATTACCTTCTTCTAACTGGTGATTCAATTGTAGAATTAAACTTCTAACATAACAAGCCATTAGTTTACATTTATTTTGTTATTTTAATTTTCTATGAGAATCGCTAGGTGGATCCATTATTTCGTATTATTACAGCCAACAATTTGTAAAACGAAATTCAAATATATTAAAAATATTAAAGGTAGAACCAACAAGTCGCTATTTTCACGTGCAAAGCCGTTCTCAAACTAAACTCTATAGTACGAGTATAGTGCTTGTTACATTAAATTTGTATTTGAATAACGAAAAAACGCAAAAAAAAAACACTATTGAATTCAAAAATATTACCCCTAATCTACACAGTCTGAATCTGTATCCTCACTACTCTGAACAATTTTTTATACCTCATTTTTTCATTTTTATTTTAAAGGAATTTCATAACTTTCGGACCATTTTCTCTTTGATTTCCCAATGTGAGAGCGTAAGTTTTTTCAAATGGCATTGTAAATAGATGCTTCAATGATCTCTAAAAGGAGAGGCAATGCATTTTTTGTGGATTCAAACGGATTTACCCAGACAGATGATTTAATTGTTTCGTTTCTTGTCTTCATAAAAAGAGGCATATGGTATAGCCTTGCAATCTTTTTTTTATGAATTGACTTTCGTACGTGTGCATATTGGTGTCTATCGATTTGCTAAATGGTACCAATGAATGGCGCAATATTTTTTAATTTAAAAACCTTTTTTCTAATCGAATGAATAGGAACCGACATAAATGTGATACAATTTTCAAATTTAAGATGATTGCGATTTAGTATCTATATACACTGAGAAGATGACTGAAAGTTTTACTTTTTTGATGTCCACGTGACACCAATATTTTTTTGTGACTATTTTTTTTGGGCTAGTAAACACAATTTTTGAAATTAGACTAGATCGAGTTACTGAATATAAAAATAAGCTATTATTTTGAAGTTTTTTTTATGCAAAAAGTATGAATGACTAACCCCATTTTAAGTGGTTAGGCCACTCTAGAGGCCGTAAAAATGGGTTTTTTTGTGATTTTTTCTTCAGGAAAAATATAAATTAAATCGAGTTTATACCTGCCGTATCACATACGATATACCACAAATAAAAAATAATATTTAAATACTTCCGAAAAGAGTAGGCATAGGTGTAATGTGGATGTAATGTTTAAAGTGCAAACATCACGAAAAAAACAGTTTCAGTGCGACTGTTGACCGCGGAAGTGTCGATTCCTAGTTCTTTTAATCGTGAATTGTACTTTACTTTTTCAAGATGTCATAAAAACCGTAAGAATTCATTTTTTTTTTTCTAAATGCAAATTTTTATCGATTTGCAATGAGAATAAACATAAAACAACAAATCTGAACAAATTAATTTAATTGTTTTATGCAAAATTATGTGTTTTGTTTATTCACTATTCTCAACCATATCTGATTCATCAATACAACCAAAATATGGGAGGTGTTGATCTTTCAGACCAAAATATTTCATCTCTCAGCACAAGTATTCGCGGTAAGAAGTGGTATATGCCTCTCTTGTTGCACTGCATCCTATTTACTTGGCAGTAGCTACTGACTAGCAAATGCCAACAGTGCACTTCAATTCCTCTATTTTGATATCATGAGGAAGGTTCTTTCTACCTAAAAATTTGTTAGTTTCAGAGGTAAGCAACTCATAAACATCTTCGGAAAACAATAACGAAAACCACTCGATAGGGGATTTTTGCTGAGTGACATAAAATAAGGGCTTCCGTGATGGCTTTGTCTCAGTATAGTTACTCTTCCGCCAATTGTAATTTTTGACTATTTTACGTAAAGGCTTGCACACTTCTGGATCTTGATCTGCGTCAACTCGACTGGTTTGACGACTTTCTATATCTTCAAGATCTTCTTGCTCTGCTTCTGGTCTCGCTTGATGCAGCTCTGCATTCGCTCTCAACAAACTTGGTAGTAGATTGTTGATTTCCACAATATCGTCATCCCCAGAGTCTTCATCTGTCAACTCCTCATTTGCATTCGCAGGCGGAAGTAAATAAATATCACTTTCCCACTGCGTATTTTCGATTTCGTCGTCTTCTAAATGTGTAAGGATTTCATTTAGCGATAATGATCTGAAAAAAAGTAATAGGCATGATGTTCTGTATAAGCCTACTGTATCAAATATGATACACCATATTTCGTGAATAAACAAAACACATAATTTTGCATAAGACAATTAAATCTAAGCACCAGATTTGTTGTTTTATGTTTATTCTCATTGCAAATCGATAAAAATTTGCATTTAGAAAAAAAAAAAGAATTCTTACGGTTTTGATGACATCTTGAAAAAGCAAAGTACAATTCACGATCAAAACAACTAGGAATGGACACTTCCGCGGTCAACAGTCACACTGAAATTGTTTTTTTCGTGATGTTTGCACTTTAAACATTACATCCACATTACACCTATCAGATAAAGTTGAATTTCTTTATCTGAAAACCACTCAGGACTGGCCCGCGATACATGAATGGCAGCATTATCTTGCTGGAAAATTATATTTGAATCCGGCTGGGAGTCCAAAAAGTCTACCAAAACATCTTCCAATAGAGTAATAAAATTTTCTGATTTCATTCGGCCAGGATTTTTACATATTGCAGTCCTGCAATGATAGCTAAAAGCAGCCCAGACCATCAAAGATCCGCCTCCAGAGTTTCGCTTAGCGGAGAAGCTATCAGGGCTTTTTATATCATGCCAATAATAATTAAAACCCTCTGGCCCATCAAGGTTAAACTTTTTTTCGTCGGAAAAGATCACGCTTTTCATGTGTTCTTTGGCAAAGTGTAGTCGGGCAACTTTATATGCTTCTGATTAACGCCAGCTAAAATTTGTTGTACACGCCGTTTAGATATCTGAATAATTTTAAATAATCTGAAATAATTTTAGAAGCAGTAGCATTTTTTTGCAACCCAACTCGGATAATGGAATTTTTTTGCCTTGGCGAAATTTTTTGATTGTTTTTATTTCTCCGGTTCGCCTTGTACTATAATTATTTCCTAATTTAATAACATTATCGATTGCGGAAGCCGATTGATTTAATTTAATGGAAAATTGGCCTTTGGACATACCGGTATCCTTATGCGGATGGATTTTGGCGATTTCCTCATCTTCCTTTTCCCATTCCGACTTGCGGCCAACAATCATCGAAATCCAAAAGTTCTAAATGTAAAAAAAATATTTTCAATTGCAATCACCAAAAAAAAACCCTGATTTTTGTTTTATAATTTGAGCGCGATCAAGGGATTTAAGTGCCCTTAAAATGCTTGGACATAGCACGGGCGAAGGAAAATCAGGGAGAATAGAAAGAGATGTATCGGTGTATCGGTTACGGTTAAAAGTTTGAATGGGCGGAATGCTACTGACGATTTCTATGGAGCACTGTTGGTGGAAATAGCGATAAAACAGAGTGAGACACGAGACATTACGTCGGTGTTCGTGCGATATATTATCGCACGGTTTTGAATCCTATCTAGCAGGTGCAGAGATGTTTTGGGCGCATACGACCAGATGTGGGAATTTCGAGCGGATAAATGCCTTGTATATTGAGGCCAGAGCAGGAGAAACGGTACTTTCAAAACATACGTCGAAGAAAGAACACAAAGCAAAAACAAAAGAAAAAAATTGGACATAATTAATTAAATTTCGCTGAGTGTATTAATTTTTGGCCGAATGGCGCACTACCAAAGTCAAACTGGCAAAATTCGCAGAAAAATTTTCAGAGAATTATTAATAACAAATGAAAAATAAAAAAAATCGTACTTACTTATTTAGACAACATACTCGTATTTCTAAAGATCTAGTTAAAATTTGAAGTGAATTGATTGAAAATTGTTCAAGTTATGGGTGCGGCCAGTTTGCAGTTTTGAGATAAACTCGTTTAAAATTCATAAAAGGCTCGCTGACTACCTGAATGGCGGCCTTGTACTATACTTTGAAAAACAAGTACTTCGAGATATTTCCCGGCCATAATCAATAAAAGCAATAAAAAAAAATTAATTTTTTTGAAAATCCTAGAGTGGCCTAACCTCTTAATATTATTTTGAAGCTGGGTTTGGATGTTACTACGCCGAATGAATTCGAATTTTAAAACTTCCTGAGAATAGACTGCAAATTTTTTCTTAGCAAACTATCCGTTAGAGGCTATAGCATTTTTGAGGAACTAGCTCTTGAACTTATTTTTTGTAATAAAATACTATTAAAAAAATTAGTGAAGGGAGGAAAACAAATACAAAAAAAGAAAAGAAAGAAACAAAATTGTTTAGAGCTGTAATGTATTCTGTAAACAATTAGAAAACTTTAAGGGGCTACATACACACAAATGTGTAATAGGAATTTTTTTCTAAAAATATTTGTGGTTACACAACTTTTAAAATTAAAAGCTATAGCAATCTGTTTTGTGACGCCGCACGTCCGAAAAATTCTTTCTCGTAACCTCAAGACTCAATTAAGCGAAATTTTACACAAAGGAGATGGGGCACTTTTGGGCCAAAGGCGTACATCAATGAGACTGGTATCAAAATAAAGCTAAGCGTTAGAACATTAAAACCGTATGTGGGGATTTTGAGATTTTCTTGTGTGAAGTTCGTATTGCGGGTGGATCTTCTGATGATTTTTGTCCGTTTATATGCATAAACAATTTTATATCATAAGAAGCGTAAGACGCCCATATATGTTTTTGGTATCAAATAAAAATTGATTCCTCTGTCTTTTGAATGACGGAAAAACCTACGATTTCCAGTTTTTGAAATAAGTTTATGTAGAATGGTATGGTTGATAATAGTCAGTGATTGTTATTCTTTATCAGTGATTAAAATATTCTTCATCAGCTTGGTCATCTATTAAAATGTTATGCAGAAAAAGTGCAGGTGGTATTTCTATATCTGTTTGATGACGAACATACCCAAGATCCTCATACTCATACAAAATACTCGTAACGTGAAAACAACATTCGACTATTCTCATACCAACCAGACAACTGCATTAATATTAATAAGCCATGATCGAATTAATTTTTATAGCAATATTTTCCTCATTGCTAATAAGTTGTATGTTGTATTGCCAGAAGTTGTATGTCGAGATTTTATACGACCTTTTAACAAGTAATTGTTTTCTTGTTAACTCTGGTGTCCTGTGGCAATTCTTGCTATATTTGGACACACGTCTATTTTATAGCTCCCGTTTTGCTTCAGATGTTCTCCACAGAATGAACGAGCTTGCTTTATTTGATAATTTACGTAGCTCAGGCAAGTAAGGGAAAGTTAATTAAGTTTGCAATATGCCCTTCAATACTTTGAAACACTGCCCTTCCTCGATTAAGGTTATTTTCTATCACAAAATCACCTAGGGAGTATTTAATCTGCGTAAAACGATTTGCAGCAGTTCATAAGCATCATCAGTGTCTTCGATCAGGTGGTGAAACTGATTAAAGAACTCCTGACGGAACAGCTTAAAATCTCTCTTAACACTAGTCCATATTTAGTTTTGCGATGCTAATCTGATGTTTGGTGTCAATTTGACACAAGGTTTTATAGAGCCGATTGACTCTACATACAGTCAAAAAAAGCTATAATATGCTGGATTGTTGCGGAAAATTTCAATTTTATTGTAAAAAAAAAAAAAAAAAAAACAGTTCAACTACAAATATAATAAGAAAAAAAAAGGATAGGTCGAATCGAATGGAGAATGCTGAAATTTCATTTGCAATGAAGTACTTCGCATTTCTCGCAAAGAAAAAAACGATGTTTCGTACAAGTTGGCCTCACGCACATGTCACAGCGAACACTGTGAACATATGAGTTCGGAGTTCGAGGGCACATGTGACATCTAGCCCGTTTTTGTGGTTGGCTGATGAATCAATATGTTGACCGCTAGCATTTCGACCGATGCTGATGCTTGTGATGATGTTGATGGAGAATTCAAGCAAGAGGAGTACGGTGAAATTGACGAACTTGGATCCCGCACACGACGAAAAATTTGTGCCGCATGTATACCATGTGGTGTTCCTGCCCTAGCTTTGGTATTGTCTTCACATAAGCCCTCGCCCAAGTTCAACAAAAACAATGGTCGGCGGAAACTTTTCTTACTCTTGTTCCATTCCGGGAACAATTGAGTGAAGAACAAGAAGGCATTCAAAGCCGAAATGTCAAGAATGTTGTAGAACAATGTTAGTGGCCATCGGTTGGTCCTGCGTTTACACCGATAAGTGCCAACCAACTGGTCCAGAGTGTCGACACCAGCCTTCGTTTTATTGTAAAAGTAAATTATGTTGGGCTTTTTTGCCTGGTCAGCTGGATCGAAGTGGACGGCCGCATGATACGTCGAAAGCAAAGTTACGAAGCGATTTTTCTTGGTATGGGATTATCGTGACACGATCTGCATGGTTGTAGACGATTTCGGTATACAGCACTGGTTTTCGTTTCATATCAATCAGCGCTGACGGCGACGACAATCGTAATTTGCTTCTTCTTCAGCTCGAGTGCCAAACTGTAAGATGGAAAAAAAATGGTCCATTTTTTCCTAAAAATGGAAAAGAATCACAGATCAGAGAAAAATAAAGGCATGTACATGAAGAAGAAATACCTGGGCACGAATCCAGAACAACACGCTGACCTTGATTGATTTCTGCTGAACAGTTTCTGTCACGGCCAACGTAGGCTTGAATATTGTAGACATACAACGATCCTGCGTCGGCCAGAATCCAAAGTTTGATGCCATACTTTCCTGGCTTAGACGAAATGTACTGTCGAAAACTGCATCGTCCACGAAATGGCAGCAGTTGCTCATCGACGGTCAGAAATTTGCCAGGAACATACATAACTTTCAAGCGCTGGACCAACGGATCAAACAAATCGCGAATAGGCGCCAGCTTATCGCGTACACTCTGCTGAACATTATGCTGAGTTTTTCGGTTATCGAATCGTATCGATTGGATAATGGATCGAAAGCGAATAAGTGACATTGCCGCTGCGAAAATTGGCGGCCCATGCTTATCAGTCCAAGGCTCATCAGCTGCTTCGCTTTTCGACCGATATGCCCCAGCAAACAACAAAAGTCCATAAAAGGCGCGCATTTCAGACACATCAACCGGCTTCCACGTGACGCCATGCTTGTGAACACCGTATAAATTGGTCATTTGTACCACAATATTCTCGACTTGCTCGATAAAAAGCAAAAACGCAGTCACTGGACTGCTGATGCGAGATTTCGCAAATGATGTTGGCCCTGCAAAAATTTCAAATGAAAGCGCCTAAATAAAAAAATCAAAACAAACCTTGACGAGAAGCGAAATCTATTCTCGAGACTGATGGGCATGGTGGCATTAGATCGCGCACATACTGAATTTTCTTGTCTTTCGACTTGAGAGCGTTGTCCGGTTCAGCAGCGATTTCCAAACGCATTTTTTGTCCGATAAAATCAGCATCACCGTCACTGTTATAATCTTCGGAATCACTTTCAGTCTCGCTTGCTGAATAATCTGTATCATCTTCCGAGAATTCGGCAGTTCGCAAAATCGCTCATAGTCAGACACTTTACCGTAATTGTTTGAAAAAAAAAATCTGAAGTAATTCACAGCAAAAGGTTGCACAATCGAATTCCAAGTTATAGGCCGTTAAAGTGAGGAAACTCTGATCTCGAGGTAAAACTTCTTAAAAGGCCGTAGCTTTCTAACGGATTCAGCTTAAGAAACCGTTGTGCACATTTTTGAAAGACAATTTCGGTGTGCATAAAATACTAAAATTCCGTTGAGTTCGATGAACGCCAGCCAAAATTATGGCATTTTAAAACCTAACATTTTGAAAAATCGTTTGACCAATTTCATCAGAAAAATGCGTTTGTCTCGAAATTTTCAACTTTTAGGTTAACTTTTTTATCAAAACTTTGTCTGGTGTGGATGTTGGCTGTCAATTACTGTCATTTACTGAATTTCGACCGATGTCAATACAATCTTTAGCAATTTTAGTCATGGAGTTATTAAATTCGTGATCTTTTGCGATGAAGTACATTTTTGGATGGATGGGTACGTAAATCAACAAAATTGTCGTTTCTGGGGTCCGGAAAACATATACGAGATTCACGAAAAACTGTATGGTTCGGATTATGGGTTGGCGGCGTCATGGGCCCGTACTTTTTCGAAAATGAGGCTGGAGAGACAGATACAGTGAATGGAGAACATTTCCGCAACATGTTCAATTATTCCAAAATTGAGTAAATTGGGTCTGGACGATCTCTGATTTCAACAGGATGCTGCTACCGCTCACACAAGCCATGAACCAATCCATTTATTGCGTACGAAATTTGAAGATCGCATTATTTCTTTTAGAGGAGAAGTTGATTGGCCTCCAAGGTCATGCGGTTTAACACCTTTAAACTTTTTCCTGTGGGGTTATTTGAAGAGTAAAGTCTATGCCAATAATCCAGCGCCAATTCAAGATCTCCAGCATAACATCCAAACTGAAATTGCGGCCACTGACCCACTTATTCTTCATCGATAATTTTGACCGAACTTTATTAATCAATAAAATTCTACATTGATTTTAAAATAAATGCGTGTTTAATTTGATGAAAACTCCCACTCTAGCTGTTCGTCCACCCTTTATATTAGAAATTATGACTTTATCCTGATTTGCAGATTGATCTTGTAACGGAAAATTAAAAAGTACACAATTCGTCACAATGCTCATGCATATTAATCCTGAAATAGAAGACGTCTTAAATGTTCGATATAATATTCCTCGATTAAGAAGAACTAAACCTCACGATTTTATAATTTAACAATTATGAAAATATGTACGTATTTAAACTATAATACTCGTACCTTGTTCAAACCCAACTGAATGTTGAAACTAAAACCATTAAGAGTGCTTTTAGTGCGGTAGAGTCTTACACTTCTCTGGGTTTTTAACCCCTTAGTGTCTTTCGAGATTTTCACTTTTTATAATAATAACAGAAAAAAAATTAAACATTTCTTGGTGATGTATACGGAGGAAAATTTGGAATTCATTCAGGATAGGTAGGAATGTAATCATGAAAAGATTGACGCCACAACAACAATTTCAAATTGTTGAAATTTATTTCCACAATCGAAGCTCTGTTCGCGCAACTTATATTCACGCTATTGGATACCCACAAAAAGAACGAGAACAGTGCGTTCGGAAGAAAATAACGCGCTGTGGAAGCTAGTATTGAACAAGACCCGATTCGTCGTCATTCGCAGCAAATTGGCCTTTATTCTGGGTAAAAATGTTGGTCTCAAGACTTATAAGGTCCAATTGTGCAATAGCCGAATGATCATTTATGGCATCGGGTATTCAGTGGTTGCTCTTTAAAACAACTGGAAATTTACCCAGTTTTTTACCGTACAATTTTGTTCGGTGATGAGTCTCATTTCTAGTTAAACTTTTACGTAAACATTTGAAAATTGCTGTATTTAGGCGAGGGCAATCCTTAAGAAGTTCACCAGAAAAATGTACCGTCGGTGGCATCATCGGTTCTTATTTCTTCAAAAATGTCAATTGTTCCCAAATTTGCGTGAATGGAAGAACTGTAATTCCAACAAGATAGTGCTCCACCCATGTGAATGATAGTTTCAACAAGAAATCCCAAAAATTTTACACTGATGGAATAATGCTGAAAAACGGCAGGAGGTAGTCGAACAAAATGGACAATTCAATAAAACTAATTTTGAATAATAAAGAAATTTTTGAGAGGAGATCCGGTGTCTTATCAGTGGATAAAGATCTTCTTACTCTATTGAATACAAACAACACAAAAACTATAACAATTGCCGAGCGGTGAAGGGTATATCGTGAAATTGCGAAAAATATACGCATTATGTTTATCAAACTGAAAAAAAGGATCTCAATAATGTCAACAAGAGTGTTAAATCCACGCCGAAAATGTCTACGGTAATCGAAGTAAAAGCATTTTTTTTTTTTGAAGAATTAACTTAAAATAAAAATGACCTCGATTTTACTGAATACCACCTTGATCAAAAGGAATTTTTTCAGAAAATTAAAAATACAAGTTTATTCATCTAAATCTAACAAAAAGTCCGTGACTTTTTGAATTTCTGACCTCTTTACTGAAACAGCAACACTGCTCCTATCAACAGGCATCTGTCAGTTGACTCCTGTCAAAATTTAAACTTGCTGCGTCAGTTAGTTTGTGTTTGACAGCTATTTTTATCAGACTACTCACTAATTTGAGGAGAAAATGGAAAAAAGTGAATTTCGTGTGCTTATTAAGCATTATTTCTTGCGAAAAAAAACCATTACCGAGACCAAGGCTAAGCTTGATAAATACTATGGGGACTCTGCACCATCGATTTCAATGGTAAAAAAGTGGTTTACTGAATTTCGTTGTGGCCGTACAAGCACTGAAGATGCCGAACGTCCTGGACGCCCAGTTGAGGTCTCTACACCCGAAACAATCGAAAAAATTCACGATATGGTGTTGGCCGACCGAAGATTGAAAGTGCGAGAGATTGTGGAAGCCGTAGGGATCTCGCATGGCTCAGTGGTTTCAATTTTGAATGATCACTTGGGCATGAGAAAGCTTTCCGCAAGATGGTTGCCGCGTTTGCTCACAGTCGACCACAAATGCAATCGTGTAACAACTTCACAGGAAGGTTTGGCGTTGTTTAATCGCAATATGGAGGAGTTTTTGCGCCGTTTTGTAACCGTGGACGAAACATGGATCCATCACAACACACCAGAGAACAAACAACAGTCAAAACAGTGGGTTTCTAAAGGTGAATCGGCGCCAAAGAAGGCCAAGGTGGGTTTGTCAGCCAATAAAGTTATGGCGACTGTTTTTTGGGATGCACGCGGGATAATCCACATTGACTATCTTCAAAAGGGAAGAACAATCAATGGGGAATATTATGCCAACTTATTGGACCGATTCAATGACGATTTGAAAAAAAAACGACCTCATTTGGCCAAGAAAAAAGTTCTTTTCCACCAAGACAATGCAAGGGTGCACACATGTGCAGTTGCCATGGCAAAAATCCATGAATTGGGCTATGAATTGCTCCCTCATCCACCCTATTCTCCAGATTTGGCTCCGAGCGACTACTTCTTGTTCCCAAACCTGAAGAAATGGCTTGGTGGAAAAAGATTTGACTCCAATGATGAAGTCATCTCGCAAACAAAGGCCTATTTTGAGGACCTCGACAAATCATTTTTTTTGGAAGGGATAAAAAAATTGGAGAAGCGTTGGACAAAGTGTATAGAGCTCAAGGGAGACTACGTTGAAAGATAAAATTATTTTTTTATCAAAAAATCTGTGTTTTAATCCAAAAGTCACGGACTTATTGACCCGCCCTCGTATATTGTCCCCCTCAAAGTACTCCCCATCGATTGCAACACGCTTATGCCAGCGCTTGATCCAGTCCTCGAAACATTTTTTATACTCGGTTTTCGGTATGTCCATCAGTGCTTCCTGCGATTTTTCCATTACTTCCTCTCGGCTGCTCAAACGCGTTCCCCGTAGTGGTTTTTTAACTCGATTGAACAGAAAGAAGTCACAGCGAGCCAAATCAGATAAATTCGGTAGCTGTTGGATGGTATTTGTTGCATCTTTCGTCAAAAAATTGCGAATAATGATGGCACTGTGCGACGATGCGTTATCATG
Source organism: Volucella zonaria (assembly GCA_963966105.1). Classification (NCBI taxonomy): domain Eukaryota; kingdom Metazoa; phylum Arthropoda; class Insecta; order Diptera; family Syrphidae; genus Volucella; species Volucella zonaria. The sequence continues at coordinate 86,094,178 of OZ014530.1, read as the reverse complement.
GTGCAAAATCCACGAGTTTTCTGCCCACAATTCTGGTCTCTTTCGGCGAAATGCTTCACGCAAACGTCTCATAACGCCCAAATAATAATCCTTATTTACTGTCTGGCCTTCTGGCAAAAATTCATGATGCACTACACCGTTGTAGTCCATGAAAACCGTGAGCATTGCCTTCTTTTTTGACTGAAAACGAAGTGTTTTTTTTTGGTCTCGGCTCATTTGGTAAACGCCATTCACTTGCCTGATGTCTGGATTGTGTGTCGTACTCATAAACCCACGTTTCGTCTCCAGTAATGATCCTTTTGATGAATGTGGGATCGGATTCAGCCTCGCAAATCATCTCTTTTGCTACGTCAACACGGTCTCTTTTTTACATGAAATTGAGGTCTTTTGGCACTAACTAAGCTGCTACACGACGGAAACCCAAATCATTAACCAAAATTTCTTGGACGGATCGATAGGTAATGTTCAAGTCCCCCGCTATCTCTCTTATTCACATTTCAATGTTTTCGTTGGTTTTCGGTGTCGATGGTCTGCCACTGCGTTCAACATCTTCGATTGACTCACGACCACTTTTGATCAGCTCGTGCCACTGGTAAACGACCGTTTCCTTTGGAGAATCGTTGCCGAAACACTTTTCCAACATTTCCAACGTTCGCGCACCATTAAATCCGTGTTTTACGCAAAATTTAATACAAGTTCGTTGTTGCAAATTTACATCCATTTCTAAAATCGCCAACACACACAGAGATATAATATATGTACTCTTGGCTACGTAACTTTTGCAAATGTTAAGCTATGACGCTAAGATTTAGAGGGAATGTCTACAACACATTTACCAACTTAACAAAAAAAAACAGAACTCCAATCGGAACAATCGGAGCGCCACACGGTGGTGTCCCCCGGGAACTTTTTGATCAAGGTGGTATACGGCTCAAGAGCCGTAGCTACATGATCCAAAGCCGCAAGCGGAGCAGATACATTGGAGATATAGGTGCATAATATAACGTTAGGCTTTACATATCTCAACCATAGCAGCATACAATACATAAGTACAAATTTCTACAATCTTTGCTGAATGCATATGCCGAAATCTCTCAACAACTCCTATTTCGCCAGCATCAAGTACCGAAGACCAGTGGCAACGCAGCCAACGTGCCATTAGAGACGGCGAAACTGCTGGGTTTCACCCGACCACCACCAATAAATTCCTGGTTTGATGAAGAATGCCGGCATCCACATGCAAACAAATAAGAAGCGTATAAAGCGGCGCTGCAACGAGCAAAAGACACAAGATCATTGGCTCCTCCAAAAGAAAAAAAAAGAACACCAGAAGGTTACGATCGAAGATATCGAGAGTTTGCACTCCAGAATCAACATACAGAATTTGTACCAAGAAAAGAACATGTCAAAGTAACAAGACCCAAATTGTAGAGATAAAGAAAGAAACCTTGCAGTAGAGTCACAGTCGGTGCCGAGAATATGCAAAAATTTAAAGCACAACATCCAGCCGTCAGGCATAATAGACTATTCAAAATAGTGTATGTCTGATAAATGGAATTTCACTATCGTTCAACTGCGCCAACTATAAAGACAAAATTCTCTTTAACATTGTACACAAAATCTTATCTGCCATATGGTATGAACGTCCAAAGTAGATGAAAATATCCTCGTTCGTCTCGACAGAAAAATTCTTGATAAAATATTCGGTCCCGTTTGCGTTGACGGACTTTGGAGTCAACAGCGAACAAAACGAGCTATACCGCGAAATCGATCTAGCCAGAAAGCTGTGCATCAGCTGAGATGGCTAGGATATGTGGAGCGAATCGACACCAATGCTCCGGCCCGCTGAGTTTTCATATCTAACCCGGAGGGATAACGCAGAGGGTCCGGACAAGTTGAAGGGGACCTCAACCGACTTGGAGCGCCCAACTGATGAAATGAGATAAGTAAATGTCCCATTTGCAGATTTAAATGGTTTTAGCTTTAACCCACTCGAGAGCAACAAATTGGGCTTTGGGGGTTATTTGGGAAATATTTTTTTTAAGTCAATTCTCAAGAATTTGGATGGCTTCATTTTCGTTTTTTTTTATGATGCTCATACACTCGTATGTAATGGTGAAAATAATAAAAGCTGTGAGTTAATCGTCAGCTAGAATGCTATTTACACTAAAGCTACCTAAAGAGATCTTATCATATGATTGTGCTTTTTATGCAGTTGTATTTCAAAATCAAACTGTAAATTATTGGTGTATTAGTTTTGCGCATATTTAATCAAGAACAACTTCTTAAAAACAAACGAATTGTGAATTATTCTTAAGTGGTTACGTATCAATTGTGAAGATTTTTTCAAAATAATGGGTCGTTTTATAAAGAAGCTCCGCTCTAAGTGAAAAATTTATAAATTTATTGGGGTAACGTTGTCCTGCTCAGAGAATATGATAACGAATGCACTAAAGCAAAAAAAGTACAAAGAAATTAGAGAAAGAAAGAAGAAAACGTCTGATACTCTAGACCGGCAAATAGTGTGAATTCCTAAAAATTCAAATCTAACTGTGACGACAAGAATTGTTAGAAAAAGACTACTAACAGCAAATGTGCGTTCTCGATCCGCTGGGAAGACGCTTTTATGTCAGCAAAAAAAATCAGAAAAAAGAAAAGCATTTGCAGAGGACCAGCTAGCGAAATGCCCCTTTTTTTATGCCCCTAAAAAGTTTTAAAAATATTCTCTGGAGTGACGAAATAAAAAACAAATGTAAGTCGACCTCGTAGTAACGAATTCAACCCCAAGTAACATATAATGATATTATAGTGTTTTTCATGATATGGTGTGCGACCATTATTTTGGATTAAAGAGATCATGACCAAGTATAAATACTAGAAAATAAGATGTTGCCTTATGCCGAAGATGAACTCTCGTTGCTTTGGATTTCCAAGTTAACAACCCCATGCAGACTTCGAAACAAGCCAAAGCTGCTTTTAAGCGAAAGAGATCTCAGTTTTCGATTGGCCAGCCCAGTCGCCCGATCTATATCCTATGCGAACTTGTGGTCAGAAGTCAAGAAAATGATGCCTCTAAAAAAAATACCAGTGCAAAAGTGCCAAAATCTTGTGGAATCCTTGACACGGCATTACTAGGCGGTATTAAAAGCAACCAAATATTAGTTTAAGAGTAAGTTTAGTATAGATTTCTTCTATAATTTCCTATAATTTCGATTTTTATTCTCTTGAACCGCACCCATTATTTCTTACAGCCCCAAAATGTTAAGTTAATAATTATATGCTTTTTATATTTTCCATATAATTATTCTTAAATAATTGCATTGCACTTATAAAACTGAATTACAAGTGTACAAAAAATTACAATAAAATTGTGAGAACATTTAATGTTCCTTTATGTTCCGTTCACACCCATTATTTTTTCCACTACTGTTCATGTGTGTAGGCACTAGGCATATGCTTGATATGCAGTAAATATTTACTTAAAAATAATGTTATAACATAAGATATTATGGTATTTTGAATATAAATATGATATGTACAGTGTTGTGCAAAACATACCGGATTTTTATCGAACATTTTTCTTTGGTGAATTTTAGGGAACAGAAAGAATCTAAGTAAAATCTGTTGTCAATTTAAGAAAACTTATTGTATAAGTGCACATATTAAAGAAAACAAAGGTTTTGCGATAATACCATATGTTTTATTATACAAAAAAAAACTTAACTTAACTCTTTAACGACCTGTGCAAAATATACCGGATTTTCGTTATACTTAATATTTTGTCCAGTAACTGTTGTTTGTTAAGACCTCCTTGCATATTTTAGGCATGGATGCCACTAGATTCTCAAAAATTTCTTTTGGAATGTTCTCCCATTCATTCTTTAGTGGCGTCATAAATGTGTTTTTGGATGTGTGCATCTTTGACCCTACCCGTCTTTTTAAAATGGCCCACAAGTTTTCGATAGGGTTTAGATCGGGCGATTGAGAGGGCCATTCCAACACATCAACATTTTTCTGCGCAAACCACTCCTTAACCAACTTTTATGAATGTTGTGGGTCATTATCATGTTGATAAACCCAACGCAGTAGCAACTAGTCCTCAGCGTATGGTAGCATTACGGATTCCAGTATATACCTATACTGAAAACGATGAGTACCACTAATCTCATGTATTGGTGCACATTCTGCACCAGAAAAATATCCCTACACCATAATTGAGCCTCCTCCATGCTTCGCGGATAGACGAAACCGGCGTGGCTGAAGACGTGTCTCCTTCTTTCGTCTAAGGACTGATAAAATCTGTAAATTTTAGTACGGGCTACACTTCCAATGCGTAAAAATTGCAATCCCATTTTGTACCCAAATTAGCCTGTATATTCTCTAGTTTCAGTTTGTTATTGATTTTAGTTCAGTGCGGTTTAAAATATTTATAAAATATGAGTCAAGAGGAACGCCGTAAAAAGATCATCGACAAATGGCTCGAAAATACTTCGCGTCCAAACCATTTCATCGCAAAAAATTTAAATATAGCACGCAGTACAGTGGATTCTGTTATTAAACGATATTTGGAGATGTTGACAGTTAAGCGAAAACAGAAAAGTGGAGCTAAAAGTGGGAGCCATCGTAAAAAACCGGACTATTTCATCCAGAGATGTTGCTCGGAAATGTAATACCAACCAAACAATGGCACAAAGCTCTAAAAAACGTAACGGTCTAAAAAACACGAAAAAAACAAAAAATACCAAAAGTTACTGAAAAGCAAAAAAACAGGTCATAAAAACACGAGCCCGAAAGTTATACGAGTTGATCGGCAACAAGAAAGCGTGCTTGGTTTTGGATGACGAAACTTATATCAAAGCCGACTTTACTACTCTTCCATGTGCGCAGTTTTACAACTCGTTTGAAGCTGAGATTCTTCTGCAATCAACAAGATCGATTGGGATGGAAAAATTCGGGTCAAAATATCTCGTTTGGCAGGCCATTTGCCAATGTGGACACAGAAGCTCATCGTTTATTACAACGGGAACAATTAACGGAGAAGTGCACATTAATGAGTGCCTAAAAAAACGGTTGATTCCTTTCTTAAACAAACACGAGGGTTCAACATTATTTTGGCCAGATTTAGCTTTAGCTCACTATGCTCATGCGACGTTGAGCTTTCTTGTTGATAAAAATGTCGACTTTGTCCCAAAAGACATGAATCCAAAAAGTGAGCAGTGTGCAAAGGATGCAAAAGATTTTAGTGCTAAATGGAAAAGAACGTCCAAAAAGATCACTGATGTAACTGTCACCAACCTTATGAAGGACATTCGAAAGAAGTTGAGGAAAAAATGGGAACCCAAATAATTTTTTTTATTTTTTGTAATTGTGAATGAATTTAATAAAAACAGAGTTTTAAAGCAAATGAAAAAAATTTACATGACTTATGAAAATATTTTTTTTTTCTTTGAAGTTTCCAAATTTTATTCGTTTCAGTCCTTAACATGAACACTTCCATCGGAAGCAATCAAGTTGAACTTATTTTCGTCGCTAAAATACAGTTTTCCACTCCGTTGCTAACTAATTCAAACGGTTTCTTGTGAATTCCATTCTAGGAAACGATTGGCGTTAGCAAAGTAATTAAAGGCTTACCATAGGAATAAAATTGCAACTTTTTTGTCTATGCTTAGCAGTAAGTAGAGACTTTTTCGCTGGGCGGAAAGAACAAACGCCTGCGTACGGTGCTTGCTTCAATTGAAGAATTGAGCTCACTAACAATCTTTCTTGAAGGCAAGAAAGTATCGTTAATAATCATTTTCTTAATTTGCCCATCGGTTCGGAGTGTAGTTTTTCTAGGACGTCCTCAACAGTAAATGGTTTCGACCGACTGAAACTCTTTTATAACGTCACACACTGTCGATGATGGCATTTTATACTTTTTGGCTATGGATTTTTGTTTTAGCCCTGCCCTGAAATCCGCTACCACCTTATTTTTAACTACACCACTGTATTTATTTTTAGCCATTTTATTAATGAACATATTGGAGACATCTGAAATTGTAAGTTTTGCTAAGTCTATAACTCACCTCAAATGACAGCCAAAACCACTATCAGCAAGTTAAAGAGCAAGAAAATACGGTACTTTTGAAAATCCGGTATGCTGTGCACAGACATGGCATTGAGTTGAGCTAGAGTTTTTGGCAAAACTATAAAAATAATGATAGCAATGCCTCGTTTTTTATTCTATTTGTAAACCTATTCGATAGGTTTTCTTAAATTGCCAAACAAGTGTACCTACTGTATTCCTGTTTCCTAGAATTCTTCAATGAAAAGGTTTCAGGAAAAATCCGGTATGTTTTGCACAACACTGTATATGTAGAATAAAATGTATGGCTTAATAGCATTTAATAATAGCAAAACAAGTGTATAAGTATGCATTTCTACTCACCGTGAGAAAAAATAAATATTAATTGTGGACCGAAATGTAAGTTTATAACAACAAAAACAACGGGATCAACAACTTAACGTTTTTTTTTTTTTTTTTTTTTGATTTTGTATTATTGATAACTTCAAGTACTCCAGTACTTTTCTCCTTTTTCTCTATCGATTTATCTTTCGTTTTGATTATTATTAATATTATTATCTTTTAAGTAAACGTATAAGAGTTTCTCTACGTATGTATGTATACGAATATAACAAACAAATTTAACGATATTTCATTTAAAAATAACAAATAAAGAATTAAAAAATCCACTTAGAACCAATACACATTTAACTTATTTTGATTTACGAATTAAAAATTGGAATTAAAAAATGATATTCGTTGACATATTAATGAACTACTTTTTTTTTAAAACAAAAAAAAAATATTTTAATTTGTTTTAACTTTATTTTTTCTATTTTTGTAGATCTAAATAGATATTAACAAGAACACATTCCTTTACTTATTTTTACTACTTTTTTTTTCTTGTTATTGTTGTTGTTGTTCATTTATGTTTTGATGTGTTTGGTGTTGTATTATGTTTTTTTTTTTATTTCCCTTTCGTTTTTTTATTTTTATTTATATTTATTTTTTTTTTTAATTGTTGGTTTTTGTTTTACGCGATTTTCGATGAGTTATTGCAAAGAAATGTTTAAATGTTCGGAAAAGAGAGAATATTTGTATGTTTATGTTTTCTTTTTGCGTTTATTTTTTTCTATTTAGATTTTTTTGTCTAAAGGTAGATTCGTTGTCACGATGTGTTCTTCGTCTTGTTAATAACAATCTCTTCATTGCATTCTTTGAAAAATCTGAAACAGAAACAAAAAGAAGGGAAAAAAAAACGTTTAGTCCCGAGTCTTTGATATGCTGAATGGGGAACATTAATGTTGACAAGAATGATATACAATATAAGACGGCTGTCGCGAGGATTAACCGTATATAAAATTTGAAATGTTGTTCATTGTGGAGTGCCGCTAACAATTATCAAAGGAATCTCTCACATGATTTTGGATTGTTGGAATTCCTGAATGAAAAGTAGCCACACAATATTATAAATTATTTTAAAAAAATTTAGCAACTGGGCAAAAGTGGAAAACGGTTACGCAGGTACGTACGAAAATTTAAGCAAACTTTGGTTAAACATTCATTTAATATATTTTTTGTTTCTGATAATATTAACCTCCTCTCCCTTTGACAGCAGTGTTATCCTAACACTTTTTAAAATGGCTTTTAGTAGGTAGGTAGATTGGAAAAAGTGTTAGAAAATTTTAACGTCAAGACTTAAAGAATAGATAAATCGAAGAGCCCAAAGGGTTGTATGCCCATGCTCGTTGTCTGTATGAAAGTGGTTCTGTAGTTATGGTGGACGAAAATTGCCTGATAATAAAGTCTTAAGGACGCAGAGTGCGCACATGTTTTCATCCATTCGGGAGAATTGCAAGTTTTAACTCCCAAATTCATTGGGAGTATTAAAATTGTTCAGTGTAGTTTTAAAGTTCCAAGCCAAGCCTGTTGAGAATAAAGTGTGTGTTGTTGTATCATGCAACCTCTTAATAGCGTGCTATATTCACTTCACACTTAAAATTCTGTGTACATCACATGCCGATCCTGGATTTCTTCTGGACTAGTGTTGATCTTTGATCTCGTAATTGTGTAGTGTGAACGCCATCATGCCATCTCGATACACTGCTCAGGAATATGCTAACATGTATCTCATTTATGGGGAATGCGGGTGTAATGCTAGTACTGCAGCCAGACTTTATCATGAGAGATACCCAAATGCTTAACGTCATCCGGACCATCGAGTGCACCGGTCATTCTCAAAGGGTCAATTTCCAAATCTAATGGTTAGTGAAGGAAAACCCGTCATGCTTTACGAGGACGAAGTCTTACAAGCAGACGCACAAGACCTTAGTACCTCAGTACGTGCAATTGAAGAAAGTATAGGAGTGCCCAAAAGTACAGCACACCGTTTTTCTAAGGAAAAAGCAGCTCCATCCGTACCATGTACAACGAGTCCAAAGTCTGTTACCCCGAGATTATCCAGACAGAGTGCAATTTTGTCAAACGATGTTGCAGAGGTTCGGAGAAGATCCGAGATTCTTCGAAAAAATTCTATGGTCGGACGAATCAACTTTTCAAAGCGACTGTTACATGAACCTCCACAATTTGCACGAGTGGCACGTGGAAAATCCATATTTGATACGGGAAGATAGATCACAGTACCGTTTTAAAGTAAACATGTGGACGGGAATTTTGAATGGTAGACTTATTGGAGGTTTATTTAGATTTTTTAGAGAACCACTTACCAAATTTATTGGTAGACGTGCCACTAAATATTTATGCATGCATGTGGTATCAACAAGATGAGTGCCCAGCGAGAGTTCCTGGATTGGGAATACTCCAATAGGCGGATAGGGCGGTCTGGTACAATTTCGTGGCCAGCCCGTTCACCTGATTTAAATCCACTCGATTTTTTTTTACTAGGGAGCAGTAAAAAAAAGTTTATTCTAAGCCGATAGAAAATTTAAACGAGCTGCTACAAAAAATTGCAGAAGCCGTTGAAGACATCGACTCCAGAAGATATGCCCGTCTTATTACCAGATCATTTTTAAGAAGATGCAGAGCTTACATGGCCGTTGAAGGCAAACAGTTTGAGCATTTGTTGTAAGGTACAAGATCGGTAGATGACGATCCTGAGAGTATGGTAGACACCAAGAGAACGTAGTGTTCTGTGTGCTCTGTGACGGGAAAAAAATGAAATGAAATTACAAGGATGACATCTCTATCTGTTTCACTCACACTAGTCGAAATGGTGTGTTTATCCGTCTTAATCACAGCGTCACTGACTGTCTCGCTCACACTTGGTACTCATTTTAACTTATTAAAAAGAATTTGCTTTAACAAACTCAAGAAAAGCAAAGATTTGCGGTCACAGTACTTGAAAGATCCTCACAGGGTGTCAGATTTCTCGATTTTTTTTGAGTGCCAATAATTTTAAAAGTACTATACATGACTTTGATTTTTTTATCATTTTGTGATAACCGACACCGCTTGACCTATCACCCGTTTCCGGCTTGACGTTGATTTTTAGTACACCTTGTATATAATACAATATTACAAAAACATGGGTGAAGAAAAAATGGATAATTTTTTTTTACTCGGCTTTAGTCTTTGAAATGCTGTTTAAAAGACTAAAAGCTGTGTTTTTGTGCTAACGCAAAGACCAATTTTTATCTTATGAACATGAGGTATAACGTAAAACAATGACATCAAAACCCTGACTGCTGTGAAAATGGGAAGTTGATTTTCACTGTGTCCAAGACCTGTTGTAAAACGTGGCGATAACGTCTTCATTACGGGAAACATAACTAAAACTAAAAACAAAAATAACATTTCTATAGAAGTTCCTGTGAAATTCTGTATGGAAACTGGCGGGCGTCAGAGGACTACCCTAACATCAATAATGTTGTCACTGATACTGATCTCAATTGAAAATCTTCGATTTTAACTTAGTTGCCTGGAAATTGACTTTTAGAAATAGATTAGTTCACATCAAAATAATTAAAACATTCTTAGTAATAACTTTTTAGCCCACGCATATTGGCTACGTCCACCCTGAATTCCCTAGTCATAATCATAAACAAACACCGATGATACTAACCAAAGCTGCGTGGTGAAAAATTTGGGTTACCTCAAAGATTTTAGATTACTTCGTTGAAGTTCAACACCTTCCCAAAGCGTGTTTCTGTACAAGGGAATACTAAAGGGTGTTCAAATTTGACGTATCATTTTAAATTGGCCGCCACTTTTTTTACAGCTATTAGATTACACCGAAGTTTCTTCAGGTATGAAGTAAATACATTCTCGTTAGCTAAAATGGATCGGTACACTATTGAGCAACGTGTTTTTATTATTAAAACTTATTTTAAATATGGTGAAAGTTTTGCAGAAGTTGAAAGAAAATTTCGTTCAAAATACGGTAGAGAAAATACTCCGTCAAACCGTGGTATTAAACTTATCTTTCATAAATTTGAATAAACTAGTTCGGTTCAAGATCAGAGAAGTAAAATCTATTATCGTAGTGGTCGTTCGAGTGGAAATATTGCAGCTGTTAGCAGAAGTGTTGCTGAAAAGCCAATGACGTCAATTCGTCGTCGTTCACAGCATTTAAACCTCAAACCAACAACTTTGTTTAACATTTTGCACAAAGATCTGCATGTAAAGGCTTACAAAATACAGTTAACACAAGAATTAGAGCCAACTGAACACGCATTGCGTCGGCAATTCGGCCATAGAGAAGCAACAACAAAATGACAATTTTTTTCAAGCGAATTATCTTCACCGATGGAGGCCCATTTTGAAATTGGCGGTTATGTCAATAAACAAAACTGTCGCATTTGGACTGAAGAAAATCCTAGAGGATTGTTTGAAAGGCCAATGAAACCAAAAAAAATTTGCTGTATGGTGTGGATTTTGGTGTGGTGGCTGTAATTGGTCCATTTTTTTTCGAAGATGAAAATGGCAATGCAGTTACTGTGGATAGAGCTCCATATCAAGCGATGATTACAAGCTTTTTGTGGAGTCAATTGGAAGATATTGATGTGCAGAATATTCAACAGGATGGTGCAACATGCCACACAGCAACGAACTCAATCGATCTTCCTGAAGAACAGACGTGATTGGCCACCAAAATCATGCGATTTAACACCACTGGGCTTTTTTCTTATGGGATTTCTTGAAGAGTAAAATTTATGCCGATAATCCTCAAACTGTTCAACACCTCAAAGACAACATCATCGAGCGAATATCACTTATTGAACCATCATTATGCGAAAAACTGATTAAAAATTTTGGTAAAGGTTGACAGTTGGCCGGGCTAGCAGAGGAGGTCACTTGGACGACATTTTTTTTCATTATTAACCGGAACCAATGTACATTAATTTCCAATAGTCTTTCATTCAAAATTTAAAATGGTACCTCAAATCTGGACACCCTTTATATTTAATAACTTGCCCAATGATATAAAAAACGAAAACAATACGCTAAACGTATAAACTATGTAACACTAAATTTTCCAACATTATACTTAAGAATAGGCGTATCCCCCCAGAGGATAAAGTGATAACGACACTAAAGATAGCTTCTACGAGCTCTTGGACAAGGTTTACGAGCAGTGCCTTAGCTTTGACATTAAAATCGTCGAGGACAATAATGCAAAGCTAGGAAGAGAGGGCATCTTTGATAGTATTGTCGGAAAGTATAGCCTGCACGACACACAGGCTAATCGACTTTGCGGCGCTTCAAATGTACTCGTATAGGAGAAGGGCACAAAAATCAGAATGTTAAAAAATTATAATTGTTTGGGTAAAATGATTGGGGAATTTAAGTAAAATATATTTTCAATTTAAAAAAAACTCATTTAAGCCTCAAAATGTTTGTATATTGATAAAAATAAAAATATGTTGCACAAAATTTAATCAGCTCATAACATTTAATTGATTCATCAGATTCATCATCATTGATTTCAAATTCTGAATAATATCTAGCTGCAGCTGACAAGGCCATACTGTCAGCAGGTAAATATTTCTTCAAGCTTTAATTAATCGAAGCAGATTTTTTTGACACTGGTTTTAAACGCGATATGGCTGGGTCGAATTTAAGGAGTAATTGGGTCCTTAAATCTTCGTTTGTATGTTTTCGGGGTAATTTTCTTGTTTGGGTAAGGCGGCTTTTCCAGATTTATTTATGGCTTGCCTCTAAGGCTTGCTTTCAGAAGAAGGCCAATAGGTACATAAGTCGAACGATACGATTCTGTTCGGCCCATGCGTAAGCAACTTGTAGACACTACTTGGCTTGTAATATAAAGCTGAAGATATAAATTTTTCGTTGCCATTAATAATTCAGAAAATCTCGGAGTATCAATACTTTCCGAGCAATCCTCTCAACATGATCGAAAATTTGTTCATTAATCTTGCATCATGTTATTTCAGATGTCAGTTGTGTATTTGCAAAAAGCAGTCTAGCAGTATTCCCATCATTGGTAGAACCACATCCAGGTTTTGGCTTGTCGACCTCATTTCCCATTTTTGTTTTAAATTTCTTTTTTTTTTATTAGCGTAGATAATCTATGGTCAGGATCGCGTACTTGTCAAGACTTACAAGTTAGCCTGTATGAAATATGCAATAAACATTGAAAGCATTTTATGCAACATTGCAAGGTAGAAATCTCAAAACGATAATTTTCTTGTAATATGTAGCTTTTTACTGATCGCTGCTGTATTCATCTCTCTAGGCGTTGGACCACAAATACTATATAACATTTCGCTGCAGTATTGCATACCTGACATCAAGCATGGTGAAGTACATTTGGGAAGAAATTTCAATTGTGGATCCATAAAATAGTTGCCAAATTGGCTAATACAATATATTCATTAATTTTTAATCGTACCTCTTCATTTTTTTAAAGTTTTGCGTTTTCTTTCATCAAAACAAATTTAATTGGTTACATTGTTGAGGATGAATAGGGATTTTTCCATAGAATAGTGCCAGTAGCGCTTTCAACCAGTTTAGGGGAACAAAATGCAGTCAGGAAATTCAATTCATCTGTATGTTCCCGAGTTAGAGAAAGCTTGCTTGTATTGACTATGTCCAGAACTTCTATTAAAGCCCCATTTCCAAACTAATGATGCTGTTGTTTCACAGTTTATATTAATTATTTGCAAAATGTGTTAAGCAGTATTATTTAACAACTCCTGAAGGTCCACAGATGTGAATTTGCGTAGAGTATAAACTAGGGAAGCAGTCTTTGTGCAAAGCATTTACTAATGCAAAAAGTTTGATTCGGAGTTAAAAAGCCGCTATTGCTAGCTTTTGGAGGGCGACTTCATAATCTTGGTGCATAACGCAGCCCTTCAGTACTTTTGGAAATTATGTCTTCTGTTGGACGCTTTTTAGTTCAGCGACCAGCGCTTGGGATGTTTGCATCAATGGAAGACGTTTTTTCAATTAAAATTGTAACGCAACTCTCAGGCAAAAATCGCTTTCCACATCATATTTGATGACGCTTTTTAAGTAGATTGCAATTTCTCGAATATTGCTTTCATACCATACAATTCGATTGAACATGGAAAATTTTAATGATGAATCTTGCATTGGAATTGTTGGCAAATTACTAACGTCAAGTCTTTCTAATATATGTATAATATATAAGTTCCTCAACTTTAGTGATTTTCAAAGAGTTCTTTGATGTAAAAGTGCTTAGACTTCCATTAGACTTACCGCTTTTTTTGTTATGCTGCAAATGTAAATATTGGAAAAACCGTAAATTGCAGTTGTTAAAGATGCACTTGATCAAGGTTAGTGCATTTTACGTCTACGGCACGCAATAATTTTTTTTTTAATTTTAGCCACTGCTTAAAGCACTGTGCGGCGCGGCGGGGTGAAACATTGTTGAACCTAGCACGCGGTTCCCGCATCTCGATATTCGTACGGAGACTTAGAGAACGTTCCGTGTGGCCAACATTGACTGGAACCATTATCTAGTTGTAGCCAAGGTACGGTTGCGGATATCCCACACAGCTGATACCGTGAGGAAGTTTGCAGTCGGACGGCTTCAATCGTAAAAGATCGCCAAATACTTTTCCCATCGAGTCTCCCTTAATCCCTTAAGAGCTCCTATGCCGCCAGCATCAAGTATCGAAGACGAACGACAATATGGCCAAAAATCCATCAGAGATGCCGTCCCTGACGATCTGGTGTACACTTGGGGACCACAACGTAACCACTGGTTTGACGACGAGTGCCGACAAGCAGTTGCTTACCAAGCGACGCTGTGTAGAAAGATCAGACGGAAAAAGAAGTAGCGTGCGATTCGGAAGTTTAACCAATAGTTAAAAAAAAAACATTTCACGGACACAAACGCAAAACCGAAGCCTCTAGAAACGAAGTTTCGAAGTAGAATCGTAGTCGATGCTGAGGATTTGGAGAGCATTTCTGTAGACTATAACTGCGATAACAAACCAAATATGGCTGTCAGGAAGAATGAACTTTTCAACCGGGACGATGCAGACCAACAATTCCGTCCACCCGATCTGATTAAGTGATGATAGCTATATTTAAGCTTAAGTCCAATAAAGCTGCTGGAGCGGACGGCCTGACTGCCGAGCTCTTCAAAATGACAGGCGATGATTTGGTAAGGAGTATACACCAACTTATCTGTAAAATATGGTCGGAAAGTATGGAACCTCAGCATTGTTTGTTCGATCCTCAAGAATGGACACCCTCTGAACTGCGGCAACTACAGAGGCATCAGTAGTCTCAACATCGCCTACAATATCCTATCTGCCATATTGTGTGAACACCAGAAGCCTTTCGTCAACAAGTCCATATGGGTGTGACTTTAGGCCAGGAAGGTCCACCATCGACCAAATATTCACACTATGGCAAATCCACGAAAAAACCCATGAGCTCCAAATCGCTACACACCACTTATTCATCGATTTTAAGAGAACTATGCCGAACTATACAGAGCACTATCTAGTCTGTTTGTGCAGGATGACGATGGAGAATGCTCGCTAAAGAACTCACCGAGACTTTTGATGCCAAAAAACGATTTCTTTAACATTATTCTTGAGAGAATAGTGAAAACTCACCCGCCAACACAAGACACATAATCTTTCGAAAGTCCGCCCAATTCCTCGCTTACGCCGATGATATTGACATAATCGGAAGAAAGCAGCGTGATGTCAGTGGCCAACAGTCAAAGAGGGTAAGACCAAATATATGCTGTCAATAAGAAAGGACTCCTAAGTCAGAACGTCACGAAATCTATGACAGAACGTCACTCTCGACAGATTTAACTTTGAGGTAGTTAACGATTTTCAGACAACGACAATAGAACTGAAATCAAACGAAGAATAACTCTTTCCAATCGCTGATTCTTTGGGCTAAGAAGCCAAGTGACTAGTGAAGCCCTCTCTTGAAAACAAAAGTGACCATATAAAAGACTTTAATAACCCCAATCCTGCGCTATGACGGAGAGGCATGGACTTTATCAAAAACTGATGAGGGTGCTCTTGGCTGCTTTCAGAGCAAAATTCTTCTGGTGATTTTCGGCCATATCTGCATAGGCGATGAGTGCAGGAGGAGATACATATTTATATCGTACTTATAATTGTAAGATTTTTTAAGTATTGCTATACTATTATACACATACTCGGTCGTTGCCATCATAAGTATTCCTAACGAATAGTTAAATCAAACGTTGTTTTCCTCCAAAAAAAAAAAAAACACCAGCCTCGCACTCTAAAGCCGTGAAGACCCGACTACATTCCTTTCCTGGCTCGGATTCTGGGCGGAACATCTTCTAGGCACAGGGAGAGTCGATGACGTATTTTTTCAGCAATGGGATATTGCATATTGTTTTATCATAGCCGTGTAGACCCAAAGTAATCTCCACAATGACAAGCCCCATGTCTTGCCGAACGCTCCTTTGCAAGACAGCGCATTGGTGGTTTTCGACATGACATACTTAGTCCAAAGACGTTTATTTTCCAAGATGATAACCAAATATTTAGCTTTGTTGGAGAAACGGGTGGTCAGAGCAGTCAAATTCCTCCTTTTCTTGAAGACTACAATCCGCTTTGAGAGATTCCGTGTAATCATCTTTCCGGATTTGCGGTATAAGGCTACTCTCATTGTTCGCCAGGGTTTTGATATGAGTGTCAGTGCCAGGCTAGCAGTGAGGATTCTCTTCAGATGTTTGCTCTGAGGATGACAACAACACCGCGGATCACTTTCCCTGTGAGTGTTTCGCTTATAATAGCATCCAACTCCATTTATTAGGAATCTACATAAATGCTGGGAGATAATACTGCAGGCACTGGATTATTTCTTTGTCATTACTGTTCTGTTCAGACACCTAAAACGAAGATCAAACATAATTAGTCTTTTAAGTTGGGTGGCCATTTTGTTCACCATGGGCAATTCTGTTTCTTGATCCTGAGGCGATCTAGTAGAGCTTACATGCTCCAGCAGTATGATCGGTAATAGGAACAAAAGACAGTCTGGTATCAAAAAAACTAACACGATAAGCTGATGAACTGTTTTGAAACATCTCAAACAATGTATGTATCATACTTCTCGAGCCAACAATTCGGTACCAATGGGACGCTGATAATTTTCTGTTTAGTTCCTTGAGTTCGTTTAGAACTGCGTCTACTTCGGACCTGGTATAACTGATAAAAATAACTATTGGCAATTGCACCTTCCTTGAATTAAGAAAGCAGTTGATAGTATTGTTCTGTTTTGTAGGACAAATGGGACCTGTTTCTGAATAAGGTTAGGAACACGACCAACCGATAGTCAGGAAGAACAACGTCTTAGTTTGGTCAACATAATGAGACAAGACAATCCAGGTTCTCCTTGATAAGGCACGCCAAGCTGATAGGCCATACTGACTTAACATCTTTCGCAATGAAATGATATTAAGAAAATTCATTCAAAAAGGTGCTTCCAAAATTTCGAAAGTTCTAAAGTAACTAGATTTTTCCAACAATTGTCTTCTCTTCCAAATTTTACGAGAACCATTCGAAAGTTCTGCCAGTTTTGTTGCTTCCCATTCAGAAAACTGGAATTTTACCTACTAGGACTGATGCTTCAGATAAACATTGCGTATTTATAGTTCCAACAATGGATTTTCGTTTCTGGCACCAGTATTTACACCCAAGACGTAGAAACAACATACAAAACGGAGAGCAAACTAAAGAATACAAAAAAAATGAATAAAAAAACTATTTTTACCCATTCGCCGAAGCTCGCAGTTATAACCTTGAAAAGGGAATTTTACCTTTCCTCCATGAAAGTGGTAACTGGTAAAAGTTAAGCTTTTCCAAGGCTCACGGAGCCCATCTTACACTCAGGCTAAGCAACTTTTATGCCCAAATCGCAATTACAAACAAGCGTAACAAAACGAAAGATCAAAGCAGTCAACTTCAACAGTCGGCAAATTTTCAGTTTAAAAGTGAAACGGAAAGGCAACGTACCAAATAGAGAATTAAGGCAACGTCCATTGAGCAGTCAAAATGAAATGAAATGCACGAGCGCAATGCAAACTTTTTTGTTTCCTTTTTTTATTTAAGGTGTGTGTCATCATCGCAGTTAAATTGTAGAAAATTCTTGCAGCAATGCACTGCAGGTATTCGTATGTGGGAAAGATAAGTGTGACGTAAACGTGAATGTGAACACGAACGTGAGTGGTTCCACTGAATGGAAAGCCGCTTAATAAGGAAACGGGGTTGTGGATCTTTTCTAATGGTTTAACTTTTGGTACTCACCTGCGATTATTTCTTTTTAACATTTCTCTCGATTGGTTGTGGCGGCGGTTGCTGCTTCTTCGGTGATATTTCCTTAGAAATTAAATCGAAAACATAAAATGCGGACGGGTAGGTTGCAAACATAAATAATAAATTCATTTTGATTCTTCTTCGCTGGGTGTAATCGACAACATTTGACTTTTGTTGGTGGACAACATAGTGTTGCCCATCGTCATTGAAACTGAACAAATAATTTCATTCAATGATCGACTTCTAAGTGCCATAAGAACAATTTTGCTCTTGCTACATGTATTACAAGAGGGCATATCGCGCTGCCTAGCTGCTGACGATAATAATGATGATGTTGTTGTTGATGATTATGATGATGATTTTTTTTACCAAAACAAGCCACACAGGGAACGAGTGAAAGGGGGCAGGCAATGGCAATGGCGATAGCTATGGCAACTTCGATGGCGATGGGAGTGATAGATGATGTTGATCGGTCGCTAGGTCGGTTGGTTGGTTGGTAGGTTTGTGGTGCTCGCTTGATGGAATAAGGCAGCAGCAATAGCAGCAGTACCTAGCGGCAGCACCCTCAAATCATTTCTCACTTTTAGTTTTAATTTAGTGCTGCCACAAATGAATATCTCTCACTTGTATTTGCATTTGTAAATAATTAATTTAACTAGATTCTCAATGGAAATATAAAGACACAATTGCACAGTTTACGGTCCACGATTATTATCGAGTGTTCGTTCCTTTTTGTTCATTGCATTTCACGTTCACGCACGCAGGTATAAATTCTTCTTCTCTTCTTGTGTTGTTTGTGTTAGTTTTGGACGTTTTATTTAGATATGCATTCGGTTTTATTGTTGGGATGCGAATTGCTTGTTGTTTCGAATTAAATTTCAATCATTTTCGGATGCAATGAGTTATGGAAAATCGAAATACGCTCACGAAAAAAGCACACAAACGCGACACCTTAATAAATGTTCTCTTAGGTTTTTCTGATTTTCTTTTTTTCGTTTTTTGAGTGTGTTGCACTTTGAGGTTATGTCAGTTTTTTTTTCTAAGGAATTTTAATGCTGTGAAGTTTGTTGTGTTTTGCAATGGGTGGAGGTAATTATGAGATTTTTTTTGCTCAAATCTACACTTTGAAGGTTGATGTGCATTTTTATTTTCATTCGAACTCTGGTTTGATTCAAAGTATTGAGGAAGTGCTCTGAGTTTGTTGGTGTAGAACGATTGGGAACTGATATGTTTTAACTGTAAAAATATTAAAACATTGAAAAACAATTTGACAAATGAACTGAGCACATTTATATGATTAGTTGTAACAAGAAAACATAGATGGCAGTATATCCCTCCAACTTAGGTAAGAACCAATATAAAAGATGGTTGTGAAGCGTGCTATTTAGAAATAAACGAATACCTTGTGGAGTTACCATATGAGGCATAAAATTAAAATTGAATATAAATTACTATTATGAAATATTGTACATACAAGATATGTTGACTTTGTTGGACCAAAAATGCAACAAGACTCTTACTTACTTATTTAGGTGAAGCTACAATTGGGGTGAACGTGGGTCTCAACTAACAAGTCTCTGCAGTTAGCCAGGTCTTTAGATAACTGCCTTCAGTTGCGCACTCCAAGTCGGTTGAGGTCCCCTTCTACTTGTGTGCGACGCCAAAGGATAGTTCTTCTTCACTGCATAGTCCACTCGGGAATTCGGGGTGTACGTAGCCAATATACCCGCGCTATATCAGGTGTCCCATTCTATACAAAAAATTTTAAACCTGCATCCTCATACTGAAAGCGTTATTGCTGGCAATTTCAATATATACAAATCCGGGTGGCTTCAACATTCTGGACAGACAACACCCGAAGGACGGTGTGTTGAGATCTATGCTGCGGAAAATAAGTTGGCCCAGCTTGCCTATGACCCCACTCGAATATCAGACATTGATAGTCCTACCGCCAACTCCTGGAGTTGTTCTTAACTTGTCACTCTAATAAGTACACTAGTAATATGCTTTCCCCTCTTGTTTCATCGGACCATTGTATCATATCAGCTACTTTCTCGTATACAGTTAGAGAAAATATTCCTAAAAGAACTATATGGCAACACGAGAAAACCAATTGAAATCGACTTAACAGCTTATTTATGAGTTATAACTGGTCATTATTTTTCCTTGATAACAACGTGAACACCGCTGCTGATATGATCACAAACACTAATGAGATAAAGAGTCGGGGATGACTGCAACGTCTTTCTTAAGTTTGTGAAATTTTAATGCGACTAAAAGCTGAGACAAATAATACTACAATGTCCCAAAGGTGGTAAACATTTTTAACCATTCGTCATTCGGCTCATCGGAGAACAAAATTTTGCTTTGAAAATGAGGATCAAGCTGAATCATGTGTTCGGCCCATTCACCGAACCTACGTCGCGTATAATAGTCAAGCGGTTTCAGCTCTTGCACAAGCTGGATCTTATAAGCTTTTGAGCCAAGATCTTTCCGTAAAATCTTCCACAAAGTCGATGAGCATAGCTCCAATTGCTGTGCACTACGCTCCACAACGGCGATAGCTTCTTCTGTTCGCACTATTTTTCGTCTTTGGGGATGCGTATTAACCACTAGAGTGTACGTGGTGTGAAGCCATTCATCGTGTCCCGAATAACTTGCTCAGATGGACGGTTATGTCGACCGTAAAATGGACGTAGCGCACGATAAGTTCGGCGAACCGAACCATGGTTTTCAAAATAAATTTGCACAATTTGCACCCGCTGTTCTAATGCTAATCTACTTATCGTAAAATGACAAAACGTACTAACCACAAATCAACTTTCAATTGTCAAATTGACAATCTGTAGAAGCAGTGTTGCCAGTTTAAAAACCAAATCTCTAAAAAAAACACCCTTTATTCATCGTATTATGTGATCGCTCGAAATCCTATGTTCGTATTAACAATCTGATAGATCTTGATCAGTGTGGGTTTAGGTTTGATATGTTCAGCTTACGTCAGGTCTTGAAAAAACCCCAGAGAGATTTTAAGGGCGTATATGACAATATTTAAACAGATGAGCTATAAAGAGTAATCTCGGGTGTTGGTATCCAGGCCAAATTTGTACGCCTATGTGGACAACAATGGAAAACACCCGCTGTTCAATGAAAGTCAGTAATGACGCCACCGATGCATTTGAAATCAATCAAGAATTTCGAGTACTTGAAAGAATTGTGCGAATCTCACAGACCAATACCAGAGAGAAACGGATAAAAAATGTATTTGGCATCAACAAGGCAAACCGCCCAACACCCGAACAGTACACCACTTCATATTGTGTGAATCTTTGAGGTGGTAGAAGACTTTGTCTACCTAAACTCCGTTATAAATTCAAACAACGACATAATTACAATAAGGACTGGAACGAATAAGATTTGGAAACTTCACAGTAAAAAAAAAATTTTTTTTATTCGCTTTAAGACTCTGTTTTTATTAAATTCATTCACAATTACAAAAAATAAAAAAAATATTTGGGTTCCCATTCTTTCCTCAACTTCTTTCGAATGCCCTTCATAAGGTTGGTGACAGTTACATCCGTGATCTTTTTGGACGCTCTTTTCCATTTAGCACTAAAATCTTTTACGTCATTTGCACACTGCTCACTTTTCCTCAATTTAGTTTTGACCAAAGCCCAATACCTTTCAATGGGACGGCACTGTGGAACATTGGGTGGATTCATGTCTTTTGAGACAAAGTCGACATTTTTAGCAAGAAGAAAGCTCAATGTCGCATGAGCAAAAAGCTAAATCTGGCCAAAATAATGTTGAACCCTCGTGATTGTTTAAGAAAGGAATCAACCGTTTTTTTAGGCACTCGTTAATGTACACTTCTCCGTTAATTGTTCCCGTTGTAATAAACGATGAGCTTCTGTGTCCACATTGGCAAATGGCCTGCCAAACGAGATATTTTGACCCGAATTTTTCCGTCCCAATCGATGTTGTTGATTGCGGAAGAATCTCAGCTTCAAACGAGTTGTAAAACTGCACACCTGGAAGACTAGTAAAGTCGGCTATGACATACTCGTAAGTTTTGTTATCCAAAACCAAGCACGCTTTCTTGTTGCCGATCAACTCGTATAGCTTTTGGGCTCGTGTTTTTATGACTTTTTTTTGCTTTTCAGTAACTTTTGTTATTTTTTGTTTTTTTTTCGTGTTTTTAGACCGTTATGTTTTTTAAATCTTTGTAACATTGTTTGGTTGGTATTACAATTCCGAGCAACATCTCCGGATGATATAGTCCGGTTTTTTACGATGGTACCCACTATTTTCCTGTCCAAATTTGTATCATGTGCTCCACTTTTAGCTCCACTGTCTGTCAACGTCTCCACGCTTAACTGTCAACGTCTCCAAATATCGTTTAATAACAGAATCCACTGTACTACGTGCTATGTTTAAATTTTTTGCGATGAAATGGTTTGAACTTTTACGCACTGGAAGTATAGCCCGTATTAAAATTTACAGATTTTATTCGTTTCAGTCCTTATAAACAAGAATCGAAGAATCACTTTTGCCAATCGCTGTTCCTTCTGACTTACAAGACAACTGGAAATTATGTCCCACCCACGAACAACGAAAAAAGTACTGAATAAGACCCTTGGATCGGTCCTTGGCTTAAACAGAATTTGAAGAAAAACATATACTAATGTCAAGTAGGGCAGAATTGATCGGCTTAGTTGGCTAAAACATTTTTAGCGAACAAACACCTCCGCTTCGGCCCGGAGACTTTGAATCCATACCGAAGGGAAACAAGGCAAAGGAGGACCTCACCTTAGGTAACGCGCTCAAATTGACAGGGATCTCAGGTAACTTAATGTTAGTAACTGAAACTGCACTAAGTAAAAAAAAAGCCGTGCGTTGAAGGGCCTGTTCAGCCTAGAGTGTAGCGCCACCTAAGAAAAGAGCAAATCATATGTTTCCTTCACCTCGCAGCCATAATTTTAATTTCTTAGGCTTTGTGAGCGTTTTTCCAAAATTCTATTTGATTTCCTGCTGCACCTAAATTGCAAATAGATTTCTTAGTGAAAATCCGGTTCCATTGAATCAACCGAATCAAATCAAATCAAATCAAATGTGGGCGATATTGAAAGACAGCCAGATATTTTATATTACTAATAAAGCTTTGTAAGACGGATAACGTTCTGCTGCATCATCGGCTGGATTAAAGAGTTTAGTTTGGAGGCATAATCATGACTATTATGCAGCAATCTGAAGCGTTATCGAGGATCAATAAACCTTTGAATCTCAAACTGTTTTGACTACCTGCACAACATGAAGACTTACCGACTTTGAGGCGCGTGAAAACTTTGCGGTGGCCAGCAGACTAACAATTTTTACTGTATTCTGATAATTTAGTTTAAGATACAGGATTGTCTGTTGTGATAGACGAAATGCGCTCATACGGTATTTTGGGTGTCCAAATGTTCCCAGGGGAGAAAATTGTCTCGGAAATTTACCTTGCCGCACGCAAGGAGTGTGAATATATGTAGATGTCTTTAACGACGAAGCAGGCGTATTTCCTAGGATCTTAGTGGAGTACTAATGATTTCCAATATAATGTGTAAATGGCTTAATTTACTCAGAAAGCTGAACTAAAGTTGGCACAAGAGTGAAGCCATAACGATGCGATACCATCTGGCTGGCTCTATAGCAAGATGGTATTGGGTGTGTGCTGTTTGCATTTTGGTTGAAAGACACTTTATACATAGTGCCACACAGAATTGCAACGTTGGATTGGTTGGTTACGTTGCCCGACTCAAAAATAACTTGTGGAATCCTGCTATCCCAGCTATAGGTTCGTCCAGGTAGGACTTTGAGGGCAGCTAAGCCTGGGTAAAACGAAAAGGGCGCCACGCGCTTTCTCGCAGGAATCACGAAGCCTCAGAGATTTGAAGAAAGGATTTGAAAAACCTTCCCCAAAAAAAATTTAACGGACGAAAAACAGATTTTCCACCACATTATAACCGGTCCGTCGGAGCTCACCGATGTATTACCTTTTTTGTTTCCTTAGCGGTGCACTCGGAGGTGGAGTGACTCGTTATTTTGACAGTCCAGAACATCAAATGGTTTACGAAATGGATCGCGTGTCTCGTCTATTCTCGAAAATTTTGACGCGCGGTCTACCGAAGTTTCGATTTCACCATTCGCAAAAAACGCTTTTCTATTGTTCCCTATACTGCCCTGTACTATACTTACCTTTTATTTTGTGTCCTAACGGTGCTGTGACCCTGGCACAGTTCCTTAGTCTTTCCGTCCCGTTAGTCCTACTCCTGTCCTTACTTCTTTTTTTTCAACGCAAAACTCGCGAATTTTATAAAAAAAAATCTACTCTATTTTATACTAAAAAAACTTCCAAAAAGACAAGAAAATCGCTTTTCGCAATATCCAAGATCACACAAACTACAAAAAAAACGTCGCCTGACCTGATAGCTGGTCGTCACCAAAGTGACTTCCAAATCTTTTTCATTCCACAACTCACGCCAGACACACACACACGTTCACTCACACATTCATTGGGCTCTAGCGGACCCAACGACGGGGTTATTAGCTACAACACTAGTAAGCTTTGCTAGCGTGTGCACCCGTGTCCAGCTATGCCTCTCAATCATTCCATTTTACACATTCACTTCACTTCCAGTAATAACTGGGAACTCCACTCAGAAAGGTTATGGAAGTTGTGGTCCTAGCTATCCCTAACTATTTCCCCTAAAACAGTGTTTCTTCTTTTTGTGATGCCCAGCTATTTTTCCCCTATCGAATTATACTAATACAATTTTTGCGAAATAAAAACAAACGCGAAGGAGGAAATAAACTCGATGGAAAGGTAGCTGGAGTATTGGGGCCAAAGCAAAAACTGGTTGGTTGGTGTTGTTTGCTGCTGATGGTTGTTGTGTGTTGGTTGTTGTTGGTTGATATTGTTTGTTTGTTGTTGTGTGTTTCTTTGTTCCCTCGTTGGAGAGTTCGCCTATCTGCCTCTGTTGCTCCATCGGTGGGGTGCTAGTTTATAAAGGGGTCGTCATCCCTTCACCCATCGAACCTGACTTTTACAGTTGGTACGTCGTTCGGGTTGCTAGATTATGCTGGACGCCAGGCCGCACACCACTGTTTCTCTGTTGCTTCCTCGTTGGGGTGTTACTATGAAAGAGATCGTCGTATCTACACCCATCTGTCGATTTTCTCTAAGCTAAGTAGCTCCCTAGCTAGCTGAATTCAAATCCATTGTAGAGATGTGGTGCTGGTGCTGTCTCTCCATCGGTGGCGGGATGTGGTGTTCGTTACTCGTAAGACTCATATTACTTGGCTTTTGTTGTGGTGTAGGCTCCAGGGATCGTCTTCTCCCACCCGTCATCATAGTGTTGGGGTGTCTGACTTGAAAGGACTGTCCGTCCGCTGCCCATTGCGAAACTCCCGTCTATGCTACGGGCTCCGGCAATGGTATTCCTGGTGGAACTTCTGTCGCACCTTTGGATCCTGATTCGTCGGGAGTCTCCCTACTGTCCTTAGGGCTTCACCGACCGAACCCCTCTCCTCTTTGAAGAAAACTGCCCGTACAACCTGTGTGGGTTATTTTCCGAGGTCTGGGTTTGGTGGACCATCTCTGCCCTTCACCTTCGCCAGAGCTCGGTGTTCTCACTCAAAGAAAAGAGGGACCGAAAGGGCTTAATTTTTTTTTTTTTATATAATTTACGCGCCTAAGGGGTTATGAATACCCTTATACTGTTGCAAGGGCGCGGGCGGAAAGATAGAAGGAAGAGAAAGGAAAGTCCGAATAGGACGAAGAGATTTTTCTTCTCTCGGAATGTGAGGATGTGAATTTTAACGGTTGTTTTGTGCTTGAAAACCCTACAACAGCCAAATCTACATGTCAGTATTATGCCTTCGCACGCAGATTTTTCTGACTGAGTTCCAAATTACACAAATGAAAACTTGCTGTGGCTAGGATTCGAACCTTGACCTTCCGAGTGAGAAGCGATAGCTAGTATCACTACACCACGGCCACCATCATAAGAGATAGAGCTGCTGGTAAATTTACCACAAGAGAATGTGTCTTCTTCGGTTTTCCATTAAGCCCGATACATTTTTTTCCAAAACGTGAACACACCCTTAATGTTTGCCTATGAATGTCTACCATTTAATCATGGTTCAGTACTCAAACGAGCAGCGTTTACAAATTATTGAAATTTATTACCAAAATAAAATGTATAGTCCTTAAAGGAAAACCCGATATATTGTATATGTTAAATATAAAAGGTTGTGCCGTCTGTATTTACGAGTAAGTAACGCTGCTTTGGTCCAGTGTGAAAGTCCGACGATCATGGTAAAACAGCGGCCGAGATCATCAAACGCCCAGTAAATATTTATTTCTGCATAGGTTTGTTGTGCATCACTGACATCTAACACGAAAGACATTCTTTTGTTCAAGAAGAAAGTTACATCTTACTCCAGGAGAGATGAAGGTTTGCCTCTGATGGTGAGTAATAGCATAGAATGATAGAGGTCATTTATAATACAAAGTCGGATGAATGCTTGCAAAGGTATGCTTACAGTGGTATTTGCAAAGGCTCAAAACATTCTTAACTGCTTGAAATATCATAGTAAACTACATTTGTTATTCGATTATAAGTCGTTGAAGCTAACTTTTCTCTATTTACATAACGAGTATGTTAGCATCCTGTGAATTAGAAAGAAATTCGAACATAGGAACGTGCAGTGCTGAAGATCTTTTCCTAACCGATTTAAACTTTGAAATTTCGACATCGCACTTAGAAACGCTTTGGCATAAGAGGTCATACATTTCTTGAAATAATCTTTTTGGTAGGAGCGTGATCACATTTATATGGTATTTTGCTTATGTTGTGAAACTGAGTATGGTCGGCATCACAACCTGTACATGTTTTTACTGCAACTATAATAATAATTGTCGCAACTTGATGTTATTTTTATCATTCTACATCTGTTCACCGCATGTATCTCTTGGATCGCAGTAGTACGTAATAGTACTACAAAAGGACAGGTTAATATTCAGGAAGCACTAGTTACCCTTTTGACATCACAAATTTATGCGACCTAGCTTTTGAGGAGCATTGCTAATAAGTTTCCAGGAGAATTACTTACCTAGCGCTCGTTGTCTGGCGCTAGCCGGAGCTGAGCAAGCTTAATTAAATGGATATTTATTTTTCAATTACGACATCGAAGCTGCGACAATATGCGACGTAACAGCGCTTCAGCTTCGGCTTAGGTCACTTTACGTTGTGTTCGCTTTGAAATGACATTTTTGAAATTGTCTAGAATTGTGCTACAATTAAAGAGGCTGGGTATTCACACAGGACTGTGGGACTATTTTTTTTTTGCCGTTCATTGGTGAGGGGTAGTGGAGAGGTGACTTGTTAAGCCGACACTGACAATCAATGGCAAAATGAGTTAGCGGAAGTGTTCAGGCAGGACCATAGATGAACTAACCTAGATGGCAAACTCTATTAATGCTTTTGCAAACCCTTAACTTTCCCACAGACTCACTGTAAGTGAATTATCAACACTTTTACATCTCAATAACCTGTCAGAATTTGCTAAAATGAGAGCAATTTACAAGTAAAATTCCTAGAATGAGAGCGATTTGGATGCATGTGTGTAATGTGGATGCCGTTTTTCGAGTAAAATGGGTGGGTTTTGTGTAAAATGGGAGGGAAATTACCATTGATGACAATTCACACATATTCACAGACAGGATCACACAGTAGAGGCGATCAGTAGAAAACCGGTTTTGGTTTTCCAATATCTGGAAAGTTTGCCATCTAAGTGAGTTAATCTATGGTCCTGTGTGAACGGCATCAAAGAGAACAACTTTTTTTTGCGAGTTGGAAATTTATTTGTGTTCAATTTGTTTCAATTGAAAGTATGTTTTCGTTCAAAATTAATTACTTGAAGTTTTTAAAACTGCTCCGCCAACTAATGCACGAAACGTGTTTGTTTGTTTACATTTGTTTCTTTTGTTTCCACAGCTGTTGACTGTCAAAAGCAAGCAAAAGCTCAGCCTGTTCCAATTTTGCTTTGCTTCGAAGTCATGTTACGTAGCATTACGTTATTCATTACGAATAGCAAACGTATGTAAGCTCAAGCGATTCAAGTTGAACTTGAATCTTCAAAGCGAAGCCGAAGCCGAAGCGCTATTGCGCTTTAGCCATGAAAAGCCGTTCCTTGACATGCGAACCATGACCTTGATCCTTCCAAGTAGAATGTTTTCGATCTTGGCAAGCGAATGAAGAACTGACCTTTGCCTTGCCGGTTTTGTTTATTTTCAAAGATGTTAAGAGCCTAATGTAATAATTGAGTCAATACCTGGGAGTTATATTTGTGTGAAATGTGATTTGGCGAAAACCTTCCTGGATGTTCTCACATACCGACG
Organism: Volucella zonaria; assembly: GCA_963966105.1. Taxonomy (NCBI): domain Eukaryota; kingdom Metazoa; phylum Arthropoda; class Insecta; order Diptera; family Syrphidae; genus Volucella; species Volucella zonaria. The sequence goes on along the minus strand of OZ014530.1, from coordinate 86,065,935 downwards.
GTATTTGAATATTTCTCAAGTCTGCAGAGATCCATCTTTGAATATATCGCAATCAAGTAAACTATTACAACGTGACCATAGAGTTTAATAGTCTAACATGCTACTGGAAGTGAGAAAGTGTAAGTTTGAGTGTATTGATTTTAGTGGCGAAGAGCATTATTTCCGTTTTTCGCAAGCTGATTTCAAAATTACAGTTTGTCGCCCAGGTGTTTACATTATTCCTAGCATTTTCCGTGATTACGCTTATGAAGGAATCGTACTCTGTTCACCCTCTAGTAAACACACCGGAAACAAGTGGTCCACCATCAAGTTGAAATCAGAAATCAAATTTCTCTTGAGAACTATACATTGTTGATTGAATTTTCCATTTGGAGAAACAAACAAATTACATAGAATCTCAAGATGACTACCTATTTCAACTACCCATCAAAGAAATTACAAGATGAATTGAGCCGCATTGCCAAGGCAATTGTTGCCCCAGACAAGGGTATTCTTGCTGCTGATGAGTCTGTTGCCCCCATGGGCAAGCGTCTAAAGGGCATTGGTGTTAAGAACTCAGATGAACTCCGTCGTCAATACCGTCAATTGTTGTTCTCTACTGATCCACAACTTGGTTCTAATATTTCCGATGTGATCTTGTTCCACGAGACCTTGTACCCCATTTGTTGAATTGCTGAAGAAGCGTGGAATTATTCCCGGAATTAAGGTCGACAAGGGTGTTGTCGCATTGATTGGATCTGAAGATCAATGCACCACCCAAGGTCTTGATAACTTGGCTGATCGTTGCGCACAATACAAGCAGGACGGTTGTGACTTTGCCAAGTGGCGTTGTGTTTTGTCGGCAAGAACACCCTAAGCTATCAATCAATCTTGGAGAACGCTAATGTATTTGCCCGTTATGCTTAAATCTGCCAATCTCAAGCTATTGTCCCAAATGTTGAAACAGAAGTTCTCCCCGATGGTGATCATGATTTGGAACGTGCCCCGAAAGTCACTGAAACCGTTTTGGCTGCTGTCTACAAGGCTTTGAATGTTCATCACGTCTACTTGGAAGGTACCTTGTTGAAGCCAAACATGGTTACAGCCGGTCAACAGTGAGCCAAAAAATACTCCCCACAAGAAGTTGGCCTCGCTACTGTCACAGCTCTCCGCAGGACTGTCCCAACTGCCGTTCCCAGAATCACCTTCTTGTCTGGTGGTGAATCTGAGGAGGAAGCCTCTGTGCACTTGAAAGCCATCAACCAAGTGCCATTGTTGAAACCATGGGCACTCACCTTCTCATACGGTCGTGCTCTCCAAGCCTCTGTACTCCGCGCCTGGGACGGTAAGAAGGAAAATGTTGGCGCTGACCAAACTGAACTCTTGTAGCGTGCTAAGGGTAATGGTGAAGCAGCTATTGGCAGGTACGTCGCTGGTAGCGTAGTCGGAGCTGGTGCTGATGCAATTTTGTTCGCTGCCAACCACGCTTATTAAGCGCTGTCAATTCTAAAACAAACCATCAGCAACATCAACAACAACAATGATTTCAGAGCAAAAATAAAAATAAAATAAAAATTGATTTTTACGAGTATTATTGTGGAAATATACGAGTAGTTTTGAATGTTCCTGAAACAATAATAACCATGTCGTACATATACATAATTACGTGCTTTTGATTTTGTTATGTTTTTAGTTTCAAAAGAATGTTGTTCAAGACTACGAGTTTAAACCAGGATAGAGGTTATCACCGCCCCGAGGCGCTCTGATTTGCGCTCTACTAATATTCCTTAATTTTAATGGTTCTTCTTTTTTTCTTAACTGTTAAAAAATGTTGTGCATATACATATTTGCATCTAATGTAACATATGTCTCCCACGTGTCTGCATTGCTACTGCGCCACTTGTGGAGTTGGCTAAATTTGCAGACCTTATTATCACTGGATCACCTCGAGTGGTGAGGCCAAAGGTTTGGCGCTGTTTTTGCATTTGAAAGATCAAACTATTTTTCTTTCGCCCTCTTCTTTTGACCTCGTCTGGAACTTGCGCCTCTATTGTCTTTTGTACTATATTTCCCGATGACCTTCATTGAATATGCAAAACTATGATATGCTTACCCTGAAGTTGCTCTACTATCGCTTTTTTTATGGGTAGACGCGTACTTTTTATAAGATCAAGTTTTGTTACGCCTGCCGACATTGATAACATTTTTTTTCCCATCGCTGTCATTTTTATTTATTTGCGGGAACATATTCTCTATATCTAGTACATCGTTCAACATTGCGGTGTGTATATTAAAGCTGAACGAACAACTGTCGTATATAACAAACCCTTAAGTTTAAGCAGTTTAAATTGTTGTTAAATTCTCCTTTTATATCTTAACTTAGGTACTCGTATACTGCTTACAGTACATACATACAATATACATGAATGACTCGAACTGCAACCAACTTCAGACTGCTATAATTTCCAAACCGTTCATGACAGTTAGCTCAAATTTTGACACATGACAGATAATTTTATTATTTACAAGCTTTTTAAACGATTTGCGTCTCAGTTGTGTTTAAAAATTTTTATCCGCGATGGAATTAATGTGGTCATAAAAAAACAGCAACATCGGCAGAAATGGTTCGGAAAGTGAAGGTGAAAGTGAACTGAGCGAAATCCGCGTCGAAGTGGAAGAAAAATGGCTCGTGAGCTCAACATATCGTTGGAACGGATGCAACACATACTGAAAAATGAACTTGGGCTCAAGCCATTGAAGTTCAAAAAAGCACACGATCGTACACCGCAACAGAAAAAAGTTAGAGTCGAAAGAGCGAAGGAGTTGCTACGCTTGCACGAAAGTGGTGAGTTGCCGAATTTGGTTTTTTCGGATGAGTCGCCATTTGTTATCGAACAATATGTCAACAAACAAAATGACCGGGTTTACTTGCCAGAGAGGTCCTTCGGAAATTTACATCTTCGGACGGCCAGCAGAAAGCAGGCAGCACCGATGGTGATGGTTTGGACCGCCATAACCGCCGATCGTATACCGTGAAACTGTCCTAGAGACAGTATTGAAGCCTTGGGCAAACAATCACTTCGGTCGGAGACCGTGGACATTTCAACAAGACTCGGCACCGTCTCATAAAGCGCGCGTCAACCAAGATTGATTAATGTTCCACACTTCATTTCTTCGACACAACGGATTGCAAGGTCTCCGGATGCAAATCCGTTGAATTTCTCTGTCTGGGGTATTTTGAAGGCGAAGGTTGGCACTAAAAAATACCAAAGTTTGGACCACCTCAAACAAGCACTTCGCCGTGAATGGGCCAAAATACCGCAGAGGCACTTGCGTGCAGCGTGCGATGCTTTCTTCGACCGTCTCAAGGCCATGAATCGCGGCAAAGGTAGACATATTGAAAACCACTGATAAAATTTGAAAATTGATGTATTTTCCAACATTTATCAAAAATTTATCAAAAAATAAAAAAATTATAGCATTTTAAAAAGTTGAAGTTCGAGTCATTCACCTTGTATAGATCTTTCTATTGTCTACACAACTTCATGAAAAACCGTTTCTCTAAAAATATCTTTAATAACAACGGCCATACCATACTGAAAGCATCGGTTCCCACACAGTATAATGTATCGACTCGGGCTTAAGGCGACGGATAGTCCGTCGTTTCCTAGACACGGTTCCTATTTGGATATTCTGCTGACATGCAATAACCAACAAACTACAAACTGTCTACTCACTTTCGTGTGTGACAATGACCACTGCGGTCTCAGCACCGAAGTAACTGTTCCCAACGAAATTGCGGAATTGGATGAGTTTGTGCAAAGGCATTCCTACAATTATAGCAGGGTGCGTTGGGCACACTTCTCAAGAATACTGACTAGAGCACTTTTCTCGAATTCACTCAAACCACCGTCTAACAGAAATCTGTCAAACGAGGAGATTGACAGGGATCTTAGACTAATCTACGAGATAATCAAACCAACAATGGACAAAACGATACCTCGGTATCAACACACTAACGACGAAGAATTATTCCGCAACGCAACTATTGATGCACTGCACCGACATAAAAGTAGAATGCTGTCAAGACTAAAAACCTTGTATAGACAGTTTACTGACAGACATAACCCGGCGATCAGGACATTGAACCTCCAGATATTAACAAAGGAAAATTACAGAAATTATGTAAGTTTGTATTGGAACAATAAACACCAGCAACCCGAATATGTTCCCGCAAATAAATAAAATATTTCGGAGAAATAATTAGAACGACTTTCCATGTCTTAAAATCGCCCGAACGACGAACAACTTACAAATGCAGGTAACAGCAAGCATAGATCCAAATGAGGCTGCTGATGATGACAACTTCTTTGTGATCGAGTATCCGCAGGAGCAGGCTATAGGAGCAGCTTTCCAGGAAGTGTCCAAGGCGAATGTTATCATTGGCCCGAACCACGATCTGGAGAATCGAGTCCGTGTGCTCAATTTCTACCTTCGAAATGAAATTGTGAATTGGCGATTTGAGAGCTCGGATTTCACCCAGTTCAGTGACGAGAATATGGCAAATAATGTCATCACCAATGATAGGGTACTGTCCCCGTTCATATCGAAGGAAGAGCTCCAAACGATCTTCGAATCGCTTAGAAGGAAGAAATCAGTAGGAACCGATGAAGATGTGCTTCGACATCTCCCACTAGAAGCGATGGACATTTATACCACCCTGTTTAATAATGCAATGAATAATGCACATTATCCAGCGCATTGGAAAACTGCGATCGTGCATCCCATCCCCAAAAGGGATAAAGATACTTCCAATCCGGCGAATCTGCGCTCGATCAGTCTTCTTCCAAACATCAGTAAGGTTTTCGAGAAGCTAATCAATAGAGTCCTGAGTAAGTGGGTTGAGGACAAACGTATAGTTCCGGGTAATCAATTCGGTTTCAAGGCGGGGCATGATATCATTCATGTTGTGTCGAAACTGGTTTCTGATATCCAATGGAACAAATGCAAGAACCAGTGCACTGGTGTCTGCCTGATTGACTAGGAGAAGGCCTTCGATACCGTATGGCTAGAAGGACTCAAGCTGGACAGGTTGGGCATTAGTAAACCACTGCTGTATAGTATATTCTTTTTGATATGCTCTCCAGTAGACAGTTGATCGTGAAGAATGACATTTAACATTAAAAACGGTTTGCGACAGGGTGCGGTAAATTCGCCGATCCTATTCAACATTTACACAAGTGATCTGATAGGTTCACTTCACCATGCCATAGCGTACGCAGACGACTTAATCGCGTACAGATCAGGTCCAAAGATTGAGGTCATTAATTTACTTTTGCAACATGACTTCGACAAAATTAACAAGATATTGCGACGACTGGAAGTTGAAAATCAACTTTCAGAATTCGGAAACCATTCTGTTTAGGACGCCTTTGTCTGGGGCCTCTAGGGATACCAGAAAGAATTGGCGGAAGCTCTCTATCGTCGGACAACATGGACAGCCACTTGCTTGTCGAAATGTAGTCAGATACCTTGGGATCTGGCTAGATCAATATCTGTATTTTACAAAGAGACTGTTTTATAACAGCCAACTCGATGATACGGGTGAAGGTGATCTGTCACATCTGTTACATGGGCCTTATCAGGCCCATGCTTGTATTTGGATGTCCCGTGTGGTTCAACGTGAGAGCAAGTTTATTGGAAAAGATTCGGGTGTTTGAAAGGGCTTGTCTTAGGACTTGTCTTCGCTTATACAGAACACCAGAGTCTGAGTACATAAAATTCAATCCTAATGAGGTCTTATACAATAGGTCGAACCTAATAAGAGTGGACAATTTCGTCATAAGTTGACTCGAAGGCACATTGCAAGAGCAATGACCTCATCCAACAACCTGATCTCCGGGCCTTACTACCCCAATAATATGTATCACGAGAGAGTTCGCTTTGACGGCTTTATTCCTTCAGAAGCGTTCCTCTATCTGGATTGCAAAGGTCTGATCCAGGACAGATTAGCGCTAATCTTCCACGTCGCTCGGACAGCTGCGGACAGGCGACTCAACTACGACAGAGACGTCGCACATGGCAGTGCGGAGCGTCTCCGGTTCCGTAGGGCGGTAGGGAGTCGCAACAGGAGGCATATTGTTCAGCAGCACCAGCAATTTTGGTGGCTTGATGAAGGCGGGGATGCTTCGTCGTCGAACTCCTCCAGTGATAGGTAGCTTCATGTGAAGCAGAGTGTGCCAGTCTATTTTTTTTTTAGCCATGGATGCATAATTTTAGGTAGGTTTAAGTTAGATTATAAGAAAAAAATATTTAAAAACAAAGAACAAGTAAAAAATGAAATAATATTGGGTCTATAACACGTGCGGTTTGCTAAGAGATGTCGTAACTTGCATTATTACATTGTTATTATTCCATTGGAGCATGCGTTGGAAAGCTACTGTCATTGTACGTCATTTCAGTATATGTCATTCATTTAAAGCGTAAACAACAATAATTTTTTTTCACTCAAATATGTCGAACTTTGTGCCTGAAAAAGTGTTTTTGCGGGGAGTTCTTCTTCAATACTTTAATATGAAAGTGGTTTGCACAATTTAAAAGTGGAGATTTGGCTTGGAAGACGATGAACGTCCTGGGCAGCCAAAAAAGTTTGAAGATGAGGAACTGAAAGCATTACTCTATGAAGATTATTGCCAAACACAAGAAGAGCTCGCAGAATCTTTGGGTGTCACTCAAGCAGCCATTTCAAAACGTTTAAAAGCAGCTGGATACATTCAAAAGCAAGCAAATTGGGTTCCACATGAACTCAAGCCGAGAGACGTCGAAAGACGGTTTTGCATGTCCGAAATGTTGCTGGAACGCCACAAAAGGAAGTCATTTTTGCATCGGATTGTTACTGGTGATGGAAAATGGATCCATTACGACAACCCCAAGCGCAAAAAATCATATATGAAACCCGGCCAACCAGCCAAATTAACGCAAAGCCGAATATCCATGGCGCGATGGTAATGCTCTGTATTTGGTGGGATCAGATGGGTGTGCTATATTATGAGCTGCTAAAACCGAGTGAAACCATCAATGGACAACGCTACCGAACATAATTAACCCGTTTGAAGAGAGCAGTGGCCGAAAAATTCCCGGAATATGTGAACAGACACGAGGCAATAATTTTCCATCATTACAACGTTCGGCCCCACGTTGCTATTCCGGTTAAGAACTATTTGGAAAACAGTGGATGGGAAGTCTTACCCCACCCGCCTTATAGCCCAGACCTTGCCCCTTCTGACTACCATTTGTTCCGGTCGATGCAGAGCGCCCTCACTGAAATACGGTTCACATCAGAGCAAAATATCAAAAATTGGCTTGATTCATTCTTGGCTGCCAAGCCAAATTGCCAGAAAGATGGAAAAAGTCATAGCTTCAGATGGGCAATACTTTAAATAATACTATTGTACTTGTCTTGTTAAATAAAGCAAATTTTTAAGCATTTTTTGTGTAACATGTAAGAGTAAATTAATTAAGAAAATAAAAATGCATTTAAACTGAACTGAAACTGTATCGGTTCCCACTAGATCACCGAAATCAAGCAGTGTTGGGCGCGATAAGTACCTAGATGGTGCACCATTTTGGAACTCGGTATCCTGCGTGCTGTTGACAAAAAATGCCACATGGGCATAGAACCCCGGCCTAAAATCCCGGACTTTACAAATTAATTTGAATCGTCTTTTGGAAAAAAAAAAAAAATAATAATCTTTAATGTACGTGTGCTGGGATTTGGAGATAAATGTTTCTTGTATGAAGTTCCGTAGATAAAATAACATTTTAGAGCCTTCAGGAGGCTAAACAGGTTGCCCTGATATTTGCGGGGCTTCATATCATTATATGAGAAGCGATCTCAAATATCGAGATCGTGTCTTATTGTGCCGAATACAATCTAAGCTCCTAAGCTTGGGCACGAACTGAAAATGCCATAAATTCGCATTATATCAAATTAGCTGCTCACCTTATGATGGTAGTATGATGGGGCTTATCATATATTTGAATGCTAATACCTAAAGCGTCTCTGGTGTTTTAAGTGAACTCCTTTCCTATAAAGACTTAATTTCATTGAATGCCCATACATTCATGTGAGCAAGGATATTCCTTGCCATCGCTCACCGTTAATTCTCTGATACCACAATGGAACCCGTGGTAGATGCAAAAGTTACACCCGTCGTATGGGCCGGGGCCGACTTAAAACTTCTTACCCGCGAATTTAGGTTTAAACCACAACCACCATGACACCCTCCCTGGGGGGCCTACCTCTTTCAAGTCAGTCCCGGCCCGAAGTACGGGGGGCCCTGGCTCCCTGACACTGAGTTTTAAGTCCTGGTTGAGACTATCGGTAGCACTGCCACCCAACAGGACCTTATGACCGACCGCTTAAGTTCTGTTAAGTTCTGAAAACCCTTTCTTTTTTTTATACAATTTCGTTAACGGAAGACGCCTTGATAATTGGGCGAAGGCCCGTTAATGTGTAGAATATATCTTGATTCAATATCAAGTGCGACGTGAGAGGCAATCATCTCCTGGATTTTATTATACTGTTTGAACAATAGAACATGCTTTACGGAAGAGTTTGACAAATCTGAAGTTGAGACAGAAGATAAAGGAAACTGCTTAGAACCTGAACGGTACCTTCTGTAAATATTTTGAACAGCTATGCCCTGTTAGCAAAAGCTCAGAAGTACAATAGAACATGTCTCTCTGCTTATTACTCTCAATGGTTCTACACTCTCGTTTCGGCTTCAACAAATTGCTTCTCAGATTTGTTTCTAGTAGATTGCCTGTACTAGGTGGGGCAAAAGTCATCACCCTATCAGAAAATGCTATAATTTTTGCAAATAGCGGCAAATGTCAATTATACTTTGGTATTTGTGAAGTAAACAGATACAAAATACACATCAACAAGAGATAAATCGCTATACTCCCAAAGAACGCGGAATAATTCTTACAATTTTTTTGCGGATAATTCGTCGGTGAAGTTGGCGCAGGGTGAATTTCGGCGCAGATTTAGCCACTCGTCTAGAAGAGTATGTGACACAACGATATGTTGGCAGGTCTGGCCGGCCCCGGAGCAGCCGTTCTGCTTGGAATGTATATTTGGACAGTCTTTGTTAAAGCTGGCAGTGTATATATACACATGTGTCAGATATTGAGGTGGTCAGCTTCCTGAGATAAGAGAGATCCTCTACAAGGTTTTTCTGCTATACTTAACTAGACACTAAACGCTATGCCAAAGGTTTTTTCAAACGCCCCAAATTTTTACACCGACTTTTGCTGCTGAAGTGATTTTTAAATTAAGCTTTTAGTGAAACTTTGACTTAATAATTCAAGATAAACTTTCCCCAGTTGATTCTTTCAACATGGAAGGTTTGAGCGTCCAAATTTCATCTCATTTTGAACAATTTTATGCTGAGAGAGCGTGATATTTATTTATTTACATATGTATGCATTTAATTATTTATTTTACGTTCGATATTCCATAAGCTGTTGCATTGCGCTTGTCACGCATTCAACTTCATAGCTTAGCGGCTATGGGTAATATAGTAGGATGCAATTAGAAAATCTAGGCCGCCTGCATTTCCTATTTTGATGGCTGGCAAATCAATCGGTCTAATATTAACAAAAGTTTGATCTTAGGGTTTTTTGTTTGCATATGCATTTCGTTGATTGTAGAACACACCGTATTGGTTGCAGTTAGGTCCCATATTAATAAAATATATTCCTTTTCAAATAAAACTAGCAGATTATCTGTAACACGCACCGAATGCCGTATGACTTTGTTCTTTAGTGATATTGGCATTTCATGTGTAAGGTTACGATCCTCATACTTTTAATCAAAGTGTTGGCATCCTCGACCTCGTCTAAGCCATCGGTCGAACCTGACAATTTGAGTATTTTAACCTTGCCATGGTTGATGACAAAGTGAATTTTATCCAGAGTGCCTGCGCTGTCCTCATTTACCGGAACAAGGAAGGATGTGGAGCATTTCTAGAGCTTCTCTGTCTTGATGACTCTCCAATTATCTATTGGAAACATGGAAATATGGAGCTTGAGGAAGTCGATTAACTTCTCGCTGCCGGTGATTATATTTCCGGCTCTTCGGAATATACCTAACAAGGGTTAGCCTAAGACACAAGGCGCCCTTCGCATTATATATCTTGTGAACGTATTTGCGGAGAAATACTTTGCAGAAACGGTACTTAAATTTGGTGACATTTTTTCCTCTGACTCGAAGGAAAGGAACTGTTTCATATTGTTGTAAGAGCATAACACCTACAGCAATTTGATTCGGTAAACCAATGTCAGAATTTTCACTTCGCAGCTTTGCTTAATATCGTCGGTGTTTGTGTTTACTGTGTTTGTTTGTAATTATGACTAGGGAGTTCAGGGAGGACGTAGCCAATATACGCGGACTAAAAAGTAATCACTTTTCTGTGTACGTCCACGTCTGTAAGTACAGACCAGCTATTTTGGCACTTAGTGAAACACAGGTAGATCCCCGCTCACACCTCTCAGACCAATCTGATCTGAAGCTACATGGCTAGGAACTAGTGCCATTATTCTTCTCTCACCGCGGTCTCGCCATTTATGTGCGTAGTGATGTAGCTTACGAAATTCCACCACAATGTAGTCCCTGTTCCGGAATTCAATTTCATGTGGCTAAAATTCCATCTCCGTAAGCAAACTATCCACTACCTATTTATTTACAGAAGCCCCAAACTGGACAGCAACTCGACCTTTAACGAGTTTGATGCGCTGTCTGACTCCATTCAACGAATTGTATCCCTGTATCCTCATACTGAAATCGTTTTTACGGGACAGACAACACCCGAAGGACGGTGTGTTGAGATCTTTGCTGCGGAAAATAACTTAACCCAGCTTGTAAATGAGCCCATACGAATACTGTATGACGTATGACGTTGATAGTCATACCACCAGCACCCTGGACTTGGTTTTAACCTCTCACCCTGACAAATTCAAGGTCAATGTGATATCCCCTCTAGGCTCGTCGGACCATTGTGTCATGTCAGCTAATTTCTCGTACACCCACCACACAGTTAGAGAAAACGTCCCTAAAAGAACCGTATGGCAATACGAGAAAGCCAATTGGAGCGGACTTAACAACTTGTTTAGGGATTTTAACTGGTCGTTATGTTTCCTCGATAACGACGTGGATGCCGCTGCTGTTATGATCACAGACACCATTCTCTTTGGAATGAGAAACTTTATCTCTCATTGGATGAAGAGTATCAAACCAAAAGAAAAAGCGTGATACGACTCGAGCTGTAAAGAGGCTGTTAGGGTTAGAGAAATGTTTTTTCGGTCCTTCAAGATTAACCCAACAGAGGAAAGCCGAAAAAACTTTAAACGAGCCAGAAATGACTGTAACGTCTTTCTCAAGCGTGTGAAATTTCAATTCAACTAAAAACTGAAGCAACAAATTTGCAATGTCCCAAAGGCAGTAAAAACTTTTGGTCGTTCATCAAAAACATTAGAAATCCTGCATCATCCTCCATCCCAACGCTCATTTACAATTTACACATTCTTCCAGCTGTCAGCTCTTTGGACAAGGCCAATCTGCTTACTGCACACTTTGGGGCTAGCTCAACTCTCCCAGATTGTGCTTTGTCCCCACCTACACTTGAGTGCGTCGAATCTAGAATGGGACGAATCCACTTTCGCACTCGTGTAGTAGCAAGAGTACTTAAAGATCTCAACATATATAAATCCGATGGTCCAGATGGTATATCTCCCCTTCTTCTGAAGAGGTGTTCTTCCTCGCTGGCAAAACCACTGCGTAGGCTTTTTCGTCAACAGTACTTTTTAGGACCCTTTCCGAGCAGATGGAAAACAGCATTTGTCCAGCCCGGAACGTTCAATTCAAGTTTTCTTGGATGGTTTCAAATCTGATATTCACAAAATAAATGCTGGTGTGCCCGAGGGCTTCGTTCTGTCTCCGACACTCTTATTAACTTTCATTAATCATCTTTTGTCTGCTACTTCTAATCCAATATATTCCTTTGCTGACGACAATACTCTCTGCTTTTCATATTCGTTCCCGGACTCACGTATCTGCTCTTCGGCTGTAGAACGGGAACGGCAGCGTATGATAAGCTCATTAAATTCTGATATTAACAGCATAACTAATTGGGGAACCACTAACAGAGTAGAATTTAAGGCTTCCAAAGCAGAATGCTGTCTGCTCTTGTTAAAGCGAAATTTAAACACTCAGACGTTATCCATTAATGGCACTTGCATGATCGAAACCGATAAACTTTCCATTCTCGGTATGTGTGTCAGTGACAACTTACGTTGGAATGACCACATATTCGATGTCGTCAAAAATGCTGCGAAATGTCTAGGTTTCCTCAAGCGATGTAAGAAAATTTTACCCCCTCTGATCTGGCCACAATATATAAGGCATTCATCCGTGCAAAATTGGAGCACAATGCCCACATCTTGTCAGGTGCTCCTAAAACATATCTGCGCCTGCTAGATAGGATTCAAAACCGTGCGATAAAACTCATAGGTGATACTAATATCAGTCAATCAATTGACACCCTCGAACACTGTCTCCTGTCTCGCTTTGTTTTATCGTTATTTCCACCACCAGTGCTCCATTAAAATCGCCAGTAGCATTCCGCCCATTCACCCGTCTCGCTATGAATGCTGCTCAGTACACCTCAGTATATTTTCGGACGTACTTTAAAATATCGTGAATCTTTCCTTAGCCGTACAACTCGCTTATGGAATGCCCTGCCGATCTATGTATTTCCTGGTCGTTATAACTTACAAATATTTAAAAACAATGTACATCAGTACCTGCCTTTTCTTCCTCCCTAAACTTCCTTCGCCAGCGCTGTGTGCAAACATTTTGAGGGTACTAAAAAAATCATCCCTTGAGCGTGCGCTGATTATAAAAAAAAATAGTTCAGTTGTAATGATAGATGATACGAGGGCGGGTCAATAAGTCCGTGACTTTTGGATTAAAACACAGATTTTTTGATAAAAAAATAATTTTATTTTTCAACGTAGTCTCCCTTGAGCTCTATACACTTTGTCCAATGCTTCTCCAATTTTTTTATCCCTTCCAAAAAAAATGATTTGTCGAGGTCCTCAAAATAGGCCTTTGTTTGCGAGATGACTTCATCATTGGAGTCAAATCTTTTTCCACCAAGCCATTTATTCAGGTTTGGGAACAAGAAGTAGTCGCTCGGAGCCAAATCTGGAGAATAGGGTGGATGAGGGAGCAATTCATAGCCCAATTCATGGATTTTTGCCATGGCAACTGCACATGTGTGCACCCTTGCATTGTCTTGGTGGAAAAGAACTTTTTTCTTGGCCAAATGAGGTCGTTTTTTTTTCAAATCGTCATTGAATCGGTCCAATAAGTTGGTATAATATTCCCTATTGATTGTTCTTCCCTTTTGAAGGTAGTCAATGTGGATTATCCCGCGTGCATCCCAAAAAACAGTCGCCATAACTTTATTGGCTGACAAACCCACCTTGGCCTTCTTTGGCGCCGATTCACCCTTAAAAACCCACTGTTTTGACTGTTGTTTGTTCTCTGGTGTGTTGTGATGGATCCATGTTTCGTCCACGGTTACAAAACGGCGCAAAAACTCCTCCATATTGCGATTAAACAACGCCAAACCTTCCTGTGAAGTTGTTACACGATTGCGTTTGTGGTCGACTGTGAGCAAACGCGGCACCCATCTTGCGGAAAGCTTTCTCATGCCCAAGTGATCATTCAAAATTGAAACCACTGAGCCATGCGAGATCCCTACGGCTTCCACAATCTCTCGCACTTTCAATCTTCGGTCGGCCAACACCATATCGTGAATTTTTTCGATTGTTTCGGGTGTAGAGACCTCAACTGGGCGTCCAGGACGTTCGGCATCTTCAGTGCTTGTACGGCCACAACGAAATTCAGTAAACCACTTTTTTACCATTGAAATCGATGGTGCAGAGTCCCCATAGTATTTATCAAGCTTAGCCTTGGTCTCGGTAATGGTTTTTTTTCGCAAGAAATAATGCTTAATAAGCACACGAAATTCACTTTTTTCCATTTTCTCCTCAAATTAGTGAGTAGTCTGATAAAAATAGCTGTCAAACACAAACTAACTGACGCAGCAAGTTTAACAGCAAGTTGACAGGAGTCAACTGACAGATGCCGTGTTGCTGTTTCAGTAAAGAGGTCAGAAATTCAAATTTTTATTTTGACGAAATAAAAATCGTGCATTTAAATGTTTAACTTTTAAACGGGCTTGTGAAGAATTCTTCTTTATTTGTTCGTTTTTATATATAACTAATACAAACTTAAAAATAAGCAACCAAATATATTTTCATAGAAAAGTAAAAGGGTATAATTAATTACATGTGTTGGCATAAGTATTTTGACAAGAATGTAATATTAAAAAAAACAATTTTTAAACTGAACAAAAGATAGATGTTAGTAAAATGTAACTTTTTGAAGGCGTCATGGTACTGAATCCACTAATTTTTTAAGAATCTCCGGAGATATCTCTTCCCAAAGAGAAGTGACCTCAGAAATGTTCTCCTCTCTAGTTTTATTTAGCGAAACTGTTTCAAAATATACCAGACGTTTTCTATAATATTTAAATCTGAACTTTGATGTGGCCAGTCCAAAGTTTCAACACCAACATTCTTCAAAAATTTGGTAATCATCCGGGCTTTGTGGCAGGGGGCTTTATCCTGTTGAAGGATTAATGATTAACCAATAACCCTATTTGCAGAAGTAAAGACATTTTCATTCAGGGTGATCAAATATTGATGTTGGTTCATCGAGCTGGTGACAGCAACCAAGTCACCCAGCCCATTATATGCAACACATCCCCAGAACATGACAAAGCCTCCACCATGGCTCACTTTTTGGCAAACGGGTCGTTTCTTTTGCCTTACTACCTTTGGCAATCTTACAAAAAATGTGTTCTTTTGATGAGCTATACTCAAAGGAGCTTTCATCTGTCCATAAAACGTTTCTCCAGAACTCCTTTGGCTTGTGCAGGTGTTCCTTTGCAAAGGCCAGTCTTTTAAGTTTGTTTGTCTTAGCATGTCCTTAGCTTTAATTGTCCTAAAATCGCTTTCCTTTAAACGTCGTCAGACAGTGCGCTCACTGATTGGATTCTTGGCCATCAAATTTCAAATTTCATTGATCTGCAGCAGATTGAGGCTTCAGAAAAATATTTCTTTTGAATTCCCGTAGAAGGACTCGATCTTGAGTGGGCGTTGTTTTGCGATTAGTACCTGATCTTGATAAGTTACTGATGTCACTATGCTTTTTAAAGTTGTTAATTTGATGCGACCCATTAAACTCTTTTGCAATGTATTTTACTGCCGTTCCAGCGTTAAACTTAAACTTTGCTACCATCGAAGATCTAGTAACCAAACTCAACTCTGCCGTTTTACCCATGGTTTATAACACATTTTAATCTATTTTTAATTTTTTATCAACGTGTAATATGAGTTAAACTTAAATAAAAAAGTTGTTCGGCTCTAGAGTGCTCAAAAGTGCAAGCGTATTTACACAAAGCTTCCATCAAAATACTTATGCCACGCAAAAATGTTTTGTCTCCATGCATTCTTATCAGCAGAAAGAGAATGCAAAAGGTTGACAATATAGATTCTTTGTTTAGAGCATCATTTTTGCACCGTTATTTAACGGTACTAAGCTAAGCTAGCTTCAACAGTCTGAAAAAGGTTTCGTCAAAATACTTATGCCGACTAGTGTATATGGTATACCTCTCCAAATGTCAGCCACGGTTCAAGAAAATTCATGTTAGTACGCCTTGTACTTACGAGTACATAGTTCGTACCTGACGAACTCATTTAAAACTCGTGAAGTCTTGTAATCCGACGTTGAGACGTTAATACTTTATATTCATGGTGAGCGGTTTGGCACCATTACATTTTTTAGAATCTACACCCTGACTGACTCGAACTTCAACCAACTTCAGACTGCTACAATTTCCAAACCGTTTATGACAGTAAGCTCAAATTTTGACACATGACAAATTTTTTTTTTTTTAAAGAACTTAACACTCAAGAGGGTATTACTACTCTTAAAATGCCGGAGCACGTGTTAAGTTTTTCGGAAAATTGGATAGAGAGAGAGAGAAAGTTTTTTGGACTCAGTGGTTATTTCGCTCCATGGGTGGCATCCAACATTTAATGGGGAGACTAAATTATTAGTGTAAATTGGACTTGATGTTATATTTAGGCAACCATTCATCTTACAAGATTTTAGTTGCCTGAAAAAAAGTCTTTCGGTCAAGGCTGGTATTGAACCCCGAACCCTCCGATTGGGAAGCCAACACACTACCACTTGAGCCACGGCCACCCATAATTTTATTATTTACGAGTTGCGTTGAAAAATTTTTATCCGCGATGGAATTCAAACGTGATAGTGTGATTGCTTTATATTTGGCTGGAAAACCACAAGTAGCTATCGTTAGAGCCCTCCAGCACCTCAACGTGAATAAATCATTTGTTTCTCGAACCATTGTTCGTTGCCGTGATACAGGCAGCGTGAAAAAACAGCAACATCGACAGAAATGGTTCGGAAAGTGAAGGCTCGAATTGAGCGAAATCCGCGTCGAAGTGGAAGAAAAATGGCTCGTGAGCTCAACATATCGTTGGAACGGATGCAACACATACTGAAAAATGAGCTTGGGCTCAAGCCATTGAAGTTCCAAAAAGCACACGATCTTACACCGCAACAAAAAAAAGTTAGAGTCGAAAGAGCGAAGGAGTTGCTACGCTTACACGAAAGTGGTGAGTTGCCGAATTTGGTTTTTTCCGATGAGTCGCCATTTGTTATCGAGCAATATGTCAACAAACAAAATGACCGAGTTTACTTGCCAGAGAGGTCCTTCGAAAATTTACACCTTCGGAAGGCCACCAGAAAGCAGGCAGCACCGATGGTGATGTTTTGGGCCGCCATAACCGCCGATGGTCGCTCTCCGCTCGTATTTTTGGACCGTGGCGTCAAAATTAATGGGATCGTATACCGTGAAACTGTCTTAGAGGCAGTATTGAAGCCTTGGGCATTTCAACAAGACTCGGCACCGTCTCACAAAGCGCGCGTCAACCAAGATTGGTTAAAAAACAATGTTCCACACTTCATTTCTTCGACACAATGGATTGCAAATTCTCCGGATGCAAATCCGTTGGATTTGTCTGTCTGGGATATTTTGAAGGCGAAGGTTGGCACTAAAAAATACCAAAGTTTGGACCATCTCCAACAAGCACTTCGCCGGGAATGGGTAAAAATACCGCAGAGCCACTTGCGTGCAGCGTGCGATGCTTTCTTCGGCCGTCTTAAGGCCATTATTCGCGCCAAAGGTGGACATACTGAAAACTACTAATACAATTTGAAAATTGATGTATTTTCCAACATTTTTTGCTTTGGCACAATAAAATTTATTAAAAAATAAAAAAAATATAGCATTTTAAAAAGTTGGAGTTCGAGTCATTCAATCCTGTACAATATTATGATTTCTCCTTGGAGGGGTTGGGCAATGAACATTAGCTTTTCTGCAGATGTCATATGGTATTTAAGGTTTAAATATCTAATGAGCACACTCTTGTTATGCCAGGATACCTCGTTGAATTTATCAAAAGTGTATATTCGTTCTTTTAAAACTAGATATACGAGTGCGAGTATATTAAAGTGGTAAATGGATTACCGATTCATATTGTACATCGATTGCACATATTTATTTAATTGCTTTACAAATGCTTTACTCGTATGTTTATATAGCTTACAATTTTTTACTTCTACATATGTATTTGCCATAAATATACGCACTAGATATATCACTAGATGAATTGACTTATTTTAAGCAAGATTGCGCAACTAGATTGAGGTAGGTATTATCATATATTTTTCGATAGGTCTCCTCTTTCGTAAAAACTATTTCTTAACAATAGTAACATGTCACGGTCTTTATAGGCGTGGCAGTTATTCTAATTATGTATCTGTTAGCCTTAATGTTAAACTAACACGCAACCTTCAAAATATAATAAAAGGGGCATACGAATTTCTTGATATTATATTTCATTATATACAAGAATAGCAACAGAAATACCATATACTTCCATATGATGGTGTACGGCTATCTACTCACTGTGACGAAATGAATTGTGCTAAATAAAGATTTAAACGGCTGTAGATGTGCTTATTCTTGTTTTAATAAAGACTTACAGACGTATGTCTGTAGTTATGGGTTTTGTTACCACGATGATCCATTTTAGGCATTTTGAATTCTTTTGAAGAAGTTTGTTTTAAATTCATTTATGTGTGTCTACGCTTATGTATGTAAGTATTTAATTAAAAAATAGGAAGTTAAATTTATTTCTCAATTTTGGATAGATTCGATTATTTATTGCATATTATAATAATTAGCGAATTTGTCTTTTCTGTCTAATTAATCGAAAAACTAAGCAACTAAAAGATTCCATAAGAAAGGAACATACATTTGTTTTAATGCGTAGCTTATGGTACAGACTAATTCTTTAAAACGTTCGATGGCTCTAAAATGCAGTTCGTATTGGAGGAAAAATACTAGCCAGTACATCTAGGGCGAAATCTTAACTCCAATGCCACTGAAACGAAACTTTCTGTAGAGTCTAATAATACAGCATTTACGAAAAGCGTATTCCACCAAATTGCCGACGTACGAGATAGAGTAGGTATTTTCTTAGTCGTGTACGAGTACATCTTACTTAAGTATCATCCTTAGAATAGAGAGCTTTCTCGTTTTTATGAAAAATTGACTCACAGTGCTTTTTAGTGCATCAATTACGTCTAAAGGTATTTGTGGTTTAGAGCAGACAGCCGCCATTTCACACATTTCATTTGCATAGCTTTGACCGTAGACGTTAGAACTTTCAGGGCATCATGTAGAGAGTCAGTTAATATACACCACGTAAGTGCAGAAAGGACGCCGCCGGTCAGCAAGCCCATGTTCATCTCCGCCATCATTACCCTCATAAATTGAAAACTGTCAGTATCTTTCATGAAAATTGCTTACTTTACTTTTAAATCCATTTTTATTATTTCTTTCTATATGTTAACTTACATACAAGACAAAAATGCTTAAATCTAATTTGACAGCGACCGTTTCTGAATTTATCTTACTGGCTCTTACCGAGCGCTCTAAACTTAACAATATTACTACAATACAATTAATGTCTTTCGACCTTAAATCTATCCCAAGACTTAGCTTATATAACCAACATATTTACATATATGTTTCTCTAAGAAAATTATTGTCAAAAAACTTAAATATTTTAGCTTTTTTAAATTTTATTTAAAACTTAAGCTACCTATCTACTTAACCTACATATGCTTCTTAATTTAACGTAACCATAATCCAGATAGCGAGCACTCGTTTTCTTTGGCTCCGAGTGGTCACCATCTTGATTGCGTTTTCACGCGCCTGGCAGTCGTCATCATGGTGCACATGTTCCTCCGAAACTTGATCGAGACCGTCTTGTGTCGATCAACTCACGGAGGTACCCTTACGTGATAACAAGCCTCTACGCGAAAACCCCCAAGCTAACCCTAATCTACTTACCATATACCTAGGAGAAGCTACACATGTAACACACCGACCTAGGAGAGCGTATCGCCTCTCTCTCCTTCTTTAAGCCACCAGTATTCGGTGTACTGCTTTTCGGCATCGATCCTATCCCTGTCCGCAATTGCAGGGTTAAAACGGAAGAGCTCCTTAGCACTGGCGACGTACCCGTCGTAGATGAGCCGCTTTTCCCTCGCACCGCGGTGGCGGTGGTATAATACCGGAATACCATCCCTACTTTGCACTAACCCCTTACCGTCAATATGGAGAAATGCTTCAGGGGATATAGCCAGATTGAAGTGTACTCTCGTGATACATTATATTGGGGTAATACACCCCAAAGATCAGGTTATTATCGCTCGTCAATGCTTTTGCGATGTGCCTTCGAATCACCTTAATTAGAAAATTGCCAATCCTATTTAGTCCCAAGGACTTTGTTGGGATAATATTTAATGTACTCAGACTCTATTGTTCTGTACAATCGAAGACAGGTTCTAAGACACTGTCTCTCAAACACACTAATCATTTCCATGTAAGACGGAGCTACATTAAACCACACCGGACAACCGTAAGCGATGATTAGCCTGATTAGAGCCACGTAGCATATGACTTTCACCCTGGAATCAAGTTGACTGAAACTGTTTTGAAACAGTTTTCTTGTCAAAGCTAGAGCCTTCTTGGCCCCAGCCAGACAAGCATGTATATGTTTATCAAAATATAAATACTTATCAAGCCAGATACCAAGATACCTAACTGCGCTTCTTACCGCTAGTGGTAGTCCATGCTGTCCAATGATGGCTAAATTTCGCCAGTTATTTCTGGTATCCCAACAAACTCTTCTCAATGGAGTTCTAAATAAAATTGTTTCTGACTTTTGGAAATTAATTTTCAATCTCCAATCATCGCAATACTCCTTCATATGATCGAAGTCACGTGGCAAAGGGTGTTAATGGTTTCGATTTTTGGTCCTAATCTGTACGCCACTAAATCATCTTCATACGCTATACCGTGATTCAGGGTACCTATTAGATCACTTGTATAAATATTGAACAGTATCGGAGAAATAACCGACCCCTTCTGTAAGCCATTTTTAATGTTGAAAACTATATAAAACTCGGAATCACGTTGCCACATTTGACAACGAACTTCATATACTCGTATATAACAAAGGTTTCCTCATGCCCATTCTGGTTAGCTTGTAGAAAAGCCCCTCTAACCATACGGTGTCAAAGGCCTTTTATGAAAATTGCATTTGCTATAACATATAGTATTATTTTGAGCTAGAAAACAAGTGGTTTGCTAGTGCCTCTACTTTGGTATATAAATTTTAAATTTGCGTCGCTCATACTATTATCCAGTCAGTCTTTCAGTTCAGATCGTGAAATTAAAAATGGCAGCACCTTGATAGTTGATAGACTATGTAGCTTATTTTTATTGCTTTTTACATTTGGTTCGGCTGGGAGTCCTAGATGGTTTCAGCATTGGTTTTACTCCTGCTTTGCGTAGAAAAAAACACTTTATTGTTGCGTAGTTTTTTTTTTAAGATGGTCTTAGTTCCTTCAGCCAATTTTCGTCCACAAGAACTACGATTTATACGGCTTGGAGTGTCGGTTTAAATTTAGAAGTCATTCTTTGAAAGAAATATTAACAGAAAAATCTAAGAAATCTTTTACGACTTTGATATGTTCGAGATAGAAAAAAGGAAAACATTCATATGAGGATATCATTAGGTGCCCAACTAAGTTCTGTCAATAGATGGCTCCAGTAGTAAGTGCTGGTCGATTTTGACTTATCCAAAACGTCATGAACCAAACTGAGGCATATGGTGAACAAAGCGCTTTGACACATTAGGGATTTTGTTTTAGCGTCATATACTGTTGTGTCAAATAATCATCATTTGCGGGAAGTGTTGATTTTCTTCTTTCATTCGAAGAAAACGGGGGCTAAAGCGCATAGAGAGCTCCAAAAATTTTACAGAGATGCTGCTCTAAGTGATTCGATTTTGACGATGTGAAGGAAGGCTAAAATCCTTCGTAGACGCTGACCGAGTGAGCTAACCATCGACAAGCGCACTGTGCTGTGGAATTTGCTCCTCGTGTCAAAAAAAATAACCCTGCTCGAGTAGAAAAAAAAACAATAACAACAACAACGCGCGAGTGCAGTGAAACCCCAATCAACATTCACAGTGCGGACAGCCCAACTTTCCTGCCCCTGGCTTGCACTCGCTAACTACCGTTGCTGTATTACATTGTCATGCAGCGCATGTAGTTGCTGAGTTTATATAACAACCGATGGATAGCGGGCTGTGGGTATGAATTTTGTTGGTGTGCTGTTTCCTATTGCTGTAAGAGCATAACACCTACAACAATTTGATATGGTAAACCAACTCTGAATTTGTACTTCACATCTGCGCTTAGTAACGTCGGTGTTTGTGTTTTTTGTGTTTGTCTTTCTTTATAATGACTCGGGAACTTAGAGTGCATAATACAAATACGAGGGCGGGTCAATAATTCTGTGCATTTTTGAATTTCTGACCTCTTTACTGAAACAGCAACACTGCTCCTGTCAACAGGCATTTGTCAGTTGACTCCTGTCAAAATTTAAACTTGCTGCGTCAGTTAGTTTGTGTTTGACAGCTATTTTTATCAGACTACTCACTAATTTGAGGAGAAAATGGAAAAAAGTGAATTTCGTGTGCTTATTAAGCATTATTTCTTGCGAAAAAAAACCATTACCGAGACCAAGGCTAAGCTTGATAAATACTATGGGGACTCTGCACCATCGATTTCAATGGTAAAAAAGTGGTTTACTGAATTTCGTTGTGGCCGTACAAGCACTGAAGATGCCGAACGTCCTGGACGCCCAGTTGAGGTCTCTACACCCGAAACAATCGAAAAAATTCACGATATGGTGTTGGCCGACCGAAGATTGAAAGTGCGAGAGATTGTGGAAGCCGTAGGGATCTCGCATGGCTCAGCGGTTTCAATTTTGAATGATCACTTGGGCATGAGAAAGCTTTCCGCAAGATGGGTGCCGCGTTTGCTCACAGTCGACCACAAACGCAATCGTGTAACAACTTCACAGGAAGGTTTGGCGTTGTTTAATCGCAATATGGAGGAGTTTTTGCGCCGTTTTGTAACCGTGGACGAAACATGGATCCATCACAACAAACAACAGTCAAAACAGTGGGTTTCTAAGGGTGAATCGGCGCCAAAGAAGGCCAAGGTGGGTTTGTCAGCCAATAAAGTTATGGCGACTGTTTTTTGGGATGCACGCGGGATAATCCACATTGACTATCTTCAAAAGGGAAGAACAATCAATGGGGAATATTATGCCAACTTATTGGACCGATTCAATGACGATTTGAAAAAAAAACGACCTCATTTGGCCAAGAAAAAAGTTCTTTTCCACCAAGACAATGCAAGGGTGCACACATGTGCAGTTGCCATGGCAAAAATCCATGAATTGGGCTATGAATTGCTCCCTCATCCACCCTATTCTCCAGATTTGGCTCCGAGCGACTATTTCTTGTTCCCAAACCTGAAGAAATGGCTTGGTGGAAAAAGATTTGACTCCAATGATGAAGTCATCTCGTCATTTTGAGGACCTCGACAAATCATTTTTTTTGGAAGGGATAAAAAAATTGGAGAAGCGTTGGACAAAGTGTATAGAGCTCAACTGAGACTACGTTGAAAAATAAAATTATTTTTTTATCAAAAAATCTGTTTTAATCCAAAAGTCACGGACTTATTGACCCGCCCTCGTATATGCGGCCTAAAAAGTAATCACTTTTCTGCGTCCACGTCTGTAAATACAGACCAGCTATTTTGGCACTTAGTGGAACACAGGTAGATCCCCGCCCACACCTCTCAGATCACACTGATCTCGCCATTTACGTGCGTAGTAATGTAGCTTACCAAATTCCACCATAATGTAGTCCCTGTTCCAATCCGGAATTCAATTTCATGTGGTTAAAATTCCATCTCCGTAAGCAAATTATCCACTACTGCTTTATTTACAGAAGCCCCAAACTGGACAGCAACTCGACCTTTAACGAGTTTGATGCGCTGTCTGACTCCATTCAACGAATTGTATCCCTGTATCCTCATACTGAAATCGTTATTACGGGCGATTTCAATATAACATATATAATTTTGGGTGGCTTCGATATTCTGGACAGACAACACACGAAGGACGGTGTGTTGAGATCTTCGCTGCGGAAAATAACTTAACCCAGTTTGTAAATGAGCCCACACGAATACTAGACGTTGATAGTCATACCGCCAGCACCCTGGATTTGTTTTTAACCTCTCACCCTGACAAATACAAGATCAATGTGCTATCCCCTCTAGGCTCGTCGGACCATTGTGTCATATCAGCTAATTTCTCGTACACCCACCACACAGTTAGAGAAAACGTCCCTAAAAGAACCGTATGACAATATGAGAAAGCCAATTGGAGCGGACTTAACAACTTCTTTAGGGATTTTAACTAGTCGTTATGTTTTCTCGATAATGACGTGGATGCCGCTGCTGATATGATCACAGACACCATTCTCTTTGGAATGAGAAACTTTATCCCTCATTGGATAAACCAAAAGAAAAGGCGTGATACGACTCGAGCTGTAAAGAGGCTGTTAGGGTTAGAGAAATGTTTTTTCGGTCCTTCAAGATCAACCCAACAGAGGAAAGCCGAAAAAACTTTAAACGAGCCAGGAATGACTGCAACGTCTTTCTTAAACGTGTAAAATTCCGATACGACCAAAAACTGAGGCAAAAAATACTACAATGTCCAAAAGGTAGTAAACATTTTTGGTCGTTCGTCCTAAATATAAGAAATTCTGCCTCATCCTCTATCCCAGCGCTCATGTACAATGACATTCCAGCTGTCAGCTCTTTGGATAAAGCCAAACTGCTTGCTGCACACTTTGCGGCCACCTCAACACTCCCAGATTGTGCTTTGTCTCCGCCTACTCTTGAGTGCATCGAATCTTCAATGGAACGAGTCCACTTTCGCCCTCGTGTAGTAGCAAGAGTACTTAAAGATCTCAACATATATAAATCCGCTGGTCCAGATGGTATATCTCCCCTTCTTCTGAACACCTCGTTCTTCCACGCTGCCAAAACCACTGTGTAAGCTTTTTCATCAATCCTACTCTTTAGGACTCTTTCCGAGCAGATGGAAAACAGCATTTGTCCAGCCCGTCCCTAAAAAAGGCGAATCTTCTTCCCTCTCCTCCTGCAGACCCATTGCACTTACGTCCCTTCTTTCCAAAGTCATGGAAACGCTGATAAACCATCATCTCATGGAATCGCGAAACACGAAAACTTCTCAATGACCGGCAATATGGTTTTCGTAGCAACAGGTCCACTGGTGATTTGATGGCATGTCTCACCGAAAAGTGGAACCAAAGTGTACATCAGTCTGGCGAAAGCAAGATAGTTGCACTTGATATTTCTACGGCATTTGACAGAGTTTGGCATCACACTGTTTTGTCGAGAATGCGTGCTTTTGGGATCGATGACTCTCTTCTTCAATGGATTAGAAATTACCTTTCTGAACTCCGTTCTCTCCCGGACACTTTTATTAATTTTCATTAATGATCTCTTGTCTGCCACTTCTAATCCAATATATTCCTTTGCTGATGGCAGTACTCTCTGCTTTTCATATTCGTTCCCGGACTCAAATCCCTGCTCTTCGGCTGTAGAACGGGAACGGCAGCGTAGGTTAAGCTCATTAAATTCCGATATTAACAGCGTAACCAATTGGGGCACTATCAACGGAGTGGAATTTAATGCTTCCAAAACACAATGCTGTCTGCTGTCGTTAAAGCGAAGTTTAGACACTCAGCCATTATCCATGAATGGCACTTGCATCGCGATAAACTTTCCATTCTCGGTATGTGGTGCTCCTAAAACATCCCTGCAGCTGCTAGATAGGATCCAAAACCGTGCGATAAAACTCATAGGTGATGCCAGTATTATACAGTCACTCGACTACCTTGAACACCGACGCAATGTCTCCTGCCTCACCTTGTTGTATCGCTATTTCCACCACCTCCACTGAAATTGCCAGTAGCATTCCACCCATTCAAACTTTCAACCGTAACATCCATCTGGC
Organism: Volucella zonaria; assembly: GCA_963966105.1. Classification (NCBI taxonomy): domain Eukaryota; kingdom Metazoa; phylum Arthropoda; class Insecta; order Diptera; family Syrphidae; genus Volucella; species Volucella zonaria. The sequence goes on along the minus strand of OZ014530.1, from coordinate 86,040,187 downwards.
TATGAATGCTCATCAGTATACCCTCAAGCAAACTTTCGGACGTACTCTAAAATATCGTGAATCTTTCCTTAGCCGTACAACTCGTTTATGTAATGCCCTGTCTAGCTCTTTATTTCCCAGTCATTATAACCTTCAAACATTTAAAACCATCGTTCACCGGTACCTCAATTTCTATCCTCCATGACTTTCCTTCGCCCGCGCTGTGTGCAAACATTTTAAGTGTACTTAAATTCCTTGAGCGCGGCAAATCACAAAGAAAAAAAAACACTGAATTGGAGGCATTACTCGATGAAGATCCGTGTCAAACGCAAGAAGAACTTGCTTCAGCATTAGGAGTTAACCGTCAAGCGATTGCATGCGTTGAAGCCAAAGGACGTTAGGCTATGTATTTGGTGGAACCAGGTCGGTGTTATTTATTAAGAGCTGTTGAAATCCAAAAAAACCATCACTGGGGAACGGTATTGACTTTAATTGATGCCATTGAGGCGAGCACTGCGCGAAAAATGGCCACAATACGAGCAGAGGCACGAAAAAGTGATTCTACAGCGTGACAACGCTCGGCCTCACGTTGCCAAACTCGTTCAAACCTACCTGGAAACGCTTAAATTGGAAGTCCTTCCCCACCCGCCATATTCCCCGGATATTGTGCCATCCGATTATTACTTATTCCGTTCGATGGCACGCGGTCTGGCTGATCAGCAGTTCCGCAAATATGAAGACATCAAAAAATGGCTTGATTCGTGGATAGCCTTAAAAGATGAACACTTTTACCATAACGGTATTCGAGCTCTGCTAGAAAGATGGCAAAAAGTTGTAGCCAGCGATGGGCAATACTTTGAATGATTCATTTGTAACCATTTATTCACAATAAAGTTGCATTTTCATCAACAAAATAAGGATAACTTAGTTGCGCACCTAATATTAATATGAAAACTTAAGAAAATCGTTCCGCAAATCTCTAGAATGAACCTACTTGGATTGAAATGTTCCTGAAAAATAGATACTGCTCAGTTCTTACAGGAATGCAGAAATATTCGTATAACGAAATTAACAACATCATGAATAACAAACAATGTGTAATCAACTTTACACCTTGATTCTTTATTTATTTATTTTAAATTATTTTGAAAAAATACAAAACTATCACTTTTATATTCAATTTGTCATATTACGTTCAGTCCTTTTTTGAGGTTGAAACAGCCGGATCTAGACCAAAATTCATCTTAATAATATCACAGAAGACCGTCATAAATACTATCCCCATCACGACATGATTCAAAGCATCAGCAATTTTTCTTTGTAGTTCAGATTCGTGCAGGTTTACCAAAGACTGAATTGTTAGCAGGACACCAGCCAAAACCTGTGTAGTACAATGAAACGCAGTTTTACATTTTGTCATACAAACTTTATTATTAAGTTGGTATTACAAATTTAATATCATCTAAGTGCACAACACAAATGTTTTTTTTAAATACAATTCTATACTTAAAACTAGGTGATGCGATATATTGTACTTTTATGGATCCTTTTCATTTGTATTAATCAAATGCAAAGGATGTGATGAATATTCAATTCCAAAACCAGATATTATCACATTAACAATTGATATTACAAAGATCGTGACTAGTATAACATCGTTCAAAATAATTGCGGCGGTTTGGTCTTTCTTTCTATTGATGTTTAGACTTCCAATGATGACAAATAAAATTCCGACCAGAAGCTAAAAAACGAATGAGAAGTTTTTTTTTTTATAAATGCATTTCATTACCCGCAGATATTATTTCACTATAAAATAAAAATACATAAATAGGTTTACTTCAAGAATTTGTACATATGTATCGTCTGATTCAGATGCATAAATAAGCTAGTTTATACTTAAGCCCAAACGTTCCTGACAAATTATCTTATACTTCATTCATAAGTATCCAACTGTCTATTGAGAACTATTTAATTCAAAGGAACGGCTGAATCATGTCGTAACCGACGTACCATATACTCCTACCTATCGATGTGGGTATACCTAAATAGGTAACTAGCCTTACGTAAAAACAAAGGCACGCATTTGTAATATAAGGTCTAACAATTCCTACTCCTGGAACTCTAAACGAATTACGAGTACGTCAAACAATTTCTCGAGTATAATTTGTGAATATTTCAATATTGTAGAAACCGATTGATGGGTAGTATTTATTTATTAACACATTCCGAATATATTACATTGTTAACGAATATCAGATGCAGATCACTATTTTCTTGAATTGACAAATACCTACAATAGCACTAATGATTGCTTGCTTTGTGCTGTAGGATTGATAAGCAGATAAAAGGTGTTTTTTAATAGATATAGAAAATCTGTCCCAAACAATAACGACAGAGATTAAGTATGAATTAATATTTTTTTTCAATATCATATATCTCATGGCTTTATATTTTGAATTCGAGTTCAGGCTTTCTCTACTCCACATCAATAAGGCGCTGAATGTTGACCTCTAAGGCCTAAATAGTTTGAGGTTTATTAGCATACGACAAAGTATTTACATAACCCCGCAAGAAGTAATCGAGTGGATTTAAATTGAACGATTTTGGTGGGAAAGCTACGGATTCGTCTTAGCAGGTTAACGGTTTCATGGGCAGTATGGCATTTTTTTTAAAAAAGTGACCGAAGCTGGAAAACCATATCAAACAGTGCACTTTTGTGGTTGTACTCGTAATTACTATAAGTATCTTATCAATTTACCTCACTCCAGCAACGGCAATTTTGCTTGTTCACAAACCCTTTAACCAAATTCAGCCATGTAACTAAAGACCAGGAGTAGCATCAGCACCAGTTGGTTCTTATATGAGTGTAGACCGAGATATTTGCTGAAAATTTTTCACATGATGGACTGACACTGTTATTCACAGCGGCTAAAGTTTCTTCTTTACGCTCATTGAGGCAGACCTATAAACTTTCAAATACCAGTACTAGTGAAGTACCCAGTACGGTGTACTTGTACTTGTACCTGAAAAAAAAAGTACAATGTACTTGGTACTTGAAAATCACCAAGTACAAGTACTTTCCCATATACTTTCTTCTAAGTACATTTACTCTGTACTGCAGTAGTGCCCAGTACATTTGTACGTACTTTTCAAGTACAATTCGTTGAGTGTTCTATATTGTCATAGCAACACCACATCGCAAAAATTTGATTTGTGACTCAAATACGTGTATTTAAATTGGACTTGTAATTGAGAAGCACTTGAAAATGTACTGGGCAGTATTGCAGTACCTAGAAAAAGTACTTGTACTTCGTGGTTTGCAAGTACCAAGTATATTGCACTTTTTTTTTTAAGTACAAGTACAAGTACAAGGTACTGGGTACTAACACAGTACTGCAGTACAAATGTACTTCAGTACTTTACAACTCTGCGTTGAGGTGTTGTTGGCTTTGCATCATGCAGGGTATACAGTGTGTCCCAAAAACCAACGTCAAGCCTGAAACGGGTGATAGGTCAAGTGGTGTCGGTTGTCACAAAATTATAAAAAAAAAATCTAAGTCATGCACTTTTAAAATTATTGGCATTCAAAAAAAATTTAGAGATCTGACACCCTGTGACGATCTATCAAGTACTGTGACCCCAAATCTTTGTTTTTCTTCGATTTTTTTGTTGTCGCATAGCCCTGGTTAACTGTTCTGTAAATTATGGTCCAAAATTGAAACATAATTATATCGGTTTTAATTAAAATATTGCTTTTTTGTCGATTCATGTATCTGAAAATCATTAATCACCCAACTTGAACTGACAGTACTGACAAAAAAATGTACTGTACCATTTTGGCAAGTAACTTTAAAAGATGGCGTATTTAGTCTGGATTCCAAAATGGTGTGACACTTGCTAGACTAACGCTTAATTGAGGACAGAAGAAATATTTTGTTAAACAAACCCGATTCATAGTTAATTCTTTTTAATAAAATGAGTACCAAGTGTGCGCGAGACAGATAGTGACGCTGTGATTGAGACGGATAAACACGCCATTTCAACTAGTGTGGGTGAAACAGATAGAGATGCCACCCTTGTCAAGCAGTGACGCATAGGCACATCGTGCAATACCGCAGTACGTTACGCTCCTTCGCTTACAGCGCATTATTCTGTATTCGTGTGGATTTCGTGCTTACAACTTTGGCTTTCTTTATTGAACTTCATTCCATTGCGACTTTGATTTGCTATCAGAACGTTTCTGTCGAACCTGGATTTCTTCTGGGCTATTATTGATCGTTGATCCCGTGATTGTCTAGTGTGAATGCCATCTCGATACACTGCTCAGGAATATGCTAACATGCATCTCTTTTATGGGGAATGCAGGTGTAATGCTAGTGTTGCAGCGAGACTTTATCATGAGAGATACCCAAATGCTTAGCGTCATCCGGACCATCTAGTGCACCGGTCATTCTCAGAGGGTCGATTTCCAAATTTAATGGTTAGTGAGGGAAAATCGGTCATGCCCTACGAGGACGAAGTCATACAAGCAGTCGCACAAGACCCTAGTACCTCAGTATGTGCAATTGAAGAAAGTATAGGAGTGCCCAAAAGTACTGCACACCGTTTTTCTAAGGAAAAAGAGCTCCATCCGTACCATGTACAACGAGTCTGTTACCCCGAGATTATCCAGACAGAGTGCAATTTCGTCAAACGATGTTGCAGAGGTTCAGAGAAGATCCGAGATTCTTCGAAAAAATTCTATGGTCGGACGAATCATCTTTTCAAAGGGACGGTTACATGAACCTCTACAATTTGCACGAGTGGCACGTGGAAAATTCACATTTGATGCGGGAAGATAGATCACAGTACCGTTTTAAAGTAAACACGTGGACGGGAATTTTGAATGGTAGAATTATTGGCCCATTCGTGCTGCCGCAGAATTTGAATGCCGAGGTTTATTTGGATTTTTTGGAGAACCACTTACCAAATTTATTGGAAGACGTGCCACTAAATATTTATGCATGCATGTGGTATCAACAAGATGGCTGCCCAGCGCATTGTGCTCGCACAGTACGAGAGCTCCTGGATTGGGAATACTCCAATAGGTGGATAGGGCGGTCTGGTACAATTTCGTGGCCAGCCCGTTCACCTGATTTAAATCCACTCGACTTTTTTTACTGGGGAGCAGTAAAAGAAAAAGTTTATTCTAAGCCGATAGAAAATTTAAAAGAGGTGCGCCAAAAAAAAAAGCAGAAGCCGTGGAAAACATCGACTCCAGAAGATATGCCCGTCTTATTACCAGATCATTTTTAAGAAGATGCAGAGCTTGCATTGCCGCTGAAGGCAAACAGTTTGAACATTTGTTGTAAGATCCAAGATCGGTAGATGGCGATCCAGAGAGTATACACCAAGAGAACGTAGTATTCTGTGTGCTCTATGACGGGAAAAAAATTAAATGAAATGACAAGGGTGGCATCTCTATCTGTTTCACTCACACTAGTCGAAATGGTGTGTTTATCCGTCTTAATCACAGCGTCACTGTCTGTGTCGCTCACACTTGGTACTCATTTTAACTTTTTAAAAAGAATTTGCTTTAACAAATTTTTTTTGTGCTTAATTAAGCGTTAGTCTAGCAAGTGCCATACCATTTTGGAATAAAGACTAAATAAGCCATCTTTTAAAGTTACTTGCCAAAATGGTATAGTACATTTTTCCGTCAGTACAGTCAGTTCAAGTTAGGTGATTAATGATTTTCAGATACATGGATGGAGAAAAAGACAATATTTTAGCTAAAACCAATGTATGTAGTTATTTCAATTTTGGACCGTAGTTTACAGAACAGTTACTCAGGGTTACGCGACAACAAAAAAATCGAAGAAAAACAAAGATTAGCGGTCACAGTACTTGAAAGATCGTCACAGGGTGTCAGATTTCTCAATTTTTTTTGAATGCCAATAATTTTAAAAGTGCATGATTTAATTTTTTTTTATAATTTTGTGATAACCGACACCACTTGACCTATCGCCCGATTGAGGCTTGACGTTGATTTTTGGGACACCCCGTATGTGGCACGAAATTTTCACAACGCAATAAATAGCCTGATCAACTGGTCAATTATGAAGATAAAAAAAAATCATATAATCTTCCATAAATTTCTCGAATTGAATCGCGATTAGCTCTGATAGCTCGGTTTTTTGTATTTCCTCTTTTTTAAATATTTTATAAAACCGTGATTTATTAAAAAAATGTTCCCGAAATTTTAACAATTAATTTCACCACAGTAGGAGAAAGAAATTTTGCCAAGCTATAAAGAAAACTACTGAAGCATATAACTTGATACAATAGTATTAAAATACAAATGAAACAAATACTATTGTTCTTTTCCAATACATCAGGGCATATTTAGAAATACTCGTACCTAATGCTGCTAGCTTGTGATAATGAAACCAAAGCCATTCTGCTAATTATGTAATATACTGACGAAATATATATATGCACAATGCACATATATAGTATACATAGACAGGGTGGTCCACTTTGGGATACAGATATTTTGGGATCTGACTCATTGGTTCGTGTTCTGAATACAATCGTATGGAAAGGGGGGATCTATCTTCTACTGAGTTAGAGTGTGTTTAAAAAAGTGCTTCAGAGAAGTAGGTACCAACAGTTATTTAGTTATAACTTCTAGTGTAATGATGGTTAATTCATATTTAAACACTATTAACATCCATGCTTTCATTTTGGAGATATTGGTCTTTAAACACAAATTCTTTAAATTTTTTTTTTTGATAAATCGCATTTATCTCGGAAAAGTGTGCATATATATTTTTATTTTTTATTATTTTGGTGCGACATCATGTTACCTACAAATTCACTGTACAAAGTTTTAACTTGAGGTTTACAGTTTTCAAGATTAAGGTTAAATAAATTAATCCCCAACGTAAACGTGTGGGCAGGTAATAAGTTAATTGAGCCTTTCATACTTCCGCAAACACTAAACGATGAGACTTGTCTGCAATTTTTGCAAAATGAATTACCAATACTGCTAGAAGATGTTTCACTTACACAAACAAGAACTCATTTTTACCAACATGGTGGTGCTCCAAGTCACTATGGCAGAGTAGATCAGGACTATGTGGATGAAAAATTAGTTCATCTATGCTTATTACATATATGCAGAACGCTGCAACCATTCAGATAGAGCACTGGGCTTAGTAGCAGTGAATACATTACGTACGCATTACGAAGTTAATTTATCAACTTCTTTCTCATCAACAATCTGGACAACACACTTTAATTTTCCGGCACTTGCCTCTCCAAAATATTTTTTTAACTTTGCTACCTTTAAAATTTCAGCAACTCTATCAAATTCATATATTTACAACATTTTAAAAATATTAATTATAATATTTTGGAAAATAAACTATTCCAAATCAATTAGCAACAAATTTATCTTATGCGTTGGCCAGATTATTAAGTTTACAATTTACAGGATGCTTGTAGATTCCGCTTTAGTAGGCATATTAGGGCAAACTCTACACTAATTTAAAAATATTTCGTGGTGAACTCTATCACTATAGGGTGTTCCAAAGATGTTCGATAGATCTTAAGGGTAATTTCGAGCGAGAAATATGGTGCTTTAGGTGATAAAATTATGAGTCTATCCAAATAAGGGAATCTTAATTTGGTTTCTATTTTAACGTATGTATTAAATTTTTTTACATTTGGGTAAAATATTCAAGAGTAAGGTGTTAATAGATAAGTAATCAATTTCCAAAAATTTAATCGGGCCCACAAGACGCAGAATTGGCTTCGTACGATTTCTTTGAATAAAATACCAAGACAATGGACTTTTAACATATAAATATAATCGGAAGGGATATGGGTCGTCACTAGTTTCACTAATTTAAAAAAAAAATAGTTCTGCCGCGTACATATAATTATTTCCAGTTACAACAAAAACATTTAACACGATTATTTCAACGAGTTCCAATCCATAGTCACGGAAGTAGCCATTTTTTTTAAAAGAACTACCGCTCGATCTTAGATTTCTGAATGCTACCTTTTTTGTATCTCATCTTTGACATTTATGAAGTAGCCACATGCACAATCTTAACTATGGATAGTTACACGCTGGAACAATTAAAGCTATTCAAACTTATTATGAAAATGGTTGATCTTTAAAAACGTAAAATTCGAGATTTTTTGTTAATAATCGCCCAAATGAGTCAACAAGTCAAAGGTTAGCAAAAGCATTTTAAGAAACCGGTTCTGTCGAGGTCTGGTGGACCAAAAAGTGGCGCTCTACTGAGAACATTGTTGCTGTAGGACAAAGTGTCGCTGATTCGAAGATGGAAATAAAAGATCTGTTACTGTCAATGCATTGAAGATTTTTTATGGCCTCAAATCGAAGTAATAGACACAGATGATCTTTATCTTCAACAGGATGGAGCTATGAGTTACATTGAACTATTGCGGTCTAAGTTTGACATAAACTGGCCACATAGATCATGCAATTTAACACCATTAGATTACTTTCTTTGGGTTTTTTAAAAGTAAAGTCTATGTGGATAAACCAACAGAATTACATAGCTGAAAAATTGATAAACATAACGCGGTAATGTGTGAGCGAGTCCTTAAAAATTTTAATGTTCGTATGAGAACATGTAGACGTGCTCAGAGTGGACATTTAAATGATGTTAATTTTCACACATAATTGTACTCCGCGTGCTGTTGGCAAAAAACGCCACATATGCATAGTACCCCGGCGTTAAATCCCGGACCTTACAAATTAATTTGTATCGTTCCTTTGATAATAATAATAATAATAATAACTGTAAAAAAAAACATATTTTTAAGAAAACAAAAACAACAGACAGAAAAAATCTAAGTATTTATATATGTAAGAAAAAAACATCTAAAAAAACTCAATTTTTCAATTTCGAATGTTCAAAAATACTTCCATCCAAAAAGAGGAATTTTTCCCGGTTTTCCTAAAATTCCACCAATATTCACAAGGTTTCTTAACGATCGAGCGTTTAAAGACCCTACCTACATATTATACTCGTACGTTAATGATGTTTAAATTTAATAAGATAAGTTGAAAGGTGACTTGAAAAGTATTATATGAGGTTACAACCCAACCACGAGGTTTGAAGACATCTATACATTTGCTTCTACTGTTGCCATTTGAAGTTGTATGTAAGTATCTCATCACATCTGCAGATAAATATCTTGTAATGTTGTTGTCCTTATACATCAGAAACAACCGACGACGGTTATTTTTTTTTTTTTTTTATAATCGACGCGCGCCTAAGGGGTTATGAATACCCTTATAAAAAACCCTACAACAGCCAAATCTACATGTCAGTGTTATGCCTTCAAACGCAGATTTTTCTGACTGAGTTCCAATTACACAAATGATAACTTGCTGTGGCTAGGATTGGAACCTTGACCTTCCGAGTGAGAAGCGATAGCTAGTACCACTACACCACGGCCACCAGAGTTAGAAAAAAACTAATAAATTTTTCCAAATGGAAATTAAGAAAAATATTATTTCCTGTTGAGAATAACAACATAATACTCGTATATAGTAAATCATATCGAAATTTGTTAAGCTTTCCTTGTTTGGATTTTACGTACTATATTAGTACTCCCAGCAAGAATATCTGATTTTGAACTACCATATTCCATTTGCACAAGGATCAATGATATTGGCCAAGTTTGAGAACCTTGTCAACCTCCAGTATATTTTTGATAGTTTCTATATAATATGTGGAATTGGAATTGGATTCATTTTCTACTAAATTCATTTGCATGTACATATGAGAATCAAAAAGAATTTTATCGATAAAGTTAACTAAACAACATATGTTACATAGGTATAACACAAAAAAAAGGTAACAAGTTGTTGTCTTTATCTATGTATATGCATTTTTGGCATATATGTTGATAGACATACATATATGTATGTACTCGTATGTATTATTCAATAAATCCGTGTCTGAATTTCTCGCGTTGTAATTTGAAAAGCAACACTACTCGTGTCAACTGAGTGTCTGGCGTTGTTCAACCACAATCTAAACGAGTGTTTGCTCCGTTTGTAAACCGTGGGTAAAATGTTGAACCACTACAAAACAGCGAAGATTAAGCACTAAGCTGCAGAAGAAAAGATGTATTTCTCAGAGAAAATCGGCGCAGAAGACGGCCAAGATGTCTCTGTCGGCCAACAAGGTCATGGCATTTTTTTTTGGGAAGCACGCGGCATAATCTACTTACATCGATTACCTTCAAAACGATTAACGGAAAATAATTTGCCTACTTATTAGACAAGTTCAACGACAGAATTTGGCTAAGAAGAAAATGCATACTTTTCCTTCATCCGCCATAATCTTCTGATTTAGTTCCCAGTGAGATTTGAGATGCTATCATCGCCGAATCAAATGCTTATTTTGACCACCTCGACAAATCAGGATCAAAAAATTTGAGAAACGTCGGACGAAATATTTTGACTTCAAAGGAGACTATGTTGAGAAATTAAACGTCTCTTTTTCTAAAAAAAAAAACTATTTTCCAATTAAAAAAGTCACCCTCGTAACTAAAAATTGGTACCTTTGTAAAAACTACATTCTTATATGTACCATGTGTATATTTCTATTGAATTATATGCAAACTTTCAACATAATTTTCGCATCGCTTGTAATAATAATAATAAAACCATAACCGTAAATTTAAAATATCATACTATTTATTTGAACAATGTTATTCGAGTACAATTTAAACTGTTATTCTGATTACAAACTAATAGGTTTTTAAACATTTAAAAAATTACCCTGTGGTGGAGGCAATCGAGAATCAAAAGCAGATATAAATAAATTTATCATTGCAGTGAAAAATGCAAAAGCAGTTCGAATATGATTGATAAAATTAGCTGATGCATGAAATTCGGGCATATGCAGGCGACAGTCACGGAAAAGGCTCAATGACAGACTGAGAACACCAGATAAAATCTATTTTAGGGACAAATAACAATTAAACCAGACAATGATAGTTTATTTATCAAAATTTCAACATTTTCTATAGAAACAAAACATGTATGGTAAATGTTGAAACTTTGATATGACCAAAAAGAACATGACAAACTAAAATCTTCGTTACTTACCTGTAAAATAATCGAGAGACTTATCAATATCAACATCAATTTGTAGAACTGGTGCTGTTCACCCACTTGAAGGATGTATTTTAGTTGTGACGCATTTGCTGTTAACAGAGCAATATCAAGCATGCCCTGAGCGATAGTCTTCTTAGTTGCATAGCGATTTGCATCCATGGACTTCATCTGAAAAAGAATAGGAAGCAGTTTTTTAATCATTTATTTAAATTTTTGTTTTCTTTAAATTCGATGGCTTTTTAGCGGATTTAAATCAACCAAAGAAGCTTTCGATTGGGAATCCTATAATGGCTCATCAAAAAAATCAAAGCTAAACACAAGGCAGTTCGAAAGAGATCTTAGAGCCTCGTTTGTAAGAACATAGAGGAGTCCTTCGAAGTGTAGAGGCTTATTAAATGTTTTCCTCGCTTCCAACCACCTTATTGTCTGGTTAAATTAGTGGATCCTTTAAGGTTCTAATTACATATACATAATTCAACTCACTCCAGAAAATTTAAAAGAGCTATTATATTAAGGGTTCGCACTTACTGGTTTTTGCAAAAATGCTGCAACTTGCCTTAAAAACGAAGGAGCTCCCATTCTTATCCCACTGATGTGAGATCTGTTATCTTGTCATCAGTCCTTCGGTTTAGTTGGCACCCATCTTCGTTATGGCATAAATCCAATCCTTTTCCCAACATATCAACATTCACACTGCAATGGTTAATCAGTTAAGACTGTCCTACAGTCAGTATTATGTCTAATTAAAAAACGTATGCTATTTCGGCAATGAGGATCCCTTCAATGATATCAGAACGTAGGTGATAACAGCAGTACTGCCAGATCTGGGAGTAGTTGTCCTCAACAACACATAGCCAAGAAGATCTCCAGCTCGGAATCATGGCATTCGAGTCCCATCGAAAGGTGGTGTTGCCTCTCTCCTTTAATGGAACGTGGTAATCAACAAACTTTTTATTTAGACTTTTGAAAGTGGGATGGTGGAAGGTGCTCAACACATAACATTGCAGTAGGTATTATTGACGAATATCTTGATTTTCTAAAAGAGTTTATGCAAATGTCTCTTGATAGAGTCCCCAACTTCAACTAAAAGCATAGCTTCGGTATCAAATGAAACTAATTAGCTTGGTCCTCTTCACTAGGAAATATGGAATCCAATCTACATATGTGCGATACTCATATAATCCCACGAACTGTATCCGAAGTCAAAATAATTTTGGTCAAACACGCACAATTTCTAGGAACAATTCTAGACAGTTGAATGAAATGGAAGCCAAATATCAAGTTGGGTTGGCGGTATTCACACACAAAAAAGTTATATGGTATGCAAGAAATAGAAACTACGACTGTCACTGGCTCTACACGCTAGAATTATATATAGTATGTACACTAGTGTATGGTGTAACCAGCCTTAGACTAAAAGGCCAACTGTATATCACTAGGATACCCGTAAAGATAGACTGCTTTAATATCAGTATATTAGAATAATCAACAATAACAATATTATAAATAAATGATAAATGATGTTTATTTGTGCTTACATTTCATTTCTAAAGCGATATTAAATTGTTTGTGCTATACAAATCGTATGGAAAATCTGGGAAAAGTAAACTTTAATTTTTTTTATCTGAGACATATATACAACATCCCGGACAGTATTTTAAGATACTCGTACCATACCCTTTATTTACTTTCGATTTAAGTTTTGCGGTCGGACATGTTAAGAACTACTACAAACATTTAGTATCAGTTGGAAGATACGCCACTAATATTTTAAACATTGTTTCGCTTTTACCTCTGAAGTTTTTAAGCAAATAAATATTTTTTTAGAGGACAAGCATGTTAACATTTGATAAGTTTCTTATACACAACTTGTTAACCTATTTTATCAAAAATACATATGTCCATAAATACAATACAATCATGATATTTTCCAACTATGAGAAATAATATACATAACAATGTTTGTCTTCAAATATGTGTTATAAAGAACAACAAGATCTTCTCATTAGTATTACTCGCAAATAAAAACAGACAAAAGCCAGCTTCTCAAGGAAAAAGGTGAGAGCACGGGAAGCTCACAAAGAAAGAATAATAAAGAAATTCCTTTATAATATTTTTTTTTATTTTTTTTATAATCAGCGCGCGATCAAGGGATGATTTTTTTTGTACCCTTAAAATATTTGCACACAGCGCGGGAGAAGAAAAATCAGAGAAGATGGAAAGAGAGGTACCGGTGAACGTTGGTTTTAAATGTTTGAAGGTTATAATGACTAGAAAATAAAGAGCTAGGCAGGGCATTCCATAAGCGAGTTGTACGGCTTAGGAACGAATCACGATATTTTAGAGTACGTCCGAAAGTGGGCTTGAGAGTATGCTGATGAGCATTCATAGCGAGACGATTGTTACGGTTAAAAGTTTGAAGGGGCGGAATGCTACTGGCGATTTCTATGGAACACTGGTGGTGGAACTAGCGATAAAACAGAGTGAGACACGAGACATTACGTCGGTGTTCGAGGGTGTCCATTGCTTGAGTGATATTAGTACCACCTATGAGTTTTATTGCACGGTTTTGGATCCTATCTAGCAGGTGCAGAGATGTTTTGGGCGCACCCGACCAGATGTGGGCATTGTACTCCAATTTCGGGCAGATATATTGAGGCCTGATCAGAGGGCATAAAGGATATCGTACATCGATTGAGGAAACCTAGACATTTCGCAGCATTTTTGACGACATCGAATATGTGGTCATTCCAGTTGTCATTGACACACATACCGAGAATGGAAAGTTTATCGGTTTCAACGATGCAAGTGCCATTCATGGATAATGGCTGGGTATTTGAATTTCGCTTTAATGACAGAAGACAGCATTCCACTCGGTTGACAGCTCCTAAATTGGTTATGCTGTTAATATCGGAATTTAATGAGCTTAATCTACGCTGCCGTTCCCGTTCTACAGCCGAAGAGCAGGGATTTGAGTCCAGGAACGAATTTGAAAAGCAGAGAGTACTGTCATCAGCAAATTAATATATTGGATTAGAAGTAGCAGACAAGAGGTCATTAATGAATATTAATAAGAGTGTCCGGGAGAGAACGGAGCCCTGGGGCACACCAGCATTTATTTTGTTAATACCAGACTTGAAACTGTCCAAGACAACTTGAATTGAACGTTCCGAAAGGTAATTTCTAATCCATTGAAGAAGAGAGTCATCGATCCCAAAAGCACGCATTTTCAACAAAACAGCGTGATGCCAAACTCTGTCAAATGCCTTAGAAATATCAAGTGCAACTATCTTGCTTTCGCCAGACTGATGTACGCTTTGTTTCAACTTTTCGGTGATACATGCCATCAGATCACCAGTGGACCTGTTGCTACGAAAACCATATTGCCGGTCATTGAGAAGGTTTCGTGTTTCGAGATATTTCATAAGCTGACGGTTTATCAGCGTTTCCATGATCTTGGAGAGAAGGGACGGAAGTGCAATGGGTCTGTAGGAGGAGAGAGAAGATTCGCCTTTTTTAGGGACGGGCTGGACAAATACTGTTTTCCATCCGCTCGAAAAGAGTCCTAAAGAGTAGGAATGATGAAAAAGCTTTGCCAGCGTGGAAGAACACCTCTTCAGAAGAAGGGGGGATATACCATCTGGATCAGCGGACTTACGTATGTTGAGATCTTGAAGTACTCTTGCTACTACACGAGTGCGAAAGTGGATTCGTCCCATTGTAGATTCGACGCACTCAAGTGTTGGCGGGGGCAAAGCACAATCTGGTAGTGTTAAGCTAGCCGCAAAATGTGCAGCAGGCAGATTCGCCTTGTCCAAATAGCTGACAGCTGGAATGTCATTGTACATGAGCGTTGGGATGGAGGATGAGGCAGAATTTCTAATGATTTTGAAGATTTTGAATAATTTCGATTGGTTTTATGTATGTAAGTTAGGTAGGACACCAGACAATACATGCATACTCCACTATAGGATGAACAATACAACAATACAGAGCTTTAAGGGTATAAAATCTTTAAAATCTGTGGAGTTTCTTTCAACAAATCCTAGTCGTGTTAATGCCTTTGTAACAACAAAATTAACATGTAAGTTAAACATTAATTTACTATCAAAAATTACACCTAAATCTTTATAATCTTCAACTACTTTTATCCGAGAGTTGTTTAAAAGATAATTAGGGAAAATATGATGAAAACTCCTATTGTAGCTCATACCGGCACACTTGTCAATATTTAGCATCAGATCATTCAAAGTACACCACTCAGCAAAATAATCTAAGTCTTTTTGAAACCATAAATCGTCATTTAGAGTTGATATTTTTGCAAAAACTTTAGTTAGGAAGATCGTTAATAAAAAGCAAAAATAATGGCGGTCCCAAATGGCTCCCTTCAGGGATATCCGAACTAACCAAAATCACCTCCGAAACATAGTCACCTATTACAAAATATTGTCTCTTACCAAGCAAATAAGATGCAAACCATTGAAGTAATGGACCACAGAATCCATATGCTTCAAATTTTTTTTAGAAGAATCTTCAAGTTCACTCTGCTGAAAGCTTTCACAAAATCTGTGTAAACCACATGCACTTGTTTATGGTTCTCTAATGCATTGATACAAAAATTAGTGAATTCAAATAAATTTGGGATTGTTGATCTGCCTGTCCGGAAACCTTGTTGATGGATACTTACATTTATACTGTTTTACTGTAAAATCTAGTTTATCTTTCATAAGTTTATCCAGAAGTTTAGGAATAATTAGAAGTTAGGTAATCGGCCTATAGTTTGAAATTAAATCTTTTTTGCCAGATTTGTAAAGAGGCTCTATGGTAGAGACTTTCTACTCTTCAGGAAAAAATCCACTGAAAAGCGAGTTATTAAAGAGCTCTGATAATGAGATACTAAGCGAGGATGCACTTTGGCGTAAAACGATTGGAAAAAATCCAAATATATCAGCTTTTCTTTGTGGTTTTAAGCAACGTCAGACTACTTCCACATCATTAAAATCAAACGAGTAACATGAACAATCTACAATAGATGGAAGGGAGTGGACATAACGAGAATCGATCAAAGCTGAACAAGATGAATTATAAATACTTTGGAAATACTCAGCAAACATATCCGCAATGTCATTAGAATCACAAGATTGATTGTCATTTAAACTCATCTTAGTTGGAAGTCCAGTACTCTTTCTTCTTTTATTAACGAATTTCCAAAACCTCGTTGGATTACTTTTTAAATTACTTTCAACAGAGTGAATATACTCGTAATTACAAAAAATAAACTTTGATAAAAAAATAAGTTCTCTTCTAAGGCGTGAAAAAGTTAAATATAGTAGTCGTCATGGGAATTTGATTTTTTAAACTTTTATGTGAAATATTTTTAGCATTTTTCAATTTACATAATCTGTTGTTATACCACGGGGGCGTGAATTTAATTTCCTGCAAATCATGGGTACGCAATCCTTAACTACATTATTAAAAATATCTTTAAAAGCAATAAACTTTTCAGATATATTTTTGCCCTGAAATTCGTTTGTCCAGTTAATTTTTTTAAAACAATCATTCATTAAAGTAAGATTATAAGAATCAAACTTAAAAAAATTAATATTACTAATAAAGTTACAAAAATTATTATAATTATAATCTTTATTGTAAATATGTATAGCATTATTCGAATTCGATAAAAGAGGACAACATTCAGAAATAAACGCATTTAAATCTTCAGAGATAAAAACCAAATCAAGTAATCTACTTAGTGAATTTCTTATTCTTATTCTATTAATTTGATTTAAATTGTTACTAAATGAAGAATCAATTAACAGAATCTCTATATCAGATGGCAGTACAATTGGAATTAATTTATTATCATTATTTATTTCTGACCATACAATATTGCCACAATTAAAATCAGCAATAACAACAATTTTATAATTTACAAACTCAGATAATGCGGCAACTCTGTCGATATTCTCCAAATGTTTAGTGTACATAAACATTGAACTTGTTGGTGGAATATAGCTAAGAAATAGCAGCAAACCTTTGCCAATGGAATCAAGGCGCACACACACCTGATCAATGTGTAATATTTTATCAACACCAACAAGATCAATATCAACAGCAACGGCTCCAAGTTTGCGCTTTACAGCAACCAAAACGCCACCTCCATATGATTTTGTGACGTCAAGACGATCTTGACGAAAGAGTGAGAACACATCAGGGTCGAAGAGTTCATTATCAAAAATGTCTTTATAGAGCCAGGTCTCCGTAAATGCAAAAATGTTATAATCACATGCATCAATTGCAAACGTAAATTCTCTTAGTTTAGGTAGAGGAGAAACCACTCATATTCTGGTAATACATAACACATTGGCTGAAAAGTCCGTGCCGTTACTGAGAGAGGGCACCACTTGAATTAAATCCATACCATTTTACGTGTATAAATTTGACAGCTATGGGATGATTAGTTCTCGAGATATACCGTTGTGAGCGAAGCGCCTTTTGTTATTGTGAAAAAAATGGATTCAAAGCAATTTCGTGTGTTGATTTATCATTGCTTTTTGATGGGAAAAAATGCAGCCGATGCAAAGAAATGGCTTGATAATTGTTACCCGGACTCTGCACCAGCCGAACGAACCATTCGCAAGTGGATTGAAAAATTTAAAAGTGGTCATACAAGCACCGAAGGTGATGCACGCAGTGGACGTCCAAAGGCTGTTTCCGATGAAAACATCAAAAAAGTCCACAAAATGATTACGAATGACCGTAAAGTGAAGTTGATCGAGATAGCTGAGGCTCCGAAGATATCAAAAGACCGTGTTGGATATATCACACACGAATATTTGGACATGCGAAAGCTGTGTTCAAAGTGGGTGCCGCGTTTGCTCACAGTCGACCAAAAATAACAACGTGTTGATGATTCAGAGGAGTGTTTAAAGCTGTTCAACCGCAATAAAGCCGAATTTTTGCGTCGGTATGTGACAATGGATGAAACTTGTCTCCATCGCTTCACACCAGAGTCAAGTCGGCACTCAGCTGAGTGGCGATCAGGCGACCACTCAGCTGGCAAGGTTATGGCATCCGTATTTTGGTATGCACATGGAATAATTTTCATCGACTACTCGTATCTCCAAAAGGGGTAGACTATCAACAGCGACTATTACATTGAGTTGTTGGAGCGTTTGAAGGACGAAATCGCAGAAAAACGTCCGCATTTGAAGAAAAAGAAAATGCTCTTTCATCAAGATAATGCACCGTGTCACAAGTCGATGAAAACGATAGCAAAATTGAATAAATTCGGCAACGAATTGCTTCCCCACCCACCGTATTCTCCAGATTTGGTCCCCAGCGACTATTTTCTGTTCGCAGACCTCAAAAGAATGCTCGCCGGAAAGAGATTTAAGACCGAATCGCCGAAACAGAGGCCTATTTTGAGGCTAAACCGAAATCGTACTACAAAACTGGTATCGAAAGATTGAAAAATCGTTTCAATCAGTGTATCGCCCTCGAAGGCAACTATATTGATAAAGTTAAATTTTGCAAAAATTCTGTGTTTTACTATATAACGGCGCGAACTTTTCAGCCAATGTGTTACATACCACCTCGATCAAAAAGGAATTTATTCAGAAAATTAAAAATACAACTTTATTCATCAAATCTATGTTGTCCCCATCGACTGCAACACACTTATGCCAGCGCTTCATCCAATCCTCGAAACATTTTTTATATACGGTTTTCGGTATTTCCATCAGTGCTTCCTGCGATTTTTTCATTACTTCCTCTCGGCTGCTGAAACGCGTTTCCTGTATTGGTGTTTTTTTAACTCGATTGAACAGAAAGAAGTCACAGGGGGCCAAATCAGGTGAATTCGGTGGCTGTTGGATGTTGTATTTGTTGCATTTTTCGTCAAAAAATTACGAATAATGATGGCACTGTGCGACGGTGCGTCATCATGGTGCAAAATCCACGAGTTTTCTGCCCACAATTCTGGTCTCTTTCGGCGAATTGCTTCACACAAACGTCTCATAACGCCCAAATAACACTCTTTGTTTACTGTCTGGCCTTCTGGCAAAAATTCATGATGCACTACACCGTTGTAATCCATGAAACCCATGACCATTGCCTTCCTTTTTGACTGAAAACGACGTAGTTTTTTAGCTCATTTGGTGAACGCCATTCACTTGCCTGATGTCTGGATTGCGTGTCGTACTCATAAACCCACGTCTCGTCTCCAGTAATGATTCTTTTGATAAATGTGGGATCGGATTCAGCCTCGCAAATCATTTCTTTTGCGACGTCAACACGGTCTCTTTTTTGCATGAAATTGAGGTCTTTTGTCATCAACTTTGCTGCTACACGACGGAAACCCAAATCATTAACCAAAATGTCTTGGACGGATCCATAGGCAATGTTCAAGTCCTCCGCTATCTCTCTGACGGTTAATTTGCGGTTATTGACCAACATTTCTTTTACTTCATCAATGTTTTCGTCGGTTTTCGATGTCGATGGTCGGCCACTGCATTCATCATCTTCGATTGACTCACGACCACTTTTGAACCGCTCGTGCCACTGGTAAACGACCGTTTTCTTTAGAGAATCGTTACCGAAACACTTTTCCAACATTTCCAACGTTCGCGCACCATTAAATCCGTTTTTTACGCAAAATTGAATACAAGTTCGTTGTTGCAAATTTAAATCCATTTCTAAAATTGTAAAAAATCGCCAACACACACAGAGATAGATATACTCTTGGCTACGTACCTTTTGCAAATGTCAAGCTATGATGCTAAGATTTAGAGGGAATGACAACAACAGATGTACCAACTTAACAAAAAAAAAAACAACACAAATCGGAACAATGGGAACGCCACACGATTCCGGGAACTTTTTGATTTTTATTGCTAATTGGAAAATTTGAACTGAGATGATGATTTGCATTTGTATTAAGAGATGTTGAGATATTTGATATTAGTGATATTTGTGTTATTGTTTTGTTGTTGCCAATGTCGCATCGGAGTTTTTTTGAGAAAAATTAAATTTCCTCATGCGCACATTCACAGGCCAATTATTTACATTTATTGCACAATTTAATTTATTAATTTAAAGCATAAAATGTTTTTAGCGGCAATGTTCAATTTGGAAGACACATATTGTTTAATTGAGACATGTAACCATTTGATAGGGGCAATGACATTCAAATCGTCTGGCAATGTATCAACACCCACAATAACAGGGCGGCGTTTCCGATGTTTAGAGCTAACCTTTTGCCACTCACTATTTTCACTCACATTTTCGGCTATAGCACTATTACGAGCATTAGAAACAGTAGTAGCATAAGAAGAGCAAGATGGTTTTATGTCAATAAGAGGCGCAGTTAACTTAGGGGCTGCAACACTAGAACTCGTCTGTGGCAGAGGTTGAGAATCGCTCTTAGGAAAGGGGGCATTAGAGCCAAGGTGTTTTACCACGGTCACTTCACTATAACTAGGTTTTAAGCGAGAATTATTTAAGAGGTCACTAAAACTAGATTGAAGAGATTCAGAGACACATATGTTCTTCGAAAGAGCGTCGACTACTGAGACTAATTCATTTACTTTGGTAAAGAACTGTCTAATAGGAAAATTAGAACACTCCGTACAACGAAAAAATTAATTTTTATTTTCAGATTATTTAACATCGCAATCGGATATTCCAGCACAAATTTTATGAAATCATTTTCCACAAAATAATCCACACTTAATTCCCTCATCGAGTAAGGGGTTAACGCATTTTGAGCACTTAAAACTTGTTTTATTTGTCATAATAAAAAAACACTTCCGCACAGCTCAGAGAGAGGTTGGAACAATTGATGTGATTGCCAGTAGCAATAGGTTAGGTTACATGTTCTCCAAAAAAGAATTTTCTTTAGAAATATGGAACATTTTACTTAATACAATACCTAACCAAAACGAAATCAAGATAGCAATATTCAAACATAAATGCAACAAATTAGCAGAAGCCGATAGTCTAGCCGCAGAGCTTTTCAAAGCTGATGGAAATGATTTGGTAAGTAGCACACACGCATTCCCGATGAACGGAACCTCAACATCCTCTGTCCTGTATGTAGACATCCTGAATTCCGAGTAAGGAATAACTAAATATTAAATACAAGATGTGATGTCTAAAACCGATCAATAACCTTATACGAGTTCCTTATTCGGTCCTTCATCGATTTTAATGTTTCTTATGATAGCGTCTATGGAGGGGAGCTATACGGACCCATGTCAGGTCTTGGCTTCCCTATCAAATTTGTTCGATTGTGCACGATATCGATAGAGAACTTTTTCTGCTCTATCAAATTCAGGAATTTTCTGATGTTAAAAAAGATAATAATAATAATAATAAACTTTATTTCATAGAAAACTTAATGCTAAATTAAGTTAAAATAAAAAGTTTTTACAATGAAATAAATAAGAATATTTAAATGCCATAGGGACATGTGGTGAATATTCTATTAAATAAGATTACATTCGAATATATCATAAAACGTAAAAATACGTGTACATACAATATACTATAATATGTAGGGATATGTATTTTACAAGTTCCGCGATAGAATTAAGTTCCACGAGTAAGTAAGTTATTAATAACTGTGTGGTGAGGTTGTAAAAGCCAATATCTGATATTTTTTAAAAAGTGGACAATTAAAAATACGGGGAGCAGTCGTATGGAAAAACTGGGAAAAATGCGGTACTACTGAAGATTTCTATTGTTCATACGTAAGGTACTGTTTTCATGAAATCTGGCACATGTGTATTCCGATTTGTCAAAAAAAAAAGTTTAAAAATGTAAAAGTGCTTTAGGGAATAATTTTTAAATTTTTGTGTAACTCAAAGCTAAAAGTTCTACGGTTAACCCTTAGAATAAGACGAATGGATTGCTTTTGTTTAATACGAGGTGTGTCAGAAAATAGCGGGAATTTTAGTTGTTTGAATATAATATTTATTTATTTGTCTATATTAATGTTGTCGCCTTAAAAATAGTCCCCATTAGATATTATGCACTTGCGCCAGCGCCTCTTCCAATCTCCGAAACACTTCTCAAACTCGATCTTTGGGAAGACTTTAGCTCTTTCAGCTACGCGCTTTTAATGTCATCTATACTTGTAAAACGACGTTCCTTTAAGGTTCTCTTTATTTTTGGAAATAGGAATTACCATGTCTAGTATTTTAGTAATTCTGAATCGTCGTTGACTTCATTTAGTGACACCTGAGCAACTTCCATATTCGCCGCTGTTTTTGTTCAAAGTTCAACAATTTTTGCTACCACGCATTTTATACACAAAACATTCGAAAAAATTTCATGGCATGGCAATCGATATGTCGACATCATCAGCGACTTCTCTGATTATGATTTGGCGATCGTTCATAACCATTTCTTTCACTTTCTTCACGTTTTCATCGGTTGTTGATGTTCTGGAGCGTTCGGGGCGTCCGGGGTGTTCGTCATCCTCAACGTCTTCACAGCCAGCTTGGAAACGTTTGTACCACTTGTAAACTCTTGTTTTACTCATAACAGACTCACCATAGGCCTTTGTTTAGTAGGTTAAGTAGGTTAAGATTTATTTTTTACGTAGTGTATAGGTTTAGTTTTAAGTTTTATATTACAACAAAAAGTCTTTTGTTTTTTTTAATAAAATCTATTTTCTTAGTTTTAGTTTAATAAATGTAAAAACAAAAATAAAAGTAGAGTGTAAGAAACGTCGAAAGACATAGATTAAGTATTATGTTTAACCTAGAGTGCCCGCATGGGGCCAGTAAGTTAGAATTAGATTATCTGTAAGTTATTTAAGCTAATTTTTAAGCATTTTTTTGTCTAGCATGTAAGAATTAATGAGTTAACTGAAATAAAAATGCATTTAAAATGAATGAATGAATAGGCCTTTGTTAACATTTCACACACTTTGTTACACTTTATTTCATTTTTTACGTAAAGTTTAATAAAAATTCCTTGATCCATTTCTTTTAACAAACTAAAATCGTCGAGCTCATAAATACACGTCTAGCTTTAGCAGCTGCCACAGACAAAGTAAACAATAAATACAGCTGAAAATTTTATCATACTTCAGAGGCATGCACTATATACCAACATAATAAAAAATAAAAATTTGACAATCGGATTTTCCAAAGCCGCGAAATTTAAAAAATCCCGTTATTTTCTGAACACAACTCGTAAGTAGTGCCCTAATTCTATTAAAATGTGTTGCCTTGCATGATAGTCCACACTGTATTTTAGATTTGAATAAACCGTTAAACATTAACTTTAAAATCATTTGATTGGAATAGGGATGTATATACATTATACATATATATAGTTGGTATCCTGTATGGTTATTCCAACAAAGTTTTTAATCCAGTATTGTATAGTACTTAAGTATTAAAATTGTCAACTCGCTCAATATTGAAGTTGTTATCGGAACAGTTTGCTTGATCGTAAAAGTATGCAAGTCAGCAGTATGTATGTAGGTTCTCAAAACGAAATCTAGGACATCCCAGTGAGTGATACTGGAGTTGCATATCTTCACAAATACATCCGATTAAGTTAAATAACATGAACTTGGTTTTGTTACTTATTAAAAGTTTATATACGGCAAACCGCATATAAAGAGCTGTATCCTCCGCAAACGCTGTTGTTTTGCCTTTGAATTGTTGAAGGAATAGCGAGCTTATATAAGTAAGGAATAAAATTGGACCAATACCGAGCCTTGTGGAACACCAAGAGTAATATTTTTTTCAAAGTTCATACAGTTATTGATTTTGACCTTTTGTTTTTGGTTGTTTAGATATATAGTAAGACCAACCACTTGTGCACAAATCCCCTGAAACCAGCATTGAACAATTTTACAAGCATTAGTTCATGATCCACCATTTGTTATGTCAATAATTAAGGCGGTGGTCATTTCAGAATCATTAAAACTGTTATAGATTTCTCCACATAGTTTTGGTGAGGCTTTTTCAGTAGATCTGCCTTTTCTAAAACCAAATTGAGAGTCACTAAAGAAATTGGTGTGATTTATTGTAGAAACACCATATCATTGATTTCATTTCTTTTTTAGCAAAGCTGGATAAAAGTGAAATGGGCCAGTAATTGTTCAAAATAGTTGTTTCATCATTTTTGTGCAGTGGTATTACTATTGCCATTTTTAAGGATTCAGGAATGCTTAAATTAATGATAAAACATAGAACATCTAATACTTTCAAGGAAATATTCTCTAATATTTGGAAACCATGTCAAAGCATGAGGAATTCGAGTTTTTGAGTCAATGTATGTTTTTTTTTGGCTCACAGAAAAAGCTTTCGTTTTGGGGGGCATCATTGGTAATACGAGTAGTTCCATCCAAATGACCGTATAACTGAAAATTATTTACGCTTGAATTGAAATCCTTAGTGAACCTTTTATTGGAAAAATATTTGGAATATTATTGTTACTTGAAACTATGTATACTAAGCTTGGGTCTCTTCCTATTTAAAATATTGTTGTCAACCTCCCACTCTTTTCTTGTATTGACAGCATTTTCATTTACATAGTTTAGTTTGCAAAGAGAAATTTCATATTTCAGTTCTAAGTATAGTTTGTGATAGTACGAGTATTTTTTAAATCTGATGTTATTAGGATGCTTCCGAATTTTTTTACAAAGCTTTTGTTTTTTTTTTATTTTTTAAGATAAGTGAGATAGTAATCCAAGGCTTGAGACGATGTAATTTGTTTACTTTTTTGTTAACATATAATATGTATTCTAATATATGGTATATGTTTGCAGTTTGGATAAAAACAAATCAAATGCATTAGGTGGATAATTTTCATGATAAATTTCATCCCAGAATTCAAAGGTTAACCTACGATTTAGGGCAACAAATTACTCTTAAATTTTTGATTTATTTTGTTCCCACTCACTAGTTCTGAACACATTAGAATTAAGCTACTAAAGAGTGATCAGTTAACTTTAGATCGTGAGCTTGATTTCGATAACAGCAAGATTATTCCTTTGAAGTCTTATGAAAATATGGTCAAAACAAGAGCTAAACGTCTCTCCAATAGGCATGGGCTGCCACAGTGATTGACTCATCAAAAGCAAAAGAGGATAACATTGTCAAGTCAAAAAGGTTTCTATTGTTTTCATCTAGAAGAATAGTATTCTTGCAAATTCTGGAATTGAACACGCATGAAAACGATAAACGCAAATAAGACAATAAGACTTATTGAAAATATCAATATTTATACGACATAATTAAATCCGCACTTTTATAAAAAACGACAC
The DNA here is from genome assembly GCA_963966105.1 of Volucella zonaria. Lineage (NCBI taxonomy): Eukaryota > Metazoa > Arthropoda > Insecta > Diptera > Syrphidae > Volucella > Volucella zonaria. The sequence continues at coordinate 86,014,763 of OZ014530.1, read as the reverse complement.
TCCTCCAGCAGCATGAAGTTCATTCCAATTTAGATCAAATTCGAGATTCGGAATTGTAAAATTGTACTTCTCAGATTCATAAATCCAAATTTCTGAGAGAAATATTAGATCAGGTAGATGGTCCAAGGATGAAAGATAACCATATACTCTTTAAAAAATTCTGTCTCATGCTACCAATATTTTGATGTATACGAGTAGCTGCAAAATTAGTATGAGACTCCAGATTTGAATGATCAGTACAAAAACAATTTAAATCATCGGAAGAAGCATTATTGAATTCAGGATTTTGATTAGTGTTAAAAGGATTACAGTTCTTAAACATTATTGTGAATCATTCTATGTAAAAGAGTTAAAATTAAGTTTAGAAAAATCCTCGAAACAAACACTTTTAATGGCTCTGTCGCCTTCTTGCTTCCTAATAAACACTGAAGAATTTGCGCAACTGTCAAACCAACGCGTTATTCCCAAAATCTGTCCATGTTCTCGCATATCCAGGTCAGGGGTTGGTCAGTGGGGCATTTGAAACTATTGAGTTCTGCCCATGGCGGTCAATAAAATCAAACCAAAATATATGTTGTCCTCAAAATAAGACAATCTTTTACATCCCTAACGTAACAATAGACAACTATAATTTTGAGGTGTTTTTTTGTTTTGTCTGAAAAGTTTCCGACCAAACAATGATACAAGACAGTTTTTCTCAAATTTTTTGTTTGTTTTTCTACATAGTCTCCTTGTAGCTCTACACAGTTCTCCCAGCGATGCTCCCATCTCTCTAACCCGTCCAAATAGTACTTGGCCTTTTTCTCTGCAAAATAATTGTTCACGAAGGTAATTGCCTCCTCATTTGACGAAAATCTCTGTCCTTCGGGCGCAGTTTTTAGATGAGGCAACAAAAAGAAATCGCTTGGGGCTAGATCTGGTGAATAAGGTGGATGGTCAAGCAGTTCAAACCGTAGTTCATGGATTTTCGCCATGGCAACCGCTGAGGTGTGAGACGGCGCGTTGTCTTGGTGAAACAGGATTTTCTTTTTCTACAAATGTGGCCATTTTTCCGCAATTTCTGCCTTCAGCTTGGCAAGTAATGATGCGCAGTATGCTCCTGTAATGGTTTTTCCTTTTTGAGGGTAATCGATTAAGAAAACTCCTTTACCATCCCAAAAAACAGTCGCCATCACTTTCCCAGTCGAAAAACAGTTTTTACTTTTTTTGGAGCCGGCTCGCCCTTTGCAGTCCACTGTTTTGACTGAATTTTAGTTTCGCGCGTATAATGGTGTATCCAGGTTTCATCTACAGTAATTAGTAGGCGCCAAAACTCGGATTTATTGCGCCTAAACTGCGCCAACAGAGCGTTGGAAATGTTCATTCGAACACGTTTTTCGTCTAACGTAAGGAAACGCGACACCCAACGTGCGGACAGCCTTCTCATGCCTAAATCTTGATTTAATATATAACAAACACGTTCTTTGGACATTTTCATAACCTCTACTATCTCCCTCACTTTAATTCGGCGGTCTTCTAACACCATTTGGTGAACTTTAGCAATGTTATCGTCAGTGGTTGCAGTTTTTGGACGTCCCGAAAGTTCATCATTTCCCAAGCTCTTACGGCCACGTTTAAATTCAGCTGCACAAAATTTCACTGTAGTAAATCATGGTGCTGAGTCCCCATACACAGAGTCCAACTCATTTTTGATTTGCGTAGGCATATTGCCTTTCAAAAACAAGAATTTAATAACACTTACATCGACTCACTCAAACGACTGTCAACTAAAAACTGCGCGTCCAAAATGACTGAAACTTCGGTAAGTAACTGTCGAAAGATGCACAATTAGCATTCACTATCTTAAAGTTATAATTCAAGACCATTCCTAAACTGATGGAGTTTTATTTTTTCCAGAACGGAGCTTGTCTATAGCCTAATACCAAAATTGAACTGGAGGACTGCTAAGACATAAAGGAAAATACCTTTGGCAGATTATTCGCCACATAAAGTCTTTTCTAAGTAATGTTACAACATACATAAGGTTACAACTGTTGTAGGTCGTTATGCAGTAATAAATAAGTTTCAAAGGTAACCAATGTAAATGAAGTTCTTACAGTGTAGCACTCACGATACGAGTACACATGCCTAGTAATTTCACTTTTCAGTAGCTAGAATAACATATTTAATAAACTAGATCTATGAATATTAACAAGATTGGATCCATTGCACATTGTACATTGTTAGACATTCTAGGTAAAGCCTTAATCCAAAAGGCCAAGGACCCTGCTCAATACCAAGCTACATGTCTTGCTGATGTGTTAATGTGACATGTTAAGTCAAACAAATTTTGTTATTTCGAATAATACGAAGCTACTATGCCTCAGGTCGAAATTGTTCGCAGGAAGTCTGTAAAGTTAGTTAGAAAATATTATTGTATATAAATGTTCTCGGGCAGATATAATACTTTTAATGCTTCTTAATGAGAATATAGCTTAGTGTTTTTTTTTAAGTGTTGGAACGCCGATGTAAAATCAGACCAAAACTAATGTTTTCGTACGAGGATGGGTAAATAAGTCGGTGACGTTTGAATGAAGGATAGTTTTTCGGTAAAAATTTTTCTTAACACAGTCTCCTTTGAGCCATCTTTCAAGCCAAATCTCCGGGTTATTGAGGTTTCAAAACAGAAAATAGCTACTAGCTACTAGGGACTAGATTCGAAAAAAAATGGCGGGTGGGGGAGCAATTTGTAGTCCATTTCGCAAAAACCATAAGCCTGTTGGCCAGCAGACACACATTGGCCTTCTTTCATCTGTAGAGACCCACTATTGCATAGTCTCCGATGTGATGTTATATCATCAATTAAGATTGTGGTTGAGCAATGCCAAATTGTCACACGGTATTCACTTTTTTCCATTTTCACCAAAATTCAGATCACACACATACGTCACGTAACGCAGTTTGCTCAAAATTTACCGACTTGTTGATTCATCCTCGAGTACACAAGAACATCATAGTTATATACTTATGAATTCATCTAACAGAAACAAATTGCTTCCAATATAATCTCCTTATTCGTAATATGGAAAGTCCTAAAAAAATAAAGATTACAAAGTGATCGCGGAGGGCCACATTCTTTTTTTCAGACAAAGAACTAGTCCATTGTATTTCATATTAGTCGTAGAATGATTTTATACTAATGGATAATATTGGCGTGATTACATTTACGTATTTCTTCTTTATCGAGATCGCAAATAAAATGCCTCTACGTTCTAAGCATTTCTGTTATTGCAACAAAGAATAAAATTAATCATTCAGAAGCCAATCGCGTTCTACAGCGAATCGGTCACTATGAACCATCAACTTTTTATACATAGATTTAATAGATTTGATATATGACTATTGCATTCGAAATAAGGTGTAATAAAACAATAACTTTCCATTTTATCTCAAAACTTTATTACGCAGTACTGACTGACTGATTACTTTTTGTTTACTTGTTTGGTAAATTTTATTTAAACTTTCGTATTATAACAGACATTGGTCCCAAATCTTAAATGAATGAAATGACTTACGGAAAATTTTACAAAGCACCTTTGTCTACAAGTTTAAATTATCAAATACGATCAAGTTCGGTGTACGAACTAAAAATACGTATGAATGTACGTATGGTACATCACATTTATCTAAATAAGGAACAAATTACCAATGTCTGGAAAACATTAGATAACTTATTTTTTCATTGCGGTATAGTCTGAATGTATTGTGAAATTTCCTTTTTCAAACCATGCAATCAGATATCATATCAATTGACTATACAGATATACATACATATCTACTATCTACGTACATTCATATCTAAATAAAAATAAGTATACATATCTATGAGTACATATTATCATACAACTGAAAACACAAGATCATTTGTGGTAAAAAGCAACGAATTCATCTAAACTTATCGGTTATGAGAAAAAAAAACTTGTTTTAAATTGCTTCCATGTTGGAGTCAAAGCGCAAGTATTGAGTTTTGCAACAAAATTTGCAGTTGATGCGGAAATGGGAAATCGTATTTTGCCATAATTTGGCTAGGTGTAAAGACCTCTTATTTTCTCCAACTCGTTTAGCAGCAACTTTCTATCTAGGTGGGCAAGATTTTAAATGCATTTTCACATTTTAGTAGAGTTATTTAACGGGTGACCAGATAGCAATGATAGTTTTTCCAATTGCTATGTTTCAGCAGCTGTCAAAGTTACCAATGACATCCAGCTGTCAAAATATTCAGTAAGGTTTGCCATTTCATCATGCATTATTTTACGCTTGCCGAATGTGCGGAGATTATTAAAAAATATTATCGAAATTCCGACTCAATTGTAAATATGCTACGTGAATTTCGCCGTAAGGTCGGCCGTCATCATAGCTTCAGTGTGCAGGCAATTCTTCGCATCGTGGTAAAGTTTGAGCATGAGGCTCAATTGAAGTCGGACGACCACAGACAACGCCATAATTTCGCTAATTGGTCGCTGGGAATGTTGGCCCGAGATCCGGATTTTGGCCAAAAAATCATATTTTAGAACGAGGCCCATTTTTGGTTCAGCGGCTACGTTAACAAGCAAAATTGCCGTTATTGGAGTAACCACAATCTACAAGTGTTCTAAACATCAATGCATCTACAAATATTGACTGTTTGGTGCGGTTTATGGAATGCGGCATCAGCAGACCTTATTTCTTTCAAAATGAAGAAGGAGACACAGTTAACGTCAATAGTCTCAGGTATAGAGTGATGTTAAACGACTTTCTGTTGTCAGAACTCGACAACATCGATATATCAGAGCTATGGTTCCAACAAGATGGCGCACCATGCCATACAAGCGACGCAAGGCTCGAATTGTGAAGGAGAAATTTGGCGACTGGGTAATCTCACGTCGTGCGTTCATCAATTGGCCGCTGCGATCTTGCGATTTGACACCACTCGATTATTTTCTCTGGGGCTACGTCAAGTCCTTAGTCTTCGCGAACAAACCAACCACTTTGGACGAGCTCCAGGCCAAAATTCGACACGCTATTGCCAGAATAACATACTGGACCGAGTCATCAAAAATAGGACCGACCCCTTTAAGCACTGCTAATGAAGTCGAGGCTGCCATTTGAAAGATGTGCTATTCCACACATAGTGGTATGAACATAGCTTCAAAATAAAGACAGAATCAATTTTATATCTTACACCGTTGTTGTTTTCTTTAATTTTTTTTTTCTATCGTTCGTATCTGATCACCCGTTAATTTGCGTCTGATAAATTAATTTTTCAATAGACAATTAAACTGTGAAGGTTTCCATTTGTGGATATTCATTTTTGAATCTACTCCTAAGGATTTGAAAATAAGGCAATATCTTCTCGATCTTGTCTTTATAGACATTTTTTTTACTAAACAACCATCTATTCATGTACTCAACGCTATATGATACACTATATAGACTAGAGTTAACCATCTCATCTTATTAACTCCATAGCATATAACTCTTGGAACTACATTTTAGAATGTCTTGGTAGGTAGGGGTGATGGTTTTGAAGCAAAAAACCTTGTTGTCGGCGAGTAATAACGTAGCCGTTAGAACCATCTAGCATAGTTTAGAAAAAGGATTAGTTCTCAGATCCGTTTGCTAAACAATTCTTCATATCTAGAGCCGGGCACTGGGGAAAAAATTGAGTAAGAGATTCTTTCTCATAAACATCTCCTTTGCAGCTACGTTAAAAGGTGTTAGAGGGTATACCCAACATGGCTGCATGATCCCTCAAAGTGCAGTGGCATGTGGTTATGAATATAACTCTTGTCTTGATATGGTGCAGTTTGTGAGACTATGCCAGCATGAGGATGTTTTAGTTCATGTGCCGTTTCGTTACCTTCAATATCGCTGTATCCTGGAACCCAGACGATGATGGCTATTTATTGGGACCCAATAGTTGAGAAATGTACTGCGATTTCTCGATTGAAGTTTAGAGAAGTTTCGAAGCTGAGAAAGATCTAACTTTGCGAAAGCAGGAGTGGAACCTAAGGTTGTCTTAATTCGCAAGATTTACCGCTCTACTACAATGCGCTCTATTATTATTATTATTATTATTAAATAACATGGTATGTACATTAAGACTTAGGTCTCTTATAGTACTTAGGCTTGATAGTTAAAATAAGAACTTAATTTCGTTACATTTGATGTTTCAATTAACAAGATATGTAATATTTTAAAAGTAAAAACAATTCATAAGATGACTGAAATAAGCAAGGTTAACATTTTTTTAAAAACATAATTTATATAAACGATTAGACAGAAAAAATAGAAAAGAAAGGAAAGTCAACGAAGATGAAAAGTAAGAAGTAAAAGAAAGAGGAGTTAAATATATGGTACATTAATCTGTATTGTTGCTGAATAGAAACATGCCTAAATACTGAAGTTTTAAAGCTTGCGGCATTGCTAATAATCTTGATATTCAAGGGCAGAGAGTTCCATAACCTCACGGCGTGAACGAAAAAGAACCTCGATGAGTTGAGATATTTAAATTTTTGTAAGTTTATATTAAGTGTTCTGCGAGAAGAAGAAAACTTAAGCTTGCAAAACAGATAATTTGGCGTTTTTGTCATTATAAGTTTGTGTAAAAATATACAATGTATTATGCAAGTGCAACCCAATAAACCTTTCACATAGACCGAATGTAGTCCATGAATGTATCTAACTGCATCATTGAAGGCTACCTGTAACTTATTACGTGACAACGAATCCACTACTAAAAACAAGATAGGCATATATTATTATGGAAAGTATAAGGGCTTGGACCAGCTTCCGTCGAGTTTCAAAGGGTGTGAATTGCAGCCAACCATAGTCTACGCAAACAACCATAAATGCGACCAATGACGTAGTTTATGTGGTTGTTGCAGGACAGATTGCGGTTTATTATCAACCCAAGGCTAGTAGCCAACTCCACTATCATCAATTTCGATTCCGATATGCATATATTTGGCACCAGACTCAGTTTGAAATTGCTTTTTGATATAGCTGACACTTAGAAGGAATTAGCAGCAGCCCGTGTTTGTCTGCCCAGTCATTAATCGCTGACAAGTCCCTGTTTAAACATAAAACTAATTCGTCAAGCCAACTCATAGGCATAGACATGTACAATTGAACGTCATCTGTGTACATATGCATACGAGTGTGCACACATACCAATAGCAAATCGTTGACAAACATGGAAAATAAAATCGGTCCAAGGATGGAACCTTGAGCAACACCTTGTAATAAGGGTAAAACAGAGGAAATCCTTCCACCAACAACGACCCTTTGAAATCGGTTCGACAAGTAGCTTTGCAAAAGTTTAACAGCTCTTTCGTCAAACCCGAAAAAGTGTGTAAGCTTCCTTAAAAGAATTTTGTGATTCACTTTGTCAAAAGCTTTCGGAAAATCGAGAAAACATAGTAATGTCACGAGCCCTTTGTCATAGTCTTACTCTACATCATCCAAAATCTTCACCATTGCCGACTGACAACTATGCCTTTCTCGAAAGCTTGACTGAGAATAAGTCAATAGAGAGTTGAAGGATAAGTGGTATTTGATCTGGCGGGATAAGACTCTCTCAAATACTTTTGATAGGCATGGGAGAATCCTTATTGGCCTAAAATCGTTACAGAACTTGCGTTCGATGTTTTGGGAATCGGAATACCCCGTGCATGTTTTCAAGCCTGGGGAAAGGTAGGTGTCATAATATACGAATTAATTATATGGGTTATATGGCTTACAATACAGTCTCAGTTGTTACCTCAAAATCGGCTTGCCTTTGCACTGATGTAAAGGAGTTCGGATGAAAATCAAATATACCACCAGCTATTGCATTGTCAACTAAATGTGCATTTAGCTCATTTGGATTTAACGAACAGTTATCATTCCCTCCTTTGCTAACACCAATTTCCCGGAGGTTCTTCCACAGTTCCTTTGGGGGCAAAAACATACGAACTTTAGAGGAATAGTAATTTCGTTTCGAATCACGCACAACGCTAGTGGCTGTATTCTGAGCGTTTTTATAAGCGACCCAATTAAAAGAAGAAAGACTTCGCTTCCATTTCCTGTAAAGCTTATTCCTGATTTTTAGCGCATAGTACTTACTCGTACAGATGTACATATATGTACTTGCATTGCATAATAGTCTCGATAACACCACGATTCGTATGCATACATGAAGAGCTAATATTTTGAATAAAACGTTGTCGTTTATAAAATAGAAAAATCGACAAAAAAATTTAGCTAAGCCGAATTTTCAAATCTTTAATAATATCAAAATATGCACCAAAAAATTACCTAGAGAGACTAAATCTGCAGACACAACATCGGGCCTGACAGTTAATCTCCAGAAGGCCGAGCTTGTGCTCTCTACAAACAGAGGAATCATATTAGAATTCATACTATCTACCACTTAAAGAGTACGAATATAAACACAAAATAATGACTGTGTTCTATTCATACATATACACTGAGGAGCAAAGCCGTTGCTCTTTTTAGAAAATTGATTTAACTTTTTTGTTTAAAATGAAAAATAAGGCTATTTTGATTTTTTTTTTATTTTTGTTTATTACAATTATTGTAAGAAATTTAGTAGTTAAGGAAAAAGAGTTCAACATTTTTTAACAGGAAAAAAAAGTTTGCGGCAACGGTTCTGCTCCAGCGCTACCAATTAATATTTAGTCCACAATCCTTTTATTTTTTTTAATTCCTTCATTCTTCTTGTCATACTTCCATAGTGTTTCGTTATCACTTTGTCCGATAAAGCATTCCACTCAGCCTTAGTTCTCTCCCAATGCTCGTTTACTCCTTTATGTGAATTTTCATATGCTCCAAGAGATCTCTTTAAGTGACTCCAAGTCATGTCTAGACTTTGTGGAAGCCACTTTAGTGTTGAAAATCTTTATTTTTCGAGCCATTCTGTGACACATTTAGCGGTGTACTTCGAGCCACTGTCATGATGAAGAAGTACATTTTCAATGCCGAGACCTCTTTTGCGTACTGCAAAAGAAGATTCTCTTGCAGTATGGCTAAATACTTCTACAATATTTGTTCATTATCCCATCGATACAAATCAATGGTCCTACTCCTTTCCTAGTAATACACCCCCACCATGCTTAACAGTGGGAGTGATCTAATTTGGGTTGAGTGCATCAGAAGATTTGGACCAATACCATGACCTTCCATTCGACTGGAAACGGAAAATCAGATTGTTCCCAATCTGAAAATGTTCAATTTTCATGGGTACCAACGAAACCTTTTCGTTTATTTATATTTTTTTTCGATAAAAGCGGCTTCTTTTTCTTTTCTCCACCCTTCAAACCACGACGAGCCGTCCAGATGCTGGCGTTAACATTAAGCTCATTCATAGCCTCTTTTGGGGTCTGCGTTCACACCACAGACTTTCCTAGCAATGTGACGAGCCGTACGGTCATCTATTTTTCTTGGACGTCCTCCCTTTGTTTTCTATTGAAGCTATTTCATGTTTTCTTTTTTTTTTGTAGTACCGTATTATCTTTAAGAAGCTTAATTATTTTATTAACTTTCTCTTGATTTAATTTAATTTTTTGAACTTCACTGAGGAAGTTCAAAAAACAAGAAAACAACTATGCAGGACGAATCAACTTCTCACTATCACGAATTTTGTTAAAGAATGATTAAAGTGGTGCAAAACTGTTGCTGTTAGACTTTGTTTTCTTTTCCCCTTTTTTTCCGTTAAACAAGAGAGAATAATGAACGGTAAATGCTGATAAGAAGAGAACAAAAATACATATTCCAAAAGAAAAAAACAACTTCTTACATTTAAATGCATAGAGAAGAAATAGCGTAAGGTACATGGAAATTTTGTGCAAACAGCACAGTTTTGCCCTTTAGTGTATCTACATATAAATGTGTGAACTTCTATTTGTCAACGAATCTGAGCTGGCACATTCTCCGAGGGATTACAAATTCACAGCTCCAGCAGGCTTACCGAAAATAGCAGTGTTTTCCAGGCTAAACTTCTGGCAGTGACAATAGCATTCGATTTCAATGAAATAAAATATAACCTTTAAATTTATTTTACGCATTCTATAATCGAGGTATTTTTTATATATGGTAAATATTTCCTTCAGAACCATGGTGCGGAAATATAAGAAAAATGGTACACGAACCCATGAGGTTGATGAAGATTTCGTTAATTTAGCAGTTGACGAAGTAATGCGAGGACGGTTGTCTTATAGAAAAGCCGCGTTGTACTACAACGTGAAAGCATCAAATTCACAAAGCAGAGTAAATAAATTCAGAAATTGTATTAATAAAGATAGACCGCCACGTACTTTTCATTCCAAATTCACAAGTTTGCAGCGACATAATTTTACTGCCGACAGAATATTTAAATTTGATGAGTCGGGTGTTTCTACTGTTTTAGACACTACTAAAGTGCTGGCTCCTAAATCACAGAAATAAGTAGGGCAAATCGTTTCAACGAAGAAAGGCGAACTTGTTACTTTTGGAGCTATTGCTTCTGCAAGCGGGAATACTATCCCACCGGTATTTGTATTTCCATGTATGCACTACAAAGACAATTTTCTTAAAGGTGCACCTGAAGGAAGCCTTGGGGCTGCAAATAGGAGTGGCTGGATAAATAGTGATATACACGTATTTGTGTCAGTATTAAAGTACACACTGACCTCTAAAAATCATTCGATTTTATTATTATTTGATAATCATAAAAGCCACATTAGCTTACAAGCTGTAACGTATGCTCGAGATAATGGAATAATTTTTGTGTCTTATCCCCCACACACAAGCCATCGCTTGCAACCGTTAGATGTTGTAGCTTTTGGGCCGTTTAAATCGAAGTTGAAAATAGCGTTCAATAATTGACATATCGTGAAACAGTCAGCATTTATAATATTCCCAAACTAATTAAAATTGCATATTTAGAATCTTTTACAGTGAAGAATATAACAAGTGGACTTGCTAAGCCAGGTATATGGCAGTTCAATGAAATGGCCTTTACCGACGAGGATTTTGCTCCCATTGACGTATATGCTTCTAATATTTCTGAAAATATTCCACCACACCCGGAGACAAGTCCTGCTGGACTAGAATCGCTACCTTCTATTTGTGTTGCATCGACTGATATCAATAAAAGGAATCTGCTTCTGTCTTCCAATGATAATCGTGAGCTTTCACCTACTTCCTTGCTTGAAAATCGTCAAAAAACCGAAACTTGAGAACCATGCACTTCTACAGCAGAGACACAACCTGAACCGACCACTTGCAAACCTTCCACTTCAACAGCTAAGACTCAACCTGAGCCGACTACTAATGTTCCCATAACACCAGAAGCCCTTAGACCATATCCTAGAGTTGGAAGAAACAGAAAAACTAATAAAGGAAGAAAACCAGGTAAATCTCGTATATACACAGATACTCCTGAAAAAAATGAGGTAGAAGAAAGATTCAGACAGAAAGAAATGAAAAAAGTAGAACAGAAAAGCTAGAGCTAGAGCTAAAAAAAATTAAACGTAGTTTGGTGAAACTTAATTCAATTCAAGAGAAAAAGAAAGCTAGAAAAGTAGAAAGTGATGAAGAATCAGAGGAATCTGAAAGATCGCAAATAAGCTTGCGGGAAAGCTCTACGTCTCCATTTGAATTCGAAACCGATGAAGATGCTGACGATTTCAATCCCAACACAAATGATGATGTGACACCGGAGAATATCAAAGATAATTGTTTTATTTTGGTAAAATTTGGAGAAAAAAATTCTGTTGTCTATTTCGTCGGAAAAGTTCTCCGTCATTATTCGCCAACAGAGCTGAAAGTATCTTACATTTCTTCGAAAGAAACCGGGATCATTAATGTCATTCATTTTCCCTGATGTAGAAGACGTACATATTTTGTATGTCATTGACGTCGCCATGATCCTGCCTGATCCTGAACAATGGCCACATTGTACAGCTAGAGCATCAAGACTTTTACTTTTGCAATTGACTTAAACAATTTTAATGTGCAATGAATTCCAAAGTCACAACCAAATGTTTAATAACATTTTTAAAGTATAAATTGTCAAAGACTAATTACAAAGATCTCATATAGTTTGTAAAGGCTAGAATTACGAATAAGTAAACTAAGAGTTTATTACTTTTAGTTGTTTTCTTCAAAAAGTAAGTAAATTTGAAGTTTAATAATTCGTTTTTGCTATTTATTTTATAAAAATTAGCAAGTTAAATAAACCTTTTAAATACCCTATTCGAGTCTTCCCCATGTTGTACGAAAGTACCCCATCTGCTGTGCGAAAGTACCCCCACAAGGGTGACTACTTTCCCCTACCACTATCGCGTTATTTGTTAACAGTCAGACAGTCCTACAACGAATTTCTGCTATACAAAAAAAAAATCTAGGCTACTCGTAGTTCAAGATTGCCGTTAAGAATTTAAGATTAATGACTCACCGCACATTATGAGTACCTACTTACTGAGTCTCTTGCCATAAGGGCATAACGACCTAAAAGGGAGAGCCAACGATGTTGTAAGAGAAATATATGTAATGGAATACCCCAATCATTTAAACCGCTACCAGTGGATAATAAAATCTAAATAAAAGCCAATTATATGTGGAAATTCTTGTCCACCTACCCAAAGCATGACAAAATCGAAACCAACAACAGTTTCCGAGTTATAGCCATTGAGAAAGAGACCGAAATTTCGGTGGATCCGATAATGCATGCTGAGATTCCACTCGTCAGACAAATGCAAATATACATACGAGTATATTGTATATAATGTATAACATATATATCTGGACAAATTTTACAAAGAACTTGAGGGTTTTGATGTAACCCAATCATCTTCAGCAGCTTTAAATTGCTCTGCTGACGCTCGTAAATCGTCGGAACTCACGACCTTGCTCCCCTTCGTTATGTTAAAGTGAACAGAAATTTTGGTTGTCATCTTCAGAATTAGATTATTCGCTCTACCTAACAGGAGAATATCGGCTTTCATCGCCATCATGTCGAATCCCTTCTTATTGAAAAACATTTAAGAAGTAGTTAAAAAATGTATAAATGTACACTACCTAGCCCCTGTTAACAAAAATTAAGAATAACCCTCAATGCAATTGAATAAGAAGCTCATAAGATATAGGTAGACATTAACAATCCTTGTTCTACTTAATGTCGCAGAATATGGACTCTAGCAAAAATAGATTGGAATGTATTGTAAGGACTGAAACGAATAAAATCTGTAAATTTTAATACGGGCTATACTTCCAATGCGTAAAAATTGCAATCACATTTTGTACCCAAATTAGCCTGTATATTCTCTAGTTTCAGTTTGTTATTGATTTTAGTTCGGTGCGGTTTAAAATATATATAAAATATGAGTCAAGCGGAACGCCGTAAAAAGATCATCGACAAATGGCTCGAAAATACTTCGCGTCCAAACCATTTCATCGCAAAAAATTTAAACATGGCACGCAGTACAGTGAATTCTGTTATTAAACGATATTTGGAGACGTTGACAGTTAAGCGAAAACAGAATAGTGGAGCACATGATACAAATTTGGATAGGAAAATAGTGGGTACCATCGTAAAAAACCGGACTATGTCATCCAGAGATGTTGATCGGAAATGTAACACGATCTAAAAACACGAAAAAAACAAAAAATACCAAAAGTTACTGAAAAGCAAAAAAAAGTCACAAAAACACGAGCCCGAAAGCTATACGAGTTGGTCGGAAACAAGAAAGCGTGCTTGGTTTTGGATGACGAAACTTATGTCAAAGCCGACTTTAATACTCTTCCAGGTGCGCAGTTTTACAACTCGTTTGAAGCTGAGATTCTTCCGCAATCAACCACATCGTTTGGGATGGAAAAATCCGGGTCAAAATATCTGGTTTGGTAGGCCATTTGCCAATGTAGTACACAGAAGCTCATCGTTTATTACAAAGGGAACAATTAACGGAGAAGTGTACATTAACGAGTGCCTGAAAAAACGGTTGATTCCTTTCTTAAACAAACACGAGGGTTCAACATTATTTTGGCCAGATTTAGCTTCAGCTCGCTATCCTCATGCGACGTTTAGCTTTCTTGTTACTAAAAATGTCGACTTTGTCCCAAAAGACATGAATCCACCCAATGTTCCACAGTGAGGTCCCATTGAAAGGTATTGGGCTTTGGTCAAAGCTAAATTGAGGAAAAGTGAGCAGTGTGCAAAGGACGTAAAAGATTTTAGTGCTAAATGGAAAAGAGCGTCCAAAAAGATCACGGATGTAACTGTCGCTAACCTTATGAAGGACATTCGAAAGAAGTTGAGGAAAGAATGGGAACCCAAATAATTTTTTTTATTTTTTGTAAATGTGAATGAATTTAATAAAAACAGAGTTGTAAAGCAAATAAAAAAAAATTACATGAATTATGAAAATATTTCTTTTTTTTTTACTTTGAAGTTTCCAAATTTTATTCGTTTCAGTCCTTATTTAGTGCAGCATGGACACTTTTCGTCCAGAAAGAACACTCGACAATACCTATGCATAACACAACATTGACATAAATCTTAGAAGTACAAATACAACTAGATGAATGTTAAGCAAGCGGACAGCAATATCCTAAAACACCTAAAAAATATGAAAGAAGTCAAAAATTATTATTTTTTTTTTTTTTTAAATAAGCACTTTTAATTATTATTATTTTTTTTTGTATTTAATTGATAAATATCAAAATTTGTACCTAATACAATATTTACAAACAAAAATAAATTTTGATTAGGCCAGTGATTAAAAGCAGGGAAAATCCCAAAATGAGGTATACCATATTTTATCGTTCACCTTTTAGAATTTTTATTACAGTCGTTACATAGGAATATTTTATTTTCAAAACAATAACATGATCCATGCAGTCATGCAATTTCTATCCAGATTTTTGGAAAAGGTCGTTGTATAGCACTTAATCTTAAGCAAAAATAACCACTTTACATATCGAGACCAAATTATTTTACATAAACAGAGGCATTAAGAAGTTATTTATAACAGATTTTTTTAACACAGTTCGATATTCGATATCAGAAATTTCAACATTGGATTATTTGAATCATAGTATTCAAATAAAGAATCATAGAGAGGAGCCATCTTTAATAGGATACAGAAAACCCTAAACCACTGCTTCGTTTTAAGCCGTTGCACCTTAGGGGAAATGTATTTCCGATCTACCCCTCCCCCCTGACCAAACTCAATTTGGTTTTCTTTAAATAGTTATTACAGCTCTCGACACATATTATGGAACACCCAGGCAAGTGTAAAAAAAGTTTATTTATTCCGAATTCGAATGAATTTCTACACCAATCATTATAAAATTCCGAAACGGTTACTAAAAACAGAAAAAAATAACTCAAATTGCCTTCTCAGCAATCGTAGAAACAAAATCCCTAATTGCAAAACTGGTAATTGTCTTGTATTGCTATTTTTATATTATTACTAACATCACATCAATATTATGTATCTATATCGCAAGACCCGGAAATTCCATACCGCTTAATTAGTCCTACATATTTTACTCTTTTCCACCAAACTGTACCCTTGAAACTATTAGAGCACTGCTGCATATACTCGTACCAGAACGAGTGTACAAACTATGTACAATCAAAAATTCTAAAAATACTATAATTATAATGAGGACTGTGACGGAATCACTTAAATTATTCATTAACCGGTGTCATTTTTTTGTTCACATTCATGTTTTTCTCACATATTAAACGCAGAATAAAATTAAAAAAT
The DNA here is from genome assembly GCA_963966105.1 of Volucella zonaria. NCBI lineage: Eukaryota > Metazoa > Arthropoda > Insecta > Diptera > Syrphidae > Volucella > Volucella zonaria. The sequence continues at coordinate 85,998,990 of OZ014530.1, read as the reverse complement.
AAAATAAAAACCAAAGGGTTTTTTTCCGTTGAAGTTCCTCCCACACTTCCTTATTTATTGATTTCAAAAACCCTAACAACATTGTACCTCTGTTTCATTGTTGAGTGCGTTGTTTATGTTTCCCAGTACAGATGCCATTTTAAAAGTAGATGTTGTTTTTATCCGCAATCCTCTAATATCAAATTAAATTAATCAGAATCACTTTGAAATAGCATCAAGAAAGACGGATGTACATTCTAGTTTGATTATTTTGATTTTTGTGCACTTATGTATGCATAAACTTCTGAATTTAATTCAATATTCATTTGCAACTGATTGCACACTTTGGTTACCGCGCAACACGACTTAACGATTAAACAAACCGACTTCAACTGACGATGAACTGAGGCATTAAAGTACGTATCTGTACTGCAAACTACAAGCACGGGCACAATACCAAAGACAGAAAGTGAGACAACAAAAGGCCGGGTGTATTGAGTTTCGGTGACGAAGTTTGTTTTAGCGGCAAACTCTGTATCCGTCCCGCGTTTTATTGATTAAAATTTCACAGACAAAAGCTAGCTGCACTGACTCATATCTGTGTAGATATGGCACGAATATAGTGACGATTATGCTTTCTAACTCACCCATGACGGTTTTGAATCTCATTTGAAAAACATTTGATTAATTTGTTTAATGAAAACGAAAATCATTAAGATGTAGTGCCAACAGTTCTACAGGGTTCATTCGAAATGTGCATGTCTATGTATTGCTAGAGTTAGTTTTTTGGCCAGATCTTAGAAAAAATAGCTTATAGCTGGTTGTGATATGTTTATGCTCGTGAAAATACCAAAGGGTGTCCACGCAAGTGATTTTAATAGTGTAATGTTTTAGATTTTACTAACACGGAATGAATAGTTTACATTTTGTTTTCTAAAGTTTTCTTTATTTCAGTTAGTTACAACTTAAGTTAGCTAAGCACTGGGGAAAAGGCAAACTCGTACGATTGTGCGTGTACGCGATTGAGATGAGACTGGCATCGTCTGATGCTAATACAATAACTACGATATGAATTTCTTCTTTGCATTGCGTGTGTGTATAAGAGCTTAGTTTACACCGCAAAACCTTACTTACTTACAGATAGTAAACAGAGGTTTACTCTGTAATTTTGTATGTTTTTTTTATTTATTCATAAAGTATACACTACTAGATGGAGTGAAAAGTGACCTCCTTGACTGCCAAAATGCGCTGCTACTGCAAAAAAGGTTATGGTGCCTTGAAGTCCGTTCATATTTATGCAGACATGCCAAATTTCAGTGCGATACTGTCTTTAGTTTTGTTTTGACAGCTGATTGTTGTTGACGTGTTTGGCATCATGTTGAGTATGGACAAAAACGATTTTCGTTCTCTGATAAAACATTATTTTTTGAGAGGCAAAACAAAAGAAAAGTTGAAAAAATATTATGGGGCTAATGCTCCGTCAGATTACACCGTCAAATATTGGTTTTGAGAGTTTCGTGGTGGCCGCAACTCCAGGCCCTTCGATGCGATTACAGGGGACAATGTCAACAAAATACATGAAATGGTGTTGGCTGACCGGAAAGTGAAGGTGCGCGAGTTAGCAGATACCACAAAGATTAGTACTGAGCGCACACGCCATATTTTGGGCAATATTCTGCATATGAAAAAGTTATCCTGCCGCTGGGTGCCGCGAATGACCAAAAACACGAACACGAGAGCACTTCGAAAGAGTGTTTGGACTTGCTGATGCGGAATCGGGCGGACTTTTGGCGTCGATTGGTAACTGGACTTGGATCCCTCGGACTATTATCTCTTCCCAAACCGCAAAAGATGGCACATCAATAAAGAATTCAGCTCACGCGAGGAAATCATCGACGCCACGGAGGAGTATTTTGCAGACCTTCCGGAAAATTACTTTTCGGACGGGATCAAGAAGTTGGAAAATCGCTGGAATAAGTGTATCAAACTAAAAGAGGACTACAGTCCCTGGAAATATTATTAGACGCACTATAGATTTTATGCAAAATCTCAATTTACAGCTATTTTAATTAGGTTTTCGAACATTGTATTGCACTTAAATTAATTTTTATGCAGAATATAAACTATTTCCTACTTTTTGATAGAAATAAAATAACATATTTAATGAAAAAAATATTTTGTTGAGCCTCCTTTTGCTTTAATAAGAGCCTCAATTCTGCGCGGCATACTGTCAATGCAAGATTGGACTGTTTCCTGCATTTGTGGGTGGTGATTCCACACGTGAATTATTTTTTCTATAAGCGTAGTTCTTGTTGTGACCGCATCTTTAGCCACTTCCCTTTTCATCAGCTCCCACACGTTTTCAATTGGGTTCATGTCAGGGCTGTTTCCCGGCCAGTCCAATAGAGGGATGTTTTCTTCCCTCAAATAAGTTTTTATAGACCGGGCTGTGTGGCATAGAGCTCCATCTTGCATAAAAATATATGGTTCACCATTCGGGAACCATTCTCTGGCCTGCGGCACCAACCGATTCTGCAAGACTGCTTTGTACTGGTCTTGTCGCATTATCCCTTTTACCACGTACAGACGTCCTGTGCCTTTGCCGCTGATGACTGACCAGATCATCACTTTGGTAGGGTGCTTCACAGTCTGAACGACGCAATCGGGGTGAAATTTTTCTCCACGGCGTCGACGAACAAACTGAGCTTTGTTGTCCAAAATCTCAAAAGTGCTTTCATCGCTGAAGCACACCTGTCAAAAACACAAAAAAGAAATAAAAATTCTTAGAACAATACTGAATTTTAATTATTTTATCGTTTTCGATAAATTTAGTATCCAATTACCAATCTCCAGAAGTCCACGTCCTTATCTCGCAACTGTTTTGCCCAATTCAGACGCTTTTTTTTTTCATTGCAGCTGTTAACTTTGGCTTCCTGGCGGGTCTGTGGGCGTTAAAACCCAAACCTTTTAGTTTTCGGCGTACGGTGCGCTCAGAAGCAATAATATTAGCTTCTTCCAATTGAGTTTTTATCATCTTTGTGGTTGCAAATCTGTTTTCGATGCAAATTTTCTGTACACATCTTTCCGACCTTGGTGTGAAAATCGGCTTTCTTCCGCATCTGCTCTTTCTTTTTGGGCTTAATTCTTCACCACATTAAATTTTTTTCTTTATCCGTCTCATGCTAGCCTCAGACACGCACACTTTTCGAGATATTTTTCGGTTAGAAAAAGCTTTTGTGTTGATCAGAGCTTTCACTTAAACTTTTTTACGTGGTGACAGGTCTCCTCTCTTACCCATGATTAAAATGTCACAATTTATTATTTTTGTTGGTCAAAAATGTTGTTTAATAACAGTAAAGAAGCACACAATAGACAAACAATACAATTCAATACCGCTAGTAAGCACACAAAGCTTTTAAAGTCACACAAAAAAGTCCGAACCGGCAGAATGCGAAAATGCGACTGAAAGAAGTTTGTACTTGTTTACGCTCTGTTACCAATACTTTGACATTATGCATGTATACCTACCTAATGCAACATATCAAAATAAAGAAAATAAAACCACAAAACAAATTTAATAAGCAAAACTTAGTTTCTGTAACGTTAAAAGCTAAAAAATTTGGCTTAAATCTAATAATTATAAAAATTCTACAATGCGTCTAATAATATGGCCATGGACTGTATATTGAATAATATAAAAAAACATTTAAAAAAAAAAAAATTTGATTGCCAAGGAGGTCACTTTTCACTCCATCTAGTATAGGGCTATGTATGCAATAGCATATCGAGTAAATGGTCTTCACAGCTTTATTGGTATATACGCACTCTTTTGTCGAAATTCTCCATAACAATTTTGCATAAATGTCGATGAATTTAGTTGATACAGCGCTTTATTTGTTACTTCAAGTCGGGGCTGTTCGTGGGCTAGTTATCATAAACCATAGACATAAAAAAAACCCCAAAGAAAAAAGCTCGATGGCGTTAAATCGCATGATCTGGGCGGCCAATTCTAATCACCAAAATGGGAAATTGCACGATCAGGAAATGACTCATGCACTAATTGAATTGTTCCTTGGGCTGCATCCCATGTGGTACCTTCTTGTTGAAACCACATGTCCACATCCATATCTTGCCATTTAGGCACAAAAAACTGGATTACAAAATTTAAACTTGCTGCGTCAGTTAGTTTGTGTTTGACAGCTATTTTTATCAGACTACTCACTAATTTGAGGAGAAAATGGAAAAAAGTGAATTTCGTGTGCTTATTAAGCATTATTTCTTGCGAAAAAAAACCATTACCGAGACCAAGGCTAAGCTTGATAAATACTATGGGGACTCTGCACCATCGATTTCAATGGTAAAAAAGTGGTTTACTGAATTTCGTTGTGGCCGTACAAGCACTGAAGATGCCGAACGTCCTGGACGCCCAGTTGAGGTCTCTACACCCGAAACAATCGAAAAAATTCACGATATGGTGTTGGCCGACCGAAGATTGAAAGTGCGAGAGATTGTGGAAGCCGTAGGGATCTCGCATCGCTCAGTGGTTTCAATTTTGAATGATCACTTGGGCATGAGAAAGCTTTCCGCAAGATGGGTGCCGCGTTTGCTCACAGTCGACCACAAACGCAATCGTGTAACAACTTCACAGGAAGGTTTGGCGTTGTTTAATCGCAATATGGAGGAGTTTTTGCGCCGTTTTGTAACCGTGGACGAAACATGGATCCATCACAACACACCAGAGAACAAACAACAGTCAAAACAGTGGGTTTCTAAGGGTGAATCGGCGCCAAAGAAGGCCAAGGTGGGTTTGTCAGCCAATAAAGTTATGGCGACTGTTTTTTGGGATGCACGCGGGATAATCCACATTGACTACCTTCAAAAGGGAAGAACAATCAATGGGGAATATTATGCCAACTTATTGGACCGATTCAATGACGATTTGAAAAAAAAACGACCTCATTTGGCCAAGAAAAAAGTTCTTTTCCACCAAGACAATGCAAGGGTGCACACATGTGCAGTTGCCATGGCAAAAATCCATGAATTGGGCTATGAATTGCTCCCTCATCCACCCTATTCTCAAGATTTGGCTCCGAGCGACTACTTCTTGTTCGTAAACCTGAAGAAATGGCTTGGTGGAAAAAGATTTGACTCCAATGATGAAGTCATCTCGTCATTTTGAGGACCTCGACAAATCATTTTTTTTGGAAGGGATAAAAAAATTGGAGAAGCGTTGGACAAAGTGTATAGAGCTCAAGGGAGACTGCGTTGAAAAATAAAATTATTTTTTTATCAAAAAAATCTGTTTTAATCCAAAAGTCACGGACTTATTGACCCGCCATCGTATCATGTAACTATAACTAGCATAAATTACAGCTATTGCCTGAAATTCCGCATTTTCAAAGAAGAATGGTGGGATGGCGCCATGCCCAAAATCGGCACCAAACAATGACACATTGTGGATGCATTTGTTTCTCAACAATCACTCGTGGATTTACCGAACCCCAATTTCAACAATTTTGACGATTAGCAAAGGCATCAGGATGATTGTGGCTGGTAAGCTTCAGTTCTTGAGTCAATTGCACTTTGTATGCATGAAGATGCAAATCTTTCTTTACCACGGTGCTGAATTGATATTCCTGGACTCTCAAAACCATTCTCACAAAGTGTTGCGATTTTTGTGTTGAACGACTTGTTGAAGGACGGGCAGAGTGTCTTAGATCACTAATCTATACAGTTGATAAAGTTAAATCACTAGTTATTTCGACTATATTTTGCCCAAAATTGCGAACTGTGGCTGCTAAAACTTAATTTTTTTTTTAAATATTGCTCAACAATGAAAACGCGTTGATTTTTCGTGTAGCGCTCCATTTTTAATAACGCTAAACTGTCAGTTGTCAAGTGGTGTTTTTTTTATTGGCGACACTTTACCGCACAAATGGCGCAAAATTCAAATCTTGCATGAATTTTGGAACACACTTTATATTTGTCGAGTCAAAAAGAAGATATCTAACAGCTACAGCGATTTAAAATGATTTTAGTATACCATATGTACATAATTTAGAGCCCCCTAATTCACGTGTACACGGATACACGGACTACACGTGTATTTAATTCTTGCGTAAGCTAGCACGTGTGCTTAGAACCGTGTATCAAGTACACGTGGCAACAGCTTCTTCGCGTATTTTTTTACACGTTCGATCTAATGTACTTAATTATGTATTAAAAATAAAATAAAGCATAATTAATTCATAGATATTTTATTAAATTCAATTTTAAGATATTATATTGTTTGAATTTAAAAAAAAAAAAAAAACAAATTTTGATTGACTTTGGGTGTTTACCTGAAGACCTTGCTCAACATCTGGTGTTCTTTTGGTCGACCTTTGTTTGATGCCCATCTTGCAAAGTGGTTCAGCTACCTCCGCTCGAAAGTCTTCGGGGCTAAAATTGCCAAATCTCCCAGTTTTTTTGTTGACATAATCGTGTCAAGAAGATGGTAAAACAAACCCATATAACAAAATCTACTTCTTAGTAAAATGCTGTGTCTAGCAATAATGCTACCCATCAAGCCCACGCCTCCCACGTGACGGTTGTATTCGGCTACCACAAATGGTCGTTCAAACGATACATGGACCTTGTTTATTTTATCATATCGTTGAACGTTTGATGTAGGGTTTTTAACAGCAAAATTTGACGCCAGTGAAACAATTTTTTTGTCTTTCCAAGCAGTTGTTGGAATCGGAATCCCATTGTGATCGCCAACAAACTTAACTGAAGTATCCCTTGGCTGCTTTTTGAAAAAGGATTCGTCAGGAAGCTTACAATTCGGAACCCTATTTCTTCTCACTGTTCAAAGACTATGAATGCCTCTCCTAGTCAAAAATTCGATAAGCGGCATGGAGGTATAATAGTTGTCGAACTAAAGCCTGTAGTTGTAATTGTTTGGTATTTGCCTCGCTAAACGCATAACTAGATTTGAGGCAGCATATAATATTTTCTTGACCACTATAAATCTCGAACCTGTAGCCAAAACCACTAGCCCCGCACAAAATAAATAGTTTGAAGCCCCATTTATGAGGATTAGCCGGCATGTATTGTTTTAGAATACTTCGAGCCTTGGTTGAGCACATCTGCTCATCTACAGCCTAGTATTTTTCCAGGGCCACTTTTGAAAAACAATCATTGAAACTTTCAATTAGTGGTCTTACCTTATAAAGCCCTTCCGGGCTGGGTGTAGGGCAACATTTTGGAATTGTCGTTGAAATGCAAATTTGGTCGCGAACGCTCAAATTTTTTTAGTGGCCTAGTGTCTTTAATTGTCGGTAGTCTCATTTTATCGGACCAGTAACTTCTAACATTCAAAATCCATATAATAGATGTGTATGAAACTATTCCAACAAATTGACGAATATCGGTACTGTACATATATGATGGTTTGATCGCGCATAAAATCAACAATTTCTTCAGTGAAAAAAAAACTGGTATGGCGTTTCCAATTCCAGGAGTTCATTTGGAAGATCCTCGTTGCCTAAAAAGTTAAGTTGATCTGGATTTAGCTTTTTTTTTCTTCCATATAACATTAGCTTTTGCTGGCTTCGTCTCTGCAGCTCTTGAAATTTCTCGAGAAGTAGACGCCTGAGGTTGGGGAGATAAGATAGTAGGCTGAGGCAAAGTTTCTGGTGGTGGTGGATTGTCCGATTCGTTCCCCGATGAGCATTTTTCCTGGGGGACAAATGTAGGATCCTCATCACATTCATCGGACGGAAAATCAAGTTCGTCTTCACTTCTACACCATGAATTGATTATTTGCTGAAGCTGTTGGTCACTTAGAACATTTTTTCGATATGGGCGCATTGTTGCAGATGTGCAACAATATGGCTTTTGCTAACTACGACTTTTCTATGCTCAAAAACAAAACAAAAGTTCAAATTTCCCGCAGAATATAAACTTACATTGAAAATCAAACAACTTTTATTGAAAAAAACTAGTTTTATAATAATTTCCCAAAAATAATGAAATGAGCCCAAACACAAATGTGGACTTTATGCAAAATTTGAACTTTGACTGATGATAACGAAGAACAAATGTCAAATAGAGAACTAGAGACAAGATCGGGCTTAGAAAAGGTATGTTAAGTTCCTGCAACATTGCTCTGATTTGGAAAAAATGGGAGTATACAATTCTTATACCGTTAAATAGGGAATGCTGCAGATCTGCAACGAAGGGTTAAACATTAAAATGTTTCAAATGTTTCAATAATGTTGTTTTTTAAAAATACGCGTGTAGCCGTGTCTATCATGGGTTACCCGTATTTTTAAGACGTACCCGTGTACCCGTGTCTATGGTGCCGTGTAACACAACAACACAAGGCATGTGTACACGTGTAATTGAATACACGCCAAACATCTGGAGCTCTAGTACATATACATAATTTTACCACGTGAATGCTAAAAGGTATTTACCATTGTTACCCTGTTTTATACATATATACTTGGACTAAATATGAATATAAATGGTACAAATAAACCGTGGAATAAGAATTTATTTTTTAAATGAAAAGACCGTTTAAGGTATCAAGGACATTTTTATATTATATATAAGTAATTAATACCATTAGTTATAAAATATAACATCATTCGAATGTCCTTTACGGCACCACTTTCATGAATAGATGTCCTGGGCCAGATAATTTTGTTTTATATTCAAAATTAATTTTATTGTACCAAATATTGTTCGGCCACCTTCTGCTATTTTCAGCTAATTTTCATATGCATTTTTTGAAGCCAAATTTACGCTAGCTAGAGAGTGTGGCAGAGATCGGAACAAATGATAATATGACACTGCTGTGTCAGGACTGTGTGTTAGACGCCTCAAAACTTCCCAGCCAAGGTGTTTAAATTTTTGCTGAGTCATTAAACCTGTGTGTGGTCTGACGTTGTCATGATGAAACGCAACACTTTCTTGTTGATGAATTCTGGCCTTTTTCTCAATTGCTTGGTTCAACCGCATTAATTGGTGGCAGTAGGCATTCGAATCAATGGTTTGGCCAGGCAGTAGTAGCTCATGATAAATTCTACCCTTCAAACCCCTCCAAACACACAGCATCACCTTCCTTGCCGTCAATCCTGGCCTTGCTACCGTTTGTGGAGTTTCATCCTCTTTCTTCGAACAAGACCACTTTCACACAACATTGCTGTATGTGACCGATTTTTCATCACCCATAACCATTCGCTTCAAAAATGGCTCGATTTCGTTCAGCAATTCGCATATAGAAATTCGGTGACTGAACTTATTTTTGTAACCAGCTCGTTCCAAATAGCTTAGAACTGTTTTCTGGTCGATCTCAAGTTTGGTAACGATACCATGACTGCTTATGTGTCGGTTATGCTAAAATTTTTCTATATTTCCATCTACTTTTTCGGTACTTTTTCCCCAACTTAATACAATCCGACCGATATTCCATCAATTTCACAGGTCGGCCTATCTCGACAAAAAATCAACAATTGAAATGCATCACCTCGGAGATACAGAGATTTTAAGTAAAGCCTGACGCTCCCCTGTTTTGACTCCTATTGAGTAATTGAAAATAACATCTTTCTAATTATGCGTGTATAGTAATTATGAGTACTTTAATTGTTTCTAAGTAAATGTTGCCCTAAAATTAAGGTGTCAAAAGTTAATGTTATTCTTCATTCAAGTGGTTTGTTATCCTTTTTAAACTTTGAAACGTATATCTAGTATTTACAAACAAAAAAGACTTCAGGTCATTTCATCTCTAGTCAGTAGTTTTCAAAATACGACCTACGATACGAATCAGATAAAATATTAAATTAACAATTCTTAAAAATTGTAGGAAAAAAAATACAAATATTGGTTACACGCCAGAGCGCGGCTTTGAAAGGCTCGAACAATCTCCATTCTTTGAAATTCTTCTCAGACTTTCGCAGCTGCCTCGTCAATCCTATGGTTCAAGTCATACAATACTGTTATTTCTGATGAACAAATAATGTGCTCCATCCGTTCCCATAAATAAAAGTTCATTGAGATCAAGTCTGGAGACTCTGGAGGCCACGCATTCCGGAGGTTCATCCCGCCATATCTACCAATTTTCATACACGTGATCTAACTACGCCATCTCGCTGGTACGCAATGGCTGTTCTTTGTTGCAGTGTTATATCACCTAATATTTTTCGTAATTTGTTTCGCAAATATTCCAGGTAGGGATTCGGATTAAGCCTTAGAGGAAGCCGATAGGGTCCGATCAGCTTATTACGCCGTATGCCTGCACACACATTGACTCTGAACTTATTCTGAAAAGCTATCTGTTTTATGGAATGGGAGTTGCTTTCAAATTGTGGAAATTAGCGATTCCATCAGCGGTGAATTGGGACTGATCCGTCCATAGAATCCGGCCAATAAATTAAAAATAAATAAAAAAGTGCAGAATTCCAAACGCTTGTTTTAGTTCTCGGGTTCTAACTCCTGTATGGTTTCTGACGTAGTATAAAACGTCTTCGTTACTGCGAGCGCCTTCTGCTAAAGCAGGATGTGAGTGTCTCGACTTTTAAGTGCATTGTGGTGGAGCTTGCCAAACTTCACCACAATGCAATACCTGTTCCAATCCGGAATTAAATTTCATTTGGTTAAAATCCAATCTCCACAAGCAAAATATCCACAAAATATATATTATACATATATATCCCAAAAGAACCCTATGGCAATATGGGAAAACCAATTGGAACGAATTTAACAGTTAAAGAAATATTTGTTCGGTCCAACAAGACCAACCCGACAGAAAAGAACTGAGAAGAGTTCAAACGAACCACTTTCAACGTCTTTTTTTAGCGTCTGAAATTTCAATATGACCAAAAACTGCGGCAAAAAATACTATTTACAATGTCCCAATGGTAGCAAAACTTTTTAGTGGTTGGTCAAAAACATCAGAAATTCTGCCTCATCCTCCATCCCATTGCTTATTTATAGTGGCATTACAGCTGTCAGTTCTTTGGAAAAGGCAATCTGATTGCTACATACTTTGCGGTCAACTCATCACTTCCAGATTCTTTGCCCCATCCGTAATGGGACGAATCCACTTACACACTCGTGTAAGTAAGTTTTTTCATCGATCCTACTCTTTAGGACTCTTTCCGAGCAGATTGAAAACAGCATTTATCTAGCCCGTCCCGAAAAAAGGCGAATCTTCTTCTCTCTCAGACCCATCGCACTTAGGTCCCTTTTTCCAAGTTCATGGAAACGCTAATAAGCCGTCAGCTCATGAAATATTTCGGAACACGAAAACTTTTATAAGACCGGCAGTACGGTTTTCTTAGCAACAGTTCCACATATAATTTGATGGCATGGCATGAAATTACCTTCGGAACATTAAATTCAGTTGTCTGGGATGGTTTCGAATCATAAAATAAATGCTGGTATGCCCCAGGGCTCCACTTTGTATCAGATACTCTTTTTAATCTTCATCAGTGACCTCTTGTCTGCTACTGCTAATCAAGTATATATATTCCTTCGCTGACGACAGTACTCTCTGCTTTTGATATTCGTTTCCGGTCTCACCTCTCTGTTCTTCGGCTGTAGAACGGGAACAGCAGCGTATCCAGAGCACATTAAATTTTGATATAAAAAGCATAACAAAATGGGGAATGCAATGCTGTCGTTAAAGTGAAATTTAAACATCCAGCTATTATCCATGAATGGCCCTTACATCGTGGAAACCAAAAAACTTTCCGTTCTCGGTATGTGTGTCAATAAGAACCTACCTTGGGATGACCACATACTTGACGTCGTCAAAAATGCTGCGAAATCTCTAGGTTTCTTAAAGCGACGTAAGAAATACTCGTATTTCACCCAATAAGGCCGCAATATATAAGGCATTCATCCCCCGAAAATTGGAGAACAATGCACACATCTGACCAGTTTTTTTTTTTTTTAAATAGCTAAACGCTTAAGTGGTAATGGATCAACGCCTAAAAAATCTCTGCATCTGTAAGATAGGATTCAAAATCATGCGATGAAACCCATAGGCGATGCTAATATCACTCAATCAATTGACACCCTCGAACACCGACGTAATGTCTCGCGTTTCATTTTGTGCTATCGCTTTTCCACCACCAGTACTCCATAGAAATCGCCAGTAGCATTCTGCGCCTTCAAACGTTCATCAGTATACCCTTAAGCCCACTCTCGGACGTACTCTAAAATATTGTGATTCGTAAATAAGCCGTGATCCCGTTGGGCTCTCTATTTCGTAGTCAATATAATTTGGAAACATTTAAGACCAACGTACGAGTACATCGGTATCTCTCTTTTCTTCCACCCTAAGTTTCCTTCGCCCGCGCTGTGTGCAAACTATTTAAGGGTACCAAAAAGCCCTTGAGCGAGTGCTAATTACAAAAAAAAAAAAAGTTTAACCAGCTAAATATATTTGTTTAGAAGTGTTTCTCATCTACAACGTATCACCGTGCTGGACAGTTGGTGATTTAGTTGATTCCGTTGACTCTTCAGTTTCATTCACAGCACAATCTAGTTGAGATGATTACCCATCTGTGAAGTTGTCTATTACAACTTAGAAGGAAAGTAATCCAATAGTGTTCCGAACACGACTCATATTTGTTAGCTATTAAGGAGAAGGGCTAATTCGGATCTGTTGTTATAATTCACAAATTTCGAAATTTCTTTGAGTGGGTAAGGCCACTTAGATCATTCTAGTATTTGACTGTGTCTTACCTCGTGTTCTTTTTCCTGTTTTAAGTCATTATACCTAAAGCCAAGGCCTGAACAGAATCCGACAAATGGACTTTCTGCGCCTTCCTTGGGCTGGGGTCCGCCTTTTCTTTGCCATAATGACCCTTGTGCCTTGGTATCCATATTAGTGGATTTTGTTCAAGGTGGCGAGATTGTTGACTACTTCATAACGCTCTAAGCGGGTCTTTGATGAGTACGAGTACGAGACCAACGTATGTACTACATTGGTATCTAACTTGTCTTCCTTCCTAAGCTTCCTACATCCACGCCGCGTGCAAACATTTTCAGGGCTACCAAAACCCTTAATATTCGAAGACTCTGCAGGCCGAAGCATAGGCGCCGATTCGTTATACATGGCCTAGCCATCTCTGACGACTGATGCGCAGTTTTCTGACCACGTCCATGTTATTGTACTCGTACAACTCGTATAGTTCGTCGCTGAATCTTCTCCTCCAGAGAACGTCAATAAAGAAAAATCTTAAATTTAAGTGACAAAGCACTTGGGATAGTCATAACTTTTTATATTTATAATAACTTTTCTGAATAGTAAAGATTAACTCCATTAAACGACAAAATTTTTTTGGCCATTGAATAATAAGTATTTTATTTCAGGAGCCATTTTGATGAACTCCATACTCTAATGTAAATCGTTTCAATAACACAATTTAAATGCACTAGCAAGCGTTGAATGATAATGCTAAATTTTTTAGTGCTGGTTTACCAGAATTAAAGTAAAATAAATTAGTCAGTCACAGCCTAATTGCAGCAGGATCAAGTACTTGTGAAGTGAAATTAATAAAGTGTAATTGGGTTTATTTTAACTTCTACTGTATACTTTACCAATATTACACGGACTACATATTTTGTTGGCCTTTTCACAACATTACTCCCAGATCGTATTTAGGTTTGAATTATTATAAAGAAATAAATATTATACCGTTATAATCAAGATAAGTAAGACTAATAACAATGGAAAACAGTGAATCATGTGTTGGTTCTTCAATACGATTTATCAGCTTAAAGTCTTGCTCAAGAAGACGTTTATTGTTTTCCTCGGATTCGTCTGATTGTACAATAATAGTACAAATATCTCAACAAACACATTGATTGGGAGGAAAAGAAGCCGTAATCCTGATAATTGAGCACGATATTTACAAAAGCATGAAAGAACAAAAGGTTTGGCATACAGGAATAGAGGAGGAAATTTAGCACCTGCAAAAACATTTATCGATATAATATGCAGATGCCGTCAAAAGTGCAACCAAAAAATTCTTTCGGATGAGAGAAAGGCTGCCATGAAGGCATTTTATAGTTTACATAGTCAACTTGACCAAAATTTTTTTTAAAAGGTTGTATTAAAGTTAAACAAATAAAAAGAAGGCGTCCCACGAATAAAACTAAAAAACGAAGATCACATTCTTTTACTTTCGAAGAGACAGACATGATATTCCCGTTTGCAAAAAATATTTTAGGGACACTTATCAGGTGAGTGACGGGCGGATATACAAATGTTGTTCTAAAGAAAAAGTTACGTCTTTGGTTGATCAGCACAAAGGCCGTGTTGCAAGCAATAAAAGAGATGACACAAATCAAACATATAAAGTTATTTCCAGCCTACAGTAGTCAATACACAAGAGCTCATAATCAAAAATGACAATATTTAAATCCTGACTTAAATATTAAGAATATATACGTCACACAAAGTGAAAAGGAAAATATAGTACCAGTGAAAGAAAAATATTACTATAATGTGTTCTCTACAAAATTTAATTTACATTTTGAACAACCATCAAAGGATACGTGTCAAACTTGTGACGTTTTGCAAATAAAAATTCAATCTGTAGACGGTGAGGGAATAAAGACGGCAGAACTTGAAAAGGAAACTCACTTAGAAGAGGCAGAACGGGCTCGCAGTTAAATGGCTGCCCATCGAATGACAGCATCAGAAAAAAATTTCTTATTTTCTTTCGACTTAGAAAAAGCTTTAGCCTTTCCTAAACTGACCACATCTGTAGCTTATTATAAGCGAAATTTTTATGTTTATATAATAATTTCAGATGTCATGAATTCAGTAAAAATATAAGCCACATGTTTGTTTGGCCAGAAACTGAAGGATCTCGTGGGTCTCAAGAAATTTCATCGTGTCTAGTAAAGCACATAAAAACGTATGCTGCAAACTTTGAAATAATAATAACATATTCAGATTCGTGTACCGGGCAAAATAGAAATATTAAAACTGCTTTCAGTTTATTGAAACTTGTTCAAAGTACGGAAGTAAGAGCTGAGTCAATTGAAATGAAATTTTTGGTAAGTGGACATAGCTATTTGCCTAATGACTAAGATTTTGCCATTATTGAGTCACATGCGAAAAAAAATTCAAAACATTTTTTCACCAGATGATTGGTTCAATATAATCAAAACATGCAAAAAGAAAGCACCATTTAATCTAATCCAAATGACCCACCAAGATTTTTTTTCAACAAAACCTTTAGAAAAAGCAATCATTAACAGAAAAACAACCGTTACAGGGATTCCAGTAAAGTGGCTTAAAATACGCTGCATAAAGTTAGAAAGGTCCCAACCCCATCTCATACAATTCAAATATGACCACAATGAAGATTCAGAATTTAACGAAATTAACATTAGGAAATCTGTAGCAGGTAGGCCACAAAGTGTGGAAAATATAGATCAGCCTTTATTATATCCTGAAGGTAGAACTGTGACAAGGGAAAAAAGGAGAGACATGATGGACCTGCTAAAATTCATTCCTCCTGTTAACCATGATTACTTTAAAAACTTGACAACAAATCGAAATGACGAGTCCTTACATATAGTACAGCTGATGAAGAAGGCATTATTTATACTGCTGATAAATTAATCACAAATAATATATTATAACAGCACTGTCAACACTCATTTTTATGGAAAATTTGTAATAAAAATATATAATAACTAACTTTTTCTGTAATAAAAAACTTAAAAATTTAAATACTTAATTTAACTTTATTATTTTTTTCAGTTGCCAAATCGATTAACTCCACCAGTCACATAAAAATTGTAACATTACTGACAATTATTTTTTTGGCTATTCTTTCTTATTAATTTTATATACCATTAGATGAGAGCTATATCTGTATTTATGTATTCTACAATATATATTTGAATTTATATTATAAAGGGAATTTTAAAAAAACAATTTACATTATTTCATCGCATTTCTCAGCTTTTTGTTTTATGGAGTTAGTCGATTTGTGCACTGAGCGGCTCATATCTGTCTTATCTTCACTGTCTAGTGGCAAATTTATCATGTTTGCAATATTACTAGCATTTACTTTTTTTCCAACCCTCCATCAATATGTATACAGGGTGTCCCATAATTCGTCAAGGATAATATGGGAAATGATTCTTGGGTTCATTGTGAGAAAAAAATTGTTTTACAGTAAGGGTCTACCTGTATTAGTCGCTCATCTAAAATTTTATAAAATACAATTCATCGTTTACAAAATAAAAACTACTCGTAACACAGCATAGAAAATAACATTTGGTTACGTGCTTCTGCAATAGAAAGGTTAAAACAAAAAGTACACAGTATTGCAAGATGTCGCACATGTGCGACACGCATTAATTATCTATAAATATAAACCAGAAGTACCAAACTTTTATAATTGTAGTAAAATAACATTCTACATACCTTTATGAACCACGAAACAGTTTTTTGATTGAAAAAAATAATAATAATTCAAAAAAATAAAATAATCACAACACTACAAAAATCTAAAAATCACGTTCACAATAGAAATTAAGTAACAGGTGTCTCTCACAATAAGTAAGCTGTTATCAAATTGTAAATATTTGACAAGATATAATGTTGACAGTGTATAGCGGCCATGTTAGAGAAGATGTTATAGTATTAATTAATGTTGGGCAAACCATAATGGAAAAGTACAGTCTTGAGCAACGAGTACAAATTATTAAACTTTACTATCAAAATGAGTGCTCAGTTCGAGCTACGTACGTTCCACACGTCGAGCATTTATTGACTGGGCTCTGAAGCAGCTGGAAATGAACTCCAATTTCGGACGGAAAATCATCGTAAGCGACGAGTTCCATTTTTGGATGAATTGCTATGTCAACAACCAAAGTTGTCACATTTGGGAAGACAGAAATTCACATGATACTCATCAGTTTCAAATGCAACTAGAAAAAGCCACTGTTTGGTGTGGATTTTGATCCGGCGGCGGAGTCATTCAATTGTACTCCTTCCAAACCGCAAAATACTTCTTCCAAAATGAAAATAGTACCGTCATAACTGGCGAGAGGTACAGGTGGATGACAGCCAATTTTGTGTGGCCTAATTGGAAGACATGGATCTTATTGACATGTGGTTCCAACAAGACGCCAAGCACTGACGCCAAGCGCATGAAACAATAGATCTTCTGTAAATTCGAAGGCATGGATAGAAGGATTAGACTTTTTCTTGTGGGGCTACGTTAAATCATGCGTCTATACCAATAAATCGCAGACTACTAATGCCCTAAAAGTCAACATAACCAATGTAACCAATAATATCGAGCCCGATTTGTGCAGTCACCGAAAATTGGACCTTTCGGATACGTAATGTAATCAATTTTTAATTTTAATTTTGGTGGGGGCTGAGGCCCCATTTATTGGCTTAATGCAAGCTTAATCTAACTTAAAAACTAACGGAAAGACTTTAGAGCTAGGGACCAAGGAAGTGATGGAGGAGATCTTGTTTGAGACGAGGAGTGATCAGGTAGAAATCAAAAAGGGAGAGATTTGAGTGGACCTTTCGGAGCATTCGGAAGATTGGTTCGTTGGAGCCATAAGAGGTGCGGTGTGCCGGTAGATAGAAGAGACGAGAACAATGTAGATTGCGGGGGTTGGTATTTAAGGAAATGGAGTTCAAAATGGATGCACAGTCGATGGAACCTGAGAGAAGTCGATGAATGAAAAGAATGTGAGCAGTATTCCTACGTTCTTCTAACGAATTCATATTTAGAAGTTTGAGGCGGTCCTGCTAGGGAGGTAAGATTAAAGGGTTATTCCACGGCAGACCACGGAGAGGAAATCGGAGGAATCGACGTTGAATATCCTCGATTCGGGAAACATGAACCCGGCGAAAGGGGGACCAAGCTTGACTGGCATACTCAAGCAGGGGGCAAATAAAGGTAATATAGAGAGATCTGGTTACATACGGGTTGGAAAATTCCTTGGACCATCGTTTAATAAAGCCAAGTGATGTGTTGGCTTTGAGGATCATCTTATTGATATGCGAATGGTAATTAAGCTCACAGTCGAATAATATGCCAAGGTCTTGAAAAGACTGAACCAGAGGAATTGGTTGACCATGGAGAAAATAAAGTCGGGGAGGAGACGGGTTGCATTTACGTGAGATGGTTATAGATTGACATTTTGCTATATTAAGTTCTAGGCAGTTTTTGAGGCACCAGATTGAAAACCGATCAAAGTCTTCTTGAAGAAGGACAGGGTCATGGGGAGAGGAAATACGAGTAGTTTTAAAGATTTTTTTGTCGTCATCATAAAGGGAGAGGGAGGAGTGTTTAATGACTCTCTCAGCATTGGTAATAGTAAGAATGAAGAGGAGAGGACCAAGATGACTGCCTTGTGGAACTCCAGATGAGACCAGGAATGGAACAGAAAGGGCGGATCTAAACCGATCACTATAATATCGGTTTACCAGGTAAGAAGAAATCCATTTTAATAAGAGAGGCTCAAAGCCGAGAGCAGACAATTTGAAGGGGATCAATTGATGAGATATCTTATCAAACGCTTTAGTGAAATCAGTTGTGATAACATCGATTTCTTTGCCATTTTCTAAGGCTGAGAGAGCAAAAGACACGAATTCTACTAGGTTTGTGGTAGTTGATCTACCATATTGTCGGGGCGAAATAAAAGGCTTGCATTTGAAGCTTAAGGCTTCGGATAAAATGCTTTAAAAGAGTTTGGGTATATGAGAGAGTTTAGCAATGGGATGGTAATTGGTAACTTCATGCTTAGATCCCTTTTTGTGTATCGGGATTATAAAAGAGGTCTTCCAAATCTGGGGAAATTCTCCCTGTGTATGAGATAGACGAAAAAGGTAGGAAAGGGGTAGAGACAGGTTGGAAGAGCATTTTTTAAGAAACACGGCGGGCAGTCCGTTTGGGCCAGGTACAAATTCATCTTTAAGATTTAGTAACTTTTCGTCAATAACTGCAGGATCAAAATTTTGAGTGAGAAAGAGACCAATGGAGAAATTTGGTAGATCATTGAAGTAAGAGGGATCTGGTACGAAGGAGTTTTTTGTAAATGGTTGTTTGAAAAATGTAGCAAAAAAGTTGGCGATGGTAGGAGGATCACTTGAAGATTTGGTTTCGAAAGCGAGGGAGGAAGGATAACCATCAGTCTTACTTTTGCAATTGACAAATTGAAAAAAGGACTTGGGGTCATTTACGAGTATGAGATTGGTTTGCGCACTATTCAGGTAGCGTTGATAGAGAGAGTTATAGAGTTCAGTGAAATGAAGATATACTATGTATATACCTAAATAATTTGAATAGTCGGAAGAAGAGTGGGTTCGAAGGAATACAGCCCATAACTTGTTTCATTTGTTTCGTAGAGAGCGGAGTCTACGATTATACCACGGGGAGGATGTAGAAGAAGTTTTATGGCAGGAATATGTCACATAAAGGGAGATGGATTTGAATATTTCTCTGGAGAGGGCAGCGACCAGAGATAGATTGGTAAACTCGAAAGAAGCCCTGCTTAGATAGGTATGGAAATTAACAATGTGATAATTGTAAGAAAATAGAACTGCGGGGGGAGGCGACTCGAGGGGAGAGTTGTGGAAAAATGAGAGAAGAAGTGGAGGATGAAAGTTATCAATAGTTGAAAGAGATAGTTGACAACATGATACTGAGGAGTTGATGGGATCAGTTGTGAAGATAAGGTCTAATTGCCTTCCCATATAGTTGGAAATGCCACTGACTTGGCATAACTAGAATCTGTTAACCGATCTAAGAAGAGGCATTCTTTAGTAGAAATAGGATTGGATGCGATGAGAAAAGATAGGTCTTCAAAAGGAGTCCACTTCAGCTGAGGCATATTAAAATCGCCGAAGATAATAATATCATCAAGCGAGTCTGGTAAGTCGATTAAATTGTCAATTGCTGCAATAGCAAGTTGATAGGATTCGATAGGTTGCGCCGGAAGAATGTAACAACACATAATATACAAGCATCTACGAGTAAGTTTTATTTTAACTGACACAAAGTCGAGCTTGGGAGAAGATGAAGTTGCAACGAGAGAGGAGTCCAAGCTGTTATGAATCCCCTCGACAAGGGGATTCAATCAAGGGGGATATGCGATCACCGTCCCGAAAAACATTAAAAGAAAAAGGAAACAACTCCTGGTTTTTTATGTTGGGAATAAGATTAGTTTCAGTTAGAGCTTATCAGAATCAGTTTCGGTCAGAGCGATCAAATGGAAGAGCATGAGATTGGTGCAAAACGACGTGGGTTTAAGAACGCAGTCCTCTTACGTTCTGGTAATAGAAGGTGAGAGGGAGGTTTTTGCATGACTTTTTGGGGTCTATAAAATTTATCGTGGCCAAGTCGACTACGTTGGAGGTGTGAGACTCTTTTAGAGTGTATGTTACATAGTGGCAAAGAGCGGCAAGATCGTCTCCAACTTTTTGGGGGGGCGTATTGAAAATCTCGTGATACTTTATATAAAGTTTCCTGAGACTGGTAACGTCGATAGGGAGGCCTTCCTGCTGGATAGAAACCATGACGCTTGTGTTTGTTTTACCCTCGCAGCACACCGAGTCGGATTTATCGTGCAGATAAGCGAGATATAGACGTGTATTCTCATATTGTATATCTTTTTATCTCTAAGTCTAGAGAGCGCATAGCGACATTCGATGGTATCGCTTGCTGCGTTAATTTAACAGTGATTGGCGAAAGGGGGTCAATAGAAGAGGGAGTGTTTAATGAGTTGGGTTTAAAATGTGAGAACTGATGAAATTAGGATACTTAGCTCTAGTTCTGAGGTCGAAATTAGGGAAACGCGTGTGTGTTAGGGTTTGAGTGGTGGGAATTTGAGTTGTAGGGGTTAAGTCGAAAGAAACACGTTGACATTGGGGCTTGATTTTGGGTGGAATAGGGGGAGTTGGAGTATGGGTAGGACGCTTAAAAGTAAGAAAAATTTTAGTTTTAACACTCCAATTGGAGCTGGGTTTGTGGGTAGGGAGAGGAGGTGGGTCTTGGCAAATTAGATTTAGTTTCTAACTTATTTGTTGGTTTAGGTATGACAGACTGCTTGACTTTACGAGGGCGGGTCAATAAGTCCGTGAATTTTTGAATTTCTGACCTCTTTACTGAAACAGCAACACTGCTTCTGTCAACAGGCATTTGTCAGTTGACTCCTGTCAAAATTTAAACTTGCTGCGTCAGTTAGTTTGTGTTTGACAGCTATTTTTATCAGACTACTCACTAATTTGAGGAGAAAATGGAAA
This sequence comes from Volucella zonaria, assembly GCA_963966105.1. Taxonomy (NCBI): domain Eukaryota; kingdom Metazoa; phylum Arthropoda; class Insecta; order Diptera; family Syrphidae; genus Volucella; species Volucella zonaria. The sequence continues at coordinate 85,977,716 of OZ014530.1, read as the reverse complement.
AAAGTGAATTTCGTGTGCTTATTAAGCATTATTTCTTGCGAAAAAAAAACCATTACCGAGACCAAGGCTAAGCTTGATAAATACTATGGGGACTCTGCACCATCGATTTCAATGGTAAAAAAGTGGTTTACTGAATTTCGTTGTGGCCGTACAAGCACTGATGATGCCGAACGTCCTGGACGCCCAGTTGAGGTCTCTACACCCGAAACAATCGAAAAAATTCACGATATGGTGTTGGCCGACCGAAGATTGAAAGTGCGAGAGATTGTGGAAGCCGTAGGGATCTCGCATGGCTCAGTGGTTTCAATTTTGAATGATCACTTGGGCATGAGAAAGCTTTCCGCAAGATGGGTGCCGCGTTTGCTCACAGTCGACCACAAACGCAATCGTGTAACAACATCACAGGAAGGTTTGGCGTTGTTTAATCGCAATATGGAGGAGTTTTTGCGCCGTTTTGTAACCGTGGACGAAACATGGATCCATCACAACACACCAGGGAACAAACAACAGTCAAAACAGTGGGTTTCTAAGGGTGAATCGGCGCCAAAGAAGGCCAAGGTGGGTTTGTCAGCCAATAAAGTTATGGCGACTGTTTTTTGGGATGCACGCGGGATAATCCACATTGACTACCTTCAAAAGGGAAGAACAATCAATGGGGAATATTATGCCAACTTATTGGACCGATTCAATGACGATTTGAAAAAAAAACGACCTCATAGACCTATAGGCCAAGAAATGCAAGGGTGCACACATGTGCAGTTGCCATGGCAAAAATCCATGAATTGGGCTATGAATTGCTCCCTCATCCACCCTATTATCCAGATTTGGCTCCGAGCGACTACTTCTTGTTCCCAAACCTGAAGAAATGGCTTGGTGGAAAAAGATTTGACTCCAATGATGAAGTCATCTCGCAAACAAAGGCCTATTTTGAGGACCTCGACAAATCATTTTTTTTGGAAGGGATAAAAAAATTGGAGAAGCGTTGGACAAAGTGTATAGAGCTCAAGGGAGACTACGTTGAAAAATAAAATTATTTTTTTATCAAAAAATCTGTGTTTTAATCGAAAAGTCACGGACTTATTGACCCGCCCTCGTATCTTGCTTCTTGGTCGTATTTTCCAACCATTTGCAGACACGCATCTTTCCAAGTTTGAAATTGTTGCTGGCTAGATTATGAAATAACCATTCGTATTTGGCTGGAATATTGAGCTTGAAGCTGCACTTGCTTCTGTGGTGAGATGTTGGAAGCAAATTGCAGTGTCTAATGGTAATGCCATATTTTTTTTCGAAGAAGTTCGAGATCCAATCAACATCAGCGTTTGATGTGACCAATTGATTCTTCGAAGCAAGCTTATCAAGTCTACGTTGCCATTCGGAAAGTGTCCAAGTTGAATTAAAATGATTGATAAGCTTCCGTGGGGCAGCGATTGGAGGAGCTGACATAGACGTGTTCTCTGTTGTAAAGTTTGAAGAAACTTCGCAGGAATCAGTGGGTTGAACCGTCCGCAGATGACTTGAATGTGGGGGTGAGCGTGAATCCACTTCAGGTTCCATTAATTCGGCCATGAGCGATATATTATAGGGAACATTCTGGTAAGGCTGCGGGAAGTTTGGTGTATCAACAATTTTGCTGTTTATTGTGGCGATATGGTGTTCAATATCGCATACGAGGGATCGAGTCGCAGTAAGTTCTTCACCGACATCGTTCGCTTTATCGAAGATAACTTCGAGCAAGGAATCAAATTGTTTAGGAGAGAGTTGTTTGTGTGACGAGGACTGGAAATGAATGTCTATGTCGTCACGCAGCGAGCTTATCAACTCGCAGGTTTTTTGGTTGGAGATAACCTGCGGAGTTTCTTCATTCCTGGATCTCCCGGAGTCTAACTCGATTAGACCAGCAATTTGTTTATCCATGTGCTTTACTTTTGATTTTATTAAATCGGCTGAGTTCTGCACTGAGTTACGTAACTCTTCAACACTTTTAACACTGCTTTCAATGACCGAAATTTTATCTGTAATCTTTTTGGAGAGTGCGTCGTGGTAGGAGTCATTTGAATTTTATTGCCAAAAGCACGTGCGAAAGTGAGATACTCTTACACTCATCACAGAAGAAAGGTAGGTTATCGGAGAATTCTTAATTATTTTGTTTAAGAATGTTCTTATTTCTTTTGTTTAACCCGACACAAACGGCATGAAAGGCGTTCCCACAAATGCCCTTGCAAGCTACCCAGTCAGCATTGTTGTCATCGATTACACAATTGGCAATTCCGCAAGACATATTTAAATTGGTTGTGTAGGTCAGTGATGGTATAAATATAGGTCGAGTTATTTATCTACAATAAAAAGATAGGGGCTTTTATTTGCACTGAAATCTGGAAGTACACAAAAAAAATTAATGAATTCGAGCACTGGGGGTTATTAACCGGAAAATGCAATTTGACGAATTTTAGAACTGAAAATTAAACAGGTGAATATGGAGAACAAGAAAAACACGTCTAACTGGTTTGAGTAACTGTTTCAAATATACACAACTTGTTTTATTTAAATTTAAAGTTGAAAGTCATTGAAGATCGAAAGTGATTTCTTTTTTTAAAACATAATACATATTCGGAAAAATATCTTATTAACCACTATTTTTGCAACTTTAAAACGTCTTTGAAACGTAGTAATTACAAATAAAGAAAAGTCAGGTCATTTCATCTCAAGCCAGTAGTTTTCAAGATACAACTTAACTTATTGAGACAGGTAAAACATTAAATTAATCTTTTCTTATAAATTCTAGCAAAAGAAATACAAGTATATTGATTACGCATTTTTTTTTTTTTCATCAAACCATATCATTGCTTTGTATGTACGACAGAGCTCGTCTTTAAAAGGCTTTAACAATGTCCATTTTTTTTCAATTCGTCTCAGACTTTCGCAGCTGCCTTGTCAATACTATAGTTCAAGTCATTCAATGTTATTATTTCTGATGAGCAATTCGCGTAAATAAAAGTCCATTGCAGTCAAGTCCGGAGACCTTGGCGCCACACGCGATCTAATTACTAGCTAATTGCACGGCCATATTTTGCGAGGCCGCCATCTTCGATGTGTGTTCTTTGCTGCAGTGGTATATCACCTAATAGTTCTGATAGCTTGTTTCGCAAAAGTTTCGATCATAGAGTGGGAATTGCTTTCTGTCCTACATACCTGGACGTGTGGAAATTAGTGATTCCATCTCTGGCGAATTGGGATTCATCCGTCCATAGAAGTTATCTTGCGCAAAGTGCCTTTCCGAAATATAATTGCAGAATTCAATAAACGGGTACACATGTCAAAGTTGCAGAAACAAAAATAATTTTCGATCTTCAATAACTTCTGACACATTAATTTTAGGGCAATATTTACTCTGATGCAATTATTCAACGATATCCAATTTGTTGACATGCTGACCACCTTGATCAACCACCCAGAATAACCACCGTGTGGCGCTCCCATTGTTCCGATTTGAGTTCTGTTTTTTTGTTAAGTTGGTAAATCTATTGTTGACATTCCCTCTAAATCTTAGCGTCATAGCTTGACATTTGCAAAAGTTACGTAGCCAAGAGTACATCTACCTATATGTGTGCTGGCGATTTTTTACAGTTTTTGAAATGGATTTAAACTTGCAACAACGAACTTGTACTCGTATTAAATTTTGCGTAAAAAACGGATTTAATGGTGCGCGAACGTTGGAAATGTTGGAAAAGTGTTTTGGCAACGATTCTCTAAAGAAAACGGTCGTTTACCAGTGGCACGAGCGGTTCAAAAGTGGTCGTGAGTCAATCGAAGATGCAGGACGCAGTGGCAGACCATTGACATCGAAAACCGACGAAAACATTGATGAAGTAAAAGAAATGTTGGTCAATAACCGCAAATTAACCATAAGAGAGATAGCGGAGGACATGAACATTGCCTATGGATCCGTCCAAGACATTTTGGTTAATAATTTGGGTTTCCGTCGTGTAGCAGCAAAGTTGGTGTCAAAAGACCTCAATTTCATGCAAAAAAGAGAGGCTGAATCCGATCTCACATTCCTCAAAAGGATCATTACTGGAGACGAGACGTGGCAAGTGAATGGCGTTCACCAAATGAGACGAGACCAAAAAAAACACGCCGTTTTCAGTCAAAAAAGAAGGCGATGCTCACGGTTTTCTTGGATTACAACGGTGTAGTGCATCATGAATTTTTGCCAGAAGGCCAGATAGTAAAGAAAGAGTACTATTTGGGCGTTATGAAACCTTTGCATGAAGCAATTCGCCGAAAGAGACCAGAATTGTGGGCAGAAAACTCGTGGATTTTGCATGTAGATAACGCACCATCGCACAGTGCCATCATTTTTCGTAATTTTTTGACGAAAAATGCAACAAATACCATCCAACGTCCACCGATTTCACCTGATTTGGCTTAACTGTTCAATCGAGTTAACTGTTCCTCCGAGAGGAAGTAATGGAAAAATCGCGGAAAGCACTGATGGACATACCGCAAACCGAATATAAAAAATGTTTCGAGGATTGGATCAAGCGTTGGCATAAGTATGTCGCAGTCGATGGGGATTACTTTGAAGGGGACAATATAAGTACTAGGTATACAATATACTAGGTGAAAAGTAGGCTCCTTGACCGCCAGAATGCGCTGCTACTGCAAAAAAGGTTATGGTGCCTTGAAGTCCGTTCATATTTAGGCAGACATGCCAAATTTCAGTGCGATACTGTCTTTAGTTTTGTTTTGACAGCTGATTGTTGTTGACGTGTTTGGCATCATGCTGAGTATGGACAAAAACGATTTTCGTTCTCTCATAAAACATTATTTTTTGAGAGGCAAAACGGCGAAGGAAACAAAAGAAAAGTTGGATAAATATTATGGGGCTAATGCTCCATCAGATTATACCATCAAATATTGGTTTCGAGAGTTTCGTGGTGGCCGAAACTCCACTACCGATCAAGTCCGCAGCGGCATGCCCTCCGATTCGGTTACAGAGGACAATGTCAAAAAAATACATGAAATGGTGTTGGCTGACCGGTAAGTGAAGGTGCGCCAGCTAGTAGATACCACAAAGATTAGTACTGAGCGCACACGCCATATTTTGGGCAATATTCTGCATATGAAAAAGTTATCCTGCTGCTGGTTGCCACGCATGCTTACTCCTGACAAACAACAAGAGCATCGCAACCACGGCTAAAATCAATGACTTACGGCTCCAATTGCTGTCGCATCCATCGTATTCGCCCGATTTGGCTCCCTTGGACTATTATCTCTTCCCAAACCTCAATAAAAAATTCAGCTCACGCAAGGAAATCATCGACGCCACGGAGGAGTATTTTGCACACCTTCCGGAAAATTGCTTTTCGGACGGGATCAAGAAGTTGGAAAATCGCAGGAATAAGTGTATCAAACTATATTGAATAATATAAAAAACATTTAAATTTTTTAATTCCCAAGGAGGTTACTTTTCACCCCACCTAGTACATAGAATAAATTCCGGGAACTTTTTGATGGTATATATTCTTATAAGAGGATGATGCATATCTACAGACCATCACTGGGCGGTGTACCGTATCACTATGAAGAATTTTTACGCCTGGTAATTCAGAAACACGTTTACATATGGTTCCAACAGGAAGGAGTCAGAGGAGATACAGTAGGGGCGACAAATGGGATTCTTCGAGAGCTTTTCAGTGACCGGGTAATTTAAAAAAAAAAACTCAGATTTCGCTTGGGCTCTCCTCTCCAGAGGGATACGCCTGATTTCTTTTTGTATGGCCACTTGAACAAACCTAGAACAATTCAGGAGCTTAAATAAAATATTCGTGCTAAAATAATAAATTTGGAGTCGGAAATGCTGCTCAAGAAAAAGCCATTATTTGCCTGCAAGTAAACAGGGGTGCTATTTTCTTCATAAAGATAAAAATAAATTTAACAAATTATAAAAATTCTAATAAAAGATTAAAGTTACAAAAGTTATATATATTTTACATCAGTTAGTCAGAGTTAGCTCACTCTGTATCTACGAGTAATGCATTCAGTCTGAATTCCGATTGTTCTTTAAAAACATTCTGTGAATAAACCTTAACATGTTTATGCATTATTTAGGACAATGAGACTGACCGGAATTTTTAGATGCGTTGCCATATTCCACAAGATGTGCAGGCGAGCGAAAGTCTAGATTCCACTAAATTCTGCACATTTTCAAATTACCGAAAAATATAGTGATGGTGATTTAGTGTTCCATTGACTCCTCAGTTTTACAGCGGAGATGATTCCTAATCTGTGAAGATGTGTACAGAGTGACTTACTCGAACTATAACTTTTTAAAATGCTATATTTTTTTTATTTTTTGATAAATTTTATTGTGCCAAAGCAAAAAATGTTGGCAAATACATCAAATTTCAAATTGTATCAGTTGTTTTCAATATGTCCACCTTTGGCGCGAATAATGACCTTAAGACGGCCGAAGAAAGCATCGCACGCTGCACGCAAGTGCCTCTGCGGTATTTTCGCCCATTCACGGCGAAATGCTTGTTTGAGGTGGTCCACACTTTGGTATTTTTTAGTGCCAACCTTCGCCTTCAAAATACCCCTGACAGAGAAATCCAACAGATTTGCATCCGGAGAATTTGCAATTCATTGTGTCGAAGAAATGAAGTGTGGAACATTGTTTTTTAACCAATCTTGGTTGACGCGCGCTTTGTGAGACGGTGCCAAGTCTTGTTGAAATGTCCACGGTCTCCGACTGAAATGATTGTTTGCCCAAGGCTTCAATACTGCCTCTAAGACAGTTTCACGATATACGATCGCATTAATTTTGACGCCACGGTCCAAAAATACGATCGGAGAGCGACCATCAGCAGTTATAGCGGCCCAAGCCATCACCATCGGTGCTGCCTGCTTTCTGGTGGCCGTCCGAAGGTGTAAATTTTCGAAAGACCTCACTGGCAAGTAAACTCGGTCATTTTGCTTGCTGACATATTGCTCGATAACAAATGGCGACACATCGGAAAAAACCAATTTCGGCAACTCACCACTTGCGTGCAAGCGTAGCAACTCCTTCGCTGTTTGGACTCTAACTTTTTTCTGTTGCAGTGTAAGATCGTGTGCTTTGTGGAACTTCAATGGCTTGAGCCTAAGCTCATTTTTCAGTATGTGTTGCATCCGTTCCAACGTTGTGTTGAGCTCACGAGCCATTTTTCTTCCACTTCGACGCGGATTTCGCTCAATTCGAGCCTTCACTTTCCGAACCATTTCTGTCGATGTTGCTGTTTTTTCACGCTGCCAGTATCACGGTAACGAGCTATGGTTCGAGATACAAATGATTTATTCACGTTGAGGTGCTGGAGGGCTCTAACGATAGCTACTTGTGGTTTTCCAGACAAATATAAAGCAATCACACTATCACGTTTGAATTCCATCGCGTATAAAAATTTTTCAACACAACTGAGACGCAAATCGTTTAAAAGGCTTGTGAATAATAAAATTATCTGTCATGTGCCAAAATTTGAGCTCACTGTCATGAACGGTTTCGAAATTATAGCAGTCTGAAGTTGGCTGCAGTTCGAATCATTCAGGGTGTATTACAAGGAAAGTAATCCGTTAGTGCTTCAAACAAAACTCTTATTTGTTTCATATTAAGGAGAAGGGCGAATTCGAATTTAGGAATATTTTTGAGTGGTTAAGACTATGTAGATCGTATTTGACTGTGCATAGTTTTACCTCATGTTTTATTTCCTGTTTTAAGTCATTATCACTAAAGTCAAGGCTTGGGCAGGGTCCCGCAAATGAACTTTCTGTGCCTCTCTTGGCCTTATCCTTATGCTTTTGTACCAATACTGGTGAAAGTTTGTTCAAGGTAGCGAGATTGTTGCGTGCTTTATTACGCTCTAGGTGGATCTTTTATGTGTACACTCCGAAAGTATAGTTATTTTGACTCGTCTACTTAGTAAAATGCAAAGAGCTTTTAATAAGACACTTAGCTCCGCATAAAAGATGATGGCATACTACAATACTTATATAGCGCTATAGTCCGGGGTGGACCAGGCCCACTTGCTAGCTCTTCCAGTTGGACATACGAAGTTGACTGAGGTCGCCTTCCCCTTATGTGCGCCACCTAAGATGAGGTCGTCCTATACTGCGTTGTGCCTCTGAGTTGGTTGGATCACCAGTGTGCATGCGTTTAAGGTGTCCTAGCCATCTAACCAGAGTTATCAGAGCTTTTCCGCAGTTCGCTGTGAAAACGCCTCCTCCATTCTCCATTGATCTAAATAAGACCGAAGATTACCTGAAGAACTTCCCGGAAGCGCCCGACAGCATTTTCATCTGCTTTCGTCAGAGTCTAAACTTCTAAGAAGGACTGGAATGACGTTTTGTATAATGTGTGGTAGATAAATCCCCTAAATTCATCAGAGTTGTGACTTCCTATCGTTACGTTTTATATTAGGCGTCGATGTTGTGTATCCCTCTTTATTCACAGCATACATATATGAGACTTTGTTTTTCCTTCCTTGACCTTTAAACTCATCTTTGCCGCTTCTGCAATGTCAATGTCGTCTGCATATGCGAGTAACTGAACAGACTTTTTAAAAGATGGTGCCTCCGGAGTTGTCTTGTGAGTTTCGCAAAACTCTTTGAAGAATAGCGGCATTCTTACTTTGTACAAATGTTCTTGATTGCAATGAATAAGTGTTTTTAAAGAAAAAAAAAAAACAATTTACAAAACGTTATAAATTTTATTGAACTATTTGTTTCAATCAGATCAATCGAGTGCATAGAATCTAACTTTGGGCAAAGTTCTAAGAAAAACGTCTGATGAGGTTGGTGGTTGCTACGAAAAAAGAAAGAGCGAGCATCAACATTTCTTTTACCAACTGAAAGTTTGCACGTTAGAAAAAACTGAACAAGAGAATGTTCTCATGAGTAATACAGTAGCGCATCATACGATGGGAACTGGTTTCGATAGATGATAACAATAACTGCCACGGATTTATATTTGATAAGTCGAATTCAATTAAAAATAGTAATTAATTATATCATAGGGTAAATTAGGATTTAGTTTTCTAAGTGACATAAAGGTTGAGAAAAATTTAGTAAATAGGAATTTCAAATTTTACACACTTAGTTTAGATTGTATTCAATAAAGATTTTTAAATTCGAATTTACACAATTAGTTTGATAAGTATTGTATTTAAGTAACAGAATAATAGCAAAACAAAATTCATCAGTTTAATAATCTTGTTGCAATCCTTAACAACAAATGAGAGATGAGTTCGAAGTCCTACCACTTATGCTCCTAGGCCTTGAGACATTTTCAGTATACCACTTTCCTGAATCATTATTCAGCCAAATACAATTTGTATTCCATTCCACCCTTGTTTGTAAGTAGACCTTATACTTCTTCGAAAAGCTAAGGGTGTTTGAAATTTGCCAAAGTTACCTTCTTTCGCATTTTCATGTGACCAACTTGTTTGAAGTACAATAGTTTGCGCGATGTAATTTGAGTGCGTGTATGGCTTCTTCTTCTTGAATAACTACATACAGCGGAGTAATGTAGGCCTAATTACGAATCCATGCTCGCTGTTGGGGTCGTTCTCATAGCCTCAATAACGCACAAACATGCAAGTCGTTAAATCCTTCTGTTTTATTATTGTAAGAAGGTAACTATGTTACAGATGCCGTATTAATGGAAATCAATTTGCTTCAATTGGGTTGAATCATTCAGTGAATATTGAGACCTATTGATTTACGTGATACAGTTCCATGAAAAGTCAACATGAAGCAAGAATTTATTTATATCAAGCAATTAATTAAATATGGCAACGTTGCTAATTGCTTTCAAATTTTATAAAATTGTAATACAGGGTGTCCCAAAAATCAACGTCAAGCCGGAAACGCGCGATAGGTCAAGCGGTGTCGGTTATCACAAAATGATAAAAAAATATCTAAGTCATGTATAGTACTTTTAAAATTATTGGCACTCAAAAAAAATCGAGAAATCTGACACCCTGTGACGATCTTTCAAGTTCTGCGACCGCAAATCTTTGCTTTTCTTCAATTTTTTTTTTTGCCACGTAACCCTGAGTAACTGTTCTGTAAATTACGGTCCAAAATTGGAACATAACTATATCGGTTTTAACTAAAATATTTTGCTTTTAAAGCTACTTACCAAAATGGCATAGTACATTTTTTTGTCAGTACAGTCAGTTCAAGTTGGGTGATTAATGATTTTCAGATACATGGATGGACAAAAAAGCAATATTTTAGTTAAAACCGATATAGTTATGTTTCAATTTTGGACCGTAATTTACAGAAGAGTTTCTCAGGGTTACGTGGCAAAAAAAAATTGAAGAAAAGCAAAGATTTGTGGTCACAGTACTTGAAAGATCGTCACAGGGTGTCAGATTTCTCGATTTTTTTTTAGTGCCAATAATTTTAAAAGTAAATGTCTTAGATTTTGTTTTTATAATTTTGTGATAACCGACACCACTTGACCTATCGCGCGTTTCCGGCTTGACGTTGATTTTTGGGACACCTTCTATATACAACCCTTTTTTTGATGATGCACAATAACAAGTGCAGACACACCAAGTATTAACACAAACGTATTTTAAAGTATCAGAATTTCAGTGTTTATTTTGTTCAAATCGGTAAGTAAAATTTGTATTCCCGTTTTAAATAAGATCATTTTTTTAGTTTTACATTAAAACCGCTATTCGAATAACGTTTATTGTGTAAAATAGTGCAAGTAATGTAACGTAAATTTTGTAACGCGAGTTACCAATTGCTTATTTTTCCTGTATTTTGAAATTATTTGGTCCAACTCACTTAATTTTTATATTTTTGTTTTCGGGTGCTGTGTTGTTGTCGAAAACAAATATTCTTTTTATTACGAGTATCAACTTGACTTTCGTTGAAAATTTCATTTTTCTTTTGTAACGTGAGTTACCGGTAACTCGCGAGTTAGTTACCGGTAACTCGCGTTACAGCTGCAAAATACGAGTTATCTTTTTTGGAACCATAATTTCTTTAAAGATTTTTTTGTAATTTAATTTTTTTAAAAGTAAAATGCCTTTAACAGCCGCTGAAAAAATGAAACGAAGCAGAGAAAAATTACAAAGAGAAGGGAAATACGAAACCAGAAAATACATCGAGACGTGCAGAAAAAGTAGATTAAAAAAAATGGAAATTGAAGGTCTTTCAGTTCATAAAAAAACAGGAGTTAGTCACTGACCAAAGAAGGAAAACAAAAGAACGAGTAGCGAGATTTAGATTAAAAAAGACACTCCCACAAGATGACTCGTACAATGAACCCTTAATAACACCATAATCATTAGGAAAGGCCACAGCACGGGCTCGAAAAGCTTTACCAAAATGTCCCATTAAAAAGAGGTTAGTACCAGTGATGAAGCCTGTTGCTCCCAGTCAATCCAAAAGAAACATGCATCAGCTCTATATGAGGAAATAAGAAAACAAATTGAAGAGTTTTATCAACGTGACGATATAAGCCGACAACCTCCTGGTCTCAAGAAGTTCAGCCACATTCGCCTTGAAAGTAAGAAAAAGGAAAAGGTCCAAATTCAGCATCTATACGCATCACTATCTGAAACTCATGTACTCTTTGTTAAAGAACATGGTGTAATTACGGAAAAAGTAAATTTGCAGAATTGAGGCTGAAACACGTCTTACTATCGAATAAGCTTCCTCATAATGTTTGCCTTTGCAAATTTCATGAAAATTATATTGGGTCTACAAGTAAGTTTCCAGCGTTTTTTTCCAAAATTTGAAGTTTTATTATGAATACATAGTTACAATGCTTTATTCAAAGTATCGTCCATCGGAAGCTACAACTTTCCCCCATATTTCTGGCAATTTATGAATTCCGAACCAAACAAATTTCTCGTCTTTCGAACCCAAGAACGTATTGAGCCAATTTTTGATTTCCTCTATTGAGCTGAAGCGTATTCCCGTAAGTGCGTTCTGCATCGAATGAAACAAGTGGTAGTCAGATGGTGCCAAGTCTGGACTGTAAGGCGGGTGAGGCAGAATTTCCCATCCACTCTTTTCCAAATAGTTTTTCACCGAAACCGCAACATGTGGCCGAGCGTTGTCGTGATGAAAAATGACGGACTCATGCCTGGTCTCATATTCTGGCCGTTTTTCTTTTAATGCCCGCTTCAAACGAATTAGTTGGGTTCGATATAATGGTCCTTTGATGGTTTCACCACTCGGAAGCAGTTCGTAGTATACGACACCCTTTTGATCCCTTCATATGCAGAGCATGACCTTATTCACGTGAATATTTCGTTTCGGCGTCGATTGGGCGGGTTCGCCGGGCTTTGTATACGATTTTCAGCGTTTAGAATTATCATAATAAATCCATTTCTCATCACCAGTGACAATACGATGCAAAAATTATTTATTTTTATACCGCTGCAGTAACATTTCGGACATGCAAAATCGCCGTTCGACGTCTCTTGGCTTCAATTCGTACGGCACCCAGTTTCCAACCTTTTGAATGAATCCCAGTGCTTTTAGGCGCAGGGAAACGGCTCATTGCGTGACGCCCAATGATGCAGCAAGTTCTTCTTGAATCTGACACGGATCCTCATCCAGTAAAGCGTCCAATTTATCGTCTTCAAAACTTTTCGGCTTTCCGGGGCGATCTTTATCTTCAACTACAAAATCACCACTTTTGAACCGTTTGAACCACTCGCGGCACGTCGATTCACCAATACATTCCGCCCCATAAGTTTCCGAAAGCAAACGATAGGCCTCAGCCGCACTTTTCTTCATATTAAAGAATAAAAGCAGCGCTTCCCGCAAATGACGTTTATTTGGCTGGAAACTTGCCATGATTTTGCTCGATAAAATGTACGACACCGATAGCACTGCTCAAATATAACGCTGCAAAGTTGCTGACAGATACAAAACCTACAAATAAAACACATGGGGTCTGACATTTCTGCCCGGGATCCACTGGTGGCGCCATCTCTGACAAACGCTGAAAACTTACTTGTAGACCCAATAGCTTAGCATTTATTTCACTCAATAGCGCAACTGGAAGTCCGAAATATAAGCACGATTTCATAAGTACTGCGATTTGTGACAAGCCAAGCAAACAATGCTGGTTGAATGCTTGTGAGCTCTGCAAAGACGGATTGAAAAATAAACTGGACGAATGGGTTGAACAGTGTGATAACTTACGAGTACCTCCGGCAGTAACATGGTATGTGTGGAAAACCGTTGACGGAAAGATAACCAAAATTCAGGAAACTGGGATTATACGAGTATCTGACCTAATAAAACATGTTTTGGATATGTCTCCAAAATTTTTTGAGCACGCGTACTTCAAGAGATGCCAAGCCAACTCATACCATCAGGATAAGCTTGCTGTATCGTTAGATAAATATGATCCTGCTATTGCTTTGATGCTGGTGGACTTTTCGGAAAATTTCACATGCATAGCTCAAGATGAAATTCAAAGTTTTCATTGGATACACCCACAGATATCTCTGTTCACCGTTTGTGATTTAATAAAGAGCAACACCCAATCGTCATTGTGTGTTATATACATTGATAGAATCTTTAAAGAGCTACCGCAGAGTATTAACCAGGTGAATATATGGTCTGATGGTCCGAGCTCCCAATTTAAAAATAAATTTATTGCTTTGAGCTTAAAAACGTTGGAAGAAAGAAACAAGAAGCATATACCTAGTATGGAACTATTTCGCAACGTCACATGGAACAGGCCCGGTCGATGGAATAGGCGGTGCAATTAAAAGATTTGTTAGAAATAAAGTATTACAAAGGCAAACCGTCGTCGTCAATGCTGAACAATTCGCTGATGCAGCAAAGGATTCTTCAGTAAAAATAACTATAGTCCACCCAAGGACATTGAAGACATGATCAAGGAAATGAATTTGGATTCTTTTTTCCGAAGCGCCTCTGATAATTGGGATATCCAAATGTCATATAATGTCTTGGGTAAACCATACACTACAAACGGCTCAAACAAAGCTGTCGCAAACAAACGTATGGTTCGGAAAGCGACACTGAAGATGATATTCCCTTAGCTGTGTTAAAAAAAGATTGATTTAAAAATTGTTGTATTTAAACTTAAATAAAGTAAAATTTAATAGTTTTTTTTTGTAACGGAAGTAACGCGAGTTACCTTTTTATGTAACGCGAGTTAATTTTGCATTATTTTCAAAAAAATGTTAGGTATGTATTCGTAAATTTTTTCATAAAGCCTAATTTATTACATATTTTTTTGCAAATTCTGTTATTGAACTATTAATGAACCATGCTGAATGTCGCAGAAATTTTCAATGGAACAACCTGTTAAAAACGTACCGTCCAAATTTGTAACGCGATTTACCGATAATTTATAATACCTTTTTGCAAACAAACCAAATTTTTTTTCCAAAATCCTTTTTTTTATATTTTTGGGCTAAACAAAAATATAAATGACTCAAACAAAAGGCATTACAACCAAGTCCAAACACACTATCCAGTATTCAAACTTGTCTTCGGCCAACAGACCCATCCTACATAGTGCCGAACTGCCTGTGCCAAAGCCTCCAAATCGATCAGAAAGTCAGTATTCTACTCCGGAACTTGTTCTAAGTCAGCACGATAAGGTATCTGAAGATAGTGACCCAATTTATGAACCGTCAACTTCAAAAGAACCGCATTTATTGACACAAAGTGATTTAAAGGATTTAGTACGTGATTTGAGTCCATCTAAAAAACGGGCTGAGCTTTTGGGGTCCAGATTAAACGACTTTCTCCTGATACGAAAAATTCTTATTTTCGACATTGTGACGATGAAATAAAACTTTACATTTCTAAAGCAGGTGATTTAGGGCCGTTTTATTCACTCGAAGTTGAACACAACTTAGGGATTTTCACCCAACGTTGACTCTCTCAACTTACGATATTCAAAAGTTGAGAAAATCCAAAGTTGATCAACTTTTGATTTCTTAACTCCCCGAAATAGTAGAAGTTATCCGAGCAAACTTGGGATTTTGTTCAATTTCTGTTTATTCATTTGTATTATTAAATATTAAAATTGAAATACGACCAATATTTCGCGCTAATCATTTCTAGGAGAATTGGCCATGGTCTTCTTCGAGCAGCGAAGATGAAGAAAACGCAGAAAATTTGTCTGTTGAAAGACGGCAATACAAGATGCTTCCACGTGTTGAATTCAACAAATGGGACAACAGCGACTTTATCTATCGTTTTCGTCTCTCAAAATGGACGACAATGATGGTTCTTGAATTAATAACGGATTCGTTGCCGTACGACAAGAGACGGTAGTGTACATTACGAATTTGTTTGAATTAATTAGCGTTCATATTCTTGTTGTTTTACTTGTTGCTAGATCGCGTGAACTACGGTCAATTATGCAATTATTAATCGTTTTACGATATTATGCACTCGGATCAATTTAACTGGCGATTGCAGATTTGATTGGGGTTAGCATTACAACAGTGCACTATGTGTTAAAACGTGTGTCTAGAGCTATTGCTAATCTAGCATAACCATTCATTCGTATGCGGGAAACGCAAAGGGAACGACTGCTGGCAGCACGTGACTTTTTCGCTAAAGCCAAATTCCCTCGAACAATTGGCGCGATAGATTGCACACATATCCGCATTCAGTCACCAGGTGGAACTGATCCGAAAAATTTCAGAAATCGTAAGGGATGGTCCTCCATAAACGTTCAGACGATGTCCGATACGAATTTAAAAATAAACGATATCGTCGCTCGTTGGCAGGTATTGTGCTAGTATAATTAGTACAAATTTTAAATCAATTTTTATTGTTTTCTTCTTTAAAAGGGCTCTACTCATGATCAGCGCATTTTAAATATGTCTGGCTTAAAAAAACGATTCGAAGAAGGCGAGTTCGGACATTTCATTCTTACTGGTGATTCGGGCTACACAAATACGAGCTACCTTGCAACGTCTTTCCTGAATGTCACAAACGCTGTTGAAAATCTATTCAACGAATCGCAGATTCGGACTCGAAACTGCGTCGAACGTTCGTACGGCATTTGGAAGAGGCGGTTTCCAGTGTTGGCCACTGGCTTAAGGTGCGGAGTTGAAACTGTGCAATCAATCATCATCGCTTGTGCCGTCCTCCGAAACATAGCTATAGATGAAAGTGAATCGCAACCACCACCGGAAATGCCGGGATTCGCAGATGTACTATCCGCCGCATATGTTCCGTCTGCAACGCTTTTGAGAGCACCATTGGCAGCCAATGTTAGATCGCTAGCTTAGTATAGGGTCCGCCATCTAACGTTTTTTTTTTCAACTAGTGCTTATTTCGTGAATGGTAACACTTAGCTCATGTCTGATTTGACAGATAATTAGTTTTATCCTTCCGCTGAACGAATATGGTTGTGTATACGCTTCGCTAAGTGAGCCTGCGATCGACTTAGAGAAGATGCCGATTTTGCCAAAAAAATCATCTTTTCAGATGAAGCTCATTTTGATCTTGGCGGGTATGTAAACAAGCAAAATTGTCGCATTTGGGCCACAGAAAACCCGCACGCATACATTGAAAAGCCGATACACCCAAAACGAGTCACTGTTTGGTGCGGATTTTGGTCCAGAAGCATAATTGGGCCATTTTTCTTCGAAAATGAGCAAGGAATGGCCGTTACAGTCAATGGCGATCGTTATCGGGCCATGTTGAACGAATTTTTGTTCACAAAAATTGAAGAGGAGGATATTGGCAACATTTGGTTTCAAAAGGACGGCGCTACGTGCCACACAGCCGAAGCTACACTCGATGTTTTGCGCCCTGTTTTTGAAGATCGCATTATCAGCCGCAGAGCTGATGTCGTTTGGCCACCCCGGAGCTGCGATTTGACACCGTTGGACTATTATTTGTGGGGTGCCGTAAAAGATAAGTGTTACGCCGACAAGCCAGAGACAATTGACGCTTTAAAGGACAATATTCGAGAAGCCATTGGTGAAATACAGCTGCACACAATCGATAATGTGCTTAAAAATTGGACGGATCGTGTAGGCTACTACATGGCCAGCCGAGGCAGCCATTTGAATGAAATTATTTTCCATTATTAACCGGAAGGATTGTACTTTCAAATAAAAAAAGAAATTTGAGAAAATATTTAGTAGTTTATTTTTTATAGCATTTTCAAAAAAAACAAAACATTTTTGGCTGAAAAGATCCATCAATAAAAAATAAAAGTAAAAATTCAGTTTATTACTAAGAATCTTATTGGATAACTAAAAACTGAAACAAACATACTCGTAGATTACTCAATCATACACTTTTTTTGCTGCTGGTGTTGGGACTGGTGTCATTAAAGTGCATAAACGAAGGCGTTGAAACTCTTTGTCGTGAACAAGTTGATTTTTTGCCTGCTGCAATTCAATGGCCGAACGTTCCCGATCAAGCTCAGCCCGTTCACATTCAATTGCAGCTCGTTTGAGATCTAAGGCAGCTCGTTCGCGTTCAAACTTATACCGCTCTCTCTCGCCCTCTAAAATCTCATCGTCCCCATCATCGACGAGGATCTCCTCGACAGAAATTACTTGCATCTGGTCAGAAGATGAAGCTATTTCCCGGCTAGCATATTGCAGTGCTAATTGATTGGTTGTTAAATGGTCGCTATCCCCAGATATTGCAGCAAGACCCAATGTAGAAGGCGTCAAAAGCACCGCCAGTTGCTGCATTGGTTCGCTCAATGCAGATAGTTCCTTTTTGGGCGGACCACCGCCGGTCTTTTCGGCGTCTCTTAAAAAGTAAAACGCACAATCCTTCAATTTCTGCTTAATTTTTGAATACTTTTCGCGCAGAGACTTCAAAGCTCTTTGAATAGAATTAAAAAAAAAAAGTACAAATTCAAAGCAACTACCTGGCCAGGCGGAGCAATTGTACTACAAAACATTCCTTACGAGCTAATCTTTCCCCTCCGCTGTGTAGACTATTTTTGGTATTCTTTTTTTTGTGTTTTTTTCCATTGCTTCACTTTTTTTTACTTTTGTTTTTCGTTACTGCTTTTGAATAACAGTCCACAATTATAAATCTCAAATCCAAAGTTGAGACTGATATATTTGTGTCATCTGTCACAAGTATCCCAGGGAATTTTTCGAAACAGCAAGTACGACAACTTGCGAATTTTAACTTCCAAACCGAGAGTTGAAATATTAAAAAAAAACATTAGCCAACTTGGGAGTTATCGGGAAGATGAAGAATAGTGAATAAAACGGATCTAAGTCTATTGTAATAACGTTCCTGTTTTGATTGATTTATTAAACTTTGAATATGATCCAAATCACTGGCGATTGTTCGGTGCCGGTTGCTCATGGTTCTGATATGAAAGAGACTTAGGAAAATATGAGATTTCTTCTTGAAAAAACTGAATACAGTAAACACGCTTAGAAAATTTGTGGCGATTGTAAAGTCATTGCACTTTTGCTTGGACTACAGCTTGGTTACACAAAATTTTGCTGTTTCATTTGCAAATGGGACAGTAGGGAGAGAAAAAATCACTATACAAAGAAAGTGTGGCCCAAGCGTAAATCACTCATTCCAGGCCATAAAAATGTTAAAAAATGCATATAAAGCAACAGCCTGATGAAAAATTTTGTAAAATCTATGCCTAAAGATGGCAGTGAATTTGTATATCTGAAAGAGAAATTCCCCAAACTCAGTGAGGCAAAAATTAAAGAGGGAATGTTTGTAGGTCCACAAATACGGCAACCAATAAAGGGTAAGGGCTTTGAAGAAAAACTGAATGACCAGGAAAAACTCGACTGGATATGTTTTGTGAACGTTGTCCAAAATTTTCTAGGAAACCATAAATCGAAAAATTACAGACTTAATAAATGAACTTATAATGTCATATAAAGCTTTGAGGTGTAATATGTCCTTAAAAATACATATGCTGGACTCTCATCTGGATTTCTTTCCGGCAAATTTGGGTGCTGTGAGTGACGAACAAGGCGAGAGGTTCTATCAGGACATTTCCTTAATGGAGAAGCGCTATCAAGGGAAATGGACTCCAGGAATGCCAGCAGATTATTGTTGGAGACTTAAAAAAAACCTTCCAGAAGCCAAATACTCACGAAAATCATAAGTATTTATTCTATATTAAGCAATAATTTCTCTAAATGTAGCTGATGTTTGTGCTTTTTACGAAAATATATGTTTTGATGTCACAAGGGAACCTGACGTGTCAATTTTTTTTCATTCACATATTATTGTTTTGTGGCCCTAGTACTTTCAGAATTTGATATGTTTTCATGTGACAAAAAAAATTTTTAATTTTGTTAACCAGTGCTATTTGCGACCTTTAAGTAGATAATGTCAATCAAAAGGAAATAAATGCATCTGAATGTAACGCGAATTACCATGCAATTACCCTACTACGTAATCAAAATAATTTTAAGTTTTCTAACTATCTTCGGCTTGGTGTAATCTATATATCTGGATTACTACTACACCATCATAGCTTTTAGAACGTCAACATAATTGAAACTGTTGTTCAATATTGGTAGTATAATTAGATACAGTGGTGGACACCTAAATAGCACACGTGCACTTCTATAAATAAAAAGGCAGTTTTTCAGAATATAATCAAATCATAGACTTTTTACTTATATTATTTATTAGCGTTCAAAAAGTTCATTTAATTCACGAAAAAATGAGATTATTTTCCTGGAAATAAAAAAGTTAAACACACATTTGTAAAACTATGCCTTTGCCACATAAATAGCACATTATATTGCATTTTATTAAAAATATCCAATACCTTTTAGACACAACGTAGAAATTTAGGAATAGATGTCCTTGTGATTTGAATCTGATTCCACAACTCAGATGCATTTCGCGGTTTTATTGTTTCAATGTGATGTTCGACATCGTTCCACAGGTTCTCGACCGGATTCAGATCGGAAGACTGGGCTGGCCATTTCAAGACGCTAACATTTTGATCGCTAAGATAACCTTTCACAAGGCGAGAAGTGTGCTTAGGATCGTTGTCATGCATAAAACGCCATATTAGTGGAATATTTTCTTCGGCAAAAGGGATCATATGTTCTTCAATAATGCGTTTATAGACGTGTTTCGTGTCTATTTTTACAATTGGTCCCACGCCATGCCAAGAAAAAGCAGCCAACACCATCACACTTCGTCCACCGTGTTTGATTGTTTTTAGTGTGTACCTCGGATTGTGTTGTTGTTTAGGTGGACGCCATACATACCTTTTTTGATCCGATCCGAACCTGCAGAATTTGGATTCATCACTCCACAGTACACTTTTCCGAAAAGTCATTGATTTGTGAATGTGTTCTTTTGCAAACGACTGCCTTAGTTTTAAATTTTTGTCGGTTACGAGTGGCTTTCTTTGTGCGATGCATCCTCTTAAGTTGTTTTTGCTGCAGACGCCTTCTTAGAGTGGAATGGACGCCTTCCAGAAATGGAATGATTTGCAAAAACCCTGTTCTTTATTGCTTTAGAGGTCAAAAATGGCACTAGCTCTGTAGATCAGGCTGTCCTCTTTCATTGTAGTTTTCCTTGGCCTCGGATCTCCTGCAACATTTTTGGCATTCCCATAAAGCTCGACATGACGTAAGGCACTATAAATAACCTTTCGGGATCATTTTAACTATTTGGCTATCTTTGTAATCGATGAACCGTTGTCTTTTATTGTGCAGGTGATTTCACGTCTTTCTTCTGAGCAATGTGGTCCTCTCCGCATATCTAGGTACATCTCCTGATATTAACTGTTACTATAAACTAATGACAAACGTACCTACTTTCAAATGAATTTATTTTTAATAATCCAATCACAAAATATAACGTGAATCACCAAAGGAAAATGTGTGCTATTTATGTGGCCAGAAAAAAAACACGTCCTTTCACGCTGCAATCGATGATGTCAGTGATTGCCATCATGATGACGCTAGGAATTTACCGTTAATCTTATATGCATGCGATACTGAGCGTATGCTTTTAATTTTTTGCCATATTTCGATCATACTTAACGGGATATGCTATTTGAACTATATGCGAAGATAGCGTGCTATTTATGTGACCACCACTGTATATGGGTTTATATTAGAGGTTGGCCGTTTTCGGTTTTTGTGTTAACGAAACGAAACAGTTTCGCAGAACAGAACAGAAAAAGCAGAAAATATTAAAAACGATAAAAATGATAACTACTTCCCCGATCGCTATCGTTATTTTAGTTTAACTACTTCCCCGATCGTTATAGTTTAACTACTTCCCCGATCGTTATAGTTTAACTGCTTCCCCGATCGTTACCGTTATTTTTGTCTAACTACTTCCCCGATCGTAATAGTTTAACTGCTTCCCCGATCGTTATCGTTACTTTCGTTTCACTACTTCCCCGATCGTTATAGTTTAACTGCCTCCCCGACTGTTATCGTTTTTTTCGTTTTTAAAATTTTCTGCGTTTTTTCCGTTTTTTGTTCGTTTGCACTAAAAGATATGTAAACGCTTTTTCGTTCGTTTCGTGAATGTAGTTACTGTCAGCCATGGGCACTATGTATCAGGGTGGAATCATGTTATTCGTTTTTCTCCTTCATGCGTTTTCTATATTTGCGGAACAGAAAATAAAACGGTTACATCGTTACGAGATGAAAATCTGTTTTTTTAACTAGTTCGTTTTATTTATACCCACTCCTAGTTTATATGTAGCTCCGATTTGTTGCTCAGTTCGCTCAAATAAATCACAATTTCTTCCAAACGATGTTTCTTTCATATTTTTAAATATCATCAGGCTTTTTCGCTTATCTCTTTTTGATTAAATAACAAAACAAAATATACATTACGTATATTACAAACATTTAAACAGTTTAGTGAACTTTAAATACATCTATTGCAAACTTAGACGGCCAAATGTCTGCAGTGAATGTGTTAAAATTCCTCTAGAGTTTTTAATAATTGTAATTTGTTAATGTTTATATCAACAAATGTCAATAAATCATAATTAATATCGGTAGAATTAAATTGAAAGAGTTGAATTACTACAACGCTTGAGAGATTTCCAGAAGTTTTTAACAGACTCAGTTCATATAATCCCCGTTTGTCTTCTTTTTTTTTATTGCAAGAACAACAACATAAATGTATATTTTTTAATATTGTTATGAATAAATAACTATTTATTTAAAATTCGTCTTTTTTAATGAAGAAAAATTCGCATACAGAGTTAACTAAAAAATTAGAAAAAAAAAAAACGAAAATGTATACAAACTTCTACCACTGGCAGGCCAAGCCCTCATTTATGATAAATCGCAACTACATATCTGCGTATGAGTATTAAATAGAATGTGAATTACAACATATTAAGTTACATAAAACAACAATTATGTTGTCGCATTGTGCGATTATTGAGAATGCTTTAAATGCGAATGTCTTCTTTATGTCTTGACTTTATTTTGCATTAATCAAAAAGAAAAATAGAAAAATTTTACAAGTATACGAGTTTAGTTGTTACCTACAATAAATAATGCGAAATTTTCTATGATGACTTGAAGTCACAAATAGATAGCCAACTTTTCCATATATAGATACTTTTTGTATTTGTGTTGTGAATGATTTTGCACCTACATGTCATTATACATTTTACATATTGGATTGAGTTGTGGTCCAACTCAATATTTAAATAAAATCCAAATAGTATACTAAAAGAAATAATGACAAAAAGAAGGAATAAAGCATAAAAGTAATACAAAAATTAAATAAACTAAAAAGTCTTTCTATGCACAGCCCGTTGACCCTCTTCTTCGTATTCTCGTTTTGAGATCCACATCTTCTTGAATGTATCTAGAGAAGCCAAAATTGAGCCTCCCATCCATGTCGAATATAAGCGTTCTTGGGGGGCAGCAATCTAAAATAACATTAAATGGTAAAACAACGTTCAGCAAAATCCAGCAGTATTTAACATACGCGAATTTTCAAATCTTTTGCTGTATGTTTCTTCATCTCGGTAAGCAGTCTGTCACCAAAACCTTTGAACAGTGTTGAACCACCAGAAAGAACGATATT
The DNA here is from genome assembly GCA_963966105.1 of Volucella zonaria. Lineage (NCBI taxonomy): Eukaryota > Metazoa > Arthropoda > Insecta > Diptera > Syrphidae > Volucella > Volucella zonaria. The sequence goes on along the minus strand of OZ014530.1, from coordinate 85,954,652 downwards.
CTGATAGAGCATCTTTCGTAGATCCATGTCGGACTTTTCTATTGAATACATCAGCACATCCTGGATACCTTCGCACTCTTCGCCCAAGAGATCCGGTCTAAACAGAACTTCTGGAGCTCTAAACCGTGCTGGGCCAATCTAAAAACAAAAAAAAAGTAACTATCGTAAGTAAAAATAAAGTTTGAATTAAGAAATTGTACTTCAAGAGTCTTTCCATCGGGTAATGTATAGGCAGCCTTTTCAGTTTCGATATTTTCTTCCTTTTGCGGATTACTGGCCAAGTAGCAAACCTTCTCCTTGATAGAACGTACGATTTCAAATTCAGCAGTGGAACGGAAATTGAAACCTTCTTTACGTATTAATGTCCTGAGGTAGCGTGTAACATCTCGACCAGCAATATCTACACGCATAATACTATGGGGCATCGCGAATCCCTCGTAGATAGGAACTGCATGCGTCACACCATCACCAGAATCTAATACAACACCTGTTACCCGACCAGTCGCATATCTGTAATATAAGCCAATTATGTGTATAGTTATATGAATGTGAGCATGTAATGAAGTGTAAATGCTTACAAACTGAGAACTGCTTGCATGGAAACGAAGAGTGCTGGTGCGTTAATACCTTCGAAGAAGAATTCAGCTGCCTTTTCACGGTTTCTCCGAGGATTAAGAGGAGCCTCTGTAAGTAGCACGGGATGATCTTCTGTGAATGTTGCTAATTGTTCCTGGAAATTAAAATAGAAGAAAAAAAAGTCATATAATTGCAATGGTTGATTGCCGCTATAATATTTCTGCATAAACTCAAGGATAAGGTAAATAATGTAAGATCTTTCAGCAGAAAGTAGAGTATCCGGCAGCGCCGGATACAAAGAGATGAGTCCTGTCTATTGCACATTAGCAAACTAATAGAGTAATGAAAACTTTTTCGGTAACAAATCTTAGGATGATTTTGTCATTAACTCAATACTCGAACATACGATAATGAAATAGGTAAAATCCATTGAATGTGAATAAATAAAAAACAAACATTTAGCTTAATAAACGCTTCAATAATACGGAGCTTTTGAAGCACATATTTACATTAGTGTATATTTCACAAGCGAGCAGTATGTTGCAAGTCGAAAGGCCACTCTTTAAGACGTCATACCAATCTATGTATTTAGTAACTGTGCGACTCAATTGTAACACTTATTTTTTCAGTAAAAGCAAAATTGCGTCTTTTACTATTTTCTTAGCAAAAGTTCGTATTTTAAAATTTATAGAAACTCATAGAAAGCCTTTTAAGAGATTGTGTTGGCAAAAGTTTGATAAGAATTCGTTTGATGCTCCCTAATCTCTATATATGTGGTAGATTACATGTAACTAAACGGAGCACAGTGTGACGAATCGCTGATTTAGCGGAATTAAATTAATATCGCTCGCAAATAAATGTTTTTGTTCAGGTTTTTTGTTTTTAATTGAAATTGTTCACAGAATAGAATATAACAAAATTTTTTAACATATGACTACAAATTTGAAGACAAAACAGTACATAAAAACCAGCTTATTTTAATTTTTTTAATTATTTGGTATATCTAAAAGTTGCAAAACTTCATGTTCCATGACACTTTTCTTTCTTCTCGGAAAGCATCTTAGACTTGCTAAGAATGGATCTGTGGTTATAAGCAATCGATTTAAGAGGTCAGTATTTGTATCTACACGTGATATTTTTCTAGTAAACAGTTCCCTAAACCTTCTATTTTTCTAGTTTTTTGCCTCTTGCGCTTCTTCTGAAAGTTGTCCGATTGGAAGTATACAAGTAGAAATTATTTGTATTCCATGAAACAAGACCTTATGCACACTTACTCGCATAAAATACCAGGCATAATTTTTAAGATATAGTTCTATTGTCTCCTTTGCATACTTCTCAAAAGCATTCATTTCATATCGGAGGGTTTGGCACCGCAAATGTAACACGTTTGTGATGAAGATGTTGTAGATGATAAAGCAGTACAAATTTTTCCGTCAATCATAGTTAACAAAAAGATCGGTTTAATTATGATATGCAAACTTTCAATGTTAAATTCTATAGGAAGTAGGGTTTTAATTTGATCTTGAATTGATTCTATCTCTGACTTGATCAGTTCTGTGGTTTCCTTTGCAAAATTTAATTTTATTGGTCGACAATATCGGGTTGATGATGGGGCACGGTTTTGCCAAAGTACTTGGTTAATTTCATCCTTAAAGAAATACATCTGCATGGGAACCATTGAGATACAAAAAAGATTTTCATCCGAATTATCATCAGCAGAAAATTTGTATGATTTCTGTTGAGCACCATCACAGCCCCATTTTATTACCAAGGATAGTCCTTTAAGGTCAGCAACGGAATTTAAAACGTCTTTTTGAGCTAAACATAAACGCCCAACGCAGTGATTTACTAATCTATGCCGAATACTTTTGACCCATCTCTCGTGAAATCTTAAACATAAAGTTTTGAAGGTTAATTTGATTGACTTTGTTGCAGCCTCAGAAAATAGTATATGGCTAACGTAACCCATAACAAAAGCAAAAACAGCATCTAAGCGCTTAATTTTGACTTTAGAAATCCAAACATCAAAAATTTGATTTTTCGTGATTTCGATGGGCACCCTAAAAAACGAAAAATTTAGTATGAGTGTCGCACCTGTGCGCAAGAAGTTCAAATACAATTTAGCAGTGCATATGCATATTAGAACAAACACGGTCTCCAACTTGAACAACACTGAACAACTACACTTTTCGTCTAATGAATACAAAAAAACACATATTTTATTTATAAATAGTACTTTCATTTACTCCTTATATTAAACAAAATCTCTAATTATTTAAGAAAAACTTGCTTTTATATCACTTGACTGTTTACTTATTGAGAAAAAACAAAAAAAAAAAGCTATAAAATGTACGCGAACCAATTAAAAACGATATAAACCCTTGCTCTTCAAATTGACCTTCTTACAAAAAAAATTATACAAAATTTGAAGTTTGACATGATTTTTTTTTTGTTGTACTAAGCTACAACAAAAAAAATTACACAGTCATTACGTAGGAGGTTTACTCTCTGAGAGAAACCGGTTTTTGTTTAATTTTGTGCAAGTCATTTTCTTAATTAAATCAAGCTAAATCAGCGATTCGTCATACTGTGCGGAGCTGCTTTGAGTTTTGTACTTTTGGGCAAGTTCAAAGAATAAACCAACTATAATAAAACATCCAATTTATGCTTAGTTAATAAAACATTTTACACATTTGACTTCAGGTTAAATTAGAGAGCGATATAAAATAGATTGTTTGTCGATTAAATTTAAAAACTTGCTTTTGATATTGGCAATAAATTCAATTATCTACTCCCTGCGTCAAATGAAACGTATAGTAGAAGACAACAGGAAGACGTTCTCTATGTGTAGAATTTCAGTCTACTTGTTGATACCATGATTTTGCTGTCAAGATTTTAACATATAGGCAACAAAAGGAATTCAAGAGATATAAAACCAATCGAACAAAGTGCAGTAAATAAAAATATCAGCAAGTGTAGAGTACAAATTTTTTTGTTAAATTGCACAGTAAAGCATAACTTAAAATAATGACGCACTCAATTTAAAATGCAAGTATATGTACAAATATGTACAGGTGAACCCAACAAACGTTCAGTGGGCAGACTGTTTAAGGATGGTGGAGAAGTAAGATTAATACTCTTGAATCTGTAAAATCGTTAAAAACAAAACAGATACCACTTTGATTAAAAAGTTCCCTGTCACACCCACTGTGTGGCGCTCCCATTGTTCTGATTTGAGTTCTGTTTTTTTTTTGTTGTTGACATTCCCTATAAATTTTACCGTCATAGCTTGACAATTGCAAAAGTTACGTAGCCAAGAGTACATCGATCTCTGTGTGTTGGCGATTTTTTACAATTTTAGAAATGGATTTAAATTTGCAACAACGAACTTGTATTAAATTTTGCGTAAAAAACGGATTTAATGGAGCGCGAACGTTGGAAATGTTGGAGAAATGTTTCGGCAACGATTCTCTAAAGAAAACGGTTGTTTACCAGTGGCACGAGCGGTTCAAAAGTGGTCGTGAGTCAATCGAAGATGATGAACGCAGCGGCATACCATCGACATCGAAAACCGACGAAAACATTGATGAAGTAAAAGAAATGTTGGTCAATAACCGTAAATTAACCATCAGAGCTAGCGGAGGACTTGAACATTGCCTATGGATCCGTCCAAGACATTTTGGTTAATGATTTGGTGTACCAGCAAAGTTGGTGCCAAAAGAACTCAATTTCATGCAAAAAAAGAGACCGTGTTAACGTCGCAAAAGAGATGATTTGCGAGGCTGAATCCGATCCCACATTCATCAAAAGGATCATTACTGGAAACGAGACGTGGGTTTATGAGTACGACACGCTATCCAGACATTCGGCAAGTGAATGGCGTTCACCAAATGAGCCGAGACCAAAAAAACCACGTCGTTTTCAGTCAAAAAAGAAAGCAATGCTCACGGTTTTCATCGATTACAACGGTGTAGTGCATCGTGAATTTTTGCCAGAAGGCCAGACAGTAAACAAAGAATATTATTTGGGCGTTATGAGACGTTTGCGTGAAGCAATTCGCCGAAAGAGACCAGAATTGTGGGCAGAAAACTCGTGGATTTTGCACCATGATGACGCACGGTTGCACAGTGCCATCATTATTCGTAATTTTTTGACGAAAAATGCAACAAATACAACTTCCAATAACCACCAAATTCACCTGATTTGGCCCCCCGTGACTTCTTTCTGTTCAGTCGAGTTAAAAAACCACTACGGGGAACGCATTTCAGCAGCCGAGAGGAAGTAATTGAAAAATTGCAGGAAGCACTGATGGACATACCGACAACCGAATATAAAAAATCTTTCGAGGATTGGATCAAGCGCTGGCATAAGCTTGTTGCAGTCGATGGGGATTACTTTGAAGGGGACAATATAGATTTAGATGAATAAATTCCGGATCCGGTGGTATGTATAAAGGTAAACATAAGCGTGTTTCCACATGAATGGAAAATCGTTATTAAACATGCAGAATAGCAACGGTCCCAAAATTGAGCCTTGCCGTATACTTTGGTTGAGCTCTTTGTAGGATGAACAACGTTCAGCGCAAGTAATCCTTTAGAGATTTTTTGGGGAAAAAAAACTACTTATTATATTATCTCTACTGAACTATCTCACGAAACCCAAAATATTTTTTCACCTTCCAACATAAAACTAAATGAATAACTTTATCAAATGCCGTCGAGAAGAAATGAAACATAACCTTTGTGAAAATGTTGCCTAATTTCCTCAAGTATGTTAACCATAGTAGTGGAACAACTATGATTTGTCCTAAAACTGGATTGGTGATCGCTTAGCAACATATTGATGATTAGTGCTTTGTTATTTCCTCGAAGGCCTTTGACAAATAGGAAGAATACTAATTGGTCTGCGGTCAGGTGGTGATAATTGCTAGGAGTAGAGCTTTCGTCATTTACCAAATCTGTGAAAAAGTCGATGTTGATATGCACTAGTTAATTATAAGAGTGCGATGAGATATGATATGTGATAAGATCAGTTTAATAACTTACAACAGACGATGTGAAACTACGCGCCGCTTGTATTCGGAAAAGTTTGCAGTGGAAGCTCTACGTTTCCATTTGCTTTACAGTTTGTTTCTGATTTTAATAGAGCTAAAAAATTTAGATGTAAAACATGGGCATTCTCTCTTCGTATTTCAACCATTTTGGTTGGCACACATTGGTGAAATATTTTAACTTTTGCAATAGGATCGGAGCACAAGCGATGTAGCTCGCAAGGTGCTGATCAAGTTGCGAATTGGAGGGCATATATGAGTTTTCTAACTGCAAAACTCACATTCACCACTTTTCTTGAAAATTGAGTTAGCGGTATTTTTATATATGCCATGTTATGGTCCACGTGTTGTTATTGTAAAACTACAATTTCCCTCACATTATTCCTTCTTTTTTGAATATTGAAAAACCGGTTTAGTTGCAGAACTTACATTCTCCACTCTTACCTGTGGTACAAAACTAACATTCTCCGTCGACTAATAAGAGACAGTCATTTTACGGCGCACGCATTTGAAAGATTATCATCGCGGTTATCTTATTAATTATTTTTTTGCATTTTTCGTTATTTTCTAAAATTTTTTTCTAATGGGTTCTCCAGTTAGTGAAGGGAAAACCCCCAGAAAAAGTTTAGCAAACCCTCGCACATGGAAAAGGGCTGTAGCCATGAAAATGAGGTAAGGGAAGTGTATTGTTTTCTATTAATTATTCCTCTTTAACTTTATTTTAGGTATGCTTCTAAAAGACCTCCACAGTACCCTGATTGCAATCACACAAAAGAAGCATTATCTATGCAGGATATACGTACATTTCATCAGGCATTCTATGAAAACAATGATAAAGTAAGTCAAGATCATTTTATACTCAAGCACGTTTCAACACAAAATATTAAGAGAAGACCTCCAAAAAACATGAAAAATGCTAAACACAACTATCGCACTAAGTATTTTTTTCGCAATTACCAAAAACAAATGGTGCCAGTGTGTCAAAATACGTTTCTAAAATGCTTAAACATTTCTCGGTTCAGAATAAATGTTTTAACGAAAATATTTTATAGTTCCCATGAGATGCCCAAGGAAAGAAGAGGTGGAGATGGAATAGGGGGCCGTTTTAAGGCAAGAAAGGAAAAAGTTATGAATTTTTTAAACCAGCTTAAATGCGATGAATAACATTATTGTGCTAATAAAGCAGGTAGGAAATATCTACCTTCGGAGTTAAATAAAAAAAAATTATGGAGATTTTATATGACTACAGTTACAAATTTTAAACAGCTTCAAGTAAAAGAATCATTCTTTCGGTGCGTTTTGAACACGAACTACAATCTAGGATTTGGTTCACCTCATGTCGATGTTTGTTCGAAATGTTTACAGCTGACGGAACAAATCAAAGTACAGTTGCGGTGAGCTAATTAAGAACGATACACTGGAATCATGTTTTTCGAACATTTTTATTGAAATTTTTATTCATCTTGGGTTGTTAAATTTTTTTTTTGTACCATGGATCAGTTAAAAACAGACACTAGCAAAAAGAGTAGCAAAAAGATAATGGAAACATAAAATTTAATTCAAAATGTTTTGGTAACAAGAAATTAGCTGGCGATCTAATTAAGAACGATAAGAGAATATGTAAACTTTTCATTGTATTTTGCGGTTTTTCCTCAATATTATGTCGGGAATCCTATGTTTGCAATTACAGCCATACATCGCGTTGGCATTGACAAAATTAGGTCGACATTTTTTCGGTGTTATTGCATTCTTGAAATGTCCTTACGATTTCATAGAATTCATTTGTATTGCTAATTTAATGCTTTTTAACTTTTTAACTCCTACCAGGGCTTTGCGATTGGATTTAGGCCCGGACTGCATGACGGCTAATCGATGACATCCATAGAATTATTCTGAAACCATGCTTTTGTTGACCTCGCAGTATGTTTCGGGTCGTTGTCCTGCACAAATTACCAAGTTACTTTCAATTCTGCCTCTGTATAGGGCAGCATTACAATTTGAAGTAATCCTATGTAGCTTTGAGCGTTTGTTATACCTTCCACTCGGTGTAACGGTACGGTACCTTTAAAAGACATGCAACCCCATAGCATAATACTCCATCCTCCGTGGTTGAGGGTGTGGCGTGGTGTACTTAGGATTGAATGCTCCATTTTCTAACATAGTGTTTACCATCGAAACTCATTCTATTGATTTTAGTCTCATCACTCCAGAGTATTTTTTTCCATTGTGAGATGGTCCGATCTTTGTATTCCTTTGCAAAAGCTAACCTAGCCTTTCGGTTTTTTTTAGCGAAAGCAATGTTTTTTTTTCTGGCTGATCTCCTAAAAGGCTGACTTTCATTCAATCGCTCTTTAATGGAGAGTGCAGAATGCGCATTTGGGTCCTCGCCGAAAACTACTTTCCGAATACCGTGCGAGCTCAAAAAAGGATTTTTTTTGCTGTGCGAACTATAAACCTATTTTGGGCTTCATTCGTTTTGGGAGGTCTTTTACGTCTTTCTACGCTTTCGATTGTTCGATGTAAGTTTTTTTGCGATATCGTTATAGGACAATTTTTCAATATTGCGAAGTTGTAGTATGGCTTCCCTCATGCCTGCTGTGAAGCTTTTTTTTTCACCATATCACGCTCAAAATATCTCTAAACCGAACAAAAACCAATAACACTCCTTTAATTTAAAATGAATTAGAATGTTTACCAAAAACTTCTTCCGTGGGCAGCGAAATTCTACAAACAAACCTGTTTTAGTGATACGTTCTCAATTATATCGCCAAGCGAATACTGGAACAATATGCTTAAAAACCGATTTAAGGTGTTAAATAATGTTCAATAACATCGATAGTAACAGTTTAACATGAAAAGAGACAAGACTGAATAGATAGCGGTACTTTTAATTTTGTTTGCCATCTGTCTTATTATTGGACCGATGGTGTTGCCAGTACTTACGATCGTTCTTAATTAGTTCGCCACAACTGTATGTCAAAATTCGCGAGAGAAAATTACACTGATGACGGAAAAAAGAGTTCACAAGCTAAGAGCAAAAGTATTCTTTCAACCTCATCAAGAAGTAAAAAGGAAATGCTAATTATTTCATTTGACTGCCAGAAGAACTTACCTTTACCAAAAATACCTGATCAAGCCACATATTATAGCAGACAGGTTTATAATTTTACTATTGTAGCTGGTTTATTCCAAAGCAAAAATGAGCCCAACGTGACGTCTTTTATTTGGACGGAGAATGAATACAACAAAGGTTCCAATGAGATATCGTCATGTGTATACCATTATTTAAATAATAAGTCCTTAGCGCCCTATTCCAACATCAGACTTTTCTGCGATGGTTGCAGTGAGCAAAACAAAAATACTATTTTGTTAGCTATGCTGAGCTAACTATTTTGTTAGAATGCTCCAGGTAATACAAAAGAAGTGGAAGTGGTTTTCCCAGTGACAGGGCATAGCTACATTCCTCCTGATAGCGTATTTGTTAATATTGAAAGAGAAATTTAAAAAATGGAAAACATAATCTTTCATAAGGAGTATATTGATATTATTGCCAAATACTCAACTGTGAAAAAGACTTGGAGAGGAAGTAGAAAATAAAAACTGGAAGGGAGTAATGGAAGACACAAATCAAATCATCTGGCTCGTGGCACTTTAGCGTAAAATCTTGTAAACGAGTATTTTTAACTAGAGCTCGTAAAAATCAAGGGGTTCTTGTAAGAGGTGAGACAACCTATAGAAACGAGTGTGGACAAACATTATGGAGCTGGCTGGAGATCTTTTGAAAATATTCAGTTTTAAAAGCATGTGCTTGACAATGTTGATCTAACTGAGCGGCTAGCCACTGAAGACGATATAGCCTGCCAGCCAATAGAGGACATCTCTTCTTTCAACGTATAGTATTCATTGAAATGATTTCATTTTTTTCTTTTTATTTCTTGTTTATTTTAGCGATGCAGTAAGTGAATAGCATCTATATTGTGCCATTTTTTTTTAATAAAATTTATTTTTAACAAAGTGTACTTTATTTTCTCCTTATATTATTGTAATATAATTCTCATTTTTCGAATCGGGTTCAAAACTCACTTTCTCCATTCCAAGTCAGTTACAAAACTACTCCTTCTATCAGTCGCAAGACCCACATTCTCCAAAATTTATAGTTTAAAAGCTTGATTTTCCTGATATATTGTTTCTTATTCTTTCCTCATAGAGTTTAATATGCGTTAATACAAACAATTTAAAAATAAAAACTTAAACAATTTAGTTCTTTAGGTTTTTATAAGTTTTTTGCAATTTGTGAAAAGTTATCGAAAGTGGAGAATGTGAGTTTTGAAGTTGGACCACTCATACCATGTATCAGAATTAAAATCTTTAAAGGTAAATGTATCGTCAGTGACACCTTTAGACAAATTCACACCATAGCACAGTGGTGCCAGAGTAGGTCATAGGCCGCAGATTTCTGTGATTGAACTAAGCCCTGCTTAATCGCTCAATTACCCTTTAATTGCCACACTATCTGATAAAAAATGTTTCGCAATCCATTGTTTAAAACATTCATTTTTCCGCATCGGAAGTGAACCCATCGGATTAGTGTCCATTGTTTCACCAAGCGCTAATCAGTTCAAGTCGCGTCAAGTGTTTTCAAGTTCAAACTTTAAAGGTATGTACTATCTATTTATCTATTATGTATTTTGAATTTTAATCATATAATTAATTTTATTATCTGGTGTTAGGGCGACATATTTCTTACGTGTTGTTTTTTTGAAATTTGTTTTGAATCTAAGCTTTTACTCATTTTTGTGTGTAGTTGTAGGATTGAATTTGGTATCAAAATGTAGCTTGGGTTTGTAGGTTTGGGTTAATTAAACTTTTCTGCCTTCTCCTGCCTTTGCAGGAGTTAGTCAGGGTCTACGCCACGTACTCCAACCAAGTAGCACTTGCTACGAAATTTTAATTAATTCTTGTTCCGATTTTTACAATCTTTTTTTGTTTTAAGGACTGAAACGAATAAAATTTGTAAATTTTAATACTATAGCCCGTATTCCAATGCGTAAAAATTGCAATCCCATTTTGTACCCAAATTAGCCTCTATATTCTCTAGTTTCAGTTTGTTATTGATTTTAGTTTGGTGCGGTTTAAAATATTTATAAAATATGAGTCAAGAGAAACGCCGTAAAAACATCATCGACAAATGGCTCGAAAATACTTCGCGCCCAAACCATTGCATCGCAAAACATTTAAACATAGCACGCAGTACAGTGGATTCTGTTATTAAACGATATTTGAGGACGTTGACAGTTAAGCGAAAACAGAAAAGTGGAGCTAAAAGTGGAGCACATGATACAAATTTGGACAGGAAAATAGTGGGTACCATCGTAAAAAACCGGACTATGTCATCCAGAGATGTTGCTCGGAAATGTAATACCAACCAAACAATGGTACAAAGATCTAAAAAACGTAACGGTCTAAAAACACGAAAAATACAAAAAATACCAAAAGTTACTGAAAAGCAAAAAAAAAGTCATAAAAACACGAGCCCGAAAGCTATACGAGTTGATCGGCAACAAGAAAGCGTGCTTGGTTTTGGATGACGAAACTTATGTCAAAGCCGACTTTACTACTCTTCCAGGTGCGCAGTTTTACAACTCGTTGGAAGCTGAGATTCTTCCGCAATCAACAACATCGATTGGGATGGAAAAATTCGGGTTAAAATATCTCGTTTGGCACGCCATTTGCCAATGTGGACACAGAAGCTCATCGTTTATTACAACGGGAACAATTAACGGGGAAGTGTACATTAACGAGTGCCTAAAAAAACGATTTCTTAAACACACACGAGGGTTCAACATTATTGTAGCCAGATTTAGCTTCAACTCACTATGCTCATGCGACGTTGAGCTTTCTTGTTGCTAAAAATGTCGACTTTGTCCCAAAAGACATGAATCCACCCAATGTTCCACAGTACCGTCCCATTGAAAGGTATTGGGCTTTGGTCAAAGCTAAATTGAGGAAAAGTGAGCAGTGTGCAAAAGTCGTAAAAGATTTCAGTGCTAAATGGAAAAGAGCGTCCAAAAAGATCACGGATGTAACTATCACCAACCTTATGAAGGACATTCGAAAGAAGTTGAGGAAAGATGGGAACCCAAATAATTTTTTTTATTTTTTGTAATTGTGAATGAATTTAATAAAAACAGAGTTGTAAAGCAAATAAAAAAAATTTTACATGAATTATGAAAATATTTTTTTTTTACTTTGAAGTTTCCAAATTTTATTCATTTCAGTCCTTAGGTACTAGTATTGAGAGCTCTTTTAAAAGAAAGCTTGCACTAGATACTTGGCTGTCTATCAGAGGCAGTAAATCAGAACTCGAGCGGCGGCGTCACGTTTTTCAAGCCATGTTACAGTTTTTACCTGATGTGGAAAATTTGATTCCTGACGACTTGGAAAAACGAATTGAGAATCTCTATATAAGATTTGTAGCACTTTGGAAGCAAGTCGGGCGAATACATTCATGCACGGTGTCGAAGTACGACGAATGGCTTGAAGAAATTGAAGTGTGCTTCCTACCAACTTCTGTGGCAGATGTCAAAAGTCAGCGACCAGCAGCAGTAGTGCCTTCTTCAAGCAGTCAACAGGATCATCACAGAAAGGACTTTGAGGAGTGCAGCAAGAGATCACAACGATGCCGCCTACCAGAGCTAAGTAAAGTAGATAATTCCGCTGTTAACTCACTCTTGAATAATTCTAGTAGATCTAACGCCGCTTCTGTAGAATTCAATACTGACGAAGTGTTATCTCTAATTACTGAGGCTAAGCTTACAAAACATCAGTACCTACTATTGAAAGACTTTATTAATTCGAAATCCTCAAACGTATTACCATCATACAAAAAAGTATTGAAGGCTAAGAAGCGGTGTTATGTATTTGAAGTGTTGGTCTGCTAAAGTAGAACTATAATCTTTATTAGATCATACTGCAACTCGGATACTGGAATCTCAAAAACAAGTTCTTGATAGTATTGACATTAATGGGGATTTGGTTTTGATCGCTAAATGGGGATTTGATGGCAGTATCAGTCACAGTGAATAAAAATAGTGTTTTGGAGTTTCTAGTATCGAGGATGGTGCTTATTGTCCTCTACAATTAATTTGTAAATCAAATACGTCGTTTGGAAAAACCCACGGCCTTCCTCCACAAGATATTGTAGGCCTATTCGATTTCAATTCGCGAAAGAAACAAAAGAGGAAGAAGCTTATTTTAAGAATGTAGATGAAGAAAAAAAATAATTAAAACTCAACTATTTGGAACACCCTGCTTCAGAGTACATTTCACACTTGCAGTTCGCTGACGGCGACTATGTACAAAAAATCATGTTTGGGCCAGCTGATAAGTTGATCGACCCGAAAAAACCCCATAAATACCATAAATACTAGTGAGCATGTCTCTAACAGTCAGTCAAATAAAGATAACATTTGACGTTAGACGTTATAACAAATTGTTTTTCTTGAGAGTCCGCACCTTCCACCCACCCCCTACAAGAACAAAATAGATAACTTGCAACCATTCTCTTTCACCTGCAACGGCCGCGACATAAAGGTACTGCTTTCTTTACGGTAAAGTGTGTAGCGCCCTTAGTGACATGTCTTGTAGCAGGTGCTATATTTATGGTTTGACTCCAAAAGATATGAATGACATTGAGAAATCATTGAGTAAAACCATAGATGCTAATAGATATCAGTTTGGCTTTGGATATTTTATTCATCTTTCGTACAGATTAGATTTTCGAAAATGGCAGGTGCCTTCAGCAGAACATAAAGCTCTTCTTGCACAGAAAAAACAACTCGTTCAGCAAAAGTTTAGGGAGCAGTTAGGACTGATTGTTGAAAAACCGCGAAGTGGAGGAAGCGGTACATCAAACGACGGGAACACTGCGAAAAGGTTTTTTTCTAATTCAGCTATTTCAGCAGAAATAGACAAGGATTAGACAAGGACCTTCTTGACAGATGCCACCATCTGCTGCAGTGTCTCTCGTCAGGATACAGCATACATACGAGGTCGGGTCAATAAGTCCGTGACTTTTTGGATTTCTGACCTCTTTACTGAAACAGCAACACTGCTCCTGTCAACAGGCATCTGTCAGTTGACTCCTGTCAAAATTTAAACTTGCTGCGTCAGTTAGTTTGTGTTTGACAGCTATTTTTATCAGACTACTCACTAATTTGAGGAGAAAATGGAAAAAAGTGAATTTCGTGTGCTTATTAAGCATTATTTCTTGCGAAAAAAAACCATTACCGAGACCAAGGCTAAGCTTGATAAATACTATGGGGACTCTGCACCATCGATTTCAATGGTAAAAAAGTGGTTTACTGAATTTCGTTGTGGCCGTACAAGCACTGAAGATGCCGAACGTCCTGGACGCCCGGTTGAGGTCTCTACACCCGAAACAATCGAAAAAATTCACGATATGGTGTTGGCCGACCGAAGATTGAAAGTGCGAGAGATTGTGGAAGCCGTAGGGATCTCGCATGGCTCAGTGGTTTCAATTTTGAATGATCACTTGGGCATGAGAAAGCTTTCCGCAAGATGGGTGCCGCGTTTGCTCACAGTCGACCACAAACGCAATCGTGTAACAACTTCACAGGAAGGTTTGGCGTTGTTTTATCGCAATATGGAGGAGTTTTTGCGCCGTTTTGTAACCGTGGACGAAACATGGATCCATCACAACACACCAGAGAACAAACAACAGTCAAAACAGTGGGTTTCTAAGGGTGAATCGGCGCCAAAGAAGGCCAAGGTGGGTTTGTCAGCCAATAAAGTTATGGCGACTGTTTTTTGGGATGCACGCGGTATAATCCACATTGACTACCTTCAAAAGGGAAGAACAATCAATGGGGAATATTATGCCAACTTATTGGACCGATTCAATGACGATTTGAAAAAAAACGACCTCATTTGGCCAAGAAAAAAGTTCTTTTCCACCAAGACAATGCAAGGGTGCACACATGTGCAGTTGCCATGGCAAAAATCCATGAATTGGGCTATGAATTGCTCCCTCATCCACCCTATTATCCAGATTTGGCTCCGAGCGACTACTTCTTGTTCCCAAACCTGAAGAAATGGCTTGGCGGAAAAAGATTTGACTCCAATGATGAAGTCATCTCGCAAACAAAGGCCTATTTTGAGGACCTCGACAAATCATTTTTTTTGGAAGGGATAAAAAAATTGGAGAAGCGTTGGACAAAGTGTATAGAGCTCAAGGGAGACTATGTTGAAAAATGAAATTTTTTTTATCAAAAAATCTGTGTTTTAATCCAAAAGTCACGGACTTATTGACCCGCCCTCGTATAACGACTTTTAAAGAATATTCCCTAGAGACCGCGCGTAAAGTTGTTGCTGCCTGGTACAACTTGCCGTGATCAGTACATAAGGTACTGATTCATGGGTCGGAAGTAATTGAGAGCTCCCAATTGTCAATAGGTGAGTTATCGGAGGAAGCAGCCGAATCCTGTAATAAGTTAGTTAGGCAGCAAAATGTCTCGGGTTGTCACAAACACCGACTTGATGAACAGGCTTTTTCTCAATTCTGACCCTTTTATTTCTGGTCTCAGAAAGTTGCCACGAAAGAAGAAGTCTGTTCTATCAAAAGAGGTATTACATTTGTCAGCTGTATAGATAGAGTAGTAAATTTAGTAGTAGATTAGTTATAGTTACGATAGCATTTAATTTTGGATTAGCTCGATATTTAAATTTTATTATCTAGATGGGTATTTCCACAAAAATCGGCCCTTCACAAGAAAAAAAAAAATAATTGTAAAGTCAAAAAAATATCAACAAAGGTTCAGTGCTTCAGTTTCAAAACGAAACAAAATATTATTTTAATTGGTTTCTTTGTTTCTCGTACCTCGAACTTTATGGCTGTTAATCAGCCTAAAAAACCTTTGTTTATTGCAAATTTAGCAACTCTGTAATTGCTAATTAATTGTCTGTAGGGCTAAGAACAATTATGTTATTTTACGATACGTCCATACGAAACCCCTATGACCGCCTTTCTTAGGAAGCGGAACCACTGTGCATAGCCACAAAATGGTAGATGGTCAGAAACATCGAGAAATAATTGGTCGAACAAAAGAACAAGCGACGGACTAGAAACAATGATAAGATCTAGTACTCGATTGTCAGCAAAATGCGTAAGTTAAGTAGTATTTACTATCTCTATTCCTACTCAAGAATCAAGCAAATATTTTTCCAAATTTATCAACACAATTTGCAGTAGAACATGCTACGTTTTTTAAGTCATAAATCATAAAGCAAGCACATAACAGTGCTACTAATTATTAAAATAAATGTTATTACAGCACAACCAAAATAGGTAAAAACTATAAAAATAATCGGAATGTTTGCTATTGTAGTCTTTAGCTAGTTTGCAAAAGATTACAATATTTTTGATCTAATAAAACTGTAAACACATTGCATGAATTATAATCACCATAATCAAGTACGGTGACTAAAATAAAAATCAAACAAAAACAACTTACTTTGCTGTAGATGTAACTCCAAATTCTTTCCATATCATTCCAATCAGTAACAATTCCATGTTCCATTGGATATCGTATGCTAAGCAGTCCCCGGTGCTCTTCGGCTTTCGGTCCAACAAAGATATCGCCTTCTAGAGCACCGGCCATAACCCGCACATGTTTAGGCCGTCCAATACTAAAAGACCACTCAACTTTAACTATTTTCCTTTTTTTTACATACGAAATTTACAGAATACTTACTAATTCGGGAATCTGCACTTAGGAATATGCTCACCGGCAAAGCCGGCCTTGATAACCCCAGAACCCTGTGAAATTTAAGTCAAGTCAAAAACTATTTTCATTTCGTTACCGTTATTAGTGAAATTATTGCTCATCAAAATGAAAACCACTCCCATTCCCCAAGTGGACATGCTACTCGTGTCCAAAAGTTCACGTAATCAACGCAAAATGATTTTGGGATTTACACCAAAGATAGGTCTCTCATGTGTAGACTACAAACGAGATGAAGAAATCGATAGTTTCTACACAGCTTGCCAAAACCAAAGGGACTATTATCGTGATCCGTACAAAAAGCTGAGAAAGGACCCAAACTTCCTCATACAAGGACCTGGTAGTCGAAAACCGGATCGTAACACTGTTATTCTCCTTCAGCCCTACCGGTCTGTTACCGAACGCTTACCGATTATTTACCCACTCGTTCCACCATCGTTCGACTGTATGGGGCCCATAAAATTGAATGGAACATTCGCCAAACCTTCTTGCAAGAAATATAGAAGATAAATCATGTCACATACGTTCGTATTCACATTAAATTCATGCTGAATAATAAAAAGAAAAATAATAATGAAACTATTCTCATATCTTGAGCTTCCGTGGCAGGTGAAGGAAGTAGAGTTTAGTCATCTTTTTTTCAGGTATGGTAAGTGTCTAGTTTGTGAGCCATCGATGGGGAGACGCAAAGCGCTTGGTGATGTCATTTGGTTGAGGTTTTTTTCTTTTGCTGGCCTTTTTTTGACTGGCCAAAACCCCACCTTAATCTGACGATTTAACAATTGATTTAATTAATTTTTTAAACTTACGTTATCAATAACAACCGGTTGATTGACTACGACATCATAGGGTTCCATATTCGTGCACTTGTTTAGTAAAATTTTCTAATAAATTCGTGTTCAATTGTTTCTTTCCCAAATAAATTGAGAGAAAAAAAAAGCTTTCACAAAACGACAGCCTGCCAGTAGATTTGACAGATGCGCTTTCACTTTGACGTTTTGTAAAACAGTCATCGGTAAAAAATTACAACGAAGTTGGGAGTGGTTAATTCATGTGGAATCGCGATGCCAAATTTTGTTTCTTTGTGTTACAAGTTAAACGGATTATATTACCTCTGTATGTAGTTCTTATTGTATTACCTTCTATTACCTGTTATTTACCTGTAACTCTTTTATTGCGAACATTGCGGACTAATTTTAATTTTTAAAATAACGCATTCTTAATTTACGAGGCAGGTTTACCTTTAATAATGGTCATTGTTGGGGACACGGCTATCAATAAAAAAAAATACATGACTGTTAATACCCGTATGAGATGTTAATATGAAATTAGTTAAAAAAATACAAATGAAACGGTTTTCGATGAGCACTAGGGTGATTCATTCTGCTACATTAAGAAACTCAAATAACTTATTTTTTTCTTTATACAATTTATTTTGGAAGTTAATTAATTTTAAATTACTTACATAGTTGGCGCTAGAGTCCGGGGTGAACCATGGGCAGTCCTCTCTAGTTGGCACCCTCTTTTGCCAGCTGCCTCCAGTTGCGCGCACGAAGCTGACTGGGGTCCCATTTAGCTTGTGTGCACCGCCTAAGATAAGGTAGATAAAGTGACTTTTGTCTTAGGCGTCGATGTTGTATTTCTCTCTTTGTTAACACCATATACTTTTTTTCCTTCGTTGACCACTGCAATGGAAGATCTCGGTTTTGTCGTTACCGGCCTTGATGGCCCAGCGTGCATTCGCAATTGTCATCCTGCATAGTCGAATGAGCTCGGCTGGGATTAGAAAACTACGAGTATACTCGGATCGTCTCTATTGATGCTTTCATATGCGGCTTTGAAAACAATGAACACATGGTGTGTATCAGTATGGAACTCCTGGGTTTTTCTAAGATCTGGCATACCTCTCTCGTCCTTTTCTGAATAGCTGCTATATGCATCTTTTCCAAGTTTGCCTATCTGCATTTATCATCGGACCAGAGATTTTTTCGTTGAAGTGGGTTGAAATGCAGCCTCTCTGAGTATTCTTTGTCACTGTTCTTCTACGATTCGATCGAAAAGCCTTGCTGGCCTTTAGTGTTTCCTTACAATGGTTAACTGGATTTGGACTTTTATGGATATCCACATTCGTATCTTGACTACAAAAGATAATGGTCCGAGTCGACGATAGGTACTCGGAAGGTTCGGTCATAAAGTCTTGCGTCGAATCCCTAGGTGCGGAACATTAGAATTTAAAGAGACCTACCGAAAAAGCGAGATTGCACTAACTGTCTTCCTAGATATTGAAGGTGCCTTCGATAATACCCATTTGGAATCCATTTCGGTGGCCATGTCTAAAAAGGATATTGACCATCCCACTAACCGTTGGGTTAAAGCGATGCGATCAAAATCTCTGTCTTAGGCCTCAAAGGTTATCCACCAGGAGGTGTTTTTTCACCGCTGTTGTGGTCACTTGCCATTGATGATCAAGTAGTTAAACTTAGTAATCTGGGCTATCGAACAATAGGATATGAGAATGACTTAGTCACAATAGTGAGGGCTAAAGACGTTTGCAATAAGATGCAGGCTGTTCTAAAAATACTAAACGACTGGTGTGTTGGAGAAAATCTCTCAATCAACCCCTGTAAATCTATACTTGTTCCCTTTACTCGTAAAAGAAATCTGAGTCTAGGTCTCATTTAACGCTACAATAATTGTGGACTCCAACGAAGTAAAATAAGATAAATAAGAACTCACATGTTACTCGTAATAATAAAATTACCAAAACGAAAAAAGCCATGTGGACTTGCCGTCCTATATATGGTAAGGCACGGGCGAATAACCCCAAAGGTCACCCATTGGATATACCATATACTCATCAATACGAGCAATATGATCGAAAAAAACAAAAGAGAAATCTGCCATACAAAAGCTGCAACGGCTACAAAGACTTGCATGTCCCGGCATCGCTGGTGTAATGCACACATGCTCCACAGCGACTATAGAAACCTTCATCGGTTTAACGTCACTTCACTCTTCATAAAAAAAAGGTAATTCGCAGCATGGTCAAACTACTGCGAACAGGAGAGATTAACCACTCAGATCACATAGATCAAATGAAACTTTTCTCTGAAACCCCGAGATTGAAATGATCTTCGCTGTAAATGGCCGCCTACCTAAGACTGTGCTTCGTCAGCACGTTTCATATAGTGATTCCAAAGCGAGCAGCATGGAGCTACAAGCACTCAACCTAAACCATTCAAGGTATTAGGTAATATACGGATGTATCA
This sequence comes from Volucella zonaria, assembly GCA_963966105.1. NCBI lineage: Eukaryota > Metazoa > Arthropoda > Insecta > Diptera > Syrphidae > Volucella > Volucella zonaria. Next base: position 85,934,955 of record OZ014530.1, on the reverse strand, counting down.
AATATGGCAACCAATAGGAAAAATTCTCAGCATATTTCAAGCGCAAACACATGCCATCCAGGTTCGCTCAAATCTCACCCTCGATAAGAGAATGAACTGTGTCCCCATTCATATACTAACGGACAGCCATTAAAGCACTAGGCTCTAACCTCATTAACTCCAAATCAGTTTTGCACTGCTTCAATACATTACAAAACCTCTCTTATGGGAACAAAGTAAGACTTTGCTGGGTGCCTGGTCATAATGATACTGTCGGAAATATCTAGATACGGTTCGGCTGTACTTTACCAAAAATACACTCTTGGCATTGAGATCGCCAAGGGCGATTTTCGCGTCGTATTTAAGACATTGCTCATAGGTTTTATCGACGAGATCGTAGAAGCAGTCTTTGGTAAGGTCGTCGTTGTCCTGTTTCAGAGCATGGGCGTTAATTGGACTTATATGAGGGAGTTCATCCTTTATGTGGATCGTCGTCAGGCGTTCGCTTCCATGCCTGAAGCTCAAAAGTTGTTCCCTCAGTTTTCCTTTTACGACGAAACTACATCCGAGCATCAGCTGAGGCTGCTGACCTTGTCGTGCCCGTTGTCTGTAACACTCTCTATACATATATCACAGTCTTTCATCCTCTTTTTGATCGGTTCACTCCATCGCACTTCTTGGATGGCGGTTATATCTGCTTTGTAGAAGTTGGGGAAACCGTGATTATCCGAGGCTGTTAGCTGGTTCGTCACAATTTTTTTTACCTCTTCTGTGTAGGGTTGTGAGTGCTATGACGGCGTAAGCCAGTATGGTAACTGGTCGAGTAAGCCAGTATGGTTTCAGCACTAGTGGATGTTTAATATTTTAAACGAGCTAAGAAAGCAGCTATCTTTCAAACACCGTAGTATATATTGCCTCAATATCCAGTCGATTTCCAATTAAGATTAGTTTTTGGTTTTTAACTGCATAACTTGTGTTATATGTACATAGATAAAGATACCCCAGACAAAAATTGGATTACAATATAAAATGACCTGAATATCTGGCTGTACTTAGCCCAATAACGGAAATAGTAACAGTCAATCTTATAGACGAAGTATTTTTCCTTCGATTCGAAGTCCTTCACAGATTACATCCATACAATGTAGAAATTTAGAAGCCCGTGTTTTCCTGCGCATCATGTAATTTCTTTCTCTAGCTGCATCAGGAAGACCGGAATCTGAAAGCAATTAGAATGAATTAATCGCGTTCTTATTAACTACCTAACAAAAGGTAGTTAAAGAAGGAATAAGAACACTACCTTTAGCTAGCGTTTATTACTCGCAGAAGGAATCAATCGAAATTATTGCGGCTATGAAGACTTATGCTCCGACTCAAGCTGATATACCTTCTGTATACAGAATACTTCATAGAAATGAAAACGACTGCAATATCTGAGCGAAATTGCATGAGTTTTTTTTGCGAACTGTAGCGTAGTCGATAAATTAATTCAATTTAAATTCAAATTCAATTTCCGAAACAATAATGCGATCACTCTTTATAATTTTATGGCAAAATAACGGGTGACCAGATACTAGACAGCAGTGATAGTTTTTCAATTCTTATGTTTCAGCAGCTGCCAAAGTTTCCAATGACATCCAGCTGTCAAAATATTCAGTTAGGTTTGCCATTTCATCAAGCTTCGTTCTCTGCTTACCGAACGTGCGGAAATTATGAAAAAATATTATCGAAATTCCGGCTCAGCTGTAAATACGGAACGTGAATTTCATCGTGAGGTCGGTCGTCATCATGGCTTTCAGTGTACAGGCAATTCATCGCACTGTGGAAAAGTTTGAGCGTGAACAGACCCTTTTCTAAATAACAAACATCTCAGCGCCACCATAGGTGTCATCACTGGACACTGCCTTATATGCAAGCACGCAAGAAGGCTTGGGGTTTTTACAAATGATTTCTGTAGAAGTTACATGGACGAGGATGAGGAGGACACAATACTCCACCTACTCTGTACATGTCCAGCTCTCTCCCAGAGAAGAAAATTTCACTTAGGAGCTTTCTTCTACAACGACTTAAACGATCTAAAAAATATAGACGTAAACACTCTTCTACTAGATGGAGTGAAAAGTGACCTGTTTGACCGCCAGAATGCGCTGCTACTGCAAAAAAGGTTATAGTGCATGGTATTGAAGTCCGTTCACATTTAGGCAGACATGCCAAATTTCAGTGCGATACTGTCTTTAGTTTTGTTTTGACAGCTGATTGTTGTTGACGTGTTTGGCATCATGTTGAGTATGGACAAAAACGATTTTCGTTCTCTCATAAAACATTATTTTTTGAGTGGCAAAACGGCGAAGGAAACAAAAGAAAAGTTGGATAAATATTATGGGACTAATGCTCCATCAGATTACACCGTCAAATATTGGTTTCGAGAGTTTCGTGGCCGCAACTCCACTACCGATAAAGTCCGCAGCGGCAGGCCCTTCGATGCGGTTACAGAGGACAATGTCAAAAAAATACATGAAATGGTGTTGGCTGAGCGGAAAGTGAAGGTGCGCCAGCTAGCAGATACCACAAAGATTAGTACTGAGCGCACGCGTCATATTTTGGGTAATATTCTGCATATGAAAAAGTTATCCTGCCGCTGGGTGCCGCGAAAGAGGACTAAATTGAATAATATAAAAAAACATTTAAAAAAAAAAAATTTAATTCCCAAGAAGGTCACTTTTCACTCCATCTAGTACGCTTCATCATAAGCTCAAACTTGTTCCATTAGTAAGAGCCTCATATATCCATGTGCCATCAGAATGGGCCAATAGGCCTAAGTGGGTTGGTATTTCCAACAGCCACTCTTACCTATCTACCCTACCTAAGCCACCAACCAGATAGTGATTTGTGCGAAATGAAGAAAACATAGTCACCCTAGCGGCCAGAATCGAAGAAGACCCAGAAATATCGATTCGGCTTATTTTGCGATTGGATCTGGGCTTAAATCCGTGCAAGACTGTGCTGACGCAAGAATTGAAGCCATAGGGCGACAATAGACAACGCTGTGAGTTCGCTAATTGGGCGCTGGAAATGTTGGCTGGAGTTGCGGATTTTGACTAAAAAACCATCTTCTCGAACGAGACCCATTTTTGGCTCAGTGGCTATGTCAACAAACAAAATCGCCGTTATTGGAGCAGACACAATCTACAAGTGTTCTAAGTATCAATGCGTTTACAAGGATTGTTTGGTGCGGTTTATGGCATGGCGGCATCATCGGACCTTATTTCTTTCGAAATGAGGAAGGAGACACGTAGCTTCAAAATAAAGACAGAATAAATTTTATATCTCACACCGTTGTTGTTATATTTCTTCTTACTTACTGAGGTGGCGCTACAGTTCAGGGTGAACTTGTGCCTCAACTAATCTCCAGTTTGTTCGGTCTTTAGCTAACTTTCCCTTCTATGTGTGCACGCCACCTAAGATTAGGTCTTCCTTTATTCTATTGTCCCTCCGGATTAGATTCGCAGACTCTGCGGGCTGGAGCACTGGAGTCCATTCGCTCTACATACCCTATCCATTACAGGCAACTGATGCGCAGATCGGTGGCACTATACAGCTCATATAGTTCCTTGAAACTTCTCTCCTCCAAAGTCCGTCAACGCAAAGGGAACCCAATATTTTGATCGACTGATAGGGACCAATCAGGTTGTTGGAGAAGAGTTTTAGAGGTTCACATAATATGTCAGATAAGATCTTGTATTCGATGTTGACGAGACTTAAGCGCCCTGTAAACACTAAAACCTAGTACTAGTAAACATTTAAAACAAACCAAGTTTTAGTTGATGTTGATCGTCTGCGGGTTGGTACGCATACCAATTTTTTGGTCTCACTAACATCAGAATTTGGTCTCACTAAAGTCAAAAGTGTTTGAGTGGCTGCGCTCTCATCTGTCAACATTTCCTCGAGTGAGCATACAAAGTACTGATGTTTGGAAAGAATTTTTCGAGTGTTTTCACAGTCTACCATCTATATTGGATTGAATTGGTCTCAGCGTCTGCGGGTTTTAGTGGTACTATGTTTTAGAGTTTACAGGCCGCTTTATACCTCTAGAGTTGGCGCAGTTGAGGGGGTCTCAGATGCTGAGATCCCATTCATCAGGCATACACTCTCCTGACCAGATCTGAGAAATGAGTTTCTACATGCTCTCCACAAACTCATTTCCAGCAGCTTTGAATACCTCGGCCGGTAAGGCGTCACGTTCAGCTGCTTTGTTAGTTTTCAACTTAAATATTGCCATTCATACTTCGTATCTGATCGGGTGGATGGAAGTTTTGGCTATCATCGTCTAAGTTGAATGGTCTATTCCGTTATACAATCTGCAGAAAAAGTGTTTCCAAATTCTCAGCACCGACCGCGCCTCTACTATGTGTCTTCTAATGTTATTCCTGGAGTACAGCCTTTCAATATCTTCGATCGCGCACTTGTCGTTCTCCTTTTTGTTCTTCTGGAGAAGCCGATGTCCTTTCCATGTCTTCTGCTCGTAGAGATTACGCTCTGGGGGATTTTAACGCCAGGATAGGAAAGGAGGATATCTTTTGTAGGGCAGCTGGTAAGCATAGCCTATACGATACCACGTCTGGCAACGGACTTAGGCCTGACTTTGTTGCGGGATGAAATATTACAATAGCAAGAACACTGTTTCCTCATCTCAATATGCACAAGGTGATATGCCAGTCTCCGGATAATCAAACGCTAAATAAAATTGATCGTTTTGCGATAGCCGTAATGCATTCCTCCAATATTCTTAAGGTCCGAACGTTTCGGGCAGGCAGCTCGGTTCACCACCTTGTTGCAGCTAAGATTTTAACGTCATACTTCAGACGTTGCTTGCGGAGCAGCTCGTAGAAACATTCTTTGGTGGTGTCGTCTTTGTTTTTCGTGTGGCCATGGGCGCATATTAGGCTTATGTCAGCGAATTTAGCCTTGATGCGGATTGTCGTGTCGGAAGCTCAAGACTTCTTGTCTAAGTGTGCCGCATATGGCAAATCCGCATCTGAATTAGCACTGTTTATTTTCCCTATAGCAATCACCATAGCATAAGTATATCACCGTTTTTCATCTTCCGGCCATCGCATTTCCTGGATGGCTGTGATATCTGTGTGGTAGCAGTCAAAGGCCACTGCTAATTGCTTGGCTGCACGCGGTCTGTTAAGAGTCCGAACATCCTACGTGTAGGTCGTCATCCTTTAAACTTTTGCAAGGATTGTCAATAGTCAATCCATTTCTATCCGAGGCTAGTTCGTCAAATCTTTTCTGTGTGGGGTTGTAAGCTCTATGACGGCGTAGACGTATATTATTATACTTCCGCTCCGTTCTTACAAGTAAGGCAGATAATAGACATATCTATCTATGTACCATATACTCAACTGAACACCTGTAAATTGTTGCTATAAACAAATATCAAATAGTAAGCACAAGTGATATACAGAAAAAGGATATTTTACTTCTCTCTTAAGAACACTCTTATTTCCACCTATGCCTCACGTCCTAACTTTTTTTAACCGCTCCCATCCTTTAGTTTTAAGTGATAATTGTTAGTTCTAAGAATAAGCTTTCAATAAGCATTAATAAATCTGTCCGGGGTTGACCCGGGCCGCAAATCAAAAAAAAAAAAAAAATAAAATAAAAATATGCATCTAATGAAAACAAATGGTTGCGTAAGCACCTATTTTAAATGTCATGAAAATTAAAAAGAAAAACATAATTTTATTCACAGTTCTTGTTAAAAATAATTTGTTTTTTTAAATACACTAAATCGGAAGCATGAGTTAGAAAATACATGTTTGTTACTACAAATATAAATGATGTAAAGTTTAAAGCAAGTCTTTTTCACTTTTTTTCCAGACTGATTGACGACTGTGTGGGATTCGCAATAATGATCTTCAAGCTCTTGTCGGGAAAATCAAAGTCAAGCTTCTCAGATATATCGCTATTCGGGTCGAGTAGATGCTGGAATGTTTCAATCATTCGTGGGACTAAATCATCGGTGATCATCACTTGTATCCAATATCCCAGTACACCGAATGGAAATTCCTTGGTGACCACTGAACCGGTTACAGCTTCCGCAACGAAAGTCAGAGCCAAGTTTTGTGATTTGAAAGTAAAATGCCTGCCATGTCGTATGCGATCTTTTATGGACAGCAAAAGGAACTTTGCTGCATATGGTGCAAGCGTAATTTCAATTCCATCCAATGGTATGCAGTTTGGAGCATTCGCTTGATAGTCTAGTGGACATGATTTCTGTAGAGAATCACACACAGACATTGATTGAAGAAAGCTGCTGGCTTCTCCAATTGGACTGTTTTGTGGTTTGTTGTCCTCTTGCGAAAGGCACTGTTCATTCAAACTTTCTGAGTCGATTTCTTGTTTAAAATTTTGTTTGGGGATTTCACGAAATGTAAAATCTGCATTCACTCCAGCCAAATCTGAACCTTGTTTCTCCAAATCGTCTAGTAAACTTAGAAGTGTCTCTGGAAAAAGCTCGAAGACACTTTTAGAACGATCCATGTCAGTGATGAGAAAATCGCCGCCAGTTTTTGTATCTTGCATCAAGAAGTTTAAAACACCTTTGCCGTTCCATCGGGATGCCTGTTCAATTTCCTCCTCAGTAACACCAACGATTTGACAAAATTCCACTGTACCAAATGGTGAGTCTAAGGAACCCAGCTGTGGATCTTGAGCGAGTAATATATTTTGAATTAGCGAGTTCGAACCGTCTAAAGGTTTGCGCCAAGGAACATTGTCACCTGGGTAGAATCGATTGCCTGTTTGAAAGCAATACCTTGCTAGAGCTTGTAGGAGATTTGCCGGCCATGTTGGTGGGCGTTCTGGTTTTTCGTCCCTGGTTTCAGGATTGCCTTCTGCTTTCAAAAGACGAAATGTTAACTCGAACCCTATTCCAGATGTTCGGACACCATTAACCGGAGTTTCAATTGCATGAACTCGTCCATCGCCGTGCAGATCACTTAAACCGAAACTAATGTAATGCCAGTGTGGGGGAATTCCTCGTTCCTTATCTCCTTTGTTCAGATACATACTTATATAGTCCAAAGGATCTTGACCGCCCAGCCAGTATTTGAGAAGAGTGGTCACTTGGAGTGGATTCGTCTGATCTGGATAAACTGCCAAACAGTGATCGATTAGAGCTTTTAAACCTGGCGGAGGATCTGATCTTGTTGCAGTTGTTGCATTTGTAGCCATTATATCGGATAAATAGTACTTAAAACAAACGAATTTTGATATCAACAATTTTATGAATAAAACAAAGCTCAGAAAAAAACGTAAACAACGCAAATTTGACGTTCCGAAGTTTGGAATGCGTTCATTTGCTGATGTTCACTTGTTGGTCATTGTTCATTTTAGTTCACAATGGAAAGTTAAAATATTTAAAATCAGTAATGAGTTTTATAGCACTTGCTCTTAATAAGAATTGTCGTACTAATAAATTATTATCGATTTGTTTTATAGGAATATTGTATATAAAAAAAGTTATTAGTAAGGCAGCAGACTGAAAGACAAAAAACTTACGCTGAGTAACAATAAAAATACGAAAATAAGTCGTGCTGTATTTATTTGTATTTAAGGCACGAAACTTGATACTATACGGATTTTCCTATCATTGAATTTATTTTTTTTGATGATGTTTCGCAAAAAAAAAAGAAGTGAATCACTTGATTAAACTTGCCATTAATTGCACTTCCTATATCAGTATTGCGAAAAACGAAACAAAATTGAGTTGACATTGGCGTAATCTTTTATTTTCTTGCACGTTTTCTTATTTATCAAGAAAATAAAAAGTTTTTATGCGGAAGACCTTGATATATCAGCTCAAAATATCTGTAAATTAGGATACAAGTATCTCAGTTGCGCTGTTCGAAAACTGAACTCGCCAGAACCTTTAGCGATCTCGTATCCCTCACCCTACTGAGAAGTCCTATGCAATCTGTACCCAGTGATCAAGAAGCAAATTTCCGCACACCTTATCGAGTGAATAGATTTCATACATAATCGAATGAATGATAGTTAACGTATCGAGTAAAAATTTCAAATTATAATAGTAAAGGTCCACTGCACCTGATTTTTGACAGTTGTTAGTTATTGAGCTTGGTAGCTGTCGTACGTAAATGGCACTCGATCACGGATGAGAGAATGTCAAATTACGACACTAGAAAATCGGCAACGTGTGCGGGAATACCAACTGTGTATTTCTCAGTGACGTGTAGCTCGATAACGTGTGCTAGAATTTGCCCCCAGGATCAGTGGATTCGATGTCAAGAAATGCAACAACTGACGCACTGGGTTTGACTTGGCTATCTCTTCGAAATCCCTAGCTTGATGAGGAAGGAAGCACATGCAGCAAAACACCTTGCTTACGAAAGAATGCTACGTAGAAAGACTAAAGCTCCGCATGCGCTTTAAGAGCAGAAGACAACAGAAGAACTTCGGCTTCTTTAGGTAAAAAAAGAAGAGAAACTCAATCGAGGAAACACGGACGTGAAGGAGCAACGCTCGGAAGTTGTGTCAAAATGTAAAAAGAACCTGTAGAAATAACCAAGAAAACTTAAAGGCAGAATGAACTAGGCGATCAAAACCAAGAGTCAAGATAAATTTAAGTATGAAAAAGTTGTAGTACCAGACAACCTACATACCGTGTTATTTAAGGCAGCGTATGATGATTTGGTAGAGAGTATACAAAAATTCATTTCCAAGATTAGGTTGAAGGATAAAAGATTTTGTCTGCAGTATTATGTGAACCTTTGAAACCATTTATCAAAAATCTGTTTTGCCCCTATATAGTTATAAGCTCAGTGAATTGATAATTCACTAAATAGATCATAGGAAGAACCAAAGAAGGCCACCTTTTTATCTACATATACAGGGAGTTCTAGATAATCTATCTAAAACTTTAAGTCTTAGTTGTCTGAGCTATCCTATTTTAAGAATATTTTGGTCCTTATTCACTTTTTTAGTTTATTATGTCTCAACTTAAAAACTAATTTCTTAATTTCGCCGCAAGTCCTTTCGAAGTAATTTTTTTCGCCCTGTTACTCAGGAGTACCGTTAGTCATTGAAAGGTGCAAATGAATCAAATTTAAGAAAAAAATGTCTGCTATAAATGAAATCAAATGGATATTTTGACAAACAGATTTGTATTTGTTACATTTTTAATCTTTCAAGTCCACACAGTGATATTCTGCAAAACAATTTTTTGAATTGTTAGAGCAAAGATGCACTTTGCAAAGTATGCAAATAGAAAAAGGACGCGACTGGATACCCGCATTGTTGCGCACTTCACAACGTCCACGGTTACCGATTTGAAAGACGGCCATCTTTCGAAACGGAGAAATTCGATTTCTTACGTTTTTGTGGATAAGCTTGAGGGCTTTCAACAGATTGCCATTTAGTAGTGGGACATATCTCGTAAGACATCATACCCATTGCCACTGATCTTCTAAATTCGAGGAGAGTAACTTCTTCTCGAATGTTACAATATATAACGTAAGCATTAACAAATGTAATATCTAGTATTCCCCAAAAGAGTCTACGCCACCATTTTTTTGATCTTCGATTCAAACCATATACAGCACGGAGGCGTTCAGAATGATCCACTCCACCCATAAAAGCATTATAATCCTTGACAATTTTTTTTCTATCTTCGATCCATCCTTTTGAGTTCGGTGAACATTTGTAACTTCATTGTTATGGAAGTTGCTGGCGAAATGAATGATCTCATTATCCTTCCACTTCCAAATGTCGATATCCATTGACGAAAATCGGAAGTCAAAATCTGCATGAGAAAGAGACTTGCCACTTTTCATGTTACTCGGTAGTCCCTTCCTATTTGCTCGATTTGTACAACAAGCGAGTGTTTTCTCGATTTTTAACTTTTTCAGCAGTAGTAGAGAAGTAAAGTAGTTATCGAAGAAAACTTTTCTATACATGCCCCACTCACTTTCTGTGAGACTAAGAAATGCTCGTTCATCCAGGCTATAGTTTTGGAATTTTGATTTAGTTGCCTCATGTTTTCCTTGATAAATCTCAAATTTCGTAACGTAGCCTCTTTGGTTGGATAAACTGCAGAGTTTGTAGCTCATTTTGTTTGGCTTTAGATGATTGTGCTGCTTTAGAGTGCTCCTGCCTTAAAAAAGTATCATTGACTCGTCAACATACAACTCAGGCGAGCCCTTGTAATAAAAAGCAAACGCTTCGTTTATTGAAACTCTAAGATCTTCACTGGTTGACCAGTAATGACGCCAATTCGGCAATTTGTGGTAATCCATCAACATATTTATACCTCTGAACGTTGTCAATTCCCCTTTTTTCATGTTCAAGGCCTTGTCTCTCTGAACACCAAATAGGTTACTTTGATACACGATATTGTCCAAAATAGAGTCCAGTAGTTTTAGGTAAACATCAGTGGGCGTTTCACAACCAACAAACTCATCTTCAACTGCGCTTTCAAGAAAGGTGTACTCAGGTACATCAACAGTAATATCGCGCTTTATCCATTTCTGATCGACGGGCTCACTGATATCAACCGATCCCAATGTGTTTGGACACAAAGGCTCAATCAGAGTTTCATTTACCTGTGCACTTTCTTGCTTGGGGGCAGCAACCTACAACCTACAATATTTGCCAAAATGTCTTCATCATCTCCATCATATTCGTCTTCCTCGTCTGTCTGTTGTTCATTGTCCTCCCGAAAATCCTGGAATATTATCTTCAAAATCGCTTCAGGTAATCTCATATGCATCCCTTCAGAGATACAGAGGTTTTAAGAAAAACCTTACGCTCTCCATTTGTGACTCCTATTGAAAATAATGTCTTTCAAATCTTTGAACTCGTAATTATGTTTCAAAATAAATGTTGGCCTAAATTTAATGCGTCAAACGTTATTGAAGATCAATAGTGATTTATTTTGTTTGTAAACTTAATACGTTGGTTTTGTCATCATTTAAATAAAAGTTCATTGTATCGCCCTATCCACCAATTTTGCATACACGCGATTTAACCACACTCTAACGGTGGGGCAATGGGGGGGGGGCATTCTGCTGGTACAGTGTTGCAGTGGTATATCACCTAATATTTAGTTCTGGTAATTTGTTTCGCAAAAATTTCAGGTAGAGATTTGAATTAAACCTTGGAGGAAACTGAGTGTATGTAACAACCGATGGATAGCGGGCTGTGGGTATGGATTTTGTTGGTGTGCTGTTTCGTATTGTTGTAAGGGCATAACACCTACAACAATTTGATTCGGTAAACCAACTCTGAATTTGTACTTCACATCTGAGCTTAGTAACGTCGGTGTTTGTGTTTTTTGTATTTGGCTTTCTTTATAAGGACTCGGGAATTCAGAGTGGATATTGCCAAAATACGCAGGCTAAACAGTAATCACTTTTCTGCGTACGTCCACGAATGCAAATACAGACCAGCTGTTTTGGCACTTAGTGAAACACAGGTAGATCCCCGCCCACACCTCTCAGATCACTCTGATCTGAAACTACCTGGCTACGAACTAGTGCCATTATTCTTCTCTCACCGCGGTCTCGCCTTTTACGTGCGTAGTAATGTAGCATACAAAACTCCACCACAATGTAGTCCCTGTTCCAATCTGGAATTCAATTTCATGTGGTTAAAATTCCATCTCCGTAAGCAAATTATCCACTACTGCTTTATTTACAGAAGCCCCAAACTGGACAGCACTTCGACTTTTAACGAGTTCGATGCGCTGTCTGACTCCATTCAAAGAATTGTATCCCTGCATCCTCATACTGAATTCGCTATTACGCTATTACACAATTCTGGGTGGCTTCGATATTCTGGACAGACAACACCCGAAGGACGGTGTGTTGAGATCTTTGCTGCGGAAATTAACTTAACACAGCTTGTTAATGAGCACACACGAATGATCACACACGACAGTCATACCGCCAACACCCTGGACTTGTTTTTAACTTCTCATCGTGATAAGTACACCGTTGATGTGTTCTCCCCTCTGGGCTAATCGGACCAGTGTGTCATTCCTAAAAGAACCGTATGGCAATACGAGAAAGCCAACTGGAGCGGTCTTAATAGCTTCTTTAGGAATTTTAACTGGTCGTTATGTTTCCTCGATAACGACCTAAATTCCGCTGCTGATATGATCACAGAGAAACTTTATCCCTCATCGGATGAAGAGTATCAAACCAAAAGAAAAGGCGTGGTACGACTCGAGCTGTAAAGAGGCTGTCAGGGTTAGAGAAATGATTTTTCGGTCCTTCAAGACCAGCCCAACAGAGGAAAACCGAAAAAACTTTAAACGAGCCAGGAATGACTGCAACGTCTTTCTTAAACGTGTAAAATTCCAAAATGGCCAAAAATTGCGGCAAAAAATACTACAATGTCCCAAAGGTAGTAACACTTTTTGATCATTCGTCAAAAATATTAGAAATTCTGATTCATCTTCCATCCCAATGCTCATTTACAATGACATTCCAGCTGTCAGCTCTTTGGACAGCCAATCTGCTCGCTGCACACTTTGCGGCCAGCTCTACACTCCCAGATTATGCTTTGTCTCCGTCTACACTCGAGTGCGTCTTCAATGGGACAATCCACTTTCGCACTCGTGTAGGGATTCACAAATCCCTGGTCCAGATGGTATATCTCCCCTCCTTTTAAAGAGGTGTTCTTCCTCGCTGGCAAAACCACTGAGTAAGCTTTTTCACAAATCCTACTCCTTAGGACCCTTTCCGAGAAGATGGAAAATATCATTTGTCCAGCCCGTCCCTAAAAAAGGCGAATCTTCTTCCCTCTCCTCCTGCAGACCCATTGCACTTACGTCCCTTCTTTCCAAGGTCATGGAAACGCTGATAAACCATCATCTCATGAAATCGCGAAACACGAAAACTTCTCAATAACCGGCAATATGGTTTTCGTAGCAACAGGTCAACTGTGGAACCAAGGAGTACATCAATCTGGCGAAAGTTAGATAGTTGCACTTGATATTTCTAATGCATTTGACAGAGTTTGGCATCAGTCTCTTTTGTCGAAAATGCGTGCTTTTGGGATCGACGACTCTCTTCTTCAATGGATTAGAAATTACCTTTCGGAAAGTTGTCTTGGATTTTTTCAAGTCTGATATTCACAAAATAAATGCTGGTGTGCCCCACTGCTTTGTTTTCTCCCGGACGCTCTTACTAATTTTCATTAATGATCTCTTGTCTGCTACTTATAATCCAATATATTCCTTTGCTGATGACAGTACTCTCTGCTTTTCATATTCGTTCCCGGACTCAAATCCCTGCTCTTCGGCTGTAGAACGGGAACGGCAGCGTATGTTAAGCTCATTAAATTCCGATATTATCAGCATAACCAATTAGGGAACTATCAACCGAGTGGAATTTAATACTTCCAAAACTCAATGCTGTCTGCTGTCATTAAAGCGAAATTCAAATACCCAGCCATTATCTATGAATGGTTCTTGCATCTTCGAAACCGATAAACTTTCCATTCTCGGTATGTGTGTCAGTGACAACTTATATTGGAATGACCACATATTCGGTGTCGTCAAAAATGCTGCGAAATGTCTAGGTTTCCTCAAGCGATGTAAGAAATACTTTACCCCCTCTGATCTGGCCTCTATATATAAGGCATTTATCCGCCCGAAATTGGAGTATAATGCCCGCATTCGGTTGGGTGGTCCCAAAACCTCTCTGCACCTGCTAGATAAGATTCAAAACCGAGCTATAAAACTCATAGGTGATACTAATATCACTCAAACAGCGGACACCCTCGAACACCGACGTAATGTCTCGTGCCTCACTCTGTTTTATCGCTATTTCCACCACCAGTGCTCCATAGAAATCGCCAGTAGCATTCCGTCCCTTCAAACTTTTAACCGTAACACCCATCTCGCTATGAATGCTCATCAGTATACCCTCAAGCCCACTTTCAGACGTACTCTAAAATATCGTGATTCCTCCCTAAGCCGTACAACTCGCTTATGGAATGCCCTGCCTAGCACTTCCTAGACATTATAACCTTCAAATATTTAAAACAAACGTTCACCGGTACCTCTCTTTCCATCCTCCCTGATTTTCCTTCGCCCGCGCTGTGCAAACATTTTAAGGGTACTTAATCCCTTGAGCGCGCGCAAATTATAAAAAAAAAACCGATACAATCCGATCAGCTTGCTACCCAATATGTGTGCCCGAGCATTGACGTTGCAAGCTTAGGGTTCATGGAGTGTAGGTTTCTTTCTGCCTAGGTTTGTAAATTGTTGTTTTGTTTGTCTTCCTCAAAATGTCTTTCCCGAATGTAATTGCAGAATTCCAAACGCTTCTCTAAGTCCCGGAGTGTAGCTCCTATATATGTATTGTATAATGGAATGCATGTGGGAAGAAAATGTACGTGAAAAAATATTTATTTTAAATAAAACAATAAAATTTTGCTTCTGGTTTTAATTCCAGAACCAAAATTTCTCTTCTGGATTTTATGCCAGAATGTACTAACGTCAAATAGCATTGTGTGCCAAACCAGATTTTTGTTTCCGATAAATCGAGTGTGTTTGGCTTGCAAGTTAAAAGAAGTTTTTAGTGTTCCATTGGAGTCCAAATTGTTAGCCCTAGATGAACTACATATTATAGATGGCAAACTTTCTAGATATTGGAAAATCAAAACCCCTTTCCAGTGATCGCCTCGATCCGTGTGACCATGGCTCTGAGCACCTGTGAATCGTCATTAATGTCAATTTCTTTCCCATTTTACATATTTTACTCAAAAAACATGAACTTTACGTGCAAATCGCTTTCATTCAACATTTTTACTTATAATTTGCTCTCATTCTTGCATATTGTGGCATGTTATATTGTACAATTTGATTTGCTTTGATTTTCGGCTCGGTTGACCTCGGACAAATTGGACAATGTGTTGGTTAATTCCCTTACAGTATGCTGTGCGATAGTTACGGTTTTGTAAAGGCATTAGTAAAGTTTGCCACCTATCTTGTCAAACTTCTGATGAGAAACAAATAGAAAACGCCATTGCTCTTAACGTCGAAACATCTTCGAAGAAAATATAAGAGTAGTGCGGAAATCCTGCTCGGTATTTAAAAAGGCCAGCTACACATAAATAAACACACGTGGTGGTGGAACAATGAAACGAAAATGGTGGTAAACAACAAAACGCATCCTTTGAAGCGTGGACTAAGTACAGCAGAAATAGCGAAATCGATAAAGTGCGTCTTGAGGTAGACTACGAACGTTGCAAAAAAAGAGGCGAAAAAAACTGTAGTAAGGGTACATGAGATAGCAGTAGAGTCATTGTATTGGGAAAATGAGTAAACGTCTGGTAAAAGGCCTAACATTTTCAAGAAACCAACTAATGCGGGGCAATGAGACTTGCAATAAATTGAAAGAGCATTTTAACGGGTTACTAAAAGAAGAATTTCCATGCAATATCATTCCTTCGGCTGTCACGGACGAAGAGCAAACGGCATATTTTATGGAAGCCGGAATTAGCGAAACTTTAACGAAACCGGACAACATTCCCTGACAAGTGAGGACCACAATCGGAAATCTTGCGTTTAAACGGCTCGCGATTTTATTTAATAAAATTATGAGTGGCGATCGAATGCCTAATCGGAAATCTTATTTGGACGACGCACGCTTAGATCTCAAAATGTAAGAATAATAGTATATACGATGATGTCAAAACGAATGTTAAATGCACAGCGGGTATACCAGCAGATTTCGAAGCTAAAGTTGGAATAAACCAATGCAGTGTACAGAGTCCATTGCTTTTTATTGTCGTACAAGATTTTCTATTGAAGCAGCATATCAACGAGTCCGGGACAACTTCTTTTCTTTTCGCCGATTAAAGCGATGTGAATCATCATGTCAAAGTGCGAAAAATAAAAATAAAGCCTGATATTCTATTTCTATGATGATTGCAAGCAAGCACATATGGCAAAACAAGTCGCCTACGAAGCTCCATGGCGTAAAAAAGAAAAAAACCAAACTGGGTTTGGACGTGTCACTAAAAGCCTAACTGATATGTCAGGGCAACAAGATTTGAACAAATATCTGTTAAGACTAGCAAGGATATAGGGTAGTAGAGCCACAGTCGGTGGTGAGGATAGATAAAAGCTTCCGTAAACTGATGAACGTAGGGACAACTCAAATTCTGATGTCAGGCAAAAGGAACTATTTGACTTAGTGATAAAAAGCAAGAATTCTGTTGACTCGACGAAAATGAAGTAAAGATAGCAGTACCTAAACTTAAGTATAACAAGGCTACCGTGCCAGACTGTAAACATGTCGAGCTAATTGACCGTCCAATCGGACGGTTCGGAGTTCAATACCACCCATGGACGAAAGACATTCCTTTTTTCAGGCAACTAAAATCTCGTGAGATGGATGGTTTCCTAAAATACAACAACAAGTCAATTTACAGTAATAATTTAGTCTCCCAATTATATGTTGGATGTCCCCATGGAGCGAAATAACCACTGAGCCCAAACATCTTTCTCTCTCTATCCAATTTTTCAAAAAACTTAAAAAATGCCGTTTTTCAATAATCTGGTAGGTCCTATCAGTGTGGTTTTAGGCCAGGTAATTCTACAATTGGCTAAGTATTCGTAGTGTGTTATTTATCGATTTTAAGGCCGCATCTACAGAGATGTGTAACTCGTCTAGTTTTGGTATTCCTGGGAAACTCATCAGATATTGCAGAATGGCGATTTTCGGAAATAATATTATCAAAATATTTGATATCACAAAAGTGATATCACTTGCATCACAGTTTGCAAGTGTTAAACTAGAAGCTCCAAAAATGGCTGTAACTCTGAATATGAGCAAAATCAAAAATTGTGATGTTCAATATCGCCACATCGGAAATTGTCCACTTCGGATGTCCTACGAGTATTTACGCTGATAATGAGAGCTTATTTAAAAATTAAACGAAGATATACATGAGTTATTTGCCATAAGAAGGCTATTAAGTACTTAAAATGGAATAAAGCTATGTCAAAAATCATTAAAGAGACTCTTTATAAATTATTTGCCATCACAGTTCTGCCCTATGGTGCAGTTGACGTTATAGACGTTAACGAAGGTGGGGTGTAATAAAAATTGGCCACCTCGGACGTAGCAAGTAAGCTTCGGTTGAATTGTCTTCGATATCGCCCTTAAAAATTATACCGCTAATTTTGGCGTATCCTGGGACACCTTTTTAAGGAAATGTTGGATGTAATGATTCAGCATTCAAAACAATTCTCCTGATTTAAATTTGATAATTGTAAATCAATAGATGGGCCAAATTTTGTATTTAATTTGAATATAAGTACGGGTATTTATAGAAAAGTTGAATATAAATAAATTAGTTAATTTAGTTATTTTATTAATATCCTAATTCATTAAAATTAAACTTATATTCTAAATTATTTATGTACATGTAACAACTTTTTTTTCTTCTTTTAAATAGATTACACCCTGTGCTTATTTGAATCGTGCTTATTCTTTTTTTTTTGTGATTAAATTTAATATCTGTAATAAGTTAAATCTTGTGTTTTTTTTTTTTCTTTTAGGAATCATCACCATCTACTACGCTTTCTCCGTCCATTGAATCATTGCAAACGGAAAGATCTGATTCGGATGGTTGTCGATTGCTTCCTATTTGTCTTATATCCTCGCAATTATTTTTGATTTCATCCTCGTTTCCCGTTGGTAATTGTGTCTGACGAAGGAGCGCCAAACGTTGTTGGGTGATTTCTAAATGATGTTTCCTCCACTTTATCCTTCTGTTTTGGAACCACACTTTCACTTGGGCTTCAGTCAATTGAAGTGTGTGCGCTAAATACAGTCGTTCGGGTCCCACCATATACTGTTGTCGTTCGAATTCGGCCTCAAGTCTTTCTAATTGTTCGGGGGTGAATATCGTGCGTACTCGTTTATTTTTTAGTGTAGATTTCTTGCTTTCTGAAAGGAAACATAAATGGAAGTTTTTTTTAAAAGGATTTTTAGCTGTCTGTGTGGAAAAGGACTTTGATAAAACTTTAGCGAAACAAGAAAAAAGCAAAATAAAAAGAAAAACAAGGGCAATAGTACTAGACAGACCGTTTTCCTCCTATGTACAATAGTTATGGCTGTGGACAACAGACTTACAAATGCCACACAAAATAGCGATACGGTTTAATAGTTTGTCCAATTTAAAAAGTTTCGCAAAAAGGATTCGCTTTAAGAATTACTCATGAACTAAAAAAAAAAAATGTATTCTGGAGTCTTCTTTAAAACGAAACGTACGCTACGATTCAACGTCTATTTGAAATATTTCTGATGAATAAATATCTTTTGATGAATAAATAGCTTTTGTTAATAATTTAGTAACTCACTTATACTTGGCTCGATCCTTAAAATAAGTCATTTGATGTTCGGTTTGTGTTAGCGACTGGTTTGGAAATAGACTTACACTAATATGATAAACCCCCCTTTTTAAAATTGCTCATCAACTTCTAGTCTGCCCCTTATTGATTTGTGAGCGTTATCATTTTGTACATAGAGGGAAGGCTTACGTTTTTTGTCGACTCTGAACGGCTAGATACTGTTTACGAACAGAAGTTTTCACTTTAAGAGCTTGTAATTGCCTGCCGAGAAGGTGGTAATGTCAGGTGATATTTTTCGTGTTTTCTGGTGTATAGTCTGGGAATTGAACTCAGGCCTTTTATGCAGTAGTCGGACAAAACCACTACGCCGCCGCAACCACAGTTGTTGTTGGACTGGGAGAATATCTGTTTGGAATCAGCCAGCGGCGGATGCTTGCTCGGAATAAAAAAAGGTTTAGGAACAAGGATCGGATGCTGCTTTATAAAAAAGTTCGACAGACATTTAGTAGAGGTTGAAGCTGGGAACCCAAAATTGTATATTATTCTAACTCACATCAATTGCAAGAACTGGATGAACGATTTCACGAGTTTGTACAATTTTCTACTGGAAATGGGCGAGATAGATATTCTGGTCATTGGAGACTTCAACGGAAGAGTGGGGAATGATCAAAAACTAAATGTTGAACCAGAGCTGCTGCAAGGATCGTTGAGAGAAGTGTGAAAGTCAACAGATGCAGTTATCGATGCAAACGGGAAAAAAAATCATCGAAACGTGCGAAGCTATAGGCCTCTCGTTACTTAATGGACGAACCAATAGTGATCAACAAGGAAATTTAACATTCTTAAGAGGTACCGCGTGCTTAACAATTGATTACTGTCTGTTGCAGGGGAACTGGCTGGAACTAACAGACCTAGAAGTTTCCGAATCAACATACCCAGACCACCTACCAATATCCGTCAAAGTAGAGTTAAATTTGCGACAAACCAGTACCGAATTTCAGCAAAATCGCCTTCTTCCAAAACTACGCTGGAAAGACGGAATCTTAGAAAGGTACAAAGCGAATCTTACTCTGGAAATCAATAATGTAGAAAATAACGAACTTCTATCTGCTAGAGGTACGGAAATCCTCTCGAACTGCATTTTGAACGCAGCTAAACCCTTGCAAACAGAAACAAAAAGACAAAAAGACCAGGCAGCCCTGGTATGATTGGGAATGTGAAAAAAAAAGAAAAAAATCATTCACCTACCTTCGTCTGCTAAGACGCATAGGCACCGACCACATAAAACGTACAAGCAAAACCAGCAAGCAAAAAGACGCTTTAAAATCATATGCCAAGAAAAACAAAAACTCTACATAAATAATTTATCGCTAAAACTTGCACACACCGAAGACAGCAAGTCCTTTTGGAAATTGGCTAAAACATTGAACGGTACGTTATTTCCCAAGGAATCAAGATTGGAGCGACTACTTTGGCGGAATACTTCGAATTTTTCGAATCCACCAGTGGACCGGAATGAAATTTAATTTGCCGTATTCCGAAGTAAACTCCTTAGACTCCACCATAACCCTACAAGAAGTTGAAAAAGTTATAGATAGGTGCCGCCTGAATAAGGCTCCAGGGGAAGATCGTATTACTTATGAGTTCTTCAAAAATGCAACTGGCCATTTCCTGCAGAAGCTCACTGAAACATACAATTATATATTTACAACCGGCAAAGTTCCAGAAGCTTTCAAAAAAAGTATAATTTTTCCGATTCTCAAGAAAGCAGATCCAAATGATACATCCAACTATAGAGGGATTTCGTTTCTAAATGCTGTTACCAAAATTTTTACAGGAGTCATTTTGGGGCGCTTAACAACCTGGATATGTGAAAACGACCTGCTAAGCGAGTTTCAAGCCGGGTTCCGTAAGGAGTATTCCACGATTGACAACATATTTACTCTCACAAACATCGCTCGGATTTACTTGAACCGAGGAAAAAGACTATACGCTTTCTTTATAGACTTTAAGGCGGCTTTTGACTCCATCGATAGAAGATCACTATTTCTTAAACTCAGCAACATAGCAGTCTCAACAAAAGTTCTTTAGGTTCTGCTACAATTTTACAAAAGCAATACAGCGGCGCACCGCGGAGGTGTGGGACAGGAATATCTTGTCTAATCGGTTCCAAACAAACTCTGGAGTAAAGCAAGGATGTCTTCTGAGGCCTCTTCTGTTTTCAATATTTTTGGATGATCTAGTTGAATTTCTTCCGTGCGGGTTGCCTCTTGAGGGATTTCCTATAAAGCTCTTACTCTACGCCGACATCGTAATTTTCGCAGAAACCCCAAGCATGCACCAAATTATGATTAACAAGCTGCAACAGTATTGCCGTATGTGGAATCTGCAGCAAATCCAAAGTCTTGATTTTTTGAAATGGTTGGGGGCGTCATGCAAGGAATGAAAAATGGACCTGGCAGAACGTGGAACTGAATATAGTCAAGGAATACAAATACCTCGGAGTTCTGGTCATCTCACAGGTATCCTTTAAAAAACACCTGCTAGAGAAACTGAAAGAATCTAAACGTGCGATTAATTGCAACTGGAAAGGAATTCTGGGGAAAAGGAATGTTGCACCAAGTGTGAAGTACAAGATTTTCGAGGCGGTAATGACGTCAATAATGTGCTATGCAGCACAAGTGTGGGGGGGGCTTGACATCTTGAAGAGGTAGAAAAGCTCCAAAGATACTTCCTTAAGAAACAGATTAGGCTGCCTGAAAATACACCAACTTACATGTTACATCTGGAAACTGGACTACCAACGCTATATATCTTCACGCTTAGACTGCACTTCCTCTATATCAGAAAAGTTTTTGCTCAACCAAGTCATCGTCTTCCCCACAAGGTTGCTATGTATCTTAAAAACCGAGACCTTAATTTCTTTGCGGAATTTTCAAGGCTCAGCCAAGAACACAATGTGCCTTTGCACGAACTAATCGGAAATGAAACAAACGAGAGCACACTTGAACGAAATGCTTAGAAAAATCCATTACTCAACACGGGAGTTTTTCGAGACGCAAAGTCAACAAAGCAAATCAAGATCCATTTCAACAATATCCAAAGCCAGAGGCGAACTTTTAGACCTGCCATACAGAAACAACGGAGGAGACGAATGTACACTGTGCAATCTGGGAACGAAGGAGGATGTCCGGCATTTTATTGGAACGTGTCTCATATTAAATTCAATCAGGAGATCCTTTTGGGGAAAAAATGCCCTATCACTAAATGAGATCACAAACATCCTAAACGGCGCAAACTGGAACACTTTACACAACTTTCTAGAATGTGCATTGAATTATAGTCTACAAATTATAAATGAAGCTTTTTAGTAATTACAAATTTATTAATTCCTTTCTCTCGGCTGACGGCAAAAGCCAACGCTTATTTTTGATATTTTTGTTAAACTTGTAAATATTGTGATAGAATAAACAAATATTACTACTATTACTATTACTACTGTTTACGAACAGAAGTTTTCACTTTAAGAGCTCGTAATTGCCTGCCGAAAAGGTGGTAATGTCAGGTGATATTTTTCGTGTTTTCTGGTGTATGGTCTGGGAATTGAACTCAGGCCTTTTATGTAGTAGTCGACGGACAAAAGCGCTGCGCCGCCGCAGCCACACTTGTTGTTGGATTGGGAGAATATCTGGTTGGAATTAGACGAGGTAACATAGTATACCATGTAATATGATAGATACTCTCAAATTTATGTCACTGAATACATACTGGAAACCATCATACGTTTAAAAAGAAGATGTTCTTGTGTTCTATGTGGTGTCTCCGGCTGTTGTTAAAATATGAGCTTCTCAAGACATTGCTCCTATCCAGACCGACAGATAGCCCCGAAATCAATGAAAACGAACAGTTGGGAAACTGTCCTGACATCAGTGGTTAAGCTTTTCGTTGTGATGGTTTTCCATGATAAAATGAATGTTTCTCAAAGTCAACAAAGCTCTTGATATACGTATGCCATATATGTTTTCCAACTACCATTTAAATAAGTTTTTTAGTGGCACTAAAATAAAAGGTATTTATTTATGAAGCGCCGGGCTTCCAATAGGGATAACGGTCGCTTTTTTAAGCCTTAAGTTTTTTTGTTTTCGGTAAAGCCTTACAGCGGCGCAAATCAGTTTTCAGTTACACGGTCCTAACGAGCACTTCGTCAATTTTATGGGCTGAATAATCAAAAGGTATATTCAGCTCGTCGTGTTATGGACAAATTTCGAACTAAGTTAATGTCAATTGCCATTAAGCCAACGCAAGAATGAGGCTAGTACGTTCCGAAGAAAATATAACCCCAATTGAGGCCGGTATTATAGTAATGATGACCTGAATTTTTCAGTTCGCAGGCGTGGACATGTACTTGGGCCTTGCCTCTCCACAACGTGGGTTTGTTGAAAACAAAGTTTGGTGAGGAAGTAATTACAAGATTGGGTTGGGTCCTATAGTTTGGACATCAAAATCTTGCGATCTAACGCCTACTGTTTAATTATTTTCTGTACGATACGTGAAAGCGCTTATTTAGGTGGAACATCAGCAACGATTGAAGCCTTGGAAGACAATATGCGGTGAGCTATTGCGAATATATAGCCCCATAACCCCATACGCTCGAGAAAGCTGTCAAAAACGTCAAAAACAGGATACGCCTTGAAACTGCAAGTGGACTTGCTCTTATGCATATTAAATGTTAAATATATGTTAGGTGTTAAATATGTTAAAGAATTATCTTTGAAATATGAGCATTTTTAGATCAAACTCAATGTTATGTATATTTATTTAAATTTATTTTCTGGACTACCTTAAAAAATACCCTTTACAAAGTTTCATCAGCTCCGCTGCGTTGGTTATGAGAGTGCTAACCAGACCGCGAAATACTTTCATTGCTCTGCTTACGCTTGTAGACGGATATATGTATGTAGATTCTACCGATCTCTAAAGTGTTTTAAATTCAATCCCCGACCAACTTCAGACAATTAAATCCAAATTCATTAATAAATTTAATTAAAATAACAAATTATGACGTGTTGGTGTCGATGTTGACCGCTAGTGTCATGTTTGTCAACGGATTTGTAGCTGCAGCATTTGTAGGTAGGACAATATAATTTACAAAAGTATGTCAAAATTAGGTTACCAATTAAAGAAAAACCTTTTTGGCTCATTTAATAATTTCATGAAATATTTCATTAATTGTATTGGACAACTTCGATTGGGTGGATGTCAATTCATATTAAGATAACGATGACTGGTTTGCTTATTTAAGAAGTGACGTAAAGGAGATTATATAAAGGGTTATGGGCTATAAAGGATAAGTGATTCCTTAAATCACCAGTTAATGATGCCATTCGCGGCTTTCCTAATAATCCAGGGTCTCCCATTAAGAACTATACTTTTTTTTTTAAATAATGATGAATAATAATGAACGCACCCTTAATGTTTCAGTACTGGAACCATAAATGAACAAACGTAGATGTCAAACTTTCCAGATTTGGGGAATCAAAACCCAATTTCCACTGATCGCCACTATCCGTGTGGCACTGCCTGTGAGCGCGTGTGAATTGTCATTAATGTCAATTTCTTTCCCATTTTACATATTTTACTCAAAAAACGTCATCCATATTACATACCCATAGTGAACTTTACATTCATATCGCTCTCATTCTAGCAACTTTACTTGTAAATTGTTCTCGTTCTGGCAAATTCTGGCAGCTTGTAGAGATGTACAATGTGTTGGTAATTCACTTACAGTGCGTCTGTGCGAGCAACGTTTACAATGGTTACAGTGGAAATGGTTACAACAGATTCGGAATCTCATCGGAAAATCATCTTCAGCGATGAAGATAATTTCTGGCTAAATGGCTTTGTCAATAATTGGACGGCTACAAACCCACATGTGCATCATGAGACGGCACTACATCCATAAAAATTGACTGTTTGGTGTGGTTTTCTTGCCGGCGGTGTCATTGGTAGTGATGCCCGCTACGTTACAGTTAACGGAAATCGCTATCGGGATATGCTGGAACGTTATTTTTGGCCGCAATTGCGTGAGTTCAACATGGGTGAGATGTGGTTTCAACAGGACGGCTCTACTTGCGTATCTACAGTCCTTATTGGAAAACCCGATAGAAACAATGTGAGCATTTTTTCAAATAACACTTAGATCTTGAATTGAGTTCAATGAAGCTATGTATACGTATTATAGGTTTCGAAAAGAAAGATAGAAATAAGAGTTGGTATTGGCGAAGTCCCATGTATGATAAGTTTTCATTACGAACCGTTTTAAGAGAACTAAGAAAAAAAAAATCTATTTGTAAGAGTTTGTTTTTATTAAAAGCTTTGCTACAGTCAGTTAGGATCACGCTGACTTCTCTGTATTGCTTTGCTTTAAGAAACGCAGGGGACTAGAAAAAACGCACTTACACCCGTATTCACAAACAGCACTTCCCTAAGTAAGACACCAATACTGTGCAAAGAATGCTTTTTCTCAGTGCGTTCCTTTTGGCAAGCCTTTCAATTCATAAGCAATATTTAAGTAACATTTTGCTAAGTGAACGCAGTGCGCTAATTACTGCTCTGTGATTGGTCCATTTTCCAAGTTACCAAGTGTTACAAAGTTCACGATGTAATTTGACAGAAGAGCGATTGACACAGAAATAATTTAAAATTTGAGTGATTCGAGTTCAGCCCTTTAAGTTCATTAGTTTTAGTTAAATGGGATAACATCAATATATTCTTAACCTTTTTATTTCTGGTAGTCAGCATTTAAACATAGAAAGAAGGACAGAACTTAATTCCCAAAATGACCAGGCATTAATTGAACTACGGGTACTAATGGAAAGAGAAAGAATTCTTGTGGAAAGAGGAAGAATTGTTGTAGAACTAGAAAAAAATTTATTGAAGATCGTACAAATTTATCATAAACTCCAAATTGAAAAATTAGAATTACAAATAAGAAAATTAAAAGAAAAAGAATAAAATGTTATGTTAACCTAGGAGTTTTTATTTTATTTCTTAAAAATCTACTGTTTATTTCAGAAATGATTCCTAAAAAGCAATCCGGATGATGATTCTTGTCTTCTTTGGGTTATGTGCTTTGACTGCTGGTAGCTCCTTTCAGATATGCCATAATATCTGCAAATGTTGTAGAGTATAGCAGTAGCTACTATGACATGTGGTAGTTAAATTTGTTTTGGCAAACATGGAAATATTCTTTTCCAGACACCTATTGTTCTTTCTACAGTATTTCCTGTTTTTATATGAGCTTTATTATAATTTTCTTCCTGGGTTGTTACTGTCTGGAGTATAGGTGTTAACAAATATGTTTCGCAACTATAGCCACTGTCGCCAAGTAGTATTCCATTTATTACACTTTGTTGTGGCTTTTTTTTAAGTAGAGACGATTCAAAAATCCTAGTGTCATGCACAGATCCAGGTCTGTCAGCAACAAAATTTCCAGATTTAGCCCACAAACAATCTGTGTGTTAATAGAAAAAGTTTTTTTTTCGGTTTCTATACACCTCGGCATGAAGACCACCAGGAGTTTGAATTGGTATATGAGTACCATCAACTGCGCCAATTGCTCCCGGAAAATGTGCAATAGAATAAAACTGCTCTAAATTACATAGATTGAAACTTTATAAATTCCCCTATCTTTAAGCAAATGAGCCGCGAGATCCGTTTCACTACTCTTAAAACTGTAGGTTGGCTCAGTTTTATAAGATCTCCTGTAGCCATCTGTAAAGGACAAAAGTTTAAGTGTTGATTTAAAAAGATTAGATAAGGTTTCTTCAACAATGCGGCAGGTATAGTCTGAAATGATTTCAAGCGCAAAAGTTCAAAAGGGAATAACCCAACACTGCGTCTTATGAGAAATTCGATTTTCGTGAGAATCTTTTTTGGTTTTGAAGCATTTTGTAGTTATCTAAAGATATCTAGGGGGCATATGTCTATACTTGTAGGTATACTTTCACTAGCTCAGTGTAGATTTTCACCAGTTCATAAGCGTCGGGTAATTGGTGGTCGTACACGTGGCAGCGTTTAAGTGGTCAGTCTATTTCAGTTGTTTTACCGTAACAAAAAATTCCACAAATCGCACGAAAATGTGTTAAAGGGAAGTGCTTGGGAAAATTTTCTACGCAAGTTTCATTCACTTATCTTCTTAAATTGCCAAATATATGGATCATTAATAAGTTGGGTGTCGCCTGCAGCGCCGACGTTTACGACAAGTGGCAGGCAACCAGTGGATAGGCGCAAATCGACACTAGGTAATTGAGGGTAGACATCTAAGTATAGACAACTAGACATCGCTAGATATACGTATACCTCCAAAATGCTTAAAAACCGAAAAAGATAGGCGCGAAAACCGCATTCCCCATAAGACGCAATATTGGGTAAGGCCCTTTTGAACTTCCGCGCTTCAATTGTGAGATTCAACACTAGATACCACTTTTTGGGAGATGAAAAAAAGGCCACACCACTGTACTTTTCTTATAAGGTATAGCTTGTTCTTATAGTTACCTGAAAACTTCCAGATGAATAAAATCTTAAAGTTATTAATAGCTGATATACTACCTTGATCAAAAAATTTTTTGACATTCCGTCTAAATCTTATCGTCATAGCTTGACATTTGCAAAAGTTACGTAGCCAAGAGTACTCGTGCATCTACGAGTATCTCTGTGTGTGTTGGCGATTTTTTACAATATTAGAAATGGATTTAAATTTGCAACAACGAACTTGTATTCAATTTTGCGTAAAAAATGGATTTAATGGTGCGCGAACGTTGGAAATGTTGGAAAAGTGTTTCGGCAACGATTCTCTAAAGAAATCTGTCGTTTACCAGTGGCACGAGCGGTTCAAAAGTGGTAGTGAGTCAATCGAAGATGATGAACGCAGTGGCAGACCATCGACATCGAAAACCGACGAAAACATTGATGAAGTAAAAGAAATGTTGGTCAATAACCGCAAATTAGCCATCAGAGAGATAGCGGAGGACTTGAACATTGCCTATGGATCCGTCCAAGACATTCTGTTTAATGATTTGGGTTTCCGTCGTGTAGCAGCAAAGTTGGTGCCAAAAGAGCTCAATTTCATGCAAAAAAGAGACCGTGTTGACGTCGCAAAAGAGATGATTTGCGAGGCTGAATCCGATCCCACATTCATCAAATGGATCATTGCTGGAGACGAGACGTGGGTTTATGAGTACGACATGCAATCCAGACATCAGGCAAGTGAATGGCGTTCACCAAATGAGCCGAGACCGAGACCACGTCGTTTTCAGTCAAAAAAGAAGACAATGTTCACGGTTTTCATGGATTACAACGGTGTAGTGCATCATGAATTTTTTTCCAGAAGGCCAGACAGTAAACAAAGAGTATTATTTGAGCGTTATGAGATGTTTGCGTGAAGCAATTCGCCGAAAGAGACCAGAATTGTGAGGAGAAAACTCGTGGATTTTGCACCATGATAACGCACCGTCGCACAGTGAGATCATTATTCGTAAATTTTTGACGAATGCAACAAATACCATCCAACAGCCACCGAATTAGCTGATTTGGCTCAATGTGACTTCTTTCTGTTCAATCGAGTTAAAAAACCACTAAGGGAAATGCGTTTCAGCAGCCGCGAGGAAGTAATGGAAAAATCGCAGGAAGTACTGATGGACATACCGAAAACCGAATATGAAAAATGTTTCCAGGATTGGATCAAGCGCTGGCATAAGTGTGTTGTCGATGGGGATTACTTTGAAGAGGACAATACAGATTTAGATGAATAAATTTGTATTTTTAATTTTCTGAATAAATTCCGGGAACTTTTGTAAATCGAGTCCTTGTGCACAATTTCTACCTGCGAAATGAAATAGTGAACTAGCTATTAGAGAGCTCGGGTTTCACCCAGTTCAGTGACGAGAATATGGCAAATAATGTCATCGCCGACGATAGGGTACTACCCCCGTTCATTTCGAAGGAAGAACTCCAAACGATCTTCGAATCGCTTAGAAGTAAGAAATCAGTATGAACCGATGAAATTCCGAATATTGTGCTTCGACATCTCCCACTAGGAGCGGTGGACATATATACCACCCTCTTTAATAATACAATGAATAATGCCCATTATCCAGCGCATTGGAAAACTGCGGTCGTACATCCCATCTCCAAAATGGATAAAGACACATCCAATGGCGATGTGACTTCTGATGGAATATTTAACATTGAAAACGGTCTGCAACAGGGTGCGATAAATTCGCCGATCCTATTCAACATTTAGAGAAGTGATAGCGTACGCAGATGACTTAATCGCGTACAGGTTAGGTCTAAAGATCGAGGTTATCAATATACTTTTGCAACGTGACTTCGATAAAATTAAGCGATATTGCGATGACTGGAAGTTGAAAATTAACTTTCAGAAATCGGAAACCATTTTGTTTAGGACGCCTTTGTCTGGCGCCTCTAGGGATACCAGAAAGAATTGGCGGAAGTTTTCGATCGTGAGACAGCACGGGCAGCCACTAGCTTGTCGAAATGTAGTCAGATACCTGGGATCTGGCTAGACCAATGTTTGTATTTTAACAAACATATATATGTTGCCCTGGCCAGAGCCAAAGCTGCTTTTGGCCTTACAAAGGGACTGTTTTATAACAGCCAACTCGATGCGAGGATGAAGGTGATCTGCTACGTGGCCCTTATCCGGCCTATGCTTGTATTTGGTTGTCCCGTGTGGTTCAACGTGAGAGCAAGCTTATTGGAAAAGATTCCGGTGTTTGAGAGGGCTTGTCTTGGGACTTGTCTTCGCTTAGACAGAACACCAGAGTCCGAGTACATAAAATTCTATTCTAATGAGGTCTTATACAATAGGGCGAACCTAATAAGAGTGGACAATTTTGTTATTAAGTTGACTCGAAGGCACATTGCAAGAGCAATGACCTCGTCGAACAACCTGATCTTCGAGGCTTACTACCCTAACTATAGTTCGCTTTGACGGCTTTTTTTCTACAGAAGCGTTCCTCTACCTAGATATGAAAGGTCTGATTCAGGACAGATAAGCGGTGCCGCTGTAAGAAACGTCGAAGGACATAGAATAAGTATTATATTTAACTTAGAGTGCCCACATGGGGCCAGTAAGTTAGAATAAGATTATCTGTAAGTTTATTTTATTTATTTTATTTTATTTTCAAGGGAAGCAATACAAATAAATTTATTTCTTCCGGAGTATAACGCCGGGGTACTATGCCCATATGGCTGTTATAGATTGTGCGAGTTACTCGTACAAATAAATATTTACAATACAAAAATGTACATTACTGGCTAATTTTTAAAGAGGGAACTTAAGCACGTTATTTAAATTAAATTATGTTAATCCTATGTTGAGCTAGAAGTGGGAACAGGGTTGATGTTTCAGGGGGTATAGATGGATTAAGTAGTTCTTCCAGCTTTGGAACGTTGTTTGAGAAATGTTGTCTTGTGATTTGGCAGCTTTGGAGTATGTGATATACGCTGCGAATTTCATTGCATGAATCGCAAACTGACGGAGACTCCTTTTTATACAAGTGGGCTTTATTGAACATCGTGTGCCCTAGTCTTAACCTGCATAATTTCACTGCTTGTGATCGGCTCAATGAATTGTTGTAGAAATTTTTCGCTAGTGAGGGTTTATGAGTCCTTAAAAAAGAGGTAAATTGGTTCCAGCGATTTTCTGCATCTTCACGAAATTTCGTAAGGAGTTGAGTCCATACAGCTATTGCAAATGGTGGCAAGGTGTACAGAAGAGGCATTCTAATGGCTTCACGGGCGCCTTCGTTTGCTTTTTCATTTCCCGGAATCCCAACATGTCCAGGTGATGATATTAAATTAATTCTCGGGTAATTTGAAGACATAACAGCTCGAAGGCTCAGGATGATGGGAGATTTGCTTTTGTTGTTTCGGATACTGCGAATGGCACTGAGGGAATCACTGCATATAGCTGTCTTTTCCGTTCTTGATTTTGCAAATTCAATTGCCTCGGCTAATGCCATTACTTCTCCAGTGAATGAGTTCTGATTGGGTGTGGTGAGTTGTTGCGAAATCAACCTATCACAATTATGGTCCAGCCTGTAGACGCAGTAACCAGTTACTCCATTGTTGCAGGAAGCATTAGTGTATAAGACACAATCAAATTTGCCGGTATATAATATTTCAGCAAATTTCTTTCGGTATACTTCCGCTGGTGTGTGTTCTTTTAGTGTACTGTCCAGAGAGGTGTTAACTATCTTTGTTGGGAACATCCAGGGTGGTTTGCTATTGTCATAATTGGTGGGCATTGGAGTAGCCGTGTTTGTGAGAAGCTTCAAGGAATTGTAGAGCGCGCTTTTGATTTTACTTTTTTTAACCATAATTCTGCCGTTCCTACATATTTCATGTAGCGGGTGTTTGCAGTCCATTAGACTTTTTACAGCAATTTTAACCTGAGCGATCATTTTCATATCTGCGAAGCTTGGAGTGTTAGTTTCTGCCAACAGAGCGTCGATGGGTGTAAAGGGTAGTGCACCAACTGCAGCACGTAATATGGCATTTATATTTATTTGTACCTGGTTGTCGCATCCTTTAGTCCAGTGCGAAAATATGGTTAGACCATGTTGCGTAGCCCCTTTAATTAGGACTTACGCTATGTTGATGGCTGTGTTTATGTGCGGTCCTTTGTGTTTGTTGCAGACTATTTTCATTAAATTATGAATTTTTCCCAGGTTTTCTGTTACTACTTTCGCATGTGAATTCCACTTCCAGGATTTAGTGCAAGTTAGTCCCAAGATTCTTGCTTTGTCCAGAAGAGATAGGGTCACATTTCCGATTTTGACTTGTGTGTTGGGGCAGTGGTGTTTTCGACATATATGCAATGCTTCCATTTTGCTAGTTGGTAACCTTGCTCCCGAATTTTCGCACCACTTAAGTGCTTTTAGTAAGCTCTAACGCGTCATTCACAGGAAGATATTGTCCGCATATGTTACAGTTGCTCTAATGTTTTCGCTAATTGACTCGATGTCCACGAGTAGTGAGTCAACATATGCATTATATAGGGCAGTAGATATAGGTGAGCCCTGTGGAATCCCGTTATCAATAGGGGTAGATGCTGAAAAGTGTCCATTAACCCTCACGATAAAAACCCTATTCGACATAAATGAGTTGATTACTCTAAGGTAATTTTTATGAATACCCCACTGATTAAGTTGTTCTATAATTCCGAACAAAGTCACTCTCTCGAAAGCTTTCTCCAAATCCATGGACAAACCCCTGAAAGTAATTCTGACTATGAGAGAGCTTCTCAGGAGAGCCGTTCGGATTCGGCAAAAAGCAGGTAAAGTAGGCCCCGTTCAGAAGTGTACAAATTGAAACGTGAGCAACACAAAATGAGTGCGAGGAGCCTAAGGCTCGACATACGACGCATATTGATAATAATTATACAGCATATGTATAGTCCGTACCAACTGAGTTTGCCAACGGTCGATTGCGCAGAGAGAGGATTTAAGGGAACAAAAATGGTACGAAAGAGTAAATGAGTAAACATGGCTTAGAACTAAAATGTTGTTGCATAAATTATTTAATTTTTTTATTATGGGGCCGATAAATTTCAACGCACCTCATATGTAATGCTACCTGTTATCTAGGGCGGGGTTGGCAAAAAATTCAAATCAGATAAACAAAAAACGTTTGCTGTGACACTGTAGTTCTCTAACTTTGCCAGCAATAATGATCAACGAAAGCATAATGAGTGAATAATCAAAAACCGTTTAGCTACATACGAGGTTTTCTGACCGCAACGTAAAGATAAAAGCTAGTGAATGCTAGTTGTGCATCTTTTGACAGTTACTTTGGACGAGCAGTTTTTAGTTGACAGTCGTTTGAGTGAGTCGATGTGAGTGTTTTTTGTGAAAATAGGAAAAATTGGGTATCGAGCTGTTATTAAATTTTTGTTTTTGAAAGGCAATATGCCTACGCAAATCAAAAATGAGTTGGACTCTGTGTATGGGGACTCTGAACCATCATTTGCGACAGTCAAATTTTGGGCAGCTGAATTTAAACGTGGCCGTAAGAGCTTGGGATATGATGAACGTTCGGGACGTCCAAAAACTGCAACCACTGACGATAAAATTGCTAAAGTTCAACAATGGCGAATTAAAGTGAGAGAGATAGTAGAGGTTATGAAAATATCCAAAGAACGTGCTTGTTACATATTAAACCAAGATTTAGGCATGAGAAAGCTGTCCGCGCGTTGGGTGTCGCATTTGTTTACGTTAGACCAAAAACGTGTTCGAATGAACATTTCCAAAGCTCTGTTGGCGCAGAAAAACGCCAAGTACTATTTGTACGTTAGAGAGATGGGAACATACCTGGGAGAAGTGTGTAGAGTTACAAGGAGACTATATAGAAAAATAAAAAAAAATCTTGAGAATAAATGTCTTGTATCATTGTTGCTTTTCAGACAACCCTCGTAGAAACACAATCAGAAAATCAATTCATGCGAGACCTTTTGCTTAATTTATCCAATCGTCATCATACGCAAATCCCATACAGTACCAACAGATATACAGAACTTTTTTTATATTTTACCCAAAGGGGAAAAGGGGAATCTTTTCTCTTTTAGAACAAAATGAGGGGAAAATACAAAAAGAATCGGGAGGAGTTCCAAGATTATTTCAACGCTGAAAAAAGAAAAATATTAAGTCCATCTAAGAGAAGGTCGCTTGTACTCCACTCCTGAGTAGTGAGGTTATTGAAGAATTGGACAGTTCTTCAGCATTTATTCTTATTAGACTCTATAGAAGCAAAGAGATCAAAGGCTACAAATATATTGGGTCTACAAGTAAGTTTCCAGCGTTTGTCAGAGATGGCGCCACCAGTGGATCCCGGGCAGAAATGTCAGACCCCATGTGTTTTATTTGTAGATTTTGTATCTGTCAACAACTTTGCAGCGTTATATTTGAGCAGTTCTATCGGTGTCGTACATTTTATCGAGCAAAATCATGGCAAGTTTCCAGCCAAATAAACGTCATTTGCGGGAAGCGCTGCTTTTATTCTTTAATATGAAGAAAAGTGCGGCTGAGGCCTATCGTTTGTTTTCGGAAACTTTTGGGGCGGAATGTATTGGTGAATCGACTTGCTGCGAGTGGTTCAAACGGTTCAAAAGTGGTGATTTTGGAGTTGAAGACAAAGATCGCCCCGGAAAGCCGAAAAGTTTTGAAGACGAGGAATTGGACGCTTTACTGGATGAGGATCCGTGTCAGATTCAAGAAGAACTTGCCGCATCATTGGACGTCACGCAATGAGCCGTTTCCCTGCGCCTAAAAGCACTGGGATTCATTCAAAAGGTTGCAAACTGGGTGCCGTACGAATTGAAGCCAAGAGACGTCGAACGTCGATTTTGCATGTCCGAAATGTTACTGCAGCGGTATATAAATAAATCATTTTTGCATCGTATTGTCACTGGTGATGAGAAATGGATTTATTATGATAATCCTAAATGCAGAAAATCGTATACAAAGCCCGGCGAGCCCGCCCAATCGACGCCGAAACGAAATATTCACGTGAATAAGGTCATGCTCCGCATATGGTGGATTCAAAAGGGTGTCGTATACTACGAACTGCTTCCGAGTAGTGAAACCATCAAAGGACCATTATATCGAACCCAACTAATTCGTTTGAAGCGGGCATTAAAAGAAAAACGGCCAGAATATGAGACCAGGCATGAGTCCGTCATTTTTCATCACGACAACGCTCGGCCACATATTGCGGTTTCGGTGAAAAACTATTTGGAAAATAGTGGATGGGAAATTCTGCCTCACCCGCCTTACAGTCCAGACTTGGCACCATCTGACTACGACTTGTTTCGTTCGATGCAGAACGCTCTTACGGGAATACGTTTCAGCTCAGTAGAGGAAATCAAAAATTGGCTCGATACGTTCTTGGGTTCGAAAGACGAGAAATTTTTTTTGGTCCGGAATTCATAAATTGCCAGAAAGATGGGGGAAAGTTGTAGCTTCCGATGGACGAGACTTTGAATAAAGTATTGTAACTATTTGTTCATAATAAAACTTCAAATTTTGGAAAAAAACGCTGGAAACTTACTTGTAGACCCAATATATGAAAGTTTGGCAGACTTGAAAGCTAAAGCTTATTTCTACTTCTTGAAGTTTGTCCTAAAGTACTCTAATGGTTTTGTTGCACCTTCTCTACAGTGAGTCGAAATAGATCTTACTCAAACTAGCCCAAAATGTCATTAAAGAAGAATATTTCGATAAACTACTTGCTTCTCAACAGTATAGTGATTTCGATTCAGTGTACGGAAATAGTATAATTGACCTCAAAGACATTTACGTTGGGTCAGAGGAACAGCTTCTATAAAATTTTACTGAGGAGCAAAATTTAGAAATCAGGTTACGCTGCAAAAACTTCTATATCCGAACGATAGAAGAGATTTTAAAGCGATTCCCAATAAGCAGTTATGACCTTCAAGTTATGGAGTTTCTTTCTCCAAAAGTGGCATTAAATATACCCAAAAGGGTAAGCTGCAAGGAACTTTCTTTCAGCTCCATAAAAATTCTAAACTGTGACGAAAGCAAATTAATTTTAGAATGGAGGGAGTTTCCTATTTCGATAATTGGAACAGAGAAACATAGAATGCAGCAATTGATTGTCGAACATTTTTGGAAGGAAGTAACAGAAATGAAGGATTTTGAAGGAAATCGCTTATTTCCGAATTTAAGTCTATGTAGTTGCTAGATATGCACTAACATTTTCACATCCAAATGCCAACGCTGAGCGCTTATTTTCTGTAGTAACCGACGTAAAAATAAAAAAAGGAATCGGTTAGGTGGATCTTGTTTAAACGCTATCTGCTTTAGAAGACCAGAGTTCAAGATAAGAATGGAGAGCTTCAATTTTAAACGCACCAAGGAATATATTTCTTTTTTTGATAACTCAATATACAAATAATGTACATAGTTAGCCATCCCACAATATTCTTATTCTTTTGTTATAATGTTCGTTAATTTTTATTTAGTTTTTAGTATGCTATGATTCCATTTTTACTCTGTTTTTTTACTACTTTTAATCTTTATTTTGAAATGAAATCTGACTTAATTTTTGTTGCTTGTTTTAATAGAAAACAAATACTAAAACGTTTTCTTTTTCGTTTTTAATTATAATTATACAAACTACCAATATTGCTTTTTGAAAAATTATTGTGGGAATCCATGGGGAATGTCACCACAAAGAATGGGGAAAGAGGGGAATTTTAAGGGCTGTGATGAGGAATTTCACTAGAAGCGATTGGAAACATTGGTTCAATAGAAGGAAAATAAAAAAAACCAGTCAGATCGCAACTGCGATCTTGAAAGCAACTTGGGATAGATGTAGATCCTTTTTGTTTATGGCTTATGTTTATGGCTCCATCCATTTTCGCGTTAAGCTATATTTGCCAATTTAAGAGATGATGAAAGAAATTTGAAGAGACCTGCGCAGTAGAATGGCAAAATCAGTTGGCAAATCTCTTTTGAGTTGGGTAAAGGGGCCCCGAAAAAAAATTTTCACCTGGGCCCCGCAAGGTGAAGCTACGCCACCGCCTCTACCGATATGCCACTTTTGCCAATTCAACCTTATTTTATCAATTAAACATTTACCAGTCCATTGTACGAGGGCGGGTCAATAATCCGTGACTTTTGGATTAAAACACAGATTTTTTGATAAAAAAATAATTTTATTTTTCAACGTAGTCTCCCTTGAGCTCTATACACTTTGTCCAACGCTTCTCCAATTTTTTTATCCCTTCCAAAAAAAATGATTTGTCGAGGTCCTCAAAATAGGCCTTTGTTTGCGAGATGACTTCATCATTGGAGTCAAATCTTTTTCCACCAAGCCATTTCTTCAGGTTTGGGAACAAGAAGTAGTCGCTCGGAGCCAAATCTGGAGAATAGGGTGGATGAGGGAGCAATTCATAGCCCAATTCATGGATTTTTGCCATGGCAACTGCACATGTGTGCACCCTTGCATTGTCTTGGTGGAAAAGAACTTTTTTCTTGGCCAAATGAGGTCGTTTTTTTTTCAAATCGTCATTGAATCGGTCCAATAAGTTGGCATAATATTCCCCATTGATTGTTCTTCCCTTTTGAAGGTACTCGTAGTCAATGTGGATTATCCCGCGTGCATCCCAAAAAACAGTCGCCATAACTTTATTGGCTGACAAACCCACCTTGGCCTTCTTTGGCGCCGATTCACCCTTAGAAACCCACTGTTTTGACTGTTGTTTGTTCTCTGGTGTGTTGTGATGGATCCATGTTTCGTCCACGGTTACAAAACGGCGCAAAAACTCCTCCATATTGCGATTAAACAACGCCAAACCTTCCTGTGAAGTTGTTACACGATTGCGTTTGTGGTCGACTGTGAGCAAACGCGGCACCCATCTTGCGGAAAGCTTTCTCATGCCCAAGTGATCATTCAAAATTGAAACCACTGAGCCATGCGAGATCCCTACGGCTTCCACAATCTCTCGCACTTTCAATCTTCGGTCGGCCAACACCATATCGTGAATTTTTTCGATTGTTTCGGGTGTAGAGACCTCAACTGGGCGTCCAGGACGTTCGGCATCTTCAGTGCTTGTACGGCCACAACGAAATTCAGTAAACCACTTTTTTACCATTGAAATCGATGGTGCAGAATCCCCATAGTATTTATCAAGCTTAGCCTTGGTCTCGGTAATGGTTTTTTTTCGCAAGAAATAATGCTTAATAAGCACACGAAATTCACTTTTTTCCATTTTCTCCTCAAATTAGTGAGTAGTCTGATAAAAATAGCTGCCAAACACAAACTAACTGACGCAGCAAGTTTAAATTTTGACAGGAGTCAATGCTTGTTGACAGGAGCAGTGTTGCTGTTTCAGTAAAGAGGTCAGAAATTCAAAAATGCACGGACTTATTGACCCGCCCTCGTAGTTATGTTAAAAAAGCCTCAAACGAGTTATTTAACACAGATTTTTGTAATCTCCATTCTGTTCCCCCAGAGCAAAACTTAAAAAACGTTCACATTCTTTTAAAAAAGTTAAAGCTCGAGAATAGCTTATAACAACTTTCGTATCACTTCGAACCGAATTTTATCTACAAAACTATTGCATTTTGCATTTTTAAGCCCTGGTAGCTATAGAGCTGTAATTATATTATTCTGTACATTTATATAAAGTTTAACAAAGTATAATAGTAATAATAATAATATTATTTTTTTTAATTGGAACCCATCTCTGTTTTTACACGATCTTTTTTACGCGAATTTGAAATAACACGATTCACAAAAATAAATAATTTTTCCTTTTTTAAACGGATTTTTCGATCTAACACGATTCACAAAAAAAGTTACCTTACTCTTCGAAGTGCGTTTCTGCTAATTCATACTTATGTACGAGTACATCTGCAAAATTCAATTCAGTATACACATCAAAATTCTTAACGGTAATTCATCCGTGTGTGTTTATGAACATCTGTTTAATCGGAGCAGTTCGAATGTCAGTTTCTATTTTGTGTTAGAAGTGTACGGAGTGTAAGTTTTTTACATTGTTTCATAGTAACCTTACAAACATAATGTCTAAGAAAGAACGGAATATTTCGAAGAGACAGGCAATATCGTTAGAAATCAAAGTACAAATCTGTTGGTAAAGCCTTTAATTTTAGTGAAGCAACTATAAGAACAATACGAAAAAATGAGAATTCCATTCGACAATCAGTAATTTCTGGATCAAAACTCAGTTCGAAAATACGAGTATCATATTATTGTAGAAATCCCGTAAAAGAAAAAACCGAAAAACTTCTGGTGTTATGGATGGAAGATTTGCAGAAAAAAAGAATACCAGTTAGTGGGAGAATTATAAAAGAGAAAGCTCTTAGATTGTACAACCATCTGCACGATTTGGAACCATCAACAAATCGTCAGCCAACGAAACAACTGGCATTTAATGCAAGCGACGGATGGATGACGGGTTTTTTTTAAAAAGGCATGCATTTCACAATGTAAAACTAAAAGGTGAAGTAGCATCAGCAGATGAAAACGCTGCAAAAAGTTTTCCGGATTAACTGGAAAAAGCAATTGAAATGGGCGGCTATACTCCAGATCAAATTTTTAATGCCGACGAAACGGGTTTATTCTGGAAGAAAATGCCTGGAAGAACCTATATAGCAAAATCGGAAAAGTATGATAGTGGCTTTAAGGCGGTCAAAGATAGAGTAACGTTTTTATTTTGTAGCAACGCATCTGGTAATAAAATGTTAAAGCCTCTACTAATTAACAAATCCCTTATGCCTCCAGCTTTGAAAGGCAAAAACATTACACAACTTCCAATTTATTTGATGGCGAATAAAAAAGTTTCGATGACGGCAGATGTGTTTACAAATTAGTTCAACAATTGCTTTACTCTTGAAATCCGCAAATACTCGTATATGGAAGAAAAAGGATTGGACTTCAAAATACTTTTGCTCATTGACAACGCGCCTAGCCACCCAGTGCTTGCTCATCCAAATGTTCAATTGATATTTTTGCCGCCTAATACGAGTACCATTTTGCTGATTCAGCCACTTGATCAGGGGATTATATCAGCATTCAAAATGTACTACATAAAACAAGCGTTTAAGTACATTTTAGATTCTATAGAAGAAAAAATCTAACGGTTTTGAAAGCATGGAAAAACTTCACAATTATGAAGTGTATTACACATGCTTCCTACGCTATTAAACAACTGCACCAGTCTACTTTAAATGCTCGTTGGAAAAAGAATTGGCCATCATGCGTTAAAAATGAAAGTTGTGTAATACAAAAATCAGCTCTATACTAGATGGAGTGAAAAGTGACCTCCTTGGGAATTAAATTTTTTTTTTAAATGTTTTTATATTATTCAATATAGTCCCCTTTTAGTTTGATACACTTATTCCAGCGATTTTCCAACTTTTTGATCCCATCCGAAAAGTAATTTTCCGGAAGGTCTGCAAAATACTCCTCCGTGGCGTCGATGATTTCCTCGCGTGAGCTGAATTTTTTATTGATGAGCCATCTTTTGAGGTTTGGGAAGAGATAATAGTCCGAAAGATCCAAATCCAGTTACCAGTCGACGCCAAAAGTCCGCCCGATTCCGCATCAGCAAGTCCAAACACTCTTTCGAAGTGCTCTCGCCTTCGTGTTTTTGGTCATTCGCGGCACCCAGCGGCAGGATAACTTTTTCATATGCAGAATATTGCCCAAAATATGGCGTGTGCGCTCAGTACTAATCTTTGTGGTATCTGCTAGCTGGCGCACCTTCACTTTCCGGTCAGCCAACATGTATTTTTTTGACATTGTTCTCTGTAACCGCATCGGAGATTTGCCGCTGCGGACTTGATCAGTAGTGGAGTTTCGGCCACCACGAAACTCTCGAAATCAATATTTGACGGTGTAATCTGACGGAGCATTAGCCCCATAATATTTATCCGACTTTTCTTTTGTTTAGTTCACCGTTTTGCCTCTCAAAAAATAAAGTTTTATGAGAGAACGAAAATCGTTCTCCAAGCACGTCAACAACAATCAGCTGTCAAAACAAAACTAAAGACAGTATCGCACTAAAATTTGGCATGTCTGCCGAAATATGAACGGACTTCAAGGCACCATAACCTTTTTGCAGTAGCATCGCATTCTGGTGGTCAAGGAGGTTACTTTTCACTCCACCTAGTATACTGAAATTATAATTTTATCAAATCAAATTGGTGGCGAAGGTTTTCACGACATGCAAACAGTTGACATCGATGAATTGATTCTTGAAAGTCCATCGAATGAGCAGGATTTAATTGAAATTAATGACAACAAAGAAAATGACTCGGAAAATGACGAAGTTGAAGATGAATGTCAGCTGTTAACGGCTGATACAATACGCGAAGGATTGAAGTTTGCTGTAAGTTTGGAACATCATTTCCTTACTCATGATCAACGAAATTTAACGTCTGTGTAGCTGGATATCAAGAATTATTTAAGCAGCTGGAGAAGCCGAAAAAACAATGTTTAATGACGGATTTTATTACAGCGGCGAAGTTAATGTAAACGGCGGTTGCTGCAAACTCGTTCACTGATGGTAACATTTTTAGCCCAGTCCGCAATAAACGTCCACGTTTATCAAGTAGCGATTAATACCACTTGCGAAGAGTCTTTAATTTTAATTTACATTTTTATTGTATACGTATAGATTTGAATTTTGACTAAAGGTGTACTTAGTAATTTAATATTTTTTTCGAACTAAAAATGAATTGCTTTTTTTTTCCTAAATACATAACATGTGCTCGTACATATATGTACGTTTTATGATTCTTTTTTGCAGGGTTTAGAAGTCAAATATTTACAATTTTTGTAATTTTACACGATTTTTTAAACATATTCCCGAAAATACCATATGCAGCATATATTTTCTTACACGGATTTTTATTTACACGGTTTGCTGAGGAACGCATCTACCGTATAAAAACAGAGTTGGGTGTAATTCAAATCTAAGCAACTCCGGGAGATCAACTTGTTACAGATTTGTAAAACTGCTTTTCTAAACTTATACATTTAAAAAAATCCTCATCAAAGAGTAAGAGTTTTGATGCCAATCTTTTTAAATAAAGGCTTAGCTAGACTCTTTGCTGAAATAAAATCACACTATTATTTACTATAGAACTTTTAACAATTTTGAATATATATAAGTACGATGGATTAGATCAAACTCTTTGTACATACAGTACTGTGCAAAACCTAAGCAACTATCTGGAGTCAGCACTTCATAGTAAACCTTTTCAACTTTCTACCCCACCATATAAAAAGAAATGGATATGTAAATAGTGTATTTAGTGTAATATATGTAGTATACTATATCTTGAAATTCACAACTTTTTATAAAATTCGTGCGGTTTTTTTTTCAAAATTCAAAGTATTGCCCGTCTGAAGCTATGACTTTTGCCCATGTTTCTGGCAATTTATGGATCCCATCCCAAAAGAACTGCGCCGGCTTGGCAGCCAAGAATGAATCAAGCTCAAATGGATTAATTGTGTTCGGTAGCGTTGTCCCTTGTTGGTTTCACCCGGTTTTAGCAGCTCATAATACAGCACACTCATCTGATCCCATCAAATACAGAGCATTACCTTTGCGCCATGGATATTCGGCTTTGCCGTTGATTTGGCTGGTTGGCTGGGTTTCACATATGATTTTTGCGCTTGGTGTTGTCGTAATGGATCCATTTTTCATCACCAGTAACAATCCGATGCAAAAATGACTTCCTTTTGTGGCGTTCCAACAGCATTTCGGACATGCAAAACCGCCTTTCGACGTCTCTCGGCTTGAGTTCATGTGGAACCCAATTTCCTTGCTTTTCAATATATCCAGCTGCTTTTAAACGTTTTTAAATGGCTGATTGAGTGACACGGAAAGATTCTGCGAGCTCTTCTTGTGTTTGGCAACAATCTTCATAGAGTAATGCTTCCAGTTCTTCATCTTCAAACTTTTTTGGCTGCCCAGGACGTTCATCGTCTTCCAAGCCAAAATCACCGCTTTTAAATCGTGCAAACCACTTTTGGCACGTTCGCTCAGCTAGCGCATGTTCACCATGAACTTTGGGCAGCAGTTTTCTTCATATTAAAGTAATGAAGGAGAACTCCCCGCAAAAACACTTTTTCAGGCACAAAGTTCGACATATTTGAGTGAAAAAAAATTATTGTTGCTTACGCTTCAAATGAATGACATGAAATGACGTACAATGACAGTAGCTTTGAAACGCATGTTCCAATGGAATAATACAAGTTACGCCATCTCTTAGCAAACCGCTCGAGTTATAGACCCAAAAGTAAGAAGACTTCAGATTAAAAAAAAACGCAAAAACAATACTTTTCCAGTCAGGTTACACATGAAATGTTGTAAGCTCTTTGTCTTTGATCTTGAGCGATTGCCTTTGATTAGTTTTCTTTTAAGTTAGTCGCATAATTGATATTTTTTAATAGTTTCGCGACAAAGCTACTCTTCTTCTCTTAAACCAAAGATTACTGATAAATTTAAGTCTGGAGATACTCAGGCAACATTAGCTAAACGTTATAATATTAATAAATCGATTATTTTACGTTTAATAAAAAAAGATAATGCAACAGGAGTCGTTGAAAGTCAAAATGTTGGTGGTAGGCCGCGTAAGACAGCATGTCGAATGGATAGAAACATTTGTAACGTAATTAAAAAACAACCGTTCATAAGTTCGAATGAAATCGTAAAATTACTTGATTTAAACATTGATGCCAGCACGGTGCGAAGACGAAGTTACAGGCCGTGCAAAAAACCACTGCTCACAAAAAGACATTTAAGGAACAGGTAGTGCAATTAAGTTCTTTAAACCTAATTCAAACTAAAATCTTTTTCCATATTAGGCTAAATTTTGCAAGAAAATATCAACACTGTTCTCCTGAAAAATGGAAAACAGTTCTTTTCAGCGACGAGTCAAAATTTAATTTAATTAATTCTGACGGGATATGTTATGTAAGACGTCGTAAAGGTCAGCGACTCAATCCTAGATTCTGCACACCCACTGTAAAGCATGGACCTGTTCTTCGGCAGGAGATGTAGGTCCATTCTAGAATCAGTAATGATACCACATGCGGAGTTTGGAATGCCACTTTGTTGAGTGTTTCAACAGGATAACGATCCGAAACACACATCGAAGTTGGTAAAGGAGTGGTTAGCGGATTGTGCGATTCAAATCCTTGATTGGCCGGCCCAATCACCCGACTTGAATCCCATCTAAAGCCTGTTTGGTATTCTTAAAAGCCGTGTCTCTATACAACACTTTTCCAACAGGTATCACCTATTCAATGCTTTGAAAGTTGAGTGGATTTAAAAACGGACGCACAGATGTGCATAATGAAGGAGGCCAAGGACGCAAATCGATCATGAATCAAGACGTGGTTCACCAAGTTGACCAATTTGTTCGAGAAAACAGGCGTTTCACGATTTCAGATCTTGCGAAAAGACTTTCCGAAATTTGTCGAACTACTCTATACAGAA
Source organism: Volucella zonaria (assembly GCA_963966105.1). Taxonomy (NCBI): domain Eukaryota; kingdom Metazoa; phylum Arthropoda; class Insecta; order Diptera; family Syrphidae; genus Volucella; species Volucella zonaria. The sequence continues at coordinate 85,891,495 of OZ014530.1, read as the reverse complement.
TCGTGTCTGAAAACAAGTTATGTGCCCGTTGGGTCCCAAAACAGCTTACAGATGCTCACAAGACCCAATGTGTCAATTTAGAAAAGCATTTCTCGAACGTTCAGAAATGGAAGGTGAAGAATTTTTACAGCAAATTGTGACTGGAGATGAGACTTGGGTCCAGTATGTAAACTTAGAAAGCAAAGAACAGTCAAAATAATGGATGCACACACATTCCCCAAACAAGCCAAAAAAATTCAAACAAACTTTTTCCTATTGAAAAATGATTTTTGGGACAGGAAAGGCATATTGTTGACCGAGTTGAGAAGAGCAACCCAGAACAAAAGACGAGGAATGCTTACCAAAGGTGTGGTGTTTCTGCATGACAACGCACGACCACACACTGCTGCACGCACAAAAACTTTAGTGGAGGAGTTCAACTGGGATATTTTTGATCACCATCCCTACAGTCTTGATTTGGCACCAAGTGATTATCATCTTTTCCCAAAATTGAATTCATCCATTGTATCTCAACCTTTTTGAAGTATGAAGGGTGTGAATCAATGCCTCAATGCACTGGCAGTGGCATTTTTTAAGGAGGGTATACAAAAGCTCGTCCCACGTTACCAAAAATGTATAGATTTAAACGGAGACTATGTACAAAAATAACTTAGATGTTAATAAAACTATTTTGTGCAAAAAATTAATGTTTTTGGTTTTTTTAAAAAAATATTTTTCACTTCGGAGTCTGATTTTGGAATAGCCCCCTCGTATTTAGGTGTCATAATTGACCAAAATCTAAGCTAGTACTCGTACGATTACATCTCTACTTTAAAAAAGTATTTGCTATCTTACTTTGGTATCTTTCATTCTAGATTACAATATGGTATAACTTGCTGGGGTGGTACTCATTTAAATAAAATCCAACAACTAATTGTACCACAAAAATATGTAATCAGAAAAAAATGCTTTTCTTCGCGCTTAGCCAACACTAAAGCCCTTTTTAATAAACTGAGAATTCTGCCAGTTAGACACTTGTACTATTTTAAGGTTTTAAAAATTTTTTTTATTTGAAGCAATTCCAGTTCCATGGTTTTCGCACTTCTAATTTGAGAAGCTTTTACACAATTGTGTCTTGTAAATTATTTAACACACTCCCTGCAGACATTCGTATCATTGGGACATTGAGAATCTTTTTATGTAAAGTAAAACTGTGGCTTTTGAATATTAACCATAATGAAATCGAAATCTTTTTGCACTTCATCAAATTCAAAATTCAAATTCAAATTTCTTTATTCATATGTACGAGTATATACAAAAGTTACAAATTTAAAATACGATTTTACATGCATTTGATACATATGGAATAGTTAGTGACATCTTGATTTATGAAAAATAGAGACGATGCCACATTATAAAAAATATATATTTTACTATATTTTAAATTGAATAACTTAGAAGAGTTTCGATTTCATGATGATTAAAACTAAGAAGCCATGATTTAACTAATTTAGAAAATGTGGACAAATTTCCTATGGATCGAATTTCTAAGGGCAAACTGTTAAAAAGTTCAAGGCCCTGAAAAGGTCCTTTGTGTGGTATTAACGGTGAAAGCCACAAACACTACGAATTGCAGATTTTCGAGGGACAGCTAATTGCTGCAGTTTACTAATATAAGCGCCACCCCAACTACAAATCCCATATTGCAATCTGGATTGGAATACACCATAATAAACCCTTTTCAACGTGTTAAGAGAGCAATACTTTCTAAGGCGGAAAAGGCAACGAGTAGCAGGAAGAAGATATTTTTTTAAGGCAGAAATATGCTTGGACCAGTTCAAGTTTTGATCGATTGTAACATCAAGGTACTTGAAATTATCTACACCTTCAATTTTGAAACAATCAATACTGCAGTTAGTATTCCTGTTGAAGGTTTTACCATCTTGGATTCTGCATTGGCTGTATAGCAAGTCGTGACACGGGCAAACATTAGAATGAAATACTATGTCTAAGTCGGGGTACTCTTGCTCAGTAAGACTGATAAACATTAACTTAGTTTTACTACTAACAATAAGTTTGTAATTAACAAACCAGCATCTAAGTAGGAAAACATCATGGTTTATATCAGCGATTAGATCTAGCAGACTGACTGAACAATATGCAACTCCAAGGTCGTCGGCAAAAGCTGTAACTTTACCTATGAATGCGACCTAATCAACTCCCATTTATGCCCGAGTTAACTTATTTTCAATATTTTATTTAAATTCATTTAATTTATGTGAAAAAACTCTTAACTTAAGCAAATACGTAAACAATTTTTTTTCCATCGTGAAAAACTCGAGATTTTAGCTTTTCAGAAATGTTGCACTAACGCACCAATGGGCAACAAACAGCATTAGTGAAATTTTTTTAAAAACTTTATTTTTAATTTTCAAATGTGTTTATACAATGGTAAGAATGTCTATTTTAATGAATGGAACTGCACAAAACATTTATCGTGTAATGCAATGTTGCATTGACTATAAATTTTGTTGGTCTGGGATTTGCATAACCGGCAACGTTTTCGCTTAAGTCCTGGAAAAAATTTGCAATTTTATCACGCAAATTATTAAACGAATTTGTATTTAGTTACCTTCTGTGACGATTAGATGTTGTCCATTGACGCTTTCTTCTGGATCATGCGTTTTCGGTCTTCCACTTCGCACAAGTGAGTAACCGTATTTTTTCAAAATACCAATTGCCAGCTGCCTCCTGAACTCCAGTTGGTAGAAGCCTTTTCCACAATGTTTGCTTAAGGACCACGCATTAACAATGGCTAGATCAATCATCCACATAACAATGGAGGTGTACCATTTCTTTCCTCGAAATCCAATTCAGTAGCACGAAATGTGCTCATCTAGAAAATCTACACCACCCATATGAGAGTTGTACTCATGATTGACGTTTGGTTGAGGGATATCTATCCTCCTTTTCTCAGCAAATGAAAATCTTTTTACACTCTTAATTGGATAAGTACCGTAGACATTGGACACCATAGTAACCAAGTAACTAACCATTTTTGTCTTTCCATCTTGTTACAATTTGGGCAGTTTCTTTATCATAGTACGTGGCAAAGTAACCCCTATCTTTCTTTAAAAATTTCTTTCTATCTTCCAATTTTATATTTTTCAACTGGTTCTCACGCAAAGTGCCTGTTCTACCGAATCCCATTAGCGAAAGTTTTTATATAAGATCTGGGCTTGAAAAAAGTTATCGAAAAATAATGAAAATTTAAAGAAGAGGAACTCGTTGGCGATCGTTTTGCTAAAGTCCAGGACCAATTCTCCAAATCCTAAAAGAGAATCTCTATCCTGTCTCTTTCCTTGATAAATATCAAACTGAAGGCAGTATCCGAACATCAAAGTCTCTACCCAAGCTTTATATCCGAATCTTACGGGTTTATTCCGAAGAAACTGCTTGCAACTATGTTTTCCGAAGTATGGAATCATGGATTCGTCAATACATAGATATATTACTTGCCATCGGACAGCATTGCAAAAATTTTGTATTTCGGTGATTAAGCAGACGTCGAATCTATTGGAAGATAGTGTGCCAGTGAACAAGTGTTTGTAAAAACTAATGCTACCTTGAATTACGCTTACCTTACATATCCTGTCCGTTAAAGAGGGGAGTAGTGTTGGTTGAACAAAACCAAAATTGGAAAAAATATCTTCAACTTTATTTCTTCTCATAGCTTCAACAACTAAAGCGTTATGAGCGTCTTCGCGGGACACCCAAAACATTCGCCTTCTTGGTATATGAATATATCCGCTATTCCAATAAATGTATATATTTCATTTTTATCGACTTGAAGTATCTTATCCTTTCTTAGAAGTGAATAGGCTTTCGTTTTTTCGACAATTACATTAATAATTTCTTCGTCCATAAAAAGTTCAAAGAAATCAATAGCATGGCTCTCCGAAGATAAGGTAAGAGGCTTAGGATAACTTCTATCTGAAAACTTATTGTTGTAAACCATAGTTTTCAAGGTAAGGTTTTCCTCTGTACCACGTTTCCACTTTTGGAGAATTCTAAACCTCACTTGTGTAGGAGCTTTCGATGTGGTTGGATGAGCGTCTGCGCTGCTGTCTCTATGAAATATCATTTCTCTACTGGACATAAGTTGCCTACTTTCCAGTCGATTTTCATCTTCATTCTTATCTCCCGATTCTTCATCTGTTAAGTTTCCATCTTCTGAAGGAGTTATAAAAATTGCATCTGGAACATCATCGTCTTGAGTCAAGTTTTCCAGAAACTCCAAAATTTCTCCAACAGTTAGACATTTATTCCTACATAAAAAAAATATATCAAACACTTGCATATCCCATTGATGCGTTAATGCAACGCCATTATTCAGCTGATGGGCTGCGTGCCGTTTTATAGTAAAACACAAAATTTTTGCAAAATTCAACTTTATTTATCAATATAGTTGCCTTCGAGGGCGATACACTGATTGAAACGATTTTTCAATCTTCCGATACCAGTTTTGTAGTACGATTTCGGTTTAGCCTCAAAATAGGCCTCTGTTTTGGCGATTACTACTTCATCCGTCTTAAATCTCTTTCCGGCGAGCATTCTTTTGAGGTCTGCGAACAGGAAATAGTCGCTGGGGGCCAAATCTGGAGAAGATGGTGGGTGGGGAAGCAATTCGTAGCCGAATTCATTCAATTTTGCCATCGTTTTCATCGACTTGTGACACGGTGCATTGTCTTGATGAAACAGCACTTTCTTTTTCTTCAAATGCCGCCATTTTTCTGCGATTTCGTCCTTCAAACGCTCCAACAACGCAATGTAATAGTCGCTGTTGATAGTCTGCCCCTTTTGGAGATAGTCGATGAAAATTATTCCGTGTGCATCCCAAAATACGGATACCATAACCTTGCCAGCCGACTGTTGAGTTTTTGGTCGTTTTGGACGAGGTTCGTCGCCTGCTCGCCACTCAGCTGAGTGCCGACTTGACTCTGGTGTGAAGTGATGGAGCCAAGTTTCATCCATTGTCACATACCGACGCAAAAATTCGGCTTTATTGCGGTTGAACAGCTTTAAGCACTCCTCTGAATCATCAACACGTTGTTGTTTTTGGTCTACCACTTGCAAATGGTTCGTTTGCAAGGTGCAGAGTCCGGGTAACACTTATCAAGCCATTTCTTTGCATCGGCTGCATTTTTTCCCATCAAAAAGCAATGATAAATCAACACACGAAATTGCTTTGAATCCATTTTTTTCACAATAACAAAAGTTGCTTCACTCACAACGGTATATCTCGAGAGCTAATCGTCCGACAGCTGTCAAATTTATACACGTATCTTTTGAAGGTTGGTACTAGCTGGTATGGATTTAATTCAAGTGGTGCCCTCTCTTAGAAACGGCACGGACTTTTCATCCCATGTGTTAATATGATCAATATGCTTTTCTGATCACGTTTTTATTTTATCACACGTATGTTTATGTAGTTACAATAACCCTGATGTCAAATATCAGATTTTATTAATTTTTTGTACTTACCATTCCATTTTATAAAACCACTTTACTTTTTTTTTCTTTAAAATTTATTTTCACAATCTATAGTCACAAAAAACCAACTTTTACACAAACCGAAAACTTTAAAGTAACATGAAATACAAAGCATACTATTTTGAATGTGTAACATCACTTTCCAAGTGCAATTTCTTGGTAAATTCAAAAATTTAAAATTCGGAAAGGCTTAGCCCTTTCCTTTTTTTGTTGCGTTAACGCAACAGTGGGCATAAATGGGTTAAATCTTATATTATCTTAAATTGTTTCATTTTACCTTCTGTTTGTCATATTCTATCTATTCTTCTTTGCCATCTACATATTTATTTGTACTTACTGTTCACCCTACTGAATTAATTTAAATAATGTGACATTGCCACTATTTTTTTCACTAAATATAACATGTCACTAACTGTTCTCTAAATTTAACATATGTTTGGACTACTTTGAATTTGTAAAAAAACAACATTTACTATTTTACAATATATTAAATTTTGAGAATAAAGAAATTAAAAAAAAAACAAAACATCAGTACTGTGGTGGCAAACGCCGTGTATGAACGTTGTGCTCTAGAAAATTTTCTTTGACTAGTGTTACTTGAAAAGTTTAACAACCGAATTACTCTTCGGGGTGAGTCACAAACACTTACACTTTCTTCCCATTTTAATAAATAAACGCTAACACAAAACACCTACACACTTAACGAAAAATTATAATTATGGTAGAGGGGAGGTCCCCCCCTCGCCAAAACTGGTTTAAGGGACTGCCACCTGAGGTGGACTTAAACCAGAGTAACAACACTGTTTATAAACGCAAAGTTAAGCGAACCAAACACGACGAAGATTTCCCAGAATTGCCTATAATCAGGAACGACAATAATGTGCCCCGCTTCATAGTCGTATCGGGAATGGAAAAAACCAAAAATGAACAAATTCGACCACTCTCATCATATAACCCGATTCAAATAAATCGTGGTCTCGAAAATATTTCCAAAGATATTCTTGAAGTTAAAGCCATGAGGTCAGGTGATCTTCTTCTTAAGGTCATAAATATGAGCACAGCGGATAAATTCCTCAAAGCAAACCGCATTGATTCCATTCCAGTCAAGGTCTCTAACCATTTGAGTTTTAACTCTACTCAGGGAAGAATTTTCTCTAGACATATTATCGAAATACCTGAGGAAGAATTATTGACTGAACTAAGTGGATTCAAGGTTATCAACGTTAAAAAAAATCATGAAAAAAGAAAGAGATATCCTCGTCTCGACAGGTGCTGCTATACTAACCATAGACTAACTTTACCTAGATATCAAACTTTCCAGATATTGGAAAATCAAAACCGGTTTTCTACTGATCGGCCCTTTCCGTGTGATCCTGTCTGTGAATACGTGTAAATTGTCATCAATGGCAAGTTCCCTCTCCTTTTATACAAACCACGCCCATTTTAATCAAAAAAATGTTGTCTCCATTACACACATTCATGCAAATCGCTCTCATTTTAGCAATTTTACTTGTAAATTGATCTCCTTCTAGCAAATTTTGACAAAGTTATAGAGATGCAGAAGTGTTGGAATTCACTTACAGTGTGTCTGTGCAAAAGTTAAGCGTTTGCAAAAGTATTAGTAGAGTTTGACATCTAGTTAGTTTATCTATGATACTAACGTTCGACTTAAATTGGATGGGTTAACTGTAAAGTAGAATAGTACATACAAATGCGCTGTGTGACTTGTCAAAAGCTCAATCAATCAAACTGCTCTCTGTAGAAGCTGCTGTCTCCCTCCGCCCCATGACGAATGCCTCCGCATTTACTGCACCAACTGCGAAGAAGAGATACATACCTCATTCGACCCCTCCTTACCCTCCTTCCCCTCCTTCCTCCGCTACAAATCTATTAACAAGATCAAAGCCGATCGTCGTTGCTCTATTCGTGACGGGTGGGCTATTTACAAGGACAATCCCTCTCTGCATCAATTACCGGCTCCTAAAAAGCGCGGCGAAAGTAATACCACGATTGCAGACATCATCAAAGCAAAGAGAAATCGAAGCAAAGAGAACAAATACCAATCCACTCAGAAAATAGCTCTGTACAACAGAACCTATACAAACTTAGCACTTTAAAAAATAACTCTATAATCACTCAAAAATTTCAACAAACGAACAATAAAGAAAAAAACTTAAAGACTGCTACCGTAGAACCCTCAAATGTTCAACAGCAAACCCCAACCAATTACTCTTTCAAATCAAACACAAAAAGAACCCAATAACACAGTATCTACTTCAATCTCAAACAACAAACAAAATGAAAACTACATACACCTCATTAAAAACAAACAACTCAGAGATCTCAAACTTGATGATCTTGATAATCTTTCTGATAATATTGAAATGGATGACAGCACTGAGGACCAAAATCAGCCTCATGCTTCCACTTCTTTGGAAAAAAAACAACAAACTTCTCTAAAAATAATAATGTAACTCAACAACTACAGTATAATTACACACCAATTACGCAACCAAAAACACTAATCACAAACCGAAATCCCCAACCGCAATAATGGCTTCGTTGGCTATGGATTTTCTAATCCTCCAATGGAATATACAAGGCTTTAGTAACAACAAACATGCCCTAGAGAATTTAATAGTCAAATATAAGCCAGACATAATAGCTTTACAAGAAACCCACATCATTGAAAAAGACAAAAAATATTTTAAAATTCAAAATTATCAAGCATTTCATCTCAACAAAGCTTATGATTGAATAATCAGGCAGGTATAGGCATACTTGTCAAAAAATAACATTCCTATAAGCAACTATAGAAATTCCGGGACAGAAACCAATAAAAGTCACAAACGTCTACAAGGAGCACGATGTGAGGATCAACATGGATTTGCTGAATGATATTCCTACTGGGAATGCAAACATACATCATATCATTTTGGGCGATGTTAATTCTCATAACACCTTATGGTGTTCAAAATCCACAAATATTGAAGGAAGCGTACTTGAAACATTTGCAAACGACTGTAATCTTATCCCTTTGAATGATGGATCGCACACATTTTTTAGTACTAGAAATAATTTTTCTGCCATTGACGTCACCTTTGCAACACAGGATCTAGCACCTTTCCTACGATGGAGAGTTCTGCCTGATGCAGTTAGTAAAGATCATATGCGCATTGTTATTAGCACCTCAGAACAAGGAGTTAGTCCAAAATTTACCCCACGATATAAAGAAGTACTAGCAAACTGGAACCTGTATCAAGCAGAAACAAAAAAAACTAAGCGAACAAGTAGCCCAATCAGCTAACGTCAACCAAGAAGCATCAAAGATTAAGAAGATCATCAGAACCGCAGCATCGAAATCCATCCCCATAACTCAGCCTAAACCTACAAAGACTAACCCCATATAGTTTACAAAAACGTTAGCTTTATTGGTTAAAGAAAAGAACAAAGCTTGGAAAAAGGCCCGTAGGTTCCCAACTACGGAAAACTGTGTCGCCTACAGAAAAATCTTTGCCAAAGTTAGACTAGAATCTATTCGTTCCAAAAGAGCGTCATGGGACATATTCATTAATACAATGAATCCTTCTCTTGACACGAGAACGTTATGGAGTCGCATTAAAGCAATACGTATGCCAAGTTCAGACAGAAAATTCCCTTACATGAAAATAAACGAAGAACTGGAAGTAGATTCATGTAAAATAGCCAACATCTTTGTAAAAAAATGGGCATCATACAGCGCAGATACTATATATCCAGGGAATATTATAGCAAACAAGGTAAACTTTACGTTACAAACCCTTCAGACAAACCAAGACTCTTGCGATCTTCTAACAGAAAAAATTGAGCTAATTGAACTCGAAATGACGCTTAAGATGGCAAAAGGAAGTAGCCCAGGTGAAGATAAAATCACATACAAGATGGTTGAACTAAGCGACACTAGCCTCAAAAATAGAATTTGTGCGTTCTTTAACGGTAACGACTGGGACTTTTCCACATGATTGGAAAAGAGCAAAACTCAAGCCGATTCCAAAAAGCGCAAGAAATAACCATGATTTCAATGAATATCGCCCGATTTCTCTCCTTCCCGTTTTCTGCAAAATTTTCAAAAAAATTATTGCGAGACGAGTAAGTTGGTTACTGGAGAAAAATGCTAGTACAGAACAACACGCTTACAGACCAAATAGAGGAGTCTCAACACTCTTGCATCTACTGGAATACACACTAGCAGAAAACTTGTCAAAGACTAAGCACAGTATATGTTAGTAACGTCACCCGACCTAGAAAAAGCATTCGAGAGAGTTACTATGGTTCCAGTAATCGAGCAGCCTAAAAAATTACTAAAGATAATAATATCCTTTATGAGTAATAGAACTTTTAAAGTAAATGTGGACGGGTACGATTCCACACTTATGAAATTAGACAACGGTACACCATAAGGTTCACCGCTTTCTGTAATTCTATACAACGCGTACATAGACTCTTTGATAGATGAAATTTCCCAGCCGACTTACGATCTCGACTTTATCGGAGTATACGCCGACAACATCTATGTTGTCGCTTCTGGTAGCCCTGATCATGTTAAAGACACTCTTGAACAAGTGGACTTGTCAATGTTTAGTTGGTCTGAAAAAGTGGGTGCAATAATCCCTCCTTCAAAAATTGAGATGCTTCACATCTCTGCAGGAAAAGAAAATGTACGAGTAGCTGGAGCCCACTCGCTCTACGTAACACCCACATTCCATTAAGAGAGAAACAAAGATTCTTGGAGTTATTTTTACGGGTAACTTGAAATGGGATAGACATATCAAAAAGGTTGTGAATGATTTAAAATCCCAAAACAACGCATTGAAAATGATATGTTCAAGAAAAAAAGGACCGCATATGGAAACATCTCTTCGAATAGCAAAGGCCCTTGTGGAAGGCACACTTCAACACAGCTTAACCATTTTCATATGGACTACAAAAAAAAACCTTTCAAATATTGACGCAGCTATAAACGACTGCTTTAGAACTGCAACAGGTGCCCTTAGATCGACAAACGTTGAAGCCCTAGGAGTCGAAGGAGGATACGTATCTTTTGAGCATCTAGCCAAAAGAAGAGCAAACAACCTCATTAGTAAGGCTGTAGTTAATCCAACACATCCGCTGTTTGAAGCTGTCGGAAAAGTTATTTCTTCAACCAAAAAATCAAAGAAATACTCTGTATCTGCCCTGACTAGCATGGTCTCTATATCCTTAGAGCCTCAAATTACCTTCGGAATGGATATACAAATAGCAGTTGAGAACCCACCTCCATGGAAACGAAATTCTCTTAAAATCAACAGCAATATCGCTAAATACAAAAAGGCAAACATTTCCGACGCTATGTACAAAATGCTGCATGAAGAACTAATTGCTAGTGTAAGAGCAGATAGAATCTTTTACACTGACGGTTCACAAAAAGAAAATCAATGGTGCTCCTATGCTGTAACAGAATGCCAACTTAATGCACAATTCTCTATTGTTCACCAGGCTCAACTTCCAGAATATGCGGACAGTTACATTGCCGAGCTAGCTGCAGTTTACAAAGCCATTTCTGCCGCCCTACAAATCTCTGAACGTTCCTTAATCCTAACGGACAACCTGGGTATACTCAAAGGATTAAGCAATGCCACAAATAAATGTCCATTTCTTGAAATTATAAGGAACTGCTTGTACCACCACATAAACATTATACTAGCTTGGATACCCGGGCACTGCAGAATTAAAGGTAATGATGCTGCTGACTCTGCAGCAAAAAAACGCCTTTCGCTACCCTGTTATCGTTGAGTATCCTAAATTACACCAACTTCTGCGAAAAACTTTTGCTCATCTTCAAAAAAGAGAGCTTACAGAAAACTGGCGAAATTCAGCTACTTTTCTTCGAAAACATCAACCCGTCATCACCCGTATCTCGTATAATCTATCCTTACGTAGAGAAGATTGCATAAAAATATTAAGAGTCAGAGTTGGAAAAACCCTGTTTACAAGCAAACACTTTTATACTCGTGAGGCTCCAGAGGAATGCTCCAATTGTGGAATAACTCTTACAATTTGGCATATTTTGGTAGAGTGTCCTGTTTCCCGACAAATAGATACATTAGCAGACAATGTACCCGAGATTCTCACCAGCGTCCTAAATCCATTAAGTGCTAACACTATCCGTCGAATCAAAGCCGCCTTAACTGCCCACCAGAAGTTTAAAGAGATTTACCTCAGTTTATCTTGCCATCATAACTTTAATTTATTTTTCCATAACTTGCTTTGTAATGCATATAACTATTGTAAGTTAATGTAAATAGTCTCTTAAATTCTTGTAAAATTATAAAACGGCATCACATGGTCTGGCTACCCTGATGCCTTAAATAAGTAATTTATAAATTTATTTTGTAAATTATTTCAATAAATAAAATAATAATAAAAAAAAAAAAAAATTAGGCTGTAATTACCAATAACTACTTACCACTTTTGATTTTTTCCCTCTGAAATCCCATATTAGCTTGTTGCTGTGCATGATGTTGATGCAGCTGTTGCAGGCTTTGTAAGGCGGATGGTGCATTAGCAGCAGCAGCAGCAGCAGCTGCCGAAACTGCAGCCGCAGCTGCTGCATGATGTCCAAAAGCATTCAAACGCATATGTCCAGAATTTTGCACCGATTCGTTAATACCCGCTGGCGAAGGCGGCAAGTATCTATTAACTACACTATTTACCGAATTCATAGTATCACATTCGTACTTATTTACACTTGCACTAGTATTTAATGGAACCCCCGTGATATTCTCTATATGGCTACTCTTTGTTTGAATATGATTGCCATGGCTATTGCTAATCGACAAATTCATAACACTATTATAGTCCTTGTGGTTATTTTCTATTGCACTCTTTTGAAGTCCCAAAATTGCTGCTATGGTAAAGGATTTGCCCACATCCACTGACGTATTGCTATCCAGGTGTGATGAATTGCCTAAATGATGACTGTGGGGCGTATGTGGATGTTGATGATGTGGCTGGGCATGTTGCACGGATGTAGAATTGTGTAATGCCAAGAAGTGTGATAAGGGATTCGGATGGTATTTCGATGGATTTTGCAGCATTATAAATCTGTCTTACACTTTCCGCTGGTTCATGCGTACTGATTTTCTTCGAAATGCAATTAGTGGTCAACAGCCGTTCCAGTGACACTCTGCAAAAAAAGAGAAAAGAAATTGCCATCAAATGAAAAATGCATACGACTACATATGAATGAAGGATCAGTTGGAAATGGCATAAATGAACTGGCGCGTATCCATTCGAGACATGAATGTAAGACAAACCATCCATCGCAAAGTGTATTCACCACCACTGGATCTGTAATGGACACTTAACTATGGCTACTTATGTGTAATTCATGCCACTTAATGGTTCACGCACTCAATAGCCTCTTCCTTAATGAAAAAACCTTATTTCTTTTAGGGTCTGCCACAAAAATCGAAACTTTTTTGTAATGGTAAGTAAAGGCAATTACAAGTGGCAGCCCGTAAAGGAGAAATGAAATTAGACTGCTACCATCAGTAACCCAATGTGATCATTAACGAGTACCTTAAGTTTCTTAACTCCATTGTAACTTTGCAAAATGCAACAGATGCAGTCACAAATTGTGCAATTAATTTAAATCAAATCCTACGGCAATTGATTTCGCAAGTGGACTTTCAATTGACGCCTTGCTATCCAAAATCTGGCAAAAGGTAGATAACTAATTAGGCAACATATAGAGAGATTAAATTGTAAGCGATGATAAGAATGTGAAGCTGGTAACAATATACTAAGCTACATAGCTGTACGCATGTACTCGTATACTCGTAAGTTTGGTATGTGAGTACTAATCCTATGGTGTGCATCAGGTGCATTATGAGGTGAGTGGTATTGCATTCATTATGTCACATCATTGTGCTATCCATACAGATATGCTACAGTCTGTAATGTATTTGATACTGCATTGTAGCTGACAAGTCTGATTCAGATGAAGAGAATGCTGTTTGGTGTAAATTTACTCTGAAGTCGCTGACATGCAACTAACTGTGTTACCAAGAACCATAGGGATGATGAATGAACTACGGATAAGTTGTGGTTGACGCTTGAAGTAATTCTATGAATTAAACCCCAATCGAAAAAGAGAAGAAGTAAAAGGTGATTCATGTGCGAGTGTATAGTTACTAATTTAGCTCAATTCATCATGTACATATGTATAATATTAAGAACAAGGTTTTACATAGGAATTAAGAAATCTTAGAAGAAATATTTTGTTCTTGTAAAAGTTAAATAAATACCATACATAGCAACATTTTCGGCAAATTTCAGTTGAAAAGTTAATATCTTTTGAAAAACGGAGTTCTGCATAAAGGAATTTTAATTTTTTCTGCTGGTAATCATTGCTTCAGCATTTAATGCTAGAGACATTAGAAGAAATATAGACAAATAGCGAAGGAAGACTGGACTTCAATGGGAGCTTCAGGTTAATAAAAGAAAAAAAAATTACAGATGTCTCTTGTGTTTTACGTAAGTACCTGCCGTGAAGGCTTAAGCCTACAGTGCGTCTTCGCACAAGATATCAAAACAACGCGTTGATAAGAGCCCTTCGGGTAGTACAAGTACTACCACCAGTACCAGATCCGAAGTCGTGTGTAAAGCACGAACTTCCCCTTTGGTGAAGGGTCGAGGCCTATCTAATAATTCAGCCATTCTGTGGGTCATGGCACCCGGTGCAATGCAACTCCACATCGAGCAGACCAATTGGTTGCATAGCAATCCCATGGTTTAGCACAGGTCGTAGTACACTACAACATATGCTAAGCCATGAGATGTCTAAGTACCATTAGGTCTATTCTCCCCGCGATTTTGGGTACAAACCTACAGCCACCACGATACTCCCACAAGGGGGCCAACTCCTAGAACAGGCCGGAACCATAGTTCCGGGGGCTCCTAACCCCCCGTGGTACCAGAATATAGCTTCCGGTCGAGCTTCGCAACCTTGCGGTCACTTCAAGTTGGGTGTCTCACTGCCCAGGACTGGCGGCCTTTCAACAAATTTAAAAATTCCTATGTTCCACCCGCTAGCTGCCTACTGCGTATTCTATTAAATACCTCTTTTGAAAAACAATTGGTTGTTTCGAACCGTACGGTACCAGTGATAATTCCACTGACATCGTAGGCCTCACCATTAAAGATGATGCCCATAGCCTGCAAGTCCCTAATGTCAGCGTAATTGGGACTCTCACATAGGACATGACGCCAGTCCTCATAGGTGGCTCCACATGAACAGCTCGCAACCCCGCTAAGCCCTCTATTATGCAAGAATGCATTAAAAGAGCCATGCCCGGTCAACAAAAAGCCCAGGCTGAGGGTAAAATTCCGTTCAGGAAATACACTCATGGTTAGCACATCCCTTAGGAAGCTATAAGTAACCTTGCCATTTTCGCTAGTATGCCATCTAGATTGCATGCATGTAGCAAGGTTTTACGCTGTTCCAGGGATAGGCCATCCACTTCTTCCCGGGAAACCAAATCTGCCCATTTTGAGAGAGACCTTTTCTGATATTGAAAGCAATACCACGATGTATCGCTTCCAGATCCAGAGGTGGCACTCCCAGCAACACCTGCATTGCCTCTGTGGAGACAGGTAAACACCCAAGCAAGGCGACTCTTTGACAAGACAAGATCCGCCTTCGACCATCCAGAGTCATAACCCTGTCGTACCGTACCGATGCTCCATATGTTGCAAAAGCAACAAATAGGCCATCACATATGATACGGACAGAACGCCTGTTGAGTCCCCAATCAGATCGCAAAATGCGCCTTACCTGGCCTACGGCACTCAGCATGAGTTGTCTGATTCGAACCAGGTGAGGCATGAAGTTTATACGCTCACCCAACGTTATGGCCAGATATGTGACCTCAGTCACACATCTAATGCTAAAGCCGTTCAAACGTATCGCAGCAGCCCAACTTCTTGTATTCAATTTGCCCTTAAGCTGCATTGAAACAGTCGTATCCTGCGATACACTTACTCCAACGCTTTCTCCCTATTCAGCAACGACTGCTACAGCTCTCTCTCCTAATACCTCGATTTGGGCCCTGGACTGGTCTTCGAGGATGAGGAGCAGATCATTTGCATAGGTGCACCACCCACAGAGCTCATTTAGTCGCCACAAGAGTGGATCCATCATCAGGTTCCAAATAAAAGGACCACAGATGTACCCCTGCGGGCAACCTCTCTCAACACTAATTGAGACGCTGTCGTGCGTATTTACCACACAGCTTTCCCAAAGCCCAATTCCTGCAACCTGGTTCCTATTTTCTGCCAGTTCAGCTTATCAAAGGCATCTTTAGCGCTGCTTCTCAGCACTCTGTCTTTCAGGAAAGACCATGCATCCTCAACACACTTGCCTTTTATACAGCCGAATTGGAAGGGGGACATTGTTCCGTCATGCTCTCCAAAACCCTTTCCAGTACTTTTCCTAGTACCGGAAGCAGGCTGATGCCCTGATAAGATTTAGGGTCAGATCTATTCTTTTCAGTGGACTTCAGGGGCACAACCACCCTTGCCTCCTTACAATCCTTCGGGAAGTAGCTGCAAGCAATACATTTGCTATAAAGACAAAGCAGGTATTCTGGGACGGCCTTCACCATATCTCCGGTCATGCCATCAGCTCCAGGAGATCTCTTGGAGGGAAGAAGTGAAACACAACACTCGACTTCTTCAGTCCTTAACTCCGGAGGGACCGGAGGTTCTTCATATGAAGAGTCCTCAAAGCGCTCCTCTCTCGGGAAGAGCGTTGGTCAATGCAGTAAGGCAATCTTTCCATGTGGATAAAACCGTATTATCCACACGAATGCCTTCAATCTCAGCAGTCTTCTTAGTACTTCGGCAAATCTTATAAAGGGATCGTCTCTATTGCTAGAGGTAAAGTTTCTCCACTGAGACTCCATTGTGCTGACAATGAGATGCTTATACTCAGCGAGCCCTCGCCGGAAGGCAATGCCCAGCTGAGCCAGGTTCTCAGCGTTAGCCGCCCTAGCCCTTTGGGATCACTTCCTTAGGTTTCTAACAAACCTTCGCTTCTCTGTCAAACAGCGGTTCCACCAACTTATCCTTTTTTGATTCGCCCTACGGCTCCTCTCAAAGAGTTCGTCGTTAATCCTCCATACGCACTCATTGATGTGCGCGATTTGTCGGTCGATGCTTAAGCTACCGGCTTTAACAGTACAATTACCGTATACTAAATTTTTGTATCAATCTAGAAACACCCTCCCGTTTTTTGGTTGATAAAAAAAGACCTATACATTGGTCCACGCTAGCTCTAATCTTTTTGTAAAGTCTCGATAATTCGAATTGCATCGGATCAAGGAAAAACTTCGAATTCCAGGGGTTTTCGAATTATGGGGGTTTCAGAAAAAAATGAGTATTTTCTCTAAACGAAATTTTTATTACTCGTAGGTATGTACAATGTACATTTTTAAAACAAATTACATGAAAAAAACTGTAATTTTTTTCTGAGTTTGCAGTTGCAAACGCGCTCGG
The DNA here is from genome assembly GCA_963966105.1 of Volucella zonaria. Classification (NCBI taxonomy): domain Eukaryota; kingdom Metazoa; phylum Arthropoda; class Insecta; order Diptera; family Syrphidae; genus Volucella; species Volucella zonaria. Next base: position 85,874,386 of record OZ014530.1, on the reverse strand, counting down.
TCCAGGGTGTTTTCGAACGTGTTTAAAGCTGAAAAACCTTTTCGTCGACATCTGTCCTCTTAAAAATTTACGTAGATTTGGAATTCGGCACTATTGGGCTCGACGTTATTTCACGGCACTCACAGGCTGTGACGAACACATTTTTCTCAAGCAATTCTTTTATTTCTGGCGCTAAGCCGACGGATATCAACATCTTATCGACTCTTCGTGCAAAGCCATCAAATGAAGAAGCTCTTCAATTAGGGATGTCTCCATTGCGTTTTATGGAATATAGTACATATTACATTTAAGTTACAATTTGAGCTTTAGAGCTTGGAGACCAACAAAATCTACTCGTTCTATTAAAGAAGAAAAAAAAAGAAGAAGGATTCAAAAAGGGTTCATTAAAAAAGTGGGTATGACACGAGTAGTACCTAGATATTGTATTGGGTCTATAACTTATTCGTGCGGTTTGCTAAGAGATGGCGTAACTTTTATTATTCCATTGTTATTATTCCATTGGAACATGCGTTGGAAAGCTACTGTCATTGTACGCCATTTCAGTATATGTCATTCATTTGAAGCGTAAACAACAATAATTTTTTTTCACTCAAATATGTCGAACTTTGTGCCTGAAAAAGTGTTTTTGCGGGGAGTTCTTCTTCATTACTTTAATATGAAGTGAAACTGCTGCCGAAAGGCATCGTATTTTAGTGGAAGTTTATGGTGAACATGCACTAGCTGAGCGAACGTGCCAAAAGTGGTTTGCACGATTTAAAAGTGGTGATTTTGGCTTGGATGACGTTGGGCGTCCTGGGCAGCCAAAAAAGTTTGAAGCTGAAGAACTGGAAGCATTACTCTATGAAGATTGTTGCCAAACACAAGAAGAGCTCGCATAATCTTTGGGTGTCACTCAAGCAGCCATTTCAAAACGTTTAAAAGCAGCTGGATGTATTCAAAAGCAAGGAAATTGGGTTCCACATGAACTCAAGCCGAGAGACGTCGAAAGGCGGTTTTGCATGTCCGAAATGCTGCTGGAACGCCACAAAAGGAAGTCATTTTTGCATCGGATTGTTACTGGTGATGAAAAATGGATCCATTACGACAACTCCAAGCGCAAAAAATCATATGTAAAACCCGGCCAACCAGCCAAATCAGTGGCAAAGCCGAATATCCGTGGCGCGAAGGTAATGCTCTGTATTTGATGGGATCAGATGAGTGTGCTGTATTATGAGCTGCTAAAACCGGGTGAAACCATCAATGAACAACGCTACCGAATACAATTAATCCATTTGAAGAGAGCAGTGGCCGAAAAACGCCCGGAATATGCGACCAGACACGAGGCAATAATTTTCCATCATGACAACGCTCGGCCCCACGTTGCTATTCCGGTTAAGAACTATTTATAAAACAGTGGATAGGAAGTTTTACCCTACCCGCCTTATAGCCCAGACCTTGCCCCTTCTGACTACCATTTGTTCCGGTCGATGCAGAACGCTCTCACTGAAATACGGTTCGCATCAGAGCAGAATATCAAAAATTGGCTTGATTCATTCTTGGCTGCCAAGCCGGCGCAGTTCTTTTGGGATGGGATCCACAAATCGCCAGAAAGATGGGAAAAAGTCATAGCTTCGGATGGGCAATACTTTGAATAATACTATTGTACACGTTTTTCTTAAGTAAACGTTCAAATTTTGAAAAAAAACCGAACGAAGTTATAGACCAATACAAAACAGGGAGCGGCTGCAACCAATGATGGCAACACCTAGCGAAGATTTTTTGGGAACCCTACTGCAACGGCAGATATTATTACTAAAATATGGTATATTTAAAATTAACAAGAATTTGGCCGCGCGCAAAACGTCTGGCGTTCATACTTTTGTAATCTGGAAGAGTTGTACTATCTTTTGGGAAACAAAAAAATTGGTTATGTTAGTTATGCAAAAATGGAATATTTGCTTCTTTTAACGGTGTCTGGCACTGCCTTCAACGCACCGTAAACGTCTTGGAACCATATATTCATAATAATATAATTCGGTTCTATGTTTTATGTAAAATGCAAAATTGGGCATAATTCAAACACTTTGATGGCGTCTGGCGTGGCCTTCGCCGCATCCTAACCGTCTGGCATAAATGAATCTAAAGCAAGCAAATCCTGCTCTATCGTTTTCAATAAAAATTAAATGGTTATCTGCCCTATTCCTTTTGGGCATAATTTCGCATTTTAAAAGTACTGTTATTTTCCTCGGCCGTCAGTGAGGACTGCCAGACTGCCTTATTTGAAATCATACTAATAAATACTACCTATGAATGTACATATTTTTTGGTTATCCTTCACTGCCAAATCTATACTGCGAGCTCTTGGTCTATTTAGCCAAAAGCTTCAATTAATGATCTAAGCTGAATATATGTATTTATTTTAATACGTAATCAGTGTAGGCACTTGGAACATTAGCCCTTTGTGCTCAGTAACTTTTCTTCAGTCTTCTTTTGATTAAAGAAATGTATAGAAGATTGTAAGATTTGTAATTAGTCTTGCTAATCATGGTTTAAGACTTTAAAATAAAATAACCGTTGGGCCCATCTTTCAGTGATGAATCTTTTTTTATGAAACATGCAGTTCTTGTTCTATTTAAAGAAAAAATTATTTAATTTTGTTACAATGTTAAGGTGAGGTCTGGGATACTTTGTTTGAACGAAACTGTATGTTGAACCCCCCTTTCTTGAATAACTCAGATGATTCCGGCCCGTTTTGCTTTTTTTAAATTTTCAATAAATGCGTGCTATGTTAATAGATTTCGATTGGTACTGCAAGAATTTTGAAAGAATTCTCTTAATATTGTAACTTAAAAAGTCATGGGCGGATTTTGGTCAAAACCGAATGGTCGCGATTCGGTAGAAAGGCACATCAACTGACGATACACAGCCCTTTTCTTAAAATCTGTCTAAAAACATTACAAACACCTTAAAATGTAAAGATACCACAAAAATTTAATTTTCGATTTTTGGGGTGAATGCAATATGAATAGGAAGTTGAAAATTGTATTCTACGTAGTGAGGAGGCATAGAACTTATTATATTAACTTTTTAGTTTTTAGCTAAGAAAGCAAATAAATGAAATCGTATAAAGTAGTAGCGAGCCTGTGGTGTTAACTTATTTTTCTAACACATCATTTTGGCGAAATTCTTAGTATGGCATCTCAAGCTAAGAACAAGAAGAAAAGTGGTAACATCAATATGTAGTAGAGCCATATGTTGTTCTGTCATGTTGTGAACATACTACCTTGATCAAAGGTAATTTCCCGGAAAATTAACAATACAAGTTTATTTATCTAAATCTATATTGTCCCCTTTAAAGTAATCCCCATTGACTGCAACACACTTATGCCAGCGCTTGATGCAATCCTCGAAACATTTTTTACATTCGTTTTTCGATATGTCCATTAGTGCTTCCTGGGATTTTTCCATTACTTCCTGTCGGCTGCTGAAACGCGTTCCCCGTAATAGTTTTTTATCTCGATTGAACAGAAAGAAGTCACAGGGAGGCAAATCAGGTGAATTCGGTGGCTGTTGGATGGTATTTGTTGCATTTTTCCACAAAAAATTACGAATAATGATGGCACTGTGCGACGGTGCGTTATCATGGTGCACAATTCTGGTCTCTTTCGGCGAATTGCTTCACGCAAACGTCTCATAACGTTTACTTCTGCCTTCTGGCAAAAATTCATGATACACTACACCGTTGTAGTCCATGAAAACTGTGAGCATTGCCTTCTTTTTTGACTGAAAACGACGTGGTTTTTTTGGTCTCGGCTCATTTGGTGAACGCCATTCACTTGCCTGATGTCTGGATTGCATGTCGTACTCATAAGCCCACGTCTCGTCTCCAGTAATTATCCCTTTGATGATTGTGGGATCGGATTCAGCCTCGCAAATCTCTTTTGCGACGTCAACACGGTCTCTTTTTTGCATGAAATTGAGGTCTTTTGGCATCAACTTTGCTGCTACACGACGGAAACTCAAATCATTAACCAAAATGTCTTGGACGGATCCATAGGCAATGTTCGAGTCCTCCGCTATCTCTCTGATGGTTAATTTGCGGTTATTGACCAACATTTCTTTTACTTCATCAATATTTTCATCGGTTTTCGATGTCGATGGTCTGCCACTGCGTTCATCATCTTCAATTGACTCACGACCACTTTTGAACCGCTCGTGCCACTGGTAAACGACCGTTTTCTTTAGAGAATCGTTGCCGATAAACTTTTCCAACATTTCCAATGTTCGCGCACCATTAAATCCGTTTTTTACGCAAAATTTAATACAAGGGAATGTCAATAACAGATTTACCAACTTAACAAAAAAACAATCGGAACAATGGGAGCGCCACACGGTGGTGTGGTGCGTGAACTTTTTGACCAAGGTGGTATATGGAAAACGAGAACGAGGATACGTCATTCCAAAAACTTTTAATGAAACATCTCGCTATGTTAAGCAGATCGAAAATTGAAAAAAAAAACGAAAAAAGCATTGACAACATTTTTAATTGATTTATATTTTGTGCGCTGCTTTAATCTGTGAAATCCACTTTAAACTTTAAACTGATTCTTGTTTATATATACGAGGGTTGTCTGGAAAGTTTCCGAACAATGATACAAGACATTTTTTCTCCAATTTTTTTTTTATTTTTCTACATAGTCTCCTTGTAACTCTACACACTTCTCCCAGCGATCCTCCCATCTCTCTAACCCGTCCAAATAGTACTTGGCGTTTTTCTCTGCAAAATAATTGCTCACGAAGGTGATTGCCTCCTCTGTAATCCGAGGGCAGTTTTTAGATGATGGAATAAAAAGAAGTTGCTTGTGGCTAGATCTGGTGAATAAGGCGGATAGTTAAGCAGTTCAAACCGCAATTCATGGATTTTCGCCATGGCAACCGCTGAGGTGTGAGACGAATTTTCTTTTTCTGCAAATGTGGACGTTTTTGCGCTATTTCTACCTTCAGCTTGGCAAGTAATTTTGCGTAGTATGCTCCTGTAATGGTTTTTCCTTTTTGAAGATAATCGATTAAGACAACTCTTTTACTATCCCAAAAAACAGTCGCCATCACTTTCCTAGCCGAAAAAAACAGTTTTTGCTTTTTTTGGAGCCGGCTCGCCCTTTGCAGTCCACTGTTTTGACTGAATTTGTGTTTCGGGCGTATAATGGTGTATCCAAGTTTCATCTACAGTAATTAATCGGCGCCAAAACTCGGATTTATTGCGCCTAAACTGCGCCAACAGAGCGTTGGAAATGTTCATTCGAACATGTTTTTGGTCTAACGTAAGCAAACGCGCGGACAGCTTTCTCATGCCTAAATCTTGATTTAATATGTAACAAACACGTTCTTTGGACATTTTCATAACCTCTACTATCTCTCTCACTTTAATTCGGCGGTCGTCTAACACCATTTGGTGAACTTAAGCAATGTTATCGTCAGTGGTTGCAGTTTTTGGACGTCCCGAACGTTCATCATCTCCAAAGCTCTTACAGCAACGTTTAAATTCAGCTGCCCAAAATTTCACTGTGGTAAATGATGATGCAGAGTCCCCATACACAGAGTACAACTCATTTTTGATTTGCGTAGGCGTATTGCCTTTCAAAAACAAGAATTTAATAACAGCTCGATACTCAATTTTTTTCCATTTTCACAGAAAACACTCACATCAACTCACTCAAACGACTGTCACCTAAAAACTGCGCGTCCAAAATGACTGGAACTACGGTAAGTAACTGTCAAAAGATGCACAACTAGCATTCACCAGCTTTTATTGATGAGTGCCGCTATCTTTCCGTTGCGGTCAGAAACTTTTCAGACAGCCCTCGAATATGCATATTTATCCTTTTCCATAATTATTAATACTTGCTACGGCATATTTTAACTTAACATAAATATTATATTATCTTACATATCATAATTATTTATTGTTGTCGAATATTATTGTTTCCATATGTAATTGTAGCATATTTATTTATAACTAAACTAGGGTTCCACTTTGGCGACAATAACGAGCGAAAAGAGTGGCTCCTTCTTACGTTTGAAACCGCAGAATATTAGGGAATGAGTAATGTTCTCGTACGAATTTTACTCATAAAAATTTTATCATTTTAAGGCCTAACCCAACGTTATCAACCACCTGCAGACAAGCATTTTGTTTTGCGGGTAAAAAACTGTGAAGTTCTGAAGGTAAAATAAGTAAAGATCGAGTGGAAAGAAATGATCTGCCAAGCAAATTTCAAGTCAATTTCAAGAACAGTTAAATAAATAGTCAGTTATTGCTGATACGATAGTCCGGAGTAGATCAAAGCATAGCCTTTTCTTTTCACTTATTGTACATACTACTACATATTATTTACCTCATTAAAATGTTCAAACCTAGGCAGAATAGTAGATTTTAGATTAGATTAGATATAATTTATTTCTTATTAATATATATTGTTTATATGCATGTTTAAAATATTAGAAAGACGCTAAATAAATGGAATAAGAAACATTAATGACATTTAGTATTTTGGATACAAGACGTATAGAAAATAGTTTTGAATGCCACATCAAGAGGCTGTTAGAATTACAAAATAAAGTAATATTTTGAGTGGGGTGACCCATTAAAATCAATCAACAAAATTCAAAAATTAGATACAAAAAAAAAACAAAAATGGACAAAAATTAATATAAGCTGAATATTGAACAAATAGAAGTTAAAACTTTAAGAAATAACATAAGGAAAAATAAACAAATTAAAAAAAGCAAAATTGAATAAATTATATAAGAAATTAAGATTCAAAAAGCAAATAATTTAGAAACAATTTCAATTATACCAGAATGTCAGAGATAATATTGTAGATTCCAAATAATAGTAGTTGCACTGAAAAAGCCAATTTTTTACAAGTTTTAGAAGTATGCCAGATATTGGCATAGCCCTGATGGGATGAGGAAGTTTGTTAAACAAGCGATACGACGAAACAGAATAAAAGTTACGAAGGGCAGTACTTAGTACGAAATATGGGTACAGATAGCATATTAGACGAGTTTCCACGTAAGTTGTAATTTGAGATTAAGCGAAAATTTCGATTACCAGAGTTCATGAACAATAAAGGTGACGAACCGGAAGAATTTTTAGATCACAGAACAGTGGAAAACTGCGATGTCTTCTGGGTTTATGGCAAATCTTTCTTATGATGTATTTCTGCAAAATTAACAGAGGGCTAATTTTGTTCTGATACACACCACCCCAACAAGCAATTCCGTATTGAAGCTTGGATTGAGCAATTCCATAATAAATAGTTTTTAAAAGCGTTGTAGAGCAGATATTGCGCAAATAGAAAAAATGCCTAAGAGTGAGACGCAAATAATTCCTTAATATTTCAGCGTGCACCAAAAAACTCATTCTAGAGTCTATTGTGAGCCGCAGGTGCTTAAAATCGCCTACTTACTCAATTAAAAAAACATTTTTCACTACAGCTGAAACTACTACAAAAGGTCGGAGAGCCGGACGTACAGTTGCGAACACGGAGTTTGTATCTATCACATTCAGGTACATGGAAGTACACATTAGCTTCAAGGTTGTGTGAAGAAGACAAATTAAAAAAACATAATTTTAGTTTTGGAGCTTATAACCAAATTATGTTTGGCAAATCAATGTCTTAATAGGTCGAGATCCCAATTAATGTCGGAGACCAAGTCCAAAGGACTATTCAAGCCATACGCAAAACCTATATCATCAGCGAAAGCAGTAGGTCTACGATTAAAATTATGTGCAAATAGTGAATTAATATAAATTAAAAACAAAATAGGACCCAGATCAGAGCCTTGTGGTACGTCCAAATTTATGAACTTAATATCGCTCCTAATATCGTCAATCTTTACTCTCTGGGACCTATTTTCCAGATACGACCTAAACCAATTAAGAATAAAACCACGAAAACCTGCTTTTTCCAGTTTCTTCAACAAAAAAGTGTGGTTGACCATATGGAAGGCTTTCGTGATGTCAATAAATCTTTTCGCATCAAGGTCAGACTGTAATAGTGCATCTTCAGTCGATTTACCTATTTCAAATCCAAATTGCACTGGGCTAAAGAACTCAGTTTTATTTAAAAAACTCACTATCCTATTTTTTATAAGTTTTTCAAAGATTTTACTGAAGACTGGAAGAAGTGAGATAGGCCTGTAGTTACATAACTCTGCAGCAGATCCGTTTTTAAACAGAGGAACCACATCTGCACATTTCAAGGCTTCTGGAAATATCCCAGCAAAAACACTACGATTAAAGACATCTGTTAATACGTTTACTATTGTAAAAAACATGCAATTTTTTTAAGGACCAGGCTCGAAATGCCAATAACTTTTAACAACTCAAGAGGAGTTATGGCTTTATATAAAAAGCTGTTTCTTTGAAGTGGTTCAACACTGTCCTACAGTACAGGACGAACATAAAGAACAAATGGGTTTTATTGGTGTAGGTTGTAAGCTGAAGGCTATGTTAGTGAAATAGCTGTTAAATGTATTAGCAATGACAAGTTTATCGAAAACCTCGCGGCCATCGACATATATAGCAGAAGGTTTTTTTGAAGACGAAGAATTATTTAGAATACTGTTCACTATTTGTCATTCATTTTTCAGATTTCCTTTAGCTGCATTCAAAGGATTACGAAAATATGTATCCCGGCAATTAGGAATCGCCTTTTTTATTTCAGCGCACAATTTTTTATATTTACGCCTTGAGTCCATATTACTGGGGTGCCTGTAGCATTTGATCCTAAGCTTATTTTTGTATTCCACTTTGTTCACTAAGAAGCTTGAGATCCAAGGTTTTTTGCTTCCTTTTTGGCAGGCAAGAAAGAGGAACAACTTAAAATGTACATGCTTAGGATATTAATGAAGACAGTAAAAAAGGTTGAAACATCACTACATAAATAAACATCAACCCACGTCTCACACAACAGACTGGTTTTTAGATTACTGAAGTTAATTTTTTTAAGGGATTTAGGATTTTTGCAAATATTGCTTCTAGAGTAATTTACTATGAGTCTTATGAAGATAAAAAATAAACAAGTTATTAACAAGACTAATACTTGGTCAAAAACCGGAAGATGTCGGTTGGCCTTTGAATATTCCTTGAAATGAGTTCCACAACCAATAAGAGTTTACGAAAACTGTCGTCCAAGTATATGTTAAAACGCAATAAAAAACAGAAGTTGTATATTAGAGGATCCACCTGCAAAACTATGCGTTCATCCTGAATTTCAAGGCTGTATTCGATTCCATAGATACAAAATCGAGTATTTTGGATTGATCAACAACGAATTCAAATCAAATTTTGTTGAGCATGGCTGTCTAATAAGTCATCGTCTCGTAACTAAATAATCGACAAAAATATTTTCCGGGAGAGAATCAGTTTCAACGAGTATGATGAAATAAATATATAAGCGAATTGTTAGTGCGACAACCTGGTGTGGACTAGGGCATAGCCGCTTCCACTCATTGTTTAGTTCGCCTTGTTACTTTATACACAGACCTATGATCTTCTGACAACTGTAAGTGGCGAAAGACCTTTTTATAGCCAGAAGATTTCATATTCGAAGGTTTGGAATTGCCAAAGGGTGATGACGTCAGAAAAGCAGATCACTTTTTCAGCTTTTTCCTATTGGCTGAATTTTGAATGCATACCGCTTGGCATAGCGCAATGCAACGCAACGCAGTTAAGCTAAGGATTTCAAGCGAAAAAGGTAAATTTTGTTGAAGAATATGATTCTAAAGATCGAACTAAAATTGAATCCGAAACAAGTTTCATACAGGGTGAGTTTTTTAACTTGAGACATCCAAATTACTCGAAAAATACGCGATATCGCGAAAAATGTTTCAGGCAAAAGTTACAAGGTTCTGAAGGGGACATAAGATGGTGACCACGAGTTTGACTTTGAGACCCATTTTTAACGTCAAACTAAGGTCACTTTTGATTTTTCAAATGATAATTCCTGATTTTCATTGCTCAGTCGTATTCCTCAATGGGGCACACGACTTTGTCTCAAAGGTCTTATTCATTCAATAGTAGATACCACTGCACTGGCACGCCTAAATCATTAATCGGTTTCCAACGTTGTTAGGGTGTTAGAAGGTCGAGATTTGTTTTGAGGAAGCCTTTATTGCCTCGAGTGAAGTTAAAACTCAAAGAAATTTCAGATAGAGGCAAATTGCCCTAAACTTATCTGAGAGTGTATGATGTGCACTCTGCCTTTTTTTTCTACTTGAACGGAACTGTACTTCATTTAGAAGTTCGATATTTGTTTTGAGGAACTGATTATTATTAGTAACGTTTTCCAGATTAATAATGCAGGCTATTTCAATTCAAGAGAAAATTGAAATGATATTAATTTATGGAGAAAATGGAAGGAACATAGATAGTGCTGTTGCTCTTTACGCCCAACGTTTCCCAGACCAGATACGATCGTGCGCTTCCTTTTATCGGGTCATCCAACAATTCACTGGTGAAAGAAGTGTGCAACCAAAGAAAAGGAATCGGTCAGATAGGGTGGCTGTTGAGGACAATGAAATAGCAGTGTTAGCTGCCATTGCACACGATCCTCACATTAGCACTCGCCAAATAAGTCGTGAATCAGGAATTTCTCAAACGACTGTCTGTAAGATATTACATCGGCATAAATACCATCCTTATTATGTTTCAATGCATCAATAACTTTCTAGTGAGGATTTTCGCAACCGGGTTTCCTTTTGTCAATGAGCACTTCAGCAAATTGAACGAGACCCCCTTTTCTTCGCCAAGGTGTTATTCTCTGATGAGTCGACTTTCACCAATCACGGTACTGTCAATCGACATAATATGCATTACTGGGCTACAGAAAACCCTTTTTGGTTGCGACAAGTTGAACGCCAGCACCCTTGGAATGTTAATGTTTGGGCGGGAATTATTGGGGATAAATTAATAGGTCCATATTTTATTGAAGGAAACTTGAATGGCGAAAAGTAGAAGAACTGCCATTGGAGTTGCGACAAACAATGTGGTTTCAACATGATGGTTGTCCAGCCTATTATTCCCAAGTAGCCCGGGGCGTATTAAACAAAGTTTACCATCAACGATGGATCGGACGAGGGGGTCCAAGGCAATGGCCTGCTAGATCACCTGATCTTACGTCACTTGATTTCTTCTTGTGGGGCTACTTAAAAAGTGAGGTTTACAGAAAAAAGCCAACAACACGTGAGGTCATGAAAAGACGAATAACTGAAGCTTGCCAGAAGATTACGCCAGAAATACTTCTCAGTTCTGTTGGTTCATTTAGAGCGCGTCTATTGTCTATTGAAGTGAATGGTCACATTTTCGAGCATTTGTTGAAATAGTCTTGGGAAATAAACGTCGAAATGGGAAGAATTCAATGATTCAACAGTGGGAGGCAAGGGGACCCACTCTAATTAATCACCCCGAAGGAAACAAAATACTGCTACGTACACGTCGTTGTTTCTGGGTTATGCTAAACGCAATAAGTAAAAACAAATGACAAGCCTACGAGCAATACGACTGAGCAATGAAAATCAGGAATTATCATTTGAAAAATCAAAAATGACTTCGTTTGACCTTGAAAATGGGTCTCAAGGTCAAACTCGTGGTCACCATCTTATGTCCCTTTCAGAACCTAGTGACTTTTGTCTGAAACATTTTTCGCTGTAAAGAAAACAATTATTACTACATTTTATACTACTATTATATTATTATGGAGCTCAAAACTAAATTATGAACAGAAAACTAATGCCTTAATAAATCAATATCCCAGTTTATTTTAGAGACCAAGTCTAGAGCACTTTTCGAGCCATAAGAAAAGCCAATGTCATCTGCAAATGCAGTCTGCGAACCTCTGAAATTAAGCAAATTAAGTAATGAGTTTATAAAGACTAAGAACAGAATGGGACCTAAGACAGAACCTTGAGGAACACCAATATTAAAAAAACATCTTTCCACTTCTAATACCATCGATCTTGACCCTTTGAGACCTATTTTTAATCCAGGATAAATCCACGAAAACGAGCATTCTCTAACTTTTTCAACAAAAGGTTGTGATCGACCATGTCAAAAGCTTTGGTGATGTCAATAAATAGTCCTACGGTAAATTGTTTAGCATCAAGGTGTGACATAATTTGGGAACAGAATTGTAAAAGTGCATCTTCCGTTGATTCCCCTTTCTGAAACCCAAATTGATTTGAATTAAAGAAGTTAGTCTTATTTAAGAAACTCACTATTTTATTTTTCATCAGTTTTTCAAAGATTTTACTGAAAACTGAAAGTAACGAGATCGGTCTATAGGTACCAATTTCAGATGCAGAACCTTTTTTAAGAAGAGGAATGACATCGGCAACTTTAAGATCCTCGGGGAAGATCCCTTTAAAAATACAACGGTTATAAATAAAAGATAAGACATCAACCAAAAACATGCAATCTTTTTAAGCGTTAAATTTGAGATACCATCACCACTACATGTATTTGAATTAGGTAAGGACCCAATAGCATTCAAAATCTCCAGAGGAGTAATGGATTGAAAAACAAACATATTTCTCTCTATATTCTCAATAAACATGTAAGGGACGACAAATAGGGCAAACCGATTTGACAGGACTCGTTTGTAGACTGGAGGCAATATTGACAAAATAACAATTAAAGGCATTAGCCATAACCAGTTTGTCATGCACTTCAGAGTTGTCAAGTAATAAAAAATTGGGTTTTTGAGACGTAGTTGATTTGTTTAGTAGGCTATTTACAGCTTGCCATTCGTATTTCAAATTTCCCTTTGCGAAGCTAAATAAATCACGGTAATATTTATCACGACACAACGGAATTTCTTTTTTCACTTTGTTGCACAATTGCTTATATTTACATTTTAAATCCGAATTATCGGGATACTTTTTGCACAAGATCCTCAGCTTATTTTTATTCCTAATTTTAAACATTAAGTTGGTCGATATCCATGGCTTCAGTTTTTTAAATAATTTTTTGGGAGGCAAGGAGTAAGAACAACAAAGAATGTGCCTTTTTAGAGAGCCAATAAGCAATGAATAAGCACTAGATGCATTATTCGAAGTGTATATATTATTCCAGAACTCATAACATAAATTATTTTCAAGTCTAAGAAAGTCAATTCTGTCACTACTTTTTACAGAGTTAGGAGTCCTGTCAAAGCATGGGTAGTAATATTTAGGTCAAGCACACACTTTTCGCATTTGGTCATAACATTTCTAAATCGTTCATAAATGTGGTCAAGACACCTGCCAGAAGCAGCCCTGGTCAGCTGATTTATATGAAACTAGACAGTGCGACGAAAGTAACGAAAAAGAGCAGAAGATTGTATCGTTTGAGTCAAGGCTGTTGATGTTGAAATCTCTAGTAATAATTAAATTTGATGATTTTTGATTTCTTAAAAGACTAGAAAACTCGCTTATAAAATACAACACACTGAACACATGCAATCTGTAAACACAGAGGAACACAAATTCATCACAATTTATTTCACTAGATACTTTTAAAATATCCTCACTCAGAAAATCCATGTAAGTGATGTCAAGAGTTCCTGGAATGCGTTCAGAAAATTACATATACAAGTTTATTCATCTAAATCTATATTTTTCAATTTAAAGTAATCGCTATTGACTGCAACACACTTATGCCAACGCTTGATCCAATCCTCGAAACGTTTTTTATATTCGGTTTTCGGTATGTCTATCAGTGCTTCCTGCGATTTTCCCATTACTTCCTCTCGGCTGCTGAAACGCGTTACCCGTTTTTTTTAACTCGATTGAACAGAAAGAAGTCACAGGGAGCCAAATCAGGTGAATTCGGTGGCTGTTGGATGGTATTTGTTGCATTTTTCGTCAAAAAATTACGAATAATGATGGCACTGTGCGACGGTGCGTTATCATGGTGCAAAATCCACGAGTTTTCTGCCCACAATTCTGGTCTCCTTCGGCGAATTGCTTCACGCAAACGTCTCATAACGCCCAAATAATACTCTTCGTTTACCCAAATCATTAACGAAAATGTCTTGGACGGATCCATAGGCAATGTTTAAGTCCTCCGCTATCCCTCTGATGGTTAATTTGGTTAATTTGCGGTTATTGACCAACATCTCCTTTACTTCATCAATGTTTTCGTCGGTTTTCGATGTCGATGGTCTGCCACTGCGTTCATCATCTTCGATTGACTCACGACCACTTTTGAACCGCTCGTGCCACTGGTAAACGACCCTTTTCTTAGAGAATCGTTGCCGAAACACTTTTCCAACATTTCCAACGTTCGCGCACCATTAAATCCGTTTTTTACGCAAAATTGACTACAAGTTCGTTGTTGCAAATTTAAATCCATTTCTAAAATTGTAAAAAATCGCCAACACACACAGAGATAGATGTACTCTTGGCTACGTAACTCTTGCAAATGTCAAGCTATGCTGCTAAGATTTAGAGGGAATGTCAACAACAGATTTACCAACTTAACAAAAAAAAAAAACAGAACTCAAATCGGAACAATGGGAGCGCCACATGGTGGTGTGGTGCGGGAACTTTTTGATCCAGGTGGTATTTTTGTAAAATTATATAGTGTTTCATAGTTTAACCATCAGATCTGTTACATCCTGCGTATGTTCCTGAAAAGCCGAATGAAACAAACGGCTACTGTTGTTGCTCGGAAAAATAATAACAACTCGTTCAATGGTAGAGTTTTATTATCAATTATGAATTTGTTACATGGTTAGATAAATGTATATACATACATACTTACTTGTGTCATTCCCTTTTGGCGGATATTTTGCAAATAATCATTCATCGAATCCACCTCGTGGGCGCAAGTGAATTTTCGTTAAATCTGTGGATTCGATAAGCGAAAATTCCAATAATGACACAAGCAAGCAGGGTTGTTATGTACAGCGCTTACATTTCGTTCAATCATGTATTCATATTATAATTATTTCATGCAATGACATGTATTTTTGGCGCTTTCTCTTTCAAGGTAACCGCCAGAACACGCTTAACACACCCTACCATCCGTCCTCATGTTCCACCGGCCGCCGGAAAACCCACTCGATACCACAAAGTGTGCACTCTTTTTCGATGACACCTTCATTAACTAACCATTTCTTCTTGCTCTCCTCAACGAAATTAGTACCGCGATCGCTTATGAGCCGAACTGGTACTTCTCGTCGATTTACAAAATTTTGCAGGCACATAATAACAGCGTCTGTAGATAAGTCCTTAGCTAACACAAGATGAATTGCGCGAATGGTTAGGCACGTAAATATGGCTACCTATCACTTCTCATGCCGACGGCCAATGGTTACTTGCATCGGTCCGAAATAATTCAGCCCCGTACACTAGAATGGGCAAACATATAGTGTAAGTCTATCCTTGGGAAGCTGAACCATGAGAGGTATCTCTCATATTGCTGACGAGTTCTTGCAATATTGACATTCAGTTTTGGCTGTTCTGACAAGTCTTCGAATGTTCGGGATCCAGTACTTGGCTCGTATTGCGCAAACGATGGCCTCCTGATTTTGATGTTGATACAGTTCGTGGTAGTAACGCACTATAAGCTTCGACATTGAGTGATTTTTTGGTAATATTATTGGCCTCCTTGTGTCGCTTTGCACACAATCAGCTTTGTCGATACGGCCACTTAATCGTATTATGTGTTCCTCATCTAAAATTGGTGTTGATTTAAACATCGGACTAGTTTTAAATACGGATACCCTGGATTTCAGACATCTACTTATAATTTCATTAGCATACTCCTCGCCTTGCACTATGTGACATAATAATTTTTCTGCGTCTTTAACTTCCCTTGCAGATAGCTATATTGTCGCTGAAAGTAGGCACGTAGATACTTTGATATAGCACGCTGAAACCAGCACATTATACGTAGTAGTTTGTAATAGTTGAAGTAATTAGCAAATGGGATTACTGATGAAGCTTCAAGTACCGACAGTATAAATGTAGACCTTCTCTCAGTTATTTGTTCATGTGCCTTGGTGTCACTAGGTATTTCTGGTCATTCATTAATAGGACGCAGTAAAAATAATGGACCATTTAACCACATTGATTTATCCGATGGTTTTATTGTCAACTGTGGTCTTGTTCCTTCATCAGCTGGATTTTGAGTTCCCGGTACCCAATTCCAGTTATGTACATCTGACGACTCTAATATTTCTGATATCTGATGTCCAACAAATTGTTTATAGCAGCGACTGTTTGATTGTATCCAATTGGTAACTGTTTTCGAATCCGAAAACATCATGACCCTTTAATATATCATCTTTTTATCTTACGCCTAGAACCGCTACCTGAAGCTCGAACCTAGGTATGGAAAATGCCTTAATAGGGCTACATTTTGTCTTTTCCATGATAACAACAATTTTGACTTTACTTTTACATGATATGCGCCAATAACCAACAGCTGACATGGCAAATTCGCTTGCGTCAACAAATATATGAAGTTGAATCTAAGTGTAAGTAGCGGTGAAGTGAGGGATTTCAAGTTTTTTAATTTTCTCTAATTGTTTGAGCCATCTGACCCATTTTTGATACATATCAGTTGGCACTGGATCTAGCCAATTTGTTTTTTGTTTTCCGCAATTTTTGTAGTAGCACTTTGGAGTATATCATACGAGTAATATTGGCTAAAAATCCAAACGGATCAAATATAGACATGGCAAACGCCAACACCTGGCTTTTTGTTGATCGTCTTTTTCCCTGTAATACTGAAAATTTCAAACTCTATCGCAAAAATACATATTTTGGTCGTTCATCGAATTCCAATACATCCCGAGGATCTCACTAAGCATGAAATATAAAGTATGGGATTATTGCTTCATGATGTACGAGTACTTCATGTGGTACGCAGCTTAAGTGTGGAACCTTTTTCTTAGATGTTTTATTACACAAACAATTTTACTACCAGAAAATATGTTTGTAAACTATAGTATCACTCTTTTTTATGCTGAAATAATGATTGCAGGTAATTTAAAATGCTGTAAGTGTAAATGCACGATAATGTAGCATCAAAGAAGCATGCTGTAGACTGATTATTATTTGAGGAAAGAGGCATCCACTCATATAGTGTGTACGTAGATTAGAAATTCAGGGTAGTTATACTAAAAGTACGCACCGTTTATCGCAGTACGGCTTCATCATTACTTATTAATGGCTGAGATAGAAATTAACATGTTAAATCTTCTTCCGAAAATCAAAGAAACAAGTGTATATGCATCACTCTGATCATTCAGGAGCTGCTTTATCGTGCAGAAACGTAAGCGTTCCCAAAGTAGATGAAAATTTTCTTCGTTAATTTGTAAAAAGATACTTCGTACACATTATGTATGCTTGGTGCGAATTGTAGCGACGGAGTTTGAAGAGAAAAGATCGACTACGACAAGAACTTAGATACACAGTATGTGGATTAAGGCAACCGAATTCATGTCAAGCACCTCAGATGCATCCGACGACTAAACGTCCCCTTATGTGCGCACTAACATTCAAACTCGGCGAATCTTTAGTTCACTTCGCATAGACAATGCAACACTATGTCGCCATAATAAGAGACAACCAGCCATAGATAAAGCTAGATGGAGAAACTTGTTAGTTGAGCAATGAGCACCCTACGGGCTATAGCACAATTAAATGTAAATGTAGTATAGTACAACAGTCGATATAGGGTAATTCTAGTCCCCTGAATGCGTAAAATGAAAATCAGTTGGATTGACTCTAGTTTTTAAAATAAAAGCGATCCTCTTATTAAATCAGAATTATAAATGATAATTTAATTAAAATTAATATATACAACAATTTTTTTTATATGATCGTCAGAGCAAGTGCTTTGTAAGGGTCATAGCATTTTATTGATAATCGGAGAAGCAGTTCCCTCTGTTCTTCGCTTTAGTCAATCAGGTTATCGGAGAATCTATTCAAATGTCTCTACAAAGAATACACATACCGCCACCACCGGAATAACAACCGTGTGGCGCTCTGTTCTGTTTTTTTTTTGTTAACTTGGTAAATCTGTTCTTGACATTCCCTCTAAATCTTAGCATCATAGCTTGACATTTGCAAAAGTTACGTAGCCAAGAGTACATCTATCTCTGTGTGTGTTGGCGATTTTTTACAATTTTAGAAATGGATTTAAATTTGCAACAACGAACTTGTATTCAATGCAGATAAATCTGAAAATAATACAGCTAAAATGGAACAGAATTTTTCTTTAACACAAAATGGAGGATGGGGTTATGTCCCAAAAAATAGAAATTCCTTTCAAAGTAAAAATTATATAAAACGTTGATTGATTCGACTTATTTGTGTACTACTTACTCTAAAATTTGAACATTAAAGCGAGGTGACCAGCCTATTGCTGTAAAAGTAAAAATAAAATGCATGGCAATGAATTGCCCAGTTAATCAAACCCACCTGACGAAGAACTTACGCTACTCCTTGAATTTACACACGCTCCCGATCCCCTGCAAGAGATAGCTCTTTGCGTGAACTTATGTAATTGAAATTCCGTTTTAACAGGCAGAACGAATCATTCAAATTAGATGATGATTGACAAAAACTTCGTTCACTCGATCAAGAGGAGGCCTAGGCAGCGATATCTATGTAAATTAAATACCAACTTCTGCAGGGGAAGACGGACTTCCTGCCGAGTCATTCAAAGCAGCGGGGATTGTGTTGAAAAGGACCATTCGCCAACTCCTCAAGAACTTAATATTGCGTGTAAGTTTTTTTTCTACTGTACCATATGAATGCGTAAGACCATATATCAACAATCTGATAGGTTTCTATTGTCCGCAGAAGATTTAGACCTGGTAAGTTCAACTTCAATAAGATATTCACCTTACGGTGAAAAAACATAGGAACTTCAAATCTACGAGTATAAGTTTTGGCGTCGCTGCCAACCTCGTACGCTTATGTAGAATGAGAATGGAGAACCATCGATCAATGAAAGTCAGTAATGATACCAGCGCGGGATTTGATGTAAAAAAAATTCATTTGACGGGTTGATGCCCTGATGTGGTTTTTTCAACTTCATACTAGAAACGTTATTCGACCAGAGGCACAATATTTTGGAAATTTGTAGGAAGAAGTCAGAGAACTGGAACATTTTGCGGCCATTGAAGCAGAAACTGTGAATATGGGTTTGGTGGTAAATGAGAGTATAACTAGGAAAGACAAACAACACCAACGGCTCAGTCAGCACGCCGCAAAGGTAAGCAAATATTTTGAGGTAGTAAAACACCTTTTCTACATAGATACCGCTGTAAATTTAAAGAATAACACAATCGTATAGAATTATAGATTAAGTGAAAAATCACTCTCTCCAATTCGTGTAGCTACCACTACCGCTGCTCTCATGACTAAAGATGCTCGCCGAAAGCTTAATTTTTTCCGCACGCATCTTTTTCATAACCTTCTTCTTCGAATTAAGAGATGGGAAGCGTATGCACACTATGTTCCCCGATGAGTGTTTTTTTTCTCTCAATTTCTTTGCATGCTTAACGTAGACAGAGTCAATCTCCTCCGGCGCGATCCGCACACCAATACCATCAGTCAAGAGCTTCATCACCTTCTCGTTTGCATTTTCATCACTGACACTGGGGATACCAACAACATCCGCAGCACACTGCTTGTCTCTTTGTTCGAAGAAATTCACCTTCCTCCAGAGCTTTGATTTTTAAGAGTGCGTCGGAATTAAGTTGTTGCAATTTAATTATTTCGATGAACAGCATTTCCAGAGTTATATTTTCCTTAGATTACCCCGGCGAAGAAGGATTCCCGCTTGATAATGTAGTTGTGGAGAGAGTGAGCTTATGTTTTTTTTTGCTCACAACACCGCAAACAGCTTAAGAAAGAGTGACCGGTGATTTCCTTGGTGCAGTGACGAGCGTGGCCGAGTTTAAAAGGGCATCATCACGCATTATACCATCTTGATCAAAAAGCTCCCACCACCGTGTGGCGCTCCCATTCTTCCGATTTGAGTTCTGTTTTTTTTTTGTTAAGTTGGTAAATCTGTTGTTGACATTCATTCTAAATTTTAGCGTCATAGCTTGATATATGCAAAAGTGTGTGTTGGCGATTTTTTACAATTCTGGAAATGGATTTAAATTTGCAATAACGAACTTGTATTAAATTTTGCGTAAAAAACGGATTTAATGGTGCGCGAACGTTGGAAATGTTGGAAAAGTGTTTCGGCAACGATTCCCTAAAGAAAAAGGTCGTTTACCAGTGGCACGAGCGGTTCAAAAGTGGTCGTGAGTCAATCGAAGATGATGAACGCAGTGGCAGACCATCGACATCGAAAACCGGCGAAACATTGATGAAGTAAAGGAAATGTTGGTCAATAACCGCAAATTAACCATCAGAGAGATAGCGGAGGACTTGAACATTGCCTATGAATCCGTCCAAGACATTTTAGTTAATGAATTGGGTTTCCGTCGTGTTGTAGCAAAGTTGGTGTCAAAATTTCATGCAAAAAAGAGACTGTGTTGACGTCGCAAAAGAGATGATTTGCGAGGCTGAATCCAGTCCCACATTCATCAAAATGATCATTACTGGAGACGAGACTTGGGTTTATGAGTACGACAGCCAATCCAGACATCAGGCAAGTGAATGGCGTTCACCAAATGAGCCGAGACCAAAAAACCACGTCGTTTTCAGTCAAAAAAGAAGGCAATGCTCACGGTTTTCATGGATTACAACGGTGTTGTGCATCATGAAATTTTGCCAGAAGGCCAGATAGTAAACAAAGAGTATTATTTGTGCGTTATGAGACGTTTGCGTGAAGCAATTCGCCGAAAGAGACCAGAATTGTGGGCAGAAAACTCGTGGATTTTGCACCATAATAACGCACCGTCGCACAATGTCATCATTATTGGCAATTTTTTGACGAAAAATGCAACAAATACAATCCAATAGCCACCGAATTCACCTGATTTGTCTCCCTGTAACTTTTTTCTGTTCAATCGAGTTAAAAAACCACTACGGGGAACAGCCGAGAGGAAGTAATGGAAAAATCGCAGGAAGCACTGATGGTCAATACCGAAAACCGAATATAAAAAATGTTTCGAGGATTGGATCAAGCGCTGGCATAAGTGTGTTGCAGTCAATGGGGATTACTTTGAAGGGGACAATATGGACTTAGATGAATAAACTTGTATTTTTAATTTTCTGAATAAATTCCGGGTATTAGGTATTAGTTCTCGGTTTTCCAAAATTCTTAAGCAATTTGGGGACTATTGTGGAATATTCTGCTACTTTGTGGTTCCCCAAAATAATTTAATGACTGAAGAAAATTTCTCTACGTTAATTCAACCTAAATCGTAGGAGAACGGATTTATGATATATTAAAGATCGTTGATGCTAATTTTTCCATTCTGGTGTCAGGTTGATAAACATGTTTAAAATAATCATATTTAAAGATTTGAAAAACTGTTTTATAAGCCCCAGTATGAAGTGGCGGAAGAATAATTTTTCCTCAACTTTTCAATTGTTTTAGAATTATATTGGCTTTTCCCGACGGACACAACTGTCCTCTAGATTAACAAAAGAGGCTATTTAATCTACCCGTCTTGATAACCTATTAAACAATTTTCTATCTTTAAATAATCTACGCATACAGACCGTTAAGCAAATTTTTTTTTATGTTCAACAGAGTTATTTAAAAGGGTATAAATACGGAAAAAAAATCCAATTGTAAGATAGAAAATTACAATATGTATATATGAGTGAATACAAAGAATATGTACATTAATACAAACTATGATATCATAAATAGAAATAAACGTACATATAGTAATTTGTTTGCAATTTGGTAAAGCTGCTCTGGTATTCCACAATTGATAACACTTTCAATAAAATTCTCTTTGCTTTCTACACAAGATTTGAAGTTGAATGAATTTCAATTTCGTATAATAAAGTTAAGGTTTTATTATAAACACGTTATAACATTTATTAAAATATTTTATTTATTGGAAAATTAATTCACAATATCTGATAATCACTTTTGTCACTCGGTTCAAAACGTTATTTCAAAATCCGAGATCCGTGTGCTCACATCTGCAAATCCGCTTGTTGACTGAATCGGAAATAATGAAAATCGCGACAAAACAGATGAATATTAATATCCTTTATGTACAGGAAAGAAAACAGAAAAAAAAAAAAATAAAACACACATATGTATTTATGATTTCACCGAGCCCGTAATATGCACATCATCCTTATGTGTCATCACCATCATTGGCATCACCATCAGTATTACCACCACCATCACCTTCCGCAACTGAATGGAAAATATTTCGCAACTCTGAATTTAACCATCTCCGTCGATTGCCCAAAAAAACGAAACTAAACAACGTAACCGGGTTTCAGTCAATGCAACACCCCCACAGAAGAATATCCTGTTCCTGCCGGATGGTGTACGCTCTCTCAATGGCAATGGTGGTGATGGTAGTGACGGTATTGATGGCGATGGCGGCGATAAAAGAGGGATGAAAGCAAAATGGTTTAACCTATAAAACTCCCTGGTAAGTATATTGGCCATAGTTTCATTTCAATATATCCTGTAGAGGGTAGACATATTTTTACCAACCAACCAACCAACCACCCACCAAGGGCCAATCATCCACAAGGATTCACCATTGCCAACCAGCCTTTATTATGCCCTATGCCCGTGCCTGGCATACACACACCGGCGTAGCACCCTCTATCTGAATTAGGGTGGGTGGTGTTCGGTGTTCAGTGTTCAGTGTTCAGCGTTCGCTGCTCAGTGTTCGTATGGCACGCACATTTCAATCATCATTAGTGCTAATGTACCCACAAAAATTAGGGGTGCTTTGCTCTTGATTTAGCTCTCTCCTGGCTGGGGTTTTAGCGATGAGGCTAATGTCTACTGACGTGATTGTGCGCGCTTTGCGTATGTATGAGTGGTAACGTTTATAATGGGGGCCAATCTGAAAATATATATTACTATGCACATATAGGTGTGCATGTAGTGGTGTTGGAGTTTTCTTTGTTCACTCTGTTTTATTTCGAATTGAGGTTTTCCACCCTCAAAAAATATGCTTGTAGTTGTAGTATTTTACCGCAACTTGAGATTTTCGTTCTCTTTTTAACTTAGCTCCGTTTGTGTATACATAGTTTAGCTGATGGGTTTTTCTGTAGTGGTGCATCAGGCAGCCATTAAGTTTGGGGGACTATACCCTGTTTCTTTTCTTTTTTTATTTTTTTTTTTTTACTACAAAATTTTTCGGCAGCCCCCTCTTTCGGTCTTAAATTTAATCGTATTTTGCCTTCTGTATGAGATTCTTGTACCCCTTTTATCGTTTTTCGAAATTTGTTGAGGCCCATGTACGTATGTAAGCGCCTTTCATGTATAAGCGAAGAGGAGCAATTGGATTTTATTTCTCAATTACATGGACTACATATTTGTTTTTGTTGTGAGTTATTATTAACAGACATTATTTTGTTTTAAGGACACAAAAAAAAAAAAAATCGCACTTAATTATATGGAATAAGCTTATCGACGTTATGGATGTAATAAAATTCTGTACTAAATAATTATAATAACATGACATTCGATATTAATAGAAGTTGTAACAAAATCTTTTTAAATCAGTAACAGAAAATCACTTTTGTTTTTATTATGCTGAAAACTGCTAGCTTTTGAGTTGCGGAGACGCTTTGAAGTTGTATAAGTTTTTTACAACATCTTGGAGGCGACTGATCGAATTGACTTGAGGTTCACCAGCGTGTTGATGGGGGCACATGCGCTGAGAAATTAAATAACAATTTTAAAATAAAGTTAAAAAAATGAAGTGTCGCATTTGCTGATCTGAAAATTAAGTGCTCTTCTTGTGAGGAATTCCTCCACGCCAAATGTGCCCAATTGGAAAAAAATGAAATTGTTTTCCATGGGAAAAGTGATCAAGGTTACAGACGTGATAGCTGTGTTAGTTTGCGACGGAGATCTATAATGCGTGATAATGCTCTTTTAAATTCGCCCACGCTCGTCAAAAAAAAACATCAGTTCACTCTCTCTGCAACTACATTATCAGGCGGCAATCCTTCATCGCCCGGGGTCATCTAAGGAAAATATAATTCATGTAGGACTTTATTTTCTTTAACTCGCCTTGTAAATCGGTTATACTCGTACAGTACTATAATGCACTAAAGAGTTTTGCTGATGTGTTTAGGAATAATATTTTTCTGTACTTTTCTGGATTGTCATAATCTCCTTCCTCGTGCAGAGGAAATGTGATTGTTTTTCCTGCTAAGCTTACTGGAAAATTGTCGTTTCAAAAATTTGATTATATCCCTCTGTAAGAGCTGCCAATTCAGTTGTACAGTTTTTGTAGTACTTGAACAAGATGCGGTCTTCGCCTTGGGCTTTGTTCGTTTTAGCATTCGCAATAGCTCGCTGATCTTCGTTTAAAGTGAATACTGATTCTAGAAATTGATCTACAAAGGGTCGAGCTACATATTGGTGGCGAAGAGATGTTTGCACGATATTAAGAAAGTTCTTAAAATGGTCTCCTAACTATTGAACTATTATATGTGTTCGATATTTATTTTATTCTAGAAAAGTTTCGCTAATAGATTAAGCTGGCTTGCCCAGTCATCACTTGGACGGTTTATTAAAATTTTATATTTCTATTTAATACAATATAATTAAGACTAAATCTCCACCGTATCTGTTTTACAAAATTCAATTTGCTCAGTCTCCAAGAATTATTTAAACTGCTGTTGTATGTTTTTCATTCACACAAATAAACTTTGGAATTCACTACCCTTGGCCTTAAAAGGCTTAACGCTGATAGGTTTAAAGACGCAATTTTTCCCATATTTCTATTTAAATCCTTTTTATGTTTCCTCAGTGTCAATTTCACTACCGTAAATAATTTAAAACAAACTGTTAAATTAGTAGATTATTCCGTATGAAATGTTATTTTAGGCTTAAAGTTTACTTCTTTATTTTGCAACATTTAAACTAACTTCTATGTACAATAAAAGACTATGTCCTAATGTATTATATTTGACAAAATGAAAATATATATTGAAGTAGCTTAAATGTCCAAACTACCAGAGCATGTGATCAGAGTCCTATTTGCAGTCCTATTTTGGAGGTAGCACAACCACGAAAACCAGTCTCCAGGAATAATACAATATTCAATAGAAGAATAGAAGCTTTACCACGCAGAAAAGTATATTCCCCATAAGGATCACCAACGCAGCTTCCGTTCAAACTCGGCAGTCAAAGATATATGCTAGATCGAGCATGTGAGCTCCTTTGTTACCACATATTACATCTTTTGATCTACGACTCGTATGCACAGCGGCTTACCTATTCTTCCGTTGAAGAAGTTGAAAGACAAATACTTCTTCTATCCTCTTAAGTTGCATATCCACAACTTTCAGATTTGTACGATAAGAAAAAAGTTCACCACCCCTTCCTCTTACAAATATTGTTGTTTTAACAGCATGAATTCATTCTAATCCATAATTTATAAATAAGTTTTCAAATCTTTTCTCCTCATACTCTAATGCAATGGTTTCAAATAACATAATGATATCAAATTTATTTACGTAATTGGAAAAAATCTGCAGACCACCCGGAATTAATTCAGAAAATTAAAAATACAAGTTTATTCATCTAAATCAATGTTGTCCCCTTCAAAGCAATCCCCATTGACTGCAACACACTTATGCCAGCGCTTGATCCAATCCTGGAAACATTTTTTATATTCGGTTTTCGGTATGTCCATCAGTGCTTCCTGCGATTTTTCCATTACTTCCTCTCGGCTGCTGAAACGGTCCCCCGTAGTGGTTTTTTAACTCGATTGAACAGAAAGAAGTCACAGTGCCTCCAGGTGAATTCGGTGGGTGTTGGATGGTATTTGTTGCATTTTTCGTCAAAAAATTACGAATAATGATGGCAATGCGCGACGGTGCGGTACCATGGTGCAAAATCCACGAGTTTTCTGCCCACAATTCTGGTCTCTTTCGGCGAATTGCTTCACGCAAATATCTCATAACGCTCAAATAATTCTCTTTGTTTACTGTCTGGCCTTCTGGAAAAAAATTCATGATGCACTACACCGTTGTAATCCATGAACACCGTGAGCATCGCCTTCTTTTTTGACTGAAAACGACGTGGTTTTTTTGGTCTCGGCTCATTTGGTGAACGCCATTCACTTGCCTGATGCATGGATTGCGTGTCATACTCGTAAACCCACGTCTCTTCTCCAGTAATGATTCACTTGATGAATGTGGGATCGGATTCAGCCTTGCAAATCCTCTCTTTTGCTACGTCAACACAGTGGCTTTTTTGCATGAAATTGAGGTATACAATTTTGGCACCAACTTTGCTGCTACACGACGGAAACCTAAATCATTAGCCAAAATGTCTTGGACGGATCCATATGCAATGTTCAAGTCCTCCGCTATCTCTCTGATGGTTAATTTGCCGTTATTGGCCAACATTTCTTTTACTTCATCATGTTTTCATGTTTTCGTCGGTTTTCGATGTCGATGGTCTGCCACTGCGTTCATCAGCACGGATGACTCGTGCCACTGGTAAACGACCCTTTTCTTTAGAGAATCGTTGCCGAAACACTTTTCCAATTAGAGAAAATGTCAACAACAGATTTACCAACTTAACAAAAAAAACAGAACTCAAATCGGAAGAATGGGAGCGCCACACGGTGGTGGGAGCTTTTTGATCAAGGTGGTATAATGCGTGATGATGCCCTTTTAAACTCGCCCACGCTCGTCACTGCACCAAGAAATTCACCGGTCACTCTTTCTTCAGCTGTTTGCGGTGTTGTGAGCAAAAAAAAACATAAGTCCACTCTCTCCACAACTACATTATCAAGCGGAAATCTTTCTTCGCCGGGGTCATTTAAGGTAAATATACTCGTAACTCTGGAAATGCTGTTCAGCGAAATAATTACTAGGTGGGGTGAAAAGTAATCTCCTTGACCACTAGAGTGCGCTGCTACTGCAAAAAAGATTATAGTGCCTTAAAGTCCGTTCATATTTAGGCAGACATGCCAAATTTCAGTGCGATACTGTCTTTAGTTTTGTTTTGACAGCTGATTGTTGTTGACGTGCTTGGCATGATGTTGAGTATGGACAAAAACGATTTTCGTTCTCTCATAAAACATTAGAGGCAAAACGGCGAAGAAAACAAAAGAAAAGAAAACAAAAAAAAATATTATGGGGCTAATGCTCCGTCAGATTACACCGTCAAATATTGGTTTCGAGAGTTTCGTGGTGGCCGCAACTCCACTACCGATCCAGTCTGCAGCGGCAGGCCCTCCGATGCGGTTACAGAGGACAATGTCAAAAAAATACATGAGATGGTGTTGGCTGACCGGAAAGTGAAGGTGCGCGAGCTAGCAGATACCACAAAGATTAGTACTGAGCGCACATGCCATATTTTGGGCAATATCCTGCATATAAAAAAATTATCCTGCCGCTGGGTGCCGCGAATGACCAAAAACACGAACACGAGAGCACTTCGAAAGAGTGTTTGGACTTGCTGATGCCGAATCGGGCGGACTTTTGGCGTCGATTGGTAACTGTTGATGAAACTTGGATCCATACACACCAGAGAACAGAATGAGTGCCCAGCAATGAACTGAAGCCGGCACGAGTGCTCCGAAGTGGCCGAGGGAGGCTCGATGGGTCGGAAAGGTTATGGCGTCGGTTTTCTGGGATTGTCATGGCATACTCTTCGTGGACTACCTCGAAAAATTAAAAACCATCAACAGCGAGTATTACTGTGCATTATTGGAGCGATTGAAGGCCGAAATCGCTGCAAAACGGCCTCACGCCGGCGCACAAGAGCATGGCAACCACGGCTGAAATCAATGACTTACGGTTCCAAATGCTGTGGCATCCACCGTATTCGCCCGATTTGGCTCCCTCGGACTATTATTTCTTGCCAAGCCTCAAAAGAGGGCTCATCAATAAAAAATTCAGCTCACGCGAGGAAATCGTCGACGCCACGGAGGAGTATTTAGCAGACCTTCCGGAAAATTAATTTTCGGACGGGATCAAGAAGTTGGAAAATCGCTGGAATAAGTGTATCAAACTAAAAAGGGACTATATGTATTATATTGAATAAATTAAAAAAAACATTAAAAAAAAAAATTTTTTCATTCCCAAGGAGGATGAAGCTCTTGGCTGATGGTGTTGGTGTGCAGATCGCGCCGGAGGAGATTGACTCTGTCTACGTTAAGCATGCAAAGAAATTGAGAGAAAAAAAACACTTATCGGGGAACATAGTGCGCATACGCTTCTCATCTCTTAATTCGGAGAAGGAGAAGGTTATGAAAAAGATGCGTGCGGAAAAAATTAAGCTTTCGACGAGCATCTTTAGTTATGAGAGTAGCGGTAGTGGTAGCTACGCGGATTGGAGAGAGTGATTTTTCACTTAATCTATAATTCTTTACGATTGTGTTATTCTTTAAATTTTCAGTGGTGTCTAGGTAGAAAAGGTGTTTTACCACCTCAAAATATTTGTTTACCTTTGCGGCGTGCTGTCTGAGCCGTTGGTGTTGTTTGTCTTTCCTAGTTATACTCTCATTTACCACCAAAACCCATATTCACAGTTTCTGCTTCAATGGCCGCAAAATGTTCCAGTTCTCTGACTTCTTCCTACAGATTTCCAAAATATTGTGCCTCTGGTCGAATAACGTTTCTAGTATGAAGTTGAAAAAATCACATCAGGGCATCACCCCGTCAAATGAATTTTTTTTTACGTCAAATCCCGCGCTGGTATCATTACTGACTTTTATTGATCGAGGGTTCTCCATTCTAATACTACATAAGCGTACGAGGTTGGCAGCGACGCCAAAACTTATACTCGTAGATTTGAAATTCCTATGTTTTTTCACCGTAAGGTGAATATCTTATTGAAGTTGAACTTACCAGGTCTAAATCTTCTGCGGGCAATAGAGACCTATCAGATTGTTGATATATGGTCTTACGCATTCACATAGTACAGTAGAAAAAAAACTTATATGCCATGTTAAGTTCTTGAGGAATGATGCTACAATTCCATTGACCAGGCATATCATTCTATCATATGTAATTTACAGATGAGTTGGCAAATGGTCCTTTTCAACACAATCCCCGCTGCTTTGAATGACTCGGCATGAAGTCCGTCTTCCCCTGCAGAAGTTGGTATTTAATTTACATAGATATCGCTGCCTAGGCCTCCTCTTGATCGAGTGAACGAAGTTTTTTGTCAATCATCATCTAATTTGAATGATGCGTTCTGCCTGTTAAAACGGAATTTCAATTACATAAGTTAACGCAAAGAGCTAACTCTTGCAGGGGATCAGGAGCGTAAATTCAAGAGTAGCGTGAGTTCTTCGTCAGGTGGGTTTGATTAACTGGGCAATTCATTGCCATGCATTTTATTTTTACCTTTACACCAATAGACTGGCCATCTCGCTTTAATGTTCAAATTTTAGAGTAAGTAGTACACAAATAAGTCGAATCAATCAACGTTTTATCTAATTTTTACTTTGAAAGGAATTTCTATTTTTTGGGACATAACCCCATCCTCCATTTTTGTGTGTTGAAGAAAAGTTCTGTTCCATTTTAGCTGTATTATTTTCAGATTTATCTGAAAAAATTTGTGCGATACCCTTGCTATCATTATAAAAAAAATTGTGGAGAAATTTCTTTCTATTCGGAATCTACCCCTACTGTACACTGCCACATCTTTTCTTGAATTCTTTAAAGGCTAACTTCCAATGGGCTTATTCATTCCAACATGCTCGTATAGTGGTTTTGCATTGGGCCGGTTTGCGCTGTCAGAAAAGTCCCATGTTTTAGTTATCTCTGCCAACCTAAGTTTGAGGTGTTTCCGAATCGTTTTCACAATTGCGCATTTACAAGCTGCTGTTGGCTGCTCCAAAGATTAATGGTAAATGTTTCCAAATTCAAAAATTATTTTGGATTCACTTTTACTTTTACTGGTCAATTAACAGGAAAAAGATGCCTGTCCTTATTTCTGTATCTTTGGACTGGTGGATCTTAAAATAAAATCATGACCTGATCTATGTATCATCTGACTACTCCTCAATTTTAGTCTGCTACAAAACCAATACAAAATCAACCTTCAAGCCGACCAAACTATTATATATAACAAAGAAAGTGACTGGGTTCCGACCGAAAAATGATACAAAACATTTTATCTCAAAATGTTTTTTTATTTTTTTACATAGTCTCCTTGTAACTCTACATACTTCTCCCAATGATGCTCCCTTCTCTCTAACCCGTTCAAATAGTACTTGGCGTTTTTCTCTGCAAAATATTTGTTCACGAAGGTGATTGCCTCCTCATTTGACGAAAATCTCTGTCCTCGGAGCGCAGTTTTTAGATGAGGGAACAAAAAGAAGTCGCTTGGGGTAGATCTGGTGAATAAGGCGGATGGTCAAGCAGTTCTAACCGTAATTCATGGATTTTCGCCATGGCATCCGCTGAGGTGTGAGACGGTGCGTTGTCTTGGTGAAACAGGATTTTCTTTTTCTGCAAATGTGGTCGTTTTCCGCAATTTCTGCCTTCAGCTTGGCAAGTAATGATGCGTAGTATGCTCCTGTAATGGTTTTTCCTTTTTGAAGAAAATCCATCTACAGTCGCCATCACTTTCCCAGCCGAAAAAACAGTTTTTGGTTTTTTTGGAGCCGGCTCGCCTTTTGCAGTCCACTGTTTTGACTGAATTTTAGTTTCGGGCGTATAATACGAGTAGTGTATCCAAGTTTCATCTACAGTAATTAATCGGCGCAAAAACTCGGATTTATTGCGCCTAAACTGCGCCAACAGAGCGTTGGAAATGTTCATTCGAACACGTTTTTGGTCTAACGTAAGCAAATGCGGCACCCAACGCGCGGACAGCTTTCTCATGCCTAAATCTTGATTTAATATGTAACAAATACCTTTTTTGGACATTTTCATAACCTCTACTATCTCTCTCATTTTAATTCGGTGGTCGTCTAACACCATTTGGTGAGCTTTAGCAATGTTATCGTTAGTGGTTGCAGTTTTTGGACGTCCCGAACGTTCATCGTCTCCCAAGCTCTTATGGCCACGTTTAAATTCAGCTGCCCATTCACTGTGGTAAATGATGGTGCAGAGTCCCTATACACAGAGTCCAACTCATTTTTGATTTGCGTAGGCGTATTGCCTTTCAAAAATAAGAATTTAATAACAGCTCGATACTAAATTTTTTCCATTTTCTCAAAAAGCACTCACATCGACTCACTCAAACGACGGTCAATTAAAAACTGCGCATCCAAAATGACGGTGAGTAACTGTCAAAAGATGCACAACTAGCATTCACTAGCTTTTATTGACGAGTGCCCTCGTACTTATAAAGAAAGAAGAAAGCTCAGAAAAGATCACCAGATCTGGCAAAGATAAAAAAACTCAAATTAAGCAACCAAAAGGGGCTATTAAAAGTTAATCAAAATTATAAAATCGACAACTATCTCAGTAAACTGTCTTCAACGAAAGTAACAAACTATAGCCAAGTAATCACATCAAAAATTCAACACATCACTTTCCGACAATAATGACCAAAACTCTTACTTTATAAGTTTTAAAAAACTAAGGTACCTACGAAATATTTTCAATGCAATTTTCACATTAAAATAAATTCCAAATGTCTGTTCTATGTTACAAAATGGACGGCAAAAACTTCTGTTTATTCATTCAGTTTATTTGATATGTGTACAATGTGTAAAGTGCGTGTAATTATAAAAAGCGTTGGCAGTGGCCGCAAGATTTTCATCAATGACCCTCTCACTATGAACACAAAATCTCTTCTTGAAAAGGCGAGGCAGTTGAGACAAGACAAAAAATGCCAGTATGTTTGGATAAGGAATTCATCCGTGCTCATCAAGAAAAAAGAAGGGGATAAGGTAATTAAAGTTATAAGTTTTGAGGACTTTAATAAACTTGAAAATTAATTTTATATTTTTGGTAATTTCATGGCCTATATGGTATAATTTAAATAATATGTCAAATAGTCCTCATAATAATGCAAGTGAATTAAGTTTTTCTTCTTCAAATTCTGATAGTTGTAATTGTTTTTGCTTAGATCATACAAACAAAGTATCTTATACATCCGTAGCCTTAGAAAAAACTTTGATACGCTTTTAACTCACCTTGCTTCCTTAGATCACTTACCGGATCTCATCTTTCTTTCTGAAATATGGATCTCTGATGAAGAAGTTGCAAATTATTATATATCTAATTATACATTTAAAGCAGCATGTAATAACTCTTATTCTGCTGGCGGTGTGGCAGTATTTTACAGAAGTGACTGTAACGCTGCTATTGAGCGTTTTAATTTAAATAGTGTTGATTTGATTTCTTTAAAATGTGAGATTTCTGGTGCTGTGCGATACTGCTCTGTCGGTGTTTATAGGTTTAACTATTGTCCAATAAATGCCTTTTTGGATGAATTTTCTGGCTTTCTTGACAGAATTGTGTGTAAAAATCTAATAATGCTGGGTGATTTTAATATCGATCTTCTGTCTAACTCAACTGATGTTGACAACTTTTTATCGGTTATGTCCTCATTTGATCTCGACAGTTTGCTGTCCCATCCTACCCGTGTAGTTGCAGACTCATGTTTAGACCACATACAGTACTGTGCAAAACCTAAGCAACCATCTGGAGTCAGCATTTCATAGTAAATCATTTCAACTTTCTACCCCACCAAATAAAAAGAGATGTATGTAGTAATGATGTGTATTAGAGGGTATTTTGAAATTTACAACTTTTTATAAAAGTAATAATACTTCAGATTTAAAAAAAAAACGCAAAAACCAACAAAGTAGCCAAATTGAGTTGTGCAAAACCTAACCACTATTCAACATGGTCTAAGGATTGCTAGATCTAAACGGTTTGCCAATTACACACTTACAAAAATAAAATTTACAGCTTTAAAGTCAGCTTTAACTTTTGAGTTTTGGAATGAAGTTTACAGAGAACTGGATCCATCTACTGCTTTTGATTTGCTTCTGAATAAATTACAATTGCACTTGTTTGGCGCAAGTTTAAAAATTAATAAACGCAATAATTCGAAACCCCTGAAGCAGTGGATAACTAGTTCTTTGATAAATAAAATCAGACTTAAAAAAAAACTTTTATAAGCGTGTGCAAAAACACCTTTACAACTCTAGGTTAAGGAGTTATTATGATAAGGTTTGCAAGAGCTGAAAATTGAAATACCTCTTCAAAGAGATACTTTTTATAGCTCGCTATACTGGTAATTCCAAAAAAGAATGGCAAGTTGTCAATGAGAAGGAGAAGGAGAATTTCGTAGTCACTTCAAATAATGTGACAATATCTGATCGTAAGATATTCGCCACAGCTTTTAATGAATATTTTTCTAATATAACAAGTACTATTCGAGATTACGAAATAAGTAATAGTGCTAATTGTCTTTGTGATGGCAGCACTAATGACCCTTTACAAAGACAACGTTTTTTCTTCGATTTATTTTCACCATATGAAGTACATTCTTACATTCAATCGCTTAAGTCATCTAATTCAACTTCTTGTGATCAAATTTCAAGTAGTATTTTGAAAAGAATTCCTTTTTTAATTTCTGATGTCTCATGTCAAATTTCCAACTTAAGTATTCAAAAGGGCATTTTTCCTGAATCACTAAAAACGCCTGTTGTTATACCACTTCATAAAAAAGGTGATACTATGTCTTTAAATAATTACCGCCCAATATTTCTTTTGTCAGTCTTTTCAAAAGTTTTCGAGAAGGGAGTCAAATCAAAAATTCTGTCCTTTTTAGATAAAACGAAGTTCTTCAGTGAATCGCAGTTTGGCTTTCGAAGTGGCAAATCCACTGAAGATGTATTGTTAAAGTTTTGCCGAGAGATATATAGCAGTCTTAATATTTCTGATATCCCTGCTACTCTATTTATTGACATCACTAAAGCCTTTGATATGGTGGATCATAATACGAGTATATGGCTTCAAAACTTTCTAGCGCTGGTTTTAGAGGCTTTATCCATGACTGGTTTACTTCTTATTTAACTAATCGGAGTCAGAGAGTAAGAATTCGAAATTGTTTGAGTTCAAAGATTCTCATTGGCATTGGAGTTCCACAAGGCTCTGTTTTGGGTCCTATTCTCTTTTTGATTTTTGTAAATTCTCTTTTCAGCCAACCTTTCATGGGTAAAGTCACAGCTTGTGCCGATGACACTGCTCTGTCGTATTATGGTAAGAGTTACTTCAACATCTTTTTGGATGTAAACTTTGATCTAGAAATAATGCAAAGATGGGCCAAACTTCACAAATTGATCATAAGTAACAAAACAAAGTTCATGATTTTAATATTTTGTTTAAAATTTGTGATGATATGCCTCAACAATACCATTCATCCAATTGCAATAGATTCCGTTTGATCAACAGTTGTTTACACGAACTTGACATACCCGTTGCGCAACGGACTGCTTTGAAATTGAACGCGTAGACAGCTTCAAGTATTATTAGGTAGTATTACTCTTGATTATAAGCTCAGTTGGATGGAGCATACTACGGCTCTAAAGCATTATCTAAACAGTGTTATTAGGCAGATTTATCTACTCAGTCAATATTGCAATTTACTTATCTTAAAGCTGGTTTATAATGGGTTACTTAAGTCGAAACAGCAGTATGGTATATCTTGTTGGGGTGGAACGTATTTAAATAAAATTGGGCCTTTGCTAATCAAACAGAAACATGCTGTTCGCATCTTATGCAAGGTTAACCGCCAAACTCCCAGTTTTCAATTGTTCAGGAGGCTTGGATATTTACCATTAAGGCAAGAGTTTATGAAAGCCGCAATCTACGTGTCAACTCTAGAAATCTCGTCTATATACCGTCAATCAATAAAACACATTTTTCTTGTTGTTTTTTGGTTACTGCATCCAGTTTATTTAGCAAATTACCTGCTTGATGAGCTGATTAAATAGCTGATAGAAAAAAGATAGAAGTTGCGACAGAAAAGGCAGCAAGATCAACCGAAACAACAAGAATTGCCTCAGCAACAAAAACAACAACTAAAACAGAAACAGCAGCACCAACAACAGGATCCTTCGCAATACAACATACAACAAAAACAAACAGAACAGAAAAAGAAACAGCAAGAACAACAACAGCAACAACAGAAGGAGCAACAACAACGGCCACGACAACAGAAACAACAATAAAAACAACAACAACAACAACAGCAGAAGCAACAGCAAAAGAAGAAAGAAAAACTACCACCAATTAACGTAAGTGATTTAGAAATAAGTGATACGAGTAGCATAAGGTTATGTAGACCCTTCAATAAATACAGAAGAGCTCGAAACAGAGCTTAAGAGGTTTGAGAGCGACGACCTTAAGTTCGTGGGGGTCAAGCCGTTTACCACGGCTGCGGCAAGTGGTGGTAACCGAAAATTACCATTCTTTTTAGTGTAGCTAACGCCCAACAGTAAAATTGATAGTTTACGAAGTATCAAGTTTCTTTACTATCGTGCTATTAGTTGGGAATAATTAAAAAGGGTAGATCGCGTACTACAATGTATGCGCTGCGAGAGATTCGGGCACGCCGCAGCTAACTGCAACATGCAGTTCAGATGCGTGAAGTGCGATAAGGACCACAAAAATGGGGAGTGTCCACTCGGTAATGATAAGGTAGAAGATAGGAGTCAACTCTTCTGCGTACTCTGCAGGAACTCGGGGCATCCCGCCAATTATAGAGGTTGTCCTAGGCTCGAGGAGCTGAAAAAGAACGTTCAGGCTAGAAAACAGTTAATAGTAGAAGGAAAACGTCTAAAGAGTTGCGCATTCTCTAATTTTGTAGCGCCCAATGTGTCCTTTGCCCAAATGGCAGCTGGATCGAGTGGTGCCACAATAACATTAACAAATACGTCGAAAGCTGCCGAAAAGGCACCGGAGACGGATCTGGATTTGAAAGCGATCCTTCTATCCCTGCATGGAAAGATCGATCACTTCCAGAAACAACTTAATGAGCAAGCAGCTTGAATAGACGTTATCTATTCGACACTGTTTGATAAGACTGGCGCGCCGATATAATGTCTGATACGCTGAATGAGGTTAATCTGAAGATCCTTGCAGTGAATGTAAATTCCCTGATCAGTATTGAGAGAAGGATCAATCTTTCTAACCTGTTGGTAAGCGAATGCCCAGATGTTATTTTGGTAAGCGAAACGAAGCTTAACCAGAATCACAAAATTGGCTACAGGGGTTACAATATTTATAGAAGGGATAGGCCTAACTCCATAAGAGGGGGTGGGGTTGGTATACTTTTACGTAAAGGATTGCGCCAGAAAATCATATATAGCAGGGTCGTGCGTAGGTTCCCGGTGTTGGAAGCATGCATCGTATGCATTCGTCTTCGTAGGGAAAGACGGTTGTATGTGGTGTCGCTTTACGCACCTGATGCACTTCTTCCCACTCAATTTGTAATAGAACTCGAAAAACTTTTTCGCTGTCTGCAGCTACAGTCGGAAGAAAATTTTTACTTTTTGGCCGGAGATCTTAACGCTAGACATGCTGCATAGGGAAATAATCTAGCAAATACCAGGGGCAACCACTTATTTAACTGGTGGGGTTCACATAGGATAGAGTACAAACTTGAGTTGTACGCGACGTATATCCCATCTTTCCCATCTGCCGGTTCCTTTCTGGACCTGGCATTAATAGACAATAGGATAGAGCTAACGAACATAGAACGACTCACTAGGAACTGTTTGCGAGCGTTTGCGTACGATAGCGACCACTACGGACTCGCCGTCACATTACAGATCCAGAACGGGCAAATACTGCTGTAACAATACGATCATGTGCTCTCATACGATTATCGTAGAGTACGGTGGTCACGCTTCGCCAAAACTTTAAAGCGTAATTTGCGTTCGAGCGGGATCGATTCTCCGAATAACAGAAATCTGACAAACGACGAGATTGACTGACATTTAACAGAAATGGACATTGTAATTAAACAAACTATGGAGCAAACTATCCCTCGGATACAACACTCCGAAGACAATCAGACTAACAAATACCGAAATCCCACAATCGACGCACTATACGCACACAAAAGTAGATTGCTCTCGAGGCTGAAACAGCTATACAGACGGTTTACTGACAGGAACGATAATGAAATAAGAACACTAAAGTCAGTGATAAAAAACCTGAAACAATTAATTAATAAAAGAAAATTTCAGTAAATCCATAAGTCTGTATTGGGGCAATAAAATCCAGGCTATAAAATCCAGTAGTCCGAATATGTTTCCGCAGATAAATAAATTATCCAGGCGGAAAGATCAGAAAGATATAAGTCAAGAAAGTGTCGACTGAGGAGACGGCATCTTTGTGGTCGAAGACCCACAGAAGAAAGTCGAGTTGCTGGGCGCTTATTTCGAAACCGTGCATACTGTGAATAATCCAGTTTACCGTAACCACGATATTGAAAACAGAACTTACACAAATCACTTCTATCTGCGCAGGTAAATCCATAATTGGCGATCTGAGAACCACGGTTTTAACCTGTTCAATGAAGAAAACGCGGCAAACGTCATCGCCGCCGATGGAAAAGCTGCCAGTCACTTGTTCGTGCGAAAAAATGAGCTCCTTTGTGCATCTTTGATTCATTGAAGAACAAAAAGTCGGCGGGAGTAGATGGCATCCCTAACACCTACCCCTGGAGGCAGTGAATATTTTCACTACGCTATTTAACAACGCGCTGAATAATTCACATTACCCAGCACACTGGAAAATAGCAGTGGTACACAGGACCAACCCTGTTAATCTTCGGTCAATTAGTCTACTTTCCAACATTAGCAAAGTATTCGAAAAAGTAGTCAACAGAGCTCTGTTGAAATGGGTGGGAGATAACAATATAATCCCGGACGATCAGATTGGTTTTAGGGCGAGGCACGACACAATTCATGCGGCGTCAAAACTGATCTCCGACTTACAATGGAGCAAATGCAAGAACCAATGTACGGGTGCTTGTCTGGATGACTTGGAGAAGGCCTATGACACCGTATGGTTAGAGGGGCTTTTCTACAAGCTAACCAGAATGCGCATGAGGAAACCTTTGCTATGTACTCGTATGATTTACAACATGCTTATGGTTTCCCAAATTCGTCGTAAAATGTTGTCGAGTAAAGTTTTCAACATTAAAAATGGCTTACAGCAGGGGTCGGTTGTTTCTCCGATACCGTTCAATATTTACACAAGTGATCTAATAGGTAGCCTCAATCACGCTATAGCGTATGCAGATGATTTAGTGGCGTATAGATCAGTACCAAAAATCGAAACCATTAACACCCTTTTGCAACGTGACTTCGATCATATTAAGGAGTATTGCGATGATTGGAAATTGAGAATTAATTTCCAAAAGTCAGAAACAATTTTATTTAGAACTCCATTGAGAAGAGTTTGTTGGGATACCAGAAATAACTGGCGAAATTTGCCCATCATTGGACAGCATGGGCTACCACTAGCGGTGAGAAGCGCAGTTAGATATCTTGGTATCTGGCTTGATAAGTGTTTATATTTTTATAAACATATAGATGCTTGTCTGTCTATTGAGAATCTGGGGCCAATAAGGCTTTAGCTTTGACGAGAAAACTGTTTCAAAACAATCAACTTGATTCCAGGGTGAAAGTCATATGCTACGTGGCTCTAATCAGGCCAATCATCGCTTATTTGATTAGTGTGTTTGAGAGACAGTGTCTTAGAACCTGTCTTCGATTGTACAGAACAATAGAGTCTGAGTACATTAAATATTATCCCAACAAAGTCCTTGGGACTAAATAGGATTGGCAATTTTCTAATTAAGGTGATTCGAAGGCACATCGCAAAAGCATTGACGAGCGATAATAACCTGATCTTTGGGGTGTATTACCCCAATATAATGTATCACGAGAGTACACTTCAATCTGGCTATATCCCCTGAAGCATTTCTCCATATTGACGGTAAGGGGTTAGTGCAAAGTAGGGATGATATTCCGGTATTATACCACCGCCACCGCGGTGCGAAGGAAAAGCGGCTCATCTACGATGGGTACGTCGCTAGAGCTCAGGAGCTCTTCCGGTTTAACCCTGCAATTGCGGACAGGGATAGGATCGATGCCGGAAAGCAGTACACCGAACACTGGTGGCTTAAAGAAGGGGAGAGATTCGATACGCTCTCCTAGGTCGGTGTGTTACTTGTATAAGTAGATTAGGGTTAGCTTGGGGGTTTTCGTGTAGAGGCTTATTATCACGTAGCGGTACTTCCGAGAGTTGACCGACGCTAGACGGTCTCGATCAAGTTTCGGAGGAGCGTGTGCACCATGATGACGACTGCCAGGCGCCTGAAAACGCAATCGAAATGGTGACCACTCAGAGCCAAAGAAAACGAGTGCTCGCCATCTGGATTATAGTTAAGTTAAATTAAGAAGCATAGGTAGGTTAAGTAGATAGGTAGCTTAAGTTTTAAATAAAACTTAAAAAAGCTAAAACATTTAAGTTTTTTGGCAATAATTTTCTTAGAGAAACATACTCGTATATGTAAATATGTTGGTTATATAAGGTTATATAGTCCTAGGATAGATTTAAGGCCGAAAGACATTAATTGTAGTAATATCGTTAAGTTTAGAGCGCTCGGTAAGAGCCAGTAAGCCAAATTCAGAAACGGTCGCTGTCAAATTAGATTTAAGCATTTTTGTCTAGTATGTAAGTTAACATATAGAAAGAAATAATATAAATGAATTTAAAAGTAAAAAAAAAATACTAATTACCTGCAGGTTTAAGATGTGAGCGAGTTAAATCCGTTTTTCTTAAAAAAAGTTAAATGTTGGCTCTTTTCGTTAAGCTACGCTGTGATTGGTGAATTATTGAATCCTCTGGTTTGATGTCTTTTTTGTCGTTGTTTTTTTACCCAAATTTTCCAACTTGTAATTACTTTGTAAAGTGAATTTTTATAGAATTTTATTTTTTCTTCATTTATTTTTATTTTCTATTTTATCGCATCCCCATCGATATACTTATAAAATTGTTTTTTTGTTTTTTTGTTTTTATTTCTTAATTATGAAATGTACATTCGCCACTTCTCACTGCAACAGAATGCAACCAACTATTTCAATTAAATTCTTAAAATCTGTAATATGAAATGGGTATACATCTTTATTGAAATAAAGATTCAAAAAAAAAAAAATTATCTCAATCAACAAAAACCAACAAATACAAAGCTTCCACAGAAATTTAAGAAATATAAAGAACAACATAATGTCCTTCTACTTATCTTATGTTTTAGAATGGCTCTGTACAGAGCCATAGAAAAGATGAAAACAAGGACTACAAAGACTAGGGCCATTAAACATGTGACCGGGGAAGGACTAGGCTCAAGTTGATTACAATGGGCACATGTCTGGAGCCTAAATCTAAGTCTTAACAGATTACAGGCTGCAGTAGAAGAGCCAGATACGATAATACCATCTTCGGACAAATGGAACTCGAAATGCTCTCAATGATCTTTATTTCGTGTACAAATTTTTACAAATTAGCCGGGGAGAATTGCAAACTTTCCTTATTTAACATTTTTGCAGGACAGATAGTCGCTGAAGTTTGTACTGGTATGCGCCTCCCCAACTGCTGATTCCATACTGCAATTTAGAATGAAAAATCCCATAATACACTGTTTTTAAAATATTGTTAGAGCAAAATGTTCTAAGACGCTAAAAGCAGCGAATAGTTGAACGAAGATATTGCTTCAAACTTAGGATATGCTCAGACCAGCTGAAATTTCGGTCGATTATAACGTCTAAGTATTTAAAGCAATCAAAATTTTCAATTTTAAAGCAATTGACGCCACAATCGGCCGTCACATCAAAGGAGTCTTTCCCGATAAGAACAGAACACGTATTACTAGACAGGTTATATCTTGGGCAGTTTGATGCATGAAACGTAATATCAATATCCGGGGCCACTTCCGTATTAAGGGAAAAGAACATGCCTTTAGTTTTTTTACTAACTAATAGTTTATGTGCAGCAAACCAAATTCTCAGCAGGTGAACGTCATGATTTATATTAGATACTATGTCCAGGGGGCTAGCTGATCTATAAGCGATACCCAAATCATCTGCAAAGGCCTGAGCTTTTCCAGCAAACGGTAATTCAAAAATGGAATTAATGTAAATTAAAAATAGAATAGGCCCAAGAATAGATCCTTGTGGAATGCCAATATCAATCGTTTTAGATTTACTAAGACTGATTCCTATTTTGACCTGTTGTTTTCTGTCTTTCAGATCGGAAGCGAACTAATCATACATAAAGCCTACATTATACATTTTGTTTAAAAGAATTCTGTAATCAATGTCAAAGGCTTTGGTTATATCTACAAAAAGCCCACCGCAGAATCTTTTGTCATCTAATCCTTTGTGTATAAAGATACAAAATTCCCAAAGAGCATCCTCAGTGGAAAGGCCTGATCTAAATCCAAATTGGTTCGAACTAAAAAACTTTTTATATTTAATATATTTCAACATCCTACATTCGACTATTTTTTCAAATACTTTTGCAATAGAAGGCAACAACGAGACCGGTCTATAGTTACTTTTTTCCTTTCTACTTCCCTTTTTAAAAAGAGGTATAACATAGGCATATTTCAATTCTTCAGGAAAAATTCCAGTTATAACACTCAAATTAAAAAGATGTATTAAAATATCAATTATGTTATGGGCAATTTTTTTTAAGACAAGGTTAGAAATATCATCACTACCACATGAATTCGAATTGTTTTGGGAATTTATAGTTTTCAATAACACGAGACCCGAAATAGGCTCAAAATAGAAGCTATTTCCGTATAGAATGGTGTAAGGCTAAGCATCATCTTGAGCAGCATATTTTGCGCCACTTGCAGTTTTTTCATGTGGCACTGCGCACAACTTCCCCACACCGGGGACCCATAAAGTAGTATCGATTGGAAAATTACTTTGTGCATGACCACTTTGTTTTCCTTAGACAGAGTTGATTTTCTCTTTATAAAAGGATATAACATCCTTATCGCTATATTGACCTTCTGTAGGATTCTCGAAATATGCTCATGAAATGTAAGTTTTCTGTCAAGATACATACCTAACTATTTTACACAATTGGACCAGATTATAGTCGATCCATGCAATTGCAGTTGGCTGTTCGGAAGATAGCAAGGTTTTCTTTTTCGGGTAAAAAAGATAGCTTGCATTTTCCACCTATCGTAATAATGTTCTATTACTACCATCGCATTGCGAAGATTAGTCTCAATAGTGAGAGCAAATTCGTCCGATGAGAGTAATGCAGTATCATCTGCAAACATTGCATCTTCATAGTTGGTTAAATTGGATAAATCAGACGTAAACAAAATTGGACCAAGAACAGAACCTTGTGGCACACCCGACTCAAAACACATCAGACTTGAAACGCTACCATTGATTTGGACTTTAAAAGAACGACCTGACAAAAAACTTTGGACTATCTTACACAGAAACGGAGGAAAGTTGTACATACTCGTAATTATTTTATATAAAAGACATCATGCCAAACGGTATCGAATGCTTTTTCGATGTCCAAAAGCATCATCCCGGTTGATTTTCCTTGTTGGGGTTTTTTTTTACAAAATTACAAATTTGAAGAGCCTGGTGACAGGTACTATGCTGAGGTCTAAAACCGAACTGCACGTCAGGATATATGCTACATTCTGTAACTACGAGTATATTTAATATTTTTTCTTTGAGAATTTTTTCATATACCATATTTTACTTACAGCAAACTTATCGGCCTATAGCTTTCGAGGCTTACAGGGGGTTTTCCAACTTTCAGAATTGGAACCACCTTGGCTATTTTCCAAGTATTGGGGAAATATTGGATTTTCAGACATGCATTTAGAATGTCTGTTAAAAATTTCACACCAGTTTTTGGCAAATGCTTGAGGTACAAATTTTTAAATATAAGATCGAACCCGCCGGACTTTCTTATATTTAAATTATCGATATGAAATTTTACGTAGTCTTCTGTAAGAAGTGCATTTAAGGGGGTGACAGGAATTGGGGTGTTGAAATCCTGTATTGTTGCTCAATCGCCTAGGCTTGCTGTAATGGCAAGGGCGTCTGCTTTTTCATCATCTGTGTATAGTAATAGAAATTAGATCCATTCTGAAGTCCAGGTAGCTGTTTGTTTTCATTTTTAATTATTCTAACTACATTCCAAAATGGTTTAGCGTTCTTAACTAGAGAATCAAGTTTTATATTCCATTCCTCGCGGCGTTGTTGAGCTATATGTTTCGAGATCAACTGGTT
Organism: Volucella zonaria; assembly: GCA_963966105.1. Taxonomy (NCBI): domain Eukaryota; kingdom Metazoa; phylum Arthropoda; class Insecta; order Diptera; family Syrphidae; genus Volucella; species Volucella zonaria. The sequence goes on along the minus strand of OZ014530.1, from coordinate 85,830,986 downwards.
TAGGTGCTGCACATTATCTCGACATAACAACTGCCGATATCTTTGCCAATTTCTTCTTTGCATATTTCTCAGTTTAATTAATTTTGCTAAATGAGGGGAAAGCTTTTCGTAAAATTTATTTATTTTAATTTTTGGTATGGAGTCAGCTACGGCTTCAAGGACTGAATCATTGAAGTCAGTTTCAACATCATCTACTTCTTCTTTAGTAGATATATTTTCAACGTTCGCATAGTTTTCTTGAACTCTTCTGTAGTACTGTATATTTGCCTTGCATGACGAAAGAAGTTTGCCCAGGACTGGATTGTGGTCAGAGGAAAGCTCGTTTAATGATATTGGTTGCGTAATAAAACTAGGACTATTTGAAATAAAAATATCGAGGACAGAAGGTCGGCCACGAGAACCAGCTGGAACATATGTATGTAGGACATAGAGGATACAAACATCCTTTCAATATTCGCATCTAGTCTTTAAACTAATCAAACATTTTTTTTTTAAAACTTGAAAATCTAAGTTACAAAGAACCTTCCTTTGATCAGTTATCTTTTGTTCTACAATATGTTATCCCTTTTATCGTGTAAATTTGTTATAATGCATATGTACATGTAGTTGCAGCCATGGTCAAAATTATTAGGCACCCCTGAACTTTCACCTATAATTGAAAACCATTAAACAAATGTAATTCCTAGGTTTTACTTACTTTTATTGTTATTAAGTAACACGTTATATAAAACTGCACTTTTATTATATTTTTATTATTTTATTTAATGGATGGAAATGAACTCCGGGATCAACGCGGTGCAAATGAGGAATCAGCGTACACTATGCTTAATGTGTTGTCAAGGAATTATGACGGACTTAACGTGGTTCAATCCCGACGTTAATGATTTATGTTATGAAATTCCCAATTATGCAATTTTTCGAAACGATCGATTCACCAATACAATTGGAGGGGAAGTAGCGATTTATTGCTAGTCGGAACTGAATTGCAAAATTATTTCTAAATCCAGTGGTAGAGAAATTGAATATCTCATTGTTCAAATTAGTGATTGTAATACTAAATGTTTGGTTTCGTGTGCGTATAATAATAGTAGAACCTGTTGCCTTGCCTTTTTTCTAAACAATATATGAGTATTCTGCACACTCTATCAGCACATAGTCATCTGTGGAGATTTCAGTACCAATTTGTTGAAAAATGATTCGCTTGCTTTTCGACTCAGTGACTTTGTTTCTTCCGTGGGAATGAAAATATTTAATACCACTTATCCCACATGTTTCGCTAGTAACTGTTCCCCTAGCCTTCTTAACATAATTATTGTTTCTAATCCATCTCTTGTTTTGCTGTTCGATCAATTATCATTTGATGTTTCAGACCATGATCTTCTTTTTTGTACGTATGATGTTAATTTAACTCGATGTGTTGTACCCGATACTTTTTCGTACAAAGATTTCAGTGCTATCGACCTAAACACCCTCTAAATAGCTGCTGATTCTATCCCTTTTGAGCAGTGCCCTTCTAGACCTGATCCCAATGATAAAGTTAACCTGTTTCAAGAAACGATTGCAAGGCTGTTCGATGAATTCGTACCCACTAAAACGGTGAGAATTAAAAACCGTGCATATCCTTGGTTCACTACTCAAGTTGTTAACTCAATCAAAAAGAGGAACAAGCTACGTAGTAAATGGAAGCACTCTCCAACTTACAACTGGTCTTTGTACAAAACGGCACGTAACATCGCCACCTCAGCTATACGTAACGCAAAGAAAAATTATTTCGCTTCTAAGCTAGATCCATCCCTCTCGTCAAAGAAGTTATGGAGTAATCTCCACAAAATTGGTATAACTTCTAGAAACAGCAAATTTAAATGCCTTCTCGATCCAAATGATTTGAATCATGCCTTTCTAGAGGATAATACCTACTCGTGCGATTTTGGGTTCAAAGAGGGTGAACCGCAATTTACTTGCATCCGGGACTAGATAATTTTGCGGTAGCTACGGAGGACGAAGTATTTTGATATGTAATGGCTGTCAAATCTGATTCTATCGGTGAAGATGGCATTCCCGTGCGCTTCGTCAAACTCATCATACCGCAAATTGTTTTGGCTCTGACCCATGTAATTAACTGGTGCATAATCACATCAACCTTTTCGAAGTCATGGAAAATTGCACGAGTTATGCCGATCGCTAAGAAAGCTCACCCATCATTATCTGCCTATTTTAGGTCAATAAGCATTCTGCCCTGCTTTTCGAAAGTCTTAGAGAAAATTATAGCAAAACAAATCACAGAGGACTTAACTCTCGATAGCCTTTTATACAACAAGCAATCAGGCTCTCGGGCCAACTCGGCTGCTCTTCAGCCATGGTCAACCTGCTTGAAGAGGTTAGACAATCTTTTGATAAGAAATATGTCTCACTACTCTGTCTGCTAGACTTCTCGAAGGCTTTCGATAAAGTCAACCACAGGATATTGTGTTGGAGGCAAACACACTATTTTATTTTTGGTGGTCGTGCGGTAAGGTTGCTAGATAGTTTTCTCTCCGAAAGGTGCCAAAGAGTTTTCTCCAATGGATGTAGCTCATCGCTTATGGAACACAAGCAAGGCGCTAATCAAGGGTCGATATTGGGTCCAATTCTATTTTGTATACTTATCAACGATCTACCGTCAGTATGCAGGCATTCTTTTGTGTACAAGTATGCTGATGATGTCCAATATCCAAAATAAGGCTTAACCTAGATTTTCAACCTGGCGTTCTTAACAACGGGTTATAGTCATACCAACATGATCGTAGGTCGTATCTACGGCTGCCTTCGTAAGCTTTGATTTAGCGCTTTTTTTACTCCACTTGAGATGCGGCACAGATTAGGTATTGCCTTAATTTTGCCTGTGGTTACATATGCCGAAGTAGTCGTAGTAGTTCGTAGGTACGAACATATTTCCTTCTACACTAGGGAACTGCTTGGGTGCATCTTGCAACAATACCTCGATGCCAGGAACTGTGTTTTTTTTACACAAAATTATTAATAAACGCTGTCCACCTTTGCTTTTTATAACTTCTTGGACTCGTTTACATATACAATATAAGCATTTGTACCGTCCCATACTCTATGGATGGTCTGTTCTTTCTCCTGTATGGATTTGCACTAGTGGAGACGGATACTTTTCTGCAGATGAGCCCATAGATGCTAAGTTGGGTTAAGGTCAGACGGTTCGGGTTCAAGACAGACCGAAAGACTGTTCTTCAGGAAACTAAAATCTCGTGAGATCAATACAACATCAGGTCAATTTACACTACTAATTTTGTCTCCCCATTAAATGTTGGATGCCACCCATGGAGAGAAACAGCCACTGAGCCCTAAAATCTTTCTTTTTCTTTCTGTCCCATTTTCCGAACCCACTTGAGTGTTAAGTTCTTTAAAAAAAAAAAAAACTTTAACTCCATTTTGCTCTAACCAAGCCTTGTTTTTTCTCGCGCAGTGATACGGAGCATTGTCCTTTTGGAAAATCACTTGATTTGTTCGTCTTCTAAATAATTTTGGAATGGAGGGCTGCAGAGTTTGCTCCAGCGTCTGAACATAGGTCTTGGAGTTCATCCGTCCTCGAAAAATAAACGGAGTACGTCATACAACCCCAAATCATCACACTTCTCTCACCGTGTTTTACGGCAGGAACCCGATATTCGGGTGCGAAGTACGTGCACTACATCAGAACAGTCGAAAAGCTGAAAAGAAGCAAACACTGACTGTGTTAAAGTTGAGAGTACAAATTTCTCATGTTCTTATATTTCCAGTCAAGATTGTTTTACGAGGGTTGTCTGAAAAGTTTCCGACCGAACAATGATCCAAGGCATTTTCGCTCCAATTTTTTTTTTTTATTTTTCTATATATTCTCCTTGTAACTCTACACACTTCTCCCAGCAATGCTCCCATTTCTCTAAGCCGTCTAAATATATAGTACCTGGCATTTTTCTCTGCAAAATAATTGTTCACGAAGGTGATTGCCTCCTTATTTGACGAAAATCTCTGTCCTCCGAGCTCAGTTTTTAGATGAGGGAACAAAAAGAAGTCGCTTGGGGTAGATCTGGTGAATAAGGCGGTTGGTCAAGCAGTTCTAACCGTAATTCTTGGATTTTCGCCATGGCATCCGCTGAGGTGTGAGACGGCGCTTTGGTTTGGTGAAACAGGATTTTCTTTTTCTGCAAATGTGGCCGTTTTTCCGCAATTTCTGCCCTCAGCTTGGCAAGTAATGATGCGTAGTATGCTTCTGTAACGGTTTTTCCTTTTTGAAGATAATCGATTACTATCCCAAAAAACAGTCGCCATCACTTTCCGAGCCGAAAAACAGTTTTTGCTTTTTTTGGAGCCGGCTCGCCCTTTGCAGTCCACTGTTTTGACTAAATTTTAGTTTCGGGCGTATAATGGTGTATCCAAGTTTCATCTACAGTAACGTAAGCAAACGAGGCACCCAACGCGCGAACAGCTTTCTCATGCCTAAATCTTGATTTATTATGTAACAAACACGTTCTTTGGACATTTTCTTAACCTCTACTATCTCTCTCACTTTAATTCGGCGGTCGTCTAACACCATTTGGTGAACTTTAGCAATGTTATCGTCAGTGGTTGCAGTTTTTGGACGTCCCGAACGTTCATCATCTCCCAAGCTCTTACGGCCACGTTTAAATTCAGCTGCCCAAAATTTCACTGTGGTAAATGATGGTGCAGAGTCCCCATACACAGAGCCCAACTCATTTTTGATTTGCGTAGGCGTATTGCCTTTCAAAAACAAGAATTTATTAACAGCTCGATACTCAATTTTTTCTATTTTCACAAAAAAACACTCACATCGACTCACTCAAACGACTGTCACCTAAAAACTGCGCGTCCAAAATGACTGAAACTTCGGTAAGTAACTGTCAAAAGATGCACAACTAGCATTCACTAGCTTTTATTGATGAGTGCCGCTGTCTTTACTTTTCAGACAATCCTCGTAGTCTATGCTAATTTTTTCAAAGCTTTCTTAGACACTGTTGTCCGAATTTCCCCCGTAATTAGCTCAAATCCTGGAGTCTGCATCGGGTTGACTTTTTCTTTTATTTCCATTATTATTTCGTTAAAGGTAACTGCTAGAAATAATCTCTCGTCCTCGCACATTTCTTCTATTTCTTGGTAATAGTCATAATCTTCGTATGAGGCTCTGCAAATATATCCGCCTTTTGTTTATTTGTTTTTGCCCAGTTTCAATTCCTGGAATGAATGCCGTTGGTCTTTTTTTTTTCAGCCTTCTACAATGAGTATCCAGCAGTAGCATCGCTTGTTAGATTTGTAAGGTATCCGAATTTTAAAATTTTTTGATTTCTTTCCTGAGCTTATTGTTTGAACGTTAAGACTAGTTTGATCACTTGGCGGTGTTGATAGTTGCTGCGTTTAGGAGCCTTCCTCATTTTAAGTATAAGGTCGCATATATTTTGGGATACACATTTATTTTTAATTTGTTGCAGCTCAGGCAGCCAATTGTATATCTAAAGTAATTCCTCTATTGCATCAATTATTGTGGATAGTTCGATGCATTCCTCCCGCAAATATCTGAAATATATGCAACCCGTTAGCTTGTTCATTAACCGTGGGTTCCGTTCCTTCATTTTAATTTTAATACCAAGTGTAAGAACCACATACGAGCAATGAGGAGAATAATAGTGATTATAAAAACTCGGATTCCTGGACGTAGTAAATAACGCTCTCTAAAAGCAATCGGGGTCTTGTTCATTTGAACATCTGTCTCTTTCAAGGGCTTTTGAAGAAATAACATTTTACAACGTGCTCCAGCTAAGTAGTTAGGTAAATTTAATGAATGCACACAAACGAAACAATACCGACATTCGTCAGTTAAAAAAAAAAAGTCAGACAATTAAGAGGTAAGCTCAAAATACCTAGTTCGTATACGAGTATGTATGTATTTTCAGGTATAAGATAACTAAGACTCTCTGTTACGGAACGCCGAGCTTCTCAGTAAAAACATGTTTATGAGCACACTAAAAAATCTACGTAGGTATTGATAAGCCTGAACTACAATTCAATGCCATTTCAAGATCCATTATTGCGAAGAGTTAGCTACAAAGTGCAATTAAGGAGAGCCCTATGTAAGATATCGAGCGAAAAAAGAATTAATTGATGAAGTTAATAAAAATTATCTGCATCTGAACAAGGTAGCTAGTGTCAATCTCGTTCGTTTTTTGCAGAATAAAAACATTGATGTAGCCTCATCCTCATTTTAGGCACTAAAATAGAGAAATTTGTAGGGACTGTATGCTTTTTACCGCATCAATGACAAATACTGAAAGTAACCTCAGAACATTTACAGTAGCTAGGAAACAAATGTTTTATTTTTCTCACATTAAGTTCCGGTGACGGTTAGCAGAGGATGACCCCTTATTATAATATGCAACCACATGCCATATGATACAGCGGGAGAACCTCCCTTATCAATAACCCGCCTCCTACCAAAAAATTATAGTAAAGAGGAATGGGACCAAGTTATAGAATATATTGCACAGTCCAATGATTCATAATAGGGAGGAATACAAATAACAAAGTTTGGAATTCAATATGACAATTATCTTGTACATAAGTACCAAATCGGGGCATGAAACCCACTTTTATTGTTAGAAGCAGAATAGGAGTTATTTATGTCACTGTAATAGTATGTGCAATAACTTCGATAACCTAGAAATAGCACAGTGGAGAGTGTGAAGGGAAGATATTAAAACAAATAGTATGATCCACATGTAATCACTATTGTTATAGACGAAAACAAATGACTGTAGCTCATGGTATAGTTGTAAGCTGCTTTTGCAACAGATGGACGAAAATGAGAATAGTCTAAAAGAAAAGATGGCTGAAAACTATTGTAAATCCTGATGACCAAAGAACTGCAAAAAATATAAACTGGTCCAGCAATAAGGAAAAACAATAAGACCTGGAATAAAAAAGAACATTCTAGAGAAAAAGTTTTAAGGATAGCGAGCTAAACTGCACGTTAAACTCGGGATGCTTGACAGAAAATCCAAAGAAATTTATTAAGAATTTCACGTTTAAGAGCTCAGGAAATAAACAAGAAAATTTAACAATTGACAGGAGAGAGCGATGCTATGTGTGGATAGACGTTTCAAGCAAAGAAAAGAAATGAGTTTAACCCTCCTTTGTTCGATGGGGTATTTCATGGCTATCATATAGAGTTGTGGCGAACTAATTAACAACGATACACTGGAATCAGGTTTTTCGAACATTTTTATTTAAATTTTTATTCCTCTTGGGTTGTTAAATTTTTTTTTTGTACCATGTATCAGTTAAAAACAGACAATAGCAAAAAGAGTAGCAAAAAGATAATGGAAACATAAAATTTAATTCAAAATGTTTTGGTAACAAGAAATTAGCTGGCGATCTAATTAAGAACGATGAGAGAATATGTAAACTTTTTATGGTATTTTGCGGTTTTTCCTCAATATTACTCGTATGTCGGGAATAAAAGCCATACATCGCCTTGGCATTGACAAAATTGGGTCCTAACATTTTTTCAGTGTTATTGCATTCTTGGAATGTCCTTACGATTTCATAGAATTCATTTGTATTGATAATTTTATGCTTTTTAACTTTTTTTTAACTCGTACCAGGGGTTTTCGATTGGATTTAGGCCCGGACTGAATGACGGCAATCGACGACGTCCACAGAATTATTCTGAAACTGGCAATTCTGTATATGGCAGCATTATAATTTGAAGTAATCCTATGTAGCTTTGAGCGTTCGTTATACCTTCCACTCGGTGTAACGGTACGGTACCTTTAAAAGACATGCTGCCCCATAGCATAATACTCCATCCTCCGTGTTTGACGGTGTGGCGTGGTGTACTTAGGATTGAATGCTACATTTTTTGGTCTTCTAACATAGTGTTTACCATCGGAACTCATTCTATTGATTCTAGTCTCATCATTCCAGAGTATTTTTTTCCATTGTGAGATGGTCCGATCTTTGTATTCCTTTGCAAAAGCTAATGTAGCCTTTCGGTTTTTTTTAGCGAAAGCAATGTTTTTTTTCTGGCTGATCTCCTAAAAAGCTAACTTTCATTCAATCCTTCTCTAATGGAGCGTGCAGAAAGTGCATCGATGATCCACATCGCTAAAAACGATTTTCCGAATGCCGTGCGAACTATCTACCTATCTTGAGCTTCATACGTTTCGGGGGGTCTTTTACGTCTTTCTACGCTTTCGGTGATTCGATGTTTCTCGACATACACTGGCGATCACTAGGATGAGGCCATACATTTTGCAATCGATTTTCACTCTTCATACCTGTTTGAAATTTTGTACCCGCAAACTTTTACTACCTGTGAACAGGTGCAAATTTTCTCGACAGGAAGTTATAAAATTAAAGGGTAAATAAGAAACTTCCGTCGGAATTTCCCTAGATCAAACAATGCACTTATTGAAAAGCGTATAAAAATATGCGTCACTAGGATGAGGCCATTGCGAATATTTCGTTGCAGGAGTTCACATCAGCGATTTTTTTCAAAGTTTTGTTAAGAATATTTAAAAAAGAACTGTTTTTATTTAGTTTAAAAAAAAATTGGTTCCGGAAAGGCTTTGACAGCGATAGAAAGAGGAAAAATAGATGCTTTCAATGAGTTCGGACTCTCAGGCCGAGAAATTGCAAGGGGGCTTAAAAGAAAGTAGACTGTTGTAAACAGTTATCATGTGGGTCCACAAAACTATGGGAAAAATCAAAAAGGACGCACGGCGGAGAAAAGCGGTTAATTCCACGGCGTGCCTCAAATTCTACTTTACCAGCGACTAAAATAAGGGCCAACAGCGTAGTGTCAGCCAGCATAGCAACGATCCGAAGGATAATACGAAAAAGTGGTACTATACAGAAAAAAAACTTAACAAGAAACCTGTTTTGAGGCAAGAACACTAGGAGCATCGAATGAATTTTACAGGAGAACATGTCGCTTGGAGCAGTGAATAGAAACGCGTTGTCTTTTCGGTTGAAAAAAAGTTCAACCTTGACGGCCCCGATGGTTACAAATTTTATTTCCATGATCTAAGAAAGGAGGAGCTTATTTTGGCAAGACACCACAGCCGTACATCAGGTGTAATGGTGTGGGGAGCTATTACCTACTATGGCACAATCGAGTTGGAGTTTTTGTCCACAACAATGAACGGAAAGAACTACAAATGTTTACTGGAACGGTCATTTCCAAAAGTGAAAAACATTATCGGATCCCTGAATTGGATATTCTAACAAGACAATTCCCGAATCCACACTTCCAGGGTTGTTAGAAGTTGGATTCCATCAGAAAACCAACGTCAGAATTTTCACTTCGCAGCCTTGCTTAGTATCGTCGGTGCTTGTCTTTTTTGTGTTTACCTTTCTTTATAATGACTCTGGAACTCAGAGTAGATATTACCAATAATCGCGGGCTAAAAAGTAATCACTTTTCTGCGTACGTCCACGTCTGCAAATACAGACCAGCTGTTTTGGCACTTAGTGAAGCATAGGTAGATCCCCGACCACACCTATCAGATCACTCCGATCTGAAGCTACCTGGCTACGAACTAGTGCCATTATTCTTTCCCCATCGCGGTCTCGCCATTTATGTGCGTAGTGATGTAGTTTACTAAACTCCACCACAATGTAGTCCCTGTTCCAATCCGAAATTCAATTTCATGTGGTTAAAATTCCATCTCCGTAAGCAAATTATCCACTACTGCTTTATTTACAGAAGCCCCAAACTGGACAGCAATTTGACCTTTCATGAGTTTGATGCACTGTCTGACTCCATTCAAAGAATTGTATCCCTGTATCCTCATACTGAAATCGTGATTACGGGCGATTTCAATATACACAATTCTGGTTGGCTTCGACATTCTGGACAGACAACACCCGAAGGACGGTGTGTTGAGATCTTCGCTGCGGAAAATAACTTAACCCAGCTTGTAAATGAGCCCACACGAATACCAGACGTTGATATTCATATCGCCAATGCCCTGGACATGTTTCTAACTTCTCACCCTGATAAGTACTCCGTTGATGTTCTCTCCCTCTGGGCTTGTCGGACAATTGTGTCATATCAGTTAAATTCTTGTACACCCACCACACAGTTAGAGAAAAGATTCCTAAAAGAACCGTATGGCAATACGAGAGAGCCAATTGAAGTAGACTTAACACCTTCTTTAGGAAATTTAACTGGTCGTTATGTTTCCTCAATAACAACGTGGAAGCCGCTGCTGACATGATCACAGAAACTATTCTCTTTGGAATGAGATGCTTTATCCCTCATCGGATGAAGTGTATCAAACCAAAAGAAAAGGCGTGGTACGACTCGAGCTGTAAAGAGGCTGTCAGGGTCAGAGAATTGTTTTTTCGGTCTTATAAGACAAACCCGACAGAGAAAAACCGAAAAAAAGTTCAAACGAGCCAGAAATGACTGCAACATCTTTCTCAAGCGTGTGAAATTCCAATACGACCAAAAACTGAGGCAAAAGATACAGCAATGCCCCAAAGGCAGTAAAAATTTTTGGTCATTCGTCAAAAACATTAGAAATTCTGCCTCATCCTCCATCCCAAAGCTCATTTACAATGACATTCCAGCTGGTAGCTCTTTGGACAAGGCCAATCTGCTTGCTGCACACTTTGCGGCTAGCTCAACACTCCTAGATTGTGCTTTGTCCCCCCCTACGAGTGCGTCGAATCAACAATGGGACGAATCCACTTTCGCACTCGTGTAGTAGCAAGAGTACTTACAGATCTCAACAAACATAAATCCGCTGGTCCAGATGGTATATCTCCCCTTCTTCTGAAGAGGTGTTCTTCCACGTCGGCAAAACCACTGCGTAAGCTTTTTCATCAATCATACTCTTTAGGACTCTTTCCGAGCAGATGGAAAACAGTATTTGTCCCTAAAAAAGGCCAATCTTCTTCTCTCTCCCCCTACAGACCCATTGCACTTACGTCCCTTCTCTTCAAGGTCATGGAAACGCTGATAAACCGTCAGCTCATGAAATATCTCGAATCACGAAAACTTCTCAATGACCGGCAATTTGGTTTTCGTAGCAACAGGTCTACTGGTGATTTGATGGCATGTCTCACCGAAAAGTGGAACCAAAGCGTATATCAATCTGGCGAAAGCAAGATAGTTGCACTTGATATTTCTAAGGCATTTGACAGAGTTTGGCATTAGGCTCTTTTGTCGAAAATGCGTGCTTTTGTGATCGATGACTCTCTTCTTCAATGGATTAGAAATTACCTTTCAGAACGTTCAATTCAAGTTGTCTTGGACGGTTTCAAGTCTGATATTCACAAAATAAATGCTGGTGTGCCCCAGGGCTCCGTTCTGTTTCCGACACTCTTTTTAATTTTCATTAATGATCTCTTGTCTGCTACCTCTAATCCAATATACTCCTCTGCTGATGACAGCATTCTCTGCTTCTCATATTCGTTCCTGGACTCACGCCCCTGCTCTTCGGCTGTAGAACGGGAACGGCAGCGTATGTTAAGCTCATTAAATTCCGATATTAACAGCATAACCAATTGGAGAACTATCAACCGAGTGGAATTTAATGCTTCAAAACTCAATGCTGTCTGCTGTCATTAAAGCTAAATTTAAATACCCAACCATTATCCATGAACGGCACTTGCATCGTCGAAACAGATAAACTTTCCATTCTCGGTATGTGTGTCAGTGACAACTTACGTTGGAATGACCACATATTCGATGTTGCCAAAAATGCTGCGTAATGTCTAGGCATTCTCAAGCGATGTAAGAAATACTTTTCCCCTTCTGATCTGGCCTCAGTATATGTATAAGGCATTCATCCGGCGAAAATTGGAGTATTGTACAATGCCCACATCTGGTCAGGTGCTCCTAAAATACCTCTGCACCTGCTAGATAGGATTCCAAACCGTGCGATAAAACTCATTGGTGATGCTATTATTAGTCAATCAACTGACACCCTCGAACACCGACGAAATGTCTCCTGTCTCACTTTGTTTTATCGCTATTTCCACCACCAGTGCTAGATAGAAATCGCCAGTAGCATTCCGCCCATTCAAACTTTCAACCGTAACACCCGTCTCGCTATGAATGCTCATCGGTATACCCTCAAGCCCATTTTCGGACGTACTCTAAAATATCGTGATTCTTTTGTAAGCCGTACAACTCGCTTATGGAATGCCCTGTCGATCTTTGTGTTTCGTGGTTGTTATAACTTACGAACATTTAAAAACAATGTACATCGGTACCTGTCTTTTCTTCCTCCCTAAATTTCCTTCGCCCGCGCTGTGTACGAACATTTTAAGGGTACAAAATCCCTTTAGCACGAGTTATAATTCGGGTGTAGCCAAATAAACCAAAAAAAAAACACTTTTTAATTTCTTTATTTTTATTTTTGGTCACCCTTTTGGACCTTACAATTTAATTACAATCGTATTACTGGACGACGATCGATGGCTCTGCTTGGCATTATATAGACTGATATTGATGACGCTATTGTATTATGTTGACCCATATTTACAGGTTGGTTGTAGCTTGCCTTCGCTGTGTCATCGTTTAGTGATGGCGTAATCGGGGTAATGTTGGTTATTGCTGGTGTTGCATATATTGCTTGCTGAATGCCCGCTGTATTTAGGTTGTTGTCGAATGACCTGGAGGAGGTGGTTTGGGGGGATTGACCGTCGTTGCGGAAGTAGACTTTTTATATGTAACTCCTCCTTCTCTTGAATTCTAGTTTGGGTTAACTTATATGATTTAGTACAAAAATGGGTAAAGGCTAGTACAATAATTATTATAATTACTATCATGCTAAAGTTTAATCCGTATGCTACGAGGGGCGTTCAATATATTCTCGGTATCGATATGAAGGAAAATGCGAATTCAATTTAAATTGTTTTTATTTTTCAACATAATCTCCCCTAACATCAATGCATTTGTTACATCTTGAGATAAGCTTTTTTAAACCCTCAAAAAAATAAATTTCCTCTTTCTCTGCAAAATACCGACTTGAGTTCTTCATCATCTGAAAATCTTTTTCCACGAAGATATTTTTTCTAATCACTAGGGGCAAGGTCTGGACTATAGGGTGGGTGTTGGATTTCTTCGAAACCACAATCTCGCGCAGCAGCCTTGGAAACTCGCGCCGTGTGAACAGGAGCGTTGTCATGAAGAAGCAACACACCCGCTGCGAGTTTACCCCGTCTTTTCTTTTTAATTTCCTCCCGCAAATTATGCAAAGTGGAAGCGTAGGATGTGGCGTTGATGGTTTCACCTTTTTTTTTGTACTCAATGAGCAAGATTCCCTTTGAGTCCCAAAAAACTGTGGCCATGAGCTTTCGGGCAGACGGAGTGACTTTGAACTTCTTCGGGGGGTCTGTTCCTTTTTTATGCCACTGCATGGACTCTTGTTTGCTTTCAGGGTCATAGTGGTGGACCCATGTTTCGTCCCCAGTAACAATTCGATCCATAACACCGTCCGCGTTCTCACTACACATCTCCAAAAGCTCTCTACAGCATGCGATTCTCACTTTTTTCTGAGGCGCTGTGAGCATTTGTGGCACCCACCTTGCACTGACCTTTGAAAGGTTAAGATGGTCATGAAGAATGGTGTGAATGGTACCAATTGAAAGCTTAGTGATCTCTGCCATCATTTTCACCTTTATTCGGGCATCCTCAAGAACAAGTTTTTCGACTTCTTTGATGCTTTCTCCCGTACAAGCAGTAGCCGGGGCGCCGGAGTGGGGGTCGTCTTCAATGCTCTCTCTGCCTCTCTTGAACTCACTTGACCACTTTTGAACAGTTGATAATGAAGGTGCGGAACCCTGGTAAACAGCCACCATCTCTTCATGAATAGTTTTTTGACTTTTTCCTTGCTTAGTGAGAAATTTAATTACAGCGCGATGCTCAATTTTCACCATCATCGTCTCAGTTGCCATTATGATTCTGTTTAACTAGAGATAAAACGCGAATTAATAATCACATTTATATGAAATTTTACATGAATACACTAAAATAATAGTATTACTTGATAAATTAGTCAATTTATATATACAACCACAGCTTCACCCCGATACCGAGAATATGTTGAACGCCCCTCGTATATTTTTGTGTAATCGTAATTCTTTTATTTCTTTAATGTTTTCAAAGTTACTAGAAACAATATCATCAAATGTAAGGGTTTTGGTAAATGTGGAGCTTATATTGTTATCGGGATAGAAATATGTGCCTTTGAAAGTATCTTGCTTATTGTAAAAAGATTCATTTAACAAACTGATTTGATAATTAAAGAAGTTAATGAGATAATTTTTGTTTAGTGTAATATTTCGTTCATCATAATTTTGCTTAAGTATATCTTTGTTAGCATTTTTAATTACAATAATTGTCTCATCTATTGGTTTTATTTGGGTTTCATTGTTATACCTTAATTTACAATTTCTTGTTAAAGTGCAATGTTTACTTAATTTTAATTCACTGACAGTGATATCTGACTAATATGTATATATCTTATTTTTTATCTCTATAATATATTCATCTTTACTATCTATTTCAAAGTTTTCCTTATTTGGTAATGGGGTTACTAATTTTTTTTCGACTGATATGTAATTTTTTGGAATTTTTATTGCAATTATAATAAGATTATTTTGATATTCGGAAATGCCTATTTTTAACAATTTTAGCTTATAAAAATCAATTTCGTATTCATTAATTTCTTCCATTGTAAGGATACTTGGGTGAATAATGTTATATTTCGCGGATACAATGTTATCTTGTATTTGGTTAATTTTATTTTCCAAGAAATCTAGTTTGGTAATTTGGTCTAAGTATAGTTGTTGTTTTAAGAGTTTATTCATAACACTATCTACTCCATTGTAGGTGTCTAAAATAGTTTTTCTATCATTGAGTACGACTGTTTGTAAAGATTGTATGGTTTCATTGAAATGTTTGTTAATTCTAATTTGGTTGTTAATAGTGTTAATTGTGTTATGTGTATTTTGTTCCACAATATCCAAATGATTCTGTATAGACTGTCTGTCTGTATCGTCCATAGTTCTAAAAAGCCATTTTTCTGCATTCCCTATAATATTCAATAGCCTTCGTTTCTGTCTCTCTGCTTTATTCGGCATTATGGAATTCATTTTTGCTATCAACGTTTCTATTATATGATAAACTACCTTTTTATTTTCTAATTGTATGTGCTTTATGTTGGTTCTAATTTGTGTAACGGTATTGAGGATTTCCTCTGGATTAATAATATGTAAGGTTATATTGGTTTGATTAGTAATTTGAACTGCTACTGATCTTTATTTTTAGATATCCTGACTGTTCATTGATTGGTGTGATCTGCAATGCTCCGTGTATCGTTGTTAGGAATATGATCTGTAAATTTAAGCGGTCGTTTAATATTTGTTAAATGTACGTTTTCTAACTTTTTAATTTTATATCTAGGCTGTTCCTTATGTCTAACGTGCTTGTAATTTTTTATTAGTCCTTCCTGTCTTTTTTCTATATAGTTTTCGAGTCTTTCATTAAGTTTTTCTATTCTTTTATTTTATTATTTATACAAAATTCCCTCATCTATTTCTTCTTTAGCCTTCCTAGGTGTCGTTCTGATTGTTGAATGATGACGGTTATTATAGTTGTCTAGGACTAATTGAATTTTCATTTCAATAGATAGGTCTTGTTCTTCGATACCGGTTATTTTTTCTAAAATTGTAGAATGTAGTCGTTCTACATCTGAATTACCTGTGTGGCTGTTTGGTTTAGTCCAATGTACTTCGACCTCATTTTCGTTAAGAAAATTTATAACTTGCTCCGATTTGAACTCATTGTCCGTAATAATTTTCTTTGGTTTCCCAAACTTAGAGAAATGTTCTATTAATATTGCCTTTTTACTTCTCCAGTTACTATCTATAATAACGTAACCTACCACAAATTTAGTTAGTTTATCTATTGGGTCTACAAGTAAGTTTCCAGCGTTTGTTGTACATTTTATCGAGCAAAATCATGGAAAGTTTCCAGCCAAATAAACGTCATTTGCGGGAAGCGCTGCTTTTATTCTTTAATATGAAGAAAAGTGCGGCTGAGGCCTATCGTTTGCTTTCGGAAACTTATGGGGCGGAATGTATTGGTGAATCGACGTGCCGCGAGTGGTTCAAACGGTTCAAAAGTGGTGATTTTGGAGTTGAAGACAAAGATCGCCTAGGAAAGCCGAAAAGCTTTGAAGACGAGGAATTGGACGCTTTACTGGATGAGGATCCGTGTCAGATTCAAGAAGAACTTGCTGCATCATTGGGCGTCACGCAACAAGCCGTTTCCCTGCGCCTAAAAGCACTCGGATTCATTCAAAAAGTTGGAAACTGGGTGCCGTACGAATTGAAGCCAAGAGACGTCGAACGGCGATTTTGCATGTCCGAAATGTTACTGCGGCGGTATAAAAATAAATCATTTTTGCATCGTATTGTCACTGGTGATGAGAAATGGATTTATTATGATAATCCTAAACGCAGAAATTCGTATACAAAGCCCGGCGAGCCCGCTCAATCGACGCCGAAACGAAATATTCACGTGAATAAGGTCATGCTCTGCATATGGTGGGATCAAAAGGGTGTCGTATACTACGAACTGCTTCCGAGTGGTGAAACCATCAAAAGACCATTATATCGAACCCAACTAATTCGTTTGAAGCGGGCATTAAAAGAAAAACGGTCAGAATATGAGACCAGGAATGAGTCCGTCATTTTTCATCACGACAACGCTCGGCCACATGTTGCGGTTTCGGTGAAAAACTATTTGGTAAATAGTGGATGGGAAATTCTGCCTCACCCGCCTTACAGTCCAGACTTGGCACCATCTGACTACCACTTGTTTCGTTCAATGCAGAACGCTCTTACGGGAATACGCTTCAGCTCAGTAGAGAAAATCAAAAATTGGCTCGATACCTTCTTGGGCTCGAAAGACGAGAAATTTTTTTGGTCCGGAATTCATAAATTGCGAGAAAGATGGGGGAAAGTTATAGCTTCTGATGGACGATACTTTGAATAAAGCATTGTAACTATGTTTTCATAATAAAACTTCAAATTTTGGAAAAAAACGTTGGAAACTTACTTGTAGACCCAATATAATAGTTACAAAAGACTTTTTCTGTATGTGAAATACGTCCAAGTGTATAATTTCATTCTTATGTTTTGGGGTTTCTGTTATATGTAATTTTGGTTTAATTGGTTGCCTGTCATATTTAATTTCCTGACACTTTCTGCAATTATTGATTACTAGCTGTATGTGTTCATGAAGCTTAGGAAAAAATATTTTATTCTTCAGTGTATAATACGTTTCACTTATCCCACTATGTATTGCTTCTTTATCCCTTATCCTGTACACACAATTGCCCAAACACGAAAAAATCCAGAACAAACTACAGCGTCAACATTAAAGATATCTCGCTGCCATTTGTGCCCAAGTCGCTCCAACAGCACGAAATATTCAACAAAAGGCTCAAAATGTTTAAATTTTTTTTGTAAAAACATTCTGAACAACAAATTACAAGCAAAAATTGTGAAAACTAAATAAAATATATTGGGTAAATTTGACCCACAAATACCATGTGAGGTTTTTTTTTAAGTACAGGATAAAGGTTAGTGTGATAGAGAGATATTTGTTTGTGTGCCTCCTCCTCGGTTTGGATTTCAGCCGCTCTCTGTGAACATTTTAGGAACTTTATGTTTTCATCATGGGAAAATAATGATATAATTATTTGCTGAACTATATTATAGTGAGTATCTTCCACTTCTGAAAATATACCTATTGTTCCTTTCTTTATGAATCTAATTAAAATCTCCCTAATCTTCTTCTCCTCTTCAAGTGGATTTAAATATATAATCCTACGATTATGTATGATTTTAATTTCTTTACTGACTTTGTACGTTAAAATTAACTGAGTTTTATATTTATTTATTGGGTATATAACTTAATTCGTGCGGTTTGTTAAGAGATGGCGTAACTTGTATTATTCCATTGTTATTATTCCATTGGAACATGCGTTGGAAAGCTACTGTCATTGTACGTCATTTCAGTATATGTCATTTATCTGAAGCATAAACCACAATAATTTGGATTGTGGGGGAGTTCTTCTTCATTACTTTAATATGAAGAAAACTGCTGCCGAAAGCCATCGTATTTTGGTGGAAGTTTATGGTGAACATGCGCTAGCTGAGCGAACGTGCCAAAAGTGATTTTCACGATTTAGAAGAGGTGATTTTGGCTTGGAAGACGATGAACGTCCTAGACAGCCAAAAAAGTTTGAAGATGAAGAGCTGGAAGCATTACTCTATGAAGATTGTTGCCAAACACAAGAAGAGCTCGCAGAAACGTTTGGTGTCACTCAAGCAGCCATTTCAAAACGTTTAAAAGCAGCTGGATATATTCAAAAGCAAGGAAATTGGGTTCCACATGAACTCAAGCCGAGAGACGTCGAAAGGTGGTTTTGCATGTCCGAAATACTGCTGGAACGCCACAAAAGGAAGTCATTTTTGCATCGGATTGTTATTGGTGATGAAAAATGGATACATTACGACAACCCCAAGCGCAAAAAATCATATGTGAAACCCGGCCAACCAGCCAAATCAATGGCAAAGCCGAATATCCATGGCGCGAAGGTAACGCTCTGTATTCGGTGGGATCAGATGGGTATGCTGTATTATGAACTGAACCGGGTGAAACCATCAATGGACAACGCTACCGAACACAATTAATCCATTTGAAGAGAGCAGTGGCCGAAAAACGCCCGGAATATGCGACCAGACACGAGGCAATAATTTTCCATCATGACAACGCTTGGTCCCACGTTGCTATTCCGGTTAAGAACTATTTCGAAAACAGTGGATGGGAAGTCTTACTACACCCACCTTATAGCCCAGACCTTGCCCCTTCTGACTACCATTTGTTCCGGTCGATGCAGAACGCCTTCACTGAAATACGGTTCACATCAGAGCAGAATATCAAAAATTGGCTTGATTCATTCTTGGCTGCCAAGCCGGCGCAGTTCTTTTGGGATATGATCCTCAAATTGCCAGAAAGATGGGAAAAAGTCATAGCTTCGGATGGGCAATACTTTGAATAATACTATTGTACATGTTTTTCTTAAATAAACGTTCAAATTTTGAAAAAAAAAAACCGCACGAATATATTTATATACCCAATACTAATTCGTTTCTTATACCTACGAGGGGCGTTCAATATATTCTCGGTATCGATATGAAGGAAAATGCGAATTCAATTTAAATTGTTTTTATTTTACAATATGATCTCCCCTAACATCAATGCATTTGTTACATCTTGAGATAAGCTTTTTTAAACCCTCAAAATAATAAATTTCCTCTTTCTCTGCAAAATACCGACTTGAGTTCTTCATCATCCGAAAATCTTTTTCCACGAAGACATTTTTTCAAATCCGGAAACAGGAAATAATCACTAGGAGCAAGGTCTGGACTATAGGGTGGGTTTTGGATTTCTTCGAAACCACAATCTCGCGCAGCAGCCTTGGAAGCTCGCGCCGTGTGAACAGGAGCGTTGTCATGAAGAATCAACACACTCGCTGAGAGTTTACCCCGTCTTTTCTTTTTAATTTCCTCCCGCAAATTATGCAAAGTGGAAGCGTAGGATGTGGCGTTGATGGTTTCACCTTTTTTTTTGTACTCAATGAGCAAGATTCCCTTTGAGTCCCAAAAAACTGTGGCCATGAGCTTTCGGGCAGACGGAGTGACTTTGAACTTCTTCGGGGGGTCTGTTCCTTTTTTATGCCACTGCATGGACTCTTGTTTGCTTTCAGGGTCATAGTGGTGGACCCATGCTTCGTCCCCAGTAACAATTCGATCCATAACACCGTCCGCGTTCTCACTACACATCTCCAAAAGCTCTCTACAGCATGCGATTCTCACTTTTTTCTGAGGCGCTGTGAGCATTTGTGGCACCCACCTTGCACTGACCTTCGAAAGGTTAAGATGGTCATGAAGAATGGTGTGAATGGTACCAATTGAAAGCTTGGTGATCTCTGCCATCATTTTCACCTTTATTCGGGCATCCTCAAGAACAAGTTTTTCGACTTCTTTGATGCTTTCTCCCGTACAAGCAGTAGCCGGGGCGCCGGAGCGGGGGTCGTCTTCAATGCTCTCTCTGCCTCTCTTGAACTCACTTGACCACTTTTGCACAGTTGATAATGAAGGTGCGGAACCCTGGTAAACAGCCACCATCTCTTCATGAATAGTTTTTTGACTTTTTCCTTGCTTAGTGAGAAATTTAATTACAGCGCGATGCTCAATTTTCACCATCATCGCCTCAGTTGCCATTATGATTCTGTTTAACTAGAGATAAAACGCGAATTAATGATCACATTTATATGAAATTTTACATGAATGCACTAAAATAATAGTGTTACTTGATAAATAAGTCAATTTATATATGCAACCACAGCTTCACCCCGATACCGAGAATATCTTGAACGCCCCTCGTATATGATTTAATTGTTGTTCTTCCGCTGAATGTGTGGTTTCTGTTAGTGCCATATTTGATTCTACATCGTTATCTTCTCTAATCTTGGGTGTGTCTTTCATTCTACTGCGGAAATCGGCTGCCTTATTTTCTTTCCCTTTTAGATACTCTATTTCAAAATTATATTCTTGGAATTTTAGAATCCATCTTTGGTTGCGCTGTGAGAACTCCTTAGCTTTATATTTGTTGTTTAAATATTTAATTGGGACATGATCCGTAATAATTTTAAATTTATTTCCATAGAGATATGGACGAAAATAATTTAATGAGTAGACAACAGCGAGAAACTCTTTGTCCGTGACACTATTATTTTTCTCGTGATTGTTTAATGTTCTTGAGATGATGCAAACTGGATTGCCATTTTGTGATACCGCTCCTATGGCATAATTGCTTGCATCTGTTGTGAGAACAAATAGTTTGTCGTACTCTGGATATTTTAATATTGGGTATGCAATAATCATTGCTTTTAGATTTTCGAAGGCTGATATGTACTGAGGATCATTTATATTTATTTTTTCATCCTTCTTTAAATACCTTATCATTGGGTAAGCAATCTTAGCATAGTCCCTAATGAATTTTCGATAATATCCTGTCATACCTAAGAAACCTTTAAGCTGTTTTTCTGTTCTTGGTATGCCTAACTTTTCGATGTCTCTAATTTTATTTGGGTTTGGTTTTATTCCTTCTTTCGTTAGTGTATGCCTTAACAATTCAGTATCCCTTTTCAATGAAACTACACTTATCTGCCTGGATTTCTAGATTATATTCCCTCACTTTTTTAAAGATCTTATCTATGGATTCAATATGTTCTTCTAAGGTTGTGGAAATTATTAATATATCATCCAAGTAAACCACACAAATTTTGTTAATGTACTCTCCTCTTACGATTATTATTCATTAGTCTTTGGAAAGTAGCGGGTGCGTTCTTTAAACCGAACGGCATCCTTACGTATTCGTATAAGCCTGTTGGTGTGACAAAAGCAGTTTTTTCAATATCCTTTTCTGCTACAAGGATTTGATGATAGCCTTTAGCTAGATGTGCTTTACCTAGTTTATCTAGTATACTGTCTATGTTAGGTAATGATTATTTGTCATCTATTGTTACTTGGTTTAATTTTCTATAATTTACTACAATTCTGTATTTTTATTTACCAGAATTATCCGGTTTCTTGGGAATAACAATTATAGGTGAACTGTATTTGCTATCACTTTTTCTAATGATACCCTGTTTTTCCATTTCTTCCATTTGCTTACGCACTTCAGCTTCGTGTTTTGGTGGATATCTATAGAGTTTTGAATTAATTTGTTGATCCGTGGTAGTATTTATTTCATGTACTACTGTTTCCGTATTTGTCAATTGATCTGCTTCTTTATAAATAAGTTTTTGATATCTACTTAGAAGTGATTTAATAGCCTTACTCTCTATTTCATTTAGATGGTTAATTTGAATGTCGCAAACTTCACTTATATCCAACACATTTACTTCATTAAGTGTCTTGGCTAGGAATGGAAGATGCAGGTCATTTGTTAGTATAATACACTTGTTGATTATATTGAATTGTATTGATTTGAATTGATTCTGCTTCCAACTTTTCATGTAAGGACTGAAACGAATAAAATTTGGAAACTTCAAAGTAAAAAAAAAAATATTTTCATAATTCATGTAAATTTCTTTATCTGCTTTAAAACTCTGTTTTTATTAAATTCATTCACAATTACAAAAAATAAAAAAAATTATTTAGTACCCATTCTTTCCTCAACTTCTTTCGAATGTCCTTCATAAGGTTGGTGACAGTTACATCCGTGATCTTTTTGGACGCTCTTTTCCATTTAGCACTAAAATCTTTTACGTCCTTTGCACACTGCTCACTTTTCCTCAATTTAGCTTTGACCAAAGCCCAATACCTTTCAATGGGACGGCACTGTGGAACATTGGGTGGATTCATGTCTTTTGGGACAAAGTCGACAGTTTTAGCAACAAGAAAGCTCAACCTTGCATGGGCATAGTGAGCTGAAGCTAAATCTGGCCAAAATAATGTTGAACCAGTTAATGTACACTTCTCTGTTAATTGTTCTCGTTGTAATAAACGATGGGCTTCTGTGTCCACATTGGCAAATGGCCTGCCAAACGAAATATTTTGACCCGAATTTTTCCATCCCAATCGATGTTGTTTATTGCGGAAGAATCTCAGCTTCAAACGAGTTGTAAAACTGCGCACCTGGAAGAGTAGTAAAGTCGGCTTTGACATAAGTTTCGTCATCCAAAACCAAGCACGCTTTCTTGTTGCCGATCAACTCGTATTGCTTTCGGGCTCGTGTTTTTATGACTTTTTTTTGCTTTTCAGTAACTTTTGGTATTTTTTGTTTGTTTCGTGATTTTATACCGTCACGTTTTTTAGGTCTTTGTACCATTGTTTGGTTGGTATTACATTTCCGACCAACATCTCTGGATGGCATAGTCCGGTTTTTTACCATGGTACCCACTATTTTCCTGTCCAAATTTGTATCGTGTGCTCCACTTTTCTGTTTCCGCTTAACTGTCAACGTCTCCAAATATCGTTTAATAACAGAATCCACTGTACTGCGTGCTATGTTTAAATTTTTTGCGATGCAATGGTTTGGAAGTATTTTCGAGCCATTTGTCGATGATCTTTTCACGGTGTTCCTCTTGACTCATATTTTATAAATATTTTAAGCCGTACCGAACTAAAATCAATAACAAACTGAAACTAGAGAATATACAGGCTAATTTGGGTACAAAATGGGATTGCAATTTTTACGCATTGGAAGTATAGCCCGTATCAAAATTTACAGATTTTATTCGTTTCAGTCCTTAATTTTGCTGGTACCATACTGGAATTTAAAATACTAATAGCTGATCCTGTATCAATCATAGTTGTAAAGTCGTTCTTTTCCAAAGTTATTTGTAGACATATTTTTGTATCATCCGAGGCTAATTGATAAAAAACTCATGATTTTCAATTTGATTTACGTCAGATTTATTCAAAGTATCTATATCCCTTGGTTGTACTCGTAATCTATGTTGATTTGATCTGTACTGTCCTGAGTTTCTATTGTTACAATTATTCTGATGTCTTAATTGATTATTATTATATTGGGTCTACAAGTAAGTTTCCAGCGTTTGCCAGAGATGGCGCCACCAGTGGATCCCGGGCAGAAATGTCAGACCCCATGTGTTTTATTTGTAGGTTTTGTATCTGTCAACAACTTTGCAGCGTTATATTTGAGCAGTTCTATCGGTGTCGTACTTTTTATCGAGCAAAATCATTGCAAGTTTCCAGCCAAATAAACGTCATTTGCGGGAAGCGCTGCTTTTATTCTTTAATATGAAGAAAAGTGCGGCTGAGGCCTATCGTTTGCTTTCGGAAACTTATGGGGCGGAATGTATTGGTGAATCGACGTGCCGCGAGTGGTTCAAACGGTCAAACGGTTCAGAAGTGGTGATTTTGGAGTTGAAGACAAAGATCGCCTAGGAAAGCCGAAAAGCTTTGAAGACGAGGAATTGGACGCTTTACTGGATGAGGATCCGTGTCAGATTCAAGAAGAACTTGCTGCATCATTGGGCGTCACGCAACAAGCCGTTTCCCTGCGCCTAAAAGCACTCGGATTCATTCAAAAAGTTGGAAACTGGGTGCCGTACGAATTGAAGCCAAGAGACGTCGAACGGCGATTTTGCATGTCCGAAATGTTACTGCGGCGGTATAAAAATAAATCATTTTTGCATCGTATTGTCACTGGTGATGAGAAATGGATTTATTATGATAATCCTAAACGCAGAAATTCGTATACAAAGCCCGGCGAGCCCGCTCAATCGACGCCGAAACGAAATATTCACGTGAATAAGGTCATGCTCTGCATATGGTGGGATCAAAAGGGTGTCGTATACTACGAACTGCTTCCGAGTGGTGAAACCATCAAAAGACCATTATATCGAACCCAACTAATTCGTTTGAAGCGGGCATTAACATGTGGCATCGGCCACATGTTGCGGTTTCGGTGAAAAACTATTTGGTAAATAGTGGATGGGAAATTCTGCCTCACCCGCCTTACAGTCCAGACTTGGCACCATCTGACTACCACTTGTTTCATTCGATGCAGAACGCTCTTACGGGAATACGCTTCAGCTCAATAGAAGAAATCAAAAATTGGCTCGATACGTTCTTGGGCTCGAAAGACGAGAAATTTTTTTGGTCCGGAATTCATAAATTGCCAGAAAGATGGGGGAAAGTTGTAGCTTCCGATGGACGGTACTTTGAATATAGCATTGTAACTATGTTTTCATAATAAAACTTCAAATTTTGGAAAAAAAACGCTGGAAACTTACTTGTAGACCCAATAAGTATGTTTTATTTGTCCTGAGTTCTGCCTAAACTGACCTGAATATTGTGGTTTTGAGTTAGTGTTGTGTTTATTGTGGTTCTGAGCGTATTGTGTTTTGTGTACCTGGTGAACTTTGTGTGTTTTTTCTATATTTAAATTATATTTATCATGCCCTATGTATTTGTATAAAATTGTTCTTATTGCCGTAAGTGTGTATTTATCATGTAGTTCTGAGGCTAACGATCCTTCAGATATTTCTTTGATTCTTAAGATTAAAGCACTATTGAGACAATTGGATATATCTAAGTCATTTACATTAAAGGCTGCACATTCTGTTATGTTATTAATAATTTCCTGAATCTTATCTAGTAATTGGTTAATTGTAAATACCGTTGTTTATATCTCTTAGGATGCTGCTTTGATCCTTTGTGGGCCTGTAGTGAATTTTTAATTTTTCCTTGCATTCTTCCCATGTTGCCGGTGCTTCGGTCGATAAATAGTTTTTTGCTGCTCCTGTAATCTTCTCGTTGTATATGATGATAAATGCCTGGTGTGCGTCCGCTCCGAATTCTTCTAGGACTTGATCGACTGTTGCAAGAAAGGATGGTTGAGTGCCTGGTTCTCCATTGAATGGCTGGATAAATTTTATCTGCTTCTCCACTAATGTTCTCCAGTTTTGAGGGGCGTTTTGTCTTGTTAAGATGTCTGTCAGTGCTACTAAACACTGTTCTAGAACTGGTAGATTTGCCATCTTACTTTAATTGTTTTGTGTCTTTTTGTGTCTTGGCTTGTTTCTACGTGCAATGTTAAATCTTGATTCACTGTACTACGTTTTCTACCTTATCGACGAGACACTATTTATTGTCACTTTTTATATTTTAACCGATCGCGATAACTTTTGTTCGCGTTTTAACTTTCACTCTTCCCTAATTCTACGGACTAGAGAAGTATCGACTGCGGCAGTTATAATTCGGGTGTGGCCAAATAAATAAAAAAAACACTTTTTGATTTCTTTATTTATCTTTAGCCCATTTTCGGACGTATTCTAAAATATCGTGATTCTTTCCTAAGCCGTACAACTCGCTTATGGAATGCCCTGCCGATCTCTGTGTTTCGTGGTTGTTATAACTTACGAACATTTAAAAACAATGTACATCGGTACCTGTCTTTTCTTCCTCCCTAAATTTCCTTCGCCCGCGCTGTGTACGAACATTTTAAGGGTACAAAATCCCTTTAGCACGAGTTATAATTCGGGTGTGGCCAAATAAACAAAAAAAAAAAACACTTTTTGATTTCTTTATTTTTATTTTTGGTCACCCTTTTGGACCTTACAATTTAATTACAATCGTATTACTGGACGACGATCGATGGCTCTGCTTGGCATTATATAGCCTGATATTGATGACGCTGTTGTATTATGTTGACCCACATTTACAAGTTGGTTGTAGCTTGCCTTCGCTGTGTCATCGTTTAGTGATGGCGTAATTGGGGTAATGCTGGTTATTGCTGGTGTTGCACATATTGCTTGGTGAATGCCCGCTGTATTTAGGTTGTTGTCGAATGACCTACTCCTCGGTGGTTTGGGGGGATTGACCATCGTTGCGGAAGTAGACTTTGCAAGTAAGTGTTTGTCGTGGGGTCAACACGTACTTTGTTGTGTCCGTAAAGATTGTTCTCTTCTTTGTTAATCTGTGTATCTGTAAACACAAAGTTGAACGTAATCAGCCGAAAGTTCTATGTGTAGGCTGCAAGAACTATTTTCATTGCATTTGTGTAAACATTAAACCAGCTGACATCGATTTTTTGCAAAAAACAAACAAAAGTTTCCGCTGCAAAAGCTGCACCGCTGCGCGAAGGGGCTCTCTCCGCTCTCCCCCGCCTATGAGAGAAGAACGGTCATCATCGCTTGCTATGTCTCCACTCACAGCATCTAATGCAGTTCATACCAAAACTCAACAACAACAACACGAGGAAGTTCTCCACAAGCAAGCACAGAAAAAATTTCACACAGCCCCACCATCGTTTTCGCCTATGGACCAACAACAACAAGAGGTATCATTGGAATCTATATATAACGTCCGCCATCTAACATTTTTTTTTTCAACTAGTGCTTATTTCGTGAATGGTAACACTTAGCTCATGTCTGATTTGACAGATAATTAGTTTTATCCTTCCGCTGAACGAATATGGTTGTGTATACGCTTCGCTAAGTGGGCCTGCGATCGACTTACAGAAGATGCCGATTTTGCCAAAAAAATCATCTTTTCAGATGAAGCTCATTTTGATCTTGTCGGGTATGTAAACAAGCAAAATTGTCGCATTTGGGGCACAGAAAACCCGCACGCATACATTGAAAAGCCAATACACCCAAAACGAGTCACTGTTTGGTGCGGATTTTGGTCCAGAGGCATAATTGGGCCATTTTTCTTCGAAAATGAGCAAGGAATGGCCGTTACAGTCAATGGCGATCGTTATCTTGCCATGTTGAACGAATTTTTGTTCACAAAAATTGAAGAGGAGGATATTGGCAACATTTGGTTTCAACAGGACGGCGCTACGTGCCACACAGCCGAAGCTACACTCGATGTTTTGCGCCCTGTTTTTGAAGATCGCATTATCAGCCGCAGAGCTGATGTCGTTTGGCCACCCCGGAGCTGCGATTTGACACCGTTGGACTATTATTTGTGGGGTGCCGTAAAAGATAAGTGTTACGCCGACAAGCCAGAGACAATTGACACTTTAAAGGACAATATTCGTGAAGCCATTGGTGAAATACAGCTGCACACAATCGATAATGTGCTTAAAAATTGGACCGATCGTGTAGGCTACTGCATGGCCAGCCGAGGCAGCCATTTGAATGAAATTATTTTCCATTATTAACCGGAAGGATTGTACTTTCAAATAAAAAAAGAAATTTGAGAAAATATTCAGTGGTTTAAAATTCTTTTCTTTTAAAAATCAGCCTGATTTGATTTTCTTATCAGAAATTTGGATATATGAAGAGGAAAAATCATTTTTTGACTTAGAAGGGTACCAACCAATATTTTGCTGCAATAACAAATATGCATCTGGCGGTGTTGCTGCTTTTATTTCGCTTTGAAGATAACGGTTTCAACTTAAATAGCTGTGACGTTTTAAAAATTAGAATTGTTAATTTAAAGTTGACTTTTTTCTGTTTATATAAATTTAATGAGCCAACCTTGTCTAATAACATGTTTTATGAGGACTTGGAAAATTTATTGTCAGGCGAAACAAATGATACTATCCTTTTGGGTGATGTCAATTTAGACATCTTACATAATTCTAATTTTGTAGATAAATATTTGTTTCTTTTATTTTCTTTTGGATTTGAATCATGCATAAATAGACCTACTCGCTTCTCATCTAGAACTTGTATTGACCATATTACGTTTTTCTAACTCTCGAACAACTCAAATCTATCCGATCACTGTATGACGTGTCTTAGCCTAAAATCTTCTTGTCCTTCTACCGTGAAGCCATTGTTGTCCAATTGTTCCTGTGTTAAAACTGACTTTGTTACTCTTAATAATCTTCTTCGTTTCGAATGTTAGGAATGTGTATATAATGAAAATGATCCTTCTACAGCTTTCTCTAAGTTTAATAAAATACTTAATAACTATGTCTCAAAATGTACAAAAAAAAAAGTTAAAAGTAATGATAAATCGAAAAAACTTAAACCGTGGATATCATGTGAGTTACTTAAGAAAATCAAAGGAAAAAATAAATTGTTCAAAAAAAAGAAGAAACGTCCCAATAACAATAATGTAAATTCTGCTTACAAACAATTATGCAAAGATATTTTAAAAGAAGTTTCTTCGTGCAAAAATAATTACTATATGAACAAATTTCGTGAGGTTAAAGGTGAATCAAGCAAAGAATGGGAACTAATAAGAGGCATATTAAATAAATCTGTTCAGAAAGACCGAATTTATAGTTTGAAAGAAGATAATATTTTTATATCCAACAACAAGATCTTATCAGAAAAATTCAATAGTTTCTTTTCTTCTGTAGGTGCAAAGGTAGTCTCTAATATTTCCGTTTTATGCTGTGATTTTAACTGTTTAGTTGATGAAGTGTCATGTTCTCAAAGTTTCTTCCTTAATCCCATATCGTCATTTGAACTATATAAAACTATATAACTCACAAATAACTGAGAGTTTTTCAAATAACTTTATAAAAAAAATAGCTTTTAATATCTGTGATATTTTATGTTTCATTTTCAATAAAAGCGTTGCATGTAGGGTTTTTCCTGATTGTTTAAAAGTCGCTCAAGTTATTCCTTTGTTCAAGAAAGGAGATAATAACTTAATTAATAATTACAGGCCTATTTCCTTACTTTCAATATTCTCGAAAGTTTTTGAAAAAGCATTAAAGATAAGAATGGTCAAGTTTTTAGAAAAAAATTAATTCTTTAGTGATTGCCAATTTGGGTTTCGATCAGGTCGTTCCACCGAGAGTGCATTATTAAATTTTTGTTCTGATATCTACAACAGCTTCAATAATAAATACCATACTGCTGCACTCTTTGTGGATATAACAAAAACATTCGATACGGTGGATCATACTATACTCTTAGATAAGTTGTTCAAATGTGGTTTTAGGGGTAACAGATCTCAAAGAGTGAAAATTGATGAGGTGTTAAGTTCTCATAGAACTGTATCTTTAGGTGTTCCACAGGATTCCGTGCTGGGTCCATTATTGTTTTTAATCTTTATTAATTCTCTCTTTGGGCAAAACTATCATAGTAAACTTACAGCTTTTGCTGATGATATGGCATGTGCTTTTACTAGTGCTTCTGTTTTGAATCTTTTCTCAGATATCAATCATGATCTTGAAGTTCTTAGTCATTGGTTCAAAATCCACAAAATGGTCATAAGTGACAAAACCAAGATTATGTTTTTTAGTCCTAATGGCAAAAAAGTAGACTATGGATCTTTCTCTTTTCACTGTGGGAACTGCCCTAGATTTAAAAATAGTGCGGCTATTTGCAGCTCAAATAACAATACTCAGACTTTTTTCGATCAACTTTCGTGTTCGAACAAATGTTTTTGTATTGATCAGGTAAGAGAATTTAAGTACCTTGGTGTTACTCTGGACTGGATGATGAATTGGTCTACCCACTCGAATGCACTAAAAAAATATCTTCTGTCAACTACTAGGCAATTCCATTTTTTAAAATCCTGTTGCTCACAGGATCTTCTAAAGAGCATTTATTATGGCTTAATACATTCAAAGTTCGAATATGGCTTAGTTGTTTGGGGTGGCACTCATTACAACAAAATCTTCCCTCTTCTTGTGTCTCAAAAACATGTTATTAGACTTATCTGCTGCAAAAATCGATGATATGGCAGCTTTTCGTTATTTAAAAATCTCAATATTCTACCCTTGAAACATTTATTTTGTTTTAAAGTTTTAAAAATATTTTTTAAGAGATCGGGTTATTCATTAAATAGGATCAATTCTAATTACCGACTTAGAGTAAATGAACAAAATCTTGTGCTAGTTCCTTACCACAATCTGCAAATATTTTTTCAATTTGTTTCTTCAATTGCTCCAAGACTTTTTAATAAATTACTCTATAGCAGACGATGTACTCGAAATGAATCCATTTTCCTCAAGAAAGTCAAATCTTGGCTGTTAGAATTCAATTATAAAGATATTCTTGACCTGCTTCGTGTTTTGTTTTAGTAACATTCTTAATTTACATTTGTGTCATAAAGTTTTTAATGACCCCACTCATTCTTTACCCTTTAATTTTATGACTTTCTGTTGAGAAAATTTGTAGCTGTTCACAGGTAGTAAAAGTTTGCGGGTACAAAATTTCGAACTGGTATAAAGAGTGAAAATCGATAGTGTATGTTACGGCGTTGGAAATTATTGCTTTCGAGTAATCAAGTTTTTTTTGTGATATCATTATAGGACAATCTTTCAATATTGCGAAGTTTTAGTATGGCATCCCTCATGCCTGCTGTGCAGCTCTTTTTTTTCATCATATCACGCTCAAAATATCTCTAAACCCAACAAAAACTAATAATATCCCTTTAATTTCAAATGAATTAGTATGTTTACCAAAAACATTTTCCGTGGACAGCGAAATTCTACAAACAAACCTGTTTTAGTGATACGTTCTCAATTATATAGCCAAGCGCCATGCTTAAAAACCGATTTAAGCTGCTAAAAAATGTGCAATAACATTGATAGTTCCAGTTTAACATGAAAAGAGACACGACTGAATAGATGGCGGTACTTTTAATTTTGGTTGCCATCTGTCTTATTATTGGAGCGATGGTGTTGCCAGTACTTACCATCGTTCTTAATTAGTTCGCCACAACTGTATGTAAGAAACATTTTGAAGCATTTGCATTGACAAAAAGCTGGGACAATGAAGTCAAAACTATGTCAAAACTACTAAGAATTGACATAATAACATTGAGAAACGCTTTGGAGATGGCCACGTACCCGACATATAAAGGGTTTTCCAGTAAGGGCGCTTGAACTTTGACAATCTGCACACATATAGCGGTCATGTTAAAGAAGCTACAGCTGTCCAATTTGAAGGTTATAGTAATGAACCATCATGGAATTTAAATAATTAGGTAAATCATCATGAAAAATTACAGTGTTGAGCAACAGGAGCAAATTATTAAACCATACTATCAAAATAAGTGCTCAGTTCGAGCTACGTTCCATGAGCTGCGTGAATTTTATGGTGCAGACAATCGGCGTCTTGAGTCGACTATTCGTCGCTTGGTGTACACATTTGGATCAACTGCTTCAATAAATATTCAAATAACAACCATACGTCTCTCAGCATAACCCGGTGTAACCATTTCCTTATCGGACGTAAGAACTTTGCCTTTCGCAGACCCCAATTGGGCGAATTTTGCGTCGGGCCTTGAGCCTGTACTCGTACAATACTCAATTGAACCAGGAACTGAAAACATACGATCATCGGCAGCGTCGAGCTTTCGCTGACTGGGCTGTGGAGCAGTTGGAAGTGGAATCCGATTTCGTACTCAAAATCATCTTCAGCAGCCTGAAGGCCTCCTATTTTTGGATGAATGGCAATGTCAACGAGCAAAACTGTCGCATTTGGAGAGATAACATGAGACCTATCAGTTGCAAATGCATCCAGAAAAAGTCAATGTTTGGCATGAGTTTTGATCTGACGGAATCTTTGGCCCGTACTTCTTTCAAAATGACGCAAGGTAGGTAGGTAGGTAAGATTTGTTGTTGAAAATGGGCCTATTGGCCCCATTGTGATGCTACGAGGATCTACGATCCTCTTACTAATGGAACAAGTTTGGGCTTACGATGAAGCTTAAGAGACTGTTTACGTCCATATTTTGTAGTTATTGTGGAAGAAAGCTTCTAGGTGAAATTTTCTTCTCTGGGAGAGAGCTGAACATATACCTACTCTGTGGTTGAGGATTGTCTCCTTTTCGTTCTCGTCCATGCAGCTTCTACAGAAATCGTTTCTAAGGGTACCAAGCCCTCTTGAATGCTTGCCTATAAGGCAGTCTCCAGTTATAACACCTATGATGGCGCTGAGATGATTCCTATTTAGAACGATCTAAGAGTCAGATTCGGATCTAGTTTTGGCCAGATCTGTTTAATTGCTAGACATGTTCGCCCATCAGTCCACCTAGTGTCTGTTCTTTTATTGGCATACAGCTTTAATATTAATTTGCACGTAGCGATTGGTATACCTATGCTACCGTTTTCCAGTAGAATAGGTAGAGTGGAATGGAAGTGGAAGTCTTTGTCAAATCAAAGTTCAGGTATGATGTAATCAATGTTCTCTGTGAGGATTCCTAATGTATTAAGAATGTTAGCATGGCCAAATGCATTATTTGTCCACTGTGTAGTCTCTTTAAGACGAATAGCTGCAGTCCAGCTACTTGCCTGCTGAAAATATCGAGGGTTGTCAAATGAAACAGAACTTCTAATGCCGCAGAGCGAGTAGACCGTAAGGCTCCGCTTATGCATAGACATACTGTTCTGTGGACTCTGCTTAGTTTACTGCAGTTGACTGCATTGTCTAAGGCCATCGACCAGACGACAACCGAGTAAGTGAGTATCGGTATTATCACCGATATGTACAGCCAGTGAGTTATGCGAGGTTGAAGGCCCCATTTATTCCGAATGGCTTTTTTGCAAGAGAATAAAGGTACTGTAGCTTTCTTGACTCTTTCTTGAATGTTAGGTTTCCAGTTTAGTTTCCTGTCAAAAATGAGACCCAAATATTTTACTGTACCGGAAATGACTAAACTGGTACCGTTTATTGAGGGAGGGTCTATATTGAAATTTTGTATTTCCTGGAAAAGAGGACAAGATCAGTTTTATAGGGTTTTACTTCGAATCCACAGCGATCTGCCCAACGGGTTAATCTGTTGAGATTTAGTTGAAGGAGCTCTTTAATTGTATTAAAATGCTTACCGGAGACCGCTATAGCAACGTCATCCACATAGGCAATCGCCCTGCTACCACCCGCTTCCAGGTATATCATCAATTCACTAACCACTACGTTCCCGAGAAGGGGAGAGAGGACACCGCCTTGCGACGTACCTCTGCTGACACATCTTTTAGCAGAAGCCTCAGCCAATTTGGAGTTGATTATCCTGCTGTTTAGAATAAGACTCCCCAAGTGAGTCGCAGAGTTGACAGCGCAGTCGTGATTGCGGATGCGTTGACGCTGTTAAAGGCACGCTCTATGTCCAGGAAAGTAACCATTGTGCACTCTCTATATTGCTAGTGGCTAGTTAGTGAATGTACAGCCATTTCCACCGATTTTCCTTTACAGTAGGCATGTTGTTCCGTTGACAGAAGTCTTGGATCAATTTTTGCTCGTATATGGATATCAATCAGTCGCTCTAGAGTTTTCAGAAGGAAAGATGATAAAATTATAGGTCTGAGGTCCTTTGAGACAGCATAAGAACATTTTCCGGCTTTGGGAGTGAAAACTACATCGACTTCTCTCCATGACAGTGGAATGTGGATCAGTTCTTTAAAGTCAAAGTTAACAATGCCATTAATGATATCGAGCCCAATTTATGCGGTCGAGTCATTGAAAATTGGACTCCTCGGATATGCGCCAAAAAAAAGGGTAAAAACGTATTTATCAAGAGATTTGCCAACAAGTAGCTACAATCATGACCAGAAAAAATAAAATTACCCTTGCAGAAGCCCTTGTCTCTGCCCTGGAAAAGTAAGCAGCCAATCAGATTTCCAAGAATATCAGGAAACCGGTGAATCATTCAGAAACTAGCAGGAACATAAGTTGAGGACAGGAGTTGACCTCAGGAACAAAAAATCGTTGCAGAATGGTATAGCAAAGGTTTCTTTTCCTGGGATATGTAGTCCCCGGTAAGTAAAAGTAGATTAGAGCTTGAACAAAGGATTTACAAATGAAGAATTCAAATCAATCATACTGTGTATAGTGCTTAGATAGTAATTCCTTGAAGACTAAGCCCATATTTTAATACAGTGTAATCTAATAAGAATTATATGCTAAATGAATTTATAAAGGACATCCCGAGAACAAAAGCTCAACAAAGCAAAAATCGTATGCTCCGCAGTCGGAATCTGAGATAATGTTTTAGAGATTATTGGGAAAGGAATGGACAAACAAATTTGAATGATGTGAGTTAATACAGTGACGATAGCATATGGTACTTCCGGGTAATAGGATTCACGGTTTTAAATCTTTGTTGAAGGCTTCTTGAACTAGATAGAATATTTTTTATTCAAATTAACACATCTTCATTTCAACTTTAGCATTAAAGAAGCGATTCTATTTCCGCTCAACCCCGTTGATCTCTTAGACGCCAGCAGCCGGGTAAGTCGAATCTGCAATTCTCTGATTTTGTAGTAGTACCTACTATAATTTCTGAAGTCTTACGGTTGTCAACTGATTTGATCAGTTTGCGACTTGGAATCGGTACTATATAGCGAGCCCTGCTAGATATGTACTATGGCCGCTGCTGTTGGAGATGCGAGAAGAGCGCTGGAGAGAATTCAATAAGCGATGCTTATCTAGACGGGATGTTCCAAAGTTTTAAAAGCTATAAATCCCCAAACGATTCCGCAGAGATAATCAGAAAAACAAAAAGACTGTTAAACGTAGCGGCAAACACTTCACTGAAAAGTAGCACAACCCAATAAACATGTATGCTGATAGCCAACATTTTCATTCGCTCCCGACCAATATGAAGTGATAGTGTGTGCGGATTATACCACCTTGATCAAAAAATTAAAAATACAAGTTTATTCATCTAAATCTATATTGTCCCCTTCAAGTAATCCCCATCGACTGCAACACACTCTTACGCCAGCGCTTGATCCAATCCTCGAAACATTTTTTAAATTCGGTTTTCGGTATGTCCATTAGTGCTTCCTGTGATTTTTCCATTACTTCCTGTCGGCTGCTGAAACGCGTTCCCCGTAGTGCTTTTTTTAACTCGATTGAACAGAAAGAAGTCACAGGGAGCCAAATCAGGTGAATTCGGTGGCTGTTGGATGGTACTCGTATTTATTGCATTTTTCGTCAAAAAATTACGAACAATGATGGCACTGTGCGACGGTACGTTATCATGGTGCAAAATCCACGAGTTTTCTGCCCACAATTCTGGTCTCTTTCGGCGAATTGCTTCACACAAACGTCTCATAACGCCCAAATAATACGAGTACTCTTTGTTTACTGTCTGGCCTCCAGGCAAAAATTCATGATGCACTACACCGTTGTAATCCATGAAAACCGTGAGCATTGCCTTCTTTTTTGACTGAAAACGACGTGGTTTTTTTGGTCTCGGCTCATTTGGTGAACGCCATTCACTTGCCTGATGTGTGGATTGCGTGTCGTACTCATAAACCCACGTGTCGTCTTCAGTAATTATCCTTTTGATGAATGTGGGATCGGATTCAGCCTCGCAAATCATCTGTTTTGCTACGTCAACACGGTCTCTTTTTTGCATGGAATTGAGGTCTTTTAGCACCAACTTTGCTACTACACGACGGAAACCCAAATCATTAACCAAAATGTTAATGTTTTCGATGTCGATGGTCTGCCACTGCGTTCATCATCTTCGATTGACTCACGACGACTTTTGAACCGCTCGTGGTAAACTGGTAAACGACAGTTTTCTTGAGAGAATCGTTGCCGAAACACTTTTCCAATATTTCCAACGTTCGCGCACCATTAAACCCGTTTTTTACGCAAAATTTAATACAAGTTCGTTGTTGCAAATTTAAATTCATTTCTAAAATTGTAAAAAATCGCCAACACACACATGGCTACGTAACTTTTGCAAATGTCAAGTAATTACGCTAAGATTTAGAGGGAATATCAACAACAGATTTACCAACTTAAAAAAAAAAAAGAACTCAAATCGGAACAATTGGAGCGCCACACGGTGGTGTGGTGCGGGACTTTTTGATCAAGATGGTATGTTGATTGGAAGTAGCAGGAGCTGAACATCAGCTTTGTATTCCTGATAAGCCGAGACAACTACATACTGTGTAAATGGTAGGATGCACTCGTAATCACCATCATCGATTCATACCAATCCGGGTTAAAACTGGGATAGTCTGCTCCTACCTTGATATTTACGTTTTAATTCTGATCATACGCTTTCAACAGTGAGACCCGCATTGAAACGAAGATGTCGCTTTAAGTATACGAAGTCCAGGGGACAAACAGAACAAAACAGCACGTTAAGTAAAGAAAAAATCTGTTTTAGATTAAGGTGGCATACGTTTCACAACTATATTCATAACTGACAAAAACCATGCTCTGTAACAGTTTTATAAAAGCGTAGATATCAACATTGACTACTTGACTTCTATTCCATTCTTAGACTCTAGACTTATCAAATACCAATTACTTAAAATTTTCATAAGCCAACCACTTAAAAAAAAAAAAGAATAAGTACGAGTAATCTTGTTAGATTTAATTGAATTATTTCAATTTTCACCGAAGGCAAGTAGCAAGTTCTAAGCAAAATTTCCCATTTGTTATTTATAACTGCATTCTGCATGAAAACCAATTCTAAACGAATTTATTTATTTTGCTACTCGCGAACCATCAAATTTCAATTAAAATCTCAAAATTGCTAGAGAAAAACAAATAATTTTCTAATTAGTTTGCCTTTTCGAATGCAATTGTATCCGTAAAGTGGCTAACGAAATAGGAGTATGTTTGTACGTTGGCCGTTAGCAACAACCACAACCCTCTCGTCCTTTTCGAATATTTTCAAATATTTTGTACATCAATCAAAGTTAGCCAACATGAATAGTTGTATGCTTTTCATTTGGATTCTCGGGTAGGTGTACTCGTATACCTACTACGATATGAGGTGCACCTCGAAGTGGTTCCATTCCGAATAAATGCCCGTTGCTAAACATCAAACATTTATTAGAGATATTTGTGAATGGATTAGCGGTGTTGAATTCTAGCCAGAAATTAGTTTAGCTAAAGTGCTTAACAATATGTGTGCACCTCATCATCACCAAGCACTCTGGCAAAGTTTGCCTTATTAGAATTGTAGTTCTTCTCTCTAACTGAATGGCAATACAATTTTAATTGCAAAATGCATAAATGAAAACTATTATTAATTCATTGTGCGATCATTTGGATTAGATTCGTAACCAATGGCAGATGGTTTCGAATAAAGCGCTCTCTTCGTTTCGTTGTCGGTTCAGCTTATGTGAATTTTTGTTTAAAAACTCATCTGCGTACCACAGCCATCACCGACTAAACATGTTTTTACTAATAATAATTGTAATCATGTAGGTGTGCGAGGTTGCATACGAATGTGTTTGGAATCGAAGCGATCCCAATTTTCATTTCCAATTCACATAAAAACGAGGAATTCTGCAGTCGAATAAAGGCGCACATGGCATTGAATGTGATCGACAAATGTCATACATACTCGTACGTCTAGTGTGACGTTAACGGCTTAGGTAGCTTCTTAATTTGATTTGATAGATTTAAGATAAATATTTAACACTATACTGCACTTGTTCACTTACAAATCAATGGAGAAGTAGGGTATGGTCATTAGAAAAAGTCCTCACACTACAGAATTTGAATAAACGTCTCATTATGATTCATATGAAGGCTAAATACTGGCCCACACCACTCTTGGAAAAAAAGATATGAGCAACACTCTGAGCACTTGATTTTAAAATAAAGCTAAAAACTGAGGGCATTTTTATAGCAAAAACAGAGAGAACATTTTTCAGTTCCTATCAAATATCCTTTTGTTGCCTGAACCGCAGACAAGGTTTAGTTAATTTAGCCTTCTCATCTTAAACTCAGCTTACCGGCCAATACAGGTGCAGCCATATATATTCACAATATGCGAGTAGTTCATTTGGATGAAGATTGCATTTGGCTCCACTTGGAAGACGGATGCAAATCGTACATTGGTTTTTGAACCATCCATTAAGATTCGATTACATTCCTTTCCTGGCTCAGATTCTGGCCGTATGTACTGCGATCGATCTATTGCGCCCCTTTCTCCCATTATTTGTTTAATATTTCCTGGAATTGGATCAGGCCTTCCTGTGAGATCACCTTCAGATCTTTTACATGGTGAATTTATTTAGACATGTTGCTCGCCTACGTGCCAATACCAGGCAGTTGGTGATTAATGTTCCATAGACTCCTCAGTTTCACATACTCGTATGCTAATGAAGATGATTCCCAAACTCAGTCGTTCACAGAGCACCGTTGGGACATGTTTCGGCATTCTTATCGTTTTTGTTTTTTTTTTTTCTAATTTGCGCGCGCTCAAGGTATTTAAGGAAACTTAAAATGTTTGCGGGATGATTGTAATTGAGGTACCGGTGAACGTTGGTTTTAAATGTTTGAATGTTATAATCACTAGGAAATAAGGAGCTAGGCAGGGCATTCCATAAGCGAGTTGTACGGCTTAAGAACGAATTACGATATTTTAGAGTACGTGCGAAAATGGGTTTGAGGGTATACCGATGAGAATTTATAGCAAGACGGGTGTTACGGTTGAAAGTTTGAACCGGCGGAATGCTACTGGCGTGCTCAATGGAGCACTGGTTGTGGAAATAGCGATAAAAAAATGTGAGGCATTGTCGGTGTTCGAGGGTTTCAATTGATTGAGTGATATTGGTATCATCTATGAGTTTTATCGCACGGTTTTGAACCTATCTAGCAGGTGCAGAGATGTTTTAGGAGCACCTGACAAGATGTCAGCATTGTACTCTAATTTTGGGCGGATGAATATTTCTTACATCGCTTGAGGAAACCTAGATCGCAGCATTTTTGACGACATCGAATGTGTGGTCATTCCAACGTAAGTTGTCACTGACATTCATACCGATAATGGAAAGGTTATTGGTTTCGACGATGCAAGTGCCAATCATGGATAATGGCTGGGTGTTTGAATTTCGCTTTAATGACAGCAGAGAGCATTGAGTTTTGGAAGCATTAAATTCCACTCGGTTGATAGTTCCCCAATTGGTTATGCTGTTAATATCGGATTTGAATGAGCTTAACAGACGCGGGCGTTCCCGTTCTACAGTCGAAGAGCGGGGGCGTGAGTTCAGAAACGAATATGAAAAGCAGAAAGTACTGTCGTCAGCGAAGGAATATATTGGATTAGAAGTAGCAGACAAGAGATCATTAATGAAAATTAAAAAAAGTGTCGGAGACAGAATGGAGCCCTGGGGCACACCAGCATTTATTTTGTGAATATTACACTTGAAGTCGTCCAAGACAACTTGGATTGAACGTTCCGAAAGATATTTTTTAATCCATTGAAGAAGGGAGTCATCGATCTCAGAAGCACGCATTTTCGACAAACTCTGCCAAGTGCCTTAGAAATATCAAGTGGACCTGTTGCTACGAAAACCGTAGTGTCGTTCATTGAGAAATTTTCGTGTTTCGAGATATTTCATGAGCTGATGGTTTATCAACGTTTCCATGACCTTGGAGAGAAGGGACTTAAGTGCAATGGGTCTGTAGGAGGAGAGAGTAGAAGATTCGCCTTTTTTAGGGACGGGCTGGACAAATGCTGTTTTCCATCTGCTCGGCAAGAGTCCTAAAAAGTAGGATTGATGAAAAAGCTTACGCAGTGGTTTTGCCGGCGTGGAAGAACACATCTTCAGAAGAAGGGGAGATATACCATCTGGACCAGTGGACTTATGTATATTGAGATCTTTAAGTACTCTTGCTACTACACAAGTGTGAAAGTGGATTCGTCCCATTGTAAATTCAACGCACTCAAATGTAGGCGGGGAGAATGCACAATCTGGGAGTGTTGAGCTGACCGCAAAGTGTGCAGCAAGCAAGTTGACCTTATCCAAAGACCTGACAGCTGGAATGTCATTGTAAATGAGCGTTGGGATGCAGGATGAGGCAGAATTTCCAATATTTTTGACGAACGACCAAAAATGTTTACTACCTTTGGGACATTGTAGTATTTTTTGCCTCAGTTTTTGGTCGTATTGGAATTTTACACGTTTAAGAAAGACGATGCAGTCATTCCTTGTTCGTTTAAACTTTTTTCGGTTTTCCTCTGTTGGGTTGGTCTTGAAGGACTAAGTTTCTTGTGCAGTTCAGCTTACAAGAACAATCGCGCCCTGTATTTAACCTAGGCTCTATAAGTCTTTGAGACGTAACGCTTTTGTGTGGCTCCCCACGTAAACGATGCATTTTTTGCACTTCCTTTGCATACAAATGTATGTTTCTTACCACCCTCTTTTTTTTTCTAGGAGATTCTACTTTCCTGTTTCTCGAATCCGAGTCGCTTGACATTTTCTCGTCCAAAATATACTGACCAAACACTTTTGCCTACAAAATTACCGTTACAAAAAATTAACACAACCGAGCAGACTACTTTTACCTAAACTAACCTCTTACTCATACGAATTTCAAAGATTGACACCTTTCAAATAACCTGTACTCGCTGAGCGCATAAATAAAACTGAGTATATCGAGCAATTGAAGAGTGATGTAAAAAAAATACAATTAATCAGGAAGAAGGAAATTAGTCCGGGATTTATTTCCTTTTTCAAACTAGTGCTTTTGAAAATCACAAATATTTCTGTTATGAAAATGGTTTTTGTTTTTTTCTTCGACCCAACAGATGCGTCTACGTGTAGAGATGACATTTGCATCAAAATGTCCTTTTTGCAAATTTTGGGACATATTACCTTCTTCCAACTGGTGATTCAATTGTTCTTTTCAAATTGCTGGGTTTTAAAACCATTGTGCATATGCAAGTACATATGTACGAGTATACGTTAATACAAAACTCTTACATATTGTTTTTCTATATAAAAAAAAAAAACACAAAAATTTTCCAATAACTGGTATGTATAGGTAGGTACAAACGAAATCCAGTGTCCCCTTTTTGCAACAGGCAAACATTTCTTCCTTCTATTCAAACGTAGTTATCTAAAGGCAAAACAAAATGGATGAATGACTCCATTTTGTAGTTAAAAATCATAATTCGTCAATGGGTGTGGGTTGCATTTACATGCACAGAACACCAGTGTACTCGATAATAATGTTCCTTCGGGGGGTGACTGAAAGCGCCCCTTTTTGCCATGGGATACTGATTTATTCCTTCGTTATTCTCGTTTTTCCAAAATACCAACCGACAGGCAACAAAAGTAAGCTTGAAGAGGATGGAAATTTTTACATTGTAATTTTGAAAAGAAACGCATGCGTTAATAATATTTTTTCCCTCTCGTCCATTCTCTTATACATTTGTGTATTTTCCGCCCTTTTGTTCCATAATCAAATTATTATGTACCTATTGCTGAAAGTTTATAGAATACTCGTACGAGTATGTATGTATTATGGATACATGGCTTTGACGGGGGTTGGATATGATAATTTTGTGGCTTATGTGGTTATTGTGGAATATTTGAACAATAGAGAAGAAGAAATTAAATTAAGAACCCAATTGAAAGGATACAACTTATTTGAATGATGTATGTTTGTGTAGGAGGGATAAGATGGATTGCGTTACTTCATGGGTCACAGGTGTCTAATGAATTGATAAATAGAAGTGAAAGACGGCTTATTTACATTTATCGTCAATTTGTATATAAAACATTAGAAAGGGGATAAAATAAGAATAGATACAGCAGATGCATTTGACCAATGTACCTATTTGTAGTTATTTTTTCTCTAGTTTAATATTTCCAAAGTCGTTTTTTAAATTTTGCTTCCACTTTTGTAGAGGAAAGCTCAGGGCTGATCGATAATTCTACTCCATTTCCAGCTATTCTTTATCTATTTTCTCCAGTCTCAAGGTTCTGGAAACTGAAGTCATCCACTGCTTCGTATAGATACCATCTGGGGTTGAGTTATGATCTTCTCTCGTGTTTCTGCCATCTGAGTCGCCATTCTTGTAATCATGAAAGAATTGAACAAAGCTGGTAA
The DNA here is from genome assembly GCA_963966105.1 of Volucella zonaria. Classification (NCBI taxonomy): domain Eukaryota; kingdom Metazoa; phylum Arthropoda; class Insecta; order Diptera; family Syrphidae; genus Volucella; species Volucella zonaria. The sequence continues at coordinate 85,788,615 of OZ014530.1, read as the reverse complement.
TCATTTCATTTAATCCTCCATCCTCTACTACAGAAAAAAAGTCCGTGGGTGACCGTTTTCCCAATATCCTTTGTGATGCATTATTACAGTTCAGTGTCTGAATATCGGAAGTACTAATGTCATGTTTATTTGCAGTTTGGCATTTAAGCTAAAGTGATTATGAGCAATTGCCTCGTCTCTTCATATATTGTTGTCACTGTGATCTTAAGTATATATATTATTTCCCGCACCACCTTCACATTTAGCTGAACAAATCTGATGTTATGACCAATACCGCCAACACCCTGGACGTGTTTTTAACTTCTCACCCTGATAAGTACTCCGTTGATGTGCTCTCCCCTCTAGGCTCGTCGGACCATTGTATCATGTCAGCTAATTTTTCGTACACCGACCACACAGTTAGAGAAAAGATTCCTAAAGGAACCGTATGGCAATACGAGAAATCCAATTGGAGCGGACTTAACAACTTCTTAAGGAATTTTAACTGGTCGTTATGTTTTCTCGACAACGGCGTGGATGCCGGTGCTAATATGATCACAGACACCATTCTCTTTGGAATGAGAAGCTTTATCCCTCATCGGATGAAGAGTATCAAATCAAAAGAAAAGGCATGGTACAACTCGAGCTGTAAAGAGGCTGTCAGGGTTAGAGAAATGCTTTTTCGGTCCTACAAGACCAACCCGACAGAGGAAAACCGAAAAAAGTTCAAACGAGCCAGAAATGACTGCAACGTCTTTCTCAAGCGTGTGAGATTCCAATACGACCAAAAATTGAGGCAAAAAATACTGCAATGTCCCAAAGGCAGTACAAATTGTTGGTCGTTCGTCAAAAACATTAGGAATTCTGCCTCATCCTCCATCCCAAAGCTCATTTAAAACGACATTCCAGCTGTCAGGTCTTTAGATAAGGCCAATCTGTTTGTCGCACACTTTGCGGCCAGCTCAACACTCCCAGATTGTGCTTTGTCTCCGCCTACACTTGAATGCGTCGAATCTTCAATGAGACAAATTCACTTTCGCACTCGTGTAGCAGCAAGAATACTTAAAGATCTCAACATGCATAAATCCGCTGGTCCAGATGGTATATCTCCTCTTCTTCAGAAGAAGTGTTCTTCCACGCTGGCAAAACCACTGCGTAAGCTTTTTCATCAATCATACCCTTTAGGACTTTTTCCGAGCAGATGGAAAACAGCATTTGTCCCTAAAAAAAGGCGAATCTTCTTCTCTCTCCTCCTACAGACCCATTGCATTTACGTCCCTTCTCTCCAAGGTCATGGAAACGCTGGTAAACCGTCAGCTAATGAAATATCTCGAATCACGAAAACTTCTCAATGACCGACACTATGGTTTTCGTAGCAACAGATCCACTGATGATTTGATGGCATGTCTCACCGAAAAGTGGAAGCAAAGCGTACATCAATCTGCCGAAAGCAAGATAGTTGCACTTGATATTTCTAAGGCATTTGACAGAGTTTGGCATCAGGCTCTTTTGTCGAAAATGCGTGCTTTTGGGATCGATGACTCCCTTCTTCAATGGATTAAAAAATACCTTTCGGAACGTTCAATTCAAGTTGTCTTGGACGGTTTCAAGTCTAATATTCACAAAATAATACTGGTGTGCCCCGCCCCAGGGCTCCATTCTGTCTCCGAAACTTTTTTTAATTTTAATTAATGATCTCTTGTCTGCTACTTCTAATCCAATATATTCCTTTGCTTTTCATATTCGTTCCCGGACTCACGACCCTGCTCTTCGGCTGTAGAACGGGAACGGCAATGTAAGTTAAGGTCATTAAATTCCGATATTAACACCGAGTGGAATTTAATGCTTCCAAAACTCAATGCTGTCTGCTGTCATTAAAGCGAAATTCAAACACTCAGCCATTATCCGTGAATGGCACTTGCATCGTCGAAACCGATAAACTTTCCATTCTCGGTATGTGTGTCAGTGACAATTTACATTGGAATGACCACATATTCGATGTCGCCAAAAATACTGCGAAATGTCTACGTTTCCTCAAGCGATGTAAGGAATATTTTACCCCTTCTGATCTGGCCACAATATACAATATAAGGCATTCATCCGCCCGAAATTGCAGTACAATGTCCACATCTGGTCGGGTGCGCCCATAACATAGGATCCAAAACCGTGCGATAAATTTCATAGGTAATACTAATATCACTCAAACAATGTACACCCTCGAACACTGACATAATATCTCCTGTCTCACATTGTTTTATCGCTATTTCTACCACCAGTGCTCCGTTGAGCACGCCCATTCCGCCCATTCAAACTTTCAACCGTAATACCCTCAAGCCCATTTTCGGACGTACTCTAAAATATCGTGATTCTTTCCTAAGCCGTACTACTTGCTTATGGAACGCCCTGCGTTCTGGTCGTTATAACTTACAAACATTTAAAAACAACGTACATCGTTGCTGTGCGGCGTGTACAAACATTTGACGAGTACAAAAACCCCTTGAGCGTGCGCTGATTATAAAAAAAAAAACTTACTTCAAATATGTTTGTTTTTTTCACATTCAATGCAAAGACCAGTACTTCCTGTAGTCTCTACAGAAGCCTCCTTTGGTCATTGTGCTGTAGATTTCAAGAGATTAGGCCGATATCGTCAGAAACACCGAATGTTATGAATATTTGTTGATTAAATGCCAGTTCTTCTGGTGACTAATTGCAGAATTCTGTTTTTCTAAACATACACATATGTGCGTATGTACTCGCGTAGTGAATAGATCCCACGACAGTGCTCTCTTTGCTCTATTTTACTTTACTCATTCGCCACCTTAACTTGGGAGTATGTGCTGGGAGCAGTATACCATCAGATCATTTACTTGTGTCATTTTCTAGGTGTTTCATCTGTTGAGTGCAGTACGATTTCGATTGGCAATGACCGACCGTCTTAATTCTATTGATGCCATACCTATGCTTACATATTTCTCGTAATTTTGCTTATTCTACTTCCTATCCACGATATCGGGCAACCGAACTTCACTTAAAAAACTTAAAAGCGCGAGTGTAGAAAAAATAAATGCTCTGCCGGATATGGATAACCTTCAGAAGATGCAAGTCTGGCGGATGAATTCGAGCTAAAGCCAACAGACAGCATGGCAATGGCAGATACCTTATATGAAGTATTTCAATGAATTTCCCACTGAGGTCAATAGAGATTTTACAGGACCCTGTCTAGTCCTAAATAAATATAGTGACGGATGAACCTTGAATGGGTCAATGGGAGGACTAATAATCCCATAGCGGGTTACTGACTCCGGAATATCCTTCGTCCAAATTGGAAATTATGCTCAGGTTAAGTGGTCGGTGAAAATCTGTTGCGAAACAATCATGAGCTTCGGATACGAAAACATTCAGTATTGACGACACTGCAAAGCGAAATAAAGGACAACGATATTCGAAACTGCACACTGAACTTTCGGCTTCTATTTATTCGACTTAATACAGGTTAAGATGGAGACTTACAAGGATGGTGTAAGAGATCTCGTTTAAGGAGAAAAGTACTGCGCTTGAAATGAGTTTGAGCTTACCTTCCGTAGCATACTATAGTACACGCTTATGATTTTAACGCCAGGAAAAACTCCTGAACGAGTTGGTAAATGCCAAGCGCAACCCAAAATCCGCTTTCATTTAAATTGTCTTATAGAAAAGCCTACAATTCTACCAACCTGACCAAAAAAATATAAAGATAGCAGTAACTCCAATGGAACTAAGTATTTGGGTATCATGCTGGACATTGAAGTCTCATATTGAATTGGCATATTGAAGTCTCCAAGGCGCTGTCGGCCTTCCGGTAGTGTGAAAGAGCTTTCTACAAGACATGAACTTTGACACCGAGGAGGGTCCTCTGGATCTACACTGCTATGATATGGCCATACGTAAAGAGATGACGACACCGCCGGGCACTACTTCTGTGAGTGCCCGGCTTACAACCTCAGGCTGCAGGTACTCGGCGCAGATGTGATGGGTGCTGGTACTGTAAGCACTTTATCTATGAAGCGCTCACTCATGTGCTACTGGCACTATTTTTAAAATATTTTTGCAACTACTTGCTCAAACTTATAACATTGACATCATTCACAAGACGCAGTGAGCTGTCACCAGTGCATTTGCAAGAAGGAAAAAAGCAGAAGCCGCAATCGGAGAAAATGTCAAAATAGGCAAATATAACTTATAAATAGTTATATAAGAACATTGCCTCGGCTCCGCTATTAACTTTGGGCGAAGAGTTTTCAACGTCGAGAAAGTAGAGGTAGCCCTCAACTTAGGTGATGCACAAGACTGCAAAGGGGCGTAAACAAACTGGAAGCGCGTAGTTGTGAGCGGTTGAACAAAAACCGCACTAACTGAAGAAGCTTATTAGTTGATGCCCAGATCAAACCAGAATTATGGGACCATTAGGGTAGAGATCAGAATATACCCCATAAGAGGCGACTAAAATCCGCCCTCTGTAGACGGCATATAGAGTATACAAACCATACAATGGGCAAAACAAAAGTATATATTACCAAAGGGGGTAGACAAGCTTTGCTGGAAAATTCACCTTCATTCGCCCTAGATCTCAAATAACTACTTGCGAAATACAAAGTCCGTCGACACCGAAAATATCAGCGCACGAGCAACGGACTTAAGCGAAAACCAAAGGCTTCAGTGAGGAAAATAGAAATGCTCGGCGAAGAATTTAAGAGAAGGCTGGAAAGACTAAAAGTCAAAGATGAAACTAATAAGGGTGTAACCGAAACTCGAAAAGTGTTTGCAGTAAGTTGTTGTCAGGCAAAACAACATATGAAACGGACGAAGAGGACATAAGTCGTGAAATGGGCTGGATACTACAGAAATGACCAGACAAGAAACGGAAAGCCGGTTCCTCACCTAAAAGCACCACTAAACACGACACAAAGGGAAATAAGAAAAGAAAACGAAACAAATACTCATTCCGAAGAAAACCGAAATCCCAAGCAACGACCACCACCACCAATCAATGTGATCTAGATTGCGGATTACAACAAACTTCAAAACATCTTGAAGACGTTATTGCAATTTGATTATAGCATTATATCGCGTAGCAACTATGTATGGAAATTCAATGTCAATGACGGTGACAGTTATCGCTTACTGTCTCGAAAGTTGAGTAGCGAGAAAAATCAACAATACACTTACGAGAACAAGTCGAAAAAGCCAAAACGGGTCATAGGTAGGAGGTGGCTCCATTCGTCGTGCAAAAAAGAAGACATCGTCAGTGACCTGAAAAATAGGCATTTTAAAACTGTTGATGCCGTAAACATAGAAAAGCGAGGGAAACAAAAATCGGAAGGGAAGGAAATTACTGTAAAACGCAGCCGTCGTCTTTTCATGCTTACCTCCGATAAGTCCGGGAATCTTCAACAAATTTTGAAATAGCAACATGATTATCAAAATCGAACCTCTTCGTAAGAACATAATACTAATCCCTCAGTGCAAACGCTGTCAAGTATTCAATCACACGCAAACGTATTGCCAAAAACAGCTACGTTGTGTGAAATGCGCAGGAAATCACCTCTTCAAAGACTATGATGTAAGCAAGCAAATCTTTGCAACATGTATTAATTGCAAAAGGCATACACCCAGGTAATTATCGAGGTTGTGAGGTAGCTAGTTGCCAAAGGGCGAGATAAATTCCAGAAGCAGCAAAATGAACACTCAAAAGTGGAAAGTAGGGAAAAGCCATCGGGTTCCGGACGCAAAAATATAAAAGAAAACGTGGTGGAAAAAAAGACGGCGGTTACCGACAATTCGGCGAACCCTGCTTCCCATGTTTTCTATGAGAAACTAGTAAAACAAAATAAATAAACTTATTTTTGAGGAGTTAGCTAAGATCGAAAATAACTCCTACAATAAGTGAACTAAGTTGAGGAAAGCCTGGCGGATAGAGCGCAATGATATCAAATTTGTTCATGTAAATTTTGCATACAGTAAAATGAGTCAGTTGCACATTCTCATAAACTCGGTCTGCATTCCATTTGCAAACGAGGCTAAATTTACAAACACAAAATTCAACTAACTAAACGGACATAAAAATTTTGAACGGACCAAACCTTTGGACCTAGCGCGATAATATAAAACCGCGTTAAAAAGCGAAACATTCAATGGAAAGCCACCTGCCAAATGAGTCTAACATATCTAACTGATTTATAAATCCAAACTTAGTTGCGGTAACATAAACATTCCAAATTTTAGTGAGTTAGAATCTCTCACTCCTATGAGCACACGCTTGGGATCCTATATCGTGTCTAATGGAAGATTTTCACTTGCCCGCGCCGGAAAAAATAAAAATTTATATAAAGGGTGTTTTCTTTAGAGGTTTAGTTTTTAAACTGCCAACACTCTTTCTACAGATTATGAATTTGACAGTTAAAAGTTGATTTGTGGTTAGTATGTTTTGCCATTTTACGATGAACAGACTAACATCAGAACAACGCGTGCAAGTTGTACAAAATTATTTTGAAAACCATGGTTCGGTTCGCCAAACTTATCGTGCTTTACGTCCATTTTACGGTGGACATAATCGTCCATCTGATCAAGTTGTTCGGAACACAAAGAATCGTTTTCACACCACTTACATTCTAGTGGATAATACGCATCCCCAAAGATGACAAACAGTGTGAACAGAAGAAGTTATTGCCGTTGCGCAATGTTGAGGGGAATCCGAATGAGTCGATTCGTCATCGTGCACAGCGATTGTAGCTATGCCCATCCACTTTGTGGAAGATTTTACGGAAAGATCTTGACTTAAAAGCTTATAAGATGCAGATTGTGCAAGAGTTGAAACCGCGTGACCATTATACGCGTCGTAGGTTCGGTGAATGGGCCGAAAACATGATTCAGCTTAATCCTCATTTTCAACGCAAAATTTTGTTCTGGGATGAGGGCCATTTTTGGAAATGCATATGTGAACAAGCAAAATTTGGAGTGGAAAAAACCCAGAAGCCTTTATCGAGATGCCCCGACAACCATTAAAACTCACTGTTTGGTGTGCTTTACGGGCTGGTGGAATCATTGGCCCATATTGCCCATCGGCCCATGTTACCGTCAATAGAGAGCGCTATAGAAACAGGATTTCTGACTTCTTCGTTCCTCAGATGAATGGCATTGGGGTGACAGAGCTTTGGTATCAACAAGGTGGCGCAACATGCCACACGACGCGCAACGCCATCAATTTATTACGGGAAACATTTGCTGAGCGCATAGTTTCGCGTAAGTGATGGACCTGTGAACTGGCCTCCACGATCCTGTGATCTCACAACTTTAGATTACTTTCTTTAGGGGTATGTGAAGTTACAAGTCTATGCCGATAGACCAGAGACGTTGGACGATTTGGAAGTCAATATTCGCCGTATTATTGCTGACATACAGCCACAGTTGGTCAATAAAGTTATCGAAAATTGGATTTCACCATAGCGCTTCATTCGAGCTAGCCGTGGCGCGCATATGCCCGCTATCATATTTAAACGCTACTGACATAAAATTATCTATCAAATAAATCTAATATCATAGACATTAACATTAGCTTCAAGTGTTTTATTTCATGTTTTATTTGTGTACCTAAATAACACACATATATATATATATATATATCTCGAAGATTACGAGTATTTAAAAGTAATGCACATGCCCTATTTAACACAAATTGGTGTATCGACATCGGCGCTAGTTTACTAACTACCGTTTAGCCACATTTACTTCGTATGCACTTATTTACTTTATTTAACTTTCGGCCTGGGAAGAATCTCTCCTAATCCACATCCTTACATCTTCTTTATTCAACAATTGGATAATTTGGATTCTAATAAGTTTGATGCGCTGTCTCATTCCATTCCAAATATTATGTCCTTGTATCTTCGTACTTAAATCATTATTGCGGGCAGTGCCAATATATGTACACAACCCTGGGTGTCTTTGACATTCTAGATAAACAGTAAAGAAGGACAATGTGTTTTCGAACTTATAAGACCAACTCGATTGAAGAAAATCGAAAAATGTTAGGTCTTTGCCCAAGTGCTTCTAAGTGTGCACTCCAATAAGTGAAATCATGGAGGTTAATCTAGACAAGGTAAATAAATAGGCCCGAGCAAAACTGAACTGATGTTATTTACTACCAAAACTAACATATCTGATTTTACCCTTCCTTGTCTTAATGATTCACCGCTCACACTATTCTCCAGCGCTAGGTATCTAATTGTCATGCTTGAACCAAAACTTAACTGGAAGCAAAACATCGAATACAGAGTAAGGAAGAAAGCATGTATCGCGTCCTATGCCTGCAGTAAAACTTGTGAAAAGAAGTGGGGACTTCAACCAAAGATGACCTTGTGGATGTACCTAGCCATTGCGGGTCCAATTCTCACCTACGCGTCACTAGTATAGTGGCCCTCGTTGAGCAAAGACTACAACCTCACGTGACTAAAAAAGCTGCATAGCAAAGAACAGCCAATATAGGCACCACTGGCCCATTGATGTCGGCCCCAACGGATAACCTTGTTGTGCTCCTGCATCTTCTGCCTCTCGAGGTACACACAAAAAATACCGCACCTTACACCGCAGTCAGACTCAAAGAATCTAGGTGCTGGACTACACGGCATTACGGACACAACAACATCCTGGACTCGTTACCAAACGACATGCTTACGTTTCCAACCCGACCACCATATATCACACCCAAACTAAACTTCAAGAAAAACTTCAACGTAGGATTTCTCAACAGAGCTCAGTGGAAAAAGACGAAGTGGTAAAGGACTACAACACGGTCATCTACACCGACGTATCAAAGATGAAGTGTAGTGTTGGGGCCGGTGTCAACTCAGAATCACTGAAAATATCAATACCATACCGCTTGCCGCATTTTGTCAGCGTCTTCTTAGGTGTGACACATCTAACAAAAAATACATTGCTATCATGTTATATATATAGCCAAGCCGCTATCATAGCTATTGACTCGGGTACCATATCTTCCAAACTGGTGCAGGTGTGCCGGAACGAAGTTTCCCGCATGGGCGGGCGCTTCAGGGTCACACTGCTATAAGTTCCTGAGCAAAGTGGCATAGAAAGAAACGAGCGGTACAGATGAACTGGTTAGGCAGGGCCCAGTTTTTTTTTTAAATTGAGCTCGTGCTCAAGGGTTAAGGTACCCTTTAAATGCTTGCACACAGCACGGGCGAAAGAATTAGGGAGGAAAGAAGGATAGGCACCGATGTACGTTTGTTTTATACAGGGTGTCCCAGTTTAGGTTTTCGTCCTGATAGCTGACGATTCCTGAAGTTACGGAAAACAAAAAATTGTATTGCAGGGGTTGGTCTATTTTCATCTCTCCCCCCTCCCCCCCCATTCAAGTTATAGACCGTTAAAGTGAGGAACCACTGATTTCGAGGTAGAACTTCTTAAAAGGCCGTAGCTTTCTAACGGATTCAGCTTAAGAAACCATTGTGCACGTTTTTGAAAGAGAATTTCAGTGTGAATAATATATTAAAATTTCGTCGCACTTTAAAATTAACATTTTAAAAAATCGTTGGACCAATTTCATCAGAAAAATGCGTTTATCTCGAAATTTTCAACTTTTAGGTTAACTTTTTTTTATCAAAACCTTTGTCTTTTCTTCATTATCTACGATTTTTTTTGTATGACTTTTCCACCTACGAACAACGCAAGTTATTGCAAACCACCATTTTATTCAGGCAAATGGGTCACAAAATAAATTTAATATACCTTTAAATAGTTTTTGTGGTCCTAAAACGGACCGCTATGCTTTAAGATTTCAAAACGCTTTTATAGTAAATTTTCGAAATGTTGCCCGTACCTTTGGATGGACGTTCTAGCGCGTTTGATGATTTTTCAGATTTCAGACTGCAAATTAATGTTTGGTAAAATGCCTCTTAGCTTTTCTGCACTCTCTTGGAGCTCTTCCCGACTTGAAATTTCAGCCAAATAAACCCTTTCTTTTATGGATCTCCAGGAAAAAAATCCATTGGCGTTAGGTCAGGAGATCTAGGATGGAAAAGGACCAAATCGGCCAATCCACCGTCCATTAAATTTTTGATTTGAAAATGAAGTTAATTTTTAATTTAATTTTGGTGGGGGCTGAGGCCCCATTTATTGGCTTAATAGAAGCTTAATCTAACTTAAAAGCTTACAGAAAGACTTAAGAGGTAGGGACCAAGGAAGTGATGTAGGAGATCTTGTTTGAGACGAGGACGAGAGTGCTCAGGTGGAAATAAAAAAGGGAGAGGTTTGAGTTGACCTTTCGGAGCATTCGGTAGATTAGTTTTGGAACCATAAGAGGTGCGCTGGACCGGTAGATAAAAGAGACGATGACAACGTAGATTGCGGTGGTTGGTATTGAAGGAAATGGAGTTCAAAATGCATGCACAGTCGATGGAACCTGAGAGAAGTCGATGAATGAAAAGAATGTCAGCAGTATTCCGAATTCATATTTAGAAGTTTGAGGTGGTCCTGAAAGGGGGGTAAGATTAAAGGCTTGTTCTACGGCACACCTCGGAGAGCAAATCGGAGGAATCGACGTTGAATATCCTCGATTCGGGAAACATGAACCCGGTGAGAGAGGGACCAAGCTTGACTGGCATACTCAAGCAGTGGCGAACAAAGGTAATATACTCTCTATCTGGTTACATACGGGTTGGAAAATTCCTTGGACCACCGTTTAATAAAGCCAAGTAATGACTTGGCTTTGAGGATCATCTTATCGATATGCGAATGGAAATTAAGCTCGCGGCCAATAATATGCCAAGGTCTTGAAAAGACTGAACCAGGGAGATTGGTTGACCATGGAGAAAATAAAGTCGGGGAGGAGACGAGTTGCATTTACGTGAGAAGGATATAGATTGACATTTGGCTATACTAAGTTCTAGCAGTTTTTGAGGCACCAGATTGAAAACCGACTAAGGTCTTCTTGAAGAAGGGCAGAGTCATGGGGAGAGGAAATAGTTTTAAAAAATATTGTCTCGTCAGCGTAGAGGGAGAGGGAGGAGTGTTTAATGACCCTCTCAACATCGTTGATAGTAAGAATGAAGAGAAGAAGGCCAAGATGACTGCCTTGTGGAACTCCAGATGAGGCCAGGAATGGAACAGAAACTGCGGATCTAAACCAAACACTATATCGGTTTACCAGGTAAGAAGAAATCCATTATAATAAGAACGGCTCAAAGCCGAGAGCAGACAATTTGAGGAGGATCAATTGATGGGATATCTTATCAAACGCTTTAGTGAAATCAGTTGCGAGAGAGGCTGAGAGAGCAAAAGACACGAGATCAACTAGATTTGTGGTAGTTAATTTACCTTTTAGAAAACCATGTTGTCGGGGTGAAATAAAAGGCTTGCATTTGAAGCTTAGTGCTTCGTATAAAATGCTGTCAAAGAGTTTGGGTATATGAGAGAGTTTAGCAATGGGACGATAATTGGTAACTTCATGCTTAGATCTCTTTTTGTGTATCGGGATTAGAAAAAATGGGTCTACCAAATCAGGGGAAATTCTCCCTATGTAAGGGATAGACGAAAAAGGTAGGAAAGGGGTAGAGACAGGTTGGAATAGCATTTTTAAGAAACACGGCGGGGAGTCCGTCTGGGCCTGGTACAAATTCATCTTTAAGATTTAGTAACTTTTCTTCAATAACTGCAGGATCGAAATTTGGAGTGAGAAAGGGACCAATGGAGAAATTTCGTAGATCATTGAAGTAAGAGGGATCTTGTCCGAAGGGGTTGTTGGCAAATGATTGTTTGAAAAATGTTGCAAAAAAGTTGGGGATGGTAGGAGGATCACTTGAAGATTTCGTTTCGAAAGCGAGGGAGGAAGGATAACCATCAGTCTTACTTTTGCAGTTGACAAATTGAAAAAGGACTGCGCAAGTAGCGTTGATAGAGAGAGTTATAGAGTTCAATAAAATGAAGATATGTAGCTAAATAATTTTAATAGTCGGAAGAAGAGTGGGTGCAAAGGAATACCGCCCATAACTAGTGTTGGTTCCCAACACAACATAAAACATTTAAACATTTCCAATTTTACACCTAAGTAGACAAAACTAAAACACCACCGAACACCACGGATAAAAATACGAAATCGAATGTTAACAAATGTCAACATTCTCGTAACAGATGGTCTCCCTCTGGTACATGTATGTAAACCAAACTGTCACCAAAGTGATCATGGCTAACCTCAAGACAAGGAGAAAGGATGCATTTTTTGAGGCGATTACTTCCTACATACATGTTGAATAGGGGGGCTTAATAATTGTAAATGTATAACACTTATGAAACATAATCCATGTAAACATACACACACATAAAGGTAAAGTCTTAACATATTAATGTATTGAAAGAAATACAAGTTCAAGTTTATATGGTCATTGCCTTTCTTATGTAAAATCATAATTCCATGTTAATTTTACAGTAGCACCGAAAAGCGAGGTTTCATGGGAACTAGATGAAAATTATATAGCCACTTGTCAGTTAGCATTCAAAAGAAAAATACAATAAAGAGCCAGTTATAACATCTATACAGAACAATTTTATATTTTTTGAAGTCAGTTTATTTTGAGATAAGACAACATTGCTTGGGCAATTTATTTCTAAGTCCAGCTTGACATTAGAACAACTTGTTCCTTTTGTTTCGTAGAGAGCGAAGTCTACGATTATACCAAGGAGGGGATGTAGAAGAAGTTTTATGGCGGGAATAAGGCACATAAAGGGAGATGGATTTGAATATTTGTCTGTAAAAAATGGAGAGGGCAGCGACCAGAGATAGATTGATAGCCTGGAAAGATAGGTATTGATTTTACGGAAATTAGCTTTGTGAAAATTGTAAGAAAATAGAACTGCGGGGGGAGGCGACTGAAGGGGAGAGTTGTGGAAAAATGAGAGAAGAAGTGGAGAATAAAAGTTTTTAATAGTTGAAAGGGATAGGGGACAACACGATACTGAGGAGTTGATGGGATCAGTTGTGAAGATAAGGTCTAATTGCCCTTCTATATAGTCTAGAGTAGACTAGAGTCTGTTAGACGATCTAAGAAGAGGCATTCTTTAGTAGAAATGGGATTGGAAGCGATGAAAAAAGATAGGTCTTCAGAAGGAGTCCACTTTAGCTGAGGCAGATTAAAATCGCCGAAGATAATGATATCATCAAGCGATTCTGATAAGTCGATCAAATTGTCAATTGCTGCAATAGCAAGTTGGTAGGATTCGATAGGTTGCGCCGGAAGAATGTAACAACACATAACATAGCAGCATCTACGAGTAAGTGTTATTTTAACCGACACTAAGTCGAGCTTAGAAGAAGATGAAGTTGCAACGAGAGAGGAGTCCAGGCTGTTGTGAATAGCCAGTAAGACACCTCGATAAGAGGATTCAATCAAGTAGGGTGTGCGATCATCATCCCGAAAAACATTAAAAGAAAGAGGGAATAACTCCTGGTTTTTTATGTTAGGGGGGGGGGGGCGTGTTGAAAATCTCGTGATAGTTTATATAAAGTTTCCTAAGACTGGTAACGTCGGTAGAAACCTTGTTTTGGTTTTACTCTCGTAGCACACCAAGTAGAATTTATCGTGCAGATATTCTCATATATCTTTTTATCTCTAAGCCTAGAGAGCGCATAGCGACATTCGGTGGTATCGCTAGTTTGCTGCGCTAATTTAACAGTGGGTGACGAAAGGGGGTCAATAAAAGAGGGAGTGGTTGATGAGTTTGGTGTCGCAACAGATGAGGTTTCTGAAGTAGAGTTTAAAATGTGAGAACTGATGAAATTAGGATACTTAGCTACAGTTCTGAGGTCGAAATTAGGGAAAGGCGTGTGTGGTCGTGATTGAGTGGTGGGAGTGTGAGTTGCAGGGGTTAAGTCGAAAGAGACACGTTGACGTTGGGGCTTGATTTGGGGTTGGAATGGGTGGGAGACTGAAAATTAGGGAAAATTTTATTTTTAAAACTCCAATTGGAGCTGGGTTTGTTGTGGGAAGAGGAGGTGGGTCTTGGCAAATTGAATTTACTTGCTAACTTATTTGTTGGTTTAGGTATGACGGACTGCTTGACTTTATCCAGCTTCTTGGTCGTATTTTCCAACCATTAACAAACACGCATCTTTCCAAAATTGAAATTGTTGCTGGCAGGATTATGGAATAACCATTCGTATTTGGCTGGAAGATTGAACTTGAAGTTGCGCTTGCTTCTGTGGTGAGATGTTGGAAGCAAATTGCAGTGGCTAATGATAATGCCATATTTCTTTTCGAAGAAATTCGAGATCCAATCAACATCAGCGTTTGGGGGGGCGCTTTTGATAGGAATCATAGTGGCCAATTGATTCTTCGAAGCAAGCTTATCAAGTCTACGTTGCCATTCGAAGGTGTCCAAGTTGAATTAAAATGATTGATAAGCTTCCGTGGGCAGCGATTGGAGGAGATGACATAGATGTGTTCTCTGTAATAAAGTTGGAAGAAACTTCGCAGGAATCAGTGGGGTGAACCGTCCGCAGATGACTTATATGTGGGGGTGAGCGTGAATCCACTTTAGGTTCCATTACTTCAGTCATGATGTATTATAGGGAACATTCTGGTAAGGCTGCGGGAAGTTTAGAGTATCAACGATTTTGCTGTTTATTCTTGCGGTGTGATGTTCAATATCGCATATGAGGGATCGAGTCGCGGTAAGCTCGTCGCCGACATCGTTCACTTTATCGAAGATAACTTCGAGCATGGGATCACATTGTTTAAGAGAGAGCTGTTTGTGTGATGAGAACTGGAAATGAATGTCTATGTCGTCACGCAGGGAGTTTATCAACTCGCAAGTTTTTTTGGTTGGAGATAACCTGCGCAGAAAACATAGCTTTAATGTCACTCAGCACTTTATCCAGGTGACGTAAGGGAGTTTCTTCATTCCTGGATCTCCCGGAGTCTAACTCGATTAGACCAGCAATTTGTTTATCCATATGCTTTACTTTTGATTTTATTAAATCTGAGTTACGTAACTCTTCATCACTTCTAATACTGCTTTTAATGACCAAAATTTTACCAGTAATCTTTTTGGTGAGTGCGACTTGGTAGGAGTCATTTGAATCGCTTAGGTATTTTATTGCCAAAAACACGTGCGAAAGCGAGATACTCTTACACTCATCACAGAAGAAAAGTGGGTTATCGGAGAATTCTTTTATAAACACCGTATTTCTTTTGTTCAACCCGACACAAACGGCACGAAAGGAGTTACCACAAATTCTCTTGTAAGCTACCCAGTCAGCATTGTTGTCATCGATTACACAATTGGCAATTCCGGATGACATGTTTAAATTGATTGTGTAGGTCAGTGAGGGTATAAATATAGGTCGAGATATATATACATATTTTTTTTTTTATTGTAGATACGGGCTGTTATTTGCACTGAAATCTGCCAGTAGACAAAAAAAAAAATGAATTCGAGCACTGAGGATTATTAACCGGAAAATGCAATTTGACGCAATTTAGAACTGGAAATTAAACAGGTGAATAGGGAGAACAAAAAAAACACGTCTAACTGGTTTGATTAACTGTTGACAATCCCAAGGTTGACATGATTTGCGCGGTAAAAGAACGTCTACCCAAGACTCTGTTCTTCAGCAGAAGGTTCAATAGTGATCCCAAGTCGAAAAACACCGAGCTAAAAAGAAACCAACCTCAAACCATAAAGGCATTAAGTGGTGTACGGATGGATCAAAGATGGACATGGTCCAAATACCTGAATATCGCAAGCTATGGAAGCTATGGGGAAAAGTCCCAGCGTATTTCAAGCGGAAATCTGTTTTTTTTTTAAAGGTATACAAATTCAATAGGAAATAAAACAGTTGAAGCTTATGTTAATGTCTATGATATTAGCTTTATTTAATAGATAATTTTATGCTCTTAGTGTTTAAATATGATATCGGGCATATACGCGTCACGGCAAGCTTGTATGAATCGCAATCGTGAAGTCCAATTTTCGACAAATTTTTCGAGCAACGGGGGCCGTATATCAGCAATAACACGGCGAATGTTCACTTCCAAATCGTCCAACGTCTTTGGTTATTTCGGCATAGACCAGTGACTTCACATACCCCCAAAGAAAGCAATCTAAACGTGTTGATCACAGGATCATGGAGGCCAGTTCATAGGTCCATTACGCGAATATACGAGTATGCTCTCCGCAAATGTTTCCCCCAATAAATTGAGCGTGCCGCGTGTCTTCTGGCACGCTGCACCATCATGTTGAAACCAAAACTCTGTCACGTCAATGCCATTCAACTGAGGAATGAAGAAGTCAGAAATCACGTTTCTATAGCGCTCTCCATTGACGGTAACATTCTGGCCAGCATCATCCTTAAAGAAATATGGGCTGATGATTCCAAAGCACACCAAGCAGTGAGTTTTAATGGTTGTAAGGGCGTCTCGATAAAGGCTTCTGAGTTTTCCTCACTCCAAATTCGGCAATTTAACCATAAATGGGCCTCATCGGAGAACAAAATTTTGCGTTGAAAATGAGAATCAAACTGAATCATGTTTTCGGCCCATTAACCGAACCTACGACGCGTATAATGGTCACGCGGTTTCAACTCTTGCACAAGCTGCATCTTATAAGCTTTTAAGTCAAGATCTTTCCGTAAAATCTTCCACAAAGTGGATGGGCATAGCTGCAATCGCTGTGCACGATGGCTAATCGACTCATTCGGATTCTCCTCAACTGCTCGCAAAAACTTGTCGTCTTTGGGAATGGGTATTATCCACTAGAGTGTTCGTGGTGCGAAAACGTTTCATCGTATTCTGAATAACTTGCTCAGATGGACGATTTTTTCGACCGTAAAATGGACGTAAAGCACGATAAGTTTGCGAACCGAACCATGGTTGATAAGTTTGCACAATTTGCATGAGTTGTTCTGGCGTTAATCTGTTCATCGTAAAATGGCAAAACGTACTAACAGCAAGTCAACTTTCAACTGTCAAATTGACAATCTGTAGAAAGAGTATTGCCAGTTCAAAAACCAAAAATCTTAAAAAAAAATACCCTTTATATGCCATTCGGGTGTGCGCCAATCTCATCCTTGATTAGGGAACGAAGGGTGTCCCCATCCATAATAACGGACAGTCAAACAGCTCCAGCTCGTTGACTCCAAATAAATCTTGCACTGCTTCAATACACTACAAGACCTCTCCTTTAGAACTAGCAAGAAACGGTTCGGCTGATTCTTTCATCGGCCCTCAGGCGTTTTGTAATATTCAGAATTCAGCAATAACTCAAGAATAAAGAGTTGGGAGAATAAAATGCGTATATCCTATTGAGAAATTATTCCAGGGCTTCACCAGGCTGAAAGAGCCGTCAAACCCTTCCCCAACATATCTAAAGAATACCTACAACTCAAAAGCGATGATTTCGGAAGACTAGTTAGATTTGCAACCGAGCACTACCACCTTCGATATCACCTACACAAAATAGGTCGCATTCAGGAAACTGAATGGAAAACGACGAAACTGCGGAACACACTTTATGTGAATGCATGGCTCTATGGGGCTTAAGGATACAATACTTTCTCAGAGAAATTATAATCCCTGGTGAAATTCTCAATTTTTGTGGTACAAAAGATCATTTAGGTCGCAATGCCCCCGCAATTGGCGGATCAGATCAGATCCTTTAAAAAAAAAATCAAGCGAATTCTTTAACATTGTGGTTGAAAAAATTGTATGCGACTGACAATCAAATACCAGTGGAGTTAAGTTGCATTCATAATTGACAAGACAACGCTTATTTGTCAAAGATAAATTTGAAATAAAACTAGAAAAAGCCTCGCCCTTAAAATCTCAATTATACAAGCTTTGTTCAGTGAGGAAAAACTAGAACAGAAAATCACAGATTCGTGAAAAATGTCAGATCAAAGTTAGAACAGAAAAGTACAGTCCATATGTTTACTTTATTTTATTTTATTGTGGCATAATGTTTACAATATTTATAGTCATAATGCTCGTATTACAGAGATTTGGTTGGAGCACCTTACTACTAAAATATTATTACAAATGTTTAAAATAATATCACAGAATTTTATAAATTTGAAGGAAAAGTCACTAAAAATCTTCAGTAACATAAGTTCTATGCCCGATATCTTTGGAGGGAAAAGAGAAGTGGTTGTAAAACTGGGTTTGAAAGTACAAACTTTAAGTACTATTTAATTAATAGTTAATAAATAAATAAGAAATAAAATAAAATGAATAAATAGATGAATAAATAAATAAATAATAAATAAATTAAATAAATAAATACAAAAATAAATACAAAAATAAATATATGATTGTTTGAACTAAACTAAAAACAGAAAAAGTGTTCACAATGTTGCTAAGTTTAAGATTAAGTCATTGTCAGAGGATAAACACGATATATTATTGAGTATATAACTTAATTCGTGCGGTTTTTTTTTCAAAATTTGAACATTTATTTAAGAACAACATGTACAATAGTATTATTCAAAGTATTGCCCATCTGAAGCTATGACTTTTTCCCATCTTTCTGGCAATTTGTGGATCCCATCCCAAAAGAACTGCGCCGGCTTGGCAGCCAAGAATGAATCAAGCCAATTTTTGATATTCTGCTCTGATGTGAACCGTATTTCAGTGAGGGGGTTCTGCATCGACCGGAACAAATGGTGGTCAGAAGGGGCAAGGTCTGGGCTATAAGGCGGGTGGGGTAAGACTTCCCATCCACTGTTTTCCAAATAGTTCTTAGCCGGAATAGCAACGTGGGGCCGAGCGTTGTCATGATGGAAAATTATTGCCTCGTGTCTGGTCGCATATTCCGGGCGTTTTTCGGCCACTGCTCTCTTCAAATGGATTAATTGTGTTCGGTATCGTTTTCCATTGATGGTTTCACCCGGTTTTAGCAGCTCATAATACAGCACACCCATCTGATCCCACCAAATACAGAGCGTTACCTTCGCGCCATGAATATTCGGCTTTGCCGTTGATTTGGCTGGTTGGCGGGTTTCACATATGATTTTTTGCGCTTGGGGTTGTCGTAATGGATCCATTTTTCATCACCAGTAACAATCCGATGCAAAAATGACTTAATTTTGTGGCGTTCCAGCAGCATTTCGGACATGCAAAACCGCCTTTCGACGTCTCTCGGCTCGAGTTCATGTGGAACCCAATTTCCTTGCTTTTCAATATATCCAGCTGCTTTTAAACGTTTTTAAATGGCTGATTGAGTGACACGGAAAGATTCTGCGAGCTCTTCTTGTGTTTGGCAACAATCTTCATAGAGTAATGCTTCCAGTTCTTCATCTTCAAACTTTTTTGGCTGCCCAGGACGTTCATCGTCTTCCAAGCCAAAATCACCACTTTTAAATCGTGCAAACCACTTTTGGCACGTTCGCTCAGTTAGAGCATGTTCACCATAAACTTCCACCAAAATACGATGACTTTGGGCTGCAGTCTTCTTCATATTAAAGTAATGAAGAAGAACTCCCCGCAAAAACACTTTTTCAGGCACAAAGTTCGACATATTTGAGTGAAAAAAAATTATTGTTGTTTACGCTTCAAATGAATGACATATACTGAAATGACGTACAATGACAGTAGCTTTCCAACGCATGTTCCAATGGAATAATACAAGTTACGCCATCTCTTAGCAAACAGCACGAATTAAGTTATAGACCCAATACATTGGTGTAAAAGCTTTTCAATTCTATTTTCTACCATTTCTATATTAGCTACTTCATGTATTTCTTCTGTAGAGAAAAACCAAGGCAGATTTAGGATCATTTTCAATCATTTGTTTTGGGTTGTCTGAAGTTTTTGCAAGTGACTTTTCGCGCACCTAACCCAGACTGGAGATCCGTAGAATATAATGGTTTGAAAGATAGCCTTAAAAATCAGTAATTTATTTGGATCATTCAATTTCCAATTTCTGCCTATGAAAGCGTAAAGAATTTTTATGGTTGTGTTGACTTTTTTGATTACTTCTTGTCCATGAAGATTAAAGGTTAAGTGTTTGTCTAAATATATACAATACCAAGATACTTTTCATTCGGTTTCCACTCAATCTGAACTCCGTTCAATAGAAGTCTGTTCCTTGGTACGAGTAATAAACAAGCTTTCCTTTTACGAGTAAAAAAATAGCTTGAGTCTTAGAAGCATTAATTTTGATTTTCCGGTTAACACAGTATGATTCGAAAGCATGTATAGCTGATTGCAGTTTCGTTTCAACATTGGAACCAATTGCATTAGATGAGTAAATGCAAGTATCATCTGCGAATAGGGCGATACAACAATTTGTCAGATTACGGAAATCGGAAGTTTATACGTTGTATAAGACTGGAGCCAGAACAGACCCTTGTAGGACTCCAGCATTAATTAATTTATTGTCTGAAAAGTAACGATTAATGGAAACTTTAAAACTTCGGGATGATAGGAAAGACTGAATAATTTTTACAAGATACAACGGGAGAACAATACTGTTAAGCTTATGTATTAGGCCATCATGCCATACGGTGTCGAAAGCTTTCTCAACATCTAAAATTAACTTACCGGTACTTTTTCCATCTGATTGTTTTTAATGTCCATTGTGATACGATGTACTTGATGAGCAGTACTGTGAGAAGCTCTAAGCTCAATTTGTTCGGAAGGTAGAATAGAGTGGTTCTCTAAGAAGGAAGTAATTCTGTTCTTTATGATTTTTTCTAAGCTGTCAAAAATGTTGACAATTCGGATTTGTCATTTCTTGTGAAGTTGTTGAAAAGTTGAAAAGACTCTCAAAGTGAAATACAAGCTTGAATAAATAAAAATGGCTTTAAATAAAATTCAACAAAGGATTGGTGGACAGTGATAGTGGCAGTGATATCAGTTTGTCGAGTGGTGGAACAACAGATTCTAGAGATGTGAAGACTTTAGTGAGCGTTATTCCTTTTTCTGTCGGGAAAGATTCAAGGAACTGTATCGCACATTTCTTGAAAGAAATAGTTCCTTCCTACAATGAAAAGCAATTTCTGACACATTTCCGCATATCTCGCAGTCTCTATAAACGGTTGGTAGACACGTTTGCAACATCGGATATTTATGTCAAATTAGAGACCCCCAAAACATATTCCGTTGAAATGAATATAGCGCTCTACTAAATTAATTGCATACAATAATTGACAAACGATGCAGTAAACTACTTCTTTTCTTACTTTTGCAGGGATCATAGATGGTACAAAAATAGAAATTGACCCCTCTAGGCATGGAAAAGACGACTACATTGATAGCAAGGGCATTAAAGGTCTATCTCTTCAAGCAATATGCAACGAGAAAAGGAAGTTTACAGACATTTTCGTTGGATATCCGAGTTCTGTTCATGACAACAGGGTTTTTGAGAATTCGGATATACCATATACCACCTTGATCAAAAAGTTCCCGACATTACTCCGATTTGGGTTCTGTTTTTTTTTTGTTAAGTTGGTAAATCTGTCGTTGAAATTCCCTCTAAATCTTAGCGTAATAACTTGACATTTGCAAAAGTTACGTAGCCAAAAGTACATCTATCTCTGTATGTGTTGGCGATTTTTTACAATTTTAGAAATGGATTTAAATTTGCAACAACGAACTTATATTCGATTTTGCGTAAAAAAAGGATTTAATGGTGCGCGATTGTCGATGGTCGATTCTCCAAAGAAAACGGTCGTTTACCAGTGGCACGAGCGGTTCAAAAGTGGTCGTGAGTCAATCGAAGATGATGAACGTAGTGGCAGACCATCGACATCGAAAACCGACGAAAACATTGATGAAGTAAAGGAAATGTTGGTCAATAATCGCAAATTAACCATCAGAGAGATAGCGGGGGACTTGAACATTGCCCATACATCCGTCCAAGACTTTTTCGTAAATGATTTGGGTTTCCGTCGTGTAGCAGCAAAGTTGGTGCCAAAAGACCTCAATTTAATGCAAAAAAAGAGACCGTGTTGACGTTGCAAGAGATGATTTGCGAGGCTGAATCCGATCCCACATTCATCAAAAGGATTATTACTGGAGACGAGACGTAGATTTATGAGTACGACACGCAATCTAAAGATCAGGCAAGTGAATGGCGTTCACCAAATGAGCCCAGACCAAAAAAAACACGTCGTTTTCAGTCAAAAAAGAAGGCAATGCTCACGGTTATCATGGATTACAACGGTGTAGTGAATCATGAATTTTTGCCAGAAGGCCAGACAGTAAACAAAGAGTATTATTTGGGCATTATGAGACGTTTACGAGAAGCAATTCGCCGAAAGAGACTAGAATTGTGGGCAGAAAACTCGTTGATTTTGCACCATGATAACGCACCGTCGCACATCATTATTCGTAATTTTTGACGAAAAATGCAACAAATACAATCCAATAGCCACCGAATTCACCTGATTTGGCTTCTTTCTGTTCAATCGAGTTAAAAAAACCACTAAGGGGAACGCGTTTCAGCAGCCGAGAGGAAGTAATGGAAAAATCGCAGGAAACACTGATGGACAGACCGAAGACCGAATATAAAATATGTTTCGAGGATTGGATCAAGCGCTGGCATTAGTGTGTTTTAGTCGATGGGGATTACTTTGGAGGGGACAATATAGATTTAGATGAATAAACTTGTATTTTTAATTTTCTGACTAAATTCCGGTAACTTTTGGATCAAGGTGGTATTCTAAATTACCTAATTTATGTGGGACCGGATTTCTATTGGGAGATTCCGCTTATGCGTGCTCACAGTTTCTATTAAATCTATATCGCGACAATGGCCACTTATCTTCAAGGCAGAAGTTTTTTCACTCCTTTGGTGTTCTTAAACAGCGCTTTCGACAGCTTTTCTATTGCAAGCTGAGAGGAGTAAAGAAACTCTGTCATTTTATTCGAGCTTGTGTTGTGCTGCATAATTTATGCAACGATGATGAGCTGACATTTGAAATTGACGAAAACATTGAAGAAAATGACAATTTCAATACAATACAGTTGCTGACCAGCAGTATGGCTTCAGCCTTCGAAATAGGCTGTGTGAAGAAGTGTTTTCATATTTTAATTGAGGAGATAAGAAAAACTAAATAAAAAATCATAAAATTATTTTTATAATTTTATTTTTATGCATTTATTTTTTATTTAAAGAATCTATTAGAGCCAAACGCAATTCGCGCTTCTCTTCTCTCTGTTTGGCCAGCTCAGCAGTTCTCTCTCTGTAGGCCTCAAGCTTGGCATATTTGTACACACGGTCTGCGCTCCTTTCTTCAGCGAACTGCTCCCTCCACTTCTTCAGGTTTTCTGCTACAGTGCTGGTTTTCTTAAGTTTTCTTGGTGGCTCTACGTTCTCTGAAGTTGTTTCTTCTATGCTGTCCAGCGGAGTATCACTTTTACTGGCTGGCATTCCTTATTAAAAAGAAATGGAGGGGTTTTAAATGTTTTGTATTATTTAATGTTATACACTTACTTGAAATGGAAGAAATTTCAGCCTACACCAATATTGCCTCCTTTGCTTTTCCACTTCCAGTGGTACTGCCCAACCGATAGGCTGGAACAATTACAGATCGGTCAAGCAGTACATATGAGAGCTCCCTATTGTATTTATGGAAATAGGTTTATATTTATAATATGTATAAGAAATTAGAATGTATGAATATAAATTACATACTTTTCATACGCACAAGTGGCCCTGTTGTGGCATTCTGCTTCATTTTAGACTTGAATCTACGTTCAAGCCTCTACCACTTCCCCTCAACCTGGATCACAGTGAAATCTGATCCGAACTCCTGCATGCGGCCAGCAATCTGCTCCCAGAGTTGTTTTTTTGTTTTGAGGGAAAATATTTTGCCGACCTTTGGCTCTAAATCTTTATAAAGACTTATGAAGAGCTGGCAGTCCTTTTCCAGCCAAATTGCTTTTTGTTTTTCTTCTGCAGTTGTTGCAATTTCTACGAAATCTTGGCTGGTGGCTGATTCGGCTCCAAACAACTGCTTAAATGTTTTCCGGCGAAATTCTTCACCTAAAAAAAAAATAAGAAAAAATCTATGTAAAATATGTTAAATCCGTTAAATTTGTACTTACTATTTTATTTATTCTGCCGTGTATTTGAAGAACATTCAACCAGCACAGATTGCCCATTTTTCCCTCTTATCTCTATTGTTGAACTTACCATAACGTTTTTTTTTCATTCAAAATGCACAAAACAATCGCAAACAGATAAATTGCTAGAAACAAATCAAAATGACAGCCAAATTTGATTTTGACATCTGCACACCAGTCTGCTCTACCTCAAGAGTAGGTGCAAGTTTTCACGAAGTAGAACAGTTTCGGACAGAAATTTTTCTCACTGAGCACAAAACCTTGTACTTTTCTGTTCTTTTCTGCCCAGAACAGCTTCACTGAACAGAACTACACTTTCTACAAGTATACATGTACTTATATACATACATACATTCTTCAAAATTGAACTACCATATCAATGCTGGCTGGCTTTTTCGGAAGTCAAAATACGAGCGTATCTACATAATTGCTCTCGTATCCTGATAAAATGAAGTTGTCTATTAGGATGTTTGCTTTGCTGCCAAGTTTCTTGATATTCTTTAGGTACAACTTCAACACCCTCTTTGCCTTGCGGCATTAACCCTTTTCCAAAAAAGTAAATGAAAATATTCGCCATGATAAGGGTTAAATAATTACCCCATTTGCAGAGTTAACACAAAATTCCTTATGTTACGTTGTGAATGCTGCGCTCCGAAAATTCCCATCAATTAGAAAATCTCCAACTAGGATTCCAAGGAATGTTGGCAATTGAGTTTTCAACAAAATGAGTTTCGAAACAAAGTGACAAGATGGGGTTTTTTTTTTTTACGTCTCACAAGGAAAACCAAAATATCATTATTCACGATTCACTTCTATTTATCAATTAAAATAAATTCTGCCAATTAAGTGAATACGAGATTTGTTAAACCATTTGAAGATGTGTTTGTTTTGTTTATTCACCAGACTGGCTTTATTAAAACCAAACGAAGTAATTAAAATGTATCAATTTTAATCCCACTAAATTGGATTAAGTTCTTTGGATTTTTCGTTAACAAAAAAGTAATAAGCGGTAGCACAGGACAGGACAAACAGGAAAAACAGAACAATAACCAGGACAAAGTGACCGATGTCCACTGCGTACTGAGTAAAGGTTTCCATGGCAAAAATCTGCTGTTTGTGATGGACATGGATGCCCAGATTATGACTCTTAATGAATGAAAAACAAAGACTGGACATATAGCACAAAATGCGATGTCGTTGTTTTAATGTACTCGTACTTCCCTCAAATTCATGCCGTTTACTGTCAATAAACGCAGCGATAAGTCTTTGATAATGGTTGCGAAAAATGTTTTTATTTTGGTTAAGTGGATTTAAATTGAAAATAGTCTCTGCTGTTGTTGGTCTCGGAATGTCTGTGATCTTTGAAGTGAACTGTCGCACCGTCAGTCAGTGAGTAAGCAAAATGGCCATTAATCGTAAGCTAGCTATTTGATTACAGAGCAAACACGTGTTCACAGCTTATCAAGGCATTCGCTACAAGTTTTCAAGTGAGGGTTAACAAATAATGAAGGAATAAATAAAACTGCAATTGAAAAACAAATTAACTCACCCTTCCGCAAGAAGTGGTGACATTATAGGACTCCGTTTTCCCATTTCTCTTCTAATGCGTTAACAACCCCTTATTTAATGTTGTCATCGTAATTTCTGGTGGAAGAAGATGGAGGGAGGCTATAGCTCAAGTCATGTAATTCAGGGTGAACTTCAATATGTTTAGCATTAATTTGTTCCAAGCCAATTGATATCCATAACTAATCCCAGGGGGTGGTTTATTTGTAAGCTGGTTGAAGGATCAATATAGTGACGGGAATGAGGACTATGCAGGTGGATTTTTTTCCATACATGAGTTTAGTGATTAGGGTTTCACGGCATTTAATTTTGAGCGCATCTAATCGAATTTCGAACAAAACTTGGCTTAGTGACTGATCTGTTTTGTTCACTTTGCACATCTATCATCGGCTAATAAAGGACACGAGAGTCACTCATTCTTAGTGCTTAGCTCAATAAATATTTACTGTGAGCTAAACGTAACAGGCATAAAATATTGTTGACAAATTTAAAGGCATGAAGTTAGACATACGATCAAATTTTATTGCCTCATTGATTAGTATCAAAGCATGACGAAAATGTCCTAAACTTTATATGAGTTTTCGGAAGGCATGCACAAAATTTATTTAAAAGTGGTAAGTATTTTTATATAGCTCTACGAAGTAAGCAGCATTAAAGCATTTACACATTTTTTAGACTTTTACTTAAGGCAATGTACCAATGGTGGTTCGGTGCTGTAGAAATAGTGTAGGGACTGAGAGCTGTCAACTTGTCGATGGCCAGCGTTGTAACTATTTCTACAGAAACAAAGCTAAAGCAACGCCTATTTTGATGCGGATTCGTTGTTAGAGGCAGACTTAGGCAAGAAGTCTTGAGTTACCGACATGTTAACGAGTACTTTGTAACAATCTGTAATAAGGCTATATTTGCCAACATGCGAGCACGCCCTCACAAACGGTAGGTTCTACGAGCTCTTGCACAAGACTTACAAGAAGTGCTCTAGCAGTGATATTAAAATTGTCTCCGCCGATTTAATCCAAAAGTAGAAAAAGAGGTCATCTTTGGTAGTACTGCCGGAAAGAATAGCCTGCACGACACCACTTCCGATAATGGATTCTGGCTAATCGGCTTTGCAGCGGGGGACTTGGAGAACTCCTGATCAATTAACTACATATATTGACCAAATTACAATCGACACAAGGCACTTCTCCACTATTATGCATGTCCGAATCGAAAATCGAATCGACCTTGTTGTAGCTAAGGTACAGTTGCGAACATCCCGACCGTGATAAAGGTAAGCTAATACTGTGAGGAAGTTTGACGTCGGACGGCTACAATCGCAATAGATCGCCAAATCCTTTTCCGATCGAGTCTCCTTTAATCTCTTAAGAGGTCCTGTGCCGCTAGCATCAAGACCAGTGGCAACATTACCAAAAAGCCATCAGAGGTGACACCCTTGGTGTGCTGGGTTTCACTCGGCCACAATCACGAAACCCCTGCAGCTGAGCAAGAGGCATACAAAGCGACCATGCATGGAAGGAGTAGAGCTGCTCACTAGCTCTGTGAGCAGAAGAGGAAAGACGAACACCGGCTTCAAAGGACGAAAAAGTAGAAGCGTGAGAAGCTAGGTCGATTCGGAAGTTTTACCAGAAGGTAAAAAAAACATGCCCCGGATACAAACCTCGAACTATAAAGACGAAAAAAGGAATATAGTTGTAGAATTCCAGTTGATGCTTGATTGGAAAGGGCATTTCTATAGACTGTATAACGGCGATGACGCAATAAATACAGCTGTAAGGTAGAATAAACCTTTAAACTGGATGATGAAGTCCAACCTGACCTGGATGAAGTAAAGATAGGCATATCGAAGCTTAAATCTAAAAAAGCTGGTGGAGCGGACGGCCTGATTGCCAAGCTCTTCAGGCGATGACTTGGTAAGGAGTATACCCCAACTCATCTGCAAAATATGTCAGGACGAAAGTATGCCCGATAAATGAAACCTCAGCATTGTCTGTCCAAACCTCAAGAAAAGAAATCCTTTGAACAGAGGTATCAGTCTTCTTAATATTGCCTACAAGATCCCATCTGCCATGTTCTGTAAAATCTGGAAGTCGTTGGAAAAACAGCATCTACATATAGAGATGAGCTATACAGAGCAATGATGAGTTTCGGCATCCCTACCAAACTTTTCCGTTTGCACAGTGGGACGATGGAGAATGCACGCTGCTCCATCAAGGTCGGTAAAGAACTCACCGAGACGTTGGATGTCAAAAAAGGATTTAGGAAAGACGATGCGCTGCCATGCGATTTCTTTAACATCATTCTTGAAAGAATAGTTCAAAACTCACTTGTGTTGAACAAGAGGCACAATCTTTCAAAAGTCCGTCCAATTACTCACACACGTCGATGATATTGACATAATCGGAAGAAAGCAGTGTGACGTCAGTGGCGAAAACGGCGAAAACGGCGAAGATGGTTTAATGCTCAATCAGGGTAAGACCAAGTATATGCTGTCAACAAGAAACGACACTCAACACAGAGATCTCTGGCTGAACGTCATCCTCAACAGATGTAACTTCGAGGGAATTAAGGACTTTGTCTACCTAGGCTCCGCTATCAGTTCAGACAACGACACCAGCGCTGAGATGAAATGAAGTATAACTCTTGCCAATCGCTGCTTCTTTGGGTTAAGAAGGCAATTGACTAGCAAACCCCTCTCTCGAACAATAAAGTTGATCCTATATAAGTCCTTAACAATCCCAGTCCTGCTCTATGGCGCAGAAGCACGGACTTTACCAAAAATGGGTGAGAGTACTCTGGGCTGCTTTGAGATGAAAATTCTTCGTGTTATTTTCGGTCCCATCTGCATAGATGGTGAGTGGAGGTGGAGATACAACGACGAACTGTATGGGCTGCACAGCGACATCGACTTAACCAGGAGAGTGAAGGTCCAACGATTGACGTCGCTGGGTCATGTAGAGCGGATGGACGGACAACACAAATCTGATTCGAAAAGTCTTCGAATACGCCCTCGAGGGACAGCGCATTAGAGGAAACCGCGACTCAGATGGCGCACACAACTTAAGGTTAAACCATAAAAGGCAACAGCAAACTGAAGTTAATACCAGAATTGGACGAAAAGTTTCCTTAAATTTCATCAAACGGTCAATGGTATTTTGAAAACGTATCCATCTTTCAAATCAAGTTTTCATTTGTTTTGTATTTTGTGTACGTGCATTTGCTCGTGAAAATTATTTTCAATCGTCTATGAAAAGTGAATGAACGTGAACGTACGAAAGCAAAAGTGAACGAAAATTCGACGATACTGAGCGATCCGGCATTATGGGTGCAGGATACAAATTGCTTGTATTTGCGCTTTTACATACGTACACGTACGGATTCTTTCGCCTATTATGGGTTTGCTTTTAGCGTGCGACACTAAAGGCAGCTACCTAATGATCGAGCTTGCCGGAGTCGCTTGTTGGTTGAGGCCCGCCTTAACTTAGTAAGGTACATAACAGGGTTTGACTGGGTATCTTGCCAAAAATTGAAAGTGTGTCTTTCCAATTTAACAAATTTTACTACAACTTGTGGCAACTATTCGACTTTAAGTGAATTGAGTTTCCCGCAAAAAAAGAATGTCTTTTGGAACCGTCCAATTTGAAAATCAATACACTACCATTGAGCCACGGCCACCCACTCCTTGTTTAGTTTCTAATCAGGTATCATTATCAGAGCCGAGGTTAACAAGATCATAGAGTGTTATCTTACACAGCTTAGCCAATTCGTTGAGAGATACGATGCAGTGTGAGTAGACGCTATGCCTTACATGTAGGTCTTTCTATTGACGAGGGTCTCTCAGCCTAAGGGCAGACTTTTGCATGCCGAATAATAAGAAAACCGCAGTTGGAATGGTTCTAAACGAAGTGATGCTATACGCGAAAATCGTTGCTGACAAAATCCTATTACGAGGGTTGTCTGAAAAGTTTCTACCGAATAATGATACAAGACACTTTTTCTCAAATTTTTTTTATTTTTCTACATAGTCTCCTTGTAACTCTACACACCTCTTCCAGCGATGCTCCCATCTCTCTAACCCGTCCAAATAGTACTTGGCGTTTTTCTCTGCAAAACAATTGTTGACGAAGTTGATTGCCTCCTCATTTGACGAAAATCTCTGTCCTCCGCGCGCAGTTTTTAGATGAGGGAACAAAAAGAAGTCGCTTGGGGCTAGTTCTGGTGAATAAGGCGGATGGCCAAGCAGTTTAAACCGTAATTCATGGATTTTCGCCATGGCAACCGCTGAGGTGTAAGACGGTGCGTTGTCTTGGTGAAGCAGGATTTTCTTTTTCTGCAAATGTGGCCGTTTTTCCGCAATTTCTGCCTTCAGCTTGGCAAGTAATGAAGCGTAGTATGCTCCTGTAATGGTTTTTCCTTTTTGACGGTAATCGATTAAGATAACTCCTATCCCAAAAAACAGTCGCCATCACTTTCCGAGCCGAAAAACAGTTTTTGCTTTTTTTGGAGCCGGCTCGCACTTTGCAGTCCACTGTTTTGACTGAATTTGTTTTTCGGGCGTATAATGGTGTATCCTAGTTTTATCTACAGTAATTAATCGACGCCAAAACTCGGATTTATTGCGCCTAAACTGGCCAACAGAGCGTTTGAAATGTTCATTCGAACACGTTTTTGGTCGAACGTAAGAAAACCCGGCACCCAACGTGCGGACAGCTTTCTCATGCCTAAATCTTGATTTACTACTACTATATCTCTCACTTTAATTCGGCGGTCGTCTAACACCATTTGGTAAACTTTAGCAATGTTATCGTCAGTGGTTGCAGTTTTTGGACGTCCCGAACGTTCATCATCTCCCCAGCTCTTACGGCCACGTTTAAATTCAGCTGACCAAAATTTCACTGTGGTAAATGATGGTGCAGAGTCCCTATACACAGAGTCCAACTCATTTTTGATTTGCGTAGGCGTATTGCCTTCCAAAAACAAGAATTTAATAACAGCTCGATTCACAAAAAACACTCACATCGACTCACTCAAAAGACTGTCAACTAAAAACTGAGCGTCCAAAATGACTGAAACTTCGGTAAGTAACTGTCAAAAGATGCACATTGACTAGCTTTTATTGACGAGTGCCGCTATCTTTACGTTGTGGTCAGAAACTTTTCAGACTACCCTTAATGTCATTGCTGTGGGAGTCGTCGATGTTGTTAACAACATATCGCTCACTGCCTGCAATAATGGCTTAACTAATCTGGATATAACCATACCAATAGGGTCATTAGTCGTATATACGGATGCCTTCGCAAATTATGGCTCACTGCTTCTTTTACTCCACTTCAAACGCGTCAGAAACTGGTAAAAGTGCTAATCTTGCCTGATGTTGTCTCTCTCAGTAAATTGCAAGGCCCTCAACAATGCACTGCGTTATATTCACTGCATTCACCATATATCTGGTTATGTGAGAGCTTTCTTAGGCTGTAATCTCAAAGAATTAATCTGCGCACGAAATTGTATTTTTCTACACAAAATTATTTATAGTCAGCATCCATCCTACGTGTATAGCAGATTATGTTTTACTAGGTCCCACAGAGTTCTTAATTTAATCCCCCCTCGTAGCAATTACCTTAACTCCTCGTGACTCTTTTTCATTCATGCCGTAAGAATATGGAACTCATTACCAACTCAAATTAAATCTATTATAAACCCGTCAAAATTTAAAGGTGCAATCCTCCTTTATTTCTCCACTACTACACTCCAAATTTAAGCGGATTTCCTACTTCTTAATTCCTTGCATCCTGAAAGTAATTTTACGTTCAATATCCTTACTTATTTGCCCTTAACCCCCCATCCTTTTTCTAGATTAAGTATTATTTATTAAGTTGTCTAATTATGATACTAGTTTAAAAAGCTAAGTACTAAAAAAGATTGTTTATCTTAATTTACAAACCTTTAAATAAATTTAATAAATGAAAATGAAAAAAATTAAATGAAATGAAAAAAATGTAAAAACAAGACGAAGACCGGTCGGTACTGCTATCATTAGAATCAACACCGACTGTGTTTTAGAAACGTATTATGTTATACTCGTAATCAAGACAACTAGCGGCGATACAGAAATCAAATTAAGGACATGCATTCATACGGTGAGCTGTGTAAATACCAAACTACGTGAAGTTATCATCAATCAAAAACCATCATCTAAGCGAAAGATGTGCATGAACTACAAGACCTGGAAGTCCATGGAATTCCAAAACTAAAAGAATTTCTGGGCAAAAGGACTAGAGACGATATTAGGAAGGCCACAGGGCGTACTTACCTACAAGAATGCTTTAATCGACGGCACAGAATGGAACCAAAAGTAACTTTAAGCGTGAAATATCAACAGAATCTATTGAGATGAATTCGCTAAAACCCAATCTAAGGATAAGGCATCCTTATGTGTAAAAGCGGGGCGTGTTGTAATTATCCAGTGGCGAAGCGAGCGGTGGGTGGGTGGGGGGGGGGTTCACGGGCCCCAGGCTGCACTTTGCTAGGGGCGGCAATTTGGAGCGAAATTTTTTTTTAAATATATAAAATTTACAAAACGAATTCTTCTCCCATTCTAACGAATTTATTAACAAAGTTTACCAGCATTAACACTGCTTCACAGTAAGTAATCAAAAACTTTGCACAATGCACTTTGCACATAAATATCGATCGCTCCCGAATAGCGGTGGTTGCTACCGAAATTTATAAAATTTGCACTTGCTTGATAAGCGATGAACCCAACATGGCAAAGAAGTCAACATCGACATCGGTCGCTCTCGGTAAGTGGTACATTGTTGTGTCACAACTGCGCAAAGGTGCACTTGATACAATTTGTGTGCATCATCGGCTGTCGATCGGAAAAAAAATGGTGGTAGTTGCGACCGACATTAGTGAATCTTTTATTAAACAACAAGTGCTTGCATATTGTATGCATAACGCAATGAAATAAAAGCTTAGACAAGCTAGGCAATGACACGGTCCATGTGCGAGTACATTCGTCGAAGGCGCCGGATCACTCCCAGCTATTAACGCTTAATTGTATTGTAGAATAAAGTCTAAGTCTAATTTACAAGTGCGTTTTTTTGGTTTTCTTTCTTACTTGCCGAATATTCAAGGTCAAGCGAAGGTCACTTTTGATTTTTCAAATGATAATTCCTGATTTTCATTGCTCAATCGTATTGCTCGTAGGCCTGTCATTTGTTTTTATATACTGCGTTTAGCATAACCCAGAAACAAACAACGACGTGGACGTAGCAGTATTTTGTTTCCTTCGGGGTGAATAATTAGAGTGGGTCCCCTTGCCTCCCACTGTTGAATCATTGAATTCTTCCCATTTCGACGTTTATTTCCCAAGACTATTTCAACAAATGCTCGAAAATGTGACCATTCACTTCAATAGACAATAGACGCGCTCTAAATGAACCAACAGAACTGAGAAGTATTTCTGGCTTAATCTTCCGGCAAGCTTCAGTTATTCGTCTTTTCATGTGCTCACGTGTTGTTGGCTTTTTTCTGTAAACCTTACTTTTTAAGTAGCCCTACAAGAAGAAATCAAGTGACGTAAGATCAGGTGATCTAGCAGGCCATTGCCTCGGACCCCCTCGTCCGATCCATCGTTGATGGTAAGCATTGTTTAATACGCCCCGGGCTACTTGGGAATAATGGACTGGACAACCATCATGTTGAAACCACATTGTTTGTCGCAACTCCAATGGCAGTTCTTCTAGTAATACTGAAAGATGGTCCCGCAAGAAGTTTGCATACTTTTCGCCATTCAAGTTGCCTTCAATAAAATATGGACCTATTAATTTATCCCCAATAATTCCCGCCCAAACATTAACATTCCAAGGGTACTGGTGTTCAACTTGTCGCAACCAAAAAGGGTTTTCGGTAGCCCAGTAATACATATTATGTCGATTGACAGTACCGTGATTGGTGAAAGTCGACTCATCAGAGAATAACACCTTGGCGAAGAAAAGGGGGTCTCGTTCAATTTGCTGAAGGGCCCATTGACAAAAGAAAACCTCACTAGAAAGTGCTTGATGCATTGAAACATGATAAGGATGGTATTTATGCCGATGTAATATCTTACAGACAGTCGTTTGAGAAATTTCTGATTCACGACTTATTTGACGAGTGCTAATGTGAGGATCGTGTGCAACGGCAGCTAACACTGCTATTTCATTGTCCTCAACAGCCACCCTATCTGACCGATTCCTTTTCTTTGGTTGCACACTTCCTTCACCAGTGAATTGTTGGATGACCCGATAAAAGGAAGCGCGCGATCGTGTCTAGTCTGGGAAACGTTGGGCGTAAAGAGCAACAGCACCATCGATGTTCCTTCCACTTTCTCCATAAATCAATATCATTTCAATTTTCTCTTGAATTGAAATAGCCTGCATTATTAATCTGGAAAACGTTACTAATAATAATCAGTTCCTCAAAACAAATGTCGAACTTCTAAATGAAGTACAGTTCCGTTCAAGTAGAAAAAAAGGCAGAGTGCACATCATACACTCTCAGATAAGTTTAGGGCAATTTGCCTCTATCTGAAATTTCTTTGAGTTTTAACTTCACTCGAGGCAATAATGACTTCCTCAAAACAAATCTCGACCTTCTAACACCCTAACAATGTTGGAAACCGATTAATGATTTAGGCGTGCTAGTGCAGTGGTATCCAGCACTGAATGAATAAGACCTTTGAGACAAAGTCGTGTGACCCATTGAGGAATACGACGGAGCAATGAAAATCAGGAATTATCATTTAAAAAATCAAAAGTGACCTTCGTTTGACGTTAAAAATGGGTCTCAAAGTCTAACTCGTGGTCACCATCTTATGTCCC
Source organism: Volucella zonaria (assembly GCA_963966105.1). Taxonomy (NCBI): domain Eukaryota; kingdom Metazoa; phylum Arthropoda; class Insecta; order Diptera; family Syrphidae; genus Volucella; species Volucella zonaria. Next base: position 85,754,093 of record OZ014530.1, on the reverse strand, counting down.
CTTCAGCACCTTGTGACTTTTGTCTGAAACATTTTTCGCGATATCGCGTATTTTTCTTAAATATATGGAACTTCCTATTTCTGAAACTTTAGCCTCTTCATCAAGTGTAAGATCTCTAACAGATATTTTGACTGTCGACAATTCAGATTCTAAAGTAGTGCGAGAACTAAACAAAGATATTCTCTTACCTGAAGTTAATACTCCAAATGTGTCACCCTCAGCTTCACGTCCTTCTCTTGGAAATATAGTACAAATGCTACTGTGCCTGAACAGATTCCTACAACTTCTCAATCTGTAACGACATGTTCAAATATAATTGTCAATAGTTATAGCTCCGACCCCGGTTCTGATTCCGGCTCTGTCTCTGATTTTGACATTGAATTTTACACTGGGACTGATAAAGCATTAGAATCACCAAAAAATTTAGATGGTATGGGAAAGTGGCCTAATGATATAGATGAAAATATGAGATTGCTACTTGTGCAACGCGGTCCAGAAGCAGTGCAGCATGTAAGCGACATGGATTATGCTGCACCGATAGAATCGACGAGGCGGTGAACGAAAGAATGGTTTTATCGCACGTTGACTAACGGCGAAAAAGTATTAAGTTCTTGGATGGCTTATTCTCCTTCTAAATCGTCATTATTTTGCTATTGTTGCCGTTTGTTTGAAATTCTGGACAAAAACAATGCATCACAGTTTTGCTCATATGATGGTTTTAATATCTGACAAAAACTAAATCCCGAAGTAGCCAGGAATGAATCAAGTCCTCAACACAATCAAAATCTTTACAAGTGGAAGGAGTTAGGGGCCAGACTTCGAACAGGAGAGACAATGCATAAAATACAGGAAAATATCGTAGCCAAAGAAACGAAAAAATGGCAGGAAATTCTTACTAGAATGGTCGATATTATTAAATTCCTCGAAAAACAGAATTCGGTGGCCACAGAAAAGAAATTACCAGTACAAATAGGGGCAACTTTTTAGAACTGATGCACCTAATCGCAAATTACGGTTCAGTGCTGCGAGAACACATTTTACGAATAAAAATGGGTGGAAGAACTATCACTTATATGTCACCACAAATTCAAAACGAGTTCATTAATATTTTAGGAGATACCGACCGTCAACAAATTTTCTGTCAAGTTAAAAAGGCTAAATATTATTCCATTATACTCGTATTCGGTAGTACCCCAGATGTATCACACAAAGATCAAACCAGTCAAGTATTGCGTTATCTTAAAATTGAAAATCAAAAATTAGTAGTAGTGGAATCTTTTATTGATTTTATCGAAACAAAGAACAAAACAGCTGAAGGCATTTCTGACATGATTTTAAGTAAGCTAAAAGCTGATGGTCTTGATATAATGGATTGCAGAGGTCAAGCATATGACAATGCTGCTGTCATGGGTGGAAAATATACAGGAGTGCAGCAAAGACTGAAAGACATAAACCACAAAGCAGAATTTATACCCTGCTCCAATCATTCTTTGAACTTGGTTTGTTTACTTGATGCTACTGTTGAGTCAAATTCGGTCACTTTCTTCGCTACCTTAGAACGCATATACTGGTACTTCAGGCATAGCATTGAAGAGGCTGCAAGAAACAAGATGGAGCGCAAGAGCTGATGCAGTCGAGAATACCTGGAACCATTATTTTAATAACTTGGAAAAACTTATGGAGGCAGACGAAAACCTAAACACAAGGACGGATGCAGGAGTATTGCTAATAACATTGCAATCGTTTTCATTTCTGTGTTTTTTGGGCTTTTGGAAACCAGTACTGCACAAAGTTAATGATGCCCAAATATACTTACAAACAGAAGGACTGAACCTTCATCAATGTGCTCAAAAAATAAATGCATTACTGATCTTCCTTACAGAAAAACGAAATGAATTGGTAGACGATGCTTTTACTTATGCTGAAAATGTATGTCAAAAACTTGGAATTTTAATGGAAGGTCCCAGGAGGATAAAAAAAACATATTTTTAGTGACGGAAATATAGATGCTGCTTTGCCCTATAAAAACGAACAGCGACGAAAATTATTTTCATCCTTAGACAGGGTCAGTGCTGAAATACAGCAAAGATTTCAACAGCTACTCGACTTTCTCACCCCAGCCAAATTCAGATATAGCACCTCATGAGGATGACATTGATAAGGATGGATTTGAGATCGAACGCATACGGTTAAGAGCAATCATGTTTTCCACAGGCAAAACAAATGAACTAGCCAATAAAAGCCCACTCGAACTATTAAAATATACACCCTGAATGACTCGAACTGCAACCAACTTCCGACTACTATAATTTCCAAACCGTTCATGACAGTGCGCTCAAATTTTGACACATGACAGATAATTTTATTATTTACCAGCCTTTTAAACGATTTGTGTTTCAGTTGTGTTGAAAAATTTTTATCCGTAGCTATGGTTTTTTATAGTAGCTATGGTTAGAGCCCTCCAGCACCTCAACATGCAGCGTTGCAAAACGCCATGGAAATGGTCATAAAAAAACAGCAACATCGGCAGAAATGGTTCGGAAAGTAAAGGCTCGAATTGAGCGAAATCCGCTTCGAAGTGGAAGAAAACTGGCTCGTGAGCTCAACATATCATTGGAACGGATGCAACACATACTGAAAAATGAGCTTGGGCTCAAGCCATTGAAGTTCCAAAAAGCACACGATCTTACACCGCAACAGAAAAAAGTTAGAGTCGAAAGAGCGAAGGAGTCGCCATTTGTTATCGAGCAATATGTCAATAAACAAAATGACCGAGTTTACTTGCCAGAGAGGTCCTTCGAAACGTTACACCTTCGAACGGCCACCAGAAAGCAGGCAGCACCGATGGTGATGGTTTGGGCCGCCATAACCGCCGATGGTCGCTCTCCGCTCGTATTTTTGGACCGTGGCGTCAAAATTAATGCGATCGTATAGCGTGAAATTGTCTTAGAGGCAGTATTGAAGCCTTGGGCAAAGAATCATTTCGGTCGGAGACCGTGGACATTTCAACAAGACTCGGCCCCGTCTCACAAAGCGCGTATCAACCAAGATTGATTAAAAAACAATGTTCCACACTTCATTTCTTCGACACAACGGATTGCAAATTCTCCGGATGCAAATCCGTTGGATTTCTCTGTCTGGGTATTTTGAAGGCGAAGTTTGGCACTAAAAAATACCAAAGTTTGGGCCACCTCAACAAGCACTTCGCCGGGAATGGGCCAAAATACCGCAAAGCCACTTGCGTGCAGCGTGCGATGCTTTCTTCGGCCGTCTCAAGGCCATTATTCGCGCCAAAGGTGGACATATTGAAAACTACTGATACAATTTGAAAATTGATGTATTTTCCAACATTTTTTGCTTTGGCACAATAAAATTTATCAAAAAAATAAAAAAATTATAGCATTTTAAAAAGTAGGAGTTCGAGTCATTCACCCTGTACATATATTACAGTTTAGACTGGAAGTTAAATGCCAAACATAACAATGATGCTTCGTTTTTTTCTCACAATTTCAATAAGTAATGCCGGCGGTGAGAGGAGTTCCTCAAAATTGAAGCTTATTAAAAATTATTTAAGGTCCACAATGAGCACCCTAAGGCTATCTAATCTGGGTATCACGGCTATAGAGCAGGAAATCACGGAGACCATCGATACTGAAGGAATAATAAGAGATTTTGCCTTGATGAAAAGTAGGAAAATAAAATTTTAAAGAGGTTTTCTGTAAATACTATATATAAAAACATTTCTTGTAATTAAAAAAAAATGAATTACATTTACCCTTTTACTAAAACTTAAATTAAATGCTTTCATCCTTTCATTTAAAAATTATTTTTTTTAAACAAATTTTAATTATGAAATTATTTATTTATTTATTAATGAATTAAATATTTTTCTGAAGAATTTTAATTTAGATAATTAAAGTTTAATGGGAATTACCGTTATTTATTTGATATCCTAAGGTTAGTAATTTTTATCCGCTTCGAGATTGGGATATCGAAAAGTAACCAATATGGGAAAATTTTAAATTTGCGGCTTCATTTTTGCTTCACTTGCTCGAAAGTAGTACCAACAACAGTTAACAAAATTTTGAAGAGAAATTTTACCAAGCTGACATACATATGTGTAGGTATAGCTGGTTGAAACGTAGACAAAGTATGTGAAAAAGTTACTAGGGGCGGCATAAATTGGGTCTGCCACTTGGCTTAGAGGTTTAGTTCTTAAATTGGCAACACTGCTTCCACAGATTGTCAATTTGACAGTTAGTGCTGATTTGTGGTTAGTACGTTTTGCCATTTTACAATAAATAGATCAACGCCAGAACAACGCGTGCATATTGTGCAAAGTTATTTTGAAAATCATGGTTCGGTTCGCCAAATTTATCGCTTCTAAAGAAGCTATTTCCAGGTGACCAAGTGAGCGTGCTTATGCGGCGGCTTCCAGTTGAATTGCTACATGAAGCAGTGCATTAGAAGGGCACGTTCTCCTCCCAGCACTTCTAATGCACAGAAAGCCAAGCCGTTGAATTCTGCTAAGTTTCATTATTGTTGACCTTTGTTTGATCTTGCCGCATTGACTAGCTTCACCATTTTATGATACAGCCCGTATATTATTTTGGGGTTGAGCTCCGATGATTTCCCCAAAAACTGTGTTTTGAGTTATAGGAATTTTTAGCTTTGTTTCGTTATATGGTATATTTGAGATGAGGTCCCCAAGTAATGTATTTTTTTTTATCCAGGGTTATACATTGATTCTGAACCACTTCTTCTAAGTGCACCACAGTCCCATCTATAAACAAGTCGCAAAAGTTTATCTCTCCTTTCCTTGTGAATGGAGTAATTGTTGTTTTACTGGGATTAATTAAGATCCCCTCTTATTTACGAGTACATCACACAAATCAGGGCAGAAAGAAAGAAATGTACCGATGAATGTTGGTTTTAAATATTTGAAGGTTATAATAACTAGGAAATTAAGAGCTAGGCAAGGCATTCCATAAGCGAATTGTACGGTTTAGGAACGAATCACGATATTTTAGAGTATGCCCAAAAGTCGTCTTGAGGGTGTACTGATGACCATTCGTAGCGAGACCGGTGTTACGGTTAAATGTTTGAATGGGCGGAATGCTACTGTCGATTTCTATGGAGTACTGGTGGTGTGAGACACCAGACATTACATCGGTGTTCGAGGGTGTCTATTGTCTGAGTGATATTAGTATCAGCTATGAGTTTTATAGCACGGTTTTGAGTCTTATCTAGCAGGTGCAGAGAGATTTTGGAAGCACCCGACCGGATGCGGGCATTGTGCTCCAATTTCGGGTGGATAAAAGCCTTATACATATATAGTGGTCAGATCAGAAGGGGAAACCTAAACATTTCGCAACACAAATACCGAGAATAGAAATTTTTCGGTTTCGGCGATGCAAGTGTCATTCATGAACAATGGCTAGGTGTTTAAATTTCGCTTTAACGACAGCAGAGGGCATTGTGTTTTGGAAGCATTAAATTCTATTCTGTTAGTGGTTCTCCAATTAGTTATGCCGTTAATATAAGAATTTAATGAGATTAACATACGCTGCCATTCCCGTTCTATAGCCGAAGAGCAGTGACGTGAGTCCGGAAACGAATATGAAAACCAGATAGTACTGTCGTCAGCAAAGGAATGGATTAGAAGTAGCAGACAAGAGATCATTGAAGAAAATTAAAAAGATTGTCGGAGACAAAACGGAGCCCTGGGGCACACCAGCATTTATTTTGTGAATACCAGACTTGAAACCATCCAAGACAACTTGAAGGTAATTTATAACCAATTGAAGAAGAGAGTTGTCGATACAAAATGCTCCCATTTTCGGCAAAAGAGCCTGATGCCAAAGTCTGTCAAATGCCTTAAAAATATGTATTATCGTAATATCATATCTTACTTTCGCCAGATTGATGTACGCTGTGGTTCTATCTTTTAGTGAGACATGCCATTAAATCACCAGGGGACTTGTTACTACGAAAACCGTACTACCGCTCATTGAGAAGTTTTCGTGTTTCGAGGTATTCCATGAGCTGACGGTTTATCAGCACTTCCATGACCTTGGAAAGAAGGCACGTAAGTGCAATGGGTCTGTAGGGGGAGAGATAAGAAGATCTGCCTTTTTTAGGGGCTAGCTGGACAAACGCTGTTTTCCATCTGCTTGGAAAGGTCCTAAAGAGTTGGTTAATGAAAAAGCTTACGCAGTGGTTTTGCCAGCGTGGAAGAACACGTTTTCAGGATAATCTGGACCAGCAGATTTGTGAAAGTTAAGATCTTTATGTACTCTTGCTCTTACACGAATGCGAAAGTGGATGTCCCATTGAAGATTTGTCACACTCAAGTGTGTCAACCTGCCCGCAAAGTGTGGAGCAAGGAGATTGGCCTTTTCCAAAGACCAAAGATGGTCATTGTAAATGAGCGTTGGGATGGAGGATGAAGCAGAATTTCTAATGTTTTTGACGAACGACCAACAATTTGTACTACCTTTGGGACATTGTAGTATTTTTTGCCTCGGGTTGGCCTTATGGGTTCGGAAAAACATTTCTCTAACCCTGACAGCCTTTTTACAGGTCACGTCTTACCATGCCTTTTCTTTTGGTCTTACACCCTTATTCTGATGAGGGATGCAGGATCTCATTCCAAAGAGAATAGTATCTGTGATCATATCAGCAGCGGCATCTACGTCGTTATCGAGGAAACATAACGACCAGCTAAAATTCCTAAAGAAGTTGTTAAGTCCGCTCCAATTGGCTTCATAATATGTCCTCCCTTATGCATAGGCCAATCAACTTTTCCATTGTCTTTAACATGAAAGACCAAAGGCTAACTGGCCCGCAGGATTTCCGTTAGGTATGAAGACTACCTTGATTGCTCAATATATTCAAGTATGAGACTGGCTTTGAAGATTCAGACCAATATCGAAGTGAGTCTGGTGGTTCCTCTAGACAGAAATACAGTGATTAAAATGAGTTATTCATCGGATGATTTCCCCGATGGTTTCATTTTTGGGGTTGACAGCGGAGCCCACATAGAAGAAGTCCCTTACTACATCAAGTTGTAGCTCCCTATCGAGACGTTTTGTCCTAGGCGTCGATGTCGTGTATTCCTCTTTGTTGACAGCATATACTTTGTTTTTCCTTCGTTGTGCGCCTTCTGATTCAATAGTCGCGAACACTCCATTGATAGCTCGCTGTGTTTTTCCCAAGGTCGTCTGCATATGAGCGCAACTGAAGAGACTTTTGAAAGACGGTGTCTCTGGAATTGAATTGTGAATTTCGCACACTTCTTTCAAGAGCGGTCTTGTCATTATTGACCTTAACGAAGCATCGTTAGCCGAATGAGCTTGGTGGTGGTGTATTTGATATACACTGATTAGGACCGGATAGACTGTTTACGATGGACTTTACATAATACGAAAGACAGTATGCGATGCGATGCGACGTTGAGTGGACTTATTCCCCTGTAGTTGGCGCTCCGTATCAATCATCACCTTCTGGTTTAAAAAGCTTGGCATTTAAGCCACCGGGTAGAACAGCTTTGTTAGACTTAAGCTGAAAATTGCTGTCCTGACTTCATCTTACTCGAGTGGTCGGAAATGTTGTCTGTGCCCTCCAGGTTGAATGGTTCATTCTACCTGACTATTGGATGTTGTTCTTCATCACTGTTAACAGCAGAGTTTCCATCCTTGCAGATTTCTGTTCGAGCTTAACAACTTTGGCATGCTAATTTTATTTGTTGGTAAAACTTTCGAACTGCATTCTAATTGCAGCACCTCTCTAAGGCGATCCAACGCTTCACGTGCTCTTGCTTTTTTCTTCTGAGGAGATTACGTTATTCTCTTCTTTTCTGCTCGTAGAGTTCGCGGGCCCCTCTCGGTCTTTTCTCCAAGGCCGTTCTGTACATCCGTTGTTTTTCCAGATTTGCCTACTTGCTTTCACCATGAACCAGGGGTTTCTTTATTCAGACGTGTTGATGTAATGCGGTCAGCCGTTCGACTTTGAACTTCTTCATAATTGTTCAGTGGCTTTTGGCTGTTACGGATATTCGCATGCGTATCTTGGCTACAATAATGGTATTGGTCCGAGACGTTTTAGCTCCTCGTACCCTTAAGACATCCAAAATACTGGATGGGTGTCTTACGTCGACCGCAATATGAACAATTTTGTTGACTGCTTGTAGACAAGGAATCATGCAGATCGCTATATGGATATCAAGGTGTAGAAACCGCGTGCTGGATTTAGTACCATAAAATCCCGTCGCACTGTACACAATTACACTAACCATGCCAGTCCTACTTCACGGCTTTTCGATAGAAAAGTTCTTCGTGTAATTTTCGAAAAGGTATGTTAGCTGAGGCCCTGGTCTACCCTGGACCGTAGCGCCATCTAAGTTAGTAGCTAAGTATACATTTTAGTTTATCGTGGTTGATTATTTTTTTTTTTGTTATATCATTTGTGTATCTCTATCTCAATTTAGTAATTATGTGTGTATTGTTACCGTATAAGCAATTGAATTTGTATTAAAATAAAAAAATAAAATTTTTCGAGTGTCCGCCAAAAGGATGGCGATATCGGATATTATTTTTCTCATCATTTCGATCTTAAAATAAATTTGCTTAAAACAAGCCAGCGTCAATATACAAGTCATACAATTAACAAAAGAACAACTTCTTGTATTGTTTTCAAAAATTCTAAAGCAAAAGGGTTTACCACATCAACCTTTTGATTTTTTTAAATCATTGGCAAATAAGTTTGCGTACTGTAGGCTTTTCAAAGATGCCCAACAGAACTCCGAAGAGCCATACATACCCGTTTGCATAATGGTTCACTTTACTAGAAGCTAATTTCGGTTCCATTTCCCCAAAACCAAAGTGCAATTTAAATAAGCTTCCACCAGCGTCGTTATGTTCGTCCACATCCTCATCACCATTATCTTCATCTCCAATAAATTACGCTCGTAATCGTTTACCAGCGCTGTAACATTTTGTAAACTAAGTGTAAATAATTGAAATCCCTAACCACCCTCTCTGTGTTCGCTGTGCTCGTATCCTTGTATCGTTGCCAAAAAATGAAAGCACACCGTACCAAAGTACTCGTACTCGTTTAATGTTCCCAGTTTTTCGAAATGAGGCGCCCAACCACCACCAGAAAAGTTCACAATGTATATATAAAAACATAAATTGTTTTCTGTTTATAATACGGCAACCTTATTGCGCCAGTAAAAGTCGAGCCATAGACCTTCCCCTTTTTAAGGGGAATTATGGGAATTAATTGAAATTCCGGAAATTCCACAGATCTTTTGTGAGCCAGAATTACCATCAACAACATGAAATAATATATTTAAACCCGCAAGAACGAGCGCATAAAAGAATCGCTCTATTCCGCTTCTAACTGGAGTTATCCATCGTAGTCCTGATTCGAATCCCGGATAGACTTCCATGTAAAAGCAATGAAAATGAACGAATATAAAGATAAATACTCGTGGATATTAGATTGACATTATTTCGGGTGCTTAATGTTCGCATTATGTACAGTACATAACTTCATTCGAGCCAATATGATGGAATACCCCCCCCCCACTCCCCCTCCCAAAAAAAAAAGAAACAAGAAAAAATAACAAAAATCGAAAAGTAAAAACATAAATCACTGAACTTCATAAATGCCACAGATACCATTTCACCCTAAAACCACAGCGATTGGTTGGAAAAGTTTTCGGCATCATGTTTACTAACCATAAATGGCTTAAAGTCAAAATCGGTTATGAGAGATAGAATTATTAAAAAATTCTTTTTATTAAAAAAAAAAAAAAACCACCCAACAGCACACAAAATAAATTATATGTGTGTTTGTGAACCAAAAGGTAAAAACCGAAAATTGCCCATCAAGTGCGTACTCATAGCTTACGATTGGATAAGTCAGTGCCTTCAGTGAGAATATTTGAAACGCGCCGGTCGTGCACCCTTATTGAGATTCAATTGCAGGAAGAAGTTCTCCGCCCTTCAACATTGTTTGGGTTTACAGTAGACGGTTTCTTGTTTTTTAATGGAAAATTTTAACTTCCATCATTAGTACAACTTTAATTAAGGATATTCAAAATATCTGCTTAATACTTATACAATAGTATGTAGCTCTAAAATTACAACTTTTAACAATGGTTGCGAAAAAATCACTTCAAAATTTGTCCCGTAAAACATACTTAATTCAGTTGGGAACTGGTTGGAAAATTAACATGACGTTTAAATTTATAACTACATATTACTGTATATAAAACCTTTTACAATAAAGTATGTATACAGGGTGTCCCAAAAAACAAGGTCAAGCCAGAAACGGGTGATAGGTGATCATAAAAATATAAAAAAAAATCTAAGTCATGTACTTTTAAAATTATTGGCAGTCAAAAAAAAAATCGAGAAATCTGACACCCTGTGACGATTTTTCAAGTACTGTGACCGCAGATCTTTACTTTTATCCAATTTTTTTGTTGTCACGTAACCCTGAGTAACTGTTCTATAAATTCCGGTCCAAAATTGAAACAGAACTAAATCGGTTTTAACTAAAATATTGCTTTTTTGTCCATCCATGCATCTGAAAATCATTAGTCACCCAACTTGAATTATGTTTCAATTTTGGACCGTAATTTACTGAAGAATTATGCAGGGTTACGTGACAACAACAAAATTGAAGAAAAGTAAAGATCTGCGGTCACAGTACTTGAAAAATCGTCACAGGGTGTCAGGTTTCTTGATTTTTTTTTGACTGTCAATAATTTTAAAAGTACATGACTTACATTTTTTTTTTTACAATATAATTTTGTGATAACCGACACCACTTGACCTATCACCCGTTTTTGACTTGACGTTGATTTTTGGGACACCCTGTATAATACACGTAAGTATATAAATTTCTACATTTCACTAGCTACCTTATTGTTAAGTTCACTGAAAATACTCTAGCCTTAGGCCGAAAACACTGAGAACTCCTAAGCAAGCTTTACTATCCTCTGTACTGCGAGACCACGCTTTAAGTGGTTAGAAACAAATATTGAACCGCAAGCTAGAACATCGACGCAATAATGCACAAAAGTTTCAAACTAGGTAGAAAACCTATTACTGCAACGTAAAATCGATATACGAGTAATATCCGTACTCAAGTGTCAAGTGGCGAAATGTCGGAAACAGGACCCGCTTTTTAAACTGGCAAACGACAGCATATAATATATACGTACAAAATGTTTTATGCGTATCAAACACTATCAACCGACTTATGGCAAAAAAACTGGTAATTAAACACGGAACCTGGAATATTGTTAGTGTCTACGCCCCGCAACTAGAAAATGAACAATCTGAAAAAGATCTATGATATCTTGGCACAATTTTAATGAGCTATTAAGTTCAATATCTGGAGGAAATGCTTTTCTTCCGCACGGATTTAAACAGACACGTCGGAGACTTCCACTGAGTAAATGGTTTCGGAACAATAAACGAAGCGCGAGAAGATATCTAAGCTCATGAAAATCACATGGCCTTGCCATACTAAGTACGCAATTTATTAAGTACATACTGAAGCGACGGGCATCAAAAGCAGATAGATTAACATCTATGCTGGAATAATGCGAAACGGTGAGTAAGTGATTATAAAGTGATCTTCGGCTAACCACTAGCAAGTCAGAACCGACATTTTCTAACAGAATTTTTCGTGAAAAAATCAGTAACGGAAACCGTCATCAGAAGAAACAATAACTTGGCATTATTTAAACAAGGAAAAATGCCAGGCCTAGGTGCTAAATTTGCAAGAATGACCCCATAGTGTCATAAACCAATGAGAAGAATTTAACGCACAATAGTGTGGAAACTCTTCTCGGTTTTTCAAAAGGCCAGCTCCACATACAAATGTTATCTAAAGAAACGTGGAGGTGGAACCATGCAACGAAAATGGCGGTAACAAACTAAAGATAAGCCTTTGAGGCGTGGACTTTGTACAGCGGAAATAGCGAAGCCGATAAAGTTCGTCTTGAGTTAGACTATAAACGTTACAATAAAAGAGGCAAAAAAAAGTGGCATTGAGAGCACGTGCGATAGCAGTAGGGTCATCATATTGGGAATTAGAAGAGTTACATTCACAACCTACCTATATAAGCAGGCTACAGGCAGTAGAAAAAGTGCAATGTCGAGGCACGGGTAAACGACCTAACATTTTTAAGATTGCGTCGTGACAGAGCTCCCAGAGATCTTATTTGGGCGAGACGCCAAAATTTGAAAATTTACACGAGACATATGTATGAATAATATGGGATATTAAAACAAAAACAAAACGCACAGCGCGTATACCTGGAGATTTCGAAGTTAAAGTTGGAGTACATCAAGGCAGTGTACAAAGTCCGTTGCTATTTAATGTCGTGCAAGATTTTCTGTTGAAGCAGCATATCGTCTAGCCCGGAGCAACTTCTCATAACTCGTTCCTTATCTACAGATTACTAGCAACCTAGCAGCAAACCGAGGTCCTAACATCTATGTATTTAGAACTTAACCTTAGTCGTTAGCCAAAAAAGAAATTGCGATGACGATGTCGTACACCTATAGTCAAACTCATGAGAATCCATTTATTGAAAACTGTCGTTCCGAACTCGACAATCTGCTGCTTCAACAGAAAATGTTGCAGAACGTCATTCAAAAGAGATTAAAATACATATACATATATTGACCATTGTCTTGATGTATCCCAACTTTAACATCGAATTTTCTAACATTTTTATTCATTTACGACGCAGGTATTTTTTTTTTGTTAATTTTGAGCGCCTTTTATTTAAATCTCTACGAACGCTTACTTCAAATCGACGAATAAAATGCCTTGTTGTGTAGGATCAGTTTATTCTCTATAAATATTTCATTTAGAAAGGATAATTCAAATAAATTTGTACATACTTACTATTTTTTAACAATATTCCTGACCTCAGCCCGACTCCAACGACGTACGACACATAAAAAACAAAAATGCTCGTGGAATATTGTTTGACAGCTCTTAAGGAGCATGTTCACTCATTCTTCCGTTTCCAATTTGGGCTGCGTTCGTCGATGGAGTCGTAGCTGAGGGCAAGATTACATTTATATCATTATAATTTTATGACACAGATCTTTCGTATCCGTATACCATCTATCGACTTCCATGTCATTCAGGCGACAACAAAGTAGCATTGCCTGCCATGAGGTTTAATCACATTGCACTATAGACTTACCTGCTTCATCTAACCGTAAATGTTTCAGCTCCGCCTGTGGCCTTTGCCTTTATAGTGGATAAAGAAGTTCCGTGTGCACTAATTAGCCATCCGATAGTCCATAATCATCATCTAAAAAAAAATTCCCAAAGTCGAAAATTATATATTCGATCCGACTGCACCTTCCCGGTTCATTCCTATTACAGCTTCGCTTACGTCAACATCTATAAGACTGATATTTCCTTCTCCTCATGTATCTCGCGTAACTACGTAAAAAGTCCTCGTGAAGTAGCGCTTGTATTTTTTGCACTACTTTTTCCCATTCTGAAGCATTTTCCAGATGAAAGTCTTCTTATTAATACCGTCAAGTACCCTAACATTGACCGCGCCCCTAACATTGACCGAAATCAGGAAAGTTTTTCCACCGATTCCAGTAGCTACATAAATCGAACAAACCGACTGTTCTCTTCAGAAAATTGTTGCCCTATGCACCCGCAGATGGCATTTTGAGCGATTAGGAGATTTTCCAGGGAAAAAATGATTGTGTTCAAGTAGGAAAAATTTCGAGTGCGGGAAACTTTTAATTTTTAAATAAAAGGTGAATGATCTGTGCAGGAATAAACTTATCAGGTATCATATTTAAAATGTTTTTTCCAAGGAAAAAGTAAATTCTGTGTGACAAATACTTTAATTAGTTTCGAAAATGTAATGCGCATTTTTATTCAATTATTTGGTAAATTTCTAACATTGGCCGAGTGATGCCGAACATTGACCGCCGGTAAATTTTAAGGTTCGTATTCATTATAAAACATTGATCAGCTTTTGCATCAACGCCTGTGCCAAAGAACCGATGTAAAGGGTTAAGAGGAAAGAAGATCAGGTGCTCGACGGTACTTTCAGATGTTGAGGAAAAAGAGCCGGTTAATTCACTAATAACGATGAGTAAGTGGGGATTTCCTTTCACTGGAGATAATTTGAGGTGCATCACAAAAAATTATCTCGATTTTTATAATCGTAAGGCCAGTTCTTTTCAAAAGAATAATCTCCCAGATAGAAAATGGTTGAGGGGATTCCGTAAAAGGCACTAAAACGATCTTTCTGTCCGAAGCCAAGGTCATCCAAAGCCAAGGTCATCCAAAGCCAAGGTCAGTCTTCAAGATGTGGCTAATTTGTTCAATAATTTAAAAACAACACTGACCCTGAACAATGAGTTTATACCCCCCGAAAACATTTTTAATTATGATGAGACGAATCTTTCCGACGATCCAGACTCTAAAAAATGCGTGTTTAAGAGAGGAGTACGGTACTCCGCAAATATAAAAGACTCGACAAATTCTAATATTTCCATAATGTTTTACGGATCTACGAGAGATGAGCTTATTCCACCATGCGTTGCTTATAAAAACATTTATGGGAGTCTTGGATGTTAGGTAGTCCTCCGAAAACAAAATACAATCGGAGCAAGTCAGGGTGGTTTGACGGGACAATTTTTAAAGATTGGTTCTTAAACCATTTTATTCCAAACACAAGGAGATTGAGCGGCCCTGTAGTACTTTTGCTGACAATTTGCAAGCCACTTTTCCCCAGCCCTTGCTTCAGCGGCTCAGGGAAATAGCATTCGCTTTGCTTGTTTATTACCAAATTCGACAGATATTTGCCAGCCGTTGGATGTCGCCTTCATTGGTCCACTTAAAAAAGTTTGGCGTCGAATTTTGGGCGAATGGAAAGACAAGCGCGCCCACAAAGCTTTCTAAATATGCGTTCCTTGCCCTTTTACACAGATTAGTAATGGAAAGCGTGAACGAACAGAATCGATCTCCGAACCTTTTATCGGGTTTTGGGAAATGTGGACAATCTTCGAAATGAACAAAAATGAAGTACTACGGTCGAATATATCGGAGTCTGTTGTAGCCGTTTTAAAAGAACTCCGTTTTAGGTCTGGAGAATCAGTAGCACGAAAACGTTGTACAAAGGTCAAAACTCAGCCAGGGCTTGGAATTATGCTCGATGGTTATGAGGCACCTGTAAACTTTGAAGCGGCGAACGTTTGTGAAGGAGCAGTGACTGTTTATGACAATATAGCATCCACCTCTCAACATCTCAAAGCAGACGACGAAGATGTTCCCAACGAGCAAACTCGTTCACTTCAATTACTTCAAATTGAATTTGTGGGATCCTACTCTGACGATGATTCGTCAATCGAAAACCTTTGCCATCAAGTCTTGGTGAGTTCAAAGCTCAATAATTAGCTCGAAAATGCAATTTTATTACTCTAGGTAGGTAGCTATCTTTTATTTTTATTTATTTATTTTGTTTTTAATCTGATAACAACTTGAAAATTGGATTTTCGTTTTACTTTGCTTTGTTTTGTTTTTTTTTAAATAAATAACCTTAATGTTAAAAAAAGGCTCTAATTAAGAACTACCTGCCTTTGTATTTATTTTATTTTAATAAAATGAATTATTTAATTAACTGTGTTTTTGTTATTATTAAAGTTATTTAATTTCAATACAAATAAAAATTTAACTATTGTGTTTCTATTATTTGACGGCTGATGAGGAACACTATGCGGTCAGTGTTAGAAACAATGAAATATAATATTGACCGCCGCTGTTTTGTTAATAAACCCCTTTATAAACTAAAGTTTTTGTGAAAATTACGAAAATTAGTAAATATTGATGGCCCCACTTGCCGAGAATTCAATTTATGCCGATAATCCTTCAAATACTCGTAGCTGTTAAATCTGCGTTTAAAGTTCAAAATCGGTCAATGTTAGGGTAATTGAATTTGATTGCCTGACGTGTCCGTATTATGTTTTCTGATTCGAGAATCGTACGAACGCCCCAGCTTGCAATACGTAGCCAATTTTCTAGAACCTCACCTCCGGAAACCCTCGAGCTTTAATACAAATATGCAAATTCGTACCAAAATTACTCCTCAGCTCCAGCCCACCGAATCAATGATATATAATACCTATACAGTGCCGTTCGAAAAATTTTGGTCAAACTTTTTTTCACGAATTTTGTCAAATTTGTTGCAATAACTACATCTTTTCTTTTTTAATGAGGATTTGTTTTCTTATGCGGTTTCAATCGTTTCATGATACATTTAGAGTGCTAAAATTTTTCACACGCGGTCACGGGAGCAAAAAGTTGTTAGGTACCTGCCTCATTTTTAGTGAAAAATGTTTTATCGGTTCAGTGGTATTATTTTTGTATTGCTTCTCAGAAACATTCTCTATCTAATTAGTACTTTGTTGGACTTCCTCTTGCTTTATCACAGCTGCACATCGGCGAAACATTGACTCAGATATGTTTTTCCATGTGGAAATAGGTATGGTGTTCCAGGTCCTGATAAGTAATTTGTTTCGGTTTTCAATTGACTCCAGACGCTTCTTCGCAACCTTAAGTTTAATTATTGACCAAATATTCTCAATTGAATTGAGATCTGGACTATAGGGAAGCCAACTTAACACATCGACATTACTTTCTTCGAAGTACTTTCCAACCTAAGAAATAAAAAAAAAATGGAAATATTATTTTTAGTCATAAAAGTTCTAGCTTATTTAAGAGCTTGATATTAGTCTTTCATATTAAAAAACAACAAGTTCATACTTACAATTTTGGCTGTATGGCAAGGAGCATTGTCCTGTTGAAAAATGAATCTGCAAGTGTCACCAAAAAGCTCCAGCGCAGAGGGCTCTAATACATTGTCCAGAACCCGTAGGTAAACTTCGGCAGTCATTTCGATTCCAAAGACTATTCTACGAGGGCGGGTCAATAAGTCAATAAGTTTTTGAATTTCTGACCTCTTTACTGAAACAGCAACACTGCTCCTGTCAACAGGCATCTGTCAGTTGACTCCTGTCAAAATTTAAACTTGCTACGTCAGTTAGTTTGTGTTTGACAGCTATTTTTATCAGACTACTCACTAATTTGAGGAGAAAATGGAAAAAAGTGAATTTCGTGTGCTTATTAAGCATTATTTCTTGCGAAAAAAAACCATTACCGAGACCAAGGCTAAGCTTGATAAATACTATGGGGACTCTGCACCATCGATTTCAATGGTAAAAAAGTGGTTTACTGAATTTCGTTGTGGCCGTACAAGCACTGAAGATGCCGAACGTCCTGGACGCCCAGTTGAGGTCTCTACACCCAAAACAATCGAAAAAATTCACGATATGGTGTTGGCCGACCGAAGATTGAAAGTGCGAGAGATTGTGGAAGCCGTAGGGATCTCGCATTGCTCAGTGGTTTCAATTTTGAAAGATCACTTGGGCATGAGAAAGCTTTCCGCAAGATGGGTGCCGCGTTTGCTCATAGTCGACCACAAACGCAATCGTGTAACAACTTCACAGGAAGGTTTGGCGTTGTTTAATCGCAATATGGAGGAGTTTTTGCGCCGTTTTGTAACCGTGGACGAAACATGGATCCATCACAACACACCAGAGAACAAACAACAGTCAAAACAGTGGGTTTCTAAGGGTGAATCGGCGCCAAAGAAGGCCAAGGTGGGTTTGTCAGCCAATAAAGTTATGGCGACTGTTTTTTGGGATGCACGCGGGATAATCCACATTGACTACCTTCAAAAGGGAAGAACAATCAATGGGGAATATTATGCCAACTTATTGGACCGATTCAATGACGATTTGAAAAAAAAACGACCTCATTTGGCCAAGAAAAAAGTTCTTTTCCACCAAGACAATGCAAGGGTGCACACATGTGCAGTTGCCATGGCAAAAATCCATGAATTGGGCTATGAATTGCTCCCTCATCCACCCTATTCTCCAGATTTGGCTCCGAGCGACTACTTCTTGTTCCCAAACCTGAAGAAATGGCTTGGTGGAAAAAGATTTGACTCCAATGATGAAGTCATCTCGCAAACAAAGGCCTATTTTGAGGACCTCGACAAATCATTTTTTTTGGAAGGGATAAAAAAATTGGAGAAGCGTTGGACAAAGTGTATAGAGCTCAAGGGAGACTACGTTGAAAAATAAAGTTATTTTTTTATCAAAAAATCTGTGTTTTAATCCAAAAACGGACTTATTGACCCGCCCTCGTATCTTTTTAATCTCCAGAGAAGCACCTCCAGACCGTCACACCTTCAGTTTTGGGGGGCATCCGTAAGATGCCTGCAGGGCTCAGTCTTTCTTTTGGTTCTCTTCGCGCAAGAATCCTCCCATCTCCAACATGCTGCTTAAACTTTGATACGTCGGAAATTGTCCCACATGTCTTGAGTCCAATTAAGATGCTCTTGAGCCCAGAGCAATCGCATTTCTCTGACTCTTTTTGAAAAATCCGGCTTCAGTACTGGCTTGAGTGTACTAAGTCCAGCTGCTACGAGCCTTTGCCTCACTGAGCTTGATGCAATTATTTTTCCTGTAGCTCCAAACAGATCGTTGTTAAGATCCACCGAAGTCTTGAACCGAAGCCGACGTCTGTAGACCACCAAAAAACGATCTTCCACTGGGCTCGTCTTTTTTGGCCTCCCTGATGCTTTTTTTTGCTGGTAGTCCCGGTCTCACGATATTTTTTTAAATTCCATACCACAGTTTATTGACCAACATTTAATCTTCCAGAAATTTCACGTGTTGCCAAATTGAGACGTGACAGACACAAAATATTAGCTTTGCACTCCGAACTGATTCTTCCCATTTTTTTTCACTAAATTAACATACTTCCGTTCGTTTCGGACTGATATCATGAGCTAAATGCACCTCTTATTCATAATAACATCGACTTTTATGCACTATTTAAACGACATTTTGCTACCTAGTGCAAAAAAACCCCGTAGCTCTCATAAATTCCAAGAACTGCGCCCGAAAAGGGTAATAAAATGTTTGACTAACATTTTTCGAACGGCATTGTGTATGTATAAAAAAAACTTGTTGAGCAAATTGTTGAGCAAATATCAAGACTTTGGTATTTGAGAAAATATTGAAAAAAGAATTCATGTACCTTACCGATTCAGTAGTGAGTTAGTTTACTTTCTTAGAAAAATGCATTTACGAGTATATACAATATTTCCATAAATATTACTGTGGAATAAATTGTTATCCATATTCTCTGGGTATTTGGTCCACTGTATACCGGTTAATCTAATTTGTATCTAGATACAGGTTCAAAGGGATTTGAAGCTATATAAAATTAATATTTGTGGAAAACTCATGAAGAAATGTTCTTTTATCTTTTTTTCAAAATGAACAATTTGATTTTATTTTATTTTCTGTTGTTAGCATATTTGCAGGGGAGTAGTTGGCATTTTTTTATTTAATAAGAGAAACTTTTTAACTATGTATGCTAAAAGCCACAAAGTACAGTTAGTTTACAAATAAAATAGTATAAAAGGATTTCGTTAGAAGACTATTGTCCGTATGATTTTTTTTTTATTTTTTAAATTAAATTTTTATTGTCTATTCAACGATCAAATGGAAAGTTAGGCATGCTTTCAGAGTAGTGTGTTTCTCTGTAATTCGATATATGATGATAGGTGATAAGTACTCTTACTCCCACATCTACATTGATCGATCATGGGTACCAGAAAGGTTGAATGAATCTAGGAGAATCAACCATTAAGCGGCGTCATATATACAATTAGCAATTGATTAAAAAGTTCCACCGTGTGGCGCTCCCATTGTTCCGATTTGAGTTCTGTTTTTTTTTTTGTTAAGTTGGTAAATCTGTTGTTGGCATTTCCTCTAAATTTTAGTGTCATTGCATGACATTTGCAAAAGTTAAGTAGCCAAGAGTACATCTATCTCTGTGTGTGTTGGCGATTTTTTACAATTTTAAAAATGGATTTAAATTTGCAACAACGAACTTATATTAAATTTTGCGTAAAAAACGGATTTAATGGTGCGCGAACGTTGGAAATGTTGGAAAAGTGTTTCGGTAACGATTCTCTAAAGAAAACGGTTGTTTAGCAGTGGCACGAGCATGAGCGGTTCAAAAGTGGTCGTAAGTCAAACGAAGATGAAGGACGCAGTGGCAGACCATCGACATCGAAAACCGACGAAGACATTGATGAAGTAAAAGAAATGCTGGTCAATAACCACAAATTAACCATCCGAGAGATAGCGGAGGACTTGAACATTGCCTATGGATCCGTCCAAGACATTTTGATTAATGATTTGGGTTTCCGTCGTGTAGCAGCAAAGTTGGTGCCAAAGGCCTTCAATTTCATGCAAAAAAGAGACCGTGTTGACGTCGCAAAAGAGATGATTTGCGAGGTTAAATCTGATCCCACATTCATCAAAAGGATCATTACTGGAGACGAGACGTGGGTTTATGAGTACAACACGCAATCCAGATATCAGGCAAGTGAATGGCGTTCACCAAATGAGCCGAGACCAAAAAAACCAAGAAGGCAATGCTCACGGTTTTCATGGATTGCAACGGTGTAGTGCATCATGAATTTTTGCCAGAAGGCCAGACTGTAAACAAAGAGTACCCGTATTATTTGGGCGTTATGAGACGTTTGCGTGAAGCAATTCGCCGAAAGAGACCAGAATTGTGGGCAGAAAACTCGTGGATTTTGCACCATGCTAACGCACCGTCGCACAGTACTTCCATTATTCGTAATTTTTTGACGAAAAATGAAACAAATACCATCCAACAGCCACCAAATTCATCTGATTTGGCTCCCTGTGACTTCTTTCTGTTCAATCGAGTTAAAAAACCAGTACGGGGAACGCGTTTCAGCAGCCGAAAGGAAGTAATGGAAAAATCGCAGGAAGCACTGATGGACATACCGAAAGCCGAATATAAAAAATGTTTCGAGGAATGGATCAAGCGCTGGCATAAGTGTGTTGCAGTCGATGGGGATTACTTTGAAGGGGACAATATAGATTTAGATGAATAAACTTGTATTTTTAATTTTCTGAATAAATTGCGGGAAGTTAGTATCTTCTGCGCAGGCTCCTTTTTTTTAAAAGAATTAACGAACATCTAAAAAGTCATTTCCAAAACACAACGTTCTCGTTCGTAGTGGTGTTCAAATGAATTTATTTATATTTCTCGGCCGAATGCTGCCGCAGTTCGTGATCGGGTTTCCTTTGGAGACTACTGATGGGGCAAAAGAAAAGTCGAATACGCATTTATACATTCCCATATACGAGTACCAGCGCCAGACGAAGAAAAGGAGAGTAGTACGAAATCACAGCATTATGAAACTGAACGTAACGTATGAGTGGTTCAGAAATAAAGTGAACCAAGTTTATTTTTTGTTCTTTGTGTTAGTTAACATGATATCTAATTAACCAATTAATCAAATTGACTGTTGTCATACTTAACCTAAGATGTTGGTTTAACAAATTTCAAAATAATTTCAATTTTTATATTTTGAATTGTATTTTTTTGTTTTAGAAACAAAAATTTTGAGTCCTATTTTCTCAAAAATTCAACTTCACTTTATTTCTGATCCACTCATATACATATGTATGCATGAGTCAGGCACTTCTTCTGCCCAGCGGAGGAGTGATCCAGGGGCGAATAGAAATATTCATATGAGCTGAGAAATCAGTGGGGTATTCCGAACATCGTGCTTCGACATCTTCCTGTAGAATCGGTGGAGATTTACACCACCCTGTTTAATAATGCAATGAATAATGCACATTATCCAGCGCATTCGAAAATGGCGGTGGTTCAACCTATCCCCAAAAGGGGAAAGGATATATCCAATCCGGCGAATCTCCGGTCGATAAGTCCCCTTCCGAATATCAGTAAGGTGTTTGAAAAAGTAATCAATAGAGCTCTGACCAAGTGGGTTGAGGACAAACATACTAGATGGAGTGAAAAGTGACCACCTAGACCGCCAGAATGCGCTGCTACTGCAAAAAAGGTTATGGTGCCTTGAAGTCCGTTCACATTTAGGCAGACATGCCAAATTTCAGTGCGATACTATCTTTAGTTTTGTTTTGACAGCTGATTGTTGTTGACGTATTTAGCATCATGTTGAGTATGGACAAAAACGATTTCGTTCTTTCATAAAACATTATTTTTTGAGAGGCAAAACGGCGAAGAAAACAAAAGAAAACTTGGATAAATATTATGGGGCTAATGCTCCGTCAGATTACACCGTCAAATATTGGTTTCGAGAGTTTCGTGGTGGCCGCAACTCCACTACCGATAAAGTCCGCAGCGGCAGACCCTCCGATGCGGTTACAGAGGACAATGCCAAAAAAATACATGAAATGGTATTGGCTGGCCGGAAAGTGAAGGTGCACCATCTTGCAGATACCACAAAGATTAGTACTGAGCGCACACGCCATATTTTGGGCAATATTCTGCATATGGAAAAGTTATCCTGCCGCTGGGTGCCGCTCCTGACCAAAACCACGAACGCGACAGCACTTCGAAACAGTGTTTGGACTTGCTGATGCGGAATCGGGCGGACTTTTGGCATCGATTGGTAACTGGATTTGGATCCCTCGGACTATTATCTCTTCCCAAACCTCAAAAGATGGCTCATCAATAAAAAATTCAGCTCACGCGAGGAAATCATCGACGCCACGGAGGAGTATTTTGCACACCTTCCGGAAAATTACTTTTCGGACGGGATCAAGAAGTTGGAAAATCGCTGGAATATGTGTATCAAACTAAAAGAGGACTATATTGAATAATATAAAAAAAACATTTCAAAAAAACAAATTTTGTAATTCCCAAGGAGGCCACTTTTCACTCCATCTACAATAGTTTAGTTCCGGATAATCAATTCGGTTTTAAGGCGGGACATGATATCCCACATGCCGCGTCTAAGCTGGTGTCCGATATCCAATGGAATAAAGGCAAAAACCAATATACTGGTGCCTGCCTTGTTGACTTGGAGAAGGCCTTCGACACCGTATGGTTAGAGGGTCTTTTCTATAGGCTGACTAGACTGGGGATCAGCAAACCACTCTTGTACATTCTTTAAAATATGCTAACCAACAGAACGTACCTGGATTTTTAACGTAAACCTCCTGTCATGTAGACTTAATGTTTACGAGGTGCCCATACACCCATAGGGAGCAAGGATACGCCTTGCCATCGCTAAATACTCGCTTTATATTTACTAATACTTTGCTTATATTTTATACCAAAGCAGAACTTGTGTTGGAGGCACAAGTCCCACCCTTGGTATGAGTCGAGGCCGACATAAAACCTCTTGCTGCTCTTAGGGTCGCAGCACCCAGTAATTATTTGCTACTCTACAATGGGCTAAACCAAAAAGGAAACCCGTACCCGCGATTTGGGTTTAAACCACAGCCACCATGACGCTCCCACAAGGGGGCCTACCTCTAACAAGTCAGGCCCGGACCGAAATCCGGGGGGCTCCTGACTCCCATGGTACCGTGATTTAAGTCCTGGTATGGACTACCGGTGGTCAAGCCTACCAACAAGACCTATGACCGGCAACTTGTAACTGGTCAAATCGTATCATCCATTCATGCTAAAAAATCTGGATGTCTTCGATAAGACCAGTTATAGAATAATCTACCCCCGCTTTTTATTAGACAACGTCATTGATGTGCGAAGCCTTGATAATTGGGCGGGGGCCCATACTAACCAACAGACAGTTCATCGTGAAAAATGGTGATGTGACTTCTGTTGGAATATTTCAAATTAAAAATGGTCTACAGCATGGCGCGGTCAATTCGCCGATCCTATTCAACATTTATACAAGCGACTTGATAGGTTCACTTCTCCATTCTATTGCGTGTGCAGACGATTTGATAGCGTACAGAGCAGGTCCAAAAATCGAGGTCATTAATACTCTCTTGCAGCGTGACTTAAGATAAGACGGTTTTGCGATGACTGGAAGTTGAAAATCAACTTTCAGAAGTCGGAAACCATTCTCTTTAGGACGCCGTTGTCTTTAGCCTCAAGGGATACCAGAAAAAATTGGCGAAAGTTCTCGATTATTGGACAACATGGACAGCCTCTTGCCTGTCGAAATGTAGTCAGATACCTTGGGATCTGGCTAGATCACTTTCTGTATTTTGACAAAAATGTAGATGCTGCTCTGGCCAGAGCTAAAGGCGCTTTTGCCCTTACAAAGAGGCTGTTTTATAGCAGCCAACTCGATGAGAGGGTAAAGGTAATCTGCTACATGGCCCTTATTCGGGTGTCTCGTGCGGTTCAATGTAAGAGCAAGTTTAATGGAAAATATTCGGGTGTTTGAGATGGCTTGCCTTCGCTTGTACAGAACACCAGAATCGGAGTAGAAAATTTTTTATCGTAATGAGGTCCTTTACAATAGGGTGAACCTAATACGAGTGGACAACTTCGTAATTAAGCTGACTCGAAGGCACATTGCAAGAGCAATGACCTCAACGAATAGCCTGATATCTGGGGCTTACTACCCCAACTACCTTTACCACGAGAGTGTGCGCTCTGTCGGCTTCGTTCCAGCGGAAGCATTCCTCTACCTAGATCAGATAGGGTTGATCCAGGATAGATCAGCGGTCCCGTTAATCTTCCATGTCGCTCGGAAAGCTGGGGACAGGCGACTCAACTACAACAGAGACGTCGCACATGGCAATATGGATCTTCTCAGGTTCAGTAGGGCGGTGGGGAATCGCGATAAGAGGATGTCGTTCGGCAGCATCAGCATTTCTGGCGGTTGAATGATGGAGAAGATACTTCGTCGTCGTTTCCGTCAATTACGGACCAGCCTCACTACTGAGGCAGAGCTGACCAATCTATTTGCTCTGTGAATAGCGATGGCCAGCTTACATAGGTATAGGTTAGCATTTAAGAAATATATAATTGTGTATAATATCTATGTGTGTGTATTTTGTATGTAGGTTAGGTAGACTGAGGTTTATTTTAAGTTTGATATTAAGTTTTTATAAAAAATTAAGTCCATATGCTAAATTTTTGTTAAAATTTTTTTTTTTATCCATAAGTATTGGGTCTACAAGTAAGTTTCAAGCGTTTTTTTTTCCAAAATTTGAAGTTTTATTATGAAAACATAGTTACAATGCTTTATTCAAAGTATCGTCCATCGGAAGCTACAATTTTCCCCATCTCTTTGGCAATTTATGAATTCCGGACCAAAAAAATTGCTCGTCTTTCGAGCCCAAGAACGTATCGAGCCAATTTTTGATTTCCTCTACTGAGCTGAAGCGTATTCCCGTAAGAGCGTTCTGCATCGAACGAAACAAGTGGTAGTCAGATGGTGCCAAGTCTGGACTGTAAGGCGGGTGAGGCCTTTGATGGTTTCACCACTCGGAAGCAGTTCGTAGTATACGACACACTTTTGATCCCACCATATGCAGAGCATGACCTTATTCACGTGAATATTTCGTTTCGGCGTCGATTGAGCGGGCTCGCCGGGCTTTGTATACGATTTTCTGCATTTAGGATTATCATACTAAATCCATTTCTCATCACCAGTGACAATACGATACAAAAATGATTTATTTTTATACCGCTGCAGTAACATTTCAGACATGCAAAATCGCCGTTAGACGTCTCTTGGCTTCAATTCGTACGGCACTCAATTTCCAACCCTTTGAATGAATCCCAGTGCTTTTAGGCGCAGGTAAATGGCTTGTTGCGTGACGCCCAATGATGCAGCAAGTTCTTCTTGAATCTGACATGGATCCTCATCCAGTAAAGCGTCCAATTCCTCGTCTTCAAAACTTTTCGGCTTTCCGGGGCGATCTTTGTCTTCAACTCCAAAATCACCACTTTTAAACCGTTTGAACCACTCGCGGCACGTGGATTCACCAATACATTCCGCCCCATAAGTTTCCGAAAGCAAACGATAGGCCTCAGCCGCACTTTTCTTCATATTAAAGAATAAAAGCAGCGCTTCCCGCAAATGACGTTTATTTGGCTGGAAACTTGCCATGATTTTGCTCGATAAAATGTACGACACCGAGAGAACTGCTCAAATATAACGCTGCAAAGTTGTTGATAGATACAAAACTTACAAATAAAGCACATGGGGTCTGACATTTCTGCCCGGGATCCACTGGTGGCGCCATCTCTGACAAACGCTGGAAACTTACTTGTAGACCCAATATACAAAATATATTTTTCTATAAAATGTAAATAAAGTCGAAAGACAAAGATATAAGAATTTAGAGTAGCTTAGAGTGCCTGTGTGGGGCCCGTAAGTTAATATAAGATTGTTAATAATTTTAAGCTAGCATCTAAGCATTTTTTGTTAGTATGTAAGAGTTATTGATTAATATAATAAAATGCATTTAAAACTAAAGAAATATTCATGTCAGAGCTTGACGATTTCCGGGGCAAGCAATATGATGCTTACACGTCGTTAAGATGACAGGCAAAAGTTCCGAACTAGAAAATAACATACAGTGGAATTCGGTTATAACGACTGCTCATAGGAGACAAATTTTCCGACGTTATAAGCGAATGTTGCTAGATCCGAATGAAAAAAAAACTCGATTTTTTTAAATATCTATGTTATGTTATATTTTTATTTCATTTAGAAAAAAGTAATTCAATTCTTGCAAGTACAATACATATGTACTTATACTAATTCATATTTTTTTTTTTAATTTACGATTCAGTTCTTTTGAAAAAGTCTGTGATATTTGATTGTTTTTTTATTGTGAAGGTAAAAAACTTCTAATTTTTTTTCTATTTCCATTACTTTATTTGTTAATTCTGGTGCTGTGTTTGCAAAAAAAAAACAAAAATCCTTAACAAGACCTATTATATTTAATGCTTCAGCTATTGACGGACTTGTTTTGTTTACATGATCTCCATCGTCATCAAAATTCTCGAGAAAAGAATTTTCTACAGCACCAAGACTCACTATTTCTTCTAAATTTGGATCATCTGAGGTTAAAATGTTGTCATCAATGGTTATGTACGCTCTCCTATGCCATTTCTGAAGTGCAGATGTTTGAATTGTTCATCAGTACAATCCATTCAGAAAGCGGCCAATCATCCCCTTCATCAAATTGTTTCGAGTTGTTTAAAGTCTGCAAGGCAGCATGCTTAAACAGTTAGCAATTCTGTTACTAGTGACACAATCCCAAGCTGTGGCCACCTTCTTTATTAACTTCTATGTTCCGAATCTTTTTGATCAATGTGGTATGTATTTAAAATAATGTTAGAAAATTATTAAGATGAAATCTAGAATGTAAAATAAATAGCTGGGTCTTTCACAAAAATGGAACCTTTACAAATATAGATGACGGGAAATATTAGATGATGAGAGTTGGGCTCTGTAGAAATATGGAAGATGCTATGAAGTATTAAATTGGCGAAGCACAGAGTCGTAACTGTTTCTACACATAAATTGTGCTTATTTTACCCGATAACTATCGAGTGCTGGTCGATGACCATCCGAACTAGACTTACCAAACTTATAAAGGGGTGTGGTGATCAGTGGACAAAAATAGAAGCACTATAAACGCAACAGCCGATGAATTCCAAAGATGGAATCAACGGTGAACTAAAATTCCGGAATAAAACAAATAAGACCTTATTGGGGTTACTCCGGCATATTTGGAAATCAGGCCGGTAAGGATTTGCGAAACTAAATCAGGGTCTTGGAAAAAGGATGGTGGCGGAAGAGCCCTTGGAAGACCAAGGCAGCGCTTACATCTCCGAACGGGTAACTGGCTTCGGTTTAACCAACTTCTCGTCCTAGGGGTATCTGTAATAGAATTAGCCCTCGACGTTGGGGGTCATACCGTCGAGGTAACTGCCTGGTCATGGGGAAAAATTTACAGTTCGTCGGTTGAGAATTACAGGGTTCTATGCAACCCGGCCCATGTTTTGAGAAATTCACCTTTTAAATTTCCGATCCTCAGTTTTTGTATTTAATGACAAGTTAGTAGTGATTGATTAGTGAGAAAGTATATTTATTATACAAAATAAAATATAATACAGTAGACCCCCCTTAAGTCGAATTACCACGGGATACCATGACTTTTTCGAGTTAGAGGAAGTTTTGGAAAAATTCAAGTTAGAGAGAGAAATAATTCTGTTTTGTTTTAAAGCGTTTATTTAATAAAAAAAAAAGGTTAACATAATTTAAAAAAAGATTACAAACAAAATAAATAAAAAACATTTTCCTGCTAAATTAAAATTAAAATAAGACACATAAATTCATTGTTATGGTACTCGTATATAGTCAAAATCTTATTTAAATAACTTTAATTAAAAAAATTTTATATTTTTAATTGGGTCATCACAGGTAGAGTATTTGTTTTTTTTTTTAAAAAATTACTGTAGCTTAAAAAGATAGTTTTACACTTTATTATTAACTCGGGTTCTTCTTTATCTTCACTTTTGTTTGAGTTATTTTTAGCATTAGTTATTTCTTCCAAAACAGACTGATTGTCAGGTACTTCGGTAGCCACGATACCGCCATCGACTTCCATAAAGTCTTTCCAATTAACATCTGCAACATTATAATTCGCTTCTGTTAACTGGTCCCACATTTGCTCAATTTCATGGGCGTCCTCGTTCTCAGATCTAAGTAAATTGAGCGGAATTTCATCTTCTTCGTCCCATGTCTCGTCTAATCCCGGCCTTTTTAAGATAATCTTCAATCGTTAACAGAGTTACATCTTCTACCCATGCTCTTGAAATTTCCCGTATATATGTAGTTTAGAAGTGATATTTTCTAATCTTCCTTTTTCGTTTCCCAAGTCCTTAAGGTCTTTGTTAGTACCTATACGGCGCTTATAGTGTACTTTTAAATTTTGTATTATTCCCATGTCCATTGGCTGAACTATTGAAGTCATGTTGAATGGGAAGTAAGCTTTATAAACTTTAATTTGTCTTTTACTTGTTTAGGGTGAACTGGGCAGTTATCGATAATAAATAAGACCTTTCGCTTTGATCTTGCAAATTTTGCGTCGAGCTTCAAAAGCCAGCTCGGAAAAAGATCTGCCGTCATCACCGTTGGTTGGCTACATAATCCACAGGTATTTTTTGAAAACAGCGTTGATTTTTGCTCTTTCCGATAAGAGTTTTAGTTTTTCTGATCATGTTGGATTTTACAAGACATGTCACTCTTTCTTTGTTGTGTTTGCCTCCAAAACATTTTTCGCGCTTAAAAGTGAAGGTACTTGTCGGTAAGCATTTGAAAAAAATTCCCGTTTCATCGACATTCAAAATGTCTTCCGGCTTGAATCATCTGACAACCTCTGATAACTGTTGCTTCTATTCGGCAGCTTTTGTTTTGTCAGCAAAAGCGCTTTCACCTGTAAAACTTTGCCAAGAATGCTGTGGCTGGTTTTAAATTTGCTCAGCCAACCTTCACTTGCCTTGAAATCACGAAAACCTAAGCTGCTTGCAAATTCCAGAGCTTGTTTTTTTTATGATTGGACCACTTACTGGTAAATTATTGGCACGCATAGTCTCAAACCACTTGAAAACGGCTTTGTCAACACTTTCATACTCACAGACTTAGTTCCGCTTTACTTGACCACTTGTATTAGCACAACCATACCTCTTGCACCCCATATCGATAAAAATGTACTGCGAGGAATATCAAAATCTTCTGCAATTTTGGTTTTGTTTTTAAGTCCTTTCTCAATTTCTCCAATTAGGCGAATTTTCGTGCCAAGATATAATGTTTTCAATTTTCTTTTTGCCATAATTTATCTGTAAAATATATTTTACATAAATTTAGTGACACAATAAGTTAGGTTACGTAATAAGAGACTTGCTAGTCACTCAGGGGCAAACATACACGGAGTGCTATTGATCTATTGTGGTTTAATTATAAATCACCCAGATCTATTCCCCATCCACATCCTAAATCCGACCCCAACTGGAGCCTAAAACCAAAATATTCCTCAAATTTTCCCCTCCTATCTATATCCCTAAGCAACCCGCTTCACGTCTCCCCACAAAAGCCTCTCTGCCATCCAAGCCCCAATGCATTTCTTTTAATTTAACCCCTGCCCCGGACACTGTCACTGCTCAACCTCCCACACCCCCGCTCACGAATATTAACAACTGCTTTCCCAAATTCGATATTACAACAGGAGCTATATACCCATATAGCATATCAGCTCGCATATCCTAAATTCCGCTTTCACCTCTCCTTCTCCCTCGGTTTCTTGGGCCCTTGCCCCTATTTTTGATTCCCTTTCGCTGCCTATAGTTAAATTGACCCAAAAGAATATAGATCCAACGGAATGCCGTTACGCGCTCTCTAGGCTAAGGTATAAAAAGATATACGAAAATATTCGTCTCTTTCTCGCATATCTTTACGATAAATCCGACTCTGTTTGCTTTAAGAGTAAAACCAAAACAAGTGTCATGGTCTCCATCCAACTGGAAGGCCTTCCTACTGATATAACCAGTCTCAGGAAACTTTACAACAGGTACCACGAAATCTTCAGCACACTTCTCCAAAAGGTTGCGGATAACCTCGCTGCTTTCCACAGCTATTTACAATACACTCTAAAAGAGTTTCTCACCTTCTTATCACTTTCTCTTCTTCTCTTAAACTTGATTTTGTTTCAATTAAAATAACACTTTCCTATAGGTCCCTATACGTTATGTACTGCTACATTCTCCCAGCTCAACCTATCAACCCTACATCCTTGCTATTAAAGTAACAGACCAACTAGTTGACCTAAGTGATTCCATCAATAATATCTTTATCTTTGATGACTTTAATCTGCCCCTGCTGAAGTGGATTCCATCGAATGATCACTTATTTTTTGCCGAGTCAAACCCTAGTTCATCCAAGGAATGTCTATCCATTGCTAGCATAATTTACTCAAGTCTATGTCAAATAAGTGTCGTCCCTAACTCCATCAGTAGGCAACTAGACCTTATTTTCACTAGTGGTCCCATTAATTCCATAGTAACGTTTTGTCCCTTTACCCTATCAATTGTCGAAAACTTTCACCCCCCCTCTTCTTCTCTCATTTTTCCATAACTCTCCACCCCAGTCCACTCCTTCCCCTACTACAGTATGTATCAGTTCTTACAACTTCCATAAAGCTAGTTTTCGCCAAATCAATATCTATCTTAGGAAATCTTCTTTTGATTTTACCAACCTATCCTTATCTGATGCTGTCTTCATTTTTTACAGTGAAATATTTAATTCCATTTCTCTTTACGTCCCCTTTTCTAGGCATAAAACATCATCTATATACTTCCCCTTCCTGGTATAACAGAAGACTTCGCCCTTTACGAAACAAAAGAAACAAACTATGTGCAGTTTTTCTTCGCACCAATTCTTATTATGACTACTCTAACTATCTTGGAACCTACCTCTAATTCATCCAACTCTATAACTGCCTTTATCAGCGCTTTTTCGACACAGCGCAGACCAACCTTATCAACGATCTTAAGACATTTTATCAATTTGTCAACTACAAAAGAAAATCAGACGGTTATCCTCCCTCTCTCTCGTTCGATAATATATCATAGACCTACCAACAAATTATTGCCAACTATTTTGTAAACTTTTTCAAACAACCTGACACCTTCTTCGTACCCAACCCCATATATTTCAAGTACCTTCCCAATTTCTCCATTGGCCCCTCTCTCTATCAATCTTTTGATCCCACCCTTATCGAAGAAAAGTTATAAAATCTCAATGATGAATTTTTATCCGGACAAGACGGGTCTCAGCAATATTTCTCAAAAAGTGTGCCTCCAATCTTTCGCACCCTCTTTCCTCCTAATTTCATCTGTCCCTCACACAAGGGGAATTCTCCCAAATTTGGAAGACCTCTTTCATAACCCCGGTTCACTAAAAAGGATCAAAGAATGAAGTCCCATTGCTAAGATTTCGCACATACCTAAGATGTTCGAAAGTCTTTTATATGAAGTTCTAAGCTTTCAGTGCAAGTCACTTATATCACCCAGTCAGCATGGATTTCTGAAAGGTAGATCAACTACTACAAATTCGTATCCTTTGCGCTTTCAGCCCTAGAAAATGACAACGAAATCGATGATATTGCTACAGATTTCGCTAAGGCCTTAGATAAAATATCACATCAATTGATCCTTTTCAAATTGTCCTCCCTCGGTTTTGACCCCATACTGTTAAAATGAATATCTTCTGCGGAACCGTTATTATAACGTTCTATTTAGATCAGCCTTCTCAACCCCACAAGGCAGCCATATATGCCCAATCTTTTTCATGTTAACTGTAAACGATCTTGACAGGGTTATTAAACGCTGCTCCCTATCCATTTACGCCGACGACTCTAAGTTCTCCAAGACTATTTCTTCAGCCCAAGACTCTATTCTCTTTCAAGAAGACCTCGATAGGTTTTCCACTTGCTATCTAAAAAAATTGCTTTATGCTTAATGTCTCCAATCTATGACTTTGTCTCGTAAGTCCAATCAATCTTTTTCTGTATGACAAACCTGTACCCCAGGTTCAATCCCTTCGCGACCTTGGAATGTTATACGATAGAGAGTTAAACTTCCGTTCGCATATTGATGGGATAATCCTTAAAGCCAACGCATCGCCCGGTTTTATCGAACGATGATCTAAAGAATTTTGCAACCCTTATGGGACAACGTCACTTTACATTACACTTGTCCGGCCCATTCTCGAATATGCCAGTCAAGTGTGGTCCTCTTTCAGCGAGTTCATATATTCAACGTCGTTTTCTTCGATTTGCCCTTCGTGGAGTACCCAGGGATGACCCCTTTATCTTACCTCCCTATCGTGACCGCCTCAAACTTCTTAACCTTAACGTAGCTGACATTTGCTTTATTCATCGACTGATCTCTGGTTCTGTGGATTGCGCTGCCCTTTACAATTCCATTTCCTTCAACACAAACCCTCGTAATTTGTGCTGTCCTCGTCTCTTCTATATTCCAACCCACCGCACCTCTTATGGTTCCAACGAACCAAACTCCCGCATGCTCCGTAAGATTAACTCAAACCTTCCCCTTTTTGGTTTTAACCTGAGCACTTCTCGTCTTAAACTTGATCTCCACCACCACTCCATTACCTCCTAACTTTTAACTGTTGTTAGTTTTTAAGTCCTAGTACTTAAGTTAGTCTAAACTTGTTTTAAGCGAAATAAATTGGAGGCGTCAGCCCCCACCAAATTAAAAAATTCCTCTTGGTGACTTTGATATACTCGTACTTGGTAAATCACACGTTACTTCTGTTCTTTTAGTATCGATATGGAGAACATTTTCTAACCATTCCTAATTTTTTTCTAAATTCTTTCTTGATCTATAGGCTGACACCCATCTTGATTGAAGATGCACATAAATTGATGATAACTTTTTTTCAATTTCGGACACCTTTCCACTTGACCAATTTTCATCGGACAGTTAGTAGTAATTTTTTACGGCACGTTGCCAAAAATTTCAAATAATTTGTTATTTGAAATGCCCATTTTTACTTTTTACTTAATATTTTCTAATGAAAGCATTTGCTTTAATTGTGTAATTCTTTTTTGCCGCTAACCGTAATCCGTATGACAATATTTTGGAAGAAAACCAATAATTAAAGTTGTAGCAACACCATAACACAAAAAACACATTTTATATAACAAAAATCATAAAATTAAATTATTTGTATTTATATATTAAATTTGATACTGGCAATGTCACTTAATAAATAAATGTAGTACTGGCAATGCCGACTCTGTAATCTTGAATTATAAAAGCTCTTCAAGCTAAACAAAAAAGCTCTTCAAGCAAAACAAAGGAAAAGCTCTTCTAGCTAAATATTAAAGCTCTGTGACAATGTATAAAAGACAAGCTTATGAAATAAATGATCACTCTTGTTTTGGCCATAGATAAATTAACCTAGACGGTAAACTTTCCAGATATTGGAAAATCAAAACCGGTTTTCTACTGATCGGTCCTATCCGTGTGATCCTGTCTGTGAATACGTGTAAATTGTCATCAATGGTAATTTCCCTCTCCTTTTATACAAACCACGCCCATTTTAATCAAAAAAATTTCGTCTTCATTGCACATATTCGTGCAAATCGCTCTCATTTTAGCAATTTTACTTGTAAATTGCTCTCCTTCTAGCAAATTTTGACAAAGTTATAGAGATGCAGAAGTGTTGGAATTCACTTACAGTGTGTCTGTGCAAAAGTTAAGGTTTCCAAAAGTATTGGCCACTTACATGGAAGACCAAGTGCAAAAATTGCCCTCTTCTCTCATGTCCCAACAAACACGAAGCGGGAGTTTTAGTAACTGCACCAGCAGTTTTTGTGGAGAAAAAGACACAATAAAAGTAGAAGAGTTCATCGCAATGATAAATTGCTTTAAAGATGTTGAGCACATTTCGGAGACCGACGCAATCAAGGGATTTCCCTTACTGCTTGATGGTGATGCTCGGAGTTGGTGGCAAGGCGTGAAAACAGAAACAAAAACTTGGATGGATGTTCTGTCTCTTTACAAGTGCATTTGCACCCAGTAATCCAGCCTACAGAATTTATCAGGAAATCTTTGAGTCCAAGCAGAAAGTTAAAGAGAGTACGGATGATTTCATTCGGAAAAAGAGAGCATTGTTCGCGCAACTGCCTATGCCCAAACCATCGGAAACCATGATGCTTGATTTAGTGTACGACTTGTTACACTTAAACATCCGTGATGGCGCTCCAAGAGAAAGCATTACAACGTTTCAGCAACTCATCGATAAAGCCAGAACAGTGGAACATAGCATGGCTGAAAAAAACTTGAACAGCGATCTGGAAAATCAGAAGGAAAACAGCGTTGTAATTTCTGCAATTATTTCGGTCACACAACATCTGAGTGTAGGAAAAAGCAGAAAGCTGAAAAAGAAGCAGAAAACCAGTCGAGGTCACCTTCCAATCAGGGAATTTTTTGCTATAAGTGCAAGGCTCCTGGATATCTGAGGTCTAACTGCCCTTCCTGCAAAAATTTACCGAAAGTTCCACAAACGGTTTCATTCAACCTAATAAAGAATATTCTTGGCAATGATTTACCAACGATTCCAATAACTTCGCATGGGGAAAACGGTATCGCTTACATAGACACGGCAGCAAGGACAAGCGTTGCTGGTCGTCACCTTTTCGAACGTCTGCTAAGGAGTGGGACCAAATTTACCAAACTGAATGAAAGCGTTACTCTTGCCGGTGGTAGTATTCAAAACGATCGGATTTTTATAGCTTCTACCACAATAATTTTTGGGAATCGGTTAAGACCAATATCATTTATCGCTCTTCCTAAAGCCAAAGATAATAGAACCCTAATCGGGATAGACTTCTTAGAAGAGAATGGCGTTGTTTTAAATATGGGGGAACGATGTTGGTATTTTCAGGACCAACCAAAGAAAATGTTTGACTCTTTGATGCGAACAGCTCTGTTGTCTCACCAACAACGAGAATGGAGCATGAGGTCCAACGGTATAAGGACTGGCTCGATAAAATTCAACCAATTTCGCCATGTCAAAAAACACCAAAAAGACATCATCAGGCTTCCACATTCAAAATTCCTAAACACACAACAAAATTTACTGTTTTTTTTAACCCAACTTTACTATTCATTCCAGAAAAGAGTCGAGCGATACGGTCCCCACCCGTGGGAAAATCAGACCAATACGCCATACTTCAAAAATAATGACTATTCTCTTCACTCAATCAATACAATTTTTGGTATCTCAGTACGCGCAGCAATCACTCCAGATATGAGAAATCCACAAGGGGATCTTTTCCCTGCTATGCAAAAATGTAGTTCTCCCATGGAAACTGATGATCTCATTACTGAAATTTTGTCAATTGATGTAAGTCTTCGGGATGATGAAGGAACTGAACTAACTCATCAACAAATAGACGAAATAAATGGCGTTCTCGCAAAGTTTAGCTCCAGTTTTGAGTCTCCGACAGAACCTTCACCATATGCCGGGCACAAAATAAACACGGGTAGCAACCCACCAATTGCTTCAACACCCTACAGACTGTCGTTCACACGGAAGAAACAACTTAAGGCAGAAATCAACAAAAAATAAAGCAAGACAGTTCTTGTTGGAAACTCACCAAACACGTAAGCAGTTATTTTGTTCTCGCGACATGATAAAGCTAATCTCATCGTTGGCCAGCACTCTCTTTTAGTAACGTATATTTGTTGTCTGGTATTCTGGTTCAAGCACCAGTATTATCAGTAGTTGTCAAGGTACATGCACCTTGGGCAACATTACAAAACGTACATCTACCTTTGTAAACTCGATGTGAAATGTGCCTCAAATAAGTTGGATATCTGAAGCTTCCAATCGGCCAAAATTGAATTGGTACACTGTCTTGTTGCAGCCAACACGACAAATCAAAGAATACTGCAAAAGAACATAACAGGTCTTGGATGTATTTTATTGGCATAGATTCACAGCCAGCTCCACGCAGCTACAACGATACGCCTGACTCAATGAAAACGGACGACTTGCAACTGCAGCGGAGCAAGTTTAAAATACTGCATTGCTGAAAGCACAAGAACTGATCGAGACATATGTATACGGATAGAAATGAAGGCGCAAAAGAGAATTGCATGATCGAAAATATTGAGAAATGGTACTCAAGGGAAATTTTACCAGATTAAAAGATTGTGCCAAGTAATATATGAGGGCGGGTCAATAAGTCCGTGACTTTTGGATTAAAACACAGATTTTTTGATAAAAAAATAATCTTATTTTTCAACGCATTCTCCCTTGAGCTCTATACACTTTGTCCAACGCTTCTCCAATTTTTTTATCCCTTCCAAAAAAAATGATTTGTCGAGGTCCTCAAAATAGGCCTTTGTTTGCGAGATGACTTCATCATTGGAGTCAAATCTTTTTCCACCAAGCCATTTCTTCAGGTTTGGGAACAAGAAGTAGTCGCTCGGAGCCAAATCTGGAGAATAGGGTGGATGAGGGAGCAATTCATAGCCCAATTCATGGATTTTTGCCATGGCAACTGCACATGTGTGCACCCTTGCATTGTCTTGGTGGAAAAGAACTTTTTTCTTGGCCAAATGAGGTCGTTTTTTTTTCAAATCGTCATTGAATCGGTCCAATAAGTTGGCATAATATTCCCCATTGATTGTTCTTCCCTTTTGAAGGTAGTCAATGTGGATTATCCCGCGTGCATCCCAAAAAACAGTCGCCATAACTTTATTGGCTGACAAACCCACCTTGGCCTTCTTTGGCGCCGATTCACCCTTAGAAACCCACTGTTTTGACTGTTGTTTGTTCTCTGGTGTGTTGTGATGGATCCATGTTTCGTCCACGGTTACAAAAGGGCGCAAAAACTCCTCCATATTGCGATTAAACAACGCCAAACCTTCCTGTGAAGTTGTTACACGATTGCGTTTGTGGTCGACTGTGAGCAAACGCGGCACCCATCTTGCGGAAAGCTTTCTCATGCCCAAGTGATCATTCAAAATTGAAACCACTGAGCCATGCGAGATCTCTACGGCTTCCACAATCTCTCGCACTTTCAATCTTCGGTCGGCCAACACCATATCGTGAATTTTTTCGATTGTTTCGGGTGTAGAGACCTCAACTGGGCGTCCAGGACGTTCGGCATCTTCAGTGCTTGTACGGCCACAACGAAATTCAGTAAACCACTTTTTTACCATTGAAATCGATGGTGCAGAGTCCCCATAGTGTTTATCAAGCTTAGCCTTGGTCTCGGTAATGGTTTTTTTTCGCAAGAAATAATGCTTAATAAGCACACGAAATTCACTTTTTTCCATTTTCTCCTCAAATTAGTGAGTAGTCTGATAAAAATAGCTGTCAAACACAAACTAACTGACGCAGCAAGTTTAAATTTTGACAGGAGTCAACTGACAGATGCCTGTTGACAGGAGCAGTGTTGCTGTTTCAGTAAAGAGGTCAGAAAGTCACGGACTTATTGACCCGCCTTCGTACCTATGACACTATTTCTTAAGACTGTACGATGGCAGTATTGTTTACTGTCGGCCATAGCGAAACAGTTAATCTAGAGTTCCAACCAACGGATAAAAGCGAAGAATCTACTAAAACTTGATGGATAGACCATCCCAATATATGTATTACGGGCCGAGGAGAGGAGCGGAATCGAAAATGCATCCTATCCAGAATACAGCAGTATCAAACAAAGCCTTGCGTTGCCTCGTAATTAAGAGTAAGTACTTTATATATGTATCTAAAAGTTTTTAATCTAATGCCATTGTATCAAGGGTTATTTAAGACCAAAGGTAAATACTTCTTGGAAAACATGAAATCTTCACTTCGATACTCCTCTTTTAAAAAAAAAATCTATTGTATAATAGATCAATTACTTTTGTAATCAAAAATAAACAAACATTTACTTCCACGTCCGCGTCCGCAAGATATGACCCAATATGTTCAAAGAGGACACAGTACGAGTATTTAGAGTTCAGCAATTACATTTCGGATATTCAAAGGTGGCGAAAAATTTATTGGCGGGATGATATGTAAAGATAAGTTCCGATTGTGCAGGTATGAAATTACTCATTTCCACACTTTGCAGTGCAAGGTAAAATATAACACCGACTCTAAGAAATAGTGACCTTTTAAATCCAACTTCAATTCGTTTGTTTCGGAGAAAATAAAATACCTTGTTGATACTTTTTTTTTATAATAAGTGCGCTCAAGGTGAACCCTTAAAATGTTTGCATAGAGCACGGGCGATGCTTAGGGAGGAAGAAACAGAGATGTCAGTGTACATACGCTGGTTTTGAACGTTTGCAGGTTATAATCACGTACGGCTCATGAAACAATCAGGATATTTCATAGTACCTTGGAAAATGGGCTTGATAAGCTAATGAGCATTCGTAGCAAAACAGTTTCTACGGTTGATTTTCGAAAGATTGAAATACTACAGGCAATTTCATTGGAGCACTAGTGGTAAGAATAGCAATAGAGTAACATAAGGTAGGAGAGATTACGTCGATGTTCAAGAGTATGTAATGACATTTTTAGCATAATCTATGTATTCAAATCCGTGCAGAAAGGTCTTACAGCATTTGACTAAATGGTGCATTGTACCTCAATTTTTGGCGGATAAATGCCTTATACCATAGATCAGAGGGCGGGAAGTATTACCGCTTAAGGAAACATAGAAACAGTATGTAATGTTGCTAATATTGGAATTTAATGAACTGAACATGCGCTGCCGTTCCTGTTGTCCAGTCGAAGAGCAAGGACGGGTCTGGGAACGAATATCGTACGGACGTACTATCGCCAGCAAAGGAATATACTGGCTTAGAAATGACAGATTAAAAAGAGTGTTGGAGACAGAATGGAGCCCTGGGGTACGCCTGCATTTATTTACTGTATATCGAACTTCAAACTATCCAAGAAAATTTTAATTGATTGTTCCGAAATGTAATTTCTAATTCCTTTAAGAAGAGATTCATCGATCCCAAATGCACGCATATTTGACGAAAGAGCCTCTGTCATATGTTTTTGGAGTATTAAATTCATACTTCTTGCTTTCGCCAGAATAGTGTATAGGGTAGACCGGGGACAATAGTAACACGTTTGCTTTCATCTCTTATAGAATCTATTATTTAATATTTATCAAAAAGTTATTTACAACAATAGATAACGGATTTTTTCCCCAGTATTATAACTTAATATTAACCGACAAGGAGCGATAGGAAATAAGATATATGCACTTTTAATGCAATGGGACAATTGTTACAACTGTCCCTGTACCCGAGTCAGTTGTAACAGTGCCTGAGGACAGTTGTAACATAGGTAAGAATGAAGACAAATTATGTTTTTCTCAACCTTGTGATTACTTTTAGTATTTATTAACTTTGTTTAATGGCAGCAACAAAAATATTAATAAATTAATGATTTAATTCAGGATAAAAAACTAACAAAAAAAGCAAACAAACGAAAAGAGTATCTTATTCTGACTCACAATTGTGACAAATATATAAATTATTTTGTTTGGTACACTCTTCATGCGACCAGTTTTTGCATTCAATGCACTGCACCCACTTTTCTCATCCTTTGCTTGAGATATAGGCCTCTAGGCACACCAAACAAAAGGTCTCGCAATTCTCTTCTTCACTTGTGTCCGATTCCTTGGCTATTTTCCTCCTCTTCGCTTTAATTTTATCACACTTCTTTTTCTTCTTTGAGAAATTGAGATCCTTTAAAACATTTCTTCTCTGTTTTTCATTGAACTCAATTCGTATAGCCTCTATTTCAGGAGTATCGGTATAGATAGTTGATTTTCGTGTCTTGTTTTTTCTTTGAGTTTTAGGTTTCCTTGCTGATGCTTTTGGAAAAGGTCGCAAAACTTCAGGTGAAAAATTTCTAACTTCATCAGCACGGTGGACCTCTGCGCTTGTAGATGGTTGTGGATTTAAATGAGATAAAGTTGTCACAGTAAAATTGCTAGGACCTTGAGAATCAGCAGATATGCTAGACAAATGTTGTACAACCTCTGTGGGAACAATGAGTTACCCATTTCTTCAACTGGATCAGACATATCCCCAGTTTGGATGTTCTTTGAAATTGTGGTTAGATGGGAGTTTATATGGCCTTGAGATGCTGTTCACAAGCTTCCAGCATCTGCCAGACTTGAAGGCATCGGTCTATCCGTTACATACAATGGCGCAAAATCAATCTCAGTAAATATTTCTCTGTTAAAAGGCATTATTCCTGTAGTCCTAAATCCGGCTTGGATATTATTTTGGGTTAGCGCCAAAGGCAGAGCTATTCTTACGATTTTTGGAATATTGTAAATCGTCATTGTCTTACCTGGATTATTCCTTAGCCAGTTGTCTGAGGCAGAGTTCACAGTTTTTTTAAAAGGTCCGTATACAGAACGATCCAACGGTTGAAGCCTGTGTGAGCAATGCGGTGGGAAAGAAAGAACCACTATCCCATTTTGTTTACAGAACTCCAGAGCATGGATTGATGTATGGGAAGAATGGTTATCCAGTAGAAGCAAAACCTTGTGACTTATTGAAGAATGAGTATGTTGCTGGAAGTGTTTCAGCAATTGCTCGAACTCCTTTTCTTGCATCCATCCACTGGCATTGCCTGTTCCAATTGAACGAATTGGACCATCCCTCACAAAATGCCTTTGGTAGCGGAGATGGGGAAAAATGAAAAATGGAGGGATAGCGTTTCCGATAGCATTTATTACGATTGTCACTGTGACAAGAGTTCCTCGTTCACCTGAGGTCAAAGCTCCAACTTGTCTTATCCTTTTTCTTGCCACAACTCTGTTAGGCTTTTGTACGGTTATCACCCCAGTTTCGTTAACATTGTAAATGTGTTTTGCTTCGAACTTATGTTTATCTAAAACTGTTCGCAAGTTGTCAAAAAATAATTTGACATTTACAACATTGAAACTGGTTGCTCTGGAAAGGCTAGTTGGTTGAGCACACCTAATTGTCAATTCTTGGGGTCTCTTCATGAACGACGAGAACCAATTTTCTCCAGCTAAAGAGTTAACGTCCCACTGTGGCGGCCTCCTTATTCCATAGTACACTGCCAAGTCATACGCCAACTTTCTTATTTCATTAGGTGCGAATCCGTAGTAAATTTTTGCGGCTCGTACAATGTAGCTTACCATGGTTTTTTTCTGCTCAGGACTAAATATTTGATTGCAGCTTTTATATCCCATAGTTACTGTTTCATTTCCGCTTGCTTGACTTTTTTTCTTTCCATACCTCATCAGAGAAACCTGGTATAGATCATATTTTTTGGCAGCAGCACGGATGGATAAACTATTGTTATTTACCTCGTCGTATGCTTGTTGATAAATGGAATCGTCTTTTGATTCTCTATTGGTTTTTCTCTTTCTACTGCGAGGCATACTAAATATAGAAGTGATACGATATTAAATCAAGCTGACATTTAGCATTAAGGTACCCCTGGGGGCAGTTGTAACATGTTACAATTGTCCCCAAACGGGAATGTTACAACCGTCCTCGTGTGCCTTCTCTACATAAAATACGTCTTACCTGTTTTATTAGAAATAGTCGGAGTAATAACAAAACACAAGAAGATAGAACTAGCGAATTTCAAATCAGAAAAAAATTATTCGAAAATGTCTACCAATGAAATAATTTACTTTATAGGGTAAAAAATTGTCTTCTTCTCTAGTGATGTCTACTCTGCACAGAAGCCGTAGAGAAACTGTGACATCAATGATGGTATGCAGATGCATGTACTGGGCCTGTGAGAGAGAATTTGCAGTTACAGTTTGTGACATATTGCGAGTGTTACAATTGTCCCCGGTCTACCCTACTTCAGTTCCACTTTTCGGTGGCTAATACCTTTAAATTACTAGTGAGCATGTTGCTACGAAAACCGTACTGCCAGTCATTGAGAATATTTCGTATTACGAGATATTTCTTGAGCTGCCGATTTATCGACGTTTACATGGCCTTGGACAGAAGAGGTGTAAATGCAAAAGCTGGGCAAATGTTGTTTCCAATCTACTCGGAAAGAGTCTTTAAGAGTTGGATTGATGAAAATTTTGCGCTTTTTTTTAACAGCGTGAAAGAATAGCTCTTCAGAAGAGAGGAGATATACCATCTGTATCAGCGAATTTGTTTATGTTTTGTAATATTTCAAGTACCTCTGTTCGTCGTGTTCGGACGTGTTTTCGTTTTACTCCGCATTAAACTTTTAAACTTTTAAATATAATTTATTTCTTCCCCTCCCATATCTCTACTTCTGATATCAGTTCCGCGACATTATTACATCACCCTAAGTGCTGACTGTCTCTTTGGCTTTTTTTTGTTTTTCGGCTGACCTCAATCTTTCGCGCTCAATAACTGTCGCTGTGCCACTTCTGGTATCGGTTCCGCATATATTTAGTGCATTACCCCAAGTGTTGACCATTTTCCGATTTTGCTGAATTTCCACTCGAACTCATTGTTTACCTTTTTCGTTTACTTTTGATAAAATTGCCATGTCTTGCGGAATCGCTAACTGCCCAATCTTTAATGGCAATTTTGACTTTGTTACTTGTAAGGGTATCTGTGGAAAATCATTGCATGCAATTTGTGTCGGATTAAATAAAAGGAATACGGTATACATCAAAGAGTTCTCTGACAACCTTCTATTCTTTTG
Organism: Volucella zonaria; assembly: GCA_963966105.1. Taxonomy (NCBI): domain Eukaryota; kingdom Metazoa; phylum Arthropoda; class Insecta; order Diptera; family Syrphidae; genus Volucella; species Volucella zonaria. The sequence continues at coordinate 85,710,892 of OZ014530.1, read as the reverse complement.
TGATGAGTGCAAGATCATCTCGCTATCGCACGTGTTGTTTGCTATAAAGTGCCTCAGTGACTCTAATGACTCATTCCAAAAAAGTCTCACAAAAATGGTCACGACGAATCAGTCCAATTTAGAAAGTAGTGTCAGTTATGTTGATGAATTAGGCAACTCGATTAACCGAAATAATTAAGTCCAAGCTCACCAACATCGATAAACAATCTGCAAGTCTGGTCGAAATGAATACTCAGTTGCTCCGCCCAAAACATCTCTAACGTTAAATTGTGCGAGTCGATAAACAACCTGCGTGAAGATCTTGAGACTCATTTTCAATTCACCTCAAAGAAACAACCATTTCTAATGCAGCCTGATCCTATGATCGAAGTAATCTTTGATAGAATCAACAGTGTTGGTGACGACCTAGCTGCCGCACAATCAACCATTTTCGATATCGAGAATCATATCGAAACAGTAAGCAGCAAAATTGACAATTTGCCAACCCATACGCAACACCACCAGAATGTCCACTACAGTACATCAATTTTGGTTGAATTACTGTAAACTGAAGTCGACCTACTTTCACCACCACCTCCTCGTCCACCACTGTTAAGAAAATCTACAAATTCTCCCGCTGCCCCTTCAATCCAAGAGATCGAAACTGTTTCACTATCAACTCCTCCCGTCGCCACCCCACCCAAGCTCATCAAACATTTTGGTACAACATAGATACCTTCCGAATGAAAGCGTAGACTGGATAAAATTGAAGCCGTTATGAGTACATTTTTAATCAAAGGCTCCCCCAAAATGCTGATATTTCTTGGATCATGAAATTCTTCGCAAATAAATACGGCAGCACCATCAGCAAATGTAAAATGTTCCTACCATCTCACCACAAAGGTAATCGAAACTTTAAATTCAAGCTCCCTGCTAGATACGAGTGGTTATTTAAAAACCCTGCTGGTGCTAATTTAAACATTAGAAAGATGCTCATCTGTAAATGGGTCGACACACCTAAAATGAAACATGATAAAACGAAGCTTAATTCTAAGTTACCTAATCCCATTTCCAACTCCCGTCCCAAACCGGACTCTAATAAAATACCGAAATCCGTCCCAAACCTGACTCTATACCGAAACCAGTTTCCAAATCCAGTTTCAAATCTGACACTAATTGGAGATTTAATACTAATATATTCCCTAATTTTGCCCCTCCCACTCACATCCCGAACTAACTTCATCAGTCCTCCAATTATATTGCACCAGCTGCCTCCGTTCCACCAAAGCCCCCGCGTTGACGCGCCTCTTTCAAATTAACGTCAACCGCTCACAGTAACTCCTCTGAAAGACCTAACCGCTCTGCACATGCCCCAATTAGCACTTCTTTCCCAAATTTCGATCTTAAAAGCGGAGCTAAATATCCCAATTTCATTAGGTCCATATTATAAATCCCTCATCTGAAAAAGTGTCTTATGCCCCTTCAATTAGCGCTGCATCGCCCTCAAAATTTTCGTCGATCAGCCCCATTTTTGACGCTCTGAGAATATACGCCTCCTTCTAGCGTATCTGCATGACAAATCAGACTCAATTTGTTATGAAGGAAAAACTAAAACAAGCGTCATGGTCTCCATACAGCAGGAAGCTCTCCCTACTGACCTTACAAGTCTGAGGAGCTTATATATCAAGTTCCACGAGATTTTCAATATATAAGCGAACTTCCGCAAAATTAACGCTTAGTTAGTGTTCTTTTGATTACGCCAATATGCCCCTTAAAAGCACTCTCTCTATTTTCTATAGAGAATTATTCAATTCAATTTCTCTCTATGTTCGCTTTTCGTGCAATAAGACCCTTTCTGCGAGCCCCCAAGGTACAATCGTAAACTTCGTTCTTTACGTAACAAGAGAAACAAATTATGGGCAGTTTTCCTCCGATTCAACTCTTTTGCTGACTATTCAAACTATCGCGGGTCATACCTCCAATTCGCCCAGCTTTATAAGATTCTCTACCGGCGATACCTTGATAGTGCAGGCTTATAAACGATCTTAAGTCTTTATATCAATTCGTTAACTACAAAAAACTCTGACGGTTTTCCTCCACCCCTCTCATATGAAAACATGTCATCAACCGATCCACATACAATAGACAACTTTTTTGCTACATTTTTAAAGCAATCTTTTGCCGATAATTCTTTCGTACCGGATCACTTTTATTTCAAATACCTACTTAACTTCCCCATTGGCCACCTCTATTTCACAAAGTTTTGATCACACAGTAATAGAAAATAAATTACAACAACTTAATGATGAATACTCACCCGGCCCAGATGGTCTTCCATTCATATTTCTTAAAAAGTGTTCCTCAATACTTTCCCGCCCCCTTCTAAATCTCATCCGATTATCGCTCTTTCAAGGTGAATTTCCTCAGATATGGAAGTCTTCTTTCATAACAGCGATACACAAAATTACCGCCCCATAGCTAAACTTTCACATATGGTATACCCAAACTCCTCGAAAGCATTTTGTACGAAGCCTTAAGCTTGCAGTGGAAATCTCTTATTTCCCCTAATCAACACGGCTTTCTTAAAGGTAGATCAACTACCACTAAACTTGTCGAATTCGTGTCCTCTGTTCTCTGTTCTAGGAAGTGGTAAAGAAGTTGACTTTATAACAACTGATTTCAGTAAGGCTTCTGACAAGATATCTCATAAACTAATCCTGTTCAAATTGTCCGTCCTGGGCTTTGAACCCATTTTGCTTAAATGGATATCTTATTAGCTGGGTAATCGTTTTTATAGTTTTTGTTTCAGGTCTGTCGTATCGGCCCCTTTCTTGGCCACTTCAAGTGTTCCTCAAGGTAGTCACCTAGGTCCACTTCTCTTCATCCTAACCATTAACGACCTTAAAAGGGTCATTCACCACTCAGCACTTTCTCTCTATGCTGACGATACCAAATTTTTTAAACCCATTTCCTCATAACACGACTTCAGCCTCCTTCAAATAGATCTAAATAGTTTTTCCATCTGGTGCATCAAGAACTGCTTAGAACTCAATGCGTAAGGTAAACTCCCACCTTTCCGTTTTCGACTTTAATCGCAGCACACTTTCCCTCAAATTCGATCTCCTTCACCCATCCCTAGCTTTAAAACCCTAATTAAATATTTTGTATTTTTAGTTTTTAAGTCCCAGTTTTTTAAGCTTGAATTAAGCCAAATAAATGAGGGTGTTAGCCCTCACCGAAATACTAATCGAGTACGAAAATGGATTCGCCCCATTGAGGATTCGACGAACTCAAGTGTAGGCAAAGACATGGGACAATTTGAAAGTGTTGAGCAGCTAACAGATGAGGAAACACAACAGCTAATTAAAGTTTCTAAAGAGGCTGTTCAGTCCGTCCCAATTGGACTGTTCCTATTGTGCGGTCATTATACGAAAAATGAGCTAATATGACACAGTGGTTCAATGAGCGTGGAGTGGAAAGCAGAGTTTGGGAGTCTGTAAATAAAGCAATAGTGGATAACTTGCAGGCAGTAATAGATTTTTAACCACATGAAGTTGAGTTCCGTATTGAAATAGAGATCACATTGCGCTGGAGTTTGGTAAACTACATCACTATGCACGCATATGGTGAGACCGCGGTTAGAGAAGAATAATGGCACTAGTTCCTGTCGAGATATCCGAGGGGTGGAGGCGGAGCCCTACATGTGTTTTACAACAAAACTGGTGACCTATATTTGCAGACTTGGACGTACCCAGAGAAATAAAAAAACACAAATGACACAGATTCGCCATGGAAATCCATAAGTAACAAACTGGGTCTAGCGCCATTTATTGGGTCTATAACTGAATTCGTGCGGTTTGCTAGGAGATGGCGTAACTTGTATTATTCCATTGTTATTATTCCATTGGAACATGCGTTGGAAAGCTACTGTCATTGTACGTCATTTCAGTATATGTCATTCATTTGAGGCGTAAACAACAATAATTTTTTTTCACTCAAATATGTCGAACTTTGTGCCTGAGAAAGTGTTTTTGCTGGGAATTCTTCTTCATTATTTTAATATGGATAAAACTGCTGCCGAAAGTCATCGTATTTTGGTGGAAGTTTATAGTGAACATGCTCTAACTGAGCGAACGTGCCAAAAGTGGTTTGCACGATTTAAAAGTGGTGATTTTGGCTTGGAAGACGATGAACGTCCTGGGCAGCCAAAAAAGTTTGAAGATGAAGAACTGGAAGCATTACTCTATGAAGATTGTTGCCAAACACAAGAAGAGCTCACAGAATCTTTGGGTGTCACTCAAGCAGCCATTTCAAAACGTTTAAAAGCAGCTGGAAATATTCAAAAGCAATGAAATTGCGTTCTACATGAACTCAAGCCGAGAGACGTCGAAAGGCGGTTTTGCATGTCCGAAATGCTGCTGGAACGTCACAAAAGGAAGTCATTTTTGCATCGGATTGTTACTGGTGATGAAAAATGGATCCATTACGACAACCCCAAGCGCAAAATATCATATGTGAAACCCGGCCAACCAGCCAAATCAACGGCAAAGCCGAATATCCATGGCGCGAAGGTAATGCTGTGTATTTGGTGGGTGTGCTGTATTATGAGCTACTAAAACTGGGTGAAACCATCAATGGACAACGCTACCGAACACAATTAATCCATTTGAAGAGAGCAGTGGCCGAAAAACGCCCGGAATATGCGACCAGACACGAGGCAATAATTTTCCATCATGACAACGCTCGGCCCCACGTTGCTATTCCGGTTAAGAACTATTTGAAAAACAGTGGTTGGGAAGTCTTACCCCACCCGCCTTATAACCCAGACCTTGCCCCTTCTGAGTGCTATTTGTTCCGGTCTACGCAGAACGCCCTCACTGAAATACGGTTCACACCAGAGCAAAATATCAAAAATTGGCTTGATTCATTCTTGGCTACCAAGCCGGCGCAGTTCTTTTGGGATGGGATCCACAAATTGCGAGAAAGATGAGAAAAAGTCATAGCTCCAGATGGGCAATACTTTGAATAATACTATTGTACATGTTTTTCTGAAATAAACGTTCAAATTTTGAAAAAAAAAAACCGCACGAATTAAGGTATATACACAATAATTTATTTTTTTTTCTAAGAACACTCAAGTGGGTATGAATATAATGCCGCAGCATGTGTTAAGTTTTTTGGAAAATGGGATAGAGAGAGAAAGAAAGATATTTTGCCTCAGTGGTTATTTCGCTCCATGGGTGGCATCCAACATTTAATGGGGAGACTAAATTCTTTGTGGAAGTTGTCTTGTTGTTGATTTCTGGTCAACTACTCATCTTAGATTTGCAGTAATAAAGAATAAATCTCTTAATTACCATACGATAACATATATTTCCTGAGATGCTATTTTCCAATTTAGGCACAGTAGTATGTAGTGACCTTATAATTGTGATTTTAGAGGAAATGTCAACAGCTCAGGATGAACAATCATCAACACTGCTGCCGAAATACCACCTTGATCAAACATTTTCCGGAATTTATTCAGAAAATTAAAAATACAAGTTTATTCATATAAATCTATATTGTCCCCTCCAAAGTAATCCCCATCGACTCCAACACACTTATGCCAGCGCTTGATCCAATCCTCGAAACATTTTTTATATTCGGTCTTCGGTATGTCCATCAGTGCTTCCTGCGATTTTTCCATTACTTCCTATCGGCTGCTGAAATGCGTTCCCCGTAGTGGTTTTTTTAACTCGATTGAACAGAAAGAAGTCACAGGGAGCCAAATCAGGTGAATTCGGTGGCTGTTGGATGGTATTTGTTGCATTTTTCGTCAAAAAATTACGAAACGAATAATGATGGCAACGGTGCGTTATCATGGTGCAAAATCCATGAGTTTTCTGCCCACAATTCTAGTCTCTTTCGGCGAATTGTTTCACGCAAACGTCATAACGCCCAAATAATATTCTTTGTTTACTGTCTGGCCTTCTGGCAAAAATTCATGATGCACTACACCGTTGTAATCGATGAAAACCGTGAGCATTGCCTTCTTTTTTGATTGAAAACGACGTGGTTTTTTTGGTCTAGGCTTATTTGGTGAACGCCATTCACTTGCCTGATATCTGGATTGCGTGTGGTACTCATAAACCCACATCTCGTCTCCAGTAATGATCCTTTTGATGAATATGTCATCGGATTCAACCTCGCAAATTATCTCTTTTGCGAGGTCAACACGGTTTCTTTTTTGCATGAAATTGAGGTCTTTTGGCATCAACTTTGCTGCTACACGACGGAAACCCAAATCATTAACCAAAATGTCTTGAACGGATCCATAGGCAATGTTCAAGTCCTCCGCTATCTCTCTGACGGTTAATTTGCGGTTATTGACCAACAGCAACTTTTCTTTTACTTCATCACTGTTTTCGTTGGTTTTCGATGTCGATGGTCTGCCACTGCGTTCATCATCTTCGATTGACTCACGACCACTTTTGAACCACTCGTGCCACTGGTAAACGACCGCTTTCTTTAGAGAATCGTTGCCGAAACACTTTTCCAACATTTCCAACGTTTGCCGTTCGCGCACCATTAAATCCGTTTTTTACGCAAAATTTAATACAAGTTCGTTGTTGCAAATTTAAATCCATTTCTAAAATTGTAAAATATCGCCAACGCACACAGAGATAGATGTACTCTTGGCTACGTAACTTTTGCAAATGTCAAGCTCATAGCTTGATTTAGAGGGAATGTCAACAACAGATTTACCAACTTAACAAAAAAAAACAGAACTCAAATCGGAACAATGGGAGCGCCACACAGTGGTGTGGTGCGGGAACTTTTTGATCAAGGTGGTATGTCAAATTAAAATCGACCGAGCAAAGGTGCTTTAAAGCAGCAATAAAACTGGGGAGGACAAGAAATTAAACTGTTCACTATAAATAATGCCTGATACTCCACAAATATACTCTGAGAGTAAGAGGCTCAAAATTACCTCGAAAAGTTAGAGGAGGTGTAATTCCCAAAAACCGGACCTACTTCTTCAGTACGGAACAAATCGCGTCCATACAAGAGCAGTCATCGAAATCGACATATAAGTCAGGCTGCCTGATACTCGTAACTTGCAACAATCGAGAAGAGATATGAGGGAGTCATGAGAGACATTTGTCTAATAGACAAATATTTGCTACCTAGGTACGCAAAACCACTAACTCCATAACCAACATCGGAGAGTCATGCTGATCACCAGAGAGAAGAATACTGTGCACCTGGTCACGGTCATGAATGAATACGCGACTACTTCAACATGACGTCGAACGCACTTCCAAGTACCTGGTGTCTTCCTGTGGCCACGTGCCACGGTTTCACGTGTGCTTTTATACTTATATGTGCACTTATTTCCAGTAAAGAAATAGGAACTCATGGAGTACTGCCATCAAAACAAAAGACATCTAAACATTGAATGGGAGAGCAACCCGTTCCATACAAAATAAAGCAGCTGCAACATTTACAAACGAGGTGCTCAAATAAGTAAGTCAAGTCCAAGGACACGTAAAATACATTAGATAAGATGTATCATACGTGAAAAACCGATCTGTCCTGCTTTATTAATAATACAATATCATAATAGACTGGCAAGTCTCAAATTTTATATCTTAGGTGAGTTCAAACACATAAATTCCAGACACTCGCCTAAGCGACCTATTGGACGGTCTTTTGAGTAAATCTCGCAGGTAGGGAAAACATACAAATTTCTCAAGAAACACTGTACAAGAAGCGACATTGATGAAACAGGATATCAACCTTATACCCCGAAACCACTTATCTTATTTCATGAAAACCGTTGTGCGTACAAACAAAGCATGGCAAAACGGTGCATACGAGGGTTGTCTGAAAAGTTTCCGACCGCAACGTAAAGACAGCGGCACTCGTCAATAAAAGCTGGTGAATGCTAGTTGTGCATCTTTTAACAGTTACTTACCGAAGTTTCAGTCATTTTGGACGCGCAATTTTTAGTTGACAGTCGTTTGAGTGAGTCGATACGAGTGTTTTTTGTGAAAATGGAAGAAATTGAGTATCGAGCTGATATTAAATTCTTCTTTTTGAAAGGCAATACGCCTATGCAAATCAAAAATGAGTTGGACTCTGTGTATAGGGACTGTGCACCATCATTTACCACAGTGAAATTTTGGGCAGCTGAATGTAAACGTGGCCGTAAGAGCTTGGGAGATAATGAACGTTCAGAACGTCCAAAAACTGCAACCACTGAGGATAACATTGCTAAAGTTCACCAAATGGTATTAGACGACCGCCAAATTAAAGTGAGAGAGATAGTAGAGGTTATGAAAATGTCCAAAGAACGTGTTTGCAACATATTAAGTCAAGATTTAGGCATGAGAAATCTGTCCGCGCGTTTGGTGCCGCGTTTGCCTACGTTAGACCAAAAACGTGTTCGAATGAACATTTCCAACGCTCTGTTGGCGCAGTTTAGGCGCAATAAATCCGAGTTTTGGCGCCGATTAATTCCTGTAGATGACACTTGGATACACCATTATAAGTCCGAAACAAAAATTCAGTCAAAACAGTGGACTGCAAAGGGCGAGCCGGCTCCAAAAAAAACAAAAACTGCTTTTTCCACTGGGAAAGTGATGGCGACTGTTTATTTGGGATAGTAAAGGAGTTATCTTAATCGACTATCTTCAACAAGGAAAAACCATTACAGGAGGTAAGTAGGCATTATTGCTTGCCGAGCTGAAGGCAGAAATTGCGGAAAAACGGCCAAATTTACAGAAAAAGAAAATCCTGTTTCACCAAGACAACGCGCCGTCTCACACCTCAGCCATTGCCATGGCGAAAATCCATGAATTACGGTTTGAACTGCTTAACCATCCTCCTTGTTCACCAGATCTAGCCCCTAGCGACTTCTTTTTGTTCCCTCATCTAAAAACTGCGCTCGGAGGACAGAGATTTTCGTCAAATGAGGAGGCAATCACCTTCGTGAACAACTATTTTGCAGAGAAAAACGCCAAGTACTATTTGGACGGGTTAGAGAGATGGGAGCATCGCTGGGAGAAGTGTGTAGATTTACAAGGAGACTATGTAGAAAAATAAAAAAAAATTTTGAGAAAAAATTTCTTGTATCATTGTTCGACAACCGTCGTATTATGGTGAGATGATCAATTTGAAAATCTTAAAAAAAATGTCAGTTTTATATTTAAAAAACCAAAACCCATTAAAAGGTCCGCTTTTCGTATATCTGCGCCAACGCCAATACATCATTGTGTTGAGGAGACCGAAGGGGCTGTTTTGAAAACTAAGCTGTGAGAATTCTTATATCGTGCCAAGTGCAGCTGTAAGTTTAAATAGATTTCTCTCCAAATAGCACTCAAATTGTATCAGAATGCTTTTAAAAACAGATAATAACTTCACAACTGGATCTATTGTGTATAGTAACATCCTCGTAATTTAGTAACCGCCACAGAGAATGAAAGTTGTATATATTTGAGTGCGGAAGTCTTAAGCTTTCGGCATGAGTGATGAATTGTAAATATCTACGTAAAGGCTTAAATTGCCAACAACGGTCGGATATGTAATCACGCCCGCACAGAATAAATGAACAATGCTACTAAAGAATGGTTCTACGAGCTCCTCGACGAAACCTCCGACAAATGCACTAAGATGACATTAGACGATTTTAACCACAAAATATGAAAAGACGATGTCTTAAGTAGCATATTCTACACTAGACCACGTCTTCAAATAAACTTAAGCATACGATTTCCTCTCCTCAATTTTACAACAGATCATCATCTGTTCACCAGATCTGCTTTATGATGAATCAAATTGATTATGTTGCGATCGATGCAAACACTATTCCAGTTTTATAGATGTCCGAACAGTCCGAGCAGGCAATGTACACTCGGGCCACACAAGGTATATCTGGGGCATCTCAGACGCCACAAAAACGCAAAAATAGTAAGAGGAAATTTAAGGTTGAACGGTTGCGATCTTAACAAACAGCAAAACCCTTTTGTGTCTACCTCAGTCGTCAATGCCCTTAGAAACCGGTATTAAGTAGTGAAGATCTGTGACATCGGAGGGAATAACCCACTAGAAATACCGCAATTAATGTATTGGTATTCAGCCGACCATCCGCACGAATCCTCTCGCATCACTAGAAGAACAAGTGCGGCTTATACAATACCATATGCACCTTCCAAATAACAGGAGGAGTGAAAAATATCGGCTTTTCCGGGGAAAACAAATTAACCAAAAAGTAAAAGCAACGAAGCATTCAACTTGGCCGACGAAAGCCAGGATTTCCACCCAACCGACCACAATGAAGTAAATATAGCAATATCTAAACAATCGGACTACCTGCCGAGCTATTTAAAGCAGGAAATCACTTGGGAGAGAGCATACCCGAACTCATATCCACGTTTTAGTCGGAGGAATGTATACCTGAGGAACGAAATCTTAGCATCGTTTTTGCGATCTAAGAAAACAAAGAAGACCTTCAAGCTGCGCCAACGATGAGGAACAAGATCTTATCTGCATTATGTGAACGCGTGACACCATTTGCCAAAGATCTTATTACTCCCTATCAGTGCGGTTTTAGGCCGCGTAAGTTCCCTCTGAAGTAGATCTTAGGAAAAACGCCACAAGCTTAAACGGATACACACCACATCGTCATCAATTACAAGGCAAGACGAAGTCAGTCTTGGACTCCATGGCTCAACTGTCGAGCTATTTAGAGCAGCAGGTAATGACTGGATACGGAGCATAGATTAACTCGTCTCCAAAATCGGAATCGAGGAATGTGTGCCCGACGAATAGAACCTCAGCATTGTTTGGTCGGTCCTAAAGAAGAGAAATCACCTGAACTGCATAAAATACAGGGGAATAAGTCTCCTCAATATCGCATATGGTATATAATCCTGTTTGCCGTATTATGTGAACACCTAAGACCCTTCGGTCAGACTGACCGGTCGCTATCAGTTTGGTTTTAGGCCAGAAAAGTCTACTATACATAGATCAAATTTTCACATTATGGCAGATCTTGGAATAAACCCAGGAATTCGAAAAACACCACCTCTTCATCGATTTCAAAGCCTCGTATGACAGCAAACGAGTATATGTATACTCGTAGAGATCAACCATTTCTAGTTTTGACATCACTGCCAAGCTCATTTGACTATGCAGGTTGACGATGGAGAATGTACGCTGCTGTGTCAAAGTCTGTGTAGCTTGAGGAGGAGAATTTAATTGTTGATGGGGACTAACGCCACAATTTATTTAGCTTAATTAGGATTTAAAAACTAAAAATATTTAATTAAGGCTTTAAAGGTAGGGATGGTAAAGGAGATCGAATTTGAGGAAAAGTGCACTGCGATTAAAATCGAAAATGGAAAGGTTGGAGTTTACCTTACGCAGCATACGGGAGATTGGTTCGTTAGAGCCATATGTGGTGCTGTAGATTGTAACTGTAAAGAAAAGAGACGGGGGCAACGTAGATTTCGAGGGTTAGTGCAAAAGAAAATGGAGTTGTAAAGAGATGTGCAATCGACATAGCCTGAGAGAAGTCGGTGCGTCTCTTCGTTCCTCAAGGGTATTCAGGTTAATGAGTTTGAGACGGTCTCGATAGGGAGATAAGATTAGAGAATCGTTCCAAGGTAGACTTCGAGGAGCAAATCGAAGAAAATAACGCTGGGTTACATGAACTCGTTGAAAGGGACACAACGCTTGGCTAGCATACTCGAGAAGGGGGCGAAAGTAAGTAAGTCACGTACGGATTGCAGAATTCTTTGGACCCTCTTTTAACGAAGCCAAGTGATGAGTTTGCTCTAGTAATTATCTCATCAATATGCCAGCGGAAATTAGGCTCCCTGTCGCAAAATATGCCAAGGTGGCGGATAGTCTGAACAAGGGATATAAGTTGGCCGTGGAGAAGGTAAATTCGGGGGGTAGACTTGTTGCACTTACGTGAAAAGGTAATCGATTGACATTTGGTGACATTGAGTTCTAAGTAGTTCTTGATGAACCAGGTGAAAAAGCTATTTAGATCCATTTTAAGGCTGGGGTCAAGTTGTGAGAAAATGGGTTTAAAAAATTTGGTATCGTCAGCATAGAAAGAAAGTGCTCAGTGGTGACCTTTTCAAGATGGTTAATGGTTAGGATGAAGAGAAGTGGACCTTGGTGACTACCTTGGGGAACACCTTAAGCGGCCAAGAAAGGGACCAATAGGACACACCTGAAACGAACACTACAAAAACCATTATCCAGGTAAGAAGATATTCATTTTAGCAAAATGGGTTCAAAGTCCAGGACGGACAATTTGAACGATTAGTTTATGAGATATCTTGTCAGAAGCCTCACTGAAATCAGTTGGTATAACGTCAACTTCTTTACCACTTTCTAAGGCTGAGAGAACAGATTAGGGGTAGTTGATCTACCTTTCAGAAAGCCGTGTTGATTAGAGGAAATAAGAGATTTCCACTGGAAGCTTAAGGCTTCGTACAAAATGCTTTCGAAGAGTTTGGGTATATGTGAAAGTTTAGCTATGGGGCGGTAATTAGTGTCTTGGCTCTTTAATCCCTTTTTGTGTATCGGTGTTATGAAAGAAGACTTCCATATCTGTGGAAATTCACCTTGAGAGAGCGAGAGTCGGAAGAGATTTGCAAGAGGGTGGGAAAGTGTTGAATAACACTTTTTAAGAAATATGGATGGAAGACCATCTGGGCCGGGTAAATATTCATTATGTTGTTATAATTTATTTTCTATTACTGTATGATCAAAACTATGAGAAATAGAGGGGCCAAACAAGAATAACAGATTGCGTTTGAATATCCAGCCAAATAGCGTACACAAAACAATGAATTCGTTATTCGATATTTTATTTCTGAAATTCTGGCATTAAAATGTGTGCATTAGTTAAAAATTAATTCTTACAACAATTTGTCTTCTCCCATTAATTTTCAAACCAGAAATGAAAAAAACCTGGAGAAGACGCGAATGGATACTTATCAAATGTGAAAGGCACAAACTGATGCAAGGATGAGACAACAATACAGCCAAAGATGTGTATTCACATGGTAAATGAAAACTAGTAACCAGCGAGCAAGGGTTGGCAAATACTTCGACACCAGGTATTCCCAAAATGAGTCTCTCAATTGACGAGCAATCCAATATGGTTTTCGCAGGCTACAAAGTTCTCGTTGCTCGTTCACACTCGGGGTTTGAGGCTGCTCGCTGTGCCTAAAAGAAAGTGGTTTAGTTTGCGTGGCTTCTCCTGATCCACCGAAAACGGCAAATGCGTCAGAGGGCGAAAGTTCACAACATTTTCGGCCTCTATGGTGTGGCTTTGCATGTGACGCAGTACCCTTTTAACAAATTGCACCATGCGTTCCCAGACATCTCTTTCCGCTTGATGGCTAGGGCAGTTAAAGATGCATTCAACGCCCTTGGATGGCAATTCATCCGCGATAAGACCACAATCGAAAACTTTGCTGAACCGTTTCGCCCCTTGGTCCACCCCTACGAAGTTTTTTCCGTTGTCGCTGGGAATCCGGATGGACACTGCCAGTCTGCTTATAAACCTGCGCAAGGCTAGGATTCACGCATCAGTCGACAAATCACAAGCGACTTCCAGATGAATGGCTCGGAGAGCTCGCACCCCACACACTACGAGTACTTCTCAGGTTTTGTGATGGTAAGCGGCGCCAAATAGTCCAGGCCGGTATAAGAAAACAGACGCACAAACGGCGTTAGACGATCGTCAGGGAGTGGGCTCATCACAGAAACAGAGGGCTTAACTCTCCCTAATTTGCATACGCAGCATCGAGTGATCATGTTGCGCAAGTCTTGTCTCAGGCGGAGGATCCAATACAAATGACGAATTTCGCAGAATTTCACGTGTCTCATTTTGCAGTGATGATGAGCCACAACCTAGCTCAGTGAACGCATGATTTAATATTATCGGGCCCCTGCAGCTGAGTGGAAGCCAACTGGCTACATCGATCTGATATCAGACTCATAAAATACCTTCTTCACCTATGTATGGCAGTAATTCATACAGGACGCTTTCTTTGCGGGGACATTAACTGCCTCTGATTCTTGCTATCTCTACAGCATACACCTTGCCTTGTGCTTGGCGGTATAGCCACAACTTCAGCTGAGTGGAGTTTGTCAAACCATTAACATCTTTTGTAAGCTGGCATGAGTACTATCCATGCGATTGTTCCACAACAATGGTTTGCATCAAGCGAGTTCCTAGAATGAGTGCCTGGAGTTCAAGGCGCGGGATGGTCATTGGCTTCATTGGTACACATTTACCTTTGGCACACACAAATGATACGGCTTCTTTTCCTTTGGTTCATTATGCTCTCCAATATGCGACAGCTGCAAATGCTTCTTCACTATTGTCAACCAGGACATGAAGTTGATTCTGAAGGGCTTCGATAAAGTAGAAGCGCAGGATTCGAAGCGGTCTACTTGTTTCAAATTTTGAAATAATTTAATCCAGGATGAATTAATGTTGCTAGGAATTGGTTCATTTCAGCGCAAGTCACACGTCCATACTTGTCGCATCAACAGTTTCGCGGCTATCAGAAAAGTCAAACGCTCACATTATCACGCGTAGAAGTTCCTTCTTGCTCGGGTTTTTTTTTCAGAAATGATGTCTGGATCAACTCGGTGAAACTTAAGCTGCTATCGGGAGCTGTAGCATGACGGTTGCTAAAACTTGCCGAGTACTTTCTCCGTGGTCAAACTTTCATCTAACGATACACTACTTTCAACTGCAGCTATCGCAGATTCGGCTCGACTTTCCAAAGCGCTGGTAACTTTTGGCGAATTTGAACTGAAATTTCTCAGCTCAAATCCAGTCCCTTTATGAACTTCAGAAACCCTTTTGGCGATACAGATGGCCTCTTCTGTTATTTCGAAACTATCTACGAAATCGTCAACGTAATGGCGCCGTAGGCTGTGGCATTGATACTAAAATGTTCCAATTACAAACTTACAAATTGGGCTGCACATGGCGACCAAGCAGACCCGAACGCCATACCAACATCTCATGGATGTCAGGCTGAACATCTCCGTTACCTTTACGCCACAGAAACCTCTGTGAGCTCCTATCCTCTAGGCGGGTCAGCATTTGGTAAAACTTTTCGCGTATGTCACCGTACACCGCAATGGCTCCCATTACAAAAATTGAATAAGACCGATGGCAACGGTTGATATTATTGAGTCCCCTTAACAGACATAAATTGAGTAAGACTCCATCAACTGTGGCGGCGGCGTCGGTACACGTCCTATGACGAAAAGTTGCAGCTTCTGTTTGCTGCAGTATGCGAGCATACCCCTTGGTGACGTAGACTGCTTTGATTTCATTGTAAGCGGCAGCAAACCTTTCATCAATCCTCATTTTTCCATTGATTTTTCAACAGGGGTTGCTGGCCGCACCCCAAAACTGTGTACACTAAAGTACTCCGATACTAATTCAAAAAGGTCATATTTTCTAGTTTTGACCAGTAAACATGAATACTTCTCTGGTGTGACTCGATTAGTTAGACCAAATACTACCCAACCAATTTTACTATGGGCAACATATTTCCCTCCATCTCGAAGCCGGTCTGTCTCGCTTTAAAGAACCAGGTGGCAGTTTTTCAAGCCGATGAACAGCTTGGGTATGACATTCTCGTAAATCGTGATCGTGAGATCGTTTTATATATCCATGCTCGTTGTTTAGATCTATCATATCTAGGTTCTGAGTTGACAATCGAAGGTCGCAAGCGCCATAAACATTACAGACAAACTGTTATAGATCTAATCTGCGTCTATACCCAACCATACCAAGTCCCTCAACAAGACTCCATCGTTGTTATTGAAGAACCATCATGCAATAAAGCATATACAACGAGTATCAACCTACTTCATTTGCCCTCTAAACCGTGACTGGCAGCACGCGGGAAAGCAGTTTGCAGTTCTTAACTGGATTAGCTGTGCAGCTAAGGGGTGCTTCTTTTGTTTTGCTATCCTCTGATTCTTGTTGCGCATGCGTCGAAAGGGTTCATGCAACAACTGGTAGTGATCTTTCTGGCACCTATCAACACTACATGCCTTTTGACGACAACGGTAGTTCCGAATAGCATGTCCTACTTCCAAGCACGTAAATCATAATTGGAGTGGTTTTGTTTGAACCCACCTTTCATTTACCTTGTATCCCAGAAAACGTTTGCATTCCACAACGTTGTGACGTAATTGGCACTTTGGACATTTGAATGTATCGGCAAGTTGTCCCTCGGTTGCACGAAGAATGGAACGTCACTTTGGTATTACTCTTGATCCATTTTTGGTGTCTTTTACAGTTTAAATTAAGTCTGCTATCCTACTTAGCCAGTTACTGAAAATAACCATAGTTGGATACGGGTGTATTTGTGCTGTGTATCTAGCGCACATTATCCTCTGACTCATAGGCAGCTAAGAAACGAATTCCTTTAATAAAGTGGGATTGGATAGGTGATGCTGACCATTAACGAAGGATAAAAACACTGCAAGGTTCTTAGCCTTGACTGCGAACGGAATCAATCCCTGTACAGAGGATTCAGAAATTGGAGATATCTATTGAATCTGTCTGAGCTGGCTATCTATCAATCGTTCGGGTCGACCAAAGCTAGAACGAAGTTGGTCCATAACCGTGTCCACAATGTTGGCGTGAATCATCATACATCGGACTACGTTTCTTGCTTCCTCTTTCAAAGACTTTTGTAACCGGATGTTGTTCCCGAAACTTCTGTAATTGTAGGCAGAATTTGATTCGGTTAAGAACATAGGCCAGTCCTCTGGATCGCC
Organism: Volucella zonaria; assembly: GCA_963966105.1. Lineage (NCBI taxonomy): Eukaryota > Metazoa > Arthropoda > Insecta > Diptera > Syrphidae > Volucella > Volucella zonaria. The sequence continues at coordinate 85,694,083 of OZ014530.1, read as the reverse complement.
ATTGAATTCTGGCAAATCTTGTACTTTTCGTGGCACAGATGTCTACTCTGATGTGCCACTGTAACTTACACCAAAGGTGGTAATAATCGGTGGTCTGTGATAGTGCGGAGAGTGCCTTGTAAACAGTGACGATTGCGATCTGAAATTGGCTGGAAGATCGCCAAATGTGATGTAATTAAGTACATGTAGTTACATACGAGTACGAGTAGTCTCGTACAGCTAGAAGTAGTACACGTTCACGGAGTTTCGCTATCCGAATTTGCATTGCCTCGAGCGTGATTTGGTACTGTAGTGCAGTGGTCATGACCATAACGATACTGTTTGGTTGTTTCGTTGTAGATAAATTTTCCACTGAAGAAGCCCATAGTCCGGCGGCTGATTGATACGTGGGCTTTTGTACATTTCATGGCTTCTAACTGCAGTGATGACATTCCAACAGATGGCAATAGAGTCTCAGAATACTTCCAAAATGGCAACAGAACGCAATTTGATCCAGGGCAAAAGGAACCTCGATTTGTGAAATAAAACGCTGTAGCTTGAGGAGGAGAACAGGAATATTCAGTCAAATAGATGATAAATTCGTTATTCGATATTTTATTTCTGAATGTGTACATTACTTCGAAATTAATTCTTATCGCAGTTTTTTCTCTCCGATTCCAGGAAATTATAATTTTGAAGCCTCTGCCCTCTATAAACTCGTATAAGGAAATAATCACAAAGATCAAACGAAGAATTACTTTTGCCAATCACTGTTTCTTTGGACTAAGAAGGCAATTAGAAAATAAGTCCCTGTCACCAACAACGAAGAAAGCACTGTATAGTTCTTCACCATGCCGGTCCTATTGAGTGGCGCTGAGGCATGTGCTTTATGAAAAGCAGATAAAGATGCCCTTGGTTATTTCGAGAGTAAAGTTCTTCGAGTGACTTTTGGTTCCATTTGCACTCACGGAAATTGGGGAAAAAGATACAACGATGAGCTATGTGCACTATATAGCGAAATTAACCTTGTCAGAAGGGCCAACATTTTTAGATAGCGTGGTCCTGTTGTGAAAATAAACACCAACGCTCCGCTCCGTAGAGTCTTCGAATCTGCCTTAGGTGGAGCGCTAATAATCTGGGTGTGTGCAACTGGAGACGATATGCGCAAGATCGCACTAAATGGAAAATCCTATTAGCCGAGGTCTAGGTCAACCCTCGACGGTAGCGCCACCTTAAGAAGAGTGAGGAATAAAATTCTCTTATTGGGCCATTTTTATCGGCAGATACAAGCGCAAATCCTTCAACGAGTACAAAAAAAACTACGGCACACCTTTTGGACTAATTCATGGCAAACAACCGTGCACTAGGTTCAATCATAGGTATATTGAAGAATCTACGTCTACACGAAACAGTTTTTTTTCCACTAATTCAGTCATAGTCACTTAAAGTCTTAAGTCATCGATTTACTAAATGGTTTTTTTTTAATGTATACAAAATGCTCATAATACTCCGATTCATAATTACAGACACATGAGTGCATACATCTGTAAGTGACGCTCCTGAAATAGAACCTAAAGTGTGTCTAACTACTTTATATTAAATGAATTTGGCATCACTTTAGTGATACCAGTTCCGTCAAACTCCCACCATAGCTTTACGAAATCCACCACTGTACAACCAAAACGAATAAGAAGAACTGTCAAAAAGTATGTTTTTCACACATCAAGGTTTTCTTCCATACACGGTTGTTCTACAAAAAAAAACTCGTCGTCGTCGTCGAATTTGTCTTCAAATTTCAAACCAATTTGCAAAATTCATTCTCCAATTAATCTCCACCATACAAACGAACGGGAAATCCCTCCAAAGTGCAATAAAAATCCCCAATCCCTAGGTTTAAGAGAAAAATAACCTCGCGTTACACTTTCGACAAGTTCTGGTGTTTTTGCAAAATGTTCAATCAGCGCATACGAAAAAAAAAGTGATGGAGTGAAAATAATAACGTAATGGCCACAAAGAAACACCTTTCCCTTCGTGCTGTTGCCAACTCCGCTGAGAGTTGTTGGCTGGTTTTTGCTTTTGGAAAGAATTCATTAATGCGTGCGTGATTCATGTGCAAATGCAATTTTTATAATTTCTCTCGTTAGTTGGCTGCGCCGCCCATCACACCCCAATCGACTGCTGCAAAAAAAAAAAAAAAAATCCGAGTGAACTGAATGCTGTGTGCTGTGCGTATGTATATTCGGATTATGTACTCTGCAATTCTATTGCATTGAATAAGGAAGCGCATACGGAAAAGCTACTAGAAAAGAAAAGAAAAAAGAAATACTACACTCTAGGAGAGGGGCAAGACAAACACGGGAAAAAGAACACTGGTGGTCTAGTGCCAAGGACAGAGGGAGTACGTTTCTACCTACCTGAGCAAAATGTCCAGTCGTAATCGGACTATATTGAATGTGAATTTGGACGCTGCCATGGCGAACGATCCACTTCGGGAGCTATTCGAAGCGTGCAAAACGGGCGACATAACGAAAGTCAAGAAGCTGATCACGTCGCAGACAGTGAATGCTAGGGATACCGCGGGCCGGAAGTCGACACCGTTGCACTTTGCAGCGGGTAAGTTTTTTCAATGATTTTTCATGAATCTTACTTTTTTTTGTTTTTTTTTTTAAATTATTTACAATTGGAAATTGATTTTCTATTAATGGAAATAAATCTCTTGTGTTGTTAAGAATAAGAAGGCACATGTGGCGGCTGTGACAGGGAAGTGCATTTTATCGATATGGTTGTGCAGCATTGATTTTTATTTTTAAACTAACCCCAGCCCTTATTAAAGCTCAGACGTTTGACTAGTTTTTAGTAGAAACCGTAGAATTCTATTCAACAGTATAGCAACAGTTTTTGGAATTTTCATATGAGCAAAACGTGATGTTGATTAGCTTCCGCAGCGCGAAGAATTTGTGTATATTTGCATACAGCACTTTGTTGTATACTCAGCTGATACTACTTAACGCTGCTAGTAGCTTTGAAATCTCACCACTCAGCTTTGCAATTTGTGCTTTCTTTTTTTGCCACTTACTGACAGCAGGTGAGCATTATCAATGGCTGTGACTAATGTCTTCCCTTAGATAAAACTGATAACACTTCGAATTTAATGTCAGAAAAAAGTAGCGAGCAACTTAACACCGTCATTGAAATGCTGATATTTGGCTTGTTTTAGAGCTACTATCACCTTATTTCGATTGACGAAGAAACTTTATTTTGTAATGTCTTGCAAATCTTATTTGGTGTTTAGGACACTCCCTTATTTCATCTCATCTCCCAGGGATGGTGCGTTCGACAATCCTTAAATGGGGGTTCAGTCTATCTTTTCGCATGGACCTGGGACCTGAAGCTCAAAATTTTTCTTGGGTTTAAGCGTTGTTATTCATTCGATCGATATGGCCGTTCCAATATAATCGACGAATTATTGCTTTTCAGGCCACCTCTACATTTTGATACAGCTAAAAAATGTTGCGGTTATATCGCCTCTCATTCGTCCTTCTCGCCCAGACGACCACCAATTCGACAATGTTTTATTTGTTCAGGAGAGTTTATTAATTGTTCGTGAATTACAATAGTTTTATCTTCCAGCAGCAGTCTTTTAAATAAAAAATAAAATTCGTAAGCAATAATACAAGTTATTTTAAATTTAATATATCGTTGCGGGTTTAGGCAATAAATTGATTTTTTACTATTTCCTCAATTACATAAACAAATATGAAAAAAATAGAAGAACTCATTTGCAAGTAGATACAAATACATAGATTCTCAATGCTAAACTCAGCTCTTTAAATGAAACCCAGTTGCAATCCATTCATGGCTCATACATACTTGCCTCCTGTATCTTGGAAGCCGCCAAGCCCTTTTACAACTCAAGAAGGTGAGGGAGAGACCAAATATGGTTTGACTGGGAATGTGTGGCAGCCAGGAATAAATCATTCGCCTTTTTGCGGTTAATAAGAGCAACAGACACCAGTTTTACAAAAACTATGTACCAGCAAGCCAACGTGTCACATAAAATGATGTGCAAACGGAAACAAAAGATGTACTCTAGCCATCTAGCAACCAAATTAACTGAAATTAGAGACAGCAGTGCATTTTGAATATTGGCTAGATCCCTCAACGGCTTTACTTTTGCGCGTAGTAGCCAACTCGAAGTACCTATACTGGCACATCATTTTAACACTACTGGACTACTGAGACCAACATGTAGCGCAGTTCATCTGTCATTCGTGAAAACTGATGTACTATATCGGAAAACTATACTTTACGACGTGTGCAGAGTTACACACCGAGCTAATTTAAATAAGGCACCAGGAGAGTGTTCTGTAACCTATTTAAGGAATTCTTAGAGGAACTTGCTGTCTCAAATAAGCAATTTATAATAGCAGGCGATGCGAATATCGACTAGACGAATGAATCGAATTTGCACACTAAGGATATAAGAAATACAATTGAAGTGGAAAACAACTGCAGACAAATAGTGAAAGAGCCGACAAGAATAACTAAAACATCAAGCACGTTGATCGACTATGTTATAACAAATATGGATTATGTTACCGCCAAAACAAACATCAAGCTTAAAATAAAAGATCACGAAACGATTGTAATTGAGAATAATAATAGGAAAAGGAGCTTGGAAAGGAATGTGAACACCAAAACTGATCGGTTTACAACAGGTCACTATTTCTCCACCAACTAAGGAACAGCGAACTAAATACAAATACTGATGATAGCAACATAATCGGAAGGGTGATTAAAAATGAACTGATCAGAATTACAAACTCCATGATGTCCACAAGAACGACTAAACGAAATACGAATAAATGGTACAATAATAGACTATCACAGATGAAACGCGTCAAAATTGCATGGTATAAAGAATTTTTGACATCCGGGTGTAATGTGACATGGAACAGATACCGTGTTGCAAGAAATAGATATAAGGCTGAAATTGTTAGGGCGAAGAACAATAGTATCAAACAGAGTATCGAAAGGGCCCAGGACCAAAAAATGATGTGGAATGTTATAAAAACACGTGTCCTTAACGAAAGTAAGCTACTAATACAAAATATATACTTTAATAATACTTGTGTTAAAAATGCAGCTAGTATTGCCGAAGAATTTAACAATTTTTTTTATAAAAAGTGTGTCGGACATTAATAGATCAATACCGGTCTAGCCATTTCTTACCAGACCCACCACTATAAATACAACTTTTAAATTTAAAACTATTGACGTTAATGACATAATAAGTATCTTAAAGTTAATAAGCCAAAAAAGAGATTTCAACTTTATGAATGCTAAAATGATATTAGATGCTATACCCATAATCGGCCAAACCCTAGAAAACTTATTTAACTTGTCTATGACAAGAGGTTCATTTCCCTCCACATGGAAGGAATCAGTTGTTACACCTGTATCAAAAGTCAAAGGATTAAATAAATGTGAAGATTTCCGTCCAATAAACGCCCTTCCAGTCTAAGAGAAAATGTTAGAAAAAATTGTGCAAATGCAGCTCGAAGAGTACTTCGAATCTAATGGATTTTTCCTTGAAAACCAATCAGGATTCCGAAGGAAACACTCGTGTGAAACTGCACTCAACAATGTCCTGATAAGCTGGAAAGAAGAAATCGCTGCTGGAAACTATGTGATTGCAATATTCTTGGACTTTAAAAGGGCTTTTGAGACCATTGACAGGGATATTTTGTTGTCGAAACTTCAGGAATTTGGAATTAGGGGCCAAGAACTAAAATGGTTCCACTGTTACCTTACTGGACGATCTCAAAAAATAAGCGTGAGTGCTGGAGTGCTCTCTAGTAGTGTTGAAACAACGCTTGGTGTTCTACAGGGATCAATACTTGGTGCTCTGCTGTTCATAATATATATAAATGACATAGATAGTGTACTTAACTACTCCCAGATCGTTCTATTCGCTGATGACGCACTTATCTACATATCAGGAAAAGACCCTATTGAATGTACAAGATTGATTCACGATGACCTATTAAAATTGAGCTTATGGCTGAAATCGAATAAGATGAAGCTCAATGTAAACAAATCCAATTGTATGTCACTTAAGTATAACATACCATTAAGTATACAAATGGAAAGAGAATTTCTAGAACAAGTCAATAAAATAAAATACCTAGGAATTATTATTGACGATAAACTATCATTTAGTATTCACTTAGAATATATCTTTAAAAAAGTTGCTAAAAAAGTAGGTTTTTTCGGTAGAAAATAAAATGCAATCGTTATACCCCTGTGATATTAATGTTAGATATGCTGTTGTGGTTAAGTATAAAACAAAGCATTCTTGTTAATGTATTGTGCTTGGTTTTTAAAATTAAACACTCAATGCTACCAAATTATTTAAAAAAAATATCTAAGATATGTGGGTTAATCAAAACCACCCTATCAATTAAGAAACAGAGAGGATTTCAGGTTACCACATTATGTTAGTAATTTAACGCAAAATAGTTTAATGTACAAAGGTTGCCGATCATTTAATACGCTTCCGAACTTTATAAGAACTGAATCAAATTTTAAAATTTTTGAAAGAAATGTAATTGCATTCATAAAGCTAAAATACCCTCATAATAGAAATTAAAATATTGTATATTATACCTTATACGTAAGCTTAAGTCCAAATTGTAAAATCAAAAAAAGTGAATTCAAATAGCAGAGTTCTGCTAATAAATAAATAAATGAATGAATTCTGCCTGAAAAGAAGACCGTATACCATACGAAAAAAACTAAAAGCTGTAGAAGAAACATAATTTTCCCAATACAATTATTTAAAAAATGGGAGCTCAGCGACCTGAATAATTACAGAGGCATATGGTTCCTCAATGCGATAACGAAATTATTTACGGGAATCATCTTGCAACGTTTGACATTTTGGCTCGAAGCAAATGGTATACTAAGTGGGGTCCAAACCGGCTTTACGACATAAAGACGACATATTTAGACGAAGGAAAAGAACTGCATGCGTTCTACGCATTTGACTCCATTAATAGAAAATCGCTTTTCTACCAATTAAGCAATCTGAGAGTGCCGACAAAAGTCCTCAAAATAATACAAAGCCTATACCAGGAAAATAGTCTGGGATGGGAAAAGCTTGTCAAATTGGTTTGATTCCTTCTCAGTCCTTTTCAGTCCTCTACTGTTTCAATTGTTCTTAGACGACGATCTACCAACGTTCTTCCCAGGAGGAATCGAGTACCCCGGAAGCAAAACAAAGGTTCAACGACGTCGTCATTTGGTCGGAAATCCGAACGTCAATGCAGATGGTGATCAAAAAATTGCAGCAATACTGCTATATATGGAACTTGAAAGCCAACACCAATAAATCAAAAATGATGGTACATATTCCCGATTGGGATTAGTCGCTAGAGATGAGAAATGGGCTTTCTAGAATGAAAGACTTGAGGTAGTGAAGGACTATAAATATATTGGAGTCATCTTAACACCTCGCTTAACTTTTTACAGAACATTCTCTCAGTTATCAAGACGTCTTCCATTAATGAAATTGTCTAATCAAAAGCGAGGGTAGAGCAAATACTAGCCGTATTGAACTTTGATCTGAAGCTACCTAGCTAAGAACTAGTGCCATTATTTTTCTCTCACCGCGGTCTCGCCATTTACGTGATGTAGTTTACCAACCTCTACCACAACGTAGCCCCTGTTCCAATCCGGAATTCAATTTCCTGTGGTTAAAATTCCATCTCCGTAAGCAAATTATCCACTACTGCTTTAGTTACAGAAGCCCCAAACTTGACGGTAATTTGACCTTTCATGAGTTTGATGCGCTGTCTGACTCCATTCAAAGAATTGTATCCCTGTATCCTCATACTGAAATCGTGATTACGGGCGATTTCAATATACACAATTCTGGTTGGCTTCGACATTCTGGACAGACAACAAGGGAAGGACGGTGTGTTGAGAACTTCGCTGCGGAAAATAATTTGACCCAGCTTGTAAATGAGCCCACACGAATACCAGACGTTGATAGTCATACCGCTAACACCCTGGACTTGTTTTTAACTTCTCACCCTGACAAGTACTGCGTTGATGTGCTCTCTCCTCTGCTCGTCGGACAATTGTGTCATATCAGCTAATTTCTTGTACACCCACCACACAGTTAGAGAAAAGATTCCTAAAAGAACCGTATGGCAATACGAGAAAGCCAATTGGAGCGGACTTAACACCTTCATTAGGAATTTTAACTGGTCGTTATGTTTCCTCGATAACGACGTGGATGCAGCTGCTGTCAGGGTTAGAGAAATGTTTTTTCGGTCCTACAAGATGAAACCAGAGAAAACCGAAAAAAGTTTAAACGAGCCAACGTCTGCAATGCAACGTTTTTCTTAAGCGTGTGAAATTCCAAAATGACCAAAAACCGATTCAAAAAATACTGCAATGTCCCAAACGCAGTAAAAATTGTTGGACGTTCGTCAAAAATATTAGAAAAGTCTACCTCATTCTCCATCCCAGCGCTCATTTACAATGACATTCCAGCTGTCAGCTCTTTAGGCAAGGCCAATCTGCTTGCTGCACACTTTGTGGCCAGTTCAACACTCCCAGATTGTGCTTTGTCCCCGCCTATACTTGAGTGCGTCGAATCTTCAATGGGACGAATCCACTTTCGTACTCGTGTAGTACCAAGAGTACTTCAAGATCTTATACACATAAATCCGCTGGTCCAGATGGTATATCTCCCCTTCTTCTGAAAAGGTGTTCTTCCTCGCTGGCAAATCCTACTCTTTAGGACTCTTTCCGAGCAGATGGAAAACAGCATTTGTCCAGCCCGTCCCTAAAGAAGGCGAATCCTCTCTCTCCTCCCACAGACATATTGCACTTACGTCCCTTCCCTCCAAGGTCATGGAAACGGTGATAAACCGTTAGCTCATAAAATATCTCGAAACCCGGAAACTTCTTAATGACCAGCTTTCGTAGCAACAGGTCCACTGGTGATTTGATGGCATGTCTCCCCGAAAAGTGGAACCGAAGCGTACATCAATCTAGCGAAAGCAAGATAGTTGCACTTGATATTTCTAAGGCATTTGACAGAGTTTGGCATCAGGCTCTTTTGTCGAAAATGCGTGCTCTGGGGATCGACGACTCTCTTCTTCAATGGATTAGAAATCAATCACCTTTCGGAACGTTCAATTCAAGTTGTCTTGGATGGTTTCAAGTCTGATATTCACAAAATAAATGCTGGTGTGCCCCAGGGCTCCGTTCTGCCTCCGACACTGTTTTTAATTTTTATCAACCATGTCTTGTCTGCTACTTCTAATCCAATATATTCCTTTGCTGACGACAGTACTCTCTGCTTTTCATATTCGTTCCCGGGCTCACGTCCCTACTCTTCGGCTGTAGAACGGGAACGGCAGCGTATTTTAAGCTCATTAAATTCTGATATTAACACCATAACTACTTGGGAAACCACTAACAGAGTAGAATTTAATGCTTCCAAAACGCAATGCTATCTTCTAAAGCAGCAAAATCTAAATACCCAGCCATTATCCATGGATGTCACTTACATCGTCGAAACCGATAAACTTTCCATTTTCGGTATGTGTGTCAATGACAACTTACGTTGGAATGACCACATTTTCGGTGTCGTCAAAAATGCTGCGAAATGTCTAGGTTTCCTCAAGCGATGTAAGAAATACTTTACCCCCTCTGATCTGGCCTCAATATGTAAGGCATTCATCCGCCCAAAATTGGAGTACAATGCTCACATCTGGTCAGGTGATTTTAAAACAGCTCTGCACCTGCTAGATAGCATTCAAAACCGTGCGACAAAACTGATAGGTGATACTAATATAAGTTAATCAATTGACGCTCCATTGAAATCGCCAGTAGCATTCCGCCCATTCAAATTTTCAACCGTAACTCCCGTCTCACTATGAATGCTCATCAGTATACCCTCAGCCCATTTTCGGCCGTGCTCTAAAATATTGTGATTCGTTCCGAAGCCGTACAACTCGCTTATTGAATGCCCTGCCGATCTCTGTGTTTCCTGGTCGTTATAGATTACAAACATTTAAAAACAATGTACATCGGTACCTGTTTTTTCTTCCTCTCTAAATGTATTTCGCCCGCGCTGAGTAGACATATTTTAAGGGTACACAAACCCCTTGAGCGCGGGCTGATTATCAAAAAAAAAAAAATGGTTCTGAAGGTCCTGTTGGTGTCAGGACCACCGGTAGTCCATACCAGGACTAAATCACGGTACCGTGGGAGTCAGGAGCCCCACGGACTTCAGTCCAGACTGACTGCAGGTAAGCCCGCTAGTGGGGGCGTTACGATGGCTGCGGTTTAAACCGCAGGAAGGGTTTTCCAGTTGGTTTCGACCCGATGTAGGGTTGCATGCAATAAGCATTTGGTGCTGTGTTCCAGATTAGATCGGCCTCGACTCACACCAAGTGTGGAACTTGTGCCTCTAACACAGTTTTAAATTGGTATCTCAGGAAGATAACAGAGTGATAGAAAGGTGTATCCTTGCTCCCATCGATATATGAGCATCCCGTGGAATTAAGTCTTGACAGATAGGAGCTCACGTACAACCCTAGAGACGTTTTAGATTTAATAAGCATTTGGAGGAGAAACTAAAAGAGCAGTTAACTGCAGGGGCATACTTTTCAAAACGAAAATTGCTCTAAACACAAAGCGGCGAGGTATGGGGAATTTTTCAATACGAGGAAGTCGAAAGACCGCTGAGATATTTCGCCAAGAAAATTCTTATGTTGCCGGAAAATTGTCCAAACTACATGATTCACCTCGAGACTGAATTGTCACCCGTAGATATTTTTACATTAAGGGTACATTTACTCTATATTTTGAAAGCATTGTCGTTCCCAAACCAACGCCTATCTCATGTACTAGATGGAGTGAAAAGTGACCTCCTTGGGAATTAATTTTTTATTTTTTTTTTAAATGTTTTTTTATATTATTCAATATAGTCTCCTTTTAGTTTGATACACTTATTCCAGCGATTTTCCAACTTCTTGATCCCGTCCGAAAAGTAATTTTTCGGAAGGTCTGCAAAATACTCCTCCGTGGCGTCGATGATTTCCTCGCGTGAGCTGAATTTTTTATTGATGAACCATCTTTTGAGGTTTGGGAAGAGATGATAGTACGAGGGATCCAAATCCAGTTACCAATCGACGCCAAAAGTTCGCCCGATTCCGCATCAGCAAGTCCAAACACTCTTTCGAAGTGCTCTCGCGTTCTTGTTTTTGGTCATTCGCGGCACTCAGCGGCAGGATAACTTTTTCATATGAAGAATATTGCCCAAAATATGGCGTGTGCGCTCAGTACTAATCTTTGTGGTATCTGCTAGTTCCCGCACCTTCACTTTCCGGTCAGCCAACACCATTTCATGTATTTTTTTGACATTGTCCTCTGTAACCGCATCGGAGGGCCTGCCGAGTTGCGGCCACCACGAAACTCTCGAAACCAATATTTGACGGTGTAATCTGACGGAGCATTAGCCCCATAATATTTATCCAACTTTTCTTTTGTTTCCTTCGCCGTTTTGCCTCTCAAAAAATAATGTTTTATGAGAGAACGAAAATCGTTTTTGTCCATACTCAACATGATGCTAAACACGTCAACAACAATCAGCTGTCAAAACAAAACTAAAGACAGTATCGCACTGAAATTTGGCATGTCTGCCTAAATATGAACGGACTTCAAGGCACCATACCCTTTTTTGCAGTATCAGCGCATTCTGGCGGTCAAGGAGGTCACTTTTCATTCTATCTAGTAGTTGAAAAGCATCTCATTTGTTACACATAGACTACAATTCTTCAGGGAATGGTCTAGAATCTAGATTATGCAGTGAACATCATGTCTCACTGGTGCAAGATATTGAGAAATTTTAGAGCGAAATCCTACAAGAGTTGCTAATTAATAGAGCTATCCTTCAGTGACGTATTCCAAACTAAAGCACAGCAAAGTCAATCCCGGCGTACGTATCGAATTCTACAACACGACTTAAGAGAGAAATATTACTTTAACTACCAAAACAGTGTAGATACTGTTGAGGTTAGAGGCGAACTTCAACACTTAAACTGTGGACTTGTGCACTTTGTGATATCTGCTAGTTAGAGAAGACGTTCACCATTTCACCCGTCATAAAGGAAATAAGAAGAGCTCACTGGGAGAAAAATTAGTTTTTGCCAAAACAGATTAAATCAATTTTCAATGGCCAAGACTGGAAAGTTCTGTATAGTTAATTAAGAATTACTCTAAAATACCACAAACAGATAGTAAATTCAATAACGTATAGAATAATTCGATCTCTGTCAATTACTGTCATTTACTGACTTCAATGTGGTTGATCTTTTTAACAGACATCACACAATCTTTGACAATTTTAGTAATGGAGCCGTTTACCACGCAACAACGCATTTTTGTTATTGAATCTTATTATGGGCGATCTGTAAAAGTAACATTTCGTAAAATTCGTGAATTTTTCGGTCAATATAATCTCCCTACTGAGTCTGGAATTGATACAATGGTGAAGTGTTTTGAAGAAAACTGTTCGGTATCGAATCAATCTCCATATCAGCATACTCGGCCAGCACATAGACGCCAAAATATCACCACTGTGAGCGAAAATGTTCAAAACCAGCCAGACACCTCAATTCGTCGTCGAAGTCAACAATTGGGCCTCAATTATGGTACTTTACGGCGAATTTTAAAATTTGATCTTCATTTGTACGCCTATAAAATCCAAATTACACAGCAATTGAAGCCTTTGGGCCATCTACGACGTCGCCGATTTGTTAACTGGATGTTGGAACACCAGGACAATTTGGCATCGAATTTGATCTTTTCCGATGAAGGCCATTTTTTAATTGATGGGCTTGTCATTTCTGAGGACCGGAAAACCCATACGAGATTAACGAAAAACCAATTCTTCCCAATAAGTCACTGTATGGTGCGGATTATGGGTTGGCCGCATCATTGGCCGGTACTTTTTCGAAGATCAGGCTGGTGAGACAGTTACAGTGAATGGAGAACGTTACCGCAACATATTGACCGGCTATTTTTTTTCCCCCAAAATTTAATGAATTGAGTCTGGACCATCTCTGGTTTCAAAAGGATGGTACTACCGCGCACACAATCAATCAATCAATCAATTTATTGCGTACGAAATTTGAAGATTGCATTATTTCGGTTAGAGGAGAAGTTATATGGCCTCCAAGGTCATGCGATTTGACACCTTTAGACTTCTTCATGTGGGGTTATTTGAAGTGTAAGGTCTATACCAGTAACCCAGCAGCAATACATTTCATCCAAACTCAAATTGCGGTCATTAACCCACTTATTCTCCAAAAAAAATCATAATGATATCGACCTTCGGAGCCGCGGTGATCACATGAACGCTGTTGTGTTCCATTCATAATTGCCATAGACCGTGCTTTATTAATCAATAAAATTCTACATTGATTTCACAATAAATGCGTGATTAATTTAATGAAAACTTCCACACCAGCTGTTGGCTCACCCTTTACTACTATATACATAGTATATAGCAACAGTTTGCTAGCTTCGAATCTCCACTAGGGTGCTATTTTTTAAGTTAAAGGAAAAAAAGGCAAGTCACCAAATTTGCTAAGTACTCATATGCCGTCCATTGACCTTGTCTGTGAAGGCCCATACTCTTCTTTGGATAACCCCAAGAACTTCATACCTTTGCGTTTGCGTCTTGACCATGTTGCCATGCAAGATGCTACAGCCCAAATAGCTCTTTTGCAATTTATCTGATCTGGATTGAAAAAGGTTGCCGACCTTGTCAATAACATTAAGGTCGGCTTAATTGGCTCATGCACAACTCTTTATACTACAATCATACAGTCGTAACTTGACCGGACGTAACTTGCTGGTCGTCTTCATTTTAAGCCATTTACCAATAACCTCAAAGGTTCGAATGGTAATGAATTCAAATTAGACTTGTCATTCGGTGATGAATTGCCATCAAAAGGATTCGCCCCGGCCATTAACACCTAAGATGCTCTACCAGCCAGCGGTGATAGTGTGAAGGTTGATGCTGAACTCAAGAGCCAGCGTCTTCAACTGCTTGGATAATTCGTCGACAAGACATGGAAGACATGACCATTCTCATCAAGGTCAAAGGCAAGTGCACAACTTATCGCATGGTTGAAATATCGCGGCGACTTGAACAGCATCTCCAATGACGTGTTCATTGGTGATAGCACTTTCTTCTTTTTGGAGCCCTAGTTTTGGATTGCAGAACCGTACTCTGGACAAGTCTCATAAGCTACCTCTAAGAGGTTATAAAACTACTGACTGATGTAGAGTTTGGCAAGTAATTACATATCAGTTTTGAATTAACCACCCTTGACTAATTTGATTTTCTACAATAATTTCACAACCTAGTATATACAATATTTGTTAAAAATGTAACAAACAACGCAGTTTTGTCGTCACGTATACCACCTTGATCACGGAATTTATTCAGAAAATTAAAAATACAAGTTTATTCATCTAAATCTATATTGTCCCCTACAAAGTAATCCCCATCGACTGCAACACACTTATGCCAGCGCTTGATCCAATCCTCGAAACATTTTTTATATTCGGTTTTTGGGATGTCCATCAGTGCTTCCTGCGATTTTTCCATTACTTCCTCTCGGCTGCTGAAACGCGTTGCCCGTAGTGGTTCTTTAACTCGATTGAAAGCAGTCACAGGGAGCCAAATCAGGTGAATTCGGTGGCTGTTGGATGGTATTTGTTGCATTTTTCGTCAAAAAATTACGAATAATAATGGCACTGTGTGACGGTGCGTTATCATGGTGCAAAATCCACGAGTTTTCTGCCCACAATTCTGGTCTCTTTCGGCGAATTGCTTCACGCAAACGTCTCATAACGCCCAAATAATATTCTTTGTTTACTCTCTGGCTTTCTGGCAAAAATTCATGATGCACTACACCGTTGTAATCGATGAAAACCGTGAGCATTGCTTTCTTTTTTGACTGAAAACGACGTGGTTTTTTTGGTCTCGGCTCATTTGGTGAACGCCATTCACTTGCCTGATGTCTGAATTGCGTGTCGTACTCATAAACCCACGTCTCGTCTCCATTAATGATCCTTTTGATGAACACGTCAACACGGTCTCTTTTTTGCATGGAATTGAGGTCTTTTGGCACCAACTTTGCTGCTACACGATAGAAACCCAAATCATTAACCAAAATGTCTTGGACGGATCCATAGGCAAAGTTCAAGTCCTCCGCTATCTCTCTGATGGTTAATTTGCTGTTATTGACCAGCATTTCTTTTACTTCATCAATGTTTTCTTCAGTTTTCGATGTCGATGGTCT
Organism: Volucella zonaria; assembly: GCA_963966105.1. Lineage (NCBI taxonomy): Eukaryota > Metazoa > Arthropoda > Insecta > Diptera > Syrphidae > Volucella > Volucella zonaria. Next base: position 85,678,703 of record OZ014530.1, on the reverse strand, counting down.
GCCACTGCGTCCTTCATCTTTGATTGACTCACGACCACTTTTGATCCGCTCGTGCCACTGGTAAACGACCGTTTTCTTTAGAGAGTCGTTGCCAAAACACTTTTCCAACATTTCCAACGTTCGCCGTTCGCGCACCATTAAATCCGTTTTTTACGCAAAATTTAATACAAGTTCGTTGTTGCAAATTTAAATCCATTTCTAAAATTGTAAAAAATCGCCAACACACACATAGATAGATGTACTCTTGGCTACGTAACTACGTCAAGCTATGACGCTAGGATTTAGAGGGAATGTCAATAACAGATTTACCAACTTTACAAAAAAAAACAAAACTCAAATCGGAACAATGGGAGCGCCACACGGTGGTGTCCCCCGGGGACTTTTTGACCAAGGTGGTATTTGTCTGAGATGTCCAATCCTAACCGATCGATATCGGTGTCATATGCCATATTTTAACACATCGGCTGAAAATTCCGTGCCGAGAAGGCACCACTTGAATTAAATCCATTTTCAGTTAGTACCAACCTTCAAAAGATACGTGTATAAATTTGACAGCTGTCGGACGATTAGCTCTCGAGATATACAGTTGTGAGCTTCACTTTGTTATTGTGAAAAAATGGATTCAAAGCAATTTCGTGTGTGGATTTGTCACTGCTTTTTGATGGGAAAAAATGCAGCCAATGCAAAGGAATGGCTTGATAAGTGTTACCCGGACTCTGCACAAGCCGAACGAAGCATTCGCAAGTGGATTGAAAAATTTAAAAGTGGTCATACAAGCACCGAAGATGATGCACTCAGTGGACGTCCAAAAGAGGCTGTTTCAGATGAAAACATAAAAAAAGTTCACAAAATGATTACGAATGACCGTAAAATGAAGTTGATCGAGATAGCTGAGGCTCTGAAGATATCAAAAGAGCGTGTTGGATATATCATACATGAATATTTGGACATGCGAAAGCTCTGTTCAAAGTGGGTGCCGCGTTTGCTTACAGTCGACCAAAAACAAAAACGTGTTGATGATTCAGAGGAGTGTTCAACCGCAATAAAGCCGAATTTTTGCGTCGGTATGTGACAATGGATGAAACTTGGCTCCATCACTTCACACCAGAGTCAAGTCGGCAGTCAGCTGAGTGGCGAACAGGCGACGAACCTCGTCCAAAACGACCAAAAACTCAACAGTCGGCTGGCAAGGTTATGGCATCCGTATTTTGGGATGCACGTGGAATAATTTTCATCGACTATCTCCAAAAGGGGAAGACTATCAACAGCGACTATTACATTGCGTTGTTGGAGCGTTTGAAGGACGTAATCGCAGAAAAACGGCCGCATTTGAAGAAAAAGAAAGTGTTGTTTCATCAAGACAATGCACCGTGTCACAAGTCGATGAAAACGATGGCAAAATTGAAAGAATTCGGCTACGAATTCTCGCGATTTGGCCCCCAGCGACTATTTCCTGTTCGCATACCTCAAAAGAATGCTCGCCGGAAAGAGATTTAAGACCGAATCGCCGAAACAGAGGCCTATTTTGAGGCTAAACCGAAATCGCACTACAAAACTGGTATCGAAAGATTGAAAAATCGTTTCAATCAGTGGATCGCCCTCGAAGGCAACTATATTGATAAATAAAGTTGAATTTTCCAAAAATTTTGTGTTTTACTATTAAACGGCGCTGACTTTTCAGCCGATGTGTTATGTATATTCCTGACGTACGAGATTAGTCCCAGAAGTTCCCGACCTAACAAAGAAAACACAAAAAAATTGAGGAAAAATAGGTTTATTTTACTACGTAGTCGCCTTTTAGGTCAATACACTTTCCAAGCAATGTGCAATCGCTTCGATACCCTGTTTATAGTGAGAATCGTCGAGCTTCTTAAAATAGCCATCAACCGCAGACTCCACCTCTTTACTGTTGGCAAATCTTTTACCACGGAGCCATTTTTTCAAATTCGGAAATAGAAAATAATCCGACGGGGCTAAATCTGGCGGGAAGGCAATTCGAACATTAACTCATTGATTTTGGCCATTGCGATGACAGATGCATGAACTGGTGCATTGTCTTGATGGAACAAAACTTGTTTCTTCGCCAAATGCGGCCGATAATCAGTGAAAATGATCCCACGCGCATCGCATAAAACTGACGCCATGACCTTGCCTGCAGATGGAACTGTCTTCGGCTTTTTGGAGGCGATTATCCCCTTTGAGTCCATTGTTTTGACTGTTCCATCGTATCGGGTGTGAAGTGATGGACCCGTGTTTCATCCATGGTGCAAAAACGGATTTATTGCTGTTAAACTTCGCCCAACATTCGACTGAAACATCCTCACGACGCTATTTCTGTTCTGAAAGCTGCGCAAAGAGAGCCTGGAAACGTATGCTACTCGTCTGCTCACTGCGAAATGATATTTACGAAACTGAAATATGAACTTTCTCCACTTCCTCTCATGTCTAACCTATTTGCATCATAAGTTCATATATGCGCGTATTTTGCCTGGCCACTACTTTTTCTGACAAAATTCAATACTTCCTGCAACAAATGTATATGTAATAAAAAAGGATTCAATTCGAACATAACATACATTTTTTATGAAAAGGGTTAGGTAAAAAATATATATTCTGACTATTTTTTGCGAATATAAATGCGCAAAAATGGAATTTTTAATCTAGTTTTAAAGAACCTTTGCAAGGAGTAGAAGTAAGAATATGGACTGCTTTAAGCCAGGAAAGCCTTTAACACGCCAAACAAAAGTGCTTACGCTCTAAATTTACCACAAAAACATGGATTATGAAAACAACCATGCAAATGAGGCTCCTACGAGAGCAGCTGTAAGGAAAACAGCTGAATTTCTTGGAGTTTCGCATAGCACCATATACAAAATCTTAAAAGAACAAGAACAAACTGGAACAGTACAATCACCCAATAAGAAAACTCCTCATCGTCACTGGATCACTGGATTAGATGACTTCGACTTTGAATCCATCAAAAGAATGATCTACTCCTTCCAACAATTTGACGAAAAAGTCGTAACACTGAGCGCCCTTAGGGAACAAATTCGTCAAGAACTGGAAATTAGGATAAGCAAGACATCGCTTTGGAGGTATCTGAAAGCCAAAGGATTCATGAAGACAATAGGAAAATTCTTTGCGAAAGAACGGAAGTGAAAATTCAAACATTAAAATACCGATGAATCATATATACATAGCTCCCACACAAGAGGAATGTCTTGGATTGATACAAGTACGGAAGGACTAAAAAAAGCCTATTGGAGAAGGATCTCGGCTTATAATTGCACACATCTAACGGATTTGTCAAAAACGGTCTTCTAATCTTTAAATCTGGATCGAAGTCGGGTGACTATCATGATGAGATGAACTTTGACAATTTCTCAAAATGATTAAGAGATCAGGTACTGGACCAGCTAGAGGAATCGTCGGTTATTGTAATGAACAACGCCCCCTCTCACAATAAATTAAGAAACCGAGCCCCAACTTCATCAGCAACGAAATTGGAGTTAGTTAATTGGCTGGTAGAAAATAATGTTGCGCATAGTTCTTCAATGCTGAAGATTGAACTGTATAATTTAGTTCGACAAAACAAGATATCCCCGCAGCATAAAATAGACGACTTGATCAGATCAGCAGGCCATGAGATGGCATTGAGATATTGGTTTTCTACTGATCGCCCCCTATCTGTGTGACCCGTGTCTGTGAATACGTGTGAATTGTCATCAATGGCAATTTCGCTCTTATTTTATACAAACCACGCCCATTTTAATCAAAAAAACCTCATCCACATTACACACTCTCGTGCAAATCGCTCGCATCCTAGCAATTTTACTTGTAAATTGCTCTCATTCTATCAAATTTTGAGTAAGTTATAGAGAATGTAAAAGTGTTGGAATTCACTTACAGTGAGTCTGTGCGAAAGTTAAGGGTTTGCAAAAGTATTAGTAGAGTTTGACATCTAGGAATGGTTACGCTCGAATTTCGTCTGGATCACATCCAGGATTACTGGAATAGACTGGAAAAGAGGGCACATGCGCAAGAAATTACACGGTGATTTGAAACGGACTATACAGCGCTTTTTGAAATACCTACCATATCTGCTAATTCACGCACTTTCAATCGACAGTCATCCAATACCATTTTGTGAAATTTTTTCAACATTTCTGGTGGACTCACCTCATTTGGTCGGCCACTGTATTGTTCGTCTTGGCAACTCGTACGGCTTCGCTTAAACTCCGCCACCCAATGTTTTATTATTGTAAACAAAGGAGCAGACTCCCCCAGAGTAGAATCCAGTTCCGTTTTGATGTTGGTTGGATTGAGGCCTTTCAAATGAATGTATTGTATCACATAACGATGACCAATTTTTTCCATAATCAAAAGTTCATTGAGAGCGCTCACTATAGATGACGGCCGAACAAATACTAAATAACGCAGCGTCGTCAAACTTCAAATTTAAGCGTTATAAGGTACTTTCTACAATTGTCGTTATACGTCTATACGTCAGGTTGGGTACTTCTGGGTCTACCCTCGTATTTCTAAAACAAAGAAGACTAAAAAAGGAAGGCGATATGTCAGAATGTTTGGTTTTTTCATCTATTAAGATAATCTTAACGTTAATAGTAATTTCCGACCATGCCCGTAGGGGAGAGTTATGTGCGTTCCGATTTTCACAGAATAACCCGTAATCATGGCAGCACGTTGACCTTGAACAAACCCTCAATCATTATGTCATGAATATGACAAAACAATTGGAAACATTGCATTGTGATTGCATTGCTTATGTTTTAACGATAATTTCAGTGCACCCGTGTGGTATTTCTTATATACCAATGTATGTACTCGTGCATACATGATATAGCATTGTGCGTGGTGCATAGCGGTGTGCAGCGTAAAGCGTGTACAATGGAACATTTTCATGTTTAAAATAAATAAAAAAATAAATACAATTTGTTTTTATAAATTAAAATTATGAAATGCCGATCTCAATTTTTAGAGAAATAGTCTAAATAACAGCCGTTTCTATCTAGGCATTCTGGCAACTGGACCATTATATTCCCAAATATGGGAGAGCCATCATAGGTGCAATGGCCGCAATTTCACGGCGGATATTTTTTTGTATGTATAGTCTGAATCGTTCGAGGATTGGTAGTGCTAGCTAGAGAGCAAAGAGACCTGGAAATATCTGGAGGGTGGCCTAAGATGCAAGCAAGTGAAATAGAGTATTGCCAACAAAAAAAAAAAAAAAGACAGCGAGACAGCTAACAGTGCAGGGTTATTAAAAATGAAGCGCTAAACAAAATGCCTTTATTGTTGAGTAATATTTTAAAAGTAATGAATATCTGGCAGCTACATTTCGCAGTTTTCGTACATATGGTCGGAATACTGATTCAACTTCATCAACTGTGAAGAGATTAAGAGACAAGAATTCAGGGAAACTGGATCAATTAGTGATCTTAAACACTCTGGAGGTCCTTCAACAAAACATCGTAGCAGTTCGGGAGAGTGTTGCTGAGAGTCCAGGAACATCAATTCGGCACCGTGGTCAAGAATTAGACACGTCGAGAGCGCATTCACACGAAAAATTTACATTTGTATGCATACAAAGTGCAATTGACCCAAGAACTGACCACGCACACCGAAGAAAGTTCGTTGAATGAATTGTCGAACAACAAGTGGATGCTGATTTTTCAAACGAAATCATCTTCAGCGATGAAGCTCATTTCCATCTTGATGGCTTTGTTAATCGTCAAAATTGTTTTCTGGGCTTTCTACCAAAATTACTTCTTGCGTGAATTTTGGGACGCCCGTTACATATTCACTGATTAATTAACATCTAGAATTTAACTTCAACAGTTATTCATTTTCCCTAGTTAAAAAAAGAATAAGCAGAAATGCTACTTCATGCTGTTGCTTTCAGAGAGCGAAAACTTTTTTGATGCCGTTCTTTAACCCTTTCCCTCCTGAGCTACCCCAAAATAATATTTCTTTGGTATTTTTTTTTCACTTTTTGGGAGAAATATGAAAAAAAAATTCGAAAAAAATTATGGGATGTCCTTCAAATAGGACACTCACATTTGTGAGCTTCAGGAGTGCGCCTATCTCAATATAGGCACATGTATTGAAAATGAAACGAAAGTCAAATTTCAATACCCTTTATTATTTTATATATTGTATGTAGAGTAAGATTTTTTTTTTGAATTCACTTTCATAAATAAAATTTAGTTTTAAACATTTATTGTGTTATTTTAATTCTTTGTATGGAATTGTTTGAAACAATTGGGAGTCTTTGGTAAGGCAAAGGTAGACATTGCACTTCTCACACTTTGTTCGCGACCGACTTGGGCAACTAGGTAGGCGACACTTTAGCGGTGCTTCAAGTATTTCAACAATAAATACTCTCCTACTTCCAATCTAAACTGAAGTTAATCCATTTGTTTTTTCCTTGAGCGTTTATTGAGCTTGCAATCGTGTTCTAAATAGCTGTTCACAATAGCTAAGTCAAACATATGAAGAATTGTTTTTGCCGTCCATTTTTTTTTTGTCTTTTCCCACGTTCGATAGCACTCAATAAGTTGGTCACAAGTATCGACTCCTCCTATACCATTTTTATAAGATGAGACGCATGCGGGACACGGAACGTCAATTCGCGTCTTTGCTGTTTTATCCCATCGTTTGACAGTATTAACTGGTTGACTGCAAACCAGAGTTGAAGTCATTAACACACTTTTGTTGTCCTTCCATTTAACTACTAGATGGAGTAAAAAGTGACCTCCTTGACCGCCAGAATGCGCTGCTACTGCAAAAAAGGGTATGGTGCTTTGAAGTCCGTTCATATTTAGGCAGACATGCCAAATTTCAGTGCGATACTGTCTATAGTTTTGTTTTGACAGCTGATTGTTGTTGACGTGTTTGACATCATGTTGAGTATGGACAAATACGATTTTCGTTCTCTCATAAAACATTATTTTAGGCAAAACGGCGAAGGAAACAAAAGAAAAGTTGGATAAATATTATGGAGCTAATGCTCCGTCAGATTACACCATCAAATATTGGTTTCGAGAGTTTCGTGGTGGCCGCAACTCCACTACCGATCAAGTCCGCAGCGACAGGCCCTCCGATGCGGTTACAGAGGACAATGTCAAAAAAATACATGAACTGGTGTTGGCTGACCGGAAAGTGAAGGTGCGGGAACTAGCAGATATCACAAAGATTAGTACTGAGCGCACACGCCGTATTTTGGGCAATATTCTTCATATGAAAAAGTTATCCTGCCGCTGGGTGCCGCGAATGACCAAAAACAAGAACGCGAGAGCACTTCGAAAGAGTGTTTGGACTTGCTGATGCGGAATCGGGCGAACTTTTGGCGTCAATTGGTAACTGGATTTGGATCCCTCGGACTATTATCTCTTCCCAAACCTCAAAAGATGGCACATCAATAAAAAATGATATCATTTGCTCGTCTATAGAAAATTCTTGAAACATGTTTCTATTGGTTTCCAAACATCTGTCACGTACACAGTCAATTACTGGCTGCACCTTGCACAGCAGATTTGCCTTTTTATCATCTTCAGACACAGCATTTACGTCTATAACATGGATATTGACTCGAAGTGTATAGAACCTATCACGAGGCATAGCTTTAGCAATTAAGTCAAAGCGAAACTTTGTACTGCAGGACATATGGATGCGTGGGAATTTAATACATCCTATTATTGCGTGCATTCCAAAAAATATCGACATCTCTTCGAATGTGGTCTTAAGCTCATGACCAGTTGTTGTCAGATAGTATTGTGACGTATGCATAACCGGCTTTTCTATCAAATCAACCGTATAGTAAAATTCTGAGTGAAATACTCATATGGTGTTTTAACAGCCTAAGAAAAATATTACACCCTATAAATCGAAGAAAATAACGTTGTTTTTTTTTTTTTAATTTACCTGTACCTCATTTAGAACATCATTGGACAATGATCCACCCTGCTGAAATAGCCTTTTGATTCACTGAAATATTCTTTTTCGGGAACTTAAAATCTCTGAAGTCGAAGTAGAAGCTTTCTGACCCGAAAGTTGAGGATGTTGAGCCAATGGAATCTCATCTTTTGCAGATTCTATATCATCTTCGACTTCATCAACTATTAATTCTTCATAGTCATTGTTTTCCATGGTAAAACATCATCTTCAAATAGCATTTGAAAAACTTTTTCATCATTAAAATGTTTTCCTGTCATTCTAAACAACGCAAACGGGAAAAATTCAAAATCAACAGATGAACAAAGTTTCGGATTTGAGCATCACATAGAACTGGAGCTCACAATTGTGACAATCCAATTTAAGTGTAAATACACGCGATAGCTGTAAAATTTCATTAAATTATACTCTTAAACTAATAACTCATATTTAAAGTCGTGGATTTGCTGATAAAACTTTAAAAAAATCTTTTATACAATATAAGAAATATAAATTATTAATGATGACCAATCGTATTAGGCTCTAACCACACTTGACAGACCTTAAAAACACATTAATTCACAGCGGAATGGTGTCGTATGAGACATAAAATGAATCTGTGATGAATTCACAATTGTGTGGTGCAGGAGTAAACCAAGTAATTTAATTTCAGTTCATTGTATAGAGAAATTTCGGAAACTCACAATTGTGAGCCTGTGGAGGGAAAGGGTTAAGGGTGTTAAGGCAATACTAACGTTTGCTCTGTTTATTTACGTAGCTAGCGATATGAAAATTTGCTTGGTCAGACAGCAACAACAACTTTCATTAGGACCCTGCTCGATTAGTTTCTTGTATGGTAGGAACTTCTATTTATTATTTTGTTTTTAAATTAATATGTGCTCTAGATTTATTAATTTCCAAAGGCTGCGCAATCTTCCGTAGATATCGATTTTTTCGGATTCCGCGTAATTTGGTTGATTCTGTTTGTCCATTGCCCCTGCTTGTCTGAAACTTTACACCCAAGACTAGATATGTAAGTTACGCGGTTGGTGGATCATTTAAGCGTCGAATAATGAAGTTAATGCAGTGACTCGTTACGACTGCTGAATCTACTCGAACTAACATACAAAGTCCGTTTCAAAATAAACAGGACTTTTGAAAAATAGGTATGTCTACATAGTTAGGCCATCTATTGGCAATCACGTGCGTCGGAAAGGCAGAACCTTCACTGATATACTGTCACAATTTCGTCAATGACATTTGGATGAATAGAATCAGAGTCATTGCATCTGAAGTTACAGTATGTTTGTACATATCGATACATAAATGAGCATCGAGTAAAAATTGCTTAGAATGCAACATTCGAAGGACATAATCAAGGAGGCCAACAAGAACAAACACTTCTTTTAATATGATTCAGAAACCAAGTGCCGAGTAGAAGATGCCAGATGAACCCAAAAACAAAAAATCTCGTTTGGAGAGGTCAAAAATGAAGACTCATGAAAACTCATCAAGAGTTTAGCGGAACGTAAAGGAAGGTATTGATCTGACAAATTAACGCCACTATAATGATGGTATTATTAAGGGTACTCAGTTTTTTGTTTGATTGGTTTGATTTGCGCCAATTAAAGCAGATTTGAACCACAGTATCATTGTCTCCATCATGCGCAAACCTCTGCGCATCAGTTACATTAAGAAGAAAGACGCCGGTTTAACTGATCAATCTTTCAAGGTGAATCTTTCAAGTCCTTTTTTAGACAGTAATTTTGTCTGTTACATGTATTTAAATAATCAATGTCTTTATATGAAAAGGCTTGTCAAGACATACTATCGAATTAAAATCACGATATTATTTGTGCAAAGAGGGTTATAAAGGGTGTTTTTTTTAGAGGTTTGGTTTTTAAACTGTTTCTGCAGATTGTCAATTTGACAGTTGAAAGTTGATTTATGGTTAGTACGTTTTGCCATTTTACGATTACGAAGATTAACGCCAGAACAACGCGTGCAAATTCTGCAAACTTATTTCGAAAACCAAGGTTCGGTTCGCCAAACTTATCGTGCGCTACGTCCATTTTACAGTCAACATAATCGTCCATCTGAGCAAGTTATTCAGAACACGATGGTTTTCGCACCACGTACACTCTAGTGGATAATACGCATGCCTAAAGACCAGTGCGAACGGAAGAAGTTATTGCCGTTGTGGAGCGCAGTGTTGAGGAGAATCCGAATGAGTCGATTCGCCATAGTGCGTAGCAATTGGAGCTATGCCCATCCACTTTGTGGAGCATTTTACGGAAAGATCTTGGCTTAAAAGCTTATAGGATCTAGCTTATGCAAGAGTTGAAACCGCAGGTCCATTATACGGGTCGTAGGTTCGGTGAATGGGCCGAAAACGTGATTCAGCTTGATCCTCATTTTCAACGCAAAATTTTGTTCTCCGATGATGCCCATTTTTATGCAAACAAGCAAAATTGCCGAATTTGGAGTGGAGAAAACCCAGAAGCCTTTGTCGAGACGTCCTTATAACCTGATTTCTGTGTTTTTCGTTCCTCAGTTGAATGGTATTGACGTGACAGAGCTTTGGTTGCAACAAGATAGCGCAACATGCCACACGGCGCGCGACTCCATTAATTTATTGTGGGAAACATTTGCTGAGCGCATAATGGACCTGTGAACTGGCCTCCACGATCCTGTGATCTCACACCTTTAGATTACTTTCTTTGGGGGTATGTGAAGTCACTAGTAAATGCCGATAAACCATAAACGTTGAACGATTTGGAAGTCAACATTCGCCGTGTTATTGCTGATATACGGCCCCAGTTGCTCGATAAATTTGTCGAAAATTGGACTTCACGATTTCGCTTCAATCGAGCTAGCCGTGACGCTATCATAGACATTCACATTAGCTTCAAGTGTGTTATTTCATATTGAATTTGTATACGTACCTTTAAAAAAAAAACACCATTTACATTGACCGACGGCAATAATTGTGAGCCTTATCCCTTGTTTTCTCTTTTGCGGGAAGATGCGATTCATTCTTTAAACTCTAGAATACATTTAAATCTTTAATGCGAATCGTTTTTAGACCTATAGACTTCTGCAGGAATATTCCGAATTACAACCGAAAATTGAAAGTGTAATTAAGGTGAGAGTGTCCCAATATTAGTCTACATATTACCTAGCAGCGGTCCCTTTACTTGCAAACTTGGCCATTTCCCTTTGTCATCTGCTTTTATTTCGGCGTCAGTTCCCCATCAATAGGCCGAAGATATCAGCTGTGTTAATGGGCTCGTACGAAAACGTATCAATGTTGCGGATATCGCAAAATCAGGTGAACAATAAAATACTTTCACTAACCATAATCTCTTGTCTCAACCTATAGAAGTAGATTGTGTATGGCAACACCATTACATGTCATTGGGAAAAGGCGTCAAAAATTCAATATTTCCTATAATACATACATACGAGTATGTCTAAAACTAAAATTATGCTTATCTACATATATACTCGTACTATGTACTCATATAAAGTGATCGGCGTTTAACCCCTTAGCCTGAAACCGACTGCTTTGGACCGGACTGGATCGTTGATATCCATTCACTTTTAATGTACTCGTACTGCAATAGTTACCTTGAACGTCCAATGCGAACTGTTTTTTTCGCCAGATCGATATCGCATCTATATTTCGAGGTATTATAGCGATATCGTAAGTGTACAGGTTTAATACATTGTGTCTCGTAATTTGGCTTTTGATGTTTGGATAACTCGTTGAAATATTGTGTTGGAATAATCGTAAAGTAGCAGTGAACATCCTACTCCGGCGTGCTACAAACAAGAAGGAGTTCGTGAATGACACACGTTAAACATGACTTTGCAAAGATTGTCTGTTTAGATCACTACCTCTTATGTAAACTTTCAAGCGAAGGCATAAGCATTACTAATGTAAGTGAGTGGTGCGAAGAGCAGGTAAAGGCGGTGAAAAATTTTAGTTGTCTTTAGCGTCTAGCGGAATCCTTTCACTGCTTTCGAGTTAGTTCGAGAATTCAACTTTTATCTAAAAGCAGTCTGAAGGCTGAATTCATTGAGGTTGTCTGTGCACCAGGTAACAATGGGATGAACTTGCAAAGCACGCTTCTCAGGACTTCTCAAGACCAGAATTCTGAGATGTGACTGCCCTTTCTGTTTGGATCATGAAAGTAAGGCCTCTTGTCATCACAACTATAGGTGTTATGGCTGTTCAGATATTGTTACTGTAAGCACATAATCGCGGATGCGCATCGCTATTTTTTTTTGCCAAAAGACAGCAATTTCATTGTTGAATTGTCAACATTCAATTATCATTGCGATAACTTTTGATAAGTAAAAACTAGGAGGTTGTTAAATATGGATCGATACATACTCGCACAACATGTGGCAATAGTGAAAATTCACTACGAAACGTTGCGTAATGTTCGTACTACTTTTGGTCATCATCAAGCGCATTCACACACAGCTATAGTGAATTTAAACGACAAAAAATAAATTCAAATCGGTAAATGATGTGAAGATTCCAACATGTGTTCGCCCGACAAGGTTTAAACCCAGGTGTGTCCATTTCGAGGTTATAACAGGAATTGGGCCTATCCGCAACCACTTTGCATCGCATTTTGCATAAAGTGGCCCAGTTGACACCAGAATTAAAATTAGCAGACCACGCACAACGCCGTACTTTCACTGATAGGGTGCCTGGAAATGGATGAACTAGATCATAATTTTTTACACAAAATAATTCTGAGAAAGAAACAAAACAACCTCCATCCACAACGAGTGACAGTTTGGTGCGGTTTTTAGGCTGTCGGTGTCATTGGGCGATATTTTTTCGAAAATGATGCGACCTTTTCAATGAATGGATTGTGTTACCGAACGATGTTGACTGACTTTTTTTATTGTCTGAAATTGATGCTACTCGTATGGCCGTGGACGACGTTTATTTTCAGCAGGACAGCGCCACATGGCAGACAGATGCTGAACTGAAACAATGGCTCTCCTGCGTGACAAATTTCCTAGACGTGTGATTTCTCGAAATAGAGACTTCAGTTGGCCGCCGAGATCGAGCGATTTAACACCATTAGGGCTATGTTAAAAATAAAGACCAATGGTCCACCAACGATTCATGCACTAAAGGAAACTATCAGAGCTGTTATTCGAGAAATATGGTCGCAATTACGCGAAAACGTGATAAAAAATTTCATCAAAGGAATGACTGTAGGCAGAGACGGGGCGGACGTTTGGCAGATATTGTATTTCATTACTAACCTCAGAGTTTATACCCTCTAGATATAATACTTCCTGTACTGCATTGTCGCTCCGGGTTATATTCGAAGAGAATAATAAATGAAAAATTTTTCTCTCGAAACAACCGAGGATATCTTCATACGCTTTCGATAGAATCCATGCTTCAGCGCCATAAAGTAGGAGATGATCAAGGTCTTATATAAATTCTTCTTAGATATTCGTGGTACAAGCAGCAATTGGCAAGAGTTATTCTTTGTTTTATTTCTACTGAGTTGTTGTTGGTAGATTTGATAGCAGAGCCAAAATAAAACGAAGTCCCTTACTGCCTCAAAGTTATAGCTGTCGACTGCGTGTCTTTTCACATTGATAGCATACACATCATATACTTGGTTTTGCACTCATTTACTGCTAAACAATACTAGCGAACGCGCCGGTGACACTTCTCCCAATTATGCCAATACCAGCGGCGTACGTTACTAGTTTCACATACCCTTAAAAGACTGTGCATCCGGTGTTCGCTTTTGAGGTCCGCACAAAAGTCATACTTTAAAGAAGTCACAAGACAACGCGTATCCTTATACTAGGTGGCGCAAAAGTCATCACCCTATAGGAAGATGCTATAATTTTTGCAAATGGCGCGCAAATGTCAATTCTGCTTTGACGCTTATGACGCTTGATATTAATAAATCTGCAGGATTTGATGGCATAAGAGCAGATGAATTGAAAACCCACGCCGACAATTTTGCTGCAATAATTTCGAAAATTATAAACCTGAGTTTACATCTAGGAAAGATTCCTGTTACTCTTAAGACTGCTGTAGTGCGTCCTATTTACAAATGTGGTTCCAAAAAGGATATAGGCAACTACAGGCCAATTTCGATCTTATCTGCAATTGAAAAGTGTATGGAGGAAGTAAAAAAAGACGTCTGGTAAGCTTTCTTTATAGAACGTAACATAACAAAACAATACGACTTTCAAAAAAACGAAAAGTACTGGGACGCTTCCTGCTGAATTCGCTAATACAATTCATGAAAGCCTAAACAAAAATCACCATGTACTGGTGTTATTCATGGACTTTAGTAAAGTCTTTGATACCCTTAATCATCAAAAACTTATAGCAGCACTGGAGAAAATTGGTATTCGAGGTAAATTTGGTAACTGGCTAATAGACTACCTAAGCGTAAGAACTTTTCATGTGAAAATTGAAAATGAGTACAGCAGTACAAAGGAAGTCAAGTACGGAGTTCCCCAGGGATCTAAATTGAGCCCGATACTTTTTGTTCTCTACTCAAATGAACTACTCCGTATATTTAAGAACGCTATCCCATTTGCTTATGCAGGCGACACAGCCATTGTTGTACGCGACAGATGTTTGAATACGGCGACGCATATAATGCAAAGGGACTTTTCGAAAGCCGTGCAGTGGTGCCACGACAACGGATTAATAATAAATTCATCAAAAACCAAAATGATGCATATTCGTGGATCACATCATGGTGTTACTTCCGATAATATCGTCCTTGACAACGGCAAGTGTTCCAGCTCATCTTCGAGACAGCCAATAGATATCGTTGGAAATTACAAATACCTGGGTGTAATTATTGACAGCCATTTCAACTGGGTTAACCATATCGACAGCTTACGGTCGGACTTGAGAAGAGCTCTTTATGGATTATCTCATCTGCGCTATTACACATCACCGGGTATATTAAAACAAGTCTACTACGCACTAATTGAATCTAAGTTGAGGTACGGTATACTTGCGTGGGCTAATGCTTCAAACACTCATCTCCAAAAACTACAACGGCTCCAAAATATAGCTTTAAAGCAAATTAGATCGGAGAATCCGCGTTCCTTATCCGATCAAAATGTAGTTAAGGTTATCAATGTCCAGAACATTGTTAAGATGTCTGTGTTGCTCGAATACAGCGATGACTTACGTTTTAAGAAAACCATTAACCACGGGCAGAACACCAGAAGACGGGCCCAGAGACTACTGGAAGTTCCAAGTTGTTATAACACATACGGTAGAAGACAACTTATGTGCAGATTCCCGGCATTGTTCAATGAACTTCCGGCTAACCTGAGATGCATCACAAATTTTAAAACAAGAAAAAAAATGTTAAAAGATTTCTTTTTGCTTCAAACTTAAATCCAAAAATTGTTTAAGTCCAAAATTGTTAAAATTAAATTGTTAAATTGGTAAAGTAAATCGAAAAATTTAAAATCACTTAAATATAAATTATATTTGAAACTTAACCTTCTGCAGAAAAGCCAATAAGGCTTCGCGGGAAAAACAAACATTTATAATATTTCATTGATAAATAAATAAATATTGCATTCATTCATTCAAGTAAAAAGATATAAAATATACATCAACAAGACATGAATCGCTATACTCCTAAAGAACGAGGAATAATTGTTACGGTTTTTTTTTTGCGTAATAATTCGTCGGTGGTGGTGGCGCAGAGGCAGCCAGGTCTGGCCCACCCCGGAGCAACCGTTCTACTGAGAATATTCGCAGCTGTGGTTGAAGATATCGCAGTGGAGTATCGAACAGACGACGCACAGTGGGGCAAGCGCGGAAAAAACTTCATTTTGGCAGCGTTTGATGGGTTATTGTTTTCATTCTTAGTTATAGGAAAGTGTACTAGTTCATTTTTTCTATTTACATTTTTTTGGGGGATAATGAGAGCCGTAGAAAATCGTCGCCATTGGACATTTTTATTAGTTTAAGTCGTTCTTTTTTGTGGTTTAATTTTTAGAGAATAAATCCACGAAACTCACACGACTTTCAGTTCATGTATCAAAAAGCAGAAAAAAAATTTGTCGCCCCCAATTTTAAAAATATCACACATACAAAAATAATAAGGTGACAAGGAAAAAATAATAGGAGCATGTAAACTTGTCTTGTCTTACAAAAAAAGCTCCGGTCAGAAATTGCCATTTTTATAAAGCTTATACTAATACCAGACATCCCTATAAATCCCATTGACAACTGCAGGCAACTGATGAAATAAAGCCGTTAAACAAGCATTGTTTACACAATTGGCATTAGCAAGTTCGTGATCTTATGTTTATTTATGGAATTATCAGTCTGCTTTATTCTTCAAGACCGTTCGCATCGTTCACTATGGAGACTATTTCTATTAAATATGCCGATCTCTGTGAGGTGTTATTTAATAAGGGATCTGTTAGCCTTGTGAGCGTTTTCACAAGGAGAAAAAAAATAAAAGATATCAACAACCAACAAAATGATTTAAGACAACGATTCGACTTTTATTAGATATAAGTTTTATTTTCGACTTCTCCAAAAAATAAAAGTTTCACGTCCGATCTTCTTCAATGTTACAACGATATTAGTCCTATTACAACAAATTTGTTCCTTTCATACCATCATGAATTCGCCGCAATAACTTCGAAAAGAAAACAATGAGGAAAGCTACATTATTCGAAGTGGTATTTAAAAAATAGCTACAGATGTATTAACAGGATCAGTGGATTTGTATGTTAGGAAAAAGTATTGTTTAGAATCTAACGAACAACTTAATTCGATCTATGGAGCGATAAAAAAACGCTTTTTGCCCCATAACAAACAAAAACTAAAAACTGTTAATTTTAATCGCGATAAATTTAAAAATAAGTGAATGAAGGGTGAATTTATTTTCAATTTACTAAATATTAGTAACTGTGAATTTCAATCGCGAAAACTAGGAAAGGATTTCGATCAATGCTGTGAAAGAAGTAGGAGAAGCAAAATTCGTGGTCTTCAAGCTTCTCAACCTCAGGAACTGATCGATGCTGCTGCTTCTTCGTACCAGAAAATTAACTTAGACGAAATTTTCAGCGCTGATTTTGCATTTTCAATTTTTACTCAGGCAAAACTCTCAAGATACCAATATGAAGCCAACAGGGCAGCTACGAAAAAGATTGGTCATAATATTTTTCCTAGCGATAAGAAGATACAAAATGCAAAGAAACAGTGTTATCGAAACGATGTAAACGTGACCGAATCATCTGCCGAAATCCCTTTGCAGAGTTTGGTTGACCACACAGTTGAAAGAATTTTCAAAACCAAACAAAGAGAGGAATTGGAGACACTGGGAAACTGTGCACTGGTTTTACATACCAAATGGGGCTTTGATGGCTCATCCGGTCAAAATGTGGTCTCCCAACCATTTTTTGTCGACAGTGAAACAAGAAGCGGCTCAAATTTATTTATGACCTCAATAGTGCCACTGAAAATTACTCTTGCAGCAAATCAAGACGAAGACATCTACTCGATATTATAGACCTTCAAAGTTTCAATTTCTAAATGAAACCGGTGAATTAATAAGATCTGAAAAAGGACGTGTTCAAAATGGAATAGACAACTCGCAACCAACAACACTAGAGTATGACGATAATATCATCACGGTGAGATACGTATTACATTTTACAACGCTGGACGGGAAAGTAGCGTAATATGTTACCAAGACAACCACATCAAGCAACTGTTTCGTGTGTGGTGCAAGTCCTTCTGATATGAATAATATATCAAAACTTGAAGTAAAGGTTTTGCAAAGAAGAAGTAATTCAGTTGGGCATCTCTTCACTTCATGCGAGAATAAAATTTATGGAGTCTGTTATTCACCCAGCCTATAACCTTGGATTCAAGAGTTGGAGAACAACGGCAAATACTATCCCAATAAAAGAATCTGCAAAAGAACGCATACAAAAACGGTTCATCACAAAATTTGGTATAAAGGTTGACTTTGTAAAGCAAGGATACGGTTTCAGTAACACCGGAAATACATCAAGAGTATCTTTCCGAAATCCTTCTTTGACAGCGGATATATCCGCTATATTGGTATAGCTCAAGTTAGCGAAAACCTGATTCGCCGACTTGGAGTAATATTGGAAGTAATAAATAGCAACTCAGCCATTGATTCGGAAAAATTTAAGTCATATGCGACTGAAACGGCGAAGTTGGCTATAGAAATGTACCCGTGGTATTACATGCCCTCAACGGTGCATAAAATTTTAATTCATGCAGCCGAAATTGTAAAAGCAGCAGCATTGCCAATTGGGTTACTTTCAGAGGAGGCACAAGAGAGCAGATATAAAGACTATAACTCCTATCGACTTCACTTCACTAGGAAATGTTCCCGCACAGCAACGAACGAGGATGTACTTCATAAACTGCTTGAGTCATCAGATCCTTACATATCGTACATTAAAAAAAACACCTTCACTTCAGTGACGAAGCACTCCAATTATTAATGTAATTTCAATCTTATGGTTATTTTTATCCTGAATCGAATGAAGAATCCGCAATTTGATAGGGTTATTGGGGGTTTTTTTTCGCATTTCCGATTTGTTCTCATTTTCACAATACAATTTATTTTAAAATACATTTGAAATATTAGTCCATTTTTCGTTGCGTTCCTTATGAAGTTTTTCATCCTGAATCGATTGAGATAACTTTGAGGTCGATAGGACCATTTTTTTCCCGAGATACAGAGTTTTTTCCGCTTGTCGACCGATCGGCCCCATTTTGCGACGTGCCACGCAATTGGGCATCAATCGGCGGTCTTTTGTCTGTTGTTGACTGCCAAGCGCGTGTAACCTACGCTCAAGCCATCCAGATTGTTCGACCACGAGGGAGACAACATTTCATCGAAAGTCATCAACTCTGGCGGCGGCCACTCAGCCGATATCATTTTCTCGACTAATTGAGAAAAAAATTAAGACATCAAATAAACATAATCCGAGAGTAGAAACTAAGTTTTTCATTCATAAAAAGAATTACAGCCAAAGAACATCGGGCGACAACTTTTGCGCCACCTTGTATATGTAAAACTTTTTTTGTTATCAAATGTTTCGGTTAAGTAGTTACCGAACTTGTCGGAGCAGCGAGGGTTCTCCGTCGTCATTCTGCGCAGAGGGATGAGTTTGGCAGGGATGTCAAAACTAAATGACTCTATTTAACTCGCATCTATAAATGCTGTCGTATGGCATCGATTTGGACGTCTAGAGTTTGGAAAATTTGGTTAATTCTGCACTTTTGTGATCTGTACCACATTGAAAGGAGTCGATCAGATTGTTGACAAAAGGTTTAAAACGTTCGTTAAATACAGCGGATAAGATCTTGCACGTAATGGTAAGGATACTTATAATTGGCGTAAATGGGAGTCTCCCTTCCATTCATCAGGCATACACTTTTCTAAACAGAATTTAGAAATGAGTTGGTGTATGCTCTTCATAGTCATTTTCAGCAGCTTTAAATTCCCTGCCGTTAAGCCGTCAGATGCAGTAGCTTTGTTGGATTTAAGTTTAGATATTGCTATCCGCACTTTGCTTTAGTCAGATGGACGAAAGTTTTAGCTATAGTCGTGTAAGTTGAATGGTCTATCCTACCTGATGGTGGGATGTTGCTCTTCATCGCCGTTATACAGTCTGTAGAATAAGTTTTCCCACCTCAGCACCGACTATGACTCTATTACAAGGTTTACTACTACATCTCGTGATGTGAACCCCAGCACATTGATTGCTGCGTCTCCTATGACACGATTGTGGCAGTCTCTTAGGATTGAAGTTTTTCTAAGTTATGCGAGTATCTTCTCACATTATTTCTTCTTTATTGTGGCGCTTGAGAGATTCGTTTTCGTACAAGACGCTAAATCTATGCGCGACATTTTCATCACAATTTCCTTGGTGGTTAACAACAGAGTCTTAATATTTAACATTTCTGCACTTTGACAAGATATGGGTTTGCGGTTTTGGAAGACGAAAATACGACTACGATCTTAATACGACTAATTGATAAGTCGCTATCTTCTAGGGCCTTTACTCAATTATTAAGAATTGCTTACGAAAGAGCTATCATCGACGGAAAGAAGATCAGTCGTTCAAGGATCTTCATTATGCTGCTTCTGTAGAAAATCTTGCACGATATTGAAAAGCAACGGACTTTGAAAACTGTCTTGATATACTCCAACTTTAACTCCGAGTTCTTTGGTTATTCCCGGTGTGCATTTAAGATTCGCTCACCAAGTAATCTAAGTGGTCTGTTTCGGCACAAGAAAAATGGTCTCCATGTGCCCTAATTAGTTCTTCAGGTTTATTGTTCGAGCCAGAAGGACAAACGTTTTAGTTGTCATCATCTGTATCGAATTTTTCTCTTTACCAGTGAAGGAAATGCTAGTTTTTATCGCCATTATATAGTATAATCTATTGTACAGAAATGGATCTTTTCATATCCTCAGAACTATATTGCTATAAGATTTCCTTCTTCAGCTTCGCCACTAGTTTTGTTTCAATGGGTTGATTATGTTTTTATGGTAAAATTTTTTAGCTATTTTTGGAGAAACATCTGTCAATATCTTGAAAAAGCGTTTCTTATACTCTTTCTCTTTTCAGAGAAGCATGTCGTGTTTTTTTTTAGCATTGTCTCCAGTCTTTGCTTCGTTGGCAAGTCGGCAACAGTTGCCAGCTGCGTTGAAACTTTTGAGGGCGAGTTGCATCAAGGTAGTAACCCGCTTGAAAGCTGCGGAGATCCAAAAGTTAAGACTTTATTTTGTATAAATCGTCGTGTGGTTAATGGGGTTGCCACTTTGTTAATCCAGGGACTAGAGATGAAAAAATCAGGTACTTCTTTTTTCCTTTTTGTCTTTCCTCCATTCTTAGAATGCAGAGTGGATGTTTGATACTTCAATCTTTCAGTTCTTTATCAGAGGAGTATCCGTTTCAAGTTATTTGTCGCTATGTTCGTTCCTGACACTTGTTTGTGGCCATGGACCCTACGGAACTTAACCCCTTGTTGAACACAAAAAGCCTTAAGCCTTTCATTAGCTTTTAGCTTTGATTTAATCTCGACCGCAGCGATGGACTTATTGGCAGCTTGTCAATGAATATGAGATTGTCTTTATTGTTGCAAGTCTGACCGCTTCTGCTACGGCCAATATCTCGGCCTGGAAGACATTGCTGTAGTCTAGGAAACGGCGTAAGCATCTTAAGTTCATTTGATCGGAGAAAATCTCACCGCCGTTTTCTTTGATCCATCTGTGATCAACCATTTGCGTTTTCTACCATTTGGTTCATGTCTCATGCCTCTCTAATTGGGAAACTACAGGCGAATGGTGTTTCAAAGTCATGATGGGCTATCATATAATCCGTATTGGAGCATAAACCCTATCCATTTGATGGTTAAGGCGTGGCCCTTCGGGTTTGGTTTCCATCCATTAAGCTGACTTAATCTTAAAACACTTCTCGCTGCCTATTCTTGAATGCAGAGATCTCAGTACATCCAGTCTTGGAATTAAGTCCCCTTTCCACGGGTGTAGAAAGCAATATTTTCGGCCTTTGCACGTTCTTCAACATTGAGCTTCCAACTCAGTTTAATATCTAATACTACCTAGGATTCTACGAGGGTTATCTGAAAAGTTTCCGCAACGTAAAGATAGCGGCAGCGGCACTCGTCAATAAAAGCTAGTGAATGCTAGTTGTGCATCTTTTGACAGTTACTTACTGAAGTTTCAGTCATTTTGGAGTTTTTAGTTGACAGTCGTTTGAGTGAGTCGATGTGAATGTTTTTTGTGAAAATGGAAAAAATTGAGTATCGAGCTGTTATTAAATTCTTGTTTTTGAAAGGCAATACGTCTACGCAAATCAAAAATGAGTTGGACTCTGTGTATCATTTACCACAGTGAAATTTTGGGCAGCTGAATGTAAACGTGGCCGTAAGAGCTTGGGAGATGATGAACGTTCGAGACGTCCAAAAACTGCAACCACTGACGTTAGACGACCGCCGAATTAAAGTGAGGGAGATAGTTAAGGTTATGAAAATGTCCAAAGAACGTGTTTGTTACATATTAAGGCATGAGAAAGCTGTCCGCACGCTGGGTGCCGCGTTTGCTTACGTTAGACCAAAAACGTGTTCGAATGAACATTTCCAACGCTCTGTTGGCACAGTTTAGGCGCAATAAATCCGAGTTTTGGCGCCGTAGATGAAACTTGGATACACCATTATACGCCCGAAACAAAAATTCAGTCAAAACAGTGTTTTCGGCTGGGAAAGTGATGGCGACTGTGTTTTGGGATAGTAAAGGAGTTATCTTAATCGATTATCTTCAAAAAGGAAAAACCATTACAGCAGCATACTACGCATCATTACTTGCCAAGCTGAAGGCAGAAATTGCGGAAAAACGGCCACATTCGCAGAAAAAGAAAATCGTGTTTCACCAAGACAACGCGCCGTCTCACACCTCAGCGGTTGCCATGGCGAAAATCCATGAATTACGGTTTGAACTGCTTGACCATCCGCCTTATTCACCAGATCTAGCCCCAAGCGACTTCTTTTTGTTCCCTCATCTAAAAACTGCGCTCGGAGGACAGAGATTTTCGTCAAATGAGGAGGCAATCACCTTCGTGAACAATTATTTTGCAGAGAAAAACGTCAAGTACTATTTGGACGGGTTAGAGAGATAGGAGCATCGCTGGGAGAAGTGTGTAGAGTTACAAGGAGACTATGTAGAAAAATAAAAAAAAAAATGTGAGAAAAAATGTCTTGTAACATTGTTTGCTCGGAAACTTTTCGTATCATCCCTGAAGTATCGAAGGGCTGTCCAATCGATGGAGGGAAGCTACAATTCTGGAATTATCCTTTCATGTATGAAAAGGACAGGCTCTGTTTTATGTAAGTTGATTCCCAGCCCACAGAGCTTGGTCCATTCACAATGGATTCTAAGGACATAATTTAGAATTTCTCTGATCGTTGGGAGGAACTTACCGGCAACCATAAGAACCACATACATAGTGACTTTTGTTCCCTTCCTTCTTAGGTTCAGAAATATTTCGCTGACAACTAGGGTTAGAAGAAGCAGTGACTTCCAATACGGTCCTTCCTAATGTTGCAATGATGTACTTGTTGCATAAGTGCATCAGATTCATTAATGCCGGATTCACTTCCACATTTTCTTAGTTTTTACGTACAGCGGGAACGTTAACATTATTAAAGACAGGCAATGTTGGCAAAGTTAGTTTAGGCGCGGTTCTTTTTCTTTGTGATTGCTGTTTACGACTTCGTATATGCAAATGTAAAGCACTTTATAAACTTCATTTAAAAAATATTTAAATTCGTAATCGGCTAAAACGCAGTACAGCTCTAATCGCTAACACACCAACGGGCTCTCGAAAAGCCTATACCGTAGGTCGACGTGCTATTTTAATGTAACGTGCTACGCTCTATTTTTACTTTCGAAAATTGTCCAGTGACAGATTTATCTTTTTCCTTTGTCCTTGGTTATCCTGTGATACACACTGTATCTAAAAACAGGGACATAATATGTGAACTCTTTGCTTGCACGAAAAGCCTCATATGCAAAGCAAAGGGTGGGCAAAAACAAAATCGATATAGTCTATTGTGCGAATGAATGAATCCTTTTACAAGATCGCACAAATTAGTTGACCTAATTTATTGAAGGTATGCTAGAAGGGAGCTGAGTTCTCGCATTGTCATCTATCCCTTAGCATGTATTTGTATCTCATACAGATGTGTATGTGCTACTACTCTGTAGTCGTACAGTGACCTTCAAACAATAGAGCATGTGGATGTAAAGTGAAATCTACTGTAGCATGTTGTGCAGGCCAACAAAGCTAATTGCTATTGCTACTCAACAAGGCATTTGGCCTAGTTTGGCTCTGCCCAAAATGTTTATTATTTCACATGCGTTCGACGTCTAAAAGTTTCGATTTTATTTAAATTTCACGTAGTTTGAGTTGGGAATTCAAAAACGTAGTCGGTACTCTGTACCTAGAGTAAAAGTAAAATCGTTTCTTGAAAATGAAAAGAAAAACAAAAATGTTAATTCTGTTTTGGTGTTATCGTTGTGGTCTTCGCCGTCGACGCTGTTTTGAGTGGATAAGGATAGTCTGCCTGTGAGTTATGACTGCTGAATTAGTCACAGTTTGGTCTATGGCATTGGTCAGAGAGCACAAAAATTTTATTTCCTGAAAAGTGGTTCACCGAAATAGTCAAAGTGGCATTTGTTTCTGTTCTGGAAATTCCCTGCCGTGGTAAATATCCATTTTATGATATGTCGCATTCCGGAGCTACAAGACTGGCTTTATTTTTTCTTTATTTAAAAAACAATTGCAGACATTAGATACAGTACTGAGGATAAATCATAAGCTACTATGAGCTGCAAGTGTACTCATATTAAATTTGTGAATAAATAATAATTGGCGTGTATGTGTGCTTTTTAATTATGCAATTGAACTTATTACCAACAAGAGCTGGGCTTAGTGCTGGTAACCCAGCGGCCTTATAACCGCTTTTAAATATCGTTCGTTTCACTATAGCCTCGTATTGTATTGTCGGCGCTTTGTTGTGCATGTGTACAATGGGAAAAGTGATTTTATTGCAAAAATGGAATTCGTGCAACACTAAACAACGTTAATGACTTTAAAAAAAAAATGAACTGCGCTTAATGACTAGGTGACTGGGGGCAATTACTTTTGATTTTTCTTCCCTTTAGGAGGTGTGTAAGGGCTTAGATACTTTAAAGGGTAAAAGAGCACTTGAGAGAAATTAATACGGAAGGAAATGATAAGTGTATTTAAGAAGCATGTGATTGTGTAAATGGGGCGAGGTGAGTGTTTTTTAACTCATGCACACATCAAACTAATGTTTAAAAATACAGATTTGCAAAGTTCTTAATAAATCAATAATCTATTAGAGTTATTTTTAGATTTTATACAAAGTGTAATGTACTAAAAAGTTTTCATAACTTGTTTGCTGCTGGAGAGCTCAGCAATCTACAGTGTACAGTGATCTCGTAACCAGATTTGGCGACATAGAACTAGATGAATTATATTCCAACAAACCGGAGACCTGTGTCACAGCGCCGTACGCCATATCCATAAGGCTAAGGTTAAAAGACTGTCGAAAAACGTCGAAATTCAAATGAGAATCCTACCAAAGACCTCTTCTATTTATACAGAACATTTAATAGCTTTAGAGGTGAAGATCATAATATGAATATCAAGGGAAGGAAAAATTATCAGAGCATCTAGAACAGGGAATCTTTGGAACTAATAATAATATTCGTACATTAAGCTTGCCGGAAAATGGCAGTTTTCGTGTTTCAGTCCAAAGCGATTACTTATCTCAAATAACTCCGTAACAGTCCGCTTCCTCAAGGTACACTTTCTTGACGGATGCAAATTGTACTAATTCGATTTTAAAGTGAAGTTCCACAAGTGTTATCAGCCTTCTTCAAATTATCCAGTCTTATCGAAAATTTTATCAACTTTTGTGCTCTGTAGAATCGAAGGCAAGCCCTCTTAAACACCCGAATCTTGTCCCAATGAACTTGCTCTTATATTGAACCACGCGGAACACCCGAATACGACCATGAGTGGGATTATGGCAATCAAACCTTCACCCTCGCATCGAGTTGGCTGCTATAAAACAGTATTTTTGTAAGCGCAAACGCACCTTTGACTCTGACCAGAGCTTCATTTACATATATGTTCCTTAAAATGATCAAGCCATATCTCAAGATATCTGATAACATTTTAACTAGCGAAAACTTTCTACAATTCGGATAATAGGCTTCGGAAATTGATCTTCAATTTCCAGCCATCGCAATACGTTTAATCTTATTGATGTTGCGTTGTAAGAGTATATTAGTGAACACTTTGGGCCTAATATGTACGCAATGTGTAGGTTGGCGGATATGTAGGTCACCTTATAGCAGAACCCGTTTTGCTGAGAGGAAGGCTGGGTAATTAAATAGGGGGTAGCTCGGTACCCGAAGTTCGCAAACTAGAGACTAAGCACTCTCTTAGCCATGCATCCCTCGGCGCTTGTTGTTCCACCTAGGAGTCAGAGTTTTTAAAAAGAGGTTAGCCCCCTTCGTCGCTCATTTTTGCAGGTGTTATGACACGTGCACAGAGATAAAACCCTTCAACACTTCAGGCTTGCAGCGGTCGTCCGTGGATGCAATGAGTCTTCTTGTGTCGGTTACTCTTAGAGATCGTCCTTCACCCTACAAGTCCACCTTGATTTTGGAATAATGTAATATTATGTGACCCAATGCATTGTTTTTTCCTCGTCGGCTTTGTGGTGCGGGTTTTAATTAGCCACACATTCTTTAATGGCTCATAAAGATTTCGTGAAAAAATTTTTCATTAAATAATTATTTTAAATTCACGAAAGGTATGGTGAAAGACACAGTTCAACGTTGCTTAAACTGACTGAAGATAGGAAATGTTGTTTTGTCGTCCCTATCACTAGTTCGATCGTCATTGAACCTTATCCGCTAAAGTAATCATCTAGAGAATCTTTCTGTCAATGCGACCCACGATATTCCCATTCACTTTCAATAGAGTCAATACCTCAGCACTAGTATTTTTTTATAAGATCTGCCCCAATTTGTTTTTTTTTTTTAATAAAAAGGCTCATGTTTATGGTATTAATGGTATTTTTATTTTAAATTGAAATATAATTGATAGTATTACTGTAAAATATGACATCATGAACGTTCGCTTCCAAGTCGTCTTAAATTTGTGCCTTTAGACGAGTAGGCGGAGCGAATGCTCCAATTTTTGTTATTAAGAAAGCCATTTAACCATAAATGTGTCTGGACACTGGGCACGGAGTGAATAAGACGATTCGATCGTTTTTTCTAAACGTTTTTTTGATAAAAAAAAATGTGGATGATTTGTAAATGTTGTTAAAGCGTATATCTTTTCATGATTAAATATTAGATAAAATTCGAACACAAAGATGACCTTTGTCAAAAGATATGCCTGAGTTTAGAAAATCCCCATTGGAAAAATGGGGCACATGTACTGAAAATCCCTTTACTTTTTTTTCTTTTTTTTTTTACAAATAACTTAACACTCAAGTGGGTATGAATACATTTATAAGCATGTGTTAAGTTTTTTAGAAAATGGGGTAAATAGAGAAAGAAAGATGTTTGGACTCAGTGGTTATTTCGCTCCATGGGTGGCATCCAACATTTAATGGGGCCTGATGTTGATTTCTAGTCAACTACTCGTCTTATATATAACATATGTCTATAGGACGAGGCTAGGATTCGAACACCGAACCTTCCGATTTGGAAGCCAGTCCACTACCACTTGAGCCACTACCACCCACCCTTGTCTAGTCGGGATAGGTTCTGTTTTAGCCCTGGTTGTAATGTTTTATCCAAACCATGTTCAAAGGCAGTTCAAATGAGGGCTGCTATTAAGAAAATATGTTTGGAACCGAAATATTTTTGAGTAACTAGAACAGTTTAATTTTTTTTTATATATATATAACAGTTTCGGAAAAAAGTGCGGTGGCAACAGGTTTACCAGCACCCGTGAACAGATATCAAAATAAAAGAAAAACTAAGTACCTATCATTCGAAGAAAAACTTATGAAAAAAGGCAAAACATGGAGTTACACAAAGTGGTACTTGGCATTTAGATCGTTTGTTGTTTGTTTTTTTGCTGCAAAGTCTGCATCTTCAATATGTTGAGATGTCTTCGTTTGGTGACTGCTCTTATCTTAGGATCAAATGCTGTTGTTAATGTGGTATGTTCAATTTTTTACTGTCCATCCATTGTATAAAAGCTACGTTCCTTCGTGTCCTCCACTTAACACATTAGCTGAAAAGTCTGTGCCGTTTAATAGTAAAGCACAAAATTTTTGCAAAATTCAACTTTATTTATCAATATAGTTGCCTTCGAGGGCGAAACACTGATTGAAACGATTTTTCAATCTTTCGATACCAGTTTTGTAGTACGATTTCGGTTTAGCCTCAAAATAGGCCTCTGTTTCGGCGATTCGGTCTTAAATCTCTTTCAGGCGAGCATTCTTTTGAGGTATGCGAACAGGAAATAGTCGCTGGGGGCCAAATCTGGAGAATATGGTGGGTGGGGAAGCAATTCGTAGCCGAATTCATTCAATTTTGCCATCGTTTTCATCGACTTGTGACACGGTGCAATGTCTTGATGAAACAGCATTTTCTTTTTCTTCAAATGCGGCCGTTTTTCTGCGAGTTCGTCCTTCAAACGCTCCAACAACGCAATGTAATAGTCGCTGTTGATAGTCTGCCCCTTTCGGAGATAGTCGATGAAAATTATTCCATGTGCATCCCAAAATACGGATGCCATAACCTTGCCAGCCGAGGACGAGGTTCGCCGCCTGCTCGCCACTCAGCTGACTGCCGACTTGACTCTGGTGTGAAGTGATGGAGCCAAGTTTCATCCATTATCACATACCGACGCAAAAATTCGGCTTTATTGCGGTTGAACACTCCTCTGAATCATCAACACGTTTTTGTTTTTGGTCGACTGTAAGCAAACGCGGCACCCACTTTGAACACAGCTTTCGCATGTCCAAATATTTGTGTATGATATATCCAACACGCTCTTTTGATTCAGAGCCTCAGCTATCTCGATTAACTTCACTTTATGGTCATTCGTAATCATTTTGTGGACTTTTTGATGTTTTCATCTGAAACAGTCTCTTTTCATCTTCGTTCATCGTTTGACAGCTGTCAAATTTATACACGTATCTTTTGAAGGTTGGTACTAACTGAAAATGGTATGGATTTAATTCAAGTGGTGCCTCCTCTTAGAAACGGCACGGACTTTTCACGCAATGTGTTATATTGTCCCTTGGACATATTATTATTTGCAGACGCGATCAGAGGAAGGCCCTTACGATTTGATCTAACCGTTGCGGTGACGAAGATACGCTTTTCATATAAGTCTTGTATAAAAAGGAAGAAAAGAAATTGTCGAAATTGTGTAAATGTCACACTGATATAAATAGCCTGTGTGAGAATCGCATCTAGCCCAAACTTTGAATCCTCTTTTTATGGGCTTCAGTGGCATATACTGCTTTAGACTAGAGTGGCCTTTGAATAATATCATGCATTCGTCGACTGATTGTGATTTGGTTGAAACAGCTGCACTTTTAAAATGTTAATTTATTATTGTTATCAGTGGTCTTATTTTATAAAGCCGATCGAAGTTTTCTTCGTCGTATTTGGGGCAAAACAAATTATCAGCCAGGTGCAAACACTGCAAGTTTTTTTTCAATCTTTTACATGTCATGACAGATGCAAAAACTTCATTGTAAAATAACGGATTTGTTAACCAGTATAGATCAATAGTTGGTAAGTTGTGCACACCCAGTAAGATAACTACGCCTAAAAACACTTGTAGTTCAGTAATATCTAAAGATTTCCAGTTCTTGCTTTTCTGTTGATTAGCGATATTCTGGAGAACTTCTTCAGTAAACATTTGTTTAAAAAAAAAGATTGGTAAACTTCTGTTGGAACATGGAAATGTAGGACATATTCGAACAGAATCGGAAGCTTCCATATGTAACAAATTTTCATTGAGAACACTTTTGTTCCACAGCTGATCTTCTTCAGTACTTTCAGAATCAGGATCATTATCAGAACTATACTCCATACCTCCAGCAATAAGTCTAATTTCTCCGTCTTCCTCAGTCTCATTAATTTCTTCAAAATTCATATCTGATGTATGATCAGAAGAGCACGTTGGCGCTCTTCTATCGGCACCGACTCGTTCGGTTTCTGGTGTACAGTATCATCATCACTCCCATCTTCGTATTCGTCTTCCGAGATCAAACCATCGATGTCAGCACAAATTTTCTCAACTTCATCTAAAAAAAAGTTTACCTTTACTAAAAGGCTGCGACAAAAATACTGCCACATTCGAAATGTGCAGCATGGGTTGCGGCAATTATATTGCCACCGATATAAAAAAATCTCTGTACTTACCCTGAATTATGAATTGCACTCTTTTAAAAGTAAATGCCTTCAGAAAATATCAATTTCACACACAAAAATAAAAATCACTGTGGTATCGACAGCTCAAACAATATTAAAAAATAAATTGGTGATTCCCCGATTTTAGCCATACCTTTTATCCTATGCAGACCGTTACACTTAAAAAAAAAATTCAAAAGATGTCAGGCAAATTGCTAAAAATGTTGAATGGATGCGTTCAATAGTTTGAAAGTTATTCCTCATTTTGTAAGGTGGCAAACATATTTCCACTGCCTTAAAAAGGGTTAAATAAATTCATTTTGTCCACACCTCTCATCACAACACCTGGATTCGACTATTTGACTGAATTTATAATTCGTCCATTGACTTTATAGTTGACTAATATCAGGTAATCACAGTCATTTAAACGGTTTTACCTCATATGTTAGACACAGTTCTTATAACAAATATGATAAAAAAATCGCGTGACAGCGCATCAACTGGTCTCAATCGCTTTATGATATTAAAATAATCGGTAAACATACCAGATCTGAACATAGCTGTAGTTTGTATAGATTCTGCCAGAAATAGTTTTAAAATCGACAAAGGAGTAAGTAATAATTCAGCTCTAAAAAATTAAATGATGGATTTGACGAAAATGTCAAAGTCATTCTTTGGATGATATTCTAAGATAATTCATCATTCATCAGAAAATACTTGTAACTTCACCAAATCAATTTTGAGAAATAAGTTGGTATTCAATACAGACTCTGTCTGTATCGACGGTATAACGAGAACCAATGCAATGGAAGGCCACTAATCATAATGATCTGCGGCAACTTTTTATATGTTTTCATGAGCAATTAGATATGACTCCTGATGATGTGGCTAATGATCTCTCTTCTTTTGCGTCTCATGTAAGTTCCAAACGCATACTACATCTCCAGAGAACACGGTCTAGTTTCAAAAACTACCATCGCTCCTAACCCACCACTCAATTCTTTGCCGAAGCCTCCGAAATATCTGTCCCTGCATTATCAAAACGTAAGAGGATTACGAAATAAGATTTCTGCTATATATCTTAATTCGCAGATTCTGCCCTACGACATTTTTGCCCTCACAGAACCAATCTCACCCCTAATATTAAGAATAATGAATTATTTTCCCAAGACTTCGATTTACACCGTGACGATGGTCTAGATAAAGAAGAAATTTATATGGCCATGGTGTACTTCTAGCTATACACTCTCGTCTCGAGTCTAAACCCTTTATAAAATCGTCCACTACATTCTTTGAATTTGTTTGCGCTAGAATTCCCATGTGCAAGCGCAACCTATATATTTGCTGCTCCTATATTCGTCCCTCTCAACCAATTCAAGGTTACCAGCTAGCTGTTGATGTAATCGACAGCATTTTTAATGCTGCTGATACCAACGACGTAGTTATTTCTTCTTCTTTGGGCTCAGACTGACCAGTCCTACTTTACTGCAACACATCCCACCTCTGATAAAGGAAATCTTTTCATCGATTGTCTTACTGACTCTGGTCTGTATCAATTAAGTGGTGTCACCAATAACATTGGCAGACAACTCGACCTAGTCTTCGCCACTGATACAGATAACTGCATCGTTTTAGAAAGCAGACATCTTCTTTCTAAGTTGGATAGTTACCACCCTCCCCTTTCTCTTACGTTGGTGTATGACAATAGTCTTAATCGCGTTTCCTATGAGTATTCTTACAGTTTTAATTTTCATAGGGCTAACTACGCCAAACTGAACAACCTTACGGTTAACGATGCTCTCGCATCCTTTTACACCGAAATTTTCAAATGTCTCTCCCAATCTGTACCTTTTTTAACCAAAAAAAAATCCCTCATCATCACCACCCTGGTATAATAAAGAGCTGCATCTCTTCGTAATAACAGAAATAAGCTTTGGTATACTTACTTAAAATCGCTCAAATAAAATTCTCTGTACTTTGCCAAACTCTATATGACAAATATTTAAACTAAATGGACCACACACTCATTTCCGACCCCAAACGATTCTTTTAGTTCATCAAAACTAAAAGTAAATCGGATAACTATCCATCATTCCTGAATTTTTTAGATAAGTCCTCGGGCGATCCCCAAATTACTGCAAATCTCTTCGCAATTTTTTTTAGCCAAACGTTCGCCACCCATTCCCAAGAGCTAGACCACTCCTACTTTTTTACTTAGCTGCCCACAAACAACTTTGGAATCTGTGTCTAAAAAAGGCCGGAAAGACGATATTTCCAACTATCGACCAATTGCTAAGCTGTCCTGCATACCTAAGCTTTTCGAGAGCATTATTTATGACATAATGCTTTTCCATTGTAAACCTATTGTTTCCCAAAACCAGCACGGATTTCTCAAAGGTAGATCTATGACCACCAACTTAACGGAATTCGTATCAAGCACTTTATTAAAGTGCACGAATATGGAAATGAAGTTGATGTGATTGCCACCGATTTCAGTCTTTGATAGGATCTCACATGATATAATTCTTCTGAAATTAAAAGCTCTTTGTTTCCAAATAAACTTTATAACATGGGTTCAATCATATTTAAATGAAAGACAATACTACGTTCTATTTAGGTCTGGTTTCTGACCCAATTAAAGCCTCGTCTGGTGCCCCTCAAAGCAGCCATCTTGGTCCCTTATTATTTATTTGGGCCAGTAATGTTGTTGATTTCATCATTAAAAATTCATACATATCTGTTTACGCAGACGATGTGAAAATTTTTCGCTATATGTATATCTTCTTCCTCAGACAGCCTACCACTGCAGGAAAATCTTGACAGATTTTGTACTTGATTCGGTCACAGCTGTGCTTAGCAACGTCGGTGTTTGTGTTTTTTGTGTTTGTCTTTCTTTATAATGACTCGAGAATTCAGAGTAGATATTGCCAATATACGCGGTCTAAAAAGTAATCACTTTTCTGCGTACGTCCACGTCTGTAAATATAGACCAGCTGTTTTGGCACTTAGTGAAACACAGGTAGATCCCCGCCCACACCAGATCACTCTGATCTGAAGCTACCTGACTACGAACTAGTGCCATTATTCTTCTTTCACCGCGGTCTTGTCATTTACGTGCGTAGTGATGTAGCTTACCAAATTCCACCACAATGTAGTCCCTGTTCCAATCCGGAATTCAATTTCATGTGGTTAAAATTCCATCTCCGTTAGCAAATTATCCACTACTGCTTGATTTACAGAAGCCCCAAACTGGACAGCAATTCGACTTTTAACGAATTCGATGCGCTGTCTGACTCCATTCAAAGAATTGTATCACTGTATCCTCATACTGAAATCGTGATTACGGGCGATTTCAGTATACACAATTCTGGTTGGTTTCGACATTCTGGACAGACACTCACCCTGATCAGTACATCGTAGATGTGCTCTCCCCTCTAGGCTCGTCGGGCCATTGTATCATATCAGCTAATTTTTCGTACACCGACCACACAATTAGAGAAAAGATTTCTAAAAAAACTGTCGTTCGTCAAAAATATTAGAAATTCTGCCTCATCCTCCATCCCAACGCTCATTTCCAATGATATTCCATGTATGCTCTTTGGACAAAGCCAATCTGCTTGCTGCACAGTTTGCGGCCAGCTCAACACTCCCAGATTGTGCTT
Organism: Volucella zonaria; assembly: GCA_963966105.1. Lineage (NCBI taxonomy): Eukaryota > Metazoa > Arthropoda > Insecta > Diptera > Syrphidae > Volucella > Volucella zonaria. The sequence continues at coordinate 85,645,033 of OZ014530.1, read as the reverse complement.
TTTTTCCGCCTACACTTGAGTGCGTCGAATCTTCAATGGGACGAATCCACTTTCGTACTCGTGTAGTACCAAGAGTACTTAAAGATCTTAATACAGGTAAATCCGCTGGTCCAGATGGTATATCCCTCGTCCTTCTGAAGAAGTGTTCTTCCTCGCTGGCGGAACCATTGCGTAAGCTTTTTCATCAATCCTACTCTTTAAAATTCTTCCCGAGAAGTTGAAAAACAGCATTTGTCCAGCCCGTCCCTAAAAAAGGCGAATCTTCCTCTCTCTCCTCCTACAGGCCCATTGCACTTACGTCCCTTTTTTCCAATGTCATGGAAACGCTGAAAAACCGTCAGCTCATGAAATATCTCGAAACACGAAAACTTCTTAATGACCGACAGTACGGTTTTCGTAGCAACAGTTCCACTGGTGATCTGATGGCATGTCTCACCGAAAAGTGGAACCAAAACGTACATCAATCTGGCGAAAGCAAGATAGTTGCACTTGATATTTCTAAGGCATTTGACAGAATTTGTCGTCAGGCTCTTTTGCCGAAAATGCGTGCTCTTGGGATCGACGACTCTCTTTTTCAATGGATTAGAAATTAACTATCGGAACGTTCAATTCAAGTTTACTTGGACGGTTTCAAATCTGATATTCACAAAATAAATGCTGAACCCAGGGCTCAGTTCCGTCCCCGATACTCTTTTTAATTTTCATCAACGATCTCTTGTCTGCTACTTCTAATCCAATATATTCCTTTGCTGATGACCGTACTCTCTGCTTTTCATATTCGTTCCCGGGCTCACGTCCCTACTCTTCGGCTGTAGAACGGGAACGGCAGCGTATTTTAAGCTCATTAAATTCTGATATTAACAGCATAACTAATTGGGAAACCACTAACAGAGTAGAATTGAATGCTTCCAAAACGCAATGCTATCTTCTAAAGCAGCGAAATCTAAATACCCAGCCATTATCCATGGATGTCACTTACATCGTCGAAACCGATAAACTTTCCATTTTCGGTATGTGTGTCAATGACAACTTACGTTGGAATGACCACATTTTCGGTGTCGTCAAAAATGCTGCGAAATGTCTAGGTTTCCTCAAGCGATGTAAGAAATACTTTACCCCCTCTGATCTGGCCTCAATATGTAAGGCATTCATCCGCCCAAAATTGGAGTACAATGCTCACATCTGGTCAGGTGATTTTAAAACATCTCTGCACCTGCTAGATAGGATCCAAAACCGTGCGATAAAATTCATAGGTGATACTAATATCACTCAAACAATGGACACCCTCGAACACCGACGTAGTGCCTCGTGTCTCACTCTATTTTATCGACATTTCCACCACCAATGTTCCATAGAAATCGCCGGTAGCATTCCATTCCTTCAAACTTTTAACCGTAACACCCGTCTCGCTATGAATGCTCATCAGTATATCCTCAAGCCCACTTTCGGATGTACTCTAAAATATCGTGATTCGTTCCTAAGCCGTACAACTCGCTTAAAGATTGGCCTGCCTAGCTCTTCATTTCGTAATCATTATAACCTTCAAACATTTAAAGCCAACGTTCACCGACACCTCTCTTTCTATCCTCCCTGATTTTCCCTCGCCCACTGTGTGCTAGCATTTTAAGGGTACCTTAATCCCTTGAGCGCGCGCAAATTATAAAAAAAAATAAAAAATAACCTCTTAAGCGAAATTATTATTACACTTTCGGTCGTGTGTCGAAAGCTTGAAAATTATTCTTAAGGGTGTTCGTTTTTTCAATGCTAGGAAAGTTACTCCTGCACTAAACCCCTTTGACAAGTAGGAAAATGGGCCGTTTGCACTACATTTTATGCGGGGGATTTGTCCGCTATCGCCTAATACTTTAAGAGGTTATTGGTAGAACGATTTTTATTATTTTCGACTTACAAATTCATTTCAACCTGTGGATCATGAAAAGTCCATATCCAAAAAGTAGTCCTGGTTGATGATTTTTTTACTTTACCATAGCTTTATCAATTTCAAAAATTGATTCAACGCTATTCTTTACCAATACGTTAAATTGAGCGCTTTTGTGTCTATACCTCATAGGTAGTGTACATACGAGTACATATAACTATTTTATCTTAATTCCTATAAACCTATGATAGCCAGAACTCTGATAATTTTTTGTTCATACATTGTTTTGATTTGTATGAAAACGTTTCGGAAAAAAGGTTTTTTTTTTACTTAAATGTACAAAATAAATTTGTTATTTTTCATTTCCTAGATATGACTTATCAACGTAAATTTTTTTTCTAAATAAAGGTGTGTACGCCTACGTATCGGTGATTAAATAAATCATACTATATATATGCATATAAGTAATCCTAAGTAAAAAATGTTTAATCACTCCAGGCACTTGAAGGGCAGCATTATCTAGCCTATCTTATGGAACAGCTTTTCAAACATCATGCTTATCAAATATCATGCGCTGTATCTTATTATAAATATTTCGACATTGTCACATCTGTAGTGGCAAAAGTATTTTTGCTTTCTTTTGCATAGGTAATCAAGATTGAAGAAAAAAATAGCATATAAATCCTCCACAAAAACCAGGTCACGGTCTTGTTATTGTTTGCTGGTCACTGTGACACATTGACTTGCATGCCGACTTATCTTTGTATGCATTTTGGAATCTTGAAAAAGTTAAATGACAGCATTTCTTTTAAATTTACAAAAATTATATAAAAAAAAAAATAGCAGTGACATCTAAGCCCAAAAGTATCAAACTCTTGAGCCCAAGTTCGAGCAATAGTAGAAATACAACGTTTGCGAATGAGTTCAATGTACACGCACCGTGCACACACAAATTGTTTACCTTCTTTGGGCTTTGTTAAGTTGTTTGCCGTATCTTATTACAAATTATTTTGAAATCATATTTCCTATCTTCGGTTAGTGTAACTAATGGATTAATCATTACGCTAGTAAGCAAGATATTCGCTATTGTTGTACGCGCGGCAACCAACTTGCGGTTTCTCGTAATGTTGGCTGAAAGAGCTGTTGCACGTCGTTTGTTATTCATCGAGACCTGAGTTCACTGTTATTTGCTTGCGTCAATTAAAGTATTGTATACAAACACTGGGATTAGTGGATATTAATCCATCGGCAGCGGTGTGTAAACAATATTAATAAGTCATTGCAAGATTAAGCGAATCACGGAATATGTTTACGTATTTTCTAAATGCGATGAACCTCTAATTCTGCTGCACAATTTGAAATTAAACAGAACATAGCATGCCATCTAAAGTTGCACATCAAAGTCCGATTTTAATTCGGCCATCCTTCTACAGAATTTAATGCGATGTATGTTGCCGTACGATGCCTTAAACTTAGTAAAGTAAACCTTTAGAATTTGCTTGATTAATCTATGATTGCTTTGGCATGTAAAAAGCCACAAAGGAACGCATAGGAGGTGGTTGCTTTGCTGTCTTCCAGCAAAGCTCCATTTGGCCTTTATTGCCATGTAATGTTTTCATCTGATGCAAGACTGATTTGCTATTGACTCCAAATCAGTCTTGCACTGCTTCAGTATACTACAAGATATTAGAAGACTCGTTGGATTACTAACCGGACATTGCCACCTTCGATATCACCTACACAAATTAAGTCTGATTCAGGAAACTGAATGTCATCATTGCATGGAAAACGAAGAAACTTTGGAACATATTTTATGTGAATGCATAGCTCTATGTGCATTAAGGAGACTTTACTTCCTCAGATAAATTTTAGTCCGTGGGAAAATTTTCAAAATCTCCACCAGAGAGATTCTCAATTTCATCAAAAGCGTGGAGCCCCTCTTGGCTTGTTAATACTGATTTATGGCACAAAAGATCTTTAAGGTGGCAGTGCCCTCGCAATTGGCGGATCAGATCCTTAACTACAAAGCAAAGTGCTAGAAGGCTTGCTTAAATACGTCTTATCTGGGATTCGTTAACTAATCTCTCTTTCCCTCATTTCGCAGAGTTTGCGTTTCCCATTTGCAGATAGCCGCTAATTGCTTGTTTTTTTTTTAATGTCGTTATCTTAAAAGCTGTTTTCTTTCTCCGGCGCTGTTTCTCTGATGTTGTGCGACACTTAATCTACTGATCGGTTGCATTCCTGGTTTCGCCTGACATGTTCAGGTACTCTCTGTTGACTGGGTTTTTTGGGCATGTTGAGACCCTCTTAATTTCTTACTTTTTTTTGTCATTTGATACTTGAGATACAACTTTCCCCTCAGATTTGCCAGCCCAAAACTTTATTTGACAGTCGTACGTACGCCCTTAACACACGAAATCGTACTGTTGGACTGCACAAAAAATATCATACGAGGGTAGTCACAGAAGTATCAGACCCGACGTATAGGTGGCGTTGTTGTTTAAAAAGAATGACAATTATAGAAAGTACCAACCTTGTAAAGTTTAAATTTGAATTTGGTATTTGTTCGGCAGCCATCAATAGTGAACGCTCTCAATGAATTTTTGAAATGGAAAAAATTGGTCATCTTCATGCGATACAATACTTTCATTTGAAAGCCCTCAACCCAACCAAACCAATCCAAACGGAACTGGATTCTACCCTGGGGGAGTCTGTTTACAATAATAAAACATTGGGTGGCGGAGTTTAAGCGAAGCCGTACGAGTTGCCAAGACGAACAATGCAGTGGTCAACCAAATGAGGTGAGTTCACCAGAAATGTTGAAAAAAATCCACCAAATGCTTTTGGATGACCGTCGATTAAAAGTGCGTGAACTAGCAGATAATGGTAGGCATTTCAAAAAGCGCTGTACATCGCATGTTAACTGAAAAATTGGACATGAGAATGCTCTGCGCAAGATGGGTGCCGCGCTTACTCGCAATGGAACAAAAACAGCGTCGTGAGGTTGTTTCAATCGTGTATTGCGCGAAGTTTCACAGCAATAAAGCCGAGTTTTTGCGTCGATTCATAACCGTGGATGAAACATGGGACTATCACTTCACACTCGAGACGAAGGAACAGTCAAAACCATGGACTCAAAGTTAGAATCGGCGAAGACAGTTCCATCTGCAGGCAAGGTCATTGCGTCAGTTTTTTGGGATGTCCGCGGGATAATTTTCACTGATTATTTTCAGAAAGGAAAAACGATCAACGGCATGTATTATGCGAACTTATTGCAGCGTCTGAAAGATGAAATCAGGAAAAATTGTCGAAAAAAAAGACAATGCACCAGTTCACACATCCTTCAACGCTGTGGCCAAAATCAATGAGCTAAAGTTCGAATTGCTTCCTCTATTCGCCAGATTTAGCTCCATCAGATTATTTTCTATTTCCGAACTTGAAAAAATGTCTCGATGGTGAAAGATTTGCCAACAGTAAAGAGGTCCAGTCTGCGGTTGATGGCTATTTTAAGGAGCTTGACGATTCTCACGATGAACTGGGTATCGAAGCGATTGCACATTGCTTGGAAAAGTGTATTGACCTAACAGGCGACTACGTAGAGAAATAAACCTATTTGTCCCCAATTTTTTTGTGTTTTCTTTGTTAGGTTGGGTACTTCTGGGACTATTCTCGTATAAGCGAAATGTGCCAATGAAGGAAAGTTTTACTGAACGTCGACAGGGGTTAGAAAATGTACCCATGTACCAATGGCACAAAACTTCAGCCTGAGCCAATCTGCTCGTTTGCCATGTTCAAAAAATCTCGTCAGAAAATCCAGTCCAAAAACCATTGGACGCTCAAATCCCAGCAGAGGGATACGGAATTATCAGCAAACTCCCTGCCCCACTGGATAAATCATCCAAAATAGAGTGACTTATAAAATGATTTTAATTCCACAAATTTAGACAAATTCACTGTGGTAATACAGTTACATACGTGGGAGAAATACATTCAGGGTGTCGTCTCGGATAATGTGTCGAAAACTTTAAGGTGAGATTCAATGACATATTTTGGGAAAAAAAATCACATGGATGCAAACCTTTCCTTTGTATGAACACCAGAGCCCGTCTTTGGAAGGTTCTAACAATGTCTATTCTTTCCAATTCTTCACGAACTTTCGCAACTGCCTCGTCAATCCTATGGTTCAAGTCATCCAATGTTATTATTTCTGATGAGTAACCATTTAATACTGCATGAACATTTGGCCGTCAAAAAGATTTCTATGCGTTGAATATCGCATCAATTGACCATCGCTCAAAAAAAGGCTCGTGTCGATCGGTATCGCAGTGCTTCAAAAGATGTCAGATTTTTCAAGACGAGCCAAATCCAACAAAAGTTGCTCGCGCTCGAAGCACTTTGAAGCAAATGGTCGCCTGTTTCCTCGGAAAACAGGGACATGTAGCTACCATTAGAGCAACGTACAGTGAGTGCATTTCGTTTAGCAGAACTTAGCACATGCTTTTTTATTTGTGTTTATCTCATAAACCGTTTAATATGGACTTTGCATGTTTTCGTATTTATGCAAGTTTAAACATGCACAATTAGCACTGCGTACGATCAGTTGGAAGATGTGCATTGTCTATTTACAAAATCAGTTCGTTTGCGCGAGCGTTGTCATTTGTATGAATTTAGTGCGCACTTCGTTTAGACGAATTGATAATAAATTCTAAAATACATAATTTTAACACTTGTACATCGGTAAATAAAGTATTTTTTGGGTTTTTGGGCAAAAAGAACAAATTTTTTTTGCAAATTTTAGCCATGCCGAAAGGAAAGTAGTTGAGTGAAGTGGAAAAGGTTGCCATTACAGCTTATAAGGAAAATGGTCTAAATAATACTCAAATTGGTCGGAAAATTAACCGTTCTGAAAAAGTCGTCCGAAACTTTTTGAATAAGGACAATTACGGTAAGAAACCGCCAACGAAATGTCGAACGAAAATTTCAAAGCGACTGGTTAACCAAATTCGCTCATTGGCTGCAAAGCAAAAGTTGAGTGCTGCTAAAATTGTCGATAACTTAAAATTGCCTATAGGAAAGCGACGTGTTCAAGTCATTTTGGCAGCTTCAACGAAGCTGGTTTATAGGAAACCGATGAAAGTACCTCTCCTAACCCAGGATGCTCGACTCAAATTTGCACAAGAGCACATGAGCTGGACTTCCCAATGGAAAAATGTGATTTTTTCAGACGGAAAAAAATTTAACTTGGACGGACCAGATGGATTGAGTTATTATTGGTATGATTTAAGAGCGCCGGACTCACCACGCCTTAGTCGTTATTTTGGTGGAGGCAGTGTAATGGTTTGGGGTGCTTTTTCGTTTAATGGAAAGACTAAAATCTATTTCATTCCACCAAAAACCAACAGCGAGAAATACACAGAACACTTAGAAGCAGAATTGATTTCCTTTTTAGAGGACCATCATGAGGACGATGCTATTTTCCAGCAAGACAACGAATCAACCCACCGTTCTCGCGTAACTATGAGCTGATTTTCTTTAAAACACCTGACAGTTATGAACTGGCCCGCACGCAGTCCTGATCTGAGCCCGATAGAGAACCTGTGGGGCATATTGGCTAGAAAGGTTTATCTAAATAGCAGGCAACTTAGCTCAATTCTAGAATTAAAAAGTGCCATTGTGAGCTGTTGGGAAGAGATCGCCTCAAATGAACATCGAAACTTGATAAACAGCATGGAAACACGCATTTACGAAGTGTTAATAAACAGAGGAGGCAAAACTAAATACTAACTTAAAAAAAAAAATGTTTGTATTAAATATATATAAGCAGTTAGTTAATTCGGCTATACGTAGTGCGCTGCAAATTAATGAATTTTTAAAATAAAGCCTGTTATTTTCTCAAAAGTAAAATACTTCATTTATTTTTTATGCGGAAGTTGAATAAAACAATTTATGTTAATTTACATTACAGCTTATAATTTCCACTAACCGTAATGTTCAATGTACTCGGCTAAACGAAACTCGCATACTGTAGAACGGTCAATTCGGAATTGTAGACTACCATTTATTTGGCAGTAGTCATTGGAGAAATAAGGAAAAGCAAGCGCCGAACACGGATTATTCTCCACCACGACAATGCGAGCTCTCTTAGGTCGGCTTAAGGAAGTGACTTTTTCAGCACTCGAACATCCAATTAAAGGGTCATCCGCCGTACAAACCTGATTTGGCACCCAAAGACTTTTTTTTATTCTCGCACATGAAAAATAAATTGCGAGGTCAACGATTTTTGAAGCTTGCAGAACCGGTTGATGCGTTTAAAATGTTACCTCGTTACCTCGTTCGGAATGGAAAAAGTGCTTCAAACAGTATTCCAGCATTCTTATTAATTATCTCGTTAATTGTTATTAAACTTAAGGCTGTTATATTTTGCAGCGCTTAGAACATTACAAAGGAATTGGGCAACCTTTCCATTTACACTTTTTTTCGTTTCTTTATAGAACATTTTGTACGATTATGTTTTTAAATTCAAGTCATGAATTATCCTGGATCCGAATTTTTGCGGCCTGATTTCTTTAACATATGTATGTTATGTGAATTTCCTTTTTCCGAAGTACACCTTTTAATTGAAGCTTTAACCAGTCTCGGATTCGAGATATGTATTCGAGGTGGTGACAGCATTGTATTCCTCGCCTCCGAAAACCTCGAATTCTTACAACTAAGTTCTTTAACCCTCTTAACATAGATATCAACTAGCAGCTGCATGGTGTGCTCCACCTTCTAACCGATTTATATACCAAATGATACACTTTTTTATTCATCCAAAGTTTAATAAATTATTTTTATTTTTCCCCAGGATACGGTCGTCGTGAAGTTGTGGAATATCTACTCAATAACGGCGCCTCGATTCAGGCTTGTGATGAAGGTGGTCTTCATCCGCTGCACAACGCTTGCTCATTCGGTCATGCTGAAGTGGTTCGTTTACTTTTAAAAGCTGGCGCTAGTCCAAATACAACAGACAATTGGAATTACACGCCACTTCATGAGGCCGCTAGCAAGGGAAAAGTAGATGTTTGCATTGCTCTGTTACAGCACGGTGCCAATCCGAACATTCGAAATTCTGAACAAAAAACTCCATTGGAACTTGCCGACGAAAACACAAGGCCCGTTCTTACTGGAGAATATCGTAAAGATGAGCTGTTAGAAGCTGCCCGTTCTGGAGCGGAAGATCGTCTGTTAGCCTTACTAACACCGCTAAATGTCAATTGTCATGCAAGCGATGGACGTCGTTCAACTCCATTGCATTTAGCAGCTGGATACAATCGCATTGGAATAGTGGAGATCCTTTTAGGTAACGGAGCGGACGTTCATGCAAAAGATAAAGGTGGACTGGTTCCATTGCACAATGCATGCTCGTATGGGCATTTTGAAGTAACCAAACTGTTGATTAAAGCGGGTGCCAATGTGAATGCAAATGATTTGTGGGCATTCACTCCATTACATGAGGCAGCTTCCAAAAGTCGGGTTGAAGTGTGCAGCCTCCTCCTCAGTAAAGGAGCTGATCCAACGCTCTTAAACTGCCATAACAAATCTGCAATAGACTCTGCTCCAACGAGGGAGTTGAGAGATAGAATAACTTGTGAGTTCTGGTCATAAATTTAGTTTCCTTAATCAATCCATTGCTTACTTTAACAGATGAGTATAAGGGCCACTGCGTTTTAGATTCATGTAAAAAAGCGGATATACCAAGACTAAAGAAATTCCTCACCTCAGAGACGGTGAATTTCGTACATCCCTACTCAGGAGACTCGGCCCTTCACGCTGCTGCAGTTTCTGTCGATCCTAAACGAAAACAGGTAAGGAGAAGTTCACAAAGACATCTTGATATGTTTTTCTCTACTTTGGTTATAAATTTCAGGTGGCAGAAATTCTAATTCGAAAGGGTTCGCATCTGAACGAAAAGAACAAGGCATTCCTGACACCCCTTCATTTGACAGCCGAACATTTGCATTACGACGTCATGGATACGTTGCTTAAAAATGGAGCCAAAGTAAATGCTTTGGATGGACTAGGTCAAACTGCACTTCACAAAAGTGCTCGTGATGAGCAGGCATGCCGACTGCTGCTGTCTTATTCCATTGATACAAGTATTATATCTCTCGAAGGATACACTGCAGCACAACTAGCATCAGAGAGCGTTTTGAAAATTCTCAAAGATCCTCCTGACACTGAAACCCATCTATTGGAAGCAGCTAAAGCGGGAGATTTAGATACTGTTCGAAGAATTGTACTTGCTAATCCGCACACAGTCAACTGCCGTGATTTGGATGGCCGTCATTCAACGCCACTTCACTTTGCTGCTGGATTCAATAGAGTGCCAGTGGTGGAATTTTTATTGGAACACGGTGCGGAAGTTCATGCTGCGGACAAGGGCGGTCTGGTACCGCTGCACAATGCTTGTTCTTACGGGCACTTTGAAGTGACTGAATTATTGGTAAAACACGGTGCCAATGTAAATGTAGCCGACTTGTGGAAATTTACACCATTACATGAAGCTGCGGCCAAAGGAAAATACGATATTGTTAAACTTCTTCTAAAACATGGAGCTGATCCGTCTAAAAAGAATCGTGATGGTGCCACTCCTTCTGATTTAGTTAAAGAATCAGATCACGATGTTGCCGAGCTTTTGAGAGGAAACTCTGCATTGCTGGATGCCGCCAAAAAGGGGAACCTTGCTCGGGTGCAAAGACTTGTATCTGCGGAGACTATTAACTGCCGCGACGCACAAGGTCGTAATTCGACACCGTTGCACTTAGCTGCCGGTTATAATAACTACGAGGTAGCAGAATATTTGCTAGAGAATGGTGCCGATGTAAATGCCCAAGACAAAGGTGGACTAATCCCTCTGCACAATGCATCGTCTTACGGTCACCTAGACATAGCTGCTCTACTAATCAAACACAAGACTGTTGTAAATGCGACTGACAAGTGGGGCTTCACACCATTACATGAAGCCGCTCAAAAGGGACGAACGCAACTTTGTGCTCTCCTTTTGGCTCATGGAGCGGACCCATATATGAAAAATCAAGAAGGGCAAACACCAATAGAGCTGGCAACTGCTGACGATGTAAAGTGTCTGCTTCAAGATGCAATGACAACATCTTTGGCTGCCAACCCAGCATTGAGTACTTCCCAAACATCTCTCATAAGCAATTCATCATCACCTGCCCCAAGTAGTGTACCACCTACGTGCACTGTTATGTCGCCGACCACTGAAACTGTGACACTGCCATCAGGTGCCTCAATGACTCTGAGTGTGCCAGTACCGCTGATGTCAACGCGTATTAGTCCAGCCCAAGGTGCAGAATCAAATGCACAGGCAGACATGTGTGAGGAAGTTAATGATCCAGATTCAATCAACAACGTTGCCAGTTTCCTTGTTAGCCTTCAGCTGGATCATTTAATTGAACTGTTTGAGCGAGAACAAATAACATTAGAAATTCTGGCTGAAATGGGACATGAAGACTTAAAACAAGTTGGTGTATCTGCATATGGATTTAGGCATAAAATTCTTAAAGGCATTGCACAACTCCGATCGACAAGTGGTAAAATTTATCAAATTTTCTTTTACATAATTACTAATGTTGATATATTTTAAGGAATTGGAAGCAACCTGAATCCAGGGACTCTTTTAGTTGATTTACTGCCAGACGATAAGGAGTTTGTGGCGGTGGAAGAAGAAATGCAAGCCACGATTCGAGAGCATCGAGATAATGGGCAAGCAGGCGGATATTTTATCCGTTATAACATCATTAGGGTAAGGAAGTGGAAACAAAAAGCTTTTTTTTATTAAATTATTAAATATTTTTCCTTTAGGTACAAAAAGTACAAAACCGTAAGCTTTGGGAGAGATATGTGCACAGGCGGCAAGAAGTATCTGAGGAAAATTCATTGCAAGCAAACGAAAGAATGCTTTTTCATGGAAGTCCCTTTATAAACGCTATTGTACAAAAGGGATTTGATGAAAGGCATGCATACATTGGTGGTATGTTCGGCGCGGGTATCTATTTCGCTGAACATAGCTCTAAAAGTAATCAATATGTCTATGGAATCGGCGGAGGAATCGGTTGCCCATCGCACAAAGACAAATCGTGCTATGTTTGCCCAAGGTAAATATTTTTATAAGTGAATATATACTCGTATATACATTTACTATTTTCGAAAAAAATTTGATGAGATGAAAGGTTGCAAACCAAGTAATGAGCATTCGTTAAATATTCTTAGCAAAGTTTATAATAAACTTTTTAGTTACATTAAAGTTAATCTTATATTATATCAAGTGTAATTCAAAATTTACTCTGTAGTCTGAAAAATGCAATTTTGAGACAAGCGCGTTTAAAATTTTAAGCTATAGAAAGCCTAACTGGCGGCCTTGTACTATTCTTTGAAAAACAAGTACTTCGAAATATTTTCCGTAAGTTTCCCCTTTCAACTCCGCAAACATAGCGAAAATCTATCCGTCATTCATTCACTGTACATAAATGTCTATGAAGCTTTTTTAGTTATAGCGAACAATCTGAACCTCACTTTTGCATCTGTTTTTGCTAATTAAGGCATTTGCCCGGTGTGCAGGCATCTTTTGCGCCACAGAGTAGGACTGGGATAATTACTTACGAGGGTTGTCTGAAAAGTTTCCGAACAATGATACAAGACATTTTTTCTCCAATTTTTTTTTTTATTTTTCTACATAGTCTTCTTGTAACTCTACACACTTTTCCCAGCGATGCTCCCATCTCTCTAACCCGTCCAAATAATACTTGGCGTTTTTCTCTGCAAAATAAATGTTCACGAAGGTGATTGCCTCCTCATTTGACGAAAATCTCTGTGCTCCGAGCGCAGTTTTTAGATGAGGGAACAAAAAGAAGTAGCTTGGGGCTAGATCTGGTGAATAAGCAGTTCAAACCGTAATTCATGGATCTTCGCCATGGCAACTGCTGAGGTGTGAGACGGCGCGTTGTCTTGGTGAAACAGGATTTTCTTTTTCTGCAAATGTAGCCGTTTTTCCGCAATTTCTGCCTTCAGCTTGGCAAGTAATGATGCGTAGTATGCTCCTGTAATGGTTTTTCTTTTTTGAAGATAATCGATTAAGATAACTCCTTTACAATCCCAAAAAACAGTCATCATCACTTTCCCAGCCAAAAAAAACAGTTTTTGCTTTTTTGGAGCCGGCTCGCCCTTTGCAGTCCACTGTTTTGATTGAACTTTTGTTTCGGGCGTATAATTGTGTATCTTAGTTTCATCTACAGCAATTAATCGGCGCGAAAACTCGGATTTATTGCGCCTAAACTGCGCCAACAGAGCTTTGGAAATGTTCATTCGAACACGTTTTTGATCGAACGTAAGCAAACGCGGCACCCAACGCGCGGACAGCTTTCTCATGCCTAAATCATGATTTAATATGTAACAAACACGTTCTTTGGACATTTTCATAACCTCTACTATCTCTGTCACTTTAATTCGGCGGTCGTCTAACACCATTTGGTGAACTTTAGCAATGTTATCGTCAGTGGTTGCCGTTTTTGGATATCCCGAACGTTCATTATCTCCCAAGCTCTTACGGCCACGTTTAAATTCAGCTGCCCAAAATTTCACTGTGGTAAATGATGGTGCAGAGTCCTCATACATAGAGTCCAACTCATTTTTGATTTGCGTAGGCGTATTACCTTTCAAAAACAAGAATTTAATAACAGCTCGACACTCAATTTTTTCAATTTTCACAAAAAACACTCATATCGACTTACTCAAACGACTGTCAAGTAAAAATTGCGCGTCCAAAATGACTGAAACTTTGGTAAGTAACTGTCAGAAGATGCACAACTAGCATTCATCTTAAACTAGCTGCCTCCATTTTCGTACGCGTCTGAGGACTCCATCCACTTGCGGGACTGAAATTCACACGAAGAATTTTTATCTCATCAATTTTTGATAAAGTCCATGCCTCTGAGGGCTTTGCTAGTCAATTGCTCTTAACCCAAAAAGCAGCGATTGAAAAGAGTTATTCTTCGTTTGATCTCAGCGCTGCTGTCGTTGTCTGAGTTGATAGCGGAGCCTAGGTAGGCAAAGTCCTTAACTACCTCGAAGTTATATTTGACAAGGGTGACGTTCTGTCGGAGACGTCGGTTGACATCATATACTTGGTCATGCTCTCATTGACCGTTAAACCCATCTTCGCCGTTTCCGTCTCAATACTCGCGAAAGCGCCACTGACATCCCGCTGCTTTCTTCCGATTATATCTATATCATCATCGTATCTGACTAAGTGTACGGCATTTAGAAAGATTGTGCCTCTGAATGATCTTAAAGAAATCGCATGACAGCGCATCGCCTTGTCTAAATCCTTTCTTGACATCAAAGGTTTAGGCGAGTTCTTTCCCGACCTTGATAAAGTAGCGTACATTTTCCATCGTCGTCCTGCACAAACTAACGAGTTTGACACGGAGGCCAAAACTAGACATTGCTCTGTATAACTCATCTTTATAGAGGCTGTCATATGCGGCCTTTACATCGATCAATGGGTGGTGTGTATCGATTAGGAGCTAATGGGTTTATTCCAAGATCTGCAGTAGTGTGAATATTTAGTCGATGGTGGACTTTCCTGGCCTAAACTCACACTGATATGAACTAATCAGATTGTTGACGAACGGTTTCAGGCGTTCACAAAATACGAAAGACAGGATCTTTCAAGCGATGTTAAGAAGACTGCTGCCTCTGTAGTCGGCATAGATGGTCTTCTTTCTTAAGGACCTGCTGACCTAACAATCTTCCATTCATCGAGCGCACGTGCGTCCGACCATTTTTACAAAGCTCCAGCAGCTTTATTGGACTTGAGCTTAGTTATGGTTATTTTCACTTCATCAAGGTCGGGTGGACGCAGTTATTGGTCTACTTCGTCCAGGTTGAAAGTCTCATTCTGCCCGTTATACAGTCTACAGAAATGCTCTTTCCAAATCCTCAGCATCGGCAGCGGCTCTACTACGATGTTCCCTCGTTCGTCTCTACAGGCTTCAGTTCGGGGTTTGTCTCCGAAGAATGTTCTTTTTTTACTTTTTGGTAAAAAATTCCCAATCTCATTCCTTGAGTAGCATCTCTCAATTTCTTCTACTCATGCTCCTTCTTTTTCCTCCAGAAAAACCGATGTTCTCCTCTGCTCGTAGAGCTCGTGAGCATCTCTAGTCTTTCTATGCATCGCCGTTTTGCATGCATCTTAACTGCATGTGCTTTGCATTAAAATCACCTAGGACAATTTTAATGTCAACGCTAGGGCACTGCAGGTGCTCGTAGAAGCCATATTCGGTGTCGTCATCTTTCTCTTTTATTGGGGCGTGCGCGCATATAAGGCTAATGTTGGCAAATTTACCTTTAATACATGCCGGAAATTCAAGACTTCTTGTCTAAGTCTGTCTCAATAACAATCGCCGTAGTAAAGGGTGAGCTAGCGTAAAAGTTATTATTAAATTAAACACACATTTATTGTGAAATAAATATATAATCTTATTGATTAATATGGCAATTATAAATGGAACACAACATCGTTCATGTGACCACGCTTCTGTTGCAAGCCACCATCCGAAGGTCAAAACTATCGATGACTTTTTGAAGAATAAGTGGGTCATTGGCCGCAATTTCAGTTTGGATGTTATGTTAGAGATCCTGAATTGTCACAGGGTTATTAGCATAGACCATACTCTTTTAATAACCCCACAGGAAGAAGTGTAAAGGTGTCAAATCGTATGACTTTGGAGGCCAATCAACTTCTCCTCTAACCGAAATAATGCAATTTTCGAATTTCCTACGCAATAAATTGATTGATTAATGACCTGTGTGGGCGGTAGCACCATCCTTTTGAAACCAGAGATGGTCCAGACTCAATTCATTAAATTTTGGAAAAAAAAATAGCCGGTCAATATGTTGCGGTAACGTTCTCCATTCACTGTAACTGTCTCACCAGCCTGATCTTCGAAAAAGTACCGGCCAATGTGCGGCCAACCCATAATCCGCACCATACAGTGACTTATTGGGGAGAATTGGTTTTTCGTGAATCTCGCATGGGTTTCCCGGAAATGACAAGCCCATCCATTCAAAGATTTGCTTCATCGGAAAAGATCAAATTCGATGAGAAATTGTCCCAGCGATCCAACATCCAGTTAACAAGTCGGCGACGTCGTAGATGGTCCAAAGGCTTCAATTGTTGTGTAATTTGGATTTTATAGGCGTACAAATGAAGATCAACTTTTAAGAGTTGACGTAAAGTGTCATAAGTGAGCCCCAATTGCTGACTTCGACGACGAATTAAGGTGGCTGCCTAGTTTTGAATACTTTCGCTTACAGTGGTGATGTTTTGGTGTGTATGTACTGGCCGAGTATGCTGATGCGGAGTTTGACCCGATACCGAACCAGATTCTTCAAAACGCTTCGCCATTGCACGAATTCCGGACTCACTAGGGCGATTATTCACGAATTTTATGAAATGTCACTTTTACAGATCGCTCATTTTCGTAATTAGATTGAATAACAAAAATGGGTTGTTGCCAAAGATTTTATGATATCTGTCAAAAAGATCAACCACATTGAATTCAGTAACTGACAGTAATTGACAGCCAACATCCACAACATCCACATTTCATCCTCTTTTTGTCCGGCTCATACCATCGCATTTTTTGGATGGTGGTAATATCTACGCTAGTTGTTCGGCTGCGCATGGCCTATTGTGGAATCTAAAATTCCAACTGCAGATTCGAAAGTTGTCCTTGTTTGGTTTGCAGGGGTTGCCAACTGTAAATCCGTCCGTATTCGAGGTGCCTTTATTGAAAATAAATACAACATGTATCCTTTTTTCTTTGTTTTATGTGTTTTCTGGCATTCTTTGTCGATCCAGGGATTTCATTGTGGTGCCCGAGGGAAACTTAACACACTGTGGGTGTCATATACTGATCGCGTTTTGAGTCTACTACATATTTCTAGCTTGTGTACTGTGGTAAAACTTAAGACAGGAAAATCCTGAACTTGGATCTAAAGGATCTATAGTCTTGCAGTTATCATATTACCTAGTATAAACACTGATAGTTTTGAATGGCATCCATATGTGCCAGGTTATGAATCCGACTGTGTTGTCTGCATCGCAACATGTATACTCCAAATTAGTCTAGACAGCCTCACATTCGTTTGTGCTCATGATAAAAATCTCTAAGCTTTGAGGAATATACCATTGAGAGCTTTTGACAATATGAAATTAGAGACAACTACGAAAGTACGAGCATATTCAATAGTGAATACTTGACAGTGGATAAAAGAAAACAGACAGTTTCGGAATACCCCAAGGTATTTTCTTGTTCCCTATTCTCGGTGATCTGATAGTCAATGAGCTAAAAAAAAACGTTCCAGAAAATATAGGATGCAAAATGATTGCCATGCAGATGTTATTCCTAATGCAACCTTAGGTAAACACCAGCACGCAGAGAAATCTCCAAATTTATAAAGGGATTGCTGTAGCTATGACATAGTCGCCAAATCAAACCTTAATCAGCTGATTATCGCCGAAGAAGGTGCCGTCTCAGCTGAAACTGAAACTGAGATTAATAAGTGGGATGAATAAATAAATAAATAAATTATTACCACGATAGTCTGTGGTGGATAAAGGTTTAGCCTATTCCACTCACTGTATTGTTCGCCTTATTTTGTGTACATTGAGAGGGCACCTACAACCTTTACCAAAAAGGCGGAGACTGATCGTCTGAACTCTGTGTAGCAATGTAGTGACTTTCAGAAATTCAAATAAGTAAGACAGATGAACGACAATCCTATTTCTGGGTATGCATTCATTTTGCCTTTAAGATTGTGATTGCAGAAAATGACTAACCAGTCAGGACTTCAATTTATTTTAAGTTGAAGTCATTGAATTGAAACAAATCCACGTAAATTTTTAGTATCATTTCAAGGGATGCATTCCTCAATGATTGCATTCTTTTACAGGCTCTGACTCTGATTCTATTCTTACGTAGATGACAATGCAGTTAAGTGGTCACATTTACAGTGTGTCAGACCACAGAGATATCACGGAATTACACGGCAGGCGAGTTCAACAGAAACGACTTGGTTCTTAGAATTCTGCCGACCCCTTTGTAAGGGCCTCGCTATGTGTATATACTTATTACAACTGGAAGCCATTAGCAAGACGATTACGATAAAACTTCCAATATTTCGTTGCTGTTTCACAAGTGGCGCATTACTAGTATGACCGTATGTAAAAGAGTGAGTCTGGGAATTATCGCAGAGTTATATTTTCATTTTATGATTCCTTAAAGTGTAAGGTTTCTTCTGCTGTTTAGTAACTGGTGAATTGCAGGGTTATGATTGTAAATTTGATATGGCTTCCGAACTCGTATACCGACGGTTCAATTAAATTTTGCTTTTAGTGGTGAAATGACGGACAAGAGGGTTCAATTGAAGTTTGCTTTTAGATTTGTAGTGATGAAATGACGGACAAGAGGGGTCATGCATGAATTTTTCTTAGAATATACCCAAAAATCATTTCTCAAATTACCCTTTACGAATTAGGGAATACATTGTATAGTTAGTGCACTCTAGTTTTTTACAAAAAGCAGCGCTCGGAATTTTGCATGTACAGGGTTGTCCAAATACAAGTTCCTTTTTAAAAATAAAATAATCCAAATCCACGTCTTCAATTTCAGCCCACAAAAATCGGTAATCATGGCCCAGTACAGCTGCATTTTTGAAATAAAATGGATCAATGATACCACCACTCCAAAATCCGCACCAACCAGTCATTCTCTGTAAATGCATCTACTCGACAATCACGTGGCGGTTTTCCGATTCTCAAGATGCGGCAATTTTGTTTGTTAACATAGCCGCTGAGATGAAGATACGCCTCGTCAGAAAAAATTGCTTGAGGGCCAAATTCGAGGTCCAATCTGAGCTCTTGTAAGGCCCAAACTGAGAAGCAATAATAAATCGGATGGACATTTGAGTCAATTGAACTTTATAAGGGAATAATCCGAGATCTTTGTGCAAAATGCTCAACAGGCTGGTTCGTGAAATGTTGAGTTTTTGAGATCGATGGCGAGTCGATGTTCTTGCATTGAGTCGAACACTCTCGGCCATAGCAGCCATACTCTTGCCGGTACGTACCGTACGACGACGGGAACCGTGAGTGTTGTCTGCAACCAACCAGTTTCATGAAATTTTTGCACAAACTTGCCTACTGCAGGCGCAGTGAGTGCTTCATTTCGGCCAAAAATTATTTTCAACCAACGCACTGTATGGGCAACACAGCATTCACTTTTGAAAAAATTTTGCAATATTTCCCAACGTTGTTGAAGCGTGAAATGATTCATTTCGTTCTGCGGAGGTATGGTACCGACTGACAGTCACATTTCGAGCGGGAAGTAGCTGTTGGTCTCCAAATAACATATGATTCAAGAAGAAACTTATGTTTGAACCCCTCATTATATTCCAGACCGTGATTAATGATGGTGGGATTATAAGCAAAAAGGCGAACATTTTCTCATAATTTTCCCAGTTAACAAAATACTGTAAGTTGCTTCATTATTTATTGTTGGAAGCTGCAAACAATTTTATCTAGATGTTTGTGTTCTATTTTTTTCTTGCACCAGTTTAAATTTTAAATTAACCTTTGGTTTTTGGTCATTAAACCAGTTCTAGTGAGAATGGGTTACCCGCCAGTCTATTTTGCTTTTTACAGCTTAAGTATTTTGATTAATTTGTTTTAAGTTTTCCAATTGTCGTTAAAATCCAATAAAATAAATATTTAAAATATTTTCATTTGCTTCTAGGCAATTGCTCCTGTGCCGCGTAGCTCTTGGAAAATCATTCCTTCAATATAGTGCAATGAAAATGGCCCATGCACCACCGGGTCACCATTCCGTCATTGGTCGTCCATCCGCTGGAGGTTTGCATTTTGCAGAATACGTAGTGTATCGTGGTGAACAGGTAATAACAATTATCCTCTACATGTAGCTTAGAAATGTTTATTTAAATGTTCTTTGTTTTTAAGGCTTATCCCGAGTATTTAATTACTTACCAAATTGTTAAACCTGAAGACAGTAGTAGTGGAAACGAGGAATCATCAAGATGATGGATGCCGTCTGTCGGCTCAACGCCAACTTCATCACCAGCAAACCAACAGCAGTCACAGCAGCAGCAACAACAACAGCAACAAACACCACAACAGCAACAATCTGCACCACATCCACCAACTGTTCAAGCATCAATATCCCAATCACCACATACGGTTCCACGTGATATATCACTTTCATCATCGAATTCCTTTTCGTCAGTTGACACCAATCAAACCCTTTTGAATGGTTTTAGTGGTGTAGTAGCCTCTTCATCTGTTAACAATAACCGATCATCATCTGTTTCGAACGGAACAAATCGATCGTATCGCACGAAATACAGTCAATTTATGATCATCACTCCAGCAGTCTCAATTGATCGAAATTTCGACAATGAGACTGGTGCCCCAGCTGATAATGATATCGATGAGTCATGCTTCTACAATGGCAATTACTTTCGCATGAATTTAATTAACAGTAACGACAGCAGTGGCAATGACAGCAGTGATAGTAGTTTTAGATCGAATTACAATTCAACCTTACACAATAGTCGACATCATTTGCTGTCAAATAATCCGCATGGATTTTATACATTCTCATCATGGAGATGGTGCACATTAATTTGTGCAGCAATGCGGTGCTTTGGCGGTGGGCGCAGCTCTAACGTTCCCTACAGTACATCATTTTCTCATCGGCCATACAATCGTAATGATCGTACTCGTAGTAGACAACATCAATCGGCGTTCAATCAATTACCAATATTTACTCCGCGCAAAACTCGTGATCATATGAATAATATAACATATGAATTGTGACGACGATCATATTCTTCAATCGTTTTGGTGTTTGATGTTAAACTTCAGCTAATTAGCTGTGTTCTTGATCTCTTCTCTGAAATGGCGCTGATAATTTTACAAATTATCGGTGTTATGTTTGTCGTGTTTTATAATCAGCTTTTAAAAATATATAACATTCACAGTAGAGAGTATTGTACACGTTATTTATGTGTTTGTATCTAAAGAGATACACTCTTCTAGGATTTGGATTGATTTTTTTTTTTGTTAGACATACATACGAACGTTCTCAACTGTTTTATACTTTTTTTTTGACGCAGTGTAGGCAATAATATCAGACACTGAACTTGACTTACCGGTCAATTTAAAAAAAAAAAAGGTTTTACAAGTAATCAGCGTTTCAACTTTATTAAATAATACAAGAAGGCGAAAGACATTTAAAGTGAGTCGATTTTTTGTTTTATTTTCTCTGTGGGGAACAGCAACTATAATTTTAAAAATTGCCGAAACTTAAATCTTTATTTCATTTACTTTGTATACATCATATACCATATGAGCATTTTTCATATGTAAGCTCACTTCTCTCGTTCTCAGTACAGTAATACAAACACAAACAAAATACAATCAAACCTGACTGACGGGGCCGGAATCCTTTTTTCGCTTATGGAAGTTTATCACGTTTCTCACATAAAGAGGTGAAGGATCAGATATATAGACACATATATAGATATGGATATACATCCCTTTGTTATGGGCCACCTTCCATAAGAATGCGTGTGTTCTATCTAGCTGTCAGTTAAAAACGACGTCAGGAGCAACACATCGTCAGATTCTATGGGTCGGGGCTTTGCGATACAAAAACAATGACCTGGAACACAAGGACGCTCAACTTGTTGTTATTGTTGTTTTTAGTTAGACGAACCATATGCGCATTAGTTCCCCCAAATTTAGAAAGCGTCATAAACAAAAGATAATAAATACCCTTGACTTTCACTTATCGAGATATACTACAAGTGACAGTCTCAGTTATAGAGGTCCAGGCGTGAAAAACGACTCTTTCATATCGAGGTTTCTATTTCTCACTTGTAGAGGTTTTCTAGGGTTAAAACGACGGGGGCTGACAATAATTCTCACTTGTGAAGTTTTCTCGCTCACCTAGGTTTGCTTACTTTAATCATTTACTCATTTAATCTTCTTCAAATGAAATGTTCAGCAAACACTTGCAGGTCAATATATTTTGTCATCATTTAGTGGAGCGATTGCACTCTTTTTTCAGGTCAAATTCTTGAAAGTTGTTAGTCCTCACTGGTAACTTTTCAGTTGTAAACCGAACTTCATCCGCGTAGACCAAGCGCTTCCGATTCTTTATGAGCGTATATAAAACCAACGTTTCCCAGGCAAATATTGATGCAAACTATTATCCTGTTTGCTGCTTTAGGCATTTTGCTTATCTGGGGACCACAACAAAACAAAATTGCTAGCACTTTTACCCCTTAAATTGGTTATATAGAACGGTTTCTATCCTTCTAACGAATTTCTGATTTATATAAAGACTGCAATTTCAAAGAGAATATGGCAATTACATGAATAAAATATAAAGCTTCTGTAAGCTAAGAAAAAAAAAACAAAAATCATTACTTTCACGTAAAGTAGATATTTCCAGTTCGATTTAATTCTCCTCCTGAAATTACTAATATGAGGTCAACTTTAATACAAAGAAAATTGCTCTAAAATAATAGAATTCATTTTTAGGACGTTCTCTTACAAATAAGAAACCCAGGCAATCTAAAATACAGACTATTGAATAGAATATCACCTGGTCTTAAATCTTTTTTGGTTATGTAAATTATCATAAGTAAAGAGGCATTTCTCTTTCAACTCGAAACTACATTCCTTAATGGCGTGTTTGTGTTTTTTGGTTTTTCATGCGTTATGTCATTTTCTTACACGCAGTTGTTGTGTACAGGAAACAAATAAAATTGCTCGTACATACTGTAAGCTCAAGAATTTTAAAGTAAGTAATGTTTAACTAAGAGTAGGCCGGTGACGCTTGTCCAATTTGATTCACTTAATTATAGTCATAAATTTGACGTATTTATACTTTTCCTTACATCCGGATAACTTTCAGTTTTCTATACAATTACGAAGTAAATTAAATCAGACATAAGTTCTGATTTTTACATTACAATTAACCCGGATTATCCCAGAGAAATTTTTTGTTGAATTTTTCAATAAAATTTGGAAGTAAGGACACTCGTCCTATTTGTATTGTAAAAAACAATTTAACTTACCATTTGCTGGGGGTAAGGTGTACCCCATATGGTACTGTGGGATAATGCACTATCATAATCTACATAATATTAAAATATTACGCAGATTTAAACTTATATTGAATATTGTGTCTTTTATTGATTATTTTTATACAACATTGCGTGATAGGCTTTGAAACCGCGCGCATGTAAGACAACGCCACATTTCGCACAAACAGTAGCCGCTTGAGTGTGGCAAATTCGACACTTGGTTCGCTTATCTTGCTCGACAATCGAGTGGTTTATTTCTAATGTCTTGGTTCTCTGTATTTGCGGGCTTCAAATTTCGTGGTCTGGTGCTTTTTCCGTATGTTCCCAGGAAACTCCTAGCTAGTCTACGACGGAACTCCAAATTGTCCAGTGTACCTTTATTGTACTTATGAAGCTGCCATGCGTTTGAAATTGCCATATCAATACAATGAGCAAAAAGTGGATAATACCATTTTTTCCATCTAATACCAATCCGATAAAACCCATATTTTGGTCTGATTTATCGACGCCTCCCATATTTTTATTATTGCCCTTTATAAGTTTTGGCTGGGGAACTTCTCATCGAATTTGTTGGATGTACTGGAACACAGTTTGATATCATATTTACAATGTTATTATTATTCCATTTGCACACAACCGCATTGATTTCTAAACAGAGTTCGTAGCTATAAGCACCTCGGCCTTTTTGTTTCAGAATTTTATCCGATTCACGCAAGAAACAGGTTTTTAACCGAGTATCTCTAATAGTCCCAGTACCTCTTATTTTTAATACGTTTAATTCATGAAATAATTGAAGGGAAGAAAAAAAATTGTCAAAAAATAAATGAGCGCATGACAAAAATCTAGAACAACTTGTCTTTCAAGAGAGAATTCTCTATTCTTGGGCGTTGAAGGTAATTTTGATCCAAGATAGGGATCAAACCAAACAATATATCCGCTTGGAGTTGTATAATATAATTTTCTACTGCTGGAGCAAACAATAAGAAGTTTTGAAGCAGGTGTTGAAACAAAGGTACAAATAACGATCGTTTGGATCTAGTTGAGTATTATCGCAACAATTTAGTACTCGGAAAATGTGATCGAATCTAGTGATGGATTTCGATACAAGTATATTTCGTGAATTTTCTTCATTTTCCCAGTACATTCTTCGTCTTGATACATTATTGTAGCTACTCAATATAAGTACTCCAACAAAAGTTTTAAGCTCACCTACCTGTATATCGGCCAGAAGATTATGATTCTGGGCATATAAATTAGAGTACTTCGTTATCATTTCAAATATAGTTTCATCGAAAAAGAGCGAGAACAGGTCCAAAGGAGCTAAAGATGGATTGAGGTTGCAAGATTCATAATTGAAGTCTGTAATTGTTTCCTACAAGTCTTCTTTTTTCCATGAAAAATTTATAAGTCGTGCTTTCTTTTTAGTGACAAACGAAGAAAGTGGGATTTCATCCTCTTTATCAAAGTTATCCGGGTGTAAAACAATTTCTGCCACTAGCTGATTACGGGGCAAATTGCCTACACAAACCACACCTTCCTCTCCTGAATCCTCATCTGTTACATCACCATCCAGAAATGGTGGTAAAATGGGTATTTCTGAATAAAAATCGCCTTCATCGCTTTCATCTACGCAAGTAATGATCTCATTGACAGTTAGCCTAAAAAAAACCGAAAGGATATGTATTATCCCACTGTATCATATGCGGTACACCAACAGCAAAAAAATATATCTTAATCGTCAAATTAGTTGAATAGGACGATTTGCTTTTGTTTTGATTACATAGATTTCGATTTTAAACTTACTATAAGCCTTTTCCTCGACATTGTCTTTTCACTCCTCTTTTAACACCAATGAAACACAAATAAATCAAACTTGACATACAAATATCATGGCCTGCTTTACTACAGCGCGAAAATTCGGAAAAAAAATATTTAAATAAGTGGCCTTTTCAGCAAGGATTTTTTATGTTAAGTGTACCATATAGGATACAGCGGGATAATCCGGGTTAAGGAGTGGTGCACTCAATTCAAGTTTGTAAGACCAAGACCAATTTATTTAAATGTCCACTTTTTTTGTTTAGTTTTTTTATTTTATTATTTTTTTTTTTGTGGAAGACATAATACATGTTGCGCTTTTATGAAATTTTTACACATCGAATCATTCTTCAAATTATACTTTAGGCCTCGTCTATTGCCCTAATGAAATCTTGTTCCTCACATTGCATATTATAAATCAAACAACTTTTTTCAGACCCAATGTTGGGTTACTGCATTTAATTTGCCTTAGGACTACAATATATGCAAAGAAGAAGAATAGCTATACTTCTTCTTTGTTTTCATTTTAGAAAATATACTTTATTTCTAAACAATATTCCAATATCTTGATTAAGTTAGAAATTGTGTTTTTGTTGTTGTCAGACACAATTAATTATTAATTGAAATTTTAAAGACAATTCGAAGAATTAGGCCGGCGACATACTACATAATCGATTCAAAAATAGTTTCCTTTAATAAAAGAAAAAGAACCAAATCCTTCCAAAGAGTGTGCTGTAAAATCGCAATTTATCTCAATATTTGTGAACTAATAATTTTACACGTAAATACAAAATAAAAATACTTTGATTCAAATGAAATATAATAAATATGAGCATAATAAAACAAAAAAAAAAGGAAAAATAATTCGCAAGTGAACACGCAACCAAAGTGTGTTTTAATTTGTATTTTAGTTGTTTGTATTTTAATTTTTATCTTTAAATTTTAGATGATATTTTTTTTTCTTAGTTTCAAATCAAAATTTTTCATTTAATAAATGCGAAATTAAATTATTATCATTTCGGTTTGCTGCCTTTTTCGTTGCTATATAGTAATTGCTTGTTATTGTTGCGTTTAAACGAATTTCGAAATTATCAAAAATAAATTTGAATAAGAAATTAATTACAAATAAATTAAATGGAAAGAAAATTAATAATATACCTCAAAAGTAAATAAAGAAAAATCGGTAAAAAAAAAATAAATAAAAAAAAAATATAGAAATGATCTTTGTATTGTACTAGTATGTAAAATTTTTAGGATATTTCTTCAAACGATACTTGTATGCATTCGTAATTTAAAAATACACAAATATACATACAATTTTATTTCCTTTTTCGATCATGGATATATATATATATATATGATATATATGATATATATAAGAAATAGATATACTACCAATTAAGTAAGACATGTATTCAAAACATTATACAATAAAAAAGCGAATACTATGATGAATTAACCAACAACAAATAACATCAATCAAATAAAATATAAAACAAATTTTATTGGTAATTGACTAATATGTTTGTAATTTACATGTGCGGCTGGAAATTGATTTTTCTGAATGGTCATTGCAGTTCTTCTTGCGACTCATATTCTTATTGCAATTTCTATATAAAAGGTGGACATTCATAAGCCTTTGTAGGCCCTCCAATTAATTACGATTGTAAATTTATCTGTGTTTTGTTCCACCATACAATAAATACATAAATGATGATATGCCTTCCACCATTATGTTTACTTATGGTACCATTGTCATCTTTCATTCAAGGCATGATGTTTGATGTTATCCGTCAACCTGACCATACATGTAATCACTCATATGGGTTTAATAACATTGGTAATTTTGTCATAACATATTGGATCTACAAGTAAGTTTCCAGCGTTTGTCAGAGATGGCGCCACCAATGGATCCCGGGCAGAAATGTCAGACTCCATGTGTTTTATTTGTAGGTTTTGTATCTGTCAACAACTTTGCAGCGTTATATTTGAGCAGTTCTATCGGTGTCGTACATTTTATCGAGCAAAACCATGACAAGTTTCCAGCCAAATAAACGTCATTTGCGGGAAGCGCTGCTTTTATTCTTTAATATGAAGAAAAGTGCGGCTGAGGCCTATCGTTTGCTTTCGGAAACTTATGGGGCGGAATGTATTGGTGAATCGACGTGCTGCGAGTGGTTCAAACGGTTCAGAAGTGGTGATTTTGGAGTTAAAGACAAAGATCGCCCCGGAAAGCCGAAAAGTTTTGAAGACGAGGAATTGGACGCTTTACTGGATGAGGATCCGTGTCAGATTCAAGAAGAACTTGCTGCATCATTGGGCGTCACGCAACAAGCCGTTTCCCTGCGCCTAAAAGCACTGGGATTCATTCAAAAGGTTGGAAACTGGGTGCCGTACGAATTGGAGCCAAGAGACGTCGAAGGGCGATTTTGCATGTCCGAAATGTTACTGCAGCGGTATAAAAATAAATCATTTTTGCATCGTATTGTCACTGGTGATGAGAAATGGATTTATTATGATAACCCTAAAGGCAGAAAATCGTATACAAAGCCCGGCGAGCGCGCCGAATCGACGCCGAAACGAAATATTCACGTGAATAAGTCATGCTCTGCATATAGTGGGATCAAAAGGGTGTCGTATACTACGAACTGCTTCCGAGTGGTGAAACCATCAAAGGACCATTATATCGAACCCAACTAATTCGTTTGAAGCGGGCATTAAAAGAAAAACGGCCAGAATATAAGACCAGGCATGAGTCCGTAATTTTTCATCACGACAACGCTCGGCCACATGTTGCGGTTTCGGTGAAAAACTATTTGAAAAATAGTGGTTAGAAAATTCTGCCTCACCCGCCTTACAGTCCAGACTTGGCACCATCTGACTACCACTTGTTTCGTTTCATGTAGAACGCTCTTACGGGAATACGCTTCAGCTCAGTAGAGGAAATCAAAAATTGGCTCGATACGTTCTTGGGCTCGAAAGACGAGAAATTTTTTTGGCCCGGAATTCATAAATTGCCAGAAAGATGGGGCAAAGTTGTAGCTTCCGATGGACGATACTTTGAATAAAGCATTGTAACTATGTTTTCATAATAAAACTTCAAATTTTGGAAAAAAACGCTGGAAACTTACTTGTAGACCCAATAGTTTGGCTGATTTAAAAACTCTACCGGTCAGTGATTTATGTCCAACACTAAGAATTATTTTATGAATGATGTGTACCAAGATAGTTTCAATGGGGTTGATTTGAGAGCTTTTCTCCGATGCACCAGTCTAACATTCACTCTTATTCCGCGTGGCATTTTAAAGGCGTTTTAAAAGCGTTTCGTTAGTAAAACGCCATACTGCAATTATGTGACGTTTTTACACCGTTAAACGCCATTTGTCGTTGAATGGTTTGTGGAACCCATTGTTTGACGACTGAAGGTGTCTGAGCACTTTGACTGTTATTCTGTAAGGCGTTGGACGCCATAAAACGACAGAAAAAACGACGATATCTGTCGATCATAAAATAGTGAACGGCTGAGTGAGAACCTCAACTGAATATGTAAGTTTTCTTAATTTGTTAACTTATTTGTCAATATAAATTAATTTATTTTGTTTTGCAGGGTCAAAAGTAATTTAAAGCCTTGGTGCAGTTAATGGAAGTCAATAAACCTTTAGCTAACGGATTTAAAAGAGGATGTATAAACGTTGATGTCAAAGCCGAATGGGACAACATAGCCAGAACACTTAACAGCTTAGGACCACCGACAAGAGGCGGGAAAGAATGGCAGAAAGTATGTCCTTAATTTATTGTATTACTTGCAAATTTTTCTATAACTAAGTGCATATTCGTACACACAGGTCTGGTCTGGTATAAAATTTAAATTAAAAAAGAAGATTTTATATAACAAAAAGGAGTGTAAAGCCACTGGAGGAGGTAAATTCAGACAAAAATATTTGTCAGATTTGGAACAAGTGATTTCGAATCTTCTCTGTTATGAGAAAATAATCAATCCGAAGGGAAAAACTTTGGGTTTCGCGGACAATCGTTCCATTCCACAGCCGTCTACTTCATCGCAAGATATATCAAATACAGCATCCACATCAAATCCCATACCCGTATCAAATTTAACATCCGCTTCAAATCAAGATACATTTTTTCCAGATTCTCCCATCGTTCCAAATACGAACGAGAGCACCAGTGTCCTTGCAGATCTAACAAATATTTAAACAATTCTAGAGGTTCAACCTGAAGCAGAAAAAATAAGCCGTCAGAAAATACCAAAGTCCTCAGATAAGAACAGGATGTTAGAATTGCTACAGACGCAGACGCAAATACTGGAGAGTTTGTACAAAGAAGTGAAAGAGTCCCTAAACCGCATTGAAAACTATTTAAAAGAAAGTAGCAGGTACGACAGAAAGCGGTTCTATTTGGAAGAAGAGAGACTCAAATTGTACAAGGTTCAACTAGAACATGAAGAAACACAAAGAATCGAAGGCAACAAAATCAAAATGATGGAATTGGAAATAAGGAAAAGGCAACTGAATATCGAAGAGCGGAAAAGACTTGTTGAGGAATCTAAGGAATACACACCTTAATATGAAATTACTTGGTTTTTTTTCTGATTACTTTAAATTTTTTTATTTATGTTCTATTTTACTTTTTAAGTTTTCTATATACGTATAAATAACAGAACTGAATTATGTATGTTTTGATAATAATTTTTTTAAATAACGTTAAGCAATTGATTTCTTATATTTGCAGCTACTTGGTCGTCGTTGATGCTTGGGGTTATATCAATTATATTTGAACTTGAATCGTTTGAAGAATCTACAACATTAGCATCTTCTTCTAAGTCTAATCTATAATGCAGACATATGTTGTGTAAAACTTGCCAAACGTTGACAATTTGTGTTGATTTCTCAGGTTTATAGTACAATTGCCGGACACCAAGAAGGCACCGAAAACGATTCCTTAAAACACCAATCGTTCTTTCGATAATGTTTCTAGCCTGAGAATGTTTCCTATTAAAGTTGCTTTCAATGGTCGCTTTCTCTGCTGATCTGTATGGAGTAATGAGAAAGGGTTCAAGAGGATAGCCAGCATCACCTGGCAAATTAAAATACTTTTTAGCTCAAATATATGTAATTAAATTAAAGTTTTTATTCTAACCTAACAATCATGTATTTCTTTCGCCACTTTGATAATTCCTTTGTATGTAGTAATTGTCGAATCCCGCTTGAGTTCCAAACGAATGAGTCATGACTGGCGCCAGGATACCTAGCATCTACGTGTCTGAACATTCGATGATCACAAACCTGAAAATAAATTCCTCTATTAAATTTTCTATTCGGTATTTATTTAGCATTTGGACGATAATATCCTTTTCTGTTATAGTATAAATGCTGTTCCGTTTTGTTGGGTGCCACGATTTTTATGTGGGTCCCGTCAACGCAGCCAATAATAAATGGGATTCCAGCTTTTTCAAAAAAAATATAATTTGGCTTGATCTTTCTCTTGCCCGGTATACTCTGATTTTACCCATTGAGGGCAGACGTGAGTTTCAATTATATCTAACATTTCTGTTAGTATTTTGCTAAAGGTTGACTGTGCTACTCCTAACTTGAAATCATTTCCCACACCCTTTTGGTACCCACTTTCAGCAAAAAAGCGCAAAGTAGCAGCAAGCTTCGATGACGAACTCTTAGTTTCAGGCATACAATTCTTTGTTTCGTTCAGCAAATATACGAACGCTTCCTTGAACATTCGAAAAAACAGTTTAAATTTGAAAATAAGGCATAATATATGGGTTTTGAAGTGAAATTTATCTTACTACTTACTTTGCATCCGGCAAATCTAATGGATTTCTTCTTATATTTCTTCGTATGCAGAATCCACGGTACTGCGGGCTATGTTTAAATTTTTTACGATGAAATGGTTTGGACGCGAAGTATATTCGAGCCATTTGCCGATGACCTTTTTACGGCGTTCCTCTTGACTCATATTCTATAAATATTTTAAACCGCACCGAACTAAAATCAATAACAAACTGAAACTAGAGAATATACAGGCTAATTTGGGTACAAAATGGGATTGCAATTTTTACGCATTGGAAGTATAGCCCGTATTAAAATTTACAGCTTTTATTCGTTTCAGTCCTTAAGCAGTTCAAACCCTAATTCATGGATTTTCGCCATGGCAACTGCTGAGGTGTGAGACGGCGCGTTGTCTTGGTAAAATAGGATTTTCTTTTTCTGCAAATGTGGCCATCTTTCCGCAATTTCTGCCTTCAGCTCGGCAAGTAATGATGCGTAGTATGCTCCTGTAATGGTTTGTCCTTTTTGAAGATAATCGATTAAGATAACTTCTTTACTATCCCAAAAAACAGTCGCCATCACTTTCTCAGCCGAAAAAACAGTTTTTGCTTTTTTTGGAGCCGGCTCGCCCTTTGCAGTCCACTGTTTTGACTGAATTTGTTTTTCGGGCGTATAATGGTATATCCAAGATTCATCTACAGTAATTAATCGGCGCCAAAACTCGGATTTATTGCGCCTAAACTGCGCCAACAGAACGTTGGAAATGTTCATTCGAACACATTTTTGGTCGAACGTAAGCAAAAGCGGCACTCAACGCGCGGACAGCTTTCTCATGCCTAAATCTTGATTTAATATGTAACAAACACGTTCTTTGGACATTTTCATAACCTCTACTATCTCTCTCACTTTAATTCGGCGGTCTTCTAACAGCATTTGGTGAATTTAGCAATGTTATCGTCAGTGGCTGCAGTTTTTGGACGTCCCGAACGTTCATCATACGGCCACGTTTAAATTCAGCTGCCCAAAATTTCACTGTGGTAAATGATGGTGCAGAGTCCTCATACACGGAGTCCAACTCATTTTTCATTTGGGTAGGCGTATTGCCTTTCAAAAACAAGAATTTAATAACAGCTCGATA
Organism: Volucella zonaria; assembly: GCA_963966105.1. NCBI lineage: Eukaryota > Metazoa > Arthropoda > Insecta > Diptera > Syrphidae > Volucella > Volucella zonaria. Next base: position 85,613,163 of record OZ014530.1, on the reverse strand, counting down.
CTCAATTTTTTCAATTTTCACAAAAAACACTCATATCGACTCACTCAAACGACTGTCAACTAAAAACTGGGCGTCCAAAATGACTGAAACTTCGGTAAGTAACTGTCAGAAGATGCACAACTAGCATTCACTAGCTTTTGTTGACGAGTGCCGCTATCTTTACTTTTCAGACAACCTTTGTACGTTTTTAACTTCTCACCCTGACAAATGCAAGATCAATATGCTATCCCTGCTAAGTTCGTCGGGCCACTGTGTCATTTCTCGTACACGTGCCACGTAGTTAGAGAAAAGTTTCCAAAAAGAACCGTATGGCAATGCGAGAAAACCAATTGGAGCGGATTTAAAATCTTCTTTAAGAATTTTAACTGGTTGTTATGTTTCCTCGATAACGATATGGATGCCGCTACTGATATGATCACCGACACTATTTTCTTTGGAATGAGATCCTTTATCCCTTATCGGATGAAGAGTATCAAACCAAAAGAAAAGGAGTGGTACGATTCGAGCTCTTAAGAGGCTGTCAGGGTTAGAGAAATGTTTTTTCGGTCCTTCAAGACCAACCCAACAGAGGAAAACCGAAAAAATGTTTAAACCGGCCAGGAATGACTGCAACGTCTTTCTTAAGCGTGTGATATTTCAATACGACACGAAGCTGAAGCAAAAAATACTACAATGTCCCAAAGGTAGTAAACATTTTTGGTCGTCCGTCAAAAATATTAGAAATTCTGCCTCATCCTCCATCCCAACGCTCATTTAAAATGACATCCCAACTGTCAGCTCTTTGGACAAAGATTGTGCTTTGTCTCCGCCTACCTTTCAGTGCGTCAAATCTTCAATGGGACGAATCCACTTTCCCTCTCGTGTAGTTCTTAAAGATCTTAACATTTACAAATTCGCTAGTCCAAATGGTATATTTACCCTTCTTCTGAGGAGGTGTTCTTTCACGCTTTCACTTTTTTGTCAACCCTACTTTTTAGGACACTTTCCGAGCAGATGAAAAACAGCATTGTCCAGCCAGTCCCTATAAAAGATGAATCTTCTTCTTTCTCCTCCTACAGACCCATGGCACTTACGTCCCTTCTTTCCAAGGTCATGGACACGCTGATAAACCGTTAGTTCACGAAATATCTTGAAACACGAAAAGTTCTCAATGACCGGCAGTAGTAGAGTTTTCATAGCAACCGGTGATTTGATGGTATGTCTCACCGAAAAGTGGAACCAAAGCGTATGACAACCTGGCGAAAGCAAAATGACAGAGTCTGGTATCAGGCGAAATTTATTGCTTTTGTGGTCGATGACTCTCTTCTTCAATGGATTAGAAATTAGCTTCGGAACGTCCGATATTCACAAAATAAATGCTGGTGTGCACTCCATCAACGATCTCTTGTCTGCTACTTCGAATCCAATATATTCCTTCGCTGACGGCAGTACTTTGCTTTGCTTTTCATGTTCCAGCTCTTCGGTTGTAGAACGGGAACGCCCCCATATGTTAAACTTATTAAATACTGGTATTAAAAGCACAACTAACTGGAGAACCACTAACAGAGTAGCCTTTATTGCTTCCGAAACACAACACGGTCTGCTGTCGTTAAAGCGGAATTTAAACACCCAGCCATTGTTCATAATTGTCACTTACGAGTACATCGTCGAAACCGAAAAACTTTCCATTCTCGGCATGTGCGTCAATGACAACTAGCGTTGGAATGATCACTTATTCGGCGTCATCAAAAATGCTGCGAAGTGTCCGGGTTTTCTCAAGCGATATAAGAAATACTTTACCACCTCTGATCTGGCCTTAATATACAAGATATTTATCCGTCCGAAATTGATGTACAATGCCCACATCTGGTCGGGTGCGCCCAAAGTATCTCTGCGCCTGGTAGATAGGATTCAAAACCGTGCGATAAAACTCATAGTTGATACCAATATCACTCAGACAATTGACATCCTCAAGCACCAACGTAATGTCTCGTGTCTCTATAGCTATTTTCACAATCAGTGCTCTATAGAAGTCGGCAGTAGCATTCCGCCCCTTCAAACTTTTAAGCGTAACACCTATGAACGCTCATCAGTATACCCTCAAGCCCACTTTCGGACGTACTCTAAAATATTGTGATTCGTTCCTAAGCCGTTCAACTCGCTTATGAAATGTCCTGCCTAGCTCTTTATTTCCTAGTCATTGTAACCTTCAAATATTTAAAACCATCGTTCATCGGTACCTCTCTTTCTTTCCTCCTGATTTTCCTTCGCCCGCGCTGTGTACAAACACTTTAAGGTTACTTAAATCCCTTGAGTATGCACAAATTATAAAAAAAAATATACATATATATTAAAATTGCAGTCGTAGAGCGTCCAGGAAAAGGGGAGATATTCCAGTCTCCAAATGCCAAAAATTCGTTTTAAGAAGCATCGAAGAAGCCTTCCTATAACCCCAAAGTGAAGATATTGCACATTTTCTTCTGATAGTTCTGCATTAAGGTACTGTTTCATATTGAGATTTGCAGTTATCAGAATCCCTAGGTATTTGTATTCTCTCACTATTTAAATACATTCACATGGACGGCTTCTCTTTTCGTTGTCCTCTTCCACTATCATCAACTTTTCATGGCTTGCACTACTCAGCTAGTCTGTTTATCATCCACTGCATCCCGTTATTGTATCGGAGAGGAAGACGATGTTGTCTGCATACATAAGCGCAGGGATCTTTACTTTGTTCACTTCAATTCCTCCCTTTACAAAAACGGGCTTGTCATTGACGAATTGGATAAATAGAAGCGCGTTCAGTATGCAGTCTTACTTATGTACTGTCGTTCATTGCCCTTAAAAAGTCGATGACTCTCTTAGCCATTCGTATTACGTGGAGTTTATAAAATAGCGCTTTGTTGGATATTGAGTCAAAGGCTGCACCGAAATCGACAAACAGGCATACAACTTCTTATGTTGGCTTTTGAAAATTTCAGCGATGTCAATACGCGAGAAAATTTGATCAATGGTTGAGTATTTCTTCCTAAAACACGTTTGAAATTCTCTTATCAGAGACCCACTGAATGAGCCTTTTAAATAAGTGAGTTCCGAACAGCTTAGCCAATGTATTGAAGAAAGATATGTCCCTGTAATTCCTTGTAAATCATTGTCTCCCTTTTTGTACAATAGGAAAATAATTGCTCTTTTAAAACTACAAGGTGGAGCATAATGTATGACCCTGTTTTAGAATGTCGGTTGTGGCTCGTGCAGTATACCCTGTTGCTACATCCTGCTGGAACCAAATGTCCTCCAATCCCATTTCATCTAATTGAGAAATGAAAAATTCATTGAGCATGGCTCTGTAGTGCTCACCATTAACGAGTATGTACAGTGACCGTTTGGCCCATGCCGTTCTAAAAAAGAAAAAAAAACAGGACACCATACAGTGACTTTGGGCGGATGTAATGGCTCTTTATGGATTACTCGCGAATTTTCAATGTCCCAAAATCGCAAATTTTATTCCTTAACGTATCCATATAGGTGGAAATGAGCTTCGTCACTCCTAATGATTTTTGACGCAAAATCGTCCACTTATTTGGTTCAGGAGGTCGTGCGCACAGGATAGACGAAATTCACGGTCAACACCCATCAGCTGATGGATTGCCTACACTTTGTAGGGAAACATCTTCAAGTTTTTCACCAAAATCGTCCGCAGAGACGTACGTGGACACGACAATTGCATGGCACGTCATCTGGTCAGTGTCGACGGAGTCTATACGATGTGTTCAGCCACGGCCGAACGAGAGATACGAAGCCTTCCAAGGCTTTATCAGCCCAGTGTAGTTCCAGTTTCTAAGAGTTGTGCGGCTGAACACCGCATTAAACGACCAGTGGAAGCCGGGCGATCAGGAAAACGGGCACGAAATGCACGTTGCATTTCTGACGAATTGTTCATCTAAAATGTCGTGACGATTATTCTTCAGGAGTATAGCTTTCCATTGTTTATTCACACAAATTCTATTTGTAAAATCTATGGCACTTTTAGGGTCATACATTATGGCCCATCTTGTTCCGCTGGTCCGCTGTTTCTAATTCCGCAGTAAGTGCTAAAAGGAATTCACTCATGCAGTTTTTTATAAAACGAGAAGGGGATGCAGTTCTCTGCGGAGCTTTTCGAATCCTTTACGACTTGTAGCATCCCAGCAAGAGAAATTGGTGCGTCCAGTAAGATATCGTTAATCAGCGGGGCCGCATAATGAAAAGCTGGCGAAATTTAAGCGGAATTTAAGAGTCTGTTGAAATGTTCCCTCAATTGTTATGCCTGCAATTTGAGTCCAATGATATTAGCTTTCCCGTTGACATACATACTTTAGGACTTTCTAAAACTCTGCTGAGGATCTCGATCTGTAAATAACTTTAACGGTCTGTTCTTCGAAGGGTAATTTTTTCCCGTAACAGATGCGCTTGAAGTGCTTAATTACTCTTCACTATAACTTGAAGAGGCATGTGATCCGAAAATGGCATTATTAAGAAGCCAGATATCAGATGATTCCAATACCAGAAACAAGACAATAATCTATTACGGAACACGTTGTTCCTCGAAAAAAAAGTATATTCTCCTCTAGAGCCGCCTTCACAACTTCGGTTTAAAATTCGACAATCGAACGCGTCCGCAAGATCAAGAATCGTATTACCATTTGCATCACAAGCAGTATCCTTGAAGAAACGTGTTACATTTAATAGTGGAGCTGTTATGCCGCTCACCAGGTTGTTTTGTGAGAGTCCAATTCTTCCACTAAAATCTCAAGCTAGAATAATGTCAGATGAACCAAGCTCAAACAAAGTGTCTATTGTATAATTTTATCATAAACACTTTTCCAGTTCTTACCGTTGATGTAAATGGGGGTTATGAATAGGGGTTTGTTGTTAATTCTTAAATTTAATATATTCCTATCTTCAAACTTCGCAAATTTTTGCATCTTCACATTTCAGAAACCGGTAGTATCCAAATAATTCACCACCGCTTCCTCTTCCATATGTGTGTTGCTTTATGCGTGTATCCATTTTAGTTCATAGTTAGCGAGTAAACTTATATATTTACTTTCTTCTACTTCCAAAACATGTGTTTCGAATAACAAAAATATATCGAACTGCTTAATATAATTAAAAAATTCTGCAAAAATTACCAAAAATCATGTTCAAAACATAATGTCACGAAGAATTCTTCAAAATGAATAAAAATCCATAATTCAGAAGTATTTTCTGTTGTTATTGTTTAAAAAAAGTTGTAGTCTTCAGATATCCAATTTATAAGCCTGCTCCGTTTGTCTTGCCCATGCTAATTTTTGATTTTGAGGTTACTTTCCTCCCAAAAATGCGTAATAAACATAACGTTTTACCTTTTTTTTTCGTATGAACGTAATAACAGTAAAAATAAATCATCAAAAATTTTGCAGAAAAACCCATAGATTTTATGATACTTGAGAAAACCTGCAGCAGATAAAATTTAAAAAAAAAGTTTGTTTGCTTTAAGATCCAAATGTATGAATACAAAACGATTTTGTGTGGTTTTAGATAATTTTTATTTTATGTGTGCTCAAAGTGCCTTCCTTGGTTTTGAATGCATGCTAGAGCCCGTTTTTGGATTTCACTTCGAATGTTTATTGATGCTAACTGCTGCCACACTTTTGATGACGCTTCGAGAATACGCACTTCCAATTCACAAGTTGTTTTTCGGTTGAATAAACAAATTTTTCATTCTTCCCCATACAAAAAAATCCAATACAGTGCTGTAGGGTCAGGAGATCTTGCAGGCCAGTGAACTGGTCCATTTCTTCAATTCTTAACCTCACAACCATAGTGCATAGAGCACCATTCTGTTGGAAATATGCAGTGGAATGTCCTCATGATTGGTAAATCATTTCGCAAAAACTCCAGATAGTTTGTAGAATTCGGCCTAGATGGTACTCGTAGTTTGAAGGGGCCGATTAACTTGTTTCCAATTACAGCTGCCCACATATTGACGCTGAATTGACGCAATTTTTTCAGCCATACAAGGCCTTAGATATAGGTACCGATATTTTGACAGATGAAAATCAATGTAAATGCTCAAAGCCTCGTGAATACTGAAGTGAAAAGTGACCTCCGCGACCGCCAGAATGCGCTTCGCATTCAAGGCAGGTTAGGGTGCCTTGAAGTCCGTTCATATTTAGGCTGACATGCCAAATTTTAGTTCGATACTGTCTTTAGTTTTGTTTTGACAGCTGATTGTTGTTGACGTGTTTGGCATCATGTTGAGTATGGACAAAGACGATTTTCGTTCTCTAATAAAACATTATTTTTTGAGAGGCAAAACGACGAAAGAAACAAAAGAAAAGTTGGATAAATATTATGGGGCTAATGCCCCGTCAGATTACACCGTCAAATATTGGTTTCGAATGTTTCGAGGTGGCTGCAACTATACTACCGATCCAGTCCGCAGCGGCAGACCCTCCGATGCGGTTACAGAGGACAATGTCAAAAAAATACATGAAATGGTATTGGCTGACCGGAGAGTGAAGGTGCGCGAGCTAGCAGATACCACAAAGATTAGTACTGAGCGCACACGCCATATTTTGGCAATATTCTGCAAATGGAAAAGTTATCCTGCCGCACTTCGAAAGAGTGTTTGGACCTGCTGATGCGGAATCGGGCGGACTTTTGGCGTTGATTGGTAACTGGATTTGGATCCCTCGGTATATTATCTCCACCCAAACCTCAAGAGATGGCTCATCAATAACAAATTCAGCTCACGCGAGGGAATCATCGACGCCACGGAGGAGTATTTTGCAGACCTTCCGGAAAATTACTTTTCGGACGGGATCAAGAAGTTGGAAAATCGCTGGAATAACATAAGAGTATCAAACTAAAAGGGGACTATATTGAATAATATAAAAAAAACATTTTAAAAAAAATTTTTTAATTCCCAATCAGGTCACTACAAAATTTTTGCAAAATTCAATTTTATTTATCATTAGTTGACTTCGAGGACGATACCCTGATTGAAAAGATTTTTCAATCTTTCGATACCAGTTTTGTAGTACGATTTCGGTTTAGCCTCAAAATAGGCCTCTGTTTCGGCCATTCGGTCTTAAATCTCTTTCCAGCGAGCATTCTTTTGAGGTATGCGAACAGGAAATAGTCGCTGGGGGCCAAATCTGGAGAATACGGTGGGTGGGGAAGCAATTCGTAGCCGAATTCATTCAATTTTGCCATCGTTTTCATTGACTTGTGACACGGTGCATTGTCTTGATGAAACAACACTTTCTTTTTCTTCAAATGCGGCCGTTTTTCTGCGATTCCGTCCTTCAAACGCTTCAACAACGCAATGTAATAGTCGCTGTTGATAGTCTGCCCCTTTTGGAGATAGTCGATGAAAATTATTCCATGTGCATCCCAAAATACGGATGCCATAACCTTGCCAGCCGAGGACGAGGTTCGTCGCATGCTCGCCACTCAGCTGATTGCCGACTTGACTCTGGTGTGAAGTGATGGAGCCAAGTTTCATCCATTGTCACATACCGACGCAAAAATTCGGCTTTATTGCGGTTGAACAGCTTTAAACACTCCTCTGAATCATCAACAAGTTGTTGTTTTTGGTTGACTGTGAGCAAACGCGGCAACCACTTTGAACACAGCTTTCGCATGTCCAAATATTCGTGTATGATATATCCAACACGCTCTTTTGATATCTTCAGAGCCTCAGCTATCTGGATCAACTTCATTTTACGGTCATTCGTAATCATTTTGTGAACTTTTTTTATGTTTTCATCTGAAACAGCCTCTTTTGGACGTCCACTGCGTGCATCATCTTCGGTGCTTGTATGACCACTTTTAAATTTTTCAATCCACTTGCGAATGGTTCGTTCGGCTTGTGCAGAGTCCGGGTAACACTTATCAAGCCATTCTTTTGCATCGGCTGCATTTTTTCGCATCAAAAAGCAATGATAAATCAACACACGGAATTGCTTTGAATCCATTTTTTTCACAATAACAAAAGTTGTTTCACTCACAACGCTATATCTCGAGAATTAATCGTCCGACAGCTGTCAAATTTATACGCGTATCTTTTGAAGATTGGTACTAACTGAAAATGGTATGGATTTAATTCAAGTGGTACCCTCTCTTAGAAACGGCATGGACTTTTCAGCCCTTGTGTAATATTCATAGTCCGTATCGTTACTATAAGAGAGGCTTCTTCTATTTCCCCTAAGGCCCTTAGTCCTTCTACGTATGCGTTATGTATATGTTCTAGTCCGTATTCTTGAATTAACTCCATATTCTTTCGTTTAAAGGTCTTAAACGTTTTCCAGAAGTTGACGGTTGCTCTTCATTAAATATAACTTAAAATTCACCGTCCAACAACGATGAATTATATTTTTCAAAATATTCTTCAGTTCTACTTACTTTTACCCAACGATCCTTGAATTTGGAAAGCAAATTCTTTTGCATTGTATATTTGACACGACTATTTGAATTTTTGAAGGTGGTAATTTAAGGTTGTCGTATAGGTACTTTTCAAGATACTTGTTCCATTATGAATAAAGAAGTTACACAAGTTGGGTTTAGAAATCACGAATTCACTCATTTTGCAAAAATAAGTTATACTTAGTATGTTTTTAATTATGTACGAGTATATACCATATGTTTGCAGATACTTTAAAACTTATGAAAAATATTTTATGCAAAAAAAATTATGTTACACCCGATATGTTAAATATTTATTTGTCAACTAACCAGAAATACATAAGTAGATCACTTGACTATTATTTACATATGTACATATGTATGTTCTACGTCCGTCGTTAATTAATGCACCGTTACGTGTAAAATACCATATATAGTGGTCGCAATTTTACTTTATCAACCTGCGACTATTAATAGGTTTAAACACATTATTAGGTTTAGAATAAAGGATGACAGATTCGGGCACATTTTTTCTTTTCCTCATAATTACTGATAAACTAAGGAATAAAACGCAATGTAAATTTTAACAGCGGCTAACAGCACTAACAGTCAATTCTCTCTTTAAACATTAGACAACGGATATTTTTTAGGTATTTCAGAAATAGTTTTTATTTCTCAATAGATTAAATTGCTTTTATTTAGAAAGTAGAGCCTATAAGCTTTTCAAAAATATATAACACTTATGTAGTTAACATACATTTGCGATTACAAAGAATGAAGTGTAAAGACGTTACTTCACAAAACTGTTTGTTTGACATAACTTCTCTCAGGAATATTAAGGATATGTTCTTGGTATAACGGTTGAAAGTAAATGTTAAAATTTTTTGAAACATTTTTCATTGAAATTGTACTTTGGAAAAAAAGATTTTTGAAACGATAAGCGCTAGTTGGTGAGTCGTGTGTACATATGTATTATTTTAGTGGAGTGATCGTTTTTGTCGTCTATATAGTATATCGCCTATTGTCCTTTTACCCACTTCCACATCGATAAGTTGGTGTGTTTTGATTTTATTCTATCACAATTATGGATCATCTGCTGTGTTTGCTCAGACCAATTTTTTGCTGGTTCAATTAGCTATTTTGCCGACAAAAAGTTCTTCACCAGTACCTTATTCAAGCTTAGTTTATTCAATTTTCTTAATAATTGAATTTTTTCCAAAACTTATTTTAAATAAGTTTGTTCCGGAATTTCGTGTACTGGTTTACTCGCTCTTCTATTCTTCCACCTTCGCTAGAGCTTATCACTTGGTTTACATTTTAAACGAATACTGGGGGAAATCCAAGGATAAAATCCGTGCCTCCGGCGTAGTTTTTCGTTAACCATCGAGTTTTCTTATACAGGGTGTCCCCTAATTCGTCAGCGATAATTTGGGAAATGATTCCTGGGTATATTCTAAGAAAAAAACCGTTCTACAGTAAGGGTCTGTCTCCAATGTTGATAGCATTTATCGAGGATTTAAGAGCAGGCTTACTTTGGTGAATCCTGACCTTGTTAAGGGATATTGCTCTGTTAGTGCTAATGGTAGAAACTTCGTGATGGACTTCGTTTTTAGAAGAAATACCAGCCTTACAACGGCGTTTAAGTAAAGTTGATATCTTGTCTATATGAGTCTTTAGAAATCCAATTTCGAAGCCTGTTCCATTTTCATTGCCCATGCTAATTTTCGACTTTTCTCCAGAAAATGCCTAATTAACATAACGTTTTACTATTTTTTTCTTATGAAAGTAACAATAATAAAAAAAAAATCATCATCAAGTGTGCACAAAAATTCATAGATTGGGAAAACTTGCAGCAGATGAAATTTTAAAAAGTTTTGCTTTAAGCTCCAAAGGCTATGAATAAAAAATGATTTTATGTGGTTTTGGATAATTTTTGTTTTATGTGTGTACTAAAACAATTGTAACAGGTGCTCTAAGTGTTCTCCTTGGTTTTGTGTGCATGTTAGAGCTCGTTTTTGGATTTCAATGCGAATGTTAATTGATGTTAACTGCTGCCCCACTTTTGATGACGCTTCGAGAATACGCTCTTCCAATTCAATTAAAGTTGCTATTTCGGTTGAAAAAACAAGTTCTTTCATTTTTCCCATACAAAAAAATCCAATACTGTAAGGTCAGGAGATCTTGCGGGCCAGTGAACTGGCCCATTTATTCCTATCCGAAGTTTTTTTTTTGTTTTTAGAACTTAACACTCAAGAGGGTATGAATACACTTATAGCATAATGCCTCAGCATGTCTTAAGTTTTTTGGAAAATGGGATAGAGAGAGAAAGAAAGATGTTTGGGCTCAATGGTTATTTCGCTCCATGGGTGGCATCCAACATTTAATGGGGAGACTAAATTCTTAGTGGAAGTTGGCTTGATGTTGATTTCTAGTCTTACTTGATTTTCGTTAACTGAAAAAATGGATAATACCACCTCGATCAAAAAGTTCCCGCACCACACCACCGTGTGGCGCTCCCATTTTCCCGATTTCAGTTCTGTTTTTTTTGTTAAGTTGATAAGTCTGTTGTTGACATTGCCTCTAAATCTTAGCATCATAGCTTGACATTTGCAAAAGTTACGTAGCCAAAACGTTATTATATTGTGTGTTGGCGATTTTTTACAATTTTAGAAATGTATTTAAATTTGCAACAACGAACTTGTATTAAGTATTGCGTAAAAAACGGATTTAATGGTGCGCGAACGTTGGAAACTTTGGAAATGTTCGAAAAGCGTTTCGTCAACGATTCTCTAAAAAAAAAAACGGTCGTTTACCAGTGGCACGAGCGGTTCAAAAGTGGTCGTGATGAACGCAGTGGCAGACCATCGACATCGAAAACCGACGAAAACATTGATAAAGTAAAAGAAATGTTGGTCGATAACCGCAAATTAACCATCAGAGAGATAGCGCAGGACTTGAACATTGTCTATGGATCCGTCCAAGACATTTCGGTTAATGATTTTGGTTTCCGTCGTGTAGCAGCAAAGTTGGTGCCAAAAGACATCTATTTCATGCAAAAAAGAGACCGTGTTGACGTCGGAAAAGAGATGATTTGCGAGGCTGAATCCAATCCCACATTCATCAAAAGGATCATTACTGGAGACGAGACGTGGGTTTATGAGTACGACAAGCAATCCAGACATCAGGCAAGGAAGGCAATGCTCACGATTTTCATGGATTACAACGGTGTAGTGAATCATGAATTTTTGCCAGAAGGCCAGAGAGTATTATTTGGGTGTTATGAAACGTTTGCGTGAAGCAATTCGCCGAAAGAGACCAGAATTGTGGGCAGAAAACTCGTGGATTTTGCACCATGATAACGCACCGTCGCACAGTACCATCACTATTCGTAATTTTTTGATGAAAAATGCAACAAATACCATCCAGCGGCCACCGAATTCACCTGATTTGGCTCCCTGTGACTTCTTCCTGTTCAATCGAGCTAAAAAACCACTACGGGGAACGCGTTTCAGCAGCCGAGAGGAAATAATGGAAAAATCGCAGGAAGCACTGATGGACAAACCGAATATAAAAAATGTTTCGAGAATTGGATCAAGCGCTGTCATAAGTGTGTTGCAGTCGATGGGAATTACTCTGAAGGGAAAAATATAGATTTAGAGGAATAAACTTGTATTTTCAATTTTCTGAATACATTCCGGGAACTTTTTGATCGAGGCAGTATATCTTTCGGGTGAGGCTGAGATTCGAACATCGAACCTTCCGATTTGTAGGCCAGTCCACTACCACTTGAACCACGACCGAAGTTTGCCGTGCTAATTCTTAACCTCACGGCTGGAGCACCGTCCTGTTGAAAATATGATGAAGCTAGTTGAATCAGTACAATGTCTTCTAATAGCTCTGGTAAATCATTTCGTAAAAATTCCAAATAGTTTGTAGAATTTAGCCTAGGTGGTAGTTTGAGGGGATCGATTAACTTGTTTCCAATTAAACCTGCTCACATATTGGCGCTGAATTCGTTGTTGAAATAATTTATGTCTTCTTGTATATCGATTGTCCGCAACCCATATATGAAGATTATGAATATTTGTGACCCCTATTCTGCTAGCAATCTCAAGCAGCTTTTCCAAATCATCTGGAAGCAGTTCTTGCACAGGTGTATTGAATTGCAAAGCGAAGTGTCAGATGCTGATTGGCGGTTCAGTTGTAACAGCTTCCAGTGTTTTTTCTTCAGCCAAAATTTTTCTTACTTGTGTAACTCCCGCGTTAGGTAGTGTATTTGAAACTGATTGATCCTGTTTCTCGAAGCCTTCTATACGTATTTCCAAATACTCCTTCAATAGGAAGTCGTCGGTTAGTATACAGTTCATGGTATCTTTGTCGCACTCTAGTTGAGCTTGCATTGCACAGCCCACAAACGTAAATCATGTCTACGTATTTTTAGTTTGTAAATGCAGACATTTCAAATAGTGTTTCTAAGCAACTGTAACCTTGGTGTAAAAAATTAAACTGATGAACAACTTTTTTTTTCTAATCTTTTATACCATTTTTGTTTGGTAGATTTTTCAAATAGGACTTCATACCCCAAACCGAACCCTTTCTGAGAACTTTTAAGAAACAGGGTAAGGGAATGAGGGTTTTGATAGGTAGTCAAATAAACGAGCACGCTTTAAAACTCTTTAATACTATGCAATTTTAAAAAAATATTCTTGGAAAACCTCACGAGTATTGTCAACTGGTGTTAGAAACGTTGGTAAAAAAATCATAAATTTATTTTTTTACCTTCTGCAGGTTTTCCCAAGCATCATAAAATCTGTGGGATTTCAGCAAACTTGTTGATGTTTTTTTTTTATTATCGTTACGTTTATAAGAAAAGAATTACTATTCGTTATGTTTATTACGCATTTTTGGAGAAAGTCATCTCACAATCAAAAATTAGCATGGGCAAGAAAAACGAATCAGGCTTAGAAATTGGATATCTGAAGACTCGAATAAGGTGTCAACTTTATTTAATCTGAGTTATCGAGGCTAGTATTTCTTTTAAAAACAAGGTCCTAAAGGAAGTTTCTTATTAACAGAGCAGTTTCCGTTAGCATGGGTCAGGGTACATCAAAGTAAGCCTTTTCTTAGATCCTATATAAATTACCTCAACATTGGAGGTAGAACCTTACTGAAGAACGATTTTTTTCTTAGAATATACCCAGGAATGATTTCCCAAATTATCCTTGACGAATTTGAGGACACCCAGTATAAATAACACCAACACAGAGTGTAGCACTACTATTTTTCATATTTCGTTTCAGCAAGCTTCAATTCGTGCTTTGTTCCCTTCCCGTGTCAGTGGCAAAATCATAGTCATCATAGTAAAATGTGGGCCTTCTGCTGTTTTCTCAGGTACTATTTAAGATCAGTGTTATATTAACAAACCGCAAACGATGCAATAAGATTTTCACAAAATTAATCGAGCTGTTTGTGAAATACAGCCTCAAACCATCGAAAATGTACTGAAAAATTACGTTAACTATTAAAAATGAAATTATAATCCACAACTAATCGGAAAAAAATAATATTTTCAATTAAGTAATAGGCTTTAAGTAATATTAAACGCAATATTGCACATTCTTTACAGATCGGCAATACTGCAATCACTTCATTTGACTCATTCAAATCTTCCCAGCACTTCTCCAGAAAGGCATTACTCTAATAACCCCCTACTACGCCTGGGATTGACTTATTTTCTACTATACTACCAAAAAATTGTTTCTGATCAGCCAGCACACCTGACATTCATTCCTGCCGTTGGTCAATTAATTTCCCGAATAAATGTATTAAATTAGCCGTTTCCGCCATTCTCGTCGCAACTTAAACTGTTTCTTCCAAGAATAACAGCTTAATCCGATAGTTACTTCAATACGGTTGGTTATTTTAGAATTAATTACAAACTAAACTACGAGTATGATAATACATAGAATAGGTTATTACTCTGGAGGTCCGGGAAAAGAAATCCGCCCGAAGGGTCTACGAGCGAAAAAACGGACTCAGTGACAAATAAAAGCTTGGAGGACGAAAACAACACACTCCGTATGAAGCTTAAGCAAATGGAGCTACTTTTTCTAGAGCTTAAAAAAGAAGTAGACATACTCCCAGAGGAAAACAAGACTCTGAAAACAAAGCATATAAACGAAGCCCAAGAAAGCAGTCCACTCCGCTCAACTAGTCGCGAATACCATCCGGACGAAGAAGAGCTTACGCGCGAAACAAATTGGACCGTAAATAAAAGAACGTCTAAGAAACGTAGAGCTGGTTCTTCACCTGAAGTCGTTCCAGAAGTCACAAAAAAAGCAACTCCCAACAAAATTACGTCTTCCACCTCCAATCAACGTTGTTGGGGTTTCAGACTATAGCAAGTTGCATTGCTTTCTCAAAGATACGCTTAAGTGTAAGTATAAGGTTACATCACTGCGCAACAATGTGTGGAAAGTTAACGTCGACAACTCCGATGACTACCGAGCATTGTCCGAAAAATTAAACACCGAGAAGATCCAATGGTACACTTTCGAAAAAAAGTCAGAAAGACCATTACGTGTAGTAGCGAGAGGACTTCACCCTTCGTGTACTAAAAACGATATTGTAAGCGACCTCCATGCAAAGGGCTTTAAAGTTCTAGACGTCGTAAATATTATTAAAAAAGAAAAGAGAAAAATAGAGGAAGACGAGGAAATCTTGGTTAAGCGGGGACTTCCACTGTTTATGCTTAGTTTCGATAAGTCCGAAAATGAAGAAGATATCTATAGTATCAAAACTATTCTAAATATCGTAGTCAAAATCGAACCTGTGCGAAAGAACACAAGATCGATCCTGCAATGTAAGCATTGCCAAGGCTTCAATCATACGCAGACTTACTGCCAAAAAGAACCGCGTTGCGTAAAATGTGCCGGTAAACAACTCTCAGAAGAGTGCAACTTAAATAAAGAACTTCCACCGTCTTGCATAAATTGCCAAGGAAAGCACCCAGCAAACTATCGCGGATGTGAAGTGGCGAAAGAACTCCAAAAAAGGCGCGATACGCTTAAAAAAACCTTACGTCCAAACCCAAACGCAACTACAAATAAACCTAATATTGCTAAAGAACAGGCAGTGAAAGAAAGAAAATCCGTCGTGCTAAAGTCGAAGGATATACAAAAAAAGAACGCAATGGAAAAGCCGCCACCGATTGACGCGCTAACGTATGCACAAGCTGCGTCCCAAGGAAATAAAAAAAAGCGTTGTTACGCCAGATCCAGTGGCTCACGTTTTCTCCCTAATTCTCACGACTCTTGAGGAGCAAAGCAGAAAAAATAAACTTTTAGTTGAAAAATTGAGCAATCTCGAGAAAGAAATACGTAAAACTTGATTTCAAGCATGAATATAAAACAAGTGCTTAAAATATTGACGTGGAACGCAAATGGCCTTATTAAAAAACTCGACGAACTGGAAGTGTTCTTACAAAAAGCCAATATTGACATTTGCTTGATTTCTGAAACTCACTTGAGGAAAGGACCTCGTGTGGAACTAAAGGGATACTGTGCTTATCATGCATACCACCACCATCAAACAGTGCCAGAGGCGGATCCTCATTGTTCATTAAAGATTGTATTGAGCACTCTATAAATATGAAGATTGAATGCGATGCAATGCAGTTAAGTTCGGTTCGCGTAAAATATAACCGCCTGCACTACAACATAGCATCCATTTATTGTCTTCCGCGATGCAAGCTAGAAAAGAGTGACTTTAAAGGTATCTTTGATTCACTCGGACCGAATTTTATAATTGGTGGTGACTTTAATTCGAAACATACCTTCTGGGGCTCAAGATGTAATACAACGAAAGGCAGACAACTCTATGAAGCCGTTATGCAATGTAAAGTTGACTTTTTCTCGACAGGAAAACCAACATATTTGCCTTCGGATATAACAAAGACCCCCAATCTTGTAGACTTCTTTGTCACAAAGGGAGCAGCCACAATCTCTACAAACATCGAGGAAAGTTATGATCTCTCCTCAGATCACTCACCAGTCATTTTAACACTAAGCATACTCTTAATTAAGAATGAAGTGGCGACTAGATTAACTAATAACAAGACTAACTGGGACGGTTTTAGAAACTACTGCAATGAACATATTGTTCCAAACGTGTTGCTAAAAACACAAAACGAAATAGAAGACGAAATCGACAGATTCATCAAAGTCCTGCAGAACGCTGCCTGGAACAACACTCCAACTCCAACAAGAAAAGAGAAAGCAAGTAGTGAAATAAAATATCCGCCGGAAATAATAGAACTGGTAAGAGAAAAGAGGAGAGCGCGAAAAAGATGGCAACAATCCCGTGCTCCCCAGCATAAAACATACTTAAACCACTTATGCAACAAATTGAAAGAAGCAATACGTCATTACAAAAATCGGAATATCTCTACATATCTCGAAGGTCTGACTGCCGAAAGAAATTCAAATTACTCCCTCTGGAAAGCCATGAAGGGAATCAAAAAGCCTAAAATGCAATTTCCTCCCATAAGAAAAAATAATGGCGAATGGGCAAAAGGAGACACAGAGAAGGCGGATCTATTTGCCGATCATCTAGAAGAAACGTTTAAGTCTTTTGATGGACAGACGTTAACAGGAGGTTCTAATTATATAATTACGGCACCGGACAATTTTAGAATAAAAACAGTGTCGCTACGAGAACTTAACCAAGCAATTAAAAAATTGAAAAATAACAAAGCCCCTGGTTATGATTTAATAACTGCTCAAATTCTCAAGGAGCTGCCAAAGAAAGCCCTGATCAAACTGCTCCGACTTATAAATGCCGCGCTAAGACTATTAAACGTTCCAAGCCAATGGAAAGTTGCCGAAGTTATAATGGTCCCGAGACCAGGCAAATATCTAAATGAAAAAAAGTCCTACAGACCCATATCGCTTCTTCCGATAATATCTAAAATATTTGAAAAACTCCTTGTTTAGGAATGCTTTAATCGTTTATTAATTGAATTATTAATTACTTAAAAGATGTTCTAATTAAATCTCATATTCATATTCTGTAATTATAAATAATTATTGCAGTTGCACTATGTGTTTTGAAATCTCTGATATTGCCAAACATTAAATATTTGACCTATAAATCTTAACGTTAGAATAATTCACTTAAACGTAACTCAAAGTAACGTTGCTCAAAGCTTTCTATTGCCGTTTATTTCATACTTGCTCATGTTAAAATCTATGTAATCTCGGCCATTTGGATTTCAGACGCAGCATGGTAACAATCATCTTCAATAAAATTATTGTTTCGTGTAGTTATACGAGGGGCGTTCAACATATTCTCGATATCGGGGTGAAGCTGTGGTTGTATATATAAATTGACTTATTTATCAAGTAATACTATTATTTTAGTGCATTCATGTAAAATTTCATATAAATGTGATTATTAATTCGCGTTTTATCTCTAGTTAAACAGAATCATAATGGCAACTGAGACGATGATGGTGAAAATTGAGCATCGCGCTGTAATTAAATTTCTCACTAAGCAAGGAAAAAATCAAAAAACTATTCATGAAGAGATGGTGGCTGTTTACCAGGGTTCCGCACGTTCATTATCAACTGTGCAAAAGTGGTCAAGTGAGTTCAAGAGAGGCAGAGAGAGCATTGAAGACGACCCACGCTCCGGCGCCCCGGCTACTGCTTGTACGGGAGAAAGCATCAAAGAAGTCGAAAAACTTGTTCTTGAGGATGCCCGAATAAAGGTGAAAATGATGGCAGAGATCACCAAGCTTTCAATTGGTACCATTCACACCATTCTTCATGACCATCTTAACCTTTCAAAGGTCAGTGCAAGGTGGGTGCCACGCTCACAGCGCCTCAGAAAAAAGTGATAATCGCATGCTGTAGAGAGCTTTTGGAGATGTGTAGTGAGAACGCGGACGGTGTTATGGATCGAATTGTTACTGGAGGCGAAACATGGGTCCACCACTATGACCCTGAAAGCAAACAAGAGTCCATGCAGTGGCATAAAAAAGGAACAGACCCCCCGAAGAAGTCCAAAGTCACTCCGTCTGCCGGGAAGCTCATGGCCACAGTTTTTTGGGACTCAAAGGGAATCTTGCTCATTGAGTACAAAAAAAAGGTGAAACCATCAACGCCACATCCTTCGCTTCCATTTTGCATAATTTGCGGGAGGAAATTAAAAAGAAAAGACGGGGTAAACTCGCAGCGGGTGTGTTGCTTCTTCATGACAACGTTCCTGTTCACACGGCGCGAGTTTCCAAGGCTGCTGCGCGAGATTGTGGTTTCGAAGAAATCCAACACCCACCCTATAGTCCAGACCTTGCCCCTAGTGATTATTTCCTGTTTCCGGATTTGAAAAAATGTCTTCGTGGAAAAAGATTTTCGGATGATGATGAACTCAAGTCGGTATTTTGCAGAGAAAGAGGAAATTTGTTTTTTTGAGGGTTTAAAAAAGCTTATCTCAAGATGTAACAAATGCATTGATGTTAGGGGAGATTATATTAAAAAATAAAAACAATTTAAATTGAATTCGCATTTTCCTTCATATCGATACCGAGAATATATTGAACGCCCCTCGTACATAGAGTTTTTTTTTCGTTATCGTTCGTCCGTTCGATTTTGTTTATCATTGATACCTTTTCGGATTATTGCACATATTTTTTGGTCCAAATCGAGCCGGATATATGCTTGATTGCTGCGATTAAATCATCGTTTACTATTAAATAAACTTAATAATTAAATTTTGCATGTCTGCACGCCATAAGATAATTAATTGAGCTAATTACATATACATAAAGTGTATACAATATAAGTTTGCTAAAAATATAATCTACGCTTTGTGCTAAAACTTCTGGACATTAAAGGTGTATTCGTCGTGTTATTAGAATAATTAATTTTCCATCAATATGAGCTCGACAGTTTCTCTTTCTGCGCTTCGTATGACACGTGGTCATATCAAAGGTGCCCTTACAAAGCTTTCAACTTATGTAGAATCCATCAAAGAAACTACGTCGGTGGTAGAACTCGAGGTTAAATTAAATAGAGCAGAGGATTTGTGGAACGAATTTAATGCTTCTCAGAACTTAATATATGAGTTTTCGAATGATCAAGGTTACACAGATCCCATACCCGACTTTGAAGAAGTTGAATCGAAGGTTTTAAAGTTTTACTATCGGCAATTAGGGAGCGCCAAGAAGTAGAAAGGAGTAAAGATGTCGTCAGTCGTTTAGCCGACCAACAGCAGATTTTAATTGAATCGCTTAATAAATCAAATTCAGTTAAAGGCTTAGATTGTTTCCTTCCCCCGATTCGTATCGAACCGTTCACCGGTAACTATCAGGACTGGCCAGCTTTCCGTGATATGTTTTCAAGTGCAGTACATAACAAAACTAATCTGAGCCCTATTCAAAAGTTTCACTTCTTAAAGTCTTGTCTTCGGAACGGAGCTCTTAATCTTCTTAACGACATAACAATTTGTGACGCAACATATGACCAGGCTTGGGAGAGATTGGAAAAACGTTACAATAGACCTCGTTATGTGTTTAATGACTACATAAAAACCTTCATGGAGCTGCCATCGGCACCTAATGCCAACGTTATGCATCTACGCAAAATAGCAGATGGAGCCGATGAAGTCATACGAGGATTAACTTCGATCAACTCGGTCAATAGGGACCCATGGCTTATTTACGTCCTAATAAATAAGGTGGACCCTGACACTCGCCAGGCATGGTCCGAAGAAACTGTTTTGGAAGATTATCCCACTATTAATCAATTCATTGATTTCTTAGAACATCGTTGCGAGGCCTTAGAAAGTTCTAAACTTACCGTTCGTGACACAAAAACTAGAAGCCAATCAGCCAGAAGTATGCATGCCTTTTCGCCTGTGGCTTGTCCTAAATGTAATTCTTTGCATGGTCTGTCTCAATGTTCGGATTTCTTAGCCATGACCATGCAATCCAGGAGAGAATTCGTGAAATCCAATAGAATTTGTTTCAACTGTTTGCGTACTGGTCATTCGTCTGCGCGTTGCAAGTCAAAATTTCGTTGCAGGACCTGCAACACTCGTCACCATAGTTTGGTTCACGACGATTCCGCAACCAGTAAGCTCAACCCTTTGGCTAATCCATACGTTACTAACTCGTCTCGTCAATCTAACGAAATTACTCAAAATAACTAGGTCAATCCTAACATCGATTCAACTTCGGGATCAACAAATTTCGTCGTTAACAACCATTCGGTCAACATCGCACGTCACATACCACACACATTACTTCCTACAGCTATCGGAAAGGTGTTAGATGTCAACGATAGATTTCAACAGGTTCGCATCCTAATCGATTCAGGCTCGCAGGTTTCATTCGTGGCTGAGTCCTGTGTCCAAAAACTTGGACTCAAATGAAGAAATGCTCGCATACCGATCAGCGGCATTGGGTCGACCACCGCCGGAAGATCCAGAGGCCTCCTTTCGCTCAATATATCGTCACGCTGTGATCAATTTAGTATCCTGGTCGATACATATATTTTATCAAGCGTCACATCGAATTTGCCAACTAACTCATTTAGCGTCGAAGATTGGGATCATTTGAATCAATTGGATTTAGCCGATCCTTTCTTCAATGAATCGAATTCTGTTGATATCTTACTAGGAGCTGACAAGGCATGGGAAATCCTACAGGGAAGTGTGGTGCGCAGTAATCATGGATATCCGGTAGCCCAAAAAACCATCTTCGGTTGGGTGTTAGCCGGGAACTTTCCACCGAAGGATGAAACCCGTGTTCTCTCTCACCACTCGTCGTTAGACATTGATGCCATCTTACAATCATTTTGGACGATTGAAGAAGTTTCCAAACCAACCTCGTCTATTGAAGATAAACAAATTGAGGAACACTTTCTTAACACCCATTGTCGTAATACAGAGGGAAAGTATATCGTCGAACTTCCATTCAAAAACTCGCCACAGTTTTCCGACACTCTCAGTGGATCTGTTTCACGTCTAAAAGCAATGGAGAGGAAATTTTCAAAAGATAAGGACCTTTTACAAAGCTACTCCAAATTCCTTGACGAGTATCTTGAACTGGGACATATGTCTCGAGTTCCGGCTGCGGAAGTAGGAAACCCAAATGTATTCTACCTTCCTCACCACGCGGTCCTTAAACCAGACAGCGCCACCACGAAGCTACGTGTGGTCTTTGATGGTTCTTTCAAGGATACAAACGGAAACTCTTTAAATGACTCGCTATTGGTAGGCCCTCCTATTCAACGCAATCTATTCTCGGTTTGTTTAAGATTTCGACGGCATCAGTATGTTTTCACCGCTGATATAATAAAAATGTTTCGCCAAATCCTTGTCTCGGAAAAGGACTGCGATTTTCCACGGATAGTTTGGCGAAAATCTCCTTCGGAACCATTACAGCACTTTCGGCTTCGGACAGTTACGTACGGTACGTCATGTGCGCCCTTTTTGTCGGTACGGGCATTGGAACAACTGGCCAATGATTATAAGGAAGAATTTCCAATCGCTTCTAAAATTGTGCTAAACGACTTTTATGTTGACGATGTTGTATCAGGTGGAGATATTTTATCGGAAGCTATTTTCAAAAAACAATCGTTAGTAGAACTTTTACCAAAGTGCGGTATGACATTAAGTAAATGGCAAAGTAATTGTGATCAACTTCTCGAACATTCAGACACTCTTTCGGAAAAAACCATCTCGTTAGACACTAGTGCAGACTCGTGAATAAAAGTGCTTGGCCTTCATTGGAATCCTAAATGTGATATTTTTAGTTTTCGTATAAACCCAATTTCGAACGAACCCATTACCAAACGCCAGATTCTTAAAGATGTGGCACGTATATTCGACCCGCTCGGTTTTCTCGCTCCTTCGGTCGTACCACTGAAAATTGTCTTCCAAGAACTTTGGCACCTTAAACTCGACTGGGATGATGAAATCCCTGCTTCTATCGCTATGAAATGGAATCGGTTCCGCGAAGAGCTCTCAGTGTTTTCTAAAATCGAAATACCTTGAATCTTAGGTCTGTCACATTCCTCTTTCCAAATACATGGGTTTTCCGACGCATCTGCATCGGCATATGCAGCAGTGATATACTCTCGTTATAAACTTCCAAATGGTACATTCAAAACAACTATCGTCGCCGCTAAGTCTCGTCTTGCCCCTTTAAAACAATTGAGTATCCCTCGTTAAGAGCTCTGCGCGTCCCTTTTACTCGCGAGACTACTAGATGCCGTTCCAAAATCCCTTAACATAACATTCGCCAATGTCTTCGCGTGGTCGGACTCAAAAGTGGTCTTATCGTGGCTATCGTCTCCTCCCAGACGTTGGAATATATTTGTTGGAAATCGAACTTCGGAGATTCTCAATGCAATCCCAAGAGACAGATGGTTTCACGTTCGATCTGAAAGCAATCTCGCCGATTGCGCCTCTCGCGGTATACTACCTTCACAACTTCTTTCGCACCCCATTTGGTGGACAGGTCCTACATGGCTACAACAAGGATCAGACAGTTGGCCAATTCTGGAACAGCTTGCAGAAGACCCAAGATGCTTTGACGAAGCAAGGAAGCTTGTGCCTCAATCGCTCTTTTGAGTTACGACGATCATCCATTTGAAATACTGGCAACACGCATTTCATCCTGGAATATACTACTTAGAACGGTTGCACGCATGTATCGATTTATATACAGATGTCGCAAGGTCACTCAAGCTTCACAACTCCAGCTACAGCCTCAGGAGATATACCAAAACAAACATTATTAAGCGGTTGCAGAATCGGTACTTCGGTGACTACATCAAAGCTCTTAACAGATCTTGTCCCCTTAACAAAACCTGCAAAATACTAAATTTATCTCCCTTTCTAGATTCTGAGAATGTTTTACGCGTTGGAGGACGAATACAACAGGCCAACATTACATACAACGCTAAACATCCGATCATCATTCCCAAGGGTCACGCTATAACAAGGTTAATTGTTCTCTACGCGCACAAACGTTTTTTACATCCGGGAATATCTACTCTTTTTGCGCTACTCCGCCAGGAATTTTGGATAATCGGTTGTCGCAATATAATTCGCAAGATAACACATACTTGTGTTCAGTGTTTTCGCCAACGAAGGGCCACAATTTCACAACTAATGGGTGACCTTCCTCCCCAACGAATACAACAAACCAGACCGTTTGCTCATTGCGGTTGTGACTATGCCGGGCCAATAGTGTTAAAAGTGAAATCGGGTCGCAAATCTGTGTTCTCTAAAGGCTATATCCCGCTCTTCGTTTGCCTTGTGTCGAAAGCGATACATTTAGAACTCGTGAGTGACTTAACCACAGACGCATTTTTGGCTGCCTTCCGTCGTTTTGTCGCGCGTCGTGGTAAACCTTCACACCTCTATTCGGACAATGGTACAAATTTCCGCGGAGCCGCTCGCCAACTATCAGAAATGCATGAACAAGTGATGTCTGAATACCACAATTCTATAGTTGCAGAATCTCTAGCTCGTGACGGAATTTCGTGGCACTTCATTCCCCCTTCGGCACCACATTTCGGCGGTTTGTGGGAGGCGGGCGTGAAGTCCATAAAACAGCCGTGTCATAGGCGCTGACATTCTAACGTTCGAACAGCTTTATACGTTGCTGACACAGATCGAAGCCGTTCTTAATTCGCGCCCCTTATGCCAAATTTCCGATCACGATCTAGATCCATTAACACCTTCGCATTTCTTTCTAGGTGAATCATATGCAGCCATTCCAGAGCCGACGTTAGAAATTCCCTCAAATCGTTTATCCTGCTGGCAAAGTATACAGACCAAGGTCCAGGGCTATTGGAAACGCTGGCAAATGGAGTATTTAACTTCGCTGCAAAATCGACCTCGCTGGCAACAATAGCAGCCAAACATAAAGATCAACGACCTGGTAGTTATGAAGGAGAGCGACCTACCCCCCGGTAAATGGGCAATGGGCCGGGTTATTGACACGCATCCCGGCAATGATGGCCTTGTTCAAGTCATCACTGTACAAACAGCAACTGGAAAGTTAATTCGACCAATCCACAAGGTAGCAGCTCTACCTATATGCTGAAACGTTGTTCAGGGGTGGCGGAATGTTTAGGAATGCTTTAATCGTTTATTAATTGAATTACGAGTATTAATTACTTAAAAGATGTTCTAATTAAATCTCATATTCATATTTTGTAATTATAAATAATTATTGCAGTTGCACTATGTGTTTTGAAATCTCTGATATTGCCAAAAATTATATATTTGACCTATAAATCTTAACACGTTAGAATAATTCACTTAAACGTAACTCAAAGTAACGTTGCTCAAAGCTTTCTATTGCCGTTTATTTCATACTTGCTCATGCTAAAATCTATGTAATCTCGGCCATTTGGATTTCAGACGCAGCATGGTAACAATCGTTATCGTTCGTCCGTTCGATTTTGTTTATCATTGATACCTTTTCGGATTATTGCACACTCCTATTAAAGCGCTTGCAACCGATCATTGAAGAGAGACGTCTAATTCCTGAACATCAATTCGGTTTTAGAACTAAGCACTCCACAATTGACCAGGTTTTTAGAATTACGAATGAAATTGAGAAAGCCTTAGAGGGGAAAAAGATATGTTCTAGCATGTTTCTTGACGTGTCTCAAGCCTTCGATAAGGTATGGCACGAAGGCTTAAATTTTAAGCTAAGCCAGGTTCTTCCGAGAGAGCTGCATATGATTCTGAAATCGTACCTGGAAAACAGAATTTTTCGTGTTAAACATGGCACCGAATACTCCGAATTTAAAGAGATAGCTGCTGGAGTTCCGTAAGGAAGTGTACTTGGTATTGTTTTTACTCTATACTCGAGACATACCGGAAGAATCAGGTACCATAGTAGCCACGTTCGCGGACGACACGGCGATACTAGCTACGGATACTTCAGTCGAGTTAGCTACTGGAAAGCTACAAACGGCTTTGGATAAAATCTACGAATGGACAAAGATATGGCGAATTATTCTCAATGAGACCAAATCTACTCATGTTAATTTTACTTACCGGAAAATAAACAACCTTCCCATTTTCATTAACTCGGTACAAATACCATATGCAAATGAAGCAAAGTATCTAGGAATGACACTAGATGTAAAACTGAAATGGAAGCCGCATGTTAAGAAGAAACGTGATGAACTTGAAAATAAATTCAGTCAAATGTACTGGCTACTAGGAAAACATTCCAAGTTAAGCATACATACTCGTAACAAACTGTTCATCTATAAGCAAGTGCTTAAACCTGTTTGGACGTACGGTATACAACTTTGGGGCTATACTAAGCCAATCAACCGAAATATTCTCCAAAGCTATCAAAACAAAGCTCTAAGACAAATCGTGAACGCCCCATGGTATATCAGAAACAGTGATATCCACAGAGACTTAGGAATAGTTACCGTCGAGGACGAAATAATGAACTTTGCTCGCAAAATCCGTATTCGTCTTCATGGTCATTGTAATAATAAAATACTCCAAATTCTGGACGAGACAAACTTAGTGCGTCGATTACAAAGAATGAGACCATTCGATCTGGCGCGATAAGGACTATCCGCATATAATAGCGGTACTAGCAGGTGATTTTGCTGGAAAGCTACCTGCCCCACGCCAACGTTATTTGAAACGGAAACTACTTGTTAAGGTAACTTAGTTGCAGTCGATAAGAAGGGAGGCGTGTTTTTAGTGAGTAAGAATCTCACACTACTATGAGCAACGGGTTCATAGTGTCTATGAAGATTTTCACACCTACCCACCAAAAAAAAAAAAAAAACTCTGGAGGTTTGATGTAGACTGCGCGACTGACTGTAGGTGTGAGAGAGGATCAGCTATTATACTCTTGCAATGAGTGATATTTGCATTAGATACATATTGTACAAGTCCCGTTTACTCTGAGTTATATTAAGGCTTAACAATGAGTGATACGAGTACTTTTGAATACACCACACTTCGCGCTAAGGGTATATCAACGACTATCTGGCCGCCGGTTATGCGTACAGCACACTCATGAATCAAACCGCAAAATGGTCGTTGCCACCAAAAACCTATCTGGATTTTTACCTGGACTGTAACTGAAGTTAGCAAAAAACAACTCCTGCAGCAGATACACGCAGTAACCGGTTTCCTAAAACACCTTATGACCATGGGAATAGCACAAGACAACAACTGTCGCATGTGCAACCCACCTCCCCGCTTAATCTAATCGAATCAAGTACCATAGAACAGGGGAATGACCTATTACTGGGGAAATTCCACTAGTTCAGTTCAATTACCCCCGAAAAATATCGTTTAGCAATATAATACATATACAGGGTGAATGACTCGAACTCCAACTTTTTAAGATGCTATAATTTTTTTTATTTTTTGATAAATTTTATTGTGCCAAAGCAAAAAATGTTGGAAAATACATCAATTTTCAAATTGTATCAGTAGTTTTCAACATGTCTACCTTTGGCGCGAATAATGGCCTTGAGACGGCTGAAGAAAGCATCGCACGCTGCACGCAACTGGCTCTGCGGTATTTTGGCCAATTCCCTGCAGAGTGCTTGTTTGAGATGGTCCAAACTTTGGTATTTTTTAGTGCCAACCTTCGCCTTCAAAATACCCCAGAAAGAGAAATCCAACGGATTTGCTTCCGGAGAATTTGCAATCCATTGTGTGGAAGAAATGAAGTGTGGAACATTGTTTTTTAACCAATCTTAGTTGACGCGTGCTTTGTGAGACGGTGCCGAGTCTTGTTGAAATGTCCACGGTCTCCAACCGAAATGTTTGTTTCCCCAATGCTTCAATACAGCCTCTAAGACAGTTTCACGGTATACGATCGCATTAATTTTCACGCCACGCTCCAAAAATACGAGCGGAGAGCGACCATCAGCGGTTATGGCGCCCAAACCATCACCATCGGTGCTACCTGATCTCTGGTGGCCGTCCGAAGGTGTACATTTTCGAAGGACCTCTCTATCAAGTAAACTCAGTCATTTTGTTTGTTGACATATTGCTCGATAACAAATGGCAACTCATCGGAAAAAACCAAATTCGACCACTCACCACTTTCGTGCAAGCGTAGCAACTCTTTCGACTCTAATTTTTTTCTGTTGCGGTTAAGATCGTGTGCTTTTTGGAACTTCAATGGCTTGAGTCCAAGCTCATTTTTCAGTATGTGTTGCATCCGTTCCATAGATTTGTTCAGCTCACGAACCATTTTTCTTCCACTTCGACGCGGATTTCTTTCAATTCGAGCCTTCACTTTCCGAACCATTTCTGCCGATGTTGCTGTTTTTTTATGACCACCTCCATGGCGTTTTGCAACGCTGCCAGTATCACGGTAACGAGCTATGGTTCGAGACACAAATGATTTATTCACGTTGAGGTGCTGGAGGGCTCTAACGATAGCTACTTGTGGTTTTCCGGCCAAATATAAAGCAATCACACTATCACGTTTGAATTCCATCGCGGATAAAAATTGTTCAACACAACTGAAACGCAAATCGTTTAAAAAGCTTGTAAATAATAAAATTATCCGTCATGTGTCAAAATTTGAGCTCTCTGTCATGAACGGTTTGGAAATTAAAGCAGTCTGAAGTTGGTTGCAGTTCGAGTCATTCAGGGTGTACTTGTATGTACGAGTATTGATTACAGTTTTCCTAATGTGTCGATTTACATTCTTGAAGCTAGATTTTGGTGGATTGTTGATTCTTCAGTCTGCTGATAGTTAAGTATTAGGGTAACCTAATCTGTATACTCGATAACCTCAAGCTCCTTTACTTAAGCTGCCTATAACGGCAAAGTCCAGAAAGTGTACTCCAGATCGAAAGATAGTAGCACCTCTAGGCATATACGAATACAAATTGTACAAGATAAAAATAAACTTCCACGTTCTTGGGTCATACAAAAATTAAGACTAACTTTAATGCCTCATTGGATGGCTCCATATATGCATTATAGATTGCCTTTGGCATAGTTTTCGTCCATTGACGATACAGAATCATTATTTGAAAAGCCATAACGCTACTTCTTCGCATCTTTTTCGGTTTTATAATTGTTTATTATACTCGTACATATAGTAGCAACTAATTAGCAAATTCACTCAGAATTTCTGCATCACAAAATTAAACAACACATTGCGCTAATCCTTGTGTGGTTTTACCAACTGTGTTCGTCAGAACGATACAAATTACAATACCTCTAAGGCTTTTCTCTTACTTTTTTGTCCTTTGTCTCGATATGCGCCCTATAATTATATCATTTAGAAAATTGCCCTCATCTGTTGCTGTTGGCCGCATGAAACCGCATAATACGAGTAAACTGCAGCATATGCAGCATTACAGCTTTTTTTTTTTGGGGAATGGTTAAACTTTTACCAAAGAAGATACAAAAATTTGCATTATTCAATCGACGAAAGTGACTGACAGCTGACAGACACAAATTAAATAAGCACAGGGTATAAAATTAAATTCGAATTTTGCGTGCCAAACGGTAAGTTGTTGGGCGGCCGTTTATTTTGTAAAATTCTTGTAACTGTTGTTGGATAATACTCAAGGTAATACATTTACTTACCAGGTACTCGTACATATGAATATGTTTTTGCGTACATTAAGAGGTGAACATTTTTAAGCGTTACTTACACATGCATCCTGCAGAAACATGTGGAATTCCAAAATTCACACCGCTTGCGATTATTATAAACTTTTCTTTTGGTGAATGTTTGTCAGCTGGATTTCTTAAAATGCCGAAAAGTTGCTCTCTACCAATTGAATTAGTATATGATTTCATTTATTTTCAAATTCATAGGGTACAAAAGAAAAATACAATTGTTTAAAATGCCACTGGTAACTGTGATAGAATCCAACGCACTGAAGCGTAAGCAATAGTGGATTCTCTTATGCAACATTTTCGGGATCTGCTAACTGATTATCTAATAGAAAGTACTATGGACAGACGAAACTATGCCCATGTCCGGATTAATAAAAATCGGCTTGATAGAGATATATCAGAACATATCTAAAGTACTGGACGTACTCAATAGTGTGTTTGGCTTTCGATTCGGTAAATTAACGTTGGGGTAAACCGTCACCTTCTACAAAATTACGAGAAAATATGTTTTTTAAAGATCTAACTCAATATCTGTTAATCGACTCACAATCCGGATTTAATAGCATTAGTCGTCTTAAGCTATATAGACGTTTATCCAACAAGAGGTGACATTTTAAATTTCGCACCATTGTTGAAGTAAGGTAGAGTTGCCTGAATCCGAACACTCTCAGCAGTCGAACACTTGCTGTACAAAAACGCTTAAACTGTGTTTTTGTTTAAATTTTAACATTCTATGAATGCGAAATTCAACATTTGTTATTGCCTTAAACCTTAAAGGACTTTCTAATATTAGAAGTATTGTCAAATTTATAAAAGAAGGCAGTTTACATTCATGGTACAGAAAGTATGACACGATTTGGTTTTGGTAGAAAAAAAAAAACTGTTTTGATTCTTGTGGGAAAGTGTGTTTCTTTTGTGCAAATTAAGGTTAATATTTATTTTTAAAGCTTTTTTCGGTAGATAAAATGTACGAAATGTCATTTCAATAAAAGTTTTATTTAAAAACATAAAAATTTTGGGGTGAAAAATAACCTCCTTGGGAATTAACAAAATTTTTTTTAATGTTTTTTATTGTATATATTGGGTCTACAAGTAAGTTTCCAGCGTTTTTTTTTCAAAATTTGAAGTTTTATTATGAAAACATAGTTACAATGCTTTATTCAAAGTATCGTCCATCGGAAGCTACAACTTTCCCCCATCTTTCTGGCAATTTATGAATTCTGGATCAAAAAAATTTCTCGTCTTTCGAGCCCAAGAACGTATCGAGCCAATTTTTGATTTTCTCTACTGAGCTGAAGCGTATTCCCGTAAGAGCGTTCTGCATCGAACGAAACAAGTGGTAGTCAAATGGTGGGTAAGGCAGAATTTCCCATCCACTATTTTCCAAATAGTTTTTCACCGAAACCGCAACATGTGGCCGAGCGTTGTCGTGATGAAAAATGACGGACTCATGCCTGGTCTCATATTCTGGCCGTTTTTCTTTTAATGCCTGCTTCAAACGAATTAGTTGGGTTCGATATAATGGTCCTTTGATGGTTTCACCACTCGGAAGCAGTTCGTAGTATACGACACCCTTTTGATCCCACCATATGCAGAGCATGACCTTATTCACGTGAATATTTCGTTTCGGCGTCGATTGGGCGGGCTCGCCGGGCTTTGTTTACGATTTTCTGCGTTTAGGATTATCATAATAAATCCATTTCTCATCACCAGTGACAATACGATGCAAAAATGATTTATTTTTATACCGCTGCAGTAACATTTCGGACATGCAAAATCGCCGTTCGACGTCTCTTGGCTTCAATTCGTACGGCACCCAGTTTCCAACCTTTTGAATGAATCCCAGTGCTTTTAGGCGCAGAGAAACGGCTTGTTGCGTGACGCCCAATGATGCAGCAAGTTCTTCTTGAATCTGGCACGGATCCTCATCCAGTAAAGCGTCCAATTCCTCGTCTTCAAAACTTTTCGGCTTTCCGGGGCGATCTTTGTTTTCAACTCCAAAATCACCACTTTTGAACCGTTTGAACCACTCGTGGCACGTCGATTCACTAATACATTCCGCCCCATATGTTTCCGAAAGCAAACGATAGGCCTCAGCCGCACTTTTCTTCATATTAAAGAATAAAAGCAGCGCTTCCCGCAAATGACGTTTATTTGGCTGGAAACTTGCCATGATTTTGCTCGATAAAATGTACGACACCGATAGAACTGCTCAAATATAACGCTGCAAAGTTGTTGACAGATACAAAACCTACAAATAAAACACATGGGGTCTGACATTTCTGCCCGGGATCCACTGATGGCGCCGTCTCTGACAAACGCTGGAAACTTACTCGTAGACCCAATAACTTAATTCGTTATACGGTTTTTTTTTTCAAAATTTGGACGTTTATTTAAGAAAAACATGTACAAGAGTATTATTCAAAGTATTGCCCATCTGAAGCTATGACTTTTTCCCATATTTCTGGCAATTTGTGGATCCCATCCCAAAAGAACTGCGCCGGCTTGGCAGCCAAGAATGAATCAAGCCAATTTTTGATATTCTGCTCTGATGTGAACCGTATTTCAGTGAGGGCGTTCTGCATCGACCGGAACAAATGGTAGTCAGAAGGGGCAAGATCTGGGCTATAAGGCGGGTGGGGTAAGACTTCCCATCCACTGTTTTCCAAATAGTTCTTAAGCGGAATAGCAACGTGGGGCCGAGCGTTGTCATGATGAAAAATTATTGCCTCATGTCTGGTCGCATATTCCGGGCGTTTTTCGGCCATTGCTCTCTTCAAACGGATTAATTGTGTTCGGTAGCATTGTCCATTGATGGTTTCATCCGGTTTTAGCAGCTCATAATACAGCACACACATCTGATCCCACCAAATACAGAGCATTACCTTCGCGCCATGGATAATCGGCTTTGCCGTTGATTTGGCTGGTTGGCCGGGTTTCACATATAATTTTTTGCGCTTGGGGTTGTCGTAATGGATCCATTTTTCATCACCAGTAACAATCCGATGCAAAAATGACTTCCTTTTGTGGCGTTCCAGCAGCATTTCGGACATGCAAAACCGCCTTTCGACGTCTCTCGGCTTGAGTTCATGTGGAACCCAATTTCCTTGCTTTTGAATATATCCAGCTGCTTTTAAACGTTTTGAAATGGCTGCTTGAGTGACACCCAAAGATTCTGCAAGCTCTTCTTGTGTTTGGCAACAATCTTCATAGAGTAATGCTTCCAGTTCTTCATCTTCACACTTTTTTGGCTGCCCAGGGGACGTTCCAGTCCCCTTTTAGTTTTATACACTTATTCCAGTGATTTTCCAACTTCTTGATCCCGTCCGAAAAGTAATTTTCCGGAAGGTCTGCAAAATACTCCTCCGTAGCGTCGATGATTTCCTCGCGTGAGCTGAATTTTTCATTGATGAGCCATCTTTTGAGGTTTGTGAAGAGATAATAGTCCGAGGGATCCAAATTCAGTTACCAGTCGACGCCAAAAGTCCGCCCGATTCCGCATCAGCAAGTCCAAAACTCTTTCGAAGTACTGCCGCGTTCGTGTTTTTGGTCATTCGCGGCACCCAGCGGCAGGATAACTTTTTCATATGCAGAATATTGCCCAAAATATGGCGTGTGCGCTCAGTACTAATCTTTGTGGTATCTGCTAGATGGTGCACCTTCACTTTCCGGCCAGCCAACACCATTTCATGTATTTTTTTGACATTGTCCTCTGTAACCCCATCGGAGGGCCTGCCGCTGCGGACTTTATCGGTAGTGGAGTTGCGGCCACCACGAAACTCTCGAAACCAATATTTGACGGTGTAATCTGACGGAGCATTAGCCCCATAAAATTCATCCAACTTTTCTTTTGTTTCCTTCGCCGTTTTGCTTCTCAAAAAATAATGTTTTATGAGAGAACGAAAATCGTTTTTGTCCATATTCAACATGATGCCAAACACGTCCACAACAATCAGCTGTCAAAGCAAAACTAAAGACAGTATCGCATTGAAATTTGGCAGTAGCAGCGCATTGTGGCGGTAAAGGAGGTTACTTTTCACCCCGATCATAGGAAACCAAATTTTTTTGAGTTTCCTATTCGAAAACTGTTTTTCGAACACAGGTAAATTGTATTTCCCTACTTACGTAATCCACCATCCACTTGTCGAAAAAATTCCGGCAGATTGGATTATTGGTCGTTCTGAAACAGGATGGATTAGGTTAGAAACCTTTTACGAATACATCGCAAAATGATTTTTGTGGGTGGCTTTATCAAAATCATATTCAACCACCAGTCATTTTATTGGTTGATCGCACATGTCAGTGGCCATAAGCGAATTTTGCTCTAATAATCAGATAATACTCTATTCACTCCCTCCCAACACTGCACATATTACGCAGCCCGCTGACGACGGGGCGTTTAACCTAGATAACACTGACGTCCTTCTAGAAGGATCGGATACTATTGCGACTTTAACGCTATCTTGTGGCCACTGGATCATTCATTTTGACATTTCAATGGTTTCTTATCAAGGTTAAAACATCAAAGAACGCATTCAAGTCGTAATTTGTGTTATTTTTGATTCTTGTGTTTTTTTGCAATAAAAATTGTGTGATTTGTGCAAAGCTATGGAGAAACCTATAGATCGTACTTATAAAGGGTAAGTACAACTTTTATTATATTGTTCAGAGGAGTCTAAAACTCGTTTGATGGGATAAAAGTTATGATGTTTCATGCCTGAGAAGAATTTATTTGGGTTATTCTCAGCAACGGCAAACATTTTCGAAACCTTCTAGAAGTA
Organism: Volucella zonaria; assembly: GCA_963966105.1. Lineage (NCBI taxonomy): Eukaryota > Metazoa > Arthropoda > Insecta > Diptera > Syrphidae > Volucella > Volucella zonaria. Next base: position 85,579,309 of record OZ014530.1, on the reverse strand, counting down.
CGTTAGGGGTAACCAGTGTTTTCATGTGTTTCAGGAAAAGCTTGACCCTGAATGATATTTTTTGTTGTCTTGAGGAAGATGATGAAGCAGATCTCTAAAATTGAGATTTTAGCTTTGCATCCTGTTAATGCACATGGAAATGTCACGGATGAAGATTCTGGTGCTGATCGTCTCCCAGGATCTCAACTGCCTGCTGATGCAGTTGTAACTGTAAGGAATACTCCCAAACCCCAGTTTGGTCAAACTGGACCTTCGAATACTACTGGTAATTCTCATGACTGTACTCTAATGTCGATATACAGGGTGAGTTTTTTAACTTGAGACATCCAAATTACTCGAAAAATACGCGATATCACGAAAAATGTTTCAGACAAAAGTCACAAGGTTCTGAAGGGGACATAAGATGGTGACCACAAGTTTGACCTTGAGACCCATTTTCAAGGTCAAACGAAGGTCACTTTTGACTTTTCAAATGATAATTCCTGATTTTTATTGCTCACTCGTATTTCCTAGGCTTGTCATTTGTTTTTACATACTACGTTTAGCATAACCCAGAAACAACGACGTGGACGTAGCAGTATTTTGTTTCCTTCGGGGTGATTAATTAGAGTGGGTCCCATTTCCTCCCACTGTTGAATCATTGAATTCTTCCCATTTCGACGTTTATTTCCCGAGTCTATTTCAACAAATGCTCGAAAATGTGACCATTCACTTCAATACACTTGTCTATCCGCGCTCTAAATGAACCAACAGAACAGAGAAGTATTTCTGGCGTAATCTTCCGGCAAGCTTCAGTTATTCGCTTTTCATGAGCTCACGTGTTGTTGGCTTTTTTCTGTAAACCTCACTTTTTAAGTAGCTCCACAAGAAAAAATTAAGTGACGTAAGATCAGGTGATCTAGCAGGCCATTGCCTCGGACCCCTTCGTCCGATCCATCGTTGATGGTAAACATTGTTTAATACGCCCCGGGCTACTTGGGAATAATGGGCTGGACAACCATCATGTTGAAACCACATTGTTTGTCGCAACTCCAATGGCAGTTCTTCTAGTAATACTGGAAGGTGGTCCCGCAAGAAGTTTGCATACTTTTCGCCATTCAAGTTGCTTTCAATAAAATATGGACCTATTAATTTATCCCCAATAATTCCCGCCCAAACATTAACATTCCAAGGGTACTGGTGTTCAACTTGTCGCAACCAAAAAGGGTTTTCGGTAGCCCAGTAATGCATATGATGTCGATTGACCGTACCGTGATTGGTGAAAGTCGACTCATCAGAGAATAACACCTTGGCGAAGAAAAGGGGGTCTCGTTCAATTTGCTGAAGTGCCGATTGACAATAGGAAACCCGGTTGCGAAAATCCTCACTAGAAAGTGCTTAATGCATTGAAACATGATAAGGATGGTATTTATGCCGATGTAATATCTTACAGACAGTCGTTTGAGAAATTCCTGATTCACGACTTATTTGGCGAGTGCTAATGTGAGGATCGTGTGCAACGGCAGCTAACACTGCTATTTCATTGTCCTCAACAGCCACCCTATCTGACCGATTCCTTTTCTTTGGTTGCACACTTCTTTCACCAGTGCATTGTTGGATGACCCGATAAAAGGAAGCGCGCGATCGTGTCTAGTCTGGGAAACGTTGGGCGTAAAGAGCAACAGCACCATCGATGTTCCTTAAACTTTCTCCATAAATCAATATCATTTCAATTTTCTCTTGAATTACTAATAATAATCAGTTCCTCAAAACAAATATCGAGCTTCTAAATGAAATACAGTTCCGTTCAAGTAGAAAAAAAGGGCAGAGTGCACATCATACACTCTCAGATAAGTTTAGGACAATTTGTCTCTATCTGAAATTTCTTTGAGTTTTAACTTCATTCTCGAACTTCTAACAAAGTTGGAAACCGATTAATGATTTAGGCGTGCCAGTGCAGTGGTATCTAGCACTGAATGAATAAGACCTTTGAGTCGTCGTGTGCCCCATTGAGAAATACGACTGAGCAATGAAAATCAGGAATTATCATTTGAAAAATCAAAAGTGACCTTCGTTTGACCTTGAAAATGGGGCTTAAAGCTCAAAACTCAAGAACTCGTGGTCACCATCTTATGTCCCCTTCAGAACCTTGTGACTTTTGTCTGAAACATTTTTCGCGATATCGCGTATTTTTCGAGTAATTTGGATGTCTCAAGTTAAAAAACTCACCCTGTATTATAAGAGCATAGCTTCATTTTACAGATTCAAACAATGCCTCTATAGGGTGTCCAAATATCTGTACAAAAGCAGACAAAGTAAAAAAGGTTGTAAAAAAAGTCTATAGATGAAAAAAAAGCAATCCGGCTGATTTCAACTGGACAAATGCAGAACTCAATATTCATTTTACTCCCTGGATTGCTCTACACAGTGCCAAAATCGAATTAAAAACACGTCTCAAATATTTCAAACTATTCTTTGATGAACAAATGATGAGAACTACATATATTGAGTTTTACAAACCAGTATGCGGCAAAAAACAATAAACTTGATGATGTATCAGAAATTGAAATGTGGAGTTTTCTTGGAATTCTACTACTGAGCGGATATCTCATTGTTCCCCGAAAAAATCTTTATTGGCAAAATTAAACAGATACTCACATCGATTTGGTGGCACAGGCTTTGTCTCGAGACCATTTTGACTTTATTATGTCGAACCTACATGTGTGCAATAACGACGAACTAAATAAGGAAAACAAATTTGTCAAAGTGAGAATCCTAGTCAACATGTTGAACGAGAGATTCAAAAATTTTGCTCCACATAAAGAATGCCATTCAGTCGACGAACAGATGGTCCGTTATTTTGGAAGACATGGTTGCAAACAGTTTATTAGGGGTAGGTACACATGCATTCTACCTACAAAAAATATTGTTTAATATTATATTTATTTGGTTATTCACTATACTTTATAAATTGTATTTTTTAAAGGCAAGCCCATCAGATTTGGTTACAAGTTCTTTGTTGGCGGCACGAGTGATGCCTACATTGTGTGGATGGAGCCATAACAGGGTGCTGAGACTTGTAACTATAAATGCAAAGAAGAGACGCTTGGATAGAGTGTTGTTATGATATATGCTGATGAATTACCATTGACTGATATTCCATATAAAATAAATATAAATACAAGTGTGAAATTATTAAAAGATTTAAAAAAACGAAATTTGCTCGCCACAGGAACAGTGAGGGTTACATCTGTTTCCCAAAGCTTCCCTCTTATGTCTGTAGAAGAATTAAAAAAAAAATAAAAATCGTGCACACTACGTCATTGCCACAGTTGAGAATTCGGGTATGTCGATTAAAAATTTTGAATAAAAATTATTAAAAATATTTGTAATATAAGCATGGTGGCATGACAACAGCGTCGTGACTGTTGCCACAAATTTTGAAAGGGCCACCTCAATAAACACTGTTGCAAAATACTCAAGAGAAATGGGAAAAAAATAGCTGTGCCACAACCGAAACTTGTGTAGGAGGAGTAGATCGTACAGATCAGAATATTTCTCTTTATCGAGTTTCTATCCGGGGTAAAAAGTGGTATTTTCCTCTTATATAGTAGACGTGGCTGAACAAAATGCTTGGCATCTCTTCAAGGAGGATGGGGGTAAACTAGATCACCTAGGCTTTAGAAGAAGCATAGCTATTTTAGAGACAAACAAGAGGGTGGTCACTGCTAAAGGGAGGCCTTCTAAGAAGACAGCAACAGATTCTCGAGATGATGGAATGGATCACAACGTAAATGATTTGCCAGTTGAACCAGTGACAAAAAAAAAACAACTGAAATGCAGAAACTGTTCAAATAAGTGCACAACAATATGTGTAAAGTGTGACTGCGTTCTCCATGTTTCTTGTTTTGTTAACTATCATACCAAAAAACTGTAATAAATTTTTTGAACCAATTTTTTTTACTATTTTATGTGGAACCCCAATATGGATAGCTTGGTAGCGTATAACCCTAACGTCCTCCTGGAAGGATCTTCGAATCCGGCGTAGTTATTCAAGGGAATTCGAAAATATGAATTTATTTTTTTCACTTAGAAGCCAAACATAAGATATAGTTAAAAAAAAGTTGAAAATTTTTATGAAAATTAATTCAGGGTTATCTGGGTTAAAGGGATTAAAAGCGATTATAGAGCTTCAGTAAGGGAATGGCAGAGTTTACCAGAAGACACTGGTAAATCTGTCATCAAGACAAATTTCTGCGAAATATTGAAATTGGTCCTAAACAAAACTGATCGTGCTCAAAGTGTACGCAATGCTTTTAAGAAATGCTGCATTTATCCATTTGATCCAAATGGAATTTAAAGGGTTTCATCTGTAAAAGAAAATCTTATGTTCGAATTCAGGAAACTTTATGTTCGTGCTCAAGAAACTAGTGTTCGAATACTGAAGACTAAGGCTATTTTTCGATTTTTATTTTTTCATTGAAAAATATAAAAGTTCTAATAAAAAACTAATTAAAAAAATTTTGAGTTGGAGCTGCAATGTAATTTGGTTTAACTGTTCGATCAGAATAAACGATAAACGGTTACTTTACAACGAACCATTAAGTGTTCGACTACTGGGGACATGACCCTATTAACATTTGCGTTTAAACTGGAAGATTATATGTATAAACGGATCGACAAACACTCACGTGACGTGTGAAATACTGAAAATTCACTACAAAAACAGTGGAAATATTGCCAGAAACATTTCGTAAAGTTCGTACTGCTTTTAGTCATAGTCAAGCGGCTTCTGGCACAGCTAAAGAGAGTTTAAGCGATCAATTTGAATAACACGGCCAGCTGAAAACATCTCCGTTGAGAGTGTGATTGAAAAGCCAGGTGTGTCCGGTCGAGACGATCACAGGTATTAGGCCTATCCACAAATACTTTACACGGAATTTTTAATAAAAATCTTAGCCTTCATGCTTATAACGTTAAGTTGACACCAGAATTGAAGCTAGCAGACCAAGCACAACGCCGTACTTTCGTCGATTGAATGTTGAAAATGTATGAAAAGATCATGATTTTTTACACAAAATTGATCTGAGTCATCTGGTTCATTTCTATTTGTATGGGTTCCTAAACAAATAAAACTCTCGCATCTATGACTCCGAAAACCCACGAGAAATAGTGGAACAACCTCTCCACCCACAGCGAGTGGTGGGTTTTTGGCGTGGTTTTTGTGCTAACGGTGTTATTGCGTTTTAAAACGATGAACGATGTTGACTGCTTTTTTTTTGCTTAAAATTGATGCTATGGACGTGGAGGACGTTTATTTTCAGCAGAAAGACGCCATATGCACACAGCTGGTGAAACAATGGCTCTATTGCGTGATAAATTTCCTAGACGCGTGATTTCTCGAAATGGAGACTTCAATTGGCCGTCGAGATTGTGCGATTTAACACCATTAGACTTTTTTATTTGGTGTTGTATTAAAGACAAAGTCTACGCCAATATTTCGTCAGCGATTCATGAACTAAATAAAAATATCAGAGCTATTATTCGCGAAATACGACCGCAATTATGGGAAAACGCGACGAAAAATTTCATCAAATATATTACTAATTGTAGGCAGAGGCGAGGCGGACATTTGGCAGATATTATATTCCATTACTAACCTCAGGCTTTATACTTTAGACTAAAATAAAAATGTCACCATTTGTTTCTTAAAATGTTGCATTTTTCTGTTGAGGTAAAATGACAAAGTTGTTGGATGGCATATGTATTCGGTTGCATCACATGAAATGTCCGATTTTCGCTCAGTCGGAAATAAGAAGTTCTCGAGAGAACATCTGTGCCAGAAATTTAAATTTTCGTTTTTTATAAAATAAAGTATGCTTGACGTGTGAGAATTTTAGGGTTCGCTAAAAGTAACGTTATTTTTTTCCTAGAAACTATTTACCATGCTGTTGGCAGTTCAAATTCGAACCCTCTTCCTTTACGAATTTAAAATGGGACATAATGCGTTATTGGAAACGAAAAACATTAATGACGCATTTGAAAATGTAGCGGTAAACGAACGTACTACACGACGTTGGTCTGGAAAGTTCCGTTCGGGAGATTTCAGCCTCGAAAATGAACCACGTCGGAAGCCGGAAACGTTGGTTGACGACGATGTTTTAAGAGCAACGGTGGATCCTGACCCAACGAAATCGGTGCGGGATATTGCACAAAGCATAGGAGTATCCCCAGTGACAATAAGTCGACACCTTTCTCTCATAGGAAAGGTAAAGAAACTCGATAAGCGGGTACCGCATGAACTGAACGAATCCCAAAAACTACGGCGCCTGGAAATCTGCGCATCGCTTACATTAAGAAACCAAACTGAACCGTTTTTGCACCGGATAGTCCCCTGTGATGAAAAGTGAATACTCTGAGACAATCGTAAAACATCTGGGTAGTGGTTGGATGCAGATGAAAAACCAAAACACACCTCCAAGCCCGATCTTCGCCCAAAAAATGTTATGGTGACAAATTGATGGACATCGAAAAGACCAACCCACTTTTCATTTCTTCAACCAGGAGAAACAATAAACGCTATCAAATACGAGTATTGTGAGGAAATCGACATATTGCATGCCAAATTGGCTAAAAAGCAACCTGCGTTGGTCAATAGGCGCAGTCCGATCCGTTTGCACGACAATGCTAGACCCCATACCTCATACCTAACGGTGCAGTTGGGATTTGACTAGCACTAGCCGATAGCTGTAGTAGCTAGTGCGATATATTTTATATATTTTTGCTGGAATTTGATTACTTAATAATAAAGAAATAATAATAATGATAAATTTTTTCCGCATCCACCGTACTCTCCTGATATTTCCCCAACGGATTGCCATCTTTTCAGCAATCTGGATACATTTTGCCGGCAGAAGGTCTTCCGGAACCGAGCAGAGGTCATAAAAGCCTTTGAAGATTTCAAAAAGTCAACACTTCTACGAAATAGAAATACTTGACCTTGTATCACGTTGGAAGAATGTCATAGATGCCAACGGATCCTATTTTAACTAAATAAAAATTTACGAAAAAATAATATTGGCTTTTAAATTTTTTACTATAATGGCGGAAACGGAATAGCAAGAAAAATATTCCCACTGTCTAACTTTTCCCAATCAGTAAGAAACATTTGATTCATTTTCCAATTTCGAAGAACTCTACGGGAGATCTGCACGGCACAGCGATTGATTGGGAACTGCTGCCTGTCCTATACCTTGTATTGGGCCAGCAGCACAACAGCGTAGTTGTTACCCCACACCCACGTAGGCTAATATTTTTAAACCTAACACTCAAGTGGGTATGAATACATTTATAATGCCTCAGCATATTTTAGATAGATAGTTCTTTATTTCGCATAACAATTACAAGGTTTCGCTACCGAACGTTTTACACTTCAGAGATATGATACGTATTTTATCTTTCATCTGTAATATTGTTATGAATATATAATTTGAAATTAAATGGCCGTTAATTATCTCTACGAAGGGAAAGCGGAAAAAAACCCCTCAATATATAAAAAAAAAACAAAAAATAAATAAATAAAAAATATATGTATATATAGTACATATATAAATAAATAAATAAATAAATAAATAATAAATAAATGAAAAAATAATTAAATAAATATAACAGTTAAGCAAATAACAAAAAGAATAAATAGAGAATAGGTAAATAAATTAAATTAAGAGTATCAAGTTGGTTATTAACTGAAGGATTATCAACAAAATCACATCGAACAAGAAAACGTTGATTCAATTTTCGTATTCTATCAAGGACTAATTCAACATTCGCCTTTTGATGAATATCGCGCGTTGAGTGATACCAAGGTAAATTAAGCATCATTTTCAAAAGTTTATTTTGAGAAACCTGCAGTTTCTTAAGATGGCTTTTCGCGCAATTACCCCACACTTGGCAACCATAAAGCAGTATTGCTTGAAAAATAACTTTAAGTATCGTTATTTTATTGGCATTTGACAGTCTTGACTTTCGGTTTATGAAGGGGTATAACATTTTGGTCGCAACAGAAATTTTGCTTAAGGTATTTGTGATGTGCGTAGTTTGGAATCCAAGTGAATTCCTAAGTACCTTACTGAGGCTTCCCAACTTATACTAGCCCCATTTACAAGTAATTGTCCACTAGGTAGAAAACAGGTTTTTTCTTTTCCTAGTAAAAAAGATTGCTTGTAGCTTGTGCTCGTTTAGTAGTATTGTCCAATTTTTAAAGTAAATTTCAAATATTCTCAACCCATAGTCAAGATTCCTCTCGATGTTGAGAGCGAATTCGTGAGAAGAGAATATCGCTATATCATCTGCGAAAACCGCAACTTCACAGTTGGGTACAGATGGTACGTCGTCCGTAAACAGATTATACAAAACAGGTTCAAGGACTGAGCCTTGAGGAAGACCAGAATAAAAGTGGACAATGCTGGAGACATCTTTATTAATTTGCACTCTAAAACCACTGTTGAACAAGAAACTATTTCCAACAAAGATTTGGTTGGAAATTGAAATTTATCATTTTGTATATAAGCCCGTCGTGCCAGACAGAATCAAAAGCTTTTTCGACATCTAATAACATCATGCCTGTTGATTTGCCTATTGCACGAGACGATTTAACATGATTGCAGATCCTTAGCACTTGCTTTGTCGTGCTGTGATTGCGCCTGAACCCAAATTGTGTATCGGGAAGTACGAGGGGCGTTCAATATATTCTCGGTATCGATATGAAGGAAAATGCGAATTCAATTTAAATTGTTTTTATTTTTCAATATAATCTCCCCTAACATCAATGCATTTGTTACATCTTGAGATAAGCTTTTTTAAACCCTCAAAAAAATAAATTTCCTCTTTCTCTGCAAAATACCGACTTGAGTTCTTCATCATCCGAAAATCTTTTTCCACGAAGACATTTTTTCAAATACGGAAACAGGAAAGGTATCACTAGGGGCAAGGTCTGGACTATAGGGTGGGTGTTGGATTTCTTCGAAACCACAATCTCGCGCAGCAGCCTTGGAAACTCGCGCCGTGTGAACAGGAGCGTTGTCATGAAGAAGCAACACACCCGCTGCGAGTTTACCCCGTCTTTTCTTTTTAATTTCCTCCCGCAAATTATGCAAAGTGGAAGCGTAGGATGTGGCGTTGATGGTTTCACCTTTTTTTTTGTACTCAATGAGCAAGATTCCCTTTGAGTCCCAAAAAACTGTGGCCATGAGCTTTCGGGCAGACGGAGTGACTTTGAACTTCTTCGGGGGGTCTGTTCCTTTTTTATGCCACTGCATGGACTCTTGTTTGCTTTCAGGGTCATAGTGGTGGACCCATGTTTCGCCCCCAGTAACAATTCGATCCATAACACCGTCCGCGTTCTCACTACACATCTCCAAAAGCTCTCTACAGCATGCGATTCTCACTTTTTATCTGAGGCGCTGTGAGCATTCGTGGCACCCACCTTGCACTGACCTTTGAAAGGTTAAGATGGTCATGAAGAATGGTGTGAATGGTACCAATTGAAAGCTTGGTGATCTCTGCCATCATTTTCACCTTTATTCGGGCATCATCAAGAACAAGTTTTTCGACTTCTTTGATGCTTTCTCCCGTACAAGCAGTAGCCGGGGCGCCGCAGCGTGGGTCGTCCTCAATGCTCTCTCTGCCTCTCTTGAACTCACTTGACCACTTTTGCACAGTTGATAATGGTAAACAGCCACCATCTCTTCATGAATAGTTTTTTGACTTTTTCCTTGCTTAGTGAGAAATTTAATTACAGCGCGATGCTCAATTTTCACCATCATCGTCTCAGTTGCCATTATGATTCTGTTTAACTAGAGATAAAACGCGAATTAATAATCACATTTATATGAAATTTTACATGAATGCACTAAAATAATAGTATTACTTGATAAATAAGTCAATTTATATATACAACCACAGCTTCACCCCGATATCGAGAATATGTTGATCGCCCCTCGTAGGTTGTTGTCTTCAATATGCTTAGAGATTTGTTCTTTTATAACCTTTTCATATAATTTACTAAGACCACTTAATAAACTAATTGGTCTGTAACTAGTAGAGGAGGCTTTCCAGCTTTGGGAATTGGAACAATCTTAGAGATTTTCCATACATTTGGGAAGTATTCCATTTTAATACAGGCGTTAAGGACAAACGTTAAACGCTCAAGGACAGATTTAGGCATTTGCTTAATATATATGGTCGAATCCTTCAGCTTTACGATTGCTCAGCTCTTTGACCACGAATTTGGTATCTTCTAAGGTTATATACAGGTTTGAGGATGGAGGATCATTCTTACCACTCTAAAGATTTTAAATGGATTGGTTCACTAAATTAATTGTTTCGGCGTCACCTAAATTAGAAGATATTTCGTGATTTTTGCCAAAGTTTAGAGCAAGTCCTCAGCATGTGTTAAGTTTTTAATTTTTTGGAAAATGGGATAGAGAGAGATGTTTGGGATCAGTGGTTATCTCGCTCTATGAGTGGCATCCAACATTTAATGGGGAGACTAAATTATTAGTGTAAATTGACTTGGTGTTGTATTTAGCAGCCATTCATCTCACGAAATTTTAGTTGCCTGAAAAAAAAGTCTTTCGGTCACGGCTGGTATTGAACCCCGAACCGTTCGATTGGGAAGCCAACACACTACTACTTGAGTCATGGCCACCCACTCAGTAGCATGGCCTACGCTATTATGGACTCACAACCAGAACCAGTTCATAGCCTCGGATAATAAAGGATTCACTATTGAATGCTCTTGCAAATGTTTAAGGGACAAGCCTAATATGCTCTCATGCCTGACACAAGATGATACACAAGGAAACGCTAAACCAAATTCAGTTTGCAGTCATACCAAATTCAGCCAGTTTTCAGGATGTCCGAATATTCCGGGCAGCCCACATTGACTAGATAGTAACCTTGTTGCAACCAAGCTACGAATGCGGATTTCCCAAGCGCCATAATAAAGAATAACTACAACAAAATATAACGTAGAAATGCTACAATCGCAAGAGGCTGCCAGAATCTTTTCAACGCGCATCCCTAAACCTCTAAACAATTACTATGTTACCAGCATCAAAAACCGAAGACCGTTAGTAACGATCCCAACGTGCCAATAGAGACGACGCATCTGACATTCTGCTTTATCAAGAAACCTCTGGTTTAATGAAGAATGTTGGCAGGCACATCCAGTTCAGTTCAGTTTAAATGCATTTTTATTTTCTTAATTAATTTACTCTTACATGCTAGACAAAAAAATGCTTAAAAATTAGCTTAAATAACTTACAAATAATCTTCTACTAACTTAATGGCCCCATGCGGGCACTCTAAGTTAAACCTAACACTTAAACTAAGTCTTTCGACGTATATTACAGTTTATCTTTAATTTTATATTTACATTACAACTAAACCTAAGAAAATAGATTTTAAGCAAAAACTTAGTATATGGACATAGTATTATAAAAACCTAAAACTAAAAACTTACAGACTACTTAAAAATATATCTTAATCTGCTTAACCTACTTACATCTAATACGTACATATATATATATATATAATGCATATATATATACATATATATCTATTTTTTTTTTTTTAATTTTTTATTTTTATTTTATATATTTTTTTTTCTTAAAAACTAACTTATACCTACTTAAAACTACGTAAGCCGGCCATGGCTAAAAAACAAAAAATTAGGCTGACCGACGTTGCTTACATAAAGCTACCTATTACTTGAAGAATTCGATGACGATCCCTCGCATCCTTCAAATAGCCACCAAAATTGTTGGTGCTGCCGAGCAACATCCCTCATGTCGCGACTCCCTACCGCCCTACTGAACCGGAGACGCTTCGTACTGCCATGTGCGACGTCTCTGTCGTAGTTGAGTCGCCTGTCAGCAGCTGTTCGAGCAACGTGGAAGATTAGCGACACAGCCAATCTGTCCTGGATCAGACCTTTGCTATCTAGATAGAGGAACGCTTCTGGAGGAACATAGCCGTCAAAGCGAAGTCTCTCATGATACATATAATTAGGGTAGTAAGCCCCAGAGATAAGGTTGTTCGACGATGTCATTGCTCTTGCAATGTGGCTTCGAGTCAACTTAATAACAAAATTGTCCACTCTTATTAGGTTCGCCCTATTGTACAAGACCTCATTGCGATAGAATTTTATGTACTCAGACTCTGGTGTTCTGTATAACCGAAGACAAGCCCTAAGGCAAGCCCTCTCAAACACCCGAATCTTTTCCAACAAACTTGCTCGCACGTTGAACCACACAGGACATCCAAATACAAGCATGGGCCTGATAAGGGCCATGTAGCAGATCACCTTCACCCTCGCATCGAGTTGGCTGTAGTAAAACAGTCTCCTTGTAAGGGCAAAAGCACCTCTGGCTCTGGCCAGGGCAACATCTATATGTTTGTTAAAATACAGATATTGGTCTAGCCTGATCCCAAGGTATCTGACTACATTTCGACAAGCAAGTGGCTGTCCATGTTGTCCGACGATAGAGAACTTTCGCCAATTCTTTCTGGTATCCCTAGAGGCCCCAGACAATGGCGTCCTAAACAGAATGGTTTCCGATTTCTGAAAGTTGATTTTCAACTTCCAGTCATCGCAATATTGTTTAATTTTGTCGAAGTCACATTGCAAAAGTGTATTAATGACCTCAATCTTTGGACCTGATCTGTACGCAATTAAGTCGTCTGCGTACGCTATGGCATGGTGAAGCGAACCTATCAGATCACTTGTGTAAATGTTGAATAGGATCGGCGAATTTACCGCACCTTGTTGCAGACCGTTTTTAATGTTAAATGTTCCAGCAGAGGTCACATCGCCATTCTTCACCTGCCTGCCTTCACATGCCCAACCTGTCCAGCTTGAAAAAGAGTCCCTCTAACCATACGGTATCGAAGGCCTTTTCCAAGTCAATCAGGCAGGCACCAGTGCACTGTTTCTTGCTTTTGTTCCATTGGATATCAGAAACCAGTTTAGACGCAGCATGAATGATATCATGCCCCGCCTTGAAACCGAATTGATTATCCGGAACGATATGTTTGTCCTCAACCCACTTAGTCAGGACTCTATTGATCACCTTCTCAAAAACCTTACTGATGTTTGGAAGAAGACTGATCGAGCGGAGATTCGCCGGATTGGATGTGTCTTTATCCCTTTTGAGGATGGGATGTACCACCGCAGTTTTCCAATGCGCTGGATAATGGGCATTATTCATTGCATTATTAAACAGGGTGGTATAAATGTCCACCGCTTCTAGTGGGAGATGTCGAAGCACAATGTTCGGTATTTCATCGGTTCCCACTGATTTCTTACTTCTAAGTGATTCGAAGATCGTTTGGAGATCTTCCTTCGAAATGAACGGTGGTAATACCCTTTCGTTGGTGATGACATTATTTGCCATATTCTCGTCACTGAACTGGATGAAACCCGAGTTCTCAAATCGCCAATTCACAATTTCATTTCGAAGGCAGAAGTTGTGCACAAGAACTTGACTCTCCAGGTCGTGGTTCGGGCCAATGATGTCATTCGCCTTGTACACTTCCTGGAAAGTCGCTCCTAAAGCCTCTACCTTCTCCTGCGGATCCTCGATCACAAAGAAGTTGTTATCATCAACTGCCTCATTTGGATCTATACCTGCTGCTACAAGTATTTGTTCGTTGTTCGTCGTTCGGGCGATTTTGAGACATGGAAGGTCGTTTTGATTATTTCTCCGAAATATTTTATTTATTTGCGGGAACATATTCGGGTTACTGGTGTTTACAGCCCGGATTTTGTTGTTCCAATACAAACTTACAGAATTTCTGTAATTTTCTTTTATTAATATCTGGAGGTTTTGAATTGACGACTTCAATGTCATGATCTCCGGGCTATGTCTGTCAGTAAACTGTCTGTAAAAGGTTTTTAGTCTTGACAGCAGTCTACTTTTATGTCGGTGTAGTGCGTCAATAGTTGCGTTGCGGAATAAGTCTTCTTCGTCAGTGTGTTGATACCGAGGTATCGTTTTGTCCATAGTTCGTTTAATTGTCTCGTCCATTAGTTTTAGATACCTGTCAATCTCGTCGTTTGACAGATTTCTATTGGACGGTAGGTAGAGCGAATTCGAGGAGAGTGCTCTCGTCAGCGTTCTGGAGAAGTGTGTCCAACGCACCCTACTATAATTATAGGAATACCTTTGAACAAACCCCTCCAATTCCGCAGTTTCGTTGGGAACAGTTATTTCGGTGCTGAGACCGCAATGGTCACTGTCATACACGAAAGTGCGTAGACAGTTTGTAGTTTGTTGGTTAGTGCACGTCAGTTGTATTCGTGAGTCGAACAGCAGGAGATCCAAATAGGACCCGTGTCTGGGAAACGACGGACTATCCGTCGCTTTGAGCCCGAGTCGATACATCACACTGTGCTGACCCCACCAATTGAATAGTAGGTTCCCTCTAGTATTTGGTATATTATTTCCCCAATCTCTATGTTTGGCGTTGAAATCTCCGCCGATAATAAAATAGTTGTCTTCCAATTCCAGCCTAAGGAATCGAAAAAGTGTCTGGAGCTCTGAGATGAATAAGGTGGATTGAGTAGCCTTAGGTGCATAGACAGACACCATGTATAACCGCTTTCCACTACGGAGAGGGATGTACATGACGCATGCTTCCAGCACCTGGAACCTACGTACTACACGACTGTATACTCTTTTGAAACGCAGTCCCTTTCTTACCAAGATCGCAACGCCTCCTCCTTGAATGGAATTGGGTCGGTTTCTTCGTAATATTTCATACCTTCTGTGCCTCACCTTGTGTCTTTTGGTTAGCTTAGTTTCGCTAACCAAAAGCACATCAGGGGCTTGGTCTTTAAGCAACTTAAACAGTGCGGCTCTTCGTTCGAACCTAATCAGTGAATTAACATTCACTGCAAGGACCTTCAGGGTTTGCTCCGCCATGTACGTACCCATTACGACTGGAGGTGCGTTAGGCCCGGCAGCAGCGCGTATATTTGATCTACCCGCTTAGCCTGTTCCTGTATTTGACGCTGAAGCTAAGCCACCTGCCCCTGAATAGAGAGCAAGATAGCCAGCATGTCAGGTACAGGTTCAGGTGCTCTAGGCGCTGGGGCCTGAGAAGCTACCTTTGCTTGTTGTACCGTAGTTCCCCTACCTGCCGCCATTTGGGCGTAGGTAACTTGGGGAGTAACGGCTGGTGTTTGTGCCTGCACGAGTGGACGTTTAACTTCCACTTTCTGCTGCCGAGCCAGATTTACTCTTTTGATGTATTGGAATTTGGGACAACCCCGATAATTTGCGGTGTGTCCCGTGTTCCTACATAAAGCACAAGAGAGTTGGCTTTTTTCCGACGCTCCGTCCTTACCTAGAGCGCATTCCTCTGACTTGTGGTCCTTTCCACACTTCACGCATCGAGGCTGCATTTCGCAGTTCGACGCGTCGTGCCCGAACCTTTGGCAGCGAACACATTGTAAAATGTTTTCGCTCCTCTTTAATTTTTCCCAGTGTACAACCTGGTAGTCTAGGACTTTTATACTCCTTAGACCATCCAGTTTGCTGTTGGGACTTAGCTGGACCAGGAAGAACGGTAGTTTCCGCTTCTCCCTTTTGGCTCTAGCCGTGACAAATGGCTTGACCCCCACGAATTTGAGCCCTTCGCACTCCTTCTCTTTCAGCAGTGCAAGGAGCTCCTCCGGATCAGTCGACGGTTCTAACCCCCTCAGCGGCATTGTTTGCAGCTTCTCCCCCTTCGGGGTGTAGGAGAAGAACTCCGTCGTCGAATCCTTCAATAAACTTTTAATTTTATTGTAGCGCTCCACTGTATTACAGTGGATTGCGTGCCTATCTAAGCTAAGTCTTTTAATATAAAAATTATTGCTTATGGCCGACTTACATAGTTCTTTTGTTTCCTTTAATTCCATCTTAAATGTATTAATAGGTGGCACCCTTTGTTTTGAAATTTGCTGTTGTTGTTGTTGTTGTTGCTGCTGCTGTTGTTTTTTCTGCTGCTGCTGTTTTTACTGCTGCTGTTTTTGCTGTTGCCGTTCTTGTGGCTGCACTTGTTGTTGTTGCTGGTGTTTTTTGAGGTTTTGTTGGTGTGTTTGTAGCACTTGTGCTATTGTATTTGTTTGGTGTTGTTGAGTTTGCTTTTGAGCTTGCTGTTGGGATTGCTCTTGCTCTTCCCTCTTCCTTCTTAGCATTTGCTTTCCTTTTATAACTAGTACTCTTTGTTGTAGCATTTTGATGCTACTGCTAATTGACTCCATTTCTTCCTCTTCATCTTCCGATTCGGTTGACGCCAAAGAAGCGAAGCTATTGTCTTTCAGATGTTGGTGAACATCTGAGGCGAATGGATTATTGTCTGTAAATTGCCCTGAACGATTCATTGCTGCCGTTGATTGCACCCCTTCCCTCACTCCACCAAGCAGCTTTACAGTGGAAGTTGGTAGGGAGGGACGTTGTGGTAAGGTTGAAGTTGGCCTTAGCGCCCTCCTTCTCTTCGTCTTCGGTTCTGTTTGGCTTGAACCGCTTGACGCCTCGCCTTATTTGTCTGCGGTTCCCGCTACTGGTGTAACGGACCGCTCTCCACAATCCATCGCGTGACGATTTTGATCACTATCAATTTATTTATTTATTTTGTTTTTGTACTTGAACAAACAAACAAAAAAAAAAAAAAAAAGTCTATTTCGACCCGGAGTCGAACCCACACCTTTAACTTGGTAACCGGGCACACTACCACTGGGCTAATTGGAGCCCTATATGAAATTTGCCAAATGTCTTTTTTATTGGTATCACTACTTAACCGAAAGCCGAAATACGTCAATACTCTACGGAGCTCAATGAACGACTGGCAGGCACATCCAGCTAAACATGACGTGTACAAAGCGGCGCAGCAATGAAGGACGGGAGCCGTCCGTGAACTCTACAAGCAAACGAGACGGGATGAACATCGATCGAAGATACTGAGTGTTTGTACTCCGGGAACAACGTATGGAAGTTTTAGTAACAGGTAAAAATATCGCCTGAAGCCAATAGGACTCGTACAATAACCTCTACAGATGAAGAACGAGGCCTTAGAGTAGAGCCACAGTCAGTGCTGATAGTATGGAAAAGCTTCTGCTGCAAACAGTATTACGGTGACAAAAGCCATAATTCCGCCGTCAGGCAGAATAGACAGTTCAATTCTAGATGATCATAACCAACTCTTTTGTTCACCTGACCTGACGGATTATTGGCCGAAGGTATTTAAAACTTCTGGAAGCGACTTTGTAGAGGGCATATCCCAACTGATTTCTCAGATGTGGTCAGAAGATTGCGTGCCTGATGAAAGGAATCTCAGCATCGTTCGTCCATTCCACAAAAAGGGAGATCTCCTCAACTTCGCCAACTATAGAGGCGCATGTATCGCCAAAATTGCATATAAGTTCTTATCTGCCATATTGTATTAATGTCTGAAGCTCTTCGTCAACAACCTTATTGGCACCTATCAGTGTAGTTTCAAGATCGGAACGTCCACAATCGTTCAAATTTTTAAACTCCGCCAGATCTTTGGAAAGAACTTTAGAAGGGAGAATCGATAGACACCACCTTTTAAGGCCGCATATGGTAACATTTACGGCCCATTCAAGGAAGCATCGCTCTTGCCAATTGCTGTTTCTTTAGGCTAAGAAGGCAATCAAGTAGTAAAGCTCTATGTACTACATATATTTACTACATATATCGAAAGCAAACAGTTCTTAGTAAAATATTTGGCCCCGTTTGCTTTGATGGGCTTTGGAAGAGAAGATTCAACGACAAGCTATACGAGCTGTACAGCGACATTGGTCTAATCAGAGAAAATTAGAAATCAGTCTCCGGAGATGGCCACACATAAGAGCGAATGGACATCAATGCCCGTGGGTACTGCTTGAGTGGTACTGGATTGGCTTCTAAATCGGACGGTTCCGCTTCAAATGCGAAAAGCGCTCGAAAGACATTCTATTTTGCAGGCAACTGAAATCGTGTGAGATTAGTGGTTGCCTAGAATATGAACAACGGTAAGTCCAATTACACCACCAATTTAGTCTCCCCATTGATACCACCCATAGAACGAATCACTGAGCTCAAACGTGTTTCTTCTCTCTCTGTTCAATTTTCTAAAAAACTTAACACGTCATCCTGCATTTTGAGAATAGTCATAACCTATTGAGTGTTAAGTTTTTTTAAATAATAGATCAATGCTCGAACCCGCAGGGTCTTCAAATTTAACCCGGAGGGAAAACTCAGTAGAAGAAGACCTCCCCGGTGGAGCACACATATAAAAGGTGATCTCAACCGTCTTAGAATGCGCAACTGGAGGAAGTTAATCAAAGATCGGGCTAACACCTCTCTATGTAAGCAAAAACAACTAAAATGGAAAATTTGGAAACAATTGTCGTATATCGGCAAAAAAATGGGCTATCATCTAATCCCTCTGAATCAGTATTTGCTTTCAAAAGATTGGCAATTGGATATAATACAAAAAAAAAAAAACATCTTTAGTTCATGGATCTGGCGCTTGACCATTATCTAAAAACCGAGTTAAGTGAGGAGGTTCATTGCTAGCTCAATGGGTTTTTGAGCAAGCAAAATTGCCGTTTCCAGTTTCAAACCCTCAAGAGATTCAGTTACATCCACAAAAGCATATTGGTAGGTATGATCTTCCTGGCGGTGGTTACCGGAGAATGATCAACGATTGTTTGTTCGAGGATATGGAAGCCATTGATCATCCGGAAGAGTGCCAGGAGAATATTTCAATGGCAGTTATGTCAACGAAATCATTGATTTGCTGAGGATTTGAAGGAGTGATTTGCTAACCAAGATGGTGTGATTTGATGCCACTCAATTACTTCTTGTGCGGCTTTGTAAAGTCTTTGAAGTATGCTGATAAGCCGAAAATTATTCAGGCCTTGGAAGCGTATGTTCAGTGCATTAAAACATAATGCCATGAACCGATTTTCGTGATTCTTGATTCAATCTCAGATCCGGTCGTTATTATTTCCTTTTTCAACAAAAAATAAGTTCTATAGCCCGTTAAAAAAAGGTCTAAGCGTGTAAGTTTTTCGTGAATCACTTCTACGAGTAAACATAGTGCATTCATATTAACTCCAATGAAAGTAGTTATAAATGAGATATCTGTCGGATTTGACCACGTAGGTGCTGCTTATGAGGAATGACAGAGAACTCAAATATTGCTTCAACGACAAAAGTCCACAAAAATATGTCATTAACTCGTCAATAAACCTGTTGCAACTCAAACCGCCGCAGAGAAAGGGGAAATTATCCTACCTCAATATATTTCAAAATTATTTTAATAAAAAAAAATCATGTACAAAACCGCTGCAATGATTTTGAACTACTCGTGTTTGTGTTCCAATATGCTTATAACAGTTATAAGAACATTTGCCAATGTACATACATGTATAGTACTTAACAAAAATCTGTATTGTAATTGTGAAAATAAATTCAAAATACAAAATCGAGCGTATTCAAACCCAATAGTAAATTTAATAGAAATGTAATGTACGAAAAAAGGGAAGTTAAAGTATGCAAGGCTAATACTCGTATGTCATGTAATCTTGATTTATTGCTACACGAGCAGTATACTCGTACTACGATTAGATTTAAAATATTAATTGTTATAAATCAAATACCACTCACTTAAGTTGAATCATTTCTTAAGTTGAACGGTAATAAGTTGCAGAGGTGAATGGAATAACCAAAAAATTATCGTTCAAAAAGTTAATAAGAAAAGCTTTTTGGAATCTAGAAATAAGAATCGCAGTTGCTCGTATGAAATAAAGTCAAAAGATTAAATTAGATAGAGGTGGGGCTACCTTATCACTGTGGCCTGATTAGACATACTCGTATTGTGATATGTCAATTCATGATGCCGGAATTAAATTTAATTTATATAAAAAAAGCAATGGTGGGAGATATAAAATTGATTTTGACTTTATTTTGAAGCTACGTTCATGCCATTATATAGTTTGTACTACATCTTTCAAATGGCCACCTCGGCTTCGCTGGCAGTGCTTCAAGCGGTCGCACAGTGTTGCGAGCCCATACAAATGGTTATCAAAAATAATTGTACAGAGACTGAAAGATGTATTATTGTGTTTTTTATGATAAAATTAATTGTTGTCTTAGAAAAAAGATAACAATAGCAAAAAACTATATTTTTACAGTTATTTAATATTTTGTTCAAAATTTATAACAATGCGTATGATAATAGTTGAAAATAAAATAATTTATTTTTTTTTTATTTTTTATAATCAGCGCGGGCCCAAGGGGTTTGTGTACCCTAAAATGTTCGTACCCAGCGCGGGCAAAGGAAATTTAGGGATTAAGAAAAGACATCACCAATGAGTTTTATCGCACGATTTTGAATCCTATCTAGCAGGTGCAGAGATGTTTTAGGAGCACCTGACCAGATGTGGGCATTGTACTCCAAATTTGGGGGGATGAATGCCTTATATATTATGGCCATATCAGAGGGGGTAAAATATTTCTTACATCGCTTGAGGAAACCTAGACATTTCTTGGCGACATCGAATATGTGGTCTTTCCAACGTAAGTTGTCACTGACACGCATACCGAGAATGGAAAGTTTATCGGTTTCGACGATGTAAGTGTCATTAATGGATAATGGGTGGGTATTTGAATTTCGCTTTAATGACAGCAGACAGCATTGAGTTTTGGAAGTATTAAATTCCACTCGGTTGATAGTTCCTTAATTGGTTATGCTGATAATATCGGAATTTAATGAGCTTAACATACGCTGGCGTTACCGTTCTACAGACAAAGAACAGGGGCGTGAGTCCGGGAACGAATATGAAAAGCAGAGAGCACTGTCATCAGCAAAGGATTAGAAGTGGCAGACAAGAGATCATTAATGAAAATTAAAAAGAGTGTTGGAGACAAAACGGAGCCCTGGGGCACACCAGCATTTATTTTGTGAATATCAGACTTGAAACCGTCCAGAACAACTTGAATTGAACGTTCCGAAAGATAATTTCTAATCCATTGAAGAAGAGAGTCATCGATCCCAAAAGCACCCATTTTCGACAAAAGAGCCTGATGCCAAACTCTGTCAAATGCCTTAGAAATATCAAGTACAACTATCTTGCTTTCGCTAGATTGATCTACGCTTTGGTTCCACTTTTCGGTGAGACATGTCATCAAATCACCAGTGGACCTGTTGCTACGAAAACCATATTGCCGGTCATTGAGAAGTTTTCGTGTTTCGAGATATCTCATGAGCTGACGGTTTATCAGCGTTTCCATGACCTTGGAGAGAAGGGACGTAAGTGTCAGACCCATTACATTAGGAAGAGAGAGAAGAGGTTCGCCTTTTTTAGGGACGGGCTGGACAAATGCTGTTTTCCATCTACTCGGAAAGAGTCCTAAAGAGTAGGATTGATGGAAAAGCTTACGCAGTGGTTTTGCCAGCGTGGAAGAACATCTCTTCAGAAGAAGGACCAGCGGATTTATGTATGTTGAGATCTTTAAGTACTACACGAGTGTGAAAGTGGATTCATCTCATTGAAGATTCGACGCACTCAAGTGTAGGCGGCGACAAAGCACAATCTGGGAGTGTTGAGCTAGCCGCAAAGTGTGCAGCAACAGATTTGCCTTGTCCAAAGAGCTGACAGCTGGACTGTCATTGTAAATGAGCATAGAGATGGGGGATGAGGCAGAATTTCTAATGTTTTTGACAAATGACCAACAATTTTTACTGCTTTTGGTCGTATTGGAATTTCACACGCTTCAGAAAGACATTGCAGTCATTTCTGGCTCGTTTAAACTTTTTTCGGTTTTCCTTTGTCGGGTTGGTCTTGTAAGACCGAGAAAACATTTCTGTAACCCTGACAGCCTCTTTACAGCTCGAGTCGTACCATACCTTTTCTTTTGGTTTGATACTCTTCAGCCGATGAGGGATAAAGCATCTCATTCCAAAGAGAATAGTTTCTGGGATCATGTCAGCAGCGGTATCCACTTCAATTGGCTCTCTCGTATTGCCATACGGTTCTTTTAGGAATATTTTCTCTAACTGTGTGGTGGGTTTACGAGAATTTAACTGATATGACACAATTGTCCGACGAGCCTAGAGGGGAGAGCACATCAACTCAGTACTTGTCAGGGTGAGAAGTGAAAAACAAGTCCAGGGTGTTGGCGGTATGACTATCAACGCCTGATGTTCGTGTGGGTTCATTTACAAGCTGGGTTAAATTATTTTCCGCAGCGAAGATCTCAACACACAGTCCTTCGGGTGTTGTTTGTCCAGAATGTCGAAGCCAACCAGAATTGTTTACGATTTCAGTATGAGGATACAAGGATACAATTCTTTGACTCGTGAAAGGTCGAGTTGCTGTCCAGTTTGGGGCTTCTGTAAATAAGGCAGTAGTGGATAATCTGAGAGGTGTGGGCGGGGATCTACCTGTGTTTCACTAAGTGCCAAAACAGCTGGTCTGCACTTACGGACGTGGACGTACGCAGAAAAGTGATTACTTTTTAGGCTGCGTATATCCCTAGTCATAATCACAAACAAACACAGAAAAAATAAACAGCGACGATAATAAGCAAGGCTGTAAAGTGAAAATTCTGGCGTTAGTTTACCGAATCAAATTGCTGTAGGTGTTATGTCCTTACAACAATATGAAACAGTGCACCAGCAAAATTTTCACTCACAACCCACTATTCATCAGTTGTTCCATAAACTCAGTCACTGCCCGTACCGTATGATAAATACAGTAACGGCAGTGACCGAGTGCAAGCAATAGTACTACGACCAGACCAAGAGCGGGAGAGGTGGGATACCCGCACTGTGTGATATTTTTGTTTTTTTTAATTGCACTGCACTGTTTTAGTTTTTTGTTTTTTGGTGTTCAGCACAGGCGAAATTACGAGTGCACTCGTCGGTGGTCGACACGGTACACCAAGTTGTGAATTTAGGATGTGTTTTCCAAATACTCCATTATAGTTTATCATCTTCTACCAATTTTGGTTGAAATTTTCTCATTTTGTTCCGAATAGCTGATATCAAAGGATCCGAAGTTAATAACATTATATGGTATTCATTAGATCCGTATGGATACTACTTCTAGAAGACTCGAAGTATGATGTTCCCTTAACTTTCTGGAGTCTTTATGTCTACTTTCTAAAGCATCTTCAGATGGTTGACCAATGGGCAATGAAAATGATTCGATAACATCCGGTCCGGTTAAAAATTCTTTATGAATAGACATAGACATGTAATACCATGAGTATAGACTTAAATATAACATTTTAGTCTAGGTAACTAAGTTTCTAAACTTCTCTAAGTTAATTTTTATACCACTGGACAATATTCTATTGATCATTGAATTTTACAATCAAGTCTTCGTTTAATCCAGTAATTTCTGCACTGAGAATCGACTGCCGAAAGAATGAACGTGCCGTATTTCCATCATTTGTCGACCCATACCCGGACCTAGGTTTGTCAACAATGAGGGCCATTTTTTCATTAAACTCTTTTTTTATTTTAATCAAATATTTTCTTATTAGAGGGGCCAACTCTTCATGGGCAATCTATGGGCAATATGTAGCAAACATTCAAAACTTCTAATCTATATAGTTGATAACCCATACTTATATGTAGCAGTATTAGGCTGAAGATTAACAAGGTTCTCTTCATTCATCAGCTATGGTGTAGCACCACATATGTAACAAATTTGAGTCGGATTGACTTCCGTTACAGTGTTACATATGCTTCCATCTATTTCAGTATTAGACTCAACCAGTTGTAGAGGGACTAAGGCAGTTATAAACAAAGATTCATCGGTAAGGCTCGAATCTTCAAATTTTTGTTTATAATTACTGTGACCCGAGGAACCATCGAAACCCCATTTACAAATAAGCTTTTATGAGGATGAGTGACTTAGTGCACAAGATTCAACCGATTGTATTATAAGATGATGCAGTTTTACTTAAAAGTTCTTGCAAGTTTACTTCTGTTTCGTCTGATTTAATATGTTGAGGTAATATATCGTTTCTCGCTTTTATCATAGAATAATAGCTCGGAAATACTCGTATATCAGGGTGTAAGACATTGATAACTTTTCTCAATCTTTCATTTTTCTATACGATAAATCGAGATCAGTATATAAAGCTAAATCTTCTAAATGCGGCATGCATTTTTTATCTTGTCTACTTTTGTCTTTACTTGATGCAGAAGCAGCAAACTCTAATTCGCTTGGATCTCTGTTTTTGAGTAAATCTGCTACTCTTCGCTTCTTTGTAGCAAGATTGAGTTCCTCAAAATTTTTGCAGGGCCTTTTTCTCTTGGAACTATCTGAAGGTTCTGCATGTTCCGTGTTATAAATATAGCTTAAAACATCGTCATTCAACGTAAAAATATTGTTCAAATAACCAGAATATTTGTCCCCAAACGCTTTTTTAGATCTGTAACATGACCTCCAATAACTAATTATCCTTAACGTAGACAACTCAACTGACTTCTTTGTACTGGATATAATATCATCAGGAGCATTTTGCAGTTCAAATATGTCTAAAACATAATTAAAAACAGAGTTAATTTTGGTTTTAGGGTTCGCTTTAAGCCATTCTTCAAAACAGGCGTTATTTTTGAGTTGTAGACCAGCTGCAATAAAAAATTATAACTCAATAACTAGCAAGCGAAAGCAGATTAAACTTTTCTCACATCAAACTAAGACTTCTATCAAGATAATAAAAAAAAATTAGCGATGTGATATGACGTGTTTTTTTAAAAACGAAGTTTTAATTCGGACTTTGCTATTTTTTTTTTTTCGAATAAATATAAAAAAAATATAGCTTACCCATATTTTTTTATTTTTTTACTTTTTACAAACTCATTTAAACTCACTTAAAGCAAACAATGAATTAATGACTGTTAAAACCTTAAAATACAAGCTCTCTCAAGGTTCGCATAAATACGTTAAAGTTTTCTCATGCTCTCATGTACAGATGTTGCGGAGCGGATTGTTTTGACATAAATGAACGTATATCTAAAAAAGTACCGTTTTGAGTTGACATTTTATCCTTCCATACTAAAAATATGCGTAACAGTCGATTTTTCTTAAAGGGACTAAACACTGTGGGTCGGTCCAATTTTTGATGACTCGGTCCAATATGCGCGGCGTGATTCCGACAATAGTTCGTCGAATGTTGACCTCGAGCTCGTCCAAAGTGGTTGGCTTGTTAGCGTAGACTAAGGACTTGACAAGAGAAAATAATCGAGTGGCGTCAAATCGCATGATCGTAGCGGCCAATTGATGAACGCTCGCCGTGAGATGACCGAGTCGCTAAATTTCTCCTTCAATACTTCGAGCGCTGCGTCGCTTGTATGGCATGTAGCACCGTCTTGTTGGAATTATAGCTCGGATATATCGATGTTGTCGAGCTCTGACCACAGAAAGTTGGTTAACATCGCTCTATACCTGAGACCATTGACGGTAACTGTGTCTCCTTCCTCATTTCGAAAGAAATAAGGTCCGATGATGCCGCCATGCTATAAACCGCACCAAACAGTCAACCTTTGTGGAAGCATTGATGCTTGGTCGAACACTTACTTCTTTTTAAACATACGGTCAATTATAACAAACTGATGTAATGCCTAGATTTAATAGTGTTGTCTGAAAAAAATATTGAGAAAAAGGAGAAGTGGTTTTCATAAACCACTGCCCTATAATAGAACGAATAGAAAAGGTGGTGGTTTATTGGTATTCATAAAAGAAAACATAGGATATACAGAAAGAGAAATGAATCACGAATACTACGAAAGTATTACATACAGTGACACTTGAAAGAGGGAAAAAGGAGGCTACAATTTTTGCTGATTACAGTAGAGCCTAAATATTGATAAAATTGACAAAAAACAAACATTGACGATAAGTGATGATGATTTCACTGATAGCGTCAAAAGGACTGGTTAACTCAATTAAATCCGCTACTCGCGTTGACCTTTCACGAAATACTGAAACTCTAATTGATCATTGTTTGATTCGCACCAAATGCTCAAATATTATATCCGCAGTTGTCGAACTAAATAGATGGCGCACGGAGCGCGACACCATCAATTTACTGTGGGAAACATTTGCTGAGCGCATAATTTCGCATAATTGGACCTCTGAACTGGCCTCCACGATCCTGTGATCTCACACCTTTAAATTACTTCCTTTGATGGTGTGTGGTGAAGTTACTATTGTAGTTTATGCCAATAAAGCAGAGCCGTTGGACGATTTGGAAGTCAACATTCGCCTTGTTATTGCTGATGTACGGCCCCAGTTGCTCGACAAATTTCTCACGATTCGAGCTAGCCGTAGACTGCATATGGCTGATGTCATATTTAGACACTAATGACATAAAATTATCTATTAACTAAAACTAACATTATAGACATTAACATTAGCTTCAAGTATTTTATTTGATATTGAATTTGTATACCTCTGAAAAAAACACCCTTTATTTGGTAATTCAGTTATAATACGAGGGCGGGTCAATAAGTCCGTGAATTTCTGACCTCTTTACTGAAACAGCAACACTGCTCCTGTCAACAGGCATCTGTCAGTTGACTCCTGTCAAAATTTAAACTTGCTGCGTCAGTTAGTTTGTGTTTGACAGCTATTTTTATCAGACTACTCACTAATTTGAGGAAAAAATGGAAAAAAGTGAATTTCGTGTGCTTATTAAGCATTATTTCTTGCGAAAAAAAACCATTACCGAGACCAAGGCTAAGCTTGATAAATACTATGGGGACTCTGCACCATCGATTTCAATGGTAAAAAAGTGGTTTACTGAATTTCGTTGTGGCCGTACAAGCACTGAAGATGCCGAACCTCCTGGACGCCCAGTTGAGGTCTCTACACCCGAAACAATCGAAAAAATTCACGATATGGTGTTGGCCGACCGAAGATTGAAAGTGCGAGAGATTGTGGAAGCCGTAGGGATCTCGCATGGCTCAGTGGTTTCAATTTTGAATGATCACTTGGGCATGAGAAAGCTTTCCGCAAGATGGGTGCCGCGTTTGCTCACAGTCGACCACAAACGCAATCGTGTAACAACTTCACAGGAAGGTTTGGCGTTGTTTAATCGCAATATGAAGGAGTTTTTGCGCCGTTTTGTAACCGTGGACGAAACATGGATCCATCACAACACACCAGAGAACAAACAACAGTCAAAACAGTGGGTTTCTAAGGGTGAATCGGCGCCAAAGAAGGCCAAGGTGGGTTTGTCAGCCAATAAAGTTATGGCGACTGTTTTTTGGAATGCACGCGGGATAATCCACATTGACTACCTTCAAAAGGGAAGAACAATCAATGGGGAATATTATGCCAACTTATTGGACCGATTCAATGACGATTTGAAAAAAAAACGACCTCATTTGGCCAAGAAAAAAGTTCTTTTCCACCAAGCCAATGCAAGGGTGCACACAATTGCAGTTGCCATGGCAAAAATCCATGAATTGGGCGATGAATTGCTCCCTCATCCACCGTATTCTCCAGATTTGGCTCCGAGCGACTACTTCTTGTTCCCAAACCTGAAGAAATGGCTTGGTGGAAAAAGATTTGACTCCAATGATGAAGTCATCTCGCAAACAAAGGCCTATTTTGAGGACCTCGACAAATCATTTTTTTTGGAAGGGATAAAAAAATTGGAGAAGCGTTGGACAAAGTGTATAGAGCTCAAGGGAGACTACGTTGAAAAATAAAATTATTTTTTTATCAAAAAATCTGTGTTTTAATGTATTTAAATTGTGTTTTAAAAGACACGGACTTATTGACCCGCCCTCGTAAGCTTATACATTTATTTATTCATTTTATCGCTGGAACTATTTTTAAAGTTTCGTACTGCTTTCCTTGGTAAATTTACTGTTTCAATAGTTTCTGAATTTGTAGTAAACTGTTTATTATTATTTTCTGTTAATTCTGGAACTTTATTTTTTATAAAACTAAATCGTCATTGTCTGGAGTTCCTGCTATCCATATCCATAATGTTCCTAACTCGTTTATTCCTCTTTTTTCTCGATAGTCACTTATCTTTAATTGCCTTAATAGTGTTTCTATTAAGCTTATTTCTAAAGCATTATCCATACATGTATGATATCATCTTCAATACCAAAGTTTTTATATTCAGATTTTTAATTTACAATAGAAAACTTTGTGTTTTCTGCATTAATAAGAGTATTCACGCTTCGTTGTATCTGGCCTTTTTTTTTTTTTAAATAACTTAACACTCAAGTGGGTATGAATACACTTATAATGCCTCAGCATGTGTTACGTTTTTTGGAAAATGGGATAGAGAGAGAAAGAAAGATGTTTGGGCTCAGTGGTTACTTCGCTCCATGGGTGGCATCCAACATTTAATGGGGAGTCTAAATTCTTAGTGAAAGTTGGTTTAAAGTTGATTTCTAGTCAACTACTCGTCTTACTTGATTTTTGTTAACTGAAAAAATGGATGATATGACTTTCGGGCGAGGCTGGGATTCGAACACCGAACCTTCCTATTTGGAAGCCAGTCCACCAGTACCACTTGAGCCACAGGCACCCACACGGCCTTGTAAAAGTGTATTTTTTTACATCAAAGTGTGAACGCACTCTGCCGTATGTATAGCTACATTGCGTTTTAAGTCAAATCTGATTTTTGTTTACGTATAAAATAATTGTTATTTTATAAAAAAAAAAAGAGTCAAATGTTAAGAACTATACCAAAAAAATGCGATAAAAGCAAAATTATTGGGTTATTAGTCAAAGATGCAGAAGTGGATTGAAGGTTCGAAAAGAACTAATAAAAAAAGGGTGAAGTAATAAGTAACATATCATTTTTGGCACTTCTTTTCATTTAAAGAGATTATAGGAATTGAGAGAACCAAACGACGACAATCACCTGCCAAAAATATCTTCCTAATTCAATGTTACACTTTTACAATAGGGTTGGAGCATTTCTATGGCGTAAAAGTGTAATAATAGTCGTATGACAGCCAGTGTATTTTGTTATTGTATTGTAAAAAAATGATACACTTTAACCCTTTTACAACGACACAAGACCAGATACAAAAAAGCGTGAACACCCCTAATATTTCATAATATGTTAAATTGGTAACATATGTTATATAGAATAACACCTTGATCAAAAATTTTCCGGAATTTATTCAAAAAATTAAAAATACAAGTTTATTCATCTAAATCTATATTGTCCTCTTCAAAGTAATCCCCATCGACACTTATGCCAGCGGTTGATCCAATCCTCGAAACATTTTTTATATTCGGTTTTTGGTATGTCCATCAGTGCTTCCTGCGATTTTTCCATTTCTTCCTCTCGGCTGCTGAAACGTGTTCCTCGTAGCGGTTTTTTTACTCGATTGAACAGAAAGAAGTCACAGGGAGCCAAATCAGGTGAATTCGGTGGCTTTTGGATGGTATTTGTTGTATCGTTCGTCAAAAAATTACGAATAATGATGGCACTGTTGGACGGTGCGTTATCATGGTGCACAATCCATGAGTTTTCTGCCCATAATTCTCGTCTCTTTCGGTGAATTGCTTCACACAAACGTCTCATAACGCCCAAATACTCGTAATACTCTTTGTTTACTGTCTGGCCTTCTGGCAAAAATTCATGATGCACTACACCGTTGTAATCCATGAAAACCGTGAACATTGCCTTCTTTTTTAACTGAAAACGACATGGTTTTTCGGTCTCGGCTCATTTGGTGAACGCCATTCACTTGCCTGATGTCTGAATTGCGTGTCGTATTCATAAACTTACGTCTCGTCTCCAGTAATGATCCTCTTGATGAATGTGGGATCGGATTCAGCCTCGCAAATCATCTCTTTTGCGACGTCAACACGGTCTCTTTTTGGCTTGAAATTGAGGTCTTTTGGCACCAACTTTGCTGCTACACGACGGAAACCCAAATCATTAACCGAAATGTCTTGGACGGATCCATAGACAATGTTCAAGTCCTCCGCTATCTATCTGATGGTTAATTTGCGGTTATTGACCAACATTTCTTTTACTTCATCGATGGTCTGCCACTGCGTTCATCATCTTCGATTGACTCACGACCACTTTTGAACCGCACGCGCCACTGGTAAACGACCGTTTTCTTTAGAGAATCGTTGCCGAAACACTATCCCAACATTTCCAACATGCGCGCACCATTAAATCCGTTTTTTATGCAAAATTTAATTCGAGTTCATTGTCCATTTCTAAAATTGTAAAAAATCGCCAACACACACAGCGTTAGATGTACTCTTGGCTACGTAACTTTTGAAAATGTCAAGTTATGACGATAAGATTTAGAGGGAATGTCAACAACAGATTTACCAACTTAATAAGAAAAACAGAACTTAAATCGGAACAACGGGAGCGCAATACGGTGGTATATTGTACCAAAGAAATTAAAAAGTATACGTTAAAAATTGATTCCTTTCATGTTTTGTTCGTACAAAATTGTTCAAAAATATACTTACTATTCTTAGACCAATAATTCTGTGAAATTGAATATTCCATAAACAAACATCGTGGATAGAACGCTTAGCTTCAGCAATGATCATTTCGTTGCCACCGCGAAGGAAAATCGTAACGGCCTTTGAATTTAGGCACTCTTCAATGACCAACATCTTGTCCTTGGAAGTACCGAAAGACAATTCTCTGACGAGACCAGCTGAACCAAGCTTCTCTGGTGATAGGTTTTTGAAACGAGGCACAATGCGTCCGGCAGTGGCAATAGCAATCAATTTGATTGCTCAGCTTCTTCGGTATTTATATAATCGACGACAATGTCACTGGTATTGTTGTTTTCACTTTCATTTGATTCATTTAAATTTTGCTCTCCAGAACGAGGACGTCACAAACTTGATAATTTGGGAAACTTTCTTAGCGGTTTTTCATCTTTTTCACGCTTTTCTGCAGCTAATTTTCGTTTAGAAGGCCACTTACATATCTACGTTCCAAACTCATTGTCACTTTGTTGCATTTTGTTGTGAAATTATTCACTAAAGGTCATGCAAACAGTGTAAAGCAGCGCGCGAATATATTTAGCGCATGCGCCAAATACACTTGAAACAGTGAATCTACACAGGCAGTAGACACACTTACACAATCAAACATACATATTTCGGACATTAAGGCAACTATGCGATACAATGTATGCGATCAGTCGTTTACAGTACTACATATTTATGTTAGATTTTGGATTTTTGGATCAAAAATATACATATATTTGTACAAGGGCCCCCGGAAAAAAATTGTTTCCGAGCCCCGTAAAACCTTAAGTCGGCATTGACTTATTGAAGATTGAAGAATCATCTGTTAAATTGTTAAGGTATTGTTTTGAGAGAGCGTCTGCAACTACGTTTTTTGTGCCTGCTTTATAAATTATTTTTTAATTCTTCCATGAATGCGTATTATTTTTACACTGGGGTTTCTACTCGACTGCTGATCTGTATAGATCTCTAAATCTGAAACCTTATAAAGATAGTTTCTCAAGGTCTTCAAGGGCGAAACGAAAGCGTAAAGCTCTTTTTCTAGTTGCATAATTTTGCTCTGTGGAATTTAATGTTTTCGATATGAAAATAATAGTTTTACCTTCTCGGGTCAAGATATCGCCAATAGCGTTGTTAGAGCTACCTATAGTTAAAACAAATTTTTTATTAAAATTTGGTTCTACCAATTTAAATTAAGAAATCTTTTAATTTTTGGTAAGCTAAAATGACTTCTTCATACTCATATAATTTTACTTCCGTTTTCTTTGATACATATTGCGAAATTTGCCCGTTTTCACCAGCCAAACGGTGGTGACCCCGTGCAACAGGAAGACCCTACTCGCGATTTGGGTTTAAACCACAGCTACCATGACGCTCCCACAAAGGGGCCTACCTCAACAAATCAGGCCCGGACCGAAATCCGGGGGGCTCCTGACTCCCATGGTACCGTTATTTAAGTCCTGGTAGGGACTACCGGTGGTCTTGCCACCAACAAGACCTATGACCGGCAACTTGTAACTGGTCACATCGTAGCAACCTTCGGTGGCGTCATCTGAAGATGTTTACGATAAGAGCAGTAATATGCTCTGCCCTGTAAAGCTACAGATGTCTGTTGTGTTTTACGTAGGTACCTGCCGTGAAGGCTTAAGCCTACGGTACGTCTTCGCACAAGATATCACAACAAAGCGTTGATAAACGCCCTTCGGGTAGTACAAGTACTACCAGCAGTACCGTATGCGAAGTCGTGTGTAAGGCACGAATTTCCCCTTTGGTGAAGGGTCGAGGCCTATCTAATACCTCAGCCATTCTGTGGGTCATTGCACGCGGTTGCAATGCAACTCCACATCGAGCAGACCAATTGGTTCCATAGCAATCCCATGGTTTAGCACAGGTTGTAGTACACTACACATATGCTAAGCCATGAGAAGTCCAAGCACCATTAGTTCTATTCTCCCCGCGATTTTGGGTACAAACCTACAGCCACCGCGATACTCCCACAAGGGGGCCAATTCATACGAGTAGATCAGGCCGGAACCATAGTTCCGCGGGCTTCTGACCTCCCGTGGTATCAGAATATAGCTTCCGGTCGAGCTTCGCAACCTTGCGGTCACTTCCAGTTGGGCAACTCACTGCCCAGGACTGGCGGCCTTTCAACACATTTAAAAAAAAAATTTCTATATGCCACCCGCTAGCTGCCTACTGCGTCTTCTATTAGATACTTCTTTTGCAAAACTACGGACGCTTTCGGACCGTACGGTATCAGTGATAATTCCACTGACATCGTAGGCCTCACCATTAAAGATGATGCCCATAGCCTGCAAGTCCCTAATGTCAGCGTAATTGGGACACTCACATAGGATATGAAACCAGTCCTCATAGGTGGCTCCACATGAGCAGCTCGCAACCCCTCCATTTTCGCTAGCATCCCACCTGTAAAGCTACATTAGTCTCTGGTTTTTAACGTAAACCACCGTTCATGTAGACTTATGTTTACGGGATGCCCATACATCCATGGGAGCAAGGATACGCCTTGCCATCGCTCTCCGTCAATCCTTTGATACCAAATTCGGAACTGTGTTGGAGGCACAAATTCCACCCTTGGTATGAGTCGAGGCCGACCTAAAACCTCTTGCTGTTCTTAGGGTCACAGCACCCAGTACTTATTTGCATCTCTACAATGGGTTAGACCCTTTCCCGCGACAACGTCATTGATGGGCGAAGCCTTGCTAATTGGGCGGGGGCCCTGTAAAGCTACAGGGCGTGACGTGGCTCAAGTGGTAGTGTATTGGCTTCCCAATCGGACGGTTGGGGATTCAATACCAGCCGTGCTTGAAAGACTTTTTTTCAGGTACTTAACTAAAATCTTGTAAGATGAATGGTTGGCCTCCTCTTATTCTTGTTGTATGTTAACGAGCTCCCCGATTGGTTAAGTATTGTACGGTCCATATGTATGCAGATGATGCCCAAATCTTTTTGAGCACATCCCTTTCGCGTATTGAAAATGCCATAAATGACTTGAATGCGGACTTAAACTGTATTCTGCTGTAAAGTGCAAATTATCTCTTAATCCGGGGAAATAAAAAACATTATGTATAATTAGGAGGAAGCTTGGACACTTCATGTTTTCCACCCTTAATATTGGGGCAGTCGACGATAGAATACATCCATACGGCTAGAAATCTGGGATTAGTTTTTAATGAGACACTTACTTGGACCAACCATGTATAAATAACGATTGGAAAGGTGCAAAGCAGGGCTTTGTTGGATTCTGGATCTCAAATGAGTTCCATCAAAGAGAAATTAGCAAATCAGCTGCAACTGACTTCAAAGAATGAATCTGGAATGGGAAATACCCCAACACAAATCAGTAAGAAAGTAAATATTTGTCTTCAATCTCGCGTAACGGGTTACATCACAAATTTACAAGTTTATGCCCTAAAAACGAAAACTTCCCGGCCGTTACCAAAGAATATTAAATTGGCAGACCAAACTTTTTACCAACCTCAAGATGTCGATATTCTCATCGGCGGAGCAGAACTTTATCCAGAGCTCCTGGTGGTAGGTCAAATTAAGGTCAATAGCGGGGGACCGATATTACAGAATACATTACTTGGATGGAAAGACGTCGTTTGAAGTACCCTCAACACTATTTTGTGGTATCGGCGTAGATACCTCCAGCCTGGACCATCTTGTTGAACGATTTTGGAGCTTAGAGGAAGCCCCATCTGCTTCAGCAACCAACAAGAGACAATTGAATAAGAATGAAAGGCATTGTGAGGAGACCTTTACTGCATCTACAACAAGAACAGATTCAGGTCGTTATATCGTAACGCTGCCTTTTAAAAATAGTCCATCTAGCCTTCGAGAATCAAGAGAAATAGCTACTCGAAGATTCATGAGCTTGGAGAAAAGGATCCAACAATTGCCGGTGATTCGTCAACAGTACATTGAATTCATGAAAGAATACACGGATTTACGTCACATGGAAGAGATGAGTTACAAGTCAACATCAATTCAGGCCCCACATTTCTTTTTACCACATCATTGTTTTCTTTGCCCAGAAAACAGCTCAACTAAGTCACGAGTGGTGATTTTTAGTTTTCGTGCCCCATCTTCATTAGTATCTTTTTTCGGTACTACCCATATGTCATTCAACATGTTATTATGTAACTCCTTTCTATAGGAGGATAAGGATATTGGTTACTCCAAATAGGAGTTTCAAGAGTTGTTCGAATTTCAGCCTTTACATCTGTATTGAATGATGCACTTGTATTTATGTTTGAATGCACTGATTCTATTTTGTCCAGAATTTAATTTCTAAACGCTTCAATTTTATGTTCACTATTGCCGCTATCTTTGTCGGCTCTTATCTTGAAATTTTTGAATTTCATAGTGTTAAATTATATTCAATTTATACCTACATACTAGATGGAGTGAAAAGTAGCCTCCTTGGGAATGGAAAAATTTTTTATTTTATTCAATATAGTCCCCTTTTAGTGTGATACACTTATTCCAGCGATTTTCCAACTTCTTGATCCCGTCCGAAAAGCAATTTTCCGGAAGGTCTGTAAAATACTCCTCCGTGGCGTGGATGATTTCCTCGCGTGAGCTGAATTTTTTATTGATGAGCCATCTTTTGAGGTTTGTGAAGAGATAATAGTCCGAGGGATCCAAATCCAGTTATCAATCCGCATTGTCCTCTGTAACCGCATCGGAGGGCCTGCCGCTGAGGACTTGATCAGTAGTGGAGTTGCGGCCACCACGAAACTCTCGAAACCAATATTTGATGGTGTAATCTGATGGAGCATTAGCCCCATAATATTTATCCAACTTTTCTTTTGTTTACTTCGCCGTTTTGCTTCTCAAAAAATAATGTTTTATGAGAGAACGAAAATCGTTCTCCAAACACGTCAACAACAATCAGCTGTCAAAACAAAACTAAAGACAGTATCGCACTGAAATTTGGCATGTCTGCCTAAATATGAACGGGCTTCAAGGCACGATAACCTTTTTTGCAGTTGCATTCTGCCGGTCAAGGAGGTTACTTATATATGTACGTATTATAGTTTTTCTGTTGATTCTCACTTTTAATTGATTTCTCAGAATTTTCCTTTGAAATATATTGTGGAGCGTTCAGCCCTGTTATAAATAGTCTCAAT
This sequence comes from Volucella zonaria, assembly GCA_963966105.1. Classification (NCBI taxonomy): domain Eukaryota; kingdom Metazoa; phylum Arthropoda; class Insecta; order Diptera; family Syrphidae; genus Volucella; species Volucella zonaria. The sequence goes on along the minus strand of OZ014530.1, from coordinate 85,543,603 downwards.
GTATTTCTGCCATTTGCATTGTCGGACTCCCTGGTTAATGTACTGCCTGTATGGTTTAATTAATTAAAAAATTCAATTTCTTATTGATGGAGATGAATTTCCTTAGTGAAGAATACTTAATTCCTGTTCGATTGTATGAGCAGTACGCTTAATCGAAATCCAGCCTGCTTATAATTGCATCGAAATTTACGACAGTATCATGATTCGTCAAGACATCATTGGCATTATAGATTATCTTTTTTCTTAAGATTGTTAATGCATCGAAATACCTGCGACTACCCTTGGTGTACAAGGTACAATATACAGTCAACAGCATCGCGCCAATTAACGTAGATACTTGTGTTTCTGCTGAAATCTGACTCGTTCCACGTAATGCTTTCGTCTATGGTTTGTGGCTCATATTCGGCCACATTGTTCGACCCTGTAATAACTTTTAACTGAGTTCTTACATTTTCAATTACAGCTTTTAGCGATCATTTGTAATGATCAGTCTAGTGATCATATCTTGGTTTGTTAATGAAATTGTGAAAAAATTGTGAAAAACTGTCTTTTAACTTTACAGTATTTCAAAATTATTGATAATATGTAATTTCTTGAAAAAAAATTCAATGATAAACGTAAAAGAATTAGGAATGCAATTATATTTCTTACTAGGCAGTTTTCTTTTGCTGAAGATCATTTCAAGTTGAATGATGTTGAATTACGAGTACCTTTTCAGTTGTTTATTTTGTTCTTTCTTTTTTTGTACTCTTTCTTTTATCTTATTGTATTTGTTGCTTTATTTGCTCTATTTGCTTTGATTATTTTTGTCACTACCACCTTTTATTATGATTTGGTTACGAACACCTTTCTTTTTATCACTGACATCTTGTGTTTTGATTATTTCTTTTTGTCACTGAGGCCTTTCTTTTTTAATTATATTGTTATTGTATTTTGTCATATGTGCTTATACACATACGGGTATTTCCTTTTTTCTTCTTTCTCCTTTAGTGGGGTACTCGTTTGCAATTTTAACGAGTATTTTACTTTTTTACCGTAGCACTAAAATTTGTTTTAAACCTTTTTCTCCTTTTTTTTCGTCTATACGTTTTTTATCGGCTATAATCTTACTTTTACTATTAGTTAGTAAATGTTCTTGACCTTTCACAATTTGCCTTTTCACTTTGGCACTTTTTTTCGAACTGGGTCAATGTTCTAGCACAATGCTTTTTTCGTTGCCACATTTTTCACTGTTTGGTCGATGACCCCTGCGCGAATCATTATTCACTAAGACTAACCGGTAACTGTTTTTTTTAATGTTCTATTGCGTTGGGAGGAAATTATTATTTTCTCTTGTGTTTAGGTTTTTTTTTAAAAAAAGATGTATCTTTTAAATAATACTAAACTACAAGGATACTTAATTACTACAATAATATAATGAAGTCGGCCGAATCGGTGTTGAGATGACATAATCTGAATCGTGGTAATTCATGACGACGTCACCAATTGATCATCTAGATCAGCGATTCCCAAACTTTTCCTTTATCGTATCATTAATATACCCTTTTATACATCCGCGTACCATTAATGGACAGTGGCAAGAAAGCCGCCCTAAAACAACGAAATTTTGACAAAGCAAAAAATTCCTCCAAGAGCAAAAACTAGAAAAAAGGGCAAGAGTACGATAACTTAGGCGCCAAAAATTGATAACGGTGTTTTGTAGAACAGTTCAATACAAGCATTTCTTACTGTGCGAGAGGGGGGTCTATCTCGCCCCGTTTAGGAGGTAGCGGCAATTAAAAACAAAAATTACTTAAAATGAAAAAAAAATTAAAAAGCAAGGGCAACACCTAAAATGAAGTACTATACCGGTTTTGAAAGCCAGAAACCTATTCTTCAATCCTAAATTTAAAATAAATCATTTATGTCAAAAGTTTTTGGAAAATTCGCATGCAAACTCAAAATTTTAACAAAGACATTTAAAAAAAAGTTTAGACCAATTTTTTTCAAAATTGTGAAATGAAGTGCTAAATTGGCTTTCTGTGGTCAATGCTTATATCAATTCTGAATCAAATACAAAAAAACCAAATGATTTTATGTCTTCTAGTTTTTGAAAAAATTGAAAATTACTACATATTTTTGTTTTGCTTTTTTGGCATTTACGTGGTCTTCCTTTGAGGTAAGTAAATGAATAATAGATTAAACGTCTGGCAGGCACCTATATCAAGATTTTTCTTAATTAACAGTACCCGGGTGGTCCGGCTCGCGGGATTAAGGGATTTAAACTCTCTTTTCGCATGCGGAAAGTTTTGCTGATTCGCATTATAGAAAATTCACATGTTCGAATTTTGCAGCGAATTATTTGCTTTGCGTAATATGTATGTATGTTTGTACTTATGTAATGATGCAAAAATATAACCGAAAAAATGTTTGACTTTTTTCCGTGGTTTTTTTTTCATACACATGTGGTAAAGCGTGTCTAAACTTTTTTTTTTAAGTTTTTTATCAAAATTTTGAGTTTACATGCGAATTTTTCAAAAACATAAATGATTTAATTTAAATTTAGAATTAAAGAACAGGTTTCTGGCTTTCAAAAGCGGTATAGTACTTCATATTAATTCTTGCCGTTGTTTTTTAATATTTTTTTTCATTTTTTGTAATTTTTTTTTTTAATTGCCCCTACCTCTTAAACGGGGCGCGATAGACCCCCCTCTCCTGTAGTAAAAAAATGCTTGTATTGAACTGTTCTACAAAAAACAGTTATCAATTTTTGGCGCCTAAGTTATCATACCATCCCCAAAAAAAGTTACCCAGATGGAAAGTAATTTCCTAAAGACGAAAAATTCGGCTGAGCAAAAAGAAGACCTTGATCAATTTGCCGCCCTGGGTCATGGCCCATGTTGCTCCATCTGTAAATCCAGGTCTGTTGATCACTATTAATCAATAATTTTAAGTAATAAGCAAAATTTTATTACCATTATTTTTATTCACATGTATTCAAAAGAAATATAAAGAAAATATAATATAGTTATAGTACATAGTAATTAATGTGAAGGATGAAGTTGTTTTTTGCACATTAAATATGTAATATTAGGTTCCATTTCAGTTAATTTTAACCGTAAACTTGATTCAAGGTTTAAACGTGTTCTATATTTATTTTTGATACTCAACGTAGCCGAAAATCCGACTTCACATAAATATGACGAAACAAATGGGATTAAAAATTTTAAAGCCTTATTAGAAATTTCTTCGTATTCAGATCGTCGTTGAAACTAAAAATCAGTTAAATTTTGTTGTTTAAATTGATGTTTTAAGCCACCGTTACAAGATATTTCCGCTAACTGATCTCTTTCCACCACTGAAAATCCATCCAAAATTTTATCAGTAAGAGATAATGGATTACGAATCCAATTTTCTTTTTCCAAATTTTCTGGAAAATATGAAGGAAAACTGTTTACCAGTGCATTACAGTGTCCTTCAATGTCTTTTATCGGTTCTTTTTGTAATGTTAATTCATTTTCCGTTAGACATTCATCCGAAGTTTTTGTTTTTATGTTATTGATAATGAATCGTAGTTTAAGAACAATTGCATCAATTTTATCACTTACAATAAATGCATTAATATTTTTACCTTGTAGGCATACTACTACATATAACTTATAAGTTTAAGGACACCAGGAGACTTTTTAAAAAAGCAATTTTATTTCCTTGCCCATTTGGCGGATACTTATCAACTGAACTCACAATTTTTCCTCACTCTTAAAATTACTTATTCTCTTACAAATTTAACTGTCGCATTTGCATGATTCCCACGAGCATATTGAACCTGCAGGAAATGCATCAAATATGATCCGCAAGAATTTATTCATGGAATCAGATTCTTACAAGGTAATGGGCTTCATGTGACGCGCGCATGTTGCTTTACTTATTTGACTCTAAGTTTTAAGAATTTATTGTAGAGAGGCTCGGGTAAAGAACATGCGCCGCTACCGGATACGTAACCTCTCCCTCCTTTAAATTAAAATTCTCCTGAATTTTACAGGGCACTGGAGTTTCTAGACTCAAGGTTTTTATTGATACGAGTATCTTGAGTTTTTTGCTTTTACGCTTCAATTTCAGAGTTACTGATATAACAATGATTAAAATAAAAATGACAGTTGAACTTGTAACGTAGTTAACATTTTTATGAAATTTTAGCAAATTGATGTGTTTCATATTTGCAATATTGTTAAGTATGATATCTTCAAAATTTGGTTTTTTGGTAAAGTTATAATTAATTTCATCCAAGTAATAGAATCTTTCTTTATATTTTATATTAGAATTACTGATTGTTGTATTCATTCTTTTAATTGAACAATTATTAACAACTATTAAGTAATTACCATTTAACTTAATTTTCCTATCATCGCATTTATTTATTATCTCTTGATCTTGCAAATTTTTACAGATTACAGTGCTATCATCTAGTTTTTTTATTTCAATTAATTTATTTATCTTAGTTTTACAATTTTGGCTTATAATACAGCTTTTAAGAGGCTTAAGATCTTTCACATTTTGAACATTATCTGAGAATTCATATTTCGTATTGTTTAGTTCTTAGAAGTATTGATCGTCTTCTTCAATTTCTGTATTCTTTATTGTGGGTATTGCTGAGATTAATTTTAATTCAACTAACTGGTATCTGTCTGGGATTTTTATTGCTAATATTAATGTATATATACAGTATTTAAGTAGCTCTACTTTTACGTTTTTTAGTTTATAAAAGTCAAGTCTTGTTTCATTTATTTCTTCTGTCGTTAAAAGACTAGGATGTATTAAACCGTGTTTGACTAATGCTATATTATCAATTCTTTGATTTAAATGCTCTTCTAACATTCTCAATTTTACTAGCTGATCTAATTTTAGCTGTTGTAGGACGAATCTTCGTTCATTTTGCGTTAATTCTACATATGATTTACTTAATTCTATTCTATCTAATTCTATCGCGTATTTAAGATTGATTAAGATGACTTACTATATTCTCTTGATTGTTTTCTAATATATTTAGATGGTCTGCTATCTCCTGTCTGTCGTTATCGTCCATTGTCCCGAACAACCATTTTTGTCCTGTCCCTATAATGTTGATTAGTCCTCTTTTTTGTCTTTTCCCTGGTTCTATGGCTGTTACTTTAGCAAAAGTTCTCTCTATTTCGCGTCTTATACCTGGATCATTATTTATTTTGAGTTTCTTTGAATTTTCTGCGAACAAGTTAATGGTCTGCCTTATTTCTTTTGTATTAATAATATGTAATATAGTCTTCATGGCTTGAATTATTTCAGTTTGTCCCATGTTAATTATGGTATAGCCGTTACTTGTTGTCAATTGGTCAATTGTCGCTGTGGTTTGTGTTGTTAGTATTGTTAGTATCGTTAGTGTTAGATAAACTGAGACGGTCGTCTGCAAATAAACGTGGTCATTTAGTATTCATTGGGTGTTCTCTATCTCTTTTCTTAATTCTGTATCTAGGTTCATTTTTATAGTAGTTCCTTTTGTAGCTTTTGACTGGTATAATTTCTCTTAATTCTTTATATTCTTCCCTGTTCTGATTTAGTTTCTCAGTTCTTTTTTCTTTTCTTAACTTTACTTGTCTTACTAAAGTAGCTATATCTGCATACATCGCTTCCTCTGGGGACATTTTTAATGTGGAATGATACCTATTATTATAAGTACTAACTGCTCTATGAATTTTTTGATTAAGAGATAAATCTAAAGTTTTCATAGTAACTAACTTTTCTTGCGAGGTAGAGTGAAATCTTTCTAACTATATCGCTGTCCCCTGTGTGCGTATTGGGCTTAGTAAAATGTAGTTCAACTTCTGGTTCGTTTAAGAATTCCTTGAAATTTTCTGCTTTAAACTTATTGCCGGTTATTATTTTGATTGGTTTGCCGAATTTAGAGAAATGCTCTTCTAATACTTCTATTTTTTTCGTCCAGTTTTTATTGGGTAAGTAATACGCATATACCTTCTTAGTGAGTTTGTCTATTAATGTAAGAAATGGGTGCTTCATAAAATAAAATATGTCCATATGAAGTGTTTCGTTGGGTCTATTGGGTGTCTCGGTTAGTTCATACTTAAGTTTTATCGGTTTTCGGTCATACTTTGCTTCTAAGCATAATTTACAATTATTAATAATTTTTGTAATTTCCTTGACTAATTTTGGGTAATAAATTTTGTTTTTGAGGCTATGATACGTTTCTACTATTCCACTATGTATACTTTCTTTTATGTGGTACAATGCGATTTGTTTATGGACTTCATATGTATAAAGTTTTTAATTCTCTTGCTCTTAGAGTAGCTTTAATGAATCTTATTTCTTTATCGTGGTGAAACAATTCTATCAACAGCTGTTGAATTTTATTAGATTCATGATATGATAGTTCGGTGTAGATTTCGGTCAAACCGGGCTTTATGTATCTTCTTAGTAAATCAATCCAGTATTCTCTATTTCTAGTTATATCAACAAATATTACTGTTCTATTGTGTAAAATTTCTATTTCTTTTTCAGCGTCATTGGATAGTATTAATTGGGTCTTGTATTTATTTACTATTGTCTCTTTAATTGGTATGTGATGTAATTGTTGTTCTGCCTGTGAGTGTACTGTTGCATTGTCGGATAGCTGGTCTATTGATTGATTATCTAGTGTTTCCTTTTTCTCGTTGCTATCAGGAAACCAACTTAAAAAGTCTGCAATTTTGTTTTCTTTTCCTTTTACGTATTCTATGTCGTATTGGTGTTCTTGCAGTTTAAGAATCCAACGTTGGTTCCTTTGACTGAACTCTTTTCCCGTAAACTTTTTATTGAGATATTTGATAGGTAGGTGGTTTGTGACTATCTTGAATCTTTTTCCCCATAACTACGGTCTAAAACAAATTACTGACCATATAATTCCCAAAAACTCTTGATCTGTCACTGAGTAATTCTTGTCATGGTCATTCAGTGATCTTGAGGCATAACATATGGATTGACCATCTTGTGTTAGTACAGCTCCTATTGCGTATTTGCTTGCATCAGTAAATAGCGTGAACGTTTTGTTGATGGATGTTTGATAATGTTTAGTTTTAAAGCTTCAAATGCATGAATATATTCTGGATCGTTAATATTGATTTTTTTTTCTTTTTTTCAAGTGTTTTATCATTGGGTTGGCAATCTTTGTATAATCCTTTACAAATTTCCTGTAATACCAGGTTACTCCCAGAAATGCTCTTAGTTGTCTTTCTGTTTTAGGTAACGCAAAGTCCTGGATAGACTTTATTTTGTTCGGATTCAGTTTCATACCATCAGATGTTAAAACATGGCCTAAGAATTCAGTATCTTTTTTCAGGAATGAGCATTTAGAGAATTGTAATTTAAGATTATGTTCTGAAAGTTTTTTGGAAATTAATTTTAAAGAGTTTATCTGTTCACTTAAGCTCGTGGAGAAGACAAGTATGTCGTCTAAGTACACGACACAAATTTTATTTATGTATTCCCTAAGTATCTCGTTAATCAACGTTTGGAAGGTTGCCGGCGCATTCTTTAAGCCGAAGGGCATACTTACAAATTCGTACAGCCCGTCGGATGTAACGAACGCGGTTTTATGAACGTCTCTCGGGTTCATCTTTATTTGGTGATACCCTTTTGCCAGTTTATCTAGGATGCTATCAATATTGAGTAACGGGTATTTATCGTCAATTGTTATATCATCCAGTTTTCTGTAATCTACACAGATTCTGAATTTTTGGCGACCCGATTTGTCTGGTTTTTTTGCAACTACTACTATTGGAGATGCATACCTGCTGTTAGACTTTCTAATTATACCCTGCATTTCCATTTCTTCTATTTGCTTTTTTACTTCCTCTTCATGCCTGGGTGGTAATCTATATAACTTAGCTTTAATTTGCTGTTCAGTTGTGGTTCTAATCTCATGTGTTATAGATTCAGTATTGGTTAATTGGTCACCTTCTTTAAAAATTAAACTTTGAAATTAGTTTAATAAGTTTTGTATTGCTTTTTCCTCTTCATTATTCAAATACTATAGCTTAAATCTAGCTCTCCTTAATCACAGGTGAGCTCAAGACAACAATCGACGTCTGTTTTGGTATTGGAAGAATAAATGGGTGTTTTGGCACCGCTATTTAGTAAGAGACATTTATTATCAAAATCAATAGTTTTGACAATTTTATTCAGTATGTCCATGCCGATGAGGACATCATAGGGTTTATCTTCTAAATCTCGTATGTACCATTTAACGGCCCCTCCTGCGTCATATTTGAACTCTTTTGGGATGTCATTATTCTGCTTACTTTTTCTGTAGTTACATTGGTTATTGTTTGAAGTCGTAGTGTAGCTTGCTCTATAATTCTATACTTTCTACAATCTATTTTGCTTGAATTCATAATACTCATTGTAGATTCAGTATCAATTAATGCTTTACATTTTTGTTCATCAATAGTCAGATCTAAAAGAATTTTTTCTCCTAGGTCTAATTTATAAAAAAAAACTCGGGTTCGATGTTATGTATCTCTTCTGCATTGGTAGTGCGTTCGGTGTTCTGATTAGAGATTTGCCCGATGGACATAGGAGTCGGGGATTGATTTGCGTTTCTCAACTGTCCTGAAGGGTTCAAAGTTTGATTGCCTACGTTTCGATTATCCCTACTGTTGTTGTTGTTGTGATGATTTTCGCTACTGTTCTGTCTATGTTGTCCCGATTGTCCTATTGTGTCTGTTTATCTGAGCTGAATTGGTCTATTTTGTTAGGTGTGAGTTTGTGAATTTTGTCGTCTGTTAATATGTCCATGGTTTGTCTGTATGTTCTGATGAGTGTTTGAGTTAATGTGTGGTTTATTTGTCCTAAACTCCCTTTCTATATTACCTTCATCATATCCTATATAGCTGTAGAGTACGTCTTTAATTCTATGGTGGTCATAGATATCTTTTATATCCCTAGACAAATTCCCTATTGCTAACTGTTTTATTCTATTCACTATTAATACATATTTTATTGATTATTCTCGTATATAGCAAATGAATTCACATTTTGTATTATTTCTTCTAACTTAATATTAAGATCTGTTATGGAACTTACTTTTAGGTATGTTATTTTTCTTGCGATGTCTTTATACTCGTAGCTGACTGACGGTCTGAAATGCTGCTTAAGTAGATCCCTGGCTTGATCCCAAGTTATTGGTCTATTGTGGAGAGATAATTCTTTCGCACGTCCTGTTATTTTTGTATTATAAATCGCCTGCCAAAGTTCAGATTTTTCCACTTCGTTCACTGCTCCGATGTGGTTACCAACTACAATACATTTAAAAATTGTGTTAATGTTGCACTGTCACCATCAAATTCACGAATATATGAAATTTCTTTGAGTATTCGAACTGTGCGACTCTGTTCTTGAACTGGATTTCGCGCTACTAAGCCTTCAATAGCCTGTTTTAAACGGTCGAGATTTTGTTGCTTCTTATTGAATCGAAAGAAAAAAAAATTCACTTTTCGATTTTAAGAAGTGCTCGTTATCGAAAACTTTACTTTTCGATTTTCAGTTTTCCGACTGCGCTACTTATAAGTTTAAAGACACCGGTAGACTTTTTGAAAAGCAATTTTATTACTTGCCCATTTGGCGGTTACTTATCAACTAAACTCACAATTTTTCTTCACTCTTAAAATTACTTATTCTCTTACAAATTTAACTGTCACATTTGCATGATTCCCACGAGCATATTGTATTGTACCTGCAGGAAATGCATCAAATATGATCCGCAAGACGCGTGACGCGCGCATGTTGCTTTACTTATTTGACTCTGAGTTTTAAGAATTTATTGTAGAGAGGCTCGGGTAACGAACATGTGCCGCTACCGGATACGTAACCTATATTCAAGTCATTTAATTTTCCAAAAATATCTGCTAAATATGCCAATCGTGCTAACCAAAGCTCATCAGTAAAACGGTCCGCAAGGTGAAATTCCTGCTCTGTTAAAAACAATGGAACTTCTGAACGCAATTCAAATAAACGAGTCATGGAGAAGAAGTTTGTTATGTTCACTAACCATCTCATTGCGTAAAATTGAAAATAATCGTGAGTTCAAAGCCCTGAATTTTATAAAATTGACCACTTTTACAGATTGTTCTAACACATTTTTAAGTTTTTTTGGCATTGCTTTGGAAGCTGATGCCTCACAATGAATACAACAATGTGTAAACTTTGCACCCGGTGAAACAGCTTTTACTTTCGCAACAACTCCTCCACGTGCACCAGTCATTGCTCGAGCACCATCAGAACGTAATTCGACACAATCAATATTGTTTTTTTGAGAAGAACTCATCAAGTTTTTTGAATATTTCATCTGCAGTTGTGTTATTTGGAAGTGGTTGACAGAACAAAAACTCCTCATCAATAAATTGATCCTATTCATATCGAACATATGTCAGTAATTGTACAAAATCAGTCAAATCTGTGCTGTCATCTAACTCAATGGCAAAAAAATTTGCTGTTTTTAATATATTCAATTAGTTTTTCTTTTACATTTGTTGACATTTCATGAATTCTTCGTGATACAGTTTTATTTGACACAGATACAGTATTTAATTTTTCAGCTGCTGCTGAACTGAGTAAAACTTTTACGATATCCTTGGCTGCAGGAAGTAATAATGTTTCACCAATTGTATATGGTTTTCCTGTCTTAACGATTGGAAGACTAACCAAATATGATGCTTCTGTTGCTTGGGCATTTGTTGTTGTAAAACACATGTGATTTTTTTTGTCAGAATTTAATTCAATTTTCTTTTTCTTAAAAAAATCAGGTGGATTGGTTCACTTTCCAAAAAAATTCGAATTCCAGATATTCTTCACAGTAACATATTTTCGCTTCACAGCTTTCGACTTTGGTGTTTTTTGTTGAATTCTTCTCAGAGTCGGTAGCAAACTCATCTTCAGTATTCACTTGAACTTCTGTTTCTGTAACACTATCAGGATCAAGAACATTTTTCTGCAAATATGGTATCCCGTTCTAAACCATTGATCCATTATGCTTTACCTTTATGTGAATTTTTAATTTAAAGTAAAACCACTCTTATCATCAATATTACTAACTACTTTCCAAAAGAATTTTGTTAATCTGGAAAAATTAAGCAATATCTATAAAACAAAATGCAATAATGTCTCACTAATCCGAATCACCTTTAATCCGAATATCGCCCTAATCCGAACGTCTATTTTTTCTCATTATTTGTGTATGATGTAGTCCGAATTCCAACTAAAAACCATACGAACGCACTGATTTTCACAGTAATGTTAGTTTTTACCGTAATTTTGTTCAGCCGTTACTAGTTTTACGCATTCTGAGCTTGTATTCTGGCGACCACAATTCTGAATGCATAGGTTAACACCACCTAAATAAACAATAATTGTCCACGGTCGGCAAACCAAACACCGATATCCTTCCGTCAGAGCAGTAATCATCACCATCTGTAAAATAAAAAATACATCGTCTACGGAAGTGGACCGCAATAAACAAAGAACCGTCGTCATCTTCAACGCCGCTTATTACACAGTGTAGGTAGGTTACTTGTAAACCAGGGATAATTGAAAAAGGCATTCTTAAGTTGTACGTCGTTGAAATATTGAAATTATTATTCGAAAATAAAGTTTAAAATAAAAACCCTGTCCACTTTATTAACTAAGATTATTTTGATTTATAAGATTTATTGTTGCTTCCCTGCATGCATTGAGCTTTGATTCTTTCCGGCTAAACACGTGCTAAATAGATGTGAGATGATTGAGAAACTCGAAAAAGGTGTTTGAGGGAAAAAACTAGCTCGAGACTATGATGTTGGCGCTTCCACAATATCAGATATTAAACGCAATAAGGAAAACATTTTGAGGTAAGGTACACATGCGTTAATTAGAAACTGAGCATATTGTACCTAATTTTATTTCTGTTTTTTATAGATTTGTTTCATCAAATGGTGGAAAAATTTTAAAAATAAAAACAACAAAATCTGCGGAATACCCAGAAATGGGGAAGAGGTTACACGAATGGTTTCTTAAACAAAGAGAAAAAAATGCTATTGTCTCTGAAGACTTGTTGAAAATGAAGTCCAAAATTATTTTCAAAGACGTTTATGGTGCAGAACGGTCTTTCAATGCAAACCGAGGATGGATTGCAAAATTCAGAAAACGTTTTGGAATTCGAAATCTAAAAATGTGAGGAGAAAAACTTTCTGCTAATTTAGAAGCCGCAACCGAATTTCGGAACAAGTTCTCCCAAAAAGTTAGAGAGTTAGACCTTTCACTGTGCCAGATTTACAATGCTGATGAGAGCGGCCTAGATTGGAAACTTTTGCCAGAGAGAACACTTGTAAGCTCCACGGAAAAAAAACTGTTTCTGGACGAAAAACGAGCAAAGAGGGTTTCATTTTCCTGGCCTGCACAAATTCAACAGGGTCGCATCAGCTTAAAATGTTTGTGGTTGGCAAATCAAAGAAGTCACGTTCCTTTGGTACAGCGAATTTGCCTGTAGATTACGACTCTACTGTGAGCGCCTGGATGACATCTACAGTTTTCAAGAAGTGGTTTTTCAACTCATTCGTGCCCCAAGGTAAGAAAGTTTATGCGTTCTAATGGGCTGCCCGAAAAAGCATTGCTGTTATTGGATAATGCGCCATACCACCCACCAGCAAATGATCTTACAACTGAAGACGGCATGATAACAACATTCTTCTTACCACCTAACTGCACGTCACTGATCCAACCCATGGATCAGAATATTATAAGAATTACAAAAAAAGTTTGTTATCGCACGTCATGAGCCAAAATGCTGAAATAGCCAGTGTTTTGAAAAGCATGACGCTAAAGGACGCAGTTTTTTTCTTGGCTAGTGCTTGGGAAGGGCTTTCACAGGAAATGATAAAAAACTGTTGGAACGTTTTGTTATCCTTCACCGAGTCAGATGAATGGGATCTTGAAGACGATATTCCGCTAGCTCGACTAATGAACCAAGCAAATTGTATCCCAATTTCTGACATAGCAAATTTTGCGGAAACTATCGAAGGTATATCAGGAATTCAACTGACTGATAATGAAATTATCGACTGGATGAACGACAACAACATTCAAGAGAGTACACAGCCAGATAGCGAAGAATAAGAACCAATACTTCAGCAACAAGAGAAGGTTAAGCATGAAGATGCAATAACAGCGTTGGCTGTTTCTACAAAATGGGCGTTGGAGAACGAAGCATCTGCTTCTGATATATTAGTCTTACAAAACCTTAAAGAAAAGGCCTTGACTGCAATGCACGGACAAAAGAAAAAACGAATGCTTATTACTGATTTCACGCTTCAAACTGTATGAGTTATATTAACAAAATCGAATATGTTATGAATTTGTTTTAAGTTTTTTTTTAATTTTTATTATTATTGCAATTTTTGGTTTTAAGCAGCAATAAACATGAATTTTTGTCATTAAATAACACCTCTTTTCTTTGCCTTTTCCTGTACTCGTTAGTCCGAATAATTCGATAATCCGAATACCTCCTTGCAGTAATTGATTCGGATTAGCGAGATATTACTGTAATTACAGAATTTTTATGCAATGTCGCTATTGCATATGTATAAAATCAGGCCACATGTTGGTGTTAAAGCGAAGCGAAAAGAAATGCGCTTGAATTTTGCACGGGCGCACATAACATGGAATTCTGATTGGCGCTACGATGTTTTTTCGGATGAAAAGAAGTTTAACTGCCAACGGCCTCGCCACACTGAAAGCATCGGTTTCCACTAATAATAAAAAAAATAAAATATATATATACGAGTATATTTACATACGTGTATATGTATATATGAAGTTCATATGCATTATGTATTGTATATATGTGTGTATGAACGTATTATATGTAAGTAGGTTAAGTAGATTACGATTTATTTTTTAGGTAATCTGTAAGTTTAATTAAAAAAAAAAAAGTCCATATACTAAGTTTTTGATTAAAATTTATTTTTCTTAGTTTTAGGTCTAATGTTAAATATAAAATTAAATATAGACTATAAGATCCGTCGAAAAGTTTAAGAGTTAGGTTTAACTTAGAGTGCCCGCATGGGGCCAGTATGTTAGAATAAGACTATTTGTAAGTTATTTAAGCTAATTTTTAAGCATTTTTTTGTCTAGCATGTAAGAGTAAATTAAGTAATATAAATAAAAATGCATAAAAACTGAAAAAAAACTGCATCGGTTCCCACTAGATCACCGAAATAAAGCAGTGTTGGGAGCGGATCGCCTTCATAGTCGGGTGGGGGGTGTGATGGTGTGGGAAGCCATCTCCTACTATGGTACATACGAGTTACAGTTTTTGACAGCAAATATGAATGCAAACACTTACAAAGAAGTACTTGAAACTGCTTGTTCCCATTTTAAAAATGTATTTGGTAGCTTGTCATGGCATTTTCAACAAGACAATGCTTCGATCCACGTTGCATACAACTCCAAATCTGTCCAACCGTGCGTTGGTACAACAATTGTATGGTGTATTTCCCCTTTAGCCGTGATATGTGAACTAGATACAGAACTATAGTTCACTTGATAACTGAACTAGGTCTTTTAGTTCAGTTCAACTGCGCCGATCTTTGAACGGCTGGTTCAGGAACTACACAACTCTACATGCCATCTTAGATTGACGTTTTTGAATTTTAAAATTCAATCGAATATATGGTATCTTTTCGCTATAACTTCGTAAAGGTTCACTTTACAGTGTTGAAATTTTTAAAATAGGTGCGTATCGAGTTAAGTTACAGATTTCCGTCAAAAAACAGCAATCGAAAATTTTATCGCTTGGCTGATTGTACCACTCGCCTCAGCTTAATATGTGGTACGCGTACCACAGTTTGGCAACCGTTGATCTAGATTGATCGGGAACCATCTGTGGCGATGACATGTTTGAATATGATTGATGTTCGGATGCTCTTGTTTACAATTGATGCTGAATTGTTAAAATCGGTTTTCGATCCTGCTGATGCTCCTCAATACAATCGTGGGTTGATATACATACCTCCCACTCAATGTTGAATATAATTCCTAAAGACTCTGCTTGTCGTAACATTATCTATCTGTTTGGATATTCGTTGCTTTTTATATGGACCACAGATTGTTGAATGTTAAGCTCCGTACTGCTGACTTAGTTTTCGACCCCTTGGAAAAACAAACCATAGTGCACTGTGGTGTCTCAACCAAGACCTTATATCGTTTGTGGTCATAGTCAATATATACGAGTATGTATATGTATTTATTTGCAGTCAAGTTATGCTGACGAGCTGGTCTTATAATATAAACATTACAGTGTGTGTACATATACATAAATATGTAACTCTAAACAATTTTGGCCTTTGAGATCTCATTCTGAGGCGATGTATAATGTTATTACTATTTGTGGTCAAGTAACACAATGGGTAAAATCATTATACATACTCCGAAATTACATTGCACAGAACAGGGCCGTCCACAGTACTCCGAGAGCCGCCATACGAAAATAAAAATTATCCGGGGGCGACACCCAAAATAAAAAAATATTTATTACTGTTTTACAATGTTTTATTGAAATATTAGCCAACATTAACAAAATTATGTATTTCAATGAGAATTTTGTGGTAACTGTGATTCCTCAACTAATGTACTAGATGGAGTGAAAAGTAACCTCCTTGGGAATTAAAAAAAAATTTTTTTTTAAATGTGTTTTTAGATTATTCAATATAGTCCTCTTTTAGTTTGATCTTCTTGATCCCGTCCGAAAAGTAATTGTCCGGAAGGTCTGCAAAATACTCCTCCGTGGCGTCGATGATTTCCTCGCGTGAGGTGAATTTTTTATTGATAAGCCATCTTTTGAAGTTTGGGAAGAGATAATAATCCGAGGGATCCAAATCCAGTTACCAATCGACGCCAAAAGTCCGCCCGATTCCGCATCAGCAAGTCCAAACACTCTTTCGAAGTGCTCTCACGTTCGTGTTTTTGGTCAAAAGTGAGCATTCGCGGCACCCAGCGGCTGGATAACTTTTTCATATGCAGAATATTGCCCAAAATATGGTGTGTGCGTTCAGTACTAATCTTTGTGGTATCTGCTAGCTGGCGCACCTTCACTCTCCGGTCAGCCAATATCATTTCATGTATTTTTTTGACATTGTCCTCTGTAACCGCATCGCAGGGCCTGCCGCTGCGGACTTGATCGGTAGTGGAGTTGCGGCCACCACGAACCTCTCGAAACCAATATTTGACGGTGCATTAGCCCCATAATATTTATCCAACTTTTCTTTTGTTTCCTTCGCCGTTTTGCCTCTCAAAAAATAATGTTTTATCAGAGAACGAAAATCGTTTTTGTCCATACTCAACATGATGCCAAACACGTCAACAACAATCAGCTGTCAAAACAAAACTAAAGACAGTATCGCACTGAAATTTGGCATGTCTGCCTAAATATGAACGCACTTCAAGGCACAATAACCTTTTTTGCAGTAGCAGCGTATTGTGGCGGTCAAGGAGGTCATTTTTCACTCCATCTAGTAGCTATATCAATATCAATGTTTGTAGTAGCCAAACGAAGTAAATTTGATAACGATTTGTCCGTCATGGAACTCCTATATTTGGATTTTATAAATTTCGTTGTTGAAAAGGTACTTTCACAGAGATAAGTACTGCCAAGCATTGACCGCTTTCTAAGATCAAAATCTCGCAATTTAGGATACTTTCCTTCTGGTAATAATTTAAAAAAATCTTCTCCTGTTTCACATTTGTTACTAAACAAGGGATCTTTTTGCAAATCACACGACTCTAACTGCAAATCGGATTTTACGTTTGTAATATTTATAGCTAAAGGTTGACTAAAAGGTAAAATATGTTGTTCAAAATTTCCAAATTCGAAAAATCGTTCTTCGAATTCCTGGATTACATCTTCAATATATTCTACATGAGATGAAAATCATGTTTCCTCAAAATTCTTCATTTCTTCGAAATGCTCCTTACAACTAGAGAAAAAAGTAAAGTCGCTATTGATAAATGTTGATTTGAATAGCTGCAACTTTCTTTTAAAACCTTTGCCATGACTATTTTGACATTTACCCTACAGTTTTAAGTTGAACTCGTTGAAGTGACTAGTCATGTCAGTTAAAAATGCAAGGTCTGTTAAAAATGTGGGTTTCGTCTTTTTTTCTTCGTTTTTAATGCATTTTTATTTAACTAATTAATTTACTCTTACCTGCTAGACAAAAAAAATGCTTAAAAATTAGCTTAAGTAACATAATACTTAAAAATTACGTCTTTCGACGTTTAGGACAGTTCTTATTCTTATTCTTATAGTTACGAAAATACAACTTAAACTAAGAAAACATTTTTAAGCAAAAACTTAGTACTTTTAATTTTAATTTTATTATAAAACTTAAAACAAAAGCCTACTGACTACCTAGAAATAAATCTTAATTTACTTAATCTACATACATCTAATTTATTATATATACATACATAATATATATATACCTAATATATAGATATATGTATGTATATATATACAATATATATTTTTTTTTTCATTTTTAATTTTTATTAATTTTTTTTTTGTTTTTATCATTTTTTTCCCTTAAATCTAACCTACTCCTACTTAAAACTATGTAAGCCGGACATGGCTAAGAAAAAAAATAGACGACCAACTTTGATTCACATGAAGCTACCATGTATTTGAGGAATTCGACGACGACGCATCCGCTCCTTCAAAAAGCCTCCAAAATTCTTGGTGCTGTTGAGCAACATCCCTCATGTTACGACTCCCTACCGCTCTACTGAACCGGAGACGCTCCGCACTGCCATAGTTGAGTCGCCTGTCCGCAGCTGTTCGAGCGACGTGGAAGATTATCGGCACCGCCAATCTGTCCTGGATCAGACCTTTGCTATCTAGATAGAGGAACGCTTCTGGAGGAATAAAGCCGTCAAAGCGAACTCTCTCGTGGTACATATAATTGTGGTAATAAGCCCCAGAGATCAGGTTGTTCGATGAGGTCATTGCTCTTGCAATGTGCCTTCGAGTCAACTTAATGACGAAATTGTCCACTCTTATTAGGTTCGCCCTATTGTACAAGACCTCATTACGATAGAATTTTATGTACTCAGGCAAGCTCTCTAAAATACTAGAATCTTTTCCAATAAACTTACTCTCACGTTGAACCACACAGGACATCCAAATACAAGCATGGGCCGGATAAGGGCCATGTAGCAAATCACCTTCACCCCCACATCGTGTAAGCTGTTATAAAACAGTCTCCGTGTAAGGGCAAAAGCACCTCTGGCTCTGGTGCATCTATATGTTTGTTAAAATACAGATAATGGCTGTCCATGTTGTCCGACGACAGAGAACTTTTGCCAAAGGCCCCAGACAAAGGCGTCCTAAACAGAATGGTTTCCGACTTCTGAAAGTTGATTTTCAACTGCCAGTCGCCGCAATATCGCTTAATTTTGTCGAAGTCACGTTGCAAAAATATATTAATGACCTCAGTCTTTCAACCTGATCTGTACGCGATTAAGTCGTCTGGCATGTTAAAGTGAACCTATGAGATCAGTTGTGTAAATGTTGAATAGGATCGACGAATTTACCGCACCTTTTTGCAGACCGTTTTTAATGTTTAATGTTCCATCGGAAGTCACATCGCCGTTCTTCATAATGAACTGTCTACTGGAGAGCATATCACCACAGCAGTGGTTTACTAATGCCCAACCTGTTCAACTTGAAGAAAAGTCTCCTTACCATGCGATATCGAAAGCTTTTTCAAAATCGATCAGGATGTTCCATTGCATATCGGAAACCAGTTTAGACGCATGAATGATAAGATGCCCAGCCTTGAAACCGAATTGATAATCTGGAATTATATGTTTGCCCTTAACCCATTTAGTCAGGACTCTATTGATCACCTTCTCGAAAACCTTACTGATGTTTGGAAGAAGACGAATCGAGTATGATTTAAAGTATCTTTACCCTTTTTGGAGATGGGATGTACCACCGTATTTTTCCAATGCGCTGGATAATGTGCATTATTCATTGCATTATTAAACAGGGTGGGGTAAATGTCCACCGCTTCTAGTGGGAGATGTCGAAACACAATGTTCGGTATTTCATTGGTTCCCACTGTTTTTTACTCCTAAGTGATTCGAAGATCGTTTGGAGCTCTTCCTTCGAAATGAGCGGTGGTAGTACCATTTCATTGGTGATGACATTATTTGCCATATTCTCGTCACTGAACTGGATGAAACCCGAGCTCCCAAATCGCCAATTCACTATTTCATTTCGAAGGTAGAAATTGTGCACAAGGACTCGACTTTAAAAGTCGTGGTTCGGGCCAATCATGTCATTCGCCTTGTACACTTCCTGGAAAGTCGCTCCAATAGCTTTTACCTTCTCCTGCGGATCCTCGATCACAAAGAAGTTGTCATCATCAACGGCCTCATTTGAATTTATGCCTGCTGCTATAGGTATTTGTTCGTTGTTCGTCGTTCAGGCGATTTTGAGACATGGAAGGTCGTTTTGATTATTTCTCCGAAATATTTTATTTATTTGCGGGAACATATTTGGGTTGCTGGTGTTAACAGCCCGAACTTTATTGTTCCAATACAAACTTACATAATTTCTGTAATTTTCCTGTAGGTTTTTAATCGACGACTTCAATGTCCTGATCTCCGGGTTATAACTGTCTGTACAAGGTTTTTATGTCGGTGTAGTGCGTCAATGGTTGCGTTGCGGAATAAGTCTTCGTTGTCAGTGTGTTGAATTCGTGGTATCGTTTGATAAAAATGTGGGATCCTGCATTTGATACCCAAGTTTTTCTGTATCAGACTTCACTTCGTTTTGAAGAAATATTGGTATTTCTTTCCGAAGAGCAAAAAAAGGTTTTAAGCATTTTCCGGCACTCAACCAACGGATATCTGAATGGGGAGTTAAGTCGCCATATGCAGCATCCATGTAATTTAAGAAATCACGAAATTTACGATGTGTCAGAGATCTATTACCACCCTTTATTTTTATTTATTTATTTATTTATTTATTTATTTATTGCAATGTAAAATTACAAAAAATATATTACATAAAAAAAGGCATTAACAACTAAGCCATCAGCCTACATATGAATATTTTTATAGATGGGGTATACAAATTGTTGTAAGTTGTTTTATGCATTATTTTTTGTTAATTATATTTATATTTTACACAATAAGTTAAATTTTTTCAAAAATTCTATTATTCTAAAACAATTATCAAGGTTGGGGTTCTTGATTATATTTATGTGGTCGATTTTGTGGTCAGCTGGTTGGAAGTTTGGGCAGATGTTCAAGATGTGTTGTATTGTCATTTTTTGTGGATTGCTGCAGAACAAACAGGATTTGTTGGTTAAATTTTTGTCAATAAGGTGAATATACGTGAGGCGGGTGTGACCGAGTCTCAATCTTATAATTGCTGTAGATTCTGGCCTAGTTAGTGTATACGGCAGGTGCACTGGAAGGGTTAATTAAGTTGGAATAGTAGTTGTTTATTTTTTCAAAGTTGCTTAGAGATTTTTCTTTCCGTGAGTTTCTAATTATGTTTAGTAAATCGTACGGATTGGTGACGTCGGAACAGAATATGGGTGACCTGGTGGCTAATTTGGCTGCAACATCTGCTACTTCGTTTCCTCGGATGTTGATATGTCCTGGTAGACAAGTTTAATTTTCGAGTAATATTGGCAAAGTTTGCTACGTATCTTAACAATGGGTAAAAGTCTGCTCCTAAGATTTTGTACGGCGTTAAGAACGGAAAGGCTATCAGAAAAAATGCAGAATTTTCCTCTTCTTTGTACAGCGTATTCGATTGCACCTATAATTGCAGCTGCTTCGGCTGAAAAGATGGTACTGTGGGGATTCATGCATCGCGCTTGTACGGTATTGAAACTTTGGTCGACTATCGCGTAGGCTATACTGTTATTAATTTCTGAACCGTCAGCATGTAGGAAAACGGCCTTGCTTTGTTTTTAAAATTTTGGACGGAATGTTGAGTTCCTTTGTAATTTGAGTAACTTTGTAGATGGTACGTATGTATGTATGTTCCAACTTAGGTTTTGTCTTACGTTTTATCGTTGCAAGAAAGTCTTTTTGTATGGGTGAACCATGTGACATGAGCAGTTTTGGAATGAGTTTAGCAGTAAGAAGGTCTCTGTTCCTCTAGCGGCAAGACTCCAGCTTCGGCAAGTAGATTAGGTATGGGCGTAGTTCGAAAAGCACCAAGAGCGATTCTAATTGAAGCGTTTAGAGGAGTTTTTATTTTGTTTAATTCACTCTTTGCACAGTATCCGAAAATTGGAAGACCGTAGTCGATTTTAGATAGAATTATTGAACGTATCACATTAAGAATTGAATTGGTGTGCACTTTGCTCCTTTTGCTACAAAAGTACTTTACGATGTTAAGACGCGTTATAAGTCCTTTTTTCAATTGCTCGATGTGGGAGAACCATCTATAGGTTTTGTCTATATAAAGGCCTAACATTTTGATTGTGGTAACGCATTTTGGTGTTAATGTACCAAGGTCTAAAGAAAAGTTTTTACAGCTTGTTTTACGGCAAACATGCATTGTTGCCTTTTTTGGGTTGATATTTTCGCGCCCGCTGTTTCAGCCCAATCAATTAGTTTGTTAAAAATTCTAATCAACGCTTCCTGTATTAGATGGATATTGGTGATTTTTGCAATGATGATGAGATCGTCCGCATAAATTCCGTGGTCTATAATTTTTTCGCTGTCAACTATGTTACTAACAGTATTGAATGCTATTACGAACAGTATTACAGATAGGGGCGATCCCTGTGGGATTCCGTTATCTAGGGGCAAAACGCTTAAATACCCATTATTAACTTTGGCTCTCAACTTACGATAGGAAAGAAAGTTTTTAATGTAAGTGATGATTTTAGGACCAAGTTTCCATTTTAACATTTGTTGTAGGATGCTGTGTGCTCCAATTCTTTCGAATGCTCTTTCGAAGTCTAGTGAGATTATTGTGCAGTGATTTCTGGTTGATAAAATGTTGGAAACGGCGTAGTCTGCGTGCAATAAAGCATCCATTGTGCCCTTATTAGGTCTAAAAGCGACTTGGGCTCTATTGTTGAGGTTATTTTGCTCCATAAACCATAATAATTGCTTTGATATAATTTTTTCAAGCACCTTGCTGAGACATGGCAACAAAGATATTGGACGGTAACTTTCTAATTGGGTGTTGTTTTTTTGTGGTTTAAGGATTGGTATCACTGTTGCTGTTTTCCATTGCTGCGGGTGGATGCTGTTCAAGAATATGTTGTTATATAGGTTGCATAATCGAAATTTTGCTGATTTAGAGAGGTGAGAGATCAATGGGTATGATATTCGATAATGGGAAGGAGTAGAGCCTTTCAGAGTCTTTAATATGAACTCAAACTCTTCGAGTATTATTGGAGTTTCAATTTTCTTGGCGCTGTAACAAAATTGTGGGAGATCTCGAATGTTACTTCCAATTTCAACTTTTTGATGCAGAAATCGTTGGTGATAATTTGAATCTTTTGAGTAGTTAGACCAGGATTGCCCAAATAGTTCAGCCATAGTTTTTGAGTCAGAAATAGGTCCCGCGTTTGTTTCTATAGTCCTTATGACACTTGCCTGGAAGGGACTTGAAATGTGTCTAATGGTGTTCCAAATTTTGTGTGTTGGTGTATCTGGACGGATTTCCATTGCAAGTTTCTCATAAGTTGAAGTTTTGGCTTTTCTACACATATATTTAAAACGGGCTCGAAATTTTTTGTAGTTTAAAAGATTTTCGACGGTAGGACACCGTTGTAGGGTGTGAAATGCGTTTTGCTTGTTATCCCGAAGAAGTTTTAATTCGTTACTCCACCAGTAAACGTTCCGTTTTTTGTTTGGTTTTGTCTGGGGGATAGAATAATTTGCCCCATAAAGAATGGCCTTGTGAAAGTTTGCTGCTTCTTTGTTGTTGTTATTACTAGGTATTCTGAAGTCCAGTTGTTGGTCAATTATATTCTGAAATTGTTCCCAGTTTGCGTTTTTAAGTTTAAACTTTGGGTTGAAATTTGAGTTTCTCGCGAGGCGTACGTTCTTGATTTCAATTAGTATTGGGAAATGGTCACTACTGTATGCGTCTTTCAAAGTGTACCAATCACAAGAGGGCGTAAGGTTTGGAGAGCATAGCGAGAGGTCAATATGGGTAAGGCTGCCGTAGGTAGAGAAGTGGGTTGGTGATCCATCTTTTAACAAGGTAGTGTTGGAATTTATTATGAAGTGTTCTGTCGCTTCTCGATGAGCCCCAGAGAGGGTTCCACGCATTGAAGTCGCCTAGTAAGATAAGTTCCCCTGATAAATTTGTTACAAGGTCAAATAGAGTTTGGGAGGTAACGGTGTCGTTGGCATGTAGATATGTGTTTATTATAGTAAACATTTTTTTCAAGGTGTATTTCTGCTGCTGCTACCAGGAGATTGGTATTTATGTTAATGGGTTGATGTGGGATATCTTTTCTTATTAACAGTGCAACTCCGTTTTTTTTGGTTGCAATAGTGTTGTGGTTTTTAAAATATGGTATGAAGGATTTAGGGCATTGTGGGGTGAAATCGAATGGACAATGTGTTTCTTGAATTGAGATTATATCTGGCATAACGCTATTTATTATTAGTTGAAGGTCAGGATAATTATTTTGGTAGACTTGCATATTCCACTGAAGAATTTTGAGGACCATGATTGTAAGTATTTTAAAGAGAGACACTCAACTAAGTTTAGAAACTAAACCTTATGGGTGTGTATTTTGTTAAGTCTTATTTGTGTTTTCTTTTGAATTTAAATTATTGGTGGAAAAGTTTTTCTTTGGTCTTGACTGTTGGTGATTTTTGGTTTGGTTGGTAGGGTATAAATTTTGTCGGTGTATTGATTTAGAAGATTGTATGGGGTTTGTTTTTCGTTGGGTGTTGATGTGGTGGTTTTGTTATCATCAGAAAGAGAGTGAGTTGAAGTTGGAATTGATGACGTACTATCAACTTCATCGGCGATCATTTAAGAGTCATATTGCGTTGTTGTGGATTGGTTTTTGTTTTGAAGGGCTTGTCTCTTTTTTCTTTTCTCCATTATTTCAGAGAGAGATTCTCTCGGGATATTAGTAGTTGATGGTTCGGGATAGATGTTCGGGTTTTCTTGAATATGTTTACTAGTTTCTTTGTATGTAATTTTTTTTTCACTTTTAATCTCTAAAATTCGTGTTCTCTTGATGTTTGCGGGACAGTTTTTGTTCGTGGCGGTGTGTTCGTGCTTGCAATTGACGCATAAAACCTGTTTACATGGTTTGGGATCATGTGCGGCGATGCTGCAGACTTCACATGTTTGTTCTTCTGATCTACAGTGCTTCTTCGTGTGACCAAATTTGTAACATTTCTTGCATTGCATTGGCTTGGGGATATATGGCTCAATTTTCGTTTTCAAGAAGCCAACACTTAACTCTGCGGGGAGCTCATAGAGATTGAAGGAGAGAATATGCAATGGAGTGTTGTTTGTTTTACCGTCAATGAATTTGGTGATTTTTTTGCAGCCTGGAACGTGCTGATCAGCGAGACCTTCGACAATTTCTTTCTCAGAGAGATTTTTAAGCTCAGGTGAGAAAACAACACCACATGTTGTGTTAAGTGTAGGGTTCAAGGAGACTTCTATTTCGCATAAGTTTGACAGTTTTTTTTTTCTTAGTAGAAGGTCAGCTTGATGCGTGGTTTTTGTCAAAATCAGAATACTGCCTTCGGACATAAACTTTATGCTGAGGGGGTCAGTAACTAGACCTGAAATTGCTTTTGTGATCAAGAAGATAATGAACTGATTGAGTTTTTTGGATGGGTCCTTATTTTTTATAACTATGAATTTTGGACAATCCTTTGTTTTGGATTGTTTGTGGAGGTTCATAGTGGAAAAGTCTTTATAATTTTTCAAATTTGGTTTCTTTCTGATTGGACTGACGGGATCGGGATCAAGCGACGCCCAAAAGTTGTGGCGGTTGCCCCCCCCGGGGTCACTAGCCATTGTAAGCTTTTCTTATCTGTCTTATTAAAAATATTCTACTTACGAAAGTGGATATAGTATAATAAGATTGCGATTGCGAATTGTTTTAGTTTATTTATTTTTTTATTTTTTTTTTTATTTTTTTTTTTTATTTTTTTATTATGTGTTTAAACTGTTTTACCGAATACAAAAGCGCACTGTGAGAAGGAGTGTTTGCACTCTGAGAGAGCTGGTTGTAGACTGTTTATTTTTACACCTACTTTCATAGCATTAGCTTTACGTAAATTTTTTCCACAGAGTGCTTCTTGGTGTATTATGCAGTGAAGTGTTGGGCAGTTAATATGGTTTTGCTTAAATGGTCCACAGAAGCCGGTTTGGGTTCCCGTCATAGCTTTCGCTCCATCTGTTACAATGCAGGAGCACTTATCGAATTCTCCATATTTTACAACGGAATTATTAACAGCTTTTCTAGTCCCATGTAAAGCTCTTCGTTTACAGTGAAATCTTCTTGAATAAGTAGTCCGAAATATTAAAAATAGACTAATATCTGTCGAATCAGTGTTCCCATCCAAACACAAGGAAAAGTATTTACATTTTTCTATTAAATGCAATACCTTTTTGGAAACATATTGGTCCATATGATCTACTCTTCTTGCTACAGTTTGATGAGATAAAGCCAATGTGTCGAATTCTCCCGCTATCTTCTGCTCATTAAGTTATTTAGCCATTTCAATTGCACATTTCTTTATTAGCATGCCATCGCTATATGGTTTCTTGGCTTGCGCTAACTCCAATGCTACTGAGTATGAAGCGGCGAGGCTAAATGTTTCTGTGGTGCTAAGTTTTGTAAAAAATGTAGTCTGGTGCAACAATTTCAGTTCTGGATTCGTCAAATATTTTGCTATGAAGTGATTTGTAGTGCCTTTTCACATTATATTCCTTACAAACAGGCAAAACTTGCATGCAGATTAGGCATTGAATCGTATTCTTATTACTTATAATCAAATAGTCCGATTCCCATTGGATCTGGTACATTCGAGTGTCATTACCAATTTTTCTTCTCTTCTCGGACGTGGTTTTCGTAAATTTTGGGAGACGACACGAATCTAAATGAAATCCGAGTGTGGAGACACGACACAACATGCGTATATCCGAGTCGAAAAATTTACGAAACGTGCTCTCGATCGTACCTAGAGATTTGTTTGCAGCAACGTCCACAAGGTGCGTATTTTACCAAAAAATAATAACTTTTACTCTTAAGCTAGCGTATTGCATCACCCGTGAAATGAAGCTGTCAGTTGAACTTTAGAGCTGATGATGCGGCTTGATTGTTAGCCGAATGCCTGCGAATGAGTTTGCGATCCTTTCGCCGGTTTCAAAAATGGACTGTGCTAGTTTGTGCGAAAAATTCCCTTTTATAGAGCTTGGTTGACCATTGAATCTGTTTTCGTCGGATGCAATTACCCCTACTTGGGAGCAGCATTCAAATGTGAGTGATAATGGTTCTTGTTTTTCTCGGTCGCAGCTACCTCTACTTGGGAGCGACATTCGAATATGAGTGTTTTGGACAGCTCTGGCATAGAATACTACAATAGTAATTATTTAATTTAGTGAATCTCAGAATCTTGCTGAAAGGAGTCGTATAAATCCTTAAGGATCTCGTTTTCTAAATCAATATCCCCAAAACTTTGAACTCCGAAGTTCCAATAAAACTTGGGAAGCACGGTATAGGTCCCCCAGCAGAGCTTCGCATGCTCTTCAGATACTTTTCAAAATAAAACTGATTCTGCGTTTTTGGAGAGCAACGACACTGGAAATGAAATGGAAAATCCAAGAAAAAATAAAAAACAAACAAAGAAAAAAGGACTTCGGGAGTCTTTAAAGACGGAATCAGAAAAGGAAGCCTTGCACCACAAAGAGATTTTTGCGATTGAAAGAGAAAGAGAAAAAGATGAATGGAAGTCGGAAAAGGAAAGTTGGAGCCCATTTAACCACCAAGGAACAAAATAACATCGCGATATAGTCCCTCTTTTGCTTAGCTTCGTCACTTGTGCTAAGATAATTGTCTTCGCCACTGTTGTTTTCATCTGCAACTTTATTAAGTTCATTAACGGAAGTATCGCCCACTGGTGCTATTTTTTCATTAATTATATTATGCAACACATCGCATAACTACAGTGTATTTCAGATACTTCAAGCCTTTTATGTCTACGTGTTTAAGGATCCTAAATTTTCCTTTTAATCCACCAAACGACTATTCAACGATAAATAACTCTCGTGGAGCAATAACATAGATAAAGTTAATGTTATTTCTATAGCAGTCAAAAAGTGTCCAATTGGCATCTTTTCCCAGACGTTTGCGTCATGGCAGCTACCTGGAAATCCAAAGAAGATGTCCATAAACTTTTGGTTGCTGTCACAAATCCCTTAGAAAAAAATCGAAATTTAATTATTAATTACATAATTATGGTTAAAAAGATTGATTTCAGATTCGTAAGATTCACAGATTTTACTCGGTTTGTTATTTATCGGAGCAAGATGTGGAACATGCATTCCATCACCGTGCTCTACAACAAAAGGGATAGACGGATGGGATAGAAAGACGTCTCTTTTGAGACATTTAACAAATTAGACAGCTGTCTGTCTAAACCCTGAGCCATTTACCAGCTATTGCTATTGTACTTATATGGAAAGCAGATTTATCCATCCTAAAATGACTCTTGAAAATATTGTCGGAATATTTACCAAACGTCCTTAGAAAACCCTCATTCTTGGGCACGGCTCGCTCCGGATAAATTTACAAAGAAAGGATTATCTGCCGTACAACAGCTGGCTTTTTATTTTTATTTCACTCTAACGTCTATTCATTTTACAATACGGTCTTCTTTTTCTTTTCTGTGTTGTTATTCTCGTTTCATTTAATAAAAAAAAAATTAAAATTGTATACAAAGCATATTGCATTCCTGGGAAACTATGTTCCAGTCTTCGTTTCAAAGTTATTACTGATGTAGCAGCACCCACTTGTGATTGTAACAAATGATATCTTTAAAGACGCTTGGATGTTAAGGTCTTCAAATAACGAAGACAAAACTCTCATTTTGCTTATATAGTAATTCTCAAAATGAAATTATAGAAACTACTATACAGTCTTACTAAGTTCTAGTCGTCCGAGCGTTTAATCTTCCTCTGCTTGGTACTCTGGCTGGGCTTGCCTTTAGCGGTATTGGGTTTTGGGGAAGTTTTTGATTTCGGGGATTTTGGTGGCGATTTTTGATGGGCGCGCATACTTTCTATGGGTAGCCAGTCATAGTCAATGTTACCATCACTGATTGTTACAGTTTCGATTGTTTTCATTGTGGTTTGGAAATGCTTCCTCTTTATCGATGAGCCAAGGAGCATTTGTTTACCGAGCACCAATAGCAACATAACGATGTCAGCAAGAACTTTCTCCATCCAGACCCTCAGATACTTCCGAAATGAGGACAGTTTCGTTGACGACGGTTTCGGTGAAATAAGCACCATTCGAATCACGGTAGTTAAGTCCAGTGTTTTAGCCGAAAAGGCGTCCAGCAAAATTATCAGAAGGCAAGAAAGAGTATGATACAGTGCTCCCATACCCTGGTTTGGCTTCCCTGTTGAAAGCCACAGCTGAGAAATTCTGAATATATGTAGTAGTTGAAATCCATGGGGTAACGGAAAGATGCCTCTACAGTCGCAATGACGAAATCACTTTGTCCCAAATTCGTAAGTCCAATAAAGAATTCGACTGGTTTCCCCTGGATAAATTTAATTGGATGTTAGTTGTGTACAAAGGCTTCAATTCAATTCAATTTCAATTCAATTTTAATTTTATTTGGCAAGGTACAAATAAGAACAGAGGTCTTTTATACTCGTAGTACATGAAAGCTCATCCAAATTAGTTTACCACATTAAATTGGTTTATGCAAAAAATGAGCACAATTAAAACATTAAGTAAAAGAATAAACTAAATTTACAGGTTTTGTATCATATCTTAAACTAACTTAAAGAATATTCGTTAATAATACTGAGGAAAGGAAAGAGAAAATTGATGAAACATAGGGGGAAAAGAAGAGGGTAAAGCAGGAAGCTGAAAAGAAGGGTGAAAAAAAGAGAAGAAGAGAAGAATAGATTACAAAGATGAAAAGTGTGCAAATAGGGCACATTTAAATTGCATAGCTCCTATTTCTTGTTTAATGGTGGTAGGCAGTGAATTCCACAGTCTGGAAACATGAACAAGGAAGAGGCGAGACGAGTTAAGATATTTATAAGAGGGCGAGATAAGACTGAAAGTTCTAGGTAACTGAACAAATTTCAATTTTTCAAATAAATACGGTGGTGATTGTTTATGTATTAATTTATGTAAAAACATACAGGATCTTAATATCCAAAAATCAGAAAATGAACACCCAAGGACATACTTATGGTAAAGGGTTATATGGTTGCATCTTCTTACTCCAAAGGCATATCGAACCATATCGTTAAAAGCAACAAGTAACTTATGCTGACAGAGAGAATCTAGTTTACAGTAGATAACTATAGCATAATCAAAAATCGGCAAAAGAATGGACTTTATCAACCTCAGTTTGGTGCTAACAGGTGTAAAACTAGAAAACAGACAGAGCTTTCGCCATCCTGCATATACACGCGCTATAATTTAGGTTTACACGATCAGTCTCAGAAAGAGACCGATTTACTTTATATCCAAGGCTCACCACGGTATCAGAGAAGATTAGCCTTGTGGAGTTGAGAAACATTGGCGGTAACTCTTCGACATTGTACTTTTTTTTTAAATTAAAATTATCTGACTCTTTTTTGGATTTAGAATCAGACCACTGTCTTGAGACCATTTTGCAATGGAAGACAAGTCCGAATTAAATCTATCCACAAGATCTTCCACATGATGACTGCACTGACGATAATAGATTGAAACGATTGAGGTGGTTGGAAATCTGTTTCGCAAGAATTTTTTCGAAAATTTTGGACAAACAAGGTAAGATACTTATTGTAACGGAAATCGGTTACTAAGAAGGGGTTGTTAAGGGATGACTTTTGCTTTTTTCGAACAATCCGGGAAGGTTGACGAGGTAATACAGAAATTATATAAATGAGTTAATGAGCTTATTAAATGGGGAAGTATTATTTTGATAAAACGCAAGTCTACTCCATCCTCACCAATCGCGTTAGATTTCAGAGCACGAACCTGTAAGATCACATCCGATTCAGTAATTACTTCAAATTCCAACAACGGTAATCCACCAAAGAAAAGTTGATTTTCCGGTGAAAACGAAGAATTGCAACTCATCTGCATCTAGCATTTTAGTTTGTATACGACTCTTTCCTATCCCAATAGAGCGTAAATTTGCCCAAAGTTTCTTTGACGGTTGGTCAATGTTGAGCTTCGACAAAAAATATGTTGTTTTTTCTCTTCTGGTAACAAATGAAGAGTAGTTTCTTTCTCTGCAAAATATTTCCCAATTGTGACTAGTAGAAATTTTTTGAATTTAGCATATAATTTTCGATGAGTTTTGATAGCATTATGCACCTCAGTGGTAAACCATGGGCATTGACTAATGCGCACTGTGACAGTCTTAATAGGAACATGTAAATATATTAAAAAGATCTTTAATAAGGGTCTGAACGATTTCTACTTTATCATTAATGTCCGATACAAAGTAACACGAATGCCATAGCAGAAGGCTCGCATGATGGTGAAGGATGTTATGATTTATTGCTGCGAAATCACGAAATTGAAAGGTGTTCTGCAGGGGATTTGATGAGAAATCAATGTCATATGTACAAAACAAAAGATCATGGTCTGATACTCCTTCCAGTGACAATTGGTCTTGAAGTAGAACGATTGTATGATCTTAGACAACCACAAAGTCAAGAAGACTTGGAGGGGTGTCAGGGCCAAAGCGAGTCGCATGAGAATTAACCACCACAAGACCACACTATGCAATAGCATCCAGGAGTGAACGAAATCTACTATTATCCTTCTGCAAATCCGCATTAAAATCCCCGCATAGTATAATATGCTCATATGATGCAGAAAATGGTTGTAAAGCAGAAAACAACGAATCAAACGAGCAATTACGGTTGGGGCTATAGACTAAACCAATAATACATTTCACAATTCCATTGGAAATTTCGACAAGAATGTATTCAGTGTCATTTCTCAATGTCAAACCTGCTTTAAGGTAAATTGCTATCCCCCAACCAATAGTTTCAGTAACCCTGTTATGCGGAAGTTTCGATAGGCTAAGACTACGAGTATTGAAGTGGCAGACTTTAATTCCTTCATAGGCATTAGATAAAATTTTTACTAGCGTCTGAACCCCAATCTCATTCAGTGTCACAGACACAGAGTCACTATGATCCATAAGTATGAGAAACACCACAAACAAGAAATAGCAGCCGAACTGGAATAACTATTAAGGTATCATTGTAATCTATTGGAAAGAAAAGTGCGAAAAATATATGGAAATAGAGAGAGGAAGGAAGAGAGAGGAAATAGTATAAGTACAACAATAAGTAATATTATTAGAAGAAATAAAGTAAAATAAATCAAGAATTCACAATTTAGAAAAATTTAGAAATTCAAAGTTTAACACATTTATAAAGCTCCATTCAAAGATTTACTCGTAAATTCAAATTAAAAACAAAACTAGGAAAATTCGTTGTTGATGAAATTCTCGTCTCGGTGTCATTCTTGCTCTTCTTCACGTACACAAAGCCATTGCGTGTTTTGGCAGAGAACAGCAGGCCCTCGCGGCGAAGTTGGAGAGCATGGCGAAACAAGGAGCTATTCTCTTTTGTTAAGCTCTGTAATGTAAATACGGGTGGTGGTGATCGCAGAGGTTGTGCTAATGTCAGAAGCAGACAATTCATTATCCAGCTGAGCGAGCGTAAGGCCCCTGTTTGCACGAAAAGCAGCGAGCAGCGAACTTTGCTTTGTCTGAGACGAGAGTGTGATGAGTAGCGGGCTGTGACCATTGTTTGGTGTATTTCTCAATCGAAAAGCATCGAAGTGAGAGGTGATATTGTGGTGCAGTTTTTCAGCGATATTTTTTACCAGTTTGATGGGATTTTCTCCCGGTCTTTGTGGAATGCCACGTACAATAACATCTCTGAGACGCTCTTTTCGTTGTAGATCAGCCACCTCTTCTCTTAATTTCTCGTTATCTTTTCGTAGTTCCAGGATGCTAGTCTCAAATTGTTGAACTCTTTGGTTAAGAGTAGCAATGGCTTCACACATTTTATTGTTAAAGCTGCGCTCAAACTCCGCAAACAACAATTTGAATTTTTCCATCAAACTAGATTCCAGATCACGAAGTTGTTCAGACAAGGATGTTTTTTTATCTGAGAACTTCGTAGGTGGTGGTTGAGATTTGGTCGTGTTATTACCTGATTGGAATTTGTCTAGAGTAACTGCATTCATTAAGGTGGACTTCTCTTTAAGTGCTTGCTGGCGAGTAGTTGACATTTTGAACAACGAAGAAACCGAGAGTCACTGATCACAGATAAATTAGTCTTCAAAAATGTTTGGAATTGATGCAATAAAAGGAGTCAAAGTAACGCGAGTTATCTATCACTTGAATTACACGGATTGTTAGTGACAATTTGTTTGAAATCGGATAAATAGTTGTCGTAAGGACGGAGCGATTAAAAACAAGTCTATTCACTTAACATTCTTTTAAGATTTAGTGAACAGAAGATACGTGTCTGCGTTTAGTGACTTTGTCGTTTCGCCTTCATCGTCGACTTCGACATCCTCACCAATTACGGCTCCATCGTCGCTTTCCACATCGACCACATCATCATCAACATCGTCTTCAGCGAATGCAGAAAATCTGTTGGGATTGTTGAAGGTGCAGATGGTTAGTGGACTGTCCAGGAGCAGGAGTAATTTAATAGTTCTTCATATATTTTTATTTATAATTTAGAAATTGTTTAATAAGAAATTCTTTTAGCAACGACCACTCGCAACGGAATGACAGGACAGCCCAAAATTGAAGAAGAACGGTGTCGATGTGTCCACTGTAATGTGGTTTCCTTGAAAGGAAACAGCCTTCTTCTTTTAAGAAAAGCAAATCTATAATTTGGCTGAATACTACTCTTTTTTGAATGCACAACAAATGACGGTCGTACTAAGGTATGTCTGCAGAGATTGACGAGAAGTGAATGCGTTCAAAAACACACGGGGAAAGAGCTGGTTCTACTAAGGTAGCAACGTTGACGTTAATGAATTCACCCTTTGTCAACCTTTGGTTTTGTTGACCGCGAAATGCTCCTTTGCTAAATCTGTTTGTAAAGGGTGTTTTTTTAGTCGTATACAAATTCAATATGAAATAAAATACTTAAAGCTAATGTTAATGTCTATGATATTAGCTTTATTTAATAGATAATTTTATGCTATTAGTGTTTAAATATAACATCGGGCATATGTGTGCCAAACCTAGCTCGAATGAAACACAATCGTGAAGTCCAATTTTCGACAACTTTATCGAACAATTACACGGCGAATGTTGACTTTCAAATCGTCCAACGTCTTTGGTTTATCGGCATAGACTAGTGACTTCACATACCCCCAAAGAAAGTAATCTAAAGGTGTGAGATCAGAGGATCATGGAGGCCAGTACACAGGTCGATCACGCAAAATTATGCGCTCAGCAAATGCTTCCCGCAATAAATTGATGGTGTCGCGCGCCGTTTTGTTGGAACCAAAGCTCTGTCACATCAATGCCATTCGAAAAAGTCAAAAATCATGTTTCTATAGCGCTCTCCATTGACGGTAACATTGTGGCCGGCATCGTCCTTAAAGAAATATGGGCCGATGATTCCACCAGCCCATAAAGTACACCAAACAGTGAGTATTAATGGCTGTAAGGGCGTCTCGACACTCCAAATTCGGCAATTTTGCTTGTTTACATATCCATTTAACCAAAAATGGGCCTCATCTAAATTTTGCGTTAAAAATTAAGATCAAGCTGAATCATGTTTTGGGCCCATTCACCGAACCTACGACGCGTATAATGGTCACGCGGTTTCAAATCTTGCACAATTTGAATCTTATAAGCTTTTAAGCCAAGATCTTTCCATAAAATCTTCCACAAAGTGAATGGGCATAGGTCCAATTGCTGTGCATCGTGGCGAATCGACTCATTCTATCATAACATGTCCATCTCGGGCGACTGATACGAAGGATTTTTCTCTCGAAATGACTGAGAGTATCTTCATCCGCTTTCGATAGAGCCCATAGTTCAGTACCATAAAATAGGATAGGAATATTTTATCGAAGAAAATCGGTTGCAACTACATCAACTTCATTACTATTCTCAAGGGTAAAAGATACGAATTCAACGAGATTTGTGGTGGTTGACCTACCCATCAAGAAGCCATGTTGTCTAGGGGAAATGAGTGATTTTCAGTGGAAGCTTAGAGATTCATACAAAATGAGTAGTTAGTGGAGGATTGTTTAAAAAAAAGGTTGCAAATAGGTTGGCAATGGTGAGTGGATCGGTTGATGACTTGTTGTGGAAAGAGTGGGAAGGAGGGAAACCATCGGAGTTGCTTTTGTAATTAAAAACGGACAAAGGACTTAGGGTCTCTTATAAGGTTGACTTGCGCATTGTTAAGGTAGCGCCGGTAAAGGGAATCGTGAAGTTCGGTGAAATGAAGATTAGTGCCGAGATAGTTGGAATAGCCGGAAAAGGATGCGGTACGAAGGAAAATAACCCATTACTTGTTTCTCCTATTTCGTAAGGAATGAAGCTAGTGATTGTACCAGGGAGGACTAGTAGATGATGTTATAAGGTAGGAAAACGGAACGTAAAGGGAAAAACGCATGATTTATAGTTAGGTTGTGAAAGTTAAAGGGGGATCTACTGAGATAGTCATTGATTGTGTGAAAGCTACAATAGCTTCATGAAAGTCGTAGGATGAGAGAATTGTGGGGATAGTGGACTGGACAGAAGAGTTATGAAAAACGAGAAAAGCAAAGGGGCGTGGTAGTTACCAATTGTTGAGAGAGATAAGGGACAAAGTGAGACTGAGGAGTGAATTGGATCTGTTGTGAAAATAAGGTCTAATTGCCTGCCCATGTAGTTGGATATACCGCTGGCATTTGCAGCAATGAAAAGCTATTGATCATCTAATGGAGCCCACTGTAGCTGAGGAAGATTAGAGTCACCGAAAATAAGGATATCATCAATAGAGTCAGACAGGTCAATTAAATGGTCGATCGCATCGGTAGCAAGTTGGTAGGTTTCGATAGGTAAAGCACCATATAAAGCAAAGGGTGTGGAAGGGGGGGGGGGGGGGGGGGTGTTATTTTTATTGCGACAAAGTCGACTTTAGAGAAAAACAAATGATAATGGGAGGAGAGTCAAGGCTGTTGTAGATAGCCAGTAGGACGCCTCGACAGGGGGAATCATCATTTGGGCGGATAGGATCGTCGTCGCGAAAACATTAAAAGTAAAGGAAATAATTCCTGATTCTTTATGTCGGGAATCAGATTGATTTCTGTCAGGGCATATATATCAAAAGGAATATACGCATGCAATTGGCGTAGAACTGCATTGGTTTTAGAGCGAAGACCTTTTACATTCTATGTAGTAGTAAAAAGTAAGAGTGATGTTGTGGGATGGAGGTCTGAGGTGGGATGGTTTAAGTGCTGGCAAAGGCGGCAAGTTGTGGATGAAAAAATTTATTATGGTCAGCTCCGCTGTAGGTGTGAGACTCTCTTAGAGTGAACTTAGCGGCCGAATGCAGCAAGTCGTCCGCTGCTTTTTGAGAGGTTATGCGAAAAATGCCGTGGTACCCGACATTAAAGTTCCTGAGATTGATATGGTCGGCAGGAAGGCCTTCCTGCTGGATGGAAACCATGACGCTAGTTTTGGTTTGTTCCCGATTTGTCAAGTATTGTAGATATGCAAGAAAGAGACAAATGTTTTCATATATCGTTCTTTCTCTAAGCCTATAGAGTTGGGGCCGAGCTTCAGTTTGGGGTCGGGATTAGAGTTTCGCTTTTCATTTGCATGTTTCTTTGTTACTTTAGAAAGTGAGTTTTAGAGGGCTCTTTTATTAAGTTTATTATTAAAACTACGCTTATTTTTAGAGCTGCGATTATGGTTGAGATGTAAATTTGTTCGTTCCTCAGACCATTTGGAGATACTTATCTGTCTAGTTATAGCGACCTTGCCAGGAGAAGTCGGGAACAACCACGAATATGTAGATAGGAAGTTGATTTTGAAGTTGATGGCGAAAGCATAATTTCGGCGAAAGAAGTTCCGCACCCAAGAAGCATCAGCGTATTGAGGAGCACCTCCAACGTAGAATGCCGTACGGTGTACGTTATTCAGTTTTTCTCAAGTCTGCTTTTCCACTCAGAGGGGCTCCATGAAGTTTCGAAATGTTTGAGCAGTTTGCGTGCAGCGGCGGCGGACGGGATACTAGGTGGTGAAGGCAGTGCGATTTCGGTTTATGTTAGCGGCGGGAGGAGTAGTTGAAAATGATAGCATGTGGGATTCCATGTCTAGTAATTCATTACGAATTAATCAATTGTACTGGGAACATGGAATTGAATTTGGTCCGGTATTCCATTGAATTTGTGGGAAGCCAATCTCACTTCTTTGTTGTCATTCAAGGATAGTAATTGCAGCATTTTTAAAATAAATAAATTCATTGTTTTAAATGAACTTGTTTCAAACTCTATATAAGTATGGTACAACTTTAAATTAAAAATGCATTCCTAAAATGCAGTTATGGGACACCACCGTGTGGCGCTCCCATTGTTTTGATTTGAGTTCTGTTTGTTATGTTAAGTTGGTAAGTCTCTTGTTGATATTCCGTCTAAATCCTAGCATCATAGCTTGACATTTGCAAAAGTTACGTAGCCAAGAGTGCATCTATCTCTGTGTGTGTTGGCGATTTTTTACAATTTTAGAAATGGATTTAAATTTGCAACAACGAACTTGTGTTAAATTTTGCGTAAAAAACGGATTTAATGGTGCGCGAACGTTGGAAATGTTGAAGAAGTGTTTCGGCAACGATTCTCTAAGAAAGCGAAAAGAAAGAAAGTGGCACGACCGGTTCAAAAGTGGTCGTGAGTCAATCGAAGATGATGAACGCAGTGGTAGACCATCGACACCGAAAGCCGACGAAAACATTGATGAACTAAAAGAAATGTTGGTCAATAACCGCAAATTAATCATCAGAGAGATAGCGGAGGACTTTAACATTGCCTATGGATCCGATCTGTCCAATACATTTTGGTTAATGATTTGAGTTTCCGTCGTGTAGCAGCAAAGGTGGTGCCAAAAGACCTCAATTTCATGCAAAAAAGAGACCGTGTTGACGTGTTGATAACAATTATTTTCTTGGATTCATCGTCGAGTGGGATTTGAAGATATGCATCCGACAAGTATATTTTAGTAAAGTATTGACAACTATACAGTTGATGGCACAATTCATCAAATCTTATAATCGGATGTCCATGCACTTCCCTCTATGGATTAGCAGGTGCTTTCAAGTCATCACATCTGCGAACCGATCCATCTGGCGTTGTCACCACGATGATAGGGGCAGCCCCTGATATGTCTGAATTGGGGTTAGGATATCCAGCTTTTCTAACCGCACAAAGTAATTTTTCTTCAGCCTAACTCGCAAGCAAAATTGGTGTACTATCAAAGCTATTAGTTGGTTTTCAGTTCGCTTTCTCGTGTACAGATAAACTAACCCATATAAAAAATACCAGTTTAACTCGCAAGTGTAAACCTGGAGAAGTCCCGGCCTGCAGACTTTGACATTGACATCAAATGCTAAGCTGCTAAGTATTAAGTAATGATGCTTTTTATTGTATTTTTAAAAGTGTTAATAAAAACGTAAGTGAATTAATATTTGTGTATTGAGTGATTAACATTGATCAATGTGCGATAAATATTGACTATTATATTTATAGGTAATATAACGTATATGCCTGTGTATTATACGAGCATATAGGTACAAATTATACATGCTTTCAATACGAATCAAGTGAGTTGGTATTTGTTCGCTGATTTAATAT
This sequence comes from Volucella zonaria, assembly GCA_963966105.1. Lineage (NCBI taxonomy): Eukaryota > Metazoa > Arthropoda > Insecta > Diptera > Syrphidae > Volucella > Volucella zonaria. Next base: position 85,505,465 of record OZ014530.1, on the reverse strand, counting down.
CTGAGAGCAATATTATCAAGTTAAAGAAATGATCTCTTCTTCAAATTACTTCTGAATTAGAAATATTGCTCTTTATAGGTAATAATTACGAACATGTATATTACTATATGCCCAAAAGCATTTAATATGAAGAACATTTTTGATGTAATATTTCACGAATCCCTTATATGAACAATTTAAGGTTACGGCGTGACAGGGCATCAAAACCAGCACAGAATCCCGCGGGGACAGTAAGTAACAGCATGCGTTCCGAATATGACAGAACCCTCTCTGAAGACTCAAGGATGATAAAGCAGAATGACATATTTAACTTGATTCATTGCTTGATGGAAAAAACCTGATACGAAATATACGTTACAAATTTAGGAAACTAGTAGATGTGCTTGATACGAGCCGAGTTGATGAAGAGATGTGTTTTACGAAAGCACTCACAGCATCTGTATTCCTGTTTTCCAGGAAAGAGAATCTGAACTCTGCTATTCTGGAGAAGAATGCATCTCCTTGTTAAGAATATAAAATGTCATGTTTTGTGACATTTGTTTGGAAATATTGTCTTCTCAACAAAAAAAAATGTTTCATCTAATTGTACGACTTTGTTTAATATTATAACCATATCCTAAATAATTTTTTCAGAATTTGTATGCAAAGAAATTGTTTACAATTGTCTAAGTCAGTCCACAACAGTGTGTACGATCGATTTCTCGTCCACATTTTAACCACAGAAGAGATAAGTACCCAAATCTAATAAACATTTGTTATATTTTTCGCCGCTTCTTTTCACTGAATTTCCCTTACAATCGCATTCACAATTCAAGTGCTGGTCCTTAACTTTCCTGGGCCTTTTACTCAGGGTTTTTACATATTCGCAAACATCTTTTTGGTCAAAATCGAGCCGGATTTGGATATTATTGGATTTCGTCTTGGATCGTGGATATGGAATTTATTATTCTATATTCTTCATCGTTTGTGCTTAACGGAACTATCGTTAATCAAAATGATTATTCTTTAACTGCAGCTACCCTTCGGGTAGAGGTTAGAATATACCCGAGGTATGCATGCCTGTCGTAAGAGGCGACTAAAATGCACCCTCCGTATACCGAGCGCGAAGTGTATACTAATTATGCAATGAGTAAAACAAATGGAATTATTACCCCAGGTGGCAGACCAGCTATGCTGGAAAATCCACCCTCTACGGAGGTCGGCTCGATGGATTCTGGGGCGAGCCAATTATTGCATCTTATCAACCCGTTCGGAAAAAGTTCACGGGTTTCGAGATCTCCACCACCTAGATCTCCAAAACAAGAAGATAACAAAAGAAGTCCAACGACACCAAAAACGTCGTCTTGCGAAGAATGGACCTCAGCGAAAATAAATAGCCTGAAAGACGAAAATACCGAACTTCGTACTAGGCTAACCAAAATGGAAGCGACATGCGAAGATCTTAAAAAAGAACTGGAAAAACTGAAAACCAAGGAAAAGTCAAACAGCGACGTTATGTCTATTGAATCTGTTAAAAATATCTACGAAACAGATGAAGAAGAGCTAGGTCGAGAAACCGACTGGATCTTGCAAAAACGTCCCGGAAAAAAGCGTAAAGCTGCGTCTTCTCCCAAAATCGTCTCTCAACGTGAAGCAAAGGGAGATGAATCGAAGAAAAATGTCAACAATAATATGAGTCCTGAAAAAATCAAAGCGGAAAAACAACGAACACCCCCGCCAATCAATGTCACTGGAGTTTCAGATTACAAGAAACTCCAAAACATATTGATGACCCTGCCGAGATCGGACTATATAGTAACATCGCGCAATAATAATGTATGGAAAGTCAACGTCAAGGACGCTGACAACTATCGCATTCTTTCTCGCAAGTTAAGCGTCGAAAAAATCCAATGGTTCACATACGAGAACAAGTGCGAAAGACCTATTCGTGTCGTCGCCAGAGGACTGCATCCGTCTTGCCCAAAAGAAGATATCGTAAGTGATTTAAAAAACAAGGGTTTTAAAATCATTGATGTCGTCAACATCGAAAAGCGAGAGAAACAAAAAATTGAAGGAAAGGATATGACAGTTAAACGTAGCCTTCCCCTCTTTATGCTAACCTTTGAGAACACTGAACATACCCAAAAAATATACGATATTAAGTCAATCCTCAACATTATTGTTAAAATTGAGCCTCGACGCAAAAACTCGAAACTGATCCCGCAGTGTAAGCGATGCCAGGAATTTAACCATACGCAAGCTTACTGCCAAAAAGAGCCTCGGTGCGTAAAATGCGCAGGTAAACACCTGTCCAAAGAATGCAACGTAAGCAAACAAACCTTCGACTTGTGTCAACTGCAGGGGTAAACACGTAGCAAATTTCCGTGGCTGTGAAGTAGCAAAGGAGTTGCAAAACAGACGTGACAAGTTGTTTAAGCCACAAAAAGAGAATCCCAAAACTAAAGAAAAAACATCGGGATCTGCTAAAAATATCGTTAAAAACGCCAAGGCGAAAGTGTTTGATTCCAGTGTTGAAAAGAAAGCATCGGAAAAACTTATATACGCTGAAGCTACCAAGCTAAAGGCAAAAGATTCCGGAGATCCTGCTTCCCAAGTATTTTCCGTTATTCTCGCGCAGCTTGAGCAGCAAAACAAAATCAATGAACTTATTTTAGATAAGCTAAAGAAGTTTGAAAATAGGTTCAATAAAAAACGTCCTTCGCCTAAAAAATGAAAAGGGAAAAATTAAACGTACTCACCTGGAATGCAAACGGAATCTTAGAAAAACTTTATGAACTTGGGTTATTCCTAAGGAAAAACGACATTGACGTTTGTTTGGTTTCCGAAACCCACTTGAAAAATGGGTCATCTGCAAAAATTAGAGGTTTTAAAGATTACTACGCGTATCACCCTTCGGGAAACGCGAGAGGCGGATCCTCTGTATACATTAAAGAGTCTCTTGAGCACAACGAAGATATAAAAGTAGAGCTCGAGTCTGTACAACTAATTGCGGTGCGCGTAAAATTGGTACGGAACTCCTTTACTATTTCAGCCATCTACTGTCCTCCACGATTTACGCCTTCAAAACATATATTTAAAAATATATTCAATTCTCTTGGATCGGCTTTTATGATTGGCGGTGATTTCAATGCCAAACACACTTTTTGGGGATCAAGATGTGTCTCCCAAAAGGGTAAAATACTCTATAAAGCATGTATGGAACACAATTGTGACTTCTATTCAACGGGCAAGCCGACTTATTGGCCAACAGACACAACGAAAATACCCGATCTTGTCGATTTCTTCGTTGTTAAAGGAATTCGTAACTCGGATATAAACGTTGATGAAAGCTTCGATCTTTCCTCCGATCATTCTCCAGTCATACTGACAATGAACGACACGTTTATTAAAAAACAAGGACCATTAAGACTAACTGGACGAAATACTAATTGGGAAGGATTCAGAAATGAGATTAATAATAACCTAGAACTAGACGTTTCACTTAAAGCAGCACTTGAACTCGAAATCGAAGTGGATTCTTTCGTTGAAATAGTCCAATGTGCTGCGTGGAACAATACACCTTGTCAACGAAAAAACACGGCTAAACGTAACTTAAACTACCCGCCTGAGGTAAAAGATATGATAAGAGAAAAAAGAAAAGCTCGCAAAAGATGGCAAACAACTCGAGCGCCGCAGGATAAAACACGCTTAAACAGGCTCTGTAATCTGCTCAAGGAGACTCTTAAAAGTTACAGAAATTCCGAAATAAATACATATGTTCAAAACCTGACGGCAGGAAAAGAAACAAATTACTCGCTTTGGAAAGCTTTAAAATGCTTAAAAAGGCCCAAAATCCCCGCGCCACCAATCAAGGTCGGCAATAACGAATGGGCTAAGGGGGATAAGGAAAAAGCGGAGGTTTTTGCCGACTATCTTGAAGAAATTTTCAAGCCCTCCGACGGCCCGACACTGGCACCCGGCACCAGTTCTTTAGAAATAGCATATAGTAATTTTGTAATGACAAATGCAACTCTTGCTGAAATCAAAACTGTAATAAGGAAATTAAAACCAAAGAAGGCTCCGGGGTATGACCTTATTACCGGAGAAGTTCTGAAAATGCTACCTCAAAAAGCACTTATAAAGCTCTTACACATTATTAACGCGGCTCTGAGGCTTGAATACGTGCCAAGCCAGTGGAAAGTTGCAGAAGTCATTATGGTACTAAAACCAGGAAAACCTCCAAACGATAAAAAATCATACAGACCCATTTCTCTTCTACCGATCCTGTCGAAAATCTTTGAGAGGATTTTGCTAAAACGTCTTCTCCCAATTATCGAAAACCAAAATCTTATTCCCAGCCATCAATTTGGATTTCGGACTAAGCATTCAACAATTGATCAGGTGCATAGAATTACTGATGTAATTGAAAGATCCCTGGAAGAAAAAAAGATTTGTTCGAGCGTATTTCTTGACGTCTCACAAGCTTTTGACAAAGTATGGCATGAAGGTTTGAAGTTCAAACTGCGACGAATTTTGCCATTAAAGCTTTATAATATATTGACAAGCTATTTTGAAAATAGAATTTTTCGCGTTCGATACGGAAATGATGTTTCGAAATTTAAAGATATCCTAGCCGGAGTACCGCAGGGAAGCGTACTGGGCCCACTTTTGTACCTTTTATATACAAGAGATATACCACACGTCGAGGATACTGTTCTCGCTACTTTTGCTGACGACACCGCTATCTTAGCGGTTGGAGAATCAATAGAAGACTCAACGGCGAAACTTCAGACTGCTTTAAATAAAGTCTACGAGTGGACAAAGATCTGGCGAATTACCCTTAATGAGACAAAATCTGTACATGTTGACTTCACCTACAGAACGATAAATCACTTGCCCATTTCTATAAACTCGGTGTGTATCCCCTTTGCAAACGAGGCTAAGTATTTGGGAATGACACTTGACGCGAAGCTTAAATGGAAAACGCATGTTAGAAAGAAACGAAAAGAACTAGAGGCCAAATACAGAGAAATGTACTGGCTACTTGGTAAATATTCCAAGCTAAGCTTAGAAAACAAGCTGCTTCTTTATAAGCAAGTGCTAAAGCCGGTGTGGACCTATGGTATACAACTCTGGGGTTGTACTAAGAAATCAAATGTAAATATAATACAAACTTTTGAAAATAAAGTGCTACGACAATTTGTGCGTGCCCCATGTTTTATAAGAAATAATGACCTGCATCGAGACCTCGGAGTTCCTTTCGTGGAAGATGAAGTCAGGAACTGCGCACGAAAACATAAAGTCCGGTTAAGCGGCCATATCAACAATACAGTCCTAGAAGTCTTGGACGAACGAAACATACTACGCCGTCTTCAACGAACTAAACCGTTGGACCTTGCGCGATAAATTGAAACCGCATTAAGAAAGCGGAATATGTAGGGTCTTCCATTGGAAAGTGTCCTACCACTCGTGACTAACTTATGAAATAAAAACTGCTTGATAAGTTCTACTTAGTTGCGGTATTAAAATCAACAATGAAGGGAGGTGTTTTTAGTGAGTAAGAATCTCACACTACTATGAGCACGCGCTTCTGATCCTCATAGTGTCTGATGGAAGATTTTCACCTGCCCTCGCCGGAAAAAAAAAAAAAAAAAAAAAAAAAACTGCAGCTAATTGAATTTATGTTAAGCAGTTCTACTAAGTAATTAATTGAAATAATCTTTGGACTTTGGTTTGTACCCCTACCATTTCGGTTTCGTGGATAATTTCATTGGTGCTCACGTGTTACCCTTTTTATTATATTGCTACATGAATTATTTGATATGCATGTATCGTTATAGTTTGTTGAATTTTGCTTAAAAAAATTATTTAATTTGCTTAGTTATCTAAAAACAATTCGCACGTGGGCTTATAAAATTTGTGTATACTTACGAACATTCATACGTTCACACATACGAGCATACTTGCATTCTTACAATACATTATTTAAAATTAACAGAAATCTCGGTCTTTCGGTTTTGGGTTCGATTTGCGGTAATTTAACGGCTCTCTAAGCAAGTTGGGAACCTTTACGGAAAGATCACCGACATTGTAACCTTAGATGCTTTAGAAGTTGGAAGGAAAGTCAAATGTATATCCTACCAGATGATGGAAGTTACTCTGACCCTGAACCCGACTTCGAGGAGTTCGAGTCGAAGTATCCCGATATAAAAGCGGTCTTACTTCTTCTATTCGCCACAGAAAAAAAAAAACAGAAACAACCTGATTCCAGCTTTTGCATAACCCACAAACTCCTCTACAGCAACAGTCGAATACAACTCATATACACACTTCGTCGAAAACTTCCTAAAATTTCATATTGAAACTTTCTCGGGAAATTGTCGTGAGTAGCCATCGTTTAGGGCATGTTTCAGATTTCAGTTCATAATAAGTAAAACAAGTTAGCAATACAAAAATTTTATTTTCTTCACTCGTCCCTTCGGGGTGATAAATTTGTTTAGCCATATCCCATTGTCTGATGCTACAACACATATGAACAGGCATGGGAAAGACTAGAAGAGAGGTACGGGTACAATAGGCCACAATACATTATTAACAGTCTTGGGGGAAACCAATAGGAAACTGCCTTCGGTTAATAGTTCTAACACAGGAACTCTTCGCAAAATATCTGCATGAGCTGCTGAGATTGTATGGTGTCTCAACTCTTTGAATTCTTTCGAAAGAGATCCATGGATGTTGTAGGCACTAGCCTACATTGGTTAGCACATGGTATAGATTTTGAATACCCCACTATTATCCAGTTTTTAACCTTTCTTGATCGATGCTGTGAGGCAAATCGAAAGTCTATTAAAAGGCCACCCGTTTTCAAAAGTATGCAAGTCTCATCGTTAAATCAGTGCCCAATTTGTAACTCGCCGCACTCTCTTTCGCAATTTATAAAATTTATTGCAATTGATGTAGGAACAAGCAGAGAGTTGGTTAAGTCCAAAAGACTTTGTTTTAATTCGTAGTGGTCGTAGCTTAGTTTGTTGTCAGTCAAAATTTCGCTGTAAAATCTGCAATTTTCGGCACTATACTCACGTGCAACCCTGCACAGGTAACACAAGTAATAGCTTGCAATGGGAAAAAACAAATGAATCCACTGAATCTAACCCGCATTTGTATTCATCGTCATCGACTTCACATCCCAAAACCACACCAGCGCAGCGTCTGCCGTAAACTTTACTATCTACAGCCATGGGTAAAGTTATCGATAGTCAAGCAAAGTATCAGCATGTTCACTTTTTATTAGACTCAGGATCGCAGGTTTCCTTTGTCACAGAATCTTGTATTGAAAGACTTGGCCTAAGACGAACCAACGCCCGTATCTCAATAAGTGGGATTGGAACAACATGTGCTGAGACATATAGAGGTCTAGCTTCAATGGTTATCACATCTCGTTTTGATTCAGCCAGTATCTCTGTAGATGACTTCATTTTATCAGGCATTACCTCAGTGATGCCCTCTGTTTCATTCGATTTAAAGGATATGACCCCATATCTAAAATTTGAACCTAACTGATCCTTCATTCAGTCAGCCAAGTGCGGTAAATATTTTGCTTGGTGCAGATAAGGTATGGGAAATTTTTCTAGGTGAAATCGTTCCCGACTCAAACGCCCAATAATTCTTTCAATGGAAAACAAAGTCATTAAAGAATAATTCATTAGAACCCATCGAAGGGGTAACGATGGAAAATATATTGTTGACCTTCCCTTTACAAATCAACCCGTTTTCGCCAACACTGTCGTAGGTGCAATTTCTCGTCCTTCGGCAATGGACAGACAATTCTCCAGAAATATTACTCTCGCTCAGTCATATTCAGAGTTTTTGGTAAAATATTTGTTATTAGGACATATGCGTAGGATACCAACGTCGGAACACTTCAACAACAACATTTCAAAGACTGATGTTTTCTACTTACCACATTACGCAGTACTTAAGCTGGACAGCGCGTCAACGAAGTTTCGTGTTATATTTGACGGTTCGTTTAAGGACACACATGATTCGTTATTGATTGGTCCACCTATCCAACGAAACCCTTTCTCGACCTGTTTTGTTTCACAAATACCGCAGACAAAATTAAAATATTTCGTTTTACCAAACTTGGCACGTGATTATCAGAAAGAATATTCAGATTAACCTCGATGCATAGGTATAGTGGATGCATCATTCCAATTGCACATTTTCTCAGATGCCTCGAGTTCTGCTTATTCCGCCGTCATATATTCGGGTCATACTTTAGCCAACGGATCCATCCAAACCAATATTATCGCAGCAAAGAGTCGAGTTGCACTAATTAAACAGCTGAGCATTCCACGGCTAGAATTATGTGGGACACTGAAAGGATATTACGCGTTGATGGAAGGCTCCAAGAAGCAACGTTTAACCTCAAACATGCAATCATTATACCAAAGGGACAGCTCATTGCTGTCGACTGTCATCAATTCATGCTACATCCTGGCGTATCAGCATTATTCATTTTGATTCGTCAGGAATTTTGTATCATTGGCTGCAAAAACTTGCTTCGAAAGATAACACATGTTTGCATCAAGTGCTTTTGCCAGAGGAAAGCTATATAAATACAAATCATGGGAAATCCAGCGCAGCGGATACAAACAAGTCGAGCATTTTCACATTGCGGATGTGACTACGCTGATCCCATCGCCGTAAAAACAAAAATCGGGAGGAAAACCTATCAAGTTAAAGGCTACATATCGCTATTCGTGTGTCTTGTCTCAAAGGCAATAGACTTAGAGCTGGTGAGTGATCTTACTATGGAAGCGTTGCTTGCAGCTCTGCGCCGTTTCATCGAACGTCGTGGGAAGCCAACGCACATATACTCCGATAATGGTAAACATTTTCGCGGGTCTGCCAAACAGTTGTCTGAAATGCATAAAATTATTATGTCCGATCATCATACTTCATTAGTAGCGGAATCCCTTGCACACGATGCCATCACTTGGCACTTTATACCCCCTTCAGTACCACATCTTGGTGCCTTATTGAAAGCGGGGGTGGAGTCAGTTAAGCAGCAAATCGAAACCCTCTTAAATTGTTGTCCTTTGTGTCGAACTTCTGATAACGATTTAGATGCAATAACCCCAGCTCAATTTATTATAGGCGTCCATCGTTTGTCTTCTTAGCAATCAGTGCAATCAAAAATACAAGGCTACTGGAAGCGATCCTCGACGGTCGTAACCAAGGAAGCAAATATTTCAATAGAACGAGTCCTCAACATCCATCCTGAAAAAGACGCACATATCAGCGTCATTACCCCACGCACCCCATAAATTAGCGAAACTATGTTCCAGGGGTGGCAGAATGTTTGGAAATATTGTCTTTTTAACAAAAAAAATGTTTTATCTAATTGCTCGACTTTATTTCATATTATAATCATATCCTAAATAATTTGTTCAGAAATTGTATGCAAAGAAATTGTCTAGAATTGTCTAAGTAGAAACAGTGTGCAAGATCGATTTCTCGTCCACTTGGATTTTGACCACAGAAGAGATACGAGTATGTACCCAAATCAAAAAACAACTCGTCAGTGTAAGCATCACAGCGTCGTTCCAGGAAGGTTAAAAACAGCGTTATAGTGGTGTATTCAAAATCTGTACTATGTGCTGACCACGTCTATCAAGTTTCCAATTTGCTAACTAGTGCATACCCGTATATTATCCAAGGATTTCTTTCGAAAGAATTCAAAGAGTTGAGACCTCGTGCAATCTCATTAGCGCAATCAGATATTTTGCGTTGAGTTCCTATGTTGGATAGATAGATAGATAGATATTTTTATTTATATATAATATAAATTTACAAAGGTAGTTTGTAACCGTACGTTTTACAATACAATAATTTGATAATGGTAATTATCTTTCTATTGAAATATCTTTTTTTATATTTTAATGTGGCATTAGGATATGAAATCGACTTTGAAGGACAATACAAAAAACCTTCAATTCAAAACAGAAAACATTAAAAAAAAACAAAATAAATAAATAAATATGTACATAAGTTATTTATTCACTAATATAATGATCAGGAATAAATGTGAAAATAAATAAATAAATTAACAATTAACATTTAAATAAGTTAAAATAATAACTATGATTCTTATAAGGTAAGAACATATAAACACAGAATAACAATAGACAGATATTTACATTAGTTATGCAATTGGTTAACGAGAGGATTGTCCGCATAACTACATCTTGTCTATTTTAGTTTTTGAATCCTATGAGAAATCAATTGAACATTCGCCATTTCATGCAAGCCTAAAGTTGAATGCCTCCATGGTAAGTTAAGCATCTTTTTTAATATTTCATTTTGTGAAACTTGCAACTTTTTGATATGGTAGACAGCAGAGTCTCCCCATACTTGGCAACCGTACAATAGAATTGCCTGAAAAATCATTTTGTGGAGAATAATTTTATTTTCAATTCTGGCTTATAAAAAGATACAACATCCTAATTGCAATACCTATTTTCTTTAATGTTTTGCTTATGTGATCTTTAAACGTGAGTTTAGTGTCCAGATGAATACCTAAATACCTTACCGTAGGCACCCAATTTACATATATTGCTCCCATTTAGCTGAAGTCGGTTGCTGGAAAGAAAGCAAGCTTTTCTTTTTCGGGTGAAAAAAATCGCTTGAGGTTTTCCTTCATTAAGCTTAATTTTCCATCTATGTAGTATAATATTTTCCCAGTACATATGTACATTCCATCTTTTAAATTCCTTTCAACATTGAAAGCGAATTGATTTGATGGCAGTGTCATCTGCGAAAATAGCTACATCACAGTTCGGTATATCGGTAAAATCGGACGTATACCACCTTGATCGAAAAGTTCGCGGGGGACACCACCGTGTGGCGATCCCATTGTTCCGATTTGAGTTCTGTTTTTTTTTTTGTTAAATTGGTAAATCTGTTGTTGACATTCCCTGTAAATCTTAGCGTCATAGCTTAACATTTGCAAAAGTTACGTAGGCAAGAGTACATCTATTCCTGTGTGTGTTGGCGATTTTTTACAATTTTAGAAATGGATTTAAATTTGCAACAACGAACTTATAATACATTTTGAGTTAAAAACGGATCAAAAGGATCATTACTGGAGACGAGACGTGAGATTATCAGTAGACACGCAATTCAGACATCAGGCAAGTGAATGGCGTTCACCAAATGAGCCGAGACCAAAATACCACGTCGTTTTCAGTCAAAAAAGAAGGCAATGCTCACGGTTTTCATGGATTACAACGGTGTAGTGCATCATGAATTTTTGCCAGAAGGCCAGACAGTAAACAAAGAGTATTATTTGGGCGTTATGAGACGTTTGCGTGAAGCGATTAGCCGAAAGAGACCAGAATTGTGATAACGCACCGTCGCACAGTGCCATCATTATTCGTTCGTAATTTTTTGACGAAAAATGCAACAAATACCATCCAACAGCCACCGAATTCACCTGATTTGGCTTCCTGTGACTTCTTTCTGTTCAATCGAGTTAAAAAACCACTACGGGGAACGCGTTTCAGCAGCTGAGGGGAAGTAATGGAAAAATCGCAGGAAGCACTGATGGACATACCGAAAACCGAATATAAAAAATGTTTCGAGGATTGGATCAAGGACTATGTTACAGTCGATGGGGATTATTTTGAAGGGGACGATATAGATTTAGACGAATAAACTTGTATTTCCAATTTTCTGAATACATTCCGAGAACTTTTTGATCAAGATAGTATATATTATAAAGGAGCCTTGTGGTACCCCTGCATTAAAATTTACTAGGCTGGAAAAGCTACTATTTATATGGACATTAAAACAACCATTAGACAAGAAAGACTGCGGAATTCTACATAGAGGGAATCTAAAATTGATCATTTTGTAAATTAGGCCCTCATGGCAAATGGAATCAAAAGCTTTTTCGATGTCTAGTAGTATCATCTCAGTAGAATTACCTTGAGAACAATTACTTTTAACAGAATTACAGATTCTTAATAGCTGATGGGAAGTATTATGAAAATGTCTAAAACCAAATTGTTCCTTGGGATAAATATCATGTTACTGGATGAATTTTAAAATATTTTCCTTTATAACCTTCTCATATATTTTACTTAAGTTGCTTAATAAACTTATAGGCTTATAGCTTTCTGGATGTTCTGGTGGTTTACCAGCTTTTAGTATTGGCACCACATTAACTGTTTTCCAGGCATCAGGAAAGTATTGTAATTCAATACAGGCGTTTACTAGGTGGATTGAAAAGTGACCTCCTTGGGAATTAAACAATTCTTTTTTTTAAATGTTTTTTTTATATTATTCAATTTAGTCTTCTTTTAGTTTGATACACTTATTCCAGCGATTTTCCAACTTCTTAATCCCGTCCGAAAAGTAATTTTTCGGAAGTTCTGCAAAATACATGATGTCGATGATTTCGTCGCGTGAGCTGAATTTTTTATTGATGAGCCATCTTTTGAAGTTTGGGAGGGATCCGAGGGATCCAAATCCAGTTACCAATCGACGCCAAAAGTCCGCCCGATTCCGCATCAGCAAGTCCAAACACTCTTTCGAAGTGCTCTCGCATTTGTATTTTTGGTCAGGAGTGAGCATGCGTGGCACCCAGCGGCAGGATAACCACGAAACTCTCGAAACCAATATTTGACGGTGTAATCTGACGGAACATTAGCCCCATAATATTTATCCAACTTTTCTTTTATTTCCTTCGCCGTTTTGCCTCTTAAAAAATAATATTTTATGAGAAGACGAAAATCGTTTTTGTCCATAGTCAACATCATGTTGACTACAACAGCGTAAGGCTTAAGAAAGATTCGAGAGAGTATTTAAAAGTAAAAGTGTACATGTATTACAAATCTAAGATAAAAGGTAATTAAGAAAATGATCTTATTATTCATATGCTATCAGAACTCTATTGTTGTACAATATATATTGTATGTATAGTATATTTCAAGCTAATGTTCAGAGGGAGACTAGGATGATGAAAGGAATTTCAGGAGGGAGGCTCTAAAAGTGCGGTGATTTGCGATACTTCTTATTTCGGTTGGTAGAGAATTCCACTGACGTGTGGTATAAACAAAGAAAGTGCATTCGGATGCCGAGCAGGAGTATCTTGGTTGGATAATCACATGCGATCGCTGTGTAACTGGAAAGTCCAATTTACTATAGAGATAGTCTGGTTGGCCAGGTCGCATGACTTGGTGGATGCAATACAAAGCTTTGAATTTCAAAAAGTTAATAAACGAACAGCCGAAGATTTTTATTGAGTGATACGTGGTCATAACGTCGAAGATTGTAAATGTATCTGGTAATGTTGTGAAATATGGTATAACACAAAGCTTTCTTAACGAGTTAGAGTCATTGTTACAATAAACTTCGCAGCAGTACAGCAGAGTAGGTAAAAGAAGAGCTTTAGCCAGTAAAGTTTTGGTTTTGATAGGGACGAAGTGTTTTGAGGCCCATAAAACGCGAATGGCAGCATAAACTTTACCAATGGTAGTGTTTATATAGTCGGACCAGTTAAGCGTGTCATTAAAGATGATTCCAAGATTCCTTAATTTTTCAGCGTAGGTGATCACAGAGTCACCTAATTTGATATGCGGAAGCAGCGACATATCTAATTTGGTACGGCTTATGGCTATCGATATACATTATTACTCTGTGCCCACTGCTATATACAATACAAATCGTTGTAGGATAGAAATTGGCCTAAAATCAACTGCACCGCTCCCACCCTTGGGAATTGGAATAATCTTAGCTTTTTTCCAATCAACTGGAAACTCAGAGGTTGTTAAGATAGAGTTGTATAGACGTTTGAGGTGAGGCAAAATAAAGGGTAAAAGCAGTTTAACGAACCTGAGATCTATATTGTCCAAACCTATGGCATTTGATTTAACTGACAGTAATGCTGCAACAACATCAGTATCATCAAGCAAGGTAGGGCTGAAGGTTCTATCAGTTTCTTCGGGTGGATCAGGAAACAAATCAGCAGGTACATTTGAACTGGTTTTGTTTAGATCCAGAAATGTTGCATTCAAAAGATTACAATCAACGTTGTCGGGGACTTTGCGGTTTTGTTTACCGATATCTAAATTTCTTAAGGTCTTCCAGACATTTTTCCCAGAACCGGTAGGATTGAGGTGGTTTGCGTAGTAATTTTGTTTAGCCAATCTAATTTTGTACACAACTTTATTCCTAAGGGTGGAGTAGATTGCATGCAGCTCAGGAATTCTATGAGAAATTACCTTCCTACGTAATGAAACGTGAGTTACGAATAACTGCCCGATATTGCTGTTCAAAAACGACAGTTGATCATTGACTGAGGTGAGCCTATAGAGTCTGCCCCAGTCGATTTCATGAATGTCACTTAGTAGACGATTTTGGTTAATAGCTCTAAAATCCCTATATTGGAGATCTTTAACATCTACCTGTACTTCAAAATCATAGATTAAGGAGAAGAAGAAGGTAATTAAGAAAAGGTATCTGTCTGTTATTGGTTTTTATAAACTTCACAATGTTCCAGAACGGTTTTGCATTTTTGTCCAAGCTAATGAGTTTGTAATTCCATTCAGCGTTCCGGTGCTGTAAAATTTCATGGGAAACCTGTTTTTTAGATAACGCATTTGGTATCGAAACATGGGCTGGCGATATCTTTGCCAATATATTCTGCTAATGTTTCGTAATTTAATTAACTCCGAGATATGGGAGGGTAGTTTATTAAAGTGATTTTTTTTTAATTTCTGGCGCAGATTCATCAACAGAATGATTTCTGACAACAGAATCAATATCTTCCTTGCAAAACCTATGTTTTATTTACCACGAGAACAAGTTCGAAAATAGTTAGGAGAAGGAGGAAACATGACAGAAAATGGCAACATAGAAGTTAGACTAGAAAATATGTTTCCCCAAGCATTTGCTCTAATACAACCCCAGTCCCTATGGCGACAATTAATATCTCCTGCAATTAAAAAATCATCTTTCATTGTTAAGATTTTTCTTAAATCATTTTTGAACCTTAATCTTCTTTCAGCTGATGCAGAACCTCCAGGAAAGTAGACACAGAATACCTTTAATAATTTTTGATTTTTTAACTTAATTTCAATACCGACATTTTCTACACAACGTGTATTTATGGTTGGAAAGGGTGAACACTGAATTGATTTTCTAATAAGTATCGCAACACTTCCAACTCTACGATCCATTCGACCGTTTCGGTAGCATAGAAATTCATTTCTTGCTTAAGACCGGTCTCAGTAACACAAGCAACGTCAATGTCGCTACTATTCAAAAAGTTTATAAACTCTATAGCTTTATTTCGAATTCCTCTGGCATTCCAATTAATAATTTGAATATATTTGTCTGTCATATTACTTATTTTTAATATACAAGAACTTACTTGCTAAATGCGCGATTACCTTAAATTGATTACTTTTTGTAGAACTCTGAACCGAAGGCAGTTTCCTGATGGTTTCCCCAAAACTGTTGATAATGTACCGTGGCCTATTGTACTCGTACCTCTCTTCTAGTCTTTCCCATGCCTGTTCATATGTGTTGTAGCATCAGACAATGGGATATGGCTTAGCAAATTTATGGCATCACCCCGAAGGGACGAGTGAAGAAAATAAAATTTTTGTCTTGGTAACTTGTTTTAGTTATTATGAACTGAAATCTCAAACATATCCTAAGCGATGGCTACTCACGACAATTTCACGAGAAAGTTTCAATATGAAATTTTAGGAAGTTTTCGACGAAGTGTGTATATGAGTTGTATTCGACTGTTGCTGTAGAGGAGTTTGTGGGTTATGCAAAAGCTGGAATCAGGTTGTTTCTGTTTTTTTTTTCTGTGGCGAATAGAAGAAGTAAGACCGCTTTTATATCGGGATACTTCAACTCGAACTCCTCGAAGTCGGGTTCAGGGTCAGAGTAACTTCCATCATCTGGTAGGATATACATTTGACTTTCCTTCCAACTTCTAAAGCATCTAACTTCCCAACTTGCTTAGAGAGCCGTTAAATTACCGCGAATCGAACCCAAAACCGAAAGACCGAGATTTCTGTTAATTTTAAATAATGTATTGTAAGAATGCAAGTATGCTCGGATGTGTGAACGTATGAATGTTCGTAAGTATACGCAAATTTTATAAACGCACGTGCGAATTGTTTTTAGATAACTAAGTAAATTAAATAATTTTCTTACGCAAAATTCAATAAACTATACCGATACATGCATATCAAATAATTCATGCAGCAATACAGTAAAAAGGGCAACACGTGAGCACCAATGAAATTATCCACGAAACCGAAATGGTAGGGGTACAAACCAAAGTCCAAAGATTATTTCAATTAATCACTTAGTAGAACTGGTTTATATAAATCCAGTGGGATGCAGAATGATGATTTTGATTAACGATAGTTCCGTTAAGCACAAACGATGAAGAATATAGAATAATACATAAATTCCAGGTCCAAGATCCAAGACGAAATCCAATAATATCCAAATCCGGCTCGATTTTGGCCAAAAAGATGTTTGCGAATATGTAAAAACCCTGAGTAAAAGGCCCAGGAAAGTTAAGGACCAGCACTTGAATTGTGAATGCGGTTGTAAGGGAAATTCAGTGAAAAGAAGCGGCGAAAAATATAACAAATGTTTATTTGATTTGGGTACTTATGTCTTCTGTTCTTAAAATCCAAGAGAAATCGATCTTGCACACTGTTGTGGACTGAGTTAGACAATTCTAAACAATTTCTTTGCATACAAATTCTGAAAAAATTATTTAGGATATGGTTATAATATTAAACAAAGTCGTACAATTAGATGAAACATTTTTTTTTTTGTTGAGAAGACAATATTTCCAAACAAATGTCAGAAAACATGACATTTTATATTCCTAACAAGGAGATGCATTCTTCTCCAGAATAGCAGAGTTCAGATTCTCTTTCCTGGAAAACAGGAATACAGATGCTGTGAGTGCTTTCGTAAAACACATCTCTTCATCAACTCGGCTCGTATCAAGCACATCTACTAGTTTCCTAAATTTGTAACGTATATTTCGTATCAGGTTTTTTCCATCAAGCAATGAATCAAGTTAAATATGTCATTCTGCTTTATCATCCTTGAGTCTTCAGAGAGGGTTCTGTCATATTCGGAACGCATGCTGTTACTTACTGTCCCCGCGGGATTCTGTGCTGGTTTTGATGCCCTGTCACGCCGTAACCTTAAATTTTTCATAGAAGGGATTCGTGAAATATTACATCAAAAATGTTCTTCATATTAAATGCTTTTGAGCATATACGAGGGGCGTTCAAGATATTCTCGGTATCGGGGTGAAGCTGTGGTTGCATATATAAATTGACTTATTTATCAAGTAATACTATTATTTTAGTGCATTCATGTAAAATTTCATATAAATGTGATTATTAATTCGCGTTTTATCTCTAGTTAAACAGAATCATAATGGCAACTGAGACGATGATGGTGAAAATTGAGCATCGCGCTGTAATTAAATTTCTCACTAAGCAAGGAAAAAGTCAAAAAACTATTCATGAAGAGATGGTGGCTGTTTACCATTATCAACTGTGCAAAAGTGGTCAAGTGAGTTCAAGAGAGGCAGAGAGAGCATTGAGGACGACCCCCGCTCCGGCGCCCCGGCTACTGCTTGTACGGGAGAAAGCATCAAAGAAGTCGAAAAACTTGTTCTTGAGGATGCCCGAATAAAGGTGAAAATGATGGCAGAGATCACCAAGCTTTCAATTGGTACCATTCACACCATTCTTCATGACCATCTTAACCTTTCAAAGGTCAGTGCAAGGTGGGTGCCACGAATGCTCACAGCGCCTCAGATAAAAAGTGAGAATCGCATGCTGTAGAGAGCTTTTGGAGATGTGTAGTGAGAACGCGGACGGTGTTATGGATCGAATTGTTACTTGGGACGAAACATGGGTCCACCACTATGACCCTGAAAGCAAAGAAGAGTCCATGCAGTGGCATAAAAAAGGAACAGACCCCCCGAAGAAGTTCAAAGTCACTCCGTCTGCCCGAAAGCTCATGGCCACAGTTTTTTGGGACTCAAAGGGAATCTTGCTCATTGAGTACAAAAAAAAAGGTGAAACCATCAACGCCACATCCTACGCTTCCACTTTGCATAATTTGCGGGAGGAAATTAAAAAGAAAAGACGGGGTAAACTCGCAGCGGGTGTGTTGCTTCTTCATGACAACGCTCCTGTTCACACGGCGCGAGTTTCCAAGGCTGCTGCGCGAGATTGTGGTTTCGAAGAAATCCAACACCCACCCTATAGTCCAGACCTTGCCCCTAGTGATTATTTCCTGTTTCCGGATTTGAAAATATGTCTTCGTGGAAAAAGATTTTCGGATGATGAAGAGCTCAAGTCGGTATTTTGCAGAGAAAGAGGAAATTTATTATTTTGAGGGTTTAAAAAAGCTTATCTCAAGATGTAACAAATGCATTGATGTTAGGGGAGATCATATTGAAAAATAAAAACAATTTAAATTGAATTCGCATTTTCCTTCATATCGATACCGAGAATATATTGAACGCCCCTCGTAGTAATATAGATGTTCGTAATTATTACCTATAAAGAGCAATATTTCTAATTCAGAAGTAATTTGAAGAACAGATCATTTCTTTAACTTGATAATATTGCTCTCAGATATTAAATCAGCGAACAAATACCAACTCACTTGATTCGTATTGAAAGCATGTATAATTTGTACCTATATGCTCGTATAATACACAGGCATATACGTTATATTACCTATAAATATAATAGTCAATATTTATCGCACATTGATCAATGCTAATCACTCAATACACAAACATTAAATCACTTACCCTTTTATTAACACTTTTAAAAATAAAATAAATAAAAAGTATCATTACTTAATACTTAGCTGCTTAGCATTTGATGTTAATGTCAAAGTCTGCAGGCCGGGACTTGTGCAATTTGAATTTAATAAACCAACAAATAAGCACGAGGCACGACCTTCATAAAATGACTTACATTTGTAATATATTTTATCGCTGAAATGTATTACAATTTTCAAAACAAGATACTAGAACTAGACGATGATGATTATGTTATCAACTTGCTTTTCTTTATTATTTCTAAAATTTAAAAAAATCTTCTTCCCCTCAATTTGGCAAATGTCACATTTACAATAACAGTATTATGTAAATGAAGATCCGACCATATTCATTTCACTCTTGACTTTTTTCTTAAGCTTCTTTATGGATGCCTTACCTTGTGTTAATCATTGTTTCATAGATACAGTTGCGGTTTTTCCAATTCCTTTATTCGATAAACCTACAATTTCTAATAAGTGGTAGCAGGAATGATATACCCATTTTCTATTACAGCCACCATTAATGCTTTGTATTAGCACCTATAAAACTCATTAAAACACAATTTCAGCAAATGGTTTGCCATTATTTTGTCGTGTGAGGCATGCTATATCTCTTCTCTTGTACTGAACGAATCAGCAATTAAATTTCATAAAGTAAAACCACTATTGCGATGGTCCACCTCTCATGCAGTTCGATTTTATCCATGCAAGTATATAAAATACATATAGCACACAAGTACACAGAATGCGGTGTCCGTATTCTCACCTCGGGTTAGTTCCTCGGGTCGGCTTCTGGTAATAGGTACTGGAATTCACTATGTATCTTTCATACCAAAGAGGTCATTGGTATTTCCTAGAACGATGCTCCGAGTAATAGAATTGGCAAAGCTATTCAGATGCGTCATCATAATTACTCATGCTAGATACTTTTACTTGAGTTGAAGGGAATAGATGAACATGCTGTCAGCCGATTGCTAGAACCATAATCTTGAGTCGTGGTGTTGTAACAATCAACCTCTAATGAAGCTTAACTTCCTGGTAAGATTTGATGAAAATTTTAATACTTAGCAGTGCATGTGTAGAGGTGTTGAATGGTCCGTTCTTTAAAGAAACATTGACTAAATCTTAACAGAACCCTTAGCAGTTTTATATCTTGTTAAGTTATTTTTACATCACTTAGAAAAGGATTGGATTGGAGAAAGCTATACAGCAGCAAGTGAACAGCTAGGATTGTTGCATTTTAACAAGAATCATAAACACATATAAATTTCTGAAAGCCACAACAACAGTTACAACAATACTCTCAAAAGATAGGCAATGATCATATTTCTGTCGTTCTGATGCCTGTTAATTTATTTGCTACTCACCAATAACATCAATAAAATAAAAAACACAATACGAGTAAGTTGATCAAAATTTATCTAAGGTTAAAATTCTCTTATATTATGTCCATAAAGTTTGTGCTAAAAAGGATTATAGTGAATGTTATGTTGTTGATAATACAAATTTATTAGCTATCAGAGAAAATGTAAACGTTTTATTAAATCGATATACGAGGGTTGTCTGAAAAGATTCCGACCGCAACGTAAAGATAGCGGCACACGTCAATAAAAGCTAGAGAATGCTAGTTGAGCATGTTTTGACAGTTACTTACCGAAATTTCAGTCATTTTGGAGTTTTAGTTGGACTCTGTGTATGGCGACTCTGCACCATAATTTACCACAGTGAAATTTTGGGCAGCTGAATTTGAACGTGGCCGTAATAGCTTGGGAGATGATGAATGTTCGGGACGTCCAAAACCTGCAACCACTGACGATAACATTCCTAAAGTTCACCAAATGATGTTAGACGACCGCCGAATTAAAGTGAGAGAGATAGTAGAGGTTATGAAAATGTCCAAAAAACGTGTTTGTTACATATTAAACCATGATTTGGGCATGAGAAAGCTGTCCGCGCGTTGGGTGCCGCGTTTGCTTACGTTAGACCAGAAACGTGTTCGAATGAACATTTCCAAAGCTCTGTTGGCTCTCTTGGCGACGATTAATTACTGTAGATGAAACTTGGGTACACCATTATACACCCGAAACAAAAATTCAGTCAAAACAGTGGACTGCAAAGGGCGAGCCGGCTCCAAAAAAAAGCGAAAACTGTTTTTTCGGCTGGGAAAGTGATGGCGACTGTTTTTTGGGATAGTAAAGGAGTTATCTTAATCGATTATCTTCAAAAAGGAAAAACCATTACAGGAGCATACTACGCATCATTACTTGTCAAGCTGAAGGCAGAAATTGCGGAAAAACGGCCACATTTGCAGAAAAAGAAAATCCTGCTTCACCAAGACAACGCGCCGTTTCACACCTCAGCGGTTGCCATGGAGGAAATCCATGAATTACGGTTTGAACTGCTTGACCATCCGCCTTATTCACCAGATCTAGCCCCAAGCGACTTCTTTTTGTTCCCTCATCTAAAAACTGCGCTCGGAGAACAGAGATTTTCATAAAATGAGGAGGCAATCACCTTCGTGAACAATTATTTTGCAGAGAAAAACGCCAAGTACTATTTGTACGGGTTAGAGAGATGGGAGCATCGCTGGGAGAAGTGTGTAGTTACAAGGAGACTATGTAGAAAAATAAAAAAAAATGGTACGGTACGAGTATGTATGTAAGAAGATCCTCTTCGTAAGGAATATAGACGAATAACAAACTGATCATTTGCCAATAGGATTCAGATATATGTATGTGCAATATGTATGAGTACTCCCCTTGCCTGTCTCTTCAATAGATTTTGCAATCCAGAATGAACATGAAAATTTTATTCTAAGTAATTGCGGTTGCTGTTAGCTTTCAGTAACAGGACGGCGAAAAGCTATCATCCTTTCCTTCATCTACATCGTACAAGCGGCTGATAACACCGACCTTGACATTGACAAAAAAGTTGGAAAGACAGATACAATAAGTACATATGTTCCTTTCAAAGTAAGGGTCTGACATAATCGTCAAGGACAGATGTCTGTTGGAATTAATTGAATAAAATTTCAACATTAATTGCATAAATCCGAGCAAAATGGAGAGCAAGCAGGCGATCTATGTTATATTCCACAAAGGACACATAAAATGTTTACTAAAACAAGAAATATAAAAATGGATAAATATGTTAAAGTACTGCTGTTTCTTTTATTATTATTATTATTGTTCATTATTCTTCCTTCTCATTTTAACAAAAAATAAAGCTTAATTTAGCAATAGAATTTAAAGAATAGTTAGTGGCGTTATTATTTTTATATAAGAAAAATAGAGTTCGATTTTATTACTAATATGAAATTCATAATAAGGTCAAGGTTAGTAATGTACATATGTTATATGTACTATATGCATAAAAAAAAAAAAAAAAAAAACAGAATGGCAAGGTAACAGTTCCTATACCAGTATATCCGTTTTCCCATTAAGGATACAGCCCCTGCTTCTTTTTTTTTGGTTTTTAATAAAACGCAAACTATTTGGGATATCAAAAAGACTTTTATTATTAAACTTTTATTATTAACTAGACTTTATTCATATGTCATCCACGAACACCGATATCGGAATATTCCTGCAATTTCGCGTTCAATATTGTCACTGAGCACATCTAACGTCTCTGGTACGAGGGCGGGTCAATAAGTCCGAAACAGCAACACTGCTCCTGTCAACAGGCATCTGTCAGTTGACTCCTGTCAAAATTTAAACTTGCTGCGTCAGTTAGTTTGTGTTTGACAGCTATTTTTATCAGACTACTCACTAATTTGAGGAGAAAATGGAAAAAAGTGAACTTCGTGTGCTTATTAAGCATTATTTCTTGCGAAAAAAAACCATTACCGAGACCAAGGCTAAGCTTGATAAATACTATGGGGACTCTGCACCATCGATTTCAATGGTAAAAAAGTGGTTTACTGAATTTCGTTGTGGCCGTACAAGCACTGAAGATGCCGAACGTCCTGGACGCCCAGTTGAGGTCTCTACACACGAAACAATCGAAAAAATTCACGATATGGTGTTGACCGACCGAAGATTGAAAGTGCGAGAGATTGTGGAAGCCGTAGGGATCTCGCATGGCTCAGTGGTTTCAATTTTGAATGATCACTTGGGCATGAGAAAGCTTTCCGCAAGATGGGTGCCGCGTTTGCTCACAGTCGACCACAAACGCAATCGTGTAACAACTTCACAGGAAGGTTTGGCGTTGTTTAATCGCAATATGGAGGAGTTTTTGCGCCGTTTTGTAACCGTGGACGAAACATGGATCCATCACAACACACCAGAGAACAAACAACAGTCAAAACAGTGGGTTTCTAAGGGTGAATCGGCGCCAAAGAAGGCCAAGGTGGGTTTGTCAGCCAATAAAGTTATGGCGACTGTTTTTTGGGATGCACGCGGGATAATCCACATTGACTACCTTCAAAATGGAAGAACAATCAATGGGGAATATTATGCCAACTTATTGGACCGATTCAATGACGATTTGAAAACAAAACGACCTCATTTGGCCAAGAAAAAAGTTCTTTTCCCCCAAGACAATGCAAGGGTGCACACATGTGCAGTTGCCATGGCAAAAATCCATGAATTATGAATTGGGCTATGAATTGCTCCCTCATCCACCCTATTCTCCAGATTTGGCTCCGAGCGACTACTTCTTGTTCCCAAACCTGAAGAAATGGCTTGGTGGAAAAAGATTTGACTCCAATGATGAAGTCATCTCGTCATTTTGAGGACCTCGACAAATCATTTTTTTTGGAAGGGATAAAAAAATTGGAGAAGCGTTGGACAAAGTGTATAGAGCTCAAGGGAGACTACGTTGAAAAATAAAATTATTTTTTTATCAAAAAATCGGTTTTAATCCAAAAGTCACGGACTTATTGACCCTCCCCCGTATGTTGGCATAGACTAATAACTTGACTTAGTCCCAAAGAAAGAAGTCCAAGCATGTCAAATCGCACGAGCGAGGCAACCAATTTCTCAAATTTCTTGAGATAAGGCGCTCACCAATCTTGAGTGCACGCAATTGCGGACATATCACCAACGTAAAAATACGGCCCTACGATGCCGCCGCGCCGGCATGAATACCATACCAAACAGTCAATTTTTGTGGATGTAGTGACATCTCGTGAAGACCATGTGGGTTTGTAGCCGTCTAATAGCCTACATACCATATATCTATTTTGCTTGTTGACAAAGTCATTTAGCCGGAAATGGCCTCTATCGCGCTTTAGATGGTTTTGCGAATTTCGAATCAAATGGTTATCTGGCTTTAATTCTTGAGCCAATTTGATCTTATACGGGTGTAGAGAGAGATCCTTTTACAAAATTAGCCACAAAATTGTTTGAGCGATGCCCAATTCCTGTTAATAGCGTGGAACGGATTGATCTGGGTCGCTGTCAACAGATGCTCTTATGGCCTCAATATTTTCAGCAATCCTTGCATTTCGTTTTTTCACGGGCATCGGAACATTAATCAGCGAAAATTTATACTCAAATTTTTGCACCAAATTACGAATTGCGATTCGGATGGTGGCGATTATAACTATCAAAGATTGGTGTTAGCGCTCTTAAAGTTGGCATTGACAAGTAAAATAGTAGCAAAAATTCACAAAAAAAACATGAAATTTAAGAAAAAAATGTGTAGTTATTAATGGCAAGCCCTGCATATGTGGACCTAAAGCCACAGATTTTCGTAACAGATTGGGAAACGCATTGCAGCAAAGTTCGATTTCTTGATGAATTTAAGGAGTCATGATTTCATTTCTATCAGAAAAACACATCGCCTAATAAGTTGTATTTCCTCAGGCAGTTTGTAGAATAATTTACAAGGCAGTATCCAATACGAATTCCTAAATTTTGGGTTACAAAATAAAGTATTTATAAGAGTGTGAATATTGCTTTTTAGTCTACGAGTACATGAATCAGAAATTGGAATCCGTAAGTAACCACTTTTTACCAAAAACAAATCTGAAGGCATATACTTTACCTTATTGGCAGAATATTAAGTCCATAGTATGTTCCAATCGCTAAGAGTTGTAGACTTTTCTTACTGGGAATTTTTGTAGAACCATTAATTGATGAAGCTTATTTAGGTAAGCATCTCCCAACATGATATTCCGTACTCTAGTTTAAAAAAAAATGCGCCGTGGTAAATTATTTGTAATATTTTATCTGAGCAAAATTTCCTCAGTCAATAAAGGAATAGTGCTCAAAAGCTATCGATTTAAGTCAGAAATGTGATGTGGTTAACTTAAATTTCTGTCGCTTGCGATACCTAGGTTAGCATTTTCGATAATAAAACAACTGCGACTGTAGACAACATTGTCATTAAAAGAAGCATTTGGGCAAAGGACGGAGCACTTACTGTCAAATAAATCATATCTTCCACATTTGGATGTATGGAGTGTAACTTCGATAACCGGAGACTCCTTTGGATTAAGGCTGAAGAGCATAAATTTTGTTTTTTTAATAACTAACAATTTATTCCTTGCAAATCGTAATCTTAGCAAATAAATGTTATGGCTGATGCGAGCTACTAGGTTCAATGGACTTGATAAGTAATTCCTAAGATCATCTGCAAAGGCCTAAATTTTTCCAGAAATGGTTGAGCAAGGTGGGAATTAATGTACATACTATAGATAAAGAACAATATGGGTCCAAGGGACAGATCCTTGGGGAAGGCCGAGACAATCTAGCTGAGACTTAGTAAGCGTTGTTTCTGCCTTGAATTTTTGCTGTCTGCTCTGCAAATATGACGGAAACCAATTATAGTACATAAAACCGCGAAGGCCCGCTTTGTATAATATAATTTATCTAACAAAATGGTCTACTGAATTAAATTTTTTTTTTTTTTTTATAATGAGCGCGTGCTCAAGGGGTTTTGGTACCCTTAAAATGTTTGTACACAGCGCAGGCGAAGGAAATTTAAGGAGGAAGAAAGGACAGGTACCGATGTACATTATTTTTAAATGCTTGTAAGTTATAATGACCAGGAAACACAGACATCGGCAGGGCATTCCATAAGCGAGTTGTACGGCTTAGGAAAGAATCACGATATTTTAGAGTAGGTCCGAAAATGGACTTGAAGGTATACTGATGAGCATTGCTACTGGCGATTTCAATGGAGCACTGGTGGTGGAAATAGCCTTTGTAATATCTATAAAAAGTCCAGTACAGTACAGTGTCGTCCAGACCTTTATATGTATACAGGAGCAAAAATTTAAAGGAGAATCATCAGTGGAAAAGCCCGTTCTAAAGCCAAACTGCATTGGACTAAAGAATTTGGACTTACGAAAGGAACATAACATATGTAAACTAAGATCCTACTCCTTACTATGATAATTTCTCGAAGCTTTTGACGATAGTAACGATATTAGCATGCAGTAGTTACTAGTTTTATTTTGCCTGCTCCATTTTTTATGCAAAGGACATCAGCACATTTGTGTTTATATGGAAAGTATCCAGAGATGTGCCATATCGTCAACAATGTTAAGACTAATGTTTTTGACTACAAAGTTTAAAATACCACCTCTTCTGCAAGGGTGTGTAGTTTTCAAAGACTTTATATTGTAGTTTTTAGTATCTCAAATACAGAAATACGAGCAAACAAATTCGAATTAAAAGATTTTCCTACTAAGAGTGTCTTTTACAATTCCAACTTTTGATTTTCGCAGCAATACACATTTTTTTTTACCTGCACAATCGATTGTTATCGCTAGTATTTAGATTTGAAATGCGTTCCATTCCTTTTTCAAATCTTCCTGAAAAATTCTTAATTGATTATAAACGTAATAGTTTCAGGATATTCGAATTCCCTTGTTTATTTTTTTTGAATCTATTACCTCAATTATAATCATACCGTATACATACTTACTAGCATTTATTGTAGTTTATTTTCTCAAGAATTCTTATATTGAATAAAATGACGATTAAACTGTAACGCCTGTTTGACTAAATTAGGTCCATGCCAGAGGTTCTTATTTCAAAACGTCATAGTAAAAAGATTTCTAAATCTTTCTGACCTTACTTCAGGTATACAATATATATTATGGGTACAAGGAATATTTGTTTGAACGTTCAATCAGAACAGCAGAAAGATTTGTTTCAGAGTTTTTTCTGAAATATTAAAAGCAAGTTTATTCAAGACAAGTGTATAATAAATTTTTAAGCAGAATATGTATGGAGATTCTCCGAACTAGTCCACCATTGCATGTTATATAAAATGTGAAGTAATTTTGTTAAACACAGCGAAAAGTTATTTCGTGCCAGTGCACACAGAGCTATTAAAACATTTGTATATGCAAAGTATATAGAGTATGCAAATCCACGTAACATTTGTTTTCCGTTTGAATAGAAATAATAAAACAGACAAAAGTAGAAATCTTTACACTCGCTAGCTTTTCTGAATAACTATAACTTGGTTCCATGCATATAAAAAGCAGAAAACAATGCAAAACAACCGAGAAAAAAGATAAGAGTGCGAATAGTTCTATGCTCGTATAGTAATTGAAAAATCACGAAAAGTAAAAAAAAACATAGCTTAGAGAAAAGTCTTAATTTTTTGTAAAATAAGTTGTTATGTTGAACTGGCTTGACCCGACCTTTATACTGTTATTGCCCTTAAATTAAATAAACAGGATATCATAACTGCGTCGAGCTCATTTTGATCTGCATGCTCGATATGCATCGCTGCTCGTTATTTTAGGAACTCTAGTACCTTTGTCGCTTTCATCTTCCGAAATGTCCTCAGGCGGTTCATTTCACTATCATCTATGATGATCCAGTCCCTAACTTCTTGTATTGAAATGTTGCGCTTTCTATCTACAATTGCAAAGAAGTCATTGCTTTCTTGCAACTCCCTGTCAAGGTGAGTATCGGATTGTTGCATACCTAATATACGTAATTGGTTTAGTGTAATTAAATCTTCTTCTTCCCTCTTGGCATTATACAATACTTACTTTTAAAGCACTTAGCGATGGCGGAAACGAAGAGCTGGTTCCATGATGATTTTAGGTTCATTACCGCATGTCTTAAGGTTAAGTTTTTATCCCTGCCGCTATTGTCTTCACCTGCCGTTTCAATAATTTCAGTTAGCAATCGCTTTTTGTAATTAGTCTTCATTAAATTGATACCATTTTGATACATGGGTTGGATCAAAGCAGTAACGTTTGGTGGGAAAAACATTACTGTTATGTCCCCGTCAGAGCTAGTCAGTTGTTCTTTATTGCAGTGACAAGTAGCATTATCATGGAGCAACAATGCTAATTTTGGTAAATTATTTTTACCTAGAAATCATTTAACCTGAAAAAGCGTGATAAAACATAATGTTCCAAGATTTAGGTAATGGCGGCAGTATTTACTCGTAGTTTAGACAAAACAAATTTAAAAGGTCAAATGATGTGCTTTTTACCTCTTTAGTAGAGTTTTCATTAAACCAACTCATAAAAGTTTCACTCGTCATCCAAGCCTCCTTGCTGGATCTACATATACATCAGTGGAACCTTGATACTCGAAAAAGCTCGAGGGCATTTAATCTTCGTTATTGGGAATGGAGTAAGCTGGTCCATGTAGGCCAAAAATGTTATCAGTTCCTTACAAAATTTCTTTCTCGGTGCTGTAATTTAAATGAAGAGAACAAGAGTTTTGTTAGGAGGAAGCTTCGAAAGCAGACCCGTTTCATCTGCATTGTAGACTTATTGCGGTGTTAAAGTTCTTTGATTGTCGCATGAAACTTTTCCAATAACGGTTAAATTGCACTTTTATTGCATAAGAACTTTTCTCTTCATATTTGTAATGTCCTTACACCTTGAAGACACAACCATGACTAGCCTTGAAATTCATAGCTTCTTTGAATTGCAAATTCTAGCGGTTTGCTTTTCGGCAGAGTAAATGGGTTGAAACTGGAACATTTGCGCTCTCTTTGCTTTTTTTAGCCACTCGAACAATGCTTTTTCCATTTTAGATATTTCGGATTTCCTAAGCGACTTTGTCTTACCTGGACGAGATTCGATGGAATTTATTTTTATTGCTGTAATTGTTGGCCTTGACATACCATATTTTCCAGCTAGTGCGAATTCAGAATACCCCGAATTCAGTTCGCCTAAAATTGTACACTTATTTTTTATAGACAAAAATCGATGTTTCTTTTGTTTAGGTACCATTCCGAGTTAAACCTTTTTAAAACACAAAAGCGACAGTGGAATTAAAAAAAAACAGGGAAAATACTTAATACACATGCCACACAATTCACTATATAAAGGTAACCACGAGACTGATCATAGATCAAACAACATAAGAATACAGTAAATTTGTTAAATGCATGTGTGTAGCCGGTAGCTGGCTATACTTGAAAACCCATGTTTGGACAAATACCAGTTAGTATATTATACATTATCACATGCAAAAAGAAATATAAAATCTTCTGAAGAAGAAAATTAAAGTTATAGGGTTCGAAAATTTACAAAGTTCGTCAGATTTTTGAAAAATTCGAGGCACTTTTGCGAAAGTGGATTGGGAAAAAATGCAAACAATTGATAAAATCGCAAGAAATTAATATATCTTCGAAAGACAAAAATGTTCTTCATTTTGTGATTTACGGTCTCCATTGGCAACAACAGTCATATCAGTCATATCATACGTACAGTGTTGGAAAAAATAATAACAAACAGCTGTGGGTCATAATTACATCTCACATTGACACCACTGCTACATATGAATACTTAATAACAGTACTTTGAAATGTTGCATTTGTCTATCTCTTTTCGATATTTGATTTTGCTTGAACGAAAAAAAATACAAAGCAACGAGTCATGCCGATGGAAAAAAATAATAGAAACAAAGGATTATGGCATTTCGCATTAGAGATTCCTTAGAGACGGTTTATTTTTTATTTTTTTTTTTTTTAAAGAACTTAACACTCAAGAGGGTATTACTACTCTTAAAATGCCGCAGCACGTGTTAAGTTTTTCGGAAAATTGGATAGAGAGAGAGAAAAGATTTTTGGGCTCAGTGGTTATTTCGCTCCATGGGTGGCATCCAACATTTAATGGGGAGACTAAATTACTAGTGTAAATTGGACTTGATGTTATATTTAGGCAACCATTCATCTCACAAGATTTTAGTTGCCTGAAAAAAAGTCTTTCGGTCACGGCTGGTATTGAACCCCGAACCGTCCGATTGGGAAGCCAACACACTACCACTTGAGCCACGGCCACTGAAATACGTTTCATCTTTTGATAAAATGTTACTAAGTAAGAAAAGTATACAACAGAGGTTAGCTTTTGCCAACCGACACCTCTACCGTGAAAACTGGAACAATGTCTTGTGGTCGGATGAAACAAAGATGAATTTGTTTGGATCTGATGGAAAAATGCACGTGAGACGACCAAAAAATTCCGAATTCGACCCAAAATACACAAAGAAGACAGTAAAGCGCTGTGGAGGTAACCTTATGATTTGGGGCTACTTCTTATCATCTGGTGTTGGACCACTTTTCTGGATAAAGGATAAAATGTATGCTGTGGACTATGTTCCTGAATACGGTAATGCTACATTTGCTGGGGTGGCCGTGGTGTAGTGGTACTAGCAATCGCTTCTCACTCGGTGGGTCAAGGTTCGAATCCTAGCCACGACAAAGTTTTCATTTGTGTAATTGGAACTCAGTCAGAAAAATCTGCGTGTGAAGGCATAACAAAGATTTGGCATAACATAGATTTGGCTGTTGTAGGGTTTTCAAGCACAAAACAACCGTTAAAATTCACAACCTGAATCATTCCGAGTGAAGAAAACTCTCCGTCCTATTCGGACTCCCACTCCTGGAGAGTCAATATCGAAACCAAACACACCTGAGTTTCAAACCACTACATCCACAACAATGCTTTCCTTTCTCCTCCTTCTATCTTTCCGCCCGCGCCATGGCAACAGTAAAAGGGTCATAACCCCTTAGGCGCGCTTAAATTATAAAAAAAAAAAAAAAAAATACGGTAATGCTACATTTGCTGAAGAGGATATGCCGCTAAAATGGAAGTTTATGCAGGATAATGATCCCAGGCATTCCTCAAAACTAGCAAAGCAATGGTTCCAAAGAAATTGCTGTTATGGAATGGCCTTCACAATCCCCTGATCTAAATCCGATAGAACACTTGTGGGGCGTTCTAAAACGCAAGATCGGGGAATATAAAGCCAGAAACAAAGAAGAATTGTGATTCAAAATACAGGAAGCACGGTCCTCTATACCTGCCGAAACCTGTGCCTACTTAGTTCACTCCATGGGACGAAGATGTGAGGCAGTGATTAAAAACGAAGGTGCTACGACCAAGTGCTAAAAAAAGAATGAGAACTTTCAATGTAAAGTACTATAATTTAACATATTACATGAAATTTTAATTTTATTTTTATGATTTTTTCGAGGCTAAAATCGTCAAAAAACTGAAACAAATTTTTTTATTTTTTATTTTGGCTTTTCATTAAAAAAATTTGTATTTGTTTATATTATCATAATCAAAGGAACGAACTAATATACGAGTATATTTCATTTACGTTTGCCTCCACGTTTTCATTGTTTTTATATTAAAAAGTGCAAAACGAGTTTGTTTCTATTATTTTTTCCAACACTGTATAAATGAAGAATGAATACGGAAACTATTGATACCGTTAAGATTCCTTTGGTGTATTCCTAACGATATGATCGTTAATAAAGTAGTAGAAGATACCAACAAATACACCTCAAAATAAGAAAAGAAATGGAATTCCAAGCCTCAATTCATTGGGATACTCCTATATTATTTGAATGCCTGATTTCAGGTGTTTTCGAAGTGCCGATATGCAAATGTGATGAGCTACGTCTGTTTAGGGATAAATAATGTAAATCATAATTTACAAATCAAACCAAAAGATAATCCCGAATACGACAAGTTATTAATCATTATTAAACTATCTAAAAACAAATGTAACGAACTACCTAATGCCGATGAGCATTAATCTGTGGGCAAATAAATTATGAGATTCAAGGGGCAATCACAATTGAAACGGTGTCTATCGAAAGATCCACATAAATAGGGATTGAAATGTCCAGAACTCGGTTTAGGGATACCCAATATTATTTGGGCACTGCGTTCAACACCAAACTTTAAAAGTTTATTTCACTAATTGGTTGATTTTAATTAGAGTTTTATGAGATATGGCAATAGTGAACATTCAAACTGTTCGAAATAATCGAATCGATAAATAAAATGTTCATGTGGATAAAATTTTGAAATTAGCATGTCCGGGAAACGTTCATAACAGGGTCGAGTACAATTGTATTGTAGAATTGGTAAAATGGTATGACAACCGATCAATTAAATTTCTCTAATGCAATGCGCATCTAATGGCCTCAAACAGAAACAAAAAGACCAGGAAGGCAGCCCTGGTATGATTGGAAATGTGAAAAAGCCAGAAGAAAATCATTCATCTAACTCCGCCTGCCAAGACGCATAGGCAGCGACCACATAAAACGTATGTACCAGCAAGCAAACAGAAACTTTAAAATCATATGCCAAGAAAAACAAAAACTCTACATAAATAATTTGTCGCTAAAACTTACGCACACCAAAAACAGCAAGTCCTTTCGGAAATTGGCTAAAGCATTGAACAGTACGCTATTTGCCCAAGGAATCAAGGTTACAGCGACTACTCTGGCGGAATACTTCGAAAAATTGCTGAATCCACCAGTGGACCGGAATGAAATACAATTTGCACTGCCGTATCCCGAAGTAAATTCCTTAGACTCCCCCATAACCCTACAGAAAATTGAAAAAGTTATGGATAGGTGCCGCCTGAATAAGACTCCAGGGGAAGATCGCATTGCTTCTGAGTTCTTCAAAAATGCAACTGACCACTTCCTGCAGAAGCTCACTGAAACAAACAATTATATATTTACAACCGGCGAAGTTCCAGAAGTTTTCAAAAAAAGTATAATTTTTCCGATTCTCTCCAACTATAGAGGGATTTCGTTTCCAAATGCTCTTACCAAAATTTGTACAGAAGTCATCTTGGAACGCAAACAACCTAGATATGTGAAAACGACCTGCTAAGCGAGTTTCAACACGGGTTCCGTAAGAAGTACTTCACGATTGATAACCTATTTACTCTCACAAACATCGCTCGGATTTACTTGGACCGAGGAAAAAAACTAGACGCTTTCTTTGTAGACTTTAAGGCGGCTTTTGACTCCATCGATAGAAGATCACTATTTCTTAAACTCAGCAACAAAAGTTCTAAAGGTTCTGCAACAATTTTACGATGGCAATACAGCGGCGGTGTGGAATCGGTTCCAAACAAACTCTGGAGTAAAGCAAGGATGTCTTTTGAGTCCTCTTCTGTTTTCAATATTTTTGGATGATCTAGTTGAACTTCTTCCGGGCGGGTTGCCTCTTGAGGGATTTCCTATAAAACTCTTACTCTACGCCGACGACATCGTAATTTTCGCAGAAACCCCAAGCATGCTCCAAATTATGTTATGTTTAACAAGCTAAAACAATATTGCTGTATGTGGAACCTGCAAATCCAAAGTGTTGATTTTTCGAAATGGTTGGGGGCGCCACGCAAGGAATGAAAAATGGACCTGGCAGAACGTGGAACTGGATATAGTCAAGGAATACAAATACCTCGGAGTTCTGGTCACTTCACAGGCATCCTTTAAAAAACACCTGCTAGAGAAACAGAAAGAATCTAAACGTGAGATTAATTGCAACTGGAAAGGAATTTTGTGGAAAAGGAATGTTGCACCAAGTGTGAAGTACAAGATTTTCGAGGCGGTAATGAGGTAAATAATATGCTATGCAGCACAAGTGTGGTGGGCTTGGCATTTTAAAGAGGTAGAAAAACTCTAAAGATACTTCCTTAAGAAACTGTTTAGGCTGCCTGAAAATACACCAACTTACATGTTACATCTGGAAACTGGACTACCAACGCTACATATCTTCACGCTTAGACTGCACTTCCTCTATATCAGAAAAGTTTTTGCTCAACCAAGTCATCGTCTTCCCCACAAGGTTGCTATGTATCTTAAAAACCGAAACCTTAATTTCTTTGCGGAATGGTCAAGGTTCAGCCAAGAACACAATGTGCCCTTGCACGAACTAATCGGAAATAAAACAAACTGGGAGAGCACACTGAACGAAATGCTTAAAAAAATCCACTACTCAAAACGGGAGCGCAAAGCCAACAAAGCCAATCAAGATCCACGTACAGAATACTACAAAATAAACTTGGGGAAAACAGCTACTTTAATGACCAGAACAGCGTAGAGTCCATCTCAACAATATTCAAAGCCAGAGGGGAACTTTTGCACCTGAACTATATATATGGTATGCCATACAGAAACAACGAAGGAGACGAATGTACACTGTGCAATCTGGGAACGAAGGAGGATGTCCGGCATTTTATTGGAACGTGTCCCATATTAAATTCAATCAGGAGATCCTTTTGAGGAAAAAATACCCTATCACTAAATGAGATCATAAACATTCTAAACGGCGCAAACTGGAACACTTTACACAACTTTCTAAAATGTGCATTGAATTATAGGCTACAAATTATTAATGAAGCTTTTAAGTAATTACAAATTTATTCATTTCTTTCTCTCAGCTGACGGCAAGAACCAACGCTTAGTTTTGTTATTTTTGTTAAACTGGAAAATATTGTAACAGAATAAACAAATATTACTTACTCACTTACTCACTTAATGGCCTCAGATTGCAGATGGGATAGAACTGGTACGAAATGTGTTACATTAACTTAAAATGGCGAATGTTGTAAAAGAGTGCAGTCGTTTTATGGAAGATGTAGATTAAGCAGACATGTTGTGTGATTTATGTATATCGTATTTATCATAAATCTAAAAAGTATTATGGTTGGATTATTTAATGGTGTATCAGCCTAAGTTAGCTCTTTCTTACTGTATAGCAAATACTTGGTCCAAGTTAGCGCAACTCAAAACCGTATCTGTTTATAAGCTTTCAGTTATTTGTTTCATAGACTTTGACTATAAGACTTCCACAATCTGAAGGCAGAACGAGAAGGTGGCCCTCATTTCTAAGAGAAAAGACAAATCTGTAGAATAGTCCTTCCAATTAAATTTCTGGAGGCATCAGCACCACCATAATCTTTATACTTTGCTTCAACGAAAAAAAAAGCAGGATGAATTAACCAAATTAAAGAAAGTGTAGCGAGTAACTTACTCGTACATGCATACGTGTTTACCCCTCATTGTTCATTGCTACCACATGACAATATGTGGAATCACTACATGTCTCCACTCCATTGTTGAAGTAAGTAACCACACATTTTGCTATGGACTAGAATAATATAAATATAATTTGGGCAACGAAGGGTTTCTCAAAAGTATATACTCGTCTGAGCAAATTTTAAAATTCACTTTTACACTGTAACCCTGCTTTTACATATTTTAGCGAAATGCCTACCAAGTCATTTAAGTAATTTAAGTTCAATATCAGTTCTGGGAGCTATCTTAAAATGGGTATTCCTCAAGGTTCTGTTCTGGATTGTTTTTTCTTTCCTTCCTTGTTTTCGCAGCTATTTAAAGGCAAGCTTTCTTATCTTACCGATGATACTGTTCCTTCCTACTCGAATAAGAACTATTTTGTTTATATTAGTCATGACTTAGAAATACTTCGTCGCTGGTTTAGGTTATATAGACTTGGTCATTAGCAATAAAACCAAATTCGTATTTTTTAGTCCCCTTCTGTTCAAAATTCCACCTTGTTCCACTAATGTTTACACAACTCAGACCTGATGTGTAATGAAAGCTATTTTAGGATTGATTGCATTGATAATTTTAAGTACTTAAGCATCACATTAGGTACTAAGCTTAGTTATTTAAACTATGCATTCTAATTAAAAAGGTATCTGAATAATGTTGTACCTATAACAAACTGATCAGCTGCTTTTAAAGTAAGTCAGAGTAAACTAAGCTTTGAACTGTTCTTCCAATCAAGCATTTCTATTTTTTAAAGTTTTAAAGTTTGACAGTATGAGAATCAACACCACATATCACAAGTTTCTCAATCTTATACAATTGTGGCACCTCGATTGTTTAACAAATTACCTGATGAATACAGATGCGAGAGAATTGAATCTAAATTTCTAAGTAAAACTAAAAAGTGGCTATTTTCATTTGCTCATTCCGAAATAAATTATATATGTGTCCTCTAGTTTAAATTTCACAATATACTCTTCTTAATAACATTTATATATATATTAACAAATATTTTTTATTTATTTTTATTTTTTCCAAAATTATCATGCATATTGCTAAAATGAAAATATTTTCAGTTAATCTTTTTTGTTCTATACCTCCATACAACAAAGTTTTTCAATTAATAATGATTGAATTGATTTTTGATTACACATTTAAATTTTTTTAAATATTTTATTTATAATTATATTGTTTTAAATATTAATGTTATATATAATTATTTCATTTAATTATAACTACTGTTTATTAACATTGGCATAAATATTTTATTTTTCAATACTGTATTTAAACTATTGAGTAAAAACATTAGAAAACTATTTTAAATGAAATAAAAATTTAAATAAATACATAAAAGTAAAAATAATATAAATACGAGGGCGGGTCAATAATTCCGTGCATTTTTGAATTTCTGACCTCTTTACTGAAACAGCAACACTGCTCCTGTCAACAGGCATTTGTCAGTTGACTCCTGTCAAAATTTAAACTTACTGCGTCAGTTAGTTTGTGTTTGACAGCTATTTTTATCAGACTACTCACTAATTTGAGGAGAAAATGGAAAAAAGTGAATTTCGTGTGCTTATTAAGCATTATTTCTTGCGAAAAAAAACCATTACCGAGACCAAGGCTAAGCTTGATAAATACTATGGGGACTCT
Organism: Volucella zonaria; assembly: GCA_963966105.1. Taxonomy (NCBI): domain Eukaryota; kingdom Metazoa; phylum Arthropoda; class Insecta; order Diptera; family Syrphidae; genus Volucella; species Volucella zonaria. The sequence continues at coordinate 85,468,667 of OZ014530.1, read as the reverse complement.
GCACCATCGATTTCAATGGTAAAAAAGTGGTTTACTGAATTTCGTTGTGGCCGTACAAGCACTGAAGATGCCGAACGTCCTGGACGCCCAGTTGAGGTCTCTACACCCGAAACAATCGAAAAAATTCACGATATGGTGTTGGCCGACCGAAGATTGAAAGTGCGAGAGATTGTGGAAGCCGTAGGGATCTCGCATGGCTCAGTGGTTTCAATTTTGAATGATCACTTGGGCATGAGAAAGCTTTCCGCAAGATGGGTGCCGCGTTTGCTCACAGTCGATCACAAACGCAATCGTGTAACAACTTCACAGGAAGGTTTGGCATTGTTTAATCGCAATATGGAGGAGTTTTTGCGCCGTTTTGTAACCGTGGACGAAATATGGATCCATCACAACAAACAACAGTCAAAACAGTGGGTTTCTAAGGGTGAATCGGCGCCAAAGAAGGCCAAGGTGGGTTTGTCAGCCAATAAAGTTATGGCGACTGTTTTTTGGGATGCACGCGGGATAATCCACATTGACTACCTTCAAAAGGGAAGAACAATCAATGGGGAATATTATGCCAACTTATTGGACCGATTCAATGACGATTTGAAGAAAAAACGACCTCATTTGGCCAAGAAAAAAGTTCTTTTCCACCAAGACAATGCAAGGGTGCACACATGTGCAGTTGCCATGGCAAAAATCCATGAATTGAGCTATGAATTACTCCCTCATCCACCCTATTCTCCAGATTTGGCTCCGAGCGACTACTTCTTGTTCCCAAACCTGAAGAAATGGCTTGGTGGAAAAAGATTTGACTCCAATGATGAAGTCATCTCGTCATTTTGAGGACCTCGACAAATCATTTTTTTTGGAAGGGATAAAAAAATTGGAGAAGCGTTGGACAAAGTGTATAGAGACTACGTTAAAAAATAAAATTATTTTTTTATCAAAAAATCTGTTTTAATCCAAAAGTCACGGACTTATTGACCCGCCCTCGTAACTAAAAAATTTACCACATCGCTCTTGGAAAATTGTGCGAAGCTAACAAGTCAGCTCCAGAGACACCATATTTCAAAAATCTGTTCAGTTACTTGCATACAAAGACGACATAATTGACATAATGGGAATAACACAGCGAGCAGTCAATGGAGCGTTTACGGCTATTCATCCAGAAGCGGTAAAGATGACCTTAGCGGTCAATGAAGAAAAAACTCACTAGTAGTTCAGTAGTCATATCTAGCATCAAAACGTAGATACTGCCCATTTGTGAGATTTATTGCAGCGTAACGTAAGAACAAGAAGAGATCAATATTAAGAAAAGGTTTAAAATTAAATTTTAATTCCCCTCCTTTTCTTTATATATTTAGTACCCTTAGAATGTTTGCACACACCGCAGGCGAAGGAAAATTAGGCAGGAAGAAAAGAAAGGTACCGATTTACACTGAGGAACGAAAGTGTAACAATAATGCATAAATTAAACTAAACTTGTAAATATTTAACCTCATCCATTTTTATTCGTACATAAGAACTTAGTCTACTCTTTTTATTCTACAAGGTGTCCCAACAATCAAGGTCAAGCCGGAAACGGGTGATAGATCCAGTGGTGTCGGTTATCACAAACTTATAAAAAAATCTAAGTCATGTACTTTTAAAATTATTGGCATTCAAAAAAAAAGAGAAATTTGACACCCTGTGACGATCTTTCAAGTATTGCGACCGCAAATCTTTGCTTGTCTTCGAATTTTTTCTTGTCACGTAACACTGAGTAACTGTTCTGTAAATTACGGTCCAAAATTGAAACATAACTATATCGGTTTTAACTAAAATATTGCTTTTTTGTCCATCCATATATCTGAAAATCATTAATCACCCAACTTGAACTGACTGTACTGACAAAAAAATGTACTGTGTCATTTTGGCAAGTAACTTTAAAAGATGGCGTATTTAGTCTGCATTCCAAAATGGTATGACACTTGCTAGACTAACGCTTAATTGAGGACAAACAAAATATTTTGTTAAACAAACCCGATTCATAGTTAATTCTTTTTAATAAGTTAAATAACCAAGTGTGAGTGGGACAGACAGTGATGCCTGGATTGAGACGGATAAACACGCCATTTCGACTAGTGTGAGTGAAACAGATAGAGATGTCACCCTTGTCATTTCATTTCATTTTTTTTCCATCACAGAGCACACAGAACACTATGTTCTCTTGGTGTATACTCTTAGGATCGCTTCACACAGCTATTGTTTGTTGCGCGACTAAACGCCATCTACCGATCTTGTATCTTACAACAAACGTTCAAACTGTTCGTCTTCAGTGGCAATGCAAGCTCTACCATCTTCTTACAAATGATCTGGTAATAAGACGGGTATATTTTCTGGAGATGATGTCTTCAACGGCTTCTGATTTCTTTTTTGGCGCACCTCGCTTAAATTTTCTATCGGCTTAGAATAAACTTGTCAGATTTCTCGATTTTTTTTGAATGCCAATAATTTTAAAAGTACATGACTTAGATTTTTTTTTTATAAGTTTGTGATAACTGACACCACTGGACCTATCACACGTTTCCGGCTTGACGTTGATTTTTGGGATACCCTGTATATGAATTGGTAAATAAAATAAATTAAAAAAACGACATTTTCAGGAAAAATTGTTTAAAAATATAAACGGAACAAATCCATTGTTACAGTTTTGGACTATATTGTATGAAAAAAAAAATTTTAATAATCTGGCCACAGTTCTTTGCACCTTTTTAAAGAATCATACCGTCGCGGCATACTTTCATATAATTTACGTACGGTTTCCGGTGAAATTGTATGCCATTCGTCCTACAATCGGTCCCATAATTCAGTCATTCCTTTAGATACATCGTGATAATTGGCCAATTGTCCTTTCAAATAAGCCCCTAATGGGATTCATATCCGGACTCTATGCAGGTCTTTCCATTGTGTCAAATTTTTGACAATTTAGCCAATTTTTCATCACATTTGCGGAATGTTTTGGATCACTGTCCTGTTGCAATATGATCCGATCTTCCTCTCTTCCACTCATATCAACAGCAACTGGCAAATTCTACTGCAAAATATTAAGATACTGCTCCTTCTCCATTACACCATCAATTTTAACCACTGATGTTATACAATATTCTTATCCCTTAACCATTTGTTTGAAGTGTTGCAAATTTAGAGGACCTGAGGAGCTTGTCCAGTACCAAGAACGCCCATCTGACTGAAATAAGTTAATTTTGGCCCCATCAGACCAAATTATTTAAAACACAAAAATTGGATTGTAACAAAATTTATCATTTATCACAATCACAGATTGAGTACGAGTATTACCCGTCGCCAATCATTAAAAGTCCAGCTTTCGTGCCTTTTCAAAAAGGCTTTCCTTGACAAAACATTTTTGGCTGACAAAGCTGGCTTCTTCTTCTTTTCTTTAGCCTTGTAACTGACCCCATTTAACGCCCGACGAATAGTCCAAGCACTTGCTTTTTGCTCCAGCAATGGGAAGCCGTCCCTTGCCACAGAGATTTTACCTCGCCTCTCTATTTTTTTGGGTCTTCCCTTATTTACGACACCACTTTCAAAATTGCTACATTTTTTTATTCTCGAGACTTATTTTTAATAATTTTACGATTAGTCTTGTAGATTTTCCTTCCTTCAACAAATCTATACCCTTTCTTTTATTGCATCGCTTAAACTTCTCATTTTGGTAAAACGTTATTTCGACACTACCGATCGCTTCACAATAATGCCACCAAATGATTAATACGCAAATTGCAAACACAAGTTAATCTCTGTACTCGCTGCAACGGTGCAAAACTGTAAACAGTTGGAGAACTCTTTCTTTGTCATTTTTATACCTCTGGTTGCAAAGCAAACCTTTCCGAATATGTAGCATTATTCTTAGAAAAAAAAATTAAGATTTTTTTCAAAGATTTATGCGTACTATGCTGCAACATTCTTACACTTTTGCTCTTCAGTGCATATTGTTCTTAAATGTTTGCAAGTTACAATACAATGACTAGAAAGTAAAGAGCTCAGCAAGGCATTCCGTAACAGCGTTGTACGGCTTAGGAAAGATTCACGATATTTCAGAGCACGTCCGAAAGTGGGCTAGAGGGTATATAGGGAACATAGCGAGACGGATTTTACGGTTAAAAATGTTAAGGGGCGGAATGCTACTGGAAATTTATGTGGAGCACTGGTGGTGAAAATAGCAAGGTGAGGCAAGAGACATTACGTCAGTGTTCAAGAGTGTAAATTGACTGTGCAATATTAGCATCAAATATGAGTTCTATCGCATGGTATTAAATGTTACATATCTACTTGTAGCGAATGCAAAACCAAGAGGTTTTGGGGACACCTGACCAGATGTGGATATGGTACTCCAATTTTGGGCGGATGAATGCATTATACAAACATTGTGGCCAGATCAGAGGGGGAAAATTTAAGCCAGCCAACCGCGGACGAATTTGTTCAGTTTAGTACAAACAGGTCTTAAACTAAAACTTGGTCATTAAGGTCATTAATAGTCACAATAAAAATCAATGAACCAAGGTGATTGCCTTGTGAAACATCCAAGATTGCACGAAACTGGACTAGGTAATAGCGTTCTTCCAAGTAGGATTTGGTTAAAAACCAAGTGCATTGAGTTTGAAAGATTTACGAGTAACTTATGTATGTGCGATTCTATCAAACGTTTTGCTAAAGTCTGTGGTAATGGCACTTGCTGTAGGGCACACAATGCAATAGAAACGAACTCAATGAGGCCATGTTGGTTTGGTGCAAAGATAGATCTGCAATGAAAGAATATTGCATCGTAAATGATGCTTACAAAGGCCTTGCGAATGCAGGTCGAATTAGCAATTGGTCAGTGGTTGGTGATATCCATTTAAAGCCCTTTTTTATGAATAAGGACTATATAAGCGCTTTTCCAGAGGCAATGAAAAATGTCGTGCCAGATAGAAAGTCTGTTACGAGCTGTTAAGTAAGATTAATGGCACACTTTTTCATTGCGGGTAAGCCATCGGGATCAGGCGAAAAAACATCTTCAAGTTTTTTTTCATTTTGTCTAGTAGCTGTGCCGGCGTTATTTCAATCCACGTTAGAGATGTCTTTTCATATTAATTAATTTCATTTGGCTGAGGTATCTGTATGCGAATATCACAAAGTTGGGAGAATTGGTAGTGAGGTAATTCAGAACCAGATTTAATGTATATTACACGTGCCATAACATATTTCTCTTGTTGCAAAATGCACGTAGTTCTTTGTTATATCAAGTAGGAAATGATAAAGGTTTTCTCTTTCGTTGGTAAAGGGCCGCTTGCGTAATACAATGGAAGATTTTTTCGTAGAAGAATTCCTGGGTAGAATCGAGTATACAACTAAAATCAACACTATTTGAGTTTAGCGTAATTTGTTTTACGGAAGTTAAAGTGGAAGTAAGTTTCTGAGGGGGTAATAGAATTGTTGATATCATATGAGAAAATAATAAGCAGGGCAGAATGCGGACGGTCTAATTTAGAGAGAAGAAGTTCACACTTACGGGCAACACAGTTTATAGCATCAAACGAAAAGATCAGGTTTAGTTGTCTATCTATGTGGAGAGAAGTACCATTTATTTGGAGAAGACTTGAGTAGAGAAAGCAGGCGGTAAAGAGGATCTCCTTATCTGGATAGTATTTAAGGCGACAATATAAAATTCATCATCCGACTGGGTCCTTTGGGGATGAGGAAGATTAAAATCACCAAGAACTATGATATCATCACAGGGGTCAACAATATAAAAAAGGGAGTCAAACACATTAGTCGCAAGATGGTAGTCACGAGTTGGTTGGGACACACAAAATATGTACTCGTATATACAAATGTAATATACGTTTGGAGACAGTAACTTTAACACCTATAAATTCGTATTCGAATTTACCGTGTTGAGAGTGAAAAATTTCGAGAATTACCAGACTTATAGAAAAATCACCATTCTCACGGCCGTCTTCATGAAATACTCTGAATTCTAGTTCAAACAGCTCTGAATCTTTGATATTAGATATTACATAGATTCCTTTATGTCAACGCAAAAATATCATATGGAAGCTTTTAGGAGTTAAGATAGACAAGTTGTTTTTGTTCGCAGCCCCCTTAGGAACGGTGATAGTTTTTAAAAACTAAAACGAGTTTGTTTCAGGTTTAATATATTTTTAGACGAAATTCGGATAAAGGACGAAATTTAAAGACAAGTTGGCACGGCTTAGGCTTTTAGTAGTGAGGTAGTTGGGTGCGAGATTCAAAGATACGCGTTTAGGAAGAGTAAATTTCGTGGAAAGATGAGTTTTGTGAAAATTTATTGGGGGAATAGGGGATGGAGAGATGTGGAATCGGTTCTGTGGAGAAAATGAGGGAAATTTTGAAATTTTCCCACCATAAAACTCGGTTTAGAGTCTCGATGAGAAGTCAAGGATTGTTACTTTGGCTCGGGATCGGCATTGGGATTTGAGTTAGAAATACATAGTAAGTCTATGTATGACTAAGCTAATTTTTAGGTTTAACACTAGACTTACGAGGAGAATTAGGACTAACACTTGGCTCGTGGTGCTCCTTAGTTGTTGACTTCTGAGGAGGTGCTGCAAAAAAGCCACTCGTTTTTTGTTTCAATGTTAAATTTGAAGAGACAAAACTTTGACGTTTTGCCAAGGTGATTTTTGAAAATAGCGATTTTAAATTTACGCTTAAAAAGCTCTTCAAGCCAGTTTGTGTCAATGTGATTTAATGCACTTTCGACTGTAAAGATGGCACAGTCAGGTTTATTGCAGGTATTTAGGTTTTAAGTCGCTTGTTCCACCTCGAAGAAGTCCAGGAAGTACCAAATCGAGAAATTGTCGGTTCAGGGAGTAATGTAACAACTTCAGCTAGTCGTGTTTGTGATAGAGAGCGAGGTGACAGCAAAAGAATTCTTGAGTTATGATTACTGCATTCTCAAGGATTTCAGCTAGCAGAGATGTATTGTAACATACTTTGCATTAGGTTGAGGTTGTTTTGTTGAACATCGATCTGATATCCTCAGCAATGTCACCGAGAAGTAGATGCTGCGACGTTCTTGTTCACATCATTCACTTTGCACATAATGTTAGTTAAAATTGGGTCAGGAGCAGATACGAGTATCTACTGGTATATATTTTTTAAGGGTATTTAATTTTTTTTATTTAAAAATGTGGTCAACAGACACACAATAAACTTGCGCAGCATACTATCGATTTTAGAAAAAGTTGATAAACGGCATACAATCTCAATTTATCAGTTATAATTGACTTTTAGTAATTAAACTGAGCCAAACAAAAACGAATGTGACTATTTTCCTTAGTAATGAAATTATAAATTCTATTCCACTGCTTTTTTTTGACTAGATGTTTATGTATACGACCGGATAATTAAACAATTATGAAACATTTACTGTGAAATCCATTTTTTTTTTTAGAGCTATTTGTTCGTCTAGTAGTACTATGTATGCTGGCCTTCAATCGTTAATAGTGTTTTTAAAAAAAATACAGCAATACATACGTAAGTGAAATGTAGTATAATGGTTGATGGTGTATGGTTAGGGTAAACACTGGCTGTCGTCAACCTGGCGATGCGCAGTGTTATATCTATAACTACACATGAATTGTGGTTATTTAACCTCCATCTGGTAGCAAACGGATGCTGGACTCGCTCAAAAAAGCTTCACTTATTTAACTAAAAAAACCCCAGTATTGACAAAAAAAAAAAACAACACGAATATGCGTATTCCGTTTTTATGCGGATTTGTCATACGTGTCAGACTAAAGTATTGTAGGAAGTTTTGTGTTCTCGACATTTGAACGCGCACCTTAAAATAATTCTTATCAAAGCTAAATTTGCAAACATCAGCCTAATAATCGTAAATGACTCCACAGTGGGGAAAGATGACAATTCCCACGAGATCCTTAACATTGCTATTATTATTATTATTAAAACTTTATTTTATTCTCATAATATAGAAGTCACAAAAATTCAGAATTATATTATACATACTCGTATATAAAATAAAACAAATAGAGATAACTATACATAAAAATAAATTTATGCATATAGCATATTATTTAGGATAATTTAGTTAAGCACATTCTATAGTATTCTTCTTAAAAACAATAAAAACAAGATGCGAATGTACTACAAAATTATAAACAATTTTCTACATTTGTCGATGGGAATGCGATAATGTTAATAATATAAAAAATTAAAATCAATTCAAGATTAGAATTAGAATAGAAAGAAAATATAGTAAGAGAAAATTTACATTATGTACAAAAAATCATATTAAAGGATTGATCAAGTTTTCAATAACATTATTGTTTATACGAGGGCGGGTCAATAAGTCCGTGACTTTTGGATTAAAACAGATTTTTTGATAAAAAAATAATTTTATTTTTCAACGTAGTCTCAGTTGAGCTCTATACACTTTGTCCAACGCTTCTCCAATTTTTTTATCCCTTCCAAAAAAAATGATTTGTCGAGGTCCTCAAAATGACGAGATGACTTCATCATTGGAGTCAAATCTTTTTCCACCAAGCCATTTCTTCAGGTTTGGGAACAAGAAGTAGTCGCTCGGAGCCAAATCTGGAGAATAGGGTGGATGAGGGAGCAATTCATAGCCCAATTCATGGATTTTTGCCATGGCAACTGCACATGTGTGCACCCTTGCATTGTCTTGGTGGAAAAGAACTTTTTTCTTGGCCAAATGAGGTCGTTTTTTTTTCAAATCGTCATTGAATCGGTCCAATAAGTTGGCATAATATTCCCCATTGATTGTTCTTCCATTTTGAAGGTAGTCAATGTGGATTATCCCGCGTGCATCCCAAAAAACAGTCGCCATAACTTTATTGGCTGACAAACCCACCTTGGCCTTCTTTGGCGCCGATTCACCCTTAGAAACCCACTGTTTTGACTGTTGTTTGTTCTCTGGTGTGTTGTGATGGATCCATGTTTCGTCCACGGTTACAAAACGGCGCAAAAACTCCTCCATATTGCGATTAAACAACGCCAAACCTTCCTGTGAAGTTGTTACACGATTGCGTTTGTGGTCGACTGTGAGCAAACGCGGCACCCATCTTGCGGAAAGCTTTCTCATGCCCAAGTGATCATTCAAAATTGAAACCACTGAGCCATGCGAGATCCCTACGGCTTCCACAATCTCTCGCACTTTCAATCTTCGGCCGGCCAACACCATATCGTGAATTTTTTCGATTGTTTCGGGTGTAGAGACCTCAACTGGGCGTCCAGGACGTTCGGCGTCTTCAGTGCTTGTACGGCCACAACGAAATTCAGTAAACCACTTTTTTACCATTGAAATCGATGGTGCAGAGTCCCCATAGTATTTATCAAGCTTAGCCTTGGTCTCGGTAATGGTTTTTTTTCGCAAGAAATAATGCTTAATAAGCACACGAAATTCACTTTTTTCCATTTTCTCCTCAAATTAGTGAGTAATCTGATAAAAATAGCTGTCAAACACAAACTAACTGACGCAGCAAGTTTAAATTTTGACAGGAGTCAACTGACAAATGCCTGTTGACAGGAGCAGTGTTGCTGTTTCAGTAAAGAGGTCAGAAATTCAAAAATGCACGGAATTATTGACCCGCCCTCGTATCTAAGATTCTCAGGTAACTTATTAAACAGACGGGGCGTAGTAACTCTAAAAAATTGTGAGAAAACAGTTTTTTTGATGGTGGGCACAAGAACGAGATTTCTGGTGTTAACTCTCGGAGTGTTATAACCGAATTTTTAAAAAACTATTTTTAAAACTTTATAAAAATACAAATGCCTTAGTGGAAGAAGATTAAGGCTTCTAAATAACTGAAAGCTGGGAGTTAGTCGTTTCATTTTGCACAGAATACGAATCGCACGCTTTTGCTTGATTATTAAAAGTTGTATTTTGTTGAAATGAGTTCCGCTCCAACAAGCTATACCATATTAAAGTTTAGATTTAAAAAGACCGTTATAAACTAATTTCAAAACAGCCAAACCACAATATTGGCTTAGAAGATAGATCTGTCTTACAACATTATTTAAAAATTGTTTTGAATACATAGTATGATTCATTCAGCTCTTTTTATAGTCCAAAATGACACCTAAGTACTTAAAAACGTCAACGCGCTCAATTGCAAAGCAGTTGACCGTGCAACATGTTTTTGAATCAAATGGTTTATTTTCGTGAATACCGGTTTTTCAACAACTTTATCATACAGAGTTTAGCTTTGATATCAAAAATCATGAACTTCGTTTTTTCACTTATAACCAATTTGTGCAGCTTAAACCAACGACGCAGAATTTCTAAGTCATGGTTTACGGCGAGTGATAGATTCAAATAACTTTTGCAACTGTAGGTCGTTGGAAAACGTAGTTATTTTGCCTTTTAGCGGTTGTAAGAAAAGGGAGTTTACAAAAATTAAAAGCAAGATTGGTCCCAAAACAGAGCCTTGAATAACTCCTTTGTTAATAAAATTTTTAGGACTCAAAATATTTCTAATCTTAACTCTCTGACAGCGATTTTTTAGATAATGCTATGATCGATCATGTCAAATGTTTTGGTTATGTCAATGAATAAGGTAGCCGGAACATCAAATTCATTAAGACTAGTATAAATTTTACTTTATAACTTTAACAGTGCATCCTCGGTAGATTTACCACTACGAAAACCAAATTGTGAGTTACTAAAAAAATTCGCTTTATCCAAAGAGGACAGCATTCTAGATTTTACACCTTTTTCAAAAACTTTTGCAAAGACTGATAACAGGGAAATTGGTCGATAATTGTTTAAATTCGTAGCATCCCCCTTTTTGTAGAAAGGGATAACAACAGCTGTTTTTAGTGAACCAGGGAAGATACCCTTTTGAATGCTAAAATTAAAAAATGTAAGATAAAACATCAGCAACCAAAGAAGATATGTTTTTCAAAATATTACTAGTCAAATTGTCACACGATTTCGAATTGGGACTTTTCAATGACTGAATAATTTTGTGTAAGACTCAAAGAAAAAACTTTGGATCAAAAACAATTTTACCATCACATTGACATTGACAAGAGGAGTTGTAATTCATTGTAGTGTTCCTAATAGTATTCGAAATACTAACAAAATAATTATTAAATGCAGTGGCAACTTCTAGTGGCTCGGATGCGGATGTATTATTAATACTGACTACGAAATCCGCTTTAGATTGGTTAATGTTTAAGATTTTGTTGGCAACCTCCTTCTTTTTTCGAATTGACCATATTTTCAGAAGACCTATTACTGAAATAAGCATCTCTTTGAAAAGGTATAAGGATTTTCAGTTCTTCAGACAGCTTATCGTAACTTCTTTTCAGCCTGAAGTTGGTGGGATGTTTTTTATAACACTTGAAAAGATAATTTTTCTTACGAATTTTTTTCAAAAGCGTATCAGACATTCACTGTTTTAAATTTTTGTTTTTTATATTTTTTTTAATTATCTTGCTACATAACATTAAGTAAGCTTGAAGTCTGTCAAGAAACAAATTAAATGCAATGGATGGATCACAAGCTCTATATACTTCATCTCAAGACTCAAAAACTAAAGCAGATTTTAAAGCAGCAAAATTAATTATTGTAAAGTCTTGAGAAACTGAGAAACATAACATACAAGCAATGCCGTTAAAATTAACCCGTGCGATATTCGATTTTCGACAATGACACAAGGCCTAAAATCAAATGATCCTATGGAGGTACGAGATTCCAAATATGGGTACATTTTAACGTCATTGGGTTCATTTCGATTTCTATAGTAAACACTTGAGAAAGTATTTTTTTAACAAAACGTTTTTAAAAACATTCAGAGCAAGACAAGCTGGAAAGCCAGTGTTAGTAGAAACATTAAATAAAATCATCCTTCCAAAACGATTTGCCTTGTTACGTGAATGAATCCATTTGCCATTTGTGTAGCGGCAATGTTCGTTTTAGTTGTTTGAAATTCATTATTCACATATGATCCGTTTAGTTTGAAAGTAACATAAGTCAATCTAATCAAAATCTCCATACTTCTTTACATATTGATTGACTATTTTTAAATGAAGAGATTGCCTTAAAAATGTAATGAATAAATCAAGTTTAAATTGATAAAACTTTCAAAATAAACGGCTTTATCTATTTAAAAAATATTATTTTATGTTTCTCAAGGTCGGAGATATTTTTAACGATTGGAAATTAATTAAAATATTTTGGATATAAGCCAAAATCTACAAACAAATTAAATAAACAGTAAACAAAAATAATTTTGTTAATGACAAATGAGTGAGATATGTTCTTATGTACATTAGAATATTAGATCATTGACCCCTTAAGTTCATTTGATACAATAAATTTTACTGTGGTAGAAGTATTGAATTGGTAAAAAAAACGGCTCATTTTTTTAAACAAATCTTCAAAAATATCATGCTTAATGGTGGCATATGTTAAATTTCAACCAAAAATTGGATAGTATTATTAATTCAACCATTCTCTAAATCTTTTGCTCTTAAAGAATCAATATTGTTGTTGAATGAAGTCGCTGTATTTGTATTTCACGTAAATGAGAAAAGCTTCATAAATCAATTCTCATTTAACTTAACTGAGAATAAAAAAAAATGGGAGAAAGTTACCCAATCTATGTCATTACTAGTATTTTCATTCCAAGCTAATTTTATTCATCATTACTTTTAAGCCTTAAGCGATCAATACTACGATTATACTCGTACCATTAATTGCTTTGGTATTAATTGACCGTTCGAGGAGAAGGAAAGTGGTTACTTTTCAATTTCGATCATGGGTTCGCGTAAAAAAGCATGTCTTGCGATAATTTTACCATTGTCCATAAAACAAAAAGTGTTAATCGACGACGGTGGGTAAAAAATTGTGTGCGAAATCGTGAAAAGTTTTACTATAAGAAATAAGTGCCACCGAGGTAGAAGATTATCGCTACTACTTCCGCATGGATGAAAAATCTTTTAATATCCTGTTCTGCTTAAAAAAATTTAACAATTTTTGCAAAGGAAGAGTACAACGATAAGAGAGAACTTATTTGTGCAGAAGGGGTTCACACTTCACAGTAATCTTGCGGTTACTTGGTATTGTTACTAAATGCTTTGAATGCTCGTTAATTTGCACAAGATACCTGTAGAGGTCTCCTTGCCTAGATTAAAAAAAAAATATCATTAACAGATTCCAATGTTAAAAACCTTTCACCCCAAGCCTTGGCAATTGTTGGTATTTTTTCTTGGGGTTCATGTGGTTGCTCCAAGTACAAACCCTCTGTAGCAATGATGCTCCTGGATTCCTTGTAGGCGTCGTTTTTAGTGGAGGTTTAGAAAGAATCGATGAACAAGATGATGAGGGAATAGATACATATTGCTCTAAATATCCTACTGGTTGCGATTCTTCATCACATGGAATCTTGAAATAATTAAAAAAAATGCTATGTGCTTATAAAATATCTAATTGCAATAGTCATAAAATGGGTCTACCATATAACAAGATTTTCTTACAGTTTCCCACTACTCCAGACCACCCTGATCAAAACGTTCCCGCACCACACCACCGTGTGGCGCTCTCATTGTTCCGATTTGAGTTCTGTTTGTTTTTTGTTAAGAAGCCAATGCTCACGGTTTTATAGATTACAACGTAGTATTGCATCATGAATTTTTGCCAGAAGGCCAAAGAGTAAACAAAGAATATTATTTGGGCGTTATGAGACGTTTGCGTGAAGCAATTCGCCGAAAGAGACCAGAATTGTGGGCAGAAAACTCGTGGATTTTGCACCATGATAACGCACCGTCGCACAGTGAGATCATTATTCGTAAATTTTTGACGAAAAATGCAATAAATACCATCCAACAGCCACCGAATTCACCTGATTTGGCTCCCTGTGACTTCTTTCTGTTCAATCGAGTTAAAAAACCACTACGGGGAACGTGTTTCAGCAGCCGAGAGGAAGTAATGGAAAAATCGCAGGAAGTACTGATGGACATACCGATGGATTATGGACATTCGAGGATTGAATCAAGCGCTGGCATAAGTATGTTGCAGTCGATGGGGATTACTTTGAAGGGGACAATATAGATTTAGATGAATAAACTTGTATTTTTAATTTTCTGAATAAATTCCGGGAACAAGGTGGCATACGAGTACATAACTTTTAGAATACATTGGGAGCAATGACAGAAAATCCATAGCCATTAAGAAACCAGCAAACTCAGGTCCATTATACTATAATTTTTTCCAGTGAGGATTTCATGAGACCGCGCATGCGTCGTGTCACACTGATATGGTTTTGTGCAGTATTGTTTACATGACATCATGGAAAAACTTAGCCTGGTACAGCGTCTACGAATTATTCAGTTGTATTACGAAAGTCAGCTTTCTACGAGGAATGTGTTTCGTACGCTTAGAGCAACTTATGGTCCACACAATCGGCCTACCGAACACACAATTCACCATTAAAAAGTTTGAAACTCATTTTTCATTACTGGAGCATACGCGACCAAATAGACCACGTAGTGCAGAAACTATAGCGGCGGTAGCGAAAATTGTACGCGATGACAATGATGATTTAATTCGGCGCAGTTCTCAACAGCTTGGCTTGTCGTATGCAACTTGGCATATATTTTTCTTGAGGATTTTGGTTTAAAAGCATACAAAATTCAATTCCGAATCTTCACCGTTTCAATTGTTGGGCTCTTGAAAAGCTTCAAAAAGATCCACTGTTTTCGACCAAAACTTTGTTCAGTGATGAGGCCCATTTTTGGCTTAATGTCTACGTCAATAAGCCGTATTTGGGGTAAGCCCCTGAAGAGGTTCAAGAGCTGCCATATCATCCAGACAAAACAACGGTTTGGTATGGTTTATGTGGAATCATCGGTCCATATTTCTTCAAAACTGAAGCCGGCCGGAACGAAACTGTGAATTTTATCGAGCCATTATAACAGACTATTTGCTGCCTGAACTTGAAGCCCGTGTTCTCGACGACATTTAGTTCCAACAAGGCGGCACCACTTGCCACCG
This sequence comes from Volucella zonaria, assembly GCA_963966105.1. Taxonomy (NCBI): domain Eukaryota; kingdom Metazoa; phylum Arthropoda; class Insecta; order Diptera; family Syrphidae; genus Volucella; species Volucella zonaria. Next base: position 85,453,618 of record OZ014530.1, on the reverse strand, counting down.
TGGCCCGTGAGACCATGGCTTTATTGCGAGAACGGTTAACAGTCAATTTGATGTTTTAGACCGGTGAATTGGCCGCCTAAATCATGTGACACCACACCTTTCCTTTGGAGCTACGTAAAGGCCAAAGCCGACTTGGCTACGAATGAAGAATTGGAGGCCAACCTGACTCGAGTCAAACGCAACTCGTAACGCTTGAATGCGTCATCGAAAATTAAAATTCCAGAATGGAGAAATAATCTTCAAAATAAATTTAAAGAATAATTATTTTGTATGATTATAAAGACTACCCGATAAAATTGAATTTGTTGAATGTTTTTTTTATTTTTGAAAAAAGTACCTTTAAAAGAATCACCCTTTACAAGGGTTTTTATAGTATTACTCGTATTTTATTGGCGGTAGTGAGCGAAAAGAGAGAATTTTGTATGATAGATGTTGGAACAATGGTGGAGTCTTGTACTACTCGAAGTTTGGAGAACTTTTGCAGTGAATTTACCACAATGAGCATCATTACCAGATACTAATGAATGTTTTACGTACATATTTGTCGCTGATGAAGCATTCGCGTTAAATATGAATTTAATGAAACCCTACTTTAATAGTTCGCGTAATTTTAGAGAATGCCTTTAGTATTTTATCTTCAAGATTTCGTGTTTTTGAAAAGCCAATTATAGTTGAACTACATAATTGCCATGGCATATTGGTATGTATTTACATAAGTTCTTGGCTAGAGAAAATAGTCAATCGTACTTTCATATAAGTGGAGCAATTGATAAATGCAATATATCAAATTAACAAAGTACTACAATAGAAATTGCACCGTGGCCGTGGCTCAAGTGGTAGTTTGTTTGCTTCCAAATCGGACGGTTCGGGGTTCAATACCAAAAAATTATTTTTTTCAGGCAACTAAATTCACGTAAGATAAAGGTTTGCCCAGAATACAAAAATTCCAATTACACTAATAATTTAGTCTCCACACCCCATTAAATGTTGGATGCCACCCATGCACAGTGGGCCAAATGACCTAACATAATACCGGGATTTATGTTGAATTTAATTTTTTTTTTGTTTTTTTTTTATTTGACAACACTCGACAAAGCTGAGAAAAGCTTTTGCATGAGCTTTTAAATACATTCCTGATCAGCTACGAGCTTTTAAACTGAACATATGTTTTAGCACGGGGTCTGCAAAGATCTGACGTCTTTTAGTGATTTTCGTGCATCGAGCTAAAAAAAAAAGCAAATTAAAGTAAACTAATGCCACAACTTTTGTTTTATTTAAGAAAAGGTATGTACTAAATAAAAACTGTATGTTTGTGACCTGTCTAGTTAAAAAAAATGTGTTTGAAATAAGTTGCTCTAGCAAGTATGAGTTTTGAACGTGTTATCGACTTCCTTAGACTGTAACTAACGTCGTTCAATCTCGTTAAAGCTCATTTTAGCATTTATGTAAAGTGTGAGTCTTTATGATGTAAAAATATCCAAAGTGATAGCCAACTACGTCCAACTATTAAGTTTGTTTTACTTTTTAGATGAAATGCCAGCCTCTAAGCGCTCACTTTATTCCATGTGGCTTAGCGAAAACGTCGCCACAAAGAAAACTCTGGTAGTCAAAGAATTTGTATTTGGTACAATTTTAAAGGAAATAAACCTATCTCAAAAGGAAATTGAAGAACTTTATAAAAAATTTACTAGTTTTCCTAGCAGCCTTACAGAGAAATAGAACGCATGCCATTACAATAGGATTTTTTTTTGAGAAAAAATGGCTTGATATGCCGCTCTTTCTATATAATTTAACGTCTAAGTCAGAATTAGGTCGATCCAAGAAAGAGTTTGGTGATCTTTGCCCTAAGTCACAGATCAGAAAAGTATGTAGTCTTGTTCAAGAAAAAACGTGTGACGAGTTGTTGGTTGCAGCAAGCTGCAGCTTGTATAAATCTGGAATACGAACCGCATCAAAAATTGTTTCTACTCTAAATACAGATGAGATTTCTGGACAAAAAATTAAAAAGTCACTGGATACGCAAGTGAAATTACCTAATCTTTACTCACCGGAAAAAGCACTTGCACTGTATATTGATGTAGGTCACACAAAACATACATACAAGCTTATAAGATGTAGTGCCAAGGAAGTAAATGTACGAGGGGCGTTCAATATATTCTCGGTATCGATATGAAGGAAAATGCGAATTCAATTTAAATTGTTTTTTATTTTTCAATATGATCTCCCCTAACATCAATGCATTTGTTACATCTTGAGATAAGCTTTTTTTAAACCCTCAAAATAATAAATTTCCTCTTTCTCTGCAAAATACCGACTTGAGTTCTTCATCATCCGAAAATCTTTTTCCACGAAGACATTTTTTCAAATCCGGAAACAGGAAATAATCACTAGGGGCAAGGTCTGGACTATAGGGTGGGTGTTGGATTTCTTCGAAACCACAATCTCGCGCAGCAGCCTTGGAAACTCGCGCCGTGTGAACAGGAGCGTTGTCATGAAGAAGCAATACACCCGCTGCGAGTTTACCCCGTCTTTTCTTTTTAATTTCCTCCCGCAAATTATGCAAAGTGGAAGCGTAGGATGTAGCGTTGATGGTTTCACCTTTTTTTTTGTACTCAATGAGCAAGATTCCCTTTGAGTCCCAAAAAACTGTGGCCATGAGCTTTCGGGCAGACGGAGTGGCTTTGAACTTCTTCGGGGGGTCTGTTCCTTTTTTATGCCACTGCATGGACTCTTGTTTGCTTTCAGGGTCATAGTGGTGGACCTATGTTTCGTCCCCAGTAACAATTCGATCCATAACACCGTCCGAGTTCTCACTACACATCTCCAAAAGCTCTCTACAGCATGCGATTCTCACTTTTTATCTGAGGCGCTGTGAGCATTCGTGGCACCCACCTTGCACTGACCTTTGAAAGGTTAAGATGGTCATGAAGAATGGTGTGAATGGTACCAATTGAAAGCTTGGTGATCTCTGCCATCATTTTCACCTTTATTCGGGCATCCTCAAGAACAAGTTTTTCGACTTCTTTGATGCTTTCTCCCGTACAAGCAGTAGCCGGGGCGCCGGAGCGGGGGTCGTCTTCAATGCTCTCTCTGCCTCTCTTGAACTCACTTGACCACTTTTGCACAGTTGATAATGAGGGTGCGGAACCCTGGTAAACAGCCACCATCTCTTCATGAATAGTTTTTTGACTTTTTCCTTGCTTAGTGAGAAATTTAATTACAGCGCGATGCTCAATTTTCACCATCATCGCCTCAGTTGCCATTATGATTCTGTTTAACTAGAGATAAAACGCGAATTAATAATCACATTTATATGAAATTTTACATGAATGCACTAAAATAATAGTGTTACTTGATAAATAAGTCAATTTATATATAAAACCACAGCTTCACCCCGATACCGAGAATATCTTGAACGCCCCTCGTAGATATATATCCAAGTTACCATAAGCTACATTCTGCGAAGGTTATGTGCTATCCAAAACAATTAAAATTTACAGACTATTCAGCTGAAACAACTCTACAGAGCTTAGTAGACCATACTGTAAGCGGAATTATACAGGCGCACTCGCAGGTTTTTGAAAATCATATTTCAGAAAACAATAATAATATATGTAAGTTTAACTGCAATACATAAATGGGGCTGCGATGGAAGCAGTGGACACGCAACCTATCGCCAAAAGTTTCAGGACGGTGAAACTGGTATGGTCGATCAGCACCTATTTGCAGTTTGCCTTGTTCCTTTACAAAGCCAGCGTGGGTCGACAATTTTGTGGAAAAACCCGAAACTTTCGTCAGCTCGCTATTGTCGGCCCATAAAACTAATTTGCCAAAAGGAATCAACTGAATTGATCCGTACAGAAACTGATAATATAAAAAGCCAAATATTGTCAATTTAACCAACAACTACCAACTTGTTTACCATTTCCCACGAATTTCATTGTACCATGCTGGATGGCAAAATATTTGGCGTCCTTGCAGAAGCCTCTACACAGGCGTGTGGAATTTGCGGAGCAGTACCAAAAAATATGAATAATTTAAATTTGGTAAAAAGTTACCCAGTTGATACAAATCTTTTAAAATATAGTATGCCTCTTCATGCATGGATTCGATATTTTGATTGCATCTTACATATGTATATCGTACAGACTTTCAATTAAGAAATGGCAAGTTCGCGATGAAGATAAGCTGCAGGTACAAGCTCGAAAATCTGAAATTCAACTGCAACTCAGAAAACACATGGACTTATTAGTGGATATACCTATGACTAGTAGTGGCAATACTAACAATGGTAATACTGACATGCGATTTTTTAACCAACTAGATTTGGTAGCTCGCATCACATGAGTTAACGAAGCACTCTTATACCACATTGATCAAAAAGAAAATTCAGAAAATTTAAAACACAAGTTTATTTATCTAAATCTCGCGCTTGATCCATTCCTCGAAACATTTTTTTATATTCGGTTTTCGGTATGTCCATCAGTGCTTCCTGCGATTTTTCCATTACTTCCTCTCGGCTGCTGAAACGCGTTCCCCGTAGTGGTTTTTTAACTCGAATAAACAGAAAGAAGTCACGGGGAGCCAAATCAGTGAATTCGGTGGCTGCATTTTGCATTTTTTTGTCAAAAAATTACGAATAATGATGGCACTGTGAGATGGTGTGTTATCATGGTGCAAAATCCACGAGTTTTCTGCCCACAATTCTGGTCTCTTTCGGCGAATTGCTTCACGCAAACGTCTCATCACGCTTAAATAATGCTCTTTGTTTACTGTATGGCCTTCTGGCAAAAATTCATGCTGCACTACACCGTTGTAATCCATGAAAACCGTGAGAATTGCCTTCTTTTTTGACTGAAAACGGCGTGGTTTTTTTTGGTATCGGCTCATTTGGTGAACGTCATTCACTTGCCTGATGTCTGGATTGTGTTTCGTACTCATAAACCCACGTCTCGTCTCCAGCAATGATCCTTTTGATGAATGTGGGATCGGATTCAGCCTCTCAAATAAATCATCTCTATTGCGACGTCAACACGGTCTCTTTTTTGCATGAAATTGAGGTCTTTTGGCAACAACTTTGCTGCTACATGACGGAAACCCAAATCATTAACCAAAATGTCTTGGAGGGATCCATAGGCAATGTTCAAGTCCTCCGCTATCTCTTTAATGGTTAATTTGCGGTTGTTGACCAACATTTCTTTTACTTCATCAATGTTTTCGTCGGTTTTCGATGTCGATGGTCTGCCACTGCGTTCATCATCTTCGATTGACTCACGACCACTTTTGAACCGCTGGTGCCACTGGTAAATGACCGTTTTCTTTAGAGAATCGTTTCCGAAACACTTTCCAACATTTCCAGCGTTCGCGCACCATTAAATCCGTTTTTTACGCAAAATTTAATGCAAGTTCGTTGCTGCAAATTTAAATCCATTTCTAAAATTGTAAAAAATCGCCAACACCACACAGAGATAGATGTACTCTTGGCTACGTAACTTTTGCAAATGACAAGCTATGACGCTAAGTTTTAGAGGGAATATCAACAACAGATTTACCAACTTAACAAAAAAAAACTGAACTCAAATCGGAACAATGGGAGCTCCACACGGTTGTGTGGTGCGAGAACTTTTTAATTAAGGTGGTACAACTTCAGTGTAATTTTACGTGTGTTGGCTTGTGGATAGGACGTCAATACGGATGCATTCCGCTCGTATTCCAAGGGAATAGCTGAAATATTTGTCGACACATATCCTCGGTTTTACAGGCCGTCATCTGTTCACAAGGTCTTAATACACAGTGCAGAAGTAATAAACCATGCAGCACTTCCTAATAATAAAGATTTTCGGAATATACGGCAGAACCATACCCGTAAAGACAAGCGGTGTAATGCGATGGAAGATGTCATGAAAGGGTTATTTATATCATCGGATCCTCAATTAACGTCTTTGTCTAAAACAACAAAAAATTCTAAAAAAGATATTAAGTTGGATAAAGTAGTTACAAGATTGTTCGCTAATAATAATATTCTGAATGATTCAGATACATCGGATGATTCCGATTTAATAATTGCTTATAAAACATGTAAGCCTCATTTGCTTAATATAATAAAAATAAAATAAACTTAACTATTGAAAATTTTTAAAATTCAAATATTTATATAATACCGTTGCATGGGAGCTATGAGAAATAGTTAACGTAGAAAATTGAAATTCGGACAATAAGTGCTGATTGTGTTAAAAACCTTAAGTTTACATTTTCATTGAAATATCATTTTATTTACTCGAGTTAACATTAGAATTACACTAACAGAGCTGTTTGGCCCACTGTGCCATGGACCGAAATAACCACTGAGCCCAAAATCTTTCTTTCTCTCTGTAACATTTTTCTAAAAACTTACCACGTACTCAGGCACTTTAAGTGTAGTCATACCCACTTGAGTGTTAAGTTCTTAAAAAAAAAAAGAAACCTCCAGCGCATAGAGAATCAGTGATAATTATTGTGCTACAGTACTCAGTTATAAGCAAAAGTGTGAAAATTAATTTAATGATTTTATACGAATATACAAGAACACAAGCTACACTTATAACTGCAAATTGTTTATTAAAGAAAAATCTTCTTTTTTAACTTTTATAATTTTAAAGATATATTCCATCAACTGTCACAAATAGACCAAAAGAAAAAAAAATGAATAAGAAACTAATTGAACGATGCGTCACTTGGCGAATCGACTTGTATCGATACGGAGCCTCTAAAAGCTGTATAACTTCTGCGTATAAATTGAGTATTCATTTTGAGAAAATAAGGAGACAATTTGATATACGAGTGTCTATTGAATGATCTGGCTTTTGTTAATACATAGTTTTCAGGCAAAATTAATTTTTCACATTCTTACACAATCACGGGCCCCAAATATTTTAACAAACTACCTCATCTAATTCGCATTGTACTCGTAAAATACTGATTGTTTACATACTGATCGTGGGAATATCGAATATTTTTTTAGAATCTTGCGTTAAAAATGTTCCAGAAATACATTATGAATTATTAATTTGTCTCGATTAAATTTTGTATTTTTTTTTTTTGTGTATGGATATGTATATTATGTATGTACGAAATATGTTCAGAAAATAATGAAAATTTTAGATTTTTGAAAAAAATATTAATTTATTCGTCTACATTAATGTTGTCCCCATTAGATATTATGCACTTGTGCCAGCGCTTCTTTCAAACCTCGAAACACTTCTCAAACTCGATGTTTGGGATAGACTTTATCTCTTTCAGCGATGCGTTTTTAATGTCATCTATACTTGTAAAACGACTGCCCTTTAAGATTCTCTTTATTTTTGGAAATAGAAAAAAGTCACACGGAGCCATGTCTGGTGAATATGGAGGCTGGGACATCGTTACAGCATTGTTTTTGGCCAAAAATTCACGAACAAGCAATTTTGTGTTTTTGTTCAAAGCTCAACAATTTGGAACAAATTTTGCTGCCACGCATTCTATACCCAAAACATTCGAAATAATGTCATGGCAGGAGCCAATCGATATGCCAACAATATCAGCGACTTCTTTGATTGTGATTTGGCGATCGTTCATAAGTATTTCTTTCACTTTTTCCACGTTTTCATCAGCTGTTCATGTGCTGGGGCGTCCGGGGCGTTCGTCACCTTCAACGTCTTCACGGCCACTTTGGAAACGCTTATACCACTCGTAAACCCTTGTTTTACTCATAGCAGACTCACCATAGAAATTTGTTAACATTTTGCGCAAAATTTGATACAAATTCTTTGATCTCTTTCTTTTAACAAACAAAAATCGCAGAGCTCATAAAGCACGTCTAACCTTAGCGGCTGCCACAGACAAAGTAAACAATGAATACAGCTGAAAATTTTATCATACTTCAGGGGTATGTATACCAATATAATAAAAGCAAAATTTGACAATCAGACTCTCCAAACCCGCGAAATTTAAAAATTCCCGTTATTTTCTAAACACTCCTCGTGTATATTATGTACTCGTATATGGTATATGTATGTATTTTATTGGGTCTACAAGTTTCCAGCGTTTTTTTCTAAAATTTGAAATTTTATTATAAAAACATAGTTACAATGCTTTATTCAAAGTATCGTCCATCGGAAGCTACAACTTTCCCCCATCTTTCTGGCAATTTATGAATTCCGGACCAAAAAAATTTCTCGTCTTTCGAGCCCAAGAACGTATCGAGCCAATTTTTGACTTCCTCTACTGAACTGAAGCGTATTCCCGTAAGAGCGTTCTGCATCGAACGAAACAAGTGGTAGTCAGATGGTGCCAAGTCTGGACTGTAAGGCGGGTGAGGCAGAATTTCCCATCCACTATTTACCAAATAGTTTTTCACCGAAACCGCAACATGTGGCCGAGCGTTGTCGTGATGAAAAATGACGGACTCATGCCTGGTCTCATATTCTGGCCGTTTTCCTCTTAATGCCCGCTTCAAACGAATTAGTTGGGTTCGATATAATTGTCTTTTGATGGTTTCACCACTCGGAAGCAGTTGATCCCACCATATGCAGAGCATGACCTTATTCACGTGAATATTTCGTTTCGGCGTCGATTGGGCGGGCTCGCTGGGCTTTGTATACGATTTTCTGCGTTTAGGATTATCATAATAAATCCGTTTCTCATCACCAGTGACAATATGATGCAAAAATGATTTATTTTTATACCGCTGCAGTAACATTTCGGACATGCAAAATCGCCGTTCGACGTCTCTTTTCTTCAATTCGTACGGCACCCAGTTTCCAACCTTTTGAATGAATCCCAGTGCTTTTAGGCGCAGGGAAACGGCTTGTTGCGCGACGCCCAATGATGCAGCAAGTTCTTCTTGAATCTGACACGGATCCTCATCCAGTAAAGCGTCCAATTCCTCGTCTTCAAAACTTTTCGGCTTTCCGAGGCGATCTTTGTCTTCAACTCCAAAATCACCACTTTTGAACCGTTTGAACCACTCGCGGCACGTCGATTCACCAATACATTCCGCCCCATAAGTTTCCGAAAACAAACGATAGGCCTCAGCCGCACTTTTCTTCATATTAAAGAATAAAAGCAGCGCTTCCCGCAAATGACGTTTATTTGGCTGGAAACTTGCCATGATTTTGCTAGATAAAATGTACGACACCGATAGAACTGCTCAAATATAACGCTGCAAAGTTGTTGACAGATACAAAACCTACAAATAAAACACATGGAGTCTGACATTTCTGCCCGGGATCCACTGGTGGCGCCATCTCTGACAAACGCTGGAAACTTACTTGTAGACCCAATATATATGTACATATATTAGGGTGTCCCTTATTTTTCAAAGTTAATATTTTCTAACGCATACGCATTTGACGATAAAATACTTGAAAATAAAATGTTATCTTATTTGAATCGCAGCAACCCGTGTCGAGTTGCGAGCGAACTATAACATACTTACTTACGAGTATGTTCGTACAATTTACGAGGATGACCCCATTTTCATTCTATTTGTCATTTGTTTGCATTTTATCGAATAGTTAACGTGCATAATAGAAAAGTTTCAACATGTCAGTGGAACTAAAAAGTATTAAAAAAAGTGTTTTCTTGGTTGATGAGATAAATCACCAAATAACTGGTGCAAAATTACCGTCTAATCGCCAAGTTCTCTCAGTTCTTTTCTTTAAAATGGACTGTAAATGAAAGTGCAAATCTTGTGATTCGGGAGTGCATTATATTTTGGGAAAAGGCAAGAATACCCGCCAGAGCTGTAACTAACTGTGTGAAAAAACTTGTGGATCTTTACCAAATTTGGAGGGAGCTGCAAAGAAAACTGTAAAAAACCACAGGACGTTTATAAGCATCGCGAGGAGAAATTTCAAAAAGATTTAGATAATTTGTTTGATATCACACGCACTGATGCTCTAGAAAAGATAAAAATAGAGGAAGACAAAATTTTTATACAAAAACAAAGAGAGCCAGGGCGTTCGGGTTTTTTAGCGGGTGTTGACAAAAAGTTAGCTGAGAAAGAAGAACGAGTAAGGTAGAGAAAACTAAAAGAAGACGAAAAAAGACTAAAGTATTTGACTGCCAAGAACTTCTCGACTGTACACAATGGCCCACCTCAAGATATTCACGAACAGTCTGTTCTGACGCCACCATTGTCAAACAGTTACCCATAGGCACATCATACAATACTGCACATCTCCTTTATGGGGAATGCAGGTGTAAGGCTAGTACTGCAGCCAGACTTTATCATGATTTGCGGGCACAGTACTTGAAAGATCGTCACAGGGTGTCAGATTTCTCGATTTTTTTTGAGTGCCAATAATTTTAGAAGTACATGACTTAGATTTTTTTTTATAATTTTGTGATAACCGACACCACTTGACCTATCACCCGTTTCCGGCTTGACGTTGATTTTTGGGACACCCTGTATACATATTATAATAAGAAATTGAAAACCAGAATTATTTTTCAACAAACTGATGAGCTACTTCCAATAGGGTCAGATTTATAATATAGAAATTCAAAATATCATCGATACTATTAATAGCACGAGTATACCCTGTTCAACAAAAATCTGCAGTACACGGAAGATAGGAATATTGGTCTTGGAAGTTCTCATAGCGATACCATGATATGCATACATATTTGTTGGCAGGAATTTCTGAAGATAATTAACATAGGGTTACCATCTAGATGCTTTGATGATGGCCAAATTCAAAAACGTCATTTGCTTGACGATAGTCAATGATCAAAAATTCGAAAACTCCTTGACGCATACGTCAAGAATTCGAAAACGCGATGAGTTGCAGATGATCGCATAGATCCCTGCAACAACGCATTTGAATTTCATTGAATGCATTTTGACATTTCATAAAAATTGTGTAAAGATGGACTGCGAAAACGAGTTGATGGAAGAAAAGTAAATATATGTATATTAATTTTACATAAATTGTTTGTTCATCTTATGTCAATTTTTGATTTTTAGTGAAACACAAGTGTGGACCAAGAACGAATCAATCAATCTCAATAAGAATGAAGCATGAACATCATTTCACAGACGAAAAAAAGAAGAAAAGTGCGACATGGAAAATGATATTTCAAGAAACTAAAAGCGCAAATCCAAATTTTGGTTTTGCAATGGAGGCATGCAAAACAAAATTCACGAATCTTTTTACTACTTACAAACGAATAAAAAAAAGAAATAGTTTGAGCGGTAGAAATGCTATTTTATGGGAATACTTTGAGGAGTTTGATTCTGCGTATGGATCTTCGCACTTTATAACACCTCCATATAGCTTATTGGCTTCGAGCTCGGATGCTACTTTTACGTCATCAGATACGAAAGATTATGTTGAACAACAAAAACCACCAAAAAAAAAAAGAAAAGTTGATGAAATTTGGATTTCTTTAAAGAAGAGGCGCAGGATGCTGAAACGAGATACCAGGAGAGTATGGAGATAGAAAAGCAGAGAAATGATGTTCTTAAGGATATAAGAAGCCTTCTAGAGAATCTACTGGAAAAGTAAAATAGTGCATTAAATTATTTTTTGTTCATATAAAGTGTATTCATAATGCTTTGAACTACTTTGCCGTCAATGAAACTAAGGCTGTTTTGTATTGAGTTATTTTTTTTATAAAACAATGAAATAATTTATATATTTTTTAACATTCGAATAAATGAGCGATAATATTTCGTTTTCGTTTGGCTTCTTCACGTGCGTCTTCATTATAATTTATGTCATTTACTTCGGTCCCAGCACTTTCATCCAATAAACTTTCTAAATCCAAGTCTTGTTGTTGGATAATAAAATTGTGAAGAACAACACACGATACAACAATATTCTCTGCTTCCGATATATCATATATGGACAAATATTGTAAGATTTTAAATTTAATATAATATAAGTTGCATATGGCATATCGATGAAGCATAAGCTGCTATCACAAACGGCCTTGTGTTAAGAACCAAATTAAAGCAAATTAATAAATGCTGAGGTCATAGATAATATAGAATCTACCTCTAATATTATTGCATGAGTTCCTTTTTGGTTGTAATAACTAGCGAAGTCATCTTTGGGTGTTGAAATCTTAATATGAGTTGAATCTAGACATCCAACTACATTTAGAAATGGCCTTTCCCGTCGCATGTTTTAAAAATCCAACATTATTTTCTGTAATTCATATTGAAATCCTGGCCATTTTACAAATTTGTTGACATAGCTAGCTATAATCCGCGTTATACTTCGAAATGTTGAATGGGCTGTTCCTTGTCCAATTTGAAACCTATCAGAAACAACACGATATGACGCTCGGTTCGCCAATCTCCAAAGAGTAATATGTAAGGCTTTTTCAATATGAACTTTTGGTCTTTCCGTCCCTTGCTTATTCCATTCCTTTGTAACTTGTTGTAAAATTACCTAAAACACTTTTACATGATACATACACATGCTTACCTCAAAAGTTTTTCGTTTCAATTTTCGGAATCATTCTTGATTTTAAGCCAAGACCCAATTTAATGTGTTTGAATATCAGAAGGTTTCGATAAATTACTTTCTTTCCCTTTTCAATTTGTTCAATAAGCTGATTTTTCCCAGTTTCTTCCACAAGTGCAGTTAGCAAGCAATTTGTTAAAGCATTTGCCATTTTCACTATATTTCACATAAAATTTGTGATTTTCATTCTAAAACGATGCGATGGCAATTTAATGCATATGACAGTCGCAGGATTGCAAATGATCATCGTGCCGTTGAAGGGATCGTTAAGTCAATGACGTTTTCGAATTCGGCCGATATTATGTTTTTAAGAAAAAATAAATAAATTGCATAAGTTAAAATTTTTATTTATTTTTATTCATTGTATTGTACCAAACAGTGTAAAATATTAGATAAGAATGAAAGTTGAATGCTGCTGCCGTTTCCATTATTTAAAGTTATAACAATCTCTTCAGTTATTGTTTTGGTGAAAATATCTACATATTTGACACAATTACGCCAATTTTTACTGTTCACTTTATCAAGTGCTTCTGTTAATGGTAGCTTAACGCTTTCCTTCTTGAAAGTTTCGTTTTGGCTTGCTACGAATCCTTTTACCTAGCCCATATCAACACTATGGGATTAATTTCGCAGTGTTAAGGCGGAAATCGTAGTACTTTATGTCCTGTGATTTGGGCCAGTTCATCTGTCACGTGCACCTCAAGTTTGTCTTTGCGGCACTCAGCCGCAACTGCGGCAACTCAGCTTTGATCACGTTTTCTTCGAAAGCTATGCTATTTTCTAAGCCACGTTTTGATTTCTTCTTTTCTATTGGAAGATGATTTGTTTTTCTTTTCTTGTATAATACGTAGTGTTATTCATCACTATGACAGAGTTGGGTTCAAAGTGTTTCCAAGGGATTTTCAAACCACTCACTACGGCATTCATATCCTCGTTATAATCGCCGCTTTTGCTGGAAACAAAGCTTAAAAGTCCTTCCTGAATCCTGTCGAGTTTCCGATGTGGATTAAGCATCTACTTCCTCTTATATCCTAAATGTGTTTTACCTCAATTATATTTACCTGTTCTCAAAATATTAAACATTTCACACGTCTACATAAAAGGGCTTTCCAAGGTTATATACATACCTTCTGAAAACTATTTCTGTAGAATAGTCGTATAATTAACCACAAAACTCGTGTTTGCTTATTAATATACAACGATTTTTATACCACGCATTTAACGTCCATATTATAAAAAATGTTAACCAAATGAACGTATAGTACCTTCACTTACGGCAACACCTACCGCTCTTATTGATTAGTTAAAACTCGCAAAAACCAAAAGAGCTTGTGTTAACACAACCGAAAAAACAATATCGTTTTATTAAAATAAATACAGGTAACTCTGGTCCTGTTAGAAAATCCAGCGGATATCAATTGCGGATGCTCATGCAACTGGGGTTGTATCGGGTTGCAGATTTTTGTTGAACAGGGTATAGTTAATATTTATCATATACAGGTTTGTATATGTCTACGACTAAACCAAGCTAAGATTTATATTTATCTTTAATCATCCTCTTTGAAGATTCAAAAATCTGATTATACCCTATGGTACGATTTGGCCATTTTTCTATTGCATTTTATACGCTAAATTGAATAAGCATTCGAAAAATAGTATCCAGAAATTAGATATTGTAATACAGGAATGCAGATTTCTAATATTGTCTTGGATAATACGCTTTTACACTTATTAATGTTGTTAACTTGCTCTGATATTAGTCCATACATAAAACATTTGATAGTCGAATGTGTCTAATAATGCATAACACATTATACATATATACCATAGACAATTCTAAATAAAAGCTTATGCTGAATTTCAATCCATTATCCTTTAATTTTAAAAAAATTTGGATAATGGATTATTATTCCTTTTCCCTTTTGGAATAAGTTAAATAAGCAAAGGTAAATCTTAATGGATGGAATTTCTTGTTCATGACGTTCTTGTGTTGCTCCATATTATAACTGCTATTGTACCATATTAGATTCTCAGGACTGCCATCCGAACACTACCAAGACATTCGGATGAATGGCATTTGTATGAAGGAAATCGGGGCGGGTCTTTACTTTTTTACGATATTATGTTGATGTATTGTATGCATCTACAAACAACGCCACTGGATGCAGCTTACTTTGCAAAAGCAGCTTGGGATCAAGTATCAAAAGAAACGATTAAAAATTGCTTCCGCAAGGCAGGGTTTAAGCATGAAAATACGCAAAGTGAAGATCGCCTACCACTTAGCGTACTCGTACTTGCAGATATCTTGAAAAATAAGAATTTATTGGAGTTGACGGATGATGAAAACCTAAATGACTTTTTGAACCTAGATGAAAATTTATATGTTGAAGATCCAGATTTAGAGCAAAAAAACTGAAAATCCAATTGAGACACAAGAACTTTCCGAAGACTCTGATATCGATGAGGGTTCACTACCAACAGATACTATCCCAAACTACGGTAAAGCTATTACCCTAACCAAGCAGCTTAAAAGTTTTGCCGAAGATCACGGAGATGCAGAGTCTTTAGAGCTTCTTTTTAAATTAGAAATACCATTTCTGGACGCCATTTTAAAGAAAAAGAGAAGACAAACAACAATACATGAATATTTTTCGTCATTAAAATTATATTTAATTTTAAATCTATGTATATCTGTTTTTTTCTATTACAATACGTATTTCATATGTACCTGGAGATAAAAATATTTGTTTTTTTATACGTTTTAAATAAAAATTTAAATGCATACATATGTATATACAGTATTAAGAGTTTTCAATTTGCGTATTTCTTTTAGGCGGACACCCCTCTTAAACGGACACTTACGGTCAGTCCCGTTGGTGTCCGCCCAAGGGAAATTTCACTGTACATACCATATATCAGTACTGCCGGAGTGTAAAACAAAAATTAACATTTGATATTTTCAAAACTTCTTACTAAAAAATGTTAATTCCAGTTCAAACATTACTTATAGTATATTTTTTTTAGTTAGAATCAAAAATGACATGAAAAAAACAAACAAAGCTCGAGTTTAAGCCTAAATGAATTTTAACCAGATGACTTAATATGACACATACACAAAAAAGGATACCATTCATGACATTAAATTCAACAAATTATTTCAAACACAACAAATACTCAAAATTCAACTAAGTCATGTAAATCTGAAGGATTCCTTCGGCTTGTGATGCAACAATAATTCCGAAGTTACATATATCGTTTCTCATCCTTATTCACGTACTTACAATATTCACGTACTCCGCTAAAATGTCAATTACGAGTGATATCCTACAAGTTCAAAATACTACAGCTAACCGGTTCCACATAGCCAATTAATATTTATTAAGAATACATTAGGTCATTTGGGTGCAATTTTATTCTGGCTATTTTTGCCAGTTCTTGGTGTGATCGGCTGCCGAAAAGTTTCAGACGATAAGCATAAATTTGTGCTGATTTGAGATCTCTTAAAAGAAGTATACTCTACGAGTATTCTGTGACCTGCATCAGCTCAGTGTTTAACGGAGGTCTTCAAATTGCAGTCTCCTTGTTTTGAGTTTTGAAAACCTAACCGCAAGTTTATGAATCAAGCAACTGTGGATGTTGGGATTCGTGGGATGACAAATTAAAATCTGCGCGCATAGAATCAGATCGGGACAAAAGTATCAACAAAAGTAAAGTGATGTGATTGATCAACAGTATAAGTAATAAATTATATGTCTGGTATACATTGTATATACACTTTTCTTTTTATTTACAAGCTTTACCTAGAGCTAAGTCTAAATAGAAAATATTCCCGAGAATCTGATGATTAAACGTGCGTTGTGTTATTGTGAGTTTTCCTTGTACAATAAATACCTTTCAGTTCGAAAACATGAACAATATTTTGATGAATAAAACAAGAATAATTTCAAACTTTTACTAATTTTCTTTTTTTTTTATAATCAGCGCGCGCTCAAGGGGGTTCTTGTACGGTTGTTACGGTTGAAAGTTTGAATGGATGAAATGCTACTGGCGATTTCAATGGAGCACTGGTGGTGGAAATTGCGATAAAACAAAGTGAGATAGGAGACATTACGTCGGTGATCGAGGGTGTCAATTGATTGACTGATATTAGTATCACCAATGAGTTTTATCGCACGGTCTTGAATCCTATCTAGCTTATATATTGTGGCCAGATCAGAGGGGGTAAAATATTTCTTACATCGCTTGAGGAAACCTAGATATTTCGCAGCGTTTTTGACGACATCGAATATGTGGTCATTCCAACGTAAGCTGTCATTAACACACATACTGAGAATGGAAAGTTTATCGGTTTGGACGGTGCAAGTGCCATTCATGGATAATGGCTGGGTATTTGAATTTCGCTTTAATGACAGCAGACAGCATTGAGTTTTGGAAGCAATAAAGGCTACTCTTAGTGGTTCTCCATTTAGTTGTGCTGTTAATACCAGTATTTAATAAGCTTAACATACGCCGGCATTCCCGTTCTACAACCGAAGAACAGGAACGTGAATCCGGAAACGAAGCAGAGAGTACTGTCATCAGCAAAGGAATATGTATATTGGGTTAGAAGTAACAGACAAGATATCTTTAATGAAAATTAAAAAGAGTGTCGGAGACAACAGAACGCAGACCTGGGGTACACCAGCATTTATTTTGTGAATATCAGACTTGAAACCGTCCAAGACAACTTGGATTGAACGTTCCGAAAGGTAATTTCTAATGCATTGAAGAAGAGAGTCATCGATCCCAAAAGCACGCATTTTCGACAAAAGAGCCTGATGCCGAACTCTGTCAAATGCCTTAGAAATATCAAGTGCAATTATCTTGCTTTCGCCAGATTGATCTACGCTTTGGTTCCAGTTTTCGGTGAGACTTGCCATCAAATCACCAGTGGACCTGTTGCCACGAGAACCATACTGCCGGTCATTAAGGAGTTTTCGTGTTTCGAGATATTTCATTCGCTGACGATTTATCAGCGTTTCCATGACCTTTGAGAGAAGGGATGTAAGTGCAATAGGTCTGTAGGAGAAGAAAGAAGATTTGCCTTTTTTAGGGACGGGCTGGACAAATGCTGTTTTCCATCTGCTCGGAAAGAGTCCTAAAGAGTAGGATTGATGAAAAAGCTTACACAGATAAACCATCTGGACCAGAGGATTTATGTATATTAAGATCTTTAAGAAATCTTGCTACTACACGAGTGCGAAAGTGGATTCGTCCAATTGAAGATTCGTCGCACTCAAGTGTAGGCGGGGACAAAGCACAATCGGGGAGTGTTGAGCTAGCCGCAAAGTATACAGCAAGCAGATTAGCCTTGTCCAAAGAGCTGACAGCTGGAATGTCATTGTATATGAGCGTTGGTATGGAGGAGTTGGCAGAATTTCTAATGTTTTTCACGAATGACCAAAAATTGTTACTGCCTTTGGAACATTGCAGTATTTTTTGCCTCAGTTTTTGGTCGTATTGGAATTTCACATGCTTGAGAAAGACGTTGCAGTCATTTCTGGCTCGTTTAAAATTTTACAAAGCATCTCATTCCAAAGAGAATAGTTTTTGTGATCATGTCAGCAGCGGCGTCCACGTCGTTATCGAGGAAACATAATGACCAGTTAAAATTCCTAAGTTGTTAAGTCCGCTCCAATTGGCTTTCTCTTATTGCCATACGGTTCTTTTAGGAATATTTTCTCAAACTGTGAGGTGGGTGTACGAAAATTGAGCTGATATGACACAATGTTCCGACGAGCCTAGAGGGGAGAGCACATCAACGCATTACTTGTCAGGGTGAAAAGTTAAAAACAAGTCCAGGGTGTTGGCGATTTGACTATCAACGTCTGGTATTCGTGTGGACTCATTTACAAGTTGGATTAAGTTATTTTCCGCAGCGAAGATCTCAACACACCGTCCATCGGGTGTTGTCTGATGTCGTTGCCACCAAGAATTGTGTATATTGAAATCGCCCGTAATAAGAATTTCAGTATGGGGATACAGGGATACAACTCCTTGAATGTAGTCAGACAGCTCATCAAACTCGTTAAAGTCGAGTTGCTCTCCAGTTTGGGGCTTATGTAGATAAAGCAGTAGTGGATAATTTGCTTACGGAGATGGAATTTTAACCACATGAAATTGAATTCCGGATTGGAACAGGGACTACATTGTGGTGGAATTTGGTAAGCTACATCACTACGCACATAAATGGCGAGACCGCGATGGGAAAAGAATAGTGGCACTAGTTCGTAGCCAGGTAGCTTCAGATCAGAGTGGTCTGAGAGGTGTGGGCGGGGATCTACCTGTGTTTCACTAAGTGCCAGAACAGCTGGTCGGTACTTACAGACGTGGACGTACGCAGAAAAGTGATTACTTTTTAGCCCGCGTATATTGGCTACGTCCACCCTGAATTCCCTAGACATAATCACAAACAAACGACAAACAACAATATGAAACAGTGCACCAACAAAATCTTCACACACAACCCGCTATCCATCAGTTGTTACATACACTCAGTCATCTAACAGCAGGGAAAGGTAATATATGAATTAGATAAAATTAAATAGAAAATATTAAAAGCGAGGCATAGACAAAGGTGAGTATTGAGTAGTTTATATTGTTGACTATACTGTAACATATTAAATCTTCTTTAAGTTTTGTTGGACCATTTACAAACTGAATGGATTGGAAGTAGTAGTCAAGAGACTATAAACGAAAGAAAAAAAAGCGCAGAGGCCAAAACGCAACCCTAAGGTTGCTAACAATTTTTTAGTGTTTTCATGGTTGGTAAACAGGACGGAAACACAATATATGAATTATTGTTTTAAGTCATTTAGACATTATCTGAGCAAATACTTCTTTTTCATCTGCTCGGATGAAAAAGCTTCCGCACTAATTCAATGTAAAACAACAAATCTCATGAAAAAGACCAGCAGATTATGTTTGCTAAGATCAACGCGTTAGAATTCCTTCGACTTGTTTGAACTTAACTTTGAATAGGTTATTCATTAGCTGCATATAATTAAATGAATTTTTCATATACTCGTACTTGTATTTTGTTTGTGTATTTAACAATATAATTCCTCATTCTCACAATTTGCAAATCGAACTTTAATCTTAATTTTGATTAAACCTCATTTGCGATAGTAAAATACCTATCAGCACATGTCTTAAATCCGCATCAATAAATCAATATAAAATGTCAAAATAATTAGCAGCTTTAAAGAGGACTGTCATGTTCATATCTACAAGCATGTGTATCTAATAGCATTTTTTATCGCGATAAATCGACATTATCCGCTTTAAATCTATTCTGACAAATTTATCAGCATTTTTGTTGTAAAAAAAAAAATAAAAACAATTAAATTTCATTGTTAAAAATAAATCATTTTTATTTCATTTCTTTTCTTTTGCTTTTTTAAAATAAAAGTATTGTGCTTTACACATTTGGATTTCGAGGGGAACTCCATGCTAAACATAAGTATAAGACAAACTTAACTTGCTTCCTCCGTCAGCGAATGATTTCAGTTTTTTTTTTTTTTTTGTTCGTTTAAACGAAACGATATGATTATTTCAAATTTGTTTTTTGTTTTACATTAAAACTAAATGGAAACTCTTTCTTACAGTAAATACATTAAATGATAATGAAACGATGGACAATTTAATGGACTTCATCATCCGAAACAGTAACTGGTTCTTTTTGATTACCATTCTGGGAATGATGTTTCTCTATTAGTGCCTTAACTAAGTCTGAAGTAAATTTCTCCACCAATAAAAGTGCTCTGTCGGCTGGCATTTCTAACAGTGAAGACGTCATAAATTTCCCAAAGGCATCATACTTTTGAATTCGCGTTGATTCCAGCCTTAATTTTTTCTCAGGCACTCCAGCAGATTCCTCATTAATTCGGCGGATATTATTTTTGGGCACAATAGTTCGCATACAGTCTAAACTCCGTACTGAGATAGAATTATTATTTTTTATCGCCGTTCCATCGGGAGGAGTGGCTTGAGCATCATTTTCACTAAAATTACAAGGAAACAAAATTATTATCAGCGACTTCTAATATGTGTAGAAAGATCTCATATTTTAATGAGTAGATACTTACGCCAACATAGAATTGATGCCTTCATATTCAACGTCCGCTTCTTCAGGATTACTAATCCCTTCACTAAAAAAAACAAACAAAAATAAGGTTTTTCAAAGAATTATGAAAATTGGTTAATGATTATTACGTTTCTCCGTCAATTCCGTTTTCTAATTTAACGGCAACCATTCCATTGGAATGTGAATTTGCTGTACCAGTACTTGAGGAAGGATTGCTTAACGAATGAAATTCTGCCGATGGTCTCGTGAGCATTCGTTTATACGAACGTCTTGGTCTTATGTGCGTTGAAAGGAAATGTAAAAGCTCATATAATGGCCACTGTGATTGAATTACTTTTGTTGGATATTCCTCGGCAAGATTTTCCAAGCGACGTTTTTCTAAATTGTAACGATTTCTAAGTTGGAGCATGCGATCCTTTAGTAGCGCCACTGGAAATTTAAATATATGTGTTATTTATTGAAAGATAGGTACAATATATGCTATCATAGTATGACAAGTGACGCTTTTTTAATGTATGTTTTTTTAACAATTTCCTCAAAAATACAAATACAAAATTAAACCATTGCAAAAAATAAAATAAAAAATAATTAACCTATTCTTGTTCACTCCAGGCCAACATGAGGTTTTGCACAGAGAATCTTAAGCTCGTCAATATAAGTCTATAATAAATTCGAATTCTCACGGAGGTGAATGACAGTGGATTGGACGTCATCGAAGCGTTTTTGGGACTCATACGTACAGTATAATGAACATGAACATTTAAATCTATTCATAAAAAGCAAATTAAAAAACTATTTCTGGAAGCTACGACGAGTACATCACTTTTGACAACAAATAATATCTCAATCGATCGATCTGACTATTCTCCTAATCAATCACATGGATGAAAACTGTGCTTTAACTTCTGTGATATCCTTTAAAAATACCAAATTGCCCACACTTAAAATATAAGAATAATGGCACCAATATTAGTAACGTGAACGTTACAATTCCAGAACCTTTAGAGATAGAGAAAAATATCTAGAAAAACAAAATTGCATGAAAAAAATTGCAGAAAAGAGCAATGAAACTGTAGAATGGCAAAAGTTGATGGGAAAAGCATTACCCCTTGTTTATCACTAACCAGAAAATACCCAATTAAATGAAATATTTCCGTAAATGCAAAAAATCACCCAAATCATTATCTTGCTAAGCAGTTTTCTAGCTATCGAGAATAACAACGAACAATGCTTGTTACTGCTTCAAGCTCGCTAAAACGTAAAACAAGGTCTTCTATCTCAAAAAAGGTATTAAACGAACGGATTTGAACGAATAATTGGCGAGAAAGTAAAGTTTCCAAGTAAACTACTAAACTACAGTATTCAACGATTAAGAACTGCATATTCCGGGGGGTAATCCTTTAGTATATCACAAAAATCGAATTCAAGTAAGACAGTACTTTTTAAAAATTGCTGTAAGAGCAAGAGCAGGAGGGGTCTATAACTTCGTGCGGTTTGCTAAGAGATGGCGTAACTTGTATTATTCCATTGGAACATGCATTGGAAAGCTACTGTCATTGTACGTCATTTCAGTATATGTCATTCATTTCAAGCGTAAACAACAATAATTTTTTTTTCACTCAAATATGTCGAACTTTGTGCCTGAAAAAGTGTTTTTGCGGGGAGTTCTTCTTCATTACTTTAATATGAAGAAAACTGCTGCCGAAAGTCATCGTATTTTGGTGGAAGTTTGTGGTGAACAGTGGTTTGTACGATTTAAAAGTGGTAGTTTTGGCTTGGAAGACGATGAACGTCCTGGGCAGCCAAAAAAGTTTGAAGATGAAGAACTGGAAGCATTACTCTATGAAGATTGTTGCCAAACACAAGAAGAGCTCGCAGAATCTTTGGGTGTCACTCAAGCAGCCATTTCAAAACGTTTAAAAGCAGCTGGATATATTCAAAAGCAAGGAAATTCGGTTCCACATGAACTCAAGCCGAAAGACGTCGAAAGGCGGTTTTGCATGTCCGAAATGCTGCTGGAACGCCACAAAAGGAAGTCATTTTTGCATCGGATTGTTACTGGTGATGAAAAATGGATCCATTACGACAACCCCAAACGCAAAAAATCATATGTGAAACCCAGCCAACCAGCCAAATCAACGGCAAAGCCGAATACCCATGGCGCGAAGGTAATGCTCTGTATTTGGTGGGATCAGATGGGTGTGCTGTATTATGAGCTGCTAAAACCGGGTGAAACCATCAATGGACAACGCTACCGAACACAATTAATCCGTTTGAAGAGAGCAGTGGCCGAAAAACGCCCGGAATATGCGACCAGACACGAGGCAATAATTTTCCATCATGACAACGCTCGGCCCCACGTTGCTATTCCGGTTAAGAACTATTTTTAAAACAGTGGATGGGAAGTCTTACCCCACCCGCCTTATAGCGCAGATCTTGCCTCTTCTGGTTGCCATTTGTTCCGGTCGATGCAGAACGCCCTCACTGAAATACGGTTCACATCAGAGCAGAATATCAATAATTGGCTTGATTCACTCTTGGCTGCCAAGCCGGCGCAGTTCTTTTGGGATGGGATCCACAAATTGCCAGAAAGATGGGAAAAAGTCATAGCTTCAGATGGGCAATACTTTGAATTGTACATGGTTTTCTTAAATAGACATTCAAATTAACGTTATATACCCAATAGTTAAATTTTAAATACAATTCTCCTAAAACTAAGGCTGTCGAGGTTTAATTTACGTTTGTATAAAACATAAAAAGCGTTTGCTCTGTCAGAAAATAGTTGACGTGGTTGGAAATAATCGTTTACAGCCCACATACTATACATACAGTCGACTCGCGATAGTTCGAAACTCGATAAATCGAAATTCTTGATAATTCGAACTGATTATGAGGTCCCTTGGAAAAACCTTGATAAATGGAACAAAACCTATGTGTTTTGGTACGCTTGTTAATTCGAAGTGTTGAGTCAAAACACGCTGTAATTCGAAATCAGTAGCTAGTTTCCTCTCAGTAATTCGATTTTTTTTTTGCTCTCTGTTCTTTGCCCAGTTTGCTTTGATCCCGTTAAGTACAAAATTTTTCGCTCCCTTTGGGAATGCAATTTACATACGTTTATATTTCCACATTGTCAACCATTCTAAAGCAAAAAGATAAAATAGCTGGAAGTGCATACATCGGCGTAACATCGTTTCCAAAAAAAATATGTGGAAAAAGCGCGAGCGTTGATGTTACTGTTTGTTCTGCATGGAAAAATGACGTAGACGGGCTGTTGGCAAATTACGATCCACGGAATGTGTTCACTGGGGATGATCTTTTTTTTAAGTGTCTTCCGGATCGAACGATGACATTTAAAAACGAAAAATGCCATGGGGGGAAATATAGCAAGAAAGATTAACATTATTACTTGCAGTAAACATGGACGGGTTACAAAAATAAAACCTCTTATGATAGGGAAAGGTGCTAACCCTAGATGTTTCAAGGGTATCAAATCCTTTCCTTTATCGATCCAATAAAAAAGCGTGGATGAGCACAGAATTATTCAGAGTGGCTGTTGCATCTAGACATCGACATGAAACAGTAGAAGCGGAAAATTGTATTTTTTCTGAATAATTGCATAGTTCACAATAATCCGCCAGTTCTTAGTAATATGAATCTTAAATTTTTCCCAGCTAACATCATCCTTAATTTGCAATCCCTTGACCAGGAAGTGATTCAGAATTTTAAAACTTAGTACTGCAAAGAAATAGTGATGGTAGTGTTGGATAGCATTGAAAATGGATAGAGAGCCAACATAAATGTTTTAACAGCGATGGCCATGGTTGACAAAGTATAGTATTGAAAAACGTTAAATCGACAACGATTTCAAACTGTTTCAAGAAATGCGGATTTATTACAGAGCCAGTTAATCAATCAATCAACAGGAGGGAGGAGAACTGAATCATGAGCCTTCTTCCTAACTTTGATGATTCCGTGACTTTCGATGATTTTGTACATATTGACGATGATGTAGAAGTCTGCGCTGCTCTATGTGACGACGAAATTCTGGCAGCTTCAAATTCAAGCAACAACAATGAAGACGAAGTTGAAGAAGAATCGGAAGCAGAACCAATTCCTCCCGTCACGTCAAAGGAGGCAAAGTCATTGTTGTGTACATTGCGTCATTATTTACTAAGAACGGAAGTGGACGACGAGGTACTCTCAGCACTGATTGTCATAGAGAATGCTCTTGACCAAGGACGCTGGAAGTTATTGACGCAAAAAAAAAAAAATCACTGATTTCTTTATAAAATAAAAAATTTAAGTAAAAATTGTACGTATGCAATTCAGTGTACGTTTTGTAATAAAGTATTCTAATTATTGTTTCATATGTATTCATATTTCGCTTTTGTCCTTCGCTCCAACTCGACAATTTTTCGTTAATACGTATTTTATTAGCCTTTCTACTCTGCCTAATTAGAAACAGCTCAATACATACCTACAGCTAGTACAATAATTTTTCTATCAGAATCAATAATCTATTTTTCAGGTAATGGATATGCCTAAGTACAAACACGACACAAATAATTTTCAAACTATGTATCATACAGATAAACTTCATTCGTAACACCCCTATAAAATCACCCACACTCATTCTATCAACAAAGAAATACTAGAAGTCAAAATATGTCGAATTTAATAACAAGACGACACTTTTGTTTGTCATAATAAGAGATTTACACTTCATATAGATACTTAATTGAACCATCCTACAACTGTTGGAAGAGGGCCTTACTGTGGTTAAATTATTTAAATAAGCGTAAAAGATATGAATATTCTATTCTACAATGTACATAGATTTATTCGACAACAGCATTTTACACTTTTAACTGCATGAATAAATTAAACTTAAATATTTCTAGAATATTTGTAATTTCATATTTTATGCATCTTCTTCTAATTGAATTTATTCCTTTATTTAATTTACATACGTATATTCGCTTGGGTATTATAAGCAATTTCTTACTTAGTTTTTCCCTAGCGTATCACCCATAAAGTACCCTATTCTATGTCGTTATTGTAGATACGAAAACGAGTACGCTTACATTTTCAAATTGAAATATGTACATACAATATTAATCTTTGAAAATATGAGGGAAAGTGTATATTATGTACCTTTTTAAGGCGTTGGAAAAGTTGTGATAGCATATATAAACACAAATACATGTGTTACACTATAATTATACGGTCCAATGACTTTTTAAATGAGACTTTTTTTGTAATAGGATTATAATAAAACTTTATGTGTACAAATACAATAATTAATTTCCTCTTCAAAACCTTCAGGCAGTTGTTACTCGTAGTTTTTAGCTATGTATTGTATCCAAAAATGTAAGTTAATACTACTGTTCAAATCTAAGATAAGTAAGTTCGGTATTGATGGAATAAAATTGTAATTATTATAAGCACTATAATTTTGGATAATTTTTAATAATATTTTCAAAAATGCATGTATAATACGCTACATAAATACAATTTCGCAGGTAAACAGTGGGCAACAAATTCCTATAAGAATGATTTTTTGATATGTACATATATAAAAACTTATTTACTTATGTCAAATAAATAATAAAAGGGACTAATATTAACAATACAAATGAAATTTAAAGAGAAATAATGTGTTGGAAAAAATACTAGCGCAACAATTCTAGGTCCAAAAATATCCCCGCCTTTTTCCCAAATACCATATATTTTATCAGACTTTATGGCTACAGGAAAATGGGTATAAACGTCAGCGGGATTGGAGTGCTCGAGTTTTATAGCTCAATATAGTCGACCGTTATTTTTTGCAAAAAATCGATATGGTCTACGAGGCGCATTTCGATTTAGCTAACTTTAGGTGTGTTTTTTTGGCATCAGTATCAACGCTTATATCCGAATATTTGCGAATAGGAACAATGCTTTCAGACCTATTTTTTATGATAACGATAACTTGTACGGGAACGTCAAAATAACAGCCTTTTTAATTGGGAAAAAAAAAGAAATTGAATACACATGTTGCCAAATTGCCCGAATGTTAATAGTTAACGCCGATAGCCGTTTTGTGGGCCTTGAAGAGTCGTTGTGGCTTATTGAATTGGTATAAGATCTAATATTTCTTTAAAGTATATATGCAACAGAATTCTAGTGTATAGCAGATGTTTTCCTAATAAACTTTTATCTGGTGTTGATAAATACAATTTATCTTTTCTTTGGGGTTACCACATCAAGTGCAAACATAAGATCAAATTCAAAACCATATCGCAAGAGCGGCCAAAACCAATTCAACTACAACATTGTTCGCAATTTTTAATATATGTTACATAGATTATGTCAATTCGAATACTATGTAGTATATAAAAAATATATGAAAATATATGGCGTGTAAATAATATTTTATGGGAGACATTCGGTATATTCGATAATATAAACCGATAATCATTATATCTCGAGAACAGATGAACTGATAGTTAAAATTGTAAACGCGTTATCTTTATATAAAACAATTACTTAAAACTTTGATTTTAACTTAAAAGATCACACCTTTTGAGGGAAAAATACATTCAAAATTTCGGAAACAAATCAAACAATTTTTTGAATCGGCTCCAAATTTCTTTTTCTATAAACAACGATTTCCACGGAATGATATTTACACGGCAAATGTACAAATAAATAGCGGTAATTTTTTTTTGAAATGTCAATGTTTTTTGTTTTCAGCAAGGCCAAACAATTTATAATGGATTGATTTACGAAACACTGAAACAACGATATCAAATCGTGGAATTTTATTTCTGAAATCAGTGCTCACTTAATGGACCGAATAATTTCCCATCTGAACGTGCTATTCATCGTAGATACATTTCATATTAATTTAACGCTACATGTTATTAGGCCAACAAAAAGAATCAGACCATTGCGTTCCGAAGAAAATATCGGCACATCTAAGCCCAGTGTTAACGGCGACCGGATTTATGAGTCCACAACTTAAAACATTTTGCTGTTGGATCATCGCTTCCGTTGCACCTTCGCTGATGGATTGGATATTAAGTAAAGCTGTGGGGATCACTTCCCGCTCAACAGATACGTGATAAGTAAAATTACCATATTGGGAATGAGAACAATCCGTTAGTAAATCTGAAGAAATCATTACATCAGGAAAAACGCACTGTATCGTATGTTTTGTATGCTGGTGACATCATTGGACCTTATTCCTTTAACCCTAGAAAAATAATCTACGTAAAACAAGACGCATGCGAGAGTGAAATATAGTGCTCTCTTTCTAAATATTATGAATCACGCGTTGTGCGTTCGTGACATTCCAAACGGATACCACACGCTCGTGTACGTCTCACCAATTTTGAAATATAACGGCCCTGTCAAATGACGCATGATTATCTTTTTAAGTAATTTTTAAGATTTTGAACATTTTGCAGTTTAATTTAAATTGTTGTGCTTCAATTTCAAAAACATACTGTAATGGGGAGCCGAAACTTCGATGAAAGCAATATTTTATCCGCTCTTTTAGAGAGGAATGACGGTCTAGACACCGAAAGAGAAGTGGAACATCACGACAGTGAGGATGACATTCAAAGTGACATTGAAGATGGTTTGATAGATCATGTGGCAGTAGAAGAGAAGATACCTAGCATAGGAGAAGCTTCCGAGGAAGAGCGGTCTGCACAGTTACTGTTTGGTGTGGATTTTCCGCTGGCGGCGTCATCGGTCTATATTACTTTGAGAACGACGTTGCCCAGGCCATCAACGTCAACGCTATAGGTCGATGATTACCAACTTCTTTTGACCTGAATTGGATGATATGGACACCAACGACATGTGGTTCCAACAGGACAGCGCTACGTACCATACCGCTCACGCCACATAGGAAATTCTGCACGAGCGATTCGTGGGCATGGTTATCTCAGGTGGAAGCGATGTGAACTGGCCACCGAGATCGTGCAATTTGAACCCTTTAGACTTTTTCTTGTGGGGTTTTCTGAAGTCGCAGGTCTATGCGAAGCCAACATAACCCATGCCATCGGTCAAATTCACAGCCTGATTTATGCGCCAGTGTTATGGAAAATTAGACATTTCGAATGCGCGCCACCCAAAGAAACCGCGGCGGACATTTGAACGATGTAATGTTCCATACATAATGGCATCAATAGGCCTTTCAAACGAATAAAAAATGCCGATAATATTTCACACACACTTTGTTTTATTTAAATTTAAATATAGGAAGCACTTAATGAAAGACCCTTTTTATGCACCTATCTTCTGTTTCAATGGCTTTTTGTACTGATGAAATTATTATTGAAAACATTAAGTGAACTAACGCTGACATTAATTTTTTGTGTTAAGTTTTTTTGGAAAATGGGATAGAGAGGCAAATAATTTATAACAGGAGCCATGTAAGTTGAATTTGGAAACGTTACAATAAACGTGAAATCCCTGAATAGCTTAAAAATACTTGCACTAATCCTGTTCGAGCCTCACTCTTTTATTATGATTGACCCCTCACTTTTGTGCCATATAAACCGAGTCCCTCTAAAATGACATGCATGCTATCACCATGTGACGAAAAAGGCACCATCAATGAAAGTAGTGGCAAATGATAGTATATTACAATCAAACTAAAGGAGTGGATACCTTTGATCAAATGTGCTCCCTCATGTCCGGAAACAGATGGCATCAGGCTGTATTCTATAGAATGATTAATATAGCTTCCATTAATTCTTATGTAATACAAAAGATGATAAAGCTCTAAATCACAAAAACTTCATGAGAAATTTGAGCAAGGCTCTTATATTTCCATCAAAAGACGTCCCCTACTCACAAGAAGTCATTTCAAAAGAGTTTTTACCCATAAAGCGTATATGGTATACTGTACATTTTGCCCAGCAAAATAAGAAGAAAAGCAAACGCGTCGTGCACTAAGTCCAAAAAGTTATATGTAGGTTCATAACATTGACTTATGCCAAATCTGTTTTTTTTTTTTAAGTTTAATTTGTATACGATTTAGTTCCTTCGCTATCTACGATAGTATACATACATATATGCATGTATGTACATTAAAATGGACTACTTTTTGTTTCTTTTTTTCATTAATAAATAGTAATACAGAAAAAATTTGCACATGTTGGTTCACTTAAGCATAAATAAAACATAACACCCATTAGCCTTTTTCACATTATAATAGTTTAGAAGGCTTTTAATAGTTCATGCGTCAATTTTACCCATAATTATATTTGTGTACATCTAAATATGATTATCTTTCTAGGTTTAATAATGAGGCAGGGGCTCACGTTACAGTCAATAGTGACCAATCTAGATAGATGATCAACGAATACTTTTTTCCAAAACCATTGCATGTGACATCGACGTGGTTTTTGTTTCGGCAGAATGTTGCTAAATACTGCAACCACTACCAGTTTGGTGATTTTAAGATTGAGACAAATAAATCGGCCGGCAAGATCTTGTGATCTAACGCTGCTCGATTATTTTCTCTAGACATATGTACGTGAAAAATCGCTAGTTTACGTGAAAACGATTCAAGCTTTGGAAGACAATAAACAGCGAGTTATTGCGAATATACGACCAGAAATGCTCAAATAATAAAGATTTAAATTAATGATTAAGGATTTTTTTTCTAGGTCAAAAGACAGATTCACGTATTTTTATTAAAATTTCTTTTCCAGACCCTATTACTCGTATCATACCTTAGTTTTTCCCCACATAGGATATATCCCGATTATATTTTTTCTATTGTATATGTAGATAGTAATATAGCAAATTTTAAAAATACAAAACATTATTGCCCTCAAAATGAGACCGAAATATGAAACAACAAAATTTGGCAAATTCCGGTTCTTGGTTGTTTACGTACCTATATAAGAGATTATAAATCTACAGATATGTACAAAACTTACAGAATCACAAAAATATGCACACATAGTATGTATAAATGTGCGAAGGAATACCTTTTATAACTTCTTTTAGCTACTCGTATAATGAATTATAATAATAGCTCTACTCTCCATCGGTAAACCTTCGATGGTTTAGAACATGTATGTATGTATATGCATATGTATCTATAATAATATTTCTATAAGTATGCACACGCAGTTAAACTAACAGCGTATTTATCTACCCCTCTAAGTTCATTATACATATAAAAAAACTATCTCTAATGTTCACGTGCATACATACTCGTATGTTGCTCTAAAGCGACTCATCACTTTGATTCATAAAAAAAATTTACTGACTAAAAATCAAACAAAAAAGATATATATGATAATTATATTATTAAAACTGTAATCACCTCGAAATAAAAATTCATCTCAGTTATTTGTTTTGAGAGTTTACGGTCTTTTTTTGTTTTTATAGAAAATAATTAATTCAGATACAATACGTATTCAAGCGAGGCTATAAAAAGAAATATTTTCTATTTCAAATTTAATTTTCAAAACTAGATACACACGTATGCACATACTACATATATATTCATGCGCATATAGCAACATATATGGGTAGGAATATTCTTTTAAGTGTGGGTAAAATATTATGGCAAATAAAGTCAACGTCAAATCGATATTGTCCTTGAAGTAGCCAAAAATGAGGAACACAAAATAATACACAAACACTAGTACATACTTGTGTGCATATTAATACATACACTCGGATATGTGTATATGTATTTGTATCTAAACTATGCCAACGTATATTTAATATTAAATTAGTGTTTTAAAAATAATATGTAAGCATTTTGGATATGAACTATCCAAAATGCTTACATATTATTATTAGTATACATAAATTTAATTTTTAACGAATTTAACTTTAAATTCATTAGGAACTTTTTGTCCTTTACTTACTATAAAGTAAATTGTGATTTACTTTAACGTGCATGTGTGGCTACAATTTAAGTAATGATTTAATTTGAAAAAATACATACAAATACGTGAATATGTATGCACATATGGCTGCAATTTAATAAACAATTTAGTTTAAAAAATATAACATTTGTGCTCGAAACCTAAGCAACTTTTTCCTCTGAATTGTTGAAAGTCAAATATTTATGTATTTACTCCTTTTAATAGAAACAAGGTAATTTTCATTTATTACAGTAAGTATGCTACTTAGATAGTTATAGTAAAACCAAAAATCCAAAATCAATTTATTCAAAATAAACAAAAAGTGAAACACAAATTCCTGTAGCTGTTCGAAACGAAACCTAAGCAACTTCTATATAAATAAAATTGTTCAGTGATAAAGGGTATCTTACGGTAGTTTTTTTTGTGAGTTTTTTGCTATTTTACATGCAACGCCTTTTGTTATAGTTAACTGAGAGAATTTCTTGAGTAAAAAAAAATTCCAATTGACACCCTTTCTTTTTCCATTGATGTATTAATTAATATGTAGCGTACGCAGTATGGACAAACGATTTAATATAGAATTATGTATTGAATGCTATAATAACGGCGAATGCCAGATATCAATAGCTAAAAGAATTAAGTTCAACAGATCTATTATTTTTAGAAATAAGAGCAACTGGAGCAACTGAAAAAGGGAATTTCGGTGGACGTTCTCGCAAAACATCACGTCGAACATAGAGACGAATCGTCAATTTGATCAGAAAAACCTTTTTTAAAAGAACTTAACACTGAAGTCGGTATCAATACACTTATAATGCCTCATAAGTTTTTTGGAAAAATGGAATCGTGAGAGGAAAAAAGAATTTTGAGCTCAGTGATTATTTCGCTCCATGGGTGGCATCCAACATTTAATGGGAAGAGTAAATTCTTAGTGGAAGTTGGCTTGATATTGATTTTTTTAGTCAATTACTCGTCTTACTTGATTTTCGTTAACTGAAAAAAATTGATGTCTTTCGGGCCAGGATGGGATTCGAACACCGAACCTTCCGATTTGTAAGCCAGTCCATTACCACTTGAGCTACGGAAATTTATTTTCTCGAGTATTAACATTTTAATACACTTTTAGATTAGATTTTGCAAAATCACATATGAATTGTTCCGTAGACAAGTTGGAGACCGTTCTTTTTAGTGATTCGCTTGCCAGCGAATGAAGTTGGACCTTTTCACCAAATAAAGACTGTAATGGATCCATTTGTCTGCAGAGACATTTTAAATGGGCAAATGATACCTTAAGCCGAAGGGAATATGCCACTTCAATCGGTATTTCAAAATGACAATGACCTGAAACATTCATCGAAGCTGGTCAAAGAGTGGTTATAAACCACTGGGATTCAAGTTGTGGAGTGCCCCCCCCCCCCCCCCCCCCTACCAAGACATGAATCGCTTTGGAAATCTCTTTCGCATCTTAAAGCATAGAGTTGGGAATCAAGGCTTCAAAAATAAGGATGATACCAAAAGCCTAATTGAGTCTTTGCCCCGTAGATATGCGGATAGTGATCAAAAATTAAGGTAATCATGAATGAATTGATTTTGGATTTTTGTTTTTACTACAGCTATCTATGTACTTACTGTAATAAATAAAAGTTATCTTATTTCTATTAAAAAGAGTAAATACATAAATATTCGACTTCGAATAATTGAGAGGAAAAAGTATCTATTGTACATACTGTATGTACGTAATATCATGTTGTGAAATTCGGATATGTATTTGAAAAATAATTGTAACAGTTGCATTTTTATTGAAGTTT
This sequence comes from Volucella zonaria, assembly GCA_963966105.1. NCBI lineage: Eukaryota > Metazoa > Arthropoda > Insecta > Diptera > Syrphidae > Volucella > Volucella zonaria. The sequence goes on along the minus strand of OZ014530.1, from coordinate 85,420,302 downwards.
AGATACTCGTATATTTGGGGATATTTTCTGAACAGAGAAGCGATACTCGTTAATTATATTTATTCAGTATCTTAAAAAAAAAAAAATACATTCGTATCATACATATGTAGGTACGTACATATATACAAAAGAACGTATGAGATTCTTGAATACGTAGCTACATATTTATAAAGCTACGCAGCCCGAATAAATTTAAGAAGAAAGCAAATAGTTTCTTTTTGACCTGACTAAAGCGCCCTGTAAACGCTAAATCCTGGTACTAGTAAACATTTAAAACGATGTTGATCGTCTGCAGGCTGGTACACGTACCAAATTTTTTGTCTCATCAACATCAGAATTTAGTTTCACTAAAATCAAAACTGGTTTGATTTTTGTCGATGTTGTGTCCACGCTCTAATCACTCAACATTTACTCGAGCAAGCCATTTATAGTATGTCAGTGAATTTCATAGTGTGAACACACAAAATAATCGGGAAAAAAGGGGCGAACATTCGAAATATTGATGTTTGGAAAGAATTTTTCGAGTGTTTTCACAGTCTACCATCTATGTTGGAGTGAATTGGTCTCAGTGTCTGCGGGTTTTAGTGGTACCACGTTTACTTGTAACATGTTTTAGCGTTTACAGGCCGCTTAAGGGCAGTTACAATATTTATAAAAACTTCTTCGAATATTATTGAGTTGTACCACATGAAATGTCCGATTTTCGCTCAGTCGGAAATAAGAAGTTCTCGAGTGAACATTTGTACCAAAACGTTAAATTTTCTTTTTTTATAAAATAAAGTGGTACGTGTGCTTTTTTTTCTAGGAATTATTTACCATGCTATCGGCAATTGAAATTAGAAACCTCAGCCTTTCAGAAAAAAGGTGTCGACTTATTGAATCCTAAAAACCACGGCGCATGGAAATCTGCGCACCGCTTACGTTAAGAAACCAAACTCAACGGTTTTTGCACCAGATAGTCACCTGTGATGAAAAGTGGATATTGTATGATAATCGTAAAAGATCTGAGCAGTGGTTGGATGCAGATGAAAAACTAAAACACACCCCCAAGCTCGATCTTCATCCAATAAAGGTTATGGTGAGAATTGGTGGACATCGAAAGGACCAAGCACCAGGAGAACGCTATCAAATATTGTGAGAAAATCGACATATTGCATGCCAAATTGGCGAAAAAGCAACCTACGCTGGTCAGTAGGCATGTCCGATCACTTTGCATGACAATATTAGACCCCATACCTCACAAGTAACGGTGCAAAAACTCATGCAGTTGGGATTTGAAATTCTTCCGCATCCAACGTACTTTCCTGATATTTCCAAAACGGATTATCATTTTTTCGCAATCTGGATTAATTTTGCCGGCAAAAGGTCTTCCGGAGTCGAGCAGAAGTCATAAAAGCATTTGAAGATTTCATTGCCTCAAAAAGTCAGCAGTTCTACGAAAAAGGAATATTTTACCTTGTATCACGTTGGAAGAATGTCATAGATGCCAGCGGATCTTATTTTGATTGAATAAAAATTGACTTTTAAATTTTTACTATAAAATCGGACATTTCATGTACCACAACCCAATATTATTTGAATTCGATTTATATCGGGTTTACGTTGCAAGGCGGCTGTGGTCCGCATTCTACAACATTAGCTTAATATGTACACATGCCGTAGCTGAACGAAGCCTGTCCAACCAACGATGGCAAAATAGTATTAATCAAATGCAAAATTGGTTTGAAAAACATTTTCCGTATCTACGACACAACAACAAAATCCTTCCAGTGATTTCGTTTGCTGCAGCCGAAATACGGCGAAAGGTTGCACTAAGTCTTCAGGACTTAATATGTACAAAACAACCTATCATTCACCAAATATTCTGACCACCAATAGATTGACTATTTGCTGATCAGATCTGAAAACTCTTCCAATATTTTGGATGTGCACCTTCAAGAAAAATAAATTCGACGATGGAAGCCTTAGATGGCACAAATGGAGTAGCCAGAGGACTTCAAAGAGCGCCTGGGAGCACATTCTCGCATACGTTATCGAGCTTCGAGTATAGTAATTTGGCATTGTTCGAGTTCCCTTCACCTACGAAAGCTACCAAACTCACGTATGTACGAATCGAATAGGGGTCCAAGGAAGAAAAAAAAACGATCGATACGAAAATGTAACTACATACATATGTATGTTTATATTTTACCAAATTTTATGCGTTTATACTTTCATTTTAAAATTTTTTTAGTCAAAATTAAATAAAGTAAACAGATTTAAAAATATTGGTTGGGTAATGCCTGAAACAGATGTGCAATAGTACATTGCATTACCGCGTCCAGTAGCGCTTTTACCAGAGAACTACTAACAACTGTCAGAGATTAGTTTTAGTAGACTTTTACTATTACAATTTGAAGTTTTCACTGGATACGTTTGATATCGTGTGCCATCATGCCTAATACATTTGTATGAAATTTTCTCACTCTATAACGTGTGTGGGTATTTATCCATGATTATAGATTAGTTAATACGCACATCTGACAGGTTACCTTAAATCTGATTAAGGTACAATATAAAAGGAATCCAAAGTGTTTCGCATAACCAAGACACATCGATGTTGAAAAATATTTGATGACAAATTGTTCAATACAAGAATATGCACACATATCATCTTCAGTCTTTGCGACGGTAACAGTAAATAAGAAAGATTGAAAAACCAGAGAAGAAAAAACTTTACCAACTGCAAGGACATCCATCAAGATGTTTTCCAAGCTAAGAAAGGCGAGATCGCCCCGCAGAACGAGCAAAGACACATCAAGAAGGGAAGTTGAGACGACTTTTTAAATTACAAAAATACTTCACCCTCAGGAAAGGACGACTAAGGAGACGTTTTAACGTCAGCAAGAACTATATCTGGAGAGTTCTGTATTCGGAGAGGATGTAACAAATTCACCACAAATGAGTACATAAGCTAGATCTCGAGGACTCTATAGATAAAAACAAATGAATCCAATCGTTTCAGCTTCTTCCTAGATACACTGTACTAAATCAGCTTGAGAGTGATTAAATCAAGAGTATGAAAATGTGTGGATGGGCCTGAATGGACCTATCCTGCGACCGCCAAAATCTCTGGACTTGACTTAAGCTGATTTTTATTTTTAAGGACCTATGAAGCACAGTCCTGCTTCACAGTCAGTCCACACTAGAAATAACAACATTGGATGACTCAAACCAAATCAGGGAGGAATTATAAGGTATAGATATTGTAAGAAAAGAATCATTCAAATGTAACCTCTGGTGCAGTGGCCCTTATTGTGAGTGTCGTTTGTCGATCGAATCGACAATTGTCGATTGATTTTGTATTTGGTTTTGTGTAACTCGATCGACAAAAAAATCAATTATTTGTTTTTTATTTGTTACTTGTTTTGCCCTAAAAATGCATTATTTTATTTTTCGTCTGTACTATATTATAATTTTATTAAAAAACTTTTATTAAAAAACAGAAAATTCTGATGAAAAATTCTTTTTTATTTTTTTGAAACAAACAAACGACCTCAAACTTCTAATCGACTACGAACGACTGTCAAATCGACAAATATCGATCACAATCACAGTACGCAATACCAAAATTCACAATCGACAATCGACTGTCGACTATCGTTCGACTATCGACACTCACAATAAGGGCCAGTGATTTGAACATTTACTATAAAATCAAATGAATATATTTTGTTCCACAAAATTTAAAGTCAATTTTACAAAATCATCATTTTGTTTTTGAAATATTAAACGCTGGCACTTGTGTTATAAAAAGGGGCGATTAATAATCATTAATGAATAATTTACTTGTGAGCTTGAACAACTGTTGATACAATGATTTATACCCCCCTTTGTTACTTCACTAGCTAAAATTCAAGAGATACGAGTACCATGTTCAATAAGAGGCAAAAGAGAGCAAAGTAAGGCTTTGCTTAAGAATTTAAATCACACAAGCCGACATTTACGTTTTGGATGTATGCAGAAACACACCCTCTACATAAATCTGTTTTATTTTGTTCTTCAACGGCAATGCAAAATTAAGAAGTTCATACCAGACGACGACGGAAGAAAACACTTGAACAAATTATTATCAATTACAAAAATGAAGCCTAAAAGTTTTAAACTAAAAAAAAATAAAAAATTAAGTAATTATATAATACGAGTGCGCCACCAAAATTGCTAAATGTGTAATTTGTCTGACACAAGTCAAAGAACGTGCAATTTTGGATGGAATACGGGTGAATGACTCGAACTCCAACTTTTTAAAATGCTATAATTTTTTTATTTTTTGATAAATTTTATTGTACTCGTACCAAGGCAAACAATTTTGGAAAATACATCAATTTTCAAATTGCGTCAGTAGTCTTCAATATGTCCACCTTTGGCGCGAATAATGGCCTTGAGACGGCTGAAGAAAACAAGTGGCTCTACGGTATTTTAGCCCATTCCCGGCGAAGTGCTTGTTTGAGGTGGTCCAAACTTTGGTATTTTTTGGTGCAATCCATTGTGTCGAAGAAATGAGGTGTGGAACATTGTTTTTTAACCAATCTTGGTTGACGCGCGCTTTCTGAGACGGTGCCGAGTCTTGTTGGAATGTCCATGGTCTCCGGCCGAAATGATTCTTTGCCCAAGGCTTCAATACTCCCTCTAAGACAGTTTCACGGTATACGATCTCATTAATTTTGACGCCACGGGCCAAAAATACGAGCGGAGCGCGACCATCGGCGGTTATGGCGACCCAAACCATCATCATCGGTGCTGCCTGCTTTCTGGTGGCCGTACGAAGGTGTACATTTTCGAAGGACCCCTCCGGCAGGTAAACTCGGTCATTTTGTTTGTTGACACATTGCTCGATAACAAATGGCGACTCATCGGAAAAAACCCAAATCGACAACTCACCACTTTCGTGCAAGCGTAGCAACTCCTTCGCTCTTTCGACTCTAACTTTTTCCTGTTGCGGTGTAAGACCGTGTGCTTTTTTAAACCTCAATGGCTTGAGCCCAAGCTCATTTTTCAGTATGTGTGGCATCCGTTCCAACGATATGTTGAGCTCACGAGCCATTTTTCTTCCACTTCGACGCGGATTTCGCTCAATTCGAGCCTTCACTTTCCGAACCATTTCTGCCGATGTTGCTGTTTTTTTGTGACCACCTCCATGGCGTTTTGCAACGCTGCCTGTATCACAGTAACGAACTATGGTTCGAGACACAAATGATTTATTCACGTTGAGGTGCTGGAGGGCTCGAACGATAGCTACTTGTGGTTTTCCAGCCAAATAAAAAGCAATCACACTATCACGTTTGAATTCCATCGCGGTCAAAAATTGTTCAACACAGCTGAGACGCAAATCGCTTAAAGTTCTTGTAAACAATAATATTATCTGTCATATGTCAAAATTTGAGCTCACTGTCATGAACGGTTTGGAAATTATAGCAGTCTGAAGTTGGTTCCAGTTCGAGTCACTCAGGGTGTATATACCGTTAGCATCTATAACTTTTTTCCAACGTGATTTAATATACATTATTCTTTTTTTTATAGAAGGCGGGTCTTCAAAGGATTTTATGACCTCTGCTCGGTTTCGGAATAACTTCTGCCGGGAAAATGACTCCAGACCGTGGATGACCGTGGCTCAAGTGGTAGTGGACTGGCTTCCAAATCGGAAGGATCGGTGTTCGAATCCCAGCCTAGCCCGAAAGACATATCATCCATTTTTTCAAATAACAAAAATCAAGTAAGACGAGTAGCTGACCAGAAATCAACATCAAGCCAAGTTCCACTAAGAATTTAGTCTCGCCATTAAATGTTGGATGTCACCCATGGAGCGAAATAACCACTGAGCCCAAACATCTTTCTCACTCTCTCTATCTCATTTTCCAAAAAAACTTAACACATACTGAGGCATTATAAGTGTATTCATACCCACTTGAGTGTTAAGTTCTTTAAAAAAAAAAAAAAAAAAAAAGACTGCGGAAAAGACGAGAGTCCGTTGAAGAAACGTCAATAGAGCACCGTGCTCTGCGGAAGAATTTCAAATCCTGACTGTAGTAGTTTTTATACCTTTACGCGTGATGTATGGGGTCTAGCATTGTCATGCAATAGGATCGGACCATGCCTATTTGCCAATGCAGGTTGTCTTTCGGCCAATTTCGCAAGCACTACTCGTATGTCGTTTTTCTCACAATATTTGACTGCATTCATCGTTTTCCCTGGTTGAAGAAATGAAAAGTGAATTAGTCCTTCCGATGTCCACCAGATTGTCACTATAACCGTTTCTGGGTGAAGACCTAGTTTAGGGGTATGTTTTGGTTTTTGTTCTGTATCCAACCACTGCCCAAATCTTTTACGGTTGTCGTACAAAATCCACTTTTCATCACATGTGATTATACGGTGCAGAAACGGTTTATTTTGGTGCCTTAAGCGCAGAGATGGACAGATTTTTAAGTGGGGTAGGTTTTGTGCCTCGTTCAGTTCATGGGGCAGCCACTTTTGCTATTGGAGATAGGTGTCGACTTATTGCCGTGGGACATACTCCCATGTTCTGTGCAATGTACCACACCATTTTTCTTGGATCTGCATCTACCGTTGCTTTTAAAACATTGTCGTCAATTATCGTTTCTGGTTTTGCACGGGATTCGTTTTCGAGGCTAAGATCTCCCGAATTTAAGCAAACTAACGTCGAATGTGGCGTTCGTTTACCGCTGCGTCTTTAAATTTGTCATTAAAGTTTTTCGCTGTCAAAAACGCACTATGTCCCAGTTTAAATTCATAAAGGATAAGAGTGCGAGTTTGAGCCGGCAGCAGCATGATAAACAATTCCTAGGAAAAAATTACTGTAGTTGCAACGAATGCTAAAAGAACACACGTCGAAAATCATTTCATTTCATATGGTAAAACCTAATAGATGGGTTTCTATGCGTCGGTCGTGACCTTAACGCTACACTGCCTCTTGTATATTTCAAATTTAAATACCTACTCTCTTCATTTTATCTTTTTTTTAAACAAAATTTATCGCAATAATATGTGTAGTATATACGTGTGCCAGAAAGTTCTAATCTGTGTAACTTGAACCAATTTACAATTTAAATTGCTATTACTACAATAAATTGCCAATTGTGAGGTGATACACCGAATTTAAAATCATTTAAAATGAACTCAATACAGGTTAGATTCAAATTAAAAAATTTATCTATTTCTAGCTTAAATAATTAATTTTTTTTGTATAATATTATATCGCTCTAGAGTTTAATGTATATCTCTGTGTTATACAATGTGCAAAACTTTTTTTTCTTTCTTTTTTATGTTAGAATTCAATTTCTACAGCATTATAAAGCCTTGTGGAAATATACCCTGCAATGGGGAAAAGGAAAAGAAAGATATTAGCCGACTTTGCTCCTAAGTTCCGATTGCATCAACCAAACATATGTTACTCCATTACTGGTGCAAGCAACGATTGCAACTCGATAGTAAACAATTTTCTATACTTTCTGCTGAAGGCTTTGTCAATTATTACATTGGAATTCTTGCGAAAAAAAGAAGAATAATTTAAAATAAACAATTAAACAAATATGTATGGTAAGTTGGTTTCAAAATCAGCAAATTTCAGGCTAATAAAAATGTGTCCTTATTGCTTGGCAATCGAAAATAATTGAGATATCGGAAAAATTTTTTTAGCGAACTTATATTTAATATTCGTGACACGGTCACCTTTTTTGATACTAAGTTAATCTTTCTTGGAATTATGTTTATATTTCCATCAATAATTTTGTCCTTTGCATCATGCACAATGTACATACAAAATATGTAACGCAATGACACAAATAAAATCATATTACTCATATATAACAGTGGTGTGCAAGAGCATTCAACCTTAACTGATGCATTTGTCTGGTTTGCTGACTCAGAGCTAGTTCTGCATGAAATAGCGTTATCACATTTTAAATGTAAAAATAATGTGATACGTGACAAATATGTAAGGTACTCGTACTGTGACGAAAGAAAAATATTTTCTTAATGCAGAATAGAGATGCTGGGCATTGCATGTAGGGCGACGATATGGAACATCAATTAGGCGATTTACTATGCAAAGTAGGGTGAATATTTTACTCAGACCTGTATATACATATATGTACACACGTTTGGCATGTAATACAAATTATTGTGGAAAAAACATATCATATACATTCTAGCTCTAAACACCACGAGCCTTAAAGGAAAATCTACGGAGTTTGATGCGAAGCTTATATAATTAGTTAATAACACTTGTTTTATCTCAATAAACGATTTATACCTATGTAAATGTTGTTAGTTTACCGACAAGGTTTCTATTAGAAACGAAGAAAGAAAACTTTTTTCCATCACTTACTTCTTTGGAGGTCCTGCATAAGTTTTAATGATGCCAGTTAACCTAGTCTAGTTATGAATGTTGATGGCAAATGGGAGCTAATTAAGATTTCTTTAACAATTTGTTTTATTAAGTCACTTAATAGCTACAAAATATTATAAATAATAATAAATATTATTCATAATGACCTTAATTTGCCGTCAAGCACGCCCCACAAGCATGAGAAAATTGTCTACTGCTCGGATAAGACTCAACCTTCGGTGTTGAGCAGAGCAGATTATATGATTTCCGAAACGTTACGTCACTGTAGAATGATTTTCGCTTAGTGAACTGGGAGCAGAACTTTGTTGTAATAGTTGGCGAATATTGTTTATAATGTACATATTATTACCCTATGACTTAGTACTACCTTACTATTTTAACTTTGTAATACAATTTGCATTGAACTGTCAACTGAATTAATAAAAATGTCACTGCAGCCGTGCATCATTTCAGTTTGGTTAATCCATTTTCACCCAAGTGTTCATTTCTTTCTCTCAAAAATGGAGGTCGGTAACCTCAGCATACCATTAATATCCGGGGTTGCTCAACCATGAGCTCTTACACTTTTGTTGATGATCGTTTATGCATTTGATTGTTCTGTTTCTTGAAAGTTACTTAGAAGAAGAAGATTTTTTCATCAGTCAACAAAATTTGTCTATAAACGTTCTGTACGTTGGCTACGTAGAGCTCTTTATCAATGATTCAATGCAACTGCGAAAAATGCCTGAAACATATGTGCAGTAGTACTACTCAGATTATATTGCAGTAACGCACGTGACACACGTGCAGTCAATTGTAACATTTCACCTTCAAACTTCTTATGTTTTATAAACATATTCTTATAGCTTTTATCCTTTTTGTTATACAGAGTGCCCCCTAATTCGATGACGATAATTTGGGAAATGTTTCCTGGGCATACCATATTTTAAGAAAAATATCGTTCTACAGTAAGGGTCTATCTCCAATGTTGACATCATTTATCAAGTTGATATCTTGTTTGGGTCTTTAGATATCCAATTTCTAAGCCTGTTCCATTTTCATTTCCCATGCTAATTTTTGATTTTGAGGTCACTCTTCTCTAGAAAATGCCTAATTCACATATCGTTTTACTATTTTTTCTTATGAAAGCAATAATAATAAAACAAAAAATCATCATCAAGTTTGCACAAAACCCACAAATTGGAAAAAAAGGAATTTATGATTTTTTACCAACGTTTCTAACAACAGTTGACAATACATACTCGTAAGAGTGGTTTTCCACGAAATAGTAATTTTCCAATATTTTTTTAAAATTGCCCTGTCCTTACCCTGTTCCTTAAAAGTTCTCAGAAGAGTTAGGTTTAGGGTATAAAGGCCTATTTGGAAAATATACCTTACAGAAATGGTATAAAAGATTAGGAAAAAAAATTAGTTCATCAGTTTAATTTTTTACGCTAAGGTTACAGTTGCTTAGACACGCTGTTTGAAATGTCAGCATTTACAAACGAAGTACGCAGACATACGCAGACATTATTTACATTTATGGGCTATGCAATGGAAGTTCAACTAGTGCGCTACAAAGATACCATGAACTTTATCCTAACCGACAACTTCCTAATAAGAGAGTATTTATAAATACGTATCGAAGGCTTCGAAAAACGGGATCAGTTTCGAATACACGATCGAAGGCGGGAGCTCCACAAGTAAGAAGGATTTCGGCTGATGAAAGAATACTGGATGTTAATACAACGGATCCATTAATCAGCATCAGCGCAATTCAATGCTTCCAGACATAAAATTTCTAATGTACTGCATGGTGAAAATCTTTATCCATACCACCATACACCTGTACAAGAACTGCTTCCCAATGATTTGGAAAAGAGACTTGAGTTTTCTAACTGGTTGCTAGAGCGGAACTTGGATGACAACCAGTTTATTAGCAGAATTCTTTGGACGGACAAATCTCAATTTCATAGAGATGGGATCACAAATTTTCAAAATGTTCATATGTGGGCTGCGGATAATCTACATACAATGAGACATCAGTCATTTCAATACAAATTCAGCGTCAATATGTGGGCAGGTGTACTTGGAAACAAATTAATTGGCCCCTTCAAACTACCACCTAGGCTGAATTCTACTACCTTAGACTGCACAAAATCATTTTTCATTCATAGCCTTTACAGCTTAAAGCAAAAAAACCCTTTTTTATCAATTTTAAGTGCTGCAGGTTTTTTTATTATTATTACTGTCATAAGAAAAAAATAGTAAAACGTTATGTTAATTAGGCATTTTCTGGAGAAAAGTGACCTCAAAGTCAAATTAGCACGGGTAATGAAAACGGAACAGGCTTAGAAATTGGATATCTAAAGACTCAAACAAGATATAAACTTTATTTAAACGGCGTTATAAAGGCTGGTATTTCTTCTAAAAATAAAGTCATACACAAAGTTTTTACCATTAGTGCTAACAGAGCAATTTTCGTTAACATGGGTCAGGGTACACCAAAGTAAGCCTTTTCTTAAATCCTCGATAAATGATGTCAACATTGGAGATAGACCCTTACAGTAGAACGATATTTTTCTTAGAATATGGCCAGGAATCATTTCCCAAATTATCGTCCTCGAATTAGGGGACACCCTGTATATTGTACACAATTCTTATTCCGCACAAATTTGATTGCATGTTCATCCAATTTCAACATTATTTTCGAAAAAATATTTAAAATTCCACGGCCCCTTTCAAGAACCGTCGAATGCCTTAAAATGTACTAAATTGTTCTAATTTGCAATTCTATTACACCGGGTTTGCAGCATGGGATGAAGTAAACAAGTGTGGTTGCTTGCATAATTTTTCTGCACGGATTTTACTGCACATGCTTTTCAGGCATTCAGGCAATGATGCTTTCGTATGCACAAGACATGTAAGCAAACAAATTTCATGCGTCAAAGTTTTATAAATGTCGCAGCTATTGCAATGTATGCATCCATTAGACCTCCGCAAATATATATGAATGGCTAGATACAATAAGTGCATCCAATTCGTCCTTGTGTGTTACACAATCCAGTTACAGAAATACCGCTTTATATAAATATACAATATACTATATAAAATATAAATAAGTCATAACAAATTTCGACCTATTGAGTTGATACATACACTGAGTTTATATTGTGTATAAAGTTAATTTCAGTCATAGTTATTCTGCCAAAAATAGAGAACTGAATTCGAGAAACTCTACAGTTAAAAACAATCAATCAACACCTAAAAATTTACGGAATCCTTTTTCAGATCTAAAATGAATCCACAGGGAAACATATGTTAGTGAAACCTTATAAACCCTTTTCTAATTTAAGATGATGACGAGATATGATAATGAACCGATTAATTTACCAGCAGTATCCCCAAATTAATTACAATCATAACAAATAATATTGTAGTAAAAAGAATTAAATTATTTTTCATTTAACAAAAATTGACTAAAAAGAAAAAAATTAATTTTAAACAAACCTTTATCACTTTACCGATCATATACTCGGTACCAAATATTAAAGCAACAAATTAATATTATTTTTCTTAAAATACTTTGCTTTTCCAATAATATATATATGATAATGTATGTATAGACAATAATTTATAAAAGCTTCAGGTGTTACAATCTTTTTTTCGTCCCACAACTATGATAGCAATAACTTTTCATTATTTATCCATTTTGGTGGAACTTTTTAACCTGTTATACATATGTAAATTATAGATATTTCACATAAAATAGTACTAAATTAATTTGTTAAGTATCATAGCTCTGCCTATATGATCGGTGGCGTAAGATTATGTATTGATAAATGGTTGAGTTGGTTTTTTTGTTTTGTACTCAACTTCTTTTCGATAAAAGCTTGATTTATTTATTTTTCTTGCTCTTATTTATTTTACACTCGTTGAGCGTAGGTTTTATATAACTTCAAAATTGTTTTGTTGCCATCTACTAAATTATATGTATTTATGGGTATACCAAAAAATTATTTAAATTTAATAAACTAAGAGATATATGTTAAATGTTTTCCCTTGGCATGTAAAAAATAGTTAACCGAACTTAGATACATACGAGTATGTATAGTATATTCAAATTAAAAAGTTTAACAATGATAAAAATAAAATATTGTTTTGCTTAATTGTTTGTTTTTTCGATAAAAAATTATTGACACTTAGTATTAGGTTTTCGAACGTGGATCGAACAGTTAAGCTATTTTTAATAATTAGCGTGTTCAAGGAGTTATTAGTAAGTACCCTTAAAATTTTTGCACACAGCGCGAGCATAGGAAACTCAAGGTAGAAGAAAAGAGATATATGTTACAATGGTTTTAAAAAATGTTTGGACGTTATAATCACAAGAAAATAAAGAGCTCGGCAGGGCATTCCATTAGCGAGTAGTACCGCTCAAGAAAGAAGAAAGAAAATGTGTTAAGAAAAGGAATTAACTTTTGATTCAAGACAAAATATTGTTGATTTTCATAAAATAGGATTGGAATATCAAGAAATTAATCAATAGCTCAAAGTTAATAAAATACTGTTGTATCCGTTATTAGAAAATATAAAACCAGGGGAAAAATGTGAGTGGCAGAATTGACAATATGAATATACGCCAAATATCGGTTCATAAAATTGCAACAGATATCGAAGGTAGTTTTGTCATAAAAATAACAAGCCATTCGGAAGCCATTCATATCCAAAATGAATGAACAACGAAGACTTCAAATGGGTTGGTCGGTCTCTCGATGAATGGAAAGAAATAATTTGGAATAACTAAATTCTGGAGAAAAAGAGGAGGGCGCTTTAACAAGGAATATCTGCGGTCTACTGTGAAACACGGTGGAGGTAAGAATTTGTACCGTGTTCGCGATAATTACAAGTAGACGCTAGATTCCTTTTTATTTTACTCAATAAAACTCATGATTTGGAGGTGCACGTCTTGGAACTGCTGCGGAAAGATAAATTTTATTGACGGCATTATGGAAAAAGAAAATAACCGTAATATTTTACAAAATAGTTTATGGAGTAGCGCTAAATCTCTCGGAATCCAAGGCCATCAGAGAAGGGAAAGTCATAACCTCAGAAATTACGAGAACGTTAATTGAACCTAAGACGAGAAGATGCCATGTCGTAATATACGCGAAAGGTTGTCACACCAAATACTAGACATTGTAAGTTATTTTTTGTTCAAAGAAATTCGAATTTTTTACTTTTATTTATATTTGTTCAATACATGTGTGAAAGTACTTTTAAACATATGGGGTATATAAATATATTCGTGCGGTTTTTTTCAAAATTTTAACGTTTATTTAAGAAAAACATGTACAATACTATTATTCAAAGTATTGCCCATCTGAAGCTATGACTTTTTCCCATCTTTCTGGCAATTTGTGGATCCCATCCCAAAGAACTACGCCGGCTTGGCAGCCAAGAATGAATCGAGCCAATTTTTGATATTCTGCTCTGATGTGAACCGTATTTCAGTGAGGGCGTTCTGCATCGACCGGAACAAATGGCAGTCAGAAGAGGCAAGGTCTGGGCTATAAGGCGGGTGGGGTAAGACTTCCCATCCACTGTTTTCCAAATAGTTCTTAACCGGAATAGCAACGTGGGGCCGAGCGTTGTCATGATGGAAAATTATTGCCTCGTGTTTGGTCGCATATTCCGCCCGTTTTTCGGCTGGATCCATTTTTCATTACCAGTAACAATCCGATGCAAAAATGACTTCCTTTTGTGGCGTTCCAGCAGCATTTCGGACATGCAAAACCGCCTTTCGACGTCTCTCAGCCTGAGTTCATGTGGAACCCAATTTCCTTGCTTTTGAATATATCCAGCTGCTTTTAAACGTTTTAAAATGGCTGCTTGAGTGACACCCAAAGATTCTGCGAGCTCTTCTTGTGTTTGGCAACAATCTTCATAGAGTAATGCTTCCAGTTCTTCATCTTCAAACTTTTTTGGCTGCCCAGGACGTTCATCGTCTTCCAAGCCAAAATCACCACTTTTAAATCGTGCAAACCACTTTTGGCACGTTCGCTCAGCTAGCGCATGTTCACCATAAACTTCCACCAAAATACGATGACTTTCGGCAGCAGTTTTCTTCATATTAAAGTAATGAAGAAGAACTCCCCGCAAAAACACTTTTTCAGGCACAAAGTTCGACATATTTGAGTGAAAAAAAATTATTGTTGTTTACGCTTCAAATGAATGACATATACTGAAATGACGTACAATGACAGTAGCTTTCCAATGCATGCTCCAATGGAATAATAACAATGGAATAATACAAGTTACGCCATCTCTTAGCAAACCACACGAATTAAGTTATAGACCCAATACTATATCACATTATATGCTGAATTTTTGTGGAGTGCGCATAATTTTTTTGGAAATCTGTGTATGAATGGTAAACTACATAGAAGCCTTAGATGAACTGTTAGGTCAACATGCCTAGCGATCAAACAAAACTGGCCAAAGATGATCTTTCAAAATAGGAAAAATCTCAGCCCCATCATATGTGCCATCACTGGACACTGTCTTATACGCAAGAACGGAAAAAGGCTTGGCGTTTTTACGAGTAACTTCTGCAGAAGCTGCATGGACCAGGAGGAATGCTACACCTACTATGTACATGCCCAGCTCCCTCCCAAAGTAGAAAATTCCGATTATGAGCTTTCTTCTACAATGATTTAAGCGACCTAAACAATATAGACAGTCTCCAACGCTTCGTCAGAAACTCAAATTTGTTCCAAGAGCAGGAGGATCACAGATCCACGTGGCATCACAATGGGTCAATAGGCCTAGGTGAGTTGTTTTTACCAACAGCCACTCTAACCCGTGTATTTATATTGTTTGACATCCAAAATGCGCAATTTTTGTTTTAGCAACTGTAAAACAATAAAAAAAAAGGAACAAACAACTTTTTTTCGCAAATAATTTTGAGTTTATTCTACGTTATGACAGGGCTTAATCGCTTGATCTCCAATCTATCGAAATTTATGCGGAAAAGTCAAGGGATTGACTTTTAATGAGTATGTAATATGAAGTGGGTGGGATCAAGTCACCTAAAGAAAGTTTAAATATCTGATTAACCTTAGGAAACGCCGTTGTAGAGCTGAATTAAAAAATAAAAGTTTTCGAAAAATTATGGGCAAAATCTATTCTTTCCTGATTGTTAAAACAAAACTATATCGATTATTCTACATATAATAAGTCGCCGTTTAAAAACCTGTCTTATGGACGTTCGTTGTGATACCCGCACTCTATTTATATACAAACTGTACTACTTCAAAGATTCCACAAAAGCACTAAGATACTAAAATACAACATCAAACGACTAAAGAGTATACCAATAATTGAGCTAACATCGGTCGCAAGGTGTTAAATCTATCAACAATTTAATTCAATTAACCATACCAGACATGGGAAAGAATATCATTCCGGCGCGGAAGATATTATCGACAGATTGCAAGATAGACAGAGACAAATGAAAACTGATCGGAGATCGAAGACATCAGAGAACTCAAGTTGCAGCAACATCAGCAATGTAAAAAAAACCAAGCTCAATAATTCGCTACACAGAGTAAAGGCGAGAGAAGTGCATCGTAATGTGTGACGTGATAAGCATAACAAGCATAACTAAATCATTTCAACAAGGTAGAAGAAGGTGTCTCAACTGAAGCAAAGAGTTACCGTGGGACTGCCATTTTTGGATGACGCACAAGTAAAGTAGAAGCGGTATTCATTCGCGCGGAAAGTCGCCAATAACGTCTGCAGAGTTCTTGTATCTACATAGCAAATAAGGCCTTGGAATGTGTAGATTCTGCAATAATTCTAAAGCTCCCAAAGAAAAGAAGTATCATAGAAGTAGCAAAATAATAGATACTCGTACTTTCGGGCCTGAGCAAGCAGATTCAGCTCATCTTCCACCTGCTATTTTATGTTATATTTAGCAAATGGTTGAATATCGATTTCTGGTCGAAAAGGCTGACTCCGTCATGCGACCTTGCATATACCACATTGATCAAAACGTTCCCGCCCACACCCACCCTGTGGCGCTCCCATTATTCCATTTTGAGTTCTGTTTCTTTGTTAAGTTGGTAAATCTGTTGTTGACATTCCCTCTAAATGTTAGCGTCATAGCTTGATAATTGCAAAAGTTACGTAGCCAAGAGTACATCTATCTCTGTGTGAGTTGGCGATTTTTTACAATTTTAGAAATTCATTTAAATTTGCAACAACGAACTTGTATTAAATTTTGCGTAAAAAATGGATTTAATGGTGCGCGAACGTTGGAAATGTTAGAAAAATGTTTCGGCAACGATTCTCTAAAGAAAGCGGTCGTTTACCAGTGGCACGAGCGGTTCAAAAGTCGTCGTGAGTCAATCGAAGATGATGAACGCAGTGGCAGACCATCGACATCGAAAACCGACGAAAACATTGATGAAGTAAAAGAAATGTTGCTCAATAACCACAAGTTAACCATCAGAGAGATAGTGGAGGACTTGAACATTGCCTATGGATCCGTCCAAGACATTTTGGTTAATGATTTGGGTTTGCGTCGTGTAGCAGCAAAGTTGGTGCCAAAAGACCTCAATTTAATGCAAAAAAGAGACCGTGTTGACGTCACAAAAGAGATGATTTGCGAGGCTGAATCCGATCCCACATTCATCAAAAGCATCATTACTGGAGATGAGACGTGGGTTTATGAGTACAACACGCAATCCAGACATCAGGCAAGTGAATGGCGTTCTCCAAATGAGCCGAGACCAAAAACACCACGTCGTTTTCATGGATTACAACGGTGTAGTGCATCATGAATTTTTGCAAGAAGGCGAGGCAGTAAACAAAGAATATCACTTGGGCGTTATGAGACGTGTGAGTGAAGCAATTCACCGAAAGAGACCAGAATTGTGGGCAGAAAACTCGTGGATTTTGCACCATGATAACGCACCGTCGCACAGTGCCATCATTATTCGTAATTTTTTGACGAAAAATGAAACAAATACCATCCAACAGCCACCGAATTCACCTTATTTAGCTCCCTGTGACTTCTTTCTGTTCAATCGAGTTAAAAAACCACTACGGGGAACGGGTTTCAGCAGCCGAGAGGAAGTAATGGAAAAATCGCAGGAAGTACTGATGGACATACCGAAAACCGAATATAAAAAATGTTTCGATCAAGCGCTGGCACAAGTGTGTTGCAGTCGATGGGGATTACTTTGAAGGGGACAATATAGATGTAGATGAATAAACTTGTATTTTTAATTTTCTGAATAAATTCCGGGAACATTTTGGTGGTATGTCAAATTTTTGTTCGCGTTTTTGTGCTTGCAATTATGGTTTGAACATGGAGAATTTTGAAAAGCATATTCGCCATATTTTGCTTTATTACTTCAAAAAAAAGAGAAGAAAGCAACTGAGGCAAGGGGAAAGATGTGTAGTTTACGGCAGAGATATAATCGAAAGACGCTAGTGCCAGAACTGATTCCCCCGATTGCATGATGGTGATTTTTCAGTTAAAGGTGTTCATTGTTCTTGTAAGCCTTCCGAGATTGACGACGATAAAATCAAACCATTGGATCGAATAATTAATCATTCAACAGTTAGGGAGTTTGCTACCGCTCTAAAAGTGTCCATTGAAATCGGATGGCTTGGTAAAGAAGCTTGATATTTAGGTACCGCATTAATTGAAAAAATTCATCTGACGAAGCGCATAAACGATTCATTCTTGAAGTGTATGATCACGGGCGACGAAAAATGGATTGACTACAATAATTTCAGCCGAAAAATAGTTGTTGTAGGCGAGATGATGCATCGGAAACGTAAGAAAAGGCGGACATTCTCCAAAAGTATGGGATGCTTCTCACAAATTTATCACCTAACTAAACTATTCGAATGGTGGAATGATTGCTTCCGCAGACCTCATTAAATAGCACCTTGACAAGTTTCTTGCAGAGAAAGATAGAAGGTTTTAAACATAGTATCATGAAGTTGCCCGAGAGATAGCAAAAGGTAATTGAACACAACGGCCAACACATCATTGACTAATGCTAGTTACGTATATTAACTCATTTACGCCCTCTTTACTAAGAAGACGACAGTACTTTGATAACCGTTACTTGCCAAACAATAATTGAAATTCATGATTTAGTTCTTAATATCACTAAAAGATGGATCTAGTTAAATATTTGTGCTAAAAAAAATATAGACATTAAGTACAGAATTTTCCGCCACTACAAAGTATAAAGAATACGTCAAAATCTTATTGGTAGGACTGCTTTTATACAACCCGTTACTGATAGGATTAGGATTTTGAGTACTGTTTTTGTGAGTGTCGTTTTTTTAGTACAATGGGCTAAAGCATATTTTGATCTCAGGTGTAAGGATCCAAAATGTCTCATTTTACAGCCAGAAATAATTTCTTAGGACTTCAGGAAGCTATCAACAGCATTTTGAACGAAGATGACGATGAGTTTGATATCGTGATTGTGACACCTGAGCCCAGTGCATTCACAAATGAAGAGGGTTACGAAGATGCAGTAGAGATTGCTAATTTACCTAGAGATGTGCCAGGTACTTTGCCAGCAATGCGCCGACATATGACACAATGGCACGACAGTTACTGGGAGAATAGTGACGTAGAACCTCTTTCGAGCAAGCGATGACATACCGAAGGGCCTGATTCTTTGCCAACTTGGAGGCGTTGTACCCCATCATATTCCTCCAAATACCCACTTACTGACGGTGTACAGGCTAGAAGGAACCAGTTAATTGAATAATTAGGAAACAGTGCTCCTGTGGAAATATTTGAGATAATATTTGATGATGATATTTACGACCTGATATGAAATAGCATGTTATACGCAGGTCAGCATAATCGACATGGTTTTGAGTTGAGTAAGGACGATTTGCGTGGGTTTTTTGACATTTTACTTATGTCTGGTTATCATAAACTACCAAGAGAGCGTATGTACTGGAGCTTAGACGAAGACATCGGAGTCTCTACTGTAGCTAATTGTATGTCACGAAACAGGTATTTAAGAATAAAGAAAAACCTACATTTAGCTGATAACACCTGTGCTGAAACATCCAATGACAAAATGTTTAAAGTTCTGTCTTTATGTGAGGTACTGATAAAAAAAAGTTTTGTCAATGGGGCATATGCCACGAAGATCTATCAGTTGACGAATCGATGATTAAATATTACAGTCATCACCATTCGAAACAAGGCAAGTGCTAACGGATATAGTTATGCATTCGACCTCTACTGTGGTAAGTCCATTGTTAGTACAAACGACACACTCGTGTGGTGAAAATGTTGCTTCAAAAAACATCAGCAATACCAAAAGAACACACTGCGTACTTCGACAATTTTTTTACCAACTACGATTTGTTAAAGGATTTGAAAGAATGCGGATATAAAGCCACAGGAATTATTAGAGAAAATAGAACAAAAAAGTGTCCACTTCGATTAGTAAAAGATATGAAAAACAAAGAAGAGCTATTGTTTTGATACTTAAAATGAACTATTGTTCGTTAGATGGAAGGACAACAACGGATGTACAATTGGAACCAATTTTGACACAGTCGAGCCTGTTGGTAAAGTGAAACGGTGGTGTTCAGAAACTAAAGAAAAGGGGGATGTGGATATAACACACGTTTTTCAAAAATGCAATACAGGAATGGGAGGAGCCGATGAGATGGACCAATCTATTTCATTGTATCGCACAGGCATCCGGGGTAAGAAATGGTGATGGGTGATCTTTACTTACGTGCTCGATATGGCCATTTCAAATGCATTGCTACTGCATGCAATATCAAATGCTGAGCCTATGGATCAACTAGCTTTCAGACGGAATTTGTATATGTATTTCCTCCTAATTTGTCTTAAACTATTCCTATATAGTCAACTAATAAAGGCATTTCAGTCTTATACCTAACCACTAGTTTTACTTTGGGCGTTAATGGATTAAATAAACGAACCCGAAATTTAAATGAAAAAAAAAAGCAATGAGTTTGCGAGTAACCCAATAATTCGAAAATGGCGGTGACAGTGGATCACTTCAAAGGCTTGTTAAATAATCGACTTTTCGCCGTTACCCAGGACGGAAGAAGAGCGGATCGAAGGAGGCAACATAAAGCTAAAATTTAAAATGACCCATACGATCCACACGGGAATTCAGAATTTAATCAAAATTATTTGTTTGTCAATTAACTAGCGGTTGTTGTGTAAATTTTGTTTCAAAGTGTTAATCTATTTCTTCAACGGATTTTTGTTTTCGTTATAGATTTGTTTGTTTTAGAACAGAAATTTTGTTTTCAAAATAATGCATTACCTAAAGCTAAATATAAACTACCTACATAAGGAAATTAGCTTTGGCAATTATGTTATTATACATATACATATACATATGTACACATGTACACATACAGTGTTGTGCAAAACATACCGGATTTTTATCAAGCACTTTTCTTTAGTGAAGAACCTAAGTAAAATCTGTTGTCAATTTAAGAAAACTTATTGTATAAATGTACAAATGAAAGAAAAAACAAGGTTTTGCGATAATATGTTTTATTATTGTATATAAAAAAAAACTTAACTTACCTCGGTAACATACCGGATTTTCGTTATACTTAATATTTTGCTCAGTAACTGTTGGTTTTTAAGACCTTCTTGCATATTTTAGGTATGGATGCCACTAGATTCTCAAAAATTTCTTTTGGAATGGCCTCCCATTCATTCCTTAGTTACATCATAAGTGCGTTTTTGGATGTGTGCATCTTTAACCTTTCCCGTCGTTTTAAAATGGTCCACAAGTTCTCGATAGGGTTCAGATCGGGCAATTGAAAGGGCCATTCCAACACATCAAAAATTTTCTGATCAAGCCACTCCTTAAACAAATTTTATGAACGTTTTGGGTCATTATCAATTTGATAAAACCAACGCAGTAGCATTTCCTCGTCAGCGTATGGTACGAGGGCGGGTCAATAATTCCGTGCATTTTTGAATTTCTGACCTCTTTACTGAAACAGCAACACTGCTCCTGTCAACAGGCATTTGTCAGTTGACTCCTGTCAAAATTTAAACTTGCTGCGTCAGTTAGTTTGTGTTTGACAGCTATTTTTATCAGACTACTCACTAATTTGAGGAGAAAATGGAAAAAAGTGAATTTCGTGTGCTTATTAAGCATTATTTCTTGCGAAAAAAAACCATTACCGAGACCAAGGCTAAGCTTGATAAATACTGCACCATCGATTTCAATGGTAAAAAAGTGGTTTACTGAATTTCGTTGTAGCCGTACAAGCACTGAAGATGCCGAACGTCCTGGACGCCCAGTTGAGGTCTCTACACCCGAAACAATCGAAAAAATTCACGATATGGTGTTGGCCGACCGAAGATTGAAAGTGCGAGAGATTGTGGAAGCCGTAGGGATCTCGCATGGCTCAGTGGTTTCAATTTTGAATGATCACTTGGGCATGAGAAAGCTTTCCGCAAGATGGGTGCCGCGTTTGCTCACAGTCGACCACAAACGCAATCGTGTAACAACTTCACAGGAAGGTTTGGCGTTGTTTAATCGCAATATGGAGGAGTTTTTGCGCCGTTTTGTAACCGTGGACGAAACATGGATCCATCACAACACACCAGAGAACAAACAACAGTCAAAACAGTGGGTTTCTAAGGGTGAATCGGCGCCAAAGAAGGCCAAGGTGGGTTTGTCAGCCAATAAAGTTATGGCGACTGTTTTTTGGGATGCACGCGGGATAATCCACATTGACTACCTTCAAAAGGGAAGAACAATCAATGGGGAATATTATGCCAACTTATTGGACCAATTCAATGACGATTTGAAAAAAAAACGACCTCATTTGGCCAAGAAAAAAGTTCTTTTCCACCAAGACAATGCAAGGGTGCACACATGTGCAGTTGCCATGGTAAAAATCCATGAATTGGGCTATGAATTGCTCCCTCATCCACCCTATTCTCCAGATTTGGCTCCGAGCGACTACTTCTTGTTCCCAAACCTGAAGAAATGGCTTGGTGGAAAAAGATTTGACTCCAATGATGAAGTCATCTCGTCATTTTGAGGACCTCGACAAATCATTTTTTTTGGAAGGGATAAAAAAATTGGAGAAGCGTTGGACAAAGTGTATAGAGCTCAAGGGAGACTACGTTGAAAAATAAAATTATTTTTTTATCAAAAAATCTGTTTTAATCCCAAAGTCACGGACTTATTGATCCGCCCTCGTAGCATTACAGATTCCAGTATATACCTATACTTAAAACGATCCATAATACCACTAATCTCATGTATTGGTCCACATTCCGCACCAGAAAAAAATCCCTACAACATAATTGAGCCTCCTTTATGCTTCACGGATGGACGACAATGGCTTGGCTGAAGACGAGTCTCCTTCTTCCGTCTAACATGAATACTTCCATCGGTAGCAATCAAGTTGAACCTACTCTTGTCGCTAAAGGGTACAGTTTTCCACTTCGTTGTTGGCCAATTCGAATGGTTTCTTGCGAATTCCAGTCTAGGAAACGATTGGCGTTAGCAAAGTAATCAAAGACTTACTATAGAAATAAAATGGTAACTTTTTTATCTATGCTTAGCAGTAAGTAGAGGCTTTTTCGCTGGATGAAAAGAACAAAAACCAGCTTCTCTTAAACGCCTGCGTTGCTTCAATTGAAAGATTGAGCTCACTAACAATCTTTCTTGAAAGCAAGAAAGCATCGATAGTAATCATTTTCTTAATTTGACGATCGGTTCGGAGTATAGTTTTTCTGGGACGTCCTCAACAGTAAATGGGTTCGACCGGTTTTCCATTCTGAAACTCTTTTATAATGTCACACACTGTCAATGATGGTATTTTATACTTTTTGGCTATGGATTTTTGTTTCAACCCTGACCTAAAATCCGCTACCACCTGATTCTTAGCCACACCACTGTATTTATTTTTAGCCACTTTATTATTGAACAAATTGGAGACACCTGACCTTTTAAGTTTTGTTCAGTCTATAACTCACTTCAAATGACAGCCAAAACCACTATCATAAGTTAAAAGCAAGAAAATACGGTACTTTTGAAAATCCGGTATGTTTTGCACAGGCATGACATTGAGTTGAGCTACAGTTTTTGGCAAAATTCTAAAAATAATGATAGCAATGCCTTGTTTTTTTTTCTATTTGTAAACTTATTCAATAGGTTTTCTTAAATTGCCAAACAAGTTGTACCTACTGTATACCTGCTACCAAGAATTCTTCAATGAAAAATTTTCAGGAAAAATCCGGTATGTTTTGCACAACACTGTATAGTACATACAGTTGTGGCGATCTAATTAAGAACGATCGTAAGTACTGGCAACACCATCGCTCCAATAATAAGACAGATGGCAACCAAAATTAAAAGTACTGCTATCTATTCAGTCGTGTCTCTTTTCATGTTAAACTGTAACTATCAATGTTATTGCGCATTATTTAACAGCTTATATTGGTTTTTAAGCACATTGGTCCACTATTTGCTTGGCGATATAATTAATAACGTATCACTAAAACAGGTTTGTTTGTAGAATTTCGCTGCCCACGGAAAAAGTTTTTAGTAAACATACTAATTCATTTGAAATTAAAGGGATATTATTAGTTTTTGTTGGGTTTAGAGATATTTTGAGCGTGATATGGTGAAAAAAAAAGCTGCACAGCAGGCATGAGGGAAAATTGCTTCGCAATATTGAGAGATTGTCCTAAATGATGTCACAAAAAAAACTTGATTACTTGAAAACAATGATTTCTAACGCCGTAACATATGTAGAGAGACATCGAATCACTGAAAGCGTAGAAAGACGTAAAAGATCTCCCAAAACGTATGAACCTCAAGATATGTTGATAATTCGCACGGGAAAAAAAATCCGTTTTTGAGCTCGAATGGTATTCGGAACATAGTTCGCTAAAAAAACCGAAAGGCTAGGTTAGCTTTTGCAAAGGAATACAAAGATCGGACCATCTCACAATGGAAAAAAATACTCAGGAGCGATGAGACTAAAATCAATAGAATGAGTTCCGATGGTAAACACTATGTTGGACGACCAAAAAATGGAGTATTCAATTCTAAGTACACCACACCACACCTTAAACATGGAGAAGGGAGTATTATGTTATGTGGTTGCACGTCTTTTAAAGGTACCGTACTGTTACATCGAGTGGAAGGTATAATGAAAGCTCAAAACTACATAGGATTACTTCAAAATATAATACTGCCCTATACAGAGGCAGAATTGCCAGTAACTTGAAAATTTATGCAAGACAGCGACCCGAAACATACTGCGAGGTCAACGAAAGCATGGTTTCAGAATAATTCTGTGGATGTCATCGTTTGCCCGCCATGCAGTCCGGGCCTAAATCCAATCGAAAACGTTAAAAAGCATAAAATTAGCAATACAAATGAATTCTATGAAATAGTAAGGGCATTCCAAGAATGCAACAACACCGAAAAAATGTCAAGACCTAATTTTGTCAATGCTAAAGCGATGTATGGCTGTAATTGCAAACAAAGGATTCCCGACAAAATATTGAGGAGAAACTGCAAAATACGATGAAAAGTTTACATATTCTCTTACATATCAAAACATTTTGAATTAAATTTTATGTTTCCTTTATCTTTTTGCTACTCTTTTTGCTATTGTCTGTTTTTAACTGATACATGGTACAAAAAAAAAATAAATTTAACAACCCAATATGAATAAAAATTTAAATAAAATTGTTCGAAAAATATGATTCCAGTGTATCGTTCTTAATTAGTTTGCCACAACTGTATGTGCATACATTCACTAGTTACATTCATCAAAAACTAATCATAAAAATTAATAAATTTACCATTTTCGAAATGAAGTAAACTTTCACTATAATTTTCGGATATTCAAGTGTGTAGGTATATGATATAAATACAAGTAACAACAAATTTATTCCACTTTATCGATAATTCAAATCTAATCCATTCCCACAATATGTCCACTTCCATCAAATCAATAGCGGTTAGATTAAATTAGATTCAAACGATTACCGTAATTTGTAAAGCTACATAGGTATCTACCTAGTCGTACTTCAACTTCAAATTCAAATTCAAATACATACATATTAGAATACATATAAAAATAGGAACTTTATCAAATAACAAACATACCTTCACTAAATTTGATCTAAATTTTCACACATTACATGAAAAAAGTAAAAAAAAAAAACAAAAACAAACCACATTAAATTAAATTTTATTTTCATTCGATACGAACTACACATGCGAGTATTCAAAATACAATTAGTCCCGGCACGTATAGACACACTATCATAATTAAAAGCGATGTTGTCATTATTATACTCGCGTTTATACTTCCTCTTACTTTGCATTTAAATATGAAAAATGAAAATATTCATACACAAAAGACCGTCTGACTCAAACTCATTACCAATCTCTTTCTCTCTCTCTCTATCTCTCTCTCTCTCTTTCTGTCGTTGCTAAATAATAACTGCAAAATAACTACACAATAAAAACAAAATCTACATATTTAAATCATATACTCGTACAACAGCAACATTAAACGCCAACCAATCTACCTACCTATCTAGCCTTAACGTATTCGTATTCAGTTTTCGTTATTCGAAACTCGTACACGTACATATATTTGCCTCTCAGAGCGATAAAGCAAAAAACTAATAAACTCCAAAATATACTTTTGTAATAAAAATTATAACAAACAAATCGCAATTTTATATGAATACACAAAAGCTATGAGTATGCTTTTAGAAAAAAAAAAAATTATAATAATAATAATAACACCAAAATAAAAGAACTAAAACTGAAATGAGCAGACTAAAATAAACCTCACAAGTCTCTTGAACACCGGCTAACTGAGCCCGAACCCGAACCCGAACCCCAATCCAAGTATCCGACCCCTCTTCACAACCCCTCACAAACAGACTATTCGTAAAAAGCTCATCCAAAGCCATTAAAGTAATTGCAATTTATTCCAGAGCTTTTAGAGAGAGGGCCTGTTAGAGCACCGCTGCTGCTGTTTGAAGTGATGTTGTTGTTGTTGTTGTTGTTATTATTATTATTATTATTGTTGTTGTTGCTGGTTATGTCGTATGTTTTTCATTATAACTGCTACCTCATCAATAATACACAACAACACTCTGTACGAGTACTTTTGTTAAAGCAAATTTAATTTATGGGTATGTACAAACACCTTTGTATGTATCTACTTACAATCTGTATCTATAGATACTAAATAAAATGAAAAAAATTATTAAAACTATGAGGAAATATAAAACATACATTAAAAAACACGTTCATCTAGAATAGATACAAAAAAGAAACAAATAACAGTGTTACCACAGACAACACAAACTGCTGTTGTGTTATGTTACAATAATACGAGTACGTTTGGTGTGATTTTTAAAGAAAAAATAATAAAAAAGTCAGCCTGTTGCAAGCTCGATATCTTACCATCATATCCCAGATTGTTGGAGATTTCTTGCCATGCTTGAGCATTGTAGATTTTGTCTTTGAAATGTGGCGAATTTCTGTCATAGAAACCCGGCCGGCGTTCAAACTCGCGGATTAGATTAACGTCGAACTCGCTCATATCGTAAATCCCACGCGGACGTCCACGCTTTCGTTTCGAATAATTGTTATTGTTGTAATATGCCACTTTTACTGATTATATTTATTATATTATTTCGATTATTAATTTTATTTTTATTTTGTGTATTAATTTAATTTATGTATGAACACAAAGTTATGGATTGAAGAAGCAGAAGCGGAAACAAAAAAAAAAAACAAAAAAACAAAACAAAAAAAGTCAATTATAATAACACATTGAGCATAAATTTTCTTTTCATTAACAATTCATTGGAAAATAGAGACACAAAACTAAACTAAAAAACGAACGAACAATAAAACGTAGAACAAAATTCTATTATTGTCAGAGTAAACACAAGAGAAAGAGAATTATAAAAAAAACAAAATAAATAAAAACATTCACTAATAATTAATGTCAATTTAAAAACAAAAAAAAAATATCATTTTGACATCATTTAAATTTGAAATAAAACTATATCAATGATAAAATATCTTAGTAAAAAAGCAACAAAAAATTATCTCTTACTTCACAACCCGCGTTTAAGATTTTACCCCGCGCTCTGTTTGCAAGAAAAGTGCACAAATAACATCGACGAAAATACACGATTAAAATACAAAGTAAACTTTCACAATAAAGCTCTTCTCTAATTTTTTTTTTATTATTATTATTTTCTTGACGATTTGTTGCGTACACAAAAATATCAAATAACAAAATATCTATGAAAACATAAATTTAAAATAAAAAAAAAAAACAGTCTATAACGAAATATGTATCTCCGAAAAAAAAAAAAAAAAACCACACAAAAATCCACAAGTATGTATGTATGTATATGAGAATGTGTCGTTTCGTCTACCAACTACAATACTTTGCTGCTCGTTGTGCATCACATTCTGTCGGTCGCGCTCAAATATAGCATTGGTTTCAGTTTTTTTTTTTTTTTGTATCAAAATTGATTTAATTTATTTTTTTTTTTTGTTAAAATTTAAATTAAAAATAAGCTGCGATAATACCAAAAGAAAATCAAACAACTAAGCCAGAGTAAAAGTACAAAAATGATGACGAAGCTACAGCAACGTCGACGACAATTAGTTAAACGATGACGCGCACACCAGCGATCCATTCACATCGGCAATTTTTTTAAAACTAAACTCTAAAATTCTTACTTCATATTTTATTTTGTGACTTAAACACGAACGTACTACTCTTAAATATAAAAACTGAAATAATATAAGAAAATATCATACAAACATTTCACACTTATACACATTGCACACTACACACAAACAATTCACCATAGATACACACATCTCCATATATGTATCAGAGTATTAAAAATCGGGCTAATATTGAATATTACGTTTGTATGCGCTGCTGTTATCTGAATCGCAGGCAAAATACACAACATAAACGAGTTTAACGCCGCAGCCAGGCAAACAGAGAGCAGCAAATACGGATATTTATGTTAGCTTATACAGAATACTAACACATTGTCAGGGAAAAGGCAAAACACACAGCTACAGAATGAATTTTTCGATTTTTTTTTTTGTTTTCTTGTTTTAATTCGAATTTTCCATGGCACAAGCTCAGTAGGTAGGTAACAAGTATAAGAACGCCGTACAGGGTACGCTTAACATGAACCTCACCAGATGCTCGTGTGTGTAGAGATTCGTCCTGATGGTGTATTGGTTGAGCGCGCATTCGATAGATATAGTTTTTTATGCTGTGCTCTGACCATTTGTAAAAGGAGATATGTACGTAGAAAAGAATAACGAAAAGTTATACACAAAATAAATAGCAAACGTATTTACGAATAAATTTTAATCACTAAAAATGTGTATAATTTAATTTCATTAAAAAAAATTGTTTCTCTTTTGATTATAATTTTTTTTTCTATTTTCTCTTTGTTCTTAATTAACATTAGCGTTAGATTGTTTTTTTTTTCTATTTTCTGTTTGGTTTGCTTCCTATCATTTGTCAGTGGTTTGGATGTGAGGCAAGCTAATACATATTAATCGTAAATAAAATATATATCTAGGTATTTCCATTTTTTTTTTATGAAATTAGAAGTTTCTTTGTTTAATATAATGGTTAGATTGATTTGTACATACATACATATACATATTTATGTTTTTTTTTTTCTGTTTTAATCTTTTTATTATTAGGTATTAAAATCATTAAATTTTAATTGAGGAAAAAAGTCTTGAAAAGTATTTATTTTATTTTGCATAACGACATTTGACTGTACCTACAAACATATTTTTTTCGTTTTCATTTTAAGTGTTTCTTTGTTTAATTGAGAAAAGGAAAAAAAAATTGTGTTTCATAAAAAATTATCATTTACCTACTCTATTAAGAATTACTAAGAAGATAGGTATAACTGTCTGTTTTCTTTCTACCACGTGTTGCCGTTGACCAATTAAATTATTATTATTAAATATTAAAAAGCTTGTAAAAAAAAATAACCTCAATTATTGTTACAAAAATGAGTCATATTCACTTGAGAACTAGTTCAAAAGTAACAAACTGATTTATAATTTTTTCGTTATACATACTCATAGTTGGTAATAAAGAATAATTTATTTAATTTTAAATCAGAGCTACATATTTGAGCCTTTTCTTTCGTCTATTTGCATCATTTTTCTTGCTCTCTTTTGTTACTTATAATGCTTCTGAATCGAAATCTTTCGGTTGCGCAAGTAAGTGTTTGAAACACTCCTAACATTTTTGAACACTCCGTTGGCGACAAGTAAATTAGGGAGGAAAGAGATAGCCGTGTACACACATTGATTTTTAATTTTTAAGCAATATAATAATAGAATCAAAATAGACCGCAAGGGTACAATTTGAAAATTTGGGATGAAATGATGGGCATTCCAAGCCAAGCGGAATTTTAGCTGTCACAAGGTTTGAATGTTATACCCGAAAAACAGAGTCCCTGTCAATTTTGTTGGGGCATTGATGGTGTAAATACCGATACAATTGAGACAAGAAATATTACGTCTGCGAAAGAATGTATTAATGATGTATCTGTGGTATACATATTTCTGTCATCTATAAGTTTTACAACACGGTTTTGAATTCTATCGAGTGCATGCATAGAATGCCCGACCGGATGTGGGCATAGAACCCAAATTCAATTAGGATAAAAGCTTTTTTTTCCTACATACATTAAGCGAAGTAAAGTACAAGTACACCCTGAATGACTCGAACTGCAACCAATTTCAGACTGTTATAATTTCCAAACCGTTCATGACAGTGAGCTCAAATTTTGACACATGACAGATAATTTTATTATTTACTAGCCTTTTAAACGAATTGCGTCTCAGTTGTGTTGAAAAAATTTTATCTGCCATGGAATTCAAACGTGATGGTGTGATTGCTTTATATTTGGCTGGAAAACCACAAGTAGCTATCGTTAGAGCCCTCCAGCACCTCAACGTGAATAAATCATTTGTGTCCTGAACCATAGCTCGTTACCGTAATACTGGCGGCGTTGCAAAACGCCACGGAGGTGGTCATAAAAAAACAGCAACATCGGCAGAAATGGTTCGGAAAGTGAAGGCTCGAATTGAGCGAAATCCGCAAGTGGAAGAAAAATGGCTCGTGAGCTCAACATATCGTTGGAACGGATACAACACATACTGAAAAATGAGCTTGGACTCATGCCATTGAAGTTCCAAAAAGCACACGATCTTACACCGCAACAGAAAAAAGTTAGAGTCGAAAGAGCGATGGAGTTGCTACGCTTGCACCGATGGTGATGGTTTGGGCCGCCATAACCGCCGATGGTCGCTCTCCGCTCGTATTTTTGGGCCGTAGCGTCAAAATTAATGAGATCGTATACCGTGAAACTGTCTTCGAGGGAGTATTGAAGCCTTGGGCAAACAATCATTTCGCCGGAGACCGTGGACACTTCAACAAGACTCGCACCGTCTCACAAAGCGCGCGTCAACTAAGATTGGTTAAAAAATAATGTTCCACACTTCCTTTCTTCGACACAATGGATTGCACTAAAAAACACCAAAGTTTGGACCACCTCAAACAAGCACTTCGCCGGGAATGGGCCAAAATACTGCAGAGCCACTTGCGTGCGGTGCTTTCTTCGGCTGTCTCATGGCCATTATTCGCGCCAAAGGACGACATATTGAAAACTACTGATACAATTTGAAAACTGATATATTTTCCAACATTTTTCGCTTTAGCACAATAAAATTTATCAAAAATAAAAAAAATTATAGCATTTTAAAAAGTTGGAGTTCGAGTCATTCACCCTGTAGTAAGCAGTAAGACGAAGCTAATGTTTTTCAGCTTTACTGCTAAGGAACCTCCGGCAGTTAATATTGTGTTTCATGCAGCTTGTTGCCGCAGGTCTAGCTTATTGAATTGTGGATGCAGTCTCACATTTAATGAAAGTTTCGACTGTAATGCTAACTGCTTTACTATTGAGATAGTGAAGAATTATAAATACGAGGGCTATTCTAAAATCAACCTCCGATGTGTTACAATTCATTACATACGTGCACTTCGGTGACGTGTTTCTACATGTCGCAACCAGTACATTATTCTCTCATAAGTTTCGACCGTTTTCGTTCAGTATTTTTCCAATAGCTGCCCTCTAACATGGAGAATACAATTTTATCTCCCGCCACCTGTAATTCGTTTTCAATTCATCGTCGGTTATGTGCTGTTTACGGCTATGCAGTGATGAGTGATGGTTCGGTATGTGATTGGTGTAGACAATTTGAAAACAGATGCACAGATGTGCATAATGAAGGAAGCCAAGGATGCAAATCGATCATGAATCAAGACGTGGTTCACCAAGTTGACCAATTTGTTCGAGAAAACAGGCGTTTTACGATTTCAGATCTTGCGACAAGAATTTCCGAAATTTTTCAAACTACTCTATACAGAATCGTGTCTGAAAACTTGGGTTACCACAAGTTCTGTGCCCGTTGGATCCCAAAACAGCTTACAGATGTCCACAAGACCCAATGTGTCAATTCAGAAAAGCATTTCTCGAACGTTTAGAAACGGGAACGTGAAGAATTTTTACAGCAAATTGTGACTGGAGATGAGACTTGGGTCCAGTATGTAAATTTAGAAAGCAAAGAACAGTCAAAATAATGGATGCACACACATTCCCCAAACAAGCCAAAAAAATTCAAACAAACTTTTTCCTATCGAAAAATGATGGCCACAGTTTTTTGGGACAGTAAAGGCATATTGTTGACCGAGTTTATGAAACCTGGAAACACAATAAATGCAGCGGTTTACTGTGAAACTGTACGTAAGTTGAGAAGAGCAATCCAGAACAAAAGACGATGAATGCTTACCAAAGGTGTGGTGTTTCTGCATGACCACACACTGCTGCACGCACAAAAACTTTACTGAAGGAGTTCAATTGGGATATTTTTGATCACCCTCCCTACAGTCCTGATTTGGCACCAAGTGATTATCACCTTTTCCCAAAATTGAAATCATTCATTGCATCTCAGCATTTTGGAAGTAATGAGGCGGTGGCATTTTTTAAGGAGGGTATACAAAAGGAGGGTATACGTTACCAAAAATGTATAGATTTAAACGGAGATTATGTAGAAAAATAATTTAACTGTTAATAAAACTATTTTGTGCAAAAAATTAATGTTTTTGATTTTTTTAAAAAATATTTTTCACTCCGGAGTTTAATTTTGGAATAGCCCTCGTATTTAGGTGTCATAATTAACCAAAATCTAAGCTAGTACGAGCACATCTCTACTTTGAAAAATTATTTGCTATCCATTCTGCGAAATTTTCCGGATAAACTGAAAAAAGTAATTGAAATGGGCGGCTTTATTCTGGAAGAAAATGCCTGGAGGAACCTATATAGCAAAATCGGAAAAGTCAGCTAGTGGCTTTAAGGCGGCCAAAGATCGAGTAATGTTTTTATTTTGTAGGAACGCATCTGGTGATAAAATGTTAAAGCCTCTACTAATTAACAAATCCCTTAAGCCTCCAGCTTTGAAAGGTAAAACCATTACGCAACTTCCAGTTTATTTAATGGCGAATAAAAAGGCTTCGATGACGGCAGATTTGTTTACAAACTGGTTCAACAAATGCTTTATTCCTGAAGTCCGCAAATAGTCGTATATGGAAGGAAAAGGATTGGACTTCAAAATACTTTTGCTCATTGACAACGCGAATAGCCACCCAGTGCTTTATCATCCAAATGTTCAATTGCTATTTTTTCCGCCTAATACCACTTTGCTGATTCAGCCACTTGATCAGGGGATTATATCAGCATTCAAAATGTACTACATAAAACAAGCGTTTAAATTTTAGATTTTACGTATAGAAGAATAAAATCTAACGGTTCTGAAAGCATGGAAAAACTTCACAATTATGGAGTGTATCACACATGCTTCTTAGGCTTTGAAACAACTGCGCCAGTCTACTTTAAATGCTTGTAGGAAAAAAATTTTGCCAGTTCGAGTAAGTCACCCTGTATATTCGCTTTGGCGATCCATATTTTATTCAAGAATGATGGCTTCGACGAAAAAAAAACACTAAATTCCAAAGTTTTAAGTTCCCCTACTCAGATATTGTGGTAATACAGGAATTTAGTAAGCCAAACGCTACCGATTAGGGTTATAATGCCCTAAGTTCTAAAGAATAAGTAGAATTGGAGGTCACTTGGCAAGCTAACCATCACTGAGAGATGCATTTTTGATATGATTATATACGTTGTCAAGCTTTGGATGTTGCGACTTCAAGTTCGTTTATTCCTGATCGAGTGCCACTGATGCATGAAATCAAGAAAGCCAATGTTAAATGCATTTCTAATGAAAATAATTCGGAATGGGAATCCGAAGATGCAGAATTAATCCATTATTATTCCACATACAGTGGAACATGAACACTCTAAAATGTGGACAACAATTTTTGCTTCAGGTTAACAGAAAACTGTTTGAGCAAGCTTGAAATTCCTTATTCTTGGTGCAATACTCGTACTTCGTCTTGTACAGTTTCCGGTTTGTTGCACGTCAGTTCGTGTCAGTTTGTTCCTCGTTGTTCCTTACAATAATTGTTTTTGATTGCTTTGTCTGCTCGATTTTTGCGGTTTTCTTTGTTTTTTGTCATCATAAGTTTTGTACGCGTTACGGTTTTGGTTTTTTAGTTCCTTGCGTCAACATGTCCTCAAAGAAACCAAAGTTTTTGCCACTTAAGGAGAAATGCGCGATAATTGAGCAAATCCGTAATGATTCCCGTGTAACAAGTTTGCAAAGTCTACTAGGTATTTGTGCCGTTAACAAAAAGAGTGAATAAATTTTAAAGTGTACGAGTATAAACAACACATTTTCGGGATCATGGAAAAGAAAAACACTTCGATCATCGGAACTTCCCAAAACGGAAAAGGCGCTATACCGGTGGTTTCTCGGACAACGTGAAAAAAATTATCCGTTTAATGGCCTGATGATAAAAGCAAAGGCTTTGTCTCTGCATTCCAAAAGTAAGGAGAACCAAAGCAGCTTCAATGCTAGCGAGGGGTGGATGCAGCGATTTAAAACTCGATACAGCGTGAGATTTATTAAAATCACTGGTGAAAAACTGTCTTCCCAATCCGAGCTGGTAGACCCATCCAAACGTAAGCTGCAGGAAACGATTGATACGATGGGGGTGACCACCGACTAACTTTATATCGCAGACGAAACCAGGCTGTTTTGGAAGCTATTGCCACACAAAACATATGTTTCGTCCTTAGAAAAAGACGCTCCTGGCAGAAAAACGGACAAACCGCGCATAACTTTCCTCGCCTGTGCAAATGCAACTAGATTTCATAAGCTGAAGCCACTGGTGATTGGAAAGGCGAAAAATCCTCGTTCATTCAAAAAAATTTAACTGCCCAATAGACTATAAGAATTCGAAATCATCCTGGATGACGGCGGCTATATTCAAAGATTGGTTTCATGATTCATTTGTGCCACAAGTATGTATGACGAAAATTAGCCAAATGCATATAGACTTCAGTACTAAAGATTTTTAGGTAACATCATTTATGAAAAATCAGAATCTAGTGAAGGGCCTTCTGCTGTTAGATAATGCTCCATCGCATCCTCCAGTAAATGAGTTAACCACAGATGATCACTCTATTATAGTCATGTTTATGCCTCCAAATGTGACGCCACTGATCCAACCCATGGATCAGTCTGTTAGCTTCGGTTATAGCGAAACAAGCGGATATTCCAGAATCACTGAAAAAGTTAACTTTAAGAGATTCCATTTCATTTTTAAAATCCGCCTGGGATCGATTGGAAACGGACACAATCGCAAAGTGCTGGAAAAACATTTTAAGTTTCGTAGGTAATAAAAATGATCCAAAAGATGATATTCCACTCAGTTTTTTTAAAGAGAAGTTGTATCTAGAAATCAATTTTGAAGTGGAGAATGCAATGAAACTGCTCGATGCTATAAATCCTTAGGTTTGATTTCTACTTTCTTAAGATTCCTGTCTTTAATCAAATCATTTGGATAGTTGAACTGCACAGTTGAAGACATCCATAAATGGAACGAAGACGAAGAAGACCATAATGTCGCTCAGAATACCAATATTATAAGTCATGAGGAAATTGATGATGACGAGGTGCTAGAATTACCAAAAGAAAAAATTAAGCCTAATGAAGCCATTTCCATTTAACAAAGCTTTGGAATGGGCTGAAGGTGAGCTGGTTAGCCAAAACGACATTAGTGTCTTAAGGCGCCGTAAGGAAAAAGCAGTGAGAATGCTTTTGGAGAAGAGGAAGATGCAAAAACAAATGACTGATTTTTTCCATTAAATTTCGTATCGGTAATGCCCGTGCTCAGTCAATATTTAATGTTACTTTTTATGCCATAACCTTTTATTTTATATGTTCATATGCAATAACTTTTTGTTTAAAATTAAATATACTGTTATGTAATAGTAAAAACGGATTATTTTTAATTTGTTAAAGATAAGACGTTTTAAAATGAAAATCTACAGTGGGATTGCCCTATTCTTTTATTAAAATTTGACCTTGGCTAACGTGAACTCTCCCGCAAACGTGAACTCCCTTGGTTTTTAATTGTTTTACGTTACCGAGAGTCTACTGTATATCTAATGCAAAGAATCTTCCAACGCTGTTTAAATCCCGCATTAAATTTAAATAGAAGCTTTAATTTTTCTCTAAACGTTGAATAACAACAACACGTACTAAAGTATACTGTATTGCGCTTCTACTACTCTGGGTTTACATCAAGATTCGAATTAGTATTGTGTTATAATTGCGAATGACGTCCCGTAACCAGGTTGTTTAAGTGAAATATATATGTAGCTTCCTCCGCTTCTGCACTAAAGAAGTTCAAAATACTTTCAATATGATTAAAGCCCCATCTTAACACTAGTCTATATTTAGTGTCAATTTGACACACTTTTTTTTCAAATAAGCAAAACTTCTAACAATTGTAGTGCTGTCGCCAAACGCTCGCGGCTCACCGGGCTACTTTCTCGTCTAGTTTCCGTAAAAACAAAATTGTTGTCGCCAGAGGGCTCTGAAGGCTTGTAGAAGAGTTACAACATATCTGATGTTTGGTGTCAATTTGATGTCGCCAGTACTGTGACACTTCGTCCGTTATTTCTTATTTTTCGATTGTGCAACCTTTTGCTGTGAATTATTTCAGATTTTTTTTTTTTAAACAATTACTGCAAAATGTCTGGATTCTGCGAACAGTTTGTAGGGCAAACAGAAGACAGTGATGATCTGCTCGAATTCTCGGAAGATGATACAGATTATTCACCAAGCGAGACTGAAAGTGGTTCCGAAGATTAGATTATAACAGTGACAAGAGTGATGCTGATTTTATCGGACAAAAAATGCGTTTGGAAATCGCTGCTGAGCCGGACAACGCTCTCAAGTCGAAAGACAAGAAAATTCAGTATGTGCGCGATCCAAGGCCAACATCATTTGCGAAATCTCGCATCAGCAGTCCAGTGACTGCGTTTTTGCTTTTTATCGAGCCAGTCGAGAATATTGTGGTACAAACGACCACTTTATACGGTGTTCACAAGCATGGCGTCACGTGGAATCCGGTTGATGTGTCTGAAATATGCGCCTTTTATGGACTTTTGTTGTTGGCTGGGGCATATCGGTCGAACAGCGAAGCAGCTGATGAGCTTTGGACTGTTAAGCATGGGCCACGAATTTTCGCAGCGACAATGTCACTTATTCGGTTTCGAGCATCAAACTTTGGATTCTGGCCGACGCAGAATCGTTATATGCCTACAATATTCAAGTCTACGTTGTCCGTGACAGAAACTGTTCAGCAGAAATCAATCAAGGTCAGCGTGTTGTTCTGGATTTGTGCCAAGGCATTTCTTCTTCATGTACATGCCTTTATTTTTCTCTGATCTGTGATTCTTTTGCATTTTTAGGAATGAACGGACGCAATATCACTTGGGCCATTTTTTTCCCATCTTACAGTTTGGCACTCGAGCTGAAGAAGAAGCAAATTACGATTGTCGGCGCCGTCAGTGCTGATTGACATGAAACGAAAACCAGTGCTCCATACCGAAATCGTCTACAACCATGCCGATCGTGTCACGATGGTGTCATACGTGCCCAAGAAAAATCGCTTCGTAACTTTGCTTTCGACCACTTCGATCCAGCTGACCAGGCAAAAAAGCCCAACATAATTCACTTTTACAATAAAACGAAGGCTGGTGTCGATACTCTCGACCAGATGGTTGGCACTTATCGGTGTAAACGCAGGACCAACCGATGGCCACTAACGTTGCTCTACAACATTCTTGACATTTCGGCTTTGAATGCCTTCTTGGTCTTCACTCAATTGTTCCCAAAATGGAACAAGAGTAAGAAAAGTTTCCGCCGACGATTGTTTTTGTTGAACTTGGGCGAGGCCTTATGTGAAGACAATATCAAAGCTAGGGCACGAACACCACATGGTATACATGCGGATCTCGTAGTATGCGAGATCCAAGTTCGTCGATTTCACCGTACTTCTCTGGCTTCAATTCACCATCAACATCATCACAAGTATCAGCATCGGTCGAAATGCTAGCGGTCAACATATTGATTCATCAGCCAACCATAAAAAAACGGGCTAGATGTCACATGTGCCCTCGAACTGCGAACGCAAATGTTCACAGTGTTCGCCGTGACATGTACGTGAGACCAACTTGTACGGAACATCGTTTTATTCTTTGCGAGAAATGCGAAGTACTTCATCGCAAATGAAATTTCAGCATTCTCCATTCGATTCGACCTGTCCTTTTTTTTCTTATTATTATATTTGTAGTTGAACTGTTATTACTATTTTTTTTTTCATAATAAAAATAAGAAAAATTGAAATTTTCCGCAACAAACCAGCATATTATAGCTTTTTTTGACTCTACATACTATCGGCTCTATAAAACCTTGTGTCAAATTGACACCAAACATCAGATTAGCATCGCAAAACTAAATATAGACTAGTGTTAAGGCATATGGTATATCAATATAGATTGCGTATTTTCAAATTTCCTCAACGAAAATAAAAGCAATTGTTTATTATATTATGACCTTCAAAATTGTTATATCCAAATGCAATCATTATTCCAAAAAATGCCTCAAAAGTTGAACTTTTAAACAAGACGTCGCAATAGTCACTGGAGCTTAAAAGATGTTGATAAATGGCAACTCCGAGCAAACGTTCAACCAAAGGCATAATCAAAACGAAAGATACATTTTTTTTCTCTCTTTATTTTATTTTCAATTTACATTATAATACAGAATGAAGATTTTAAAAAAGAATTACAGCAAGAAAAGTAGAGGTAGGTAAAAAAAAAAAAGAAAAAAAAAAACAGAAAAATAAATAATCGTATCTGAATTGAGAAAAAGATAAAATAAATATGTTTATAAGTACATGCATACATACACACTTGTATTCGTATTCTGTACTCTGTTTAAATTAATATATACAGTTTCACTGTACTGATAACTTCGTAAACATATTCTTAAAAAAAAAAAACATTTTTTTTTCTTTTCCATGAACTTGTGCTTATTTTTATGCATAAGCAATT
This sequence comes from Volucella zonaria, assembly GCA_963966105.1. NCBI lineage: Eukaryota > Metazoa > Arthropoda > Insecta > Diptera > Syrphidae > Volucella > Volucella zonaria. Next base: position 85,381,189 of record OZ014530.1, on the reverse strand, counting down.
GGTTTGTATTATCATATCACTTTTAACTTGGCTATCATGGAGCGAGTAAGTATATTGTAAAGATAGATATTTATTTGTGACAATAAATCCATTAGATATATTTCAATATTTTCTTAAAGATTTGTGTGTTTTTTCTTTAATTTTGTTCGTATAAAACTATACATACTTCTTATATTCTTATAGGTGTACAATTTCTTATACGGGTATTAAAGATAAGTTACGAATATTTTATTTGTACTCGTATGTTATACCAATTGAAATTCTGTTTAGGATTGAAAATAGATTTTTATCAGTTGCAAAATATACAATCTGATAACTTTTATTGATTGAAATGTATTATAAATAATTGATTAAATAAATGTTACTGAGATTATGTAAAATAGTGATGAAAGTTTTTTTTGTTCTTTGGGTAAAAGAGCTTAGAGTTCACAAATCATATTGAAAATCTTTTTCATTTCTGATTTATTATTTTGATCTTGAGAAAGCCACGTATAACCACCATCCATATGGGATATCGGATTTGATCTGGCGTGTTGTGTGTACGCCTGAAACCATTTTCGAACGGTATTTTTGGTCCATCTCAGTGCGGGCAAATCAATTTACGAACACATAATGGATCCTAGAGAAAACCGGATAAGTCCATATCGATACTCATAGCTTCTTAGCCGATTTTAAAGTCGCATATGACATCACAGGGGAAATTTCTATTTTGTGGAGGAAGATAACCGAGGACGCTCACTACTTCGTAACAGTCGGAAGCGATCTCGTCAAAACCTTAACATATACAGTGTTGTGCAAAACATACCGGATTTTTCCTGAAAATTTTTCATTGAAGAATTCTAGGGAACAGGAAAACAGTAGGCACACTTGTTTGGCAATTTAAGAAAACCTGTTGAATAAGTTTACAAATAAAAAAAACAAGGCATTGCTATCATTATTTTTAGAGTTTTGGCAAAAACTGTAGCTCAACTCAATGTCATGCCTGTGCAAAACATACCGGATTTTCAAAAGTACCGTATTTTCTTGCTCTTTAATTTGCTGATAGTGGTTTTGGTTGTCATTTGAAGTGAGTTATAGACTGAACAAAACTTAAACGGTCGGGTATCTCCAATTTGTTTACTAATAATATGGCTAAAAATAAGTACGGTGTTGTGGTTAAAAATCAGGTGGTAGCGGATTTCAGGGCAGGGCTAAAACAAAAATCCATAGCCAAAAAGTATAAAATACAATCATCGACAGTGTGTGACATTATAAAAGAGTTTCAGAATGGAAAACCGATCGAACCCATTTACTGTTGAGGACGTCCCAGAAAACCATACTCCGAACCGTTCGGCAAATTAAGAAAATGATTCTTAACGGTCCTTCCTTGCCTTCAAGAAAGATTATTAGAGAGCTCAATCTTTCAATTGAAGCAAGCACCATACGCAGGCGTTTAAGAGAAGCTGATTTTTTTTGTTCTTTTCCACCAGCGAAAAAGCCTCTACTTACTGATAAGCATAGACAAAAAAGTTACCATTTTATTTCTATGGTAAGTCTTTGATTACTTTGCTAACGCCAATCGTTTCCTAGACTGGAATTCGCAAGAAACCATTTGAATTGGCCAGCAACGAAGTGGAAAACTGTACCCTTTAGCGACAAGAGTAGGTTCAACTTGATTGCTACCGATGGAAGTATTCATGTTAGACGGAAGAATGAGACACGTCTTCAGCCAAGCCATTGTCGTCCATCTGTGAAGCATGGAGGAGGCTCAATTATGGTGTAGGGATGTTTTTCTGGTGCGGAATGTGGACCAATACATGAGATTAGTGGTATTGCGGATCGTTTTTAGTATAGGGATATACTGGAATCCGTAATGCTACCAAGCGCTGAGGAGGAGAAGCCACTGCGTTGGTTTTATCAACATGATAATGACCCAAAACATTCATAAAAGTTGGTTAAGGAGTGATTTGCGCAGAAAAATGTTGATGTGTTGGAATGGCCCTCTCAATCGCCCGATCTAAACCCTATCGAGAACATGTGGGCCATTTTAAAAAGACGGGTAGATGGTCAAAGATGCACACATCCAAAAACGCACTTATGATGTAACTAAGGAATGAATGGGAGGACATTCCAAAAGAAATTTTTGAGAATCTAGTGGCTTCCATGCCTAAAATATGCAAGGAGATCTTAAAAAACAACAGTTACTGGACAAAATATTAAGTATAATAAAAACCCGATATGTTTTGCACAGGCCGTTACCGAGTTAAGTTAAGTTTTTTTTTTTTTTTGTATAATAAAACATATTATCGCAAAACCTTTTTTTAATTTATTTGTACACTTATACAATAAGTTTTCTTAAATTGACAACAGATTTTACTTAGATTCTTTCTGTTCCAAAAAATGCACCAAAGAAAAATGTTCCATAAAAATCCGGTATGTTTTGCACAACACTGTACAATGTCAAAAAAAGGTTTATATAAGATGCTGCACTGTCATGTGACTTCCTTAACATAATACTTGGGAATATTATGCAAAATTCTGAAAACAACACAGGAGACACAATTTTCTTATATAACAGTTGGGGCAACTACTTGCATATAAGTGGTGGCATTGCCAGAATGCAGTAGGGTGACGCTGGCTATGTTGTCTACCTACGGTATACTACGAACACTGATAAAGGCACTAACTAAAACACTGAGTCATCTATGTAAGCAAGTATTTGTACATACTATATGTAAATCAATCGAACATTTCTTGGCCCGAAACCTGGTCTTAAAAACTTGATTACACCAACGCTAAAATAGATAATTGCAACGATCCTCTTTTATCTGCAACGGCCTCGACATAAAGGTACTGCATTTTTTACAATTAACTATGGTTGACGGTAAAGTGTGTAGCGCCCTTAGTGGTATGTCTTGTAGCAGGTGCTATGTTTGTGGTTTGACTCCAAAACATATGCATGACATTGAGAAATCATTGGGCAAAACCATAGAGGCTTGGCTTATCTCCTCTTCACCCATACATCTGTTTCTTCGAATATTTTATCCATCTTTCGTACGGGTTAGATTTTCAAAAATGGCAGTTGCGTTCAGCAGAACATAAAGCTCTTCTTGCATAGAAAAAACAACTCGTTCAGCAAAAGTTTAGGGAGCAGTTAGGACTGGTACATCAAGCGGTACATCAAACGACGGGAAAATTGCGAGGATACAACATAAATATTACAACTTTTAAAGAATATTCCCTAGAGACCGCGCGTAAACTTATTGCTACCTATACGTGGTACAACTTGCCGTCATCAGTATAGAAGGTACTGATTCATGGGTCGGAAGTAATTGAGAACTCCCTATTGTCAATAGGTGAGTTGTCGGAGGAAGTAGCCGAATCCGGTAATAAGTTAGTTAGGCAGTTTAGGCATGACAACACCAGGAAAATGTCTCGGGTTGTCACAAACACCAACTTGATGAGCAGGCTTCTTCTCAATTCTGGCCCTTTCATTTCTGGTCCCAGGAAGTTGCCAAGAAAGAAGAAGTCTGTTCTATCAAAAGAGGTATTACATTTGTTAGCTGTATATATAGAGCAGCAAATTTAGTACTACATTAGTTATAGTTACGATGGCATTTAATTTTGGATTAGCTCGATATTTAAATTTTATTTTCTAGATGGGTATTTCCACAAAAATCGGCCCTTCACACGAAAAAAAAAATATATAATTGTAAAGTCAAAAAAATGTCAGTGCAATATCAACAAAGGTTCAGTGCTTCAGTTTCAAAACGAAACAAAATACTATTTTAATTGGTTTCTTTGTTTTTCGTACCTCGAACTTTATGGCTGTTAATCAGCTTAAAAAACGTTTTTTTATTGCAAGTTTGGTAACTCTGTAATTGCTAATCAATTGTCTGTAGGACTGTAGGACGGAGGGTAAGTTTAAGTTCTACAAGGCATTAGTACTTTTAATTTATAATCTGATCTTCCGTTGTTTTTGTTATAATTATTTATTATACCTACGTTCTTTGAATTATAATTTTATAAAATCTTTGGGATTCCCAGTCTAAGAGTTTCCAAAGGGCTTCACATTTTGTTGTAATAGGTACTTCATAGGCACATTAGGAATAGATTGATTAATTAAATATAATTTGTAATACAAATTCCAATAATGAGTTGTTTAAAAAATAAAAACCAAAACAAATACTTGAATTCTGCAAGATATCTACATAATAAATAAATAAATACAAATGTGAATACCAAATAAAGTTTTTTAAAGAACCAGAATCATAACCTAATAGAACATGGATTCATAAATTCACTAACCCTTCAACGAATTTACAGCAAACCGCTGACCTGACCTCAAATTAATTGAGTTGTGTTCTAAGTATAAATTCTTGTGCACATACCAGAAGTCAGCCTTATACTTTTTAGCGCCGAGAGTATATTAAGAAAGGGTACCCGTACTGAATGCATACACATTTCCAGAACGAGTACCTACAAAAAAAAAAAAGGAGTTCACTGGATCTCACAGGGTCAAAGTAAGGGAGTTTTTCGAAACTTAGTGCTCAGATCACTCAATGATAGAGTAAAATCACTCCTTATTTGCTACCTGCACTTGTGTGCAAAAAGATAGCAGTGCTGCTACTTAAAGATAATTTCTTTTTTTTTTGTGATCGGTAAGTGTGAGTGGCTTGTAGTAATACAAAATTAATAAATTTTTCTAGATCTATAGAATTGTTCAAAATGGGTAGAGGCAAACATTGCATCCAAGAAGAAAGGAACCGCATTTTAGAAATGATTGAAGATGGAGTGGAAAGTGACCTCCTTGACCGCAAGATTGCGCTGCTACTGCACAAAAGGTTATGGTGCCTTGAAGTCCGTTCATATTTAGGCAGACATGCCAAATTTCAGTGCGATACTGTCTTTGGTTTGGTTTGACAGTTGATTGTTGTTGACGTGTTTGGCATCATGTTGAGTATGGACAAAAACGATTTTCATTCTCTCATAAAACATTATTTTTTGAGAGGCAAAACGGCGAAGGAAACAAAAGAAAAGATGGGGCTAATACTCCGTCAGATTACACCATCAAATATTGATTTCGAGAGTTTCGTGGTGGCCGCAACTTCACTACCGATCAAGTCCGCAGCGGCAGGCCCTCCGATGCGGTTGCAGAGGACAATGTCAAAAAAATACATGAAATGGTGTTGGCTGACCGGAAAGTAAAGGTGCGCGAGCTAGCAGATACCACGAAGATTAGTACTGAGACACGCCATATTTTGGGCAATATTCTGCATATGAAAAAGTTATCCTGCCGCTGGGTGCCGCGAATGCTCACTTTTGACCAAAAACACGAACGCGGGAGCACTTCGAAAGAGTGTTTGGACTTGATGATGCGGAATCGGGCGAACTTTTGGCGTCGATTGGTAACTGGATTTGGATCTCTTCCCAAACCTCAAAAGATGGCTCATCAATAAAAAATTCAGCTCACGCGAGGAAATCATCGACGCCAGACCTTCCGGAAAATTACTTTTCGGACGGGATCAAGAAATTGGAAAATCACTGGAATAAATGTATATTGAATAATATAAAAAAACATTTAAAAAAAAAAAATTTTAATTCCCAAGGAGGCCACTTTTCACTCCATCTAGTACTTTTATACAAGATGTTCTTTCGCGCTCTGCGAAAATGATATCAAATGCAACAAGATGGGAAGAAAAAGTGAAAACTGATGGTCGAAAGTGAAAAATTGAAGAGCATGATGTAAAAAAAAAGTTACCCGTTTAGTACATACCGATCCATTTTAGACGTCTACTCAAATTTAGCAAGAACTTAATCTACATGTAGACACTTCCACAATAAGACGGAGACTTGTGGAGGCTAAATTATTTGGCAGGAGCCCGAGAAAAGTGCCCTTCTTGCAACCCCGACAAATCAAAAAGAGATTCAGTTTTGCCAAGGAACAATTGCATTGGCCTCTACACAAATGGTGAAATATTCTAAGGCCAGATGAGTCTAAAATAGTTCTTTTTGGTTCAGTTAGAAGAAGGCAATACCGAATGCTGAATATAATTCTCGGTTTGCGACTCGTACGGTAAAGCATGGAGGGGCAAAAATTAATGTATGAGGTTCGTTTTCCTACTATGGTCCAGGTCCTTTGTACTGGATTAAACATACATTGGATGCAAAGCTGTATGCCAATATCTTGCAGACTGTTATGCTTCCATATGCTGAATGGATTATACCGCTTAAGTGGGTGTATCAACAAGATAATGACTCCAAGCACACCAGTAAATTGGCTAAAAATTGGTTTGCAATCAATGGGATTAAGGTCATGGAGTGGCCTGCTCAGTCTCCAGATCTTAAACCCATTGAAAACTTATGGGCTGAAGTTAAACAAGAGGTTTTTAAGGCAAAACCAAAACACGTTGGTGAAATGTGGACTACAGTGCAATCTGCATGGGCTGGTATTTCGAGAGAGAGAGGTGTATGCGCTTAGTCGACTCTAATCTAAGCCACGTCGTTTTATTGCAGTTCTGGCAAACAAAGGTCATTCAACGAAATATTAAGCAAGTGCAACATATCCAATTTTCAATTTTTTTTAAAAATTCAAGTCAAAATTTAAGCCTTTCTAAATAATAATGCTATTTTTTTACACACTTGTTTTTGTCTGAAGTTTAATATTTTAGGTTTTCTATAAGAATAGTTACTTAATTTCAAATTCAATACTAAGTCTTTAGAACATTATTCCATGTAGAGAAATAAAAAATAAATAATTAAAATGTAGGAGCTATAAAATTGGTTTTATTGAAAAATAAAAAGTTAACTATCTACTCGTAACACTGCTATTATTTTGCACACAGGTGTAGGTGAGTAAGCCTAAAGGCAAGATGCTTAGAAGGTTAAGTCATTCAAAAATGGTAGTAAAACGCAGATAAAATTAAAACACACCTATATATATACATATGTACGTATGTATAGATATTGAGACAGAAACTTCTGTAGAGCAATTTTTAATCTTCTATCACCTTAAACAGAATTTCGATACGTCCAAAAGCTTGCACTTTTGTATCTCCTGTATAAAATCATGAACTTGATATGTCCATATGTATGCATATACATACATACATACATATGTACGTTTTGGTAATTTAAGGGTTATCAAGACGACAATCATTCATAACGTTTGCAACAGCCTTTTCGCATTTCCCTTTTTTTTTATTAATTTTAATTCTTTTTGTCCGTATATTGTATATGTATAAAAAAAGTGAAAACAAAACATTAGCCATCTGTTCAACGAAGTGCTAAGAAATTATTTTATCGCAACTGTCTGGATGTGATGTCGATATGCTTTTGATGACCAAATTTAGTGGTGCAAATGCATCTGTGTGATATCAGCTGTCAACTGTGTGTGACTGTTAAAAAGATGATACGTATCTTCATACAATATTTTACTTATCGTCTTTTTTAAAATAAAGTTCTGGGAGAAATGAACGTAAGTTGTCATTTACATATGTACATACCTATGTGTGTATATTTGGGCAATTTACGTTAACAGTTTTCGAGTACATACTATCACCCTACTACTGCACTAACGAAGGTTTAGAGCCACATATTCACACAACAATATACATAATTAAATAAACAATGGACAATTTGACCTCGCGTAGTATGCTCTACATATGGTATACATTGTCAGCAACGGTAAGTAAAATAAAAATAAAAATTAATCTCCTTACTGAAGATTTAACGTACATATGAGGGTACAGCAACAATAAGAATTCAAATGATTTTTTGTAAAATCCGCAAACGCATAGAAGAGGACTTATTCTTCATTTATTATTAGATAGGTACATTCTCCACAATTCTTCCTTTTTGAATTCCGTTCTGTATTTGTTCGCTCTTTCCGAAAAGCACAAGAATAAAAAGTAAATGAATGGAAATCATATGAATAAATACAAAAAGCTTGTAAGCGAAGAAAGCTTAATTGGTCCTTTATTTTGCTTCAGCACATATTATGTTCGCAGAAATGCGATAGCTATGTACATTGTACATATGTATGTATGTATAATGAAGAAATACTTCTCCAAGACGACTCGCATAACACAGAAATTCAATATCTTCTTCTTTTTTTTAACAGTTGAAATATTTAGAGCGTTTAGGTTTAATGATATTATAGATATTTCTCACACGTTTCTGCCCTGCTACCGCGCGATTGCTTTTTTTGCCTAAATTTTGGATCACCTTGTTACTTAGGCCTAGAGTTTGGTGATGTTTTTTCATTTGAGTGGTCCAAATATTTTTCTTTCGGCCTCTGCTTGACCTTGAGCCTCTATTCCTTTTTTGACCGGATTTTTCGACGACCTTCGTTGAACGTGGTAAAATCCAGCTGATTTGCTCAGTTTGATGTTCGCTTACTATCGGTTTCTAAATATGGAAACTTCCGCAAATGCGCTTGCTTGCTTTTAGATCACGTCTTGTTACACCCGCTGACATTCGTGACATTTTCTTTTCCGTCGCTGTCATTTTTCGTACATCTTTCAACATTGATTGCGATATGTACATATGTTAAAGCCGGAATTCTTCCGTCATAACATACTGCAGATTTTTCGCGCCATTTAGCCCACCTCATGACGACTCTATGTGCGACATCTAAATCTTTCGAACTATGTCCCGGCGCTGCGGCTGTTTTTGCGGGTATGGAAAAACGAGAACGCAGACATTCGGTCTTGGTACAACTAATTGTTGAGAGTTGTCTGCTGAAGGATTTGCACGTTTTTTCAAATACGTAAAAGCGTTATCCTAACCGAAAAGAAGAAAAGTCGTTGCTTGCTTCAATAGACATTCTGTATCAGTGACAGCAATTCAATAAGAATGCAATCTTTACTGGCCCCAATCATTGAAGTCACAAAAAATCAAACGATCGTACATATTCCCTCTCTTGAAATTGTTTAACTCATCTTAAGTCAGGCCACTCATATTCGGTTAAGATGATCATCTCATATTAAATAAGAATTAAATCTTAGAATAGTGGTCAAATATAGCATAACAAGACTAAAACCGATGCTAAATCAGAAAACGATCAGTTATGGATATCTTTACGACAGATAGATCACTTTATCTAGGCGAATACTATTTCTATAAAAAATATCAACGGTCTAGGTTTCGTACGTTTTTTTCGTGGCCTGTAAATACAGCAATGCGCTAAGTATGTATGCATGCCACCTTTAATATGATTTCAGTCAGCAATTGTGCCAAAGCTGTAAGGTAGGTAGGTAAGAGTGGCTGTTGGAAACACCAACCCGCTGTGATGCCACGTGCATCTTCGATCCTCTTACTAATGGAACGATGAGCTTACGATGAAGCGTAGGAGACTGTTTACGTTTATATTTTTTAGATCGTTTAGGTCATAGTAGAAGAAAGCTCAAAGTGAAGTTTTCTTCTCTGGAAGAGAGCTGCTTTCCTTCATGCACCTTCTACACAAATCGTTTGTAAAAGCGCCAAGCCTTCTTGCGTGATTGTATATGACTAGAATGATCAGACTCTTAGAGCGATTCGAATCTAGCTTGGGCCAGATCTGTTTGGTCGCTAGACATGTTGGTCCAACAGTCCACCTAAGGTCTGTTCTTTCATTCAGCTTTAATATTAATTATCACGTAGTGATTGGTATATCTATTCTACCTGGAAAGGGTAGCATAGGTAGAGTGGCTCCAATTTTGGCGAGTTCATCGGTCCTACGGTTCCCTGGAATGTCTCTGTGGCGCGGCACCTAGCAAAGGTGAAGATTGAACTGCTCTGCTATCTCCATAAGAGATAATCGGCATTCGAGAGCGGTTTTAGAATTTATTTTAGATGAGACGGAGCATACATCAACTCATCTCCAAAATTTGGGCCGACGAAAGTATAGCTGACGAATGAAACCTCAGCATTGTTTGTTCGACCCTAAAGAAGAACTGCGAAAGCTACAGGGGAACAATTTTCTTCAACGTCATATAATCTTGTCTGCCCTAGTATGTGAACGATGAGACCCTTCGTAGTAAACAGTCTAACCGGCCCCTATCAGTTTGGTTTTAGACCAGGAAAGTCTACTATAGATCAAATCTTCATATCACGGCAGATCTTACTAAAAACCCAGGAATTACCAAACCGATACACACCACTTCTTCATCGGTTTCAAAGCCACATATGGGAGCATATAAAGATATGAGCTATACAGAGCCATTCAGTTGTGACATCCCTGCTAAGCTCATTCGACTATGTAGGAGGAAGATGGAGACTGCACGTTGCTCCGTCTAGGTAGTAATCACAAAACCGTCAGTGTCAGAAAAGGGCTGATATGAATTTTTTCCAACATCGTTCTTGAAAAAATTGTGCGAACCTCACAAGTCAACTCTAGAGTTTCAAAAGATGGGTTTTGTGGTCAACAAAGAGGTACACACACAATATCCCTGTCAGGATAGGCGGCTACAACTTTGAAGTAGTAAGGGACGCCTCGGGAAACCAGCGCCGACATCAAGCCCGAAAAAGACACAAGAGCAGAATTCATGGGAAGAATCACCTTACTAATCGATGCTTCTTTGGGCTTAGAAGGCAATTTAGTAGTAAAGCCCTCTCTTGAGCAAACAAAAAGACATTATACAAGACACTGATCATCCAAGTCCTGCTTTACGGTACAGTAGCGTGAACACTGACGAAAGCGGGTAATTTTGGTTGCATGGATGGAGAATAGAAGAGAATTATTTATTTGGCTAAAATAATACCAAAAATGATTCTTTGAAGAATCAGAGACAGATACAAATATTCTACATTCCAATATTAACATTATTATGAATATAAAGTGGTTGAGAGACTTTCTTGTAAGCAGATATTTTGATTTTCAAGAGTTTGGCAGAAACTTTTTCCACTTTCTTCGCCGTATGGTGCTAGTTTTAAATCTGGTGATCTATGTACGAGTACAGTACGCCCTCGGTAAAAGCAGCCCTCGATAAACGCAATACCTCGATTAAAGCAACACCCAAATCTTTACCATTAGTGAATCAGTAATTGCAACTTTTCATAAAAAACTGAGTCGCATTTTTATGAAAAAAACGCAACTTTCCATCCATGATCTCTTTTTTCCCTTTAACTTTGTTTGTATTTTTTGATGTTTGGTTTTACTGTAACTGGGCAATTATTTTACAGTTACTTCTCTGAGAATTTGAATTTTTTACATTCGTACCTAGATCGTTGGTGCATTGTATTTGCGTTTTAATTTACCAGTGTTTAGCTAATTTTCTCTCGGTTTAGTTTTAGTTTTATTTTAGAAATCATGGCTATCGTAAAAAAAGTTTCCAAGCTGTCAGAAGGCTGAGATTTTAAATAAATTGAGTAAAGGTGCATCAGTTAAATCGCTTTGTGAAACATACAAGTGCAACAAGTCAAGCATTAGCAGAATAAAAAAGAGAAAAAAATGTGCTTAATAAATTTGTTATTAATTTTCAGTTCGGACCGGTCCGGAAAGCGCGTAACTCTAAGAGCCTGTAAGTATCCAAGGATAGAAAAAGCCTTGTACAATTGGTTCCAGAGGCAACGCGGGCAAAACGTACCCATTTGCACACAAATCCTTAAGTCAAAAGCATGTATGCTTCACAAAAAAATATAAGAAAAACCAGGAGTTTTTAAGGCCAGTAATGGCTGGTTTTCAAATTTTAAAAACGAAATGGAATCCGCATGCTTAAAATTTGCGGAGAAAAGCTGTCAAATAAGCCAAAACAGGTGGAACCATTTTTGATAAAATTCAAAAATAAAATTAAATAGCTTGACCAGATCAAATTTACAGTGCGGACGAGTCTGTTCTATTTTTTTAAGCTTACGCCAAACAACACGTTTGTGGGTTCTAAAGAAGGTACTGCTCCTGGTAGGAAAGTAAACAAGGAGAGAAACACTTTTCTTTCTTGCACTAATGTGTCTGGTACGCACAAAGTAAAATTGTTCGTTAGAGGAAAAGCTTTAAATCCTGGAGCATTTAGCCATTTCGAAAACAAGCCTGTCGCTCACAAGGCCAACTAAAATGTGTGAATGACACACGAATTTTTTAAAGATTGGTTTCATTCAACATTCGTGCCAGAGGTAAAATTATTTTCGAATTGATTTGGTCGAATATAAATTTTTTTTTATATTTTGTGCTACCCTTGAGGGTCATAAGCGATAAAATCATTAGTTACCGCGAAATGATGACATCCATTAATGACTTCCTTCAAGAGTTATTTTCCACTAAAACTTTTGTCACCGAGGAATTAAGCAATCGAATTGCCGAAAACAATATCGAACAGGCGCCCGTTTGCAACAATCTAGACGGCGAAAAAATTGAGAGTGAAGAAGAAAGCGCAGGTGCAAGTGTAAGTCCTCCACGGCCAAAAATCAAAACGGAGCATGTTATCCAAGCATTTAGCATTTGTCTTCAATGGACTGAAGAAAACTCGGTTTCACTAGAAGATGCCTTGACTCTTCAAAAACTGAAAAAGCTGGCCGTCGACAAAAATGTATCCTCCAAGCAAAAGCAATCGAACATTTCCCAACTTTTTAAATCAATTTAACCAAAAACTGTATTAACATTATGAAAATATTTTTTTTTAAATGAATTAAATATATTACTTTTGTTTTCTTTTACGACGAACAATATTCTTTTATTTTTATAGTCTGGTTTCCACGCTAAATTCTAATTCAAGGCTCAACTTTTTTGTGACTCGGTTATTGCAACAACCCTCAATTAACGCAACTGCTCGAAAAAATTCGGTTGCTTTTACCGAGGGCGTACTGTATACTGTTATAGTCAGCTATATGATGAAACACAATTCAAGAATGAATTAAAAAACAAATACGCCTAAAAAAATCTAATTTGCAAGAAAGTAGAATTATTTTAATCTACCCACCATAGCTGTTGGCCACATTGGCATCGAATTACACAATATACAAAAAGCAAGATATAATACCTATGAATATGCATAATTAAAAACAATCACTCTTCCATATAACGACATATGCACACGAATTTTAAACTCGTATTACAATTCATAAGGGGATTTCAAAATTAAGCCAAGCATAATTACTCATATTTTATATGTACATCCTTACATCGGATTGTAATAAAAAGAAATTAATTATGCATCATAATAAAATAAAACCCTTGCAGAACTAACAGCGAATTTTGGTATACCCAAGCTTAAAAAGCTAAAGAAAATTCTAAAGCTTTTGCTTTCCAACAGGATAAAGAGGATTCCAAAAAGGGCTATCAAGGTTATTTATGTTTCAATACGTGTTGGTAATTAGTAGTTAATTTTAAATATCATAAAAGAACAACTGGGCAACAAACATTTAGCATTCTTTAAATGGGAATGTATCTATGCTTATTTTAGGCATTCACGAGTATTCTAAAGGATTGGAGCAAAGAGTTCGAGATATTTTTAATTCAAATATATAATGCATAATATGTACATATCTCGGAGTTAATTAAAAATTTGGAAAATCTAAACTGTGAAAAATAAATAAAAATGAATTTTTTTTTATTTTTAACCCAAATAAAAATATCTCCACATCCAATGAGTTGGAGTTGTTACACGAATTTCAATTGCTCTGAATTTCGAACATAATGTATTGTGCATTCATACATACTCGTATGTGTGTATGAAGATAACACTTTTTAGTCATTGATTATTGCATCAACAGTTTTATAAGTTAATTAAACTCACTCTGTAATTTTTCTTAATTAACGAAAAATGTTGCTTCTCTTCTTTCTCATGACGAACACCATTAAAACTTTCGAAAAACTGTCCGAACAAAAGATGTAGCTAGCTACATATGTATGGATGTATCTATACATAAGTTTACATCAGTAAAAAGTATTTTGTGTCGTATGGGATATTATATATATGTTCGTGCATTCCATTATATGTGTATGTATGCATATTTTATTTTAACTTCGAAGTAGAGCTCTTTTTAAATTTTTAATTTCGATGTATTATACTCGTACCTCAATGAAATGAATAAGAAGAGATGAATAAAAGCATAACAGATAGATTATTCAGACAATAATTTTTCTTCTTCAGATTTCGTGTAATATAATAATTGAAACTAAATATTTTACATACATATACAGTATTGTGCAAAATAAAAGGAACAAATTTAGCTCTCACATATACGAGGGTTGTCTGAAAACTTTCCGACCGAACAATGATACAAGACTTTTTTTTCAATTTTTTTTTATTTTTCTACATAGTCTCCTTGTAACTCTACACACTTCTCTAAGCGATGCTTCCATCTTCTCTAATCCGTCCAAATAGTACTTGGCGTTTTTCTCTGCAAAATAATCGTTCACAAAGGTGATTGCATCCTCATTTGACGAAAATCTCTGTCGTCCGAGGGCAGTTTTTAGATGAGGGAACAAAAAGAAGTCACTTGGGGCTAGATCTGGTGAATAAGGCGGATGGTCAAGCAGTTCAAACCGTAATTCATGGATTTTCGCCATGGCAACCGCTGAGGTGTGAGACGGCGCGTTGTCTTGGTGAAACACGATTTTCTTTTTCTGCAAATGTGGCCGTTTTTCCGCAATTTCTGCCTTCAGCTTGGCAAGTAATGATGCGTAGTATGCTCCTGTAATGGTTTCTCCTTTTTGAAGATAATCGATTAAGATAACTCCTTTACTATCCCAAAAAACAGTCGCCATCACTTTTCCAGCCGAAAAAACAGTTTTTGCTTTTTTTGGAGCTGGCTCACCCTTTGCAGTCCACTGTTTTGACAGAATTTTTATTTCGGGCGTATAATTGTGTATCTAAGTTTCATCTACAGCAATTAATCGGCGCCAAAACTCGGATTTATGGCGCCTAAATAGCGCCAACAGTGCGTTGGAAATGTTCATTCGAACACGTTTTTGGTCGAACGTAAGCAAACCCGGCACCCAACGCGCGGACAGCTTTCTCATGCCTAAATCTTGGTTTAATATGTAACAAACACGTTCTTTGGACATTTTCATAACCTCTACTATCTCTTTCACTTTAATTCGGCGGTCGTCTAACACCATTTGGTGAACTTTAGCAATGTTATCGTCAGTGGTTGCAGTTTTTGGACGTCCCGAACTTTCATCATCTTCCAAGCTCTTACGGCCACGTTTAAATTCAACTGCCCAAAATTTCACTGTGGAAAATGATGGTGCAGAGTCCCCATACACAGAGTCCAACTCATTTTTGATTTGTGTAGCCGTATTGCCTTTTAAAAACAAGAATTTATTAACAGCTCGATACTCAATTTTTTCCATTTTCACAAAAAAACACTCACATCGACTTACTCAAACGACTGTCAACTTAAAACTGCGCGTCCAAAATGACTAAAACTTCGGTAAGTAACTGTCAAAAGATGCACAACTAGCATTTACTAGCTTTTATTGACGAGTGCCGCTATCTTTACGTTGCGAAAACTTTTCAGAAAACCCTCGTATAAGGAAGTAAGTCATTGATCTGTCAAGTGGATATCTTTCTTGTTGGTGGAGTTACAACTATGGCTGGAAATAAATTGGCTGATGAAATTAAATCTCAGATAATTGAAAATTTTTTTAATGGAGACTCTCAAATTTCCATAGCCAAGAAATATAATATAAACCGATCCATTCGTTCCCTCCTAATTAAAAAATATAGAACAACGGTATATGTAACTGCAGTACATTTGGGAGGTCGACCACGAAAAATTTCGAAGAAGATGGATAGAAGAATTTGTGGTATAATTAAAAAAAAGACCCGTTTGTGACCCCCCAAAGGATTGTCACATTTAATTTAACCTTTCGTCCAGCTACGGTTCGAAGACGAGCAATCGAAAACGTCTTAAAAAGTTACAGGTCTGCAAAAAAAGCCCACACTTAAAAAAATTCATTTCCAGAAAAGGTACTTTTCAAAAAATCTCGTTTAAATCTCGTTAGGCTAAATTTCGCCAGAATGCATTTGAATTGGTCCATACACAAATGGAGAACTATCCGTTTCAGCGACGAATCTAAGTTCAATCTGGTCAATTCGGGTGGTATGTCAACATTAAGACGTCGGAAAGGAGAGAAACTCAATCCCCGGAACTGAAAAGTTATATCAAAGCATTGAGGTGGAAGTGCAATGATGTTAGTCCCTTTCACCAGAGTGAAGGGATAATGGATCGTTTTACGTATAAAAATATTATGGAGATTAAAATGATGCCCCACGCTGAATGGAATATGCCACTTCAATGTGTGTTTCAGCACGATAACGACCCGAAGCATACTTTGACAGTGGTACAGGATTGGTTAAAAGACTCTAGTTTGCAAGTTCTTGATTGGCCGGCACAAACACTGGACGTGAATCCCATCGAAATCCTCTTTAGGATACTAAAAAGACGGGTTACGGGAGAACATTTCATGAATAAGCGAGAACTGTTTCAAACATTAAAAATTGAATGGCAAAAAATACCGCAAACCACAATTTCAGATTTAATATCTTCGATGACACGCAGATGTGATAAATTGATATATAAATAAGGGCTCTTATAAAAAGTATTAGATTTGTTGCTTTAGTTTTGCACACTGCCATATATTACATATACTGGTTTTTGTTATGATTTTCTTATCTATGAGTTGTTATTATTTTGGAAAATACGTTACCCTGTTTCTCTATCATCATTACATAAATCTACATTTTAATCTTTTTGGAAAGATGAATAGGAAATAAAATATTTCCACTTATATGTGAGAGCTAAATTTGTTGTTTTTGTTTTGCACAACACTGTATGAACTACACACTTGCATACATGTGAAAATATCTCTGTTTGGAAGAGTACTTAAATACGAAACAGTGAGCTATCAAAATTTAGGGTACCATTTTTCGGATTGTTACAATACTTGTGATGAATCATTACTGCTTGAAATATTGTAGATAAATGTAGATAATCGTATTATCTTCTCTCTGTTAAAAAACAAACATTGAAAAAATTTAGTTTTTAAAATTTACACCTAAAACGAGCAAACAAAGTTACATAATTTATTTCAAAAGAACAATCACCAAAATTCTCGGGCTTTACCTACGAAGTGATGGAAGAATTATAAATTTTGTATTTAATTTGACGCTAGTTGTTTCTATTTGTTGTTGGCTTATAATAATTTTTTATTCGTTCGTTGCAGGTAAGAGTTCAAGTCATAAAAACCATAGCGCTTAAATCATTTGTTTTATTGTGTTATAAAAATGTTTATGTACCCTTTTTAAAAATAAAGCTTAAACCAAAAAAACAATAAAATAGCTAAGCCAATCTGCATATGTATGCATGCATATTTTAAAATAAAACAGTATTCTCTATTTAATTACGAATATGTATATGTATAAATATGTGTATACAGTACCATACTGCTTTACGCGGCTTGACGCAATCGTGGTGGTAAGCAAGGGCGAACTCTCATACACCGATATACTTCGCAGGGTCAAAGGGGACCCCAAACTCCATAACCTGGGTGAATCGGTTACAAAGATTAAGAGAACCCAGAAAGGAGACCTGTTGTTCCAGCTGCGCGAATCTGGTGACAGAACCGAAGAATTGAGGAGTAAAATCGGTGAAAATCTTGGCGCAGAGGCGGAAATCCGCAATTTAGTCCAGAGATCCACGATAGAAACCAAAGACCTCAACGACGTCAGTACCAGGAGAGACATCTGCGATGCAATCAAAGCGCAGTACAACATTGAAGTTACCGAAGGAAATGTGCCCTCACCAAATGCTTCAGGTGTTTGGAGTTTGGCCATACGGCGCGCTAATGCGAGAGCGAGCATGACCGATCCAAGCAGTGCAGAAACTGTGGAGAAGAAGGTCACATAGCCAAAGAATGCAAAGAGGACGCATTATGCTTCTGGTGTAAGATAGTTACGCCAGAAAACGCTGGACACGTGGCTCGTAGCAGGAAGTGCCCGGTACTCAAGAAGGCACTGGCCAAACTAATAGGATGAATGTTGTCCAGATAAATCTAAACCACTGCGCAGCAGCGCAGGACCTTCTGGCGCAAACAGTAAGGGAGAAAATAATCGACGTAGGCCTAATAAGCGAACCGTATAAATCCATAGACGGAAGCAGCTGGACAGATGACAACACAAAAAAGGCTACGATATGGACCATTTATCTGCTAAGATCTGATCATCTGTCCAGCTGCTTCCGTCTATGGATTTATACGGTTCGCTTATTAGGCCTACGTCGACTATTTTCTCCCTTACTGTTTATTTACATTTATCTGCTAAGATAAATGGTGTACATTTGTACAGTTGTTATGCGCCCCCCAGTCTATCGCTGGCGGATTATATGAAGCTGTTGGACGATATTGTAGCTGACGCACGAGGAAAGCACCCAGTTATTATTGCCGGGGATTTCAACGCCTGGGCTACTGATTGGGGAAGTAGAACCACAGACGTAAGGGGGAGAGCTCTCCTCGAATCCTTCGCAAGATTGGATATTAGTCTGGCCAACGAAGGTGTAGCGGATACGTTCCGGGAGACAGGCAGAGGGTCAATCATCAACATCACATAGATGAGCAACTAACTCCTGCGGAAAACCAAATGGCGAGTCAGTGAAGAATATACCCATAGTGATCACCAGGCTACCTTATTTAATGTCGGCAAAGAGAAACGCCGACTGTGCCCCACTCTAACAGGGCCAAAGTGGAAGGACTCGCTACTTGACAAAGATAAATTCAAGGAAATGCTAAACTCCAGCGCCACAACGAACAATGGATCGGCTGAAGCCCTTTCTCATCAGCTAATCCAGACCATCACCGCAGCGTGCGACGCATCAACGCCCAGAAGATCTGTCATTAAAAGAGGCGAGCCCTGCTACTGGTGGACCAACGAGATTAAACGCCTGGATCTCAGAGATCCAGAAGAAGACAAGATTTCCAAGAACGGCTAACCAACTTTAAACTAGCGAGACAGGAACTGGAAAGTGCCATTAAAGAGAGTAAGCCAAGGAATTTTAGACAGCTCTGCTGTCTGGGGCTTAGCGTATAGAGTGGTCACGAAGAAGCTTAAAGGCAACAGGTCCCCACAACTAACCTGCCCTGCAATACTAAGGACTATAGTAGAGCATCTATTTCCGCATAGACCAACTACTATGGTCACCATCTCCGAAAAAATTGGAGACACCAAAGCACCTGGACCGGATGGTCTCCCGAATAAGACATTAAACATAGCTATTGAGACGAGACCGGACATCTTCTTAGCGACGATGCAAAGGTGTCTAGAGGTGGAGATATTCCCTACGCCATGGAAACTGCAACACTTAGTGCTGCTTCCAAAGGGCAATAAGCCACCCGGTGCTTGATACTCTAGGTAAGATCCTAGAGCTTATTACATATATACAAGAGACTGCTTGCGGTGGCGGAGGAAGTAGTACGGCTTCAGAAAATCTTGTTCTACCATCGATGCAATAAAGGGGATAGTAGATACAGCAACTGAAGCAATACAAGGGAAAAAATGGAAATGGGGGACAAAAAGATACTGCGCAGTAGCAACGTTCGAGGTAAAAAACGCGTACAACTCGGCGAGCTGGTCGTTTATTAGGAGATCCTTGGCCAGGATGGATACACCATACTATCTCCTGAGGATAGTCACGGACTATTTCAGTAACGGGAGGTTAAGTTATCATACGGACGATGGTGCTAAGCACTAGTGTTTCCGCGGGAGTCCCGTAAGGGTCGGTCCTTGGACCTCTCTTATGGAACATTATGTACGACGGAGTCCTGCGACTAACCCTGTCCGAGGGAGTCAAGGTTATTGGCTTCACTGACGACATAGCAGTGGTTACAGTAGCCAAGCACATTCACGAGGTGGAGTCTGCCACAGACGACAGTTGTAAAGATAAAGGAATGGCAGGAGTCAACGGGTCCGGAACTAGCTGCACACAAGACTATAGCTGTCCTAATAACCAGCCGTAAGGCAGTGGAATACGCGAACATCCGCGTCGGAGACCAGAAATTGAATCCAAAGAATCCTAAAGGTACCTTGGAGTCATGATCGACAATCGGTTGCGCTTCAAAACTCACGTTGAGTATGCTAGCAAGAAAGCATTGCTGATGCAGGCGGCACTCTCCCGAATGCTACTGAACATTGGCGGACCTGGATACGCCCAAAGGGTCTTGCTGACCAGAGTAGTCAGCTCGGTATTCCTATATGCTGCTCCTATATGGGCGGGTGCACTGGCGACAAACGAGTGTAGCAGAGAGTTATCATCAGCTCACAGGCTCTGTGCAATCAGGGTGATCAGCGGATTCCGCACAATCTCCGATGATGCCGCATGCGTTTTAGCTGGAATGATCCCAATAGACATCCTCGCAGATGAGATGAAGAGGATGTATCTTAGGCGACCCTCGAACCAGCAAGATGCAAAGAGGATTAAGGAAGAAGAAAAGGCAGCATCCGCAATGCTGTGGCAAACCAGGTGGGACCGCTACACAAAAGGCAGGTGGACCTACAAGCTCATTCCTAAGAAGAGCTCAAGAGGCGGCCTCAGAGAATAGAGCATAATTGCTAACCAGCCCCGCGAAGTAATACCTAACGGCAGCCCCTCGGGGAGAGTGGTTGAAGGACGTAGTAGTGTGGATTAATACGTAGGCGCACTCGTAGCATCGAATATTCGGGTGTTGCAAATCGTGCACGTTGGTGGCATGGGCTACCGCTTCTTTAGAAGATTACCACATCCATTGGCGCAACCAAAAAAAAAAATGTACCATACCTCTTTATTTCTAGCAGAATTTCGTGCTGCGAATGATTTTTGTTCAATTATATACATTTATTGGATAATTATTAAATTTGGTAAAGAATTAGTAGTCAGAGTTTAAAAGTTTATAAACCCATTACCAGCTATGTGCCTACCTCTTAGCATGTTTATAAGTTTCAGCGAACTAAGAAATGATTTTTAATTGCATTTTATAGTTTTTGAAAATAAGAGACAGATATGAAATCTAACAGGATAAAGTTTTGTCAAGGGAATAACTTAACAATCTTAATTCTTAACTTAACTTACCATGCCAATGATCCGTCAAACCGCTGGTCAGTTGCCTATAGTCTATGCGACGTAACGTGTCTAAATGTAAAAAAAAATTGTCTTGTGTTGTTTTCTCTTTCGGTTAAACAGAATAACAGATACAAGTTGCAACCCTCACGCAAGCAATTTTCAAATTCAACCAGAGTTGTTAGGTCAAAAGTTAATATGCCTAGTAATGCGTATATGGATTTAGTTGGAACTGTTGGTCCCATTGCTTCATTCTCCTGAAACTGTTATCTCAAAACGATTCTGAGCAATGATCAATCTCTAAGCAGCTCTTCTCCTGTTGGAAAATGTAAGTGAACTTCAGGATATATATTCCTAAAGAAAAAAGCTCAAGCATTACCATATACACTATTCCAAAGTTAGCAGCTGAGTCCCTGTCACTCGTTCATTTTTAATAGAGTAGGAAATGCAGAAATATCTATTTACAACAGTGAATGTTTGGTCCCTGTGCTCTTATCTGATGTCTGGTGTGAACCCCTGAAGCTGTTTATCAACGATCTGACAAACCCCTATCAGTGCGATTTTAGCCCCAAATATTCATAGACCAGAAGATTCCAGAAGTTGAATAATCGATACCCATAACCACTTCATCGATTTTAAAGCCGCATATAACAGCATCTATTGGCGCGAGCTTTACAGAGCCGTGTCTAGCCTTGGATTGTATAGAATGACGGATAGAACGCTCAGTGTTCTAAAACGATCGGGAACAATCTCTTTTCGAGACGCTTGATGTCAAGAAGATTATGAAAACCTCGCAAGTACTCACGAGATGCACAATTTGTATTCGCTGATGACATTGACATTACTGGCAGAACTCAGCGAGCTGTCACTAGAAGCGGTAAAAAAGGAAACTAAGTACTATATATGCTGCCAGCAAGAACACACAACATCGACGAATCGGACGTAACGTCACAATAGCTACAACTTTGACGTAGTTCGGGAATTTGTATACCTTGGCTCTGCTATCAATTCTGCTAACAAGAAATAAACAGAAGAATCGCTCTTGTCATTTGATTTTCTTTGGGCTAAGAAGGCAATTCAGCAGTAAGACCCTGTCCCGGACAACTAAGAGCACTCTATATAGGATCTTGATCACCCCAGCAATACTTTACGGCGCTGGAGCATGGAATCTATCGAAAGCGGATGAATACTCGTATATCCTTGGTCGCTCCGAGAGAAAAATTCTTCGTAAGATATTCGGTCCCGTTTGGGCTAACAGGCTTTGGAGAAGAAGATTCAACGGCCTCTATGGCGGCATCGATCCAGTCAGAAAACTGCGGATGTCATCTGAGACAACTTAGAATTGAAGACTCTTCTAAGAATTGAGACGACGCAGTAGAAGAAGATTTTGCTTTACGTAGCGCACAAGTAGAAGGGGACTTCAACCCATTTTCAGTGTGCAACTGGAGCCGTTTTTCTGAAGGCCGTGCTAACTGGAGAGGCTTGCTAGTTGAGGTCCATGTTCACCTCGAAATGTAGTGCCACCTAAATAAGTAAGTAATTAAATGTTGGAGATTAAAGACGAAATTCTATCGAAGCCGGATGCCTTGTAATGGCCACAATATTACTCTTGAAAGTATGAAGAGAGCTGATCAAAGGAGAAATTTATCTACTTCACGTAATTCGTAATACAATAGTTTGGTCTATCTTACTCGTATGATTCTGAACAAAGCATATTTGAAAATTTGATTATTACGAGCGCATTACGAACTGTAACTGAACCCTAGTGGACGTTTAAATGACATTCAATTTCATGGCTAAATGTAAGAAACGTACTTTCATATGGAATAAAGATATCTAAATTAATTTTAGCCACTAGACAACAACTTTAAACTCCTAGGGTATGATATTATGCTATTTCCTCCTCTCTGTCCACACTTTTTTTCTTCGAATTTCCATCGTTTTGTTGCAGATATAGATATACTCGTATGTTAAAAGACATCATCGGGATTAAGACATAGCAATGTAAAAATATACATATATCGTAGATTTAAAGTTGCATATGCAGATTTGGGTAGAAAATGCAGTTAGTTAAGCTCGTTTATTGTTTTGCAACTTAGTCCTATGTGCTCAATTGATTTATTGGACACCCACATGTAATATGCTTGCACATGAAATATGTATACACGCATGCAAGTGAATGTAGTTTCAGTCTACATAAATCATACTACGCAAGCAACAAATTTTTTTTTTTTTAATAAGCAACGGTGCCATTATTTTCAGTGCACACTGTTGCAACTAACATTATCTAAAACAAAAAAAAATATATTTCCAACACTATTTATTTACATAAACCGATTAGAGAAAAGCCACTATAAATCAACTTTGTTTTGTTTTTCTTTTTTGAAAATCTACAAACATCTATATCGCACTTATAAAAAATAATGAGAAATACTCGTAAAGCTACTTTTATAAAATGTAAGAACAATAAAATGAATTGTGTAAATTTTGAATTAAAGAATTTTTAACACATAGCACAGACGAAATAGAAATAAATCACGATGCTGCGTCGCCTTACGCGTTTGTCAACTTTGTTCTGTTTAATGAAAAACCAAAAATTCAATGTAAGAGCAGACAATTTTTTTTTTATTTTAATTTAAGCGTTTTTATATAAACACATGTATGTACAATATACGTGCATATATACATACATGAATGTATGTATACATTGTACTTTCTTTGTCTTCAATAAGTAAACTAGTGTAACCAGAAGTGAACAAAGAAAAGATAATATTTTTGTCTCATTCATGGTGATTAAAACAAGTCAGAAACTCTGCTTTTTTTTTTTAAATTTATATTTAAGAATATGAGAATGTTATATATGTACTTTGCATAAATAAAAAAAAAAAATTATGTTTGTATGTAAATTTCCGTCAAGCCAGCACGTTTTGCCATGTATGTATTGTATGTTGTCTTTTTATTTAAGAATTTTGTGTTGTTTTTTTTTTTCTTTTATTTTTATTATTTTGTTTTATATTTTCCATCTGAATTTTTATGCGACTGACAAATAATGGATTTTTCAATAAGGAATTCATGGTTGTTAAACATATGCCTGAGTTTAGGAGTTAAATCAATCATCAATGGTCAGATGCTAGTATTCTGGCAAACTTTTAGGAATTTTGACTCGAGTTTTTCATTTGTCGGTGCTCTTTATACATATTTTTAGTTTTATTTTACAAATAATTTCCTTACATTTTCCTTTCTTTTCTATCTTATTAAATCATTAAATCGTTATTTATGTAAGGGGATATGTCATATTACCTTGTATTTTTATTTCTTCCAATTTTTCATTGGCTCAAATGTTTCCCTAATAATCCAAAAATAATACCCAAAAGTCTGTGTGAGGCAACATTTTTTAAAATAGTCGAACAAATGGAGTGAAGTTACGAGGTCGATTTGCAGGTAATATAAAGAAAGCTAGCTCAAACAATTGCTTTTTCAATTTTGAATTTGTTGAAAAGAACCAAGAGAAACCCATAAAGTAATAATTTCATCAAGAAAGAAGCAGGAACAAAAGAGTCTTCATTTGGCAGGCCAATTGTATGGCCCAGATATTGCACTGGTAGGGGGTAGGTGCGCGACTAACTAGCGCCTTCAATTTTAAACTCCAGCTTCCTTAAGACATTTTCTAATGAAGTACGACGATGTATTGAAAATGTTGATTCGTTTTTCTTAAATAAATTGGAAAAATTGACCTTTGCTTTCGTGTACCCAAGGTACGAGTAGTATTACCACTTAATACCAACTTATTTGTGAAATTGAAAAATTCATTATTTAAAAATTCAGTTGTAACCAATTCTTGTAACAAAACTTGTTCACATTGAATTAATTAATAAAAGACAAAAGTTATAGTAGCTGCAATTCATGTAGCAATCGAAGACGTAGCAGACAGACAAGCACTCACGCTACGAGTACATAGCGCAAACCACTTCAAGCAAAGTCATCTAATTGATCATATTGAAATACAAAATTTCCAAATCTCAAACTCTAGTCTAACGGGATCCCACCCTTAGTTTTTCACAGAGGCATGTATACTGATGTTTCGAACTCATTTCAAGGCGTAGGAACAGGAGTAGTAGGACTTCTAACCCACCTCTCAAGTGTACAAAGCAAGCACACCAACATCTTTCAGGCTGAACTAACTATCTTATTAGAAAGCGTATGCTTTCTACTAAGTAAACGACATGAAAGAGTTAAAATAACTACTCGTATACTCTCGCCAATCGTAAATCGGTTCTCAAAGCCTGAACAAGGTCTCACTTGTATGGGAATCAGGGCATGATGGTCACGATGGCAATAAAAAGGTGGATTACCTTGCTACAAAACCAAACTCCTGATGTGCTTTTCGCTAGCGAAACCAAGCTAACCGATAAGCACAAACTGGAGTACAATAATTATATTGTTAGAAGAAGAAACCGGCCCGGATCCAAATGTGAAGGCGGTGTCACGATCTTCATTAAACAAGGTATAAAATTTCACAGAGTGTACAAGGGAGTGTTGCGTAGGTTCCGGGTGTTGGAGGCAGTCGTCATTTGTGTCCCGCTTCGCAGTGGAAAGCGGCTGTACTTGGCCTCTGTTTATGCACCTGAGGCTCCACAATCCACTTTATTCATTACAGAGCTCGACACGCTTTTTCGACTTCTGAGACTGGAATCGGGGGAGAATTATTTTATAATCGGCGGAGACTCCAACGCTAGACACAGAGATTGGGGAAATAATTTGCCAAACACGAGAGGGAACCTACTACTCGATTGGTGGGATCAGCACGATGTCATGTACAGACTCGGTCTTAAAGCGACGGATAACCCGTCGTTTCCCAGAGGGGGGTTTTATTTTGAACTACTGCTGTACGACGATCGTGTACAAATGACAGGTACGATCGCTTAACTGTCTGCGCACATTCGTGTATGACAGTGACCAACCAATGCGGTTTTAGCAACGAAATTACATTTCCCAACGAAATTGCGGAATTGGAGGAGTTTGTACAAAAATATTCTTACAACTACAGTAAGACTCGATGGACACGCTTCTCTGCAACATTGACAAGAGCACTCGCCTCGAACACGCTCCACCGTCCACCGTCCAATAGGAATTAGTCAAACGAGGAGATCGACAAGTATCTAAAACAAATGGACGAGACAATTAAACAAACTATGGACGCTACAATACCGCGGTATCGTCGTATGACTAACGAAGACCTGTTCCGCAATCCTACTATTGACGCACTGCACCGACAAGAAAGTAGACTGCTGTCAAGACTCAAAAACTTGTACAGACAGTTAATTGACAGACAAAACCCGGACACTGAAGTCGTCGATTAAAAATATTCAAACGTTAGTAAAAGAGAATTACAGAATTTCTGTAAGTTCGTATTGGAACAACAGGGTTCGGGCTGTAAACACCAGCAATCCGAATATGTTCCCGCAAATAAATAAACTATTTCGGAGGAAAAATCAAAACGACCTTCACTGTCTTAAAATAGCCCTCACAACAGACAACGAACGGTTACTGATTATAACAGGTATTGATCCAAATGAGGCCGCTGATGATGACGACTTCTTTGTGATCGAGGATCCACAGGAGAAGGTTTAGGCCATAGGGGCGACTTTCCAGGAAATATACAAGGCCACTGATACCATTGGCCATAATTATGACCTGAACAATCGCGTCTTGGTGCACGACCTCTACACTCGAAATGAAGTAGAGAACTGGCGATCCGAGGGCTCTGGACTGAAACAAATAAAATTTGGAAACTTCAAAGTAAAAAAAAAATAATATTTTCATAATTCATGTAAATTTTTTTTTCTTTGCTTTAAAGCTCCGTTTTTATTAAATTCATTCACAATTACAAAAAATAAAAAAAATTATTTGGGTTCCCATTCCTTCCTCAACTTCTTTCGAATGTCCTTCATAAGGTTGGTGACAGTTACATCCGAGATCTTTTCCATTTAGCACTAAAATCTTTTACGTCCTTTGCACACTGCTCACTTTTCCTCAATTTAGCTTTCACCAAAGCAAAATACCTTTCAATGGGACGGCACTGTGGAACATTGGGTGGATTCATGTCTTTTGGGACAAAGTCGACATTTTTAGCAACAAGAAAGCTCAACGTTGCATGAGCATAGTGAGCTGAAGCTAAATCTGCCCAAAATGATGTTGAACCCTCGTGTTTGTTTCAGAAAGGAATCAACCGTTTTTTTAGGCACTCGTTAATGTACACTTCTCCGTTAATTGTTCCCGTTGTAATAAACGATGAGCTTCTGTGTCCACATTGGCAAATGGCCTGCCAAACGAGATATTTTGACCAAAATTTTTCCATCCCAATCGATGTTGTGGATTGCGGAAGAATCTCAGCTTCAAACGAGTTGTAAAACTGCGCACAGGGAAGAGTAGTAAAGTATTTTTCTGTCCAAATTTGTATCATGTGCTCCAATTTTAGCTTCACTTTTCTGTTTTCGCTTAACTGTCAATGTCTCCAAATATCGTTTAATAACAGAATCCACTGTACTGCGTGCTATGTTTAAATTTTTTACGATGAAATGGTTTGGACGCGAAGTATTTTCGAGCCATTTGTCGATGATCTTTTTACGGCGTTCCTCTTGACTCATATTTTATAAATATTTTAAACCGCACCGAACTAGAATCAATAACAAACTGAAACTAGAGAATATACAGGCTAATTTGGGTACAAAATGTGATTGCAATTTTTACGCATTGGAAGTATAGCCCGTATTTAAATTTACAGATTTTATTCGTTTCAGTTCTTAATGTCATTACCAGAGAGGGTGACCTATCCCCGTTCATTTCGAAGGAAGAGCTCCATGAGATCTTCGACACAATCAAGGCTAAGAAATCAGTGGGGACCGATAGTATTCCGAACATCGTGCTTCGACATCTTCCTCTAGAAGCGGTGGACATTTACACCACCCTGTTTAATAATACAATGAATAATGCACATTATCCAGCGCATTGGAAAACGGCGGTGGTTCAACCTATCCCCAAAAAGGGAAAGGATATATCCAATCTGGCCAATCTCCGGTCGATATGTCTCCTTCCGAATATAAGTAAGGTGTTTGAAAAAGTAATCAATAGAGCTCTGTCTAGGTGGGTTGATGACAAACATATAGTTCCGGATAATCAATTCGGTTTTAAGGCGGGACATGATATCTCACATGCCGCGTCTAAACTGGTGTCCGATATCCAATGGAATAAAGGCAAAAACCAATGTACTGCTGCCTACCTTGTTGACTTGGAAAAGGCCTTCGACACCGTATGGTTAGAGGGTCTTTTCTGTAAGCTGACTAGGCTGGGGATCAGTAAACCACTCTTGTACATTCTTTATAATATGGTAACCAACAGACAGTTCATCGTGAAAAATGGTGATGTGACTTCGGTTGGAATATTTCAAATTAAAAATGGTCTTCAGCAAGGCGCGGATCCTATTCAACATTTATACAAGCGACTTGATAGGTTCACTTCCCCATACTATTGCGTACGCAGACGACTTGATAGCGTACAGAACAGGTCCAAAAATCGAGGTCATTAATACTCTCTTGCAGCGTGACTTCGATAAGATAAGACGATTTTGCGATGACTGGAAGTTGAAAATCAACCAGAAAAAATTGGCGAAAGTTCTCTATCATTGGACAACACGGACAGCCACTTGCCTGTCGAAATGTAGTCAGATACCTTGGGATCTGGCTAGATCAGTTTCTGTATTTTGACAAAAATGTAGATGCTGCTTTGACCAGAGCCAAAGGCGCTTTTGCCCTTACAAAGAGACTGTTTTATAGCAGCCAACTCGATGAGAGGGTAAAGGTAATCTGCTACATGGCCCTTATCAGGCCCATGCTGGTATTTGGGTGTCTCGTGTGGTTCAATGTAAGAGCAAGTTTAATGGAAAAGATTCGGGTGTTTGAGATGGCTTGCATTCGCTTGTACAGAACACCAGAGTCGGAGTAGAATTTTTTTTATCGTAATGAGGTCCTTTACAACAGGGCGAACCTAATACGAGTGGACAACTTCGTAATTAAGCTGACTCGAAGGCACATTGCAAGAGCAATGACCTCAACGAATAACCTGATATCTGGGGCTTACTACCCCAATTACCTTTACCACGAGAGTGTGCGCTCTGATGGCTTCGTTCAATCGAAAGCATTCCTCTACCTAGATCAGATAGGGTTGATCCAGGATAGATCAGCGGTCCCGTTAATCTTCCATGTCGCTGGGAGAGTTGGGGACAGGCGACTCAACTACAACAGAGACATCGCACATTTCAGTGTGGATCTTCTCAGGTTCAGTAGGGCGGTGGGGAATCGCGATAAGAGGGATGTCGTTCGGCAGCACCAGCATTTCTGGTGGTTGAATGATGGAGAAGATGCTTCGTCGTCGTTTCCGTCAATTACGGACCAGCCTCACTAATGAGGCAGAGCTGACCAATCTATTTGCTCTGTGAATAGCGATGGCCAGCTTACATAGGTTTAGGTTAGCATTTAAGAAATATATACATACATTAGTGTATACCTTTGTGTCTACTAATATATGTATATAATTGTGTATGTATAATATCTATGTGTGTGTATTGTGTATGTAGGATAGGTAGACTAAGGTTTATTTTAAGTTAGATATTAAGTTTTTATAAAAAATTAAGTCCATATGCTAAGTTTTTTTTAATAATTTTTTTCTTAGCTTTAAGTATACAAATATTTCAATGAAATGTAAATAAAGTCGAAAGACATAGATATAAGAATTTAGAGTAGCTTAGAGTGCCTGTGTGGGGCCAGTAAGTTAATATAAGATGGTTAAGTAATTTTAAGCTAGCATTTAAGCATTTTTTATTAGTATGTAAGAGTGTAATGATTAATATAATAAAATGCATTTAAAACTAACTAAACTAAAGGTGGATTACCAGGCTAAGAAAGGTGCAGAAAGTCCATTTATCGGAACCTGCCCAAGCGTTGGCTTTGGTTATAACGACTTAAAACAGGAAATGAAGTAGTGGACAGGATTATGCACAAAATCACTTTCTTTCTATTAGACATCTTTACAGATTGCGAATCATCTCCGCTGACGCATGTAGATTTTGCTGTGAAACTAAGGAGGCTATGAAACTAAGGAAGCTGTGAAGCTAAGGAGGCTGTGAAACTGAGGGGGCTGTGGAACACTTAACAACTTCCTTGACCTCATACAACGTATTAGCGAATGCCCACGCCCACTGTTTTTTTTGTTCTTATAAGCTAAATAACATCCATATATACCATAAAATATAATTTTATAAAGTATTAGATATAAATTTATTTTATTCTAATTATTTTATTTTGTGACTCATATGTGACTCACGGACGTAGAAGAAACAATTTTTCTCACCAAGTTCAAACAGTAATATGTGAACACATCGACTATTGTAATCATTTTGCATGATAAACGAGTTTTTGAAGGACAAAAACGGTAAATTGAGAGATCGCTGTCAAATACATCCTATTGCCAATAATATAAGAAAGTTGTCTTGTTTCCTAGTTGTTTGTTTGAGGTTAACTGATGAAAATTGCTAATAAAAGACTTACAACTGATATTTAGAAGATTCAGATGAAGAAGCATTTAGTGGTGCAAGTGATGAAGAGTATCAGCCGAATGATGACGATGAAGAAAGCGAGGATACCGAGTTAATTGCAAACTTAGCAAGTAGTGCAGACAGGAGTATCGAGATTCCTTCACAAACGCTTTAAAATTTATAGTCAATGCGCCAGATTTCGAATGGAAAAGAGATGTTCTGCTTTTAGGGAGAGAAACATTTATTTGCAATCACGGTGTCCATTGCCTGCAATTACTGAAGACTGACGAGTCCGTTTAGACAAAATCTGTGCTTATTTTGTGCCAAATGAAATTATTCATGAAATGGTCAATTATACTACATAATAATTAATTTTCGTAGTCTTTACATACCGTCCGATATTATAGTCTTTGATGAGTCTATGGTCAAATTTCATGGAACGTTGATTATAAGAACGTATAACCCAGCGAAAACAGACAGTTATGCGATGAAAATATATAAGACTTGTACAATTAATAGTTACACATAGTCCTACCAAATTTATTCCGGAATATCGCATCAGTTTACCATTGGCTGAGCACCTAAAAGATCGGAAAACTGATTTATGCGGCACTTTACGTAAGAATAAAAAAAAACTTGCCAGAAGAAGTTGTAAAAGCGAAGTTAAAAAGAAGAAAACAAATAGTTAGACAAAAGGACAATCTCTATACTGTATTGAAATGGCGTGACAAACGTGACGCACTTATGATTTCAACATGCCATGGAGGTGGTATGTCTATCTTGGCTACAAAAAGAGGTGACCTCGTAAAACCAGACACAATAATCGACTATAATGAAGCCAAAAAAGGTATTGATACCTCGGACGATATTTTCTTGGATCAGCAGTATCAACTACAGAAAATAACCTCCCTCAAAGATCTTCAATCTCTCTAGCACTCCAAGGTCTGCACATTCAATTGCCTCTTCAAGTAATTCTCGGCATAGTCTGCAAGTAATTCCACGAAATATAGGCAATAAACTCGTAAGAAAAAGATGCACAGAGTGCAAAATGTGTATAAAGGCATTCTATCTACTCGTAGATTGTTATAATGAGAAACATGCTTGATTTTTTCATATTCCTTTACGAATAAAAACATTATCTTTTGTATTTGAGTTTTATTTATTGCATGTCTCTTCTACTGGCTAAAGGACAATTTTCAGGGAAAAATTGCGAAATTTTCTTTTATTTCCTTAAAGATTCGGTTTTTTTTCTATACGTCCACGTTTAATTAAAAGAAATGTTTCGTCACGTTCATAACAAAAAATCTGTCCAAAATTGATACAAGAAATGAGTTACATGTGACTCCTGAACTTATTTTAATACGCTCTCGTGAGTCATATATGACTCATTGGGCAGGGAAGTTGTTAATCACCAACAACTGGCACTGGCACGTGGACGAGCATGATTTCTATACATTTCTATATTCTCCATGAAGAGGCGATCTCGCAGAAAGGACTGATCCAATTCCTGAAAATATGAAACAACTAACGAAAGAAAGAGACACAATGGTTCAATCTCTATATACCATATGTTTTGCTTTAATAATAATTAACTATTATTCACTTTGGTAGAAATCGGAACTTTTGTAGCTGACAAGAAATCCTAGTCCGTTAAGCTGACCTGAGGTTTCTTATGAGTACATCGGATGTAAAAGCAATTTCGAGATGATTTTCTTGTCAATAGTTCTCAATATTTTCGGTTTCGCAGAAAGATGGAGAACACTCACTGCTCTGTCTGAGATCTTTGATATCAGAAAACGACTTAAACAAAGTGATGCGCTGTCATGTAACTTGTCCAACATTACCGCAAGTCAACACCAAAAGCACAATTTGCATACGCTGTTGACATTATCATCACTCATGGTGCGTTCATAAGTATGGAAACAAAAGGGGTAAAAATAAGTAAAATTGTGAATGCGGGCAAAACTTAGTATATGCTCTTAACTAGAAGGGACCTACAACATCGACGAATAGGACAGAACGTCACAATAGACAACCATAACTTTGAAGTAGTCAGGAGTTATGTATGCCTCTGCCCCGCTTATAAATCTGATGAAGACATCTCATCAGAAATCAAACGAAGAGTTTCTCTTCTCAATCACTGTTTTTTCTGTCTAGCAACGCCAAGTAATGAGGTTTTAGGAGACTCCATACAAGACCCTAATTATTCCAGTCCTAATTTACGCTGGATGAAGACATATTTGGCCGTTTTGACCGAAAAGTTGTTCGATTGATTTTTGGTCCCTTTTGCGTTTACAGGATTTGGAGAAGATTTAACAGAGAACTGAACGAGCTATACAGTAACATTGAGCTCGTTAGAAAAGTTTCTGTTAGTCGCTCTGCAGACATGTAAAGCGAATGAACAACAATGTTCATTCCCTCCATTCCCTCCCTCCAACGCAGTAGAGGAAGACCTCCACTTAGATGGCGGGCACAATTGCAGTGGGATCTCAACCAACTTGGAGTGCTCAACTTGACAAATCGCCTTAACTCAAGAGGCTTATTGGCTGACACCCAGGTCCATTCCGGATAATAGCGCCATCTAAGCAAGAAAGGTGGTATTATTATATTATACGCATGAGATAATACTTTGTGTACACTTTCAGGCATTGACTATCTCGAATATTCTCTAAGATACGAGACGTACATATGTATATTTGTTTTATTTCTTAATGCAATTCATCCACCTTTATCTGGAATGCGCAGTTCAAACGTTGTAAAATAATTGTTTTGATGAACTCTAAATTAACGACAAAGATATCTCATCTCATCGAAAAAATTAAAGCGCAGCGACAGATTTTCTGGTGTGTTTCCTGTTTGGGTATATAAATAAGTACACTTATCCTGGACAAATTTCTGTCTACTAATTTTTGTACATAGTATTTTCCAGTACCTCTTCTAAAATGCAGAAACATGATTTCCAATTCCTTAAACTTATGTACCGTAGATATAACATACATATATTGATTCCTTAGCAAATGTAACATAATTGAATGGCAATGCGTTGTCGAAGATAGTGTTGTGTTTTGAAAGTTATTTCCTTATGTTCAACAGTATCAGCGTACATTTGTTTTAGAATCCTGGGTAAGCTTTCGCCCGTTTATCGGTTCTCAGAAAACTTTTGTCAGTGCTTTGATTTTTCAGCCTCATCATATCCTCGTCTGAAAATTATGTGAGAAACATTTGTAGTTTTCTTCTTCTTCTACATAAGCGTATAACACAATCTTTCATAAGTGATTAGAGCTCTATTTCATCAGATATTTTCATCACAATTCATACCTAAATACTGGTATTTACTTAGCACCATGAACTTGGCGTTAGAGGTGTAGGCACAATTTTATACCAGTAAGTTGAGAGATAAGTATAAGATAGAAGTATTAGGGAAATCTTATTGTAGAATATTACATTTTTGCATTTTTCCGGAAAAAAAGAGTTGTGAGTTCTATAGATAATTATGTATCTCTTTTTTCATGCAACACTGCTTAGTTTTTTATTTGTCTATTTCAGGGCCATATACTATGTTTTTAAAACCTATTGGCTGTATATGAAATTAGAACATGTTATCATTGTTTTTAAGAATGGTCTCAACCGTTTCTTCACTCTGCCGCCGAGTAATATCATTTTGATTCTTTTTTTGAGTTATACGCAATATAAGCTTAAACACTTGTTGATGGCATCGGTGCTTGCTGTTATATTGTAAAGCTATGGTCGCTGATAGTGATCATTAACTCAAGAAACTGCATATTTATTTCGGATCTACAATTTTTTTTTCATTACAAAAGGGACTGAGCTCAGCCAGTTCTTCACTGTTTAGGAATCGTTATAGACTTAGCCAAGACATACATATTACGAGGGGCGGTCAATATATTCTAGGTATCGATATGAAGGAAAATGCGAATTCAATTTAAATTGTTTTTATTTTTCAATATATTCTCCCCTAACATCAATGCATTTGTTACACCTTGAGATAAGCTTTTTTAAACCCTCAAAAAAATAAATTTCCTCTTTCTCTGCAAAATACCGACTTGAGTTCTTCATCATTCGAAAATCTTTTTCCACGAAGACATTTTTTCAAATCCGGAAACAGGAAATAATCACTAGGGGCAAGGTCTGGACTATAGGGTGGGTGTTGGATTTCTTCGAAACCACAATCTCAGCCTTGGAAACTCGCGCCGCGTGAACAGGAGCGTTCTCATGAAGAAGCAACACACCCGCTGCGAGTTTACCCCGTCTTTTCTTTTTAATTTCCTCCCGCAAATTATGCAAAGTGGAAGCGTAGGATGTGCCGTTGATGGTTTCACCTTTTTTTTTGTACTCAATGAGCAAGATTCCCTTTGAGTCCCAAAAAACTGTGGCCATGAGCTTCCCGGCAGACGGAGTGACTTTGAACTTCTTCGGGGGGTCTGTTCCTTTTTTATGCCACTGCATGGACTCTTGTTTGCTTTCAGGGTCATAGTGGTGGACCCATGTTTTGTCCCCAGTAACAATTCGATCCATAACACCGTCCGCGTTCTCACTACACATCTCCAAAAGCTTTCTACAGCATGCGATTCTCACTTTTTTTCTGAGGCACTGTGAGCATTCGTGGCACCCACCTTGCACTGACCTTTGAAAGGTTAAGATGGTCATGAAGAATGGTGTGAATGGTACCAATTGAAAGCTTGGTGATCTCTGCCATCATTTTCACCTTTATTCGGGCATCCTCAAGAACAAGTTTTTCGACTTCTTTGATGCTTTCTCCCGTACAAGCAGTAGCCGGGGCGCCGGAGCGGGGGTCGTCTTCAATGCTCTCTCTGCCTCTCTTGAATTCACTTGACCACTTTTGCACAGTTGATAATGAAGGTGCGGAACCCTGGTAAACAGCCACCATCTCTTCATGAATAGTTTTTTGACTTTTTCCTTGCTTAGTGAGAAATTTAATTACAGCGCGATGCTCAATTTTCACCATCATCGTCTCAGTTGCCATGATGATTCTCTTTAACTAGAGATAAAACGCGAATTAATAATCACATTTATATGAAATTTTACATGAATGCACTAAAATAATAGTATTACTTGATAAATAAGTCAATTTATATATACAACCACAGCTTCACCCCGATACCGAGAATATGTTGAACGCCCCTCGTATCTACCCGATACTAAAATATTAGTGTATCAGAAAATGTGTATGTTGGATGATGCAAACACACAAATTTACAGCAATTGGACAAACGTGAAGCTTACTCCAGAAAAGACATGCAGGGGCTCAGTGTTATTTAAATCCTGGTAAGCCCACATTCGACCAGCATTTTAAGGCACGTCTTAAAGAAAATCCAAGAAAAAATAGAGATGAGTTATACAAAGCAATGACTAGTAGATCGACATCTGCCAAACTGGCCTGTATGAAAAGGATGATAATACAGAATGCCAGCTGCTCTATAATAACACCAACGGGGTATTTTGTGTCAAGAAACGATTTCGACAAGGCCAATTACTGTCATGCGGTTTCTTCAATAGCTTACTTGAGAGGCTAACAGCAGATGTATAAATCTTTCAGGAGCCTGTACAACCGATGCATACGCTGTTGACTTTGACATCGTGTAAAGAAATTGCGCTGCAAATTGAGAAAGAAGCCGGAACTATAATTTTTAATTAGTTAAGCACTCTATTCAGGTATGTAATGGGTGGCCCAAATACAAAATCTTTTTGAATCAAATGTTGTTTAGCCACTGATAGCTCTTTCCCTGTCAGTCACTATCATATTTACGCAGAATGAAATGACTCGCTATATCCTGGAACGTTGGAAAATATTGCAAACTTATCTCAAAAGTTAGTACTGTGTTGCCAAAACAGTGCGTTTATCGAAAATAATTTTTGGCAGAAATGAAGCATACAACCACGCCTGCTGTATGCTAATTTGTGCAAAAAGTTCGTGAGACTGGCTTATTTGCGGACAACACTCACGGTCCCCTTCGTCGTATGGTACGTACCGACGAGAATGTGGCTCCTGTGAGCGAGAGTGACTCAATCCAGGAACATCGACTTGACATCTATCTTGAGGCAAAAGCCTCAATTTTGTACAAATATCTCGGATTATTCCCTTACAAAGTCCAATTGACTCACCAATTGAAGGAAAACGACCATCCGCTTCGTTATCACTTCTCTGTTTGGGACCTAAAGCAGTTCGAATTGGACGTCGAGTTTGGCCGAAAAATCATTTTTTTCTGACGAAGCAGATTGATGCCGCATCTGGGGATCAGAAAACCTGCACGTGACACGAAGAGAGTGATAGTTTGGTGCGGATTTTGGAGTGGTGGCCCATTTTCTGCTGCTGGAAATGATATTTCGGTTAACGGTGAGCGCTACAGAGCCATGTGTACCAGATTCTTGTGGGGTGAAATTGAAGATATTGGCTTGGATGATCTTTGGTATCATTGGGAATCGTGTTATCAGCCGCACTGGCGATGTCATTTGGCCACCTCGGAGCTCCGATTCGACTCAATTTAACTTTTTTGCGGGGTTCCCTTAAAGACCGGTGTTATGCGGGCAATCCAGAAAAAATTGAAGCCCTTAATGCGAATATTGTCCGGACCATTCGTGAGAGAGAGCCAGAAACAGACAAAACTGTTGTTCTACATGAAAGATATTCTATTGCATAACTAATGGGAATGCACGCTCTTCTACTATAAAGCCATAACATACCGAAAGTAATTGATTTTTGTTCATTTTGTTTTATTTTTTAAAAGAAACTTGTATTTGGAACACCATGTGTGTATCAATAAATTTAACAGTAACAATACCACCTTAAAATCAAGTGACGAGTCACTTTTCCTAATCACAAAGTAAAAGGCATTTTTTTCACGAGCATGCAAGAAACTCTCTACCTCACTCATCAGCCCCAAACTGTTGTTTGGCGCGAAATCATGAACTTTATGAATGGTGTTTTGAAACTACCCTTCGTTGATTGGAGAAAATATGCGATACTGTGTTTTTCAGAAGTCTCTGAATTTGTCGTTTTTCAAACCCATTCGTAACTGAAAAGGAAATGCCCTAAGCGCTGGTTAGAAAATAATTTACAAAACATTAAATTTCAGATGAAATGATTAGTAAACATTAAAATAACAGTTTTTGAACGTAAGTGCGTACTGTCAGGTTTCTTTCACCGAGGACTTGATATCTTTTAAGAACAGACTCGCGGCATGACTTAAAATGATGCAGATAAACTCAACTTTCCATTGGCTTTATAATTATTGTGATTTCTGTTATCTATCAGCGGAGAAGACTGCCTTCTGCATCCTTGAATTAGCATTAAGTTGTTTTTTGTCATGATTGTTTTCTTTGTCAATTCTCGTTTTGTTTATGTTGTTCTTAAAATAATTCTGACAACATATGTTACATGTTTAATTCGTTGTATAATTATAGGGCTGATTCAAGAAATCAGATTCATATACTAAGTATATGTACATACCATATATGTATATAGGTATATTGGGCTATGGAAAGCAAATATAAATTGAATTCAGCGAAAGCTTTCATGTACGAACAGCTTATCGGAAGCCTTGAAATCGTTTTTTGAGAGTCAGTATTCCCTATGAACTCAACATGGGTTTTAAAAGGAAATCGATGGAATCAATCACGATTTCATATGTATAATTCTTTCTAGAATGTTGTTTGGAGCGTGAAAAAGACGCGAAAGAAAGACACACACATATCAATTGAATGGCCACAGTTTTTATTTTTTTGGATTGAAAAATGTTTGGTATTAAAAGTTTGAATACAATTTGGGGCATATGACTTCATTTAACAAAGGTCATCCTGTCAGTCCAGATTTTGACCAATTTTTCACGAAAATCGGGATGTTCATCCCGAATAAATGGAACGATATTGGCTTCTAGATCGTTAATAGTTGATGGTTTATCCCTATAAAAACCAATGCCTTCAGGTGGCAGTAATGTAGTCAAGAGGTGTCAAATCACATAATTAGCAGGCCAATTAACAGGTATATTTCGTGAAATACCAGTATTCTTCGCGTCAAACTGTAATTTCTATTTATTTTCCATGGTTTGAGTTGCTGTATGGTACATAGCGTCATCCTTTCGTAACTACATCTCATTCGGATCAAACTTATTTTCCATATATTATTTTAAAATAAATTTTCGTTAAACATTTTCAGTTTGCAAATACAAGGTCGTGGTCGTACGAGATGAGTTTTGTATATCGATGGGTGTATGAATATTTAACCTGCTCTCGGAACCTTGGTAGAAATTTAGCAAGCGCTGTGTCAATTTTCCCAACAATTTTTGGAAATTAATTTTCACAACACGCAAGCGTTGTTGAGGCGTGAGTCGTTCGATGATAATTTTTCAATATATTAAACAAAATGGGATCTACCACATATCTGCCAAATTTGAAAGCCGGTTTGACAGTTCTATCACTGAAAAATAAAAAAATAAGAACCTTTATTCCTCTTTTTTTTTATATCGCGTCGGATTCATTTCTATCTAAAATTACTCCATGAAAATAATGAAAATGATAACAAATGTGCAGACTTGCAAACGTGGGCCTGAATATATCATACATATTATGTATATGTATATACAGTTTTTTTTAAGTTGTTATGAATATTTTCAGCACAGATCTAAAAAAAACCAGGTGGCCTTTATAAATATTCAGAGTGTAATCTACTACATACGAGTATAATATCTACATTAAATTGTTATGCGCTCTCTAGGCTAAGAGATAAAAACATACACGAAAATATACGTCCCTTTCTCAGTTGTCTTCACAGCAAATCCGATCCTGTTCGCTTTGAGGCAAAAACAAAAACAAGCATTATTGCCTCCATCACAGGTAAGCATCCCTACTGATACAACTCGTCTCAAGAATCTTTACAACAGATACCACGAAATTATCAACACACTTCCCCAAAAGGTTACGGATGACATCTCTGCTTTCCGGAACTATTTATATTCTAAAAGCATCTCTCACCCTGGCCGAGCTGACCATGATAAATTTTGTCGCTTCTACATTGCCTTCTTTGTCTGTATCTCAACCGCCTTCCCCTATTCCTCCACGCAACAATCGTTGGCTTACAATTCTCTACCAAAACGTAAGAGGCTTGCGCTCTAAAACTCGCGCAGTTTTGTCTAAATCTCATGGCTTCTCCTTCGTCGTCTATATACTCTTACAGAAGCCAATCTCATCCGAAACATAAAGAGCCGGGACCTATTCCCATCTTCTTATAAAGTTTTCCGAGATGACGATCATTTTCTCCCTAAGGTTGATGATCCTGCCCTCCCTGAGGTTGATTCTTGATACGGAAGCGTCCTATTGGCCATTCATAATAGGATGACAATTCTCTCATCGCTATCTCTTCTTTGCCTAAACTTAACTTTATTTCAATTAAAATAACACCCCTCAAAGGTCCCTATGCGTTAGGTTTTGCCTGTCTCCCGGCTCACACTATTGTACATCATTACTATTAAAGCGGTTGATCAATTAATTGACCTAAGTGATTTCATCGACGATATCCTTTTCTCTGGTGCCTCAGCCGAAGTGGATTCCATCGGAAGAACAACTCTTTTTTACCGGGTCAAACGCCAGTTCAACCAAGGAATGTCTATTCATTGATCGAATAACAGACCCAAGTTTATGCCAAGTGGCGTCTTTAACTCCATCGATAAGCATCTACACCTTATTTTGTCCCTTAACTCCATCAACTATCAATAACTCTACTCATCAGCAGCTTCTTTTCTCATTCCACTCTTGTCCACTTCTTCCCCTACTCACTCTTCTTACATCTTCCATAAAGCAAATATTCGCAAAATTAATATCTATATCAGCAAATCTTCTTTTAATTTTACCAACCTAACTTTAACTGACGCCCTGTTTACCTCTCTCTCTCAATCTTTTGATCCTACCCTTATCGAAAAAAAGTTATAAAATCTCAATGACGAATTTCTACCCAGACGTGCTCCCAGCAATATTTCTCAAAAAGTGTACCTCCAATCTTTCGCATCCACATTCCTCCCTACTTCATCTGACCTTCACACAAGGGGAATTCCACCAAGTTTGGAAGATCTCTTTCATAGCCCCGGTCAACAAAAAGGGATCAAAGAATGAAGTAACTAACTTCTCTCCAATTGCTAAGCTTTCTCACATACCTAAATTATTCGAAAATATTTTATATGAAGTTCTAAGCTTTCAGTGCAAGTCGCCCAGTCAGCATGGATTTCTGAAAGGTAGATCAACTGTTATAAACTTAGTTAAATTCGTATCCTTTGAGCTTTCAGCCCTAGAAAATGGCAACGAAATCGGTCCTTAATGGACCAAAGGCAGCGCTCACATCCCCGAACGGGTTACTGGCTTCGGTCTAACCGACCAATCATTTTAGGAGTACTATGTATAACGGAACTGGCGCTCGAAGGTAGGGGTTAGTCGGATCTGCAACTGAAAAACTGCGACATCTACTATAGCGATTGTTATCAACAGCAAAAGGAGCGCTTTTTTGGATGCGGACTCGTTGTTAGAGGCAGACTTAGGCAAGAAGTCTTGAGTTTTCGGCGAGCGAATGACCGCCTCATAACAATCCATATTAAGGCTAAATTTGTCAATATTAGCCTTATATGCACACACGCCCCCACAGAGAAGAAAGATGACGATACCACAGTTGGCTTCTACGAGCTTTTGGACAAGACCAACCAGCAGTGCAGTAGGTATGACATTAAACGTGTCCTCGACGATTTTAATGCACAGCTAGGAAGAAATGGCATCTTTGGTAGTACTGTCGGAAGGTATTGCCTGCACGAAACCACCTCCGATAACAGAAACATTGTCGTAGTTACCACGTAGTTCCCACATCTCGATATTCACAAGGGGACCTGAAGAACTCCTGATCAATCAACCGTAAATAAGATTGAAAACATTGCGATCGACACAAGACACTCCTCCAGTATTATGGATGTCCGAACGTTTCGAGTTACGAACATCGAACATCGGACCGTTACCTTGTTGTAGCCAAGGTATGATTACGGATATCTCATCATCGCTAAGGCAAGCTATACTGTGAGGAAGTTCGATGTCGGCTACAATCGCAAGAGACCGCCAAATCCTTTTCCAATTGAGTCTCCCTTAATCTCTTAAGAGATCCTATGCCGCTAGCATCAAGTACTGAAGACGTGTGGCTACATTGCCAAAAAGCGACCAGAGATGCCACCCCTGATGTGATGAATTTCACTCGGTCACCATAACGAAACCCCAGGTATGACAACGAGTGCCGGCAAGCACATCCAGCTAAGCGAGGAAATTCATAGATGCTACTCCAGGAATGAGATTCAGAAGTTTTACCAAAGGTAAAAAAGATATGCCACGGATACAAACCCCGACCCGAAGCCTGTAGCTGAACCAGTCGATGCTGACGATTTGGAATTTCTATAGACTACATATACATATAACGGCGACGACGAAGCAAACACCGCTGCCAGGCAGAATGAACCTTGCAACCTGGACGATGTATTGTAGATCAACAATTCCGTCCAGCCGACTTGGATGAAATGAAGATAATCATATCTAAGCTTAAGTTCAACAAAGATGCTGGAGCGGGCGACCTGACTCCTCAAAGCTGTAGGCGATGGCTTGATAAGGAGCATACATACACCAACTCACCTGTAAAATATGGTCGGACGAAAGTATGCCAGATGAATGGAACCTCAGCATTGCTTATCCGATCCATAAGAAAGGAGACGCTCAGAATATCGCCTACAAGATCCTATCTGTCATATTGTTTGAACGCTTGAAGCCGGTCGTCAACAACCTGATTGGTCCATATCAATGTGGCTTCAGGCCAGGAAAGTCCACCATTGACCAAATATTAACAATTGGAAAAAATCCATAAGTTCCACCAAATCGATACACACCACTTGTTCATCGATTTTAAGGCCGCGTATAGCAGCATCTATAGAGACGAGCTATACAGAGCAATGTCTAGTTTGGGCGACCCTGCCAAACTCGTCCGCTTGTGCAGGATGACGATGGAGAAATCACGCTGCATCATCAAGGTCGGTAAAGAACTCATCGAGACTTTTGATGTCAAAAAAGGATTTAGACCAGGCAATGCGCTATCATGCGATTTCTTTATCACTCTTGAAAGAATAGTGAAAAACTCACGCGCCAGCACAAGAGGCACAATCTTTCAAAAGTCCTTCCAATTACTTGCATACGCCGATGATATTAATATAACTGGAAGAAAGCAGCGTGATGTCAGTGGCGGTGAGACGGAAGCACGAAAATGGGTTCAACAGTCAACGAGAGCAAGAGCAAGTATATGCTGTCAACCAGAAAAGACACCCAACACCGACATCTCGGACAAAATGTTGCCCTCGACAGATATAATTTTGGTCGTTTTCGAAAACGTCATCTGCATCAAAATGCTTTTGCAAAATATGGTATTCTCAAACGCAAGCTGCGTAAGTCACTTGTTCGGAAATGGCATTATAAATCACACCGCGTTTGCGGCATGTTCGATAATCCAGTGTTTGCAGGACAGATGTTTATAAACGTAATATGCTCTGCAAGAACGCCAGAAATTCGCGCTACGCCATAGTATGTATTCAAAGATGGTGGCTGAATCGAATTACTCAGACGGATTTCGTGAGCAGTAAGCACAATAAATATCGGTTATACTATTTATTTGTTTTAACTAAATATTATTTTTACCAGTTTTAGCAACAACTTATTTTTCTTTATTAGTCTGTTTCAACCATATAAATAATTATAATTGTTATTGTGCTGTCGCTAACATTTTCCGACATAATTTTCTCAACAACTTTTGTTAAGGGCTCCATTTTGTTTTGTTTAAAAACGTCAAATGCGATTGCAAGAAGAAAATCATGCAGAAAACAAAGGTCAACGATATCAAATCATTTGCAATTTGACGTTTGCAACCCTTAAGTGCTGCAATGACGGACGATCAAATTGACGATCACGCGACGTTTTCGAAAACAGCCTTTGAGGTAGTTAAAGACCTTATATAACTAGGCCCCATCAAATCAGACAACGACACCGGCGCTGAGATCAAACGAAGAATAACTCTTGCCAATTGCTGCTTCTTTGGGCTAAGAAGGCAATTGACTAGCAAAGTCCTTTATCAAAAATGGATGAAGTACTCTTGGGCTGCTTTGAGAGGAAAATTCTTTAGGTGATTTTTGGTCTCGTCTGCGTAAAATGTGAGTGCAGGAGGAGATACAACGACGAACTATACTTAACCAGAAGAGTGAAGATCCAACGACTTAGATGGCTTGGTCATATAGAGCGGATCATCAATGATCCAGACCGAAAAGTCTTCGAATCCGTCCCCGAGAGACCGCGACCCAGGTGCCGCACGCAGGTGGAAGGAGACCTCAGCCAACTTAGCGTACGATCTAGCTAAGGATCGAGCTGGCTGGGGACGCTTGTTGGTTGAGGTACAAGTGCACCCCGGACTGTAGCGCCGCCTTAAGTTAGTAAGTAAGAACGATGGTCCAAAGAATTTTCGAATCCGTATGTGACCAGGTCATTTTACATTATCTTTGTCCGGCCCTCTCTCGAATATGCCAGCCGAGTGCGGTCTCCCTTTTATCGAATTCATATATCCCGAGTCGAGAATATTCAACGGCGTTAACTTCGATTTGCTCTTCGAGTACTTCCCTGGCACTACTCTTTTATTTTACCTCTTTCGAGTTCAAACTTCTTAGTTTGAATAGCCTCAAAAGACGCAGAGAGGTAGCTGACATTCTCTGCATTCATAGAGTGCTCTCTGGTTTTGTGGACTGCGCCTCTCTTTACAAATCTACAATATACAGGGTGTCCCCAAATTG
Source organism: Volucella zonaria (assembly GCA_963966105.1). Taxonomy (NCBI): domain Eukaryota; kingdom Metazoa; phylum Arthropoda; class Insecta; order Diptera; family Syrphidae; genus Volucella; species Volucella zonaria. The sequence goes on along the minus strand of OZ014530.1, from coordinate 85,336,741 downwards.
ACGATAATTTGGGAAATGATTCCTGGGCATACCATATTCTAAGAAAGAAATCGTTCTACAGTACGGATCTATCTACAATGTTGACATCATTTATCGAGGATTTTGGTGTACCCTGACCCATGTTAACGGAAATTGCTCTGTTAGTACTAATGGTAACAACTTCGTGTAGGACTTCTTAAAAAGCTAACATTCCTAGAGTATCTGCAGGAATGCCACAAAAACGTCCACGATTAGTTTTGAAAATATTGGCTAGTAACAAAATATTAACACTTTGGATGCCCCATAGTGATCGCAACCTGATTGTGTTTTGTGATTGTTGTAATTGCATGCGTGTATTTAGTACATATGAACTTACTGGTGGTCACGCACGTTTTAAGGTTATTTATAATATATATTGTACATAGAAGTGTAGCTCAAAATAGTATCGATAGAAATTTGTCAACCGCTTCAAGCATATTTTACAGCAATAGAGACCAAAATGTCGACTAAGTTAGTAAACGGCCAAGATTTAAAGTTTGTATAGCACCTGGTTTTAGTGAATCTGACATTTATGCAAGTGGGGAATCAGTGTCGTTAGTGTTGGTATATGAGGGTAGAAAAAGCATACAACCTCTGTGACATCAATAGATATACTCGTATAAATATAAGCTCAATTTATACCAAAAAAATCTGCTAATGAGAATAAGAGAGATATACCAACAGCATGCACTTCACATAACACGTAATTTGATGTAGTACATACATATATGTTGACATATATCGGAAAAGTCAATTACAAATTATATACCTGTATAACTAATTGATTGTGAAACACATTTCGCTGGAACTCTTCCGAAAAACCGATTTAAAATTCCGAACAGTGTGACAATGGCTAGACTTTAATAAAAAAAAAAAAAAGTAAAAATTCTTCATTTGGTGTATCGGTTATACAACGTGCGTTCCAAAGTAAACAAGGCTTTTTTTGCAAAACCGATTTATTTTATTCAAAATAGTCCCACTCCGACTCAATACAGTATGTCAAATGAGACTTTAGATCGTGAAAACGCTGTAGTTTCATCGGTAAATAATTTCCGAAAAGGTAGAAGTCGCACACCGCCAAATAGAACGATTGCCGCGAGTGGTTGACAGTTAAAATACGATTTTAAGCCAACAAAATCGGTTACAAGTGTCGATCCATGAGATGGCGCATTATCGTGCAACAAACGTCCACTTCCTTCCGAATACAGCATATGCTTCAAAACATCAATACAGATTTGTCCATTAACTCTTTGGTCCGCAGGAACGAACTCTTTGTGGACAATGTCCTTGAAAGAGTAAAAGCAAATCAACATCGTGTTCACTTTGATTTAAACGGCAATTTTTGGGTTTTGGCTCGTCTGGTGCCTTTCACTAGGCACTTTGGGACTTGGTTTCTGTACCATATTGAAAACACCAGATTTATTCACCAGTCACAATGTTGTAACGGAAGTTTTTGTTCTTTTTGGCCTCCTTGTGGATGTCTTTCGAATGTTGACACAAACATACCGTCACTTCAGAGCGGCATTACTCTCCTAGTTGCCCAAATGTCCAAATATTTGACAGTACATCAGTGAAGGATCTATCGTTCCGAAGCACATAATTGCCAATAGATGGCATCACTAGAATAACCTATTTTTAAAAATTCCTGTTTACGAGTACTTTAGAGCAGCCTTTGTATGTTACTAGTTGAAACAGAATCGCAATAATGGTGAAATGAAGAAATTGAAGAATACCATGGAATGTAATACACGTAACTAAACAAGATATTGGTATTTCAGATTGTACGCCATGTTATTTTACGTCACTGCGCCGTACGAGTACGTACAATATCTGCGAAAAAAGCTAAAATTCAAAACAAAAATTACTTATATGTAGATACGGGCGGATCAATAAGTCCGTGACTTTTGGATTAAGATTTTTTTTTTTTTGATAAAAAAATAAATTTATTTTTCAACGTAGTCTCCCTTGAGCTCTATACACTTTGTCCAACGCTTCTCCAATTTTTTTATCACTTCCAAAAAAAATGATTTGTCGAGGTCCTCAAAATAGGCCTTTGTTTGCGAGATGACTTCATCATTGGATTCAAATCTTTTTCCACCAAGCCATTTCTTCAGGTTTGGGAACAAGAAGTAGTCGCTCGGAGCCAAATCTGGAGAATAGGGTGGATGAGGGAGCAATTCATAGCCCAATTCATGGATTTTTGCCATGGCAACTGCAAATGTGTGCACCCTTGCATTGTCTTGGTGGAAAAGAACTTTTTTCTTGGCCAAATGAGGTCGTTTTTTTTTCAAATCGTCATTGAATCGGTCCAATAAGTTGGCATAATATTCCCCATTGATTGTTCTTCCCTTTTGAAGGTAGTCAATGTGGATTATCCCGCGTGCATCCCAAAAAACAGTCGACATAACTTTATTGGCTGACAAACCCACCTTGGCCTTCTTTGGCGCCGATTCACCCTTAGAAACCCACTGTTTTGACTGTTGTTTGTTCTCTGGTGTGTTGTGATGGATCCATGTTTCGTCCACGGTTACAAAACGGCGCAAAAACTCCTCCATATTGCGATTAAACAAGGCCAAACCTTCCTGTGAAGTTGTTACACGATTACGTTTGTGGTCGACTGTGAGCAAACGCGGCACCCATCTTGCGGAAAGCTTTCTCATGCCCAAGTGATCATTCAAAATTGAAACCACTGAGCCATGCGAGATCCCTACGGCTTCCACAATCTCTCGCACTTTCAATCTTCGGTCGGCCAACACCATATCGTGAATTTTTTCGATTGTTTCGGGTGTAGAGACCTCAACTGGGCGTCCAGGACGTTCGGCATCTTCAGTGCTTGTACGGCCACAACGAAATTCAGTAAACCACTTTTTTACCATTGAAATCGATGGTGCAGAGTCCCCATAGTATTTATCAAGCTTAGCCTTGGTCTCGGTAATGGTTTTTTTTCGCAAGAAATAATGCTTAATAAGCACACGAAATTCACTTTTTTCCATTTTCTCCTCAAATTAGTGAGTAGTCTGATAAAAATAGCTGTCAAACACAAACTAACTGACGCAGCAAGTTTAAATTTTGACAGGAGTCAACTGACAGATGCCTGTTGACAGGAGTAGTGTTGCTGTTTCAGTAAAGAGGTCAGAAATTCAAAAAGCCACGGACTTATTGACCCGCCCTCGTATTCTTTTTTAAGTAAATCTTTTTTTTTTATGTTACAAAAGCTGGAAAAGGCCATCGAGTTAAATTAATGTGAACTACTAACTATAATAATAAAAATAGCTAAAAATTCGAAAACTTTTTTACCTATATACGGGTAAATAAAACGAACAAGAATCGGCTTCTACTCAGGTGCCAATAATGAAAAAAGAAGAACTTTCATTACCAGACCAGAAGATATCTTAGATTCAAACCAAGTATGAGAGCGCTCTCAAGGGTTTTTGTACCCTTAAAATATTCGTACACAGCGCGGGCGAAGGAAATTTAGGGAGGAAGAAAAAACAGGTACCGATGTACATTGTTTTTAAATGTTTGTAAGTTATAATGACCAGGAAACAGAGATCGGCAGGGCATTCCATAAGCGAGTTGTACAGCTTAGGAAAGAATCACGATATTTTAGAGTACGTCCGAAAATGGTCTTGAGAGTATACTGATGAGCATTCATAGCGAGACGCGGGTTTCGGTTGAAAGTTTGAATGGGCGGAATGATACTGGCGATTTCAATGGACCACTGGTGGTGGAAATAGCGATAAAACAAAGTGAGACAGGAGACATTACGTCGGTGTTCGAGGGTGTCAATTGATTGACTAATATTACCAATGAGTTTTATCGCACGGTTTTGGATCATATCTAGCAGTTGCAGAGATGTTTTGGGCGCACCCGACCAGATGTGGACATTGTACTCCAATTTCGGGCGGATAAACGCCTTATATAACGGCTGGGTGTTTAAATTTCGTTTTAATGACAGCAGACAACATCGAGTTTTGGAAGCATTAAATTCCACTCGATTGATAGTTCCCCAATTGGTTATGCTGGTAATATCAGAATTGAATGAGCTTAACATACGCTGCCGGTCCCGTTCTACAGCCGAAGAGCAGGGGCGTGAATCCGGGAAAGAATATGAAGAGCAGAGAGTACTGTCATCAGCAAAGGAATATATTGGATTAGAAGTAGCAGACAAGAGACCATTAATGAAAATTAAAAAGACTGTCGGAGACAGAACGGAGCCATGGGGCACACCAGCATTTATTTTGTGAATATCACACTTGAAACCGTTCAAGACAACTTGAAGTGAACGTTTCGAAAGGTAATTTCTAATCCACTGAAGAAGAGAGTCGTCGATCCCAAGAGCACGCATTTTCGACAAAAGAGCCTGATACCAAACTCTGTCAAATGCCTTAGAAATATCAAGTTCAACTATCTTGCTTTTGCCAGATTGATGTACGCTTTGGTTCCACTTTTCGGTGAGACATGCCATCAGATCACCAGTGGAACTGTTGCTACCAAAATCATATTGCCGGTCATTGAGAAGTTTTCGTGTTTCTAGATATTTCATGAGTTGACGGTTTATCAGCGTTTCCATGACCTTGGAGAGAAGGGACGTAAGCGTAATGGGTCTGTAGGAGGAGAGAGAAGATTCGCCTTTTTTAGGGGCGGGCTGGACGAATGCTGCTTTTCATCTGCTCGGAAAGAGTCATAAAGAGTAGTATTGATGAAAAAGCTAACGCAGTGGTTTTGACAGCGTGGAAGAACAAATCTTCAGAAGAAGGGGAGATATACCATCTGGACCAGCGGATTTATGTATGTTGAGATCTTTAAGTACTTTTGCTACTACACGAGTGCGAAAGTGGATTCGTCCCATTGAAAATTCGACGCACTCAAGTGTAGACTAGGACAAAGCACAATCTGGGAGTATTGAGCTAGCAGCAAAGTGTGCAGCAAGCAAATTGGCCTTGTCCAAAGAGCTGACAGCTGGAATGTCATTGTAAATGAGCGTTGTGATGGAGGATGAGGCAGAATTTCTAATGTTTTTGACGAACGACCAAAGATTTTTACTGCCTTTGGGACATTGCAGTATTTGTTGCCTTAGTTTTTGTTCGTATTGGAATTTCACACGCTTGAGAAAGATTGTAGTCATTTCTGGCTCGTTTGAACTTTTTTCAGTTTTCCTCCGTCGGGTTGGTCTTGTACAACCGAAAAACCAATTTTCTAACCCTGACAGCCTCTTTACAGCTCGAGTCATACCATGTCTTTTCTTTTTCTCATTCCAAAGAGAATGGTGTCTGTGATCATATCAGCATCGGCATCCACGCCGTTATCGAGGCAACATAACGACCAGTTACAATTCCTTAAGAAGCTATTAAGACCGCTCCAGTTGGCTTTCTCGTATTGCCATACGGTGCTTTTAGGAATCTTTTCTCTAACTTTGCGGTCGGTGTACGAGAAATTAGCAGATATGACACAATGGTCCGACGAGCCTAGAGTGGAGAGTACATCAACGGTGTACTTATCAGGGTATGAAGTTAGAAACAATCCCACGGTGTTGGCGGTATGACTGTCAACGCCTAGTATTCGTGTGGGTTCATTTACAAACTGGGTTAGGTTATTTTCCGCAGTGAAGATCTCAACACACCGTCCTTCGGGTGTTCTCTATCCAGAATGTCGAAGCCAACCAGAATTGTGTATATTGAAATCGCCCGTAATCACGGTTTCAGTATGAGGACAATGACTTCCTCGGCAGCCTAACATGATTATATTGCTTATAACTGAAATAAGTGATATATGTACGAGTAGTATGTTATTTAAATCGAACGATAAATATGTATACACCTCAGCAAATGTGACGCTGTGAATTGTTGTTCTCCTTCGTAAAAAAATTAATTATACGAGTCTTATTCGAAAATATGCATTCCTGGACAACTCATATAGTAAGGCATAAAATATAGGAAAATATTGGGTTCGGAAATTATTTCGGTTTTCAAACGCAAAGCTGGTGTTGCTTTGTGACAAAATTAGAAAGAATTTTGGTATTATGATTATAGAGAAACTGAATAAAGAATTAAAAACTACCTAGTAATGGTACTCGTACTTCACACTAAATAAATTGTAAACGAGTCGTTAGGAAGAGTTATACCAAAACAATTACACACTCTATTAGCATCACAGAGGAGTATGAATTTGGATTTACATGTGCAATAACCTGAATATATGTATATGTATACATATCTAAAGGGTGTATCAGTTTTGGTAAAGGCCGCTTTTAGGGGTGGGTACTTGACTTAAATAGGGGTTGCCCGCACGGCAGTATCCAGTCTCCATGCACCATGTCCAATTTAATTGAAACTCTATTTCAGTTCAGCCGTACGCAGGCTATATAGCATACTGTTTGTAGGAAACGTGTTGTTTCCTTCATTAGAAGGAAGAAGTTAACTGGTGTGGCGTATCCGGTGATAACCTAGGGTTTACACACGCGAATTAAATTAGTAGGGTTGTATCATGGTGCAAGTTTTTTTTACTATCAGGCCAAATAGCAGCCTACTTGCAGGCACAATTCGCCTGATATTAAAGCAACTAATTGGCTACCAATTCGCTCTCTCGTGCAACTGGTACAGTATCACATGTAAGCCGTACTAGTTTAACTCACGTGGGTAAGCCCTAGGTAGGAGACGTCAGCATCAGTTTCAACGAAGCTAAATATCTATACTATATAGCAAGTTTCCTTGCACTAAATATGTCATATCAAAAGCTTCCAAGGTACATGAGGTTTGTCATCTAGGAGGGCCATCTGAATCTACACAGCTGTAATAAGACCAATTTTATCCTATGCGTCAATTGTTTGATTGAGAAAGCTTTCATGTAAATGCAACCTTACTGCTTAAAGCCGGCTCCAAAAAGAGGTTTGTTTGTAAGGGCGCTTTCTCTAGCACGTCTGCCTCTGCTTTGGATTTTTGTTTGTTTTTTTTTTGTTTTAAAGAACTTAACACTCCAGTGGGTATGACTACACTTATGATGCCAAAGCATGAGTTAAGTGTTTTGGAAAATAGGGCAGAAAGAAAGATGCTTGGGTTCAGTGGCTATTTCGCTTCATTGGTGATATCCAACATTCAATGGGGAGACTAAAAATTAGTGTAAATTGACTTGATGTTGTATTTAGGCAACCATTCATCTCACGAGATTTTAGTTGCCTGAAAAAAGTCTTTCGCTCACGGCTGGTATTGAACCCCGAACCATCCGATTTTGAAGCCAATACACTACCATTTTAGCCACGGCCACCCACTGCACTGATACCCCTATGATGTATTATGGATACACTCTAAAAGTCAAGAATCTAAATCAAGAAAGGAATATAGTTGGTTCCTTGTAAATGTGTCCAAAACCCATCTAGGATATGGCGCTGACCTCTTGTAGACAACGAACACCTTAGACTTCACTCCTCGTTATGTCATTTAGGCAGAAATATACACAATCTTAGTAATCCATAATGGTAATGAGCTATGAATGGAGATGATGAATCTGCGTGCCACCTCCAGCTGCGCTTGCGCATTCGAAAAACCGAATTCACTGAGTAGTCCTGACTGCATCACAATGAAATGGGATCCCGCTCAAAATTGGAAGGTCTATTGGCAGCTTACTGGAATTTTAACTAGACACTACATCATAAATGTGTTAGGTATAAGTGACCCACATCTTGCGACGCTTGCTTTACGACACCGGGGACCACGTTGTCGCTGACTCTCTGGCTTACAAAAGCATCAAGCCGCAGGTATTAAGAATGTGGTAGGTGCTTGTACTGTTCCTACAGAAATAAAAATATAAAAACAGTTGATCGAGCAGTATAATCAAGTTTGATGACTTTAAATGCATCTTCGTTTTTCATTGCTTCTGCGGAACCCACACCCCGAATTGTAGACATTATTTAGAAAGAATAAGCATTATGCAGTGGAAATAATTTAAGTTTTAGTCATAACTAATTTTCCATGACGATATCGCACATTGAGTTAATAAGGGTTGGCGAAAACTCCGCAGTCTTATGTGACAGCAAAATTTTAACTCAACGGAAAAGTTTGCTATACGTCCGCCTTCAAGAATTGCTGTCTGGAAAGCAATTGAAGTTCAAGTTCTAGTATAGCTTCGAAAATAAAATGAATGGTAAAAATTATTGAACCCGAACACCGGCAATTCCCGGCAACTGTGAAATGGTATCGATGTACAAAAACTTAGCTAAGTAGTGTAAGTGCAGAAATAAGTAACATTAAATATACTATACTTGTAAACGTGACATTTTTAAACAATTAAAATATGTTAGAAAATAAATTGCATTAAACTGAAACTAAATTTTCTAGGTACACAATAAAGGGCAATAAAGGTCTACATACTCGTAACATATATCCGATCTTAAATAAATCGATTTCTAAATGTGAACACTTCGTCCTTATTTACTAATCCAACAAATTATGGGCTTATGAATTTTCCAAATTAATTTTTATTTTCATATACGTGCTTATATTATCTATAACACTGCATATAGTGCCAGAATAGTCTACAGGGAACACTACACAATTTCTCAATAAATCACTCATGTGTACACACAACAAGGGCATACGTACATATATATGTATGTATTTTACGTGTATACACAACATACTTGTATAACATATCCTGTCTATAACCTATTCCTAATATAACTAATGTATGAAAATTATTTATATATACAAAGTTATTTCATATTTTGTATTACTTGTAAATCATGTAAGATAGCCATCAGTTTATATATACATATGTACCTACATATGTATGTATGTTTATTGTCCTGGTGTGCATTGTATAAATGAAAACTTTTCATATGGTACATTATCATTTATTGATTTGCAGAATACTGACTTGTCGCCATCCCCATTTAGACGATGTTCACCTTTATTAGAAACATTTTTTTATTTAAAGGCTATATGGAGGTATTAAATACATGGAACATACAGTTTTCACTCCGTCGTTATAAACATTGAATTCTTACACGTGATGTTTTTTTTTTTTTTTTTTGTTCAACGATTGGACCTGACCTATTTCGATATTTCATGCACTTATTTCTTATCGCTACATCACCCAGTACGCATGACGCAGTTCTAATGCAAGGTTAGATGACTTCTTATAAGAGGATTTCTAGAGTAGTACCTACCTACGAGTATTTTTTCTGCAATATTTTGGTCTTATTCATATCTATGTGCCTTGTATGTATCTTGTATACGGGAAGATTTAAATTCGAACAACGAAAAGCTAATGTGTTCACGATAAAAAGCTTTTCTTTAAATGGTTTTTTTTTTCCACGGATAAATGTTAATAAATTGCTTATGAAATTATTTAAGCTACAGTGTTGTAGGAAATTTAACTGACAAGAACATTAGGAAGTTTTAGAACTACCTATTTAATATTTTTTATCATATGTATACTCGTATGCTCATGTAAATGAATGTTCAGTCAAATCTATTGTTAAATTGTCTCTCCTCTCATTTTTTCTCTTTTCCGTCGCAAAAAGCCGTGGATCCAACTCGTTTGGAGCTCAAGAAAATTATCAACAGTTAAATATATTGAAAATAATTAAAATCGAATGTCAACCAGTACCAACTTTTTAATATTATTATTTTTTTTTTTTTATTTCATTATATATACTCGTACATATCTTACAGTACTCGTATTATACAAATTTTTTACACGACCAATATAAAAATAATGTGGTGACATTTTGTATGTTCTATACATGCAGTATTTAAAATAGTGTCAAATGCCACTTCAATGTTTCAAGTTTACACCAGAATGTCAGAGAAAAGAATTTCTATGCAATTATGATGCAAATCATAATCAAAGAGCCAATTTCTTACAAATTTTTCAAAACGTCCAGGAACTGATATACTTAGAGGCAGCTTGCTTATTAAATAATCGATATGATGAGACTATAAAAAAGTTTCGAAATGCAGTTGTCCGAAAAATGGGTACAGTAACAACATATAAAAAGTTTATGCGTAGATTATAGTCAGAAAATAATCTGTAATTTAAATTTCCTGATCTCTTAAAGAACATTTTCAAAACTTTGAAACAGTATAAATGACGAACAGGTAGGATTTTCAAATCGCGAAAAAATGGAAAGCTAGGATAACGCGATGCTTATTGTAGATTTTTTTCAGTACACTTTTTTGCAAGACTATTAAGAGTTTAATTCTCTTCATATTTATGCCCTCCCAACATGCAATTCCGTATTGTAATCTCGAGTGAAAGATACCATAGTAAATAGCTTTCATTAAGTGCTTCGAACAGAGGTTTTTAAGATAGAAGAAGCTTCGAAGAGTGCCTTGAAAATATTTTTTTAAGGACTCTGTATGTTTTACAAATGACATTCTAGAATCAATTGTCAGTCCAAGATATTTGAATTCGTCTACTTTCTCAATTAAGAAGCAATTTTCACTGCAATTTATTCTACTGCAAAAAGTTGGAAGCTGGTTGGAATCACAATTGCAAATTTCTACTTTTGGCATTCTGATGTATGAAAATAAACGTCAGCATTTATACTTATTGTGGTAGCTAAATTGAAAAATATTATTTTGGTCTTTGGTCAAATGGTGCTCATTGAACCAAATTCTTAATAAGCTAAGATCCCAATTTATGTCGCAAATTAGGTCCAGGACACTATGAGAATCATACCTACACCCAACATCATCTGCGAAGGCAGTAAGTCTACACCTGAAATTAAAGGAAAATAGTGAATTTATGTATATTAAGAATAAAATGGGCCCTAACACGGAATCTTGAGGAACACCTATATTAAACGAACAAATTTCGCTTCTCATATCATCGAACTTCACTCTTTGAGTTCTGTTCGATGAGTATGATCTAAACCAGTCCAGCATGAATCCACGAAAACCAACTCTTTCCATTTTATTTAATAGTATTATATGGTTGACCATAGACTTTCATAATGTCAAAGGCTTTCGTAATGTCAACAAATAAACCCGCAGTGAACTTTTTACTGTCAAGGTTGGTGAAAATATTTGAGCAAAAACTTAGAAGGGCGTCTTCGGTAGATTTTCCTTGCTGAAAACCAAATTGTACTGGAGTCTTTTTTTAATTGCTCGTACTTTTAATTTAAAAGTTGGCAGAAGAATAGGCCTATAGTTTTTGATATCATCCACAGAACCTTTTTTATATAGTGGAACTACGTCAGCACATTTCAGCGCATCGGGGAAGGTCCCGGAGAATTTACTACGATTAAAAATGACCGCCAGCACATCAACCAATTGCTTTTAAGAGCTCCAAAGCAGTAATAGGTTCGAAGGCGAAACTTGTTTTTTGTGATTGATCACCACAACTTTCTGAATTGGTACATTGAGTATATCTTCTTTGAGCTCTTTGTGTTGGTAGGAAAGTTGCTACTGACGTAAAATGCCAATTGAATGCATTAGCAACGTCAAGTTTAACTGAAAGTTCGCAATTTTGCACACAGATTGAAATACTTTTGCTTGTAGAAGGAGATCTGTTCAAAATATCATTTACTACTTTCCATTCCGATTTCAGGTTACCCCTAGCGGAAATGAATTTTTTGCGGTAATAGCTATCACGGCATAAGGGAATCTCTTGAACTTTAGTTCAAATCATATCTTTTTAAACTTGTTCTTCAACCTAAAGTTTTGGGGATTCTTTGAGCACTTTATTCTTAGCTTATTTTTACTGGTTACTCAAGGAGATGACTAGGGATCCAGGGTTTAAGTCTTTTCTTACATTTTTTAAATGGAATTATAAAGGAGCAGCTTGATATAAGATTGGTGAGGCAACTAATATAGACATCATAGGAAATAGAAACATCATTTTAAAAGTAAACATCGTTCCATTGCTCATGAATAAGATTTGCTAGTTTTGTAAAATCAATTTTTATCTTTGGTTTTCGGGAGGCATTTACTTCGCTATTTATAGTTTTGCTTTTAAAAGTGTTTACCAAAAGACTTACCATTGAGTGATCAGTGATTTGCATGTCATATGTACACCTTTCACAGGCGCTCATCGGAAGATCTGCAAAACGTCCATAAATATGGTCAAAACACCTATCCGAAGCCAATCTTGTAGGTTCGTTAAAGAAACTAGCTAAACCATGAGCAGCCAAAAGGTTTATATAGTCGGAAAAATGTTCTGGCCACATGTTCCCGAAGAAGTAACAGTTCTGTTTGCTGTTTATTGCTGTAGCTATACAAGCTAAGGCAGGAGAGATTTCATCGGTGTTCGCGGGGCGTCAACTGACTGTTTGATATTACCACATCTATGAGTTTCATCGCCCCAAATGGGTGGATTAATTTTAGACGGCGACATTAAATGTGTGGTCATTCCAATGTGGGTTGTCATTGACACAAACACCGAAAATGGAAAGTTTTTCGGTTTCGACGATGCAAGTGCAAGCATTAAATTCTGCTCTATCAGTAGTTACGCAATAATACCTGTTCAAAAAAAAAATTTGCAGTATAGGCCTTATGAAATAATTTTCGGTTCTGAATACTACAAATAGCCATTGTTGTTGTTGTAACTCCTTTAGCAATACGAAAAAAAACCCAGTGCGACCAGTTTGCACTGAAGTCGGTAACAGACTAATTAATTGCATGTGTATCCTTTAGATTTTCGAACAGGACCAGAGGTACAAGTATAAATTTTAGCAAAGCTGTATTGTTTATTCGCCCTTATTTTCACAAACTCTTTTAGTTCTTGTTGTTTGTAAATGCGGTTGCCAGCTTTACCTAATCGAAAAGCACGGTATGTATTGCCATATGTGAGTATATGTATGTACCATACGTATATTTTCTTGCAATTTTTTATATTGATGTTAAAATGCGTGGTATAGAAATCATTATATGCATATAGTATAAACATGAATCTTCAGATTAATATAAATCACTAAAACACATAAATGGCAACCCTATCATAATTATCATTCGGAAGTTCCTGTCGACAAATATGCATATCATGGTATCCCTACGAGAGATTTCAAGAGCGAAGTGCTTATGCATTTCATTGTAACCAGAGTAAGCGGCAGATATTCCCATCTTCCCCCTATTGTAGATTTTTGTTGAAGAGTATACATATATACAGGGTATACACCCACAGGTTGTTGTTGGCCATGACTCAAGTGGTAGTGTATTAGCATCAGTCGTTCATTGATCTCCGCCGATTATAGACGTGTTTCGACTTTTGGTTGTGTAGTGAGACGAATTAGAAATAAAAGACAATTGATAAACACCATATGCGGCTACAATTAGCCCAGTGATAGTGTGCGCGACTACCAAGTTAAAGGTTGCGGGTTCGACTCCGGGTCGAAATAGACTTTTTTTGTTGTTTTTTTTTTTTTTTGTTTTTTTTTTGTTCAATTAAAAAAAAAAATAAATAAATAAATAAATTGATAGTGTCAAAAATCATCACGTGATGGATTGTGGCGAGCGGTCCGTTATGTCGGTAACGGGATCCGCAGACAAATCAGGCGAGGCGTCAAGCGGTTCAAGTGCAACAGAACCGAAGACGAAGAGAAGGAGGGCGCTAAGGCCAACTTCCACCTTAGCACAACGTCCCTCCCTACCAACTTCCACTGTTAAGCTGCTTGGTGGAGTGAGGGAAGGGGCGCTATCAACTGCAGCAATAAATCATCCCGGGCAATTTACTGAGAACAACCCATTCGCCTCAGATGTTCCCCAACATCTGAAAGACAATAGCTTCGCTTCCTTGGCGTCAACCGAATCGGAAGATGAAGAGGAAGAAATGGAGTCAATCAGTAGTAGCATCAAAATGCTACAGCAAAGAGTACTAGCCATAAAAGGCAAGCAAATGCTAAGAAGGAAGAGGGAAGAGCAACAGCAATCCCAACAGCAACAGCAGACGCAGCTAGCTCAAAAGCAGAGCCAACAACACCAAACAAAAACAATAGTGCAGGTGCTACAACAACACCAACAAAAACTTAAAAGCCACCAGCAACAACAACAAGAGCAACCACAACAACGGCAACAGCAGCAGCCACAAAAACAGGAACAGAAAAAACAGCCGCAGCAGCAGCAGAAACAACAACAGCAGCAGCAAAAACAACAGCAACAGCAACAACAACAGCAGAAACAGCAAATTGCAAAACAAAGGGTTCCACCTATAAATACATACAAAATGGAACTCAAAGAGACAATAGAACTGTGTAAGTCGGCCATAGGCAATAATTTTTATATTAAAAGACTTAGCTTAGATAGGCATGCGATCCACTGTAATACAGTGGAGCGCTACCATAAAATTAAAAGTTTATTGAAGGATTCGACGACTGAGTTCTTCTCCTACACCCCTAAGGGTGAAAAGCTGCAAACAATGCTGCTGAGGGGGTTAGAACCGTCGACTGATCCGGAGGAGCTCCTTGCACTGCTGAAAGAGAAGGAGTGCGAAGGGCTCAAATTCGTGGGGGTCAAGCCATTTGTCACGGCTAGAGCCAAAAGGGAGAAGCGGAAACTACCGTTCTTCCTGGTCCAGCTAAGTCCCAACAGTAAACTGGATGGTCTAAGGAGTATAAAAGTCCTAGACTACCAGGTTGTACACTGGGAAAAATTAAAGAGGAGCGAAAACATTTTACAATGTGTTCGCTGCCAAAGGTTCGGGCACGCCGCGTCGAACTGCGAAATGCAGCCTCGATGCGTGAAGTGTGGAAAGAACCACAAGTCAGAGGAATGCGCTCTAGGTAAGGACGGAGCGTCGGAAAAAAGCCAACTCTCTTGTGCTTTATGTAGGAACACGGGACACACCGCAAATTATCGGGGTTGTCCCAAATTCCAATACATCAAAAGAGTAAATCTGGCTCGGCAGCAGAAAGTGGAAGTTAAACGTCCACTCGTGCAGGCACAAACACCAGCCGTTACTCCCCAAGTTACCTACGCCCAAATGGCGGCAGGTAGAGGAACTACGGTACAACAAGCAAAGGTAGCTTCTCAGGCCCCAGCGCCTAGAGCTCCGGAACCTGTACCTGACATGCTGGCTATCTTGCTCTCTATTCAGGGGCAGATGGCTCAGCTTCAGCGTCAAATACAGGAACAGGCTACGCGGGTAGATCAAATATACGCGCTGCTGCCGGGCCTAACGCACCTCCAGTCGTAATGGGTACGTACATGGCGGAGCAAACCCTGAAGGTCCTTGCAGTGAATGTTAATTCACTGATTAGGTTCGAACGAAGAGCCGCACTGTTTAAGTTGCTTAAAGACCAAGCCCCTGATGTGCTTTTGGTTAGCGAAACTAAGCTTACCAAAAGACACAAGATGAGGCACAGAAGGTATGAAATATTACGAAGAAACCGACCCAATTCCATTCAAGGAGGAGGCGTTGCGGTCTTTGTAAGAAAGGGACTGCGTTTCAAAAGAGTATACAGTCGTGTGGTGCGTAGGTTCCAGGTGCTGGAAGCATGCGTCATGTACATCCCTCTCCGTAGTGGAAAGCGGTTATACATGGTGTCTGTCTATGCACCTAAGGCTACTCAATCCACCTTATTCATCTCAGAGCTCGAGACACTTTTTCGATTCCTGAGGCTGGAATTGGAGGAGAATTACTTTATTATCGGCGGAGATTTCAACGCCAAACATAGTGATTGGGGAAATAATACACCAAATACTAGAGGGAACCTACTATTCAATTGGTGGGGTCAGCACAGTGTGATGTATCGACTCGACCTCAAAGCCACGGATAGTCCGTCGTTTCCGAGACACGGGTCCTATCTGGATCTTCTGCTGTTCGATTCACGAATACAACTGACATGCACTAACCAACAAACTACAAACTGTCTACGCACTTTCGTGTATGACAGTGACCATTGCGGTCTCAGCACCGAAATAACTGTTCCCAACGAAATTGCGGAATTGGATGAGTTTGTGCAAAGGCATTCCTACAATTATAGTAGGGTGCGTTGGACACACTTCACCAGAACACTGACTAGAGCACTCTCCTCGAATTCGCTCTACCCACCGTCCAACAGAAATCTGTCAAACGAGGAGATTGACAGGTATCTAAAACTAATGGACGAGACAATTAAACGAACTATGGACAAAACGATACCTCGGTATCAACACACTGACGAAGAAGACTTATTCCGCAACGCAACTATTGACGCACTGCAGCGACAAAAAAGTAGGCTGCTGTCAAGACTAAAAACCTTGTACAGACAGTTTACTGACAGACATAACCCGGAGATCATGACATTGAAGTCGTCGATTAAAAACCTCCAAACATTAATAAAAGAAAATTACAGAAATTCTGTAAGTTTGTATTGGAACAACAAAATTCGGGCTGTAAACACCAGCAACCCGAATATGTTCCCGCAAATAAATAAAATATTTCGGAGGAATAATCAGAACGACCTTCCATGTCTTAGAATCGCCCGAACGACGAACAACGAACAAATACTTGTAACAGCAGGCATAGATCCAAATGAGGCCGTTGATGATGACAACTTCTTTGTGGTCGAGGATCCGCAGGAGAAGGTAGAGGCTATAGGAGCGACTTTCCAGGAAGTGTACAAGGCGAATGACATCATTGGCCCGAACCACGACCTGGAAAGTCGAGTCCTTATGCACAATGCCTGCCTTCGAAATGAAATTGTGGATTGGCGATTCGAGAGCTCGGGTTTCACCCAGTTCAGTGACGAGAATATGGCAAATAATGTCATCACCAACGAAAGGGTATTACCACCTTTCATTGCGAAGGAAGAGCTCCAAACGATCTTCGAATCACTTAGAAGTAAGAAATCAGTGGGAACCGATGAAATACCGAACATTGTGCTTCGACATCTCCCACTAGTAGCGGTGGACATTTATACCACCCTGTTTAATAATGCAATGAATAATGCACATTATCCAGCGCATTGGAAAACTGCGGTGGTACATCCCATCCCCAAAAGGGATAAAGATACTTCCAATCCGGCGAATCTCCGCTCGATCAGTCTTCTTCCAAACATCAGTAAGGTTTTCGAGAAGGTAATCAATAGAGTCCTGACCAAGTGGGTTGAGGACAAACATATAGTTCCGGATAATCAATTCGGTTTCAAGGCGGGGCATGATATCATTCATGCTGCGTCTAAACTGGTTTCCGATATCCAATGGAACAAAGGCAAGAAACAGTGCACTGGTGCCTGCCTGATTGACTTGGAAAAAGCCTTCGATACCGTATGGTTAGAGGGACTCTTTTTCAAGCTGGACAGGTTGGGCATTAGTAAACCACTGCTGTATATTCTTTTTGATATGCTCTCCAGTAGACAGTTCATCGTGAAGAATGGCGATGTGACTTCTGCTGGAATGTTTAACATTAAAAACGGTCTGCAACAGGGTGCGGTAAGTTCGCCGATCCTATTCAACATTTACACAAGTGATCTGATAGGTTCACTTCCCCATGCCATAGCGTACGCAGACGACTTAATTGCGTACAGATCAGGTCCAAAAATCGAGGTCATTAATATGCTTTTGCAACGTGACTTCGACAAAATTAAGCAATATTGCGATGACTGGAAGTTGAAAATCAACTTTCAGAAGTCGGAAACCATTCTGTTTAGGACGCCTTTGTCTGGGGCCTCTAGGGATACCAGAAAGAATTGGCGAAAGTTCTCTATCGTCGGACAACATGGACAGCCACTTGCTTGTCGAAATGTAGTCAGATACCTTGGGATCTGGCTAGATCAATATCTATATTTTAACAAACATATAGATGTTGCTCTGGCCAGAGCCAGAGGTGCTTTTGCCCTTACAAGGAGACTGTTTTACAACAGCCAACTCGATGCGAGGGTGAAGGTGATCTGCTACATGGCCCTTATCCGGCCTATGCTTGTGTTTGGATGTCCCGTGTGGTTCAACGTGAGAGCAAGTTTATTGGAAAAGATTCGGGTGTTTGAGAGGGCTTGCCTTAGGGCTTGTCTTCGGTTATACAGAACACCAGAGTCTGAGTACATAAAATTCTATCGCAATGAGGTCTTGTACAATAGGGCGAACCTAATAAGAGTGGACAATTTTGTTATTAAGTTGACTCGAAGGCACATTGCAAGAGCAATGACCTCATCGAACAACCTGATCTCCGGGGCTTACTACCCTAATTATATGTATCACGAGAGAGTTCGCTTAGACGGCTATGTTCCTCCAGAAGCGTTTCTCTACCTTGATAGCAAAGGTCTGATCCAGGACAGATTGGCTGTGCCGCTAATCTTCCACGTTGCTCGAACAGCTGCGGACAGGCGACTCAACTACGACAGAGACGTCGCACACGGCAGTGCGGAGCGTCTCCGGTTCAGTAGAGCGGTAGGGAGTCGCGACATGAGGGATGTTGCTCGGCAGCACCAACAATTTTGGTGGCTTTTAGAAGGAGGGGATGCTTCGTCGTCGAATTCCTCCAATTCTTAGTAGCTTCATGTGAAGCAAAGTGGGTCGCCTAATTTTTCTTTTAGCCATGGCCGGCTTACATAGTTTTAAGTAGGAGTAAGTTAGATTTAAGAAAAAAAAATATATAAAAACCAAAAAAAAAATTAATAAAAATAAAAAATTCAAAAAAAACATACATCTATATATATATACATATATTTATATATTAAGTATATATATATTATGTATATATATATATATGTATGTACTAGATGTAAGTAGTTTAAGTAGATTAAGACTTATTTTAGGTAGTTTTTAGGATTTTAGTTTTAAGTTTTATAATAAAATATAAAAAAAAAGTCATGTTACTAAGTTTTTTTTTTTTTGAAAAAATGTTTTCTTAGTTTTAATTATAAGGAATAGAAATAGTATAGTATAGTAGTAAGGTACGTCGAAAGACATAATTTAAGTGTTAGGTGTAACTTAGAGTGCCCGCATGGGGTCAGTAAGCTAGAATAAGATAATTTTAAGTTAATTAAGCTAATTTTTAAGCATTTTTTGTCTAGCAAGTAAGAGTAAATTAAGTAATATAATAAAAATGCATATAAACTGAAACTGAAAGTGTATTAGCATCCAAATCGGACGGTTGGGCGTTCAATATCAGCCGTGATCGAAAGACTTTTTTTCAGGCAACTAAAATCTCGTGAAATGAATGGGTGATTAAGTACAACATCAAGTCAATTTACACTAAAAATTTAGTCTCCCCATTAAATGTTGGATACCACCCATGGAGCGCAATAGCCACTGAGCCCAAACATCTTTCTTTTTCTTTCTGCCCCATTTTCCAAAAAACTTATGCCATTCATCCATGGCATTTAATTGTAGTTTATCTAGGTCTGTCGACAATTATAGTCCACTATTTTCACTGTTGCTTTTATTGCTGGCCTAAAACTGGAGCCTTCCCTGTCAGTTGAAAAATTTATTAGTGCGTGGTAATTAAGATTTGTTAGTTAATAGAACTCTGTAAGACAAGCGACACGACATTAACAATTTAGTTAACTGGGACGTGGAGACCGAACGAAAAGCAGTGTTACGGCTTAAAGAATTCCTTGAAGAGGTGGACTCCCAAATGGAACTGCAGTTAGCTATGGACACAACATGTCAAATTAGTCTGACCCATAAAGAGGCATCAAACAGAGATGCCCCATGAGCACTCTACTATTTTCGTTGTTTTTGGATGACCTACCAGCTTTTCTGACAGGGGTAATTGACTTCAATAGAGTAAAAATAAATCTAGTTATGTACCCTGATGACATAGTCATTTTACTGAAAATGCCAACCATGATGCAAAGCATGATCAACAAACTAGAACAATACTGCAGTTTGTGGGACATACAAAAGCGAACATGGTTTTCCGGAACTGTTTTAGGCAATATGCAAGAACTGAAAGATGGACCTGGCAAAGAGAAGAATTAGAGAATAGAGGAGTACAAATATCTCGGAGTCATTACAACACCACGGCTGAAAGCATCTGCTAGAGAAATTAAAAGAGGTAAAAAGAGCAATAAAATGTAGTTGAGGGCATACTTTGCAAAAAATAAAAAAAAACAACTTTAAGTACAAAATATAACATGTATGAAACGGTAGTGAGAACGATCATGTGTTATGCAACTCAAGTGTGGGGTATTTACCAGTGTGAAAAATTTGAAAAATTATTGAGGTACTTAAAAAAATCTCCAGATTGCCGGAAAATACACCATTTGGAAACCGGACTGCCACCATTATATGCGAGTATGTACAGTGTAACACATGGGCTGAAAAGTCAGTGCCGTTTTATAGTAAAAACACAACATTTTTGCAAAATTCAACTTTATTTATCAATATAGTTGCCTTCGAGGGCGATACACTGATTGAAACAATTTTTCAATCTTTCGATACCAGTTTTGTAGTAGGATTCGGTTTAGCCTCAAAATAGGCCTCTGTTTCAGCGATTACTTCTTCATCGGTCTTAAATCTCTTTCCGGTGAGCATTCTTTTGCTGGGGCCAAATCTGGAGAATACGGTGGGTGTGGAAGCAATTCGTAACCGAATTCATTCAATTTTGCCATCGTTTTCATCGAGTTGTGACATGGTGCATTGTCTTGATGAAACAGCACTTTCTTTTTCTTCAAATGCGGCCGTTTTTCTGCGATTTCGTCCTTCAAACGCTCCAACAACGCAATGTAATAGTCGCTGGTTATAGTCTGCCCCTTTTGGAGATAGTCGATGAAAATTATTCCATGTGCATCCCAAAATACGGATGCCATAACCTTGCCAGCCGACTGTTGAGTTTTTGGTCATTTTGGACGAGGTTCAGCTGACTGCCGACTTGACTCTGGTGTGAAGTGATGGAGCCAAGTTTCATCCATTGTCACATACCGACGCAAAAATTCGGCTTTATTGCAGTTGAACAGCTTTAAACACTCCTGTGAATCAACAACAACAACACGTTGTTGTTTTTGGTCGACTGTGGGCAAACGTAGCACCCACTTTGAACAGAGCTTTCGCATGTCCAAATATTCGTGTATGATATATCCAACACGGTCTTTTGATATCTTCAGAGCCTCAGCTATCTCGATCAACTTCACTTTACGGTCATTCGTAATCATTTTGTGAACTTTTTTTTATGTTTTCATCTGAAACAGCCTCTTTTGGACGTCCACTGCGTGCATCATCTTCGGTGCTTGTATGACCACTTTTAAATTTTTCAATCCACTTGCGAATGGTTCGTTCGGCTTGTGCAGAGTCCGGGTAACACTTATCAAGCCATTCCTTTGCATCGGCTGCATTTTTTCCCATCAAAAAGCAATGATAAATCAACACACGAAATTGCTTTGAATTCATTTTTTTCACAACGGTATATCTCGAGAACTAATCGTCCGACAACTGTCAAATTTATACACGTATCTTTTGAAGGTTGGTACTAACTGAAAATGGTATGGATTTAATTCAAGTGGTGAACTCTCTTAGAAACTTTTCAGCCCATGTGTTACACACTAAAATTGCACTTCCTGTGTAATGTTATTTCCGAGCCAACGTATTACGCACATTGTCGCAAAACACCATATACACAGTAAGCTACAATTTGAAATACGCCTAACAGCATGAAAAGCATCACTGCAGGACCTGTTGGCGAAGCTTGATCTATCAACAACTCGTGCTAGGTTTAGATTTAAAGCCCGAGAGAGCCTAACCCGGTACTAGTATTGTATGCTGCAATATGATTTAGGAGAAAAAATTACTTTCATGACCAAAATACTGTAGGAGCTTTTACCGTTAAATTATAGACCGTATATAACCAAACGGAACGAGGAGGTGGGAGAATGTTCCTTGTGCATTCTACGAGCTATCGAAAACATACATCACCTTATCGGAATATGACCACTTTTAAAAGTGATTTGAAGAGTTGCATTTTGTGAATTTTGTAACAAAATATTTTTATTTATTATACAATAAAATCACATTCACTATTACTACTTCTACTACTAGTTCCTGAGTTCATGACCATAAATTCAACGAGGATTTTTCGAAAGTAACAAAGGCTCCAAATGTATGGAGACTATAAGACCTTCATTTGTATTAATGAACAGCCTTTTAATTTTCAGCGGTTTTAGGAAATTTGCACATTTCGGGAAAAGTAGTTTATGGCATATAAACCCCAAAAAACCTGCCGATTTATTTTTTTCCCCACTGTAGTTATATTTTCCATTTAACTTCCGAAATCAGTATTTTTTTTTCTTTGTCTTTTTTTTTGTTGACACAATCTAAAAGCTTTTCGAATAGTTCGTAGCTTGTAAAGTCACCCATCCAAACGTTGTTAGCTTATTTCCTCGCTAGTCTTATCAAAACGTAACGTAAGCTTCAAAGTGTGCTCCAGTATGTATGTATATACATACAGGCACGTATTACGGTGTTTATTTACTCCCCCTAGCAAAGAGAATAATGATTTTCAAATAAAATTCTCCTGTTTGCATTAAACAGGTGAAAATTATTTAAATAACGTATGTATACGAGTATAATATTAGACTATGATTATACAAATCTACTTACGTGTACGCAATAAACATACACATATACAATAGATACATATATATATTTTTTTGTAATTGAGTCAATAGCATAGTATCTGCTACTGTTTTGAAATTAAATAAGGTTTTCTAATTTATGTTAGGTAATATTAGCATTGTATACGGGTACCACAATAGGAATTCTAATTAATAATGTATGTAAAATTTTACGGCATTATGGCTTTTTTAATTTATACACAATTACATTAGAAAATTAGTACTTTGGTAAAGAGTTTACATTTGGAATAGATGGGAACAGTACTTTAACACGTTACTAAATAAAAAATTCCCGCGCGGTGCCATTCTCTCGGCTGTAGCGCATGATACATCTTGAGTTCAAACGGCTCGCGATTTTGTTCAATAAAATGATGACCGCTATCAATGCTTTAGCAGCAGAGGAAGAAATCTCTGTTCCACGGTATAAATGCAAGAGCGAAACGAGAAATTGCAACAACCGATCGGTCGCATACAACAAAAATGTGGGAATTACTATATCTACTTAAACTCCATAGCAGTGAATGACTTTTTCGGATTGTTAAAAGTGTTCGATGTAGATCTGATATAGACGGCGCTTAGATCTCAAAATGTACCAGAGATAAATACAAAAATGATACGCGATATATACGATGGCATTACAAGGAAAAGCCGCATAAATCAGGCTGAATTTGACCGATGGCATGGGTTATGTTGGCTTTGAGGGTCGCTGTGGTTTGTGGCTTTTTCGCATAGACCTCCGACTTCAGAAAACCCCACAAGAAAATGTCTAACGGGGTCAAATCGCGCGAACTCGGTGACCAGTTCACATCACCTCCACGTGAGTAGACCATGCTCTCGAATCGCTAGTGCGGAATTTCTAATGTGGCGTGAGTTGTGTGGCACGTAGCGCCGTCCTGTTGAAACCACATGCCGTTGGTGTCCATATCATACAATTCAGACCAAAAAAAGTTGGTAATCATCGACCTATAGCATTCGCCGTTGACGGTGATGGCCTGGCCAATGTCATTCTCAAAATCCAAACCAAACAGTGACTTTTTCGGGATGGATTATACGCTCTTGGATCTCATGTTGATTGGTATCGCCCCAAATTCGACAATTTTGTTTGTTCAAGTACACATTTATTCAGAAATGGACCTCATCGCTGAAAATGATTTTTCGATCAAAATTAGGGTCAGTTTCCAACTGCTCCAGAGCCCATTCAGCGAACACATGTCGTTGTCTATGGTCATTTACCTTCAGTACCTGGGTCAGTTGAATTTTGTACGGCTGTTCGCCCAATTCATGACGCAAAATTCGCCAAGTTGTGGTGGTTGTGGAAAGGCCGAACTCTTGTGAGTGAGGCGAAATCGACTGCCTCGGATTCTCCTGCTCAGTCTCAGGGACAGCGGCGATGTTTTCGGCAGACCTTGCGTTTCGTTGACGTATGGGTGCTGGTTTATCGTTTACTGAACTAGTGGACTCAAATTTATCCACCACACTGCGAATCACCCTCTCGGCAGGCCGATTATGGCGACCGTAAAATTGGCGAAACGCGCGGAATGTTGCTCGAATAGAACACCCATTTTGATAAAACAATTTTACCATTTGAACGTGTTGTTGAACGCTGTGTCCATCCATGTTGATTTGGCAAAACAGACTGAATAAATTCAACAATTGTAGCTTCCACAATATCGCCGTTATCAACTGTCAAAGTTCGGAAGTTCCTATTGGAAGACCCTGTATTGGAATAACGTACGAAGTGCAAAATGTGTAATACTTAGGCTTTGTGGTATACCACCAAGGAAATTGCAATGAGGATGTCGCACAGAAGTTAGCGTAAGCGGCTTAACGGATTAGTACACTTTAGTTTTTAAAAAAAATAATGATTTTTTTTTTTTGTATTTTTAAATTCTCTTAGCTTCATAAATCACATCCCAAATTTTTTTTGAGAAATTAAAAAAAAAAAAAAGAAAGAAAAAGATTTACAACGGCATGAAAAAAACTCAAATGCGAAAACATCAGCAGCTTAGTGATCCAAATTAGAGCGACCTATAGAATGGTTATAAGGCTCGCAAATTTAGTCAACCCCACAAGCTACGCAGTTGATACGTTGTAGAAATATCTAGGATTAGATATAATTATATGGGTTACATGTTTCAATGGTTAATAAAAAAAGAAAGTAGGTACTATGTTTAAGGAAAATTAAGTATGATGTATTTTATCGTAATTTTTTTTTATAAATTTTGATATAAAAGTTTTATAAATGTTCTTTTAGCACAGCAAAACTTGGGAAATCGCAGACAAAAAACTAAACAAGATATAAATATGAAAGTTGGAATAAGCTCTTTTATATGTACAACAGTAAGATTCATTCAACTTTCTAAACGTGATGGGGCCGCCCTTTGGCAATTCATTATTAATCCAACAAAAAAAAAAATAGCAGTTAGCATAATGCATATAATGATTGGGATTTCCAGTTTATTTATTTTTTTAAGAATCTGAACAAATTGTTTTACATCAACCTTTCACTGCAGTTTTTATACGAAAGCAATATTCTCTTTTTTGAATGATTTCAAGTTTGTGTCAATAATATCTGAGCTTGCAGTGTCTCCTTGAAAAATTAAATCTTCCGATATCGCTCGTTTTCAGATTTCAAATTCATAATCCAGATTTTTAACAGTAGAGGATTTACACAGGCAGGGGTCTATTCGCGGATTTTTTTTTGCCAATTTATTGTTGTCTTACATTTCAATTATTTCGGATTTCATTTATTCGGAATTTTTGTTTAGCAAGTTGTTATTTGATTGCGGTATCGTATCGCAAAGTTTCATTTCTAATTTTATCTTGCAAAATAGTAAAAAGTTGAATTCAATTCAAATTCAAATTTGAATTTGAAGAATTCAAAAATCTACTAACAAAAATAAACAATATGTCAACAACTGGCTGATGGGCGGGCGCCTATGTCTTACAGGTACCGCTTTTCAGGCAAAGGGATTTCAGCTCTCTTTCCGCAGGGCTTAGCCGCTTACGCGCCTTCGTCACACCACTATCAGCAAGTTTCAGGCAGGAGTCTGACAATTACACACATATGTATTGAATGAATGTTTTTTCTTAATACATGAGAAATATCATGTATACAAAATTAAATAAGACAAAGCGACATAAGACCAAGTTCTTTCAAAACAAAAGATTGCAGCCTAACCATAAGCGAAATGGAAAAGCGCGGAAAAAAAATTGGGAAATGATGCCTTTGCGATATGAACCAAAGACAAAGTGAAACAACTATTGCGAGACAAAGAAAATTTATTTCGTTAAATGCGAAATTTCGATAAACGAGAAATTTCGATTTGCGAAATGAAGTTTGTTGAATAGGCACGCACCCGATTTAGACCTATTTACTTGAGTTTCAGAATACCATTGCTGCGAGTGGACATGCGATTGTCATCAAGTTGAATACAAACTGTAGTCTGATCAGTATTTAATGTCATATATCAATATTTGTGGAATAACATGACTAAAACAATTTCGTCGTACTTACTTGTATAGATTTTTTTTTTTTAAAAAACAGATTAGATATTTCTATAGCTTTTGAAAAATAACTGTAGGTTTCAAAAGCGCTAAAAGGGGAAAATGGCTCAGAATCAGAAAAAGAATATTTGAACTCGTCCTCTTTCCGATGAGAGGTCCATCAAAAAGTTCACGCACGCTCGCTCAAATATCTCCAAAGGCCTTACGAACAACTATAACCTAACAATAAGCGAGAAGTGAGTTTTGAATCATTTAAGTCAAGGCAAGATAACACTTGGGCTTATGTTATTGACCATGTAATGTACCATATTCTGAATGGCTGTTTGGAATTCACCGATAATCCTGAAATATTTTATGCACCAAATTTTGAAGCAAATTCTAGATTGGTGGGTTGGATAATACATTGCTGTCCAAGTCGCAATACTTCGATGAAAAAAAAACTTTTGGGGCAGGCTCATACTGAATCACTTTTCTATTGAAAAGTTCACTTCGACAACGTTGGAACCAATTCACAAGGTTTGCATAGGCGAATATGTCTAAATAAAATTAAAAAAAAAATAGAAAAAAAAAAAAAAAAATAGAAAAAAAAATAAAAATAAAAAAAACATACAAAAAAAAACATAAATAAAAAAATAACGTTTCCACTTGACTCTTCTAAGCAAACTCTTCCTGGAAATTAAGAAAACTTGTAACAACTACGGATGCTATTTTTATAACAAGCAAGTACCCGCAGATAATTAAAATTTAAAACTTTCATAATTAGAATTCCAAATCGCTGACTGGTTGATGGGAAAGTACCACCAAATTATGTGGTCAGAGTTTAACACAACTCATTGTTGAGTACCAGGTCATAGCAAATTCTCAGGGAATTAAGGAGACAGCGAGTTGAGTGCACACTTCCTCCGGTAGAAATAGTCTATGTGCCGAAATTTAAACGACCATGACCTGCTTAAAGATAATATTAGATGGGATCAGTTCGCCCGAACTGTGCGATATATAAACATTTATAAAGAGGTCCTACATCTCCAGCAATGTTTGCTGCAGGAGTTGACGAGTTTCCACGTTTTCTGCACGCATACATAAAGAACGCACTAGGGGTTCCGCACATTTTCCGAGATCTTAATGATCTTGATGATGTGCTCGTACAGCCGCAATAAGCTATTTCATTAAGGAAAGCGATTGTTTTTTAAAGCGAATTACCTAACAGTCACTTCAAATCGAAAAAAGTAAAAAAAAAAAAGAAAGAAAATGAAATACAACTCTGGAACAGCCTCTGATTAAAAAAAAAAAAAAAAATTGAAACTCTATTTAGTCACAGTCAGTCTGAGGCACATATATGTAAGTACTGCTGGTATGAAGCCCTTAGACAAGTTTTTTCTTTAATAACAGAGTTGTTGTAGCATTATTAAGGCAATAAAAGCTATGGTATCAGGTATGATACTTCTTGGAGTCTAATCTTTATCGGTCTATAAAGAAATAATCCAGGTGCAGACTGACCATATCATATGATGGTCCGCTTTAAATTCACTGTGTTTATACAGTAACCAAATCTATATTAATTGTACTCGTGTTAATCATATTAAATGTAGGTTTTTTAAATGGTAAATAACTCCCTAAAAGTTTATCTGTACTTGTTTAAGCAGTAGTATTTTGAATATCAAACAAGAGTAATCATACCATGTGAGCTTAATTAGAAGTAAAAAATAAACTGAAAGATACAACAAAAAGTTGTATACTTTGAATTCATTATTTGCTTATTTCTTTTTCTTAACAAGGCAATAAAAATTCCAAAATGTGATAAATGTACATTTATGTATTATACATAGATACACATGTACATTGATACGTACAAATATATAATAACATCAAACTTATATTTAAACCATCTAACATCAATTTTAAAAACTATACATTTTTAACATGATTTTAGTATTTCACACCTTGTTGAAAATTTATTTGTAAATAAAATACAAAATTTGTATGTTGAACTTTTTAAGAGATTTAAAAAAAAAAATCAAACTTCAATCGTTCAGATAAGAAACCGAAAAAGGTTTATTTCAAGCTTTCAAATTATAAAAGCTTCCAGGTTCAAATAAACATTTGAAATTTCAGCAGTTCACATTCGCACTGAAAGTTAATAAAGGTAACAGCTTTAGATACTACATATGTATATACATACAATACATACATACTCGTATGCACATTAATATTGCCCAAATGTTTGAATACACCATAATCATATGTTCATATTCATATATTGTCAGCAGAGTGTTTTAATCCACAAGAAACTGACTTCCCTACAAACTTAATTTCATAAGTGCACCAAATTATCTTTAAATCTTTGCTCGTATGTATGTGCAAATAAATACATAACACACACATTCATTTCATAAAATTGCTTTGAGCTCGGCATGCTTTTATTCCATCAAGTAGTTGAAAAAGTTAGTGGACTCTTTACGTACACTCGTATGCTCTTATAGCATTTACTTTTTTTAATACTCTAGTTAAATTTATTAGAATGTTATTTTTTAGAAATGCTAGACTGGATAGCGACTAACTAAAGCGTAAAACGCTAAGCGCATTAGGTTGGAAAACTTTTGTATGTATACATAAGCAACCAACGTTAAAGATGAGTCAACACATATATGATTTATGGAGTTACATGCAAATGGAACGAAAAAATTAATAAAAGTTAGATTGCAAAAATATAAAAAAAAAATATATAAAAACTAACACATGTTTTTTTCTAAACAAAAGGTTAAAAAGTTATAAATATTTTACGCTCTAAAAGTAAGCAAACTACTGATCTATAACGCAGCAATCATGTGTTCGTAGCGTAATGCTTTCCTTACTTTCCAGTGCTGGTCGCTGGTAACAGCAAGTCTTACTCATGTAGACTCAAATTATACTCGTAATTGCGTTGCCGACCGGTAGCATAATAGGAGTACTTACCTACACCGCGGCGCGCCGTCATAGAGTTACGGATAATAACGGATTCATTATTGACCCTGGAAACGATAACGCCAAAATACGAGGGCGGGTCAATAAGTCCGTGACTTTTGGATTAAAACAGATTTTTTGATAAAAAAATAATTTTATTTTTCAACGTAGTCTCAGTTGAGCTCTATACACTTTGTCCAACGCTTCTCCAATTTTTTTATCCCTTCCAAAAAAAATGATTTGTCGAGGTCCTCAAAATGACGAGATGACTTCATCATTGGAGTCAAATCTTTTTCCACCAAGCCATTTCTTCAGGTTTGGGAACAAGAAGTAGTCGCTCGGAGCCAAATCTGGAGAATAGGGTGGATGAGGGAGCAATTCATAGCCCAATTCATGGATTTTTGCCATGGCAACTGCACATGTGTGCACCCTTGCATTGTTTTGGTGGAAAAGAACTTTTTTCTTAGCAAAATGAGATCGTTTTTTTTCAAATCGTCATTGAATCGGTCCAATAAGTTGGCATAATATTCCCCATTGATTGTTCTTCCCTTTTGAAGGTAGTCAATGTGGATTATCCCGCGTGCATCCCAAAAAACAATCGCCATAACTTTATTGGCTGACAAACCCACCTTGGCCTTCTTTGGCGCCGATTCACCCTTAGAAACCCACTGTTTTGACTGTTGCTTGTTCTCTGGTGTGTTGTGATGGATCCATGTTTCGTCCACGGTTACAAAACGGCGCAAAAACTCCTCCATATTGCGATTAAACAACGCCAAACCTTCCTGTGAAGTTGTTACACGATTGCGTTTGTGGTCGACTGTGAGCAAACGCGGCACCCATCTTGCGGAAAGCTTTCTCATGCCCAAGTGATCATTCAAAATTGAAACCACTGAGCCATGCGAGATCCCTACGGCTTCCACAATCTCTCGCACTTTCAATCTTCGGTCGGCCAACACCATATCGTGAATTTTTTCGATTGTTTCGGGTGTAGAGACCTCAACTGGGCGTCCAGGACGTTCGGCATCTTCAGTGCTTGTACGGCCACAACGAAATTCAGTAAACACTTTTTTACCATTGAAATCGATGGTGCAGAGTCCCCATAGTATTTATCAAGCTTAGCCTTGGTCTCGGTAATGGTTTTTTTTCGCAAGAAATAATGCTTAATAAGCACACGAAATTCACTTTTTTCCATTTTCTCCTCAAATTAGTGAGTAGTCTGATAAAAATAGCTGTCAAACACAAACTAATTGACGCAGCAAGTTTAAATTTTGACAGGAGTCAACTGACAAATGCCTGTTGACAGGAGCAGTGTTGCTGTTTCAGTAAAGAGGTCAGAAATTCAAAAATGCACGGAATTATTGACCCGCCCTCGTAGCAACGGAAGGCATCTTTAGTATGACAGTTGATAAGAATAGCCTACACGACACCCACGTCTGTCAACGGACTTAGGGTTATTGACTTTGCAGCGAGGCAAAATATTACGATTAATTTTTTTTTTAAAGAACTTAAAACTCAAGAATCTGTGACCACACTTAAAATGCCAGAGCACGTGTTAAGTTTTTCGGAAAATTGGATTTATAGCATGCACACGGTTTCCTCATCGGAATACAGACAAGAGGACATGGCGGCACCCGGCTCATGAGACGCTAAACCAAATTGATCATGTTGGGGTCGACGTAATGCATGCCTCTTCCTTCCGGGCAACCCACATTGATTCGGATCACTATCTTGTTGGAATCAAGGTACGAATGCGGATCTTCTCCCTATTCTTCTTCTTTTTTGTAGACAAGATATAAGATATAACGCATAAGAGCTGCAATTGGAAAAGACCGCTAAATTGTTTGCTGAATTCTTATGCCGCCAGCATTAAATACCGAAGACCTGTGGCAACACTGCCATCTAAGCTTGAATCTTACAAAACTGCTGAACCTGACGGCTTGTCAGCCCAGGTATACGAAGCTACTGGGATTGACTTTGTGGAGAGCATACACCAACTAACTTCTCAAATCTGATCGGACGAGTGTATGCCTGATGAATAAGATCAAGATGCATCGTTTGCTGATCTACGAAAACAAGGAACCGCTCAACTGCCCGACTGTAGATGTATAAGTCTCGTCAATATTGCGTACATATGTATAGCACCTTTTCGCATGAATATCTGAAGCCCTTCGTCAGTAACATACAGTGTGTTCCAGAAAATCATGCGTTAAATTGCTTATTTTACTTTACCCACACTGCATTTAATTGCCGACAGCGCATTTTTTCATTTCCTCAGTATTTTCCACACTTCGGTGGTATTACAAAATGAGTGCGGCTTTTCAAAAGCCTTTCGAAAGCGTTTTCTAAGTAACTCACCCAAAAGGCCCGCAAATGAGTATTAAGTCGGCGGGAAAATATTTAAAAACATCAGGGGGCATTTGTGAGAAAGTGGATAAAGAGGTACTCGTATAGGGAATGCGGTAATGTCGATGATGGGTCAGGTAGAAGGACCAAAGCAAGGACATCCCGTAAAGGCAATAAAGTTATTTGTGAATTTTTTCGGAAAAACTCCATAATTCATCGGAGGAACGCAAAAGAAAAATTTGCCAGAAAAGGAATCAAAGCGTCCATCACCGCAGTACGACGCCGTTTTGCAGAATTTAGCATCAAAAACAGGAGTACCGAACCTAAACTGCTGCTGACCCAAAAACATACTGAAAAGGGGCTAATTTGGCAAAGCAGAACTTAGATCGGGATTGGAGCAACATCATATTTACGGATGAGTCATCGTTTTTGTTAAAGTGAACGAATTTAGAGTGAAGAAAAACCGAGTACAAATACAAAAAAAATATTTTAAATTGAATTTAAATTTTAAAAGAAGTTGTTTATAAATGATATGAGGCGAATCATTGGTCGGTTGCGAAGGCATCTGTAAAGAAAAAGCCTTTCACTCTCCCACAAAATGGTAAGGCTTGGACGAATTCAGCAGCGGAATAATAAGAACTAGAAATATGGTAAGGTCTATCGGCGATGAATGCCGGAAATGCAAGAAAGCATCGATAAAAACATAGATCACTTGAAATTATATCTTTAAGAATTTCAACAGCCACAGGGAAACCATGAAAGTGAAATTAAAAATTTATTGGAGGCGATCGAAAATAGATATACGTACAAAGCGATTACATGACTTGAAAATCGCTCAAGAAATATGTTAGAGATATCCTCCATTATAGAAATGAGGTATGTGTAACATTCCTGAAAAGTTCAAGGAAGAAAATTATAAAATCCGCACAAAACTTAGCAACAACAGGAAAAATTGTCGGCAATAGCCCATTGGCGGGAAACCAAATGACATTTGCTGAAATTGTTAAAAAAATAGGAAGTTACCAGATCATAAAACCTAAAAAAAAAAAACAAACCAGTTTAAACGAAGCAAGACCTTTATAAAAATGTTGATCCCAAGGAACAATTAAAGTGCCAAACAAATTAAATCCCAGAATTGTATTGGCAAATATGAAATTCAAAAATGATGAATTCAGGAATGTCGATAAACTTAAAAACAAAATAGAATTATAGCAAATACAAAATTGAAACGAACCTAAACTGCAATGCTGTGATTGAAATACATAGATCAAGATTCCTTTTTAAAAATAGACACAGAAAAACTAAATGTTGGATGAGAGCAGTGTAAAATATAGTACATGATGGAATTAATATTTCTATTCTGGTTTGCTATAAATGCAAACCGAGCAGCTGCATGTTAAAGGGATCAAACCTGTATCAAATGTCTAGGTAAACACAAAACCAGTGAATGTCAAAAGGAAGCTATACAGAGATGTGTTAACTGCGTTTGTGTAAACGAAAAACTCAATATGATCTCGACGATAATCACAAAACATTTAGCAAATTATAACCCCGACACTACAACAAACTAGACACGAAAAATAAGAAAATTGGATATTAACAATCAATGCATAAACATGCAGGATCTTACAAATAATTTCGAGGAAGCACAATGACACTTGACCATTTGCAAAAATTATGGCACATGCCGATTATGACATTAATTTTGCCGCACTTTGTATTTCTACTATTGGCATGCGTCGGAAATACTCATTCGACATGTTTTTAGACCGTGCAAATCGCTGTACTTATTCGGAAAGCGACCATTTTGAATAAAATAAATCGGTTTTGCCAAAAAAAAAAACATTTTGTTATTCTTATTTTTAAAATGCCCTGCACAGTTGTGGCGAATTAATTAAGAACGATCGTAAGTACTGGCACTACCATCGCCCCAATAATAAGACAGATGGCAACCAAAATTAAAAGTACCGGTATTTATTCACCCATGTCTCTTTTCGTGTTAAACTGTGACTATCGATGCTATTTACAGTTTAACCCTTATCCGGTACTTTAAAAAAAAAACTCACATGGTATTTGTGGGTCAAATTTGCCCAATGTACTTTTCATTTAGCAATCACGATTTTTGCATGTAATTTTTTGTTCAGAATGATTTTTACAAATAAATTTTGAACATTTTGAGCATTTTGTTGAAAATTTCGTGCTGTTGAAGCGACTTGGGCACAAGTAGCAGCGAGATCTCTTTAATGTTGACACTGTAGCTTGTTCTCGATTTTTTCGTGTTTGGGCAATTTTGACCCATATGTACAGGATAAGGGTTAAATCAGTTTTTAAGCATATTGGTACATTATTCACTTGGCGATATAATTAAGTACGTTTGATTAAAACAGGTTTGTTTGTAGAATTTCTCTGTCCACGGTAAAAGTTTTTGATAAATATACTAATTCATTTGAAATTAAAGGGATATTATTTGTTTTTGTTGGATATGGGTGAAAGGCTTGAATGCTCGAAAAGAATGATTTTTAGTGCCGTAAAATATGTCGAGTAACATCAAACCCACCGAAAGCATAAAAGGCATAAAAGACCTCGCAAAACGAATGCAGCTCAAGATAGGCTAATAGTTCGCAGCCCCTTTTTTGAGCCCAATCGGTATTCGGAAAGAAGTTTTCGGCGAGGACCCCACTTCACTTTCTGTACGCTCCATTACAAAGCGATTGAATGAGTCAGCTTTTTGGGAGATCAGCCAGAAAAAAAACATTGCCTTCGCTAAAAAAAAAAAAAAACCGAAAGGCTTGGTTAGCTTTTGCAAAGGAACGCAAAGATTGGAAATACTCTGGAGTGATGAGACTAAAACCAATAGAGTGAGTTCCGATGGTAAACAATATTGTTCGACGACCAAAAATTGAAGTATTCAATCCTATGTACACCACAGTCACCCTCAAACATGGAGGGGGGAGGGAGTATTATGCTATGGGGTTGTATGTCTTTTAAAGGAACCGAACCATTACACCGCGTGGAATGAAGTATACAGAAGCCAGTAACTTGGAATTTTATGCAGGACAACGACCCGAAACTGCGAGGTTAACAAAAGCATGGTTTCAGAATAATTCGGTGGATGTCATCGATTAGTCATCATGTGGTCCAGACCTAAATCCAATCGAAATCCTTTGGTACGAGTTAAAAAAAAAAAAAAAGAAGTTAAAAAGCTAAATTTCAAACATTTTATTAACATTAAATATTAATTTAAGTTACAATATAGTGTAACTGATTTCTGCTAGTCTCAAGCAACGCAAATGCAACACTTCAATGCACCTTGTTTTGTGAATTTTTATTTTTTTGTGAACTTAATGCTTCTATTCTGGCCAAAGTAATGTACGTACGTATACTTTTTTTTTTTATTTTCTTTTCTTAGGACTTATTGGATTAAAATAGACACCAACAAATGATGCCTATATAGTTTGTTTGTCTCAATATTTCTTCTCCCCATTCGCTGATGATAGTGCTGTATCATAGGCAGCAATGTGACAGCTATTCAAGCAACTTTTAAGAACATAACTGGTTACGAATCAGTGGTACTACGAATATCGGTGTATTACCGTTTATTTGAACTAAGACATATAGCATTAGAGTTAATTATACGTGTTACATAGTTCAACGGTTAACAAAAGAAGAAGAGAAGATGAACTAAAATTTAATGCCAAGAAAACTAAAGACCTATTCAGTTCAGATTTATGCTTTGTTGGATTCCGAAAAGTTTCAACAATTATTAGTTCCTTTTTTTATATTAAATGTTTCTTTGTTTTCATCTATAGAAATCTAAATGCTCTAAATATGTATGTATGTACATAAATTTGGTTATTTTGCATGAATCCACTTTTTTACTGTAAACAATACTTACCATTTTTCTATTATCTTATAAGTTATTCGTTACACGCCAAACAAGGAAAGTAAGAAATAAAATAACAAAACACGTTTTATTTTTCCACTTCTTATTTTATTGGTCTTTGTTTATGTCACTATTCAATTAAGCAATTTACTTTATAATTGTTATTTACTTAAAATACGCTCCATATTTTTATGACTAAAAAGGTCTGTTCAAAGTGTTTATTTGCGAAATTGAAATCTATACCATAGGGCACACACATTGAAAGCTTGCTAGAGGGGCTTGTGCTGTTCAGATAAACTTAAAACTAAAAGAAAACGCAAAAACGATATTGAGTGAAAATTAATTAAATAAGAAAATAAGAACTGTGTTATTATTATTATTAAAAGAAAAATAAAGTGGTGTACGAACAAAATACCAGCAGTAAACTACACTTTATGTCATAACTATAAAATCACTTTAATTTTTAATTGTTTTAAAAAAAAAAAACCACATTGTAAGCTCTTTCAAATTGACAAAATGTATACATATGTATATAAAAAGAATTATGTATGTTAAAACAATATATGTATGTATGTAGATGCGAACATGATAGGTCGGTTCCCGCGAGATTTTTGTAACAATTTGTAAAAGAGAATGCTTAAGTTACAGGAGTAGGAACAAATTCTCTCTTAAACCCAAAATCTCGCGGGAGCACGTTTTTGTAAAACGTCAAAAAAAGTAACAAGCAAAAACAAAACAAAAAAGAAACTGTAAAACAGGAGAGAGATTTTTAGATTGGTTATTATTACTATTTTATTGATGTAATATGCGTTTAATGAGCTCTACTGTATTAGGTGAACAATTTGCCTCAATATTACGCTCTTTTTTTCAACGCTGATTCTGCAGATTGTCAATTTGACAGTTGAAACTTGATCTGTGGTTAGTACGTTTTGCATTTTACAATGAATAGATTAACGTCAGAATAGCGCGTGCAAATTGTGCAAACTTATTTTGAAAACCATGGTTCGGTTCGCCAAACTTATCGTGCGCTACGCCCATTTTACGGTCGTCATAATCGTCCATCTGCGCAAGTTATTCCGAACACGATGAATTATTTTCGCACCACGTACACTCTATTGGATAAGACGCATCCCAAAAGACGACAAACAGTGCGAACAGAAGAAATTATTGCTGTTGTGGAGCGCAGTGTTGAAGAGAATCCTAATGAGTCGATTCGCCATGGTACACAGCAATTGAAGCTATGTCCATCCACTCTGTGGAAGATTTTACGGCAAGATCTTGGCTTAAAAGCTTATAAGATCCAGCTTGTGCAAGAGCTGAAACCGCATGACCATTATACGCGTTGTAGGTTCGGTGAATGGGCCAAAACATGATTTAGCTTGATCCTCATTTTCAACGCAAAATTTTGCTCGCCGATGAGGCCCATTTTTGGTTAAATGGAAATGTAAACAAACGAAATTGCCGAATTTAGAGTGGGGAAAACCCAGAAGCCTTTGTCGAGACACCCTTACAACCATTAAAACTCACTATTTGGTGTACTTTATGGGCTGGTGAAATCATCGGCCCATATTTCTTTAAGGGCGATGCCGGCCAGAATGTTACTGTCAATGGAGAGCGCTATAGAAACATGATTGCTGACTTCTTTGTTCCTCAGTTGAATGGCATTGACGTGACAGAGCTTTGGTTTCAACAAGATGGCGCAACATGCCACACGGCGCCCGACACCATCAATTTATTGCGGGAAACATTTGCTGAGCGCATAGTTTCGCGTAATGGACCTGTGAACTGGCCTCCACGATCCTGTGATCTCACACCTTTCTTTGAGGGTATGTGAAGTCACTAGTCTATGCCGATAAACCAGAGACGTTAGACGATTTTGAAGTCAACATTCGTCGTGTTACTGCTGATATATGGCCCCAGTTGTTCGAAAAAGTTGTCGAAAATTGGACTTCACGATTGCGCTTCATTCGAGCTAGCCGTGGCAGGCATATGGACGATATCATATTTAAACACCAATGGCTTAACATTAGCATTAGCTTCAAGTATTTTATTTCATATTGAATTGGTATACCTCTAAAAAAAAAAAAACACGTCGCAATTCACACACATTTAAACTTTTACGAATTTGACAGTTCTTCTAAAATTTAATTGATTCCTCCCCAAAGAACAATTTCATGTAGAAATTTGTAAGAATTGGCAGGGTGGGAAAATGAATTAGTCTCTCAAATGCGTTCTCTTTTACAAATTTTTTCTCGCGGGAACAGGATTTTGTACAAATTTGTACAAATGTGGAGTCCTGGAACAGACCCAATGTGTAATAATAGGTCTGTTTGGTTACTTTTTGTGGGTAAAAGCTGTCAAAATTCAAAGATCGCAGAAAATTCGATCAGAGACTTACAAGAAACTAAACAAATGCAGTAAACCACATTTGTGTATAAAACGCCAAAAGTCAAGTCAAAACATCAATCACAAGAAATAACAACAAATTAAATAAATTCTTTCGCAGAATAGCTGTTGGCTTTGACAGTTGATACACAGCTTACCCACAGAAATTCATGAGGCAGAAAATTGCAACTATTTTAATGGAGGGGAAATGTTTATCTCTCTCATCGGCCCTCTTTGTTGCAACTTTTTGGAGTAAACAAACAAGGAATTTGTAAAAATTTGTACAAATTTGTACGATATTTCAAGTTAACAAACAGACCTAATATCACCGCTATCCTTTTTATATTTTTTTTATTTTTAATTGTTGCGGTCATAATTGAAATCATCAATTGGACTGAATGCTTTCAAAATAACCTCACATAGTGTACACAAGATTAACATTATGGAATGATTACGGCCATCATCTGGGTCATACAAGATGGCGGGTCAATAAGTCCGTGACTTTTGGAAAAAAAAAAAAACGAACGCCCACAACGAAATTCAGTAAACCACTT
Organism: Volucella zonaria; assembly: GCA_963966105.1. Classification (NCBI taxonomy): domain Eukaryota; kingdom Metazoa; phylum Arthropoda; class Insecta; order Diptera; family Syrphidae; genus Volucella; species Volucella zonaria. The sequence goes on along the minus strand of OZ014530.1, from coordinate 85,298,646 downwards.
TTTTACCATTGAAATCGATGGTGCAGAGTCCCCATAGTATTTATCAAGCTTAGCCTTGGTCTCGGTAATGGTTTTTTTTCGCAAGAAATAATGCTTAATAAGCACACGAAATTCACTTTTTTCCATTTTCTCCTCAAATTAGTGAGTAGTCTGATAAAAATAGCTGTCAAACACAAACTAACTGACGCAGCAAGTTTAAATTTTGACAGGAGTCAACTGACAGATGCCTGTTGACAGGAGCAGTGTTGCTGTTTCAGTAAAGAAGTCAGAAATTCAAAAAGTCCCGCCCACATTACCCGCCCTCGTATATCAAAGGGAAAAGATAATGGTAGTTTTATGTTTTTAAACTTGTCTACAGAGCGAATACAAAATTAGCAGCACCTCCTTTTTCTATCAATCATTTCAATACAATTTTTTTATTTAAAGAAAGAGTGAAAGAAAATTTTTATATAGTGGTGGGTTATTTTGTATAGTAGATGGTAGTTTTTTTTTTTTGTTTTTCTCAATGGGGGCCCCCTGATACACACCGCAACGTTGAAGAAAGTTAACTTCATCCAGATTGACAAAGACAGAGAAATCCAAAAAATTTCTCAGCATTCTTCCTGACCAAAAGGAATCCCTCGAAAACAGCTGTGTAGATTAGGAGCGAAATGCAACTGCCTGTCAGTATAGTGACGGCGAGCAAAGGATTGTTGGAAGTTAATTCAATATCGCGAATTAAGTGAAAAAGGCTACTTTTGTCGAAAAACAAAGCATGGCAAAAGACCTTACGTTTGCAAAGGACAATAAATGCTGATAAACCACTTTCAAATAGCGAAGCATTTTGTGAACTGACGAGTCAAAATTTGTTTTATTTGGTGGTTTCTGGAGTATGATAGGCGTCTCTGTTTCTCTAACACAGAATTCTTGCCACGAAAACGGTTACACCTGAATGTTTGAAAATAATTATAAGAAGCTTCTTTTTAACCATGCTGCTGGCTCCATACACAAAATCGACAGTACAATGGACTTCTAACTACAATTCTACCGAAATCTGTACATCTGATTCTTTAGGAAAAGCTATGGCCAAAACAATAGAAACAGTTCGATTTACTTTGCAATGACATCGTACATAGCGACTATGCGCAACTGTTCGTTGTATGCACATCTGCGAAAAAAAAAAAAAAAAGAAATCAGTTGAAGTTATTTTGTTAAAAGCTGATATATCTTGACAATCTGAATCTATCCAAGACATTACAAAAGCAATAGTGTTCTCCGACGATGATATACGAGTACATTCAATGTCTTAGAAGATAAAAAAAAAACTTCCTGAAACCAGTGAACGTCTGTCTAAAATGACCACTAAAACCAACAAGTTTTGGTCCGGAAAGCTAAGACGAACCGCTGTATGTCCTCCAAAGACCTGAAACAGGAACGGAAGTGAGTCCCAGAACGATTCGCCGAATTTTGATTAATGCAAAGCGGTTCGCTCTAGCGCAACGCTTTTAAAATAAATACAATACATCCACAGAAGCGTATTTTTTTTGCTAAGCACTACCACATAACAGGCGGTCCCCTTCCATCAACAAATCAGTGGCGAAATGTACTCTGGATGGAAGGTAAGCAGTTTGTTCGTCGCCCAAAAGGTGATACATACAACTGACGATACCAGAAATCAACTATGAGGAATAGGGGTGGTAGTGTCATAATATATGGTTGTTTTTCTTGCTAGGGCGTTTGTCCGGTATACCTGATCGAAGGCATATTGAGCAAGTAAACCCATGTGGATGTATTCATTTTAAAATACAGATTAAACCTAATAAAAACAGCAGACTAGTAAGTAAAAATTAAATCATACGAGTAGCATTGCAAAATCTCGTTATTGAAATATGAAAAATAAATTAAGAATAAAAAATAAATAAAAATTTAAAAAGAACTAGAAAAATTATAGGTATAGTTAATTATGTACTTTATTTGTATATAGAGTTAATAAAAACAGAGAAATATTCGTTAATGGGTTTAAAATTAAAGCACTCCATATTTCTAGCCTTGAATCCTGATCTTATGAAGCAGATAGCATCGTTTAAACAAAATCCACCTAACCGATTTCATTTTTATTATTTTTACGTCGGTTACTACAGAAAACAAGCGCCCAGCGTCGGTATTTGTATGTGGAAATGTTAGTGTATATCTAGCAACCAAACTTCAATTCCGAAATAATAAATTTCCCTCGACATCCTTCATTTGTGTTACTTTCTTCCAAAAATGTTCGTCACTTATGTTAATTGCTACATTCTCTATCCTTCTCTGTTCCAATTATTGAAATAGGAAACTCCCCCCCATTCTGAAATTAATTTTGTCTGGTCACAATTTGGAATTTTTTTTTATGAAACTGAAAGAAATTTATTTGCAGCTCACCCTCTTGGATATATTTAGTGCTACTTCTGGAGAAAGAAACTCCATAACATGGAGCTCATGACTTCTTATCCAAATTGTTTTAAAATATCTTTTATCGTTCGAACATAGATATTTTTGCAGCGTAACTTAATTTCTAAATTTTATTCTTCTGTAAAATTTTGTTCGTAAATGTCTTTGAGGTCAATCATATTATTTTCGTATACTGAAGTGAAATCACTATGTTGTTGAGAGGCTAGCAGTTTATCGAAATGTTCTTCTTTAACACCATTTGGGGATAGTTTGAGTAACATCTATTTCGACTCACTGTAGAGGAGGTGCAACAAAACTTGATTACTTTGAAAAAGTCTATTAAAAGCATTGAAGTACTTTAGAACAAACTTCAAGAAGTAAAAATGAAATGTCTGACAAACTATCTGTTGCCTTAGATCTCTTGGTTTCTGTAAAATCTAATAAGAATAAATGCTAAAGAACTGTCCAATTCCATTAATCTGAAAGCTGTTCACATTCGTAGCTGGCTACAAATGCGGAAGAGTGGCATATGACATGCATTTAAAAAAAGATACCCTAGGTACATCATCTTCAAATCTCGAAAAAAAAAAAAGAGTTGTTCTTGTCCACTATAACTTAATCGTTGTCGCATGCTAAACCAATAACACTTACGAGGTCGGGTCAATAAGTCAGTGACTTTTGGATTAAAACACAGATTTTTTGATAAAAAAAACAATTTTATTTTTCAACGTAGTCTCCCTTGAGCTCTATACACTTTGTCCAATGCTTCTCCAATTTTTTTATCCCTTCCAAAAAAAATGATTTGTCGAGGTCCTCAAAATAGGCCTTTGTTTGCGAGATGACTTCATCATTGGAGTCAAATCTTTTTCCACCAAGCCATTTCTTCAGGTTTGGGAACAAGAAGTAGTCGCTCGGAGCCAAATCTGGAGAATAGGGTGGATGAGGGAGCAATTTATAGCCCAATTCATGGATTTTTGCCATGGCAACTGCACATGTGTGCACCCTTGCATTGTCTTGGTGGAAAAGAACTTTTTTCTTGGCCAAATGAGGTCGTTTTTTTTTCAAATCGTCATTGAATCGGTCCAATAAGTTGGCATAATATTCCCCATTGATTGTTCTTCCCTTTTGAAGGTAGTCAATGTGGATTATCCCGCGTGCATCCCAAAAAACAGTCGCCATAACTTTATTGGCTGACAAACCCACCTTGGCCTTCTTTGGCGCCGATTCACCCTTAGAAACCCACTGTTTTGACTGTTGTTTGTTCTCTGGTGTGTTGTGATGAATCCATGTTTCGTCCACGGTTACAAAACGGCGCAAAAACTCCTCCATATTGCGATTAAACAACGCCAAACCTTCCTGTGAAGTTGTTACACGATTGCGTTTGTGGTCGACTGTGAGCAAACGCGGCACCCATCTTGCGGAAAGCTTTCTCATGCCCAAGTGATCATTCAAAATTGAAACCACTGAGCCATGCGAGATCCCTACGGCTTCCACAATCTCTCACACTTTCAATCTTCGGTCGGCCAACACCATATCGTGAATTTTTTCGATTGTTTCGGGTGTAGAGACCTCAACTGGGCGTCCAGGACGTTCGGCATCTTCAGTGCTTGTACGGCCACAACGAAATTCAGTAAACCACTTTTTTACCATTGAAATCGATGGTACAGAGTCCCCATAGTATTTATCAAGCTTAGCCTTGGTCTCGGTAATGGTTTTTTTTCGCAAGAAATAATGCTTAATAAGCACACGAAATTCACTTTTTTCCATTTTCTCCTCAAATTAGTGAGTAGTCTGATAAAAATAGCTGTCAAACACAAACTAACTGACGCAGCAAGTTTAAATTTTGACAGGAGTCAACTGGCAGATGCCTGTTGACAGGAGCAGTGTTGCTGTTTCAGTAAAGAGGTCAGAAATTCAAAAGGACTTATTGACCCGCCCTTCTTTATGGTCGTTCCTGTTGCCAGGATGTATAGTGATGGACGCCAAAAATGCCCTTAACTCAGCAAATTCGCCATTTATAAGAAGGTCACTAGTCAGAATGAATACACCATACTAACTGCGTAAGATATCCAACTACGAGTACTTCAGCAAGAGAAAGTTGAGATATGAAACCGACGAAGACGAAAAGTAAATATTATAAAATCTCCGCGGGAGTCCCACAAGGTGCCACTATTCTGGGATATCGTGCACGACGGAGTTCTGCAATTAACCAGCAGGAGTAAAAATAATCGGATTCGCCGACGACATCGCCATTATAACTGTTGCAAAGAATATTTGCGAAATGCTTTATCAAAGACTGGCTTATATCAGCCGGTCTAGAACTAACAGAACACAAAACGGAAGCTGTTCTAATAAGCAGCCGGAAAGATGTGGAATACGTGGACATAAGGGTAGGAGGTCAAATCTTTAAATCAAAAGACTATATAAAATACCTAGGAGTAATACTTGACAACAGACTAAATTTCATGCCTCACCTAGACTATTCGATCAAAAAGGCGTCAAACAGGCACCACTTTCCAGAATACTGCCAAACATCGGAGGACCCGGATATGCTAGAAGAATATTAATATCCAAGGTAGTAAAAACTGTTATACGCTGTCCCAGTTTGGGTGTGGGCCCTAGTGACAAAGGAAGCAAGGAGAAAGCTTACATCAACATATTCACTTAGCGCATAAAGAGTAATCAGAAGTTTTAAAACGATTTCGGACGAAGCAGCTTATGTTACAGGCGAGATAATTCCCATCTATATCCTTGCCGACGAGATACAGAGAATCTATAATTAGAGAATTTCTAGTAACCAAGAGGCGACAGTCATCAAAAGAATCAAATACGAAGAAAGACTGACTTCAATGTTTAGGTGGCAGTTTCGGTGGAACACCACTACGAAGGGCAGATCAGCCTGCGGGTTGATTCCATCCATAGCTGTTTGGAAAAGCCGAAGGCATGGAAACTGTAACTACCATCTTACGCAGTTCCTATCTGGTCACGGTGGATATCGAAAGAACCTACACCGCTCCGGGCACGATAGCTCACTGCCCAGACTGCCAAATCAGGAGACACATAGAATGCAATATTCCATTGCATACGCTTTCTGAGATTTGCACATTCATAACAAACGTGAAAAACGACCTGCGAGGGATAGAAACAATAAAACTTGCTGACGCAGAAAAAATATAGAAGATATACAATAGCATAGATTGCTTATCAACCCCGCGAAGTAATACCTAACGGCAGTCCCTCTTGGACAATGGTCGAAGTGTGTAGGGTGTGGTTTACTCGTATAATTTTTTTTATAGGTTACAATTTTTTTTCGGGACAATAATTTACCAAAAAAGATGTTGCTTTTGTTGGATAATACATTTTGTCACGGCAAGGAAGACAAGTTAATAAGCATCGATGTAAACATAACAGTTATGTTTTTTCCACCCCACGTCGCTGCCCTGATCCAACCTATGGATCAAAATGTAATTAATCTTTTCAAACTTGAATACAAGAAAAGAATGCTGTCTGAAATTGTTGCCACACAAGACAAGGACAATGACTTAAGCTTAGTTTTAAAAAAAAGTTTAATTTACGAAATGCTGTAAGTATTTTGTCGGAGTCTTGGAAAACAATTTCGGTGGCAGCGATAGCAAAATATCTCAACAAAATCCTTCTAAAGCAGTCGAATTGGGAACCAGAAGACCTAATTCCGTTCAGTCGTCTCCATAAGCAAGATGAAACTACCTATTTTGAAAGTCGATTCCAGGACATGGGTAATCTTTTAAGACGTGTTGATGGTTCTGTGAATATTTCAATCGAGGATATACGACTTTGGATCGTCAACGCTGGTGGTGAGATAAACGAAGGGACAGCTGAAGAAAACGCTGAAGATGTGGAGACTTCTTCTATTGAAGAAGTACATAATCCAGCAAAAACATCTCACTGTCATGCAATTCAATGCTCAAATGTCTTGTTGGATTGGGCTCATTAAAACGTAATGGGTGGCGGATGTCATAACCGCTATAAATAATATTAGGCGTGTTTTATTAAAAAGTGCGCATCCACTTTTCCAAAAAAAAAACGCTCCAACTCACTTCTACATATAATTTCAAAGTTGGCAGACTCGATTTCAGTTTCACATTAAATCTCGCGGCTATGTTCGCAGTGTTGGTTTCAGAGTTGCTTTGAGTGGCTTTCCATTGGGCGAATTCAATCGTACTTTAAATTTTATTTAGTGCGTTTGCTTCAGTTTTATATGAAGATTTTGGTTTTAAAGATTAAATTTTAAGCCATAAGGAAATTAATTAAATTAAATTAACCCAACCCAACCCAGTTAACCTAATAGAAATCAAAACCAAAAGATTTAGTTGCTTTTTCACAAACATTTATTGCTTTTTCCTTAATATTTTCTCCGATAAACTATAGCTTTGGTGGCATTTTGAACGCAGTTTTGAAAGCACCTTCGCACACACAAATTTTAAAAAAGTTCAAGTTCCTTTTTGGGTAGAAGAAAAATAACTATTTTTTCCAAATGTAAAAAGCCAAAAATAACTTTCAAAACATAAGTTGATCCACGAACACATCCCAGAATAGGGAGAAACGGGATGCTGCCAACCATCAGGAAACGAATAAATGCCCTCTCGTTATATGTTGCGACATCTATAATTCAAATATTTCTTAAATCTATCTTCACTTCTAAAAGTGAATAATTTACCACTTTTGATTTTGTTTTTGTTTCGTGTGGAAAAGTGGTTAAGCACTTTTGAATAAAACACGCCAACTATTTTTTTCATTTATAGAAATTCAAACATTTTCTTTTATAGAAATTCAACCATTATCGTCACAAAAATCAACAAATTACGGATAAAGGACTTTAAATTGATTCTAAGGAAAAATAATCAACCAACCACCGGCAGTCGAACGGTTCTCATTCAGCGCGTGCAGAACGTTCTGGAAAGCGACGAAAGTCCGAACGAGTATCTACTCAGCGACGACGAGGAAGAGGTTCAGCCGCAGGAAAAAGATTTTTCACTGTTTTGGATTTCATGTCTGGGTAATGCCAGATACCAGAAAGTATACGGCATAACGTTCATAACGAACAGTGGACAGTACGAATTTAATCGCATGCCGTTTGGGCTTATAAATGTTCCCTGTATCTTTCATGAGGCGATAACGAAATTAGTCAGGCCGCTACGTGGATGAAGTAAGTATCCCTTCGAATTCACCGGAGGAAGGGGTTGTAATCTTATCGCAATTCATACAGCTTGTGCGACGTGCAGGTATGACTCTGCAATTGAATAAATGTATGTTCCTCACAAACGAAATTTCGTTCTTGGGTCACCAACTCACCGAGGACGGCCTCAAACCAGGCGAGCGGAAAACGGTAGCTATCGCAAACTCCCCACAGCCAAGAAACATTAATGAACTGAGATGATTCATTGGATTAGCAAGTTTCTTTAGGAAATTTGTTCAACACTTCTCCATAATCGAGAAACCACTGACGTCACTGTTCAAAAAGGATAAGCTAAATTCTGCTTTTCGATGGGAGGAACCACAAGCGACAGCATTTAACACATTGAAGGAAATCCTGTGCTGCGAACCTGTGTTGGAAGTGTTTGACATTAAGAGGCAACATGAAGTGCACACAGATGCAAGCTCCGTGGGAATTGCTGGAATATTGTTTCAATCAACCGACAACGATAACGAATGGAAACCAGTATTCTACTTCAGCAGGACATGCACGCCAGCTGAATCAAAGTACGCAAGTTATGAACTCGATGTACTCGTTGTAGTTGCAACACTGGAACGATGTATTTATTGGGAAGAAGATTTACCGTAGTCACCGATTGCTCAGCTATCAGTAAAGTGAAAGAATCTAAGTCACTTATACCTCTGATAGCCAGATGGTGGTTGCGTCTACAGGAGTTTGATTTTAGAGTTGTTCATCGGAATGCAAGCCGAATGATACATGTTTATGCGCTTACCCGTGCACCAGTGGAACCTGCATGTGAACTATCGACTGTGGCTGCGAACGTGTTGAACATTGGGATCGAGCGTGATGATTGGATTTATTGTATGCAACGTCAAGACCGTAGACTTGTCGATATTATGGGAGCATTACAAAGGGACGAGATAGCATTTAAAAAGGATTTGCGGTTCCATCAGGTGTACGTTGGCGAGCAGTTATGCACTTTCATGATGACATGGATCATCACGGTGTCGATAAAGTCATACAGCGTATCAGCAACACACTTTGGTTCCGAAGGATGAGGAATTATGTAAAATCATACATAGCTGTATATGTTCACTGCTGCTACAACAAACGATCGCCAGGAGCATCAGAAGGCAGTTGCACATATACGATGTCAACCCGATCCCTTTCCGAACGCTTCACATCGACCATCTTGATCCATTTCCAAAAAGTTGTCGAAGAAGAACTCATGTTTTGGGCATTGCTGATGCTTTTAGTAAATATGTGGTTGTCAAAGCAGTGAGGAGCACGAAGACAAGACCGGAAATTGAGACTTTAAATGAATTAACTTCTTATTTTGGTTTACCAGATGTTCTGATAAGCGACCGTGGAACAGCTTTCACGTCGAAAGAGTTCGAGGATTTCTGCAAAAGGAATAACATTCGCCATATAAGAACAGCAGTGCGCACTCCTCGGGCCAACGGATAAATCGAGCGGATCAACCAGACCATTCTCCAGTTTCTTCGGACTTCGAACTAAAGCGATTACGACTGGAATTTGGAGATAAGAAATCTACAATTTGTTATTAACACGCAGTGCAAAACAACAGGATTTTGTCCAGCTGCGCTCGTATTCGACTTCAAGTTGAAAGACATCATTATCAACCAGTTCGTTCAAGCTGTGCATGATGTCGATGACGAACAACCTATAGGTGCGAAACGAGAGATTGCAGCAGAACGAATTTATAGGGAACGGGAGAAGTGGAAATTGCGATTCGACAGTCTCACAAGTTGGAACCACGGTATAAAAGACCATACATAGTGAAACGATGTCTGAGGTATGATCGCTGCGAAGACGATGATGAAGAAGACGACCCTGAGGAGACGAAGACTTCTCCAGTGTCAGGTTTGGCCGAGCTGTCACCAATTGAACAGAATCCTGCATCTAGGACAGCCAACTTCAACAACATTGAAGTGTCATTTTCAAATAAATAAAACTTAACGGACGTTTGTGAATTAAAAGAGAACGGTTGTATTTTATTTCTGATCAGTATTAAAAAGAGAAATATTCTGACAAACCCATATTGGCGTACGGATTCTGTGCATGGTTTACTATCTCTCCCACAGTAGCAAAAGAATTGAAACAATTTGAGAGAAGAATACTTCGATTCTGTTTTGGATAGTATAGAAGACCAGATAAAAAAAAATGGTATCCAAATAAACTCCTGTATGACACATGCCAAGTAATACCTCTTATGACATATCTCATTAATCTTACCTTAAGAAAACTTAAACGCATAGACTTCCATCCGAAGGCATTGATTAAATCTTTGCTGGACTCAAACAAATGTGAGGGTTTGGACGACAATTACTATCTTTCACCATTTAATCTCCTTAATGAAAGATCCCTCCATCATATCAAACAAGATGTTGGTAGAAGCCTTATGTTACCTTTTTATATAAAAGCACGGTCTAATTTGAGAGGATAACATAATTGTCCTTAAAAACATAAAAATATGCGAAACACGCTCGCATACTCCCACTACACTCGTACATATATTCCATATTGTGTAGGGTTTTAATTTCAAATTAATAAATAGCTTTTATATAAGCATTTGTACATATATTATTTATTAAGCCTAATAATTTGAAATTTATACTGTAGTGTGGAGAGATACTCGTACATATCATTGCAAATGGCACTAGTTTGTTTTGCTTTGTTTTCTTTTTTGTTGAAATGTATCTTTTTAACTACTGATTATTAAAAGTTGTTTAAAAGTATGCCGGGAGCAAGCATACAGGAAATCAATCATTGTTATTAATAATGCATGTATGTACAGTATTTTTCGAAACCTAAGCAACTTTTTCCTCTGAATATCGAAAGTCGAATATTTATGTATTTACTCTTTTTAATAGAAATAAGATAATTTTTATTTATTGCATTAAGTACTTAGATAGATAGTTATAGTAAAAACAAAAATCCAAAATCAATTCATTCAAAGTAATTAAAAAAAAACCAAGAAACAAATTTCCCTCAAAATGCAGCTGTTCGAAACCTAAACAATTTTCAATATTTGGTATGATAACCTTTATTTTTGATTATTATCCGCATATCTATGGGGCATAGACTCAATTAGTATCAATTTCCATTCCGTTTTCAAACACGTCATGAGCTCATTATTTCTGAAGCGTTAATTCCCAACTCTACGCTCTAAGATGCCAAAGAGATTTTAAATGGGATTCAAGTTGAGGTATTGGGAGGACCATTCCAAAACTTGAATCCCATTGGTTGATAACCACTCTTTGACCAGCTTCAATGAATATTTCGGGTCATTGTCATGCTGAAAGACCGATTGAAGTGGCATATTCCATTCGGCGTATGGTATCTTTTGCCCATTTAAAATGTCTCTGTAGACAAATCGATCCATTACAGTTTTTATTTGGTGAAAAGGTCCAACTCAATTCACTGAGAAGCAAGACCACGCAATTACATTTCCCCCTCGATGCTTGCTGTGGCTTTCCAATACCGGGGATTCAGCTATTGACCCTTTCTTCTACGAACTAACACAACTGTGAGCAAATTCCGTTACATTTCAAATTATAACCACAAGTTCAATTGCAATAGCCACAAAACAGAACTATTCAAACAGTAGCGGCCTTACCATGACAAACCAGTACGTTGTCACTAAATTAAAAGAATACAGAAAGCTGTAGCACTTGCGTACTACAAAACGTCGGGCATATTGGATCAGACTTGTTTGAGGCTAATGTTGTTCTACCTACACAAAGCACAAGAACCTAATATTAATGTAAATTTTACTATAATTTGTTTATTTTTAATTGTAAATCTGGAGCTTTTCAATCTCTATGTTGCTCTACTGCAATTAAACGGTGAACGTTGCACATTAAATATTCTTTATCCCCTTGTCTTTATTATTATCATAGGTAGGCTTTTGAAACCAATCTCTTGACATAATTAGTCCCTTACTCGCAGTTAAATGCAGGATGCTGTGATTTATTTGATTCGAAGGACGACTGCTCTACACTCATACTCGTAGAGCATCTGAGATGCTACTTTTTTTCTGTGTCGTTAGATTTTACTTTCATTGTTTATTAAGATTTGGTTGTTACTAATTTAATTATCGTTTTGGAATCATTATTTTTAATATATTATGGACTTGCAAATGTCCGAGTTGAAAAAAAAACATTGGAAGCAGAAAGAGGGTCATAATCGGGCACATCGGAATTTTGACGGGACTCATTCCGGAATGACTTTTAAGCTATGTTTTACGAAAAGATGGCGATTACCACGAGTATATGAATGATGTTGTGTATAGAAAGTGGTGACACATAATTCAAGGGAACCCAACATTTAAGGGGAAAAAGCCAGGCGCCTTTAACTTCTTCCAAAAAAAAAGACATCAAAACGTGAATTAGTAAAAAATAAATTATAATGGAAACAAAACATGGTTAATGCTGAATTGCCGGATATTTTTAAACACCGGGCTTAGTTCGAAGGACACAAAGCGCTACAATTGGCGCCTTACCACTGCGAGTTAAATCCCATAAAGTTGATATTGGCTCAAGTGAAAGTATTCATCGCTAGTCAAAACAGAACTTTTGAAAATAAAAGAAGTTAATGAAAGCACTTGAGAAAGTCGACGGTGAAAAATGGCTTAATTGTGTTCAACACGTTGAATTAACCTTGTTGTAGGATCTGGATGTTCAACGTTCAATGTTTTTACGTTTATGAAAGAAATTTACAGTAATAAGTAATAAAAATGCCTGGTAAAAGAGTTTCAAGTGAGGTAATTCAATTGGTTCATTATAACCACTATAGAACTAAAAGTGCAGCAGTTATCTCAGATGTTTGGCTTGACCCGCCAAACAATTTACATATAACATAATTAACCGTGCAGAAAATGAAGGACAATTGCACTTAATAAAGGCAAAGGTCAGGCCTAATAAATTGTCAGAAAGAAATCAACGGAAAATGATTAGGAAAATATATGAAAATATCCGAATATCGACTAGAGCGCTGGCCAATGAACTGAAGTTGGAATGTGGAACTATTCGGCAGGTGCTTTTAAAGCACAAATATTCATCAAAAGTAGCGCGAAAGAAACCGTTGCTCTCACAAGACAACATAAGAAAAAGGATGTCGTTCGCTACAGAGCATATTCGGCAGCCTGATGGATATTGGGATGACGTTATTTTCTGTGACGAAACTAAAATAATGTATTGTATTATAACGGGGGAGCCAATAGAGTGTGGCGGCAACCTTTAAAAGCCTTGGATAACAGAAATATAATACCAACAGTCAAATTTGGTAAATTGTCCGTTATGGTGTGGGCTTGTATATCAAGCAAAAGAGTTGCGGACCTAGTTTTTATTGATGGCCACATGGATGTGAAGCAGTACTTAACCCTATATTGCATGGTGTTCCCAAAGGGGAATATTTGATTTGTACTGCCATCTGTCAACCAATGTTCTAAGTAACTCGTAATGACCGATTCGGTAGCCTTGCTTGAGTTCTCAACAAAACATTTCTCAAAAATAGATGGCGTTTTTTGCTGTGATTTTTTCTTTATAGCTATCTGTTTCTTGTTCCGACACGTGTTGAGACAGAACGGCGTAAGGAGTATTTTCCGATTTTTTTTCTGCATATTGTGAAGAAATAGACGGAAATAAAAAATGGTAAGTAGTATTATGTGAATTTCAGTTGCAAAGTTTTGAGTTGCTTTTTAGTCACACCAATGTGTTTGTTTCCAAACGGGAACATCACGCACTGAAACATGTTTCATTTTTTCTAGGATGATTCAGAAATTTCAACAAGACCCACTATCTTGTTTTATGGTAAAAAACATAATGCTGAATTCATTAGGCCTATACACCATCGGATAGTGAAGACTCTGTTCTTGACGATGACAATGAAGATACTGAATTTCAGATGAATGATAGAATTGCTAATGCCTCTGAAGTTGAAGATAATTTTTCCGCTGATTATGATTTACCTCTTTCAGAGTATTTCCTTTCACACAACAAGAAGCGTCCAGTACAATTGATCGACGTCAATTCAGAGCAACCAAGAAAGAAAAAATTGAAGCGTCTCCAGCTGATATGGAAGCAGACTCGTACGAAAACAGAATCTGGAGAGTTTCTGGGTTCCAATATTCTACCGGATGATATTTGCTGTCTTACGACTCCTTATCAAATATTCAAAATTACTCTTGACAGATCAATTTCTAGAGGAAGTTGTAGGAATGACAAATCTGTACAGCACACGGAAAAGACCTTATAGACCATTCACGACTTCAAAAGAAGAAGACAGATTCGAAGACTTCGACAGATTCGAAGAATTGAAGAGATTCTTACACTTCAATGATAATAGTAAATCAATGAAGAACACAGATAAAATACAACCACTTATTGACCAAATCTTGGAAGTAACAAAAACTATTCCAATGGAGGAAAGTCTCTCTGTTGATGAACAAATCATTTTTTTCAAAGGAAGAACATCCCTCAAGACATATGATTCGAAGAAGCCCCATAAATGGGGATATAAACTTTGGGTCCTTTCTGGTGTTAGCGGATTTTCCTATAATTTCGAGCTGTTCACTGGTAAGAAAAACAACCCACAACCTGATTCCGATTTTGGAGCAGCGATCAATGTAGTTGTTAGAATATGTGAGATTGTACCTGATAACATATACCATAAAGTCTATTTCGACAATTATTTCTGTAGTCTGAATCTCATCGCATTTCTACACAATAGAGGCATTGACACCATTGGCATAGTGAGAAGGAATAGGGTTCTGGACTGTAAGTTTCCAAGCGAGAAGGTTTTCAAGCAGAAAGGTCGAGGGTATTATGAGCAACAACAAGCTAGCTTGAATAATTGTACCATCAAAATGGTTCAGTGGTTTGACAACAGAATTGTTTCTTTGGCATCAAGTTTTGCTGGTAGTTTTCCCGAAGTGAAAGTGAAGAGATTTTTCAAGAGTGAAAAGTCCAAGAAGGATATTTCTTGTCCGAATACAGTAACAGTTTACAATAAACATATGGGTGGTGTCGATCTCTGCTTGGACTTTACCCCATAAAACTAAGAAGTAAAAAATGGTACCATCGTCTAGCATTTCATATGCTTGATGTAATGGTTTGCAACTCATGGATTCTTTACAGAAGAATTTGTAACCAACGAAAATCCATATTCACAGAGGACTACCCGGGCTATATGCGCATTGTATCAGTTCAAACTTGAATTGGCTTAAGTTTTGACAAGAAAAGGTCGACAAGGCACTCCAAGAAGAGGCCGTCCTCCATTGGAGTTGTCTTCTAATGTACAGAGGAGACAAAGAGAAGATGTTCCCCCAGGTGAGATTATAAAAGATACAATAAATCACTGGCCAATACATTCAGAGAAAAGGGAAAGATGTAAAGTACCTGGCTGCAAAGGGAAGAATAGAATTTCTTACGAAAATTGTAAGAAGTTTATTGATAATGAAAATTGAACATTTTCGAAAAAAAAATACAGGTAAATTTTTTTTCTATATTTTTTATTGTGTATTTTTGACAAAACACACTTCAAAAAATAATTGTTTTTGTTTTTGAAAAATTCATGCAATGTAGGGTTAAGCATTTTGCGATCTTACCTGCACAGTAGTGTCCGTGAATTTGGATTCGACGGCGATGATTTTACCACAAAACCAAAATTCAAATTTTACCAGGACAATGATCCCAAGCATAAGGAGCACACAGTTAAGATGTGCCTGCTGCACAAAGTACTAAGGTGCTTGATACTACACATGCCCAGAGCCCAAACCTAAATCCTATAGAGAATTTGTGGGCACATTTGAAAAATGTGTGTAAAAAAGTCCTAAGACCCGAAATCAATTGACGCAATTTATTCAAGAAGAATGATCAAAAATACCTCACGAATGCGACTTAAAAAAATTAATTAGATCAATGAAAAGTCGATTACAAGCTGTTATCGAAGCTGAAGGCCACCACACAAAATATTGAATAAAAATAATTGATAAACAATGTTAAAAAAAAATATGTAAAAACACTTTCTTGACATTATAATTTTGTGAATTCTTTCGTTTTTGTTGTTTTTTGTTATGTTTTTTTCATAAAATTTAATACATTTCTTTGTTATCTGTTTACTTAAATATTAGTTTTAAGAAATGAAAATAAAAAATTAAAAAAAATATATAGTTTAGTCTTTATAAGGAAAAGTACATACATTTAAACAATATTTTTGGTTGTAAAAACACTTTCTTACATACACGTACTCGTATGTAAAATTTATTTTATTATTTTTTTTTTAAATTGTATTCTTATAAATATTTAGGTACATATATTGTGTTTTCACATTTTATTTTAATAAAAAAAAACTGTTTGGCCAAAATATACAAAACAATTTAAAGCGAGTTCTTAGTTATGACATTCAGTGTATTTAAAAATATACATGTGAACATACTCGTATATTGGAAATTGTATCATTTTATATTAGAAGTGATGCCAACACCTTAATTGAAAATAAAAAACAATCAAATGGAAGTAATAACAAAATATCTAGGAAAATAGTAAAAATTGTTAGTCCACGATAACTTGATATCCATCCCAGAAAATAGCTGCAGCCGTAATTGAACAGACCTAATCATGTTTTTTTCTTATATGATTTTTGTGTCTATTTTAACGACTTACCAGATACTTAAAATTCTAGGAATCGAATCTGAAAACAAACAAGAAAAATCAGTTAATTTTCATCGGCTTAAATCACATTTATATGTATATATATATGTATTAGGGTGTCCCTTATATGGCCGATTTTTTTTTTCTTTTAAATTTCGTAACGCATACCCCCTAATTCTTTTAATAATACTAAACGCTAACCATGTGCCGACAAAGCCTCCATATATTCCTAAATAAACGGTTCTAAAATATCTATTTTAAAATAAAAACAAGATTAATTTGGGTGCGTGTTTATTTATAAAAATTAAATAACTATATAATTATGCAGGATACTTTCTTTTCAATGTTTCCTTTTTACAATCTGGATACAACTTTCTATGTTTTTGAACACATCGTAACAAGAACTGTTTTTGTTTTCGTCAGCAGTATTTAAACCACGAAAATCTTCCATGAGCTTCATACCTCTCTCTGCTGTGTCATTGACTGCGTTTAAGTGAATAACTTTTTGCTTAGCCTCCGTCTTCTTTTAGAAAAGCGTTATCAATTTTTAACCGCGATAACAAATTTGTGCCCTTTATGGTCACGAAATCACCCAAACATTTTTCTGCAAAAATAAAAAAATTATTTATTAACAAAATTAACAATTTTTCTAGGGATAGAATGAAAAACACTCACCGTACATATTTCTTCCTTTGACGGAACATATCTCTTCCCAAAATCATATAAACTCTCTTTGTAAATTCGATACAATATTAGCTTTGGATTGTGTATCAACTTCATCATCAAATAGTGAAAATAAAGCTATTTCTTCTGATAAATGCCATAAATGTTGACTGAACTTGATCAGAGCTGCTTTAGAGATCACCTTGTCGACTGTTTCATAGTTCTTCAATGTTTTTAAGAAGCATAAATCTTGATTCGGGGATTTTACTGCCAAATTGCACCTAAGCCAGGGCTTTAAATAAGCTGTTGCAATAAATAATAAAACATCTTGCAGTGGTAGCTTGTCTTTAGCACATATTTTAAATTGGGACTGCAGCAAACACATCTTTAAAGCGTAAATAGCTCTTGTCATCCATCGTGCCTGCATTTCTGATTCCAAAATGTCTGATTTTAAATCTGTTTTTATTATCTCCTCTCAAAAAAAACAATAGAAAGTTCAATCAATTCCCGATAATCGTCACGTATAATTGGTTTCAGTAATTATTTTTGTAATGTTAATTAATTCTTTAATTACCGTCTCACAGGAATATTTCTTTGCGAAATCAGACCATGTTTCGATAGCAGTTGGACCAACGTTCTTAAAATTCTCTGATTTTTTTAAATAACGGGATATCCGGACTGCTAGTAACTTGACGCATCTTTGATTCAAATACACATCTCAGAACCAGTTCACATATATGATGACGGCAAGCAAAAAGTAACAGTTCTTTTTCTATTTTTTCCTCCAAGAGCATACAAGCCCCATTTCAGCGACCTGCATCAGAGGCCGTTGTATCGCAGCACATAATCTGTACCTTATCTTTAAGGTCACAATCAGAAAGCGCATTCAAAATAGCTTGAGCTTAGGTTTGCCAATAGAACTTACGAGTTCGGGCACTGCTAAAATATGTTCGTTTTCTCTTCTCAAAATTGACAGGCGTTCTTCTTTTGAACCCGTCACATTTAAACTTGGCAACAGGTTTCCATACCAATGAACGGTCACAATTTCAGACACGTTGTTCTGAAAATCAGATTTGATCGATTTTGCTCTTTCATCTCTCATTTTAGTCCGAATTCGTTGAATACAAGACTTGTTGATTGTAAAATCTTCACAACTGAGATCAAGTGCTTCTACTACAGCCTCAAGCATGTAAACAGAATCCCTTACACTTAGTTGCTAAAGCAGCAACTAATTTAGGGGTGATAAAATACGTCCTTCCCCTTTTTGTGATAGACAGCGAACTCACGGGTTGCGTTTACGAAGGGGAGTGCAAATTTTCATCCAAAGTTTCTTCAGAACTGTTCGTGAATATCTTGAGGTGGGCCATTGTGTGAAGTCGAGAAGTTCTTGGCAGTCAAATACTTTAGTCTTGTTTCCTCTTCTTTTAGTTTTCTCTGCCTTACTCGTTCTTCTTTCTCAGCTAACTTTTTGTCAACACCCGCTAAACAACCTGAACGCCCTGCTTCTCTTTGTTTATGTAGAAAATTTTTGTCTTCCTCTATTTTGATCTTTTCTAGAGCACCAGCATGTGCGATATCAAACAAATTATCTAAACCGTTTTGAAATTTTTCCTCGCGGTGCTTATAAACGTCCTGTGGTTTTTTACAGTTCTTTTTGTAGCTCTCTACAAACTTGGTAAAGATCCACAAGTTTTTTCACACAGTTAGGTACAGCTCTGGCGGGTATTCTTGCCTTTTCCCAAAATATAATGCACTCCCGAATCACGAGATTTGCACTTTCATTTACAGTCAATTTTTCTTCGCGAATATTAAAGAAAAGAACCGAGAGAACTTGGGGATTAGACTGTAACTTTGCACAAGTTATTTGGTGATTTATCTCACCAACCAGGAAAATACTTTTTTTAATACTTCTTAGTTCCACTGACATGTTGAAACTTTGCTATTATGCACGTTAGCTATTCGATAAAACGCAAACAAATGAAAAATAGAACGAAAATGAGGGTCATCTTCGTAAATTGTATGAACATATAATTCGCGCGGTACTCAGCACGGGTTGCGGCGATTCAAATAAGATAAAATTTTATTTTCAAATATTTTATGGTCAAATGAAAAAAATTAGAGCGTATGTGTTAAAAAAATATTAATTTTGAAAAATAAGGGACACCCTAATATGTATATGGTATATAAAAAAAATAGGAAAATTAAATTACAAAATTGTTGCTTTCGACGTATCGCACATAGGCCGGGACAAGTGCAATATTGATTCAAAGCAAAACATTGACACCTTCCCGCCCTGTGTAAAACACGCATATTCACTTAAGCTTAAAATAAAAAAAAATGTACGTTCAAAATCAAAGCGAAAAAGGTACTATTAAATTGATATTCGCAGATCTTATCCGCTTCTATTTAAATGAGAGCAAATTTATCAGACAAAAAACCAAACATCCTTTTTGTACGACGATGGAACAAAGAACTTTTTTTCTTTTCAGCTTCCCTCTTTAAAATCTATAGGTATATTCAAGTCTACCGACATTTATGGACAAAAGACATGGATAAGAAAAAAAATCAGATCGTATCGCACACAAGACACTAAATACCATACCATTGATCGCTCTGGAGGATTTCATCTAACCTCCATCAAAAACCACACAACAAGTCATACATATGGAAAAAAAAAAAAAAAACGGATCAGATCATGCGAACCAAATGCTAGGCCTCATCATCATCTTTATCTTGTTTTTCTGATTGTGTGCTGTACTGAAAAGTTCCACTTTTTTTTCTGATTTGAATTTGAAACTCACAAAATTCAATACAAAAGCGACAACAGGTCTGTCTAATCTCAAATTTCAACTGAACTTCACTTGAGAACTGTTTATCTGTTACCTACGTCTTTCTGCACGTTGGGCCAGTTTAAATTCCAGATTAAATTTCCGCCCTTTCTATTACAATGGACTCTTCACATCATTTAACAAATTCGGCTATTGAATACCTGGATGACTAATAATTCAAGTGGAAAATCTCTTTAGATCATGTATATACGTATGTTTGTACGAGTAGGTACCTATGAAGAGGATATTATGTGTCTTGAAGAAGAATTTGACCCTTTTGTTCTTCACACAGAGATGAATTCATATATAGACCCATAAAGATCATTTAAAATGGTCTCAAATTCCTGGGAATCTGAAATTTACCTAACGAGGTGTAGGTTTAAATTTACAGTTTCAAGAGACGAATTACATTCTGTATATCATCATGCAACTACGCATGAGACATTCCAACACGTTGTTAAAAAAACTCAAATAAACATACTCATATCAGCACCTTCCTCAAGTACACACAAACGATCACTGGGCTTTAGTAGGACCCTAAAAGAGCAGCTATCATATGTAGAAGCCAGACGATCAGAAGTGTCGTTAAATTGTTTCCAAAACACAATCCCAGAAATTATACTGAAGTAGTGTACTCGTACATCTCATACATACCATATGTAGTTACAACAACGACTATAGGAAGTGGTATCTCCCAAAGATGCGGGGTAATTTAAATAAATTTCAGCGATTTGTAATGCTACACAACGTGCATTCTAATTGCTAAGGAGGTGAGAAACATGTTCTTCTTCTAAGTAACCTTTATTGCGTATGATGAAGATCTTGAAGCTACTACCATAGTTACAACTACAATCATTTTAAATGGATATATGTAGATACGAGTAGTATCTACTCGTACATATCATACGAGTACGTATGCCACATGAAATCGAAACAACTATCAAAAGTTTTTGAGATTTGAGCCTATTAGTATGCAAGTGATGCGTGTCAATATTAATTATGCCAATCAGATAATGATTGAATGCCATGGAATTTGAACATGTGTAAAATCTAAGCAGCAGTCCAACAATCAATCGAATATGTGAATCACGAAGAACGTTAATAATAATAGTTAGTCAATTAATTGAGTAAGTAAAGAACCTAGCTTTCAAATTTTGTGGTGTGCTTTTGGGAGAATGGACTTTTAGTAAATTCAAATTAACATCTAACAGAACAAATTATGCAATGTTGTAGGAAAAATCTAGGACATTATAGGCAATGTAAAGCCCGAACTGAAATCTGCAAGGACGGAGAAGGAGGCCTCATAGTAGAACCACGCTCGGTCGTGAGAATCGTCCACCGTCAGACAGAATGATCCATTCAACCTGGTCGAAGACAGACAACATTTTCGTCCGTCCACCCGACCAAGATCAAGTCAGTGGTTGTTAGCCTTTTCCAAGCTTACGTCTGATAAATCTGCTGGATGGCTGTCGAGCTGTTTAAAGCAGCGGGTGATGATCAACCACTCATCTCTAAAATCTGAGTCGACGAAAGTATTTCCGACCAACGAGATTTCAAAGCCGTATATGACAGCAACTATAAAGGTGAGCTATGCCAAAACCATGTCTAGTTTGGGTATACCTGGCAAGCTCATCCGGCTCTGCAGAATCACGATGGAGAATGCACGCTGCTCCGTCAAGCTCGGTAATGATATAACCGAGACTTTCAATGTCAGGAAAGGACTCAAACAAAGCCGATGCGTTGTCAGTCATGTGAGTTTCTCAACATTGTTCTTGAAAGAATTGTGCGAAATTCTCAAGCCAACTCTAGAGGCACCATCTTTCAAAAGTTTAGGGGCCAACGTAGGAAAAACAGAGTATATGCTGTCATCAAAGAGCAGCACACGACATCAACGCCTAGGAAAACGTCAGGAAAGGCCGTTAAAACTTTAAAGTGGTAAGGAACTTTATCTACTTCGACTCCGCTATCAACTCCGACAATGACATCAGCGCAGATCACATGCGAAAATCACTTTCTCTAATCGCTGCTTCTTTGGGCTTAGAAGGAAATTAAGTAGTAATGACCTCCCTTGAGTGCAGGACTCTGATCATCCCAGTCCTACTTTGCGGGACAAAAGCTTGGACACTGACCAAAGCGGATGAAAATGCTTTCGGGAGCTTTCCGAATAATTTTCGGTCCCCTTTTGCGTCAATGAAGATAGGAGAACACGTTTCAAGAGCGAACTGTGCGCAACAACAGGCAGCTGACAAAAGACCGCGCTAGCTGGGGAAGCTTGTTAGCTGAGGCCCTGGTACACTCCGGATTGTAGCGTCATCTTAGTAAGTCAGCAAGGCATTATACGTACGATACCTATGGCGAACATATTTATCAACGCAGAATAAAAGGACAAATTAATCTGGGGTTGTTCACAAACTTTCTTTCAAGCAATACCAGGCAAACAATTTCTTGCATGCAAAAAACAAAAAAAAAAAAAACAATTTTATGTATGACAGTGATCATTTTATAAGTTAAAGGCCATATACATACATCGGTAGACTGATGATGAAGACCTTGGACATACGAGTAGTTTAATTTGTGTCTGCACCATATTGGAATACCAACTCCAAGGTTCCTCGGCAAGATTTGATCCAGTGCTTTTCGGTAGGCAAGTTTCGGATGATGGTAAGAATGACTATCATAGAATGGATCTCAGTGTAACCTTTTTCTCCTATTTTTTTATAGTTCCGTACTAGCTCGCAGCTCTAATTTCATATTGCATCGCTTTTTGCAGGCGCCTGGTATTTTGTTATTCGTTCCTCATATTTTTGGATCGCAAAATCTCTCATGCAGATACACTTTTTGTCTAGCTTGCTAACGTCGAATTTATTTTTCATCTTCTGCATTTAGTTTTTTTTTTATTGTTGGCGCATACACTTCCCTTTTTTGTTCTTGAGTGCCATAGTCGTTCCATGATCGTTATTTCTTGACTGTCTGACTTTATCATTGAAGCCACCGATACATATCTGTCAAAGCACAATAAAGAACTAATTAATCTTAGCACCAATATTAGACAAACAATTTCTTGCAAGTAAAAAAAACTAAGTCTAACTCGATACTTGCAAATTTGCGATGATGTTTAAATTCTCTTAAATCCGACCTTTATTAAATAGAAAAAAAAAACAAGGATAAAAGTCAAAAGGAAAGGACAGTCTTTTAGATGAAAGAACATTTGGTCACCGTAACAATACCATGATGAACAGTAAAACAGTGAGTTTCTTCGATATCATAAATTAGACCTATGTAGGTCTTGAAAATTCGTTTGCAACTTAAATTGATTGCATTTAATGTTATTGTTATCAAAAGGGTCAACTGGTTAATATTCTGCAGATTAGTTAAATAAATTAAAGTGTAATTAACAGTTTCTTTAGGAATTTTAATTTATGTTTCCTCGATAATGACATGGATGTCGCTGCTGATATGATCCCAGACACCATTCTCTGTCGCATGAGAAACTTTATCCCTCATCGGATGAAGAGTGTCAAACCAAAAGAAAAAGCATGGTACGAGGCTGTCAGGGTTAGAGAAATGTTTTTTCGGTCCTTCAAGACCAATCCAACAGAGGAAAACCGAACAAAGTTTAAACGGGCCAAGAATGACTGTAACGCCTTTCTAAAACGTGTAAAATTCCAAAACGACCAAAAACTGAGACAAAAAATACTGCAATATCCCAAAGGCAGTAAAAATTGTTGGTCGTTCGTCAAAACCGAAGAGGTGTTCTTCCCCGCTGGCAAAACAATTGCGTAAACTTTTTCATCAATCCTACTCTTTAGGACTCTTTCCGAGAAGATGGAAAACAGCATTTGTTCAGCCCGTCCCTAAAAAAAGACGAATCCTCCTCTCTCTCCTCCTACAGGCTCATTGCACTTACATACGTCCCTTCTTTCCAAGGTCATAGAAACGCTGATAAATCGTCAGCTCATGAAATATCTCGAAACACGAAAACTTCTTAATGACCGGCAGTACGATTTTCGAAGCAGCAGGTCCATTGATGATCTGGTGGCATGTCTCACCGAAAAGTGGAACCAAAGCGTGGTTTAGAAATTACCTTTCGGAACGTTCAATTCAAGTTGTCTTGGATGGTTTCGAATCTGATATTCACAAAATAAATGCTGGTGTGCCCAGGGCTCCGGTCTGTCTCCGACACTCTTTTTAATTTTCATCAACGATCTCTTGTCTGCTACTTCTAATCCAATATATTCCTTTGCTGACGACAGTACTCTCTGCTTTTCATATTCGTTCCCGGACTCACGCCCCTGCTCTTCGACTGTAGAATGGGAACGCCAGCGTATGTTAAGCACATTAAATTCTGATATTAACAGCATAACTACTATTTGGAGAACAACTAACAGAGTAGAATTTAATGCTTAAAAAACAAAATGCTGTATGCTGTCGTTAAAGCGAAATTTAAACACCCAGCCGTTATCCATGAATGGCACTTGCATCGTCGAAACCGATAAACGTTCCATTCTCGGTATCTGTGTCAATGAAAACTTACCCTGCGAAAATGTCTACGTTTCCTCAAGCGATGTAAGAAATATTTCACCCCCTCTGATCTGGCCTCAATATATAAGGCGTTTATCCGCCCGAAATTCGAGTACAATTCCCACATCTGGTCGCGTGCCCCCAAAACATCTCTGCATCTGCTAGATAGGGTTCAAAACCGTGCGATAAAACTCATAGGTGATACCAATATCACTCAAACAATGGACACCCTCGAACATAGGCGTATTGTCTCGTGTCTCACTCTGTTTTATCGCTATTTCCACCAACAATGCTCCGTAGAAATCGCCAGTAGCATTCCGCCCATTCGAACTTTTAACCGTAACACCCGTCTCGCTATGAATGCTCATCAGTATAACCTCAAGCCCACTCTCGGACGTGCTCTAAAATATCGTGATTCGTTCCTAAGCCGTGCAACTCGCTTATGGAATGCTCTGCCCAGCTCTTTATTTCCTAGTCTTTATAAGCTTCAAACATTTAAAACCAACGTTCACCGCTACCTCTCTTTCTATTCTCCCTGATTTTCCTTCGCCCGCGCTGTGTGCAGGCATTTTAAGGGTACTTAAATCCCTTGAGGAAAAAAGGAACAGAATGTCACTGATTATTGTGCAAGCTTCTTTGTTGTTGATGGCACTGAGTGTTTGAACAAAACTTCCTTATAAAGAGAACGGGTTAATTTTGATATTTCATATCCTATTGGAATTTAGAACAAGATAATCCGAAAATGGTCTATAAACAGGTTAAGCTTGAAAGGTTTTGGTAAAACTAAGAAAAAAAAATAAATAAAAAGTTCCGCAGTTTGGTTTATCTTCCCTTTCCGCCAAGCAAGTAATAGTTGGATACATATTCAAATGAATTGGAAAAAAGTTACAGGACTTTAGCCAAAAGCTTCATCTAAGCTGAGTATATTTCTTTTAGCATGTAGTTTTTGGAGTAATACTTGTACCAATAATTGTACAAACTTGGATTAAGTTTTATTTGCAACAAGAGCTACCAAAATCCAACTTGCATTTTAAGTTCTTATCAATCTGCACGATTGAAAGCTATAATAACTTAAAAAGTCATTGACATGTTTTCATCCCCCCTCTTTCTCAGAGGAGACTGCGGATGCATTCATGCAGTTTCTTATTTTTGTTTTACCAAAACCTATAACTAAGCCCAACTGAGATTTGCCGTATTTACGAAGTCGTAGTAACTGCACTGACGGCCCCAAAATGTTTGCTATTCCGTGAATAACTATCATAGCACTATCCGTTCGCGAGTTATCGTAGGCCAAAAAATTGGCACATGCAGTCATATACTAGGATGCTAAAAAAAAAATAAAAAACCACTCAGTGACCCGGTGTTTCCTTGTCAAAGCCTTGATTTAAGGCAAGAAGACGAATCGTTGACAGAAATTTTTCGTCGATTAGGACTCAACGAGTCCACAATAAGGTGTTTCAAAAATAAAAGTGACGTCTTAGAGCGAAAAGTGGAAGCGGTCGAAAACGACGCACTACTTTCAAAATTGACTCCCATATAAAGACAACATTGAGGAGCCAGTTCGTTACTGAACTACAAGTAAGAAGGGATAAAAAAATATATTTTTAAAGGTCTAGGTAAAATTTTAAGTTGAACTTGAAAAATGCAGTTTTGAGATAAACACGTTTAAAATTTTAAGTTATATAAAGCCTAGCTGGCGGCCTTGTATTATACTTTGAAAAGCAAGTGCTTCGAAATATTTCCCGGCCATAATCTTTTGTGCTATCATTTTTGAAGTCCTAAAAGCAATAAAAAATAAATCGATTTTTTTTAAAATCCTAGAGTAGAAAAGCTGCTTGGAATGGGCAAGAGAAAGGCAGAATTGGACCCGCGATGACTGGCAAAGATCATCTTTTCAGATGAGTCGATGATTCAACCATACGGATGTCCTATTTCTGGACGATTCTTGTTATCATGCTAAGACCGTAAGTAAACAATGAATTGTCCTCTATATTTTGATTATTGCATTTTCTCAATCTTTATAGTGTTCAATGTTCAAAGTTCAAAGAAAAGAGTCCTTATATGAATCCTATTGAGCACGTTTGAGCAGCAAAAGGGTGTAAAACGTAGAAATAAAAATCCCACAAACAATTTTGTATGAAGAAACTGACGCCAGCTATTATCACCAGCCTTTACGGTTCAATGCCAAACAGGTTGAATCCCTTACAAAAGTCAAAAGGCGGCCACACGACAAATTCAAAAGGGAAGCATTTTTTTTGTAATTTTACCCTCATAAACCAACAGGGTAATGTTAAATCTATTTTATAAGTTATAAAACAATAAATCAAACAAGATAGAAACTCATTTTTAAATGGTTAGAACTACTAAAGATTTTTTTCCTGGAATAACACGACCCCCGCGTTGGTTCTTGTGGATAATCCACTTAAAATTGACCTACCTGCTACGGATAAAAACGGGGTATCTCCAGTCTTTCAACACCACAGTAAACAGTCCATGGCGAAGTCATAATTTTCTGTTTTCAGTGCGGCTTTTTTTTTTTGCAAACTTTCTCACACGCATGTGTCTTAAAAACTGTCTAAAAACATTATAGACATCAACGTCCAGATATCACCAAATTTTCATTTTCGATTTTCGAGGACTTCCCTAACAGGTAGCTAAAAGAAAAAAAAAAAAAAAAAAGAACAGGGACATATGGTTATTTGCTTCAAATGACAAAAAATGAGAAATTTTATTAAAAGGTAAAATTTGAATTTAAGAGACATGCCATTACTTTCCGAAAGAGTGGTGACACATCTGCTTTTCCGAAGTAGCCGGCACACTTAACATTTCGTCACACCTGAATCATTCTAAAAAGTTCCAAAAAGAGGATTCCATATAAGCTTCAAGGAATTTAGCGGTCAAACTCCAGCATACTCATATATACATACGATTATGCTATGATACATATTAAAATGCTGCATTTATTATGGTGTTCCATCCACGTATAAGACTGGTTAAACTTAAAACGAATAAGTGATTCTTATACTGAGTTCATAAAATGCTTTCAAACATGTGAATTGCGTATGTACAGCACAAGAAGGAGCCTTGTACAACTTATCTTCTTTTCACCGACGATAGCGCTAATATGAGCAACCATGGCAACTACGATATTAAAAATAGTCGGCCGTACTAAGACCGAATATCTGCATTGCCGTACTTCCTAAGCAACAAACCCAACGCCTGGCATCTATTTAAAAGAAGCCATATTTCCAAAGTGCGAACAATTGAAATACTGGGCTTTGTATGGAAAGTGCTATGATGATTGTCAAAGATAGAGTCAGTGTTGGGTGGCTTAAATTGCGCGAAAACTCCGCGGTATTATATTTTGTGACAAAAAAATGCACGACGCGTGAGAAATACAAAGTCTGTTTTAAAGTAAACAGGACTTTTTAAAAATAGGTATTTCTAGTGAGGTCGATCACATGCGTCGGAAAGGTAGATCCTTCACTGAGCACTTCTCTTACAACATTGTGACTGGTGAAACGTGGTGTTTTGAATATGATCCAAAATCCAAACCGGGTCAAACAGTTAATGCACAATTCTATCTAAGTGTTTTGTGGCATTTGGTGCATCGTATTCTTCGTATTCGGCCAGAATATCGAGCAGAAGGAAGTTGGCGTTTGTTGCACGATAATACGCCATCTCATCGATCGACACTTGTGACCGATTTTAGCCGCATTTTAACCGTCAACCACTCCCCGTGTTCGTCCGATTTGGCACCGTACAACTTTTACCTTTTCGGAAAAATGCATTTGCCGATGAAAGGAATGCGTTTTGTGGACGTAGAAGCCATCCAAAAGCCTTGTACCGACATCTGGAAGGACATTCCGGCCGAAATGTTTTTAGACCTTGCAAATCGCTGTATTGAGTTGGCAGGAGACTATTTTGAATAAAATAAATCGGTTTTACTAAAAAAAAAAAACCCTAGAGGCTCAAGTTTCAGCAGACGTTCGAAGAAGAAGAGGTGGAAAAAAATAGAATTGGATTACTCAGACGAAAAAATATTAGCAAACTTTTGGTCTCAAGAACGAGGTAATCCAAAACAAGTGGCCTGTAGAATGGTTCTAAGATCTACAGATTTACATAGCTAAGCTCACCACAAGCCGCGCTGTAGCAATGCAGATACGTGTATATGGGAGAAATACGAGTACGTAGCATCAGATGTAATTACAGTGGAATTTCGATTAATCGTCAGTTCGATTAAGCGACCGTCAGCGCATTCTGCTAATTTTTTTCATTTTCTTTTACATTCTTTTGATTTGGCTTATAGTTGTGTTGTACGTGGTACGTATGTATGAAAAGTAGCTCGTTTAAGTTTACTTTTTTTCGACAGTTCGGTCTGCAAAAATATTCCATTTTAACGTGAAAATCGTCTTCGATAATTCCGATGTAAGTTTTACAGTTATCGTCGGTCATCGTTGAAAAATGTATCTTCTGTGTCTTCGTTTCCAAAGAGGTCACTATGAAAATCTCCTTCGCAGGTGTCTGCTTAAATTATCACTTTCATCGACCTCTTCAATTCTGGGCAAATGTGAATTTGGATCAGAAGGAATTTTGAAAGTATCTAACATATATGTTTTTCTTCGGACAAATTTGTTCCGGGTTTCGTTTTGGTTTATATTTGTACATTGTCGTTTTTGTTTTGTTTATAAATATGTGTGTGTGCATATGTATTTGTATTGTATTGACGATTAGAAAATTTCAGAATTTAGCCGACTATTCACCACGCTGCTGGTCCGGTGCCTGACGAATAATCGAATTTCAACTATAATTATAACACATTTCAACGATTAATAAAAAAAAGAATGACGAAGATATACAAATATTTCTATATCCAACTCAGGCTTAATACTCAAGTATAATGGGCGAAAGAAATCTGAAGCTAATGTCAGAACTGGACAATTTTGCCCATAATGGGATTTTAAAAAAGTCAAGTTTTACTTTGTTGTCTTTTGTGTATGTGCATTTGTTCGCGAAAATTATTTTCGATCATCTATGAAAAAATTAATGAAAATAATCAATTACAAAGTCACTTGTCATTTTTGTTTTTCGTTTTTTTTTTTTTTTTTTTTTCGAATCTTAAATGAAAATCATAATCAAATGAGCTGTGTTCCTTCTAATAATAATGTTTGCTAACGAAATTAATTTACTTCTCTCAAACGAAACCACAGTTTATTTATAATAGCAAATAACAATCAGTTGATTAGCTATCAAATTTCCGTACGAAATATTATCCTGGTGAACCTTTACGTACGAAAGTCAAAGTGAATGAAAACTCGACTAAACTGAGCAACCCGGTATTATTGGTGCATGATGCAGCAAATCGATTGTATTCGCACATTTACGTACGGATCCTTTCGCCTATTATGGGTATACCCGAAGACCTTTTGAATCTACTAATTTAATGATGAGTTTTGCTTTTAAAATTTGCCAAATTACTAAAAAATCTACAACTGTTTCTGATGGGGCAATTGTACGAGTAACAGCAGGTGTTGTCTGTTTGAAGATGAGTTCTATTTCACGGGCCATACAATTGAAACTGTTAGTACTTTTCATATGTTAAAATATATTAATTATTACAATATATTAAGGATGATTATTTGATTGTTAAAAATGCTAATTGCTGTTCGAACTACGAGCTTGTGCACACTCTGAGTGGCGAGGGAAATTCTCCGTTGTCTATATTGCGTATAAGGAACATTGAATGAACATATGTATTATATGGAAATATATGGCTTAAGTATACTTAAGAGTACAGTGGGAGGCACACCTACCAGAAAAATATTATTGACTGTCCTCTCAAACAGATACTATTTTTCCTTCTGAGGTACACCGGCGATCACTAGGATGAGGCCATACATTTTGTAATCGATTTTCACTCTTTATACCTGTTTAACATTTTGTACCCGCAAACTTTTACTACCTACGAGGGGCGTAGCTGTGGTTGCATATATAAATTGACTCATTTATCAAGTAATACTATTATTTTAGTGCATTCAAATTTCATATAAATGTGATTATTAATTCGCGTTTTATCTCTAGTTAAACAGAATCATAATGGCAACTGAGACGATCATGGTGATCAAGGAAAAAGTCAAAAAACTATTCATGAAGAGATGGTGGCTGTTTACCAGGGTTCCGCACCTTCATTATCAACTGTGCAAAAGTGGTCAAGTGAGTTCAAGGGAGGCAGAGAGAGCATTGAAGACGACCCCCGCTCCGGTGCCCCGGCTACTGCTTGTACGGGAGAAAGCATCAAAGAAGTCGAAAAACTTGTTCTTGAGGATGCCCGAATAAAGGTGAAAATGATGGCAGAGATCACCAAGCTTTCAATTGGTACCATTCACACCATTCTTCATGACCATCTTAACCTTTCAAAGGTCAGTGCAAGGTGGGTGCCACGAATGCTCACAGCGCCTCAGAAAAAAGTGAGAATCGCATGCTGTAGAAAGCTTTTGGAGATGTGTAGTGAGAACGCGGACGGTGTTATGGATCGAATTGTTACTGGGGACGAAACATGGGTCCACCACTATGACCCTGAAAGCAAACAAACAAGAGTCCATGCAGTGGCATAAAAAAGGAACAGACCCCCCGAAGAAGTTCAAAGTCACTCCGTCTGCCGGGAAGCTCATGGCCACAGTTTTTTGGGACTCAAAGGGAATCTTGCTCATTGAGTACAAAAAAAAGGTGAAACCATGAACGCCACATCCTACGCTTCCACTTTGCATAATTTGCGGGAGCAAATTAAAAAGAAAAGACGGGGTAAACTCGCAGCGGGTATGTTGCTTCTTCATGACAACGCTCCTGTTCACACGGCGCGAGTTTCCAAGGCTGCTGCGCGAGATTGTGGTTTCGAAGAAATCCAACACCCACCCTATAGTCCAGACCTTGCCGCTAGTGATTATTTCCTGTTTCCGGATTTGAAAAAATGTCTTCGTGGAAAAAGATATTTGGGATGATGAAGAACTCAAGTCGGCAATAAATGGAGGAGGAGGAAATTTATTTTTTTGAGGGTTTAAAAAAGCTTATCTCTAGATGTAACAAATGCATTGATGTTAGGGGAGATTATATTGAAAAATAAAAACAATTTAAATTGAATTCGCATTTTCCTTCATATCGATACCGAGAATATATTGAACGCCCCTCGTATGAACAGGTACATATTTTCTCAACAGGAAGCCAGAAAATTAAAGGGTAAATAAGAAACGGCCGTTGGAATTTCCCAAGATCAAACAATAAACTTCTTGAAAAGCGTATAAAAAAATGCGCCACTAGGATGAGGCCATTGCGAATATTTCGTTCCAGGAGTTCACATCAAACATTTTTTTTCAAAGTTCTGTTAAGAATATTTAAAAAAAAAAGCATTGAAAAGAACTGTTTTTATTTAGTTTAAAAAAAAGTGGGTTCCGGAAAGGCTTTGACAGCGACAGAAAGAGGAAAACTAGATGCTTTCAATGAGTTAGGATTCTCAGGCCGAGAAATTGCAAGGAGGCTTAAAAGAAGTAAGACCGTTGTAAACAGTTATCTTGCGGATCCACAAAACTTATGGAAAAATCAAAAAGGACGCACGGCAGAAGTGACAACATTGCGAGAAAAGCGGTTAATTCTACGGCGTGCCTCAAATTCGACTCTACCAGCGACTAAAATAAGAGCCAACAGCGGAGTATGAGCCAGCATAGCAACGGTCCGCAAGATAATATGAAAAACTGGTTCTATACAGAGAAAAAAACTTAAAAAGAAACAAACCTGTTTTAAAGCAAGAACACAAGGAGCATCGAATGAATTTTGCAGGAGAACATGTCACTTGGAGCAATGAATGGAAACGCGTTGTCTTTTCGGATGAAAAAAAGTTTAACCTTGACGGCCACGATGGTTACAACTTTTATTTCCATGATGTAAGAAAGAAGGAGCTTATTCTGGCAAGACACCACAGCCGTACCTCAAGTGTAATGGTGTGGGGAGCTATTACATACTATGGCACAATCGAGTTGGAGTTTTTATCCACAACAATGAACGGAAACAACTACAAATGTTTGCTGGAACGGTCATTTCCAAAAGTGAAAAACTTTTTCGGACCCCTGCCTTGGATATTCCAACAAGACAATGCCTCCATCCACACTTCCAGGGTTGTTAGAAGTTGGATTCAATCAGAAGACGTGGAACTTTTGCCATGGCCGCCCTATTCACCGGGCTTAAACATAGTCGAAAATGTTTGGGCATGGTTATCTCGTAAAGTGGCTGCAGACAATTTGAAGACAAGGACACTTTAATCGAAGCTATTCGTGATACCTGGGCCCAAATTTCTCTTGATTATTTAAATAAAAAAAACTGTATGATTCTATTCCAAACCGTCTTACAGAGGTCATATCGAAAAATGGCGGGCATACTCATTATTAATGTAGAAAAACATAATAAATGTTTTAAAACTATAAAATGTAAACATTTTATTTATTTTTTCCTTTCTTTCGAAGATTTTGCATGTGGCCTCATCCCAGGGGCGCATTTTTTATACGCTTTTCAAGAAGTTTATTGTTTGATCATGGGAAATTCCAACGGTCGTTTCTTATTTACCCTTTAATTTTATGACTTCCTATTGGGAAAATATCTACCTATTCAGAGGTAGTAAAAGTTTGAGGGGACAAAATGTTAAACAGGTATAAAGAGTGAAAACCGATTGCAAAATGTACTCGTATGACCTCATCCTAGTGATTGCCAGTGTATATGTTAACTAGCCATTCAAGTAACGCCAACTTATCCGTACTCTTAATTTTATCAAATGCTACAAAAAGAAAGTTATTTTAAGTTTCGTTATCAGTGGAAGAGAGTGCAAAAATGAATATTCACCAATTTTTTTGTGCAATTATTTTACAAGTCGCTTGTGACGTCATTCAGATACCCTATCCCTATGACAAAGTTAAGGTCTAGTATAATGCTATAGGGATGCCATTGCTTATTTGAAGAAGGCAACTTGATAATCCTGGAGGGGAAAGTAACAGTTTCGGTTCACCTCAAAACGCTAAAAGTATAATTATTTCGTAAAATACGCGCCTTGTTGGTAAAGAAGTCTTGTTTCATCAGAACAATACTCCAACATATAAAGCCAATATTGATTATTTAACTCCGGAAAGCCCTGTTCTTTATCCAATAGCGAATGCATAATAATGATTTAGGCAAGAAAACCAAAAAACATTAGTGAGAGCTAGAGCTCTCGTGTCGAAAATATTAGCGTCCATATCAACGGATAATTACGGACATTGCAGTTATTAAAGTCATCAGAAACATACATATATTTGATGCACTATGTTTTGAACCTTTTGAACAAATGTCAATTTATGATACTATTTTCAACAAAACTTTGTTTAAATGAAATATACTCGTAAGTAAAGATTGTTCATCATTAGTTTTAAATATAAAGTTGAATTTTGAAGATTTAGTGAATTGTTTGTGTTGTCTTTTATGTGTGGAAGCATATTTTTACTGGCCACTGTAACAGGTGGTTCGAAGAGTCCCGAGACTAACTTATAAAAACACAATTTTTTGTCAAAACTCGACTTTATCCATCAACAGTCTTCTTCTAGATTTCTTCTACTCTAACGTTTCTATGCTTTTCTTATAGAACGATTTGTCCAACCCATCAAAATATGCTTCAGTTTCGGCGATCACCTTGCCTTATTTCGCTTAAAAAGCTCAAAACAGCTTTGAATTATTAACACATTGTTGTTTTTGGTCCAAACGCGGCATCAACTTCGAACAGAGCTTTTGCATACCCAAGTATGTAGTAGTGCCAAATATGATGTGCAGGTCTATTGATATCTTTACGATGTCAGCTATCTCCACACTTTCGCTTTACGGTTATTTACTCGTATAACGATCTTGTGGATCTTTTTTTATGTTTTCTGGCCTCATTTAGGCGCCCAGAGCGTTCAACATAATTTTTGTCTGTACGGCTGCGTTTGAATTCAGCAAACCAGCGACAAAAGGTTACTTTCGACGGAGCACATTCCTTATGACACTTTTCAAGCAATTCTTGAGTTTTAACGATATTTTTTTGCACACCAAATACGGAACTTTATCAATGTACGAAACTTGTTTTTTTTTTCCATGATTTTGAAAATATCAAAAGGTGCGTCACTAGAACTTCAATATCTCAAGGGCTAATGGCCGTCTTCAAATTTTGACACGTATAGTTGCTAATTGAAAGTCGTATGGATATGTTACAAGAGTCGCCATCTATATATATGCCAGTCTCTGGACTTTTCGAACCACCTGTCACATACATATGTGCATATACGTAAACTAACTACAATCTGTAAAAGCGAAATCGTATATACTTGCTTACTTATGGAATCTAAAAATTGTCAAATTATCACTTTAATTAAGAGTTTCGCGAGGTTTTCACATTTTACTTCTATGAGGTTAATTAAGCGTCTTTTATGTAAAATCTGCTCCATTACTAAACTTCTTTATAAACCAACCGTATATCAACTCCCTAACGATTTAACGATTATACACCTTAATTAATGCGATTAGACATGCAGAAACGATCTCTTTACCCACTTTTGGATGGCTATCGAGAGACTACCTGTAATATCTTACATACCTGAATTTGTACCTTTCCCAGTTTCACTAATCTCTGTGATCACACCCTAATTTTCAGATACTTTTCAAAATATATATGTACTCGTATAGTATTTCGCGGCAATCGTAAAGAAAGCGAAAACGAAATAATCACATCCAATTTGAACTACAAAATTACAGAGCGCTCTAACACTTTTTTCTT
The DNA here is from genome assembly GCA_963966105.1 of Volucella zonaria. Classification (NCBI taxonomy): domain Eukaryota; kingdom Metazoa; phylum Arthropoda; class Insecta; order Diptera; family Syrphidae; genus Volucella; species Volucella zonaria. Next base: position 85,263,540 of record OZ014530.1, on the reverse strand, counting down.
TTGGAATTTGTATTGCATTCAACGTTAACTCATATAGATGATCACATGGACCCCAGCGATGATGAATTTCATTCACAGACAAATTCCCATGAAATTCTTAGGCATTAATTCATTTTTTTTTATGAGTGGCTTGGCTTAACTGCAGATACTTCCTTCCTTGGAGATAACCGAACGATTTTTACTCAGAAATATCTTCAAAATTGTACGAAATACAAAAATTTCTTATATACGTATGTAGGTATATAAGCAAAAAGTTGTTTATGTGATGTTAATGGATGATACCACTGCTGGAAAAACGAAAATTAGAAAAAAAAAAAAAAAAAACAGATTATCAAATAAAACTGCTCCACAACTGAAGTCCAATCGGATCCTTCTCATGAATCTCTACCACAATCGGGTTAATTTAGAACTTCCAACGGATCTACCAAAATACAGGAAGACAACGTTAAAAACACTTTTCGTTCTGACAATCTCTAGACACTGAAGATCAGTCAGTCAAACCATGATGGTGATGGCGATGATGATCGTGATGCTGATGGTTGTAATATGCCTAAAGAATGTCTGCCTCCTGGACAACGTTGAGTTGAGTAACAAATACGTATGTATGTACTTATATACATACTTGTATACCTAAGTTGAGAGAAAGGTTTTTCTCCTTCCACAAAACTGGTTTAAGATAGTTTTTGTACTGTTACCTCTTTTGCAGATGATAGTGGCTGCAAGGTATTTTTCTGCTCTTAATTTTGATAGGCCATCAAAAACTGCATTCATAAATACAGTCTAAGGCTTTATTGACGAAGTGAAAAACTTCTGGTTCCATACCACTGGTTTAGATAATCGGCCTGTACCATTCTTTAAACAAGATCACCACCCATTCATTCAACGTAACTTTGGATACGTTTGTACTTACATTTCTACAGTGATGAACATAAGTCTACGTACACCCAAAAATTGCAACAAAACCAAACCTCAAATTAACAATTTAGAAATACAAATCACTTAAAACAATCTTCAAAATTCATACATTATATGTAGAAAACACAAAAAAAAAAATTATATATGTGTTACATAAAATTCACTGTTTAAAATGTAGGTACGAGGGCGGGTCAATAAGTCAGTGACTTTTTGAATTTCTGACCTCTTTACTGAAACAGCAACACTGCTCCTGTCAACAGGCATCTGTCAGTGGACTCCTGTCAAAATTTAAACTTGCTGCGTCAGTTAGTTTGTGTTTGACAGCTATTTTTATCAGACTACTCACTAATTTGAGGAGAAAATGGAAAAAAGTGAATTTCGTGTGCTTATTAAGCATTATTTCTTGCGAAAAAAAACCATTACCGAGACCAAGGCTAAGCTTGATAAATACTATGGGGACTCTGCACCATCGATTTCAATGGTAAAAAAGTGGTTTACTGAATTTCGTTGTGGCCGTACAAGCACTGAAGATGCCGAACGTCCTGGACGCCCAGTTGAGGTCTCTACACCCGAAACAATCGAAAAAATTCACGATATGGTGTTGGCCGACCAAAGATTGAAAGTGCGAGAGATTGTGGAAGCCGTAGGGATCTCGCATGGCTCAGTGGTTTCAATTTTGAATGATCACTTGGGCATGAGAAAGCTTTCCGCAAGATGGGTGCCGCGTTTGCTCACAGTCGACCACAAACGCAATCGTGTAACAACTTCACAGGAAGGTTTGGCGTTGTTTAATCGCAATATGGAGGAGTTTTTGCGCCGTTTTGTAACCGTGGACGAAACATGGATCCATCACAATACACCAGAGAACAAACAACAGTCAAAACAGTGGGTTTCTAAGGGTGAATCGGCGCCAAAGAAGGCCAAGGTGGGTTTGTCAGCCAATAAAGTTATGGCGACTGTTTTTTGGGATGCACGCGGGATAATCCACATTGACTACCTTCAAAAGGGAAGAACAATCAATGGGGAATATTATGCCAACTTATTGGACCGATTCAATGACGATTTGAAAAAAAAACGACCTCATTTGGCCAAGAAAAAAGTTCTTTTCCACCAAGACAATGCAAGGGTGCACACATGTGCAGTTGCCATGGCAAAAATCCATGAATTGGGCTATGAATTGCTCCCTCATCCACCCTATTCTCCAGATTTGGCTCCGAGCGACTACTTCTTGTTCCCAAACCTGAAGAAATGGCTTGTTGGAAAAAAATTTGACTCCAATGATGAAGTCATCTCGCAAACAAAGGCCTATTTTGAGGACCTCGACAAATCATTTTTTTTGGAAGGGATAAAAAAATTGGAGAAGCGTTGGACAAAGTGTATAGAGCTCAAGGGAGACTACGTTGAAAAATAAAATTATTTTTTTATCAAAAAATCTGTGTTTTAATTCACGGACTTATTGACCCGCCCTCGTATAATAACTTCCCAGCTACTTCAATACTTACTTGGCCCACCTCTTGCAGCAATGACAGCTTTCATTCTGTTGCCATTGAATTAATTAGGTTTTGTGTTACTTCTATTGGAATTTGCGACCACTCCTGAGTTAAATCCTCTAGGAAATCTCTTTTTGTTACTAATTTTAGGTTGTCTAATTTTCAGTTCCGATAATCCAAAAGTGCTCTATGGCGTTGAGATCAACCGACTGGGGGGTGGAGAACGAGGTTATTTTGGAGGGTAGCATATCAGCCACTCTTTTACAATTAAGGCCGTATGCTTGGAATCGTTGTCTTGCTGAAACGTCCAAGAAGATCCCAAGTTCAGTTTACTTTTATTTCTTTTAAATTGTTTTTGAGTGCTCATAGGTACGAGTATATCCACATATGTACACCACACGGGCCATAATTTTATCAATTATGATACAGTAATTTCTGGATATAAGCCCCCCGGTTAAACGATTTCCCCTCTTATAAGGTAACAAAATTAGGTTAAGAGAAATCTCCATAAGCAATATACAGAAATATTCCCGGACAATGTATTTCCCGCTTATTACGTTCAAAAGTGTAAACCATTTCAAGAAATTCATACAAATATCCCCGGATAAAAAAATAAAAAAATTTGGCATCATTGTATTTTTGTTTTTTGCCAAGCCGCCAAACTTGGCAACCTTTTGTCTTGTACCTGTCAAAACATATGTTTGGTCAACTGCAAAAATTGAAAGTAAAATAATTTGTCATGTTTTTCAAGGCTTAAACGGTATTTTTATTGTACAGAATGGTTGGAAATAAAAGAAAAACACTCTCAATTAAGGCAAAGATCAAAATTATCGGTGAGAGCAAAACTGCTACCAAAGCTCAATTGTATTCGAAATATGGGTGCTCCGCAAGTGCACTAAACAAAAATTTAAGAAATGCAGCTGAAATGACTGCCAAATCGTCCACATGCAAGTCGTCTGCCAAACGGGCGAGGAACAATAAGGAAGTTGAGGTAGAGCAGGCGTTAATGATGTGGTTCAATTAAGTGAGATCATCTGAGTAGCAATTTCTACCAAATTGATGCTTGAGAAACCCAAGCAGTTTGCGGTGCAGCTCAATAAAGATTTTACGCCAATTACAGGTTGGCTTTGGTGATTGCAAAAGCGCAATGGCATTCAATTAAGGAAAATTCATGGCGAAGAACGCTCCGTTGATGCTGAAAATGCAGAAATATTCTTGGACATCGCTCTTCCCAATGTTATAGCGAATATCTTCAATGCTGATGAAAGTGCTTTGTTTTTTAAAGCATTACCGTAAAAAACGTTAACATACTAAACAAAGGACAACAAGTGAAGGGATTCAAATCATCCAAGGACCGGTTAACGCTTCATTTTATGTGCAATATCACAGGAGATTTTAAAGAAATTATTACCATTGGAATGGTTTTGCCCTTAAAGTATTACTCCAACAAGAAAGCCTGGATGACGCAGAACATATGGAGTAAAGTTATAACTAAGTTGAGAGAGCAGAATCGGAAAATTGTTTTGCTAGTAGACGACAATGCGTCTTGCCATAAAATTTTCGACACTTTGACAAACATCAATTTCCAGTTTTTACAGCGGAATACAATAGCGATAACTCAGCCCCTGGATCAGGGAATCATCGATTGTTTTAAGGCGTACTATAGGCAAAGTGTTATGCGGATGCAGTTGCAGCAGTTGACCGTGGACAAACAATGGCTGAATTCGCAAAATTTCTCACTATATTCCAAGCGATGCGTATGGTTAAGCACAGCTTTTGGATGGTAGCGCCACCATCAATTTAAAATTATTTTAAAAAAGTATGTTCATTACAATACATTACTGGTTACTTATTTTATTGGATTTATTTTATTTCTTTAGGCAAGATTCATAACTACACGTACCGATCACCAAGTTGAAAATACAAGCATTGCAATAGCGGGAATGGCACAGAACCTAACTGACGAGAGTACGAGAAATGTATTCGAAGAATATCTTGTGGTATGATGACGACATTGCGTGCTTTGGAGATTTGGCGGATTCAGAAATTGTCAATACAATTGCCGATGCGACAGGCGACCACGCTGAAAGTGGTTTTTATAATAATAATAATAATGCAAACTTGTTGTATAAAAACGGTTGTTTCATAAGGCGGAGTTTTTATACAATACAAGCGCGAAAAGGTTCTTTAAGCGGGTTTTTCGTATAAGCCTCACAACTGCTATTAACCGGGATTTTCATAAAGGACTTCTCCGGATAAACTATTTGAATTTTGAGCATTTTGCTCCTACCAAATTACCTACACCAGACGCTGACACGCAGCCCCATACTAAAACATTACCTCTACTATGTTTAATGGTCGGAACTAAGTTTTCTTTTTTAAGGCTTGTATTTTCTTTGCTTCCCATCGCGTTCAAACAAATTAGATTTGCTTCCATCACTGAAAAGAATACCGTTCCACAGCAAATCTGGTAAACTCTGAACTGATAAATTGTTTTTTTTTTAGATCAAAATATCCAAAGCGGTGCAACAATCTCAGGGGATGGACATCCTTCCCGGTTTAATTTTTTTTTTTTTTATAATCAGGTGTTTGAGGAGCACCTGACCAGATGTGGGCATTGTACTCCAATTTTGGGCGGATGAATGCCTTATATATTGTGGCCAGATCAGAGGGGGTAAAATATTTCTTTCATCGCTTGAGGAAACCTAGACATTTAGCAGCATTTTTGGCGACATCGAATATGTGGTCTTTCCAACGTAAGTTATCACTGACACACATACCGAGAATGGAAAGTTTATCGGTTTCGACGATGCAAGTTCCATTCATGGATAATGGATGGGTATTTGAATTTCGCTTTAATGACAGCAGACAGCATTGAGTTTTGGAAGCATTAAATTCCACTCGGTTGATAGTTCCCTAATTGGTTATGCTGATAATATCGGAATTTAATGAGCTTAACATACGCTGGCGTTCCCGTTCTACAGCCGAAGAGCAGGTACGTGGGACCGGAAACGACCACCACGAGCAGATAATGCTGTCGTCAGCAAAGGAATATATATATTGGATTAGAAGTAGCAGACAAGAGATCATTAATGAAAATTAAAGAGTGTCGGAGACAGAATGGAGCCCTGGGGCGCACCAGCATTTATTTTGTGAATATCAGACTTAAAACCGTCCGAGACAACTTGAATTGAACGTTCCGAAAGGTAATTTCTAATCCATTGAAGAAGAGAGTCATCGATCCCAAAAACCCGCATTTTCGACAAAAGAGCCAAACTCTGTCAAATGCCTTAGAAATATCAGGTACAACTATCTTGCTTTCGCCAGATTGATCTACGCTTTGGTTCCACTTTTCGGTGAGACATGTCATCAAATCACCAGTGGACCTGTTGCTACGAAAACCATATTGCCGGTCATTGAGAAGTTTTCGTGTTTCGAGATATTTCATGAGCTGACGGTTTATCAGCGTTTCCATGACCTTGAAGAGAAGGAACGTAAGCGCAAAGGGTCTGCAGGAGAAGAGAGAAGAAGATTCGCCTTTTTTAGGGACGGGCTGGACAAATGCTGTTTTCCATCTTCTCGGAAAGAGTCCTAAAGAGTAGGTTTAACGAAAAAGCTTACGCAGTGGTTTTGCAAGCGAGGAAGAACACCTCTTCAGAAGAAGGGGAGATATACCATCTGGACCAAAGATTGTACCCTTGATGTTAATAGCTAAGATTTTTGACAATGTTCGCGGTTTAATCTTGACTTCTGCCGGAATACTACTTCCATCATTTTCAATTGAATTTGTTTCGTTAAAATCTTGCACGCTAGTGTGAAATTTTTTGACAAGCGGCCCTCGTTGCATCTCACACGATATTTCTTTTCTGTGTGATTCTATTGCTACAACTTTTTTTTCAGTTTTATTCTTGCTCAAAAAGCAACTGCTGAAACAGGTTAAAAGTAATATCGGAAACAAAATATTTTTCTGTCATTTCCGATGTGCGTACGTAAAATTCTTTGTTCTCTGTTGCGAATGCGATTTCTGTTCTTTTATATTAAAATGTTTTCTTGTGATAAAAATATTTAATATACTTATTAAACACTTTTGTTTTGTAAAGTAATTCAAATATCCTAAGCAATAATTGCACTGTACGTTGACTTGTGTTCATCACTGTATGTTTTTCGCTTCATTGCATTTGATTTGGTTTTCTTTCCCTGGCGAGACTTTGCCATTTTGTTGTTGTTGTTACTGTTTCTGTTAGTGATGGTGGTGCAACAACAGATACAAACTCAGATAAGATACTTATTTTGTTGGGCTGCGAAGTGGATGCCGACAACAAATCCAACAACAACATGAAGCAAGAAGACTTGAAGCTATTTTCGTTGTCGTCAGCTTATTTTCGCTTTGAATCTCGTTTACGTTTGTAACATAACATAGGGAGTACATACATATGTATATGTATATATACAACAGTCGCGGTCTCAAAATTAAAAAATATATATATAAATATGTATACATATATTCTCCGAAGGCAACATTAAAAAGGCGACTGCCTAATTCAGCGCCGTATCTAATTTAGATCATATTACCGGCCATCATGAGACCAAAGCATCAGCACTAGCCAACGGTGGAAATTCAAGTCGTGGAATCTCTCTCTAGTTAGTTGATGGTCATTAGAAGATCTTTTTTCAAAAAAATATCTTCTTAGTGCTCCTCTCTGATCAGTTTTCGTTTTTTTTTTTATTACTTTTTTTTCTCTTATTAATCGCATCAGAGTTGGAATAGTATCATTTATATTGGTGGATTAAGAACCATTCATATATGTATGTACATACATATGTATATGTATAGTAACATATGCAACAAAATAATGAATATTGAGGAAACTAATTTGCAGCTTATGTCCTTAAGCGACATCTTATTACAGAAATTCTTCGGTAGGAAAGACCAAAACTAGTCTATCCAATTAACATCCCACTTTTGATGGAATAAGTAGGTATCTTCTTAGTAAATCATATCTGGAAATATCATTGACGGCCTGACAGCTTCTGTTCAAATGCAGATGGATAAATAATCGAAAACAAGTATGATGTAGCGAACGAGTTTATATCAGTACTAAGGTTAAGATGCTACAGTTGCGTTGTGCTTACTAAAGGTAGACCAGTAGTTCCGGAATTATGTCCTTTTGAAAAGGGATTAAAGCCATAGACAGGTTATTTTCTTAGTGATTAGAAAAAAAAACATTCGAATCAAAAAAAAATTTGCATCACATAGCTAGCATATGATCAACTAAGAGATCAGATCAGATAGCTCGGTTTTGTTAGCCTTACACCTATAAAGTTGTATGTCAATAGATTTGTGTGAGTAAGCATTATTGCGTCAAAGTTATTCATGGACTTCAAAGTTACCCCACTAGTTGATTTCAGTAGGAGAGGATGAATATTTGACGACGTCTTATGAATAACAGCCGTTATTTTCCTAGCGCGGTAACGAAGATGATATTGCTGACAAATAATTATAAAGGGTGTTGTTTTTAGAGGTATACAAATTCAATATGAAATAAAACACTTGGAGCTAATGTTTATGTCTACGATATTGGCTTTATTTAATAGATAACTCTATGCCATTAGTGCTTAAATATGATATCGGGCATATGCCCGCCACGGCTCGAATCAATCGCAATCGTGAAGTCAAATTTTCGATAACTTTATCGAGCAACTGGGGCCGTATATCAGCAATAACACGGCGAATGTTGACTTCTAAATCGTCCAACGTCTCTAATTTATCCTCATAGACTTGTGACTTCACATACCTCCAAAGAAAGTAATCTAAAGATTTGAGACCACAGGATCGTGGAGGCCATTACGCGAAATTATACGTTCAGCAAATGTTTCCCGCAATAAATCGATGGTGTCGCACGCCGTGTGACATGTTGTGCCATCTTGTTAAAACCAAAGCTCTGTCACGTCAATGCCATTCAACTGAGGAACAAAGAAGTCAGCAATCATGTTTCTATAGCGTTCTCGGTAACATTCTGGCCGGCATCGTCCTTAAAGAAATATGGGCCGATGATTTCACCAGCCCATAAAGCACACCAAATAGTGAGTTTTAATGGTTGTAAGGGTGTCTCGACAAAGGCTTCTGGGTTTCTTCACTCCAAATTCTGCAATTTTGTTTGTTTACATATCTATTTAACCAAAAATGGGCCTTATCGGAGAACAAAATTTCGCGTTGAAAATGAGGATCAAGTTTTGGGCCCATTCACCGAACCTACGACGCATATAATGGTCACGTGGTTTCAAATCTTGCACAAGCTGAATCTTATAAGCTTTTAAGCCAAGATCTTTCCGTAAAATCGTCCACAAGTTCTCGTAGGTCGAATTGATGTGCATCATGGCGAATCGACTCGTTCGGATTCTCCTCAACACTGCGCTCCAAAACGGCAATAACTTCTTCTGTTCGCACTGTTTGTCGTCTTTGGGGATGCGTATTATCCACTAGAGTGTACGTGGTGCGAAAATGATTCCTCATGTTCCGAATAACTTCCTCAGATGAACGATTATGTCGACCGTAAAATGGGCGTAGCGTACGATAAGTTTGGCGAACCGAACCATGGTTTTCATGAATCTATTCATCGTAAAATGACCAAACGTACTAACTACAAATCAACTTTCAAGTGTCAAATTGACCATCTGTAGAAACAGTGTTGCCAGTTTAGAAACCAAACCTCTAAAAAAAAAAAAAAACACCCTTTACATATTATATATGATATACATATACATAGATATCAGTTTTTCAATAAGGACATAACAATTTGGTATCTAATAAAACACAGAATAATTAAGATATCGGGCTGAAATGACCACCGCGAGCACGTTTACAGCGATCAGTTCTTTGGACAAAATTTTCCACCACTCGTCCACACATATTGACCGGATCGTTGGTAATTTCGCGTTCGATATCGTTTCTGAGCTCCTCGACTTAACGTAATCGAATCAGAGGGTTGGCCATTTGACCGGACCATTTCTCGAGATTACACGATTACCGAACTTCCCCTTCAATAGATCAATCAACTGTTTGACAAGCTGTGTGGCATCTTGTTGGAACCACAAATCACTTAATTTTTTTTTTTAAGAACTTAACACTCAAGTGAGTATAACTACACTTATGATGCCAAAGCATTTTTTAAGTTTTTCGGAAAATGGGACAGAAAAAGAAAGAAAGATGTTTGGGCTCATTGGCTATTTCGCTCCATGGGTGGCATCCAACATTTAATGGGGAGACTAAATTATCAGTCTAAATTGACTTGATGTTATATTTAGGCAACCATTCATCTCAAGAGATTTTAGTTGCCTGAAAAAAAGTCTATCGCTCACGGCTTGTATTGAACCCCGAACCGTCCAATTGGGAAGCAAATACTACTTAATGTTAAGTTTATCCAATTTTGGCCACAAATAGTCGTCCAACATGGCACGATAGCGATCTCCATTGACCCAATATGGCGATCATTTTCATCGACGAAAAAATACAGTCCAATCGCACCTCCTGCATGAAATCCACACCACAGGGTCACTTTTTGTGAATGCAATGGAGTCTCTTGAAACACATATGGATTTGTTGCTGTCCAATAAAGCATATTTTGCTTATTGACAAATTCATTAAGCCAAAAATGAGCTTCGTTGCTGAAGATGATTTTTTTATGAAATTCAGAATTTTCTTCAAACTCTTGCTCCGTGCTAGAAATGTCAGCGCTTCAAATTATCAAGAGGCTTTAGTTCTTGAGTTAATTTGATCTTGTAAGGAATGTAGGCTAAGGTCTTTACGGAAAATTCGCAATTCCTGTAAACGGCGTGGAATCGACTGATTTAGTTCATTTTAAACTGAAGCACTTACGGCTGCGATATTTTCGGTACTTCGATGAGTGCGTTGTCTCACTGTCAAACGAATATTCAATAGTGAATATGTTGACTATAGCACACACAGCCTGTCTGGTAGGACGACTATTACGACCGAAAATTAGAGTAAGGGCTATGAAAGTTGCTACCACCCACATTGACTGACGTTTTCAATGTCAAAACACAGATCCCAAAAAAAAACTTTAAGAGTGCATTTATATTAAAATACAAAATTGTTATGTCCCTATTGAAAAATCCTTTATGTGATTAAATATTAATTTTTTTCAGGTGCCACAATTAAAGAATCTTATCCTCATAGGAGATGGGTGGCATGAGTTTGTTCAATTTCAACAATCATCCGAATGCGGGTTTCTTCGACGCAAGCATCTGGCATCTATAAGTCTAATGAAAGCAATGTACGGAAAGGTAACATATCTTTCCCATAGATAGTCCAATCTATACACCTTTTAAAGTGTTGACTAGGGTGCCACTTATGCCAGATAGCATACTCGTAGCATTGATTTATTGTTAACTAATAAACAAATACTTTCCTGTTCCATTGAGCTCCTGGGTACGCGTGTCCGGTTCCACAATAATCATTTGTTATTGATGATCAAAAGCAAGATCAATTATGCATTCCATAAACCATAATTATTTTGAGCTGTACACGATTTGCCAGGATGAGTAGTTATTAAGTACAGGGACATACATATTTTGTTTAGGCATATTGTACGCTACATGCATCCTGTAGCCAATACTCGTATTTGCTAAGTTGTTTTATCTAATTTGGGGGGTGAACACCGAACACACTTACGTATAGCTACCAGGAATATACTTTTCTATCATCAAACCAGTAAACATGACTTGTAGCATTAAGGTACAGGACTTTCCCCTTCTTCTTCTTTTTAATAACCGTTAAAATATGTAACGCGTATAATTACATTTAATGTTATATATTTCTACCAAGTGTCCGCATAGTTACTGCGCCGCTTGTGGAACTTGGAACCATTTTACAGGCCATTTTTTTTTTGATCACCTCGTTAGTGAGACCAGTAGCTTGCTAGTATTTTCGTATTTGAGTGGATCCAATTATATTTCTTTCGGCTTCTTCTTTGAACTTCGGATGGAATTTGAGCCCATATTGCGTTTTGAATCGGATTTTCTAACGACCTTCGTTGAACATTGCAAAACCAGCTAATTTGGTCAGCCTGTAGTTTCTCTACTATCGGTACTATTTAATAGATCGTGCATTGTTACACTCGCTGACATTCTTAACGTTTCCATTTCCGTCGGTGTCATATTTGCTTCGTACATCGTCCAAAATTGTGATGCGCATATTAAATTTGGACAAACGACTGTCGTATATAGAAAACTTTAATTTTAAGCGACATTTTTCTGTCATAAAAGTACAGCAGAGTTTTGTGCCATTTAAACCATCGCACACTGTCTCTAAGGGCGACAGAGACAAAATATTAAAAATTGTTCACACTTTGGCGCGATGACTCCTTCCACATATATGTCAGGAGTTGGGTTTGCTGCATCTGTAAAACGGCAACGCAAAAGTTCGACCTTGGTACGATTGATTCATTATCTTCTGCCACTTTTCTCCAATTATTAAGAGTTTCCTGAAAGGCTATCATCACCGGTGAGAAGAAGGGACGCTTTTCTGGACTCGTTGATGTGTGGCTTCAAGAAAAAATCTTGCACGACATTAAAATGTAACGAACTTTGCCTTGGTGTACTCCAGCTTTAACATCGAATTCTCCGGTTATTCCCGCTGTTCATTTAACTTTTTAACACCATCGTACATATCGGATATCATTCTTACATGTCTCGGGTACATTTAGAGATCTTAGCCCCGTCTAAATAAGATCTCTCACAGGCTTTTCCAAGTCGATGAAGACGATATGCATTGGAACGTATCATCTTATATCCAATAGCCGCCATTGAGTTTAATTGTATTACGTTGTCTGGTGTCCAGATCTCAATCGTATATTTTCATAGTATGTGACATTAGCTTCACCGATCGGTAGTTGTTGCAATTTGTAATGTCGCCTTTAGCTTTATATAGTGAAACCAGAAAGCTCTCTCTCTCAACAGGTTAGACTCTCGATCACCCCTCATCATTTTATTGAATTAAATCGCGTGTCATTTAAATCCAAGATTTCTAATTGCCGTCAACACTTCGGAGGGTATGCTATCCGATCCGACTGCACGCCCACGGTTGATTCTTTTTACAACTTCGCTAAATTGGACTTCAATAAAATCTGCTCTTTGTTCTTTGTGCGCGACAGCCGAGGGAATTTTCTATTGCAAATCTCGTTGTCCTTCATAAGTGTGTATGTTTCCTTGCTCAACTTTAATATATTTCGGTGATGATGTCTTGTGGGTTTTTTCTTCATTGCTCCGCAATCTTAAGAATGATAGGCCGTTTACCCGTGCTTCGACGTTGGACTTCTTCGGCTTGTCGCCTGCTTATATGTATGTAGATTGCGAAGGTACCTTTTGTAATTCCCGATACACGGACTCACTGCTATCGCACGTGCTCTTGCTACCACTTTTTCACCCCTTTTGCAACTTTTATTCTACGAGTAGTCTATATCAAGGTTTCGGTTGTCGGTTTCGCTATAGTCCACGCTAGTTCATGCTTCAATACCTTGCCTTTTGTGCGTTGCCGCCATTTTCGTTTCAAGATTACATCGTCTTTTAAAATATCGAGAAGAGTTCCCGCACTACTCTTACAATACATTCTTCTTCCAAGTTGTTACAAATACTTAGTTTTTCTTCTTGGTTTATGACACTTTGGATTCATTCTCGCAAATTTAACGCCCAGAGCTGGCTGCTTTGCTTGTTGTTTCATCTATGGCTTGCTTTACAATGGATAATTTTGACAAAAATCTCGACATTTCACCACTTATTTAAATTGGTTCAAATTGTTCTTTTGCAATCCCTACATTAAGAGAGCGGTTTAACGTTAATATTGTTTCGTTTCAACAAATGTCATTTTGAGTTTGTTAAGGATCTTATCTACTTTTGTTCCTATGAATCGAAGTTACTAAACACGTCGGCTGATTCTTTTCGCTTATCGCACCAGTTGTCAAGAAGCAGATAGGATTATCTTTTTGTGTAACTTGATTTGAATCATTCACCGTTTCGTAGTTTTTCAGCTGATCGACTCTGTCTATTTTAACCCTGGAAAGATAATCTGCGTCATTTTGACTCACGCGAGCTCTCCCTTTCTAAATATTGTAAGCTACGTGCTCTGCTTTCGTAACATCTCAGCCAGTGCGCAGATTCATCAGAGAGTGGGCGTGTTTTTGGGGTAGGTCTTACCAATTTTGAAATAAAACCATCTTATGAGTCAAAAAATACGCATAATTATCTTTTAAGTGACATTTAAGATTTTCAAATTTCTTAACACTTTTCTTTCTTACTCGTAGGTTCCATTTTAATCAAGCCAAATGCTAATGGAGATGCAAAACTTGAAAGTGGATGATATTTTATCCGCTCTCTTAGAAAATGTTGAAGGGAATGAAGATCTAGAAACAGACGGTGAAGTGGAGCATCATGACAGCGAAGATGACTTCCAAAGTGATGTTGAAGATGCTTTTATTGATGATATAGAAGTAGACGAACAGCTATCTAGTGAAGAAGAACGATCTGCAGCGCAGACTTCGTCATTGACTTCTCATAGAAACATTAGTTTGCTATCAAGGAGGATTAGAAGTAAGAACAAACATGTATGGTCGACATCAAACAAGACGTTCCAGAGTCTCAGCATTGAATATTGTAAGAACCTCGAGGGAACCAACACGCATTTTCTGCGATCTATATGAACCCATCTTATGCTTCAATGCTTTTATACAAACGAAATTTTGACTAAAATCGTAAAATGAATCAACGCTAAAATAGCTCTGAAAAGACGGGACAATGTGAAGATGAAATTCGGGCATTGATTGGAATACTAGTTTTGACAGCACTAAGGAAAGATTATCACCTGTCTGCAGAAGAAATATTTGACAGGTTTTTCTCAACGATGTGTTCATCTGATCGATTCGATTATTTGATGTCTCAGAACTGATAACAAAACATTACATCCGTCACTTCGGCAAGAAGATGTATTTATTCCTATTCGAAAAATATGGAATCTATTTATTCGGCAGCACATTAATAACTACACGGCGGGGGCATACCTTACAATAGATGAGCAGCCCCTGGTTTTCGAGGACGATGCCCTTTTACTTAAGATGTAACATACATACCTAATAAACCAAATAAATATGACTTGAAAATTCCCATGATGTGTAATAGTGGAACGGAGTATATATACAACGCAATGCTTTATTCAGGAAAAGGAACTAAGACCAATGGTTTACTCTGGGAAAGTATTATGGGAAAGAACTTTCAAAGCCTATTCACGGTAGTTGTCGTAATATCACCTGTGACAACTGGTTCAGCTCAATTCCTTTGCAAAAAGCTTATTACAGGAGCCATATAAGTTGACCTTGCTTGACAAAGTACCATCCAACAAACGTAAAATCCTCGAACTGCAAAAAAAAAAGAATCGTACAGGGCGAGTTGGAACTTCAATGTTTTGCTACGATGGACACCTCACTCTTGTAAGAAACAACAAGCGAAAGCCTTCTAAAATGGTTTGCATGCTATTGACATGTGACGAACAAAGTACTGGCAAGTCGGAAACCAAACAAAGCCTTCGACCTGATGTGATCCATAATGTCTTGCAGCAGGAAGACAAACAGATGGCCTATGGCTATGTTCTATGGGATTACCAATATAGTCTGCATTCCTGTCTTTCTAAGAGCGAAACTATTTTAAATAGGAAAACCTTTATGAGAAATCTGAGCATAGCTCTAACAACACCATTTATGAAAAAGAGATTGGATATACATACCCACGTTGAAAAGATATTTGCGAGACGATATAAATACTTTGGGGTTAAAAGACGCCTTTAACTCACCTAACAGACAAGAAAATGTTCCTGAAGAGCCTTTGTCAAAAAAGCGTTCCTACTGTGCATATTGCAGACGTAAGGCAAACATGTTTCTGATTATTTTTTTGCTTTGATTTCTTTTCGTATTATACATATAATATACAATACGAGGGCGGGTCAATAAGTCCGTGACTTTTGGATTAAAAACAGATTTTTTGATAAAAAAATAATTTTATTTTTCAACGTAGTCTCCCTTGAGCTCTATACACTTTGTCCAACGCTTCTAAAAAAAAATGATTTGTCGAGGTCCTCAAAATGACGAGATGACTTCATCATTGGAGTCAAATCTTTTTCCACCAAGCCATTTCTTCAGGTTTGGGAACAAGAAGTAGTCGCTCGGAGCCAAATCTGGAGAATAGGGTGGATGAGGGAGCAATTCATAGCCCAATTCATGGATTTTTGCCATGGCAACTGCACATGTGTGCACCCTTGCATTGTCTTGGTGGAAAAGAACTTTTTTCTTGGCCAAATGAGGTCGTTTTTTTTTCAAATCGTCATTGAATCGGTCCAATAAGTTGGCATAATATTCCCCATTGATTGTTCTTCCCTTTTGAAGGTAGTCAATGTGGATTATCCCGCGTGCATCCCAAAAAACAGTCGCCATAACTTTATTGGCTGACAAACCCACCTTGGCCTTCTTTGGCGCCGATTCACCCTTAGAAACCCACTGTTTTGACTGTTGTTTGTTCTCTGGTGTGTTGTGATGGATCCATGTTTCGTCCACGGTTACAAAACGGCGCAAAAACTCCTCCATATTGCGATTAAACAACGCCAAATCTTCCTGTGAAGTTGTTACACGATTGCGTTTGTGGTCGACTGTGAGCAAACGCGGCACAGATCTTGCGGAAAGCTTTCTCATGTCCAAGTGATCATTCAAAATTGAAACCACTGAGCCATGCGAGATCCCTACGGATTCCACAATCTCTCGCACTTTCAATCTTCGGTCGGCCAACACCATATCGTGAATTTTTTCGATTGTTTCGGGTGTAGAGACCTCAACTGGGCGTCCAGGAGGTTCGGCATCTTCAGTGCTTGTACGGCCACAACGAAATTCAGTAAACCACTTTTTTACCATTGAAATCGATGGTGCAGAGTCCCCATAGTATTTATCAAGCTTAGCCTTGGTCTCGGTAATGGTTTTTTTTCGCAAGAAATAATGCTTAATAAGCACACGAAATTCACTTTTTTCCATTTTCTCCTCAAATTAGTGAGTAGTCTGATAAAAATAGCTGTCAAACACAAACTAACTGACGCAGCAAGTTTAAATTTTGACAGGAGTCAACTGACAGATGCCTGTTGACAGGAGCAGTGTTGTTTCAGTAAAGAGGTCAGAAATTCAAAAAGTCACGGACTTATTGACCCGCCCTCGTATATGCATAAATGTTGAAATAGAATAATTTATGCTTCAAGTATTTTTTTTCTTTGTGAAAAGAAGTGAAGCTGTTTCAATTTATTTTTTATGAATTTAATTGTTGTTGTTATATTTCCCTTTTTTAAATAATAAATGACGTTAACCCCAAAAAAATGTATGCACATTGTTTCTTTTAATCATAAGTAAAACTTAACTCTGTTAGATTTTTTCAGGTCATCATAGCTTACAAAATAAAGCTGATTAAAACTCTGCGTCAATTTGGCGCATGATTATCTTTAGTGTATTCCAAAATATGATTATCTTTCCGGGGTTAAGATAAATGGATCTTCATTTTAAGACCAATAATTAAAGCCATACATTTAGAGGAAAAGATAAAGAACTACAAGGATACAGGCCAGTTATAGAAAGCATGTTTTGACATGACAAAAATATGTTACTTTTATAGCAACATGTAAAGTGAGATAAGATTATAGATTATATATATAGATATATAAGACTGAACCTTGGTACTCGGAGTTTTTGAGAATTTGAAGTCAAGATATGTCACAATCCTATAACGACATTCCTCCGTGACTAAATAAGAATCCTCAGCATCCGTAGTACTTTTATAGCGTTCGTTTTTTTTTTTTACGGTAATTGTAAACAATAACAAATAGCATTCCATCAGCTAATTCATTTATATTCTCTTTATGATACAACGGAAGTCATAATAACCGTACAAAAAGCAAAACATAAATGCCAATGGTCATTATACAGTTATTGCCTCCTAGACGCGCGCACACATTCACTACATCAAGCCGATTCCGATGGCAAAGATCGTGTCTGCAGACAATTGGAATTAAATCGCCTTTACATTGTGCTGTGTCATATGGATAGTATCTATTCGCTATATTACAAAAACTGGTTATAGAACTAAAGAACTTAAATAAAAGTTTCGATCTAGATTTCCTACGTGCCACAGATACACAACAACACGCCTTTAAGTCAGAGCAAGAGTCTCTAAATCAACTTGAATGGAAACGTAGAAAAAAAAAAAATAAACAAATAAAGGAAAAACGAATTACTCGTAGTCGAACTCACATCCCAGCAATGGCTACAGGCGTAAGTACGGAAATGTAATCTGGTCTTGGAAACCAACCTTAACATATTGGGAAAAATCAGTGAACCATTTTATATCTTTAGACTATTTTCTTCGTCAAATAGAGAAAGGAGGAAGACACAAAATACAAACTAACTAACAAATATATATGGAAACGATGTATCTGCTACTATTACTCCTCGCGATCGCATATATCGGAGCAAGATCGTTCGGTGACGGCTTGTTCTTTTTGTCTGTTAAAGATTTGTAGACAATGTTTTTGCACTGAAGATTACAACATTGTCGGTTGCAATAAATAATTGGATATAGACACTTCCATGTTTGTATGAATGAATAAACATATTTATGTATGTATACATTCTGTTTACGAACATTTTCAGAGAATTCCAGGTAAGGTGATGATTAGATACGAGTAGCTATATACTGAAGATACTTCTACATTTATGAACATAAAATATTTTACCAATTTCAGATTTAAGAATTATGTAACCTATGAAGTTGGTCTAAACCTTTGGATTTGTTAGGAAAATCATTAAGACAATAACTCCTTTTGGCTTAGTTTCTGAGCTCAAGTGTTCAGATTTGGATTTTCTATAAGACAAAGTCAGCCAATCATTACATCTGATTATGCATAGCTTTGTGACCAATTGAGTCAATTGATTGAGAGACGCTGCCTGAAAGGTCATGTCATTTTATTCGAAAAACAAAAGCTTCAACAAATTTTTTCGCTGCCCCCATACTCTTCAAATATACACCCTGAACGACTCGAACTGCAACCAACTTCAGACTGCTATAATTTTCAAACCGTTCATGACAGTGAACTCAAATTTTGACACATGACAGATAATTTTATTATTTACAAGACTTCTAACAAGCCTTCAAACGTGATAGTGTGATTGCTTTATATTTGGCTGGAAAACCACAAGTAGCTATCGTTAGAGCACTCCAGCACCTCAACGTGAATAAATCATTTGTGTCTCGAACCATAGCTCGTTACCGTAATACTGGCAGCGTTGCAAAACGCCATGGAGGTGGTCATAAAAAAACAGCAACATCGGCAGAAATGGTTCGGAAAGTGAAGGCTCGAAATGAGTGAAATCCGCGTCGAAGTGGAAGAAAAATGGCTCGTGAGCTCAACATATCGTTGGAACGGATGCAACACATACTGAAAAATGAGCTTGGGCTCAAGCCATTGAAGTTCCAAAAAGCACACGATCTTACACCGCAACAAAAAAAAGTTAGAGTCGAAAGAGCCAAGGAGTTGCTACGTTTGCACGAAAGTGGTGAGTTGCCGAAAGTGGTAAGTTGCCGAAAGTGGTGAGTTGCCGGAAGTGGT
The DNA here is from genome assembly GCA_963966105.1 of Volucella zonaria. Lineage (NCBI taxonomy): Eukaryota > Metazoa > Arthropoda > Insecta > Diptera > Syrphidae > Volucella > Volucella zonaria. The sequence continues at coordinate 85,244,439 of OZ014530.1, read as the reverse complement.
GAGTTGCCGAATTTGGTTTTTTCCGATGAGTTGCCATTTGTTATCGAGCAATATGTCAACAAACACAATGACCGAGCTTACTTGCCAGAGAGGTCCTTCGAAAATCTACACCTTCGGACGGCCACCAGAAAGCAGGCAGCACCGATGGTGATGGTTTGGGCCGCCATAACCGCCATAACCGCCGATGGTCACTCTCCGCTCGTATTCTTGGACCGTGCCGTATACCGTGAAACTGTCTTAGAGGGAGTATTGAAGCGCGCGTCAACCAAGATTGGTTAAAAAACAATGTTCCACACTTCATTTCTTCGACAAAATGGATTGCAAATTCTCCGGATGCAAATCCGTTGGGTTTCTCTGTATTTCGAAGGCGAAGGTTGGCACTAAAAAATACCAAAGTTTGGACCACCTCAAACAAGCACTTCGCCGGGAATGGGCCAAAATACCGCAGAGCCACTTGCGTGCAGCGTGCGATGCTTTCTTCGGCCGTCTCAAGGCCATTATTCGCGCTAAAGGTTGAAAACTACTGACACAATTTGAAAATTGATGTATTTTCCAACATTTTTTGCCTGGGCACAATAAAATTTATCAAAAAATAAAAAAATTATAGCATTTTAAAAAGTTGGAGTTCGAGTCATTCACCCTGTAGATACTAGACACGAATCAGTATTTGAATTTACAACTGATTTCATTATATCTATCGTGTCGGTAGAGCTGATCAATTATAGAGGCATGATAAGTTTGTCTGTTTAGGCATTCATTCCAACAAAACCTGACCTGAAAAGGTTATGTCTGTTGAATAGAACCTCAACATCGTTTGCTCAGCCAAGCACAGTGGCCGATTTCATACATCAGTAGCTGGACAAATGTCAAAAATGAACATTTTTTTTTTTTAATTTTTTTACCGTTTAATTTAGAGAGCAATATACGAATAACTAGTTCCAAAAAACAAAAGAGGCTAGCACTCAAATTTGCAACTGTACTTACACCGCAATGATGCAGTTTGAGATCATTTTGTTATTATAGGTTATAGAATTTGCATTGTCACTATACTCGTAAGTACAAGTTTTTATCGACTACAGAAGAATAACCAAAAAAGCAAATTCATTACTGTGCCAAACCTAAGCAACCATCTGGAGTCAGCACTTCATAGCAAATTTTTTCAACTTTCTAGTCCACCAAATAAAAAGAAATGGATATATAATGACGTGTAGTAGAGTGTACTTTGAAATTCACAACTTTTTATAAAAGTAATAATACTTAAGATTAAAAAAAAAAAACCCAAAAACCAACAAAGTAGCCAAATTGAGCTGTGCTCAATTGCTTTCCATATTGGACGTAAATGAGGACCAACATAAAAAATGTTTCAATTACACCAAAAAGTTTGTGTCACTAATTTTTCAAAAGTGGGTTGCAAAGAAAAGTACGCTTCATGTGTTCTTAAGTTCAGAAGAAAATAAGCAAAAATCTCAACTTGAAAGGTCAGAGAAAACATTTCAAGAAAGTGGATTAAAGTTTAAAAAAAGAAAAATTTGATAACTCATGAATAAGTCTTCAGAAGAACTGTCCGTTGCAACGGAAGCGAAGCTAAGACAAAAAGGTAAACGTTCTATGGCCGAGGTCGTAAAAAACAGCTGTTGGCAGCTCGCCCAAAAGTCCGAAGAAACTTAAAGCAGCTCAAATAACGAAATCAGCAATCCCGTACACACCTGAAGAAGCCTTACCTCGAATTAAAATTAACGAAGCATCAGTATAATAATCTTCAAAAAAAAATGCTAAAGAAAGAAATGCGAACATATACCCTAACTATGACTCTATACTAGAAGCAAAAAAAAGATGCTATCCACCTGTTACATCAATTACGATTACAGAAACTCATCTAAAATCAAACTGCAGTCCTTACTGGATTTTACTGTACAGCGTCTTTCAGAAGCACAGCGTGAAGTATTTGATTTTGGATGTGAAAATGGCGATACTTTTAAATGTACTTGGAAGTGGGGAGTTGACGGTATTGGGGGACACTCCCGGTATAAGCAAAACTTTTTAGTTAATCCTGCCGCAAGTGATTCAGACATAGTGTTAACATGCATTGTGCCTTTAGAAATCAAGAAGAAATTTGAAAATGGATGTTTAAAATTATGGATAAATTCAAGAACTTCATCACCAAGATACTGCCGGCCAGTAAGGCTAAGGAAAGTTCAGATACCACTATAACAGAGGTCAATCGAATGGAATCTGAAATAAATATGCTGCAACCCACTAGTTTAACTTTAAACGAAAAAACCGTGAACATTATATCACGTGCTGTTGAAGACAATGGTTGACGGTAAAACTTGCAAAGCAATTATCAAAAATAAAGTGCAGTTTGCTACATATGCAAAGCATCTCCAAAGGATATGAATGACTTGGAGAAATGTTTAAACAAATCCTGCGATAGTAATGCATTCGGACATGGTTTACAAACTCTTCACGCATACATACGATTCATGGAATCATTGTTGCATTTGTCGTACAAACTTGACAACAGATGTTGGCAGGCAAGAGGAGAGGAGGCCAAAAACCTGGTTCAAGATAAAAAAAAGTCTACCTTCAAAACAAGCTCAGGAATGAGTTGGAAATATTAGTCGATTTTCCGAAACAAGGAGGTGGTATCACAAATGATGGTAACACTGCCCGCACGTTTTTCAGAAAAAACAGCCGGTATAATTGGAATTGATTATGAGCTCGTGCAACGTTTTGCCATAGTACTGGTCACTCTTTCATCTGGATTGAAAATTGACACAACCAAATTCCGAAAGTATTGCAAGCCAAACTATTTTTCAGCAAATATGATATAATTGGTACGAAATGCATGTGAGCGTCCATAAAATACTTATTCATGGTGCTGACGTTATTGAGAGCTTCGCTATTTTTATTGACCAACTGTCGAAAGACGTTTTAGAAGCCCGTCGAAAAACTACAAGCTATACCGTGAAAGCTTCTCAAGAAAGATGTCACGGGTCGCAGCCAGTGAGGATGTTCTTCATAATTTGCTAATTTCGTCCGATCCTATTATAAGTGATACAAGGCACCTTCCAAACAAAAATAATTAATCTTTACCTCCTGAAGCATTAGATATGTTAATAGAATCATAAATAAATAAAGTCTGCATTACAAAAATTAAAAAAATAATAATGGAGAATAATAGGAGCCATCTAATCTCCTATACATCAAATATAAGATCACTTCTGCTGTAATGTGTGGGCGAAAATATTCTTTAGTAGAACTTTCAATCAAAAGGGACGACTCCCATCCAAGGAAAACTAAACTCTGCACAAGCCAACTTACTTGCATGGAAAATATGTAAGCTTCACGATGTCTTCGAGTTAGTCAAGTGCTTCTTAAAACCAAGGAATTGCTCCAACTCAAAATTGTCCATTTGCTTACGTCGGAGTAGAGAAAAATGCGTTAAAGTTTTGCCAATGCGTGGGAAAAAACTGCCAGGGTACAGAAAGAAAAAGCGGAAATATTCTTCATCAAATAAATCATTGTCACGCATTCGTAAGATTTGCATTACCACCAACATATGTTTTTAATTCACGAAATAAATGTACTTTTTTTTATTCTTAGCTCTGCCAAGTGATCGCTGAGCTCTGATTCAGAAAATTCCAGTCACACTCACAACTAAGCTGCCTATGTGCAAATAATATTCATATTATATGAAAGTACGAGTATCATGTGTATCTGTAGTTCCACAAACTGAACTACATTTAAGCTGAAGGAGTCAGTGGATGAGGAGTCGGTATATTTTATTGATCTACGTTCGAAAATTAGGCTGAAAAGAGTTAGAGTTCCTTCTCCAGCTATGTGATGCCGCTGTTGCTACGAATACTCTTGTGTCCCTTTCTCGAAATTGGTTCCAAAATATTTTCGATCAGTGATCCCCAAGAAACAAAGAACAAAAAATAAAACAAAAAAAGGTTACGACACAAAAAAAAAAGAATAATCATCTCGCCGCCATCGCGTCCACAGAGTCCAGTCCATTTCACGGAATTACAGAAAAATATATATTTTTATCTTTTTTCAAAGGGTCAGTCTTATATTGGATTTTTTTTTCTGGTTTTTTGGTATCTCAGTTTGGTTCTGTTAACAAGCCACGAACTATAATCTTAAGGAGCAAACTCAAGAAAAAAAAAAAGTGGGTGCTGAGGCGGGTTATGCGAAGTCTGTAAGAGGAATTCCACTTCGCATAAAGCTTCCATTTTATGAGGAAAATATTTATGTTTCGGACTTCAGATAGAATTTTGTTTTATTTTATATATTTATTTATCTTCTTTTTTTTGTTTGTGCCAATTACCACATATGGCGATGAATACTAAAAATCAGGCCGACCATGGGTCATATTCGAAAAGCTGCAGAGTTACGGCATGCTTTAGCATTTATCGATCAGTAAATATCTCATTTGACAGTTTTCGTAATTAATGGCTAAGAGGGATCATCTGAAGATCAGACGCTTATGGTCTACTGACTGGGAATGACAATGGCAACTGAATTAAGAAAGAGTGAGATAATAGAATTAAGAAAGAGAGGAGGATTCTCGTGGGAAATTTGATTCGCACTGTTTACACAATCTCGCCGCATACGATTTCAATGTCGTTTCGAGTTGGATTTCGTAGAAATGCTATGCTGTCATAATCTGGCCAAGCTTGGTTAGCTTTTCTTTACAAATATGTATGTACATGCATGTGTGCTCAGTTGTTCCTAGGTATATCTGCTATAATGATTGTTTTGGATTGATAAGTGAGCAATTCAATTATATGTAAGATACCTACCACTCAGTTGGATATATGTAGCTTTTTTTATTTGATATTCGTTGATAGATCATTCAATTTCCTTTTTTTAGAACCCAGAATTTATTCCAGAAAATGTTTGCCGCTTTGCTTTTATTTGCAGAAAAAATTCCACACAATCTGCTACTATAGCTGAGCTGGAGAAAGGAAGAACGTGTTCTCAATTCCCAGAAATATGGAATCTCAACCGAAAAAAAGGGTCAGTGTAATTTCATTATAATACGAGGGCCAGTAATATGTATCCCACATATCTTATCTTAATCGTACATCACATCACTGTGAAATCTATCAATATAATTGTGGATTTATATTATACTCGTATGTATATTGTAGTATACCGCGCTCCTTAATTTATGCCAGTAGACATACAATTAGTTGAGGTCTTTTCGTGGAGTTTTGAGAATGATGGAGATTCAGATAATGAAACTCATTATTAACAGGTAGACTTAAGTTGTGGACCAAATAAATTAGTGAATTGAGTGATAGAACCTAATCCAGCAATCCAGCATCATATTCGATAGGTTTCTTTCACATTTTCCCTCGTATCTATAAACGGATTATGGGTAATTAAAGAATATAAAACCTTAGTTAGAGCATAGAAAATTAATATACCATTTAATATTGGATTGAATAAGAAGTTCTGGGCTATGACAAAAGTATCTTGATCCATTTTAATGGAACCGTTTTGGAACTTTAGTATCTACCCCATCTTGTTAATTTAAATTAAATGAATGCTAAAATAACTTAAAGAAAACTGCCTAGTCTTGCACAATTTATTTATTTATTTATTTATTGAATAGCTACAGAATAATTAAAATTACAGAGTAGCTTAGTAGCCAGAGCATCAAGAGGCCTTAGGCTACTTGCACAATTATAAGTTGAAAAACTGCATAAACCTATGGAATTGAGAATTTTTATGTTGGTCCACAACTTTAGTTAAATAATCTTAACGAGAAATACCATATCAAACAAATTGCATGGACTTTTCGAAGGATATTCATCCATACATATGTATGTATGTACACACTTACATGTGATTCTTAAGCCGAGATGTTAGGTACATACACTGGCGATCACTAGGATGAGGCCATACATTTCGCAAATGATTTTCACTCGTTACACCTGATTGAAATTTTGTACCCGCAAACTTTTACTACCTCTGAACAAGTACATATTTTCTCAATAGGAAGCCATAAAATTAAAAGGTAAACAAGAAACGATCGTTGGAATTTCCCAAGATCAAACAATAAACTTCTTGAAAAGCGTATAAAAACAACACGCCACTAGGATGAGGCCACATACAAAATCTTTGAAAGAAAGGAAAAAATAAATAAAATGTTTACATTTTATAGTTTTAAAACATTTATTTATTATTTTTCGTCATTTTTCGATATGGTCTCTATAAGACGGTTTGGAATAGAATCATACAGTTTTTTTTTAAATAATCAAGAGAAATTTGGGCCCAGGTATCACGAATAGCTTCCAACTTCTAGCAACTCTGGAAATGCGGATGGGGGCATTGCCTTCTTGTAATATTCAGGGGTCCGTAAAAGTTTTTCACTTTTGGAAATGACCGTTCCAGCAAACATTTGTAGTTGTTTCCGTTCATTATTGTGGACAAAAACTCCAACTGGATTGTGCCATAGTAGGTAACAGCTCCCCACACCATTACCGCTGTGGTGTCTTGCCAAGGTTAAACTTTTTTTTTCATCCGAAAAAACAACGCGTTTCCATCCATTGTTCCAAGCGAGATGTTCTCCTGCAAAATTGATTCGATGCTCCTTGTGTTCCCTCCTCAAAACAGTTTTCTTTTTAAGTTTTTTTTCTCTGTATAATACCACTTTTTCGTATTATCCTTCGGAGCGTTACTATGCTGGGTGATACTCCGCTGTTGGCCCTTATTTTTGTCGCTAGTACTTAGAGTAGAATTTTCCTCTTTCTGTCGCTGTCAAAGACTTTCTGGAACCCATTTTTTTTAAACTAAATAAAAACAGTTCTTTTCAACGTTTTTTTAAATATTCTTAACAGAACTTTGAAAAACATCGCTGATGTGAACTCCTGCAACGAAATATTCGCAATGGCCTCATCCTAGTGGCACATCTTTTTATACGCTTTTCATGTAGTTCAGTGTTTGATCTTGGCAAATTCCAACGGTCGTTTCTTACTTACCCTTTAATTTTATGACTTCCTATTGAGAAAATATGTACCTGTTATGAGGTAGTAAAAGTTTGCAGGTACAAAATTTCAAACAAATATAACGAGTGAAAATCGATTTTAAATGTATGGCCTCATCTTAGTGATCGTCAGTGTATATGTCATAGTGAACCCCGAACATTCCTCGCGAAGAATAGAACTTTAAGCTTTTCTCAAGTCATGCCAAGAGAATTAGGTTCTACTTCAAATAATCACTCAGTTTTGCCAGTTTTGTTAAGAAGATTCAATTGCATATGGAGATACATACAACCTTGATCACACAGCACCGTGTGGCGCTCCCATTCTTCCGATTTAAGTTCTGTTTTTTTTTTTTATTAAGTTGGTAAATCTGTTGTTGACATTCCCTCTAAATCTTAGCATCATACCTTGACATTTGCAAAAGTTACTTAGCCAAGAGTACATCTATCTCTGTGTGTGTTGGTGATTTTTCAGAATTTTAGAAATGGATTTAAATTTGCAACAACGATCTTGTATTAAATTTTGCGTAAAAAACGAACTTAAATGTGCGCGAGCGTTGGAAATGTTGGAAAAGTGTTTCGGCAACGATTCTCTAAAGAAAACGGTCATTTACCAGTGGCACGGGTGGTTCAAAAGTGGTCGTGAGTCAATCGAAGATGATGAACGCAGTGTCAGACCATCGACATCGAAAACCGACGAAAACATTGATGCAGTAAAAGAAATTTTGATCAATAACCGCAAATTAACCATCAGAGAGATAGCGGAGGATTTGAACATTGCCTATGGATCTATCCAAGACATTTTGGTCAATGATTTGGGTTTCCGTCGTGTAGCAGTTGGTGCCAAAAGACCTCAATTTCATGCAAAAATCAAACCGTGTTGACGTCGCAAAAGAGATGATTTGTGAGGCTGAATCCTATCCCACATTCATCAAAATTATCATTACTGGAGACGAGACGTGGGTTTATTAGTACGACACGCAATCCAGACATCAGGAAAGTGAATGGCGTTCACCAAAAAAACCATGTCGTTTTCAGTTAAAAAAGAAGGCAATGCTCACGGTTTTTATGGATTACAACGGTGTAGTGCATCATGAATTTTTGCCAGAAGGCCAGACAGTAAACGAAGAATATTATTTGGGCGTTATAAGAGCCCAGAATTGTGGGCAGAAAACTCGTGGATTTTGCACCATGCCATCATTATTCGTAATTTTTTGACGAGAAATGCAACAAATACCTACCATCCAACAGCCACCGAATCCACCTGATTTGGCTCCCTGTGACTTCTTTCTGTTCAATTGAGTTAAAAAAACAACTACGGGGAACTCGTTTCAGCAGCCGAGAGGAAGTAATGGAAAAATCGCGGGAAGCACTGATGGACATACCGAAAACCGAATAAAAAAAAATGTCTCGAGGATTGGATCAAGGGCTGGCTTATTGCAGTTGATGGGGATTACTTTGAAGGGGACAATATATGTACATAGATTTAGATGAATAAACTTGTATTTTAAATTTTCTGAACTTTTTGATCTACCACCTTGTAGATGTACATAGACCACTTTATTGTTACTGTCTTCTCCATATTGTATTAACTTTGGTTCTTGTTTCGTTTTTTTGTTAAAGATACGATTCGGCGCCAAAGAGTCCCTAAAATAGTGCAAAACCATTCATGCATTATCGGTGTTTTATCTGGCTATGCGTTGCAGCTGTTCTTAGCGAATACAGCGTGATGACGCATCAAATTTGTTTCAGACATCTATCATCGTGCATTCTGCTTGAGCAATACGCTGAAACTGCTATTGTGTTGGTGGATATATACATAATATGTACATAATATGTACATACACGTTCGAAGGATGTGTTATTCTTTTCCACCCTGGAAAGGAAATCCTTGATGGCGATGTCACCTTTGGATTTTAAGTTGTCAACGGCAACCAATTAACTACTTTATATGTATAAGTCATTCTTTATGTCTTGTGCGATCTATCGAATATGTAAAGTTTGTCAGGCAAGATTTGAATTTTGCACTATTTGTGCGTTGCCAACGAAAAAAACAACGACACGGTGACAGCTGACAGTTCCCACTTATTAAAAATGGAACTCTACACGAAAGAACAACGCGTTTGTATTGTTGAACAACATTTTAAAAACAATAAAGGTTTAGCAGCTACGAGTACAGTTGGCAATTAAAATCTTCAGCGATGAGGCTCATTTTCATCTTGATGGCTTTGTTAGTCGTCGAATTTGGGGTTCAGAAAATCCCTCAGTCATTGTTAAGAAACAAATCCATCCACAACGTGTCACTTTTTGTTGTGGATTTTGGACTGGAGACATCATCGGATCATTCTTCTTTGAAAATGCGGTTGAGCAGACAATAACAGTTAATGGTGCTCGCTATGGCGATGTAATAATCCAGTTTTTTGTGCATTAATTGCAAAATATGAATGTAGACGACATGTGGTTTCACCAAGCCGGTGCTACATGGCATACAACCCGATGTGCTTTAACGCCGTTGGACTCTTTTTTTGGGTTTTTTTTTTAAGTCTAAGGTTTATGCCCACAAGCCCACAACTATCCCCGACTTGAAGGAACAGATTGAGCGTTGTATCAACGATATTCAGCCAGCCTTATGCAAAACTGTCATAGAAAATTTTAACAAAAGAGCGCGTATATGCATGCATTTCTTACGTGAATTTTGGGACACCCTTTATATTCTGTAATTTGGATTTCAGTATTATATGACCAAGGGGTTTTTCATTTCTGAGAATCATGAGCTCTACGACATACTGATGCTTGCTTCCAGATGGGCTGATAGAGTAGAACAAAATGTTTCTTTTATGAGAGGAGAAAACTCATCCGCCTTCGACTACCTTATTTCGCTTACATCTATGATATTAGTCTTGCACTTCTACAGAAGAGCACAATTCTTAATTAGGAAATTCGTTCTTGTATCTATTTACATTTTGCAAATCCTCTTGTCAAGCAGAATCCTTACATTACACAAATCGATTATTGTTCGTGTTCAATTGCCAAACTTCGCGTCCTAAACAGATTTATCAGTTTTTATAAAAGGAGTATTCTTTTTTGGAGTTACAGAACTTTCGATAAAGGTAACTAAATTTAATAGTGAAATCGAAAACAATCACAAGTTTAAGATTCAGTGCTGGCATCCCTCCAAAACGAAGTAAGTGGTATGTGTTGTCAAAATGTGGCTACTTGTAAGATACTGTCGATTTAGTTTAGGACAAAAAACAGAACTTTTCACTCAAACTTTGGAAAATTTAAATTATTAATTATATTCCGCAATTACAAAAAACGATACGCCTTGGGACATAACGCTTTCCTGATAAAATAGACTTTCCTGTCAAACAACCGACTAAATAATTACTAGGGAACACCTAACGATCAGTTCTTCCATCATTTTACCATTTTACCATAACGAAGCGTGAATTATTGCCGATTTTTACAGACGCCATATAGTTGACATATTGCGAGATATCATGCATTAATGGAAGCAATTGTAGGACCGTTACAAAATAAAAGGTAATTATTCACAATAACCCCGAACTTCAGAAGTCATACGAGCCTAAAATAATTGGTCTTTAATGATGTCATACTTGTCATATCCTGAATTCTACCTATTGAAAGATGATATAAGAAATCTGTATGAAATGGCGATGAAGCCAGAGAGAACCTTGTAGACATACTAAATTTCTCAGAAACTTTCTTTAGTAAAGGCCCAACATTCCGCGAACAATTACGAGTATGTAACAAGAGTGCAAATGTTTATGCATGCTCAAGTGCTTTCAAATTGACAATGACGGTTTCATTTTGGCGTAATCTCTAAAAACCGTAAATCAAAATGAGATAATCTAAAATTATCTTCAATAACAAATCCGGCAAAGCTCCATAAAACAGTGATGACCCGACCATGAATAAATTAAAGCACTTTTCAAAGTTTTATTGCAATCAAAACCTTCATGCAATACTCTGACGTACAATGAACTGTCGTTAGTAACCCATACTGTCCTTCTAAATCTCCAGTTTAACATGGTAATCTAAAAATAACACTGAATATTGAGATTCGAAATTCTTTTCCGGTTGCAGAATATGATATCGCTTACCCCTCTCTCTCTCAAACCGAGCGCGATATACAAAGTGTTTGCAATTAAAATTTGAAACCAAACCGAAAAGATAACCAAAACGCAAGCACAAAAATTAGCTGAATAGTTTGAATCGTTCTTTTGTTTCAGTCCAAATATCAAGGCCAACTTGACAACTCTGACACTTCGTATTCATCTCGCCGCTATCTATATGTATATACTCGTATGTAAATACATATACATATGTATGTATACATATCTCATCAAATTGCCATAATCAATATTTGGATTGATTTATTAGGAGTGCAAAACCCCAACAACGTACGCAATTTTTTGTTTTCCTTTTATTTGTTTTTATTTTTTTGTGTGTCGCATTTCAAATAAAAGTTAACGACATCTTGTGGGATCTTTGCTTAGTAATCGTTTGTATTTATTATTCATTGTAAGCTCTCATTTTGATTTGAACCTCACTCATAAATAAAGCACCAGGGAGGAATCAAACTACGAGTAAACATGGACAAAAAATCATACCAACAAGTATTAAGAACGAATTTGGCATTTCAGTTAACCCACATTTAATGAGTCAAACAAAGACCACTCTAATTAAGAAAGATATTGAACGTTGTTGTTATATAGCCAAGTTCTTTTACGATTATTACATCCCATTCGCTTAAAAGAGGACCGTTGGACGTTTGTTGAAACGAGGAAGAAGATATTGTATCTTACTTACTTCCACCTGGCATAAGATTCAAACATATTGTAGGTACCTTTTAATCAAGAAATAAGAGTAGAAACGCACGACTTTTTGAATTACTGCCGTATTCGTTCGATATTTAAAAGTTTTGAAATTTAAAATGGTAATATTGCATCTGCCGACTGTACTGGTTTTACTCTTTGAAAGTATTATGATCGATCTAGTGGCAGTTTCTGTATTGTTGTTGCTTACTGAAATTCAGGAAAGATTTAAAGACAAAAATTGCTCAAAATTCTAGATACATGGGAACTCTTATCCTTTTCAGAATAAGTAAAGATTAACTTATTAATAGAACAGAAAGACTGGTCTCAGAGAAATTAACCATTCAAAAAAACAACACGACTAGGGACCAATAAGAGAATGGCAAGACACCACTATATGTATATGTGGTACAGTAGTAACCGTCTTATTACCATCGTTATCTCACAAAACCTGTATTATCCGGTATATAATCAGCAGGCTGAAAGTTTCCTCAGTGAGACGAATCCGCATTCGCAAAAGTGTATAGTAGCAGGAGGACTTAAAGATCTTAACATTCACAAATCCGCTTATCCAGATGGTATACCACCCTGATCAAAAAGTTCCCGTACCACACCCCGTATGGCGCTCCCCATTGTTCTGATTTGAGTTCTGTTTTTTTTTTGTTAAGTTGGCAAGTCTGTTGTTGACATTCCCTCTAAATCGTAGCGTCATAGCTTAACCTTTGCAAAAGTTACTTTGCCAAGAATACATCTCTCTGTGTGTTGACGATTTTTTACAATTTTAGAAATGGATTTAAACTTGCAACAACGAACTTGTATTAAATTTTGCGTAAAAAACGGATTTAATGGTGCGCGAGTGTTGGAAAAGTGTTTCGGCAACGATTCTCTAAAGAAAATGGTCGTTTACCAGTGGCACGAACGATTCAAAAGTGGTCGTCAGTCAATCGAAGATGATGAACGCAGTGGCAGACCATCGACATCGAAAACCGACGAAAACATTGATGAAGTAAAAGAGATGTTGGTCAATAACCGCAAATTAACCATCAGACAGATAGCGGAGGACTTGAACATTGCCTGTGGATCCGTCCAAGGCATTTTGGTTAAAGATTTGGTTTTCCGTCATGTAGCAGCAAATTTGGTGCCAAAAGACCTCAGTTTCATCCAAAAAAGAGACCGTGTTGACGTCTCATTACTGGAGACGAGACGTGGGTTTATGAGTACGACACGCAATCCAGACATCAGGCAAGTGAATTGCGTTCGTCAAATGAGCCGAGACCAAAAAAACCACGTCGTTTTCAGTCAAAAAAGAAGGCAATGCTCACGGTTTCATGGATTACAACGGTGTAGTGCATCATGAATTTTTCGAAGAAGGCCAGACAGTAAACAAAGAGTATTACGAGTATTTGGGCGTTATGAGACGTTTGTGTGAAGCAATTCGCCGAAAGAGACCAGAATTGTGGACAGAAAACTCGTGGATTTTGCACCATGATAACGCACCGTCGCACAGTGCCATCATTATTCGTAATTTTTTAACGAAAAATGCAACAAATACCATCCAACAGCCACCGAATTCACTTGAAAGCGCTGGCATAAGTGTGTTGCAGTCGATGGGGATTACTTTGAAGGGGACAATATAGATTTACATGAATAAACTTGTATTTTTAAATTTCTGAATAAATTCCGTAAAATTTTTGATCAAGGCGATATATCTCCTTCTCCGGAAGATGTATTCTTCCACGTTGACAAACCCGCTGCGTAAGCTTTTTCATCAATCCTACTCTTTAGGACTCTTTCCGAGAAGATGGGAAACAGCAATTGCCCAGCCCGTCCCTAAAAAAAAGGCGAATGTTTTCTCTCCTCCATTACACTTACGTCCCTTCTTTCCAAGGTCACGGAAACGCTTATAAACGGTCAGCTTATGCAATATCTCGAAACACGAAAACTCCTCAATGAACGGCAATATGGTTTTCGTAGCAGCAGGTCCACTTGTGATCTGATAACATGTCTCTCCGAAAAGTGAAACCAAAGCGTACATCAATCTGGCGAAAGCAAGATAGTTGCACTTGGCATTTGTTAGGCATTTGACAGAGTTTGGCATCAGGCTCTTTTGTCGAAAATGCGTGCTTTTGGGATCGACGACGCTTCTTCAATGGATTAGAAATTACCTTCGGACGCGCATTGAAGTTCACCTATTTTCATATTGAAATTTACACGTTCAGATATTGAGAGTAAGTGCATTCATTGGTGGAAACATTAAGAGAAACGGTCACCATCAAAACACTTTCGACAATAACCAAATGTATTCCGCTGTCATCTGTCAACGTAAGTATGCATCGGATTTTATGGGACTGTTCTTTCCGGCAATACGTGAACGTCAACCTTCAACGGAGCGACGTCGAAGTATTCGAATGAATCACCCCGCCGTAGACAGTGCTGCTATCAGGATCTTCCGTTCCTGATTAGATCAACACTTTGCCCTAAAAGCGATTACTAAGTACTACGAGAAAAGATTTATATCTTTTATCAAAAGTGATGGTAAGCTATCCTTTCTCATTGTGAAAAAAGGTAGGGCCACTCAAGAAATTCAAATTCGAAAGTGAGGTCGGCAAAAACTGCATTTACTCAATATTGTTTTACGATTGGATTACGTTTTTAAAAAAAAAAATGTATATGTACATATGTATTGTACTCGTATATAAGTTGGCTATGCTGGTAACGTACTTACTATACATACATACCTATGAGTGTTTATTCTGATAAAATTCTGAACCTATAAAAACATAAAATCAGAGAGAAAACGAGGCGACTTAGGTTAAATATCAACTTACCAACTATAAACAACCGGTGACATTAGAAACAACATTTCAATATCTGGAAAACGATAAATCTGGTCAAAATCGAAAATCGGCAAGGCAAGTTTTTTCTCATTGGCGTATGGCGAATCAACGTTATTGGCTACATCTCTTCTTCTCCAACGGTGCTATATGCTGTATGTGTGCTGCATCAGTGACCAGGAAATTCAGCAAAGAATCTTTCTCGAGCCAGTAGGCTCAGTCATCAAATGAAGCTAGTGACAGTGCATTGACCAGATATTTTGAGAAACTGACAATTTGAGCTAGAACTGCAGACAGAAGGTTAACCGATCTACAACAGTTCAAATGAAAAAGTTAACAGTGAAAAAGTTAACAATGTTTGAGACAACAGACAAAAACCATCGCGGCCCATCCTATGCAATCTGGAAACCCACAGAGTAAACAGAACATTCGAATAATGATTTTTAAATACGAAACCTAAACGCAAAAGCGGTTTTGTTTTGATTTAACAAAGCCTTCCATACGATTTGACTAAAAGACTTGCTCTACACCTGATAAAATAATCTTAAACAATTTACACAAATATGTTAAAAAAGATTTGAATCAACTTTACATTTTCAGCTAGTTTAAATCGGCATAGATAGGAAAACTTATTGTTAGGGATGATTCAGGTTTATTCCGGACATGTAACATACAGTTTATTCAAAAAGTTATAATGGGTGATTTTTTAAGCGTTTGGGTTTTAGTTGTCAAAAAAACACAGGAAAGTTGCAAAGAGTATACAATTTTTATTTGAGTTGATAAATCTACTACGTTTTAAGTGGTCCATACAGAGAGTCCAATTTCGAATCACTTTTTCGGGCTGGTATCTCGCTAACAAGACTTGTAGTAATGTTGTCTTCCAAGGCTGCAATTGACGTTGGTTTATCGAAATAAACGATTGATTTGACGTGTCCCCATAAAAAATAGTCTAAAGGCGTCAACAAATCGGCCAATTCACCGGTAAATTGCTCACCGAACTCATTTCTCAATTGGTCCATGGATTCGCATGCATTCGTGCATTTTGAGCAAAAAATCATTGAACGATAGCGGGTGCCATTGACGGTAACGTTGTTGTCACGGTCATCTTTGAAAACCTACGGGCCAATGATTCCACCGGACCATAAGCTGCACCAAACACTGAATTTTTCCGTCTGCATTGGCAGCTCTTATATTGGCTGAGGTTGCTCATTGGACCAAATATGCAAGTTTTGTTTATTAACATACCCATTCAACCAGAAATGAGCTTCGTCGCTGAAGTCGATTTTTCGATAAAAAAGCGGGTATTTCTCCAGCTTTTCTAAGTCCCGCTCACCATAAATTCGACGTGGTGGCAGGCCGTTCGGCTTCAGTTCTATCACGAGCTGTATTTTATAAAGTTTTAGACCAAGATCCTTCCGTAAAATGTTCCACATAGTCGAGTAATACAATCCCAATTGCTGCGAACGGCGATGAATGGACAAATCACGGTTTTCATTACACCACGTATCCACGAGACACAAATATGTCAGACTAAATTTTAGACATTTTGTCTGACATTTGTTCTCTTGACTCAGATGGGCAAATTACTACATGACATTACATTCTGCGAGTGTAAGTTGGCTGAGTAGGAGTGAACTTTGTTCAACGACATACGCCACTCAGTCATCTTCGTTTTTTTTTTTCCACATTCCGAAGTCAAGCTGACAAGCGCTGTCAAAAAAATTTCGAAGTTACAGAGATGTCTTGAATAAAAACCAGACTTTTATTTCATATTTCTTGTCTGTAAACTACCCATCTCCGCTTGACATTTTGATTTCATAAAAATTTTCTTAACACCAACGATGGCTCGTGGAGACGCGGTGTTAACACTGTTAACACTCTACGCGAATTTTGCTCACTATGGCTTGAATTGCTTGCTCAGCAGGTCGTTTATGACGACCGTAAAATGGTCGAAGTGCGCGAAAAACATTTCGCACAGAACACGAATTTTGATAACAAAATTCAATAATTTTTTCGTGTATAATGGCAATTCTAACTGAACATGTTTGAGTGTGAGCTGTCACAAAAATAAAGTGTGAATCTGAATGAAGTTTTTTCAATTGTTATATTTCAGCAGCTGTCAAAATATTCAGTAAGGTTTGCTATTGCATCGTGCATCGTTTTACGCTAGCTGAACGTGTGGAAATTACGAGTATTTAAAAATATTATCGAAATTCCGGCTAATACGCAACGTGAATTTCGTCGTGAGGTCGGTCGTCATCATGACTTCAGTGTGCAGGCAATTCGTCGCACCGTGGAAAAGTTTGAGTGTGAGTACACTCTTTTGGATTTTAAGCCACCAATCAGACAGAGATTGGTGCGAAATGAAGAAAACATAGCTGCCTTAGCGGTCAGTATCGAAGAAGACCCAAAAATGTCGATTCGGTGCCCATGCGTTGAACTGGGCATCGCCAGAGTCAACCCGGCTTATTTTGTGGTTGGATTAGGGTCTACATCCGTATAAGATTCTGCTGACGCAGGAATTGACCATAGACAACGCCGTGAGTTCGCTAATTTGGCGCTGGGAATGTTGGTCGCAAATCCGGATTTTGTCAAAAAATTGTCGCGGGTAATTAAGGACAAATTGCAAATTCCAAGAAAATTAAGGATTTATGGTGATTAGAATTTTCTTATAAATTGGTAATGATTTGCAGCACATACGGAACAAAATTATCGAGAAACACCGAAATTCGAGGGATGTCTCAACCAGTTGTCGAGGAGTGTAGTTTCATCGCAAAACTTTTTAGTAGCGACACTCGAACATTTATATATGGTAAAATCAGTGCCGAAAGCTTGTGAACACACCATGTAGTTTTTTTTTACCAGCGGTTCAAAGATAAAAATGTTGGTCAATTATGGAGCCTACGGTCCTTGCCGGATCTTAACAACATTAGTGATAACATTACTTACCGGCAATGATTTTAATTTTAGATATTTGCTATGGCCTTTCAGCACCCTTCATCAAAAATATAATAATAGGTAGTTTATAAATTGATTGCAGTTAAAGCAAGCAGCCTCCCTAAACTCGTTCTATACCTCGTTTTCGGACAAAATACATACTTGAAATGTGGAGCTACTCGTAACAGGATTTATAATACTATCAGTAAGTTTCATTATTTATCAGACAATATTGGGCACATGTCTACGATGATAGACAAAATACTTCTGATCAAGATAATACCATTAAGTTACAAACAAATCAACTACAGATATTTAAAATTATTTTTTTTCCAAAATCGGATACAATATTCACAAAGTCAATCATGTGAAAGTAATCATTTCATCCAGGTCGTGCACCCTATTTCAATAAGTCGGCCACCAGCGTTTAGAGCCCATCAGTAACTACAACCTAAAAAACAACAAATACTGAGATCTGCGACATCTGAGCTCCGTATTAACTCATAAATTTGTATAAATTCGAATTTTAAACATGTACTCATACGAGTATGTACTCTAAGTGCCATACTGAATTCGTGTCCAGCTCAGGCACAATACCACATGACGTAGTCGATGTCAAGTCTTAAGATACCCTGTGATCAATTAAAATCCCCCACTAGAGAACAGAAAAAAAAGACAACTACGAGTGGAAGCATCTTTGTGAATGTAAATATGTAGATACCATTCCAAGAAATCGTTTTATGGGTCGCGTTTTCTTCCCCATTCCTGGCTCCCTGACGCTGTCTGTCAAAACTAGGCGAGCTACAACGGCGTCGCATAAACTTAGGCCATCCGGTGAAGGAATTTCTGCTAAATTTGCTATTAAAATCGTTCAAATGAAACGGTCACTGATGACAATGAACTGTAGTTTGGCGAAGAATCTCATCGAGCAAGTTTAGGTGGCCTGGTCTCCCTCCCTCCCCGTTTTTTTTTTTTCATACATGACTAATGAGCCATAGATACATTTCAGAGACTTTAGATACGTTGTTACAATGTTTACAATGTGGAGCTGGCAAAATTCAAGAGTCGAAAATAAACAAAAGTTAAAGCCAATGTCGTCGGTGTTTGTGTTTTTTGTTTGTTTTTTCTTTTTTTGTAATGGCTAGCGAATTTAGAGTAGACGTAGCAAATATGTATGGTTTTTGTAACCACTTTTCTGCGTACGTCCAGGTCTGTAAATACAGACCAGCTGTTCTGGCACTTAGTGAAACACGGGTAGATCCCCGCCAACACCTCTCAGATCACTCTGGTCTGAAGCTAGCTGCCTATTAACTAGTGTCATTATTCTTTTCTCACCGCGATCTCGCCATTTACGTGAGTAGTGATGTTGTTTACCAAGTTCCACCACAATGTAATCCTTCTTCCAATCAGGAATTCTTCCAATCAGGATGAAATCGTGATTACAGGCGATTTCAATATGGTATACACAATTCTGGTTGGATTCGACATTCATACCCGAAGGACGGTATGTTAAGATCTTCGCTGCGGAAAATAACTCGACCCAGTTTATAAATGAGTCCACATGAATACCAGACGTTGATAGTCATACCGCTAACACCCTGGACTTGTTTTTAACTTCTCACCGCGATAAGTACACCGTTGTAGTGCTTTCCTCTCTAGGCTTGTCGGACCACTGTGTTATATCAGCTAATTTCTCGTATACCGACCACACAGTTAGAGAAAAGATTCCTAAAAGAACCGTACGGCAATACGAGAAAGCCAATTGGAGCGGACTTAACAGCTTCTTAACGACTAGTTAGGTCGTTACGTTTCCTCGATAACGACGTGGATGCCGCTGCTGATATGGATCACAGGCACCATTCTCTTTGGAATGAGACCAAATCAAACCAAAAGGAAAGGCATGGTACGACTCGAGCTGTAAAAAGGCTGTCAGGGTTAGAGAATTGTTTTTTCAGTCCTTCAAGGCCAACCCAACAGAGGAGAACCGAAAAAGTTAAACGATCCAGGAACGACTGCAACGTCTTTCTTAAGCGTGTGAAATTTCCATGCGGCCAGAAGTAAGAGCTTTTAGTCGTTTGTTAAAAAATATCAGAAAATATTCTGCCTCATCCTCCATCCCAACCCTCATTTACAATGATATTCCAGCTGTCAGCTCTTTGTACAAGGCCAATCTGCTTGCTGCGAACTTTGCGGCCAGCTCTACACTCCCAGATTGTGCTTTGTCTCCGTCTACACTTGAGTGCGTCCAATCTTCTATGGGACAAGTCCACTTTCGCAATCGTGTAGTAGCAAGAGTTCTTAAGGATCTTAACATTCACAAATCCGCTGGTCCTAATGGTATCTCTTCCCTCATTCTGAAGAGGTGTTCTTCCACGCTGGCAAAACCACTGCGTAAGCTTTTTCATCAATCCTACTCTTTATGACTCTTTCCGAGCAGATGGAAAACAGCATTTGTCCAGCCCGTCCCTAAAAAAGGCGAATCTTCTTCTCTCTCCTCCTACAGACCATTGCAGTTACGTCCCTTCGTTCCAAGGTCATGATAAACCGTCAGCTAATGAAACATCTCTAAACACGAAAACTTCTCAATGACCGGCAATATGGTTTTCGTAGCAACAGGCCCACTGGTGATTTGATGGCATGTCTCACCGACAAGTGGAACCAATCTGGCGCTAGCAAGATAATTGCACTTGATATTTCTAAGGCATTTGACAGAGTTTGGCATCAGGCTCTTTTGTCGAAAATGCGTTCATTTGGGATCGACGACTCTCTTCTTCAATGGATTAGAAACTACCTTTCGGAACGTTCAATTCAAGTTGTATTCTACGGTTTCAAGTCTGATATTCACAAAATAAATTATGGTGTGCCCAAGGGCTCCATTCTGTCTCTGATACTCTTTTTAATTTTTATCAATGATCTCTTGTCTACCACTTATAATTCAATATTTGCTGACAACAGCACTTTTTGCTTTCCATATTCGTGTCCAGACTCACGTCCCTGCTCTTCGGCTGTAGAACGGGAACGGCAGCGTATGTTAAGCTCATTAAATTCTGATATTAACATTAACAGCATGACCAATTGGGGAACTATCAAGAGTGGAATTTAATGCCTCCAAAATACAATGCTGTCTGCTGTCAATGAACCGAAATTTAAACACTCAGCCATTATCCATGAATGGCACTTGCATCGTCGAAACCGATAAACTTCCCATTCTCGGTATGTGTGTCAGTGACAACTTACGTTTATAAGGCGTTTATCCGCCCAAACCTGGAGTACAATTCCCACATCTGGTCAAGTGCCCCTAAGACCTCTTTGCACTTGCTAGATAGGATCCAAAATCGTGCGATAAAACTCACAGTCACTCGACACCCTCGAACACCGACGTAATGTCTCCTGTCCCACTTTGTTTTATTGCCATTTCCACCACCAGTTCTGCATTGAAATCGCCAGTAGCATTCCGCCCATTCAAACTTTCAACCGTAACCACCCTTCTCGCTATGAATGCTCATCAGTTCACCCTCAAGCCCATCTTCGGACGTACTCTGAAATATCGTGATTCTTTCCTAAGCCGTACCACTCACTTATGGAATGCCCTGCCGAGCTCTTTATTTCCTAGCCAGTATAACTTGCAAACATTTAAAACCAAAGCACATCGGTATCTCTCTTTTTTCCCTCCCTAACTTCCTTTCGACGGCACTATGTGCAAACAGCTTAAGGGTACATAAAATCCTTGTGCGCGCGGAAAACATAAAAAAAAAAAATTGAACCGAATTTCCGCTGACCCTGTGTCGTAGCTTGGAAATTATATTCCACTCATGGCTACAAGTGTCTTCTCTGTTTTGTCCTGTTCGGCTTGACGTTGTTGAACTTACAGAATATCAAGAATTGGAGCCATACGTGTAGAGTTCTAAATGGATCTGCTGTGTCAAGAACTCGAGATATTCGTACACATAAGTCCATCGCTCCAATGCCGCGCGCATAGCACACAGTCTCTCCACGTCTGGTTGGAACGCGTGGGGTCCATCCGGAAAGAGCTCGAGAGTGTTGTGAGTTTGTGTTTTTATTCTTTGTTTTCTTTGTTTCTCATTGGGAGTCGTTATTTCTGTTTTATTGCGCTAAACATTCATTGATGATTTCTTTAAGTGGTAAAGAGAGGGAGAGAGTTGAATGCTTGTCACTGATTATATTTAAGACTTTGGTGGCTATTAGTCAAAAAATATGTATGTCATGTGCGATCATGAGTGTATGGATTTGTTTATAAGATGTAGATCTCTATTAATGCGATGCCATAAGTGGACGGATTAATTTTGATAGAATTAGTTTCGGGTTTTTGAATTTTATTACATCATGACTTGTTTATTTTAAGCCTGAATTTTATGACTGATTTAGGTCAAGTGGTCTAAATTTGACTCATTGCAGTCCTCCTTGTAAGTGTTTGTGCAAGATTTATCAACTATAGGTCTCTTGAATAAAGGCCCATATTCAGCACATCGAAGGACACTTAATGTCGACATGGATCTAACCAACATAAAAATGTAGCTCGTTAATCAATATTTTTATGGTTATATCGGTACAATGCCTTTGCTTCGAATGAACTACAATATCTACACAAGATTATGTAGGTAATTTAAAAACCTCCAATTTAGCGAAAGTTTTAGATAAAAGAGCATTATCATGTCAAGACCGGGTGCTCCAAATTGAAAGTTTGTTTTTAAAAATGAATTAAAATGAATAAAAATCGATTAGCTTTATTAGAAAAAGCGAACATTCCCATTAGTTTCATTCATACGCAGTAGCGCATCCTTTCAACTCAGACCTTGTTGACTGTTACTGGCTCTATCTCACGAATGGCTCGGACGATATTCGCTTTATGGGCTGGAATCGGTTCTGGATTGTCTCCATAACATCAATCTTTAGGGGAACCCCACAAAAAATAAGCCTAAATTGGTCAAATCGCACTTCCGAGGCGGACAATTGACATCATCAAGGCGGCTGATAACGCGACTACCGAACTTAGCGCGCAAATATCAATTGTTGGATGACTGTGTGGCATGGCGCGACATCATGCTGAAACCAAAGATCATCGTCCAGGTCCATATCTTCAATATCAGGTTACAAAAATTCGGTAATCGTGGCTCTGTAGCGCTCACCGTTGACTGAAATGGCGTTTCCAGCAGCATGTACGAAATAAAATGGGCCAATGATGCCACCACCCTAAAATCTGACCCAAACTGTCACTCTCTGCGAATGCATTGGCTTTTCGACAATCAGGTGCTGATTTTCCGATCCCCAGATATGGCAATTTTGTTTGTTAACATAGCCGCCGAGGTAAAAATGCGCCTCGTCAGAAAAAATGATCTCTCGGCCAAATTCGTCATGCCCAAACTGAAACCGATAATGAAGCGGATGGTCGTTTGCTTGAGTCAATTGGACTTTGTAAGGAAATAAATCTTTGTGCAAAATTGCTCATCGGGCTGGTGCGTGAAATGTTGAGTTGTTGAGATCGATGCTCCTGGATTGAGTCGAACACTCTCGGTTACGAGGACCGTGAGTCTCACGAACTTTTTGCACAAACTTGCGTACATCAGGCGCAGGAAAAACTGTCAGTGTCAAAATAACATGATTCAAAAATAAACTCGTATTTTTAAATCACAAAGTTCAGGGAATACGATTAAGGCTATGCCCCTCGAGCTTTCTATTCTGGCCTCCAATTCGTTGGTTGAAAATTGCTTGGAAGAAGTTGTGACGAAACGACGCCTCAAATTTGTGGGAAAAATTCGATTATCCATAAAAGACAATATGTCTTTCAAAGGAATAAGAGAACGGGACAACTATTGAGAGAATTTAGTAACATAATCAACCACAACCTCAACAAGAACCACCATGTACAAATGCTATTCATGGATTTCAGCAAGGCATTTGACACACTGAACCATGAATAAGCTATTGCGAGCACTTAGGAAAATTGGAATTTGAGAAATTTGTTAAACTGGCTTAGAAATTACCTTACCGCTAGGTCTTTTGGGGTAAAAATGAAGAACCATAAGAACCATTTATAGTGCCGCAAGGATCGAAACTTGATCCAATTTTATTCATATTGCGAATATTTACAAATAAATTACTTCGTGTCTTTACAAAAAGCCATATTTTCGCTTTTGTTGACGATACGGCGCTAGTTGTTACACATAGATGTCCTGCGACCGCAATACAGACACTTCAAGAGGAATTTGGTAAAGCAGTTAAAAAAGTGGTGCCACGACACCACGCCTCTAAACAATGATGCACATTCGTGGTTAGATCAGCGAATTATTTTTAAAAACCATGTTTGCCAAGTTACTGGGCAGATTATACAATAGAAATGGTAGAGTCATACAAATACCTAGAAGCGATATTCGACAGCCACCTTATTGGGGTATACAAATCAATAAACTGCGTTCGAACTTGAGAAAAACACTATTTGCCCTAGTATACCTAGGCTACCACTCAACATGGCAGGTACAACAGCAAGTGTACTTTGCTCTTGTGAAATCGAAATTAAGATATAGGATACTTGCTTGGGTAAGCCCATCGGTAGCTCATATCAATAAATTGCAAGAACTTCAATCAAGCATCTTAAAGAAGATCAACAGCAGAAAAGCATTAGTCATCCCTAAGGATAGAAAATTCAACGTATTGAGAGTGCAGCAAATCTACAAGATGACATTAGTGCTAGAGTACTTCGAAGACTGCGGTTTTGAGAAACCTATAGATCACCAAATAAATAGGAAGCGAGCAAGAGGTCAAAATACCAATGGCCTCCAAGGGAAGCAGGGAATTAAACGCAGTGTTGCTACAAGATTAAACTAAATTTCTCGGTCCTATTTCAACATCAGAAATTGTAAATCCAGAAAAAACTTCTAACAAAATTGATCCTATCTCCCAATTTATTCCCCAATTACGAACCCTTGCAGACAAACCTCGATGAGAAGGAAGCAATGTTTACACCACTTATTCTTGCTCAAACCAGACGAATTGCTCTTGAAGCAAATAAATAAAAGTCGTTGTACATACAGTGTTGTGCAAAACATACCGGATTTTTCCTGAAAATTTTTCATTGAAGAATTCTAGGGAACAGTAGGTACACTTGTTTGGCAATTTAAGAAAACCTATTGAATAAGTTTACAAATAGAAAAAAAAAACAAGGCATTGCTATCATTATTTTTAGAGTTTTGCCAAAAACTGTAGCTCAACTCAATGCCATGCGTGTGCAAAACATACCGGATTTTTAAAAGTACCTACCGTATTTTCTTGCTCTTTAACTAGCTGGTTTTGGCTGTCATTTGAAGTGAGTTATAGACTTAGCAAAACTTAAAATTTCAGGTGTCTCTAATTTGTTCATTAATAAATGGTGTTAAAAATCAGGTGGTAGCGGATTTCAGGGCAGGGCTGAAACAAAAATCAATAGCCAAAAAGTATAAGATGTCATCATCATGACAGTGTATGAAATAATAAAAGGGTTTCAGGATGGAAAACCGGTCGAAACCATTTACTGTGGAGGACGTCCCAGAAAAACTGCACTCCGAACCGATCGGCAAATTAAGAAAATGATTATTGACGATACTTTCTTTCCTTCAAGAAAGATTGTTAGTGAGCTCAATCTTTCAATTGAAGCAAGCACCGTACGCAGGCGTTTAAGAGAAGCTGGTTTTTATTCTTTTCGGCCAGGCGAAAAAGCCTCTACTTACTGCTAAGCATAGACAAAAAAAGTTACCATTTTATTCCTATGTTAAGTTTTTGATTACTTTGCTAACGCTAATCGTTTCCTAGACTCGAATTCGCAAGAAACCATTTGAATTAGTCAGCAACAAAGTGGAAAACTGTACTCTTTAGCGACGAGAGTAAGTTCAACTTGATTGCGTCCGATGGAAGTATTCATGTTAGACGAAAAGAAGGAGACACGTCTTCAGCCACGCCATTGTCGTCCATCCGTGAAGCATGGAGGAGGCTCTACTATGGCGTAGGCATGTTTTTCTAGTGCGGAATGTGGACCAATACATGAGATTTGTGGTATTATGCATCGTATGCAGTATATAGGGATATACTGGAATCCGTAATGTTACCATACGCCGAGGAGGAGATGCCACTGCGTTGTGTTTATCAACATGATAACGACCCAAAACATTTATAAAAGCTGGGTAAGGAGTGGTTTGCGCAAAAAAATGTTGATGTGTTGGAATTACCCTCTCAATCGCTCGATCTAAACCCTATTGAGAACTTGTGGGCCGTTTTAAAAAGACGGGTGGGGTCAAAGATGCACACGTCCAAAAACGCACTTATGACGTCACTAAAGAATAAATAGGAGAACATTCCAAAAGAAATTTTTAAGAATCGAGTGGCGTCCATGTCTAAAATATGCCAGGTGCTCTTAAAAACCAACAGTTACTGGACAAAATATTAAGTATGACGAAAATCTGGTATGTTTTGCACAGGCCGTTACCGAGTTAAGTTAAGTTTTTTTTGTATAATAAAACATATTATCGCAAAACCTTTTTTTTTTTCTTTTATTTGTACAGTTATACAATAAGTTTTCTTAAATTGAGAGCAGATTTTACTTAGGTTCTTTCTGTTCCCAAAAATTCACCAAAGGAAAATGTTCGATAAAAATCCGGTATGTTTTGCACAACACTGTATATACAAGTATCCGCAACTAATAAAGTAAATATTTGAAATAGTACGTAAGGTCGAAGAAATGGACTGTACAAGTATGGAAAAGGAAACCATCGTAAAGTGTTTTTAGGAGACTTTTTGCTTCAATATGCCAATACTCAGACAACTAATAGTTGTTCTGATACTCGTAGTTGACATCGTCTCTTCATTATTATCATCATACAAAGACTTATGCCCGAGTAACGTTTACAAATTATGGAAAATCATTTCCAAAATTAGGTTTCAGTAAAAAAATGTTTGTACACTAATTTTTCGATCAACATAATCGACACAATGGGTCGACTATTCGCAACAAAATTGAAAAATTTCGTACTACATTTACTCTTTTAGACTCCCAGTCACTGACAAGAATGCGCAGTGCGCGTACAGATGAAAATATCGGCAAGATTGAGGAAGATCCTCACTCACCGTCATCGTGCGCAAGAACTTGGCTTGTGTTACTTTGTGGACGATTTTATGCAAAGATATTGGTTTGCAAGTTTACAAGATGCAATTGCAGCATGAATTGAAGCCAGGCGATCGTTATTTGCGTCATGACTTCATTGACTGGGCGTTTAAACAGTAGGGAGTCGATCCACTTTTTTATCATCGATAGCAACCTTGTCTCTAGAAATATTAATAATATATTATTTTAATATTATATTGAATCATATCTCCAGAAAGATTCGAAGAACAAGTTTAAAGGTGGCAAAAGAAGCACTGCAACGAAAAACTGAACAGCTGGCTGAAAGCCCAATATGCAAACTCTTCATAGTTATTACGACCGCTCCGCGAAATTTTCAACAGTTGGCTAGCAAGATGAATAAAAGACGCTGATAGAGTATGATGAAACGCTAAAGAGGCTTAAAAAAAAGCAAGAAGACCGAAGGTTGCATGTTATTCAAATCCGAATTCATTCCTTTGTCCAAAGTCTACACTACTCGCAAGTGTCATAAATATCCATTCATCCATCGAATGGGGAAAAATGATTCCGAGATTCTGGCTTTTTTTAAATAACCGCTGAAACAGATGTTCGTATGGCACGTGTATAGCCTATATTTCGCCAATTCAAAAGTGTTAAGTGACATATAGAAAAGCAGAGTATGAAATATAAAGGAACAGATAAAATTACAATATTTATTTACTTGCTTGTATAGATGGGGCTACAGGGCATCAATTAATAATCCTCTCCAGTTAGCGCGGTTTTTGACCGACTGCCGCAGTTATACACTCCAAGATGGTTGGAAATGAAACTATGATGGTCTAGGTTTAAAGAACCCAAGAAGCTTGGTATGAAAAATGGAAAGCTGCCTGTCCGAAATCTGAGGACCTTTAGGGTCACTAAGTAAGCACAGTAAACTTCGGAGGCGACAAAAAAGATATATGTAGGTACATACTAGTGTCAGTTAGTTTGCTTTCACTTTGTTTTTGTGAATCTGAGAATTCAGATTCAGATGAAGAATATCAGTTTTTCCTCGGCATGCAACATTTCACATGTCTGCCTTAAACAATGTCAACATCATTAGAATCAAATAGACGGTTACTTCTTTTGCAACGCACAAGATTGCCTCTTCATTTCCAAAAACCCATGTTTACCAAACTTTTATGCAATACTACAAACAGTTCGCGCATAGCAACATATAGTACATAGGTATTTTGTCAATGAAAAATGACGCCAATGAAATCTGTATTAAGTACAAGGCATTTATAATTGCCTTTTGATTTGTATTTGTTGTAGAAACCAATAAAACCCCCCAGGCTTCCAGAGTTATTGTATCTACGTACAGCAAACGCTCATTTTATGCCCCAAGTCTCCACATTTTCTCTGTGTAAGTAGATTCCAAATGATGTCGTCATAACCATGCGGTGTTCATTCAAAGCTGAAAACCCTTATCCGCCCTTTATTACGAAGCAGAGCATTTTGTTTTTTACATGCTGCAAAATAATGTGACGGCAATGGTTTTAGCCATGAGTCATCATAGTCATTTCAACACAATGATGATGATGATGCCTTCGTAATTCCAAAGGGCTAAACAAATCATGGTGTGAGTGAATTTGCTTGGAAGAGTTTTATCCAAACCTAACCATTCCATAGCCAACGACGACCGACGACGACCAGCGACGACGTAGACAAAGTTGCAATTATGCATAACTTTGCCTTGGATAACGTGTCTATAAGCAATATTGTGGAGCACACCAACACCGCACCGGAGAGTTACCAGATTTCAGCAAATCTTTAAGGGAGACTGCTGCTTGTGACCAGACCAGAGACCACGTTTCGTTTTTTCTTTTCCTTTTTTCGTGGACATCTTCCGGTTGGGCAAGTTTTTCCTTTTTCTGGTTCTTTTACTTTTATAAAGTGGAGCAACTGTTATGTGGATGAGGAATTGGTGAAATTTAATGTACGGATACATAATGTGGGCCATGATCGTTTCTGGGGTTGACAAGTACATACAATATTTCGTGGAATGTGGGGGGCGACAGATCTTTCGAATGATGCCACATTAAAACATTGTCGAAATATGGTATGTGCGTACATAATTGAATTATGAAACAGTCCATGTGCGCGTTTTTAGTTACCCGAGGGAGAGATTAGTTTGTATAACCTTAATGGCATGGTGTTATGCTTGACAATGATGAATAATAATTTACTTCTCTTGTATGAACTTTAATTAGAAGGGAAATCAACACGTTTACAGGGCTGATCAATAGCTTACTACTATGGCATGAGAATATAAATGACTAATTTAGAATTGGCACCTAAAAATATACTACGCCTATGTAGATATGTATGTACTCGTATGTATATACTTTACTTAGCAGTTAAAAAAAAATTGTTGGTTTGGTCCTACACAATTGTTTAAATCTTTATCTAAACAAACTAATTTTCATGCATTCCCTTACTCCAACAGCTATTAATATTTCCAATGGTTTATGAATCTGAAACTAAGGTCATGCAGAATATCTTGTTGGTAAAAAACGTTCTCGTTTGTAGGGGCCCGATAATCCTAACAGGAGTCAAAATTCAACACTTCTAAATATAGTACCTTCAAAGCAAAAGCAGCACTTAATTACGTACTGTACCCGACACAGAACTCGCATAGATAACCATCTAGGACGGAAGAGAGATATGGTGAGCAAATTAAGTACTCTAAAGTGATCTTGGGCGATTCGCAACTTAAATATAAAAGCCAGCTAATATTTGTAGGATTGCTGTTCATTCAATGTATGTACAGTGTTGTGCAAAACATACCGGATTTCTCTTGAACATTTTTCATTGAGGAATTCTATGGGACAGGAATTGGTAATTTAAGAAAATCTATTGAATAAGTTTACATATAGAAAAAAAAACAAGGCATTGCTATCATTACTTGTAGAGTTTTGGCAAAAACTGTAGCTCAATACAATGCCATGCCTGTGCCAAACCTTCCGGATTTCCTTGTTCTTTAACTTGCTGGTAATGGTTTTGGCTGTCATTTGAACTGAGTTCTTCTTTTTTTTTTTTTAAAGAACTTAAGACTCAAGTGGGTATGAATATACTTATAATGCCTCAGCATGTGTTAAGGTTTTTGGAAAATGGGATAGATAGTGAAAAAAAGATGTTTGGCTCCATCGGTGGCATCCAACTAAATTCTTAGTGGAAGTTGGCTTGATGTTGATTTCTAGTCAACTACTCGTCTTACTTGATTTTCATTAACTGGAAAAATGGATGGTGTGTCTTTCGGGCGAGGCTGGGATTCGAACACCGAACCTTCCGATTTGGAAGCCAGTCCACTACCACTTGAGCCACGGCCACCCACCCAGTTATAGACTTAACAAAACTTAAAACGCCAGGTATCTCCAATTCGTTTACTAATAAAATGGCTAAAAATAAATACAGTGGTGTGGTTAAAAATGAGGTGGTAGCGGATTTCAGGTCAGTGCTAAAACAAAGTATAAAATGACATCATCGACAGTGTGACATTCGGAATGGAAAATTATTCGAAACCATTCACTGTGGGGGACGTCCGAGAATAACTACACTACGAACCGATCGGCAAATTAAGAAAATGATTCTTCACGATCCTTTCTTGCCTTCAAGAAAGATTGTTAGTGAGCTCAATCTTTCAATTGAAGCAAGCGCCGTACACAGGCGTTTAAGAGAAGCTGATTTTTTTGTTATTTTCGACCAGCGAAAAAGCCTCTACTTACTGCTAAGCATAGACAAAAAAAGGTACCATTTTATTCTTCTAGTAAGTCTTTGATTACTTTGCTAACGCTAATCGTTTCTTAGACAGGAATTCGCAGGAAACCATTTGAATTGGTCAGCAACGAGGTGGAAAACTGTACTCTTTAGCGACGAGAGTAAGTTCAACTTGATTGCTTCCGATGGAAGTATTCATGTTAGACGAAAGAAGGGGACACGTCTTCAGCCACGACTTTGCTGTCCATCCCTGAAGCATGGAGGAGGCTCAATTATGGTGTGGGAATGTTTTTCTGGTGCGGGATGTGGACCAATACATGAGATTAGTGATATTATGGATCGTTTTCAGTATAAGGGATACACTGGAATCCGTAATGCTACCATACGCTGAGGAGGAGATGCCCCTGCGTTGGGTTTATCACCAATGATAATGACCCAAAACATTCATCAAAGTTGGTTAAGAAGTGGTTTGAGCAGAAAAATGTTGTTGTGGTCCTCTCAATCGCCCAATCTAAACACTATTGAGAACTTGTGGCCCATTTTAAAAAGACGCACACGTCCAGAAACGCACTTATGACGCCACTAAATGATGAATGAGAGAACATTTCAAAATAAATTTTTGAGAATCTAGTGTCGTCCATGCCTAAAAGATGTGAGGAGGTCTTTAAAAAACAACGGTTACTGGACAAAATATTAAGTGTAACAAAAATCCGGTATGTTTTGCACAGGCCGTTACCGAGTTAAGTTAAGTTTTTTTTATAATAAAACATATTATTGGAAATTTTTTTTTCTTTTATTTGTAAACTCATACAATACGTTTTCTTAAATCGACAACACATTTTACTTAGGTTCTTTCTGTTCCCTAAAATGCACTAAAGAAAAATGATCGATAAAAATCCGATATGTTTAACACAACACTGTATGTAAACGACGAGCTTTACGCCCTCTTTACTTATTAACAGAAATCTTTGGAATTTGCAATATATGGAAGGTGTATAATACTTCGTTTCGTCACGAAGGATTCAGATACAGCTATATTCCCTTAAGTTAGCGAACTAAAAAAGAATGACCCGAGGACGTACATCCAGTCCGGATCCCATGTTTTCTGAAGTAAAAATGGCAAAACCAAAAACCTTGAACCTAAAACCCAAAAACTGATGAGAGTGGGTCGAATGCATTACCAGAAATTTCGTGATATGAGATACAACTACCAATTAGGGCAGATAATATCGTAAACCCTGGCAGTCGACAAGGCAATATAAACTTTTTGACAAATGAAATACTAGTGTGTGTGTACATATAGTAGTATGCAATGGGGATGCGTTCAGGGAGCTAGTGCCATATGATCCAGCTCCTCATTAGCGGCTCTTCCAGAGATAGTAGTTGCGCTACGAAGTAGATATTAAAACCAAACAAAATAATCTAAGTAGGTAGTAGCACGTAGTAGTCTGTTGAACGCTACAACGTAGAAAAATGAAAATCAGTGTAAAAAAAAGCAGCGGACACCCCCTTCACTCGTAACTAGGCAGGGATTAGTCTTAAATTAAATTCCCATCTTAATATTGGCAACTATCCTAGGCTCAATTTTCAAAAAAACAAGGCAGTCTTGGAGAATTTATGAATATGTACTCATTGAATCTTTTTTTTTTTAATAAACGGTCACTAAATTTTTAAAACTGCACGAGATGGAGACTTCTTAGATCGTTTTCACCTTAAAAATATTCGTCCCAAACAAAGTGGATTTAACTTTCTTGTCGTTTTCGAATTTTTTTAAAATCACACATCGCTTTCCCGCTTTTTTCTTCAATGCCAACTTGGAATTTTAAAAAAAATCCAGCAAAGCGTTATTGGATAGATTTATTAATTTGAAGTTTCGTTCTACACTACAAGCCTTATAGAAACTCTTAAGTGATTTCATTAATTAATTACTTAACAGATACATAGATAAAAAACGAAAGGAAAAAGAATTAAAAAATAAACAAAATCATTTTACTCACCATCAACACAGAATTTGGATAAGAATTTTTTGGGTTCAAATAAAAATTATCTATGAAACGAATTTTCAGTTTCACAAAGAATTTGTTTTATGTCTGCATTTTTAAAAATTCAGAGTAGCACCGACAATGTTAACACTTAACTGCACTGTATCCTTTGTTTTAACAAAAGAAATTTAAAATCTGTGGTCTTCTCTACCAAAAAAAAAAAAAAAAAAAAAAAAAAAAAACATCTTTTTACGCTTCAAAGCTTGCCACTCAACACTCGAGCTCCTTCAAATTTATGTAGGTACCTCCATTGTCTGTGATAATCACAATGAGCACACAGAGGAACTCCAGGGCGAAAACCGGCCAAAGATCATCTCCAATACCAAGAGATAACAAACTGGCAACGGGTCCGATAATAGAGAATGTTCTTTACCACCCATTCACATGTTTGATAGCTTCATAAGTGGAGTTAGGGGGATTTAATCAAAGGTCGAAAACGTTTCGACTGCACTCAGTGAGTTCGATCACTTAACGCGCATAAGTCATACGATCATGAACATCGATCAAGATGTTGCTACCAACGATGTGTGCAGAACAACTTCTGATAACAAACAACTATGCACTCTTAGTTCACTCCTGCCGCCAATTGTTACAAATCTCTCTTGACTGTTCGACTCCAATGTTTCTATTTTATTTTTCTTTATTTTTGTTAATAAGTAAATCGATATCGATGTAGAGAGTACTGTTATTGACTGGCGTTGCATTCCGACCAATCAATATTGCTCTTCAGTCGACGAATGCACGATCTTGGTTGCATAAACTGCATGCCGACTATAGTTAACACTAAGATTGTCGCTCTCTCTCTCTCTCACGTCTATTTTTACGAATAACGGTTGCAGTCATCACTATAGTAACTTCTACCATATAATCACTCCACTCGCCCCCGTCTTCACCTCAAAAACACTCGACACCTAACCCCAAACTCTCGATCACACTATACTACACTACACTAGGCGGTGGCCGCCTCATATTCTATCTAGTTGCAAGAATTTGCAGAAGCAGCGTTACCGCTAACAGTTTCCGATTACACACTGCACAGCACCACAAGTCACTCATCTCTATCATCACAGATCACAGAAAAACAAAAATTTGCACTAAACATGGCTTCTGCCGGTTGGTCGACATCCAACTGTAGACTGTATAACCATTCCGATCAAGACGAGATCCTTGCAATCGAATCGTAGCAGTTTCTTACTTCTTAGCGCGTCTGTCCATCTGTCCAACTACACTCGACTCGACATCGACTGATCAAATTGTTCTTGTCTCTATGTGGAGAGAACCAAGAACCAGATGCATGACCAAAACAAAAACAAAAGAAAAAAACTGTAAAAACTATATATCCAAGCACAACCATCTCCGGCGATAGCCCGCGCACAAGTGATTCCTCAACTCCGTTGAACATTGTCTCCTGCTGCTTTTCGATTTCGGTTTCTATTTCCATTTTCCACCACCATTCGTGACGCTAACAACTGAGACGTACACGATGACGAAACAACGACACACCAACAAATAATGATGAAATAAATTCAACAACGACAACGCAACGACGGCTACGTTGAAGATACGTTGAAGAAGCGCACAAAGAAATTCGAAAAAAAAAAATTCAAAATATACCCCAGTCTCACACAGCACAATCCAACAAAACAACAATCATTAGTCTTTTCCTCTTCATCAACGAAACGAAGCCAAACGACGGCAAACAACAAGAGAAGCGGCAGCTGCTGTTACTACACAACTACGACTCAACTCACTGCCATTGCCATTGCTAAAGCATGGCATATGCCCATGGCATCCAGGGCAAGAACAGTAGACCAGTCCATCCACTACCCAGCCAGAGCCAAAACAGCGCCATCACCAGCACCCCTCTGTGGTAAGCATTTGTTGACATGCAACAATTATTCCAACAACAACAACCACCACTTGGTCGATTTAGTTATGTTAATTGACTGAGCCTTCCTGTTCTGTTCTGTTGTAAACTTGTTGGCACTGTTGCTTTGCTGTTAATTAAAATCAAGCCAACATGTTCGAGTTCGTTGCAGTGTTGCGATAATTTGTGTAAATCGTATAGATTCTCTCATTTATCGAGTAGAAGCAGCAAAAATGATTGAACGCATTTTGTAAAGGCACATTGTACCTATATAACTAGTAGAAAACTTTTCAGATTTTGCCTTTTTCAAAAACGTTTCACCACTGACTGCCTCAAATACGTGGCAGTTAATGCGTGTGAATTGTCGACACGTCAATTCCATCCATGAAAGTGGCAGTTACTTCGAGATAGCCCCTCGTTTGTTGATGTTTGCGTGTGTTGCTTTAAAGGGTACGTGGAAGAGTGTGATCCTTGTTGTCGGGGATGCTTTAGTGAGATTCTGGAAAGTTTTCCATCTTGATTAGTTCTTTTTTTTAACGATTTCGGACTAAGTTTTTAGACTTCTGGAAGAGGACGGTTGCAAAGTGTTCATCTATTCAGGCGATATTATACCTGGTATCACTAGCAAACAAACGAATACTCTTTAAGATGTAAAGAGTCAATAGTCCACATACCTACTTAGATGGCGCTACAGTCCGGGATGAACCAAGGGCTCAGCTATCATGCCTCTCCAGCTGGCGCTATTTTTTGTCAGCTGCCTACAATTGCGCACACGAAATTGATTGCGGTTCCCTTCCAATTTATGTGAGCCACCTAAGATGACTTTTCGGGCCAGGACGCTGGTGTCCATGCGCTCAATGTGACCTAGCCATCTAAGCCGTGTTATCCGTGCTTTTCTGACGAGGTTGGAAACGCTATACAGCCCGTACAGTTGGCTGTTGAACCGTCTCCTTCATTGACATAAACGGGACCGAAAATTACCCGAAGAACTTTTCTCTCGAAGCGTCCGAGAGCTTTCGTCAGTGTTCGAGCTTCTG
Organism: Volucella zonaria; assembly: GCA_963966105.1. NCBI lineage: Eukaryota > Metazoa > Arthropoda > Insecta > Diptera > Syrphidae > Volucella > Volucella zonaria. Next base: position 85,209,022 of record OZ014530.1, on the reverse strand, counting down.
TGCCGTAAGGCAGAATTGGGATGATCAGGATGCGTTTTTAATTGCTCGAGAGAGGATTTTACTAGTAAATTAAATTTAGGCCCAAAGAAGCATCGATTAGTATCAGTGATTCCTCGTCCTGGTGTCGTTGTCGGAGTTGACACCGCTGCTGATGTAGATAAAGTTTATTTCTACCTCAAGGCTGTAGATGCCTATTATGAAATTTTGTCCTAGCCGTCGATGATTCGTGTCTCACTTTGTCGACTGCAAATACTTCCATCAATGGGCTCAAACGCGACAATGACAGTTCACTGTGTTCTTGCTATTAGGTATGTCAATGTCGTCTGCATATACGAGTTAGTGAACAGAGAGTTTGGAAATATGGTGCATCTGAAGTTGACTTGTAAGTTTCGCATAATTCTTTTAAGATTCACATCGCCTTGTGCTTTTCTGACTTTGAAGGTGTCAGTTTTGTCATTACCGACATTGACGTGCATTCTCCATCGTCATCCTGCATAGTCTATACATGGTTCATGTCTTTAGATTCTGTCATGTGCGTTTTTGAAATTGATGAAATCGATTTTGAACTCCTGGGGTTTGTGTTCAAAATCTACCGTAATGGCAAAACCACACTGATAGGGTCAGACTGTTTATGTAGGGTCCTAGGCGGACAGGATTTTATATGCGATGTTGAGGAGACTTATTCCCTTGTTAGCCTTTAGTATCGGACAAAAATGCTGAGGTTCCATTCATCGGTCATACTTACGCCGACCCAGAGCCACCTGAAGCCAACGGGTCAGGAGTGGGTGTCGTAAATAGCATTCGTAAATCCGTAAATCCAATGAACGCTTACAATCTCCCTTCGCTCGGCCACCAAGGATTTCCTGGACACGTAGCAATCTATCAATCGATGGTTTTGCTGACAAACGAAACAGTTTGATTGGTTCTTGTTTATCTCAGTAAGCTGCTGAGATTTCTTTGATTTCTGGTGAGCATGCGAGTGATTCGCACGTTTATCTCCCCTCCACTCTGAAGACTGTAAGTGAGCTAAAATACTTCAACGTCCAGTCCGGATGTCCATTCGCCTCAATTGCACAGTTTAGTCTCAACGAAGGAGGAAGCTTTTCAAGTAACTCCTCGAGAAGCATTTAGTTTGTAACGTGGCTCCCAAGAAAAATTAAAAAAATACTGCAATGTCCCGAAGGCAGTAAAAATTGTTGGTCATTCGTCAAAAACATTAGAAATTCTACCTCATCCCAACGCTCATTTACAATGACATTCCAGCTTTCAGCTCTTTGGACAAGGCCAATCTGCTTGCCGCACACTTTGCGGCTTTCCATTCTCGGTATGTGCGTCACTGTCAACTTACTTTGGAATGACCACATATTCGATGTGGTCTAGGTTTCCTCAAGCGATGTAAGAAGTATTTCACCCCCTCTGATCTGGCCTCAATATATAAGGCGTTTATCCGCCCAAACCTGGAATACAATGCCGACATCTGATCAAGTGCCCCTAAGACCCCTTTGCACTTGCTAGATAGGATCGAAAATCGTGCGATAAAACTCATAGATGATGCCAGTATTACACAGTCACTCGACACCCTCGAACACCGGCGTAATGTTTCCTGTCTCACCTTATTGTATCGCCATTTTCATCACCAGTGCTCCACTGAAACTGCCAGTAGCATTCCGCCCATTCAAACTTTCAATCGCAACACCCGTCTCGCTATGAATACTCATCAGTATACCCTCAAGCCCATTTTCGGACGTGCTCTAAAATATCGTGATTCTTTCCTAAGCCGCACAACTCGCTTATGGAATGCCCTGACGATCTCTTGTTTCCTGGTCGTTATAACTTACAAACATTTAAAAACAATGTACATCGGTACCTGTCTTTTCTTCCTCCCTAAATTTCCTTCGCCCGCGCTGTGTACAAACATTTTAACGGTACAAAAACCTCTTGAGCGCGCGCTGATTATAAAAAAAAGACCGGCAGCCTACATTGTCAAATAAAGCTGCACCACGGAAACTGCATAGGGAACGATGGTCTTAAATTTATTAGCGTTATAATTATAATTGTTTGGCTCTTATTTTCATTCGGCCATTTAAAACCAGCGTCCATCGGTACATCTCTTCCTTTCCACCCTAATTTTCCTTCGCCCTCGCTGTGTGCAAACATTTAAAGGGTACTTTAACCCTTGAGCGTGCGCTAATTTCCAAAAAAAAATCTTATTGAGAAGCGTTTTTATTATGAACTCCGGTCGTCCAGAAATTTTCTTGTGGATCAAAATCTTTGCAGGCACCATCCCTGGCAGGAACAAACAATGACCTGCAGTCATTGTCTTACCTTTTAGCACTCGTTGCAGAGGCACCATTTTCTCAGAGTCGTCGAATCCACACATGTGCTGTTTTCGTGGTTACTTATAAACACAGCCTACTCCTCAGGTTTGCCGCTAAACGTCGGAAATCTTTTGATAACGCTTGATGTGCTGATAACTGACTTGAAGTTAGAATTCGTTGGGGCTTAGTCACACATGACGAGGCAAATACTTCCGCCTGAATCTTTCTTTGTCTACATCGGAATCGGCAAGTTATAAAAACTTGCACTTTTTTAAATACTTCATCTCCAGTAACTTCACTAACCGAAGTATCCTGATGCTTTCTTTGTTGCTGCATACGAGTTGATTTTCTGCCTCATCCTCGTGACTTGAAATATCCTGCAGTTATATTGTCGCTTGCCACTAAGTGCCTGTTCACAGCACAGCTCTATGGACGGGTGGCTATTGATGCATTTACCCAGGCACATGCGTGGTGGAACCATTGATCACACCTATCGCATTGTACCATCTCATCGTTGTTTGGGTTTGGGCAGCTGTCGCATGAGTTTCCAGGTGGCGGTGTTAACATCGCAATTAACTTCAACGGTTGTCCGGGGGTTGAAAACGAATTACCTATTCTCTCCGAGAATATTCTAATTTTTCTTTGAACATTTGTTACGAATCGGAGAAAAAAACGGTCCTTTAGTCTAAAAAATGGTTTTATTAAAGTAAAATAAATATATGTACATAGAAAAATATTACAAAAACCTAAAAATGGCTTCAAAGAAAAATGTCTCGTTCCTATACCAATTCGAAAACTGAATGATAATTTAAAGGAAAATGAAGGAACAAGGATACAAACTGTGATGCCAAACTTCATTAAAAACAAGAGTGCGAGTTATTTTTGATTGTTGTCCTATCCTGTCAGTTACAAAACTGCTGCTGTACTATATATTATTTTTAATATACTCACCAGTAGACGGTTCAGGTGGCGATGTGACTTCTGTTGGAATATTTGACATCAAAACGGTTTGCAGAACCCGTCCAAGTAGTACTTGGCGTTATTCTCTGCAAAATAATTGCTCACGAAGGTGATTGCCTCCTCATTTAACGAAAATCTCTGTCCTCCGAGCGCAGTTTTTAGATGAGGGTACAAAAAGAAGTCGCTTGGGGCTAGATCTGATGAATAAGGCGGATGGTCAAGCAGTTCAAACCGTAATTCATGGAGTTTCGCCATGGCAACCGCTGAGGTGTTGTCTTGGTGAAACAGGATTTTCTTTTTCTGCAAATGTGGCCGTTTTTCGGTAATTTCTGCCTTCAGCTTGGCAAGTAATGATGGGTAGTATGCTCCTGTAATAGTTTCTCCTTTTTGGAGATAATCGATTAAGATAACTCATCTGCTATCCCAAAAAACAGTCGCCATCACATTCCCAGCCGAAAAAACAGTTTTTGCTTATTTTGGAGGCTGCTCGCGCTTTGCAGTCCACTGTTTTGGCTGAATTTTTGTTTCGGGTGTATAATGGTGTATCCAAGTTTCATCTACAGTAATTAATCGGCGCCAAAACTCGGATTTATTGCGGCTAAACTGCGCCAACAGAGCGTTGGAAATGTTCATTCGAACACGTTTTTGGTCTAACGTAAGCAAACGCGGCACCCGACGCGCGGACAGCTTTCTCGTGCCTAAATCTTGATTGAATATGTAATAAACACGTTCTTTGGACATTTTCATAACCTCTACTATCTCTCACATTTTAATTCGGCGGTCGTCTAACACCATTTGGTGAACTTTAGCAATGTTATCGTCAGTGGTTGCAGTTTTTGGACGTCCCGAACGTTCATCATCTCCCAACAGCTCGATACTCAATTTTTCCCATTTTCACAAAAAACACTCACATCGACTCACTCAAACGACTGTCAACTAAAAACTGCGCATCCAAAATGACTGAAACTTCGGTAAGTAACTGTCAAAAGATGCACAACTAGCATTCACTAGCTTTTATTGACGAGTGCCGCTATCTTTACGTTGCGGAAACTTTTCAGACAACCCTCGTAGGTAACCGCAGGTAACCGTAAAATTCGCCGATTCTACATATTCAACATCTATGTACAAAGTCGATCTTGTGAGCTCACTTCACTACGTCATAGTGTACGATTGACCGCGTGCTCATTCGGTCCAAGGATCGAGGTCAATAATATGAACTTTCAACGTGACAAAGGATATTGGGATGACTGGAAATTGTCTTTCAGGAGTAGGAAATCATTCTTTTTAGGACGTCTGTGTCTGGGGCCTCTGCAGATACCGGAAAGTTGAAATGTAATCAGATAGGTTTCTTGGGAATATGGCTCGATCAGTACAAACATACAATGTATGTAGTGTTGCTCTGGTCAGAGTCAAAGGTGCTTTTGCCTTTACAAAGAGATTATTTTTTAGCAGCCAACTCGATGCGAGGCGGTGGGTTGTTTGCCACATGGACCTTGTCCGGCCTTTGCTTGCACTAGTATTTTGATGTCCCGGGTGGTTTAACATGAGACCACGCTTACTAAAAAACATTCGAATGTATCAGAGGGCTGGCCTGAGGACATACATTCTCTTGTACAGAACACCAGAGTCACTATTTACCCCATATCACGTGCACTTCAATGTCTTAATTTCCCCAGTAGCGTTTATCTATTTAAATAGTAAAGGGCTGATCCAGGACAATTTAGCGGTGCCGCTAATCTTCCACGTCGCTCAAAGAACTACCGACAGGCGACTCAACCGCTACGGAGATTTTTGAGCATTTATAGAGACGAACTCGTCCGTTTGTGCAGGATGACGATGGAGAATGCATCGGTAAAGAACTCACCGAGACCTTTGATGTCAAAAAAGGATTTAGACAAGGCAATGCGCTGTCGTGCGATTTCTTTAACATGATTCTTGAAAGAATAGTACATAACTTACGCGCTAACAAAAGAGGCACAATCTTTCAAAAGTTCGTCCAATTACTGTCATACGTCGGTCATATTGACATAATCAGAAAAAAGGATCGTGATGTCAGCGGCACTTTCGCGAGTGGGGTTTAACGGCAAATGAGGGCAAAATCAAGTATATGCTGTCAACAACAAAGGATACCCAACACCGATATCTCGGACAGTACGTCACCTTCGACTATAACTATGAGATAATTAAAAGGAAGACTGCGATAAAGGTATCGCACGTAAGTGGAAGGGGACTTCAACCAACTTAGTATGCGAAACTGGAGGCAGTTACCTAAAGATCGAGCTGGCTGGTTTACATTTTTATCATGGATCAAAGTTTGGAAATAATTAAAAATTACTACCGAAATTCTGAGTCAGTGGTCGCAAATTTAAGAGCGCTTACTCCAATTGTCGGTTGTAATAATTATCCCACCAGACCAGGCTGTGCGTGCTATTTTCGAGTCAACATATTCACTATTGAATATTCCTGTGCCAGTGAGTAACATATCGAAAATATCGCAGTTGTAAGTGCTTCAATTCAAAATAAGCCAAATCAGTTGATTCCACGCCGTTCAAAAGAATTGGAAATCCCTCAGTCCATATTGTGGCGAATTTTGTGTAAAGATCTTAGCCTACTCCCTTACAAGATCGAATTAACTTTATCATTTGAAGTGCTGAAACTTCTCCGATTGGGCTCTGCAAAAGCTTGGAGAAAATCCTGAATTTCATCGAAAAATCATTTTCAGCTATGAAGTTCATTTATGGCTTAATAGCTTTGTCAATAAGCAAAATATGCATTATTGGACAGCAACAAACCTACATGGGCTTCAAGAGACTCCATTGCATCCACAAGAAAGGACCGTGTGGTGTGGATTTCATGCCGGAGGAGGTGTGATTGGACCGTATTTTTTCATCGATGAAAATGATCGCCGTGTTACGGTCAATGGAGTTTGTTATCGTGCCATGTTGGAAGACTATTTTTGGCCAGAATTGGATGGACTTGACATCAGTGATATGTGGTTGCAACAAGATGGTGTCACACAGCTGGTCAAACAATTGAGGTATTGAAGAAGAAGTTCGGTAATTGTGTAATTTCGAGATTTTTTTTTATGGGGTTACGTTAGGTCGTTGGCTTATGATGACAACGTTAGAGGAGCTCAGGAACAATATCGAACGTGAAATTACCAACGTCCCGGCCGATATGTGTGGAAGAGTGGTGGAAAATTGGGACCAAAGAAACGTGCTTTAGTTTAGTTTTAAATGCATTTTATTATCTTAATCATTAACCCTTACATACTAACAAAAATGCTTAAATGCTAGCTTAAAATTACTTAACAATCTTATACTAACTTACTGGCCCCACACAGGCACTCTAAGCTACTCTAAATTCTTGTATTTATGTCTTTCGACTTTATTTACATTTATTTTTTTACATATATATCTTGTATACTTAAGGCTAAGAAAAAAATTGTTAACAAAAACTTAGCATATGGACTTAATTTTCTATAAAACTTAATATCTAACTTAAAATATACCTTAGTCTACCTAACCTACATACACAATATACACACATATATATAATACACAATTATATACATATATTAGTATATACCTTTTTATATACTTATATATGTATATATTTCTTAAATGCTAACCTAAACCTATGTAAGCTGGCCATCGCTATTCGCAGAGCAAATAGATCTGTCAGCTCTGCCCCATTAGTGAGGCTGGTCAGTAATTGACGGAAACGACGACGACGAAACATCTTCTCCATCATTCAACCACCAGAAATACTGGTGCTGCCGAACGACATCCCTCTTATCGCGATTCCCCACCGCCCTACTGAACCTGAGACGATCCACACTGCCGTGTGCGACGTCTCTGCCGTAGTTGAGTCGCCTGTCCCCAGCTTTCCGAGCGACATGGAAGATTAACGGGACCGCTGATCTATCCTGGATCAACCCTATCTGATCTAGGTAGAGGAATGCTTCCGGTGGAACGAAGCCGTCAGAGCGCACACTCTCGTGGTAAAGGTAGTTGGGGTAGTAAGCCCCAGATATCAGGTTATTCGTCGAGGCCATTGCTCTTGCGATGTGTCTTCGAGTCAGCTTAATTACGAAGTTGTCCACTCGTATTAGGTTCGCTCTGTTGTAAAGGATCTCATTACGATAAAATTTTTTGTACTCCGACTCTGGTGTTCTGTACAAGCGAAGGCAAGCCCTAAGGCAAGCCCTCTCAAACACCCGAATCTTTTCCATTAAGCTTGCTCGTACATTGAACCACACGGGGCACCCGAATACCAGCATGGGCCTGATAAGGGCCATGTAGCAGATTACCTTTACCCTCGCATCGAGTTGGCTGCTATAAAACAGTCTCTTTGTAAGGGCAAAAGCGCCTTTGGCTCTGGCCAGAGCAGCATCTACATTTTTGTCAAAATACAGAAACTGATCTAGCCAGATCCCAAGGTATCTGACTACATTTCGACAGGCAAGAGGCTGTCCGTGTTGTCCAATGATCGAGAACTTTCGCCAATTTTTTCTGGTTGATTTTCAACTTCCAGTCATCGCAAAATCGTCTTATCTTATCGAAGTCACGCTGCAAGAGAGTGTTAATGACCTCGATTTTTGTACCTGTTCTGTACGCTATCAAATCGTCTGCGTACGCAATAGTGTGGGGAAGTGAACCTATCAAGTCGCTTGTATAAATGTTGAATAGGATCGGCGAATTGACCGCGCCTTGCTGAAGACCATTTTTAATTTGAAATATTCCAACAGAAGTCACATCGCCATTTTTCACGATGAACTGTCTGTTGGATAGCATATTAAAAAGAATGTACAAGAGTGGTTTACTGATCCCCAGCCTAGTCAGCTTATAGAAAAGACCCTCTAACCATACGGTGTCGAAGGCCTTCTCCAAGTCAACAAGGCAGGCACCAGTGCATTGGTTTTTGCCTTTATTCCATTGGATATCGGACACCAGTTTAGACGCGGCATGTGAGATATCATGTCCCGCCTTAAAACCGAATTGATTATCCGGAACTATATGTTTGTCCTCAACCCACCTAGACAGAGCTCTATTGATTACTTTTTCAAACACCTTACTGATATTCGGAAGGAGACTTATCGACCGGAGATTCGCCGGATTGGATATATCCTTTCCCTTTTTGGGGATAGGTTGCACCACCGCCGTTTTCCAATGCGCTGGATAATGTGCATTATTCATTGCATTATTAAACAGGGTGGCGTAAATGTCCACCGCTTCTAGAGGAAGATGTCGAAGCACGATGTTCGGAATACCATCGGTCCCCACTGATTTCTTAGTCCTGATTGTGTCGAAGATCTCATGGAGATCGAAATGAACGGGGGTAGGTCACCCTCTCTGGTGATGACATTATTTGCCATATTTTCTTCGCTGAACCGGGTGAAACCAGAGCCCTCGGATCGCCAGTTCTCTACTTCATTTCGAATGAAGAAGTCGCGCACCAAGACGCGATTGTCCAGGTCATAATTAGGTCCAATGGTATCAGTGGCTTTGTATATTTCCTGGAAAGTCGCCCCTATGGCTTCAACCTTCTCCTGTGGATCCTCGATCACAAAGAAGTCGTCATCATCAGCAGCCTCATTTGGATCAATACCTGCTATTGTCAGTAACCGTTCGTTGTCTGTTGTCCGCGCTATTTTAAGACACTGAAGGTCGCTTTGATTTTTTCTCCGAAATAGTTTGTTTATTTGAGGGAACATATTCGGGTTGCTGGTGTTTACAGCCCGAACCCTGTTGTTCCAATACGAACTTACAGAAATTCTGTAATTCTCTTTTATTAACGTTTGAATATTTTTAATCGACGCCTTCAGTGTCCTAATCTCCGGGTCTTGTCTGTCAGTTAACTGTCTGTACAAGTTTTTGAGTCTTGTCAGAAGTCTACTTTTCTGTCGGTGCAGTGCGTCAATAGTAGGATTGCGGAACAGGTCTTCGTTAGTCGTACGTCGATATCGCGGTATTGTAGCGTCCATAGTTTGTTTAATTGTCTCCTCCATTTGTTTTAGGTAATTGTCGATCTCCTCGTTTGACAAATTCCTATTGGACGGTGGGTGGAGCGTATTCGAGGAGAGCGCACGTGTCATGGTTGCGGAGAAGCGTGTCCATCGAGTCTTACTGTAGTTGTAAGAATATCTTTGGACAAACTCCTCCAATTCCGCAATTTCGTTGGGAACCGTAATTTCGGTGCTAAAACCGCAATGGTCGCTGTCATACACGAATGTGCGCAGACAGTTTAGCGTTTGTAAATTCGTACCTGTCAGTCGTATAGGTTCGTCGTACAGCAGTAGATCCGCCTCTGGGAAACGACGGGTTATCCGTCGCTTTAAGACCGAGTCTGTACATTACATCGTGCTGACCCCACCAATTGAGTAGTAGGTTCCCTCTAGTATTTGGCAAATTATTTCCCCAATCTCTGTGTTTAGCGTTGAAATCCCCGCCGATTACAAAATAATTCTCCCCCGATTCCAGCCTCAGAAGTCGACAAAGAAACGTGCTCGCGATGGTCATATGAACATGATCGAATTCTATACTTAAATTTAACATGTGCACTACACCTGGAATAAATTTCAGCACGATATATCAATTATTCTGTGTCTTATTTAAATACAAAATTGTTATGCCCTTATTGAGAAACCCGACATATGCATAAGGTATGTGTCTGTATGTATCTACATTATACAGGGTGTGACCTAAATCGATGACAATAATTTGGGAAATGATTCCTGGGCATATTCTGTCTGTCTCCAATGTTGTTTAAGAAAAGGCTTACTTTGGTGTACCCTGACTCATGTTAACGGAAATTACTCTCTTAGTACTAATGGTAAGAACTTCGTGTAGGACTTTATTTTTAAAAGAAATATCAACCTTTATAACAGCGTTTAAATGAAGTTGATATCTTGTGTGAATCTTTAGATATCTAATTTCTAAGCCTGTTCCGTTTTCATTGCCCATGCTAATTTTTGACTTGGAGGTCACTTTTCTCCAGAAAATGCCTAATTAACATAACGTTTTACTATTTTTTTCTTATGAAAGTAACAATAATAAAACAAAAAATCATCAATGAGTTTGCAGAAAAACCTTTGGAAAACCTGCATCAGGTAAAAAAGGAATTTATAATTTTTTACCAGCGTTTCTAATAACAGTTGACAATAAGGGTGGTTTTCGAACAATTAATAATTTTACAATAATTTTTTAAAATTGTATAGCTATTAAAAAGTTTAAAAACACGCTCGTTTATTTGACTACCTGCCAAAACACGCATTTCCTTACCACTTTCCTTAAAAGTCCTCAGAAAGAGTTAGGTTTGGGATATGAAGGCCTTTTGGAAAATTTACCAAACAAAATTAGTATAAAAGATTAGAAGAAAAAAATTAATTCATCACCTTAATTTTTTACGCCAAGGTTACAGTTGCTTAAAAACGATATTTGAAATGCCTGCATTTACAAGCCAAGCAGACATTAATTACATTTATGGGCTGTGCATGGAAGTTCAACTAGAGCGCGACAAAGATACTATGAACTTTATCCTAACCGACGCCGACAACTTCCTAGTGAGAGATAATTTGTAAATACGTATCGAAGGCTTCGAGAAATAGGATCAGTTTCAAATGCACGACCTAAGGCGAAAGCTCCACAAGTAAGAAGAATTCGGCTGATGCAAGAATACTGCAATCCCGATGATTTGGAAAAAAGATTTCAGTTTTCTAACTGGTTGCCGGAGCAGAACTTGGATGACAACGACCTTATTAGCAGAATTCTTTGGACGGATGAATCTCAATTTACAAGATGTGGGATCACAAATTTTCATAATCTTCATACATGGGCTATGGACAAACCACATGCATGGAGACATAACATTTCAAAACAAATTTAGCGTCAATATGTGGACAGGTGTATTGGAAACATGTTAATCAGCTTCTTCAAACTGCCACCTAGGCTGAATTCTACAAACTATCTGGAGTTTGTGCGAAATAATTTACCAGAACTATTGGAGGACATTCCACTGGTTCAACTAGTTTCATCGCATTTCCAACAGGATGGTGCTCCAGCCCACTATGGTCGTGAGGTTAAGAATTGGCTAGATGAAGAGTACGGTAACCGTTGGATAGCAAGAAATGGACCAGTTCACTGACCTGCAAGATCTTCTGACCTTACACTATCGGATTTTTTTGTATGGGGAAGGATGAAAGAACTTGTCTATTCAGCCGAAATATCAACTTTAAGTGAATTGGAATAGCGTATTCTGGAAGCGTCAGCAAAAGTGAGGCAGCAGTTAGAATCAATAAACATTCGCAGAAATTCAAAAACGGGCTCTAGCATGTATACAAAACTAGGGCAGACACTTTGAGCACCTGTTATAACTGTGTTAGTACACATAAAATAAAAATTATCCAAAACGACACAAAATAATTTTTTATTCATAGCCTTTGCAGTCTAAAGCAAAAAAACTTTTTTTTTAAATTTTACCTGCTGCAGGTTTACCCAAGTATCATACCATCTATGAGGTTTTCTGCAAGCTTGTAGATGATTTTTCTTTTATTATTGTTGTGTTCATAAGAAAAAAAATAGTAAGCCGTTATGTTTATTACGCATTTTCTGGAGAAAAGTGACTTAAAAACCAAAAATTAGCATGGGCAAAAAAATGGAACAGGGTTAGAAATTGGATATCTATTTGAAGATTAAAGCAAGATATCAATTTTATTTATATGCAGTTACAAAGGCTAGTATTTCTTTTAAAAATAAAGTTCTAAACAAAGTTTCTAACATTAGTATTAAAAGAGCAATTTTCGCTAACATAGGTCAGACTACATCAAAGTCAACCTTTTCGTAAATCCTCGATAAATGATGTCAGCATTGGAAATAGACCCTTATTGCAGAACGCTTTTTTTTTCTAGAATATACCCAAAAACCATTTCCCAAATTATCCTTGACGTATTAGGGGACACCCTGTATATGTATTATATGAGTACATACTCCTACGTACGAGTAAATAGCATGCGTACAACTTAATTTTGTTTAATATAATCAAAGTTTGATATTCTGCTTTTTTCACAGCTTTACAATCTACAATCTGATCAATCTTATTGTACAATTCAAATCTATTAGACTGTGATGTTTTAGATTATTTTACAAATACAGTGTTGAACGAAATTAAGCCTGAAAAATATCTGGTTTGGGAAAAACTAAATAAATTTGGAAAACAGAATGATAACTTTCTGCCTTTATTTTTGTTTCAAACTTAATAGTAATTTAATAGAATTCAATTTACAATCAACAAGTTAGCAATAAAAAAAATTAATGTTAACCTAAATTGTAATTCATTAAAAAGCACATTGTCAAAATTATAAATTTCAATTTTAAAAAATAAATTTCACTGTTAATGATTGGTGGAATAACCATTATTCTGCATAGCTGCGGTATAACGACGTGGCGTAAGTATAAATAAGTAAGATTATCTACTACCACCTTGATCAAAACTTTTCCGGAATTTATTCAGAAAATTAAAAATACAAGTTTATTCATCTAAATCTATATTTTCCCCTTTAAAGTAATCCCCATAGACTGCAACACACTTATGCCAGCGCTTAATCCAATCCTCGAAACATTTTTTATATTCGGTTTTCGGTATGTCCATCAGTGCTTCCTGCGATTTTTCCATTACTTCCTCTCGGCTGCTGAAACGAGTTCCCCGTAGTGGTTTTTTAACTCGATTGAACGGAAAGAAGTCACAGGGAGCCAAATCAGGTGAATTCGGTGAATTCGGTGGCTGTTGGATGGTATTTGTTGCATTTTTCGTCAAAAAATTACGAATAATGATGGCACTGTGCGACGGTGCGTTATCATGGTGCAAAATCCTCGAGTTTTCTACCCACAATTCTGGTCTCTTTCGGCGAATTGCTTCACGCAAACGTCTCATAACGCCCAAATAATATTCTTTGTTTACTGTCTGGCCTTCTTGCAAAAATTCATGATGCACTACACCGTTGTAATCCATGAAAACCGTGAGCATTGCCTTCTTTTTTGACTGAAAACGACGTGGGTTTTTTGGTCTCGGCTCATTTGGTGAACGCCATTCACTTGCCTGATGTCTGGATTGCGTGTCGTACTCATTAATCCAGTAATGATCCTTTTGATGAATGTAGGATCGGATTCAGCCTAGCAAATCATCTCTTTTGTGACGTCAACACGGTCTCTTTTTTGCATAAAATTAAGCTCTTTTGGCACCAACTTTGCTGCCACACGACGGAAACCCAAATCATTAACCAAAATGCCTTGGACGGATCCATAGGCAATGTTCAAGTCCTACGCTATCTCTCTGATGGTTAATTTGCGGTTATTAACCAACATTTCTTTTACTTCGTCAATGTTTTCGTCGGTTTTCGATGTCGATGGTCTGCCACCGCGTTCATCATCTTCGATTGACTCACGACCGCTTTTGAGCCGCTCGTGCCACTGGTAAACGACCGTTTTCTTTAGAGAATCGTTGCCGAAACACTTTTCCAACATTTCCAATGTACGCTCACCATTAAATCCGTTTTTTACGCAAAATTTAATACAAGTCCGTTGTTGCATATTTAAATCCATTTCTAAAATTGTAAACAATCGCCAATACACACAGAGATACATAGATGTACTCTTGGCTACGTAACTTTTGCAAACGCCAAGCTATGATGCTAAGATTTAGAGGGAATATCAACAACGGATTTACCAACTTAACAAAAAAAAAACAGAACTCAAATCGGAACAATGGGAGCGCCACACGATGTTGTCCCCTTGGAACTTTTTGATCAAGGTGGTTTGTGCATGGGAATGTTTTCCAGGCGATTTGAGTCTGCTCATAAATGGAGTTCAAATTACGGCGATCAATTCTCCGATCTACAATGTCCCATAGATACTCTATGGGGTTGAGACCATCATCTATGAAGCTGGCCACTTCATAACGGTAATATGATTTTCATTACAAGTTTAGCATTATGTTTCGGATCGTTATCATGGTGGAAGACCCATTCCATATTCTCGTCAACATGAGGACGCATGAGATTTTAGAGTACGTTCCGTTACACGAAAAGATCCACTATCCCTTTTATTTTGTGAATTGGCCCTACTCTGGCCTGGACTGGAAAAACATCCCCAAACATAACGTGGACTCCACTATGCCTAATTGTTCTCTTAGTGAACCGGAAATTAAGTCGTTCGCCTTTTGGCCTATGAGCAGTCCGAAAGCCATCAGATCAAAATTAAATTAAACTTTGATTCGTCAGAAAAGAGGACCGTTTCCTATTTTATCGCAGTCCAGTTGAAATATGCCTTTGCGAAGTCGATTTTTTTGAGAAATAAACAGCTTTTTTATTGCTCGGTATGACGAAGACACATCATCGCTTTTCGCCGGATTGTCCTGCTGGAGATATTTAACATTAGTTCAGTTTTTATACAACTCGACGATATGAATGGATCATTGTTTAGAAGTTTAGGGATGCTTCTATTTTCACGATTAATTATTTGTCGGGGTCTACCATAATGAATTATTTGAACATATTAATTATCCGATAAATAACCGAATGGCTTATATGATATTTAGCAACAATAAATGTGACAGATTAGCCGTTATAAAAATCAGACAGGATTTGTGCTTTTATAATAGATGCGTAGAATATTTATCACTTTTTTTTATTTTAATTTCTATGACCGAATTACAGTGTGTCATCAGCTTATACAAATGTCAACATCTAGTTTAAGAAATAATTGGAACGAAACGGTATCAATAACAAAAATTGTGCGCGTCTTTCTCGACGTTTTAGTTGTGATCAACTAGTTTTAAATTAATTTTCAATTAATTAAATTAAAAATCAACTAGAATTAAATACTAATACATAAATTTTGCTGAAAAGAAAGTTGAAGAAAGAAAATGTTCAAGCATTTTTCGATAATTATTACGTTTTTTTTGCAAATTATGACCACTTTGTATTTATGTTTTGTCCAACACTGTATGCACATGTATGTGTATATCTTGACTCTAAACTTGTTTGCAATAATTCACATATATGCATATCCGTACAATTGTTAGCAATTGATAACAGACAAACTATCAATCTTTGAACAAAGTATGAGATGTGCGGAAGACTTTGGTCATAGCATTGAAAAACAAATTGGGCGTTTAATTGAATTAGAAAGTGCAAGATTCAGAAACGAAGAACAACCTAGCGCCACCTTTATACAGTGATCAGTGAATTTATATCCATCGGTTCCGCAATGATGGATTCCAACAAAAAAACATGTGATTCCATCAACTCTCTCCGGGAAGACATAAATATTCATCTCCAATCATCCACATCCAATCTCCATCTCGAACCTGCAACAAACAATCATAAACTCTCAAAGCATTACGAGTCCATGCTTGACGTTATATTCAATAAGATCAATGAGCTTGATGATGAACTCACTACGAATAGAACAGTGTTGAATGATTTGGAAAACCTCATTGAAACAGTATGTCAAAAAATCGACGGTTTTCCAACTCAACCCTCACCGCACAACAGTTACAATACTTATATTTTGGTTGAATTCTTACAAACCGTAGCCGAACTATTGCCACATCCAGTGCCGACAACGCAATCTCCAAATCCTCACACCAGCCCATCGATCCAAAAAACGTATGATGATATAACTGCTCCAATGTCAACTCCTCCTGTCGCCGCCACACGGAGACTTGTTACACAATTTAACTCGACGTGGACACCTTCACAGTGGCAAAGCAGGCTAGACCGACTCTGCACAATGAATCATATGTTCACCACCCTACTCGTCAAAGGCGCCCCCAATTATGCAGATGTTACTTGGATTTCTGAATTTTTTACAAAGAGGAATGCATCACCATCAGCCAATGCACAATATTGCCAACATCACACCAAAAAAACAAACCGAATTTCAAGATCAACTTACCGGCTAGATATGAATGGTTATTTGTTAACCCATCCAAAACCAACCATAACCTCGGAAAGCTGCGTGTCTCAAAATGGACAGATCAACCACTCAATAAAAACATTGAAACAAAACGAAGCACCGTCTCATCTAAAGTTAAGTCGACCAGATCCATTCCCCATCCACTTCCTAAACCCTACCCCAACTGTAGCCTTAAAACCAAATTGTTTCCCAACTTTTCTCCTCTTGTCTATATCCCTAAGCAACACCCTTAACGTCTCCCCGCAAAAGCACCAAATGCCTCTCTTCCATCCAAGCCCCAACATGTTTTTTTTTTAATTTAACCCGTGCCCCTGATACTATCACTGCTCAATCGCTCAATCCCAATTTCGATCTTACAACAGGAGCCAAATACCCAAACTTTATCAGCTCGCATATCTTAAAGCCCCTGCCCCTATTTTTATCCCCTTTGGCTACCTAACCTTAAATTGACCCAAAAGATTATTGACACCACGACTTAGGGATAAAAAGATATACGAAAATATACGTCTCTTTCTCGCATATCTTTACGATAAATTCGACTCTGTTTGCTTTGAGGGAAAAAGTAAAACAAGTGTCACGGTCCCCATCCAACAGGAAGGCCTTCCTATTGATATAACCAGTCTCAGGAAACTTTACAACAGGTACTACGAAATCTTCAACACACCTCCCCAAAAGGTTGCGGATGACCTCGCTGCTTTCCGCAGCTATGTATACTCTAAAAGAGTTTCTCAGTATAGCCGAGCTGACCATGATAAATTTGTTTCGTTCCTATCTTGCCTTCTTTGCCTGCATCTCATCTACACTCCCCTACCCCTCCACGTAGCAAACTACCTCTTACATTTTACTATCAAAACGTAAGAGGCTTGCGCTCTAAAACTCGTGCTGTTTTGTCTAAATCTCATGGCCTCTCTTGCGACGTCTATGCTCTTACAGAAACCAATCTGCTCCCCGACATACAGAGACAGGAGTTATTCCCCTCTTCTTATAATGTTTTCCGAGGTGACGACCACTCTCTCCCTATCCTACTTACTATTCAAAATAACCTCAACGCTTCCCTCATCGCTATCTCTTCTTCTGTTAAACTTGATTTTGTTTCAATTAAAATAACATTTCCCAATAGGTCCCTGTACGTTATGTGTTGCTAGATTCTCCCAGCTCAACCTATCGAATCCTATATCCTTGATATTAAAGCAATTGACCAGCTAATTGACCTATGTGATTCCATCGACGATATCCTTATTTTACCACGTTATTTTTTATTTTTTACCACGTCAAACGCTGGTTAATCCAGTGAATGTCTATTCATTGATAGCATAACCGACTCGAGCCGATGCGAAGTAAGTGGTGTCCCTAACTCTATCGGTAGGCAACTAGACCTTATTTTCACTAGCGATCCCATTAACTCCACACTTGACCCTATCAACTGTCGACAACTTTCACCCTCCTCTTCTTCTCTCATTTTTCCACAACTCTCCACCTCAGTCCACTCCTTCACCTACTATACCTTCTTACAACTTCCATAAAGCTAATTTTCGCAAAATTCATATCTATCTTAGCAAATCTTCTTTTGATTTTACCAACCTGTCCTTATCTGATGCTGTCTTCATTCCTTCCAGCGAAATATTTAATTCCATTTCTCTTTTTGTCCCCTTTTCTCGGCATAAAACATCTTCTACTTCCCCTCCCTGGATTAATAGAAGACTTCGCTCTTTGCGAAACAAAATAAATAAATTATGGGCAGTTTTTCTTCGCACCAATTCTTATTATGACTACTCTAACTATCTTGGAACCTACCTCCAATTCATCAAGCTCTATAACTGCCTCTATCAGCGCTTTCTAGACACAGCGCAGACCAACTTATCAACGGTCCTAAGACATCTTATCAATTCGTCAACTACAAAAGAAAATCAAATCTCTCTCGTTCGATAATATATCATCGACCGACCCACATACTTTTTCAAATAATCATTTGCTGACAACTTCTTTGTACCCGACCCCATATATTTCAAGTACCTTCCCAATTTCTCCGTTGGCCCCTCTCTCTTTCAATCTGTTGATCCCACCCTTATCGAAGAAAAGTTACAAAATCTTAGTGATGAATTTTTACCCGGGCAAGACGGGCCTCAGCAATATTTCTTAAAAAGTGTGCACCCAATCTTTCGCACCCACTTTCCCCCCTGTTTCATCTGTCCGTCACAAAAGGGGAATTCCCCCAAATTTGGAAAATCTCTTTCATAACCCCGGTCCACAAAAAGGTATAGAAGAATGAAGTAACCAACTACCGCCCCATTGCTAAGCTTTCTCGCATACCTAAAATATTCGAACATTTTTTATATGAAGTTCTAAGCGTTGAGTGCAAGTCGCTTATATCACCCAGTCAACATGGATTTCTGAAAGGTAGATCAACTACTACAAACTTAGTTGAATTCGTATTCTTTGCGCGTTCAGCCCGAAATCGATGTTATTGCTACAGATTTCGCTAAGGCCTTCAATAAAATACGACATCAATTGGTCCTTTTCAAATTGTTTTCCTTCGGTTTTGACGCCATATTATTTTTAGCCACTTCTGGTGTCCCACAAGGCAGCCATCTAGGTCCCCTCTTTTTCATTTTAACTATAAACGACCTTGACAGGATTATTAAACACTGCTACCTCCATTTACGCCGAAGACACTAAGTTCTTCAAGACTATTTCTTTAGTCCAAGACTCTACACCCTGACTGACTCGAACTGCAACCAATTTTGACACATAGCAGATAATTTTATTATTTACAAGCCTTTTAAACGATTTGCATCTCAGTTGTGTTGAAAAATTTTTATCCGCGATGGAATTCAAACGTGATAGTGTGATTGCTTTATATTTAGCTGGAAAACCAGAAGTAGCTATCGTTAGAGCCCTCCAGCACCTCAACGTGAATAAATCATTTGTGTCTCGAACCATAGCTCGTTACCGTGATACCGGCAGCGTTGGAGGTGGTCTTAAAAAAACAGCAACATCGACAGAAAATGGTTCGGAAAGTGAAGGCCCGAATTGAGCGAAATCCGCGTCGAAGTGGAAGAAAAATGGCTCGTGAGCTCAACATATCGTTGGAACGGATGCAACACATACTGAAAAATGAGCTTGAGCTCAAGCCATTGAAGTTCCAAAAAGCACGCGATCTTACACCGCAACAGAAAAAAGTCGAGTCGAAACAGCGAAGGAGTTGCTACGCTTGCACGAAAGTGGTGAGTTGCCAAATTTGGTTTTTTCCGATGAGTTGCCATTTGTTATCGAGCAATATGTCAACAAACAAAATGACCGAGTTTACTTTCCAGAGAGGTCTTTCGAAAATTTACACCTTCGGACGGCCACCAGAAAGCAGGCAGCACCGATGGTGATGGTTTGGGCCACCATAACCGCCGATGGTCGCTTTACGCTAGTATTTTTGGACCGTGGCCGTGGCGTCAAAATTAATGCGATCGTATACCGTGAAACTGTCTTAGAGGCAGTATTGAAGCCTTGGGCGAACAATCATTTCGGTCGGAGACCGTGGACATTTCAACAAGACTCGGCACCGTCTTACAAAGCGCGCGTCAACCAAGATTGGTTAAAAAACTATGTTCCACACCTCATTTCTTCTACACAATGGATTGCAAATTCTCCGGATGCAAATCCGTTGGATTTCTCTGTCTGGAGTATTTTGAAGGCGAAGGTTGTCACTAAAAAATACCTAAGTTTGGACCACCTCAAACAAGCACTTCGCCGGGAATGGGCCAAAATACCGCAGAGCTACTTGTGTACAGCGTGCGATACTTTCTTCGGCCGTCTCAAGGCCATTATTCGCGCCAAAGTTAGTTCGTGTTCGAGTCTCCCACCCTGTATTCACCTTCAAGAAGACCTCAATAGGTTTTCCACTTGGTGTATAAAAAATAGCTTTGAGCTTAATGTCTCCAAATGTCAATCTATGGCTTTGTCTCGTAAGTCCAATCAATCTACCCCTCGACTTTATTTTCTGCATGACCAACTTGTACGCCAGGTTCAATCCCTTCGCGACTTTGGAATATACTATGATAGAGAGTTAAACTTCCGTTCGCATATAGACGAGATAATCCTTAAAGCCAACTCATTGCTCGGTCTTATCAAACGATGGTCTAAGGAATTTTGCAACCCTTATGTGACAAGATCACTTTACATTACCCTTGTCCGGTCCTTTCTCGAAACAAAGTTTGGTCCTGCTTTCAGCTAGTTCATATATAGCGAATCGAGAACATTCAGCGTCGTTTTCTTCGATTTGCCCTTCGTGGACTACCCTGGGATGATCCCTTTATCTTACCTCCCTACCGCGACCGCCTCAAGCTCCTTAACCTGAATACCATCGAAACACGCAGAGACGTAGCTGACATTCTCTTCATTTATCAACTGCTCTCTGGTTCTGCGGATTGCGATGCCCTTTACAATTCTATTTCCCTCAACACAAACCCTCGTAATTTGCGCAGTCCTCGTCTCTTCTATACTCTAACCCAACGGACCTCTTATGGTTCTAACGAACCAATCTCCCGCATGCACCGTAACCTCCCCATTTTTGATTTTAACCTGAGCACTTCTCGTCTTAAACTTAATTTCCTCCACCACTCCATTACTTCCTAACCTTTAACTGTTGTTAGTTTTTAAGTTAGTCTAAGCTTGTATTGAGCGAAATAAATTGAAGGTGTTAGCCCTCACCAAATTCAAGAGTATAGGTATGCCCTTGTTGAAAAAGCTTAAGGTAAATCCTTGTGTCAAGAAACACTTTTATGACCACTTGAACTAAAATTATGGTATAGTATTCAAATTTCAAAACAAAGGTTCATAATGGTGACATCTTTGACGTTTAAGTTACGAAACGATGACCGATACAAACTTTCGGCTAGACCAACTCACAGCGAAGTATGTGGCTAACTCTAGATAGTCGCACCGCCAACAAAATCGAACTAGAATTGATCGATGCAAGGCATATAAATACAACTGGATATCCGCACATGCAGGGGCCGAATTACCGCAATCGATAACGAGTAACTCGTCATCGAAATGTGAGGATTTGGCACTACCGCTCTAATGATCTTCGGCATCGATATTTGAGATGACAGCAAACGTTTTCGTGCGTCATTTCATTCGAACACTGTTGTGCTGTTGAGTCGTCAAGCAAAACAACAAAGATGTGAGTATTTTTGTTTTATTTATTTTTTGATTTATTTTTTAAAGGAATTTACTAGCATAATGTAAGTTTTTTTTTATTTAGGTCTAATCTAAACAAAAAAAATTATCGGCCAAAAAATATTCTGACGGAATTCATGGCGAAACATCCCGATTTGGCAAAGAATATTTTGCCAAATTGCCGTCAGGGGTAAGGCAACATCGCTGCGACTATGGCAGCAGCTAACTGATATGCTTAATGGAGAAGGGCCACCAGGAAAAGATGTAAAAGTTTGGAGAAAGGTAATCATATTTTGTTTTTGTGTTTGGTAGACTTTTGTAGATCAAAAGTACCTTCTAAAGAACAAATTATCGTTTAATAAACAATCAAGAATGAAAACCGGTGGTAGCCCCTATGAAGAGAAGCTACTGAGTCAAGCTGATGAGCTGTTGCTAACAGCGAGTGGGCTAGATGTTGCAGTGGAAGGCATATCCACACGATGATTCGGAGCGGCAAACCAAGTGTCTCATATGACAGCCACCTCAATCTTCTCTGCAACTGCGACAAATGAGCCTACTGACAAAGAGTGGGCTGATTTTGTATCAGGAACAAACAGCAACAATTGTACTCTTACGGATTCTGGATCGGACTCACAAGTCCCACAGCCTTCGCCGGTACAGAGAGAAATAAATTCAATGAACAGAGATTCAAAACTTGTTGTGTTAAAGACAAAAATAGAAGAAGAATATTCTTATCAAAAAGTTATGGTTGAAAAATTCAACAAACAAACGGAATTTAAAAGTACAAGAAAGGCTTTTAGAAATGGAAGAAGAAAAGCATCGAATTTTTATGAACGTAAATCAATTAAAAATGGAAATAAAAAAAACTGCAGTTAGAAATAAGCACAAACCGGTAGTTACTCATATCCTGTGTTATTAACTTTATCTTTTTAAAGAATTAATGCTTTGATTTTGTTTTTTAAGGAATGTGATTTAGTTTAACTTTATTTTTCTTTAGGGATTATGTTTTTTTATGAATGTTATTTTGTTTTGATGAAGTATGTACATAAATATGTATATTAAAATGATTTTTTTTTTTTAATTCAGAGAGTTTTTAATATAGCTGCGAATTCTTTCACCAGCCGAGGTAAGATTCTCATTTCCAGTATCAACCACTTCAAGGGTTGTTCTTGAATCATCACTGTATGGATTGGTGAAGGGAACCTTAAAATCGATGCATACATTATGTAATGCACAGCACATGTTTCCAAACCGTGCATGCTTTTCAGGATGATATCTTCCTCTTTTATTATAAATTAAAATTTTCCAACGCCCTTTCAAAACGCCAATAGCTCTCTCTACATTACTTCTCGCTTTAGAGTGGATATCATTACTTGCCAACTGTGGATTTCTATAAGGAGTAATGCACCACGGTTCTAAAGGATACCCAAAATAGCCTGCAAATTAAGAAGAGTAGCTAAATTTCTTCCAGCATTTCACAAATATTTACGAAAAATACCTAGAAGCCATGAATTTTCATTTGTAGAACTCTCGTAGTTTTGCTTAAGTAAACGTCTTTCCCCGGAGTGCTTCCATACAAATGAGTCGTGAGCAGCTCCTCCGTATCTGCAATCTACAGCAATGATTTTCAGTTCATGGTTACAAATCTTAAACAGAAAAATATTTATGAGGCATTTTTTACTACATATGTATGTACCATAGGTATCAAGTTATTAATTTTCTTACTATCATTGAGTTTACACTATGAAACCCTTTTCTGTTGAAAAACATGTGCTCATTTGCGCTAGGTTTTTGTAAGTCGAAATGTGTTCCGTCAACACAACCAATAACTGAAAAAATAAATGTTGGAGTTTAACTTAAAAAATAGTTCAAACCTACCACCCGGTATTTTATACTTTTGGAAAAAATATTGGGTCTACAAGTAAGTTTCCAGCGTTTGTCAGAGATGGCTCCACCAATGGATCCCGGGCAGAAATATCAGACCCCATGTGTTTTGTTTGTAGGTTTTGTATCTGTCAACAACTTTGCAGGGTTATATTTGAGCAGTTCTATCGGTGTCGTACATTTTATCGAGCAAAATCATGGCAAGTTTCCAGCGAAATAAACGTCATTTGCGGGAAGCGCTGCTTTTATTCTTTAATATGAAGAAAAGTGCGGCTGAGGCCTATCGTTTGCTTTCGGAAACTTATGGGGCGGAATGTATTGGTGAATCGACGTGCCGCGAGTGGTTCAAACGGTTCAAAAGTGGTGATTTTGAAGTTGAAGATAAAGATCGCCCCGGAAAGTCGAAAAGTTTTGAAGACGAGGAATTGGACGCTTTACTGGATGAGGATCCGTGTCAGATTCAAGAAGAACTTGCTGCATCATTGGGCGTCACGCAACAAGCCGTTTCCCTGCGCCTAAAAGCACTGGGATTCATTCAAAAGGTTGGAAACTGGGTGCCGTACGAATTGAAGCCAAGAGACGTCGAACGGCGACTTTGCATGTCCGAAATGTTACTGCAGCGGTATAAAAATAAATCATTTTTTGCATCGTATTGTCACTGGTGATGAGAAATGGATTTATTATGATAATCCTAAATGCAGAAAATCGTATACAAAGCCCGGCGAGCCCGCCCAATCGACGCCGCAACGAAATATTCACGTGAATAAGGTCATGCTCTGCATATGGTGGGATCAAAAGGGTGTCGTATACTACGAACTGCTTCCGAGTGGTGAAACCATCAAAGGACCATTATATCGAACCCAACTAATTCGTTTGAAGCGGGCATTAAAAGAAAAACGGCCAAAATATGAGACCAGGCATGAGTCCGTCATTTTTCATCACGACAACGTTCGGCCACATGTTGCGGTTTCGGTGAAAAACTATTTGGAAAATAGTGGATGGGAAATTCTGCCTCACCCGCCTTACAGTCCAGACTTGGCACCATCTGACTACCACTTGTTTCGTTCGATGCAGAACGCTCTTACGGGAATACGCTTCAGCTCAGTAGAGGAAATCAAAAATTGGCTCGATACGTTCTTGGGCTCGAAAGACGAGAAATTTTTTTGGTCCAGAATTCATAAATTGCCAGAAAGATGGGGAAAAGTTGTAGCTTCTGATGGACGATACTTTGAATAAAGCATTGTAACTATGTTTTCATAATAAAACTTAAAATTTTGGAAAAAAAAACGCTGCTTTCATCGTAAAATGTTATGTGCGTTGGGCACAGTTTCTCCTCTATTTCTTTTATAACTCTAGATGTTATTTTTGAAATGCCACTTTGGCATATTCCAATAAGATAGTCATTGCCTAAAAATAAGAACATATTGTTACACTTTTAGCCGGCTGTTAATGAAAAAATGCAAAAAATTACTCGTACTTTACTTTTTGCTTTATTTTCTGTTTAAGGCACCAAGGAAAAAAGTATGAAAATAGAGTGAAAATTCGATGACCACGTTTTTCTATGTCTGCCGCTTGTTTCTGTCTCAATCTTTCTCGAATCTTCCAGAATTTGACAGCTTCGGTCTATATCTCGAGTCGGCAATGTAGGATTGAACTAGGGCACGTTCAGAAGAGACGCGAAGTCGTTACACTGCCCTCCTCTTCAAAAGATAGACTGTCTCAGTCGCAGGAACTACTTGTATGATTTCGTAGCGCAAAAATATTAGAAACGAAGCGACCGGCTTGTTCCTGCATCTGGTATTTTTAGCGATTATTTTATATTAGGCGCCGCTTACTCGCCATCTTGAAACAAAACTCCCACCATATTTCTTTACTTGGTATAGCACATCTTCCATCTTTTTAATCACATTGTACGGACCCTACCAGTCGTTTTCGACCTTTTTTTTCTTCGGCGCGTAGAGCCACACCTAGTCTCCTTCATTAAAAGGCGTAGCTTTGGCGTTGAGATCATAACGATCTTTCATTCGTCTGCTGTATCCCAACAGTTGCCTTCTGTTGAAAGAATATGCTGTTTCTAGCCGCTTTGTAAAGTCTTCGACGTATCTCGAGGTGCTAGCTGGTCGCTCAGGAGGAGGTCCGGTGTACAATTCGGTGGGCAAGCGAAGTTCTCGACCAAAGGCCAAATAAGCTGGGGTCTGCTTGGTAGCTTCATGAATTGCCGTTCGGTAAGCTAATAAGAGAAATGGCAAGTGCTCATCCCAGTCCTGCTGGGATGGGAGTATTTGGCCAGCAGCGTGCGGTTGAAGTGCTCCACGATGCCATCAGACTGCGGGTGGAGGGTTTGCGTCCGCGTCTTGTCTATACCAAACCTTTCTAAAACGAGTGTGAATACTCTGGATTCAAAATTCCTTCCTTGGTCCGAATGCAACTGAAGGGGGACACCAATCGAGAGAACACATGTACGATAAGAGCTTCCGACACCCTCTCCGCAGTCTGGTCTGGCAAAGGGATAGCCTCCGGCCATTTTGTGAAATAATCGCAGAAAACTAAAACGTACCTGTTGCCATGGCTGGTTACTGGTAGAGGCGCCAAGATGTCAATCGCTACTCGTTCGAAAGGGGAACCAACGCTTATGAGCTGCAAGGGGGCTGGCCTCTTTGTTATCGGACCTTTACGTTTCTGACATATAACGCAACTCTTACAATACTGCTCAATGTCCTAAGAACATCCAATCCAGTAATAGCGCCTCTTGATTTTCGGCAAAGTTGTATGCACTCCGAAATGGCCTCCAGTGGGACTGTCGTGCATTGCCTTCATAATTTCTTTCTGTAAAGAAATAGGTACTAGAACTTGGTAATACTCACCATTGGTTGTGTTCAGCCTACGACACAATGTCCCATTTCGACACTCAAGAGCAACAAACATTCTCCAGTATGCCTTTAACTTCGGGCTAAGACCTCGGACTTCTTCGACTGTAGGACGTCGTTGCTGTTCTACCCACTGTTTAACGACAGATAACTCGTGTCTGCCGTTCTGCCATGCCTTCGTTATCGTTTTTTTTCGTTTTTACGATTTTCTGCGTTTTTTCCGTTTTTTCCGTGTTTTGTTCGTTTGCACTAAAAGATATGAAAACGCTTTTTCGTTCGTTTCATGAATATAGTTACTGTCAGCCAGGGCCACTATGCATCAGGGTGGAATCATGTTATTCGTTTTTCTGCGCTTTTCATATTTGCGGAACAGAATGATCCATTCGCATACCTGAGTTGAATGTAGTTACTATATTCATAAACTGTTTTTTATGAAAAACTGTTTTTTTTAACTAGTTCGTTTTATTTATACCCACTCCTATTACTTACTTTCTATATCCTTTTGATTTCTTATTAAACTACTTACATACGAGTATGTTATATGTATACCCACTTCTTTTCCTTTTCGATATTTGTGCTGAATTGTAAGCAGTTTTCTTTCTTGACAACTTTTTCTCCAGATTTATTTTCTCAATAGACCTTCTTGAACAATTTTTCATTCTCATGACGATTGAGGAAATATTTAACAAAAATTTCATTTTACAATAATACAAGTACACACATATGTACACCCTATTCGTTTGAAACAAAATAAAAACAGGGTTCACTTTCTAAAGCAAGATAAAAACGAATCCGCAAAATGACGCACTCATGCATCCCTAATTGTGTTTTGATTCGGCGTGTAAATAAAAAACAAAAGGCACCCTATAAAATTTGATCGGCTTCACACCTTTGCATGCACATTTATTTATGCAGACACCCAGGATATTTTTTTTCAACCCCTCCTGATTGGCATATGAGGTGAGAATGGGAAGCAATCAATACGATTATCATTGCACAACATAATTAATTGATTGTAATTTGTTTTTGCTAATCGGTGAGGGAATAAAGGATTTGCTTAAAAAAATACTCTAGAAAAACGTAGATACATGAACCATTTATTACAAATCATGCGTTACTTTCTACTGCACCTTCTCACCCATTTTAAGAAAGTATCCGGTAAATACCGCTGATCCTTCAATGGACCACACGTAGAGAATCAGTCAGGAAACTTCTTTGATGTAGGTAATTGCTGATTCCAAATTTAGAATACACTTCTGGGTCAATTTCATCTCAACCAATATATTCTCTGCACATTCGACTGCACGAACGGCAACAGCTATGTACTTGTACCTCCATTCCGTTAATCTGTAGAATCGAAATTGGACACTCTTCAATGTCGAGTTAGTGTTCGAAGAGAGGTTACAGCTTAATTGCCTTTGGGAAGTGTAACTCTTTGTTTGATTTGTCAAGCCTCAGTGATAATGGCGAAGCCGAAAAGATAAAATTCACGATGTAATACGAGTAGTTGCCTTTTGTAATGTTCTATGAGAATCGTCGATGTTATCTTTCCTATATTTTTAGCAGCATATACTTATTTCTACCCTAATTCGCAGCGTAACTCATTTGAAGACTTGCAACTCATCAATGATAACACCCTCATGCGAATAATGTCAAGGTCTTGAGCAGCATATGCACTTAGATATACAGGCATTTTCATATCAAGGGTTTCGGTGAGATTGCTTCCGACCTCTCCGTTGCCATTCTGTGCAATCTGACGAAGTTGGTAATGTGAGAGTGCAATATATTATACAAATTTGGCATCACTCATTTGGTAGCCACAGCTGTCAAATTTTTTTTTGTTTTTTTTTTTATGATTTGCGCGCGCTTAAGGGATTATTTTTTTTAGTACCCGTAACATGTTTGCACACAGCGCGGGCGAAGGAAAATCAGGAAGGATGGAAAGAGAGGTACCGGTGAACGTTGGTTTTAAATGTTTGAAGGTTATAATGACTAGGAAATAAAGAGCTAGGCAGGGCATTCCATAAGCAAGTTGTACGGCTTAGGAACGAATCACGATATTTTAGAGTACGTCCGAAAATAGGCTTGAGGGTATACTGATGAGCATTCATAGCGAGACGGGTGGTACGGTTCAAAGTTTGAATGGGCCGAATGCTACTGGTGATTTCAATGGAGCACTGGTGGTGGAAATAGCGATAAAACAAAGTGAGACAGGAGACATTACGTCGGTGTTCGAGGGTGTCAATTGATTGACTGATATTAGTATCACCAATGAGTTTTATCGCACGGTTTTGAATCCTATCTAGCAGGTGCAGAGATGTTTTAGGAGCACCTGACCAGATGTGGGCATTGTACTCCAATTTTGGGCGGATAAATGCCTGATACATATATTGTGGCCAGATCAGAGGGGGTAAAATATTTCTTACATCGCTTGAGGAAACCTAGATATTTCGCTGCATTTTTGACGACATCGAATATGTGGTCATTCCAACGTAAGTTGTCACTGACACACATACCTAGAATGGAAAGTTTATCGGTTTCGACGATGCGAATGCC
Organism: Volucella zonaria; assembly: GCA_963966105.1. Lineage (NCBI taxonomy): Eukaryota > Metazoa > Arthropoda > Insecta > Diptera > Syrphidae > Volucella > Volucella zonaria. The sequence goes on along the minus strand of OZ014530.1, from coordinate 85,180,291 downwards.
GTTCATTGGTAATGGCTGGGTGTTTAAATTTAGCTTTAATGACAGCATACAGCACTGGGTTTTGGAAGCATTAAATTCCAATTGCTATTTGCTAGTTAGTTCCACAATTGGTTATGCTGTTGATATCGAAATTTAACGAGCTTAACATACGCTGCCGTTCCCGTTCTACAGCCGAAGAGCAGGGGCGTGAGTCCGGGAACGAATATGAAAAGCAGAGAGTACTGTCGTCAGCAAAGGAATATATTGGATTAGAAGTAGCAGACAAGAGATCATTAATGAAAATTAGAAAGAGTGTCGGAGACAGAACTGAGCCCTGGGGCACACCAGCATTTATTTTGTGAATATCAGACTTGGAACCATCCAAGACAACTTGAATTGAACGTTCCGAAAGATAATTTCTAATCCATTGAAGAAGAGAGTCGTCAATCCCAAGAGCACGCATTTTCGAAAAAAGAGCCCGATGCCAAACTCTGCCAAATGCCTTAGAAATATCAAGTGCAACTATCTTGCTTTCGCCAGATTGATGTACGCTTTGGTTCCACTTTTCGGTGAGATATGCCATCAAATCACCAGTGGACCAGTTGATACGAAAACCTTACTGCCGTTCATTGAGAAGTTTTCGTGTTTCGAGATATTTCATGAACTGACGGTTTATCAGCGTTTTCATGACCTTGGAAAGAAGGGACGTAAGTGCAATGGGTCTGTAGGAGGAGAGGGTAGAAGATTCGCCTTTCTTAGGGACGGGCTGGACAAATGCTGTTTTCCATCTTCTCGGAAAGAGTCCTAAAGGGTAGTGATGAAAAAGCTTACGCAGTGGTTTTGACAGCGAAGAAGAACACCTCTTCATAAGGAGGGGAGATATACCATCTGGACCAGCGGATTTACGTATATTAAGATCTTTAAGAACTCTTGCTACTACACGAGTGCGAAATTGAATTTGTCCCATTGAAGATTCGACGCACTCAAGTGTAGGCGGAAAGAAGGCACAATCTGGGAGTGTTGAGCTGGCCGCAAAGTGTGCAGCAAGCAGATTGGCCTTGTCCAAAGAGCTGACAGCTGAAATGTCATTGTAAATGAGCGTTGGGATGGAGGATAAGGCAGAATTTCTAATATTTTTGACGAACGACCAAACATTTTTACTACCTTTGGAACATTTTTTGGTCGTATTGGAATTTTACACGTTTAAGAAAAGCGTTGCAGCCATTTCTAGCTCGTTTGAACTTTTTTCGATTTTCCTCAGTTGGGTTGGTCTTGAAGGACCGAAAAAACATTTCTCAAACCCTGACAGCTTTTTTACAGCTCGAGTCGTACTATGCGTTTTCTCTTGATTTGATACTCTTCATCCGATGAGGGATAAAGATTCTCATTACAAAGAGAATAGTTTTTGTGATCATGTCAACAGCGGCATCCACGTCGTCATCGAGGAAACATAACGACCAGTTAAAATTCCTAAAGAAGCTGTTAATACCGCTCCAGTCGGCTTTCTTGTATTGCAATACGGATCTTTTAGGAATCTTTTCTTTAATTGTGTGGTCGGTGTACGAGAAATTAGCTGATATGACACAATGGCCCGACGAGCCTAGAGGAGAGAGCACATGAACGGTGTACTTATCAGGGTGAGAAGTTAAAAACAAGTCCAGGGTGTTGGCGGTATGACTGTCAACGTCTGGTATTCGTGTGGGCTCATTTACAAGCTGGGTTAGGTTATTTTCCGCAGCGAAGGTCTCAACACACCGTCCTTCGGGTGTTGTCTGTCCAGAATTTCGAAGCCACCCAGAATTGTGTATCGCCCGTAATAATGATTTCAGTATGAGGATACAGGGATACAATTCTTTGAATGGAGTCAGACAGCGCATCAAACTCATTAAAAGTCAAATTGCTGTCCAGTTTGGGGCTTCTGTAAATAAAGCAGTAGTGGATAATTTGCTTACGGAGATGGAATTTTAACCACTTTGGATATAGAAATCATTGCAGGTTCCCTCCGATCACCCTCGCGTGCATACCCTCTTTAGAAAGCTACTCGTATCCATTAATACTTCATTACACTTTTATTTTGTATATGTTTGAGTTATTAATGCTAAATTTGAATTAATTAGATTGTTCAATTGATTGTTTCATTTAGTGTGTATCGAACATACCCCAGTAGTAATGCCAGACCTATAGATGAGTAACTTCTTCCCATAGATTATGCCATATGCGATCATGAATCAATAAAGGGTATATACGAGGAATGTTCAGAAAATAATGGGAATTTTTAAATTTCGCGAGTCCGATTGTCAAATTTTTTTTATTATGTTGGTATACATGACCCTGAAGTATGATAAAATTTTCAGCTGTATTGTTTACTTTGTTTGAGGCAGCCGCTAAGGTTGGACGTGTTTTTATGAGCTAGGCGATTTTCGTTTGTTAAAAGAAATGGATCAAAAATTTGTATCAAATATTGCGTAAAAAATGAAATAAAGTTTAACAAAGTGTATGGAATGTTAATAAAAGCCTATGGTGAGTCTGCTATGAGTAAAGCAAGGCTTACGAGTGTTATAAGCGTTTCCAAGATGGCTGAGAAGACGTTGAAGATGACGGACGCCACAGCACATCAACAACCGACTAAAACGTGGAAAAAGTGAAAAAAATGATTATAAACGATCGCCGAACCACAATCAGAGAAGTCGCTGATAATGTTGGCATATCGATTGGCTCATGCCATGAAATTTTTTCGAAAGTTTTCGGCATGAAACGCGTGGCAGCAAAATTTGTTCCATAATTGTTGATCTTCGAACAAAAACAGTGGCGAATGGAAGTTGCTCAGGAGTCACTAAATGAAGTCAACGACGATGTAGAATTACTGATACGTGTTATAATAGGTGACAAAACATGGGTTTGACTTTTTCCTATTTCCAAAAATAAAGAGAACCTTAAAGGGCCGTCGTTTTACAAGCATAGATGACGTTAAAAGCGAATCGCTGAAAGAGCTAAGTGCTATCCCAAAGATCGAGTTTGAGAAGTTTTTCAAGGATTGGAAGAAGCGCTAGCATAAGTGCATCATATCTAATGGGGACTATTTTGAAGGCGACAACATTAATGTTGACGAATAAATAAATATTTTTTTCAAAAAATTATAATTCCCGTTATTTTCTGAACACACCTCGTATCGATCATTTGGTTAATTATCCGAACCTGAAAATGGCATTGGGTACCCTCTCAGGTGTACCGATTTTTTTTTTTCGAGACATTTCGCAATCGTTTGGAATTATCAAAGCAGGCGTCTGTGCCAACTAAGTTTTGTGCTGTACGAGGTGGAGGGCAGACGCACGTCCTACAGCACTGTTGTGCTGCTAAGTTACAATCCTTCGTGACGCCTGGAAGGTTAGCATCAATACCAAATGTATTTATTTTTTTTTTATTATTCGCTTGCAGCTTTTAGTTCAATTTGAAAATTTACAAATATTTTGGATGGTTACTTTTGAAGCTCAATTGCTAAAATGGCTGGAAGAAATCTCTTTGAATGGTAGTAAAATCGAGGACAATTTGGAAGAGAATTTCGATCCGGATGACAGCCAAGTGAACCCTAACTACGTTGTTGAATCTGATGATGACTTGGACAACATAGTAATAATAATAACATCAAATCAACCTTCAGTACAGTCCAGCAACTTGGAACTTCAAGCTCTTCGCAGGTTAGACAAGAGTTGGCCGGTGAGTCTTTTGTAATCAAACCTTCCACATCTTTGAATCTCTAAAAACATGTCTGCACTTTGATGACCTTTACATTCATGAAAATATTGTAGGAGAAAAACGATAAATTGGCACAGATCTGAAATACATACGAAGAGCGTTCAATATATTCTCGGTATCGATATGAAGGAAAATGCGAATTCAATTTAAATTGTTTTTATTTTTCAATATGATCTCCCCTAACATCAATGCATTTGTTACATCTTGAGATAAGCTTTTTTAAACCCTCAAAAAAATAAATTGCCTCTTTCTCTGCAAAATACCGACTTGAGTTCTTCATCATCCGAAAATCTTTTTCCACGAAGACATTTTTTCAAATCCGGAAACAGGAAATAATCACTAGGGGCAAGGTCTGGACTATAGGGTGGGTGTTGGATTTCTTCGAAACCCCAATCTCGCGCAGCAGCCTTGGAAACTCGCGCCGTGTGAACAGGAGCGTTGTCATGAAGAAGCAACACACCCGCTTGAACTCACTTGACCACTTTTGCACAGTTGATAATGAAGGTGCGGAACCCTGGTAAACAGCCACCATCTCTTCATGAATAGTTTTTTGACTTTTTCCTTGCTTAGTGAGAAATTTAATTGCAGCGCGATGCTCAATTTTCACCATCATCGTCTCAGTTGCCATTATGATTCTGTTTTACTAGAGATAAAACGAATTAATAATCACATTTATATGAAATTTTACATGAATGCACTAAAATAATAGTATTACTTGATAAATAAGTCAATTTATATATACAACCACAGCTTCACCCCGATATCGAGAATATGTTAAACGCCCCTCGTATGTGGGAGTTCTACGTAAAGCAGTGGAGAAATCTTTATAAACCTGGCTCATGCGTAGCAATAAATGAACAGCTATTAGCATTCAGGAGTCGTTGTCCGCTTCGAATGTACATACCATCTTGATCAAAAACAAAGACAAACCACCGTGTGGCTGTTCCGATTTGAGTTCTGTTTTTTTTTGTTAAGTTGGTAAATCTGTTATTGATATTCCCTCTAAATCTTAGCATCACAGCTTGACATTTGCAAAAGTTACGTAGCCAAGAGTACATCTATCTCTGTGTGTGTTGGCGATTTTTTACAATTTTAGAAATGGATTTAAATTTGCAACAATGAACTTGTATTAAATTTTGCGTAAAAAAACGGATTTAATGGTGCGGGAAATGTTGAAAATGTGTTTCGGAAACGATTCTCTAAAGAAAACGGTCGTTTACCAGGGGAACGAGCGGTTCAAAAGTGGTCGTGAGTCAATCGAAGATGATGAACGCAGTGTCAGACCATCGACATCGAAAACCGACGAAAACATTGATGCAGTAAAAGAAATTTTGATCAATAACCGCAAATTAACCATCAGAGAGATATCGGAGGACTTGAACATTGCCTATGGATCCGTCCAAGACATTTTGGTCAATGATTTGTGTTTCCGTTGTGTAGCAGCAAAGTTGGTGCCAAAAGACCTCAATTTCATGCAAAAAAGAGACCGTGTTGACGCCACAAAAGAGAAGATTTGCGAGGCTGAATCCGATCCCACATTATTAATGAGTACGACACGCGATCCAGACATCAGGCAAGTGAATGACGTTCACCAAATGAGCCGAGACCAAAAAAGCCACGTCGTTTTCAGTCAAAAAAGAAGGCAATGCTCACGGTTTTCATGGATTAGAACGGTGTAGTGCATCATGAATTTTTGCCAGAAGACCAGACAATAAACAAAGAGCATTATTTGGGTGTTATGAAATAGACCAGAATTGTGGGCAGAAAGCTCGTGAATTTTGCACCATGATAACGCACCGTCGCACAATGCCATCATTATTCGTAATTTTTTGACGAAAAATGCAACAAATACCTACCATCCAACAGCCACCGAATCCACCTGATTTGGCTCCCTGTGACTTCTTTCTGTTCAATCGAGTTAAAAAAACCACTAAAACCGAATATAAAAAATGTTTCGAGGATTGGATCAAGCGCTGGCATAAGTGTGTTGCAGTCGATGGGGATTACTTTGAAGGGTGTTATATGTAACTACAATAAAATATTGTTTATTCTTGTTGATAATCATTTCTGCTAGCGGAGCCCATAGCCATAACCAAACCTGTTTGCAACATAATTCGGTAAGATTAAGCAAGACTGGAAACCATTTTTTCTGGAACATATTCGTCAAGGGCCTCTTACAATGCCAGAAAGAATTGCCGGACAGCCATTTCCAGATATCTGGCTCCCATCTCCTGCTGTTCCTCTTAACTTCTCAGATTTCGAATTATTATTTCTGGAGCCATAAAAAAATTATTTTTGCCAAAAACTAATGAACTAAGCAACATCCACTTTATGACTGTTTGCCAAAATTAACTCCTAAAAATTGTTTCCTCGAAATAAAGCATCACAAAAAATGCAAACACGATAAAATCCACCAGATACACTATAAACTTCTTATTGATGATTAATTCAAGAACAGGATCAGGAACGTCTTCCACCAAACGCCATTACCAAGCCAAAAAAAAAAAAAAAAATAAATAAATAATAAATAAAAACGGGGGAAGTTGTGCAGTGCAATTCGAGCCTCGTCGGTGGGGACGACCAGCAGCACGAGTTAAAGCTCCCTAATTAATTCGAACGCAAATGCAAATCGTCATCTGCTGTCGTTGCTGCTTTAAAACCGAAATACGAATGCCTAACCCGGTGTTAAACTTCTGCTACACTCATGGAAGTGTTTCAGATACTTCAACTTTCCTTCCCAAATGGCACCTGCTCATGGCGTACGCTCATTGATTCCCCTAAAATAAAAATAAAAAAAAAACAAAAAAAGGTGTACACTGATGGAGTTAACCTGGCCGATAAAATTATACATTTTTTGATTTTTAATTGACAGCAATAATCGAATTATTCCAAGAGCGTGTTTGATTATTATGCCAACTAACCGCTGGCCGCGAAAGGCGCTGAGGGCAGGATTAGGGCACAGAAACAGGGTTAACGGCAAAAGGAAATTCGAAATTGCAACAGATTGCAAGATATCCCTTGTGGCACGAAAGTGTATATTTTCTCCATCCGATACTCACATGAGTTCGTACTTTAAACATACGAGCATATTGTATACACACTAATATGTATGAGTCATTTAGGGATTTTTGGAAAATTTCAAAATTAGCATGAGTCAACAAAGAATCCTTTTACTCTTCTGATGTAAGACAATGTGTTGGGTTGTTTGTATGAGTTGGCATGAGCATCACGGTCTAAACGGATGCAGTTTCTGGGGCGCAGGCGAAAAAAAAGTGATTAATCGATTTGTAACGAGAAACGTTTTAATGATTACATCTGAAGAAAGTTATTATTATTCAGTTCGCATCAATCATTTTGCTTTGTTGAAAACCGATTGTTGTTCTTTAGGAAATTTGAAGAAAGGAAATTAATTATTTGAAAACAAAACTTAACACGGTTTCACGAGCAAAATTACGTTCACCCTGGCAGCAGCGAAAGAGTTCACTCGATAAAATCAACGATAACGTCAATAGGCAATATTTAGGTATAGGATGAGCTGCAATACTTCGCATATATTCGTAGAACCAATCAGTCATACTTACATTCATGGTGGATAGGTTTTGAGGATCGATATTCGATCTTCTTTGTCCAAGCTTTAAGACCAGGACCAGACTTCTTGGATGGGGGTTGAGCTATGGGGTTAAACATTGGGTAGTTGCCTGTTCATGGAGACATCTTCATAATTGTAAGAGGAATGAAAGAAGAAGTGGTTTTCGACAAAACTGTTAACGATCCGGCATCAGCGACTCAAAACATAGAATCCGACTACTCACAGTATAATGCAGATCAAACGCCGTGTCTAATAGGCCATTTTCGAAAACGTCATCTGCATCAAATGTTCTTAAACGCAAGCTGCGAAAGTCATTTGTTCGAAAACGACATTATGAATCACAATGCGTTTGCAGCATGTTCGATAATGCAGTGTTTCCAGGGCAGTTGTTCATAAACGTCATATGCGCTGTAAAAAAGCAGCCAGAAATTTGCACTGCGTCATAGCATGCATTCAAAGATGGTGGCTGAATCGAATTAGTCAGACGAATTTCTATCTCGTGAACAGTAAGCACAATAAATATCGATTAAATTAATTTGTTTTAACTAAATATTATTTTTATCACTTTCAGCAACAACCAACCTCTACCGCGAGTAGGGTTGGTATGTAGAGTGAATCTCGAGAAATTCTCCAGACGAGTCTTGAAACCAAAGGATGCTCCCCCCCCCCCCCCTCCTCCCTCTTCCAACACAGCACTCTTTTTTCCACTGGGCTGGATCAAGGTGTCATACGACCCGACTCCGCGAACGGAGTATCCGGATACCTGTCGACCTCCAGATTAGCTAGCCTTATCTGTATACGGCGGATCTCCGTACAGATGGACCAGTCTTTCTCCGCTACTCGTGGGACCACATCTCCGGAATGGTGAATGCACCGATTACCGGCAAGGCTCCTGCACTGTCAAGCGGAGCTAAAACTGTGGCAGACCATGGTGCACCATCCTCTAAAGGCAAGCGCAACGAGCCTAAAACGAAATCTTCAGGGAATGTTAGGACTGTGGCAACCATGGTCCTATCATTTACTCCACCCCTAGCAGCAGCAAGTTTGTGGCAGGCCACGGATTTGTCGCTGCTACCAAAACTCCTCTCCCCAATTAGGAATCTGGAGCTCAGCCGTATCGGCATGCTCCATCAAAGGTGCTCTACCTAAGAAGCCGAAATGCTTCACGCATCATCAAAACCTTCGGATCCATTCCGGAGGTTGAGAGAAGTGCAGACATAAAGAGCAAAATTGAGTGGGCTAACAATATCCTAAAAGACGGAATTCCCACTGCTTCCACTGCTCCCAAAACACCTAACGAGTAATCCAAGCGCCAGAGATCGTTGGAGGAAACAGTGCAGGTTTCCAAGAGGCCCAAAACCCACAGCACAAAAACCCCTGAGCCATCCAACAGCACATCACTGAGGTCTTTCAGTGAAGTCCTAAAGGACGCAATAATAATTACGGTAATCGATAGGAACGCTACCGACGGTTCTATAACACCTGAACGGTGGAAGCTGGCCAAGCTGAAGCTGTCGAGCAACTTCTTGGCCATCAGGCGGGAAAACCCCGGACCACCACCCAACACAAGCGACACTGGCTGGCACCAAGGTCACATCAAGCTCATCGCATGTGCCAATCAGAGATCTTTCGATCTCTTCACTAAAGCCATGGGTGGTTTAGGAGAGATTTGGCCAGGTGCAAAACTCGAGGTCGTATCTAGGGAGGACATCCCTAGCAGACCTCGAACTCATACCTGGATCCCAGCCGAACCCTCCTCCCCAGAAAGCATTCTGGAAATCATCATGCTCATTAATCCGACCCTTCCGACTCATGACTGGAAAGTCGCGAAACTGGAGGAACTAAGGGGCTCTTTTAGATTCACGTCCATCGTGATCAATAAGGAATCCCTTAACCCTCTAGCGCATGATTCGGTTCGGATTCGAGTCTATACACCTAAGGGTCTACAAAAAGGATGAGCTAGATGCTGATAAGCAACCTCCTCCTCCTTTAACGGAGTCACCACCCAACACTTAAAGCGTCGATATCCTTTCCAGAAACGGATAACGAAGACTGCAATCTATCCGAGGTGACAATTGAGCCGTCGGTCTCCTCTGCTGAAACCCTGTCGGAAATGGGAACCGATGACGAAGCAAAACGATCAGAGGAAGAAGATGAGCTCTTGGGCACATCTTCAGAATCGGAGGACCTCAAGAGCACCGTGGTGGAGGCTACTCTGGAAAATTGTAGCAATGATACGGTTTCTCCAGATTAATCTTCCTCACTCAAAAAAGGCTTCGGCCGCACTCATTCTGCGTCTTTCAAAAAATGCAGAGGACATTATCCTAATCCAGGAACCATGGATTGTAGAAGGCGTGGTTAGTGGATTTAGGACACCCGTATACGCTCCGCTCTAATGCGTTTTTACTTCCTAATCTCAGCGACCTCGACTTAACCGTTGCCAGACTACATAGAGACTGAAAAAGATTCCTACTGGCTAGCATCGGCATACCTTGGCCACGATCATGTGGGCCCTCTCCCTGGTGATAACCTAGAAAGGGTGGTACTGGAGGCTGGAAGGCAAAAAACTGGCCCCATCATCGGATGCGACGCTAACCCTCATCACACGGTATGGGGCAATACCGACATCAACGATAGAGGTGAGTCACTTTTTGACTATATTATAGTACTAACCTCTTTATTTGCAACATTGGCAATGAGCCCACTTTTATAACTAGAAGCCGACAGGAAGTGCTAGATATAACTCTTGCCTCCAACAGCATCACTCAAATTCTAACGAACTGGATGGTATCGCCTGAACACTCTTTTTCAGACCACAGATACATCCAATTCAGCCTGAGTGATGCTCCCCCCAGCCAACCAGCATTCAGGAACTACCGGAAAACAGATTTGCCAAAATACAGAGGAATACTGTCAGAAACGCTATCCTCTAAACTATCAAGTCCCCCTCGTGACACCAATGAGCTTGACATGAAAGTCAGGGAATTCACTCTGGCTCTCAATCAAGCTATGGCCGCTTTCTGCCCTCTTATTCAACCTAGAGGCAAGAAAAGCCACATTGGTGGACATCAGGACTGGGACTGCTCAGAAACACTTGCAGAAAACTTTTCAGCTTAGCAAAAAGCACAAGAAAAGTGACTGGCTGGGACTCATACAAAGAATCCCTCAAAATATACAAAAAAGAACTGAGGAAGGCAAAGCGACAATCCTGGAGGTCCTTCTATGACAAATTCACGGAAACCTCTGAGGCATCACGGCTAAGAAAAATCCTCTCTACAAATCCTATGATGCCTAGCTGTTTGAAAAAAACCGATAGCTCTTGGACAACCTCAAGTGATGAATCACTCAACCTGCTACTGGACACCCACTTTCCAGGTAGCTCCCAATTCGCTGCCAGTAGCAACCCAAACAGGCCTACTGCAACCGGGACCAAAATTCATGGTCTGATCACAAGAGACAAACTGCTCTGGACGCTGCATAGTTTCAAAGCATACAAGTCTGCTGGTCCGGATGGTATAATACCTGCCGAGCTACAGAGGTCCTCAGATATTATTCTGCCTGCACTAGAAAATACGAGTATTATGAGAAGCTGTGTAGAACTTATCCACATTCCACTGTCATGGCGAGAAGTCAATGTAGTTTTCATTCACAAACCCAGAAAATGCTCTCACGTTGTCCAAAAGGACCTGAGATCTATAATTCTATCATCTTTCCTTCTGAAAACTCTAGAACGACTGATCGATATCCAAATGCGAGCTAAAATGGATCCAAGACTTCTGTCAACGCCTCAACATGCCTACTGTAAAGGAAACGGCTGTGCATTCACTGACTTGCCACATCGAACGATCCCTACAATATAAAGAGTACACAATGGTTGCTTTCCTGGACATCCTATCTAGCAGGTGCAGAGATGTTTTGGGCGCGCCCGACCAGATGTGGGAATTGTACTCCAATTTCGAGCGGATAAACCCCTTATACGAGTATATTGAGATCAGAGTGGGTGAAGTATTTCTTACATCGCTAGAGGAAACGTAGATATTTCGCAGCGTTTTTGACGACACCGAATATGTGGTCATTCCAAAGTAAGTTTTCATTGACACACATACCAAGAATGGAACGTTTATCGGTTTCGACGATGCAAGTGCCATTCTTCAATAACGGCTGAGTGTTTAAATTTCGCTTTAACGACAGCAGACAGCATTGTGTTTTGGAAGCATTAAATTCTACTCTGTTAGTGGTTCCCCAATCAGTTATTCTGTTAATATCAGAATTTAATGAGCTTAACGTACACTGGCGTTCCCGTTCTACAGCCGAACAGCAGGGACGTGAGTCCGGGAACGAGTATGAAAAGCAGAGAGTACTGTCGTCTGCAAAGGAATATGTTGGATTAGAAGTAGCGAGACAAGAGATCGTTGCAGAAAATTAAAAAGAGTGTCGGAGACAGAATGCAGCCCTGGGGCACACCAGCATTTATTTTGTGAATATCAGATTTGAAACCATCCAAGACAACTTGAATCGAACGTTCCGAAAGGTAATTTCTAATCCACTGAAGAAGAGGGTCATCGATCCTAAAAGCACGCATTTTCGACAAAAGAGACCGATGCCAAACTCTGTCAAATGCCTTAGAAATATCAAGTGCAACTATCTTGCTTTCGCCAGATTGATGTACGCTTTGGTTCCACTTTTCGGTGAGACATGCCATCAAATCACCAGTGGACCTGTTGCTATGAAAACCATATTGCCCTTAATTGAGAAGTTTTCGTGTTTCGAGATATTTCATGAGCTGACGGTTTATCAGCGTTTCCATGACCTTGGAAAGAAGGGACGTAAGTGCAGTGGGCCTGTAGGAGGAGAGAGAGGAAGATTCGCCGTTAATTGTAACTATGAGACAGAATTGCTAAGCCGATCTTAGTACCACAATAATATGACATCAAGAAAACAGAGCATCTAAACCAAAATTTCATTTTCCAATAAGAAGGTATGGCGAGAAATACTTTTTTCTTACATGTGTTCTGTCTGGGAAAGCGAGAGTAAACAGTAGATTACATACAACATATACTACATATAATGTCCTGGAAATGAAAATCTGCAGTGTAATAACATATTACGCAGGATATGTAAGTACTACATGAGGGGGCGAAATGGCGACAAAGACAGAAGAAAGAAATTTAAAAAAGACAAAGCTACGAGTATCATTATCAAATACAATAGCTCCTTAAGAGATATTAGAATAGGGATAGCGGTGGGGTATTTTAGACATGTACGTATAAATTCTATAGCACAACCCGTAGAACGGTCTGGTAGTGCCCATAAAGGTTTTAATTCGCACGTTTATACCAAAATCAGGGTCTATGTATAGCTCTTGAATATCATCAGTTCCAAACTACCCAAAACTTGAGCATAATGCTTAATGTGTGATGCAATATTGTTCGGCATTTACCAAGTTTCTTTATCTAGCTGTAGCTAATATAGATAACTTATATACAGTGCGGTTCGAAAAATTTTTGGCTAAACTTCTTTTCACGAATTTTGTGAAATTTGTTGAAATATTTTTTAATGAATTTGTTTTCTTATGCGGTTTCAATCGTTTCATGATACATTTAGAGTGTTAACATTTTTCACACGCGGTCACGGGAGCAAAAAGTTGTTAGACCGAAAAATGGGTTTTTTAGGTACCAGCCCCATTTTTAGGGATTAAAGAAAAATGCTTTACTGGTGCAGTGTTTGTGTTTTTTTTATTGCTTCTCAGAAACATTCTCTACCTGATTAGTACTTTGTTGGACCACCTCTTGCTTTTATTACAGCTGCACATCGGCGAGACATTGACTCAAATAGGTTTTTCCATGTGGAAGCAGGTATGGTGTTCTAGATCCGGATAAGTAAATTATTTAGGCTTTCAATTGACTCTGGATGCTTCTTAGCAACCTTAAGTTTCATTATTGACCAGATATTCTCAATTGGATTGAGATCTGGACTGTAGGGAGGCCAACTTAATTCTTCGAAGTACTTTTTAACTTAAGAAATAAAAAAAAAATTGAAATATTATTTTTAGTCATAAAAGTTTTAGCTTATTTAAAAGCTTGACATTACTCTTTCATATTAAAAAAAAACAAGTTCATACTTACAATTTTGGCTGCAAGGCAAGGATCATTGTCCTGTTGAAAAATGAATCTGCAAGTGTCACAAAAAAGCTCCAGCGCAGAGGGCTCTAATACATTTTCCAGAACACGTAGGTGACTTTCGGTTCTAGGAAGACCATTCTACCTTTTCCATCTCCAGAGAAGTATCTCCGGACCATCACACCATCAGTTTTGGGGGGCATCCGTAAGATGCATTCAGAGCTCAGTTTTTTCTTTGGTTCCCTTCGCGCAAGAATCCTCCCATCTCCAACATTCAGCTTAGACTTTGATTCGTCGGAAAAGATAACATTGTTCTATATGTCTTGAGTCCAATTAAGATGCTCTTGAGCCCAAAGCAATCGTTGTTCTCTGACTTTTTTTGGAAAATCAGTCTTCAGTACTGGCTTGAGTGCTCAAAGTCCAGTTTCACGAGCCTTTTTTCCTGTAGCTCGACACAGATCGTTTTTAAGATCCACTGAAGTCTTGAACCGATGCCGGCGGCTGTACAGCACCAAAAAACGATCTTCCACTGGGGTCGTCTTTTTTGGCCTCCCTGAGCTTTTCTTTCTGCTGGTAGTCCCGGTTTCGCGATATTTTTTTTAAATTCCATGCCACAGTTTGTTGAGCAACATTTAATCTTCCAGAAATTTCACATGTTGTCAAATTGAGACGTGACAAACATAAAATATTAGCTTTGCACTCCGAACTGATTGTTCCTACTTTTTTTTCACTAAATTACTTCCGTTCGTTTCGGACTGATATCATGAGCTAAATGCACCTCTTATTCATAATAACATCAACTTTTATGCACTATTTGAACGACATTTTTCTACCTAGTGCAAAAAATCCCGTAGCTCTCATAAATTTCAAGAACTGCGCCCGAAAAGTGTAATACAATGTTTGACCAACATTTTTCGAACGGCACTGTATGTATTTTGGCCTTTCATTTCCTTTGATTTGGGCCCGGTGGTCCATGCTCATTTTACTCTTTCACGATTGTTCAGCAAAACATTCGAGTATGTGATCATCGCATTACTACACGCATTGTTAATGTCGTCGATGACATAAAAATAAGAGAACCACACAAGTATATTACTATTGTTCCTGTACGTCCAGTCACACCTATTTTATTACGACTAATTAAATAATAACATATAGATTCCATTTCTCATTCCCTTACTTTAATCCTAATCTTCCAACATATCTACATCTGCCCATGGTCTATTTGGATTCCGCTTTAGTCATTTTCATCACTTCATTTCACTTCTAGCATCTTACAGATTTATTTCCTACCATTTATCCGCTTTATATGCATACATGTATGTTGTAAATCAATTGCCGCATGCATGCACTTTCTGCGTACTCGTTAAACATGACCACAATCCCATTGAGAATAAATGGCAAGACATGATCCACTAGAGCAGATCGGGCAGCAAGCCTGCTTACGTATCCCCATAAAGATTAAGGAACACGTTTGGGAGTAGGATAAGGCGTATCCAGCATTACCTACTCATGGATACTCATACATACGAGTATATCCTCCACCTTGTGGGTAGACGAACAATGATCTCTGCACTAATAGAAACTAAATCAAAGGTGTAAAGTGGTAATGTGATTGTTCTTCGAGACTAGAGACTGTCCTTGCCCGTATACTCTAAACTCGTAACATTTGTGTCAGATGGAAAGTCGGCACTCTATAAACTTTATTGCTAATCTGTTATGTCATGGAAACCAGGAAACAAGCAGACCCATCCTTTGCTATCGTAATAATATTGATGGAGCAGGTCTCTATGATCATGGATATGCTTGCGGATCATGTGAATGTAGAGAATTCCTTAGGGTGTGAACAGTTGAATGGGACAATGAAGTGCTAGGAACACCTTTGTGTGGCCTTGAGTTATTGATGGATGGAATTTTCCTTGCATCTGCGACTGCCAAGTGCAATGATCGATGGTATCTTTTGCGCACAGTTAGGGGTGTGACTTGGCATGGACTCCTGAACAAAGTCTTACCATTTAAAGTCATTGCACTTGATGATATACATACATACATATGTACACTGGTGAAGTGAAAAGTAGCCTCCTTGGGAATTAAAAAAAATATTTTTTTAAATGTTTTTTTTATGTTATTCAATATAGTCGCCTTTTAGTTTGATACACTTATTCCAGCGATTTTCCAACTTCTTGATCCCGTCCGAAAAGTAATTTTCCGGAAGGTCTGCATAATACTCCTCCTTGGCGTCGATGATTTCCTCGCGTTAGCTGATTTTCTTATTGATGAGCCATCTTTTGAGGTTTGGGAAGAGATAATAGTCCGAGGGATTTGGATTCCAAATCCAGTTACCAATCGACGTCAAAAGTCCGCCCGATTCCGCATCAGCAAATCCAAACACTCTTTCGAAGTGCTCTCGGGTTCGTGTTTTTGGTATTTTTCATATGCAGAATATTGCCCAAAACATGGCGTGTGCACTCAGTACTAATCTTTGTGGTATCTGCTAGCTGGCGCACCTTCACTTTCCGGTCAGCCAACACCATTTCATGTATTTTTTTGACATTTTGACATTGTAGTGGAGTTGCGGCCACCACGAAACTTTCGAAACCAATATTTGACGATGTAATCTGACGGAGCATTAGCCCCATAATATTTATCCAACTTTTATTTTGTTTCCTTAGCCGGTTTGCCTCTCAAAAAATAATTTTTATGAGAGAACGAAAATCGTTTTTGTCCATACTCAACATGATGCCAAACACGTCAACAACAATCAGCTGTCAAAACAAAACTAAAGACAGTATCGCACTGACATTTGGCATGTCCTTTGCAGTAGCAGCGCATTCTGGCAGTGAAGGTGGTTACTTTTCGCCCCACCTAGTATGTTCCGGATTTCGGTGTGGTTTTTTGAAGAAGTGCAAGCACCTTTCTCCGCATGATGTTGGTTACAAAGCAATGCGAAAACAAAAAACAAGTTGATAATATCTGAAGAAAATAGCTTACTTAACATATCTTTGAACTTGAGACTAACACGGCGGCTCGGCTTCGTTTAATTGTCGAGCTATAATCTGTCCACTGAAAATGAGGTTAGAAACAGATTTAGGATTGGTATTCGTATGATGTGGCTGCAGCAGCAATTTTAGTATTGACTCCTCGAATTGGTGTAGCTGGGTACAATATGCAACGTACATACTCGTATATAACATATGTATGTACATTCAATACATTACGTATTTACTCGTATATGAGTTATCTGCACATAGGAATACTGAGTTTGAAAGTAATTTTAGAATTTTGTTGACAATTTTAAAATGTTCCTGAGCACTATAATTAAGGGTTTAAAATGATTTACGTCAATGATTTGATCAATTGTGGGTATGAACATTGCTTATCACAGTCTTTCCAGAAGTGCAATTAAGGTAACTAAGCGGATATCTCAGTAATAGCTTGGACTTTAACCTCACCTTACTAGTCTGGACACTAATTATATTGGGTTGTCTTCTCATCGTCAGGTTAAGATCGCTATCCGTGTTTTAGATCCACTCTGCCTCTGTTATGTTTTCTTTCCGGAGTTGATTCGGAAGCGTCCTAGATTGGAGCAATCCTGTCCACAAGCTCTAGATGTATAATACCACCCATCAAAGAAATCGAAATCAGGAATCGAAATCTTCTGAGTAGTTCGGCATACAGCTTTTTATAGTTCATGACTACATGTTGTGCTCCATTCTACGGGATTACAAATCATTTGGCGTATCTATTAAGAGGATCTACTTTTAATTTCACTTTTGAATTCATTTTTATTGTTTACATTATTAACTTACATTTTAGACAAAAATGCTTATATCAAATTTGATAATGGAGGTTACTTATTCCAGCTTACTGTCTCTTACCGAGCGCTCTAAACAACTTCATTTAACGTTTGCCTTTCGGCCTTAAAAATATTTTATCCATCAATTATACAATATATATATGTATAAGATTTCAAAGAAAAATAGTTTTGGAAAAAAACTTTGATGCCATTTCTTTAAATTTTGTATAAAACTTAAAACTATGACCCTATTCTACTTAAGCTACTTAACCTATCTTAACTATAATTGGGGTGGTGAACATTCGTAGCCTCTCGCACCGGACGGTCACCATTCCAATTGCGATTTCGGGCGCCTAGCATTCGACAACATCGTGCACATTTACCACCGAGATTTAACCAATACACATGTACATTGTAGTCACTGTAGCTAATTTTGTGATTCTGGTTAAGTTTAGTTTCGCTTGCCAAAAGCACATCTGGGCGTTTATTGATTAGTGAGTCAAAGTTCAATGCAAGGATATTCAGATATAATATCGGCGTGCCAAACTTGTAAAACACGGTCGCATAGATGACATCAATTCGAGCCGCTTGTTTATTTAATTGTTTCTGAAAATGACGACTTTGAGTGTCCTCAATTCAGGATATATGAACTCAGTGACCCCCTCGCTGAGAAGGGCGGCCGAGGCGTTTTGGGGTGAAGAATTAGTTTTAGACAATTTGGTGTCATCGACGTAAATGGAAAGTGTTTTATGATTCTCTCAAGATGGTTTATATTTAAGATGAATAAAGGGGACTTAGATGGGTACCTTGTGGGACACCAGGAGTGATCGAAAATTGGGTTGAGAGAACTGACCGAAAGTGAATGCTACAACAAAGATTTTCCAGATAAGAAAAGATATGTACATATTCATTTTAATAATATGGGATCAAAGCCGAGGATAAAGAATTTGAAAAGGGGTCTGTTGGTGAGATAGTTTTTTGAAAGGCTTTAGGAAAATCTGTAGCAGTAACATCGATTGGAGGCGGCATAAATACGAACGAATTAAAAAATAATAAAGGTATTTTATGTTTTAATATACCATCACTACGAACTAACTGATATAGTTTTTGTCTTAGTATACGCCATTTCGTAGAAATGCTAAAAATAATAGTCCTGGTCGAAACAAATAGAAATGATCACGGAAAAGTCTTTTATTCTCTAGATGGTCAGATGGAAACAAATATAAGGGGGGTACTCATGTTTGTACGTAAGGAATTAAATCACAAACCCTTACCCTCTGAAACCACTTCATATGAAAATATAAAAATAAAATATACTGAAAATAAGGTTACATCATTTGTTTTAGGAGTCCATAGATCACCAGAATTAAATAAAGGGGAGTTTATTAAAGAACTTGCAGATAACCTGGATCTATTGGAAAAGAAAAGTGAGATAATGTAATGGGCGATATAAATATAAATGCATGTGATCCGAAATCGAACTATGTAAAAGACTACCTCGAATTCAGACTCATTAATGTTATAACAGAGTATACAAGAATAGACCCCAGAAACGGAACAAAAACTTTAATCGATCACATCCTGCTTAGCAAAACGAATATGCCAATACATTCTGCTGTGATAGAAAGTGGTATGACGGACCATTTTGCCGTATTCTGTTATACAGCTGAGGAAATAGCTGCAGTTGAAAACATCACAAATTGCCCAACAAATTTCTAACAAGAGAGGTAGACGTTAGTTAATAAATTAAAGGCCATATATGTATATATAAAATGTCAACTACAACAAAAAAATCAACATGCAAAAGAAAACAAAACCCATAGATTATTCCTTATTTAATCGAAGAATGCATAAGAAGGGACGAACTATACCGAAGGTGGAAAAACAATAGAACGAATAGAAGTTGTAAAGTTGAATATAAAAACTCTCGAAACGTACTTAACAAACTAATTACAGTGCAAAAATCGAACTTCTATAAAAATCAGTTTAATAGGCGTGTCCCACAAAGTGAGATCTCTGAGATCTCAGAGATTTTTTAAGTGGGACAAAAAATCTCAGCTCACTTTTTTTTTGCGGAGATTTCTGGGACAACAAATTTATGGATTCATTTCTCAGTCTTCTCGCAGCTACTTGTTTTGAAAAATTTGGTAAAAAGATTTAATACAAAATAATGAATTTCATATCAGAAAAAACAGAAGAAATAAAACAAGTGATTGTTTTAGATGGTGTGGAGTATGTTCCTTGGGGCACATCCCAGAACATCGACGCTTTAAGAAGTGGTAAGTAGGCAAATACATTTGTTTTTATTAAGTTCTTAAAAAAATAATTTTGCATTAGATCCTCAAAGACTGGAAGCGGATGATAAGGATGAAACCAATTTCATCTGGACCAATGATTCTGAAAAGTTTTTTATGAGCTTGCTTAATGATAGAGTGCAAATATACGGCAGCAGAACAGCAAAGAAAAAAGTTTTCTGGGAACTTATAAGATCAAAGCTCGCTCTAGCATATGACCAAGGCATAACAGCCGATGTTCTAAGTAAAAAGCTGGCAAATTTAAAGCGAAGATACTGCAGTATATTGTAATTCAGAACAATAAAACAAGCGGAGCTGGTGCTTTAAAGCCCTGGCATTTGATGGAGGATATGGAGCTATTTTTTTTAAAAATGACGAGACGGTGAAGCGACCGCGAAAAAACATTTCGTCATTGCCAACTTCCTCCACAGGTAACTAAGAATGATTGCAATTAACTTTCAGGACTGAAACGAATAAAATCTGTAAATTTTAATACGGGCTATACTTTCAATGCGTAAAATTTGCAATCCCATTTTGTTCCCAAATTAGCCTGTATATTCTCTAGTTTCAGTTTGTTATTGATTTTAGTTCGGTGCGGCTTAAAATATTCATAAAATATGAGTCAAGAGGAACGCCGTAAAAAGATCATCGACAAATGGCTCGAAAATACTTTGCGTCCAAATCATTTCATCGCAAAAAATTTAAACATAGCACGCAGTACAGTGGATTCTGTTATTAAACGATATTTGGAGACGTTGACAGTAAAGCGAAAACAGAAAAGTGGAGCACATGATAAAAAAACCGGACTATGTCATCCAGAGAAGTTGCTCGGAAGTGTAATACCAACCAAACAATGGTACAAAGATCAAAAAAACATAACGGTCTAAAAACGAAAAAAACAAAAAATACCAAAAGTTACTGAAAAGCAAAAAAAAAGTCATAAAAACACGAGCCCGAAAGCTATACGAGCTGATCGGCAACAAGAAAGCGTGCTTGGTTTTGGGCTGAGATTCTTCTGCAATCAACAACATCGATTGGGATGGAAAAATTCGGGTCAAAATATCTCGTTTGGCTGGCCATTTGCCAATGTGGACACAGAGCTCATCGTTTATTACAACGGAAACAATTAACGGAGAAGTGTAAATTAACGAGTGCCTAAAAAACGGTTGATTCCTTTCTTAAGCAAACACGAGGGTTCAACATTATTTTGGCCAGATTTAGCTTCAGCTCACTATGCTCATACGACGTTGAGCTTTCTTGTTGCTAAAAATGTCGACTTTGTCCCAAAAGACATGAATCCACCCAATGTTCCACAGTGCCGTCCCATTGAAAGGTATTGGGCTTTGGTCAAAGCTAAATTGAGGAAAAGTGAGCAGTGTGCTAAGGACGTAAAAGATTTTAGTGTTAAATGGAAAAGAGCGTCCAAAAAGATCACGGATGTAACTGTCACCA
Source organism: Volucella zonaria (assembly GCA_963966105.1). NCBI lineage: Eukaryota > Metazoa > Arthropoda > Insecta > Diptera > Syrphidae > Volucella > Volucella zonaria. The sequence goes on along the minus strand of OZ014530.1, from coordinate 85,159,309 downwards.
ACCTTATGAAGGACATTCGAAAGAAGTTGAGGAAAGAATGGGAATCCAAATAATTTTTTTTATTTTTTGTAATTGTTAATGAATTTAATAAAAACAGAGTTTTAAAGCAAATAAAAAAAATTTACATGAATTATGAAAATATTTATTTTTTTTTGACTTTGAAGTTTCTAAATTTTATTCGTTTCAGTCCTTATGGCTCTTTGTAAGTGTAATGCATTTTCATAACTTTGCAGGTGATTTGTCTTTCTAGGAGTTCTGTAGACACCACCGATGGTTTCATTTCTCCTAACGTGGAGAAAGGAAATAAGCGTGCAATAGTAAATGAGAACTACTATCAATAAAAAAAGTTTGAAAGGGAACAGGAAGAGAAACGTATGGAAATGCTTAGAAAAGCTGCAGAGAGGGAAGAAAAAAAAATTTAATCTCGCCAGAGAAACTCTTGAATTGAGGAAGAGAGAGCTGCGAATAGAAGAGGATCGTAATAATTTGCTTAGACAATTAATAGAAAAGTAGAATTTATTATTATTTTATTATTTTATTATGTGTTTTCATACCTATACGTTATATTAGTTGTTTTATTAAGTAGATTAAGTATTAAGTATGATGAATTAAAAAAAAAAAAATACTCCGTGCGTCTTCTTTTCCGGAATGGTGGTTTTCCTTGCAATAGCTGCATTAACATTGATCTTTTACATGAAGCGTTGTTTTCTGCAGAGGTAGAAATGGTTTCTTCATCTTCGTTAGAAGAATCGATGTCGGCGAATCGTCCTGAAATATGTAAATATATTTGACTGGACCAGATTGATACGTTGTTTCCTTACTTTTTGAATTATAATAAAGTTGTGAACTGCAATAATCTGCTCAACAAACTCCATGTCGCTTATATCAAGGTACTTCAGCCTCCGAAATTTCCCTTTAAGTTGACCGAAAGCATTCTCAATTATGCTTCGGCCTGAGCAAACTCTATTTTTGAACGTTGCTTTTTCACTTGTAAGCCTTCCGGTATTTTTGAAGTGAGTTACCAAGCTACGAGTATTAGAGTTTGGGTATGCGCAGTCGCCGAGAATATGCTCCTAAGTTTCTAACAGGGAAGATGGTGCAGTGGCAAGTTTTTCCCCTGGAACATACGAGCGTCATGCATTCTGCCTGGGTGACCTAGTTCCAAATCTATAAACACCATTTTGTCGTCACATGTTCCTAATAAGAAGAAAAGATAAATGCCTTACATGCTTATTTTTATATTTATCACACACCTTGTAACCTTGTAACAGAACTGAGTGAAATTGTTTTCGATTGTAGTGATCAATAGCGTTTCCAATTGGTTGTTTTATTGGCATATGGCAGCCATCTATTGCTCCAACTATTCCCGGAATTCCACATTTTGATTCAAATCGCTGTTGAGAAATATGTTTGAGTCTAATCTAATAAAAAATTAAAATGAATTTTTTTTACAGAAGCGATTGACCTTCTAGTTGTGGGAGAGGGCCACTTCGTATCGGGCAATTTTTTAATAATGGCCTCCACAACTAACTTATAAAGCCGGTGACCCGTTGTATATGGAAAACCGAATTTATGCGACCCCAATCTAATATTGTCACCATGGCCTAACATGTACAGGCTGAACAGAATCGCCTTTTTATGGTCGGTAAGATTTGGAGGCAGATGGTGCACCAGTTGATTTACCAATAACTAAATAAAAAAAAACATCAGTAAGTGCAAATAAATATTCTGATTAGTTACAAACCTCGAAACTAGCCTTTCGCATTCGAAATAGAAGACTAAATTCATCCTCGGTGTAGTTTGGGATGGCGCGAAAGCAGAAATTTACCTCATACAGCCGATACAACCTTCCGTTGGGAAAAATTCCTTCTCTGTTCCTCTGCAACTCGTCCATAAAAATATCTTTCTTTTTTTATTTTGAGATTACTATATATGTAAATATATATTTGTACCTCTATCAGCATCGTCACTGCCATCACTTTCAAATAGATCTAAAAACAGCTTTTCGGTTTTTTCATTCATTTCCCTTTTTTTTTATGGCTGCAGCGCTTAAGATCTGTTGCACAATCTCTTTCTTAATATTTTCTATTGTAAATATCATAGAGTTATCACTGACCAACACTTCCTATGGGATAAAAACATTGACAAGCTACGCATGGACCTAAAGAAAGCTCTTAATGCACTGGCTCATCTTAAACACCATGCCACGTTTCCCGTTATGAAACAAATATATTACGCGCTGGTTGAGTCAAAGTTAAGGTATGGTGTGCTTGCTTGGGGAAACGCAGCTCAAAAGGCTCCAAAACCTGGCAGTAAAACAAGTAAATAGTACTTGTCGTGGAAATGAAAGAGAACTTTATACCCTTACTGTTGAAAATGTTTTCAAGATGGCAATTGCCTCCGAATATTATGACAACAACAGATTTATTAAACCAATAATTCACGACCTCAATACCAGAGAACTTGTGCAAATGGTGCTGCAGGTGCCCGTAACCAATAACAAATATGGCCAAAGACAACTTAAATCTATAGTTCTACCAACCTCGACATTTAATATATAACAAATTTTAAAACTAAAAAAAAATTAATTAAACAATTCTTCTTAATTTCCGCTTAAACTTAAAATTTTCTATGGTAAATATCATAAAATTACTGTGAATCACTGTTTGAGATCACTATTTTGTAATTAACTACTAAGCTTCATGCAATAAACATTGAGTTATTATATGTATACACTATCTTCTGCAGAAAAGCTATTGCTTCGCAGAAAATTATACAAATTTTTATACAAATTGTTAAACGTATGAATAAAGAAACGTATGAATGAATAAAAATTTCGTTGCCTTTTTCTATGGCTGAAAGAGCAAAGGATATGAATTCGACTAAGTTGGTAGCAGTTGTTCTACCTTTCAGAAACCCATGTTCGAGACTTGCATTGAAATCCTAGAGCTTCATTTAAAATAATTTTGAGCGTGTTGAGTATAGGACGGTAATTAGTTCATTCAATCTATGATCCCTTGTTGTGAACTTGCATTATAAAAGAGGTCATTCAATCTTGAGTATTTTGCGATAGACGAAATAGGGTAGAAAGTGGAAGAGAAAGATTGAGGGCACACATTTTTTGAGAAATATTGCGGGGAGACCATCTGCGTCGGGTAAAAATTCTTCAAGTTTTTGTAACTTTCCTTCGTAGTTGTCCGCAAATGTTTGCTTAAAAAAAGATTGGAATGTAGTATATGGATCGGTAAATGATATTTTTGAAAGGAAATTGTCGGGTTTTCTGTTGTAATTGAAGAAAAGTTGATCAAAAAGTTCCCGGAATGTATTCAGACAATTCTACATACAAGTTTATTCATCTAAATCTATATTTTCCCCTTTAAAGTAATCCCCATGGACTGCAACACACTTATGCCTGCGCTTAATCCAATCCTCGAAACATTTTTTTATGTTCGGTTTTCGGTATGTCCATCAGTGCTTCCTGCAATTTTTCCATTATTTCCTCTCGGCTGCTGAAACGAGTTCCCCGTAGTGGTTTTTTAACTCGATTCAACAGAAAGAAGTCACAGGGAGCCAAATCAGGTGAATTCGGTGGCTGTTGGATGGTATTTGTTGCATTTTTCGTCAAAAAATTACAAATAATGATGGCACTGCGCGAGGGTACGTTATCATGGTGCAAAATCCTCGAGGTTTCTGCCCACAATTCTGGTCTCTTTCGGCGAATTGCTTCACGCAAACGTCTCATAACGCCCAAATAATATTTTTTGTTTACTGTCTGGCCTTCTGGCAAAAATTCATGATGCACTACACCGTTGTAATCCATGAAAACCGTAAGCATTGCCTTCTTTTTTGACTGAAAACGACGTGGTTTTTTTGGTCTCGGCTCATTTGGTGAACGCCATTCACTTGCCTGATGTCTGGATTGCGTGTCGTACTCATAAACCCACGTCTCGTCTCCAGTAATGATCCTTTTGATGAATGTGGAATCGGATTCAGCCTCGCAAATCATCTCATTTGCGACGTCAACACGGTCTCTTTTTTGCATGAAATTGAGGTCTTTTGGCACCAAATCATTAACCAAAATGTCTTGGACGGATCCATAGGCAATGTTCAAGTCCTACGCTATCTCTCTGATGGTTAATTTGCGGTTATTGACCAACATTTCTTTTACTTCATCAATGTTTTCGTCGGTTTTCGATGTCGATGGTCTGCCACTGCGTTCATTATCTTCGATGGCTGACGACCGATTTTGGATCGCTCGTACTACTGGTAAACGACCATTTTCTTTAGAGAATCGTTGCCGAAACACTTTTCCAACATTTCCAACGTTCGCCGTTCGCGCACCATTAAATCCGTTTTTTACGCAAAATTTAATACAAGTTCGTTGTTGCAAATTTAAATCCATCAATCTAAATTGTAAAAAATCGCCAACACACACGGAGATAGATGTACTCTTGGCTACGTAACTTTTGCAAATGTCAAGCTATGACGCTAAGATTTACCAACTTAACAAAAAAAGCAGAACTCAAAGCGGAACAATGGGAGCGCCACACGGTGGTGTCCCCGGGAACTTTTTGATCAAGGTGGTATTAAAGAGATTTAGGATCGTTGATAAGGTTGGTCTGCGCGGTGTCAAGGTAGCGCAGATAGAGATAGTTATAGGACTGGGTGAATTAGGGGTAAGTTCGAAAGTAGTTGGAATAGTCAAAATAGGAATATGCGCGAAGAAAAACCATCTATAATTCGTTCCTCTTATTTAAACAAAAGGTGATGTTGCATATTTTCAATTGATTCCAATTTTACATTTAACATCTAAAACTGCGATAAGGATTTATTTTGTCGAGCTCCGAGCCATGAATTGCGTTATTAAATGAAACATGACATTATTGTAACAAGAACTCTAGCCTGCTTCTGCTTTATACAGTAACACTAACACAAAGCTATACCCAGGTGCGTCAGCCAATGCTTTGAAATCCTGGAATAACTCAGGGTATATATGGTATATGAGTATATTCTCCAAATAAAAATTATTAAAAGATTAAAAATTAGTATCGTTCGCCCGATAGGAGGAAGGACCATCTTAACTGCGCCAACTGTAGAGAAACTACCAGAGAGTACTTGGTAAGTTTAATTTTACCCCCGACCGGATATTGAACCTAGTTGAAACAGGGGTGACTACATTGGTCCAAGCCCCAGACGTAATTGCACAAAAATGGCAAAAACAAGTTGGACAGTGTGTTTCTGCTGGAAGAGGCCAGTTGTTAACTATGTACTCGTATGCTATTGTCAATGCAGTTGGTAATACAATTCCTCCAGTATTTGTTTTCCTGCGAGCTAGATATCATGATAGTATGCTTACTGGAGCCCCAGCTGGTAGCGTATGTTATGTCAATAGCCCCACAAGTGGTTGGATGACCTTAGTGCTTTTTGTCAAAGTTCTAGAACACATTCAAAAACAAACAAGATGCACAAAGAACAATATGATATTACTTCTGTTGGGCAATCACGAAAGTCATTGTACAATAGAAGCAACGATCTTCCGAGTATTGCTGCATTTACACCTAAAAATATAGTTTCAGGGTTTGCGAAGCCAGGCATTTACCCTTTTTCAAGAACTGCATTCACGGACGAAGATTTTGAGTGTGCGGAGGTCACGAATAGAGAACTAGAAGTTCCAGTTGACCCAAATATAAATACCGAAGCACCTAAAGCACCACAAGATGTTGAACCCTTAATATGTTCTGCAAACACTAAATCAAATGTTCAGTATTCAAATATAGATCGCAATACTTTCAAAGAAAATGTTGCTTCACATGAAATCGCTATGCCTTTCCCGAAAGCTGGTCCAAAACAAAATACAAATCGAGGAAGAAAGAAGGGAAAATGATGGATTTTGACAGAAACACCATATAAAAATGAACTTGAGACTGCCCACTCTTTTAGCAAGCGTCTAAAGCCAGATCAAAGCACTAAATGGGCAATCAAATCTAAAAAGCCAAAGGAATCGAGTTCGGACTCAGACGAGAGTGGTTCCTATTCGGTGAATGATGACACTGATCTAGATTTCAACTTTGCTGATGACTCATCCATTGAACAAGTTGATACAGAGCACGAAGACGAGACATGCATTGATTTAAGTTACGACCATTTAAATCCAGGCGATTATATGTTGGTGGAATGTTCCAATAAAACAGTAATAAGAAATTAGGTTTTGTTGGCTAAATAAATGAGAAAGACGGCAACATGTACAACATACATTTTTTGAAGAAGAAACCAGCTTCCTATAGGTTTTTCTATCCTGACATAGAAGACAAGTAGTCTATTAGTGGCATAGAAATAAAAGTTAAGCTGCCACCACCAATTAATCCTCCAGGAACCTAGAGGACAGCTGCGATGATGACTTTTGCCTTTGACTTCTCTAAATTTCAGTTAGGTTAATGACGCTACTCCTTATTTATGTAAAAACCTGTTTGTTTCGTTATATGTTATATTTATATGTCATAAATAATGTTATCTGTGAATTATAGTTTGTGTACCTATTTTAAGTTTTTTGTTTACGTTATGTGTTTTTACCTTATTAAAGTGATTTGTGAACTCTAGTTTATTTATGTTAAATTTTGTTATTTCTTATTTAAAAATTAAAACTTATTTATTTGTTTTTAAAGAAATGGAAGCGTGTAACGTCTTATTTCAAGTAAAAATTGTATTATAAAAACTGGCGTTTGAACATAAAGACCTGATTTATTCAAAACATAACCATAAATAGAAATCTCCGTAATACAAATAGAATTATGGGTTTAAACTAAGTTAGACATCAATAATTCAAAAACATCGGTTTTTATGAGACTTGGAAGCAAAAAGTGTTCAAAGGTGCCCCCCTCTGTCTAGTCATAATTGCCACACTGGGCATCGCCGGGTTGACCTAGATCAGTGGCTACCCTAATCGTACACACCTGGCCGTAGAACAAGCTCATTCGCTTTAAATGCCTTAGGCCTTAACGTTTTTCATAAGACATCTATGAACTTCTGAAAAGATGTTGTCTTTTTGCGACTGGAGATATTCTAATCAGCTGCCAACTGGCACTGTAGCTGCAAACTTAATTACAAATCTAAAGTAATAGTCAATAGCAAAATAAAGTATCTGTCAATACCCGCTACAGTGGTAGGTATAATGGCATTTCAAACATAATCTCAAAATTCACGTCTCAACTATGTTAGCCAGCACCACCAGCATAAACCACTGCTCATCGAAAAATACCGCATTTCCTTCCATCGACGTAGTGAATTGATTATCTGTGTGCGACTTTGTTCTCCTTCTACACGTTCCATACTAGGAAGGAGCTGTAATATTCATTTTATTGGACATTTTGTTCCCCCAAAAAAAAAAACAGGCAAAAAAGAAACCAACCAAAGTGTATGGTTAATCGTCCAGCACCTGTCTCTTAAAACGAAGATCAATATATGCATACATTGGAACTTATCCATACTCGGGTACTCACACGTATGGACGCGCAGATGTAGATGTAGATGTAGATGTTGCCAGTGTATTTACAACACTATACAGCCTGTTGCATTTCGGAACGTAAGATAAACATAAACTCAAACGAATTATCATTTGGGACAGCGTCTGAAACTAAGCTGGGACTGAGACCGAGATCGAAATGGAGGCCAAAAAGAGAAGCTCGAATGCTAACAGGTAGAGAGGTTTTGGATTTTTTTTAGTTTTTGGTTTACTTTCCGGATTCACTAGCATCGCCAGGTAATGATAGATTCGAAGGTAGGCTAAAGTGAATGTATTCTGAAAGACTGTTCCATTTACTTTTATTTTTGTTGCGTATTGCTGCCTCTTCCTTCGAATACGGATGCATGGCATACACACTCTAGTTCACATATTCATACATACATATGTATCTATATTTACTTACATAAATACATTCATACAGTGAAGTGAAGTGCCTTCTGGCGCACACCTTTTAATTTGATACTTTTGCTGGCAGAGTAACAGATGTTCGATTGTATTTTTACCTCAATTTTCAGTTGCTGCTAATTAAAATGACTGAAATTTCGAGTGGATGAAGGAATAGGGAGAATCGTTAAAACCGAACTGACTATCTCGGTCGTCGTGTCATTTACGATCACCTTATGTGCAACCTACATCAATCAACGCTGGATTGAAGCTTCACAACATTTTCAGCTAGCAGTTATTTTAAACTCAGAGGCACACAAGCTCGTTGAAACGCGACTTAAATGTTGTTGTCAATAAAAACAAGGTTTTTTTTCTATTGATCCTTTGAACTGCGAATGTTTTTATAGTTAAACAATAGTTCCTCGGTTAGGTAGATACCCATCTTTTCTAAATGGGTCTGCTTTAAGCAGATTAAGTATCAAGGAACAGTAGCTTTAATAGGTAAATTGATAGGACAACAGCCCGATGTAGACCTAGGTCCAATCTCTCCACTCGTTGTGTTGTTCATCTTGTCATTTTTTATGCAGCAAGAGGGACCAACAATTTGCTGCCGACTCTGAATGGTGGGATAAGGAAAATCTTTTATTGGCAGATTATTTTATTTTCTAAAGTTCGATATTGACTTCTGAAAGTGTGCTGACGCCGCATTACCCGTCATCGACTTTCCTTAATATCCTCAAAAAGTTTTGCGAAATTATGGATTTGAACAGAGTAGAGTGCATTTTTGAGTAGATGATTTTAAACGGGATGACAAACCAAGACAGGTACATGTTATGTACATAACTCCATTAAGGTTCTCTCTATAAGCACTGCAAAAAGGCGCATATAAATCAACAAAAATGTTGCAGGCCTCAATCTTGAAATTTTGAGATATTTGAAAGACCATCGCAAAATAAAGTTGTTTGAGGGAATCTATAAAAATTGTCTGTAAATTATCAAATTAATTGTCTCCTTCCTTTTTGATGATACTCAACTTCCACTCAACAAGTTTGTTTTCACCCGATAGTGTAAGAAGTGCTACGTCGAGGCACGGGTAAACGACGTGACATTTTTAAAACTCCCAAGGAATTCAGTTACTGAAATATATTGAAGATGCGCAGCGAAACCTACCAATAGGAGACAATAGATGAAAAGAGAGATTTAACGAATACTAAACGAAGAATTTCCGCGTAGTAGCATTCCCTCTGCTGCCGCGCACGAAGAGGAAATTACAGATTTTACAGAATCTGAAATTAGCTAAGCTGCAAAAAGAATGAACCTGTGGCGTGAAGTCAAACCGAATAATGCCACATTGATCAAAAAGTTCCCGGGGGACACCACCGTGTGGCACTCCCATTGTTCCGGTTTGAGTTCTGTTTTTTTTGTTAAGTTGGTAAATCTGTTATTGATATTCCCTCTAAATCTTAGCATTATAGCTTGACACTTGCAAAAGTTACGTAGCCAAGGGTACATCTATCTCTGTGTGTGTTGCCGATTTTTTACAATTTTAGAAATGGATTCAAATTTGCAAAAACGAACTTGTATTAAATTTTGCGTAAAAAACGGATTTAATGGTGCGCGAACGTTGGAAATGTTGAAAATGTGTTTCGGAAACGATGCTCTAAAGAAAACGGTCGTTTACCAGTTGCACGAGCGGTTCAAAAGTGGTCGTGAATCAATCGAAGATGATAAACGCAGTGGCAGACCATCGACATCGAAAACCGACGAAAACACTGATGAAGTAAAAGAAATGTTGGTCAATAACCGCAAATTAAACATCAGAGAGATAGCGGAGGACTTGAACATTGCCTATGGATCCGTCCAAGACATTTTGGTTAATGATTTGGTGCCAAAAGACCTCAATTTCATGCAAAAAAGAGACCGTGTTGACGTCGCAAATGAGATGATTTGCGAGGCTGAATCCGATCCCACATTCATCAAAAAGATCATTACTGGAGACGAGACGTGGGTTTATGTGTACGACACGCAATCCAGACATCAGGCAAGTGAATGGCGTTCACCAAATGAGCCGAGACCAAAAAAACCACATCGTTTTCAGTCAAAAAATAAGGCAATGCTCACGGTTTTCATGGATTACAACGGTGTAGTGCATCATGAATTTTTGCCAGAAGGCCAGACAGTAAACAAAGAGTATTACGAGTATTTGCGTGAAGCAATTCGCCGAAAGAGACCAGAATTGTGGGCAGAAAACTCGTGGATTTTGCACCATGATAACGCACCGTCGCACAGTACCATCATTATTCGTAATTTTTTGAATACCATCCAACAGCCACCGAATTCACCTGATTTGGCTCCCTGTGACTTCTTTCTGTTCAATCGAGTTAAAAAACCACTACGGGGAGCGCGTTTCAGCAGCCGAGAGGAAATAATGGAAAAATTGCAGGAAGCACTGATGGACATACCAAAAACCGAATATAAAAAATGTTTCGAGGATTGCATCAAGCGCAGGCATAAGTGTGTTGCAGCCGATGGGAATTACTTTGAAAGGGACAATATAGATTTAGATGAATAAACTTGTATTTCAAATTTTCTGAATGCATTCCTGGAACTTTTTGTATACGCTCCGAAATGTGAGCGACAATCGAAAAATCTTTGGTTGAAATGGCTCGCGATTTTATTCAATAAAATGATGAGAGATGATCGAATACCTAACCAATGGAAGAGGTGCTTTCTACTTCCATGGTATAAAAGCAAAGGCGACAAATTGCAACAACTACCGATCGGTGATTTCATTGTTTCACTCTATGAAAATATAAGTTAGATACGATCGAGTCGAAAACGGGGTCAATGCGGCTTTGTGGACATATGAAGCGATTTAAAGTTTACGAATAAGGATGAAAAAACACTCCGAATCTACTAAGGATGCACATATCGTCTTTATCGACCTAGAAGAACCATTCGACAGAGTTTCCAGAAATATTATTGGACGAGACGGACATACGATTATGTAAGGATGATATGCGGCATATACAATGGTGTTAAAAGGAGAGCTAAATGTAAAATAGGAATAACAGGAGAATTCGAAGTTAATGCTAGAGTGCACCAACGCAGTGTACGAAGTCCGTTGATTTTTAATGTCGTGCAAGATTATGTGCTCCACATTTATGAGTCCGAGACGACTTCTTTTCATTTCGCCTATGATACTCGTAGCTTCATTATTAGCAACAAACTTGACAGCATTGAAAGCAGCTCTTAATAATACTAAGACTTGGGTCTTAGGCACTGAGTGCCTGGAGTCATAGTACCAAAATGTGAAATATTTAAATACTTAACCTCTGTCGTTAACTACCAAGGAAATTGCGATGACTATGTCACGCATAGAGTCAGTCTGGGGTGGTTTAAACGACGTGAAATTTCCGCCATATTTTGTGACAGAAAAATGCCGCTTAAACTTCAGGATCTGTTATATATGACAGTTGTTCGTCCGGCTTTAACATATACATTACAATATTGGACAGTGTGCGAAAAATAAAAAGAAAGAATTACAGCGACGGACATGAAAATGTTACGAATGTCCGCGGGTGTAATAAAACGCGGTCTTAGGAGAAGTGTGCGTATTTGCGGACCTCACCGGGAATGCAGTTATGTGGTAGGAATACAGGGTGTCCCAGTTTAGGTTTTCGTCCTGATAGCTGAAGATTCCTGAAGTTATGGCAAACAAAAAATTGTATTGCAGGAGGGGGGGAGGGGGGGGCGTCTATTTTCACCCCCCTTCAATTTATAGACCGTTAAAATGAGGAACCTCTGATTTCGAGGTAAAACTCCTTAAAAGGCCGTAGCTTTCTAACGGATTCAGCCTAAGAAACCGGTATGCACATTTTTGAAAGATAATTTCAATGTGAATAAAATACTACAATTTCGTCGAGTTGGATGAATGCCAGCCAAAATTAGATGTTACTTTATTTACTGATTAAGGGTGAACGAGTAAAGTGTTTAGCAAATGTTTTAAAAAAAATGTTTTCGATTCGCGAATACGCCGATATAATTTTTGTATACGGTTTCTGTAATGGGTATGCAGGGTTAGCTAGATTAGAGTACCAATGGCGATATCCTAGACGGAGGATCCCTTCTAGGCCAACTGTTATTAATGCTTTTCACCGCCTTTCAACCGTCGGCTCAGCATATGGGTTAAGAAGAGAAAGATTGTCTAACATAACAGCAGGAGAAGAGGAAGAAAGAATTTTAAATGCTGTAAGAATGCAGCCATCTATTAACACCAAAAAGCTTGCAGCACAGTTGCAAACTCCAAGAACTACATACAATCCATAGAGTTCTTTAAGCCAACCACATTTACCTCTTTCATTATACTCCCGTACAGGAACTTCTGCCAGGGGACTTCCAAAAAAGGATCGAATTTTGACAGTGGCAGCTGCATCAACAAGATGAGAATGAGCAGTTTATTCAAAAAAATTTATGGACTGACGAAGCCCAGTTTACGAGAACGAAATTCCCACTATTACGCAGTGTCTAATCCTCACGATTAGAACACGAACATCTTCCCAAAGGTAAAGATTCAGTTGAAAGGCAGATGTTTTTCTTAACTGAATACCATTTTACAGAAGGTTTAGCGTTAATGTCTGTGTTGGCATATTGGGTAGTACTTTAATCGGGCAATTCATACTTCCACATGTCCTAAATCCAACATTCTATTTAGAACTTTTGAGAGGCCAGTTGCCGGAACTCCTGGAAAATGTTCATCTTGCTCAGAGGTAAAGAATGGTTTTTCAACACGATGGAGCTCCTTGCCATTGTAGCAATAATGTAACTTCGTTTTTAAATCAAAAATTTAATGGACGGTGGATTGGCCGATTCGGTCCTTTTACTTGGCCACCTAGATCTCCTGACCTAACGCTAATGGATTTTTTTTCCTGGGGAGGCATAAAAGAAAGGGTTTATTTGACTGAGATTTGAAGTCAGGGAGAGCTCCAAGAGAGAATAAATATAGTGGCAGAGGAGCTAAGAGGCATTTTACCAAAAATTTGCAGTCTGAAATCAAAGGCACGGGCAACACTTCGAAAATTTACTATAAAAGCGTTTTGAAATCTTAAAGCGCAACGGTCCTTTTTGGGACCATAAAAACTATTTAAAGGGATATTAAATTTATTTTGTGACCCATTTGCCTGAATAAAATAATGGTTTGCAATAACTTCCGTTGTTCATAGGTGGAGAAGTTATACATAAAAATCGTAGATAATAAAGAGAAGACAAAATTTTTGATAAAAAAAGTTAACCTAAAAGTTGAAAATTTCGAAATAAACTTGTTTTTCTGATGAAAGTGATCCAACGAGTGGCTGGCGTTCACCGAACTCGACGAAATTTGAGTATTTTATGCACACTGAAATTCTCTTTAAAAAATGTGCACAACGGTTTCTTAAGCTTAAGTTAGAAAGCTAAGGCCTTTTAAGAAGTTTTACCTCGAAATCAGAGGTTCCTCACTTTAACGGTCTATAAGTTGGAGGGGGGTGAAAATAGACCCCCCCATGAGGTACAATTTTTTGTTTGCCATAACTTCAGCCATCGAGATAAAAACCTAAACTGGGACACCTTGATATCTAAAGGTTTTCATATCATCTGCGGAAGCAGATATATACATATGTACCCATGTTATAAAGCTTATTTTAAAACTAAGAGCCTTTAATCTTAGAAAGATTATATCATGAGAGTTTCTATCGAAGGCTTTGCTGAAATCGATGGCGACCACGCCAACTTCATTTCCAGATTCTAGTACACATAAAGTGCTTGATGCGAATTCCATTAGGTTCCGGTTAGGTTTGAGAAATCCGTGCTGGTTTTGGGAAACAATAGATTAACAATGGAGAAGCATTATGTCATTAATAATGCTCTTAAAAAGCTAAGGTATGCAGTACAGCTTATCAATTAGTCGTTAGTTGGAAATATTTTCTTTGCGACCTTTTTTAATAAAAAAAACCTTTTACAGGTTGAGGCAAATCATCCCCGGGTGATAGAAAACTGAAAGAGATTGAGCTAGATGCATACTACATTTCTTTAAAAATACAGGGTGAGTATCATCTGGTCCAGTAGAATGACCATCTTTGAAGTTTATTATGTTATCCTTAACTTGCTCTAAAGTTATAGACACAAATTCCAAAGTTGTTTATGGGCAGCTATTTAACCAGGAAAAGGAAGAGTGGTCTGGCTTTTGGGAATGGATGGCGTTTGGCTAAACAAAATTGCGAAGAGATTTGCAATAATTTGAAGATCGCCGGAGGACTTATCAAGAAAATTCAGAGATGATCCGATTTACTTTTAGTTTAGATGAACTGAACGAATCGTTTGGGATCGGAATTGAGTGTGTGGTCCATTCGGTTTAAATAGTTGCCATAGAGAGCTTGGTTAAGTACAGGGAAATTTATTTGGGCTGGTAATAGAAGAAACCGATGTCGGAACGAGATTTTAAGTAAGCATACCAGGGCTTATTTCTCTTGTTACGAAGAGATCGCAGCTTTTCTATAATACCAGGGTGGTGACGATGAGGAATTCTCTTTTTGTAAAAGGGGTACAGATTGGTTGAGACATTTGAAAATGTCGGTATAAAAGGATGTGAGAGTATTGTTAACCGTAAAGTTTGGATTATCGTAGAGAAAGTTAAAATTGGCCATACTAAGGAGGTTGTTTAGTTTGGCGAAGTTTGCCCTATGAAAATTAAAACTGTAAGAATACTCATAGGAAACGGGATTAAGAGAAAGGAGAGGGTGGTAACTATCCAACTTAGGCAGAAGATGTCTACTTTCTAAAATAACGCAGTTATCTGTATCAGTTATTGCCGACCCCACTTAATTCATATAGACCAGAGTCACAGCACGGCAGTCGAAGAAAATAATTTTTTTTATCAGAGGAGGGATTTGTTGCAGTAAGGAAGGTCTGGTCAGAAGCATAGGTAAAGGGTCTTTCATTAAGCGTTTCCTATCTTTAAATTTAAGTAAAACAAAGTGTGTGTGAGATATCATGGAAATTTTTTAATCGTTTGGAAGGTCTATCAATGCCATTATGTATGGAATACATATAAGTAACGTCGTTCAAATGTCCGCCGCGGCTTCTCTGGGTGGCGCGCATCCAAAGGTTCCAATTTTCCATTACTCTGGTACATAAATCAGGCTGAATTTGACCGATGGCATGGGTTATGTTGGCTTTGAGGGCCGCTGTAGTTTGTGGCTTATTCACATAGACCTGCTACTTCAGAAAACCCCACAAGAAAAAGTCTAACGTTCACATCACATCACATCACCTACACTTGAGTTGACCATGCTCTCGAATGGCTCGTGCAGAAATTCAAATGTGGCGTGAGCAGTGTGGCACATGGCGCCGTTCTGTTAAAACCATATGTCGTCCCAAATTCGACAATTTTGTTTGTTGAAGTACCCATTCATCCAGAAATGGGTCTCACCGCTGAAGACGATTTTTCGATGAAATTAGGGTCAGTTTCCAACTGCTCCAGAGCCCATTCAGCGAACACACGTCGTTGTCTATGGTCGTTTACCTCCTGGGTCAGTTGAATTTTTGGCCCAAGTCACGACGCAAAATTCGCCAATTTGTGGTCTGCGAAAGGTCGAGCTTTTGTGAGCGACGCGACTGCTTCGGATTCTCCTGCACACTCTCACGGACAGCGTCGAAGTTTTCGGCGTCGATCTTGCGTTTCGTCGGCGTACGGGTGTTGGTTTATCGTTTACTGAACCAGTGAACTTAAATTGATCGTAAGTGAGCGTAAAATGGACGAAGCGCGCGGAACGTTGGCCGAACAGAACAAGCATTTTATCATTTGCTTGAACGCTATGTCCATCCATGGTGATTTGGGAAAATAAACTGAATAAATGACAGCCAATTTGACAGATGTAGCTTCAACAATATGGCCGTTATCAACTGTCAAAGTTCGGAAGTCGCTATTGGCAGACCCTGTAGATTAAAATCACCTAAAAAAATAACAGCGTTCGTTGGGATTAGCAGCATTAAAAATACAATCGATTGGATCAGCACGTAGCTGGTAACCTTGAATTGGTTGAAAGGGGCGAATATAGCAGCAACAAATTCAGTGGACGATTATGTAAAGGGCCTGGTCTAGACTCGAGACGAGAGTGTATAGTTCGAAGTACATTACGGCGATATAAATTCTCCTTTTTTCGAGACTATCGTCACGGTGTAAATCGAACTCTTGGGAAAATAATTCATGATTCTTAATATGTACGAGTATTACGGGTGAGATTCGTATCTGTGAGGGCAACAATGTAGGGCAGAATCTGCGAATTAAGATATGTACGAGTATATAGGGAAAATCTTAGTTCGTAATCCTCTTACGTTTTGATAATAAAGGGACAGAGATTTTTGAGGCTTCGACAAAGAATTGAGCGGCAGGATAAGAGCGATGGAAGTTTCTGAAAGTAGACCGTATTCCCTGAAGGTATAGTATACGCTTGGAACTAACGTAAGGCGCAAAATAAGAGAGATCATTAGCCACGTCATCTGGAGTTTTTCAAAATATACACGTTTGGAAATTGGGTTGGACGGGGTGGAAGAATGTTTTGCGTATAAGCGATTGGCAAAATGAGATGAAGAAGGAGTGAAGAAAGGAAACGTCTCAATTTTTAAACTCCAGTTTCGACCAGAAGCATGTTCGTTAGGAGTTGGGTTTTTTTGTAAGAGTTGGGCTTAGAATTTGGCTTTAGAATCGGTATAGGGTTAGACTTAATACTAACAGGGTTCTGTTTTCTAAGGTAAGTGTTAGTTTTAAATTATTGTTTTTAATACTGGACAGGTAGTATCCTTGCGATGTATTCGGTTTTAATCTTTCAACGGTTATTTCATCCAGATTGATGACGTCGGAAGCAGTGTTGATGAATATCCACTCATATTTTAACGGAATGCTTACCTTGAAGGTGTTGGTGGAGATTTTACGGCAGTTGCTGACATCAATTTTGAATTTTGATTTAAATGCGGTCGAGATGTGCACCTCTTATTAAAAAGGTAACTCATTCAGCTTTATTGAAATTGCTCAACTTTTTTATTCTTGTGTTCCACTGCGAAAGGGTCCAAAAGATTCCTAATCGAGAAATTGCGAGTTTAGGAGTTGGTGTGGTAGCATTAATTTCCGGAGAGGGTTGTGGTGGTGGAGAAGATGACCCAGAAGTTGTTCAGAAGTTCAATAACTGTAGATTCAAACATCTCAGTAAGGTGTTGTACGATGCACACGGTAAGGGCTGGAATTGCACCGGTATATCATCGATTTTACTCGTAGTTATCCAGGTGTGATCTGCGATTTCGTTTAACAGAGCGTGTGATTCGGTAATCTCGTTGCTTAAATCATCCATTTGGCACATGATGTTTATAAACAACTGATCATTATTTGATGAAGAGGGAATGCTGCTTTTGGATAGACCTTGAATATGAAAATCGAGGAAAGACCGTAGAGAAATTAAAGAGTCAGTTATTGTGGAGATGTAAGATTTTATTACGGATTGAAGAACATTGGATTGAAAATTTTTTGAATCTTCAATAATGTCATGTTTATCGTTTCGTTTTAATAAATCAATATTTTGAGCCAACTGCATCGATGTGTTTCTAAATTGACTCTTATTGTAGATTGCTCGAGGGAAATTGATAAATCTTCAACAGATTTTAAAATGTCATCTTATTTGGTAAATTGGCTTTGAATTGTTTTCAAGGTATGGTTGTTTTCTCCCGCAAAGTTATTGAAGTCCTTATACTCATCACAATAGAACAAAAAATTGTTTTTAAAAACTTTTAGGTACACGATGGATCTCTTACTCAATTCAATACAAAGAGCATGGAACGACTTGCAACAAAGACCACTGCAGCATTTGAATCATTTGATAGGGAGCCATTCACACTTCCACAGAATTCTGACATGATGATGATGAATTAATTAGGGTAGGTCAATTGAAAACTTAATGTGTTGAATGAAGAAAAACACAAAAGGCGGTGAATGAGAAATGGGTTGGTTGTTAATTTCACTTTAAAATTATTATGCACTTTTAATCGATTTAAAGGGAGTAAACAAATCGGGTCAGGAAAACAAAACACAAGGCGATGACCGAGAAAAAGATTGTGAGAATTATTAGGCAGAAAAATTGAATGGGAGTATGTGATAAATAAATTAGCGGAGCGAAATTTAAGCACGTCTGAACTAAATGAATGTCAGAAAACAAAAAGCGTTACCTTACCCGGTGAAATTTTCAGCAGTAATTAGCTTATTAATTTCCGTGTAATATTTCTAAAGTTTGACATTATTCCAAGTGTCTGTATCTAAAATTTTGTAACATGGTAACATTTCAAAGCTAGACACCCAAAACGCTGGAGGAGTATAATATATTTCTAAATAACAAACAAAGAACTCCTCAGCTCAAAAGAATAGAACCGCATGCTGCCATTTGAAATAATTTAATCCACCGGTAAGTGCTTGGGTTCATCATTTTTCCGGAATGTGCTACTAAAGGTACCCCTTTTTCATGTCTTTTCGTTCAAATTACAATGGACAATTTTCATTTTGTCTCAGGTTAGCGATGTTATGAGCAGAAGTAACTAATTTTGTCTTCTCAGGGATACAGAAGTCCATGGCGTCATAGTTAAACAGCAGTGGATCTAACACCAATCAGTGTGGTGCACCACTGGTCATCTTCAGATGCCTTAAAACAGGACGTTACATAATGTTGATACGAATTATTTGGAAATTATTCGCCTTCTTCAGAAGAATACTAATTAAATATTTGGACTGAAACTCTCACGAGCTCTATAAAGATTCATTAGAGTCACGTTCAACAAATGACGTGCCAATCACGAGCTCCCAGACGAGACATTTACTCATAGTAGCATGTCATTCAGCGGCTGAGCTGAGAACCTCCACAATTAACCTTACGAGAAAAATAAATAATCTGCGTTCCTGTATCCATAAACAAACTTGCACTCATAGCAACCGATGGCCAAAAAATACATCGGCAGCCGTAACGCTTAAGAGTGTTTCTTTTCTTTTTTTTTAGGATGGCCCTCCTTTGTGTGTATGTGTGTCTTTGCTGTGAGGGTGGGGGGGATTGTTAAATAAAACACCTGTCGGACAATTTATTTTACCAGCAAACGCATAAATGTCGTAGTCGTTGCTTTGTTTGGTGCGATTTTTTTTGCCCGATTTTCCATGTGAATCATGTAGTGGCCTGCATCACGTATCTTGTTCTTGATCAATGCGGCATGGGATACAATAGCCGCTGCATGGCCAGGCCTACACCACAATACCGTGTATGCTAAACTACTTATAGCATTTTCGGACGTTTCTCTTTGAACAAAGGAAGCAGTGTTTTCAACAGCCAAGCGGAGGTGTAAGATGTAACCATCCATCCATTGAACAAACATGATTTGCACTGGTCTACTGGATGTAACCTTGTAATGCTAGCGTATTGTAACCAGGTCCGGCAATTAGATAATTACTGATTTTTCATAAAGCAGAAGCTGGCTACCCGATTCTCTGTGACCACATTAATTTTGATTTTTCGTGAGAAATGTAAATCCCACAGAGTTTAGGGGTCTGGCCAGATACACGATGCATGGTTCATTTGCAGATTTCGAGGGCATTGGTCAGCAATCAAATACAAAAAATCTCTCTTTTGTGGTGGGCTATCGTTTCTTTTTAGTTTATTTGAACTTTGTATGTTTTTCGGTTGCTTAATCACTTGGCGAGGTTGTTAAAGGGAAGACGGATTGGAAATGTTGCGAATCGATTTATTTGAAGAAGATGCAATAAACATATGTCGATGGCGCGCGGTTTTTTGTGGCGGGTTTTTTAGTTAAAATATTGCTCCCTGCATCAGATTGCACTTTGTTCTCATGGTCAGTGAATGAAAGCGGATAAATAAGAAAATACACATGTAATATTGAACAAACTGTTGCGAATGGAATTGTAATTAAAACGAGTTAAAGTTTAGATTTGTTTAAGGTATCTTGTTTAAGCTATCTTGATTGATAACATTTTTTAATGTACTACACTTTGTTGTTACGTTGTAGATAAAATGCTGCTCCTGTACATTTTTTTTTATAGTTAGCGCGTGCTCAAAGGGGTTTTTGTACTCTCAAAATGTTCGTACACAGCGCGGGCGAAGGAAACTTAGGGAGGAAGAAAAGACAGGTACCGATGTACATTGTTTTTAAATGTTTGTAAATTATAACGACTAGGAAACACAGAGATCGGCAGGGCATTCCAGAAGCGAGTTGTACGGCTTAGGAAAGAATCACGATATTTTAGAGTACGTCCGAAAATGGGCTTGAGGGTATACTGATGAGAATTCATAGCGAGACGGGTGTTACGGTTGAAAGTTTGAATGGGCGGAATGCTACAGGTGATTTCAATGGAGCACTGGTGGTGGAAATAGCGATAAAACAAAGTGGGACAGGAGACATTACGTCGGTGTTCGAGGATGTCAATTGATTGTCTGATACTAGTATCACCAATGAGTTTTATCGCACGGTTCTGAATCCTATCTAGCAGGTGCAGAGATGTTTTAGGAGCACCTGACCAGATGTGTGCATTGTACTCCAATTTTGGGCGGATAAATGCCTAATTCATATATTGTGGCCAGAGGAGGTAAATATTTCTTGAGGAAACCTAGACATTTCGCAGCATTTTTGACGACATCGATTATGTGGTCATTATAGCGTAAGTTGTCACTGACACACATACCGAGAATGGAAAGTTTATCGGTTCCGACGATGCAAGTGCCATTCATGGATAATGGCTGGGTATTTGAATTTCGCTTTAATGACAGCAGACAGTTGGTTGATAGTTCCCCAATTGATTATGCTGTTAATATCGGAATTTAATGAGCTCAACATACTATATTGATCAAAAAGTTACCGGAATGTATTCAGGAAATTGGAAATATGTACAAGTATATTCATCTAAATCTATATTGTCCCCTTCAGAGTAATCCCCATCGACTGCAACACACTTATGCCAGCGCTTGATCCAATCCTCAAAACATTTTTTATATTCGGTTTTCGGTATGTCCATTAGTGCTTCCTGCAATTTTTCCATTACTTCATCTCGGCTGCTGAAACGCGTTCCCCGTAGTGGTTTTTTAATTCGATTGAACAAAAAGAAGTCACAGTGAGCCAGGTGAACTCGATGGCTGTTGGATGCATTTTTCGTTCAAAAATTACGAATAATGAGGGCACTCTGCGACGGTGCGTTATCATGGTGCAAAATCCACGAGTTTTCTGCCCACAATTCCGGTCACTTTCGGCGAATTGCTTCACGCAAACGCCCAAATAATACTCTTTGTTTACTGTCTGGCCTTCTGGCAAAAATTCAGAATGCATTACACCGTTGTAATCCATGAAAACCGTGAGCATTGCCTTCTTTTTTGACTGGATTGCGTGTCGTACTCATAAACCCACGTCTCGTCTCCAGTAATGATCTTTTTGATGAATGGTGGAATCGGATTCAGTGATATCCCCGGGGAACTTTTTGATCAAGGTGGTAAGCTGCCGTTCCCGTTCTACAGCCGAAGAGCAGGGGCGTGAGTCCGGGAACGCATATGAAAAACAGAGAGTACTGTCGTCAGCAAAGGAATATATTGGATTAGAAGTAGCAGACAAGAGATCATTAATGAAAATTAAAATGAGTGTCAGAGACAGAAGGAACCAGCATTTATTTTGTGAATATCAGACTTGAAACCATCCAAGACAACTTGAATTGAACGTTCAGAAAGGTAATTTCTAATCAATTGATGAAGAGAGTCATCGTTCCCAAAAGCACGCATTTTCGACAAAAGAGCCTGATGCCAAACTCTGTCAAATGCCTTAGAAATATAAAGTACAACTATCTTGCTTTTGCCAGATTAATGTACGCTTTGGTTCCACTTTTCGGTGAGACATACCATCAAATCATCAGTGGACCTGCTGCTATGAAAACCATATTGTCGGTCATTGAGAAGTTTTTGTGTTTCGAGATATTTCATGAGCTGACGGTTTATCAGCGTTTCCATGACCTTGGGAAGAGGAGAAAGAGGAAGCTTCGCCTTTTTTAGGCACGGGCTGGACAAATGCTGTTTTCCATCTTCTCGGAAAGAGTCCTAAAGAGTAAGACTGATGAAAAAGCTTACGCAGTGATTTTGCCAGCGTGTAAGAACACCTCTTCAGAAGAAGGGGAGATATACCATCTGGACCAGTGGATTTACTCGTATGTATGTACAGATCTTTAAGTACTCTTCCTACTACACGAGTGCGAAAGTGGATTCGTCCCGTTGTGGATTCGACGCACTCAAGTGTAGGCGGGGACAAAGCACAATCTGGGAGTGTTGAGCTACCCGCAAAGTGTTCAGCAAGCAGATTGGCCTTGTCCAAAGAGCTGACAGCTGGAATGTCATTGCAAATTAGCGTTGGAATGGAGGATGAGGCAGAATTTCTAATGTTTTTTGACGAATGTCCAACAATTTTTACTGCCTTTGGGACATTGTATTATTTTTTGCCTCAGCTTCTGGTCGTATAGGAATTTTACACGCTTGAGAAAGACGTTGCAGTCATTGCTCATGGATACCCTCGTATGAATCACATTAACATTTTGCTGTAGAACATTGAGTAGTGAGTTTTATATCGATTACAACTTCACCATTTGCGCTACGATATTGTGATTTGAAATATTGTAGAAATATCTGTAATGGTTCAAAGTGGCACGTCCTACTCGTACATAGACGAAAGTTGAAAAATGTTAGATTTGAAATGAGGTTCTATTGGAATTCGATGGGCTTTTATTTCTTAACTTGACTTAACTTGTTTTGACTAGCACTGAAACATCTTGACCGTTTACTTTCTCACATCAAGTTTGGAGAGGATATTAGATCAATGTAGCAAAATATAAATCCATGGGACAAAATTCTCAATCATATTAATGTTAGTGCAAGCACTGTGTCGATCGATTGTGGGAGCTAGCTAGCTAAAGCATGTTTGCATTCAAGCAGAGGGATAGAGTGAAGTGCACCATGCAGCCAACTATTGAATGGTTGAACAAGAATAAGTCTGAGTCAGGAATCCCCCCGGAAACTAATACTTTTGAAGTTCTCAGGCTACCAAAATTGACGCCCGCCATCTTCAGGGTTCTGGTCCAACTCAGTGAAACGGAGGATGTGCTGATGCGCTTTCACACCCAGAACCCTGAACTCGACACTGAAAAGAGGAGAGAAAGAAACGGGAAACACAAGAACCGCTCTTCTCATGTTGTAGGCTTAGACAAAGCTTCTGTCGAAACTATTAAATCTATGTATAACTCACGTCCCTGTCTTCACCTTGGAAGGGTTAATTGCCACTTTGTTTCCAAATGAATGCAGACAATTGCTTATCTGTTATTTTTGCTTAGATCAATCTGCACTGGATTTAATTTTGGTAGGGGCTAACGCCCCCATTTATTTGGCTTAATTCAAGCTTAAAAAACTAGGACTTAAAAACTAAAACTAAAAATATAAAATATTTAATTACGGTTTTAAACTAGGGATGGTGAAGGAGATCGAATTTGAGAGATAGTGTGCTGCGATTAAAATCGAAAACGGAAAGGTTGGAGTTTACCTTACGCAGCTCTAACGAACAGGGCCATATATGGTGCGTTGGATTGGTAGATAAAAGGGACGGGAGCAACGTAGATTTCGAGGGTTAGTGTTAAAGAAAATGGAGTTGTAAAGGAGCCTGAGTGGAGTCGGTGAATGAAAAGAATGTCTGCTGCGTCCCTTCGTTCCTCAAGGGTATTCAGGTTAATGAGCTTGAGACGGTCTCGATAGGGAGTTACGATTAGAGGATCGTTCCAAGGTAGACGTCAAAGAGCAAATCGAAGAAAACGACGCTGGATCCTCTCAATTCGGTTTAGATGAACTCGTTGAAAGGGACACCACGGTTGGCTAGTGTACTTGAGAAGTGGGCGAACGTAAGTGATGTATAGTGATAAGGTCACGTACGGGTTAAATTCTTTGGACCATCTTTTAACGAAGCCAAGCGATGAGTTTGCTTTAGTAATTATCTCATCGATATGCGAGCGGAAATTAAGCTCCCTGTTGCATAACATGCCAAGGTCGCGGATAGTCTGAACAAGTGATGTAGGTTGGCCGTAGATAACGTAAGTTCGGGGAGTAGACCTGTTGCACTTACGTGAAAAGGTAATCGACTGACATTTGCTGACATTGAGTTCTAAGCAGTTCTTGATGCAGCAGGTGGAAAAACTATTTAGATCTATTTGAAGGAGCCTGGAGTTGTGTTGTGAGAAAATGGGTTTAAAAAATTTGGTATCGTCAGCATAGAGAGAAAGTGCTGAGTGGTGAATGACCCTTTCAAGTTCGTTAATGGTTAGGATGAAGAGAAGTGGACCTAGGTGACTACCTTGGGGAACACCTGAAGTGGCCAGGAAAGGGACCGATAGAACAGACCTGAAACGAACACTATAAAAACGATTATCCAGGTAAGAAGATATCTATTTTAGCAAAATGGGTTCAAAGCCCAAAGGACAATTTGAACACGATTAGTTTATGAGATATCTTGTCAAAAGCCTTACTGAAATCAGTTGTTATAACGTCAACTTCTTTACTACTTTCTAAGGCTGAGAGAACAGAGGACACGATTTCGAAGAGGTTAGTGGTAGTTGATCTACCTTTCAGAAAGCCGTGTTGGTTAGGGGAAATAAGAGTTTTGCACTGGAAGCTTAAGGCTTCGTACAAAATGCTTTCAAATGGTTTGGGTATATGTAAAAGTTTAGGTATGGGGCGGTAATTAGTGACTTCGCTCTTTAACCCCTTTTTGTGTATCGGTGTTATGAAAGAAGACTTCCATATCTGCGGAAATTCACCTTGAGAGAGCGATAATCGGAAGAGATTTGCAAGGGGGTGGGAAAGTGTTGAGGAACACTTTTTAAGAAATATGGATGGAAGGCCATATGGGCCGGGTAAGTATTCATCATTAAGTTGTTGTAATTTATTTTCTATCAAGGTATGGTCAAAACTTTGAGAAATAGAGGGGTCAATGGGGATCCGGTACGAAGGAATTATCGGCAAAAGATTGCTTAAAAAATGTAGCAAAAAAGTTGGCTATAGTATGCGGATCGATTGATGATATGTTTTCGTATGCGAGGGATGGAGGAAAACCGTCAGATTTTTTTTTTGTAGTTAACGAATTGGTAGAAAGACTTAGGATCATTTATAAGCCTTGATTACGCACTATCAAAGTATCGCTGGTAGAGAACGTTATAAAGCTGGGCGAATTGAAGGTATGACCCGAGATAGTTGGAATAGTCAGTAAAAGAATTGGATCGAAGGAAAACTGCGGATAATTTGTTTCTGTTGTTACGTAAAGAGCGAAGTCTACGATTATACGACGGGGGGCTCGTAGAAGGGGTCTTATTGCGCGAAAAGGGGACATAGAGAGAAATAGAATTGAGTAATTCTCTGTAGAAAATAGAGAGAGCTGTTTTAAGGGGCATATTGGCGAAATCAAATGAACCTTACGAAGATATGCGTTAATTTTACGGGAATTCGCTTTATGAAAGTCATAAGAAGAGGCAGCTGCAGATGGGGTGGGGTGGATAGGAGAGTGGTGGAAAAAAAAAAAGAAGAAGTGGTGGGTGAAAGTTATCAATGATCGATAGTGAAAGGGGACAGAGTGAGACAGAAGAGTTTATTGGGTCAGTGGTAAAAATGAGGTCTAATTGCCTACCCATATAGTTGGAGACCCCACTAACTTGGTATAAGCTACAGTTAGGATTTGCTGTAAAAAAAGATTCATCATCTAATTGAGTCCAGTACAGTTGATGTAGATTGAAATCGCTGGATACGATGATATCGTCGAGAGGATCAGATAAGTAAATTATTTCATCAATTGCATCGATAGCGAGTTGGTAGCATTCGATTGGTTGTGCCGGTAGGATGTAAAAACGCATAACGTACAGGGACCTGCAGGGGAGTGTTATCTTTATTGAAACATAGTCAAGCTTAGAAGAAGTAGAAACAGCGATTGGACAAGAGTTTAGGTCATTGTGGACGGTCAATAGGACACCTCGCCAAGGAGAATCGTCATTTGGACGGGTAAGATCGTCGTCTCGAAAAACATTGAAACTAGGGGGGAAAAATTCCTGATTCTTTATATTGGAAATTAAATTAGTTTCGGTCAGAGCGTATACCTCAAATGGAAGAGCGTGAGATTGACGCAAGGCGGCACAGGGGTTAGATCGCAGTCCTCTTACGTTTTGATAGTAGAAGGTAACAGGAATGTTATTTCGAGAGAGCGTAGGAGTGGATGGTTGAAATATTGGCAATGGTAGCACGTTAGGGACGAAAAAATTTGTCGTTGTCAGCTCTGCTCCGTTGAAGGTGTGAGATCCTTTTTAAGTGCGCATAGTTACCGAAAGCAGCAAGGTCATCTGAGACTTTTTGGGGAAACATATTGAAAACCTCTTGATTTATAAGTTCCTCAGACTTGTAAGGTCAGTAGGAAGACCTTCCTTCTCTCATAACAAACTGAGTCTGATTTGTCATGCAGATACGCTAGAAGGAGACATATATTCGCATACGTCTTTTTTTCTCTTAGCCTAGAAAGTGCATAACGACATTCTGTTGTGTCAAAAGCTTGTTGGGTTATTTTAACTGTGGGATGCAGAAGGGGGTCAAAAATGGGCCTGGTGGACGAAGATTTTGAGGGCGATGCAGCAGTAATTGAAGGGTCATTAGACACTTTTCAAGATGAGTGATTAATAATATGGGACTTAATGAAATTGGGATATTTAGCTCCGGTTTTAAGATCGAAAATTGGGAAAGAAGTGCTAGTGGGGGCATATGCAGAGGAGTTAGATATTCCAGAGGAGTTAGTGTGAGCGGTTGGGGTTAATTTGAGAGAGACGTTTGACGCGGGGGCTTGGGTGAGGACTGATGAAGTTGGTCCGGGATGTGAGTGGGAGGGGCGAAGTCGGGGTATATGTTGGTTTTAAATCTCCAATTAAAGCCAGATTTGGAACGGAAGTTGGAAACTGGTTTCGGTATATAGTCAAGTTTGGGACGGTTCGAGACGGGTTTCGGTGTTTTATTAGAGTCCGGTTTGGGACGGGAGTTGGAATCGGGATCAGGTAACTTACAAGTAAGCCTCATTTTATTCTGTTTCTTGGTAGGTGTGTCGATTCATTTAGAGATGCGCATCTTTCCAATGTTTAAATTAGCACCAGCAGGGTTTTTAAATAACCATTCGTATCTGGAAGGGAGGTCGAATTTAAAGTTTCGATTACCTTTGTGGTGAGATGGCAGGAACATTTTACATTTGCTGACGGTGAAGCCGTATTTGTTTGCTAAGAATTTCGTGATCCTAGAAATATCAGCGTTTTGTGGGGTGCCTTTGATGAAAAATGTACTCATATCGGTTTCTATTTTATCCAGTCTACGCCTCTTGAGTAGCTTGCGAGGGGCGGCGACGGGAGGAGTTGACACTGAAACAGTTTCGGTCTCTTGGATTGAACTTGAACTGGCTGTACTGACAAAAAAATGTACTGTGCCATTTTGGCAAGTAACTTTAAAAGATCCTTGAGGTTTCAACTGATTGACAACATTCAGTTTAATTCTTGGCTTTACTACAATAATACCTTTTTCAATAGGCTTGGAATTCCAAAATCTTCGACGTTTTCACTTAGAGGCGCTGTATTTTTTTGTTTTTTTCTAATCTTTCGAGATATGTTGGCTTATATAAGAAAGATAATTTACAAAAAAAAATGATAGTTATTTATTAGTTATTAATTTTATTTTAACAAAACTATTTTTTATTAAAGCATTTACTAGATTAAAACAAAAACATAAAAATTCTGCATTTGAACTTGGCCATCCAGATTATATCAATTAAAAATTCCATCACATTTCTTATCCAGTTGTAGAAGTGAGTTATCCTGTTTTCTGTTCCTCATCATATTCCTGTTGCATTCCAATTTAAGGTCTCATTACATCTTGTCTAATTGAGACAAAGTTCTAAGTGTTACATATTTGCATTGGCTTATAAATAAGAAGTCAGCAGTGAACACCACTCAAACATGTTTTTTATGACAGGAAGCACACAAAAAAGTCGTTAATACCAGACGCAATTTAATTTATTTTTTAATAAAACACCTCAGCCTTTCATACAATGTCTGCTTGAGTACAAATGTATCATACTCGTTTGCGTTTAAATATTAGACTAGATGGTATATTTGTATATATATCTAAACCGCAGTTAGTTTCTGGTTTAAGTTTTAAAGCAAACTCAAAATAAATGGTCTACTCCTGGCAGCGAATGTCACGAAAAGATTGAATATAATTACTCGTTTATGAAAGAAAACTTAAGAGGTGTTTTTGTACATACTATAGGCTGGGTGCAAATACTCGTATGCACTGGTATGTATTTATTCGTAATTATGGACATCTATTTATTGAACCACACAGCATTTCGAATGGGGCATGTGGAACGGCAAAACCCAATATTTAAATGTTAATTGAGATTTATATTATTATTATTATTACTCGTATTATCAAGGGAACGATACAAATTAATTTGTAGGGTCTGGGATTTAACGCCGGGGTACTATGCTCATGTGGCGCTTTTTGTCAACAGCACGCGGAGTACTGAGTTCCCCTGTGGTCACCCACCTACGTACTTACCGCGTCCAACATTGCTTGATTTCGATGATCTAGTGGGAATCGATGCAGTTTTATTACTTAATTTACTCTTACATGCTAGACAAAAAAATGCTTAAAAATTAGTTTAAATAATTACGAATAGTCTTATTCTAACATACTGGCCCCATGCGGGCACTCTAAGTTAAACCTAACTCTTAAACTAAGTCTTTCGACGGATCTTACAGTCTATATTTAATTTTATATTTAACATTACAACTTAAACTAAGAAAAATAAATTTTAATCAAAAACTTAGTATATGGACTTTTTTTTTTTTAATTAAACTTACAGACTATCTAAAAAATAAATCTTAATCTACTTAACCTACTTACATATATAACGTTCATACACACATATATACAATACACAATACATACACACTTCATAAATACATATATGCATATACACATATGTATAGATATATATATATTTTTTTTTATCATTTTTTATTTTTATTATTTTTTTTTTTGCTTTTATATATATTTTTTCTTAAAATCTAACTTAAACCTACCTAAAACTATATAAGCCGGCCATGGCTAAAAAATAGAAATAATTAGGCTGGCCCACTCTGCTTCACATGAAGCTACCTATCACTGGAGGAGTTCGACGACGAAGCATCCTCGCCTTCATCAAGCCACCAAAATTGCTGGTGCTGCTGAGCAACATCCCTCATGTCGCGACTCCCTACCGCCCTACTGAACCGGAGACGCTCCGCACTGCCATGTGCGACGTCTCTCTCGTAGTTGAGTCGCCTGTCCGCAGATGTTCGAGCGACGTGGAAGATTAACGGCACCGCCAATCTGTCCTGAATCAGACCTTTGCTATCCAGATAGAGGAAAGCTTCTGGAGGAATAAAGCCGTTGAACCACACGGGACACCTAAATACAAGCTTGGGCCTGATAAGGGCCATGTAACAGATTACCTTCACCCTCGCATCGAGTTGGCTGTTATAAAACACTATCTATGTAAGGGCAAAAGCACCTTTGGCTCTGGCCAGAGCAACATCTATATGTTTGTTAAAATACAGATCCCAAGGTATCTGACTACATTTCGACAATTTTTTTAATTTTTAATTTTTTAATATTGGTGGGGCCTGAGGCTCCCATTTATTGGCTTAATACAAGCTTAATCTAACTTAAAAACTAACAGAAAGACTTAAGAGCTAGTGAGCAAGGAAGTGATGGAGGAGATCTTGTTTAAGACGAGGAGTGCTCAGGTGGAAATGAAAAAGGGAGAGGTTTGAGTTGACTTTTCGGAGCATTCGGAAGATAGGTTCGTTGGAGCCATAAGAGGTGCGGTGGACCGGTAAATAGAAGAGACGAGGACAACGTAGATTGCGGGGGTTGATATTGAAGGAAATGGAGTTCAAAATGGATGTACAGTCGATGGAACCTGAGATAAGTCGATGAATGAAAAGAATGTCAGCAGTATTCCTACGTTCTTTTAACGAATTCATATTTAGGAATTTAAGGCGGTCCTGATAGGGGGGTAAGATTAAAGGGTCACTCCACGGCAGACCACGGAAAGCAAATCGGAGGAATCGACGTTCAATACCCTCGATTCGGGAAACATGAACCCGGTGAAAGGGGGACCAAGCTTGACTGGCATACTCAAGCAGGGGGCGAACAAAGGTAATATAGAGAGATCTGGTTACATACGGGTTGGAAAATTCCTTGGACCACCGTTTAATAAAGCCAAGTGATGAGTTGGCTTTGAGGATCATCTTATCGATATGCGAACGGAAATTAAGCTCACTGTCGAATAATATGCCAAGGTCTTGGAAAGACTGAACCAGGGGAATTGGTTGACCATGGAGAAAATAAAGTGGGGGAGGAGACGGGTTGCATTTACATAAGAAGGTTATATGTAGATTGACATTTTGCTGTATTAAATTCTATGCAGTTATTGAGGCACCAGATTGAAAACGGATCAAGGTCTTCTTGAAGAAGGGCAGAGTCCTGGGGAGAGGAAATAGATTTAAAAAAATTTGTGTCGTCAGCGTAAAGGCAGAGGGAGGAGTGCTTAATGACCCTCTCAACATCGACTGCCTTGTGGAACTCCAGATGAGGCCAGGAATGGAACAGAAAGGGCGGATCTAAACCGAACACTATAATATCGGTTTACCAGGTAAGAAGAAATCCATTTTAAAAAGAGAGGCTCAAAGCCGAGAGCAGACAATTTGAAAAGGATCAATTTATGAGATATCTTATCAAATGCTTTAGTGAAATCAGTTGCGATAACATCGATTTCTTTGCCATTTTCTAAGGCTGAGAGAGCAAAAGACACGAATTCAATTAGATTTGTGGTAGTTGATCTACCTTTTAGAAAACCATGTTGTCAGGGTGAAATAAAAGGCTTGCATTTGAAGCTTAAGGCTTCGTATAAAATGCTTTCAAAGAGTTTAGGTATATGAGAGAGTTTAGCAATCGGACGATAATTGGTAACTTCATGCTTAGATCCCTTTTTGTGTATTGGGATTATAAAAGAGGTCTTCCTCTAGATAATGATATCATCAAGCGATTCTGATAAGTCGATCAAATTGTCAATTGCTGCAATAGCAAGTTGGTAGGATTCGATAGGTTGCGCCGGAAGAATGTAAGAACACATAACGTACAAGCATCTACGAGTGAGGGTTATTTTAACCGACACAAAGTCGAGCTTAGGAGAGGATGATGTTGCAACGAGAGAGGAGTCTAAGCTGTTGTGAATAGCCAGTAGGACACCTCGACAAGGGGATTCAATCAAGGGGGGTGCGCGATCATCATCCCGAAAAACATTAAAAGAAAGAGGGAATAACTCCTGGTTTTTTATGTTGGGGATAAGATTAGTTTCGGTCAGAGCATAGATATCAAATGGGAGAGCATGAGATTGGCGGAAGACAGCGTGGGTTTTAGAACGGAGTCCTCTTACGTCCTGGTAATAGAAGGTGAGAGGGAGGTTTTTGCATGACTTTTTAGGGTCGAAAAAATTTATCATGGTCAAGGCGACTGCGTTGGAGGTGTGAGACTCTTTTAGAGTGTACATAGTGGCGAAGAGCGGCAAGATCGTCTGCAACGTTTTGGGCGGGCGTATTGAAAATCTCGTGATACTTTATATAAAGTTTCCTGAGACTGGTAACGTCTGTAGGGAGGCCTTC
Source organism: Volucella zonaria (assembly GCA_963966105.1). Taxonomy (NCBI): domain Eukaryota; kingdom Metazoa; phylum Arthropoda; class Insecta; order Diptera; family Syrphidae; genus Volucella; species Volucella zonaria. The sequence continues at coordinate 85,127,543 of OZ014530.1, read as the reverse complement.
CTGCTGGATAGAAACCATGACGCTTGATTTTGTTTTACCCTCGTAGCACACCGAGTCGGATTTATCGTGCAGATAGGCGAGATATAGACGTATATTCTCATATATCGTTTTATCTCTAAGCCTAGAGAGCGCATAGCGACATGCGGTGGTATCGCTAGTTTGCTGCGTTAATTTAACAGTGGGTGGCGAAAGGAAGTCAATAGAAGAGGGAGTGGTTAATGAGTTTGGTGTCGCAACGGCTGGTTTTTCTGAAGTAGGGTTTAAAATGTGAGAACTGATGAAATTGGGATACTTAGCTCCAGTTTTGAGGTCGAAATTAGGGAAAGGCGTGTGTGTTAGGGGTTGAGGGGTGGGAGTTTGAGTGGCAGGAGTTTGAGGTGTAGGGGTTAAGTCGAAAGAGACACGTTGACGTTGGGGCTTGATTTGGGGTGAAATAGGGGGAGCTGGAATTTGGGTGGGAGGCTTAAAATTAGGAAAAATTGTTGTTTTAAAACTACAATTGGAGCTGGCTTTGTTGTGGGAAGAGGAGGTGGGTTTGTGGATTGAAATTGTTGCTGGCAGGATTATGGAATAACCATTCGTACTTGGTTGGAAGATTGAGATGTAGGAAGCAAATTGCAGTGGCTAATGGTAATGCCATATTCCTTTTGGAAGAAATTTGAGATCCAGTCAACATCAGCGTTTGGGGGGGCGCCTTTGATAAGAAGCGTAGTGACCAATTGATTCTTCGAAGCAAGCTTATCAAGTCTACGTTGCCATTCGGAAGGTGTCCAAGTTGAATTAAAATGATTGATAAGCTTACTTTTGATTTTATTACATCGGCTGAGTTCTGCACTGAGTTACGTAACTCTTCAACACTTTTAACACTGTTTTCTATTACCGAAATTTTATCCGTAATCTTTTTGGCGAGTGCGTCCTGGTAGGAGTCATTTGAATCACTTAGGCATTTTATTGCCAAAAGCACGTGTGAAAGTGAGATACTCTTACACTCATCACAGAAGAAAAGTAGGTTATCGGAAAATTCTTTAATAAACACCGTGTTTCTTTTATTTAACCCGACACAAACGGCATGAAAGGCGTTCCCACAAATGCCCTTGCAAGCTACCCAGCCAGCATAGCTGTCATCGATTACACAATTGGCAATTCCGCAAGCCATATTCAAATTGGTTGTGTAGGTCAGTGAGGGTATAGATATAGGTCGAGTTATTTATTTTTTCTTTTTTTTTTTTATTGTAGATAGGGGCTTTTATTTGCACTGAAATCTGCCAGTAGACAAAAAAAAATAGTGAATTCGAGCACTGGGGGTTATTAACCGGAAAATGCAATTTAACGAGATTTATAACTGAAAATTGAACAGGTGAATAGGGAGAACAAGAAAAACACGTCTAACTGGTTGAGTCGCAATGAACAATTATGGCTGTCCGACGATAGAGAACTTTCGCCAATTCTTTCTGGTATCCCTAGAGGCCCCAGACAAAGGCGTCCTAAACAGAATGGTTTCCGATTTCTGAACGTTGATTTTCAACTTCCAGTCATCGCAATATCGTTTAATTTTATCGAAGTCACGTTGCAAGAGTATATTAATGACCTCAATCTTCGGACCTGATCTGTACGCGATTAAGTCGTCTGCGTACGCTATGGAATGGTGAAGTGAACCTATCAGATCACTTATGTAAATGTTAAAAAGGATCGGCGAATTTACCGCACCCTGTTGCAGACCGTTTTTAATGTTAAATGTTCCAGCAGAAGTCACATCGCCATTCTTCACGATGGATTGTCTACTGGAGAGCATATCAAAAAGAATATACAGCAGTGGTTTACTAATGCCCAACCTATTCAGCTTGAAAAAGAGTCCTTCTAACCATACGGTATCGAAGGCCTTCTCCAAGTCAATCAGGCAGGCACCAGTGCACAGGTTCTTGCCTTTGTTCCATTGGATATCAGAAACCAGTTTCGACACAGCATGAATGATGTCATGCCCCGCCTTGAAACCGAATTGATTATCCGGAACTATAGGTTTGTCCTCAACCTACTTAGTCAGGACTCTATTGATTACCTTCTCGAAAACCTTACTGATGTTTGGAAGAAGACAGATCGAGCGGAGATTCGCCGGATTGGAAGTATCTTTATCCCTTTTAGGTACGGGATGTACCACTGCATTATTAAACAGGGTGGTATAAATGTTCACCGCTTCTAGTTGGAGATGTCGAAGCACAATGTTCGGTATTTTATCGGTTCCCACTGATTTCTTACTTCTAAGCGATTCGAAGATCGTTTGGAGCTCTTCCCCCGAAATGAAAGGGGTTAGTACCCTATCGTTGGTGATGACGTTATTTGACATAGTGGGAACCGATGCCTTCAGTGTGGCGAGGCCGTTGACTTATAGTATGTTTTAAGGTTAGCTCTTCAGGAGGGTTAAAGGCATACGAGTATACCTGAGATTGGATTCACTTAAATGCAAGTACGCCCTCTATGGATTAAAAAAAATTGTAGATGCATTTGCAGTTGAGGCAATAATAGAAAATGAACATTTGGAAAATACTATAGTACCTCCTATAAGCTTACCTAGGCAGCGCTGTAGCTCATGGTGAACCTGAGGCCCACATAACAAGCCTCTCCAGTTAACCCGATCCTTAACACCCTCTTGTTGCGCACCCCAATTCGATTGAGGCCCCTTCTACCCTCCTAAGGCGAGGTCTTTCTCTACTACGTTGTCCCTCCAGGCTAAATTCGAAGACTCTGCAGGCCGGAGCATTGCTGTTCATTCGCTCTATATGTCCTAGCCATCTCAGTAGACTGATGCGCAGTTTTCTGACTAGATATCGCCGTACAGCTCGTATAGATTGTCGTTGAACTTTCTCTTCCAAAGCTCTGGGACCAATTATCTTACAAAGAATTGTTCTCTCGAATATCTCGAGGATATATTCATCCGCTTTCGTGGAGTCCATGTTTCAATTCCCTCCTTAGCCCAAAATATGATTCTACGTTTTATTTTTACTGAGGTGATGTTATCGGAATTGAAAGCAGAGCCAAGGTAGACAAAGGTAATTGGTAAAACTTCCATACGGTGTGTCTGGAGTACAACTTTTCAGTATCTTCTACCGCGCCCTTCTCGTGCTTTATTTTCTTCTTCTGTAAAAGCCGATGTTCATCTCGCCTTTTTTGCTCTTAGAGCTCACGGGTTTCATCCTTCGGCATTCTTTATCAAACCAGCAATTTATTGGTGGTGATCCGGTGAAATCCAGCCTATCAGTTGCTGCGTCTCTGGTACTACGTTGTCAGCGCTTCAACTGGTATTCTGTATTTGATGCTGGCGGCATAATTGTTGAGAGATTTCGGGATACACGTTCGGCAAATATTCTGGCGGTTGTTGTAGCGCTGGTGGACCAAACCGCATCATCATCTTCATGTGGGCCCCCGCCCAATTACCAAGGCTTCGCCCATCAATGGCATTGCCTAATAAAAAGCGGGGGCAGATCATATTACTGGTCTTATCGTAAACATCTTCAGATGACGCCACCGAAGGTTGCTACGATTTGACCAATTACAAGTTGTCGGTCATATGTCTTGTTGGCGGCAAGACCACCACCAGGACTTAAATCACGGTACCACGGGAGTCAGGAGCCCCCCGCATTTCGGTCCGGGCCTGACTTGTTGAGGTAGGCCCCCTTGCGGGAGCGTCATGGTGGCTGTGGGTTAAACCCAAATCGTGGGAAGGGTCTTCCTATTGGTTTGACGCATTGTAGAGTTGCAAATAAGTACTGGGTGCTGTGACCCTAAGAGCAGTAAGAGGTTTTAGACCGGCCTCGACCCATACCAAGGGTGGAACTTGTGCCTAAAACACAGTTCCGAATTTGGTATCAAAGGATTGACGAAGATCAATGGTGGTTTACGTTAAAAAACCATAGACTATCACTTTGATGTGGTGCCTGCTGGAAAACTACCTAATGGTGAACCAACGATAAACGTGAGCTGAGTCTGATTCTATTTGTGGAGTCGAACACTCGAAACAAACAAGCTCGGCCGGGTAAACTCTAGCATGCATGTCACAGACGAAGCATCTTTTGCTGACCTGATGGACATGTGCCCTCAAACGTCTAATAGAAGGAGGACGTGCAGTTGATGAATTCGTATCTGTGGCATCAATCCTCGCAGCCAGACTAACAGCAGCTTTATTCGAGTTAGTCCCACATATTCGGAGCTCAGGTCAATATGGAACTTTCAAGACTTAGGCAGCGTCGTGAAAAAGAGATTCTGATGGATGGGCCTTTGTATGATAAGTGGGTTACTGGTATCAAAGCATCCGGCACCAAAGATCTAGCCTATCCAGTAAGGGGTTATGCGTCGAAAAAACCAAAAAACTTCCGAAACAAAAACAGGTCTCGAATATGGACTCTTAGATACTTTTTTTTATTTACCCTCGTTGACTTGATAATAAAAAAGTAACGGAGTTCTACATTTGGACTATTGGATCTTGTTGGAGGGATAATAGTGTGGAAGAGTTTTAAGTGATTAGAAAATAAAAAGTATACGAATACAGGACGAAATTGTTTTTAGCAAAAAGGATAAAGAGCAATGGTCAGACATGGCTTCTTCGGGAACATCAGATGTAACAGTAATGCATTCAGGCAGGGTTGTACCAATTTGAACACATTGGATCCGGTCTCGAAGGTACGAATATATCCAAACTTAAAAACTGTGGTATACTGGTATAAGCTAAAATTATGAAATATTTATAAGTTCGAGAGTTCCCGGACTCAACGTAAAGATGATAAACTATTGTACTTATTGAAGCTTATAAAGGAAGCAAATGTGATGCGACTGCGGATGTAATGCAGAAAGGAAGAAATCTTTTCCTATTTACGTTTAATAAGAGACATAGGCAACAGAAAAAAAAACTATGTGTCAACTGTTAAACAAGCTATAGAAAAGATATGCAAAGAGAAGCAAATAAGGTATGCACAGTAACTGGTCAGAAAACTTGGAAGAGTCATATATTGTGAGAACTACCAAAGACACATTACGGCCAAAACTTCGCATGGTGCATACAAATAGAAGCATCAAAGCTCACTGGGCATTTTCAACAGCTGCTTAATCTGTCTTACATAGAATCCAACAATATTAGTCGTTGCTTTAACAGAGAATGGAGACCTTGGATCCCAAAATTATAGTACAAGCCTTTCTTGAAAATACATATATTTCGATTCAGCTCAAATAAAGCACCGTGTGAAAATCGAATACCCCTCGAACTTTTCCAACAAACGGGTTTATATTGTAGAAAAACTTACAGTTGCCTACAGCTTTATTTTATATATATGGGGAAGAGCCCCCAGCTTCATTTTGGATCAGTTTTTCGGTGGGGTATAGACAAATGACCTACTTAGTAAATAGTACAATAAGTAGGACTACAGAGTAAATATTACCTCCCTACTGGGACTATCTCGGCCAGCACAAAAAACTATACGCCTTCCTTGTACAATCCACACTCCAAGGCGGCGCTTTTATAAACTTAATAACCTAGTAGTGTCAGCAAAAGTACTTAAGGTTATGGAAAGACTTCACGGTGAAAACAGAACTGGGGTATACTATGGACACAACGTGTCAAATTGGTTCGAATCGCGGGCGGATGTTAAACAAGGATGTTTCACGATCCCTCTACTATTTAGGCAACCACTATTATATATTTAAACTCTATGACTGCACTTTTTGTGGATCTTAGAGGTTATGTCGGTTCGAAGCTAACACTTTCCACATTCCATCGCAATGCATCATATATTTATGTCGTAAACGGTAGTTCTTTAATGAGTGCTCTAGAGGATGCAATGAGCCTGACGTCTGGCTAACAGACAGCAACGCAACGTCTTGGAAAGTACCCTTACAGAACGTGTTAGCAAAAGGAGAAAAATTCAGTTCTTAGATACTAAACTTAAAACTAACTTACTTACTTAATTAAGGTGGCGCTGCAGTCCGAGTTGCGCCTGGGCCTCAACCAAAAAGCGTCTCCAGCCAACTTGATCTTTAGCTAGCTGCCTTCAGTTTCGCACACTAAGTTGGTTGAGGTCCGCTTCCATTTACATACGCCACTTGGGTCCCGGTCTTCTTCTACTGCGCTGTCCCTTGGGGGCGGATTCGAAGACTTTTCGGACCGGAGCATTGGTATTCATCAGTTCTACATAAGCCAACCCCATCTCAGTCGTTGAACCTTCAATCTTCTGGCTAAGTCAATGTCGCTCTACAGCCGTCGCCGCTCTATCTCCTCCCCCACTCATCGGCTATGCAGATGGGACCGAAAATCACCCGAAGACAGAACTGGAATTATTAAGGTCTTATACAGAGGCATTGTTGTTCTTTGAGAGAAGGCTTTACAAGGCTGTTGCATTCTTAGCCCGAAGAAGCAGCGATCAGTAAGATTTATTCTTCGTTTGATTTCAGCTCTGGTGTCGTTGTTTGAATTGATAGCCTAGGTAAACAAAGTCGTTAACTACCTTAGCGTTGTATCTGTCGAGGGTGACATTCTGTGCTTTCTTGTTGACAGCATATACTTGGTCTTGCCCTCATTGACCGTTAAACCATCTTCGCCGCTTTCGCCACTGACATCACACTGCTTTCTTCCGATTATGCGAGTAATTGGACGGACTTTTAAAATTGTGCCTTTTGTGTTGGCGCGTGAGTTTTGCACTGCCCTTTCAAGATAGATGTTGAAGTAATCACATGACACCGCATCGCCCTGTCTAAATCCTTCTTTGACATCAAAGGTCTCGGTGAGTTGTTCTCCGACCTTGATGGAACAGCGTTCATTCTCCATCGTCATCCTACACAAACGCACGGGTTTGACTGGGATACCAAAACTGCACATTGCTCTGTCTAGCTCATCTCTGTGGATGCTGTCATTTGCGGCCTTAAAATTGATGAATAAGTGGTGTGTGTCGGTTTGGAGCTGTGAATATTTAGTCGATGGTGGACTTTCCTGGCCTTAAGCCATAAAGATGTTGACCAATCAGGTTGTTGACAAACAGCTTAAGGCGTTCACACAATACTGCAGATAGGATCTGGTAGGCGATGTTTGAACACTGATGCCTCTGTAGTTGGTGCAGTTCAGAGGGTCTCCTTTCTTGAGGATCGCTCAAATAACAATCCTGAGGTTCCATTCCTTACCAAGTCATCGCCTGCCACTTTGAAGAGCTTGGCAGTCAGGAAGTCCGCTTTAGCAGCTGTGTCGGACTTAAACTTAGGTATGGCTATCATCCAGGTCTGGTGGACGGAATTTTTGGTGTACATAGTCCAGGTTAAAAAGTTCATTCAGCTTGACAGCGGTATTTGGTTCGTCATTGCCGTTATACTCGTAATTTTGCTGACAATTCTTTAGAACGCCAATTGAACTCGAATTAAATTCACATTAATGATTCACATTAATGAATCCCCTTTTTTTAATTACTACTTGTGAGATGTTCAACCTTACTGTTTATTTTTATTATTTTATCTCGTTTAAAAAAAAATTATTTAATTCATCTATTTGTTTATATATTTATTTATTTATTTGTTCGTTTATTTATTTACGTTTCTACTTTTGAATTAATAAATTTATGCATTTCTTTATTCAATTTATAATTCATTTTTATTATACTCTATTCAATTTGTATAATATTGTAGTTACTATCTCTATGAAGATAATAGTTTTTGCTATCGTGTTTTCCTCCTAACAACTTTCCTATTATTATTTATTTACTTAGAAAATACACTAAATAATATTTCAGAGGAAAACCAATTAGGTTAACTTTTTCTCGGCCACTACAAGAAAATAAATAAAATTGCTCGAATTGTTAGCATAAATCAATTTATTTGCGTCATGTTATTAAAAAAATAGGAAACAAAAAAAAATTATCCTTACAGGATTCTTTGCAAGGACATGGTACGAAAATTATACCACTGTACACAAAAACGTGTTTTTATTTATGAAATTCGTTAAAGCTAGTTTTTGTCTTGCTTAGGCAAAGTGGAAGTAAATAGGACACATTCATTATATTCTCCTATGGTGTCCTGTCTTGCTACAGTGTGCACATCTTCGCAATGAAGTTCTAACATTGCGGTTGTCTTATTTTTTTTTCCTTTTTTTTGTAAGTCAGAACGTTGGCACAGATCTGATATAAGATCTAACTTAAATTTTTTCTGTGGTAAGGTATACCCTTTATATTTTGCAAATATATCTTGATCAAAAAGTTCCCGCACCACACCACCGTGTGGCACTCCCATTGTTCTGATTTGAGTTCTGTTTTTTTTTTTTTTTTGTTAAGTTGGTAAATCTGTTATTGACATTTCGTTTAAATCTTAGCGTCATAGCTTGACATTTGCAAAAGTTACGTAGCCAAGAGTACATCTATCTCTGTGTGTGTTGGCGATTTTTTACAATGGATGCAAATTTAAGCGACAACGAATTTGTATTAAATTTTGCGTAAAAAACGGATTTAATGGTGCGCGAACGGCGAACGTTGGAAATGTTGGAAAAGTGTTTTGGCAACGATTCTCGAAAGAAAATGGTCGCTTACCAGTAGTACGAGCGATCCAAAATCGGTCGTCAGCCATCGAAGATAATGAACGCAGTGGCAGACCATCGACATCGAAAACCGACGAAAACATTGATGAAGTAAAAGAAATGTTGGTCAATAACCGCAAATTAACCAGAGAAATAGCGTAGGACTTGAACATTGCCTATGGATCCATCCAAGACATTTTGGTTAATGATTTGAGTTTCCGTCGTGTAGCAGTAAAATTGGTGCCAAAAGACCTCAATTTCATGCAAAAAAAGAAAGTGTTAACGTCGCAGTAGAGATGATTTGCGAGGCTGAATCCGATCCCACATTCATCAAAACATCGAAAGGATCATTACTGGAGACGAGACGTGGATTTATGAGTACGACACGCAATCCAGACATATGGCAAGTGCCATCATTATTCGTAATTTCTTGACGAAAAATGCAACAAATACCATCCAACAGCCACCGAATTCACCTGGTTTGGCTCCCTGTGACTTCTTTCTGTGACCACTACGGGGAGCGCGTTTCAGAAGCCGAGAGGAAGTAATGGAAAAATCGCAGAAAGCACTGATGGACATACCGAAAACCGAATATAAAAAATGTTTTTAGGATTGGATCAAGCGCTGACATAAGTGTGTTGCAGTCGATTGGTATTACTTTGAAGGGGACGACATACGACGTTAGATTTAGATGAATAAACTTGTATTTTGAATTTTCTGAATAAATTCCGAGAAATTTTTGGTCAAGGTGATATATGCATTCACGACTGCATCATCCAGAAAATGAAAGAAAATTGGGTGCCACCATTTTCTATGTACTTTTCCGGTCTACTTCGTAATATTTTTTTAGCTGGTCAACACTGTTCATATGCATATTATAATCTGATATAAGTTGTGGTATTTCCCCCTCTTCGGGAACCATCGTTCTGTCGTCTTTGAACTTTGACGTAAGCTTTAGGATCATAGAAGTTCGAAAGGACTGTTACAGCTCTTTTATCCATCCATTTCATAAATATCAATCCACTGTCACTGATTTGGCAATCATTGTTTCCTCTTTTCAATTCTTTGTCGCTTTTAATATTATTGGGCAAGAATTCTCTGTTTTGCTGAACTGTTCCACAGGCGTTTATTTTTTATTTCTTTTAGTTCATGTAACAACATATATGAAATGAAGAAGTTGTCAAAATTATGATTTTTATAAGCAAAATCTGACGTCAAATCTAGCACGACAAGTTCACCAAGCCTTTTTTCAACAAGGTTTCCTTTTTTTTTCGGTGTAAATATCGAATTTTAGGACGTGGTCACTGCCGTGTCACAACATCCAAACTTTGAAACCTCTCTTGATTGGCTTTTTTGTCATGTACTGTATAAGAGTAGAACGACCTTCAAAAACAGAAAAAAGTGAAATAATTAACAAAAAATTAACAATTTATTTTACCTTTGAATTTAATCATTGATTCATCTAGCAAGAAATTGGTCGGGATAAAAGCACACTTGGAATCTGTCTTGTGAAGCACATTGTTTTTTTCCATATCGTTCCATTTCTGACATATTTTTTCATTTTGGTTTTGATCGTTGATGAGCAAGGAAGGAAAAAAGGAGAAAAAGAGGAGGAAAAGAGGAAAGAAGGTAAGTTGCAGGCCAACTGCTCAAATTTAAAAATTAAAAATGCTCCGATTCAAGTGTTCCGCTGTTCAAAAAGTCTTTCAACACCATGAAAATGTGAACACGATGTTCATGGTGAGGACTTTCATCCCCTCGCCAATGTGAACAGGCACAATAAAAGCTTTTATCTCTGAACAATTTATGAGAGTGAAACGTTTGCCTGATTCCTCAGCAAACAAATTGGTTTGGAACGCTCTGATCAATAATTTCTTGTGTTAAAATTTTACTGAATATTGAAGCAGCATCATTGTTTTAGAAACATTCAACTTCTTCAGCTGGAAAAGCTTTGTGCCTAAAAATCGAGCTACTGAATCTATTGAATAATGTTCTTTCCAAATTTGGTGGAACAAATGGCTTTCTAAGATTTTTTTTTTAGTTCACTTAGCACAATTTCGTCTTCGCTGTCAAAATCATCTTGGGAAACATAGTTGAAAAGATTTTGTCTCCCTCCATTGTCAACTGCATCAAGAACATCTAGATGTTGGATATCTTCTTCAATATTTATGTCAAAGATACGCTGAAGATTGTTTTCTTCATCATTGTTGTCAAATGGAACGTCAAGTATATATAGAATCCTCGTCTGATGGAAACTCTGCCAACTGCCAAGATGATGCTTTCACAATCATTTTCTTCGAGCATTACAGATTTAAAAACAGATTTGATCACAAGTAAATTTAACTACTATCCTTTTTTACAACAGAATTTTTTTTATTCTAAAATAAAACCACTGTTCAATACCCACTCGTATGATATTTACAAGGAAGGAAGACCAAAAAAAATTGAGGATAGAGAAGCGAAACACATTGGAAAGTTTTTAATGGCAGGTAAAATGGCTATGCCAAGCAACGTCCTCCCGTTACTGGAGAAAAGGGCAAGTGTTTGGACTCTTCGTCGAGCCTTAAATAGAGTCGGCTACAAAGCTATGAAAAAGAAGAAGAAGACGGGTAATACTCAATTTCTGATTACTTCGTCATTTTTGTTGCAATCCAATTTTTGTTTTTTAGGTTCTTTGGTCTTATGAGACCAAAATTAACCGATTCCAGTCGGATGGCCGTTCTGGGTTCTGGAAAAGCTCCCCAGGTCCTCTAAAACCACAACAAGTCATACAAACGGTTAAAGATGGAGGAGGTTGTTTGATGACTTGGGGGTATATTACGCCTAACGGTATCGGCCCCGTGGTCAAGGTTGATGGCGTAATGAGAAAAGAGCAGTACCTCAGTATTTTGGAGGAAAATTTGTAAGTTGCTGTGGATATGATTCGAATGGAAGAAGATCGGATCATTTTCCAACAGGACAATGATCCAAAACATTCCTCAAAACTCGTGAAAAATTGGCTAAATTGCCAAAAATTTTACACGATGGAATGGCGTGCCCAGAGTCCGGATATAAATCCCATCGAAAACTTATGGTCTTATTTAAAAAGGCAGCTGACAAGTTACCAAGACGTGTCCAAAGGAATGACGGAATTATGGGATCGGGTGCAAGAAGAATGGTACGCAATTTCGCCGGAAAGCGTACGTAAACTTTACGAAAGCATGCCGCGACGGCCTGATTCTTTAAAAAAGGCAAAAGACAGTGGACAGATTATTAAAAACCGGTGCAAAACTGTAACAATGGACTTGTCTTGTTTTTTGTTTGTTTTACTATTTAGTTTTTCATTAAAATTTTCAACTTGTGAAATTATTTTGTTTATCAATAAATGTAAAAAGGTTAGAATAAGTTTTTATGCGCGAATTAAAATAAATTTAGTAAAAATTCTTTAAGTTTTGTCTAATTTAGAGATCATTGTTACACTTTTGCTCTCCAGTGTATGTAAAGACATCTCTAAGATATCAGCAGCAAATAATAATGGAAGCATTTCAATTGTCCTTCTATGACAAATGCCAACACTCTGTTCTGTGATCTTCATAATAAATATTTTTATTGTACAAAAAAATGACAACTTGTTTTGGCATTCAATCCCCTAATGTAACCCTTCGAATCGAATAAAAGTTGGAAACACACATACTCCTACCGTCTTCCTACAATGATCTCTAAGGTTGTATGAAAATTGAGAGAAAAATACGAGTACATACCCGTACTTAAGAATATGTACGATAAAACAGATGCTTCCTGTTCCAAAGTTCAATTTCTCAACTGAAATCTCCATTCTCACAGGAGTACAGCATTTACTCGAATTTCAGCAATTCGCATGCATTTGGTGCAAGCAAGGATAAAGGAAATAAAATAAACTTTCTTTACTTCCCACATCGTCTTCTGCCTTAAAACAAAAGCCCCCATAACATCTGTCGCAACGCATATCAAATTTCAATCTGGATAGCGAGAGAAATAAAACAACAACAGAAAACCAAAATAATAATAAAAACAAAACAATCTCCAAATGATCATTGAAGCGAAATAATAACCAAGATTCGAAGAAATTTAATCCTTTCTTGTGAATTCGAGCAGAAAGTGCTAAATAGGCTATAGGCTATAGGCTGCCGGTGTTTTAAAGAACTTTTTTTGTCCAAGTTTTTCCTTGGAATTTACGTAAAAGGATTTTATAATGAGACAGCAACCTTAAATCAAATTTGTAAATACGATCGACAGAATAATATTGTGATACCTACATACGAGAATACGCGTATGTATTTGTATTTAAGTATGTTAAGAACGTTCTCGAAGAAATATTTCACCCGCAGTAATTTCTTTGTTACACACTACCATTATTGATTTTAAGGAGCATTAATTGAACTAAACGGCTATTCACCAATTCTTGAACTGAAGATACTCGTATCAAACGGAAGAAGATGATGGCCGTGGCTCAAGTGGTAGTAGACTGGCTTCCAAATTGGAAGGTTCGCGCCCGAAGGACATTAATTTTTTTCAGTTTTTTAATAAGATGAGTGGTTGAATAGAAATCCACAACTTCCACTAAGAATTCATTCTCCACATTAAATGTTGTATGCCACCCATGCATGGAGCGAAATAACTGAACCCAAACATCTTTCTTTCTCTCTCTATCCCATTTTCCAAAAAAACTTAACACATGCTGAGGCACTATAAATGTAGTCAATACCCACTTGAGTGCTAAGTTCTTTAAAAAAAAAATAAATTAATAAAAAACCTAATCCGGCGAAACAATTCTAGCGTTTCCCACGACGTCATTAAATCACAATCTACTTTAAGCAACCTCAATGATACCGAACGCTTTACCTAAGAGTTTTATTAAGGACCTGGCCCTCAAGCTTAGGAGTTGCGATAACCAAAAGCCTTGGATATGACATGATCTTGGCTGATGGAACCACTTAGAGCTTCTGACAAAGCGTAGGAGACTATATTACCTCTATATTTTTTAGATCGTTTAAAGCTTGAAAGCTCCTAAGTGAAGTTTTCTTCTCTGGGAGAGAGCTGGACATGTACAGAGTAGGTGGTGAATTGTCTCCGCTTACTCCTTATGTTAGCAGCTTCTGCAGAAATCATTTGTAAAGGCGCCAAGCCTTCTTGCGTGCCTGCCTATAAGGCAGTGTCCAGTGATGACACCTATGATGGCGCTGAGATGCTTCCTATTCAGAACGATCAGACTCTTAGAGCGATTCAGATCCAGTTTTGGCCAGATCTGTTTGATCGCTAGACTTGTTAATCCAATAGTGCACCTAAGGTCTGTTCTTTTATTGGCATCCAGTTTTAATGCAGGCAGCGATTGACATACCTATGCTACCCTTTTCCGGTAGAATAGGTAGAGTGGTTCCAATTTTGGCGGGTTCATCTTCTCTACAGTTCCCTAGAATGTCTCTGTGGCCTGTCACCCAACAAAAGTGAAGGTTGAACTGCTCTGCCATCTCCATAAGAGATGATCGGCATTCAAGGGCTGTCTTAGAATTTAGTCAGACCGAGTCCAGGGACTTGATAGCGGCCTGACTATCTGAAAAGATGCGGATAACCTTTGCAGATATCACGTTCTTCTTCAGCCAGAACAGAGCTTCTTTAATAGCCAAAATAGCCTGGAACACGCTACAGTGATTTAGAAAACAAAAAGAGAGGCATAGATTTAGCGTATCTGAGAAAACGCCGCGACCAACTCCGCTATCGGGTTTAGATCCATCTGTGTAGAGATCCTCCTCTACATGTGTCGTCCATGAAAGCATCTTCCTCCCAGAAGGATCTAGAGGGGAAGCTTACATTGAAGTTTTTGTCAAACCAAAGCTCAGGTGTGGTGTAATTGATGTTCTCTGTGAGGATTCCTAATGTATTAAGAATACTAGCGTGACCATATGGATTATTTGTCCACTGTTTAGTAGCTTTAAGGCAAATAGTTGCCGTCGCAGCTACTAATTCCCAATGGCTTCTTTGCAAGAGAATAAAGCTATTGTAGCTTTATTGACTCTTTCTTGGATGTTAGGTTTCCAGTTTAGTTTTCTGTCAAAAATGAGACCCAGATATTTTGTTGTATCGGAAATCACTAAACTGGTACCGTTTATTGAAGATGGGTCTATAGTTGGAATTTTGTATTTCCTGGAAAGAGGAAAAGATCAGTTTTATGGGGGTTTATTTCCAATCCACAGCGATCTGCGCAACGGGTTAATCTATTGAGATTTACGTGAAGGAGTTATTTAATGTAGCAAGCCATAGGAGAGAAACTGATAAGAATGTAAGAAATATAAAGTGGCAACACTAACTAGTGATTGTAAAGTGGCCACACTAGGAAAAGAGTCTGCCGGTAGGTAGGAGTTTAGTCGTAAGTCAAACACTGTAGAATACAGACGCCTGTAAGCAAATAAATAAAGAGCGTAAATAATTTTTTTTTTAAAGGATTGTGTTTGTTTCGCGATAAGACTAACGGCTAAATTAATAGTATAAGATGCTTACCAATCCGCATAGCCAATCACCCTGCTACCACCCGGTTTCAGGTATATCAGCAGCTCATTAAATACAAAGTTCAAGTGAAGGGGAGAAAAGACACTTTTTAGCAGAAGCCCCACCCGGTTTGAAGTTGATTATCCTGCTATTTACGAGTGTGGGTCAATAAGTCCGTAACTTTTTGAATTTCTGACCTCTACTGAAACAGCAACACTGCTCCTGTCAACACGCATCTGTCAGTTGACTCCTGTCAAAATTTAAACTTGCTGCGTCAGTTAAAGACTGATCAACTCTGCAAGTGAGTCATCTACCGGCAGAGTTGATAGCGTAGTAGTGATTGCGGGTGTGTTGACGTTGTTAAAGGCACCCTCTATGTCCAGGAAAGCAACCATTGTGTATTCTTTATATTGTAGGGATCGTTCGATGCGGCAAGTCAGTGAATGCACAGCCGTTTCCTTTACAGTAGGCATATTGAGGCGTTGACAGAAGTCTTGGATCCATTTTAGCTCGCATTTGGATATCGATCAGTCGTTCTAGAGTTTTCAGAAGGAAAGATGATAGAATTATAGATCTATGGTCTTTGGGACAACGTGAGAGCATTTCCTGGCTTTGTGAATGAAAACTACATTGACTTCTCTCCATGACAGTGGAATGTGGATAAGTTCTACACAGCTCCTCATAATATTTTCTAGCGCAGACGGAATAATATCTGAGGATATTTCTATCTCGTCAGGTATTATACCGTTTGGACCAGCAGACTTGTATGGTTTGAAACTATGCAGCGCCCAGAGCAGTTTGTCTCTTGTGATCAGACCACGAATTTTGGTCCCGGTTGCAGTAGGCCTGTTTGAGTTGCTACTGGCCGTGAATTGAGAGCTACCTGGAAAGTGGGTGTCCAGTAGCAGGTTGAGTGATTCATCACTTGAGGTTGTCCAAGAGTCACCGTTTTTTTTCATACAGCTGGATTTATAGAGAGGATTTGTAGAGAGGATTTTTCTTAGCCGTGATGCCTCAGAGGTTTCCGTGATTTTAGGACCTCCAGGATCGTCGCTTTGCCTTCCTCAGTTCTTTTTTGTATATTTTGGGGGATTCTTTGTATGAGTCCCAGTCAGTCACTTTTCTTGTGCTTTTTGCTAAGTTGAAAAGTTTTCGGCAAGTGTTTCTGAGCAGTCCCAGTGCTGATGTCCACCAATGTGGCTTTTTTTGCCTCTAGGTTGAATAAGAGGGCAGGAAGCGGCCATAGCCTGATTGAAAGCCAGAGTGAATTCCCTGACTTTCATGTCAAGCTCATTGGTGTCACGAGGGGGACTTGATAGTTCAGAGGATAGCGTTTCTGACAGTATTCCTCTGTATTTTGAGCAATCAGTTTTCCGGTAGTTCCGGAATGCTGGTTGGCTGGGGGGAGCGTCACTCAGGCTGAATTGGATGTATCTGTGGTCTGAAAAAGAATGTTCAGACGATACCATCCAGTTCATTAGATAATGTCTTTTGAGTGATGTTCTCGGAGACAAGAGTTATATCTAGCACTTCGTGTCGGTTTCTAGTTATAAAAGTGGGCTCATTGCCAATATTGCAAATAAAGAGGTATAGTACTTATAATATAACCAAAATTACTCACCTCAATCATTGATGTCGGTACTGCCCAATACCGTGTGATGAGCGTTAGCGTCGCATCCGATGATGAGGCCAGTTTTTTGCCTTCCAGCCTCCAGTACCACCCTTTCTAGGTTATCACCAGGGAGATTGCACATGATCATGGCCAAGGTATGCCGATGCCAGCCAGTAGGAGCCTTTTGCAGTCTCTAGTCTCGCAACGGTTTAGTCGGGGTCGCTGAGATTAGGAAGTAGAAGTGCATTAAGGCAACGTTTCACTCTTGTATAGAGCGGAGCGTATACGGGTGTCCTAAATCCACTAACGACGCCTTCTACAATCCATGGTGCCTTGATTAGGATAATGTCTTCTGCATTTTATAAATGACGCAGAATGAGTGCCGCCGAAGCCTTTTTTGAGTGATGGAGATTAATTTGGAGAAACCGTATCACTGCTACATCTTCTTCCTCTGATCGTATAGAACCTCTTTTTGCTTCGTCATCGGTTTCCATTCCGATGGGGTATCAGAAGAGGATACCGCTTGACGGCTTGATTGGATAGATTGGAGTTGTCGCTATCCATTTCTGGAAAGGATATCCTCGCTCCAGGATCTGAGGTTGTGTTTGGTGGTGTCTCCGTTAAAGAAGGAGGAGGTTGCTTATCAGCATCCAGCTCATCCTTTTTGTAGACCCTTAGGTGAATTGACTCGAATCCGAATCGAAACATGCCTTTTGTCTGCGCCAGAGGGTTAAGGGATTCCTTATTGATCATGATCAACGCGCATCTATAAGAACCCCTTAGTTCCTCCAGTTTCGCGACTTTCCAGTCGTGAGTGGGAAGGGTCGGGTTAATGAGCGTGATGATTTCCAGAATGCTTTCTGGGGAGGAGGGTTCGGCTGGAACGTCCCCCTTAAATACGACCTCGAGTTTTACACCTGGCCAAATCTCTCCTAAACCACCCATGACCTTAGTGAAGAGATCTCTGGTTGGCACATGTGATGAGCTTGAGGTGGCCTTGGTGCCAGCCAGTGTCGCTTGTGATGGGAGGTGGTTCGGGTTCTCCCGCATAATAGCCAAGAAGTTGCTCGAAAGCTTCAGCTTGGCCAGCTGCCACCGTTCATTTGTTATGGAACCGTCGGTATCGCTCCTATCGATTACCGCGATTATTATGGCGTCCTTTAGGACTTCACTGAAAGACCTCAGAGATGTGCTGTTGGATGGCCCAGGGGTTTTGGTGCTGTGGGTTTTGGGCCTCTTGGAAAGTGGCACTGTTTCCTCCAACGATCTTTGGCGCTTGGAAGAGTGTTTAGGTGTTTTGGGAGCAGTGGAAGCAGTGGGTAATCCGTCTTTTAGGATGTTGTTAGCCCAATCTTTATGTCCGCACTTCTCTCAACCCCCGGAATAGATCCAAAGGTTTTGATGATGCGTGAAGCATTTCGGATCTTACGTAGAGCGCTATAGATGGAGCTTGCCGACGCAGCTGAGCTCCAAATTCCTCCTTGGGGAGAGGAGTTTTGGTAGCAGCGATAAGTCTATGGCCTGCCACAAATTTGCTGCTGCTAGGGGTGGAGGAAATTATAGGACCATAGCTTGCCACAGTCCTACCACTCCCTGAAGATTTCTTTTTAGGCTCGTTGTGCTTGCCTTTAGAGGATGGTGCAGCATGATCTGCCTCAGTTTTACCTCCTCTAGACAATGCAGGAGCCTTGCCGGTAGTCGGTGCAGTCACCGTTCTACCGCCCGGTATTAAAGGAGTGCCGGCCTCGGGTTTTGTTTTGCTTAGGTCTTCCATAATATAGTCCCACGAGTAGCGGAGAAAGGGTGGTCTATCTGTACGGAGATCCGCCGTATACAGATAAGGCTAGCTAATCCGGAGGTCGCCAGGTATCCGGATACTCCGTTTGCGACTGAGCTATTTTTGGAGAAGCTGGGCCCTCAGCCAGGTTGATCTTCGGAAAAGGACTGGTTGGTTGGGAGGGACGAGCATCCTTTGGTTTCAGGACTCGTCTGGAGATTTTCTCAAGATTCATTGACCCTACTCAGCCTCTACAACTCGGAAAGTTCGATGCTCGCAGTAGAGGCGCTTACCATAAGTTCTCTCAAAATCCTAGCCCCCATTCACAAACCGTAGAAAAAAAATTGCAATGCTGTCGACGAGCCAGCAGAGAAGTCTCTTCTGATGTGATTGCCGCCACAAAGAAACTTCTGGTTTAAAGAAGAATGTAGCCAGGTATGTTATATGCAGTTGAACAAGAAACATTTAAAACTGTGCTGCATCGAAGGACGAGTGCTGCCCGTGAGCTCTACGAGAAAAGAAGAAGGGAATGACGTTTGAAACCTTCATCAGAGAATGAAACAAACATGAAAGGCTTGCAAAGTCAGAAAGCCTGCAAAGATGAATATGGGCTATTAGTATTAACCTGTATAATAGCGATTATGACTTAAATCCCACCGTCAGGCAACGAAGACGACAGAGCGATACTGAAGCTAAGGTCTAAGAAAGTTGGTAGTGCATCCGAATACCTGATATGGTCAGATATGGTCAGAGGAAAGCATGCCCGATGAATAGAATTTTAGCATCCTTTGTTTGATCTACAAGAAAGAAGCCCCTTTTAACCACGCCAACTATAGAGGAATAATTTTTCTAAACATTGCCCAGAAAATCTTTCCTGCCATATTTTGTGAGCGTCTGAAGCCATTCATGAAAAATGTTGGTCTATACCAGTGCGGTTTCCGGCCCGGAAAGTGCATAATGGCTCAAATATTCACACTACCGCAATACACTTCTACGTATGTGAAAGATCCTCACTGTTCCATCAAGGTTTGTAACGACTTAGCTGGGACCTTAAGTGTCAAGAAAGGTGTTAGTCGAGACGACTTGGTGTCATGTGAGATCACTCTAGAAAAAATCTTGCAAAACTCCCTGGCCAACATAAAAGGCCGATTTTTATTAAGTCCCACAATTACTTATGTACGCGGATGACATTCGTGGGATTGGACTAAAATATGCAGTCGCCAAGGAAGCTTTCGTGATTGTCGAGGCTGAACCGCTTAAAATGGACCTTATGGTAAATGAAGGCAAAACATAGTATTGTACATCCTGTCATTAGAAAAGAATGCACGCCAGAATCTCACCATTGGCTGTTATAACTTCGAAGTATTGTAGTTAAGGCTTAGTCTTCTACCTTGGTTCCGTAGTTACAATACAAGCAGCAATATCAACGCAAAAGGCAGATGCAGAATTATTCTTGCCAATAGCTGTTTTTTGGCTCCGGAGTCAGTTGAGTAACAGAGCATTCTCTCATAAAACCAAACGAGCTTGATACAAGACCAAAGTCATCCCGATCGTGGTCTATAGCACGGGCACGTGGGCCTCGTTGATTTTGAGTCTCGTTTATATTAACGGAAATGGAGGTGTAGATTCAACTACGAATTGTTACAGGTCGACGGATCCAACGGGTGAGATAGCTGGGCCATGTTGAGCGAATGGATGCAATAGCTCTGCCCCAAAAAGTCTTCGAGCCTAACTCCGAAAGTTGGGGCAGCATAGGACGAACGCATCTTAGGTGGTGTATGAAAGAAGAAGGGGACCTGAACCAACTAGGAGTGAGGCACTGAAGGCAGCTGGCGAAAGATTGGGCTACATGGATCACATTGGTTGAAGTTCAGCTTCAATATATGCAGGTATTATATGTTTTCTATTCTTACAGGAAGAACCTAGCCGCAAAATGTGGATTGTAACTAAGCGATATAGAAGGCCACTAGTAACCTGATCTGTATTTTGAAAAATTCGGTGACTATCCTGAGTTACATCAAATTGTTCCCCATTGTCACTCTAGAAGAAACCTTCCAACAAAGGCTGCAAGCTAAATATGTAAAATCATCTTCACTGACTGTTTAAAAATTTATTCCAGTCAAGGTCGAAGCCGACTTGATTCCGTTAAGTAATTTAAGTACCAAATTTAATTCCCCAATTTCCAGCAGAGGACTTGGTTAGACATTCCACTGTCATGGAGAGAAGTCAATGTAGTTTTCATTCTCGAAACCAGAAAATGCTCTAACGTTGTCCCAAAGGACCTCAGATCTATAATTCTATCATCTTTCCTTCTGAAAACTCTAGAACGACTGACTGATATCCATATACGAGCTAAAATTGATCCAAGACTTTTGTGAATGGCTTAACATACCTACTGTAAAGGAAGGCCAGTGGAAACGGCTCTACATTGGCTGACAAGCACAGCGAATGATCACTACAATATAGAGACTACACAATGGTCGCTTTCCTGGACATAGAGGGTGCCTTTAACAATGTCAACACACCCGCAATCACGACTGCGCTATCAACTCTGCAGGTAGATGACTCACTTGCGGAGTTGATCAGTCTTATGCTAAATAGCAGGATAATCAACTTCAAACCGGGTGGGGCTTCTGCTAAAAGGTGTCTTTTCTCCCCTTCACTTGAACTTGGTTAATGAGCTGCTGATATACCTGAAAGCGGGTCTTAACAGGGTGATTGGCTATGCGGATGACGTTGCTATAGCCGTCTCAGGTAAGCATCTTAATAAACTCCTTTAAGTAAATCTCAATAGATTAACCCGTTGGGCAGATCGCTGTGGATTGGAAATAAACCCCCATAAAACTGATCTTGTCCTCTTTTCCAGGAAATACAAAATTCCAACTATAGACCCACCTTCAATAAACGGTATCAGTTTAGTGTTTTCCGATACAGCAAAATATCTGGGTCTCATTTATGACAGGAAACTAAACTGGAAACATTCAAGAAAGAATCAAGAAAGCTAAAGCAGCTCTATTCTCTTGCAAAAAAGCCATTGGTAACAAACGGGCCTCCAACCTCGCATAAACCCACTGGCCATATATCGGTTATAAGACCGATACTCAACTACGGGATTGTTATCTGGTGGACGGCCTTAGACAATGCAGTCAACTGCAGCAAACTAAGCAGAGTCCAAAAAACAACTTGTCTATGCATAAACGGAGCCCTACGTTCTACTCCCTACGCGGCATTGGATATTCTGTTTCACTTAACACCCCTTGATATCTTTAGCAGACAAGTAGCTGCGACTGCAGCTTTCGCCAAGTCAGTGGTGTATCCAACTATATGGGCAGGCAATTGGACCTTATTTTCACAACAGATTCAATCAACTCCTCAGTCTCACTTTGTCCCCTATCTCTCTCTACAATCGACAACTACCACCCCCCCCCCCCCCCCCTTCTACTTTCATTTTTTCATAACTCTTCTTTCCAGTCCACTCCTCCCACAACTCTCTCATCCTATGACTTTCACAAAGCAAACTTTCACAAAATCAGTGACTATCTTAGCAGATCCCCCTTTAACTTTCACAACCTAAGCGTAAATGCTGCCTTATCCATTTTTTATAATTCTTTCAGCCTTTATGTTCCGTTTTCCCGCCTTAAAACATCATCTACTAGTCCTCCCTGGTATAATCGCAAGCTTCGTTCCTTACGAAACAAGAGAAACAAGTTATGGGCTGTTTTCCTGCGTACCAGATCCTTGTCCGACTATTCCAACTATCTTGGTGCTTATCTTCATTTCACCGAACTTTACGATTCCCTTTACCAGCGTTACCTTAACAATGCGCAAGTCAACCTTATAAATGACCCTAAGTCCTTTTACCAATTTGTTAACTACAAAAGAAAGTCCGATGGTTACCCTCCTTCCCTCTCTTTCAACAACAAGTCATCAACCGATCCACTCACCATTGCCAACCTATTTGCCAGCTTCTTTAAACAATCCTTTACCAACGACTCCTTTGTACCAGATCCATCCTACTTTCATTACCTACTGAACTTCTCCAACGGCCCACTTCTCTCTCACATCTTGGACCCCTCCTATATCGAATATAAATTACACCAACTCAATGATGAATTTACACCCGGTCCAGATGGCCTCCCTGCCATATTTCTTAAAAAATGTTCTTCGTCTCTTTCCCTTGCCCTTTCTGATCTCTTTCGTCTATCCCTTTCACAAGGAGAATTTCCTCAGGTTTGGGAAACCTCCTTTATAACCCCAATCCACAAAAAGGGATCAAAGAACGAAATAACAAATTATCGTCCAATCGCTAAACTCTCCCATATACCCAAACTCCTCGAAAGTATTTTGTATGAAGCTCTAAGCTTCCAATGCAAATCACTTATTTCCCCTAGACAACACGGCTTCCTAAAGGGTAGGTCAACCACCACAAATCTCGTTGAATTCGTATCCTTTGCCATCTCTGCCCTAGAGAACGGCAACGAAGTCGATGTAGTTGCAACCGATTTTAGCAAAGCCTTCGATAAAATCTCTCATCGATTAATAATCTTCAAATTGTCTGCCCTCGGCTTTGAACCCATACTGTTAAAATGGATATCCTCTTACCTCGAAAACCGTTTTTACAGTGTTCGTTTTAGGTCAGCCCACTCCGCTCCATTTTTGGCCACCTCTGGAGTTCCTCAAGGTAGCCATCTCGGTCCCCTTCTCTTTATATTAACCATAAATGATCTCGATAGGATCATCAAATACTCGTCCGTCTCCCTTTACGCCGACGATACCAAATTTTTCAAAACCATTTCCTCTCCCCATGACTCCTTCCTTCTTCAACAAGACCTTGATAGTTTTTCGATCTGGTGCCTCAAAAATTGTTTGGAACTTAATATCACCAAATGCCAATCCATCACCTTTTCACATAAGCGGCTCAAATCTCCTCCCCGACTCTACCTTCTCCACAACCAACCTATCTCCTCCGTTGAATCTCTTCGCGACCTCGGCATTTTGTGTGATAGGGAGCTCAACTTCCGTTTGCATATGGATGGGATAATCCTTAAAGCCAACTCTGCACTAGGTTTTGTAAAACGATGGTCCAAAGAATTCACCAACCCATACGTGACCAGGTCCCTCTATATTACCTTTGTTCGTCCCCTCCTAGAGTACGCCAGTCAAGTATGGTCCCCATATCATCGCGTTCATATCTCGAGAATCGAAAGCATCCAGCGCCGTTTTCTTCGATTTGCTCTTCGAGGTTTGCCCTGGGATGATTCTTTTACTCTGCCCCCCTATCAAAACCGTCTCAACCTTATTAACCTAAACACCCTTGAGGAACGCAGAGATGCAGCCGACTTTCTCTTCATTCATCGACTTCTTTCAGGTCAGGTTGAATGCACGTCCCTTCACAATTCTATTTTCCTCAACACTAACCCTCGTAATCTACGTACCCCTCGTCTCTTCTATCACCCAACCCACCACACCACCTATGGCGCGAACGAACCAATCTCCCGCATGCTACAAAAAATTAATTCAAACCCTAGCGTCTTTGACTTCCACCGCACCACTTCCTACCTCAAATCGGTTCTCCTTCACCAGAATAACCAACCTTAGTTTTAAGTTTTAGTTTAAGTTTAATTTTAAGTTATAGCTTGTATTAAGCCGAATAAATGGGGGCTTTCGCCCCCACCAAAATTAAATTAAATTAAAAATTCGCCTTAAAGCGACTATACTGTAGACAAATATGGAGGACAAGTCAATCCACTTTTACACAGATGGATCTAAAACTGATTGCAGGGTGGTTGCGGTGTTTTCTCAGATACGCTAAATCTATGCCTCTCTTTTCGTCATCCAAATCACTGTAGCGTGTTCCAGGCAGACATTTTGGTGATTAAAGAAGCTTTGTCCTATCTGAAGAAAAACGTGATATCTGCAAAGATATCCACATCGGATAGTCAGGCCGCTCTCAAGTCCCTGAACTCAGTCTCATTAAATTCTAAAACCGCCTTTGAATGCCGATCATCTGTTACGGAGATGGCAGAGCAGGTCAATCTTTACCTTTGTGCGGGCCACAGACACATTCCAGGGAATTGTAGGGCTGACGAACTCGCCAAAATTGGAATCAGTCTATGTTACCTATTCTACTGGAAAAGGGTAGCATACGGGCAAATCAATATTCAAGCTGGATGCTAATAAAAGAACAGACATTAGGTGGACTGCTGGACCTACAAACATGTCTGGCGACCAAAAACATCTGGCCGAAACTGGATCTGAATCGCTCTAAGAGTTTGATCTTTCTGAATAGGAAACATCTCAGCGTTATTATCGGTGTCAGCACTGGACACTGATGCAAGAAGGCTTGGCGCCTTTACAAACGATTTCTGTAGAAGTTGCATGAGTGAGGAGGCAGAGCAGACAAGAAAACTTCACTTAAGAGCGTTCCTCTGCAATGACTTAAGTGATATAAAGAATATAGACCCAAACAGTCTCCTACGCTTCGTCATAAGCTCAAATTGGTTCCATGAGTAGGAGGATCATAGATCCACGTGGCATTACAATGGGCCAATAGGCCTAAGTGGGATAGCCTTTCCAACAGTCACTTTTACCTACCTACCTACCTACCTGCTTGGTTAGATTAAAAATGTATCTTTAATAAAGAACGAGTAGAAAAAAAGAAACAGATACCAATTTATCCATTCAGTCATCCAGTTATTGACTACATTTAAGAAAGAAATAATGGCTATTCAGAAAACAAGTCCGCATCCTATTATTGCAGCCATGAAGACCTTAACTTTGATCATTATAGGTCATACAAGGCCGTGAATCTCCAATCGAGATTTATGTTTCGGTACTCAGTTCTAGGCGTACTCACAATAACAGGTACTCGTACTAGGCAGGTAGCTCTACCTATGCCCTGACTCTGTACAATTATGCATACAATGTAAAAAGTGCTCGTAGACGTTTCGTCTCCGATTCAAATGCAAGGCTTACCCTCAGTAGAGATATTTATAGTCTCTCTCTCTTCATAAAATTAAAATACTCGAGGCTTTAAATAAGCAATAAAATTATGCAAGATGTACAATATCTAGGGTCAAGAAGACCAAGCCCATAACACTCGACCAGCCCCCCCTATAATAATATAGCTGACTTGACTGGGACACTAATCCTCTCAGTACAAAGTGGTCATCGAAATTTCAATTGAGCTCTTATGAAGTCAATTCAAAGGCTGGAATACAAAGTAAGCTGATTGCTTTTTGTAAGCTCTGGTATTACCACTAAATCAATCAAATAAATGAAAGCCACTGCCAACCGTTTGGGCTATTCCAAAACAGAAGCAAGGTGGCTACACATGCAGACAAATATAGGGAGAGGAAACCAATCAGCATTTATTAACTTCTTTAGAGAAGAGGTACTTGACTTAATGATCTCTAATTCTAAGCCTTAGTAGCCCAGCAAATCTGAATATATCTAACATCTTATGTGTCACACAGACGAGTGCGAAATATACGCCAAGCGAACGGAATACATGATCTTTCGAGTGAATCTCGTAGATCAAAAACAAATGACTGTGATGACCCTTATATTTGTATAACCAGCGACATTGACGAAGCACTATACCAATTGGGGAATACACATATTCCCGCATGATGCGACGAAAAAAGCCGCCATATGGGCATGTGGTAATACCACGTATCAGATACCACCTTTCGGCGAGAAAAACTACTTCGTACGAGCAAAGTTATGTTAAACGATATATACATATGGTATACAGCTGTTATGTCCCTCCAAGCCTTACTATTGAGCAATATGAACGAGTCGTCGAAAGCATAGTTCTTGATGCTAAGGATCATACGCTAACTATTATAGCCGGTGATTTTAACGCATGGGCAGTAGAATGGGAAAGCGTGCTAACGAATAAAAGGGGAACCATTCTACTCGAAGCGCTCTCTAATTTGGACGTCGTCGTAGCCAATATGCTAAATGCGAACACGTTGATATTATTGATACGTTCGTTAGTAGTAGCTTATCTAGGCATGCGACCATGCGTCAGCAATCACTACACCCACAGTGACCATATTGCAATTATAATCGATCTCCATAGTCTTACACGTCCTCGAAACACCCAGTCTTAAACTAGCAGGGCGAAATGGAACGTAAACACCTTAGATGAGGAGCTCTAAGAGTACGCAATCGCCGAAGCTTTAGTTGAAGGGAGAGCAGCTAACGAGATCGTACGTCAAGTAACGCGACAACTGTACGCTGCCTGCGATATATCAGTGGCTCGAACGGGGACACGACACCGCAGGCGTCCAACGTATTGGTGGAACGACGACATTAAGGAACTTCGATCAGCCTGTCTTAAGGCACGTAGAAAATATCAACAGTCTAGACGCAATACGGATAGACATTTGATATTGAGGATAGCGTATAAAAAAGCACGCTCCGCACTCAAATCCGCCATTAAGTCTAGCAAAAGACTGTGCTTTAAGGATCTTTGTACGCAATTGAACGAAAATGTATGGGTCAAAGCATACAAAATCATAACCGCGAAGCTCAAAACGCCTAAGAGACCGGCACCAACTTGCCCGCTATTTCTCAGCAGAATCGTAGACGCTCTGTTTCCCTCTCAACATGACGGAGTTCTACAAAGCGAGATCGCAGAACTACCTGAACACATTCCTGCTTTAACAACCGATGAACTCACTGCTGCAACCGAGTGGGTAGAAAATCCCCTGGTCCAGACGGCATACCAAATAGGGCTTTAAAAATAGCGATGAAGGCCCGCCTAGACGTTTTCGTTAGAATGTATAATGCATACTTAAGCAAGGGAATATTTCCGGAACAATGGAAATACCAATGGTTGATATTATTACCAAAAGGAAATAAACCGCCTGAGGAGCCCTCATCTTATCGGCCGCTCTGTATGCTCGACATTATGGGCAAAATATTAAAGATAATTAGCAACAGACTACAGTCTATCATAGAAGCCAATGATGGACTCGCGGAATATCAATACGGCTTTAGAAATTGCCGATCGACAATCGACGCGATTAAAGCCGTAATAGCCAAAGCCCAATCGGCCATAGAAGGTAGACGATGGAAAGGAGGCAGTAAAAAGTACTGGGCCGTGGTTACACTTGACGTGAAAAATGCTTTTAACTCGGTGAACTGGTCGCGTATTTTACAATGCCTCGAAAGATTAAATGTACCGAAGTACATATTAAGATTGATCAGGAGCTATTTTACCGATAGGTTGCTCCTCTACGACTTCGACGACGGGACGAAATTATATAAAATTGCAGGGGGCGTTCCCCAAGGATCAGTGTTAGGTCCCTTACTCTGGAACGTGATGTATGACAACATTCTACTATTCCCAGTTCCCAGGGAAGCCGCCATTATAGGTTTCGCGGACGATATTGCTGTTGTAGTCGTGGCGAAACAAATTGAAGAAATCGTGTTGTATTGCAACGAAGCAATATTACTGATAAAAAACCAGCTACGCGATATGAGGTTAGACCTCGCGGAACATAAAACGGAATCCGAATGGAACGAGTCCCAAAAAGGGAGATGGACGTATCGACTAATCCCAAGGATTGAAAGTTGGGTAAAACGAAAACACGACGAACTGAATTACCATCTTACACAGTTCTTGACGGGTCACGGTTGTTTCCGGGAATATTTATTCAAGCGAAACCGTGATTCGAATCCGTCCTGTCCTCGCTGCGTAAATGCGGTAGAGAACGTAGAGCACGTTTTCTTCGAATGTGCGCGGTATGCAAACGAATGAGCTATATTGTATGAAGAATTTGGTGAACGGCCAACACCGGAAAACATAGTTCAATATATGTTGAAATCTGAAGATCTTTGGGCTGCGGTGAACTATGCAGCAGTACGAATAATGTTCGATCTAAGGAATTTGGAACAGCAACGGAACGCGAATTCGCTAAGTAACCCCTGACGAAGCAAGAAGCTCAAATCCGTCCTTCGCGAAGCAATACTTAGCTGTAGTTCCGCGGGGGAATAAACGGAAAGATTCCCCGGGAGGTGGTTTTAGTCAGTAAGAATCCGACACTACGTCGGACCATTGGTGCCTATGCAAATTATCTTATGTATATCATCTTATGAAAACAATTGCGCACTAACTAAGTATTTTACAACCATGGTGGAATGGAGCTCTTATCTAAGTGCATTTTCCTAGCTCTACTTTGCAAACTACGTCAGTGGTGACGATGGTTATCAAACCGAAAGGTGGCTGGATGTTGTACGATTAGGCACCAACCTGGCGTTGCCCATTGCTGTAACTGTGACTATTGTGCGAGTATTGAGCAGGGGAAAATAGTAGTACTTTAATTCCCTGTCCGAAATGACTGAGCTTTGGAAGAAGCACATGCTGGGCATACCGGATGAAATTGCATGACTAAACTAACAGTGATGTCAACCGTCAATATACGGTCCCTTCAAAAAGCTACTTTAAGGTGTGTATTTAGAGCTGACGTCAATAAGAATTGTGCAGGATTAACTCAAGGCGGGTTACTTTCCCCGGAATATTCGCTCCTTCTGAACATGGGTTTGTGTGTTGGCCCTACTGTTGTGAAGCAATCAATATCCGATAAGAACGGATTTACTTTTTACGATCTGCCTCGATTCCGTCTGCTAGAAAAAAAATGTACGCGTACAATCTTCCATCGACATCATGATCATTATCTTTAAGGAGCCAGCTGTCTGATAATGGGATTCGTAGAAAAGGCCTTCTAGGATTTGATGCAACCCCATCAATTTTAGTTTGCTCAGGGAATGATGGTAGAACGACCGTTGCACGACTGCACCGGTGGCATACGTGATATGTGAAATATAAAGAACCATTTTTGAAGATATATGCTTTCCTTAACCTCTTCAACGATTGTCAACTCACTACGCGTAACGTCTTCTTGAACCTTTTGAAAACCACAAAAAAGCTGGCTATCAATTTTGTATTTTTTTGACGCAGTTACATTTAGCAGATCAAGAATTTACTGCGTAGAGCACTTTATCTTGATGCTTCCACTATAGATCAGAACCCTAAGTCTGTATACAAACGTTATCTGCTTTGACTGAAAGTCGCATTTGAACTCCGCAACGTTTGCCCTCTGTTTCGTTAAAACAGTTGTAAAAGTAATTACTAGCCTTTACTGATCGTAACACAAATTTCATCCTGACATCGAACCTATGGAAAGCAGTTAACCGCCTTAAAAAAGAAAGGGTATGTAATGATGGCTCATGCACTGCCTTCATGAGAAAACAAACTTCTAAAACAGCAGTTTCCGTTTAAATTTAATTAGGTCCTCTTAGATCCTCTACAGGATTAAAGGTTCCAAAAGCCGCTTAAGTATGATGTGTTTCTTTCACTAGTTTTATCTCAATCAACACATTCCAGTAGCAATCAATCCCATACCATCTTCTCGTATATAGCACCGCACAGAAATCTGAATACCTGATGGATCGCATCTTCAAACGAAAAGCATTACAAGTATTCAAACACACTGTGTATACAGTATGTCCTCGTATACACATATAAAAGATAAAAAAAAAAAATAACAAAAGACTTTAAGAAACGAATGAATCTTGTTTTTTTTTTGTTCTTGAAACGTAGCCAACGGAAGTCGTAAACAATGGGCCAGTTTTTCTTTACTCTGTTCGGTCTGAATAGAGAGAACGATGTTGGCTGATGGTTGTTTTGCTGCTGCTTCTGCTGCTGTACCATTGATTATGTCCAAAAATACTCGAAACTCAGAAAGGAAGAAATCATGAGGATTAAGAAATGAACTCAGACGAAAGAAAAGACAAATCTCGAAATACATATCTGCTGGGTAAAAAGGAGCAGATGTTTAAATCAGTGAACATTGGGTGAAATGGTTATTATAGATGTTCAACGAACTGCTTGGTGATGGTTATCTGCAACGCGTTGATATGGAAATGGTCGGCACAACATTAGGCTTACTTATTCATACTTATGTCTGGCAAATAGCACATTTTCTAAGCCTTCTTGTAATCGTGTATTGCTCATTTCTACCTATTTCGCAGTCCTTTGAATGTTTTCTTTTGTGGGTTCATACGCTACCTCTATAAATTATGCAACTTTCGTATTTTGCCAAGCCATTACTAGTGGTAAATATTCCAATATGTGCGTTATTGATTTTTTCGCCTTGGACATCTGATTTGGCTGCTACTTATTCAGGCTACAAGAAATTACCTCCAGCCACAGATGCAGGGCCATTATCTTAACAGTGATGAGATCGCGGGCAGAACGATCTTCAAAGCGCTATAGTCGCGGCTAGACCAGGACAACAACCAGGACAGATATCGAGCCACTGCCTTCAGTTGTGCACAGCAAGTTGGTTGAGGTCCTCTTTCATCTGTGCATGGCAGCGGGCTCCCGCCCAATTATCAAGGCTTCGCCCATCAATGACGTATATTACTGGTCTTATCGTAAACATCTTCAGATGACGCAACCGAAGGTTGCTTCGATTTGACCAGTTGCCGGTCATAGGTCTTGTCGGAGGCAAGACCATCGGTAGTCCCTACCAGGACTTAAACCACGGTCCGGGCCTGAGTTGTTGAGGTAGGCCCCCTTGTGGGAGCGTCATGGTGGCTGTGGTTTAAACCCAAATCGCGGGTAGGGTCTTCCTGTTGGTTTGACTCTTTGTAGAGAAGCAAATAAGTACTGGGTGCTGTGATCCTAAGAGCAGCAAAAGGTTTTAGATCGGCCTCGACCCATTCCAAGGGTGGAACTTGTGCCTCCAACACAAGTTCTGCTTTGGTATTATACTATTAATGTAGGTAAGCGATGGCAAGGCGCATCCTTGCTCCCATGGATGCATGGGCATCCCGTAAACTTAAATCTACACGACAGGTGTTTACGTTAAAAACCAGAGACTATGTACATAGCAGCTTAGGAGTTGTATTCCGCATTCACGTCTTCCCTCTGGGATGGATTCAAAAACATTTTGCTCCAGAAAAGGTGGATGACCTCAAAGTAATTCCCATAAAAGAACCTGGCAGTAATCTATCACAAAATCTAAAAAATCAACCATCAACTAGAGTGACACAGCAATGGACGCGAGGCACAACTCCACTTTTCTGGATCTTTACGAGAATTTAAAATTGCCTCGGACCACTACCTACTTGCTGTAGTGATGGTTAAAATGGAATTATCCTGGATATCGAGATTTTGTGAAAAAAGAAAACCGGTAAAACCTTTACTAAAACCTTTAGAGAGATCGTACGCTGAAAGCATCAGCCGCAGTGTTAGGTTTCACCCATGCTCCGACAAAGACATACACATATGCAGCATACAGTCAAAATTAAAAGAGAAAATTTGCTAGTTGTCCTTATCGCCTGATTTGACGGCGGCACATCCGACAGGCAAACGAGTAGGTCGCCCTAAGCAGACTTTCTTTTTCTCCATCTGAGAACATGTGAGGGCGAAAGAAGCATGTAGGATTTCTATTCACTGAAAACACCTCCCTTTGATATAAATTCGTTAGTTACTGCAACCAAGTTATCACGTATTAAGAAATTTGTTAAACAATAACCACGTTTGGCAGCCGATGAAAGTACCTGCTTATTGCGCTATTTACTGACGGGGTTAACCTTGTCCTCAACCAACAAGCCTCTCCAGTTAGCACGATCTCTCGCCAGCTGTTTCCAATGCCGCACAAGTTGGTTGAAGTTCCTTTTCAATTAAAAGCGGTCATCCTCTGCTACGCCGTCCCTTGGAGTTAGAATCGAAGATTTTTTGGGCCTGAACTGTGGTATCCATTCGCTCAACATGGCCAAACCTTCTCAGCCTTTGGATCCGTAGACCCCAGGTCTTTTCCAAGATCTGGCGTTGTGTGAATTTTTCATGGATGGTGGACTTTCCTGGCCTGAAATCGCACTGGCACGGACCAACCAAACTGTTCATGAATAGTTTCAGACGCTGACAAAGCACGAGTGAATCGCATAAACGATGCTGAGATTCCATTCATCGTGCGTGCTTTCCTCTGACCACATCTTATTTTTTTTTTTAATAACTTAACACTTAAAAAGCCTCAGCATATGTTAAGTTTTTTTGGAAAATAGGATAGAGAGAGTAAGAAAGATGTTTGGGCTCAATGGTTATTTCGCTCTTACAGATGAGCAAGTCATCTCCAACTATTTTAAATAGCTTAGCAGGCAGTTCATCTACTCCAGCAGTTCCCATTATTTCGTCTATGTCAGGGGAATGGAACTCTGTTGTTTTCATCCCGGATGAATGGTTCACTATGACTGACAGGCGTTATTTTGACCATCATCGCTGTTATAAGGTCGTATCAATGGTCTATATATACTCTCAGCACCTACTGCGACTCTAATAGCAGTTGTCCATGCTCATTTCTGTAAGCTTCCATTCTCGCTTTATAGCCCTAGCATGACCGTTTTTTCTCTCTCTGACAAAACTTCATCATCAGTAACAGCTCTCCATTTCCACTATCGAGCGCTTCTCGTGTTCTTTCTTTTTCTTTACTAGAAAGTTGCGTTCTTCCCTCTTTTTTTGTCCATAGAGGTCACAGGCAGCACTCGCCCTTCGATGCAGTGCAGCTGTATATGCTTATTGATTGGCTGCATCACTTGCCTGCATCTAGCGTCAAACCAGAGGTCGAACTTTGATAGTCCCACTTGACTCCGATGTGCCAAGGATATCCGCATTCGCACCCTGGCTGCAACAAGGTAATGTTCCGAGTCGAGGTTGGCTACTCGGAAAGTTCGGACATTCAGAAGGTTGAAGGAGGTCACGCATGCTGTGTTTTCCGATGATGACTTTTAGATAGCGTAATAGATTTCTCTCTCCTAGAATTTATAGGACTTCATAATGAATGTGTCCTTTCAACCGAGTTTTGTGATTTCGCGTGAAGTATCATCTTCAACTCCAGGAATTCCGAGATCTCTGTATTTAATAGTCGTAGTGGTAACACGGTGCATGGGCACCTCAGCTATATTCTTTTTGAATTGCAAATATTATCTCATACGATAGAATCTATCTAATCTTGTCAGTACTTTTCATTGATTTACACGTAAAACCTTGTTTTCTATGTACTTCAAACCCTAACGCCACACCTTTTCAAAGGCTTGCGAGACATGAAGATATGCGTAGGTAGGCTTTAGCAAAGGTTGTTTTGTTCTCGGGCCTTGTGTGAGCACTCACACATAGAACTAGTCCACTGCACTCTTTGTATGTAAGTTCCTTTTAATGGAATTTGTCAGTCTTTTAAAGATAGAAAGAAATGGAGGGGCACGGCATCTGAAATTATGCTCATATGAAACCAAATTGCCAATGAAAGCCATAACGCAGGGAGACCGAAAGTAGGTTCGGGCCTGCAAAGCTCTCCTCTGAGTCGTGCCTAACAAGTTCATCGGCGATTTCATTTCCCTTGATCCAATTGTGACTTGGGACCTAAACAAAACTCAATGGATTTAGTCTTCCGAAAACGTTCAGTGAAGTCATGCATCCTCAAACTAGCTTGGAAATCGTAAGAGTGTTCCACAAAGCTCTACACGCAGCCTGACTGTCGCTACAAATGCAAATGGATCGCTCTCTTTATCGTAATGTCTCCTGTCTCACTTTGTTTTATCGCCACCAAAAGTGCTCCGTAGAAATCGCCAGTAGCAGTCCGCCCATTCAAGCTTTCCACCGTAACATCCGTCTCGCTATGGACGCTCATCAGTATGCCCTCAAACCCATTTTCGGACGAACTCTAAAATATCGTGATTCTTCCCTAAGCCGTACAACTCGCTTATGGAGTACCCTGCCGATCTCTGTGTTTCCTGGTCGTTATAACTTAGAAACATTTAAAAACAATGTACATCGGTACTTGTCCTTTCTTCCTCCCTAAATTTCCTTCGCCCGCGCTGTGTACAAATATTTTAAGGGTACAAAAACCCCTTGAGCGCGCGCTCTTTAAAAAAAACGAAAAAAAAAAAAAAATCTTCACAATATAGTGCGTGGGATAGCGTATAGCTCTGCTTGGAAGACATCCGCAAGTTTTCCTAACGATGAGTGAAATCTAACGTTGTCGTCCTCCAGAAAAACACCAGCTTCACATCCTAAATCGGTTTTGTAGCCATCTGTCAAAACCCGCCCATATTTTTTTCCTGGCTCAGATTTTGGCCGAAACCAGTCTTAGGCAGCAGGAATTCTAGTGTCATTGTATTGTATCAGACGGAATGTCCTTTAGACCAAAGCCAAAAGACAGTCGGCGCGCTAGGTCATCAAAGGTCTAAGGGGGTCTTGTACAAAAGTCCACTTATATTTAAACGGAAGCTGACTTTGGGAGTCCAGCCCATGATATAAATATGAATATCAAGGAGAGGGAGATTCATCGGTGTGTCTAGAGCAGAGCAAGGCGTACTAGGAAAAGCCCCATGCAATCGAGACAGACCGTTCTTTGGAGTCCAGCAAAAGAAGAAGTAATGCATTTTCGAGAATGCTTGTTCAATCAGACAATATAATAACCGTGTAGATCCAAAGAACATTCCTCGGTGATAAACCCCATGTCTTGCCGAAAGCTCTTTTACTATACACTGCCAGAAGGCCGACAGCGCCTTTGAGGCTTTCGACGTAACATTTTTAGTCCAAATACTTAGCTTCTTTGGAGAATTGGATGATGATCTCCTTAAGCATTAAATGATCAGACCAGACAGTTCCCTCCTTTTCAGAACAACCTTAGTTTTGAGAGGATTGACTGAAAGCCCATTTGTAATGCATCAGTCGTCGATCACGTCTATGGCTGCCTGTCCTATGAGAAGACAGCCGCTAGACACGACCCAACAGAGAGTACAGCTAGATCATCCGCGTATACGTGTGCATAAACGTCAGAACTATTGAGCGCTTTGAATAGTAAGTAGACTAATAAACACCATAGCAGTGGAAATAGAACGCCGCCTTGCGGGTAACCACTTCGTACCTCAACCATCACATATTGGCCACAGTCAGCACCTGCAATCAGTGTCCTATTCACCAGCATTACTTTTAAGTACAAAACTGGTGATTTATCTACGGCATGTTGTCTGACTGAGTTACATACCCCTTGATCCCGGAATAACCCCCGTGTGGCGGTCCCATTGTTCCGATTTGAGTTCTGTTTTTTTTTGTTAAGTTGGTAAATCTGTTATTGATATTCCCTCTAAATCTTAGCATCATAGCTTGACAGTTGCAAAAGTTATGTAGCCAAGAGTACATCTATCTCTGTGTGTGTTGGCGATTTTTTACAATTTTAGAAATTGATGCAAATTTAAGCAACAACGAACTTGTATTAAATTTTGCGTAACAAACGGATTTAATTGTGCGCGAATGTTGGAAATGTTGGAAGAGTGTTTCGGCAACGATTCTCTAAAGAAAACGGTCGTTTACCGTGAGTCAATCGAAGATGATGAACGCATCGACATCGAAAACCGACGAAAATATTGATGAAGTAAAAGAAATGTTGGCCAAAACCGCAAATTAACCATCAGAGAGATAGCGGAGAACTTGAATATTGCCTATGGATCCGTCCAAGACATTTTGGTTAATGATTTGGATTTCCGTCGTGTAGCAGCAAAGTTGGTGCCAAAAGACCTCAATTTCATGCAAAAAAAAAGACCGTGTTGACGTTGCAATAAAGATGATTTGCGAGGCTGAATCCGATCCCACATTCATCAAAAAGATCATTACTGGAGACAAGATGTGGGTTTATGAGTACGACACGCAATCCAGACATCAGGTAAGTGAATGGCGTTCACCAAATGAGCCGAGACCAAAAAAACCACGTCGTTTTCAGTCAAAAAAGAAGGCAACGCTCACGGTTTTCATGGATTACAACGGTGTAGTGCATCATGAATTTTTGCCAGAAGGCCAGACAGTAAATAAAAAGTATTATTTGGGTGTTATAAGACGTTTGCGTGAAGCAATTCGCCGAAAGAGACCAGAATTGTGGGCACCATGATAACGCACCTTCGCACAGAGCCATCATTATTCGTAATTTTTTGACGAAAAATGCAACAAATACCATGCAACAGCCACCGGATTCACCTGATTTGGCTCCCTGTGACTTCTTCCTGTTTAATCGAGTTAAAAAACAACTATGGGGAACGCGTTCCAGCAGCCGAGAGGAAGTAATGGAAAAATCGCAGGAAGCACTGATGGACATACCAAGAACCGAATATAAAAAATATTCCGAGGATTGGATCAAGCGTCACTCGGTGGTTTCCCCAGCCATTATGACTTGTGCAGCTTTCCGTTGCCTCAACATCTTAGGGACTTCTTCAGTTATTAAGTCACAATCGGGAGCAATTGTCGGATTTAATTCCCAACGATCTACATATTTGCTGTGTGGAACAGATCTAATGTTTTTTGCGCAAAGACGGAAATAATTTTTCTTTATAAATTGTATTTATTATAGATTCGCAGTGATAATATGAACAGCAGTAGTTGCTACAGAAAAGTACAAGCGATTTATACACTCTAAGGGCCGAGGAGGTGGAAAAATATCAATTCCACTAAAAAAAAAGAAGAAAACAAGTAGAACCCTGCAAGGTGAAACAAATAAGCTAAGTGCTGAGATATTCAAAACAGTGGGTGTTGATTTCAATAGTTATAGTCGTAAATAAATATTATTGAAAAATGTAATCTCAGTTGCCTTTGCCCAGCTCTCAAGAGGGAGCGAATCGGGACACTAATAGAATTAAAGAATGAGCCCATAGCATAAACAATTAAACATATTAAAAATCGCTTGCACAAGCCAAGATCGCTTCAATAAAAACACCCTAGAAAAAATTAAACTCACAATCTTATTTCTATTTTCTAAATTAAATAATAAAGAACGAGTTCAAAATTGAAAAACAAAACTCAAAACCCTTTTTCTTCCTTGTTAACAACTAGACATTATGTCTATCATCAAGCTTCAAATAGGCGAGGGAAGGCAGAATTCCTGCAAAGACAATCTTTCAAATAATTTGCTACCTCTCCAATTATAAGTTTAATTGAGAGTATCCATTCCTCATTGGCTGCAATGTAATTTAAAGAGTTATGAGACCATTAAGTAATCGATTAATTACAAATACGCTCCGATCACAAAAACTCAGATTAAGGTGTCACGATATCACCTCCCATCCACACTTTTTATTAATGTCCAGTCATTATGGTACAACCTTCAATCGCTTCATCTATATGCAATATCGAATGAAATTAAATTAATTCACAACAAATCACTGTCGTCCACTGCCCGACTCCATAGGAGCTAGTTTATTCGAAAAAACTTGTCATCTCAAATTGATTAGAAGTATGCGGTCCAGTTTAGGCGTACCTTCTTTCAGCCAATGCAACTGTTATG
The DNA here is from genome assembly GCA_963966105.1 of Volucella zonaria. Classification (NCBI taxonomy): domain Eukaryota; kingdom Metazoa; phylum Arthropoda; class Insecta; order Diptera; family Syrphidae; genus Volucella; species Volucella zonaria. The sequence continues at coordinate 85,089,774 of OZ014530.1, read as the reverse complement.
AAAGCAACCCTGAGCATCTCTCAGACAAACAGGAAGACTTACATTCGAATCCTCTCTAACTTGTGATCCAATTCAATTTTGTATCTTGCGGCGAGTCGACTGGGCAAACGGCATCTGTACAAAAAAAAATCACCACAAACCTGGTATGACAGCCAATCCCTTACACACTTTGCAAAGCATAATCAGTGGCACAATCTCCCAGTTGAATCTCATTCAGTAGTCCGAATGATTTATGCTCAAGCCTGGTAGGTCTTATGCAATTCACCTATTCCCCCTGGCACTTTAGCTCGCATTTGTTCGTCGAACTTCAAATTCCGCTTGCTCCTAACTCCGTAACTATCATATGGTATGTACCCAATGCACCCATCTCAAAACCCCAAGCCCATGAAGATGCCGATGGTTCAGTTTAATGGGCACGACTTGAATGCTGCTGAAGAGTCCGTGTCCGATGAATCTAAAGGCGCAAGTATTCTCTATAATGGTGGACATTGGGAAGTGCATTTGTAGGAACTAGTCTGGGGAAAATAAATTATAACTATTCGTTTGCTCCGCATTGAAGAGGAAGCGGGTATTTACTCTTGCTACAATTTGAAAACTGCTATTTAGAGAGAACAATGCTTTCCATTTACATGCTACTCGAGGAATGCTTAAAGCTAAAATTATTTTTCAAAAACACATGCACAGATGGCAAGCGTGGTCTTTTGTGGGAGTTGGGGATATCTAAGAGTATCTTATCGATACAAAACCAATAGTCTGACTCACTATTGTTGTTCCAACACCATATGTACGGATGTGTAAGCTCAACCGAAAGGAAGACATTTGTCTGATAACGAAGAAGATACGCTATGTCTATAGGCGTAGGTGGAACAGTTTGCTTGGTCAGGAAATGACACTTGATTGGATTTCATTTACAATCAAATGGGGTTAGGGCGAGAGGGGCTGCTAGACTATTTGAATGGCTCGTGGTTAACAGACCTGGTGCTTAGATTACTTTCTACCCCCCAACGATTGATAAGTTGTCTAGTTAATCTGTCAATATTAACATCTTGCGATATAAATGCAAGCAGCATTTTACGAGTAATAAATAGCTTGAGTGTGTAGAAGCCTCCTTGGAATAACTTAAAGGGTCATATATCCATAAAGGCGAGCGAATAGATACAACAAACTCGATAGACATTAAAGGCTTCGGTGAAATTTCTTCTGAACTTCACGAGGTCGAGTTACCGAGGGTTTACTCCGTCATTATGCACAATTTGAAAAGTTTACCCAACTACACGTACACATGACTATGTATAACTCCTTTCTACAAATGTTGTTATGTATTCACGAACGCAGCCAGCCACCACCCTTTGAAGTTGACAACTTAGTTGGGGCCACTTCGTTTTTATGATTTTATTGCCATATTACGAGTGGAATTTCCGCTGTTGTTGAATAAAGTGTGTACATCATAATAATTTAACTCGTGTCTCTTTGTTTTCTTAATCGTAAATGACTTAAACGAATTATATTTGAAGATTTACCACCCGAAGGCCAGAGACATATAGCAGATCCTGAAACTGAAGCAGTCTGCAAACAATGACTGTAGAAGACGCCCGTCTCGCCATCCAATCAATGCAACAAGCTCGATCAATTCAAATTAGTAATGGATAGAATCAGTCCAATCGATACAGAAGTCAACGTCACCGACCGCGTGCTAGTTCAATTGTTGTCAACAAAGTGCAGCCAATCGCAGCCTCCGAAAAATACCAGCAATCAGCGACGTGGACTGAACGCTGATACCATGCAGCAGACCCCACAACTATAATGTTCACTCCAGTAGTTTTTACAGTGGACATGCCACAGATACAGTTGCTTATGGGGAACAAGCCATGCCAGTTGTTAGTGGATACAGGATAATCGGTGACGCTCGTAACTCGATCCATAATTCCTACACTCTGGAAATGTAAGCATTCATACTTTATCTGGCAGCACATTCGAGAGAGAGAGAGAGACAAAGAGACAAATTGAAAACATGTACAAATATTAAGCTCCTGCGAATTTTTTTTAAATAAAATTGATTATAGTGTAATAAAAGAAGTTAACTTTTTTCTAAAGAGCACATCACAACACTAACATCCTGTAGGGTGAGTCAATATACAGCGTAGAAATACATTTTAGCTAGAAATAAAACTAGGTGCTATGCCTACGCAAAGAACACCCACGAACAAAGGAACAAAAGAAAACAACAGCAATCTTCACCCGATTCATGGCAGTTGGTAATATGACTATTAGCGATCTGAAAAACCTTTTAGAAGGATCCATGTCAGTACTTCTAGACGAAATACTTAAAGATATGCCAACGAAAGCGGACTAGGAGAATATCGGAGCAGAATTGCATCCGCTACAACAAAGAAACATATTGCTCCAAGGCCAACTTGAAAAAATGGAGTCCCGCTGCATCTCACTTGAACGGCAAGTGGAATGGTTGTCCAGCAAGCCAAGTGAAAAAAACATTATTCTTCATCTGCCGACAGAAAATGGTGCAGATGCAGCCGATAGAGCAAAGGAACTTGTGCTAAATCTTTTGGAGACGCAAAACGCGAAAATAATAACATCTGCGAGGCCAATTAAGTCCACCAAAGTCCGTACCGAAAATGTCATCGTGGAACTCAAATCTAGGGAAGACGTTGGGCGAATTCTACAGGCAGGAACAAAGGATTACCCGATCGCGGCGCGCGAAAGAAGAAGACATGCTTTGAAACTTAAAGAACAGATAATCACAAAACACCCGAAAATTAGCACACAATTGCGAGGAGGCAAGCTGAAAATTCAAAACCACACATTTTACTTCGATATAAACAAGAACTTGGCATGCGACGAAACAGGCGGAATGGCATTTCTCGACGGCTTACTACGCGATGGTGAAATGTCAAATGCTCCAGATGTTGCGGCAGCCGGTGGCTCTCAAACTGTGAGAAATGAGCGAATACAGCGCTTTTAATTGTAATGCCGTCAGCCGTTCAAATTGTTTAGCTGATTTAAGCAATGTTTTTTTTAATTTTCTTTGGTTTAACATAGCAGGTCTAGGTAATAAATTGCTATGTAGTGATTTTTTTCATTTTATAAATAAGCACGATATATTTTTACTTTTTGAAACGTTCGTGGACAAAAATATGGAATGCTTCGAGTCTTATTTCAATCATCACTCTCTTCTTTGGATTCCAGCAGTAAGAACTTCTATACATGGCAGGGCCAGCGGCGGATGCTTGTTCGGAATAAAAAAAGGTTTAGGAACAAAGATCGGATGCTGCTTTATAAATAAGTTCGACAGACATTTAGTAAAGGTTGAAGCTGGGAACCTAAAATTGAATATTATTCCAACTTACATCAATTGCAACAACTGGATGAACGATTTCACGAGTTTGTACCATTTTCTGCTGGAAATGGGCGAGACAGATATTCTGGTCATTGGGGACTTCAATAGAAGAGTGGGGACTGATCAAATACAAAATGTTGAACAGATGCAGTTATCGATGCAAACGGGAAAAAAAATCATCGAAATGTGCGAAACTGTATGCCTCTCGTTACTTAATGGACGAACCAATAGTGGTCAACAAGGAAATTTAATTTTCTTAAGAGGTACCGCTTGGTCAACAATTGATTCCTGTCTGTTGGAGGGGAACTGGCTTAAGTATGCAACAGACCTAGAAGTTTCCGAATCAACATACTCAGACCACCTACCAATATCCGTCAAAGTAGAGTTAAATTTGCGACAAACTAATACCGAAGTTCAGAAAAATTGACTTCTTCCAAAACTGCGCTGGAAAGACGGAATCTAAGAAAGGTACAAAGCGAATCTTACTCTGGAAATCAATAATATAGAAAATAACGAACTTCTATCTGCTAGAGGTACGGAAATACTCACCAAAGATAAGGAAGGCAGCCCTGGTAAGGACTGAAACGAATAAAATCTGTACATTTTAATATGGGCTATAATTCCAATGCGTAAAAATTGCAATTCCATTTTGTACCCAAATTAGCTTGTATATTCTCTAGTTTCAGTTTGTTATTGATTTTAGTTCGGGGCGATTTAAAATATTTATAAAATATGAGTCAAGAGGAACGCCGTAAAAAGATCTTCGACAAATGGCTCGAAAATACTTCGCGTCCAAACCATTTCATCGCAAAAACTTTAAACATAGCACGCAGTACAGTGGATTCTGTTATTAAACGATATTTGGAGACGTTGGCAGTTAAGCGAAAACAGAAAAGTGGAGCTAAAAGTGGAGCACATGATACAAATTTGGACAGGAAAATAGTGGGTACCATCGTAAAAAACCGGACTATGTTATTCAGAGATGTTGCTCGGAAATGTAATACCAACAAAACAATGGTACAAAGATCTAAAAAGCGTAACGGTCTAAAAACACGAAAAAAAGAAAAAATACCAAAAGTTACTGAAAAGCAAAAAAAAGTCATAAAAACACGAGCCCGAAAGCTATACGAGTTGATCGGCAACAAGAAAGCGTGCTTGGTTTTGGACGACGAAACTTATATCAAAGCCAACTTTATTACTCTTCCAGGTGCGCAGTTTTACAACTCGTTTGAAGCTGAGATTCTTGCGCAATCAACAACATCGATTGGGATGGAAAAATCCGGGTGAAAATATCTGGTTTGCAGGCCATTTGCCAATGTGGACACAGAAGCTCATCGATTATTACAACGGGAACAATTAACGGAGAAGTGTACATTAACGAGTGCCTAAAAAACGGTTGATTCCTTTTTTAAACAAACACGAGGGTTCAACATTATTTTGGCCAGATTTAGCTTCAGCTCACTATGGTCATGCGGCGTTGAGCTTTCATGTTTCTAAAAATGTCGACTTTGTCCCAAAAGACATGAATCCACCTAATGTTCCACAGTGCCGTCCCATTGAACGGTATTGGGCTTTGGTCAAATCTAAATTAAGGAAAAGTGAGCAGTGTGCAAAGGACGTAAAAGATTTTAGTGCTAAAAGGAAAAGAGCGTCCAAAAAGATCACAGATGTAACTGTCACCAACCTTATGAAGGACATTCGAAAGAAGTTGAGGAAGGAATGGGAACCCAAATAATTTTTTTTATTTTTTGTAATTGTGAATGAATTTAATAAAAACAGAGTTTTAAAGCAAATAAAAAAAATTTGCATGAATTATGAAAAAAGTTTTTTTTTTTACTCTGAAGTTTCCAAATTTTATTCCTTTCAGTCCTTATGATTGGGAATGTGAAAAAGCCAGAAAAAATCATTCGCCTACCTTCGTCTGCTAAGACGCATAGGCACCGACCATATAAAACGTATGTACCAGCAAGCAAGCAGAAACTTTAAAATCATATGCCAAGAAAAACAAAAACTCTACATAAATAATTTGTCGCTAAAACTTGCACACACCAAAGACAGCAAGTCCTTTTGGAAATTGGCTAAAGCCCAAGGAATCAAGGTTGAAGCGACTACTCTAGCGGAATGCTTCGAAAAATTGCTGAATCCACCAGTAGACCGGAATGAAATACAATTTGCACTGCCGTATTCCCAAGTAAACTCCTTCGACTCCCCCAGGAAGTTGAAAAAGTTATAGATAAGTGCCGCCTGAATAAGGCTCCAGGGGAAGATCATATTACTTATGAGTTCTTCAAAAATGCAACTGACCACTTCCTGCAGAAGCTCACGGGAACGTACAACTATATGTATATTTACAACCGGCGCAGTTCCAGCAGCTTTCAAAAAAAGTATAATTTTTCCAATTTTCAAGAAAGCAGATCCAAATGATCCATCCAACTATAGAGGGATTTCGTTTCTAAATTTTTACAGGAGTCATTTTGGAGCGCTTAACAACCTGGATATGCGAAAAAGACATGCTAGGTGAGTTTCAAGCCGGATTCCGTAAGGAGTACTCCAAGATTGACAACATATTTACTCTCACAAACATTGCTCGGATTTACTTGGACCGAGGAAAAAAACTATACGCCTTCTTTGTAGACTTTAAGGCGGCTTTTGACTCCATCGATAGAAGATCACTATTTCTTAAACTCAGCAACATAGGAGTCTCAACAAAGTTCTAAAGGTTCTGCAACAATTTTACGAAGGCAATACAGCGGCGGTGTGGGGTGGGAACATCTTGTCTAATCGGTTCCAAACAAACTCTGGAGTAAAGCAAGGATGTCTTTTGAGTCCTCTTCTGTTATCAATATTTTTGGATGATCTCTTACTCTTGAGGGATTTCCTATAAAACTCTTACTCTATCCGACGACATCGTAATTTTCGCAGAAACCCCAAGCATGCTCCGAATTATGAGTAACAAGCTGCAACAGTATTGTCGTATGTGGAACCTGCAAGTTAATACCAGCAAATCCAAAGTCTTGATTTTTCGAAATGGTTGGAGGCGTCACGCAAGGAATGAAAAATGGATCTGGCAGAACGTGGAACTGGATACAGTCAAGAAATACAAATACCTCAGAGTTCTGGTCACCTCACAGGCATCCTATAAAAAACACCTGCTAGAGAAACTGAAAGAATCTAAACGTGCGGTTAATTGCAACTGGAAAGGAATTCTGGGGAAAAGGAATGTTGCACCAAGTGTGAAGTATAAGATTTTCGAGGCGGTAATGAGGTCAATAATGTGCTATGCAGCACAAGTGTGGGGGGCTTGGCATTTTGAAGAGGTAGAAAAATTCCAAAGATACTTCCTTAGGCTGCCTGAAAATACACCAACTTACATGTTACATCTGGAAACTGGACTACCAACGCTACATATCTTCACGCTTAGACTGCACTTCCTCTATACCAGAAAAGTTTTTGCTCAACCAAGACAACGTCTTCCCCACAAGGTTGCTATGTATCTTAAAAACCGAAACCTTAATTTCTTTGCGGCATGGTCAAGGCTCAGCCAAGAACACAATGTGCCCTTGCACGAACTAATCGGAAATGAAACAAACTGAGAGCACACTGAACGAAATGCTTAAATAAATCCACTACTCAAAACGGAAGCTTTTCGAGACGCAAAGTCAACAAAGCCAATCAAGATCCACGTACAGAATACCACAGCATGAACTTGGGGAAAACAGCTACTTTAATGACCAGAACAATAATCAAAGCCAGAGGCGAACTTTTGCAACCAGCTGCGACGGTATCCTGGGTATTGATGTGCTGCGAGCCACGAAGAGCATTTTAGACATTTCTTTCCATCAAATCAAAATTGGTGGTGATTGCATTCAATTGACCTGCAAGGGCACTATCTCGCCCATTTGCGTAATGGTAATATGGTTAATGAAACTGTGCGAGTTGTTTTTCTTCGAAAAGCTGATGCACTTAATGTTCATTCGCGTACAGAAACAATTATTCCAGGCATCGCTTCTTCATCTATACGAGTACTTGCGGAAGGAAGTAACCTACAGAAAGGCCACCTGATTGGAAAATCCTTAAACAAAGTCAATAATAGGACTGTCCTCGCTAGCCAATCTAGAGAATCATTCTGCGGCTCTACCTGCCAATACTAGCATCGGCCTTTTTAAGTTAGTTGAATGTAAGTAAGTGATTCTCTTAGACAATGCCGTTTTGCCCGAATTCTTGGCAAAACTCTTCCGTCAAACACAGTGCGTTTTCAACGTCGATGATTTCCAGTCAACTACCCATATTACTTGAATGTCTTTTGGTTGGGATTCGAACACCGAAACTTCCGATTTGGAAACCAGTCCACCACCAAGAAATATGGGAAACTATTGGGAAAGATTTGAATGAAATGCCATTTTGACAGGTAATGTAAACCTACTGAAACAGAATGCTGTACGGTGATGATCGCTCTTTGTTTGACGCGATCTAACACGACGTAAAATTATTTCACCGCAGCGTTAAATAATCTTACCACGGCGTTAAAAATGCGTTCTGTGTGGGCATTAAGCCAGAAGTGTTCTCCAGTGAACCTTACGATTTGGCCAGAATCAGTGTCGTTCAGCACACATTCGGTGTAGCCACAGCAAAACCTCTACGCAGAATTTCGAAAGATCATTGACGACGTGCTGCACCAAAACATCATCGAAACTTGCTAGAGCCTCACAAATCGTTTTGCGTTGATTACCGCCACTTGAACTACTATCAAAGATTCGTTCTCATTGTACACAACAAATCACACCTTAGATGCGGTAACCGGTGCGCTCTGGTTTGCACCTTGGATTGCCAGTTTCGATATTGGCAAGTAGAAGTGCATCCTAGTGACCGTAACAAGAGCGCTTTTGTGACCAAAGTAATAGTTTTTGGCTTACTAACGCCCCTGTGACATTTGAATACCTCATGTCGAACGTTTTACGGGGACTGCCGATGGAAAATTGTTTAGTTTATTTGGACAACATCCTCGTCCTAGGTAAGACCTAGAGAACAAATGCTTGATTATTTACGTTTTGTTTTCAATTGACGAAGAGAGTTTGGCCTCAAATTGAATCCCCCTAAATGTAATTCATTCCAGAATGTAATTTATTCCGGAAGGAAGCACGGTTTCTTGGTTATGTGTTAAATTGCGCTGGCGTATCACCTGACCACAATAAAATCGATAATGTCCGCAACTGGCCTACTCCTACTTGTCTGAGCGATTATGGCAGCTTCGTTGGGCTCTGCACATATTATCGCCAATGTGTTCCCAAATCTTTGACAATTGCTCGCCCTCTACACAAGCTGACGGAGAACATGGTTTTTTGAGTGGACCGACGAAAATTCAAAAGCCTTTGATGAACTAAAGGGATACCTGACATCTTTTCTATTTTGTGTCATTCACAACCCTAATCCGAATTTATACTAGAAACCGATGCATGCAACATAGGAATGAGCTTCTAGCCATGATAAAGGCCACTGAGCATTTTCACGTCTTTTGGCCGCGAAGATAGACGTGTCAACATCGAGCTGGTAAAACTCCCCTGAATGCCGATGGCTTATCTCGCCGCCCTGCGCTGACGAGACATGCAATCATTGCGATTCCAAGGAGGAACGATTTCATACCCAGGAGACACATGCAGTTAGTTCCATCAGGCTGGCTGGTAGCTATTTTGATGTACATATGTAGATAAGTTAAGGCATTCTTAGCCTGCAGATAAAATTATATCGACGGTATTGCAATAGGTTACAGATGGCGTTCGTCCTGGCTAGAATAACATATCGGGTTAAAGCGGATTGCTTAAAGCATATTGGGCTCAAACTGCGTTGTAGAGCATTACTATGTGGAATGCGATATTTGCGCCACAAAACGAGGTCCACAATGCAGAAGCGAGGAGACCTGCAGCTGGCTGCACTTGCAAAATGTTGCTGTAAGCGAAGTAATAAGCACATGCTCGTATTGATGCATTATTTCTATAAACGTGTTGAAGTCTTTGCACTGCCAGATCAAACTGCCGATACCGTTGCTAAGACATTAGTCAAAGAAGTTTTCTGCCGCTATGGAATATTACTAAGACCAACTCCGACTCAGACTAAGGTCGGAATTTTGAGACCATGGTGTTTCAGAATGTAATGCAGATTATGAGTGGGTGGCCGTGGCTTAAGTGGTAGTGCATTGGCTTCCCAATCGGGCGGTTCGGGATTCAATACCAGCCGTGACCAAAAGACATTTTTTCAGGCAACTAAAATCTCGTGAGATGAATGGTTGGCGAAATACAACACCAAGTCAATTTACACTAGCAATTTAGTCTCCCCATTAAATGTTAGATGCCACCCATGGAGCGAAATAACTACTGAGCCCAAACAAACTTTCTCTCTCTCTCTATACAATTTTCCAAAAACTTAACATATGCTCCGGATGCTCTTAAAATGTGTAATAATACCCTCCTGAGTGTTAAGTTCTTTAAAAAAAAAATGGAGATACGAAAAACTTGCACCATCCCTTGGTTACGTGCGTTACGCAGCTCGGTGACCTCGTAGAGCAGATGAATCGAACAATACCACACTATCTAGCCCTTTGTTTGCCATGGCCTACATATATCTCTTCACAGCAAGAATCAGTCAAGGAGACTCCATTTGCTATGCTCTATTTCAGAGTGATGCAACTTCCTCAATAGCTCCTTTTCGAAACTCACCGGAACCCAGCTCTAATGCTGGGTTCGCCCAGCAGCTGCAGAACCAACCTGAACAAAAACCAGGTACGATTTAAATTCAAATCTTCACAGATTTCAGGTGGAATATCCCGTTTGGTTTCACAATCTTAAGAGGAGATTACGAGTTTGGTCCAAACCTCAGTTGGATTGGGATGGACATTACGGGATCATCGATATTATAAGTAGTCGAAGTTATCATCAAAATTTAAAAGACACCGCGCTCCAAAGCTGAGATTGTGCATGTCGAGGGAAGAGTCTTCGTTCAAGAAGGTGGAAGTATTACAGATTCATGAACGCTGCCAGCTACCACCCGTTGAAGTTGACAACTTATTTGGGACCTCTTCAATTTTGTAATTTTATTGTCATATTACGAGTAGAATTTCCACTGTTGTTAAATATAGTGCGTGCATCATAATAATTTACCTCGTGTCTCTTTGTTTTCTTGATCGTAATTCATCTTGCTATCCATTCGCCGGGTATTGCCGGCATCATAAAAACGTAACAATATTATCAAAAGCTGGATTTAAATTGATAAATTAAATTTCGACCTCTTGAATTTTTGACAGGGTTTGATCGTGCCGCTCTCATGTTTTTTTTTTCTTTGAATTGTTTCCTCCTCTATTATGTGTTGAACGCACGAGCCATTCTTGCGGTGAGCGTGTTATTTTACTACAAAAACGAACCGAAGGGTTTCATGGGGGTGGTTTTTGAGGACTTCTTCGTATCGATGTAATGGACATCTGTAATACTTATGTAAAACACAGCACGACCAATTTGGTCGACGGTTTGATGATTAGAGGATTTCCACGTTCCTTTATGAAGATGAGTGCTACCTACAGCAAAACTCTGATCCACAGGAAAGTCAATCAGCCTAAATGACATGAGGATGAATCCGCGTCAATTAAACACTTCTTCTTCTCTTCTCTACAATCACCATAGTATGTATATATTTGTACACGTACCTATCTCACCGCTGTTTATCCAGCCTTTGACCAACGTACCTTTTAAATGACGGTGATACGAGTATCTACGTTATAACAGTTTAGGGCTAGTTGCTTGGGTGCACGTAGTCTGTGCAGCCGACCCATAACCTGCAAAATATATTAGAGATTTCATGGACAAAAGAGGTGGAAGGAGACGGGTATTCCGGAGTCAACTAATCTTTCCGGCGATGTGAAAGGGTCGAACGATTAAGACCTTACCGATCAATGTCAATTTCGGCAACCTGACTAGTCCTGGAAATCCTTATTGAACTTAACTCGATGAAATCTATCATAATAACTATTGCTGCCATTGTTGATTCATCCGCCGTGCGTTCCCCTCCTGAGTATCAATTATTTATGACAGCACTTTGCGGTGTTGCCTTTTTACTCTGAGCATCTACTTTGTCGAATTGTAGGGGCTAAGTTAGGTCCATGACTCTCGAGTAGTTCTCCAGATAAGTCCTGAAACTAAAGCATGATCACCCCTTCCCCCCACCATTTCCCCTCTCCATTCCACACTTTCTTCTTTCCTTCCTTCTCACTCCATTCTTCTCTGGGGTGGATCAAGGTGTTATACGACTGGCTGAGGGCCCAGTATCTTTAAAAATAGCCCAGTCCCGAACGATCTGCAACCTCCGGACTAGCTAACCTTATACAGAGGATCTTTGTTCAGATGGGTTTTCCTCTCCCCGCAACTCGTGGGATCCCTTATGAAATCAAAAATTTCAAAAACAAAACATGCACACCTTGTAAAGGCAAATGCAAGGAGCCAAACCCTAAGCCCTCAAGCAGTGGAGAAACTGTGGCAACCCATGGTCTTTATCACCTCCTCCACCCCTAGCAGTAGGAAGTTTGTGGCAGGTCCCGGTCTTCCTACTGCTATTAAAATTCCTGTCTCAAAGGAGGAATCAGAACCTCAGCTGTGCTGGCAAGCAAAATCCAAGGTCTTCTATATAAAACGCCGAAATACCGCACGCATTATCAAAATCCTCGGATACATTCCGGAGGTCTAGAGAACTGCGGACATGAGAAACAAGATAAAGTGAACCACCAAAAGACGGAATTCGCACTGTTCCCAAAAAGGTTTAAGAACTCCTCCAAGGCAGAACATTAAAAGTGCCAAAACCACCAAAGCCGTTCCAACGCCGAAAAGACTGACCGATCGATACGCCGACGGAGCAATTTCAGCCGAACGGTAGCCGTTGGTCAAGTTAAAGTTTTCGGGCTTCTTGGTCATCATGTGGGAAAACCCTGAACCACCTCTCATCAAAAGCAGTGCTGGCTGGTATCAAGGCCACATCCAACTTATCGCTTGTGCCGATCAAAGATCTCTCGATCTTTACACAAAAGTCGTGGGTGGATTAAGAGAAGTCTGGCCTGGTGCAAAGCTCGAGGTTCTGGCTAACTAGGATATGCCTAGCAGACCTAAAACTCGCATCTGGATCCCAGCTGAACTCTCCTTCCCAGAAGAAATTCTGGAGATCGTTAGGCTCAGTAACCTGACTCTTCCGACTCCTGACTTCAACGAAAGTTGAAGGGCTTATCTACAAAAAAGATGAGCTGGATGCTGATAAACAACCTCCTACTCCTTTAATTTAATCAGGAAATACAGCCTCAGATCTTGGACAGTCGATATCCTTTCCTGATATGGATCTTTCCGATGTGTTAACCAAGCCGACGGCCCCCACGCCTAACACCCTATCGGAAATGAAAACCGATGACGAATCAAGTAGAGATACTTTACGATCAGATGAAGAAGATGAGCTTTTGGGCAGATTCTCGGAATCGAAGGCCTCAAACGACACTGCGACGGAGGCTTCCCTGCTCGATTGTAGCATTGATGGTACGATGCCTTCAGATTAACCTCCATCACTCCAAAGAGGCCTTGGCCTCTATCCTAATCCAGGAACGTTGGTTCGTGCACTTGGGACACCTGAATAGATTTCGCTCTATACAAAAGATAAAGGTAAGATCAGAACTTGTATATTAGTGAAGAGTAGCCTTAATGCACTCTCACTTACTAATTTCAGTGACCTCGACATAACCGTTGCTAGACTGGAGACTGCCAAAAGTACCTACTGGGTGGTATTGGCATATCTTGGCCACGACGATACAGATATCCCTCTTGTCTTCGAGAACATCAGTCAAATGATAACAAACTGGATGGTAGCATCTGAACACCCTTTTTCAGATCACAAATATATCCAAATTAGTCTAATGATGCTCCTCCCCGCCGATTAGAATTCCGGAATTATCGGAAAACTGATTGGTCAAAATACAGAGGAACACCAACGAGATTGACATGAAAGTTAAGGATTTCAAACGAGCTCTCAATCAGGCTATGACTGCTTCTTGCCCTCTTATTCAATCTAGAGGCAAGAAAAGCCGCACTGGTGAACATCAACTCTGGGATCGCTTAGAAACGTTTGCAGAAAATTTTTGAACCAAGCAAAGAGCACAGGAAAAGTGACCGACTCAGACTCATATAAGGAATCCCTCAAAATATATAAAAAACAACTGAGGAAGGTAAAGCGACATTTCTGGAGGTCATGCTGTGACAAGATAACTAAAACCTCTGAGGCATCGTCGCTAAGAAAAATTCTCTCTACAAATCGTACGATGTACAGCTGTTTGAAAAAAAACCGATGGCTCTTGAATGGCCTCAAGTGATGAATCACTCAATCTCCTACTGGACATCCACTATCCAGGTATGTAGCTCCCTATTCACGGCCAGTAACAACTTTAGCAGGACTATTACAGCCGCCACTAAAACTCACGGTCTGATTACGACAGACCAGCTGCTCTGTGCGCTGCATTGCTTCAAACCATAAAAGTCTGCTAGGTCGTACGGTCCTCAGATATCATCCTGCCAATGCCAGAGAATATCAGGATGAGCTGCGTAAAAATGATCCACATTCCCTTATCACGGAGAGAAGTTAATGTAGTTTTCATTCCCAAAACCGGAAAATGTTCTCATGTTGTTCCAAAGGACCTCAGACCTATTAGTCTATCATCTTTCCTTCTGAAAGCTCTAGAACAACTGACTGATATCCATATACGATCTAGAATTAATCCACTACTTCATCTACGGCTCAACATTCCAACTCTAACGGAAAGTCGGTGTAAACTGCTCTACATTCACTGACTAGCCACATCGAACGATCCCTACATTATAGAAAGTGCACAATGGTCGTGTTTTTGGACATACATTGAAGGTGCCTTTAACAACGTCAACTCAACCGCAATCACGACTGCCCTGTCAACTCTGAAGGCAGATGACTCACTTGGGGAGTTGATCAGTCTTATGGTAAATAGAAGGATAATCAACTCCAAACGGGCTAGGGCTTCTGCTAAAAGATGTGTCAGAAGAGGTACGCTGCAAGGCGGTGTTCGTTTACCCCTTCTAAGTTGTCAATGAACTGCTGATATACCTAGAAGCGTGTGGTTGCCTCTGCGGATGTCGTTGCTATATCCGTCTCAGGAAAGCATCTTATTATATATTCAATTAAAGAACTCCTGCAGATAAATCTTAACGGATTAACCCATTATGTGGATCGCTCTTGATTGTGAGCAAGCCGCAATAAAACTGATCTTGTCCTTTTCTCCAGGAAAATTTCAATCATAGACTCTTCCTCAATAAACGGTACCAGTTTAGTCTTCTCCGATACTGCGAAGTATCTGGGTCTTATTTTTGACAGGAAACTTAACTGGCAACCTAATATCCAAGAAAGAGTAAAGAAAGCTACAGTACGAGTAGCTTCATTCTCTTACAAAAAAGCCATTGAGAACAAATGGGGCATTCAACCTCGCATTACATCTCGGTTATAAAACCGATGCTCACCTACGGGGTGGTTGGCATTAGACAATGCAGTCAAGTCCAGCAAATTAAGCAAAGAACAGCATTTCCGTGCATAAGCGGAGCCTTACGTACGGGTACTACTCACTCCGCATGTAAACATACCTTCTAGACCTTTCTGGGAGGAAATTGCTTTCATGAAGGACAAGTCAATCCATTTCTATACGGATGAATCCAAGACTGATAGCGGAGTTGGTTGCGATGTTTTCTCAGATAAGCTAAATCTAAGCCCTTCTTTCCGTCTTCCAAATCACTGCAGCGTGTTCCAGGCAGACATTTTGGTGATTAAAGAAGCTTTGTCCTGTCTGAAGAAAAACGTGATATCTGCAAAGGATATCCACATCGGATAGTCAGGCCGCTCTCAAGTCCCTGAACTCAGTCACATTAAATTCTAAAACCGCCTTTGAATGCCGATCATCTGTTACGGAGATGGCAGAGCAGGTCAATCTTTACCTTTGTGTGGGCCACAGACACATACCAGGGAATTGTAGGGCTGACGAACTCGCCAAAATTGGAATCAGTCTTCCTATTCTACTGGAAAAGGGTAGCATAGGTATACCAATCGCTACGTGAAAATCAATATTTAAGCTGGATGCTAATAGAAGAACAAACCTTAGATGGACTGTTGCGTCAGCATGTCCAGCGACCAAACAAATCTGCCCAAAACTGGATCTGAATGACTCTGAGAGTTTGATCTTTCAAAATAGGAAACATCTCAGCATCGGTGTTATCACTGGACACTGTCTTATAGGCAAGAATGGAAGAAGGCTTGGCGTTTTTACAAACGACTTCTGCAGAAACTAGATGGGCGAGGAGGAGGAGGAGACAATCCTACACCTACTATGTACATGTCCAGCTCTCTCCCAAAAAAGGAAACTTCACTTAGAAGCTTTCTTCTACAGTAACTTCAGCGATCTAAATAATATATGTAGACGTTAACGGTCTCCTAGGCTTCGTCAGAGGATCACAAATCCGCATGGCATTACGATGGACCAATAGGTCTAAGTGGGTAGGTTTTTCCAACAGCCATTCTAAGCTAACCTAACCTTGGGGTGTTGCTAGTTTCTTCTTGCTCAATACTGTCGATTATTGTTGGTAAATACCAAATGAGTGCAGTTAGACGGGACTAGTAATACATATACTTGATAGCTCCAGCAAGGCAATAAGATAAGCATAATTGGTGGGTGGCTATGGTAACAGCACTGTGCATTGCCGGTCAGTGCCTTCCTGCATATTACAACGCCTAACCACTACATCTGCCTCCCAATGAGAAAAAAATGCACATTAGGATTAGATTGAATATTTTGTACACGACTTTCATAGTCGAAGATCGGGGCTGAAGGACTTTGATGTTAAGATTGTGTATGTGTTTGTATACATGTGCATCTGGACTATGTACGTTTGCTTCCCATTTTTATGATTTGCCTCAAAGGATGTGGAATCTTCATAAATACCGAAGCCTGCACAGGGTTATGATTCCCCTGGATATCACATCTAGTCTAGATATGTACCCACCTTTTACCATAAGTTTTCATTTATGGTTACAGACAGAGACGCACTTGGGCACTCTGATGGATTGGTACTACTATCTCACTCACTCAGTTTGTTACCTCAATGTTGAAGTTCACACAAACGAGCACGGGTAGGGGCTAACCCAGGCTTGATGCGCGCTCATCGTTAGCTCACTATAGTATTGTTATCCAGTAGTCACTGCGGGAAGTAGATGAAGCGATTTTTCCCACTACAGGCAATCTGGACTCACAAAAATAAAGCGCCCAAATACATGTAAGACCGGTTTTGAAACTTCCACTTGATACAATACTGGGAATTTTGATCGCCTTGGTTTGAGATAGAACATTCGTTCTATTGTTTTTTTGTTCGTCAGTCTTATGGAGTTTGACTGAAGCGACTTTTTCATAGAATCAGACACAGGTCTTTGACTAAAAGGTAATACAATGAGTTGGAGAACATCATTTTCCTATTCCTGACATCCAAATTTGAGCTTGGTTTTCTACACGGGGAAAACATACGACTTGATTTTCCAAAGATCTAACCTTCTCGCAGAAGAGGCCAAATATTCAACGCGCTATTCAAAAAATCGAAATAGTACAAGTACAAGTATATTGTAACCTAACAGCGTGAGAAATTCTGATGCGTAATTTAACATTGCCTCTGGCAAAACGCAAACACGTAGAAACATTTCTCCTGTAGTGCGCACTAAAAAGGTTTTTCAAATACTCGTATCAACCCCTTACACAAAAAAAAAAAAAAACAACAAACGTCCCCTTTTTTAAGTTTCTCCCTTATTTTGCGTCTTATTTACGCCTCAAAGGGCATTCAATCGCGTAACCTTGAACATATAATTTCTATGAAGGGTTGCGCAGTGGATCTCACAGTCCTTGGTGCTGTGAGATTCTTGAGAAGATTGTTCTTCTATTCAACAACGGATAATCACCCCTAACCTAAAGACCAATTCAAAGGAATAATGGGGAGAGAAAAGTAAGCGAACGCAACAGGATAAGACATCAATATGGCACATCCGCGAATAAGGACATGTACGACTATAAATAGTGATTTAAAAGACGCACTGTATGTACTCGTATCTCAACCGAGATTTAGTTTGTGCGTCGTATAATTTTTTATTCTTATTTCTTTGACAGTACGATTATTGTTTAGCTGTTATAATGAATTATTTCATTCATTGTATTGTATCCTCGTTACAGATTGCAAAGGATCCGAAACTGTAGTCTATTGGTGTCTTAAGGCTTTTCTTTTGCTCGTTAATGCTTTTTGACGTGTTGTATCATGTTTGCCAGAAGAAAGATGGTTTCTAGTTTTATAACGAACAAAAAGAAGGGAACTGTCTTTTAAATACTTTGTTCCGGTTTTACGGGTCTTGATTGGAATAACTACCAGTTTTGTAGAACACGTGTTCCCTATCACCCTATCACCCTATTTAGAACAATAAAATGATCATAACCAGGGTTTATGATCCTATTCATGGGCTACCAGATCGAATTTAAATTACATATATTGTATGTTTACGTATATGTCTTGGGCTGTTTCTTTGAAACGACGGTATATCCATAAAAATGCTATTACTATTAAGATTTGGTGTAAACACCTTTTATTATATATATGTACGTATGAAGGTACTCGTATGTGCATATACGAGTACAATACAAAATATGAGTTTCATTACAACGAGCACAATTCATTAGGCGCTTTATTTACGAGAAGTAAACAAGAGTCGGGATGACTTTTGATCCACGGTTACCATCGTAACGATAATCCATGGAGTTTTTTCCGTCTCATGAACTTCCTTCCCGATATTCGTAGATATGTACATAAATATGTACAGTAAAACAAATTATTGTAAGTTAGAACTTCGGAACAATGACATATTAATTATCCGAATTAGAAAACAAAATGCAACCCCACGGAAATGTAGGAAACAGGACTCGCTTCATAAACTTACAGACTAATGCCTAAAAAAGTTTATTTCATTGATAGCTTTTCGAATATCACATCTCTATGTACTGTGTTTGTTTGTAATTATGACTAGGAAATTCAGGGTGGAGGTAGCCAATATACGCGGGCTAAGAAGTAATCATTTTTCTGCGTACGTCCCCGTCTGTAAATACAGACCAGCTGTTTTGACACTTACCTATCAGATCACTCTGATCTGAAGCTACCTGGCTACGAACTATTCTTTCCCCATCGCGGTCTCGCCATTTATGTGCGTAGTGATGTAGCTTACAAAATTCCACCACAATGTAGACCCTGTTCCAATCCGGAATTCAATTTCATGTGGTTAAAATTTCATCTCCGCAAGCAAATTATCCACTACTGCTTTATTTACAGAAGCCCCAAACTGGAGAGCAACTCGACCTGTAACGAGTTTGATGCGCTGTCTGGCTCCATACAAAGAATTGTATCCCTGTATCCTCAAACTGAAATCGTGATTACGGGCGATTTCAATATACACAATTCTGTTTGGCTTCGACACTCTGGACAGACAACGCCCGAAGGACGGTGTGTTGAGATCTTCGCTGTGGAAAATAATTTAACCCAGCTTGTAAATAAGCCCACACGAATACCAGACGTTGCTAGTTGCTAGACTTGTTTTTAACTTCTAACCCTGACAAGTACTGCGTTGATGTGCTCCCCCCTCTAGGCTCGTCGGACCATTGTGTCAATTCTCGTACACCCACCACACAGAGAGAAAAGAGAAAAGATTCCTAAAAGAACCGTATGGCAACACGATAAAGCCAATTGGAGCGGACTTTACAACTTCTTCAGCGACGTGGATGCCGCTGCTGACATGATCACAGAAACTATTCTCTTTGGAATGAGCTGCTTTATCCCTCATCGGATGAAGAGTATCAAACCAAAAGAAAAAGCATGGTACGACTCGAGCTGTAAAGAGGCTGTCAGGGTTAGAGAATTGTTTTTTCGGTCCTATAAGACCAACCCGACAGAGGAAAACCGGAAAAAGTGTAAACGAGCCAGAAATGATTGCAACGTCTTTCTCAAGCGTGTGAAATTCCAATACGACCAAAAACTGAGGCAAAAAATACTGCACCGTCCCAAAGGCAGGAAAAATGTTTGGTCATTTGTCAAAAACATTAGAAATTCCGCGTCATGCTCCATCCCAACGCTTATTTACAATGACATTCCAGCTGTCAGCTCTTTGGACAAGGCCAATCTGCTTGCTGCCCACTTTGAGGCTAGCTCAACACTCCCAGATTGTGCTTTGTCCCCGCCTACACTTGAGTGCGTCGAATCTACAATGCGACGAATCCACTTTCGCACTCGTGTAGTAGCAAGAGTACTTAGAGATCTCAACATACATAAATCCGCTGGTCCAGATGGCATATCTTTCTTCTGAAGAGGTGTTCTTACACGCTGGCAAATCCATAGCGTAAGCTTTTTCATCAATCCTACTCTTCAGGACTCTTTCCGAGCAGATGGAAAACAGCATGGCCGTGGCTCAAGTGGTAGTGTGTTGGCTTCCCAATCGGATGGCTCGGGGTTCAATACCAGCCATGACCGAAAGACTTTTTTTCAGGCAACTAAAATCTTGTGAGATGAATGGTTGCCTAAATATAACATCAAGTCCAATTTACACTAGTAATTTAGTCTCTCCCCATTAAATGTTGGATGCCACCCATGGAGCGAAATAACCACTGAGCCCAAAAATCTTTCTCTCTCTCTCTATCCAATTTTCCGAAAAACTTAACACGTGCTCCGGCATTTTAAGAATAGTAATACCCTCTTGAGTGTTAAGTTCTTTTTTAAAAAAAAAAAAAAAAAAAAAAACATTTATCCAGCCCGTCCCTAAAAAAGGCGAAGCTTCCTCTTTCTCCTCCTACGGGCCCATTGCACTTATGTCCCTTCTTCCTAAGGTCATGGAAACGCTGATAAACCGTCAGCTCATGGAATATCTCGAAACACGAAAACTTCTCAATGACCGGCAATATGGTTTTCGTAGCAACAGGTCCTCTGGTGATTTGATGGCATGTCTCACCGAAAAGTGGAACCAAAACATACATCAATCTGGCGAAAGCAAGATAATTGCACTTGATATTTCTAAGGCATTTGACAGAGTTTGGCATCAGGCTCTTTTGTCAAAAATGCGTGCTTTTGGGATCGATGACTCTCTTTTTCATTGGATTAGAAATTACCTTTCGGAACGTTCAATTCAAGTTGTCTTGGACGGTTTCAAGTCTGATATTCACAAAATAAATGCTGGTGTGCCCCAGGGCTCCGTTCTGTCTCCGACACTCTTTTTAATTTTCATTAATGATCTCTTGTCTGCTACTTCTAATCCAATATATTCCTTTGCTGATGACAGCACTCTCTGCTTCTCATATTCGTTCCCGGACTCACGCCCCTGCTCTTCGGCCGTAGAACGTCAACGGCAGCGTATGTTAAGCTCATTAAATTCCGATATTAACAGCATAACCAATTGGGGAACTATCAACAGAGTGAAATTTAATCCTTCCAAATCTCAATGCTGTCTGCTGTCATTAAAGCGAAATTCAAATACCCAGCTATTATCCATGAATGGCACTTGCATCGTCGAAACCGATAAACTTTCCATTCTCAGTATGTGTGTCAGTGACAACTTACGTTGGAATCACCACATATTCGATGTCGTCAAAAACGCTGCGAAATGTCTAGGTGCCCTCAAGCGATGAAAGAAATATTTTACCCCCTCTGATCTGCCCTCAATATATAAGGCGTTTATCCGCCCGAAATTGGAGTACAATTCCCACATCTGGTCAGGTGCTCCTAAAACATCTCTGCACCTGCTAGATAGGATTCAAAGCCGTGCGAACTCTCGAACACCGACGTAATGTCTCCTGTCTCACTTAGTTTTATCGCTATTTCCACCACCAGTGCTCCATTGAAATCGCCAGTAGCATTCCGCCCATTCAAACTTTCAACCGTAACACCCGTCTCGCTATGAATGCTCAACAGTATACCCTGAAGTCCATTTTCGGACGTACTCTAAAATATCGTGATTCTTTCCTAAGCCGTACAACTCGCTTATGGAATGCCCTGCCGACCTCTGTGTTTCCTGGTCGTTATAATTTGCAAACATTTAAAAACAATGTACATCGGTACCTGTCTTTTCTTCCTCTCTAAATTTCCTTCGCCCGCGCTGTGTATGAACATTTTAAGGGTACAAAAACCCCTTGAGCGCGCCCTGATTATAAAAAAAAATAAATAAAAAATACCTACATACATATATGTATACGAGTATGTACGTGTGTTTAATACTGTTTGAAAAATCGTCATGAATAGACTTACACCAAAAGAACGCAAACATATCATTCAGATACACTCTACATGACGCAAGGCTAACAACGCGTCAACTGATATGGATACAGGAGAAGCCATCGATCGTAATAGTTTGGCCCTTGTCCCGTATAAACTTGTGCCACGAGAGCATGGCTTGCAACGGAAGTTCGCAGATTGAGCTCTTGAGAAGCTTGAAGTCGATCCTTATTTTTATCGAAAAACGTGTTTAGTGACGAGGCTTGGGGACGAGCAAAATTTCAGTTTCTGGTCTAAGGAGTCGCCTACACACTGACGGCAACATCGGTCCTTATTCTTTCAAAAATGAGCTCGGAGCCCACGTTGGAGTCAATGGCCAACATTACCAGACAATGATCAATGATTAATTTTTCGGAAACATGAACGAAATTGATCCAGATTACATTGATCCGGATAACATCGCATCGCGAAATTGATGTCATTCGATTTGTTCGTGTATATGCTTATATTCCGCGAACGTCAGGACTTGGATGCCAAAATAAAGTGCTGTGTTGATGAGATAGAACCCTAAATTGAAGCGACAGGACGCGCTTCATCAAATGCAGAAAAAGATGTTTAAAGCATGACATGAATCATTCTTCATAATGAATAAAGATTTTATAATAGTTTATAATAGTTTGGATAGCAAAAAAATGACCGCTTCGCAATTTATAGACATTACCAAGGCATTTGACACTGTGGACCACGAGCTCTTACTAATAAAGTTAGAAAAGGCAGGCTTTAGAGGGTTTATGCTGAATTGGTTTGGATCATACCTCAAGGATAGGAGGCAAATGGTTAAGATAGGAGACCATTTTAGCGAATGCCTTGATATTCAGGTTGAATGAAAACGCTTTTAGTAACCCGCTATTATTGTTAATAATTTAACTATAATTCTAAATTTGTATATATTACCATCAGTATTATAGCATTATTGTACTAAAAGCTTTGAGTTAAATGGAATATGAAATTTAAAAAAAAAATAAAGAAATGTTTGATTCAAACTCAATTCATGCCACTATTTGTACTCGTATGTAGGAGAAAATATAAAATGAAATATTTTGGACTGATTTCGATCATTTTTTAAATGCAATTCTGAGGACTTAAACGGATATGTCGGAAAATCGAAATACAAATATGTAGGAGAAGGTTCTGGAACAAGAAACTAATTTTAAAACTTTATTTACTAAACAAGATCAGTGATCTTTTATTTTTCTGTCGGAACAGATCACTCAGACAAAGAACTTGTCCTTTGTATTGCTGGCATGTTCCTTTTACTGCGTTTCAGTTAGAAGCTGCCTACAGTACCTGCATCAACCTGTTCAATCCCGAGCCTTACCTAATAAATTCATCAGCGATTTCATTTCCCGTGATTCCATTGTAACTTGGGACCCAGACAAGACTCTGCGAATTTAGCCTTCCGGTTGTGTTCAGTGAAGTCTTCCATTCTCGAACCAGTTTGGAAGGCATAAGAGGGTTCAGCAAGGCTTTAAGCCCTACTATTGTACTTTTTTTTCCTGGCTCTGATTCTGGACGATTGCGGAGCTCTTGTATACTTAATTGCATCAGACGACATGTCCATAGGATTCAAAAGATTGTCGGCTCGTAAGATCATCAATACTCTTTAAACGCAAGCTTTGAGAGTGCAGCCCATGGTATGAATGTCAAGGGAAGGAGGTTTATCTGTGCGTCTAGAGTAGAGCCAAGCGTGCGAGGGAAAGTCGCCATATAGTCAAGTCAGATCGTTCCTCGAAGTCTGGCAAAAGCAGCTGTGACGTAAAAGCTTATTCCACCAGACAACCGACCCATAGGATATAATTGGCCTTATGATAATCGTGGAGCAAAGGATCAAAAGATCGTCCTCGGCGACAATGTCCCGTGTCTTGCCAAACGCTCTTTTACACTGCCGGAAGTCCGCCAGCTCCTTAAAGGCTGTCAATCTAACATGTTTAGTCCACAGAAGATTGCTATCCAGGATGACACCAAAATACTCTGTTTCCTTGGAGAACCAGATGATGATGCTTTCAAGCACTACATGAGTCAGACCAGTCAGTTTCTCCCTTCTTGTAAAGGGAGCAATCTCCGTTTTAAGAGGATTGAGTGAAAACCCATTTCTTGTGCATCAGTCGTCGATCACATCTAGGGCTGCCTGCGCTTTAGAGCAGACAGTCTCTAAATACGATCTGCATATGCGTGAACACACATACATACATATATGTCGGAATATGACAGATATCAATTACGGTGTGTTGAGTTACTCAGCTCACTTGCAGCGTCGTTAATAGGAGCTGGTTTTGAGTTGGTTCTGATGAGGTTATCTGGAAAGTAAGCGCCTCTGCCCTCGACGCAATGTATTTTTCTGATTTTCTGAGGTATTCCAGTCTGTTTAATTTCGCCTTTTCGAGGACTTTGAGTAGCTTGCTGATTTCACTGACTGTTTCGGTCTATAGACAAAAGTCTTTATAAGAGGTACTCTTCAAAATCAAAATTAGCCTTTTATATTAATTTTGCTTCGAGCTGTACAGCTTCTATTCTTAATCAAAGTTAGTTTTAAGAGACTTGTTTAGAAGTTTTCTGGTTTCTGTATGGGTGGTTTAGTTTTAGTTTTAAATGCATTTTATTATCTTAATCATTAACCCTTACATACTAACAAAAAATGCTTAAATGCTAGCTTAAAATTACTTAACAATCTTATATTAACTTATTGGCCCCACACAGGCACTCTAAGCTACTCTAAATTCTTATATCTATGTCTTTCGACTATATTTACATTTTACTTAGGAATAATTATTTTCTATACTTAAGGCTAAGAAAAAATTGTTCACAAAAACTTAGCATAGTCTGTATGGGTGGATTGTTTTCTAGCTGGACATGTCAGTTCACTTGTTGAGAGTATCGTTCAGGTCCTCAAAAGCTCTAGTTGTTTGTTTTGCTCTGAGTTTAGGGAAAGCGTTAACAGACATGCTGAGCTCTTCTTCAAAGCGTGGCTAGTTGATTTTCTGCCGTTTCTTCCTCTTCTGAGGTCGAGATTTCACTTCCGTTTCTGAATGCAATGTACCTATGATCTGACATGGAGACCTACCAGCCGGTAGTCTCCTTAGCGTACCTGTTGAATATAAAACCAAAAGAAAAGTACGATTCAAGCCGTAAAAAGGCTGCGAGGGTTAGAAAAATGTTTCTTCAGTCTTACAAGACTGAACCTACAGAGAAAAACTTAGCCAGGAACGACTGAAAGGTATTTCTTAAGTGTGTAAAATTTCAATACGACCAAAAATTGAGGCAAGAAATACTACATTGTCCCAAAGGTATAATAGTAACAATTTTTGGTTGCTCGTCAAATATATTAGAAATTCTGCCTCCCAACGACGAATCCACATTCGCTCTCTTAACATTCAAAAATCCACTGGTTCAGATGGTACATCTCCTCCTTCTTCTGAAGAAGATTCCTACTCCTTAGGAATCTTTCCCAGCAGATGAAAAACAGCATTTATCCAGTCCGTCCCTAAATAGGCGAATCTGCTTCTCTCTCTTCCTATAGACCCATTTCACTTATGTCCCTTCTTTCCAAGGTCATGGATTCGCTGAGAAACCCTCAGCAATTACCTTTCGAAACGTTCAATTCAAGTTGTCTTGGATGGTTTCAAGTCCGATATTAACTAAATAAATGCTGGTGTGCCAGAGGATCCCTTTTCTGTCTCTAACACTCTTTTGGATTTTCATTAATGATCTCTTTTCTGCTACTTTTAATCCAATACATTCCTTTTCTGACGACAGTACTCATTGCTTTTCATATTCGTTACCGGACTCACGTTCCTGTTCTTCGACTGTAAAACGGGAACAGCAGCGTATGGTATGCTCATTAAATGTCCATATTAACAGCATAGCTAACTGAGGAACCACAGTTTAATGCTTCCTAAATACAATTCAGACTGCTGTCGTTAAATGGATGGCATGAATATCACTTGCATCGTCCAAACCGGCAAAATTTGCATTCTCGATATGCGTGTCGACCATATATTTGAAGTCATTGGAGAATGGTGCGAAATAAAAAATCCTCCAGCGATATAAAAAATACTTCACCTCTCCGATCTGGTCTCAATATATAAGACATTTAAGCGCCCATAATCGGAGTACAATGTTCACTTCTGGTCAGTTGCTTCCAAGACATCTCTGAACTTAAGTGATATATTGAATATTGCACAGTCAATTGGCACACTTAAACACCGACGTAATGCCTCCTGCCTTACCTTGTTATATTTTCACCACCAGCGCTCCAATGAAATTGTCTGTAGCATTCCGCCCCTTCAAATCTTTAACCGTAACACCCGTCTCGCTATGAATGCTCATCAGTTTACCCTCAAGCCCATTTTCGCACGTACATTGAAATATCGTGATTCTGTCCTAAGATGTACAATTCACTTCTGGAATGCCCTGCAGATCTCTTCATTTCCTGGTCATCATAATCTTCAAACATTCAAGACCAACATTCATCGGTATCTCTCTTTCTTTCCTCCCCAAATTTCTTCGCCCGCGTTGAGTGCAAACATTTTAAGAGTACCCAAAAACCTAACGGCATTATAAATTAGCCATGGAAAACAACTACTTCGCTCTTGTATATCAAACGAATAGGCAACAGTGTATCGTGAAGAAAGTTCTCCAGTCACAGGCTCAGAGTTAACGCAACAACCTCCGTTTAAAGCAGCAAGTAATTGCAAATGCAGGGTGGCTTAGCCTGGTGAACACACTAAAGTCGATAGGTCAACGATTTTATATGCTGGTCCATTTCCGTAACACATTGAAGTGGCCAATTGACTCTAAAGAAGAGTGGTCATCAGGTATTATAGTAAATTTTGTCAGCCAACGCTCATGTTCAACTGTGTACATACAGTGTGGAGAAGAAGTCATGGTACCCTGGGATAATTTTTGCAAGTAATTAAAAATCCAATTACTGACATAAAAAATTTAAAATACTTTAACACTTCTATCTCTAATAGAATATGTTCCTTAATTTAACAAACAAAAAATAACAAAATCCAAGTAAACACTTTTAAAACCTCGTGTAAATGGTTTCGCATGGATTGCACAAGCTTTTTTGTTATATCCGCAGTTGTTTTCCGTCATTCTTCTTTAAGTACTCGTACTACTTTGAGCTGGAATTTACTTTTTATTTCATGTTTTCGCAAACGTTTTTCTAAATGGTCCCATAAGTGCTCTATTAGGTTGAGATCTGGACTTTGTGATGGTATTACAAGCATATGGGGTGTGTTATAAACGATCCACATCTCAACATCTAAGGCGGTATGTTTAGGATCGTTGTCCTGTTGAAAGTTAAAAGAGCTCGAGATACCCAATTTGTCCGCGCTCGGTTGCAGAGTTGCTTTTAAAATATTCAGATACACTTCTTTGTTCCTGATTTCTTCAATTATCACTAAATTCCCCACACCAGCAGACGCCATACACCCCCACACCATAACACCACCACCACCGTGTTTCACTGTCTTTATGGTATTTTTTGGGTTAAGTGCTTCGCCTTGTTTCGTCCATACTCTGAAACGTTCATCGGAGTCAAATACATTAAATTTCGACTCATCCGAAAAAATCACATTATCCCAAAAGTCATTCGCCTTATTTTTAAACTCATTGGCGAAGTCCATTCTCTTCTTCTTCTTTATTTCACTGACAAGTGGTTTTCTGCGAGGTAAGAACTGTAACCGGATCTCTGAATCGGGGGTGGCCGTGGTGTAGTGGTACTAGCAAATCGCTTCTCACTCGGAGGGTCAAGGTTCGAATCCTAGCCACGACAAGCTTTCATTTGTGTAATTGGAACTCAATCAGAAAAATCTGCGTGTGAAGGCATAACACTGACATGTAGATTTGGCTGTTGTAGGGTTTTCAAGCACAAAACAACCGTTAAAATTCACAACCTGAATCATGCCGAGTGAAGAAAATCTCTCCGTCCTATTCGGACTCCCACCCCTGGAGTCAATATCGAAATCAAACACACCTGAGTTTCAAACCACTACATCACAAACAATGCTTTCCTTTCTCCTCCTTCTATCTTTCCGCCCGCGCAACAGTATAAGCACAGATCTGTGGTATAAGGGTATTCATATAACCCCTTAGGCTCGCGTAAATTATAAAAAAAAAAAAAATCTTCGCACAGCTGCAATCTGCAGCTACTTTTAGAGCACTTTTAAATGGATCTTTTTGAATGATACGAGTAGCTGCAATTTTCCGGTCATCTCTTTCTGTAAGCTTACGTGGGCGTCCAGACCTCGTCACATTCTCTATCCTATTTTCTTTCTCATAGCGATTTATTACCTTCTGAACCGTTGATTTACAGTACGTTCTCGATTCACGCAACTCGATTTTCACAAAAGCTGAATTTACATCATTGTTGACGCAGTAATCGCAACTTTTCAAATAATTTTGTTTTTATATAACTTTATTTACTCTTGTTCTTGGCTATTTTTGTGTTTTGAGTTTTCCTTTTGTCTGGCCAGTTATTTTACCGCTATTTTTGAGTGCCTTGAAAAATAGAATGCAATAAGAAAGTTTGTTTCCAATGCTGAATGTGGACCCGGAAATAGGATTACATTAAAGGGGTGCGAATATCCGAAGATGGAAAAAGCTTTATACAAGTGGTTCTTAAATCAGTGAAAACTAAATGCCCCAATTTCCAGCGAGGTCCTAAAAACAAAGGCGTGCTCATTGCATGAAATTAAGGAGAGTCCAGGATCTTTTAATGCGAGCAATGGTTGGGTGACAAATTTTAAGAAAAGAAACGGAATTTGCCTGTTGAAAATTTGTGGAGAAAAACTTTCAAACAAACCGCAGCTTGTACATCCTTTCTTGATTAAATTTAAGGAAAAAGTCGATTGGACTCCCCATCAAATTTATAACGCCGATGAGTCCGGGTTATTCTACCGACTTATGCCCAACAAAACCCTTGTAGGTTTTGTAGACAAACAAAGAAAGAATCACGTTTCTCGCCTGCATTAACGCTTCGGGATTGCACAAAGTTAGATTATTCGTCATCGGCAAATCTTTTAAAAATTTTGACCGTTGTACTACTCGTATATACAAGGCAAATAAAAGTGCTTGGGTGACGTTAGCATTCTTTGAGCAATGATTCTACTCGACATTTGTGCCTGAGGTAACAAAATTTTACCGGCCACAGGTAGGTCTTTTTCTCATACGTTTTTTGTTTCTTTTAAGTTCGAAAGGACTTCCAACAAAGGCGCTATTACTTTTGGATAACGCTCCTTGCCATCCAAAAGATGGCGAGTTAAAAAGTGATGATGGCATGATCGTTGGCATGTGTTTTCCTGCAAATTTCACTGCTATCCTTCAGCCAATGGACCAGAACGTTATAAATTTGACAAATTTGCACTACAAAAAAAATCCATTGGCGTTTTTAGCTGGATGCAATTGATCAGACCTTGAAATAAAAATTAAAGCATTCAATCTTCGAAATGCAATTTACCTTCTATCTAACGCATGGGATGCAATACATCAGGCAGATTCAGTCAAAAAATGCTGGAATGTGTTGATGGCTTCTCATAGTGATTGGGAAGATGAAGATGAGCTACTTTTGATCACAGTTAGAGCTCAAATTATCAGTGAACACGCGGTCGTAGAATCTATCTCAACTCTCTTCCATGATATTTAAGGGCAGCAAATCCATTTCGAATGAAAACATAAATGATTGGGTATGCGAAACCATTTATAACAATGACGAAAATTATAAAGAAAATAAATCAGTTGAAAGATGCAGTGAAAGTGGGCCCGAGGTTGAGATTCCTGCTCCCAATATAAAAGCTGAGACTGCAATACAAGCTTTCAACATAACAATTCGATAGGCTGAACAAAATTCAGCCCCCACAGAACATACATATTTATGTACGAGGGTTGTCTGAAAAGTTTTCGACCGCAATGTAAAGATAGCAGCACTCGTCAATAAAAGCTAGTGAATACTAGTTGTGCATCTTTTGGCAGTTACTTACCGAAGTTTCAGTCATTTTGGACACGCAGTTTTTAGTAGACAGTCGTTTGAGTGAGTCGATGTGAGTGTTTTTTGTGAAAATGGAAAAAATTGAGTATCGAGCTGTTATTAAATTCTTGTTTTTGAAAGGCAATACGCCTATGCAAATCAAAAATGAGTTGGACTCTATGTATAGGGACTCTGCACCATAATTTACCACAGTGAAATTTTGGGCAGCTGAATTTAAACGTGGCCGTAAGAGCTTGGGAGACGATGAACGTTCGGGACGTTCAAAAACTGCAACTACTGACGATTAATTAAGTTCACCAAATGGTGTTAGACGACCGCCGAATTAAAGTAAGAGAGATAGTAAAGGTTATGAAAATTTCCAAAGAACGTGTTTATTACATATTAAATCAAGATTTAATCAAGATGAGGCAGCTGTCCGCGCGTCGGGTACCACGTTTGCTTACGTTAGACCAAAAACGTGTTCGAGTGAACATATCCAACGCTCTGTTGGCGCAGTTTAGGCGCAATAAATCCGAGTTTTAGCGCTGATTAATTACTGTAGATGAAACTTGGATACACCATTATACGCCCGAAACAAAAATTCAGTCAAAACAGTGGACTGCAAAGGGCGAGCAGTCTCCAAAAAAAGCAAAAACTGTTTTTTCGGCTGGGAAAGTGATGGCGACTGTTTTTTGGGATAGTAAAGGAGTTATCTTAATCAATTATCTTCAAAAAGGAAAAACCATTACAGGAGCATACTACGCATCATTACTTGCCAAGCTGAAGGCAGAAATTGCGGAAAAACGGCCACATTTGCATGTTTCACCAAGACAACACCTCAGCGGTTGCCATGGCGAAAATATATGAATTACGGTTTATTCACCAGATCTAGCCCCAAGCGACGGGAGCACCCCGAAATCCCCCGTCCTCTAAAATCCCCTATTTTGAATTCACATATTTTCCCATAATCTCCTGTGTCAAAATCCTTTGCATCAAAACCCTCGACCCAAAATGCCCTGTTTTCAAAATCGAAATCCCCCTTTTTTTTTAGAAAATGTGATTAGATGTTATAGAAAAATATTTCTTGTTTTCTTGTTTTATACGTATTTATTAATTCAGGTTTATGTGTATATGCATATGTATGTATTATAATATATTATACATACATATAAAATAAACAAAGTAATTTAAAAAAAAAAACAATGTAGCAATTATGCGTTCTTACACAGTCCATATATAGATAGATAGATAATTTTATCATTATTACGACTAAGCGCAATATTGGACGCAATTGCCTTTAGGAAGTCTAGTTTTTCAGATGATTCTCGATTTTTAATTAGCTTTTTTCTAACTTCCTGCGCTTTATTTCCATTGATCGTCTTGGGTTGGTTACAATATAACCTTTTCAGGATTGGTATTGATGATAGTATGTAAAAGTTACTGTTCTCTGGCGCCAGAAATGAAAACACAAAAATATAAAAATGGGGGATTTTGTCCCGAGGGATTTTGACACAGGGGATTTTGGGAAGAGGTTTTATGGAAAAGGGATTTTGGAAAGGGGGATATAGTCACCAACCCCCAAGCGACTTCTTTTTGTTTCCTCATCTAAAAACTGCGCTCGGAGGACAGAGATTTTCGTCAAATGAGGAGGCAATCACCTTCGTGAACATTTATTTTGCAGAGAAAAACGCCAAGTACTATTTGGGCGGGTTAGAAAGATGGGAGCATGGCTGGGAGAAGTGTGTAGAGTTACAAGGATACTATGTAGAAAAATAAAAAAAAAATGTTGAGAAAAAAAGTTTTGTAACATTGTTCGGAAACTTTTCAGACAACCCTCGTATCTACAGTGAGAAGCAAAATTGTCCGGATGTTATGCATCTCCATGGTTTTGTTATCAAAATGAGTAAGCCAATACCAATTTGAAATTCATTTTAAGTTTATTTACTTAACTAAACCTTTTTTTCTAAATTCCGTTATGAAAACTAGTAAAAAATTCAATTCTTAAAAGAAAAATTAGCAAAAAACAAAAAAATTTCTTTTCGGACACTTTTGCACTTAGTTGATTTAAAAACAGTATTCTCTTGTATACATCAATTGCACCGTTATTTGTACCGCAAGAATTCGACATATTGATGCTGATGTAGTTTATTTGTATTTAATTCATAGTTTGTTGTTCTACTGTGTAGTTATGTTTTAAAACAAATAAAAATGAAGAAAATTCCAATCGACAAAGAAGATAGTGTTGTAAATATATTGAAAAAGAATTGTTCGTGTCGTAAAATTGCTGAATTGTTAAAAATAAGTAAAACAACGGTTAATGACATTAAAAAACGCTGAAATGTTATTTGTGGAAACAACCTTGGAGGCCGTCCAAGACTCATTTTCGATGGCGATGCGCGGTTGATGGAAAAGATGTCAGTACATGGACAGCTAGACGTTCGCTAAAAGGAATAGGTTTGGTCGCAAGCGTAAAAAAAAAGAAGCCGGCTTTTTCTGAAAAAAAATGTTCAACGCCGCTTGAATTTCTGTAAGAAGCACAAATACTGGACTGTAGATGACTGGAAACGAGTAATTTGAGCCGATGAGACTAAAGTTAACCGTTACCTATCAGATGGCATCGCCCTCACGAGCGCCTTCAAAAGCATCAGGTTAAGGAAACGATGAAACACGGTGGCGGAGGGTAATGGTTTGGGGCTTTTTTACTTGGTGGCACGTCGGTCCATGGATAAGAATCCAAGGGATTATGAAAAAGGAAGACAACTTAAACATCCTGCAAACCAATCTACCGGATTTTGTTGATGAGTGCGCGTATCCAATTGAAGAAATCGTGTTCCAGCAAGACGGAGATCTGAAGCATACTGCAAAAATCGTTCAATATTGGCTCCAAACCCACAATTTTCGATTGATCCAAACAACGGGGGAATATTAACACAATTGAAAATTTGTGGGCAATCATTAAAAGGACGTTGGGTGCATATGAAAATTCACCGAAAACCGTCGATGAACTTTGGGAAAGAGTGCAAAGAGAATGGCAGAATATTGAACACGAAATAATAGAAAAATTGATGGAGAGTATGCCTAAACGAATTAAGAGTGTGTTAAGAAATAGAGGACTTTGGACAAAATTTTGGTTTTTCTAAATGGATGGCGATTAGACAACCATATTTAAAAAAATTGCTAATGTGCAAAAGTGTCCGAATAGAGAATTTTTTAGTTTTTGTTAATTTTTTTTTTTATGAAATGAATTTTTTACTAGTTTTTATAAGGACATTTTGATAAAAAACACTTTAATTAAGTAAATAAACTTAAAATGAATTTTAAATTGGTATTGGCTTACTCTTTTTGATAACAAAACCAATGTTGATGCATAACATCCGGACAGTTTTGCTCCCCACTGTATATCTAAATGAATTAACTTCCTTTTGCATTGTTTCTTATTAGAATTATAGTAGATTCAATAAAAATTTGTTGCATTAAATATACATATGTAAATCTTGGTTTTCTGATTTTCACTTTTCACCTCGAATTGAGCCTAATAAAATTTACTCGGTCATTGCAACTATCCTCGTTTTAATTAGTTGCGATAATCGAAAATGCACTGTAGTTCTTTCCACTATTTCAGCAATTTTAAGATATGATTTTCCTTGTTTGAGACAATTTAACTATAATTATCTTCCCTTCTTCTATCGTTAATTCTTTCCTGTTCATACTGTATTTGTAATGTTTGTGTAATTTATTCCACTTTTTCGTAAGAACAGATGCAAATTGTACCGACAGTTCTACTCATTGAATCTCCATTATGACGAAATTAAGTTGAACCAGAATTTACCGTTATCTTTTCGTATATTAACCTTAATTTTGCACTACCATTTTGTTGTTTTAAATTGCTAAGTATGATTTATTTGTTCATGTTTGTTAAAAATCATTACTTTTTGTTTGTTAAAATAAAAGAGCACACTTCATTACAATTAGGAACTCCAAAATTTTTAAAATTGTAATCTCATTACTATATTCTATGTAGCAATTTGTGAAACTTGATGCAGGGTACCATGACTTATGCTCTACACTGTACCTGCATGCATCCATAAATACATAGGTATGTACGAATGTATGTATACATGTGCCCAACTTCATTGAAATAAAATGCTTCGGAATTCAGATTTAGTTGAAGTGTGAAGTGCTTAAGCAGACCATTTTGATATTGTTGATTCCGTTGAATTGAAGTTATAACTCAAAATAAATGAAGTGGTAAACAATTCTTCAAAAGGCTAAGTGACATATGTACAAGCAGATATTCATGTTCCATTATATATGTATGCACATTTGCACATTCTAGGATGTATGCTCCTATGTACATATGATTAGTTGTGCCATACAGTTAAACGGGCCGACGAAATACATATTCATGTATAGAAGACAATATATGTACATATTTCGCTCCAGCAGCGTCCAGAAGGGAATTCGCGCGTGCCAACGCCTTGTATGTAACAGAAGCAACAGCCAACACCCAGCACCAACAACAATATGTATTCGTATTTGTATCTGCATCTGTATCCTCTGTCCAGTGCGAATACAAAAATCATCCCTTCCCATTTTGGCTGTAAAACGTGCAGTTGCCTTGTTGCTTGTACAAGTTACAATTTTCAAGGTGCACCCTTCAATTCCAACAAAAGGTGTTTTCCTTGCTAGAGCCACACAAATTATATATTACCTATAACTATATCCTTGCGAATGCTTACAATTCTTAAGACATTTTCTGCTTCAATGAGTCCGAATGCAGGATTTTATGTATGGATGTATGTATCCGTACATCAATGCAAACGCACGCTGTACAAAGGAAACAACGCGATATTTCAAACATCTGCTGAATAATTTCAGGTAACTACAATACGCGCAAAGCAACAGCTCAAATGATTTTCCTTTTAAATTTCTCCTTCCTTGACTGCTGTCTTCTGTTCTGCGCTGCCAAGTTGGGATAGGAGGACGAATAAGGACAATGATTAACCGCTGTATGCTAAACAACGATCGACTTATCGATGCTGAAGAATAAGAAATGTTCCTGTAAAAATGTTCTTCACCTGGCCGTTGTGAAAAGATGAATCACGTTTTGTATTTAGTAAATCTCCACTTCAGGGTATTTTCAAGCTAATGGGTGTACAACAGTGATGCATACTTAATTAGACATATGGTATTGCCAGATTTAACAATGTTGAATAGATTAAACCGGTCGTGTAAAAAAAAAACAACGCAAGCTGTTAAAGACATAATTTGATGTAACGATTAAGTCGTCAGAAGCATATCTCAAAATACCCGTAAAAGTGAAGTAAGAAATTGTTAATGTAGTAACGATTTCAATCTTAAAGCGGATACCTAAATCTAGGACAACGTACATATTTATGACCCGTAACGAATCTATGTACATACCACCTTGATCAAGGCGGAATTTATTCAGAAAATTAAAAATACAAGTTTATTCATCTAAATCTATAATGCCCCATTTAAAGTAATCCCCATCGACTGCAACACACTTATGCCAGCGCTTGATTCAATCCTTGAAACATTTTTTATATTCGGTTTTCGGTATGTCCATCAATGCTTCCTGCGATTTTTCCATTACTTCCTCTCGGCTGCTGGAACGCGTTCCCCGTAGTGGTTTTTTTAACTCGATTGAACAGAAAGAAGTCACAGGGAGTTCGGTTCCGATTTGAGTCCTGTTTTTTTTTTTGTTAAGTTGGTAAATCTGTTGTTGACATTCCCTCTAAATCTTAGCATCATAGCTTGACATTTGCAAAAGTTACGTAGCCAAGAGTACATCTAACTCTGTGTGTGTTGGCAATTTTTTACAATTTTAGAAATGGATTTAAATTTGCAACAACGAACTTGTATTAAATTTTGCGTAAAAAACGGATTTAATGGTGCGCGAACGTTGGAAATGTTGAAGAAGTGTTTCGGCAACGATTCTGTAAAGAATTCTGAATTCCTCCAGTTATAGGTAGCTCCATAAGAAGCAAAGTGGGTCGGACTAATTTTTTTAGACGTGGCCGGCATACATAGTGTAAGGTAGAATTAAGTTAAATTTGAGAAAAAAAAAACAAAAATAAATAAATAAAAAGAAAAAATTAAAAAAAATATGTATATATGTTTATATTTATATATTAAGTATTGTATATGTCTATTATGTACATATATATATATATATTTGCATGTGTATATGATGTGTCAGATGGAAGTAGGTTAAGTAGATTTACATTTGTTCTAAAGTAGTTTGTAAGATTTAGTTTAAGTTAAAATATAAAAAAAAACTCATGTTACTAAGTTTTTTTTTTTAAAAAAATGTTTTCTTAGTTTTACTTTTAATTAATAGAAATAGATATAAACATGTAATGTAAATACGTCGAAAGACATAATTTAAGTATTAGGTTTAACTTAGAGTGTCCGCATGAGGCCAGTAAGTTAGAATAATATAATTTTAAGTTAATTAAGCTAATTTTTAAGCGTTTTTTTGTATAGCTTGTAAGTATTAATGAATTCGATGTAATAAAAATGGTTATAAAATGAAAAAAAAAAAACGATGACAGAGGGTAGTAGTCGATGGTCTTCAATTATTTTGTCTTCTGGCAAGTACCTGTCCGCTTCCAAGAGCACATTTCGTAGGCCACTCCGGTTCAGAACACCTCCATCACTGACACGACCATTGCACCTTATGTCTACATAGGTCTGCTTCACTCATGGCTAGTAGCAATACGCTATAGTTGAAAAAATGGACACCATTTGCCTTTGATGCTCGGAAAGTTACATGCTTCATATCTAATGTACAGATACACAACGGAAAGTGCCGGCGAGTATCAAAATTCTCTGCAATTCTGATCCATTCTGGGCCAGATGCTGGAAACTATGAAGATAGTATCTGTTGATTAAAATATAATGTATTCACTATTTTTTGCCCACCTACAAGAATTGATCTCTTATATATTGATACATTATTCCGCAAATTTTAGTAACTTTTTCTGAAATGTATGCGAGTGATATCCGAGTTTGGAACTCCATACTTCCGTAGCCAGAAATAACAGAACACACAATAATGCTTCTGCTGGGCTGATGGCAGTGCGCATTTGCCTGTCCTGCCTTAAAAGGCGATGTTGTGTGGACTCCAGCAGTTCGTCATTCGCAGACATTTCCTATACGAATGTACATATGTCTTCCAATCTTAGTTCCTGGTTAAGCAAATGGAAAGAACCTTCGCATTTCTTACTACCACTTATTATTTTACTTTTTAAGACTATTGCAGGACCAGCATTTAATGCACTTACATATGTGGCTAAATAAAAATACAATAATTCCATATTATCACTATCACTGCTGCCTCTCATTGTTTAATTAATTTTTTTATAAAATTCGTGAAGTGAACCAAAAATCAAGCAATCCATTTAATCGACACTGATAGTCAATATGTTAAAATGAGTCCGCAGAAGTGTTCAAATAGGATCACAACGTTCGCACAGCAAATGTAAAAAAAATTCAGCTTCTCAGTCATGTGTGAACATCCTCCGTGAGTTCAGAGAATTTGTATTGGAAAAATAGGGCGCATCTAATGAAAAACCCTTTAGATAGAAAATTGCTCAAGTTTCGTCCCTTCCAAAAACGATTTCCACTGACTGCTTCCAACCGCGTGTTCATCACAATATGAGTGAAATGTCAACAACGGAAATACGAGTACTTGTCGATGCCATACACTGAAGATTGAAGTTGTGTTCGTGCAAGCCATGTTTGTGTGATTTTCTCTACAGTGTGTTTGTAAGCTGGACAAATTTGATAGATTTTGCCATATTTATTTATTTATGCCATATTTTAGTTAATTTAGACCCTGCCTCATTGCATCAATATTTTCTGGCGTACGGTGGTTACGTTGTCGCCGAGGCGTAAACATTTTTAACGACCAGTCTTCAGTCTCCATAACCCCCAATGATGGTGGCAATAATAAACTTATTCGTTTTTTTATCACCTTGTAAACGAAATCGCCCACAACTTTGCTAAATAGTGTCCTTAACGATTTGAGATACGATTGGGAAAATCGTTTTCGAAGGTCCAATATCTGGAATGTTATATGATTTATGACATGAAGTAACAAATAACAATCCAACCAAGTTGACTGTCAAACAAATTCGGGGTAATAAACTCACTTTGTAATATCAGATCGGAACATACTCGTAAGTATTGCGCGATTTTTGAATGTCAATTTAATGATAATGAATTTGCACCAAATGCAAACATTTAGTCGTCAATGCAACTTCTTTCATTAGACAAGTGGAAATCTAAAGGCGCTAAATCTGGAGAATAAGGCGGATGCCCCATTTTTTCTCAACCGAACTCCCGTACCTGTGTGCAGGTTGTCCTAGCTGTGTGAGAAAGAGGGTTATACTGACGGAATATAGAACCCCTTCGATTAACCAGACAGCACAGCTGTCGACTACGGTGATAGTCTGGTTACAGCTCAAAATGGATTATTCGTTCAGCATCCCACCATACGGACAGTAACACCTTGAGTGGATGAAGCCCATCTCTGGGATGTTGTGGCGTTTTGTCTTCTGGACTAAGCCATTAGTGGCACCGTTTAATATTCATTCGGTTCAAAACGGCTCTTGATTGTTATGTGACAGAAGCCCAATGCTGAAGGTTATTTTGCGATAGGTGGTGGCATTAATCCCGGAAATAAAAAAAATGAGACCTTATCCGGGCTACTCCGACATGTTCGGAGCTCAGACCAAAAAGGATTTCCGAGACTAAGTCAGGGTCTTGGAAAGAGGTGGTGGTGGATGAGCCCTTAATGGACCAACCACAGCACTCTCATCCTCGAACGAGATACTGGCTTCGGTCTAATCGACCCCTCGTCCTAGGGGTATCTACAATGGAACTGGCCCTCCAGGTTGGGGGTTGTGCCGCCGGGGTTACTGCCTGGCCATAGAAAAAGTATACACCCTGAATGACTCGAACTGCAACCAACTTCAGACTGCTATAATTTCCAAACCGTTCATAACAGTGAGCTCAAATTTTGACACATGACAGATAATTTTATTATTTACAAGCCTCTTAAACGATTTGCGTCTCAGTTGTGTTGAAAAATTTTTATCCCCGATGGAATTCAAACGTAATAGTGTGATTGCTTTATATTTGGCTGGAAAACCACAAGTAGCTATCGTTAGAGCCCTCCAGCAACGTGAATAAATCATTTTTGTCTCGAACCATAGCTCGTTACCATGATACTGGTAGCATTGCAAAACGCCATGGAGGTGGTCATAAAAAACAGCAATATCGGCAGAAATGGTTCGGAAAGTGAAGGCTCGAATTGAGCGAAATCCGCGTCGAAGTGGAAGAAAAATGGCTCGTGAGCTCAATATATCGTTGGAACGGATGCAACACATACTGAAAAATGAGCTTGGGCCCAAGCTATTAAAGTTCCAAAAAGCACACGATCTTACACCGCAACAGAAAAAAGTTTGAGTCGAAAGAGCGAAGGAGTTGCTACGCTTGCACGAAAGTGGTGAGTTGCCGAATTTGGTTTTTTCCGATGAATCGCCATTTGTTATCGAGCAATATGTCAACAAACAAAATGACCGAGTTTACTTGCCAGAGAGGAGAGGTCCTTCGAAAATTTACACCTTCGGAACGGCCACCAGAAAACAGGCAGCACCGATGGTGATGGTTTGGGCCACCATAACCGCCGATGGTCGCTCTCCGCTCGTATTTTCGGACCGTGGCGTCAAAATTAATGCGATCGTATACCGTGAAACTGTCTTAGAAGCAGTATTGAAGCCTTGGACAAACAATCATTTCGGTTGGAGCCCGTGGACATTTCAACAATGTTAAAAAACAATGTTCCACACTTCATTTCTTCGACACAATGCATTGCAAATTCTCCGGGTGCAAATCCGTTGGATTTCTCTGTCTGGGGTATTTTGAAGGCGAAGGTTGGCACTAAAAAATACCAAAGTTTGAACCACCTCAAGCAAGCTCTTCGCCGGGAATGGGCCAAAATACCGCAGAGCCACTTGCGTGCAGCGTGCGATGCTTTCTTCGGCCGTCGCATTCGCGCCAAAGGTGGACATATTGAAAACTACTGATACAATTTGAAAATTTATGTATTTTCCAACATTTTTTGCTTTGGCACAATAAAATTTATCAAAAAATAAAACTATTATAGCATTTTTATGTAGTTACGAGACAGCAACAAGCCTCGGATACTGATGGCAACCCCTGCAAACGATCTGCTCGTGGAAGGTTAGGTCCCTTAGTAGGCCACATGCAGCCGAACAACTAGCAGAATACCTGAACTGCTGCAAAGCAAATATTACCGCCATCCAAAATATGCGATGTGATGGGCCAGACAAAAAGAGGATAAAAACCTGCGACATGTACTACGGCGATTGTTATCGACGGCAAAAGCAGCGTCTATTTGAATGCGGATTCGTTGTTAGAGGCAGAATTAGGCAAGAAGTCTTAAGTTTCGGGCATGTTAACAAGCATCTCGTAACAATACGTATTGAACCTAAATTTATCAACATTAGCCTTATATCTGCGCACGCTCCCACAGAGGAAATAGGAGCCGACATCAAAGATGGCTTCCACGCGCTCTTGGATAAGACCTACGACCAATGTCGTAGGTACGATGATTTTAATGCAATCGGAAAGGCAAGCTAATATTATCCAGAAGTTCGACGTCAGGCGGCTACAATCGCAAGAGATCGCCAAATAATCTTAATCTCTGATCTGATATGCTGGGTTTCACTCGGCTACCACAACGAAACCCCTCGTTTAACGACGAATGCTGGCAAGCCCATGCAGCTAAGCAAAAGGCAAACAAAACGGTCCAGCATAGACGGATTAGATCTACTCATGAGCTCTACGCGCAGAAGAGGAGAGACGAACACCGGTTTCTCAGGAGGAAAACGAAGGAGCATGAGAAACGCGCGGTAGAGAAAATTAAGAAATGCTACTCCAGGAAAGGGATTCGGAAGTTCTACCAAAAGGTAAATAAAAAGATGCGACGGATACAAACCCCGAACCGAAGCCTTTAGAGACAAAAAAGGGAGCATTGCAGTAGAGTCGTAGTCGATGCTGAGGATTTAGAAAGACTATTTCTGTAGAGTGTACGAGTATAACGGCGACGACGAACCAAATACAGCTGTCAGGCAGAATGAACCTTTCAACCTGGACGATGTATTGTAGATCGAAAATTCCATCCACCCGACTTGGATGAAGTGAAGATAGACATATCTAAGCTTAAGTTCAACAAAGATGCTGGAGCGGACGGCCTGAGTCCTCAAAGTAGCAGGCGATGACTTGGTAAGGAGCATACATACACCAACTCACCTGTAAAATATGATCGGACGAAAGTATACCCGATGAATGGAACCTCAGTATTCTTCGACAGATCATTAAGAAAGGAGACCCTCTGAATAGCGGCAACTACATAGGCATCAGTCTTCTTAACATCGCCTATAAGTCCCAATTTGGCTTATTGTGTGAACACCTGAAGACGGTCGTCAACAACATGATTGGTCGATATCAGTGTGGTTTTAGGCCAGGAGAATCCACCATCGACCAAATATTCACACTACGGTAGATCTTGTTAAAAACCCATGCCAAGCTCGTCCGTTTGTGCAGGATGACGATGGACAATGCATGCGCTCTATCATGGTCGGTAAATTAAAAAAAAATATTTAGACAAGGCAACGCGTTGTCATGCGATTTCTTTATCAGCATTCTTGAAATAATAGTTCAAAACTCACGCGCCAACACAAGCCCGTTCAATTAGTCGGATACGCCGATGATATTGACATAATCGAAAGAAAGCAACGTGATGTCGGTGGCGCTTTCGCGAATATTGAGACGGAAGCGGCGATGATGGGTTTAACGGTAAATAAGGGCAAGTATATGCCGTTAACAAGAAAGGACATCCATCACCGAAATCTCGGACAGAACGTCACCCTCGACAGATATAACTTTGAGTTAGTTAAGGACTTTGTCTACCTAGGCTCCACTATCAATTCAGACAACGACACCAGCGCTGAGATGAAAAGAAGAATAACTCTTCTCAATGGCTGCTTCTTTGGGCTAAGAAGGGAATTGACAAAACGCAAGTAAGACGCTCTCTCAAACAACGATTTCAGGGCAGGGCTAAAACAAAAATCCATAACCAAAAATTATAACATGCCATCATCGACTGTGTGTGACATTATAAAAAAGTTTCGGATGGAAAACCTTTCAATTGTAGCAAGCACCGTACGCAGGCGTTTAAGAAAAGCTGGTTTTTG
Organism: Volucella zonaria; assembly: GCA_963966105.1. Lineage (NCBI taxonomy): Eukaryota > Metazoa > Arthropoda > Insecta > Diptera > Syrphidae > Volucella > Volucella zonaria. Next base: position 85,047,723 of record OZ014530.1, on the reverse strand, counting down.
TTTTTTTCGACCAACGAAAAAGCCTCTACTTACTGCTAAGCATAGACAAAAAAGTTACCATTTTATTGCCATAGTAAGTCTTTGATTACTTTGCTAACGCCAATCGTTTCCTAGACTCGAATTCGCAATAAACCATTTGAATTGGTCAGTAACGAAGTGGAAAACTGAGAGTAGGTTCAACTTGGTTGCTTCCGATGAAAGTATTTATGTTAAACGAAAGAAGTTTAACGTTTTTAGCCACGCCATTGTCGTCCATCCATGAAGCATGGAAGAGGCTCAGTTATGGTGACGGATGTTTTTCTGGTGCGAAATATGGACAAATACATAAGATTAGTAGTATTATTGGTCGTTTTCAGTATAGGGATGTACGGGAATTCTTAATGCTACAATACGCTGAGGAGGAGATGCAACGGCATTAGGTTTATCAACATGATAATGACCAAAAACATTCATTAAAGTTGGTTAAAGAGTGGTTTGAGCAGAAAAATGTTGGTTTGTTGGAATGGCGCCCTCAATCGCCCGATCTAAACCCTATCGAGAACTTGTGGGCCATTTTGAAAAGACGGGTAGGGTCAAAGATGCACACATCCAAAAACGCACTAAATAATGAATGGGGGAACATTCCAAAAGAAATTTTTGAGAATCTAGTGGCGTCCATGCCTAAAATATGCAAGGAGGTCTTAAAAAACAAAAGTTATTGGTCAAAATATTAAACATAACGAAAATCCGGTATATTTTGCACAGGCCGTTATCGAGTTAAGTTAATTTTTTTTTTGTATAATAAAACATACTATCGCAAAACCTTTTTTTTTTCTTTTATTTGTACACTTATGCAATAAGTTTTCTTAAATTGACAACGGATTTTACTTAAGTTCTTTCTGTTCCCCAAAATTCACCAAAGAAAAATGTTCGATAAAAATCCGGTATGTTTTGCACCACACTGTATAAACTTTATCAAAAGTGGATAAGGGTACTGCTGTTAGCTGCTTTGAAATGAAAATTTTTTGGGTGATGTTCAGTCCCCCGGCGAGTAGAGGAGGAGATACAAATACCAACTGTATGGTCTATACAGCGACATCACCAGAAGATTGAAGGTCCAACGACTGAGGTTGCTGGGTCATATATGGACACCAATGTTCCTACCCGAAAAATATTCGAATCCGACCCAGAGGAACAGCGCAGCAGAGGAAGACCGCGACTCAGATGGCGGACGCAAGTGGAGGGGGATTCCAACCAACTTAGCGTGCGAAACTGGAGGCAGCAAGCTTAAGATCGAGCTGGCTGGAGGTTGTTGTTAGTTGAGGCCCAGGTCTTCCCCGGATTGTAGCGCCACCTTAAGTAAGTGGTTAAGTGTGGCACCTATTTTTCAAACTTTATGACTTTTCCTATATTTGTTAAGTGTCGATGGATGGTCATATGTATGACTTACGTTGAGTTCGCTTACCGTAGCGGTGGGATTTCGTTTGACGGTGGATTTAGCTTATCGTATAGCTCTTCTGACCTACCTGGACGAGGTACATCCTGTAGGTCAAAACTGCCATTTCTAAACTTTGTAAACCAACTGCAACGCCGACACTTGGACTCGCTGAGAGCACTGTCACCATACACATTTTGGCTTTCTCTAGCGGCTTCCCTTCCATTCTTGTTTTTCCGGAACAAACACAATAAAATATGGCAAATATGCCCTTCCGATACATCCAATTCAAAATTCAGTTTAAAATGCTTACAATGATGTTAATACAAGGAAATTTGCAAACTGAATGAGCAATAGGAATATCCTAAATACTTTAATAACTAAATACTTTCAATAACGGTTTTAGCTTTAAATTGGTTGTGTGCATTTTATTGCATTTGGAAAGTAACCCCCGAAAAATCGCGCAATACCAACATACTTATGTTATGCATGATAGTTTTAAATGTGCATACGAGTAGAGGCAGTTTAGTTTATAATTCTCTCTGTGTCCATGCATACGCATGTACTAACATACATACATACATATGCATGCATGGATGTAGGAAAGGATAATAATGCTTCATAATAAAATGTAATACGAAATAGGACACGAGAAGAACAGTTGAATGTCGTTTCCCTGCAATTTATTGTGTTCATACCCAGGTGGCCTAACAATTGCGAAATCTTGTGGAACTTGTTTCGCAAAACGAAGACGATTTGCGTATGAAAAAGGATGAGCTGGTAAAACATCTGCAGGATAACGAACAAAAGAATACCAAGCCAATTGTTGCACTTATTAAGGGGTTAGGCCACTCTAGGATTTTCAAAAAATCGATTTTTTTTATTGCTTTCAATGGTCCCTTTGGATCTCAAAAACGATATCCCAGAGGATTATGGCCGGAAAGTATGGCATGTCGAAGTACTAGTTTTTCAAAGTATAGTACAAGGCCGCTAGGTAGGCAGCGAGCCTCTTATGACCGAAATGAGTGACAAAATGTATTGTGGTCAAAAATGTGCAAAAGAGACACGTACATGCAGCAAAAGACCGAAAATATCTGGAAGAAGACCGCTAAATCGACACGAGTTAGAGGCACCAAAGTGAAATGAATGCTAGTACATCCGCGAAAAAATTGGAGCAATCGGAAGATACCGGCTATGGTCAATGAAATAGGTGAGACTCATGTATTTCCATATTTTTCAATATTTCTGTATTTTTCCCTACACACATCACATCTGCTCTTATCTCACAATGATGATAAACATTAACGTTAACTACATTTTACCGCTTACAAAACGCATGAAATGCATCATGATGTTAAGCAGAGACTTGTCACTTTTAAGTGAGCTTTAAAAGGAGTTGGACATTTAAACAGGTGCGCTACCTGTTTTAAGTAACAGTAATTTAGTTAAGTTATAAAAAAGATTTTTTTTTTGTCAAAATAAGTGAGTACTATTCATATCCTAAATGATATGTTTACAATATATCGTTGGATAATTTGCAGTAAAAATGGGACATTGCTCCAAAGATGAGAGAAGACTGATTCTGCAGTTAAAAAATGAAAATATGTAAAACATACAGGGAAATTGCAAAATTAATGAGTTGCTCTCAGAATATGATAACAAATGCATTGAAGCCGGAAAAAGTTGGGGATAAACGAGGCAAAGTTCGAAAAACGTCTACAAGAATTGTTCAAATTTCTAAGGCGGACCCTTTTAAGTCTTCAAAAGATATTGTAAATGAAATCGAAGACAATATCATCGCTAGAACTGTTCGGAGAAGGCTAAATGAAGCTAATTTGTTTAGGAGAACCGCGAGGAAAGTTCCCTTTTTAAGACCCAGGCATATCAAACAACGGCTCGACTTTGCTAAAAACCACACAGAATCGACTGGAACGCAGGGCATTAATCAATGGAGAAACATCCTCTGGACGGACGAAACTAAAATTAATTTAAAAATTCCCGATAGTAAGGCATTTGTTAGACGGCCATCCAAGGCAGAATTACTCCCTCGGCACACAAGAAAAACCGTCAAACATAGCGGGGGGTAATCTGATGATAAGGGGATGTTTTTCATGGAATGGTGTAGGGGCTTTGTGTCGCAACTTACGTTGAGTTTCTTCAAAATACTATGCTCCCCTACGCCGAATACGAATTGCCTCTAATTTGGACATTGCAAAAGATAATGATCCTATACATACTCGTACCTCAAGAAAAGCTAAGAGATGGTTCCAAGATAATGGTGTTTCGGTTATGCCATGGCCGGCTCAATCGCCGGACCTTAACCCAATAGAAAATTTATGGAATGAAGTTAAGGGCATCATCGCAAGCAAAAGAATACGAAATCTGAAGGAACTATGGAAAGAGGTGCAAAAAGCTTGGAAGAACATCCCAGTCGAGAAATGCTGAAAACTTGTCGACTCATTGCCACGTCGGTGTGACTTAGTAATAAAGAATAACGGTCACACCACTAAGTACTGAGCAAGAAATATGAAGTTAATAAAAAATGCAGTTTTCTTTTGAATTTTATTGAATTTTTTTCTGTTTTCTGAATTTGCACCTACTATATTTCTATGACCAACATATTTTTCTGTTTACCTTTGTACAATTTTTCTACAATTAAGTACTTAGCGCTAAATTAAAAATTGTATTTGAAAAAACTAATTATTTACGCTTTGAATTATTATAGTATTTTGTGCCATTTTTGCTAAAATTAACCATGCACCTGTTTCATTGGCCATAGCTGTATGTACGGTACTGAAGTGAATCCAGGTTTTGGTTATCGTATAATAAACTTTATTGCAGTTTTTTTCAGTTATTTCAAACGATGGCGTTTGTAAAGTGTGCAAATCGCAAGTGAAATTTACGGAAAATGGACGGACTCAAAATAGTACTGAGATACCTAGTAGTCAATTTATTGAAAAAGGCTATGAAATAAACCGTAGAATGTTAATTTTCATGTGATTACTTGGAATTGGTTTGCATAGAATGAAAAAGTTTTATGGATTCATGGAATTACCTCGGCCTAAGTTTCACTCTTTCTATGATAAGGTTGTCGAAAGAATTTCAACTGCAACTAAATTAGTTTGCAAAAACAGTATGATGAAAGCAGCGAAAGATGAGACAACTATTTCTATTTAAAAAGGAGAAAATGGAATTATGTGTTACGAGTAGAAGCGGCACTAGTGGTCGGCCACTCTCTAGTGATCGGCCACTTCATGTAATACTAGATGGAGTGAAAAATGACATCCTTGACCGCCAGAATGCGCTGCTACTGCAAAAAAAGTTATGGTGCCTTGAAGTCCGTTCATATTTAGGCAGACATGCCTATTTCAGTGCGATACTGTCTTTAGTTTTGTTTTGACAGCTGATTGTTGTTGACGTGTTTGGCATCATGTTGAGTATGGACAAAAACGATTTTCATTTTCTCATAAAACATTATTTTTTGAGAGGCAAAACGGCGGAGGAAACAAAAGAAAAGTTGGATAAATATTATGGGGCTAATGCTCCGTCAGATTACACCGTCAAACATTGCTTTCGAGAGTTTCGTGGTGGCCGCAACTCCACTACCGATCAAGTCCGCAGCGGCAGGCCCTCCGATGCGGTTACAGAGGACAATTTCAAAAAAATACATGAAACGGTGTTGGCTGACCGGAAAGTACTCATTCCTATGGGTAAATAATGGTGTCATTTTAATGAGGAAAAAAGAACGAACCAAAACATTAAGAATCAGTGCTTTGGAGGATCTAGAGAATTTATTTTAATCGCGTTTGTTTAAATTGCTGTAGTTATGTTAAATAATATCAGTTCTCTAAGTGAAGATCCTTCTAATAGTTTCTTTGTAAGTTCCTTCTGTAAATTTGATAAGGAATTGTATAAAAGTGTTTTTCATTCTAATGACTTCAAAAATATTCGCAGTTTGCGAAAAAACTTTGATCTGCTCTTGCTGCATTTGGAATCATTTATTAATAAGCCTAAATTAATTTTTTTTACTGAAATATGGATCTATGATCATGAAGAAGATTTCTATATTATACCGGGTTATAAGATTTATACAAAGTGTAATAACTCTTATGCTGCAGGTGGTGTAGCTGTTTTTATCTGTGAGAACTTGAATCCTGAGTGCTGTGGATTAAATCTTGAAAGTTCTGATATAATTAAACTTTCTGTCACTATTGATGCACATAGATTTATTATTATGTGTTTCTATAGACTACATGATGTAAGTAGAGATGTTTTTGTGGATGAATTATCTTCCATATTAAGTAATGAGCGTTCAAAAAATTGTATTATTCTGGGTGATATAAATATCGACATCCTATGTGATTCAGTAATTGTAGAAAGATATCAAGCTTTAATGTCAGGGAATGGTTTTGAGTCTTGTATAAATGAGCCAACTAGAATTACTGGTAATTCTCAAACTTGTATTGATCATATTTATGGAAGACTCAGTCGCAATGCTAAGTTATCTTTGATTAGTACTATCTCTGATTTCAGAATCTCAGATCATTGTATGACATGTATGAGGGCGGGTCAATAAGTCAATAAGTTTTTGAATTTCTGACCTCTTTACTGAAACAGCAACACTGCTCCTGTCAACAGGCATATGTCAGTTGACTCCTGTCAAAATTTAAACTTTCTGCGTCAGTTAGTTTGTGTTTGACAGCTATTTTTATCAGACTACTCACTAATTTGAGGAGAAAATGGAAAAAAGTGAATTTCGTGTGCTTATTAAGCATTATTTCTTGCGAAAAAAAACCATTACCGAGACCAAGGCTAAGCTTGATAAATACTATGGGGACTCTGCACCATCGATTTCAATGGTAAAAAAGTGGTTTACTGAATTTCGTTGTGGCCGTACAAGCACTGAAGATGCCGAACGTCCTGGACGCCCAGTTGAGGTCTCTACACCCGAAACAATCGAAAAAATTCACGATATGGTGTTGGCCGACCGAAGATTGAAAGTGCGAGAGATTGTGGAAGCCGTAGGGATCTCGCATGGCTCAGTGGTTTCAATTTTGAATGATCACTTGGGCATGAGAAAGCTTTCCGCAAGATGGGTGCCGCGTTTGCTCACAGTCGACCACAAACGCAATCATGTAACAACTTCACAGGAAGGTTTGGCGTTGTTTAATCGCAATATGGAGGAGTTTTTGCGCCGTTTTGTAACCGTGGACGAAACATGGATCCATCACAACACACCAGAGAACAAACAACAGTCAAAACAGTGGGTTTCTAAGGGTGAATCGGCGCCAAAGAAGGCCAAGGTGGGTTTGTCAGCCAATAAAGTTATGGCGACTGTTTTTTGGGATGCACGCGGGATAATCCACATTGACTACCTTCAAAAGGGAAGAACAATCAATGGGGAATATTATGCCAACTTATTGGACCAATTCAATGACGATTTGAAAAAAAAACGACCTCATTTGGCCAAGAAAAAAGTTCTTTTCCACCAAGACAATGCAAGGGTGCACACATGTGCAGTTGCCATGGCAAAAATCCATGAATTGGGCTATGAATTGCTCCCTCATCCACCCTATTCTCCAGATTTGGCTCCGAGCGACTACTTCTTGTTCCCAAACCTGAAGAAATGGCTTGGTGGAAAAAGATTTGACTCCAATGATGAAGTCATCTCGCAAACAAAGGCCTATTTTGAGGACCTCGACAAATCATTTTTTTTGGAAGGGATAAAAAAATTGGAGAAGCGTTGGACAAAGAGTATAGAGCTCAAGGGAGACTACGTTGAAAAATAAAATTATTTTTTTATCAAAAAATCTGTGTTTTAATCCAAAAGGCGGACTTATTGACCCGCCCTCGTAATTTAGTTAAGTTATAAAAAAGATTTTTTTTTTGTCAAAATAAGTGAGTACTATTCATATCCTAAATGATATGTTTACAATATATCGTTGGATAATTTGAAGTAAAAATGGGGCATTGCTCCAAAGATGAGAGAAGACTGATTCTGCAGTTAAGAAATAAAAATATGTAAAACATACAGGGAAATTGCAAAATTAATGAGTTGCTCTCAGAATATGATAACAAATGCATTGAAGCCGGAAAAAGTTGGGGATAAACGAGGCAAAGTTCGAAAAACGTCTACAAGAATTGTTCAAATTTCTAAGGCGGACCCTTCAAAAGATATTGTAAATGAAATCGAAGACAATATCAGCGCTAGAACTATTCGGAGAAGGCTAAATGAAGCTAATTTGTTTGGGAGAACCGTGAGGAAAGTTCCTTTTTTAAGACCCAGGCATATCAAACAACGGCTCGACTTTGCTAAAAACCACACAGAATCGACTGGAACGCAGGGCATTAATCAATGGAGAAACATCCTCTGGACGGACGAAACTAAAATTAATTTAAAAGCATTTGTTAGACGGCCATCCAAGGCAGAATTACTCCCTCGGCACACAAGAAACACCGTCATACATAGCGGGGGTAATCTGATGATAAGGGGATGTTTTTCATGGAATGGTGTAGGGCCTTTATGTCGCAACTTACGTTGAGTTTCTTCAAAATACGAGGGCGGGTCAATAAGTCCGTGACTTTTGGATTAAAACTGATTTTTTGATAAAAAAATAATTTTATTTTTCAACGTAGTCTTCCTTGAGCTCTATACACTTTGTCCAACGCTTCTCCAATTTTTTTATCCCTTCCAAAAAAAATGATTTGTCGAGGTCCTCAAAATAGGCCTTTGTTTGCGAGATGACTTCATCATTGGAGTCAAATCTTTTTCCACCAAGCCATTTCTTCAGGTTTGGGAACAAGAAGTAGTCGCTCGGAGCCAAATCTGGAGAATAGGGTGGATGAGGGAGCAATTCTTAGCCCAATTCATGGATTTTTGCCATGGCAACTGCACATGTGTGCACCCTTGCATTGTCTTGGTGGAAAAGAACTTTTTTCTTGGCCAAATGAGGTCGTTTTTTTTTCAAATCGTCATTGAATCGGTCCAATAAGTTGGCATAATATTCCCCATTGATTGTTCTTCCCTTTTGAAGGTAGTCAATGTGGATTATCCCGCGTGCATCCCAAAAAACAGTCGCCATAACTTTATTGGCTGACAAACCCACCTTGGCCTTCTTTGGCGCCGATTCACCCTTAGAAACCCTCTGTTTTGACTGTTGTTTGTTCTCTGGTGTGTTGTGATGGATCCATGTTTCGTCCACGGTTACAAAACGGCGCAAAAACTCCTCCATATTGCGATTAAACAACGCCAAACCTTCCTGTGAAGTTGTTACACGATTGCGTTTGTGGTCGACTGTGAGCAAACGCGGCACCCATCTTGCGGAAAGCTTTCTCATGCCCAAGTGATCATTCAAAATTGAAACCACTGAGCCATGCGAGATCCCTACGGCTTCCACAATCTTTCGCACTTTCAATCTTCGGTCGGCCAACACCATATCGTGAATTTTTTCGATTGTTTCGGGTGTAGAGACCTCAACTGGGCGTCCAGGACGTTCGGCATCTTCAGTGCTTGTACGGCCACAACGAAATTCAGTAAACCACTTTTTTACCATTGAAATCGATGGTGCAGAGTCCCCATAGTATTTATCAAGCTTAGCCTTGGTCTCGGTAATGGTTTTTTTTCGCAAGAAATAATGCTTAATAAGCACACGAAATTCACTTTTTTCCATTTTCTCCTCAAATTAGTGAGTAGTCATAGCTGTCAAACACAAACTAACTGACGCAGAAAGTTTAAATTTTGACAGGAGTCAACTGACAGATGCCCGTTGACAGGAGCAGTGTTGCTGTTTCAGTAAAGAGGTCAGAAATTCAAAAAGTCTTACGGCGGACTTATTGACCCGCCCTCGTATCTTTGATTAGTACTATCTCTGATTTCAGAATCTCCGATCATTGTATGACATGTATCTGCTTTAAATCTGGTCGTACTCATACCAGACCTACCAACAACTGTAGTGAGTCTAAACCAGTAAATAGAATAGATTTTGAAGAACTAAATACCCGCTTGCTATATGAAAATTGGGTAGATATTTACGGTGAATCTAATCCCTCTATAGCCTTTGATTTATTTCTAACTGTTTTGAAAGGTCATGTTGACTTGTGCTCATCTCCTTTAGGGAGTAGTAGGACCAATCCCAAGAGATTAAAGCCATGGATGCCGAACTACTTACTTAAAAAAATTAAAATCAAAAACAAACTCCGTTTAAAATATAAAAAACGTCCTAATGACATATATGTTAGAGAAGCTTATGCAAAGATTTCCAATGAAGTTAAAATCGAAACTCCTTTATGTAAAGAAAAGTACAATGTCAATAAATTTCATAGGGCTAATGGAAATTTAAAACAGGAATGGGTCTTAATAAATCAGCTTTTCAATAAAAATGCATCTTCACGTGCACCATCTACGAGTAGTATAAGATTTAATGATACAGTTATTGAAAATTCTTCTGAAATAGCTAATGCTTTTAATGTATTTTTTACGAGGGTTTTAAAAATACTCCCAACTCTTGCTTACAAAGATGTTTTGACATAGAAAAAAGGCATGTAACTAATTTTTTCTTTGAACCTATTTCATCTCTTGAATTGTTCAAAACTATTATGTTGCTGAATAAATCCAATTCATCTACTCGTAAAAGTTATTCGAATGCATTTATTAAGAAGATTGCGTTAAATATTGTTGACGTTTTAGCTCACATTTATAAGGAAGGTATATTCCACGGAATCTTTCCTGACAACCTTAAAGTTGCTGAGGTTATACCAATTTTCAAAAAGGGAGATAGATCAAAACTCACAAATTTCCGACCAATCTCGCTTCTCTCTGTTTTTTCAAAAAATTTTGAGAAAGTAGTAAAAAGTAGAATTGTTACCTTCCTGGAGAAAAATTCTTTTTTTAGCATAAATAAATATGGCTTTAGAGCGGGTAAATCAACGGAGGACGCGCTCTTAAACTTTTGCAGTCTAATTTATAATGGTTTGGATAGCAAAAAAATTACCGCTTCGCTATTTATAGACATTACCAAGGCATTTGACACTGTGGACCACGAGCTCTTACTAATAAAGTTAGAAAAGGCAGGCTTTAGAGGTTTATGCTGAATTGGTTTGGATCATATCTCAAGGATAGGAGGCAAATGGTTAAGATAGGAGACCATTTTAGCGAATGCCTTGATATTCAGGTTGGTGTCGTACAGGGATCCGTTCTTGGCCCCATCTTATTCCTAATATTTATTAATTCTATATTTAGTCAAAATTTGAAGGGCAAACAAACTGGTTTTGCAGACTATATAGCTTGTACATACTCCAATAATTCCATTTTAGACTTGGTTGCTGATGTAAACCATGACTTAGAAGTCTTAAGGCATTGGTTTGGTGTGCACAAGCTAGTAATAAGCAATAAAACGAAGGTTGTGTTTTTCAACTTACCTGCATTGGATCTATATTCACCAGATTTGATCTTCCACAGTACAGATTGTACTAATGTGTGTGTGAATACTGATATTTGTCCTATAAATACTTGGTCAAATAAAAATAGCGATGATCCTAGTTGCTCATCCGAGTGCTTTGTGATTGAAAAGGTTGCTGATTTTAAGTACCTGGGTTTACACTTTGACAATAATATAAATTGGGGTTTACATACTTCTTCACTAAAAAAGTATCTTCTAACAACTACTTATATACTATATCATCTAAGAGTTTTTTGCTCTCGCAATTTGTTAGAGACGATCTACTATGGCTTAGTGCAATCAAAGTTGCAGTATGGATTGGCTTGCTGGGGCGGTACTTATGACAATAAGATACAACCTCTGATTATTAGCCAAAAACATATTCTAAGAATTATTTGGAAGAAAAAGACGATGCGAGCATAGCATCGTACTTTTCTGGAATTCAAAAACCCTTCCACTGAAGCATCTATACTTTTATAAAGTGTTAAAAATATTTTTTATAAGAAGTGGTTATCCAAGGAATCAAAATTCAACTGCCTTTGCCCTTCGCAGTAATGACAGGAATTTGGTTGTCATTCCAACATACAGCACTCACAAATTTTTTAATTTTTACACCTCAGTAGCACCTCGGTTATTTAATCTATTACCTTTTGAAGTTCGGAATATTAGGAAATCCTATTCATTCTATAGAGGTATTAAAAAATGGCTTTTTAATTTTGACTTCAAAGAAATAAATCACTTAACAAGAGTCATAAGTTGAATGGTTTTTCTTCTTTTTTTTGATTGTTTATTCTTTTACTTTTTATTTATAAGTATTAATTAATTAATCGTTTTATAAAAAGTTTATAGCTCGATACATTCGACACTAATTTTTCTTAAATTATAGAATGTGTCTACTTAATTTTATATTTCAATGATTGTCTTTATAATAGGAAAACACTTTTAGTAACTCGCTATTATTGTTAATAATTTAACTATAATTCTAAATTTGTATATATTACCATCAGTATTATAGCATTATTGTACTAAAAGCTTTGAGTTAAATGGAATACGAAATTAAAAAAAAAATAATAAAAAAAATAAATAAATAAATAAATAAAAATAAAAAAAAAATAAAAAAAAGTGAAGGTGCGCCAACTAGCAGATACCACAAAGATTAGTACTGAGCGCACACGACATCCTGCCGCTGGGTGACGCGAATGACCAAAAACACGAACGCGACAGCACTTCGAAAGAGTGTTTGGACTTGCTGATGCGGAATCGAGCGGACTTTTGGCGTCGATTGGTAACTGGATTTGGATCCCGCGGACTATTGTCTCTTCCCAAACCTCAAAAGATGGCTCATTAATAAAAAATTCAGCTCACGCGAGGAAATCATCGACTCCACGGAGGAGTATTTTGCAGACCTTCCGGAAAATTACTTTTCGGACGGGATCAAGAAGTTGGAAAATCGCTGGAATAAGTATCAAACTAAAAGGAGACTATATTGAATAATATACAAAAACATTTAAAAAAGAAAAATTGTATTTCCCAAGGAGGTCACTTTTCACTCCATCTAGTATAAATCGCATTAGGAATTTTCTTAATGTGAAGATACAGATGCAAGCAGATACATACATGTCTACGCATCAATCCTCAAATTTGATGTTATTACGCAAATACTGCAGCTGTTAGATACACATCAGTCAGTGCGCATTTGTGAAAGTGTAAGAAAGTGGTGATTGCTTGTTTTTTTTTTTTTTAGTTGTGCGTATTTACAAAAGTGTTAATTTATGTTACAATTTGTTTGGAAGATAACATTTTAACGAATTTGTATTGCTCTTAAAATCATAAGGTATGCATTTAGTGGTGCAAAGATTTCAAAATATTAATATCAGTGTAAATAAGGGGGTGACCGACAACTAGCATCCAATTTAATGCGAATTTCAGTCCTCGGCCTGGGATGGCGGATCACTAAAGAAATGCACTGTAGCTTAAATTTATCTTTTAACGTACAATATTGAAAGTTTATTAATGAATTGCTCTGATTTCACCGTTAAGCAAACAAATGTTTGTGAAATTTTAGTGATCGACCAGGTACTAAAGTTGTCGGCGCACTGCCGGCCGATTATTGAAATTACGAAGCTAGTGTTCGGCCGCTGAAGCTTATTTCGAATGCTATCAAATCTCGTTTAGAAATCAAAAAATGGAAGACGAACTAAGGGAAGAAACAAACCAAAAATCTTGCTAAATAAAAAAAAACTAATAGGTCAAATAAAGTTCCAGATAAAGAGAAAATGGCCTTGGCTCTTCGTGACATAAGAAACAATACTTTGAGCATAAGAAAAGCCGCCGCAATCTACGGAATTCCTAGGACAACAATTCAAGATCGCCTTCATGGCGGAATTTCTGAAGACGTTTCGAGGTTTGGACCAGAATCTTACCTTTCAGCAGATGAAGAAAAGAAAATGACAGAATGGATAATTAATCTAAATAAGTGCGGTTTCCCTCTGAAAAGAGATGATTTTCTTAACACTGTTCAGAAGATAATTAAAGACAGTAAAAGGAAAACCCCCTTCAAAGATTGCAGACCTGGAAAGACTTGGTTTTTCTTACGTATTGAGTCAAACAAACAACCGGTTGCTTAATTCTAATACTTAGTCTAATATTCAGCATAAACCGTAATCTTGGTATCATTCGATGTATGTATCATTTGTAGGTTATATACCTCGGGTATTATACTTGACATTTATACTTAGTTAATACATGACAGTTTTCTTTATTTTTAAAACGAAATCCTGTACTTGTTTCAAAGGAAGCTGAAGCAATAAGCAAAGTCAGAGCAACCACGTGATGCAAAATCCGTCTCGGATACTAAATGGAGATGAAACAAGCTTTTGTCTTTGTCCAAAAACAGGCAAAATTACTACACCGAAAGGATACAAAAATGTGTATCAAATAAGTACTGCTCATGAAAAAGACACGACCACTGTTCTTATTGTTTTTTCTGCGGATGGAAAGATGCTTCCTCCTATGGTAATTTTTCCATATCTTAGACCACCAAAAGATATTGTCAATAGCATGCCAGAACACTGGTTTTTGGGTCGAACCGAAAGTGGGTGGATGAAGAGTGAGACCTTTTTTGAATACGTGGCTAATTATGCCGATAAGTGGCTTGAACAGGAAAATGTCAAAAGGCCAATTATATTATTCGTAGATGGGCATAAGTCCCATCTTACAATGGAGTTAAGCCAATTTTGCAGTGAGAAAAACATCATACTCTTTGCCTTGCCACCTAATACAACTCACATTATGCAACCTGTCGATGTTAGCCTCTTTAAGCCTTTAAAGTCTAGTTGGAAACAAACAATGCATCCCTGGCAAAAAGAGAATCCTGGTGTTATTCTTACCAAGAAATATTTTTGTCCTCTGTTACAAAAATCTCGATAGTAAAAATATAAATGAGACAATTAAAAACGGATTCCGAAAGTGTGGCATATACCCTTTGGATCCGAATGCTGTGGATTAAGTATACCAGGTGTGTAAAGACGACTGCAATCAACGTTTGTAGTAGCATTCAGTCTGAAAAGTGTTTGTCTGATAGGTATAAAATTGCTGCTGAAGTTATTTTGGAATTGTCCTCAAAATTTCATAAATGCGGACTGAATCCTGATGACATAGTTAAAGTTATAACCATACCAAATGTATCATCTTGCTCTCCAAAAAACATATCTGACGAAAAATTAGCCCGTATCCTGGAGGAAGCATCCAACATTTAGGAGAGCAAGCTCATTTGCCGGGAGACCTAGTAGGCTTTCGAGAAGAAGCATTGACACAAGATTTGGCCCGCAACCCGGAAGGTTAATCTAATGTTTCAAAAGTTCAGCCTCATTTGCCAGCAGAGCCAATAGGCGATCCCAAGGAAATCATACTTGCTCAGAAGGAATTAACCCACGCCTAAGAAGAAGATACACAAGGAGGACAAGACTGCATTCCGGAAGAAGGACCTGACAGTGAAGAGGAGGAAAATGCCATATCAACAATCTCGCTTTTGAACGTTACACTAGGTGGTATTGAAATACCATCAATACCATACCATTGATATAGACGACGAAGGAGTATTGCACATAGCTGAGACGTCAACAAATCGAACAGAAAATTTAGAAATAAAAAAAAATACCGTCCTGTTCAACTTCAGATGTCACTGTAACTTCATCACTAAGCCAATTGTCTTTGAAAGCAAGAGGAAATCCAAAGACTCTACAAAATCTCCAAGTGCTATATCCTCACAAGGTTGGAGGGACATTTTATTGAACAAAGAGCGGAAAAAACAACTGGAACAGGAAGCTCTATTACAGCGGAAGTAAGAATGTCTGGCCAAGAAGCTTCTTAAGCAAAAACAACAGAGGGAAGTCGAAAAGAAGAATTATACCCAAACAAAGTTCAACAACAGCCTCGGAAGCTAAACAAATCTGCAAGCATTGTTTTGAAGAACTTATAAGTGATGTTGAGGATGATAATCTGAAAGAACTCAGTTATGCAGAAGCATCAAACTCAGATTTTATCTGCCAGTATTGTGCAATTTAAATTATTTTTTATTTAAAATTTAGCTATAAATATACGCTCTATGTAGAAATTTTTGAAGTTAATTTTTTGTTTAACTACCTATGCTAACTTAATCTTTTAACAAACTGGTGCCAACTTATTGTTTTTTTATGATTTGGTTTTTGTTCTATGGTATTAAGAATAATAAAATATTGTTTATCAAATGCTTTGCTTTCAAATAAACCCTTAAATGATCATTGAATATGTTCTTTTCATTGATTGATTGGACCTGGCCGACCACTAAAATTTGGCGGCCGACCACTAGCGCAATATGACGTTTTTCATTAATTTGGTCGTTTCTAGAAAACAGTGAGGGTTTAATTAAAAATTATCTTTTTTATCTGTTAATATTTGTTTCGCTATCCAATTAAATTTTTTTTTAACGTTTTTCATCAAATACTTTAGTAACTGGAGAAGAGCAAAGTGAAAAAAAGCTAACATAGGTGGCCGACGACTATTTAACCAACGATGAAAAAATATTTATTATAGGAAGAAAAAAAAAACCTTAAAACAATTTAAAAGTTATAATTAAATATATTTGTCTAAGGATACTTATGCGATGAGATGTGGTGCTGGCTGCGAACGAGATCCAAATGAACGAATATATTGACGATGAAGTTGTTCGTAGCCGCAACACACTCAATGGCTTACAGTTTTCTTGGTGCATAATATACAAATTGTGAGAGAACGTATTTATTAATTAGGTGGACTGTTATGTTATAATTAATCGATTGAGATGGATTCAAAGAGCAAGTTAGGGTATGAAAAGTACAGTGATTAACAAAAATGTTTATGTGAATATCTATAAAAAATTTAAGTAAATGTGTATTGTACTCGTACAGGTGTATTAGAAAGTAAATGATGTTAAGCGTTAATCTCAAACATCCCGGCCCCCCTGGAATGGGTTTCAGGACACGGGTAATACAGTGAGCTTTGTGATAGGACGAACTCTTAAAATATTCAAGGGATGTACATTTTAAAAAATATAGAAAGTAGTATAGAGAAAATTGTAGTAGATTAAAGTAGTCAACTTTAGAAAATACTTTGTTTAAGCCTTAACTATAATAGTTTAAATAATCTTAAATTCAAATGTTGTTAATTCTAACACTCCTCGTCAACATTTGTATTCGAAATCCATTCCAAATCTTCGGAAACAGAATAAATGCTTGTCTCTCGGGACTGCTTTTGTTAGCCCATCTGCTGTCATCAGTTCAGTTTGGAGATAATCGGTAGTAACTGCACCCTTCTCAATCGCCTCTCTTATAAAATTGTACTTATAATCCATATGCTTCGTTCGTGACTGCTTACCGCCATATTTTGTAACTGTTGAAGTAACCTTAAGTTCTGCCATCAGGAAACGTATTGGGTAGGCTTCTTTGCCGCTTCCGATAGTGCAATATACTCGACTTCTGCACTAGACGCTGCAACTGTTCGCTGTTTTTCAGACTCCCAACTGACAGCAGCACCTGCAAATATAAAACAGAAACCAGCCTATCAAAGGCAACCCAGTTGTTTGATAAACCAATCTTGCATGTTTTGTGAAATTAAGATACCGCATCAATCGAAGAGCAGCATTCCAGTGTTGTTTTTTAGGATTTTTAAGAAATTGTGCTAAGCTGCTTACACTGTATGCAATGTCAGGACGGCTGAACACTGCAAGATGCATTAAAGGTCCAATTAACTCCTGATACTTCTGCGCCTCAACAGCAACACGTTCTCCAGTGATAGTTGGTTCCTTTTCAAGCTTATTAATATATCTCGATTGAGATATTGATAAAGTTTGATTTCTTCTTTTGATCTCAAGTCCTACACAAAGAGAAGGATGTCCACGATCTTTTACATCAAAACTTTCTGAAAGTTTTTGCTTTATCAACTTAATTCTTGATTTTAAATTGGACGCGATTATGATGTTATCTACAGAAATATATTCCTATAATAGTCGTTTCTTAAAATAAACGCAATGATCGTAATGCGATTGTGACAAGATCAAATCCCCGAGCTTTACATTTAAAGTTGCGTGCCACTATCTACTCGCCTGCTTAAGCCCGTAAAGAGCCTTATTTAAACGACATACTTTTTGTGGGTGGTCAACAAAACCCTCCGGTTGATTCATGAAAATCTCCTCGCTAAGCTTGCCATTTAAAAAGGCAGTTGACATATCCAAGTGATGGAATTCCATGTCAAATTCAACAGACAGGGCATAAATAAGTCGAAGTGAACTTTGGCGTATAACAGGCGAATAAGTTTCAACATAGTCGATGCCAAACTTTTGACTATAACCTTTAGCGACGAGTCTTGCTTTTCGTCTCTCAATTGTTCCATCTGGCTTGCATTTTGACTTGTAGACCCACCAAGAGCCGTAGCTTTTCGATTCGCTGGAAGTTCGCACGAAGTCGAAGTTTCATTTTCCATAAGACAGCGACACTCCTCCTTCATTGCCACGGTCCACTCATTAGCATCAGGTAAGTTCATGGCTTCTTTAAAATTATTTGGGTCTTCGAGAAAACTTGTAAGCTGAACTACATTTTTTGATTTATTGCGTGGTCTTAGCCTCTTTCTTAGATGATCGTCCTCGGTTTGATTTCTTTCTAGGTTTTTATCTACGTCTTCTTTTCCATAGGGTTGGTTTCCGCCTGCATTACCATCTCTGTCATCCGTACTTTCATTCATATTCGTCTTCATTGTCTTTTCCTTCTTTTTTCGATTTTCTTAAGGTATTCCGCAACATTTCCCTTTTCAATTATATTTTCCTTGCTCAATTCAAATTCATAGGAATTATTATTTTCATTTCCAGTTTGATTGGTATTAATATCCTCAATAAAATAAACATCTCTACTTTTAGCGATATCTCTCGATCCTCTTTTCCACAAGCGATATGCTTTGGACTCTGTAGAATATCCAATAAGGACAAATTCATCGCTTTTGGGATCCAGTTTGAATCTACCTGAGCCTTTGTTAAGGGCAAAAGCACGACAACCAATTTGACGAAAGTGACTTACAATGGGAACCTTACCTGTCCAAATTTGTTGAGGTATTTTTTGTTTGTTTAGCATTGTAGGACAATGATTCCGTGTATAAGCGGCAGTGTGAATCAATTCAGCCCACAAGAATTTTGGAAAGTTCATTTCGATCATGAAGCAACGAGCTATCTCAACTAACGTGCGGTTCATGCGCTCAGCGACACCGTTTTGTTGAGGAGTATACTCAACAGTCAATTGACGCTTGATACCATTTTCTCTCAAAAAATTAGAAAATTCTTCGCTCAAAAGCTCACTAGCATTATCACTTCGAAGCATTTTAATCTTCAAGTTTATTTCATTCTCAACCTGTTGTTTAAAATTCTTTTGCCGCAAAAAATAAACAAACACTTTACGAGAATAATCGTCAATAAATGTAGGGAAATAGAGGTTTTTGCTTATTGATTCGATATTCATGGGACCGCACGGTCCATGTGTATAATTTCTAAAATCCGCTTTGAAGATTTTTCGGTTTTTGTAGTGAATGGAAGCCTCGATTGTTTCCCTTTAATTTTTGGTTAGCGAAACTGAGCTTACCAAAAGGCACAAAATGAGACACAGAAGATATGAAATATTACGAAGAAACCGACCCGGTGGTGTAAAAAAGGGACTGCGTTTCAAAAGAGTATACAGTCGTGTAGTACGTTGGTTTCAGGTGCTGGAAGCATGCATCATGTACATCCCTCTCCGTAGTGGAAAGCGGTTATACATGGTGTCTGTTTATGCATCTCATCCACTTTATTCATCTCAGAGCTCGAGACACTGTTTCGATTCCTGAGGCTGGAATTGGAAGATAACTATTTTATTATCGGCGGAGATTTCAACGCCAAACATAGAGATTGGGGAAATAATACACCAAATACTAGAGGGAATCTACTATTCAATTGGTGGAGTCAGCACAGTGTGATGTATCGACTCGGCCTCAAAGCCACGGATAGTCCGTCGTTTCCCAGACACGGGTCCTATCTGGATCTTCTGCTGTTCGATTCACGAATACAACTGACGTGCACTAACCAACAAACTACAAACTGTCTACGCACTTTCGTGTATGACAGTGACCATTGCAGTCTCAGCACCGAAATAACTGTTCCCAACGAAATTGTGCAAAGGCATTCCTACAATTATACTCGTAGTAGGGTGCGTTGGACACACTTCACCAGAACACTGACTAGAGCACTCTCCTCGAATTCGCTCTACCCACCGTCCAACAGAAATCTGTCAAACGAGGAGATTGACAGGTATCTTAGACTAATGAACGAGACAATTAAACGAACAATGGACAAAACGATACCTCGGTATCAACACACTAACGACGAAGACTTATTTCGCAATGCAACTATTGACGCACTGCACCGACAAAAAAGTAGGCTGCTGTCAAGACTAAAAACCTTGTACAGAGAGTTTACTGACAGACATAACCCGGAGATCATGACATTGAAGTCGTCGATTAAAAACCTCCAGATATTAATAAAAGAAAATTACAGTTTGTATTGGAACAACAAAATTCGGGCTGTAAACACCAGCAACCCGAATATGTTCCCGCAAATAAATAAGATATTTCGGAGAAATAATCAAAACGACCTTCCATGTCTCAAAATCGCTCGAACGACGAACAACGAACAAATACTTGTAGCAGCAGGCATTGATCCAGATGAGGCCGTTGATGATGACAACTTCTTTGTGGTCGAGGATCCGCAGGAGAAGGTAGAGGCTATAGGAGCGACTTTCCAGGAAGTGTACAAGGCGAATGACATCATTGGCCCAAACCACGACCTGGAGAGTCGAGTCCTTGTGCATAATTCCTGCCTTCGAAATGAAATTGCGAATTGGCGATCCGAGAGCTCGGGTTTCACCCAGTTCAGTGACGAGAATATGGCAAATAATGTCATCACCAACGAAAGGGTATTACCACCGTTCATTTCGAAGGAAGAGCTCCAAACGATCTTCGAATCACTTAGAAGTAAGAAATCAGTGGGAACCGATGAAATACCGAACATTGTTCTTCGACATCTCCCACTAGAAGCGGTGGACATTTATACCACCCTGTTTAATAATGCAATGAATAATGCACATTATCCAGCGCATTGGAAAACTGCGGTGGTACATCCCATTCCCAAAAGGAATAAAGATACTTCCAATCCGGCAAATCTCCGCTCGATCAGTCTTCTTCCAAACATCAGTAAGGTTTTCGAGAAGGTGATCAATAGAGTCCTGACTAAGTGGGTTGAGGACAAACATATAGTTCCGGATAATCAATTCGGTTTTCAAGGCGGGGCATGATATCATTCATGCTGCGTCTAAACTGGTTTCTGATATCCAATGGAACAAAGGCAAGAAACAGTGCACTGGTGCCTGCCTGATTGACTTGGAAAGGGCCTTCGACACCGTATGGTTAGAGGGCCTCTTTTTCAAGCTGGACAGGTTGGGCATTAGTAAACCACTGCTGTATATTCTTTTTGATATGCTCTCCAGTAGACAGTTTATCGTGAAAAATGGCGATGTGACTTCTGCTGGAACACTTAACATTAAAAACGGTCTGCAACAAGGTGCGGTAAATTCGCCGATCCTATTCAACCTTTACACAAGTGATCTGATAGGTTCACTTCACCATGCCATAGCGTACGCAGACGACTTAATCGCGTACAGGTCAGGTCCAAAAATTGAGGTTATTAATATGCTTTTGCAACGTGACTTCGAAAAAATTAAGCGATATTGCGACGACTGGAAGTTGAAAATTAACTTTCAGAAGTCGGAAACCATTCTGTTTAGGACGCCTTTGTCTGGGGCCTGTAGGGATACCAGAAAGAATTGGCGAAAGGTCTCTATCGTCGGACAACATGGACAGCCACTTGCTTGTCGAAATGTAGTCAGATACCTTGGGATCTGTCTGTATTTTAACAAACATATAGATGTTGCTCTGGCCAGATCCAGAGGTGCTTTTCCCCTTACAAAGAGACTGTTTTATAACAGCCAACTCGATGCGAGGGTGAAGGTGATCTGCTACATGGCCCTTATCAGGCCCATGCTTGTATTTGGATGTCCGGTGTGGTTCAACGTAAGAGCAAGTTTATTGGAAAAGATTCGGGTGTTTGAGAGGGCTTGCCTTAGGACTTGTCTTCGCTTATATAGAACGCCAGAATCTGAGTACATAAAATTCTATCGTAATGAGGTCTTATACAATAGGGCGAACCTAATAAGAGTGGACAATTTCGTTATTAAGTTGACTCGAAGGCACATTGCAAGAGCAATGACCTCATCGAACAACCTGATCTCCGGGGCTTACTACCCTAATTATATGTATCACGAGAGAGTTCGCTTTGACGGCTATGTTCCTCCAGAAGCGTTCCTCTACATAGATAGTAAAGGTCTGATCCAGGACAGATTGGCGGTGCCGCTAATCTTCCACGTCGCTCGAACAGCTGCGGACAGGCGACTCAGAGACAGAGACGTCGCACACGGCAGTGCGGAGCGTCTCCGATTCAGTAGGGCGGTAGGGAGTCGCGACATGAGGGATGTTGCTCAGCAGCACCAACAATTTTGGTGGCTTTATGAAGGCGAGGATGCTTCGTCGTCGAATTCCTCCAATACTTGTTAGCTTCACGTGAAGCAAAGTGGGTCGCCTAATTTTTTTTTGGCCATGGCCGGCTTACGTAGTTTTAAGTAAGAGTAAGTTAGATTTAAGAAAAAAAAATATATAAAAAAAAAATAAAAAAAATAAAAAAAAACATATATATATATATACATATTAGATATATATATATCGTGTATGTATATATAATGTATTAGATGTAAGTAGGTTGAGTAGATTAAGATTTATTTTTAGGTAATCTGTAAGTTTTTAGTTTTAAGTTTTTATATTAATATTAAAAAAAACTGTCCATATACTAAGTTTTTGCCCAAAATTTATTTTCTTAGTTTTAGTTGTAATGTTAATATAAAATTAAATATGGACTGTAAGATACGTCGAAAGACATAGTTTAAGTGCTAGGTTTAACTTAGAGTGCCCGCATGGGGCCAGTAAGTTAGAATAAGATAATTTTAAGTTAATTAAGCTAATTTTTAAGCATTTTTTTGTATAGCATTTAAGTGTAAATTAAGTAATATAAATAAAAATGCATAAAAACTGAACTGAACTGAACTGTTTCCCTTTAATGCATGCAACGCAATCTATTTTATTATTCCCGAACTTTGGCAACCCTTTAACCATTGAGTAATTTTGTAATTTACGAAGAGATGAACAGTTCAAATGGCCATATCTCTTATGCCATTTGTTACACTGATTTTGTTCCAAATCTAGCACAATTAAGTACAGCCCCTTACTTTTCACAGCTTCTACTAACAGCCTATTACCTCAAAAAATATATGCACGTCCTCCTTCTATCAATACTTCTAGAAGTCAAGCACGTAATACATCCATTTTTGGGGGTTACTTACACTCATCAAAAGCAGCTCGTATGTCCTTATAGCTCTCCGGCAATCCGTCCAGCAACAGCTTGACCAGCAGCTCCTTATCCAGTTTGGCATCCATCTCCCGCAACCGAGTTATAATTGAATTAAAATTAATGAGATATTGCTCCATATTTTCATCTTCAAGCATTTTGAAGTTAATTAACCTACGGAATTCCTCTATCTTTTGTAGTAGTCTTCAACAAATCGTAAAGCTCTTTGGAGGTAATGAACGATCTTTCCAGCGACGCTTGGTTGTGTTCCATAGCAATTATAAGGTCACATCTAGCATCCATATCCTTGATGTTCCATTCCTCGATTTTATCAATATCTGTTTGACTTGGTTCCAGACTTTTGTTTTATTTTAGGTTTAACCTCTAGCCCTTGCACAATTTTCAATAAACGGCTCTTGTGCAAAACTGCCTCCACCTGTGGCTTCCAAGTGAAATTATTTTCTCCATTAAACAAAGGGATTTTTCCAGTAAATGTAGTCATTACGAAGCAAAAATGTACTCGTATATTACTTTAATTATTACTTTATTCCGAAGGGACTGGGCCCATAACCTCTTAAAATATTCAAGGGATGCTAATAAAAATAAACGATTAAAGAAAACAAGACCGACTTGATTGAGTTCAGTTTAATAGACTGAAGCAGAGGGTACATAAAAATTTACATTTCAAAAAATATAGAAAGTAGTGTAGAGAAAATTGTAGTAGATTAAAGTAGTCAATTTTAGAAAATACATAGTTTAAGTTTTAACTATGTACAATAGTTTAAATAATCTTAAATTCAAATGTTGTTAATTCTAAGACGAACAAACGTTCCTGCTGCTGTTCGGACGGTGGCTACTCGAACTCGTTCATCTGCTCCTGTCGTAACATCTTCAACTCGGCCTAGGACCCATTTCATGGGAGGAAGGTTCAGCTCCTTGATGATCACGAGATCTCCTGCCTTTAAATTAGGTGCCACCCGTTTCCATTTGCGTCGTTCCTGTAATGACGTTAAGTACTCTGTAGACCACCTTTTCCAAAATCCCTGTACCATGCTTTGGAGATGATTCCAATGGTCCAATCGACTGGGAGTTTTCTCGAGATGGTTTGATTCTGGTACTGCTGTGCTTCGCTCACCTAAGAGAAAGTGGGATGGAGTTAGCGGATTTAAATCAGAGTCTAACATGCAACATAAAGGACGAGAGTTAAGAACAGATTCGATTTGGCAGAGCACAGTATATAGTTCTTCGAATGTTAAAATTGTTCCCCCAATAACCCGGCGTAAGTACAATTTCATTGACTTTACCCCAGCCTCCCATAAGCCACCGAAATGGTGCGCAGAAGGTGGGATAAAATGCCAAGTGATTCATTCCTTGACTATGGCTAAAGCGATTGTTTCGTTGTGAGCTTGAGAAATAGCAGGCTTGTGCATTTCAGATAAACATCGAAATCCCATGGAAGTTTGTTCCATTGTCGCTGTAGATGTTGGCATGTTTTCCACGACGAGCAATAAATCTGCCTGCTGATATAAAGGCATCCGTGGTTAAGTCGCTAACAATTTCTAAATGGATGGCCTTCGTTGCCATTCAAACGAATAGAGCGATATAAGTCTTGGGATATTTTGGTTTCCGGGATCGAGATAGCTTGATTGTTAGATGTCCTGCATAATCACAGCCTGTATGTATTTAAAAATGGGCAACTCGGTTGAATTCGATGTACTGGAAGATCTCCCATAAGTTGCTGGCAGGTAAGCTTGAAGGAAATGGCTGCGTGCTTGAGTCGGCCACCAACGCGAAGGAGTCCGTCATTGTTGAGAAATGCAGCGTATCTGAGAAGTGCTGATTTTTAAGCTAGTTGGTTTTTGATACGCAGATTTAACATATCATCTTCAAATGCTTCACGTTGAACGTATTGAAGTAAGCAAAGCATTGCTTTGCTGAATTGCTGAATTGCTGAATTTCGGGGCACGTTAATGAATCATACGACCGCGATTGGACGTTAGCGCGACATTTCGACACGAAGCGATGGCAATATGCGATTATTCTTTGAAGCCGATACCATGAGGAGATTTTGTCAATCAAGTTATGAATACTATTTACCCGGCGTTCAACAATTGTACTGAGTACATGCCTAAATCCTGATTTTTCTTCCTGTCTATCTGCCTCAGATTCTGCAATATCGGAGGTAAAGGGCGATTGTGGCCAGTTTTTTTCTTGTTCCAACAACCAAGGTGGACCTGTCCACCAAAGATGATGGTTTCGAAGATGACAGGGCAGAACGCCACGTCATGCACAATCTGCTGGATTCGATGCGGATGGGACATATCGCCATGAGTGTCGTGGAACTATATCTAAGATAGCTGATGTTCTGTTGGCGACGAATGTTGTACAACGACGAGGAGGGGAGCCAATGCAGAACTATTTCGGAGTCGCACCAAGCAAATATTTTGCACGACTCTAACTTAAATGATGACTTAACCTTATCTAGTAATCGCGAGAGCAATAAGTCACCACAAAGTTCTAAGCGCGGGATGGACACGGGTTTAAGCGGAGCCACCTTGGTTTTTGCAGTCACGATTGTTATTTTATATTCATTAGACAGTGTCCTTGTACGAGCATAAACTACCGCCGAATATGCAACCGACGATGCATCAGAGAACCCGTGAAGCTCGATATTTATTTTTATTGAAAATATATTCCTTGCAACACGCACTTGCTCGAAATATAGCAGTTGCTCACGATAGAGCTTCCATTTTTCCGATATGTCTAATGGCAATGGGTCATCCCAACCTAGGTTTAATTCGGAAGACCATAACTGTTGAAAGATGAGCTTAAAAAGAATCACTGAAGGGGCTAAAAAAGCGAGCGGGTCGAAGATTCGAGCGATCTCTAATAGCAATGATCGCCTTGTTGGAGAGAATCGAGAGTCAATATTGGTTGTGGACGCGTGGAAAGAAAAAGCATCTGTACTAGGATTCCAACACATTCCGAGTATCTTTATATGCTGTGGTGAATGTTCTGGATCGATGAAAGAGTATTCACAGTCCTGAGTGTTTTGCTTCGCGATGAGGGCCCAACAATTAGAACTCCATTTTCGAAATCGAGGGTTAGCTAACGAAAGCAGTTTAATGAGCTCAGATTGAAATTGAAGTAATGTTTCCATAGAGTTAGCTCCAGTCATGACATCGTCAACATAGACATCATTTAGCAAGCTGCATTTGGGTAATTTGGCTGATAATCATCTGCTATTTGTTTTAAAACGTGAAGCGAGAGAAATGGAGCAAACGCAGTAATTTAATTTTTAATTTTGGTGGCAGCTGGGGCCCCTATTTATTGGCTTAATACAAACTTAATCGAATTTAAAAACTAACAGAAAGACTTAAGAGCTAGGGGCCAAGGAAGTGATGGAGGAGATCATGTTTGAGACGAGGAGTGCTCAGGTGGAAATCAAAAAGGGAGAAGTTTGAGTTGACCTTGACATGTAGATTGCGGGGGTTGATATTGAAGGAAGTGGAGTTCAAAATGGATATACAGTCGATGGAACCTGAGAAAAGTCGATGAATGAAAAGAATGTCAGCAGTATTCCTACGTTCTTTTAACGAATTCATATTTAGGAATTTGAGGCGATCCTGATAGGGGGGTAAGATTAAAGGGTCACTCCATGGCAGACCACGGAGAGCAAATCGGAGGAATCGACGTTCAATACCCTCGATTCGGGAAACATGAATCCGGTGAAAGGGGGACCAAGCTTGATTGGCATATTCAAGCAGGTTCGAACAAAGGAAATATAGAGAGATCTGGTTACATACGAGTTGGAAAATTCCTTGGACCACCGTTTAATAAAGCCAAGTGATGAGTTGGCTTTAAGGATCATCCTATCGATATTCGAATGGAAATTAAGCTCACAGTCGAATAATATGCCAAGGTCTTGAAAAGACTGGACCAGGGGAATTGGTTGACCATGGAGAAAATAAAGTGGGGGAGGAGACGGGTTGCATTTACGTAAGAAGGTTATAGATTGACATTTAGCTATTTTAAGTTCTAGGCAGCTTTTGAGGCACTGGATTGAAAACGTATCAAGGTCTTCTTGAAGAAGGGCAGAGTCATGGAGAGAAGAAATAGTTTTAAAATTTTTTGTGTCGTCAGCGTAAAGGGAGAGGGAGGAGTGTTTAATGACCCTCTCAACATCGTTGATAGTAAGAATGAAGTGAAGAGGGCCAAGATGACTGCCTTGTGGAACTCCAGATGAGGCCAGGAATGGAACTGAAAGGGCAGATCTAAACCGAACACTATAATATTGGTTTACCAGGTAAGAAGAAACCCATTTTAATAAGAAAGGCTCAAAGCCGAGAGCAGACAATTTGAAGAGGATCAATTGATGAGATATCTTATCAAACGCTTTAATCAAATCAGTTGCGATAACATCGATTTCTTTGCCATTTTCTAAGGCAGCGAGAGCAAAAGACAGGAATTCAACTAGATTTATGGTAGTTGATCTACCTTTTAGAAAACCATGTTCTCGGGGTGAAATAAAAGGCTTGCATTTGAAGCTTAAGGCTTCGTATAAAATGCTTTCAAAGAGTTTTTGTATATGAGAGAGTTTAGCAATCGGACGATAATTGGTAACTTCATGCTTAGATCCCTTTTTGTGTATCGGGATTATAAAAGAGGTCTTCCAAACCTGGGAAAATTTTCCCTGTGTAAGCGATAGACGAAAAAGGTAGGAAGGAGGTAAAGACAGGTTGGAAGAGCATTTTTGAAGAAACACGGCGGGGAGTCCATCTGAGCCAGGTACAAATTCATCTTTAAGATTTAGTAAATTTCCTTCAATAACTGCAGGATCGAAATTTTGAGTGAGAAAGGGGCCAATAGAGAAATTTGGTAGATCATTGACGTAAGAGGGATCTGATATGAAGGAGTTGTTGGGAAATGATTGTTTGAAAAATGTAGCAAAAAAGGTGGCGATGGTAGGAGGATCACTTGAAGATTTGATTTCGAAAGCGAGGGAAGAAGGATAACCATCAGTCTTACTTTTGCAATTGATAAATTGAAAAAAGGACTTGGGGTCATTTATGAGATTGGCTTGCTCACTATTCAGGTAGCGTTGATAGAGAGAGTTATAGAGTTCAATGAAATGAAGATATGTACCTAGATAATTTGAATAGTCGGAAGAAGAGTGGGTGCGAAGGAATACCGCCCATAACTTGTTTCTTCCGTGTGGTAGAGAGCGAAGTCTATGATTATACCAAGGAGGGGATGTAGAAGAAGTTTTATGGCAGGAATATGTAACATAAAGGGAGATGGATTTGAATATTTCTCTGGAGAGGGCAGCGACCAGAGATAGATTGGTAAACTCGAAAGAAGCCCTGCTTAGATAGGTATTGATTTTGCGGAAATTAACTTTGTGAAAATTGTAAGAAAATAGAACTGCGCGGGGAGGCGACTGAAGGGGAGAGTTGTGGAAAAATGAGAGAAGAAGTGGAGGATGATAGTTATCAATAGTTCAAAGAGATAGGGGACAACACGATACTGAGGAGTTGATGGAATCAGTTGTGAAGATAAGGTCTAATTGCCTTTCCATATAGTTGGAAACGCGACTGATTGGCATAGACTAGAGTCTGTAAGCCGATTTAAGAAGAGGCATTCCTTAGTAGAAATGGGATTGGAAGCGATGAAAAAAGATAGGTCTTCAGATGGAGTCCACTTCATCTGAGACAGATTAAAATCGCCGAAGATAATGATATCATCAAGCGAGTCTGATAAGTCGATCAAATTGTCAATTGCTGCAATAGCAAGTTGATAGGATTCGATAGGTTGTGGCGGAAGAATGTAACAACACATAACATACAAGCATCTACGAGTAAGTATTATTTTAACCGACACAAAGTCGGTGAAAGCAGCGAAAGATGAGACAACTATTTCTATTGAAAAAGGAGAAAATGCAATTATGGCTATGGTTCGTGGAGAAAACGACAGTTTACGTCCTTGTTTGGCTTAGTGACTCTTATTGGCAACTACAGTGCAAAAATTATAAACTGTGAAATCAGAATACTGTAAGGCGTGTGAGTACTGGAGGAATAAAGAAGATTGCGAAGAATATACGGAATAGGCACAAAATCATAAAGATACATATGTAAGTGTAATGTGAATCGCGATGGATCAGCAGGAAAAATGGAAGTCGATGCAGTTGTTGAGATGTTTACGCGATCCGAAGGTTCCGGCCTACGTAATTTGAAAAAGAAAACAAAAGGTCTCCGTGGAAGAAGCAAATTGACGGGAAAACTAATAGGCGAACTTTCTATTTATTATGGATTAGCCATTCGTAGAAACTATGATTCAGTTGAAAACATGAGAAGCAGTATATGGGCTACACTCAATCATAAATGACCTACTGATGCCGCACCCATAACTTGAACAATTTTCAATCCATTCATTTCAAATTTTAGCTAGATATTTAGAAATAAGTAAGTACGAGTACGTAGGACTTTTTTATATGGCATAGTTCATTTGTTATTATCAATTTTCTGGCGATTTTTCTGCGAATTTTTCAAGTTTGAGTTTGGAAGTGCGCCATTCGGCCAAAAATCAATACAGTTGACTCCCGTTAGTGTGAACACCGGTTAGTGTGAACACCGGATAACGCGAACAGACTTTTTTTTGCCTGACATCTCTAAAACGTGAACAAATCATAAATACTCTAAAACGTGAACAACAATTTTTTGCTTCAGGTTAACAGTAAACTGTTTGAGCAAGCTGTATTTTAGCTTGAAATTTCTTATTTTTGGTAAAATACTTCGCCTTGTACTGTTTCCGGTTTGTTGCACGTCAGTTCGTATCAGTTTGTTCCTCGTTGTTCCTTACAATAATTGTTTTTGATTGCCTTGTCTGCTCGATTTTTGCGGTTTTTTTTGTTTTTTGTCATCATAAGTTTTGTACGCATTACGGCTTTGGTTTTTTAGTTTTTGCGTCAATATGTCCTTAAAGAAACCAAAGTTTTTGTCACTTAAGGACAAATGCGCGATAATCGAGTAATAACGTAGTGGTTCCAGTGTAACAAGTTTGGGAAAAAAATACGACGTTGTAAAGTCTACTATTTGTGCCGTTAACAAAAAAAGTGAAACAACTCATTTTCGGGGCCAGGGAAAAGAAGAACACTTATCATCGGAACTTCCCAAAACGGAAAAGGCGCTATACCGGTAGTTTCTCGAACAACGTGAAAAAAATTATCCAATGAAATATCCTGATGATAAAGCCAAAGGCTTTGTCACTACATTCTCAAATTAAAGAAAACCAAAGCAGCTACAATGCTAGCGAAGGGTGAATGCAGAGATTTAAAACTCGATACGGCGTGAGATTATTAAAATCACTGGTAAAAAACTCTGTTCCCAACCCGAGCTAGCAGACCCCTTCAAACGTAAGTTACAGGAAACGATTGATACGATGGGGGTGACCACCGACCAACTTTATAAAGCAGACGAAACCGGGCTGTTTTGGAATCTTTTGCCAGACAAAACATACTAAGGACTGAAACGAATAAAATCTGTAAATTTTAATACGGGCTATACTTCCGATGCCTAAAAATTGCAATCCCATTTTGTACCCAAATTAGCCTGTATATTCTCAAGTTGCAGTTTGTTATTGATTTTAGTTCGGTGCGGCTTAAAATATTCATAAAATATGAGTCAAGACGAACGCCGTAAAAAGATCCTCGACAAATGGCTCGAAAATACTTTGCGTCCAAATCATTTCATCGCAAAAAGTTTAAACATAGCATGCAGTACAGTGGATTCTGTTATTAAACGATATTTGGAGACGTTGACAGTAAAGCGAAAACAGAAAAGTGGAGCACATGATAAAAAAACCGGACTGTTGCTCGGAAATGTAATACCAACCAAACAATGGTACAAAGATCTAAAAAACATAACAGTCTAAAAGCGAAAAAAACAAAAAATACCAAAAGTTACTGAAAAGCAAACAAAAAGTCATAAAAACACGAGCCCGAAAGCTATACGAGCTGATTGGCAACAAGAAAGCGTGCTTGGTTTTGGATGACGAAACTTATGTCAAAGCCGACTTTACTACTCTTCCAGGTGCGCAGTTTTAGAACTCGTTTGAAGCTGAGATTCTTCTGCAATCAACAACATCGATTGGGATGGAAAAATTCGTGTCAAAATATCTCGTTTGGCAGGCCATTTGCCAATATGGACACAGAAGAGCTCATCATTTATTACAACGAGAACAATTAACAGAGAAGTGTACATTAACGAGTGCCTATAAAACGGTTGATTCCTTTCTTAAACAAACACGAGGGTTCAACATTATTTTGGCCAGATTTAGCTTCAGCTCACTATGATCATGCGACGCTAAGCTTTCTTGTTGCTAAAAATGTCGACTTTGTCCCAAAAGACATGAATCCACCCAATGTTCCACAATGCCGTCCCATTAAAAGGTATTGGGCTTTGGTCAAAGCTAAATTGAGGAAAAGTGAGCAGTGTGTAAAGGACGTAAAAGACTTTAGTGCTAAATGGAAAAGAGCGTCCAAAAAGATCACGGATGTAACTGTCACCAACCTTATGAAGGACATTCGAAAGAAGTTGAGAAAAGAATAAGAACCCAAATAATTTTTTTTATTTTTTGTAATTGTGAATGAATTTAATAAAAACAGAGTTTTAAAGTAAATAAAAAAAAATTACATGAATTATGAAAATATTTTTTTTTTTAATTTGAAGTCCTTATATGTTTCTTTGTTAGAAAAAAAAGCTCCTCGCAGAAAAACCGAGAAACAGCGCATAATTTTCCTCTCCTGTACAAATGCAACTGGATTGCATAAGCTAAAGCCATTGGTGAGTGGAAAGGCGAAAAATCCTCGTTCATGCAAAAATTTTAACTGCCCAGTAGACTACAAGAATTCGAAATCATCCTGGATGACCGCGGCTATATTCAAGGGTTGGTTTCATGATTCATTTGTGCCACAAGTATGTATGACGAAAATTAGCCAAATGCATATAGACTTCAATACTAAACTTTATTGGGTAACATCATTTATGAAAAATCAGGGTCTACCAGTAAAGGCCCTTCTGCTGTTAGACAATGCTCCATCACATCCTCCAGTTAGTGAGTTAACCACAGATGGTCACTCTATTTTACAATCATGTTTATGCCTCCAAATGTGACGCCACTGATCCAACCCATGGATCAAAATGCGATCAGAATAACAAAGCTTTACTATAGAATTACTCTGTTAGCTTCGGTTGTAGCAAAACAAGCGGATATTCCAGAATCACTGAAAAAGTTAACTTTAAGAGATTCCATTTCATGTTTCATTGGAAACGGACACAATCGCGAAGTGCTGGAAAAATATTTTAAGTTTCGTAGGTAATAAAAATTATCCAAAAGATTATATTCCACTCAGTTTTTTGAAAGAGAAGTTGTATCTAGAAATCAATTTTGAAGTGGAGAATGCAATCAAACTGCTCGATGCTATAAATCCTGAGGTTCGATTCCTGTCTTTAATCAAATCATTTGGGTAGGTGAACTGCACAGCTGAAGACATCCATAAATGGAACGAAGACGAAGAAGACCATAATGTCAGAGTACCAACATCATAAGTGATGAGGAAAGTGATGATGACGGTGTGCTAGAATTGCCAAAAGAAAAAATTAAGCCTAATGAAGCCATTTCTATTTTTAACAAAGCTTTGGAATGGGCTGAAGGTGAGCTGGTTAGCCAAAATGACATTAGTGTCTTAAGGCGCCTTAGAGAAAAAGCAGTGAGAATGCTTTTGGAGAAGAAGAAGATGCAAAAACAAATGACTGATTTTTTCCATTAAATTTCGTATCGGTAATGCCCGTGCTCAGTCAATATATAATGTTACTTTTTATGCCATAACCTTTTTATTTTATATGTTCCTATGCAATAACTTTTTGTTTAAAATTAAATAAATGAATTAAATATTGGGTATATAAATTCGTGCGGTTTTTTTTTTTCAAAATTTGAACGTTTATTTAAGAAAAACATGTACAATAGTATTATTCAAAGTATTGCCCATCTGAAGCTATGACTTTTTCTCATCTTTCTGGCCATTTGTGGATCCCATCCCAAAAGGACTGCGCCGGCTTGGCAGCCGAGAATGAATCAAGCCAATTTTTGATATTCTGCTCTGATGTGAACCGTATTTCAGTGAGGGCGTTCTGCATCGACCGGAACAAATGGTAGTCAGAAGGGGCAAGGTCTGGGCTATAAGGCGGGTGGGGTAAGACTTCCCATCCACTGTTTTCCAAATAGTTCTTAACCGGAATAGCAACGTGGGGCCGAGCGTTGTCATGATGGAAAATTATTGCCTCGTGTCTGGTCGCATATTCCGGGCGTTTTTCAGCCACTGCTCTCTTCAAACGGATTAATTGTGTTCGGTAACGTTGTCCATTGATGGTTTCACCCAGTTTTAGCAGCTCATAATACAGCACACCCATCTGATCCCACCAAATACAGAGCATTACCTTCGCGCCATGGATATTCGGCTTTGCCGTTGATTTGGCTCGTTGGCCGGGTTTCACATATGATTTTTTGCGCTTGGTGTTGTCGTAATGGGTCCATTTTTCATCACCAGTAACAATCCGATGCAAAAATGACTTCCTTTTGTAGCGTTCCAGCAGCATTTCGGACATGCAAAACCGCCTTTCAACGTCTCTCGGCTTGAGTTCATGCGGAACCCAATTTCCTTGCTTTTGAATATATCCAGCTGCTTTTAAACGTTTTAAAATGGCTGCTTGAGTGACACCCAAAGATTCTGCGAGCTCTTCTTGTGTTTGGCAACAATCTTCATAGAGTAATGCTACCAGTTCTCCATCTTCAAACTTTTTTGGCTGCCCAGGACGTTCATCGTCTTCCAAGCCAAAATCACCACTTTTAAATCGTGCAAACCACTTTTGGCACATTCGCTCAGCTAGCGCATGTTCACCATAAACTTCCACCAAAATACGATGACTTTCGACAGCAGTTTTCTTCATATTAAAGTAATGAAGAAGAACTAACCGCAAAAACACTTTTTCAAGCACAAAGTTCGACATATTTGAGTGAAAAAAAATTATTGTTGTTTACGCTTCAAATGAATGACATATATTGAAATGACGTACAATGACAGTAGCTTTACTATTACTGTTATGTAATAGTAAAAACGCATTATTTTCAATTTGTTAAAGATAAAACGTTTTAAAATTAAAATCTACAGTGGGATTGCTCTATTCTTTTATTAAAATTTGACCTTCGCAAACGTGAACTCTCCCGCAAAAGTGAACTCTCTTGGTTTTTAATTGTTCACGTTATCGAGAGTCTACTGTATATCAAAAAAATCCTACATACTTCTCTAGCTGTTGCTATGTACTCGTACAATAAAAAGATTTTTAGTGATTCATCATAATTCAAAATTCACATGAGTTGGTACGGCCGTAGACCCTTCCAAAAAAAAGAGGTCATCTGAGAAACACTGCACAGCCGCTATTTTTAAATGAATTATTCTATAAAAAATATATTTTACAGTCAATCATATGTACAATGAACTTCTACCTTTGTAAACTCGATTTATTTTGCATTTTTCCTGAAAAAAAAATTACAAAAAGGCCTATTTTTACGGCTTTAAGTACACATATGTATGTATGTATGTATGTATGTATATTCATTCAACCTAAATATGCTCCAAAATATATTCCTACCAACCAACTTCAAATAACTGCACATCAAGCATTAAGAGCGAATTATAAGAAGTCAACCTGCAAGCCACCAAGGCACCTTGTCAGCACATTTACCCGTTCAATTTGAAGGTACATAGAAATAATTGTATTTTGTTTTAAGTAAGTTTAGTTTGGATTGCAGATCTAACCCCTTGGGGTTGAAATCAGTTTCCCAGGGGTCAACATAAACGAAAACTGATTCTGGGGGTCGACGAGGTCTAAAAATCGACCCCTATTAATTAACACAAGTTCTTATTTAAAACGTTCAAGATACTGTATAAGTTGTGTTAGGTTTACCAACTTGTTACGAGTATAAGAATGACTAATATTTTAGTAGGAAGTATCATTGTTGTACTTTAAAAAAACTCAACAAGTCGATAAGCGTGCACAATTTCGAACAAGATAAAAAAATCGGCGTCAATATGAGTGGGAAAGTTCGTGCAAGATAATGTATTCCAGCGTAAAAGTTTTTCAGACACGTTTTGACTTGCTCTGTATTTGACGCTTATACGCGATTTAACACGAATGAAAAATAATGAACAAGTTCAAGCCCAAACATGCCCCTGATATTTTACTATGTAACAATAACAAGCTTGCACTTAGGTTGAAAGTTCATTTGTGTTTTGAAATTCGTTGGAACTTGAATAGCAATGATAAAACACACATCTACTAATTTATTTCAAGAGATTACAAAGTGATTACATAGTAGAATAAAGTGAATTAAAATAAAGTGATTGAGAAAAAATTTACGAAATCCTTAGTTACCTACGAGCGTTAATAGCTCGTAGTATTTTTAGAAATTAGGGGAGACTGGATACGGTTGAAATAATTTTTCTTCTATCGTCCATAGCATTGGCATTAATAAGATTAGCCATGATGGAGTTAGGTGAAATGCAAGATCAGTATTCTTTCTATTAATGCACAGTGTTTTTTTTAAGTTCATAGTATGCTTTTTAAGCAATACATCAATTTTTATGAAAAAAGTCAATTTGTTTCAACCGTCCCCATACCAGGGGCGGTTAAAACAATGAATGGGGTCAATTGAAACACATTGAATTAAAAAAAAATCTTACGTTGTAACGTATTTAATTCATTTTTTATTTAAAAAAATGCCAATATTTTTTAATCCAAGATTTTATATTTATTTAAAAAAAAACGAGATCATCAAAAAATAAATACCAGAATATAAATAAAAACTAAAAACTTTCTTCATTAAATTAAATAAATTTAACAATAAAAATAAATTAAAGAAACTGAAGAAGTCTTGATCATAATAAAAAAAAATTAGTTCTCAGAGTACTCTGAATCGCAGTTGTGTTAGTTTTAGTTTTAAATGCATTTTATTATATTAATAATTAATTCTTACATACTAACAAAAAATGCTTAAATGCTAGCTTAAAATTACTTAACAAACTTATATTAACTTACTGGCCCCGCACAGGCACTCTAAGCTACTCTAAATTTTTATACTATGTCTTTCGACTTTATTTACATTTTATATATTTTGTATATATTTTGTATACTTAAGGCTAAGAAAAATTTGTTAACAAAAACTTAGCATATGGAGTTATTTTTTTATAAAAACTTAATATCTAACTTAAAATAAACTTAAACCTAACCTACATACACAATACATACACATAGATATTATACACAATTATATACATATATTAGTATATACAAAGGTATATATATATACATATATTAGTATATACAAAGGTATATACTAATATATGTATATATTTCTTAAGTGCTAACCTAAACCTATGCAAGCTGGCCATCGGTATTCACAGTGTAAATAAATTGGTCAGCTCTGCCTCATTAGTGAGGCTGGTCCATAAATGACGGAAACGACGACGAAACATCTTCTCCATCATTCAACCACCAGAAATGCTGGTGCTGCCGAACGACATCCCTCTTATCGCGATTCCCCACCGCCCTACTGAACCTGAGACGATCCACACTGCCGTGTGCGACGTCTCTGCCGTAGTTAAGTCGCCTGTCCCCAGCTTTTCGAGCGACATGGAAGATTAACGGGACCGCTGATCTATCCTGGATCAACCCTATCTGATCTAGGTAGAGGAATTCTTCCGGTGGAACGAAGCCGTCAGAGCGCACACTCTCGTGGTAAAGGTAGTTGGGGTAGTAAGCCCCAGATATCAGGTTATTCGTCGAGGTCATTGCTCTTGCAATGTGTCTTCGAGTCAGCTTAATTACGAAGTTGTCCACTCGTATTAGGTTCGCCCTGTTGTAAAGGACCTCATTACGATAAAATTGTTTGTACTCCTACTCTGGTGTTCTGTACAAGCGAAGGCAAGCCCTCTCAAACACCCGAATCTTTTCCATTAAGCTTGCTCGTACATTGAACCACACGGGGCACCCGAATACCAGCATGGGCCTGATAAGGGCCATGTAGCAGATTACCTTTACCCTCGCATCGAGTTGGCTGCTATAAAACAGTCTCTTTGTAAGAGCAAAAGCGCCTTTAGCTCTGGCCAGAGCAGCATCTACATTTTTGTCAAAATACAGAAACTGATCTAGCCAGATCCCAAGGTATCTGACTACATTTCGACAGGCAAGAGGCTGTCCGTGTTGTCCAATAATCGAGAACTTTCGCCAATTTTTTCTGGTATCCCTTGAGGCTCCAGACAACGGCGTCCTAAAGAGAATGATTTCCGACTTCTGAAAGTTGATTTTCAACTTCCAGTTATCGCAAAACCGTCTTATCTTAAGTCACGCTGCAAGAGAGTATTAATGACCTCGATTTTTGGACCTGCTCTGTACGCTATCAAATCGTCTGCGTACGCAATAGTATGGGGAAGTGAACCTATCAAGTCGCTTGTATAAATGTTGAATAGGATCGGCGAATTGACCGCGCCTTGCTGAAGATCATTTTTAATTTGAAATATTTCAACAGAAGTTACATCGCCATTTTTCACGATGAACTGTCTGTTGGTTAGCATATTATAAAGAATGTACAAGAGCCTAGTCAGCTTATAGAAAAGACCCTCTAACCACACAGTGTCAAAGGCCTTCTCCAAGTCAACAAGGCAGGCACCAGTGCATTGGTTTTTGCCTTTATTCCATTGGATATCGGACACCAGTTTAGACGCGGCATGTGAGATATCATGTCCCGCCTTAAAACCGAATTGATTATCCGGAACTATATGTTTGTCCTCAACCCACCTAGACAGAGCTCTATTGATTACTTTTTCAAACACCTTACTGATATTCGGAAGGAGGCTTATCGATCGGAGATTCGCCGGATTGGATATAT
Organism: Volucella zonaria; assembly: GCA_963966105.1. Taxonomy (NCBI): domain Eukaryota; kingdom Metazoa; phylum Arthropoda; class Insecta; order Diptera; family Syrphidae; genus Volucella; species Volucella zonaria. Next base: position 85,009,832 of record OZ014530.1, on the reverse strand, counting down.
CCTTTCCCTTTTTGGGAATAGGTTACACCACCGCCGTTTTCCAATGCGCTGGATAATGTGCATTATTCATTGCATTATTAAACAAGGTGGTGTAAATGTCCACCGCTTCTAGAGGAAGATGTCGAAGCACGATGTTCGGAATACCATCGGTCCCCACTGATTTCTTAGCTCTGATTGTGTCGAAAATCTCATGGAGCTCTTCCTTCGAAATGAAAGGGGGTAGGCCACCCTCTCTAGTAATGACATTATTTGCCATATTTTCGTCGCTGAACCGGGTGAAACCAGAGCCTTCGGATCGCCAGTTCCCTATTTCATTTCGAATGTAGAAGTCGTGCACCAAGACGCGATTGTCCAGGTCATAATTTGGGCCAATGGTATCAGTGGCCTTGTATATTTCCTGCAAAGTCGCCCTATGGCCTCAACCTTCTCCTGTGGATCCTCGATCACAAAGAAGTCGTCATCATCAGCGACCTCATTTGGATCAATACCTGCTATTGTCAGTAACCGTTCGTTGTCTGTTGTCCGGGCTATTTTAAGACACTGAAGGTCGTTTTGATTTTTTCTCCGAAATAGTTTATTTATTTGCGGGAACATATTCGGATTGCTGGTGTTTACAGCCCGAACCCTGTTGTTCCAATACAAACTTACAGAAATTCTGTAATTCTCTTTTATTAACGTTTGAAGATTTTTAATCGACGACTTCAGTGTCCTAATCTCCGGGTCTTGTCTGTCAATTAACTGTCTGTACAAGTTTTTGAGTCTTGACAGAAGTCTACTTTTCTGTCGGTGCAGTGCGTCAATAGTAGGATTGCGGAACAGGTCTTCGTTAGTCGTACGTCGATACCGCGGTATTATAGCGTCCATAGTTTGTTTAATTGTCTCGTCCATTTGTTTTAGATACTTGTCGATCTCCTCGTTTGACAAATTCCTATTGGACGGTGGACGGTGGAGCGTGTTCGAAGCGAGTGCTCTTGTCAAGGTTGCGGAGAAGCGTGTCCATCGAGTCTTACTGTAGTTGTAAGAATATCTTTGGACAAACTCCTCCAATTCCGCAATTTCGTTGGGAACTGTAATTTCGGTGCTAAAACCGCAATGGGCACTGTCATACACGAATGTGCGCAGACAGTTTAACGTTTGTAAATTCGTACCTGTCAGTCGTATATGTTCGTCGTACAGCAGTAGGTCCAAATAAGACCCGCCTCTGGGAAACGACGGGTTATCCGTCGCTTTAAGACCGAGTCTGTACATGACATCGTGCTGACCCCACCAATCAAGTAGTAGGTTCCCTCTAGTATTTGGCAAATTATTTCCCCAATCTCTGTGTTTAGCGTTGAAATCCCCGCCGATTATAAAATAATTCTCCCCCGATTCCAGCCTCAGAAGTCGAAAAAGCGTGTCGAGCTCTGTAATGAATAAAGTGGATTGTGGAGCCTCAGGTGCATAAACAGAGGCCAAGTACAGCGGAGCGGAATATAAATGACGACTGCCTCCAACACCCGGAACCTACGCAACACTCCCTTGTACACTCTGTGAAATTTTATACCTTGTTTAATGAAGATCGCGACACCGCCTCCACATTTGGATCGGGGCCGGTTTCTTCTTCTAACAATATAATTATTGTACTCCAGTTTGTGCTTATCGGTTAGCTTGGTTTCGCTAGCGAAAAGCACATCAGGAGATTGGTCTTGTAGCAATTTAAACATCGCGGCTCTTCGTTCGATCCTAATCAGTGAATTAACATTCACTGCAAGGACCTTCAAAGATTGCTCCACCATGTGCGTACCCATTACGACATGTGTTGCGTTAGGCCCGGCAGCAGCGCGTAGATCTGGTCCACCCGCTTGGCCTGTTCTTGTACCTGCTTTTGCAGCTGAGCCATCTGCCCTTGGATTGCGAGCAAGATGGCCAGCATGTTAGGTGCAGCTTCCATTGTTCTCGGCATTGGCGCCGGAGAAGCAACAGTCGCTTGCTGTACCGTAGCCCCCCTACCTGCCGCCATTTGGGCGTAGGAAATTTGGGACGTGACGGATGGTGTTTGAAACCTAGCAGGTGAACGCTTGACCTCCACCTTCTGCTGTTGAGCCAGTTTTGATTTTTTAATATCAGCGAACTTAGGACAACCCCGATAGTTTGCGGTGTGTCCCACGTTCCCACATAATACGCACGAGAGCTGTGTCCTATCGGATACTCCGTCCCTACCCAGAGCACACTCCTCCGAACTGTGGTTCTTTGCGCACTTCACGCATCGAGGCTGCATTTGGCAGTTCGACGCGGCGTGCCCGAACCTCTGGCAGCGAACGCATTGTATAACGCCTTCGCTCCTTTTTAATTTTTCCCAGTGAACCACCTGGTAGTCTAGGACATTGATACTCCTCAGACTATCCAGACGGCTTTCGGGACTGAGCTGCACTAGGAAGAACGGCAGACTCCGTATCGCAGTTGTGACAGACACAAGTATTGCCACCTTCGGTGCACGAAAGTGGTAAGTTGCCGAATTTGGTTTTTTCCGATGAGTCGCCATTTGTTACCGAGCAATACTCGTATGTCGACAAACAAAATTACCGAGTTTACTTGCCAGAGAGGTCCTTCGAAAATTTACACCTTCGGACGGCCACCAGAAAGCAAGCAGCGCCGATGGTGATGGTTTGGGCCGCCATAACCGCCGATGGTCGCTCTCCGCTCGTATTTTTGGACCGTGGTACAAAATTAATGCAATCGTATACCGTGAAACTGTCTTAGAGGCAGTATTGAAGCCTTGGGCAAAGAATTATTTCGGTCGGAGACCGTGGACATTTCAACAAGACTCGGCCCCGTCTCACAAAGCGCGCGTCAACCAAGATTGGTTAAAAAACAATGTTCCGCACTTCATTTCTTCGACACAATGTATTGCAAATTCTCCGGATGCAAATCCTTTGGATTTCTCTGTCTGGTGTATTTTGAAGGCACTAAAAAATACCAAAGTTTGGATCAGCTCAAACAAGCACTTCGCCGGGAATGGGCCCGAATACCGCAGAGCCACTTGCGTGCAGCGTGCGATGCTTTCTTCGGCCGTCTCAAGGCCATTATTCGCGCCAAAGGTGGACATATTGAAAACTACTAATACAATTTGAAAATTCATGTATTTTCCAACATTTTTTGCTTTGGCACAATAAAATTTATCAAAAAATAAAACTATTATAGCATTTTAAAAAGATGGAGTTCGAGTCATTCACTCTGTAGACTTTTCGGAATCGGTATAGCAGGAACTGATCAGTTCTGTGGAATTATGGACTTGCCAAAACCTATTTTTCAATCGTTTTACGACAAAGTTATAAATGGCATTCATATTGCGGCAAAAAGTATCTGTGACGTGTCTATGAAAAATGCTGTTGAAGAGGCGAAAAATATGGACAATGCAGAGTCACTCACAGTATCAGGAGATGAAACTTGGAGAAAACGAGGTTTTTCTTCCCTCCTAGGCGTTGCTACTCTGATAGCATATCACACAGGGAAAGTTATTGATCTTATCGTAAAGTGCTCATTTTGCAAAGTATGTGAGTTCTGGAAAGGTTTTGAAGGTACCGAGGAATATGCAGCATGACACGAAGAGCACGCATGTCAATGTTATGCTAATCACGAAGGATCATCTGGGAAAATTGAAGTTGATGCTATTGTAGAAATGTTCGCAAGATCCGAAATAACTTATGGAGTACGATACGGCAATTATGTCAGTGATGGAGACAACAAAACCTATAAAGGAATAGTTGACTCAATGCCATACGGGGACCTTGTCGTTACAAAAAAAGAGTGTATTGGTCACGTCCAGAAACGAATGGGGAAACAATTACGCAAAGTCAAAAAAGGTAATAAGGGCCTTGGTGGCAGAGGAAAATTGACCGCCAAGCTCATAGATGAGCTGACAGTTTATTATGGCCTTGCAATCAGAAGAAATGTTAACAAATTGATTGAAGAAATGAAGACTGCAATATGGGCAACATTCTTGCATAAAATAACTTCTGATGAAAATCCAAAACATGACAATTGTCCACCCGGTCAAGATACGTGGTGTTCGTAGCAAAAGATAAAGGCCTCTGGCACACTAGGCTCATATAAACATACTGTATATGAAAAACTAAGCAATGATGAGTTGTTACAACGATGCTTAGAAGGCTACACGCAAAATAACAATGAAATTCTGAACGCTGTCATTTGGACAATGGCTCCAAAAGTGCTTTCCAGCTGTGCAAAAATAGTGAAGATTGCATCTTTCATTGCCGCTAGTATATTTAATGATGAATATACTAATGTATTACTAATGATGCAAGTATTAAATCTCACTATTGGACCAAACGCACTTAGAACTGTGGAAGAATTAGACGCGCGTCGAGTATCGATAGCCAATGCGAGAGCTCAAGAGGATTCAAAAGAAGCCAGGAAACTGAAAAGAGCGTCACAAAAGGAGTCGGAAGACATTTTTGCGGTTATGGAAGAGCCCATGTATGGACCAGGAATAGCAGATTGAAGGTAATATACAAATTTACGTAATACTAATACGCTAGCGCGGCACCTTTTTTTCTTTTGCATTTTTCTCAAAACTACGTTTTTCAAACTGGGGTAACTAAACTAATATCATGAGATCTACTCGACCGATTTGTAAAAAAAAAAGAAAAAATTTTTTTAATTTTTTTTTCCAGGACATTTCCTGCCATCCAGGAAGTTACACCGTCCGCGAGGATTTTAACTGAGAGGTCCCACGGGATCGGGGATTTCGCCGCAATTTTTTTTTTTTTACTTTTTTTGCCATTTATTTTTAGCCAACAAAATAATGTACCAAGCCATAATAAAAAAAAAATAATTGTAAACAAAGAAAGTGTCAAAAAAAAATTTTTTTCTTTAGGCTAGTTTTTTCGATCGCCAGGGTGGTGTAACCCCTTAACCAACCGCAAAGTTTTTAAATTGGTAAGTTTTTTGTATCAATAGGAAAAAACAAACTAGGGATAGGATTTTGAAGTAATTCGGCTATGGGGGTCTGGGGTTTCAGTTCATTTTGAAAAGGGGTTTCTTGCCCGAAATAGTTTGGGAATCCCTGATCTAAATAAACCAGACAACTGTCCTTTTAAAAAGGAAAAATTGTTTTTTTTCTTTCCCGCGTATTCTAATGTAACTTGTATGCTAGAGTATTGCACATATGTATTGTACATATCCAAATTAGCAAACATACGAGTACCATATTCAAATTTGTATTGGGTATATAACTTGATTCGTGCGGTTTGCTAAGAGATGGCGTAACTTGTATTATTCTATTGTTATTATTCCATTGGAACATGCGTTGGAAAGCTACTGTCATTGTACGTCATTTCAGTATATGTCATTCATATGAAGCGTAAACAACAATAAATTTTTTTCACTCAAATATGTCGAACTTTGTGCCTGAAAAAGTGTTTTTGCGGGGAGTTCTTCTTCATTACTTATGGTGAACATGCGCTAGCTGAGCGAACGTGCCAAAAGTGGTTTGCACGATTTAAAAGTGGTGATTTTGGCTTGGAAGACGATGAACGTCCTGGGCAGCCAAAAAAGTTTGAAGATGAAGAACTGGAAGCATTACTCTATGAAGATTGTTACCAACCACAAGAAGAGCTCGCAGAATCTTTGGATGTCACTCAAGCAGCCATTTCAAAACGTTTAAAAGCAGCTGGATACATTCAAAAGCAAGGAAATTGGGTTCCGCATGAACTCAAGCCGAGAAACGTCGAAAGGCGGTTTTGCTGCTGGAACGCCACAAAAGGAAGTCATTTTTGCATCGGATTGTTACTGGTGATGAAAAATGGACCCATTACGACAACCCCAAGCTCAAAAAATCATATGTGAAACCCGGCCAACCAGACAAATCAACGGCACAGCCGAATATCCATGGCGCGAAGGTAATGCTCTGTATTTGGTGGGATCAGATGGGTGTGCTGTATTATGAGCTGCTAAAAGCGGGTGAAACCGTCAATGGTCAACGCTACCGAACACAATTAATCCGTTTGAAGAGAGCAGTGGCCGAAAAACGCCCGGAATATGCGACCAGACACGAGGCAATAATTTTCCATTATTACAAAGCTCAGCCCCACGTTGCTATTCCGGTTAAGAACTATTTGGAAAACAGTGGATGGGAAGTCTTACCCCACCCGCCTTATAGCCCAGACCTTGCCCCTTCTGACTACCATTTGTTCCGGTCGATGCAGAGCGCCCTTACTGAAATACAGTTCACATCAGAGCAGAATATCAAAAATTGGCTTGATTCATTCTTGGCTGCCAAGCCGGCGCAGTTCTTTTGGGATGGGATCCACAAATTGCCAGAAAGATGGGAAAAAGTCATAGCTTCAGATGGGCAATACTTTGAATAGTACTATTGTACATGTTTTTCTTAAATAAACGTTCAAATTTTGAAAAAAAAAAACCGCACTAATTAAGTTATATACCCAATAGATTACGGCTGATTCCAAAGTATGAATGGTGTTTGCTAAGGATATCACTCACGTTTGTGTTGAAAACTCCACGAGATATCCTCGATGAATATTGTTTATAAAAATGTCATGTTAAACGTATTTTCCATTTCATTTTAAATGCAATTTTATTTAAATTCATTCATTGACTCTTACATGCTAGACAAAAATATGCTTAATTAATTTAAAAGTTAATTAATTGAGTTAATTTTATTCTAATTTTCTTGCCCCATGTGGGCACTCTAAGTTAAACTTTAAACGTAATTTCATGACTTTCAATGTATCTACGGTATATTATATTTCTAATTCATTAACTTAAAATTAAAACTAATAAAACAATGTTTGTTAATTACAAAAAAACACTTAGTGAATGTGTTTGAGAGAATCTATTTTGATTCCAAGATAATCGTCAAGCACATAAACTTGTCGAAAGCGTTGATTGTGTAAAGGCACATAAACCAGTACAATTGAGTAAAATAAAAACACCGTCTCTTCTGGTTAACTCTTAACAAGGGAAGTTTATTCTGAATATTCCACCTTGATCAAATGATCAAAATAGAAGTTATTCAGAAAATTTCAAATACAAGTTTATTCATCTAAATCTACTCGTATATTGTCCCCTTCAAAGTAATCCCCATCGACTGCAACACACTTATGCCAGCGCTTGATCCAATCCTCGAAACATTTTTTATATTCGGTTTTCGGTATGTCCATCAGTGGTTCCTGCGATTTTGCCATTACTTCCTCTCGGCTGCTGAAACGCGTTCCCCGTAGTGGTTTTTTAACTCGATTGAACAGAAAGAAGTCACAGGGAGCCAAATCAGGTGAATTCGGTGGCTGTTGGATGGTATTTGTTGCATTTTTCGTCAAAAAATTACGAATAATCATGGCACTGTGCGACGGTGCGCTATCGTGCAAAATCCACGAGTTTTCTGCCCACAATTCTGGTCTATTTCGGCGAATTGCTTCATGCAAACGTCTCATAACATAACATAACATAATGAGCATTGCCTTCTTTTTTGACTGAAAGCGACGTGTTTTTTTTTGGTCTCGGCTCATTTGGTGAACGCCGTTCACTTGCCTGATGTCTGGATTGCGTGTCGTACTCATAAACCCACGTCTCGTCTCCAGTAATGATCCTTTTGATGAATGTGGGATCGGATTCAGCCTCGCAAATCATCTCTTTTGCGACGTCAACACGGCCTCTCTTTTGCATGAAATTGAGGTCTTTTGGCACCAACTTTGCTGCTACACGACGGATACCCAAATCATTAACCAAAATGTCTTGGACGGATCCATAGGCAATGTTCAAGTCCTCCGCTATCTCTCTGATGGTTAATTTGTGGTTATTGACCAACATTTCTTTTACTTCATCAATGTTTTCGTCGGTTTTCGATGTCGATGGTCTGCCACTGCGTTCATCATCTTCGATTGACTCACGTCCACTTTTGAGCCGCTCGTACCACTGGTAAACGACCGTTTTCCTTAGAGAATCGTTGCCGAAACACTTTTCCAACATTTACAACGTTCGCGCACCATTAAATCCGTTTCTTACGCAAAATTTAATACAAGTTCGTTGTTGCAAATTTAAATCTATTTCTAAAATTGCAAAAAATCGCCAACACACACAGAGGTAGATGTACTCTTGGCTACGTAACTCTTGCAAATGTCAAGCTATGATGCTAAGATTTAGAGGGAATGTCAACAACGGATTTACCAACTTAACAAAAAAAAACAGAACTCAAATCGGAACAATAGGAGCGCCACACGGTGGTGTGGTGCGGGAACTTTTTGATCAAGGTGGTATTCTAAGAAAGAAAATGGATTGTGCTGAAATTTAGAATGGGGTGTGCAAGTAGGTTCGGACATACTAACATAGGATTTTCAAGTTATATAAATCTTAACAGAATGAATTTTTTTCAATATTATGAAGCTTAGCCCTCTAATAGGTAAGACCGTCTCAAGACTGCTTTCAGTTTTTTGCCTCCTACGTCAAACTTAATGTTTGGTTTTGCTTTAAACAACGGAAACTTGTTTTTGTTTACTTTTCTGCACATCACTTCACATTAACCACTCGTTTGAGTGCTGTCAACAATTTAGTGCACAAGTTCTTTGAATTTCTATCGGAAATTAATTTTTTATTTTTCCAATTTTTAATTGTTAAAAAATATCAGTTAGAATCAAAAAATTTAACACGTAATTTTACTGTAACTAGTTAATACAATTTATTTAAGTTTAGTTATAAAGTTGTATGTGTCTTTTGAAAGCAAAATATTCAAGACCGTCCCTAGACGGTCTTGTCGGCTTACGTGTACAAAATATTCGTTTTGGTTTAGTTTTTGTGTTCTGTTTTTGGTGTCTGAAAACATACTCGTAATTGTTAAACCAATTTGTGAATATTTTATGACAAAATTGAATTCGAATGTGCTAGATGGATCTTCGAAGACGCCAATACCATAAAATATTTCATTTGGAAGCCTTGACTGATGATCAATTGGCTGAATTCATCGAATCAATAGAAAGCGGCGATGATGATTATAGCAGCGATGACACCATTTGTGATCCTGACTACGTTGTCGACAACATTGAGCCGGATAATTAAGAAGATATGTCAGAAAATAATGCTCAGGTAATTGAAGAATGCCTCCAGCAAATGAACTAAGCTGACATATCAGATGCATTTGTTAACGCTATACACCTGAATTTTAGCGAAATCGAATATCCAGCAGCTTCAACTTTTATTGCTAATGATACAGAATTGCAGCCATCCACTTCTTCTGCATTTCCGAATTCGCGCTTCAAATCTCAAAAAAGGTCAAGATCTCACTTACCATCGTTTGAGATAACTGGGCCAACAATTCAGCCTTCTTCTTCTGGCGTAAACGCTCAATGCGCCTGCATGTAAATGAAGTTGCATTTTGTGGTAATGCATCATTTCCATTCAGTGTCAAAAACCTTGATACGCCAATGGAAATCATTAGTTGGTTTTTACTAACGAAATAATTGAGCTTATCACTGAAGAGACAAATCGTTGTGCTTTAATGGAAAACATTAACTCCGGTTTCAAAACTTTTCCCGAAGAAATAAGAAATTATATTGGAATAATGATTTATATGTCGCTATACCGTTATCCTAATATTGAGCGTTATTGGAGCAAAAATGCCTTCCCATCGATTCAAAAATGTATGTCATGGAAACGATTTACTGCAATCAAGAGGTTCTTATGTTTTCAAGATGAATCAGAACTTAGAAAAAAAGGTGAACCTGGCTACGACCCTTTGTTCCGCATCCGTAGTCTGGCCAACAAGCTCAACGAGCGGTTCGATGCAATCCCAAAAACAGCTAGACATTGTGTCGATGAACAAATATGCAGCACCAAGACGAAACACCATCTTCGTCAGTATATACCAAACAAACCCCATAGGTGGGGGGTCAAATTGTTTGTTCTCTGCGATTCAAATGGATTTGCTTACCGTTTTGAGGTGTACAACGGTGCAGGTGATAACGCCATTTTACCTGGCACACCAGATCTAGGAGCTACTTCCAATGTTGTTGTTATCACAAACAATTCCTCGCTTCCTCTTTTAGTATATTTACGAGCCGGGGGAATCTTCAGTTTAGGCACAGTGATAGTTAATTTTTTATATTGTTTTTGGTGATAAAATAAATTTTTTTTTATATAGCTAATCGTATACCAGCGTGTAAGTTGCCGACTGACAGTCAAATAAGTAAAGAAAGTAGAGGGTATTCCATAGAATATATGACATCCATCGATGGAGTGGATGTAAATACGGTTTTATGGAACGATAACAAGTGTGTACGTTTGGCATCCACCTATGTGGAATTGATTGAAAGATTCAATCGTGATGAAAACAAAGCAAAGGCAGCTCGGTACGATAGAAAGTAAAAATTATTCATCGAAATCGACTGCCCCCAATTTATCCGCAAGTGTAATGCTCATATGGGCAGAGTAGACCTCATGGATGGACTTATGGGTCGGTATCATATTCGAGCTAAAACCCGCAACATCATGACGAGGATATTTTACCATTTTATTGACATGGCCGCAACGAACGCATATGTTCTGTATAAACGAATCCCTGTCAAAAAACTGAAGAATTTGTCGGGAGAACAGCTTCTGAAACTTCCACAATTTCGAGAAGAAATAGCTGCCGGACTTGTTTCCTTCAAGGAAAAACGACCGGTAGGACGACCATCATCGACTCAAAGTGTTGAGCCACCATCATTAGCAGTTTCTGTCACATCCAGTTGTGAAAAAAAAGCTGTTCACCCTGTTGCTGATGTTCGTTATCATGGTGAAAATCATTTTCCAATTTGGGTTGATAGAAACGAAAAGAAAAGGTGTAAGCACTGTAAAAAGTCAGACACACAGATCGTTCGTTCCAAATGTAACCTTCACATGTGCTGTACTCCTAACAAAAATTGTTTTTGGGATGATCACCACAGACAATAAAACACTTTATAATTGATTTCTTGTTTTTTGCAAATAAAAAGATTTGAATTATAAATTCCATCAAAGTAATTTCTTTACATGTAAGCCGACATGACCGTCTTAAGACGGTCATCAGTAATTCTCACCTGACGCTCGAACTGCATAAAAATTTTTAATGAAAATTTAAGTTCATGCATATATTACCTGTATCTACGTGAAAAAAAATTATCAACTTGATCTGACCATTTTCATTCACTGTTTTGCCCGTTAGAGGGTTAAGACTAAAACTTACAATCTACCTAAAAAACATAAATCTTAACCAGCTTAACTTAGTTATACTAATTAATTGTATATACGTACAATACAGTTTTCTGTATTTTAACTTTTTTAACAAAAGTAGTCACCCATCCCTTTTGTTTGAGATTTTTTTATTATAAATTTTTTTTGATTATTTCTTTTTTCTTTGTTTTACTTTTTATCATAAACTATCTGGCATGAACCCTCCTAATATAATCTAAGCCGGCCAGGGCTAACAAACCGATTTCGTTTTCTAATAAAGTTACCTTAAACTAGAGGAATTCGACGAAGAAGCTTCCTCTTTTTTTTATATTATTATTATTATGTTTTTTTTTTTTTAGATTATTATACGTATGGTGTACATTAAGAAAATTTACCTAGCCGAGAAGCAGCTATTATGATTTAAACCCTGATTGAAAAGGGGTCTAAAAGGCAATTCGAAGATTCAGAGCTCGCAAATAACTCTCAACCTTACGAAAGGTTTTTAAAATACTCTCTGTTGTTGAGATTTTGAAGTAAAGTCATTTAATAACCGATTTGAATCACTGTCCTTTTTTCGCTCTTGGTCAGAGAGAAACCCTTATTTTATTTTTTTTAGGTTCTGGTCAATCAGTGAGAAATATCACTGAGAGAAAAAGATTAATCTTATTTACTATTGCCACTAAGTTAGCAAGCAGTGCATGCAGAATTGCCGATTACTGATTATTGATGACTAATGAATTGCCCATTGAGTTGAGAGTTTACTTTTAGTCAAACTAAATTCTTAAAATATTAAAATACTTTTTAATACTCTTTCACACTATGTCATGCCATGTACTATATAAAGCGTTCTTCTATATTTGAATTGAATTCTTGAATTGAATTCTATATATTAAACGCTTTTGATTTATTCTCGACGAACGTGGTTTTAGGTTGATCATTTCCATTTAATTTTTATAAAAGAAGTCAACAGAAGAGTATACATATATTTAAAATTAAAAAAATAACTCTCAAGCAAAGAGTAAGCAAGTGAAAATATTTAAATATATCTCGAAGCAAGACCTTAATGTCAATGCCCAATGCAATTTCTCTCAGCGAGAAACCAAATGAAAAAAAGGGTTGAGAGTTATTTTCGAGCACTACGAAGATTAGTGCCATAATTTGTTTCGAAATAAGTTTCTCAAAACCGTTAGAGCGGCATGGTAAAATGCTAATAGGACTAAAACCACTATCAGAAATTGTATTTGATATTTCGGGAATCGGTAGTTTTGTGATTTTCCATGACTCAGGAAATATAGGTATTATTATGCAATGGTCAATACATGCTTAATGAAACGAATAGATACGCCGTCGACACAAGTTGAATTAGACTTAATTTCTAGAACACAGACAATGACTTGACTTTCGGAAACCACATGAAAATCACCCTGCTCATATCCAGAAATTTCATTTAGATCAAAGTTAGTCACATCGGATAAACTTCCTAGAAAAATATTATCAAGGACGTCGGGACCAGGTCACACTTACGGGGGGTGTAAGGTATTAAACATTTTTTTTATTTTTTTTAATTGAATGCATAATATCTTAAGAATATTGTGTCAAAATTTCAAGTCGATTGGAGAAAAATTGACGAAGTTACGAGTATTTTTATACATGTCGGATTTTAATACCTACCCGGCCCGAGCGCGCTATTGTTACCTTGTACTCGTAGATGTTTCGCTCTCTATTGGGTCTATAACTTAATTCGTGCGGTTTGCTAAGAGATGGCGTAACTTATATAATTCTATTGCTATTATTCCATTGGAATATTCGTTGAAAAGCTACTGTCATTATACGTCATTTCAGTATATGTCATTCATTTGAAGCGTAAACAACAATAATTTTTTTTCACTCAAATATGTCGAACTTTGTGCCTGAAAAAGTGTTTTTGCGGGGAGTTCTTCTTCATTACTTTAATGTGAAGAAAACTGCTGCCGAAAGTCATCGTATTTTGGTGGAACTTTATGGTGAACATGCGCTAGCTGAGCGAACGTGCTAAAAGTGGTTTGCACGATTTAAAAGTGGTGAGTTTGGCTTGGAAGACGATGAACGTCCTGGGCAGCCAAAAAAGTTTGAAGATGAAGAACTGAAAGTATTACTCTATGGAGATTGTTGCCAAACACAAGAAGAGCTCGCAGAATCTTTGGGTGTCACTCAAGCAACCATTTCAAAACTTTTAAAAGCAGCTGGATATATTCAAAAGCAAGGAAATTGGGTTCCACATGAACTCAAGCCGAGAGACGTCGAAAGGCGGTTTTGCATGTCCGAAATGCTGCTGGAACGCCTCAAAAGGAAGTCATTTTTGCATCGGATTGTTACTGGTGATGAAAAATGGATCCATTACGACAACCCCAAGCGCAAAAAATCATATGTGAAACCCGGCCAACCAGCCAAATCAACGGCAAAGCCGAATATCCATGGCGCGAAGGTAATGCTCTGTATTTGGTGGGATCAGATGGGTGCGCTGTATTATGAGCTGCTAAAACCGGGTGAAACCATCAATGGACAACGTTACCGAACACAATTAATCCGTTTGAAGAGAGCAGTGGCTGAAAAACGCCCGGAATATGCGACCAGACACGAGGCAATAATTTTCCATCATGACAACGCTCGGCCCCACGTTGCTATTCCGGTTAAGAACTATTTGGAAAACAGTGGATGGGAAGTCTTACCCCACCCGCCTTATAGCCCAGACCTTGCCCCTTCTGACTACAATTTGTTCGGGTCGATGCAGAACGCCCTCACTGAAATACGGTTCACATCAGAGCAGAATATCAAAAATTGGCTTCATTCATTCTTGGCTGCCAAGCCGGCGCAGTTCTTTTGAGATGGGATCCACAAATTACCAGAAAGATGGGAAAAAGTCATAGCTTCAGATGGGCAATACTTTGAATAATACTATTGTACATGTCTCTCTTAAATAAATGTTCAAATTTTGAAAAAAAAAACCGCACGAATTAAGTTATATACCCAATATATACTCGTAATACCTAATCTTACCCCCCAGATCTATTTATAGAAATTTCGACTTAAGTACAAAGCTCCTTATACCTGAACTGCATATATTTTGTCAGTGTAGAGTATAAAATTTAGTGTAGCAGTAAATATTCTATCGAGCAAACGTACACGTGCGTTCCTATTTTCGCATCATTTTAGCTCCGTTTTCATTAAGTTTTGTGTTAAACTATTACTAAAATGCCTAACAAAATTACAAGATCTGATAGACAATCAGCTGGTTCGAGATTATATCGACCTAGAAAAATTGTACCTCCGCAAAAACGTAAAAACGAAGGCATTTCAACAAGTAGCGCGTCAGCTAAAAACATAAAAGTGACCATTGCAGATCAAGTTAAGGAGGATCTTGAAAAACATTATAGGATAATTGATTTTTTATTAGTCTTTTCAACAATTACTACGCTAGTGCACTCTGGTATTTTCGAAGTTAATTATCGGTTTTTTTCGTGATGAGGATATTAGGCCTTGGATTAGTTGGCTGTGAAAAGTTCTGCGGCTTGATGGATTTGTCTAGTAGGTTTTTATCAACACCGACGTACAATGATTACGTGAAAAAAATGTGGTCGACTGTAAGAAAAGTAGCGAATCGATTTTTTTATCTGCTACAAAAGAAGAAAGGCTGGGAAGAACATCAAAAGAAAGAGTCTGTCTGGTAAAGGCCAAAATGATTGATAAACTACGGTTTGGCTATTAGACGTTATTCTGATTCCATGGAAAATATGAAGAATGCTATCTGGACAACGTTCTTTCACTACAGTTCGACGGACCGGAATCCACAGCATAAAAAATGCCAGAGCGGCGCGGACTGCTGATGCGAATGGCAAAAAGCTGCAGCTGCTAATGCATTGGATTCGTTCAAACACACGTACAGTGCTCTTCCCGAGGATGTTTTGAATGCCATCAAGCCCATCTATGAAGATCTGAGCAAAGTTGCCTGAAGCGATGTGTCGGAGGCTTCACGCAGAACAACAATGAGAGTTTGAACCAATGTATTTGGAAAATCTCACTAAAACACTTGAGTGGAACCTCTGTCATCGTTGAAAATGCAGCTTGTGTGGCAGCCAGTGTTTTCAATAAAGGTTGTTTTGCTTTACTAACCTTCATGCAAGACATGGGATCAAGTGCTCATGACTGGGCGCGATCAACTGACTCCATACGTATAAGCCGAACAAAGCAGGAAGCTGAAAGACAAACTAAAGAAGGTAGGATTCGTCGTAGACAGGAGCAAAAAGGTGCTTCAGACTATTGCACCGATCCTTTTGAAATTTTTAACACTATCTCTGTACATAATTTACGAGGTAACGTTGGAGAGTTTTTTCAAGTTTGTTAATAATTCTTATTATACAATAACAAATTAGCCGATTTTTTTCGCAAGACATCGCGTTTTCCCTTCAAAGTGTTCCAAAAAAGTGAAAAATTGAAATTTCGAAAAACCCTCCCAGCGTTACCTGGGGAAAACGAACTGAATGAACTTTGATTTTTGATTCCAGATGACCCAGCACCAAATTATGAGGGGCACCGCAATTCTACTTTCTTCAGAGACACCGTAATCTGGAAAACGTTACTAATAATAATCAGTTCCTCAAAACAAATATCGAACTTCTATATGAAGTACAGTGCCGTTCAAGTAGAAAAAAAGGGCAGAGTGCACATCATACACTCAGATAAGTTTAGGACAATTTGTCTCTATCTGAAATTTCTTTGAGTTTTAACTTCACTCGAGGCAATAATGACTTCCTCAAAACAAATCTCGACCTTCTAACACCCTAACAACGTTGGAAACTGATTAATGATTTAGGCGTGCCAGTGCAGTGGTATCTAGCACTGAATGAATAAGACCTTTGAGACAAAGTCGTGTGCCCCATTGAGGAATACGACTGAGCAATCAGGAATTATCATTTGAAAAATCAAAAGCGACCTTCGTTTGACCTTGAAAATGGGTGTCAAGGTCAAACTCGTGGTCACCATCTTATGTCCCCTTCAGAACCTTGTGACTTTTGTCTGAAATATTTTTCGCGATATCGCGTATTTTTCGAGTAATTTGGATGTCTCAAGTTAAAAAACTCACCCTGTATGTACGGACATAGCTCAGGTTTTCATTTGCCTGCCATAAGTGTGCAACCATACCAAGGGGTTAAACCAACCACATTTTGCAAATTCAACAGATCTATGCCGTTGAAATCTTCGTATGTAAACGAATGTGGGACAAAAGAGTGAGAAAAGTCAATATTGTAGGTGAAGAAAATGTGATCATGATCTGAAATGCCATCTAAGGTGAGTTGGTCAAAAAGTAAGGGTTAGAAACCATAATAACATCAAGAAGACCGGGAATAACGTAATCAGAAAATCGCGTTAGATTACAGTTGTTAACGATTTGGAGTCCAAGAGAAAGGACCAGGCCTTTGATTTGAAAAGCACGAGAGTCATTTCTTTAAGAGATCTGCATTAAAGTCACCACTTATGGAGATCATATTATACATTGTGAAATGTTTCTGTGAGTATGGAACTTATTCCTTTCAACATACAAAATACAATTCAATCGCTTTTCTCAACCACTTTTACTTTTCTTTATCTTTTACATAAACCACCTAATCACTACTCGTAAATCACTCTTTAAATTTCACTTTAGAACTGACTTGGATATTTTGAGGGATTCTGACATTTATACTACCCTGACCACTTTCGAGAATTTGTACCATCCAGCGTTTCATACAATTTTCCATTTTGCTAGAAAATCTATTCCATCCTCCATCCACCAATGGTTGAGTCTTCTGCTATTCAAATAAGGAAATCTTCTGCTATTCAAATGTAGATGGTGCTGTTCGCATTCAGATACACTGCTCCCTCCCTAAAGTTGTTCGTTTCAAACAACTCCGTCATTAGTAGTTCCGTTGATATGAAATATTCTATCCAAATGGATCACCTTCATTTTCCCTCGATTCCCACGCTGGATCCGGTAGACACCGTCATTAATGCGGGTCATTACATTGGACGGACTTTCCCAATCCTGTTGCAATTTTGGTGATTTTAGTTTCTTACGCAGAGGATTAAAAAGCCACACCAGATCTCCTTCGTTGTAGCCGGAAGATTTCGCTGTATAGTCGTACCTAGTCTTCATGCGGTTGCTCGCTAGCCTAATCTTTTCTCGGGTGTTTTCATGCAGTTTATGAATTCTGCTGCGCAATCATCCAGATGCGGAGATCCGAATTTCGTTTCACTTGGCAACCGAACTGTTTCACCAAATAAGATCTCGGATGGTGTATGTCCTGTTGAACTATGGACCGGTTTTCGGTAGGTCAATAAGAAGAAGGGTATGTGTCGATTCCAGTCCCGCTGGCAGTTGCTGACGACCTTAGACAGATGCTCATTCAAGGTCCGATTGAATCGCTCTACCATTCCATCATATCTGAGTAGTGGCGCTATCCTTGTCTTCCTTATTCCCAGATATTGGCACATCTCCTGGAAGATCTTTGATTCAAAGTTTCACACCTGATCGGAGTGTAGCTCCATTGGGACCCCAAATCTATGACTATCTCTTCTGCTACGGTCTTAGCCCGTTGGTTTGGGATGGCAACCACTTTCAGCCACTTACTGAAGTAATCCATGACCACGAGGGTGTATCGGTTGCCATTAAAGGTTTCGTGAAACGGCCGAGTAATGTCGGTTATTGGTTACAATGGTGCTCCGACATTGTATTGTCGCTTTCGTCCCTTTGACTTTGCTTTTGGGCCCTTCGGAGCTGCACACCTTATGCACTTTTTGCATCAATTCTCGAAGTCTTGTGTAACACTTAGCCAATAGACGCGTTCCCTTACCTTTTCCAACGTCTTGTTTATTCCCAAATTGGCTCCTAAGAGTACTTAGCTGACTCTGGGCCGTGGCACGATTAGCTGCATACGAGATGTTGTTCCATCTGCACTTTCCCATTTTTTCTTCAGCAAACCATCTGCTGTACAACCATTTTGCTGTACAAAGCGTATCCAAAGTGTCGTTAATTTTTGGTGGTGGGTAGCGATCCTTTTTAGTGACATCATTGAGACGTGGGCAATCTAAACAAAACCTCGTGCTATCGTCTTTCTTCTTCACAAGGTCCACTGGAGATGCCCAAGGGCTCTGCGATTCTGCAATCAGCCTCTCCACTTTCATCTTCGACACCATTTCGGCAACTTCTGTTTGTTTTGCCAATTGAAGACACCTTGCAGGTTGGCGAATTGGTCAGGCATCTCTTGTGCAGCACATATATCAGCGTAACTATGGATGTCCAATTTTTTTACTGTCACAACTCACAAACACGAATGAATTTTACAATGACCTTCAATAATATTACGCGGTTTGTTTATAATTTTAAACGATTTGATCATGTATCTGGATACACTCACAGGATTCTAGGTTGCAGCTTGCACACCTATTTAAAATTCTGCCGCCTAAAAACAATAATCAAAATCTCGATTTACAAAGAGCCTCAGTATCTGTATGAAAAACTGCAATATTTTGTTTATGTTGAACGCGTCGAATCTTCAATGGGACGAATTCACTTCCGCACTCGTGTAGTAGAAAGATTGCTTAAGGATCTTAGTACATACTGCAGAGTGGGCCATTTATACCTTCGGCACCTGGCAACTGTATAACTTTGAAATTTGTTTTCAGATCGTCTTATGACACGATTAGCTCTAGGCCCTAAAATCTAATCTCTGCAGATAACGACTTTTAAGATGGAAGTGTTGACGTTTCCGTATATCCTTGCTATCTCTATGATTCCGTATTTCAGGATTTGTGTGCCAAAGTTCACTACTAGCCCATGTTCTTTCATGAAATCTGTACCAATAATACACTCGTCGTATATATTAGCCACCAGAAAAACGTGAGAGAAGGCTATTCCGGTCAGGTGGACTTTTATGCGGATTTCACCATATACTATACCTTAGCTGTTTATCCCGTAGCTATTATCAAGCTGTAACTGCTAGTGTTATGCAACAAGAATTTCTGCACCAGATCCCTCCTGATGATTGAGGCCGTGGCACCGCTGTCTATTGTTGCCATCCATTTCTCCCTACCGCTGACTACTTCTACCAGAAGACTTTTATTGCATCGTTTTGAATGCGAGACTTGGATGATAGTCCTGGAGCCGTCAGCTCATGTTTCCAATTTTGCCGGCCCTCCCGACTGATGGCTTTCAGAATGCTGACCGACTTCTTGATAGCCGTGTCTGGCGGTTTCATACCCTATTTGCTTGTTACCACAGTGAGAGCAGCCTTTTAGTCGCACCAGTACTTTACACTGCCCTTGAAAATGTCCTATTTTATTGCAGTACCAGCAGCGCATTATTCGTCTATCCAGTGGAGTATCTCCTTCCTCGGCACTTAGTCTTGCGCCGGAGCATTCAACAGATGCTACCTCCCTGACGAAATGTGTTCCACAAGTGTTTGTTTCACAAGTGCTTTATTTACAAATATTAAACCACGATTCTATTTAAACGAAGCCATCTAAGCACTTCACAAGCACTTATTTCCAAACTTACGCATCTTTTCTAGACCTTTTCGATAACAAAAAAAAATACACCTAATATTTTTTAGATTTGATTTTGTATTTGATATTTGAAAAATGCGCAAAATGCTGCCATCTATGTAATTTTCTTCGAACTAATCTGGATGTTTATTTAGGTTTGATGCTCTGCTGGTATGCCAACATATATTGTCAATTCCTGTCATACACTTAGCAATCAGCTGTTTTCATTGAACAAGTGGGAACTTGGTCATGCTTGGCACTTTCAAATATTTTAGTAAACAAACAATATCATCTTCTAATGTAACATATTTGGATTGCATGAAATTATAAAGATATTTGCAAACTATTGTCATTCTGCCCACGCACGTGAAGCCATGGACATTGGTAAATTTAAAAACATCGAAAAATTAGTCCCGCTAAATTATTTAAACGTTGCTCTAGCGGCAAATAAGTCGCAAGATCTAGCGAATCGTATTCTAATCGAAAAGGTAAGAAAAAAGAAAGTTATTTTGTCTACCCTATATATATTGAGCAAATACTATCATCTCGAAGCGAAAACTACCCGAACGAGGATGGAACGAGCCGGCAATTGAAGCGTTTATCAAGTATCTCTCATCGTTGGACAGTAATAACTTCAGCAACAGAACTGGACTGGGTGAGAGAGAGGCTCGCATTGCGTGTAGTAAGTGCGTCCACTTTGAACTTTGCTTAGAAATTATTAGTTTTTTCAATTCATTCGAGGTCTAGTCGCTAAACGACACTATAATTTTGGCCATGGATTGGGGCGATCTGGTGATCTACTCGAATCACAACCTAAGGCGGCTGGTTCCACGCTCATGTCTAACCTAACAAATGCCCTACTTTTAGACTTAATCCGACGTTTGGGTGTAGGAAGTACTCAATTTTGTTTTCTCTGTCCAATGGCCACTGGAATGACTCTAACTTTATGCTTGCTGTCATTGAAAAAGCAAAATCCTAAAGCAAGGTTCGTCCTATGGTCGCGAATCGATCAGAAGGCTTGTTTTAAATGCATAACGACTGCAGGATTAGAACCTATTGTTATAGATTTAGTAGAGGGAGCAAATGGCCTTCAAACAGATACGCTTGCATTTGAAGCGAACATCAAGAAACTTGGAGAAGACAAAATACTATGTATCTTCTCAACCACAAGTTGTTTTGCTCCTCGTAATTGTGACAACATATTCGCTTTATCCCAAATAGCCAGGAAATCAAACATTCCGCATCTTATAAATAATGCTTATGGCTTACAGAGTACCTATCTGACGCATCAATTGGAACAGGGTAATAAATCGGGGCGAATTGATTTATTTGTACAAAGCACTGATAAGAATTTGATGGTCCCTGTGGGAGGAGCAATCGTAGCTGGATTCAATGAAAAAACTGTACGAGAAGTTGCTCGAACGTATGCAGGTAAAAAGTAAACATTTAAAAGGCTTAACGTTCTGATTTGTTGGATCATTCTTTAGGTAGAGCATCGTCAAGTCAAGCGATGGATGTTCTTATGACGTTATTATGTCTCGGCAGTTCCGGTTATATAGACTACAGAACAAAACGCAAATCATGCTTTGAGTACCTTCGTGTAAAAATGGGAGAATTCGCTAACTCACATGGAGAACGCTTATTGCCAACCAAAGAAAATCCTATCTCAATAGCTATGACGCTCATTACGTTAAGCAATTTAACGAACCTATCGCAATTGGGTTCAATGTTGTATATAAGAGGAGTATCAGGAGTGCGTGTTGTTACTACTCTAGAATCGAAATCAATTGATGGCAGTACTTTTACAGGTGAGAATAATTTCATAAGTAGTTGCTTAGCTTTACAATTTTGGTTTTATTTTTAAGCTTGGGGCAGTCATAATTCCAAATCTAAAGTTCCATACATCACTGTTGCGGCAGCCCTAGGTGTAACCAACAGCGAAATCGACACATTTATGAAGAAACTCAACGAATGTTGGCAGAAATTCTCCTCAAGCTTGCAGTAGTTGACTGTTTTTTTGTACTATTATTATATAAAGAAATATATATGTACATTTATGTATAAGAAAGTGCTAAAAATACTTCTATTCAAAAGTAAAAAACAAAAATTCAGTTTTCAATTGTAGATCTATTTTTAGACCACATGGCGACATTAGGCAATAGGAAATGAAAGAAACATAAAATTATTCTGATCAATTAATGCTCATGGTCAATGAAATTGAATGAAACTGTAAGAAATCGTACAGGATAGGTTGTTGCGTTTAGAGTACTCAAAAATCAGATTCAACACAACTAAATTCAAGGCCTTGGGAGTAAAGTTTAATTATGTGATTAGTACCACCTAAGGACATTTCATAAAGCTCAAATTAGTGAGTAGAGAATGCAACTGCATATAAAGATATTCTTTATCACATAATTTAGGTTTGTTTAATCTTAATAGTTCATATATACAATATCCATTAGACTGGTTTGCTAGCTATCATCAATTTTCCTTTTCAAGTGTCGTATGCACACTTCGACTGTACCTTTATATGTTAAGGAGTACTTTGAAAATTATCCGAGCTGAATAGGTCCTATTCATGCACTCTACGTTTTTCAGCCATCTTTGTCGTTGTATTTGCAATCTTAGATGGGCAGCGAGTCTTCACCACTCACCGTAAATGCATAAATGGCCGAAACTCATTTTAATATCCCAGTCCTTTTTTTCCAAATTAATCAAGTGCATTTACAATTGCTTCCGACGCTTGCAAATATGCACGAGCTTTTGAAAGATATGAATCTTATACAATAACAAAACCAAAAAAGTGATGCTAAAAAAATTGCATGACATTTTGCCATGTTTTAAATATTTTTTGTGCATTGTACTCGTACATGGACTTGTTTTTAACTTCTGGCAGTTATCAGCTCACCGTTGATGTGCTCTCCCCTTTGGACTCATCGGATTACTGTGTCATATCAGTTAATTTCTCGTACAAAGTGAAAAAAAAATTCCTAAAAGAACCTTATAGCAATATTAGAAAGCCAATTGTAGTGACCTTAACTGCTTCTATGGGAATTTTAGCTGCCCGTTATAATTCCCAGATAACGACGTGAATGCTTTCTGCTGATATGATCACAAACATTATTCACTTTGGAATGAATTCCTTTGTCTCATCGGACAAAGAGCATCAAACCAAAAAAATGTGTATGGGTCAAAATGCTGTCAGGGTTAGATATCTGTTTTTTCGATCTTAAAAGACCAACCCGGCAGAGGAAAATCTAAAATAGTTCAAACGCTCAAGCAATGACTGCAACTCCATTTTTCTTCGTCTTATAGTTCCACTCCGTTCATATACATGCGACCAAAATGTGAGGCAAAAAATATTACAATGTCTCAAAGGTAGAAAAACGTTTGGTAGTTCGTCAAAAACATAAGAAAACTTTGCTTCGCCCTTCATTTCAACGCTCATTTGTAATGACACTCCAGCTGTCTGCTTTTTGGACAAGGTACGCCTCCACTTGAGCCGAATTTTCAATGGGACGAATCCACTTTCGCTTTCATGTAGTAGGACTATTAAAAGATCTTAATATACATAAATCCACTGGTCCAGGTGGTATATCTGTCATTCTTCTGAAGATTTGCTTTTAAAAAACCGAATGTTTTCCTTTCTTCTCATACAGACTCATTGCATTTACGTCCCTTCTTTTCAAGGTCATGGAAACGATGATAAACCGTCAGCTTAATAAATACCTCGAAACACGAAAACTTCTCAATGACCGGCAGTCTTTTCACCGAAAAGTAGCACCAAAGCGTACACCAATCTGGCGAAAGCAAGATACGAGTAGTTCCGCTTGATATCTCCAAGGCATTGGACAGAGTTTGCCAACAGGCTCTTTTGTCGAAAATGTGTGCATTTGGGATCGATGAATCTCTCCTTCAATGGATTAGGAATTACCTTTCGGAACGTTGAATTCAAGCTGGTGTGGTACAGGGCTCCGGTCTGTCTCCGACACTCTCTTTAATCTTCATTTATGATCCCTTGTCAACCACTTCTAATTCAATATATTCTCTGTTTTTTTCATATTCGTTTCCCGAACTCACGCCGCTATTCTTCGGCCGTAGAACGGAAACAGCAGCATAAGGTATGCTCATTAAATTTTGATATTAACAGCATAATTGTGGTGGCCGTGGCTCAATTGGTAGTGTATTGGCTTCCCAATCGGATGGTTCGGGTTTCAATACCAGCCGTGACCGAAAAAGACTTTTTCAGGCAACTATACTCACGTAAGATGAGTGGTTACCTAAAATGCAACAAGTTCAATTCACCAATAATTTAGTCTTCCCATTAAATGTTGGATGACACCCATGGTGCGAAATAACCACAGAGCCCAAACATCTTTCTTTCTCTTCCTGTCCCATTTCCCGAAAAAACTCAACACATACTTTGGCATCATAAGTGTGTGTAGTCATACCCACTTGAGAGTTGTTATTAAAAAAAAAAAAAAAACAGAAACCATCCACGAGGTACAATTTAATGCTTCCAAAATACAATGCAGACTGCTGTCGTTAAAACGAGATTTAGACACCCAGCCATCGTGTGGGTGTTTAGCCATTCTCGGTATGCGTGTCGGCTATACCATATATTCGATTTCGTTGAAGAATGCAGCGATATGTCTCAACACGGAAGGCATTTAACCACCCATAATTGAGGTACAATGCTCACATCTGGTCAGGTTTGCACCTGTTAGGTGATATGTTGAATATTGCACATTCAATTAGCATCCTTAAACACCGACGTAATGTCCCCCGCCTTGCTCTATTTTCACCATCAAACCCACTTTCGCACGTACTCTGATATTTTCTTTTTTAAGCCGTACAAGTCGCTTATGGAATACCCTGTCGAGCTCTTTATTTCCTAGTTATTATAACCTGTAAACATTCAAAACCAGCCTACGTCGGTAGCTGTCTTTTTTTTCCTCTCTAGTTTTCCTTCGCCAGCGGTATGTGTAAACATTTTAAAGGTACGCTAAATCCCTTGAGCGTACTCCAATTATAAAAAAAGACGGAGTTGCTCATTCTCAGAAAAACGAAAAAAATTGGCTAAGGCGTCAAAATCGGTTTCCTTGTTTCGTCTAATTAGGCAGTCATTATTTCATATCCGAGGCCATGTGATGTTTCAAAATACTATTGTAGTATGCCGGATTTTTGTTTTAGCATAAGGCCCAGATGACGGAATTGTAAGTGTGAAGAACAGAGACCTGCTATTGGCCCATAAAGAGCTCAGCTCTGGAAATTAATTTAATCCTTGGTTGCGAATAAGTAAAAGTGTCTCTATATGATATGAACTGTCCTGATTATAGACGACACTGTTGGTTCCATCAAACTCTTGTTGAGGATTTCTAGCTGAACATCTAAAATGTACATAATATCTTTCAGAGATAAACAATCAAACAATATGACTTCTATATGTTCAGGCCAAGCTTGAACTAGAAAATGAAAAGGAGCGATGACACTATTGGTTCCGTCAAAAAATTTGTTGTGTCGAACGTCTTCTTGCTCGACATATGAAATGAATTTGTTACAGATAGACAGCCAAACAATATACCAAGGGTAAGTTTTAACTAGAAAATGAATACAAATGCTCGTAAATAATTTACTGCTCGGTCACTCTTATTATATCTATAATATGACCAGCGTCCTGTTTAGAAGTGGATATGTGTAGAATCAAATGAAATACAGTTTGTGTGTCTGAAACAGTATACACTTGCTTAATGTCTAAAAATAAAAAACAAAACGAAACTCTAAAACTATTTCAACTAAATTCTTTCATTCCGAATGTAACAATTAAGTGGCAATTTTATTATCAGTCAGTAGTTTGGAATGGTCAGTTCTTCTCTCGGCGCTCTTTCTTTCCATTTCCGCAGTAGCTTCTTTCATCTGCAAATAGTCGTTTTTCTATTACAGATTTTAGAATTTATAATAATTGTACGTACCTCTCTATTTTTCTTCTCGAAAAGCTCTTTCACACGAACTTCAATCTTTGCCAGCGATGCGTCGTATTCAGATTTAATGCGATCATACTCCTTTATCATATGATTCTCCTTATCTTCCGAGTAACGCTAAAAAATGATATCAAGTCAGTAGTTTACCTGAATGTACATTCTAACTCACTTTATAATTAGCAGCAGTCTTTTTTGCTGAATTGTATTTAGTCCGCCATAAGGCAATTGCACTCTCGTGAAGTTTTTCCATTTCCTTCATTTTGTCTTCCCACTCTTCTTTAACGTTATCGCTCTTTCTTCGGTGTTCCTCCCACTGGGTCATAACTGCTTTCATTGACTGACGTTCAGCTTCTATTTGTGCATTACGATCATCAAGCTCTCGAATCAATTCACTAACACGTGATGTCTTTTGTTTTAACTCATCGCGACACTTGTGAAGAATAATGTTTTGTTTTTGAAATATTTCGTTGTATTCTTCGTCTTTGTTTCTTATTAGTTCTTGAGTTTTATCGCGCTCGGAGAGTATAGCATGCTTTAGTAACTGAACCTCATTTTGTCGGTGAATCAATTCAATATTTATCTTTTGCAAATCTCGACGTAGACTCACAACTTCTTCTTCCATTTGAGTAATTTTCACTTTATAACGCTGTTCGTTGTTTCTTATTTCGTTTGCAAATATTTTTGCCATTTCATCACGAATTTTGGCTTCAACTTGCCGCCGATTAAATTTCGATTCAAGTTCAGGTGAAGTTTCAACATTCTTGTCTTCCGATCCAGTCTGTTTTAACGAAGATGCACCGGAACTACTTTGAGTTTTAATGTACTCCTCAAATTGTTGAGCCTTTGCTTTAAGATCAACGATTAATTTCTCTCGTTCGTCGATTAGGA
Organism: Volucella zonaria; assembly: GCA_963966105.1. Lineage (NCBI taxonomy): Eukaryota > Metazoa > Arthropoda > Insecta > Diptera > Syrphidae > Volucella > Volucella zonaria. The sequence continues at coordinate 84,983,208 of OZ014530.1, read as the reverse complement.
CTATTTTGTCTGATAAATCTGAGATATGGTTTTTCGCTTCTGTAAGTTCGGAGTTTAGAACCTCTATTTCCTTTTGATATACAGAACATTGGTTTGAAAATTTGAGGCTCTGAATTTCCAACTGAAAAGAGATCAATGAAATAAATTAGCAGAGGTTTTCAATAAAACGATTTTAAGTAATGCAGGTAATTATTCAGTCAGCTACTCTACAGGTTTGCTTCCCCAGATCAAAGAATTTTCCTGTAAAATGATACAAAAATCACAGATTGATCCCTCTCATGGCATCGGATTACAAATTTCAAGTGATGTTAACGTAGTGAAACTTTATTACGAAATTACGAGTCAATCCACATGGAAACCCGGGTATATTCAAATGGTTAGCACAATCCCGTGCTAACTCGCATCATTAAGGACTGAAACGGATAAAATCTGTAAGTTTTAATACGGGCTATACTTCCAATGCGTAAAAATTGCAATCCCATTTTGTACCCAAATTAGTCTGTATATTCTCTAGTTTCAGTTTGTTATTGATTTTAGTTCGGTGCGGTTTAAAATATTTATAAAATATGAGTCAAGAGGAACGCCGTAAAAAGATCATCGACAAATGGCTCGAAAATACTTCGCGTCCAAACCATTTCATCGCAAAAAATTTAAATATAGCACGCAGTACAGTGGATTCTGTTATTAAACAATATTTGGAGACGTTGACAGTTAAGGGAAAACAGAACAGTGGAGCTAAAAGTGGAGCACATGATACAAATTTGGACAGGAAAATATTGGGTACCATCGTAAAAAACCAGACTATGTCATCCAGAGATGTTGCTCGGAAATGTAATACCAACCAAACAATGGTACAAAGATCTAAAAAACGTAACGGTCTAAAAACACGAAAAAAAGAAAAAATACCAAAAGTTACTGAAAAGCAAAAAAAAGTCATAAAAACACGAGCCCGAAAGCTATACGAGTTGATCGGCAACAAGAAAGCGTGCTTGGTTTTGTACGACGAAACTTATATCAAAGCCGACTTTACTACTCTTCCAGGTGCGCAGTTTTACAACTCGTTTGAAGCTGAGATTATTCCGCAATCAACAACATCGATTGGGATGGAAAAATTGGGGTCAAAATATCTCGTTTGGCAGGCTATTTGCCAATGTGGACACAGAAGCTCATCGTTTATTACAACGGGAACAATTAACGGAGAAGTGTACATTAACGAGTGCCTAAAAAAACGGTTGATTCCTTTCTTAAACAAACACGAGGGTTCAACATTATTTTGGCCATATTTAGCTTCAGCTCACTATGATCATGCGACGTTGAGCTTTCTTGTTGCTAAAAATGTCGACTTTGTCCCAAAAGACATGAATCCACCCAATGTTCCACAATGCCGTCCCATTAAAAGGTATTGGGCTTTGGTCAAAGCTAAATTGAGGAGAAGTGAGCAGTGTACAAAGGACGTAAAAGATTTTAGTGCTAAATGGAAATGCAGCGTCCAAAAAGATCACGGATGTAACTGTCACCAACCTTATGAAGGACATTCGAAAGAAGTTGAGGAAAGAATGAGATCCCAACTTTTTTTTTTATTTTTTGTAATTGTGAATGAATTTAATAAAAACAGAGTTTTAAAGTAAATAAAATAAATTTACATGAATTATGAAAATATTATTTTTTTTTACTTTGAAGTTTCCAAATTTTATTCGTTTCAGTCCTTAGGACTCTAAATTTGTACAAAAACCTGTTCCCGCGAGAAAAAGTTTCTAAAAGAGAACGCATTTGAGAGAGTAATTCATTTTCGCACCATGCCAATTCCTACAAATTTCTACACGAGATTTTTCTTTGGGGAGGAATTGTAAGAAAAAAACGTCAAATCAATTAAATTTTAAAAGAACTGTCAAATTCGTGAAAATTTAAATTTGTATGAATTGCAACAATTTCATGCAAATTAGGTCAAAAGATAACTTGGAAATGGACAAAAAGGAGAAAAAAGAGCCTCACATTGAAGTGAATTATTCGCCTAATACAATAGAACTCATTAAAGGCATACTACATCTATAAAATAGTAATAATAACCAATCTAAAAAATCTTTCTCCTGTTTTACAATTTCATTTTTGTTTTGTTTTTACTTGTTACTTTTGATTTTTCTATTTATTAGTACTCCTCAAACTTAAGCAAAAAATTCTCTTTTACAAATTGTTAGAAAAATCTCGCGGGAACAGACCTAATGATTTGATTAGATTAGACTACAGGTTGAGTCCGTTATTGCTTTGATAACTAGTTCAGTTTGTCCATCAGCAACAAAATACGCAACCAATATAAAATGGCACAGTGAAAGCGATGCGATTCAAATTCAAAGTTGTATGATGTATGGATAGGTTTTGCCATAATGTGATTGGAGTTTTTTCTTTAGGTAAAGAGGTTCAGAACCGGTGGACCAATTAGGTTTAGAACAGAACATTAACTGAAGGCTATATGCAGCCTTAAATTGGCAAAATTAGCAAAAATACAAGACCCACGAATTATTCAATGTTACAAGGTACGAATGCAAATATCTAAAGTACTACACAACAACGGAGAACTACAGAGAGAAAGTATGACGCGTACATTAGCAACAGCCCGCTGGGCCCATCAGGGCGCATCATCCTGTACAGATAAGAAATAAATCTTTATTCGTCGTAGTACTTTTTTATTTCTTATTTTGCCAACCCAGAAGATGCACAATATTTTTCATTATATCCACATTTCGAATGCCTATTTTTTGCTTACGGTTGCAATGTATAAAGACCATGTTTCAAACCCATTTAAGAGTACTGACTAACGTAGCATTTAATTAATTGATACATAAATTGGTTTTTTACCGCATAAAACTTTTTCCATTTTGCAAAACTATCCTGCATTGCGCTTCCTTTTTAACATTTACATTAATATTAATCAATGCTCCTTAGTATTCGATGCAATGTTTTTTCTTTTGTTTGCTTTCGGTTAGAATTTCTGCAGATGCTGTTTACATCTTAGAATTAATCTTTTGCTTTGGTGGCGTTTATTCGTAGTTCATAGTTGTTACTTACAGTTGTGGCGAACTAATTAAGAACGATACACTGGAATCATGTTTTTCGAACATTTTTATTTAAATTTTTATTCATCTTGGGTTGTTAAATTTTTTTTTAGATAACGGAAACATAAAATTTAATTCAAAATGTTTTGGTAACAAGAAATTAGCTGGCGATCTAATTAAGAACGATAAGAGAATACGAGGGTCACCTGAAAAATTTCCGACTGCAACGTAAAGATAGCGGCACTTGTCAATAAAAGCTAGTGAATGCTAGTTGTGCATCTTTTGATAGTTACTTTGGACGCGCAGTTTTTAGTAGACAGTCGTTTGAGTGAGTCCATGTGAGTGTTTTTTTCTGAAAATGGAAAAAATTGAGTATCGAGCTGTTATTAAATTCTTGTTTTGAAAGGCAATACGCCTACGCAAATCAAAAATGAGTTGGACTCTGTGTATGGGGACTCTGCACCATTATTTACCACAGTGAAATTTTGGGCAGCTGAATTTAAACGTGGCCGTAAGAGCTTGGGAGATGATGAACGTTCGGGACGTCCAAAAACTGCAACCACTGTCGATAGCATCGCTAAAGTTTACCAAATGGTGTAGACGACCGCCGAATTAAAATGAGAGAGATAGTAGAGGTTATGAAAATGTCCAAAGATCGTGTTTATTAAATATTAAATCAAGATTTAGGCGTGACTTCTTTTTGTTCCTCATTCGGAGGGCAGAGGTTTTCGTCAAATAAGGAGGCAATCACCTTTGTCAACAATTATTTTGCAGAGAAAAACGCCAAGTACTATTTGGACGGGTTAGAGAGATGGGAGCATCGCTGGGAGAAGTGTGTAGAGTTACAAGGAGACTATGTAGAAAAATAAAAAAAATTTAAAAAAAAAATGTCTTGTATCATTGTTCTGTCGGAAACTTTTCAGACAACCCTCGTATGTAAACTTTTCATTGTATTTTGCGGTTTTTCATTAATATTTTGTCAGGAATTTTTTCGGTTATTGCATTCTTGGAATGTCCTTGCGATTTCATAGAATTCATTTATGTTGCTAATTTTATGCTTTTTATCTTTTTTTTTAACTCGTACTAGGGGTTTTCGATTGGGTTTAGGCCCGGAGTGCATGACGGCCAATTGATGACATCCACAGAATTATTCTGAAACCATGATTTGGTTAACTTCGCAGTATGTTTCGGGTCGTTGTCCTGCATAAATTTCTAATTTACTTTCAATTCTGCCTCTGTATAGGGCAGCATTACATTTTAAAGTAATCCTATATAGCTTTGAGCGTTCATTATACCTTCCACTCGATGTAAAAGACATGCAACCACATAGCATAATACTCCTTTCTCCATGTTTGAGGTGTGGTGTGGTGTACTTAGGATTGAATGCTCCATTTTCTAGTCGTCTAACATACTGTTTACCATAGCAACTCATTCTATTGATTCTAGTCTCATCACTCCAGAGCATTTTTTTTCATTGTGAGGAACATAGAGACCTTTGCAAAAGCTAACCTAGCCTTTCGATTTTTTTAGCGAAATCAATGTTTTTTTTCTCCAGATCTCCTAAAAAACTGACTTTTATTCAATCGCTCTCTAATGGAGCGTGCAGAAAATGCATTTAGGCCCTCGCCAAAAACTACTTTCCGAATACCCTTCCGAGCTCAAAAAAGGATATTTTTTTTGCCCTGCGAACCTGTCTTGAGCTTCATTCGTTTAGGGAGGTCTTTTACGTCTTTCTACGCTTTCGATGGTTCGATGTTTCTCGACATATGTTATGGCGTTAAAAATCATTGTTTTCGAGTAATCAAGTTTTTTTGCGATATCATTATAGGACAATGTTTCAATAGCATGGCTTCCCTAATGCCTGCTGTGCAGCTCTTTTTTTCACCATATCACGCTCAAAATATCTCTAAACCCAACAAAAACAGTGTTATTGGTTTTAATTTGAAATGAATTAGAATGTTTACCAAAAACTTTTTCCGTGGGCAGCGAAATTCTATAAACAAAGCTGTTTTAGTGATACGTTCTTAATTATATCGCCAAGCGAATACTGGACCAATATGCTTAAAAACCGATTTAGATGTTAAATAATTTGCAATAACATCGATAGTTACAGTTTAACGTGAAAAGAGACATGACTGAATAGATAGCGGTACCTTTAATTTTGGTTGCCATCTGTCTTATTATTGGAGCGGTGGTGTTGCCAGTACTAAAGATCGTTCTTAATTAGTAATTACAACTGTAGGTCATTTAGTCTGCTCATTATGCTATTCAATTCGATAATGTTGACTTCTGTGATACATTATCATTTTCTGTGATAAATTTTTTGAAATATTTCTTTAGAGTATATGTTCGAAAGTAAAGGTCTTGCCTTATTCCCCTTCGAATCACTTCTTCAAATCTCTCCTTCTCTTGTTACTTCCGCATTTTTGCCTTAATATAAATTTCCAATCACTCTTCTGTCATTCATGAGTACATATACAGTGGTGGACACGTAAATAGCACACTTGCACTTCTATCAACAAAAAGAATATAATCAAAACAAAGACTTTTTACTAATATTATTTATTAGCGTCCAAAAAGTTCTTTTAATTCCTGAAAATAAAAACACACATTTGTAAAACTATGCCTGGCCACATAAATAGCACATTATACTCGTATTGCATTGCATTAAAAATATGAAATAGCTTTTAGACACAACGTAGAAGTTAATATTTTATCGGAAACCCGTTATTCTTCAGCACAGCTGCACATCTTCTTGAAACTCTCTGCACTAAAGCCTTACAACGTTCTTTAGGAATAGATGTCCATGCGATTTGAATCTGGTTCTACAACTCAGATGCATTTCGCGGTTTTATTGTTTCAATGTGATGTTCGACATCGTTCCACAGGTTCTCGATCGCTAAGATAACCCTTCACAAGGTGAGAAGTGTGCTTAGGATCGTTGTCATGCATAAAACGCCATATTAGTGGCATATTTTCTTCGGCAAAGGGGGTTATATGTTCTTCAATAATGCATTTACAGATGTGTTGATCTATTTTCGTGTCTATTTTCACAATTGGTCGCACGCCACGCCAAGAAAAACCAGCCCACACCATCACACTTCCTCCACCATGTTTGACTGTTTTTAGTGTGTATCTCGGATTGTGTTGTTGGTTAGGTGGACGCCATACACACCTTTTTTCATCCGATCCAAACCTGCAGAACTTGGATTCATCACTTCACAGTACACTTTTCCAAAAAGTCATCGATTTGTGAATGTGTTCTTTTGCAAACGACTTCCTTAGTTTTAAATTTTTGTCGGTTACGAGTGGCTTTCTTTGTGCGATGCATCCTCTTAAGTTGTTTTTTGCTGCAGACACCTTCTCATAGCTCTATCCGACACACAAATGGAAAGATTTGCAAAAACGCTGTTCTTTATTGCTTTAGAGCTCAAAAATGGGTTGGCGGCACTAGCTCTGTAGATCACACTTTTATTATAGTTTACCTTGGCCTCGGATCTCTTGCAACATTTTTGGCATTCTCATAAAGCTCGACATGACGTAAGGCATTATAAATAACCTTTGGGGAACATTTTAACTGTTTGGCTATCTCTGTAATCGCTGAACCGTTGTCTTTCATTGTGCAGATGATTTCACGTCGTTCTTCTGAGCAATGTGGTCCTCTCCCCATATCTAGGTACATCTCCTGATATTAACTGTTACTATAAACTAATGACAAACGTACCTACTTTCAAATGAATTTATTTTTAATAATCCAATCACAACAAAATATAACTTGAATCACCAAAGAAAAATATGTGCTATTTATGTGGCCAAAAAAAAAAAACAAAAAAACGGATACTGAGCGTATGCTTTTAATTTTCTGCCATATTTCGATCATACTTAACGGGAAATGCAATTTGAACTATGTGCGAAGATAGTGTGCTATTTATGTGATCACCACTGTATGTATATATATTTCCTGTCGATGGTTTCCATCATTTTATTATGTTGAATCGTTTAAAATGTCTTTTCATAATCTATGAAACATGTAAAAACGTCTTTTCTATCTCTAAGCTACCCTGGCATGGCATGTTGAAAGCGTGTTTCTTATTAAGCTGATTGTTCTCTCACATGTTGCGTTATTTTTTTTTCGGAATCTTGCCATATTTATACTCAAACTGATCTTAAAATACATATATGCTTTGGGCTTTAAAGATTTGAAATGAACAAATGGCGCATTTAATTTTGCCTTTCCGACATAGTTCCTTTACTCTCATCCAGTCCTTCCAAAAGTGCTTACTAAAGAGTAATTTTTAAAGAAGTCAATGTGAATAAGGAGAATGAGAGGTGTGTTTCGACCAGAAACTTTAGGGTCTGAAGACGATTTTATATATAACTGTTGTCCGCTTTTTGCAAAGTTTAATTTGGTTAGTCTGCTATTTGAGAGAAATTTTGTGAGAACGGACCCTTCTGCGAGTTTCGTACAGAGTTTTTCAAAATATTTTTCACGATTCTGTATAAAACATTTTTGTATAGGTACCTGTCTTATTCTCCGTTCTGTTTCACAACGATCTACAGAAATATCTGTAGATTAAAGCCTACGTATTTACCTACCAGGAGAGCTGCATCCAAGAGAAAGCTGGTCTCTTACAAAAATCGGAGACAAAGAAATACAGGCCAGAGAAAACACAAACAGGAAATGAAATGCCTTCGCAGAGTGACGGAAGTAAGGAGAATAGAAAAGAAAATTAGATATCTTAAAATAGTGAGAATTAAGGTAACAGGAAAGTAAGAAAAATATGGAAAGCTGGAAATAAAGGGAAGAACAGGAAAAGAACAACATGCCGAAAAAAGTGAGAATATGGTAAAGGAATCCCTTGAAGGCATTAAGAAAGTGAGAAAATTGTTTGAGAGTAAAAGACGACCGGATTATATTCGTATATATATGGATATATGTATGAAACTGAAAATCCAAGGCTTTAAATCTTGAGATGTGGAAATTTGCGAACTCACCTTTGTACATTCCGCCACATAATCAATACATTTTGTGCAATTGCTTAGTGAATTTTTTGATGCCGCGTTAAAATTGTCCGCTTTTTCTATAGATATAAATATGGTCGGAATAACATGATAGAAAGAACATTAAATTCAGATACCAACCCTTCTCGAGTTTTTCTCGCAATTGTGACAAATCTTTCTCATAAGAAATTCTCTGCGTTTCCAATATTTTTGTAAGTTCCGAACATTTAACTTCAGCCAACTGTAAGGCTCTACTCAAAGTAGCACTCTTTTCCTTTTGCTCCTGAAGCTCTTTACAGATATCGCTTTTGCGCAAGTTTGCTAGTTCCATTCCCATTGCCTCCTTTTCATTGGAAATATCCACATATAAATTTTTTAGACGATCACATTCTTTTTGAGAATCGTTAAGAAGAAATTTCAGTTTTTCAATTTCCAATTGCGAACCTTTGTGGTTCTCATTTTCCTGCACGAGTTGCTCGTAATTGAGTTTTAAACTATCCCGCTCTTGTTTTGCTTCCTCCAAGTCAATATGCAAATTTTTCAGCTTTGAGTCCAAGCTTCGTAGCTCAGCAGACATTTTGCCTTTGACCTTTTCTGCTTCCTGCTTACTTAACTGTAAACTCTTATTTTCTTCCAGCTTACTTTGGAGCAATTGATTTTGTTCCTTCATATGCTTGATTTCCTCAAACAGCTTTGACTGCTTCGCCTCAAAATCATGGCCGGCCATTGTTTTAGAGCGTAGCTCGTCCAGCTCTTCCTCTGTCAGTTTTAATTTGTTCTTAAGCCTCGTATTCTCTTCCTTGCACATACTGACCTCGACTAGGACCTTATTTTCTTCTTCCTTTAATTTCTTTATTTCATTATTCTTCAAGTCCAACTCCTGTTGCATAGCGCGGATTTCTTTACGTTTGTTTTGCAGATTTGATATTGCGCGGTAAAGTTCATCTTTGAGATGACCCAAACGATCGACGGCAGTCATAGGAGTACTCCCAATCACTCTACCTTGAGTTTGACTTAGGCGCCTGAAACTTTCGTCATTGTTTTGCTGAAGGACACTATCCATAACATCCAAATCAGCTGTGGTCTGTTCTAGACGAGTTTTCAGACTTGTAATCGTCCTTTCCATGGTCTGTATTTGAAGCTGCAAATCGGCCACCAGTCGCTGAAGACGAACATTCTCTTGAGAAAAGTCGTGTTTACACATCAATTCCTGGCATTGTGTCTGTGCTTCTGCCAAAGCTTTGGATAGATCATTTATCTTCGAAGCTTTGTCTATCAGCATCGTTTGGTGGCTGTGCTGTAGGGACACGTAGCGGGTATGCATATTTTCCAGTTCTGTGGTTTTCTTATCCAACTTGTTGTTCATGTTATCCAGTTGCTGTTGCATTATTTCAATATCAGCGCGATGCCGTTCGTCAGCATGTATGCGCTTTAGCTCGGCATTACGATCGTTATTTGTGGCGATATTTTTTTCCACCATGTGATATTTGTGTTGCACATCAGCGAGCATAGTTTGTGATGTTTCTAATTTTCCTATTAGGTCATTATTGCTTGTTTCTAATGATTTGATTTCCGACTTAAGTCTTTGAATGACATTCTCCAGGTTTGAACATTTTTCCTTGCTTTCTACCAGAAGTTCGTGAGTAGATTTCTTTGTGACATTTGCACGTTCGCGCTCTGCTTCTGAGATGGCCAAACGTTTTTCGGCTTCCTTACGCTTTTTCATCTCCTCGTGGGCTATTTTGCTTACATTTTCAAGTTCACTGCGAAAAAATATCATGAGAAGGCAATGTCTAATGAGATTTAGTTTCTGCTGTTTCTTACCGGGTTTTTGAGTCTAAAAGCATTCTCATTTCCTGAAATTCATGTTCGTATGCTTGAATGCTATTTGTTGGGTAACTCGGCAAGTGCCGATCATCCTTAGGACGCATTCCCATACAGGTGGCAAGTGGTTTCTCAACATTCGAACCGAGAATGTCGGATTGAAAGTTTGAATTGTCTATGGTATTATCGTCATCATCTACCAAATCATCAAATGCATGTTGTAAATCTTTGTTAAGCTATAGAAAAGAAAGAAGTCATAAAACCAATAAAAATTGTCGTTCGCTATAAAGTTAAAAATATGCAAATACTCGTACCTCTTTATCCCGCCGCCGTTGGTCTTCTAGAGCTTCCTCTTCTTCCGCTCGATTTAAGCTATTATCAAGCTTTATGCTTTCGTTTCCTTGAAATATACTTAATCCAGGAGTGTTCATATTGAATTAAAATTGAAAGTCTAATCCAGGTGTTGAATTTAGTCCAATGTTTTACGAAAAACTAATCTAGCAGATATGCGAGGATTACAAATGCTGCAGGAACTAACTTTTTGGAATTGCAAACATCTTTCCTCCTGTTCTAAGGAAAATCAATTTTTTTAATTCTTCAGAAAACAAAACCCTAATAATAAAGAAAATCAGTGTTAAATTCCCTAAAGAAAACAAAATAAAAACACAAACGACGGAATATTTCGTAATTTTGCTGTCAAATTTTGACAGTTATGGAATTTAGAACGTTAGAAGCGCCATCTATTCGTCAGGCCCAAGATGTTTATATTCTCAATTACCTCATTTGTAATATAACAGCTTTATGCGCTTCTGCGAATTGACATTGCGTTTTAGATCAGTTTTTCTCCATAGATAAGGCAATACCGATTCCAATTGGACAATAATCATTTATTCTGCCGCATTATCAGTTAAAGTTTATACGTATTTATATGTATTAGGACACTTTGTCATAGAATCCAGAAGAGAAATTTTGCTTCTGAAATGAAAACCAGAAGCAAAATTTTGATTCTGAAAAATTTGCAGATGGTGGGTTCTTTCCGAAATGAAAACCAGAAGCAAAATTTTGATTCTGAAAAAGTGGCAATGTAACAGTTTTATGTCATTTCTCACTACGGAATACAAAAACAAGGCTTCTGTCCGGCCAATCGAAAACGCCATGGGTGACTTAAGGAAGTGCAGATAATAAACAAAAAGTGCAACATAGATTTCCTCCAATAAAAAAAAAATGGGGTCTTGGAAGACGAGCTGTTATATACAGAGAAGAGAAAGAGAAATGGTAACGCTGTAATATGTATGTAAAGCAGAGTCGAACAACAGCGTAATGCGTATACATCACTGAGCGCCTGGCGTTCCCAGACGTAAAGAGTTTTGAGCTTTTGACTTAAGAGCCTAACAGAATGCGTATTTCTAGCTGTGCTTGTGGTTGTGTCGCAAGCTGTCAAAACATTAAATGTATGGAAAGCAGTAAGCTGCAACACAATGTGTGTGCGGCTGTGTCGTGTATTGTGAAGTTGGACTTTGTTGAACTACAAGCTACGCCACAAGATTGACGTTTAGGAATTTGTACACTAAAGCTTTTGTTGTTGTTAAAATAGTAGTCGAGAAATTTATTGAAGAGGTACGAATAAATGAAATTCCTTGGAATTTATCAAATCCAAATTACAAAAATTTAAAAATAAATAAAGAAGATATCATATGAATTTGGAATAACAAGTAAGTAAAAAAAAAGTATTTGTAAGTTTTATTTCCATTTGTTTTTTTTTCATTGTTTAGAGTTGATGAGTGCAAAAAAAAAGGGGAATGGTTTACGATACAGCTACAACAGGTAGTTGTCAAAGCGGAAGGTTTCTGGCCAGGTCGCAGATGACATGGAACCGGGGTGGACATACCGCGGGTGCTTGGAGTTCTTATAAGAACATTTGAAACCCAGGCCGTAAGTAATTCAAATTTGGGTTAGTCTTTCCATTTATTTCCATTTCTTTATAATTTCCCTACCATGTCAGTTCCGTGAGTTCCAGACAACATAATTTGATTCACCTTCGCAAGAGCCTATATCATCTTTCGAAGATGTGAATAATACTTCTTTACCGTTTTTTAACGACGCTGTGGAGACTCCGAGCACGTCAAAAAATTCATCTTCGTTACAACAAACAGGGTATAAGAAGCATATAGATTTGGAGTCGGATTTCGCAGATACTATGAAGTGTGTTAAGGAATTTTTAACCAAGAGGCCACGCACAGCTACAGATGCTGACGACGAGGACAAACTTTTTTGCCGTACTATGTTGTGCAAACTAAAAAAAATTCCTACTTACAAAAAAGAATGCAAAATTGCAAATAATGAATTATTTGAACCAAGTAGAAGCTGAAGTAGATACGGAGAAACAATATTAAAATAGTGCTTTTATTTTACTTATGCATTTTATTTATTTTAATTAAAAAACAATTGAAACGCTGAAAATATTTGTTTTTTTTTTTTTATACTTAATAATTAATGTGATTGAAAAGAAACTCTACCTTCATTCAGAAAATAGTTTGTTAGCAATTCAAATGCTCTCGCTGACCTATTGGCCCTACATCGGCGAACTTGTGGCAGTGTTTCGACTTCTGTATGCCAAGTTCCGTATGCATGGATGTTGAACGTGGAATCTGTGGTTTTCACAAAGTTGTGCAGGACAGTACAGGCAAGTAAAACCTTATGGGTGGGTGGCAGTGGCTCAAGTGGTAGTGGACTGGCTTTAAAATCGGAAGGTTCGGTGTTCGAATCCCAGCCTCGCCCGAAAGACATTAATTTTTTTCAGTTAACGATAATCAAATAAGATGAGTAGTTGACTAGAAATCAACATCAAGCCAACTTCCACTAAGAATTTAGTCCCCCCATCAAATGTTGGATGCCACCCATGGAGCGAAATAACCACTGAGCCCAAATATCTTTCTTTCTCTCTCTATCCCATTTTCCAAAAAAATTAACACATGCTGCGGCATTATACATAAGTGTATTCATACCCACTTGAGTGTTAAGTTCTTTAAAAAAAAAATCTACGGTTTTTGGGTGAAAATCAATGCATTTTCCGAGAATGTCCAATGGGCTATCAAGATGCCAAAAGTATTTTCTATAACACGACGTGCTCGGGACATCTTCTGGCAGGTTTAGTAAAATTCCAGGATATGGCCGCTTAATATTATCCCTAAGGGGAAATGCGCTGTCTGCAACAAAATAGTCTGAATTTGGTAGCTTTTCCAGTGGTGGAAAACAGATGTTGTTATTTATCACTTGCTGACCGAAAGTTGAATCTTTAAATGTACCACCACTAATCTGGCTTCCAAACGCCCCTACATCGACTGCAGTAAAAGTATAATCCGCATCACAAACTTCATGCTAACACTAAAATAGCCTTTATAGTTGTAGAACTTGGAGCCTGAGTTCGGTGGGCATTTTATTTGAACATGCTTCGCTTTGATGCTTCCTACACAGTTTGGCATCTCCCACTTGTCATTGAAGTGCTTTGCAATATGTTTCCAGTCATCAGGATTCAGAGCAGGCATATATACTGGACTTAATACATCCCAAAGGAATTCACAAACTTATCGGATCATGGCCCTGACTGTTGACGTTCCCATTCGGAAAATCCAATCCAAATACATGGTTTGGCGAAACTCCTTGAGACAAATACCTAAATAGACAAGAAAGGAAAACCATAATTTATATTATTATTATATTATAACCCACATCAAGGTGACGACAAGTCTGCATTCGGCTACAATTGGCTTGCGTATAGATGTTTTTTTTAAAAAAAAATTTTACCAGGCCTAGCAATAAATTGTACTGCTGGTTTCTCATAATTGTTGCTTTAAAAAAAAAGGTCTTCGTCGTGCTCTTTGAGGTGTTTGAAAGTTGTCTCAAAAAATCCTCTTTCTTTTCGTTCCTTATAAAGAGAAAGAACCACCATCTGCGCTTCCTCTTTTTCATTAATTTTATTGCTAAATAGCACATGTGCAGAACACACATAATAAAAGCAATTTCTTCTTATTCGTCCATATCCATTATCCACAAATAATAACAAACTTTTTTAAGCACTAATAAAATTAAGAAGTAAAAACATAAGATGAAAATTTGACAGTCGCTTTCGTAGTGTTTCCTTTAAGTGCAAGCAGCCCGGAAGAGATTTGACTGCTCTACAAGACACAGACACAGATACACAATCTGTTCAGCCCTTTACTTACTTAGGTGGTGCTACAGTTGGAGGTAAATCTGAATCTCAATTAACAAGTTTCTCCAGTTAGCCGGTTAGCCTTAAGTTGCTCACTCCAAGTCAATTGAAGTCTCCTTTCACTTATGCGCACCACAAAAGGCAAGGTCTTCATCTATTGAGGTGACCCTCAGGGTTAGGTTCGGATACTGTGTGAGTCGGGAGTTTGGTGTCCATTCGCTTTACATGTCCTAGCCACCTTAGGCGACTGATGCGCAGACAATTGGCAGAAATTTTTCACTGACTAAAAGTTATAGCCACCTTCTACAAAAAAAAAAAACGCCAGTACGAGCGTCCATCTTTGCTATGAAAAAGATCGCATAAGATTTTTTTTCTAAGATACTGCTGAAACCTTTCACGAAACTTCACGAAAGTTAGCAGTTGATATAAAACAAAAATGCGTTTTTGCAAAAATCTATCATACTATCACAGATAATAAACTTACCCAGATGTCGCATCGCCATACAAAAAAATGTTGATCTTTTTGCGATGAGCAAGCAACGATGGACAAACAAAAAAAAACGGAAAATAAATTTTCTGTGCAAAAGCCCTTTCTTTTGCTTTGCGAAAAGCTTTCACCACCAGCGTAGAGTTTGTGACATTCCCACAACGAAATATATTTTTTGTTTTGTTTTGTATTCTCTCTTTATTTTACTTTACTTTATTCATATGTATGTGTACGTATTATAAGATTAAGGCTGAGGCAAATACTTATGTTTATTTATTTCCTAATTATTTGAATACATCTGTCTTTTACAAATCCTTGTGGTACTCCTACTCTCATTTAGAGTATGTTTGATGTTTGGAGCTTACATTTTACATAAAAGAAGAGGTCTGATAGGTAGCCATAGCCACTCTTTTATTATTTTTTTGTTCATTCACGTTAAACAATAGGAAACAAAATCAACTCTGCTCTTAGCATACTTTAGTTGGAGGCATTTATGTATTTACATAATACATATTAGAAGTATGATTTTTAGTCTTAACCAAAGTGGTTTCCAGCGGACGGCATAATAATGACCCCCACCACCTCCCTTACCTCACCGCCGCCGTTAGTTTTTTTTCGGGGAGAGTCCGATAACTTAGGCGCCAAAAATTGATAACGGTTTTTTGTAGAACAGTTCAATACAAGCATTTTTTACTTTAAGTTATTAAAAAACAAGGGCAACAACGGTTTTGAAAGCCAGAAACTGTTCTTTAATCCTAAATTTAAATTAAATTATTTATGTCAATAGTTTTTGAAAAACTGGCATGCAAACTCAAAATTTTGATAAAAGAAATTAAAACAAAAAAAGTTTAGACACGCTTTACCACCAGTGTATCAAAAAAAAAAACAACGGTACAAAAGCCAAACATTTGTTCGGTTATATTTTTGCGTCATTATCAAGTGCATATTACATAAGTACAAACATACATATTGCCCAAAGTAAATAATTTGCTGCAACACTCGAACATCTGAATTTTCTATAATGCGAATCAGCAAAACCTTGCCATTAATGTGAACTTTGTAATTTTGGAATGAGTACTGTAGATGAAAAGTATTGATGACATAGGCGCCTGCCTGACGAAAAGCACCTTCGGGGGGAGCATGCGAAAAGAGAGTTTAAATCCCTTAATCCCGCGAAACGGGCCACCCGGGTACTGTTAATTAAGAACACTGCTGATATAGGCGCCTGCCAGACGTTTAATCTACGAGTATTATTCATTCACTTACCTCAAAGGAAGACCACGTAAATGCTAAAAAAGCAAAACAAAAATAGTAATTTTGAATTTTCTCTAAAATTAGAAGACAGAAGACGATTTTTTGAGTTCGATTCAGGATTGATATAAGCGTTGACCACAAAAAGCTAATTTAGAACTTCATTTCACAATTTTGGAAAAAATTGGTCAACATTTTTTTTTTTAATTCTTTTTATCAAAATTTTGAGTTTGCATGCGATTTTTCAAAAACTATTGACATAAATAATTTAATTTAATTTTAGGATTATAGAACAGGTTTCTGGCTTTCAAAGCCCGTATAATACTTTATTTTAAGTGTTGCCGTTGTTTTTTAATAACTTTTTTTCACTTTATGTATTTTTTTTTTTAAATTGCCCTTACCTCCTAAACGGGGCGAGGGGTCTATCTCCCTTCCCCCTTCCCTTGGTAAAAAATGCTTGTATTGAACTGTTCTACAAAAAACCGTTATTATTTCTTGGCGCCTAAGTTATCGTACTCTTGCCTTTTTTTCAAATATTCATACATTATGTACATATGTATGAATATTTATTTTAGTTTACATATTCATTAAATTTTGCAACGTTTTTGTCTTTTGTTTTAGATTCCTTTTCTTGTTTATGCTCTTGTGAATAAACCACTTACCATTTTCCTAAAGTAGAACTACCACAAGGAAATTGACTGTATCAATTTTGTGCGAATAACATTTATTTGTCGTTTCAAACCAATCTGTTTTTTAGATACGTACATTGATAAACAATATTTTCTCTAAGATTAAATTTCTGAAAGTAAGTGGTAAATACTTGTATATGAAGTTGACATATTTTGTATTTTGAAATACTTTTCTGATGGCCAGATTTTCATTTGAGTGTTCACATTCTTTCAATTTGATCAATATTTCCGTAAGATCGAAATTGTTGTTGCCCTTTGTCATTTCTTTGACATAGTTCTTAAAAACTGAATTAATTTTTTTAAGTGTTTTAAAAAATACAGTAGCCTGCAAAATACCTTGTGGCTATGTCACTAATATCTCTCATTTTTATTGAAATCGTATCTTCATCTGGTAATTCTAACGCTAAAAGTTCGGATTCACAATATTTGGTTAGATGGAATATGTTTTCATTTTTCTCTTGCTCCTGTGTTAGGATTAGGACAGTCTTTGTTTTATTTTCAGTATCCAACACAGCATTCCAATCTACGAGTGCGGGTCAATAAGTCTGTGAATTTTTGAATTTCTGACCTCTTTACTGAAACAGCAACACTGCTCCTGTCAACAGGCATCTGTCAGTTGACTCCTGTCAAAATTTAAACTTGCTGCGTCAGTTAGTTTGTGTTTGACAGCTATTTTTATCAGACTACTCACTAATTTGAGGAGAAAATGGAAAAAAGTGAATTTCGTGTGCTTATTAAGCATTATTTCTTGCGAAAAAAACCATTACCGAGACCAAGGCTAAGCTTGATAAATACTATGGGGACTCTGCACCATCGATTTCAATGGTAAAAAAGTGGTTTACTGAATTTCGTTGTGGCCGTACAAGCACTGAAGATGCCGAACGTCCTGGACGCCCAGTTGAGGTCTCTACACCCGGAACAATCGAAAAAATTCACGATATGGTGTTGGCCGACCGAAGATTGAAAGTGCGAGAGATTGTGGAAGCCGTAGGGATCTCGCATGGCTCAGTGGTTTCAATTTTGAATGATCACTTGGGCATGAGAAAGCTTTCCGCAAGATGGATGCCGCGTTTGCTCACAGTCGACCACAAACGCAATCGTGTAACAACTTCACAGGAAGGTTTGGCGTTGTTTAATCGCAATATGGAGGAGTTTTTGCGCTGTTTTGTAACCGTGGACGAAACATGGATCCATCACAACACACCAGAGAACAAACAACAGTCAAAACAGTGGGTTTCTAAGGGTGAATCGGCGCCAAAGAAGGCCAAGGTGGGTTTGTCAGCCAATAAAGTTATGGCGACTGTTTTTTGGGATGCACGCGGGATAATCCACATTGACTACCTTCAAAAGGGAAGAACAATCAATGGGGAATATTATGCCAACTTATTGGACCGATTCAATGACGATTTGAAAAAAAAACGACCTCATTTGGCCAAGAAAAAAGTTCTTTTCCACCAAGACAATGCAAGGGTGCACACATGTGCAGTTGCCATGGCAAAAATCCATAAATTGGGCTATGAATTGCTCCCTCATCCACCCTATTCTCCAGATTTGGCTCCGAGCGACTACTTCTTGTTCCCAAACCTGAAGAAATGGCTTGGTGGAAAAAGATTTGACTCCAATGATGAAGTCATCTCGCAAACAAAGGCCTATTTTGAGGACCTCGACAAATCATTTTTTTTGGAAGGGATAAAAAAATTGGAGAAGCGTTGGACAAAGTGTATAGAGCTCAAGGGAGACTACGTTGAAAAATAAAATTATTTTTTTATCAAAAAATCTGTGTTTTAATCCAAACTTATTGACCCGCCCTGTAAATATTCAAAATCTTCTTCACAATTAGAAAATTTTTGACTTCAACAAAAATTTTAGAGCCATAATTTTGGCCAGTAATGAGCCAAATTAAGACGCGTTTGGATTAATGTCTTGCTCTTATTTTTCCAAAAAAGGTTTTCAAGTGGGTCCTGATTGAACTTGTTAACATATATATAAGGTAACTCATAGTAATCATTGAATAATTCTTTTTTGATCATTAAAATACTTTCAATTGTCATAATCAGGCCCTTCAAGCAGAAGGGTTTACATTTTGCATTGATCGGCTGAATTTGTTTTAAATATGATTGCATTTCTTTTAAAAAACCAATATTTGAGTCATTTCGAATTAGTGCAGGTCTTCCATTCAATAAATCAAATATTTTATTGATTTTATTTATAAATTCTGCTGTTGGATGCGCAAACTATGCAATTTTCTATGTAAATTTATTCAAACTCTGTAATGCATTAATTGCGCAAGCCACGGATCTGCTAAGTACTTGTGCCGCTAGTTTCATATTCATTTTTTGAAATTCTGTGCTCATAGATATATGAGCATATTTTCGTTTTCGGCACATTTTTTTGGTATTATTTCTTTCTGTATTATACGAGGGGCGTTCAATATATTCTCGGTATCGATATGAAGGAAAATGCGAATTCAATTTAAATTGTTTTTATTTTTCAATATAACCTCCCCTAACATCAGTGCATTTGTTACATCTTGAGATAAGCTTTTTTAAACCCTCAAAAAAATAGATTTCCTCTTTCTCTGCAAAATACCGACTTGAGTTCTTCATCATCCGAAAATCTTTTTCCACGAAGACATTTTTTCAAATCCGGAAACAGGAAATAATCACTAGGGGCGAGGTCTGGACTATAGGCTGGGTGTTGGATTTCTTCGAAACCACAATCTCGCGCAGCAGCCTTATCATGAAGAAGCAACACACCCGCTGCGAGTTTACCCCGTCTTTTCTTTTTAATTTCCTCCCGCAAATTATGCAAAGTGGAAGCGTAGGATGTGGCGTTGATGGTTTCACCTTTTTTTTTGTACTCAATGAGCAAGATTCCCTTTGAGTCCCAAAAAACTGTGGCCATGAGCTTCCCGGCAGACGGAGTGACTTTGAACTTCTTCGGGGGTCTGTTCCTTTTTTATGCCACTGCATGGACTCTTGTTTGCTTTCAGGGTCATAGTGGTGGACCCATGTTTCGTCCCCAGTAACAATTCGATCCATAACACCGTCCGCGTTCTCACTACACATCTCCAAAAGCATGCATGCGATTCTCACTTTTTTCTGAGGCGCTGTGAGCATTCGTGGCACCCACCTTGCACTGACCTTTGAAAGGTTAAGATGGTCATGAAAAATGGTGTGAATGGTACCAATTGAAAGCTTGGTGATCACTGCCATCATTTTCACCTTTATTCTTTGATGCTTTCTCCCGTACAAGCAGTAGCCGGGGCGCCGGAGCGGGGGTCGTCTTCAATGCTCTCTCTGCCTCTCTTGAACTCACTTGACCACTTTTGATAATGAAGGTGCGGAACCCTGGTAAACAGCCACCATCCCTTCATGAATAGTTTTTTTGACTTTTTCCTTACTTAGTGAGAAATTTAATTACAGCGCGATGCTCAATTTTCACCATCATCGTCTCAGTTGCCATTATGATTCTGTTTAACTAGAGATAAAACGCGAATTAATAATCACATTTATATGAAATTTTACATGAATGCACTAAAATAATAGTATTACTTGATAAATAAGTCAATTTATATATACAACCACAGCTTCACCCCGATATCGAGAATATGTTGAACGCCCCTCGTAGATATGCTCAATTATTTTCCACCTTACAACTCCATCCAGAGTTTGTAAGTCTGATCTTAAAAGATTGTTTCTTACACTTTTGATTAAATGTGGCACATCATACATTCCATACTTTTTTTTTTTCTTTATAAAGAAAGGAACTGTTGTCCTCATTCAGGTATAAATTATTGAAAAGGCTTCGGTCACAGCAAATGCCTCTTACGTTTAGTTCCAGATTTCTATATACAATATGTCAATACAGTTGTATACCTCAATTTCGAGCTGCTTTGTTGGAATATTGTTTTGACAGATCACTTGATAAAGCACTTGTTTATATTTACCACATATACCACGAATCATGAACACGCAAACTGATTTCGCACACAAATCTAATTTTTGATTTTCTACAGAATCAACGAAGCCATTGATTATATCCTTATATTTGTCGTATATCTCATCGAATATTGAAAGGAATTCTTTGTCTTTTGATTGCAATGTTATAACATTTTTTTGTATTTTCGTTTAGACCAGAAGATAGACTTTTAAGTTTTATCCATCTATGCAATGAAGCTAGACGACGAGCGGAAAAATACACATTGGCAAATCCACCTTTCTTCTTGAGTAAATTGTCGTTTGCCTTGTGATACTCGTAAAATGAGTTTGCAAAATGTTTTCGAATTTTTATTTATAATTTATATTTTCATGTAGAAATCTATTTTTCCTTCTATTGTTTGCTTTTTATACTCTCTAAGCTGTGCGTTATCTTTTTTTAACCTGCGGACTTTACTTGTCAGGATATTTCTGAATTTTTGACTTTTTATAGCTCTCTCCTTGAGGATTTTGTTAATTTTTTTTCAGTTTACTTATTTGTTGAATATAAAAAAATTGCTTTTTTGTGTTCGCTTCGCATTTCTTGTATACATATTCTATGGAATCTATAGATCTGCTAGAGTCGATAAGTGCTGAAACTTTATTTAGTTCATCAATAGATATATGAGTACCGATATACCGTTTGCACTTTTAATCTTTTGCGACTAGAGTAGTTTATTTTGGCTTTCTTAGGATCAAAAGCAAGTTCATTGTCATTAGATTCCAAAAACATTTCACTCCTTTTCATAAAAAGTGTAGGAACAGCGTTGTGTTTTAATTTTTTCTCCCCAAAAAATTTCAAATCGAAATGTTTACTACCAATGTATGGCCGTTTATGATTTTCAACATTATCACGGGATCAGTAAAAGATAAAAATACCATTTACAAATAAAAGGAATTCAATTTATTTTTAAATTAAATTCATTCACATTAAATTTTATTTTATTTTAAAATTTCTGAAAAAAATCATAAATTTTTGTTTACAATTACAATTACAATTTACAATTTAAATAAGTAGATTTAAAATCTGCTTCTAAAAAATAAAGACTTTTTATTGTGTTCTCACCAAACTCATTAAAATAGACAAAAGTCCGCTACAATTGAATAGCTTTTATCGCTTCCAAGGCTGTAGGAGGAGTGAAGTTTTCGTCGAACTCTTCATCATCTGCTTCACTGTCTTCATCCTCTTCTGTTGTACAATTTACCTCCTGTACAATATCATCGTCAGTTTCCGTAGGGAATGTCAATACATTGTCGTCAATCTGAACATATTGCTCCCATTCTTCGGCTGGTACTACACCGTTTCTGATTTTACCCACTAGTTCGCTTAAAGGAATATTGTCCTCTTCAATAAAAACTGAGTCCGCAATTAGAGGTTCTGATGAAAGGAAACCAGCATGCTTGCAGCAATTCGCAATGGCCTTCTGCGTGACATCGCTCCAAGGCTTGGATCCAGTAAAGCAGGATTGAACGAAACATCCGATTCAATCATTTTTAAAACAAATGATTTACGGAAGTGTACTTTTAAGTTCTTTATTATTCCTTGGTCCAAAGGTTGTAAAATAGATGTTGTGTTTGCAGGTAGGATTATCAGTTTAATTGAGGTTATCTTTTAAACGTCCGGATGACTAGGGCAGTTGTCTACAGTCAAAAGAATTTTTTTGTTTTGTAGCTTTAATTCATTATCCCATTGAAAATGCCTGACGTCATCCATGCAGTTTTATTTGCTTCATAGAAGACTTAACATTTTTAAAACAACGAGGGGATTTTGATTTTCCTATCACCAAAAGTGTTCTTTTTATGGAATCTGTCATGTTACAAGCGACCATAATTGTTACTCTATCTTTGGACAATTTTCCACCCATCCAGCGTTCGCCTCTAAACCGGAAGGACTTATCCGGAGCAAGCTTATAAAATAGTGCAGTTTCATCAGCGTTAAAGATGTCTTCATCTGAATAACCCAGTCGCAGATACGACCAAACCTTTTTAATCCAATTGTCAGAAAGTGCTGTGTCGACCCAAAAACAATGTTGTGACGTTGCCTAAAGCGTCTTACCCAGGCCTCAGAGCATTTGTAGACTCTCTTTCCAAACCATTTTCCAAACTTTTCAGCTTATCCGATAAGAATTGGTCTATTCATTGGGATGTTTTGCTTTTTCTTAGCTCTAAACCACTTTAATAACGATTCATCAATTTCAGGGTTGGTTGACTGTCGTACTTTTTTATTTTTTATGCAGCATTCTTCAAAGTTTTTTTTCAGTCTTTTCGCGATTCTTCCATATTGTAGATACGGTTGAATGTGAAACATTAAACTCCTGTGCGATTGCACTACTTTTCTGACCTGACTCCAACCGGAAGATGATCGCTGCCTTTTCCTCTACAGAAAAATTCTTACGTTTTCCAGAACTCATGGCTTGGCTGCATAATAAAATAAAAACGGTAAATTAATAACCCATTGCAATCACATTAAATCACGCGTTAACTACAACTAAATCTAAAAGCAGCTATCCCGGCGACACATCAAATAGACTGCCACAATATTCAACAGAATATTTAGGTACACAGCAAAGCTGCACAATGTAGAACGATCGTTGATGACGCAACAAACCGTTAGTTTGTTCCTTTGTAAAACTACAAAAATGAATAAGAATTATTAAGATACACATGTACTTTTTGTTTCATTCTCATGTTCTCTTATTCCGTCGTTATAAGCGACGACAACAATTGATTTTTTTTCAAAACTTGGTCGTTATATCCGACCTGTCGTTATACAGGGTGTCCCAAAACTCAACGTCAAGCCGGAAACGGGTGATAGGTCAAGTGCTGTTGGTCATCACAAAATTATAAAAAAAAAAATCTATGTCATATACTTTTAAAATTATTGGCACTCAAAAAAATCGAGAAATCTGACACCCTGTGACGATCTTTCAAGTACTGTGACCACAAATCTTTACTTTTCTTCAATTATTTCGTTGTCACGTAATTGTTCTGTTATTACTGTTCTGTAAATTACGGTCCAAAATTGAAGTTTTAACTAAAATATTGCTTTTTTGTCTATCCATGTATCTGAAAATCATTAATCACCTAATTTGAACTGACTGTACTGACAAAAAAATGTACTGTGCCATTTTGGCAAGTAAATTTAAAAGATGGCATATTTAGTCTGGATTCCAAAATGGTATGACACTTGCTAGACTAACTCTTAATTGAGGGCAAAAAAAATATTTTGTTAAAGAAACCCGATTCATAGTTAATTCCGTTTTAATATGTTAAAAGGAATACCAAGTGTGAGCGAGACAGACAGTGACGCCGTGATTGAGACGGATAAACACACCGTTTCGACTAGTTTGAGTGAAACAGATAGAGATGCCACCCTTGTCATTTCATTTCAATTTTTTCCCGTCACAGAGCACACAGAACACTACGTTCTCTTGGTGTATACTCTAAGGATCGCCATCTACCGATCTTGTATCTTACAACAAATGTTCAAACTGTTTGCCTTCAGCGGCAATGCAAGCTCTGCATCTTCTTACCAATGATCTGGTAATAAGACGGGCATTTCTTCTGGAGTTGATGTCTTCAACGGCTTCTCCAATTTTTTGTCGCAGCTCGTTTAAATTTTCTATCGGCTTAGAATAAACTTTTTCTTTTACTGCTCTCCAGTAAAAAAAATCGAGTGGATTTAAATCAGGTGAACGGGCTGGCCACGAAATTGTACCAGACCGCCCTATCCACCTGTTGGAGTATTCACAATTGAGGAACTCTCGTACTGTGCGAGCACAATGCGCTGGGCAGACATTTTGTTGATACCACATGCATGAATAAATATTTAGTAGGAAGTCTTCCAATAAATTTGGTAAGTGGTTCTCCAAAAAATCTAAATAAACCTCGGCATTCAAATTCTGCGGCAGCTCGAATGGGCCAATAATTCTACCATTCAAAATTCCCGTCCATACTTTAAAACGGTACTGTGATCTATCTTCCCGCATCAAATGTGGATTTTCCATATACGACGACATTATATCCGACGGTATAATAGCTTAAAATATAAGGCAACCAACCAAATGAAAGGCGAGTGGATGTTATAAGCGACTTGTCGTTATAAGCGAATTGCACTGGAAATTGGGCAGGTGTTGCATTGCAGCATACAATAGAGCATTTTATTCGCCACGACATTTCCTCTAAGTAGATTTTTTTTCGCAACTTGTTTGTATTTGTTAGTAGGTACCAAGGTACCCAATCAACCTTAAATAAATTTTTTACCTTTCCTAAATTAACTCTTCAAAATTTTTCCTGGACACACACAGTAAAATATCACTTTTCAATTCGAAAAAATACAATTTACAGATTTTTTACCACACCACAGATCTACACAGATCGAAACTTCGGTCAATATAGCAACATGAAAAGGGAAAATACGTACCTAGCTATGAATACCATATATGGTATGTACATACACATGTATGTATAATTGAAATTGTGTCTCGCAGTCGCAGGTCGCAGACGGTACAAAGAGTATCAAAAGAAAAAGCTCTTCGCACAGAAAATTTATTTTCCGTTTTTTTTTTCTTAGCGAAGCAGAAAAGCTTTTTGCTTGCTCATCGTTGTTTGCTCATCGCAAAAAAGATCAACATTTTTTTGTATGGGGATACGACATCTAGGTAAGTTTATTATCTGTGATACTAACTAGTTAAGAAACCGATAATGGATAATGTTTAGGCTCAACAAACCGACTGGCGACTGGTATTGACATGCTCCAGCATGTCAGCAGCATGTCAGCAGCATGTCAGCAGCATGTCAACGGAGCTAGGAAGGTTGTTGGAAAAACCGGTCCAAAAATCAAGAAAAAGCCTGGTTCAAGCCAAGGTGAAAAGATGATCCCAATCGAAAAATAGTTCGTTCAGTCAAATGCAAAAAATATCACCGAACCCTCGACTTTGCTGATCATGTATAATATGTGAATAGAGTCACCTATTTAGTGATATGAAAGTCGCAAAACTTAACCCGCACGAAAACCGACGTAGTAGCGACATGATAATAAATGTACAAGGACTTATAAAAGAAAAAGAATTGGTTCAATTGGTTTCTTGACATTGGAACATTTTAAAGGCAGGGTTTATTTGTTGTTGAGTTGTTTGGATAGTTTATTTCTTGTACGCTAACCATAATGGACTTTGGTGAGATGAAGTCAATTTAGTGAAATGTCTCATTACATGTAAATAGTATTGCATGACCATAATGGGATTTTGCTCGGTTTCGTCAAGTTTCGTTAACTTTAGTGGGCTTAAGTACATCTCTTTTTCTATGATATTTCATTTATTTTTGTGAATTTTGTCCCTTCCATTGCAAGATATAATAATTTTGTTATTTTTAATTTTATTAATTTATTTTCCATTTTACGAGTATTTTTTCCCGCTATGAAACCAATCCGGGTGTAAACAATTTAACATATTATTAATGGCGTTTTCAATTGGCTACTCTCCGGAAGTTGGGCAATTTTGACTCCAATGGAACACCAAAAACTTCTCTTGACTTAGAAGCAAAGTGTAGTCGTTTACTCGAAACCAAAAATCTGGTTTGACACGCAATACTATTTGACGTTTATATTTATATGTGTTAGTACATTCGGACATAAAATCCAGAAGAGAAATTTTAGGTTTGCTCTAACATATTATGGGTGACTTAAATGTTTGACAGAAATTAAATGGGTTTTTCTTTCGGTTTTGACGTCAAGTTTTATGGTTAGGTGTTTAGTTGCACCATAGTAGTAACGATAGGATACAATGTTGAACATTTGGAAACTACAGCCAACAAAAGTCAATATTATGCTGATGTTGATGAATTTATCTGATACGGATTGTGACTTATCACTAGCTAATAGCCTCGGGTAATAACGTATTAACTGTTGACGACCCCCCAAGCGGTTAAAGACAACGACCTTCGGATCTGCACGTGGAATGTTCGGACCCTTAACAGGCCATGTGCAATTGAACAATTAGCAGAGGCTATCAAGCAGATATCACCGTTATACAGGAAGTGCGATGGGATGGGCCGAACAGAAGGAATATACAAAATTGTGATATCTATTTTCTACTATAGTGACTGCTATTGGGAACAGAAAAATGCTAATGGGGGATGGGGATTTGTCGTACGCTAAAGACTTAGGCAAGAAATCTTGAAATTTCGACATATGCGCGAGCATCTTATGGCAATTCACATCAAGACTAAATTGGCTTACATAAGCCTAATATGCGCTCGTGCCCTCAGGGAAAACAAGGACCACCAATGAATCATCCCTCTTCTGAATTTTTGTTCGTTCGAACTTTTTCTTTTTCCGAGGAAAAATTCCCTTCTACATATTATGAATTTCAATCGGAATTTTTTTCCCCTCAGACTAAATTCGAAATCATGCTCGAAATTTTTAGAAGCTGTCATTTATCAAAAATTGGTCTTTGTATTTGTGGAAAAAAAAATTTTAAGGCAAAAATGTTTAGAACTGGAGTTATGGCTCTTATTTTGGAGAAAGACAAAGCAAAAAAGTGCGCTCAGTACGCAGACGTTTGAAAGGCAAATCCAATGCTTTGGAATTGACACCAACTATATGAGCTTATTCGTTCCTAAACCTATGTAAAATGCCTCAACAAACAGTCACAGCACACCACTGTAACGATGGCAAGAGTCTGCCGAAAGTAGTAGAAGAAGAAAGAAACCCCGTGTACAGTCAAAATCGGTGCTAGGAATAATATTTTTATAGATAAAATAATAGAATACTACTCTGGAAACTTTATGTGTAAAATATTTTTTCTTTATCAGGCAAAACAAACCATTCTATTTCGGTGAAGATAGCCAATACGTCCGCAAATCTCACCAAAACTTAAAACGGAAAGAAATATTCTCAAAGTGTACTCAACAACGCCACAGAGCCCGCACGTTCGCCAGCAGAGCAATTTAAAGAACAACAATTTATTTATTTTTTTATTTTTTTATTTTTTAAAGAACTTTACACTCAAGTGGGTATGACTACACTTAAAGTGCCTGAGCACGTGTTATGTTTTTAAGAAAATGGGACAGATAGAGAAAGAAAGATTTTTGGGCTCAGTGGTTATTTCGCTCCATGGGTGACATCCAACATTTAATGGGGATGGTAATTGGTAATTGGATGGTGTAATTGGTTTTGTTGTTGCATTGTAGGCAACAACTCATCTAACGTGATTTTAGTTGCGTGAAAAAAAGAATGCGTTTCGGCCGCGGCTCGAACAGAACCGTCCAATAAGATTTGATCAGTTTAAAGCATGCTTGACGAACCAAATCACACAGAATAACTGCATCTACGAAAACGGCTACCATGTAGTAAAGCCCTAGCCCTAAACGCTCAGAAGCATGAACTCGATCGAAAAATGATGGAGATATCCTGAAAGAGGAGCTTGAAAGTCCAATTACAGCAAAGCCTCGATAATCCGAACACCCAATATTTATGCCCTGTTCAGACTAGCGAATCGTTCGCGTTAGGTATGCAGACATTTTGAAAGCATTTTTCGAAACGAAACAAAGTTTTTCGTAATTTAAAATGTATTTTAATAATGTAAAAAATGTTATACGAGTATATGTAATACATATTAGAGTGTAATGCAATTTATGTAATTGCGCTTTTTTTTAAAAAAATCCAATATAGTACTTTGACGACTGGTATTTAGCGACATAGAAAACGTTTTTTCCCTTATTTTACGTAACATTTTTTCTGGAATCGAAATATCGACTTCATCCGCCCATTCGAAGCAAGTATCTAAGGCGGACACAGCTTGAGTAT
Source organism: Volucella zonaria (assembly GCA_963966105.1). NCBI lineage: Eukaryota > Metazoa > Arthropoda > Insecta > Diptera > Syrphidae > Volucella > Volucella zonaria. The sequence goes on along the minus strand of OZ014530.1, from coordinate 84,954,912 downwards.
GTGAAATCCTTGCAACTGGTTCCGATGACTCCAATTCTTCTTCGCTTTCGATGTTCTGCTGACTCATTACTTGTGTTACTATGTCTTCATCAGTTAACGGCTCCTAGCAGTCAATATCATCATTTCTTAACAAGAAATTGTTAGTGTCTAGTTCTGAAAAACCTTTGTTACGAAAAATGCTTCATGGGAGATCATCGTGATGATCAAAATCGTCTACATCTTGGCTAGATATTTCCTGTGATTCGAATAACAAAGGCCACAGAGGCTTCCAAGACTTTTTAATTAAATTTGAAGACAATTGCTGCCAACTTTGAGCCAATGGCATCTTTCATTGTGGATACTGCGCATTCTGGATCAACTTCTTGCTGGATAAAAATATGCAGTATGAGTTTTTTCTTGTATGTCACTTTAATGTTTTGAATCACATTTTGGTCCATGTGTTAAATTAGGTGGCATGTACAAAACAGTGAAATTTTCGCCGATCGATTGCAGATCATCTTCAAGTGGATGCGCTAGTGCATTATCAAGAAGTGAAAGTGCTTTAGCCACTCTAAAAATATTGGTCTTGTAACCCAAGCATTTCTTTGACCTGTGTAATGGACTGGTAACCTTTTGGCTGTTGCAAATGCATGTAGCCGCTTTGCTTTGCCAACAACCAGCAAAGGCAGTTTGTGCGTTCCGGTTGCGTTTGCGCATGGCATAAATGTGATCCTCTCCTTCGATACTTTGGAACCTTGGGCCCTACTCTCTGACCCAGACGCCAGCGATTTGTCTGGTATCATTTTCCAGTACAATCCTGATTCGTCAGCATTATAGATTTGATCTGCAATCAAACCTCCATAAATTTTTCCTGGAATGGCTTCACAGCTGCTTCATTATTCGACAATTTCTCACCGGTTAGTTTTAGTTGGCGTATACCATGTCTTTTCTTAAAATTATTTAAGCATCCTCTACTGGCAACAAACTTTCCTTTTCCAAGTTTTTCTTGGAAAAATTTGGCCTTTTCCATCAATACTTCACCTGGCAAAGAGATGTTCTTTCTTCGCTGCTCAAAAAACCACGTAAATAAAGCATCTTCAAGCTGGGAGCTTTCAGGGGTTTTTAAGGTTTTTCTGGTGCCTGGACCCTTTTCTGTGTTTATTACAAATGATTTTATTTTTTCCTCCTTGCTTTTAATATCAAAAATAGTGGATTTTCCATTGCAAGCACTGATAACGAGATACCTTAATTAGTCATATCCAAAATCTCGCACTTTTGTGATTTTTTTTTTTTATAATTTACGCGCGCTTAAGGGGTTATGATACCCTTTTTACTGTTGCCAGGGCGCGGGCGGAAAGATAGAAGGACGAGAAAGTAAAGCATTGTTGTGATGTAGTGGTTTGAAACTCAGGTGTGTTTGGTTTCGATATTGACTCTCCAGGGGTGGGAGTCCGAATAGGACGGAGAGATTTTTCTTCACTCGGAATGATTCCGGTTGTGGATTTTAACGGTTCTTTTTATTCTTGAAAACTCTACAACAGCCAAATCTACATGTCAGTGTTATACCTTCACACGCAGATTTTTCTGACTGAGTTCCAATTACATAAATGAAAACTTGCCGTGGCTAGGATTCGAACCTTGATCCTCCGAGTGAGAAGCGATTGCTCAGTTTTTTTTTTCAGTTTATATGCATTTTTATTTGATCTCTTAATTTACTCTTACATGCTATACAAAAAAACGCTTAAAAATTAGCTTAAATAACTTAAAAGTAATCTTATTATAACTTACTGGCCCCATGCGGGCACTCTAAATTAATCCTAACACTTAAACTATGTCTTTCGACGTTTTGACAGGTTTTTTTTTATTCTTATATTTAGGACAATATAGCTTAAACTAAGAAAACATTTTTAAAAAGCAAAAACTTCGTATATGGACTCTTTTGAGTTTAATACTTAAAACTATAAACTTACAGACTACCTACAAAATAAATCTTAATCTACTTAACCTACTTACATATAATACATTCATACACATATATACAATACATAACACATATACACTCCATATATACATATATGCATATACATATACATATATGTATATATTTATGTTTTATTTTTTTTATAATTTTTTATTTTTATTTTTATTTATTTATTTTTTTGTTCTTAAAATCTAACTTAATACTACCTAAACCTATATAAGCCGGCCATGGCTAAAAAACAAAAATAAAAATAATTAGACTGGCCCACTCTGCTTCACATGAAGCTATCACTGGAGGAGTTCGACTACGAAGCATCCTTGCCTTCTTCAAGCCACCAAAATTGCTGGTGCTGCTGAGCAACATCCCTCCTGTCACGGCTCCCTACCGCCCTACTGAACCGGAGAAGCTCCGCACTACCATGTGCGACGTCTCTCTCGTAGTTGAGTCGCCTGTCCGCAGCTGTTCGAGCGACGTGGAAGATTAGCGGCACCGCCAATCTATCCTGGATCAGACCTTTACTATCTAGATAGAGGAACGCTTCTGGGGGAATAAAGCCGTCAAGGCGAGCTCTCTCGTGATACATATAATTGGGGTAGTAAGCCCCTGAGATCAGGTTGTTCGATGAGGTCATTGCTCTCGCAATGTGCCTTCGAGTCAACTTAATGACGAAATTGTCCACTCTTATCAGGTTCGCCGTATTGTACAAGACCTCATTAGGATAGAATTTTATGTACTCAGACTCTGGTGTTCTGTATAAGCGAAGACAAGTCCTAATACAAGCCGTCTCAAACACCCGAATCTTTTCCAATAAACTTGCTCTCACGTTGAACCACACGGGACATCCAAATACAAGCATGGGCCTGATAAGGGCCATGTAACAGATCACCTTCACCCTCGCATCGAGTTGGCTGTTATAAAACAGTCTCTTTGTAAGGGAAAAGCACCTTTGGCTCTGGCCAGAGCAACATCTATATGTTTGTTAAAATACAGATATTGATCTAGCCAGATCCCAAGGTATCTGACTACATTTCGACAAGCATGTCCATGTTGTCCGACGATAGAGAACTTTCGCCAATTCTTTCTGGTATCTCTAGAGGCCCCAGACAAAGGCGTCCTAAACAGAATGGTTTCCGATTTCTGGAAGTTGATTTTCAACTTCCAGTCATCGCAATATTGTTTAATTTTATCGAAGTCACGTTGCAAAAGTATGTTAATGACCTCAATCTTTGGACCTGATCTGTACGCGATTAAGTCGTCTGCGTACGCTATGGCATGGTGAAGTGAACCTATCAGATCACTTGTGTAAATGTTGAATAGGATCGGCGAATTTACCGCACCTTGTTGCAGACCGTTTTTAATGTTAAATGTTCCAGCAGAAGTCACATCGCCATTCTTCACGATGAACTGTCTACTCTAGAGCATATCAAAGAGAATATACAGCAGTGGTTTACTAATGCCCAACCTGTCCAGCTTGAAAAAGAGTCCTTCTAACCATACGGTATCGAAGGCCTTCTCCAAGTCAATCAGGCAGGCACCAGTGCACTGGTTCTTGCCTTTGTTCCATTGGATATCAGAAACCAGTTTCGACACAGCATGAATGATGTCATGCCCCGCCTTGAAACCGAATTGATTATCCGGAACTATATGTTTGTCCTCAACCCACTTAGTCAGGACTCTATTGATTACCTTCTCGAAAACCTTACTGATGTTTGGAAGAAGACTGATCGAGCGGAGATTCGCCGGATTGGAAGTATCTTTATCCCTTTTAGGTATGGGATGTACCACCGCAGTTTTCCAATGCGCTGGATAATGTGCATTATTCATTGCATTATTAAACAGGCCGGTATAAATGTTCACCGCTTCTAGAGGGAGATATCGAAGCACGATGTTCGGTATTTCATCGGTTCCCACTGATTTCTTACTTCTAAGCGATTCGAAGATCTTTTGGAGCTCCTCCTTCGAAATGAAAGGGGGTAGTACCCTATCGTTGGCGATGACGTTATTTGACCTATTCTCGTCACTAAACTGGGTGAAGCCCGAGTTCTCGAATCGCCAATTCTCTATTTCATTTCGAAGGTAGAAATTGTGTACAAGGACTCGATTCTCCAGGTCGTGGTTCGGGCCAATGATAACATTCGCCTTGTACACTTCCTGGAAAAGAAGCGATTGCTAGTACCACTACACCAGGGCCACCCCACATATTGCTAGTACCACTACACCACACCCACCCCACATATTGTTAATATCATATGTTTCCTTTTCTTCGATGTTGAAGCCATGATTTAAAAAGCACATGAAATGTTCGAAGAAACACGACGCAACAGTGTTAAATAAAACAAAACAGCGCGACAAACCGACTGTAGAAAATGTGACCCCGATCCAATAAATAAAACAGTTTTTACTGACTTCGCTTTTAAGGACAATTGATAACTGATGACTTATGACTTAAGAACCTCCCTATTTATAGTCATCTCGCTACAGCTGTACACCCTGTTAGCCTGTGGTCATCCCTTTGGCTTTCTGCGCAACCAAAAATTTACGACCCCCCTTTGTTGTTGACGATGATGATTGGCAGCTAAAGGGTTGTAATGGTCCTTAATTGAGATGTCATCTTTTACGATTTATGATCCAAATGTTTGTATCTGCGTATTATTGGGATTGTTGATGTGAAGTGATACTATTCTTCGTCATCGTTCTCCGGTACATCTGCTTATTTTGCACGTCAACTTAAAGTTACTGGAAAAACTAAGGCCCGGTGCACATAAGCTGCAAAATAGATAGGAAAAAATACGTTTCAGCTCATCTGCACAGGGCCTAAGGGAACAGACTTAGTATTGCATGGTGTGTGTGGCACTGCGAGTGACGATAGACTCCCGGACCCAGAGGGGTCGTTCGGATTACTGAGGCGTTCGGATCAGCGAGTGTTCGGATTATCGTGGTCCTGCTGTATAAGAGCAATAAAAAAAGCTTTGATCGAAATAACAAATGGCTGATCAGATGTCGAAGATGATAGCCGATGAGTATGCAGAGCGGTTGGAAGTCAAAACTTCGAGGTTTGGAGGTATTCACTCTTAATTCAAAGGATTCACTCAATAGTAGACACCCACACCAATTGAGGGCTAAGAAGTGTCTTAATTGGAGGAAGAGGATTGACTACCTACTATAGGCAGGAAGGGTTGCTGGATTGATGTTTTGAAGAATCTTCCAGGCGACCTACAAGCATTGCCTGAATACTATAGATTGTTATGAACGTGGACGTTATTTTTTCGTTTTTGAGTAGACCAATAAAAAAGTGGAAACTGATGTCGCTAGATATGGGATATCGTTTCAGAAGACGCTGTATTAAAGGTCTAGATATAATACACCAGTATTTCTTCTTCTCCTTACAAAAAATATTTCAGAATTAGCTTCGAAATTATTTCCAATCATTCGGGTTCGACCTTATAGGATGTTATTTTGTCTCGAGTATGTATAACGTGAGAAGACATATACAGGGTTTTCTATTAAAGGCTCTTATTCGCATAGACCCGTAATTTAACGTAGCCCCACATGAAAAAGTCTGGCGTTAAATCGTACAGAGGATCCCTTGGTGCATGCGCTGTGTGACGCGTAGCCCCGCTTTGTTGGAACCACATGCCACTGAAATCCATATCTCCCAATTCAGGCCATACAAAAATGGTTATCATTGAGCTGTACCTCTCATCGGTGAAAGTTATATTAGATAGATTTCATGTGGATTGTTATCTCCCCAAATGCGATAATTTTGCATGTTGACATAGCCACTCATCCAAAAATGCGATTTGTAGGCTAAAGATGATTTTCCGTCCGAAATCGGAGTCCACTTGGCAAATGATCGACGCTGTCTATGGTCATTTACCTTCAGTTCCTAGGTCAATTGAATTGTGTACGGGTGCAGGCCTAAGTCCCGGCGCAAATTTCGCCAAGTTGAGGTCAGCAAACGCCCAAGTTTTTGGGCGCCATAAGGAATTGCTTGCTCACCCTCTGCAGATCCCACGTTTCGACGATGGGTGTTGTTTGGACCAATTGATTCGAATTTGTCTACTCCACTAATCGTAGCTCGAATTGAGCACTAATTTTGATAGTAAAGTTAAATAATTTTCACTCTTTGCCAGACACTATAATTTTCCATGATAATTTGCCCAACATTAATTACTATAACCTCCAAATTCCTCAGCTGTAACTTCTTTATCATGGCCGCTAAACATATTTCAAGTTTGAGCGCCTCTATTGGAAAACCCTTTATTGATGAGGATGGGCAGTAATCCTAGTATCAAAAGGTGTCTTTGGATTGAGCAATAAAGAGGGTCATGTCTTTTAAGTTTGTCAAGAACCCTGCAATCAAATGGCAGAAAACGATCCATGGAGATACACGTCAAATTTACACTGAAGATGATAAAATACTCAGTCGTAACAAACGACGTAGTCTTGGAGACTATTACAAGTCATTGGCAAAACAGTTTTAACTGATTTTTGCATCATGGTGATAAAAAGTCAGCGGCGCTTTATAAGCTCCATATTTTCACGCTACAGAAGATATTTCGCTATGCTCGACACTATAATTCGAATAGGCACATGACCTATATTTTGTGATATCTATTTGAATATGAGCAGAGTCATCTATATTTTCATAGCAGAAGATTTCCTTATTTGAGTAGCAGAAGCCTCTACCAATGTTGAATGGAGAATGGAATCGAATTTTCTATCGAAATGGAAAATTGTATGGAACAGATGATTCTCGAAATATGTCAGGGGAGAATAAATATTAAGATCTCAAAATATGCAAATGACTTCATGAGTTGAATTTGAAGTGTGAATTAAAAGAAGGGATGAAGTGGTTTAAGTAAAAGATAAGAAAAATATAAGTGGTTGAGATAAGCTATTAAATTGTGAATTATAACTGTATTAAATAAAGCGATTGTATTGAAAGGAATAGGTTCTATCATTTGTACCCACATAAACATTTTACATTGGTGTCAAAAGTGGGATAGGACTTATTGTGTGTAAAAAAAAAGGTTTTGTTGTTTTAAAAAGCTATAATGGGTCAAAAAATATTGCAGTTGACACCCACCCACTGGCTTCGATGATGCAAACCTTTTTGTTAAAAATAGCGGAACAGAAGAATAGCCTCGACGAACAAAAGAAAAATGTAGACGAACAAAAGAACACCCTGCAGGGCCTTCAAAAGAAAATGGACGAACAATAGAATAATCTGGAAGAATAAAAGAACATTCTCCAGGAAAAGTTTGAAGAAATCGCTGACGAATTTGATAGAATATCTAAGAATGTTGATGGAAAATTCGTACAAATGGACGATTAATTTGAGCAATTGGCAGAAGATCTCGACACAGAGCGAAAACAGAAACTGGGAGAATGTTCTTTAAGGTTCACGGAGAAGAGATTTGAAGCGTCCCTCACTCGATGGCCAGACCTCACGGTCTACTTATAAGAAGCAGTTTGAAATGGTTGCCTGTGCGAAAAGCTGGGGCAATGAGGATTTCCCCTAACAATGGCCTTGCACGGCCCTGCAAAGTCGCATGCAGCAACGAGGACAAACACTACAGCAGATCCACACTGACGTGAGTAGACTGACACATTTGTCATACCCCACCGCGGGCCAGGAAATTATCGGCGAAATGGCAAAGTATGCATTCATCAGGGGAACTGCAGATTCAAAGCTACAGTCAGCAGTAAGGATGGTCAGGAAAAGAACCCTTGCTGAAGCACTTGCCTTCGCTCTGGCGATGGAAGCAGCCAATTAGGCTTCCAAAGGAACACATTTGGTCAGGGAAGTATAATCTGTATTCGCAAGACTTAGTGCCGAGGAAAAAGATACTCCACGGGATAGGACATCTTCAAAGGCAGTGTAAAGAACTGGTGCGACTAAAAGACTGCCTTCACTGTGGTAACAAGCAAATAGGGGAAGAAACTGCCAAACACGGCTATCAAGAAGCCGGTCAACCTTCCCGAAGCCATCAGTCGGAATGCCCGGCAAAGTTGGGAGTATGAATTGACGGCTCCAGGACTATCATCCAAGTCTCACTGGCAAAACGATGCAATGAAAGTCTTTTGGTAAAAGTACGGAGAAATGGATGGCAAAATAGACACCGGTGCCACGTCCTAAATCATCAGGAGGGATCTGGTGCAGAAGTCCTGGTTGCATAATACCAGCAGTTACAGCTTGAGAACAACTACGGAGGAAGCGGCTAAGGTATATGGTGAAGTCCGCATAAAAATCCAGCTGGCTGGAATAATATTCTCTCATGTCTTTCTGGTGGCTTACATATATGACGAGTGGACTTTGGGGCACAAACCCTGAAATACGGAAACATGGAGATACCAATCTTATACGGACACGGCAACACTTCAGTCTTAAAAGTCGTCGTCTGCAGAAATCAGATTCTAGATCCTTCGTCGGAAGCAATTGTTTGGGCAATTGGGGAGATAGTGGGAAAATGTGTACCTGTTGGGGCTATATCGACCACAACGGAAACAAATCATGCAACAATGATCGCAACAGTTCAGAGCATAAAATCAAGAACAAAATTCTCAGCGTCAGTAATCTGGATCAAGAGCAGCGATTAATGGAACGAACATTGCAAGGGCTCACGTGGAAAACCTGTCTAGTGTATCTGGACGACATTATCGTCATAGGGGTAAGACGCTCGAAGAACATCGAGAAAATTTAAAAGAAATGTTTAAGAGGCTGCGAAGGTTGGTAGGTACTCCAGTACCGCCTTCAGAAAATATTAGGAAGTTGTTGGCATATTCCTCAGTTTTTTCACAACAGAAATTGTTGCTTCCAAATACACATATTAGCTTGCTGCCACATGACGACCCCAACAAAAAGCGGTTCGGAGTCAACGCTTCAGGATCTCCACAGATACGAACGTCAAGAGCCGTGAGTTTATGTTAACTTCTATCTCTATGCACATCGAGAGAAATGAGTCGTCTTGCAGCCTTTGATTACGCAGAACTTCTGGAAGGATCTTTCTGACTGAGCCAAGCCAACCAACCGCTCCCAGCTTGCTCCCATATGTGTTCTACAGCTGGAGGATTGAAGACCCACTTAGGTTCCGTTGCGCCAAACTCCGTGAAAGCTTCAGCTAGTTCCCTTTCTGCGCCTTTAAAACTGATCTTATTATTGGAGTAGAATGCTCTTGGAGTCCCACGTCGGTCAACAAAATTACCCACACGCATTATATAGGTATCCGATAAAGCCCTTGTGCCACTTCAAGCTGAATGGCACTGATGGTAAGGCGTATCTAAAAAAAAACACCCCACCTCTTTCACTTGATTCCTTCCCACCTTAACAGTTATCGGTCCAAAATAGTCTACGCCCACAAATGTAAATGTCTTGAGTCTCGCCGCAGGCAGCCGTGCCATCTCTGGAAAGGTTGCCTTTGCACTATTTAAACGACATCTCATGCATTTATTTCGGATCATCCTTAACGTGCTTCGAAGTCGGGGTACGTCGTTTACAACAGCCTCTTGACAGCTATGGTAATACATGTTGTGATAGTGATTAATCAGCAAACATGTTAGCTGATGGCGTCCTAGTAATAGCAAAGAAGGTTTTGCGAAAGGCTCCATACAGCTGGCATTGTCGATACGTCCTTTTATCCTCAACAGCGTTTTACGATCTATGTACATAGAACAATTATAAAGACTACTCGTCTTCTGTAGTTTCACGCCATCTCATTTCCATATACTTCACCCTGAACTATCCGTACTAACAAAGACTGCGACCTTTATAGTTCCTTATGCGACAAGGCACATCTGAAAACTACTTCCTTCGCTAGGATTTTCTTCAAGTTATCGATGAAATGCATAACCCAAGCAGCAGTACGTAGTAATCTCTTGCATGACAAAAGTTTTCCCGAATCAATAAAAGGATTGCTGAATAATTTATGCTGAAGTAAAAAGCTAGGTCTCAGCTCATCTCTTTCCTCCTCATCTTTTGGGTAGTAGGCAAGGCCACAACTTTTCAGGTTCAAATAGAAATGAAGGTCCTGTGCATTATCTTTCGTCGTAGTCAAACATTCGCATTCCTTTCCATCTGGTTCGTCATCCGCAATATTCTCGCGACTCCACCTCCACTCAGCGATCTTTGAATTCTCCAACACTTCTCCAATCATTACAAACGAATTATACATATCTCCTTGGGTCAGCTGTTCCGGGATAGTCTCATCCCAATCGATGACTCATCTCCACATTTCCTGAAGAAGCACCTTCAAAAGCACAAGATAGTTTGCTAGGAAGGCCAAAAGATCAAAGATTGACATAAGGACCATTAAAAGCACACGTTTTGTCGGCGGTCTTGTGTCTCTCTAGATGTCTTCATGTACCTTAGCAAGAAGAATTGAAAATGTAAATATGTACATATATATTCAAGCACAAATCAACCGTTAAAATTCACAACCGGAATCATTCCGAGTGAAGAAAATCTCTCCGCCCTATTCGGACTCCCACCCCTGGAGAGCCAATATCGAAACCAAGCACACTGGACAATGGACAGTCCAGATGTCCATTCGACTCAATTGCCCAATTAAGTCTCAACGCAGAAGGAAGCTTTCCAACTAATTCCTCCAGGTGGATTTTCGCGATACAATTAAACCTGTTTACCACTGTTTGGTGGTTCGATTCATGACGTATTGAAGGTATAAACGCCTGCCTGACAGTTGTCGTATATGTATATGCACATAAAAGAAGTGGTTCATTTGAGTCTGTATAAGATGCTATGTTAACTAACGTCTTTTAACAGAGGTTCAATATTCTGTTCGCTATTATTACCCTGCAAGAGTTTCAAAGCAGATATAAGCTTTGTCTTCCAGATCAAATCCAAAAATATCAGAGATTTCGAGAAAGATCTTTCTGTTATCTCTATTTTCTTACGAATCCAACAATTAACGACATCTTCCCAAGTGAGATTCAACATCCTTAAATCTGCTTTCGCGGCGTTTTGATATTCAAATATTTATTTATTTTTCACATATCAAATTTTAAAGTCTTTGTAAGTTAACATTTATTTTATGAAGAATGGAATGGAACTTTGGAAAAATTGATCAATCTAATATCACATTCTACTTACATCATATCACATATCACATTATAACTTACAAACATTTAAAAACAATGTACATCGGCACTTGTCTTTTCTTCCTCCCTAAATTTCCTTCGCCCGCGCTGTGTACGAATATTTTAAGGGTACAAAACCCCTTGAGGGCGCGCCGATTATATAAAAAAAAAAAAACATTCACATACCGAAATCTTGTTGAACAAACAGGGTCAAAAACAAACATTAGGACTGCAAAACAGGACCTTTCCGACAAACGCCTATAAGAGCCACCCCAACAATCAGCGTTCTGTTCTTCTGATTATACGCTCTATTCGCACTGGAGCAGATTCGGGTTTGCTGAAATCTTCATGATTGCTGACTGCGCAATATATTACATTAAGCGCTCCACTAAAGCTCACCATAGGTTTGCCTCCCATCTAAATGAGCATACAATAGAAATGGAAGTAAGTCCAGGCAATCACGGCCTATACCACCTATACAATATTGGATTTAGCCTCTAATATGGAGACTATTTAGTAAAAATTTACCATAATTATAGATAAGATGCTGCCGAAATACTCTTCAGCAAAAACTTCTCAACATCCGCTTAGCGATGATGATGAACTTTACACGGCAAATTAAAATTTCTAGTGAAACTCGGCGGAAGCACCCTCTGGGTACAAATTTTCAACGCGGCCACCGGTTCCTGAATAAACATTTGCATCGCATACGTCTCTGGATAGATTGTTAATGGGAATCTGCTTGGATAATGACATCCTAACAGAGTGTTTCAGGAAGAAACTGTTTGGCATGGAGGTCTTCAGATCTGACAACTTCGCTTACATTTACCCAGAGAGGAAACTCAACTTCCAAACTTCATCTAGAGCTTAAGTATCCTTGTCCAAAATATAGGATGAACACATTAGCCTTGAACGGAGCCTGCAGTGACAGGGGTTACAAAATCCTCCAAAAAGATCTACATACATATGGTTTATGTAGATAGGAATTGGAAATAAACTAATCTTTTCGGTTCGGTAAGCAGTTCGAGTCTGTAGATATTCAGTTGCACAATTTGCAAATTTGTTATCTAGGAGCCTATGTGTAATAAATGAATGTATTTGGTAAAGAATACGGGCGACAAGCAACATTTCTTTCTTGCCAAATCGCATAGTACGTTCGACAACTTAAAATATGTACATGTACAAAATTATCACAGGATTTTCAAGGATGGGAAACGCCTATTTTCTCACAATATTCAATAATATTTATGTTAAATCAGTACATACTTGAAACTATCCAATTTAATCTGGATAAGATCGGAAAGCAAGGGTTGTAAATTTGTTCAGACACTCGGTAGATTGCCGATCATTATATGGATACGACAGCTTTCCTACAATGGAACCTAGTAATGTGAAACCAGCTTCGGCAGAAGAATATAAATTCATGGAAGAAACCTCACCGGCAACAAACACACACTGCAAAGTAAGGCGCAAACGGGCCAATGTCAGTGATAACTGGCTTATAATCAAATATTTATTCCCAGATGAGGATTTTTTTTTGTTTTAACAACAAGTGAGTAGAACAATGGATAATTCTAATCCATTCAATTCAGTATCGCTCTCCAGTTTTTAAAGTTACAATATTTATAAAAATGTCCAAATTAAGAAAATTTGTTTGCTGAACTCTGAAATATATGTAGCGCATAGCGTGCATGTATTGTATGTCGCATACATACATATGTATATTTAATAAAGATCTTTCGAACATTTGAAGACATTTTTGCACTTGCGGTCTGATTTTTGGGAACCACAAATCACATTAATTTTACGAACATTGAATGTGGTATAGGTTGCAGACGGTGCCCGCTTTAAAACAAGAAAAATAATTCTGCTTCCGTTGGCATGTGTATTACGCCGAAGTAAAAAACGGAGGAGCAGCTAAAATTATTTAAATATTTTTCGTTTTATTATTTTTTCATGATTTTTTTGTTTTTGTTTTTTTACTCTCAAAAAAAGATTTGTGTTTTGTTTTTGTTTTCGATTTGTTTTTTTTTTTTTTTTTTATTATACAGACTGTCCATATAAGTTCATAAACGCACTTACATTGGGACATTTATCTAATTTCTCGGCATCGATTTGGAAAACCTTGGACACTCGTTTCCAAGTCTGTGCATCGAAGTAGTAAAAGGTTCCTCGTTCTTTTGTACCATTTTTTTCATATTGATTAAGTCCCGGAATTCGAGTTATCCAGATTTTTTCTTCTATGTGATATCTCCATTCACGATTATGTCTAAATGATAAAAAAAAATTCACCATTTGCTTTATGAAGGCAAGTTCAGATTTAACTTACAATTCAGCTGCGGCCATTAATTGCAACGCATCGCCAATATTCGTGTAGAACAAAAAGAATAAAAGATCTTCTTGGAGTTTTTTAAGAACTGGTTGCGACAATTTATCTCTTATCGCAAAATTGATCAAATATTCTGGCGGCACGCTATAGTCCACATCTTGTGCTCTTAAGAATAATAAGCAAACAATTTATTAAAGTGACATTCAATGAATTCAGAAAGATATAAATGTGTTACCTGCAGGGCTGATCCGCGAAAGGTCCGGCGAATGTTGGATGCAAGTTCTCTTGTGAATTTAAATTCAGCCCCAGTCCAGTCAAATCCTGTCCCATGGCTAAACTCACTAAATTCGGACCGGATTCAGCCGCCCGGATGAATGTCAGTAAACCCACCATTCCAAATTGGTTATTCACCATAGTCGCTGGGATGTTTGTGACTTTACCTAAAATTATGAAAAAGAAAAAAAAATAAATAAATAAATAAAAAAAGGTTGTAATTTTGCTAGTCTGATTAATAAATTTATGACTGTCTTACCATCAGGCGACGTTTGTACTCCTCTTTTCACAATTTTGTCATTGCTGGAATTGTCGTTTTGATGTTCCATACCACCACTTCCGACAGTTAAGCCACTACCCACAATTGAGTTCATAGACTTTTCCGTCCCGTCCAAATTGTTTTCCGATAATCCGGTATTCGTTGAACCGTCGGAATTCTGAGTGCCAGGGAGCGCAGGAAAATCTTCATTTGACATTGTAAACTCGGATTGTTCAGATGTTGGCTGCTTTACCATCCCGACTGAAATAAGAGGGGAAATAGCTTGATTGTTGCTTTGTTTAGTACATAGCTTTAATTTAGGGAACTTAAATTTATATTAAATTTCATTGCCAAACTGCAAGTAACAAAATGAGCTCTTTTTTAAATTATATTTACATAATGAATAATAGAAATAGATTAGTACCTGCAAACCATAAGCCCAAAGCATATTAATATAGAAAAAATAAATAAGGATACGTTTCTTATTTTAAAATACAAACGAAAAAACGTTGTAATCCAAAGCTAGTTCTAAATGCTTTCCTGGACATAAACTAGCCACAATGCAAAATTAAATCCGCAAGTTTTGGAAAACTATGTTCCATGAAGTCAGAATTTTTTTTCTATTATGTACTTTATTTGATGATCACCTTCTTAGTTTAAAAAAACAGTCATTCCAAACTTAGAAAATCATTGGCCGATTAACAATAATAACCCCAATCGCCCAGCGAATTAAAACTCTCCGTTGAATGAATGGACTTCATCATATGGCCAGATGTAATACATCAATATTTGCCAACTTTAACCCATATTCTCCCAGCATCCTCATATGACGACGCAAACAACGGTACTTTAAATTTCGTGTGAATTGGAATCGTTCACGTCACAAAAATTTTCTTGTGAATTTAAGGGTCCTCATATGATGACACTCAGAGATTGTGTATACATATCGTTTCCTTTTTTTTTTCTATGGATTAGATGTTTGATACTAACTGAAGTTCTGGACATGTTAGAGCAAGATGAGATGATGCTGATACTCCAGACGTTTTCAATGAGCCACCGGCTGTGAGTGTCCTAACAGATGAACATCGAGGAATTTTCCCGTAATCAACTTATGATTCCAGCTGAAGTACAAGTTAGGAGACAAGAAGATGCACCTAACCGCGGAAATAAAAATATAAAAAGGAAAACAAGTGAGACCTAAAAAAACTTAAACAAATTACCATGGAAGGGGGGCGGAAAAACAAATCAGCTAGCTGAATTTCCTGTCGTTGCCACAGACGATATTGGCGAATTAACTTCTGTGCAATATTTTGAAATGTTTTTTGATGATTTTTGCTGGAATTATAGATGCAAGTGCAGAATATTGCGGCTGAGGACATTTTGCAATTCTAATTGTATCCGGATAAAATCAACTTTCAAGTAAGACGGATTACTGGAGTTCAGGCTCAGATATGCGAAATATTGCAATCTCAGAAATGAAATAGCATAGTATCATGAGGTTTCTTCATTTTCAACCAAAATTGAACTTAAACCTCTCAGATAAGTACTGCAAACTTAGACTTCTTATATCACATATGCAAAAAAAATGTATGCAACATTAAGTATCAGTGGGGCCTATGTTATACGATGAAGCTGTGGTAGAATATTTTGTAAAGCATGGCTGCAAACAAGCCCATTCGATTTGGCTACAAAGTGCGGTGTCAAAATGCGCTATCTGGATATTTAAAAGCTTTTGAGCTATACCAGGGAAAGACTTATTGCGGTGATGAAAAAATGGAAACCAAATTTGGAAAATGTGTCTCTACAATACTTCATTTGTTAGACGGATATCCCCTTAGCAAGTCTTTTTTTCCATATCATATTTATTGCGACAATTTATTCATGACATTCAGATTGCTTGATGAATTGAAGCAGAGAGGCTACAATTGCACTGGAACTATACGAGCTAACCGTTTAGGGAATGCTTACTGTATTTCTGGTACCAAACATTTCGAGAAAGAGAAAAAAGGATATACAGAAGTTGCTACCCTACAATATATCATCAACATTTTTTTTTTAAAAGAAGGACAATGCTTCTACTTGTTTTGCAGGTGATCCTGAAGGAAGTGTTAGAAGGTACAGCAAAAGTGAAAAAAAAAAAATTTTTTTTCCTTGACATTCCTCATGCGATCCAAAACTACAATCGAAATATAGGTGGTACAGATACAATAGACCAGAATGTAAACGCACATCGCATATCAATTCGTGAAAAAAAAAATGGTGGTGGTCATTATTCACATGGATGCTCAACGTTACGATACAAAATGCTTGGTTGCTTGCACGGTCGAAAACTGCAAAGAAATTGACGCAGAAAAATTTTCGGATCTGTATACAAAAGACATATTCCCACATACCCCAAACCGAATATTTAATTAACATGAGGTGTTATCAATTCATAAAAGAAGCCTATCCGTAGCAGGCCATCAAAATTGTAAAAGGCCACCTAAAACAACTACAGACTTTGTACATGTCAGCAGACAATGGTTTTTATCAATATACGTAACAGCTCGAAATAACATGATGATAGTGTGTACATAATTTTGAGACTCTTTGACGGGTCGATAGATACGAGTACTTAACTATGTAGAATGGTAATACCAAAGAATACATAATTACCAAGAAATATTATCTACCTCAAAAAATGAAAACGATTCCAAATAATAAAAAAATAAACGAAACAAAAAATATTTGAGAGCATTGAGAGAAAAGCTCTTTCTCACACAATCTTGATTCTCGCCGCAGTGCACATATTTCATGGCAATATCCAATTTACATGCTCACTTATTTTTTGGCGATCGCATAATTCTACTTCGTTTGTCTTATAAGCATACATAAAATGTTCCATTCTTGTGCGTTGAATTTGAAGTGCGCAAATTTTTTTTTCTTTTTTATTTGATTGCTTCATGAAAACAGGTAACGAAGTGGAAAATAAAAGAACAATAACATTTCCTGAGCAAATGAGGTTTCCTTTTATTTTAATAAATACGATGGTTTGTCTGTTTTTTTTTTTTTTCTAAAATCAGAACAATTTTGGAGCGGGGCCTTAACTACGAGGGCGGGTCAATAAGTCCGTGACTTTTGGATTAAAACAGATTTTTTGATACAAAAATAAAATTATTTTTCAACGTAGTCTCCCTTGAGCTCTATACACTTTGTCCAACGCTTCTCCAATTTTTTTATCCCTTCCAAAAAAAATGATTTGTCGAGGTCCTCAAAATAGGCCTTTGTTTGCGAGATGACTTCATCATTGGAGTCAAATCTTTTTCCACCAAGCCATTTCTTCAGGTTTGGGAACAAGAAGTAGTCGCTCGGAGCCAAATCTGGAGAATAGGGTGGATGAGGGAGCAATTCATAGCCCAATTCATGGATTTTTGCCATGGCAACTGCACATGTGTGCACCCTTGCATTGTCTTGGTGGAAAAGAACTTTTTTCTTGGCCAAATGAGGTCGTTTTTTTTTCAAATCGTCATTGAATCGGTCCAATAAGTTGGCATAATATTCCCCACTGATTGTTCTTCCCTTTTGAAGGTAGTCAATGTGGATTATCCCGCGTGCATCCCAAAAAACAGTCGCCATAACTTTATTGGCTGACAAACCCACCTTGGCCTTCTTTGACGCCGATTCACCCTTAGAAACCCACTGTTTTGACTGTTGTTTGTTCTCTGGTGTGTTGTGATGGATCCATGTTTCGTCCACGGTTACAAAACGGCGCAAAAACTCCTCCATATTGCGATTAAACAACGCCAAACCTTCCTGTGAAGTTGTTACACGATTGCGTTTGTGGTCGACTGTGAGCAAACGCGGCACCCATCTTGCAGAAAGCTTTCTCATGCCCAAGTGATCATACAAAATTGAGACCACTGAGCCATGCGAGATCCCTACGGCTTCCACAATCTCTCGCACTTTCAATCTTCGGTCGGCCAACACCATATCGTGAATTTTTTCGATTGTTTCGGGTGTAGAGACCTCAACTGGGCGTCCAGGACGTTCGGCATCTTCAGTGCTTGTACGGCCACAACGAAATTCAGTAAACCACTTTTTTACCATTGAAATCAATGGTGCAGAGCCCCCATAGTATTTATCAAGCTTAGCCTTGGTCTCGGTAATGGTTTTTTTTCGCAAGAAATAATGCTTAATAAGCACACGAAATTCACTTTTTTCCATTTTCTCCTCAAATTAGTGAGTAGTCTGATAAAAATAGCTGTCAAACACAAACTAACTGACGCAGCAAGTTTAAATTTTGACAGGAGTCAACTGACAGATGCCTATTGACAGGAGCAGTATTGCTGTTTCAGTAAAGAGGTCAGAAATTCAAAAAGTCACGGACTTATTGACCCGCCCTCGTATTTACATTGTTTAAACAATATCTAAGGTATTTCTATGAAAATTTGAATTTGGTCAAATTTTTTTGTCAATAAATTCCTCATATGAGACGACTAAAGCCTAGGTTGAGTTGAGAGAGGGACAATTTAGTAGAAAAATGACTTAAAATGGAAAAAAATATATACAAAATTAACTAAGGCACATAGAATAACGTGCTATACCATTTTTTAAAGCTAACATTTCATTCTTCAATCTTATTTTAATTTCAAGTCTTTATAATGAACGGTTTTTGAAAAATAAAATTTCAAAGTCAAAATTTTGAAAAAAACATAAATTTTTTTTTCGTTAAATTGAATTTTTACTAACTAGCGATTAGCGAACTTACTACTAACAATTTTATTTCATCCATTTTCCAGAAACATTTTTTTCTTAAGAGAACTAAAACCAAAAATTCAACTAATTTCATTTTGTGGTCCAAGCATGAGTCATTCGAAAACCATTAGTTTGTGGCCTTTTTACATTTTTCAACAATCTTTTCTACCTGAAAATATGGAATCGAAAACCAAAATATGTTTCTTACTTATTTCGAAAAATTGATCAGATGGCGCATTAAGGTTCCCAAAATCTGAGTTGCAGCTGTAATTTTTTTTTGAAATAAGAAAAGTTCAGATGGAGCGCTTATTACTTTATCACTTTTCTTAATTCTAGCGCAACATGTTTCACAGTTTATTTTCGGGCCAGCGACGTAACCTATGAAATACCTCATTGATACCAAATCAATTTTCATTTCAATATCTTCATTTTCAAAATGATCGCCAACGAAGAAATCAGGATATTTTTCGAGGATATCAAAATCAGGCAATTTCTTATCATATTGCTGATCATTTTGAGCCGCTGAGATGGACAAAAACACATTTTCATCGCATCTTATAATGTTAAGCATGGAATCGTTATCCTCTTCGCAATTGCTTAAATTATGTTACTAGCCATCACTTTCGCAATTATTATATTGAACTCATATAGAGATGGGTTTTGATTGTTTCCTCCTTTCTGTCTTATAACTGCGAATAAATTTTCCAATGCATCTTGGTTCAAACGCTGGTTAGTAAAAAAAATGTCTTCAGAACAATCGTTAAATAAATCATCGGCAAGTTGTAGTTCTCCGTTTATAGAGTGTTCAATCCCTTTCAAGAGAAAAAACATATTTTGATTGTTCAACTAAGGAAATTTGAACAATGTAACTCTTAAAAGTTTTTAAAAATTCATGAGCGCAAATATTATTTTGTATGGCTGATCTATAAAAATTGTCGGAATTTAGAGAACCGCTATTCATGCAGTCAAAAACTTGATCATTTTACTAAGAAAAGTTTTTGTGGAAACTGCAAAGTCCTTTGAACAGTTCCTAAAACCACAAGTCTCTATAACTGTGCCAATCGCAGCACTTACAGTTCTACTAAAAATTTGAGTTGCATACCTGACTCTCATTTTATCGAAATCAGTAGCAAATATGTGTTGACTTGTTAGTTTCGGCCACATTCTTGTTTTGCCATTTTGTTCTAGCTGCCAAAGTTCTTTGAT
This sequence comes from Volucella zonaria, assembly GCA_963966105.1. Taxonomy (NCBI): domain Eukaryota; kingdom Metazoa; phylum Arthropoda; class Insecta; order Diptera; family Syrphidae; genus Volucella; species Volucella zonaria. The sequence goes on along the minus strand of OZ014530.1, from coordinate 84,935,055 downwards.
AACTTCGAAACTAACCAAGTCATCAGGAGTATTAAGATCCGACTTCAACAGACCGTTACGCAACGATTTCATCAAATGTGGAAAGTCATAAACAGACGATTTTAATGCTATTAATGAACATATATGGTTTCGCATGCGAAACTCTTAATAGGCTATAAGCTTTGCTATTAGAAGATCCTTGGTCACATATTATTTTCAAATCTTCTTCAGGTAAGCCATTTTCAGTTACAAAGTAATTACAAATAAGCTTCCAATAAGAAAATAAACTCCTGACCATAAAAACACAAACCTGCTTACCAATGTTAGAATTTCGCCTAAAGCCTAAATCTTCAAACCCATCTATTAAATCTAATTTTGCGTTGTACCTAAGTTCTCTTTTTATTGCGATTTCATTTAGGAGTAGCACAACATTGCATTTGTCCCTCACATCCATGAACTTAATATTTAATTTTAATTCCTTAATAGCATTATTGATAAACCCAGGTTGAAGGAATTTTATGGGGGCCCATCGATGTAAAGTTGAAACATGGGGTATGTTAAGATTCAATTTATCTCGTAAAAATGTGTAGGTGGATTGCGAAACATAGAAAATATTTTGTGCAAGCCACTTAACTTCATCGCTATATTCTTTGGGCCGCTTGCAAAATATTTTCGACTCTTCGCTTATATTTAAAGAGCTTATATATATATAATCGTACGATTTCATATTTTTTAAAGCATCTTTCAGTTTTTTTTTAATTTTTATTTTGCTTTTCTAAAGCAATATTTTTTTTCTGTACATGGCAGTAGTTTTAATTAATTTTTCGCGTTTTGAACAAACAATAGATAAATTGCTGCACGAAGAATTCCTACTCTGAATTCCTTCTTTTTTTTTAAACAAAAAAAATTCTCAGGATCATCATTATCGATATGAACGTTTAAATTCAACGATGGAACAGCTACTTTTTTTAATTTCTTATTTCCAATATCTTAAGGGAAAAAATGTAGATTACAAAGAAATAATTTTTTTCTGAAATTATTTACATTAATATCACATTTTTCTCTCGAAATTTGTCCCACAGGCGTATCCAGAAGTGGAAACTGGAACATCTTCGCTTCTGGTTTTAACTTTTTCGAGACATTGCAGTTAGAAATGCAACACTTTATTCCGGATCTTAAATTATTTTTAAAATCGCAAGCAACATCCTGAAAATAACTCCAATACTCACTTGTATCTACGGGCGTATCAACGAAGCGAATGAGACACAAAGTATGCCTGCCTGTGTGTGCCTGCGAGAATAAATAAAAATTCTCTCGAAAACCCAAAAGCTCTGAGAGCGGGTCGTGATATTAGAACCCGCCATACAAAAATTTGTATGAGATGCGTCTTCTTGGTAATTATATATTCTTTGGTAATACTAAGTCGATTTAATGAAGCAAATGGGTTCAAAACATCTGACCTTACAAAGGAAGTGTAAGCTTTATAAAAAAAATTAATTCTATTGTAAAAGTTATGTTTTGCCTTCGAAGGCAAGAATTCAGAGTTACTTACATTTTTCCTCGAATATTTAGTTCGGTGTATTTTAAGAACGATTTGAGCAAATAAATCATAATGTTCCAGCCCATACTCAATAAAGAATAGATCACCTACCTCCAGCCTCGATAACGCTCTTTTAAAAGAGCAAGTTATTTCAAGTATTAGAGATTAGAGAGCCATTTCTAAACTTTTTTTTTTTGTTTTATTGGAGGTTATTTATAAAATATTAGGACCAAACTGTTGTCAAAAGAAGAAAAGAAGTGGTTGCTTCTACAAATAAAATGGAATCAAAATGACTTTGATTTTTTTGATTATATCATTGACAAGACCATTAATATTGAGCTCATATTTGTTTAATATCCCCTTCAATTAAAAAAATTGCTCCCAATGAAGTAACGAAGTCCACCTACATACTCTACGAAAAAAAAAATTAAATAAATAAATAGAAATGTATATATACTTAGATGGTAATCAATGCTTTTCTAATTTCTCTGATTATTTCATAGTGAATTACGATTTCTGACTTATGTGAATCTCTATGCTTCAAATGAAAACAATCGCCAACCTCCGGTATTATTGAGCGATAATATTTTTCCTGATCATTATCCTCCAAAAATAAAAAAAAGCAACTGGCCTAGATGGATTACCGAATGAACTTCTGAAGTTTATCGATAAAGAAAGTATGCCCGATGCTAGTCAATCTACTCAATGCAATTTATATACAGGGTGTCCCTTAATTCGTCAAGGATAATTTGGGAAATGATTCTTGGGTATATTCTAATAAAAAAAACGTTCCACAGTAAGGGTCTACCTTTAATGTCGACATCATTTATCGAGGATTTTAGAAAAGGCTAACTTTGTTGTACCCTGATCTATGTTAACGGAAATTACTCTGTTAGTACTAATAGTAGAAACTTCGTCCTGGACTTCATTTTTAGAAGAATCACCAGCCTTTGTAACTGCGTTTAAATAAAGCTGATATCTTCCGATATGCAATTTCTAAGCCTGTTCCATTTTTCTTGCAAATGCTGATTTTTGACTTTGAGGTCAATTTTCTCCAGAAAATGTGTAATAAACGCAATAATAAAAAAAAATCATCAATAAGTTTGCAGAAAAACCCATAGATTTTATGTTATTTGGGAAAACCCGCAGCAGATAAAGAAATGAATTTATGATTTCTTACTTACGTTTCTAACAACAGTTGACAATAAGAGTGGTTTTCTAAGAATTAATAATTTTCCGACATTTTTTTTTTAAATTGCATAGCTATTAAAAAGTTTTAAAGCGTGCTGTTTATTTGGCTATCTGTCAAAGGCCTATTTGGAAAATTTACCGAACAAAAATGTTATAAAAGATTAAAAAAAAAGTAATTCACCAGGTTAATTTTTTACGCAAAGTTGCATTTGCTTATATACGATATTGGAAATATCTGCTTTTACAAACCAAGAATACGCTGAAATTATTTACGTTTACGGCCTGTGCAATGGAAGATCAACTAGAGCGCGACAAATATACCACTAACTTTATAGTAACCGACGACTTCCTAGTGAAGGAGTATTTGGAAATACTTATCGAAAGCTTCGAGAAAAGAAATTAGTTTCAAATAAGAATTTCGGCTGATGAAAGAATACTTTAAGCTGTTACAACTGATCCATCAATCAGCATCAGATGATCAGCTTTACAATTCAATGTTTCCGAACATAAAATTTCTAATATACTGCATGGTGAAAATCGTTATCCATACCACCTGTGCAAAAACCGCTTTCCGATCATTTAGAAAAGAGACCTGATACGTATCGAAGGCTTTCAGAAGCGGGATCAGTTTCGAATTCACGACCGATTGCGGGAGCTCCATAAGTAAGAAGGATTTCGGCTGATGAAAGAATACTGGAAGCTGTTACTACTGAACCATCAATCAGCATCAGATGATCAGCTTTGCAATTCAATGTTTCCAGACATAAAATTTCTAATGTACTGCATGGAGAAACTCTTTATCCATACCACCATACACCTGTACAAGAACTGCTTCCCAATGATTTGGAAAAGAGACTTGATTTTTCTAACTGGTTGCTGGAGCGGGGCTTGGATGACAACGAGTTTATTAGCAGAATTCTTTGGACGAACGAATCCCAATACAAGTGGACATAAATCATTTTAACACAAATTCAGCGTCAATATGTGGGTAAGTGTAATTGGAAACAAGTTAATCGACCCTTTCAAACTACCACCTAGGCTGAATTCTACAAACTATCTGGAGCTTATGCGAAATGATTTAGCAGAACCATTAGGGGACATTCCCCTGATTCAACTAGCTTGATCATGGCCGTGGTGTAGTGGTACTAGCAATCGCTTCTCACTCGGAGGGTCAAGGTTCGAATCCTAGCCACGACAAAGTTTTCATTTGTGTAATTGGAACTCAGTGAGAAAAAATCTACGCGTGAAGGCATAACACTGACATGTAGATTTGGCTGTTGTAGGGTTTTCAAGCGCAAAACAACCGTTAAAATTCACAACCTGAATCATTCCGAGTGAAGAAAATCTCGCCGTCCTATTCGGACTCCCCCCCCTGGAGAGTCAATATCGAAACCAAACACACCTGAGTTTCAAACCACTACATCACAACAATGCTTTCCTTTCTCCTCCTTCTATCTTTCCGCCCGCGCCCTGGCAACAGTAAAAAGGGTATCATAACCCCTTAGGCGCGCGTAAATTATAAAAAAAAAAAACATGATGATTCTCCAGCCCACTATGGTCGTGAGAAGAATTGGCTAGATGAAAAGTACGGTAATTGTTGGATAGGAAGAAATGGAGCAGTTCACTGGCCTGTAAGATCTCCTGACCTTACGGTATTGGATTTTTTTGTATGGAGAAGAAGGAAAGAACTTGTTTATTCAATCGAAATAACAACTTTAATAAGTGAATTGGGGGAGCGTATTCTGGAAGCGTCATCAAAAGTGAGGCAGCAGTTTGCATCAATATACATTCGCAGTAAAATCCAAAAACGGGCGTCCATACAAAACCAAAGAGGACACTTTGAGCACTAGTACACACATAAAATAAACATTATCTAATACCACACAAAATGCATTTTTATTCATAACCTTTGGAGCTTAAAGCAAAAAAAACATAAAATCTATGGATTTTTTCTCCAAACTTGTTGATGATTTTTTTTTATTATTATTGTTGTTGTTACGTTCCTAAGAAAAAATAATAAAACGTCATGTTTATTACGCATTTTCTGGAGAAAAATGACCTTAAAATCAAAAATCAGCATGGGCAAGAAAAATGGAACCGGCTTAGAAATTGGATATCTGAAGACTCAAACAAGGTATCAGCTTTTTTGAACACAGTTACAAAGTCTAGTGTTTCTTCAAAAAATAAAAACCTAAACGAAATTCCTTCCATTAGTATTAACAGAGTAATTTCCATTAACACAGGTCAGGATACAACAAAGTTAGCCTCTTCTTAAATCCTCGATAAATGATGTCAACATTGGAGATAAACCCTTACTGTAGAACGATTTTTTTTTTCTTAAAATGTACCCAAAATCATTTCCCAAGTTATCCTTGACGTATTAGGGGACACCTTGTATATTGCAAGATCCCAAGAGACTGGTTATAAAAAATGTTCATAACACTACCCAGGAAAAGTAAAGCCGTACTGTGTCGTGACTACAGAACAATTGGCCTATTGAACTATGTGCTAAAGATCTTCAAAAAATAATACACAGGAAAATATATAATAAACTTAAAAATGACATTAGCTTCTTTCAAATTGGATTTAAAAACGGCTTTGATACCCGCTTTCAACATATACAATAGTTCAACGAAGCTTGCAGATGAACAAATACGTTTGTATATGCTTCGTAGATTATGAAAAAGCCTTTGACAGAGTACATCACAACAAAATGATAGAGATCCTTTAAAGTAAACGTCAACGTTAACGACAGCAGAATGATCAGAAACTTATGTACAGATATCAGAAGAAGTAGATTCGTAAAGGAGTGAGACAAGGACGCATTTTAACAGAATTACTTTTTAACATGTACTCCGAAGGAATATTAATTAAAGAAGCAATAAAAGAATGTGACAATGAATGGAGTTCATATTAATAATTTAAGATACGCGGATTATGCTATCATAATAGCAAGTGATATAAATAAATTAAGTAATATGATTAATAGACTCAAAAGTGTAAGTAACAACTACGGACTACGCATAAACACCGCCAAAACAAAGTTTATGGTATTAGCTAGAAAACAGTAAATACCGAATCTTAAGTTAAAAATAAACAACAAGAACATAAAAAGAGTTAGCAACGATGGTTAATAATTATGCCGACCCTAGTAAAGAAAGAGTGTAGAATAGAACAAGAAAGGGCGGTCTTCTGTAAAATGAAAAAAGTATTATGTAGCAGAGAAATTAACTTCGAATTCAAAACGAGAACGGTTAAATGGTATATTTGGTCGGCACTGCGCTATACGGGGTAGAAACCTTGACGTTAAAGAGAACAATGATAAGAAAAATATTAGGGTGTACCACATGAAATGTCCGATTTTCGCTCAGTCAGAAATAAGAAGTTCTCGAGTGAACATCTGTCAAATTTTCTTTATTTATAAAATAAAGTGGTACGTTCGCTTGACGTGTGAGAATTTTAGGGTTCGTTACAAGTACAGTTAATTTTTTTCTAGGAATTATTTACCACGTTGTCGGATGTAGCGGTAAACGAACGCGCCTGGAAATCTGCGCATCGCTTACATTAAGAAACCAAACTGAGCCGTTTTTGCACCTTATAGTCACCTGTGAGGAAAAGTGGATACTGGATGATAATCGTAAAAGATGTGGGCAGTGGTTGGATGCAGATGAAAAACAAAAAAAACACACCCCCAAGCCTGATTTTCACCCAAAAAAGGTTATGGTGACAATTTGGTGGACATCGAAAGGACCAATCTACTTTTCATTTCTTCCACCAGGACAAACGATAAACGCTATCAAATATTGCGAGGAAATCGATGTATTGCATGCCAAATTGGCTGAAAAGCAACCCGCGTTGCTCAATAGGCACGGTCCGATCCTTTTGCATGACAATGCTAGGACCCCATACCTGGAAAGTAACGGTGAAAGATCTGTTGCAGTTGGGATTTGAAATTCTTCCGCCGCATTTTGCCGGCAGAAGGTCTTCCGGAACAGAGCATGGATCATAAAAGCCTTTGAAGATTTCATTGCCTCAAAAAGTCAGCACTTCTACGAAAAAGGAATATTTGACCTTGCATCACGTTGGAAGAATGTCGTAGATGCCAACGGACCCAATTTTGATTAAATAAAAATTTACGGGAGTTGGCTTTTAAATTTTTACTATAAAATCGGTCATTTCATGTGGTGCAACCCAATAGAAGCATTCGAAATGTGGACAGACCGAATAACAAACGAAGAGGTACTACGACGGATTAAGAGGAAAAGAGAACTTAGATATATACTTAATTAAAAAAAAATAAATCTCGAACATCACGTCTTACATAACAAGTAAAAAACTTCTTCAATTTATCTTACAAGGAAAGATAGAAGAAAAAAGGACGGTAGGAGAACAAAGGCTGTCATGGATGTCAAATATGCGGAAGTCAATCTGTCAATCTTTCCGCCACAGAAATAATAAAAGTTGCCACAAATAAACAAACACTAAAAACGATGGTTTTCAACCTCCGCAGCGGAGACGAACTTTAAGAAAAAGAAGCCGGCTGCTTTAAGGACCAAATAGACTGCCGGCTTTGGTCTTGCAAAAAGGTGCCTAAGTGATCCAGTCCCTTACCTCTCTTTTAAGTTAATAAATGGATAGAACATTTTTCCTTACTTACAGAAACTTTCTGTTGTCAGTCCTAAACCTTCCCATTGGTCAACTCGCACACCCCATTGGGTAGTTATCATTCATGAGAGCATCGCTTATGATTCTTAGTTTTATTAAATTTTTATTATTACAGCTTTGCTTATATTACGAGTTAAGTCGTAGGTAAATTACAAATAAACGTTCATATTATTCTTTTCTTTGTGTGTCAACGACGAGGATGCAGAAATTCGAAGAAGTTAAGATGGCTGTAAACGAAAGCCCCAAACACATTGATATCGACAAATTGAAGGCAGCACACATCGGTGAAATGCTGGAATCTCTTGGGCTTTCCCTTAAAGGAAGTAAGTATGTATTGCGACGATGTCAATAACTACGATAATGATGAAGAAGACGATGGCTTGCATACAGTTGCTGAGTTGAAAAACAAACTTCGAAATTTGAATGTAAGGACGATAGGTAAGAAACCTGAACTACAAACCAGACTAAGAAATGTTCTTTTAAAGAAAACTGATGAACCAGACGACAATGAAGATGACAACGATGAAGAGAATGCGGAGCGGATTCAAAGATCTAAACCGACATTTTCCACAATTTCCCGACCAGAAATGGTACTCCATCAATCACCACTCACGTTCAATAATGTAGAAGAGGCGTTGGAACTTGGCGACAGTTCACAAAGAGTACAGCGTTGAATTAATGACTTTGAAAAGACAGCGGAATTATGTGGCTGTGCTGATCAGCAAAAAGTTGTTTATTCAAAAAGATTGTTACGTGGTTCAGCAAAACTCATGGAAAAAGTAAAAAAAAAACATTGACTGCCGAATTTACTTAAACAATGAACAGCAGGGAAGTTCACCGATTGCTTAGTTCCATTAAGAAAAGCGATGAAACGTAATAGGAATATGTTCACAGAGTTTTGGAAATCGCTTGACATACCGAGATAGAAGTAAAATCAAAGATTCAGTACATAATCGATGGTATTCAAGATAATGAAGGAAACAAATCTATTCTTTACGGTACTGAAAATATTAAGAAGCTGCGAAAGAAACCGGGCCAGTACGCGTTGTTTAAAACAAGAGCTGCTAAAATCAAGCAGCCAAGTAGCGATAAGACGAGGCCGCCAAAATCATTTAAACAACAGACTAATAATTCCAATGACAATAAGATTAAACGCTGCTTCAACTGTACTTCGCACTTTAGCAAAGATTGTCCTGATAAAAGGAAAGGAACGAAATGCTTTCTTTGCAACGGATTTGGGCATCGGGCAAAAGAATGTTTTAAGTCAAAACAAAGTTGTGCGGCATTGACATCAAGGACCAACAAAATCTTTAAAAATGTTTTTGTGATGGGCAAGATGTTTGAAGCTCTCATAGACTTCGAAAGTGAACTTAATTTAACGAATCCAACAATTTATATCATGACACGTTCCGTGGAATTGTATCAGAGTTGATGCAAACTTTGGGAAGTTTTAATGCTGAAGGTGTTATTGTTATTGACAGACGGTTGAGCTTAAAGTTCATGTAGCTCCTGAAAACATTATACCATACGATCTGGTAATGAGAGGTGGAAAGGATGAATTTAGTGGATATCCGACTGAAAGAAGGACGTGCAGAATGCATCGGATTAATAAAGGCTACGGACGATACGAAGTGCCTTTAAAAACACTATATTTGTTGGCCTCGTAACCATTATTACTTGCACATCGAGATGGTTTGTATATAATTATTAACTCAATTATATTTAAACAGGGGGCCCGTACGCCGATGACATTGTGATATTGATATCAGTGAAGCTTATTGCCATACTTTCAAAATATATGATGAAAAAAATCGTGAAAAGTCTGGAAATTGTTTTCATTGATTTTAGCATTCCATAAAGTTGCCACAGATCAAATATTGTTGACGCTAAGATGTCAAAAAGTACTTAAGACGTATACAAAAATGTTACGTTTATGTACCATGATGACGTAGCATAATGCACCGCTGGAATAAGTGAAGAAGTCAAGGTTAAAAATGTGTGCATCAAGGCAGCGTGGAAACCCCGTTGCTTTTTAATTCCGTGTAAGGTTTTCTATTAAAGCGAATATGTACATTGGCATTTTTACGATCCCGCAAATCCAACTCCGCACATCTATTGGTTGTTACATATGAAATTGCCGTTTAACTGATCATTCATAAAATTGTTGTCGTGATGTTTTTAAAAAAGTGAAATAAAATTATACTATTAGTTCATTAAGTTAACTTTTTCATTACATAAAAAATGATTTCACTAAACATTTAGGCACAATTTAAACTTTTCAATTATTGGGTCTACAAGTAAGTTTCCAGCGTTTGTCAGAGATGACGCCACCAGTGGATCCCGGGCAGAAATGTCAGACCCCATGTGTTTTATTTGTAGGTTTTGTATCTGTCAACAACTTTGCAGCGTTATATTTGAGCAGTTCTATCGGTGTCGTACATTTTATCGAGCAAAATCATGGCAAGTTTACAGCCAAATAAACGTCATTTGCGGGAAGCGCTGCTTTTATTCTTTAATATGAAGAAAAGTGTGGCTGAGGCCTATCGTTTGCTTTCGGAAACTTATGGGGCGGAATGTATTGGTGAATCGACGTGCCGCGAGTGGTTCAAACGGTTCAAAAGTACTGATTTTGGAGTTGAAGACAAAGATCGCCCCGGAAAGCCGAAAAGTCTTGAAGACGAGGAATTGGACGCTTTACTGGATGAGGATCCGTGTCAGATTCAAGAAGAATTTGCTGCATCATTGGGCGTCACGCAACAAGCCGTTTCCCTGCGCCTAAAAGCACTGGGATTCATTCAAAAGGTTGGAAACTGGGTGCCGTACGAATTGATGCCAAGAGACGTTGAACGGCGATTTTGCATGTCCGAAATGTTACTGCAGCGGTATAAAAATAAATCATTTTTGCATCGTATTGTCACTGGTGATGAGAAACGGATTTATTATGATAATCCTAAACGTAGAAAATCGTATACAAAGCCCGGCGAGCCCGCCCAATCGACGCCGAAACGAAATATTCACGTGAATAAGGTCATGCTCTGCATATGGTGGAATCAAAAGGGTGTCGTATACTACGAGCTGCTTCCGATTGGTGAAACCATCAAAGGACCATTATATTGAACCCAACTAATTCGTTTGAAGCGGGCATTAAAAGAAAAACGGCCAGAATATGAGACCAGGCATGAGTCCGTCATTTTTCATCACGATAACGCTCGGCCACATGTTGCGGTTTCGGTGAAAAACTATTTGTAAAATAGTGGATGGAAGATTCTGCCTCACCCGCCTTACAGTCCAGACTTGGCACCATCTGACTACCACTTGTTTCGTTCGATGCAGAACGCTCTTACGGGAATACGCTTCAGCTCAGTACAGGAAATCAAAAATTGGCTCGATACGTTCTTGGGCTCGAAAGACGAGAAATTTTTTTGGTCCGGAATTCATCAATTACCAGAAAGATGGGGGAAAGTTGTAGCTTCCGGTGGACGATATTTTGAATAAAGCACTGTAACTATGTTTTCATAATAAAACTTCAAATTTTGGTAAAAAACGCTGGAAACTTACTTGTAGACCCAATAAAAAAAAAAAGAATGCTGTTACTCGAGGTTTTAAGTGTGCTTTTGGTTTGAGCACTTTCTCGTATAGCGATAGAACATTTCCAAAACCGAAGTGCGAACGATTAAAGTACTAAGTACATTTGTAAGCCAGCATGGAAATTACGATGACAGTATCAACTGCAGTGTTGGCGTGAGGTACCTTGAATGATCCAAAATAATTACTATGGTGGCTAAAAGTATTTTGACTAAGCTTCGCGGATCCTAATATCGCTTATCATTATTAACTGAGAGAAATAACGGTTTTGTATTGATTTTTAAAAGAAAGAAGCTATTTTTAGATTTGTGAGCGCAAAAGATAACGGTGATTACTCCATGCGTTTCTTTTCTGTGCAATTCAGCATGTGAGATTATGCTTAGTTGACTGGACAAAAGTATTTTGACACTGCTTTCATTTTTGTTTTCTTTCTTTCGCGTGCGGTACCAACAACGTTTTGTAATTGAAAAAATTATTTTTGCTTATAATTTGTATTTTTATTTGAATTTTGAGCACACGTTTCTTAAAATAATGGGTAAAATACGAGAATTAAGCCAAAATCTACGAAATGATATGGTTACGAAATATAATGCAGGTATCTCGGTAGCATACCTCAGCAAATTATACAAAGTTCCTCGTCAAACTATTTATTACTAAATTAATAAACATAAAAAAATTCAATTACCAAATAATTTGCCAGGATCAGGAAGGTCACGCAAAACAACTCCCAGAGAAGACCGCATTATTTTGGGCAAAGTTAAGGAAGATGTGTTGATTATTCCTAAAGCTGTATCAATTTCGATGGATGAGGAATATAAAATATCTGTCAGCAGAAAAACCGTTGAAAGACGTCTGAAAGAGGTCAATCTTGCAACCTATGTAGCCCGGCAAGGACCCCATATATCACCAAAAAATAGGCTTGAGCGCTTGGCATTCGCTCAACAATTTGTAAATAAGCCTCAATCGTTTTGGGAATAAATATTATGGACTGATGAAAGTTCATTTGAATATCGTGGATCAAAAAAAAAAAATTTTCCTCCAGATTACCAAAGAAACTTCGAAAAAAAAAGTGGCGCCTGTATGTGAACGCGTACCCCATGGTGGAGGATCTGTTATGTTTTTGGGATGCATGTGCTTCAATGGCTTAGGCGATTTGGTACCAATCGATGGGACCGTGAATTCAGGCAAATATTTTACCGTCCTGAATGACCACGCATTTACTTCCGGTGACAGACTAATACGGCCGTCTTTTATATTGCAACAGGACAATGCACTATGCCACAAAGCCCGAATAATTACTAATTTCTTAAGAGACTTGGAGGTGAATACTTTGGATTGGCCACCCCAAAGCCCTGATTTGAATGCATTGGAGAATATGTGGGCTTGTATAAAATGAAAAAGAAGCTCGTGCTTAACTAGAAAGCGCGACGAGATGATTGCTGAGATCGAAGGATTTTTCACTAGATACCATTCAAAATTTGATAAGATCGATTCCTGACCGCTTGCAAAAGCTCATCGACGTCAAAGGAGAATACATTTTTCATTAATGTTTGTTATTTTGCCTTATATATCGCACTAATATAATATTAGTAATAAAAACTTCTTTTGTCAAAATACTTTTGTCCACCAATATTTAAAAAAAATATATTTTTTTCCGTTAACAGTGGACCTGAACAAAATTATTTTATGATTTCTTATAAGCTTAATGTAACTCTGTAATCTGACATTTGTTTCAGATTTTTTCATTCAATAAAGCAATACATACAGTCGAAGCAAAATGATTTTATTTGTGTCAAAATACTTTTGTCCACCATAGTAGACCACAAAAAAAAAACAGTAAACTCTCGCCCTTACTGGCGAGTAATTCAGAACAGAGTAGGCTTTTGAATGGTACTATTATCCTTAAATTTAGCAAAGCCCAAATGTGGTGAACGAGATAAATGGGAGCATTAGGAGTATTTACAAGGCTTACGTTAATAATAGAAGAAGAAGTAAAAGATATTTACTCTCTCCCCTTATTCACAAGACCTGAATCTTCGTAATTTTTTACTGTTAAAAGATTTCAAATTCAAATTTGCGACATTGGAGGATTTAACAAAACCAAAACCGACCACATGAAGGATTTTGAACCTATAATCGTCTATAATATCGCTTCTAAGAACCGATTACCGAGATCTCACACATCAATTTTGTATTAATTTCCCTACGTCCAGACAAATATTTCAAAAACCATATAGGAGGCTATAAAATGCTTAATTTATCAAAAAGACGAAAGGGCTAAGAAATTTGACTTGCCAGGTTAAAAAGGTGGAGAATATTATTAACAGACTGTTTTTTTATTCTGTTCATACAGTGCTTGGGCAATACCGAAAATAATTTGAAAGTTGGCATAATGCACTGAACATCAAATGGTTATGACCCATAGACAACAGAGGGGGAACATCCTTTGAATTTTGCTCTAATCTTTAATTAAAAAAGAAAAGGACGTAAGTAGCCGCTAGGATATTCAGTTTGCCCTTTTCCCCTGTTCTTATGTTATCTAAGTCATGCCTTATGAAATAAAGTTTTTACATTAGAATTTGAGGCATTATTATTGACTGTATATTCTCAGAACATAGAACTATGTGTGGAAACTGCTTTCGGCTCTTATAGCATTTAATTGGCTGTTATAATTTAATGGAATAAGAACATGTATCTTCGGTTAAATTTTGAGAGAAATAAAAAGAGAAACATTACATCAAAATGCTTCATTAAATCGATTTCGGTATCCGATAAATTCCAAAATAAATGAAACCAAACAAAAAACACAAAACAAGAAAAAAAAATATTTTAAGCGCAAAAATAAGTCCAAAACCAACAAAAAACAAAAGCAGAAATACAAAATATAAAATAAAAATAATTAAATACTTTAAACAAAACAAAACAAAATTTACAAAAATAATATAATATGTAACACGCAATTGTCTGATAAGAATTACAAATGTTTAAAAGTAATATGTATATAAAAGGTATCGTTGAAAAACTCACAAGAGGTAAAAAAATTACCATAAGGTTTACTTCCAGGTGGCTGGAGGGGATTCGTCTGAGGCAGTGATTGATCGTTCTGGCCACGAACATTCGTCAATGAAGGAAATTCTGAGAGATCAAGCAGTGGCGGTGTCGCTGTGTCACCACTTCCACCGAAAACATTATGGAAATTATTAAGAGGATTGCCGGTTCCACCAGAACCATAACCGCGGGTTGACTGCATGAATGATCCAATGTTTGACTGTAAAAAACAGGAGAGAAACAAAAAAAAAGGATATTTTTAAAATCATTATTTTCTGTCAGGTTGTTTTTGTTGTTGTACCACCATTGGACCACCACTTAATCCCTGCATGGTGCGCCGTTCTAAAAACTGTCTTTGACCGAATAAATTCGGTCGACCACCGCTTGATAACGCTGGTCCACCAACAGAAAGCTGCGCATTTCGGTTTGGCGACAGTTGAGGTTGTTGCGATTGGCCATAGTTCGCTCCACCTATTGGTAATTGCAGACCTTGATGTAAACAAAGGAATAGGAAAATTATTAATTTATAAGTTATTACTAAAAGAAATAACCTTGTATTTACCTGATGGAAACATTCCTGACGTCGGCGTCACATGGCCGGATAACGAACTACCACCGAAACCGCCTGTACTTCGACCGATTGATGCGTTTGCTATGCTTCTCGGAGGTTGCTGAAAGTTTAAATTCGCCATAACCTGAAAAATATAGAAAATTATAAAAAAAAAAAACAAATACTTCAGTGCGTAAATGTTTTGATCAAAACCATGAGGAGTTCGATTATAAAATACAAACATTTTCGAAGCAAATGAATAACGATGAGAGGATACAAAAGTCTGAATAAAGCAAATGTCGACAGAGGTTTTATTATGAGTTACAATGGGAACAGAAACATGACAGAGGAAAGACCTACAACAAATTCAACGTTCAGAGTGCTGTATTCCGATCTTTATTACATACAAATGAAATTTGTGAGTAAATAAATCAGTTAAATAAGTAACAAATGCAACTAATCCTAATATTTGGATATGAGATATATAAGATTTGATAATCCTGAACAAAACTAATAATAGATTCGGTTAAAAATGTCCAAAATGTTTTGGAGGCTATCGATTAAAATATGGCAAAGCTTTCAAACTTTTACTAAAACAAACTGTAAGGATCAGTTTGGATGATAAGCTAGCGCGATAAGCTTCGAGGCCGAAGATGTTACTGTAAATGATCGTTCACGATCTTTTTGAAAGATTAACGTGCAATCTATAATCTACAAATTGCTAAATTCGACTACATAACACAACGTAGCATTTCTAAAATTAAACTTTATGGAAGGACATAGTTTTAAAATATGTTATTTACTATGATCGATGCCAATAACTTCGTGTACGTCATGTGGAAAGATCCGTTCATCATTGTAAAAGACGATAAGCTCCTCGAGCCATTACATAACAACGCAGTAAATGTAACAGTACAGTACAGCGTAGCAGGACTTAAAGTCTGTTGTTGGTAATGATGGCTACATAGATGCTATTAAACAGTGTGTACGAATAGTGTACACAAGGAAAATGGGCCCACATATGTTCCGCCTTCGAATACGAACACAAAAACGTATTCCCTAAATATAACTTTCTATATACATAGGCAGGTACAATTTTGATGTCATTGGATAATTTATCTATCGAGTCCCTATTATCGACAAAAATTGCTCCGTGGAAATGTAGACACGCAACAGCAATAGAGCTAACCGTAAATAATTTTTAGTTGAGCAGAAAGTAAGAATGTAGAAAACAATTTGGTCAAGTGCAATAATCGATTTAGATTTAGAGTATAAATAGAATTTCAGGACGATTAACTTATATTTTGAAGAAGTTTTCTACGTATTGGTCTTCATGTATATATATTTATTTTTGTGTTATTCGATGTCAGAAGTGTATAAGGTCAAACTTAAGTAAAGAATGTAATGTTCTCTTGTTCATCAAGCCAAGAAACGATTCGATTGGGAAAGCTGTGTTGAACAAATTTTAACAAACACCTAATCTGAACAAACAAAACAGCTAGTAATTTCCGCGTTGTAGTTGGACTGGTAGGAATATATCCCATCACAACATAATGCATATATGTATACATACAAGGTGGCGTAAAAGTTTTCACTCGATGTTCTTTGGCTGTAATTTTGTTTATGAATGAAAACCTTTGGTTCTGCTTTTGGATTATGTTTATTTAATGTCTTGTTTTTTTTTCCATTAAGCCGAGAAAGTGATATCGGCTAAGTGGCCATCGGCAGAATTGATAACCACGAGGTAGACAACTTTTCATCGAAAATCATCTTGAGAGACGAGGCCCACTTCCATCTCTGTGGATAAGTGAATAAGCAAAATTATCATTTTTGGGGCAACGAAAATCTGCTCAAAATTACCGCATGGTATGCTGCTTACGCTGGAGGCGCCACCGAGCCTTATTTTATCGAAGACGCCGCGGGCCAAACGACTATCCTGGACGGCGAGCGCTACAGAGCCATGCTCATGCACTTTCCCCTTCATCAATTGGATGAATTGAACCTGGAGAACATGTGGTTCCAACAGGGTGGAGCAACGGCGCATACTGCACGAGCCACAACCGAAATTCAGAGGACTCCATCTCCAAGTCGCCTAATCTCTCGTTTTCACGATTTGCCCTGGCCGTAAAGATCGCCGGATTTAACCGTTCCAGACTTATTTTTGTGGGATTTTTTAAAGTCACGAGTCTATGTCAACAAGTCTCAGACTCCTGAAGCCCTTAAAGAGAATATTCGTCAAGAATACGTCGCCGGAAATTTTGGCAAGACTGACGGAAAATGCCACAAATCTGGCCCGAATGTTCATCAATTCTTGCGACGGCCACTTAGCCGATATTATATTCTCGATTTAATGGCATCATATAAACATAACCCAACCAGAACCAAAGTTTTTCATTAATAAAAAAAATTACAGCCAAAGAACATCAGGTGGCAATTTTGCCCTACCTTGTATTTGGTCATTTACACATTTGGTCAGTGGATAGTGATGGATAGTACTGCATGCTGTTACTATCATTCTTATCAAATAGCTTTGAAATTTGATCTATTTTAATTGGATTATAATATTAATTTGGAAAAAACAGCAGGGTATTTAATAACTAACGCACATCCCTTATAATTTAATCTGAGATTGCTCAAACCGAAGCCTTGATTACAGTCAATTCTAGTTACGTACAGAAAAAAAGATTTTTACTTATTTGTTGGTTTTTGAAAAGACTTGCATTTATTTCAAAATTAACTGTTAGTACTCTATACGGCGGGAAATTTTTTTGGTTCTTGGGAAAGAGAATATTAAGTACTTGTATATACAGGGTGATTCGGATAATGTGTCAAGGACTTTAAGGATATTTCTTGACATATTTTGAGAAGAAAATAGTATGGGTGGGGGGTATCTCCCCTACGAGATACAGAGGTTTCAAGCAAAGGCTTACGTTACCCTGCTTTGACTCTTATTGAAAATAGGACATCATTGAACTTGCAATTGCAAGAACTTTAATTGTCTTTATATTTTCTTGAAAAAATATCTTACTAACCCCTACTTTTTGCACTTTGAAACGTGTAGTACATAGTACTTACAAACAAAAAAGTCAGATCATTTCATCTCAAGTCAGTCATTTAATTAGTTAAGAGCTGCTTTGGAATTTTTTTCCCGTAAAATAAGTTTATTATTGCGTAAATCCAATATTTTTTTTTTTAAATCGGTTCAGTTTATGACTCCTAACAGGAGAAAAATGCCCATTTCTCAAGGCCAAAAAAGGTACAGCTTCTTTTTCTAAAAAAAAATAATTAAGATCTCTTATGAAATAATATAAAAAGAATGCAAAATTATTTGCATAACCAGGTTATATTGTAGTTTTTAAACCAGGTACTCGTATTGACGTTTAATTTATAATATCCTTGAATACGCAGAAATGGTTTATGTCTCGTTCTATAACGGTCAACGAGGGACATTGGATCATCTCAGACGATACCCAGATGGACTGCTCCAAATGGCAGGATATTTATTAGAACATTTTAATGAGACAAGAAGAAGGGGAAATCATCGAGACTCACATGCTGCTTTAGGAGAAGGCGTTCCATCCAAGTATCGGTCTTAGACAACTAAGCGGACATTTTAACTCTACATCTGTAGAATTCTACATTTAGACGGCATGGATGCGTTCCATCATATACCAGTACATGTGTTTTTGCGATTTATGTGAACACCTGTCGTGTAGACTTAAGTTCGCGGGATGCCCATACACCCATTTTCTTTTTTTTTTTAATTAGCGCGCGCTCAACGGATTTGTCTACCCTTAAAAGGTTCGTATACAGCGCGAGCGAAGGAAATTTAGGGAGGAAGAAAAGAGAGGTACCGATGTACAATACATTGTTCTTAAATGTTTGCAAGTTATAACGACCAGGAAATAGAGAGTTCGGCAGGGAATTCCATAAGCGAGTTATACGGCTTAAGAACGAATCACGATATCTTAGAGTACGTCCGAAAGTGGGCTTGATGATATACTGATGAGCATTCATAGAGAGGCGGATGCTAAGGTTGGAATACTACTGGATTTCAATGGAGCACTGGTGGCGGAAATAGCGAGAAAACAAAGTGAGACAGGAGACATTACGTCATTTTTCGAGGGTGACATCAGTCAGACTGATATTAGTATCACCTATGAGTTTTATCGCACAGTTTTTAATCCTATCTAGCAGGTGCAGAGGTTTTAAGAGCACCTGCCCAGATGTGGGCATTGTACTTCAATTTTGGCCGGATGAATGCCTCATATATTGGGGCCAGATCAGAGGGGCTGAAATACTTCTTACATCGCTTGAGGAAACCTAAGCATTTCGCAGCATTTTTCACGACATCGAATATGTGGTCCAATGGTAAGTTGTCGCTGACACACATACCGAGAATGGAAAGTTTATCGGTTTCGACGATGCAAGTGCCATTCATGGATAATGGCTGGGCGTTTGAATTTCGCTTTAATGACAACCGACAGCATTGAGATTTGGAAGGATTACATTCCACTCTGTGGATAGTTCCCCAATTAGTTATGCTGTTAATATCGGAATCTAATGAGCTTAACATACGCGACCAAAGAGCAAGGACGTGAGTCTGGGAACAAATATGAAAAGCAGAGAGCACTGTCATCATAAGAAGTAGCAGACAAGAGATCATTAATGAAAATTAAAAAGAGTATCGGAAACAGATCGGAAACCTGGGGCACACAAGCATTTATTTTGTAAATATATCAGACTTGAAACCATCCAAGATTACTTGAATTGAACGTTCCGAAAAGTAATTTCTAATTCATTGAAGAGTCATGGATTCCAAAAGCACGCATATTCGACAAAAGAGCCTGATGCCAAGCCTTGTCAAATGCCTTAGAAATATCAAGTGCAGCTATCCTGCTTTAGCCAGATTGATGTAAGTTTTGATTGATGATGAAAAAGCTTACGCAGTGGTTTTGCCAGGTAGGAAGAATACTTCTTCAGAAGAAGGGGAAATATACCATCTGGACCAGAGGATTTGTGTACATTAAGATATTTAAGTACTCTTGCTATTACACGAGTGCGAAAGCGGATTCCTCCTATTGAAGATTCGACCCACGTAGGCGGATACAAAGCAATCTGGAAGTGTTGAGCTAGCCGCAAAGAGTGCAGAAAGCAGATTGGCCTTGTCCAAGGAGCTGAAAGCTGGAATGTCAATGTAAATGAGCGTTTTTGACGGACGACCAAAAATATTTACTACCTTTGGGACATTGTAGTATTTTTTGTCTCAGTTTTAGGTCGTATTGGAATTTCACACGTTTAAGAAAGGCGTTGCAGTCATTCCTGGTGCATTTGAACTTTTTTTCGCTTTTCCTCTGTCGGGTTGGTCTTGTAGGACTGAAAAAACATTTCTCTAACCCTGAACGCCTCTTTACAGCTAAAGTCGTACCACGCCTTTTCTTTTGGTTTGATACTCTTCATCCGATGAGGGATAAAGCATCATTCCAAAGAGTGGTGTCTGTGATCATATTAGCAGCGGCATCCTCTTCGTTATCGAGGAAATATAACGACCAGTGAAAATTCCTTATGAAGCTGTTGTGTCCGCTCCAATTTCTCGTATTGCCATACGGTTCTTTTTGAAATCTTTTCTGTAACTGTGTGGTGGGTGTACGAGAAATTAGCTGATATGAAACAATGGTCCGACAAGCCTAGAGGGGACAGCACATCAACAATGTACTTATCAGGGTGAGAAGTTTAAAACAAGTCCAGGGCGTTGGCAGCATGACTATCAACGTCTGGTATTCGTGTGGACTCATTTACAAGCTGGGTCAAGTTATTTTCCGCAGCGAAGATCTTAACACACCGTCCTTCGAGTATTCTCTGTCCAGAATGTCGAATCCAACCAGAATTCTGTATATTGAAATCGCCCGTAATCACGATTCCAGTATGAGGATACAGGGATACAATTCTTTGTATGGAGTCAGACAGCGCATCAAACTCGTTAAAGGTCGAATTGCTTTCCAGTTTGGGGGATAAAGCAGTAGTGGATAATATGCCTACGGAGACGGAATTTTAACCACATGAAGTGGGATTCCGAATTGAAACATCGCATTGTAGTGGAGTTTAGTAAGCTACATACTAGCCAGACCGCGGTGAGAAAATAATAATGGCACTAGTTCGTAGCCAGGTAGCTTCAGATCAGAGTGATCTGAGAGGTGTGGGCGGGGATCTACCTGCCTTCTGGTCTGTACTTACAGACGTGGACATAGGCAGGAAAGTGATTACTTTATGGCCCGCGTATTGTGGCTACGTCCACCCTGAATTCTCTAGTCATAATCGCAAACAAAAAACACAAAACACAAATACCGACGATGCTAAACAATTTTGCAAAGTAAGAATTTTGATCTTGGTTTACCGATTCAAATTGCTGTAGGTGTTATGCCCTTACGACAATATGAAACAGTGCAGCAACAAAATTCACTCACAACCGGCTATCCATCGGTTGTTACATACATTTAAGTCACTGCGCATGCCGTATGATAAATACAGTAACGGGGGTGACCGAGTGCAAGCAACAGTAGCGGGAGATGTGGGATACCCGCACTGTATGATTTTTTTCTCTCCACTGCACTGCGTTTGTTTTTGTTTTTTTTTTTTTTTCTTTGCACAGCATAAGAGAAGTTTGATTCGAGGCCACCTCGAACCTCTTGCCGATTTTAAGGTCACGGCACGCAGCACTTATTGCATTCTACATCCGTTCGGCCAAACATGGAAAACCACAGCCACCATGACGCTCCCACTAAGGGACCTATGTATCTCTATCAAGTCAGAGCCGAATCGAAGTCCGGAAGCCCTGATTCCCATGGCACCGAGTTTTAAGTCCTGGTGAGGACTTCCGGTGGTCCTGCCACCCAACAGAACTTATTACCGACCGCCTGTAACTGGTCAAATCGTAGGACCTTTAAGAGGAGTTAAAATCTGAAAACCATTATTATAAGACTAGTATTGTTCAACCGCGTTTATTATTAGACTATGTGGCAGGGTCCCCCATATACCAGTACATTCTGGAAAGACACTTTGCGGAGACGACTTTATTGGCCGGATTCTTCAATGTGTGGCAGGCATATTGTGTAACAAGCTGATCGGATCCTATCGGCTTGCTCTAAGGCGTAATTTGAATCTCTCCTGGAATTTTTGAGAAAAAAATTGCCAAAACTATTAGGTGATATACCACTGCAACAAAGAACAGCCATTCGCGGACTTGACCCAATTAACTTTTATTTATGCGGACGGTTGACGGACATTGTTTACTCGTCAGAAATAACAACATTGGATGACTTAAACCATAGGATTGACGGGGCAGTTGTGAAATTTCAAGAAGCAATAGTTTGCACTTTAACCATTTGATATGATACAATGTTTGTTAAAAACAAAAAAATAAAAATGTGCAATTAATATTTGTGTTTTTTTTTCCTACCATTGTTTAACAATTTTTAATTTAATGTTTTACCTGTTTCAATAAGTTGGGTCGTATCTTGAGAACTACTGACTCGAGATCCGAAATTTTTTTTTGTTTATAAATACTAGGTACATGTTTTACATGTTTCAAAGTTGCAAAAAGTTGGGGTTAATAAGCTATTTCCCCGGAAAAATTATTCCAAAATCAAAATTTTAAGTTAAGAAAAAATCACTTTTGATCTTCAATACCGTAATATGTATAGCGTAAGGCTTTGCTTAAAACCTCTGTATCTCGGAGGGGTTGCACTTCCGTACCCCCACCCCCTCTCTCGCAGTATTACAAGAAATTACCCTTTAAAGTATTCGACACATTATTCGGAACACCCTGTATAATCAACTGAACAGACTCGTTTTTCTTCAAGTTTAAAAGAACCATTAAAATCAAGGAATGTTACGGGTATCTAAAATTACCTCGTGGACCAACGCTGCTCACAAATATAATGCAGATTGTTTAATTAAGTATGTCGTCTTATGATCCTCTATTTGGAAGCACTACGACATTCACTATACGATTACAATCAGATAGTGTTTCTGATAATAACATTTTTCATAAATTTGCATTTAATTTAAGATTCTCTTACCACCAATATATAAATCACGAATACAACAACAATATCTTAACTCAAAGAACAAACATTAATGGACATTAACATCGACACCAACACGATTTGTTTTCTTCAAATAACTATCAGCTGCTGATTCTATTGATTCTTTATCTTTTGCTCGCAATTTAACAAAATACTTTAGCATTCTGATATTTTCAACATTCATCATGATAACGCGATTGCAATGAAAACGAAACGATGGTATTGAACGATTTCAAGGCGAAATTCATGCACAAACGATGCCATATGAGTAAACACTTGTATGTAAAGGGTGTTTCAATAAAATTAACAATTGTTGAGATATTTCCGAAACATGGGGATTATTTATTTATTTATGACGGCAGCGCAGTATGTTCTCGGATTCGGTCCTGGAAAACATGCATACTAACAATGAATTTTGCAAAAAAATCGTGTTTCCGGGTGAGACCTATTTCCACATTAGAGGCTACGTTAATAAGAAAAATTGAAGCATCTGGGGCACCGAAAATCCACGAGTGATTCAGGAGATGCCAATGCACCCACAACGAGGTGTTATAGAGCCGTATTTGTCGAAAATGAGGCCGGAAAAGTCATTAAGGTCAATGGAGCGTGCTACCGCGATATGATAAACAATTTTTTGTGCCCGGAGCTCGAGGATATGGATACAGACCTCTACTTTCAAGTTACTGCGCATGAAGTTTCCTGGCCGCGTTTCGAAGATATCCATTGGCGGCTAAGATTGTGCGACTTAACATCGTTAGACTTCTTTCGTTGGGGCTTTATTAAAAGTAGGGTCTACGCCAACCATCCGCAAGCAATTCCAACTCTGAAAGCGCCATCGCCCAGATAAAGCCCCAAGTATGTGAAAGAGTGATTGAAAATTTCGGAAAAAGATGAGGGTCTACAAGTAGAGCCAAAGCGGTCATTTGGAAGAAATTTGGCCCCATTATTAAACCCCCTTGTCTCTACTTTATAAAGCACTAAAGGTTTCAGAGATATCTCAACAATCGTTCGTTTTATTCACAAAAATCAAATCCTACACCTCTTGTTGAAACACCCTTTATATTCGCTCGCCTAGGCCTACCACCGTATGTGCACACCACCACAATTAATCACTAATCCAACTACTTTGGGTATACAAAGAAATTTAATTGTGTAATTGCACACCTTTTACCTTTTACAAAACACCGATAAGAACTACTGTGTCGTAGATTGTACTTTCGAATGCAAAGCCCTGCTCACTCATGAAGTGAGCGTAAGTGGTCTACGGCATTATTGATCAATGATATCAGACAATTTATTTTTTTCGTACGCAAAAAAAAGACGTAAAAAATAGCGAGTATTTTCCTTGAATGTCAAATGATAACTTAAAAGAAGAACTGTAAACATATCACATATCCGGATAGATGATTTTCTCATAATTTATACATTCAGGGAAGAACAGCTCTTGCCATTAATATAATAAATAAGTTTACAACAAAGTATTTTGTATAAGTTAAGTGTGGGATGTGTCAGGGGAAAACCTCAATTTCATTTTTAGTAAGTGAAAATAACACCAGACTATGCACACTCGTGCACTGGCCTTTTCTTTTACTGTCGTCACAACCACCCACATGTGTATTTATACTTGAATGAGAGAAAGAAGTATTACTTGACGACCTCTCAATCATGTTATACTCATAATATGCCATAGAGATTTTATTATATTCTCATAAATAATTTTTGAGACGAGAAAAACAAAGACAAAATAAAAAACAAACAGACGTTGCACATCCGCACGGAAACGATGCCCACTATCATATCGGTTTGTTAAAACGAGAAGACATTATGAAACATATAAACATCAAGTAGTATATATACAATAGATAGCTCACAGCAACACACTTTTAATTATCATTGAATACTTACGCACAAATAAGTGGAATACGACAAAACTTATTGGCAAACATGAAATACCACATTATGTAAAATCGAATCGACAACAATCTCTCCCTCAATTACAGAAGATATCTACGAATATTTAAGCTGAGACTTAAATAGGTAACTGAGTAATTGCACACGTTAAATTAAAAGCAAAACCAATTGAGAGCGCAACTATTTATCTTATTGCACACAATAGTGCCGTCGAGATAATAATCAAAGTCCGAATTTTGGCCAAAACTACATAAAAAAACAAACAATGAAGGCCGACAACATTGTACGAGTATGTCAAAATATGACAAAATCACGCACGTAATATTAACTCGCAATATTTGTTCGAATCCACAGATAAGTGTTTTAATTAGTTTTCTTCTTTTTTTTTGTTCATAACTCTTTTGTCCTAACTCTTCTATGAATAGGTTTTTATTTCTTGAAGCAAACTGCAGGCGTTTCAATAATGACACTGTAAGGCATTGTAGTTGTACTTTTACTTTCTTTATATTAATGATCGAGTTGTATTGGCTATTCATTGCTCTTATTGTTTCAACCTAACCGAAACCAATTTTAAATATTAGAAACTAGTTGTGACTCCGAAACTCTTGTCGTTACACAATTAACATATGTACATAGGCGCTTTCAACATTTAATTCATTTATTTACTTTTCAAGCGGTTTAAAACTTAATAACTAGAACAATACTAATATACTTTAACTTCTGGAGCGGTATTTTGTCGAAAAAAAATTCCAAATTAATCAAAGACAATTTTTTTAACAATATGTTAAATGAATAACCTTATCAAACAAGATATATTAATAGATCTTCATATCTATGTCAATGAGGGCAGTTTCAGATCGAAAACGAGGAAAAATACTGAAGCTGAAGTGTTTTTACAATACACATAAGTGTACAATACAGATACAATCCTGCTTTATATATTAGATAACTGGTACAGGCTAACTCAAACTGTGACAAAAGTTGTACAGATCCTATAACTTTCAGTTTTATGAAGGGCTTCGATTCAGGCAAAACAACCTCGTATATAAGGTAACTAGCAGAGTATAGTGATAATAAATGAAATAAAAATTAAAGTTCTAGGATCTGTACAACTTTGGTAGATTAAAAATCTGCAAAACAGGCCTTAAGTGACTGGAGCTTAGTTTTCGGGCCTTAATTCTTTAAATTCCCACTGAAATACATTGAAATTGTTTTTTTTAATTGCTCTAATAATCCGCGAAAACTCTGCCACACTGCATATTCTTATAGTACAGAGTATAGAAAAGATTCGGACAAAGTTCTTTCAAGACAGCTAACGAATTGATAGAGCATCTCGACAGACCTGAACAATGACTGCATTTCAATTATTTTGACATTAGCTCCAATTTATAATCGATGAAAATTGGATTAAATGTCAAAATCGTAAAACATCGATCATGCTTACCTACAAGTAAGGCATATTACGAGGGCGGGTCAATAAGTCCGTGACTTTTTGAATTTCTGACCGCTTTACTGAAACAGCAACACTGCTCATGTCAACAGGCATCTGTCAGTTGACTCCTGTCAAAATTTAAACTTGCTGCGTCAGTTAGTTTGTGTTTGACAGCTATTTTTATCAGACTACTCACTAATTTGAGGAGAAAATGGAAAAAAGTGAATTTCGTGTGCTTATTAAGCATTATTTCTTGCGAAAAAAAACCATTACCGAGACCAAGGCTAAGCTTGATAAATACTATGGGGACTCTGCACCATCGATTTCAATGGTAAAAAAGTGGTTTACTGAATTTCGTTGTGGCCGTACAAGCACTGAAGATGCCGAACGTCCTGGACGCCCAGTTGAGGTCTCTACACCCGAAACAATCGAAAAAATTCACGATATGGTGTTGGCCGACCGAAGATTGAAAGTGCGAGAGATTGTGGAAGCCGTAGGGATCTCGCATGGCTCAGTGGTTTCAATTTTGAATGATCACTTGGGCATGAGAAAGCTTTCCGCAAGATGGGTGCCACGTTTGCTCACAGTCGACCACAAACTCAATCGTGTAACAACTTCACAGGAAGGTTTGGCGTTGTTTAATCGCAATATGGAGGAGTTTTTGCGCCGTTTTGTAACCGTGGCTGAAACATGGATCCATCACAACACACCAGAGAACAAACAACAGTCATAACAGTGGGTTTCTAAGGGTGAATCGGCGCCAAAGAAGGCCAAGGTGGGTTTGTCAGCCAATAAAGTTATGGCGACTGTTTTTTGGGATGCACGCGGTATAATCCACATTGACTACCTTCAAAAGGAAAGAACAATCAATGGGGGATATTATGGCAACTTATTGGACCGATTCAATGACGATTTGAAAAAAAAACGACCTCATTTGGCCAAGAAAAGAGTTCTTTTCCACCAAGACAATGCAAGGGTGCACACATGTGCAGTTGCCATGGCAAAAATCCATGAATTGGGCTATGAATTGCTCCCTCATCCACCCTATTCCCCAGATTTGGCTCCGAGCGACTACTTCTTGTTCCCAAACCTGAAGAAATGGCTTGGTGGAAAAAGATTTGACTCCAATGATGAAGTCATCTCGCAAACAAAGGCCTATTTTGAGGACCTCGACAAATCATTTTTTTTGGAAGGGATAAAAAAATTGGAGAAGCGTTGGACAAAGTGTATAGAGCTCAAGGGAGACTACGTTGAAAAATAAAATTATTTTTTTATCAATTAATCTGTGTTTTAATCCAAAAGTCGCGGACTTATTGACCCGACCTCGTACCAAATACGTTGAAGAATTAAATCGATAGATATACTCGTATTATTGTACTTTGTGCTTCGTCAAAATGCCATTTACATACGAGTACTACAATATGTATGGTGATATGTTGGCAAATTATAGTGGTGTTGTTTAATTTTCCCCGGTATATTTGTGTATTCTCTATATTTGCAATGGCCGGGGAACCTGAAAGTTAAGCTGTCCGGTAAATGATCCATGTAGTCGTGTTCTATGGCATCAAAGTGTCAACAGAGGTGAATAAGATTGTTTTCTTCGCTACAATTAGTGTGCACTCAAGGGATTATTAATATCCTTTACAAACAGCGCGCAAAGAAAAATTAGGAAGGACATATCGGTGTACTCGTACATTGGTTTTGAATCTTTGCAGGTTATAATCATTAAGAAAAGAGTTCGGCAGGACATTCCACAAGCGAATTGAAGGGTTATTGTCCGAAGATGAACTAGAGGATAAACTGATGAGCAATCATAACGGAACGAGTAGAGCGATTGACTGGGTAATATTGGCCTCTCGCTCTTTTTAATCCTACCTAGCAAGTGCATAAGATGATGGCATTACAATACTATATACTCCAGTTTTGGGCAAACAAATGTCTTATGTATTCAGGCCAGATCAGACGGGGTGAACAATTTCTTGATTGAACATAGACATCTCACAGCATTTTTGGTGACATCGAATTATTAGACGTAGGATGTCATTGATACACATAGCTTTTCGGTTTCGAGGATGCGTGTATCATTCATGGTTAATGGCTGGGTTTTATAAACTTCTCTTTAATGACAGCAGTATGAATTATGTTTTATAAACATTAAATTCCACTCGGTTGGTGGTTCCCCAATTAGTTATGCTGTTATGAGTTCGGAAATGAATATGAAAAGCAGAGGAATATTAGAAGTAGCAGATAAGAGATTATTTATCAAAATTAAAAAGAATGTGGGAGATCCCCAAGACACACCAGGATTTATTTTATGGATATTGGACTTGAAACCGTCTAAAACTTTATATGAACTATCCGGTAGGTAAATTTTAATCCATTGAAGAAGAGAACAGAATTATCGATTCCAAATGCACGCATTTTCGACAAAAAACTTTGTGGAAAATTCTGTCAAATGCATTTGAAATACCATTTTTCATTGAGACTTGTCATATAATCATGAGTAGACCAGTTGCTAGGAAAACCGTACTGCCGGTCATTAGGAAGATTTCGTGTTTCGAGATAATTTAATAAGCCAACGGTTAATCAGCGTTTCCATGAAATTGAGAAGAGGTACGTAAGTGGGATGAGTCTGTAGGAATGACTGATTAATGAATACTTCATCTGGATCAGTAAAGAGCGCAGTAACTAGAGCTGTCAGTTAGCGTTGGTTCTTTTCACTTAAAATAAAACCACATCACTTGTAACTATGACATGAAATGGAAGACAAATGCGGTCACCCAGGAATTATCTAATGGAGTCCTCCAACATATGATGGGAGCTGCAAGAAACCCAGTAACAAAACAAAAATGTCAGCAGCTGATTTGTCGATTTAATGCAACAACTTTCAAACAGAAGGCCTGCCAAAAGATCATCAGAAAAACCGAAGATATTCATTTCTAATGTCCAAGGAGGTGTGTAGCGATATTCCAATTTAACGGGAATATCACCTTGTAGTCAATTGTCGGCAACGATGGGTCTGCATTTTATTATCATACTCCTACTTATCCACATACGGTTATGGATCTACTCTGAATGCTCATCAACTTGAAAGTGAGGTAAGCGCACCAGGTTCGAAATTGAATGAGAAACAAAACTCATAGTCCTTCATACTAGGTCTACTTAACATCGCTGGTTATGAGTTTGAGAAACGATGCTGAGAGCAGAATGAGAATTCAAAGGCTGCATTTCATTTATTACTCAAACTGTAGACAAAAATTTATATTGAACGAAAACAAAATTG
This sequence comes from Volucella zonaria, assembly GCA_963966105.1. Taxonomy (NCBI): domain Eukaryota; kingdom Metazoa; phylum Arthropoda; class Insecta; order Diptera; family Syrphidae; genus Volucella; species Volucella zonaria. The sequence continues at coordinate 84,905,787 of OZ014530.1, read as the reverse complement.
CAATTGTTGGGCACCAACTGCAAGGCGAAACCACTGACCGATATGGAATAACATTGAGGAATAAATCAACTAACTAAAGTCAGGGACTCAATCATGCACAATGTTCCAATGTTGCAAAGTGAATCACACAGCCGGTGGTCGTAGACTTCTATAAGCAGATATTGCCGCAATCCAAAAAGTTCTTTGACATGGACCAGACAAAATAGGATGAAAAACTGTGGTATATACTATGTATACTGGTTGCTACAGAGAACAGAAGCAACATCTATTTGGGTGGTTCTATTCCTCCTCGGGGTTCAGTCGGGAAGCATAGCGGTGCAAAATATCAACAACGGAAAACTTCTATGAAGAGATTTAACGTTGAACGGAGAGTTTCATTAAAGACCAGTAGTATTGATAAAGCGACGTAAAATGGTTGGATTGATGGATGAATGGGTTTTACCCGAACATCGACACGAAGCTCCTGGAATTGTGAAGAGTGCAGCCAACCAGATGTAACTATTGTAACTACGAGCAAAAGAAAATAAAAAATGTTCGGAAGTCCCGACCGAGCCTTGTAGAGATAAGCAAGGAAAATTATTAGTAGAGAGAATATAGAAACACCATTTATGTAGACTTTAATGGCGAAAATATTTTTAACGAAAAAAAAATAATCCTTGTCGTTCTTGTACTGATTTTTGGTATCAATTGCGTTGACGACTGAAGAGATATATTAGGGAATTCTATGAGATCTACAGCGACATTAACCTTGTCAAAAAGTGCGTAATAGTCTCCTGAGATGTAATCTAATGAATATACATATATCAATACTACAGCCCAAAGAGTCTTTTACTGCTATCCGGAGGAATAACGGAGTAGATGAAGACCTCGATGTCAGATAAAAGAAAGAGATCACAACCATTTTCCAGTGCGGAACTGAAACAAGCGGACCAAAGACCGCGCTAACTGGAAGGGCTTATTGGTCCACCTCGGACTGAAGCGCCATTTATGAAATTAAGAGAATTTTAAGGCAATAGTTATAGATTCAATTCATTATTAAAATTATTCACTTTCGATGTATTCAAGATTCTTGTGGGAAATATAAATTCTATACATCGACTCAAAATCTCATTGCCTTCCTTTTTATAACTTATTGCTCTGGTTAAATTTCGCCTTTTCTATTAATCTGTTTCTTCTCATGCCTAAAGCTATACTTTTTTGAATATACATACAAACAGCAAAGTGTTTGTTTTTTTTTTCAAGAAACTGAAATATGGAATACTTTGACAAATTATCAGTAGGTATTATTACTTCTTTGTTACAATTACTGTCATCAAAATGATTTTTTTCCGCCCACTGTTTTCAAATATCAAAAATAGAAAAATTTGACAAGTGGAAAGTGGTCACTTAGGGGTATGGTGTGAATGATTATGCTTATTCAAAGCCCAAAGGGTAACTGAGTGTACAAAACCATATACCACCTTGATCAAAAAGTTACCGTACCATACCACCTTGTGGCGCTACCATTTGAGTTCTGTTTTTTTCGGTAAGTTGGTAAATCTGCTGTTGACATCCCCTCTAAATCTTAGCGTCATAGCTTGACATTTGCAAAAGTTACGTAGCCAAGAGTACATCTATCACTGTGTGTGTTGGCGATTTTTTACAATTTTAGAAATGGATTTGAATTTGCAACAACAAATTTGTATTAAATTTTGCGTAAAAAACGTTCGCGCACCATCGATGGAAATGTTGGAAAAGTGTTTCGGCAACGTTTCTCTAAATAAAATGGTCGTTTACCAGGGGAACGAGCGGTTCAAAAGTGGTCGTGAGTCAATCGAAGATAATGAACGTAGTGGCAGACCATCGACATCGGAAAGCGACGAAAACATTGATGAAGTAAAAGAAACGTTGATCAATAACCGCAAATTATCCATCAGAGAGATATCGGAGGACTTGAACATTGCCTATGGATCCGTCCAAGACATTTTGGTTAAGGATTTGGGTTTCCGTCGTGTAGCAGAAGACCTCAATTTCATGCAAAAAAGAGACCGCGTTGACATCGCAAAAGAGATGATTTGCGGGGCTGAATCCGATCCCATATTCATCAAAAGGATCATTACTGGGACGAGACGTGGGTTTATGAGTACGACACGCAATCCAGACATCAGGCAAGTGAACGGCGTTCACCAAATGAGCCGAGACCAAAAAAACCACGTCGTTTTCAGTCAAAAAAGAAGGCAATGCTCACGGTTTTCGTGGATTACAACGGTGTAGTGCATCATGAATTTTTGCCAGAAGGCCAGACAGTAAACAAAGAGTATTATTTCGGCGTGAAGCAATTCGCCGAAAGAGACCAGAATTGTGGGCAGATTTTGGTGGTGGATTTTGCACCATGATAACGCACCATCGCACAGTGCCATCGTTATTCGTAATTTTGTGACTTCTTTCTTTTCAATCGAGTTAAAAACCCCACTACGGGGAAAGCGTTTCAGCAGCGGAGAGGAAGTAATGGAAAAATCACAGGAAGCACTGTGAACTGCATACCGAAAACCGAATATGAAAAATGTTTCGAGGATTGGATCAAGCGCAGACATAAGTGTGTTGCAATCGATGGGGATTACTTTAAAGGGGACAATAAATTCCGGGGATTTTTTGGTATTTAGTAACATTCAACAAATGTAAAGGGTACCTCAACAAGAGGTAAAGGATTTGAAAGGCCTATTATTTTACAGCTGATGCCCGTAGGCCTGGCATATGGTGACAGATGTCGTCTATAAATTTGGGATATTTACCATCGAACGCTACATAATGAAAGAAAAAATCCAAATCATTGAATATTATGACGAAAATTCACGTTCAATCGTGGCAACAATACGAAAAATTCGTGCCAATTTTATACGTAATCATGTGCTTTTCGAGACATGTGTGCGCAATATTATCAGATGTGAAGACACCGAAACGTTTCGGTCGTCACAGTAAAGGAAAGTGTGGAAAACGACCCATACACCTCCATTTGTCACCGTTCTCAGAAGCTTGACCTCTCCACAGCCACACTGCACCGAATTTTGACGACAGTTTAGGCTCTCCATGCTTACAAGGCCCAATTACTGCAAGAAATGAAGCCACCCAACGACCAGCAGCGTACGTCGTCGAATGGGGTCCTGGAAAACATACGGGCTGACATTGATTTTTCCGAGAAAATGGTTATTTTCGGATAAGACCTATTTCCACATTGGCGGCTACGTTAATAAGCAAAATTGAGACATCTGGGGAGTGATTCAAGAGACGCCAATGCACCCACACCAAGTTACCGTGTGGTGCGGTTTATGGATCGGAGGTGTCATAAGGCCGCAATTTTTCGAAAATGAGGCCGGAAAAGTCATTACGGTCAATAGAGCGTGGTATCGAACGACCTCTACTTTCAACAGGATGGTGCCATAAAATCGAGTTAATGCGCACAAGTTTGCTAGCCGCGAAATTCGTTTCGGAGGCCGCCAAGATCGTGCGACTTGACACCGCTAGATTTCCTTCTTTGGGGTTATGTTGAAAGCAAGATCTATGCCAACCATCCGCTCTACACCTCTTATTGAAACATTCTTAATATAATATATCCCATAAAAAGAAATTATTTACAAATTATTCCATTTGGCACTCAGATGAAATTGGCCTTGCTTTGGTGCTTGAATTAAAATCCAACACTTGATAGATTTGGAAAAAATTAAAACCGTAAAAACAATACTGTGAAAAGTGGAATACAAATAACATAAAATAAATTAAACCATTTCAACTGAATCTCTATCCTACACAAGGATGATCTTGTTAAAGGTGTAGAAATTTAAAACTCTATATGACACCCGTCTCTTTGCGACCCATTTTTAGGGCATATGCATAATCAGACTTGCAGGGAAATGTTATCGGGGCCGCGCTTAAATGCAATATAAAATTTTCCTACTTTAATCAAAATCAGAGTTATGGTGGGTCAGATTGTATTATGTTGTTATCCCAAGATAAGTTGAAATAGAGACGCGTAAGTGTATTTATCGCGATCACGTCATTTCTAAGAAAATGCACACAATTGAAAGGATTGCAACTTTGTAGGAATTCTATAAATAAGATTCAATTCATTCGCCTCAAGATGAAGACTTGGTGGCTCAACTTAAATGATCATATTGCGATGGATGCAAAATACTTATGCAGTTTTGGTGTTGGACCGAACGTATACCGAAATTAAATCGGACCACTAAGTTTTGTGCAGAGGTTTAATGCCATCTGACTCCAATAGCAAGAAAAATATTGCAAAATATTGCCAGTAAGTCTTATAACGGGTGTCCCAAAATTCACACAAGAAGTAGATTAGATAGAAATAATTGTAATTTTTTTTTATTGATTCCTAAAGTATACAGTATAGGGTTATGTACTACTTTGTTGGCACATACGCACTCTTTTGTTTAAATTTTCCATGATAGTTTTGCCTAAATGTGGCTGAATTCCGTTGATACAGAGTGCAAATTGAACGCTTTAGACATCAAAAAATCCCAAAGAAGAACGTCCAACGGCGTTAAGCCGCATTATCTGGGCTGCCAATTCAGATCACTAAAACGGAAAATCACACGACCACGAAATGATTCATGCAGTAGTTTAACTGTTTCTTGGGCTGTATGGCATATGGTGCATGTTGTGGAAACAACATGTCGTCCACATCCATATCTTTCAATTTAGGCACAAAAAACTGGATTAACATGTCGCTATAGCGAGCACCATTACCTGTCATTGTTTGACCAGCCGTATTTCCAAAAAAAAATCCGTTGAACCCCAAATTTGAAGATTAGCAAAGCCATCAAGATGAAAATGAGTCTCACCACGGAAGATGATTTTGCGTTATGATGATTTGTGATTAGCCGCCAAACCTTCATTATTTTAAAATATTGCTCAATAATGAAAACGCGTTTTCTTTTGTGTAGTATGCTCCATTTTTAATAACCTTGTACTGTCAGCTTTCACACTGTCTTCTGTTTTTTTCGTTGGCAACACTTTAACACACAAATGGCGCAAAATTCAAATTTTGCGTGAATTTTGGTACACCCTTCACATGTTTTTTTATAAGACTAATCATAAGTGATTGTTTAATAATGTTTCTTCGATAATTTTTTTTTTGTTGCGAAAACAGTTGCGGCATTGCCAATAAGCTATTGGTGACACAGTTTCTGGTGTCAGTGTTTCAACTGACCCCAGCAACAAAATCTCTGGTTTAATGCAGGGTGGCAGTATGGGTATTTTATGCAGACTAACGGGAGCCGCATAGCACGACCCTGCAGAGGAAACCAACATCTTCTCATAATCTACGAAAAACAAGATAAAGGAACAGAAGCGCTAAATATTGACAAGAATGTATTAAGAGCATGGATAGTAGGGACGTACTTGTAAAGTAAAGATATGCAAGCATTTATTCTACAGACTGTTAACCGGTGATGATGATCAACTTTAAGGCAGAATATACCATTCCGCACAGACCACGATCAATATTAGATCCGTATATCTGGCCAAAAAACAATCCGGATTATCGATACTCAAACTACAGATGCAACAACATAAATACAATTGAAAAGTTGATTAATATGTCATGGTCACCTTCAGAGAAAAATTGTTTGAGTGATATTTGGATTTGTGTTCGAATTCGAACAGACATACTCGTACATACACACCTACTAACATATTGTTCAGAATTTCGAATATTTCAAACAATTATGAGCTGTATCAAGATTGATAGAAATTTGAAATTTGTCATTAACATTGCCTCGACAATTTTAAGTGAATAGACGAAAAAAAAGTCGGCTTTGAAAGCCTTCGAAATCCAATCTTTAGTTTGTAATCAACTGCAAAGACCAAAAGTCTTATACTGATCCTTTCCCATAGGGCATAAGGTGAGAATCAAAGCTCTACCAAGCAACTCCACTAATTGTATCCTAAACAGATTATCAGAATGTCATTGGTTGTTTCTTCATGAACTTTACGTTAACAGCAATTTAATTTGAACAGTGCAAGGAATAGGAATGTCTCATCTAGGCCCTAATAGAAAAATACACTAATCAAGTAAAGCAGTTAAAAAAAAAACTCGAAAAACACGACGTGTCGTTTTAAGCCGAAATATTGTGACATTAAAGTGAAGAATGGACAACAAAACCAAAGGCCCACCTTAATACACACTGATGCTTTTTAAGCTAAAACCTTTTAGTTGAAGGTGTCTTTCATTGCATTTCATTGGTTTCGTACTAATCTTCAAATTTACATATGAGTTGAGGTAAATTTGCTATTGTTAATGTGACTATGCAAATCGCAAACACTATGCCATTAAGGCATATTTTCATATGAAACGCAACCTAGCACATTTGCACTTGATAGGCCGGTTCAAAACAAAAGTCAACCATGTTCAGTAAGCACAATGATAACCAGAATCATGATCTCTCACTAACATTGTTTACAAACTTTAACTCAGTCACTATAATTCACAAGAAATCCGATCGCATACCTAACTCTGTGGTAAATCCAATTATTATGGTGTATGTTCCATTAGATTAGCAATCAAAAAATGAATCACCTGTGGGTAACAACCAAGAGGATGTAGATCTGAAATTGTCCGGTCCGCCTCCGACTCGCTCGACACAAAATTTTAATGAAAACCACCACAAAATCTATTTAAACTTACCTAGTTGATTAATTTTCAATCGACGACAACCATTCAATGCTGAGCTAGCGGACACCGCATTTAACATTCCCACTCGTCGAGGATAATCGGATTCGCGTTCCACTGCGAACGATCCTTCACGGCTTTCTTTTTAATTTCTGTTCTTTTTTCTTTATTTCTATTTGTGTCTGTTTTATGAGCTTGATTTCGAATATATCTGCAATTTTTGGAACAAATATTTATTCAGAATTCTTTCATCAGAAAAAAACAAAAAAAAAACACTTTGGACAAACGCAAACTAGAGAAGAAAAAAATACACTTGATATGGCAGCGAATTTTTGTTTGTTGTTGCAACTTTTTTCTTCTTTCGTACAGAATAAATATGCAATGATGCGTGCAATTTGCAAATTTGTTTTAAGACTTGAGATTTTATTTTTTATAAATTTAGTTTTATTTTGGCTGAAGGATGGAAAAAATATGTAAATTTCATTACACACAATGTCCAGAGGTAGGAGCAGCAGAGAGGAAGAAGAAAGCCTTTGCGCACCAAGTTCTTTCCCATCGTCAAACGCATAAAGGGAAATCATTTCATTTTGGTTTTTGCTTTCTGGTAGTGATGTGCGTCGGAGTGACAGAAAGAGTACGCAGGAATTCCAGAAATGGATCCCCAATATGCACACTTGCTGTCACTATGTCGTACTCACTTGGATTCAAACTGCAGATGCTCGATTACAGGATATATTAATTAAAAAAAAATATGTACATATATATTTATATCTTAATTCTGGGATAGGAATTGTTTAAAATTTTATTGACATTTGCGGTTCCTATTGGATGGCAGAGAGAGGAGCTATGACAAGAAGCAAGACTCAATCATCATTCGCACAATGCACATCACTAGGTTCTTCTTCTCTTTCTCCTTATGCTTCTGATTCGTTCTTTTCTTTGCTCTCTCTTTGTTTAAATTCGTTTTTTCTTTTTTAGTTTTTTTCGTCGTTTTTCTAAAAGGAAACTCACAATTTTTGTATTTTTTTCTTTCTTATCACACACAAGACAAGGCAGTGCGATCAAATTGATTTTGTTTTCACTAGGACCGAACTTGGATATTTTTGGAGAAGATCTTTTTAGTTTGCTAAAACTGAATGTATTTTATTGGATGATTTTTTTTTCTTTTTGTAATCGGGAACAAATTATACACCACTCTTCCGCAAAATTAGAGCTCATAGCCACACGCACACTTGAAGAAATTGGCCAGTTTTTGTGTAAGATTGGTGAGGTTTGTAGGTGTGTGTTTTATGTGGTACCAACACTACGGGAAAAGTGACAGCCATCTTAAGCTTTTTTCGAAATTCGAAAATGGCGAGTTCAGCATTGGGTTGATTCAATTTAGAGCTTTCTATACTTATATTTGAAAGATTTATAAGATCTATGGGCAAAAGGACAATATTTGAAATAATTTTCTTTAGAAATAAATTTTCTTAAATATTTTCTTTTGTCAAGATCTTTGTATTGTATTTTTTATTTCTTTGGCTGAAGTCTGAGCGCTAGATGGCATTAAACAATCGAAAGCATTCAGTGAAGTTTAAATGAACAGGTGCATGACAATTAATACAAATAAATGTACATATATGTATATATATAATATGGTCACTAGGTACGCGTCTATCATTTTCGTGTTGCTTATAATTTGGTAGAATGTAAGAAATATGAAGCACAGGGATAATATTTAATTGACAAGAACTTTGATAAGATAGGTTTTTTAACATAATTTTTTTCCTGATTTTTAGTTCAGTAGGGATTTTATCGCAAAATATAACTTGTTTTCACAGATTATATTTTCAAAGAGGAAAAATTGGTTTGCTTTTGTATTTATACAGTATGCAAAATTCATATTCGTACACCGCTATTTTAAAGGGAAAATGGTAAATATTTCGAAAACAAAACAATATTATAATTGAAAAATAAACGATTTTAATAAAATTGTTTATATTTTTAATAAAAAATTACAAATAAAAGTCATAAGTTCATTATAATGTACAAAAAAGCTTCTTTTTTCATCTTTCCATAAACAAAATCCATATTCGTACACATGGCAATACTAGGTTTTCTTTCCCGAAACAAGGAATTGTACCGCTGTTGACTTCTTTTTAATGGAATCTCACTTTGAGTGTGAGTTTCTTTGTTTTTCTTCAATTAAACCTACAGTTTATTTAAGAACTCCTCCTCAAAGTCCTGATATTAATCCCATAGAGAGCTTATGGTAAATTTTTAAGAAAAAATTAAAGTTTTAAAATATAAGAAATGTCAACGATTTGAAAAAAACTTTGAGGACGGAATGGGCAAAAATTCCACAAACCCTAACAAAAAAATTAGTGGAATCCATGCCAGCTAGATTGAACTGTGTGCTAAAGCAAAAGGGATATCCTACAAAGTACTAAAAATACTAATTTTATTTGAATTTATAATATAAGAAGTGTGTACGAATATGGATTTTGTTTATGGAAAGATGAAAAAAGAAGCTTTTTTGTATATTATAATGAACTTATGATTTTAATTTGTAATTTTTTATTAAAAATATAAACAATTTTATTAAAATCGTTTATTTTTCAATTATAATTTTGTTTTGTTTTCGAAATATTTATAATTTTCCGTGTAAAATAGCGGTGTAGGAATATGAATTTTGCAGACTGTATGTATTTTGATAAACTGTACGTCTAAAGAATACGGACAACAAAGGAACAGAACAAACTCCCTGTAGTTCGAAATATTCACTTTATTACTCCGATATCATTTGAGGTTGTTTGTTCTAACATATTTATCAAAGCCATAGGGCATCCACTGTAAACAAAGCCCAATTCTACATACATATTTTTCTGGTGTACCTGTTTTGCTATCGACTTTTTTTTTGTACGGCGGGTACAGTACGGACCTCTCTACAATTCTACTGGCCGCTCTTTGTTGGATCACATGAAATTAGGAATTTGTTTTTTTAACCTTTAGGGCAACCATCCAGATTGGGTTTCGTATGTAGGTTTGAGCGGCAGACTTAGTCAAGAAGTCTTGAGATTTCCACATGTAAGAGTACGGCTTATAACTAACTATATGTATTAATATCGACAAATGGACTTGGCGGCCACCAGATCATAAAGCCGTAAACCAAATTGATCACGTTGCGATCGATGCAAATACCCCCCAGTATTATAAATAGCTGAACGTTCTGAGCGGCGAACATGGACTCGGATCACTATCTCATTGCAGGCAAGTAAATGAATGTGTCCAGGCAACAAGACCGAGCATAAGCCCGTAGAGATGAACAAAGAAACTTAGCTGTACAGTAGGTGAGGATAGAGAAAAAACACATTGACAGATTGTTTAACGGCGAGGACAACCCAAATTCCGCTGTCAGACAGAAGGAACTATTCAACCTGGACCGTTAAAGTCAAGGTTGCTGTACTGGACGGTATACCTGCCACGTTCTTAAAGGCAGCGGGAGATCACTTGGTAAAGAGCATGCATCAAATTCATTTATTAGATTTCGTCGGCAGAAAATGTGCCTGAAAAAGGGTATTACTACTTTTAAAATGCCGGAGCACGTGTTAAGTTTTTCGGAAAATTGGATAGAGAGAGAGAGAAAGATTTTTGGGCTAAGTGATTATTTCGCTCCATGGGTGGTATCCAACATTTAATGGAGAGACTAAATTATTAGTGTAAATTGCACTTGATGTTATATTTAGGCAACCATTCATTTCACAAGATTTTAGTTGCCTGAAAAAAAGTCTTTCGGTCACGGCTGGTATTGAACCCCGAACCGTCCGATTGGGAAGCCAACACACCACCACATTTTGCCACAAACCAAACCAAGAGTTACACTTGTCAATCGCTGTTTCTTCGGTTTAAGAAAGCAAATGACTAATAATACTTTGTCAAGAAACACTAAGGAGACTCTATGTACATGTACGATTATATGACCCTCATCACCTCACCTCAGCGTAAGTAGATGAAGACCTCCTTGGTCGTTTTGAACGCAATTTTCTGGTCCCATTTTCGTTGACGGGGTTTGGAGAAGATTTAACAGCGAACTCTACGAACAGTGACATAGACCTGATTAGAAAAGTCCACATAAATCTCCTACGATATCTATGACATTTTGAGCGAATGAACACCAACGCTCCACCCCGAAATTCTTTGGTTTGAACCTCGAGGGCCAACGCAGTAGTGGAAGACCTCCGCTAAGGTGGCGCGCATAAGTGGAAGAAGACTTCAACCAAATTGGAGTGCCCAACTAGAGGCAGTTAGCCAGAGACCGCAATAGCTGGAGAACTTTTCACAACACTCCAAAGTCAAACCTTTGATTGTCATATTGCTTTTACGTTTAAGTAGTTATTTTCAGAGTACGAAGTTTGTAGCCACTCGAAAATAAATCAATGTGACTGAAAATCATTGGACTTCAAACGGTGCACTATATCATTAACTTCGAATTTTTCCTATTAATGCAGCTTTGAATTTTACTGTAATCCCATATTTCACAAATCGTTTTTATCGTTGTGTCGTAGTTAATATATGCACATACAGAAGAAGAATTTCAAAGCATTGCATCATATGTATTTCAAGGAAGAGATTTTTCTACATATACGAGTATGTATGTATTACATCTTTCTTTCTCCTTTATTACACTCAACTTTTTACTTTCCGCTCGAAAATTTTAATCGCTGGGAACCTCTTACTACTTCAATATACTACTGCCCATAGATAAACTAGCTAGATGTCAAACCATAGATAAACTAACTAGATGTCAAACTCTACTAATGCTTTTGCAAATCCTTAACTTTTGCACAGACTCACTGTAAGTGAATCCCAACACTTCTGCATCTCTATAACTTTGTCAAAATTTGCTAGAAGGAGAGCAATTTCCAAGTAAAATTGCTAGAATGAGAGCGATTTGCACGACTGTGTGTAATGGAGACGACATTTTTTTGATTAAAATGGGCGTGGTTTGTATAAAAGGAGAGAGAAATTGCCATTGATGACAATTTACACATATTCACAGACAGGATCACACGGATAGGGGCGATCAGTAGAAAACCGGGTTTGATTTTCCAATATCTGGAAAGTTTGATATCTAGGTATTGTTAGTCTATGCTACTTATTTTGTAGGCTTTTCATCGCATCGTATAACAATTTTCCAACCATATATGAAGTTTAATAATATTGGATTGTCGCTCCAAAACGTTCATTCTATGCAAAATTAGTTCAGTGAATCGGTAGTTTCTCGTGTGAAACTCATAATTTTATTGAACGAGAAAGTTATTTAAGCGCCTGCTCTTTGATGTTCCTCCGTAATATATATATGCCATCCACCTTATTTCAAAACTCGCTTATGCCGTTTTCGATTACTCTCCGGTGATAAGGCGATTCGGATTCCAATGTAACATTAAAAACTTCTTCTGACACAGTTCTATTTGACGTTTATACATATTTATGGGTTAGTATATTTTGACATAGAATCCAGAAGAGAAATTTTGCTTCTGAAATGGATACCAGAAGCAAAATTTTGGTTCAGAAAAAGTGGCAGTATCACAGTTTTCTATCATTTTTTTCACTCAGGAGCGCAAAAAGAAGATTCACTGACTTCATAAATTGGGTGTTAATTAAGAAGAAATACCTGTTCATCTAAGAGAAAGAAATACAACAATTTTGTATCCTTGACGTGGCTCAAACAAAACATGACTGCGAAATAAAGAAATAGTCAACTACTCGAATTTTTAGCCCTAGATGCTTGTATTTAAACTTTGAATACATAGCTGAAGGCACCTTAAGTTGTTTCTGAATTTAATTAATAGCGTCCCACCTCAAGCGAATCTGTGTGAGTCACCACTCTCTAGGTCCTGAACTAGTTAGAGCACAAGCTCTTCGCACTTCAGCTCGTCATCATTCTCACCTTATAAGCTTGTACTGCAAATGAGTACCGATCGCAACTCCTACAGATTTTGCTCAGGAGCACCACTTCTTCCAGAATCTACCTCCTAATCAAAAAATCGCTTTTGATCTTAAATAACTTTTGACACATTAATTTTGGGGTAACTTTGGAATAATTACTGTACTCATAATTACAACTTCAATGATACCCCATTTATTCCCATACATTTAAAAGATGTTATTTTCAATAGGAGTCAAAACAGGGCATCGTAAGGTTTTGTTCCAAAACATCCTCGCGCGCAGTGAAAAGAAAAAAAAAATAAACCGTGCAACGTAAAAAACAAAACCACCACGCGAGTGTGAAATAAATAAGTACAGTGCTGTGGGGAAAGAAAACAAAAAATATCAAACAGTACGGGTATTCCAGCTCTCCCGCTCGTGGTCGGAGTACTGTTGTCTGCACTCGGTCACTGCCGTTATTGTATTTATCTTACGACATGGGGAGTGACTAAGTGTATGTAACAACTGCGATGGATTGCCGGTTGTGAGTGTGAAATTCGTTGGTGCACTGTCTCATATTGTTGTAAGGGCATAACACCTACAGCAATTTGATTCGGTAAACTAACATCAAATTTCTTACTTCCCAGCCTTGCTTTGCATTGTCGGTGTTTGTGTTTTTTATGTTTGTTGGTGACGATGACTAGGGAATTCAGGGTCGATGAGGTCAATATCCGCGGGCTAAAAAGTAATCACTTTTCTGCGTATGTCCACGTCTGAGGGTGCAGACCAGCAGTTGTGGCATTTAGTGAAACACGGGTAGATCCCCGCACACCCCTCTCTGATTACTCTGATCTGGAGCTACCTGAAAACGAACTAGTGCCATTATTCTTTTCTCACCGCGGTCTCGCCATTTACGTGCGTACCACAATAATGTGATTCATGTTACAATTATTCAACTTCATGTGGCAAGCAAATTATTCACTACTACTTTATTTACAGAAGCCTCAGAGTTTGATGCGCTGTCTGACTCCATACAAAGATTGTACAGGGATCTTCAGACAACACCAGAAAGATGGTGTATTAAGAACTTGGCTGCGGAAAATAACTTGACCCACCTTGTGAATGAGTCCACACGAATACCAGACATTGATAGTCATCACCTTGGACTTGTTTTTAACTTCTCACCCTGATGAGTACACTGTTGATGTGCTTTCCCTCAAGGCTCGTCGGACCATTGTGTCATATCAGCTAATTTCTCGTACACCCACCACACACTTAGAGAAAAGATTCCTAAAAGAACCGTATGGCATTATTACAGCTTCTTTAGCAATTTTAACTGATCGTTATGTTTGATCGATAACGACGTGGATACCGTTGCTGATATTATATAGGATGAAGAGTATCAAACTAAAAGGAAAGGCATGGTACAACTCGAGCTGTAAAGAGGCGGTCAAGGTTAGAGAAATGCTTTTTCGGTCCTACAAGACCAACCTGACAGCAAAACCGAAGAAAGTTCGAACGAGCCAGGAATGACTGCAACGCCTTTCTTAAGCGTGTGAAATTCCAATACGACCAAAAGCTGGGCAAAATATACTACAATGTCTCAAAGGTAGTAAAAATGATTGGTCGTTCGTCAAAAACATTAAAAATTCAAGTTCATCCTCCATGGCTGCATCCCAACGCTAATTTACAATGACATTCCAGCTATCAGCTCTTTGACAAGGCCAATCTGCACACTTTGCAGCCAGCTCAACACTTCCAGATTGTGCTTTGTCCCCACCTACACTTGAGTGTGTCGATGGGACGAATCCACTTTCGCACTCGTGTAGTAGCAAGATTAGGTATTTAAAGTACTTAATATACACAAATCCGCTGGTCCAGATGGGCTATCTCCCCTTCTACTGAAGAGGTGTTCTTCTTCGCTGGGAAGACCACTGCGTAAGCCTTTACATCAATCATACTCTTTAGGAATCTATCCGAGCAGATGGAAAACAGCATTTGTCCTGCCCCTCTCTAAAAAAGGTGAATCTTCCTCTCTCTTTTCTTACAGACTCAAGATCATGGAAACGCTGATAAACCGTCAGCTCATGAAATATCTCGAAACTCCTCCATGACCGGCAATATGGGGTCCGTAGCAACACGCCCATTAGTGATTTGATTGCATGTCCCTCCGAAAAATGGAACCAAAGCGTACATCAATCATGATAGCTGCACTTGATATTTCTAAGGCATTTGACAGTCTCTTTTAGCGAAAATCGGTGCTTTTGGGATCGACCACTCCTTCTTCAATGGATTAGAAATTACCTTTCGGGTCGTTCAGACACTCTTTTTAATTTTCATTAATGATCTCTTGTCTGCTATTTCCATTATATTCTTTTGCTGATAATAGTACTCTCTGGTTTTCAGTCAAGGGCATAAAACATCATGTACTTCCTCTCCCTTGTATAACAGAAGACTTCGCTCTTTACGAAGCAAAAGAAACAATTTATGGGCGGTTTTTCTTCGCACAAATTCTTATTCTGACTTATAACTGTCTCTATCAGCGCTTTCTCGACACAGCGCAGACCAACCTTATGAACGATCCTAAGACATTTTATCAATTCGTCAACTACAAAAGAAAATCAGACGGTTATGCCCCCTCTCTTTCGTTCGATAATATATCACCGACCGACCCACATACTATTGACAACTATTTTGCTAACTTTTTTAAACAATCATTTGCAGATAACTTCTTCGAACCTGACCCCATATATTTCAACTACCTTCCCAATTTCTCCATTGGCCCCTCTCTCTCTCAATCTTTTGATCATACTCATATCGAAGAAAAGTTATAAAATCTCAATGATGAATTTTTACTCGGCCCAGACGGGCTCCCAGCAATATTTCTCAAAAAGTGTGCTTCCAATCTTTCGCACCCACTTTCCTCCCTATTTCATCATTCCCTCACGTAAGGGGAATTCCCCCAAGTTTGGAAGACTTCATTCATAACCCATTGCTAAGCTTTCTCACATACCTAAAATGTTCGAACATTTTTTATATGAAGTTCTAAGCTTTGAGTGTAAGTCGCTTATATCACCCAGTCAGCATGGATTTCTGAAAAGTAGATCAACTATTACAAACTTAGTTGAATTCGTATCCTTTGAGCCTTCAGCCCGAAATGGATGTTATTGCTACAGATTTTCCTGAGGCCTTCGATAAAATATCTCATCAATTCATCCTTTTCAAATCTGTTTCCCTCGGTTTTGAGCCCATATTGTTAAAATGGATATCTTCTTATCTGGAGAAACGTTATTATAGTGTTCGTTTTAGGTCAGCCTTCTCAACCCCGTTTTTAGCCACTTCCGGTGTCCCACAAGGGAGCCATCTAGGTCCCCTCTTTTTTAGGTCAGCCTTCTCAACCCCGTTTTAGCCACTTCTAGTGTCCCACAAGGCAGCCATCCAGGTCCCCTCTTTTTCATTCTAACTATGCATAAACCATCTTGACAGGATTATTAAACACTCCCTATCCATTTATGCCGACGGCACTAAAATCTCCAAAACCATTTCTTCACACCAAGACTCCATTCTCCTTTAAGAAGAGCTTGATAGGTTTTCCACTTGATGTCTAAAAAATTGCTTAGAGCTTAATGTCTCCAAATTTCATCTCTGACTTTGTTACGTAGGTCCAATCAATCTCCTCCTCAACTTTACTTTCTGCATGGTCAACCTGTACCCCAGGTTCAATTCGTTCGCGATTTTGGGATTTTATACGATAGAGAGTCAAACTTCCGTTCGCATCATCACTTGGTTTTACCAAACGATGGTCTAAAGAATTTTGCAACCCCTATGTGACAAGGTCACTTCACATTACTCTTGTCCGGCCACTTCTCGAATAACCCAGCCAAGTCTGGTCGCCCTTTCAGCAAGTCCGTATATCCCGAATCGAGAATATTCAACGTCGTTTCCTTCGATTTGCCCTTCGAGAACTACCCTGGGATGACCCCTTCATTTTACATCCCTATCGTGATCGCCTCAAACTTCTTAATCTGAGTACCATCGAAAAACGCAGAGACGTAGCTGACATTCTCTTCATTCATCGACTGATCTCTGGTTGTGTGGCTTGCGCTTCGATTTACAATTCTATTTCCTTGAACACTAACCCTCGTAATTTACTCTGTCCTTCTTTCTTCTATATTACAACCCACCGCACCTCTTATGGTTCTATAGAACCAATCTCCCCCATGCTCTGTAAGGTCAATTCAAACCTCCCCCTTTTTGATTTTAATCTGAGCATTTCTCATCTTAAACTTGATCTCCTCCACCATTCCTTACTTCCCAATCCATAATTATTGTTAGTTGTTAAGTTGGTTTAAGCTTATAATAATCGAAATAAATGGGGCTGCCCACCAAATTCAAATTCAAATTCAAATTCAATTCATAACCAATTGTGGAACTATGAACGGAGTGGAATTTAATGCTTCCAAAACACAATGCTGTCTCCTGTCGTTAGATCGAAATTTAAATACCCAGCTATTATCCATAAATGGCACCGGCATCTTCGAAACCGAAAAACTTTCCATTCTCGGTATGTGTGTCAGTGACAACATACGTTGGAATGACCACATATTCTAGGTTTCCTCAAGCGATACAAGAAATATTTCACTACCTCAGATCTGGCCTCAATATATAAGGCATTCGTCCGCCCAAAATTTGAGTACCACGCCCACATCTGGTCAGATGCTCACATCTCTGGCCCTGCTAGATAGGATTCAAAACAGTGCGATAAAATGGTGATGCTAATATCACTTAGTCAATAGACACCTTCGAACACCGAGTTATGTTTCCAGCCTCACTTTGTTTTATCGCTCCCTCAAAATTTACGTTAATCAACATTTTAATTTTTCCAAAAGAAAGCAATTTATCAAACAAATAAATAATAAAGTATAACTTTCACTTAAATTAAAGCCGGAAAATCAGCTGATTTTTGAATTTTCTTCATCTTCCTGAAATTTCAAGGAGAAATTTTTTGCCTCAAAATCCATTCCACTACCTCACTAGACATTTCGTGAATGAAGTAGATTGCAGACAATTTTCGGGCGCTCGGCCAATCAGAATCGGTTGACTAAACTTCCCTTGAATTCTGAACGCGCTCAGTACCAAAGTGCGAAAAATTTAATTACAAAGTCCTGTCATTAACACCGCGTCACCACGAAACACAAATATGTTGGACTAAATTTCAGAAATTTCGTCTGACATTTTTCTTTTGACTTAGGTGGGCACGACATTTCATACTGCGAGTGTAAGTTGGCTGAGTACATGTGAACTTCGTTCTACGACATACGCCACTCAGTCATCTTTGTTTCTTTGTTTATTTTTTTTTCACATTCCGAAGTCAAACTGACAAGCGCTGTCAAAAAAATTTCAGGGTTGATGTCTACAGGGATGTCTTGAATAAAAACTCCACTGTACATATTGATTTCATGAAATATTTCTTAACACCAGCGATGTCTCGTGGAGACGCGGTGTAACCACCAAGGAAATGGTGATGAAAATGTTCCAAGTAGAGTCAGTTGTGGAGGATTAAATTGTGCGAAATGTCCACAGTATTTTGTGACCGGAAAATCCGGTCCAAAAGCAATAGACTCCTATTTTCCAGCCGAGGTTAAACGTGCCAAAAAAATTTGGATCATGCAAATGCGAAAACATTACCAAACTTTTGACCCTACTAACTTTAACGGTTATCCAAGAGACTGGCCTGTTGAATGGTTCTAAGGTCCGCCACAAGTGACACAGTAGCAATGTGGATACGTGGGAGGAATATGTGATATTATATGTAATTATACGCCATACAAATTTCAATGATTAATAAAAGAAGAAGATTGATCACCCCTTACGACTGTCTAACCTAAACTGACAAACGACAGTCAAACTAAAAAAACATGACCTGAAATATAAAATCCACCTCAGAACCTTAGTAGGTACAGCTAGCACCCAAGATATGGAAGCATGGTGTAATATTTAAAATCATCTTACGCTTTTTTTAAATTATTGAAATTAATGATATTCTTTAATAAATATAATACTGTCTTTACTAAAAACTAACCTTTTTATATATTAAACCCTTAAAATTTTTATTTTTAACTGAATTCATTGTAATTCCCTAAAAAATTTCCTCTTCGAAAGCTTTTAATGAAATGTCGTAATCTGAATACTACAATTCGAACATTATTTTCGATTCGACAAAAAATCCCAAATCATATGATCGAAAAGCAATTTTCTTCTGCCTGGCCAAATTCTTCAACACGACGGGACGTAACTTGGAGTAGGCGCACATATCTCACTTTACTCCCGTAAGTCATTTTTTCTTTTTGCATAAGTTTGCCTTATTTTTTTCTTAATTCCAATAAAAGTACCCCATTGGGCCTTACAAAAGTCTGAAAAATTCTAAATCAACAAATCTTTCAACAATTCGCAGATATACGTTAGTGGAGAATTTTTCGATCAGCAATCTGAAATTTCATTTTTGCGTAGCAAAGGAGAAAGAGTATATCCATCAAAATGGCTCTTAGCGACGCAGATGTACAGAAACAGGTATGCACTTTATTTAAATTAAAAACCATTTAGATAATCACCCTCATCAAGGCTAGTTTTCCCTCAAATACAATAGAATTTAAGGGAGTTGTAAAAATGTCCAACCCACTACAGCCAGTCAACCATATCATGCCCACGAAGTCATGAGATTAGCTGTCATGTGAATGAAAAAATGTCGAACTTCAGTTGAGAATTCTTAACGTTTTCTATCTGCTATTAGAATTTTGGATGTTGCGGGGAATATATGTGCGCATATGTTCAAATAATAAATTCTTGTTTTATACTTTTCTGTTTGACGTAATTTTAGGTGTCTACTGTGTTTGCATAAAGCACAAGTGGAATATCTTTTTTTTCCTCTAAGTATGTCAAAAGTGATTCGGCTGGTCATGTGACCTGAAGGTTATGATATAGAGATACATATACCTACTTAACCACTTACATACATATATGGAGAGAGGGGTCTTCTATGCCCGCCCCCGACATGACATCCTGCTGTTGGTTGATACACCAATAAAGAAAAAAAAAAAATCTGTTTTGGTGTTTTCCTATAAAATCAAAACCGGGGGAACATAACAAATATTTTTTTCTGTTCAATCTAAATTTAGAATGAATGTTTTGCGAAAGCGAAAGCCGTAGGTTGGAAATTAGGTACGTACTATGTTTTTATCTTTTGAAAATAGGAACAAAAAAAATAGCGAGAAAATTGGCGAAGATTTGCGATGCTTGCATTTTAGTAAATTGTCTGGTATAGTGACTACAAGTTAAATATAAATTGAAATCAATACATTTTAATAAAATTGATTAGAACAAATATTAGAGATTCTTTCGTTCGCGCAAAATTAGTTTTTTTATTTTTTTTTTATCACGCGTCCTATGTTGCGGTTGTTTTCTGAACTAAGTTAGTAGAGGCCAGTAAATATGTTGAAATTGACACTCATATGGAAGCCTTCTGGGTTCCTTAATTGTGTAAACTTTTTCGTTAATTTGCTTAGATAATTTGAATGGTTACGATATCACATGTTTACTTTTTGTAGCAAGTCTCGTGATTTAAGAGCAGAGGCTTTATCTGAAATACAGGCAATTTTTTCTGAAGCCGTATTAATCCCTTAAATATCAGGTTAGGAAAAGAGATTCGGACCTTCTGGAGTTAAAATTCAGATAATTTTTTTTTATACTCAAAATTAATTTAATTGAACCAAATATTGTCCTGTCATTTTTCGGCAAGTACCATTATGCCATCAGTGTGGATTTTTTCGGGCTTGTTGAAATTTTGAGTCACGTGATTTTCACAGGCGGTAATAGTTCGAAATGGATAATACTCCTCCAATCTCACCAAACACACAGAATAACATCCCTTGCTGCCAAATCTGGTCTTGCTACCGTTTGTGGAGCTTCAAAACAGCTTTTTTCGAGCAAAACTGATTTAGCACAGTCGTGTGACACATATTTCATCACCCTTTACCATTCGCTTTAAAAATGGCTCGATTTCATTTCGTTTCAACAACGATTTGCATATGGAAATTCGGTGATTTAGATTCTTTTTGTAACCATTTTGTTCCAAATAGCTTAAAACTGTTTTGTGGTCGATCTTAAGTTTCTTTTTACTCAATCTTTTCCAGAACGAAAGCTGGTGAACCATCTCTCGGCCGTACTTTTTCCTTGAGTAACTTCACCAACAGCATAAATCTTTTCACCCTCCTGCGCCACTTTCTTCCCTTCCCTTAGTAATATTGTAAAATATATCGGATTTTCTCAGATATTTCACTCATTTTTGCTTTTCTATAAATTTTTTTACAACGCACCAATTTTTTCAATTGCCATTTCTTTTAGTTTGATGGGGGCTAATACCCCCAATTTATTTCGCTTAATACAAGCTTAGACTGACTTAAAAAGTGGGACTTAAAAACTAACAACAGTTAAAGGTTATGATGTAATGGAATGGTGCAGGAGATCAAGTTTAAGACGAGAAGTGCTCAGGTTAAAATAAAAAAAAGGGGGGGGGGGGAGTGAGTTGACCTTACGCAACATGCGGGAGATTGGTTCCTTAGAACCATAAGAGGTGCGCTGGGTTGGAATATAGAAGAGACAGCACAATCCGCAGAACCAGAGAGCAGTCGATGAATGAAGAGAATGTTAGATACGTCTCTGCGTTTTTTAAGGGTATTCAGGTTAAGAAGTTTGAAGCGGTCACGATAGGGATGTAAGTTTGTAGTAGTTGATCTACCTTTCAGAAATCCTTACTGACTGGCTGATATAAGCGACTTGCACTGAAAGCTTAGAACTTGATATAAAAAATTTTCGAACATTTTAGGTATGTGAAAAAGCTTAGCAATGGGACGGTAGTTGACTACTTCATTCTTTGATCCCTTTTTGTGAAACGGGGTTATGAAAGAGGCCTTCCGAATTTGGGGGAATTCCCCTTGTGTGAGGGACAGATGAAATAGGGAGGAAAGTGGGTGTGAAAGATTGGAGGCACATTTTTTGAGAAATATTGCTGGGAGCTCGTCTGGCCCGGATAAAAATCCATCACTGAGATTTTGTAATTTTTCTTCGATAAGGGTGGGATCAAAATATTGAGAAAGAGTGGGGCCAATGGAGAAATTGGGAAGGTACTTGAAATATAAGAAGTTATCTGCAAATGATTGTTTAAAAAAGTTTGCAAAATAGTTGGCAATAGTATGTGGGTCGGTCGATGATATATTATCGAACGAGAGGGATTTGATTTTCTTCTGTAGTTGACTAATTGATAAAATCTCTTAGGACCGTTGATAAGTTGGTCTGCGCTGTGTCAAGAAAGCGCTGATTGAGGCGGTTATAGAGCTGGGTGAATTCGAGGTAGGTCCCAAGATAGTTGGAGTAGTCAGAATAAGAATTTGTGCGAAGAAAAACTGCCCATAATTTATTTCTTTTCTTTCGCAAAGTGCGAAATCTTCTTTTGGAAGGGAAGTAAAGTAGATTATGTTTAATGCCGAGAGAAGGGGACGTAAAGCGAAATGGAATTAAATATTTCACTAAAAAATGGTGACAGCATCAGATAACGATATACCATTGGTAAAATCAAAAGAAGATTTGCTAGGATAGATAATGATTTTTCGAAAATTGTATGAAGAGATAGTAGGAGAAGAAGTGAACCGGGGGGGAAATTTATGGAAAAATGAGAGAAGAGAGGCGTGTGAAAGTTGTCGACAGTTAATAGGGTATAGAGACAAGACGTTACTGTGGAGTTAATGGGGTCGGTAGTGAAAATATGGTCTAGGTGCCTACCAATGGAGTTTGGGACGCCACTTACTTGGCATAGGCTTGAGTCAGTTATGCTATCAATGGAAAGACATTTCTTGGATGAACTAGTATTTTACGCGGTAATAAGTAAGTGATCTTCCGATGGAATCCACTTTAGCAGGGGCAAATTGAAGTCACCAAAGATAAGGATATCGTCGATGGAATCACATAGGTCAACTAGTTGGTCAGTTGCTTTTAGCAAGGATGTAGGATTCGATAGGTTGAACTGGGAGAATGTAGCAACACATAACGTACAGGGACCTATTGCAAAGTGTTATTTTAACTGACACAAAATCAAGTTTTAACAGAAGAAGAGATAGCGGTGAGAGAAGCGTTGAGGTTATTGTGAATAGCAAGTACGACATCACTGCATGGAGAATCAACTTTAGGGAGAGTGTGATCGTCATCTCGGAAAGCTTTATAAAGAGAGGTCATGAGATTTAGACAAAACAGCACTAGTTTTAGAGCGCAAGCGCATTTTACTATCAAAATGTAAGAGGTAGTTTGTAGTTTGTAGTTTGTAGTCAATGTTGTTACATTGACACATGTAGCTTCTCCTTATAACCATATTTGCTTCAGGGATGAAATCAAAATTTTGCTCAATACTTCTTTCTCATACATTTGGTGTAACAATTCCAATCAGGATATAGATTACACCATGCAGTACACTCGTATGTGATGCGAAGCCAACTGAAATGAAAATAAATTATTAATTAAATATATTCAACAGCCGCTGTTCTAAGTCGTACATTATTTACCGATGGCCTATTAAATTTTAAAACTGTGGCATCGTCCAAAGTTCCTCAACCAACTTCCTTTTGGTTGGGTATGCATGGACTAATTTATTCAGAGTATCGGCACAACCCTTGTGGGCATTATAATCTAGGGTGATCATAGGCTTCGAAGATTCACTATCCACATACTTTATTCTTCTCCGGAAAAAGCTTCTTCTAATGTTTTTGTGTCCTTAATTTAATTGTTAACACAAAATCGAATGCATTTCAAAATCCGCGAGAAGAAAAAAAAAAATCGATATACGAGTAAAGACAACGTTGTACCTTACACAAATGTCATGCTACGAGGTGAGGCTTAAGAGAGTTGTACTAAAGCAAGCGAATGCAAATCGGTCAAAGGAACATTTGAACATTTTGGACTGTGGTCAAGAGTCACTATTTGGGTGACTTCTTTATGAAACTATTTTACAAATGATTCTTACTCACCTTAGGTAGCGCTATAGTTCGAGGTGAATCTGGAACTCAATTAACAAGCCTCTAGTTAAGGCCTTTTCTGCTGCGTTGTGCTTCTGAGTTAGATTTGAAGATTCTAAGGGCCGGAGCGTTGATCTCCATTCGCTCTAAATGTAGTAGCCATCTCGCGACTGTGAAGTTCTGCCTAATTCGCCGATGTTGTGTATCCCTTGTTGACAGCATATGGTTGGTTTTGACCTCATTTACCGGTTAACCCATTTTGGCAATTTTCGTTTCAAAACAGTGGCTGAGTTCTGACAATCATGTCAATATCATAGACACAAGCTGCCGGCGTTCGCTTGTGAGTTTCGCACAATTCTTTCTAGTATGATGTTAAAGAAATCATATGACAGAGTGTCACCTTGTCTAAAACCTTTTTTGGAATCAGAGGTCTTAGTTAAATCGTTACTGACTTTGACGGAGCAGCAAGTAATCTCCTCCATTATCATTCGGGAAATGATTCCTTTTTTGTGTATCGGGCAAACGATGCTGAGATTCCATCCATCTTCTGACCACATCTGAAAAATGAGTTGGTGTATAATACTCTCCACAAAGTTGTTTCGTTTTGGTCAGGTGGTCGGAAGTTTTGGCTATCATCATCTAAGTTGAATGGCCTCTTCTTCCTGACGTAGAGTATACCAAACTGACTGTACGACTTCCCACAATTCTTGCGTTTTGGAGTTTTTTTTTACATTCCACTTTTATATATCACCCCACAAATTTTCGATAGGATTAAGATCTGGGGATTGCGACGGCCACGTCAGAGCCGAAACCCTTTTCAATACTTTTGCGCTACGTTTAGGATCGTTGTCGTGCTGGTACTGTATGTATATCCGAATGAGTGGCATATTATCTTCGGTATACAGTAACATAGTATTTTGGATTATTTTAATATACCTCACTTTTGTTAAGATGTACCTAAGCAATATACAGTACAGTGCAAAAGCAACCATCTGGAGTCAGCATTTCATAGCAAATCTTTTCAACTTTCTACTCCACCAAATAAAAAGAAATGGATATATAATGATATGTAATAGAGTGTATTTTAAAATTCACAACTTTTTATAAAAGTAATAATACTTCAGATGAAAAAAAAACCAAAAACCAACAAAGTAGCCAAATTGAGCTGTGCAAAACCTAAGCAACTTTGTAACTCACTGTAAAAAAAGTAGCTAACAGTACTTTTCCAGTCAGGTTATACATGAAATATTGTAAGCTCTTTGTCTTTGATCTTGAGTGATTTTCTTTTAAGTTAGTCGCATAATTGAATATTTTTTAATAATGTCACGACAAAGTTACTCTTCTTCTCACTGAAGATTATTGATGAATTTTCTACTTACCAATAAAACACAGCTATAGATAATTCAAAATTGTTTATACATATAAAGGATTAATGAAAAGCCTATTATTTTGGCCACCGCTGTATGTGTTTTATACCAGTGGTGGGAAGTTTACCAACATTATCTTTGATCTTCTAATGATATATGTAGAAATAATATATTTTTGAAGAGGAAACAACTCTCAAGAATTGTTTTTAAAAATATCCAAAATATATGTATATACTCGTAATATATGAGTAGTATATATATATTTACATAAATCAGTTCATCTCCACACACATACACAAACACAAATTTTCATGAGTAATCTTTATTCCATATATAACCCATACATTTTGCTTATGTGTAACTTTGTTTTCAGATCAAGCATATGATGGCTTTCATTGAGCAAGAGGCTAATGAAAAAGCGGAAGAAATCGATGCTAAAGCTGAAGAAGAATTCAACATCGAAAAGGGACGTCTGGTCCAGCAGCAACGTCTGAAGATCATGGAGTACTATGAGAAAAAGGAGAAACAAGTTGAACTTCAAAAGAAAATTCAATCTTCCAATATGTTGAATCAAGCACGTCTTAAGGTAAGTGAATATAATTTGGTTTTTATCTTCCGTCAAGTGACAACAAGCATCATCGAAATCAATTAGTGTTGGGAGTGGTTACTACAACACTTAAGTTGCAGATCGCACAGGAATTGTGTACCCCTCCGGTTGCCGTGGTCTTTGGCAACCGTACGTGTCACCAAAGCGAGGTCTTTCTTTTCTTGTAGCAATTCAGGTCTTCGGGCCGGATCGGACATTCTTGGCATCGATCCCAGTGATCTTCAGCTGACTACATAGCACTTATGGACGGATACGTCCTTTAAAGTTAAATATCGTCAAAGAATTTTTCAGTTGTTGTGGCGTCTAAGATACCCTGGATGTATAAATATAATCAATTTGGTTGACCTAAACACTATGTTCCTCAAGGAGTATTGTGGTGAGGGAACGGAACCTGACTATAGAGATATTCTGACCCGCAGAAAAATCAAGTCCGTTTCCAGATAAGTTAAGATGTTCTCATCTAACAATTGTCCTCAAAAACAATTGTTTATCTTAGACTCTTTCGAGCAACTCAAGGAAACATTCAGCCCTATTCTGCTAGACGGGGAATCGAACTTCGATTCACTTTTATTCATATTTTATATTCTAGTAAATTGAGGAACACTACCTTTCCGATATAATTTCGAAAACGCTGTTCTATGAAATTTAACTTCAAGCCTTTGTCTTGTGCGAACATTTTATTTGTAAACAGTAAAATAAATTGTATTTTGAAAATGGATAGTGTAGCTTTGCATTTCCCTTTTTTAAATCAAACGGAAACCACCTATCAAAACGAAAGTGTACAAAGTAATAGGATACAATGAATATACGAGCAAAATTTAGAATAATTTTAAAAGTGTGAATACAAATAGATTGTTTTTTAAAGAAAAGATCATGCCAATATGTGTACGGTATTTTGGAGTCCGATCACTCGACATTTGTTAGGGCCGATTCAATTACGCCAAAAAAAAAGTTGGCTGCTGCTGATTGGTCTCTTATTTTCTTCCTGCAATAAAGCAATTTACCAATAATATTTTCATAAACAAATATTTAGTGAATATTTTTTACTTACATTTTCTTTACTAACCTTCGACCGCGAAGCACAAACGCGATGTAATAAATGCGGATGGTTCGATGACAGATTTGTATGGCCGACTCCGTTTCGTTCGTTTAGTGTGATAGGAAAACTGACTTATCGATGGGGAATGTTTCCCTTCTATTTTTTAGTGGAATTGAAATTTTCGATGTTCGAACGATCATTCCCCCGACGTTTACCAGAATAGGGTAAATTATTGTTATGATATCATTATTACTTTTTTGTGTGGAAATGTGATCGCATTTCAAGTTAATGTTGGCTAATTTAGCCTTGATGCGGATTCTTAAAAGTGACGCATCCGACTTATCCGAAATTCCTTGTTTCTTCGTAAGAGTAGAGCTTTTGCGTGTTTAGGTAGTTAATCCTGCCTGGAGGGCATCACCCCTGTTGATCCATTTAAGGTTCATTTGCCGTCATCTGTATTTTAGCATCCTGACTAGTCCTTACAAATTCTTATTGACTTTAGCTCCAAATAGCTGAAGTAGCTCATATACGAGTAAAAAATCTGCCTTACTCGACTGTTGGCGCCATTTGATGTAGCTGTTGCTATTTAAGTACATGGCCAACAAGGTTACCCATCAGAGGTGAGCTCAAAAATTTTTTAACTTAATCAGAAAAATATAATCACAATATCAGTTGTGATTATATTTTATATATAACCCTGAGGATAATTCAAAATTTGTCTATATGTTAGATTCTTAGATATTCATAATATGATATTTGAAATGATTCAACCACCCAAACCACTTGCTTGATGGCACTTGATGGATTATGATAGATTTTAACATTGAAGTTCGGCCAGTGGCGATAGTTTTATTGTTATTATCTCAATAAGATGTAGCATTATTTTCGAATTATCGTTACACAAACTTGAAGGTACACTATTCATTTTCTGTGTGATCCTAGCGCAAGCAAATACATATGTTCTATTGATTGACTATTTGTTGAATTCATTCATTCAGTCTTTTAAGGCACGCGTATGCCCAGTTTTGATTGTTTATTTAGAATTCTTGAGAGTCATCATTATGAGATGTGTTCTACAATACCATCATGTTTTAAATGTTTTAACCCTTAAATGCATGTTACTTCGTTTTTAAATTTTTTTTATTTTAGATGATACAATTTAAGTTATGTAGCCATGAAGAAATAAGAAAAAAATTCGATCTTATAATTCGCCCTGTTTTTTTTTGCTAAGGACAACGGTTTGTTACCAATGTTACATTGTGTTTTCATTAGATATCTTTTAGGTCATTATATATTAAATACAAGAAAAATAATAAAAAAAATTGATTTATAGGGCAAAATGCTTTTAGCAACACATTTATTTTATATGGGAATTCTTAAAACAGTTATTATTTTTGTTTAAACATAATGAAACGCCACATTTCTCGCAAATTGTGCGACTAAACCCCTTGCACCCAGGGTAGTTACAACGTATATTTTCCTCCACATGTTCAGGCCAGTGTCCAATTTCATCCCTTCGTACATATACAGTGTTGCGCAAAACATTCCGGATTTTTACATCATTGCTATATATTGTGGTTTTTTGTTGAATGGAAAAGAAAAAAAAAATCAAAATTTCCAATATTTTTATATTATTAATTTAATAACTATTTCAATTATAATACAGAAAACAAATAAATAATTACTAACAAAATTGTTTATCCTGTAAACAAAATAAAGGCACTATTTCGATCGTGCAAAACTAACCGGATTTTTTGGTTTTTAAAGAATAATTTAGTATTTCGTCCAATAACTTCTTGGCATCTGCGAGGCATGGACTCAATTAAATTATTAATTTTAGTGGGTGGAATACTCTCCCACTCATTCTTCAAAGCTGAAAAAAGAACGCTTGTTGAAGTGTGATATTTTTGACCAACCTTCCTTTTTAGAATGGCCCACAAATTCTCAATCGGGTTAAAGTCAGGCGATTGAGATGGCTACTCTAACACACAATTTTTTTTTGCCGTAAACCACTCTAAGCAGGTTTGATTAATGTTTGGGGTCATTATCCTGCTGGAAGATCCAACGCAACGGCATTTCTTCCGCGTATGGCAGCATTACTGTTTCCAGGATATCTCTGTACTGGAAACGGTCCATTATTCCGTTAATCTTTTGTATAGGACCACAACCTGCACAAGAAAAAGAGCCCCAAACCATCACGGAGCGCCATCATGCTTGACTGTAGTCAGAATATTTTCTGGCTTAAGACGTGAATCCTTTTTGCGTATAATTGTGCGTGCACCGTCGGAATAAAATAAATTAAATTTGCTCTCATCGCTGAAAAGCACTGTCTTCCATTTGTCAACTGACCAATTTAGATAATTTTGTGCAAATTCAACCCTAATAGAAAGGTTAATTTAAGTATTTGATAATCTTTCCCAAATATAACATAGTTGCATTAAATTTTAAGATAGTGCTTAGCAGAGAGGAGTGGTTTTTTTGCTGCCCGAAAAGCATGAAGACCGACTTCTTTTAAACGCCGTCGAACAGTACTTGCGTCAACTGGAAGACTAAGCTGGGTCACTATACACTGTATGCGCCAGTCAGTTTTCGGTATTGTTTTCCGTGGGCGTCTGCCACCATGTGTTATTTCTATCGGTTTTCCACTTCTAAACTTTTTAACTAAATCACTAACTGTTGAGGTCGGAATATTATATTTCGAATCGTGTGAAAATCACTCGTAATCTTCTTTCTAGATCTTCTTCTGCAAAAATGTAATTCAAATGACGGCAAAAACCGTTATCAGAAAGACGAAAGTTAGTGCTCTAAAAAAACCCGTTAATTTTGCACAGGCATGTTATTGAGATCTTTTTTATTTTTTAACATAACATTTGCATGTAAGCGTGCATTTAATTTTTTTTTATACGGTTATCAAATTAAGATAGAAAGTGTTTTTAAAAATACGAAAAAATATTACTAAAGTGCCATTTCCCATCACTTATTAGCTAACGAACATATTTGAGAAAAAAATCCGGAATGTTTTGCACACCACTGTATCTCTTGGTGGAACATGTTGCGCAGGATCTTTTCTTTTTTTCGTCTGAATGGCAGATTCTAAGGTACTTGACCTTCCACGTTTGGGAACGATGTTGACCTTAGTCAAGCGCTGTGCCACTTCAAGACAAAATCTCATTTGATTTATAACACCGGACTCCATGCTATTTTTTTGTTTTGAAACTCTTTTGTAAACAAGCCATGAATTGACCATAGCCATGTCAATTAAATGATAGAAAATGCGCATGTACCGTTTTCTACTTTAAATTTAAATTTTATATCTTCCCATGAGGAGGCTATCTAGGAATATTGACTCTGAGCCACTCCTGCGTGGTTTTGGCTTTGTGGGCTAGAGCAGAGTCCTCTTGGAAAATCCATCTGTATCCATTTAAAATGGTAGTGACCAAACCCTTCACAACACTCTCCAGCACATCTTCTTGGTAAATCTTTGCACCAGTTTTTACGCCTTTTTCACGGAAATGGAGGGATTTGTCACCATGGTGAGAGACCCCCATCAAACCATTACGGAAGCGGGATGATGTCGTCGTTGAACCCTTGGAACAACTTTTTTAACTTTCTTAAATGAAGTGGCATCAAATTTGTCACTTTGTTTATTGAAAACTTCTTCCACGGTAAAAATTTTTCTCATCCGTATACAGAATTTTTTCATGGCCATTGTGCGCGTGCCACTCACTGCAAAAGTCGTTTGCATCTTTCGAGTCTAATTTTTTTTATTTGAGGAGTTAGAAGATGACCCGTGGACCTTGGACATGATCTTCTCCTAAGGCGATTTCCCCGAATTCGTTCACGCACTGCCTTTACTATCGCATTCGTATGGACGACGTGTGGACGACCACTTCTTGGGCTGTCCTCTACGCCAGACAATTCGCCGAAACGAGTAATAGCCCCATAAACGAATACTCTCGATATTCCAAGTGGTTTTAGCAACTCGAAAATTTGGCCAGCACTCTTTCCGCACTTATGGAACGCTATTACCGCGACTCAATTCTCTTAGCGCCCCACGTTAATAGATTGCAAACTGAAACCAAACTAGCTAGTATTCTTAACTGACCAGTACATGTGTTCTGAAAAAAAGTTAACGGTTCTATTCCCGCAAGAAGTATTCAACGATAAGCGTTGGAAATTGTGTAACAGAACTTATGGTAGGACTTAGGTATGTATATTCATGCATACTCGTTCACGCAATGTAGCGAAATGGGAACAAAGCTTTTTTTAGTACTTTTATCGCTAAAATAAGTACTTTTGATAGTAACAACAATGTTTTAAATAAAAACTACTTTTTTTAACGTAAATTACAAAAATAATACCTTAAAATCAATGTTCACATCTCACAATTGATCGCGAATGAAAGAGTTCACGTAAAGAAAAAACGTAAAAAATTACAAATGACATTGAGATTACAGTTTTAATGTTAATAATCGTACGAGTATCATGTTGCCAAAAGGGAATATGATGAAATTTACCGTTATGTGTTTTCAAAGAATTATTACTATTTTGTAACTGGTTTGTTGCCATAAGGTAACTGGTTTGTTGCCATATGGCAACTGAATGCATTTAAGGGTTAACAGTTTACTGTAATTAAAAAATTATATTTTAATTCAAACAGGTTCTCAAAGTACGAGAAGATCACGTCCGAAGTGTATTGGAAGAAGCACGTCGCCGTTTGGGTGAAGTCACAAAAAATCCTACCGAATACAGGATTGTCCTACAGAAACTTATTGTTCAGGCTTTGTATCAGACCATGGAACCTAATGTTATCTTACGCTGTCGCCAAGTAGATCAGAGTTTGATCCAAGAAGTTCTACCATCATCTGTTGAACAATACAAGAGCAATATTGGAAAGGATGTATCCATTGTTGTTGATACTGAAAACTTTTTGCCGCCGGACACTTGTGGAGGAGTTGAATTGATTGCTCTGAATGGTCGCGTTAAAGTAAGTTTTACACGGACCAGACGAGAAAAACATTTGTGCTTATGATTTGTTTCCATATTTTTAGGTACCAAACACTCTGGAGTCCAGATTGGAGTTGATTTCACAACAACTTGTTCCAGAAATCCGTAACGCACTGTTTGGTACAAATCCCAACCGTAAATTCACAGATTAAATTTCCTCCACAATTTACTTTTTCCTTTTTTTTTTTTGATTAAGTATAAATATATATAAATTTAAAAAAATACAAAGATAAAAAAAAGAATTGCAAATTAAATGTAACAACAGCAAACAAAAGAATCCTTTGAAAATCAAGTACATAACTGCATATATCTATATAAACATTAGAGGTACAATAAATTTATTGAAACATTCACCGTAAAAACAAAATAAAACAAAATATCGAACTGTTGATTGGAAACCTATTGATGAACATTCAAAAATTCTAAGTATATAGATTATGTAGGTAAGAAAAAACGTGTTAAACAAAACAAAAGCTACACTGTTGTCAAAATTATCTTTCTATACATACACGTGAATATTCAATGTAAAACAGCGCAGTCAAGTTCATTTTAATTATTTTTTTTCCTAGTTAAATATATATTTAAAAAGAAAAAAACAAAAAAAATTATATCATAAACATTCCTGTTAAATTAAAAGAAAATAGAAATTTTAAATTTCTCTAAAAATCGTTTACTACTACAATTTATGTTTGTATCTAACAATTATACATTTTATATATTTTTTTTTGTTCATTATTTTCCGATCGTACTACTTTTGTTGCCTATTGTTAAGAAAATGTTAAATAGTTAATTTGTGTCCTTAATAATTGTTGAATTGTAATTGCAAAGATTCTCGGGCGTCATTTATTTTCTACCATTAGATGAGAGTATACACAAGTTAAACAGAACAAAAAAAAAAAAAAAATGCTCCACTATTGAGTCCTTGCCAGTCAAATCAGCATCAGTATGTTTTGACCACTGGAATTCGAGAAATATTTTATACTAAACCAAAAACATCAGGTGATGAATTCCACTGCTCAATGTGTACTTTGGCTAGCAAAAGATTTATTGTGCATGCAAGTAAAAAAAAAAGTGAATGCGCGTTTAACTACTCTCTCTCTCTCTCTCTTTTGCATTAAAGACCGCTCAAAATCGTTTAGTAAGTGTGTGTTTTTGTTGCTTTTCATAGTTTTTGGAAGAAAAATTCCATGCCAAATTTTATCCCAGACAAGATTTTTAAACTCTCATCTACACTGCAAGAACATCTCAAGTTTATGACGTTGCTACGAGTACTTTGAAAGGCAAATTCAACAATTATATTTTGTTTTCCCCTTGTTTTTTGTTTATTATTTTTTTTTTACCACATATAAATAATTTTGTTTGTTGTTCTAAGAAAAAAATCAAATCAATTTCTTGAACATCGACATGAGAATGTTAACAGCAGCAGCAAGAAAATGAATCAACAAAATTCGAGTACATATAAACGAGAATAAATCAGTATTTCATGTATTAGTCAAAATTATATTATTTGTGTTGTGTTTTATGGCGAAAGATTAAACAACAAAAAGGAATTGTCCATTTTGGTATGTTTCTTGTACAATTAAAAATGCATGTGTTTTATTTTATTTTTAATTTTTTTTTTTTATTAATTTGGTTTAGTTCTCCTTTTCTTCTAAACCAGTCACTTGCTGGCACTTTTTTCCTACCTAACTTTTTCTTGTTAAGTGTTAGATAAATATGATATGTATACTCTATGTGTTCAAATGTATATTTACATATATATATATATTTATATATATATATATATCTACAAAACATAAATATAAACTCAAATTGCATATGTTCTTCATCTTGGCGCTTTATGCTATTGTTACAACATTAACAAATACATGTGAAAAACGTTTCCTTTAAGAAATACTACTCTTCGCCGAGTTTGCAAAAACCCAATTTGGAATTTATTTTTCATTTGACGAGTATGCTTCTATTAAGAACAGAATACAACAAGTTACGCGTGTGTTTTTTGCATAATCGTTCTATAGAATATCATTGAAATTCCTTATACATATTCGTTGCAGTCATATTGTTATATTGTTATAATATCAAAAGATAAATCAATTAATCATAAAATTATTAATTTGGGAATTACGTTGGTATAACAAAGTACATAACAGAAAATATAAACAGAAAAACACACAAAAAATACAAAAACAAAAGAAATAATAATAAATTTAACTGCTGGTTATTAAATATTGTAAATATGATAATACAAGTAAGTGTGGAATCAATTAATTGAAATATATTGTACATTATGATAGCCAATAAATAATCAACAGCAGTGTTTTAATCGAATTCGTTATGCAGATTCAGTCATTTAAAGATTGCTGAAGAAAGTTGGTCACAATAGGCATAAATCGATTGCTGAACGTAGTTAGTCATGCAATTATTAGTTACTACAATTTATTTATCCGTATTTACAATAGATTAGAAGAACATCTTATCCTTTTTTTTTTTTTTAAATTTGTCCGACCGAGCTTTTAACATCAGGGAAATGTTCATGCTATTTCACCGTCGATGTTACATTAATAATCTTAAATTCATAATTATTTTGGTGCAATGGTGGAAACAATTATAGCAATGATGGTAAACATAATGGTCAACAACCAATTACTGCACTAAATTACGTATTTCTCCGTCGGCAGTTGTACACTTCAGTTATACGTACCGTTACTATGTAAGGATGCAATTGTTTGCTTCTATCTGCTATTTGTGTGGGGTCAACAGTAAAAATTGCGAGCAATATGGTAATATTCGTGCTAGACCGAATATCTACATTGGCGTTTTTCCGAGCCAGCAAAACCAACTCCTGACACCTATTTAAAAGGAGTCATCGTGCGAATGTGCGCACAAATTTAAATACTTAGGCTGTCTTTAACCTCCAAGGAAATTGCGATGGTTTTGCCATGTTTAACAAAGGTCGTTAGAAAATCCGGCCCAAAGAGCAATAGAGGCTCATGTTCCAGGCGAGCTTCAAAGAAATAATTGGGTCATGCAAATGCAAATGGGTTCTCTAACGAGGTGATCCAAAATATAGTGGCTTGTAGAATGCTTCGAAGGTCCCCAAATTTAGCCAACCCCACAAATGGCGTACCAAACTAGCAAGACATAAACTACTGATAATTAACGAAGATCACTACAGAAAAAATCTTGTAGATGACTGACTATTCACTCAGATAGTAGGTGCATCAAAGACTACTCATTTTTTCATTGGTCCAATAATGCAGAAATGTAATTTATTAAACTTACATGCATGGATATACATGCATATGTATGTATCGGCATCCGTGTTTTATTGAAATGGAAATTGTTCATAAGATCTTTAACGTTTGGACTGTTGTTATCGTCGTATAAGTGTTCCTTAAATAAGTCTGGCCATATTCGGAGCGTCAGGCAATATTTTGTTTTCCTGACATAAATGTTTAATTTCTTGCTAACGTTGTTTAAATAATATAACATTGGTATACAAGGTGTCCCAGTTTAGGTTTTCGTCCTTATACCTGAAGATTCCTGAAGTTATGGCAAACAAAAAATTGTATTGCAGGGGGTGGTCTATTTTCACCCCCCTCCAAGTTATAGGCCGTTAAAGTGAGGTTAAACTTGTTAAAAGGCCATAGCTTTCTAACGGATTCAGCTTAAGAAACACATTTTTGAAATAGAATAGTGTCCTTGATCATATCGGCAGCGACGTAGTTATCGAGGAAGCAATGACCACCTAAAATTCCTAAAGAAGGTTCTTTTAGGAATCTTTCTTCTAACTGTGTGGTCGGTATTTGAGAAACCATTTTCAAGCTGGGTCAAGACTTTGGGAGTTATTTAAATAATAAGAGGATGGTACAGTCCTGCGTGGGCTTGGGTCTCAAGCAATAATTCTTCCCGTCGATGTTTTAAATAATCAAATTGCGCTTGTGGTTTAAAATTAAATCTTCCTAGGGCAGCCAAAGAAGCTAAAGTGGATAAATTAGATTATATACCAGTAAATTGGCTTGCTTAAGAAATTTTAAAAGATTTTGGTTTTGTTCGTTGGGGTTAGAAAGCAGCTCTTTTGGTTAAAAAGCTGTTTTTAGAAATGTGTAGGACCTCACATATGGTGGACACTGACGGGAAATGTAGTGAGACGATTGTGTTTGTTTAAGGGGTTACTCGGCTCTAGAGGCTGTAAAAATAGGCTTTTTTGTGATTTTTTTTTCAGGAAAAATGTAAAATAAATCGAGTTTACAAAGGTAGAAGTTTATTGTACATATGGTTGACTGTACAATATAATTTTTATAGAATAGTTTCTTAGATGACCTCTCTTTTTTGGAAGGGTCTATGGCCGTACCAACAGCTCCTGTAAATTTTGAATTATGATGAGTCACTATTTTTTTTTATTGTACATAACAGCTAGATAAGTACGTAGTATTTTTTTTTTGATATACTGATTTTTGGCCGAAGGCAAACTTACAAAATCGCCAGAAAATTGTTAATAAAAAATGAACTATGCCATATAAAAAAAAATCCTACGTACTTATTTAGACAATATAATGTATTTTTAAGGGGGGTAATCGTCCGAGGTTAAATTTTGATGGTTTTTAAGGTTTTTTTTTTTTGCGGAAAATGAAATACTTCTTATAATAATTATATGTTATTATTTAGCTATTGAATAATACAAAAAAAAAGTTGTTAAATAAAAAAAAAATGTTAACGTTATTTTGGTGAGGTAAAGTAGGTCCCTTCAAAAACAAAAGTAGGTGGCTGGACCCCATTATTGCTCCTTTTGTAATCATCTGAAATCAAAATTCCAAAAAGATTATTATTCAGTAGGGTTGTCATTCTCTCCCGTAGCAGATTTAAAGATTTGAGTGAAAAATAACAACATGGTGGCCTTGTAAATTTTTTTTTCCAATAATCGACTGTTTTTTTCAGTTTAAAATCGAGACAAAAAGAAAGGGGATAAAAAAAAATCGAGTTCTAATACCGGACAGAACCATTCATGTATAGAATATTGCGCTAAAATTTTGGCCACTTTAAGATAGTCTGGAATTATTTAATTTTTTTTTTCATTGAATAGAACAACACAATAATTAAATCTAGGAGATAAAAAAACGTAGTTTCGAGAATGAATTTCCACTTGCTTCAACTAATTTAACCCTTTGTAAATATGTAAATTTTTCTAGAAATTTTATCCATCTATGTAATGTTATTCCTACCTATCTACATTAACCGGTTCTGGATTAAAAATTAGCACGTATATCTCAAGATTAAATGAAATGATAAAATTGTTTACTCTATTTCAGTAAGCCACCAAAATTCCTGGTGGTACCGACCAACATCCTTCTAAACGCGACTTTCCATCGCCCTGCTGAACTGAGGGCGCTACGCACTGCCATGCGCGACGTCCCTGTCGCAGCCGATAGAGCGATTATGGTTAGCGGCACCGCTTATGTCCTTTCATGTCTAAATAGAGGAACCATTCTGTGCGGGAATGATTGGAAGAGTAAGCGTGCGTCTTTGACATAGCTTAATGACGAAATTATCAAGACCTATTAGGTTCGCCGGGTTATATCCTAATGTTGTCTCATTAGGATATAATTTTATGAATCCGGATTCTGATGTTCTGTAAAAACGAAGGTAAGCCCTCTCAAACGTTGAACTACACATGACATACAAATACCAGCATAGGCAGGGTAAGGGCCATATAGCAAGGTACATGACTACATTTCGATAAACATTTGGTTGCCCATATTTTCTCACCATTGAAAACCTTCACAAATTGTTTCTGATATCCGTAGAGATAAAGGTATCCTGAAAAAAAGCGGTTTCCGACTTCTTAAAGTTGACTCTAAACTTCCAATCATTGCAATATCGATTAATCTTACCGAATTCACGTAACAAGAGTATGCAAATGACCTCGACCTTTGGATGCCATTTGTATGCGATCAAATTATCTGCATGCGCTATGGTATGGTAAAGTGCGCTCATAAAATAGCTCGTGCTGAAATGTTGAATGGGATCGGAAAATTAACCACAGCTCATTGTAGGCCGTTTTTTATGAACGGGTAAAATGGTTGTTTACTGGAATGGAGATGTTATTTGTTTTTTTTATAAATTTGTTTTAGTAGAGATAGGTTTCATTGCCAACAGTACTTTTTTTTAAAATAGTATATGATGTCCCGCTACCCTGTGTTGACATGATTTGGGCCCTAAATTAGTTCCAAGATGGACCAATTATGTATATAACATACATACGGTATGTGTGTTAGCTTGGTTTTGACGATTCGTCATTTTCAATTTGCATGGAGTTAGTAAGCAGCTTGCTATCGTTGAAATATTGATTATTGATATTTTAATTGGTAAGGGAGGAGAAAATGTTGGTTTGGTAGTATATGTATATGAGTTTTTCATGGATAGATTCTTAGGATTAAAGGTTAGGTAATATTGTGATCCTCTGTGGCGAGTATTGGTTTTGCATGACTTAGAATGACGCTGACTTTTAGCAGGTGGAGTGGAAGTGCTCGTCAAATTTTGTTTTGTTATTGTTGGCTGAAGAGTTGATTTTAAGTGTTTTTTGCCTGTTGCTATTTTTGATTCATTTTGTGCCTATTTGGTTAATTTTTAGTGCAGGGCTTGTCGGAGCAGGTGTGAAACAATCGGCCTGGGTATTTGATGGTGGACGTCGTGCTTCCGAATTTGATTTTTGATATTTTGATATGGAGACGTGGAGTTTCAGATCCTGCACATCCTTTTTGTCATCTTTGTGCTGCATTTATGATTGTTTTTATTTTTAAAATGTCTTTTTTGATGAAGATATGCTTTAGATAATCTTAGAGATATTTCAGAGCAATAATAAGAGAGTCGGCTACATGTAGTCATGAAGGAGGCGAGCGATTACACTTTCCATAAATACCTCTTAAACCTATTGATATTCTTGACTTAATGCTGGATGTACAGCATTAACAAAGGGATGGCTTAAAAAAGGATCTGGCGGTTGCGTTTGAATTTGTCATACACTGAACGTCGTGACATAGTTAAGCGCTTTTGTTTACTTAACAAAACAGATTACAATTGGCATTATACATACATTGGTGTAAATATAGCCAACTGCTGGAATTTTTAATTTATTATACACATATTTCCTTTTAAGGCTTTTATTATTATAATCATTACTCAACACAATTATTTGTAGAGTGGAAACATTTTTCTGAATGGAATCAAATTAATATAAAATTTGGACTGAAGTTCATTTGAGAGTTCTATTGCTCTTCATTGTTAAAAATGTTATATCAATTTTTAGCAGATAAGATGTTTTATGATAGCAGTAACTTTCCACCATAGTCCTTTCCTGAATCTCTATTAGAATGTCATTCGTACAGTTGATATTCACTTAGAATAACCCGAATTCGTTTATCGCCTTGCAGAGCTCTAAATTATTAATGCTATCAATATCTACTTGAAATAGCAAAGGCAGTTTTTCCCGACTTTGAAGTCGTAGACCTTTCCTAATGTCCACCTGACGAATACATTTTTGTTTGTTACTTTAGGGCTTGATACATTTATACTCTATATTAGTTAGCATCCTATTATAATTATTAAGCAGGGATAGAGCCTTTTTGCAGATACAGAATATAGTAAATGTTCAATCTCGACCATAGCTTCCTCAATCTTAATTTGGTCAATGATTTAGTTTAAGTCTGCGACGAAAACATTAGCATTGCCTGCTTTGAAAAAAAGTACCACTAGCGTGGTTTCAGAGCAAGTGAGTAGAAAAAATAAATAGCTAGAATGTAATAAAATACAAATACAGCGCACTTAACTCTTTCATTTCGAACGTATCCTGAAAGCGGTATAAAAAATAAGTCTGTATCTTTAAAATAAATTTATTCAGCATCAGAACATCGGTAAGATTTTGCTATGTCAACCAATTCTCTGACAATGTTTGCATCCGTAATATAAAGAGGTTTTAGATCTGCTTCACCTCCTCCCATAGATATAGTTGCAGATGAGTTTAAAGTTGGAGTGATCTTCTTCCTTGCTGATGCATGAAATTCTTTGCATTTGGTCTCCAAAAGAATTTCACTTAAGTTCAATGCAGAAATACCTGCACCTGGCATTATAATAATGTCTGGATGTTTAATACAGAGCTCGCGAATGTTCGAAATACCCTGCGAACATGATTGTTTAAAGCCACTTGTTAGTATCCTCTTAAAACCAATTGATTTAATTGTATCAACGTTGTCGTCCATTTTATTAGGTTCTGTAAGATCAAAAGAACGGTGAAAAGTTACCGGCAAGCCACCAGACTTCTGAATAACACGCTGACATTGATCAACAGCAATATTTCTGTTTTCATCCAATGCACCAAAAACGAATCCATCACATTTGTGGGATTTAAAAAGGTCCATGTCATAAAGAATAGCCTCCATTTCTTCATCGGAGTACATGAAATCATTACCTCTCCTTGGACGAAGCATGCAGAAAATTGGAATGGTAATTGGAAGGAGTTTAAGCGTTCTCAGAGTCCCGATTGTTGGGGTAAGTCCTCCTTCGCTTAAAGCCGAACAAAGTTCAATTCGTGTTGCCCCACCGTTGGCAGCAGCAATTGCCGACTCGATTGAGTCAACGCATACTTCTAACATTTTATTTTCAAAACATGAATTAAAAAAATTTTATTAGCAAAAATAAAACAATCAAAAATTGATTTGACCTTTTAAGAAATTATAAACAAAACCACAAACATTTTTGAGTTTGACATCTATGCAGAGAATAAGTTAGACATCTTTTACAAAAAGATGGCGCTCTCACGATGGCAGAGCTTTTTCGTTTCCTGGATTAGTTTTACGATATATTGGCGGCTACAAAAATTTCTATTTTTCAGGAGAGAATGAAAGCTAAAAATATCTACAAAATTCAAATCTCTAGGCGAACAGCATAAATTGTCTTTTAAAACACCTAAACTCAAGAGATCATTTGTAGTAAATATGGGGTAGAGGAAACAAGTGATGTCCGGATCACCCATGGGCATCTACCACATCTATTACGTCGCATACGGAACTCTACCCTTTAGTAAAGTTTACGTTCCACAACCCCTCTCACAATAAACCAATTTCACATATTCAACTTTGAACACGCGCATCTCACATTCCCGTTATGCACAAGCGCAGCTTTTTGCAAATACAGCATTTTCCCGAGACACACATTTACCATTTGACACCTGAATTCCATTCCTACGAGAAAGCGGCTTGATGCATTGCCATCAAAATAAAACAATTTAATACACATATCACTCGCGAAATGCGGACTAAAATTAAGTTAAAATATGTAAATGTAATTCTTATGAAAAATTAAGAAGATATATTTTTTTTTATCGTATTGCACTCGAAACCACGTAATTATCTTTTATTGTGCGTGACTTTAGTTACTCTGTGAGTATGAAATCCAGAGCTACGCTATTGAAATACAATTTGTACCAGATCAGGTATTGATCCCGAAGAAATATATGCAGATACTAAATTTTTGGTATTTTCAACAACTGGAGTTTCTGATGGACCATGAGAACCTATGAACAAACCCATTGAAAGGGTAATGATTTCCTTTACATGCCATACTTTACGCTAACTACTTACATTAGTCTCTGGTATTTAACGTAAACCACCTGTCATGTAGACTTATGTTTACGGGATGCCCATACATCCATGGGAGCAAGGATACGGCTTGCCATCGCTCTCCGCCAATACTTTGATACCAATTCGGGACTGTGTTGGAGGCAAATATTCCACCCTTGGTATGCACCCAGTACTTCATTTGCAACTCTACAATGGGCTAAACCAAAAGGAAGACCCTTCCCGCGATTTGGGTTTAAACCATAGCCACCATGACACTCCCACAAGAGGGCCTACCTCAACAAGTCAGGTCCTCACCGAAATCCGGGGGGCTCCTGACTCCCATGGTATCGTGATTTAAGTCCTGGTAAGGACTACCGGTGGTCTTGCCGCCAACAAGACCTATAACCGGCAACTTGTAACTGGTCAAATCGTAGCAACCTTCAGAGGCGTCATCTGAAGATGTTTACGATAAGACCAGTAATATGCTCTGCCCCTGCTTGTTATTAGACAACGTCATTGATGGTCGAAGCCTTGGTAATTGAGCGGGGGCCCGCTGACGACTTACAGCAACATTTAATAATTTAATTTATTTCACTTTTACATATTAATCGAAATGGATTTCGTTATTGTGGCAA
Organism: Volucella zonaria; assembly: GCA_963966105.1. NCBI lineage: Eukaryota > Metazoa > Arthropoda > Insecta > Diptera > Syrphidae > Volucella > Volucella zonaria. The sequence goes on along the minus strand of OZ014530.1, from coordinate 84,863,884 downwards.
GCAACTGACGAAGCGAAATAAAACGCTCGCCATAATCTTTCCGAAAAAAACGAATTATTAAAGAACGTTTTGCATAAATTTAAAAATCAAGGAAAGGAAAAAAGGCATGAAGCGAGTATTTATGCAAAGAGTTGGGCAACTTCATGCAGAAAACTGACCAAAACGATTAGATCTATTTTACAATAGTCGCTTTCTTCATTACCAGAAGAAACAACCAACCTTTCCAGTAGCTATGAAAACCGATCAAATAGCTTCATTTCCGCCCATATTCCTAGAACACAAATACAATATTCCAACGCCGAACAAGCATACAATAATGTTCAAGATTTATTTAAAGACACTTAATACTATATATGTAATTAGTCTTTATATGCATATGTACATGCAATAACATATGTAACTATTTCCTTTATTTTTTTTTACACTTTTTTATTACCTACTTTTTTTGTACTTTTTATAACCTCATCTTTTATTTTTTTATGGCCTATATTCAAAAATTTTATAATCTCTTTTTTACACTTTTTTATTACTGTTTTTATTTAAATATAATGATTGTCAATGAACTGCTCCGCTTCCGTTGGAGTAATTAATAAATTGTTTCCCGATCTCTTTACATGCTTAACTTGAATTTCTGGATTGTGTGGACTAGAAACTTGTCATTTGCCGTCTTCCTGTTCTCCATTCTCCTTGCTGGATTTCCCCTGTACCTGTATTTTCCACATCAACACTTCCTCGTAAATATACCGTGGTATAATTTTTCATTAAAGAGTTGTATACTCGTAAATAACAAGCTGTCAATGTTATTATTGAAGCCTTTTTAGGCTCAAAATTTATAAGACTTAATAGAATTTGAAATTCCGATGAAATTACATACACCATATGCAATTCTTCTTGCTCGGGACAGTCTGTAGTCAAATAATATGATTACTTCGTCAGGATGATTAACGCCACCGCGCCGTATGGTTTCATTAAATTGTTCATTAAAGGAAATGCAAAAGTACAAAGGGCAAAAGAAAGATTGGTATTTTGCCGTTTTTAGAGAGACCTACTGCATTTGCATTGAACTTACTCTTTGAAAACGCTACTACATCTGATACAGCTCCATCGCTCTCCAGCTCTACAACAATAACTTCGTAAGTGGAATTAACAATAGCCATCAGTACAATGCTAAACGTTTTTTTGTTTTGTAGTTGAAATAATAAGATCCTGTTCCAGATGGCTTTTTAATTTCCACCTGCTTTCTGCCAATTCAACAACTCGTGCAAATGATAAAATTGTTTTATAAAAATGGGTGTTCTGTTCGGCCAATGTTCCGCGCGCTTCGCCCATTTTACGGTGACCGTAATCGTATTACCGAGAGGACTATTCGCAGTGTGGTGGATAAATTTGAATCCAATGATTCAGTAAACAATAAATCAATATCCGTACGTCGACTAAACGCAAGATCTGCCGAAAACATCGCCGCTGTCCGTGAGAGTGTGCAGGAGAATCCGAGGCAGTCAATTTCGCGTCGCTCACAACAACTGGGCCTTTCGCAACTTAGCGAATTTTGTGTCATGACTTGGGCCTGCACCCGTACAAAATCCAACTGGCTCAGGAGCTGAAGGTAAACGAAATCATCTTCAGCGATGAGTCCCATTTCTGGATGAATTGGTACGTCAACAAACAAAATTGTCAAATTTAGGACAATATTAATCCACATGAGATCGAAGAGTGTCCAATGCATCCCGAAAAAGTCACTGTTTGGTATGGATTTTGGGCTGGCTGGCGTTGGCCAGGCCATCACCGTCAACGGCGAGCACTGTAGATCGATGATTACCAACTTCTTTTGGCCTGAATTGGATGATATGGGCACCAACGGCATGTGGTTTCAACAGGACGGCGCTACGTGCCACACAGCTGACGCCACATCGGAAGTTCTGCACTAGCGATTCAAGGGCATGGTCATCTCACGTGGAGGTGATGTGAACTGGCCAGCGAGATCCTGCGATTTGACCCCGTTAGACTTTTTCTTGTGGGGTTTTCTGAAGTCGCAGATCTATGCGAATAAGCCACAAATCACAGCGGCTCTCAAAGCCAACATAACCCACGCCATCGGTCAAGTTTAGCCTGATTTACTCGTATGTGCCAGAGTCATGGAAAATTGGACATTTCGGATGCGCGCCACACAGATAAGCCGCTGCGGACATTTGAACGATGTTATATTTCATACATAAAGCTTTTCAAACGAATAAAAAATTTCGATGATATTTCACACACACTTTGTTTTATTTAAATTTAAAAATACGAAGCGCTTAAAAACCCCTTACCAGCATGCCTTGTTGGTGGAAACGCAAACACAAAACCCCGCTTTCTGGATATGAAAACCATAGCTCAACGGAAAACTATAATAAAAGGACTCACCGATGTAAAGCATCCGTTATATAAAATATGCAGACACGGCTGGGCCACCGACGATTCAAAAAAGGTCAAAAGCGCTATTTTTAACTCGATTCACATGTTAAAATTTGCAGGAATTACGATCCCAGAGCCCATTATCTATGAGACAATTATTCCACCGTGGCTATTTCCATCATAACTTATAAACACTTCTCTAAGCCCAACCTTGAAGAAACATACACCTGCAATAGTTTATAGAAAGAAGTTCTCTGAATTACTTATTATCGGCAGACAATTTCGAATGTATCTTATACACAGTTGCTTCCTGTTACGAAGGCATAACTGGTTACTGTGTTTACAGATTTGATAATGAAACTAACAAAATCCTGCTCCAAAAAATTACTACACCCAACCAAAATTCCTACGTAGGAGATATAATGGCGCAGGTAGAAGCCTTCAAACTCGCAAACTCGATATCAAGCAGGACACCAGGTCATGTGGGCACAGGCGAAAATGAAAAAGGAGATGCTGGCGCAGGCGAAGCTGTCAAATTACCAATGGTATACACTTTACCTCCTCTCGCAAAATCCTTATGTGCCCAATTTACTAATCACATACACGAGGAAGCAGTCAATCGTTGGAATAATTCTACTGTGTTTTTGAAGAAACACAGATGGACCTTAGCTCCAGTCTGCTATAATGTTTCTTTAAGCCGACTACAAGCAGTACAACTCTGCCGGATAAGACTCGGACATGCGTCATTCAATAAAAGCCATTTATATAAAAAGGAGGATCCACCTTACGCCCCCACTGCAATGTAAGCCGTACTTTACTCCATGTCCTGCAAAGTTGCCGTCTGACAAGACAACATCAACACCTTTCGAAGCATACATTTTTTTTTTTTATATAATTTACGCGCGCCTAAGGGGGTTATAATACCCTTTTTACTGTTGTCAGGGCACGGGCGGAAAGATAGAAGAAGGAGAAAGGAAAGCATTGTTGTGATGTAGTGGTTTGAAACTCAGGTGTGTTTGGTTTCGATATTGACTCTCCAGGGGTAGGAACCCGAATAGGACGGAGAGATTTTTCTTCTCTCGGAATGTGAGGTTGTGAATTTTAACGGTTGTTTTGTGCTTGAAAACCCTACACAGCCAAATCTACATGTCAGTGTTATGCTTTCACACGCAGATTTTTCGGACTGAGTTCCAATTACACAAATGAAAACTTGCTGTGGCTTCGACCTTCCGAGTGAGAAGCGATTGCTAGTAGCACTACACCACGGCCACCCATCCAATTTGTTTCCCTTATTAGCTAAGCATAGGATAAATATTATTTAAATAACATAATGATAATCATGTAATGTAAAACACTTAAAACTACGAGATGTTGTGAAACTAAATTTAAAATATAAAAGATATTTAACTTGTATGTATATGTATGTACAATGCCTTATGGGCTAGCTCCCCGGCACTAATCTCCGGCCGGTATAAATTTATTTGTACTCGGTCCTTTGAAAAAAAAAATCCTAAAAATACGAGAAAACCAATTGGAGCGGACTTAACACCTTCTTTAGGAACTTTAACTGGTCGTTGTGTTTCCTCGATAACGACATGGACGCCACTGCTGATATGTTCATAAGAACCATCCCCTTTGAAATAAAATCCTTTATACTTCACCGGATTAGGAATATCAAACGACTCGAGCTGTAAAGAGGCTGTCAAAGGTAGAAAATTGTTTTTTCGGTCCTACAAGACCAACCCAACAGAGCAACACCGAAAAAAGTTCAAACGGGCCAGGAATGACTGCATCGTCTTTCTCAAGCGCGTGAAATTTCTATACGACCAAAACCTGAGGCAAAAGATACTAGAATGTCCCAAAGGTAGTAACAATTTTTGGCCGTTCATTAAAAACATTAGAAATTCTGCCTCATCCTCCATCACAACGCTCATTTACAATGACATTGCAGCTGTCAGCTCTTTTGAAAAAGCCAATGCGCTTGCTGCACACTTTGCGGCCAGTTCAACATTTGCATATTGTGCTTTATTTCCACCTGCACTTTAGTGCGTCGAATCTACAATGCGACGAATCCACTTTCGCACTCGTGTAGTAGCAAGAGTACTTAAAGATCTCAACATACATAAATCCGCTGGTCCAGATGGCATATGTCCCCTTCTTCTGAAGAGGTGTTCTTACACGCTGGCAAAATCACTGAGTAAGCTTTTTCATCAATCCTACTCTTTAGGGCTCTTTCCGAGAAGATGGAAAACAGCATTTATCCTGCACGTCCCTAAAAAGGCGAAGCTTCCTCTTTCTCCTCCCACAGGCCCATTGCACTTACGTCCCTTCTTCCCAAGGTCATTTAAACGCTGATAAACTGTCAGCTCATGAAATATCTCGAAACACGAAAACTTCTCAATGACCGGCAACATGGTTTTCGTAGCAACAGGTCCTCTGGTGATTTGATGGCATGTCTCACCGAAAAGTGGAACAAAAGCGTACATCAATCTTGCGAATGCAAGATAGTTGCACTTGATATTTCTAAGGCATTTGACAGAGTTTGGCATCAGGCTCTTTTGTCGAAAATGCGAGATTTTGGGATCGATGACTCTCTTCTTCAATGAATTAGAAATTACTTTTCGGAACGTTCAATTCAAGTTGTTTTGGTCGGATTCAAGTCTGATATTCACAAAATAAATGCTGGTGTGCCCCAGGGCTCCGTTCTGTCTCCGACACTCTTTTTAATTTTCATTAATGATCTCTTGTCTGCTACTTCTAATCCAATATATTCCTTTGCTGATGACAGTACTCTCTGCTTTTCGTATTCGTTCCCGGACTTACGCCCCTGCTCTTTGGCTGTAGAACGTCAACGGCAGCGTATGTTAAGCTCATTAAATTCCGATATTAACAGCATAACCAATTGGGGAAATATCAACAGAGTGGAATTTAATGCTTCCAAAACATAATGCTGTCTGCTGTCGTCAAAGCGAAAATTAAATACCCAGCGATTATACATGAATGCCACTTGCATCATTGAAATCGAAAAACTTTCCATTCTCGGTATGTGTGTCAATGACAACTTGCGTTGGAATGACCTCATATTCGACGTCGCCAAAAACTCTGTGAAATGTCTAGGTTTCCCCAAACAATGTAAGAAAAATTTCACACCCACTGATCTGCCCTCAATATATAAGGCGTTTATACACCCAAAATTGGAGTACAGTGCTCACATCTAGCCAGGTGCTCCTAAAACCTTATTGTACTTGCTATATAGGATCCAAAACCGTGCGATAAAACGGTGTTGACAAAATCACACAGTCATTCAACACCCTCGAAAACAGACGTAATGTTTCCTGTCCCACCTTGTTTTATCGCTATTTTCATCACCAGTGCTCCACCGAAATTGCCAGTAGCATTCCACCCGTTCTAACTTTTAACCGTAACACCAGTCTCGCTATGAATTCTCATCAGTATACCCTCAAGCCCACTTTCGAACGTATTCTGAAATATCGTGATTCGTTTCTAAGTCGTACAATTCGCTTATGGAATACACTGCCGAGCTCTTTATTCCCTAGTCACTACAACTTGCAAACATTTAAAACCAACGCACATCGGTATCTCTCTTTTTTTCCCTCCCTAACTTCCCCTCGCCCATGCTATGTGCAAACATCTTAAGGTTATGTACACAAAATCCCTTGTGCGCCGCCAATTATAAAAAATAAAAAATAAAAAACAAGTCATCATGCAGCTGCAGAATAAAAGCTTCTAGTTGTTGATTATGAACCTAAATTTTTTTGTAACGAAATACATACAGTGTTGGCCAAAACTATAGCACGAAAAATGGTCTTATAGGAAAAAAGTAAAGAATATTAAAAAAGCTTATAAGAGTTTAAAAACTTTTATATTTTCGTTTTCACAAAATATTACTCTTTGATTTACAATTATTCATTTTACATTAAATCATACCTAATTTTTAATACAATAAATTAAAATAATTCAACATCCATTGGAAAATAAGTGGGCGAAACTAAAGCACATTTTCGAATTTATAAACAAATAACGTAAAAAAAGTTTTTGAAACTAATACTTAGTAGCATATCCATTATTTTAGACTACCGCAGCACATCGACGAGGCAATTAGATTGTCAATAGTATGCACTGGGATGTTATTCCAGGCAATTTGTGCTTGCCGTAGCAGCGAGTCGAAATTATTGCATTTCGTGCGATCAATCCTTTGATCTACAATTCCACATAAATTCTCTATGGGGTCGCAACGGCATATTCTCCTCAGCATACGGAAGCACGACGTTTTGAAGGATATCCCGGTACAGGAAACGATCCATTATACCACTAATCCTTTGAATTGGCCCGACTCCATGACCGGAAAAACATCGCCACACAATAATACTGCCACCACCGTGTTTCACTCTACCCTTGGTGAATCGTGGATTTAGGCCTTCGCCTTTCGGCCTCCGTACCGAATGAAAACCATCAGATCCCTTTAAATTGAATTTGGATTCGTCAGAAAAAAGTACAGTTTTCCATTTTGCTACGGTCCAGTTAAGGTGTGCCTTTGCAAACTCAATTCTCGCCCGTCGATTTTTTAGAGAAATAAATGGCTTTTTTATAGGACGATATGATTTGTCCTACTTGAGATCTCAAGGCCCAGTTCTTTTTGTAAGGATATAAAGGGGTTCTTTTTAATAAGCCTTATAATTCATTTATCCTCGCGACTGGTCGTTTTTCGGGGTCTACCGCTACTGTGCACCGTTTGGACATTTCTCCGAGCACGAAATCGAGCTATTACTCGCGAAATCACCGAATGGCTTATACCAAATTTTTTTGCAATAAATGTTACTGATTTACCGCTTTCAAAATCAGAAAATATTTTTTTTTTTATTTCGTCAGAATACTTATTACGAGCCATTTTATCGCCTTTTTGTCACAATTAAACACAATTTAAGCTTCCGATTTAAAACTCCGCCGATCACACACAAATAATTTTTTTCCATTGTTTAGAATGTTTTTGAAAAGAAAAAAAATCTTTGATGCATATTATAAGTAAACTGTAAAATTTGCTGACTGAAGGCAATAACAGGGTGCATGTGCTTCAGTTTTGTCCACTTATTTTATTGGATAAGATTTAACGTAAAGTGAGTAATTCTAAATCAAAGAGTAATATTTTGTGAATAGGAAAATATAAACATTTTTAAGCTGTCACAAGTTTTTTTTAATGTTCCTTACTTTATCCCTAAGTGAGAATTTTTCGTGCTATAGTTTTGGCCAACACTATATATGTGCAAACGAGTATGTAAATACGAATTTATGCATCCTTAACATTCATCGGAATTAGCATTTGATGAAGAAAATTCGAAGTCGAAATATTAGCGCACATCGAACATGTCTACTATAAAAGTTATAGCAAATTGGTTTACACGATACGGAAAGCCGACATTGCGTGATTTTGCGTTCAATTTCTAACTATTGTAGAACACAAAGGATAAACGGACTTAATTTCAGTTTCCTTAAGGTAAACAATTGTTGCATTCAATTATAGTCGGTATTTTGACGTTCTGCTTACTTAACTTTACGCAAAATCAATTTATGTATTAAAGGATGTTCGCAAGTAATGAATTACTTCGCAGAAAGACGCCACAGAATGGTATTGGAAGGAAAGAATACATAGAACATTTAGTCGATGAGTTCCACACAACTACGGACATTGGTAACACAACAAATTATTATATAGCTTTATATTTTAACGTAAATCCCGTTCCAGAGGCACAAGAACAAATTACGGCAAATTTGGCCAATTTTGCATACGATCCGATTAACTTTAACTATCTTCACGAAGCCTGTGCTCTAGAACTTTTCCTGCAACTTCTTGCTTTACCAAATGAGCGGCTAGTACTTCATGGTATATCCGGGCTGAACAATATTTGCTTAGGTAACACCGAATCGATTGTATTACAAGGTTCAAGTCAAGTAACGATTTCACTCTTGTAGATCCATCATCCCGTGTGAAGATTACGAAACGAGAGAATATTGAACTCATCTTTAAACTGCTTCATTCCACGGGAAATCCTCAGATTTTAGTCAATATCATAACTCTATTTTATCTTTTGTTGTCTGAAGACGAGTCTTTACGAATAGTTATCTGCACATCTATGAACTTGCAAAGAATCAATCATTTTAGAGGGCTATCAGAGAGCAATTTAAGTTTATTGATATCTCTGTTCTTCAAGAAATTTGGTGCACGTGTAATAGAGATTAAGCAGACATGCTGAGGAGGCTTTCAATTTACATGTCTAGCCATAAAAGGAATTGTTCCACTAACAGCACAAAAGTAATGCTGACACGAATGTTCAACCAAGACGAACTGGATCAATTTACAAAGCTAACTGGCGATACCAATCCAATTCACTCGAAGCAAGTACCAGAGAACGAACGAATGGTACATGGGGCATTTCTAAATGGGATTGTTGCTGGCGTAATTGGAACGAAATTACCAGGATATGGTGCAATTGTCTTATCACAAAAGTTTTCTTTTCCCAATAAGTGCCGAATAAATAAGGAAACCCAGATATGTGTGGAGCTGGTACAGAATCGTAAAATCATTGTTGTACGTTACGAATGCAAACAGGACGACAAAGTCGTGTTTGAAGGAGAAGCTAAACTTATAAATGCGCATAAACAAACGCAATAAAAGACTGTTTCCAATCGACTAAAATACACTTTTATTTTTTACTTTTTGGAACGTTTACCTTCGCCCTTCTTGGGTGGAGCTTTGCCCCTTAGGCGGCGCAATCTTTTCATTTCTTCTTTGAAGTCTTGATGCTCATCTCGGAAGAGACCGTACCATCTTAAGTGTTTAATCAATAAGTGAGTTTCAACGTGACGAGGATACCAATTTACCACATAATCACGTTTATGAATGGGCTCCTCGCTGAACATCCGCACCACCTTCATAGACTTATCGTTTGTTGTGCGTGCGACTTCACCGAATATTCGATTTGAAAGGTAGTTCATCCGGCGGGCATATTGCGTACCAAGTTTAATCAGATCGGCATATTTAGACATTGCAATTCCTTTTACTTATTTTTCGTTTCACAAAATGAATTTGCCAAGAAAATAACAATATTTGGTTATGCCCGATGTTATAACTCACTTCACCAATTGTCAAAAACCTAACAGCTGACATTTTAAAAGTGCTCCTAACCGAGGAAAGCGCTATCTATTTCTGAAAATTGCTGAGCTTTTGAACAAAAATTATGGCATTCTCGTTTGGGCAGACAGGAGGCTTTTTTTTGGAAGACTAAAAACTTCTTCGGACTTTATTTTTTAAATAAATAGGTGTGTTTGCGAATCAATTTGAATACTCAGAAGTCAGAACAGTAAATTGACCAAAAACAGAAGAATGCACGAAAACAAAAATCTAGATTGACACACAATCCTACGAGGGCGGATCAAAAGGTCCGTGACTTTTGGATTAAAACACAGATTTTTTGATAAAAAAATAATTTTATTTTTCAACGTAGTCTCCCTTGAGCTCTATACACTTTGTCCAACGCTTCTCCAATTTTTTTATCCCTTCCAAAAAAAATGATTTGTCGAGGTCCTCAAAATAGGCCTTTGTTTGCGAGATGACTTCATCATTGGAGTCAAATCTATTTCCACCAAGCCATTTCTTCAAGTTTGGGAACAAGAAGTAGTCGCTCGGAGCCAAATCTGGAGAATAGGGTGGATGAGGGAGCAATTCATAGCCCAATTCATGGATTTTTGCCATGGCAACTGCACATGTGTGCACCCTTGCATTGTCTTGGTGGAAAAGAACTTTTTTCTTGGCCAAATGAGGTCGTTTTTTTTTCAAATCGTCATTGAATCGGTCCAATAAGTTGGCATAATATTCCCCATTGATTGTTCTTCCCTTTTGAAGGTAGTCAATGTGGATTATCCCGCGTGCATCCCAAAAAACAGTCGCCATAACTTTATTGGCTGACAAACCCACCTTGGCCTTCTTTGGCGCCGATTCACCCTTAGAAACCCACTGTTTTGACTGTTGTTTGTTCTCTGGTGTGTTGTGATGGATCCATGTTTCGTCCACGGTTACAAAACGGCGCAAAAACTCCTCCATATTGCGATTAAACAACGCCAAACCTTCCTGTGAAGTTGTTACACGATTGCGTTTGTGGTCGACTGTGAGCAAACGCGGCACCCATCTTGCGGAAAGCATTCTCATGCCCAAGTGATCATTCAAAATTGAAACCACTGAGCCATGCGAGATCCCTACGGCTTCCACAATCTCTCGCACTTTCAATCTTCGGTCGGCCAACACCATATCGTGAATTTTTTCGATTGTTTCGGGTGTAGAGACCTCAACTGGGCGTCCAGGACGTTCGGCATCTTCAGTGCTTGTACGGCCACAACGAAATTCAGTAAACCACTACTTTACCATTGAAATCGATGGTGCAGAGTCCCCATAGTATTTATCAAGCTTAGCCTTGGTCTCGGTAATGGTTTTTTTTCGCAAAAAATAATGCTTAACAAGCACACGAAATTCACTTTTTTCCATTTTCTCCTCAAATTAGTGAGTAGTCTGATAAAAATAGCTGTCAAACACAAACTAACTGACGCAGCAAGTTTAAATTTTGACAGGAGTCCACTGACAGATGCCTGTTGACAGGAGCAGTGTTGCTGTTTCAGTAAAGAGGTCAGAAATTCAAAAAGTCACTGACTTATTGACCCGTATACGTTTATATATACATATTAATATGGGTTAGTACATTTTGACAGGAAATTCAGGAGTGAAATTTTGATTCTGAAATAAAAACCAGAAGCAAATTTTTGTTTCTGAAAAAATGAGGAGAAAAAGTTTTGTCACTTTTGTGGTCCGGAGCCCAAACGCCATTAGTTACCCGCGTACTAAAGAGCTTACAGTCTGGATAATACTCGTAAATGCTTTCAACTGAAATCGCACCGCTTCCCAAACATCTACCGGAAAGAAAAGTTTCTGTTGATGGAAAAGAACAAAAAAGGAGTGGTCGTCAAAACTCAAAACTTACATACACTGGTTTACACCGAGGAAGGGGATCCTGCTTTTATTTAAACAGGAGCGAACGCTAGCCTAGATCTCTTATTACCTTAAAAAAAATATCGGTTAGTGAACCTTCACAGCTCCAATTTTCATGAAATTGTCATCCTGAACAAAAATATACGAGTATTCATGTATAGGTCTGTTCCCGCAAGATTTTTGTAAAAATTTGGAAAAAGAGAATTTCTTCCTTAAGTTTGAGGAGTAGGAATAAATTCTCGCTTAAACCTAAAATCTCGGTTTTGTAAAATATGTTTCAAACGTCAAAAGCAACAAGTAAAAATAAAACAAAAAATAAATTGTAAAGCAAAGGGAAATTTTTTAGATTGGTTATTATTACCTACTCTTGTATTGATGTGAGATGCGTTTAATGAGTTCTATTGCATTAGGCGAACAATTCGTTTCAATATGTCCATGACCAAGTCATCTTTTGACCTAATTTGCATAAAATTGTCGCAATTCACACAAATTTAAACCTTTACGAATTTAACAGTTTTTTTTTAGTTTAATTGATTTGACGTTTTTTACAGTTCCTGCTTTTTTCTCGCGCGATCAGAATTTTGTGCAAATTTGGAGTCCTGGAACAGACCTTATATGTTGGTAGCGGAAATCACTATTTCGCATTGATTTTTCACTTTGAAAATTAAAATTAGCTCAACCTCCAATCAATGATTTTTTAAAAATTGGGAGTTCTGGCGCGTGCGTATTTTTTCTGCTTAATACTTCATACAAACTATTTATTTCCCTAGAAGTGCCATTCACCTACGAATTTTATTGCATGGTTTTGAATCCTATCTAGCAGGCGCACAGTTGTTATAGGAGCACCTGACCAGAAGTGGGTATTATACTCCAATTTTGGGAGGATGAATACCTTATATATTGAGGCCAGATCAGATGGGAAAAAGTATTTCTCACACTGATATTTCGCAGCATTTTTGGCGACATCAAATATGTCATTCTAACCTAACTTGTCATTGATACACATACGGAGAATGTGGTTTCAACGATACAAGTGTCATTCATGGATAAAAGCTGCGTGTTTAAATTTCGCTTTAATGACAGCAGACAGCATTGCATTTTGGAAGCATAAAATTCATGGTTCCCGAATTAGTTATGCTGTTGATAGGTTTCAGAATTTAATGAGCTTGAATATCATATGCTGCCATTCCCAATCTAAAGCCGAAGAGTGAGGACGTGAATCCGGGAACGAATATGAAAAGCAGAGAGTACTGTCGTCAGCAAAGTAATATATCGAATTAGAAGTAGCAGACAAGACATCATTGAAGAGCTCTGGGGCACACCAGCATTATTTTTGTGAATATCAGACTTGAAACCCCCCATGTCAACTTGAACTGTAGTTTCTAGTCCATTGAAAAAGAGAGTCGTCGATCACGAATGCACGTATTATGCCAAACTGTCAAATGCCATAGAAATATTAAGTGCAACTATCATGACTGATGTACGTTTTCGGTGAGACATGCTACCAAATCACCAGTAGACCTGTTGCTACAATAACCGTACTGCCAGACATTGAAAAGTATTCGTGTTTCAAAATATTTCATGGGCGGAAGAACACCTCTTCAGAAGAAGGGGAGATATTATACTATCGGATCTGTGTATGTTAAGATCTTCAAGTACTCTTGCTACTACACGAGTGCGATAGTGCATTTGTCCCATTGAAGATTCGGCGCATTCAAATGTAGGCGGAGACAAAACACAATCCGTAAGTGTTGAACTAGCCACAAAGCGTGCAGCAAGCAGATTGGCCTAGTCCGAAGAGCTAACAGCTGCGATATTATTGCAAATGACCAAAGATTTTTGGTGTCTTTGGGACATTGCACCTATAGTATTTTGTGCCTCAGTTTTTGATCATATTAGAATTTCACATGTTTAAAGGTATTGCAGTCATTCCTGCCTCGTTTGAACTTTTTTCGGTTTTCCTCTATCGGTTCGGCCTTGTAGGACCGAAAAAACATTTCTCCAACCCTGGCAGCCTATTTACAGCTCGAGTCATTTGATATTCCTAATCCGATGAAGTATAAAGGATTTCATTTCAAAGGGAATGGTTCTTGTGATCATATTAGCAGTGGCGTCCCCGTCGTCGTTATCGAGGAAACGTAACGACCAGTTAAGGTAGCTGTTAAGTCCGCTCCAATTGACTTTCTCGTATTGCCATACCGTTCTTTTAGGAATTATTTCTCTAACGGTGTGGTTTATATACGAGAAATTAGCTGATATGACACAATGGTCCGACGAGCCTAAAGGGGAAACCACATCAACAGTATACTTATAACGGTTAGAAGCTAAAAATAAGAATTTACAAGGTGTTGGCGATTGACTATCAACATCTGCTATTCGCGTGGGTTCATTTACAAGCTGTTATCCGCAGCGAAGATATCAACACACCGTCCTTCGGGTGTTCTCTGTGCAGAATGTCGATGCCACCCGGAATTATGTATATTGAAATCGCCCGCAATAACGATATCCGTATGAGGATATAGGGATACAAATCTGTATATGGAGTCGGACAGCGTGTCGAAGGTCAAATTGCTGTCAAATTTAGGGCTTCTGTAAATAGAGCAGTAGTGGATAATTTGCTTACGGAGATGGAATATTAACCACATGAAGAATTCCGGATTGGAACATGAATAATATTGTGGTGGAGTTTGGTAACCTACATCACTACGCACGTAAATCGCGAGATCGCGGTGAGAGAAGAATAATGGTACTAGTTCGTAGCCAGGTAGCTTCAAATCTGAGTGATCTGAAAGGTGTGGACGTTTTACTTAATGCCAAAACAGCTGGCCTATATTTACAGTCGTGGGATACCTTGGAGCCATGCGATCTAATCACTCTCTAACTGCATGGCCACACTGTGCGAGGTGCCATCTTGCTTCTGTTCTTTGTTGCAGTGGTACGTCGTCTAATAGTTCGGGTAATTTGTTCCGCAAAAATTCTAGATAGAGATTCGTATTAGGGCTTGGAGGAAGCTGAAAGGGTCCGATCAGCTTGTTACCCAATATACCTGCCCACACGTTGACGTTGAACTTATGCTGAAAAGCTCGGTGTTTCATGGAGTAGGGGTTGCTTCCGCTATGTACGTAAGTTGTGGAAATGCGTGATTCCTTCCCCGGTGGATTCGGACTCGTTTGTCTATAGAATTCGGCCAACAAAGTTGTCTTCTAGCAAAGTGTCTTTCCAGAATGTAATTGCAGAATTCCAAACTCTTCTCTGAATCTTCGGGTTATAGCTACTTTACTGGTATATGATGGAATAGATATATGCTTTCTGAATGTAGAATTCTCCAAATGTAAATTCTGCTTGGAATAAAATGTCTGCTTAATTGTCTAGGCTGGTATTTTGACGGTTTCTGACATGACGTTAGACGTCTTCGTAGCTGCGAACGTCTTCTTTCTGGCAATTTGTGGATCCCATCCCAAAAGAACTGCGCCGGCTTGGCAGCCGAGAATGAATCAAGCCAATTTTTGATATTCTGCTCTGATGTGAACCGTATTTCAGTGAGGGCGTTCTGCATCGACCGGAACAAATGGTAGTCAGAACGGGCAAGGTCTGGGCTATAAGGCGGGTGGGGTAAGACTTCCCATCCACTGTTTTCCAAATAGTTCTTAACCGGAATAGCAATGTGGGGCCGAGCGTTGTCATGATGGAAAATTATTGCCTCGTGTCTGGTCGCATATTCCGGGCGTTTTTCGGCCACTGCTCTCTTCAAACGGATTAATTGTGTTCGGTAGCGTTGTCCATTGATGGTTTCACCCGGTTTTAGCAGCTTATAATACAGCACACCCATCTGATCCCACCAAATACAGAGCATTACCTTCGCGCCATGGATATTCGACTTTGCCGTTGATTTGGTTGGTTGGCCAGGTTTCACATATGATATGTCGTAATAGATCCATTTTTCATCACCAGTAACAATCCGATGCAAAAATGACTTCCTTTTGTGGCGTTCCAGCAGCATTTCGGACATGCAAAACCGCCTTTCGACGTCTCTCGGCTTGAGTTCATGTGGAACCCAATTTCCTTGCTTTTGAATATATCCAGCTGCTTTTAAACGTTTTGAAATGGCTGCTTGAGTGACACCCAAAGATTCTGCGAGCTATTCTTGTGTTTGGCAACAATCTTCATAGAGTATTGCTTCCAGTTCTTCATCTTCAAACTTTTTTGGCTGCCCAGGACGTTCATCGCCTTCCAAGCCAAAATCACCATTTTTAAATCGTGCTGGCACGTTTGCTCAGCTAGCGCATGTTCACTATAAACTTCGACCAAAATACGATGACTTTCGGCAGCAGTTTTCTTCATATTAAAGTAATGAAGAAGAACTCCCCGCAAAAACACTTTCAGGCACAAAGTTCGACATATTTGAGTGGAAAAAAATTATTGTTGTTTACGCTTCAAATGAATGACATATACTGAAATGGCGTACAATGACAGTAGCTTTCCAACGCATGTTCCAATGGAATAATACAAGTTACGCCATCTCTTAGCAAACCGCACGATTTAAGTTACAATTAATACTTAAATCTTGAACTCCAATATGTATGGGTTGTCTGCGTAAGCTAAAAGTGTTTTTATGTTCCAGCCTTAGGTCCGTAAGCAGTGAATTGCCATAAGCGTTATACAAAATTGTGTAAATAGGAGAGCCTTGAGGCACCCCATGATGTGGCATGTGATAGGTAGCCATTAACTTTGACAATTATTACCCAATTTGACATGAAGGAGTAGATTACTCTCAGCAGGTGTTGACTAATTTTCCATTTCTTGAGTTGTTATATTACCCCAAGGCAAATAACTCTTTCAAACTTTTTTTCCAGATCCATGGAAAGGAGAACAGAGTGGATGCGTAAGTCTAGCTCCTTATGTACTGCTTGATCAAGGATAATGAGCAGAGTATGATTACCTCTGCATGGTCTGAAACCATGTTGTTCATCGTTTAAGTTTTTTTCCAACGTATATTTAAGCCTGTTTCCAATTATTTTTTCAAATAGCTTTGACAGGACAGATAGGAGAGAAATTGGACGAAAGCTATCAAATGACTGGTGGTCAGCGTGTGCTTGGGAATTGGGACTCATTAGGAAAAATGCCAGACTCCAAGATGTTATTGTATAAACTAACTAGTCGGACCATTCTTTCGATTGGTAAATGCTTAATCATTTTGAAGGCTATTTTATCCAAACCCGGAGTTGAGCCTTTAGTGCCTTGAAGCGTTTCCAAGAATTCTGTAAGAGTTATGCGAGTAAAAGTTTCGAATAAGGGACTGCATATAAGAGTGTGGTATCAGATTGCAGGGCTTTCTTCTGATGCAGGGCGAGAGGAGAGAAGTATCTAGACCACTTAACTGCAAAGTATTGGGCAATTATGGTGGGGTCAATAATTGAGGTAGATTGATGTTTTATAACTGCAATTCCACGAAGCGAGTTGTTTCCATTGATTACATTTACTTTTCTGTAGAGAGTGGTGGAGTCTAGCAAATATTTCAGAGACGTCAAAAATTGTGACCACGCATTAGCTTTAGCCGTCCGAACCGCCCGCTTTAAGGGCGCCGCTGAGCGTCTGTCGCCAATTGCATTTTCGTTATTTGGATGTCTTGTAAGGGTGCACCACGCCTTTCTTTTAACTAGGATCAACTGCTTTATTTGTGGATTACACCAAATAGGTTGTGAAGGCTTTTTGGCTGGGTGCGTCGAAGGAATCGATATTGCTGCAGCTCTCCTTATTATTTTCCTAACGTTAGCTGCCTCCTTATTAATATTTTCAGAAATTGGGGTTAATACAGTTATCTGCTTAGCAGCATTTGCGAATTTGTTCCAATCAGCTTTAGATTCAATAAATCGGGAATGGCTAGTGGTAGATGGTTCTGAAGTTTGAATAAATATTGGAAAATGATCACTTCCTAATAAACAGTCGTGTGTTTTGCAGTAGGCGTCGGCCGCAATTGCAGGTGATGCAAGTGTTAAATCTATAGCCGTATAAGTATGCCTCGTTGAGAATAGCGTAGGAGAACCGGTGTTTAATAGGACAATATCAGATTGTTGTAGCCAGTTAGCTACAACTGATCCTGCGCTGTTGTTATAGGCAGAGTCCCAGAGCGTGTACCACCCAGTACGAGACCATTCGACGCATGATTTGAAGCCGAGCTTAAATACTCACGCTGACTCACGGATTCATACGACTGTCTGTAAATATTTTGCAGAGTTATTGGTTGTGCAAGTCTATTTTGAGCGTGTGGGTCAATAATTTTGAAGGTATGCTGGAATACGAATGTGGAATACCTGATTCTATAAAAATGGCGGTACCGTCTTTATTGCGATTGTGTGGTTTATTATTAAAGTAGGCTACACAGTTTTTGTACTTTTTGGGGGCGTTTTCTACAAGAACTTTCGTTTCCTATTACCTGCAGCCGAGAGAATATCAAAAGCAAACAATAGAAACAAAAATAGATTTCTTACATAAATAAATAAAAAGATTCCTTACAAATAAAAATTCGAAAACATTTTGCAAACTCATTTTATCACAAGGCAAAGAACAATTTACCCAAGAAGAAAGGTGGATTTGCCAATGTGTATTTTTCCGCTGGTCATCTGGATATAATTTTCTTCGCGATCAGCTACAATTGCACTTGCCACACCCAGCTTCATTGCATAGATAGATAACACTTAAAAGTTTATCTCCTGGTCTAAACGAAAATGTTTTTGAGGAAATACAAAAAAATGTTTAATATTCGATGAGATGAGTATCCCGGCGAATTTAACATACAACAAATATAAAGACATAATCGAGGGATTCGTTGATTATGGAGAAAATCAAAGATTATATGGTGAATATAAACAAGTGCTTTATCCTGTGATCTGTCTAAGCAGTATACCAACAAAGCAGCTCGAAATTGAAGTATGCAACTGTATTGACATATGTAGAAATCTGGGACTAAACGTAAGAGGCATTTGCTGTGACCAAGACCCTACGAATCGAAGCCTTTCCAATAAATTAAAGCTGGGTGGGGACAACAGTTCCTTTCCTTATAAAGAAAAAAAAGTGTATGGAATGTATGATGTGCCACATTTAATCAAAAGTGTAAGAAACAATCTTTTAAGATCAGACCTACAAACTATGGATGGAGTTGTAAGCTGGAAAATAATTGAGTATATCTATATTACAGAAAGAAATAATACCACAAAAATGTGTCCAAAACTAAAATATGCTCATATAGATCCCACACAGCTTGATAGATTTCCAGAGAAAATTGCACAGTTTGCGCAACCAACAGCAGAATTTATAAATAAAATTAATAAAATATTTGATTTATTGAATGGAAGACCTGCACTTATTCGAAATGACTCAAATATTGGATTTTTAAAAGAAATGCAATCATATTTAAAACAAATTCAGCCAATAAATGAAAAATGTAAACCCTTCTGTTTTAAGGGCCTGATTATGATAATTGAAAGTATTTTAATGATAAAAAAAGAATTATTCAATGATTCCTGTGAGTCACATTATATATATGTTAATCAGTTCAATCAGGACCCACTAGAAAACCTTTTTGGAAAAATAAGAGCAAGAAATTTTAATACAAACAATCCAAACGCGTCTGAATTTGGCTCATTACTGGCCAAAATCATGGCTCTAAAATTTTTGTTTGAGTCAAAAATTTTCTTATTGTGAAGAAGATTCTGAATATTTACAGTTAGATTGAAATGCTGTGTTGGATACTGAAAATAAAACAAAGATTGTCCTAACACAGGAGCAAGAGGAAAATGAAAACATATTCGATCTAGCCAAATATTGTGAATCCGAACTTCTAGTTATAGAATTACCAGATGACGACACGATTTCAATAAAAATTACAGAAATGAATGACATAGCCACAAGGTATTTTGCAGGTTACTGTTTTTTTAAAACACTTAAAAAAATTATTGCAGTTTGTGAGAACTGTGTCAAAAAAATGACAAAGGACAAAAACAATTCCTATCTTAAGGAAATATTGATCAAACTGAACGAATATGAACACTTGAATGAAAATCTGGTAATCAGACAAGTACGAGGGTTGTCTGAAAAGTTTCTGACTGCAATGTGAAGATAGCGGCACTCGTCAATAAAAGTTAGTGAATGCTAGTTGTACATATTTTGATAGTTACTTACCGAAGTTTCAGTCACTTTGGATGCGCACTTTTTAGTTGACAGTCGTTTGAGTGAAAATGCAAAAAATTGAGTATCGAGCTGTTCTTAAATTCTTGTTTTTGAAAGGCAATACGCCTACGCAAATCAAAAATGAGTTGGACTCTGTGTATGGCGACTCTGCATCATCATTTACCGCAGTGAAATTTTGGGCAGCTGAATTTAAACGTGGCCGTAAGAGCTTGGGAGATGATGAACGTTCGGGACCTCCAAAAACTGCAACCACTGACGATAACATTGCTAAAGTTCACCAAATGGTATTAGACGACCGCCGAATTATTATTATTATTATTATAACTTTATTAATCAGTAATAAATTACAAGATTAATCTTAAATTACAGCACCAGCTACCAGGGCTTTGGCCTATTATAGTTATCATAAAATAAGAGTTATTAGATATACTTATACATAATATAGATACAAAAATTAGATCTTATTTTCCAATTTTAATAAAGTTAGTATCTTAAAAATGTCCTTAATGTTTTTTTCTGAGGGAACAGTTAAGAGGTCTATCAGGCTGCTTGATCTATTGACTTTTTTGGACACTAGTTTGATGTTTTCACAGTCGTTAGTAAGGTGTTTTATATTAAGATTAACATTATTATTGCACAAGTGACAGAGCGGTTGTTCTTGTTTTGTCAGAATATGGCTGTGAGTGATGTAGGTATGGCCTAGTCGTAGTCTTATATAACATTTTAGCATACTAGGAGGTATATTATTCGGGAAGGTGGATTTGTTTGCTTGGGGGTTGATTCTGGAGTAGTGATGAAGGTATCCATCCCAACAGCTTCTATTGGAGTTCCAATATACGCGCATTAGATTTTTTTTTGTATCTTTTTTGTTGTATATATGGAATTGAATAAGTGGTTCATTTAGGGCTGCTTTTGCTGCTTTGTCTGCCATCTCGTTGCCAATTATACCATAATGACCTGGTACCCAAATTATTTTTAAATATTTGTTACCGATAATTTTGTCGCGTAGGCACTCGATTATATTGGTTTTGTTATTTAATTTACTTAGAGCGGTTAGTGTTGATAGGCTATCGGAAAAAATTGCAGTTTTTTTGCTTTTTGTAGCCGTTGTGGCATTAAGAATGGCGAAAGCCTCGGCAGTGAAGATGGAGGTTGAGTTACGTAGAAGGCCCTTTGAAACTATGTTTCCGTTTTCTTCAACCACTGAAAAGGATGTGCCAAGTTCGCTCTTAGAGGCGTCGGTGTAAAGGATTTTCCAACCAGTGCTTTTCAGATCGTTTATCATTTCCATAAATTTTTTTTTTGTATTCGACCTCGCTAGTATTAGCTTTTGGAAGCTTATGCAGGTCGATGTTTATGGAGTATTTCGGCATTTTCCATGGTGGGAATAATGGGTGTTTTATCGACTTTAGGCAGACCGGTGTATCCCATTTGTTGGATAAATTAAACAGTTGATTAGTGAGGATAGGTATTTCTGGTGTTTGGATCTTCGCAGAAGTTTTCTTGTGACCGTTTGAATAGGCGAGTTGTTGCAGGAGTTGATTTTGAGAAGAATAGAGGCGGTGAGGTATTCTATCCGCTCTGCTATTGAAGGGAGCCCGGATTCAGTTAGAATGTTTTTGATCGGTGTTGTTCGGAATGCTCTCAAGGCTGTTCTTACTGCACTGTGGTAGGAAGGAGTTATTAACTTCAATGATGAATTGGAGCACTTGCTGTAAATTGCGAGTCCGTAATCAATTTTAGAAAGCAACACTAATTTGATAACATTAATAAGAGAATTAATATTGCAAAAACTGTGCTTAGAAGCTAGGTACCTTATCATATTTACCCTGGTAGCGAGGCTTTTCTTAATATGTAAACAATGGGACTTAAAATTAAATTTATTATCAAATATAATTCCTAATATTTTTAGGTTATTTACATTTGCAATATATGTATTATTTAAATTAACAGAAATATTTTTAGAACAGCTGTATTTTTTACAGATATGCAGTGTTTGACTTTTTTCTGCAGATATTTTTGTTCCAGAGTATTCACCCCATTTTTCTAGGTCCCTAAGAAGATTTGAAAAGTCAGCTTCAACATCATTGTCTTTGCATTTGGATAAAATTACAAGATCATCAGCGTATAAAGAATAGTTAATTCTACTGTACTTTGCTAATATGCTGCTTATTTTATTAAAGGCTATACAAAAGAGGATAAAGGAAAGTGGAGATCCTTGGGGAATACCATTTACGAGGTTATGGACTGAGGAGAAGGTGTTCTTAACTTTTATTCGGAATTTCCTGCTTTTATGAAAGTGATTATTTTAGGGCCGATTTTCCACTCTATTAATTGATTTAAAACAACGTGGATCCCAATTCGATCGAAAGCTCTTTCGAAATCGATCGAAAGGATGGATATGTGATTTTTTGTTGAAAGACCTGAACCAATATATTCTTCAATATACAATAATGCATCCATCGTACTTCTGTCTTTTCTGAAAGCTACTTGGTTATTGTCCAGAAGGTTATACCTATCCAGGAACCAAGATAGCCTACGGGAAATAATCTTTTCAAGTACTTTACTTGGACATGTTAGTAGAGATATTGGCCGGTAGCTGGATATGTCGGTGATGACTTTATTTGGTTTGGGTATGGGGACTACTGTGGCAATTTTCCATGATTGTGGTATAACCCCGTGGGTTAAAATTTGGTTGTACAGGTTTAATATGCGCTGTTTCAAAAGGGTGGGACTGTTTTTTAGCATAGCATATGATATTCTATCATACCCAGGTGTATGCCCTTTGCATGAATTAATGCAACTTTCAAACGCGGTTAGACTAATGTTTTCTTCCATTTGTTTTGCTAAATCACTAACGGGATTATAAACTTGAAGATTGGGAATAGAGTTTTTTTGATTCACAAATTCCGAATGGAAGTTAGTATCATTAGAGGCAGTCGACCATCTGGAAGCGAAACATTCAGCTATTTCTATGGGATCTGATATAATTTGTTGGGAGTGATTTTTTATGGTTTTAATGGAAAATGGTTTGTAGTTGCCGGTAAGAGAATTAATATCAGACTAAAGTTTCTTGGGGGGAGAATTGGGATTGATATTGGAAGTGAATTTTTCAAAGCTGTACGTTTTTTCTTCTTTTGTAGCCTTCCTGAAAACAGCATTTGCTTTTTTAAAAACAATTAGATTGGTCGTAGTGGGGTACTTTTTTAATGTTTTGAAGGCTGCTTGTTTCGCTTAACGGAGTTTGCCCAACTCATTACTCCACCAGGGCATGGATGGTATATTTTTTGTTTGTGGAATGGCTATATTAGCTGCAAATCGGATGAATTTTTGAATAAGGGCGGCCTCTTTGTTGATATTAGCAGAGATGTCCTTGTTGGCCAAAAGGTCTAATATCTTGGATTGAAATAAGGGCCAATCTGCTTTATCTAATTGAAATTTATGTACGACATTGTCATGACTTGTATGGTTATCGAATGCTATTTCAGTGATGATAGGAAAATGGTCGCTTCCATAAAGATCAGATAAAATATTCCACATTGTGTTTGGAACGAGGGAAGTGGAGGAAAAGGTTAAATCTAAGTGAGTGAAGCTGTTATGAGTGGAGAAATGAGTAGGGGAACCATTATTCAAAATTGTAAGGTTGGAGTTGATATAGAATTGTTCAACAGTTTTCCCACGGGTATTTACACTAGGGGAACCCCAAATAGGGTTCCAGGCATTGAAATCGCCTGTTATCAATATTGGTGTGTTAAATCTGTTAACAATATTTTCTAAGTCATGACAGGTAAAGGCTTGTTTTGGATGAATGTATATACAGATTATAGTTAATTTGATGTTAAGTTCTATTTCAACACCAACAGCAGAAAAACTTGTGTGGAATGGATTTGTGAACAAGTAGCCCAATTCCTTGCTTGGCGGCGGAATTGTTGTTATCAAAATGGGGTGCATATTGTTTCGGATGATGAGGACTTGAACCGATAGGAACGTGTGTTTCTTGAAGAGCAATCACGGAAGGATGGAATTCTTTTAACAAGATTTGGAGTTCATGGTAGTTATTTGAATAACCATCCATGTTCCTTTGAAGGACTTTTAATGATGATCTTTTGAATAGGGGTTTTGTGGGATGGGAAGTTGTATTTATTTTCTGGTTCCGCTGCCCTGATATTGAATCATCAAAGCTCCCAAGTGAGCTTGGAGGATTCAATCCCCTGGCAGCGGAGCTGTTGTTTTTGGAGTTAATAGGGACGTTATTGGTCATCATCGGTATCCATTATATTAACGTAGTATTTGTTTTCTTTAAGAAGTGCGTTTGTAACTTTTGATATCGGGGAAGGAGGTGGTAAAACGTTGTTGCTTGTGTGTGAAGAGGTGCTTTGGAGGTTGATTTGTGTTTTGGTGGTAGCTGCAGTGATTGTTTGAGTCGTTGTTTTTGGGTTGTTGGAGATATTTTTTGTTGATGTTTGATTGGGATGGTGTGGAGCGGGGATAGGAGGTGAAATTGAGGTTGAAGAAGATGTTGGCTTATTGGTGGCGATAGCTTCGTGTTGTGCTGGAGTGATGGTTTTTGATAATATTCTATTTTTGATTATTTCTGCTATAGATGGTTTGGTCGCGGGATGTTTCTTTGGAGCTGGAAGTTGGTGTAATACGGGGTCGTCTCTATAGATCTGCCAGGCTTCCCGAAGTGTGCACCGCCGACCAGATTTTATTTTGTTGACTGACTTGTGTCGTAGGAAAGTTGGACATGAAGAATCATAAGAGGTATGGTTATCTTCATTACAATTAATGCAGTATATGCGAGAGCAACGCTCGTGTGGTGGTGGCAGACAGCATTCTTTGCAAGTTTTAGCGTTGTAGCAGTGGTTCTTCGTGTGCCCTAATCTTTGACAAATAACGCATCTCATTGGATTTTGGATGTATTCTTCCACTTTGCAGTTTAGTCAACCTAATTTTATTTGACTGGGACGACGTATCAGATCGAAGGTTAGAATGGCAGCTCCTGTTGGTACCAATTCGTTATTAATATTTTTGAACAATTTTTTAATTTGTATTATCTTTTGTGCTTTGAGTTCGCTTAAGAGTTCATTTTCTGGAATGTCTCGGATATGGGGGGAATAAATTCTTCCTTGGACTGAGTTGAGAGTGGTGTGGAACGAAATTTTCACTGGGATTGAGTCAATATATTTTTCTTTTAGGAATTTGTTTGCAGTTTGAAGATTGGTCACTTTCACTAGAAGATCACCGGAGCGCATGGCTTTGACCTCTAAAATTTCCTTAGAAATGAATTCTAAGCCGCGATTGATTTGAAAGAGGTTATATGATGATAGTGGACGTAGTTTATCTTGCTTCTCAAATTTCTCTAAATTTGAAATCACTAAGTAGCGCGGTATATTGTCATCATTGGTAGAGATGGTTGGAAGTGGTGGGTAGTGAGTCCGCTAAACCAGCTCTTTTTGGGGGGGTCGTTAGCCCCCGGCATTGTTTTTATGTTTTTTTTAATACACCAGAGGAGTTTTTTATTTCAAAAATAAAGGGGGGAAAAAAGAAAAAAATTAATAATTTAGAACGCCACGTGTCGGGAAAATTTGACAGTTCGGACGAATCGATCGGTATCAGTTGCACTCTTCATACGTCGATACGCGGCGTTTGCCAGATAACGACTGTGACCGCCGAATTAAAATGAGAGAGATAGTAGAGGTTATGAAAATGTCCAAAGAACGTGTTTGTTACATATTAAATCAAGATTTAGGCATGAGAAAGCTGTCCGCGCGTTGGGTGCGGCGTTTGCTTACGTTAGACCAAAAACGTGTTCGAATGAATATTTCTGTTGGCAAAGTTTAGGCGCAATAAATTCGAGTTTTGGCGCCGATTAATTACTGCAGATGAAACTTGGATACACCATTATACGCCCGAAACAAAAATTCAGCCAAAACAGTGGACTGCAAAGGGCGAGCCGGCTCCAAAAAAAGCAAAAACTGTTTTTTCGGCTGGGAAAAACTATTACAGGAGCATACTACGCATCATTACCTGTCAAGCTGAAGGCAGAAATTGCGCAAAAACGGCCACATTTACAGAAGAAGAAAATCCTGTTTCACCAAGACAACGCGCCATCTCACACCTCAGCGGTTGCCATGACGAAAATCCATGAATTACGGTTTGAACTGCTTGACCATCCGGCTTATTCACCAGATCTAACCCCAAGCGACTTCTTTTTGTTCCCCTCTTTAAAGTTTTTAAAGGAGGACAGTGACAGTGATTTTCGTCAAATGAGGAGGCAATCAACTTCGTGAACGATTATTTTACAGAGAAAAACGCCAAGTACTATATGGACGGGTTAGAGAGATGGGAGCATCGCTGGGAGTAGTGTGTAGAGCTACAAGGGGACTATGTAGAAAAATAAAAAAAAAAATTAAGAAAAAATGTCTTGTATCATCGTTCGGTCGGAAACTTTTCAGACAACGCTCGTACTTCAAAATATGTCAACTTCATTTACAAGTATTTACCACTTGCTTTCAGAATTGTCCATTTGCATCTTAGAGAAAATATCCTTTATCAATGTATCTCAAAAACAAATGTTCACTATCCAGACTTGTTTGAAAATTGATAAAGTCAATTTCCTTGCGGTAGTTCTGCTTTGGAAAAATTGTAAGTGGTTTATTGACAAGAGCATAAACAAGAAAAGGAATCGAAAACAAAAGACAAAAAAGTTGCAAAATTTAATGAATATGTAAACTAAAATAAATATTTACATATGTACATAATGTACGAATATTTGGAAAGAAAACTATGGCATGGTGTGATAAGGAAGGTGGTGGGGGTCAATATTCTGTCACGTCCATGTTTGTGTTCCTTGGAAACCATTTTGGTTAAGACACTGTGAATAGCTAAAAATCATACTTCTACGAGGGGCGTGCAATATATTCTCGGTATCGATATGAATTAAAATGCGAATTCAATTTAAATTGTTTTTATTTTTCAATATAATCTCCCCTAACATCAATGCATTTATTACATCTTGAGATAAGCTTTTTTAAACCCTCAAAAAAATAAATTTCCTCTTTCTCTGCAAAATACCGACTTGAGTTCTTCATCATCCGAAAATCTTTTTCCACGAAGACATTTTTTCAAATTCGGAAACAGGAAATAATCACTAGGGGCAAGGTCTGGACTATAGGGTGGGTGTTGGATTTCTTCGAAACCACAATCTCGCGCAGCAGCCTTGGAAACTCGCGCCATGTGAACAGGAGCGTTGTCATGAAGAAGCAACACACCCGCTGCGAGTTTACCCCGTCTTTTCTTTTCAATTTCCTCCCGCAAATTATACAAAGTGGAAGCGTAGGATGTGGCGTTGATGGTTTCACCTTTTTTTTTGTACTCAATGAGCAATATTACCTTTGAGTCCCAAAAAACTGTGGATATGAGCTTCCCGGCAGACGGAGTGACTTTGAACTTCTTCGGGGGGTCTGTTCCTTTTTTATGCCACTGCATGGACTCTTGTTTGCTTTCAGGGTCATAGTGGTGGACCCATGTTTCGTCCCCAGTAACAATTCGATCCATAACACCGTCCGCGTTCTCACTACACATCTCCAAAAGCTCTCTACAGCATGCGATTCTCACTTTTTTCTGAGGCGCTGTGAGCATTCGTGGCACCCACCTTGCACTGACCTTTGAAAGGTTAAGATGGTTATGAAGAATGGTGTGAATGGTACCAATTGAAAGCTTGGTGATCTCTGCCATCATTTTCACCTTTATTCGGGCATCCTCAAGAACAAGTTTTTCGACTTCTTTGATGCTTTCTCCCGTACAAGCAGTAGCCGGGGCGCCGGAGCGGGGGTCGTCTTCAATGCTCTCTCTGCCTCTCTTGAACTCACTTGACCACTTTTGCACAGTTGATAATGAAGGTGCGGAACCCTGGTAAACAGCCACCATCTCTTCATGAATAGTTTTTTGACTTTTTCCTTGCTTAGTGAGAAATTTAATTACAGCGCGATGCTCAATTTTCACCATCATCGTCTCAGTTGCCATTATGATTCTGTTTAACTAGAGATAAAACGCGAATTAATAATTACATTTATATGAAATTTTACATGAATGCACTAAAATAATAGTATTACCTGATAAATAAGTCAATTTATATATACAACCACAGCTTCACCCCGATGTCGAGAATATATTGCACGCCCCTCGTAATATGTATTATGTAAATGTCTAAAGATAAAAATATTTTGCAAATGCATTTTCACATACATAAATGCTTTTAACTATAGTGGGCTAAGAGCAGAGTTGATTTTGTTTCCTATTGTTTAACGTGCATGAACAAAAAATAGTAAAAGAGTGGCTTCGGCTACCTATCAGACCTCTTCTTTTATGTAAAATGTAAGGACCAAACATCAAACATACTCTAAATGAGAGTAGGAGTACCACAAGGATTTGTAAAAGACAGATGTATTCAAATAATTAGGAAATAAATAAACATAAGTATTTGCCTCAATCTCAATCTTATAATACGTACACACCTACATACATATGAATAAAGTAAAGTAAAGTTAGCCTACAATACCTACAGTACCTACCTACTGCTACTATTTAAATTTTTTGTACCGTACCTACAAATTCTTAACATCATCGCAGATTGCATTAAAATTATTCCTGATCTTAACCTACCCTAATTTAATGTACATATGTAGGCATACATACATACGAGTATGTAGGTATATTTCTGCTCTGTCTGTTCCGCACCGTGCCAAAGTCACAGGCCTGGACAAAAAATACGAGAACACAAAACAAAACAAAAAATATATTTCGTTGTGGGAATGTCACAAACTCTACGCTGGTGGTGAAAGCTTTTCGCAAAGCAAAAGAAAGGGCTTTTGCACAGAAAATTTATTTTCCGTTTTTTTTCTTTGCGAAGCAAAGAAGCTTTTTGTTTGCCCATCGTTGCTTGCTCATCGCAACAAGATCAACATTTTTTTGTATGGCGGTGCGACATCTGAGTAAGGTTATTATCTGTGCTAAGAGCCTGTGGGGGTCATATTATGCACCATAAAAAAAATTGGAAAGCATCGGTCCAAACTTGAAATTGGAAAGTAGCCGGTCCAAACCTCAAAACACTAAAATTGAACTGCCTGGGCATAAGTAAGCGACTGCTATACATTTTGTTTTGATATGCTCACCTGTAGACAGTGATACCACGATAATTTATTAATTTATTAGCTGACTTCGAATGAAAGTGTTTCTGCTCTTCCAACAAATAAAGTCACAAAGCAGAATGGGAATAAGTGGTTCAACATTCTTTAAATGATCTTAAGACTCAGAAAGTATTCAAAAGTATTGAAAATTTGCTCTACGAAATAAATATAAACTGGAAATTTCAAAACGCAAAATCGAACATACTCGTATTTATAAGGTTAAACATATCTGAAACTTAAAAAAAAGTTATTGAAAAGAAAAATAAAAATGATGTCAAAGCTATTGTATTTGGTAAGGGATTTGTTAAGAAAATTAATAGCTAGCTAATAACTTTAATAAATTTTTAATGAAAAGTGTTGTCCATTTTATCAATACGATTCTGTTGACACGTCTTTTTAATCATGTATTTGAAACGAGAACTGTGTTCAAATTTAAAGCGCTATGTACTCGTATCAAGACATAATCGTAAAACAAACTAATGAAATAAAAATATAAGGAGCAAACTTGATTTTCAATTTATGACCCCCACTTTGAAATCCTTGTTCCATTCTTGTACAATTACTTAATTTATAAGTGAGTTTCATGCATCCTGGAAAGCATATGGATGCTTTCTATGGTAACACCGATAGAATGAATATCAAGTACAGCTAAATGTTAAGGGTTTAGACCTGTGAATGCCTCTATGCCTCTATGTGAACGATTGTTCGAAAAGATTATATGAAAGTAGCTGTATGGGTACTTTGAAACGATTATGCAATCCGGTCTCCTAAAAGGTTGTTCGTGTGGGACTGCCATTAATATATGTTATATACATAGTTGTAACGTTGTGGTAGGAAGAATTTGGTTGATTGGCTGGGTAAGGCCCGGGTCAACCGCGGACAGTTTATTTAATGTTTAGTACAAACATATAACTTAAAAACTATACTCAAAACTAACACTAATATGACATAAAAACTACGGTAATGGCAAGGGGTCATGGAGCTTGGGAGAGGGAATTTCGAAGACTAATTTTGCTGATGTTAAAGTCGAACCCATTAACCATGTTATTCGCAGTTCGCAGCATTCTTGTCAAAGGTTCGTTGCAGCCGTAGTCGGTTCGGTGAGGGTTGATGTGGAAGAGGGGTGCAAACCTAAGGTTGCGTGGATTGGTATTAATGGGTATCATTTGGAGATCAGCCAGGGGTTGAAGATTAATTAGCTTTAAACAATCGCTGTACGGAGGCAAGTTATAGATATCTGTCCAAGGTAGAACCCTTAATTCAAATCGAATGAATCTGCGTTGAATAGTTTCAATTCGCCTAGAGTGGCTTTCGTAGTAAGCGGACCAAACTTGGCTAGCATATGCCAGTATGGGCCTAACGAATGTAAGGTAAACGGATTTAGTGACGTAAGGGTTAGAGAATTCCTTTCCCCCATCGCTTGGTAAATCCCAGTGAAGAATTAGCTTTGTTAATCTATATATAAATACGTGCTGCCCATTTTTGTCGTACGCTTATACACCGTTCTACTCAACCGAATGGCATGATACTTACACCATTGGAAAGGTAATTTCGCGAAGATGTGCAGAATGTATTTTTTTTTTGCCAAACGGTTGAGTAGAACCTTGGTAAACACATTTACAAAATTAGGTTATTTTACAACATAGCTTACTGACAGAAAAAAAAAATATTTTCCAGTCTGCTCGCCTTTGAAAGGCAAAAGTCAAGAAAAGGAAAGTTGCCAGGGATAAGTGTATAGTCGAATCGTTTTTGCGCATGTGGTTCATAAGGAATTTGTTTGACTGCTTTGACTTATGAAATGTATTGTTTTGTTTTTTATGTAAGTTTGTGACTGCGAAAGTCACTACACGATTGCAAAAGAGTTTCCTAACTAAGTTGGATAGAGACTAAACAAAATGAAAAAAAGAGAAACATAGTGACGAGTAACGAGTGGCGACACTTCTGTTATGTACACGACAACTGTTGCTTTTGTGTTATGTACATATTTGCAACGCCCATGCACGTTCGGTTCAACAACATTATATATTTTAGTAGAAAAGCTGTGTAAAGGAGAAAGAGCGTTCATATAGCAGGAGAATAAATCATGTTGTGTATTTGTTAGTACCTGTTCACATTGGCGTGGGCAGGAAGATTGTCCGAAAGAGAGCGAACGCTTTTTATTGAAGAGGGAAGAAGAAGGGTTATTTCCACTGAAAATCCATTTCTCTTGCTAAATTGGATTTTCGGGTGAAGCACGTTGGCTTAGACTTACAATGTTCATTCCACTTTTAGCAAACGAAGCGAGTAGAATAAATATTTTTCAACTTTTTTTCGAGTGTTCATTTCATTTATATTTTGTGCGAGTGAAAGTGTAATTTTGTTAAACTGAAATTTTTTTTAAATATTTGTGGCAAAGAAAGTGTAATTCTTTTTAAAAAAATAATTTCTTGAATTATAAAAATGATTTTGTAATGTGTGTCTCTTATCGTTCCCCTTACTGAATAACAGTAGACAATTTCGTTATTGACCATGGATCTAGAACTCATCAAACATTTGAAAAACCTAAAAGAAATTGGGATGCATGTGAAAACTGCTTAATGGAAATATTTAAGAAAATGAAAATGGAGCAGGATGATTTGCGTAAGGAGCTCGCAGAAGCTGTTGAAAAAAAGGATGAATTGAAAAAGGAACAATGTAAGTTTATTATTCAAATACTAAAATTTAAAAATTGATTTTCAAATAAGTGTTGTTCAGATGGGGTTGAATTGTTGAATGAGATTCTTACTGACAGGCTGAAGCACATTTATAAGGATATACCAGAATTAAAAGGTCTTCCAAATAGTACGTATACCATATTATCTAATATTATATGTATTTTACAAAGAAATTAATTAT
Source organism: Volucella zonaria (assembly GCA_963966105.1). NCBI lineage: Eukaryota > Metazoa > Arthropoda > Insecta > Diptera > Syrphidae > Volucella > Volucella zonaria. Next base: position 84,832,186 of record OZ014530.1, on the reverse strand, counting down.
ATTTTACTTGTACAGAAACAAAACCACCGGATTCCGGCTTTTGTGCCAAAATAGCAGATAGCGAGAATTAGAAAGCTGATTGGTTTTTTTCAAAAGAAAGGTGTTGAATTGGAAGCCTTAAAGGGGACTATCTTAGCGGTATTTAATGGGCCGTTAAATGTGGAAATTCTTCTTCGCTTGGTTATGGAAGAAGGAGTCAAATTCCACGTTGAAACATCAAAATTGTATTTGACAGATGAATCCTATTACAAATACAATTCAGATAAATTAATGATTTTTGATTATTAAAGAAGGAAGAATGTAAAATTAATTAATCCATTGAATTGTAATTTTTGATAAAAAGAAAAGAAATAAAATGTTCATTATGAAAACAAGGAGCTTTTCAAAGCGCAATCAAATGTTCATTATGAAAACAAGGAGCTTTTCAAAGCGCAATCTCTTTTTCATATACATTAGTCTCTATCTTACTGTTCATGCGACGAAACTGAACTGAACGTGATATAGGAAACATGTGAGTACGAGAAAATATCATAGCACGTATTTAAATACATAATCGTTGAATTTCGACGACGGGCGAGCCTAGTAATATTATCAATATGCCCCCGGAAATAAAGTTCTTTATCGCACATAACACCTAAATCGCGAAGTAAGGTGACAGGGGGTTATCAATTCATTGACGATAAAATATGACCTTGGTTGTGATGGTACATGTTTACGTTATAGTTTGGCATTTGCTAGCATTAAGCTCCAAAAAATTTTTTTCGCACCAGCTTGAAAAGCTTTTCAGATCATTTTGTAGTGCTTGAGAGTCAGAGGGTATAAAGTTGTGCCTATATAGAGTGACCAGATAAGAATGATAGTGAATAAAAGGGGCGGCCAATTGATGAACGCTCGCCGTGAGATGGCCCAGTTGCCAAATTTCTCCTTTACAACTTCGAGCGTTCCGTCGCTTGTATGGCATATAATGCCGCCGTGTTGGAACCACAGCTCGGATAAAACGAGCTCTGACGACGGAAAGTCGGTTAACATCGCTCTATACCTGAAATCATTGAAGGTAAAGGTGTCTCCTTCCTCATTTCATTACCCTACCAAACAGTCAACCTCTGTGGATAGATTGATGCTTGGTCGAACACTTGTGGATTGTGTTCGCTCCAATGGCGGCAATTTTTCTTGTTGACATAGCCCTTAGCCAAAAATGGGCCTCGTCCGAGAAGATGATTTTTTGGCCAAAATCCGGATCTCTCATTTCCAGTGCCCAATTAGTGAACTCATGGTGTTGTCTATAGTCGTCCGTCTTCAATTCTTGCGTCAGCACAATCTTAGGCGGATGTAGTCCATATGCAACCGCAAAATAAGCCAGGTTGACTCTCTGGCGATGCCCAATTCAGTTGATCGGCGGCGAATTCACATTTCTGTGTTTTCTTCGAAACTGGCCGCTACGGCGACTATGTTCTTCATTTCGCACCAATCCCTGTCTGGTTGGTGGCTTAAGATCGAAAAGAGTGTACTCACGCTCAAACTTTCCACGGTGCGACGAATTGCCTGCGCACTGAAACCATGATGACAACCGACCTCACGACGAATTTCATGTTGCATATGAACTGAGCCGGAATTTCGACAATATTTTTTAATAGTCTCCGTACGTTCGGCAAGCGTAAAACGGTGCATGATGAAATGGCAAACCTTACTGAATATTTTGACAGCGGGATGTCATTGGTAACTTTGACAGCTGCTGAAATATAACAATTGGAAAAAACCATCATTGATATCTGGTCACCCTTTAGATCTTCATATTATCTGCATAGATGGAAATGCGGGATTCTTTGATAATGAAATCTACATCATTTATTGCCAATATAAATATCAAAGGCCCGAGGTGACTTCCTTGAGGTACACCAGATGGAGCTACAATGGGATCAGAAACTGATGATCTAAAAAGAACATTATATTGCCAAATAAGATTTGATCCACAAGATAACTAGTTCTCCAACATGTGTAGCAAACGATTAGCCAAAGAATTTAGAGAATAAGTTTGAAATTTCTTCAGGGTTGTTCGAGGATTCATTTGGGAATCTCAGGGTAGGTGGTTAATTATCAGATTTTTGTTTGGTGTTTATGGAGTAAAAAAAGAGTTTAGGATTAGAGATGGGTTCAGATTGCACTCGGCTTAATCGTGATAGAGTGATCCACAGAGCTGAGAAAAAAGGGCAGAAGCCTGCTGGTAAGCGAAGCAGTCTACTGCTCAGTCAGTAGACTGAGATTTGTGCCGCGTGCACCATAGCTTATTTCTTTTGTTATGTAACGAGCGTAGCTCATTATTGTACCAGGGTGGTGAGAATGTGGGATCTTTTTTGGCAACGAAAGGGACGTCTTCTTTTATAGAGTTTGAAGATTATAATGTAGAAAAGTTCGATATCATTATCTATGGGTATATTGGAGCTGTCGAAATTAGTAGTATTAAGCAAGTAATAGTTAAATTTTTCGAAAGCAGCCATATGAAAATTGAAATGGTGAGAATGTTGCGACTGAATTATTTTATTTTCTTTATTGTAAGCGAATGTTAGGGACAAAGGTGGGTGGTAGAAGTCGAGTTTAGATAAAAGATGTTTGTTCTCTGTGACAACAAACGACTTTTCGCATAATCCTTTGCAAGGGATCATTTCAGTTACATTGTCTATGACTGTGCAATTATTAGACCCACAGACAGACGCGGTTCACAAAAATTAAATTAGGTTAAAGGCACGAAATTGGGTTTTGGAGATATGTGGTTTGTATTGAAACGGTCAAACTTTGAGAGAATGGCATAAAGAGAGTTAACTTTAAAACAAAAACGTGAAAAATTGTCACGGAGCAGAATTTAAAAACGTCTAGTGTCTAAGGAGGTTAGTTGAATACTGAAACTATTAGTAGGGATATTTTAATAATGAAAATGCAAAACTATGGTGAAAAAAACCTATTTAACGAATCGAACACAAAGGGTAAAAGTGAACGGAGAAGTATCTGACGCAATCGAAGTAAATTTTGGATATAAACGACCAAAAATGTTTTGTAATACATACAAATTGGCTTTATTTGCGGGTGATGTGGTTGGCTATATGTTTGGTAATAATGGCAGTAAATATGCATTTACATTGTTTGATGGTTTCAAGTCGCTTGGCAACGACGGCATATACCGAATAATGCTACCAAAATGTGAATGTGAAGAGAGTAAAAGAGCACCAGATCTACCATAATAGCCTGATTTTCTTTATGTGGAAGAGCATAGAGAGAAAGGTCGAGCTCCATGTGCACAAAACTGTTCCTCGAATGGATCCTCTGTCTAAGATGCAACATGCCTACAAACGCGGAAGATTCTGCTAGAGTGCGCTTCAAAATTTGGTTGGCAGAATTGAAGGCGCACTCGACAAGAAGCAATACACGCGGGGCATTTTCATCGACATTGAAGGTGCTTTCGACAGCGCAACTTTGAAGATATTTGTTATAAAATATTAAACGGGGACGACCTGGGCTCCTGGTGCGAACAGTCCTAAATGACTGAATGGGTTTAGTGTCATAAATAATTGATATTCTTGTCTGTTGCAAAGGATCCCAGTTCCCCAGCCCAGAAAACTAAAGAAGTAAGAATTACATACAATATAGAACAACGAAAATCATTGAATTACTTTCCAAAGAATAAACCAACCAATATATTTTCATTTAAAATTTTTGATTTTATTTTAGCAGGAGGTTATGTTCCAAGTTTAAAGGGCGGGTTTTGATGTAGTAACAAATTTTATTCTTTCTGCCTACTAAGGATTGAAACGAATAAAATTTGGAAACTTTAAAGGTTCCCATTCTTTCCTCAACTTCTTTCGAATGTCCTTCATAAGGTTGGTGACAGTTACATCCGTGATCTTTTTGGACGCTCTTTTCCATTTAGCACTAAATCTTTTACATCCTTTGCACACTGCTCACTTTTCCTCAATTTAGCTTTGACAAAAGCCCAATACTTTTCAATGGGACGGCACTGTGGAACATTGGGTGGATTCATGTCTTTTCGAACAAAGTCGATATTTTTAGCAACAAGAAAGCTCAACGTCACATGAGCATAGTGAGCTGAAGCTAAATCTGGCCAAAATAATGTTGAACACTCGTGTTTGTTTAAGAAAGGAATCAACCGTTTTTTTTAGGCACTCGTTAATGTACACTTCTCCGTTAATTGTTCCCGTTATAACAAACGATGAGCTACTGTGTTCACATTGGCAAATGGCCTGCCAAACGAGATAGTTTGACCCGAATTTTTCCATCGCAATCGATGTTGTGGATTGCGGAAGAATCTCAGCTTCAAACGAGTTGTAAAACAGCGCACCTGGAAGAGTAGTAAAGTCGGCTTTGACATAAGTTTCGTCATCCAAAACCAAGTACGCTTTCTTGTTGCCGATCAACTCGTATAGCTTTCGGGCTCGTGTTTTTATGACTTTTTTTTGCTTTTCAGTAACTTTTAGTATTTTTTTGGTTTTTTCGTGTTTTTAGACCGTTACGTTTTTTAGATCTTTGCACCATTGTTTGGTTGGTATTACATTTCCGAGCAACATCTCTGGATGACATAGTCCGGTTTTTTACGATGGTACCCACTATTTTCCTGTCCAAATTTTTATCATGTCAACGTCTCCAAATATCGTTTAATAACAGAATCCACTGTACTGCGTGCTATGTTTAAATTTTTTGCGATGAAATGGTTTGGACGCGAAGTATTTTCGAGCCATTTGTCGATGATCTTTTTACGGCGTTCCTCTTGACTCATATTTTATAAATATTTTAAACCGCACCGAACTAAAATCAATAACAAACTGAAACTAGAGAATATACAGGCTAATTTGGGTGCAAAATGGGATTGCAATTTTTACGCATTCCTTATTTGCAAACTGTTTCTTTCATTGAAGATATTCGCCTAGAGTTTGGAAATAATTTCTGCCATCATATTACGCTGTACTTTCCCTTGACAAGATTTCGCCAGCCGAGACACACCAGCAGAAATATAGTCGCCATTTTGTGTATTTTATTGGACCAAGTTATTGCAAGAGAGATCGTAGAATAGCCGCCATTTTGTTCCTAATAACACAATTCGATGGACAATTTCAAGCAGACTTTAAGTAGAAGTACTAGGAATAAAGGAAGAGCAACTGCCGCCAAACTTAAGAAACTTCCATCAGACACCAACGCAGCTGAAGTTGTGAAGTGAGTTTGAAGTTGATAACACCATGTTGGAAAATACTGCCCAATCGGAGTACCATGTACCGGATCCATCAGATTAACATTTTTTTTTTTTTTAAGAACTTAACACTCAACTGGGTATTACTACACTTAAAATGCCTGAGCACGTGTGAAGTTTTTAGGAAAATGGGAGAGAGAGAAAGAAAGATTTTTAGGCTCAGTGGTTATTTCGCTACATGGGCGGCATCCAACATTTAGTGAGGAGACTAAATGATTAGTGTAATTGAACTTGTTGTATTCTTGGCAACCACTCATCTTAGGTGCATTTAGTTGCCTGAAATAAACAATGTCTTTCTGGGGCGGCTGGTATTGAACTCCGAACTGTCCGAGTTGGAAGCCAATATACTACCACTTGTACTACGGCCACCTAGAAGAGGGGCTCCAGAGACCCTGCAACTCCAGGCAGCAAAGGCCACCGCAGCAAGAGAAAAGATTGAACGCATCCGCATTTAGAACCTATTCACCGGCTGTCAAGAGATGCCAATCACAGACAACTGCGTTGATGCCAGAATATCGCAGTACGTTCCAAGCACATTGCCTTCATTGCCGACTTCGGTTGCAACAACCGCTATTACGACAATGTGCAGTGGAACTGGAACAGTACGTTCCGTATACGTCTTTATCATCGGTACTTAAGAGTACTGATACCCAGCACTAGCACCAGCTACAAATCTCTCCATCAGTTTCGTGGCCAGTGTACACGAGTGCTGCCCCATCTCAAAACGCGCCATACACGAGGTCATTGGCACAGCAACCAACTACATCAGAGGCCATGAGCACGTTCCCTACGCAGCGATTAGCACCCTCCCAGCCCCGTTTAAATGTACTTCAACAGCCTCAGTAAATCAATATAAACAAATAAGGATGCGTCGCCGTCGTTCGCAACAAGTCAGTCCGCAGTAAACATCATGATCTGCCCAACTTTACTGATCGTCCTGAGGAGTGGCCAATGCTTAGTACCAGTTTCCGAGAATCTACATCGATGTTCGGGTATTGGAACATTTCCGACTGCAGAGGTGCACAAAATCCGCTACTAATTGCGATACATGTCGCCACTGCAAATTGAGGTGCTATCCAGTTCCCGAGTGTAGTGTCAATGACAAACTGGACAATTCAAGTAAATGAGAGTTTGTATAGAAGAACAGACTGAGTTTCTCTTGCCTAAACACAGCAAAAACTCTTGTAAGCGATGAAAGAAGTATGACATTGAAGGTTGCACACGAGTTCTGCTGAGTACAACAATGCAAAGCTTTAACTGCTTATAGGACTTGAACATTGCCTTCTTGGTGCGCCGGTTAGGGTTAGAGTCTTCAGACGTTCAGCAAACCGTTACGGAGACCAGACTAAGCTGGACCGTTTATGGTAGAATAATTACGGAAAGAGTAGGTGACCTGAATGTCTGCCTTCATAGTAGCCGTAACGGACAGGACATACGTTTGGATCTGATCATCGAAGAGTTTTTCAGCATGGAAAGTTTTGGCGTTAAAAAACCATCGGCAAAGTTGATTTTCACCGATGATGAGACGGCGTTGCAGATCCTTTCCACTACAACGAAAAGAGTCGTCACGCGTTTCCAGAAGCATGATGTGTTTGACGTTCCAGCAAGTTTTGGCAAAGAGAAGGCTCTGGAACACAAAATGAAGAGGGATCCCGAGTTTGGCGCTACTTACTAGAACATCATTGCAAAGTACTTGCAGAAAGATTACGCGAGGAACTCACAAATGTTGAAGCGAACGTCGGTACTCCAAAGACCTGGCGACTTTCACATTTCAGATTGCAGAACCCGAACAAGCTCGGAAAAATTCGTCTGATGTTCTTGATCTTGGAATGTGCTGGGAACCGAAAGAAGATGTTTCTAAGTTTAAGCTAAGCTTTAATCGTGTCAATAAGGACGTAATGATGAGTAACGGATGCCCCACCAAAAGAGAGTTCCTAAGTATGGTCATGCCAAATTTCGATCCTTCTGGGATGATAGCGAACCTCGCTACTGCAGTCGATCTGAAGTTATGGTGTTCGATGGAACGAACCCATAACCAAAGAGGTTTTTTTATAAATGGAAGCTGTGGAGAGCGGAGCGACCTTGTCTCGGTTTAATGTGCACAGACGACATGACACGTGCCTGTCATCGGCCACCAGCATTGATCTCCCCATTTTCGTCGATGCCAGTGAAGAGGCGTTTAGTGCAGTGGCATACATGAGGGTGGAATGCGGTGAAAGGATTCAAGTGTCCTTTATATGTGCGAAGACAAAGTGTGCTCCAAGGAAACTCTTGGTATGAGACTTCCTAATAGTTTAGTTGAATACTATGACATGGAGTTCAAGAATCTATACTTTTGGAGCGATTCGAAAACGGTATTAAGTTCCGATCATCGATGCCATAAGCACTTTGTTGGCTTCTGAATTGCCGAGATACTCGAAAAGAGCAGATTCAGTCAATTGCATTGGATTCCAAGCAAGTTCAACCCCACCGATGGAGCCACTCGAGCACAATACCCCTCAAGGTTTCGGGTCGACAACTAGTGGATAAACGGACCTCTTTACTTTTTTTTTTCAACCGCAACCGACGCCCAATTATCCTGCCTAAGGACCATAGGTTGAAGAAGATGATTGTTGACTATTTGCACCGCCGTCTTACCGTCGTAAGCCACTAAGGCGCTGTCGCCCTTCTGGCGGTGTAAAGGAGCTGTCAGAGAGAGATGGCAATTTTTCTTTGGATCTACACGGCCAAAATGCTTTTTTGACGTTTATACATATTTATGTGGTAGTACACTTTGCCATACAAACCAGAAGAGAAATTCTGCTTTTGAAATGGAAACCAGACGCAAAATGTTGATTCGGAAAAAGTGGTAATGTAAATTTTTCGCTTCAGAGTGCAATAAGGCTTCTTTCTGTCTGGCCAATCGAATCTTTATTAAGGTTAAAATATCGTTATACTATGGCAGATAAGTTAGGCATTTCAATTGTGGTTGCAGAAAAAGTACGTAAGAAATAGTTTTGTGTTTGATGCAAGAACTATTGGAATATGTAACAAAAAAAAAAATTTCTTTTGAAGACAACAAATCTAATATTTGACTGAATTTTACTTTTTTGAACACAAAACAAATGGGGATCGTAGTAACACATACATGTTTCTGTGCAGTGAATGTGTTCAAAAACACACGAGGAAAGATCTGCGATTGCACTAAGTTAGAAATGCTGGCATTTATGAACTCAACCATAATTACATTTTTTTTTTAATTAAAACGACCGTCAACACAGTTACATTGCGCCGATTTCAAAAATTTATTTATACAGTTGAGCCTTAAGTCGCTGTTAAGAAATAAAACAAAGCTCACTTCTGTTCTTTCTTAAATGTTTGTTTTTATTTGTAACTTATTTTCCTTTTTAGAATTTTTTTTTGTTCACTTACGGCGTTAAAAATTCTGGTCTTTATGAATTTATGTATTCGCTCTTGATTTTTTTTTTTATTTATCCTTATATTTATATTCAGCATTACACAGTACGATTTTAAAAACAGTTTTGTTGTTGATGCTTCGAATGCTTATAGAGGGGCAATCAAAACGTGCACATTGAATTGTCGCATTGTATATTGTTTGGCAATCAAATATATTTTTTCTGTTGGTATAAAAAATCAATTTCTTTAAATTCTGCACTTGTTGTTAAGTGTGTCACTTATATGTATATGTATTATCATGTTAAGAACATTACATTAGTAGTTGTTTTTTATTTGATTTATTTATTTACTATTTTCACTGATGTTGTTCTCTTGTATTTATAATTTTTCTTTGTATTTTGTAAATAAATTCTGTTTTATTAATATAAGTTTACTGTTGTTGTTTATTTATTTGCGTTTTCCTCTGCATTATCTCCCTGTTCATCTTCGGACTCTGTTTCTGCAAATTAAAATAAAATGTAAGTTCACAAATAAATATATATGTATGCATTTAACTTAGTAGATATTAACACAAACCTTCTTCTGCATTCTGTAACCATTCGACAAGTTTCTTCATTTGTTCAAGGAAGTGCATTTTTCCTTTGGGTGAATGGGCGTCCTTATACCACCTCAAGATTGTTTCTTCCGACAGCACCTCAGCTATAGAAAAATAAGATTAGATTTTTAATGATGATATTTAAAATAAGCTTCTGCTGTTTTTTTTTTTTTTACTTTTGTAGAATAATAAGATAATTTTCTGGAACGCTTTCATGAAATTCATATTCTCATAGCAAAATTCTTGAACCTTCAATATTAATGACAATTCAGAACGATTTGTTGATGCGAAAGACTGCAGCAATGGACAGTAGCCTTTCAAATGTCTGACTGCTTGATCTGTTACTAACTCTTCTTTTTTATTCCATTCGCCGAGCGACATAACTGTAGACCAAATCTATAATATAAAACAAGTCATCTAAAGAAACCGGACAGTTAAATATTAAGAAATAACTTACAATGCTAATAATTTCATGTTCCGGAATGTTTGATTTCAGTGCGAATTCTTTAATGTCAGCAGCAATTTCTGTGTGAGGTTTCTCATCGTTAATATCATCAAGAAGAGTCTGTGAAAGAATTTAAATATGTTGATTATTTAAATCGAAAAACGAATAGAGTTTAAGTAAAGAATTCAGGGTATTATGGAAATCGTTTGTTTGAGTTTTCATTGGCCGCAGAGACCTGGCAAATAGGGTCCTTCCGTGGCAAGCAAAAGCTCGGTTATTTCTTTGGCATCTGGTATCATATAACAAAAGTAGCACATAGCTAAGTCCGTTTTCAAAGATGCAATAATGGATTGCTGTTCATTTAAATAGTAGGATATTTTTTAATATATTGATGAATAGCAAAACATAACTCATCAGGTTAGGGAATACATATTATACACTCTAATAAACGCGATGAAATTGAATACGTATAGCTAAAAATATAAAATAAAATGAATGCAACGAATATGGGACAAACTTCTATCAAAACATATTTTTTTTTTTCAATCATAATCATACCTGCTGTAATTCGCGTTTTGCTTCCTGGCTAGCCTGAGCTTTGTGTAGTTTAATTACTTCAGCAAGTTCTTTTTCGAGAAAAACTTGTTTTAAATATTCTTCAGTACGTTTATTTGGTGGGAAAAATTCCATTAACCTTAAATTATACAGAGAAAAATAATTAGTAAAATAATTTGTCAACACTAATCAACAGTGTTATTAATTATCTATTAACTCTAAATAACAATGAACATAATGAAATCCACTTAATCCACAAGAACAGTCTGTCTTCATGAAGTCATTTGTATTTGTCAGGATCCAATGAGCCTCAGACGATATAATATTATCTGAGAATTTCATCAAAATTCTTATTTTTTTATTCTTGGAGAGTTAATTAAAGAAGTCAACAGAAAATACGTTAAATTCATCCTGAAACTCCCCTGAGTCAAAATGTCGATGTAGGTAGAAAAAAAAAAAAAAAAACATTAAATGAATTAACATACTACTTACTTGCTTTCTAGTCCACCTTTTTTAAGAGCTTGAACAAGATATGTCATTCCTTTCTCCTGCTTGAATGTAACAAACAGTTCAACGAGAAAATCAAGCGCAATTCCATCTTTAATAAGATGCTCGTTGTTTAATACCAACAAAACTGTTGGTGGTATTGCCCCGTTAACTGTAAAATAGAATTAAAATATGTATAATTGCTTAAAATACCTCACTGAAAAAAGTCTAAATATGTAAGCTTTCGGAAATTAGGATAATTAATTGTTCTTATCATAATAACATTTTAAATTGGAGCTTTTTCTGGAGGAGGAAATATTACAATGTTATGTTGAGAATTGAAAAGCAATTTTAGTACTATTTACAAGTGCTCTTGATTTTACCCGGGTAATACCCATCTCAACAAATACCCAAGTTCGCGGGTACCCGGCAATGTCAGGTATCGAGTAACGGGTACTCAAGGGTCACAAACACTCTAATTTAATAAAGTTGGTAATGTAAACCTTTGGTGGTGATGGGGAATATAATCTAAAGGGAAAGCGTGAAAGCAGCGATGAAAATATAGGTCATTGGTGGAGTAATAGTAATAAAAGTAATAGAAATACAATATCTATTTAACATGCATTCACAACGAATTGCGATTTAATTCATGTAAGTAGGTACGCATAAGTTCGGATTAATTTCGTTTTTAATCTAGTCATTCCCACGCGTCTTCACCGGTATTAAACGGTGCTAATAAAATCGTGTTTATATGATTGACGATGTTTTTATCAGCTTCCCGTTAGCTTCTAGACTTTATTCTAAATATCGTGTGTAAGTATTATGGAAATATGTTACTACGCGGGTACCCGAAATATAGCGGACACACAAAACCCAACAAGTACGCAAAGTTGTACGTCTTCTTTCGGTTGAATATTCAGGCCGTCGTAGAGAGAAGTAAAACCGATTTTGGAGCTATGATTTGTGTCGGAAACAACTGTTTGCTAACAACGGCTTGGATGACCACTTTTCGATTAATGGATTGAAGATACCTTTATTAAAGAGGCCGTCGTTTTCAACGACACTTAGAACGATGAAAGATTGACTTCTTGGAGCTGGTCAACATTAAATAATCCACAAACATCACTCTCGATTTCAGAAGTATGCTGGTTCCCCGAAAAATTGTGGTGATAATCAAACCACACCCTGAAGAATATTCAGGTGTCAGTCAACATTTCTGCTCCGGTTAAAAACTACATACATAACTAGCTGAAGGGATCGAAATGTGAGTGCCTCTTGCAATAGCAATTTTAGCTTATTTCTTTTTCGAAATAATGGAATACCCAAAGTCAAGCACCAAATGAAACAAACCGTACAAGGTAATGCGTCAAGATGATAACAAAAGGACAATTGAAGCTCAGGTAAATAATGATTATGTTCTAGACATTACATTGCACACTCGAATGGTTACATTTTGTTAGAAAATAATAATGTACATGGATTTGTGGCTCTTGAAAATTGAATTATTCCAAGAATCAGTACACCAGGTGACTATAATCTACCCAACCTAACCAGTACTCGCAGAACTATGCATTAACATCTGTGAGCAGAAAATTTAGGTTGGGTTTTATTAATTTTACAATTAACAATCGTTAGGTGTTTTTTTTTCGTTTTACTTACTCATCCAAAGCGCTGTCATACGAGCCAACTTGATGCGTTCGCTGGGAGTAAAGCCTTTAATGAAAACCAAGACTTTCTTCATTTCCTCCTCGAACATCTTCTCCAAGTACTTATATCTACGCATGAGCTTGATGAATACCTGCAGAAAAAAAATTTAAATAAACATGTTATACAAATTACAAATATTGTTTTCTTACAAAATAATCTTTTAAAATAAAACTGTACTAAATAGAAGAGAAAATTATATTCTAAACAAAAAAAAAAAAAACAAAAAACAAAAAAAGGATAGGAACCATAATCTCTAAAGGTGTAGGATTTGATTTTTTTTTTGAATAAAACGAACATTGCTTTATAAAGTAGACACATGGGGACCATTTATGGAGCACAATATCTTCCAAATGGCCGCATCGGCCCTGCTTGCAGACCCTCATCCTATTCTCCAATTTTTCAATCAAGGTTTCACACACATAATTGGGACTCTATCTATCTTCGCAACGGCGGCTTCGAGTTCGAATTGTTTGCGTAGACCTTGTTCGTAACATTGCCTCGGTTTATCAAGCCTCGGTAGCGCGCTCCATTGACCGTAATGTTTTTTCCGGCCTCATTTTCGAAACCGCACCAAACAGTTTCTTCCTCTGGATGTATTGGCATCTCCTGAATCACTGAATTTTCGATGCCGAGATACGGCAATTTTCATATTAACGTAGCCGCCATGTTGGAAATTGGCCCTATCGAAAACCACGATTTTTTTTTTTTTGCAAAAATCAATGTCACCTCGCATCTTTTCCAGGACCTAATCCAAGAACGTATTGCGGACATTTTCTATTGAACTGTCCTTCTGTGATGCGCGCATTTTTACACGAAGCCTTTTTCTCATTCTTTGAATTTTCATGTTATTTGACAACTCCCTTTCATTTTATCTTTGGTGCTCCAGTGTCAACAAGTTGAAAGTAAAATAAATTATAAAAGCAAAAATGGCATTTGCAGAGCTAAACAATTTATTGGACTCTGGGGATATGATTATTGATTGTATGGATACCAACAGCAGTTCGGACGGGTACATTTCGCTTATTAATTCTTTGGTCCATTTAAATTTATCCGCCATACTGAAACGTTGTGCTCGTAACAACAGCCAAAGAAATAATGAAACAAATGCGAAAAAGAAAGAAGGAGAAAAAGAAATGTCAAAAACATGCAAACGAAATCTTGCCCGCAAATCCCACACCTCTTGCTGAAAATTATGTGTTGAGTGCTTTCACTTGAAAATACATAAGCACATAGTGTAAACAAAATCCTCATTTACGAAAGCTCGTCTTTTTCCAGTGTTCAAATACTATCTAATCTATCCTAACAGATTGGTAATAGTTTTTAAATATTTTCAGATGCAACCAGATATTCACGCTGAGAAATAATAGATTATTAATTATTGAACTGTAATTTTAGTCCAACAGCTAAAAATAGTCTGAATAAATGTAACAATAATGTTCAAAGAAAACAATCATTACCTGTTAGAAAAGTCCCATTATATATATTGTTATGTAGACACATTAAAAATTAAAGTACATAAATATGCATACTGTATGGCATTTTTAGTGTGGCGCGCCACAATTATTTGCTTGTTAGATACTATGCAAAAGGTATTGTGTTAAAATACAGGAAAAGTAATTAATCACTCTGTGCAGACAAAGAAAAACATTTAAAAGCCAGAAAACTTCTAAATAGACTTGGGGAAGTTAAGAAAAACATTTTTAACCAAGCATATTATGTATGCATTAACTTTCAAATTCGCAAAATGTTTATAAACGTAATTTTTTTTATTTTTTTGCCTTTGGAATTTTGAATTATATTTAAATTATTTATAGCAATTTTAGAAATCTTCAAATCTAAGTTTATCGAATATGAAGACAAGTAAATTGCCAATTTAATATCGCATAACTTCGACACCTACTATCCTAATCGCAAACAAGATGCGGGAGATAGTAAGCTCTAATTGTATGCTTTTAAATAATTTTTCATATGCGAATAACAAGGCAAAAATAAACGATGACTAACTATGAAACGCATTAACACGTTCTAGCTGCCGTTGGACAAAAAGCGATAAGTGGAACGATCAGTAACCGGAAACGTTTCGCGTCAGTTCGACAAATTCAGATAGTTCATATATTCATCTATATTATTAACAGCAAATGGATACATTTTTTTTGTTAAAGCATCTTATCTTAAAAACTACAATATGTGTTAGTTTGCATACTGACAAACTTGTATAAACATAAACATTAAAGATTTTGTAACAATTTTAGAAATCTCCAAATCGTTTTATTATTATCGAATAGGGAGACAAGTAAATTGTCGGTTTTTTATTGCATAACTTCGACACCTGTTATCGTAGAATTCACATAAACAATATGTGGCAGATAACTGGCTCTAATTGTATGCCTTTTATTACTACGCGGAACTTAAATTAACTCACACAATTTTGTGTTCATAACTTTCTAATTTAGTGAATGACAGCTAAGTATTTGCTTAATAGTTTACTGATTTATATGTAACAAATAATAGCTTATGACCTTTTCATTTTAGCGTAGACGTCATTAAAAAAAAATGTGTAAGCAGTAACTGCAAGGTTTTTAATAGAAAAATTGTATGTAACAGGTGGTTCGCAAAGTCCCGCGACTGACTCTAATAACTTGTCTATACGATTTTTAGTTAGTACCAACCTTCAAACGATACGCGTCAAAATTTGATGATATTAAAACCATTAGTCATCGAAATATTTAAATTTTAGTGACACGTCTTTTAATATTTTCCAAACCATGAAAAAAAAAAATGGGTACCGCGTTTGGACCAAAAACAACAAGGCGCTGATGATTCTGTTGAAGCTGTTTAAGCAAAACAAAACGGATTTTTTCATGCGGTATGTGACAATGGATCCAATTACCTTTTAGCAGACCTCAAAAAAATGCTCGCCGGAATGAGATATGGCTACAATGAAGAGGTGATCGCCGAAGCTGAAGCGTATTGTGAAGGGTTCGATAAGTCGTTCCATAAGAACGGCATAGAAATGTTAGAGCGGTGCTGGAATCATAGGAGACTACTATGTTGATGAATAAAATCGTATTTGTCAAAAAAAAAAAAAAATAAAAAATTGTTTAGTCTCGAACCACCTGTTATACAATCCTGCCCGAAGGCAAGTCTATGGAACATCCTTAAAGTTATAAATAAAGAATACGTTGAAAACTTAGAAAACTAGACACAACATTCTACATATTTGCCTACGAGACCTAATATTGCATAAATTTAATTTATTTAATTCTTAGAATTTACCGTTTATTCAGTTATGGTTTGAAAAGAATATTTGCTAATTCTAACATGCATATGCACAACATGATATTTTAAAACAGATACTCTAAGTGGCCTAGCTATAGATTTCTTATAAATAAAAAAAACTCACCTGCTCATGATTTCGCATGGCCTCCATATTTTCGGGTGCCTCGAAAATACAGTAATTTGTTCGAGGTTTTTCGCCATCCTGTGAGATCGATCCACCAGGAACTAAAAACAATAATTTTATTAGTTAAAGTAAATCAATTTCTAATCAAGTGTTATAATGACTGCTCACCTAAGAGGCCACCAGCAATTAGAATATCGAATAGTACTTCGCCGTAACGACGATAGTCAAGTTTGTTGCCAGCGAGATCTAGATATTTAGAAATTTGTTCCAAGTCGCCTTCAGTTTTATCGAGACCAGCAATGACCGCGTCACGGAATCCCGTGGGGTCGAATTTCTCTTTTTCATCTAAATAAAAAAATAAATACAATTCATTTAACACACGCTTATAAACTTTGACGTAATAGATATTTTCTTTGATACGAAAATTTAAGATTTAGATTTGGTTCTTACCTCTTTTTCTGGTCTTGATGCGCTGACCTGATAGTACTGGTCTTTCAGTTTTTTGACTCATACAACAAATTGCTGAAAAATTGATAGAAAGATAAATTATTAGTTATTTGACGTTTATGAAAGAAAAATACAAAATAATTAGATATCCACAATAAAAAAAAACTCTTAAACGAAGTAAAAACTGGTACTGATAAAGGGCGTAATATCAACCGTTGAAAGTTTTTCTGATGTCGGACAACAGGAAACTAAAGAATTTGCCGATTGTGCGACTATCAGCATAAAGTACAGGAATTCGGCAATAAAAATCATTTAAAAACGGATTTTTATTGTAACCATTCCATAATAATAGGCAGTGCACTAAAATATCATTCCCATGAACCTGAAGACATTTACAGTTAAATCTCCGTAAGTCGAATTTTCTATAACTTGAACGAATGTTTCAGAACTTAGGACCTAGACTTTGATTTCCTCACATTTTACATTCTGTAACTCCATTTCTTGTAAGCCGAAATCATTCTTAAATCGAACCTTGCGACATGTTTCTTCATGTTAATTTTCGTAGAAAATTCTCTCCATATCTCATACTCCAACAGCCATTCGAAAAGCATACAAAAGAAAAGACAATCCGGAATAATATAAGCACGTAATTTTTGGAGTCTGTTAAAGTATCCGTATTTTTTTTTTTTCCAAAAGTGCGAAAGCCAGGTTTTGTAAAGAAAAAATCTATTCCTCTTAAATAAAGATAATTGTGACTGTTTGGTGGTCTACAAAGGGTATAATTCATTATTCTTTCCCAAGGCCAAAAAATTGTTTTACTGCGGAACTATACTGTTCAGAGCTGCAAAAACAGCCGACATTAGTAAACAGAAAATCGTTATCTTTTTCCACGAGAACGCCAGATCACATATTGCAGCGAGTACTATGCAAAAAGTGCAACAATTGAAGTATGAAATTCTGCATCACTTTCTTGGTAGAAAAATGTTCAATTCTGAAGGTGCCAAAACTGGGTGTGAGGAGTTTGTTGCTAGCAAAAACACCGAGTTCTATTAAAGAGGAATACAAGTATTTATAACACGTTAAAATCGGATATTCCATTTGCAATAACATATCACTTTTTTATAATGAATATGATACTTCATATATTTTATGATATAGAGTGGTGGTCAATAAAATAAGAGTGAATGATGAATGGTTCTACTGTACCTTCACAAGTATCATCGTTTTAACCCATTCTATTCGTATTAAAGTTAGCAATGTGTACGAATCTTTTAGTTTCACTGTTTTGCATTTCCAGTGACAGCGGTTTCGCTGTGGACAAAATAATAAGTGCTATTTTATTTTAGCGTATTTTAGTCACATTTCACTTCGTTCTTCACTTCTTTGGTATTGCAGGAATTGGAATTAATTGTGTTTACGAGTAATGCCTAAAGCACATTGTTTTCTATACAAGCAAACACACGCCTTTACTGCGCTCCATGCGTTGCTGCATTAGATCGCAAATTCTAATCTTGCTGCAAACGCGATGTAAGTAAATTGCAAATTTGTACAATTTAGTAGATAGTGACTTACACTTGACGTATATTGAAAACGGCAATTTGTTTGAACCGAAATTTTTCATATATTTCTTCGAAAAATATATTGTTGAAAATGGAGGAACAACATCAAAATTCAATGTGATGAAATGCCACATTTTACTGCACACGTGCCTCATGTGCGTTACTTCACATCTGTTTCAGGTATAAAAGTGTTTTAATAATTATGGGACGCGGAAAGCACTTAGATATGAAGGCAAAACGTATAGTTTTATCGCAAATTCTCTTTGACTTCAAGTGTCATATGAAGAATATTATAGGATCGTAATTTACGACCAAAACAGGCTGAAAGAGGAAAACAACATATGGTATTTGCTTGATAACCGAATTGCTAAACAGACGCTTAAGGATCCATTTACATCTACGCTAGACTAAAATAAATTTATCTTTGGGTATTAGTTCTCGAACGATTCGAATCGCAAGAAAATTTCCATTGTGGAGCGTTAGGAGCACAAAGCAAAGGATTGAGTTTGCCACTTCAATTCCACCATCAACAAATAAACGAAATTGGATAAATGTTCTATACAGCGATTAAACAAAGATAAATTTTTTTGGGTCTGATGGTAGAATGTGTGTAAGAAGCAAGAAAAACAAGAGCTGAAGCATAGGAACACCAGGAAAATACTACAGTTAAACATGGTGGCGGAAACACCAACATTTGGGGCAGTTTCTCATATATTTGCAGGGATTGGTACTATATTTTAGAGTGCGAATTGCTGCCTTATGCAGTGAATAATGTGTCTTCAATATAGACGCACCACCAACATAACGACCCCAGACATATGTACATCTAAAGGGGTTCGAGCAACGCAATATATATTTTACCATGGCCCTCACCTGGCCAGAACCCAATTGAAAATCTACGGAAAAACTTGAAGAATAGAGTTTCCTGTAAGAAAACATCTAATAACCAGACGCTTTGAGGGCAATTCAAGAGCATAATAGACTCTATACCAGAACGATGTGAAGGGGTTCTACAAAAAAAAAAAAAAAAAAAAAAAAAAAAAAAAAAAAAAAAAAAAAAAAAAAAAAAAAAAAAAAAAAAAAAAAACAAGTATTGAAGTTACCACCCTGACCTCATTTTACTGATAAAATGGCCCTTTTAACAAATTTTGTAAAAAACATTTGCACAGCTTTAAAAGAGATTTTTGTCAAACAAAAGTTAGTTTTGCATAAAGAAATACCCTTTCTTTAAAATTATAAGTACATTTTATGTTGATACATCAAGTAGAGTTTCACTCTTATTACTTTTAACCACCGCTATACATACAAATGTATATTCGAATAAAAGACCTACGTTTTTGGACTCGAAAAGTAATGTGGTCGTTCTTATTATTTTGGCCACACCTGTATAATACTTATGAATTCATTAAAAAAATACATCTATTTTAGGACTTACATACATTATACCCTAAAAAAAATGAGCAACAGATAACCGCCAGTGCATCTGCGTTATTACTTCCCATATAGCTAATTAAGGCCTCTTTGCATGCATGAATCAATTTTTGTTTGTTAAAAATTTGTGGCAAACAAGTGTAGATTATTTGTTTTTAAACTTTTCGCTGCTTACTTCGACAAAACGTGCAAAAATGTATAGATACTCGGTAATGTGTGCGCACTTGTGACTATCAAAGTTATATTGATGAGTCTTGACTTACTTTGTGAACCACAGCAAGTGGTCACTTAAAAAAATATATTATATTCTCATTTAATTAAATAATTTAAAAAGTAAAAAAAAATCTTTTTAATGCTTGTTCGTGTACAGCATAACAACAGTTCAACACTGCAAAACAAACGTGGCATATCAGAAACCATTCTGAGATCAAATTCAGAATTGATTTAGGGTTCAAAAATTAAATATTTTGTTTGTGTTTCGTACATATGCATGTATGCAATGTATGTACATATGTATGTCGGGCGCACACTTTTCACTGTCAAGTATGTATTTTTATTTGAATTACCTTGAGTTGCGCGTTTGAATGTCAATTGAACGCTAGAGGAAAGCTACTTGTTGAATTCTGAATAATGCAAACAAAATACATAACAGCCAAGGACCACAAATAGACAAGCATAAACAGAATAACATGTTTTTAATATTGGAGAATTTAAAAAAAAAAAAAAAAAAAAAATCAAATATGGACGTTCAGTTGAAATGTTCTGTTCAACCCAACCTCAAACAACGTGATTTGTATCCATGTGGCAATTGGAATTCCCAAATTAGAACCAAAACGAATGTACGAACGATAAGGTGCCAACAAAAGAAAAACAGAGAACAAAATTCCTACATTCGTCATACAGAATACAACTCAAAAAGAAAATTTTCTGAGCGGGAGCGTAGTCCACTCCCCTCAAGTAACACAAAGAAAAAAATTTCTTTTTCTTTCTTTTTGAAAGCAAAATTTCAGAGAAATCGCGATGATTGAAACATTTTGCAAGATCATGAGAAATCACCCATGCAACGCTATTTACCCTAATCTTCCCCACGTACTCACTTTTACCTTTGTTTGTTAAAAAAAAAAAAAAAAACTTCGACCCAACTTTGGTCTTACGGTCCGGTCCGGACAATAATTTTCTTCCCAGGTTCTACTTGTATTTTATCCTTGGTTTAAATTTGTAATAAGGAACAAATTAATTTCTTTATTTAATTACTTTTAACCTCGAGCGCTGTTTTGTTCTTGTTTTCCTCTCCTAAAGCACACACAAATTATTGTCTGATCTTTTAAACTATTGTTCTATGTACTACGAGCATTTACTGTTAATAAATATCACAAAATTAATTTCTTCAAAAGTAAAAATAAATTAACGGATGAAATGAGGAAAAAGAAAAATGCGTGTGCTACCAATGCGAATAACTGGCACGGAATAGAACAAATTGAACAAGTGAGAAGTGACGTGACTGTTAAGTGAAATGTGGTGGTCCACCACAAGCCACAGAAGTGCAAACGAGGAACAAGAGGCATTAATGCTTTTGTGTCAGTGAGTCACATACAACTCGAAAGCGGAGGTCTTTTTCAATTACGTTTTACTTCCATATTCGTACAAGTCAAAATGTCGGCCATTGTGGGTATTTCTTAAACATTTCTTTAACACCCTCAAAACCATTAATTTCTTTTTTATTATGTTTTCCCCAAATTAAATGGAATCAACACTACCATATGAATAACAAAAACCGTTAACAAATTGATTTATTTGTTGAGAAATCGGAAATGGGCGAAAGCCAGTGCGTCACCTGACGCACCAGCAGCAGCCATTTTTAGTTCGACTTTCTCGTTACCGAAGAACGCTGAGTAATTTTATGGAAAATATAAATTAACTTCGCACAATTTTTATAATAAATATATTGCTTATAATTAATGAAGGATAATACTTACAATTAAAACAAAAAAATAGTAGCTCAACCCTGAATTTAATAAAACACACCACGAATGGTACACCACGTAGGAGTAGAACGGGAAATGTGACTTTATTTTATAGGATTTTGATGATGGCCCTGCCGTGCCGTCGTGTAATTCGTTTGATGAGAGAATAACGGAATGATTGTAGTAGAATTGTGATTCAGAAAATGGAATGGACTAAGAAAGAAAAGCAAAATGTACATATTAACGTACGGGCTACATCACAAACAAAATTAATTTTAGAGGCGAATAAAAGTGATACATATGAACAGGGTTAATAATAATATACATATATATGATAATATAATATAATTTCAAATAATACTCTTTTCAGCATCGAAAACTGATTTTTCGAAAAAAAAAAGTTAAAAAAACACCTGGTTGGAGTGTTCACATCGAATAGTGGTTTTATCAGCTGCGAAATTTTTGTGAAGACAAGGATTTTTAATTCGATAACTGAATTTTGCTCTCATTTATATGATATCTTTGCATGGAATATGTGCTGACAATTACCTATTTGAAGATTCTGCTGAAAGCCTTCGGATATGAGGTCAAAACTAGGAAAAAACGTCGTCAACTTCCTTTAAAAATTTCAGAACTTCGAATGAAAAAATATACCATATTCTGATGAAAGCAATTGGGAAATGCGACCGACGGATGTAGACTAAGGCGAATCTCTTACTATATGATTATAGAATAGAGCGGCTTAAATCTTAAATCTAGATGCTTTTTTGGGAGAAGTTGAGAACGACAATAAGTATTCTAGACAGCATTTCAGACTGTATCGCCAGACATTTGATATACTCTGCAACGAACTAAGAGGCATCTAAAGGGTGACACACATTATAGGAAATATATTCCATTAAGGATGAGAAATGCAATCGGTATACATGGTCTTCATTCATTGGCTGCATACAAGACGGCTGCAGTTTTATAAGCCGTAGGAATATCCACGGTATGTGAGAAATTAAGGCCTTTTTGGGAAGAAGTTTGGCGTGTTCTTCACCCTTAATATCAATGCTCCTATCCAATCCTACTTAACTCCTTACTTAGGTGTTGCTACAGTTCGTTAGCCTGAATTAATAAGCCTCTCCAGTTATTCCGGTCTTTAGTTAACTGCCTCCAGTTGCGCACTCCAAGTCCGTTGAGGACCTCTTCTACTTATGCGCGTCACCTAAGGTGAGGTCTTCCTCTACTGCACTGTTTCTCCGGGTTAGATTCGAAGATTCTGCGCGCTGGAGCATTGGTGTCCATGTCCTAGCCATCTCAGGCGACTGATGGGCAGTTTTCTGACTGAGTCGATGTCGTTATACAGCTGGTATAGTTCGTCGTTTAATCTTCTTCTCCAAAGTCCGTCAACGCAAACGGACGCAAATGAATTTTGTCCTGAAACAACTGAAGATATCTTCGTCCACTTTCGATAGGGTCCATACTTCTGCGCAATAAAGAAGGACTGGGATGATCAAGGTCTTTTATAGAGTCTCCTTAGTTTTTCGAGATAAGGCCTTACTATTCAATTGCCTTTTTAGACTAAAGAAACAACAATTGGCAAGAGTGATTCTTCGTTTTATTTCTGCTGAGGTGTTGCTGCCAAAATTCATAGCAGATCCAAGGAAGACAAAATCCTTTACCACCTCGAAACTATAGCTACCGATTGTGACGTCCTTTCCAATTTTGTGTGTCTCTTCTTGTGTACTGCATATACTTGGTTTTAGCCCTATTTACCGCTAAATAAATTTTGGCAGTTTCTGTTTCAATACCATCGAACGCAATCGTGATAGCCCGATTATGTCGACATCATCGGCGTATGTTAGTAGCTGCATATACTTTTGAAAGATTGTGCTTCCAATTTTCACTTGTGAGTTCCGCACAGTTCTTTCAAGTATGATATTAAAGAACCCACATGATGGTGGGTCACCTTTCTGACATCAAAAATATCAGTTAAGTCGTTACCGACCTTGACGGAGCAGCGAGCGTTATCAATCGCCATTATGACAAAATTAGACATAGCTCATTTCTATAAATGCTGTCATATGCGGCCTTAAAATCGATTAAAAGCATGTAAGGTGTGTATTGATTAGGACCTCTTGAGATTTTTCCAGGATCTGCCGGAGTGTAAAGATTTGGTCGATTGGGGACATTCCTGGTCTGAAACCACATTGATAGGGACCAATCAAGTAGTTGGGGAAGGGTTTCAGACGTTCCCGAATGTTTCAGCCGCGCCCGAAAGACATTCTTTTTCTCAAGCAACTAAAATCACGTAAGATGAGTGGTTGCCTAGAATACAACAACAAATCCAATTACACTAATGATTTTTTCTCCTCATTAAGCGAAATAATCACTAACCCTAGAAATGTTTCTTTCTCTCTCTCCCTGTCCCATTTTCCTAAAAACCTACCACTTGCTCAGGCATTTTAAATGTACTCGTAGATATACCCACTTGAGTGTTAAGTTCTTAAAAAAAAAATGGCATAAGATCTTGCATTCGATGTTGAGAAGACTTCTCCAGTCTCTAGTTCTCTAGACCTCTATAGTTGTTGCTGTTAAGGAGGTCTCCTTTTTAGGGGATCGAGCATATGATGCTGAAATCTGATTTATCAGGCATACAGTCTTCTCTACAGGCTTCTGTACGGGTCTTCTTGCTTTGACACGTTCTTTTTAGCTTTACGTAAATTACTCTTGGAGTGCAATCTCTCAATATCTTCAATCGCGCGCTTCTCCTGCTCTTTTCCCTTCTTCTGCAGTTCTTCCCATCTCTTCCGCTCGTAAAGCTTACGAGCAGCTCTCGTCCTTCGTTGTAACGCCGCCTTGTAGGTTTCTTGTGTACTGCATGTGCTTGCCGCCATTCTTCATCAAACCAGACATTTCTTGGTGGTGGTTGAGGGAAACCCAGCCCATT
The DNA here is from genome assembly GCA_963966105.1 of Volucella zonaria. Classification (NCBI taxonomy): domain Eukaryota; kingdom Metazoa; phylum Arthropoda; class Insecta; order Diptera; family Syrphidae; genus Volucella; species Volucella zonaria. Next base: position 84,808,012 of record OZ014530.1, on the reverse strand, counting down.
AGTTGCCTCATTTCTGATGGCACGTTGGCAGCATTGCCATTTGTCGTCGGTACTTGATTCTGGCGGACTTTTCTACGTTATATCATCTCACAGTATCTTGTTCTTCTTCTTTGTGGGTGGCGCTTAGAAAATGATCAATTTGTGTATATTGAGATGAGGAAACTGCGTTCTTATTAGAATGGTGCAGCACTGACTCTTTTGACGTTTCCAAATATCATATTTATAAAATTTGAAACGTTTTGTGGTAAGAAACAGTGTCAGTGTGTTTTATTTAACAATTTATTCCAAATTGTGAAAGGATGTCGTTTATTGATTTTATGATTTTAAATACATATGGTCTAACTCAGCAAAAATGCATAGATCGACTTCGAATGGTTTTGGTGACGATTCGTCACTGATGAAATACCATCCAATGTGTAGTACCGTCTAAAAGGAAAGATCCTAATAAAAAACGTTTAAAGAAATATGAGTTTAAAAATGCTACAATTTCTAAGTTTTTTGAAGAGTCCAAACGCGGTCGTGTTAGCATCAGTGATGAATTTCGTGAAGGTCGTCCTTGCAGTTGATGCCGTACGCGTTATGATTGAAACCGATCGGCATATAACATACCGTGAGATAGAAGCAATATTGGACATTAGTAAGACCGGTAAATGGTGCAAAGAACTGCTTGAGAAGTTTAATCGTGGTGTTTCAAAAAACGCGTACAGCATTGCTATAGGAAGCGAAATGTAACATGAATATAATCGTATGAGCCCGAATCTAAGCGACAATCGGTTGTTTGGCTGTTCCTAGGTGATCGAAAACCGACAATGGCTCGTTCTCCAAGCATTTCGAAAAAAATTATCGCTTGTTTTTTTCGGTAAATCGGGTCATGTTGCTCCCGTTGCTATAGAGGATCGGACAACTGTTAATGCTGATTGGTACACAACAATTTGTAAGCCGGAGATCAGTGTATTGCGTCGCCAAAAAACGACGTGTCATGTTTCATCATGGCAATGCTAGTTCGCACACAGTCAGTCAAAGAATTTAATTTTTGAAGTTTAATATTTCATATTCTCCTGGCTTATCGCCTAATAACTTCTTTTTGTTTCCGTTCATGAAAAATATAATAAAATGCGTGATGAACGTTTCTGAGGTGTCGTGTTCAGAGTGAAATAAATGTTTCGAAAACTGGTTCTATCGAATGGATAAGTGTATAAATCTTGAAAAAGAATACTTTGAATAACAATAAACCATTTAAAGTAATAATTTTATAATTTTTCCTTACTTTTTCGAGAAACTTATCGGACAACCGTTGCCAAACGTGGTGTCTTGTACCCACCAAAAATGTCCTCCTTTCCTATCCTGGTCATACTTCGGATCTTGCCCATATGTCTTGTCGAGGAGTTCGAGTTTGATGGCGTCGTCCTTGTCGAATAAGCACGGTTTTTTTTTCCTACAGCAATCACTGTAGCATAGGCCCAGTTTTTCATCCACTTTATGTCCGGCCGATCCCACCGCCCTTTATGGATGGCGGTGATATCTGCCTGATAGCAGTCAAGGGCCCCTGCTAATTGTTCGGTTGCACATGGCCTGGTTCTGAATGTCTCAAACAAAATTAAATAAAACGACTTATGGAAACTTTATAATTGTTTTATTAACTATTTGCAATTCAGCTCAACACAAAATTCTATAGGGAGGTAACCCCATGGCTCAACCGTCATGTTTGGTGGTTGCTACAAAAGTGATCTTTAATGGTCTTACACAATTTTATCAGACAGCAATTAACCACACACTAGTCGCTGGAAACCAGTATTTTGACGTCAGCAATGGTCAAATATTCATTGAACAATAGCATTGCAGTAATCAATAATTTCATAATCAAAAAGAAAGTGTGTGTGCCATTGCAGTTATAATGTTGACCAAAAAATAGATTTATGCCCCTATTTTGATTGTGATGGAGTCACAACTCACGAATGTCAGTGATGCGAAAATTGTGATGCTTCTCTTGTGAGGTTTCTTGTGACCGATCAGCTGTTTGGTATTCTGGCCAATACTTCACAAGAATATTTAGAATCCTGATCTTCTTGCTAGTAAGAATGATCCAACTGATCCGAACAAGATGAAGAATTACTGGAACGTGCTAACGAAAAATTTAAGTGTTTTAGGGGGACCAGTTTTGAACTGCGGCCAAGTGGAAACAAGTAAATTTGGCTATTACCTGTTATTTTGTTATGATAGTGTTACATGCATTTCTTTTTAGACTTTAAGCCACTGAAAACACCAGTTGCGTTCTCGTGCACTGAAAATAAAAGTACACAAGAATCTAACTATTGGTGGTCCACCGCCATTAGAGAAGATATCCAACTTTGAAGAAAACGGGTTTGAGGTGTTCGGTGCTGTCGCTTTAGACGGCTTGTAAATGAGCCCAACGGATGGATATGATATAAATATCTTTTAATATATTATTAATTGTAGGTATTGTTGTTGAATATGTATTTCTTTTCAAGGAAGGATCCATTGAGTCGTCGCCGTCTACGTCAACATCAGTGTCCTCATTAACTTTTGAGGACATAACTGAGCATGACCCAAGAAGTTCGACGACTCCAGCATCATCAAAATGCAGCGCACGAATTTCAACAACTGACCTCTGTTCGAAAGTTGTTGAACTTTTTGCAAAGAGGAGTGAGATGGAGAAAGCAGCGCAATAGGACCGTCTCCAAATACAGCTCCAAATTTTAAAAAAATCAGGAAGCTATGGCGGAGGCCTTGCGGAAAGTTGGGGAGGGCTTAGCAGCTGGTAAATGTAATAATAAACCGACAATAAAATAAAACGTTTTTTTCTTTATTGCTGTTCTATTAATTTGTGTTTCAATCTCCTTAATTTTGATAGATACTCGTACATAGATAACAGATAAATAAATAATTACAGTTCATAAGTAAATGAACAATTTTAATTGTTAAATATTAAATTAATATAGCTTTGCTGCACTCGTCTTCCTTCATTATAATATTACCTTCTTCCCCTGGGTGGATTTTGCTCACTTGTTTCCTTTACAACAAGAGGTTCTGGTGTTTGAATCGTATGTCAAATCGATTCCGTTTGTTTGCATTATATTATGCAAAACACCACATGCATAGATTATATCTGCTGCCCTTTCGTTGAAGTATTGCAATACTCTATCCTTCAGCAAGCATCTAAAGCGAGACTTTAAAATGCCAAAAGCTCGTTCGATGGTATTTCGAGCCTTGATGTGCTACTGATTATACAGAAGCTCAGGTTGCGCAGTAGGGCCATCCACTGGAGTCATAATCCAAGGCCCTAATGGGTATGCTGAGTCACCCTTTGTATTAATTGCATCCGAACTGGAGATATTGTCCAGATGCCGGAATCATGGCATGATCCAGGAAATTTGGCGTTTAGGTGTACAAATTTTAAATCTGCATAACAAACTTCCACACAAAGAACAAAAAAACTGTAGATAATAAATTGAAAACAGAAAAATATGACTTACGGCTTCTACATTTATGCTATAATAGCCTTTCCTGTTCATATATAAATGCGCAGGAGTTGTGGGATTTCTATTAGGCGGTGAAACAATTGCTATGTGGGTACAATCGATCGCTCCAATTTTTGGTAAAACCTTAAAAAAAAGAAATGAATTATGCATTCCCATTATTGTATAACTATTATTTGTGCATATTTACCTTGTTTTTAAGACACTTACCATATATCTTCATTTGTTGTAGGAAGTTTTATCACATTTCCCTTGACCCGCAGTATTAGTTTGCAAATGTATTGCACACATCGAGAGGCCGACGATTGACTTAATGCAATGACATAATTATTTCCTATGCATTTTTGGTTGGAGCCATTTCGGAGAAAATTCAATACTGAAAGGAACTGTTTCAAGGAAAGGTAGGCATACATTGATACTACATGTACAATATATTGGATTTTTAGCAGTAAAATTACTCGAATATGAAAGGGCAAACTACTTAATTGGTCGTCGTAAATACGCACCTCTTCTATGATATCCCTACACAATGCCATTCGGAATACGGAAAAATTTGATGAAACAGCTATCATTTAATGAGAAAGCATCATTCCTTTCTCGTAAATTCCGTACAATTCTTCTACGCTGTAATCTCAAAGAATTGAAATGTTTACTACATTATACTGTCTGTTCTGGCTGGGAACTTTAACATAAAAACGCCCTCTTTTGCTTTGTTAATTGTTAAATCGAGTTGTCTTATTTTTCTAAAGAAAGTTGGTTATTATAAAGACATTAAAATTCATGAAATACTTACACCTTGTGTTCCCTCCAAGTGCCAGTTTGAAAATGCCGGAAGTTGAATGGATTAAAATAAAACCGGAAGCCACTGAACTGGAATTATTTGCTCTGAAAGGACTGATGACACTTGGAGAGGATGTTCACAAGGTGTGTACATTAGACTAAAGTCAGGAAACCTGAAACCCCACAACACTGTGCAACAAGATATAAATATATTTTTTTACCTTTCCTATTTTTTGTTTATTTCACTTACAACTAGCAAAATCAAAACTTTTTCCTCCATTTGTTTTACAAATTTTATAATATGTTATCCTTTATTTTTCTCTTGTGATCGGCTTGTGAGCTTCTCAATCAGACATCACAATTTTGACAGTTCTTGTGATGCTCACAACTTGTGAGGTTTTGGTTAGAATACGACAACCTCACAAATTGTGACTCACCACGCTCTTGTGAGGTTGTTGTGACATATGAGGGATCACAGAGGTATGCCAGAATACGGGCATTACTTTTAACATTAGATAAAGAGGAAAAATAAACAACATAAGGAATATGTTCGAGCCATAGGGTAATAACAATATGTTTGGCAAAAGTTAAATTCAAAAAGATAATAACAAATTCAAATAAAAATCCGAACATTAAATAGGTATGAATAAGTATTACTCGTTTCTCAAAATGGCCTGTTAAGGGTCCGAAGATCGTTGTCCTTTCAGAAAATGTAACATATATGTGCTCGAAAAAATTGGTTTCTCCCAAAGTTTTGAAACTCTATATATAAATGGTACAGTTGACACTAAATATTTACTATTGACTTTTAAACTTAGTTGTCATATCGAAATCCCTTCTTCTGCCGAAGATGATGTGGACTATTACAATTATAAGGGCTAGTGTTCAACTATTTTACTAGCTATTATTGATTATTGGTAAGACGTGACTAAAAGTATCATAATTATTTAATTATTTATTATGTATATACAATAGATAAATATTTCTTTACATAAACCTGGGAAGCCCATGCCGTTGCAACGATTCGTAAATTTATGAAAATTCGTATGCAAAGGAATGCCGTTAGAGGCCAAACCTGCAACAAATGTAAGAAATTTATGCGGCATTGATGTCCAATACAAGAAAAAAACACTTCAATTACGTTCTTTTGAAATGTCGAAGAGTAGTTGAAAACTGCTTTGGACATCTAAAATCAAGATTTAATATAATCAGAAAAGATGGTGATAAGTATTGCACAATAATTTGAAAACACTCCTTGTGCCTAATAAATAAAGGAAAAATAATTATTTTAAAGTTATTAATTAATTATTTAAAAGTGCGAAAACTAGTTTTCTCTTAAAATACCTTTTTTCTGTAACTTTAAAGATTGTTTGTTATTTGAAGTCATTTTTCCATTAATTTTACGCTCGTCACATTGTGGAGGGACTGCAGCCGCTATTGTATTGGGATGCTGGGAGAAAGGTGGAATAGAATTTTTGTAGACCCAAGAGTTGCTGGTGGAAGCTGTCATTAGTGGAGACGAAATACTTTCAGAAGAATAAATTGAAAATGTTTATTAAATAAAAATGTGTTGAATAGAACTACTGTCTTCTTTTTACAATCAAGTTCAGATTGTGAATTCAGTGCTTTCGATATGGCCCATATTTCAGCGCCAAAGATTAGGACTGGGGTAATTAAAATTTTATATAGAGTCTCTTTAGTTGTGCTAGATATGGCCTTACTACTCAATTATCTTATTAGCCCAAAGAAACAGCGGTTGACAAGATTGATTGTTCTTTTTTTTCCCAGCAGAGGTATTGCTGGTAGAATCGACAGCAGAGACAAAGTAGACAAAGTCCCTTACTACCTCAAGGTAATAGCAGTCGATTGTCACGGTCTGTTCAATTCGCGCATGTTCGGTGTCCCTTTTTGTTTACAGCATATAAGTATGCTGGTTTTATTCCCATTTATAGCTAAACCCAAATCGGCAGCTTCCGTTTCATAACTAATGAACGCACAGTGGATAGGCCGCTGTGATCAGCCAATTATGTCAAACGGCGTACGCTAGTAGTCGCATAGACCTTTGAATGATTGTGTTTGTTGTTAGTTAAGCACAAGTCTTGCAAGTACATTTGGACATCAAAAGTCTAGGTTTAGTGGTTATCAACCTTTCCGAAGCAGCGAACGTCCTCCATCGTCATTCTTCACAGACAGGGATACGAAAACTAGACTTGGTTCTATATAGCTCGTCTCAAAAATGCTGTCATATGTACTTCTTCAGTTTTTTTCCAGGACTTTCCGGGCCACGCTGATAGGAGCCAATCATATTGTTGATGAAGATCTTGCACGCAATTTTAAAGAAACTTACACCTCTATCCTCTACCGTAAGCATCGAACTTTTCGAATTGTAGAGGCTGAGTAGGGTCAATGAATCTCGAGAAATTCTCCTGTGGCAGGCCATGGTGCACCATCCTCTAAAGGCAAGTGCAACGAGCCTAAAAATAAATCTTCAAGGAGTGTTAAGTCGCTCTACCTAAGACGCGGAAATGCTTTGCACATCATCAAAACTTTTGGATACATTCCGGAGGTTGAGAGAAGTGCGGATATAAGGAGCAAGATTGAGTGGGCTAACAACAGCCTAAAAGACGGATTACCACTGCTTCCACTGCTCCCAAAAGACCCTTCCGAGCGCCAGAGATCGTTGGAGGAAACCGTACCGGTTCCCAAGAGGCCGAGAACTTGCAACACTAAAACCCCTGGGCAATTCAATAGCACATCTCTAAGGTCTTTCAGCGAAGTCCTGAAGGACGCAATAATGATGGAGGTAATCGACAGGAACGACGCCGACGGATCAATAACACCTGAACGGTAGCAGTTCGTCAAGCTAAAGTTTTCGAACAACTTCTTGGCCATCATTCGGGAAATCCCGGACCACCTTCCATCACAACCGACACTGGCTGGCACCAAGGCCACGTCAAGCTCATGGCATGTGCCCATCAGAGATCTCTTGATTTCTTCACTAAATCCATATGTGGTTTAGGAGAGATTTAGCCAAGTGCAAAACTCGCGGTCGTGTCTAAGGGGGACATGCCTAGCAGACCTCGAACTCGCACTTGGATCCCAGGCGAACCCTCCTCCCCAGAAAGCATACTGGAAATCATCAGACTCAGAAACCCGACCCTTCCGACCAAGATTGGAAAGCCGCGAAACTGGAGGAACTAAGGGGCTCTTATAGATGCGCGTTGATCGTGATCAATAAGGAATCCCTTAACCCTCTAGCGCAGACAAAAGGCATGATTCGGTTCAGCTTTGAAACAATACACCTAAGAGTCTATAAAAAGGATGAGTTGGATGCTGATAAGCAACGTCCTCCTCCTTTAATGGACACACAACCAAATACAACCTTAGATCTTGGAACGTCGATATCCTTTCCAGAAATGGATAGCGACGACTTCAATCTATCCTAAGTGGCAATTACGCCGTCGGTCTTCTCTTCTGACATCCTGTCGGAAGACGGAAATTGAAACCGATGACGAAGCAAAAAGAGGTTCTATACGATCAGAGATGAGCTCTTGAGCACATCTTCAGAATCGGAGAACCTCAACAACACCGTGGTGGAGGCTACTCTGGTAAACTGTAGCAATGATACGGATTCTTCAGATTAATCTCCATCACTCAAAAAAGGCTTCGGGCGAACTTATTCTGCGTCTTTTCAAAAACGCAGAAGACATTATCCTAATCCAGAAACCATGGATTGTAGAAGGTGTGGTTCGTGGACTTTGGACACCTGTATACGCTCCGCTCTATACAAGAGACAAAGGTAAGATTAGAACTTGTATATTAGTGAAACGTAGCCTTAATGCATTTTTACTTCCTAATCTCAGCGACCCCGACTTAACTGTTGCCAGACTAGGGACTGCCAAAGGTTCCTACTGGCTGGCATCGGCATACTTTGGCCACGATCATATGTGGGCCGTCTCCCTGGTGACAACCTATAAAGGGTGTTACTGGAAGCTGGAAGGCAAAAAACTGGCCTCATCATCGGATGCGACGCTAACGCTCATCACACAGTGCAGTACCGACATCATCGATAGAAGTGAGTCACTTTTTGATTATATTATAAGTACTAACCTCATTGTTTGCAACATTGGTAATGAGCCCACTTTTATAACAAGAAACCGACAGGAAGTGCTACATATCACTCTTGTCTCCAACAGCATCAGTCACATGCTAACGAATTGGATGGTATCATCTGAACATTCTTTTTCAGACCACAGATACAAACAATTCAGCCTGAGTGATGCTCCTCCCAGCCAACCAGCATTCCGGAATTATCGGAAAACTCATTGGCCAAGTCTGCTGGTCCGATAGGTATAATACCTGCCAGGCTACAGGGGTCCTCAGCTATTACTCTGCCTTCGATAGAAAATAAAATGAAGAGCTGTGTAGAACTGATCCACATTCCACTGTCATGGAGAGAAGTCAATGTAGTTTTTATTCCTAAAGCCGGAAAATGTTCTCATGTTGCCCCAAAGGACCTCAGACCTATAAGTCTATCATCTTTCTTTCTGAAAACTCTAAAACGACTGGTTGATATCCATATATTGATCCAAGACTTCTGTCAACGGATCAACATCCCTACTGTAAAGGAAAGTCGGCGGAAATGGCTCTGTATTCACTGACTAGCCACATCGAACGATCCCTACAACATAGAGAGTACACAATGGTTGCTTTCCTGGATATAGAAGGAGCCTTTATCAACGTCAACACATCCGCAATCACGACTGCGCTGTCAACTCTCCCGGTAGGCGACTCACTTGGAGAGTTTATCAGTCTTATGCTAAACAGCAGTATAATCAACTCCAAACTGGATGAGGCTTCTTCTAAAAGGTGTGTCAGCAGAGGTACGCCGCAAGGCTGTGTCCTCTCTACCCTTCTCTGGAACTTAGTGGTTAATGAACTGCTGATATACCAGGAAGCGGGTTGCAGCAGGGTGACTGCCTATGCGGATGACGTTGCTATAGCCATCTTAGGTAAGCATCTTAATACAGTTAGACTTTGTCTAAATGTCAATCTGTGCGGACGTGTTTTTCTTTTTCTACTGTATACCGAATTCAGTTACTTTTCCGCTTTCCTTCAAAGCCCCGTAAACTGCCGACTCAGTATATTTCCCGTCATTGTTCGTCGACCTAGTTTTGTCTGCCGATTCACCTGTGCAGTTTTGTGGGACAAAAAAAAACAAAAAAAAAATAAATAACCCAAACAAAAATTAATTGTGTTGATAAGTGTTCGTAACCTAAATAAACAAACAATGGAAAAGTGCTGTGCTAGTGTTTTGTGCTCAATTGTTGACCCCAACGCCGAATGGGGAGCCTGCAATGGTCTCTGTGAGAAATCATTCCATGCCATATGCATCGGACTTACACGGAGATCCATTACCTACCTCAAGAAGTATTGCAGTCTCTTCAATTTTTACAGCGAAGAGTGCAAAGAGATCACCTTGGCTCACGTCATGCTGGCAATTAAATGCAACAACGGGTCTATTAATGCGATGATAACCGAGAATAATCATATTAGCAGAACTATTCTCGACAGAATAGAGAAGATCGAAGACTCAGTAAACTGCATTGACAGTAATGTGGAAGCTTAGAAGTCCACAGCAAGAATGTTCGAAAAGCAACGGACAGCGATCCACAATCTGTCCAAAAACCAATCTCATCACGACAATGAGAGCGAAGTGATCAAATATCACTTCGATCGATGACCTAACCCTAAAAATAATAGACGTCAGCGAGGAACTCATAGCAACTCGGTTGACCCTTGCCGAAATTGGTAAAGAAGTGAGATTGGCTTCCCACAAAATCGATGGAATCCCCGATCAAATTCAATTCCAAGCTAGTTCCCCGTACAATGTCTCAATTCATAATGAATTAATAGACACGGAGTCATTTTCAAATACTCCTCCCGCCGCTCTAACAATGGAAACCGAAACTGCGCTGCCTTTACCAACTAGTATCCCGCCCGCCTCCGCCCCACGCAAACTGCTTAAGCAATTCGGAACTTCATGGACCCCCTCCGAATGGAAAAGCCGACTTGAAAAGCTGAAAGAAGGAAACTATACAGCATTCTACGTTGACACACGCTGATGTTTATTGGGTGCAGAATTTCTTTCACCGAAATTATATCATTACCATTAACGAGTGGGAGATGATTTCCCCTGCTGACTCCAATAGTTCCTGCAGCTTCAAAATCAACATCCCAACCAAATATTCGTGGCTGTTCCCTACTTCCCCTGGTAAGGCCATTAAGCCTGGGAAGATAAGTAATGGAGCAGTAATGCTCCAAGGAACGAGAAAACCCACATTTCGATAATAATGAAAATTTTAAAAATAAACGTAACGATAAGCTTAAAAAAAGACCGCTCCCTTATGTTTACGGGATGCCCATACATCCATAGGGAGAAAGGATACGCCTTGCCATCGCTCTCAGTCAATTCTTTGATACCAATTCGGAACTGTGTTGGATTCACAAGTTCCACCCTTGGTATGAGTCGAGGCCGACCTAAAACCTCTTACTGTTCTTAGAGTCACAGCACCCAGTACTTATTTGCTACTCTACAATGGGTCAAACCAACAGGAAGACCCTTCCCGCGATTTGGGTTTAAACCACAGCCACCATGGGGGCTTACCTCAACAAGTCAGGCCCGAATCGAAATCCGGGGGGCTCCTGACTCCCATGGTACCGTGATTTAAGTCCAGGTAGGGACTACCGGTGGTCTTGCCGCCAAAAAGACCTAAGACCGGCAACTTGTAACTGGTAAAATCGTAGCAACCTTCAGCGGCGTCATCTGAAGATGTTTACGATAAGACCAGTAATATGCTCTGCCCCCGCTTTTTATTAGACAACGTCATTGATGGGCGAAGCCTTGATAATTGGGCGGGGGCCCATCACAACTGGAGCTTTAAAACGAACTTGTTCCCCAATTTTAGTCCTCCCTCCCCACTTATCCGACACAAAGCCCTTACACACCAATCTTCTAATCCGCTAATTCCCAATGTTCCACCCAAACCCCCGCGCCAACGCGTCTCTTTCAACTTAACCCCAACCATCCATATTATCCCTTCTCAATCTTCTACGACACCAATCCCAGCTAACAACTCATTTAATAACTTCAACCTACAAACTGGAGCTAAGTACCCTAATTTTATTAACTCCCATACCCTAAACCCAACATCTCATGCGTCGCCCAACTCCATATCCAAACACGTATCTCCATCTCCCTCCTCCACTGCCCCTATTCTTGATCCTCTTTTTCCCCCCACAGTTAAACTAACCCAGCAAACAAATGGAACAACAGAAAGTCGCTATGCACTCTCTAGGCTTAGAGAGAGAAAGATATATGAAAACATTCGTCCTTTCTCGCCTATCTACATGACAAATCGGATTCGGCATGTAGATAGGTCTTACAAAGGTAAGACCAAAACCAGCGTCATGGTATCCATCCAGCAGAAAGGCCTCCCTACCGACCCTATCAGTCTCAGGAACCTTTATGTCAGGTACCACGAGATTTTTAGCATGACCCTCAGAAAGTAGCAGACGACCTTGCTGCATTCGGCCACTACGTTCACTCTAAACGAGTCTCACACCTACAGCGAAGCCGGGCCGACCACGATAAATTTTTTCGTCCATAACATGCCTCCCGTTTCAGCACTTAAACCATCCCGCCATACATCTCCACCCCACAACATCCCTCTTACATTTTACTACCAGAATGTAAGAGGTCTTCGCTCTAAAACCAATGCTGTCCTACGTCAATCGCATTCTCTGCCCTTTGATATTTACGCCTTGACTGAAACCAATTTGATTACCGACATAAAGAACCAGGAATTGTTCCCCCTTACTGTTAATGTTTTTCGCGACGACGATCCTACCCGCCCACATGATGATTCCCCCTATCGAGGCGTCCTACTGGCGATCCACAACAGCCTTAACTCTTCTCCCATTACCATCTCTTCATTGTCTAAAGTCGACTTTGTCGCAATAAACATATCACTCCCTTTCAAGTCCCTTTACGTTTTATGTTGCTGCATCCTGCCAGCTCAACCTATCGAATCTTACCAACTTGCTACCGATGCGATCGACCATTTAATTGACCTGTCTGACTCTATTGATGATATCCTTATTTTCGGCGACTTTAATCTTCCTCAGCTACAGTGGACTCAATCAGACGATCAATCGTTCTTCATCGCTTCAAATGCCAACTCAGCTAAGGAATGTCTCTTCTTAGATCGCTTAACAGACTCAAGTCAATGCCAAGTCAGTGGTGTATCCAACTATATGTCCAGGAAATTGGACCTTATTTTCACAACAGATTCAATTAACTCCTCAGTCTCACTCTGTCCCCTATCTCTCTCAACAATCGACAATTTTTTCATAACTCTTATTTCGAGTCCACTCTCCCCACAACTGTCTCATCCTACGACTTTCATAAAGCAAACTTTCATAAAATCAGTGACTATCTTAGCAGATCCCTCTTTAACTTTCATAACCTAAGTGTAAATGATGCCTCATCCATTTTTTATAAAGAAATATTTAATTCTTTTTGCCTTTACGTTCCGTTTTCCCGCCTTAAAACATCATCCACTAGTCCTCCCTGGTATACTCGCAAGCTTCGTTCTTTACGAAATAAGAGAAACAAGTTATGGGCTGTTTTCCTGCGTACCAGATCCTTTTCCGACTATTCCAACTATCTTGGTGCTTATTTTCATTTCACCGAACTTTACGATTCCCTTTATCAGCGTTACCTTAATAATGCGCAAGTCAACCTTATAAATGACCCTAAGTCCTTTTTCCAATTTGTTAACTATAAAAGAAAGTCCGATGGTTACCCTCCTTCCCTCTCTTTCAACAACAAGTCATCAACCGATCCACTCACCATTGCCAATCTATTTGCCAGCTTTTTTACACAATCCTTCACCCACGACTCCTTTGTACCAGATCCATCCTATTTTAGTTACCTACTGAACTTCTCCAATGACCCACTTCTCTCACACATCTTGGACCCCTCTTATATCGAATATAAATTACACCAACTCAATGACGAATTTACACCCGGTCCAGATGGCCTCCCTGCCATATTTCTCAAAAAATATTCGTCTATCCCTTTCACAAGGAGAATTTCCTCAGGTTTGAATCAAAGCACGAAATAACAAACTATCGTCCAATCGCTAAACTCTCCCATATACCCAAACTCCTTGAAAGTATTTTGTATGAAGCTCTAAGCTTCCAATGCAAATCACTTATATCCCCTAGACCACATGGCTTCGTAAAGGGTAGGTCAACCACCACAAATCTCTTTGAATTCGTATCCTTTGCCACCTCTGCCCTAGAGAACGGCAACGAAGTCGATGTAGTTGCAACCGATTTTAGCAAAGCCTTCGATAAAATCTCTCATCGATTAATACTTTTCAAATTGTCTGCCCACGGCTTTGAACCCATACTGTTAAAATGGATATCCTCTTACCTCGAAAACCGTTTTTACAGTGTTCGCTTTAAATCGGCCCACTCGGCTCCATTTTTGGCCACCTCTGGAGTTCCTCAAGGCAGCCATCTTGGTCCCCTTATTTTTATATTAACCATAAATGATCTCGATAGGATCATCAAACACTCGTCCGTCTCCCTTTACGCCGACGATACCAAATTTTTCAAAACCATTTATTCTCCCCTTCCTCCTTCAACAAGACCTTGATAGTTTTTCGATCTGGTGCCCCAAAAATTGTTTGGAACTTAATATCGCCAAATGCCAATCCATCACCTTTTCAATCTCCTCCCCGACTCTACCTTCTCCACAACCAACCAACTCTGTACTAGGTTTTGTAAAACGATGGTCCAAGAATTCACCAACCCATACGTGACCAGGTCCCTCTATATTACCTTTGTTCGCCCCCTCCTAGAGTACGCCAGTCAAGTATGGTCCCCATACCATCGCGTTCATATCTCGAGAATCGAAAGCATCCAGCGCCGTTTCCTTCGATTTGCTCTTCGAGGTTTGCCCTGGGACGATCCTTTTACTCTGCCGCCCTATCAAAACCGTCTCAACCTTATTAACCTAAACACTTCATTCATCGACTCCTTTCAGGTCATGTTGAATGCGCGTCCCTTCACAACTCTATTTCCCTCAACACTAACCCTCATAATCCACGTACCCCTCGTCTCTTCTATCTCCCAATCCACCACACATCCTATGGCGCGAACGAACCTTTCTCCCGTATGCTACGAAAAATTAATTCAAACCTTAGCGTCTTTGACTTTCACTGCACCACTTCCTACCTCAAATCCGTTCTCCTTCACCATTCTAACAAACCTTAGTTTTAAGTTTTAGTTTAAGTTTAATTTTAAATTATAGCTTGTATTCGCCCCCACCAAAATTAATACCATTAAAAAACTCCTTCAGCTAAATCTTAACAGATTGACCAGTTGGGCAGATCGCTGTGGATGGGGGTGAACCCCCATAAAACTGATCTTGTCCTCCCTTAATAAGCAGTACCAGTTTAGTCTTTTCCGATACAGCAAAATATTTGGTTTTCATTTTTGACAGGGAACTAAACTGGAAACCTAAGATTCATGAAAGAGTCAATAAAGCTACAGTAGCTTTATTCTCTTGCAAAAAAGCCATTGGGAATAAATGGGGCCTTCAACCTCGAATAACTCACTTACGGGGTTGTCGTATGGTGGACGGCCTTAGACAATGCAGTCAACTGCAGAAAACTAAGCAGAATCGAAAGAACAGAATGTCTATGAATAAGCGGAGCCTTACGGTCTACTCCCACTGCGGCATTAGACATTCTCTTTCATTTGACACCCCTCGATATTTTCAGCAGGCAAGTAGCTGCGACTGCAATATTCATTTGGCCACGCTAACATTCTTAATACAATAGGAATCTTCGCAGAGAACATCGATTACACCATACCTGAACTTTGGCTTGACAGAGACTTCCATGTAAGTTTCCCCTCTAGATCCTTCCGGGAGAAAGAGTCTTTTCATTTCTACACAGATTTTTCAGATTTTTCTCAGATTAGCTAAATCTAAGCCTCTTTTTCCGTCTTCCAAATCACTGCAGCGTGTTCAAGGCGGAAATTTTGCCGATTAAAGAAGCTCTGTCCTGACTGAAGAAAAACGTGATATCTGCAAAGTATATCCGCATCTTTTCGGATAGCCATGCAGCTATCAGTCCCTGGACTCAGTCTCATTGAATTCGAAAACCGCTCTTGAATGCCGATCACCTCTTATGGAGATGTCAGAGCAGTTCAACCTTCACCTTTGCTGGGTACCAGGCCAGAGAGACATTCCAGGGAACTCGCCAAAGGGCGAGTTCATCGTAGGGCCGATGAACTCGCCAAAATTGGGACCACTCTACCTATTCTACGGGAAAAGGGTAGCATAGATATACCAATCGCTACGGGCAAATTGGTGGACTGTTGTACCAACATATCAAGCGACTAAACAGATCTGGCCAAAGCTAGATCCGAATCGCTTTAAGAGTCTGATCCCTCTAAATAGGAAGCATCTCAGCGCCATCATAGACGTCATAACTGTACACTGCCTCATAGGCAAGCACGCAAGAAGGCTTGGCGCTTTTACAAACGATTTCTGTAGAAGCTGCATGGACGAGGAGGAAGAGGAGACAATCCTTCACCTATTCTGTACATGTCCAGATCTCTCCCAGAGAAGAAAACTTCACTTAGGATCTTACTTTCACACTAATATAGACGTGAACAGTCTCCTTCGTTTCATCGTAAACTCAAACTGGTTCCATTAGTAAGAGAATCATAGGCATCACAAAGGGCCAATAGGCCTAAGTGGGGTGGTGTTTCGAACAGCCACTCTTACCTATCCTACCCTACCCCACACCTCTATAGATGGTGCATTTGAGCGCGTCTCTTTTTTTGAAATTCCGCTTATCAGTCGGTCTTACCCAATCTCGTTAATCAATTTTTTATCTGTTATTCTCTTTTCAACTTCGCTCGGTATAAAATATCAAATTCATATTTTAACGTTTAATAAAACGCAATCACACTCTTCTGACCAGATCTAAGAAATGAATTGGTTTACGCTGTCCACAAAGTTAATTTCAGCTTTAAATATATAAGCTGGTAAGCAGGCAGCAGGCCTGATGCTGCAATACTAGAATAGTAATCCACTTCGGGAATATGATGGGCCACTCCTGTTGGCCCATAAAGTGCTTCTCCCCAGCATCTCTTCTTTCAAGACCGTGCCTCAGTTTTGAAAGTTTGTTATTGACCTGAGCTCCAAATATATATGTTGAAGTAGTTCAAATAAAGCGTCCCTTAGTTTTTTTGTGGACGTCGATTCCATCGAGGGGAAGCACTCTACTGTACAGACTCCTAATGATGACCTCTGTCATAGGTACTTGTCCTATGATGTCAGAGACATCAGCGAGAGATGCCATGCGTGCTGAAACTAACCTGATTGAGCTTGCGCTGTTCCCAGTGTTCAGCTCCATTTAAAGTCAGACTCAGGATACGCTTGTCGTTGGTTTACTATTAGATAGCTGTCCAGCAGGCAGCAGTTTGTTCAATTACCTCTTTAATTTTAGAGTTTTGTTTTTGGAAATATGAACTTACTCATAGGTAGTGAATATTTGCGGGGAAAAAAATTCAAATACATAGGTATAAATCAATCAAGTGATACGCAGTATAAATATGAAATTATCCCGGTCACACAAAAACAAGATATCCAATAACTCTGCTTGCAGTTGTGCAAACTGAAGTAATGTTCATGTGATGTTTTTATATCAAGATTTGGCTGCTGTAGTCATAAGTTAAGAAACGAATGGAGAATGGCACACATTCGCCGTTGTCAGCTCGTGGTACTGCGAATTGGATGCAGTCTCAATTTTGGTCAACAAACGGAAGCTGAGGAAATTCAAGTGGGAGGAAGAACTTGGCAGATCCATCGAATTCCTCCCAGGCCTAGGATAAGACAAAGTAGAGAAAGTTGTTCAGAGCCCAAACGTTACTCTCGTCAAATGTTTCGAACTAAGGTGTACTCTCAGGAAAAACTTCTGCAAATCGCCTGGTAGATTGCAAATCCAACGTAAAAAAACGTTGATGCTCCTAAACTAGGCACTTAAGACTAATTTGGTGGTAAATTACAATCTTAACAAATCAAGGTAAAAAAATGGCTATTCAAATCTCGGAGTGTTACGTTTGAGAAAATATCAAAATACTCCCTTTAAACCAGCAGACTGGAGACATTCAGAAGACCTGATAGTACCTATTCAGTCTCCACAGACTCGGTCTCATCCTCGAAATGATCTAAGTAATACAAGTTGGTATTTGGTATCAGCTGTGGGTTTAAAATAAGATCAGGAGGCTGCTGCCAACTTTGGTGGAATGATTTATTTAAATATTTACGTATATCATACGCATTTGTATTCCAAAATAATTTTTTTCTAGCTCAAACAAGGAAGAAACTAAATCTTCGTTGTCAAAAACTGATTTGGATGTTGGAGAGACCCATTTAAAATTAAAATAGATAGAGGCTTAGATACAACAAATTATGAACCGATCATAAGTGAGAATTTTCTTTATTTTAAACAAAACCTGCGATTGTCCCACCATTTTTTATTTATGCAGAAACCAACTTTTCTTTAGAGGTATCGGAAGAACCGGCTTCAATTTGCTGTACTTTCTGATCTTGTGCTACTTCTTCAATTTTCTTTGGTTCCTCTTCAACGTCTTCAATAACCCGGAAAGTATGCGGAGTCGGTTGCCTTGGTGGCAGCCAATCGGGAATAATTTTATCATGCATCCTCCATATGCCATATTCATTGGAAATGTGTTTCTCAAACACGACATACTCAAGCACATCTTTTGTTAGAGTTTCACTTCCATGCATCAGTCGTCCAAACCGATCGTAGATAGCCAACTGCTGCTGTGTATTAAACCGAACAGTCACTTGGGCGAAAATATTTTCTTTTGTAATGATATCAGTGCAGCGAGCATGAACCACCCTTGGAGGCTCAAGAGATTGCAAAAATCTCCAGTGAATAGTCTTGTCCCTAGTGTTGTGTATCATTTCGGGATAGCACCGTTCAGTTACGTATTGGCGAAGTTCATGCTTCTTTTTTGTTGCCATCATCTGATGCGCATTTACATATATATCTTGAGCTTTGATTGCAAAGTCATCTTTATCAAAATCCTCTTCGTAACTTCTGATTTTTCGAATCGCCATCATACTTTTGCCTTTCTTTTCAAAAAATTCGATTTTTTGCTTCGCACCAGTGGATGATATGAAGGACTTTTTACCATCACCTTCTGGTGGCACGTAAGGCTCGAACATACCGCCAGTGGCACTAATATGAAATGGTCTCTCTAACCATGGACGTGGTGGAAGAATGCCTCGTTCTTTCATGCGACTGCGAACTTCTTCCGTAGAGAGGTCCTCAAATTTTTCCTGGAGATTAGGAATGTCAATTTTGATGAACTTCTGTTTTCGTAGTCGTTTGAATTTTGGGTTCCAGTGCTTGGTCTGGCGGTGTCTTACTTGCTGGGCATTAAGGAGGCCTTGTATTCCAGGCGAGAGAAATCCTGGTTGAAGTACCTGCATACAATTCATCAGTTAAAAAAAGATGAATGAAAATTACGGGGGATGCTTGTCACCTGAAGAAACTTAATGCAGTTTCTTGCTGGTCCTACAATTTCCATTCTTAAAAGAAGATTTACGCCCTACGAGAAGAAATTATTAATTTAAATGCGGAATTATCCCACTACTTGGAATGAAAATATTTCAAGGCAAGTGTGGTAACTTTGACAGTTTACCGGTTGTCATAACTTGACTCTCCCTCAAACTGTAGAACTGTTGCACTGAATGGTCAGTGCATGTCTGCTCGGCTTGGATTAATTTTTCAACATAAATAGATTCGAAAAAAAAAATTAACGAAAAAAAAAATGTTTTCAGTAATACATAATTCATTAGTTTTGTTTTTGAGACTTGGCTTCATTACAATAAAATTTATATTTTCTCATAGGCGAAGGAGGCTGCTCTTTTCAACTTTGGTGTACGTTTTAGTTTTGGGTTTTCAATGGTGGCCAAGCGTTCTATAAAGACACAAGCATCGATACTTCAGTTTCTGCCCATTAACTTCCATTCTTATCTTCACGTGGCGAAGCCTGGAAGCCTAGTATCTCTGACTGAAGGTAGGTACCCACACCCAGCGGGACGTCATTGGCGGCTGAAGATAAGAGAGGCGGGGAGACTATTCGCACTAGGACACTTCTCCTCCATCTGGGCGGGGCACGATAAATGTAGGAACACTGGAGTAGAGATGGTGGCGCAATAGGTCAACGACGGCTCTTATAACCTCACCAAGGCTACTGACACAGCACTGTTTAGTCGGATTCTTTGTTTAGAGTTTTAATTAAAGACATAACCTTGGAGTTGCTCGTGAGGGTAACTTCTCCACCGCACAAAGAAGAAAACAGTTCAGAGACAACCAACAGCCTCGGATACGTACGTATATAATGTTGACGACCACAGCAAACATTGTCGAATAACTTGCGGAGGACTAACATTTCTTGGCTATGTTAGTACCGCGGGATGGGACGGGAGAAAAGTAGATGAAAAACTACGATATATATTACAGCGATTGATATAAAGAAAGCGCCTACTTGGATGTGGATTTTCAAAAGCAATCTCGTGCAAAAAGTCTTTATGTGAGGTAGGTAAGCGAAAGATTCGTAACAATCTGCATTATTTTTCTAATATAACCATGATATGCGTTCGTACACCTACAGAGGATAAGGATGACCGCATTAAAGACGAATTCTATGACCCCGTAGACTGAACATATGACCAGCGCCCAGCTAAACACCAAAATTGTGCTACGAGATCTTAACGAAAAGGTGAAAAAGGAAGCTGTGCCTGATCGAGTCCTCGGACAACACAGTCTACATAACACCACGTTCAATAATAGATACAGGTTTTTAGAATTTATAACGGGTTCTGCGCGAGGTTCCCACATCTCACCATTCATAAATGGTCTTGACTATCCCTTGATCAATTAACTGTCAACCACTGACACTCCTATAGCATTCTGGATGTCCGACCTATCCGAAGAGCAACATCAACGTAATCAAGAACACCAAAGTTCCCATATACAAATTGTAGGACCCCAATGGAATGTTACCAACGAGCCATCAGAGAAAAAAGAAACCCCTGGTTTGACGATGAATGTAGGCAGGTACATGTAGCCAAAAAAGAAGCATATAAAACTGCGCTGCATCTAAGATCGCTGGCTTCTTGCAAATAAAAAGAAAGAGCATGAGAAGCGTTCGATTGAGGAAATTGAGAGATGTTACTGCAGAAATGACGTTCGAAAGTTTTATAAGGGAATAAAATGAACACATTAGAGCTAAACAGACAGAATAGAAGTCTAAAAGATGAACATGGACATCTAGTAGTAGAGTCGCAGTCGGTGCTGACAATAAGAAGAAATACTACTGCAGACTGTATAACGGTGATGATGGTGAAAATACCGCTGTCAGGCAGAAACGACCAAGAAGAAGTTAAAGTAGCAATATCGAGGCTAAAGATTTATAAAGTTGCTGGCGCAAACAGACACCCTATTTCGCTTAAATCAGCTGAAAACTACTTGCACCAGCTCATCTATACGATATAGGCAGAGGGCATGCTTATGAAACATTCGCAATGAATGTCTTGAAACCAGTTCAAAGTCATCCGGTATTTTTTGTATTCCTTATTCACTGCACTGTCATCTTGAAAAATAAAATAAATGAATTTGATTACTGAGTGAGTATTGCATATATTGATAACAAATATTTGGTGCAGTGCTCTCATACATAACGAGTATTCATAAACGAAGCGTACACTGCACTGAATACACTAAGTACTCTGCGTATTCATTTCCTTACGAATGCGATTGAATGAGAATAGGTTCTCATAACATGCCATTGTAGGAATTGAGAATGCTTTAAAAAGACACTGTGAATGGGGGAGGAGGTGGGTGAGTGATAATCTGTATCGGAAAAAGGTTTAGTAGGTGCCTGTGTGGGATCAGTAAGTTAATATAAGATTGTTAAGTAATTTTAAGCTAGCATTTAAGCATTTTTTGCTAGTATGGAAGAGTTAATGATTTATAAAATAAAATGCATTTAAAACTGAAGGTTTAGTAGGTATAAGAAAGAATGAAACGAAATAAACAAGTGACAATATTTAATTCCATGTTTTTTTTGCTTCTGCTTATACTTTTTTGTTTTTAAATTAGATCAAGGTCTCCTTCTAACGATTAATCCAACAAAACCGGGACGGACCGAATTCAACTTCTCTTCTCCTAAATTAGCTGCCGTGCTAACGAAAAAGTTACTTTTGAAGCAAAACTACTTGCTGGTGTCAATATTATTTTAAAACTTATTTTAAATAACAGTGAAAATTCGACCTAATGCAAATGCAACAACTGGAAAAGATTTAAATCTATGTACATGAAAAATCACATTTGCGTTTTTGTATATCCATTGTCATTGTTATCTCCATCAATCGAATTAACAACTTCTATCGGTTGAACGAAATCTGTGAACAAGTCTTTATCACTTGGTAAAAGAATTTGCAAGTGATTATTAAACATTCATTCTGAGGCTTGGCCTTGCTAATGGAGGACCTCACAACTTAATTTTGCATTCCCTTGGTGTTTTGAAGCTTCCCCCAAAAGATTTTACAATTTTTACTAACTATGAGTAAGCAGTGGCTTAAATTAATATTAATAATCCGTTGAAATTCATTGTTTATATAATTACTAATTTATAATTTATATTGTTTATAATTACAGTATTCTTGTCTTATTGAAATAACATGACCTCCACATCCATATCTTGCAATTTAGGCGCAAAAAACTGGATTATCATTTGGCGATAGCGACACCATTAACTGTTATTGCTTGACCAGCCCCATTTTCGAAGAAGAATGATCCGATGATGCCTCTAACCCAAAATGCGGACTAAACAGTGACACGTTGTGGATGCATTTGTTTCTCAACAATCACTCGTGGATTTTCAGGACCCCAAATTTGACAATTAACAAAGCCATCAAGATGAAAATGAGCCACATCGCTGAAGATGGTTTTGTTTGAACTGTAGGTCCCAAGCCTTCATTCTTTTTAAAATATTGCTCAACAATGAAAACACGTTGTTATTTCGAATAGGGTTCCATTTTTAATAACTTCTTATACGTTATACCGCACAAACGGCGCAAAATTGAAATACTGCCTGGATTTTGGGACACCTTTTGTTTGAATACCATTGAATAACTCAGTGGCATTCATTTCCTTTAATGACTTCTCTAATTTTCAGTCGATTGTGCATCTCTTTACAATTCTACTGTATTTGCTTCAAAACCAACCATCGTCCCAATGAACCAAACCTCATCGCTTTCGACTTTACCCGACGGCCGACGCACTTCCATTTTAACACCAGTTTTCCATCATCATTTTACTAAGTTTTAGTTTTTATTATGTTTTCTTACTTTGTATGTGTTAAGAATCTGGGGCGCGTTTACATGAATTTCTTATGGAAGCCAAATGACCAATTATTTCAGAAATGACTAGGCTGATTTCACAAAAATTTTGCACATGTTTTAGTCATTTTGTGAATTTAAGCCGCGGGATTTTAAGGACAAACAAAATACAATAAAAGCTCTTTATTCGTGCTTCCTTCATTTGCTTTTAAAAACCCGTTTTTATGTCAAGTATTCTTAAATACCAATCAACATAGGGCAGAAATATTTTATCTAATTAATTCTGGGAATTTCAAAAAATCTTTTTAGTATAGGTCAAAGCAATAAAATTTGGAAAAAAACCTCTTTCGGAAGTAAACAAACAGTAAGAGCCGATTTGCGTGTTTTATTGTTTCATGTTTCCATTCGTTCCAAAAATTTTGATCGAGTAACACGTCTCTACCGCTGTCTTCCTAATTTATAATGTCGACTAAAAAAATTGAAAAATGAGTTTCGACGCGAAAAAATTTGTGTTATCGCTTAAACTGAAAATAGAAATGCCTTGGAGAGTCGTTTGCATCCATATCATGCTCATTCAATATCTACGAATCAACTGTACGATTGATAAAAAAATCCGAACATAAAATAAGATCGTCTGTAGCTTCAACTTCACTATCAGTGAAAATTGTTCTTGATCCAGCAATAGAAAAAAAGGAAGTGGCGTTATCATTATGGATTGAAGACCGCAACCAAAAAAGGGGGCCCCTGAGTGGTCCAATGGTGCAGGAGAAGGCGAAGCGTCTTTACGCACATTTTAAAGAACCTGATGATAGTTGTGGTGGTGAATGTACAGATGGAGGATTTCAAGCATCGGAAGGTTGGTTCAATAAATTTAAGGTGAGACAATCATTGCATAGCATTGAAATCGTTGCAGAAGCTGCATCTGCAGACATTGCTGCAGCAGAAAGATATCCAGAAGAATTTGCAAACCTAGTAGCTGATGAAGGATACAAACCTGAGCAAATATTTAATGCAGACGAAACTGCACTGTTTTGAAAGAGAATGCCAAACAAAACATTCATTTCTAAAAGCGAAAAGTCTGCCTCTGGATTTAAGGCAGCAAAGGATAGGACTATACTGTTGCTATGTTCTATCGCATCTGGAGATTGTGTTATTAAACCACTGATTCATTCTTTACAGACCGTTAAATCCTCGTGCTTTAAAAAATCAAAACAAGGACGACCTGCCAGCGTTTTGGCGTACTAATAAGAAAGCGTGGGTTACAAGCGCTATTTTTTGTTACTGATTCCGGAATTGTTTTGTTTCTGAAGTTGAAACTTATTTAAAAAAAAAAGAATGTAGACTTTAAAGCAGTTCTAGTTTTGGACAATGCACTAAGTCATACTCGCGAACTTGAAACTATGCATCCAAATATAAAAGTGACATTTTTATGTTGGGAACACGATGGCTTTGCTTCAACCTATGGACCAAGGAATAATCCAGGCCTTTAAGCTCTATTACGTTAGACGAACCTACAAAATCATATTAGATAATATGGAATGTTATCCTGATAAATGTTATGGAATGCTGGAAGAAATTTTACCTAGCAAAATGCATCGTAAACATAAAAGAATCATTGGAGGAACTGAAGCCATACACATTGAAATCATGCTGGAAAAAACTGTGGCCTGCTCTGACTGCGGAAAATTCAAAGTTTGACTGCAAACATAGCCGGAATGGGTTCGAGCAGATAGAAACAATTGACATTCAGGAGTTATTTGAATCTCAAGATGAAGATTTTACTGAAAACGACTTGGAGTAAATGTTAAATTCACAGCCCATTGAAGAAGAGGCTTCAACAAGCACTGGAACCGTGACATTTAATTTGAAAAACCTTAGTGAAGGTTTAAGAATGGCAAATGAGCTTTGTGATTTCTTTATGCAAATTGATCCGTCTATGGAACGAAGTCTTATTTTTAAGAGACAAATTGCTAATGCCACTGCTGAATATTGGTCTGAGTTGAAGGAGCTTCTAAAAACTGCCAAGCAAGAAAAAATTACAAAATTCTTTAAAACATTGCCTAAGCCTGAAGATAATAATTAATCAATATGGTCAAAAACTTCAATAAAATTCATTCTTTTATATATGTACTTGTTTTTTATTTTGTCATCTAGGAACGTATTTTCTATAATCCCATATAAATTACCGTTCCATATTCACGGTTTCTGTATTCGCGGCATTTTTACGGAACATATACCCCGCGAATAAAGAGCTTTTACTGTATACGTTATAGAGAAGTTTTTTCTCTTTTCTTTTAAATTTTTTTGCGAACATTTTTCACCATAACGTACTCCACAGAGTAGTTTCACAGTGATGCTACCAACATAATAAGTTAAAAATCAGAACTGTAGCAAAAAAAGTATGCTTTTCAGGAGACGCAAAAAACTAAAAGTTCATTTTTTGTTACTGAACAAAATTCAACATTTCTTTTTAATTTAAATTTTTTAATTTTTTACAATAAATATAATAAATAAAAAAAATATATTTCAGTGAACAGAAATAGCCATACCTTGGAAGGGAACACAGGAGATAGGAGGCTCTTTGACTCAAATTTTAAATCACTTCTAGAAGTCGTAAAAACGTGCGGCTTATCGCTGTTCCATATTGGGTCTATTAAAAATGTAGAGTAAAAAAAAAATCGATTTTGGGGTCAATTCTGAGGTCTTTGCCCCCTCAAGAAACACATTCCTATTATTTGCTCTTGTCTCTTATACTCGTGAAAACGTGACATCCACAAACGTACAAACTCGCAAGCGTGAGTATCAACAAGTTGCTTATACACTAACAACCGTTAGATGTGACCATAGCCCAAGACAACTTTGGATCATTTTTGTATATTTTACTCACAGGCTTGCAGAGACATTCATTGATACAATTATCTTTTCCTCTGTAGAAGCGTGGACATTTATAAGTCTGTATGCTTGTTAAGGTCTTATAGTGCACACAAATATTGTGTTCCAGATATAGCTTACCAGAGATCTGCTTCCAATAGAAGGCAAATTTACAAAAATAATCAAAAAATAGAACATCTTTTTAGTAAAAATGTTATTAGCTTTATTTCTCTCTCGAATATTTTGTATTTTCTTTTCAGTAATAATTTACGAATGCAAGATATATTTTTATTTTAAAATACGTGGATATATTATACCCTATTTACATGGAAAAAATCTATTATTACCTGATTTATTTATATTTTCTGTAATAAGTTCTTTCCCTACTTATAATTCTATTTTCTAAATTGTATGTATAGCTGGTCATTGAGATGCAGATGCACACAAGCTGCATTGGACTCTTAAACAAAACTACTACTCGGCTCATCCAAGTAAGCCGTCCTGCCGGTTTGTTCAGATCCAAGATGTTTGCGAGAAATGTCGATAGGAATTTTACTTGGAAGCGGAACCGTTGTACTGGGTGAGGAAACCGTAAGTGATGTTTTTGAATTACCACTGCTACAATGTCCCCAGTTGGAAGGTTTAATTGGAAGTACTTTTGGCTTAGGCGGTAAAGGAGGTGGACCTTTAGTTGAAGATGAATCACCATCCGTTGATGGATCTGCCGAGGATATTGGTGTCGTCTCTTCTTCATCGATTTTCATTGGTGAAACGGATTGTTTTTTAGTAATTGATAGCCTGGGAGCCGGTTGTGGCTGTGGACGATCCATTTGTTGTGAATCTAATGGTACCGGAGCTGATTTATTTACGGGGCTAAGATTTGCACGGATTTTTCTCAGTTTACTAGCAGCACTAAGGTTTTCCTTGTTCTTCAAAAAGTCAGGAAGTTCGAAATTAATTTCAGTGCCGCGTTGATCCTCCAAACGGGCGCATTGAGCGCGTTTAAGTCCTTCTAGAAATTCATCTGAAATTTGTTACTTATACATAGCTGATGCAATTTAAGAGGGCTGCTCTTGACTACTAACCTTGATTCTCTGCACGTTCAGTCACTTGGACTTTAACTCCTGCTTTCCATTTGGCAATTATTGGTTTTTTAACAGATTGTGGCATAGCTGATGGATCACTACCACTGGTGATTTGTGTTGAAGTGCTAAGTGTATCATCTGATTGACTAATTGTTATTTTATTGATTTTTTTGGGTCTAAGTCCTTTTAAACCTGGAATGTTTGAGTCTCGTCTTCGAATGCGATCGAATATTGATGATGTCTCTGAAGCGCAATCATCTGACTGCAATGAAAATATTAAGAAAAAATGTATACATGTCTTGTAAACACGAACAGCTTTTATCCAACTTACCTTCAGTGAGCATATATCTGCTGCCTTATTATTTGCATCATGAGATTCCACTTTTCCTTGCAATAGCTCATTAAAAACTTTATTAGTGATCTCATCGAGTGTACTCTGTTGTGTATTCACAACGACATTCGGTATTGAGCCATTTCTATATGGTTTAATTGCTGGAAAGGTAACACTTTTTGGCATAGCTTTTAGCTTAGCTGGATTAGGCGGGTAATCACAGTGATCGATTTTTAACATTACAACCTGCAATCGTTGCCCATCGGCAATTGTCACTGGCTGTGACAAATCGACGGGTTCATGAGTATCACGCATCAAAACCTGAACATTCTCCATTGAGTAATTGTATTTTTGTAGAATTGGTTTTATCACTTCACATAGAGCTTTCTTCGGTTTACTTTTCACTGAGATTACTTTTGGATCGGGCAAATCTAATTTGAATGCTACTCTTTGTTCGATAAGAAGCTCTTTGCCAGCTAGAATTTGAGAGCAGGCGGTAAGATCGACAGATTTATTGGTAGCATTTAGGATGACATCGAAAAATTGATATGTAATTCCACGTTTCTCCAGCAGTCGGTCTACTAATTGGCGAACTGTTTCATCAGGCCGTGTCTGTACTATTGTTGTTGCACCGTCACTCAATATAACCCGGCAAAGAGAGCATGCTTTTATATCGTCTGTTAGGGCACATTGCGGTAATGTGTCGAAACTAGATAGAGAGCTTCGTGAACTATGGATATCGCTTGTAGAATTTGCTGTGTTGGCAATTTTCAGTGAGTTCCCTGAGAGTTGCGATTTGCCTGTCTTATTAGAAGTTGTTTTACTATTACCATTTTGATTGTCAGACTCCTCACGATCACGTGATTTACAACGAACTTTTCGATGCCATGGAAGAAGACTTTTTCGACGCCTGTCTTCTGCATTGCTTGCCGATTTTTTCAACTTAAAATAGAAGAGAAAGTTTTTTTTTAATCGAAATTACAATATTATTATTACTCTTATTTTCTAATATTTACAATGCCAATCAATAATATAATGATAGGAGGATAAAGAATTATAAAATCAGGATACGCAAGAAGGATTTTACTGTTTTTATGGCAGAAATAAATCAAATTCCCTGCCTCAAGGGTTCAAAAATTAGCCCTTTCTCAATGAGCGAATAAGAGACTGCATTGAAGACAATGTGCAACGAGCAAGGGGCTTTGGCTTATTGTAGATCTTCATTGGGTAGTGCATTGAAGAACTTTCCAAATATCAATGTCGAAAGGGAATTCAGTAAGCATATTTTGCGCAAAAGGGGTATACCAAAAAAAATAGCCATTCTTAAGGCGACCTATCAAATTCAAGTATGTGTACTACGTTGACAACATTTGATTATCACATATGATTATGGACAGCTGACGTGGATTGGGAAACAAACGCTATCGGGTAGAGATAAACAGTGCTATGACAAATATCCACATAAATTAGCATTATAGGATAACGGATAATGAATAAGTGAATAGGGTATATATGTAGCTAATCGAATTAGTAAACCAGGGTCTAGTATGTTTTGACAAATATAGAGAAGCAATGTTATAGCTTTAATATTAAACCGTGGCTGTTATCCACTAATGTTGAATCTGTGTGCAGCAGCTGAAAAATATCCTCCATTTCCGCAGAAAACTTGCAAAACTTTGATATCGTCATAGCTCCACTTGAGAACAAGTGTTATAGCTAAAGGCGAAGATAGCAGTAGGTCGAACATATGGATCAGAAAGACACAACAACGTCTTAAATTCGATAAAAAATGTTCTCACCAAGGATAATTTTAAATTAAAATTTTAAAATTAAGGAAACATTGACTTTGTTAAAAGTTGCACTGAATTGGGTGTAGAAAAAAGAATAAGAGAAAGGCATAAAACACAAGCTAATGACGCTTAATGCAAACATGGAGTTTTGACTACACTTGAATAAAATTATTAAAGTGATTTATAGTTGTAATATTTCCCAACTTTTAAATATTAATGTAACTTTAACCTGTTTAAAAGCTTAGTTGGATAAAGTCTGTGCACGGAATTTGGGAAACGAGTCTCCCTTCCATTAGTAATTTGAGTAGGAGGATATTTTAAGAGAATTGCATTGCTAGTTGGAGCCCAGTCAAGCAAGTAATTTATGCTTTCCCATGATAGTCACAATATGAAACGGCTAATAGGGGAGCCCATAGTAGAGAATATTTATTTTTTTATGAGTTTGGGAGCTAAATTTTCAAGTATAGAAGAACAACTAGCACAAAACTTCAACTAATTTTTCTACTTCATTGAGTTAATAAAATATAATATGAACTGTAAACAAAACTTACCTTAGATTGGGCAATTTGGTGAAAATTTGTTCTTAAAAGCTCATCTAATCCTTCTGCCGAATATGGCAATGGTTGATTTTTTTCTTCAGCTTCAATGCACTTCTTATATAAATCGGATCTTATAAAACGTTGGTAACTATCAAATTTCATTAAATTGAAAATTTGTTTTTGCGCCTGACTAAATAAATCCTTCTCAGCTGTTCTTAGATTTTCCTCAGCAGTAATTCTGGCTTGTGAATCAACATTCACTGGTTCAATCGCACCATTTGCCAGATGTTTTGAAAATATTTCCATGGCATGTGTAGCACGTTCGTTAGCTGCTTCAATATGACGATATCGTTCACAAGCAGTCCAGAAATAAATATTTTCCGCTGAAAATTCTTTCTTCAGAAATTCAGCAAACGTATGTAATCCAGCTGGATCCTCAAGTAGCTTTTCAAATGAACTACCCCAAGTTGTGACACCTGTTGGTATTGTTTCCTGTTGAACTCCACCACCGTTTACGATATTTTTAATGTCAGCTAATTGACATCGAGCCGCTGCCGCTGCTGCTGCTGCTTTGAAATCTCCTAAATAAGTATCCATTGATTTTGTGTAAACATCGTTGTCGGACGCGGTCAGAGATGATGGCCTTCGTGCTATTGATACTTGAGGATCTACAGTTCTTGAAGCACGGAACGATGACTGCGCCCAACGACGAAACGGTGATGCATCCGATGGCAAGGCTCTGGACTGAAAGTAGGTAGTAAGAGAAAAAGAAAGAAAGAAAACAGAATGATTTAGTACACACGGTTAAAATCAGTGATTGCTGAGTGAGTTATAATTAACAATGACTGGCTATAGGCAATCGTGTTTTTATCTATCGAAGTGTATTGATAAGACATTTGCACATGTAGATTAAAGGGGTGTTTGGTATATCAGTTTGGTTATATGCAATAGAGATAGCACTCTGCGTTATCAAGTCAAAAGGCTCAATAACTTGAAATGGTTGTTTTCATGTGACAGCAAGAAAAAAGTAATGACAATTTGTATTTTGGAAAAAAAAAATGCTAACGACGAGTTATCCGTATATCAGTTGAATTGCGAAAAAGTGAACACCATTCAAAAAGAGCAAAAATAAAATTATGATAATAAATTTCTTGCTTCTTAGTCACAAAAGCTGAGTGGCTTAATCTTAAGTAAAACGATATTAAGATGAGGAATTTCATAGTTGTGCCACAATTATTGAATCATTACACACATATAAATACTGACCCGTAGCATGAGAAAATTTACTAAAGCACATCTGATTAGATGTATTGTATTAGGAAGCGGATAAGTTATACAATAGATATGGCTATTAAAAATCAGAGAACTTTAATATAATGGATAGGGTAATAATCCTAGACGTGGATCATTTTAAGATATTGAATATTGTAATGTTGAAAACAATGTTTTTGTTGTCAGCGGAAAAGCGATGTTCATAGGCAACAATTCTCAATCAGCGGTTCTAATGTGAACTAATTTAATTATTAAATGTTTTTTTTTTTATTTCAGAAATATATTAGCTACATAAAAAGCTAAGTTTAGCTTTATAAAAAATGGATTATATATTTACTTTCGAATTTCTTCAACGGTTTATATAAAATTTGCCATGAGATCCAAGATGCCAAAGTTTGTTGTCGATTGTAGACAATTTTTTATTGGTTTAACCGAACTATTCATTATTTAATTTCGATGCAGAAAAGTTTAAAAAAATTAACACTTGGGTCTACGTGTTATAAGACTTTTTCTTATATATGAATCGCAATTTACTTTACAAAATGCTATACTGGAAAAGTGTTTTTGCGGGGAGTTCTTCTTCATTACTTTAATATGAAGAAAACTGCTGCCGAAAGTCATCGTATTTTGGTGGAAGTTTATGGTGAACATGCGCTAGCTGAGCGAACGTGCCAAAAGTGGTTTTGCACGATTTAAAAGTGGTGATTTTGGCTTGGAAGACGATGAACGTCCTGGACAGCCAAAAAAGTTTGAAGATGAAGAACTGGAAGCATTACTCTATGAAGATTGTTGCCAAACACAAGAAGAGCTCGCAGAATCTTTGAGTGTCACTCAAGCAGCCATTTCAAAACTTTTAAAAGCAGCTGGATATATTCAAAAGCAAGGAAATTGGGTTCCACATGAACTCAAGCCGAGAGACGTCGAAAGGCGGTTTTGCATGTCCGGATTGTTACTGGTGATGAAAAATGGATCCATTACGACAACTCCAAGCGCAAAAAATCATATGTGAAACCCGGCCAACCAGCCAAATCAACGGCAAAGCCGAATATCCATGGCGCGAAGGTAATGCTCTGTATTTGGTGGGATCATATGGGTGTGCTGCATTATGAGCTGCTAAAACTGGGTGAAACCATCAATGGACAACGCTACCGAACACAATTAATCCGTTTGAAGAAAGCAGTGACCGAAAAACGCCCGGAATATGCGACCAGACACGAGGCAATAATTTTCCATCATGACAACGCTCGGCCTCACG
Organism: Volucella zonaria; assembly: GCA_963966105.1. Lineage (NCBI taxonomy): Eukaryota > Metazoa > Arthropoda > Insecta > Diptera > Syrphidae > Volucella > Volucella zonaria. The sequence continues at coordinate 84,776,063 of OZ014530.1, read as the reverse complement.
TTGCTATTCCGGTTAAGAACTATTTGGAAAACAGTGGATGGGAAGTCTTACCCCACCCGCCTTATAGCCCAGACCTTGCCCCTTCTGACTACCATTTGTTCCGGTCGATGAAGAACGCCCTCACTGAAATACGGTTCACATCAGAGCAGAATATCAAAAATTGGCTTGATTCATTCTTGGCTGCCAAGCCGGCGCAGTTCTTTTGGGATGGGATCCATAAATTGCCAGAAAGATGGGAAAAAGTCATAGCTTCAGATGGGCAATACTTTGAATAATACTATTGTACACGTTTTTCTTAAATAAACGTTCAAATTTTGAAAAAAAACCGCACGATAAAACACCGCATAATAAATTTTGAAAAAAACCGCATAATAAGATGACAATGCCAAGAATGGTAGGTTCGGTGACTACTACGCAAAAGGTTCTGGGGTTCAAAACTAGGACAATATCAAAAAGCAGTATATTTCATAATTCTGATGTCATCCACATGCTCCTCAAGCCTCAGCAAAAAAAAAAACGTAGGTCGACACTCACAGTGGGCAAAATCATAAGGCGAACGACACAGTGAGTGTGAGAGATTAGGCCTTGGTACACCTCAGGCTGTAGCGCAACAATTTAATTTAAAGAATGGAATGTAGCACTAGGTGCCAACATGCAAAATAATTCTGCTGAAGCTCAGAAGACTGTAGTAATTTGATTTCGTTAATAGATTGGGTATCATTAGCGTTAAAGCGCTACATTCAGTAATATGCCCATAGATTATAACTTATCTCAAATGACTTTTGCAAAAGTTGAAGAGGCGGGAAAGACGAGGTTGATTCTGTATTCCCGTTATTGCCCTCAGGGTTCTATGATATTTAGTCTATCAAACCCATAATTAAGTATTAACCGAAAGTATAAAGCATTTCGAAGATTCGAAACATGTTGGACCTGAATACTTAAATTTGTATGTAGTTTCTTGATTCTTTTTCATAGAAAGATGAGCAATTGCTTCAGGAAGGAGTCGCTATCAGTATCATCACCAACCAGATCAGCGCCTAGTATTTGCGTGCCAAAGCCGAGTGGTCAGAGAGAAAGTGGTGTATATTATCAGCAAGCATTGTGAGAGATGATGTCAATTATGCCACAGTAAGAATATTCTGGGTAATCATGTCACGCAAAATCAAATTCTTAATAGAAGGCCTAACTGGGGATGTAGAAAATCCGAATGTGGGTCCTGATTAATTCTTCATTGAGCCTTGCTTTATTTATTGATGTTCTCATTTCCGTTGCAATCTACGGGCAGAAAAGCTTGCATTCTCTAACACGTTTAACTAACGATGATTAAAATCTAAGGTTGCCAAACTCAAGGAAAACGCCAGCCCAACATTCTTGTTTGGTAAACAAAAACTAATCCTGAGTACAGCGAAATTTGACTTCATATTTTTACAATGGTCAGACTCATTATGTCATTGCGTCAGATGTCATGTTCATATGTACAATACATCGTAATCGTCTGGACATCGTCACTCCAGTTCCGATTGCCCTAAAGTTCACAATTTTCAAGTTGGAAGGCGGCCATGGTATCATTATGGTGTATGGCGAGAATCTTTAGGGAATCTAGATCAGATTCCATCGCACTAAGGACAGCCTTTATCCAGCCAAGACAAGCTACTGTCTAGTGAAAGCAGCCGTACCATATTTAAGTTTATCTCAACAATGGAATAGTTCCTATAATAACTGTAAATCTTTCTCGGTGACAAGTTTTATGTCTAGACGAAAACTCCATTTCATTGCCAGGAAAATGGCAGAGCATTGACAGGTTTTTACATGGCTTCTTTACTTCAAAGAAGTTTGTTATCCAGGCTAACACTCAGATACTTCGCTTTGAAACGTTCAAAACGTGGGAGAACCCATTTTTTATAAACTATGAAATATTTACTAACTGCGGGTGTTTCACAGGGCCTCACCTTTGACCGAACGAATTGGATTTTCGCAACCACAAACTAAAAAACCATTCTTTGTTATTCAAAAGTTTGTAAATAAAATTGATTTGTTTTTTGGTTTATTTTTAGTATGTATTTATATCCGGTAAATAGAATAAATTTAAAAACCTCCCTTGTCGCTGCAGTTTTTTACGCAATAAATTTCTGAATCATTGAACATTTCATTTCATTCCTTTGGAATGTTGGAATTTTGTTGGAATTTTTATTTTGGGGAGAGAACTTTTTCCCATTGTTTTCTTTTCATTGAGTGTGTTGCAGCAATGAATCAGATAGATACAAATTCGAATACGCAGGAAAACGAGAGTCTCAAAATTAGTTTCCGTTTCAAATTAGATAAAAATTAACATTTAAATCAATAGAGAGGAGTAGATACTCATCCCTCATGCACAATGACATATCCATTTGAACTCGTTTCTATTTTGGGGTCAAGAGATACGAGTAACTCTGGCTATGGTTCTACTCCATCGGTTCGCCTTCATCTGTTTAGTAAGAGGGCGATATGACATTGTTACTGTGTGGTGTGCACTTGTAGACGTTGAGGGTTTTCTTCCTGATAACCAATTCAAACATGCAACAACAACAATTACCAGTCGTTTTGATGATTTCATTATTTTTAACTCCAATTCGAGACACTCTTTGGTATGTACTCGCACTTGGATTCGAAACGACTTTTCACTTTTGTTCATTTCTGTTGTTTCTCTATTTGGAACTTTGTTTGTATGAAAGTTGAATAGTTTTTGTTGAGTAATGCATTTAACATATATAAATTTGTATCTTTGTTTTCAATTGTTTTTACTATGTGAGTGTGTACTCATACTTTGTATTCAACCCTCTGCCCTTCTTGAGGAAAAGTTTTGTAGTAAATATTATGAAATAGCCGTTGGGGGATATATTCAACCAGTACTGATCAGAAATTGTTAGAATAAAGTAATAACATTTCGAACATTGGAATATCCCATTCGATCTGAGATAGGTTATAGAAATTAAAAAAATATATATGTATGAAGTATGTGCTTGTATATACTAAGGGAACAATTTTCCCTATTCTTGAGCGAACTGTAATTTTTAAGAGCGAGTAAATTCAGTTAATTTGAACATATCATATCTTAAAATGAGGGGAGCAATGAAGATGAATCTGTGCTTCCGATGATAAGACTGTGCAACTTGTAGAAAAATTAATTTTATTTTCTTCTAGAACTGCAGGAGCGAATATTAAATATATTCGATTAAAGTGCAGCATTGGAGCATCAAAAGATTTCTTATTATCATTGTCGCAAGGGGCGACAGTGTTGATAGCCTCAGCGTTCTAGGTTGTAGTCAGCCGTAAATAGAAATGAATGATGGGGGCTTCAACTGTCAAATGAAAACGAAAATATAAATCAGTTCCAGGGGAGTTTTTGAAATACATTCTCGAATTCACTGGCTGCAATTTATCAATATCCAGACAAAATTGTTATCAAATATTTTGGGCTTACTTGCAAGTTCAAATCTATCAACTATGTTATATGACCAGGAAGCTACACTTTCAGCCGTAGGGCAGGAAATCTTTCAGCAGATCATTAATATTTATATTCAGGGAACCGCGGAATTTACACGAGCATATATGTAGTTACTACAGCCTAGAGAGCAAATAATAATTATTACTTACTTAGGTGACGCTACAGTTCAGGGTGAATCTAGGCCTCAACTAAAAAGCCTCTTCACTTAGACCGATCCTTTGCTAACTTCCTCTTTTTCCGCACTACAAGTCGGTTGAGTCTCCCTTTAACTTATGCGTGCCACCTAAGGTGAGGTCTTGCTCTACTGCATTGTCCCTCTGGTACTTTGCGGGCCGGAGCATTCGCTCTTCATGACCCCTAGCCATTTTAGGCCACTTATGCACAGTTTTCTGACTAGGACGATGTCGTTGTACAGCTCGTATAGTTTATTTCTCCCAAAGCCCGTCGACGCAAACGGAACCAAATATTTTTCCCTCGAAACGGTAGGGTCCATGCTTCTGCGACATAAAGTAAAACTGGAATGATCAAGATCACCATAGTTTTTCGGGATAAGGCCTTACTACTAAATTGCGTTCTAAGTCCAAGGAAACAGCGATTGGAAAAAGTGATTCTTCGTTTTATTTCTGCTGAGGTGTTGTTGTCAGAATTTATAACAGAGCCAAGGTAGAGAAAGCCCCTTACTACCTCGAAATAATATCAGTCGACTGTGACGTTTTGTGCAACACGTGTTGACAGAATATACTTGGTCTTGCCCTCATTTACCGCTAAGCCCATTTTGTGCCTCGAGTGTTTCAAGTACGATGGTAAAGAAGTCACATGACAGCGCGTCACCTAGTCTAAAACCTTATTTGACATCAAGGGAAATAAGCACCCTTAAAATGCTCGCACACAGCGCGGACGAAGGAAAATCAGGGAGAATAGAAAGGGAGCTACCGGTAAACGTTGGTTTTAAATGTTTGAAGGTTATAATGTCCAGGAAATAAAGAGGTAGGGAGAGCATTCCACACGCGAATTGTATGGCTTAGGAACGAATCACAATATGTTAAGAGTACGTCCGAAAGGGGGCTTGAGGGTATACTGATGAGCATTCGTAGCGAGGCGGGTGTTACGGGCGGAATGCTACTGGCGATTTCTATTAAGCGATTTTTATGGTGGAAATAGCGAAAAAAAAAAAAAAAAAAAAACAGAGTGAGACACAAGACATTACGTCGGTGTTCGAGGGTGTCCATTATTTGAGTGATATTAGTATCACCTATGAGTTTTATCGCACGGTTTTGAATCCTATCTAGCAAGTGCAGAGGTGTTTTGGGCGCATCCGACCAGATGTGGGCATTGTACTAAAATTTCGGGCGGATAAACGCCTTATACATATCTTGAAGCCAGATCAGAGGGGATGAAGTATTTCTTACATCGCTTGAGGAAACCTAGATATTTCGCAGCATTTTTGACGACATCGAATATGTGGCCATTTCAACGTAAGTTGTTATTGACACACATACCGAGAATGGAAAATTTATCGGTTTCGACGATGCAAGCGCCATTCATGAATAACGGCTGGGTGTTTAAATTTCGCTTTAACGACAGCAGACAACATTTTGTTTTGGAAGCATTAAATTCTACTCTGTTAGTGGTTCCCCAATTAGTTATGCTGTTAATATCAGAATTTAATGAGCTTAACATATGCTGGCGTTCCCGTTCTACAGCCGAAGAGCAGGGACATGAGTCTGGGAACGAACATGAAAAGCAGAGAGTACTGTCATCAGCAAAGGAATATATTGGATTAGAAGTAGCAGACAAGAGATCGTTGATGAAAATTAAAAAGAGTGTCGGAGACAGAACGGAGCCCTAGGGCACACCAGCAATTATTTTGTGAATATCAGATTTGAAACCATCCAAGACAACTTGAATTGAACGTTCCGAAAGGTTATTTCTAATCCATTGAAGAGGAGAGTCGTCGATCCCAAAATCACGCATTTTCGACAAAAGAGCCTGGTGCCAAACACTGTCAAATGCCTATTTCTTGCTTTCGCCAGATTAATGTACGCTTTGATTGCACTTTTCGGTGTGGTATGCCATCAGATCACCAGTGGACCAGTTGCTACGAAAACCGTACTGCCAGTCATAAAGAAGTTTTCGTGTTTCGAGATAATTCATGAGCTGACGGTTTATCAGCGTTTCCATGATCGTGGAAAGAAGGGACGTAAGTGCAATGAGTCTGTAGGAGGAGAGAGAGGAAGATGCACCTTTTTTAGGGACGGGCTGGATAAATGCTGTTTTCCATCTGCTCGGTAAGGGTACTAAAGAGTAAGATTGATAAAAGAACTTACGCAGTGGTTTTGCCAGAGTGGAAGAACACCTCTTCAGAAGGAGGGGAGATATACCATCTGGACCAGTGGATTTGTGAATGTTAAGATCTTTAAGAACTCCTTCTACTACACGAGTGCGAAAGTGGATTTGTCTCATTGAAGATTCGACGCACTCAAGTGTAGGCAAAGTATGCAGCAAGCAGACTGGCTTTGTTCAAAGAGCTGACAGCTGGAATATCATTATAAATGAACATTGGGATGGAAGATGAGGCAGAAGTTCTAATATTTTTGACGAACGACCAACAATTTTTACTATCTTTGGGACACTGTAGTATATTTTGCCTCAGTTTTTGGTCGTATTGGAATTTTACACGCTTAAGAAAGACGTTGCAGTCATTCCTGGCTCGTTTAAACTTTTTTCGGTTTTTCTCTGTTGGGTTGGTCGTGAAGGACCGAAAAAACATTTCTCTAACCCTATCAGCCTCATTACAGCTCGAGTCGTACCATGCTATAGTTGGTGCAGTTGACGAAGTCTACTTTTTTGTGAATCAGGCAAACTATGCTGGGATTCCATTCATCAGGCATACACTCTTCTGACCAGCTCTGAGAAATGACTTTCCTCGGCCTGGAGTACGACCTCTTAATTAACCTCTTAATATCTTCGATTGCGCGCTTCTCGTACTCTACCTGGCTCTAACACGGCATTAAAATCGTATATGTATGTCTTTTCGGGGAGCTCGTAGCAACATTCATGGGCGCATATTAGCCTGATGTTAGGGAATTTTGCCTTGGTGCGGATTGTTATAAGACGCTTCCTCTCCTGTCGGAAGCTCAAGACTTTTTGCCTAAGTGTTAAGTGATGTAATGATGAGTTATTCTTTATGATTCCGAGATTTGAACGATAATTATATACATAATGTTGTCTGCCAGTGTAGGAACGAATACTCTTTAAGTCGGCCGAAATTCAGAGCTCTGATTTGAAACGTCAAGAACCGCGGAATGTTAGGAAGCTTGGTTTGGTTAACTAGAAGTCGAAAGTTTGATTGGTAAATAAGTAAAACTTAAACGTTTTTAGCTAGATAACATTTTAAAAACAAATAGCAACGGCTCTCAAGTAAGAGTACACATGTGTACGTATCATACCTCATAAAACAAGTTTAAGGATCTACTTAGAAAATAATCTGGGATATGTTTGTGTCAGTTCTTTGCTTACGTTCGAATCAACGTCAAATTTGTACTTCAACGTACTCGTATACGCATGATGTCACTCTAAATTGATAGATACACATAAGCGGAATGAGACATTAGAGTTTGTCATCTTGGACTCCGGAAGTAAATATGTTTGTTACTCTTTCACTTTAACTGACGGAAAACACAACTGATAAGAGGGAATATATATGCTATACATGCGTTTGTATGCAGTTCATAATAAAATTGAGTTTTAAGGTATTTATACGGAATTTTACACTGATAAAGAAAATGACGTACAGTAGAAAGAAGCCAAATAAAAAAGAAAAATAAAGCCACGGGGATTACAATAAATTGGGTGTATCAAGAAGTTTAACGTTTGTTCTTTCACAAATTATTAAGTTGACAAATATTTTCCTTGTTATGGAATAGTTCCATTGTTTTGGAATTATGTAGGTCTTAACCAGTTTTAGATGACATTTGTCTTGTCGTGATAACAGTTACCATTATGTTTCACCTAGGCAAATAAGTTGAATTTATGTGAAGAATATGAAATTTTTGAAACATAAGTCTTGATACTCTGATAAATAAAAACCGCCATGAAGATAAATTTCTAAGATTGTTAAGGTTGGTCATAAAGATTGCGAGAAGGTCTGCATTACTATTCTCTGTACAATAAAAATCTGTAGAACAGGCTTTATGGGAGTGCTTTTTTGCAACATGGGTGCCCGTCATTCAGTACCACTGCTGTACATCGGCATTTGCTTCTATAGCTTTACCAATCCGCAAGATCACCCATGCGATCAAACTGCCACACAGTCGGAGGCAGAATGGCGCCATTGTTATTAGCTGGATTTTCTGAAATCTGATTTGATTAAAGGGATATTGATCCTTCGCTTGGTTTTTAGTGGTACTTTTGGTTTTTGTGCTTTTAGAAAGCTGTTGAAAGCATTAACTAATTAATCGATGAGTGCAGTAGATATTGCTATATAGAGGATCTGTACTATGTTTCCTATCTCTGATATGAACGCTAAAATCTATAGTATACAAATTATATGCCAGAACATTTGTTCGATTCGAAGTAAAATTATAATAATTACATAGAACATAGCGAAAAAATATATTCCATCGATAGAATGTGCTTAAACGAGAGGTACAATCGTCAACAGATTTGGACAGACCTTTCTATCGTAAAACAACTGCAAATTTTTAATGCAGAACTGGACTAGGAGCATCCGAAAAAGGAAAAGGGCACATAATAATCTACATCGAGAGTTCGTCATGACTTATTCAAAAAGGACTTTGAAGCTTTGTGTCAATTAAAAGAAACAATTACCATGAGGATATGAAATCCATAGTGTATGAAAGGTGGTTTGAGAAAATCTTGACACATATTGAACCCTTCTTTGGCATAGTAAGGGGTAACGGAACTTAAGAAAGTGCCTTCAATTTCTACCAGAAGAAATCAATATTTGGTTTAGTAAAAATATCGTGTCAAAGTAAAGGTGGTTATGGCTGAATCACTAGCGATTGCCACCTTACCAGTGCATTCATAGCAAGGCAAGCACTTTTAAAATGATAGACCTTAAACCATTGCTAATGGTCTTCAACACGTTGAATTAAACGTTGATTCTAACTTGAGGCATCTGGATGTTTCCACCGTAGAGCAACAGGGAGATTGTTATTACTCCTACTTTGGGTGATGAAAACGGCAGCAGTAAATTTGCTTACGATTCGACGCTGTTAATGTCATTACAAAATGCAGAAATCTGGCGAATGTATCAACGACTGAGAAAGAAAGAACTGGAAGTCGTTGCCAGATGGTGGCATGATAACGGACTTACAATGAATGCAGGGGTGGCCGTGGCTGTGTATTGGCTTCCCAATCGAACGGTTCGGAGTTCAATACCAGCCGTGGCCGAAAGTAGTTTTTTCAGGCAACTAAAATCTTGTGAGATGAATGGTTGCCTAAATACATCATCTAGGTCAATTTACAGTAAAAATTTAGTCTCCCCATTAAATGCTGGATGGCACCCAGGTAGCGAAGTAACCACTGACTACAAAAGAAATGGCACAATTAGAACTCAATTGGAACTTCGCGACATCAAAGGAATCATCAAGTTCATCCTGATCAACGAGCTCTACGACGATGCACAACACAGAATTGCAATCGACCACTACCATAACGCAACATGGAACGCAGAAGGTATACTTCGAATTACAAGATTTCATAATAACTAGGGTAAACACAAACTGTTTACTACTGATTTAGTGAATATCCACTAAATACCCAGTAGAAAAAAACTTATAAGAAATCATTTTAGTATAAACTTCATTGAAAGTCTTAAATATGTACTTAAAAAAAATTTAATTGAATGTATAGGGTCTTTCAATAAGGATTTCCGAACTTTGACCGTTGATAGCGGCCATATTGTTGAAGCTATGGACGGACATAGCGTTCAACAACACGTGCAAATGATAAAATTGTTTTATCAAAATGGGTGTTCTGTTCGGGCAACGTTCCGCGCGCTTTGCCCATTTTACAGTCGCCATAATCGTCCTACTGAGAGGACTATTTGCAGTGTGGTGGATAAATTTGAGTCCCCTGGTTCAGTAAAACGATAAGCCAACACCCGTACGTCGACGAAACGCAAGATCTGCCGAAAACATCGCCTTTCGCACACCTCAACTTGGCGAATTTTGCGTCGTGACTTGGGCCTGCACCCGTACAAAATTCAACTGACCCAGGAGCTGAAGGTAAACGACTATAGACAACGACGTGTTTTCGCTGAATGGGCAATGGAGCAGTTGGAAACTGACCTAAATTATCATCGAAAAATCATTTTTAGCGATGAAGCGCATTTCTGGATGAATGTGTACGTCAACAAACAAAATTGTCGAATTTGGTGTTAGCAAAGGAGCGAATGACAACTGTTCGTTAAATCCAAATGAGCTAAATGCACATTGTGTGGTGGCACAATGGCTGGTGGTATGTTTGATTTTCATCCGAACACCTTTACATCAAGCCGATTTTGAGGTAACAACTGAGACTGATGTAATTTTAATAATTGCCTCCTCCTCGGTGAAGATTTTACCCAGTATTGTAAGCCATATAACCCACATAATTAATTCGTGTATTATGACCTCTACGTTCCCCCAGGCTCGGAAACATGCACGGGTTATTCCGATTGCCAAAAAATCGAACGCAAGTTCTTTTAACGATTTTAGGCCAATAAGCATTCTCCCATGCCTATCATAAGTATTTGAGAGAGTCTTATCCCGCCAGATCAAATGCAACTTATCCTTCAACTCTCTATTGACTTCTTCTCGGTCAGGCTTTCGAGAAGGGCATAGTTGTCAGTCGGCAATGGTGAAGATTTTGGATGATGTAAGGCAAGATTATGACAAAGGGTTCGTGACATTACTTTGCTTTCTCGATTTTTCGAACGCTTTTGACAAAGTGAATCACAAAATTCTTTTATGGAAGCTTAAACACTTTTTCGGGTTTGGCGAAAGAGCTGTTAGACTTTTGCAAAGCTACTTGTCGTTGTTGGTGGATGGATTTCCTCTGTTTTGCCCTATTACAAGGTGTTCCTCAAGGTTCCATCTTTAGACCGATTTTATTTACAATGTTTGCCAATGATTTGCCATACTCATATGCACGCAGATGACGTTCAATTATACATGTCTGTGCCTATGAATCGGCTTGATGAATTAGTTTTTTGTTTAAACAGGGATTAATGACTGGGCAGACAAACACGGGCTGCGGCTAAATCCTTTTAAGTGTCAGGTTCTACCCATGTCAAAAAGCAATTTCGAACTGAGTGTGGTGCCAAATATATACATATTGGAACCGAAATTGGCGATAGTGGAGTCGGCTACTAGCCTTGGGTTCGTAATAAACCGCAATCTGTCCCGCAACAACCACATAAACTACGCCATTGGTCGCATTTGTGGTTGTTTGCGTAGACTGTGGTTGGCTGCAAACTTCACACCGTTTGAAACTCGACGGAAGTTCGCCCAAGCCCTTATACTTCCCATAATAACATATGCCGATGTTGTTTTTAGTAGCATGGATTCGTTGTCACGTAATAAGTTATAGGTAGCCTTCAATGATGCAGTTAGATACATTTATGGGCTACAATCGGATATCGGTCTATGTGGGTTGCACTTTAGTACAATACATGTATGCAAGAAATTGTATATTCTTACACAAGCTTATAATGACAAAAACGCAAAATTATCTGTTTTGCAAGCTTGAGTTTTCTTCTTCTCGCAGAAACTTAATATAAACTTACCAAAATTTAAATATCTCAACTCATCAAGGTTCTTTTTCGTTCACGCCGTGAGGTTATGGAACTCTCTGCCCTTGAATATCAAGGGTATTAGCAATGCCGCAAGCCTTAAAACTTCAATATTTAGGCATTTTTCTATTCAGCAACAATAAAGATTAATGTATATTTAACTCCTCTTTCTGTTACTTTTCATCTTCGTTGACTTTCCTTTCCTTTCTATTCTTTTTTTTTCTTTTTTGTCTAATCGTTTATACAAATTATATTTTTAAAAAAAATTTAACCATGCTTATTTCAGTCATCTTATGAATTGTTTTTACTTTTGAAATATTGCATATATTGTTAATTTAAACATCTAATGTAATGAAATTAAGTTCTTATTTTAACTATCAAGCCTAAGTACTATAAGAGACCTATGTCTCAATGTACATACCATGTTATCTAATAATAATAATAATAATAATAATAATAATAATAATAATAATAATAAAAGAAAAAAATCAATCCGCTTGAGATCCAAAAGCGTCCAATGCACCCCGAAAAAGTCACTGTTTCTTGTGGATTTTGGGCTGGCGGTGTCATCGGCCCATATTTCTTTGAGAACAACGTTGGCCATGCCATCACCGTCAACGGCGAGTGCTATAGGTCGATGATTGCCAACTTTTTTTTGGCCTGAATTGGATGATATGAACACCAATGACATGTGGTTTCAACAGGAGATCGTGCGATTTGACCCTGTCAGACTTTTTCATGTGGGGTTTTCTGAAGTCGCAGGTCTATGCGAATAAGTCACAAGCCACAGAGCCCCTCAAAGCCAATATAACTCATGCCATCGGTCAAATTCAGCCTGATTTATGCGCCAGAGTCATGGAAAATTGAACATGCGTGCCACCCAGAGAAGCCGCGGCGGACATTTGAACGATGTTATATTCCATAAATAATGGCACCGATAGGCCTTTCAAACGAATAAAAAATTTCGATGATATCTTACACACACTGTGTTTTATTTTAATTTAAGATAGGAAACGCTTAATGAAGGATCCTGTTTATCTCTCTTTTTCTTCTTCATTTATTTTTTTCTCGTTTTACAAAATATTTATAAGTAAAAGCACAATATGAATTGTAATATTTAAAGCTAATATTTTCTGCAGACAAGCAGATATCAAAATTGCATAATTGAATATTAATAATATAAATTTAATTGAATTAAATAAAATTTCTAAACATGCGTACGCATAAGGCCAATATTAAAGAAACAGGTCTAGTACATAACTAGGTGATCAGTATCTCGGCCAAAGATGATTTTTTATGACGATACGCACCTAAATACATCTATACACTCAGGGTAAACCGCGTGGAGATGAATTTATTAGACGACAGGTAAAGACAGCAATCGAGAGTATTCAGTAAATTAAAAGAAGTGGAGATGAGGAACTTTGCTTCTCAAATGATACATACTCGTTCGTATGCATACACAAAATAATGATTAAAACTTATGGGCAACATCTTATTTAAGACAAGCAATTAAATTTTAGCATTAGGTCATTTGTACAATTAGCACAACATTAGATATCATACACGAATTTGAAAATTCGTAGTTATTAATCGTTATTATTGGACGAGGCAGGGGTTCAAATTCAATTGTCTAACATCATCCTTTCGAAAATCTCAAATATTTCCATATATCAATGTGAAGAATATAAATAAACGTTACGTCTAATAAATATTTATAACTTTATCAACTCATATGTAACTAGTCCTCTCATATGTAAATTTCAAACCGACATAACACGCTCGAGTTATAATTTAAATTCATCTCAATGCCTAAGAGCCGAAACCAAAAATTCAAAACTCAAAACTGAAGACTGAAAATAGAAAAGCGACAAGATGGAGCACATTGATTTGGGGATTCAGTGTTTGTACTGTAACCTTGAAACTCTTTCGACGGTTAATTTGCATTTTGTTGTTTAGAGCTTCGCATCCTATGATAGTATCTTTTACAGAATATATTTCAAGGCTGATTCTCTCCCGAATGTTAAATTTGAACAAACAATCAGCAAGTCTCGTCGAATTCCATGTACGTAAACGGAGAACCCACAGAAACGGATGCTCTAAATCAAACCAAATGAAATAACTTTCTCACATTTTGGTTGTTATAAAAAAAAAGATGATAATAAAAAACAGACTATTTCTAGAATTGGAATTAGATTCTCGATTCAACTACTTTGAGATTTGAATGGAGTAAACCTGAACTATTGAATACGCTATACGGTATGCTCGTACAAATGTCGTAGTTTAATGGAAAAATAGTTTCTTTTCCCTCACTACTCGTATATAATGTATTTTGCCATGTTCGAGTAATTCGTCTTGGAAAATTCATTAAAATGAGCCACGGATACAATTATATCTACGATATGAATAATATCCAACACGAGTACTCTTTGTGTATCTAGCACACAAGTTTTCAGTTAAACCGAAGAAAAAGATGAAAAATAAACTCAAAAAGAAAGCAATTAAGGTCAATCTGGGAAAAGCTAGAAAGCACACAAACGTACATTATAAAATTCGACACTGACAGTCCGACAGAAACTCTAAATGAGGAAGTTAGTAATTTAGATCTTAAAAGCAGCGAAATGTCTGCCTGCCGCATTAGTAAACGGGCAAAACGAATAAAAAGCACGTATGTGAATGTAGATACGAGCAAGTGAATGTTTTTAGTTTTTCACGTTTTTGTTCTCCGGAGTATCTCATGGATTTTATAAGTAGTTCTTGGTTAAAAAGACCGGTTGCAAGAATGTACGTATTCAAATTTTCAATTGAAGTACATAATCAGATGCCGAAATAACACTAATCGTTCATTGTGTAGTTGAGATGTACACAAAAATATAAAAAAAAAAATAAAAAAATAAAAAAATAGTGGGGCGTGACAATCGTGTGAACAAACAGAAATACAGAAAGAAAAAAAAAAACCAACAACAAAAGCAGTCGTTATGTCGTTGCGAATGAATGAATTTAAACATTTGAATAATACAGTGAGTCAAGATTTATTTGTTATAAAGTTAAAGGTAAGCTATAAGGTTAAATTACGTGGCCTTAGTTCGAAAAATAAATCGACAGAACAAGGGCTATTGTCTTGCAGCTATTTCCAGATTTTGTTCAGTTTGGTTAAATAAGTTTGTGAAATGTATTGTAACTTGTAAGGTTATTTCGGGGTCAGCAGAAGCCATTCAAAATATTGTTGGCTGTATAGTGTGAACGCCTAAAGACATTTTCCATCATTCGAATTGTTTTATTACTGTTATTTTAAGTTATAAAAATTTAACAAACGACCGAATAGATACAAATTTACGCTCCACCGAATCTTGGAGTTTCAAATCGATACACACCAAATATTTATAAATTTTCAGGTAGCCGCCTCCAATGATATTCGCACATAAGAACGTAGTACCTTAATATCTCTAACAATCTCATTCAGATGCGCATTACTATGGAGAAATAACGTTACTCGATCAAGGCTTGAAGAAACAAAGCTCTTAGCATGGCAGATGCGTTATACTTAACATTGTAACTGAACAAATAGTAAATAACTTAAGTGTCAATACAAGAGCATTTTTTGAAATTTGGGTCGAATATTGGCAAAGACCAAACGAAAAGTTAGTAATGCGTTTACATGTATTGAGGCGAAAGCAAGAGAATATGTTCGGCCGTAAACGAAGATATAAAGATGCACAATTTCGATGTACAAGGTAGAAAATCGCTATAAATAGTCAAACACTTTAATTAGTAAACAAGATTGTATAACTAGGGACCGTGGTTAGCTTTGAGTATGATATCAACATGTAGATCACATGGAGAATCACTTTTGCCAATCGCGCTGAGTTTGTGGATTAGAAAGCCAATAAACTAATAAAGATCTCGATCCTATTTTGAGGTATTTCTGGCTAATCACGAGTATATATGTATATACGAGTATGAATATACATATACATATAAATCTTTTATGCTTTTTTTTCCAGTGAAAATTTATCATTCGGAATGCCCTTTATTTCCATTTCATAAATAAAAACCGCGCATCTTTTAATGGCATGCAAGCCAAATTGAAAAATACTTTATTTAAACAGATAGCGAGATTTTATTAAATAAATTCACAAAACCTTAGCACCATTACGGTTTCAATTTCAGAGGAGTTTTCTGCTTGCGATCGATATCTCTTCATTTCAAATCATATTTGAAATCTGTTTTTGCTCAAAAATGTTGTAAGTCATGTCAAAAGTTTAAAAAGTAGATCTGAATGGTCTCAATTTACCATTAAAAATGTCTCTTATTCCATATTGCATGCAAATGAAAAAAGGCGCGCTCCAAACTAAACAGGACTTTTTAAAAAAATAGAACTACAAAACGTTTTTATTTAAAGTAGTCCTCTTCTGACTCAAAACAGCGATTTGCATGGTCTAAAAGCATATCGAATGAGTGTTTTAGATCGCCGGCCGGAATGTCTTTCAGGATGTTGGTACAAACTTTTTAGATGGCTTCTACGTCCACAAAACTCTTTCTTTTCATCGGCAAATGCATTTTTCCGAAAAGGTAGCAGTAGCACGGTGAAAATCCGGCGAATAAGGGGACTGTGATTGACAGTTAAAATGCGAATTTTAGCCAAAAGAACGGTCACAAGTATCGATCGATGAGATGCCGCATTATTGTGTAACAAACGCCAACTTTCTTCTGCGCGATGTTCTGGCCGAATACGATGCATCAAACACCAAGATAGATTCCACCTTGGAATCGTAAAGGCAAATCTTCACTTTTGACTTCTCCAAAAGAGATTTTTTGGCTTTTGGCCCGTCTGGCGGCTTCCACTCGAAAATTTAGCGCTTGATTTCTTCATCATATTGAAAACACTAAGTTTCATCATCAGTTACAATGTTGTAAAGGAGGTTTTTGTTCTTTTTAGCCCCCTTGATGAATGTTGAATTCTGAGCAATTTTTGCTCGATGGTCATTTTTGTACCGATGACACAAACGTACTGTCACTTCAGATGCGATAACTGCGCTTCTATTCGTCTAAATGCCATGAAATTTTGTCAGTGCATTAGTGAAGGATTTTTCCTGTTAAGGATTTGTTATATGTATGATAACTTGGCCAGTTCTAAAATACGAGTACGCTCGATACTATTCAAATGTCGCATGATTAATTGCGCTAAATTGGATTTTCTGGTGAGACCCTTAATTGAAAAAGCGAGTGAAGAGATTAAGTCTTAATCACACTGGACTCATATGCATAGAGTCCAGAGCAGAGCAGAGTAAGAAGAATTATTATCATTTAGAGATATTCCCATAAATTAATGTGAAATTACGTGCAAAACAAATTCAGTAAATGGGGTATTGCCCAAACTTTGCACCTGATCGCGACATCGTCATATGTGTTATCTAGGGACTCAGTAACAAACTAAGCAAGGACAACGGGATGCTCAAACATGAAAACATGTTGTCGAAATCGCAATAAGAATAGTAGACGTAGTCATTATTTATTGAAGAGATAAAGCGCCTGCCACAAAATCAATACGGTGTCAAATTACAATTTTCCTCTAGACGTTGACAACAAGACGGTACCTTCAGATCGAAAAACGTACAGATTTTAAATTTCGAGACGCCATAGCAGTGCTGGGAGGAGCTTAATTTCTAATACCGCCAAAAGAAGAAGCATCGGAATGTGACACGACGCTCTAGTCTTAAAAGCAAAGGAAGCCGTAGGTGCCGCATCAAGATCGAATATTATACAATACTAAGATCACTAAATAACTGACTGGTGATGATAGCTCTAAACAATACTTTTTAAATTACCACAGTGAAAAATGACAGCCTACTAGTACTTTATACAAGCAGACTAGCTGACAATTTTTGCCTTTTTTCAAATAAAAATACAGACTTACCCGATGTCTAGGCAAACAAAATTGGAGTGAACACTGACATATGAGTATATGACAATAATATAACTAACCGAACAGTTCCGAACATTGGAGAAAGTCAATCTAATCAATGGCAACTTGATAAAAATAATCTCAGGCTTTCAATAATTTCTCCATCTGGTTTAAGGTCACTAAATTGATTTGAGTTAGAGACCGACTAAAATAAGGTCAGACTCTAAAAGCCATATATATTTACATCTCGTGGAAGAAAGATTATTTTTTTAAAAACAGAATAACTTAATTTCAATAAACCATACTACATTTTGTAATAGGACCAGATGTAATGACTCGATCAAATTAGATGTCTCTAAACACATTTGACTGTAAAAGGAAATGTCTCTCGTATGGATTCATTGCATCTAATTGATCGGCATTCTTCAGCCTGAAATAAGAATGCGAACTTGATTGAATTTTTGGCCAGAAGAATTTCAGTAAGTCAGTTAGTTTGACTTTTTGTATTTCTCCTATGCTAGAAGACAAAATAGAATCTTACTGCCAAAGTATTTAAATCATCCCAATTAAGACACGACCGGTTTGTGTTTTTATTTTTGTATGCGCGGCAAATCTCAACTTTTTTCATCAAATGAGTTATGCTTAATTAATTTCTGAGTTGTTGCTTATTTATTTCCATTCATCAAGCGTGTGTTCTTTTAAAGGTTTTATTCGCTCCCTTCAGCCACATAAGGCACAATATAGTAAACAATTTTTAAAGAAAATAAATCGTTACCCACTGTGCCAAGGGGATCTACTCGTACTATGGATAGGTACTACAACTCATACTCTGGCTTTTGCTTCGTTTTCTATTCACACAGGTTATTGTGCCTTCACTTGGTTTCGGAGTCGGTTTTGTATTTAGTTTTCATTTTTATTGTTGTTTTTACTTGTTTCTTTTTTATTGTTTGCTTTTTTTTCTTGTGTAACTCCAACTTTTGCTTTATTCATCAATAACCGCAAAAAATATGCTGAATACAGAGACAGCGGAAAGAAATAAGTTTCGCTTCAATTATCGTAGAAAATATGATACGACGACGACGATAACGTCCGGAGAATAATTTGATATTCCATTCCACATGCGATAGATGCACTTTCAGTACGGTTTCAACACTTTTGATTTCATTTTAGATACACATAAATTTGCAAATACGGCAAATATAGGTATATACATATGTACGAGTATAAATCTCCTATACATAAGACATTAAATTAAATTCACCTTCAGATAAATCTATCTATGGAGGCGCACTAGAGCGACACTTTGTTGCATTTTTTAATCGAAACGAATTGATTGCAGATACTCGCACAATTGCTATTTTGGTGAAGGTTGATTGATTCAACGTTTTAGATCGGGCAAAAAACTTGGTAACACTTGTTTAACGGCTTAGATACTCGGACAGTGCACCGACGAAACGACAATCGTGCTAACAATACCAACAAAATCGACAAATCGAAACACCGAAAACGACTGAAATCAACTAGCGATAGCGTACTACCTAGCAGCGACGACAATCAGTTCAACTCAACGAAACATTCTCAACTGATCATATGATTTTTTTTTTATGTTGAGTTTGCGTTTTCGTTTGCGTTTGCTGCTACATCTTGCGATGCGGAGTGGACTTGGAAAGCTAAATTAATGCGGGCTGCGACCGGCGATGCGCAGTCAAAGCGCTACGGCTTGTCTGGGACCCGAGTTGGATCGGATGAAAGTCTAGAGCGCTCCATGAAAAGAGCGAAGATGGCAACATAGCAATATCAAATACATACATTTGAGTAGAACGGGGGAGTCGGGTCGAGTGTGCTTAAGTGACTCGTCGAGTTGTTGGGGTTGGGTTTGCGTTTGGGTTTGTGAATGAAGAGATACTTGAGCTGCTGGCAATGTTTTTTCCAAGATTAATTCTTCGTTATCGTTGGGTGGGTTTCGCATTTCATGTTCTTTTTTTTTTTTTGTAGGAAAGATATTTAAACAATTTTTCATAGATCTTCTTTATAATCGTATTGTGTCAATGTGGAATGGATAGTTTTGACAGATAGCTTATACAATGGGAAATTGAAATATGAGATTATGAAGTTTTTTTTAATTAAAACAAATTGTTAAGTCAATTGCTACTAATGACAAATGATGGCTTGGCATTTTATATCTTTTGAATTTATTAATCTAAGGAATGTGCAGTCTCTGGATGTAAAATGCATTTCAAACTAGCAAGCTTCGTATGTATCTCATATCTGAACAAAAAATCAAGTTCATATTTCAAGACAAAAATATCAAATCATCTTTTGTCGAACTCATGTTTGGACATGAACCATTGTCTGAACTTGTTTGAATTAAAGGCCGCTATCGTAATTTTTTTTTTTAAAGCCTTCTAGTGAACTATATACTATAGTATAAGGACACACACTATATGTAAAATGTACATACATAGATTGGAATTGGGAAACTCTTATTTTTGAATAAAACCTACAAATAATGTACTACAGACATATCAAAACAGATAATCTCATCTGTATCAATAATAAGTAGATATAAAATGGTATATGCTACCAAGGTATACTTTTTAGACAGTTCTGATGCATAGTAATATGCAAATACGAGTATTTTACGACTTACGAGGCTATGAGCTTTAATCCAACTGTGTTGAAAGAAGTTTGGCATTCTGAAGCCAGTTTTTAGTTAAAAAGTCGAGCCGAGTAGTGTCGAAATATAGATACATACTAGTACTTCGTCCTTCCACCTGAACGTGATGATATATGTACTTCAAAGTCATTAGGATTGCGTATTGGTATGTACCAATCATGGAAAACAGACGCAAGGGGTCAAATGTCAAATGATGGTGCCCTCAACGAAGATGTGAGGATCCCTGTTTGATAGCCATCTATGAAGATTTACCTACATTTCTTTCCCCGCTCAGATTCTGTACAAGGGCGAATATATACAGTACTGTGCAAAACATACCGGATTTATCGAACAATTTTCTTTGTTGAATTTTAGGGGACAGAAAGAACCTAAGAAAACTCATTGTATAGGTTTACAAATAAAAGAAAAAGAAGGTTTTGCGATAATATGTTTTATTATACAAAAAAAAAAGACTTAATATAACTCGGTAACGGCCTGTGCAAAACATAGCGGATTTTCGTTGTACTTAATATTTTGTCCAGTAACCATTGTTTTTTAAGACCTCCTCGCATCTTTTAGGCATAGACGACACTATATTCTCAAAAATTTCTTTGGGAATGTTCACTTATTCATTTTTTAGTGACGTCGTAAGTGCATTTTTGGATGTGTGTGCCTTTGACCCTACCCGTCTTTTTAAAATGACTCACAAGTTCTCAATAGGGTTTAGATGGGGCGATTGAGAGGGCCATTCCAACACATCAACATTTTTGTGCGCAAACCACTCCTTAACTAACTTTATTGAATGTTTTGGGCCATTATCATGTTGATACACCCAACGCAATGCCATCTCCTCCTCAGCGTTTGGTAGCATTATGGATTCCAGTACATCCCTATACTGAAAACGATCCATACTAATACTAATCTCATGTATTGGTTCACATCCCCACACACCATAATTAAGCCTACTCCATGCCTCTCGGATGGACGACAACGTTGTGGCTGAAGACGTGCCCCCTTCTTTCGTCTAACATGAATACTTCCATTGGAAGCAATCAAGTTGAACTTTCTCTCGTCGCTAAAGAGTACAGTTTCAGACTTCGTTGCTACTAATTCAAATGGTTTCTTGCGAATTCCAGTCTAGGAAACGATTAGCGTTAGCAAAGCAATCAAAGACTTACCAGAGGAATGAAATGTTACCTCTTTTGTCTATGCTTAGCAGTAAGTAGAGGCTTTTTCGCTGGTCGAAAAGAATAAAAACCAGCTTCTCTTAAACGCCTGCGTACGGTGCTTGCTTCAATTGAAATTGATTGAGGTAACCAACAATTTTTCTTAAAGGTAAGAATGGATCGTTAAGAATCATTTTCTTAATTTGTCGATCGGTTCGGAGTTTAGTTTTTCCGGGACGTCCTCTACAGTGAATAGTTTCGACCGGTTTTGCATTTAAAACTTTTTTATAATGTCACTCACTGTCGACGATGGCATTTCATACTTTTTGTCTATAAATTTTTGTTTTAGCCTTGCAATGAAATCCACTACCATCTGATTTTTAACCACACCACTGTATTTATTTTCAGCCATTTTATTAGTAAACAAATTGGAGACACCTGAACTTTTAAGTCTATAACTCACTTCAAATGACAGCCAAAACCATTATCAGCAAGTTAAAGAGCAAGAAAATACGGTACTTTTGAAAAACCGGTATGTTTGGCACAGGCATGAAATTGAGTTGAGCTACAGTTTTTGGCAAAACTTATTTGTAAACTTATTTCATAGGTTTTCTTAAATTGCCAAACAAGTGTACTTACTGTATTGCTGTCCCCTAGAATTCTTAAAGGAAAATGTTCAGGAAAAATCCGGTATGTTTTGCACAACACTGTACATATGTATACGAGTATATATCAATTCTCACCAAACCTTGCTTCTTGCATATTTGCGTCGTATTCAGATTATATTCTTATCGAGAAGCACTTTCGTCCTTTCGATTTACCACGTGAAATGTTAAATTTGAAACTTTAAATGGTGTATCATGAAGATTCAAACAGGCACTAGTATGGAACGGAGTGTGGAATTCTCTGGAGCTTAGTTCTTTTTTTACTTAGTAATTTGCTTCATGGTTTATTTCGCCTTCATAATAACCCCTAAGGGTTATGAGTATAAGGGGCTAGTTCCTCTTTGTTTCGACAGAAAAAGAAAAACACCCATTTAATTAGACATCCTGCAAAGCGGCTTTGTTCAAGCATAAAAACGTCTAGGCAAGATTCGGGTTCTTATAAGCTCTATGAATAGATAGGAGATGCGATAACAGGTTTCACCGAGCAAAAAGGAAAAAATCGAAAAAATTGTACACCAAGATGGAAAGAGTATTAAGAATCTATTTTTGGTGAGCCGTAAAATCTATTTCCGTAAAGAGTCTCGTTCTCAATAGCTGTCTAGTGAGTTTAAACGATAAACCTTGATTATAACATCGTTATACCTCCCTGTATCATATGCTGATTCGGCAAGAATTCCAAAATATTCGATTCCTTCGATTGTTTTTCGCGAAAAAAGGGGGAATATCTATAAATAGTTTTTTTTCCCACCTATTTGCTAAATATGACTGAACAAAATAAGTATGGAAGTATTAGACTCCTACAAAGCAGACATTGAGATCATTGAGGAGATGCGGTGGAATGGAGCAAAGAAAAGATACAAAAGTCTTACATCTTCCACAATAAAGAGTCGTATCATTAATTTGTTGCAGCCAAGGTACGTCCATAGATATTTCAGACGCCACAGCGTCGCAGAAATATTGTGAGGGGATTCAACGTTGAATTGCTGCAATCGTCGATTTCATATCTCTGGAAAAGTTCTATGCACCAGGCATTCTCTATGTTCTAAAGACCAGTGGCATTGATGCCAAGAAGCAGTGATAAAAGCCGCGACTAATGTGTTGAGTTTCATCCAATCATCTTCACGCAACCGCCGATCGGCTTGCAAATAAGCAGATGTAAGATGTTGGATGGAAAAACTTTCGGCAATCGAGGAAACTGAGATGTGCTACTCCAAGAACTGCCCTGACAGCAAAGTCCCAAGGGAACTTAATATTAAAGTCACAGTTGGTGTTAGGGATAAAGACGAATGGCTTCTGCAAATTTTATTTAGGGTGAAGAATTTCACTTGTCAGGCAGAACGAATCATCCACCCTGTGCAGTGGAAGCCAAGATTCCTGCCCACCCAATCAAAATAGAGCAACGTTAGCAGTATCAAAATTCAAGCACAACAAGGCTGTTGGACCGGACAGAAAACAGCATAATAGAGAGCATACATCAATTTATTTTTAAGATTGCATCGACAGAAATAATGCAGCAAGAAATCAGCATGGTTTGTCCGATCTTCAGAGGCATTAATTGCTTAACATTGCATACTAGATATTGTCTGCCGTATAGTTTGGACGACTGAAATTATTTGTCAACGTCCAGATTGCCGCCTATCAATGGAGTTTTACGATCGGTGAGTCCAGAATTGACCTATTGGTAAATCCCGAAAAAATAACTGAATTATTCGAAGTAGACCTCACAAACTTGAAGAACGCAGTTGTCCAAGGGCTGCACTAGCCGCCCTTATTGCACATCACCTTTTCAAAGGAGATGCCCCATATTGAATAACTAACACTCACGCTAAAAAACTTGCATCCAACAGTTAATTAATGAGTCTGTGCTCTGATAAGTCATGTGAACAAATTATTCACCTGCCAGTTGATTGTATTGTTAACTAACTTTTTATGAACGTCAAATCGAATAACGCTCTCCTGAAGGCATTCCTCAGATACGTATGTGACTTATATGCTGTTGGCATTTACTTGCTGCCACACCAACAAAGACTGCACCCAATCGTCTTTGCAGTTCCACAGAAAATTCACACACTTTCTCTGGAGCTTGTCTTGCGGGCTAAAAGTCAAATAAAACAATCCAACAGCGGTTTTTGCGCAGGTTGGAAATCTTTGCCTTTCGCATTAGTGCGACTAGTGAAATAGAGAGTTAATATATGCAAGTTGAAGTCGTATGGAAATGACTATAATTTGATTTATTTTCTTCAAAAGATATGTAAATCAAAATAAAAATATTCCGTATAGTAAAAAATTAAATGATGTCAGCAAGCTCAACAAAATGTTGCAAATTGTAGGGAATAACCGCCTGAACAGTTGCATCATATTCTACAATAAGTCAAGTACATCGAGAGATTAGCGTTTCTCATGACGAGTACGAATAATTCATGGTACGTAATTGGAAGATTGTTGGTTGGCTGAATTGGTTTGAGTGCTTCCACTGGAGTCCCTTAATTAATGTCTACATACTCTTGCCGCACTCGTGTTACAGCACATTCCTAAAGACATCTAAACGTCTGTCTATTTTAGACATGCTCAGCTTATTCCACATTTTATTGCTTGAAATTTTCAAAAGCAAATAAAAGAAAAATCCCAAACGGTATTGAAAGAACAACAACAACAAAATCATAACAAAATCATTTATCTTGCCTAAGGCAGTATTCCACAAAAGGCGGGGGAGGCTCGAAATTGGAATCTTGGACTGGCATGGCATCCATTTTTATTTAATTAAGTTGAACAATCAGAATAATGGTCGTCTCACTCAAAAACAGCTCAAATAATGCAAAGATCTTTGTTCACTCAATTACCCTTAAATTTGATGATATCTCCTTGGGTTGTGGTTGTTGTTGTATTTGTTGCTGGAACATCAACACTCTTCTATATGAATCAATTGATATCAATTTTAATTTCTTTCAATGGAACTCAAAATGGAATCGAGCGGTAGCTCTATTTACACAAAGATATTTTTTTAGTTGGCGTTTTCTATTAGAGATTTAATGGCCGTGTAAACATATGATGATGTTGGAGACGTTTTATCTTGTTCCTTATTCTCGATTGTGTATCAGAAAAAAAAAAATGTAAAGTTGATTGAGGAAAATAATTTTTGAAAATGAACAGATTCAGGTTTTCTTTGAACTGGTGATAATAATATTAAAACGGAGCAGGGGTATTGTCCGACTATCCTACACTCGAATTCCCCTGCCGTCCTCTTCACTTTCATGATACTCGTACGTATATTCGTATTACAAACAGCGAAGGTGATTCGTTTGGGTACCAGAAACCATAGATATGTTATGTAGATTAAAGCGACAAGTATCATCTGATAAGTCCTTCGAGATATGCTCGTTTTTTTTTTTTTATTTAACGTTTAATTTGGTAAAATTTTACGATTTTACCAATCGCCTAGCATTATATATAGCACATTGCGGTGGTAAGGCGTTTGTTCATATATCAATCATGAAGGGGATACATTTTTCTCATGTTAATATCATTTGCAGCATCTTGTGCTGATATTTTCGACTTGCTGAGACCCGTGTAGTCTTCATTTACCCACGTAGTACGATAAGGATACTTTTTCCTCACTAGTATTGTTTGTAAGTCGTTTATAATGCATTTGAGGCCTCTCCTGGCTGGAGCACAATCAGCTCAACATCTCCCAGTTACATACCATAAGTCAAGTGAATGAGCTTTGTTTCCACTGTATAAAGCCACCAGAAATTGCAACAATTACCGATAGAAGAAACTAATGTTGCATACTATGAAAATATACGAGCGAGTTTTAGACAGTCGGCAACGGAATATTATTAAACTGCATGGCAGTCAATGTGACTTTGTGTGCGTTCAGTCGACACATTAAGCGATTCAAAGTTTACGGGTGATGATGGAAAAACATCGCGAAGCTTCGAGGGATCTGCATTCGTCTCCATCGACTTGGGAAAGCGTTCGACAGAGTTCCCAGAATCTTATTTTGATGGTGCTAAGATCACAAAATACACCTGAGACGTACATACAATATATAGGATATGTATGATGATGTTAAAACGAAATTCAGATGTACTGCAGGAATAACAGGAGCATTTGAAGTTAAAGTTGGTGTATGTAATCAACGCAGTATACGAAATCCATTAATTTTTAAAGATTTTCTATTGAAGCAGCACATCGAGTCCGGAACAACTCCTCTGCTTTTCGATGATAGCTGTATCATAGGCAACGACGTGATAGCTCATCAAGCAACTCTTAATACATAATTGGAGAGAAACGCTAGATGATAACAACAAACCCAATTCCTGACGTCCATTTAGAAGGAGTCATCGTGACAAAGTACGAAAAATGTGAATACTTCGGCTCTGCCGTTAACCACCAAGGAAATTGCGATGACGATGTTGCACATAGAGTCAGTGTGGGGTGGCTTAAATTGACTGAGAAATCCGCTGTATTTTCGGACAGAAAAATGCGGACTAAACTTAAGGGGGTTTGCTATATACGTACGTTCACCCTTAACATACACATTGCACACGACCTGACGATGTAGAAAATTAAAGGAGAAATGACATCGACGGAAATGAAAATGTTATGAATTTCAGCGAGTGTAACTTATCTTATAAAAAAGTGCGCACATCCGCGAAAGTCTCCACATTAAGAAACCGATAGTAGCAAAATTTCAGGCTGTGCAAGTCAGATCGTTTTGCCATGTTCTACAAAGATTGTCGGAAAATAAATCCGGTCCAAGCTCCAGGCGAGGTTTAAAAAATAATTCAATAGGGACTTCCGAACTTTGACAGTTGATAGCGGTCAGTCTGTTTTGCCAGGCCACCATGGAGGGACATAGCGTTCAACAATACATTCAAATGATAAAATTGTTTTATCAAAATGGGTGTTCTGGTCGGGCAACGTTCCGCGCGCCTAGCCCATCGCAGTGTGGTGGATAAATTTGAGTCCACTGGCTCAGTAAACGATAAACCAACACCCGTACGTCGACGAAACACAAGATCTGCCGAAAACTTCGCCGCTGTCCGTGAGAGTGTGCAGGAGAATCCGAGGCAGTCGATTTCGCGTCGCTCACAAGAACTCGGCCTTTCGCACACCTCAACTTGGCGAATTTTGCGTCGTGACTTGGGCCCGCACTCGTACAAAATTCAACTGACCCAGGAGCTGAAGGTAAACGACCATAGACAACGACGTGATTTCGCTGAATGGGCTCTGGAGCAGTTGGAAACTGACCCTAATTTTCATCGAAAAATCATCTTCAGCGACGAGGCCTATTTCTGAATGAATGGGTACGTCAAGATCCAAGAGCGTCCAATGCATCCTAAAAAAGTCTCTGTTTAGTGTGGATTTTGAGCTGGCGGCGTCATCGGTCCATATATTACCAACTTCTTTTGGTCTGAATTGGATGATATGTGCCACACAGCTCACCCACATTGGAAATTATGCACGAGCGATTCGAAGGCATGGCCATCTCACGTGGAGGTGATGTGAACTGGCCACCGAGATCGTGCGATTTGACCCCGTTAGACTTTTTCTTGTGGGGTTTTCTGAAGTCGCAGGTCTATGCGAATAAGCCATAAGCCACAGAGGCGTTCAAAGCCAATATAACCCAAGCCATCGGCCAAATTCAGCCTGATTTATTGCAGAGTCATGGAAAATTGGACATTTCGGATGCGGGCCACCCAGAGAAGCCGCGGCGGATAAAAAATTTCGATGATATCTCACACACTTTGTTTTATTTAAATTTAAATATAGGAAGCGCTTAATGAAAGACCCTTTACAAATGCGAAAAGATCAGCCTCACTAACGAGGTGATCCAAAATAGAGTTAACTGTTGAATATGGTAGCTCTAAGGTCCGCAAATTTTGTCAACCCCACAAGCGGGGTGCAGATTCGTGGCAGAAATATGTAACAATAGATGTAATTATACGGGTTACAAATTTCAACAAATTTTGTTGAACCATCTCCTCAAAAATCATTGAAATAGTTAAGAGTCGGAATGGAAACCACCATATAGTACGAGCACTGGAGAACTTTGGCTTCACAACGAGCTAAAAGCTGATTCAAAGTCTAAGTAAATGATGATATTTTGCTATGATTACCAAGAAATTACGGTGGCGGATAGAAACACTTGTAAAACTAGTACGAGTATTCCATGGTGTTTTCATGTGAAAACTACATAGTAATATTGGCAAAAAACATACGAGCGCTTCAGTTGCTCAAGACTTTGCCGCTTCTTCTCAATGTGCTGTACAAACTTTGACGTATTGCCGAAGTTGGAAGAACCTTTCCCATCAAAACTTCTAGCATATCTAGTATATTTTCTAGTTTTTTTTTTTCGTGAATTACGGCGAATAGGATTGCAGGGCATATTGCACTAGATAACATCTTCCAGGACGGATTACAAATCTGGTCAGGCTGCTGTTCACAAAAATGTTCATTTGGAAAAAATTGACTTCTGATTTTGTGAGCAGCATCGGCAATTATTTTAAGGTCAGCCTAAAAGTAGGCACAAAATAATTACACAAATAAAATCCCAAAGATGACACCGCTCTTTTGTTGATTCAATACGATCGATAGCCGTCTACATTTTGACTCATTAGTAGTTTTTTTCTGTTGGAACAAAGCGCTAAGGGAAAAAACTAAGCCATTATAATCTATTTGTTCCTTTAACTGAAAATAGCACACTTATGTAGGTGCTTAGTAAAAGCCAAATTACGAAGTTAATAAGCAATCTAAAGTGCTAATAAGCAATGTAAGCATTCGTTTGGTATACTGGCATCCTGGAGAGTTATGCCAAACCTAACTGTCTGTGGAAGCCCTGATCAAGGACACAGGCTATCGTAACACAGGTTTGGATCTTGAAAAAACCTCCTATGTCGTTGCCTAAAAGGTGCAGCACGGATCCCATTTCAAACGATCTTACCGAGACCCGAAACCCAAACACAACACCAGCGTTTCTACTACGATCAGTAAAGCTTGGCACTCTTGATCTATCTTGGAAGTGGTGAGAGGTTCGACAAGGCCCTATACGCAGCTTGGCTATGTCTATAGACGCAGATACGTTGGCTCTCCTCCACCGATTCACGATTAAAAAATATAGTAATTTTAGACGGTTTTAATATACATAGTTATATTCGGATACGAGTACTTTGGGTAAAATCGGGTCTCCGCAAAAAAAAGTCTTAAGTAGATCAAAACGAGAGAAAACTATGTGATATTTTTAATACAGTACGCCCTCGATAAAAGCAAACCTCGATAAACGCAATACCTCGGTTAAAGCAACAGCCAAATTTTTATCATTAGTGATTCAGTAATTGCAACTTTTCAAAAAAAAAAATGTGACTCAGTAAACGCAATTTCCCATCCATGATCTCTTTTTGCGTTTTAACTTTGTTGGTATTTTTTGGTGTTTGGTTTTACTGCAACTGGGCAGTTATTTTGCAGTTACTTCTCTCAGAATTTTTTACACTCGTACATAGATCGTAGGTGCATTGTATTTGCGGTTTAATTTACCAGTGTTCAACTAATTTTCCCTCGGTCGGTACATAATTGCTTAGTTTTATTTTAGAAATCGGGGCTATCGTAAAAAAGTTCCCAATCTGTCTATAAAGCAGAAGGCTGAGATTTTAAATAAATTGAGTAACGGTGCATCAGTTAAATCGCTTTGTCAAACATACAAGTGCAACAAGTCAAGCACTAGCAGAATAAAAAAGAGAAAAAATGTGCTTAACAAATTCGTTATTAATTCTGAGTCCGGACCGGGAAAGCGTGTAACTCTAAAAACCTGTGAGTATCCAAGGATGGAAAAAGCTTTGTACAGGTTCCAGAGGCAACGCAGGCAAAACATACCCATTTCCACACAAATCCTTAAGTCAAAAGCATGTATGCTTCACAAAAAAGTCAAAGAAAAACCAGGAGCTTTTAATGCCAGTAATGGCTGGTTTTCAAATTTTAAAAAAACGAAATGGAATCCGAATGCTTAAGATTTGCGGAGAAAAGCTGACAAATAAGCCAAAACTGGTGGAACCATTTTTGATGAAATTCAAAAATAAAATTAAAGAGCTTGACTTGTTAGCCGGTCAAATTTATGATGCGGACGAGTCTGGTCTATTTTTTAAGGTTATGCCAAACAGAACGTTTGTAGGTGCTAAAGAAGTTACTGCTCCTGGTAGGAAAGTAAGCAAGGAGAGAATTACTTTTCTTGCTTGCACTAATGCGTCTGGTTTGCACAAAGTAAAATTGTTCGTTATAGGAAAGTTTTAAATCCTAG
The DNA here is from genome assembly GCA_963966105.1 of Volucella zonaria. Classification (NCBI taxonomy): domain Eukaryota; kingdom Metazoa; phylum Arthropoda; class Insecta; order Diptera; family Syrphidae; genus Volucella; species Volucella zonaria. Next base: position 84,746,096 of record OZ014530.1, on the reverse strand, counting down.
AGCATTTAGGCATTTCGAAAACAAGCCTGTCGTTTACAAGGCCAACAAAAATGCGTGGATGACACACGAATTTTTTAAAGATTGGTTTCATTCAACATTCGTGCTAGAGGTAAAATTATTTTCGAATTGATTTGGTCGAATTTAAAATTTTTTTTATATTTTTTCCTTGGCTTAGGTAAGACAGTTTCTGGAATCGAACAATTTGCCAAAAAAGGATCTACTGCTATTGGACAACACGACTTGTCATCCAAAAGACGGGGAGATGATAAGTGATGATGAAAAGATTGTTACCATGTGTTTGCCAGCAAACTGCACCACTATTCTCCAACCAATGGACCAAAATATCATCAACTTGACAAAACTGTTCTACAAAAAAAGGACTTTTGGCACATTAAGTCGGAAGCCGAGGTTCAGATTTAGAGAGTAAAATAAAGTAATTTAATTTAAGGCATGCTATATGTCTCCTGGCTACTGCATGGGACAAGATTAAGTCTTCGGCTATACAAAAGTACTGGAAGCCTTTGATGTGTTCTGATAGTGAGTGGGATGAGGAGGATGAGCTTGAACGTCATAAGCGTTAAAATCATTAGTGACCGCGAAGGTGATGACATTCATTAATGACTTGCTTCAAGAGTTCTTTTCCACTGAAACTTTTGTCACCGAGGAATTAAGCAATTGGATTGCCGAAAACGGTATCGAACAGGCGCCTGTTTGCAACAATCTAGAAGCCGGAGAAATCGAGTGTGAAGAAGAAAGCGCAGATGCAAGTGTAAGTCCTCCACGGCCAAAAATCAAAACGGAGCATGTTATCCAAGCATTTAGCATTTGTCTTCAATGGGCTGAAGAAAACTCGGTTTCACTGGAAGATACCTTGACTCTTCAAAAACTGAGAGAGCTGGCCGTCGACAAAAATGTATCCTCCAAGAAAAAGCAAACGAACATTTCCCAATTTTTTAAATCAATTTAACCAAAAACTGTATTAACATTATGTAAATATTTTTTTTTTAAATGAATTAAATATATTAATTCATAAAACAATATTCTTTTATTTTTCATACTCTGGTTTTCACGTTAAATTCTAATTCAAGGCTCAACTTTTTTGCGACCCGGTTATTGCAACAACCTCAATTAAGGCAACTGCTCGAATTTTCTTTTACTGAGGACGTACTGTACATATATGTTATGTGTTTAATATTTACTCAAAAAGTATTAAGTTGCTTTGGTCATTAACTTCAACTATAAATTTAACATAATATTACCCATTCCATAGGGTGTAAGACTTTTGTTGCAGAATACGCTACATCCTTTCCACATATTTTTTCTTGTTATTGAATAGAATGAAACGAGTAATGTGTTTGTAATAAAAATTGAAGCAATGAGTCGAATCACGAGTCCATGAAGAAATAAAACAAAATAAATAAGCTGCCATCCGTCAGCAATCACAGCTGTAGTTTATTAGGTATGTATCGGCGCTCACTGGTGGACATATAAAAAAAAAAAAAAAAAGAAGCAAATACCCCCTTTTGTAGACAGATACTCGCATACGAGTACTCGCACAAAAAAGACACAGGGAAAGAGAGAAATTATGTTTAATTGAATTTCCGGCTAAATACTATTTATACACGATTTTCTGCGGGTCTGATAAAGGCCCATTGTTCATTGATTTAAAGCAATCGTTAGTTGTCGGGGCCGTCATTGCTAATGGCACACCAGACAGCATTTGCAGTCAATGGTGGGGAAAAACGTAATTGACATCAAGAATCCACTGCCATGGATGTTTATTTATGAAAATCACAAATATACGGCCAACAGTCGAGGGATCTCTTCTGGTGGTGGAGCCACCCGCTACTGTGTTGGCAAGATGCAACTTATCCGAGTAGTTTCATTAATGAGAATTTTTGCATGGATTTCCAGTAAATAGTTGTGGAATGAATGATTTGTCCGATGGTGAGAGAGTTGCTGATTAAGCGAATGGGGTTTTTTTTTTTTTAAATTGATTGGCAGGTTGTCATAATCAGCGTTGCCACTGAGTTATTTTAATGGCCATTCATGATACTTTTTTATGTTTCGTTGTTTAGAAAAACTTATGAAATTTCTCAGTTTGGAATTTATTTACGTGAGGATTAAGAGAGTTTTTGGCATCTTTCATTAATTGGCGACTTGTTGAAAAATGTGAGCTTAAGAATGGGTCGGTGAATCTTTTCTCGCCCCGGATAAGTATATTGAGATGGCAAACACTCAGATCATGCAGTTATTTCACCAAAGTCAAAGAAATATTTGTGAATATTTCAACTGAAGATTGAACTTCCTTGAACGTAAAAGCAAACTATAAATAGGACTTTAACACATTATAAACAGTTCGCCGAAGAGGTAATCATATACCCAACACTAACAAATGGGGAGATTTTTCGATCAGAAGAATCTGAATACCTGGAAATCTACAATACTTGTAACAGAAGTTCGTTTAGCGGTATGTAGCCAAATTCTTACGAACGTTAATATCAATCTATTATGTTTTTTTTTTATAATTTGCGCGCGTTCAAGGGATTTAAGTACCATTAAAATGCTTGCACAAAGCGCGGGCGGAAGAAAATCAGGGAGGATAGAAAGAGAGGTACCGGTGAACGTTGGTTTTAAATGTTTGAAGGTTATAAAGACTAGAAAATAAAGAGCTAGGCAGTTTATTCCATAAGCGAGTTGTACGGCTTAGGAAAAAATCACAATATTTTAGCGTACGTCCGAAAGTGGGCTTGAGAGCATACTGATGAGCATTTGTAGCGAGACGGGTGTTACAGTTAAAAGTTTGAATGGGCGGAATGCTACTGGCGATTTCTACGGAGCACTGTTGGTGGAAATAGCGATAAAACAGAGTGAGACACGAGACATTATGTCGGTGTTCGAGGGTGTGCATTGTTTGAGTGATATTAGTATCACCTATGAGTTGTATCGTATGGTTTTGAATCCTATCTAGCAGCTGCAGAGATGTTTTAGGCGCACCCGACTAGATGTGGGCATTGTACTCCAATTTCGGGCGGATAAACGTCTTATATATTGTGACCAGATCAGAGGGGGTGAAACATTTCTTACATCGCTTGAGGAAACCTAGACATTTCGCAGCGTTTTTGACGACACCGAATATGTAGTGTCCGAGAGTGGAAAGCTTATTGGCTTTGACGATGCAAGTGCCATTCATGGATAACGGTTGGGTGTTTAAATTGTGTTTTGGAAGCATTAAATTCTACTCTGTTAGTGCTTCCCCTATTAGTTATGCTGTTAATATCGGAATTTAATGAGCTTAACATATACTGGGGTTCCCGTTCTACACCCGAAGAGCAGGGACATGAGTCTGGTAACGAACATGAAAAGCAGAGAGTACTGTCATCAGCAAAGGAATATATTGGATTAGAAGTAGCAGACAAGAGATCGTTGATGAAAATTAAAAAGAGTGCCGGAGACAGAACAGAGCCCTGGGGCAATCCAGCATTTATTTTGTGAATATCAGACTTGAAACCGACCAAAACAACTTGAATTGAACGTTCCGAAAGGTAATTTCTAATCCATTGAAGAAGAGAGTCGTCGATATCAAAAGCACGCATTTTCGCCAAAAGAGCCTGATGCCAAACTCTGTCAAATGCCTTAGAAATATCAAGTGCAACTATCCTGCTTTCGCCAGATTGATGTACGCTTTGGTTCAACTTTTCGGTGAGACATGCCATCAGATCACCAGTGGACCTGTGGCTACGAAAACCGTACTGCCGGTCACAAAGAAGTTTTTGTGTTTCGAGATATTTCATGAGCTGACGGTTTATCAGCATTTCCATGATCTTGGAAAGAAGGGACATAAGCGCAATGGGTCTGTTGGAGGAGAGAGAATAAGATTCACCTTTTTTAGGGACGGGCTGGACAAATGCTGTGTTCCATCTGCTCGGATAGAATCTAAAAAGTAGGATTGATGAAAAAACTTACGAAGTGGTTTTGCCAGCGAGGAGGAACACCTCTTCAGAAGGTGGGCAGATATACCATCTGGACCAGCGGATTTGTGAATGTTAAGATCTTTAAGATCTCTTGCTACTACACGAGTGCGAAAGTGGATTCGTCCCATTGAACTCAGGTGTAGGCGGAGACAAAGCACAGTCTGGGAGTGTTGAGCTGGCCGCAAAGTATGCAGCAAGCAGATTGGCCTTATCCAAAGGGCTGACAGCTGGAATGTCATTATAAATGAGTGTTGGGTTGGAGGATGAAGCAGAATTTCTAATATTTTTGACGAACGAACAAAAATGTTTACTACTTTTGGGACATTGTAGTATTTTTTGCCTCAGTTCTTGGTCGTATTGGAATTTTGTACGTTTAAGAAAGGCGTTGCAGTCATTCCTGGCTCGTTTAAACTTTTTTCGGTTTCCCTCTGTTGGGTTGGTCTTGAAGGACCGAAAAAACATTTCTCTGACCCTGACAGCCTCTTTACAGCTCGAGTCGTACCATGCTTTTTCTTTTGGTTTGATGCTCTTCATCCGATGAGGGATAAAGAGACTGGTATCTGTGATCATATCAGCAGCGGCATCCACGTCGTTATCGGAGAAACATAATGACCAGTATTCCTTTTGGGAATCTTTTTTCTAACTGTGTGGTCGGTGTACGAGAAATTAGCTGATATAACACAATGGTCCAACGAGCCTAGAGGGGAGAGCACATCAACGAAGTACTTATCAGGGTGAGAAGTTAAAAACAAGTCCAGGGTGTTGGCGGTATGACTATCAACGTCTGGTATTCGCGTCGGCTCATTTATAAGCTGGTTAAATTATTTTCCGCAGCGAAGATCTCAACACACCGTCCTTCGGGTGTTGTCTGTCCAGAATGTCGAAGCCACCCAGAATTGTGTATATTGAAATCGCCCGTAATCACGATTTCAGTATGAGGATACAGGGATACAATTCTTTGAATGGAGTCAGACAGCGCATCAACTTCGTTAAAAGTCGAATTGCTGTCCAGTTTTGGGCTTCTGTAAATAAAGCAATAGTGGATAATTTGCCTGCGGAGATGGAATTTTAACCACATGAAATTGAATTCCGGATTGGAACAGGGACTACATTGTGGTGGAGTTCGGTAAGCTACATAACTACGCACGTAAATGGCGAGACCGCGGTGAGAGAAGAATAATGGCACTAGTTCGTAGCCAGGTAGCTTCAGATCAGAGTGATCTGATAGGTGTGGGCGGGAATCTACCTGTGTTTCACTAAGTGCCAAAAGAGCTGGTCTATATTTACAGATGTGGACGTACGCAGAAAAGTGATTACTTTTTAGCCTGCATATATTGCCAATATCCACTCTGAATTCCCGAGTCATTATTAAGAAAGACAAACACAAAAAACACAAACACCGACGTTACTAAGCACAGCTGTGGCACTATTTTTTGCGTTGAGACGGGCAAATTTATTCATGTATTTCACACCTCTTAAGATAAATACGTTAGAAGTAGAAAGTATGCAATCCTTATGGCAGTGAGCTATTGTATATTATGAAAAACCGATGGACTTTAAAAATACATATTTACATTTGTAAATATTCAGGCCTCACCTCTGAACTTATTAAAAAATGGTTCAACAACGTGAGAGTTTTCTAAACAGAATCGGAGATATTGTTTGACTGCCACGTAATATGTCATCTGCGATGGGCGTTGTGAGTGGGATGATGTGGTTCCCTGCACTTAGTTCATGAAGCAAGTTTTTGTTAAAAAAAGAAAATGAAAAACGATACATGTACATATAGAGTAAGTATATATTGAAGTATAAAGGCCTATGTAGTTGTTTATGTGCAAAAACAAGCAACAAAACACTCGAATAAGTCCAGATTGCATAGTAGCCTTCACCTTAAAAAAAAAAAAAATTAATCTCAAGAAAAAAAAAGCATGGTCAGTGAAATGTTCACGATATATAAGGTATTACGATGATGTCCGCAAAGCACTCTTTGTCTTTTCCAATGAAGTCGTCGCAGTGATAGGTCGAAATAACTTTAAGCTCTGCATTTTGAAGAGCAGTCCATCTGAGTCTACGCGTACACAAATATGTATCGAATCATCGAAATTGATGATGAATCATTAAGTAATTTGTAAGGTAAAAGGTGGAGTGCAATAATAAGCAAAACGTGGTCCAGTGATTTTAGCAAATACATATTCGTAAGCACAGCATGCGTATAGAAGTTTAACGAATTTTTTGTTTTTTTTTTTTATAATGGTACAAGGGATTTTGTGTACCCTTAAGACGTTCCATCGCCACCCAGACTACTTTTGATCGATTCACAAAGCAGCAGCAAACAAATACCGCATGGCAGGTCTTCGTACTGATTAGATTCGTATTAGGATTAGATTCGTATCGCAGGTCATTTGCACCTTTTATATAAGATCACAGCAAAGTAGCATTCTGAATAACTATTGGATGTTAGTTCTCAACTAAATAAATGTTTATATTGTATATATGAAAGTGATAGCGTTTATATTGTAATCGATTGTATCTATAGAATGTGCGTATAATACGAGTACCTACATTTATGGCGTGTCTAAATTTTAGAACTATACAAAAGTTTCCGATCGTAAGGTAAAGATGGCGGCACTCGTCAATAGGAGCTAGTGAATGCTAGTTGTGCATCTTTTGACAGTTACTTACCGAAGTTTCAGTCATTTTTGAAGCGCAGTTTTTAGTTGAAAGTCGTTTGAATGAGTCGTTGTGAGTGTTTTTTGTGAAAATGGAAAAAATTGAGTATCGAGTTGTTCTTAAATTCTTGTTTTTTAGCAATACGCCTACGCAAATCAAAAATGAGTTGGACTCTGTGTATGGGGACTCTGCACCATCATTTACCACAGTGAAATTTTGGGCAGCTCAATTTAAACGTGGCCGTAAGAGCTTGGGAGATGATGAACGTTCGGGACGTCCAAAAATCGCAACCACTGGCGATAACATTGCTAAAGTTCACAAAATGGTGTTAGTGCGATCAAACGTGCCGAAACTCTTCTCAGTTTAGGAACAAACCCAACCTAGTCCCAGACGAAAGCATGGCTTTCTGTAATGGGCTGTCACATAGATGTATGACGCTCAACGTAGAAACCCACCGTTACAATTGTCAATATGCCTTCTGTTTTTCACAAAATCATTTGAAATCATATGAAAGAGTAAACAAAAGTCTTTCACGCTACTTGTATTCAATAATCATAGAGTTAAGCCCACAACCTTGTGGATGGGATTCGAAATGAATAGCGTTTGCCAACACCGAAAACGGTATGCCGGTTAATTGGCTAACTTTAATAGAAATGAAATATCGATAGATATTATGCCAATGACTCTAACTGACTAGCAGTGAAAGAAAAGATAAGTTTTTTTATCTTCTCTAAAAATTAAAAATAATACAATCTCGTCGGCACTGCCATACTATCAGCAGTAAGTTTTTTTGGATATCACTTTATCCACTTTCCACATTTTAATTTATTAAACCTTAGCAACATATGCAAATTTGCAAAATCATTTGATTAGATAGATCTACTACAGACCTTTTTGGGTTTTTTCCTCCCAACGGCAACTCTGTTATTTAATATTCAGGCGACACAGAGGAGAATGCGATTATACGAATAATTCAATAGCTTAGTCCAGTTGATTTGGTTTGGGTGCTTCCTTTCACATCCAACCGCCCCTAAATATCACTGGATTGTGAAAACGATTTAAATTGAAATGTCTAAACAAGGATATTTTTATGCTTATTAGGGGGTTCTATGGTTTGAGCGAGTAGTGAGCAAGGCTTAATTTAATTTTTGATGTGGATTTCCGTTCAATTTAAATACATCAATAGAGTTGTAATTGAACGTGACGTTGCTTATAATTATTTTATTAAAGAATATTAGTTATGTAGTTGGTTTATACATATCACGAGATCGTCAACTTTTAAGATTTAACTAAGCTATTTATTTTTGGTATACAAATTAGAATGGGAGATTATTTTAAACTACACCTATACCATCAATCGTCTTGGCTTAACGACAAAAAACATACGGTCAAGAGGTAAACGATAAAAAATTAGGAACTATCAGATAATGATAAAAAACCGACTGATTACTTGTCTTTATTAATATTTGCACACGACTCCTGCAATTCTATCAAAGAAAGGTTTTACGAGTTCCTGGACGGAGCCTATCGAACTTGTCTAAGGAAAAATGTAAACATTTTAATCTGGGAAAACAACTTGGGCTACCGACTACCGACTACCGACTACCGACTACCGACTGACTGACTTCTTAATAAATCATATTGCGGTGATAAGTAATACAATGTTTCCGAGACTACGAATCGACCAATCAACTAAGCTACGACCTACTGATCAGACGGTCAATCGACTAGGCGTCGACTCTGATCATTATCTTGTAGCAATGGAATTACGGTTCAACTGTTACTATCCGAATAAAAAAGAAAATTTGATTCTACCCCGGAACACAGAGTCTCAAGTAATAACGAAGGAAATCTAGTCACCAAAACAAAAGAAAAACAGTTCATGCCTTCATGCAGTGGAGGCCTGCGTAGCGATTGATCGAAAAACTGCTGATTGACAATCAAGCTCGTAGCGAAGTACTCGCCTTACCTCCCAGTGGCGGTCCCCAGCTAAAATGGCAAGGACATGTCCGGCCAGTAGCATTATACTGGCCTATACCAACATATGGCGTACACGGAAGAGATTAGAATATGTGACGAACCAACGAACCAAAACTGACTCACTGTTGATGGACGACTTCATCAAACATTTAAAGGACAACGACCTTCGGATTTGCACGTGGAGTGTTCGGACCCTTAACAGGTCACGTGCAGCCGAAAAATTAGTAACGGCTCTTTATTGCTATCACGCAGATATCACCGCCATCCAGGAAGTGTGAAAGTGTGATGGGATGGGCCGAACATAAGAACGATGAAAAACTGTGACATAATATGGTGATTGCTATAGGAAGAAGAAATAGCGCTTATTCGGATGCGGATTTGCCATATCGCGCAAACATAGGCAGAAAGTGTTAAGCCTCCGACACGTGAGCGAGCGTCTTATGACAATCCGCATAAAGCTAAATTCGCTAACGTAGTCTAATACGCGTCCACGCCCTTACGGAAGGCAAGGAAAACGCCACCAAAGAATGCTTCTATGAGCTCCTCGACAAGACATTATTAGCATTGTCCGATTAGGCGATTTTCACGCCAGGGTAAGAAGGGGGGACATCTTCGGTAGAAGAGTTGATAAGCATAGCCTACACAACACCACGTAAGGCAATGGACTTGGGCTTATTGACTTTGCGCCGAGACGAAATATTACTACAGCAAGCACTGTAGGGTTTTCAAGCACAAAACAACCGTTAAAATTCACAACCTCACATTCCGAGAGAAGAAAAATCTCTCCGTCCTATTCGGACTCCCACCCCTGGAGAGTCAATATCGAAACAAAACTCACCTGAGTTTCAAACCACTACATCACAAACTTTCCTATCTCCTCCTTCTATCTTTCCGCCCGCGCCCTGGCAACAGTATAAGGGTATTCATAACCCCTTAGGCGCGCGTAAATTATAAAAAAAAAAAGCACATGGTTTCCTCATCTCAATGTACACGGGGGGACATGGCGGTCTTCGGATCATCAAATCAAATTGATCATTTTGCGATAGACGTATGGCATACCTCCAGCATTCTGGCCATACGAATGTTCCGCGCAGCCATCATTGACTTGGATCACCTCCTTATTGAAGCCATGGTACGCCACAAAAAAAAAAAAAAAATACTATGACAAGATACAACGTAGAAAAGCTGCAATCGCAAATGAACGCCAGAATCTTCGCCGAACCCGTATCCCGAAATCTCTTAATAGCTCCTATGCCACCAGCATCAAGTACCGGTAACGCTACAGACGTGCCATCAGAGACCCCGCAACCAATAAATACCAAGTTTGATGAAGAATGGCGGTAGGCCAATCAAGTAACACAAGAAGCCTACAAAGCGGCGCTGCAATGAAGGATTTTTTTTTTATAATCAGCGCACGCTCAAGGGGTTTTTGTATCCTAAAAGACAGGTACCGTGTACATTGTTTTTAATTGTTTGTAAGCTATAACGAGCGGGAAACACAGAGATCGGCAGGGAATTCCATAAGCGAGTTGTACGGCTTAGACTACGTCCGAAAATGGGCCTGAGGGTATACTGTTGAGCATTCATAGCGAGACGGGTGTTACGCTTAAAAGTTTCAAGAGGCGGAATGCTACTGACGATTTCTATGGAGCACTTGTGGTGGATGAGAGCTGTCGTGAGCTCTACGAACAGAAGACATGGAAAAAACATCGGCTTCTCCAGAAGAAGAAAAAAGAGCACGAGAAGCGCGCGATTGAAGAAGATCCCTACACAAGTCTGTAGAGATGAGAAAGGAAACGTTGTAGTCCAGTTGGTGCGGAGAGTATGGAAAAACTCTGCAGAATGTATAACGGCCAAGAAGCCCAATATACCGCCGTGGGGCAGAATAGACCATTCAACTTAGATGATGATAGCCAAAACTTCCGTCTACCCGACCAGAATGAAGTAAGGATAGCAACAACTAAGTTTAAATTCACCAAGGCTTCTGGAAATGATTTTATGGAGTATACGAAAAATCAGTTCTCATTGTTTGTCGGATCCACAAAAAAGGAGACGTTCTCAACTACGCAAACTATAGAGGTATAAGTCTACTTAACATCGGATATAAGATCTTATCTGCCATATTGTGTGAACGTCTGCCACCCCTTCGCCAATAACCTGATTGGTCCCTATCAGTGCGTTTTCAGACCAGGAAAGTCCACAATCGACCAAATCTTCATACTTCGGCAGATCCTGAGAAGCCCAAATCGATACCCGCCATCTTTCCAAAGTCCTTGCAAATACTAGCGTACACCGATGACACAGAGACTATTGGAAGAACTCAGCGGGTTGTCACCGGTGCGTTTGATAGTATTGAAACAGGAGCTGCAAAAATGAGTTTAGCGGTAAATGAAGGCAAGACCAAGCATGTGCTGTCAACAAGAAGGGATGCACAGCATGGGTGAATTGGACAGAACGTGTCACAATAGACAGCTCCAATTTCGATACAATGCCTTTTCTACCTTCTCTGCTATTAATTCTGCCAACAACACCTCAGCAGATATAAAACGAAGAATCATTCTTACCAATCACTGTTTTATGCTAAGAAGGCAATTAAGTAGTAAGGCCCTATCCCAAAAAACCAACGAGATTACGAGTATATGTAAGACCTTGATTACTCCAGTCGTACTCTATCACTATCACTAGTCGTTTCGAGAGAAAAATCATTCGAAAAATATTCTGTCCCATTTGCGTTGACGGGATTTGGAGGAGAAGAGTCGACGACGAACATACCGAGCTGTAAAGCGTGATTGACCTAGTCAGTAAACTGCGCATCAGTAACCCCCTATGGCTAGGTCATCTTGATACCAATCGCCTGTAACAACTGGTAAACTATGAAACCTTAATGCTAGCTTTAAACACGTAATGCAGATTTTTGTAATAGCAAAGACAACCTGGTTACCAAAGCACAGAGAATATTGAGGTTTTTAACCGACATTATAACCAGCAGCTGTTAAATTGACATCGTATAAATATGTAGAATGATAGCGCAACCATTAGAAAGCTTGCGAATAATAAGAACACAGGTTTTGATGCCTTGTCATTACAGATCTTAAAATGATTGGGTGATGAATTTATAAAAATCGTCATCTCTTGTAAAAACTATTAAGGCGTATCCTTGCTAAACCGTTTTGCACCATGGCAAGTCTTTTAGAAGACAAAGGAATTTAAAGACGAAAGCTTTTATCAGTTTGAAATTCGCATTCGAGATTCTGCAACTTGGCAGACAGCTCTTCGAGAATTTTTAAAAAATGTGCCGAATCTTTGAACGAATGTGCGCTCTTATGTGGTTTCATTAATATTTTGCTGAGATGGTTTGTTGACAAGGCGTTGACATGCATATACATACCTAATGGCAGAGAATGGATTTACATTATTTGTTAATGAACCGACCAGGTTGTCCTCTAAAACCTGTCTTGATCATGTATTTTGTCGTTTTAATAAAGTATTATAATAATAATTTACGTGCAGGTATAAATCTAGACTTGCAAATTACAGATCACTGCATGACTGGTTTGATCTTAAGTTGTCCAATTAACAAAAAAGTTCCAACATCTCCTCCCACTAAGTCTGTTAAAATCAACTACCCTCAACTCAATGCCAATCTGTTGGGTGAATACTGGGATGGAGTTTACCACGCTACAAATGTCTCCCATGAAATATTTCTGAAAATTCTTAAAAAACACATAGACTGGTCAAGCTTTTCTATAGAATTAAAAAATAATAATTCTAAACTTAAACCTTGGATGAGTAACTCCCTTTTAAAACAATTAAAACCTAGCATAAGGTACGTACCAAATGTTCGAAACATCCTCTTGACCAAAATTTAAAAAATCGTTATAATCGCATGTGCCGACGATTAAATAAAGAAATTAGAACCTGTCGTGGCAGTTATTTTTAATGCATGATAAATGAAGCACAAGGAAATTTGAAAAAAGAATGGGAGGCTGTCAAACACAAACTAACTGACGCAGCAAGTTTAAATTTTGACAGGAGTCAACTGACAGATGCCTGTTGACAGGAGCAGTGTTGCTGTTTCAGTAGGTTAGGTTAGGTTAGGTAAGAGTGGCTGTTGGAAATACCAACCCACTTAGGCCTATTGGCCCATTGTGATGCCACGTGGATCTATGATCTTCTTACTACTGGAACCAGTTTGAGCTTTTAATAAAGCGTAGGAGACTGTTAACGTCTATTTTTTCTAGATCGTTTAGGTCGTTGTAGAAGAAAGCTCCTAGGTGAAGCTTCCTTCTCTGAGAGAGAGCTGGGCATGTGCAGAGTAGGTGGGGGATTGTCTCCTCCTCTTCCTCGTCCATGCAGCTTCTACAAAAATCGTTAGTAAAAGCGCCAAGCCTTCTTGCGTGCTTGCCTATGAGGCAGTGTCCGGTAATGACACCTATTATGGCGCTGAGATGTTTCCTTTCTAAGAGGATCAGACACTTAGATCGACTCAGATCCAGCTTTGGCCAGATCTGTTTTGTCGCTAGACATGTTTGTCCAGCAGTCCACCTACGGTCCGTTCTTTTATTGGCATCTAGCTTTAGTGTTAGTTTGCACGTAGCGATTGGTATACCTATACTACCTTTGTCTGGTAGGATAGGTAGAGTGGTTCCAATTTTGGCGAGTTCATCGGCTCTGCAGTTCCCTGGAATGTCTCTGTGGCCCGGCACCCAACAGAGGTGAATGTTGAACTGCTTTGCCATCTCCATGAGAGATGATCGGCATTCAAGGGCAGTTTTAGAACACAATGAGACCGAGTCCAGGGACTTGATGGCGGCCTGACTATCCGAAAATATGCGGATATCCTTTGCAGATATCACGTTTTTCTTCAGCCAGGACAGAGCTTCTTTAATCGCCAAAATTTCCGCCTGGAACACGCTACAGTGATTTGGAAGGCGGAAAGAGAGGCTTAGGTTAAGCTTATCTGAGAAAACACCGCCGCCAACTCCGCTGTCGGTTTTAGATCCATCTGTGTAGAGATGGATTGACTTGTCCTCCATGAAAGCATCCTTCTCCCAGAATGATCTAGAGGGGAAGCTTACATGGAAGTTTTTGTCAAACCAAAGTTCAGGTATGGTGTAATCGGTGTTCTCTGTGAGGATTCCTAATGTATTAAGAATGTTGGCGTGGCCAAATGAATTATTTGTCCACTGTTTAGTCGCTTTAAGGCGAATAGCTGCAGTCGCAGCTACTTGCTTGCTAAAAATGTCGAGGGGTGTCAAGTGAAGCAGAATATCTAATGCCGCAGAGGGGGTAGACCGCAAGGCTCCGCTTGTGCATAGACATGCTGTTCTTTGGACTCTGCTTAATTTAATGCAGTTGACTGCATTTTCCAAGGCCGTCCACCAGACAACCACCCCGTAAGTGAGTATCGGTCTTATGACCGAGATGTATAGCCAGTGGGTTATGCGAGGTTGAAGGCCCCATTTGTTCCCAATGGCTTTCTTGCAGGAGAATAAAGCTATTGTAGCTTTATTGACTCTTTCTTGAATGTTAGGTTTCCAGTTTAGTTTCCTGTCAAAAATGAGACCCAGATATTTTGCTGTATCGGAGAAAGCTAAACTGGTACCGTTTATTGAAGGAGGGTCTATGATTGGAATTTTATATTTCCTAGAAAAGAGGACAAGATCAGTTTTATGGGGGTTTATTCCCAATCCACAGCGATCTGCCCAGCAGGTTAATCTGTTAAGATTTACTTGGAGGAGTTCTTTAATGGTATTTAAATGTTTTCCTGAGACGGCTATGGCAACGTCATCCGCATAGGCAATCACTCTGCTACCACCCTCTTCCAGGTATATCAGTAGTTCGTTAACCACTAAGTTCCAAAGAAGGGGGGAGAGGACACCGCCTTGCGGCGTACCCCTGCTGACATATCTTTTAGCAGAAGTCTCACCCAGTTTGGAGTTGATTATCCTGCTTGTTAGCATTAGATTAATCAGCTCCCCAAGTGAGTCGTCTACCTGCAGATGGCAGATAAGATCTTGCTGTTTCAGTAAAGAGGTCAGAAATTCAAAAAGTCACGTACTTATTGCGTGACCGCCCTCGTATAATCAATCGCAATAGTGTCGATCGAAATATACTTATTACGATTAGGAAGGCTGATACCATTATTGCAGACCCTGCTACTGTGGCAAACAAGTTTAATGATTATTTTTCTTCATGGGGAGAATTGTCTAACTTCTATGAATCCCAAAAACTCTGCAGTCGTTGCTGCACATTCGGTTTTAATAGCACTCCTCTAAGGAATTAAGGAATAGTTTTTTTTCTGAACCTATATCAGGTCTCGAATTGTTAAAGACGATAAATTCACTAAAGAACTCAAATTCCGGTGGTTTAGATGGAATTGCTAACATCGTTTTGAAGAAAATAGCACTCAATATTGTTGACATCCTTGCTTATATTTTCAATTTTAGCGTATTTTCAGGACATTCTCCTGATTCCTTAAAATGCGCTAATATAATCCCTCTGCAGAAAAGAAAAGATCAATTATCGACCAATTTCGATATTGAGGAAATATCGAAGGTATTTGAGAAAGCGGTAAAAAGCAGTATCGTGAAATATCTCAACAAAAATAATTTCTTCAGTGAAAAACAATTTGTCTTCAGAGAAGGTCTCTCCACAGAAGATGCTCTACTCGACTATTGTACTTTCCTCTACAAAGGTCTTGATTGCAAAAAAATACTGTGCCGAACTCTTCGTTGACAATGCAAAAGCTTTCGACATGGTTGACCACAGTATTCTTTTGAATAAATTGTATTGTGTGGGTTTTCGGGGATTTATCCTAAATTGGTTTCCATCATATCTAAAAAACAGAACCCAGAAAGTAAAAATTGGAGATACTTTGAGTAGTGCTAAAAAAGTAAATATAGGTGTACCCCAAGGATCTGTCCTTGGTCCCATCCTGTTTATAATTTATGTTAATTCTATAGTTGCTCTTCCATTTTGTGGTAATGTCAAAGCGTTTGCGGATGGACAAAGCTCTGGTATTCAATTTAGTGATCAAATGAGCTGTGATGTAAATTGCTTTAACATAGGGATTATTAAACATTACAAGTACTTAGGTGTAATTATCGACCTACAAATTTGAGTTGGTACGAGCACAATTAAAGCTTAAAATCATATTTCCTATCATCCTTATGTATTTTTTACCGCCTTAAGAATTACTGTTCTATCAAAACATTAAAAACAATTTATCTGGGGCTTTTCCAATCCAGATTGCAGTATGACATAAGTTCATGGGGTGGACCATATTTTACTAAACTTAAGCAGTTGATTATTATTCAAAAAAAAGGAATTAGAAAAATATGATAATTTAATGGAATTATTCAGGAAACTAGAAATATTACCCGTAAGGCACCTGTATTTCTTCAAAGTACTCAAAATATTTTTTAAGAGAGCTGGATATTTACAAGTCCAATTTCAGATGTTTATCACCTACAAAGCAACTCTGAAAACGTAGTCTGTATTCCCCCTTTTCGTACTTCGAGAATGAGAAACTTTTACTTGACCACTTCTTGTAAATTATTTACTAGATGGAGTGAAAAGTGACATCCTTGATTACTAGAATGCGCTGCTACTGCAAAAAAGGTTATGGTGCCTTGAAGTCCGTTCATATTTAGGCAGACGTGCCAAATTACAGTGCGATACTGTCTTTAGCTTTGTTTTGACAGCTGATTGTTGTTGACGTGTTTGGCATCATGTTGAGTATGGACAAAAACGATTTTCGTTCTCTGATAAAACATTATTTTTTGAGAGGAAAAACGGCGATGGAAACAAAAGAAAAGTTGGATAAATATTATGGGGCTAATGCTCCGTCAGATTACACCGTCTAATATTGGTTTCGAGAGTTTCGTGGTGGCCGCAACTCCACTACCGATCAAGCCCGCAGCGGCAGGCCCTCCGATGCGGTTACAGAGGACAATGTCAAAAAAATACATGAAATGGTGTTAACTGACCGGAAAGTGAAGGTGCGCGAGCTAGCAGATACCACAAAGATTAGTACTGAGCGCACACGCCATATTTTGGGCAATATTCTGCATATGAAAAAGTTATCCTGCCGCTGGGTGACGCGAATGACCAAAAACACGAACGCGACAGCACTCCGAAAGAGTGTTTGGACTTACTGATGCGGAATCGGGCGGACTTTTGGCGTCGATTGGTAACTGAATTTAGATCCCTCGGATCTCTTCCCAAACTTCAAAAGATGGCTCATCAATAAAAAATTCAGCTCACGCGAGGAAATCATCGACGCCACGGAGGAGTATTTTGCAGACCTTCCGGAAAATTACTTTTCGGACGGGATCAAGAAGTTGGAAAATCGCTGGAATAAATGTATCAAACTAAAAGGGGACTATATTGAATAATACAAAAAAAACATTTAAAAAAAAAATGTTTTTCAATTCCCAAGGAGGTCACTTTTCACTCCATCTAGTAATAGTCTACCTACCGGTACCAATTCGAACCATTAGATCGCTTTCCGAATTTATAAAAAAAGTAAAATTGTGGCTTTTTAGTTACGATCACAATGAATCTGAAATCTTGTTGCTTATAAAAAGTTGATGTGTTTCGATTTTTTTTTGTTCTTTATCCATTTTTGTTATTCTTTTAAATAATCTGCTAAATTGTCATGCTGATTTTTGAATTTTATGAATTATTGAACTACAACCACCCCACTATATCATTATATTACTTGAAGTGCCATTTCCTCTATTTACTTGTATAAATATTAATGTCACTAACTATTCTCTTAATTTATGTTTCATGGATTGTTATAACTACTTGTATAAGATTGTATGAAATGAGAATAAAGGAAAAAAAAAAAACAAATGTGAAAGAATCACCCTGTAGGATTTGCTCTCGCGAATCCATCTAATTGTATTAGCATTCCATCTATTTAAAGTGTATTCCTCTGGAATGTTAAAAGGCTGGTTTATAAATAAACGGTCACCGTCATCAATACAATGGGTGGTCCAAAAATAAATTTCTTTTTGAATGAAATGTTATTTTGACACTGAAAGCTCTTTCCCGCTCGAAATCTTGACTTTTTTTTGTGGAGTTTCATTAAAGATCGATGTTATGCGGACAATCCAGAAACGATTCAAGCCCTTCGCACGAGCCATTCGTGTGATAGAACCAGAAACAGTCAAAAAGGTCTTGGGAAATTGGTTTGACAGAATGCGCTACTGGGAAGGCATCTGAGGCTGCCACATCGATGGAACCGTATTCTATAACTAATGGAATACCAAAAATAATTGATTTTTGTTCATTTTATTTTATTTTTAAAAAGAAACTTGTATTTTAACCACCCTATACCGACTGGGTGACTTGAGAATTTTATATGTATGAAAAAAATGCGTCGTTAAATAACGCACGCTATTATTAGAGATTTGAAAGCAATTGCTGATTTTATAAATAGGCATAAGAGACTCTTATTTATAAGTGGCAATGTTTATATTTTCACCGGCATTAATAAATCGAAAATCATATTTAGTGTCTCATTTTAGTATGCACACATTCATTTATTTCAAAATCAACAGTAATCCATCAAAAACTTTCCATATCAGCCTCTGAATATTAACTTGTAATTCTATTTGGCTCTAGCGTTTGACGTCAATTGAAACACTTAACACTTCTACTTAAGTAAAAAACAAAAAGACAGATTAATAAAATATTTGCATGCGCGAAGAATTTAATAAAACGGTTGCAATAAACCACAGAAATTGTTCTCGGCAAAATAATTTTCATTGCCATTTACGTACTGTGTTCTCCCGATACGCTGTAA
This sequence comes from Volucella zonaria, assembly GCA_963966105.1. Classification (NCBI taxonomy): domain Eukaryota; kingdom Metazoa; phylum Arthropoda; class Insecta; order Diptera; family Syrphidae; genus Volucella; species Volucella zonaria. The sequence goes on along the minus strand of OZ014530.1, from coordinate 84,727,655 downwards.
ATAATCCATTTTCTATGCAAATTTTCGTTAGCACTTCATAAAAATCAAATATTTTTGATTCAAGTCATCAAAGCACTAACATAACTCGACCGGAAAACATTTATTTGTATGACAAGACCAATAACTGGAATTGTCAAACGTCCCAAAATGAATGACAGTCTATTGTGAATTGTGAATACGACCATGGCCAATATAAAGAAGGACTCATGTCCAGCATCGACTTTGATTCTAGCTGTGAATCAGGAAAACACCAATGATAGAAGCCACGCAATAAAAATAAGAGTGAACCCTGGATTTTATTAGTAATTGTGTGGGTCTTCCATCTGATAGGGTGGTGGTCGACAGTACAGAAAGTGGACATTGTCAGATGATGATAACAAACAGCAGTCGCAAGACACCAAACCATCACTAACCAAATGCCAACAGAAACCATTATGGAAGTAGCTGTTGAATAATCAAAATAAAAAAAAAATATTGTCTCCAACAATAGACTCCAACAAAAGAGTATTTTTTTCTCATAGTGTTCAGCAAGCAAAACACTGTAGTAATGGCAATGGAAATATGTATCTGGGAATGAGTATCCGGAAAAGGGAGGACTCGTAGAATTCGTGGAGAGTGATTTGAATTCTATTGTTCTGGTTCTCGCATTGTGATCTGGCTGTGTTCTAGCTGGCAAGAAAGGGTTTACTCGTCTCGCTTGCCAATAAAAAATGAATTTAATGGAAGAAATCCAGATTGCCACTAAGCGAGGGGATCTGAAAAACGGAAGACAAACAAAACAAACAAAAAATAGGATGTACGTACAGGACACGTCAATCGAGCGATGTCGGAAGTAGGGGTGATTCAACGACTCCAATTGTGAAAGAGAAAATTGGTTGTGATGGAAAAATCGGAAAACTACTAAAGTATTCCATTTGAATTTGAATGCGAGAGTTCCCTTTGTGCATGTGTTTCTTATTCCCATTGCTTACTGTCGTCGATTCCGATGCAGTTAACAGTCGGTTAAAATTTGAAAGAAATCGTTTGGGGAATGTCAGTTGATAACATCTGTTTGTGGGATGAAAGAGAGCTTCCAATATCAGAAGATATTAGGCCTGCTATGAATTGAAATCTTGAAAACCTGGTTCTTGGCAACTGGAGAAAATAAAATGATAGCATGTTCTTGCATGCACTCGTAAGTACATGTATACGAGTCTCAGTACACATTATAATCAATGCAATGACTATAAAACTTTTAAAATTGTCGAACGTACTCGTAACACGGCATAATCTTTCATTAGAAAAAAAAAACCTTTTGTCAAATAAGGATTAATGTCCATGGAATGCTACTATATTTTTATGAAGCCATAATGGAGATATATCAAGGCCGTTTGCAGCGATTAAGTTTCTGTCAGCGCTTCTTAACCTTTATGATCAGCAAGTTCTGGAAAATCATAATAAATGGACAAGCATTTACGTGTACTTCAACAATCGCTGTAGTCATTACAATCAACAATGTGCATCGTTTAGTGTAGTTTCGATGCTTGTGGCAATATATAGGTAGGATCTATTTAAAAAAAAAAAAACACATGCTGGTGTTCGGGTCATGATCGATGTGCTCGTAGATCTTTACCGCATTATGATCAATGAGATGGAAATTGAAAAATTGTAAGAACGTTCAGTCTCAAAGAATATGGTATGGTGGCCTTCCGTGGTATTGAGGATTCCTTTGATAGAATCAAGACAGAGATGATAACAGTAACACGATAAGATGTGGGTGTACAGGTCACAGGGTGGTGTTTGCCCTCCATTTCTATGGAACACGGTCAGTAAAATTACTGGCGCTTCGCCGTTACCACCTCCCATAAATTAATACACCGAAAGTCGCAATTTTTCAATGAATGGTCCAGATTAAACAACTAGCTTATAATGTAGAAGTTTGGAAAAGTACACTGCAAAAGCTACTAACTGCTGTCGAGAAGTCTAGGCGTGTTTCTTTTAGAGTGAAAGTGCAGCAAACTAAAGCTAGAATTACATATCGAATGCTAGACCATGACCTTAAAACGAAAAACTACTTTCACGACCATACCGGGCACCGTGTGGTCCTCCCATTGTTCCATTTTGAGTTCTATTTTTTTTTTGTTAAGTTGGTAAATCTGTTGTTGACAGTCCTTCTAAATCTTAGCGCCATAGCTTGACATTTGCAAATGTTAAGTAGCCAAGAGTACATCTATCTCTGTGTGTGTTGGCGATTTTTTACAATTTAGAAAAGAGATTATTTGCGAAGCTGAATCCGATCCCACATTCATCAAAAGGATCATTACTGGAGACGAGACGTGGGTTTATGAGTACGACACGCAATCCAGACATCAGGCAAGTGAATGGCGTTCACCAAATGAGCCCAGACCAAAAAAATACATGTCGTTTTCAGTCAAAAAAGAAGGCAATGCTCACGGTTTTCATGGATTACAACGGTGTAGTCCATCCTGAATTTTTGCCAGAAGGCCAGACAGTATACAAAGAGTATTATTTGGGCGTTATGCGACGTTTGCGTGAAGCAATTCGCCGAAAGACACTAGAATTGTGGGCAGAAAACTCGTGGATTTTGCACCATGATAACGCATGATAATTTTTTGAGGAAAAATGCAACAAATACCATCCAATAGCCACCGAATTTACATGATTTGGCTCCCTGTGACTTCTTTCTGTTCAATCGAGTTAAAAAACCACTACGGGGAACGCGTTTCAGCAGCCGAGAGAAAGTAATGGAAAAATCGCAGGAAACACTAATGGACATACCGAAAACCGAATACAAAAAATGTTTCGAGGATTGGATCAAGTGCTGGCATAAGTGTGTTGCAGTCGATGGGGATTACTTTAAAGGGGACAACATAGATTTAGATGAATGAACTTGTATTTTTAATTTTCTGAATAAATTCCGGTATAGCTGTTAGAACAATGTAAATTTTAACATGGAGTGCAAAAATGAACATTTTCTTTATTATTTAAATAAAGGCAAAAAAGCTGCTGAGGCTCACAAAGAGATATGTATGTGAAGTTAATGATATCGGCTGCTTAACAAAATCAAAGGTGACCAACGTTCTTGTAGACCAACTGAAATTGATGATCGCGAAATCATAGTCATAATTGAGTCTGATAGTCACATGACTGTGCGGGAGAATGTAGAGAGATTAAACCCATCACACACAACAATTGAAAATCACTTAAAACGTCTTGGACTCGTAAAAAAGCTCGATAATTGGGTTCCACATGAATTAAAAGATATGGACTTAGCACAACGAATCAATAATTTCCGATATGCAACTCAAACGCAATGAAACTGATTTTTTTTTGAAACGAATCATCACTGGTGATGAAAAATGGATCATCTACGTCTACGTCAATCGAAAGCGATCATGGTTTAAGCGTGATGAAGCATCAAGGGAAAATTATGTTGTAAATTTGGTGGGATTATAAAGGTGTCGTGTATTTTGAGTCATAATTGGAGTATTGTAAGACAATCGCATTCAACCATGAAAACGCTAGGCCACACACATCTTTGGTAACTCTTGAAAAATTTTTGAATCTTAGTTTGGGAGTGATGACACATCCACCATACAGCCCCGACAGATTTTAATTTGTTTCGAAGTTTGCCAAACTCTTTGAATGGTAAAACTTTCACCAATGATGATGACCTGAAATCGTACTTGGTCTAGTTTTGTGCTAATAAGGGCCAGAAGCTCTATGAGTACAGAATCATGAAGTTGCCAGAAAATATGCAGAAGGTCATTGAATATAAAATTGTTTAAAAGAGTTATTCCACATGAAAAAAACCGAAAGTGCTTTCTTGCCATCTCAATACACTGCCTTCTGGGATATATCAAGGAACAAGGTAGAAATACATCGCCCATTCGATTGGGCTAAAAATGGTGATGTAATTTAGCCTATGGTCAACGGTGTATTTGTTCTCAAAAAGACTGTATTTCCTTTACGAATTTGTAATATATCAGAGGCTATTCACCGATCGTCCTCAATTCTTCAAATATTTCATAAGATATGGTCAAGATCTGTCTACATATACCATATATTGCACAGTGCACAAACGAACGTTTGAATATCCATCGAAGATCTACCAAAAATAAACGTTGCAAGACCATGGACCCTACTATAGCTGATATAATAGAGGTTGGTGTATGCTCAGAATGTGCTACAATCGAATGCCTAGTCTAAAGGATTATTGGTCATCGCACTTATCACTAGGTAATCATGCTGTGAAAAATGCAATAACTCGCGATCGGTTCCTCATGGTTACATCGAAAATGTATTTTGCCTCACCCGAAAAGCCATCTGACTGTTCTAAAATGTACTATGTGAATGATTTAGTTGAATGCTTGAAGAAAACATTTCAAACCTGCAGGCGCGATAGTGATTACCAGAGCATCGATGAATCCATGATGAAATTCAAATGATGCAGTACACTCAAACAGTACATGCCTCTAAAGCCTGCAAAACGAGGAATTACATGCGGCTTCGATTTGATGCCCTAACTGGGTACACATATGATTTCAATATTAAGAGTGGTAAGGAATTAGAGGCACTCGAAGGGCGAAAGAGTTGTGTATAAACTGGCTAGCTCGATCAAAGAGCAAGATGTCAACCTATGCTTCGGGCGTTTCTTTACATCTGTGAAATTACTGGACTCTATTCCATATCCATCAGTTGGAACTATTATGTCCAATCGCAAAAACCTTCTCAAATTTGAAAGAAAGTTGCAAAGGGGAGAAGCAGAATTTAAAGGTTCTTTAGCTGGCCTTTTATGCGTGAAATGGCAAGACACAAAAGACGTTTTAGTGCTAAGCAACTGCCATAGCAGTTAAATGGAAGTCGTCACAAAAACGTTGAAGACAGGAGGAAAAATTCAAGTTCCATGCCCACAGATGATCAAATTTTATCGGGAAATAATGGGAGACATTGACCTGGCAGATCAAATGAGTGGACTCTACGAGTACGACCGCAAGTCGGATAAATGATGGTTGATAATGATGGCAGCAGTCAACGCAGGGGTCATTCACTCTTTAATAAATCGGAAAAAATGCCATTCAAAACATTTTTGGTAAATTTTTCGGAGGGCTTGATTGCTTATGGATTAGAAAAAACTGCTGTTCGTAGATCAAATCATCGAGGTCATCAGTCAGTTAGGGGAGTAGGATCACGTCATTTGCCAATCGAGGGCACTTCCCGACGCCGTTATGTGAATTGTGCGTAGGCTAAGAAGCAAACTCGCACCGAAACAATATGCAAGAAATGCGAAATTCCATTGTGCAAGCATTGTTTTGCGCCGTACCACACCTGATAAATATATTTATTCATAATTTATATAATATAATCATAAGTATTTATGTTTTCGTTTTCAAGACGCTGTTTTGTATTTTGTGTTATACAGGATGAATGGTACACAATTGTACCACGAAACTACCCGAATGGTACATATATGCACCAACGCCCTCCGGCCACGCCTATCAAAAATGTCTTCTTTTTTTTATGAATTGTATTAATGAAAAGCACCTTAACATGTAAAATTTCTATAACTTCCTCACCTGAATTGCGTTCCGAAAGGGTTAAGGATAAGAAACAAACAAGATTAAGAAATCTAAAAGCTAAACAACACATTTTTAATGGTGTTAAGATCCGCAGGCTCACAAGGCGTCTTTGCGCCCATAAAGGACCAACATCGTGGCAAGTAGGGAGAATTTACAAGTTTAGAGCCGTGGATTAAATTGTCTCCGAAATAATTGGTACACGTGACTAAATTGAAGAAGTAATAAGGTTACATGCAACATATGTAAGTAAAAGTAGAATAGAGGAGTACAAATTCAAGTAGCAGCACATTACAAGGGTCAAAATTGCACAGTTGAGTGTTGAGCCTATAAGTTTCTTTTCACCACAGTTTAATTCAAGTTCAAATAGTTTTCTATCTAATCTATTCTACTATCGTCTTGTGAAAATATCTTCAAAATTGTACCTTATTTCATTCCCCAGTTACAATAGAGGCAAATGACGGGTTTATTCGGCAAAACGTTAAAGGAACTTGAATTGATATTAAAAATCATTTGCTTAGTGATGGTAACATAGGACCAAGATAACTTATGTATGTAAATAAGTTCTGTAAATGATCAGGAAATAGGACACATCTGAGCTGGCTGATCTGGTCTCGGGAACATTGTTTCGAATAAGGACACAAGACATCAGTTTAAGCTCACTGCAAACAATTTGTCACAATAAGACCTTCAAAAGCTATAAAATCTGTTTGTGCAAAATAATAAGCATCGAAAAGACTAAAACGAAAAAACGAGGGTCCGAATTTTTAATGCCGAGAAAAGTAGATGTGTATTAAACTTAGAAGTTGGCAACTAAAGGGACGTCATAGATATAACATACGAAGGTGGGTCAATAATTCACTGACAATTAAAACAGATGGCATTGCCATCTCAAATCCAACATTTTGCTCGTCAAGAAGCAACTTTCAAAACAACGCACCCAAAGTTTCAAATAGTTTTGTTGTGAGAGCTCTGTGAGCAGATGACTACGAGAATTTTCGTAAAAATGTAAAAAAGCAGCAAATTTCGTGTGCTCCTTAAACACTATTTTTTGCACAAAAAAACCATCACGCAAACCAAACAAAAGTTTGAAAAGTATTATGGGGATTGTTCACCATCGATAGGAACCATCCATCACTGGTTTATTCAAATTTAGTGCCGTCGTACAAGCACAAGTAACGCCGAACGTTCTGGTCGCCTAATTGAGGTCACCACACTAGAAATGGTCGATCAAATCCAGGGTATGATATTGGACGATCGGCGAATGAAGGTGCGCGAACTTGTACAGGCTACAATATTTCGATATGAAAATACTATCCGCCAGATGGGTGCCGCATTTGCTTACAATAGACAACAAACGCAATCATTTGATAGCGTCAAACGTCAAGTTTTTGTGTCGAGTTTTTGTTTTTGCGTCGTTTCGTAACGAATGGACTCATCACAACATACCAGAGACCAAGGAACAGTCGAGATAGTGGACTTCTCCTTGTTGATCGAAGCAAAACAAGGCCAAGGTGCGTCTTCTAGACAAATAAGTCATGACGAAGGGTAAAACGAAACGAAGGGAACGATCACTATTATGCAGAGGAAAAAAGTTCTTTTCCACTGGGAAAATGCACCGGCGCACAAGTCCGCAGTCGCAGTGGCAAAATTGCATGAATTAGGTTACGAATTGCTATCTCATCTACCATCTTCTCCAGATTTAGCCCCCTGCGACTATTTCCTGTTTCCAAATATGAAGAAATGGCTCGGCGGTAAGAGATTTGGGTCGAATAAAGAGGTCATCGATAAAACAAACCAATATTTTGAGAGCCTCGAGAAATCGTATTATTTAGAGGGCATCTAAAAATTGGAGAAATGTTGGAAGAAGTGTATCGAGCTAAGAGGAGATTATGTTGAAAAATAAAACTTTGTTTTTTGCGGAAAAGAGTGTTCCTTATTGGCCCACCCTCATACAAGTAAAAATAAAATAAAAATATCGAACGATCGGCACAAGATTCCATAGCGGAGAAATTACGCTTTTTCCTCTAGTAAATCACCTTCGAATTCTCTTCCAAAAGGGCGGCGTATAGATTTTCAAAAGCTCTACAAGGTATCAATTAAGGACGTTCATTTCCACTTACAATATATTGTACAATAGTATTATATGGTCCTCGTACTCGTACATTCTTGGTTAAACAAGTTTTATTTAGCCAAAGGGCACGGGACTTATATTATTTGGCCTTTAATGTGGCTCTACTGGAAGGAAGTGCGAATCTACCGAACGTACTTTCGATGATATACATATGACGAAAGAAGTAATAAGCTCAACTATGATACAGTTAAGTTTGACCAATCATGCTATCTGATTAAGACAAAGAAATTTTCTATGATCATCCAAGGGTAGTTTCTAGAAACACGAAGGAACAACACATACGAGTAGCATTCAAATAAGTTCCAATGAAAATGCGAAAGATTTGTGCAGCAACTTCAAGATCTGACGACAATAACATAAGCGCAAACAAGAGTAATTAAATGCTCCTCAGGCGACCAACAATTAAGGGACCAGCTTCAGCATGGCTATTTATTGCCATCCAAAACCAAACTATCAAGTACAGTTACGTATCATTGGTTAAAGAAGTAGTGGCACAAGTAGAAGGCAAAATAACCTAAGGCGACTAGTAGCTACAATCTAAGCAAAGTTGGTTAAAAATACTATTCGCTTCGATTCTTAGCCGCATAGTCGTACACAATGTGCACTCAAACTATTTTGAGGAGTACATACTTCAAGAACTCATAGTATAACCTCTGGCAACAAACTTCAGAATACATCAAGCTTTTATTGCTTGCAATGACTTACTAATACTAATAAAACACTTCGATAAAAGATAATTAAGTTGCACAAGTTTTAGGAGTTTCAACGATTTATAATGGCTATTAGTTGCAAATTAAATGTAAAAAAAATAACTATCAAGATGCCTGTTTTGACATTAAAAACGTTAAACCTAAAATCGTTTAAAAGTTGGTCAAAGGATCATACGAGTATAAAAAAAAAATATAGTGGCCATAATTTTTCACTTGAATTAAATTAAAGCTTAAAGAATTAGTTCATTTTTACTCGAGGGTTAAATCGTAATCGATATCGCTAAAATTAATAATCTGCATATTATTGATCTAAATATAAATTTTCTACTAATAGAAAAAAACAATACGAAATTAGAAAAAAATCATAAAATTAGAAAAACCTGGCGGTTACATTTTGTTTTATTAAATTTCCAAACATTTGCTTATATTTAACACCTACAACATTCCTAACATAAAGTTAACCTATATAAATGCCGCTTAGTGTACAGACTTATACAAATCACTGAAAGAAAGAAAAATTCTTTTTCAAATAACCAGAATGGGTGCTTAAAAATATTAGAAATGACTCACACGAAAAACATCCAAATTCTTGACCGTAGCATCGCCAATACAACTTTTCTTTTCTACTCTCTTGGCCGGAATAAGTGTGTTTTCTTCTGTTGTGGTCTTGGCTGGGGCATCCACATTGATCTGATGACGATCCGGATCACTTAATGATCTACGAACTTTGGCAACTGACGCACGTTTAGCATGAAATGATCCGCGAATAATTCTCGCTAATTCATAGGCTGGATTGCGTTGATGTGTCTTTGTTGATGGAGGTGGAGTGATCTTGAAAGTCGGCACCAACGGTGGCTGCATTTCAAACGAACTATCGGGTGATGTATTACGACTAGCACTACGAGATCCGGTCGATGAGATGCCATCATCATTGTCTTCCTCATCGGCATCGGTGTCGTGATAATGATGTAGAGGTTTACAACCTAGATGTGCTCGCATCATGACTGGTGATGCTGTTGCACTATTGCATCTGGATGATGAACGTAATGTCTGCACCTTCTTCTTTGCCGATGAGAAGAACTGTAGTACGCGCGATGAAGACTTGCACCCGGCACCTTGTGCAGGAGGAACTTTGAGATTGTCATTTTGATTTATATATGCTGTTGCTGGTGTCTTAATTAAATCTTCTTCATGACTGTCACTGGAACCGATATCGGAATCTGTGGAGACGACGGATTCCTTTCGTCGCACAGGAATCGCGGAAGATGTTGCTGACTTTTTTAACGGAGTAGAAGCCATCAATGTGGCTATGTCCTGTTGAGATTCGTTTTGACACTTTGGCGAGTTTCGTCTTGCTATGGCGGTAACGTTTCTTTCCTCGAACGCTTTCACAAATCTCATCAGACTTTCACGATCCAATTCGGTAACACAACGATGACGGATATATGGCTTTGGTTGTATGGTCTTTACTTCAAAACTGGTATCGAAACTACCAGAGTCATTGACATTCGCAATTGATTGGACGAACCTCTCGACCATTATTGCTACAGATTTGTTATCACAGTTTGGTTTCGGTATGTCGCTTAATCCGTTTGACGACGATTTGGCTTTAGATCTGACTGGCGGTCCACTTTCATTCACTTTGACCATCCTTTAAAAATTAAGATACAAAATTTGTATATGGTATTTCAAAATCAGATGAAAAAAGTTCAATTTCTTGCGAGTAGTGTTAACTTCACGGCTGCGATGTACTGACTGAGATCTTCTGCCTAATAGAAAATTTAGCTTTCCTTAAGTTTGTGACTTCTGCTGTGCTGATATTATTTTGAGCGTGAATACTCAATGAGGATGTCTATATATATCGAGATTTTCCTTAAGGGGAACACCCGATCAAACGAAAGGGGTATATGAGAGAAGAACAAGCGAGCCGTTTCACAAATTTCACACATCCAAAACAAAGCAATCAGAGTATTGTATTCAAGTAGGTGCGCAAAGCGCGCAAGCACGTGCGCTTACGTACATATATAAAGGAGGCTATTACTCATGTGATGATGATCAGTACAAGTATCTATCCACCACAGGTATAAGAGCGTCTGCGTTATGAATTCATAAATACGAATACGTGCTGTATGTGAGATACTTTTTGAATGAGAATAGATACATTCACATGTAGACACCACCTATGACGAGTTGGATAATTGTCATTCATGTGATATTTGAATAAAGTGGTGAAATTTTGCGTGTACCTGAGCAGAAGCACATAACATAGCGTATAACTGATGGGCGGAGTACTACTGCATTATTACCGTTTTGTATGACAATTTGATGACAAAACTTGGAGTACTTGAAATTGGATAACATAATTTGTGGATGCAAGTCTATTATTATGAAGCATTTAGATACGGTCTTGTACTTACAAGTAAATAGTTCTCAGAGATATTCAGTTACTGTGTTTCAGTGGGAATATGTTGATTTTTTAACGGAAATTATCTTTGGGCGGGAAGGTTTACTCAATAATCAAAAGTGGTAGGGATGCTTTGAGAACTGAATTATGGTAACAGGAAACTTAAAAGAAAAGGGTTGGGAAACAATTTTACTAAAGGAAGTCCCACAAGGAACAAGGATAAATGATAATAGTTCTGCATTTCAAGTAAATCGCAATAAAAACAAGATAATGCTCTAGGTTAGTCCTTTTTCATACATATGTAAGTTGAAACTGGTAACACACAATAAGGTATCCGCACATGCTAAGATCAAAGAATGTGAGTTGTTTGTGTTTTCTTTGGTAGATTACTTTCACACAGAAAATTGGAAAAATAACCGCTTCAGTGACTGTAGGACATAACTTAGAACAGTTCTGATCGCGTTTAGAACATCAACAAAAATGCTTACGAGTGCATACGAATAAGAGTAAAAATGAAAAAAGCGAGTGACAGTAAACACAGCATAGGGATCGAAAGCATTGTGTTAAGATTGATCAGGACATTACTAATTGCCCCATATTTTGGTTGGTTCATAAGCGCAATGAGAACCCAAAAAAAACTGGTCTATAAATTTGAAGTTTCTCTCAAGGGCTTCGAAACTTTTCGATTGGACGCCAAAAAAGATCAAATCAACCTACCTCTTTAGCTTATGTGATTCAGGAAGACTAGGATCAACCGCGAAGTGCCGCCTAATCTTCGAATTCCTGCCATGGAAAGGAGTTCCAGAAGGAGTACCAATGACCACTTACTTTAATCCGGAAGAGAGTGCAGCTCACGATATGAGTATTTAGATTAATCGGTGCATCGAGAGCGGAGTCAGACATGTTATGGGAAGTCCTTATGCAGTCTTTGAAGTTCGGTATACGTAGCAGAGAATCATTTACGCGAAATACCAAGAAAATGTGCTTTTTAGAAAGTTCTTTCACACTGCCAGAAAAGCTCTAGCGCTTTGGAGATTTTCAACGATACATCATTAGTTTAAAGAATTTTTCTGTCCTGGAGAAAACACAGATACCACGATTCGTTGTAAAAATGTATGGTGACGACTTTTAACAACAACTGGTGAGACAGATTAATAAAAGGACACTATGAAGTGTCAAGAATTAAGTAACTCCCACCAGAGTGTCGTCAACTACGACTGTTTTCTGGGAAAGTCATGAAATTGTCTTAGGCGAATTATCTTGAAAAAGGAAAAATCCATTACGAGTATAATCCATTATTGTTTCACCAAAAACGATTTGCCTCACACCTCAGTGGTTTCCATGCCACGGCTTGAACCGATTTTTACTCACCAGATCTAGCAAAAGCTATTTTTTTTGTTCCCTAGGTTAAAACTTGTGTTCGGAGGAATAGATTTTCGTCGACTGGGGAGGCCATCACCTTCGTAAACAACTATTCTGCGGAGAAAGATGCCTAGTACTATTTGGGCAGGTTGAAGAGATGGGAGCATCGCCAGAAGAAGTGTATAGACTTACAAAGGTAGAAAAATAAAAATAAATTTTGAGAATACTTAAATGGTTGTTTCTTTGTTAGGTCTGAAATTTTTAAGAAGCTTATAGAAAAGTAAAAGAAAAAAAAAACAATAAACCGCGAAACTGGAACGTTTTCGAATACTAGCATGTCTAGGAAACCCAGCCATGTGAAGTTGTTTTACGGCGGCTCTAGAGGCTCTTGTCGGTAAGTATCAGTCGATTTTTTTTATAAGCTATCAAGACACTTGATCTCCCTGAGATCGTGGTATCCGACTTTATGCCTCATGCGCTCTACTTTGAATATTAGAGATTAAAATCCCAAATCGTCCAGACTGAGAAACTATAGTTCTCCTGTTGTGCGACCCTGATGTGGTATATTGTTGGATCAAAAATGGAGTCCGTATCGACGGCCCTAGAGATCTACTTGTGTTTCTTTCACGCCAAGTTATATGCAATATTTACGTGCAACTGCAACCTCATATTTAGGTGCCAATATACTCACTGATAGTTAAGCAGTATTTAAAGCACTGAGTTCTTATTATGAACTTAGAAACCGTACAAGATTTTTTCGGTGTCAGCCAAGACCTAGCCCAGCAAAACGGTCAGATCCTGCTGGATAACATACCACAGATGCATTGAAGATTGAAATGATCAATAAAGGGCTCTATTAAAAGATACATACATATGTAGGTGACGGCGGATTATTCTGCGGTATCTGTAACTCTAAGTTTAACAGCCCACTAAACATGTGGGCAATAGACAAACACGTAACTTACTGGAATAATATTTAATGAATGAATCAGAATAAGAAAATTAAAAAAAAGGCATAACAACATCAAAAGACTTGCCAAAACTTGTAGGCCACTGTTGTTCGAGACTTCTGACGACATTATCAAAGCCTGTCGAAGTCACTTGTCGAACTTTTTAAAATTCATTGGGAAAGTGAGGAGCTCATAGCCTAATCGACCCCCACCACAAACAATCGTAGAGGGCGACGGGCATATTGTTTGTTTTTCGTAGCAAACCCAACTCAAAAAAAAGTACGGACAGTAAGAAGTCCACTGTTTATTAAGGTAAAATGTAGTGATCCTCTTACTGTAAAGAATGCGAAATCATTGCAACGACAATATACAGGGTGTCCCAGTTTAGCAGTATAATCCCTTAAGGGCATATTCCCGAAGTTCCACCGAACAAGAAATTGTATGACAGGGGGGGGGGGCTAGTCTCACGTCTAATTTGGAGATGTAACCACTTTATACGCTATAATTTCTAAACTAGTACATGTACAAGAATAGTTTTGGACATTTTGGAAAGATAATTTAGTAGTGCATACAAGTCTTAAATGCTTTGGGTACATCTGTGCAGCAACAAAAAAGTTATGGCTCGTTAAACTCAAAATTATGAAAATTTGCTGCGCTATTTTTTTACTGAAATGCATTTTTTTTTAAATTTTTGCTTGATAAATTTTCTGAAATTTTATGAAACTTTTATCCTTTTATCCAAACTTTCCAAAAAATTATGTTTAGAAACTTTTTTACATACGATCAACAGATTTTGTAGTAAAAGCCATTTTTCGTCAAAGAAAAATGGTCAAACAAAATTAAGTGAGAATACTAAACTAACGCGCCTATGAGCAATCCAGTTAACAGTTAATTGTCGAATAGGAAAAAAAAATCGTAACAAAGAATAATTCAATGTTACCCTTTTTTTTCAATTTGACATTGTTTCAATTGATCTCGACATTTGCTCTGTAAGTGAACAGCCGATTGATAAATTGATCTCCACAAAATGTATTCGAAACGTGAATTCGCGGAAATAGTGGTTGTATACGGGTTCTGCAATGGAAACGCTTCGTTGGCAAGATTGAAGTACCAACGACTATACCAAAATCGTAGAATACCGTGCATCCGGCTATTCGCTGATACGTATCAGCGCCTCGTTGATACATGTTGGGGATGGGATTTTACATGCTGTGGAAGTTCAGCCAGCGTCATAAAGACTAGCTGTGAAGTTGGAACTTCCCAGAACCAGAATTCACAGGACTCTACAGAGAAATAGATTACACCCTTTCCATTTGACACCGGTACAGGATTTACTACAAGGTGATGCGCAAAGAAGAGCGGAATTTTGCCAATGGCTACTGCGCAAACATGCGGAAGACGGGCAATATCTCAAGAACATTCTGTGGACTGACGAAGCGCTGTTCACAAGAGATGGGGTTACAAACCACCATAGTTTGCACCATTGGTCAGACTCCAATCTCCATTTAATACGCACAACATCCTTTCAACGGTAAGAATTTAATTATTGTAAACAGCTTCTTCCAAGTGCGTTGTTTATTTTAAAGGAGGTTTAGCGTAAATGCTTGGGCTTAACTAATAGGAAACACTTTAGTAGGCCCACATGTTCTTCCACAAACCGTTAATTCCCATTACTCCCTGGAATTTGTTAGAGACGATTCCCGGAGCTCCTTTCCAGATGTTCCTCTTGTTCAGAGAAGGGCAAGGTTCTTTCAACAAGATAGAGCACCTTGTCACAGTAGCAGCGCGGTAACTTCGTTCCTCAACCATATTTTTAACAAACGATGGATTGGTCGATTCCGCCCCAACACTCTTGGCCACCCAGATCACATGACCTAACACCTATGGATTTTTTTATTCTGGGGTGCTATGAAAGAAAAGGTTTATTTTGGAGAAATGTCGAGTCTGGTAGAGCTCCAAGAAAATATTAGTGTCGCTTCAGAAGAGATGAAAATAATTTTGATGACGGTTAATCTGCAATCCGAAATGATTAAACGCACCCGAAAATGTATTCAAATGGAAGTAAAGCATTTCGAACAACTGCTATAAACATTTCATAATCTGCTCCAAAAAAGTCCTTCTCAGGACCACATAAAAATATCTAAGCGATTTTATGAGAAATTCAATAGGTACACTTCTTTTTGGCCATTTTTGTTTGACGAAAAATGGCTTTTACTACAAATCTGTTGACCGTATGTAAAAAAGTTTCTAAACATTATTTTTAGGAAATTTTGAAAGGATAAAAATTTCATAAAATTTCAGAAAATTTATGAAGTAAAAATTTTAAGAAAAATGCATTTCAGTAAAAAAATAGAGCAGCAAATTTTCATAATTTTGAGTTTAACGAGCCATAACTTTTTTGTTGCTGTACAGATGTACCCAAAGCATTTAAGACTTGTATGCACTACTAAATTATCTTATCAAAATGTCCAAAACTATTCTTGTACCTGTACTAGTTTAGAAATAATAGCGTTTAAAGTGGTTACATCTCCAAATTAGAGGTCACCCACTTTGATGGGCCGCAACTTGAAATGGAGTGAGAATAGGCCCCCCTGCCATACAATTTCTTGTTCCACGGAACTTCGGGAATATGCCCTTAAAGGATTACACTTCTAAACTGGGATACCATGTATAGTGTCCACAAATATTTAAATATATCTAAGGTGTGTAGTAGAGAATAGAAGATTGAAAGATTTCCACTTTTATGGTCAAGCTGATTCTGATCTTTATATTGGAGCTCGCAGCCAAATATTTTCCGGTTTTGATATGGCATATGAAGATCCCAAATTAGAATCAAAATTTAAATTAGTTCACCAAAAAAAAGAAGGAAACAGCATTTCTACTTCATAAATAAAACTTAATCCCTTGACGCTAAAACTGGTACTATTAAAAACAACGATATGTAAGACCCCCACGTATGCGATTTCAAATGTACATATGTATGACGACTAAGCAAGAAGATTACATTTCACGCCAATTCGTAAAAGAATATTTTCGCGGTTAATGCACTAATACCGATCCTAAATTTATCGCCATTTGAAAAGATTTAAATAATTTCAAATTGCGATTCTTTTTAGGTTATCAACTACTAGTTGAACGAACCTTAAACCAGATTTATCATGTGTTATGTGACGCACAATGCTAAACGCTGACGCACGTTCCAATGGTATTAAAACTGAAAACATTGTTTTACTTGAAAATAATGTATAATACATACATATTTGCGTTTACAAGCTTGAGTTGAGCCATACTTAGAACAGAGGAGACTAACAAGCAAGTCGGTGCGCCACAATACCAGGAAACTATACAGCCCTTTTAGAAAATGAATTTTGTTACGACTGCTGGTGGATGATTGTACATTTTACTGTCCACTTATAGACGGCTTAGAAATTATTCATAAAGGGTAGAAGTATATACTATATACACCAAATAGAAAATCGTAAGCCTAGCTAATTATAGCTATTTAGATGGATTGATAAGCCATTCAACGCAAGCTTCGGAATTAGCATCTCTAAGTCACCTTCTATTCTTACCTTCACGAGGTGGGTCCCTTCAAATGAAAGCTTTAATTCCAAAAACAGAAAAGGCATTGAATTCAAGCCGCGAAAAAATTTCGAAGGTGGAGTTAACAACTACAATTTTATTCCGATTTAACTGCTAGATCCTAAATTGACGACAGTCAGTAAATGCTCGTCATGATGGCTTTTTTATGTGAGAGGCATTATTACGACCTGGCTATCTACTCGTAGATTAAGTGCGTTTATGAATATTATTTAAAAGCATCAATGAGTATTTATGTGAGCGACAACAACTGTAATCTAGGCAAATCATTGTGATTATGAAACGGAAGTAATAAGGTCTGTGATCCTAGACTACACTAAACTCTTCCATTGGGTTGCCGCCATGTTGGGGCGGAAGAGCTTGTAGTAAGTCTAAGGGACATATGGGAGGCGTAAGTCGCAGAGGGCCAGTTGCATGCCTACAGTCACTCAATTGTCCCTAGAACAGAACTAAGAGCATCCCAACCTTTAAAATAAAACGCCGGGAGTAAAGCCACTTCAAAATCCCACTTTTAAGCCAAAGTGTTAAGGCACCCGTGCTGACGGCTGCATGGCCAGTAAGTGAATAAAGGGAACTGGTCGCAAACGGTCTCCTCCGATGCGTAGATAAGGTCGGTTGTATAAGTGCCTTGTCCTGTTAAGACGCCTATGCCAGCATGGACCCCCCTTCCGGTCTGACTCGTGGGAATAAAATTAGGAAACTAAAATATGGATAGAAAGAAGATCATAAAAAATATGTCAAAAGACCAGCAGAACTTGACAGAGGTGGGCAGCTCATCAGAACACGAATTGCTGGCTTCCAGTCAGGAGACAATCATTCGTCCACCAAGCGGCGAGAGTTCTAAGACTAGCACCACGACCACTAACCAGCCAACAGCACAAAAACAACAACAGGGAAAACATAAGCCGGCAGGGAAAACTATGAGGAGCAAGTACTAGATGGACCTCTACATTTTAGGCAAGATCGCCAAAAATTAAAGGCCGGAAATGTCCAAGAAAAGTGAAATACCAGGTAATCGTTGACGAGTACAAGAGTACCTGAAGAATAAGGCAAAACAGGCAGCGAAACGCAACAGGCCTCTAATCGAACCCTGAAAAAAAAACAAGGTTGCCGTAGGTACGACTGCCAAAACCATAACCAAATCAACCACGTTGTCGGCCAGTGCTGTCCAAAAGCCACCTTTCGTTGAGGTAGTCAGATATCACCTCCAGGTCGCATTAGTGGACGAGCTCTCCACAAGCGGGAAAGCTATAGCCGAGGCGGGACAAACATTGAGGTCAAACTTTCCGAAATAGTGATGGATCAACTCATGAACAACCAACGAGGATCTCTGCCTAACTTTGACTCCGCCGAGACGGTTAGGGGATATCGGGTGATCAAATGCTAAGACCAATTCTCCAAGGATTTCCTTAGTGAATGCCTTGCTAAAGTTAGCAACTCCTGGAATGACTTGAAGCTCAAGCGTGTCCCAGCAAATGGCACCTCAAGGAAACCCAGGGCCCGCATTCGGTTGCCAAATATGAAGATAGATGGGTGAACCCGGCGCTTCCAATGGATGACTGGATAGTCATTAAAGCGAAGGAACCGCATAAGAACAGGAATATGTGGGTAGCAGTGGCTCAAGTGGTAGTGTATTGGCTTCCCAATCGGACGGTTCGGGGTTCAACATCAGCCATGCCCGAAAGACATTCTTTTTTCAGGCGACTAAAATCTCGAGAGATGAATGGTTGCCTAAAATATAACATCAAGTCAATTTACACTAATAGTTTAGTTAAATGTTTGATGCCACCCATGGAGTTAACCACTGAGCCCAACACCTTCAGAGGGAGTGGAGCAACTTCCAGTCACCATAACAAAGAAGGACAAAATACTGATGGGCTGCGACGCCAAAGCGAGACATACAATATAGGGAAGCAAGGAAATAATGAAAGAGTTGAGTCACTTTTTTGATTTTCTTTTAACCACAAACGTATCCGTCAGCAATAAAGGGGCGACCCCAAGCTTTGTCTTTACTAGTATAGAAACTTTCAGAGGGTCCTAGATATTACACTCAAAACAAAGAATGTCAACTTTAGGGTTGAAAGTTGGAGAGTTTCTCATCTGGAGTCATTCTCAGACCACAAATGGATCCTCTACGGTTTGAGTCTTGATGCCGAGAAAACTAAACCGTTTAGAAATCCTAAGAGTTAATTGGGTCAAGTTTGGTCAAGTTCTTAGGACCAAACACAAAAATATACCCGTAGCAATTGAAGAACTGGAAGCAAAGGTAAAGACTTAAGAGAAGGCAATGAACGTTCCATACAAAGTCTCGTGGCGAGTTAAACGCGTTTCCCCATGGTGGAATGGAGATGTCTTTAATCTCAGGCAGATAACCAGAGCGATTTTCAATATCTGTACAAACACAACTTCTGGCAGCCTTATAAGGACTGTTTAAGAAAGCCATAAAGACATCTAAGAAGCAGGTCAGGATGGACTATTGCCATTCAATAGAAACCCCGAGGATTCCGCCAGGCTTAGCAAAATTCTGCAAGCCTTCCTTTCTAAGAAGGTCAGATGGAGGATGGAGAGAATCCTCTTCGGAGGCCATGGAACTCCTGATAAACAGTGCAACCTGCATCCCACAGCAACATCAATTCAATCATCTCTGAGGAAATGATTTGCTTGCCTATTAACAGCTTTTCCCCGTTCAAGTCTCCGGCCCCTGATGGCAGAATACCTGTTATTCCAGAAAGAACGCAAGACCTAAAAATACATTGACTAGCGTCAATCTTTCTGTTTAATACTGAACCACGTACTCAACTCTTGGAGACGCGCTCGAGTGGTGTTTATATTCAAGGGAGGTAAACGGGTCCTCGAAGAATACCAGGCCAATTATATTAGTTTACCCTCCTTTGTACTTAAAACCCTAGAGCGTATCTTAGATGTCCACATACCAAGCATTCTAGTAGAATCATCGTTATCGAAATCACAGCATGTCTACCTCAAGGTAGATCCATGCAAATGGCTCTCCACGAAGTAATGCGAACAATCGAAAAATCAATACACTGCAAAGAATATACCCTAGCCTCCTTCCTAGATATAGAGGGAGCCTTTAATAAAGTACACACTGGAGCTATTCACAAATCTCTGATCAAGTTGGGCATAGAGGAATTTATTAGTCAATGGATAGTCTCTATGCTCAGAAGAGGAATTATTCAGGCAACACTAGGTAACAGTAACTTAACCAAGGAACGCCACAGAACGGCGTCAACTTCTATGCCTGTAGCAAAATCTTTGGAAAGAAGATGACCTTGTGGATGTACACAGCCGTGGTGTGTCCAATTCTCATCTACGGGTCACTAGTATGGTGGCCCGCGTTGAGCAAAGGCTACAACCTCAAGAGCCAATATAGGCACTACGGGCGCATTGAAGTCGGTTCCAATAGATTCGCTTACTGTGCTCCTACGAGGGCGGGTCAATAAGTACGTGACTTTGATTAAAACACAGATTTTTTGATAAAAAAATAATTTTATTTTTCAACGTAGTCTCCCTTGAGCTCTATACACTTTGTCCAACGCTTCTCCAATTTTTTTATCCCTTCCAAAAAAAATGATTTGTCGAGGTCCTCAAAATAGGCCTTTGTTTGCGAGATGACTTCATCATTGGAGTCAAATCTTTTTCCACCAAGCCATTTCTTCAGGTTTGGGAACAAGTAGTCGCTCGGAGCCAAATCTGGAGAATAGGGTGGATGAGGGAGCAATTCATAGCCCAATTCATGGATTTTTGCCATGGCAACTGCACATGTGTGCACCCTTGCATTGTCTTGGTGGAAAAGAACTTTTTTCTTGGCCAAATGAGGTCGTTTTTTTTTTCAAATCGTCATTGAATCGGTCCAATAAGTTGGCATAATATTCCCCATTGATTGTTCTTCCCTTTTGAAGGTAGTCAATGTGGATTATCCCGCGTGCATCCCAAAAAACAGTCGCCATAACTTTATTGGCTGACAAACCCACCTTGGCCTTCTTTGGCGCCGATTCACCCTTAGAAACCCACTGTTTTGACTGTTGTTTGTTCTCTGGTGTGTTGTGATGATCCATGTTTCGTCCACGGTTACAAAACGGCGCAAAAACTCCTCCATATTGCGATTAAACAACGCCAAACCTTCTTGTGAAGTTGTTACACGATTGCGTTTGTGGTCGACTGTGAGCAAACGCGGCACCCATCTTGCGGAAAGCTTTCTCATGCCCAAGTGATCATTCAAAATTGAAACCACTGAGCCATGCGAGATCCCTACGGCTTCCACAATCTCTCGCACTTTCAATCTTCGGTCGGCCAACACCATATCGTGAATTTTTTCGATTGTTTCGGATGTAGAGACCTCAACTGGGCGTCCAGGACGTTCGGCATCTTCAGTGCTTGTACGGCCACAACGAAATTCAGTAAACCACTTTTTTATCATTGAAATCGATGGTGCAGAGTCCCCATAGTATTTATCAAGCTTAGCCTTGGTCTCGGTAATGGTTTTTTTTCGCAAGAAATAATGCTTAATAAGCACACGAAATTCACTTTTTTCCATTTTCTCCTCAAATTAGTGAGTAGTCTGATAAAAATAGCTGTCAAACACAAACTAACTGACGCAGCAAGTTTAAATTTTGACAGGAGTCAACTGACAGATGCCTGTTGACAGGAGCAGTGTTGCTGTTTCAGTAAAGAGGTCAGAAATTCAAAAGTCAATAAGTCAGGCGGACTTATTGACCCGCCCTCGTACATCTTCCTCCTTTCGGCCGACACACAAAAAGTACCGCACTTTAAAGCACAGTCAGACTCAAAGAATCTGACAGCTGGACTACACGGGCCGGTATTTACTCGAAATCACTGAAAATATCAATATCATACCACTTGCCGGATTTGAGCAGCGTCTTCCAGGCGAAACTACTGATAATTGAAGAGGCTTGCACGCGACTCGGGCGTGACACAACGCACAAACAAAACATTCCTATTTTTATAGATAGCCAAAATGGTGCAGGAGTGCCGGATCGAATTTGCCTGCCCGGGCGAACCCTTTAGGGTCACACGGCTCTGGGTTCCAGGGCACAGTGACATAAAAGCAAACGAGCGTGCAGATGAACTGGACGGGCAGGGCTCACGTCACACAGCATCAACTAGGCCACGAGTCGTTGTAACAAAAAGGTACATTATAGTGCTACCTGGGTTCATGTTGAATCGCCACCTCCAACTACATACCTACCCAATGGAATATCAATCTAATGCATGCAAGGCAAAAAAATGACAGACGAGGCACATATAGTCATGATGTAGTGGAAAACAAAAGAGCAAGACAGAAGAGGGAAGGTAATCTTGTACAGGATTAGAAAGTAAAATGCAGGTGCAACCACATCTTGTAGAGTCCACAAGAGCCCTGGAACAAAATTCCTTTAAAATAATCAAAGGAGCCGGGTCGAGTCGAAATATTCAAACACAGAGAATTGGTATATCCCCGGCAGTGCAATTAATCAAATCTTGGCAACTAAACAAATTCTAGAAAATGCAAACGAATTTTTAGTCAAAATACTAATTTAGGAATAGCAATTTCATCGACTTTAAAACTGGTTCTTGGCCTACTCATCAGTGATGGCTAATTTCGAAAGCCAATAAAATGATTCTTGTACGTCGAATCTTAATGTTAAATTTTCTATCGAAATGTAGAGACCGAGTTCATCTTGTGATTGATCTTGTTTTTGGGCTCCATATGTAGACCACTAAGGCCTTTGGTTACGAATTGTTGCTTGGGTGACAGCAAATTCAATATTTGGCAGCAATATTCGCCTCCAATCCAGGAGGATTGGATAAAACGGACATATTGGTTTCAGTGTACCGAAAAGGTCTTGAAAAGACAATCCACTTTTTTAAACCGGAGGTTTACTTTTTTACTTTTATTTCAAATGTATTAAATACATTTATATTTAAAATGTTCGAACCGGTTTCCATGAAATTGTTTCTTACATGGGTGTTTCCCCTAATTAAAATAGAAAAAAATCAGGGACCCAGTGAGCTTCTGATTAAAAGTTGTATTCAAAATCTGTAATATATAAAATCTCTTTAACGTTTAAAAATATACTCAGCGATGGTAATCAATTATTTTCTTAAAATTTTTAAAAATAACCATCCGGTGGTTTTTCTTTTAGCAATCTTCTTATGAATGAGATCAAGCCAACAGCCTTAGCAAGAAAAGTAATTAACCAAGTAAGCATTATCGGTTTGGGGTGCGAAAATGCTGGTTTATTAGTTCCTTGAACTGAGATTTAATTTAAAAATTCGGTGAATACTTGGTCAATTGACTGACGGTTTATCTAGTAGAAAGGAAATGCACCGTTAAACTGTGTTTATAGCATTAAATATCAAAATAAAAAAAGAAAAACCCTGACAGTTAAATAGGGTATAAACAAAATAAAAAAAATGCATTCATCTATAAGGCCATATGTAAGAGCAAACGAGGTTGAGAGGCAGTGTTACGTATCCTTGTATCGTCGTAATCCATCATAATTATTTTTGACTTTTATAGCTTTTGGTGGAGGTATATTTTAGCAGCTCAAGATTTAAAGAAAAGCAAACAAGAAAATTACGGTAATCAAACATCGTCGGACTTTATCTATAAACTTAAGTTGTGGCACATTGTAGAAATTATTGTTAAAGAAAGACTAAACAATAACAAGGATGCACATATTACTAAATTGATACTCAAGATTCCAAACGGAAGCTGAAAATATAGGGTTAATGACTAGAATTCCAACTTTTTAAAATGCTAGAATTTTTCTATTTTTTGATAAATTTTATTGTGACAAAGCAAAAAATGTTGGAAAATACATCAATTTTCAAATTGTATCAGTAGTTTTCAATATGTTCACCTTTGGCGCGAATAATGGCCTTGAGACGGCCGAAGAAAGCATCGCACAGAGAAATCCAATGGATTTGCATCCGGAGAATTTGCAATCCATTGTATCGAAGAAATGAAATGTGGAACATTGTTTTTTAACCAATCTTGGTTGACGCGCGCTTTGTGAGACGGTGCCGAGTCTTGTTGAAATGTCCACGGTCTCCGACCGAAATGATTGGTTGTCCAAGGCTTCAATACTGCCTCTAAGACAGTTTCACAGTATACGATCGCATTAATTTTTACGCCACGGTCCAAAAATACGAGCGGAGAGCGACCATCGGCGGTTATGGCGGCCCAAACCATCACCATCGGTGCTATCTGCTTTCTGGTGGCCGTCCGAAGGTGTAAATTTTCGAAGGACCTCTCCGGCAAATAAATTCGGTCATTTTGTTTGTTGACATATTGCTCGATAACAAATGGCGACTCATCCGAAAAAACCAAATTCGGCAACTCACCACTTTCGTGCAAGCGTAGCAACTCCTTCGCTCTTTCGACTCTAACTTTTTTCTGTTGCGGTGTAAGATCGTGTGCTTTTTGGAACTTCAATGGCTTGAGCCCAGGCTCATTTTTCAGTATGTGTTGCATCCGTTCCAACGATATGTTGAGCTCACGAGCCATTTTTCTTCCACTTCGACGCGGATTTCGCTCAATTCGAGCCTTCACTTTCCGAACCATTTCTGCCGATGTTGCTGTTTTTTTATGACCACATCCATGGCGTTTTGCAACGCTGCCAGTATCACGGTAACGAGCTATGGTTCGAGACACAAATGATTTATTCACCTTGAGGTGCTGGAGGGCTCTAAAGATAGCTACTTGTGGTTTTCCAGCCAAATATAAAGCAATCACACTATCACGCTTGAATTCCATCGCGGATAAAAATTTTTCAACACAACTGAGACGCAAATCGTTTAAAAGGCTTGTAAATAATAAAATTATCTGTCATATGTCAATATTTGAGATCACTGTCATGAATGGTTTGGAAATTATAGCAGTCTGAAGTTGGTTGCATTTCGAGTCATTCAGGATGTATAAGATCTATAAACAGCTCTTTCGAAATAAGGACACCTAACAGAATACAGCCAACATCAAAGCATAAGATCTGCTGCAAGATCATTTGGGTCTCATCGATCATTGAGATCACCGACGAATCTTAATTTAAAATAAATTACTGGACAATTTATAGATTGCCTTATTTGTAGCTCATAATATTCAGGCGTTGTAAGCAATCAATTTCAACTGGCCTTAGAATATCGTTAGGAGTTCAAGGTTTATACTCTTGTCGAGGTAAAGATGTCTTCACACACATAAGTGGTTTATTCTATGGAAAATGATGATCTTTTCAAGTTTCAAAAAAAAACATAATTAAGAAAACATTCTGATTATTCCTATCAATGTGGTCTCAGGCCAGGGAAGTCGACAACATACCAAATTTTCATACTCCAGCAAATCCTGGAAAAAACTCAAGAAGCTCTCATATGACATTATTAGAGCCATGTTTCGTTTGGGCATCCATGCCAAACTCATTCGTTAAGGTCGGTAAGTACTTAACCAAGACCTTTGATGCCAAAAAAAGATTTAGACAAGCTGGCGTGCTGTTATGTGAATTATTTAACATCATAAGGACTGAAACGAATAAAATCTGTAAATTTTAATACGGGCTATACTTCCAATGCGTAAAAATTGCAATCCCATTTTGTACCCAAATTAGCCTGTATATTCTCTAGTTTCAGTTTGTTATTGATTTTAGTTCGGTGCGGTTTAAAATATTTATAAAATATGAGTCAAGAGGAACGCCGTAAGAAGATCATCGACAAATGGCTCGAAAATACTTCGCGTCCAAACCATTTCATCGCAAAAAATTTAAACATAGCACGCAGTACAATGGATTCTGTTATTAAACGATATTTGGAGACGTTGACAGTTAAGCGAAAACAGAAAAGTGGAGCACATAATACAAATTTGGACAGGAAAATAGTGGGTACCATCGTAAAAAACCGGACTATGTCATCCAGAGATGTTGCTCGGAAATGTAATACCAACCAAACAATGGTACAAAGATCTAAAAAACGTAACGGTCTAAAAACACGAAAAAAACAAAAAAATACTAAAAGTTACTGAAAAGCAAAAAAAAGTCATAAAAACACGAGCCCGAAAGCTAACGACGAGTTGATCGGCAACAATAAAGCGTGCTTGGTTTTGGATAACGAAACTTATGTCAAAGCCGACTTTACTACTCTTCCAGGTGCGCAGTTTTACAACTCGTTTGAAGCTGAGATTCTTCCGCAATCAACAACATCGATTGGGATGGAAAAATTCGGGTCAAACTATCTCGTTTGGCAGGCCATTTGCCAATGTGAACACAGAAGCTCATCGTTTATTACAACGGGAACAATTAACGGAGAAGTGCACATTAACGAGTGTCCAAAAAAACGGTTGATTCCTTTCTTAAACAAACAGGAGGGTTCAACATAATTTTGGACAAATTTAGCTTCAGCTCACTATGCTCATGCGACGTTGAGCTTTCTTGTTGCTAAAATTGTCGACTTTGTCCCAAAAGACATGAATCCACCCAATGTTCCACAGTGCCGTCCCATTGAAACGTATTAGGCTTTGGTCAAAGCTAAATTGAGGAAAAGTGAGCAGTGTGCAAAGGACATAAAAGATTTTAGTGCTAAATGGAAAAGAGCGTCCAAAAAGATCACGGATGTAACTGTCACCAACCTTATGAAGGACATTCAAAAAAGTTGGGGAAAGAATGGGAACCCAAATAATTTTTTTTATTTTTTGTAATTGTGAACGAATTTAATAAAAACAGAGTTTTAAAGCAAATAAAAAAAATTCACATGAATTATGAAAATATTTTTTTTTCTACTTTGAAGTTTCCAAATTTTATTCGTTTCAGTCCTTACTTGAAAGAATTGCGCGGAACTCACAAGCTAACATCAGAGGCATATCTAATCTTTCAAAAGTCTGTGCAACTACTAATGTACGAGTATGTATGGTGCTGAAGAATGGACTCGAAAGCGGATGAACATATCCTTGGTCGTTCTGGGAGAAAAATTCTTCGTAAGATATTCGGTCCCATTTGCGTCGGCGAGCTTTGAAGGAGAAGATTCAACGACGAACTATATGAACTGTACGGCAACATCTACGAGAATTGTCTGAAAAGTTTTCGACCGCAACGTAAAGATAGCGGCACTCGTCAATAAAAGCTAGTGAATGCTAGTTGTGCATCTTTTGACAGTTACTTACCGAAGTTTCAGTCATTTTGGACACGCAGTTTTTAGTTGACAGTCATTTGAGTGAATCGATGTGAGTGTTTTTTGTGAAAATCCAAAAAATTGAGTATCGAGCTGTTATTAAATTCTTGTTTTTGAAAGGCAATACGCCTACGCAAATCAAAAATGAGTTGGACTCTGTGTATGGCGACTCTGCACCATCATTTACCACAGTGAAATTTTGGGCAGCTGAATTTAGACGTGGCCATAAGAGCTTGGGAGATGACGAACGTTCCGGACGTCCAAAAACTGCAACCGCTGACGATAACATTGTTAAAGTTCACCAAATGGTGTTAGACGACCGCCGAATTAAAGTGAGAGAGCTAGTAGAGGTTATGAAAATGTCCAAAGAACGTGTTTGTTACATATTAAACCAAGATTTAGGCATGAGAAAGCTGTCCGCGCGTTGGGTGCCGCGTATGCTTACGTTAGACCAAAAACAAGTTCGAATGAATATTTCCAACGCTCTGTTGGCACAGTTTAGGCGCAATAAATCCGAGTTTTGGCGCCGATTAATTTCTGTAGATAAAACTTGGATACGCCATTATACGCCCGAAACAAAAATTCAGTTAAAACAGTGGACTGCAAAGGGCGAGCCGGCTCCCAAAAAAGCAAAACCTGATTTTTCGGCTGGGAAAGTGATGGCGACTGTTTTTTGGGATAGTAAAGGAGTTTTCTTAATCGATTATCTTCAAAAAGGAAAAACCATTACAGGAGCATACTACGCATCATTACTTGCCAAGCTGAAGGTAAAAATTGCGGAAAACCGGCCACATTTGCAGAAAAAGAAAATCCTGTTTCACTAAGACAACGCGCCGTCTCACACCTCAGCGGTTGCCATGGCGAAAATCCATGAATTACGGTTTGCACTGCTTGACCATCCGCTATATTCACCAGATCTAGCTCCAAGCGACTTCTTTTTGTTCCCTCATCTAAAAAGTGCGCTCGGAGGACAGAGATTTTCCACAAATGAGGAGGCAATCACGTTCGTTAACAATTATTTTGCAGAAAAAAAACGCCAAGTACTATTTGGACGGGTTAGAGAGATGGGAGCATCGCTGGGAGAAGAGTGTAGAGCTACAAGGGGACTATGTAGAAAAATAAAAAAAAAATTTGAGAAAAAATATCTTGTATCCTTGTTCGGTCGGAAACTTTTCGGAACATCTATCTAGTCCGAAAACTGTGCTTCTGCGGCTAGAACGTTTAGATTTTTCGAATTTAACCAAAAGAGACATTGGTGGCGCGCACAAGTAAAAGGGGACCTCAACCGAGTGACGCAGCTGACTTGCAGAACCAGGAAGATCTGGGTGATAACTGTGACTGAGAATCATTTCATCTGTTTCGGAATATTTCTGATATTCTCCACAATTTCCGAACGTAAGGTGTATATTTTTCTACTTAGAAGAACAAAAGTTCACAAACATTTCAATCCGGATTTCAAATGAAAACTTCCTAACATATGTTTAATTAAAATGTTGCCCATCAACCACTGGGTATCTCCGCTAGTCAACAGTATTACAGCCGAGGACAAAAACATGAGTAAAATCGACAAACAAAACATGAGTTGCATAAGAAGCAAATAGAAAGGCGTGTTGCCGATCTCAACACACAGGGACATATCTCATTGATTACTCACTAATTTATGGAAAAAAAAAACGATACTAAAAAACTTAAGTAAAATCCACAGAATAACATCACCAGCACGAAATGAACAATAATTGCAGTCGCCTCCCCTTTTGCTTCATTGTTAACCGATTGTACGACAGTTCGGAGAAATCGGAAAATTTCGTGACCAACTTAATTAATTAAATCATTTAATTTCTCACTTAGGTGGCTCCAAATTCAAGTACATAACTGGAAGTAGATCGACATCATTAGCACCACTATAATTATTATTGTGTGGGCTATTTCTAACATTCCGGGCTTCCCACTTTTCAAGATGAATTGTCGGCTAACCCAACCGTCCAGCTAACATGGATGTTTACAAATATATCTTGTCCTGGTATAGCCCACATTTACATTATTATTTATAATTAACAGTAAACCCCAAAAGCATCTCATCTAAGAACTCGTACTTGTACATCGCATACCATGAGAATTGGATTGTTATAAATCCTACACTACACTGTGGAATTCTACAATATAATACTTACAAACAATCATCATTTCAGCGATTTGCGGAAATTCCTTCAGCCACAGGAAAGAAAATTCACAATTAACAATAACTGAAGTGTAAACAATTTCTTTCTATATATTTTTTCCAAAATTCCAATTTTGTTCAATATTTACACATGGGAAAAATTTCAGCCAAACAATTGTTTATCGCGTAACAACAGTGTGAATGAGGGAGTGAATCACTATGAATGACGTTTGTAGTTTTCGCAAAAATTTCAAAATTTAGAAAAAAATATATCTCAATGCGAAAGAACGTACGAGTATGCCGCATTCTGCATTCCGCGAAATTATATATTCTTAGCGAAAATAAGACAATTGGATGGAATTTGGATCTGGCTCCGGACACCAGGTGCGATTGCGAATGGTTTACAAGGAAAATCGTCCCGAACTAGCGGCGCCGATTGCACCCAAATATCAACAATGAATCGACAGATACTTGTATATATCTCGAACTTCAACGATTGATTTTATTGACGATGATTAGAATTTTTTTTTTTATTTAAATTTTTTTTTTTTAATTTGTTTCCACAAGGTAGCTTTTCGATGGAAATTGTAAAGTAAACTGAACACGTTGATCGGATTCGTGTGGCTGGAACCTGTGGTTGGTTGTCGCTAGCTCGAGGTGGTTACGATATGTACAAACTACTCGCAAGATGTCATGATGACCTGTGGAGTGTAGTGGAGGGGTAGTAGCCTGTGCTACAATATTTCCGTATACAGGTGGGTACTTCGTCATCGAAGCCGCTGTCGTAGTCGTTTGTAGTCATCGTCTTGGTTTTCGACGTAGTCATCGTAGTTGTAGCCGTAGCACTAGACTATATATGTACATAGCTCTGACTTTTAGTGTGTGTCGGCATTTTTTTTATTTTTTAAAGTCAAAGGAAATTCCCTTAGCTACTTTGTTCTGGGTAAGATATTATTCCATGTGTACTGGAAATAAAACGAGGGGACAACAGCCGGGGTCCATAATTGACGATCAGTTCATTGAGTTTCGAGTACCTACAAGTGTTCTTTTTTTTTTTTTTTTTTATTACAGAGAGACAAGTGCATTTTGGCGGTTCATACATATATCAGCTGGTTTCAGTTATAGTTTCGACTTTTTTCATTTCCTTTTTAATGGACAAACGCATGCCAGTTACGAATATAGCGGGGTTTTAATAATTTTTTTTTTATCGGAACAGACGTGTTGCGTGTTAACTGACTCTTAGAACGTTGAAGTCTGTTGTTTGCATTGAACACAGTAAAATCCGTTAAATTTTCTTAGAAGCCACGAAAATGTCTGTGTAACTGAGCAACCAGATGATATTTGAGAAAATACACTTTACACCAACACCTACATACATATTCGTATATGTATTTAATGTCAAGTGCCAACCACCTTTTGGACCAATGACTGATTCAACTTAACTTACACGACTATGAATAATTACTTCGAGAGCTATCCCAAACGTGAACATTTTTAGAAGAAAATATCAGACCAGATGATGTCTTCAATACTCGTATCAAAACAAAAATCATTAAGTCTTAAATCTTTTAAGATAACATCATTAAATGATGCAACGAAAAACAGCTTCCATCTAAAAATAATGATTTTGCTGTTGATGACCTTAGATAAATACAACGACCTCAAGGGCATAATTTTCGAATGGTAGATATACATTTTAAGTAGGAAGTAAGGCCCAAGATAGGCTACAAATACACAAATACGTATGTTATGTAAGTGAAATTTGATATTCGCACTGATGTTTAAATGACACCTTTGATTCGAATTCATATTTATGGGCCTGTAGCTGCAAATTTAGAGCTGTAATTCTTGAAAAGCCGAATTATCAACGTTAGTAAATGCTCGGCTAGAATGAATCTGGTGGGCCACTCGCCGCAGGAAGGCGGGCTATCTCCTCTACTGTACAGGGTGCGATATCTGGAGCTTCGACACAGAAATGTTTAATAACTTTGACAATTCTCAACCAATCGGGTTCAGTAAGCACGATTTAGAAACGTCAATTTTCAATAACCATGAACAACTTTACGCCGAAAGAACGCGCCGAAATATTGACGCTTTACATTGAAAATAATCGGTCATCATTGAAAATAATATCGTATCGTTCTGCGTTTCGCCTCAAATTTTATTGAGCACTGTAGCGAAGCGCCAAGGACATACTAGACAGCATCCACGTCGTTCCAATGAAGCTGTTGAAGCTGTTAGAGAGAGCGTTATAGACAATCCAAATGTCTCGTATCGTTGATGGCAATCGAAATCGGTGGAAGTTAGCGCACTTCGTGTATCCGCCGCAAATACGTAATAGTCATACCCACTTGGGTGTTAAATTCTTGTTTTTTTTTTTTGTTTTTAAAAAAAAAAGGTCTACAAGACTTCTGGTTTCAACAAGTCAGTGCGCCATGCTATACTGCCTGGCAAACAATGAAATTTTTGAAGTACACAGTTTTATACCGAAGCTCCAGATGGCGCACCCTGTATTTCGTTTTTGCGAACTAATAGATGAGACTGCTGTGTGCAGTGTGGTTAAACATTTGCAAAATGTGCAATGAATTGTCAGAACAATCATCTCCTATGCACTATGGTGAACTAAACTGTATTAAGAAATTTAGTACGTATAAAGAGCGGATCGTATCTTTTGCGTATGCAGAGTTTCTTAAAATTATTTTTTGAATTCCTGATTATCAGTAGCCTTCTATCACTGAAAGGTGGCTGAATAATAAATCAGCATCTCAGAGAAATAATACAAATCACAGCGATAAGATTCCTCATAACCATAGAGCTACTAAAATCTGTAGCTGCGGTATTGTGTATATAAATAGTAACCAATAATTTTTTTACCAGTATTGATATTGATGATATATGTATAATGGGTGACCAGATAAGAACGATAGGTAAACAAATTTAAACAAAACAATAACGGTGTGAGATATAAAATTGATTTTGGCATTATTTTGAAGCTACGTTCATGCCATTATGTGTGCATCGACTTCGCTGCCAGTGCTTCAAGCGGTCGGTCCAATTTTTGATGACTCGGACCGATACGTGTGGCGTTATTCCGGCATTAGCGTGTCGAATGTTGGTATCGAGCTCGTCCAAAGTGGTTGGGCTTGTTAGCGCAGACTAAGGGCTTGACGTAGCCTCAGAGCAAATAGTCGTGTGGTGTCAAACCGCATGATTGCGGCGGCCAACTGATGAACTCTCGCTGCGAGATGGCCTAATCGCCAAATTTCTCCTTCACAACTTCGAGCGTTGTGTCGCTGGTATGGCATGTAGCGCCGTCTTGTTGGAACCGGAGCTCGGATATATCGATTTCGTCAAGCTCTGACTACAGAAAGTCGGCTAACATAGTTCTATACCTGAGACCATTGACGGTAACGTTATCTCTCCCCTTCCTCATATCAAAAGAAATAACGTCCGATGATGCCGCCATGCCATAAACCGCACCAAACAAGTGGGCGAACACTTGTGGATTGTGTTCTTTGCAATAACGGCAATTTTGCTTATTGACATAGCCGCTGAGCCAAAAATGGGCCTCGTCTGAGAAGATGATTTTTTTGGCTAAAATTCGGATCTTCGGGTTCAATTTTTGCGTCTTATACCTACATCACGACGAAATTCACGTTGCGTATTTACAACTGAGCCGGAATTTCGATAATATTTTTTAATAATTTCCGCCCATTCGACAAGCGTAAAACAATGCATGAAGAAATGGCAAACCTTACTGAATATTTTCACAGCTCGATGTCATTGGTAACTTTGACAGCTGTTGAAACATAACAATTGGAAAAACTATCATCAACTAACTCTCTGGTCACCCGTTACCACTATGTTATGTACTCGTACATTTATATATTTACATAGATGGCTGCCCAGCGCATTATGCTCGCACAGTACGAGAGTTCCTCGATCGGGAATACTTCAACAGGTGGATAGGGCGGTCTTGTACAATTTCTTGGCCAGCCCGTTCACCTGATTTAAATCCACTCGATTTTTTTTACTGGGGAGCAGTAAAAGAAAAAGTTTATTCTAAGCCGATGGAAAATTTAAACGAGCTGCGACAAAAAATTGCAGAAGACGTTGAAAACATCAACTCCAGAAGATATGCTCGTCTTATTACCAGATCATTTGTAAGGAGATGCAGAGCTTGCATTGCCGCTGAAGGAAAACAGTTTGAACATTCGTTGTAAGACACAAGATCGGTAGATGGCGTTTAGTCGCGCAACAAACAACAGTTGTGTAAAGCGATCCTGGGAGTATACACCAAGAGAACGTAGTGTTCTGTGTGTTCTGTGACGGGAAAAAAATGAAAAGAAATGACAAGGATGGCATCTCTATCTGTTTCACTCACACTAGTCGAAATTGCGTGTTTATCCGTCTCAATCACAGCGTCACTGTCTGTCTCGCTCACACTCATTTTAACTTATTCAAAAGAATTAACTATAAATCGGGTCTATTTAGCAAAATATTTTTTTTGTCCTCAATTAAGCGTTAGTCTAGCAGGTGCCATACCATTTTGGAATCCAGACTAAATACGCCATCTTTTAAAGTTACTTGCCAAAATGGCATAGTACATGTTTTTGTCAGTACTGTCAGTTCAAGTTGGGTGATTAATGATTTTCAGATACAAGGATGGACAAAAAAGCTATATTTTAATTAAAACCGATAGTTATGTTTCAATTTTGGACCGTAATTTACAGAACAGTTACTCAGGGTTACGTGACAACAAAAAAAATCGAAGAAAAGTAAAAATTTGCGGTCGCAGTACTTGAAAGATCGTCACAGGGTGTCAGATTTCTCGATTTTTTTTAATGCCAATAATTTTAAAAGTACATGACTCAGATTTTTGTTTTATAATTTTGTGATAACCGACACCACTGGACCTATCACCCGTTTCCGGCTTGACGTTGATTTTTGGGACACCCTGTATAGACATCACATATACCAGATGTAGAAAGACAAGGCGAGGAAAACGCAAAGAAAAATTCCACGAGAAAGTGTTTAAATCTTCGATTGGAGGTTAAAATTTTCTACTTTTAGAATCATTCTTAAAAATGGCAAAAAAACAGCACAACAACTCAGGACTACCTTAATCTAAAAATGGAAACAATCGGCATATTTGAAAACACAACTGTGGAGATCCATGTAAAATATTTTTCCAACCGGATGTCAGTCGGTAAGAAGCAAATAAATCGCAGCATCTATGTCATTGGGAACCTGCAGAAAGATTGAACACCGTATCTCATTCAATTTTTAAATTGTAGATCAATCGATGTGAAACAAGCAGGCACCCGATATTCTCGGATCAACCACACAAACACCTTGCGGATCATTATATGTAGAGCAATGAGTTTTGGCAATTTGCTCAGGATCATCTGACAAGACCATCGGTGTCATTAAGGCTACTTATAAAGGTGCAATAGTTCCAGTTCTACACAACGACAGTCCAATGCATTGTGCGATAGCTGCATTTTACCCACATTTCGTTTCTTGGCGATATTACTCGCGCTGAACTATGGAAAGAAAGTAGATGAACCCAATGGACAACGACCTCCTTCATAAAACTCCGGGATTACGCTCCTGATATTTGCATGCATACACACATTCGGGAACCGATGCAAGCACAGTTGGCTTAAGATATATGCGTCCAAAACCAGACTATTTGATTTTAGGTTCCTTCATATAACCCAACACTATTGGACAAGCCATCAAGAAACTTGTCCCATTTGTTAATATTGGACGCACCACCTCGGCAGATATTTAATAATTTGAGGATTTTACAGCATTTAGCCATGAGTTGGTGTTTAGCGCTAGAATGTTATTGGCACTATCCTACGAGTATAAATGATTTCGCCTTCAAGATTGGGGGTTGTGCCGTCAGACAAACAACAAAGCAAAACTAACAGCTATTTCATATGTGAAGCTTGTGAAGCGACAAACAACTATGAACCTTCGGCTATCCACGTGGAATGTGCGGAGTTTGATCATTTAATGCAGGCGAACAATTACAACAAAGCGAATTACACTGCAATCTAATAAGTGTGACGAAACCGAGTGACCAACAAAGTGTGAACAACTGTGACACTTACAACGGGGGATTTCTCATCAGAGGAAGACTAAAACAAATAGTTTTGGGCGAATTTTATTTGCCATATTCGCTAATACCTCTATAGAAAATAAGTCATCAGACTTAGCTAAATATTGATCCTCGATCAGACATACGAGTACGGACAATGTTCTTAGAACGATGACTTAACTATGAGAGGAGAGTATCTCTGTCCGAACAATGCGAAAACAAAGCTTGCATATCGGAATTCGGAAAAGAAGATACAAAAGCCAAGTTTATGGGCTATACAGGGTAATTGATCTTAAAGATCGATGTTATGCGGACAATCCAGAAACGATTCAAGCCCTTCGTCCGAGCAATACGTAAGGAACAGCCAACACGATCTGGGAAAATTGGGATGGGATGGGATGGGATAGCCACATGAATGTAATCGTATCTATGACTAATGGGAACTTTCGCTGTTTCTAATAAAGCCATAACACACCGATAATAATTGGTTTTTGTTCATTTTATTTTATTTTTAAAAAGACAATTGTATTTTAAAAACCGGTTATACATACTTGTATGTACGTACGAGTATGTTACGCATTTTTTTTCTATAATTTCAGCTATGCGGCTTAATCCGAAATATCCGAAGAATTACTCGTGCAATATTCGAAAGTGAGAGGATTTCAAGTGAAAGGGTTTCCCATGGGCATTAAAATAGCCCCTTTCGTTAGTATGTTTGTTAGTTTAATATAATCAGATACCTCAAATAGAGTTTAGTTCATTTAGGTTCATTCATTCATTCTCAAAGTATTCTCAAAAAATAGTGAGCTTGGTAGACAGGTTTTGAAATCAATTATCGGCTATTGTTGTTGCAGACTCAGAGCTTTGAAAAAAATATATACTTCTTGCAAAAATATTCAACTATTCTGAATCTAATCAAATGAAATTCAACCACCAATAAATGAACAAGTTGACCGTTATAATAACGACATAATTACTATTATGCGAAAGAAAAGATCGCCCAGAAAGATTCATTTTTAAGGTTCATTTGTAATTGTAACAGAACAGAGCTCTATTAGTAATGCACTCCTTAAAAGCCAGCCGTTGGTATAGAGCAATGTTTAACCACAATGTTCTCTGTTTAAATGTCAACCGGACCCAGAGTACGTTAAAATTATACTCACTTCCCATGACCGTTCTGACGAAGAAACAAAACAAAAGAAATACAAAAATAACCAAAAGAAAGGAGGGAAACAATTGGAAATACTGTCCTGCTTTTCCAGAATTACCTTCCCCCATAATATGCACCTGTTCTCGGCAACATGCCACGGTCATTAAGCATAAGACTTGTTCGTTCTTCCTGACCGTTTGTTTAGTGTTTAGGGACTTCTAACTATCGTTCGCAGTGAACTGCTCAAACACAGTGTTGCACCTTGCAGAGGAACAAATACCTGTGGATGAAGGGGTTTCTGACTTCTAATAGCTGTCAAGTGGAGGTGATAACATGCTTGCCATCCAAAGTGGTATCGCATTAAAAAACAATTACGTTTTCTTCTGGTGTATGGTGACGTATGGCGATTACTTGCTAAGAGTAATGGCTTTTCCATTAATCGCTAGTAAGATATCGATAACTATGTTTACCCCTAAATCAAAACAACAACAGAATTATCGAAAACGAGGGTGTTATCGCAGCTTTTAGTTCTATCTACAATATATATAGAGAATGTACGAATATGATGGAGTGTGAACTGTGATTAAGTGTGAAGAATGTATTTGTTCTGAGGTTGGCAAGTTGTCACAAGTGCCAGTCCCAACTCACAATATTATCAGGGAATTCTTTTGAAAAATGCATGACACACACTATACAACAAGTGAGGAGGAAGAGGATACGAGTTACGAGTATGTACTTCCGTTGGCGCCGTCGCTGTTTCATTTGCACGCACTTCCGATTTAAGCGAACACATATCATCCGTACAATGAATGATGAGATTCGAATTTAATTATTTCTTCGGACGGGGAGCTACCAAATGAATTCACTCACAGATATGAGTAAACTAATGCTTGGGGTTATGGTGCGGTAATAGAGCCGCTAATTAATTAAAGTTGTGATGAAGGAAAGTATGTCACACTGTCAATCGAACAAACTTTGATGACAATGAAGGACATGGGAAAAATACGAAAATTGGAATCGTTACTCAACATTATTGAAGTTATTTATCATAACTGCTATCCAGTGTGACCAGATTGTATTCTTCAACTAAAATGTCACTTTTTCTAAAAGTGTTGGAATGCTCTTAATACGGTACGAAGTACTGCAGGATAATTTGTTGGGGCGACAGTCCAGGACCATCCACTCACTGTGTTATTCGCCTTCTCGCTTTGTGTACAAAAATTGTTTGCCGACTTACTCATGCACCACAGAATATAGAGGATAGAAGCTTCAAAAAAAAAAAAGGTTTGGCATGAATATGACTAGTTTAGGAGCAATGAACAGTGGTAGATAAGTTTAATGCATCACCTGATATAACGATATCAGGAAATGCTCCTTCATTTGGCGGCACTGGCTTCTTGCCTAGTAATAACGTGTTGGAATTTATTTTACAGTACCGACAACGGAAGATACTTTGACAAGTTTGAATAAAATGTAAATGAAGAAATACAGCTTCAAACTTGTAATGTATCTCACTATTAAAAATAACAATTTTCCGTTTAAATCACAGTTTGAACTAAACTAAAAACAATTAAAATTAAAAATTAAAATACCACCTTGATCAAAAAGTTCCCGCACCACACCACCGTATGGCGCTCCCATTGTTCCGATTTGAGTTCTGTTTTTTTTTTGTTAGGTTGGTAAATCTGTTGTTAACATTCCCTCTAAATCTTAGCGTCATAGCTTGACATTTGCAAAAGTTACGTAGCCAAGAGTACATTTAGCCCCGTGTGTGTTGGCGATTTTTTATCAATTTTAGAAATGAATTTAAATTTGCAACAACGAACTTGTATTCAATTTTGCGTAAAAAACAGATTTAATGGTGCGCGAACGTTGGAAATGTTGGAAAAGTTTTTCGGCAACGATTCTCTAAAGAAAACGGTCGTATACCAGTGGCACGAGCGGTTCAAAAGTGGTCGTGAGGCAATCGAAGATGATGAACGCAGTGACAGATCATCGACATCGAAAACCGACGAAAACATTGATGAAGTAAAAGAAATGTTGGTCAAAAACCGCAAATTAACCATCAGAGAGATAGCGGAGGACTTGAACATTGCCTATGGATCTGTCCAAGACATTTTGTTCAATGTAGCAGCACAGTTGGTGCCAAAAGACCTCAATTTCATGCAAAAAAGAGACCGTGTTGACGTCGCGAAAGAGATGATTTGCGAGGCTGAATTCGATCCCACATTCATCAAAAGGATCATTACTGGAGACGAGACGTGAGTTTATGAGTACGACACGCAATCCAGACATCAGGCAAGTGAATGGTCACCAAATGAGCCGAGACCAAAAAAACCACGTCGTTTTCAGTCAAAAAAGAAGGCAATCCTCATGGTTTTCATGGATTACAACGGTGTAGTGCATCATGAATTTTTGTCAGAAGGCCAGACTGTTAACAAAGAGTATTATTTGGGCGTTATGAGACGTTTGCGTGAAGCAATTCGCCGAAAGAGGCCAGAATTGTGGGCAGAAAACTCGTGGATTTTGCACCATGATAACGCACCGTCGCACAGTCACATCATTATTCGTAATTTTTTGACGAAAAATGCAACAAATACCATCCAACAGCCACCGAATTCACCTGATTTGGCTACCTGTGACTTCTTTCTGTTCAATCGAGTCAAAAAACCACTATGGGGAACGCGTTTCAGCAGCCGAGAGGAAGTAATGGAAAAATCGCAGGAAGCACTGATGGACATACCGATAACCGAATATAAAAAATGTTTCGAGGATTGGATCAAGCGCTGGCATACGTGTGTTGCAGTCGATGGGGATTACGTTGAAGGGGACAATATAGATTTAGACGAATAAACTTGTATTTAAAATTTTCTGAATAAATTCCGGGAATCAAGGTGTATGTACAGTACGGTGCAAGACTGAGCAAACGTTTAGGAATTTAAAATTTAAAGCTCTGTAAAAATATTAAAACGCGACTGAATTGTCTAAAACTTTTTGCATTTAACTTGTTATTTAATTCTTATAAAGAATTAAAAATAACTCAAAAGACAAATCAGAAAAAGAGAATGAGAAAGTAACTTAAGAGAAACTCTACGTGTTTGCTCATTTGCACACATAAGACAAAAGTCATGTTACACTTAAAAATGAAAAAATATTTTCCGTTATTTGTTTGCTTTTATTTGTTACACATAAACTTTTCTAGTTTTAAATTGTAAACCAGTTGGATCAGTTGTAAAAAAGTGTATAAAGCTAAAGCATCACCAATTTATTAAAAGTATGAGGAGAATCAATCTTGAAATAGAAAATAGCATCGTGGCATTGGCTGAAAGAGGGAAATCTTCAAGAGCAATAGCGGAAAAATTAAATATAAGCCAATGTACGGTTATTAATGTCCGAAAGCGACGAAATGTTGTACATGCACCAAATGTTGACGGACGGCCTAAGCTACTATTGGACTCAGATGCGCGTTTAATGACATGGGAAATGCGCAAAAACAAGTCGATGACTCCAAAGAAGGCTTAAGAAGTTTTACATAAGACATAAGACAGTGAGTGGACCGCACGTAGAGCCTTGCACAGAATCGGCTTCGTGTCAGCTATTAAAAAAAAGAAACCAGCCTTATCGACCAAGAATATTAAAGCTCGTTTAGCGTTCTACAAAAAACATAAGATTTGGAGCATTGAGGACTGGAAGCGCGTGATTTGGTCGGATGAGGTGAAAATTAACCGATTTCAGTCCAACGGGATGAGTTATTACTGGCGTCGAACCAGCGAAAATATTTAGAGGCATCATGTCAAGCAAACAGTGAAACATGGAGGAGGCAGTTTGATGATGTGGGTTGCTTCACGTGGTGGCATATTGGGCCATTCGTTAAATTGCAGACCAATTTGCAAGATTTTGTAGACAGGGTATGCCACCTGAGGAGGAAGTAATTTTTCAACACGACGGGGATCCGAAACATACCGCCAAATTAGTCAAGGAATGGCTATCTCAGCATGGAGTGGAGCATAATGGATAATGGAATGGCCTGCACAATCCCCTGATCATAATCCAATTGAGAATTTGTGGGCGATAGTAAAAAGGCGCCTGGGAAAATACCAAAGGGCTCCTGAGAACATGGAAGAACTATGGCATCCAGTTCAATATGAGTGGAACCAAATTCCTGACAATTTTATTCAAAATTTAGTTGAAAGCATGCTCAAGCGTATGAAAAGCGTAATTCAAAATAAAGGGTTGTGGACAAAGTACTAGAAACCAAGGTAGTACTTGTGTATGCGAAACTGAGCAAATGAAATTCTTCCTAGGTTTTTTTTTTGTACTCTTTTATTTTATTTATTTTATAAGACAATTTTGTTAGAATTAAGTTACAAATAAAACGAAAAAAGTTTTATTGAATTCAGTTGCGTTTTAATATTTTTACAGAGCTTTAAACCCGAAATTCTTTAACATTTGCTCAGTTTCGAACGGTACTGTATGTTAATGAGTTAAAAAAATTTCTCAGAAAAGGCTCTGGAAGGATTGTAGTAATCAGAATTTAAGGGTCTATACGAACTTTAATATGGTAATATTAGAGTACGGTGTACAATGCTGTTGGAACATATTACGTGTTATGAGCTTCTGTGTCATTCACAAAGGGGGCCCACGATTTTAGAAGACGTAAATTCCAACTACTTGCGTTTTATCTTTAAATGCATAGTTTGTCAAGAAAGTATTTTGACAATAGAAAAAAAATTATTTTAAACTTTTTGTGTAAGAAAACTGTATTTTTTTCTTCCGATTATCTTATGTTTTTTTTTTTAATTTATTTTGGTTAATTAATGTATTTACTAAAGAATTCTTTGAATTCGGTAATGGTTCATGATACCAAACAAAAAAAAAAACAAATATACTCTAATATTAAGGTGTCAAGGATGTGTTTTTATTTATGGAAATATAAGAAAATTAAAGTATGGTCACCTTTAGAGTAGGAGTCTTTTTTTTTCATTGAATTAATTAATACTTGTAAGTAATAATCGCTTGGTATTTTATGCCATTCCTCTAATATTGCAGATTTAAGGTCTATTCGAGTTTTTGGGTGCCATTTAGCCACCTACAAATTTTCTTTCGGGCTTAAATCAGAGATCTGATTCAATACTTTGCTGCACTTGAAGTGAATCCACATTCTCATCATGAGCGGCTTATGTTTAGGGTTATTATCTTGATAAAACTTAAATAGCGGTTGGTTATCTCCATTAAACCGAAATTTGTTTCCACTGTTTATCAAATGAATCAAAATATTTAAATGTTGTTCCGGATCCATGAAAGCCAAATTCCCAACCTCTTTGACGGAAATGCATCTCGACATCATGAATGAAGGCTTACTAAATTTCATAACTCTAGAATAATGTTGCAAGTGTCCAATGCTTTTAACCTCACTATTGGGCCCATCATTGTAATAAAGCATCAATTTTGGTTTCGACGCAGGACATGACGACAGCCCCGTAATAAGATGCTTCACCAAAGTGCAAGGTAGCAAAAGACAATCGCTTTCCGATGTTTTATGAGGAAAGCAGTGGTTATTTCGAGCAACTCTTGATGTGTACTCGTGCATTTTCATGACCTGGTTTATTATTTTGTGTGAAACGTTAACACCACCATCAATAGTCGAAATTTGAGGGTTCTTCGTACAATCCGTTAGTGAATACATACAGTGGTGTTCACAGAAATAGCACATCCCCTTTGAATTTCACAGTTACTGTTATATTATTTCATTCTGTTGAGCCTATTAGCAATAAAAGATCGTTGTGTAATCCTTAAAGACAACAACGAAACAAGGAAATATTACTTTTAAAAGTTTGGTGATAGTACGCGTCGATTTTTAGTCGTTAAACGTGCGGTTAACCTGTTCAGAGAAATAGCACAGATTTTCTTAAAGTGATTTATAGAGTACTTTTCTGGAGTAAAATTCGAAGAAAGGTCTGGAAATTAAATGTAGACAAAAAATAATGGGTCGTGGAAAACACTGCAGCTCAGAAAAGCGAGAAGTCAGGCTCCTCAACTGCTCCAGGTAGCTGGTCCAAAACGCTATAAAGCATATGACAGTGGAAGAAACAACATCCAATAAAATTCGGAAGCCAAGAAAAACCACTGGTCATATGAACAGAACAATGTAGCGTCTCAGCAAAAAGGATCCGTTTTTAACATCTGCTGAAATCAAAAACCAAATAAAAGATCGATATAATGTTGAAGTATCAGTAACCGTATGACACCGTGTTTGGGAGGCTAATCTACATGGACGCAACGCAAACCAGCTGTATCGGAGAAAAATAGGTTGAACAAATTAAGATTTGCAAGAGCTCATGTTAACAAACCAGTTACTTTCCGAAAAAACGTTTTGTGGAGCGATGAATCAAAGTTTAATAGGGTCGGATCTGACGGCAAAACGTATGTATGACGTCACCCAAGACAAGAATTCAACCCACTGTACACGATCAAAACCATTAAACACGGAGGTGGCAGAACGTACCTGGATTTTTAACGTAAACCTCCTGCCGTAAGACTTAATGTTTACGAGATGCCCATACACCCATAGGGAGCAAGGATACGCCTTGCCATCGCTAAATACTCGCTTTATATTTACTAATACTTTGCTTATATTTTATACCAAAGCAGAACTTGTGTTGGAGGCACAAGTCCCACCCTTGGTATGAGTCGAGGCCGACTTAAAACCTCTTGCTGCTCTTAGGGTCGCAGCACCCAGTAATTATTTGCTACTCTACAATGGGCTAAACCAAAAAGGAAACCCGTACCCGCGATTTGGGTTTAAACCACAGCCACCATGACGCTCCCACAAGGGGGCCTACCTCTAACAAGTCAGGCCCGGACCGAAATCCGGGGGGCTCCTGACTCCCATGGTACCGTGATTTAAGTCCTGGTATGGACTACCGGTGGTCAAGCCTACCAACAAGACCTATGACCAGCAACTTGTAACTGGTCAAATCGTATCATCCATTCATGCAAAAAAAAATCTGGATGTTTTCGATAAGACCAGTTATAGAATAATCTACCCCCGCTTTATTATTAGACAACGTCATTGATGGGCGAAGCCTTGATAATTGGGCGGGGGCCCACACGGAGGTGGCAGCATAATGGTTTGGGGATGCATGTCTTGGCACGGCGTTGGTCCAATTGTAAAAATAGAAGGGCGTTTGGATGAATATAAATACAAACCATGAGAACCATATAGAGCCCTATTGCGACGAGTTTCCCCTACTTGCAGGGAAATTCATGCAAGATAATGACCCGAAGCACACCGCAAGGCCTGTAAGTCAGTGGTTTGTAGACCAAAAAATTAACGTTTTAGAATGGCTGCCACAAGGTCCTGATCTTAACCCTATAGAAAACCTGTAGAACGATATAGGGAAAAAGATTTAGGACGAAAAACCATCAAATTTAAGTCTTTTATGGGAGAGCACACAACGGGCCTGGTACAGCACCCCCACTGAACGATGTCGGAAACTTGTTGAGTGTATGCCATCCAGATGCAAATTAGTATGAAAGGCAAAGGTTACCCAAAAAATACTAGCTTTTGCAATGATAAAATTGTACTTTTAAGTTAGTTTCTACGTATTAAAGCATGGTGTGCTATTTCTGTGAACACCACTGTATATTAATTAACCAAACTGTATGTCATGGGTCACTCTCATTTCAGTTAGTGAGACTATGTTTAAACCCTCACATCATTTGGAATACACATCATATTTCGGTGGCACAGACCGAGGACGTTTTTTTTTGTACTCTTTAATAGCTGGGAAAAAGTTTTTGAGTTCTACGGTGGGGTGAAAAAGATTTTTTTTTTTAAATGTTTTTTTATTTTATTCAATATAGTCCCCTTTTAGTTTGATACACTTATTCCAGCGATTTTCCAACTTCTTGATCCCGTCCGAAAAGTAATTTTCCGGAAGGTCTGCAAAATACTTCTCCGTGGCGTCGATGATTTCCTCGCGTGAGCTGAATTTTTTATTGATGAGCCATATTTTGAGGTTTGGTAAGAGATAATAATCCGAGGGAGCTAAATCGGGCGAATACGGTGGATGCGACAGCAATTGGAGCCGTAAGTCATTGATTTTAGCTGTGGTTGCGATGCTCTTGTGTGCCGGCGCATTGTCTTGCAAAAACTAAATTTTTTTTCGCTTCATGTGAGGCCGTTTTGC
The DNA here is from genome assembly GCA_963966105.1 of Volucella zonaria. NCBI lineage: Eukaryota > Metazoa > Arthropoda > Insecta > Diptera > Syrphidae > Volucella > Volucella zonaria. The sequence goes on along the minus strand of OZ014530.1, from coordinate 84,683,137 downwards.
AGCGATTTCGGCCTTCAATCGCTCCAATAATGCACAGTAATACTCGCTGCTGATGGTTTTTTTTTTTCGAGGTAGTCTACGAAGAGTATGCCATGACAATCCCAGAAAACCGACGCCATAACCTTTCCGACCCATCGAGCCTCCCTCGGCCGCTTCGGTGCACTCGTGCCGGCTTCAGTCCATTGCCGGGCACTCATTCTGTTCTCTGGTGTGTAATAGTGGATCCAAGTTTTATCAACAGTTACCAATCGACGCCAAAAGTCCGCCCGATTCCGCATCAGCAAGTCCAAACACTCTTTCGAAGTTCTCTCGCGTTCGTGTTTTTGGTCAGCAGTGAGCATGCGCGGCACCCAATGGCAGGATAACTTTTTCATATGCAGAATATTGCCCAAAATATGGCGTGTGTGCTCAGTACTAATCTTTGTATTATTTGCTAGCTGGCGCGCCTTCACTTTCCGGTCAGCCAACACCATTTCATGTATTTTTTTTTACATTATCCTCTGTAACCGCATCGGAGGGCCTGCCGCTGCGGACTTGATCGGTAGTGGAGTTGCGACCACCACGAAACTCTCGAAACCAATATTTGACGGTGTAATCTGACGGAGCATTAGCCCCATAATATTTATCCAACTTTTGTTTTGTTTCCTTCGCCGTTTTGCCTCTCAAAAAATAATGTTTTATGAGAGAACGAAAATCGTTTTTGTCCATACTCAACATGATGCCAAGCACGTCAACAACAATCAGCTGTCAAAACAAAACTAAAGACAGTATCGCACTGAAATTTGGCATGTCTGCCTAAATATGAACGGACTTCAAGGCACCATAACCTTTTTTGCAGTAGCAGCGCATTCTGGCGGTCAAGGAGGTTACTTTTCACCCCACCTAGTAAGTCTATTTTCTTTATTTTTCTAAATATCTCAAACTTCGACATGATTTATCAATTCTGTGCATTCTATCGATCAGTTTCCCTAAATAACGGTAAAATTAGTTAAATTGATCCTAAACGTCTTTCCAGTGTTACCGCAATTTTGTCTAATTCATTCTAGTGGTTTGGGCGGCTAGCTAGTCGTACTAAGGTTTGTACATGCATCTATCCTTACTTACCATTTCGACGCATTATCTTGCTGAAACACAAACGGTTCCCTATTTCATATTATTCTTAGCCTGTTCCATTTTCTTTGCCCATGCTAATTTTTGACTTTGAGGTCACATTGCTCCAGAAAATGCCTAATTAACATAACGTTTTACTATTTTTTTCTTATGAAAATAACAATAATAAAACAAAAAATTATCATCAAGATTGCACAAAAACCAGATTTGCAGATTTTATGATACTTGGAAAAACCTGCAATAGGTAAAAAAAAAAGATACCATGATCTTTATCTTAACCGACGACTTCCTAGTAAAGGAGTATTTGGAAATACGTATCGAAGGCTTCAAGAAACGGGATCAAGTAAGAAGGATTTCGGCTGATGAAAGAATACTGGAAGCTGTTAAAACTGATCCATCAATCAGCATCAGACGCTTAGCTTTGCAATTCAATATTTCCAGACATAAAATTGCTAATGTACTGCATGGAGAAAATTTTTATCCATACCACCATACACTGCTTCCCAATGATTTGGAAAAAGAGACTTGAGTTTTCTAACTGGTTGCTGGAGCGGAGCTTGGATGACAACCAGTTTATTAGCAGAATTCTTTGAACGGACGAATCTCAATTTACAAGAGATGGGATCACAAATTTTCTTAATCTTCATATGTGGGCTGCGGACAGACCACATACAATGAGACATACCACCTGGATCAAAAATTTCCCGGGGAACACCACCGTGTGGCGCTCCCATTGCTCCGATTTGAGTTCTGTTTTTTTTTTGTTAGGTTGGTAAATCTCTAAATCTTAGCGTTATAGCTTGACATTTGCAAAAGTTACGTAGCCAAGAGTACATCTATCTCTGTGTGTTGGCGATTTTTTACAATTTTAGAAATGGATTTAAATTTGCAACAACGAACTTGTATTCAATTTTGCGTAAAAAACGGATTTAATGGTGCGTGAACGTTGGAAATGTTGGAAAAGTGTTTCGGCAACGATTCTCTAAAGAAAACGGTCGTTTACTAGTGGCACGAGTGGTTCAAAAGTGGTCGTGAGTCAATCGAAGATGATGAACGCAGTGGCAGACCATCGACATCGAAAACCGACGAAAACATTGATGAAGTACAGGAAATGTTGGTCAATAACCGCAAATTAACCACCAGAGAGACAGCGGAGGACTTGAACATTGCCTATGGATCTGTCCAAGGCATTTTGGTCAATGATTTGGGTTTCCGTCGTGTAGCAGCACAGTTGGTGCCAAAAGACCTCAATTTCATGCAAAAAAGAGACCGTGTTGACGTCGCAAAAGAGATGATTTGCCAGGCTGAATTCGATCCCACATTCATCAAAAGGATCATTACTGGAGACGAGACGTGGGTTTATGAGTACGACACGCAATCCAGACATTAGGCAAGTGAATGGCGTTCACCAAATGAGCCGAGACCAAAAAAAACACGTTGTTTTCAGTTAAAAATGAAGGCAATGTTCGCGGTTTTCATGGATTACAACGGTGTAGTGCATCATGAATTTTTGCCAGAAGGCCAGACAGTAAACAAAGAGCACCCGTATTATTTGGACGTTTGCGTGAAGCAATTCGCCGAAAGAGACTAGAATTGTGGGCAGAAAACTCGTGGATTTTGCACCATGATAATGCACCGTCGCACAGTCCCATTATTATTCGTAGTTTTTTGAGGAAAAATGCAACAAATACCATTCAACAGCCATCGAATTCACCTGATTTGGATCCTTTTGAATTTTTTCTGTTGAATCGAGTTAAAAAACCACTACGGGGAACGCGTTTCAGCAGCCGAGAGGAAGTAATGGTAAATCGCAGGAAGCACTGATGGACATACCGAAAACCGAATATAAAAAATGTTTCGAGGATTTGATCAAGCGCTGGCATAAGTGTGTTGCAGTCGATGGGGATTACGTTGATGGGGACAATATAGATTTACATGAATAAACTTGTATTTCCAATTTTCTGAATACATTCCGGGAATGTATTTTGATCAAGGTAGTAAATCATTTCAATACAAATTCAGCGTCAATATGTGGGCAGGTGTACTTGGAAACAAGTTAATCAGCCCCTTCAAACTACCACCTAGGCTGAATTCTACAAACTGCGAAGTGATCTACCAGAACTATTGGAGGACATTCCACGATTCAACTAGCTTCATCATATTTTCAACATGACGGTGCTCCAGCCCACTATAGTCGTGAGGTTAAGCATTGGCTAGATGAAGAGTACGGTAACCGTTGGATAGAAAGAAATGGACCAGTTCACTGGCCCGCAAGATCTCCTGACCTTACAGTATTGGATTTTTTTGTATGGGGAAGAATGAAAGAACTTGTTTATTCAACCGAAATAGCGACTTTAATTGAACTGAAAGATCGTATTCTCGAAGCGTCATCAAAAGTGAATCAGCAGTTAGCATCAATAAACATTCGCAGTGCAATCCAAAAACGGGCTCTAGCATGCATACAAAATCAAAGAGGACACTTTGAGCACCTGTTATAATTGTTTTAGTACACACATAAAATAAAAACTACCTAAGACCACACAAAATCATTTTTTATTCATAGCCTTTGGAGCTTAAACCAAAAAAAACCTTTTTTTTATAAATTTTAACTGCTGCAGGTTTTTCCAAGTATCATAAAATCTGTGGGTTTTTCTGCAAACTCATTGATGATTTTCTTTTTATTATTGTTACTTTCATAAGAAAAAATAGTAAAATGTAAAAAAATGTAGTAAAATGTTAATGGAGAAAAGTGACCTCAATGTCGAAAATTAGCATGGGCAATGAAAATGGAACAGGCTTAGAAATTGGATATCTAAAGACTCAAACAAGAGATCAACTTTATTTAAACGCCGTTATTAGGGCTGGTATTTCTTCTACACGAAGGTTTTACCATTAGTACTAACAGAGCAATTTCCGTTAACATGGGTCTGGGTACACCAAAGTAAGCCTTTTCTTAAGTCCTCGATAAATGATGTCAACATTGGAGATAGACCCTTACTGTAGAACGATTTTTTACTTAAAATATGCCCAGGAATCATTTCCCAAATTATCGTCAATGAACTAGGGGACACCCTGTATACATAGTAAATTTTTAACAAATCTCCCAATGCTTGTAGCCACAAGCTTAGTGATTGTTCTTTCATGTGGTCGGTGATAAACAAACAAACTTCTCTTCGAACTACTACATAATTTCAAAACTTTATTCATCAGTCCACAAAATCGTTCCACATTGTTTAACATCTAATTTTGTGCAGATGTGCCCAGTGTAGACGTACTCGTATTGTCCTGACTTCAACAATAAGCGTCGCGGAGGTGGAGTCACTTTTGTCCATTACATTAAGGTGATTATCAAAACTGCTGTTACTCCGCTCACTTTCTTCGAAGATGCCAACACCAGATCCTTGATTTGTTTTTACTTTCCATAAAGACCGAATTGCAAACCTTTTCCGGCAGAGACCCTAGTCAATGTCAGTTCTGCGCACAGGAAGAGATACTCGTAGCAGGTTTGACCACATGGTGTAAAATAATTCTTTTTACACTTTTCAGCAAGAATGAAATCAGGTATTGGGCCTGAAGCTCTCTGCGTAGGAGTATATGTAAATATAACGAGTAGTTATTCAAACAACTTGTTTTTTTACCAATCGAATCTTCTCATTCAGAAAAATGATCGCTTTACATCCGATTCGAAACGCGATGTTTGTACCTATTTATTTGAAATGGACGCTTAAGAAAAAACTTTTCAATTAAAATTTCCTCAATGTTCCCATTATTGTATTGTACATAGAATAAAGTTATTTTTTGTATGTTTCTTATAACTTAGGTTGTCGCAACGGATACTATCAATAACCCATAGTTTAAAGTCTAAGGGATGTTTATTGTTTTACGATAAGCACTTTGACAACAAGTTACCTTCAAAAACTCTTTGGCATAATTTACGTGAGCTTGGTGTTGGTCGTCGACAATCAGCTCAATAGAGAATTCGAGAAGGGGAAACGACATCCAGCACGAGTACTGACCCACTAGATATAACGCTTAATGGCTTTGAATTTGCTTGTATTGAACCAGCTGATGTTGTTAAGGCTATACTTAAAATTAAGTCTGAGGCTGTTGGTATATTCTTAATAATATTATAATAACTTCTACATTTCCAAGCGCGTGGAAAATCGCGAAATTCTTCCCATTCTAAAAAAGATAGCGTCCACGAACTCCCCGGCTGAATATACAATTGCCATCCTTCTCTTCTTGTCAAAAGTTATAGAAAGGGTAGTACACCAGCAGATGTCAGTATTTATCCAATGCAATAAATTATTTTGTAGAAATCAATCCGGCTTCAGATCTTATCATAGCTGTACGTCTGCTTGATTGAAAGTAACAGATGATATCGGAGCGGCGATGGATAAAACCTAATAACCTTTGTGACACTACTTGACTTTTCTAAGGCCTTTGATACAGTGGATCATATGAAGTTTCTCTCCAAACTCAGGAGGTTTTTCGGCTCCTCGTCATCTGCTATGAAACTCATCAAAACTTACCTTGGTGGAGGAAAACAAGCTGTTGCTGTTAATAATGAAATATCGGACTTTATCGCTATCTCAGCGGATGCACACTGGGTCCTTTATTATTTACGATATTTATCAAGGTCCTTCTGAAAGTAATCAAATACTCCTCGCTGCATATGTATGCAGATGATGTACAACTTTACCTGAGTTGTAAACTAGGCCTCATTGACAATGCAGCCTATAAGCTTAATGAAGATTTTCGAAAAATTCTAGATTGGTCTGAAGATAATCCGTTGAGACTGAATGAACCAATGAACCGTTGACAAAGTTAAAAACCTTGGTGTATGGATTAACAACATTCCAATTTATGATTCCATCTCCACTATTATAGGCAAAATCTATGGTTCTCTAAGGAATCAGTCGGTGTTGCAGCCTTTTACTCCATTGCATACAGGATTAATGCTAGTGAGGGTTCTACTGATTCCAATTTTGGCTTATGGCTGCGAATTTTTTTTGTTACAGAAGTGCTTTCATTAGACGTAAGCTCAACAGCGACTTCTACAACATCACCCGTTATGTTTATGCATTGAGACGATTTGACCATGTTTCACGATACCCTAAAAATATATTGGGATGCACTCTTGATAAATATTTCGAGTATTGCACAATCAAGTACTTGCATAAAATTATTATTAGCAAGCAGCCTCCATACTTATTGGAAAAACTTAAATATTCATGTTCAACCCGCTCATTAAGTTTAATCCAGCCGCGTATCTACTACCAAAACTCAGAGCGACAATTCTTCGTTCATTCTATTCATCTTTGGAATTGATTTCCTTTCAGCGTTAGGAAACTTTATGATGCGAACAGTTTTGCTAAAACTCTCTTTCGGCATTTGACAGGGTAAAGCAAGCACGTTGCATAATTTCATAAAAGGCAAAATTATTTACTTTTACCTTTTCGGTTACTTATTTGTCATAATCTACCGTGAATTTGAACTCAACTGTATGATTTGTATACTATTTCTCATTTATAGCTTAAAGATTTAAAGCCTATCGTCAATGATGTTACTTAATTTATAAATACTGAAATATTTGTATATATCTCAGAAACTATTCTGAAAATCAGGATGTAACAAAGAGCATTGCAACACACGATAAGTCGATCTTTAAATACACATCAGAAAGAGTGCCAGAACCCTATTTAATCCTGTTAGTGGAAACAGAAGTAGAATCAGTGTTGAATACATTAGTTTCCTGGTCGTTATAACTTCCAAACATTTAAAAACAATGTACATCGGTACCTGTCTTTTCTTCCTCTGAAGATCAGGATGTAACAAACAGCATTACAACACATGATAAGTCGATCTTCAAACACTCATGAGTGTTGGATTCATTAGTTTGGTTGGTTTCGTGATTCTTTCCTCAGCAGCACAACACGCTTATGGAATGCCTTGCCGATCTCTGTGTTTCTTATTCGTTATGACTTCCAAAGATTTAAAACCAATGTACTATACATCGGTACCTGTCTTTTCTTCCTCCCTAAATTTCCTTCGCCCGCGCTGTGAACGAGTACAAACATTTTAAGGGTACAAAAACCCCTTGAGCGCGGTGATTATAAAAAAAAAAAAAAACAAAAAAGAGCTTAATTTAGAAATCTCGAAGGCGAACATCACATTGGCGAAATCCGCCAATAGATGTCGGCACATATTCTCAAATAAACATCTCACCGTGTGCGCCGAATTCGTAGACATTAACAAAGGAAGAAACATCATATGAAGTAAAAAAGTAAAACAGATGGACAGCAGACATTATTTACGCAATATCCAAGACCATTTATATATTTTTAAGTTTCTGTGAAAAATATGTATAATAAACGAAATAAAAAATCTCATTTTGTTCACCCTGCTGCCAATCCAACAAAGTATCCCTATAACACAAGCGATGGTATATTATTAGAACTTTGTCAATACACCTTATGCTAACGATATGCCATCATTATGTGAAGAAACAACGTTGATTAAACTGAAATACCTAAAGCACACGCATATTGATGACATTCTCAATGAGACACGATTCACATACAGGAAACGAACTAACCCATAACATGACACGGAGGTATGGTTTTTTTTTGGAAATTCTGCTCTCATTTATGGTATATGCACAATATTATCGCACAGTCATTTGAAGCACCTACCCACTCTGTTCCTCGCTAAGACAAAACCCATCGCGGCATTACGTTTAACAGAAACATCGAATTGAATTCTATAGAAGTTGATGGAATTCGTTTTAGAATGTCATGGCTTACGTCTATTCCAATCATCGCTTAAGTGAATACGACTAACATCCTTTTACTCAAACCAAAATCGATTGAATCTAAAATTGGAAAAATGGGTACTCGCGTTAGTTATTCAACTGGAATGGTGTCATAATCAATAAATGTTTTTCCCTTTTACAAATACCAGTGTTCATCGAACACTAAATTGAGAGAAAAATCTTTCGAAGAATTTTTCCTGTTCATCATCGTTTTACAACCCCCGATGGCATTAAACATGGCATGCGATGGCATGCCATAGCCAGCCATTCTATGTATTTTTGGATCTCGCCAGAGACACCTCCTGGATGTATGTATGTATGTATTGTATTTTCTTGGCTATGTTTTTACTTACGAGACATTCCTTATTGCATTACTCTTTAAAAAGATCAAAGTCAGTAGCAGACACTAATCAAATTTCCAGGACACTACTAAGATGAAAAAAAAAAACGCCTTTATTTCCTTCACAGAGGGTAACTAAGGCATTTAGGCAGGCGGCATATGGTTGGTTTTTCTTTATTAAAAAAACTGCACTACGAGTGTTAGCATTTGCAGGGAAAAATATTTGCCTTTAAAATTCGTATTGAAAATTAAATTTTTTAGAGCTCTTAGGGGTAGGTTTTAATATGTGACAGTGCGACTCATAAATTGCAATTTAATGCATTACACTTATAATTTTGTACATGCGAGTATATAAAGCAGAATGCTTCACACTTTGATATATACACTGATCAAAAAAGTTTTAAAAATGTTGTCCAACATAAATTTGAATTAGTTAAAATAGAATTCTAAAGCAAGAAAGACGAAACAACTTTTTACACGAGAACTGAAAACAAGACTAGATAAAAAACAAATGGCTTTTAATTTGGCCATCAAGTATTTATCGCCAAAATGTTGTTTGGTGATGAGGGTTTCAATCAAGAAGCCTTTCCAGCTGGTATAAAGTGTCACCATCTGCCTTCAGGACTGTACTCCAAGTTAGTTGCTTCCACTTGATTGCGTCTCGCTTTAGATGCGGTCGTCTCTTTCTGCGCCGACCATCGGTGTTTAACTAGAAGACTCCTTAGCGTCCATTCGCCCAACATGGCCCAGTCGTTTCAGGCGTTAGATCTGTAGACGCCTGCCTAGACCGATGTCGCTGTGCTGCCTGTACAGATCGTGATTGCTCCTGTACTCGTATTGCTCGTCAAAGTTTTGATCTTAAATTCCCGGGTATTTTTTAAGTTTGCCGTAGTGGCCTGTTGTTCATAAGTGGTTGTCGTGGATGTTAAGGATACTTATTCCTCTACAGCTAAAAGGCATCCGACAAACTATGCATTTTAGAGTTCAAAAATTCAACTAAGAAGATATTTCTATAGTCTAAGCAATATGCTATCATTAAGGTGTTCTCATTAATCTGTTGTGTGATGCTAAGTGCTGTATAGTCTAATAAAAGGGCATTCGATTCGGGGTTTCTTTGAAAGACTACTCGTAATTCGTCATCGAATACATGGTCTTAGTTGCTGGGGACATTCAATCCCTTTGTCGAACAACCCAAATTCTATCGTATGTATTTTTGTTTTAGGGATTGAGGGGTTGCTATCGCCATTCTCAGCAATGTTAGCAATGTATTCAAGAGCAATCTGCAGGCTGTTCTATATCGAATTACATTTGTATTGTTGCCGAGAGTGTAAATTGTGGAAAGCAAGCGGTTTAAGAAGCATTTATCGATCAGACAAGTTTGCGAAGTTTTCGCTCAACTTAAAGCACTTATCCGGGCTACTTCGACATATTTGGAGCTCAGGCCGCTAAGGATTTCCGAGATTAAGTCAGGGTCTGAGATGAAAAGAGATGGTCGCGGATGAGCCCTTAAAGGACCAACGGCAGCGCTTCCATTCCCGGTCAAACCGACCTCTCATCCTATATAACACATGGGCTGAAAAGTCCGTTTCTAAGAGAGGGCACCACTTGAATTAAATCCATACCATTTTCAGTTAGTACCAACCTTCAAAAGATACGTGTATAAATTTGACATCTGTCGGACGATTAGTTCTCAAGATATAGCGTTGTGAGTGAAGCAACTGTTGTCATTGTGGAAAAAAATGGATTCAAAGCAATTTCGTGTGTTGATTTATCATTGCTTTTTGATGGGAAAATGCAGCCGATGCAAAGAAATAACTTGATAAGTGTTACCCGGATTCTGCACCAGCCGAACGAACCATTCGCAAGTGGATTGAAAAATTTAAAAGTGGTCATACTAGCACCGAAGATGATGCACGCAGTGGACGTCCAAAAGAGGCTGTTTCAGATGAAAACGTCAAAAAAGTCCACAAAATGATTACGAATGACCCTAAAGTGAAGTTGATCGAGATAGCTGAGGCTCTGAAGATATCAAAAGAGCGTGTTGGATATATCATACACGAATATTTGGACATGCGAAAGCTCTGTTCAAAGAGGGTGCCGCGTTTGCTCACAGTCGACCAAAAACAACAACGTGTTGATGATTCAGAGCTCGCGTCGGTATGTGACAATGGATGAAACTTGGCTCCATCACTGCACACCAGAGTCAAGTCGGCAGTCAGCTGAGTGGCGAGCAGGCGACGAACCTCGTCCAAAACAACCAAAAATTCAACAGTCGGCTGGCGAGGAAATGGCATCCGTATTTTGGGATGCACATGGAATAATTTTCATCGACTATCTCCAAAAGGGGCAGACTATCAACAGCGACTATTACATTACGTTGCTGGAGCGTTTGAAGGACGAAATCGTAGAAAAACGGCCGCATTTGAAGAAAAAGAAAGTGCTGTTTCATCAAGACAATGCACCGTGTCACAAGTCGATGAAAACGATGGCAAAATTGAATGAATTCGGCTACGAATTGCTTCCCCACCCACCGTATTCTCCAGATTTGGCCCCCAGCGACTATTTCCTGTTCGCAGACCTCATAAGAATGCTCGTCGGAAAGAGATTTAAGACCGAATCGCCGAAACAGAGGCCTATTTTGAGGCTAAACCGAAATCGTACTACAAAACTGGTATCGAAAGATTGAAAAACCGTTTCAATCAGTGTATCGCCCTCGAAGGCAACTATATTGATAAATAAAGTTGAATTTTGCAAAAATTTTGTTTTACTACAAAGGACGGTTTCTAAAATATCAAGCACGATTTCCCGGCTGGTAAAGACTACAATAAAAATTTCAGATATGGAAGTGTTGACAACGCAAAGGATAACAGGTACGAGTAACAACCCAGTAAGTAACATTAACCAAGAACTCAGGCATATAATGAACATACAGGGCTTCGGACAACGGAATGCTAGTGACGGAATAATTCGTTACCTTATGGGCTCGAAGAAAATAAAACCAATCATCCGGCGAAAAGCCGAAGTTTTAGGAACTGTCTAGAGAATTTCACTTTCGTTCTGAATTGTGTATGCCACCAAATGAAAAAGTAATTCCCCAAAGACTCAAAATGAAATATTATTTCTACCTCTAACCCTTGAAAAGGTTCTAAACTAAAAGAAATAAATAAATAAATAAAATCGTTTGGCTACGTAAAAAAAGCAAGACTTAAGGAGTGCTAAAACTAGAGGAAAAGCTAGCAGGTTTTCGTTTTGGATGTTGACCGGATCAACAATTTATGGATCATCAGTGCGCAGTATGTTAAATATCGACCACCAATTCATCTGCTGTTCATTGACGTTGACAGTGAAAACTGTTTGCATTACTTAAGTTTTGTATAGACCGACTGACGGCAGGATGAAACAAGATTAAACCCCATGGCAGTTAATGCGGCTTTGTGGGAGGTAGGTCAACATATGACGCGATTTGAAGTGGAACAATGATGGAAAAACATCGCAAAGCTTAGCTTCGACGGATCTGCATGTCGTCTTCATCGACTTGGGTAAAGTGTTAGACAGAGCTCCCAGATATCTTATGTCGACGGCGCTAAAATCTCAAAATGTACCCAAGACGTACGAGTATGTGAGAATGGTACGCGATATGTACGATGATGTTAAGACGAAAGTTAAATGTACAGCGGGTATAAGCGGAGAATTAGAAGTTAAAGTTGGAGTACACCAAGGCAGTGTGTAGAATGCGTTACTTTTTAATGTGGTCTATCATTTTCTACTGAAGCGATACGTAAACAAGTTTGGGGTAACTTCTTTTGTTTTCGTCGATGATAGCGATATTATAAGCAACAACATGACAGCCCTTCAAGCTACTCCTAATACTTGGAGAAAGGTGCTAGACGATAACGGGTTACTCTTGCGAATCAGTCGTTGTATTATCGAATGTCTGCATTACCGTTTACCAACTGCTGACATCTATTTAGAAGGAGCCATCAAGTCAAGTGTATTTTAAATACATAGGCTTTGTGATGACGATGTCGCACATAGAGTCAGTGTGGGGTGGCTTAAATGACGCGAAAACTACGTTACATTTTGCGACAGAAAAAGCCTGCTTAAACTTATGGATTTATTATATACAGCAACCGTTCGTCCTGCTTTAACATATGCACCGCAATGTTGGACGATGTATAAAAAGTATAAAGAAAACGAAAATGTTACGAATGTCAGCGGGTGTAACAAAATATGATTTAATAGGAAATCAATAGTAGAGAAACTTCAGGCCGACGAAATCAGCTGTTTTTCCATGTTCCACGCAGGTCGTCAGAAAATCCGGTCCAAAAAGCAATAGAGGCTCAAGCTCCAGCTAAGGTTTAAAAAGGAGGCCGAAAGAAAAATAATTGGATCACTAAAGAGATAATCCACAATATACCTAGTCCTGCCATAAGTTCTTGCAATTGAACCGTTAGCTTTTTTTTCAGAACACATGCACTGATCAGTGAAGAATACTAGTCAGTTTGGTTTCAGTTTGCAAACTATTAACATGGAGTGGGGCGTTAAAGAGAATCGATTCGCGGTAAATGCGGAAAGAGTGCTGGGCAAATTTTCGAGTTGCTAAAACCACTCGGAATATCGAGAATATTCGTTTATTGCTCGCTTCGGCGAATTATCTGGAGTAGAGGATAGGTCAAGAAATGGTCGCCGGCGCGCCGTCCGTATGAATGCGGTAGTAAAGGCAGTGCGTGAACGAATTCGGAGAAATCGCCTTAGGAAGCAGAAGATCATGCCCAAGGAATTGTATATATCAACGAGATCCATATCTAGGCTGATTCGGGATGATCTGCATATGAAAGCACATCGTTGATCCACGGGTCATCTTCTAACTGCCCAACTTAAAAAAATTAGGCTGGAAAGATGCAAGCGACTTTTGCAGTGACACGCGGACAATGGGCATGAAAACATTCTATTTACGGATGAGAAAATTTTTACCGTGGAAGAACTTTTCAGCAAATTATGCCACTTCATCTAAGAAAGCGAAAAAAGTAGTTCAAAGGGTTCAACATGGACATCATCCCGCTTCCGTAATGGTTTGATGGGGGCTCTCTCACCATGGTATCACATCCCTCCATTTCTGTGAAAAAGGCGTAAAAACTGGTGCACAGATTTACTAAGGAGATGTGACAGAGGGTGTTGTGAAGGGTTTGACCAATATTCTTTTCAATGGATACAGATGGGTCTTCCAACAGAGCTCTGCTCCAGCGCACAAAGCCAAAACTATGCAGGAGCGGCTCAAAGTCAATATTCCTGGTTTTATAGCAGCAGAAGATTGGCCGTTGGGGAGTCCAGATCTGAATCCACTGGATTATGGTTTGTGACCAGAATTGGATAACATGGCCTGCAAGACTCCCCACAGAAATTTGGAAAGCCTTAAAACAGCATTAACCAGAGTAGCGTCCACGATCTCCATGAAAACCGTACGTGCCCAATGGTCACACCGTTTGGAAGCTTGTGCTAAAGCAAAAGGCAGTCATTTCGAGTAGATCCATTTTTTTTTTAATAATCAATATGTTTACTGCTTTTTTTTTATAGCATTTTATATTTGTAACAAAACTTATGACAGGACTAGGTAGAATGGTTCTACGGTTCGCAAATTTAGCCAAAGCCCACGAGCTTGGCTTTCAAAACATCAATCAGGGTACTACTTGAGCATTTTTCTTCGAAATTATTTACTTATGGTATGTCAATATAAATTGTACATAATTTACATGATACTCGTAAATTCATTGAGCATGAGAACATGGCAGACATTGTCGTTAATACGTCACCCAGAACTGGAATTGTTTCCCTATTTACAAGTATGTTTCTTGCTTGCCAGAAATATTGTAGTTTGTCATTTCAGTTGATGTCGTTTTCAGTTGGTTTTTCTTTCGTGAAAAACTCCTTCAATAAAAGTGGATTTTGGGCTGTAATATGCAGCGCTGGGCAGTTCTTAGACAGAGCATTTTCGACAATTGCTAATGACGGCGATTCACAGCTGCACTTTAATGGGAACTCATGTATTCTTATATGAGGACTATCAGTGTTGCTTTGAATAGGATGGCAAAACGACGCGATCTTTATCACTCCGAATATCCAAATTGTCGGTGCAGGATAGACGGTACTCGATATTGCTCTAATAACCAATATTAACACATTTCAAAGCATCCAGCTGACTCTTTTTTGCAGCCTAACTAGCTAGGCCTAGGGCCTTTGTGAACCAATAGATATTATTAACTCTAAACAATTTTTAAACAGAGCTTTTTTTTACTTCTCTTGTGGTTTAGAATCATCCCGTCGTAAATACGAGTATGTGTTACATTCTACTCTTGTAAGAAATCGTTTGGGTATAATGAAAACATAATCACTGTTCGATGAGACCTAAATAAAAGTTCTTACATTGTAAAACTAAGCCGGTTGCTGGAAGGCTTTTTACTTAGAATTCCACCTTCAATCGCAACAGATTTTGAATTAGATTATTGTTATGCGTGGAAATGTACCAGTACATGCATCTGGATGTCCTTCTTTTATTTCAAATACCATAATTTTCCTACACGCCACTAAAAGTTTTTGAACTGGAGCACCATTAGTGTAATAAAATGCGCCTTTGGTTTTAGTGTGTGCTGGCAATTCACTTTCAAACATACCCAGCATTCTTTGTATTTCTCAATAAAATTCGCTGATTTAAACAGTAAACAAATGTCTTGCGTGTAATAAAATCATTTTGAATTTTCCATTTAAAATCGAGAGTAAGTTTAGTAATTTGTTTACATTGACCCGCTTCGATACGTGCGCAATGTTATTGAAAAATCAGCAAATAAATTTATAATAAAGTTTTTTTCCATGCATTCAAAACAGCTCTCACGCGTATTTAATTTACACGCCTCTAAATATAATAGAATTCGCTTCTTAAAACTGATTAGAAGGCTTGTTTATGACGTCACATTTGCGCGATAGATCACAATATAAAAGATGAATGGGTTAAGGAGCAAAAGTATTTGCGGAAAATACTAATCAATTCACACAATCAATATGGTGTGTGTTTTTGGAAAACATCACGTGGTGCGACTATTTTATTCTGAAAATAATGATGGAGAGCAGAACGAAATTAGCAGAAATTGATATGGAATTTGAAAGTTTGAATAACACGCCAGTGTTGACAAATAAAAGTTAATCGTGGCAAACAAAGCTTGGGATTTCACCCTTAGGATTGACGTCATAAGTACAGCCATCTATCTGTCCTAGAATAAGATGATTTTCCCTTGTATAAATAGCTTAGAACAGACAAGGTGGCATGCTTACGTTTTTGGAGACCTTAATACCAAAGTGAGATGGGAATTTTTAGAAACTTAACAGAAACAGCCACGTGACCGAAATCTTGATTCCAATGTATAGTAATTCAAGCCTAAATTTAAAATTTGCCATATGTCTATGGTTTGAAAGGTTTCGTTCTGGAGATTTCAGAATCGAAATCGAATCACCCGGTACGGAAAATTTCACAGAAAATGGGATGATGCTGCCATGACATTAAGCCGAAACGTCTGAATGGTAGGAGAGGTAAAAACACACAAAATTGAACACGTTCCAAAAAACAACAGTGGCTACAAATCTATGCATCTCTGCTTAAGACGGAAATTATTTTTACCACGCATATTATGATTTTGAACATTACAGACATATAATATTTTATTATACAGGGTGTCCCCTAATTTGTCAACGATATTCTAAGAAAAAAATCGTTCTACAATAAGGGTCTATCTCCAATGTTGACATAGTTTATCGAGGATATAAGAAATGACTCACTTCGGTGTACCCTGACCCATGTTGACGGAAATTGGTCTGTTAGTACTAATGGTAGAAACTTCGTGTAGGCCTTTATTTAACACTAATCTATATTTAGTGTCAATTTGACACACTTTTTTTTTCATCAAATAAGCAAAACTCCTAATAATTGTAGTGCTGTTGCCAAACGCTCGCGGCTCACCGGGCTACTTTCTCGTCTAGTTGATATCGCCAGTGCTGTGACACTTCGTCCGTTATTTCTTATTATCCGATTGTGCAACATTTTGCTGTGAATTATTTCAGATTTTTTTTCAAACAAATACTGCAAAATGTCTGACTATGAGCGATTCTGCGAACAGTTTGTACGGCAAACAGAAGGCAGTGACATAGTGACAAGAGTGATGCTGATTTTATCGGACAAGAAATGCGTTTTGAAATCGCTGCTGAACTGGACAACGCTCTCAAGTCGAAAGACAAGAAAATTCAGTCTGTGCACGATCCAATGCCATCATGCCCATCAATCTCGACAATAGATTTCGCTTCTCGTCAAGGTTTGCTTTGAGTTTTTTGTTTAGGCGATTTCATTTGAAATTTCTGCAGGACCAACATCATCTCCCATCAGCAGTCCAGTGACTGCGTTTTTGCTTTTTATCGAGCCAGTAAAACGTGGAAACCGGATGTGCCTGAAATGCGCGCCTTTTATGGACTTTTGTTGTTGGCTGGGGCAAATCAGTCGAAAATCGAAGCAGCTGATGAGCTTTGGACTTCTAAGCATGGGCCACCAATTTTCGCAGCGACAATGTCACTTATTCGCTTTCGAGCCATTAGCCAATCGATACGATTCGATAACCGAGAAATTCGGCATAATGTTCAACAGAGTGTACGCGATAAACTGACGCCTATTCGCGATTTGTTCGATCTGTGGGTCCAGCGTATGTATGTTCCTGGCAAATTTATGACTGTCGATGAGCAATTGCCATTTCGTGAACGATGCAGTTTTCGACAGTACATTTCGTCTAAGCCTGGAAAGTATGCCATCAAACTTTGGATTCTAACCGACGCAGGATCATTGTATGCCTGCAATATTTCAAGTCTACGTTGACCGTGACAGAAACTGTTCAGCAGAAATCAATCAAGGTCAGCGTGTTGTTCTGGATTTGTACCAAGGTATTTCTTCTTCGTGTAGATGCCTTTATTTTTCTCCGATCTGTGATTCTTTTCCATTTTTAGAAATGAACGGACGCAATGTCACTTGTGACAATTTTTTTACATCTTACAGTTTGGTACTCGAGCTGAAGAAGAAGCAAATTACGATTGTCGGCAACATAAGGAAAAATCGCAAGGAGATATCGTCAGCGCTGATTGACATGAAACGAAAACCAGTGCTGCATGCCGAAATCGTCTACAATCACGCAGATCGTGTCACGATGGTGTCATACGCGCCTAAGAAAAATCGCTTCGTAATTTTGCTTTCGACAAAAAAGCACAACATAATTCACTTTTACAATAAAACGAAGGTTGGTTGGCACTTATCGGTGTAAACGCAAGACAAACCGATGGCCACTAACGTTGCTCTACAACATTCTTGACATTTCGGCTTTGAATGCCTTGTTGATCTTCACTCAATTGTTCCCGGAATGGATCAAGAGTAAGAAAAGTTTCCGTCGACGATTGTTTTTGTTGAACTTGGGCGGGGCCCTATGTGAAGACATTATCAAAGCTAGGGCACGAACACCACATGGTATGCATGCGGCAGAAGTTTTTCGTCGTGTGCGAGATCCAAGTTCGTCGATTTCACTGTACTCCTCTTGCTTGAATTCTCCATCAACATTATCACAAGCATCAGCACCGGTCGAAATGCTAGCGGTCAACATATTGATTCATCAGCCAACCACAAAAAAAAAGGGCTAGATGTCACACGTGCCCTCGAAATCCGAACGCAAATGTTCACAGTGTTCGCTGTGATATGTGCGTGAGACCAACTTGTACGGAACATCGTTTTATTCTTTGTGAGAAATTCGAAGTACTTCATCGCAAATGAAATTTCAGCATTCTCCATTCGATTCGACCTGTCCTTTTTTTTCCTTCTTATTATATTTGTAGTGGAACTGTTATTTATTTTTTTTTTCATAATAAAAATAACATAAATTCAAATTTTCCGCAAGAAACCAGCATATTATAGCTTTTTTTGACTCAACAGTCGGCTCTATAAAACCTTGTGTCAAATTGACACCAAACATCAGATTAGCATCGCAAAACTAAATATAGACTAGTATTAAAAAAAAAAAATATTGTACTAGTATTTAAATAAAGTTGATATCTTGTTGAAGTCTTTAGATGCTAATTTTTGACTTTGATATCACTTTTCTCCATATGCTCAATATCATATTGGGTCTACAAGTAAGTTTCCAGCGTTTGTCAGAGATGGCGGCACCACTGGATCCCGGGCAGAAATGTCAGACCCCATGTGTTTTATTTGTAGGTTTTGTATCTGTCAACAACTTTGCAGCGTTATAATTGAGCAGTTCTATCGGTGTCGTACATTTTATCGAGCAAAATCATGGCTAGTTTCCAACCAAATAAACGTCATTTGCGGGAAGCGCTGCTTTTATTCTTTAATATGAAGAAAAGTGCGGCTGAGGCCTATCGTTTGCTTTCGGAAACTTATGGGGCGGAATGTATGGTTCAAAAGTGGTGATTTTGGAGTTGAAGACAAAGATCGTCCCGGAAAGCCGAAAAGTCTTGAAGACGAGGAATTGGACGCTTTACTGGATGAGGATCCGTGTCAGATTCAAGAAGAACTTGCTGCATCATTGGGCGTCACGCAACAAGCCCTTTCCCTGCGCCTAAAACCACTGGGATTCATTCAAAAGGTTGGAAACTGGGTGTCGTACGAATTGAAGCCAAGAGACGTCGAACGGCGATTTTGCATGTCCGAAATGTTACTGCAGCGGTATAAAAATAAATCATTTTTCATCGTATTGTCGCTGGTAGTGAGAAATGGATTTATTATGATAATCCTAAACGCAGAAAATCGTATACAAAGCCCGGCGAGCCCGCCCAATCGACGCCGAAACGAAATATTCACGTGAATAAGGTCATGCTCTGCATATGGTGGGATCAAAAGGGTGTCGTATACTACGAACTGCTTCCGAGTGGTGAAACCATCAAAGGACCATTATATCGAACCCAACTAATTCGTTTGAAGCGGGCATTACAGAAAAACGGCCAGAATATGAGACCAGGCATGAGTCCGTCATTTTTCATCACGACAACGCTCGGCCGCATGTTGCGGTTTCGGTGAAAAACTATTTGGACAATAGTGGATGGGAAATTCTGCCTCACCCGTCTTACAGTCCAGACTTTGCACCATCTGACTACCGCTTGTTTCGTTCGATGCAGAACGCTCTTACGGGAATACGCTTCAGCTCAGTAGAGGAAATCAAAAATTGGCTCGATACGTTCTTGGGCTCGAAAGACGAGAAACTTTTTTGGTCCGGAATTCATAAATTGCCAGAAAGATGGGGGAAAGTTGTAGCTTCCGATGGACGATACTTTGAATAAAGCATTGTAACTATGTTTTCATAATAAAACTTCAAATTTTGGAAAAAAACGCTGGAAACTTACTTGTAGACCCAATATTTAAAATTATCTATTAACATAGACATAGACATTAACATTAGCTTCAAGTGTTTCATTTCATTTTAAATTTGTATACCTCTAAAAAAAACAACCTTTACATAAGTTTATTGACATTGTTTTTTTCGTATTGTCCCAAAAAAGGTTGTCTTTTTACTTATTTCCTTTGAAATATACTTAATGTGGCTATTAAAATTTAAAATAGAGTCTATTACAAATTCTAGGTATATATAATACTTTATTTCATTAATATTCTCAATTATCTCATTACTTATTAGTATGTTATTTTCAGAATGACCTTTTATAAACATACGTTTGGTTTTGCCAACATTTGAACTCAATTTATTCATTTGAAACCATTTGTCTAACTGATTTAAGTCACAATTAATTTTCACAATACATTCATTTAAGTCATTACACGAAACATATACTCGTAGAAGACCATCATCTGCAAAAAGCAGCAAGCGAGAATTTTTTACGGCATTTGGCATTTCATTAATAATACAAACGAGGGTGGGTCAATAAGTCAATAAGTCTTCTCTGTCGAGAAGCATGTTTCAAAAGAACATACCCAAATTTTCAGACAGACCTGTCAAATAGTTTTGTTGTGACAACCATTTGAAATATTGTAGATGCCTTCGAGAATTTTGCCAATAATGAAAAAAAAACTAAATTTTGTGTGCTCATTAGACACTATAATTCTGTTCAGTGAGGCTGTTCTGGGCAGAAAAGAACAGAAAAGTACAAGGTTTTATGTTCAGTGAGAAAAATTTCTGTCCGAAACTGTTCTACTTTGTGTTCAGTGAGGTTGTTAGAACAGAAAAGTACAGAAAAACTTGCACCTACTCTTGAGGTAGGGCAGACTGGTGTGCAGATGTCAAAATCAAATTTGGCTGTCATTTTGATTTGTTTCTAGCAATTTATTTGTTTGCGATTGTTTTGTGCATTTTGAATGAAAAAAAAAGTTATGGAAAGTTAAATAATAGAGATAAGAGGAAAAAATGGGCAATCTGTGCTGGTTGAATGTTCTCCAAATACACGGCAGAATTTACAAAACAGTAAGTACAAATTTAATGGATTTAACATATTTTACATAGATTTTTTCTTATTTTTTTTTTTATGTGAAGAATTTCGCCAGGAAATATTTAAGCAGTCGTTTGGAGCCGAATCAGCCACCAGCCAAGATTTCGTAGAAATTGCAACAACTGCAGAAGAAAAACAAAAAGCAATTTGGCTGGAGAAGGACTGCCAGCCCCTCATAAGTCTTTATAAAGATTTAGAGCCAAAGGTCGGCAAAATATTTTTCTTCAACACAAAAAAAAAAACTCTGGGAGTAGACTGCTGGCCGTATGCAGGAGTTCGGATCAGATTTCACTGTGGTCCAGGTTGAGGGGAAGTGGAAGAGTGGGTTCAAGACTAAAATGAAGCACAATGCCACAACAGGCAACAACAGGGCCGCTTGTGCGTATGAAAAGTATATAATTTATATTCATACATTCTAATTTCTTATATTATAAATATAAACCTATTTCCATAAATACAATATGGAGCTCTGAGATGTACTGCTGAACTGACCTGCAATTATTCCAGCCTATCGGTTGGGCAGTACCAATGGAAGTGGAAAAGCAAAGGAGGCAACATTGGTGGAGGCTGGAATTTCTTCCATTGCAAGTAAGTTCATTAAATAATACAAAACATTAAAACCCCTGCATTTCTTTTTAATAACGAATGCCAGCCAGTGAAAGTGATACTCCGCTGGATAGCATAGAAGAAACATCTTCACAGAACGTAGAACCACCAAGAAAACGGAAGAAAACCAGCACTATGGCAGAATAGTTGAATAAGTGGAGGAAGCAGTTCGCTGAAGAAGGGAGCGCAGACCGTGTGTACAAATATGCCAAGCTTGAGGCCTATAGAGAGAGAAGAGAAACGCGAATTGCGTTTGGCTCTAATAGATTCTTTAAATAAAAAATAAATGCATAAAAATAAAAGTATAAAAATAATTTTATGATTTTTTATTTAGTTTTTCTTATCTCCTCAATTAAAATACAAATGAAAACACTTCTTCACACAGCCTATTTCGAAGGCTGAAGCCATACTGCTGGTCAGCAACTGTATTGAAATTGTCATTTTATTCAATATTTTCGTCAATTTTCACTGCAGCTCATCATCGTTGCGTAAATTATGCAGCACAACACAAGCTCGAATAAAATGACAGAGTTTCTTTACTCCTCCCAGCTTGCAATAATAAAGCTGTCGAAAGCGCTGTTTAAGAACACCAAAGGAGTGCTCTATTACGATCCTACCGGAACTTAGCTTCCGGTTAAAAAAACTTCTGCCTTGAAGATAAGTGGCCATTGTAGCGATATGGGTTTATTAGAAACTGTGGGCACGCATAAGCGGAATCTCCCAATAGAATAGGATATCCAACGAAAATGTCTGTAAACTTCCTTCTCTCGTTGCATATTCCATGCCTGGGGGGTCAATTTTGATTTTTCTACCATCTATGATCCCTGCATAAATAAGAAAAGAGGTAGGTTACTACATCGTTTGTCAATTATTATATGCAATTAATTTAGTACCTATAACACCTTCAATTCCAGTTTTGTTTCTCATATACCAGCTGGTTTCCATTTTCTCATCTTCAATAGGCCATCGGATGACCGAGAAGCAAAGATTGCTGATGAAATACAGCACTCTATTGATAAGACTGCATACAGTTCCCAAGGCGAGGTTGAATCTATCGGCAATATCCCTGTAGGAGCAAGCCTCATGCCCAGCAAACCAAAGAAAGAGTGCTATATGCATTTCAGCAGAATATGTTTTGCGGGCTTCTAATTCGACGTAAATATCCGATGTTGCAAACGTGTCCACAAACCGTTTATAGAGACTGCGAGATATGCGGAAATGTGTCACAAATCCCTTTTCATTGTAGGAAAGAACTATTTCTTTCGAGAAATGTGCGATACAGTTCCTTGAATCTTCCCCGACAGAAAAAGGAATAACGCTCACTAAAATCTTCATATCTCTGGAATCTGTTATTCCATCACTCGACAAACTGATATCACTGCCACTATCACTGTCCACCAATTCTTCTAATATAATTTGTTGAATTTTATTTAAAGCCATGTTTATTTATTCAAGCTTGTACTTCACTTTGAGAATCTTTTTAACTTTTCAACAACTTCACAAGAAATGACAATGCCGAATGTCAACATTTTTGACAGCTAATATATGGACTTTACTTTTCTGTTCTAACTTTGATCTGACATTTTTCACGAATCTGTGATTCTGTTCTAGTTTTTCCTCACTGAACAAAGTTTACATTTTCATGCAAACCAAACAAAAGCAACAACTACCGCATTTGGCGAGGCAACAAGTTTTCTTCCACCACGACAACGCACCTGCCCAGAAGTGCGCAGTCGCAATGGCAAAATTGCATGACCCACCCAGTGTGCATAATAAATAATAAAGTTACTAATACAGATCCTTGAGGTACGCCTAGGGCAACACTTATTGTATCCGATATTTCATTTTCTATCCGTATCCTTTGAGTTCGTCTATTTAACTATGACTTGAATCAGTTTAACTCCACATCTTCAATCCCGAACCTATCAAATTTTTCGATAAGAATTTTCCTGTTTTAAAAGCTCGTCGCAAATCTATAAAAATAGCGGCATTTTTTTCCTTCGAGTGAACTTCGGACCGCAATAATTAATTTAAGTAGTGATTCACAGCTACATGTGTCTGCCTCTGAATCCTAATTGGCAGTCTGCAAACAATTGATTAGCCTCTGTAAATTTTTGGAGCGTTTGTTGCATTATTTTCTCTATAATTTTGCTTTCAGTGGGTAGCATATTTATTGGTCTGAAATCAGCAGGTTTCGTAGAATTTTTAGCTTTTTCAATAGGCAATACAATGAATTCATTAGAAGTTTCCGGAAATACTCCACTAATTAGGGGTTTATTTATAATTTCCCACAGTTTGAAACCAATACTGTACAACGCGCCGCTTAACATTCTTACATTTTACATATTAATATCTTTTTTGTCTTTCATGGCCTTTAAGTAGTTCTTGAGATCGTGTATCGTTATAGACTTAAATTTTAAGATTTTATGTGTCGATAAATAGTATATTGGGAATGAATTTATTTAACTCAGAAACACTTTTGACCAAGAAAACATTAAATTTACTTGACATCATTTTACAGAACATTACTGCACTATTCCGTTGGTTAAGCACCAACGCTTACACATTGCTTTTCGGTCTTTAGATGATTGTATCTTTTCAGAAACAAAATCGTTTTTGGCCTTAACGAGCGCTGATTTGAAGATGTTCTCCCCTGTCTGTAACTATGACAGTCACTTTGTGAATTTAACCGAACAGCCAGCTTGTACTCCGTAATATTTTGGGCGCGTTATTAAACCACTTATCCGTACCGGAACTATGTACAATTCGCTTGCATTTAAGTGATTCAAGTGGTAGTGTATCGGCTTCCCAATCGGACGGTTTGGGATTCAATACCACCCGTGCTTGAAAGACTTTTTGTCAGACAACTAAAATTTTGTAAGATGAATGGTTGCATAAATACAACATCAAGTCCAATTTACACTAATAACTTAGTCTCCGCACTAAATGTTGGATGCCATCCATGGAGCGAAATACTCGTAACCACTGAGCCCAAACATCTTCTCGCTCTCAATTCAATTTTCCAAAAAACTTAACACGTGCTTCGTCATTTTAAGAGTAGTAATACCCTCTTTAGTGTTAAGTTCTTTATATAAAAAAAAAAAAAACTTAGAGACATTTTCAGCCAATAAGTTATCCACAACCACATCCAAGTTTTGTTGTAAATCCACGCAAAAATCGTTTGATTATCTCTATGTATATTTTTGTTTTGTTTTACGCCCATTATATAGTAAGTCTAATTTTACGCCCATTAGAAATCTAATTTCAATGCTGTCGTTATCACTAACTTTCAGTTTTTGGAATACATTTGCCTTCACATCATCGTTTTTAGTTATTATATGTATAATCTGAAATTGACCTTGAATTAGCGGTAATTGTACAATAGTTGTTTCTTTTACAATTTGTCTTAAAGAGCTACCATCTTGATCATTCCCGGAATAACCACCGTGTGGTGCTCCCATTGTTCCGATTTGAGTTCTGTTTCTTTTGTTAAGTTGGTAGATCTGTTGTTGACATTCTCTCTAAATCTTAGCGTCATAGCTTGACATTTGCAAAAGTTACGTAGCCAAGAGTACATCTATCTCTGTGTGTGTTGGCGATTTTTTACAATCTTAGAAATGGATTTAAATTGGCAACAACGAACTTGTATTCAATTTTGCGTAAAAAACGGATTTAATGGTGCGCGAACATTGGAAATGTGGGAAAAGTGTTTCGGCAACGATTCCCTAAAGAAAACGGTCGTTTACCAATGGCACGAGCGGTTCAAAAGTGGTCGTGGGGCAATCGAAGATGATGAACGCAGTGGCAGACCATCGACATCGAAAACCGACGAAAACATTGATGAAGTAAAAGAAATGTTGGTCAAAAACCGCAAATTAACCAGAGAGATAGCGGAGGACTTGAACATTGCCTATGTATCTGTCCAAGACATTTTGGTCAATGATTTGGGTTTCCGTCGTGTAGCAGCACAGTTGGTGTCAAAAGACCTCAATTTCATGCAAAAAAGAGACCGTGTTGACGTCGCAAAAGAGATGATTTGCGAGGCTGAATTCGATCCCACATTCATCAAAAGGATCATTACTGGAGACGAGACGTGGGTTTATGAGTACGACACGCAATCCAGACATCAGGCAAGTGAATGGCGTTCACCAAATGAGCCGAGGCCAAAAAAACCACGTCGTTCTCAGTCAAAAAAGAAGGCAATGCTCACGGTTTTCATGGATTACAACGGTGTAGTGCATCATGAATTTTTGCCAGAAGGCCAGACAGTAAACAGAAAGAGACCAGAATTGTGGGCAGAAAACTCGTGGATTTTGCAACATGATAATGCACCGTCGCACAGTCACATCATTATTCGTAATTTTTTGATGAAAAATGCAGCCAGTGAATTCACCTGATTTGGCTCCCTGTGACTTCTTTCTGTTAAATCGAGTTAAAAAACCACTACGGGGAACGCGTAGAGGAAGTAATGGTAAATCGCAGGAAGCACTGATGGACATATCGAAAAACGAATGTAAAAAATGTTTCGAGGATTGCATCAAGCGCTGGCATAAGTGTGTTGCAGTCGATGGGGATTACTTTGAAGGGGACAATATAGATATAGACGAATAAACTTGTATTTTTAATTTTCTGAATAAATTCCTGTTAGGTGGTGGTAACGAGGGCGGGTCAATAAGTCCGTGATTTTTGGATTAAAACACAGATTTTTTGATAAAAAAAATAACTTTATTTTTCAACGTAGTCTCCCTTGAGCTCTATACACTTTGTCCAACGCTTCTCCAATTTTTTTATCCCTTCCAAAAAAAATGATTTGTCGAGGTCCTCAAAATAGGCCTTTGTTTGCGAGATGACTTCATCATTGGAGTCAAATCTTTCTCCACCAAGCCATTTCTTCAGGTTTGAGAACAAGAAGTAGTCGCTCGGAGCCAAATCTGGAGAATAGGGTGGATGAGGGAGCAATTCATAGCCCAATTCATGGATTTTTGCCATGGCAACTGCACATGTGTGCACCCTTGCATTGTCTTGGTGGAAAAGAACTTTTTTCTTGGCCAAATGAGGTCGTTTTTTTTTTCAAATCGTCATTGAATCGGTCCAATAAGTTGGCATAATATTCCCCATTGATTGTTCTTCCCTTTTGAAGGTAGTCAATGTGGATTATCCCGCGTGCATCCCAAAAAACAGTCGCCATAACTTTATAGGCTGACAAACCCACCTTGGCCTTCTTTGGCGCCGATTCACCCTTAGAAACCCACTGTTTTGACTGTTGTTTGTTCTCTGGTGTGTTGTGATGGATCCATGTTTCGTCCACGGTTACAAAACGGCGCAAAAACTCCTCCATATTGCGATTAAACAACGCCAAACCTTCCTGTGAAGTTGTTACACGATTGCGTTTGTGGTCGACTGTGAGCAAACGCGGCACCCATCTTGCGGAAAGCTTTCTCATGCCCAAGTGATCATTCAAAATTGAAACCACTGAGCCATGCGAGATCCCTACGGCTTCCACAATCTCTCGCGCTTTCAATCTTCGGTCGGCCAACACCATATCGTGAATTTTTTCGATTGTTTCGGGTGTAGAGACCTCAACTGGGCGTCCAGGACGTTCGACATCTTCAGTGCTTGTACGGCCACAACGAAATTCAGTAAACCACTTTTTTACCATTGAAATCGATGGTGCAGTATTTATCAAGCTTAGCCTTGGTCTCGGTAATGGTTTTTTTTCGCAAGAAATAATGCTTAATAAGCACACGAAATTCACTTTTTTCCATTTTCTCCTCAAATTAGTGAGTAGTCTGATAAAAATAGCTGTCAAACACAAACTAACTGACGCAGCAAGTTTAAATTTTGACAGGAGTCAACTGACAGATGCCTGTTGACAGGAGCAGTGTTGCTGTTTCAGTAAAGAGGTCAGAAATTCAAAAAGTCACGGACTTATTGACCCGCCCTCGTATCTTAATATTTGCTTAATTCTTGAGGCATACTCGTACAATGGGTGATTTTTTTAAGCGTTTGGTTTTTAATTGTCAAATAAAAAAAAACACAGGTAAATTGCAAAAGTGTAGAAAATTTTTGAGTTGATAAATCAATGCTTGCCATTTACTTTTTAAAGATTATTTCATGTAAATGATGATTACGACTACGTTTTAAGCAGTCTGTCTATATGACCTTATTTTGAATCATTTTTTCGAGCATATTACCTCGAAAATGAGGTAGTAAAG
This sequence comes from Volucella zonaria, assembly GCA_963966105.1. NCBI lineage: Eukaryota > Metazoa > Arthropoda > Insecta > Diptera > Syrphidae > Volucella > Volucella zonaria. Next base: position 84,655,527 of record OZ014530.1, on the reverse strand, counting down.
AACTTGCTCTACGTTGGCTGGACCGTAAACTCAAGTAACGACAGCACTGCAGAAACACTCGTAAAACAAGGATTATGCCAGGTGAATGATTCGAACTCCAACTTTTTAAAATGCTAGAATTTTTTTATTTTTTGATAAATTTTATTGTGCCAAAGCAAAAAATGTTGGAAAATACGTCAATTTTCAAATTGTATCTGTAGTTGTTGGCCTTGATACGGCCGAAGAAAGCATCGCACGCTGCACGCAAGTGGCTCTGCGGTATTTTGGCCCATTCCTGGCGAAGTGCTTGTTTGAGGTGGTCCAAACTTTGGTATTTTTTAGTGCCAACCTTCGCCTTCAATATACCCCAGACAAAAAAATCCAACGGATTTGCATCCGGAGAATTTGCAATCCATTGTATCGAAGAAATGAAGTGTGGAACATTGTTTTTTAACCAATCTTGGTTGACGCGCGCTTTGTGATACGGTGCCGAGTCTTGTTGAAATGTCCACGGTCTCCGACTGAAATGATTTTTTGCCCAAGGCTTCAATACTGCCTCTAAGACAGTTTCACGGTATACGATCGCATTAATTTTGACCCCACGGTCGAAAAATACGAGCGGAGAGCGACCATCGGCGGTTATGGCGGCCCAAACCATCACCATCGGTGCTGCCTGCTTTATGGTGGCCGTCCGAAGGTGTAAATTTTCGAAGGACCTCTCTAGCAAGTAAACTCGGTCATTTTGTTTGTTGACATATTGCACGATAACAAATGGTGACCCATCGGAAAAAACAAAATTCAGAAGCTCACCACTTTCGTGCTAGCGTAGCAACTCCTTCGCTCTTTCGACTCTAACTTTTTTCTGTTGCGGTGTAAGATCGTGTGCTTTTTGGAACCTCAATGGCTTGAGCCCAAGCTCATTTTTCAGTATGTGTTGCATTCGTTCCAGCGATATGTTGGGCTCACGAGCCATTTTTTTTCCACTTCGACGCGGATTTCGCTCAATTCGAGCCTTCACTTTCCGAACCATTTCTGCCGATGTTGCTGTTTTTTTATGACCACTTCCATGGCGTTTTGCAACGCTGCCAGTATCACGGTAACGAGCTATGGTTCGAGACACAAATGATTTATTCATGTTGAGGTGCTGGAGGGCTCTAACGATAGAGCCAAATATAAAGCAATCACACTATCACGTTTGAATTCCATTGCGGATAAAAATTTTTCAACACAACTGAGACGCAAATCTTGTAAATAATAAAATTATCTGTCATGTGTCAAAATTTGAGCTCACTGTCATTAACGGTTTGGAAATTATAGCAGTCTGAAGTTGGTTACAGTTCGAGTCATTCAGGGTGTATGTATAGCGATGTATTTACTGCTACTAAAACAAGATGTGGGAGCAAATTCTAGCTTATGTACGAATATTAAGTATTTTTGTCTGAGGTATTTCAAAGAGTTAACATAGAGAATAACAATTATTTGCAATCAGAGATCGAATTCGGGATTTTTTTCTAGAAGAGTCATCAGACACTTTAATTTTCTATTACGAAATCAAAATGAGAATTCGTAAAATATTTTGAAAACTACTTCGAATTTCTATACTGGTTGTTAACTATGTATTCTAAGCTATGTGTCCAATTGTTTTTCAGAAACTTTATTAGATTTGTCTTTTATATTCCAGTCGTGAAAATTTCACCGCCAGGGCCTTTTCCGTTAACTGCTCGAAGAGCTTGATGCCGTCAGCATCAATGCATCGTCAGCGTTTGGCATCACTGCCAAAGAACAATCAGAGAGGCTCCCTCTGATGTACTGGGTTTCAACCTGTCCCAACAAAGAATGCAGACAGCCAAACCTGGAAAAACAACGGACGTACTGAGTGGCCCTACAGAAAAGAACGAAAGAGGCTCGTGAGCTCTACGAGCATAAAAGAAGGAAAGACAAAGGATTTTAAGAACAAACAAAGCGCACGAAAAGCGCTTGGTCGATGCCTTAGAGAGGTGTTACGAAATGATTGAAGTTCGGAAGTTTTAACAAAAAAATTAAACGAACATACCACACCTTTAGAGCCCGAACAGGGCTTTCTACTCTTGCATCTGCAAAGATGGAGAAGGAAACCTCATAGTACAAGATGGCGCAAAATTAATCATCCAATTTTGTTTTTGAATTAGTGATAACTGTTCGCATTCCTGTCGAATATTCTCCTTAAGGGCTGCGATTGTCTGAGGTTTATTGGCATAAACCCACGACTTCAAGTAGCCCCAAAGAAAGAAGTCTGGAATGGTTAAACCGGGCGATCTTGCTGGCCATGAAAAATCGCCAAAACGGGAGATTACGCGACCAGGAAACGCTTCCTTCATAATATCCATTGTGGCTCGTGCTGTGTGTGCGGTTGCACCGTCTTGTTGAAATCACATGTTCACCAAGCCCCGCTCATTCAATTCCTGCAGTAAGAAGTCGTTTATCATGGGCCTGTAGCGTTCGCCAGTAACAGTAACCGTATTGCCGATGGCGTCCTCAAAAAAATACGGCCCAATTACTGATCCCGCGTGAACGCCCCACCACACAGTGGCTTTGAGTGGATGTAATGGCTCTTCGTTCATCACACGCGGATTTTAAGTGCCCCAGAAACGAAGATTTTGCTTATTGACGTAACCGCTTAAGTGGAAATGCGCCTCGCTCATGATGATTTTCGACACAAAATCGTTTGCTTCGTCGTTGAGATTGAGGATGGTTTTACAGTAATTCACACGAGAACGGTCAGAAGGCATTAACTGGTGCACTGTTTGCACTTTGTGCGGGAACATGTGTAAGTCTTTCACTAAAAATCGCTGTAGGGTCCGTCTGGTAATGCCCAATTGTCTGGTTGATGTTTCTTCATTCTCAGCGACATCGGCAGCCATAGCCGCGATATTCTCGGCCGAACGACCAGTCCGATGGCGGCCACGCTCTCCATGGTCTCCTGTGGTTCCACTCTGTTCGAGCCGAGTAGCTAAGCGCCAGAATGTTTGCCCAGTTGGCGCGACACGATTAGGAAATCGACGTCGAAATTCACGCTGCGCTAACACCATCGACCGATTATTGGTCAGAAACATCGACACAATTATTCTACGCTCTTGCGTAGTATAGCGCTTCATTGCTTGTCTGTTTGTATACTGTAGCTGTCTAGTTCACAAATGTCAAATATGATTGACGTACGAAGTTATTTGCAAAATTATACCATCTTCCGACAGGGTGATTAATTTTGCGCCACCTTGTAGAACCACAACTCGTCCTGAGGGTCTGGAAAGATTATTTCCGCAGACTGCTAAATGGTGATGACAGACATTATCACACAGTCAGTCAGAATGAACCAGACAACATTTCCGTCCGCCCGACCAAGATGAGGTCAGCCATTTCCAATCTTAAGTCCAACAAAACTGCTAGTCCCGATGTTTAAAGTATCAGGTGATGATTGGATACGGAGCATACATCAACTCCTCTCCAAAATATGGGTCGACAAAAGTATCCCGAGCGAATGAAATTTCAGCATTGCTTGTCCAATTCTAAAGAAAAGAGCTTCCTTGAACTACGTGTCCTCAACATCTCATATAAAATCCTGTCTGCCGTATTATGTGAAGGCCTAAAACCCTGGTTTTAGACCAGGAAGGCTGACAATAAATCAAATTTTTACATTACGACAGATCTTGGAAAAAATGCATGAGTTCCAAATCGATACACACAACCCCTTCCAGCCAAAGCCTCATATGACAGCATCTATAGAGATGATTTATACAGAGCCATGTGTAGTTTCGGCATTGCTTCCCAACTCATTCGACTATGCATGACAAAGATGGAGTATGTAAGCTGCTCCGTTAAAGTCGGTAATTATTAAATCGAGGCCTTCAATGTCATAAAAGGACTTAAACAAGGCGATGCTTTATCATGTGATTTTTTCAACGTCGTTCTTGAAAGAATTGTGCGAAACTCACAAGTCAATTCCAGAGGCATTATCTTTCAAAAATCTATTCAATTACTTGCATATGCAGACGACACTGAAATAGAGGGAAGAATGCAGTGAGTTCTCAATGGATTGTTTGCAACTATTGAAATAAAAGGGAGAAAGATGGGTTTAGTGGTCAACGAATAAAGTACATATATCCTGTCAATAAAATGGGACACCACCATCCGGACTCCAACCCAGAGGGACAACGCAGTTGAGACGACCTCATCTTAGTTGGCGCACACAAGTGGAAGGCGAACTCAGCCAACTTCGTGTGCTGGCAAAATACCGCGCTAGCTGGAGAGGCCTGTTAGCGGAGGCCCTGTTCCAATACGGACTGTAGCGCCATCTAAGTAAAAAACTAGAGCAGCTGTCGTAAATAATTGCATATTTTGCTAGATGATTGTCCCAAGGAGGTTATACATATTTTTACAACATTTGATGTTCCTTAAGCAGAAGCTGCTGAGCTTTTTCCCTGAGCAGTATGATCCCTAAATAATTAGTGATTTGCCAAATTCCGAGCTGTATCGAAAGCGTGTTATCTATTTGATTTCTGTGGTCGAACAAGAAAGTGTCTTCAGCCGGGTATCCCGGATGGCATCAAGTGATTGCCAGTATAATTTAACAGGTATTTTTCTATCAATATACTAAACAAGAAACGTAACCATTTCTTTTGATTTTAAAACTAATTCGATGACAGATAAATGATCGTTTCCTTTGAAGTTCGTCATTTTCAATAAAAATAACTGAAATAAGATAAGCTGAATTTAAGTTATGCTCAAAGTCTACCTTTTCTCATTTTTGTATACAACCAAAAAAAAAATGTTTTTTAATGAACACGATCAGAAGAAGCTTTCATAAGTATGTGTGTTACTTGATAAGAACCACCTTATAAGGGAGTGGAAGCGGGTCCAATAATTAAGGTGTGGCTCTTTTCGCACTACAACTTTGTCACACTTGCGATATTATTTAAAATATTATATTCTATATAGTAAAATAAAAAAAGGAAAGAAACACATCATAACTGCTTTCGAAGATTAATTATTTGCATATCCCCAAGAAGCACTTTCTGACTTAGTTTTTATTTTTGCTTAAAGAGGGAAAACACCCAATTTTCGGGGGCAAATGCAAAAATATTTTGTGAAGTACAACACGGATTTTGTTACTCCTTATGATAAAGCCAAATATATTTGCCTTCAATTATGATTATTTCAAGTTTAACTAACTTTTCAATGATGTTTAATTAATGGATAATTTGGTTGGCAAATACATTGTTTGACACGCGAGGATTTGAATTTGTAATCCGATTACCGATTATCTATCATGAAATAGACGTGTTTGGCAGTTCCTGCATTTAAGTGCGGTTAAATTTTATCGTGATAGGTTGAAAGATTTGGTCCTTCGTCCTTGGTCGAATTTTGTGCTTTCTCCCAAAGACTTTTGTTTGTGGAAATTCCAGAGCCTCTGTGAAAATCGCTATTTCTTATGTACCACGGATGACGTTAAATGATGCCCTCCCCCAAATTCCCCCTCTCCATTCCCCCCTGGGCTGGATCAAGGTATCATACAACCCGTGTCAAGGATCAGCCTGGCTGAGGGCCCAGTATTTTTAAAAATAGCTCAGTCGTCAACGGAATATGTATTCGGATACCTGGCGACCTTCGGCTTACCTAGCCTTATCTGTATACAGCGCGTCTCTGCACAGACGGACCTTCCTTTCGCCGCTATTCGTGGTATCCCATATGGAATCATTAATTTCAAAAACAAAATTCGAGACCGGTACTCTTTCAGTATCGGACGGTAATAGGGGGACTACCTTGCCTACCGCGAAGGCTCCTACATTGCCGAGCAAAGGCAAAACTGTGGTAGGTCATGGTGTACTTTCTAAAGGTAAGCGCAACGAGCCAAACCCCAAACTCCCAAGAAGGGTCTTACCCCTTCCTTCACCCCTAGCAGCAGCAAGTTTGTGGCACGCCATGGTCTTCCTGGTGCTACTAAAACTCCTCCTTCATAAGAGGAATCAGAGGTTCAGCCCTATCGATGGGCCCCCATCCAAGGTGCTCTACATAAGGTCCCGAAATGACGCACGCATTATCAAAACCCTCGGATCCGTTTCGGAAGTCAAAAGAACTGCGGACATGAAAGACCGTCAAAGATCTTTGGAGGAAACTGTGCCGGTTCTCAAAAGTCGAAAACCCCAGGGCCTTCCAATGTCACATCTCTGAGGTCTTCTGATGGATTCCTAAAAGACGCAATAACGATCGCGGTAATCGATAAAAGCAACGCCGACGGACCAATTACACCTGAGCGGTGGCAGTTTGTCATTTTAAAGCTTTCGGTCAGCTTCTTGACCATCGTGCGGAAAAACGCCTAATATTCAAGAAAGAGTAAAGAAAGCTACGTTAACTTTATTATCTTGCAAAAAAGCTATTGGGAACAAATAGGGCCTTCAACTTCGTATTATCCACTGGCTATACCTCTCGGTTATAAGAGCGATGCTCACCTACGGTGTGGTTGCCTGATGGACGGCCTTAGACGATGTAGTCAACAAAAATTTTCCTGGGGCAAGATAAACAAATAAAAAAGAAACTGTTGCAACATATGAATACTACCAAACAGTTTCTTTACCCATTAGTACACCTATTCTGTCATGTATATTTAATTGTTTTATGTTACTATAACGACTTGGTCTATACGAGCATAAAAGGAGAATTACCATACGACAAAATCAAGTAAATAAAACATGCATTTTTGGCTGAATTTCAAAGCATTGGCTACAAGTACAGACCTCTCTCTCTGACAAAGCATGAGAATTCAAGCATGAATAAGCAGATTATTTACACCTTGTAATGTGAAGAGATAAAAAATGGAAAATTGAAATGAGTAAACCTTTCCGCAGCAACTATTCATGAAGTGAATAAAGTCACACTTCAATCATTCATAATTTAAATTTCATATTAAAAAAATAATATTCTGCTCACCGTATTATTGTCCTCAGAGTATAATCCACAAACGAGCTCCAGCATATTATTAAGTGACATTCCAAACTAAAACGAAAATTAACTAGAACTCCGGGTACAGGAACTTTTGTCCCAGACAACTCCCACTCACACACTCTACAAAGTCGCACATAAAACTTCTCCCCGACTATTGCGACTTTCTGCTATAGCAATGATTTAAGCATTCCACCCTCTTTCACAGATTCGCGCGCAGTATCACTTCAACTGCGAGCACAAATTTCATTAAAATCTCGTTATTCATGTGTAAGCGCTTGTGATTTCCACACAAGTGCTTACGACAAAACAAAAAAAAAAAACACTATTGCCCTCCCAACGGCAACCGAAGGACATTCGTATTTGTATCTACCAACGATACCGACATATAATAGAAAGCACGCTTTCGAATTGAGAATTATTTATTTTGAAGGGAAAATCTAAGCCACAGATAAGCTTAAATGATATTTTATATTCTCCACTTTTAATTGGCGCGTATCTCTATCTCTCTACACTCGACTGATAACGTGAGTTCGATAAAATGTGAAAAACTCTCGATATGGGATATGGAGCACTGTTCAGTCACTACGAAGATGATTGGCACAACTAACGAGCTATATACGTTTGGGAGTATTACATGCAACCGACCTAGCGTTGTATTTCAATTTTCCATTAGCTAGCATTTATTCACAATTAATTGGCACAAATTAAGTGAATTAAATGACGCCGCCGTCATTCCCGGTCTACGTTCGGGGCAGTACTCTGCTCCAAAGGGAGGCAACAACTGTTGCCACATATACTCGTAAGGTATGTAATGCGAATAAGCTCGCCGTAGAAGTGATGTCATCTATTTCCGGAGATGACTTTGAAGTAGTTACAAATAGCACATACACGAGATGGGCTTAGAAAATGGGTTGCGTTTGAAGCAATTAGCACACGAGTTACAAGACTTACACACATTCACGAAATTATTTTTAGTTTGAGGGCTTGGACAGACCACTTGTTGATTGGAGCAGGGTAACCGAAATGGCACTGTCAACTTGAAAGCACTTTGATAATCTCTTTTGTCGAATAAAAAAAAAAAAAAAACCCCATGGGACAGAAGAGGATATGGAATTTTCGCTTATTATCAGCTCGAGATAAGGGAATGTTGTGAACTTTTTTCTTTTTAAAGCTTCAAATTCTCTCTCCCATTGGTTTGGCGAACATTTATGTGGGAAGCACTCGTTGACAGTGGCAACAATAGCAACAGTAGCTACCGTCGCACTATAAGTAACAGCCATAGCAGTAGCGCATACATATTGAAGGGCATTAGAAATGGCTACTGCATAGTAATTAAATAATTACCAAGGAAAATTCCGGATTCGGGATTAACTGAAAGCAATTAATGCTAATTGTGATTTCCTCTCAACGAGGAAGAATTTCATTCCTACGCAGTTATTTAATGGAGGATGACTGGTGCATAGTCTCCATACTGTCCAAATGAGACAATATATGAACGTGTGACGTCAATAAGTAACACATGTTACCTTTTGGAATGTGAAACAATTAAGCAGATAATTGCTAATTCGTTTAGTTCTCGCCTAGGTTATAAATGATTTGCTTAATTATTATGTCTTTGATGTCAGTCTTAACAAGCAGTGTCATTACCATTATTTGAGAGTTTTCCATGTTAGCACAATGTTCTGTATTTTGTTGAATGGCACTCGCATTGTATCCAAATTAGTCTTTGTTCTTCGAATGCAGCTCATAGTTGAAGTGCTTGTACTATATAGAATCGATATCTTTTGAAAGCAAATACCAAACAGTGTTATAGTGTCGGGCATTACTTGGAGTTAGATAAAACTAATCAAACAACTGATTAGTGCGAAGTAATTTCTTCAAGTAATTTTTTAATAGAACTGCTAGGCCGGATTATTAATATTAAATTCGTGTTCGTAAGAAATAAGGTTCGTACTTGCGCATGACATTTTTTTAATTCTGAAAAACCTTGATTCATTTCTGCTATACTCGTATCGTGAAAAGTATGCTGAAAAGTCTGATTCATATGTTGGCTTTGATTTCACTCATCGACTTTTGTGAGAGTAGAAATATGGTTTTATGCCATTTCTTATCTTTTCATACACTAGCACAAGCACTGCATGAAACTTTAAAGCTTGTGTTTTCTTTTTATTGCGACTTAAACGTTAAATCTGACATGGTATACGTCTATCTCAGTAGCTTGACATTTGCTCCATACGTCATTAAACCTATAGGTCTCTACTAATTCATTCGAATTTCAAACCTTGGAAGGCTTATATGTTACTTGTATTTCAATGAATAGCAAAAAGAGTGTGGCATTGCACTATGTAAGTTAGCTACAAAATTTTTCGTTGACTAGATGTCATTTCCATACTAAATCATTTCACTCAAAATTTCGTACACGTTCGTTCCGAAAGCAAAAGGCTCTTCAAAGCAACATAAAGCATTATCTCATCTAATCATCAATAAGTTCTAATAATCTAAGCCTTGCAAAAGTAATGCCCTTTGTTGCAACGCAACATGACATCTAAACAAAGATTGTCAATCAATTGCCGGGATAATTAAATCAATAAAATTCCGTCGGCAATAGAACCAATTTTGGCAATGATGATAGTGGAGATCAATGCGTGAAGCAACTCGCAAAAGGTGCATAGGCAAAATTCTATGTTTTGTCTATGGCCCCTCCCACTACAAAGGAAGAACACAAGATAAAAGGAAAAGAGGAAAGAAAGAGAAAGGGAACTATCAATAGTTGGTTTGGTATGCACATTCTATTAATCGCCGATTGGGGAAATGAACTCTGAGGTCAATGACCGGCGGACCGGTTGCATAATACGCTGTGACAACGCCGTTCATGCTCAGCTGTTTCCTAAACTGCATCAACTGCGGAATTAAGAAGCAATGACCGAGATGCACTTTCAAGGCCATGACATCGATAGTTTTCGTTAGAGATGAAGAAAAGAAAATTGTAACACTCTCCAGTAGACCACCGAAAAGAAAGGTCAAAAGAAATATACACTATAATATCACTTCCATCGGTTCGTGTTTTCCTTTTTTATGAGCATTTAAAATAGCTGACTAGATCCAGTGGCGCCAGTTGCCCTTGGGGTATTTATTTAAATTTCATTTTTTTTTTAAAGAAAGTCCTCGCGAAGTTTGCTAGTTTCTACGCGAAACATATGGTCCTTCTAGCCAGATTTTAAGGATCTAGACAGTGTACAACATAAGAAACTAAATACGTAAAAAACATTGCGAACGACAAAATCGCAACTAAGTGCGCGCTTTTGCAATTGTGCGGTAAATGAGTTTAATTTAAAGTCGTCAATCCATCCTGAAGTACAATAATAATCCTCATCCGGAGAAGTTGGTGCAGCGAGGAAGCAACGCAGAAAGAACAGGTGTGTGGCATATAATAATTTTTAAAACATTATAATTTAACTATACATATAACATTTGTTGAAAATAAAATTTTGTACTACCAAAAAGGGGTTAGATTTTAATTTTGGCAAAATGAGTAAGGGCAAATTAGGAACGCTTATAGAGTCGATACAGTTGATTCAGGTAGAATTAGAAGTCGAGTATAAGGCCTATGCTGCTCTTGCAAAGACTAGTAAATCTGTTCATATGAATGAGGTGCGATTAATTAACTTAGAAAAATCTTTCGATGAGGCCAGAGAGCTTCATCAAAAAATTATTGCCGCTCCCAGTGAGGAAAATAAGATAAAGTATATGGAAGCTCTCACCTTTCATCAACTAAAAGAGCTTTATTTTAAGTACTCGGCTGAATTAAAGGATCAGTTGTCCACCAACGATAGTCACAACCAGACACAAAGTGCGCTAAACAATTCAACGATGCTAAACAAGAATCCGACAGTTGAATTAAAACTCCCGCCAATAAAAATTCCCACCTTTGACGGGTCGCTTCAACACTGGCCTGAATTTAAGGGCCTGTTTGAAAGTATAGTGAATAAAAATGTATCGATTTCCGATGCACAAAAATTACAGTACTTGAAAGGCAATCTAACCGGCGAAGCTGCACGAATTCTCCGTAATACTGACTCCAATTTCGAGTCTGCCTGGGCGTTACTGATAAAGCGATATCAGAATCTTCGGTTGCTCAAAGACAACCAGTTTAAGCTTTTGTTCGAACAGCCAAACATAGCGAATGAATCAGCAGAGGAAATTAAGTTATTGGTAGATACAACCAACGAAGCCAAGCAATCGCTTGGAAACTTAGGTGTTAGTGTGGACACATGGGAAGACGTACTCATTTACCTTACAGTTAATAAGTTGCCACTTACCACTCGAGGTCTTTGGGAGTCTCACATAGCATCATATGCTGATTATCCTACTTACAGCGTACTTGAGGAGTTCTTACTTATGCGTGCCAGAACTTTAGATGTAATGGGACAAGCAATATCAAGTCAACAACAAAGCAAATTTAAAAGCACAGTGCGTGCACACAACTCCATCATTCAGAAATGCTCCATGTGCCAAGGAACACATTCAATTAGGAATTGTTTCAAATTCAAGGCACTAAATCCAAAAAAAAGATTGGATATTGTTAAAAAGAAACGATTGTGTGTCAACTGTCTGTCAAGTGCACATTTTACTCAAAATTGCACTAGCACGTTTACGTGTTCTACATGTCACAAACGACATCATTCGTTGCTTCACTCTAATGAGGCATATAACGCAATACATAGTCAGGAACCGGCTTCAACAGTGGTCCCCTCGCCTACTCAACCAAACTTCTCTTTAGTTCAAAACCCACAGTCGGTGCACCAAGATAATTTAACATCCTCCACCAGAACAACTCAAGCACTCAACACTTACGTAACCGAAACTAGTCAACCACAGACTACTGCTCTTCTGGCTACTGCGCTCATTAAAGTTTTTACAACTGCTGGCCAACCGTTAGTGCTTCGGGCTCTACTGGACCCTGGATCGGAGGCCTCTTTCATTTCTGAGGCTGCCGTACAACAATTGAGGCTTAAAAGGAAAAGGAGTTGGGTAAACGTTCACGGGATTGGAGCAACTGATGCTAGCATAGCCAAGCATAAGGTTTCGCTCACCATATTCTCAAGGGTAAACGACGACTTCAATTTACAATTGACAGTGTTGGTCTTACCCAAACTCACTACTAATCTTCCAACACGACACATTCAAGGTGCTAATTGGAGTCATCTTCAAAACATGAAACTTGCCGATCCAACTTATAATATACCAGGAAAAATTGATATTTTACTTGGCAGTGATGTCTATTCATCAATTTTACTTGATGGCATAGTAAAGGGAGATCCAGGCACTCCAATGGCTCAGCGGACGGAGTTTGGGTGGGTGCTGTCAGGATATATCGCTCCCAACAATCAGATAACAATAAGGACTCACCATACGACCGCTGAAGGGGGTGATTTAGACCACATTTTGCACAAATTTTGGGAGCTAGAAGAAATGGCTAAGAAGATACCACTTTCATCAGATGAAGAGCAATGTGAAATGCATTTCCGCCGATCCCACCAGCGTCAAGAGGACGGAAAATATGTTGTTGAACTTCCCTTTAAAGAAGGAATGCGACCCCTGTTAGGTTTGTCTCATCGAACAGCTCTTGTTAGGTTCTTACAGTTAGAAAGAAAATTCCGAAAAAATTCTTCGTTTTTTGAGGAATATAAAAGAGTTTTTCAGGAGTATAAGGAGCTTGGACACATGACAGAGATAAGCCCCACTATACTTACAAAGTCTCACTACTTCGTTCCTCACCACGCGGTAATTAAGGAATCTAGTTCCACTACAAAACTGCGGATTGTATTTGACGCGTCCTGCAAAACCTCTGATGGCACATCACTAAACGATCACCTCTTTGTTGGCCCACGACTCCAAGATGACATTTTTGTCCACGTTACGCGATTTAGAAAGCACAAAATCGTCTTCGTAGCAGACATTAGTAAAATGTATAGGCAAATTTGGGTTCCGTCCGAAGATGCTGCATACCAATTAATTCTGTGGAGAGATCAGGATGGAGAAGATGTCAAGATATATCGACTCAATACAGTGACGTTCGGTACGGCCGCCGCACCATATTTAGCAGTACGCACTCTTCAACAATTGGCATCAGACGAAAGAGAAGACTACCCAATTGCTTCAAAAATCGCCTGCATGAATTTTTATGTTGATGACGTCATTCACGGGGGAGACTCGGAAGACGAAGCCATTGAAATGCAGCGCCAGCTTCGGACGATGTTAAAGCGTGGAGGTTTTCTATTACGAAAATGGGCTAGTAACAGTGAGAGGTTGATGTCTGCAGTTCCTGAGAATGACAGAGAAATCCAAGTACCACTGGCATTTGATGAAGGAAATGTCATAAAAACACTAGGTATTCAGTGGCATCCAGGAAAGGACAAATTTTCATTTCAAATTTGTATGAATAATCAACGAAGGACGACGAAAAGAAAGATCCTGTCAGATATTGCCCGGCTTTATGATCCGATGGGATGGATTTCTCCGTGCGTCGTCATTGGGAAAATCCTCATGCAGGAGATTTGGAAACAAAATCAACCGTGGGACAGTGAGCTTCCATCAACAATCATTTCAGCTTGGCAGAATTTAAGGACTGATTTAAACGCCCTCAACGGCATAGAGATTCCTCGCTGGCTTGACCTTACCAAGCAATCAAAGGTTGAAATCCACGGTTTCTGCGACGCATCGGAAAAGGCGTATGCTGCAGCAGTATATATTCGAGCAATTAACAGAAACAGCATGTCAACGAACCTTCTTGTATCAAAAACTAGAGTCGCACCGCTCAAATGCAAATCACTGGCACGTTTGGAGTTATGTGGAGCGCAGCTACTTGCGCACCTACTGGTGCACACCGTGAAGACAATGGAACTTCAGAACGCAAAAATATATGCTTGGTGTGATTCACAAATCACACTCGCGTGGATCGCAAGCCCTCCATTCATACGCACTACCTTTGTCGCTAATAGAGTGGCAGAAATACAGGAGCTCATAGATCCTAATTGCTGGAAGTATGTCCCATCAAGAGATAATCCAGCAGACATAGCGTCAAGAGGACTTCCTCCAACAGCTCTTCTTCAAAATCAGCAATGGTGGCACGGTCCGAAGTTCTTGCAAACATTTGACGAGCGAATCGATTGGCAAGGAGAAATAAATGGCACCGATCATGAGTTAAAAACCTCAGGAGTTTCAAGGAGAAAAAATGACTTCATCGCATCTGGGTACCCAATCAAAAACATTTTTCAGCTCTGCGTACATTTCAGTTCCTTCGAAGACAACCAACTCTTTAATCGATATTCATCATTACCTCGTTTACTTCGAGCCACAGCGTATTGGCTTCGCTTTTTTGCAAACTTGCGATTTAAGGCCAGGAAGATATCACGTCGCATCACTGGACAGCTTTCATTCAACGAGATAATCGCAGCCCAAACTCGATTAATTACGATTGTGCAGCAAGAATTCTTTCCCAGTGAAATTGAAAAGATCGCGAAAGGAGAAAGAGCCCCTAAAGGAAGTAAAATTGCAAAACTCTCTCCAATCATCGATGACAAAGGAATAATCCGAGTTGGAGGCCGATTAGAAAATGCTAACCTACCCTATTCACAACGACATCCCATTATATTGCCCTCAAACAACTTTTTAACATCTCTCATTATCCACGATATTCACATGAGAACGCTGCATGGTGGTCAGCAACTGATGATGGCAACTCTTCGAGCTGAATACTGGATTTTGCACCTTAAGTCCAATGTCAAGGCTTGTATCCATAAGTGTTTAAAGTGCTTTAGGTATAAGGCTACACAAATGCAGCAACAAATGGGAGATCTCCCATCGCTACGAGTCAATCAGGGTCGCCCGTTTCAAACTTCTGGGGTAGATTATGCTGGTCCTGTGCAGCTAAAAGCATGGAAAGGTAGGTGCAGTAAAATCACCAAGGCTTACATAGCTATATTTATATGCTTCTGTACGAAAGCGGTGCACCTCGAACTCGTCGGTGACTACAGCACACCAGCATTTCTTGCAGCATTCAAACGCTTCACTGCGCGTCGTGGGATCTGCACAAATTTGTACAGCGACTGTGGAACTAATTTCCAAGGAGCTGCAAGAATGCTCGACGGAGAAAAGGCACACAAGTCAAAACAATGGACGGAGGACATCGCAAAGCAGATCCAAGCCAATGGCACTTCATGGCATTTCAATCCACCTGCGGCTCCGCATTTCGGCGGTTTATGGGAAGCAGGAGTTAAATCCATGAAACATCACCTAAAACGAGTCATCGGACACTACACTCTTACCTTCGAAGAATACTCAACCGTGTTAGCGCAAGTAGAGGCATGTCTTAATTCGCGTCCACTTTGTCCAGTAACTGAAGACCCTGAAGATCTATCCTTTTTGACACCAGGACATTTCCTAATTGGATCTTCGCTCAACACAGCACCAGAAAGGGACTTGACAGAGATTAAACCTAATTATTTGGATAGATGGCAGCTCATGCAAAAAATACAGCAGGACTTCTGGAAGAAATGGAAACTTGAATACCTTGCCCGTCTCCAACAGCGCCCAAAATGGTTATTTTCAAATATGAACCTGAAAATAGGCAGTTTAGTACTCTTGCCTGATGAGCAATCGCCGCCTACGCTTTGGCGGCTTGGTAGAGTTATAGAAATGCATCCTGGAGCGGACAAAAGGGTTCGCGTCGTCACAATTAAGACGGCAACAACAATATTAAAGCGCCCTATTGCCAAACTTTGCCCTCTCCCAATGGTAGAATAAGCCACTAACCTTATGAATTAAAATAAATAACTTAAAATGAATTAAATAAAACTGAATTATATTATAATAAAACACATTATAGCCACACGCCACTCACCAAATGTTCTTTTTTTTCATGTACCAACCGATCAAAATTTCAACAAGCCGATCAGAAGCAGAATTCATCTCGCAACATACACCTTTATGGGAAGAAGATATCCAATAGAAGGCAGCAACTACATTACTCATGGATCACAACGCCCTTGACATCCATTCTGTGGCCCGGCAGGATGTTGCAACGCAACATGACATCTAAACAAAGATTGTCAATCAATTGCCGGGATAATTAAATCAATAAAATTCCGTCGGCAATAGAACCAATTTTGGCAATGATGATAGTGGAGATCAATGCGTGAAGCAACTCGCAAAAGGTGCATAGGCAAAATTCTATGTTTTGTCTATGGCCCCTCCCACTACAAAGGAAGAACACAAGATAAAAGGAAAAGAGGAAAGAAAGAGAAAGGGAACTATCAATAGTTGGTTTGGTATGCACATTCTACTAATCGCCGATTGGGGAAATGAACTCTGAGGTCAATGACCGGCGGACCGGTTGCATAATACGCTGTGACAACGCCGTTCATGCTCAGCTGTTTCCTAAACTGCATCAACTGCGGAATTAAGAAGCAATGACCGAGATGCACTTTCAAGGCCATGACATCGATAGTTTTCGTTAGAGATGAAGAAAAGAAAATTGTAACACTCTCCAGTAGACCACCGAAAAGAAAGGTCAAAAGAAATATACACTATAATATCACTTCCATCGGTTCGTGTTTTCCTTTTTTATGAGCATTTAAAATAGCTGACTAGATCCAGTGGCGCCAGTTGCCCTTGGGGTATTTATTTAAATTTCATTTTTTTTTTAAAGAAAGTCCTCGCGAAGTTTGCTAGTTTCTACGCGAAACACCCTTAAAAGGCTTCAGAAAAAAAAGAACCATGGTGGCCAAGCTCTGAATAGTTGTGCATATGTATGTAGATGCTATTGTTTTTCATTACATACATATGCACTGCTCGTTCAGGTGCAATAAGCAAACAATCAAGCGACTTTTATGGCAAATAATGTTCTATAATGTCTGCGCATTTTTAAAAAAAATCAATTTGTAATACGTGAAGGGGGTTATATTATAAAATTGTAAAACTTGATTCAAGTTTCTATTTTTGGTGAATGCAGACATTTCGCTCCACGTAGGTTTTTAATGCAGGGTTTCTCACGGACTCGGCAGTTCTTCGCTCCACTTACATATAATTCTCATTCCTGCGGCTTGTATTCGTATTTGCGATCTCATTCTGCGGGTCATACCTTAGATCATACACACAGAGTTAAATACTGAGTTGAAGCTTTCTTAAAATTCTTTAAAGGAGTAGATTGTTGGTTGGTCGGTGTGCTTCCAGCGGAATGAAATTTGGCCTGCTCATTGCCCAATAGCTTTTGCAGTCGTTTTCAAAACCTCAGTAAAATTTTCATCCGAGCAAACTGTAATCAATAGTCTTAGGTAGGAGCAGCGTATTTAATTGTTTATCAAGTTTTCTTTAAGTCTGACTACTCAACTAAAAATTATACAAATTACGATGGAAAGGTATTTAACACAATATTTAGCATGCATAATGGTCAAATCACATTGTAAGGTTCCGGTGCTCTCGCTTTTATATTTTCAAGTAGAAACAAAGTAAACATATTGGTTAATTTGAAATGCGATCTCACACGTTGCGTCAGTTTTATCTCGTAAATGCCGTAAACGCCACTGCAAAGCAAAAGTAGAGCTTCTCTCTACTTTCCGGTATGCGCGTTTGATATTGACATTTTTGAGTTGTTCGATTTGATGTAAAAGGGTAAGCTATAGTGAAATGTATTTACTTTGAATGGGTAGCCTCCAATTTATGACATTTTTTCCTTAACATATAGTAATAGTGCTTTCTAATAAAAATTAATAATGTTAACCATGCACAGTCTCCGGCTATCCACCGAACAATGAACATAGTTTTCTTGGTCGGTCTGAACTTTGTACTATTGTATATTTTCTAAAGAATTAATTAAGTTCGCAAATCGGACTTTTTTTTATCAACCACTTATCATTCCCCTAATGTATCATTCGCTTACTGTATCGATAGTACAATGTTTTAATTTGTTTGCGAGTTCAGTCTTTACTGCGCTTTGGGGTCAACGATAAAACTAGGGAATCGGTTCGCCGACCTTTCGGTAGAGCCATCGCTCTAACTTCGAAAAACACAAACCCACCTGTTTTTCTTATGAGTTTCCTACTCTGCATATGGCTTCTTTCCTCAACAATTTTCTTTTCGTGCTTATCTACCCTAAATCTCCGGGGAAGCCACTGAAACCGATTAGCGTCTTTCTGCTTAAAAGAGGCATCGACGAAACAAGCCTTGAGTACGATTATATATCCAAACTGAAGAACGGGAACCCCCAAAGGGTCAACCAAAACCCTTCTCAACATATACACTGGCGATCACTAGGATGAGGCCATACATTTTGCAATCGATTTCCACTATTTATAGTATACCTCTTTGAAATTCTGTACTAGCAAACTTTAACTATCTGCGAACAGGTACATATTTTCTCAACAGGAAGTCATAAAATTAAAGGGTAAATAAGAAACGACCGTTAGAATTTCCCAGGATCAAACAATGAACTTCTTGAAAAGCGTATAAACAAATGCGCAACTAGGATGAGGCTATGTTTACATTTTATGGTTTTAAAACATTTATTTATTATGTTTTTTATTTACATTAATAATAATTATGCCCGCCATTTTTCGATATGACCTCTATAAGATGCTTGGGAATAGAATCACACAGTTTTTTTTAAATAATAAAGATAAATTTGGGCCCAGGCATCACGAATAGCTCCGATTAAAGTGTCCTTGTCTTCAAATTGTCTGCCGCCTTCATGCACTTTACGTGATAACCATGCCCAAACATTTTCGATTATGTTTAAGTCCGACGAATACGAGTAGGGCGACCATGGCAAAAGTTCCATGTCTTCTGATGGAATCCAACTTCTAACAACCCTGGAAGTGTGGATGGGGGCATTGTCTCGTTGGAATATCCAAGGCAGGGGTCCGAAAATGTTTTTCTTTTTTGGAAATGACCGTTCCAGCAAACAAATGTAGTTATTTCCGTTCATTGTTGTGGACAAAAACGCCAACTCGATTGTGCCATAGTAGGTAATAACTCCCCACAACATTACACCTGATGGTGCTGTGGTGTCTTGGCAAAAATAAGCTCCTCTTTTCTTAGATCATGGAAATAAAAGTTGTAACCATCGGGGCCGTCAAGGTTAAACTTTTTTTCATCCGAAAAGACAACGCGTTTCCATTCGCTGCTCCAAGCGACATGTTCTCCTGCAAAATTCATTCGATGCTCCTTGTGTTCTTGCCTCAGGTTTCTTTTTAAGTTTTTTTCTCCGTATACTACCACTTTTCGTATTATCCTTCGGACTGTTGCTATGCTGACTGATACTCCGCTGTTGGCCCTTATTTTAGTCGCTGGTAGAGTAGAATTTGAAGCACGCCGTAGAATTAACCGCTTTTCTCGCAATGTTGTTGCTTCTGCCGTGAGTCCTTTTTGATTTTTCCCATAGTTTTGTGGATATGTAAGATAACTGTTTACAACAGTCTTACTTCTTTTCAGCCTCCTTGCATTTCTCGGCCTGAGTCCTAACTCATTGAAAGCATTTATTTTTCCTCTTTCTGTCGCTGTCAAAGTCTTTCTGGAACCCATTTTCTTTGTAAACTAAATAAAAACAGTTCTTTCAACGCTTTTTTAAATATTCTTAACAAAACTTTGAAAAAAATCGCTGAGGTGAACTCCTGCAACGAAATATTCGGAATGGTCCCATCCTAGTGGCTATACGCTTTTCAAGTAGTCCATTGTTTGATCTTGAGAAATTCAAACGGTCGTTTCTAATCTACCCTTTAATTTTATGACTTCCTGTTGAGAAAATACGTACTTGTTCACAGGTACATTGTTCACAGGGTACATTTCAAACAGGTGTATAGAGTGAAAATCGATTGCAAAATTTATGGCCTCATCCTAGCGATCGCCAGTGTATATATCCAGTCACTATATGATCTTTCGACCTTTTCCAACCTCCTAGTACAATTGAAATCGGCTGATATACCACAGAAGTATGAGAATACATACGCGATTCCATGCGATGCCGTAATTGCCAGTTTTTGGGTCACACCACCAAGAGATGTGCCGCTAATCCTGCTTGTGAGAGTTGCTATTTGATATTACATGTTCCTTTCAACTGTACTCCTCTAATGTGCACAAATTGCTTCGGCCCTCACCCATCATCAGACAAGCTTTGTTCAAGCAAAAGAAACGCTTGCTATTAAAACCAAATCCAATAAATGTAAATCAATTCAGCTAACACACAAGCAAAAAACTACCGTTTCTAATAATTTAATACAAACCCCCAACTCTACAAGAAGAATTAAAACTTGCTGAAACTGCAAAAGAAATTTCCCTTGTACACAATTAACTATAAATTACTAAAAAAAACAAAACCTACTGTCAAACTTTGTCAGACCATGAAGATTCCGAAAGCTATTATAGCTTTGCTTTAAATATTCCAACGCACATCCTCTGATACCTGTGTATTATCCTCCCTACGCTCGGTTTGATCAGCCGCCCCGTCCGAACATCACACTAACAAATTTCCAAAATTCGAACTCTTTGAAATTCTGCAATGACACATGAAAGGTTTTATAAACAACTATAACGAACTGAGTATACTAATTAAGAATAACTCACCAGCTGTTATATGTATTCAAGAGGCTCACTGCCCCTATCAATTTACCCTAATCACACATAGATCATACAAACATTTTTTTTACCAATTCCCCACTTATCAAGACCTCCAAACAAGGCATTGGCCTTTTAATAAAAAACAGTGTGCCTTATAAAGAAATGCACACCCATTCTAATAATTTGACCGACGCTTTTGAAATCCTTCATTGAAATCAAACAATTCACCATTGTTGCATTATAAATAATGCACATCAACAGTTCATCAAATCTGACATAATAAGTATACTAAACTAAGTGCATACCCCATTGGTAATAGCTGGTGATGTTAAGGCTTGGAGTATTTTATGGAAATCTAACATTACCTACTCGAGAGGCGCAATATGGTAAGATTTAATTTTAGGATCTAAGCCCTGGGTCCTTAATGATGGCACACCGACACATTTTTCCAGTCACGGCAAACTTACTAATATCGACATAACACTGTGTTCCTAGCGGAGTTATTCCCAAAAATATATTGGTTTGTTTTGGACGAGCCTTGAAATAGTGATCAATTCTCTATTATTACTTCGATTTGAGCACAATGGCTCCTTATCTTAGACTATTTATTGGCACACCTTTCTTCATCCAACATCAACAAAGAGGCTGCTCTCTTTGTAAGAACGATACGAACGGCAGCAAATATTGCGATCCCTTAAAGCAACCCTTGTTCTCATAAAACACACTATATCCCCTGGTGGACCGCTAAATTAAATATCTTCATAAAAGAGAAAATGGCAGCTTGGCACTATTTGAAAATATCTCCCAATCAAAATAACCTTATAGTAAGCCAATGACAAACTTCGTAGAGAGGTTATAAACGGTAAACTTCAATCCTATCAACAGCTTACTTCAACTCTTTCTCCCCACCAAAATATATCTAGCATAGAATACGCTGCCTTACAGGTTTCCATATCATCAACATACATCCGTAATCACTGCTTCTCTGGTCTAACTAATCAAAAAATGAACAATTTTCAACACATTCTAACAGAAAAAAACAGCTTCTCTAAAATCATTAGTTAACTCCAACAACGTTTCTCCTAAAGCTAAACTTATTGAAGTTACTATCCATGCATAAGAACTTGAATCTTGTTTATACAAGCTCAAAGGGAAAACTACTTCTAGAGATAGAGTCTCATACCCTATGATAAGGAACCTTTGTTTTTCTTCTAAATCCAGGCTCGAAAAACTTTTTAATAATATTCTCGACAGCCGCACGATTCCTCAACTTTGCTGCTGTGCTTCCACTCCCAAAACCAAGTAAATAGCTTCCTCATATAGCTTCGGCTCAATATTTCTCATACCTTCTATCTCCAAAGTCCTCGAAAAAATCGTCTCTTTTGGTTCATCAAGTCAAACAACCAAATTATCCCAAATCAAATTGGTTTTCAACGCAACAAAGCCTGCATAGACGCTCTTCTACACCTGGATTTCTATGTATCCACTGGTTTAGCTTCCCGTAACAATGTTATTATATTTTCATTGGACTCCCAAAAAGCTTTTGACAAAATCGGGATAAACTTAATCCTCGAAAAATTATTATCTTGGAATGTTGTCCTACAATTTTCAGCTTTATCAAATCTTTCTTAATTAACAGAAAAATGTATATTAGTGCTAACAGTACTTTTTCCCCCATGGTTCCTCTATAAAATGGTATTCCCCAAGGCTTCCCTTTGTCAGCAGTCCTTTTTATAATAGCTTAAAATTAACACTTGAAAAATGTAAAACGGCACATATTTGTATTGTTGTGGTCAAGTCTTAAAAATTAATATTGAATATGTTACCTCATTTAGTTTAAAAATAGATATCTTTGGAAAGACCATTGTATAGATTTAAGAATGTAGCCCCTGTTCCAATGCGGAGTTCAATTTCATGTAGTTAAAATCCCATCTCCGTAAGCAAATTATCATCTACTGCTTTATTTAGAGAAGCCCCAAACTGGACAGCAATTCTTTCTTTGGCGATTCGCTGACTTAGATTGACTCCATATAAAGAAATGTTGTAGGTGGCCGTGGCTCAATTGGTAGTGGACTGGCCTCCAAATCGCAAGGTTCGGTGTTGGAATCCCAACCGCGCCCGAAAGACATTCATTTTTTCATTTAACAAAAATCAAGTAAGATGAGTACTTGACTAGAAATCAACAACAAGCCAACTTCCATTAAGAATTTAGTCTCCCCGTTAAATGTTGGATGCCACCCATGGAGCGAAATAACTACTGAGCCCAAACATCTTTCTTTCTCTCTCTATCCCATTTTCCAAAAAACTTAACACACACTGGGGCACTATAAATGCATTCATACCCAAATAATTCTCATACTGAAATTTTTATTGTGAATATATGTATACTATTCTGCGTGGCTTCGACATTCTGGACAGGCAACACCCGAAGGACGGTGTGTTGAGATTTTCGCTGCGGAAAACAACTTGATCCATCTTGTAAATGAGGCAACGCTGATACCAGACATTGGGATAGTCATACCGCCAACACCCTGGACTTGTATTTAACGTCACACCCTGATAAGTACACTGTTTATGTGCTTTCCTCAAGGCTCGTCGGACCATTATGTCCTATCAGTTAATTTCTCGTACACCGACCAGACAGTTAGAGAAAAGATTTCCAAAATAACCGTATGGCGTTGTTTCCTCGACAACGATGTGGATGCCGCTGCTGATATGATCACTAACACCACTCGTATTCTCTTTGGAATGAGATCCTTTATCCCTCTTTGGACGATAAGTATCATACAAAAAAAAAAAAGACATGGTACGACTCGAGCTGTAAAGAGGCTGTCAGAATTAGAGAACCGGTTTTTCGGTCCTACAAGGCTGATCCAACGGAGGAAAACCGAAAAAAATTTAAACGAGCCAGGAATGACTCGTTGATTTCTTAAGCGTGTAAAATTCCAGTACAACCAAAAACTGAGGCAAAAAATACTACAATGTCCCAAAAGTGGTAAATATTTTTGGTTGTTCGTCAAAAATATTATAAATTCTGCCGCATTCTCCATCCCAATGCTCATTTACAATGACATTCCAGTTGTCAACTCTTTGGACAAGGCCAATCTGCTTGCTGTACATTTTGCGGCAAACTCAACATTTACACTTGAGTGAGTCAAATTTCAATGGGACGAATCAACTTTCGCACTCGTGCAGTAGCAAGAGTACTTGAAGATCACAAATCCGCTGGTCCAGATGATATACGAGTATTTCCCTTTTTTCTGAAGAGGTGTTCTTCCACGCTGACAACACCACTGCGTAAGCTTGTTCATCAATCCACTCTTTAGGACTATTTCCTAACACATGGAAAACTACATTTGTCCAGCCCGTCCCTAAAAAATGCGAATCTTCCTCTGTTTTCCACCTGCAGACCCATTGCACTTACGTCCCTCCTTTCCAAGGTGATTTGATGGCATGTCTCACCGAAAAGTGGAACCACAGCGTACGACAATCTGACGAAAGCAGGAAGGTTGCACTTGGTATTTCTAAGGCATTTGACGGAGTTTGGCATCAGGCTCTTTTGTCGAAAATGCGCGCTTATGCGATCGACGACTCTCAATCGATTAGAAATTACCTTCCGGAACGTTCAATTCAAGTTTTCTTGGACGGTTTGATATTCACAAAATAAATGCTGGTGTGCCCCAGGGCTCCGGTCTGTCTCCCACACTTTTTTTAATTTTCATTGATGATCTCTTGTCTGCTACTTCCAATCCAATATATTCCTTTGCTGATGGCAGTACTCTCTGCTTTTCATATTCGTTCGTGGACTCAAGGCCCTGCTCTTCGGCTGTAGAACGAGAACGCAGCGCATGTTAAGCTCATTAAATTCCGATATTAACAGCATATCCAATTGTTGAACTATCAACAGAGATTTAATACTTCCAAAATTCAATGCTCTCTGCTGTCATTAATTTAAATACTCAGTCAATATCCATGAATGGCACCCACATCGTCGAAACCGAAAAACTTTCCATTCTTGATATGTGTGTGAGTGTGACAACTTACGTTGCGATGATCACATATTCGATGTCGTCAAAAATGCTACGCAAGAAATATTTTATCCCCTCTGATCTGGCCTCAATATACATATAAGGCATTCATATGCCCAAAATTGGAGTACAATGCCCACATCAGGTCAGGTGCTCCTAAATCATCACCTGCTAAAATAGGATTCAAAAGCATGCGACAAAAATCATAAGTGATACTAATATCAGTCAATAAATTGACACCCTCGAACACCGCCGTAAAGCCTCCTGTCTCACTGTCTTTTATCACCAGTGATACGAGGGCGGGTCAATAAGTCCGTGAATTTGAATTTCTGACCTCTTTACTGAAACAGCAACACTGCTCCTGTCAACAGGCATCTGTCAGTTGACTCCTGTCAAAATTTAAACTTGCTGCGTCAGTTAGTTTGTGTTTGACAGCTATTTTTATCAGACTACTCACTAATTTGAGGAGAAAATGCAAAAAAGTGAATTTCGTGTGCTTATTTCTTGCGAAAAAAAACCATTACCGAGACCAAGGCTAAGCTTGATAAATACTATGGGGACTCTGCACAATCGATTTCAATGGTAAAAAAGTGGTTTACTGAATTTCGTTGTGGCCGTACAAGCACTGAAGATGCCGAACGTCCTGGACGCCCAGTTGAGGTCTCTACACCCGAAACAATCGAAAAAATTCACGATATGGTGTTGGCCGACCGAAGATTGAAAGTGCGAGAGATTGTGGAAGCCGTAGGGATCTCGCATGGCTCAGTGGTTTCAATTTTGAATGATCACTTGGGCATGAGAAAGCTTTCCGCAAGATGGGTGCCGCGTTTGCTCACAGTCGACCACAAACGCAATCGTGTAACAACTTCACAGGAAGGTTTGGCGTTGTTTAATCGCAATATGGAGGAGTTTTTGCGCCGTTTTGTAACCGTGGACGAAACATGGATCCATCACAACACACCAGAGAACAAACAACAGTCAAAACAGTGGGTTTCTAAGGGTGAATCGGCGCCAAAGAAGGCCAAGGTGGGTTTGTCAGCCAATAAAGTTATGGCGACTGTTTTTTGGGATGCACGCGGGATAATCCACATTGACTACCTTCAAAAGGGAAGAACAATCAATGGGGAATATTATGCCAACTTATTGGACCGATTCAATGACGATTTGAAAAAAAAACGACCTCATTTGGCCTAGAAAAAATTTCTTTTCCACCAAGACAATGCAAGGGTGCACACATGTGCAGTTGCCATGGCAAAAATCCATGAATTGGGCTATGAATTGCTCCCTCATCCACCCTATTCTCCAGATTTGGCTCCGAGCGACTACTTCTTGTTCCCAAACCTGAAGAAATGGCTTGGTGGAAAAAGATTTGACTCCAATGATGAAGTCATCTCGCAAACAAAGGCCTATTTTGAGGACCTCGACAAATCATTTTTTTTGGAAGGGATAAAAAAATTGGAGAAGCGTTGGACAAAGTGTATAGAGCTCAAGGGAGACTACGTTGAAAAATAAAGTTATTTTTTTATCAAAAAATCTGTGTTTTAATCCGCCCTCGTACATCGAAATCTCCAGCATTCCTCCCATTTAAACTTTCAACCGTAACACCCGTCTCGCTATGAATGCTCATCAGTATACCCTCAAGCCCATTTTCGGACGTACTCTAAAATATCGTGATTCGTTCCTAAGCCGTACAACTCACCTATGGAATGCCCTGCTGGTCGTTATAACTTACAAACATTTAAAAACAATGTACATGAGTATCTATCTTTTCTTTTGTTTAAGTCTTCAGATATTAAATTTCTAAGCCTGTTCCAGTTTTGACTTTGAGGTCAAGTCAAGAAAAGTTCTCTAGAAAATGCGTAATAAACATAATGTTTTACTATTTCTTTCTTCTGAACGTAACAATAATAATAAAAAAAACCATCAACAAGTTTGTAGAAAAACCTATAGGTTTTATGCTACTTGGAAAAACCTGAAGCAGTTTAAATTAAAAAAAAAAATTTTATTTTATGTGTGTTCTCCTTGTTTTGTATCTATGGTAGGCCCGTTTTTGGATTTCACTGCGAATGTTTATTTATGCTAACTGCTGCCTTCCTTTTGATGACGCTTCGAGAATACGCTCTCCCAATTAACTGAAAGTGGCTATTTCTGTTGAATAAACAAATTCTTTCATTCTTCTCCGTACAATCAAATCCAATACCGTACGGTCAGGAGATCTTGGAAGCCAGTAAACTGGTCCATTTTTTCTTATCCAACAATCACAGTACACTTCATCGAGCCAATTCTTAACCTCACGACCATAGTGGGTTGGAGCACCATCCTGTTGGAAATATGATGAAGCTAGTTGATTCAGTAGAATGTCCTCCAATAGTTCTGCTAAATCATTTCGCATAAACTCGAGACATCATCTCTTGTAAATTAATATTCGTCCGTCCGAAGAATTCTGCTAATAAACTCGTTGTCGTACAAGCTCCGCTCCAGCAAACCAATTAAAAAACTCTAGTCTCTTTTCTAAATCATCGGGAAGCAGTTCTTGCACAGGTGGTATGGATAAAGATTTTCCCCATGCAGTAAGGACTGAAACGAATAAAATCTGTAAATTTTAATACGGGCTATACTTCCAATGCGTAAAAATTGCAATCCCATTTTGTACCCAAATATCCTGTATATACTTCGCGTCCAAACCATTTCATCGCAAAAAATTTAAACATAGCACGCAGTACAGTAAATTCCGTTATTAAACGATATTTGGATACGTTGACAGTTAAGCGAAAACAGAAAAGTGGAGCTAAAAGTGGAGCACACGATACAAATTTTATACAGGAAAATAGTGGGTACCATCGTAAGAAACCGAACTATGTCATCCAGAGATGTTGCTCAGAAATGTAATACCAACCAAACAATGGTACAAAGATCTAAAAAACGTAACGGCCTAAAAACACGAAAAAAACCAAAAATACCAGAAGTTACTGAAAAGCAAAAGAAAGTCATAAAAACACGAGCCCGAAAGCTATACGAGTTGATCGGCAACAAGAAAGCGTGCCTGGTTTTGGATGACGAAACTTATGTCAAAGTCGACTTTACTACTCTTCCAGGTGCGCAGTTTTACAACTCGTTTGAAGCTGAGATTCTTCCGCAATCAACAACATCGATTGGGATGGAAAAATTCGGGTCAAATTATCTCGTTTGGCAGGCCATTTGCCAATGTGGACACAGAAGCTCATCGTTTATTACAACGGGAACAATTAACGGAGAAGTGTACATTAACGAGTGTCCAAAAAAATTCCTTTCTTAAACAAACACGAAGGTTCAACATTATTTTGGACAAATTTAGCTTCAGCTCACTAGGCTCATGCGACGTTGAGCTTTCTTTGTCCCAAAAGACATGAATCCACCCAATGATCCACAGTGCCGTCCCATTGAAACGTATTAGGCTTTGGTCAAAGCTAAATTGAGGAAAAGTGAGCAGTGTGCAAAGGACGTAAAAGATTTTAGTGCTAAATGGAAAAGAGCGTCCAAAAAGATCACGGATATAACTGTCACCAATCTTATGAAGGACATTCGAAAGAAGTTGAGGAAAGAATGGGAACCCAAATAATTTTTTTTTTTTGTAGTTGTGAATGAATTTAATAAAAACAGAGTTTTAAAGCAAATAAAAAAAATTGACATGAATTATGAAAATATTTTTTTTTTTACTTTGAAGTTTCCAAATTTTATTCGTTTCAGTCCTTACATTTGAAATTTTATGTTTGAAAACATTGAATAGCAAAGCTGAGCATCTGATGCTGGTTGATGGATCAGTTGTTACAGCTTCCAGCATTCTTTCATCAGCCGAAATTCTTCTTACTTGACGAGCTCCCGCGTTAGGTCGCGTATTTAAAACTGATCCCTCGAAGTCTTCAGTATGTATTTCCAAATACTCCTTCACTAGGAAGTTGTCGGTTAGGATAACGTTAATGGCATCTTTGTTGCGCTCTAGTTGAACTTCCATTGCACAGCCCACAAACGTAAATAATGTCTACGTATTCTTGATTTGTAAATGCAGACATTTCAAATAGCGTTATGTAATCTTGGCGTAAAAAATGATTTTTTTTATTATTATTGTTACGTTCATAAGAAAAAAAATAGTAAAATGTTATGTTTATTACGCATTTTCTGATGAAAATTGACCTCAAAGTCAAAAATCAGCATGGGCAGGAAAAATGGAACAGGGTTAGAAATTGGATATCTGAAGACTCAAACAAGGTATCAAAGTTATTTAAACGCAGTTACAAAAGCTAGTATTTCTTCCAAAAATAAAGTCCTAAATAAAGTTTCTACCATTAGTATTAACAGAGCTACTTCCGTTAACATGGTTCAGGGTACACCAAAGTAAGCCTTTTCTAAAATCCACGATAAATGATCACAACATGAGAGATAGACCCTTATTGTAGAAAGATTTTTTTCTTAGAATATACCCAAGAATCATTTCTCAAATTATCCTTGACGAATTTGGGGACACCCGGTGTAATGAAGAACAAAGAACCGAGAATTGAACCTTGTGGTACTCCAAGGGTCGCTTCAATATTTATTATTTCAAGGGAACGATACAAATTAATTTGTAGGGTCCGGGATTTAACGCCAGGATACTATGCCCATGTGGTGCGTTTTTGTCAACAGCACGCGGAGTACTGAGTTCCCATGTGGTCACCCACCTAAGTACTTACCGCAGTATTGTTCGATAAAGTTCCATTGATCCTTGTTCGCTGGGACCTTCCCCTTAAAAATGATGCAAACCAGTCGTGCTCTTTAGACATCGAAATACTTCGATTAATCGTCTCAAATGCTCTTTAGAAGTCTAAAAAGACCTCAATTACACAGTTTTTGTCGGCCAGATCCTGTTTCCAAGCACGAGTGCTTTTTTCGGAACCCCGATTGGCTTTCGAGAAACAGATTGTTTGTTTTGAAGTATTCCTCGAGTTGAATTTGAACTATTTTTTTCTAGAACTTTTTCAAGTACTGGTAACGTGTTTATTGGTCGAAAGTTCTCTTGGCTATTTTCCGACGATTGAAGCTCTTGAATCTATCGTTGTACCAGTTATTTAAGCTGCGCAGTAGGAATTTTGTATGATTTGGGTTTTTTTTTTTTTTTTTTTTTTATTATTATAATTAGCGCGCGCTCAAGGGGTTTTGTACCCTTAAAATGTTCGTACACAGAGCGGGCGAAGGAAATTTAGGGAGGGTTTTAGCTACTCGTACTGTCTCGTCTTGCAGCTTTCTGCCGACTACACTTGGATCCTCGAATCGAGAGTTTGACCAAGCCAAGTTTCTGTATCTAAGCTTATTTTAAAACAAGAGGCTGTTTTTTTTTTCTAAAATCGCTCTTTTAGTACTAAGACAGATTATTATTTTTTCATGGTCACTTATTATTAGTTCAGGATTTGTTTTGGCATCCGTTGTGTATGTATCTGTTATAACATAGTCAATTAGCGTTGGCCTAAGGTCTGATATTCTTGTGGGCTCAGTAATGATTTATCTACATAAGTTTTCAACTTCAATTGCATGCTCCATTTCTCTTGCATGTATATAGTATGTGATTCATCGAACCAACCACTGCTGCCAACCATTATTTGAATGCCTAGCTAAACCCTCTCATTGATGATATAGGAATGCCTTCACCAGTTGTTCATAGATTTTGAAAAGGCGTTCGAGGCGGTCAACAAAGAATTTAATGTAGGTTGCCTTGAATAGATATTGTCAAAACTAAATAGGATAAAAAAATGTCACGTTCTATTGGTCTTGCTGGTGACCAGTGATGTGCTTCCTGCTGCTTTGTCGACATGAAACGAAGGAATAGTATTTACGTTTGCAACTCAGCGCAGACATCTTGACTACATTAATAACGATGGCGCATGGGGGTGTTAGAGGCCATGAGACTCACTAGGGGATACATTACATTTACTTATACCAATTAACAATGTCTGCCGAACAATCGCAAACACCAGGAGAGTAGTAGTCACGGAGGCAGCACCAATCATTTTGCTTTTCTATTTCATACGAAAGCATGCTGATGGATAACATGTTAGTACTGTCTGCCTAATCCATAAAAATGTGAAACCTCTAAATTGTAACACCTATTGAGACACCGGTCTCCTGAAAATTATCTATAATATTCCTTTTGCAATGTTTGTGAATCAGTGTCGTTTCAGAAGTCACACTCCGACCAATTCTTTTCTCTGTGACAGAGAATTCCCAGATCCACCCACTACATTGTTTTGATTTTAAACTTTGTTATAACGTCGTAGATAGAGGCGAACAAACGAGACCTATGTCTAGCTACAATTTCAACATGCCCTTTTGTTTACAGCAAAGCAAAACTTTCGGAAGATTTTGTAAAACTTCATCGGCACAATCTTTTACAAATCATTCACGCACTGATAATATTGACATAATAGGAAAAACGTAGTGGGCATTTGCAAGCATCAAGAAAAAATCACCAGCAGCAGTTGGGAGAGGTTGGATCTAATGAGTTTGTTTATAGCAGGATTTGTCTTATATATCCACATCGGTATTCGAGATAGAGTACTCGTAAAACGATGCCCGATAATGTTTGTCAATAAAATCAGTTAACCTAAAATTGAGTAAAAAATAATTTTCACTTACCCCCAGATCTGGTTCACTGTAGGTTGCCTCTAAGATCGCCGCCTTCTGTGGTGTTAGCCGATCCATGTCCGCCTTGTGAATGTCCTGTAGGCTACCCCAGGTGTCGAAATCTTCAGCACATTTCCTGTTTTCCAAGTTGCGATCATTTTGGGAGTAATCCAATGACTTGCGCATGTTTTCTGTCGCCAGATTCTCTACACTCGCTGAATTTCCTCTCGACTGTATCATGCCGTAAACTTTCGGACTCAGTTTGTCCTCATGCGGCGCCCCTTTATTCTGTTTCGCCTTCTTAGGCTGTTTCACTCTGGTCGGAAGGGGGGGAATAAAGACGTGATCCTTAGTCGGTGATCGCCCCGATACGTTATCATACTGCTGATGGCTTGTGGAATGTATTGAGATATCGTCCATTGACATTTGCAACGACCTGCGATTTGTTTGGTTGGCATTCCTGTCCATTAAGGAGAGTACATCGTCACATGACCTCGTCGCCACCAGACTGGAGATGGGGCTCTTGATCAAATTGAAACTAGCTAGTAAGTTTGGCCCAGCTACAGCTGGTGGAGCAGTTTTTGGCAGTGGCGGTGGAGGAGTTGCCTTCGGATCTGGCATTGCACGGACTGTTAGCCTAGTGTCTACAACAGGTGGTGCACTTTGTTCGATGTTGTTAAATATGCCGATCGGTCTGGCAGCAGCAGGATTTACTCCGCGATTTCCTAAGACTTGAATTCCCGGGAAGTCCACAACCAGAATTCTATCCGAGATATTAGTGCAGTCATTGTGGAAACCTATCCCGGAGTCTGAGTTTGATGAGGTTGTCGTTACTTCACTGTGATTGCTGGGCTGAGGGGAGTGTGCTTGTATATCATGTGGCTGCCGATTGATGTCTGCATTACGGCCGGGATTTCTCGCAGCTGGTGGAAGAATTCTCATAGTGTACATGCTTCTTATTAGATTCACAACATATTCAGAGTTATTTGGGAACTCCAAGCATAGATTCGAGATTGGATCTTTGGTGCATGTGATGCGGAATTCATTTGCCTTTTGCTCATGCACGTGGTGTTCGCAGATTTTCGTATCAACAACAAATACATGACAACTATTCGAAATGGAAACGTCTCGCTGTACTCCATTCCCTTCCTGGTCATCGTCATCGGCGTTGGAAGAGTAAATTGCACTTGTCACGAGCCCGAAAAAACGATTCTCGCTCTCCGACGAGGAACTCACATAGTTCAAGCGCGAAGACGGATATGTTGCTAATATTGTGGCGTTTGCACTTTGTAGTGTCAGGCAGTTGGGCAGAATTGTCATCAGAACCGTTGTTGGATTACGTTTCTCTTGCCGAAGCTTACGTATGCAGCTTCGAACGGTCTGCAGCTTTGAACTAATAGCTATTTGCTTCGGCATTTCAATTGTCCCTAAATATCCCACAATGGCTCGGTATTCAAGTGATATACCACCATTGGCATTCCCATTTGGATTCTCCTGCTCCAAGTGGACTGGGACCATTGCACTAACATTCGAGATGTCCTTCGATGTGCTCGCGTTAGCCGAATGAATAATGTTATGCGCCGAAGCCAACGAAGCAGGCAATGGTATGTCTTCTATGACCGGTCGCAACGCATGATCCCTGCTCACTCCTCCACCGTTTGACTCACGATGTTTTTGCGGAGAATTTCTCAATCGATTCATCTTCAACTTGTGATGCAGATAACTCGGTTTGCCGCGATTCATATGCTGAATAGCATTTTCTTCATCTGAACTGTCGGAGAAATAATTTTCGGCTATTTGCATTTTAATGCTCCCAAACGAGTTTCCTATCAGTTGCACCACCGTCTCGTGCGGCAGTTTCGAAACATTTAAATTATTTACCGAGATTAAAAAGTCTCCAGCACGGAGACCCGCCTGATCGGCTGGTGAATTGGCCACAATGCACGAAAGAATGCACGGCTGTTGACCAGATATTGTGAAACCAAAGCCATTATAGCCACGGCTGACCTCAACTGTGCGTGTACCATAGTTGGGGCGTTTCTTCCTCCGTCTATGCTGATGGTGATGATGATGCATTGCTCGTAGTCCTTTAATTGTGTTTCGCTTGTTTTTACCGATCTAAATAACTTGCAACTAGGAGTAACAACAAAAAAGAATCGAAAGAATTCTTTTCACTTTCAGTTCAGGGACAGTAATTACAATTATTTGGGGCACTTGTCCATGTAGGGTTTCATTGCATTTTTGCTCGGCTAAACATTGTACACGAAGTGTGTGGTAGTTTTCTAGGTGTTCTAGCACATGTTTGGATGGTAATTAAACAAAATATGTGAATTAAAACGAAAGAAAAACAATAAATTTACACGAAAGTAAAGAGAAAAATAAACTTTGTGCAATGGAATGTGTCAAGCCAACATGACAGCAAAAACTTGAATTGTTTGACAGTTTGAGGTAGGGCAAGTAAAAAGAAAATGAAAAATGCTTCAAACTGTTATAATATAGTACTAGATTACTTAGATTTACTTGTAGTAGAAATATGTTAAATATTCTTTTATGCGTTGAAAATTTGAAAACGTAATTTAAATTAAGAGTGCTTTGAAAGTTAAAAATCAGTGTTTTGTTCAAGCATTAGTGGATAAGACTACATGTGTATTTACCAAACCTGTTTGGGATAAATAGACAGATAAAATTAGAAGTCTCAGTTCGACTAAATAAATAACATCGAGACCTGAGATTTTTTTTTATAATTAGCGCCCGCTCAAGGGATTTGAGTACTCTTACATAGCTCGGGGGAATGAAATTTAGGGGTGAATAAAAGAGAGGTACCGATGTACATTGTTCTTAAATGTTTGGAAGTTACAACGACCAGGAAATAGAGAGCATAGCAGGGTATTCCGTAAGACAGTGGGGATGAATCACGATATTTTAGAGTACGTTCGAAAGAGGGCTTGAACACTGATGAGCATTCAAAGCGAGACGGGTGTTACGGTTAAAAGTTTGATGGGGTGGAATGCAAGTGGCGATTTCAATGGGACACTGGTGGTGGAAATATCGGTAAAATAAAGTGAGACAGGAGACATTACTCCGGTGTTTGAGGGTGTCAATTGATTGACTGATATAAGTATCACCGATGAGTCTTATCGCACGGTTTTGAATCCTATCTAGCAGATGCAGAAATGTTTTAGGAGCAGCTGACCAGATGTGGGCATGGTACTCCACTGGCTAATAAATGCTTTAGATATAGAAGCCCGACCAGAGGGGGTGAACTATTTCTTACATCATTTGAGGAAAATTAGACATTTCGCAGCATTTTTGACGACATCGAATACGTGGTCATTCCAATGTAAGTTGTCACACCACACATATCGTGTGGAAAGTCTTTCGGTTTCGACGATGTAAGTGCCATTCATTGAAAATGGCTGGGTACTTAAATTTCGCTTTAATGACAGCAGACAGCATTGAATTTTGGAAGAATTAAATCTCTGTTAATAGTTCCCAATTGGGAAATGCTGTTAATATCGGAATTTAGTGAGCTTAACATACGCTGCGTTATCGTTCTACAGCCGAAGAGCAGGGCCTTGAGTCCGAGAACAAATATGAAGAGCAAAGAGTGCTGTCATCTGCAAAGGAATATATTGGATTAGAAGTAGCAAACAAGAGATCATTTCTGAAGATTAAGAAGAGTGTCGGAGACAGAGCGGAGGCCTGTGGCACACCAGCATTTATTTTATGGATATCAGACTTGAAACCGTCCAAGACAACTTGAATTTCTAATCCATTGAGGAAGAGAGTCATCGATCCCATAAGCGCGCATTTTCGACAAAAGAGCCGGATGCCAAACTCTGTCAAATGCCTTAGAAATATCAAGTGTAACTATCTGGCTTTCACCAGATTGATGTACACTTTGGCACCAGTGGACCTGTTGTAACGAAAACTTACCGCCGATTATTGAGAAGTTTTTGCGTTTTGAGATATTTCCTGAGCTGACGGTTCATCAGCGTTTTTATAATCTTGGAAAGAAGAGACGTAAGTGAATTGGGTCTGTAGGAGGAGAGAGAAAAAGATTCGCCTTTCTTAAGAACGGCAAAGAAAGGGACAAATGCTGTTTTTCTTCTTCTCGGAAAGAGTCTTAAAGGGTAGAATAGATACAAAAGCTAACGCAGTGGTTTTGCCAACGCGGAAGAACACCTCTTCAGAAGAAGAGGACAAATACCATCTGGACCAGAGGTGGATGTTAAGATCTTTAAGAACTCTTGCTACTACGAGTACACGAGTGCGGAAGTAGTTTCGTCCCATTGAAGATTCGACGCAAATCACAATCTGGAAGTGTTGAGCTGGCCGGAAAATGTACAGATTGGCATTGTCCAAAGAGCTTACAACTGGAATGTCATTATAAATGAGCGTTGGGATGGAGAATGAGACAGAATTTCTAATATTTCTGACGAACGACCAACAATCTTTACTACCTTTGAGACATTATAGTAGTTTTTTCCTCAGTTTTTAGCCCTATTGAAATTTCACACACTTAAGAAGGACGTTGCAGTCATTCCTGGCTCGTTTACATTTTTTTCGGTTTTCTTCTGTCAGGTTGCTCTTGTAGGACCGAAAAAATATTTCTCTAACTCTGACAGTCTCTTAAAGCTCGGGTCGTATAATCCTTTTCTTTTGGTTTGGTAGTCTTCTTCCAATGAGGGATAAAGGATCTCATTCAAACAAGAATAGTGTCTGTGATCATATCAGCAGCGAGTTATCGAGGAAATATAACGACCAGTTAAAATTCCTAAAGAAGCTGTTAAGTCCGCTACAATTCTCGTACTGGTTCTCTT
Organism: Volucella zonaria; assembly: GCA_963966105.1. NCBI lineage: Eukaryota > Metazoa > Arthropoda > Insecta > Diptera > Syrphidae > Volucella > Volucella zonaria. Next base: position 84,619,481 of record OZ014530.1, on the reverse strand, counting down.
AGGAATCTTTCCTCTAACAGTGTGGTCGGCGTACGAGAAATTAACTGCATAGAAGGGATAGCACATTGACCTTGTATTTGTCAGGGTGAGAAGTTAAAAAAAAGTCCAGCGTTATTTTCCACAGCGCAGATCTCAACTTACCGTCCTTTGGGTGCTGTCTGTCCAGAATGTTGAAGACACCCAGAATTGTGTATATTGAAATCGCCCGTAATGACGGCTTCAGTATGAGGATACAGGGATACAATTCTTTGTATGGAGTCAGACAGAGCACATCAAACTCGTTAAAGGTCGAATTGATGTAAAGCAATAGTGCATAATTTGCTTACGGTGATGGAATTTTAACCACATGATATTAAATTCCGAATTGGAATAATACCTGAATCACAGCAGTCGCCTAAAATTTTTCGAGACATTGAGAGACACGCGATCGTCAAATTTTCTAGTGATTTGTTGTGATTGCAGTCGTTGAACCTTTAATCTCTTCAAAGTATTCCCCCGTAGTTGCGGCATCAGAAACATCCGTAATCGTACCCTGGTTACAACTAGGAAGTGATCTGAGCTACATTTACTTTTCGGAATGTTCGGATATTTATAATACTGGAGGAGTACCTTGAGTCGATTGAAGCATGATGAATTTTGTGTGACAGAAAATCGTGACTAGCTATATTCATATAAAATATTCCGGAGAAAAGATCAAAACGACCTTTCGTGTCTTAAAATCGCCCGAACGACGGACAACGAGCACATACTCATAGCAGCAGGAATCGATCCAAATGAGGCCGTTGATGATGACAACTTCTTTGTGATCGAGGATCCGCAGGAGAAGGTAGAGGCTATAGGAGCGACTTTCCAGGAAGTGTACAAGGCGAATGACATCATTGGCCCCAACCACGACCTGGAAAATCAAGTCCTTGTGCACAATTTCTACCTTCGAATTGAAATAGTGAACTGGCGATTCGAGAACTCGGGTTTCACCCAGTTCAGTGACGAGAATATGGCAAATAATGTCATCGCCGACGATAGGGTACTACCCCCGTTCATTTCGAAGGTGGAGCTCCAAATGATCTTCGAATCGCTTAGAAGCAAGAAATCAGTGGGAACCGATGAAATACCGAACATTGTGCTTCGACATCTCCCACTAGAAGCGGTGAACATTTATACCATCCTGTTTAATAATGCAATGAATAACGCACATTATCCAGCGCATTGGAAAACTGCGGTGGTACATCCCATTCCCAAAAGGGATAAAGATACTTCCAATCCGGCGAATCTCCGCTTGATCAGTCTTCTTCCAAACATCAGTAAGGTTTTCGAGAAGGTGATCAATAGAGTCCTGACTAAGTGGGTTGAGGACAAACATATAGTTCCAGATAATCAATTCGGTTTCAAGGCGGGGCATGATATCATTCATGCTGCGTCTAAACTGGTTTCTGATATCCAATGGAACAAAGGCAAGAAACAGTGCACTGGTGCCTGCCTGATTGACTTGGAGAAGGCCTTCGATACCGTATGGTTAGAAGGACTCTTTTTCAAGCTGGACAGGTTGGGCATTAGTAAACCACTGCTGTATATTCTTTTTGATATGCTCTCCAGTAGACAGTTCATCGTGAAAAATGGCGATGTGACTTCTGCTGGAACATTTAACATTAAAAACGGTCTGCAACAAGGTGCGGTAAATTCGCCGATCCTATTCAACACAAGTGATCTGATAGGTTCACTTCACCATGCCATAGCGTACGCAGACGACTTAATCGCGTACAGATCAGGTCCAAAGATTGAGGTCATTAATACACTTTTGCAACGTGACTTCGACAAAATTAAGCGATATTGCGATGACTGGAAGTTGAAAATCAACTTTCAGAAATCGGAAACCATTGTGTTTAGGACGCCTTTGTCTGGGGCCTCTAGGGATACCAGAAAGAATTGGCGGAAGTTTTCGATCGTGGGACAGCACGGGCAGCCACTTGCTTGTCGAAATGTAGTCAGATACCTTGGGATCTGGCTAGACCAATATCTGTATTTTAACAAACATATAGATATTGCTCTGGCCAGAGCCAAAGGTGCTTTTGCCCTTACAAAGAGACTGTTTTATAACAGCCAACTCGATGCGAGGGTGAAGGTGATCTGTTACATGGCCCTTATCAGGCCCATGCTTGTATTTGGATGTCCCGTGTGGTTCAACGTGAGAGCAAGTTTATTGGAAAAGATTCGGGTGTTTGAGAGGGCTTGTCTTAGGATTTGTCTTCGCTTATACAGAACACCAGAGTCTGAGTACATAAAATTCTATCGCAATGAGGTCTTGTACAATAGGGCGAACCTAATAAGAGTGGACAATTTCATCATTAAGTTGACTCGAAGGCACATTGCAAGAGCAATGACCTCATCGAACAACCTGATCTCCGGGGCCTACTACCCCAATTATATGTATCACGAGAGAGTTCGCTTTGACGGCTTTATTCCTCCAGAAGCGTTCCTCTACCTCGACATGAAAGGTTTGATCCAGGACAGATTGGCGGTGCCGCTAATCTTCCACGTTGCTCGAACAGCTGCGGACAGGCGACTCAACTACGACAGAGACGTCGCACACGGCAGTGCGGAGCGTCTCCGGTTCAGTAGGGCGGTAGGGAGTCGCGACATGAGGGATGTTGCTCGGCAGCACCAACAATTTTGGTGGCTGGTTGTAGGAGGAGAGGGTTCGTCGTCAAATTCCTCGGGTACATGATAGCTTCATAAGGAAGCAAAGTCGGTCGTCATCTAGTTTATTAGCCGTGGCCGACTTACATAGTTTAGGTAGGATTAGGGTAGATTTAAGGACAAAAAAAAAAAAAAAAAAAAAAATAAAAAAAATAAAAAAAATTATAAAAGAACAAAGAGGTGGGTAACCTTCTCTAAAAAAAAGGGGTAATCCAAAAAAAAATATATTTATGTACATATATATAGGTATAAGTAAAATTAGATAGTCTAAGTAGGTTAAGTAGGTTAAGATTTATTTTTTACGTAGTGTATAGGTTTAGTTTTAAGTTTTATATTACAACAAAAAAAGTCCAGACACTAAGTTTTTTTTTAATAAAATCTATTTTCTTAGTTTTAGTTTAATAAATGTAAAAACAAAAATAAAAGTAGAGTGTAAGAAACGTCGAAAGACATAGATTAAGTATTATGTTTAACCTAGAGTGCCCGCATGGGGCCAGTAAGTTAGAATTAGATTATCTGTAAGTTATTTAAGCTAATTTTTAAGCATTTTTTTGTCTAGCATGTAAGAATTAATGAGTTAACTGAAATAAAAATGCATTTAAACTGAAACTGAACTGAGCTATATTCATATTCTGTTCTATAGGAAAGTTTATTAGCCTAAGCATTTGAAGACGTGGTGTTGTGCAAACTATGTTCTCCGATTGTGTTAGAACCACCTAATACGATTTTAGTATCACACTTAGTCCATGTGGCATTGTCAATATTTTCTGTTGACTTGTGAGAACTGATGCGATGCTGCGATGAGTTCGCTCATGTGCTGAAAACTCAACACCTTTTGCCTTGATCTGCCGTTTACAAGAAACCCGCATCCAAATAGACGTTTCTGCTGCTTTCTGTAGCAGTCACCGTCAAACTTTTTCTTCCTCCTGTTTCACTGCACTTCCGGGATGGGCTAGCAAACATAGTTCAATTTGTATTTTCACCTTCAAATTCCGTTTATGCAAACGAGACTAAATACTTTTCCAAGAATTATCCACCCGAAACAATGAAAGACATACTCGTATTCATCCACTTTTAATAAACTCCATACTCTTGGGCATAAAAAAAAAAAAAAAAAATTGATGTCTATCACTCCAATCCAATTGAAATTAATCTCAACAAAAGTTTTTCTCAGATATCACTGTGTTTTTGTATCGATGTGTTGTATACTTTGTTGCTTGTCTCATTATACCATTTTACTCAACAGATTCACCTTTGATTCATAAGGAATGCATAAATTTGTATGCAGGATACAAAATACTCGACATTTATATATATTTGCCGTTGACAACCTATGGCAACTTTACCCAAATATATTATAATGGCCACAAGGCCACAATCGTTATTGTTTCCATTTCTCTACCAAGTTGACATTCAAAACCTTAAAGTGACATCTGGTACAACAAGATGAATTGTTTGAGTCCAATGCAAATACATGATTATACCGCACATAAAAATTCAGGAACAATAATATGATATTTGGGGCGAGTCCTTGTTTTTGTCAGCCAAATATTGTAGCTGAATTAGAAAACCGCACTTCTGGAATTTGCCCTTAAAGACAGCGACTTTGAATGCCAATCACACACCAATATGAAAGCTCATTGCTGGCCGTTGGCATATCTATGATATGCTTATTTGCTTGGAATTCAAAACGAATATCAGCAACGTTTCTTCAGTGAATACAACTTTAAAAGACAGAACTAGTTGTTAGTTTTGTAAAATAAAATATTGGATTTTTTTGACTTCGAAATCGCTTTGGATTTCATTTCCAATATTTTTTATGCAAGTATTGAGAATTCCAAAAAGGACCATTATTAATATTTTTTATAATAAGGGCACGCACGTTTATGGTATTTTGATATAAACTTCCTTAAAATTTTTGCACACAGCGCAGGCGAAGTAGAATAAGAGGTACCGAGGTGTCGTCTTGGTCTTAAATGTTTGCAGTTTATAATGACTTCGATAGGGGATTCTATAAGCGAGTTGTGCGACAATGCTACTGGTAATAGATGTGGAAATAGCGATAGAACAAAGTACCAAGGACAAATGACATTAAGTTTGTATTGGAGACAGTCAACAGAGTTAGCAGTATTGGTGCCACCAATGAGTATTATAGCACGATTGTGAGTCGTATCTTGCCAGCGGTGAGACAGCCTGATGTGGGAATTGTACTTCAATTTAAGGCGAGTCAAAGCCAGAACAGACTCATTATTGAACTTCGGAAGCATTAAATTCCACTCGGTTGGTGGTTCTTCATTTAGTTATGCTGTTAATATCGGAATTTAATGAGCTACGCTGCCATCCCCCTAATATAGCCAAAGAGTACGGACCTGAGCTCGGGACCTTGCTGTTATTCCTTGCTTATTTGAATTTTGTCGGTCGGTCGTGTAAGACCGAAAATAGGGTTTCCTAACCCTGACTCAGTAAGTCTCCTTAACAGAGCATATAAACCCCTTCACCAACAACCTGTAAGTCTTGTTTTAGGTCAGGTAAATGCAAACTCGGATTATGAAAAAACGCAAGAGTTCTAAATCGATATACATCACCTGCTCATTGATTTTGAAGCTGCATATAAGAAAGCCTATAAAGATATAAAGATGGACCGTGCAGAACCATGTCTAGTTTTGGCATCCCTGTTGAACTCCTTCGACCGTGCGTATGACGATGGAGAATGCACGTTGCTCCATCAAGATCGCTAATGACAAAACCGAGACCTTCAATAACGGAAAAGGACTTAAACAAGGCGATGCGTTGTCATGTGGCTCTTTTCCTACTGTTGCAACGCAACATGGAGCCAGAAGACCCAAATCACTGGATTCCATTTTTTCATCCTCAATTTGCCGACGGCAAAATGACTTTCGCTAACATAGCCGAGTTCAAGCGAGCAAATGGGGCGATCAGGAAAATTAGAAACTAGGCCAACGTATATAAACAGCACGCAAAGTTTTAAAGGAAACAGCAAAAATGCATTGTTTTAATCAGGAAACTCCGCGCACTCACCCATGCACAAGGCCTTGGTGAGCGATGCGCCTTCATGTAACGCTTAATGCAAGTGTTGAAGGCAAGGGCAATGCAAAACTACGCGCGGGCGGAAACAATGGAGCGGTATAGAAACCTGTTCTTTTAATTGGGAGATCCGCAATCAAAGGGTTCAATGACCAGGCGAATCTTGTCAACCGCAATCAGCTGGAAGCAAGAAGGTTTCGTCGAAGCAGCAACAGCAGAAAAAGTCAACATACTTTTGGGACCACAAGTGAACGCAATAAAATATAAAAAAAAGGGGTCGAGTCTTTTATTGCCTAAGCGTTAGGCGCAATCATTAAATACTTTTTCAGTTAAAATATCGAGTTTTTTGATTTGTGACTTTCAATGGTTTAGATACCGCGCATTGTATTGTAAAACGTTGTCATTTTTTTTGCTAGTGTCCTTCGAAACATTTGGTCCTTCAGAGCCGGTTTACACATATCTAGACAATTCTTGAGTGAAAAGATAATTCGATGGACATTCAAATTGCTACCTATAAAAAGTACTTAGACAGTGCGCGATAAATTTTAACGGCAGGAATCTTATTCCTGTTTCGCGTTATACGTTTTTTCGTGAGCCGGAGTTTCATTTGGGAAATTCAAGACTCTACTGAAGCTGGTGTTAGTGACGAGGAAGCAACGATTAATTTCAAGAGTCTACTGGAGCTGGTGCGGCGAGGAATAACAAGTGTGTGGCACCTTTATTAAGGTTTATTCAAATAAATTTATTTAAACCAATAACCTCGTGCGTTGTGTGTATCATTATGAGTAAGAGCAAGCTTTCGAATTTGATTGATTCGGTTCAAATAATTTCACAAGAGTTAAAAGCCGATCAAAAAGCTTATGTAGGTCTCGAACAATCGAAGAAGTCTGTTCATATGAACGAAACACGGTTACAGAATTTAGAAGATTCGTAGTCAGAAGCGAAGAGTCTACACCAACAAATTGTTGTAGCTCCGACTGAGGATGCAAAGGTTGCTTATATGGAGGCACAAGCATTTTACAAACTAAAGGAACTGTATTATAAATATTCTTCGGACTTGAAAATGCATGTGCATATCAATGACACCCAAAATCAAACCCAAAGTTCTCTTAATCATTCAATGGCAGGATCAAAGTCCTTACCCGTTGAATTAAATCCCTTCGTTTTCTGGTTCGTTACAAATGTGGTAGGAGTTCAAAAGTTTGTTCGAGAGTGTACTTGTAAAGAACTCATCAATATCCGACGTTCAGAAATTGCATTACTTAAAGGCGAATCTAAGCGGTGAAGCTGAACGGCTACTGCGAAATACAGCAATCACTGATGGTAGCTTTAAATCTGCATCGGCCATTCTAGTCAAAAGGTACCAAAACCTAAGATTATTAAAAGCCACTTTAGGTTACTATTCAATCAGCCAAAACTTGTGGAGGAATCAGCCCATGAAATTAAACAGCTGTTAGATACCACCAATGAAGCCATGTAATCTCTCGCAAATCGTGGCGTTCGGGAAGGCTCATGGGAAGATGTTCTTGTTTTTCAAACGGTTCAGAAACTGCCGCGGTCCACTCTCGCGCTTTGGGAATCACACGTTTCATCCTATGTAGATTACCGGAATATTCGTTGCTAGAAGATTTTTTACTAATGAGGTCAAGAACCTTAGAGGTTATTGGACAAAAAATGTCAAATTTTGGACAATAGAAATCCAAAAGAACAACTTCTGTCACTGTTCGTTCTCACAATTCAACAGTTTTAAGATGTTCAATGTGTCAAGGCCGCCGAAGCAATACGAAATTGCTTCAAATTTAAGGCATTAAATATAAGAAAAAAACAGGACATTGTTAGGAAATATAAATTGTGTATTAATTGCTTGTCGAATGCACACACCACGCAAAACTGCACAAGCATTTTCACGTGTTCGCTGTGCAACCAAAAACATCATTCGTTACTGCATGAGCCTGACCCAGTTAAAGCAATGCATGTTGAAGAGTCTCGCGCGCAACCAAATGCCGCAACTCAAGACCCATCAGGAAACCTATCATCCTCCACATCCGCTTTAGCTCACAACACTTATGTAGCAAAAACCGGAAAGTTACAAACTGTACTTTTGGCTACTGCAATAATTAAAGTTTTTACAACTGGTGACGAAGATATAATGATGCGAGCACTGCTGGATCCCGGATCGGAAGCTTCTTTCATCTCAAAATCCGCCGCAACGGCATTAAATCTCAAAAGGGAAATGAACTACGTTCAGGTTTTAGGAGTTGGACAAACGAAAACGAGTGTCTCAAAGCACAAGGTTTCTTTTACTATGTTCTCGAACTATAACAAAAACTTTAAACTACACATTACCGCTTTAATATTGCCGAAGCTGACAACCATCCTACCAACGCACAATGTTGCTTGTGCTAACTGAAGTCACATCCAGAATATTGAACTCGCTGACCCAGCGTTTAATAAACCAAGCAAAATAGATATCATACTTGGCAGCGATATCTATCCATCACTCCTTTTAGAAGGCATTCTTAAGGGAGAACCTGGGACACGAATTGCTCAAAAAACAGAACTTGGTTGTGTCCTTTCGGGTGGCATTTCATCAAATAACCAGTTGATGGTAACTTCTCTTCACACAACGGTCGAAACTCCTAGGTTAGAACGTATCTTGCTTAAATTTTGGGAGCTTGGGGAAATGCCAAAGAAAAAGATGCTTTCGTTAGAAAAAGAAAGATGTGAATTGCATTTTATAAGAACTCATCAAGATCAGACTGACGGAAAATATGTAGTTCAGCTTCCTTTTAAGGAAGGAACACGGCCCACACTTGGTCTTCTAAAAAAATCAGCCCTTGTTAGATGTCTTCAAGTGGAAAATAGATTTCGATCGAATGCAGTATTTTGCAGTGAATAGGTACAGGAAGGTTTTTGAAGAATACAAAGAGTTAGGTCATATGACTGAAGTAGACATCACGTCAATTCCAGATGCACATTATTTCGTTCCCCATCACGCTGTCATAAAGCAATCAAGTTCGACTACGAAGCTACGCATTGTCTTTAACGCATCCTCAGATGGAACGTCAGTCAATGATCATCTGTTAGTTGGTCCAAGGTTCTTGCGCGTTTCAGGAAACACAAAATTGCCTTCATAGCAGATATCAACAAAATGTATAGGCAGATCTGGGTTCCCATCGAAGATACAATGTACCAACTCATCTTGTGGGGAGATGTCGAGAACGAGGAGCTGAAGACATATCGCCTTAACACTGTCACATCCGGCACCGCCGCAGCACCACATTTAGCAGTTCGCACATTGCAGCAATTCGCCGTCGATGAGCAAGACGACTATCCAATTGCAGTGAAAATAGCAAAGGAAAACTTTTACGTGGATGACATGATACACGGAGCAGATTCGGAAGACGAAGCTTTCGAAATGCAAAGACAGCTCGTTGCAATGCTTACATTCGGGGTTTCCCGCTAAGAAAATGGGCCAGCAATAGTGAGAGGTTATTGAAAGCCATACCTGCCAAAGAACGAAAATTGCAGCAACTTCCTTCTCAATTCGATGAAAAGATTACAACTAAAACTCTGGGAATTCAGTGACATTCTGGGAAGGATATATTTAAATTCAAATTTTGTGTCCATTAAACAGAGTCAAACATGAAACGAACCATTTTATTTGACATACTCGTAGCTCGCCTATATGATCCAATGGGATGGATTACTCCCTGCGTCATTGTCGGAAAAATCATAATGCAGAGCATTTGAAAGGAACACCAGACTTGGGACAGCGAACTCAAGCCCGCTATTGTTTCGCCATTGCATGCCTTGAAAGTTGAGCTGGTCGCACTAAATCTCCTTGAAAATCCTCGCTGGATAAACATTGCCAATGGATCGCAACTTGAAATCCGCGGATTTTGCGGCCGAAAGGGCCTATGCAGCAGCGGTATATGTTCGATTAATCAACGACGGAAAAATCTTAGCAAATCTTTTACTTTCAAAAACAACAGTTGCGCCCCTCAAAAACAAATCGCTATGTGGAGCACTTCTACTAGCACACTTGCTGGCATACACCACGAGGACCATGAACCTTCAAGTTGCAAAAATATTTGCCTGGTGCGATTCTCAAATCGTACTAGCGTGGATTAAAACAGCCCCGCACATTCGAACCACATTTGTGGCCAACCGAGTTGCCGAAATTCAGGAACTAACGATCCTAATTGCTGGAACTATGTTTCCTCCAAAGAAAACCCAGCGGATGCAGCATCAAGAGGATTATCTCCCAAGGAACTCCTTGAGAATAAGCAATGATGGTATGGTCCGCAGTTCTTACAAACGTTTGATGAGAAATTGGCATCCGAAGTGGAAGGGACAAAACACGGAGCTTGAAACAAAAACCGCAGAGTTGTCAAAAACAAAAAATCTTCTGACCACAAAATTGTGTCCCTTTAGAACAATGTTTCAGCTTTACGTTCAACACACCCTGTGTGAAACAAATCAACTTTTCTGGCGGTTTTCTTCCTTACAACGCTTGGTAAGAGCTACGGCGTATAGGCTGCGATTTATCAACAACGCACTAAAGAGATCGACGGGTTTATCTGGACCACTATCCGTAGAAGAACTTGCAACAGCCCGAACGCGATTAATCACCATCGTGCAGCAACAATTTTTTGCTGAAGAAATAGTAAGTCTACTGAGGGGAGAAAATGTGTCCAAGGGTAGTAACATAAATTGCTGAGACTATCGCCCATGATTGACGAAAAACGGATAATTCGAGTCGGAGGGATTGCAGCTTAAATCGAAAGTTAGAAGTTGCATTCATAAGTGCCTGAAATGTTATAGACACATGGCAGCTCCAATACAGCAAAAAATGGGAAATTTACCAGCCCAACTGGCTAATGAAGCTCGTCCATTTCAAACATCTGGTGTGGACTATGCCGGTCCGGTGCAATTAAAGGCATGGAAGGGACGTTGGAGCAAAATCAGCCAAGTCTACCTTGCAATCTTCATCTGCTTCAGTACGAAGGCAGTTCATCTGGAGCTTTTTAGCGATGGTAGCACTTCAGCGTTTATTGCAGCCTTTAGACGATTTACTGCCCGCCGTGGGATATGCGCGAACCTGCACAGTGACTGTGGAAAAAATTTTCAAGGAGCCGCACAAATCATCGGTTTAGAAAAAACACAGTTTCAAAAGGAACGGACGGAGGACATAGCTACGCAACTCCAGGCAAATGGAACTACCTGGCACTTTAATCCCCCTGCTGCCCCGCATTTCAGGATACTGTGGGAAGCGAATCATCGGACACTACCTTCTCACATTTGAAGAGTACGCAACAGTACTAACACAAGTGGAATTCAAGGCCACTTTGTCCAGTTAATGAAGACCCAGAGGATTTGTCAATATTAACACCAGGACATTTCCTAATCGGGGCTTCACTTACTCGTAACACTGCAACTAAAAGAAATTTGGGCAACATCAAGGAAAATCATTTAGACAGATGGAAGCTTCTGCAGAAAATACAACAAGACTTCTGGAAGAAATGGAAATCAGAGTATCTGGCCCGATTGCAAGAATCCGCGTCATCACGATCAAAACAGCAACCACGACACTGAAGCGTCCCAGCACCAAAATTTGCCTTCTTCCAATTGCAAATTAGTAAAGGTGATCTCACACACACACATATAATAACCAATTCAAAAACATTTAGAATTCTAAAAATCTAATTATAATAATTGATTTAGCTCATTAAATTCTTCTTATTTTTACATGTACACACCTGCGAACACCTGGAGGAGTTTATTGCCCACATACATACATTATCCTTAATATGAAGAAAGCAAATGACTCTCGGTGACACGTCGATGCCAACTTCGGTTCCTGCGTCCCGGCAGGATGTTGCAACGCAATATGGAGCCAGAAGATCCAAATCGCTGGATTGCATTTTTTCATCCTCAATTTGCCGACGGCAAAATGACTTTCGCTAACATAGCCCAGTTCAAGCGAGCAAATTGGGCGATCAGGAAAATTAGAAACTAGGTTCACGCATATAAACAGCACACAAAGTTTTATAGGAAACAGCAAAAATGCACTGTTTCAATCAGGAAACTCGGCGCACTCGGCGAATCGGTGAGCGATGCGCCTTTGTGTAAGGCTTAATGCAAGTGTTGGAGACAAGAGCAATGCAAAACTACGCGCGGGCGGAAGCAATGGAGCGGTATAGAAAGCTGTTCTTTTAATTGGGAGATCCGCAATCAAAGGGGTCAATGAACAGGCGAATCTTGTTAACCGCAATCAGCTGGAAGCAAGAAGGTTTCGTCGAAGCAGCCGCAGCAGAAAAATTCAACATACTTTTGTGACCACTAGTATCCTTGCGATACACCTACATTGTTTTTCGAAAAATAGTGCGAAACTCGTAAACCAACTCTAGAGGCACCATCTTTCAAAAAAGTCTGTTTAGTTACCCGCTTGCGACTATTGAAACAGAAACGGCAAATTTGAGTTCAATGGTCGATGAAGGGAAACCAAAGTATCTACCGACAACAAGGAGGGATACACAATATCGACGCCTAGGACAGGCCGCGACGATAGACAGCTACAGCTTTGAGGTAGTGAAGGTCCTTATCTACCTCACAAAAAACTACATGAACGCAGAAATCATGCAGTGAATCATTGTTGCTAATCGATGCTTTTTTGGGCTTAGATGGCAATGAAGCAGCAAATGCTTTATACAGAGCCCTGATTATCATCCTATAAGGCTCAGGAGCTTGAATACTGGCACAGCGGATGAAAATGCTTTTCGGCGCCTTGAGAGACAAGTGCTATTCGTTTCTTTTTGTGCAGCGATGTCATAATTATCAGAGAAGCTCGGATGACCCGACTTAGATAGGGAGTTCACTTTTAAAGAATAGATACCAGCGCCTTATCTTAGTTGGCGCGTTTCAGCTAAATCGTGGCAGCTGGGAAAAGATCGCGCTAGTCAGAGAAGCGATGGCTGGTCCAACCAGGGCTGTAAGTGAGTAAGAAGACAACCCTGAAAGCCTATTGGCAGCCACAGTCTTACCACGCCTTTTCCTTTGGTTTGATTTTCTTCATCCGATGAAGGATAAGGGATCTCATTCCAAAGAGAATAGTGCTTGTGATCATATTAGCAGCGACAACAACGTCGTTAACGAAAAACCATTACGACAAAAAAAAAATTCTTAAAGAAACCGTTACGTCTGCTGCAAACGGCTTTCTTTTATTGCCATAAACTTATTTTAGAAATCTTTTTTCTAACTGTGTGATCCATACACGAGAAATTGGTTGACATGATTTAATGGTCTGACGAACCTAGTGGGGGAACACATCAACGGTATACTTATCAGAATGAGAAGTTAAAAACAAGTCTAGGGCGTTGTTGTTAGTTCAGAATGTCGATTCACCCAGAATTGCATATATTGAAATTGCCTGCAATAACGATTCCAGTATGATGACAAGGGGCTACAATTCTTTGAACGGAGTCAGGGAGCGCATCAAATTGTAGAATCGTTGTCGAGAATCAAGCAATAGTAGAGTAGTACTAGTAGTGGTAAATGTGATTTTTATTTTCACGATAAAATTGTTTAACAAAAGTTAACAAATTCATAAATTTTTACATTGGATTTTGTCGTCAATCAGAAAGGAGAGATTTAACATTTTATATCGATCGATTTACGAATATTTGAATTTAAACATACAATTTCATTTAAAAAGCTTCATCAATTATCTGTTTGCAGTATTTTAGGGCAATCTTTAAATAATTATACAGAACTCAACCGTCTTTTCCATTGAGGATTGATTCTGGTTTGGTGATAACTAATTTTCCTCGCAATGGGCTCTTCTTATTTCTTTTGGGAAAGGGCAAATGATGAACGTATTCTCTAACTCGCAGATTGTACAAAGAGCAAGTGTAGAAGTCTGCTTTTAGCATTAAAAATTGTGGAAATAGTGCCTACACTATTTTAGTCGTTAAAGTAATTTCTCTCTCCTAAATCGTGTTGCAGCATTTGAAACATGTGCCGGGATTGACTTTGCTCTACTTTAGTTTTGAAGACGTCACTGAAGGATAGCTCTACTTTAATAAGCAACTCTTTTAGGCTTTTCACTCCGAGATTCCTCATTATCTTGCAAGGGCGAGACATCATGTCAACTGCATAATCTAGATCTACGTAATTGAAAAATTTTCTTAACGAAATGTCTCAGCAGTCCTTCGACTTCCTCGTATTGAAAGATTCTCCTTACCTGAGCAGCGTAGCACATAATAGATCTCATTACCGCTTCGTAAATTTTATACTTTGTGTTTAGTGCAGTGTTTATTTTGCATAGTATGCCCTTCCAATTGCAGTTTATTTCCCTTTTAGTTTCTTTTAGTTTCCCATCCAAATGCATCTTAAAAGATAGGTGAGTTGTTAAGATGACTCTAAGATCTTTACTACCTCAAGTCTTTCAGTCTGGAAAACCCAAACGACCAGTCCCATTTCGGAATACTACTCGTATTATTTTTAATTTATTGGTGTTGACTTTCAACTTCCATATACATACTTATTGCAGTACTGTTGTATTTTGTTGATCATCATCTGCAATAACGTTGGGGTTTCCGACAAGATGCCGATGTCGTCTGCGTACATAAGAACACAATGGAGTCAAATGCTGTTTTAAAGTCCACGAAGAATGTATATGTGTAGTTCTTTTTCTTTTTCTAAACACCTCCTGGCAATGCTGGTCAGCATAAAAATATTCCTGAAACCGGTTTGGACCCCACTTAGTATACCATTTGCTTCAACCCACACTGTCAAAAGCATCAAGACGATTCTCATAAATAATTTCACTATCGCATTGAGGAGCGACATGCCTATGTATTCGGGCCGGTATACTTTCCTTTTTTAAATATTAGAAAAATTATGTTCTTTCTGACCTCACCTACGTCGAAGATGTAAAATAATTGTATACAGCTGTTAGTTTTTCGAGGAAATCATTTATCGCATATTTGAAGAATTCGTATGATAACGGTCTTCTCCTGGTGCTTTATTTAAATTAGCTCGGTGTATGAATCTGCAGACGTCGGAGCATACCTTTGCGATTTAATACTTCTGTTGTTACGGATGGCAGGGCCTAGTGTAGTTGTACCGTCCTACATGGTGGATTCAGTAGTTGTTTAATATGCTCTGCCAGTATAAGTATTTCGATTCGGACACTCCCCGCAGAAGCGGTGTTGTAGATAATTTGGTATGGAGATGACATGTGAATGGCACGTGAGGTTGAATTTTGGATAAAAATAAAGGTGTTTGGAACTTCTACTAAATTTATTCAAACTTTATATTGTATAAAATATTTACTTCGTTATAATTATTTTTCATTGCCAAACTGTGTATACATCAATCATTCTAATTATAATTATTGCAGTAGCATATGTTAAATGTACATACGCATATATGTATTGGATTATCGGTTATTTTCTTGCTGTTTGATCTTCACATTCTTAAGTACAAATCTCAAATTTTATGATAACATAGCTCTCTTTTGCTGCTGAACCACCAAAGGAACAGGTTGTATTCATTATCAATAAATAGTAATTTGTAACAAGAAATTTGTCTTTCGTCGAAGTTTTTTCCTTTTTACAATATATACATCAAAAGGTTACATTGTATAAACAAAAATAAATACAATTATGGTGTTGTTGTTGCTTCCGTTGATCCTTTATAATTTGGTACAAGTTAAAGTAGAACGAATTTCATTCCAATCAGAATTTTCTTTGCACGCGCCTCAGTGCAATTTCCCACGATTCACGAGTATTCAAAATACTCAGGTAGCCACGCGCATGTAACACAACACCCTAAAAGCCATGCATGGGAACGTTATTCTGCTGATGTTACGTCTGGGACAACTGATTCACGAGCTTTCGTTATAGCTTAGAATTTAGAGCTACGTAAGTCTTTAGTTTCCTTTTGTACTGTCCAGTAGAATAATAAATAAATGAATATATATTTTTTAAAAGAAAGTAAGTTAAAATAGTTTAAATGGCGCCCAACGTGGGGCCCAGCTAGCTAGCTCAAGGCTAAGAGCTCCTAAGACGTCAAATGGCTTGCGCCATTTTATCTAACAGAACCAAAGTTGCCGTCAAAAAAAGAGAAGCAGAAAAAGAACCGAAAATTTTAGTTTCACTGAAAAGTATATAAATTGTTTTTTAAATAAATTTTGTAACGAAGGTTTCAAAAGTAGTGTTTTTATTTGACGGCAACATTACTAAAATTTTCGTTTTTTTGTACTAAATTTTCGCGTGCGAACTAAGCTAATTTGGAAGGTTGGATTGTCGTTGAAAGGCTGCTCTACCTGCAGCAAGAAGACCACCAACAAAGCATCAAATTGCTCCTAAGCTGCCATACATTTCTTGAGTGGAAAAACCAGTACATACCTTAAGTGACCAACCGCATCGCTCCCATTGGCCACATTAGACTGTTCACCATCATCACCTAAAAACATCACCCAACATCACATTATGCCGTCACTGTCAGGTAAGCATGGCTAATAAAATTATTTTTAGTAAAACATCCAAGGTCGCGCATTCTCCTCCGCCACCACCTTCAAATCAGCAACAATCGAATCCATCGATTCAAGTCCAAAAGCAAGACTCTTCTTCGGCAAACGCAAAAAAAACAATTTGAACTGCAGGTCATGTTGTAGACCTTATACCGACGAAATGGTTCAATGTGACCTTTGGGATCAATGCCACCATTTCGACTGCTTAAACGTGACATCCGACATAAAGGACATGGATTGGTGCTGCGCAAAATCCACTTCGAACCCAACTGCCATAGGTCAACAATCGACGAGTTGACCTCGTCAACATTGAATCAAACAGAGTATTCTCTAAATCCAAATATGAGTCAACCTACCAGAGCAGAGAGCGCTTGTTATCAAAAGTCAACAAGTTCTACAAGTTTAACCAAACTAAGCCTTAGGAAGCTCGACGAAGAAAAGCGCCTTAAAGAAGAAAGGTGTAGAGACTATTTTTTGGAAAAAGAGAAAAGAGACAGAGAGTATCTTGATGCAAAGTATGACCTCCTGGAACAACAAACATCAGAAGAAGAAAGTGATACACATTCAACATGTAGAAACAATAGATTGAAGAACTGGGTCTCAGAGCAGCATAAAACCACAATTGGCTTCTCATTCTATTCGTCAACAGCCAAAAGAGGTAATTAAAACACCGCACTATACCTTGGAGTAGCTACCGAATTTAAATGATCATCAAGTTGGTACAAGAACTGGCTGAGTGCCGAAACCTACAGAATGCTTGTTTTATAGTACACGACGACTGTCAGACCATGCTCCCATTTTTCATGACACGCACTGTTTCGCACATGCAGATCAACTCTCACCTGGTGAGTTAAATAATACACCAAAATTGAGTAGCAAGCAAATAGAGACAAGGCATATAACCCCGAAAGAATTACCGAGCTTTTCTGGTTACGCTGAGGACTGGCCTATCTTCATATCTTGTTACGAGAATTCTACTCGCTCATGTGGATTTTCTTACGATGAAAATCTTCTGCGCTTGCAGAAATGTTTAAAAGAAAGACCATTGGACGCTGTTAGGTCCAAACTTATGTAATCACAGCAGATGCCGAATATTATTTCTACTTTACGCATGGTGTTTGGTCATCCAGAGAGCATAATTGAAAGCTTAATTGATCAATTAAAAGCTGAGCGTCCACCTAAGCCTGAGCGATTAAATTCTCTCATTATATTTGTAAGTTCGGTGGAAAATATAGTTGACATCATGCAAGCTACAGGCTTGCACTCCTTACCTTAATAATCCATCTCTGATGAAGGAGCGCACTGAACGCCTGCCTTGTTAAATTCGATTAAACTGGGGAGTTTTTAAATTGGAGAAAAACGATGTTAATCTGTCAACATTCAGTTCGTGGCTTCACCAAATAGCTCAAGTTGAAACAAGAAAAGAGAATCATCAATAAGACCCTCTTGGGTCTGGACCAACCACGAACAGGTAGAAAACTATAATCAAGTGCGACGTATAGTACATGTGTTATTTGCAACAGCAATTGCAAGTCGGTAGAACAGTGCTATATGTTTAACAATTTGGCTTTAAAACAAAAGTGGGAGGAGGTAAGGAAAAATTTTCTCTGTCGAACATGTTTGGTTCGACACTATGTATAATCGGAGATGCCCCTCTAACATGTTGGAAGCCACCCATGGAGCGAAATAACCACTGAGCCCAAACTTCTATTTTCCGAAAAACTTGAGTGTTAAGTTCTTTTTTTAAAAAAAAAAAAAAAAAACCTCTAACAAAAAATGTGGAGTAAACAATTGCGACTACAAACACCACAAGTCTTTACACAAAAATAAGGAATCATTAAGAGAAATAGCCGGTACAAGCAATGTGAGCGAAGATCATTGCAACATCCATAAAGACCAAAATAGCATTCTTTTAAAAATATTGCCTGTAAAACTTTACAACAACAACATCAAGGTCAAAACCTATGTCTTTTTTGATGATAGCTCCTACGTTTCACTGATGGATAAAGAGCTGGCTGACATGCTGCTGTTGAGACGGAAAAGCAAGCCGTTGTGTCTTAGGTGGACCGCAAATACTTAGAGAACCGAAAAGAACTCAAAAAAAGTAGGCCTGAAAATTTCGGATGCTTAAAGAAACATTTCCTCACTAATTTTCGCACTGTCGATTCATTAAACTTACCATCGCAGTCGATGAACTTTGAAGAACTCACGTTAAACTTTCCTTATTTAAGAGGTATTCCAATGGAGTCTTACCAGCAAGTTAGACCTCAAATTTTAATTGACATTGATTAAGTTCATTTAACAAGTTCAAGTAAGCGTAGCGAAGGAAATACTGACCAACCAGCCGCTATCAAAACTCGTTTAGGGTGGACGGTATTTGATCCATGTTCTGGAAGTGCGAAAAAATTTCTCTCATTTTCATGTGCGTGACTGCCAAGCAAAAGTTGATGGAAAGCTTCATGAACTTGTACGAGAGTTCTTTGCAATCGATTGTGTTGGCTCAAAAAATATTAAGCTCCTGTTGAGTGGAGATGATGCGAAAGAAATTACTCTTTTACAAAACTCCGCTGTTATGGAAAAGCGAATTCCTACAACTCCCTGACAGGAGGCTCGCTGTGGAACGCAGAATGTTGTGCCTAGAAAAGAGACTAAAAAGAGATCCAATACTTGGGACGAACCTCAATACAGAAATTCAAGGCTATGTTGATAAGGGATACGCTCGTAAGCTAACAAAAACTGAGCTCCAGGATAATAAGGGGAAAACAATTTGGTACATGCCCATCTTTTCTGTTTCCAACCCTAATAAACCATCTAAAGCACGCATAGTATGGGATGCAGCTGCAAGAGTAAACGGAGTTTCACTTAATTCAATGCTTTTATCTGAACCAGATAATCTACCATCACTTCCAGAGATTATATTTCGCTTTCGCCAGAGAAAAATTGCAATAAGTGGGGACATAAGAGAAATGTTCCACCAAATTCAAGTACAAGTGTCCGACCAGAATGCTCAAAGGTTTTTGTGGCGAAATGCAGAAACAGGTGAACTTGAAGACTATGTCATGCAAGTATTGACATTCGGTTCAACCTGCCTGTTGCTGTACAGACTATATTACAAATAAAAATGCCACGAGATCAGCGGTAGTACAAAATATGACCGGCATTTATACTCGCCCAACAGCGAAACTGGCAGTTTTAGACGTTTATAGGTTTTGCGCTAATGGTAATCCGGCGATACCCAGCTTACCAGGGGGGAGTGTTGCCAAACCTAGCAGTACTTCCTAATCAAGCTAGCTCAAGGTTAAGAGCTCCTAAGACGTCAAATGGTTTGCGCGGGAGTTAACCACCAGAACCAAAGTTGCCGCCAAAAGAAGAGAAGCAGAAAAAAAACCGAAAATTTTTGTTTCACTGAAAAGTACAAGTAAAGGGTCCGCCAAAAATGTTTTTTTTTTTTTGAAAATGCTATAAAAAAAAACTACTGAATATTTTCTCAAATTTCTTTTTTTATTTGAAAGTACAATCTTTCCGGTTAATAATGGAAAATAATTTCATACAAATGGCTGCCTCGGCTGGCCATGCAGTAGCCTACACGATCGGTCCAATTTTTAAGCATATTATCGATTGTGTGCACCTGTATTTCACCAATGGCTTCACGAATATTGTCCTTTAAGCATCAATTGTCTCTGGCTTGTCGGCGTAACACTTATCTTTTACGGCACCCCACAAATAATAGTCCAACGGTGTCAAATCGCAGCTCCGGGGTGGCCAAACGACATCAACTCTGCGGCTGATAATGCGATCTTCAAAAACAGGGCGCAAAACATTGAGTGTAGCTTCGGCTGCGTGGCACGTAGCGCCGTCCTGTTGAAACCAAATGTTGCTAATATCCTCCTCTCCAATTTTTGTGAACAAAAATTCGTTCAACATGGCCCGATAACGATTGCCATTGACTGTAACGGCCATTCCTTGCTCATTTTCGAAGAAAAATGGCCCAATTATGCCTCTGGACCAAAATCCGCACAAAACAGTGACTCGTTTTGGGTGTATCGGCTTTTCAATGTATGCGTGCGGGTTTTCCGTGCCCCAAATCGGCATCTTCTCTAAGTCGATCGCAGGCCCACTTAGCGAAGCGAAAACGCATTGGATGGTCAGTTGGTTTCAACTCCTGAACCAATTGGACTTTGTATGGCGTCATACCAAGGTCTTTATGCAATATTCGTCTCAATGATGTCTCCGAAATGTTCAATCGTTGAGAACGACGGTGAATTGATGTTGATGGCGCTTCACACACACTTTCTGCCACAGCAGCACTATTCTCGGGTGTACGCACTGTTTTTGACTTTTCACGCTTTGGTTTATCGATGAGGATGCCAGTTTTTTTCACTTTTTTCACAAGATAACGAACACACGGAGCTGACGGTGCTTCTCTTCTTCCAAAATCCGTACGCAGTTTTCGCACACATTCTGCAACATTACCATGATTTTCAAAGTAATACCGCAATATTTCCCAGCATTGTCCAAGCGTATACGCAACCATATTCGTTCAGCGGAAGGATAAAACTAATTATCTGTCAAATCAGACATGAGCTAAGTGTTAACATTCACGAAATAAGCACTAGTTGAAAAAAAAAAAACGTTAGATGGCGGACCCTTTACAAGTAAATTATTTTTTAAATAAATTTTGTAACTAAAGTTTCAAAAGTAGTCTTTTTATTTGACGGCAACAAGCTCAATCAACCAATAAACACAGAAGGACCTCAAGCAGCCAAAAGATACAACCCAACTGCGGCAAAGACTGAATAGCGAGGGAGTGTGGAGAAAGGTAGTGTCAACAAAAAGGAAAAGGAACCTATTCCACCAGCGCTGGACATGAAGCACATTTTTATGTAAGTTAGATTTTAAGAAATTATATTCATACGACAAAATTTATAAAAACATAACACTCGATTTAATTAGTTAGATTAAAAAAATTTTAGAATTAGAATATAAGAATAAAAGTTAAACTAATAAGTAATTTTTGAAATTAAAAAGGTATTATTTTAAAGAGAGTTTCATAAAATATGGAATTATTTTATATAAAGACGTTTTATATATTTCATTCTTTAACAAAATTTATTATTTAGTACACATAATAAATATTTTTCAACATAAAGTATTATAATTATTTTAATGACATATGGTATGTATCTTTCTAAATTAATTTTTTTTAATTAAGGACTGAAACGAATAAAATCTGTAAATTTTAATACTGGCTATACTTCCAATGCGTAAAAATTGCAATCTCTAGTTTCAGTTTGTTATTGATTTTAGTTCGATGCGGTTTAAAATATTTATAAAATATGAGTCAAGAGGAACGCCGTAAAAAGATCATCGACAAATGGCTAGAAAATACTTCGCGTCCAAGCCATTTCATAGCAAAAAATTTAAACATAGCACGCAGTACAGTGGATTCTGTTATTAAACGATATTTGGAGACGTTGACAGTTAAGCGAAAACAGAAAAGTGGAGCACATGATACAAATTTGGACAGGAAAATAGTGGGTACCATCGTAAAAAACCGGAGATGTTGCTCGGAAATGTAATACCAACCAAACAATGGTACAAAGATCTAAAAAACGTAACGGTCTAAAAACACGAAAAAAACAAAAAAATACTAAAAGTTACTGAAAAGCAAAAAAAAGTCATAAAAACACGAGCCCGAAAGCTATACGAGTTGATCGGCAACAAGAGAGCGTGCTTGGTTTTGGATGACGAAACTTATGTCAAAGCCGACTTTACTACTCTTCCAGGTGCGCAGTTTTACAACTCGTTTGAAGCTGAGATTCTTCCGCATTCAACAACATCGATGGGGGTGGAAAAATCTCGTTTGACAGGCCATTTGCCAATATGGACACAAAAGCTCATTATTATTATTATTACAACGGGAACAATTAACGGAGAAGTGTACATTAACGAGTGCCTAAAAAAACGGTTGATTCCCTTCTTAAACAAACACGAGAGTTCAACATTATTTTGGCCAGATTTAGCTTCAGCTCACTATGCTCATGCGACGTTGAGCTTTCTTGTTGCTAAAAATGTCGACTTTGTCCCAAAAGACATGAATCCACCCAATGTTCCACAGTGCCGTCCCATTGAAACGTATTAGGCTTTGGTCAAAGCTAAATTGAGGAAAAGTGAGCAGTATGCAAAGGACGTAAAAGATTTTAGTGCTAAATGGAAAAGAGCGTCCAAAAAGATCACGGATGTAACTGTCACCAATCTTATGAAGGACATTCGAAAGAAGTTGAATTCTTTCCTCACCCAAATAATTTTTTTTATTTTTTGTAATTGTGAATGAATTTAATAAAAACAGAGTTTTAAAGCAAATAAAAAAAATTTAAATGAATTATGAAAATATTTTTTTTTGTACTTTGAAGTTTCCAAATTTTATTCGTTTCAGTCCTTATTAGAAAGATTAAATAATTTTATAACAAAAATTAATTTTTTAAAACGAATATTGTTCCAAGTCATCCTTAAATTCTTTTCGCGTTCCTTAAACTACTTTTAAAATGACCGACTCAGTTGTTCGACCAGCTGCCCTTAACGTTGGGCTGTCGACCTCTGCGGTTGTGCACCAAATCAAAACATTGCAGTTAATGCTACAATTGAATTGGAAGCATTAAGAGCGGCAATTGCAAGCCGAGTCTTCATATCGCAATGTCAGCAAGTACGAGTAGTACAGTCATTAATTAACCCCAATAATGAATTTAATAGAGGGGTTGACGAAACCATTTCTGCTGAACATAGAGCCAATCTAAACGACCTGGACAAAGTCGCGGACGTTGTAAGATGCTTAAGAGAATTCTCTGGAACACCAGGAGAATTCGGTTCTTGGCCCAAAAGCGACGAAAGAATCCTCAGCATTTAAGGAGGATTGAGAGGGACACCAACATATTTTGGTATCTTGTGTGCTTGCTTGCAAATCAGCCAGGATAGAAAAAGAGGCACCAGCGAACGTTGGTCTTAAATGTTTGAGAGTTATAATGACTAGGAAATAAAGAGCTAGGCAGGGCATTCCGTAAGCGAATTGTGCGGCCTAGCAACGAATCACGATATTTTAGAGCACGTTCGAAAGTCGACTTGAGGGTATACTGATGAGCATTCATAGCGAGGCGGGTGTTGCGGTTAAAAGTTTGAATTGGCGGAATGCTACTGGTGATTTCTATGGAGCAATGTTGGTGGAAATAGGGATAAAACAGAGTGAGACACGAGACATTTCGTCGGTGTTCGAGGGTGTCAATTGATTGACTGATATTAGTGTCACCTATGAGTTTTATCGCAAGGTTTTGAATCCTATCTTGCTGGTGCAGAGGTGTTTTGGGTTCACCCGATCAGATGTGGGAATTGTACTCCAATATCGGACGGATAAACGCCTTATATATTAATGCCAGATCATCTTACACCGCTTGAGCAAACCTAGACATTTCGCAGAATTTTTTGATGACACCGAATATGTGATATTCGAGAGTGGAAATTTTATCGGTTTCAACGATGCAAGTGCCATTCATGGATAACGGTTAGGTGTTTAAATTCCGCTTTAACAACAGCAGACAGCATTATGTTTTGGAAGCATTAAATTCTACTCTTTTAGTGGTTCCCCAATTAGTTATGCTGTTTATATCAGAATTTAATGAGCTTAACATACGCTACCGTTCCCGTTCTACAGCCGAAGAGCAGGGACGTGAGTCCGGGAACGAATATGAAGAGAGTGTCGGAGACAGAACGGAGCCCTGGGGTGCACCAGCATTTATTTTGTGAATATAAGACTTGAAACCATCCAAGACAACTTGAATCTAACGTTCCGACAGGTAATTTCTAATCCATTGAAGAAGAGAGTCTGATGCCAAATTCTGTCAAACGCCTTAGAAATATCAAGTAGAACTATATTGCTTTCCCCAGATTGATGTACGAGTATGTTTGGGTTGCACTTTTCGGTGGAATGCCATCAGATCACCAGTGGACCTGTTGCTACGAAAACTGTACTGCCGGTCATAGCTGAGAGATATTTCATGAGCTGATGGTTTATCAGAGTTTCCATGGCCGTGGAAAGAAGGGGCGTAGGAAGAGAGAGGAAGATTCGCCTTTTTTAGGGACGGGCTGGACAAATGCTGTTTTCTATCTGCTCGGAAAGACTTCTAAAGAGTAGGATTGATGAAAAGACTTACACAGTGGTTTTACCAGCGAGCAAAAACACGTCCTCAGAAAGAGGGGAAATATTTCATCTGGACCAGCGGATTTGTGAATGTTAAGATCTTTAAGAACTCTTGCTACTACACGAGTGCGAAAGTGGATTCGTCCCATTGAAGATTCAACGCATTCAAGTGTAGGCGAGACAAAGCTCAATCTGGGACTGCTGAGCTGGCCGCAGTATGCAGTAAGCAGATTGGCCTTGTCCAAAGAGGTGACAGTTGGAATGCCAATATAAATGAGCTTTGGATCAGGCAGAATTTCTAATATTTTCGACGAATGATCATGAATCATTTTTTGCCTTAGTTTTTGGTCGTATTGGAATTTTACACGCTTAAGAAAGACGTTGCAGTCATTCCTGGCTCGTTTAAACTTTTTTCGGCTTTCCTCTAATGGGTTGGTCTTGAAGGACCGAAAAAACATTTCTCTAACCCTGTCTGCCTCTTTACAGCTCGAGTCGTACCATGCTTTTTCTTTTGGTTTGATACACTTCATCCGATGAGGGATAAAGTTTCTCATTCCAAAGAGAATGGTGTCTGTGATCATATCAGCAAGTGATCCAGTATTTGTTATCTGTTTGGATATCGGACATTCAGCCAAGATATGCCAAATGGATAGTATTTCCCTACAGTTTGTACATTCCTCTGGAGGCTCATTGGTAAAATAGTGCCGACTAGTAAGCAAGGTCTTTCCTACTCTGATCCGAAACAGCGAGATACATTGTTTTCTAGTAAATATTTTGTTGTATGGTGTTCTGATATGGTTTGGTTGATGTTGTCGAAGGAAATGCTGTTCCCTAAGCCAAGCATTTTCCAGCACTTCATTTTCGTTAGCTATAAAAACTCTCCGGAAGAATGAAGGGATATTTGGTAATTCGTTTGTAAGAGGATACCGAACTGCCTCTTTGGCTGCAGTATCTGCAACCTCGTTCCCCTTAATGCCTTGACGACTAGGAATCCATGTAAGAGTTATGTTGCTATTATTGAACAGAATACTACGCATATAATCCCAGTAAGAAGACTTAAGCTGTCAGTGAGAATAAGAGTTGTTACTGCGCTAGTCTGTGCAATTTCTAGTGCTTTTTGTAATGCTGCAATTTCCGCCAGGTAACTACCAGCTGCATCCGGAAGAAGCCCTTGAAGAACAATAACTTCTTCATTGTTGGCATTAGATTCTATGACTGCATAGTTGGAGTTTTTGTTCTTGTAGGATGCGTCTGTATACAGAGTCTTTTCAGGATTGATTGTTTCGGTAAGCTTTCGGTGAAGCATGCAGAAATACATGTTAGATGTGCTCTCTTTTTTGTGCCAGGAAAGACTAACGTCGATAGGCAGTAAGTGTCTTTTCCATGGTGGATGAGGGTTGAGAGCACTTAGGGTTTCGGACGGTAAACATCCATGAGACAGAATTAGACCTAACATTTTACTTGGGGAAGTTATAGAACTTTTCCTGTTTTGTTTTTTCCTGAGTAGACTATCTTGCAAAACTATGTAAAGCGGATGGGAAATGTCAAACAGTGCTTCGCTCATTAAATTACATGCCCTTTTTTGTCCTGGTCGGTAAGCTGATTTGTACCCCAATTCTATTCTCAGAGGTTCTGTAGGTGTTGTTCTCAGTGCACCTGTACACATTCTGTCGCATTGGTTTATGGCTATATCGATACTTTCCAGGTTTTCTTCGAGGTCCGCATAAAGTTTGTAATGCCATGCTGGAGAGTGCCTTCAACTAGCGCTTTTGTTATTTTTAGAGCTGTTTCTAGGTGTGGTCCTTTCCAGCGGGAACATATCATTTTTAGGGCATTGTTTCGATTCCTTAATAGTTGGAAGATGGTTTTAATGTGAAGGCCCCATCTCAAGTTACCACTTACAGTAAGACCAAGAACCCTAAGTTCCTTTTTGGGTGCTATTATAAAATTCCGTATTACGAGTTTGGTGGGAGAACATTTCTTTTCCGATAAAGATGTAGGGCCTCTATGTTGGAGGGAGGTACAATTGCACCAGTTTGTTGGGTCCAATTACAAATTGTAGTGTCCGCAAATTGTAAAGTGTTGTGAACCTTTGAAGGATTTCCCGAGATACTATAAATATATTATCTTCATAATCGCCTATGAAATCCAGATTGTATTTTGGTTGAGCTAGTTCCTGGATGAGTCCGTCCATGTAGGCAGTGTACTGGTACACTGACAAAGCAGACCCTTATCTATTTTTAAATGTTCTGATGAAAAGCCGTTAACATCCACACGAAAAGGTCTCCCCGTTAAAAGGAATAAAGAACCTTCAACATTAGATGAGGACACCCATTGATGAAGTTGTTTTATAACCGGAAAAGTTGTGACACGATCAAAAGTATTTTCGAGACCTGCTGAAATAATTACGCTATGCTTGCGTGATGACAGATTATCTGATAATTTGTATTCTATAAGAGGCACTAGGGATTGGACTCCTCTATTAAGTCTAAAAGCATGTTGTTCGTTGCTTAATATATTTTCTATCAGCTAGCCTAATCTGCGTCCAACAATTTTCTCGAAGACTTTGGACAAAGCAGGTAGGAGCTTGTTTTGAGGCCTTTTAGGAATCGGCTTCAGTATAGCTTTCCTCCAATCGTGAGGAAAGATACCAGTCCTAATGATGTTGTTATAAAGGGAGCAAATTCGATTTTTAACTCTTTCAGCAGCTGCTCTAACCATTTGATACGTCTTCTGGGATAGTTCTCTTTAGCTTTTATAGAGTAATGTCGAACTCAATTCTTGAGATTTCGTCGCTGAGTTCTTCGCAAGGGTTTTCTTGAAGGGGAAGGTCATTTAAATTAAATGTCAAGTTTTTAGATCTGACATTTTCTGGAAAGGTGCTGTTTTCATTGCACTTGCGCCAGATTGTTGAGAACTTGTGACCTAGTTTTTCTAGGTTATTTTCTAAGCAACCATAGAGGAAAATAAATGGAAAATTTTTGTCGATGTTGGGGCCCTCAGGGATTTTATTCGGTTCCAAAGGATTTTTGAGTCTAGGGTTGGATCCATTGTCTTATTGTCATTGCCCTTTTTGCCTTAATACACTCATATTTAACCATGGCACCGGCTTTTCTATAAGCAATGCAGTTTTGACTATTTGGATATCTTTTGGCTTTTTTCCAGGCTTCATTTTTACTTTTAATTAAGAGTGTAATGTCTCTGCTAAATCATACGGGATTTTGTCGACTACTGTTCTCTTCTGGTTTAGAAGTTGGCATTGATCTTGCAGATGCGTTTCTAATAATTTTCTTGATTTTGGCTGCCTCTTGGTTGCTGTTGTTAGATGCCGAGATAGTTGAGGATAAAATGTGTGTTGACAATCTGAAAAGATCCCAGTTTGCTTGCCTTTCTTTAAACCTTGTAGCTTGTTTCCTTAAAGATTTTCCTTCACGAGTGCGTATAAGGATTGGAATACTATCTCTACTTTCTGGTGGAAGTTCTTTCCATTGAAGAAGATTAGGCCCCACCTAATTCTCAGATGCAAGAGTGACATCGACGTCAGAGAATGTGTTTCTTGTGTTAAATAAAGTTGATGATCCCTCGTTTAAAATGATAAGTCCTTGGTCATTGGCGACGTTTTCAAAAAGTGATCCTATCCTATTGGTGTTGTTTGATCCCCATAATGTGTCCTTAGCATTCAAATCTCCTAGAACCAGGTGATGATGGTTGTTATTTATTTCAATGTCCTTTAGGAGTTCGCTTGGAATGGAAACATCATGCTCCCTATATACATTTGTAACTTTTAATATTTTTTTAGCTTGGATTTCTATGGTTTGTGAGACAAGATTTGTGGATGAAGTGATGTGGGATGTCACAGGTATACTATTTTTAGTGAAAATAGCTATGCCTGCTTTAGAATAGTTGTCTGCTCAAACGCGAGTTTAGTATTCTACTATACAACGACGAAAAAAAATTGATTTGGATCTCAAAGCAAACCAAGATATCAACGACAAGAGTTAAGTTTTTATTTCTTAGAATCTTACAATGCGTGTTGACGATCCATCAGCGAAAAAGACTGAGGCATAGCAAAAAATATGTTACGTTACGCGTGTGTACATTGTACATATGTACTTCATGAGTTCAACTGGACTGTACAATTAATTAACTATTTACTTTCAAAATTAAATATTCATTTGGTACAAGTTAAAATCAAATAGGGCAAGTATACAATGTTTGGTAAGTTTCAAAAAATAGAGAAAAAAAAAAAGAAAAAGAAAAGAGAAGCCGAAACAACTTGCAAGAATCCTCAATCCCCGCGTTGTTAGAACTATGGTAAGCATCAAAGAAGTTATAACTTTTCATAATAAATTTGAAGACATCTAAGCTAAAATATATTATGACTGTTCTTTTTTTAAATAATTGCTTTAGAACGAGAAATGTCACTATGTAATTATGTCTTAAGTTCTAATTGTTAAAAATCACATTGCTTTATTAAAACAACAGCGCTGATGGTCTTGTTGTCCTGACGCTCGTAAATTATTTTGTATAAATAAATAAATAAATATAGCCTGACATTCCTAAAAAGAATCTGAGGTCTTTTAGAGTTTTAGGTTTGTTTTAATACCGGCTTTTGACATAACGAAACCTAGACAGCCTACCTCTTCTTGAAGAAATTCGCTTCTGAATCTTCACGTTTGCCTCTTCTAGTGTTATGAAAATGTTCTGCTTCATCTTTCCCGAGAACTATGATGTCGTCTATAGAGACATAACATATCTTTCCCAAGTGCTCTGGCAGGATGTCATCGAGAGTTCACTGGAATATGTATATGCGTATGAACTCGTATTTTCCATTTCTAACGGAGAAAGATGTCTTTTCAATATGTGAGGCCTTAGATGGTATTTGATGAAAACCATTTCAGGTCTAGAATAGTGAAGAATTTATTTTTTCCAAGATTGGCTAGGACTTCAACAATTTCGGGAACTGGATGTCGATCTGATACCGTGACGGAGCTAAGCTTTCTATAATCTATGACTAATCGGTACTTATTTTTCCCGCAGGCGTCCATTTTCTTATGGACTACCCAACTTGGGTAGGGTGATTTCGAAGAGCGTACTCGTATAATTCCGTTCTTTACGAGCTTTTTTATTTCGTTTTCAACTTCATTTTTTAATGCGAAAGGATATGGGTATGATTTGGAATAGATGGGGTCGTCTGCTGTGGTGCGGATTTTACCATAACTGTTATTGTGTGTGGGAGTCTTTCGTCAGGATTGGGAATAGGGTTAAGACAGTTTTTTATGATTTCTTTAAGTCTATTGGTCTGTTCTTTTTTCAAATGTGTTACCCTTAGGTTAATGTTGTTAACGTAGTCGGAGATATGTTCTTTTAGTGGAATCCGTATACTTGCTCCTATAGTCATGAAATGGTGATTAGTGTGTATAGTGGCACTCAGCTGCTTTAGACTATCGTTGCCTAAAAATGAAATGAGGGTAGGTAAAATAAAAAATTATAGTTTTTCGATATATCGGAATAGGTTAATCATGGTATGATGTGTGATTTTGACGTTACCAACTGAGGAGGAAGCTAAAAAGGGTTTCTTTTTTAGAACGGGATGGCTGGATGTAATTTTTGCTTAATCCAGTGTCAACTAAAAATTTTAATACTACTCCATACTCGAAGTATGGGAGCGAACAGTGCTTCGGCCTACAAAATACTCGTAGACATCGTTAAGGATTTCGGTATTGTCTGAGGTTGGATTATCGGGATTGGGATCGTCATAAGTATCTACATATTCAATTAATTCCTTGGTCGTAGCTCTCTTCTTCCTTGTTCTGTGAAGATTCGGTGTGGAATACGAGGGTTGTCTGAATAATGGTATAAGACATTTTTTCTCAATTTTTTTTTTATTCTTCTACATAGTCTCCTTGTAACTCTACACACTTCTCCCAGCGATGCTCCCATCTCTCTAACCCGTTCAAATAGTCTTGGCGTTTTTCTCTGTCCTCCGAGCGCAGTTTTTAGATGAGGAAACAAAAAGAAGTCGCTTGGGGCTAGATCTGGTGAATAAGGCGGATGGTCAAGCAGTTCAAACCATAATTCATGGATTTTCGCCATGGCAACCGCTGTGAGACGGTGTGAGACGGCGCGTTGTCTTGGTGAAACAGGATTTTCTTTTTCCGCAAATGTGGCCGTTTTTCCGCAATTTCTGCCTTCAGCTTGGCTAGTAATGGTGCGTAGTATGCTCCTGTAATGGTTTTTCCGTTTTGAAGATAATCGATTAAGATAACTCCTTTACTATCCCAAAAAACAGTCGCCATCACTTTCCCAGCCGAAAAAACAGTTTTTGAATTTTTTGGATCCAGCTCGCCCTTTGCAGTCCACTGTATTGACTGAATTTTTGTTTCGGGCGTATAATGGTGTATCCAAGTTTCATCTACAGTAATTAATCGGCGCCAAAACTCGGATTTATTGCGCCTGAACTGCGCCAACAGAGCGTTGGAAATGTTCATTCGAACACGATTTTGGTCTAACGTAAGCAAACTCGGCACCCAGCACGCGGACAGCTTTCTCATGCCTAAATCTTGATCTAATATGTAAAAAACACGTTCTTTGGACATTTTCATAACCTCTGCTATCTCTATCATTTTAATTCGGCGGTCGTCTAACACCATTTGGTGAACTTTAGCAATGTTATCGTCAGTGGTTGCAGTTTTTGGACGTCCCGAACGTTCATCATATACCAAGCTCTTACGGCCACGTTTAAATTCAGCTGCCCAAAATTTCACTGTGGTAAATGATGGTGCAGAGTCCCCATATACAGAGTCCAACTCATTTTTGATTTCCGTAGGCGTATTGCCTTTCAAAAACAAGAATTTAAGAACAGCTCGATACTTAATTTTTTTCCATTTTCACAAAAAACACTCACATCGACTCACTCAAATGACTGTCAACCAAAAACCGCGTGTACAAAATGACTGACATTTCGGTAAGTAACTGTCAAAAGATGCACAACTAGCATTCATTAGCTTTTATTGACGAGTGCCGCTATCTTTGCGTTGCGGTCGGAAACTTCTCCGACAACCCTCGTACTCTTTGATGCTTAGGCTGATGTATTTGTTGTGAAACGGGCTGGGGGTATTCTCTTCCTTTGAGATGGGAGTTCTTGAGGTTCATATTACCGAATATGTCTAGAGCCTTTCACGATATGCCTGCGTCATATTATTGAGCGCGTCTTGACTCATCTCCATACAGGCGATTATGTTTAAAATTGGTGACAGGTGATGCTACATTTGTTGGTAGAGCTAAAATATGTTATTGTGCTTCTACCTTGTACTAGAGTTGCAAGTTAGTACTCCAACGTGACAAGATCTCTCTTGTCAGCGTAGTATAAAGACACACCACAATTTAAAACCCCCAATTTAGTTCGCTTTGTACAAGTGTTGAAGTGCGATTCTGGGGTTTTTGTGTAAAGTGTTATGCTGTCTGGTGTCTGGTTAGTGTGGTTTATATGTATATGCGTAGGGTATTTGTGTTGTTGAGAAAGACTACTCCATATGTGGTTACAATTTATTGTCAAAAATAGTGGTTAGATTTCAAATGAATAAATTACAATAATTTAGTTATCTATGAAAATGTGACTTTACTTGTTGCCAGTTGAATTGCTAGTCCACTCAGCGGATCAAAAAAGTCGCGGATTATGAAATTTAGTACTAAAACCTATAGCATGTGTTCTAAAATTGATTAGAACTTTTTCATACAAGCTTTCGGGTGATGAATTAGGGTGATGTGCCAAATTTTCTCATTCCAGAATATACAGCCCCCCCTGAAAGATTTTTATCTTTCAGTAAAAGGCAGCTGAGCAACCGAACGAATTCACCAAATTTTGTTCTAATGGTTACAACTATACATTTGTTGCCGCTGCCCAGATGAGATTTTGTTATTCGTCCAATGATCCATTTGCATGGTGGTAAATTAGGTTCCTTGACTAAAACAACATCACCAGTATTTAAATTTGGCTGTGTCCGTTGCCACTTTGCTCGCTGTTGCAATGATGTGAGATATTCCTTGTGCCAACGTACCCAAAAGCCTTGTAGCATTGTCTGTAATAAAGACCAATTAGTGCTTATAGAAATAGATTTGTCGGGAACAATTGTTTGGACTTAGAGCAAGAATATCGGGATCTGATGTTTGCCACATGGGACGGGAATTAAGTATCGACTCTATTTTTGTCAGCAACGTATACATCTCCTCGAATGTTAGTTTGATTTCTCCTATAACGCGTCTCAGAAGACGTTTTGTGGACTTAACACCCTCCTCCCACAATCCACCAAAGTGAGGAGAGGAGGGTGGAATGAACTTCCAATGGATTTTATCCTTCAAGAGGTGGTCGATCACAATGGTGCTATGTTGTTGACTACACAGGAGCTCGTACAACTCATTTAATATGCGCTTAGCACCGTGAAAATTAGTGCCATTATCACTCCATATTTGGTACGGTTTACCGCGACGAGAAACAAATCGATCTAACGCGAGTAAAAATGCCGCAGATGTTAAGTCTCCCACCAATTCGAGGTGTATGGCCTTCGTAACCATACAAACAAAGAGTGCGATATGTGTCTTTACGAACTTAGGGTTACTTCCCCGAGATAACCGCAGGGTTATTGGACCAATATAATCACATCCAGTATTACTAAATGGTCGCGCGTATCGTATACGTTCAACTGGGAGATTTCCCATAAGCTGTTTGTCAGTAACCAAGCGTTCCCGAAAGCACGTAACACAATCATGCACAATTTTACGAGCAAGGTTCCGGCAAGCAAGTACATACGTAGTATTTTTGTTTTATTATCGCAAACATAACACATGGACTGAAAAGTCCGTGCCGTTTTATAGTAAAACACAAAATTTTTGCAAAATTCAACTTTGTTTATCAATATAGTTGCCTTCGAGGGCGATACACTGATTGAAACGATTTTTCAATCTTTCGATACCGGTTTTGTAGTACGATTTCGGTTTAGCCTCAAAATAGGCCTCTGTTTCGGCGATTGCTTCTTCATCGGTCTTAAATCTCTTTCCGGCGAGCATTCTTTTGAGGTCTGCGAACAGGAAATAGCCGCTGGGGACCAAATCTGGAGAATACGGTGGGTGGGGAAGCAATTCGTAGCCGAATTCATTCAATTTTGCCATCGTTTTCATCGACTTGTAACACGGTGCATTGTCTTGATGAAACAGCACTTTCTTTTTCTTCAAATGCGGCCGTTTTTCTGCGATTTCGTCCTTCAAACGCTCCAACAATGCAATGTAATAGTCGCTGTTGATAGTCTGCCCCTTTTGGAGATAGTCGATGAAAATTATTCCATGTGCATCCTAAAATACGGATGCCATAACCTTGCCAGCCGACTGTTGAATTTTTAGTCGTTAAGTTCGCCGCCGACTTGACTCTGGTGTGAAGTGATGGAGCCAAGTTTCATCCATTGTCACATACCGACGCAAAAATTCGGCTTTATTGCGGTTGAACAGCTTTAAACACTCCTCTGAATCATCAACACGTTGTTGTTTTTGGTCGACTGTGAGCAAACGCGGCACCCACTTTGAACACAGCTTTCGCATGTCCAAATATTCGTATATGATATATCCAAAACGTTCTTTAATATCTTCAGAGCCTCAGCTATCTCGATCAACTTCACTTTAGGGTCATTCGTGGACTTTTTTGACGTTTTCATCTGAAACAGCCTCTTTTGGACGTCCACTGCGTGCATCATCTTCAGTGCTTGTATGACCACTTTTAAATTTTTCAATCCACTTGCGAATGGTTTTCGGCTGGTGCAGAATCCGGGTAACACTTATCAAGCCATTTCTTTGCATCGGCTGCATTTTTTCTCATCAAAAAGCAATGATAAATCAACACACGAAATTGCTTTGAATCCATTTTTTTTTTCACAATAACAAAAGTTGCTTCACTCATAACGGTATATCTCGAGAACTAATCGTCCGACAGCTGCCAAATTTATACACGTATCTTTTGAAGGTTGGTACTAACTGAAAATGGTATGGCTTTAATTCAATTGGTGCCCTCTCTTAGAAACGGCACGGACTTTTCAGCCCCCTACATCTCCCGGATATTAGATATTTCTTATGTACTCGTATATAAGCTTGGAAATTGGATGAGATTTGCACAATATGATAGGATGTTTTTCTGAGTATGTTAAATCTGAGTTTTCTAGCCGACCGCCAACTCGAAGTACATCACACGAATCAATAAACGGGCAGAGAGGTAGTGGTTTACTTTTCGAATGTAGTCCTTTACTGTTCTTAAGATCATGGATTTCCTTACCAAATGATAATATCTGAGCACACTTTGTTAGCCTTGCCTCTGCAGATGAAAGCTCATTCGATGAGAGAGGGAGTATGTTACGAAAATTGCAATTAAGGCGACAGTTAGAGATAAAACGTATAAGATATGCTACGACCCGTACTGATTTAAGCCAATTGGACGAATCCGTTAATATAGTTTCCACCACATTAAATGAATGGATCTTAGATGCGAAAGTCCTTGCTGGAACTACCTTTCGTTCTTCCAGTTGATCAGGGTTAATCTCTTTCACATTGAACTCGGATATTGCCTATTGGCTTTTATCTTTGCTTAGCCATTTTGAGCCATTCCACCATAGTTCCAATGAGGGCAAAGAAAATGAAGATATTCCGCGAGTTGCAATGTCAGCTGGGTTGGAGACGGACCGAACATGGTTCCATGATTTAGAGGGAATGCTTGATAAAATTTTCGATGTACGATTTTTTGGCAGGATTGACAGCCAATGCAAAACAATTGATGAATCAGTCCAGGCAAAAATGTTAACGTTAAATTCTTGAAAGCAACTTTTAATTTTGTTTACCAGGAGAGCTAATAATACAGCTCCACATAACTCAAGACGCGGGAGCGAAAGAACCTTAATTGTCGCAACTCTTGTTTTGGCTGCAAAAATCCTAACAGTTACTGACTCCTCGTGATTTATACTTTGGCAATATACTACTGCCGCATATGTACCCAGAGATGCATCAGAAAACGCATGCAACTCCCATTCCGATTTGTTTGTAATCATGATTCTTGGAACCGATAATGACTCAACATACGGGAGCTCATCTCTGATGTTGATCCATCGATGTGCTAGACAATCTGGAACCTCGTCATCCCATACCAAGTTTTTACGCCAAAGCTCCTGAAATAATATTTTAATTAAAATAACAACAGGAGCTTGGAAGCCTAGGTGGTCAAAAATGCGCGATGCGTCCAATAATATGCGACGTTTTGTACACTCCTTTGAATTATTTAATTTAACTTTGAATGCAAATGAATCCTGAGATGGACACCATTGTAGACCGAGAATCTTGATCGAGTTGGAATCTTCAAATTCTACTGGGGTGAGTTCGCGATGTTCCTCTGGAAATGATATAAGGAGTGGCCAACAGTTAGTGGTCCACTTACGCAAATTAAATCCTGCAGATTTTAGCATTTCCACTAGCTCAGTTTGAAGGGCCTTAAGATTTTCCACAGAATCTGCCCCAGTTGAAGTATTTGAGATGTTAAAGGGTATGTTTTAGCCGAGTCGAGGCCTAACTGCTTGAGTGTACGTACTGCCAAAAATGATGCCGCTGATGTACCATACGTTACTGTCAATAATCGGTAATGTTTTAAAGGTACATTTGGGTTTTCGCGCCAAATTATTCTTTGGAAATCCGTATGTTTAGGTGTAATCCAAATTTGTCTGTACATTTTCTCGATATCGCTCGAAATGACAGACAAATGGCCAAGATACCTAAGGCAAATTGAAAATAGATCACGCTGTATTTTGGACCCAACGAGGAGAACTTCATTCAATGAACTTGAATTATTCACTTTAGCCGATGCGTCAAATACAACTCTAATTTAAAAACCACATGATGTGGAAGATAGTATACATTTTTGGATTCAAATATCTTATTGGAAGGAATCTCTTCCATGTAATAAATATTCCTTAATAAATGTAGAATATTGCAACTTCAATCCATTATTGAACTGAATTCTTCTTTCAATTGCATGGAAACGTTTTAGTGCCACATTAAATGAATCGCCAAAGTTAAGAGTTGCAGATTTTTTAAATGGAAGCTCCACCTCATATCGGCCATCTGTGCGACTGAAGTGGCCTTTAACAAAGATTTCCTCTGCTAGTTCTTCTTCTAAAGACAGCGGCAGTTCAGCAGCTATCTCTTCCATTTTCCAAAAAACGCTCGAGATCAAATTGCTGAGTATAATCCAAGCGGGTGCAAAAGGCTCATAGATCTATTCCATTTGTTGGCAACTGTGTGTTAGCTCAAGCAACCATCCACCCAAATATAGTCGGGAATAAAGTAAAGCCAGTTTTTGAGTTCAACCGAGCTTTTCCTTGAATCACGTTGAAAAATTTTTTAGCACCGATTAAAATATCAATGGTAGAACATGGCAGTCGATGTTGATGAATTCTGCATTAAAACGAGTAAACAAGGTCAGAGACACTAATCCGTTAGTGATTCCATAGGATGTAGATACGATACCTATAATAGGGAGTCGAAAACGCTTACGAGCTAGGCCTAACCTTTGAACAGCTTTTTCGGAAATGAAAGACACCCGGGATCCTGAGTCGAATAATATGCGAACAAGTTTGTTTACTCCTTGTTTATCTTGAGCCTGACCAATTGCTGTAGGAACAATAGTCGAGATGCGATGATTGTTTTCAAGTGAATGATTGACAGTGATAGTGGACTTGGAGCCTCGCAATGGTAATGGAATTGATATGTTGGAGATTAAGTTCGAGTCCGATAAGTTTTGAGTAGGCGTTGAAATTTCCGTCTGTGTAAGATGGACCAGCGAGTGATGTCGTCAATTACATAGTCGGCAGCGAAATTTTGAACGGCACTTATTAGAAGCGTGCCCCTGTTGTAAACAATTAAAGCATAAATAATTTAATTTAACGAAATCGCGGCGTGGTTCTATGTTTAGGGCCATGAAATCCTTACAGTGAGGCAGAATGTGATCTGACTTGCACTTAATGCAACATTGCGGTTTGACAAAATGAGATCGAACCACATTAGAACCACTACCTTGATTTTGTTTGGAATGAGTGGTTGTATAACAGGTCTCTAAGCAGCTACAATGGGTTTGCAAAAAATCTAACAGTTCGATGATGGTACAGTCGTTCCTTGAACCTACCTCTTCTGCCCAAGGTCGTCTCGTCTCGTGATTGAACTTTTGAATTAACATGTAAATTAACTAAGGATCTCTGCTGGTAGAATCTAAAGCCTTTAATCCTTTTATAGCTTCATCAGCACCATCTAATATTTTTCGAAGAAGTTGGGGATTTAGAGTTGTACAAAGGGGCAACGATAAAAACGACTGTATAAACGACTGTGTGATGAGATGGCTTTGGTCAAAGCGTCTTTCTAATCTGTTCCACGCCTCAATATAATTACTTTCTGAGCACGTAATGTGCTTAACTAAATTTGCGGTGCATGTGAGTGATGCGTTTGAATCAACTGTTCCAGTAAACAAGTCCCTAAAAGCAGGCCAATCCTTATAATCTCCCCCAAATGTCGATATTGAGATTTTCGGTAAATGAACAGATGATTAAGGGGGTACGGTTTCTGGAGTATCTAATGGAGCAGATTGTTTCGAAGCTTCATTGTTCACATGATCAGTTTGATCGGTATTAGCAGCCACTGCTTTTCTTTCAGATATCGCGTTTGAAAGGACTGAGTAAGTTTGAAAGTATTTTGACTCATACTCGGCAACTAAATGCACGTAAGTAATCTGATCTTGTAAAGATACGAAATCGGACCATACTTCGTCTAGTTTTGCTAATCGGACTTTTAGCATAGACATATGAGTTTCGAGATTACTAGGTTCCGTAAAGATGAACGCATGAGTAAGACACCCCTTAGCGCACCACGTTTCGCTTTGATGGTATTCATTTTTCGGCAGAAAGAAGTTATGAAGTGGGCAAGAGTTTAATTTATTTGCAACGAGTGTGATAAAAGGCTTTTAATTGGAGATGTTATAAAAATCTGAATCAATAATCACTTCCGTTACATCGAAACCCTAGTGTGATATAGGTAATATTTGGTATGTGGTATATGTGTAGAATGTATGTAACTGGATAAACATGCGATCTATGTGTTATTATGTAACATGCGATACTGTACTTACGTTGTTTTTTTAATTTACCAATTTTTGAGTCAGAATGTTTTATAAGTCATGCATCTATGAAAACAGCCTCATGAAACCGTGATGAATCTGGTGAATCCGGATGAGAAGGACCAATGTTGAAGTGCGATTCTGGGGTTTTTGTGTAATGTGTAATGCTGTCTGGTGTCTGGTTAGTGTGGTTTATATGTATATGCGTAGGGTATTTGTGTTGTTGAGAAAGACTACTCCATATGTGGTTAGAATTTATTGTCAAAAATAGTGGTTAGATTTCAAATGAATAAATTACAATACTTTAGTTATCTATGAAAATGTGTACGTTAGGTAAATATGAGAAATATGACTTTACTTGTTGCCAGTTGAATTGCTAGTCCACTCAGCGGATCAAAAAAGTCGCGGATTATGAAATTTAGTACTAAAACCTATAGCATGTGTTCTAAAATTGATTAGAACTTTTTCATACAAGCTTTCGGGTGATGAATTAGGGTGATGTGCGAAAGTTTCCCATTTCAGAACAACAAGCTTAGACTAACATAACAACTAAAAACAGTTAAGGGTTAGGAAGTATGAGAATGGTGGAGGAGATCAAGTTTAAGACGAGCAGTTCTCAGGTTAAAATCAAAAAGGGGGAGGTTTGAGTTGACCTTACGGAGCATGCGGAAGATTGGTTTGTTAGAACCATAAGAGGTGTGGTGGGTTGGAATATATTTAGAAGAGGCGAAAACAGCGTAAATTACGAGGTGTAATGTTGAAGAAAATTGATTTGAAAAGGGCAGCGCAATCAACAGAACCAGAGAGCAGTCGATGAATGAAGAGAATGTCCGGTATTGATATTAAGAAGTTTGAGGCGGTCACGATAGGGAGGTAAGATAAAGGGGTCATCTCAGGGTAAGCCACGAAGGGCAAATCTAAGAAAACGACGTTGAATGTTCTCGATTCGGGATATATGAACTCGCTGAAAGGGGGACCACACTTGGCTGACATATTCAAGAAGATGAGTTGGCTTTAAAGATTATCTCATCAATATGCGAACGGAAGTTTAACTCTCTACGTAACGTATAATATTCCAAGGTCGCGAAGGTATTGAATCTGGGGTACAGGTTGGTCGTGCAGAAAATAAAGTCAAGGGGGAGATTGATTGGACTTCCAAGACGAAATCATGGATTGACATTTGGAGATATTAAGCTTAAAGCAATTTTTTATACACTAAGTGGAGAACCTACCGAATAGAATCTTGGGTTGAAGAAATAGTCTTGGAGAACTTTGTGTCGTCAGCGTAAATGAATAGGGAGCAGTGTTTAATAATCCCGTCAAGATCGTTTATAGTTAAAATGAAAAAGTGAGGACTTAGATGGTTGCTTTGTGGGACACCAGAAGTGGCTAAAATAGGGATTGAGAAGGCTGACCCAAAGCTAACGCTATAATAACAGTTCTCTAGATAACAAGATATCCATTTTAACAATATGGGGTCAAAACCAAGGGAAGATAATTTGATATTTTATCGTAGGCCTTAGCGAAATCTATTGCAATAACACCGATTTCGTTGCCATTTTCTAGGGCTTAAAGCGCAAAGGATATGAGTTCAACTAAATTTGCAGTAGCTGATCTACCTTTCAGAAATCCATCCTGACTGACCGATACAAGTGACTTGCACTGAAAGCTTAGAACTTCATATAAAAAACTTTCAAACATTTTAGGTATGTGAGAAAGCTTAGCAATGGGACGGTAGTTGGTTACTTCATTCTTTGATCCCATTTTGCGAACCGGGGTTATGAGAGAGGTCTTCCCAATTTGCGGCAATTTCCCTTGTGTGAGTGACAGATAAAATGGATGCACTCTTTGTGAGAAATATTGCTGGGAGCCCGTCTGGCCCGGGTCAAAATTCATAATTGAGATTTTGTAACTTTTCTTCGATAAGGGTGGGAGCAAAAGATTGAGAGAGAGAGGGGCCAATGGAAAAATTGGGAAGGTACTTGAAATATATGTGGTCGGGTACGAAGAATTTGTCAGCAAATGATTGTTTGAAAAAGTTTGCCAAATAGTTGGCAATAGTATGTGGGTCAGGGGGGATAATCGTCTGATTTTCTTTTGTATGTAGTTGACGAATTGGAAAAATGTAGTGAGATCGTTGATAAGATTGGTCTGCGCTGTGTCGTCAAAGCGCTGATAGAGGCAGTTATAGAGCTGGGTGGATTAGAGGTAGGTTCCAAGATAGCTAGAGTAGTCATAATAAGAATTGGTGCGAAAAAAAATGGCCATAATTTGTATCTTTTGTTTCGTAAAGAGCGAAGTCTTCCGTTATGCCAGGAAGGTGAAGTAGATGATGTTTTATGCCGAGAAAAGGGGACGTGAAGAGAAATTAAGTATTTCACTGCAAAAAATGGAGACAGCATCAGATAGGTTGGTAAAATCCAAAGAAGATTTGTGAAGATAGATATTTATTTTGCGAAAATTAGCTTTATAGAAGTTGTAAGAAGAGTTAGTAGGGGAAGAAGTGGACTGGGGTGAAGAGTTATGGAAAAATGAGAGAAGAAGAGGGGGGTGAAAGCTCTCGACAGTTGGTAGGGGAAAGGGACAAAACGTTACTTTGGAGTTAATGGGATCGCTGGTGAAAATAAGGTCTAGTTGTCTGCCAATGGAGTTAGGGAAGCCACTTACTTGGCATAGGCTTGAGTCCGGTATGCTATCAATGAATACATATTCCTTGGATGAACTAGCGTTTGCGCGGTAGAAATATGTGATCTTCCGATGGAATCCACTTCAGCAGGGGCAGATTAAAGTCGCTAAAGATAAGAATATCATCGATGGAATCACTTAGGTCAATTAGTTGGTCAATTGCTTTAATAGCAAGGATGTAGGATTTGATTGGATAAGCTAGGAGAATGTAGCAACACATAACGTACAGGGACCTATTCCGAAGTGTTATTTTAAGTGAAACAAAATCAAGTTTTAAGAGAAGAAGAAATAGCGGTGAGAGAAGCGTTGAGGTTATTGTGAATAGCAAGTAGGACATCTCTGCATGGAGAATCAACTTTAAGGAAGGCAGGATCATTAACCATAGGGAGAGAGTAATCGTCATCTTGGGAATAGCTCCTGGCTCTTTATGTCGGGGATCAGATTGGTTTCTGTAAGAGCATAGACGTCGAGGCCATGAGATTTAGACAAAACAGCACGAGTTTTAGAGCGCAAGCCTCTTACGCTGTGGAAAGCAGTGAGGTCATCCGCAACCTTTTGGGGAGGTGTGTTGAAGATTTCGTGGTAACTGTTGTAAAGTTTCCTGAGATTGGTTATATCAGTAGGAAGGCTTTCCTGTTAGATGGAGACCATGACACTTGTCTTGGTTTTTCTCTCAAAGCAAACAGAGCCGGATTTATCGTAAAGATATGCGAGAAAGAGACGTATATTTTCGAATATCTTTTTATCTCTTAGCCTAGAGAGAGCGTAACGGCCCTCCGTGGTGTCAATATTCGTTTGGCTTAATTTAACGTTAGGTGGCGAAAGAGGATCAAAAATAGGGTCATGGGTCCTAGAAATCGAGGGGAAGGCGAGGTAGAAGCGGGATTTAAGATATGCGAGCTGATAAAGTTTGGGTATTTGGCTCCTGTTGTAGGATTGAAATTGGGAAAGCAGATGTTAGTATTCGTGGAAAGCGGTGTGGGTGGTTGAGCAACGATAGTATCAGGCTCAGGGGTTAAATTACAAGAAACGCGTTGAGGCTTGGATGGAAGAGAAGCAATTGGTGCCTTTGTGGGGAGACGTGAAGGGGGTTGCTTAGGGATAAGGCTCCTGTTGGGATCTTGTTTAGGATGTGGATGGTGAATGGATTTAGGCG
Source organism: Volucella zonaria (assembly GCA_963966105.1). NCBI lineage: Eukaryota > Metazoa > Arthropoda > Insecta > Diptera > Syrphidae > Volucella > Volucella zonaria. Next base: position 84,576,988 of record OZ014530.1, on the reverse strand, counting down.
ATTTATAATTTACTTTACATGTGACGTTGCTTCATTTTGTTTCAATGTTTTTATTGGTTGGTTGATCCGTCAATTTGGAGACTCTCAGCTTTCCGAGGTTGAGCTTGGTTTGGAATGGGTTAAAAAATAACCATTCATATCTAGCCGATAAGTTGATCTTGAAATTCCGTTTGTTTTTGTGGTGCGATGTTGGGAATATTATGCATTGGCTGCATTGCACCTTTGACGAATAGGGTGGTGAACATCTGATTTGTTGTGTGGAGTCGGTCTAGCCTGATTTACCACTCTGAAGGTGTCCACGTCGTGTTAAACTGTGTAACAAGTTTCCGTGGGGCGGTGACAGAATTTTCCGAGAACTCTTTAACGAAGACCGTGCTTCCTTTATTTAAGCCGATACAAATAGCATGGAATATTTTACCGCAGATCCCCTTACAGGCAACAAAGTCAGCATTATTGTCGCTAACAGAGCAGTTCGTTAATCCACAAGAAGACATGACGAAGACCAGGAAAACAAAAAGCAAATTGCGGTGAAAATAAATAAAAAATGAACTAAACGCACTGTCGCGAAATGAACACACTATAGGTCAACAATAAAAAATGCCCGTGGGCCATAAAAATTTTTGGATGAGAAACTAGGTTATTGGATTGATTGATCTGGAATAAGCGAGATAGGAAATTCACAATTATGGAGTTAAGTAAGTGGGCGACTGAGCAACTGAACCAACTTAATGGTTTATTGTATGACTCAAGAGCCACATCGGCGTGTCCAATGATTTTGTTTCGGATACGCTGAGTGTACCATAGTATCTGGCAGTGTTGAAGGCCACATTTTGTGGATTCTCTTCACGCTTTTCCACCAGGAGCTAAATTCTCCTGGAAACCTCGCAGGCTTTTACCGATGTCGGGAATTTTCTCCATATTGGATTGATTCTCACCGACGGAAAATTCTATTGTTTGGTCAGTTGCATTATTTATTTCCGTGTCTGGGTTTATGAATGTATTGAATATCTGTCTGCCTTGAATTCTTAGTACGTTTGCAGTTAGGTTTGTAAGTTGTCTTATGGTGTATTGGTTTTCAAGTAAATTTTGGCGGGGACTAGTTTTGATGGTTTTGGTATATTTTGCGGATTGGGTTGGGGTCACTTAGAATGGCTGGCCTGATAAGGTTATCTAGATTGGTCATGGTTAAGATTTATAGTGAATAGTACATGGCAATGCAATATTTAAAATTTTGAAATATAATTTACTACTACAAAAAGGATATTTTATCTCATGTTTAAATAATGAATAAATGCGCTAAAGGAAGAATATTTTTTTTTTGTTATTGTATTTTGTTTTCACTTGTGTTTTTAATTTATTAATTATGCTTATAATAAGATAGATATCGTCGGGTTGGAAAATGTAAGGGTCTGTTTCTGTCAAGGCTGCTGTTGATTGATTGCAACTTCCATTTTACCCTTTTGGTTATTCGATTACTTGGGGCCTCGTTCCCTGAACAACGTTATTCACACGGTGCTTGTACAATTATCTCGACGAATTTGGTTATCGCATTTGCACTTGATTACTATGCTTTGGGCTGTCGTAAACCTTTTGGTTATTGGTTCACTAGTTGTTAATTTGTTTACACCGCACACTTGGTTACACCGTACAGTTTTTATGTTATATTTAAACCATTTTACAAATTAGCTATTACTGATTCACTGTATGAGAGAACTACGCGAAAGCAGCCAAAATTTGGATAAGTCAAAGATAAAAAAATTATTTGTATTCTCCAGGCTATGCCTGTACTTTATTGAATCAATTTATTTACTGACTACAATATTGTAGGAAAACGAAATTAAATGAAAGGGATAAGGTTCTGTCTACATAGTTCTCACGTATATTTACAACTCTCTTCTTAAGCGATTTATACAAACATTTACAATGACTGTGCTGAGAGAATTTAGTGGAGAGTTTCGTTTAGATCATTCGATGCTGTTAAGCGGGTTCATATACATAAGATCAAGTACATACAGTGGTAATAAAAATAAATCATACACTTTTTTATTAATTGCCTACAATTCAGCCAACCTGACTACATAATCGACCCGATTATCGAATAACGAAACAAACTCTTCACTAGGCACAACCCCATTATAACTCATTTACAAAAACTTCAAAGGTATTATTAATCACTAATTATTGAAATACAATAGTAACATGTATCTAGGAAAAAAAAAACTTAATTCACATAGGTTTCAGTTCTTTACAAATATATATGTATATACAATCATTATATTCATAATTCATTCCAAGTAATATTTAAATTTGGTAGTGGGCAATTTATTTTTATTACTTTCTTATATTGTAAATATCTATTATTTAATTTCTTTTCAGTAGTAGTGGTAAAGGTAAACCGAAATTCAATTCGTAGTATACTTAATCAATGCCATATATGGGCCAAGAGTTTTCCTTCGAGAAAATAGTTTGGATTTTAGTGAATAAATCATATGTATGTGTATTGTTCTATTAATTTGCATCTAAGGAATCCGAATTCCATGGATTTTCATCATTCTCAAACTCAGTCGAACTCATTGTAAATGACCAATATGAGGTCATTGAAGACACACCTTTATACGACATTCGCGTCACCTGTAAACCATCGATATCGGCGATAACGTAGCGATCGTTAGGCAAAATTTCTTTAACCTCGTAGGGACCTCTATATTTTGCGAATAATTTTTTATTAACACCCGGAGTGGTTAGGACATTTTTTATGAAAACATAATCACCCTTTTTATATATGTGTAGCTGTTTATGACGTTTATCGAAATACACCTTATTATAAGCCTGATTCTTTTCGATGTTTTTGACTGCTTGACTCCTGATGTCATCGAGTTTCCCCGTTTTTTCTCCTATAGTTTTAGTTAGAAACTCCATGACTCTATCGCAGAATATTCCCTTTTGATTTCCTCCAAATAAGAGCATACTTGGAGTAAAACCAGTGGTTCTACCCAAAGTATTATTAAGGGCATACTCTATCTTAGTTAAATGTTTATCCCATTCTCCAGTTGAATTAGCATCGAACTCTTTAGCCAACATTGAAACCAGAATTCGATTGATTCGCTCAACTTGGCCATTAGACTGGGGACAATGTGTTGCAACCTTTATATGCTCAACGTTATTTTCATTTAAGAAATCCGAAAACTCCTTGGAGGTGAATGACGTTCCACGATCAGAAACTATTTTATTTGATCTAGAATAGTTTTCAAAATACGAATTCAAACATGCTATGACTTCTTTAGTCTGAGTTGTTTTTACTGAATACAGTTTGATAAACTTGGTAAAGTCATCAATAACCAATAAAATATACTTTTTTTTGGAATGAGAATTCGCTAAAGGACCGAGGTGGTCAATATGGAGCTTGTCGAAGGGTGTATCTCCTTTTGGTATTGAATGAAGACTTCCTTCTATCTTGCCAGATTCAGGAGAGAAATACATACATTTAAGGCAACTCTTAATGTAATCCCTTATTTTCTGCTTCCCTGATATAAAATTAAAACATTTTTCCAATCCCAAATGACACATGGTGAGTACTTATTACTTGGTTCACCATATGAGACGGCACATAAAAAAGAACTTTATTTTTCCCCTTTCGATACACTAAACCATCAATCATCTGGAAACATGGGTTCTCTGCTTTTTCCAACTCAGAAGATATAGCAACAACTTTGGGATCTTGCCTTTGAGCGGCTGCTAAAACAAACTCGAAAGATTCATCTGTGATGTGGACGATGTTAAAACTCCTACTGAGAGCATCTACGTGTGTCATTCGGCTACCTTTCCTGTGCTCCAGGACATAATCAAAGGATTGAAGCTCTAAGGCCCAACGTGATATACGTGAGTTTAAGATCTTTTTCTGTAGAATCAACGTTAATGCCTGACAGTCAGTAATGATTTTGAACCTAATCCCGATTAAATAAACTTTGAACCTCCGTAAAGCATAAATTATAGAAAGCGTTTCTAGTTCATAACTATGATACTTGCTTTCGGATTCTGTCGCTCTTTTAGAGAAAAAAAAATATAGGGTGTAACTTGTTATCACCTTGGTTTTGCATTAAAACAGCTCCATAACCATTGCTACTTGCATCGCAGTGCAATTCTGTGATACTAAGAGGACTATAAATCGACAAAACCGGGGCGTCTGTACTATAAGTTTTTTTTTTAACAAATTGGAAGACTCAAGTTCAGCAATTCCAAATACAAATGGTGTATCCTTTTTAATGAGATCATATAATGGTTTTGCCAAAATTGCAAAGCTTTTGATGAACTTTCTAAAATACGAGCTTAAGCCAATAAAACTTTGCACATCCCTTTTGTTGCAAGGTGTTGGGAAATGATTAATAACGTGCAAATTACAATCATTAGGAAGAATACCATTTTTATTCACTTTGTATCCTAAATAAACTATTTCGTTTTGGAAAAATGAGCATTTATCAAACCTTAGATGCAAACCATGTTTAATTATAATATCTACTATCTCTTTAAGAATATGAACATGTTCCTCTATCGTCTTCGTAGCGATAAGGATATCATCATCTTAGATGTTGAAATCAAACTCCTAAAAATACGCTTCATATATCTCTTAAATACAGCTGCGGCATTTTTTAACCCGAATTGCATTCGAATGTACACTTGCGGTCATAAAAACCGCACCACCTAATGAGTTCTAAAAAAATGCCTAATTACATCAGATCGTAAGGGTTTTAAATATTTATTTTAAATAAAACAATAAAATTTTGCTTCTGGTTTTAATTTCAGAACCAAAATTTCTCTTCTGGATTTTATGCCAGAATGTACTAACGTCAAATAGCATTGTGTGTCAAACCAGATTTTTGTTTTCGATAAATCGAGTGTGTTTGGCTTGCAAGTTAAAAGAAGTCCAAATTGTCAGCCCTAGATGAACTACATATTATAGATGGCAAACTTTCTAGATATTGGAAAATCAAAACCCCTTTCCAGTGATCGCCTCGATCCGTGTGACCATGGCTCTGAGCACCTGTAAATTGTCATTAATGTCAATTTCTTTCCCATTTTACATATTTTACTCAAAAAACATGAACTTTACGTGCAAATCGCTTTCATTCAACATCTTTACTTATAATTTGCTCTCATTCTTGCATATTGTGGCATGTTATATTGTACAATTTGATTTGCTTTGATTTTCGGCTCGGTTGACCTCGGACAAATTGGACAATGTGTTGGTTAATTCCCTTACAGTATGCTGTGTGATAGTTACGGTTTTGTAAAGGCATTAGTAAAGTTTGCCATCTATCTTGTCAAACTTCTGATGAGAAACAAATAGAAAACGCCATTGCTCTTAACTTCGAAACATCTTCGACGAAAATATAAGAGCACTGCGGAAATTCTGCTCGCTATTTAAAAAGGCCAGCTACACATAAATAAACACACGTGGTGGTGGAACAATGAAAATGGTGGTAAAGAACAAAACGCAGGCTTTGAAGCGTGGACTAAGTACAGCAGAAATAGCGAAATCGATAAAGTGCGTCTTGAGGTAGACCACGAACCTTGCAAAAAAGAAGAGAAAAAAACTGTAGTAAGGGTACATGAGATAGGAGTAGAGTCATTGTATTGGGAAAATGAGTAAACGTCGGGTAAAAGGCCTAACATTTTCAAGAAACCAACTAATGCGGGGCAATGAGACTTGTAATAAATTGAAAGAGCATTTTAACGGGTTACTAAAAGAAGAATTTCCATGCAATATCATTCCTTCGGCTGTCACGGACGAAGAGCAAACGGCATATTTTATGGAAGCCGGAATTAGCAAAACTTTAACGAAACCGGACAACATTCCCTGCGAAGTGTGGACCACAATCGGAAATCTTGCGTTTAAACGGCTCGCGATTTTATTTAATAAAATGATGAGTGGCGATCGAATGCCTAATCGGAAATCTTATTTGGACGACGCACGCTTAGATCTCAAAATGTAAGAATAATAGTATATACGGTGATGTCAAAACGAATGTTAAATGCACAGCGGGTATACCCGCAGATTTCGAAGCAAAAGTTGGAATAAACCAATGCAGTGTACAAAGTCCATTGCTTTTTATTGTCGGACAAGATTTTCTATTGAAGCAGCACATCAACGAGCCCGGGACAACTTCTTTTCTTTTCGCCGATTATAGCGACGTGAGTCATCATGTCAAAGTGCGAAAAATAAAAATAGAGCCTGATATTCTATTTCGATGTGGCAAAAAAACTGGGTTTGGACGTTTTACTAAAAGCCTAACTAATATGTCAGGGTAACAAGACCTGAACAAATATCTGTTAAGACTAGCAAGGATATAGGGTAGTAGAGTCGCAGTCGGTGGTGAGGATAGATAAAAGCTTCCGTAAACTGATGAACGTAGGGACAACTCAAATTCTGATATCAGGCAAAAGGAACTATTTGTCTTAGTGATAAAAAGCAAGAATTCTGTTGACTCGACAAAAATGAAGTAAAGATAGCAGTATCTAAACTTAGTATAACAAGGCTACCGTGCCAGAGAGTAAACATGTCGAGCTAATTGACCGGACGGTTCGGAGTTCAATACCACCCATGGACGAAAGACATTCCTTTTTTCAGGCAACTAAAATCTCGTGAGATGGATGGTTTCCTAAAATACAACAACAAGTCAATTTACACTAATAATTTAGTCTCCTAATTATATGTTGGATGTCCCCATGGAGCGAAATAACCACTGAGCCCAAACATCTTTCTCTCTCTCTCTCTATCCAATTTTTCAAAAAACTTAACACATGCTCCGGCATTTTAAGAGTAATAATACCCTCTTCAGTGTTAAGTCCATTATCAAGAAAAAAAACAATAACATTTTGGTAGCCTACACCAAGATTTTATCGCAGGAACGTAGGCAGGACATCCTGGGACAAGTGTTTTCAGTTCTTATCTCCCATATGCCCTGAAACCGTTTTTCAATAATCTGGTAGGTCCTATCAGTGTGGTTTTAAGCCATGTAATTCTACAATTGACTAAGTATTCGTAGTGTATTATTTATCGATTTTAAGACCGCATCTGACAGCATCTACAGAGACGTATAACTCGTCTAGTTTTGGTATTCCTGGGAAACTCATCGGATATTGCAGAATGGCGATTTTCGGAAATAATATTATCAAAATATTTGATATCACAAAAGTGATGTAAACGCATGACAGTTTGCAAGTGTTAAACTAGAAGCTCCAAAAATGGCTGTAACTCTGAATGTGAGCAAAATCAAAAATTGTGATGTTCAATATCGCCACATCGGAAATTGTCCACTTCGGATGTCCTATTTACGCTGATAATGAGAGCTTATTTAAAAATTAAACGAAGATATACATGAGTTATTTGCCATAAGAAGGCTATTAAGTATTATACTTAAAATGGAATAAAGCTATGTCAAAAATCATTAAAGAGACTCTTTATAAATTATTTGCCATCACAGTTCTGCCCTGTGGTGCAGTTGACGTTATAACGAAGGTGGGATGTAATAAAAATTGGCCACCTCGGACGTAGCAAGTAAGCTTCGGTTGAATTGTCTTCGATATCGCCCTTAAAAATTATACCGCTAATTTTGGCACCTTTTTAAGGAAATGTTGGATGTAATGATTCAGCATTCAAAACAGTGCTCCTGATTTAAATTTGATAATTGTAAATCAATAGATGGGCTAAATTTTGTATTTAATTTGAATATAAGTACGAGTATTTATAGAAAAGTTGAATATAAATAGTTTGAATTGACTTGTGACGGTAACAAGTAAAAAAAAGTGAAATGTCGAAGAAGGGCTTGGCTATCGTGGGATTGCGGTTAAAATAGGATGCTGTCATTCAACTATCGTACGACTGATGAAGAAAAAAGAAAATTTGGATCCACTGGAAAGGGAAAAAGGCTCGGGACGAAAACGTAAAACAACCCAGAAGACGGACAATGTATTACAAGGAATTAGCATGAAAGATCGTTTTAAAAGTGCTGTCCGTATAAGAGCAGAGCTGAGTGAATTTCATCAAGTTGATCTAAGCGCCGAAACCATACGCGGACGGCTACGGGAGATAGGTTTATATAGAAGACGACCAGCGAAAAAACCTCTCCTAACCACAAAAATGAAAAAAAGCTCGCTTGACGTGGGCAAAAAAGTACGAAGATTGGACGCAGGTCCGATGAAAGTAAATTTAATTTGTTGTGTGCCGACAATTTGCCATACGTACGACGGTCAGCAGGTGAAAGGTTCAAGGACGAGTGAATAGTCAAAACAGTGAAGTTTCCTCAAAGCCAGATGATTTGGGGATGTTTTTCTTTTTACGTTTTGGGCCCTTTGCACTTTGTTAATGGAACTATGAACGCTCAAAAGTATGGAGAAATAGTAAGAGAGTTTTTGGTACCAGCAATTGAACAGCATTATTCGTATACTGGCAATTGCATTTTTCAAGATGATTCTGCGCATTCCCACCGCGCCAAATCGGTAAGTAAAGTGATATAACTCAACTTCTAGATGTCTACTTTATAAATAATAAACAGACAAGTAACTAGAGTCTTTCAATAATTTTCAGCTCAGGACAACGTTTGATGACCTCGGAATTACCAGACTAGACTGGCCAGCTAATTCGCCTGATTTAAACCCAATCGAACACTTGTGGCATGTCATGAAACGTAAGGTGGCTGAAAATAAACCAGAGAGTAAAAAAAAGCTAAATGAAGTTCTGGAACATGTATGGAATACTGAAATTTCAAGGGATATTACTGAACTTCAAGTAAACTCGATGCCTTCTAGAATAAAAGCGGTTATAACCGCCAAAGGAGGAGCAACTCGGTATTGATAATTTTTTGGTAAAAGTGGCGTATCTAAACATCTTATATACACATACATAAAAAATGTATCGTTTGATTTTGTTAACCAATGACTGTATTAAAATATTTTAAAAAAATAAGAAAATTAACTGGCTTTTTTTTCTTTGTTAATATCTTTTTTCAAACATTCAATAAACAGATAGAAATTAGATAGAAATACTTATAAACTACTGCGGAGTACTCAACAAAAATTTCATTTCATTATAAAAATTATTATGGTAGTTATTAACAATTTTTCAATTATTTTGATGTGGTGTGGTTTTTATGACCTCAAGTGTATTCATATTGCTCTAATGGCGTTATGAATGAAGTGTATTTGATGGATTTTTCGTCTAATGCCACATGATGAAACCCATTCTGGAGATCTAAAGAGGTAAAGTAGGTCTTGTTCTTAAGACTATCTAATTGGTCTTCTATCAAAGGAAGAGGATAGTTATCGCGAGAAGTAATTTTATTTAATTCGCGAAAGTCGACATATAGTCGTAATACCCTATTCTTCTTTTGAGCAAGCACAATGGGAGAAGCATATTCGGAATACGATTCGCGAATTATACCTTTAGATACAAGATCATTTGTAATTCCACTTTGTGAGGATAAGGCAATCGCCTTGGGGGGGGAATGAAATGGTGTATGTTTTGATAAAATAATCTTCATCTGAAAATCATTCGAAGGGTTAATACTATACATCCCGATAATTGCTTACAATATTATTCTTAATGTCTAATGAAACTTTTTATAATATTTGCAACACACATTGTCAGAATTATTCCGGAAACGTATGCACAGGTCAAGAGTATTGACCTTTGCTTGCCGTTCGATTAATCGATTGATGTCAATTGTCATCAGAAATTATGCTTTCGTGGTAAAGCAGATTGCTTAGAGTTAACTTATACAAACACAGTTCGGTTCCGTTGTTGTTTGCTTTTCTTTTCGGAATATTATTTTATGATATTATTCGCGCACGACTGATCTTTGGTCTTCATCCTTTTGTTTCCTTTGTACCCGCTGGATCCTTTGTTCCCAGTTGTTACTACGCATTTACTTGTACTTGATGCGCCTTAGTACTAATTTAAAAAAATAAACTAATTTGCATAAGAAGAATATTAGAAATGCATTAAAATGATAGAATGCCACGATCTTGTGTTAATTGTCCAGATTTATTCTGCTATATTTGTGGAGAATTTACGCCAAGTTTCCGAAAAAAGAAAATAACACCATTTATTGAAAAGTGTTACTTTTCTTATTTTAAATTTAAAATAAACCATCAGGATAAACTCTGAGCACCACACATTTGTTGCCTTAGGTGTCACCGACAACTACCTGGTTGGTTTAACGGGTCATTTTCTGTAATGCCTATGATATGGAGAGAGCCCCAGAGTCACACAGATTGTTACTTTTGTTGTACCAATGTGAAGGGATTTTCTCGAAGATCAAAGCATTCCATAAAATATGCAGATGTCTCTTCTGTAACAAGACCAGCACCTCATACAGAAATGCTGCTAGTTCCAAAGCCACTTTCCGGACGCCTTTCGGACACAGAAATAAGTTCGCCATATTGTTCAGAAGAAATCATGGATGATCCCGAATTTGAGCTCCCTACATCTTCTGATGCACCACATCTCATCAGTCAGATTGAGCTTAATGACCTCGTCAGAGGCTTGGATTTGTCAAAACAAAAGTCTGAAATACTGAGCTCAAGGTTAAAGCCGTGGAATCAGCTCAAGCCTGAGGAAAAAATTACAGTATACCGTACGCGACAAAATGAATTTGCTCCTTATTTTTCGAAAGCCGATAACTTAGTGTATTGTAATGATATTAATGGCTTAATGCTGTCACTGGGTTATGAGCACAAAACCGAAGAATGGCAGCTATTCATCGACGCATCAAAGGCTAGTTTGAAAGCTGTATTGCTTCATAATGGTAATAAGTTTCCTTCAATACCTCTACCGCATGGTGTGAATTTAAAAGAAATCTACGATGTTATGAAATTTATATTGGAAAAAATTGAATATAAAAAATATAACTGGTCGATATGTTCGGATTTAAAAGTTGTTGCTCTACTTCTTGGACTACAACTAGGTTACACCAAATTTTGTTGTTTTTTATGTGAGTGTAGAGCACAATCGGAGCACCTTGTGAGAGTAGATTGGCCTATAAGAACAAACTTTATTTGTGGAGAAAAAAATATAAGGAATCCTTCATTGATCGAACCACAGCGTGTTATTCTACCACCATTACATATCAAATTGGGTCTTATAAAAAACTTTGTAAAGGCGATGAAGAAAGACCAAACTGGTTTCAATTTTTTGAAAGTTCCCATCACTAAGCGAAGCAAAAATTAAAGAAGGTTATTTTGTGGGTCCTGACATTAGAAAGCTTATAAAAGATTCAGCTTTCATTCCTACTCTGGATTCATTAGAAAAACAGGCCTGGTGTTCATTTGTGAAAGTAGCAGAAAACCTCCTAAGTAACAATAAGACTCCAGGTTATGCAGATGATGTAAAGAAAATGCTGGATGCTTATCATAAAATGGGATGCAACATGTCGCTAAAACTTCATTTTTTGCATTCTCATCTCAATTTCTTTCCTGAAAATATGGGTGATGTAAGCGATGAGCACGGCGAGAGATTCCACCAAGACATTGCTGCAATAGAACAACGGTACCAAGGCAAATGGGAGCCATCAATGTTGGCAGATTACTACTGGTCGCTTATAAGAGAGACTCCGAGGTGTTCTTATAAACGGAATGCAGATGCTTCCAAAAAAACAACAACATTTTACAAGAAATAACATTTTTCAGTAATATTTTTGGTTAAATTCTCAAATTCAAAAAAGCGTTTTTTCACAAAATCCCGATGTGACCTGGCTATTTTATATAGTTTACCTGATTCTATAAACTCCAACGATTACGAATCACATAATTTTATCTCCGAGTAAAAAATAAACATGAGTTGCTTACATGTTTAAATCTTTGCAACTGTGGGAACAATTCAACGAATGGGCTGCAAGTTCAATCTTTGTGACGTTAACTCCTCCGCCCTTAAAATCGAACGCCTTCGTGAGATCTTACTAACGTTACCAGACGAGGAATATCTTCAATACCAATTGTTGTTAATGCTGGTTTATTGTTGGTTAACACTGTATCTCTATTTGTATGTTGGTTCTTGTTACTGACTTTCCTGGATGCTAATGTAATGATGGTCAGAACGGTAATTATTATAATGACATTTGTTGATAGGTTAATTTTGTGCTTAGTTTCAAGTAAACTATTTTCCTCGGTACTGATTGACCAATTGACAATTGTCTTCAAGCGATAAAACTTCTTTTACTACATATATTTGGTTCGATTGATGGTTGCAGTAGGGTTGGTAGGGGTTGGTATTTGGTAACTCCTTTAGCCACGATAACTTTCCCTTTTATCTCAATAGTGGTGTTGAAATAGTTTATTATTTTCGGCTTTTAACAATGTCTCTGTAATATGTATACACATATTTCTATATTTGAGAGGACAAACGAGTTGACAATATTTACCTTCACCCAGTGAATGGGGTATCCTACGCTTACAAATTCTTCCTTTATTACAGTTAATTTTTATTTTATTTTCAAAATTTCGACAGTATAATTATTTTCTTTTTCTTTGAATACAATATATTTATTCTATTGCTTGTTATGTTAGTTGTGTTATTGATTAGGATATGCTTATTATTATTTATAAGAAAATTATTAGTTTTATTTGTGATATTAGGTGCGCATTCTGATGAAAAAGCTACTTTATTGTGAAAAAATGGTTACAATGGCCCATCGCTAGCTAGAACTTTTTCTGGCAGAGCTCGAATACCGTTATGGTAAAAGTGTTCATCTTTTGAGGCTATCCACGAATTAAGTCATTTTTTAATGTCTTCATATCAGCGAAACTACTGATCAGTCAGACCATGTGCCATCGAACATCGAATCCAATATCTGGGCAATATGGCGGGTGGGGTAGAACTTACCATTTAAGCGTTTCCATGTAGGTTTTAACGGATTTGGCCACCTGAGGCCGAGCGTGTGAGTGATTCTGTAGAATCACATTTTCGTGCCTCTGCTTGTATTGTGGCGGTTTTTCGTGCTGTGCTCGCCTCAAACGCATCAATTGAAGTCGATACCGTTCTCCAGTGCTGGTTTCGTTGAGTTTAAACAGTTCATAATAAATAACATCGACCTGGTCCCACCAAATACACAGTATAACATTCGCAGCGTGAATATTCGGCCGAGCCGACTACGTCGAAGCATGACCGGGCAGTCCCCATGACTTTCTTCTCTTTGAGTTGCTGTAATGAATCCATTTTTCGGCACCCGAGAGCACCCTGGAGCAGTTGCTCACAGGCGAAAAAACAACGCTCAACGTCCCTTGGCTTCAAATCATAAGGAACCCAAGTTACTCGTTTTTGAATTTTTCCCAACGCATGCAAGCGCTTGAAAATGGCTTGGCGGGTAATTCCTAATTCTGAAGCAAGCTCTTTTTGCATTTGGCACGGATGCTCATCGAGAAATCACCGTCTTGAAGCGACGGAACCAATCACGGCACGCAGTTTCGCTTAAAGCAGTATCTCCGTAAAAATCAACACTTCCCGCAAATGACGATTATTTGGCACAAAATCAGAGATTTTCCCACAACCAAAAGTATATGACGCCAAAACATGATCACTAATGTGTCAAAACGGTTTGTTTACCATATGTCAAAGCTTGGTTCATGACGTTTTGGATATGTCAAAATCGACCACCACTTACTGCTGGAGCCATCTACTGACAAACAGAACTTAGTTGCGCACTGATCATGGCGATCCCGGTTACCCGTGATTCATTTCCACGCGCTGTCTATAAAATCTGGTGATCTGATGGATCTGTTGGTAATTCTTAATCTACTTATATAGTGCTTATACGTGAAATTTCGAAGGAAAGGATGGGATATAAGGGATGATTCTTTTTAACGGATGATCCTAGCAAAGCTTCCAGTTTTTTCATCACTTCCTCGTAAGCTTCTATCTCGATCAGATGGATGATCTTAAATGATCTGTAGCGTCAGCCTTTTAGCAAAAAAAAATAAATATGTTTGACTGTGGTGTTCTATTTGTGTTCCCTCATTGTACCAAATCCAGTAAATTTACCCCTGTTCAAAAACAGACTCCCCCCCCCCCCAATCTATTAATTGGACCTACTAATCTCTCTTTCCGAACTTACAACAAAACCTAACTCCCTCTATTTTCAAATTCCCTCATTCCACTTTCTTCGTAGGCTCAATCTCTCCCTGTGTTCTTGTTACTACGGTGAATACAGTCCGTACCAACTGAGTTTGCCAACGGTCGATTGCGCAGAGACAGGATTTAAGAGAACAAAAATGGTACGAAAGAGTAAACATGGCTTAGAACTAAAATGTTGTTGCAAAAATTACTTTAATTTTTTTATTATAGGGTTGATAAATTTTAACGCACTTCATATGTAATGCTACCTGTTATCTAGGGTAGGATTAGCAAAATCAGATCTCCGTAAAATCAGATAAACAAAAAAACGTTGGATATACACAATGATTATACCTCGGGTAGAAAATGGCCGCCCCATTAGTGCGCCCTCAACTTCAGTTTAATAGAAGGAAAATAAAAAAATCGCCCTCAGTCAGATCGCAACGCTGGCATGTAGATCCTTTTTGTTTATTGCTCCACCCATTTTCGTGTTTCATAGGTCATATTTGCCAATTTAAGAGATGATAAAAGAAATTTTAAGAGACCTGCGCAGTAGAATTACAAACTCAGTTGGTATGGACTTTATGTCCCTTTGTCATAGAGAGAGTTGTGTTGACCAATTTAAATTCAGGAGGAGGAGGTGGAAAACCCAGCTAGGGAGGTGGATCGTGTGGAAGTCCATTTTTTCTAGGTATAAGTTTAGGCATGAACCCACAGTTGAGAGGCAGAAATTAGAATGGGGAATAAAGATAGATTACAACGGCAAGGTCGTTCGATTTTCAGAGGAGAGTTTTTTGTGAGATTCGAGAAAGTCGGCGCGCAAGTTTGCTGGAGAATTTTTTTTTCTTCGATCTTTTTTTTTGGTTCGAGACAGTCGGTGCGCAAGGTCGTGTCATATTTTTTTTCGTTTCAGCTGGTCTTCGAGAGACTTGTGCGAAAAGTCCTTCACAGAGAAAAAAAAGGACGTGTTCGAAAAAAAGATTCTGGTGTGTTTGGAACAGTGTGGGTGAAAAATGTAAAAAAGTTCTTTTAGTTTGGAAGATACGCGGAGATATCGTTTTACATTCATCGCGAATTAAAAAAAAAAACAAAAAAAAAGAACAAAAAAAGTTGCCACCGGTAGGGGGAATTTCCCAACGGGCAAAACAAAAAAAAAAGAACAAAATAGTTAACAAAAAAAAAAAAGTTAACAAAGACCCCAAAACGCCCAAGCACAAAAAAAAACTCAAACTCAAAAACTCAAAATTATTTGAACTACTCCCCCCCCCAATTGCACCAACGCATAAAGGTGTTTTAACAAGGTGTAATAAGGACAACCCACCAATGAGCTGGTGGGCGACAAGTCCTTCTGGTAGTGTTGGAATAATTAGTAGCGCAGATACGATCCCCATATAACATAAAAATAGAACTACATCGCCTGCAAGAGGTGCTTCGTTGGACAACTCATTTAATAACAACGACAGAAAAAAGAAAAAAGAAAAGTGAATTACAGTGAATTCAATTCTACAAAAAAATAGATTAAAATAAAAATAAAAAAAATTATATACTTATGTACAGTGGCCGAAATAAGTATAAATACAGTCATTTGGAAACTGTTCAATTTGAGTTGTAGCTTGAAGACCTAAACTTATGCAAAAATCTAGGTAAGTGATTTCTCTCTCATATAAAAAAAAGGTGCCGTTATCCACAGGATAAGTTTAGGAACGGAGTGATTTGTCATTCCCAATAAAAAAAGCAGTGACAAAGTTGCGAAATAAGTATAAAGACAGTGCGTTTATTTAAAAATATTCCAATTTTGTTGGGGTTTTTTTTTTTTATTAAAACGGTGTAAAAATATTTCACCAATATTTTAAAAGGTAAATTCCACTTACTGGCACTCAAAATGATGTTAAACAATTATTTATTTAGCCATGCCTCGCGGAACTTGTTTGACATCAGAAGAAAGGGCAATTATTGCAACACACAAGGAGCACTACTTACCAAACCACTCAATATCCACGAAGATTAGGCGGTCTGTTTCTGTTGTTTGCAATTTTTTAAATTTAGGCGAAAATTATGGCACTGCAAGAAGATCTGGTAGCCCAAGCTTTTTGACCCCTCACAACAAAAATGCAATTTCCGACGAAGCGAGGAGAAATATGCTGAATGCTGGTCAGATAAAGAGGAAGTTGGATCTCCCAGTTACAGTAAGAAGAGTCCAGTGTTGAAGGCAAATCCGAACCTTCTTTACACAAAAGCGAGGATAAAATTTGCAAGAGATCACGTAGCGTGGACCGGGGAGTGGGAAAAATCCCTTTGATGTTGGTACAAGCCAGAATGAATGACGAAAATACAGGAAGATGCTGGAATATGCCCTGTATGAATTTGAAGACATTCCGGCTAGTGAATACTTTATTTTTCAGCAAGATAATGCTCCCACTCACAATGCGAGAACTGTCCGTGAATGGTTTGAGGTCAGTGGGACACGATGTTTACCATGGCCTTCGTGTAGTCCTGACCTGAGCCCAATCGAGAATTTGTGGGGGATCATGACCAGAAGGCTTTACTCAAATGGGAAGCAGTACATGAATGTGGACGACCTTAAAAGACAAATAAACCAGGCATGGGAGGAGATCTACGAGGAAGTTCTGCAGAATTCGATAAATTCAATGACGAATCGAATTTTTCAAGTTATTGAGAATCCTTCTTGTACTAAGTTACAGTTTGATAGGTAAAACCAAAAAATTCAGTATTTAAATGCTTATAACATTGACTGTCTTTATACTTATTTCGTAGGAAAATTAATTGTTTTTAGAGTTCATTAACGGGAATTCGAAGAAACTAGCCTTTGTGATAAGCAATGTTTATTATTATTATTCTGTTATTTACGGAAAAAAGTAAACTTGTTTCGCCTTTAAAAATAAACTCTTTAATTTTTATAATTTTGTGGTAAAACTCACTTGAGCATTTACATTGCTAGTGTCTTTATACTTATTTCGGCCACTGTATGTATGTACAGTGGATTAGTGTAGTAGATACTTACGAGATTGTCTTTCCGACCGCAACATAAAGATAGCGGCACTTGGCAATAAAAGCTAGTGAATGCTAGTTGTGCATCTTTTGACAGTTAAATACCGAAATTTCAGTCGTTTTGGACACGCAGTTTTTAGTTGACAGTCGTTTGAGTGAGTCGATGTGAGTGTTTTTTTGTGAAAATGGAAAAAAATTGAGTATCGAGTTGTTATTAAATTCTTGTTTTTGAAAGGCAATACGCCTACGCAAATCAAAAATGAGTTGGACTCTGTGTATGGAGACTCTGCACCATCATTTACCATAGTGAAATTTTGGGCAGCTGAATTTAAACGTGGCCGTAAGAGCGTGGGAGATGATGAACGTTCGGGACGTCCAAAAACTGCAACCACTGACGATAACATTGCTAAAGTTCACCAAATGGTGTTAGACGAATTCCGAATTATAGTGAGAGAGATAGTAGAGGTTATGGAAATGTCCAAAGAACGTGTTTGTTACATATTAAATCAAGATTTAGGCATGAGAAAACTGTCCGCGCGTTGTGTGCCGCGTTTGCTTAAGTTAGACCAAAAACGTGTTCGAATGAACATTTCCAACACTCTGTTGGTGCAGTTTAAGCGTAATAAATCCGAGTTTTGGAGCCGATTAATCACTGTTGATGAAACTTCGATACACCATTATACGCCCGAAACAAAAATTCAGTCAATACAGTGGACTGCAAAGGGCGAGCTGGATCCAAAAAATTCAAAAACTGTTTTTTCGGCTGGGAAAGTGATGGCGACTGTTTTTTGGGATAGTAAAGGAGTTATCTTAATCGATTATCTTCAAAAAGGAAAAAACTATTACAGGAGCATACTACGCATCATTACTTGCCAAGCTGAAGGTAGAAATTGCAGAACAACGGCCACATTTGCAGAAAAAGAAAATCCTGTTTCATCAAGACAATGCGCCGTCTCACACCTCAGCGGTTGCCATGGCGAAAATCCATGAATTACGGTTTGAACTGCTTGGCCATCCAGATCTAGCCCCAAGCGACTTCTTTTTGCTCCCTCATCTAAAAACTGCGGTCGGAGGACAGAGATTTTCGTCAAATGAGGAGGCAATCACCTTCGTGAACAATTATTTTGCAGAGAAAAAACGCCAAGTACTATTTGGACGGGTTAGAGAGATGGGAGCATCGCTGGGAGAAGTATGTAGAGTTACAAGGAGACTATGTAGAAAAATAAAAAAAAATTTCGAGAAAAAATATCTTGTATCCTTGTTCGGTCGGATCTAGATTAAGATATGTCGAATCTAGATTAAGATATATTGTAGGTACTTAGATTTGAGTTTTTTATTTGAATTTGTTGTGTAGAGTAAGGTTAGGGTTAAGTTTTTTTTTTCTTCTTTTGAATTTTATTTTATTTTATTTTGGTTATGCGCGGAAACCAAAAAAAAAAATAAATTTTTTTCTTAATTTCATCAAGCGAACTACGAGGGATCCGCTAAAACCGGTAAGTCCTAGATATAATTTTTTTGGCTTGAATTAAAATAGCCGTAAGATACTCGTATAGTATAGTAGGTTAAATAGAATAAAATTCAAAAAAAAAAGGTCATAATTGCAATAGATAGTAAGTTACGTTTTTTTTGTGAATTTATTGTAACCAAATAAATTTTAATGGATTTTTTAGTGATTTGAAGAACGGGTTTTTTTGTTTAAATTATGGAGTAAGTCTAGCGCAAGTGGTGTGTGGATGGACGGACCGACCGTCCTTCGATAGGGCGACTGTGACCAGACATAACGCACAAACGATGACGACATGACAGGAAATGACGTGACTGACTTTTCCTGAATTTTTTCTTACAGGTAGCGACTGGGAGGATTTCGTTTGGGGGCTACCATTCACAGTTTCGGCCAGAATGGTAGCAATTGTGCGATAAGGGTGGTTTGGCCATCCTAAGCCAACAATACCCGGCTTATTTCAGATAGTAACGAGCTGACATCGCTATGTGATCCTGGGACGCATTATTCGGTGTAGGGTACAGAGGGTTAAGTTAGCTTTAGGTTTAGTTATTATTCGTTAAAATTAAGTTCGTTATTTAGGGTTTAGGTTAGTGTAGGATTAGTTAGTTTTAAACGCGAAAGTCCCGGTCTTGCACAGTGGTGATAGCACACAGATGTAATCTTGCTCTTTCTTTTCTTCTTTTTTTCTATCATCTTTCTCTCAGCCTATCTTTTAAGTCCCTCCGCATCGTAACGTAGCTTTCTCCTTAACTATCCTTGTTCTGTTTGATCTTTTTTTGATATTTCGGCACGAA
The DNA here is from genome assembly GCA_963966105.1 of Volucella zonaria. Lineage (NCBI taxonomy): Eukaryota > Metazoa > Arthropoda > Insecta > Diptera > Syrphidae > Volucella > Volucella zonaria. The sequence continues at coordinate 84,557,580 of OZ014530.1, read as the reverse complement.
GCAATAAGTTAAGTTGAGTTGAGATGCACGGGGTAGTGGCAAGAACCAACCCCATCCGACGAGCTAAAGCCGAGCAACCGCGAGCATGCCACTGCCATCTACTCCTGCATCATGGATGCCTCCGTGGCCAGCTGACTCCTTGCAGATCCACTTTGCAATTTTGCACGACCCCTACTGATTTTAATCAGCTGAGAATGGCTATAATCCAAGATATGAGCTTCGGCGTTGCTTAAAGGTAGCAAAGCCCTATTGGAAAAAAATAAGTTTTTTATCTGACTTTTACAAATTATTTTACATGATTGTGATTTAACTGTTGAATTTTTGTTAATACTTCTTTTTGATATCTTGGGTCTAGTTATTTCCTGTTCTTTTAATTATTTTAACATAATTCGTTCCTCCCGAGGAATAGGTTTTTAAAAGGCTTTTCCTTCTATTCTAGGTCAGTTTGTTGTTTGGTCTGTATTTTTTTTTATTTTTTCCTACTTAACAAATTCTTCTCGATTGCTTAAAAATTGTCTGCCAATAAATATCATATGTCAATGGGTGGTTTATTTGTGCTCGAATGTAGGGATCGGCTATACTCGTAAGTCCGCCTGACTAGTTATTCAGAGAAAGAAGAATGGTTGTTATCTGTTTTAAGGCAACGAATTATTGGGTATATAACTTAATTTGCGCGGTTTTTTTTCCAAAATTTTAACGTTTGTTTAAGAAAAGCATGTACAATAGTATTATCCAAAGTATTGCCCATCTGAAGCTATGACTTTTTCCCATCTTTCTGGCAATTTGTGGATCCCATCTCGAAAGAACTGCGCCGGCTTGGCAGCCAAGAATGAATCAAGCCAATTTTTGATATTCTGCTCTGATGTGAACCGTATTTCAGTGAGGGCGTTCTGCATCGACCGGAATAAATGGTAGTCAGAAGGGGCAAGGTCTGGGCTATAAGGCGGGTGGGGTAAGACTTCCCATCCACTGTTTTCCAAATAGTTCTTAACCGGAATAGCAACGTGGGGCTGAGCGTTGTCATGATGGAAAATTATTGCCTCGTGTCTGGTCGCATATTCCGGGCGTTTTTCGGCCACTGATCTCTTCAAACGGATTAATTGTGTTCGGTAGCGTTGTCCATTGATGTTTTCTCCCGGTTTTAGCAGCTCATAATACAGCATACCCATCTGATTCCACCAAATACAGAGCATTACCTTCGCGCCATGGATATTCGGCTTTGCCGTTGATTTGGCTGGTTGGCTGGGTTTCACATATGATTTTTTGCGCTTGGGGTTGTCGTAATGGATCCATTTTTCATCACCAGTAACAATCCGATGCAAAAATGACTTCCTTTTGTGGCGTTCCAGCAGCATTTCGGACATGCAAAACCGCCTTTCGACGTCTCTCGGCTTGAGTTCATGTGGAACTCAATTTCCTTGCTTTTGAATATATCCAGCCGTTTTTAAATGTCTTGAAATGGCTGCTTGAGTGACACACAAATATTCTGCGAGCTCTTCTTGTGTTTGGCAACAATCTTCATAGAGTAGTGCTTCCAGTTCTTCATCTTCAAACTTTTTTGGCTGCCCAGGACGTTCATCGTCTTCCAAGCCAAAATCACCACTTTTAAATCGTGCAAACCACTTTTGGCACGTTTGCTCAGTTAGCCCATGTTCACCATAAACTTCCACCAAAATACGATGACTTTCGGCAGCAGTTTTCTTCATATTAAAGTAATGAAAAAGAACTGCCCGCAAAAACACTTTTTCAGGCACAAAGTTCGACGTATTTGAGTGAAAAAAAATTATTGTTGTTTACGCTTCAAATGAATGACTTATACTGAAATGACGTACAATGACAGTAACTTTAAAACGCATGTTCGAATGGAATAATAACAATGGAACAATACAAGTTACGCCATCTCTTAGCAAACCGCACGAATTAAGTTATAGATCCAATAATTCAGAAAGCGCAGATGAAATCTTTCAAATTGCCTTTTTACATAGCTTGCGTAAGGAGGTGCTTTAAAGATAGTTATATTGAACATATTCTCCAACACACCTCCTTCGGGTTACGGGTTAGAATATACCCGAGGTAAGGCATGCCTGTCGTAAGAGGCGTCTAAAATCCACTGGGCCGGATTAAAGTGTTAAGCGACCCTTGCCAGAATCGACCAGGTTGGGAGCCCAGTACAAAAATAGCTCAATCTCTAAAGGAGCATCCGGATACTTGGCGACCTCCGGATCAGCCAGCCTTATCTGTCTAATGCGGATCTCTGGACAGACGGACTACCCTTTCTCCGATACTCGTGGGAATTAAAATGAATTCAAATAATATTCAAAACAATATAAACCAAGAGCCCTTTAAAAAATGCTCAAGGGTCACGAGATCTCCAGCACGCGGATCGCTAGGAAAATCATGCGAAAGCAAAGACCAAGCTACAAAATCTCGAGCACGAAAATTCTGATCTCCGCGCCAGACTCCAAAATATGGAATTGCTCTGTGCCGAACTAGAAAAGCAACTAGATGCCATTAAGCCGCAATCTAAATCTGAGTCTGAGTCTGTTTCGCTACTTGACCGCCCCGAAACTCGAGTTTTCACACGGACGAAGAAGAGCTAGTCCGCGAAACGGACTGGATACTTAAAAAAAAGCCAGGCAAGAAGCGCAAAGCTACTTCTCCGCCTGATATCGAACGAACAAAGAAGCAAGCCAGCTTTAACACTGCTGAGGTCGATAAGGCAACAAAGCAACCCAAGCAAAGACCGCCGCCGCCAATAAACGTTTTTGGAATCTCGAACTACAACAAGTTGCACATAATCATGAAATCACTGTGCTCAACCGATTATAAAGTAAGATCTCGTAATAATGATACATGGACTATTAATGTCCTTAATCCAGACAACTACCGTTCGCTTTCGCAAAAATTAAATGCCGAGAAGATTCAATGGCATATGTACGAAAATAAAATGGACCATACGCGTCGTAGCTAGAGGATTGCATCCCTCTTGCCTTAAAGAAAACATCCTAAATGACCTTAAAAATAAAGACTTTAAGATAATCGACGCAGTTAATATACTTGCGCAAAAACAGCGCAATGTTGAAAGCGAGAGGACGACCCCAAGACGCGGTCTTCCCCTCTTTAGGCTAACTTTCGACAAAACCGAAAGCCTAGAAAGAATTTATGCCATAAATTCAATTTTGGGACTTGTTGTCAAAATTGAACCTCCGCGGAAAAACTCTAGGCTGATTCCCCAATGTACACGTTCCCAGGGATTCAGCCATACTCAGGCCTACTGCTGTGTAAAATGCGCTGGCAAACATCTGACTCGAGAGTGCAATGCCGCGAAAGAGTCCCCAGCGATATGCATCAACTGCAAGGGAAAACATCCAGCTAATTATCGAGGCTGCGAAGTCGCAAAGGAGTTGCAAAAGCTACGAGATCAATCAAAAACGAAGCCTTTGAAAAACACAGGGACAGCTAGAATAACAAATAACAACAGCGGTCCTACTCCCAAGCCTTTAAAGAAGGTAATGGTGACAAACGATAAAATCACCAATAACAACAACGTCAAAAATAACAATGCGCAAGTGGAAAGTGGAAAAACTTACGCGCAAATAGCGGCGCGAGTAAATATGACTAACTGTACATCACCGGATCCTGCCTCAAATGTGTTCTCAGTAATTCTCGAGAGACTAGAAGAACAAACTAAAATAAATAAGATAATAGTCGAACGGCTTCTTAAGTTCGAAGCCAATTTCTGCAACTAATTATGGCAAAGAAGCTCAATATACTAGCGTGGAATGCCAACAGGCTACAGAAAAGGCTTGATGAACTAAATATTTCCATGCAGGAAAAAGTAATTGACATATGTTTAATTTCTGAAACTCACCTGGCGACAGAATCGCGAGTGGAATTAAAAGGTTACCGCGACTACCACGCTCATCATCCATCGGGAAACGCAAGAGGCGGGTCATCCCTATTCATAAGAGACTGCATTGAACATACTCTGGAAGCAATAATTGAACTTGACAAATTTCAAATGACCGTGGTGCGCGCTAAAAATAAAAATTACTCTTTTAGTATATCCTCAATCTACTGCCAATCGCGCAGCAAAATAGAAAAATACGAATTTAGTGACCTATTCAACTCTCTTGGACCAATCTTCATTATTGGCGAAGCACACCTTTTGGGGCTCAAGATGTATCTCTCAAAAAGGCAAAACTCTTTACAGGGCTGGTATGGAATGTGGTTGCTATTTTTACTCAACAGGCAAGCCGACATACTGGCCCTCGGATGTTGCCAAAACACCCGATCTAATAGACTTCTTTATCGAAAAAGGAGTAAACGCTAGTTACGTCAAAGTTGAAGAGGGCTTCGATCTTTCCTCCGATCATTCTCCAGTTATCCTCTCATTGTGCGAATCCTTGGTTGAGAAACAAAAACCACCCAGATTAACTAACAGCAAAACTCACTGGGAAGATTTCCGAATAGACGTTATAGACAATACTGAGTTGAAAGTAGCACTTAGAACGCCGTATCAACTTGAAAAAGAAGTTGAACGTTTTGTTGAAGTCATACAGCAAGCGGCCTGGAAGAACACTCCCCGCGAATCGAACAAAGTTCCCAAAGTCGTCATAAGATACCCACCGGAAATCAGAGAAATGATAAGGAAGAAACGAAGAGAGCGGAAAAAGTGGCATGAAACCCGGGCACCACAAGATAAAACGTCCTTCAATAGGCTCTGCAACTTGTTGAAAAAATCGATCAAGGACTTCAATAATCAAGGTATTAATAACTATCTTGAAAGACTCACAGCGACAAAGGATACCAACTACTCCATATGAAGAGCCGTTAAAAGTGTTCAAAAGCCCCAAATACACGTGGCGTCTATAAGAAGAAACCAGAATGACTGGGCGAAAGAAGATAAGGAAAAAGCTGATGTTTTCGCCGAACATCTTGCAGTAACGTTTAAACCATTCGACGGGGAAGTGCTTCCAGAGAATGTCAATACGCTAGACATGACGACATACTTTCCAGTAGAAAAGGCTACACTTAGGGAACTTAGACAAGTTATAGACACGCTTAAGCCCAATAAAGCCCCGGGATATGACTTAATAACGGGAGAAATACTCAAAGCGTTGCCGAAAAAAGGTTTGCTAAAGCTGCTCTATCTTATAAATGCCAGCATTAGATTAGAGCATGTACCACACCAGTGGAAAGTAGCCGAAGTTATTATGGTTCCGAAACCCGGTAAACCGCTGACTGAAGTCAAGTCATCTAGACCAATATCACTTCTCCCGATTACATCGAAGGTCTTCGAGCGAATCCTTCTTAATCGCCTAAAACCAATTACCGACACAAATTCCCTCTTGCCTGATCATCAATTTGGCTTTAGAAGCCAACATTCTACAGTTGACCAAGTGCATCGAATAACCGATGTAATTGAACGAGCAATCGAGTGTAAGTTAGTCTGTTCAAGCGCATTCCTTGACGTTTCGCAAGCCTTTGATAAGGTATGGCACGAAGGCCTAAAATATAAACTTCGACAAGCCCTACCCCAGCAATTGTCGTGTATTTTAGGTTCATACCTGGAAGACCGACTCTTCCGCGTGAGACACGGAAACGAATATTCCACTTTTAAGACAATAAAGGCGGGGGTGCTGCAAGGAAGTGTACTTGGCCCTCTGCTATATTTACTTTTTACCCGCGATATACCGCAAACGGACGACACTGTCCTGGCCACATTTGCTGATGACACTGCCATTTTGGCAACGGCTAAAACAGTCGAAGAAGCAACTGCCAAGCTGCAACGTGCCCTTACACTGATTAACAATTGGACAAAGACTTGGGGAATCGCTCTTAATGAAAACAAGTCTGTCCACGTGAACTTCACTCTCAAGAAAATTGAGAATCCACCGGTGTTTATCAACGCAGTACGAATTCCTTACGCGAACGAGGCCAAATATCTCGGTATGACACTCGACGCTAAACTAAAATGGAGAGCACACGTCAAGAAAAAACGTGAAGAGCTTGAAATCAAATATAGAGATATTTACTGGCTTATTGGAAAGTATTCCAAGCTTAGCTTAGAGAACAAACTGCTGTTATACAAGCAAGTGCTAAAACCGATCTGGACATATGGTGTACAACTTTGGGGGTGTACTAAAAATAGTAACATTAATGTAATACAGATATTCCAAAACAAAGTTCTTCGAGGAATTGTTAATTCGCCGTGGTACATTAGAAACGATGATATCCACAGAGACTTAGGAGTCGAAAACGTTCAGAACGAAATTAAAATGTTTGCGCGAAAACACAAAAATCGACTACAAGGACATGCAAATATTTCTGTTCAACAGATCCTCGATGAGACAAATTTACTGCGCCGTCTGAAAAGAACTAAGCCTCTCGATCTAGCGCGGTGATTAGCAGCGCGTAATTTTTCTAAAGTACACAGGAATTTTCAATGGAAAATCGCCTGCAGGATTCTTATAAAAACAAAATAAAATGCGATAGAAGAACTGCTTGTTGAGTGTGAACTCAGTCGTGGTTTGCAGAAGGGAGGTGTTTTTTAGTGAGTAAGAATCTCACACTACTATAGGCTCCGGGCCTATAGTGTCTCACCTTCCTACGAAAAAAAAAAAAAAATAAAAAATTCTCCAACATAAAAGTAATGGAATTAATGGAATTAGAAACTTTTCATTCTCCATGACTATGGTTTGTGGAACTCAAAGCCTAAGAACTAAGAGGTTCCTTAATATCTTCTGCGGATCTTGATCTCAGTATTTTGGCCAAGGGGTATTTTGAAAATTTGTCTACAGCAATAGGAATAATTTTTTTTATCAGTGAAGTAAATGTCATTATGAATTATTTGCCAGGGTGCTCAGGAATGGGGATTGGTTGTATTATAACTCGGGCTTGTTTGGGTGCCTATCGTACTAGTATTCTTTACAAATTCTGCAAAGCTTTGCAATTTTTTCTATTTTTTGGTTCCTCCGGGGGAAATAATAATTTTGTAAAATTTGGACTTTATTCTCGCGAGCGTTACAATGAGCACGATTATGTTTTTCTATTTTTTATGTTTCTTGCATATTTTCGTCGGTGAGGTCAATGACTATGTTTTTGGCGAACGCGTTCGATGTTGTCTGAAGTGCATGGGATATATTTCTTGTATCAGACCTAACAATTTTTCTTCGATTTTTATGGCATTAGTGACATACTTCTTAAGGATTCTTACTAACTTTTCTTGATTGTAGTCGGTTTCAATTATGGTGTGCTTGTGATATGTAGGGAAAACGTATGATGGGGTATCGCCAATGGAATGAATAATTTGGTTTTTAAATACATTTACAGGTATATCTCCAATTTCGATAATGTCTTGGCCGGAACTTTCGTCGTTGTATTGGTTTACTGTGAGGGAATTTATTTAACTGTCTTTGGAAGGCCTTGATAATGCATCAGCAACAACATTGGCCCTTCAGGCTTATATTTTATTTCGTAATTATACTCTTCGAACATAACCTTCAAACATTTCATCTTGTTATTCGTATTTTTATTGTTAATTTTATTTGCCCTTGAAGGTAATTATTCCTTAATGATTTCATAGCCCATACGATAGCCAGCTGTTCAGAATAATCATTAAATTACCATCCATACACTTAGCCTGATGGTAGCAGTGCCCCCAACAACATAAACTTTTTCTTAAATGCCAAAGAAATCTATGTAAAATGCCAAATTACGAATTACAATAAAATTCATTACTTTTTATAACGTTGACAAAGAAGGAAGCGATCTAAGCGATCTAAAAATATATATCTACACATAAAAATATAATTATGTATATCTTGTGTACTAATATTCTTACTTAAGTTCTAAATAAAATAAAGTTCAAGTTTTACATTTGGTCCTTCGAGCCGGATCTTATCGCTTCTGTTAGCGGCGTAGTGTTCTTTCGCTTTAGTGAGAGTTCGGGAAATGAAGGTTAACGTCTCCACTAGCGTGGCCAGATAAATGGAATTTCTGGCTGAAATCTGGATAGGTTAGAACAACGTCACCAGAAATAAGAGCGTATTTGACTTTATTAAATGCCTCTTTAGCGGCTTCATCCAAATGTATAGTTTTTTACTTCATATTGTTTTAGATGTATGTCCAGTCCATCCTCCCCTCTTAAAAGCATTGTAACGAGTTTTGCCAACTTTGAGTAATCCTTAATGAATCTGCTGTAAAATTCCGACAGACCAAGAAATCATCGCAGATTTTGGAGAGTTTATGGGTACGCAAACCTTCTTATGGCTGCTACTTTAATACTTTAATAGGATTGGCTTTCATGTCGTCCGATGATACTAGTATAAAATCCAAAAATTCACACTCTCAGACTAGCTTGCTGAAGAGTTTTGAAAATTTTGTCTAAATTTTGAAAGTGAGTTTCGACATACTACTAAATGCGATAATGTGTTCGATATACGAGTATAAGGACGTAGCAAAAGTTGCCAATATGCTCTCGCAATATATTGTATAAATCTCGTTGAAAAATAACTGGAGGCGTCCGCCATTTTTTGGTACAATCCATACAGGTGAATTGTACGGTGGCCCAGAAGTTCGAATGATTTCATCGTCTAGCAATTGCTCTATTGGTATGTCGCCAAACAAGCTGTAATGATTCGCAACTTCTCATAAGGCGTTTAGCCAGTCTTTTTGGTTTTGAAGCATATGATTGGTAATGATACAAAAGTTGTGGATTGATTCCGAAATTTATTGTTTTAATTGTTCTTTAATGTTATTATTCACATTAAGGCTATCGTTCCAAGAATAAGGTGGAACGATTTTAGAGATGGTAAAAGAAAAAACTTAATTTTTGTAACTACACCCGAGATATTGATTAGAGTATGATGAGTAATTTTTATGCTCTACAAATAGAGTCAACGTAAAAGTTCTTTTGGTTAGGAATAGGATTAAGGTAACGGTTAAGTTGTACGTAATTCTTGTTGGAGCCAGTGTTGTCGTTCATCCTACACTCGACGTATGGACGTTTACAAAATCGGTCTGAGTCACGATGTCCTCGATTCCATTTTATTGGTCAACATATTCCGGGAAGGGTTGATCATCACCTTGCTGATTTGTCATAGCGATGGTCATGCCATTATATTCGTTTATTTCATCTTGACAATTATCAGTAGTGTGCGTTTTTGGAACTTGGGAGTCAGTTTGGTGTGGACAAGGATTGAGTAGATAATTAGGTCGATAATTTAGTGGATAATTAGGTCTTTGGGGTACTTGGATCTATTTATGTCGAGGTTGGGGTGAATATTGTTAGGGCATTTGCAGTACGTATACAATCTGACGATAAAATGGTTGATTCTTTCGAGAAGGAATTGGTGAAGATGGTGGTAATTTCCTGTTTGTACCAGTATTATGAACTGCTAAATCAGCAGCTTAAGGCAGAGGTTAAGGCAGTTGTCAAAACTGCTGGTTCCCAATACCGAGGAGCCATAGCAGGAGACCCCTAATGGAGGTATCAAGGGTTTTTTCTCTGTATGAGACAATCGGATGATATACTCGTAACGCCACTGTTGGTAAATTCATGATTAAAACTTTGTTTAAAATAGGTGACAGTTGGTTGCACCCTGATTGGGAATGTTCGGAAATTCAATTATAGAATACACATTTCATTTTAAATAATTGTAATCTTTATTAAAACTAAAAAAAAAATTAATCTAAATGTAAACTAACAAACGTAATGTAAGATTATAATTTGTAATACGAATGTGACGCTTCAAGCTTAAAAATGCTCTCTTTGCTGTTACAACCAGAATAAAAAGACGCGTTTTATTTTAAACCTATAATTTTGTTTCTTATTATATAAGGATACCAACGAATTTTGGCGTTCCTTTAAGGTGATCATAAATACTTAGAATCCTGTCGACGCTTTGGCGTCAGGAGCTAAATTCACCCGGAGTTCCAGAGAACACCTTTAAATTACGTAGCACATCTGGAGTTTTGTCTAGACCAACTAGATGGGACTTGTATGTAGCATCGATGGTTGGACTAATGCCTCTATGGAAGGGGGTATCGGGATTAACAATATTCCTAAGCTTTTGTGTCAAAATTTTAGTTTATTAACGTTTCACGTCCTGGAGTAGCAATTAATGCTGAATTTGCATTGGAAGCTTGGGGAGCTTGTTCTGGATTATCTATGTTTTATTTCCTTTCCTCTTCTATGGAAGTTACTCCTTTCCTCGCACTCCTTCGTTGTTGCCAATATCAATCGATTCTTGCCTTGGTAGGTAGGACCCAGGCTACTAACACTGTACTTACACTAATATTGTTTTTTTTTTTCGATGGTCGACTTAAATGAAAAAAAAAAATTACTCGACCTACTTTAGAACGATTTTGTACTTTGAGGTGCGTGGCGTTTTTTGATTTCACCTGGGCCCCATGTTGGGCGCCAACTAAACTTTTACTTATTTATTTTACAAGAAAAATATTTTTTATTTTTATTAGTAGTGTAATCCTTTAGATCAGACTTAGAACTAAGTTAACAAATCAACAATACTTAACTCGAATTGTTCGCTGGTACATCGTTGTTGCATTGTCAGCGGCGGGTGTTTGCTTACTTCTTTCTCAGGTGTCACACTGGAATTTGCATTTCGATCATGGGAATAACCAAACAAGTTGCTTGCATGTTCAAATCTTTGCAATCCATTCTTTTTTCTCGTAAAAATGGCACCCAAAAAGCCAACAGAGAAGTTCGCTAAATCGGGTGACAAGAAGCCCAAAAAGAAACCAGCAGCACCATCCGGTGCTTCTGCCTCTGGTGCTGCTAAACCAGCAGCCGCTAAGCCTGCAGCATCAAAGCCAGCCAGCTAAGGCAGCCGCAAACAAAACGCCCGCAGCTGAGAAGAAACCAGCTGCAACTGGTGCTGCCAAGAAGGTTGCCGCTAAGAAGCCAACCACCGCTGCTAAGAAACCAGCAACCGCAGCAAAGTAGGCCGCCCCTGTCAAGAAGACTGGCATTAAGGCCGCCGCTAAGCCAAAGGCTAAGGATGTCAAGAAGAAGCTTGGTAGTAGGCCACAGTCGTTGGTTGCCAAATTGGCTGCCAAGGCTAAGGCTAAGGCTGCCAAGGAAATCCAAAAAACCAAAATTAGGCCTGAAAGTCCAGAAGGGAACAGCCAAGGCTAAGGCCGTAGCTTTGTTGAATGCCAAGAGGGTTCAGACCAAGGTAATCAAGGGAGCTTTCGGTACCGGCACGAGGAGGATACGCACTAGCATGTATTTCCGCAGGCGAAAGACCTTAACTTTGCCACGCAATCCAAAATACCCAAGGAAATCTGTTCCAACCAGGGACTGCATGGATGCCTTTAACATCATCAATTATCCATTGACTACTGAAGCCGCGATGTAGAAGATCGAAAACAACAACACTCTGGTGTTCTTGACCCACCTGAGGGCGAACAAGAATCACATTCACGCAGCCGCACGAAAGCTGTACGACAACAAGGTCGCAAAGGTAAATATCCTCATCAGGCCCGATGGGCAGAAGAAGGCCTTCGTGCGATTGGCTAGGGACTACGATGCTTTGGACATTGCTAACAAGATTGGCATTATATAAACAGTTCCGTGCCTGGAGGGCTGTTTTATTATTTTTTTTTACATGTAGAGATAACGTGTTTTGAGCACTGTTATGTGCTCTCAAATGTTTTCGTTAAGAACCAGCAAATAAAAGAAAACAATTTCATACATGGGCTGCATGTTCAATCTATGTGGCGTTAACTTATATAAGTTGCATGGAAGAAAAAAAATTGAATGGACAGGGAGGTAAATCGGTGAGTAATCACTGAGTGTTTCTTGGTTGTTTATTTGATTGATTTATATTTAATATTATTAATTTCATCATTGGTTATGATACTATGGGTAAATTCACGAAATGCAGTTGGATACATTGGCCACTCCCAGGTGAATGAGGGTAAATTTTGTAGCTTGCATTTCTAGGATTTTCGTTCTGTTCAGAAGTGGACTGGCTTCCAAATCGGAAGGTTCGGTGTTCGAATCCCAGCCTCGTCCGAAAGACATATCATCCACTTTTCCAGTTAACGAGAATCAAGTAAGACGAGTAGTTGACTAGAAATCAACATCAAGCCAACTTCCACTAAGAATTTAGTCTCCCCATTAAATATTGGATGCCACCCATGAAGCGAAATAATCACTGAGCCCAAACATCTTTCTTTCTCTTTCTACCCCATTTTCCAAAAAACTTAACACATGCTGAGGCATTATAAGTGTATTCATACCCACTTGAGTGTTAAGTTCTTAAAAAAAAAAAAAAAGCCAATTGATGGATCAGCTTCATACATGCTCCGTTGTCGAAGCGTAAGCACAAGCTGGGACAATGGAATCAGTTGAGGCGGCCTCTATAGATGTTGAAATAAGATTAAAATGACTTACCAATTCTTGCGGGTAAGCGCGTTCTGTCTATTTAGTTTATGCATTGGTGCTAACTACCTCTAATTGAGAACGTAATTCATCAATCTGTTCAACAATTGTCTTCTCCAAATCAATCCTACTGAGGCTGCCGGCAAGAAATCTGGAAACCCATCAGTTGCCTTTTGGGAATTGAACATTACTTTTTGGTAATGTAAAGTTTATTCTCTAAAATAAATTATATGTATTTACTCGATATCTAATATACGAGGGCGGGTCAATAAGTCCTTTTTGAATTTCTGACCTCTTTACTGAAACAGCAACACTGCTCCTGTCAACAGGCATCTGTCAGTTGACTCCTGTCAAAATTTAAACTTGCTGCGTCAGTTAGTTTGTGTTTGACAGCTATTTTTATCAGACTACTCACTAATTTGAGGAGAAAATGGAAAAAAGTGAATTTCGTGTGCTTATTAAGCATTATTTCTTGCGAAAAAAAAACCATTACCGAGACCAAGGCTAAGCTTGATAAATACTATGGGGACTCTGCACCATCGATTTCAATGGTAAAAAAGTGGTTTACTGAATTTCGTTGTGGCCGTACAAGCACTGAAGATGCCGAACGTCCTGGACGCCCAGTTGAGGTCTCTACACCCGAAACAATCGAAAAAATTCACGATATGGTGTTGGCCGACCGAAGATTGAAAGTGCGAGAGATTGTGGAAGCCGTAGGGATCTCGCATGGCTCAGTGGTTTCAATTTTGAATGATCACTTGGGCATGAGAAAGCTTTCCGCAAGATGGGTGCCGCGTTTGCTCACAGTCGACCACAAACGCAACCGTGTAACAACTTCACAGGAAGGTTTGGCGTTGTTTAATCGCAATATGGAGGAGTTTTTGCGCCGTTTTGTAACCGTGGACGAAACATGGATCCATCACAACACACCAGAGAACAAACAACAGTCAAAACAGTGGGTTTCTAAGGGTGAATCGGCGCCAAAGAAGGTCAAGGTGGGTTTGTCAGCCAATAAAGTTATGGCGACTGTTTTTTGGGATGCACGCGGGATAATCCACATTGACTACCTTCAAAAGGGAAGAACAATCAATGGGGAATATTATGCCAACTTATTGGACCGACTCAATGACGATTTGAAAAAAAAACGACCTCATTTGGCCAAGAAAAAAGTTCTTTTCCACCAAGACAATGCAAGGGTGCACACATGTGCAGTTGCCACGGCAAAAATCCATGAATTGGGCTATGAATTGCTCCCTCATCCACCCTATTCTCCAGATTTGGCTCCGAGCGACTACTTCTTGTTCCCAAACCTGAAGAAATGGCTTGGTGGAAAAAGATTTGACTCCAATGATGAAGTCATCTCGCAAACAAAGGCCTATTTTGAGGACCTCGACAAATCATTTTTTTTGGAAGGGATAAAAAAATTGGAGAAGCGTTGGACAAAGTGTATAGAGCTCAAGGGAGACTACGTTGAAAAATAAAATTATTTTTTTATCAAAAAATCTGTGTTTTAATCCAAAAGTCACGGACTTATTGACCCGCCCTCGTAAATGTACATTTCTGACTTAATTTAGCAATTCCTCGGCCCATGCTCCGATTCCTAAGGACTGAAACGAATAAAATTTGGAAACTTCAAAGTAAAAAAAAAATATTTTCATAATTCATTTAAATTTTTTTATTTGCTTTAAAATTTGGGTTCCCATTCTTTCCTCAACTTCTTTCGAATGTCCTTCATAAGGTTGGTGACAGTTATATCCGTGACCTTTTTGGACGCTCTTTTCCATTTAGTACTAAAATCTTTTACGTCCTTTGCACACTGCTCACTTCTCCTCAATTTAGCTTTGACTAAAGCCCAATACCTTTCAATGGGACCGCACTGTGGAACATTGGGTGGATTCATGTCTTTTGGGACAAAGTCGACATTTTTAGCAACAAGAAAGCTCAACGTTGCATGAGCATAGTGAGCTGAAGCTAAATCTGGCCAAAATAATGTTGAACCCTCGTGTTTGTTCAAAAAAGGAATCAACCGTTTTTTTAGGCACTCGTTAATGTACACTTCTCCTTTAATTGTTCCCGTTGTAATAAACGATGAGCTTTTGTGTCCACATTGGCAAATGGCCTGCCAAACGAGATATTTTGACCCAAATTTTCCCATCCCAATCGATGTTGTTGATTGCGGAAGAATCTCAGCTTCAAAAGAGTTGTAAAGTCGGCTTTGACTCAAGTTTCGTCATCAAAAACCAAGCACGCTTTCTTCTTGCCGATCCACTCGTATAGCTTCCGACCTCGTGTTTTTATGATTTTTTTTTGCTTTTCAGTAACTTTTTTTCGTGTTTTTAGACCGTTACGTTTTTTAGATCTTTGTACCATTGTTTGGTTGGTATTACATTTCCGAGCAACATCTCTGGATGACATAGTCCGGTTTTTTACGATGGTACCCACTATTTTCCCGTCCAAATTTGTATCATGTGCTCCACTTTTAGTTCCACTTTTCTGTTTTCGCTTAACTGTCAACGTCTCCAAATATCGTTTAATAACAGAATCCACTGTACTGCGTCCTATGTTTAAATTTTTTGCGATGAAATGGTTTGGACCATTTGTCGATGATCTTTTTACGGCGTTCCTCTTGACTCATATTTTATAAATATTTTAAACCGCACCGAACTAAAATCAATAACAAACTGAAATTAGAGAATATACAGGTTAATTTGGGTACAAAATGGGATTGCAATTTTCACGCATTGGAAGTATAGCCCGTATTAAAATTTACAGATTTTATTCGTTTACATTTTATACATTTACATCGACAGCTCCCGGTGAGCGAGTCTAGCTTTAAAATTACAGCACTGATGGCTGGCTATGCTCGTTTATGCAATCGGAATCTAATCCTCATAACACAGAGATAAAACAAAATACGCGGAAGAAACTATCATCACATTTGCCTTGTTTTCAAACTTGCGCTAACAAATTAACTTTGGTTCTGCTCTCCCAACAGTCTTGCCCACATAACTTCCTTGCCAAAAATGCGAAAATATATTCCAGTCATGTAATACTACTATAAAACTATAAAGGATTTAGTAAGGATTTCATTCAACAATCTTCTTCAACCATAACCGTGTCATATAAGAACATACATAGTTATTATGCTTAGGCAATGAATAATGGATAATTTTGCAAATTTTATAATTTGCATTTTGTTCTGGTGTTACATTCTTTAATTAGAATTATGGTTAATTGTATTTAATTATATTGTGAAAGAAAGAAAAAGTAGGTTGAATAAAAGCTATAACAGGACTTGAACTATGCTTTTCCTTTTTGTCAATAATACATAGACTGACAATACCCTTAATACACCCATAGGTTCCCTTTTGTCGTGTACGGTTAGCTCAACACTCAACTCTTCGCTACATCTCACAGTAAGATACGTTATTGGCGAACAACATTCGGGTCGAAGCCAAATAAATACGACCGGAATAGAACCATACAGTATCACAACAATTTGTCGTGTTCGGTTGACCCAACCAATAATATATTAAAGACCCCAGGGAATAATAAGGGGATAAACATGCCGACGAGCATTAAAAATAGCAATTCTTAAACTTTCCTGGAGCTGTTTCAGTCCTCTTTGATAAATTAAAATACCAAAGGTTTAATATCTACATAAAATCCCCTGAAAATGTTTTTCGATTCATTGGTACATTAATGCCTTTGGTATCCTCTAGGTCTAAAGACATTTTTCCTGTTCCAATAGACAAGAACAAATACAATATGCTTTTGTTATATTCATTGTAGGTTTTAAGCTTTTTGCAGAGAAATTAGTATCAGCGATAATGTGGCTCTAGATAACAAGATATCCATTTAAATTGTCGGCAACAAACTCTATCAGCTCGAATCTGTTTTCGAATGTGGTGTCATGCGGATTATATTTTTGTACTATCCTAGATGTAATTTGCTCCTCCATTAACCGTCAATACAAACAGGACCGAAAATCACACGTAGCATCTTCCTCTTGAAGTTTTTTCGTACGCCTTCGTACGAGGCTCTGCGCCATTGAGCAGGACCGGGATGATAAGGGTCTTGTATAAAGCCAGTTTGGTCTTAAGAGCGAAGACTTCTGCGTCTGATTTCTGCGCTGATGTCGTTGCTATTTGTAACTGCGGAACTAAGATAGAAGAAGTCTTTAACTACTTCGAACTGAATTGTTGATGTTCTGTCATGTCATTCACGTACGCAAGTAATTGTGCGGGCTTAAAAAAAAATCTTGAATTTTTCGTTGGTCTGTGAGTGCAAGATTCTTTCTAGTGCGACACTCAAAAAGTCACATGACACCGCATCGCTTTGTCTTCAATCTTTCTTGATATTGAATGGACCAACAAGAATTCTCAATAGTCATCCTGCGCAAACTGACGAGTTTGACAGGAATGCCAAACTTCACATGGCGTTGTATAGCTCTGTCAAAGTGTGAATTTTTGATCGATGGTTCCTGGCCAGCACTGCTCCTTCTTCAGTTGACGCAGTCAATTTCTTGTGGATCGGACAAACGATGCTGAGATTCCATGCTTTAGTCATGCCTTCCTTTGACCACATCTTACGCCCCCAACAGCTGCTTTGAATAGCTCGGCAAGCATACCATCTGCGCCAGCAGCTTTTTAGACTTTAGCTTCGGTAGCTATTGTTACTTTAACTTGGTCTTGGTCAGGGGGAATTTTTGTCGTCTTCGCCCAGGGTGAATGTTCATACTGCCTAACGCCAGTATTTTGACCATCATCATTCGAGTATATAAGATGTGTCATTCCATATTCTCAGCACCGTCTGTGACTAGTAGTAGAGTTGTACATGCCCATTTTGCATTTGTACTTTTGCGATGTTTTCTTGATTTTCGAACGTCAATCCTGCAGTAACATCTCTCCATTTTCTTTTCTTTTCTTTCAGAGAAGTTTGCGCTTTTTCCTTCTTTTCTGTTTGTAGAGTTCATGAGCAGGTCTCGTCCTTCAACGGACCACAGCTTTATATGCTTGTTGGTTGGATGCATGTACCTGCCTATATTTATCATCAAATCAGAAGTGGCGGCGCTTTGAAGCTAGTGACATCAAAACCAATTTCTGTGATGGCTCGTTGACAACATTCCTATTGGTATTTTATTCGTACCCTGACTGCAATAAGTTAATGATTCGATGTTGTTTCCTTGGATAGATCGGACATCTATACTCGAGGAGTGATCAGGAGACAGGTTACGCCCTGTCGTAAATTCTAAAAACTTACATCCATTGTCGTACGTGGTATTATGTGAGTATTTACTCACGAATTGGGTAACATATGTATTATAGCCGTACAAATAAAAAGAGTTTATTTAGTAAAAAAATGGATCTTTATTTTGTTTTCTTCAAAAATTGCAACTGAACAGTCTGCGCGAAAAAAAAAATTGAAAGAAATGTGGTCGTACTTCTTTTTTTACAGCTCCGCTCCTTGCCTCTACATGGGATTTTTATAAGTCCTAATACTGCTTCACTTATGAAAAGGTCGACTGCTCTCGGTCGCCAAATCCAGTTTGAGGTTCTTAACATCCAATACAATAAGCGCGCCCGCCGTGCCAATCAAACGATTCTTATGAACAAAATTGGCACAAAGAGGGGTTAATATCCCCCTTTTTTTATGATTTGATAGCTTACACCACCCATCTTTCTTACAACCCTATAGAGGCCGTTCGAGTCGTTTTGTAATTTTGGACATAGGCCATCAAGATTTTGCCAAATCTTGACGTTCACAGCAAATGGCTGAGCTTAGGCGTTAAGGTCATATTTGTCCTTCATCTGTCGTTCTTAAATTAGTTGACAACCGTTGATCCCATCGACAACGCATGGTGGTAAAATAACTGCTCCAACGTTAACTCCTTCTCTCGCCGCCCCGCGGAAACTTGATAAACAATTTAACACGACGCGGACACCTTCAGAGTGGCAAAGCAGGCTAGAGCGACCCCGCACAATGAATCAGATGTTCACCAGCCTATTCGTCAAAGGTGCCCCCAAATATGTAGATGCTGCTTGGATTTCTGAATTCTTCAAAAAGAGTTATGGCATCGCCATCACCCATTGCACAATATTCCCAACATCTCACCACAAAAACAAACATAATTTCAAGATTAACTTACCGGCTAGATATGAAACCAACTTCCACCTCGGAAAGCTGCGGGTCTCCAAATGGACGGATCAACCAACCAATAAAAGCATTGAAACAAAATGAAGTAACGTCTCATCTAAAGTAAATTATAAATCGCCCAGATCCATTCCCCATCCACATCCTAAACCTGACCCCAACTGAAGCCTTGAAACTTAAATTTTGTATTTCCCAATTTCCCACGAATACTAACAACTGCTTTCCCAATTCCGATCTTACAAGGAGCCAAATACCCAAACTTTATCAGCTCGCATATCTTAAACCCCGCTTCTACCTCGCCTTCTCCCTCGGTTTCTTGAGCCATACCCCTATTTTTGATCCCCTTTCGCCATCTAAAGTTAAATTGACCCAAAAGAATATAACACACGAAATGCCGTTACGCGCTCTCTAGGCTTAGGGATAAAAAGATATACGGAAATATACCATATGTCTCTTTCTCACATATCCTTACGGAAAATCCGACTCTGTTTCCTTTGACGGAAAAACCAAACAATTGTCATGGCATCCATCCAACAGGAATGCCTTCCTGCTGAAATAACCAGTCTCAGGAAAATTTAAACAGGTACCACGAAATCTTCAACACACCTCCTCAAAAGGTTGCGGATGACCTCGCTGCTTTCCACAGCTTAAGAGGCTTGCGCTCTAAAACTCGTGCTGTTTTGTCTAAATCTCATGGCCTCTCTCTCCACGTCTATGCTCTTACAGAAACCAATCTGATCCCCGACATAATGAGCCAGGAGCTATTATAATGTTTTCCGAGATGACGATTACCTTCTCCCTATGGTTAATGATACTGCCTTAAAGTTGATTCCTTATCTTTAGTGAATTTAATCTGCCCCTGCTGAAGTGGATTCCATTGTATGACCACCTATTTTTTACCGCGCAAACGCAGGTTCATTCAAGGAATCTCTATTCATTGATAGCATAACAGACTCAAGCCTATGCCAAGTAAGTGGCGTCGCTAACTCCATCGGTAGGCAAATAGACCTTATTTTCACGAGGCGTTCATAGACCACGGTGCAGTTTAGACGTGTTCGGCTTGCGAGTGAGCAGTAAATTAATAAGAGGTACATTTGACGAGTTCTTATTAGGCTCCAATTGGTGCTGTGACAGTGTGATCGGTTGACAAACCCCAGGTCGTGGATTCTCGAGTGGAACGAAAAGGATTTCTGTTTTTTTTTCTCGTTTTTTTTTTTTTAATTTAAAAAATAAAAGTGACCAAATAGCGGTCCGCTAAGCCAATAGCGGGACCAGCTGAAATATCAGGCGATGGTTCAAGTGCTTCAAGCCAAACAGAGCCAAAGATGAAAAGGAGAAGGAAGCTGAAGCCTACTCCGGACTTAATGAAGCGCTCTTCCCTGTCATCATCCACAGAGAAGCTGCCTGGTGGAGCGAGAGAAGGAGCGCCAACAAGAGTAACAAGGGCAGCATCACAGCAAACGAGGCAAAAGGCACTCAAAGGTCATTTCCCATATGTATCCGATGGTGGAGAAGGGCAATGTATGGAAGATGATAACATGTTTGCATCTCTGGCGGCCTCTGAGTCAGATGACGAAGAGGAAGAGGTAGAGGAAATAAAAAACAATATAAAGCTTCTCCAGCAAAGAGTGTTAGCTATTAAAGCTAAACAAATAGCAAGGAGGGAGAAGGAGCTGCTAGGAGAACTTCTTAATTCTCAACAGCCACAACAACTAGCACAAAAAGACATAACGACACAAGAGCAACAACAAAAACCAAAACAGCAGCCTAAATATACACAGGCTCGAAAAACAAATCAGCGGAAATTACACAAACAACAGGGACAACAACAACAGCAGAAGAGCCAGCAATATCAACAGCGGAAATAACAACAACAACAACAGCAACCACAACAACAACAACAGCAACAAAATACATCTAAAACAAGGGTTCCACCTATAAACACTTACAAAATGGAACTCAAAGAGACAATAGAACTGTGTAAGTCGGCCATAGGCAACAACTTTTTTATATAAAAATTATAATCATTAGATAGGCATGCGATCCACTGTAACACAGTGGAGCGCTATCATAAAATTAAAAGTTTATTGAAAGATTCGACGACGGAGTTCTTCTCCTATACCCCCAAGGGGGAGAAGCTGCAGACAATGCTGCTGAGGGGGTTAGAACCGTCCACTGATCCGGAGGAGCTCCTTGCACTGCTGAAAGAGAAGGAGTGCGAAGGGCTCAAATTCGTGGGGGTCAAGCCATTTGTCACGGCTAGAGCCAAAAGGGAGAAGCGGAAACTGCCGTTCTTCCTGGTCCAGCTAAGTCCCAACAGCAAACTGGACGGTCTAAAAGTCCTAGACTACCAAGTTGTTCACAGGGAAAAATTGAAGAGGAGCGAAAACATTTTACAATGTATTCGCTGCCAAAAGTTCGGGCACGCCGCGTCGAACTGCGAAATGCAGCCCCGATGCGTGAAGTGTGGAAAGAACCACAAGTCAGAGGAATGCGCTCTAGGTAAGGACGGAGCGTCGGAAAAAAGCCAACTCTCTTGTGCTTTATGTCGGAACACTGGACACACCGCAAACTATCGGGGTTGTCCCAAATTCCTATACATAAAAAGAGTAAATCTGGCTCGGCAGCAGAAAGTGGAAGTTAAACGTCCACTCGTGCAGGCTCAAACACCAGCCGTTGCTCCCCAAGTTACCTACGCCCAAATGGCGGCAGGTAGGGGAAATACGGTACAACAAGTAAAGGTAGCTTCTCAGGCCCCAGCGCCTAGAGCACCGGAACCTGTACCTGACATGCTGGCTATTTTGCTCTCTATTCAGGGGCAGATGGCTCAGCTTCAGCGTCAAATACAGGAACAGGCTACGCGGGTAGATCAAATATACGCGCTGCTGGCGGGCCTAATGTACCTCCAGTCGTAATGGGTACGTACATGGCGGAGCAAACTCTGAAGGTCCTTGCAGTGAATGTTAATTCACTGATTAGGTTCGAACGAAGAGCCGCACTGTTTAAGTTGCTTAAAGACTAAGCCCTTGATGTGCTTTTGGTTAGCGAAGCTAAGCTTACCAAAAGACACAAAATGAGGCACAGAAGGTATGAAATATTACGAAGAAACCGACCCAATTCCATTCAAGAAGGAGGCGTTGTGATCTTTGTAAGAAAGGGACGGCATTTCAAAAGAGTATACAGTTGTGTAGTACGTAGGTTTCAGGTGCTGGAAGCATGCGTCATCTACATCCCTCTCCGTAGTGGAAAGCGGTTATACATGGTGTCTGTCTATGCATCTAAGGCTACTCAATCCACCTTATTCATCTCAGAGCTCGAGATACTTTTTCGATTCCTGAGGCTGGAATTGGAAGACAACTATTTTATTATCGGCGGAGATTTCACCGCCAAACATAGTGATTGGGGAAATAATATACCAAATGCTAGAGGGAACCAACTATTCAATTGGTGGGGTCAACACAGCATAATGTATCGACTCGGGCTTAAGGCGACGGATAGTCCGTCGTTTCCCAGACACGGGTCCTATTTGGATCTTCTGATGTTCGACTCACGGATACAACTGACATGCACTAACCAACAAACTACAAACTGCCTACGCACTTTCGTGTATGACAGTGACCATTGCGGTCTCAGCACCGAAATAACTGTTCCCAACGAAATTGCGGAATTGGAAGAGTTTGTTCAAAGGTATTCCTACAATTATAGTAGGGTGCGTTGGACACACTTCTCCAGAACGCTGACGAGAGCACTCTCCTCGAATTCGCTCTACCCACCGTCCAATAGAAATCTGTCAAACGAGGAGATTGACAGGTATCTAAAACTAATGGATGAGACAATCAAACGAACTATGGACAAAACGATACCTCGTTATCAACACACTGATAATGAAGACTTATTCCGCAACGCAACCATTGACGCACTGCAGCGACATAAAAGTAGACTGCTGTCAAGACTAAAAACCTTGTACAGACAGTTTACTGACAGACATAACCCGGAGATCATAACATTGAAGTCGTCGATTAAAAACCTCCAAACATTAATAAAGGAAAATTACAGAAATTCTGTAAGTTTGTATTGGAACAATAAAATTCGGGCTGTAAACACCAGCAACCCGAATATATTCCCGCAAATAAATAAAATATTTCGGAGAAATAATCAGAACGACCTTCCATGTCTTAGAATCGCCCGAACGACGAACAACGAACAAATACTTGTAGCAGCAGGCATTGATCCAAATGAGGCAGTTGATGATGACAACTTCTTTGTGATCGAGGATCCGCAGGAGAAGGTAGAGGCTATAGGAGCGACTTTCCAGGAAGTGTACAAGGCGAATGACATCATTGGCCCGAACCACGACCTGGAGAGTCGAGTCCTTGTGCACAATTCCAGCCTTCGAAATGAAATTGCGAATTGGCGATTCGAGAGCTCGGGTTTCACCTAGTTCAGTGACGAGAATATGGCAAATAATGTCATCACCAACGAAAGGGTATTACCACCGTTCATTTCGAAGGAAGAGCTCCAAATGATCTTCGAATCACTTAGAGGTAAGAAATCAGTGGGAACCGATGAAATATCGAACATTGTGCTTCGACATCTCCCACTAGAAGCGGTGGACATTTATACCACCCTGTTTAATAATGCAATGAATAATGCACATTATCCAGCGCATTGGAAAACTGCGGTGGTACATCCCATTCCCAAAAGGAATAAAGATACTTCCAATCCGGCGAATCTCCGCTCGATCAGTCTTCTTCCAAACATCAGTAAGGTTTTCGAGAAGGTGATCAATAGAGTCCTGACTAAGTGGGTTGAGGACAAACATATAGTTCCGGATAATCAATTCGGTTTCAAGGCGGGGCATGATATCATTCATGCTGCATCTAAACTGGTTTCTGATATCCAATGGAACAAAGGCAAGAAACAGTGCACTGGTGCCTGCCTGATTGACTTGGAAAAAGCCTTCGATACCGTATGGTTAGAAGTACTCTTTTTCAAGCTGGACAGGTTGGGCATTAGTAAACCACTGCTGTATATTCTTTTTGATATGCTCTCCAGTAGACAGTTCATCGTGAAGAATGGCGATGTGACTTCTGCTGGAACATTTAACATTAAAAAACGGTCTGCAACAAGGTGCGGTAAATTCGCCGATCCTATTCAACATTTACACAAGTGATCTGATAGGTTCACTTCACCATGCCATAGCGTACGCAGACGTCTTAATTGCGTACAGATCAGGTCCAAAGATTGAGGTCATTAATACACTTTTGCAACGTGACTTCGACAAAATTAAGCGATATTGCGATGAATGGGAGTTGAAATCAACTTTCAGAAGTCGGAAACCATTCTGTTTAGGATGCCTTTGTCTGGGGCCTCTAGGGATATCAGAAAAAATTGGCGAAAGTTCTCTATCGTCGGACAACATGGACAGCCACTTGCTTGTCGAAATGTAGTCAGATACCTTGGGATCTGGCTAGATCAATATCTGTATTTTAACAAACATATAGATGTTGCTCTGGCCAGAGCCAGAGGTGCTTTTGCCCTTACAAGGAGACTGTTTTATAACAGCCAACTCGATGCGAGGGTGAAGGTGATCTGCTACATGGCCCTTATCCGGCCTATGCTTGTATTTGGATGTCCCGTGTGGTTTAACGTGAGAGCAAGTTTATTGGAAAAGATTCGGGTGTTTGAGAGGGCTTGCCTTAGGGCTTGTCTTCGGTTATACAGAACACCAAAATCTGAGTACATAAAATTCTATCGTAATGAGGTCTTGTACAATAGGGCGAACCTAATAAGAGTGGACAATTTTGTTATTAAGTTGACTCGAAGGCACATCGCAAGAGCAATGACATCGTCGAACAACCTGATCTCCGGGGCTTACTCCTCTTTATTATATGTATCACGAGAGAATTCGCTTTGACGGCTATGTTCCTCCAGAAGCGTTCCTCTACCTAGATAGCAAAGGTCTGATCCAGGATTGGCTGTGCCGCTAATCTTCCACGTTGCTCGAAAAGCTGCGGACAGGCGACTCAACTACGACAGAGACGTCGCACACGGCAGTGCGGAGCGTCTCCGGTTCAGTAGGGCGGTAGGGAGTCGCGACATGAGAGATGTTGCTCGGCAGCACCAACAATTTTGGTGGCTTGTTGAAGAAGAGGATGCGTCGTCGTCGAATTCCTCCAGCAATAGATAGCTTCACGTGAAGCAAAGTGGGTCAGCCTAATTTCTTTTTTTAGCCATGGCCGGCTTACATAGTTTTAGGTAGGATTAAGATAGATTTAAGAAAAAAAAAATATAAAAAACAAAAAAAAAATAAATAAAAAATAAATAATTAAAAAAGAAAGTATATATATATGCATATATTTATATATTAAGTATATATATATTATGTATATATATATATATTTGTTGTGTATGTTATGTATTAGATGTAAGTTTTAATAATGAATAGAGATAGTACAAACATGTAACGTAAGATTCGTCGAAAGACATAGTGTAAGTGTTAGGTTTAACTTAGAGTGCCCGCATGGGGCCAGTAAGTTACTCGTAGAATAAGAATATTTGTAAGTTAATTAAGCTATTTTTTAAGCGTTTTTTTGCCTAGCATGTAAGAATTAATTAATGAATGAAAATAAAAATGCATATAAACTGAAACTGAGACCTTTTTTTCACCAGCGATCCCATTAACTCCACAGTAACGTTTTGTTCCTTTACCCTATCAACTGTCGACAGCTTTCAACCCCCTCTTCTTATCTCATTTTTCCTTAACTCTCCACCCCAGTTGGCTTCTTCCCCTACTATCCCTTCTTACAACTTCACAAAATCGATATCTATCTCCGCAAATGTTCTTTTGATTTTCCCAACCGATCCTTATCAGATGCTGTCTCCATTTTTTGCAGTGAAATACTTAATTTCTCTTCATATCCCCTTTTCTCGGCATAAAACATCATCTACTTCACCCCCCTGGTATAACAGAAGTCTTCGCTCCTTACGAAACAAAAAATACAAGTTATGGGCAGTTTTTTTTCGCACCAATTCTTATTATGACTACTCTAGCTATCTTGGAACCTACCTCCAATCCACCCAGCTCTATAACTACCTCTATCAGTGCTTTGACGACACAGCGCAGATCAATCTTACCAACGATCCTAATACATTTTTTCAATTCGTCCACTACATACCAAAGAAAATCAGACGGTTATCCCCCCTCTATCTCCTTCGATAATATATCATCGACCGACCCACATACTATTGCCAACTATTTTGCAAACTTTTTCAAACAATCAATTTCTGAAAACTTCTTCGTACCCGTCCCCATATAATTTCTCCACTGGCCCCTCTCTCTCTCAATCTTTTGATCCCACCCTTATCGAAGAAAAGTTACAAAATCTCAATGATAAATTCTCACCCGGGCCAGACGCGCTCCCCGCAATATTTCTCAAAAAGTCTGCCTCCAATTTATCGCAAACACTTTCCTCCCTATTTCATTTATTTCTCACATAAGGTGAATTTCCCCAAGTTTGGAAGACCTCTTTCAAAACCCCGGTTCATAAGAATGGATCAAAGAATGAAGTAACCAACTACCGACGTGTTCTGAAATATAATTGAAGTGTCCTCGGTAGAAAAAATAGACGCAATCATTACGAAGCGTGATCGATTTGCGAGTGATGAAGATTTTGAATCTTCTGTGAGCAAATCTAAGAAAGTCCATCTTTCTAACATGTCTCCGTACAAAGGCATTTTTGCTCCTTTGCAGTGCCTTCCCGATACAGACAATGAAGATGCATCTACGAGTTTGCCTATGCAGCAAAATGAAAATAAAGTGTCGATTCCTCCAATTAGACTTCTGCAAAAAACTTGTGAATATGTTCACAGTTTATGCAAAAAAGTGAATGTTAAAGATTATTCAGTGCGAGAAATCTCTCTAGGAATTAAAATCTTTTACGAGTCTGTGGAGTCATATAAAATTATATATTGGGTCTACAAGTAAGTTTCCAGGTTTTTTTTTCCAAAATTTGAAGTTTTATTATGAAAACATAGTTACAATGCTTTATTCAAAGTATCGTCCATCGGAAGCTACAACTTTCCTCCATCTTTCTGGCAATTTATGAATTCCGGACCAAAAAAATTTCTCGTCTTTCGAGCCCAAGAACGTATCCAGGCAATTTTTGATTTCCTCTACTGAGCTGAAGCGTATTCCCGTAAGAGCGTTCTGCATCGAACGAAACAAGCGGTAGTCAGATGGTGCAAAGTCTGGACTGTAAGGCGGGTGAGGCAGAATTTCCCATCCCACTATTTTCCAAATAGTTTTTCACCGAAACCGCAACATGCGGCCGAGCGTTGTCGTGATGAAAAATGACGGACTCATAGCTGGTCTCATATTCTGGCCGTTTTTCTTTTAATGCCCGCTTCAAACGAATTAGTTGGGTTCGATATAATGGTCCTTTGATGGTTTCACCACTCGGAAGCAGTTCGTAGTATACGACACCCTTTTGATCCCACCATATGCAGAGCATGACCTTATTCACGTGAATATTTCGTTTCGGCGTCGATTGGGCGGGCTCGCCCGGCTTTGTATACGATTTTCTGCGTTTAGGATTATCATAATAAATCCATTTCTCACTACCAGCGACAATACGATGAAAAATGATTTATTTTTATACCGCTGCAGTAACATTTCGGACATGCAAAATCGCCGTTCGACATCTCTTGGCTTCAATTCGTACGGCACCCAGTTTCCAACCTTTTGAGTGAATCCCAGTGCTTTTATGCCCAGGGAAAGGGCTTGTTGCGTGACGCCCAATGATGCAGCAAGTTCTTCTTGAATCTGACACGCATCCTCATCCAGTAAAGCGTCCAATTCCTCGTCTTCAAGACTTTTCGGCTTTCCGGGACGATCTTTGTCTTCAACTCCAAAATCACCACTTTTGAACCGTTTGAACCACTCGCGGCACGTCGATTCACCAATACATTCCGCCCCATAAGTTTCCGAAAGCAAACGATAGGCCTCAGCCGCACTTTTCTTCATATTAAAGAATAAAAGCAGCGCTTCCCGCAAATGACGTTTATTTGCCTGGAAACTTGCCATGATTTTGCTCGATAAAATGTACGACACCGATAGAACTGCTCAAATATAACGCTGCAAAGTTGTTGACAGATACAAAACCTACAAATAAAACACATGGGGTCTGACATTTCTGCCCGGGATCCACTGGTGGCGCCATCTCTGACAAACGCTGACGCCAATTTTTCACGCATGACTTTAAAACCGAAAGATCATTCAAAGTTGTTTTATTCGGTTTGGATGAAATAGATATAGAAGTGCTTAAAAAAGAACTGGTAACACTTGGTTTAAAATACAAAGGCATTTAAATGGTTAAAAAGAATTATGAAAACTATACTGATGTGTTTTATATCGTTTATATCGATAGTGGAACAGTGAGATTATCCGATTTGCGTAAAAATATCCGTTTAGGGTAATTCCATGAAAATTGGACATGAGGCAAGAAAAAAAAGAGGGAATTTCCAATCTGTTTAATTATGTCAAGCAATTAATTAAATATGGCAACGTTGCTAATTGCTTTCAAATTTTAAAAAAATGTTACATATACAACGCTTTTTTTGATGATGCACAATAACAAGTGCAGACATCACCAAGTATTGACACAAACGTACGAGTATTTTAAAGTATTAGAATTTCAGTGTTTATTTTGTTCAAATCGGCAAGTAAAATTTGTATTCTCGTTTTAAATAAGATCCTTTTTTTAGTTTTACATTAAAACCGCTATTCTAATAAAGTTTATTGTGTAAAATATTGCAAGTAACGTAACGTAAATTTTGTAACGCGAGTTACCAATGAATGCTTATTTTTCTTGTATTTTGAAATTATTTGGTCCAACTCACCTGATTTTTATATTTTTGTTTTCGGGTGCTGTGTTATTGTCGAAAAACAAATAACTTTTTTCGTTATCAACTTTAGTTTCGTTGAAAATTTCATAGTTGAAAGAGTTACCTTTTTTTGTAACCATAATTTCTTTAAAGATTTTTTTGTAATTTAATTTTTTTAAAGGTAAAATGCCTTTAACAGCCGCTGAAAAAATGAAACGAAGGAGAAAAAAATTACAAAGAGAAGGAAAATTGGAAGAATACAAGAAAAAACATCAAGAGACGTGGAGAAAAAGTAGATTAAAGAAAAAATTAGAAATTGAAGGTCTTTCAGTTTATAAAAAAACAGGAGTTAATCACTAACCAAAGAGGGAAAACATGTCACATTAAAAAGAGGTTAGCTTTGTACCAGTGATGAAGCCTGTTGCTCCAAGTCAATCCAAAAGAAACATGCATCAGCTCTAAATGAAATAAGAAAACAAATTGAAGAGTTTTATCAACATGACGATATAAGCCGACAATCTCCTGGTCTCAAGGATTTCATCAACATTCGCCTTGAAAATAAGAAAAATGTCAAAATTCGGCATCTATACGCATCACTATCTGAAACTTATGCACTCTTTTTTAAAGAACATGGTGTAATTGTTAGAAAAAGTAAATTTGCAGAATTGAGGCCAAAACACGTCTTACTATCGAATAAACTTCCTCATAATGTTTGCCTTTGCAAATTATTGCAAAAATTATAGCTTAGCATTTATTTCACTCAATAGCGCAATTGGAAGTCCGAAATATAATCACGATTACATAAGTACTGCGATTTGTGACAAGCCAAGCAAACAATGCTGGTTGAATGCTTGTGAGCTCTGCAAAGACAGAAGTAACATGATATGTGTGGAAAACCGTTGACGGATAGATAACCAAAATTCAGAAAACTGGGATTATTTCTGACCTAATAAAATATGTTTTGGATATGTCTCCAAAATTTTTTGATTACACGTACTTCAAGAGATGCCAAGCCAACTCATAGCATCAGGATAAGCTTGCTGTATCGTCAGATAAATATGATCCTGCCATTGCTTTGATGCAGGTGGACTTTTCGGAAAATTTCACATGCATAGCTCAAGATGAAATTCAATGTCTTCATTGGATGCACCCACAGATATCTCTGTTCACCGTTTCTTTGTGGTTTAATAAAGAGCAACACCCAATCGTCATTGTCTCTGATGATTTAAACCATGACAAAAAAAGGAGTGTTAACATAACATATTGTATATTGATAGAATCTTTAAAGAGCTACCGCAGAGTGTTAACCAGGTGAATATATGGTCTGAGGGTCCGAGCTCCCAATTCAAAAATAAATTTATTGTTCAGAGCTTAAAAATGCTGGAAGAAAGGAACAAGAAGCATATAGTATGGAACTATTTCGCAACGTCACATGGAATATGCCCGGTCGATGGAATAGGCGGTGCAATTAAAAGATTTCTTAGAAATAAAGTATTACAAAGGTAGACCGTCGTCGTCAATGCTGAACAATTCGCTGATACAGCAAAGGATAATTCAGTAAAAATAATTATATGTTCACCCAAGGACATTGAAGACATGACCAATGAAATGAATTTGGATTCATTTTCTTCCAAAGCGCCATTGATAATTCGGATATCCAAATGTCATATAATGTCTTGGGTAAACAATACACTACAAACGGCTCAAACATCAGAAGAATTAAATATGGGCATACAAGAAAAACAAAGCTGTCGCAAACAAACATATGATTCGGAAAGCGACAGTGAAAACGATATTCCCTTAGCTGTGTTAAAAAAAAGATTGATGTAACAATTGTTGTATTCAAACTTAAATAAAATAAAAAAAAATCTCACGAATTTAATAGGCTGTTTTTTTTTGTAACGGAAGTAACGCGAGTTACCTTTTTATGTAACGTGAGTTACCACCTTAATTTTGCATTATTTTCAAAAAAATGTTAGATATGTAAATTTTTCCATAAAGCCTAGTTTATTACATACTCGTATTTTTTTGCAAATTCTGTTATTGAACTATTAATGAACCATGTTGAATGTCGCACAAATTTTCAATGGAACAACCTGCTAAAAACATACTGTCCAAATTTGTAACGCGAGTTACCGATAATTTATAAAGCCTTTTTGCAAACAAACAACATTTTTTTTCAAAATCCTTTTTTTTTTTAAATATTTGTAATGGAACACTATTTACTTTTATAACTTTTTTTCTTTAATTATTTGGGACCTTTAAAAAGATAATGTCAATCAAATAGAAATAAATGCATCTGAATGTAACGCGAGTTACCATGGAATTACCCTTCAGTGTTTCGTACTCAAGTCAGGTGGGAAATTCAACGTCGTTCTAAGCATACATTTACACAATGTCACAATTGTGTGATGTTCGGTCATGGTTAAAGAAACTGCAGTGTTAAGACATATTGTGCAAACTGTTCCGGACCTCATAAAACATCTGACTGTTCTACTGAAGGAATATTTAAGTGGGCAAACTGCAAAGGCAACCACCGCTCCACAGACCAACTTGCTTAAATCGCATTAAGTATAAAGATATGAAAGAAAAACTATCCAAAAATAATTCTCTTTTACTGCCATCGACCCACAAAAAACAAATTTCCCTTTTTCAACAAAAGCCAATAAATGAGAGCAAGAGTTTCCTTATCTCCCAAAGCGCTCAACTCATCGTCATCAAATACCGCTAGCAGCAACTGTACCTCGATGGTCGTCTTTAATTGCAGATCAGGTGATTCAGGCACCAATACCCACATAAAAGAAGTCTTCGTCTACAACGCTTTTCTCTCACGAGGAGCTTTCTTCTCTAACAACAGAAATGATTTCCAAATTGAGTGAATGTAAAACAAAAGATCAATGTAATAGCACAGCTTGCTACAAAATATCTTTACTTCAATGTGATATAATGTTAATAATAATTCGTTGAAGATTTTAACTTGGAATGCTAGAAGCATCCGAAATAAGTGTACAGAATTTTTCAGCTTTCCTTGTCCTTTCCGAATCTCTGATTCCAAATTTTCTTGTTATAGGTTTGATCGAGTAAATAGAACAGGTGGCGGCGTTGCCATTGTTATTAAGAAAAACATCAAACACACTTTATTGCCAGTAATTAATACTAAAGTTATTGAGGCGATTGGTATTGAAATCGTGTTGGAAGACTCTTCTAGCTTAAAATTATTTTCAGTGTATTTTCCTGGTGGAAATTCGAATAAACATAAAGCAAATTTGTTCAAACATGATCTAAGAAAGATACTTAACTGTAACGAACCAATTCTAGTAGGTGGAGATTTAAACTGCAGACATCGTGGATGGGGATGTCAGAGGGCAAATTCCTTCTTTCAGATATCCAAATGAGATACCCAATTAATATTTTATATCCCAATAGCCCGACTTTCATTCCTGAATCTGTGAGGTCCTCTCCATCGACACTAGACTTGTTTCTTACTAATTTCTCTAATCTTATTACACAACCTGTAGCAATTAATGCGCTCAGTTCAAACCATCTTCCTGTTTACTGTGATATTAGTTTTAGAGCCAGTTTAAAAAAACGTGCAATATTTAGATTTTAAAAAGCCAACTGGGTACACTTTAGGCAACACCTTAACTCAAATCTAGAAAATTACATAGTTAATCCACTAGAGTGTGTAAGTCGCGAACAAATCGACAATCACCTACAATTACTTACTTCAAATATCTTGGGAAGTGTAAGGGCATCGGTTCCCCTAAAAAATCTTAACAGAAGATCGATTTTACTCCCGCATTATATCCTCAATATTATAAAAGTTCGAAATGGTTTAAGAAGGCAATGGCAACGTTATCGTATCCAAATCATTTATTACCAAATGAAATCTTTAAATTGATTGATCTCAGATCAAAAAAAAAAATTTCGAAACCATGCATGGAAGGAAAAGCTTGGTCTCCTCGATAAAGGGTCCAAGCCTTTCTGGAACATTGCCAAAATTCTAAAAAAGAAAAATAAACAAATTCCATTTTTAGAATATGCGGGTCAAATCTGCTTTACCCCTCTGAAAGTAAATCTGAACTCTTGGCCGATACTTTCTTAATTAACCACAGCGCACCAGTAGCACTCATTTCACCATTAGACGCAACAGTTGAAGACATAATAAATGAGTTCAATAGAAGTGGTGTGAGCACTACCATTGATAAACTAATCACATATGAGGATCTTGAATTTTGTATAGCTGATTTGCATAGTAATAAATCACCAGGACTCGATAAGATAAATAATCAAAACCTTAAGCAACTACTCAAAAATGGCTTTAAATATTTAACATACATCATTAATGCTTGCTTAAGTTCACAATACTTTCCTGATGATTGGAAAGTCGCTAAAATTATTCCAATCTTAAAAGTGGGAAAAAGCCCAAATAATGCTAAAAGCTATAGACCAATAAGCCTACTTAGTAGTTGCAGTAAACTACTTGAAAAAATAATAAAAACAAAAATACAAGATTTTCTCTTCATACATGATATTTTACCATTGGAACAATTTGGTTTCAGGAAAAATCACAGCACCTCTCATCAAGTGCTTAGAATTTGTAACCATATTAAAAGCAATTTACGGGCGGATCAAAAGGTCCGTGACTTTTGGATTAAAACACAGATTTTTTGATAAAAAAATAATTTTATTTTTCAACGTAGTCTCCCTTGAGCTCTATACACTTTGTCCAACGCTTCTCCAATTTTTTTATCCCTTCCAAAAAAAATGATTTGTCGAGGTCCTCAAAATAGGCCTTTGTTTGCGAGATGACTTCATCATTGGAGTCAAATCTTTTTCCACCAAGCCATTTCTTCAGGTTTGGGAACAAGAAGTAGTCGCTCGGAGCCAAATCTGGAGAATAGGGTGGATGAGGGAGCAATTCATAGCCCAATTCATGGATTTTTGCCATGGCAACTGCACATGTGTGCACCCTTGCATTGTCTTCGTGGAAAAGAACTTTTTTCTTGGCCAAATGAGGTCGTTTTTTTTTCAAATCGTCATTGAATCGGTCCAATAAGTTGGCATAATATTCCCCATTGATTGTTCTTCCCTTTTGAAGGTAGTCAATGTGGATTATCCCGCGTGCATCCCAAAAAACAGTCGCCATAACTTTATTGGCTGACAAACCCACCTTGGCCTTCTTTGGCGCCGATTCACCCTTAGAAACCCACTGTTTTGACTGTTGTTTGTTCTCTGGTGTGTTGTGATGGATCCATGTTTCGTCCACGGTTACAAAATGGCGCAAAAACTCCTCCATATTGCGATTAAACAACGCCAAACCTTCCTGTGAAGTTGTTACACGATTGCGTTTGTGGTCGACTGTGAGCAAACGCGGCACCCATCTTGCGGAAAGCTTTCTCATGCCCAAGTGATCATTCAAAATTGAAACCACTGAGCCATGCGAGATCCCTACGGCTTCCACAATCTCTCGCACTTTCAATCTTCGGTCGGCCAACACCATATCGTGAATTTTTTCGATTGTTTCGGGTGTAGAGACCTCAACTGGGCGTCCAGGACGTTCGGCATCTTCAGTGCTTGTATGGCCACAACGAAATTCAGTAAACCACTTTTTTACCATTGAAATCGATTGTGCAGAGTCCCCATAGTATTTATCAAGCTTAGCCTTGGTCTCGGTAATGGTTTTTTTCGCAAGAAATAATGCTTAATAAGCACACGAAATTCACTTTTTTCCATTTTCTCCTCAAATTAGTGAGTAGTCTGATAAAAATAGCTGTCAAACACAAACTAACTGACGCAGCAAGTTTAAATTTTGACAGGAGTCAACTGACAGATGCCTGTTGACAGGAGCAGTGTTGCTGTTTCAGTAAAGAGGTCAGAAATTCAAAAAGTCACGGACTTATTGACCCGCCCTCGTATCTTCTAAGCAATCCACAAGGCTAGTGCTTCTTGATATCGAGAAAGCCTTCGATTCAGTGTGGCACGATGGGCTAATATATAAATTAATAAGATTAAGGTGTCCCCCATATCTAATCAAACTAACAAATAGGTATTTTACGGTATACACAAATAATTTTTTTTTTCAAGAAGAACGATACCAGCAGGCGTCCCCCAAGGATCAGTACTTGCTCCTATATTATATAGTATTTTACAGCTGATTTCCTTGACTTGCCCGCATGTAAATATGCCATGTATGCCGATGACAGCAATATTTTCCTCACATGAATTAGGGGGAGTCATAGAGATAAATCTGCAAAGAGCACTAGATATTATATTTGAGTATTACAAGCACTGGAAAGTCAAAATTAATGCTGACAAAACTCAATCTATTTTTTTTTACGAGAAAAAGAAAGAATTGTTTTTTACCTAGCAAAAATCTAGTGCTTGATAATACAAAAATCAATTGGGTCGATACAGTTAAGTATCTTGGAGTCAGCTTAGATAAAAATTTAACGTTTAAAATCCATACTGTTAACATAAATAATAAAATAAACATTGCCACCAAAATGTTATACCCTCTGATAAATCGGTAATCATTACGAAAAAAAAATTATCATATTTAAAGTGGTATTTCAAGCTATGATTTTATACGCGTCACCTTTGTGGGGTAATTGTGCTCAGATGCATATAAAGAAATTACAAATTGCACAAAATAAAGTTCTGAAAATGATGCTAAATCTTCCATGGCTTTATTCAACCCTCGAACTCCATGAAAAAGCCAGAGTGTATGTATTTCTTCCGAAAACCCTTTAATTAAGTCATTATCGATATGAAACTGTATTGTCAATTTGTTATTTTCGTTACTTGTTTTCCAAATACATGTTTGCATAACTATTTATCTATTGGGTTTACAAGTAAGTTTCCAGCGTTTGTCAGAGATGGCGCCACCAGTGGATCCCGGGAAGAAATGTCAAACCCCATGTGTTTTATTTGTAGGTTTTGTATCTGTCAACAACTTTGCAGCGTTATATTTGAGCAGCTCTATCGGTGTCGTACATTTTATCGAGCAAAATCATGGCAAGTTTCCAGCCAATTAAACGTCATTTGCGGGAAACGCTGCTTTTATTCTTTAATATGAAGAAAAGTGCGGCTGAGGCCTATCGTTTGCTTTCGGGAACTTATGGGGTGGAATGAGTGGTTCAAACGGTTCAAAAGTGGTGATTTTGGAGTTGAAGACAAAGATCGCCCCGGAAAGCCGAAAACTTTTGAAGACGAGGAATTGGACGCTTTACTGGATGAGGATCCGTGTCAGATTCAAGAAGAACTTGCTGCATCATTGGGCGTCACGCAACAAGCCGTTTCCCTGCGCCTAAAAGCACTGGGATTCATTCAAAAGGTTGGAAACTAGGTGCCGTACGAATTGAAGCCAAGAGACGTCGAACGGCGATTTTGCATGTCCGAAATGTTACTGCAGCGGTATAAAAATAAATCATTTTTGCATCGTATTGTCACTGGTGATGAGAAATGGATTTATTATGATAATCCTAAAGGCAGAAAATCGTATACAAAGCCCGGCGAGCCCGCCCAATCGACGCCGAAACGAAACATATGCTCTGCATATGGTGGGATCAAAAGGGTGTCGTATACTACGAACTGCTTCCGAGTGGTGAAACCATCAAAGGACCGTTATATCGAACCCAACTAATTCGTTTGAAGCGGGCATTAAAAGAAAAACGGCCAGAATATGAGACCAGGCATGAGTCCGTCATTTTTCATCACGACAGCGCTCGGCCGCATGTTGCGGTTTCGGTGAAAAACTATTTGGAAGATAGTGGATGGGAAATTCTGCCTCACCCGCCCTACAGTCCAGACTTGGCACCATCTGACTACCACTTGTTTCGTTCGATGCAGAACGCTCTTACGGGAATACGCTTCCGCTCAGTAGAGGAAATCATAAATTGGCTCGATACGTTCTTGGGCTCGAAAGACGAGAAATTTTTTTGGCCCGGAATTCATAAATTGCCAGAAAGATGGGGGAAAGTTGTAGCTTCCGATGGACGATACTTTGAATAAAGCATTGTAACTATGTTTTCATAATAAAACTTCAAATTTTGGAAAAAAACGCTGGAAACTTACTTGTAGAACCAATATTATTTATTTATTTATTTATTTATTTACTTATTTTGTATTTTGTTATTTATTTATTTATTTAATTACTTATTTATTTAATTGTTCATTTATTTTTATATGCATAAGTTCTAATTTGCAGATATGTTGCTATTAATGTTAATTTATATTTCCTTTTCATTTCCTCTCTGTGATATTACCCAATAAGTCCTAATCTAATATGAACTACTTAGGTTTAATCTCTTTTTATATGAAGGTTTTTGTTAATTGTTTTCCTTCAAATCAACAAACTTTCAACAATCAGCAAAACAACTATTGTTTTTAACAATCACAAATTTATTATTAAATACCTTTTTCCAGTAGTAAGATGTAAATATCATATCTCTGTTCAAGCTGTGCTATATACACAAAATGTAAACCAAAAATATTCTTTACCAATTCAATAAATATCTATCTATCTATCTATCTATCTATCAACTACCGTCCCATTGCTAAGCTTTCTCACACAAGTCACTACCACAAACTTAGTTGAATTCGTATTCCTTTGCACCCTAGAAAATTGCAACGAAATGTTATTGCAACAGATTTCGCTAATGTCTTCGATAAAATAACAAATTGTAACTTCCCTCGGTTTCAACCTCATATTGTTAAAGTGGATAACTTCTTATCTGGAGAACCATTATTATAGCATTCGCTTTAGGTCAGTCTTCTCAACCCCGTTTTTAGCCGCTTCTGGTGTCCCACAAGGCAGCCATCTAGGTCCCCCCTTTTTCATTTTAACTATAAACTATCTTGACAGGATTATTAAACACTGCTCCCTATCCATTTACGCCGATGACACTAAGTTCTTCAAGACTTTTTCTTCAGCCCAAGACTCTATTCTCCTTTAAGAGACCTCGATGGGTTTTCTACTTGGTGTATAAAGAATTGCTTTAAGCTTAATGTCTCCAAATGTCAATCTATGACTTTGTCTCGTAAGTCCAATCAATCTCCCCCTTGACTTTATTTTCTGCACGACCAACCTGTACCCCAGGTTCAATCCCTTCGAGACCTTGGAATATTATACGATAGAGAGTTAAACTTCCGTTCGCATATTGATGAGATAATCCTTAAAGCCATATGTGACAAGATCACTTTACATTACCCTTGCAAGGCCCCTTCTCGAATATGCAAGCCAAATGTGGTCCCCCTTTCAGCAAGTTCATACGAGTATATCCCAAATCGAGAACATTCAACGTCGTTTTCTTCGACTTGCCCTTCGTAGACTACCCTGGGATGACCCCTTTATCTTACCTCCCTATCGTGACCGCCTCAAACTTCTTAATCGGAATACCGGACATTCTCTTCATTCATCGACTGCTGTCTCGTTCTGTTGACTGCGTTGCCGTTTACAATCATATTTCCTTCAACTCTAAGCCTCGTAATTTACGCTGTCCTCATCTCTTCTATATTCCAACCCACCGCACCTCTTATGGTTCTAACGAATCAATCTTCCACATGCTCCGTAAGGTCAACTCAAACCTCCCCCTTTTTGATTTTAACCTGAGCACTTCTCGTCTTAAACTTGATCGCCTCCACCATTCCCTTACTTCCTAACCTTTAACTGTTGTTAGTTTTTAAGTTCGTTTAAGCTTGCATTAAGCGAAATAAATTGGGGGTGTCAGACCCCACCAAATTAAAAACCACAATTAGGTCAAAGTTTCTATCGTGTTGAATTGGACCGAAGCCATGCACTAAAATTCACTCAGGTTGCGTATGTGCGCGTATTTAATTAAAATTGCACAGTACCCGTATTTCGCGGTTTCCTTCTTCGATTTTCAATCTTATCGATTTTCCGCATAAGTGGGAGAGTTAAGTGAAGATGTCAAAACTCGACATAGCTTAATACATCTAGTTTTCGTCAACGCTGTCATACTCGCTTTTAAAATCGATAAAGTGGTGGTGGGTATATGGGTTGTAGGTTGATGACCAGGGATTTAAGACGTCTGAGGTTTCTTCCTGAGCATTGGGCAGAATCTAGCATGCATTCTAAAGGATATGTAATGATGCAAGCTCCTTCATTTCCTGCTGCTTTAAACAGTTGACTCATCAGTTTTGATCAATTTATTCGACATCAATTTCGATATTGCCACCTTTGCCTCTTCGAATTCAGGCGGACCTGAGCATTGGCCAGCATCGTCGATTTAATTGAATATTGTATTCACCTGTCATTGATATAGATATGTTACTGTAAACCGAGAGAACATCCTGTATCTGTCATATTGAACTTTTAGTTTATTAACTTCGCACTTTCTCGAATTTAATTTCCGCAAGTATGGGTCCTACGGGTGGAATGGGTAATGCTATCTCATTTAATTTACATCCAAACATCCATATGTATCCGTTCATTTTTATCAAGACATCATCTAGAATAAAATATTCTGAAGTAACATGATAGGAGAAAAAGAAGGGAAACAGAAAAACAAACAAAGCGCAAAAAGTTTAATGAGAGAAAAAAAAAAGAAAAAAGTCATCGCGATTGGCAGCTTTAAATTAAAATTTGGCTCCAAGCGATGAATGCGCACATCACAGAGTTATTGTTCCGATTTCGTGTAGCTTATTGAAAATATTCATTTCACACAGTGGGGCCCAAATCTGTGACCAAGCTCAAGCCGAAGGGGTAGTTGAACCAAAGAACAGGACTAAAGACTAACCCAGAAGAGTGGTATTTTTTGCACCAGCGTAAAAGTAGGGCACATCATTTCCACTGATGAAAATTTCTACTTGCGGGAACAACTACAATATTATTATTATTTCGGATGTATCCGGATTCGTATCCGTACAATACAGAGCCCGAATACGAAAACGAGTACCGTCGACTGAGTACCCAAGTAGTTTGCGGTTGATAGTGAAAAATAGTTGATTGCTTCACATTTCGAATGCTGTTTCGAGCAGCAGTCAGCAGCAATGACTGTCAGACTATAAGCGCTTTGTACTTGTTTGCTTCTCTTGTTTCATCTTTCATTGAGCAAAATGGATGAAAAGAAAAATGGTTCAATAGGAAAAATAGGAAAAAGGACGAAACCCCTTTACTGCAGAAAGGGTATTCCTCTTTTTGTTTTTCTTTTTGTATTGAAAAAAATAAAAGAAAAGAAAACGACTAAGAGGAGAAAAGGATAAATTTATTTTCTTGCTGCCACCTACTATACATACGAGTATACGAGTAACTTCCCAATATCCCCATTTTATCCCATTCCATTGTGTAGAAACATTCGCATCAGATAGTATTCGTATCTCAGGGCGGCTTGATTGCATTTAAGGCCTTGCCGGATACAATGTTAAGCTGGTTTGGCTTTGTGTATATGGTCTGGGATATCCCGGCTAGAGTCATAGGAAATAAATCGTCGCTTCGATTTCAAAGAAAGGGTTTACTCCCTGGAGATTTTAAAATCCAGTATCCAGTAGAGTAACACTAACAATGCTAGTGACATTACATACTGGTATGAGTATCTGGCTGAACACAATCAGGACGTATGGGAAATGGAGTGATCGAATTAAGGACGAACGGAATAGTAGTCAGAGCCGAATATAAAAGCCAGCACACATGGGTTTAGGTTACTTGAAATTATCTCTGGGATGTCATGTAAGGGGCTTGGGAACTCGGTTATTCAAGCTAAGGTGGGAATTTAAGGTGCGACAGTGAGGTTGGTTAGAAATACTCATACTCATGTGTGAGTATGACGAGGAACTGAGGATAACAGAAATTCAGTTGAATATAAATTGATGCATTAGCTACGAGTTACTGCAATTCCTTTGTATTGACGAACTAACAATATGGTTTCTGTTAAATGTAGAAACACAGAAGAAACATTTAAACACGTATCAATTTCTTCGAACAAATTTTAAGGACAAAGTTTGGACTTCTTTTCTACAAAGCCATATAGTCACTATATAGGTAATGTATGTAAGTGAACATATATTTTTGGACAGTATTCTACAAAATAGTACTTTTTATGAGCACTTGATCCTGTACAATCAATTGCCGTATCTATCGTTATCAATAAGTAGAGACATTGAAAAAAATATATCTCTATTCCTCCACATGTTTGGTATTCGGAAACATTACGATAAAATGGTTTTGGATTGTGAAGGAATATAAATTGCTTTTGTATCAGATTATCCGATCATAGGATCATAGTAATAACTGAATATCACTTTTGCTTGTTCAACCCTCATGATTAAAAATTCTGCGAAATAAACTCTTTGAATTCGGACGCGTGGTATTTTTTTTTCTCTTGTTCCAATATTGGTTATGGGTCCAGCACCATTCTATTGAAAAATTATGTCTGTCATAGTTTCGAAACTTATTTCATTATGAAAATGAGTTCAGCGCTTTATCAAATTGACAAGTTGGACGATACCAACTACGATAGTTCCAGCTCCAGAATCACCAACGGAACTTTCAGTATGGAAAATACTCGTAAAGGACGAAAAAGCACTGGCAACTTTGTCCTTGTGCATTAAACCCAGCCAGTTTCTGCATGTGAAAAATTCAAAGGACGCGTGGGAAAATTGCTTCAAGTGCATTCTCCAAGTGGGCCAGCGAGAAAAGTGAATCTTCTTAAATCGCTGCATCGCGGAACGTGTAAACCGTATGTTAGTCGAGATGAGTAGGTGTATGCTACTCGATTCAACTTTACCTGAATCGTTGTGTACGAAAGCAATACAAACGGTATTGTATCTGAGGAATCGTTCGCCAGCGAAAATCCTCGGAAATGTAACACCATATAAAAACTGGACTGGCACAAAACCCAATGTATCACACCTGGAAGTTTTCGGTACCAAGAGAATCATGCTAAATAAACTACCACGGAAAATCAAATTTACCGCCAAGGGTACCGAATGTTTTATGGTGCATAGCGCAGTAGAGTGTAAAGCATATAGGCTCTATGACCCGATCAAAAAAACGGTAGTAATAAGACGAGATGTCAAGTTTTACGTTCTGGAAATTTTGTTGCTTTAACCGGTTATCGTAGTCTAGTTACAGATTCTAAAGAAGAACTAATTATGCCTAGAAATAAAATGCAAGTGCGTTATAAGAATGATGTGGATCATGATGCTGAACCAGACTTTCCTGTGATGGACCAGAACGTACCTGGATTTTTAACGTAAACCACCTGTCATAAGACCTTATGTTTACGAGATGCCCATACACCCATTTGGAGCAAGGATACGCCTTGCCATCGCTAATAATACTCGCTTTATATATACTTATACCCGCTTATATATTATACCAAAGCAAAACTTGTGTTGGAAGCACAAGTTCCACCCTTGGTATGAGTCGAGGCCGACCTAAAACCTCTTGCTGTTCTTAGGGTCACAGCACCCAGTACTTTAATTGCAACTCTACAATCGGCCAAACCAAAAAGGAAACCCGTACCCGCGATTTTGGTTTAAACCACAGCCACCATGACGCTCCCACAATGGGGCCTACCTCTAACAAGTCAGGCCCGAACCGAAATCTGGGGGGCTCCTGACTCCCATGGTACCGTGATTTAAGTCCTGGTATGGACTACCGGTGGTCAAGCCGCCAACAAGACCTATGACCGGCAACTTGTAACTGGTCAAATCGTAGCAACCATTCAGAGGCTGTAATCTGAAGATGTTTACGATAAGACCAGTAAGAATAATCTGCCCCCGCTTTTTATTAGACAACGTCATTGATGGGCGAAGCTTTGATAATTGGGCGGGGGCCACCTGTGATGGACCAATCCGAAGAAGATGACTTTGATGATCCTGTGTGGGATGTAATAGACTCTGATGTTTCTAATAAGTTGGGAGTAAGTGTTGCTGCTGCTGGTAAGACTGCTGCGAGAGATTGTACTGCTTTTAATGTTCTGAAGGATGGTGATCCTGCTCAAAAGCCGAGTCTTGGATCTGGAACGCAGTTGTGTTCAAGAAAACTGGTATTCTGCATTCGAAAAATATAAATAATTTGATGAAAAATAATGAGCAGTTGGCATCCAATCCTATGACGGTAAAAGAGACTTTAGAAGGGCCAGATGCAGACAATTGGAAAGCAGCT
Source organism: Volucella zonaria (assembly GCA_963966105.1). Classification (NCBI taxonomy): domain Eukaryota; kingdom Metazoa; phylum Arthropoda; class Insecta; order Diptera; family Syrphidae; genus Volucella; species Volucella zonaria. Next base: position 84,514,999 of record OZ014530.1, on the reverse strand, counting down.
GTGCTGTCAGAGTATCGATCGTTGGCTAAGAATCAAACGTGGGTGAAGGTCGTCACCCCATAGGATGTAAATGGGTTTTCAACATAAAGCATGATAAGAAAGGGGTTCCAGTAAGATATAAAGCGAGGCTAGTCGCGAAAGTATGTTGCCAAAAGAAGTTTTCTCCCCAGTTGCACGATACTCATCTCTAAGATTAATTCTTGCTTTATCTGTTGAGTACGATTTGTACGAGCACCTGATGGACGTTTCAACTGCATATTTAAACGGGAAGGTAGAGGAGGACGTACACCCTGAATGACTTGAACTGCAACCAACTTCAGACTGCTATAATTTCCAAGCTCAAATTTAGAAAACCACAAGTAGCTATCTTTAGAGCCCTCCAGCACCTCGACGTGAATAAATCATTTGTGTCTCGAACCATAGCTCGTTACCGTGATACTGGCAGCGTTGCAAAAAACCATGGAGGTGGTCATAAAAAAACAGCAACATCGGTAGAAATGGTTCGAAAAGTGAAGGCTTGAATTGAGCGAAATCCGCGTCGAAGTGGAGGAAAAATGGCTCGTGACCTCAACATATCGTTGGAACGGATGCAACACGTACTGAAAAATGAGCCAATCGTGTGCTTTTTGGAACTTCAAGCCACAACAGAGAAAAGTTAGAGTCGAAAGAGCGAAGGAGTTGCTACGCTTGCACGAAAGTGGTGAGTTGCCGAATTTGATTTTTTCCGATGAGTCGCCATTTGCTATCGAGCAATAGTCAACAAACAAAATGACCTAGTTTACTTGCCAGAGAGGTCCTTCGAAAATTTACACCTTCGGACGGCCACCAGAAAGCAGGCAGCACCGATGGTGATGGTTTTGGCCCCAATAATCGCCGATGGTCGCTCTCCGCTCGTATTTTTGGACCGTGGCGTCAAAATTAATGCGATCTTATACCGTGAAACTGTCTTAGAGGCAGTATTGTAGCCTTGGGCAAATAATCATTTCAGTCGGAGACCGTGGACATTTCAACAAGACTCGGCACCGTCTCACAAAGCTCGCGTCAACCAAGATTGGTTAAAAAACAATGTTCCACACTTCATTTCTTCGACACAATGGATTGCAAATTCTCCGGATACAAATCCGTTGGATTTCTCTGCCTGGGGTATTTTGAAGGCGAAGGTTGGCACTAAAAAATACCAAAGTTTGGACCACCTCAAGCAGGCACTTCACCGGGAATGGGCCAAAATACCGCAGAGCCACTTGCGTGCAGCGTGCGATGCTTTTTTCGGCCGTCTCAAGGCCATTATTCGCGCAAAAGGTGGACGTATTGAAAACTACTAATACAATGTGAAAATTGATGTATTTTCCAATATTTTTTGCTTTGGCTCAATAAAATATTTGAGTGAATAAAAATTATTGTTGTTTACGCTTCAAATGAATGACATATACTGAAATGACGTACAATGACAGTAGCTTTCCAACGCATGTTCCAATGGAATAATAACAATGGAATAATACAAGTTACGCCATCTCTTAGCAAACCGCACGAAGTTATAGACCCAATATCAAAAAATAAAAACATTATAGCATTTTAAAAAGTTGGAATTCGAGTCAGGCACTCTGTATATATGCGGCAGCCCGAATGTTTCATTGAAGAAGGTAATATGCGGAATGTATGCAGACTCAAACGATCGATTTATGGGCTTAAACAATCGGTACGTATTTGAAATTAGGATCAAGTACTACGGGAGATTGGCTTTGTAAAATGTAACGGTGACGCGCGTGTATATGTATGGAAGATGAACAACGATATAAACATAGTAGCAGTCTACGTAGATGACATCTTACTAGCTTGCTCTAACATCACAAGATTAGAAAATATCAAACCCAAAATTTCTCTGCGATTTGAAGCCATGGATAAGGGGTCCGGTAGATTACTTTTTGAGTATGAAAATCACCAAAGGCAAACGGGGCATACAAATCTCCTAGCAGCAGTTCATAAGGAATTTGCTGAAACAGTTTAATATGGACGGGTGCAAAAGCTGTTCAACGGCTTTAGAGCCGGGGACCAAGTTTCACAAGTGTGGCAATTGTTCGTGGTGTCAGAAAGTGGATCAAAAGTTATACCAATAGCTTATTGATTAGCTGACATACTTAAGCACGTGTAGACGCCCGGATATCACTCATTCTCATCACTATCACTCATTTAACACGAACCCGCATGTTGAACATTTAAATGCAGCCAAGCAATTGCTAAGGTGCCCTAGTTCAACAATTAACTTAAAACTTAATTATTTTCAGAGTAAGCCGAAGCTTAAATGTTATGTTGATGCCGACTGGGGTGGGAACTGTGTGGACCGCAAGTCTTAAACCGGATTTGCATTCTTCTTAGCTGGTGCTGCAGTTACATGGAATAGCAATAAACAAAGCATTGTCACATTAAGCAGCACCGAAAACGAGTACGTTGCCCTGTCATTGGCTGCAAAGGAAGCGACGTACCTCAGAAGTTTTTTGAAAGAAATTGGATTCGGCGTACTCGTAAACTACCCTACACAGCTTTTTAAACGACAACCAAAGTGCACAGAAATCGGCCAGGAATCCAATCTTCCACACTCGCACCAAACATATTGACATCAAGGCGCACTACGTTCGTGAAGTTGCAGAGAATAGGGTTTGTTGCACTTAAGTACGTATTAACTGATAACATGGTACCCGATATTTTAACGAAGAACCTCAAGAAGATAAAACATAACGAATTTATTCGCAGGTTAGGACTTCAATTCTAAAAGCATTTTTTTTGTCATAAATGTATACGAGTAGTATCAATGTTAATTTTGTTACTTACTATAATATGATGTATAGTTGCAGTTTTTAATTAATTTTGAGAGAAGGATTGAAGGTATATAATACACTTGCAATTACACAATGCTATATACTACAAAACAAATAGCAATAACTGAATCTCACTTTTGCTTGTTTACAAAGTCTGCGAAATAAACTCTTTGAATTCGGACGTGTTGTATTTTTTGCTTCTCTTGCGCTGTGGTGTATTATTGCTTGATGGCTTGTCCCAACAGATTGTAACACCAAAATAGTGAAAAAAACATTGTTTGTAGAATGGGCGGCAAGCAGGTCTGGGAATAAACTGCGGATAATCTGTCGATGCAAGCCCCGCTATCAGCACTCAAATATCGGATTGGATTACTCTGTTGTAGGTAATAAGACACGAATGCATATATCTGAAACCATTCAACAAAAAAGAAAAAATAGGAAATAATAAAACATCGACTAGGTGCAATCAAAAGAGATTGGTAAACATTTTGTCAAATCACGTATCTCAAAGTCCCTCGAAGAATTTACTGCAACGAAGAGAAGGAGATCGATTTAATTTTTTTTATTTTAAATGCATTTTTATTTACTTTATTAATTGATATCAACAAGCTATACAAAAAAAACGCTTAAAAATTAGCTTAAACAACTTAAAAATAATCTTATTCTAACTTACTGGCCCCATGTGGGCACTCTAAGTTAACATAATACTTATTATTGAATTGACTACTTTGATTTTATTATAAAATTTAAAAACTAAAAACTGACAAGCTACTTCAACTAAATCTTAACGTACTTAACCTAATTAAACAGTATTATTGTACATATTGTATATCATATAGTTTATTTTGTTGTTGTTGTATGGATAACCCCTTTCAAAACTAGAAGTTGTACCCCATCTCCTTTATTCTTTTATAATTTTGTTTTATTTATTTTAATCGTATTATTGGTTTTTATTTTTTTTTGATTTTTATAATGTTATTATTTTCTTAAAACTCCTCTACATCTATCCCAAATATATGTAAGCCGGGCACGCTTACTAGGCAGACTGACTTTGCTCCCTACGGACTTACTTATTCCTGGAGGAATTCGACAAAGAAGCTTCCTTTCCTTCAACAAGCCACTAAAATTGTTGGTGCTGCAGAGCAGCAGCTATGCACTACCATGTGCGACGTCTCTGTCGTAGTTGAATCGACTGCCCGCAGCTGTTCGAGCGACGTGGAAGACTAGCCGCACCGCTAATCTGTCCTTGATCAAACCTTTCACGTCAAGGTAGAGGAACGCTTCTGGAGGAGTAAAGCCGTCAAAGCGTTTTCTCTCCTGCTACATATAATGGGGCTGGTTAGCTCCGGAGATCAGGTTGTTCGAAGAGGTAAGTGCTCTTGCAATGTACGTTCGAGTCAACTTAATGCCAAGATTATACACTCTTATTATGTTCGTCCCTTTGTACAAGACTCCATTAGGATTGAATTTTATGTACTCAGACTGTGGTGTTCTGTATAAGTGGAGGCAAACTTAAAGGCAAGCCCTCTCAAACACCCGAATCTTTTCCAATAAACTTGCTCTCACGTTGAACCACCCGGCCATCCAAATACAAGAATAGCCCTGATAAGGGCCATGTAACAGATCGCCTTCATCCTCTCATCGAGTTAGCTGCTATAAAACAGTCTCTTTGAAAGGGCAAAAGCACCCTTGGCTCCGTCCAGAACAATATCTATATGACTGTAAAATATAGATATTGATCTAGCCAGATCCGAAGGTATCTGACTACATTTCAACAAGCAAGTGGCTGCTCCTGCCGTTATCGAAATCTTTCGCTAATTCTTTCAGGTGTCTCTAGAAGCCACAGATAAAGGCATCCTAAACAGAATGGTTTCCGATTTTTTAGATTTTCTTTTCTGATTTGATCTAATAACGGGTGAAATTTAAAAAAACTGCCTAAAAAAGGTATGAAAAAAATAGCACAGATAACAAATGCAGCGTTCAGACTAAGGTACGAGTATGTTCCACGTATGTGGAAGGTCACGGAAGTTATTATGGTACCTAAGTCGGGAAAATTGCCCAGTGAAGTAACGTCATATTGGCCGATATCATTGCTGCCAATCCTGTCTAAGCTATTCGAAAAAATCCTTCTAAAACGACTCCATCCGATTCTAGAAGAAAAGACACTGATCCCAAACCATCAGTTTGGATTCAGAAATAAATACTCAACTATACAGGGTGAGTTTTTTAACTTGAGACATCCAAATTACTCGAAAAATACGCGATATCGCGAAAAATGTTTCAGACAAAAGTCACAAGGTTCTGAAGGGGACATAGGATGGTGACCACGAGTTTGACCTTGAAACCCATTTTCAAGGTCAACCGAAGGTCACTTTTGATTTTTCAAATGATAATTCCTGATTTTCATTGCTCAGTCGTATTGCTCGTAGGCTTGTCAGAAACAACGACGTGGACGTAGCAGATCCCCTTGCCTCCCACTGTTAAATCATTGAATTCTTCCCATTTCGACGTTTATTTCCCGAGACTATTTCAACAAATGCTCGAAAATGTGACCATTCACTTCAATGCGCTCTAAATGAACCAACAGAACTGAGAAGTATTTCTGGCGTAATCTTCTGGCGAGCTTCAGTTATTCGTCTTTTCATGACCTCACGTGTTGTTGGCTTTTTTCTGTAAACCTCACTTATTAAGTAGCCCCACAAGAAGAAATCAAGTGACGTAAGATCAGGTGATCTAGCAGGCCATTGCCTCAGAAACCCTCGTCCGATCCATCGTTGATGGTAAACATTGTTTAATACGCCCCGGGCTACTTGGGAATAATGGGCTGGACAACCATCTTGTTGAAACCACATTGTTTGTCGCAACTCCAATGGCAGTTCTTCTAGTAATACTGGAAGATCGTCCCGCAAGAAGTTTGCATACTTTTCGCCATTCAAGTTGCCTTCAATAAAATATGGACCTATTAATTTATCCCCAATAATTCCCGCCCAAACATTAACATTCCAAGGGTGCTGTAATGCTGCGTTCAACTTGTCGCAACCAAAAAGGGTTTTCGGTAGCCCAGTAATGCATATTATGTCGATTGACCGTATCGTGATTGGTGAAAGTCGACTCATTAGAGAATAACATCTTGGCGAAGAAAAGGGATCTCGTTCAATTTGCTGAAGTGCCCATTGACAAAAGCAAACCCGGTTGCGAAAATCCTCACTAGAAAGTTCTTGATGCATTGAAACATGATAAGGATGTCATTTATGCCGATGTAATATCTTACAGACAGTCGTTTGAGAAATTCTTGATTCACGACTTATTTGGCGAGTGCTAATGTGAGGATCGTGTGCAACGGCAGCTAACACTGCTATTTCATTGTCCTCAACAGCCACCCTATCTGGCCGATTCCATTTCTTTGGTTGCACACTTCCTTCACCAGTGAATTGTTGGATGACCCGATAAAAGGAAGCGTGCGATCGTCTCTGGTCTGGGAAACGTTGGGTGTAAAGAGCAACAGCCCCATCGATGTTCCTTCCACCTTCTCCATAAATCAATATCATTTCAATTTTCTCTTGAATTGAAATAGCCTGCATTATTAATCTGGAAAACGTTACTAATAATAATCAGTTCCTCAAAACAAATATCGAACTTCTAAATGCAGTACAGTTCCGTTCAAGTAGAAAAAAAGGGCAGAGTGCACATCATACACTCTCAGATAAGTTTAGGACAATTTGTCTCTATCTGAAATTTCTTTGAGTTTTAACTTCACTCGAGGCAATAATGACTTCCTCAAAACATATCTCGACCTTCTAACACCCTAACAACGTTGGAAACCGATTAATGATTTAGGCGTACCAGTGCAGTGGTATCTACGAGTAGCACTGAATGAACCTTTGAGACGAAGTCGTGTGCCCCATTGAGGAATACGACTGAGCAATGAAAATCAGGAATTATCATTTGAAAAATCAAAAGTGACCTTCGAAAAATCAAAAGGTCAAACTCGTGGACACCATCTTATGTCCCCTTCAGAACCTTGTGACTTTTATCTAAAGCATTTTTCGCGATATTTCGTACTTTTCGAGTAATTTTGATGTCCAAGTTAAAAAACTCACCCTGTAGATCAGATCCACAGAATAACTGATATAGTAGAAAAAGCTTTAGAAGAAAAACAAATATGCTCTACCATCTTCCTTGATGTAACACAGGCTTTTGCTAAAGTCAGGCACAAAGGATTAGTCAGTAAGCTACAAAGATATCTTCCAAATTTTGGTGGGGGCGGGTATTCGGCTTAATACAAGCTATAACTTAAAATTAAACTTAAACTAAAACTTAAAACTAAGGTTGGTTAGAGTGGTGAAGGAGAACGGATTTGAGGTAGGAAGTGGTGCGGTGGAAGTCAAACACGCTAGGGTTTGAATTAATTTTTCGTCGCATACGGGAGATTGGTTCGTTCGCGTCATAGAAGGTGTGGTGGGTTGGGAGATAGAAGAGACGAGGGGTACGTAGATTACGAGGGTTAGTGTTGAAGAAAATTGAGTTGTGAAGGGACGCGCATTCAACCTGACCTGAAAAGAGTCGAAAAATGAAGAGAAAGTCGGCTGCATCTCTGCGTTCCTCAAGGGTGTTTAGGTTAATAAGGTTGAGACGGTTTTGATAGGGGGGGCAGAGTAAAAGGATCATCCCAGGGCAAACCTCGAAGAGCAAATCGAAGGAAACGGCGCTGGATGCTTTCGATTCTCGAGATATGACCTGGTCACGTATGGGTTGGTAAATTCTTTGGACCATCGTTTTACAAAACCTAGTGCAGAGTTGGCTTTAAGGATTATCCCATCCATATGTAAACGGAAGTTGAGCTCCCTATCACACAAAATGCCGAGGTCGCGAAGGGATTCAACGGAGGAGATAGGTTTGTTGTGGTGAAGGTAGAGTCGGTGCCGCTTATGTGAAAAGGTCAATGGATTGGATGAATTGGCATTTGGCGATATTAAGTTCCAAGCAATTTTTGAGGCACCAGATCGAAAAACTATCAAGGTCGTGTTGAAGGAGGAAGGAGTCATGGGGAGAGGAAATGGTTTTGCAAAAATTTGGTATCATCGGCGCAAAGGGAGACGGACGAGTGTTTGATGATCCCATCGAGATCATTTATGGTTAATATAAAAGGAAGGAGACCGAGATGGCTGCCTTGAGGAACTCCAGAGGTGGCCAAAAATGGAGCCAAGTAGGCTGACCTAAAGCAAACACTGTAAAAACGGTTTTCGAGGTAAGAGGATATCCATTTTAACAGTATAGGTTCAAAGCTGAGGGCAGACAATTTGAAGAGTATTAATCGATGAGAGATTTTATCGAAGGCTTTGCTAAAATCGGTTGCAACTACATCGACTTCGTTGCCGTTCTCTAGGGCAGAGATGGCAAAGGATACGAATTCAACGAGATTTGTGCTGGTTGATCTACCCTTTAGGAAGCCATGTGGTCTAGGGGATATAAGTGATTTGTATTGGAAGCTTAGAGCTTCATACAAAATACTTTCGAGGAGTTTGGGTATATGGGAGAGTTTATCGATTGGACGATAGTTTGTTATTTCATTCTTTGATCCAAACCTGGTTTTCCAAACCTGAGGAAATTCTCCTTGTGAAAATGATAGACGAAAGAGATCAGAAAGGGCAAGGGAAAGAGACGAAGAACAATTTTTAAGAAATATGGCAGGGAGGCCATCTGGACCGGGTGTAAATTCGTTATTGAGTTGGTGTAATTTATATTCGATAAAAGAGGGGTCCAAGATGTGAGAGAGAAGTGGGCCATTGGAGAAGTTCAGTAGGTAACAAAAATAGGATGGATCTGGTACAAAGGAGTCGTTGGTGAAGGATTGTTTAAAAAAGCTGGCAAATAGGTTGGCAATGGTGAGTGGATCGGTTGATGACTTGTTGTTGAAAGAGAGGGAAGGAGGGTAACCATCGGACTTTCTTTTGTAGTTAACAAATTGGAAAAAGGACTTAGGGTCATTTATAAGGTTGAGTTGCGCATTATTAAGGTAACGCTGGTAAAGGGAATCGTAAAGTTCGGTGAAATGAAGATAAGCACCAAGATAATTGGAATAATCGGAAAAGGATCTGGTACGCAGGAAAACAGCCCATAACTTGTTTCTCTTATTTCGTAAGAATGAAGCTTGCGATTATACGAGTACCAGGGAGGACCAGTAGATGATGTTTTAAGGCAGGAAAACGGAACGTAAAGGCTAAAAGAATTAAATATTTCTTTATAAAAAATGGATAAGGCATCATTTACACTTAGGTTGTGAAAGTTAAAGGGGGATCTGCTAAGATAGTCACTGATTTTGTAAAAGTTTGCTTTATAAAAGTCGTAGGATGAGAGAGTTGTGGGAGGAGTGGATTGGAAAGAAGAGTTATGAAAAAATTGTCGATTGTAGAGAGAGATAGGGGACAAAGTGAGACTGAGGTGTTAATTGAATCTGTTGTGAAAATAAGGTCCAATTGCCCGCCCATATATAGTTGGATACACCACTGACTTGGCATAGACTTGAATCTTTTAAGCGATCTAAGAAGAGACATTCCTTAGCTGAGTTAGCATTTGAAGAGGTGAAGAACGATTGATCGTCTGATGGAGCCCACTGTAGCTGAGGAAGATTAAAGTGGCCGAAAATAAAGATATCGTCAGTAGAGTCAGACAGGTCAATTAAATGGTCAATTGCATCGACAACAAGTTGGTAAGATTAAATAGGTTGAGCTGGCAGGATGTAGCAACATAAATCGTAAAGGGACTTGAAGGGGAGTTATATTTTTATAGCGACAAAGTCGACTTTATAGGATGAAGAGATGGTAATAGGAGAAGAGTTAAGGCTGTTGTGGATCACATGAATCATCATGTGGGCGGGTAGGATCGTCGTCGCGAAAAACATTAAAAGTAGGGGGGAACAATTCCTGGTTCTTTATGTCGGGAATCAAATTGGTTTCAGACAAGGCGTAAATATCAAAGGGAAGAGAATGCGATTGATGTAGGACAGCATTGGTTTTAGAGCGAAGACCTCTTACATTCTGGTAGTAAAATGTAAGAGGGATGTTGTGGGGTGGAGATGTAAGGCGGGATGGTTTAAGTGCTGACAAGGGAGGCACGTTATGGACGAAAAAATTTATCGTGGTCAGCTCGGTTTCGCTGTAGGTGTGAGACTCGTTTAGAGTGAACTTAGTGGCCGAATGCAGCAAGGTCGTCTGCTAATTTCTGAGGGGAAATGCTAAAAATCTCGTGGAACCTGACATAAAGGTTCCTGAGACTGACAGGGTCGGTAGGGAGGCCTTCCTGCTGGATGGATACCGTGACGCTGGTTTTGGGCTTCCCTTCGTAGCACACCGAGTCCGATTTGTCATGTAGATAGGCGAGAAAGAGACGAATGTTGTCATATATCTTTCTCTCTCTAAGCCTAGAGAGTGCGTATCGACTTTCTGTAGTGCCATTGGTTTGCTGGGTTAGTTAACTGTGGGGGGAAAAGGGGATCAAGAATAGGGGCAGTGGAGGAGGGAGATGGAGATACGTGGTTAGATATGGAGTTGGGCGACGGATGAGATGTTGGGTTTAGGGTATGGGAGTTAATAAAATTAGGATACTTAGCTCCAGTTTGTAGGTTAAAGTTAGGAAATGAGTTGTTAGCTGATGCATTGGCGCGGGGGCATGGGTGGAACATTGGGAATTAGCGGATTAGAGGATTGGTGTGTAAGGGCTTTGTGTCGGATAAGTGAGTATTGAGTACTAAAATTGGGGAACAAGTTCGTTTTGAAGCTCCAGTTGGGATCGGGATTTGAGCTTCGTTTTTTGTTAGCGTACTTTTTAGTTGGAAGGGGGTTTGGGAGAGGTCTTTTTTTAAGCTTATCGTTACGTTTATTTTTAAAAATTTGATTTTTATAGAGGTGTGGGTTTTCTCGTTCCTCAGAGCATTTAGTGATACTTATCTTCCCAGATTTATTGGCCTTACCAGGGGAAGTAGGGAACAACCACGAATATTTGGTAGGGATGTTGATTTTGAAGCGGAAGGGACTATTGGAGTCAGCAGGGGAAATCATCTCGCACTCGCTAATGGTGATGGCATAATTTCGGTGAAAGAAATTCCGCACCCAAGAAACATCAGCGTGTTTTGGAGCCCGCTGTTCTATGAAATACTAGAGTCGTATATAATGAAACGATTATTTAGAATTAAGCAAGAAGATGAGTACTGCGCATTGAAATACATCAAAGCTGGAGTACCGCAAGGTAAGGTAAGGCAAGGACCCGTACTGTTCCTCCTATACATGAATGACCTACCACAAAATGACGAAACTACTGTTGCCACTTTTGTAGACGATACTGCTGTACTTGCAGTAGGAAAAATTGTACAGGAAGTTACAGAAAAACTGCAAAGGGCAGTAAATGATATATCTAATTGGACCAAAAAATGGCAAATAAAATTAAATGAACTGAAGTCGGTTCATGTTATCTTTACAAATAAAAACGTACAATACATACTCGTACCTGTGTACATAAATAATAAAGTAGTTTTGCATTCGAAGTCAGCTAAATACTTAGGCTTGACGTTGGACGCAAAGATGCGCTGGAAAACTGATGTCAAGAAAAAACATGGTGAATTAAATATACGATATAATAAAATGTATTGGCTCATATTGGCCTCTCAATTGCTTCTCTACAGGCAAATATTAAAACCAATTTGGGCATATGACCTCCAGTTCTGGAGTGCACAAGTAAGACAAATCTTCAAAGCATACAATGCTTTCAAAACAAAGTATTACGCCGTGGTACATATGTAACGGTGATCTACATAGGGATGTAAAAACTGAAATGGTAGAGGACGAGGATGGGAAGGTCGCAAGACATGAAGTTAGGCTTCGCAACCATGCTAATTTAGAAGTAGTCCAACTACTATTGTAGATGGAGTGAAAAGTGACCTCCTTCGGAATTAAAATTTTTTTTTTTTTAAATGGTTTTTTATATTGTTCAATAGTTTGATACACTTATTCCAGCGATTTTCCAACTTCTTGATCCCGTCCGAAAAGTATTTTTCCGGAAGGTCTGCAAAATACTCCTCCGTGGCGTCGATGGTTTTGGTCATTCGCGGCACCCAGCGGCAGGATAACTTTTTCATTTGCAGAATATTGCCCAAAATATGGCGTGTGCGCTCAGTACTAATCTTTGTGGTATCTGCTAGCTCGCACACTTTCACTTTCCAGTCAGCCAACACCATTTCATGTATTTTTTTGACATTGTCCTCTGTAACCACATAATAGGGCCTGCCGCTGCGGACTTGATCGGTAGTGGACTTGCGACCACGACGAAACTCTCGAAACCAATATTTGACGGTATAATCTGACGGAGCATTTGCCCCATAATATTTATCCAACTTTTCTTTTGTTTCCTTCGCCGTTTTGCCTCTCAAAAAATAATGTTTTATGAGAGAACGAAAATCGTTTTTGTCCATACTCAACATGATGCCAAACACGTCAACAACAATCAGCTGTCAAAACAAAACTAAAGACAGTATCGCACTGAAATTTGGCATGTCTGCCTAAATATGAACGGACTTCAAGGCGCATTCTGGCGGTCAAGGAGGTTACTTTTCACTCCATCTAGTATTAAACAGGGTGGTATAAATGTCCACCGCTTCTAGTTGGAGATGTCGAAGAACAATGTTCGGTATTTCATCGGTTCCCACTGATTTCTTACTTCTAAGTGATTCTGACATCATTTGGAGCTCTTCCTTCGAAATGTACGGAGGTAGTACCGTAGCAGGAGATTGATGGGTTTCTGTCCCTTGTTTTGTCCCCTTTTGTTCTGTTCGTTAATCGAGATTTTGTTTTTGTTCCTTATTTCCTTTTTTTCCGCAAAATGGCACTGTCTGCTATGATGGCGTATTTTGGTCAGCTGCCAGAGCAAAAGGACTCACTTCCAGAGTTCTGACCCAATCACGCCAGTCGATGTGTGTAAGTCTCCTTGCAGACAATAATAAGGGGAGGGGATCGTGGAGAATCGTAAGTTTTCTTTACAATTTTGTATTTTTAATTTCGGTGGTTTTGGGGATTTATAAATCTTGATTGATGGAAGCAAACAATAGAGAATTTAAGGTTGGATCTCGCTGGGGCCATCAAAGGCATCAATGTGTAGAGCATTCGTCCTCTAGAGTGTCCAGGCCGGCCGCCTGGCTCCATCCGAGTAACCTATATTGGTCATCTCTGGAGTGACAGGCAAAGTGAGGGAACTGGAACCAAAGGATTCAGTGAATCCCACCTATACCGTGGCAACCTGAGAATGCTGGGAACAGAAGAACGGTGACAACACGAAAAAAAGCAAAAGGGAAGAGGAGTGAAACAGACAATAAATAGGCCTAGGTTAGGTTAGGTTAAATAGGGGTGTGATGGATATGCCATCACACAGACACTAGGCACTAGGCAGGGAAACACCCAATTTTCTTGCAAAAGCCAAGAAGAAATTGGAAGTTTGTGCCGTCTATTTCCTCTAGGTTTTCGAAAAAGTATTTTCCTATAAATGTTCTTCGACTACTCAACAAAGCCTCGCACTCACACAGTATGTGTATTATGTCATCAACAGCTTTCAGGTCACCACAGAATCTGCAGATATCCGTATCTGACAATTTGAGTCTCTTTGCGTGCTGCTGCAGGAGACAGTGTTCTGTCAGGATTCCTATTACTATCCTAAGTTTGTCCCTGTTTAATTTTATTAACTTCATAGATCTTTTGTCGACAAAAAGCGGCCAAAGAGTCCTGCATACCCTGTGTCCTTCATGACTTGACCATCTTAGGTTGGCAGTCTTTGTGATTTTTTCCTCAATAGTGCCCTTCATTATGCAAAGGGGCGGTTTAATATTGGCAACCTCACTAATGGCTACTCGACTTTCTTGCAAGCTCTTCCGCTTGTTCATTTAATTTAATACCGCAGTGTCCTGGCACCCAGAACAGTCTTACCCGGTTCGAAATGCATAGTGCCTTGTGCGACACTCGCTGACTGTATCAGAGTTAATGTTGGTTGATTCCATTGCCTTGAGTGCGGCCTGGCTATCGATGTAGATAGCGATATCTCTTTCGGACATCGGACACCGGTCAGGTTGGCGGCTTAGCATAAAAAATAGCCCAATCTTTAACGGGGCATCGGGATACTTGACGACCTCCGGATCACCCGGCCTTATCCGTCTAATGGGGATCTCTGTACAGGTGGACTAGCTTTTCTCCGCTACTCGTGGGATCTAAAATGAGTTCAACATATACAATACGACACAATACAAATACAAACCAGGATCCTTCAAAAAAAACTCAAGGGCTACGAGATCTCCAACACGCGGATCGCTGGAAAAATCGTGCGGAAGCAAAGACCAAGCACAGTGGGTATCTTTGGACGATGGTACTACACCGAATAAACTACAAAATCTCGAACGCGAAAATTCTGATCCCCACGCCAGACTCCAAAAAATTGCTCTGATCCGAACTTATGAAGGAATTAGATGCCATTAAGACGGAATCTAAAACCGAGTCTGATTCGCGACTTGACCGCCCGGAAAACTCGAGTTTTCACACGGACGAAGAAGAGCTAGTCCGAGAAACAGACTGGATACTTAAAAAAAAAACCAGGTAAGAAACGCAAAGATCGTTTCTCGTCTGAAATTGTACAAAAAGAGATGGCAGCTAGCTGTAATACTATTGAGGTCAATAAAAAAATAAAGCAACCCAAACAAAGATCGCCGCCGCCAATAAACGTCTTTGGAATCTTGGACTATAACAAGTTGCAGACAATCTTGAAATCACTGTGTTCAACCGATTAGAACCGAGAGTAAGATCTCGCAATAACGATCATGTATTGTCAACGTCCTTGACCAGACAATTACCGTTCGCTTTCGCAAAAATTAAATGCCGAGAAGATTCAATGCCATACGTATGAAAATAAAGCAGAAAGACCCATGTGCGTGGTAGCTAGAGGCTTGCATGCCTCTTACTCTAAAGAAAACACTTTATTTGACCTTGAAAATAAAGGCTTAAAAATAATCGACGCCCTTAATATACTTCCGCAAAAACAGCGCAGTGTTGGTGGCGAGAGGATGACCTTAAGACGCGGTCCTAAGGCTAACTTTCGATAAAACCGAAAGCCTAGAAAGGATTTATTCAATAAATTCAATTCCCCAATGTACACGTTGTCAAGGATTCAGCCATACTCAGGCATACTGCCAGAAGGAGCCTCGCTGTGTGAAATGCGCCGGAAAACATCTAACGCGAGAGTGCAGTGCCGCGAAAGAGTCCCCAGCGATATGCATCAACTGCAGGGGAAAACATCCAGCTAACTGGATGCTTGCAATAAGCAATAATAAATCTGTCCGGGGTTGACCCGGGCCGCAAATCAAAAAACTATCGAGGCTGCGAAGTCACCAAGGAGATGCAAAAACGACGGGATCAGTCCAAAACGATGCCTTCTAAAAACGCAGGACCAGCGAGTACGAGAAATCATAGCAGCGGTCCAACCCCAAAGCCTTTAAAGAAGGCAAAGATAGCAAACGCCGTGATGGCCGCTAAAATCAAAAGTGGATAAACTTACGCGCAAATAGCGGCGCGAGCAAATACGACCAACTGTGAATCACCTGATCCTGCCTCAAATGTTTTCTAGTCTAGAGACTAGAAGAACTGACTAAAACAAATAACATAATAGTCGAACGGCTTCTGAACCTCGAGCAGATCTGTGTAACTAATCATGACAAAGAAGCTCAATATTCTTGTGTGGAATGCCAAAGGCCTACAGAAAAGGCTTGATGAACTAAATATTTTTATTCAGGAAAAAGTAGTTGATATATGTCAACTCACCTGCCGATACAATCGCGCGTGAAACTAAAAGGTTACCGCGACTACCACGCTCATCATCCATCGGGAAACGCAAGAGCCGGGTCATCACTATTTATAAAACGCTTTATTAAACACTCTCTGGAAGCACAAATTGAACTTGACAAATCTCAAATAATCACGGTGCGCGCTAAAAATAAAAATTACTCTTTTAGTATATCCTCAATCTATTGCCAATCGCACTGCAAAATGGAAAAACACGAATTTATTGACGTATTTAACTCTTTATTATTGGTGGCGACCTTAATGCGAAGCAAATCTTTTGGGGCTCAAGTTGTATCTCACAAAAAGCCAAAACTCTCTACAGGGCTGGTATGGAATGTGGCTACCAATTTTACTCAACAGGCAGTCCAACGTACTGGATGTCGCCAAAACACGCTATCTGATAGACTCCTTTATCGGAAAAGGAGTAAACCCTGGTTACGTCAAAGTTGAAGAAAGATTCGATCTTTCCTCGGATCATTCTATAATTATCCTTTCATTGTGTGAATCCTTGGTTAAGAAACAAAGACCACCCAGATTACCCAACAAAAAAACTCAATGGGAAGATTTCCGAATAGAGGTTGTCGAAGATACTGTGTTAAAACTGCCGCACAGAACGACATATCAACTTGAAAAAGATGTTGAACGGTTTGTTGAAGTCATACAGCAAGCGGCCTGGAATAACACTCCACGCGAATAGAACAAAGTTGCCAGTATCGGCATAAGATAAAGAAGAAACGAAGAGCGCGAAAAAAGTGGAATGAATCTCGGGCTCAACAAGATAAAACGTCCTTTAATAGGCTCTGCAACTTGTTGAAAAAATCGCTCAAGGACTTTAATAACCAAGGTATTAATAACTGCTTCACAGCAACAAAAGATACCAACTACTCCATATGGAGAGCCGTTAAAAGTGTTCAAAAGCTCCAAATACACGTGGCGTCTATAAGAAGAAAACAAGATGACTGGGCGAAAGAAGATAAAGAAAAAGCGAACGTTTTCGCCGAACATTTTGCAGAAACGTTCAAACCATTCGACGGGGAAGTCCTTCCATGACTCAGGAGAGATACTTAAAGCGCTACCGTACGAGTAATCGAGTCGTCTGTTCAAGTGCATTTCTTGACGTTTCGCAAGCTTTTGATAAGGTACGGCACGAGGACCTGAAATATAAACTTCAACAAGTCCTACCCGAGCAATTGTTTCTTGTTTTAAGTTCATATCTAGATGATCGACTCTTCTGTGTCAGGCACGGAAACGAATATTCCAATTTAAAGACAATAAAGGCGGGGGTACCGCAAGGAAGTGTACTTGGCCCTCTGCTATATTTGCTTTTTATTCGCGACACACCGAAAACGGACGATACTGTGCTAGCCACATTTGCTGATGACACTGCCATTTTGGCAATAGCTAAAACCGTTGAACAATTGGACAAAGGCTTGGCGAATCGCGCTTAATGAAAACAAGTCTGTCCATGTGAACTTCATTCTAGAGAAAACTGACAATCTACCTGTGTTTATCAACGCAATACAAATTCCTTTCGCGAACGACGCCAAATATCTTGGTATGACACCCGACGCTAAGCTTAAACGGAGAGCCCACGTTAAGAAAAAAACGTGAAGAAAACAGTATAGAGACATGTACCGGCTCCTTGAAAAGTATTCCAAGCTCAGTTTAGAAAACAAATTGCTGCTATACATGCAAGTGCGTCTTACAGGCATTCCAAAACAAAGTTCTTCGAGGGTTTGTTAATGCACCGTGGTACACTAGAAACGATGATATCCACAGAGACCTAGGAGTCGAAAACGTTCAGAACGAAATTGTTTTGCGCGAAAACACAAAAATCGACTACAAGGCCATACGAATATTTCTGTTCAACAGATCCTTGACGAGACAAATTTATTGCCCCGTCTGAAAAGGACTAAGCCTCTCGATCTAGCGCGGTGATCAACAGTGCTTAATTTTTAAAGTACGCAGGAATTTTCAATGGAAAATCGAATGCAAAATGTCTTATTAAAGCAAAATAAAACGCGAAAGAAGAACCCGCTTGTTGAGTGTGAACTCAGTCGTAGTCTGTATAAGGGAGGTGTTTTTTAGTGAGTAAGAATCTCACACTACTATAAACACCGAAGCTTATGAAGATTTCTCACCTACCCACATGAAAACCTCTGACTGGAAGACACTATTTGCGTCCGGCAGTCTTTTAGGCACTCTTAGCTCTGGGTGTTCTGAGAAGGTACCAGAACCAGTTCTTTCCTCTGTTTTTGAGCCATCTGTGAAAATTGCAATTTCGTTGGACCTGGTCATTGCATTTTTTGGTAGTTCTCTCTCTCCGGATATATTATATCACACGGAATATCGACGTCGATCAAGGAAGGAATTTCATCCATTAAAATTGGATGGCCTGGCAGTAGCTTGTTTTTTTTTTTTTCAAGAACTTAACACTCAATTGGGTATGAATACACTTATAATGCCTCAGCATGGGTTAATATTTTTTTTTTGTGGATAGAGAGAGAAAGAAAGATTTTGAGCTCAGTGGTTATTTCGCTCCATGGGTGGCATCCAACATTTAACGGGGAGACTAAATTCTTAGTGGAAATTGGCTTGACGTTTGATTTCTAGTCAACTACTCGTCTTACTTGATTTTCGTTAACTGAAAAAGTGGATGATATGTCTTTCGGGCGAGGCTGGGATTCGGACACCGAACCTTCCGATTTGGAAGCCACCCACCCACTGCCACAGCTGCGTCATGACTATGCCATGTCCGAAACTACTGCTCTTGAAGTAACCGAGATTAGTGAGTCGTATCGCACTGTTGACAAGTTTTTTGGTCTGTAAATCAAGCGGTGTCAAGTGTGAAAAGGTGTCTAATGCTGTCGTAGTGGTTGTACGGAGCACACCTGTCCTGGCCATGGCAGCCGTTCTGTCAACCGCCGCTAATTTTTTGTAAATCGTTTTCTTGTTTGTTGCTTTCTACCATACTAGTGCGCCGTATGTAAGTATGGTTCTTACCACCACCGTATACATACAATCCACTAAGGCACCTTTTAAGCCCCAAGTTTTTCCTACTGTTCTTTTGCAGACAAAAAGACCATTTTTTGATTCTTTCCGCTACGTTAAGATTCCAGTTCAGTTTTGTGTCCAGGATCACACCCAGATACTTCACGCTGTCCGAAAGGGACAGTTCCACTCCATTGAGTTTTGGGAGTTTGAATTGCAGTATCTTGTACTTTCTGGTAAAAAGAACCAGTTCCGTTTTGGAAGGGTTGGCATTGAGACCACAGCTTTTTGCCCAAGTGCTGATCGTCTTCAGTGGCCACCTTCATAATTTCGCTTAAAATATTTAAATATTTTCCCTGCATAATTATGACCAACTCATCTGCGTATGCCGTGGCACTTAGGGTACTTATTGTACTAAACTTTTTGAGGATGTCATTGATAACCAGCACCCACAGTAGTGGGGATATGACTCCACCCTAAGGGGTTCCCCTGGTTACGGACATTCTGATCGAGCTTTGCCCAATGTAACCGGGCTAAGGCAGTGGGGAATTTTTGGCTGCTATTCCTGGAAAGTTTTCTGAAGGGTAAGCAGATCAATAGAGAAATTTGTAGAGATAGCAAAGAAAACCCCGTAGTTGATTTAATGTTGTTGGTAAGCTCCGATCGGTCGACCTGACCAAAGGGGTAATGGTATAAATACAAACTCAAACCCAATCAGGTCGGACGGTTTATTGAAAGATTTATTTATTTAAAACACGCTGTGTATACCTAAAGGCATACGTTATCAAATAAATGTATCCATCGTTATTGGAATACCAGCATAGTGTGTTCTATTTAACCCGAAAACTACTCCAATTTCAGAGGCATCTGCATCATCCTCAGTATTGCCTGCCATAAATGTTTACCATAAACTAACTTGCCATACTTTAACGGAGCGGGAAACAAGATCCGGGGAACGCAATTTGAAACTTATCATTTCTTCATCGATTCCAAACCCATTAAAGTTGTTTGAATATATGAAGACAACTTATAAGGATCCACGTAAGGTATTGCTATCTCTGCCAAATTGTTTCGTCTTTCATGCTGTAAGGATCAATAACCGTTATTCCATCAATATCTATAACGACCTCATCGATATCTTTGATATTAAAAAGAAACTTAGTCAGCTGTGAGTATCTACATGATAGTGGTTATGCTTAAGCCGTTTTCAACTTGATTTTTAAAATGGCATTTCATTCGATATAAAAGGAAGAATAACGCTGTTTTTTCTTTCTAAGATGGGAACTGCGTAACTTCCGAACGACTTAAACCATCCTGGTTTTTCTCTGTGTTATTGACTATGTATATAAAAAGTGGATGAAGTTATTGTTAGTTAATTTAAGAGAAAGTTTCGTCGGAAACTATTTAGTTACGTCTGTGCTGGCAAGTTCTGGAGGAGAAGATAAGAAGCGAAGAATGCATCATTGAATCCAAAATTGTACGTGATGAATATCCCATTCTTTCCATTCCCATTCTTTGCTATACTTGGCTCTAATAGACAGTAGACACGGAACTGGTTGGGAGTATGGGGTATCTTCTATGGACTTGCCGCCAAAACACGGATCTCAATCGAGCAAATATAGTTAGGCAGACATTTATTGACGGCGGTAGATACTGTCAAGCTAACTATGAAACAATGAAACAGACTCGGGTGTAGCATTCCGACAGTAACTAGACCGAGAAGAACAGAACTCCAAAAATACACTTATAAGGAGACTGTTAAATAATTCAGTAGTTCAGCTGACAAGATCACAATGACATTGAATGTGTCTGAATTTCACACACAACATAAAAGAGGCAGGCTGCACGTTGGTATAAGACCTGAAAGTCCGGGCTCAGGCGACAGTTTTTTGATGCCCGAAAAACTACAGGAGGAAGTGGATTTGCGGGTTTTTTTTTCGAGGCCGCCAATACGGTAAACCATCTCGTTGTACATAACCACGACATTGGTAACGGAGGCTATTTAAGTCAGTACAGCTTAAATACACGATCAACTGCAACACACTTATGCCAGCGCTTGATCCAATCCTCGAAACATTTTTTATATTCAGTTTTCGGTATGTCCATCAGTGCTTCCTGCGATTTTTCAATTACTTCCTCTCGGCTGCTGAAACGCTTTCCCCGTAGTGGTTTTTTAACTCGATTGAACAGAAAGAAGTCACAGGGAGCCAAATCATGTGAATTCGGTGGCTGTTGGATGGTATTTGTTGCATTTTTCATCAAAAAATTACGAATAATGATGGTACTGTGCGACGGTGCGTTATCATGGTGCAAAATCCACGAGTTTTCTGCCCACAATTCCGGTCTCTTTCGGCGAATTGCTTCACGCAAACGGTCTCATAACTCCCAAATAATACTCTTTGTTTATTTCAATATTTCAATTTCAATTTATTTAATATAATTCGGGATTGTACAAATAAGACTTACAAAATGTCTTTTATAGCACATATTTTAGGGTAACATTATATAATTCAGATAATATAAACATTGTATGAGAAAAAAATAAACAAAATATTATACGGGAATAAGTAATGTACTAACAATAAGTATTGGTAGGGAAAGAAAGAGGAGGAAAGGGGAAATCAGAAAGGAAGAAATAGAGTATGTTTAAGAAGTACTAGATGGAGTGAAAAGTGACCTCCTTGGGAATTAAAATTTTTTTTTTTTAAATGTTTTTTTATATTATTCAATATACTCCCCTTTTAGTTTGATACACTTATTCCAGCGATTTTCCAACTTCTTGATCCCGTCCGAAAAGTAATTTTCCGGAAGGTCTGCAAAATACTCCTCCGTGGCGTCGATGATTTCCTCGCGTGAGCTGAATTTTTTATTGATGAGCCATCTTTTGAAGTTTGGGAAGAGATAATAGCCCGAGGGATCCGAATCAATCTAGTTACCAATCGACGCCAAAAGTCCGCCCGATTCCGCATCAGCATATCCAAACACTCTTTCGAAGTGCTCTCGCGTTCGAGTTTTTGGTCAGGGGTGAGCATGCGTGGCACCCAGCGGCAGGGTAACTTTTTTATATGCAGAATATTGTCCAAAATATGGCGTGTGCGCCCAGTACTAATCTTTGTGGTATCTGCTAGCTCGCGCACCTTCACTTTCCGGTCAGCCAATACCATTTCATGTATTTTTTTGACATTGTCCTCTGTAACCGCATCGGAGGGCCTGCCGTTCAGTTTTAAATTTTTTATGCATTTTTATTTATATTACTTAATTTACACTTAAATGCTATACAAAAAAAACGCTTAAAAATTAGCTTAATTAACTTAAAATTATCTTATTCTAACTTACTGGCCCCATGCGGGCACTCTAAGTTAAACCTAGCACTTAAACTATGTCTTTCGACGTATCTTACAGTCTATATTTAATTTTATATTAACACTACAACTAAAACTAAGAAAATAAATTTTGAGCAAAAACTTAGTATATGGACAGTTTTTGTTTTAATATTAATGTAAAACTTACAGATTACCTAAAAATAAATCTTAATCTACTTAACCTACTTACATCTAATACATTATATATACATACATGATATATATATACCTAATATATAGATATATGTATATATATATATGTTTTTTTTTTTATACCTCTTTTTTTTTTATTTTTTTGTTTTTGTTTTTATATATTTTTTTTTTCTTAAATTTAACTTACTCATACTTAAAATTATGTAAGCCGGCCATGGCTAAAAAAAATTAGGCGACCCACTTTGCTTCACATAAAGCTAACAAGTATTGGAGGAATTCGACGACGAAGCATCCTCTCCTTCTGAAAGCCACCAAAATTGTTGGTGCTGCTGAGCAACATCCCTCATGTTGCGACTTCCTACCGCCCTACTGAACCGGAGACGCTCCGCACTGCCGTGTGCGACGTCTCTGTCGTAGTTCAGTCGCCTGTCCGCAGCTGTTCGAGCGACGTGGAAGATTAACGGCACCGCCAATCTGTCTTGGATCAGACCTTTGCTATCTAGATAGAGGAACGCTTCTGGAGGAATAAAGCCGTCAAAGCGAACTCTCTCATGATACATATAATTAGGGTAGTAAGCCCCAAAGATCAGGTTGTTCGACGATGTCATTGCTCTTGCAATGTGCCTTCGAGTCAACTTAATAACAAAATTGTCCACTCTTATTAGGTTCGCTCTATTGTACAAGACCTCATTGCGATAGAATTTTATGTACTCAGACTCTGGTGTTCTGTATAACCGAAGACAAGCCCTAAGGCAAGCCCTTTCAAACACCCGAATCTTTTCCAATAAACTTGCTCTCACGTTGAACCACACGGGACATCCAAACACAAGCATAGGCCGGATAAGGGCCATGTAGCAGATCACCTTCACCCTCGCATCGAGTTGACTGTTGTAAAACAGAGGGCAAAAGCACCTCTGGCTCTGGCCAGAGCAACATCTATATGTTTGTTAAAATACAGATATTGATCTAGCCAGATCCCAAGGTATCTGACTACATTTCGACAAGCAAGTGGCTGTCCATGTTGTCCGACGATAGAGAACTTTCGCCAATTCTTTCTGGTATCCCTAGAGGCCCCAGACAAAGGCGTCCTAAAAAGAATGGTTTCCGACTTCTGAAAGTTGATTTTCAACTTCCAGTCATCGCAATATTGTTTAATTTTGTCGAAGTCACGTTGCAAAAGTGTATTAATGACCTCAATCTTTGGACCTGATCTGTACGCAATTAAGTCGTCTGCGTACGCTATGGCATGGTGAAGTGAACCTATCAGATCACTTGTGTAAATGTTGAATAGGATCGGCGAATTTACCGCACCTTGTTGCAGACCGTTTTTAATGTTAAATGTTCCAGCAGAGGTCACATCGCCATTCTTCACGATGAACTGTCTACTGGAGAGCATATCAAAAAGAATATACAGCAGTGGTTTACTAATGCCCAACCTGTTCAACTTAAAAAAGAGTCAATGAGGCAGGCACCAGTACACTGGTTCTTGCCTTTGTTCCATTGGATATCAGAAACCAGTTTAGACGCATCATGAATGATATCATGCCCCGCCTTGAAACCGAATTGATTATCCGGAACTATATGTTTGTCCTCAACCCACTTAGTCAGGACTCTATTGATCACCTTCTCGAAAACTTTACTGATATTTGGAAGAAGACTGATCGAGCGGAGATTCGCCGGATTGGAAGTATCTTTATTCCTTTTGGGAATGGGATGTACCACCGCAGTTTTCCAATGCGCTGGATAATGTGCATTATTCATTGCATTATTAAACAGGGTGGTATAAATGTCCACCGCTTCTAGTGGGAGATGTCGAAGCACAATGTTCGGTATTTCATCGGTTCCCACTGATTTCTTACTTCTAAGTGATTCGAAGATCGTTTGGAGCTCTTCCTTCGAAATGAACGGTGGTAATACCCTTTCGTTGGTGATGACATTATTTGTCATATTCTCTTCACTGAACTGGGTGAAACCCGAGCTCTCGAATCGCCAATTCGCAATTTCATTTCGAAGGCAGGAATTGTGCACAAGGACTCGACTCTCCAGGTCGTGGTTCGGGCCAATGATGTCATTCGCCTTGTACACTTCCTGGAAAGTCGCTCCTATAGCCTCTACCTTCTCCTGCGGATCCTCAATCACAAAGAGGTTGTCATCATCAACTGCCTCATTTGGATCAATGCCTGCTGCTACAAGTATTTGTTCGTTGTTCGTCGTTCGGGCGATTCTAAGACATGGAAGGTCATTCTGATTATTTCTCCGGAATATTTTATTTATTTGCGGGAACATATTCGGGTTGCTGGTGTTTACAGCCCGAATTTTATTGTTCCAATACAAACTTACAGAATTTCTGTAATTTTCCATTATTAATATCTGGAGGTTTTTAATCGACGACTTCAATGTCAAGATCTCCGGGTTATGTCTGTCAGTAAACTGTCTGTACAAGGTTTTTAGTCTTGACAGCAGTCCACTTTTATGTCGGTGCAGTGCGTCAATAGTTGCGTTGAGGAATAAGTCTTTGTTGTCAGTGTGTTGATACCGAGGTATCGTTTTGTCCATAGTTCGTTTGATTGTCTCGTCCATTAGTTTTAGATACCTGTCAATCTCCTCGTTTGACAGATTTCTATTGGACGGTGGGTAGAGCGAATTCGAGGAGAGTGCTCTCGTCAGTGTTCTGGAGAAGCGTGTCCAACGCACCCTACTATAGTTGTAGGAATGCCTTTGAACAAACTCTTCCAATTCCGCAATTTCGTTCGGAACGGTTATTTCGGTACTGAGACCGCAATACACAAACGTGCGTAGACAGTTTATCGTATTTTGGTAAGTGCCTGTTAGTTCTATTCGAGTGTCGAACAGCAGGAGATCCAAATAGGACCCGTGTCTGGGAAACGACGGACTGTCCGTCGCTTTGAGGCCGAGTCGATACATCACACTGTACTGACCCCACCAATTGAATAGTAGGTTCCCTCTAGTATTTGGTGTATTATTTCCCCAATCTCTATGTTTGGCGTTGAAATCTCCGCCGATAATAAAATAATTGTCTTCCAATTCCAGCCTCAGGAATCGAAAAAGTGTCTCGAGCTCTGAGATGAATAAGGTGGATTGAGTAGCCCCAGATGCATAGACCGACACCATGTACAACCGCTTTCCACTACGGAGAGGGATGTACATGACACATGCTTCCAGCACCTGAAACCTACGTACCACATGACTGTATACTCTTTTGAAACGCAGCCCCTTTCTTATAAAGATCGCAACACCTCCTCCTTGAGTGGAATTGGGTCGGTTTCTTCGTAATATTTCATACCTTCTGTGCCTCATTTTGTGTCTTTTGGTAAGCTTAGTCTAGCTAACCAAAAGCACATCCGGGGCTTGGTCTTTAAGCAACTTAAATAGTGCGGCTCGTCGCTCGAACCTAATCAATGAATTAACATTCACTGCAAGGACCTTCAGAGTTTGCTCCGCCATGTACGTACCCATTACGACTGAAGGTGCCGGAGGGCCTGCCGCTGCGGACTTGATCGGTAGTGGAGTTGCGGCCACCACGAAACTCTCGAAACCAATATTTGACGGTGTAATCTGGCGGAGCATTAGCCCCATAATATTTGTCCAACTTTTGTTTTGTTTCCTTCGCCGTTCTGCCTCTCAAAAAATAATGTTTTATGAGAGAACGAAAATCATTTTTGTCCATACTCAACATGATGCCAAACACGTCAACAACAATCAGCTGTCAAAACAAAACTAAAGACAGTATCGCACTGAAATTTGGCATGTCTGCCTAAATATGAACGGACTTTAAGGCACCATAACCTTTTTTGCAGTAGCAGCGCATTCTGGCGGTCAAGGAGGTCACTTTTCACTCCATCTAGTATATATGAGAGATGGAAGAAGTATAGTTGTTGTGATTACCTGAGATGTCTTAAGGCGGCATTTTTAAAAGATGAAGCTCCCATTATTTGTTTTGTTGTTGTAGGAAAGGAGTTCCAAAGTCTGGTGACGTGGATGAAAAATATGCGCGAGGAATTTAAGTAATTAAAGGATGGAATAATGATATTTTGTGTTCTGGTTGATTGGGCGAATTGGATCTTTTCCATCAAATAAGCGGGAGATCTTGTTTGGATGATTTTGTGCATAAACACACAACATCTTAGTTCAAGAAACTGTTTTAAGGAGTAACCAAGGACCGAACTATGATGATGGGATACATGATTGTATCGACGCAGCCCATACACATACCTTATCATATCGGTGCAATTTGTGTTGTGATAGAGAATCAAGCTTGCAATAAACTACGGCAGAGTAATCAATTATAGGCATAAATAAAGCCTGAGTTTAGTACCTAATGAAGCTAGATGAAAGCTAAAGTTTGTGAAGTCCAACATAGATTCGTCTAACAACAAAGTTGATATGGTCTACGGCGGAGAGTGAGCGATTTAATTTGAACCCGAGATTAGTAACAACCTCCATAAAATTGAGTTGCCTGTCGTTCAGGAATATTGGTGGTATTTCATCCGAGTTGATTATATTTTTAGCTATTAGAATGAGCTGCGATTTTGTTGGATTAAGACTGAGTCCATTACATAATGACCAGTTATATATTTGAGATAAATCTTCGTTTATTCTGACGGCCAGATCCTCAACGAGTCCTGAAGGTCTCGAAAGATATATCTGGGCATCATCAGCATAGAGATGAATTGAAACATTGGAGCATACTTTAAGTAGGTCATTAATAAATAGACTGAACAAAATTGGGCCAAGTATTGACAGGTACGCCTGCAGTTAAGGCGTTGAAATCGGAAGAATCGTTATTATGAATAACTCTTTGTTGGCGATTGTCCAAGTACCCAAAATATAATTTAAGTTTCTGGCATAGTACCATGTGATCAACGCTGTCTAAAGCTTTGGAAAAGTCTAGCAAACACAGCACCGTCAAAAAGTCCTTATCATATTCTACTCTTATGTCATCAAGGATTGTAACCATAGCTGTTGAGCAGCTATGAGTCGCTCGAAAGCCCAACTGAACTGGGGATAATAAATTGTGTTGACATATGTAATTCGAGATTTGGTTTTCTAGAATCTTCTCAAGTACTTTGGACAGACATGGTAATATACTTATCGGACGAAAGTCGGTTGGCACAGAGGGGTGAGGTTTTTTTGGGACAGGAATAACTTTAGCCATTTTCCAAGTATCAGGAAAGGTGGAAGCGGTGATGCAAAAGTTAAAGATATGCGTTAGGCTGTTTATTGTCTGGTCTTCTGGCAAAAATTCATGATGCACTACACCGTTGTAATCCATG
Organism: Volucella zonaria; assembly: GCA_963966105.1. Taxonomy (NCBI): domain Eukaryota; kingdom Metazoa; phylum Arthropoda; class Insecta; order Diptera; family Syrphidae; genus Volucella; species Volucella zonaria. The sequence goes on along the minus strand of OZ014530.1, from coordinate 84,487,523 downwards.
AAAACCGTGTGCATTGCCTTCTTTTTTGACTGAAAACGACGTGGTTTTTTTGGTCTCGGCTCATTTTTGGTGAACGCCATTCACTTGTCTGATGTCTGGATTGCGTGTAGTACTCATAAATCCACGTCTCGTCTCCAGTAATGATCCTTTTGAGGAATGTGGGATCGGATTCAGCTTCGCAAATCACCTCTTTTGCGACGTCAACACGGTCTCTTTTTTTGCATCAAATTGAGATCTTTTGGCACCAACTTTGCTGCTACACGACGGAAACCAAAATGTCTTGAACGGATGCATAGGCAATGGTCAAGTCCTCCGCTATCTCTCTGATGGTTAATTTGCGGTTATTGACCAACATTTCTTTTACTTCATCAATGTTTTCGTCGGTTTTCGATGTCGATGGTCTGCCACTGCGTTTATCATCTTCGATTGACTCACGACCACTTTTGAACCGCTCGTGCCACTAGTAAACGACCGTTTTATTTAGAGAGTCGTTGCCAAAACACTTTTCCAACATTTCCAACGTTCGCGCACCATTAAATCCATTTTTTACGCAAAATTTAATACAAGTTCGTTGTTGCAAATTTAAATCCATTTCTAAAATTGTAAAAAATCGCCATCACACACAGAGATAGATGTACTATTGGCTACGTAACTTTTGCAAATGTCAAGCTATAACGCTAAGATTTAGAGGGAATGTCAACAACAGATTTACTAACCTAAAAAAAAAAAAACAGAACTCAAATCGAAATAACGGGAGCGCCGCACGGTGGTTATTCCGGGATCAAGTCGGCAATTTGGTTATGGGCCTGGTTTTAGTGCAAGCTGTGACAATTTTCAATATTTTTTAAATGTTTGAGGGCCAGTGTCTTAGGACATTTTCCTTGATGAGTTCCCCTATTCTCCGTCTTTGTAAATGGCGTATGAATAATTCTTCTTTTTCCATTGGCTAACGGAATCATCTTACACTTCCATGTCTCAGAAGGTAGCTAGTGGATATCTTTGTAGCGTACAATTTTCTCAACGCTGCCTGGAGTGTTCTTTAAGAATTCTAAGGATTCTGTAGTTGAAATTGTCTATCCCCTTGTCTACTTTAGAAGGGATAGACAACTATCGCCTTTGGACAAAACCTTACATTATTTTGCAGATTCATTTAGAGACTCTTTTGATTCATAGTATACGGGAGCGTACCTTAGTAGTTAAAGAGCCTACCCTAAATACCTTATTCATTTGGGTTCTTGATCATGATCTTTATTCAGTCTGGCCGATATCTGAGCCTTATGCCACATTTGCTATATCGAAGATAGTTTTTATGTGACCTAAGTACATTTGCCTTTATAGAAGCTCCCAGACATTTTAGCATCCAAAGTGCAATATAATTAGTTAGGCAAAGTTAGTTGAACAATATAATTCGGATGAAGCTTACCTTGATAGGTTTTGCTCATGTGTATGTGATCATATTTCAATATCCTTTTATCATTTAAGATTAATTAGAATACGTGCAGCTCCAATCATTGTCGATAATTGTTCAACCAATTACACTCGTACACAAGAAATTGCTTAAATTTCACCATAAACGGATTCCACATTTCTCCCACAACTATCGTTTCAACAGGAAATTGAATCGAATTTTAATTCCTTTCCGGTCCCAAGGATATGAGTCCCTACAAGAACCTCAATTGTCTTAGCTTGTTCATTTGCCAGTGCTCGATTTGGTCAGTTGTGTAAAATTTAACGCTTAAATCTGTAAATCGTTCTCCCTGTTGGATTTAAGTTTCCTCTTGCACCTAATCCTGAAATATAATATATGTTCTCTGCTATCACTTTGAAATTATTTTGCGATAAAACTAGACATTCACATAAGAATTCTGAATTGCAACGATTAGATATATCTACTATTGCTGCTCACATCCGTACTCTTCCTTGTAGGTGTTGATGGTATCTGATTACCTTTCCACCCACATACTCTTGGAAGAAAGGAATTTACATACTCGTAGATGCTGTGGTAATCTGTGGTAAAACGGTTAAAAAAATTGCCAAGCACTTCCCATCGGGTGGTTTAAGGAGAATTTAAATTCGCACAAATTTCATGAAATCAAAAAATTATAAACCAAGGAAAAAAAAGGAAAAAAAATGTTTACCAAGCTCCGTGTGTTCTTGTTGGAAAATTAATTCAAGTTCCACAGAGGAAGTCATTAAGGATGTGAGCACACATTGTTCAGAACTTCCCGGCGAAAAAAGCAAACTTCGTTAGGACGAGTATAACAGTCCTCGAACTCTTATCCGTATGCCCTTAGAAGTATCTCCACCCAGAGTCCTTAAACTTCTTCATATCTTTCTACAGCTACAGCTAAAGAAGAGCTTATGTAAATGGAGGAAATTAAATGACAAAAAAAAAAAACTCTTTTTAATCCTGCCCATTCACTCCTCCTCTCTCAAGAAAGACTTTCCCGTATGGAATTTAAATCCCACTACTGTCACTGTTTCCGTGCGACTTCAAGTGACAATCGGAGCTAAATAAATTGCTTTAATCTAATAACTACACTACATTCTTGTAATGCGGAGTAATCCTTTGACATTTCAGTGTGCTGATGGCAAACATAAGTCAATCCTTAAGTAACCTCTCAATCCGAATGTCGGTCGTCCTTTGGAAAGAAAATACAACAAAAATAATAAAAATAAAAACAGAAACGAAAACGAATGAAAACTTTCTATATGGGAAGTGGAATTGAAACTTCACTTCAATGCTTCTTTTTGCATCCCAGAGAGGCCTTATCTAAAAGTCTAACAAATGGGCTTTTTCTCAAGGAGTCCTGAGTTGAGTGTATCACGGAAGAGGAAGAGGAAGTACATATCATACTCCCGACATATTCGTACACCTTCTCCCACAGGTATATGAGTGTAACAAATTTCATGTGATACATCGCCTAATCTAAGCTGTCAGTTTTGCTTTTTAAGGATTTTTCATGATTTCCTGAAGGATATGCGGTACAATATTAGACAAGGATGATCCCATGATATTGCCTCCTAAGGTGGAATCATAGCATCATAGCTAAAGATAGCTTGGATGAACGTATGAGTATTTTTTCTAAAGGAATTTCCTGGAATGGTGCCTCACTTTGCGGAAGGAATCCTGAGTAAAATTATCTGATGTATGTACTCGTATGTTTTAATGGAAACGAGAATAATTTGGTTATGGTTAATTTGGAATAAGTATTATAGCTCGTGAGGGAAGTTGAATCTTAGTCGCTAATAAGGGGTATAGTGGGGGTTGCAAAGACGTTAATATTTAAGTATTTAACCACGTTAAGGTGAAGTGCAATCTGTGAAGAAATTCCAATTTAGAAAATTGAAGAGAGAATTCTTTAAAAGACTAATTCTGACAAAATGTACAGACACTATGATGGAAAATGAAATAAATTAAATTGTTAATATTAATTTTGAAATAATGTATTAAAAAGACACGATGAAGTAGCGATTTTTGGTAAAACCAATTGTAGGCTTCCATGCTTTTTTTTTTTCAAAATATTCTATAGATATAGAGGTTCATACATACATAGATGGCAGGAGTCGCGTTAAGGAGCAATGATCGAAAGGTTGGTACAAGTGGTTGTATGTATAAAAATACGAAATCTGTCAAGGCAGTCAGATAGAAACCATCTAAGAGGAAGTAGCATAAAATAACGCATATAAATGAATCTTAGTATAATTGCCAAAGTGTAATAATCATTGTGAATTTTTGTAGAGCAAATAAAAAACAACAAACGTTGTAAATTAAGATTAAAGTGAAATAAAGAAATATCGTTAAAACAAAAAAAAAGAGATCAATATCATTGCTCAATATTGGTGACCCCAGACGGTCATTGCTTCCCGTTATCGCAACATTTGTATTAAAAACACTTACCTTTTTCGTATAATTGTAATATTTTACATTGTAAACACCACAAATTTGTAAGCCTTCCTTTCGACCCGTGTCTCAAATGATTATTTTATTCCTGCGTCGTTATTTTATTCTTTCGACACAATGGTCGACAACGAACCTCCTCATCAGTGTCCTCTCACTCACTCGGCACAAAACAACGCAGTGAAGCAACCAAGTAGTGCTATCCAAGCAGTGGCAATAAAGCTTCCAGAATTCTGGACTAAAAGGCCAGCTATTTGGTTCCTCCAAATTGAGTCCCAGTTTACAATACGTAACATTAGGGTCGAGCAATCCAAATTCCACCACGTGGTCCAATCCCTACCACAAGACGTGGCCGCAAGTGTATATGACATCCTAATCAAAGAATCCAATATCCCCTATACTGACCTGAAAAAAACACTCATATAGCGTCGTTTGATGAGTGAAAGCAAAAGAATCGAAGCTCTGCTGTCGATAGAGGAAATGGGCGATAAAAAACCATCTGAGTTTTACCAAAGGCTTCACACATTGGCAGGACAATCAATGATTGTCACTGAAAGCTTGGTTTTAGAACTTTGGAAACGTCGTCTCCAAAGTCAAGCTCAAAGTCCGAGGTAGACGAACTTCTTGAAATAGCTGACGACATTTTTGAAGTATACCAACAACAACAACAGAACACATCTTCTTACTCAATTTCGTCTCATTCTGCCAATTCTATTTCCGAACTTACTTGCATAAACCAAACCCTTCAAGCTGAGATACATGAAATTAAATCCATGCTTTCCAACTTTAACTTAGACAACCACCCACGTTTCCGAAACAGAAAAAGATTAGATTCGCACACACAACGCACACGAATATCCTCGCACTCAAGCCAAAGAACAAAGTACGGTTTTAACAACAATGTCGACTCATCAAACAACAGTGGTCAGAACAAAAGTAAAATGTGCTGGTTTCACGCCAAATATGGCGACAATGCACGAAAGTGTTCAAAACCCTGCAACTTTGTGAGGCGACACCCAAACTAAAGCCTATTGTCATTATGGCAGCCTCTGATAGTAGTGGTCTAACGACACAGTGCCACCTTTTTGTCAAAGATCTTATTTCCAATCTAACGTTTTTAATCGATTCTGGCTCGGATATCTCATCCATTTCTTCGTCACGTTTTAAGGCAACCAGTTTAAAGCCGGACCAAATCATTTCTGCTGCGAACGGTTCAGCAATCACCGGAAAACTGGTCTAGTTCTAAATGTAAAAAACTCAAGGTTAATCGATCCACTCACAAGCACAAATGTTAATGGTATTCCTTGTCGAGAAAATGTCACAACACCACGTTTTTTCGCTGTTGAACAGAGGTATAACAACATCTTAAAACAGTTTCCATCACTATTGGAAACTCCTGATTTCAACTTCCCGGTAAAGCATATAGTCACGCACCAAATCTTTACCGAAGCACCGCTTCCGCACTCTCGACGCTTAAACAACGCCCAACTCAAAATAGCGAGAGAAGCATTCGACTACATGATGCAAATGGGAATATGCAGACAATCTTCGTCACCTTGCGCATCACCTTTGCACATGGCACCTAAACGGGAAGCAAATGATTGGAGACCATGCGGGGACTACAGAATGCTAAACGCAATCACTATCCCTGACAGGTACCCACTACCTCATCAGCATGACGTGACCACCATCCTCGATGGATGCACCATTTTCTCAAAAATCGATCTCGTTCGCGCATACCATCATATTCCTCTGACACCGCAAGACGTGCCCTAAACCACAGTAACAACACCCTTTGGCCTATTTGAATTTACGCATACGCCATTTGGCCTTCGAAACGCGGCCCAAACGTTCCAACGCTTCATGCACCAAGTCACAAGGGGCCTCGACTTTATATTCGTCTACTTAGACGATATCCTAGTCGCTAGCAAATCGGAAAAGGAACACGAAAGCCATCTTGGTATGCTGTTCCGACGTCTGTCCGAATATGGCCTACGCATAAAAGCTTCAAAATGCGTGGTCGGTGCATCCACACTACAGTTCTTGGGATTTGAAATCTCGAAAGCGGGAATCCAACCATCACAAAAGTGATTGAATGCAATACGTACCTTTCCTGAGCTAAAATCGATTAAAAATGTGCAACGATTTTTAGGCATGCTTAATTATTATCATCGCTGTATACCCAATCCCGCAAGAACTTTAACACCAATTTACAACCATTTAACAACCATTTCCAAAATTAAAAACTCACAAAAGAACTTTACATTGCCCACAGACTGTCAAAAGGCTTTCACAAAGGCAAAGCGAAAATTGGTTGAAGCAACCCTTCTCACACATCCCATAGAAAATGCTACACTTAGCATCACCACTGATGCATACACCACCGACGTTGGAGCTGCTATATATATTGAGGGGAGACCACTGGGAACCAATCCCCTTCTTTAGCAAAAAGCTTTCGCCTACGCAATCTAGGTATTCAGCATTCGATAGAGAGCTGCTGGCAATCTACTTAGCTATGGCATTCAACACTTTCCGAACTTTGTCGAAGGTCAAGGTTTTCGCGTCTTAACAGACCACAAATCTCTTACTACAGCCTTAACCACCAAAACCAAACGCAGTCCCAGACAAGAGCAACAACTCGATTTTATATCCCAGTTCACAAATGATATAAAATATGTCAAAGGCTCATTAAATGTCGTAGCCGACACCCTATCCCGACCAAATACAGACTCAATTGAGCTGGTCCTCCCTGGTATCGAAGATCTTGCTTAGGCACAAGCCGACGACAAAGAACTGATAGCACTTAGGTGTAATAAGCTCACAAAATCCAAAATCAAGCCAGAAGCCATTAAAATACCTACTTTGAACCTACCCTTATTGTGTGAAACCCCCACCAACAACAATCGGCCATATATTCCCGAAAACAAACGAAAATCTATGTTTCATTCAATACATTCTCTCGACCACCCAGGAATTCGGGCCACGCGCAAGAGAATTAAAAAGATATACTTTTGGCCCAAAATGAACAGCGATATTAATACCTGGGCGAGGAATTGTATTCCATGCCAAAAAGAAAAAGCCATTCGACATACTAAATCGCCATGCGATAATATAATTATACCTGGAGGACGATTTCAGAACATACACGTGGATATTGTCCGTCCCCTGCCTCCATCAAACGGCTCTTCTACATTCTAACAATTGTAGATAGATTCTCCAGATGGCCAGAGGCATATCCCATTCGAGACATAAATGCAGATACGATTGCGAGTACCTATGTCCGTGCAGACGTTTCAAGGTTTCGAGTTCCCAACACTATCACAACGGACTAATGATCACAGTTCGAATCAAAACTATTTAGGGAACTAAGCAAAGTCCTTGGGATGTCATGCATTCGCACCCACAGGCCAACGGCATGGTAGAGAGGTTTCACCGCCAACTCAAAACAGCAATTCGATCATTTGGAAATAAACAACACTGGACACAGATGCTTCCTTTAATACTGTTAGGCTCGATTAAAGAAGATTTAAAGCACACTCCTGTCGAACTCTTATACGAAGAAAACATTAAGGTCTCGCATGATTTGTCCTCATCAACCAGCAAAGACAATGATGAATTTAAACTTATCGAATAACTCCAAACATTCTACAAAAACATACCAAACACAAGACTTGAAACCCGGAAACCCGAAAATCCAAAACATTCATTCACATCCCTAAAAATTTACATATACACCTGCGGCTACGTCTTGATAAGAACTGATAGGGTCAAACAAAGTCTAGGATCACCTTATGAAGACACTTACAAAGTTATTATCCGAAAAACTTTTCGCTTGAAGCGACCGAGAGCATTTTCATCCGCTTTCGTGAGTGTCAAACCTTTAGCACAGGAAAGCAGGAATGCGATAATTAGGGTTACTGAATTCTGCATCCTGATTGCGCCATCTGTTCGCCAAAAAAATTCACTAATTATAAGTTGGCGCTACTGTCGTCGCCGCGGTTGGCACTTCTTCCAATAACCTGCCATTTGCGTTTTTTTTTCCAATTGACAACAAGCGTCTTGCTTAATGTCTTTTTGGTTGCTCGAGAGAGGGCTTTACTATTCAATTGCCTGTCAACTCCAAAGAAGCAGTGATTAGCGAGAGTGATTCGGGCAAGGCTCCTGCATTGTCGAGCGGAGGTAAAACTGTGGCAGGCCATGGTACAACATCCCCTAAAGGTAAACGCAACGAGAATACGACTAAATTCTCAAGGAGTGATAAGACAGTGGCAAGCCATGATCCTATCACTTCCTCCACCCTTAGCAGCAACAAGCTGGTGGCAGGCAACGTACTTACGGTGCCGTGAAATAACGCCGAGTGAAATAACACCGAATTCCAAAATTCGACGTTATTTCACTTTATGAAAGCGAAATAACGCCGAATTTCTATGTTCGGTCTTATTTCACTTTGCTAAAGTGAATAAATAAAGCCGAGTCGGCCTTATTTCGCTTTGAGTTTATTCACACATTTAGAGAGAGGATTCTGTTTTCATAGATTTTAAATCATATGGTGTTAGTTCGTTTTAGAAAGTGACATATAAACAGTGAGGTAGGTAAGGGCGGGCATGCTGCTTCCCTGCAACCCCCTGCTTGGGGTCAAAGTAGGATTTGGGGTGGGTGCGAGTTTTATTGCGCTTTCAATTGATCAAATCAAACAACAAATATGTGGGAAGTATATACACAAAACGCGCACCCACTCCAAATCCTACAGTGACCCCAAGCAGGGCGGCAGCATGCCCCCCCTTACTAACAACATCGAGTTGCAATCAACAAACATTAATTACGGTAAAATTTACTTGTTTTTCTAACAAGTACATTTGGCTTTGCAAATTCTTTTGCCTTTTTTCTGAATTGGGCTTTATTTCACAAACAGTGTTCGGCGTTATTTCACTCGGCGTTATTTCACAGCACTCGTACTTACTGCTGCTACTAAAATTTCTGCCTCTAAGGGGAATCAGGAGCTCAGCCATTATCGGCAAGCTCCATCTAAGGCACTCTACATAAGACGCGGAAATGCTTTACGCATTGTCAAAACCTCCGGATTCATTCCGAAGACTGAGAGAAGTCCGGACATAAAGAGCAAGATTGAGTGGACTAACAACATCAACAAAGACGGATTACCCACTGCTCCCAAAGCGCTAAAAGACTCCTCCAAGCACCAGAGATCGTTGAAGGAAACCTTGACGGTTTACAAGAGGCTCAACACTAATAACGCTAAAACCCCTGGGCCTCTCAACAGCACATCTCTGAGGTCTTTTACCGAAGCCCTAAAAGATGCAAGGACGATTTAGGTAATCGACAGGACACAGACGGATCGATAACACCTGAACGGTGGCAGTTGGTCAAATTAAAGCTTTCGTCAACTCCTTGGCCATCATGCGGAAAACCCCGGACCACCTTCCATCACAAGCGACTCTGTCCACGTCAAACTTATCACATGTGCCAATCAAAGATCTCTCGATCTTTACACTGAAGCCATAGGAGGATTAGGAGAGATTTGGCCAGGTGCAAAACTCGAAGTCGTGGTTAAGGAGGAAATCCCTAACAGGCCTAGAATCAACACCTAGATTCCAGCCGAACTCTCCTCCCCAGAAAGCATTCTGAAGCTCATCAGGCTCAGCTACCCGGCCCTTCCGACTCATGACTGGAAAGTCGCGAAACTGGAAGAACTAATAAGGAATCACTTAACCCCCTGGCGCAGACTAAATGTATGCTTCGGTTCGGTTTCGCGTCAATTCACCTGAGGGCTTATAAAAAGGATGAGCTGGATGCTGATAAGCAACCTCCTGCTCGTTTAACTGAAACTGCTAATTCAACTTTAGATCTTGGAGCGTCGATATCCTTGGATAGCGACGACTCCAATTTCTCCGAGGCGATAACCAAGCCGTCGGACTCCTCTTCTGACACTTTGTCGGAAATGGAAACCGATGACGAACTAAAAATAGGTCCTTCACGATCAGAGGAAAAAGATGTGATCTTGGGCACATGTTCAGAATCGGAGGACTCGAACAGCACCGTGATGGAGGCTACTCTGGTAAATTGTAGCAATGACACAGTTTCTCCAGATTAATCTCCATCCCTCAGAAAAGGCTTCGGCAGATATCATCCTAACCCAGGAACCATGGATCGTAGAAGGCGTGGGTCGTGAACTTGGGACACCTGTATACGCTCTGCTCTATACAAGAGACAAAGGTAAGATTAGAACTTGTGTATTAGTGAAACGTAGCCTTTATGCATTTTTACGTCTACCCTCAGCGACCACGACTTAACCGTCGCCAGACTGAAGACTGCCAAAACCACCGACTGGCTGTCATCGGAATCAATTGGACCTTGGCAATCAGGCCCTCTCCCTGGTGATACCCTAGAAAGGATGGTGCTGGAAGCTGGAATGCTAAAAGCTGGTGTCATGATCGGGTGCGACGCTAACGCTCATCACACGGTATGCGGCAGTACCGACATCAACGATAGAGGTGAGTAACTTTTTGATTATATCATAAGTACTGACATCATTCCTTGCAACACTGCCAGTTAGACTATTTTCATAACAAGAAACCGACAGTAAGTGCTAGATATCACTGCTGTCTTCGACAACATCACTCAAATGCTAATGAGTGTCGTCTGGATACCCCTTTTCAGACCACAAATAAATCCAATTCAGTCTGAGTGATACTCATCCCAGCCAACCAGCATTTTGGAATTATCGGAAAACTGATTGGTCAAAATGCAGAGGAATACTGTCAGAAACACTATCCTCTGAACTCTCAAGTCCCCCGAGAGACACTAACCAGCTTGGCATGAAAGGAATTCATTCTAGCTCTCAATCAGGCTATGGCTGCCTCATGCCCTCTTATTCAACCTAGAGGCAAGAAAAAGTCGCACTGGTGGACATCAGAACTGGGATCGCTTAGAAACATTTGCAGAAAACTTTTTAACCTAGCAAAAAGCACTAGAAACGTGACTGACTGGGACTCATACAAAGAGTCCCGCAAAATATATAAAAAAGAACTGAGGAAAGCAACGCGACAATCCTGGAGATCATTCTGTGACAAAATTACAGAAACCGCTTTTAAGATAAGTCTTCTCTACAAATCCTATGATGCCTAGTTGTTTGAAAAAAATCGATGGCTCTTGGAGAACCTCAAATGATGAATCACTCAACCTGCTACTGAACACTCACTTTCCAGGTAACTCCCTACCTGAAGTAACCCAAATAGGACTACTGCAACCGTGAAGAAAATTCATGATCTGATTACAGGAGACAAACTGCTTTGGGCGCTGCATAGCTTCAAACCGTACGAGTCTACTTGTCCGGACGGTATAATTCCTGCCGAGCTACAAAGGTCCTCAGATATTATTCTGCCCACGTTAGAGAATATCATGAGGAGCTGTGTAGAACTGATCCACATTCCACTGTCATGGAGAGAAGCCAATGTAGTTTTCATTCGCAAAGCCGAAAAATGCTCTCATGTTGCCTTAATGGACCCCAGACCTATCATGTTACCTACTGAAAACTCTAGAACTGATTGATATTAATATACGAGCTAAAACTGATCCAAGACTTTTGTCAACAGCTCAGCATACCTACTGTAAAGCAAAGTCGGTGGAAACGGCTCTAGACATTAGACACATTGAACGATTCCTACAATATATGGTAGAGAGTAATCAACGGTGGCTTACCTGGACAACATCAACACATCCGCAGTCAACTCTGCAGGTAGGTGACTCACTTGAGGAGTTGATCAGTCTTATGCTAAATAGCAGGATAATCAACTCCAAACAGGGTGGGTATTCTGCTAAAAGATGTGTCAGTAGAGGTACGCCACAAGGCGGTATCCTTTCTCTCCTTCTCTGGAACTTAGTGGTTGATGAACTGCTGATATACCTGGAAGCGAGTGGTAGCAGGGTGATTGCCTAAGCGGATGATGTTGCTGTAGTCATCTTAATACCATTAAGGAACTCCTTCAGCTAAATTTTAACAGATTAACCCGTTGGCAGATTGCTGTGGATTGGGAGGACACCCCTATAAAACTGATCTTGTCCTCTTTTCTAGGAAATCTAAAACTCCAATCATAAACTCTCCCTCAATAAACGGTACCAGTTTAGTCTTTCCCGATACAGCAAAATATGTGGGTCTCATTTTTAACAGGAAACCGAACTGGAAACCTAACATTCAAGAAAGAGCCAAGAAAGCCACTGTAACTTTATTCTCTTGGGAACATATGGAGCCTTCAACCTCATAACATCCGTCTCTATACCTCTCGGTCATAAGACCGATACTTAACTACGGGGTTGTTGTCTGGTGGACGGCCTTAGACAATGCAGTCAACTGCAGCAAACTTAACAGAGTCCAGAGAATAGCATGCCTATGCATGAGCGGAGCCTTACGGTCTACTCTCTCTGTAGGATTAGACGTTCTGTTTCATTTGACACCCCTCGATATCTTCAGCATGCAAGTAGCTGCGATCGCAGCTATTCGCCTTAAAGCGACTACACGGTGAACAAATAATTGGTTTGGCCACGCTAATATTCTTAATATACTAGGAATCGTCCTAGAGAACATCGATTACATTGTACTCGAACTTTGGTTTGATAAAGACTTCCATGTAAGCTTCCCCTCTAGATCTTTCTGGGAGGAAGATGTTTTATGGAGGACAAGTCAATCCACTTTTATATCTAAAACTGATAGCGGGGTAGGTAGCGGTGTTTTCTCAGAGAAGCTAAATCTAAGGTTTTCCTTTCGTCTTCCAAATTACTGTAGCGTGTCCCAGGCGGAAATTTTGGTGATTAAAGGAGCTCTGTCCTGACTAAAGGAATACGTGATATCCGCATATTTTCGGATAGCCAGGCCTTTATCAAGTCCCTGGACTCAGTCTCATTAAATTCTATTCTATTCATTATGTGGAATGACGGGCCATAGAGACATTCCAGGGAATTGTAGGGCTGACGAACTCGCTAAAATTGGAACCACTCTAAGTACTTGTTCTATCGGAAATCGCTATTCCAATTGCTAAGTGGAAATTAACATTAAAACTGGATGCTAACAAAAGTACAGACCTTAGGTGGACTATTGGATCAACATGTCCAGCGCATCCAAACAGATGTGGCAAAGCTGGATCTGAGAGTTTGATCCACCTAAATAAGAAACATCTCAGCGCCGTCATAGAAGTCATCACTGGACACTGCCTTATAGGCAAGCATGCAAGAAGGCTTGGCGCCCTTACATACGACTTCTGTAGAAGCTACATGGACGAGGAGGAGGAATAGACAATTCTCCACCAGCTCTCTCCCAAAGAAGAAAACTTCACTTGGGTTCTACCACATGAAATGTCCGATTTTATAATAAAAATTTAAAAGCCAATATTATTTTTCCGCATATTTGTATTCAATCAAAATAAGATCCGTTGATATCTATGACATTCTTCCAACTTGATACAAGGTCAAATATTCCTTTTTCGCAGAAGTGCTGACTTTTTGAGGCAATGAAATTTTCAAAGGCTCGGTTCCGGAAGACCTTCTGCCGGCAAAATTAATCCAGATTGCGGAAAAGATGGTAATCCGTTGTGGAAATATCAGGAGAGTACGGTGGATGCGGAAGAATTTCAAATCCCAACTGCAGCAGTTTTTGCATCCTTATTTGTGAGGTATGGGGTCTAGGATTGTCATGCACAAGGATCGGACCATGCCTATTGACCAACGCAGGTTGCTTTTCAGCCAATTTGGCATTCAATATGTCGATTTCCTCACAACATTTGTTAGCGTTTATCGTTTCTCCTGGTTGAAGAAATGAAAAGTTGCTTGATCCTTTCGATGTCCACCAAATTGTCACCATAACCTTTTTTTGGTGAAGATCCGGCTTGGGGGTGTGTTTTGGTTTTTTATCTGCATCCAACCACTGCTTAGATCTTTTACGATTATCATACAGTATCCACTTTTCATCATAGGTAACTATCCTGCTGCAAAAACGGTTCAGTTTGGTTTCTTAATGTAAGCGATGTGCAGATTTCCAGGCACCGTAGTTTTTAGGATTTTTTCAGTTCATGGGGTACCCACTTATCGAGTTCCTTTACTTCTCCTATGAGAGAAAGGTGTCGATTTATTGTCATTGGGGATACTCCCATGCTTTGTGTAATCTCCCACACCGATTTTGCTGGGTCCGCATCTGCCGTTGCTCTTAAAAGATCGTCGTCTAGTAATGTTTCCGAATTCCCACGTGGTTTATTTCCTATGCTGAAATCTCCCGAAAGGAACTTTCCAAACCAACGTCGTATAGTGCGTTCATTTATCACTACATCTTCAAATGAGTCATTAATATTTTCTATTAACAATGACGCACTATGTTATTCGAAAATCGGTACAACCGATCAGTTTATTGATTCTAAAAATCCCTTTGGCACGATAACCCGCGTACATATATTTAAAAAAAACTATTAAAAATTGATGGCGTATAGTATATGAGTTTGGTTAAAAATTTATGTGCGTAACAGAAATTTCAAAATAAAAATAGGAGAGCATTTTAGCTATGAGAAAAGCACAAAATATAATGTTCCATAAGATCCGGATTAGCACCATAGAAATTTAGAAATATACGTGATACAAAAAAAGAATGTTATTAAATGATATAATGTTGTTATTAAAATTAAGACGCTTAGTGAAACACAGTAGATCCACGCCCACACTTCTAACATTACTCTGATCTGAAGCTACCTGGCTTCGAACTAGTGTCATATTCTTCTCTCATCGCGGTTTCGGAATTTACGTGCGTAGTCCCTATGTAGTCCCTATCCAATTCCACGCGGTTAAAATTCCATCTCCATAAGCAAATTATCCACTACCGCTTTATTTACAGAAGCCCCAAGCTGGACAGCAATTCGACTTTTAACGAGTTTGATGAGCTCTGATGCGGGATACAAAGAATTGTATCCCTGTGTTCTCATACTGAAGTCGTCATTACGGGCGATTTCATAATACACAATTCAGCGTGGCTTCGACATTCTGGACAGCCAAAAGCCGAAGGATGGTGTAAATGAGCCCACGTGAATGCCAGACGTTGGTAGTCATACCGCTAACACCCTGAAGTTGTTTTACCTTCTCACCCTGATGCACCGTCGATTTGCTCTCCCCTCTAGGCGCGTCAGACCATTGTGTCATATTAGCTAATTTCTCGTACTCCGACTACACAGTTAGAGCAAAGATTCCTAAAAGAACTAAATGGCCATACAAGAAACCAATTGGAGCGGGCTTAACAGCTGCCTTAGGAATATTAACTGGTCGTTAAGTTTACTCGATAATGACGTTTATGCCGCTGCTGATATGATTAGAGACACTATTCTCTTTGGAATGAGATCCTTTATCTCTCATAGGATTAAGAGTATCAGACACAAAGACGTTACCACTCGATCCGTAAAGAGGCTGTCAGGGTTGGAGAAATGTTTTTTCGGTCCTTCAAGACCAAGCGGACAGATGAAACTCGAAAAAAGTTTAAACGACCCAGGAATGACACAACGTCTTTTTTAAGCGTGTGAAATTCCAATAAGACCAGCAACTGAGGAAAAAATACCACAATGTCCTGAAGGTAGTAAAAGCTTTCGGTCGTTCGTCAAAAACATTAGAAATTTTGCCTCATTCTCCATCCCAACGCTCATTTATAATGACATTCCAGCAGTCAGCTCTTTAGGCAAGCCCAATTTGCATGCCGTATACTTTGCGGCTAGCTCAACACTTCCAGATTGTACTTTGTCTATGCCTACACTTGAGTGCCGAATCTTCAATAGGATGAATCCACTTTCGCACTCGTATAGTACAAGAGTACTTAAATATCCTAACATATACAAATCCGCTGGCTCAGATGGTACACAGCGTAAGCTTTTCCATCGATCCTACTTTTTAGGACTCTATCCGTGAGAATGGAAAACAGCATTTATCCAGCCCATCCCTAAAAAAGGCGAATCATCTTCGCAGACCCATTGCACTTACGTCCCTTCTCTCCAAGCTCTTGGAAACGCTGATAAACCGTCAGCTGATGAAATATCTCGAAACACGAAAACTTCTCAATGACCGGCAATATGGTTTTCGTAGCAACAGGTCCACTGGTGATCTGATGGCATGCCACACCGAAAAGTGCAATCAAAGCATACATCCATCTGGCGATAGCAAGATAGTTGCACTAGATATTTTTAAAGCATTCGAAAGAGTTTGGCATCATTCCCTTTTGTCGAAAATGCGTGCTTTTGGGATCGATGACTCTCTTCTTCAATGGATTAAAAATTACCTTTCGGAACGTTCAGTTCAAGTTGGCTGGGATGGTTTCAAGTCTGATATTGACAAAATAAGTGCTGGTGTACCCCAGGGCTTGGTTCTGTCCCCGACACGCTTTTTAATTTTCATGAACGATCTCTTGTCTGCTACTTCTAATCTAATATATTTCTTTGCTGATGACAGCACTCTCTGCTTCTCATATTGGTTCCCGGACTCACGTCCCTGCTCTTTGACTGTAGAACGGGAATGGCAGCGTATGTTAAGCTCATTAAATTCCGATATTAACAGCATTACCAATTGGAGAACTATCAGTAGAATGGAATTTAATGCTTCCAAAACACAATGCTGTCTGCTGTCTTTAAAGCGAGATTTAAACACCCAGCCATTATCCATGATGGCACTTGCATCGTTAAAACCGCAAAACTATCCATTCTCGGTATGTGTGTCAATGATAACCTATGTTGGAATGTCCACATATGTATTTATTGTCGCCAAAAATGCTGCGAAATATCTAGGTTTCCTCAAACAATGTAAGATATATTGTGCGCCTCTTATCTGGCCTCAATATATAAGGGATCCGCCCAAAATTGCAATACAATACCCATATCTGGTCAGGTGCTCCTAAAACCGCTCTGCACCAGCTAGATAGGATTCAAAACCGTGCGATAAGACTCATAGGTGATGCTAATATCACCCAGTCAGTTGACAACTTCGAACACCGACCAAATGTCTCTTGTCTCATCTTGCTCCATCGCTATTTTCACCACAAGTGCTCTTTATTTTCTGACCATTATAACCTTCAAACATTCAAAACGAACGTACATCGGTACCTTTCTTTCTGTCCTTCATTTCTAATTCTAATGAATCGTTTATTCCCATGTAGCGTTTCTAAGAAAATTCGTTTACGAAAAACTTAGACACCGCATCATTTTGTTTTTTACTTCCTTTACGAGTACAAATTAAAACTATGACTTGGGACCGCAACTTTCAGAGTTTGTTTTTTATATAAAAGGTTATATAAAGAGGTTTGGTTTTTAAATTGGTACAAATAAGCAAAATTGCCAAATTTGGAGTGGAGAAAACCCGGAAACCTTCTCGAGACGCTCTTACAACCATTAAACCTCACTGTTTGATGTGCTTTATGGGCTGGTGGAATTATCGGCCCATATGTTTATTTAAGGACGTTGCCGGCCAGAATGTTACCGTCAATGGAGAGCGCTATAGAAACATGTTTACTGACTTCTACGTTCCTCAGTTGAATTGCAGTGACGTGACAGAGCTTTGGTTTCAACAAATGGCGAAATATGCGACACAGACGCGAAACCATCAATTTATTGCGGGAAATATTTGCTGAGCGCGTAATTTCACGTAATGGACCTGTGAACTGGCTTCCACGATCCTGTGATCTCACATCTTTAGATTACTTTCTTTGGGAGTAAGTGAAGTCACTAGTTTATGCCGATAATCCAGAGACGTTGGACGATTTGGAAGTCAACATTCGCCGTGTTATTGCTGATATGCGGCCCCAGCTACTCGATAAAGTTGTCGAAATCTTGACTTCACGATTGAACTTCATTCGAGCTAGCCGTGGCGCGTATATGCCCGATATTACATTATGCACTAATGGCATAAAATTATCTATTAACTAAAGCTAATATCATAAACATTTACATTAGCTTCAAGTGTTTTATTTCATTTTGAATTTGTATACCTGTGTAACCAAAACAGCCTTTACTTATATTTTTGTAAGCCTAGGCCAAATTAGATTAAATTAGTAGAAGTGAGTGTGTTAAAAGAAAGAAAGTCAAATTGAGGATAATATTTACTATATTTAGTGTTTAAATACTCTTTTGATACTCGTATAGTCTTCGATAAATTGTAAAAATATTATTCTAATCCGTGACTTTAATATTAATATACTGTCTAACTCAACTGATGTTGACCATTTCTTCTCGACGATATATGCATTCGGTTTCGATTCTTTGCTGATTCAACCTACTCGTTTTAGTTCGTGTTTAGACCACATATTTGTGCAGGGTCCACTGCAATAATAAAATCATCTTTAAAACTATGACAGTTGAGCTTGAAGCAACAGATCATTGCTTAAAAAGTAATGTTCCGCCAACTAAATCAACAGTGCTAAAATTTTTTGACAAAATCAATTATAATGTTCTTAAGAATCGTTTGAATTTTGAATTTTGGGATGAAGTTTTTTGTACAACTGTTTTTGACATTTTCTTAAGTCTCATATTGCGAACAGCAAACAGATTACAAGACGCAGAAATAGCATCAATCAATGTATAAAATCTTGGATGACTTCAACACTTCTGAAAAAAATTAGAAGGAAACATAAACTTAGCTTTTTGGTTAATAATTCTAGACTCAGACAATTTTATAAAAAACTAAATAATGAACTTAAGATTGATATCCCTTATTACAGAGATACTTATTATCATAATAAGATAACAGCAAGCCTTGGTAATCCCAAAAAACAATGGCATGTTGTTGATGAAATACTTAATAGAAAAACTCCTGAAGCGGATATTGTCTTGAACGTGATCAACTCAACTATCTCTAATCCTCTGGAAATCGCTAATTCATTTAATGAATTCTTTTGTAATATTAGTTCTTTTCAGAACTCAACCAATAATAATTTCCTTCCCAGGAGTGACTTAAAACTTTTACGACCATGTCTTTTGACAGGATCACAAGTTTTTTGCTAAAGAAAATTTCAATTAAAATCTCTGACGTCATATGTTATATTTTTAATACAAGTATACAAATAGGAGTTTTCCCTAAATCTTTAAAAATGGCAATAGTATTACCACTTCATAAAAAAAGCGACAAGACAATGTTGAATAATTATCGACTCATATCTTTGCTATCGGTCCTTTCAAAACTTTTTGAGATTGGTATTAAGTCAAGTATGTTATCATTTTTAGGAAAAACGCATTTTTTTAGTGAATGTCAATTCGGATTCAGAAGTGGATTGTCGACTGAAGCTGCTTTATTAAAAGTAATAGGGGAGTTATGCCAAAGTATTAATTCTTCTGAGATTCCGGCTTTTCTCGTTATAGATATTACTAAAGCGTTCGATATGGTAAATCACTCAATATTATTAGACAAACTTTTTCATTCCGGTTTTAAAGGTAATATATGTTATATGTATAACTGGTTTGCTTCATATTTAAATAATCGTCAGCAAATGGTGAGATACAAAAATATTTATAGCTCTCCAAAAAGGATTGCGACCGTTGTTCCACAAGGATCAGTTCTAGGTCCCATTTTGTTCTTGATTTACGTGAACTCCTTGCTAAAGGTAAAGTAACTGCATTTGCTGACGATACTGTACTTTCGTATTCAATCAAAAGATTCTTAAATGTATTCCTAGAGGTAATTCATGATATAGATTTACTGGGAAAATGGTTTACAGTTTATAAGCTCATTATCAGTGATAAAATAAAATTCATCGTATTTAATACTAATATTACAAATTGTTACGATTTACCATTATTCTATCACTCCCCAGGTTGTACCTGCTTTCGGTTATCGGATAATGACGATAATTATTCTTCATTTAACTATGAAGCCTCCAGTTGCAGTAATTGCTTTAAGATAGAATGTGTCGAAAGCTTTAAATATCTGGGTATAATCTTGGATAATGGGCTAAGTTGGTCCAAGTATACAAACTATCTAAGACAATACCTTAAAAAAGTAGTAAGACAACTGTATCGTCTTAGTCTTTATTGTAATCATTTAAATCTAAAACTTGTGTACAACGGTTTATTAAAATCCAAATTGGAATATGGTATCACTTGTTGGGGCATTGCTTACTTTACTAAAACCGATGCTTTACTATTAAATCAAAAACATGCAATTAGAATTTTATGCAAAGTAAACCGCAGAACTCCATGTTTTAATCTGTTCAGCAACCTTAAAACTCTTCCGTTACGACATCTCTATTGTTATAAAGTTCTTAAAATATATTTCCAAAATTCGGGTTTTTACACAGTTCGAAACACTGATACTTATAATTTGCGGGGTAATTCCAAAAATTTTATTGTAGTTCCAACAGTTTATAAAGTTCATTTTGGACGATGTTATCTTGATTCAGCACCGCGTTTGTTTAATTTACTTCCAGATTCTCTAAGATGTGAAATAGTGAAAAATGTATTTGTTAATGGTATCAAAAAATGGCTCTTATCATTTGACTATTCAAATATTAATTTTGTTCTCTTAATACCTAAATGTTTAAATAATAGTTTTATCTCCTTGTTCTTTTTTGGTACATTGAATTCTCCCCTCAACAACAATATTAATTATATTCCATGAATTATTTGTTTTCTGTCAATATAAACAGTACATTCTTCACTGCCACTTGGGCTACAGATTTAAGTACAATCTCATGTTTTGAATTCCTGTATAATTGAATTTGCAATGTAATCTTATGCTAAAAATGAAAGAAAGTGTTGAATAATAAAACAAACAAAAAAAAATAATATAAAAGTTGACTTTCTCTTAGGATCTACAAAAACATGAACAAAAATATATTTTTTTTATAAAAAAAAATAAACATAAACATTAGAAACAAAATAATGAAAACTAATCCTCCAAAGTTGGTTTGGTATAGCAATGGGAGCATACCATTATAGTAGACTCCATACGTATACAAAAATATGTCTCTCATGTAGCACAATTGAATAACGCGTTTTACGATTTTTTTGTACCACAATAGTAAAAACGACCAATTTTGTTTTTATTAGCCAATAATGAAGACTCTGGATTATATAATTTACATATTTCAGCACAAGTCCTTGCTTTATATATAGTTCTTTGCAGACATGTATTTAAAGTGCGTCCTTTGATATGTGCTGTTATGAGAGCATAGGATGGAGCTCCTAAAAATGAGCTGCGGGTTATTTTTTTATTCAAATTGTTGCGAAAATATATTATGTACGGATTTATATCCGTTATATTCATCAGACTGTAGAAAACTAGTACAGGCCATCTGTTGGTACCTCTTGCGACATTGTAGGTTTCACACATTTTGTCCACAGTATCAAAGCGTCTATTCGTCGTATGTAGTCCATTGTCAATTCAGGTTTGCTAGTTTCTTCATCAATTTTAATCGTGCATACTGGATATAAGTATAACTTTTTCAGTTCTGTTCGGAGCTTTGACCGAGTAAGTTTCTTAATCACTCGTTCGTAATTATACTCACTAAAATTCCCAAACGCGACCGTTCACCAAATGTTGAAGACGACAAGTCTTCCAACATAAAATTACGCAAAATGAGTTCTAGAAACATGAATTCTAGAACAAATTACTTTACGCTCTTGCAATGCCTTCCTGATTCGGATAACGAAGACATTGATTGTGATGAAGTCGTAATTCCTTCCAAGTCAGACAAAAAAAATTAAAATTCCCTCGGTGTGTGTTTTGCAAAAAAACGTCAGTGGAGTCCATACCCTACTTCGAGAAAATAAAATAGTCTATTATTCAGTGAAGAAAATAAGCATTGGAATCAAATTAAATTGTGAAAGTGTTGACTCCCACCAAAAGTTGTGCTCAATACTCAAATTTTTAAAGTAATTTTGTATGGGCTTGAAGAATTAGCCACCGAAGAACTTAAAAATGAACTTGTAACACTCGGCTTAAAGTGTCAAAATATCAAAATAATTAAAAAACAATATGAACGGTTTGTTGATGTGTTCTGTTTAGTTTTCCTTGAAATCGGATCAATACGACTAGGAGAGCTAAAAAAAATCTTTAGATCTGTGTTCAAAACTAAAGTAAAATGGGATTTCGGAAGAAGACAGCAAAACCGATTTACGCAGTGTTATAACTGCCAGGTGTATGGACATGGTGAGGAAAACTGTCACATCAAGACCTATTGCGCTATTTGCTCCGACTGCCACAAAACTAAGGAATGCACTTCCAAAACCATTAAGTGCGCGAACTGCAACGGAATACATAAAGCGACTGATCTTACGTGTGTAAGCCGCCAAAGCCTTCTTGAAATGAGGAAAAAGCTTTCGCCAAAAAATAAAACTATACGTGTGAAACAAGACACCCAATTTACGAAACCAACATCATGGACTTTCCCTCACTCTTACACCATATAGTCACAACACCTACCAACAACAATGGTGTTAACACCAACGAAGAGCTTTATTCTTTGGAGGAGATAAACGCACTCATGGCAGAAATGATCACCTTGCTGGGAAATTGAACAACAAAGACGGAGCAATTTAATACCATCACTCACCTTGCAATTAAGTATTTATATACATCTAGGTAGCTTAAATATAATATGTTGGAATGCTAGAAGCTTTCGAGGTAAACAAATTGAATTTTATTCCTTCCTTATGACTTACAACATTGACTTAGCATTAGTATCAGAAACTTGGTTGAATTCAACCGACCGCTTATCTAATTCTGTATACAAGTGCTATCGTTTGGACAGGGAATATAGAAGTGGTGGCGGTGTTGCCGTGGTGATAAAACGTTCGATACGACATAATTTGCTACCTATCCCAAGTACGAAATTAGTTGAAACAATTGGTGCCGAAGTTCCCCTTGTTAATGGGCTTTCACTGAAAATTTTTAGTGCTTATTTTCTTCTAATCGGTGGTGATTTTAACTGCAGACATAGACGCTGGGGTTGTCTTAGGGCTAATGCGTGGGGTAACATGCTTGCAAATTTAAACTCAAGACATCCATTTGAAATACTCTACCCACCAAATCCTTCTTACATCTCATCGAGTAGAAACAAGAATCCCTCAATTTTAGATTTATTTTTAACAAACATACCTGATCTTTTTACCGAACCTAAAACTCGTAATGAACTAAGTTCCAACCATCTACCCGTGCAATGTGGTGTAATTCTTTCTCCAGTTCCTTGCACAAGTTTTGATCCCGAAATTGCTAGCTGGAAGTTATTCAGAAAACTGGAAAACACATTAGACCAAAATACTAGTCGACTGCCATTACTGAAAGCATTGATCGCCATAAATCATTTATCCTTCCGCATTTCATTCTTGACATAATAAAATTAAGAAATACTTGTAGATCCAGATGAAAATGTACGAGGAACGACTTATATCTCACCGAATATAAAAAAATGAATTCTTTACTAAAATATGCAATCACAAATTTTAGAAACCAATCATGGAGTGGTAGACTCCAAGGGTTAGACTCTGGAACATTGTTAAAATAATTAAAAAGAACACACATAGATTCCTCCACTTAAGGTTGGGAACTCTGTGTTACATTCTTGCTTGGAAAAAGCTAACGCCTTAGCAGATAATTTTGCAAATAATCATTTAAATTCTAGTCATGTTATTCCAGACACGCACATAACATCATCCCTTGTGCAATCAGTCAACTTCATTAAGTCACACCCACTGTCAATCTAATATCCTTAAGTGAACTAAGGGATACTATACAAAATGTAAAAACCAGAAAGTCATCTGGCTTCGATACGATCAAAAACGTGTTTCTTAAAAATCTTCCAGATTCTTCTCTTAAATATTTGGTAAATACTTTTAATGGCTGCTTAAGCTGGGATCCTTCCCGAAAAACTGGAAAACTGCCAAGGTAATTCCAATTTTGAAACCTGGCAAAAGTGCAAACTTGCTCTCTAGTTACAGGTCAATACGTTTGCTGAGCTCCCTTAGTAAGTGCCTGGAGAAGATTATCAAAAAAAGAATTATATCCTTCGTTGACGATAACGAAATATTACTTAAAGTACAACTTGGATTTAGAGCTTTGCATAGAACTACTCACCAAGTGGATCGTATAACAAAATACATCAAAGTAATCTTGCTAGAGGCTTAAGTACTGGCATGATAATTTTGGACGTTTCTGAGTTTAAATTTTCCGTTATACCTTATAAAAATTATTGAATCATTTCTATCTTTTCGAAGTTTTATCGTGTCCTTAAATCAAACCCTCGCAGGCAATAAACTGATTAATGCAGGTGTCCCACAAGGGTCAGTCCTTGGGCCAGTCTTATTTAATCTATATACCTCTGATTTCCCCACTTTGATTAACTGCAATATTGCTTTATTTGCTGAAGATATTTGTATCTATTCGTCTAATGCAATTGGTTCCAACGCTGAAACTAATCTTCAATCTACTTTAAATACTGTTCTAACATATTACCATAATTGGAACATTAATATTAATGATTCTAAGACTCAAGCTATCTTTTCTACACTAAAAAGAAAAGCTTGCTTACTTCCAAGCAACCGCATTCAACTTAACGGCGTTCTAATTGAGTGGAAATCTAGTGGAAAGTATCTTGGAATTTACTTAGATAAACAATTAACTTTCAAACTACACTTAAAAAAGATTAATGTTACGATCAATATTCTCTATCGATTCATCTGCAGGAATTCAAAGCTGGATAATGATAATGAGATATTGATTTTCAAGGCTATTTTCCAAGCGATCATGTTCTATGGGTCTCCTGTCTGGAGCACATGAGCAAAAAGTCATCTTCGTAGACTGCAGACAACACAAAATAAATTATTAAAAATGATCCTCAATTTGTCCTGGTTTTTCTCGACAGAAGAATTACATAACATAGCTGACATTGAAATGGTTTCAACTAGAATTCAGAAACTTCATAGTCAATACAACTTATCTCGTCTGGCTTCAGACAACGACTTGATTTCAATCCTAGTTACATAATGTGCAATTCTAATTTTATTCTTATACGAGTACAATATATTTTTGCTTTCATTGTTATTTATTTATTAATTTACTTATTTATTTATTTCTTATATGTCATTTATTTATTTATTTATTGAAGTATAAATAATTATAATTATTTTCTTTTTGCACTAGTACACAGCACTTTGAAATCAAGTGTTAACACCACTTCTCTCTTCCCTCCAACGAAATCAGGCATTTTATTTGTCAAGATGGTTTTAAGTGGCTTTCCATCGAACTGGTAGTATTTCTGTGATATATGGTATTATTTAGAAATTATATAAATATTCTAGATGTAAGGTAATGCAAGCCAAATCTCTGTAAAACGAAGATTGTATTTTGTTAATTGTAAATATTTCTGCCATAATAAATATCTATAAAAAAAAGTATAACTTTTTTGTTTTTCTTACGTACGTAGGAAACGGGAGTACAATTGCCTCGGCTTGATTTTTCTTGTCGGTTGCGAATCTCTGGGAATTGTATGAGAAGTTCTTTTTTATTTTTTTGTTTGGTGCAAATCAATGTTAAATTGTATTGCTCAAGTTTATATACCAAGGGGAGACTGCTAAAAAAATTATCAAATGCAATATTTCCGCCCGTTTTCCTAATAATGTCACTAAGACGTAAAAACAATTCCAATGACGAAGTATCCTCGTCGGGCTGTTTCCTGACGTAATCTTTCAAGTTTAGTGTAAGAAATATTTTGGGATCAGTCATGGCATAAATTTGTATACCATACTTATTAGGTTTTGATATATTGCCTAAAGGTGCAGCGACCTCTGAATGCCTCCAACTTTTCGTCAATTGTGACCAACTGGGACGCACTGTAATATTTTTTGAATGACGATCCATGTTCTCAAATAAATCCCAAATGGGAGATAATTTTTCCACAGAAACGCATATGTCTCGTGTGCTTTTGTCATCAAATCTGAGACACCGTAAAACTAAATAAAACCGGTTGCCAAGCGAAAGATCACTGGTGATGAGCCATCAGTCTTGAATAAAACTTTAGCATTCAATTGACTATTTCTTCTAACGACAGCAACGGGTAGAAGACTTAACATCGCTTGTATTTCTGTGTTATCCGTTGCAATATAGTCCCTTTCTGTTCCAAAGAGCCTCGTCATTTAGTCCTGCTTGTTGAGTCACGATGCTCCTGCAATAGAACGTCTTCTTACTGGCATTGACGCAGTAGTTTTATTCCATTTTGTGCGACTATCTTTGTCAATATAAAAGTTTCCAGAAGTTTGTGAAAACTCTTGCTCGCTATCAAAATCACCCTCTTGTTCAGTATCACTTTCACTTTCCAGTACTTCAACATGATTAATAGTTAAAAGTTGTTATTTAACAATAAAAAAAAAAACATTTTTTTTTATTTATTTGACGTCAACTTGTTTATTTGGAATCTTTCTGAAGACTGATCTAGCTTTGGAATTGTACATAAAAGTGCATAGTTTGCACATGTGCAGTTATCATACCAACTCCTGCTGATGCAGCACACGCGCCTATTCAATCCTACATGCATCATATTTGATGTTGCTAGGTCAGCACACGCGCTTATCCAAAAACCTTCGGTAATTGAATACTTGTTTAGATGCATTTGAATGGGATTCGTATTCCGTCTGGAATACTTTCCCACACAATTGCAAGGTCAGCAATTACAATAAAGTTATAAATAGATGATAAGAACAAATTATTGTTAGATTTAAGTTTGACTTCAATAAAGGGACTTGTTCTCTCTAAAGTGGAAAAGTGTTTTTTTTTTCATTATTCAACGATTAAAATCGTTTACTGGCGCCCGAGCAGGGACAAGACATCGCGAATGTAAAAGTGTACGCGAGTAAAGGAGTTGTTTAAAAGTGAACTCACGCGCTACGTGATAGTGAAAGTGTACCGCAGTAGGCTATTACAATAGAGCCAAGACCTCTACGAAATAAGCCAAAAAGGAACAATACACCCCTTCCGAAGTGCATTGTATAAAATTTATTCACCAACTCTCCAGCATCCCAACCTACCCAGAAGAGACATAATATATATCATAATCTTAATGTAAGTCAATTACTTGAATCTCAAAACCTTAAGAACCTAAAGAAATCTAATAAAGAAACGGAAAAAGCAATTATTTTTTGTGAACATATTTCAAATTGTACTCGTAATAATTTTTATAAAATCGAATAGTCGTAACTGCAAAAATTCAATTCCATAGTTTTAAATTATCAAATTATTATCATCTAGCATATATATTATTTTTAAAGACATTATTGATATAATAATATAGTTTCGGGTACATAGCATACTGTCACACAAACAAAATTATATTCTAAATTTCTCTCATATCTAACGAACTTAATTTCATAAACAATTATTATTTCGTAAAATGGAAGAACTTCAAAGAGCCGTTGTCCATCTCACTGGTGCAGTGAATGCGCAAATTGAAAAAATTAGGGAAATAGAACAAAAGCTTAGGTCAGTAGAACTCGGTAATGCATCATCTAACCCAAACCCAACAACACCTGCAATTCCGAGAAGTGAACAAGATCTGAAGGAGATCAGTAGATTACCCGATGGAGGCAAGGACCTCCAGACATTCGATGGCAATCCAGTCCAATATATCTCTTGGATCCATAACGTGGAAAATATATTAAAGGACTATGAGATCGTAAAAGAAAAACCCCTCTATAGAGCCATACTGCAGAGTATCAGGCAAAAAATTAGAGGTGGGGCTGACGCCGCCCTAATCTCATACAATATATTCGATGACGATTGGGCTTTGATCAAGAAATGTCTATCCTTGCACTATGCGGATAAAAGAGACATCCGCACCCTTGAGCATCAACTCAACACCTTATCCCAGGGCAATTCAAATATTGATGAATTTTACGCTTTGGTAAATCATCAATTCTCTTTGATCATAAATAAAATAAAAACGGAGGATTACAGTCCTGAAACCATTCAAGCTCTTGTAGGTAATTACAGGAATCGGGCTCTTGATGTGTTCATCAGAGGATTAAATGGGGAACTATCAAAAATGCTATTTATCCAAAAACCGCTTACTCTTCCGGAAGCTTATGCTTCGTGCTTAGAAATCCAGAACCTAAACTATAGGAGTATGGCAATACACCCAAAAATCAGTAATAACACCATAACCACTCCGGTAAACCAGATCCTATCCCGAACCAGAAATGGACAATCCAAACCAGCATACCATCCGCCACCTCCTCAGGGAACGTTAACGCCACAACAAAGGAACATGGCCTACAACATCCATCACAACCAACATCGCACGAACCAACCCCAACGACCGAGGCCGCAAAGGACCGATATTCCTCCTCCAAGACCGACTCAGCCTAAGCCCCCAGTTCCTATGGAAACTTCTGTCCAGACTCGACAAGTTAACTATATGAACAGACCTGCTATACCGGCGCAGCTCGGTCATTATCAACAGATGCATAACGAACAATCCCGAAACAACTCAGATAATTACCATCCTCAGAAAAAGCAAAGGTTGTTTAATATTCAAACTCAGGAAGAAGAAGAATATCTCGAAAACCTAGAGCAAGAGCTTACCCAGGAAGATCACCATGAACCTCAACCAGAGGAACCAGAGACGGAGCCTACTGAATTAAATTTTATGATAGACTCCTGTCTGGCATACCATACGTAAGGTATGTCACTAAAGCCGGTCGCACCCTAAAGTTTCTGGTAGATACGGGCGCAAATAAAAACTTTGTGAAACCAGAACTAGCGACCAACGCACGTTTGGCTCAAACACCCTTTACCATCCAATCAGCCGGAGGCGAAATCCGTATCGACAAAAAAATTAGCGGGAAGTTTTTTGAAAATGTCGGAAATAAAACCGTCATAGACTTTTTCCTTCTTCCAGGACTTAGAACATTCGACGGTATCATTGGTGATGACACCCTCAAGCAGATGGAAGCCATCATAGACAGAAAGAACAACGTCTTAATAATAAAACCAGGAATAAAGATACCGCTGGAGGAGAAAAGTCAGCCCAGGTAAACAATATAGGGTTAAACATAATCATCTTGCCATGGAAACAAAGCGACATCTTCAAGACATTATTAATAGATACCAGGGAGTCTTCGGACAAATAAGCGACGAACAATTAATCGACACCAACATTAGAGCAGAGATAAGAACTACAACGGAAGAACCTATATATACTAAATCGTATCCCTACCCGGTACATCTAAGGCAGGAAATCGACACCCAGATACAGAAGCTTTTAGAAGACGGAATTATACGACCCTCGAATAGTCCATATAATTCCCCACTGTGGATAGTGCCGAAAAAATCGGATGGCACAGGGGAAAAAAAATATCGACTTGTAATAGACTTCAAAAGACTTAACGCCGTGACTATTTCTGACACATACCCCATACCCGATATCAACAATAAGCCTAGGAAAATGTCAATTCTTCACAACCTTGGATCTTACGTCAGGATTCCATCAAATTAAAATGAAGGAGACAGATATTCCCAAAACCGCGTTCTCGACAATGAACGGAAAATTTGAATATACAAGGCTTCCCTTCCGGCTGAAGAACGCCCCGTCCATTTTCCAGAGGACAATAGATGATATATTAAAGGCATATATAGGGAAAATATGCTACGTATACATTGATGACATCATCATATTCGGTAGAAGCGAAAAAGAACATCTAGAAAACATAGAAACTATCTTAACCGCATTGGAGAGAGCGAATCTTAAGGTGAACCTCAACAAGACACAGTTTTTGAAACAGGAAACGGAATTTTTAGGGTATCTCGTTACAACAAAGGGTATAAGACCAGACCCAAAGAAGGTAGAGGCGATTCGGAAAATAAAGCCACCTGAGAACCTAAAGGAACTCAAGGGATTCTTGGGCCTCACCTCGTATTATAGACGGTTTATAAAAGACTTTGCGAGAATAGCAAAGCCTTTAACAAACCTTACGAGAGGGGAAAGAGCTCAAGTCAAGGCCAGTCAATCCAGGAAAATAAAAATCAAATTGGAATCAGCAGAATTAAAGGCCATTGGAGCCGTTCTCTCACACGGAGAGCTGGGTACAGAGCAGGGTACGATAACGTACATTTCTATCGCTAAGTAAGGCAGAAGAGAACTATGCCACCAACGAGAGAGAAATGCTGGCGATTGTTTGGGCACTCGACAATCTAAGGAATTATTTATACGGTGCGAGTAAAAATAAAAATTCTGACTGATCATCAACCGCTTATCTTCACCTTAAGCAACCGCAATAACAACGCCAAACTAAAACGATGGAAGGCCAGGATTAAAGAGTACAACTATGAACTCATATATAGGCCTGGAAAAACAAATTTAGTGGCAGATGCCTTATCCCGATTAAAAACAGAAGCCAACACCTTAACGTCAGATTCACAAACCATACACAGTGCTGAAGAAGACAGCACAGACTTGATTCCTCACCGCCATGTGCCGTTAAACGTTTTTAGGAACCAGTTAGTCATCTCTCAAGGACGAGAGTTATTTGCCCATGAAGAACCGCATCCGACTTTTCATAGACACTACATCCGGCTCCAGAATATCATGAAAGAAAATTTGGCAAGGACTCTCAAGGTGAAGCTCCATCCTAATATAATCAATGGCATAAAAATACCAGAACTCCACATCCCCCTCCTGAATGAAGTATATAAGGAAAACTTCAGCAAATTCAAAATCCGTATAACCCAGAGAATAGTAGAAGACCTACGTAAAGAAGAGAATAAAATGAAGGTTATTCAAGAAGAACATAACAGGGCGCATCGCAACGAACGGGAAAACAAGGAATAAATCCTGGAAAAATATTATTTCCCAAAAATGAATAAGCTCGTGAAATAGGTCGCAAGGGCCTGGGAGATATACAAAACTAGTAAGTATAATAGACATCCTTTGAAACCTGAGCTCCAGGAAACTCCCAATCCCACCTTTCCCATGGAGATTCTACATATGGATATCTTCGAGCTTGACCGGGAAAAGTTTATAACCTGCGTAGATAAGTTCTCGAAGTTCACAAAATTCTTCCACATAAAAGAGAAATCGGCTCTTTACTTAAGGAAAAAAATAATTAAAATTCTGCACTATTTTTCCGTGCCCCAAGTTATTGTAGCAGACAACAAAGGCAGCTTTTTAAGCCCCATAATTTCAAATTATATCAAATCCCTTGGCATTAGAATCTATTTGACCCCATCCCAAAAAAGTGAAGTAAATGGGACGGTGCAAAGAATCCATTCTACAATTCAGGAAATATCTAGGTGTCTGCGGAAAGAGTATCCTGATCTTACGATGAGAGAAATCATAGAAATTGGAGTGGATCGCTATAATAACACTATTCACTCAGTGATACAAAAGAAGCCCAGTGATATTTTCTTCGGAAGGAGCCAACGGATCAACTATCAAAACCTTGTTGATTTCCAAGCAAAGGTTAACGAAAATCTTCCCGAACTTATTAAAAGAAATCAAAGAAGGAAAAATAGCAGAGAGAACCGTAAAAGACACATTCCAAAAAATTACGAATCAGGAGTAACTATTTATGCAGCAGTTAAACGCCGCGACGGTAAACAAAAGCCCTTGTACACAAAAGAAAAGGTGCTTAAAGACAACAAGGTTACGGTAGTAACCGAATCTGGAAAAAAGATCCACAAATCCCAAATTAAAAATACTTTTCAATAAAAACTTTGACCATATCTATTAACGAAAACGAGTACACCGACCAGGAAATAAGAACCTTCAAAGTTTTGCCCCCAAATAATTCAATCAAACATAACCATTAAAGATGTAAAATTGGACCTTGAATTTTTGCATGATTTACACCTAAGAAATGTTAAAAAACTAGATAAATTTAGAAGTATTACCGACATGTCAATGATTTCCGATTCAATTATATATCTATTACTAATTGTCAGTTTTTGTCTACTCATATATAAATATAAATTAAGAAATGTGAATAAGCCTATTCAAGTTCAATTACCAAAGATCAATGATTTTTTCCCTCAACCTATTAAGCGTAACATTGACCCGCGAGACGCGGATTTTAAGGAGGGAGGAGTTATCACACCAACTTCTGCTGATGCAGCACACGCGCCTATTCAATCCTACATGCATCATATTTGATGTTGCTAGGTCAGCACACGCGCTTATCCAAAAACCTTCGGTAATTGAATACTTGTTTAGATGCATTTGAATGGGATTCGTATTCCGTCTGGAATACTTTCCCACACAATTGCAAGGTCAGCAATTACAATAAAGTTATAAATAGATGATAAGAACAAATTATTGTTAGATTTAAGTTTGACTTCAATAAAGAGACTTGTTCTCTCTAAAGTGGAAAAAGTGTTTTTTTTTCATTATTCAACGATTAAAATCGTTTACTGTGCCGAGCGATTCCAAGAATTGTTTATTAATGTTGCGTTGGATGCGGATCAGACGGTTACCTGGTTATTCTTCAATTCTTGCGAATTCTTGGGCATTGGCATTCAATTTCAAATTACATTTTTTAAGTTGATGGGAAAATTGCTTTCGGCTGTGACACCACTGTAATCACGCCTCCATCTACTTAGTCGGACTGCAAATCTTCCTCATCTAAGATCATTTTAATTCCTTCCTTTATTAAAGAAATAAACAAATATTACCCGCTCGAAAATATAACACCTACATATGTAGGTGTGCAGTAATGGAGTGCCTTGGCTTTTAGCCAATTGTTTGGGTAGCTTTTTTGGAGGTAATTGGTAACCCACAGAATGGTAGTGGCAACATGATTGTTGTAGCCGAACCTTTTCTGCCCAATTCGTCTGTCGTTTCAATACCATCATCACCACCGTGCCCTGGCATCCAGATTAAATGGACTCTACATATTGGTGCTGGCTAGTGTTATGAGAAGTTTAATGCAATCCCAGTAAATTTTCGAGGTTATCTGAAAAGCGTAGGGTAGTTTTGCTGTCAGAGAGAATACATATAAATGTTCATGTTGGTGACAGATCTGTAGAAGTTCTGTCTAACTCAAAGATCTATTACGTCTATCTCAGCTTAAAATACTGAGATGCTACTGTGAATACTTGCGCACAAGCAAGTATTGGTAGCTACTTCATATTTGCTTGTTTCAACTCCTTCTTCTGTTTTGGGTCCGTCGATGTACCACACCAGTGGATCTTTTGTAAACAGGGGCTTATTCTGTCGATCAGGGAATGTGAGCTTGAAGTTACAGTCGAAATTGTAGCTTTTCAGTTCATTTCTCCTGAGTTCCAGTAACAGATTGAGGTAAACTATTTTGTAGCTGCTCCCATACACTGAGATAAGCATATAGGCGTTAGCCAAAGCATTTTTCTTTATGTGTTGATGAAGAGGTTAGAGGTTAGCAGAACCTCTAGTGCTGCAGATCTCATTGTACGGGTGCACACAGGCTAGTACTTAAAGTTTGTTTAGTCCGGCCTGTGTAAGTTTTTGTTAAGTTTTATGCCACCAAATTGGAGATGCATAAGTAACTATTGGCCCAGAAATTTCTGCGTACATCCAAAGTAGAATTTTTGGGTTAAAGCCCAACTTTTTACCTAGTAGACTTTTACTGGTCAAAAGTGAGATCCTGAGTTTTTCTGTGGTTTTTGTGATATGAATATTCCAGGTGAGTTTTCGGTCCAGGGTAGCCTCTTGGAATTTCACGTCACGTGAAAATGTTATGATTTCACCAAAAAGTGTTGGATCTTTTAATTTTCAACATTTTTTTCTCTTTGAAAGCAACTGTGGTACGTTTTTTAAGGGGGACTAGAGTTCAACCTTTTTGTATCAGTTTGCTACGGGGTTGAGAGCTCACTAGAGGCGATCTGAGATTGTTTCTGATTAAGATTCCAATGTCATCTGCATACGCTTAAGTATAATCAGGATTTCATTGATTACGATGGACCATAATAGGGGAAAAGAACCCCAGTTCGTCGACAGCAGGAAACGCAGCAGCACTGACTCTGAGTTGTGTGCTACCTACTGCGGTTTTTCCATCTACATGTAGCACTACAATCTTTTTGTTTTGGATACATCTTGATAACTGTTCGTGATTGTCGAACACTGTTTTTGAGTGATGTCTCAATCCTGGAGGCTAGACTTTGAAAAGCGTGGGTGGTTAATTTTCCTGGCGGATAGGCAAATTTATTGATCTGAAGGGGGCTTTCCTTCCCTTATTTGGCTGTCTCCGACCGGGAAGACTCCATCATCGCTTGGGGCTTTGAAGGTTGGAAACGAGCTGACTGCCCATAAATCTTGCGTTAATGAAATAGGATAGTTCAATTACTCTCAACCAATCCTCTGGACAGTCTTATGATCCTATCCATGAGAAGATTTTCTGGGGAAAGCAGAATGGAGGAGGACAGGAAGTGCGTTTCGGCTAAGGGCTAGAGATGATTTCATGGATGCTGCTATGCGTATCATAAAGGTTTTACCAAAAAGTTTTCCACGACTCTCTTTTAGTTTTTCAAATCTCAAGGCTGTATCTAGAGAGGCTATCCCCATAACTATTCCATTCTGCATTTCTTTTCGCAAATTTTATAAACACCAAGGGGTGATTCTATTGTCCGCTTTAGTTTTTTTCCGGGCAAGATTGGTGATAGGGACTAGTAATAGATGTTGTTAAGCTGTCACAAGCAAGTTCAAAGCAATCAATATCTGTTACTATTTTATTACAGCTAGTTATATTTTCCAAGAGTTTTAGGCTATATGAGTTCCAGACTGTAGATTTTAGTAGTTTGTATGCTTCTATAAAAGTATTTTCGAGAGTAGAATGCGGCGATGATCACACACTGAAGTTTCTGTTGATACCCGCCAATTTTCAATTAAGTTCTTTATTGTATGAATGGGGTGCACAGGAAGAGATCTAGGATCTCAGGAAAGACCGAATTCTTTCTAGATTATTAAAATTGATAAATTTCAAGAGCGACTCACCGCATAAACAATGTTTTGTGGTGAGCAGTCGCATCAAACTCTCGTCAGTGGGAGGAATTCCAGGTCGGTGGATATGCTGAGCAAATGACTGCTTCTGTCATGCCTCTATCAGCGCGAAGGTTGGTTATTGCCGCCACCAAGCCCTTGCTGGTAAACTCTAGAATTGGAGTAATTTTAATATTACTTTTATAAAGAACAAACGCTCTTGGTCTTCCTTTATTATAAGAGTCATAGAGTAACTCATCAGTTAGTTTTAGTTTTAAACGCTTTTTTATTTTCTAAATCATTAACTCTTACATACTAACAAAAAATGCTTAAATGCTAGCTTAAAATTACTTAACAAACTTATACTAACTTACTGGCCCCACACAGGCACTCTAAGCTACTCTAACCTCTTATATATATGTCTTTCGACTTTGATTACATTTTATTTATTAATACTTATTTTCTATGCTTAAGGCTAAGAAAAAATTTAACAAAAAACTTAGCATTTGGACATAATTTTTTATTTCTTATAAAAACTTAATATCTAACTTAAAATAAACCTTAGT
The DNA here is from genome assembly GCA_963966105.1 of Volucella zonaria. Lineage (NCBI taxonomy): Eukaryota > Metazoa > Arthropoda > Insecta > Diptera > Syrphidae > Volucella > Volucella zonaria. Next base: position 84,452,116 of record OZ014530.1, on the reverse strand, counting down.
CTACCTAACCTATCTACACAATACACACATATAGACATTATACACAATACATACATATACTAGTATATACCTTTATATATACTAATATATATATGTATTCCTTAAATGCTAACCTAAACCTATGCAAGCTGGCCATCGCTATTTACAGAACAAATAGACTGGTCAGCTCTGCCTCATTAGTGAGGCTGGTCTGTAATTGACGGAAACGACGACGTAACATCTTCTCCATCATTCAACCACCAGAAATGCTGGTGCTGCTGAACGACATCCCTCTTATCGCGACTCCCCACCGCCCTACTGAACCTGAGACGATCCACACTGCCGTGTGCGACGTCTCTGCCGTAGTTGAGTCGCCTGTCCCCAGCTTTCCGAGCGACATGGAAGATTAACGGGGCCGCTGATCTATCCTGGATCAACCCTATCTGATCTAGGTAGAGGAATGCTTCCGGTGGAACGAAGCCGTCAGAGCGCACTCTCTCGTGGTAAAGGTAGTTGGGGTAGTAAGCCCCATATATCAGGTTATTCGCCGAGGTCATTGCTCTTGCAATGTGCCTTCGAGTCAGCTTAATTACGAAGTTGTCCACTCGTATTAGGTTCGCCCTGTTGTAAAGGACCTCATTACGATAAAATTTTTTGTATTCCGACTCTGGTGTTCTGTACAAGCGAAGGCAAGCCCTAAGGCAAGCCCTCTCAAACACCCGAATCTTTTCCATTAAGCTTGCTCGTACATTGAACCACACGGGGCACCCGAATACCAGCATGGGCCTGATAAGGGCCATATAGCAGATTACCTTTACCCTCGCATCGAGTAGACTGCTATAAAACAGTCTCTTTGTAAGAGCAAAAGCGCCTTTAGCTCTGGCCGGAGCAGCATCTACATTTTTGTCAAAATACAGAAACTGATCTAGCCAGATCCCAAGGTATCTGACTACATTTCGACAGGCAAGAGGCTGTCCGTGTTGTCCAATGATCGAGAACTTTCGCCAATTTTTTCTGGTATCCCTAGAGGCTCCAGACAACGGCGTCCTAAAGAGAATGGTTTCCGACTTCTGAAAGTTGATTTTCAACTTCCAGTCATCGCAAAATCGTCTTATCTTATCGAAGTCACGCTGCAAGAGAGTATTAATGACCTCGATTCTTGGACCTGTTCTGTACGCTATCAAATCGTCTGCGTACGCAATAGTATGGGGAAGTGAACCTATCAAGTCGCTTGTATAAATGTTGAATAGGATCGGCGAATTGACCGCGCCTTGCTGAAGACCATTTTTAATTTGAAATATTCCAACAGAAGTCACATCGCCATTTTTCACGATGAACTGTCTGTTGGTTAGCATATTATAAAGAATGTACAAGAGTGGTTTACTGATCCCCAGCCTAGTCAGCTTATAGAAAAGACCCTCTAACCATACGGTGTCGAAGGCCTTCTCCAAGTCAACAAGGCAGGCACCAGTACATTGGTTTTTGCCTTTATTCCATTGGATATCGGACACCAGTTTAGACGCGGCATGTGAGATATCATGTCCCGCCTTAAAACCGAATTGATTATCCGGAACTATATGTTTGTCCTCAACCCACCTAGACAGAGCTCTATTGATTACTTTTTCAAACAACTTACTGATATTCGGAAGGAGACTTATCGACCGGAGATTCGCCGGATTGGATATATCCTTTCCCTTTTTGGGGATAGGTTGCACCACCGCCGTTTTCCAATGCGCTGGATAATGTGCATTATTCATTGCATTATTAAACAGGGTGGTGTAAATGTCCACCGCTTCTAGAGGAAGATGTCGAAGCACGATGTTCGGAATACCATCGGTCCCCACTGATTTCTTAGCCCTGATTGTGTCGAAGATCTCACGGAGCTCTTCCTTCGAAATGAACGGGGGTAGGTCACCCTCTCTGGTAATGACATTATTTGCCATATTTTCGTCGCTGAACCGGGTGAAACCAGAGCCCTCGGATCGCCTGTTCCCTACTTCATTTCGAATGTAGAGGTCGTGCACCAAGACGCGATTGTCCAGGTCATAATTAGGGCCAATGGTATCATTGGCCTTGTATATTTCCTGGAAAGTCGCTCCTATGGTCTCAACCTTCTCCTGTGGATCCTCGATCACAAAGAAGTCGTCATCATCAGCGGCCTCATTTGGATCAATACCTGCTATTGTCAGTAACCGTTCGTTGTCTGTTGTCCGCGCTATTTTAAGACACTGAAGGTCGTTTTGATTTTTTCTCCGAAATAGTTTATTTATTTGAGGGAACATATTCGGGTTGCTGGTGTTTACAGCCCGAACCCTGTTGTTCCAATATGAACTTACAGAAATTCTGTAATTCTCTTTTATTAACGTTTGAATATTTTTAATCGACGCCTTCAGTGTCCTAATCTCCGGGTTTTGTCTGTCAGTAAACTGTCTGTACAAGTTTTTGAGTCTTGTCAGAAGTCCACTTTTCTGTCGGTGCAGTGCATCAATAGTAGGATTGCGGAACAGGTCTTCGTTAGTCGTATGTCGATATCGCGGTATTGTAACGTCCATAGTTTGTTTAATTGTCTCGTCCATCTGTTTTAGGTAATTGTCGATCTCCTCGTTTGACAAATTCCTATTGGACGGTGGGTGGAGCGTATTCGAGGAGAGCGCACGTGTCATGGTTGCGGAGAAACGTGTCCATCGAGTCTTACTGTAGTTGTAAGAATATCTTTGGACAAACTCCTCCAATTCCGCAATTTCGTTGGGAACTGTAATTTCGGTGCTAAAACCGCAATGGTCACTGTCATACACGAATGTGCGCAGACAGTTTAGCGTTTGTAAATTCGTACCTGTCAGTCGTATACGTTCGTCGTACAGCAGTAGATCCAAATAAGACCCGCTTCTGGGAAACGACGGGTTATCCGTCGCTTTAAGACCGAGTCTGTACATGACATCGTGCTGACCCCACCAATCGAGTAGTAGGTTCCCTCTAGTATTTGGCAAATTATTTCCCCAATCTCGGTGTTTAGCGTTGAAATCCCCGCCGATTATAAAATAATTCTCCCCCGATTCCAGCCTCAGAAGTCGAAAAAGCGTATCAAGCTCTGTAATAAATAAAGTGGATTGTGAAGTTTCAGGTGCATAAACAGAGGCCAAGTACAGCCGCTTTCCACTGCGGAGCGGGATGTAAATGACGACTGCCTCCAACACCCGGAACCTACGCAACACTCCCTTGTACACTCTGTGAAATTTTATACCTTGTTTAATGAAGATCGCGACCCCGCCTCCACATTTGGATCGGGGCCGGTTTCTTCTTCTAACAATATAATTATTGTACTCCAGTTTGTGCTTATCGGTTAGCTTGGTTTCGCTAGCGAAAAGCACGTCAGGAGTTTGGTCTTGTAGCAATTTAAACATCGCGGCCCTTCGTTCGATCCTAATCAGTGAATTAACATTCACCGCAAGGACCTTCAAAGATTGCTCCACCATGTGCGTACCCATTACGACATGTGTTGCGTTAGGCCCGGCAGCAGCGCGTAGATCTGGTCCACCCGCTTGGCCTGTTCTTGCACCTGCTTTTGCAGCTGAGCCATCTGCCCTTGGATTGCGAGCAAGATGGCCAGCATGTTAGGTGCAGCTTCCGTTGTTCTCGGCATTGGCGCCGGAGAAGCAACAGTCGCTTGCGGTACCGTAGCCCCCGTACCTGCCGCCATTTGGGCGTAGGAAATTTGGGGCGTGACGGCTGGTGTTTGAAACCTCACAGGTGAACGTTTGACCTCCACCTTCTGCTGTCGAGTCAGTTTTGCTTTTTTGATGTCAGCGAACTTAGGACAACCCCGATAGTTTGCGGTGTGTCCCACGTTCCCACATAACACGCACGAGAGTTGCGCCCTATCGGATACTCCGTCCCTACCCAGAGCACACTCCTCGGAACTGTGGTTCTTTGCGCACTTCACGCATCGAGGCTGCATTTGGCAGTTCGACGCGGCGTGTCCGAACCTCTGGCAGCGAACGCATTGTATAACGCCTTCGCTCTTTTTTAATTTTTCCCAGTGAACCACCTGGTAGTCTAGGACATTTATACTCCTTAGACTATCCAGACGGCTTTCGGGACTGAGCTGCACCAGGAAGAACGGTAAACTCTGTTTCTCCCGCCTGGCTCTAGCTGTGGTAAATGGCTTTACCCCCACAAACTTGAGTCCTTCGCACTATTTCTCTTTGAGCAGTGCCAGGATCTCCTCAGGATCAGAAGACGGTTCCAACCCCTTCAGCAGCATCGACTGCCGCTTTTCACACTTCGGCGTGAATGAATAGTGCTCCGTCGTCGTCTCTTTTAGGAGCTCTTTAACTTTCGCGTAGCCCTCCACTGTATTACAGTGGATGGCATGGCGATCATTCCCCAATCTCTTAATATTAAAGTTATTACCAATGACCAGCCTGCACAGGTCCTTGGTAGCATTTACCTCTAGTTTATAGGTGTTGATAGGAGGCACCTTCTCCTTCACCTTCTTCTTCTGCTGCTGCTGCTGCTGCTGCTGTTGTTGTTGTTGTTGTTTTTGTTGTTGTTGTTGTTGTTGTTGTTGTTGTTGTTGCTGCTGCTGCTGTTGTTGTTTCTGCTGCTGCTGCTGTTTTTGCTGTTGCCGTTTTTGTGGCTGCTGCTGTTTTAGCTGTTGCCGGTGTTGTGACTGTTGTTGTTGTGTCTGCTTTTGAGCAAGCTGCTGTTGTTGGGATTGCTCCTGCTCTTCCCTCTTCCTTCTTGCCATTTGCCTTTCTTTTATGGCCAGCACTCTTTGTTGTAGCATTTTGATGCTGCTACTTATGGCCTTCATTTCTTCCTCTTCATCATCAGATTCGCTTGCTGCCAATGAAGCGAAGTTGTTTACCGTTGATAGGGTGGGTCGTTTTATCAAGTTGGAAGTTGGAAGCTTCCTCCTTCTTTTTGTTTTCGGCGTTTGGCTCGAACCACTCGACGCCTCACCTGACACTTCAGCAGGTCCCGCTATAGGCATAGCGGACCGCTCGTCACAATCCATCACGTGATAAACAACACTTCACCACCACTTTAACTTTATTGTTTTTTTTTTTTGTTTTGTTTACTTTTAAAAATAAAAAGATGCAACTGTTTCGGGAATCGAACCCACGACCCCTGTTTTGTCGGTCGGACACCACTGTTATTGCGCCACCGAAGCACTTGGCCAAAAAGTTTTTAATTGTTTTTTTTTAATTATTGTATCACTTGCAAAGAAGCCGAAACACATCTGTCCTCTATCGAGGTCTATGAACGACTGAGTAACTCATCAGTGATGCCCTTTATATGGTCCTTGCATTTAGATTTAGAGTGCTGTAGGTCAATTTGGATGCACCTTAAGCCCGTGACCATTAATTTATATCGGTGCTAGAAAAGCTACTAGCATGTTTAGTCCCGGTATCAAGTAGATTGAGGATACATTTTCTGCCGATTTTGATACAGGTTGTTTGGTTGCTTTATCAGAGTGCCTGCGTTTTTCAGAGGGTGCTTCGGTTTGGGCGATATTGGGGATATTATCGCCCTGGATTGTTACAAGGTCTGCATTTGTGCACGGTTTTATTATTTTTTTATTTTATTATTTTTTTATTTTTATTTTTATTTTTGTTACGGACGACATGAGCCTTGGTTTCCGGCTCATGACATGTGATCGAGAGCCAACCATCTTTTGTTAAGATGGCAACAATTTTCAGGGAGGGATCATTTTTGTCAAATTTATCTACTTCCACCAGCAGGCATTTTTCGATTAGCTGAGCGATCAGCGAGTCTTACGGGTGCATTGAGTGCATAATGGAAACTTTATATTGGACGGTACCATCCCTGCACAATAATCCTGATGTACTTGGCTGCGTTCGTGGGTTCGTATTTCCACTTAATAGGCCATCCCTTTTCTTAACTGCACTAGAGTGCTCGTTGGCTTCTGAGTGAGTCGTGGTGGCTGTTTTCTGTGCCCTCAGACGTATTCTGATAGCATCAGCGCTCAACTGCTAGGCCCTCCTTGTGATGAGCTGACACTTGTGTCTTTATTTGATACTGGCTGTGGCTTGTACTTTTTTATTACTTGGTCCTTCGGGGAGTTGTGAGTGGACGTGCATCTTTTGGAGGAGCGGGGGTTATCAGTTTCATGCAGCCCAGACCATGTCATATTGTAAGCACTGGATCCATTCAGATTACTTGCGTTCATCTTTGCAGTCTTCCTCACAATAGAAGCATGTGGTTTCATTTGGCTCTGAATCTGCAAAAGCTTCTGTATCCGATTCTGCAAAAACAACACTAATTTCAGAGTCACTCGCTGAGTCTTCGATGTTCGTTGAAACAGCTCGTTCTCATTCCGCTGCTTTTTTCTGTGGTTTCACATTATTATTTATTTTCTGCATTTGCTTCATTGAATGTTTTTTTGTAACTCGATTTTATCGGGCAAACTAGTCAGTACGGTGACTTTTGATTTTCTTCCTTTACCGGTGGATAGAGGCTTTTGCGGTTTTTGCCAAGGCGATATAAATCGTCTGCTTGTCGATGCAACAGGTTCAGATGTTGGGTTTTCGCCGGTGAAGCCCTCAGAGCTGGCAATTTAGATTGCATTTGAATTTCTGAGCTTTCAGCTGTTCTGTGGTCTTCATCAAATATTCCCTCTGAAATGAAATTAGCAACGGAGAAAATTAGCGGTCCAGAGGATATATTCCGGCATATCTGAAACCACTTACAGCCATTTGCCCAGACTGAATTTTTAGATATGCTTTCGTACACAGACCTACGAGATCGAATTGAATGGCTTTTCGACAGTTTTTTCTAGTAAAATGTTTAACTTGTTATTTTTTTTTTTATTTATGTACCTTTTTAATTTACCCTATTATATCTATTATGGCTATCTCGCTTTATGATGATTCGTATATGTGGAGACTTTTGTAAATTGGAATGATTTGTCATACACATAGTTTCAGTTGCTACTAGTGATGGGCATCGTTTTTTTAACTACCCGGTAGGTATTTATCATAGGGTATATACCGAAAATCGTATTTGCCCACGCGAAATGGGGTATTTATTATTTTATAATTTTTTATACGTTAAGGGCTGATTGAATATGTGTTTTTTTTTATTAAAACCTAGTTTAAGAAAAAGTTTAATGATCTGAAAAAAAGAGGGATTTGCTGATTGTTAATTTATTATTTCAATTTCTCTTCAAAGAAATCGCTGATCTAGAGTGTTTGATGGAAAAGTGCAAACAATTTCTAAGAAGAAGAAGGGACATATAACCTTTTTATATACTCGCACTTACACAAAGGCTCCTTGGTTGAATATTTATTTTGCTTTATTTTTATTTTATGGCTTTATGTTAACCACTCTAAAAATGAATTGAGAACGGGGCAACATTGCAGTTACATTGAGAATTAATTGAAGTTGTTTATGATTGGTTACTTGGAAAATTTTTATTATTTGTTTTTTCTCGTAATAATAACCATCATAATGGGTTTCCGGTCACTATTTTTTGTTATATAAATTGGCATCAGCGACTGATCGTGATTAGTAAAGTTTGGTGTCTTTTGGTCTTCTTCAGATATTCCCTCTGAAATGAAATCTGGAACGGAAAAAATTTAGTGGTCCAAATAATATATAAATATAGATAGATATAGATATAATTTATTTCTTATTAATATTTGTACATTGTTTAAATACGTGTTTAAAATATTAAAAGGACGCTAAATAAATGGATACAAGACGTATAGAAAATAGTTTTGAATGCCACATCAAGAGGCTGTTAGAATTACAAAATAAAATAATATTTTGGGTGGGGTGACTCATTAAAAACAATTAACAAAATTCAAAAATTAGATGCAAAAAGAAACAAAAATGGACAAAATGAATAGAAGCCGAATATTGAACACATAGTTAAAACTTTAAGAAATAACATAAGGAAAAATAAATAAATTAGAAAAGCAAGATTGAATAAATTATATAAAAAATTATTATTCAAAAAGCAAATAATTTAGAAACAATTTCAATTATACCAGCATGTCAGAGATAATGGATTCCAAATAATACTATTTGCACTGAAAAAATCCAATTTTTTACAGGTTTTAGAAATACCATATGCCAGATATTGACATAGCCCTGATGGGATGAGGAAGTTTGTTAAACAAGCGATGCGACGAAACAGAATACAAGTTACGAAGGGCTGTAGTACGAAATATGGGTATAGATAGCATATTAGACGAGTTTCCACGTAAGATGTAATTTGAGATTAAGCGAAAATTTCGATTACCAGATTTCATGAAGAAGGTCTTCAAAGCCTTAAAACAATAAAGGTGACGAACCGGAAAAGTTTTTAGATCACAGAACAGTGGAAAACTGGGATGTCTTTCTGCAAAATTAACAGATTGCTAATTTTGTTCTGGTATACACCACCCCAACAAGCAATTCCGTATTGAAGCTTAGATTGAACAATTTCATAATAAATAGTTTTTAAAAGCGTCGTAGAGCAGATATTAAGCAAATAGAAAAAATGCCTCAGAGTGAGACGCAAATAATTCCTTAATATTTCGGCGTGCACCGAAAAACTCATTCTAGAGTCTATTGTGGGCCCCAGGTACTTAAAATCGTCTACTTTCTCAATTAAAAAACATTTTTCACTACAGCTGAAACTACTACAAAAGGTGAGAGAGCCGGACGTACAGTTGCAAACAGAGAGTTTGTATCTATCACATTCAGGTACATGGAAGTACACCTTAGCTTCAAGGTTGTGTGAAGAAGACAAATTAAAAAACATAATTTTAGTTTTGGATCTTATAACCAAATATGTTTGGCAAACCAATGTCTTAATAGGTCGGAGACCAAGTCCAAAGGACTATTCAAGCCATACGCAAAGCCTATATCATCAGCGTAAGCAGTAGGTCTACCTTTAAAATTAAGAGCAAATAGCGAATTAATATACAATAAATTAAAAACAAAATAGGACCGAGAACAGAGCCTTGTGGTACGATCAAATTTACGAAGTTAATATCGCTGTTAATCTCGTCAATCTTTACTCTCTGCGAAGGTCAGACATTACATGAGCAAACAACTGTAATAGTGCACCTTCAGTCGATTTACCTTTTTGAAATCCAAATTGCAATGGCTTAAAGAACTCAATTTTATTTAAAAAAACTCACTCCCCTATTTTTTATAAGTTTTCCAAAGATTTTACTGCAGACTGGAAGAAGTGAGATAGGCCTGTCGTTACATAACACTGCAGCAGATCCTTTTTTAAACAGAGGAACCACATCTGCGCATTTCAAGGCTTCTGGAAATATACCAGCAAAAACACAACGATTAAAGACATCTGCTAATACGTTTACTAAGAAATATGCAATTTTTTTAAGGGCCAGGTTCGGAATGCTATCAGCACCACATGAACTCGAATTTTTTAAAGTGCTAATAACTTTTAACGCCTCAAGAGGAGTTATGGCTTTATATTGTATAAAAAGCTGTTTCTTTGAAGTGGTTCAGCACTACTATTGCAGGACGAACATAAAAAACAAATGGATTTTATTGGTCTAGGTTATAAGCTGAAGGCTATTTTAGTGAAATAGCTGTTAAATGTATTAGCAATGACAAGTCTATCGGAAACCTCGCGGCCATCGACACGTATAACAGTAGGTTTTTTTGAAGACAAAGAATTATTTAGAATACTTTTTACTATTTGCCATTCATTTTTCAGATTTCCTTTAGCTACATTCAAACGATTACGAAAATATGTATCCCGGCAATTAGCAAGCGCCTTTTTTATTTCAGTGCACAATTTTTTATATTTACGTTTTAAGCTCATATTACTGGGGTGCCTGTAGCATTTGTTCCTAAGCTCGTTTGTTCACTAAGAAGCTTGAGATCCAAGGTTTAAGCTTTTTTGCTTCCTTTTTGGGAAGGAAAGAGGAACAACTTAAAATGTACATATTTATGATATTAATGAGGACAACGAAAGAGGTTGAATCATCACTACATAAATAAACATCATCCCACGTCTCACACAACAGACTGGTTTTTAGGTTACTAAAGTTAATTTTCTTAACCTTGTTAAGGTTAAGGCTTCTAGAGTAATTTACTATGAGTCCTGTCATAGAGTGATCAGTTAACATAAGATGAAGCACACATTTCTCACAGAGACATTACTGAAACTTCCATAGATATGATCTAAACATATACTAGATGCAGGCCTAGTAGGCTCATTAATGAAACAAGCTAGGCCATGTGATGCCAAAAGAGCTAAATAACTCGAAACAGTTTCACAACTGTACATCTGAAACCACTTATAGCCATTTGCCCACATTGAGTTTTTAGATATGTTTTCGTAGACAGACCTACGCGATCGAATTCAGTAGATTTCGACAGTTTAGTCTAGTAAAATGTTTAACTTGTTATTGAAATTTTTTTGTGTTTACCTATGTAACTCTTTAATTTACCCTATATTATTTAAAGTCTATTATGGCTATCTCGTTTCTATGATGACTCGTATTTGTGGAATGATTTGTCATCCACATAGTTTCAGTTGCTACTTAACTCATAAAGAATAAACGTGTTATCTGAATTAAAGTCGCGGTTAAAAGTAAACCCCACGCGGTCCCTTTTTTCAGTCTGTATTTTATTTCAGAGTGTATATTTTTTTTAAGGTGCCGAAACCCGGGACGAGAGACATCGAGTATACATTTTGTTTACGCAATCACGATTGCCGGTAGCAAGGGAATTATCAGCGCGTTGCGCGAAAAGCGCCTCCGAGTTTCTTAACTCTGAAAAATCTAAACCGCCGGCATTTATACAGCGTTTAACGGCTGCTAATGATTGTCCTAATACGACGAACCATGAAGTGAAGACCAGAAATCTCATCAAGATTGACGATCTTGGATAAAGGTCTAGGGAAAGTGTCTGAGTATCAAGACATGACCATTGGTGTGCTATTCCGTTTGAATTCACGGCTACGCAAACAGCAGGCGAAGCAAGTCCCAACGATTCCGTAACATACGTCCCTCAACGCATCTATCGTGGGTGGTTCACACATACTCCCTAAGCTCCCGCTTAAGAAATTCGATGGTGGTTTCCAAGAGTGTTTGACCTTTTGCGAGCAGTTCCGCGCTGCAATTCTTGAAAACGGCAGTTTAACGTCTAACAAATTCAGCTAACTTGAGACAGTATTGGTAGGGAACGCAAAAAAGGTTATTGCGGGATTTACGGCTTCGGATAAGTTTTACGAAGCAGCAGGAGCAGTTTGGTAATACCGAAACATCTACTGAATTACAAACGAAGTCAAAACATGCGTTGTGAAAAGTTTCGTCAATGTCGATGAAAATGCCCAACGTGTTTTCCTTCCTTCCTGTTCGAGTGTGCTTTCAATTCTCCCCACCACATTTTTGAGCGCACTCTCGCAGGAACTTCCGGTTTGATAAACATGCTGTATTTTAGATAGAGGCTGCATTCGCAAAGCAGTTTTGCGCCGATGGAACTCGACAATTGTATCCATGCTTTCAACATGAAGAAAAGGATGATGAAAGGAATTTCAGGACGGAGGTTCTAAAAGTGCGGTGACTTGCGATACTTCTTATTTCGGTTGGTAGAGAATTCCACTGACGTGTGGTATAAACAAAGAAAGTGCGGTTGAGAGCCGAGCGGGAGTATCTTGGTTGGATAATCACATGCGATCGCTGCGAAACTGGAAAGTCCAATTTTCTGTAGAAATACATAGTCTCGTTGGCCAGGTCGCATGACTTGGTGGAAGTTAACAGAGGAACAGCCAAAGATTTTTATTGAGTGTTGTGATACGTGGTCATAACGTCGAAGATTGTAAATGTGAGGGTCGGTGTTACAATAAACTTCGCAGCAGTACAGCAGAGTAGGTAAAAGAAGAGCTATACCCAGCAAAGTTTTGGTTTTGATAGGGACGAAGTGTTTTGAGGCCTATAAAACGCTAATGGCAGCATAAACTTTACCAATGGTAGTGTTTATGTGGTCGGACCAGGTAAGGGTGTCATTAAAGATGATTCCAAGATTCCTTACTTTTTCAACGTAGGTCACCTAGTTTGATGTGTGGAAGCAGCGACCTGTCTAATTTGGTACGGTTTATGGCAATCGATTAACATTTAGCCGGACTCAGACTCAGATTATTACTCTGTGCCCACTGCTGTATACAATACAAATCGTTGTTCATTGTTTCTGAGAAGCGAAACAAGCTTTTTAGTTCAGAACAGAGGATCGCATGAATCAAAAGTCTTGGAGAAGTCGAGAAGTGTAAGCAAACTTACTTCTTTCCTATCCATTGCTATGGGTATCTCATCAACAATATTAAGTAGTACGGTCTTACAGCTCCGATTAGCGCTGAACCCAGACTGAGCACCAATAAGGAGAGTATTGACATCGACAAACCTTTATATCTGTCTTGAGATCGCTTTCTCAAAAACCTTTGGCAAAAAGGGTAGGATAGAAATTGGCCTAAAATCTACTGAACCGCTGCCATCCTTCGGAATTGGAATAATCTTGGCTTTTTTCCAATCAACTGGGAACTCAGAGAGTTGTATAAATGTATGAGGTAAGGCAAAATAAGGGGTTAAAGCAATTTACCGAACCTGGAATCTATATTGTCCAAACTTATGGCATTTGATTTAACTGACAGTAATGCTGCAACAACATCAGTATCATCAAGCATAATAGGGCCGAAGGTTCTATCAGCTTCTTGGGATGGGTCAGGAAATCAGCTCAGTGATATCCCGATTTATCCATAAGGGAACTGTATGAATCTAGGAACCTTCCTACGTAATGGAATGTGAGCTTCGAATAACTGCCCGATATTGCTGTTCAAAAACGACAGTTGATCATTGGCTGAGATGAGCCTATAGATTCTGCCCCAGTCGATTTCACCAACGTCACTTAGTAGATGGTTTTGGTTAATCGATCTAAAATCCCTATATTGGAGATTTTTAACATTTACTTGTTCTTCAAAATCATAGATTAAGAAGATTAGGTCATGTTTGGAGAAGCCAGGTGCAAGAATTTGATTATATGTAAAGTAGCGCCTGTTCAGGATCATTAACAAAAGAGACATCAAGTAAGGTGCTAGAGCTACTGGTGAAATGAGTCGGTGCTGAGGAGTTGACAAGGGATAAGCCTAGAGAGTTCATGGAACCGATTATAGGTGCAGAGGTGCTTTTGTGCAGAAGATTACAATCTAGGTCGCCGCAGAGTACGATCTGAGAGGTTATATAAGAATGCTGTTCTAAGCTAACAAGCAGTGGTACAATATCGACATTTTTAACTCCCCTATAGTATTTGCAATTAACTGCAAGTAATCTTCACGAAAAGATATTGCAGGGGGTAGTCGAAGAGCGATTTATGAACGAGATCACATCTAATGCCATCTCTTACATACATTTCGGCTACCCCACGTGATCGCCCATTCCTGTCTGCACGGAATAAATTGTAACCGTCAACCTCGTATATTTTATCGCAAAACTCCGGATCCAACCATGTCTCAGAAAAACAAACAATATAAACGCCATGCTTTATAAATAAATGCCAAAATTCATCCAATTTTGGATTCAGGCTTTGTGCGTTCAAATGGCAAACTTTCAACCCATTGCGCTGCGAACCAAGTACCCTAATCATTGCATGCAAGTTTTTATCTACACCACCGTCAATCGAATCTCTGTTATTTGATTCTAAAAGGGAACTCATTGATTACCCAAACAAAAAAGAAATTGTATACAAATATGATGTGTGTAACAAGAAATATGCCATCAGCAGTCAGCACCGGGAGACTTGAAGCCATCAAAAGGACAAACAGATCCTGCGTCATGTGGAAGTGTGCGAGTATATGTAGTATGTAAGTTAATGAATAATTCTATCAACAGTGCAAACTGAGTCAGCAACACGCGCACCGATATTTAACACACACAGACCATCGATTCCCAGGTAGACATTCGATGACACCAGACACTTGCAACGATTGCAATTCTGAGTTCAGTTCGTGAGAAACTACCATGTGCTGATTTAGCAATAAGAAAGTATGTTATTTAAGTTTTAGATTTTAAGTTCACAATCACATTGTATTTTTGGAAGGCAGAAACGCTGCCAGAAATAAAGATTTTTTTAATGAAGTAAAACGGTAAGTGTTTAACTGGCGCCCGAGCAGGGACCCAATTTAATCAAAGTCCTCAAGTAGTACGAAACGTTCCATGTGCTCCAAGCAGGGAAGAAAATAAGATCCCATTACCCGTGAAAAGTGCCCTCAAGAAGTGCTAAAACAAAGTGCCCTCAAGAAGTGCCAAAACAAAGTGCTAGGAACAAATTGCCCTCAAAAAGTTCTTAAAAACTGTGCCCTAAAGAAGTGCCTAGTTAGCCAGGGAAACGAGACCCCCTAGTAGCTGATAGCAAAAAGGAGACAAATAGCTGTCAGCCGCCCTGCGATGATGAAACTAATTCTAATGTAAGCAATATTTGAAAATTTATAATGGAAAAAAATCATTTAACTAGATCAATCAAATTAACTAGACTTAAGATATCAAATCAACTATTAAGTGAACAAATTTTCAACTGTAGAAAATTTATAATCAACTTGATTGCTTGCCATTGTCACATTACCCCAATCTTTAGTAAAAACTAATTAAAAATGGCAACCAATAACCATATACTACGACCATCCCTTCTCGACCCTCCTGAGCATCCTGATCCTACTCAAGATAACCTAAGCACCTCTTAGAGTTCTCATGTCCAAACCCCTGCTCTCCAGACACTAATCGCCACTATGATTCGAGAAGTCCTTCAAACAGAAGGAAGATCAATGCTACAATCAATTATAAATCCCCACGCGGATGCGTTCTCCGGAGTTGATCAATCAATATTACCGGAACAAAGCGGTAATCTGAACCACCTAGATAAGGTTCCCGATATCGTTCGTAGTCTGCGTGAATTCTCCGGACAACCAGGCGAATTCAGTTCTTGGCGCAAGAGCGTCGAAAAAATCCTAAAAATCTATGATCCCATGAAAGGATCTCCAAAATATTTTGGCATACTCAATGTAATTCGGAATAAGATTGTAGGAAATTAGCATAACGTCCTCGAATCGTATAATACGCCCCTGGACTGGAAATGAATCTCCTGTTGCTTGACCCTGCATTATGCAGACAAGCGAGACCTTGGTACTTTGGAATACCAAATGAACTCACTTGTTCTAGGACAACTATCAATCCAAGAATTCTATCAGGCGGTGTACGCACATTTATCCCTAATTCTTAATAAGATCAGCTGTATGGACATCAACAACGAGTCCCTAAACCTGCTTATGCAAACTTACCGGGATAAGCCCCTCGACACATTTATAAGAGGCCTTAAGGGAGACTTACCCAGACTCCTCGGAATCCGAGAGCCTGCGGATCTTCCTCAAGCATTGCATTTGTGTTTGAATTCGTACAAACGCAGTTAACTATTCGAATCGACCACAACAAAGTAATTAGCCAACGGCACCAAAACGACCCTATATGCCCCCTTCACAACAAATACATCCCACGAAAGTGCAACGAAACTATCACGTAGACACCTCGCCAGCAATAGAGGAAGACGAACCACACGACATACGAAATACGAAACTCGGTTAGTAAATGACACTCAGGAACATGGCGAAACACTCCAGGAGTATATTGAAGGATATCATCCAGAAAACGAAGACCCTGAATATCCAAATGAGCTAACTGATATCCATTTTTTAGGTTAACCGACTCTTCGCTGCCTTATTTTGAGTGCGCAACGAAGAGCGGACGAATCCTAAAGATTCTTGTAGACACGGGCTCCAATAAAAATTGTATTCAGTCTTTCCTTATCGAAAACCCCTTTCCTAATGAAACCCCCTTCTATGCTAATTCCGTTGGAGGAAATGTATTAATTACTCATCATACCTATGTAAACCTATTTGGCTTAAAAGACATAAAAATAAAATTTTTCCTTATGCCCGAACTCAAGTCGTTTAATGCTATCCTGGGAAACGACAACCTTAAAAATCTTTCGGCAGTGATACATACGTAAGATAACTATATGGTTATTAAAAACCAAATAAAAATACGTATCAAGCAACTAGTTTCTCAGTCCGTGAATTCGATTAATATTCGAACCAACCACATGACTCCAAAACAGAAACAATCTATAAACAAAATTGCTCACGATTTTCCAAAACTCTTCGACGAACCCGACGAAAAATTGACCTACTCAACTATAATCAAAGGCGAAATAAACATATCTTCTAACGATCCTGTCTTTCCTATGTCTCTAAAGGATGAGGTAGAGAAGCAAGTAAAAAATCTGCTAGACAACGGCATCATTAGACCTTCACGGTCATCATACAATTCACCGGTGTGGATTGTTCCAAAGAAACCCGATGCTTCCGGTGAGAAAAAGCACAGGCTCGTAATAGATTACACAAAATTAAATAACATAACTGTGGCCGACCGATACCCGATCCCACAGATAAATGAGGTTCTTTCACAGCTTGGCCTAAACAAATGGTTCACTGTAATCGACCTAAAAAGCGGATTTCATCAGATCCCCTTACAAGAATCTGATATTGAAAAAACGGCCTTCTCGGTCAATAACGGCAAGTACGAGTTCACGAGATTGCCGTTTGGACTCAAAAATGCTCCATCAATTTTTCAGAGAGCACTTGACGACATTCTTCGAGAGCATATTGGGAAAATATGCTACGTCTATATAGACGACATAATCATCTTTAGTCAAGACGAGTCAAAACATGAACAAAATGTCCGGAAAGTCTTTCGTGCGCTACGAGCTGCAAACATGAAAGTACAACTGGACAAATGTGAATTCTACAAACAAAGTGTGGAATTCCTTGGTTTTGTCATTTCATCTGAAGGAATAAAGACGAACCCAGAAAATGTCCCATATCCTCAAACCCTGAAAGAACTTCGCTCATTTCTGGGCATGTCAGGGTACTATCGACGATTCATTAGGGATTATGCCAAATTGGTAAAACCCCTAACGACTCTTTTAAGAGGGGAGGACAGACGCCTGTCCAAAAACCTTTCAAATAAAAAAACCATTCATCTTAACGATGTAGCTAAAGAAGCTTGCCAAAAAATCAAAAATTCTTTGACTTCAGAGGAAACAATTTTGATATACCCAGACTTCACGAAAGATTTTGAATTGGTAACAGATGCATCAAATTACGCTCTAGGAGCCGTTTTATCCCAGAATAATAAGCCCATTACGTTCATTTCCAGGACATTAAATAAAACCGAAGAAAGCTACGCGGCGAATGAAAAAGAAATGCTCGCCGTAATCTGAGCTCTTAATACTCTAAGGAACTACCTATACGGTTCGGCAAAAGTCTTAATATACACCGACCACCAGCCCTTCACATACTCCCTTAGTAACAAAAACAATAACACAAATTGAAAAGATGGAAAGCACTATTGGAAGAATATAATCACGAAATTAGGTACAAGCCGGGAAAAATGAACGTCGTAGCAGATGCGCTTTCAAGACCACCTGTAAGAGCGGAAGTAAACAGTCTGACACCAACCATACACAGCGATGAAAGCTCTTCCCATAATCTGATATACAGGGTGAGTTTTTTAACTTGAGACATCCAAATTACTCGGAAAATACGAAATATCGCGAAAAATGTTTCAGACAAAAGTCACAAGGTTCTGAAGGGGACATAAGATGGTGACCACGAGTTTGACCTTAAGACCCATTTTCAAGGTCAAACGAAGGTCACTTTTGATTTTTCAAATGATAATTCCTGATTTTCATTGCTCAGTCGTATTGCTCGTAGGCTTGTCATTTGTTTTTACATACTGCGTTTAGCATAACCCAGAAACAACGACGTGGACGTAGCAGCATTTTGTTTCCTTCGGGGTGATTAATTAGAGTGGATCCCCTTGCCTCCCACTGTTGAATCATTGAATTCTTCCCATTTCGACGTTTATTTCCCGAGACTATTTCAACAAATGCTCGAAAATGTGACCATTCACTTCAATACACTTGACTATCCGCGCTCTAAATGAACCGACAGAACTGAGAAGTATTTCTGGCATAATCTTCTGGCAAGCTTCAGTTATTCTTCTTTTCATGTCCTCACGTGTTGTTGGCTTTTTTCTGTAAACCTCACGTTTTAAGTAGCCTCACAAGAAGAAATCAAGTGACGTAAGATCAGGTGACCTAGCAGGCCATTGCCTCGGACCCCCTCGTCCGATCCATCGTTGATGGTAAACATTGTTTAATACGCCCCGGGCTACTTGGGAATAATGGGCTGAAGAACCATCATGTTGAAACCACATTGTTTGTCGCAACTCCAATGGCAGTTCTTCTAATGATACTGGAAGATGGTCCCGCAAGAAGTTTGCATACTTTTCGCCATTCAAGTTGCCTTCAATAAAATATGGACCTATTAATTTATCCCCAATAACTCCCGCCCAAACATTAACATTCCGAGGGTGCCAAAGTCGACCAATCAGAGAATAACACCTTGGCGAAGAAAAGGGGGTCTCGCTCAATTTGCTGAAGTGCCCATTGACAAAAGGAAACCCGGTTGCGAAAATCCTCACTAGAAAGTTCTTGATGCATTGAAACATGATAAGGATTGTATTTATGCCGATGTATTATCTTACAGACAGTCATTTGAGAAATTCCTGATTCACGACTTATTTGGCGAGTGCTAATGTGAGGATCGTGTGCAACGGCAGCTAACACTGCTATTTCATTGTCCTCAACAGCCACCCTGTCTGACCGATTCCTTTTCTTTGGTTGCACACTTCCTTCACCAGTGAATTGTTGGATGACCCGATAAAAGGAAGCGTGCGATCGTCTCTGGTCTGCGAAACGTTGGGTGTAAAGAGCAACAGCACCATCGATGTTCCTTCCACCTTCTCCATAAATCAATATCATTTCAATTTTCTCTTGAATTTAAATAGCCTGCATTATTAATCTGGAAAACGTTACTAATAATAATCAGTTCCTCAAAACAAATATCGAACTTCTAAATGAAGTACAGTTCCGTTCAAATAGAAAAAAAGAGCAGAGCGCACATCATACGCTCTCAGATAAGTTTAGGACAATTTGTCTCTATCTGAAATTTCTTTGAGTTTTAACTTCACTCGAGGCAATAATGACATCCTCAAAACAAATCTCGACCTTCTGACACCCTAACAACGTTGGAAACCGATTAATGATTTAGGCGTGCCAGTGCAGTGGTATCTAGCACTGAATGAATAAGACCTTTGAGACAAAGTCGTGTGCCCCATTGAGGAATACGACTGAGGAATGAAAATCAGGAATTATCATTTGAAAAATCAAAAGCGACCTTCGTTTGACCTTGAAAATGGGTCTCAAGGTCAAACTCGTGATCACCATCTTATGTCCCCTTCAGAACCTTGTGACTTTTGTCTGAAACATTTTTCGCGATATTTCGTATTTTCCGAGTAATTTGGATGTCTCAAGTTAAAAAACTCACCCTGTATAGTACCGACTGTCCTATAAATGATTTTAAAAACCAAATTTTCTTAAACCTTAGCAATCCGCCTAATCAAAAGTTTCAGATAGTATTCAACACATACCATCGTCACATCTTCACAGAAGCTTTTTATAATAACGACAATTGAAATTTAAAAAAAAAAAATTGAACCCTTCAGTTACCAATTATATTAAAACAGAAGAAAGAGTTATGGGTATAATACAGGAAATTTATAAGGACTGTTTCAATAATTACCGTATTAAGTTCTCCAGAACATTAGTCGAAGACATAGTTGACGAAAACAATCAGGAAGAAATCGGGGCAGATTATTCACGTAGATATTTTCTCAATCGAAGAAAACTTGGTACTCACGTCAATAGACAAAGAAGACATCAGAAAGCCACTGAGAGAAATCATTTTTGGATACGGTATCCCAAAAACCATAGTTTTCGATAACGAAAAGTCGTTTAGCTCCACTCCTATTACCTTCATTCTCGAAAACGAATTCGGTATTCAGGTGCATAAAATACCTCCCTATACGAGCACATCAAATGTTGAAGTGGAACGATTCCACTCGACCCTTGCGGAAATCATGCGATGCCTAAAAAAGCGAACAGCTGCACAGATCCTTCACGGAATTACTAGAAGCGACCATTAACGCTTACAACTTTTCAGTTCACTCTGTAACAAAGAAAAAACCAGTAGATTTATTTTTCAGTAGGAATACTGGCTCCGACGCATCTCAAATTCAAAAAACTTATGCGGAAAACAAGAATCGGTTACAATCGAAACAAGATAATGATCTGGCCTATCACAATAAACGCAAACCTCCAATTAAGGATTTCTCACCCGGCGACGAAATCTACGTCAAGAAAAATAAAAGATTGAGTTCTAAAATGATAAAGAAATATACTAAAGAAATTATCAAAGAGAATAAAAAGACTACAGTGCTAACACAATCAGGCAAAGAAATCCACAAATCCCATATAAAAACCTAGCTAAAAAATTTTCCTAACTCTCTTTATTTCAGATACCTCATTCATACTTCTTTGGCACACGTACAAATACTAGATTATACGAACTCGCAACTACTGACAATTAACACAGGAATATGCCGACTTCAGACAGGAACATTTAAAATTATACACGAAATTGAGCTCTCAAAATTCTTACTAGCCATTGATACCATAGAGTCATCTTTAAGAGCAAACCTTCAAACCTCCCATTCCAGTTATTACCTTCTCGCCGAAGAAATATCCCTTATCAGATCCCATATTAAACGTTTGATTCCTAACCATCCCCAGAAAAGGTCGTTAGACTTTATAGGAAGTGCCTGGAAGTGGATATCTGGCAACCCAGATAGCCATGACTTCCAAATTATACAAGAAAAAAATTAATAACGTGCTGGACAACAACAATAGGCAAGTAATCATATATAAATTAGTAATTGATAAGGTAAATGAATTAGAAAACCAGACTAACGAAATAAACAAATACGTAAAGAATAATAACAGATTGTTAGAAGAATTTAGTTAAGGAAGAAATAACAAACATAGGTTATGCCCTACACTGGACAAAAGCTGATATTGTTAACTCTTATATTCTATCAAACATTGAAATAAATACAATAGACAAAATTATACAATACAAAACAAAGAGATCCCCTTTAAAAACATAAAAGAAACTATCGAATTCTCTGAAATCAAAATTGCATTTAATAGTTCAATGTTAATCTATATAATAAGCTTACCTGTTGTTAACGAGAAAAATTGGGAAAAAATTTTGATACGAGCAATTAAACAAAAAGAGAAAACTATTAAGACTAATTTTAATGAAATAGTTAAATTTAAAGACGAAGTTTATGGCATAAGTACTCATTGTACAATAAATCAATAAACAATCTGCCAATTTGTTCTAAATCTGATATTGTTAATATAAGCAGTACAAGATGTATTCCAAATTTAGTTAAAAGTAATCCAGCCAAGTGTAACGCGACCAACAATCACCACATACAATTAAGGACTGAAACGAATAAAGTCTGTAAATTTTAATACTGGCTATACTTCCAATGCGTAAAAATTGCAATCCCATTTTGTATCCAAATTAGCTTGTATATTCTCTAGTTTCAGTTTGTTATTGATTTTAGTTCGGTGCGGTTTAAAAATATTTATAAAATATGAATCAAGAGGAACGCCGTAAAAAGATCATCAACAAATGGCTCGAAAATACTTCGCGTCCTAACCATTTCATCGCAAAAAAAATTTAAACATAGCACGCAGTACAGTGGATTCTGTTATTAAACGATATTTGGAGGCGTTGACAGTTAAGCGAAAACAGAAAAGTGGAGCTAAAAGTGGAGTACATGATACAAATTTGGACAGGAAAATAGTGGGTACCATCGTAAGAAACCGGACTATGTCATCCAGAGATGTTGCTCGGAAATATAATACCAAACAAACAATGGTACAAAGATCTAAAAAAACGTAACGGTCTAAAAACACGAAAAAAATAAAAAATACCAAAGGTTACTGAAAAGCTAAAAAAGTTATAAAAACACGAGCCCGAAAGCTATACGAGTTGATCGGCAACAAGAAAGCGTACTTGGTTTTGGATGACGAAACTTATGTCAAAGCCGACTTTACTACTCTTCCAGGCGCGCAGTTTTACAACTCGTTTGAAGCTGAGATTCTTCCGCAATCAACAACATCGATTGGGATGGAAAAATTCGGGTCAAAATATCTCGTTTGGCAGGCCATTTGCCAATTGGGACACAGAAGCTCATCGTTTATTACAATGGGAACAATTAACGGAGAAGTGTACATTAACGAGTGCCTAAAAAACGGTTGATTCCTTTCTTAAACAAACATGAGGGTTCAACATTATTTTTTCCAGATTTAGCTTCAGCTCATCATGCTCATGCGACGTTGAGCTTTCTTGTTGCCAAAAATGTCGGCTTTGTCCCAAAAGACATGAATCCACCCAATGTTCCACAGTGCCGTCCCATTGAAAAGTATTGGGCTTTGGTCAAAGCTAAATTGAGGAAAAGTGAACAGTGTGCAAAGGACGTAAAAGATTTTAGTGCTAAATGGAAAAGAGCGTCCAAAAAGATCACGGATGTAACTGTCATCAACCTGTCATCAAAATCGAAAGAAGTTGAGGAAAGAATGGGAACCCAAATAATTTTTTTTGTTTTTTGTAATTGTGAATGAATTTAATAAAAACAGAGTTTTAAAGCAAATAAAAAAAATTTACATGAATTAGGAAAATATTTTTTTTTTTACTTTGAAGTTTCCAAATTTTATTCGTTTCAGTCCTTATTCGAAGAGTTAGCACCCGGCATTCTATTCCTGAATCAGTACAATGGGATAATGACAATAAATGACGACCAAATATCATTGAACAGAGCATTTTTAATAAAACATCATAATACTAGCATTCGGATAGCGAAAACAACATTTAGATCAGCTGAAGTAACGCATCATGCACCACTACCCGCCATCCTCCAAACTGCCTCTATAAACCCCAAAATCGAGGACTTACTTTCGTTGGAAATGATCAAAGACCTGCATACAACAAATATCCAAGACATCAAGTTGTTAAAAACTGATTTGAAGACCAGCACCATCCTAAGCCTAGGTTCATGCCTTTTCCTAGTCACCATTATCTTGATCATATTAATGAACACCATTAAGAAAACCAAACCATTTGACAAGCCTAATATTAAAATTGAGAAAGCTGAAGAAGCCTCAGAAACAGTAATACGAGGGTTGTCTGAAAAGTTTCCGACGGAAGAATGATACAAGACATTTTTTCTGAATTTTTCTTTTATTTTTTTTATTTTTCTACATAGTCTCCTTGTAAGTCTAAATACTTCTCCCAGCGATGCTCACATCTCTCTAACCCGTCCAAATAGTACTTGGCGTTTTTCTCTGCAAAATAATTATTCACGAAGGTGATTGCCTCCTCATTTGACGAAAATCTCTGTCCTCCGAGCACAGTTTTTAGATGAGGGAACAAAAAGTGGCCGTTTTTCTGCAATTTCTGCCTTCAGCTTGACAAGTAATGATGCGTAGTATGCTCCTGTGATAGTTTTTCCTTTCTGAAGATAATCGATTAAGATAACTCCTTTACTATCCCAAAAACCAGTCGCCATCACTTTCTCAGCTGAAAAAACAGTTTTTGCTTTTTTTGGAACCGGCTCACCCTTTGCAGTCCACTGTTTTTACTGAATTTTTGTCTCGGGCGTATGATGGTGTACCCAAGTTTCATCTACAGTAATTAATCGACGCCAAAACTCGGATTTATTGCTCCTAAACTGCACCAACAGAGTGTTGGAAATGTTCATTCGAACACATTTTTGGTCTAACGTAAGCAAACGCGGCACCCAACGCGCGGACAGCTTTCTCATGCCTAAATCTTGATTTAATATGTAACAAACATGTTCTTTGGACATTTTCATAACCTCTACTATCTCTCTCACTTTAATTCGGCGGTCGTCTAACACCATTTGGTGAACTTTAGCAATGTTATCGTCAGTGGTTGCAGTTTTTGGACGTCCCGAACGTTCATCATATACCAATTTACGGCCACGTTTAAATTCAGCTGCCCAAAATTTCACGGTGGTAAATGATGGTGCAGAGTCCCCATACACAGAGTTCAACTCATTTTTGATTTGCGTAGGCGTATTACCTTTCAAAAGCAAGAATTTAATAACAGCTCAATATTAAATTTTTTGCATTTTCACAAAAAACACTCACATCGACTCACTCAAACGACTGTCAACTAAAAAGTCCTCGTCCAAAATGACTGAAACTTCGACAAGTAACTGTCAAAAGATGCACAACTAGCATTCACTAGCTTTTATTGACGAGTGCCGCTATCTTTACGTTGCGGTCGGAAACTTTTCAGACAATCCTCGTCTGCAAGCAACCAAAGGTTCGGCCCTTCAATCAAGTTCAATGACATCTCGCATAAACGAAATTCCATTTTTTAAGTGAGCCAGGGCATTCACATTTAAGGGCGGAGGAATTAATGAATCAACAGTGCAAACTGAGTCAGCAGCACGCGCACCGATATTTAACACACGCAGACCACATCGATTCCCAGTTAGACATTCGATGACACCAGACACCTGCAACGATTGCAATTCTGAGTTCAGTTCGTGAGAAACTACCACGTGCTGATTTAGCAATAAGAAAGTATGTTATTTAAGGTTTAGATTTTAAGTTCACAATCACTTTGTATTTTTGGAAGGCAGAAACGCTGCCAGAAATAAAGATTTTTTTAATGAAGTAAAACGGTAAGTGTTTAACTTGTATACTCATACGTGTTGCCCACATGCTGATTAATTAAGTATAGAGTAATATTATAACCAGGTGAGCTATTTGAAGAATAGATAGACATTGGTTTCCAAAAGTTAAAATAGATTAGAATTACATTTATTTTTTTATTTTTTCTAAAATTACACTAAATCTACTTACAGTATTTTCTAAGGATTACGTTAAATTTCTTCAGTTGAATAAATCCTAATTCTTGTTAATTATATACAAGTAGGACATCACAATTTTCGGGCGCAAGCAAAACAAAATTGGAAAACAAATTTAAATAAATGTATAATTTAAAAAATAATTATGTACTACGAGTATGTATTTGCATTTTTTGAAACAGTAATCACACAGAGCCTGGTGTAAGCAGAAGAATTGAAACAAAAATTATCCCTTAAGTATTGTAGAAATTTATTAGAGAAAATATTTATGAAAAACTAATGGAAAAGTGCGAAGAAAAATTACCTACCCCAGAGCGAAATTGAAGTTTTGAAAAGTTATTAACGAACTTAAATTAAAATGAGTTCGCTGAATTAAGGAAAAACTTTTACAATCATCGCGAGCTTTCTGATATGCAAAAATAATGGGCGCTGCTTACTTATACATGCAAGCAAAATTAATGAGCATTAGGCATTAGGTAGTTGCCATAAAATTGTAAAATTCCTTCAGATAGTGCTGGAAAAGTCAATTAGGTCACTTGGGAAAGTTTTCGGAGGGAAGGTCGTGGCACTTTTCTGTAATTACATAATTTGACATTCTCTCTAAAGTGTAAAATTTCATGATAAGCAAAAACTCTGGAAGGACATTAACATATATTAAGTTGGGCATAAGAGTACAAATGCAAATTATCAACTGCTGTTGATGTATGTAGGTCTTCCAATAGAATTGGAACCCCCAACAAGAGCAGAAATAAGAACCGCGATCCTATTTCTAAAAAATAAAAAGACAGCTGGACTGGATGGCATACCCGCTGAGTTCCTGATAGTGAATCCCAGCGGAGCGGCCTGTATTTTGTTTCCACTTGTTCAGGCTGTTTAGGAGGATGAAATCTTTCCCAGCGAATGGAAAGACAGAGTTATTGTCAAGATACCGAAGAAAGGCGATCTTAAGAACTACAATAACTGGCGTGGTATCCCCGTGGGTGGCCGTGACTCAAGTAGTAATGTGTTGGCTTCATAGACCTCCGTGAGGAATAGACGTGTTTCGGCTTTCAAAGTGAAAATAAACAAGTTTCAATAAAAAGTGTACCGACCGATAAAGTATTCGATTCCCGAATACTTTTTTACTTTTTATTTTTCAAAGTTGAATAAAACGAGAAAGAATTGTTACACTGAATATTAAAGTCCAATAGCGGGATCAGCAGATGGCAAGATTTCATCTGATAACAGTGCAAAAAAGAGAAGAAGGAGGCTGAAGCCAACTCCGAATCTTGTAAAGTGCCCCTCCCTATCAGCTTCTACTGAAAAGCTGCCTGGTAGGGTAAGGGAAGAGGCGCCAACGACGTCACCAAAGGTGACAGCGGAGTCAGACTATGACGAATACCCTTACGGGTCTGATGGCGGGGGAGGTCACTATATGGGTGGTGAGAATATTTTCCAATCTCTTGCGGCCACAGAGTCAGAGGATGACGAGGAAGAGGTGCATGCACTAAATAGCAGCATTAAACAACTGCGACAAAAAGTACTGGCTATTAAAGCCAAACTAGTGGCGAGAAGACAAACGGAGCAACAACAATAACTCCTGAGCTCCCAGCAACACCTCACAATTAGCTAGGCTAAACAGGAAGAACATCCGCTACAACAGCAAAATACAGTACAAGTGCCAACGAAAAAACAGACACAACAAAAGCAACAACAACAACTACAACAAGCACAACCACAGCAATAACAACAGCAGCAGCAGCAAAAGCAGCAACAACAACAGCAACAGCAACAGAACCAACAACAACAGCAGAAAGTCAACAGACAGAAAGTACCCCCAATCAACACATATAAAGTCGAATTGAAAGACACAATAGAGCTATGTAAGTCGGCCATAGGCAATAATTTTTAAATTAAGAGACTTAGTTAAGAGAGGTACGCGATCCACTGCAATACATTGGAGCGCCACCACAAAATTAAAAACCTTTTAAGGGATTCGACGACGGAGTTCTTCTCCTACACCCCTAAGGGTGAAAACCTGCAGATAATGCTGCTGAGGGGGTTAGAACCGTCGACTGATCCAGAGCAGCTCCTTGCACTGCTGAAAGAGAAGAAGTGCGAAGGGCTCCAATTCGTGGGAGTCAAGCCATTCGTCACGGCTAGAGCCAAAAGGGAGAAGCGGAAACTGCCGTTCTTCCTGGTCCAGCTAAGTTCCAACAGCAAACTGGATGATCTAAGGAGTATAAAAGTCCTAGACTACCAGATTGTGTCATGGGAAAGAGCAAAGTGGAGCGACAACATTTTACAATGTGTTCGCTGCCAAAGGTTCGGGCACGCCGCATCAAACTGCGGAATGCAGCCTCGATGCGTGAAGTGTGGAAAGAACCACAAGTCCGAAGAATGCGCTTTAGGCAAGGACGGAGCATCAGAAAAAAGCCAACTCTCTTGCGCGTTATTTAGGAACACGGGACACACCGCAAATTATGGGGGTTGAACCAAATTCCAATACATAAAAAGAGTAAATCTGGCTTGTCAGCAGAAAGTGGAAATTAAACGTCTACTCGTCCAGATACAAACACCAGCCGTTACTCCGCAAGTTAGCTACTGACAAATGGCGGCAGGTAGGGGAACTACTGTACAACAAGCAAAGGTAGCTTCTCAGGCCCCAGCGCCTAGAGCACCGGAAGCTGTATCTGATATGCTGGCTAGCTTGCTTTCTATTCAGGGGCAGATAGCTCAGCATCAGCGTTAAATACAGGAACAGGCTACGAAGGTAGATCAAATATACGCGCTGCTGCCGGGCCTAACGCACCTCCAGACGTAATGGGTACGTACCTGGCGGAGCAAACGCTGAAGATCCTTGCAGTGAATGTTAATTAACTGATTAGGTTCGAACGAAGAACCGCACTTTTTAAGTTGCTTGAAGACCAAGCCCTTGGTGTGCTTTTGGTTAGCGAAACTAACCGTCTTATTACCAAAAGACACAGAATGGGGCACAGAAGATATAAAATATTATTGGGTCTATAACCAATGCGGTTTGCTATGAGATGGCGTAACTTGTATTATTCCATTGTTATTATTCCATTGGAACATACGTTGGAAAACTACTGTCATTGTACGTCATTTCAGTATATGTCATTCATTTGAAGCGTAAACAACAATAATTTTTTTCTCACTCAAAGATGTCGAACTTTGTGCCTGAAAAAGTGTTTTTGCGGGGAGTTCTTCTTCATTACATTAATATGAAGAAAACTGCTGCCGAAAGTCATCGTATTTTGGTGGAAGTTTATGGTGAACATGCGCTAGCTGAGCGAACGTGCCAAAAGTGGTTTGCACGATTTAAAAGTGGTGATTTTGGCTTGGAAGACGATGAACGTCCTGGGCAGCCAAAAAAGTTTGAAGATGAAGAACTGGAAGCATTACTCCAAGTATGAAGATTGTTGCCAAACACAAGAAAAGCTCGCAGAATCTTTGGGTGTCACTCAAGCAGCCATTTCAAAATGTTTAAAAGCAGCTGGATATATTTAAAAGCAAGGAAATTGGGTTCCACATGAACTCAAGCCGAGAAACGCCGAAAGGCGGTTTTGCATGTCCGAAATGCTGCTGGAACGCCACAAAAGGAAGTCATTTTTGCATCGGATTGTTACTGGTGATGAAAAATGGATCCATTACGACAACCCCATGCGCAAAAAATCATATGAGAAACCCGGCCAACCAGCCAAATCAACGGCAAAGCCGAATATCCATGGCGCAAAAGTAATGCTCTGTATTTGGTGGGATCAGATGGCTGTGCTGTATTATGAGCTGCTAAAACCGGGTGAAACCATGAATGGACAACGCTACCAGACACGAGGCAATAATTTTCCATCATGACAACGCTCGGCCCCACGTTGCTATTCCGGTTAAGAACTATTTGGAAAACAGTGGATGGGAAGTCTTACCCCACCCGCCTTATAGCCCAGACCTTGCCCCTTCTGACTACCATTTGTTCCGGTCGATGCAGAACGCCATCACTGAAATACGGTTCACATCAGAGCAGAATATCAAAAATTGGCTTGATTCATTCTTGGCTGCCAAGCCGGCGCAGTTCCTTTGGGATGGGATCCACAAATTGCCAGAAAGATGGGAAAAAGTCATAGCTTCAGATGGGCAATACTTTGAATAATACTATTGTACATGTTTTTCTTAAATAAACGTTCAAATTTTGAAAAAAAAAACCCACGAATTAAGTTATATACCCAATACGAAGAAAAGAATCCAACTCCTTTCAAGGAGGAGGTGTTACGATCTTTGTTAGAAAAAGACTGCGTTTCAAAAGAATATAGAGTCGTGTAGTACGTAGGTTCCAGGCGCTGCAAGCATGCGTCATGTACATCCCTCTCCGTACTGGAAAGCGATTATACATGGTGTCTGTTTATGAACCTAAGGCAACTCAATCCAACTTATTCATCTCAGAACTCGAGACACATTTTCGAGCTGGAATTGGAGCAGAACTATTCTATTATCGGCAGAACCTACTATTCAATTGGTGGGGTCAACACAGTATGATGTATCGACTCGGGCTTAAGGCGACGGATAGTCCGTCGTTTCCCAGACACGGGTCCTATTTGGATCTTCTGCTGTTCGACTCACGAATACAACTGACGTGCACTAACCAACAAACTACAAACTGTCTACGAACTTTCGTGTATGACAGTGACCATTGCGGTCTCAGCACCGAAATAACTGTTCCGAACTAAACTGCGGAGTTGGAAGAGAAGAAGAAGGCGTTCCTACAATTATAGTAGGGTGCGTTGGACACACTTCTCAAGAATACTGACAAGAGCACTCTCCTTGAATTCGCTCTACCCACCGTCCAACAGAAATCTGTCAAACGAGGAGATTGACAGATATCTAAAACTAATGGACGAGACAATCAAACGAACAATGGACAAAACGATACCTCGGTATCAACTCACTGACAACGAAGACTTATTCCGCAACGCAACTATTGACGCACTGCACCGACATAAAAGTAGACTGCTGTTAAGACTAAAAACCTTGTACAGACAGTTTACTGACAGACATAACCCGAAGATCGTGACACTGAAGTCGTCGATTAAAAACCTCCAAACATTAATAAACTAAAATTACAGAAATTACAGTTTGTGTTGGAACAACAAAATTTGGGCTTTTAACACCAGCAACCCGAATATGTTCCCGCAAATAAATAAAATATTTCGGAGGAAAGATCAAAACGACGTTTCGTGTCTAAAAATCGCCCGAACGACGGACAACGAGCACATACCCATAGCAGCAGGCATCGATCCATGATGATGACAACTTCTTTGTGATCGAGGATCCGCAGGAGAAGGTAGAGGCTATAGGAGCGACTTTCCAGGAAGTGTACAAGGCGAATGACATCATTGGCCCGAACCACGACCTGGAAAATCGAATCTTTGTGCACAATTTCTACCTTTGAAATGAAATAGTGAGTTGGCGATTCGAGAGCTCGGGTTTCACCCAGTTCAGTGACAAGAATATGGCAAATAATGTCATCACCAACGAAAGGGTATTACCACCGTTCACTTCGAAGGAAGAGCTCCAAACGATCTTCGAATCACTTAGAAGTAAGAAATCATTGGGAATAATGTTGTTTAATAATGCAATGAATAATGCACGTTATCCAGCGCACTAGAAAACTGCGTTGGTACATCTCGCATTCCCAAAAGGAATAAAGATACATCCAATCCGGCGAATCTCCGCTCGATCAATCTGCTTCCAAACATCAATAGAGTTATGACTAAGTGGATTGAGGACAAACATATAGTTCCGGATAATCAATTTGGTTTCAAGGCGGGGTATGATACCATTCATGTGCGTCTAAACTGGTTTCTGATATCCAATGGAACAAAGGCAAGAACCAGTGTACTGGTGCCTGCCTGATTGACTTGAAAAAAGCCTTCGATACCGTATGGTCAGAGGGACTCTTTTTCAAGCTGGACAGGTTGAGCATTATTAAACTACTGCTGCATATTCTTTTTGATATGCGCTCCAGTAGACAGTTCATCGTGAAGAATGGCGATTTGACTTCTGATGGAACATTTAACATCAAAAAAGGTCTGCAAAAAGGTGCAGAAAAATCGCCAATCCTATTCAACATTTACACAAGTGATCTGATAGGTTCACTTCACCATGCCATAGCGTACGCAGAAGACTTAATAGCGTACAGGTCAGGCCCAAAGATTGAGGTCATCAATATACTTTTGCAACGTGACTTCAATAAAATGAAGCGATATTGCGAGGACTGGAAGTTGAAAATCAACTTTCAGAAATTGGAAACCATTTTGTTTAGGACGCCTTTGTCTGGGGCCTCTAGGGATACCAGAAAGAATTGGCGAAAGTTTTCGATAGTGGGACAGCACGGCACAAGCCACTTGCTTGTCGAAATGTAGTCAGATACCTTGGGATCTGGCTAGACCAATATCTGTATTTTAACAAATATATAGATGTAGCGGTGCCGCTAATCTTCCATGTCGTTCGAACAGCTGGGGACAGGCGACTCAACTATGACAGAGACGTCGCACATCGTAGTGCGGAGCGTCACCGGTTCAGTAGGGTGGTAGGGAGTAGCGGACATGAGGGGTGTTGCTCGGCAGCACTAACAATTTTGGCGGATCGTTGAAGGAGAAGAAATTTCGTCGTTGAATTCCTCCGGTAATAGGTAGTTCCATAGGAAGCAAAGCGGGTCAGACTAATTTTTTAGCCGTGGCGGGCTTACATAGCTTTAGGTAGAATTAGGTTAGATTTAAGAACAAAAAAAAAATATTTATATATCTATAATATATGTATATAGGGTGTTCCAAAAATCAATGTCAAGCCGGAAACAGGTGATAGGTCCAGTGGTGTCGGTTATCACAAAATTGTAAAAAAAAATCTAAGTCATGTACTTTCCTTCTTCAAGTACTGTGACCGCAATCTTTGCTTTTCTTCGATTTTTTTTTTGCCATGTAACCCTGAGTAACTCATCTGTAAATTACGGTCCAAAACTGAAACATAACTATGTATATTGGTTTTAACTAAAATATTGCTTTTTTGTCTATCCATTAACACCCTACTTGAACTGACTGTACTGACACAAAAATGTACTATGCCATTTTGGCAAGTAACTTTAGAAGATGGCGTATTTAGTCTGGATTCCAAAATGGTATGACACTTTGTTGAGTACGGTTTTCGTTCTGTAAAAAAAAGAAATTTTATACGTATTCCACAATTATGTCAATACAGCGACTTCGGTTCTTTTACTGCAAGTACTTTACTGATTTTTGAACAACCTTAATTTTTAAGCTTTTTCTCTTTCTTTGTGTTTATTTGCATTACGTTATATTACGAGTACATTATGTTATGTCCTTTGCAAACATGTTTCGTTAAGTTTAATATACTACAATATAATTCACAATTGTATTTACAAAAAGAAAACAAAATGTTTTATATAATTTTTTAGGTTTCTTAATTGTCTTCAACACACTTGCTAGACCAACGCTTAATTGAGGACAACAAAAAAATGTTTGTTAAAGAAACCCGATTCATGGTTAATTCTTTTTAATAAGTTAAAATGAGTACCAAGTGCGTGCGATACAGACAGTGACGCCGTGATTGAGACGGATAAACACACCATTTCGACAGTGTGAGTTAAATAGATAGAAATGCCAACTTTGTTAAGCAGTGACGCATTGGCACATCGTGCAATACTGCAGTGAGTACGTTGCGCTCCTTCGCTTACAGCGCATTATTCTGTATTCGTGTTGATTTCGTGCTTACAACTTTGGCTTTCTTTATTGGACTTTATTGCATTGCGACTTTGGTTTGCTATCTGACCGTTTCTGTCGAACCTGGATTTCTTCTGGACTAGTGTTGATCGTTGATCCCGTGATTGGGTAGTGTGAACGGCATCATGCAATCTCGATACACTGCTCAGGAATATGCTAGCATGCATCTCATTTATGGGGAATGCAGGTGTTATGCTAGTGCTGCAGCCAGACTTTATCATGAGAGATAAACAAATGCTCAGCGTCATCATGATCATCGATTGTTTGTAAATGTGCGCCGGTCATTCCCAGGGGGTCGCTTTCCAAATAGAATGGTTAGTGAGGGAAGACCCGTCATGCCCTACGAGGACGAAGTCTTACAAGCAGTCGCATAAGACCCTATACCTCGGTACGTGCAAGTGAAGAAAGCATAGAATTTTTTAATTTTTTAATTTTAATTTTTTAATTTTGGTGGGGGCTGAGGCCCCCATTTATTGGCTTAATACAAGCTTAATCTAACTTAAAAACTAACAGAAAGACTTAAGAGCTAGTGACCAAGGAAATGATCGAGGAGATCTTGTTTAAGACGAGGAGTGCTCAGGTGGAAATGAAAAGGAAAAATGAAAGGGAGGGGTTCGAGTTGACCTTTCAGAGCATTCGGGAGATAGGTTCGTTGGAGCCATAAGAGGTGCGGTGGACCGGTAGATAGAAGAGACGAGGACAACGTAGATTGCGGGGGTTGATATTGAAGGAAATGGAGTTCAAAATGGATGCACAGTCGATGGAACCTGAGAGAAGACGATGAATGAAAAGAACGTAAGCAATATTCCTACGTTCTTCTAACGAATTCATATTTAGAAGTTTGAGGCGGTCTTGATAGGGAGGTAAGATTAAAGGGTCGTTCCATGGCAGGCCACGGAGGGCAAATCGGAGGAATCGACTTTGAATACCCTCGATTCGGGAAACATGAACCCGGTGAAAGGGGGACCAAGCTTGACTGGCATACTCAAGCAGGGGGCGAACAAAGGTAACATAGAGAGATCTGCTTACATACGGGTTGGAAAATTCTTTGGACCACCGTTTAATAAAGCCAAGTGATGAGTTGGCTTTGAGGATCATCTTATCGATATGCGAACGGAAATTAAGCTCACAGTCGAATAATATGCCAAGGTCTTGAAAAAACTGAACCAGGGGAATTGGTTGACCATGGAGAAAATAAAGTCGGGGAGGAGACGGGTTGCATTTACGTGAGAAGGTTATAGATTGACATTTGGCTATATTAAGTTCTAGGCAGTTATTGAGGCACCAGATTGAAAACCGATCAAGGTCTTCTTGAAGAAGGGCAGAGTCCTGGGGAGAGGAAATAGATCTAAAAAATTTTGTATCGTCAGCGTAAAGGGAGAGGGAGGAGTGCTTAATGACACTCTCAACATCGTTGATAGTAAGAATGAAGAGAAGAGGAAGGGCGGATCTAAACCGAACACTATAATATCGGTTTACCAGGTAAGAAGAAATCCATTTTAAAAAGAGCGGCTCAAAGCCGAGAGCAGACAATTTGAAAAGGATCAATTTATGAGATATCTTATCAAATGCTGTAGTGAAATCTGTTGCGATAACATCGATTTCTTTACCATTTTCTAAGGCTGAGAGTGCAAAAGAATTCAACTAGATTTGTGGTAGTTGATCTACATTTTAGAAAACCATGTTGTCGGGGTGAAATAAAAGGCTTGCATTTGAAGCTTAACGCTTCGTATAAAATGCTTTCAAAGAGTTTGGGTATATGAGAGAGTTTAGCAATGGGACAATAATTGGTAACTTCATGCTTAGATCCCTTTTTGTGTATTGGGATTATAAAAGAGGTCTTCCAAATCTGGGGAAATTCACCCTGTGTAAGCGATAGACGAAAAAGGTAGGAAAGGGGTAGAGACAGGTTGGAAGAGCATTTCTTAAGAAACATGGCGGGGAGTCCGTCTGGGCCAGGTACAAATTCATCCTTAAGATTTTGTAACTTTTCTTCAATAACTGTAGGATCGAAATTTTGAGAGAGAAAGGGACCAATAGAGAAATTTGGTAGATCATTGAAGTAAGAGGGATCTAGTACGAAGGAGTTGTTGGCAAATGATTGCTTGAAAAATGTAGCAAAAAAGTTGGCGATGGTAGGAGGATCACATGAAGTTTTGGTTCCGAAAGCGAGGGAGGAAGGATAACCATCAGTCTTACTTTTGCAATTGACAAATTGAAAAAAGGACTTGGGGTTATTTATGAGATTGGTTTGCGCACTATTCAGGTAGCGCTGATAGAGAGAGTTATAGAGTTCAATGAAGTGAAGATATGTACCTAGATAATTTGAATAGTCGGAAGAAGAGTGGGTGCGAAGGAATACCGCCCATAACTTGTTTCTTTTGTTTCGTAGAGAGCGAAGTCTACGATTATACCAAGGAGGGGATGTAGAAGAAGTTTTATGGCGGGAGTAAGGCACATAAAGGGAGATGGATTTGAATATTTCTCTGTAAAAAATGAAGAGGGCATCAACCAGAGATAGAGATAGAAGTGCCCAAAAGTACAGCACACCGAATTCTAAGGAAAAACCAGCTCCATCCGTACCATGCACAACGAGTCCAAAGTCTGCTACCCCGAGATTATCCAGACAGAGTGCAGTTTTGTCAAACGATGTTGCAGAGGTTCAGAGAAGATCCGAGATTCTTGCAAACAATTCTATGGTCGGACGAATCAACTTTTCAAAGGGACTGTTACATGAACCTCCACAATTTGCACGAGTGGTATGTGGAAAATCCACATTTGATACGGGAAGATAGATCACAGTACCGTTTTAAAGTAAGCATGTGGACGGGAACTTTGATTGGTAGAACCTCTTACCAAATTTATTGGAAGACGTGTTAGTAAATATTTATGCATGCATGTGATATCAACAAGATGGCTGCCCAGCGCATTGTGGTCACACAGTACGAGAGTTCCTCGATCGGGAATACTCCAACAGTTGGATAGAGCGGTCTGGTGCAATTTCGTGGCCAGCCCGTTCACCTGATTTAAATCCACTCGATTTTTTTTACTGGGGAGCAGTAAACGAAAAAGTTTATTCTAAGCCTTTAGAAAATTTAAACGAGGTACACCAAAAAAAATGCAGAAGCCGTTGAAGACATCAACTCCAGAAGATATGTCCGTCTTATTACCAGATCATTTGTAAGAAGATGTAGAGCTTACATTGCCGCTGAAGGCAAACAATTTGAACGTTTGTTGTTAGATACAAGAGCGGTAGATGGCGCAACAAACAACAGTTGTGTAAAGCGATCCTGAGAGTTTACACTAAGAGAACGTAGTGTTTTGTGTGCTCTGTGATGGTAAAAAAATGAAATGAAATGACAAAGGTGGCATCCCTATCTGTTTCACTCACACTAGTCGAAATGGCGTGTTTATCCGTCTCAATCACAGCCTCACTGTCTGTCTCGCTCACACTTGGTACTCATCTTAACTTATTAAAAAGAATTAACTATGAATGCATGGCTTAGATTTTTTTATTTTGTGATAACCGACACCACTGGACCTATCACCCGTTTCCGGCTTGACGTTGATTTTTGGGACACCCTGTATATAAAAAATTGAGGAAAAAAATATAAAAAAAAAAAAATTTAAAATAGAAACTGAAAAAAAAAATATAAAAGAATAAAAGAAACGGGTGACAACTTTTTCTAAAAAAGGGATAATCCATACACTAACAAAAAATTGTATTTATAATAAGATAGTGTAAGTAGGTTAAGAAATTTGAATTTTATTTTTAGGTAGTCCAAAGGCTTATACTATAGGTCTTAGTTTTAAGTTTTACCCAGAAGTCCATGTACTAAGCTTTTTACATAAACTTAATTGTTTTCTTAGTTTGAGATTTAATAAAATAAATAATATAAATAATTTCTGTAAGAATCTTCGAAAGACACAGAATATGTGTTAGGTTTAACTTAGAGTACTCGTATGTGGCCAGCAAGCTAGAATAAGGTAATTTTAAGTTAATTAAGCTAATTTTTAAGCATTTTTTTGTCTAGCATGAAAGAATTAATAAATTAACTAAAATAAAAATTCATTTAAAAAATAAAAAAATAAAGTGTGTTGGCTTTTCAATCGGACGGTTCGGGGTTTAATACCAGCCGTGCCCGAAAGACTTTTTTTCAGGCAACTAAAACCTTGTGACATGAATGAGCCCAAACATCTTTCTTTCCCTCGCTATCCCATTTTCCAAAAAACATAACACATGCTGAGGCATTATAAGTGTTAAGTTCCTTAAAAAAAAAACGAAAAAAAAAAACCGTGTTGTCCCAAAGCTGATGGCAACTATCATTCTCGATAGGATAAATCCAGGATTGGGGTGACGTTCAAGAGGCACCAAGCGGGATTTCGCAGTGGTCGATCATGCGTCGATGATATTAACACCTTGCGAATCATCGTTGAACAATCGTCTGAGTACCAATCATCGCTCTTTCTCATGTTCGACGGCTCTGAAAAGGCCTTCGATCGCGTTAATCGTGATTGCATCTGGAGACCGCTTGCAATAAGGGGCACCCCGGAAAAAAATGTTTGCTATTATTAAAGAGTCGTAAAATAACGCAAGACGTTTGGTTTTGCACAGTGGACAACTTTCCGACTCATCTAAAGTGCGACAAGGAGCGAGACAAGGAGATTTACTGTCACCGATTTTGTACTTACTAGCGATCGATGATGTATTGACTTCCACGGTGAATACAAACGAGAAACATGGTATACAATGGAACCCATTTGTTAAGCCAAGCCATTTGAATTAATAAAGTTATTTTTGTAAATGTTGAACATATCAGATATGCTATGATAATAACAGAAAAATTGTTACATTTTTCTACATTTGCCACAAAAGACTTCTAAGTAATGCTACCACCATAAAGAATCTCTGATTACTCAAATTAGGATGGTTGCAAATACCGAAAAGGGGGGACGTAGAGGAAGACAAAAGCAGCGCCGGAAAAGGATTGAGCCGTAATATGCGAGGACAAGTATGAATATGAGTTTTGTGAAAACAAGAGAGCATACGCAGTCTTGCAGTTCAAGAAAATTGAACACTCAAGCACATTCAGGAGTCCTATACGAAGACTAAACAACAGCGAATTCTAAATGTATTTAAACAGAATTTTCAGCAGCTGCTGGATGGGTCAAAAGTTGAGAAAGTGGTTTTGTAACTATTAAGAAACGACTACAGGCAGAATTAATCCAGCTATTTCGCATTACACTAGTCTGTAAAGTGGAACAACTGTTTACATCTGCTGGGAAACGTAGACAACTTCGACATCATTGTTCATTCCCAGCGTGCCTCTATAGGGGCTTTCACATCAAACGAGTTGGTCTTT
Source organism: Volucella zonaria (assembly GCA_963966105.1). Lineage (NCBI taxonomy): Eukaryota > Metazoa > Arthropoda > Insecta > Diptera > Syrphidae > Volucella > Volucella zonaria. The sequence goes on along the minus strand of OZ014530.1, from coordinate 84,414,019 downwards.
AAATAAATGGGGACGGTAACAAGTATACAGTTTCCATTTTCTACGACAAAACATCAGCACTGATTAACGCGGATTCCAAAGCGTTGCGTCTATAGAGAACTGAAAGCAGTGTGTTCAGAATCAAAGCCTGCTGTATCACACAAGGACATTACTCACAGGTACAATGCCCGCTAAGAAAGAAAGCATGTAAGAGCACTTAAACTTCATATTCACATTCTGTATCCGTGCTCATATGTTGGCTACAACATGATAATAATATTAAACTCCACATGGTTCTGGTTAATAAAATTTACTCATCAGTAAAGATTTTGGAAGGTGTAACTGCAAAATCAAATAATTCTCGGAATACCATTTGAAGTGTTAATTCATACATTCGAAATTGCCTTAAAGAGTACACAAACTTAACAACATTAATATAAACGCATCGTTTGTCAGTGCAACGAAATGAAGATTCTTCACTTTTTCTTCATTTAAATACCAAGATAATACCTAGCTTTTAAAAAATCTTCAAGCCAATTGATCATTCGAAAATCCCATGGCTCTATTTATATAAAGAAATGTTTTTGAAATAATTTAATTGTCTAGTGTGAACGGTAATTGAATCGCAAGTGACTCATAGTCATATTTTCGCCAAAACAATTATATAAATTCTAAATTCGGTTCTTGTGTACATATTGACACTTCCTGTCCTCCTGAAATTATCAAAGCTCATATTTAAACAGCCAAAGAAATCTTCGCTTCGTTCATCATACACAAAAGAGGACAGCAATTTAAAACCGATTCACTACATTCTTAAATCTAATCAATCACCTTGATTATAGGCCTCCACATACTTAGATCAGTGTAATTTCTTTGATCTCAAAATATCACAATCCAATTAATGGGTTCATGAAAGCTCTTCATAATACCATGCTCGATCGCGTCAATGATCCTCGATAATATAAATAGAGGAACCACACCCGATCGAGTCCTCAGTTCGTTGTGAGTTCCTCTATCGCGTACTTCCCCAATCTAATCGAAATCTGTTCTTGGACGTACGATTTCTTTGCCTGATTGTAAAACGCTAACTTGCAACCGTAGTCATTGCCATGGATCGCTGGATTGGTAAAGTCGCGGTTATAACTGGTGCTACAAGTGGAGTCGGTTCAGCTATAGTGATTGAGCTCGTCAAAGCTGGAATGATTGTCTGCGGACTCGCTAGACGAAAGGATAAAGTTGAGGTCAGTTGCAGTCATCCTATCATCCTCAAAGTATGATTGTAGGAGTTTTAAATGTATCTTCCAAAAGGCTCTACGTGTCAGTGTTGTCGGTGCTAAGGGTCAGCTTAACGCTGTCGAATGTGACATTACCTCAGAGACATCGGTAAGTTCTTCATTTACATGGATCGAAAAGACATTCGGCGGTATCGATTTGCTGGTGAATAATGCAGGGATTACAAGTAAATTTCTACTGCTGGACAACAACAATATTAAGGACTTTCGCACTATGCTGGACACAAATATAATAGGACTTATTATCTGCACAAAACAAGCCCTGAATATGATGAAAGCTCGCGACGTATCCGGCGTTGTGGTCAACATCAATAGGTCTGTCTATACCATATATCTAATTATCTATATGTTTGAATGTATTGTAATTTGTATGGCATAAATGTATTTAATATTCAAATTGCATTGCAGTATCCTGGGACACAAAATGAATACTTGTGTGCCGGGAACAAAGCCCGTCAATGGAATGTACCCGGCATGTAAATTCGCAATGACTGCTATAACAGAGTGCCTCAGACAGGAAGTGATGTATTTTGAAATCGCGGCTAAAATCATGGTAAGAGTGTTGCACAAGTTCTACTATACTGTTGTTTGCCACTAAATGATGGAGCAAATTGGGTGACATGGCAATTAATTACAATTTGCTTATTTACACAGAATATTAGTCCAGGTCTGGTGGAGAACGACATAGTTACGACTAACTCAGATAATGATTTGGTAACACTAATGCCGCGATTAGCTCCAGCCGAAGTTGCGAAAGCGTTGATTTTCGCCATTTGCACTCCGGACAATGTTTTGGTAAGGCACCAGAGTTTTATTTGATTTTGTTTTAACTGAACTTTAATGTGTACGAGTATATGCGTGTGTTTAATTGTAGATTCAGGACATAATCATCAAGCCCGGTGGAGAGTTCTTGTGAAAATCCTAAATTCAAGGGAATCAGAAAAACTAGACAAACAACTGTCGCAAATTACTGTTAATTGTTGTTAAAATTCTAATTAAACATATTAATGTTCATTAAAGTGGAACAGTAAAAGTTTTGTTGGTTTTCTTTCAAAGTTTAAGTTGGATAAAATATTCTGGTATTCCTCATTTTTTGGTTTGATTTGAAAGCGGAATGGGAGACCTGCTTATTCGTTACTTTGGGAGAATAAAGTCGTTACTGTAACGCGTATTAAGTATGAAGCAAGTTATGGGTATATATCATCAAACACGTTGAGATCCTATTCGAAATCAAGACACAGTTACAATTTTTTTTGTGAACGGTTTCAAGCGACATACACAAAATAGACTTTGGTGTGCCCCTGAGCGGATATAGGGTTTATATCCGCCAAAAATTGGAGTATCGTTGTCACTTCTTGTCAAGTGCTCTTGATACCTGTCTGCACTTTCTAAATAGGTTTCAAAACCGTGCGATAAGGGAATTGTTAGAAGCATTCTGATTCTTCAAACTCTCAACTGTAACAGCCATCTTGTTATGTATGCTAATCAGTTTACTCCCAGATTTGGACGAACTCTGAGAAAACATTCCCAGTCCGTACGGTTCGTGTATGGCGTGCCCTGCCAGACTCTCTATTTCTGAGTGATTATAATCTGCAAACATTCAAAACCATACACACATTGGTATTTTTGTTTTGTTTTGGAGGGGCAAAGCACAATCTGGAAGTGTTGAGCAAGCTGTGAAGTGTACAGCAAGCAGATTGGCCTTGTTCAGAGATTTGACAGCTGCAATGTCATTATAAATGAACGTTAGGATGGAGGATGAGGCAGAATTTCTAATGTTTTTGACGAAGTGTGTGAAAAGACAGGTTTATTAAGGCCCAAATTCTAGTCTTAAAACTAACAAAATTAACTTAAAATCTAAATTATAGCTAAAATCAGCTGATGGGAGGAGTAGGATGAGAGGCGTAAAGTAAATTTTTTTTATCAGTTTGTTCAGGTGGAAGTCGAAGAGAACTTGGACATCGTTGACTTCCGGTAGCATTCTAGGTATTTGTTCAAGGCATTCGTAATGTGTTCAGTGAAGATTGGGTGAAAGAGGGGCATGTACCTAAGACTAAGCGGGTTAGTGTTGAGGGAGATAAGTTGAAGTAAAGGGGGGATATCAATTTCGCCAGCTAAAATCTGATGAACAACGAGTATGCTCGTATCTGCAACTTTTTGGGGTACAGAGAGGTTTATAAGTTAGTGGTAAGATCAAGTAGAAAATATTTCTAGATTATCCTGCAGCGCAAAACATTCAGCGGGTTATGAGATATGTCGGAGGATTTTCATGTGACCAGCGTTGATGGATATATGCACATGTACCATATAAGAACTTTTGATAATAGAGTTGACATAATTAATTGTTAGAATGAATAATAAGAGCCAGAGATGGCAACCTTGATGTTCTCCAGAAGAGGCTTTAATGGGCTTGGAAACCATCGACCTATATAGAACATTGTAATGTCGATTTTCTAAGTAGAATTCAATCTATATAATAAAACTTGATTGAAAGCCTAGAGTCTTCAGTTTGAGCAGAATGAATTTATGGGAGATTTTGTCAAAGGCTTTGCTGAAATCGGTAAGGTTTGTAGTTGTAGATCGACCTTTTAGACATCCATGTTGATTTTGGGAAAAGATAGACTTGTAATGAGTCATAAGTTATGCTTAGGATGATGCGATAGATCGATAAGCATAGATTTCGCCCTTGACGACTTTTTTGTATTGACGAATTATTGTAAAAATTCTTCCAAATCATGGCAAAAATTCCTTTGAGATGAAAAGCTGAAAGGGAGTTGTAAGTGGATGAGTTAAGTAGTTTGCACATTTTTTCTTTAGTATTGCACGCAACCCATCAGGCAATATTCTAAAGAAAGCATGTACCATTTCATTGTTAAGCGATCTATGTAACTCTAACTAATTTGTTTTGTGACAGATATGGAGCTCTGATGCTTCTAATGATGAAGAGATAATGAGACCAGCAATCCATCCATATTACCATTATGGTGTTGGAGGATGTGGTTGCGACATATTTTAGCTGCTGCTTTTAGTAGCGTTAGAATCCGAATAATGAACGTGATGATAGTGTTAGATTATAAGGAATGATTCTTTTGTCCAAAGAGCCGAAACGTCAAAGTCTGTATGCGAAACACTGTTACAGTACTATAACACTTAAGATGAGCCTGAGGCGCACTAACATCTTATAAGACTTCCCAAAGTCTGCGTCTGTGATTGGGTTCCCATGTCTGGAGACTAACCGTAGGGCAAACATTTACACAAAGCAAGTCACATGGATGAAAGGAGAATATTACGAAATTATGGCATCATGAAAGTAAGCCTCCAGCGGAGGAGTGATTACGGGGCGAATAGAAATAATCATGACAGAAATATGAGTAGATGGTTTCCTGCAGCAAGTAGGAAGTCGGTTTTGTAAGTTTTGAACTAGAAAGCGTATTACTTCAAGGTAAAATCGATATCATATGCGTTCAAGAAACGAAATGTAGGAAACAAGGTGCGCTACTTGAACTTGCAAACGAAAGCATACAAAATGTGTTACTATGAAACGGAAAAAAAAACAGAACGGTGTTGCTCTCATTTTGAGAGCTGAGCTTTTAGATAAAATCATAAAATAAGATTTCAAAAATTTGGGACCGAATTATGGCAATAAAGTTCATTAATTGCAGTGGGTTGTAGAGAAAGAAGAAGATTTTTTTTTTAGGGATGCGCTGGGCGAATGCTGTTTCCCATCTTCTCGAAAAGAGCCCTAAAGAGTAGGATTGATGAAAAAGCTTATGCAATGGTTTCACCAACGTGGAAGAACACCTCTTCAGAAGAAGAGGACATATATCATCTGGACCAGCGGATTTGTGAATATTAAGATCTATAAGCACCCTTGCTACAACACAAGTGCGAAAGTGAATTCGTCCCATTGAAGCTTCAACGCGCTCAAGTGTAGGCGGGGCAAAGCACAATCTGGAAGTGTTGAACAAGCTGTGAAGTGTACAGCAAGCAGATTGGCCTTGTTCAGAGATTTGACAGCTACAATGTCATTATAAATGAACGTTAGGATGGAGGATGAGGCAGAATTTCTAATGTTTTTGACGAACAGCCAAAAAGGTGTACTACCTTTGAGGCATTGTACTATTTTTTGAATCTTGCCTCATTAGAATTATTTTCGGCTTTCGGGGTAGCCTTGTAGGACCGAAAAATCATATACAGCGGGAATAGCCGGAGAATGCAAAGTTAAAGTTGGAGTACACCCAGTCACTGTACAAAGCCCATTTCTTTTTAAAGTCGTAGAAGAATTTCTTTTGACAAGTATTGTATCGAACCCCAACTTACCATTAGAAGCGCGGTAGAGTTCATATGGTGTGTGCGGAATTTAGCTAAACAACAACTACAAAACCCTTCCTGGATGAGAAATACTGATTTACCAATGCAGGAAATAACAATGTTATTCAAAGTTTTGTATACAGTAATAGACTTACAAATAAACACTCCATAGAGAAAACTCTAGTGATGAAGAAGAAGACCTTGTGTCAGAGTCGACATTTCCCTGAACCGTAAAATATACCACATCCTAACCAGTTGCACTTTAAGCTTTTTACGGCAGCTAGAGCTAACTATTAAATTTGTGAAATCGTTTGATCGTCTTAAAACAAAAGAGGCCTATTACTTTTATCAGCCGCTTGCACCATCCATTTTTTAAATATTTATTTATTAGTGGAGGTCAATGAAGAGTAGGAGGAAAAAATGAAACGGCGAGGTACATTGGTTTTGAATGTAAGAACGTTATAATGACTGGGAATAAACAGTTTTATTGGATTTCCACAAGTATCAGCCGGATATTGAGGAATAAGTCATAGTATTTAGGGGTACTAGCGTTCTACTCCTTTTTTTTAGTACTACTACAAATTCTTACAACGTTCCAAAATAATTTTTTTCTCTACATCTAATATGGTATCACCGTTAATAAAGCAATGGCGCTGTGGAAGAAAAATATTAATGCTTTCATATGCGGTGGTAATTTAGGCAACGGTGAAAGCTGGCCTTATCTTGGTAGGATGTTTTGTGGCATGGCTCTTCTACGCACTGGTATCCAAATGAACTCACGATACGCAATATTGAAGACTTTTTTTAAAATATTATAGAACAATTTAAGTGGAAGCCTCAATTTAACACTGGTCAAGCGCAGGATCTTAGTATTATATGATGTCTTACTTTTCACTTTCTATCTCAAGTTTCTGTACTCTATACGGTACTGCTTGATTGTTGCATTGGCTTCTTCTATATTTGAAACTAATGCATTAAAAAATAATAAAAAAATATACTCACCACTGACTCACTAACACGATCGGACAGTTAAGTAGCGTACCATATACATACATATTTACATGTTCTCTAAACCTACTCAATTTTATCTAAACCATTTTTAAAAATACCTTCGATATCTTCCCGGTAGTTGTCTACATCTACTTAGTTAAATTTTTCATCGACTCCACCTCCAAAAAAAACAAAACAAAACCCAAAACGTTTGCATATTATTAGTTGAACGATAAGGGATAAATTGAGACTAAACTGATTTTTGTTTACAGATGTTGCACTTGAATAACGTGGCATTAGTTATAAAGTGACTGCTAGTCCAAAATTTATTAAAATACTTTTATGCAGAACTGCACTAACATAAGTTTACATTTGTTTCAGATGAGAGGGATCTCGCTTTTACTCACTCTACTCCACTCCCCTAAACTAAGTGGGATATAAGTTTAGGGGAGTGGATCCTTCATAAGAGAACGCGATCTGAAAGTGTTGTAAAAGTGTTAACATGAAGTAGATAGAAAAATAGATGGGGTAAATAAAATCTATAGGGGTCCTGCGAGCCGATTGATCGGAAAATTGCAGAGTGTCCACAATTAAGTCCCAGTGGTGGTCTCCGGTATCTGCACGAATAAACCGTGCAGCAGACTAAAATGGCGAGGACATCCTCGGTCAGTGCTATTATACAGGCCAACGTCGTCATAGGCCTCACAACCCAATACGGTAGAGATAAAAAATATGTGGTGAACTACCTAATAGCCTCGAATAGTAACGTATCCATTGTTGGTGAAACTGGCAAACGTTTAAAGGACATCGACCTTCGACGTGAAATGTTCAGACCGTTAATTGGCCACGTGTAAACAAACAATTAGCAGAGGCCCTTAACTACTATCACGCAGATAACACCGCCATCCAGGAAGTGTGATGGGATGGGCCGGACATAAGGAGGATAAAAAACTGTGATAGAGGCAAAAGAAACAGTGAATATTCCGATGCATACTTGCCATATGCGGTAGACTTAGGCAAGAGGTCTTGAGCTTTCGCCACGTGACCGAGCATCTTATAATAATCCGTATCAATCCCTAAGGAGGACAAGGACGACGCCACCAAAAAATATTTCTACGAGCTTCTCGACAAGATATATGCAATAAAGGAGGACATCTTTGGTAAGACAATTGGTAAGCATAGCATTATCTAAGCTAAAACCTAACAAATCAGCTTTACCTGACGGCTTACCAACCGAGGAATTCAAATCTGCTGGAAATGGAGCATACTGCTGCTGTGGACAGCATACACCAACTCATTTCTCAGATCTGGTTAGAAGAGTGTATGCCTGATGAATAAAATCTCAGCGCAGTTTGCCCGATCCACATAAAAGGAGACACCTTCAACTGCGCCAACTATATGGTATAAGTGTATAACATATACCTACAAGATATTGTCTACTATATTGCGTGAAAGTCTGAAACCCTTCGTTAATAACCCGATTAGTTGCTATCAGTGCGGTTCGAGACCAAAAACTTCCACATTCGACCAAATCTTAACACTCCGGCAGATCCTCGAAAAAACTCAAGAAGTAAAATATCGATACCCACTATCTTTTCACCGATTTTAAGGCTAGTTATGACATTTATAAAGACGAGCAATGTAAAGCCATGTCTAGCCAAAGAGTCTTTCATTAAGCGCTTCCTATCTTTAAATTGAAATAAAACACAGTGTGTGCATCTCGCACCGGAATTTTTTATTCCTTGTATGGAATAAGAAATGTATGCCATTATGTATGGAAAGGATTGGTGGCGCGCATCCGAAATGTCTAATTTTCCATGACTCTGGAATTCAGGCTGAATTCATGCATTAGGTCAAGGGTTAGGTTGACTTTGAGGACCGCTGTGGTTTGTAGCTTATTTGCATAGACCTGCGACTTCAGAAAATCCCATAAGAAAAAGTCTAACAGGGTCAAATCGCACGATATAGGTGGCCAGTTCACATCACCTCCACGTGAGATGACCATGCCCCCGAATCGCTCGTGTAGAATTTCCAATGTGGCGTGAGCTGTGTAGCACGTTGCGCCGTTCTGTTGAAACTACATGTCGCTGGTTTACATATATTCAATTCAGGCCAAAAGTACTTGGGAATCATCGACCTATAGCGCTCGCCGTTGACGGTGATGGGCTGGCCAACGTTGTTCTCAAAGAAATATGGACCGATGACGCCGCCAGTCCAAAATCCACAACAAACAGTGACTTTTCGGGATGCATTGGACGCTCTTGGACTTCATGTGAATTGCTATCGTCCCAAATTCAACAATTTTGTTTGTTGACGTACCCATTCATCCAAAAATGGGTCTCATCGATGATTTTTCGATGAAAATTAGGGTCAATTTCCAACTGCTCCAGAGCAGCTCCAGAGCAGCTCCAGATCTTCTTCAGCGAACACACGTCGTTGTTTATGCTCGTTTGCCTTCAGCTCCTTGGTCAGTTGAATTTTGTACGGGTGTAGGCCCAAGTCACTACGCAAAATTCGCCAAGTTGTGGTCTGGGAAAAGCCGAGCTCTTGTGAGCGACATGAAATCGACTGCCTCGGATTCTCTTGCACACTCAACGACGATGCTTTCGGCAGATCTTGCGTTTCGTCGACGTACGGTGTTGGTTTATCATTTACTGAACCAGTGGATGCAGTGGACACTGCGAATAGTCCTCTCGGTAGGACGATTATGGCGACCGTAAAATGGGCAAAGCGCGCGGAACATTGCCCGAATAATGCACCTATTTTGATAAAACAATTTTATCATTTGCACGTACTGTTGAACGCTATGTCCGTTCACGGTAATTTGGCAAAACTGATTGAATAAATGACAGCCAATTTAACAGATGTAGTTTCAACAATATGGCCGCTATCAACTGTCAAAGTTCAGGAGCACCTATTGGAAGACCAAGTACCACATGGTTGTCAAAGTCGCCCGTCCGTTCAGAATGACAAATGAGAATGCTCACTGCTCCGTTGAGGCCGGAAGGCACTTAACTGACACCTTTGACGTCAAAAAAGGTTTTAGACAAGGTGACGAGCTTTCATGTGATAGTAGACTGGATTCCAAATCAGAGGGTCCGGTGTTCAAATCCCAATCGCGCCCGAAAGACATTCATTCTTTCAGTTAACAAAAATCAAGTAAGATAAGTAGTTGACTGAAACTAACAACAAACTAACTTCAACTAAGAATTTAGTCTCCCCATTAAATGATTAAATGCTGGATGCCACCCATAGAGTGCAGTAACCACTGAGCCCAAACATTTCTTTTCCTCATAACATAACACATAAGTGTATTCATAACCATTAAATGTTAATTTCTTCAAAAAAAAAAAGAAATACTTGAAGGCATTGTGCGGAACTCACAAGTGAACACAATCTTTCAAAAGTCTGTGCAACTATTGTACTAGCGTTCGCCGATAATATCGACATAAAATAACTCAGCGTGTAGTCACAGGTGCATTCGCTAGAATTGAAACAGAAGCTGTCGAAATGGATTCAGCGGTAAATGAGGGCAAAACCAAGTATACCACCTTGATCAAAAAGTTCCCGGGGGACACCGCCGTGTGGCGCTCCTATTATTTCGATTTGAGTTATATTTTTCTGTTAAGTTGGAAAATCTGTTGTTGACATTCCCTCTAGCGTCATAGCTTGACATTTGCAAAAGTCACGTAGCCAAGAGTACATCTACCTCTGCGTGTGTTGGGGATTTTTTACAATTTAAATTTGCAACAACGAACTTGTATTAAATTTTGCGTAAAAAACGGATTTAATGGTGCGCGAACGTTGGAAATGTTGGAAAAGTGTTTCGGCAACGATTCTCTAAAGAAAACGGTAGTTTACCAGTGCCACGAGCGGTTCAAAAGTGGTCGTGAGTCAATCGTAGATGATGAACGCAGTGGCAGACCATCGACATCGAAAATACCGCAAATCAATAACCGCAAATTAACCATCAGAGAGATAGCGGAGAACTTGAACATTGCCTATGGATCCGTCCAAGACATTTTGGTTAATGATTTGGGTTTCCGTCGTGTGGCAGCAAAGTTGGTGCCAAAAGACCTCAATTTCATGCAAAAAAGAGACCGTGTTGATGTCGCAAAAGAGATGATTTTCGAGGCTGAATCCGATCCCACATTCATCAAAAGGATCGTTCCTGGAGACGAGACGTGGGTTTATGAGTACGACACGCAATCCAGACATCAGGCAAGTGAATGGTGTTCACCAAATGAGCCGAGAAAAAAAAAAATCACGTCTTTTTCAGTCAAAAAAGAAGGCAATGCTCACGGTTTTCATGGATTACAACGGTGTAGTGCATCATGAATTTTTGCCAGAAGGCCAGACGGTAAACAAAGTTATGAGACGTGTTATGAGACGTTTGCGTGAAGCATGCGAAGAATCACTATTTTTAATCGCTGCTTCCTTGGGCTTATAAATCAGTTGAACAGCAAAGCCTTCTTTATGGCGCGTAAGCTGGAATACCGACGAAAGCGGATGAAAATGGTCCAGCGGGCTTTGAGAGAAAGATCTTTCAGGTAAATTTCGTTCCCGCTTGCCTCGATGGAGAAAAGCTAGCTAAATCCCGCTTAGATGGCTAGGTCACCTTGAGCGCATGGATACCAGAGTCTCGGCTCGGACACTTTTCGGTTCCAACCGAGAGAGAACAACGCAGTAAAGCACGATTGTAGCGCCATGAAGCATTCTAAACCTTATTTTTATAGAAAAAATAGTGTTTAACGACAAGCCTGCTGGCCTTTGGCTCAATAGGTTTGTTAGACAAGCAACATTTTCGGTTTTAAACAAGGCAAATCCATAAGAGACTCATGAAACTCGATTAGCCACTGAATGAGGAATCGATTTAGCCACATAGCGAAATGGAGTAGGGATTTCATGTCGGAGGTCGTACGATCTCAATTACGCTGATAAACCACAAACATTTAACGAATTATTAATGAGATAGAGCTCCAAGTGTTCAAAAAAGTGACTCGAAATTGGACTGACGAGATGCGGTTCGGCAAAAACAGCCGTGTTTGAATCCTATAGCTCTTAGTGACACCCTTTCCTGACTTTTTATGCTGAGGTTCTGTCCGATGCGAAAATGTTTACAAGTACAAGTAATAAAAAATATTTGTGAAAAACTGTACTCGAGGAGTTCACTTTATTCCCTATAGTGGTATTCCTTAAAATCTTGACGAAATTCTCAAATAATACTGAATATCTGTACAATTTTTACTTATGCTCGTACTACTTTAAATTGCTGGAGTGAGGATAGTAAGTGACTTATCATATAAGTCAATAAATAGGCGCTGTGTAGAAAATTTTATTTAGACTAAAGCAGACATTTCTGTTATAGGTTTCTACTAATGGGCCCAATCAGGTTAGTCACGAATAGCTTTGAATGTGGTGTTGGCTTGAAGTCGACATATAAGATTTTGATGTCGTACTTCGAATTCTCTGGATACTGATTGGAGATGTGTTTTATTTTTCTTCCTATAAGAGTACGAATCCATACGAACAGCAAAGTTTTGTTTTGAAGTTTGGTCTTTGTGCGAATTATAAACAGGCGTTCGTTCACATGCCCAAAAATCTTTGCCTAAGCTAATTGTTAGGTTGTCATTTTTTTTTAATAGTAAAGCGGGGTATACTTAATATGTAGATGGGAATGGCGTATACCTCTCTAACATATAATTAGCGTGCTACTCTTAAACTGCTAAACCTATTCTTCTGGATTCTCCAAATAAGCACGTGTCTTTTAAAATGAATGAACGTTTATATATCCGTGATAGTATTTCATCTCTTGTCATATCTACTCTAGCCTACCTTGAGCGCAAACTATGGTATTTACTGTATCAGACGTTTCCATTTACTCGGTCCATTTAAAGTTCTTAAATGCAATTAATGTGCATCCAGTCAATCATTAAATTGCTCAGTAAACAAAAAAAAAAATATTAATAATATGAATAAATAATTCATAGATACATTCAACGTGCAACAAAATTGTGGTTTCATCTGTTATCCGTTTGTAATTAAATACCGGTGATGCGCACAGTGCAGCATCTAAATCAATTCGCTACCCAAAAATAGGAATAACCCCAATTCGGTAACATTAATTATGCTTCCTTACAAAACGCCACAAAATATCATGTATCTGTTCGGTTCGGTAGCTTGAAAATGCATAATTTTGAATACAGAGTACAGAATGTATCGACGGCTATGCGCTTCTAACATCAGCAGCAGCAATAAATTTACGCTTAAATGATAAATACTTTTGCCATGAAATTATTGTAGCCGTACCGTTAGTCAATGTAAAACGTTGCCAATGTAATTGAGCGGATAATTATTGTTATGCACCTGCTTAGTTGTTCACAATCGAATCTGATTTATGAAACGGTGCCTTTCGTTTGATGTGAATTATGAGTTTGATTTAGGAATGTAGAATTTGAAATTAGCGCCCTGATATAAGGCACTTTGGTGGGGCAGTGTTGCCCTTTACGTTTTGATTAATAATCTTCAAAAAAATCTTCAAAATGTAGCAATTGAAAAGATAGTTATACTTTTAAAATTAGTGGATTATATTGGCAAGTCCTACAATATGTCACTTTGGTCACCAACCCACTTAGGCCTATTGGCCAATTTGGTCTATGATCCTCTCACTAATAGCAGACTGTTTACGTCTATATTTTTTAGATCGTTTAGGTCATTGTGGAAGAAAGCTTCTCTGTGAAAGAGTTGGACATATACAGAAGGTGGTGGATTCTCTCTTCTTCCTGCTCGTCAATGCAGCTTCTACAAAAATCGTTTGTAAAAGCGCCAAGCCTTCTTGCGTGCTTACTTATGAGGCAGTGTCCAGTGAAGGCACCTATGATGGCGCTGAGATGCTTCTTATTTAGAAGGATCAGACTTTTAGAGCGATTCGGATCTACAATAGCTTTGGCCGAATCTGTTAAGTTGCTAGACATGTTGGTCCAACAGTCCACCTAAGGTCTGTTCTTTTATTTGCATCCAGCTTTAATATTAATTTGCACGTAGCGATTGGTATACCTATGCTACCCTTTCCGGTTGAATAGGTAGAGTGGTTCCAATCTTGGTGATTTTAACACCGCCACCCACCCCGCTATCGGTTTTAGATCCATCTGTGTAGAAATGGATTGACTTGTCCTCCATGAAAGCATCTTCCTTCCAGAGGAATATAGAGGGAAGAGAGTTCCATGTAAACTGGAACTCTTTGTCCAAACTAAAGTTCAGGTATGGTGTAATCGATGTTCTCTGTAAGAATTCCTAATGTATTAATAATGTTAGCGTGGCAAAATGAATTATTTGTCCACTGTGTAGTCGCTTTAAGGCGAATAACAGCAGACGCAGCTATTTGCCTGCTGAAAATATGCACCGTTGACGGCCCCATTTATTCCCAATGGCTTTTTTGCAAGAGAATAAAGCTATTGTAGCTACCGCCTTGAGGCGTACCTCTGCTGACACATCTTTTAGCAGAAGTCTCAAACAATTTGGAGTTGATTATCCTGCTGTTTAGCATAAGACTGATCAACTGCACAAGTGAGGCGTCTACCTGCAGAGTTGACAGCGCAGTAGTGATTGTGGATGTGTTGACGTTTTTAAAGGCACCCTCTATGTCCAGGAAACTAACCATTGTGTACACTCTATATTGTAGAGATCGTTCGATGTGGCCAGTCAGTGAATGAAGAGCCGTTTCCACCGACTGTCCTTTACAGTAGGCACGTTGAACCATTGACAGAAGTATTGGATCAATTTTAGCTCGTATTTGGATATCAATCAGTTGTTCTAGAGTTTTCAGAAGGAAATATGATAGACTTATAGGTCTGAGGTCCTTTGCGACAACATGAGAACGTTTTCTGCCTTTGGAAAGAAAACTACATTGACTTCTCTCCATGACAGTGGAATGTGGATAAGTTCTACACAGCTCCTCATAATATTTTCTAGCGAAGGCAAAATAATATCTGAGGACCTCTGTAGCTCGGTAGGTATTATACCGTTCGGATCAGCAGACTTGTATGGTTTGAAGCTATGCAGCGCCCAGAGCAGTTTGTCTCTTGTGATCAGACCATGAATTTTGGTCCCGGTTGCAGTTGGCCTGTTTGGGTTACTTCTGGCCGCGAATTGGGAGCTACCTGGGAAGTGGGTGTCCAGTAGCAAGTTGAGTGATACATCACTTGAGGTTGTCCAAGAGCCATCGGTTTTTTTCAAACAGCTAGGCATCATAGGATTTGTAGACAGGATTTTTCTTAGCCACGATGCCTCAGAGGTTTCCGTGATTTTGTTACAGAATGACCTCCAGGATTACCGCTTTGCCTTCCTGTGTTCTTTTTTGCATAATTTGAGGGATTGTTCGTATGAGCCCCAATCAGTCACTTTTCTTGTGCTTTTTACTAAGTTGAAAAGTTTTCTGAAGTGTTTGTAATCAGTCCCAGTGCTGTTGTCCACCAATGTGGCTTTTTCTTGCCTCTAAGTTGAGTAAGAGGGTAGTTTTCCGATAACTCCGGAATGCTGGTTGGCTGGGAGGAGCATCCCTCAGGCTGAATTGGATTTATCTGTGGTCTGAAAAGGAGTGTTCAGACGATACCATCCAGTTCGTTACCATTTGGGTGATGCTGTCGGAGACAAGAGAGATATCTAGCACTTCCTGTCGGTTTCTTGTTATAAAAGTGGGCTCACTGCCAATGTTGCAAACAATGAGGTTAGTGCTTATAAGGGTCCGCCATCTAACGTTTTTTTTTTCAACTAGTGCTTATTTCGTGAATGGTAACACTTAGCTCATGTCTGATTTGGCAGATAATTAGTTTTATCCTTCCGCTGAACGAATATGGTTGTGTATACGTTTGAACAACGCTGGGAAATATTGCGACATTACTGGTAATGTTGCAGAATGTGTGCGAAAATTGCGTACGGATTTTGGAAGAAGAGAAGCACCGTCAGCTCCGTATGTTCGTTATCTTGTGAAAAAAGTGAAAGAAACTGGCATCCTCATCGATAAACCAAAGCGTGAAAAACAAAAATAGTGCGTACACCCGAGAATAGTGCTGCTGTGGCAGAAAGTGTGCGTGAAGCGCCATCAACATCAATTCACCATCGTTCTCAACGATTGAACATTTCGGAGACATCATTGAGACGAATTTTGCATAAAGACCTTGGTATGACGCCGTACAAAGTCCAATTGGTTCAGGAGTTGAAGCCAACTGACCATCCAATGCGTTTTCGCTTCGCTAAGTGGGCCTGCGATCGACTTAGAGAAGATGCCGATTTTGCCAAAAAAATCATCTTTTCAGATGAAGCTCATTTTGATCTTGGCGGGTATGTAAACAAGCAAAATTGTCGCATTTGGGGCACAGAAAACCCGCGCGCATACATTGGAAAGCCTATACACCCAAAACGAGTCACTTTTTGGTGCGGATTTTGGTCCAGAGGCATAATTGGGCCATTTTTCTTCGAAAATAAGCAAGGAATGGCCATTACAGTCAATGGCGATCATTATCGGGCCATGTTGAACAAATTTTTGTTCACAAAAATTGAAGAGGAGGATATTGGCAACATTTGGTTTCAACAGGACGGCGCTACGTGCCACACAGCCGAAGCTACACTCGATGTTTTGCGCCCTGTTTTTGAAGATCGCATTATCAGCCGCAGAGCTGATGTCGTTTGGCCACCCCGGAGCTGCGATTTGACATCGCTGGACTACTATTTGTGAGGTGCCGTAAAAGATAAGTGTTACGCCGACAAGCCAGAGACAATTGACGCTTTAAAGGACAATATTCGTGAAGCCATTGGTGAAATACAGCTGCACACAATCGATAATGTGCTTAAAAATTAGACCGATCGTGTAGGCTACTGCATGGCCATCCGAGGCAGCTATTTGAATGAAATTATTTTCCATTATTAACCGGAAGGATTTTACTTTCAAATAAAAAAAGAAATTTGAGAAAATATTCAGTAGTTTTTTTTTATAACATTTTCAAAAAAAAACATTTTTGGCGGACCCTTTACAATAATACACATAATCAAAAAGTGACCCAACCTTTCTAAGTTATCACCAGGGAGAGGACCCACATGATCACGGCCAAGGTATGCCGATGCCAGCCAGTAGGAGCCTTTAGCAGTCTTTAGTCTGGCAACGGTTAAGTCGGGGTCGCTGAGATTAGGAAGTAAAAATGCAATTAGGCTACGTTTCACTAATAGACAAGTTCTAATTTTACCTTTGTCTCTTGTATAGAGCGGAGCTTATACGAGTGTCCTAAGTCCACGAACCACGCCTTCTACAATCCATGGTTCCTGGATTAGCGTGATGCCTTCTGTGCTTTTGGAAAGACGCAGAATAAGTGCGGCCGGAGCCTTTTTTGAGTGATGGAGTTTAATCTGGAGAAACTGTATCCTTGCTGCAGTTTACCAAAGCGGCCTCCATCACGGTGTTGTTGTAGAGGATTTGGGTGGGATCCAGGTGCGAGTTCGAAGTCTGCTAGGGATGTCCTCCTTAGAGACGACCTCGAGTCTTGCACCTGTCCAAATCTCTTCTAAACCACCTATGGCTTTAGTGAAGAGATCAAGAGATCTCTGATTGGCACATGTGATAAGCTTGACGTGGCTTTGGTGCCAGCCAACATTGCTTAGTTTTAAATGCATTTTATTTTCTAAATCATTAACTCTTACATACTAACAAAAAATGCTTAAATGCTAGCTTAAAATTACTTAACAAACTTATACTAACTTACTGGCCCCACACAGGCCCTCTAAGCTACTCTAAACTCTTATATATATGTCTTTCGACTTTGTTTACATTTTATTTATTAATACTTATTTTCTATGCTTAAGGCTAAGAAAAGAATTTAACAAAAAACTTAGCATATTGACAAATTTTTTATTTTTTATAAAAACTTAATATCTAACTTAAAATAACCTTAGTCTACCTAACCTATGTACACAATACGCACATACATACATATAGACATTATACACAATGACATACATATACTAGTATATACCTATGGATATACTAATATATATATGTATATCTTAAATGCTAACTTAACCTATGCAAGCTGGCCATCGCTATTCACCGAGCAAATAGATTGGTCAGCTCTGCCTCATTAGTGAGGCTGGTCCGTAATTGACGGAAACGACGACGACGAAACATCTTCTCCATCATTCAACCACCAGAAATGCTGGTGCTGCCGAACGACATCCCTCTTATCGCGATTCCCCACCGCCCTACTGAACCAGAGACGATCAACACTGCCGTGTGCGACGCCTCTGTCGTAGTTGAGTCGCCTGTCCCCAGCTTTCCGAGCGACATGGAAGATTAACGGGACCGCTGATCTATCCTGGATCAACTCTATCTGATCTAGGTAGAGGAATGCTTCCGGTGGAACGAAGCCGTCAGAGCGCACACTCTCGTGGTAAAGGTAGTTGGGGTAGTAAGCCCCAGATATCAGGTTATTCGTCGAGTTCATTGCTCTTGCAATGTGCCTTCGAGTCAGCTTAATTACGAAGTTGTCCACTCGTATTAGGTTCGCTCTGTTGTAAAGGACCTCATTACGATAAAATTTTTTGTACTCCGACTCTGGTGTTCTGTACAAGCGAATGCAAGCCCTAAGGCAAGCCCTCTCAAACACCCGAATCTTTTCCATTAAGCTTGCTCGCACATTGAACCACACGGGGCACCCGAATACCAGCATGGGCCTGATAAGGGCCATATAGCAGATTACCTTTACCCTCGCATCGAGTTGGCTGCTATAAAACAGTCTCTTTGTAAGAGCAAAAGTGCCTTTAGCTCTGGCCAGAGCAGCATCTACATTTTTGTCAAAATACAGAAACTGATCTAGCCAGATCCCAAGGTATCTGACTACATTTCGACAGGCAAGAGGCTGTCCGTGTTGTCCAATGATCGAGAACTTTCGCCAATTTTTCCTGGTATCCCTAGAGGCTCCAGACAACGGCGTCCTAAAGGGAATGGTTTCCGACTTCTGAAAGTTGATTTTCAACTTCCAGTCATCGCAAAATCGTCTTATCTTATCGAAGTCACGCTGCAAGAGAGTATTAATGACCTCGATTTTTGGAGCTGTTCTGTAAGCTATCAAATCGTCTGCGTACGCAATAGTATGGGGAAGTGAACCTATCAAGTCGCTTGTATAAATGTTGAATAGGATCGGCGAATTGACCGCGCCTTGCTGAAGACCATTTGAAATATTCCAACAGAAGTCACATCACCATTTTTCACGATGAACTGCCTGTTGGTTAGCATATTATAAAGAATGTACAAGAGTGGTTTACTGATCCCCAGCCTCGTCAGCTTATAGAAAAGACCCTCTAACGATACGGTGTCGAAGGCCTTCTCCAAGTCAACAAGGCAGGCACCAGTACATTGGTTTTTGCCTTTATTCCATTGGATATCGGACACCAGTTTAGACGCGGCATGTGAGATATCATGTCCCGCCTTAAAACCGAATTGATTATCCGGAACTATATGTTTGTCCTCAACCCACCTAGACAGAGCTCTATTGATTACTTTTTCAAACAACTTACTGATATTCGGAAGGAGACTTATCGACCGGAGATTCGCCGGATTGGATATATCCTTTCCCTTTTTGTGGATAGGTTGAACCACCGCCGCTTTCCAATGCGCTGGATAATGTTCATTATTCATTGCATTATTAAACAGGGTGGTGTAAATGTCCACCGCTTCTATAGGAAGATGTCGAAGCACGGAATACCATCGGTCCCTACTGATTTCTTAGCCCTGATTGTGTCGAAGATCTCATGGAGCTCTTCCTTCGAAATGAACGGAGGTAGGTCACCCTCTCTGGTAATGACATTATTTGCCATATTTTCGTCGCTGAACCGGGTGAAACCAGAGCCCTCGGATCGCCAGTTCCCTACTTCATTTCGAATGTAGAGGTCGTGCACCAAGACGCGATTGTCCAGGTCATAATTAGGGCCAATGGTATCATTGGCCTTGTATATTTCCTGGAAAGTCGCTCCTATGGTCTCAACCTTCTCCTGTGGATCCTCGATCACAAAAAAGTCGTCATCATCAGCGGCCTCATTTGGATCAATACCTGCTATTGTCAGTAACCGTTCGTTGTCTGTTGTCCGGGTTATTTTAAGACACTGAAGGTCGTTTTGATTTTTTCTCCGAAATAGTTTGTTTATTTGAGGGAACATATTCGGGTTGCTGGTGTTTACAGCCCGAACCCTGTTGTTCCAATATGAACTTACAGAAATTCTGTAATTCTCTTTTATTAACGTTTGAATATTTTTAATCGACGCCTTCAGTGTCCTAATCTCCGGGTCTTGTCTGTCAGTAAACTGTCTGTACAAGTTTTTGAGTCTTGTCAGAAGTCTACTTTTCTGTCGGTGCAGTGCGTCAATAGTAGGATTGCGGAACAGGTCTTCGTTAGTCGTATGTCGATATCGTGGTATTGTAGCGTCCATAGTTTGTTTAATTGTCTCGTCCATTTGTTTTAGGTAATTGTCGATCTCCTCGTTTGACAAATTCCTATTGGCCGGTGGATGGAGCGTGTTCGAAGCGAGTGCTCTTGTCAAGGTTGCAGAGAAGCGTGTCCATCGAGTTTTACTGTAGTTGTAAGAATATCTTTGGACAAACTCCTCCAATTCCGCAATTTCGTTGGGAACTGTAATTTCGGTGCTAAAACCGCAATGGTCACTGTCATACACGAATGTGCGCAGACAGTTTAGCGTTTGTAAATTCGTACCTGTCAGTCGTATATGTTCGTCGTACAGCAGTAGATCCAAATAAGACCTGCCTCTGGGAAACGACGGGTTATCCGTCGCTTTAAGACCGAGTCTGTACATGACATCGTGTTGACCCCACCAATCGTGTAGTTGGTTCCCTCTAGTATTTGGCAAATTATTTCCTCAATCTCTGTGTTTAGCGTTGAAGTCCCCGCCGATTATAAAATAATTCTCCCCCGATTCCAGCCTCAGAAGTCGAAAAAGCGTATCGAGCTCTGTAATGAAAAAAGTGGATTGTGAAGTCTCAGGTGCATAAACAGAGGCCAAGTACAGCCGCTTTCCACTGCGGAGCGGGATGTAAATGACGACTGCCTCTAACACCCGGAACCTACGCAACACTCCCTTGTACACTCTGTGAAATTTTATACCTTGTTTAATGAAGATCGCAACACTGCCTCCACGTTTGGATCCGGGCCGGTTTCTTCTTCTAACAATATAATTATTGTACTCCAGTTTGTGCTTATCGGTTAGCTTGGTTTCGCTAGCGAAAAGCACGTCAGGAGTTTGGTCTTGTAGCAATTTAAACATCGCGGCCCTTCGTTCGATCCTAATCAGTGAATTAACATTCACCGCAAGGATCTTCAAGGATTGCTCCACCATGTGCGTACCCATTACGACATGTGTTGCGTTAGGCCCGGCAGCAGCGCGTAGATCTGGTCCACCCGCTTGTCCTGTTCTTGCACCTGCTTTTGCAGCTGAACCATCTGCCCTTGGATTGCGAGCAAGATGGTCAACATGCTAGGTGCAGCTTCCGTTGTTCTCGGCATTGGCGCCGGAGAAACAACAGTCGCTTGCTGTACCGTAGCCCCCCTACCTGACGCCATTTGGGCGTAGGAAATTTGGGGCGTGGCGGCTTGTGTTTGAAACCTCACAGGTGAACGTTTGACCTCCACCTTCTGCTGTCGAGCCAGTTTTGCTTTTTTAATGTCAGCGAACTTAGGACAACCCCGATAGTTTGCGGTGTGTCCCACGTTCCCACATAACACGCACGAGAGTTGCGTCCTATCAGATGCTCCGTCCCTACCCAGAGCACACTCCTCGGAACTGTGGTTCTTTGCGCACTTCACGCATCGAGGCTGCATTTGGCAGTTCGACGCGGCGTGTCCGAACCTCTGGCAGCGAACGCATTGTATAACGCCTTCGCTCCTTTTTAATTTTTCCCAGTGAACCACCTGGTAGTCTAGGACATTGATACTCCTTAGACTATCCAGACGGCTTTCGGGACTGAGCTGCACCAGGAAGAACGGTAAACTCTGTTTCTCCCGCCTGGCTCTAGCTGTGGTAAATGGCTTTACCCCCACAAACTTGAGTCCTTCGCACTCCTTCTCTTTGAGCAGTGCCAGGATCTCCTCAGGATCAGAAGACGGTTCCAACCCCTTCAGCAGCATCGATTGCCGCTTTTCACACTTCGGCGTGAATGAATAGTGCTCCGTCGTCGTCTCTTTTAGGAGCTCTTTCACTTTCGCGTAGCCCTCCACTGAATTACAGTGGATGGCATGGCGATCGTTCCCCAATCTCTTAATATTAAAGTTATTACCAATGACCAGCCTGCACAGGTCCTTGGTAGCATTTACCTCTAGTTTATAGGTGTTGATAGGAGGCACCTTCTCCTTCTTCTTCTGTTGTTGTTGTTGTTGTTGTTGTTGTTGTTGTTGTTGTTGTTGTTGTTGTTGTTGTTGTTGTTGTTGTTGTTGTTGTTGTTCTTGTTGTTGTTGTTGTTTTAGCCGTTGCTGTGACTGCTCTTGTTGTTGTTGCTGGTGTTTCTTTGGCTTTTGTTGTTGTGGTTGCTTTTGAGCAAGCTGCTGTTGTTGGGATTGCTCTTGCTCTTCCCTCTTCCTTCTTACCATTTGTTTTTCTTTTATGGCCAGCACTCTTTCTTGTAGCATTTTTATGCTGCTACTTATGGCCTCCATTTCTTCCTCTTCATCGTCAGATTCGCTTGCTGCCAATGAAGCGAAGTTGTTGGCCGTTGGTAGGGTGGGACGTTTTACCAAGTTGGAAGTTGGGCAAAGCTTCCTCCTTCTCTTTGGTTTTGGCGTTTGGAGCGAACCACTTGAAGTCTCACTTGGTATTTCAGCAGATCCCGCTATTAACATAGCGGACCGCTCTCCACAATCCATCACGTGATGGACAGCACTTAGTACCACTTTAACTTTATTGTTTCTGATAAAAATGAAAAAAAAAAAAGATGTTAGAGTCCACGGGGATTCGAACCCACGACCGTCGACTGTCGGCCGAGCACACTGACACTCTGCTAATTGGAGCCTCTAGCAATTTTCTTAAATGTCTCGTTGTCACTGATTTTACTAATCACTGTACACTCGCAAGCCGAAACACGTCTGTTCTCCACGGAGATATGTGAACGACTGACAGCCAACATTGCTTGTGGTGGGAGGTGGTCCGGGGTTTTCCAGCATGATGGCCAAGAAGTTGCTCGAAAGCTTTAGCTTGACCAGCTGCCACCGTTCAGGTGTTACTGATCCATTGGTGTCGTTCCTGTCGATTACTGCGATCATTATTCCGTCTTTCACGACTTTACTGAAAGACCTTAGAGATGTGCTGTTTTGATTTGGACCCCTTGGGAACAGCCACGGTTTCCTCCAACGATCTCTGGCGCTTGGAAAAGTCTTTTGTTGTTTTGGGAGCAGTGGAAGCAGTGGGTAATTCATCTTTTAGGATGTTGTTAGACCACTCAATCTTGCTCTTTATATCCGCACTTCTGTCAACCTCCGGAATGGATCTGAAGGTTTTGATGATGCGTAAAGCATTTTGGCGCCTTAGATGGAGCTTGCCGATGCGGTTGAGCCTCAGATTCCTCCTTAGAGGGAGAGGCTTTAGTAGCAGCGACAAGTCCGTGGCCTGCCATAAACTTGCTGCTGCTAGGGGTGGAGGAAGTGATAGGACCATGGTTGCCACAGTCTTAATACTCGTTAAAGATTTCTTTTTATACTCGTTGCGCTTGTCTTTAGAGGATGTTGCACCATGGCCTGCCACGGTTTTACCACCGCTCGACAATGCAGTAGCCTTGCCGGTAGTCGGTGCAGTTACCGTTCTACCGCCCTGTATTAAAAAAGTACCGGCTTCGGGTTTTGTTTTTTTTTTTGAGATATTATCCATACATAATCACACCAGTAGCGGAGAAAGGATGGCTCATCTGTACAGAGATCCGCTGTATACAGATGAGCTAGCTAATCCGGAGGTCGCCAGGTATCCGGATACTCCGTCGCGACTGAGCTATTTTTGGAGATACTGGGCCCACAGTCAGGTTGATCTTCGGCGCGTGTCGTATGACCCTTTGATCCAGCGTAGCGGAAAAAGGAGCAGTTGGGAAGGGAGTGGGGGTGGGGAGCATCCTTTAGTTTTAGGACTCGTCTGGAGAATTTCCTGAGATTCATTGACCCTACTCACCCCCTACAACTCGACAAGTTTCATGCTCATGGTGGAAGTTCGCCATTATATGGGCATATTAAAAGTGTTGGGACAGACGTATAATCGGTAAATTGGGATCTATTGTATACACATACTTTCGCATACACTGGCTATATTCCATGCTGAATTCATATTTCTTCAACGTGTTAAAAGTATTCCTTCGCTTTTATATGTAGGTACTTATCTATCCACTAGTCCACAGATGGCTATCATTTGCCTCATAAAAATAACGATCAACTTTAAAGTGAACAGGAGTATGCTCAAACAGTTGTTTCAAGGCAAAAGCCAATTTATGTTCCCAATTCGTGGTGGGAAGTACGTATAACTGTCATTCCTAAAGCTGGGAAGCCACACGACTTCAAAAGACTACAACCAATCAGTTCATTAACTTGTTTGCTAAGCGTTTTGTAACGGTTAATAAATGCTTAAGAAAAGCATTTGTGTTGAATTAAATTCTAACATATTTGTACATATGTACTAATTGAAATAAAAGAAAAAAACCGAATTTCTGAAATTCAAGAGCTGCTTAAACCTAGCTCTTTAATTTACCTGTAAAGGATATTCTTTTTATTATTTCACATTTCAATTATTTTAGCTTAGGAACTTACATTTAGTTTTAGGTTTGTCGTATGGAATTTTATTTTTTTATTTAGAAAGATATAGATTTAAGTGGGTTAATATTCTTAATAAAATTAAATTTGGTGTTGCCTTATCGCCATCCAGGTTGAGAAAGAAAGAATAGCTATTGAAGGAAACCGCCTACCAAGCTTGGTAGTGCAGCCAAGTTCGCCTACTATGTGATTGGGAAAAAATATTTGTGCTAGTCATAACATGAGTACATGAGAAAATGATTGTTAAGTAGGTGCGGCACTGCATGGGGTAGTATAAACGATAGAGAGATCTGTCTACCTAAAGAAATACGCACTTGGGACCTTCCTCGACATGAAAGACAAGTTCTAAGTCTAAGTATAGACGTTGTTCCACGTAAACTGCAAAAAGATCAGCTGAGCACCGGTCTCGGTAACTGTTATCATAATATTCGAATCCTGCTTCAAAACCGCATCATGGATTCAGCGAATTAACTATGAGAATGTATCCAGGTTCGTTAAAGCCCTACAGTATACCGACCATATAGTTTGAGAAAAGATTCCTAGAAGAACAGCATGGCAATACGAGAAAACCAACCGGAGGGAACTTAACAGCCTTTTTAGGAATTTTAACTGGTCGTTATCTTTTTTGCTTTTAATTTACTAGACATACATGTTTCATTCAAAATAAACGTGTAAATAGTGATACATAAGAGAAGAGATAGTGACATTTTGTATCACATCGATAGATAAAGAAAAAGAAAGGAAAAAAAAAACATAATAACGAAGATAGTTTTTACAAAGCTTAATAGTTAAGCTATTGAAGTGCAA
Organism: Volucella zonaria; assembly: GCA_963966105.1. Classification (NCBI taxonomy): domain Eukaryota; kingdom Metazoa; phylum Arthropoda; class Insecta; order Diptera; family Syrphidae; genus Volucella; species Volucella zonaria. Next base: position 84,388,809 of record OZ014530.1, on the reverse strand, counting down.
CAAAATTTCGATATCGTTATGATTAAATTTAAGAAGCCGTATTTTTATTTTATCTAGAGAAGTGTGCTAATTCCTTAAGACCAGTATATCTAAAGGGAGTTTGTTAAACATACTGAGGGCGACAAAAGTATAAACATTTTTATAAAAAGTGGTAAGGGGGTATTAAGGAAATAGCTTGTGTTTCTATGTAGGTTATCCATGTCCGAATTGGGGCACTGTAAGTAATCACCCCTTACAAAGAAAACTTTCATATATGGCTGTATGACAAGTTATCGGCCTGATCAATGAAATATTGAAAATTTGATAACTTTTCTTTATTATTTTTCGACATATTCTCCTCTTATTTCAATACACTTATTCCATCTCGTAAAATCTTTAAGGTCTAAAACGATAAATAGAATGAGCTATACGATAAGTTTTGCTTATTTCCTGTTGGGATACTTTTGCAGGATAGTTATTTGTTGAATTTTATTTTAATAGGCACCACCCCAACAAGTATATAATTTCATCCTGAAGTTTTGAATAAAATATATCATAATAAATCATTTTTATACATAGTGTCAATAAAGCAAGTCGCTAAAAATAACGAATCAACGACAGGAAAAATTGTTTTAGACTTAGTACAATATATGCTGAGGCTATCTCAAATTATGGTCAATGGCATCACTAAAATTTATAGTCATCTACAACTTCAATCGTAAATCTTGTTTTACTGCACCTAACATTGCTATCAAAAAAGATCCCAGAGATTTTATCAGTGCACTTACAAATAGACAAACTATATTTAAAGCAATCAGCTCCATGAAAAAATACATCTACAATACATATATTCGCAGATATCGGGATACTTAAGTTAAAAAAACATAATTTTCGCTTTAGATAGATAGATAGATAGATCTTTATTTCGTATACAAATTTTTACAAAGGATAGTTACCACACATTTTACATTACAGAAGTATGATATTACTGAAACATTATTTTTTTTTGTTTTGTAGAGTATTGTATTAAACTTGGAAGAAATTACGATAAAAACCTCCAATCTAAGTACAGAAAAAAAAAAATAATAATAATAAATAAATAATAATTAAATAATTATAATATATAAATAAGTAAATAAGTATACAGGTACGTAAGGAAATACAAACAAAAATATGTTAACAATAATAAATATTGGCTCAACAAGTGAGTAAATAGAAAATAAATGAATAAATTAAACAAACAAACAAAAAAAAATAAATTAATTAATAAATACATAAATAAATAAATAACATAAAGAATTAATCAATAAATAGATAATTACAAAAATATATATAAAATAATAAATAAACAAATAAATATAAATCTACATGTATACAACATATAAACTGACAAATAAATGAATAGATATATGGATTAACTACAATAGGTCTTTAAGTAGCTGATTTTTAGCGTAAGCATATTTGTTTTTAAAATTGCACGTACGTTTTTTAATTCTTACCGATTCGCTCTTCTATGGAGCTTTGAAGTAGAATGGTGCCATGGAAGGTTAAGCATCATCTTGAGTAGCTTATTTTGCGACACTTGCAGTTTTTTAATGTGGCAATGCGCAAAACTTCCCCACACTGGGGACCCATAAAGTAGTATCGATTGGAAAATTACATTGTGTATGATCACTTTGTTTTCCTTAGACAGAGCTGATTTTCTGTTTATAAAATGATATAACATGCTTATCGCAATATTGACCTTTTGTAGGGTTCTCGAAATATGCTCATGAAATGTAAGTTTGCTGTCAAGATGCATATCTAAGTATTTTACACTATTGAACCAGATTATGGTCGATCCATGCAATTGCAGTTGGCTGTTCGGAAGACAGCAAGGTTTTCTTTTTCGGGTAAAAAATATGGCTTACATTTTTTCAGCGTTCAGCTTAATTTTCCACCTATCGTAATAGTGTTCTATTACTACCATCGCATTGCGAAGATTGGTCTCAATAGTGAGAGAAAATTCGTCTAATGAGAGTAATGCAGTATCATCTGCAAACATTGCAATTTCACAGTTGGTTAAATTGGGAAAATCAGACGTAAACAAATTGTACAAAATTGGACCAAGGGCAGAACTTTGCGGCACACCAACAAAACATATCAGGTTTGAAACGCTACCATTGCTTTGGACTTCAAAAGAACGACCTGACAAAAAACTTTGGACTACCTTACACAGAAATGGAGGAAAGTTGTACTATACATAATCATTTTATATAAAAGACCATCATGCCAAACGGAATCGAATGCTTTCTCGATGTCCAAAATCATCATCCCGGTTGATTTTCCTTGTTGGGGGTTTTTTTTTTTACAAAATTACAAATTAAAGAGCCAGGATAAATGCTACATTCTGTAAATATATTTGATATTTTTTCTTTGAGAATTTTTTCATATATGTATTTTACTTACACTGCTAAGCAGACTTATCGGCCTATAACTTTCTGGGCTTACAGGGGGTTTTCCAACTTTCAGAATTGGAACCACCTTTGCTATTTTCCAAGTATTGGGGAAATATTGGATTTTCAGACATGCATTTGGAATGTCTGTTAAAAATTTCACTCCAGTTTTCCAGCTTTATTGCTAATACTAGATGGAATGAAAAGTGACCTCCTTGATTGCCAGAATGCGCTGCTACTGCAAAAAAGGTTATGATGGCTTGAAGTCCGTTCATATTTAGGCAGACATGCCAAATTTCAGTGCGATACTGTCTTTAGTTTTGTTTTGACAGCTGATTGTTGTTGACGTGTTTGGCATCATGTTGAGTACGGACAAAAACGATTTTCGTTCTCTCATAAAACATTATTTTTTGAGAGGCAAAACGGCGAAGGAAACAAAAGAAAAGTTGGATAATTATAATAGGGCTAATGCTCCGTCAGATTACACCGTCAAACACTGGTTTCGAGAGTTTCGTGGTGGCCGCAACTCCACTACCGATCAATTCCGCAGCGGCAGGCCCTCCGATGCGGTTACTGAGGACAATGTCGAAAAATATATGAAATGGTGTTGGCTGACCGGAAAGTGAAGGTGCGCGAGCTAGCAGATACCACAAAGATTAGTACTGAGCGCACACGCGATATTTTGGGCAATATTCTGCATATGAAAAGGTTATCCTGCTGCTGGGTGCCGCGAATGCTCACTTTTGACCAAAAACACGAAGGCGAGAGCACTTCGAAAGAGTGTTTGGACTTGCTGATGCGGAATCGGACGGACTTTGATTGGTAACTGGATTTGAATCGCTCGGACTATTATCTCTTCTCAAACCTCAAAAGATGGCTCACCAATAAAAAATTTAGCTCACGCGATTAAATTATCGACGCCACGGAGGAGTATTTTGCAGACCTTCCGGAAAATTACTTTTCGGACGGGATCAAGAAGTTGGAAAATCGCTGGAATAAGTGTATCAAACTATAAGAGGACTATATTGAATAGTGTGAAAAAACATTTAAAAAAAATTTTTTTTTTAATTTCCAAGGAAGTCACTTTTCACTCCATCTAGTAATTAGCTTGTGTTTTGCAAACCATAGTCGAAAAGTGTGGATGTCCGGATTTATATCGGCCATTAAGTTCAGTGGGCTATCGGAGCGATGTGGAATCTCCAGGTCATCGGCAAATTTTGTCTAAAAGGCAGGGTGAATAAAGAGTTATCATATATCAGGAACAAAATTAGGGCGAGTACTGAACTTTACAGGACACCTTTAATAATTATTTTAGAACGATCAATATTAACTTTCATTAATTTATTACTTATATACGAAAATAAATCCACCAAATCTTACTTTATATAATTTAGCTGAAGGAATATTATGGTTAGTGTTAAAAGAAAACTGTCAAAAATAACACAACTTTATTTCAGTTCACTTTGTATCACTCTGCTTTACATTTACGTTCCCATGTATTCCATATTTCAGTATAATAAAGACTTACTCCGGCGGATATACTCGTATTAAGGCCTGATCAGAGAGGGTGAAATATTTCATACATCGTTTCAGGAAACCTAGATATTTCGCAGCATTTTTTGCGTCATCGAATATGTGGCCATTATATTGGCACGCATACCGAGAATGTAAAGTTTATCGGTTTCGACGATGCAAGTACCATCCATGGATAATGGTTAGATGTTCAAATTTCGCTTTAACGACGGCAGACAGCATTTTGTTTTGGAAGCATTTAATTCTACTCTGTTAGTGGTTCCCCAATTAGTTATGCTGGTAATGTCAGAATTTAATGAGCTTAACAAAGGCTGCCGTTCCCTTTCTACAGCCGAAGGGCAGGGACGTGAGTCCGGGAACGAATATGAAAAGCAGAGAGTATTGTCGTTAGCAAAGGAGTTGGTGAAAATTAAAAAGAGTGTCGGAGACCGAACGGAGCCCTGGGGAACACCAGCATTTATTTTGTCAATATCAGACTTGAAACCATCCAAGACAACTTGAATTAAACGTTCCGAAAGGTAATTTCTAATCCATTGAAGAAGAGAGTCGTCGATCCCAAAAGCACGCATTTTCGACAAAAGAGCCTGATGCCAAACTCTGTCAAATGCCTTAGAAATATCAAGTCTTACATTTGACAGATTGATGTACGCTTTGGTTCCACTTTTCGGTGAGACATGCCATCAGATCACCTGTGGACCTGTTGCTACGAAAATCGTACTGCCGGTCATTAAGAAGTTTTCGCGTTTCGAGATATTGCATGAGCTGACGGTTTATCAGCGTTTCCATGACCTTGGAAAGAAGGGTCGTAAGTGCAATGTGTCTGTAGGAAGAGAAAGAGGAAGATTAGCCTTTTTTAGGGACGGGCCGGACAAATGCTGTTTTTCATCTGCTCGGAGTAGGATTGATGAAAAAACTTACGGGGTGGTTTTGCTAGCGAAGAAGAACACCTCTTAAAAAGGAGGGGAGATATACCATCTGGACCACCGGATTTATGTATATTAAGATCTTTAAGAACTCTTGCTACTACACGAGTGCGAAAGTGAATTTGTCCCATTGAAGATTCGACGCACTCAAGTGTAGGCGGAGACAAAGCACACATTGGTAAAGAACAAAGAATAGCGTGTTTTTAAAAAACAGTTCTGTGCAAAGATATAGAATTTTGAGTAATAAAAATTGAATATTTTACTTGACAAGGAAATAGGATCACGTTTGGCCATAAAGCGTTATATGACGACTTTCAAACAACAATGGTCTTGGTCTCATAACTCTAGATGAAACATAAAGATTCAAACATTTAAGCAAATTCTCACTATCAATAGTAGTACATAAAATATCACGGAATAAACATTACGTTGTACATTTTTCTTCTCATTTCGAGAGTATGCATACCAAGTAGCAGACATTTAGAGCGATAAGAAGGCTGAGATTGAATATCATTGAATAACAAAATAGGCGGCGTAAGGCGAATTTTAAATTTTTTTTTGAATAATTTCGATTCTTTTTATGTACGGGAGGTAGGACACCAGGCAATACATACATACTCGACTATAGGACGAACCATACAACAATACAGGGATTTAAAGGTATAGGGATCCTTAAAATCTGTGGAGTTTCTTTTAACAAATCCCTTTCTTTCTTTTAATAAATCTTTAAAATTGTCAACTACTTTTATCCGAGAGTTGTTTAAAAATTAATCAGGGAAAATATGATGAAAACTCCTATTGTAGCTCATACAGGCACACTTGTCAATATTTAACATCAGATCATTCAAAGTGCACCATTCAGTAAAATAATCTAAGTCTTTTTGAAACAATAAACTGTTATTTAGAGTTGATATTTTTGAAAAAATTTTAATGTCATCAGCATACATGAGGCAATGGCAGTGTCTTAAAAAGTTTTGAAGGTCATTAATAAAAAGCAAAAATAATTGTGGTCCCAAATGACTCCCTTCAGGGACACCCGAACCAACCAAAATCTTTTTCGAAGCATAGTCACCTATTACAACGTATTATTTCCTACCAAGCAAATAAGATGCAAAACATTGAAGTAATGGACCACAGAATCCATATGCTTCAAGTTTTTTTAAAAGAATCTTCAAGTTCATTCTGCTGAAAGCTTTAACAAAATCTGTGTAAACCAAATGCACTTGTTTATGGTTCTCTAATGCATTGACACAAAAATTAGTAAATTCAACTTAATTTGAGACTGTTGATCTGCCCTTTCAAAAACCATGTTGATGGATACTTACATACCACCTTAAACAAAAAGTTCCCGCACCACACCACCGTGTGGCGCTCCCACAGTTCCGATTTGAGTTCTGTTTTCTTTGTTAAGTTGGTAAATCTGTTGCTGACATTTTCTTTAAATCTTAGCATCGTAGCTTGACATTTGCAAAAAATTTTTTCCAAAATTTGAACGTTTATTTAAGAAAAACATGTACAATAGTATTATTCAAAGTATTGCCCATCTGAGGCTATGACTTTTTCCCTTCTTTCTGGCAATTTGTGAATCCCATCCCAAAAGAACTGCGCCGCAGCCAAGAATGAATCAAGCCAATTTTTGATATTCTGCTCTGATGTGAACCGTGTTTCAGTGAGGGCGTTCTGCATCGACCGGAACAAATGGTAGTCAGAAGGGGCAAGGTCTGGGCTATAAGGCGGGTGGGGTAGGACTTCCCATCCACTGTTTTCCAAATAGTTCTTAACCGGGCGCCGAGCGTTGCCATGATGGAAAATTATTGCCTCGTGTCTGGTCGCATATTCCGGGCGTTTTTCGGCCACTGTTCTCTTCAAACGGATTAATTGTGTTCGGTAGCGTTGTCCATTGATGGTTTCACCCGGTTTTAGCAGCTCATAATACCCATCTGATCCCACCAAATACAGAGCATTACCTTCGCGCCATGGATATTCGGTTTTGCCATTGATTTGGCTGGTTGGCCGGGTTTCATATATGATTTTTTGTCGTAATGGATCCATTTTTCATCACCAGCAACAATCCGATGCAAAAATGACTTCCTTTTGTGGCGTTCCAGCAGCATTTCGGACATGCAAAACCGCCTTTGGACGTCTCTCGGTTTGAGTTCATGTGGAACCCAATTTCCTTGCTTTTGAATATATCCAGCTGCTTTTAAACGTTTTGAAATGTGAAATGGCTGTCTGAGTGACACCCAAAGATTCTGCGAGCTCTTCTTGTGTTTGGCAACAATCTTCATAGAGTAATGCTTCCAGTTCTTCATCTTCAAACTTTTTTGGCTGCCCAGGACGTTCATCGTCTTCCAAGCCAAAATCACCACTTTTAAATCGTGCAAACCACTTTTGGCACGTTCGCTCAGCTAGCGCATGTTCACCATAAACTTCCACCAAAATACGATGACTTTCGGCAGCAGTTTTCTTCATATTAAAGTAATGAAGAAGAACTCCCCGCAAAAAAACTTTTTCAGGCACAAAGTTGGACATATTTGAGTGAAAAAAATTAGTGTTGTTTACGCTTTAAATGAATGACATATACTGAAATGACGTACAATGACAGTAGCTTTCCAACGCATGTTCCAATGGAATAATAACAATGGAATAATACAAGTTACGCCATCTCTTAGCAAACCCAATATATAGCCAAGAGTACATCTATCTCGTGTGTGTTGGAGATTTTTTACAATTTTAGAAATGGATTTAAATTTGCAACAACGAACTTGTATTAAATTTTGCGTAAAAAACGGATTTAATGGTTCGCGAATGTTGGAAAAGTGTTTCGGCAATGATTCTCTAAAGAAAACTGTCGTTTACCAGTGCCACGAGCGGTTCAAAAGTGGCCGTGAGTCAATCGAAGATGATGAACGCAGTGGCAGACCATCGACATCGAAAATCGAGGAAAACATTGATGAAGTAAAAGAAATGTTGATCAATAACCGCAAATTAACCACCAGAGAGATAGCGGAGGACTTGAACATTGCCAATGGATCCATCCAAGACATTTTGGTCAATGATTTGGGTTTCCGTCGTGTAGCAGCACAGTTGGTGCCAAAAGACCTCAATTTCATGCAAAAAAGAGACCGTGTTGACGTCGCAAAAGAGATGATTTTCGAGGCTGTATCCGATCCCATATTCAACAAAAGGATCATCACTGGAAACGAAGCGTAGGTTTATGAGTACGACACGCAATCCAGACATCAGGCAAGTGACTGGTGTTCACCAAATCACCGAGAACAAAAAAATCAAGTCTTTTTCAGTCGAAAAAGAAGGCATTGCTCACGGTTTTCATGGATTACAATGGTGTAGTGCATCATGAATTTTTGCCAGAAGGCCAGACAGAAAACAAAGTGTATTGCGAGTATTTGGGCGTTATGAGACGTTTGCGTGAAGCAATTCGCCGAAAGAGCCCAGGAAACTCGTGGATTTTGCACCATGATAACGCACCGTCGCACAGTGCCATCATTATTCGTAATTTTTTGAAGAAAAATGCAACAAATACCACCCAACAGCCACCGTATTCAACTGATTTGGCTCCCTGTGACTTCTTTCTGTTCATTCGAGTTAAAAAACCACTACGGGGAACGCGTTTCAGCAGCCGAGAGGAAGTAATGGAAAAATCGCAGGAAACACAGATGGACATACCGAAAACCGAATATAAAAAATGTTTCGAGGATTGGATCAAGCGCTGGCACAAGTGTGTTGCAGTCGATGGGGATTACTTTGAAGGGGACAATATAGATTTAGATGAATAAACTTGTATTTTTAATTTTCTGAATAAATTCCGGGAATTTCAATTTCAAGGTGTTATTTTGCTCTTTCTGAGCCGATGGAAAACAGCTTGTCCATCCCGTCACTGAAAAAAAGGCGGAACTTCTTCTCTCTCCTTCTACAGACCCACTACACTTACGTTCCTTCTTTCTAAAATCCGTCAGCTCATGAAATATTTTGAAATACGGAAACTTGTCAATGATCGGCTATACGGTTTTCGCAGCAACAGGTCCACTGGTGATCTTATTGCTTTAATTTGTGGCCAATTAAAATCTTCAATTATTTGTCTATATAAGTAGCTCTCCATTGACAGTAACAGCTCTTTTATTTGAACTTTTGAAAAAAAAATATTCCACCAGCCTAAACACCACACCAAGCAGTACAATTTTGTCAATGTAATGATTATTGTGAAATTTTCCGAGGATTTTCTTCTCCCCAAATAGGATAATTTTGTTTGTTGACGAATCCATCCAATGTGAAATAAGCTTCATCACTAAAGATGATTTTTCGTGAAAGGCCAGCATCATGTTCTAAACAACCATCGATGGAAGTTCTGCGCTGTTTATGATCTACTGGCTTAAATTTTTTCGTTAATTGGATTTTGTAAGGAAGCAAATGCAAATCTTTATTTGATGGTGATGTAGAAGGTTCTTCAGCGACACTTTCTTCTAAAGCAGCAATGTTCTCAGTAGAGCGGACCTTTTTGATTCTCGACAGAACCAGTTTCTTCAACCTGTTGACTCATTTGGATGATTATTTACAAAAAAAATGTCACAAATTTTGCGATATAATATATTTTTTACAATTCGACTATTGTCATAATAAGTTTGAATAATTTTAATGCGTTGTTCCAGCGTGTAACTATCCATAGTTGAAATTGTACGTGTGTCGACTTCACTAATGTCAAAGAGAACATAAAAAAGACGTAGCCTTTAGAAATTATTCATTACTGACATTTTGTCATGACTTTTGAAAGATCCTTTAGATTCAGGGCCAAAGTATAATTTACTATCAAATAGGACGTGGGAAATCATGAAAGGGAACGGTATTAACTTTATAATCAGAAATCTATATCAGACAAAACATTTTTTGGTTACGGCATCAAAATCTTTTTAGTCGTTAAAGGATGCTTTCAGGCAGATATTGAAATAAATAAAGCAATAGAAAGGGAAATTTTGTATGTATTACAGAGAGGGACAAATGACCTGCTAAGAAAAAATACAGCAACTTCATTGAAAATTCTTAAAATTGGCACCAGTGTAAACAAGATATGTGAACCTTTTCCAAAATTTAAACATGCAGAAGAATATTCTTCTATCTATCTTTTTAGAAGTTGGAGCTGATAGAGAGTGACATCATTGAAGAAGCAGTAAGCCATCCCGTTGGGTTTCTCCATTGGTTCCTATTTTAAAGGTAAACGACGAATTTTGGTTTTGCATAGATATAAGGTGGGCAAATGCTGGGTGCAGCACTAAGTAATAGAAAACTCTAGACCAGTGGCCTTGTCAATTAAGGAAATAATGTTTGCTTCCGAGAAGGATAGGGATATATGAAACGAAAGGAAAGGGATTTACGAAAAGAAGTGATATAATTGTGTAAATAAATACAGAATATTTGAAAACGAACCTTGCTTTTACGAAGACATACTAATAAGAGAAGATAAAATGTATTAACAGAAAAGCTGAGGAAATAAATTTCAGAGGCAGCTCATGAAGGCCATCTTCGTATAGTTCTAACGAAAAAACCGTTGACGACAAAGGTTTGGTGGCCACGAATTGATAAGGATGCAGACAAATTTTTAAGAAAATGTAAAGGATATACTCTGGTGATGACCCCAAATCCCCCCATTCCCATGAAAGGTGAGATTTCCTACTAGGCGCTTGGATAGAGGTTGCAGTCGATCTAATGGGTCTGTTCTATAATATTGAATACCTTTTTGTCATGGTGGATTATTATAGCCGATATAAAGAGATTAAAACTAGCAAAACTATATCAAGTACAAACGTCATGTAATTGCTAAAAAAAATCTTTAGTATATTGGCTTTTCTTGTTTCTTTAACTGCAGATAACGGTAAGCAATTCGCTTTTGAAAGGAATGTAACATAGTGCTTAATGGTGAGGTCGAATGTCAAAATAGGGATGCACTTAAACGCTTGATAATCGCACAGATAGAGAAGAAAGATCTTAATGAGATCCTCTGGCTGTACTTAATTACACTGGGCAACATTGAAAAATACTCGGACATACTGAATAGTGTTTCGTATAGTACTCGACCTGTAGATAACGGAAAAAATAATATTTTGCTCAGGTCACGTACAGCAACCTAACGGCACACACTTTTACATCTTTATCGAACGAGGTCAGTTCTAATAGAATCGCACATCGTTTAAATCCGTTTTTCTGTTACTAATTTAAAAAAATAAACTAATTTGCGTAAGAAGAATATTAGAAGTGCATTAAAGTGATAAAATGCCACGATCTTGTGTTAATTGTCCAGATTTATTCTGCTATATTTGTGGAGAATTTACGCCAAGTTTCCGAAAAAAGAAAATAACACCATTTATTGAAAAGTGTTACTTTTCTTATTTTAAATTTAAAATAAACCATCAGGATAAACTCTGGGCACCACACATTTGCTGCCTTAGGTGTCACCGACAACTAACTGGTTGGTTTAACGGGTCATTTTCTGTAATGCCTTTTGTAATGCCTATGATATGGAGAGAGCCCCAGAGTCACACAGATTGTTACTTTTGTTGCACCAATGTGAAGGGATTTTCTCGAAGAACAAAGCATTCCATAAAATATGCAGATGTCTCTTCTGTAACAAGACCAGCACCTCATACAGAAATGCTGCCAGTTCCAAAGCCACCTTCCGGACGCCTTTCGGACACAGAAATAAGTTCGCCATATTGTTCAGAAGAAATCATGGATGATCCCGAATTTGAGCTCCCTACATCTTCTGATGCACCACATCTCATCAGTCAGATTGAGCTTAATGACCTCGTCAGAGACTTGGATTTGTCAAAACAAAAGTCTGAAATACTGAGCTCAAGGCTAAAGCAGTGGAATCAGCTCAAGCCTGAGGAAAAAATTACAGTATACCGTACGCGACAAAATGAATTTGCTCCTTATTTTTCGAAAGCCGATAACTTAGTGTATTGTAATGATATTAATGGCTGTCACTGGGTTATGAGCACAAAACCGAAGAATGGCGGCTATTTATCGACGCATCCAAGGCTAGTTTGAAAGCTGTATTCCTTCATAATGGTAATAAGTTTCCTTCAATACCTCCAGCGCATGGTGTGAATTTAAAAGAAACCTACGATGTTATGAAATTTATATTGGAAAAAATTGGATATAAAAAACATAACTGGTCGATATGTTTGGATGTTAAAGTTCTTGGACTACAACTAGGTTACACCAAATTTTGTTGTTTTTTATGTGAGTGGGATAGTAGAGCACGATCGGAGAACTTTGTGAGAGTAGATTGGCCTATAAGAACAAACTTTATTTGTGGAGAAAAAAATATAAGGAATCCTTCATTGATCGAACCACAGCGTGTTATTCTACCATCATTACATATCAAATTGGGTCTTATAAAAAACTTTGTAAAGGCGATGAAGAAAGACCAACCTGGTTTCAATTTTTTGAAACAAAAGTTCCCATCACTAAGCGAAGCAAAAATTAAAGAAGGTATTTTTGTGGGTCCAGACATTAGAAAGCTTATAAAAGATCCAGCTTTCATTCCTACTCTGGATTCATTAGAAAAACAGGTCCGGTGTTCATTTGTGAAAGTAGCAGAAAACTTCCTAAGTAACAATAAGACTCCAGGTTATGCAGATGATGTAAAGAAAATGCTGGATGCTTATCATAAAATGGGATGCAACATGTCGCTAAAACTTCATTTTTTGCATTCTCATCTCAATTTCTTTCCTGAAAATATGGGTGATGTAAGCGATGAGCACGGCGAGAGATTTCACCAAGACATTGCTGCAATAGAGCAACGGTACCAAGGAAAATGGGAGCCATGAATGTTGGCAGATTACTGCTGGTCGCTTATAAGAAAGACTCCGAGGTGTTCTTATAAACGGAATGCAGATGCTTCCAAAAAAACAACAAAATTTTACAAGAAATAACATTTTTCAGTAATATTTTTGGTTAAATTCTTAAATTCAAAAAAGCGTTTTCTCACAAAATCCCGATGTGACCTGGCTACTTTATATAGTTTACCTGATTCTATAAACTCCAACGATTACGAATCACATAATTTTATATCCGAGTAAAAAATAAATATTTTTTTTGTTGACCAGTGTTATGTATAATAGTACTCCTCATACAGTCTGAACAGGGACAAAATTCGATCTTTAGGAACTGTAAGCAATAACCCCAGTGACTTCGAGATAAAAATAAAGAACAGAAACAAAAAGGTAGAGAATATGCGGACACAAAAAGAATTGCAATGGCGTCAGATCTGCTGCTGGGGGAAAAGGTATATGTAAACAATTTGGAAATATCGATCCAACATCACAGCGAAAATCATTCAAAATGGAGACACAGTTGTTCCGAACAACGATACTGGACAAGCCTAGAGAGGAAAAGTGGTACATCTAATAAGGATAGTAGGAAATCGGACAACGGTACAGGATTTAAATGAAAATTAACCACTAAATACTTAATAAGAAGGGAAGATACAATAGTAGACAGCCAAATTATCGGTTAATCAAAATTAAATATGTCAGTTAAAATTTATTAGAAAAGATAATTTAATCTATATACAGGGTGTCCCCTAATGCGTCAACGATAATTTGGGAAATGATTCCAGGTTCAATGAAAAAAATCGCTCTACAGTAAGGGTCAATCTCCAATGTTGAAAACATTTATCGAGGATTTAAGGAAAGGCTTTTCTTTGGTGTATCCTTATCAATGTTAACGGAAATTTCTCTGTTAGTACAATACTAATGGTGAAAACTTCGTGTAGGACTTCATTTTTAGAAGAAATACTAGCCCTTATAATAGCGTTTAAATAAAGTTGATATCTTATTTGAGTCTTTAGATATCTAATTTCTAAGCCTGTTCCAGTTTCGTTGTCCAAGCTAATTTTTGATTTGAGGTCACTTTTCTCCAGAAAATGCCTAATTAAAATACCGTTTTATTATAACAATAATAAAAAAGAATTATCAAGTTTGCACAAAAATCCACAGATTTTATGATACTCGTACTTAGAAAAACATGCAGCTGGTAAAAAAGGAATTTGCGATTTTTTACCGACGTTTCTAACAACAGTTGACAATACTCGTAAGAGCGGTTTTCCAAGAATTACTAATTTCCCAATATTTTTTTTAAATTGCATAGCTATCAAAGAGTTTTGAAGGGTGCTTGTTTGTTTGACTACCAGTCAAAATACTCATTTCGTTACCTTGTTCCTTAAAAGTTCTCAGAAAGAGTTAGGTTTGGGATTTGAAGGCCTATTTCGAAAATTTACCCAACAAAAATGGTACAAAAGATTAGAAAAAAAAAATATTTCATCAGTTTAATTTTTTATGCTAAAGTTACCGTTGCTTAGAGACGCTGTTTGAAATGTCAGCATTTACAGACCAAGAATATGCAGACATTATTTACGTTTATGGGCTATGCAATGGAAGTTCAACTAGTGCGCGACAAAGATACCATGAACTTTATCCTAACCGACGAATTTCTAATAAAAGACAATTTATAAATACGTATCAAAGGCTTCGAGAAACGGCATCAGTTTCGAATACACGACCGAATTTGGGAGCTCCACAAGTAAGAAGGATTTCGGCTGATGAAAGAATACGGGAAGCTGTTACAACTGATCAATCAATCAGCTTGGCTTTGCAATTCAGTGCTTCCAGACATAAAATCTCTAATGTACTCTATGGAGAAAACCTTTATCCATTCCACCGTACTCCCGTGCAAGAACGGCTTCCCGATGATTTGGAAAAGAAACTTGGGTTTTCTAACTGGTTGCTGGAGTTGACCTGGGATGACTACGATAATTTTCATGTATTGGCTGGAGACAATCCATATACAAGGAGACATAAATCATTTCAACACAAATTCGATGTCAATATGTGGGCAGGTGTACTTGGAAACAAGTTAATCGATCCTTCAAACTACCACCTAGGCCGAATTCAATAAACTATCTGGAATTTTTGCTAAATGATTTAGCAGAACTATTGGAGGACATTCCACTGATTCAACTAGCTTCATCATATTTTCAACAGGACTGTGCTATAGCCCACTATGGTCGTGAGGTTAAGAATTTGCTAGATGAAGAGTACGGTAACCGTTGGATAGGAAGAAATGGACCAGTTCACTGGCCCGCAAGATCTCCTGACCTTACAGTATTGGATTTTTTTGTATGACGAGGAATGAAGGAACTTGTTTATCCAACTGAAATAGCAACTTTAATTGAATTGGAAGATCGTATTCTCGAAGCGGCATCCAAAGTGAGGCAGCAGTTAGAATCAATAAAAATTCGCATTGAAATCCAAAAACAGGCTCCAGCATGCATACAAATCTAAGGAGGACAGTTTGAGCACCTGTTATAACTATTTTAGTACACACATAAAAATAAAAATTATTTAAAACCACAAAAAATCATTTTTTCTTCATAGCCTTTGGAGTATAAAGCAAACAAAATCTTTTTGTTTAAAATCTCACCTGCTGAAGGTTTTCTGAAGTATCATAAAATCTATGGATTTTGTGCAAACTTGTTACTTTTATTATTGTTACTTTCATAAGAAAAAAAATAATAAAAAGTTATATTAATTATGCATTTTTTGGAGAAAAGTGACCACAAAGACAAAAATTAGCATGAGCAATGAAAACGGAACAGGCTTAGAAATTGGATATCTAAAGACTCAAATAAGACTTTATTTAAGCGCCGTTATAAAGGCTGGTATTTCTTCTAAAGATGTAGTACTACACGAAGTTTTTACCATTAGGACTAGCAGATCAATTTCCGTTAACATGGTCAGGGTACACCAAAGTAAGTCTTTTCTTAAATCCTCGATAAATGATGTCAACATTGGAGATAGACCCTTACTGTAGAACGATTTTTTTCTTAGAATATGCCCTGGAATCATTTCCCAAATTATTGTTGACGAATTAGGGGACTCCCTGTATATAAAAAATGAATCTCTTTTTTGTTTTTTTTAATAGTCAGCAGGCGCAAGGGGTTTTGTGCTCTTAAAATGTTTGTTATGGTACCGATGTACATAGTTTTTAATGTTTGTAAGTTATAACGACGAGGAAACACAGAGATCGGCAGAGCATTCTATAAGGGAGTTGTACGGCTTAGAAAAGAATCACGATATGTTGGAGTACGTCCGAAAATGGGCTTGAGGGTAGACTGATGAGCATTCATAGCGAGACGGGTGTTGTTGAAGGCTTGAAGGGGCGGAATGCTACTGGCGATTTCTATGGTGCACTGGTGGTGGAAATAGTGATAAAACAAAGCGAAACACGAGAGATATCGTCGGTGTTCGAGGGTGTCCATTGACTAAGTGATATGAGTTTTATCACACATCTGAGAACAGATCAGAAAAGGAAAAGTATTTCTTACATCGCTTGAGGAAACCTAGACATTTCGCAGCATTTTTGACGACATCGAATATGTGGACATTCCAACGTAAGTTATCACCGACACACATACCGAGAGTGGAAAGTTTATCGGTTTCGACGATGCGTTCATGGATAATGGCTGGGAATTTGAAATTCGCTTTAATGACAGCAGACAGTATTGAGTTTTGAAAGCATTAAATTCCCCGGTTAATAGTTCCCCGATTGGATATGCTTTTACTATAGGAATTTAATGAGCTTAACATACGTCGACGTTCCCGGGAACGAATATGAAAGGCAGAGAGTAATGTCGTCAGCAAAGGAATATATTGGATTACAATTAAAAATAGTGTCGTAGACAGAACGGAGCCCTGGGGCACACCAGGATTTATTTTGTGAATATCATACTTGAAACCGTCCAAGAATTGAACGTTCCGAAAGGTAATTTCTAATCCATTGGAGAAGAGAGTCGTCGATCCCAAAAGCAAGTATTTTCAACAATAGAGCCGGATGCCAAACTCTGTCAAATGCCTTAGAAATATCAAGTGCAAATATCTTGCTTTCACCAGATTGATGTACGCTACGAAAACCATACTGCCGGTCATTGAGAAGTTTTCGTGTTTCGAGATATTTCATGAGATGACGTTTCCAAGACCTTGGAAAGAAGGTACGTAATTGCAATGGGTCTGTGAGGGAAGGAGATTCGCCTATTTTAGGGACTAAAGTGTAGGCGGGGATAAACCACAATCTGGGAGTGTTGAGCTAGCCGCAAAGTGTGCAGGAAGCAGATTGGCCTTGTCCAAAGAGCTGACAGCTGGAATGTCATTGTAAATGAGCGTTGAGATGGAGGATGATGCAGAATTTCTAATGTTTTTGACGAACGACCAACAAATTTTATTGCCTTTGGGGCATTGCAGTATTTTTGCCCCAGTTTTTGGTCGTAGTGGAATTTCACATGCTTGAGAAAATTCATTTCTGGCTCATTTAAACTTTGTTCGGTTTTCCTCTGTCGGGTTGGTCTTGTAGGACCGAAAGAACATTTCTCTAACCCTGAAAGCCTCTTTACAGCTCGAGTCGTACCATGCCTTATCTTTTGGTTTGATACTCTTCATGCGATGTGGGATAAAGCATCTCATTCCAAAGAGAATAGTTTCTGTGATCATGTTAACAGCGGCATCCACGTCGTTATCGAGGAAACATGACGACCAGTTAAGATTCCTAAAGAAGTTGTTAAGCCCGCTCTAATTGGCTTTCTCGTATTGCCCTACGGTTCTTTTAAGGATCTTTTCTCTAACTGTGTGGTGGGTGTACGAGAATTTAGCTGATATGACACAATGGTCCGACGAGCCTAGAGGGGAGAGCACATCAACGCAGTACTTGTCAAGGTGAGAAGTTAAAAACAAGTCTAGGGTATTGGCGGTATGCCTATCAACGTCTGGTATTCGTGTGGGCTCATTTACAAGCTGGGTTAAATTATTTTCCGCAGCGAAAGTATCAACACACCGTCCTTCGGATGTTGTCTCTCCAGAATGTCGAAGCCACGCAGAATTGCGTATATTGAAATCGCCCGTAATAACGATTTCAGTATGAGGATACAGGGATACAATTCTTTGAATGGAATCAGACAGCACATCAAACTCGTGAAAGGTCGAGTTGCTGTCCAGTGTGGGGCGTCTGGAAATAAAGCAGTAGTGGATAATTTGCTTACGAAGATGGAATTTTAACCACATGAAATTGAATTCCGGATTGGAACAGGAACTACGTTGTGGTGGAATTTGGTAAGCTAAATCATTACCAAATCATAGTGACACTAGTTCGTAGCCAGGTAACTTGAGAACAGAGTGGTCTGAGAGGTGTGGGCGGGGATCTACCTGTGTTTCACTAAGTGCCAAAACAGATGGTCTGTACTTACAGACGTGGACGTACGCAGAAAAATGATTACTTTTTAGCCCGTGTATTGGCTACGTCCAGCCTGAATTCCCTTGTCATAATTACTAACAAACACAGTAAACACAAACACCGACGATACTACATATTTCCCTTGGTCATGGCATCCCGCGTGAACGACTGGACCAGTTTCGCAAATTCTTTTTTTGTTGTGTTCATTATTGTCAGGAGAAGGTTTTTGTGAAAGAAAAACTTAAGAAAGTTGCACAGAGCATTAGCAGATTTAAGAAAACTCAACGACCATATTAACATTTCTCACCTAGCGTTTACACAAGGCAGCAATGGCTTTCAATTTTGCTTTCACGTATAAACTATCAAAAATTGTGTTAATCGTAGTTTACAATTTGATTGTTTGGTCGCGTTTACTGTGATCGATCTCTCTTTAAATCTTCAAACACTGTTAGCACTCTGAAAAGCATGTTATTTTAAGCTTTTTTTGTTGTTTGGTGACTGCCACGAATATCCTGATACAAACATAAATTTTAAATGAAAACATAACAAAGCCAAAGCCAGCTGGCGTTCGAAATGTTGAGTTGAGCCCTCTGCCCGCTGTGTATATTAGTTAAAAAGTAAAACAACAGCAAAAGAGCGTTTGAAGTAACTGTCAGTTGTTTGAAATAGCTGTCAGTGATTGAGCTGCAAATATCGTTTAATACAGATGCATCGGTCGGAATTATTAATTTATCATTTCTAAGTGCAAATTTCACAGCCAAATCAATTACACAGTGAGTGTTTTGAGAAGTGTGTTCATCACGGTAAGTTAAGAGTAATCACGCCTAATATTAAAAGTTCAATTTAATATGAAGTTTTGGTATGTTTTGATAGACCGTTTTGATTGACTTACAAAAGGTACCATGTATGTGGTTATAAAGAAGAACACAATAGAATATTTTTTTAATTTTCAGTAGAATTTTTGTTTTTAAAAATGCCAGCAATTAGACGTAAGTCGCAGAACTCGCAATGTTGCAAGTCAAAGATATATAAGAGCAAGTCAAACTGATGAACAACGCGAAACCCGGAATGAAGTTGAACGAAATCGATGTAATTGAAATCAACAACATACATAGAAATGTTGCGTTTAACCCATATCGAGTTGTATTTAATTACAACGTGGAAATCGATTACAGTTCACAGCAAATGGTTGCTATTGGATCAATGAACGTTGCTTGTCAATATTGTAAAGCATTTAAGTTTAAAAATGTAGCCCCTGGATTGTGTTGCGCGAGCGGTAAAGTCAAATTGACGCTATTGGTACCGCCACCATAGCCTCTGCATTCGTTTGTTTCCGGAAATGGGCCATATTCTAAACGTTTTTTGACTCGTATCCAGCAGTACAATAATTGTTTTCAAATGGCGTCATTTGGCGTAACAAAAGTTGTTCAAGAAAATTTTATGCCTACTTTCAAGGTAAGTATATTGAAAAATAGTAAACTTTTACCACTACGCGCCTGATGCGAAATATGCTGGTAGCTTTCAGTTGAAATGGTCTATCAATTAAAATGGCTTGAAGTAGGTTTGTAGCTCAGTCAATTCCCAAAAGCAGCCAGAAGTGAGTATGTTTAAAAAAGTTGATGGCGGAATGGCAGTGCTGACAAAGTATTACATCTATTCATTGCCTGTATACCTTTGCAGATTCAGGGACGAATATATCATCTAACAGATTCCTTATTGCCAATGCCGGATAGTGAATATATATTTTTGCAAATTTATTTTATGGGCGATTCAGCAAGACAAGTCGATCAGCGTTGTTGCCACAACAATTCGGTGAAAAGACCAATTGTGGAACAACTTCAAATATTTTTCCATCAACACAACGAATTGGTTGCATTATTCACGACTGCATTAGACCGCATGCCATCTGATAACCACAAAATTTTCATCAAAGCCGATAAGACGCCTGCAGGACAACACGCAAGACGCTTTAATGTCCCAACAATAGCGATTTTACTATTGTCGTCGTGAGTGAAAATTTAGAAAACCAAGATATTGTTTTACACCGGCGCGCGTAACGATTAACTGCATCGTGTGTCAGAAACACATCGACCATATGATGCGTTACAATATCCTATCTCATTTTGGCAAGGTGAAGATGGGCATGATTTTTCAATGGAAATGATAAATCCAGTTACAGGTAAATAAACAATCTACGTTTACTACCTTTATCACAACGTTAATTTATGTTATTATAACACAAGAATTTGTTTATAGGTTCCGAAACTAATATAAAAATAAATTAGTTCAATGAATTATTATTTGTATAGACTAATGGTTCGGGAAAATGAGGACAATCACATCTTTAAATGTCGGCATCTCTTTCACCAATATGCTATGGATATGTACGTGAAAGTTGAAACTGAGCGATTGACATTTATCAGGTTGAACCAGGTAAAACTCCGTTCTGAGGAATACATTCATCTTCGGGTTGCCATCAATGCTGACGGAAATGCACAGAATGTAAGCAGAACAACTATTCTCCCAGCAGCATACGTTGGAAGTCCGAGGCATATGCATGAATACGCTCAGGATGCTATGTCGTATCTCCGTCATTATGGCACACCAGATTTGTTTATAACGATTACATGCAATCCACAGTGGATGAAAATTCGACAAGAATTATTTACTTGTCAATCACGCATTGATCGCCACGCAAGGGAACGACAGAGACGTCGCACACGGCAGTGCGGAGCGTCTCCGGTTCAGTAGGGCGGTAGGGAGTCGCGACATGAGGGATGTTACTCAGCAGCACCATCAATTTTGGTGGTTTTTTGAAGGAGAGGATGCTTCGTCGTCGAATTCCTCCAATACTTGTTAGCTTCATGTGAAGCAAAATGGGTCGGCTTACATAGTTTTAAGTAGGAGTAAGTTAGCGACTTAGACAATCGCGTCTTGGTGCACGACTTCTACATTCGAAATGAAGTAGAGAACTGGCGATCCGAGGGCTTTGGTTTCACCCGGTTCAGCGACGAAAATATGGCAAATAATGTCATTACCAGAGAGGGTTACGTACCCCCGTTCATTTCGAAGGAAGAGATCCATGAGATCTTCGACACAATCAGGGCTAAGAAATCAGTAGGGACCGATGGTATTCCGAACATCGTGCTTCGACATCTTCCTATAGAAGCGGTGGACATTTACACCACCCTGTTTAATAATGCAATGAATAATGAACATTATCCAGCGTATTGGAAAACGGCGGTGGTTCAACCTATCCCCAAAAAGGGAAAGGATATATCCAATCCGGCGAATTTCCGGTCGATAAGTCTCCTTCCGAATATCAGTAAGATGTTTGAAAAAGTAATCAATTGAGCTCTGTCTAGGTGGGTTGATGACAAACATATAGTTCCGGATAATCAATTCGGTTTCAAGACGGGGCATGATATCATTCATGATGCGTCTAAACTGGTTTCTGATATCCAATGGAACAAAGGCAAGAACCGGTGTACTGGTGCCTGCCTCATTGACTTGGAAAAGGCCTTCGATACCGTATGGTTAGAGGGACTCTTTTTTAAGTTGAACAGGTTGGGCATTAGTAAACCACTGCTGTATATTCTTTTTGATATGCTCTCCAGTAGACAGTTCATCGTGAAGAATGGCGATGTGACTTCTGCTGGAGTATTTAACATTAAAAACGGTCAGAAACAAGGTGCGGTAAATTCGTCGATCCTACTCAACATTTACACAAGTGATCTGATTGGTTCACTTCACCATGCTATAGCGTACGCAGATGACTTAATCGCGTACAGTGGTCATTAATACACTTTTGCAACGTGACTTCGACAAAATTAAGCGATATTGCGACGACTAGGAGTTGAAAATCAACTTTCAGAAGTTGGAAACCATTTTGTTTAGGACGCCTTTATCTGGGGCCTCTAGGGATACCAGAAAGAATTGGCGAAAGTTCTCTATCGTCGGACAACATGGACAGCCACTTGCTTGTCGAAATGTAGTCAGATACCTTGGGATCTGGCTAGATCAATATTTGTATTTTAACAAACATATAGATGTTGCTCTGGCCAGAGCCAGAGGTGCTTTTGCCCTTACAAGAAGACGGTTTTATAACAGCCATCTCGATGCGAGGGTGAAGGTGATCTGCTACACGGCCCTTATCCGGCCCATGCTTGTATTCGGGTGTCCCGTTTGGTTCAATGTAAGAGCAAGTTTAATGGAAAAGATTCGGGTGTTTGAGAGGGCTTGCCTTAGGGCTTGTCTTCGCTTGTACAGAACACCAAAGTCGGAGTACAAAATTTTTTATCGTAATGAGGTGCTTTACAACAGGGCGGACCTAATACGAGTGGACAATTTCGTAATTAAGCTGACTCGAAGGCACATTGCAAGAGCAATGACCTCGACGAATAACTTGATATCTGGGGCTTACTTCCCCAATCATGTACTTCCCACAAAGAAAAAACTCTGCTGTTAAAGAAAACTCAGTCAGCCTGTCCAATATATCTAACGATAAGGTTAATGACCTAATTGCAAATACAAACTGGGATCAAATTTGGAATGAAAGGTATGCTATCTTACTTTATCAGAAGATTCATGATAAAATGAATTATATTTATGACGCAGCGACATCTATGAAAAAAATAAAATAGAGAAGAAAGTTTAGCCCATGGATATCTTCTGAATTAAAAGGAAAATGTAAAAAAAGGGACGAACTTTACAGAAAGTGGAAAAACAATAGACTAAACAAAGCATATGAACAAGAATATAAGACCTTCAGAAACAGACTGAACAAGGAAATAACGGCCCAAAAATCAATTTTTTATAAATCCAAGTTCAACCAAATAAGATCTGACCCCAGAAAAACATGGGGCCTAGTAAATGAGATATTGGGAAGGAAAAAGCCTAGTTTGGATGAAACAATAATAAAGAACTTCACGGGTAAAATGTGTCCGAATAATTTAACTAATGCGTGTGCAAACAACTTCAGCACACAAATAAAAGATATTGTGCATCATTGTGACTCGGTTACATCGACACACACAAAATCAAGATTAACCAGCACAATTTATTTTCAGGAAACAGATTTCTTTGAAACTCGAAGGATGATTAATCTATTGAGTGAAAACAAGTCGCCAGGTATTGATGGAATACGAGCTATTGATATAAAAATTCACACGGACATATTTACACCTTAAACTTAAAAGCTGCTATAATCAGACCGATATACAAAGGAGGTACAAAAAGCGACCTTAAAAATTATCGGCCAATATCAATATTGTCAGTAATAAAAAAGTGCATGGAAGAGGTGATAACAAACAGGCTGCAAGGCTTTATCGCAAAAAATTCGCTGATACACTCGAGCCAGTATGGCTGCCAGAAAAATAAAAGCACTGGTAAGCTGTTAGGAGAATTTGCAAATTGCGTCAACCAAAGTCTAAATAAAAGTCATCATGTTTTAGTGTTATTCGTGGACTTCAGTAAAGCTTTCGATACACTGAACTATGACAAACTAGTCGAATTACTGGAAAATATTAGTTTACGAGGAATGATGACAGATTGGCTACATGAATATCTGACGAACAGGCAATTTTGCGTCAAAATAAACAACGCATACAGCCAAAATGAAAACATTCAATATGGAGTCCCGCAAGGATCAAAACTGAGTCCAATTCTGTTCATATTGTGCACCAATGAGCTGTTACGAGTTTTCAAGATGGCCATTCCATTTGCATATGCAGACGATATGGCGATAGTGGTGCGTCACAGATCCTTACATACGACAACAGAAATTTTGCAGGACGAGTTTGACAATGCGGTAAAGTGGTGTCACGATCACGGCTTAACGATCAATGCTTCTAAAACAAAAGTGATGCATATACGAAACCCGCAATTCAGGGCTACACAATTGCAAATCCACTTCAAAAATGAATCCTGCAATGGTTCGGTTGATTGTCCTATCGACACAGTTGAAAGATACAAATATCTGGGAGTTACGATCGACAACAACTTTTTGTGGGATAAGCACATAGATGAGTTGCGAGTGAGCCTCAGAAGAGCTTTATATGCACTAAGTCATCTAAAATACCATGCCACAACGGCCGTATTAAGACAAGCCTACTTTGCCCTTGTGGAATCTAAACTTAGGTACAGTATACTTGCATGGGGCAATGCATCAGCAACACATATGCAGAAAATTCAAAAACTCCAAAACTCGGCACTGAAGAAGATAGGCGTACATAACCAGCTCAATATTTCGGAAGAAAGGCGTTTTAAAGTTCTTCAAGTAGAAGATATCTTCAAGATGACCCTTATACAGGAGTACTATGAAGACAACAGATTCATAACACCACCATCATAAACTAAACGTGTGTGATATGCAGTAAGAATCGGAAGTATGGGTGTAACTTCAAGTTCAGGAGCCGTATGTAATGGAGAGGAAGGTGCTAGGATGGCGTTTTCAAGCATGTCAGCAAGTAACGAAGTGTTGTAGGCCATGCTTGATTGGGGCTGGATGTGTGAAGTAAATTCCTCAATCTTACCGAAAGTGATCTGGATTTCATCAACAATGGTGCTTAGTAATAAACGAGACTGTAAGGAATCCTTACTTATTTCGTCGATTTTACACATCATAGTTGTAAGCCGTGGATTACTTCTGTTAGGAGAAGGTGTTGTTCTTTTATATGGAGCTTGGAAAAAAATATTAAGGTCAGAGCGTAGGGAGCAAAGAGATGCCTTTAATTCATTTAGAATTGATAAATGTGAATTAGAAGCCCCTTGAATAGCACTTTTCAACTCGATACTCATTTTATGTTCACTATCACATTTTGAAAGTTCTGCATTTTTGGCCAACTGCTTGTCGTACTGCATAAATTTAGATCTGAATTGACTAGAAAATTATTCAACTATGCAATACAGATCCTCAGCACTCTTTTGATTTTGGTCAAGTTTTTCGAATTCGAGTTTAACCTTTATTTAACAGTTTAACAGTTTATTTTCAACATCAAGAACATTTATGGAATTGCTTAAGCATTTGATGGCCAGCATAATATGGGAGGGTGACACATCCTTACATTCATCACAGTAAAAAAAAAATTAGAGAGCCTGAAAAGATCTTGCACATAACCCGCTGCAAATAATCAAGTCAGCATTTAAATCATTCGTGATTGGGGGTTTCTGCACAGAATTGACATGTGTATGTTGGCGTAGGACAGAGTTAATGAGTATGAATAAGCGACGTTGACCAAGTTAGCGCACAGTCCACGATATGCTAGTTGGGAAGGGGGTCGATCACTAGGAAATGTTGCACTGGGTTTGTTATTTGTTTTTTTTTTATGTTTTTATTTTATTTATTTCTTTCTTAACAATAACGACAGTATTGGCAGAAAAAAAAATAAAATAAAATTCAATTTAACTATAGGAGCGAAAACAAAATGCGACCGAACAACACAACGGTTGAACTTTTTGTCGAGACCATTAAATCAAGGTATGACTCACGTCCCTATCTACACCCCGGAAGGGTTAATTTTCATTTTTTTTTGAAATGAGTGCTGATAAGAGACGACTACCCCAGTTTATTTTATTATATTTACTCTAAGCAACCTTCAACATTCCAAGTCTGCTACTGCATATGATATATCTCTAAGTAGGAAGCGTTCTGTATACAACACTTAACATAATATCCATATAGGAACCATGAGTGTGGAATAACTCCATCTGTAGTTTCGAATGTTTGAGGGGTTTCCATCACTATATGACGAGCGATCTGAAATACTGAGAACTTGTCTTCATGTGCTGAACTCACTCCCACCATCCAAACTTGTGCAATTTTGCAACCAAAATATAGTTGGTGCAGACATAAGCCACCAAACGATCGGAGAACGGCACATAATCTTTGTTTCGTTAGAGTATTTTCCCTATGATTTTGTATTACTAGTACCGCCTAAAACGGTAGCCAGACTCAATGAGTACTGTGATTCTAGGTAGACGATACTTATCATATGCTGCCAAGCTTATGCTCAGTACACTTTTTGGGGCAGTAATGAATACAATGGTAGAAGCAACCATTACCTGGATTCCATAAACTTTCGACTCGTTGTCAACAATGTCGATTCAAAGCCAAAGTTTGTTACAAAATTAAGATAGCAAGTAATCGACGCTATCCGCTATCCAGCAGGTATGCTAAGGAGATTAATGGCTGGAAAGTATTATCGGAGCTCAGATAATAGGCACACAAAACTCAGAATCGGATGCATGGACTCGACCCTGTTGAAGAGGAGAAATCCGCGGAAAACCAACTGCACCCGATTTAAGGAGGAGCTTGGCAAGTCCGACAGTTCTCCTTCTAGACTCAGGACAATACAAAAGCTAGAGAAACTAATAAGGTAGGAATCACTCAGCAAGTCGGATAGCACCTGCACTGAGTCGAAAGCACAGATTCTTTGTTTTGTGCTTGACACTTACTTTCAAGGGAACCTGAACGGAATCAACTCTCAACCAACACCTATTAACGAAGCTGCTAGTGAACTGAATAACACAAAATGCTAAAGATGGTATATGTCATCGGTGGAGCTGACATTTATTTGGTTCTTTTGATAGCTTCAAGTCGTCTAACACCCATGGTCATACCTAGTTATGTACAAAAAGGTATAACTCTGAAGAGAATCTTCACTGGTAGCCTGACACTGACATACATACCGAAACCCTGGCGAATAATGAGAGTTGCCATTATACCGAAAATCGGAAAAGACGACTACATGCTCACAAAACACCCGATCTAATAGACTTGTTTATCGGAAAAGGAGTAAACGCTAGTTACGTCAAAGTTGAAGAGGGCTTCGATCTTTCCTCCGATCATTCTCCAGTTATCCTCTCACTGTGCGAATCCTTGGTTAAGAAATAAAGACCACCCAGATTAACTAACAGCAAAACTCACTGGGAAGATTTCCGGGTAGACGTTGTAGACAATACTGAGTTGAAAGTAGCACTTACAGTGGCTCAACATTATAATGGGACACTTGCAAAAATGAAAAACATCAATTATTTTCTCGGAACTTATAAATGTTATAGATGAAATAGATATCGAATTTGAATGTTCATACTATCAGTTTATTAAGAAACAAAAATCAAATGAATTCATTAATAATATCGGCAGCAGGGCCTGGAAATCTTCATATTATAAAAGGCATAATCTACCACAAATATTACCTAGACGTTTTAAGATCAAATCTGTCGAAATCCCCCGAAAAATAGGGTATTGCGTACGATTACTACTTCTATAAGGATAACGATCCGAAACAAAATGGCTATAATGTCAGAAGTTCGCTTCTCTATAACTGCCCCCATGTGCTCGAAACGCCACCACAGTCGCTGGATCTGAACCCCATAGAGCATGTGTGGAGTTATTTAGAAGAAAAATTAAAAAAACCACCAAATTAGCAATAAAAATGACCTGCTTTCTGCTCTGAAGGATAAATGGGAAAAATTTCACCAGATTATTGCCAGAAAATAGTGAAATCGATGCCTAATCGCCTAGAAGCAGTAATACGACAAAATGGCCTCCCAACAAAATATTAAATCTTAAGTTCAGAGACTGAAAAAAATTTTTTTTGTGTATTTATGGTGTGTGTCCCATTATTACTTTGAGCTACAGAATTTGACTTATTTTAGTTTTTGATTGTTTTTTTTCCTTTGTGAATTCATTTGATTTTTGTTTCTTAATAAACTGATAGTATGAAAATTCAAATTCGATATCTATTTCATCTATAACATTTATAAGTTCCGAGAAAATAATTGATGTTTTTCATTTTTGCAAGTGTCCCATTATAATGTTGAGCCACTGTAGAACGCCGTATCAACTTGAAAAAGAAGTTGAACGTTTTGTTGAAGTCATACAGCAAGCGGCCTGGAAGAACACTCCCCGCGAATCGAACAAAGTTCCCATAGTCGGCATAAGATACCCACCGGAAATCAGAGAAATGATAAGGAAGAAACGAAGAGCGCGGTAAAAGTGGTATGAAACCCGGACACCACAAGATAAAACGTCCTTCAATAGGCTCTGCAACTTGTTGAAAAAATCGATCAAGGACTTCAATAATCAAGGTATTAATAACTATCTTGAAAGACTCACAGCGGCAAAGGATACCAACTACTCCATATGGAGAGCCGGTAAAAATGTACGAAAGCCCCAAATACACGTGGCGCCCATAAGAAGAAACCAGGATGACTGGGCGAAAGAAGATAAAGAAAAAGCTAATGTAGTAGAAAAGGTTACACTTAGAGAATTTAGACAAGTTATAGACACGCTTGAGCCCAATAAAGCCCCGGGATATGATTTAATAACGGGGGAGACACTTAAAGAGTTGCCGAAAAAAGTTTGCTAAAGCTGCTCTATCTTATAAATGGCAGCATTAGATTAGAGCATGTACCGCACCAGTGGGAATTAGCCGAAGTTATTATGGCTCCGAAACCCGGTAAACCGCTGACTGAAGTCAAGTCATATAGACCAATATCGCTTCCACCGATTTCATCGAAGGTCTTCGAGCGAATCCTTCTTAATCGTCTTAAACCAGTTACCGACACAAATTCCCTCTTGCCTGATCATCAATTTGGCTTTAGAAGCCAACACTCTGCGGTTGACCAAGTGAATCGAATAACCGATGTAATTGAACGAGCAATCGAGTGTAAGTGCGTCTGTTCAAGCGCATTCCTTGACGTTTCGCAAGCCTTTGATAAGGTATGGCACGAAGGCCTAAAATATAAACTTCGACAAGCCCTACCCCAGCAACTGTCTTGTATTTTAGGTTCATACCTGGAAGACCGACTCTTCCGCGTGAGACACGGAAACGAATATTCCACTTTTAAGACAATAAAGGCGGGGGTGCCGCAAGGATGTGTACTCTGCTATATTTGCTTTTTACCTGCGATATACCGCAAACGGACGACACTGTCCTAGCCACATTTGCTGATGACACTGCCATTTTGGCAACGGCTAAAACAGTCGAAGAAGCAACTGCCAAGTTGCAACGTGCCCTTACACGGATTAACAATTGGACAAAGACTTTACGAATCGCTCTTAATGAAAACAAGTCTGTCCACGTGAACTTCACTCTCAAGAGAATTGAGAAATATGACACTCGACGCTAAACTAAAATGGAGAGCACACGTCAAGAAAAAACGTGAAGAGCTTGAAATCAAATATAGAGATATTTACTGGCTTATTGGAAAGTATTCCAAGCTTAGCTTAGAGAACAAACTGCTGTTAAGCAAGCAAGTGCTAAAACCGATCTGGACATGTGGTGTACAACTTTGCGGTTGTACTAAAAATAGTAACATTAATGTATTACAGACATTCCAAAACAAAGTTCTTCGAGGTATTGTTAATGCGCCGTGGTACATTAGAAGCGATGATATCCACAGAGACTTAGGAGTCGAAAACGTTCAGAACGTAATTAAAATGTTTGCGCGAAAACATAATAATCGATTACAAGGTCATACTAATATTTCTGTTCAACAGGTCCTCGACGAGACAAATTTATTGCGCCGTCTGAAAAGGACTAAGCCTCTCGATCTAGCGCGGTGATTAGCAGCGCGTAATTTTTCTAAAGTACACAGGAATTTTCAATGAAAAATAGCCTACAGGATATCTTATAAAAACAAAATAAAATGCGACAGAAGAACTGCTTGTTGAGTGTGAACTCAGTCGTGGTTTGCATAAGGGAGGTGTTTTTTAGTGAGTAAGAATCTCACACTACTATAGGCTCCGGGCCTATAGTGTCTATGAAGATTTCTCACCTTCCCACGAAAAAAAAAAAAAAATGCTCACAAAGAGCTTCAGACCTATAAGTCTGGCTTCTCTCATGTTGAAGAGCATGGGACAGAATGGTCGAGATTCATGTGCCCAAAACTGCTTTGTGACTGAATTCTCTGTGTGCTAAGCAACATGCTTCCTAACACGTCAGATCTTGCAAAAGTGCGCTTCAAAATCAGGTAGACAGAATTGAAAGTGCACTCGACAAGAACGAATAGGAGCAGGGAATTTAATGGGCTTTCAGTAAATCCTCTCGAAACTGAGGTTATTCAGTTTACGAGAAAGAGGAAGCTGTGCGGTCTGACTCGTCTAGTGCTTAAAGGCATCGCCATCCAATTCTCCAAAAACACTAAGTATTTGGGTGTCATCCTGGATAGCAAACTTTTATGGACTAAACAAAAAAAGTTATTTGAAGACAGATGTCTCACTTTATTTCTTCTTATACTGCTATTTATAATATACTGTGAGAAAATAAAATTTTTGATAATTACATGAAGTCAGCATTAATACATAAAATATAGGAATATTCCAGACAGGTATCTGATCCATATCCGCTGGATATACATGCAGGTGCTTGGCGCGTGTGCTGACGAAACTGGTTTGTGTATGACAACTGGGCCAGTGGGGCCTGTTACCGAGAAGGGTCCTTTGGATCTACACGGTTATGATAAGGCCAATTATATCCTATGCGTCGGTTGTTTCGAGGAACAAGCTCTCACGAAAATACGTCACTGCAGCTTTTACCAGAATACAAAGAGCTGTCTGTGGGGAGGCTTCCCCTAACCCACCTGCCTTAGCTCTAGACTCATTGATAAATCTTCCTCCCTTTGATATTAATATCATGGGTTATACTATCAAGGCCATCTTCCATTTAAAAATAAGTGGTTTTTGGTATAACACGTACAGGAACCTGGATGGGTTTTTAACTTTAGTCTCCTACTGGAGAAAAAAAATATGAAATCGACTTTCTCTATGCCCGAAAGGAATGCAGTCAGGTCTTCACGGATGGCTCCAAAACAGATAAAGAATGCGGCGCTGGTGCATTTCTGGAGGACAACAACGCTGGGTTTCACTCATCGTTGAGACGACTTGGGTCTGCCTGTGAAGAATTGATGGAGGCGAAGCATTTGTATCTGTAACGACAACCAGGCAAGGCTCAGAGGAAAGTTTTCCAGAACCCGAGCCTACGATGCTTTCTGTGGAAGTGATGACGACACCGCGGGGCACTACTTCTCCGAATGTCCGGCTTATGCTTGCAGCAGGTTGCAGATACTAGGCGTTGGTGGTGGGTGCTGGTACTGTAGGAACTTTATCACTGAAGCGCTTCCTTATCCGTCTTCACCGTCTTCGAAAAACAGAAATCTTCCATTAAAAAGGAACTCACAAGGAATACAGTGGACGAGTTCTTTGTCTGAGTGTCTGAGAAAAGAAAAATGTATATGAGACTACTTATGTATATATAAAACTATAAAACTATAGATTTCACTTTGAACGCTGTCATTTTATTTAAATTTCCCTGAACGTTGACTACCCTTTAAATAACATTTTTCTTTTTTGAAAAATCCTCGTGTGCGATGGCAATGCTAACCCTCACTGTCCAATTTATCATCGTAGAAAGGAAACTAGGGAAACAAGAAACATATTATTTACATTAATGGCTCCCTTTGTGATGTAGGTGCCTAGAGAAAGTTATAAAGCATTATAGGGGTGGATTTACCCTAGTGTTGGCATCTTGTACTTCAATATTAGCATCGCTCAGTTTGTGTCTTGTTTGGCGCATCTGTTCCTTGACGCATTTCACCGTTCTCACCATAATTTGTGGTTATGAGATATACGAGGTATTGTGTACAAGGCATGAGTATTTTACTGCTTTACAAATGTACTCTAACAAGATAAGCATCCTCTCTCTTCCTACATAAATTTGCTCTATTACGCATTTTCCAGGAAATGTAGGTACCCTAAATTATAATAGTTGCGCGTTGAATGCTATTCAGATAGGGATGAAAAGATTCTGAAATATAGCTGTATGTCACGCCACCAAAGTTAGGTGCTGAGATTTTTGAGCACGTGGTTAATTGTAAGTGCACATACTCGCATACTTATGTTTGTTAATTTATTTATTTGATTTTTCTCTAAGAAAATTAATAGAGCTATCAATATGGTCGAATAACGGTTTGTAGATCTATTCTGTTCGCCTGAACAATGTTTATTTTCAGCCCATTTACCTTATTTGTACTCACTGCGTCATCTGTCATTTGATAGAAATCCATTATTCCATGTAATAGTAACCAATCTAAGTCGTCCGCATTATCTAAATCGAAATTCTTGCGTTTCCGTTGATAGAGCATGGAAAGCACATCGTTTATAACCAACAGTTATATTTAGTATTAGGGAAATGAGAATTTCTATTTCAAATCACTTTATATTTTAATCCTTCCGTGTGATTTTCTCTCTGTAGAACGTCTAAGTCCGTAGTTAGGCGACCCCTAATAATAACTACGCTTTTTACACGTACATATGTACACGTTCCTACTAAATACACTCTCTATTGAAACCACCAAAGAGGTGTAGAATGCTTTTACAAAATCAGTGGACTGTAGATGAAGCGGAGATCGATACATAATGAATTGTTCAATATTGATCCGCATGGTGTTTTGTCGTCACAGAATGAATCTGCTTGCTTCGCACAGAGAGTACCTTCAAAACGGTCTTTTATGTACTCAAGTATTATTTTTCCTGCTTTATTGGCAACTGCAGCCATAATGGTAGTAACACTCAAAAACTGCGTTTTTACATACAGGATGTCAGAAAAACAAACGTCAAGCTGGAAACGGGTGATAAGTCAAGTGGTGTCGGTTATCACAAAATTATTAAAAAAAAGTCATGTACTTTTAGAATTATTGGCATTCAAAAGAAAATCGAGAAATCTGACACTCTGTGACGATCTTTCAAGTACTGTGACCGAAAATCTTAGCGTTTCTTGGATTTTTTTTTGCCACGTAACCCTGAGTAACTATTCTGTAAATTACGGTCCAAAATTGAACCATAACTATAACGGTTTTAACTAAACTATTGCTTTTTTATCCATCCATGTATCTGAAAATCATTAATCACCCAACTTGAACTGACTGTACTGACAAAAAAGATGGCGTATTTAGTCTAGATTCCAAAATAACACTTGCTAGCCTAACGCTTAATTGAGGACAAAAAAAATATTTTGTTAAAGAAACGCGATTCATAGTTAATTCTTTTTAATAAGTTAAACTGAGTACCAAGTGTGAGCGATACAGACAGTGACACGGTGATTGAGACGGATAAACACGCCATTTCGACTAGTTTAAGTGAAACAGATAGATATGCCACCCTTGTAAAGCAGTGACGCATAGCCACATCATGCAATACTGCAGTAAGTTACGCTCCTTCGCTTGCAGCGCATTATTCTGTATTCGTGTTGATTTCGTGCTTACAACTTCGGCTTTCTTTATTGGACTTTATTGCATTGCGACTTTGGTTTGCTATCTGACCGTTTCTGTCGAACCTGGACTTCTTCTGGACTAGTGTTGATCGTTGATCCCGTGATTGGGTAGTGTGAACGGCATCATGCAATCTCGATACACTGCTCAGGAATATGCTAACATGCATCTCATTTATGGGGAATGCAGGTATAATGCTAGTGCTGCAGCCAGACTTTATCATGAGAGATACCCAAATGCTCAGCGTCATCCGGACCATCGAGTGTTTGTAAATGTGCACCGGTCATTCCCAGAGGATCGCTTTCCAAATCGAATGGTTAGTGAGGGAAAACCCGTCATGCCCTACGAGGACGAAGTCTTACAAGCAGTCGCACAAGACCCTAGTACCTCAGTGCGTGCAAGTGAAGAAAGCATAGGAGTGCCCAAAAGTACAGCACACCGAATTCTAAGGAAAAACCAGCTCCATCCGTACCATGTACTACGAGTCCAAAGTCTGCTACCTCGAGATTATCGAAACAAAGTGAAGTTTTGTCAAACGATGTTGCAGAGGTTGAGAGAAGGTCCAACTTTTCAAAGGGACTGTTACTCGTACATGAACCTAGACAATTTGCACAAGTGACAGGTGGAAAATCCACATTTGATGAGGGAATATAGATCGCAGTACCATTTTAAAGTAAGCATGTGGACGGGATCTTTCAATTTTTTTCTTTTATAATTTACGCGCGCCTAAGGGGTTATGAATACCCTTACACTGTTGCCATGGCGCGGGCGGAAAGATAGAAGGAGGAGAAAGGAAAGTTTGTGATGTAGTGGTTTGAAACTCAGGTGTGTTTGGTTTCGATATTGACTCTCCAGGGGTGGGAGTCCGAATAGGACGGAGAGATTTTCTTCACTCGGAATGGTGAGGTTGTGAATTTTAACGGTTGTTTTTGTGTTTGAAAACCCTACAACAGCCAAATCTACATGTCAGTGTTATGCCTTCACACGCAGATTTTTCTGACTGAGTTCCAATTACACAAATGAAAGCTTGTCGTGGCTAGGATTCGAACCTTGGCCCTCCGAGTGAGAAGCGATTGCTAGTAGCACTACACCACGGCCACCCCATAGAATTATTGGCCCATTCGAACTGCCGCAGAATTTGAATGCCGAGGTTTATTAAGATTTTTTGGAGAACCACTTATCAAATTTATTGGAAGACATGCTACTACATATTTATGCATGCATGTGGTATCAACAAGATGGCTGCCCAGCGCATTATGCTCACACAGTACGAGATTTAAATCCACTGCCCGTCTTATTACCAGATCATTTGTAAGAAGATGTAGAACTTGCATTGCCGATGAAGGCAAACAGTTTGAACATTCGTTGTAAGATACAAGATCGGTAGATGGCGTTTAGTAGCGCAACAAACAACGGTTGTGTAAAGCGATCCTGAGTGTATACACCAAGAGAACGTAGTGTTCTGTGTGCTCTGTGATGGGAAAAAGATGAAATGAAATCACAAGGCTGGCATCTCTATCTGTTTCACTCGCACTAGTCGAAATGGTGTGTTTATCCATCTCAATCACGATGTCACTGTCTGTCTCGATGACACTTGGTACTCATTTTAAATTATTAAAAAAAATTAACTTTGAATCGGGTTTCTTTAACAAAATATTTCTTTTGTTCTTAATTAAGCGTTAGTCTAGTAAGTTTCATACCATTTTGGAATCCAGGCTAAATACGCCATCTTTTAAAGTTACTTGTCAAAATGGCATAGTACATGTTTTTGTCAGTACAGTCAGTTCAAGTTGGGTGATTAATGATTTTCAGATATATGGGTGGACAAAAAAGCAATATTTTAGTTAAAACCGATATAGTTATGTTTCAATTTTGGACCGTAATTTATAGAAGAGTTACTTAGGGTAAAAAAAAATAGAAGAAAAGTAAAGATTTGTGGTCACAGTACTTGAAATATGTAATTATTTCTTCTGCACTCTGTTTGATCCCTTTAACTTAATCTAGTTCAATAATTAGTTTGTTTTTCTCTATAGAAACGGAGCACTCGGGGAAAGAACAAGTCCATTGTACCACTGACTCCTTAGTTTGTCCTCACTTGCAATAAGCAAAGAGACCTCTTAAGCTTTAGCCAAAATTTTCTAGAAATGCGACGACCTTCAATATTTGTGTTATTTTTGTAGACAATTCGGTTGTCTCGCCTGTACATTTTCGGCGTCTATTGGCTTACGTAATCATGTTTACGACGACGCACTCTGCATACTGGTCCTATCTGATCTTTATTCGGAATAAAGACTATTATTGCTCATCCGCAAGAAATATTTTTTCCTTTCTGATCTGGCCTCAATGTATGTATAAGGCATTGGAGTACAATGCCCACATTAGATCAGGCCACAAGACCTCTTTGCACTTGCTGGATGAGATTCAAAACCATGCGATAAAACTCATAGGTCAGTGTTTGAACCCCGCGTAATGTCTGTTGCCTCACCTTGTCCTCTGAAATTTCGTGATTTATTCCAAAACCGTACAACTCGCTTATTCCTGCCGAGCTCTTTATGTCCAAGTAATTGTAAGATTTAAATATTTAAATCCAACGTACATCGGCACCTCTCTTGCTGCCCTCCTTATTTTTCCTTCGCCTGCGTTGTGAGCAAGCATTTTAATGCTGCTTGAGCGCGCGCAGTTTATAAAATATAAAAACAAATTTTGATATGCTCTGTGAGCAAAAATTGGGCATTAATGGCACAAGTTTATGGCACAATATCGAGCGAATTCTTACAAGTATTGTATATTCCGGTGTATCCCGGAAGTTGTTGCAAAATGCCTTCAATCTCGATTTGCAGATGGTTCTATACTAAATACAATTTGGTTAAGACGTTTACCATCATTTGTGCCTGTACGACCACGTTTGAATTCAGCAAACTAGCGACAAATGGTTACTTTCGGAGGGACGCATTCCTTATAATTTTTTTCAAGCCATTCTTGAGCGCTAACTGTATCTTTTCCCAACAATTAACAGTGTTTTATCAACGCCCGAAACTCCGTTTTCTCCCATAGTTTTGAAAATATCAAAAAGTGCATCACTACAACTTCAACATCTCGATGGCTATGATCGAAATGTCATCAAATTTTGACACGTATCGTTTGAAGGTACTAACCAAAAATCTTACGGATATGTGGCAAACTCAATGTGAGAGTAGGAAATCCTAAAAAGTCGATTGAAGCGCCTCTTTTTTCCAGATTATCAAGCACGAGAATAAACCAGGTCATATCTCAAAAGAACATCTCTCTTATCCGCTGCTGTAGCTTTTCCTCTTAAGTTCTATCCAATAAAAAATATCGGTTTATAAAAAAGTTAATATAAAATAAATGCATAAGTCGCTTTATTCCTAATTCTTTTTATTGTAAGTCAAAATAATTGAAAAGACAACAATTAGTGAACCCGACGTGGTTCTGCAGGCTCACAATATCAGTGGAGCTAACCGCGTGCCAAGAATCTGGCTGCCATTAGGCTTTATCATTTATAGTGGCTTCCTTTGTATGCTAGGCAGTGGTTCTTTATGATTTGATTCTGACCCAAAACAAAATTACGGTCTCACCGAGAAAGGACAAACGCGTCAACAAATCAAACTTGAGCAAAAACAAGACCGACAACGTTGTCAGACTGGAGATTGCCAAAGGCACCTACTGGCTGGCATTGGCATAAATTGGCGATGATCATGTGGGCCCTATACCTGGTGGTACTGGAAGCTGGAAGGCTAAGAACTGGCCTCATCATCGTGTGCGTCGCTAACGGTTTTCACACGGTATGGGGCAGTACCGACAATAACGATAGAGGTGAGCCTCTTTTTGATTATATTATACAAGGTGGCGCAAAAGTTGTCACCCGCTATTTTTTGGCTGTTTTTTTTTCTTGTGAATGAAAAACTTTGGTTCTGCTCTCGAATCATGTTTATTTGATATTTTGATTTTTTTTCCATTAAGATATCGGCTAAGCCGCCTCCGCGAAATTGATGACCATTCGGGCCCGATTTGTGGCATTTTCCAACACTCTTGCCAGAACTTCCGGCGATAGGTCAACGCATTCTTGACGGATATTCTCCTTGAGGGCTTTAAGAGTCTGAGGCTTGTCGACATAGACTCGCGACTTCCAAAAAACCCCACAAAAGAAGTCTGGAGTGGTTAAATCAAGCGATCTTACCGCCCAGTGCAATTCGCCAAAACGAGAGATTAGGCGACCTGGAAATGCAGCGCTCAGAAGGTGAAAGTTGTTGAGCATGGCTCTGTAGCGCTCGCCGTCCACATTAGTCGTTTGGTTAGCGCTGTTTTCGAAAAAATAAGGTCCGATGACGCCTCCACCGTACATAGCACATCATGCAGCAACTTTGAGCGGGTGCAATGGCTCTTCGTGGATTATAGCGAATTTTTCGTGCCCCAGAGACTATCATTTTGCTTATTCACATATTGGGCCTCGTCCCTCATGAAGACTTTCGGTGAAAAGTTTGTCTGTCTCGTGGTCGAGATTCAGAATGGCTTGAGCGTAGGTTACATGCGCTTGGCGGTCAACGACTAACAGCTGCTGCACTGTCTGCACTTTATAAGAGAGGATCTTACAGTATTTCATCCAAATTCCCTGTAAAAACCGTCGATTGATGCCCAATTGCGTTGCACGTCATCTGGTCGATACTTCGAGGTCTACTGCGACATCTTCAGCGACAGCTGCGATATTCTCAGCAGAACGGCTGCTCCGAGACCGGCCAGACCTGGCGGCATCTCGTGTTGTCCCATACTCTTCTAGACGAGCGGCTAAACGTCGTAGTGTTTGCCCAGTTAGTGTCGGACGGCCGGGAAATCTGCTCCGAAATTCACGCTGCACCAACGCCACCGACGAATTATTCCGCAAAAAAATCGTATCATGTCTTGTTGACGCGTATTTTGTATTTGTTTACTTGACAAATGTTAAAATAGAATTTACATTTGCCGCCATTTGCAAAAATTATAGCGTCTTCCGATAGGGTAATGACTTTAGCGCCACCTAGTATATTATATTATAAGTACTAACATCATTCTTTGCATTGCTCTGTGGGCTCATTGCCCACTTTCATAACCAGAAACCGATTGGAAGTGCTAGATATCACTGTTGTTTCCGACAACATCATACAAATGCTAGTAAACTGGATGGCATCGTCTGAACACTAATTTTCGGAATACAGATACATCCAATTCAGCCTGAGTGATGCTCCTCCCAGCCAACCATCATTCCGGAATTATTGGAAAACTTTTCAACTTAGCAAAATGCACAATAAAAGTAACAGACTGGGAGTCATACAAGGAAACCCTCAAAATATATAAAAAAAGAACTGAGGAAGGCAAAACGACAATCCTGGAGGTCATTCTGTGACAAAATAACTGAAATCCCTGAGGCATTGCGCCTAAGAAAAATCCTCTTTATAAATCCTATGATGCCTAGCTGTTCGAAACAAACCGATGACCCTTGGACACCCTCAAGTGATGAATCAGTGAACCTGCTACTGGACACCCACTTTCCAGGTAGTCCCCTATTCGCGATCAATAGTAACCATAACAGGACTACTGCAACCGTGACTAAAATTCACAGTCTGGTTACAAGGAGACAAGCTGATTTGGTTGTTGCATAGTTTCAAACCATACAAGTCTCCTGGTCCGGACGGTATAATACCTGTCAAGCTACAAATGTTCTCAGATATTATCCTGCCTACGCTAGAGAATATCATGAGGAGCTGCGTAGAAATGATCCGCATTCTCTTGGCATGCTCTCATCCATGTTGATTTCATTCCCTAAGCCGGAAAATGTTCTCATGTTGTCCCCAAAGGACCACAGACCTATAAGTCTACCACCTTTCCTTCTGAAAACTCTAGAACGACTGATTGATATCTATATACGAGCTAAAATTGATCCAAGACTTCTGTCAACGGCTCAACATGCCTACTATAAAGTGGAAACGGCTCTAGACACTAGACACATTGAACGATCCCTACAATAATGGTAGAGAGTACACAATGGTCGTTTTTCGTTCCGCCTCTAACAACGTCAACACACCCGAAATAACGCCTGCGCTGTCAAATCTGAAGGGATGTTTATCAGTCTTATGCTAAATAGCAGGATAATCAACTCCACACTGGGGGGGACTTGTGCTGAAAAATGTGATAGCAGAGGTACGCCGCAAGGCGGTGTTCTTTCACCCCTTCTTGGGAACTTAGCATTTAATGAATTACTGATATATCTGGAAGTTGGTGGTATCAGGATGATTGCGTATGCGGGTGACGTTGCTATAGCCGTCTCAGGTAAGCACCTAAATACCATTAAATAACTCCTTCAGTTAAATATTAACAGAAATGGCGGTCTCGCCATTCTGAGTGGATGTGGGACTGGCAAGGATGTTGAAACCTACGCTGCGAAAAACAACCTAACCCAGCTACGAAGTGAACCCATGCGAATCTATAATGTTGATAGTCATACCGCCAACACCCTGGATCAGTTTTTTACGTCTCACACTGATAAGTAGACCGTCGATGTGCTCCACTACATTTGCAATCCCTTAAACTTGTTAGAAATTCGCTGTAAGTGAATTACAAAGCCTTGTCCAATCCTGTAAACTGCTAGAAATGACAGAAATTTTAACGCAAAGTTCACTATGTACTCGTATGTGTAATATGGATGATGTTTTTGTGTAAATGTAAGAGGATTCGACATTGCCGAGTATTTTTTCATACTTTGACCTCCCAAGTTTAATGTCTGGTAAAAAAGAAAGTATTCATTTTTTCGAGCGTGAAGGGATTGTTGC
Organism: Volucella zonaria; assembly: GCA_963966105.1. Taxonomy (NCBI): domain Eukaryota; kingdom Metazoa; phylum Arthropoda; class Insecta; order Diptera; family Syrphidae; genus Volucella; species Volucella zonaria. The sequence continues at coordinate 84,348,549 of OZ014530.1, read as the reverse complement.
GGTAAATTTTTCCGCAACAAGTTTGGCTCTCCTTTTCCTTGTAAGTCCCTCCGGTCCCTCTTTTCGTTGAGTGGGAATGGTTGGATCAGCCAGTGTCCCACCAACCCCAGACCTCGGAAAACAACTCACATAGGTTCACGGGTGAGTTCCTCCGCAGAGGAGCACGAGGAGGTTCGGTCGGTGAAGCCCTAATCACAGTAGGGAGACTCACGGCGAACCAGGAACCCCAGGGTGAGGTAAAAGGTCCACCAGGAACACCGTTGTCGGAGCCCATAAACAGACGGGAGACTCGCAACGGGCTGCATCAGACAGGACGTCTGAAAGACGTCAACACCCCATCCTGCCACCGATGTGGGTACGAGCACCAGCATTACATCACTACATTGGGTGTGGATGCACCGAGACAATTGATCGATGGGTGAAGAGACGACGATCTCTTTTATAGCAACACTCCAACGAGGGAGCAACAAAGGGGCAACAGTGGTGTACAGGCGGACGGCCAAGACAATCGAGCACACCCCAACGACGCATCATCTGTAAAAGTAAGGTTCGATGGGTGAAGGGATGACGACTCCTTTTAAGCCAGCACCTCACCGATGGAGCACCGAAGGAGCAGCAGAGCCATGTAGGCGGACGGCCAAGTATTAATACAGCCTCCAACGAGGGAACATACAAACACACAAACATACAAACAACATCGAACCACTAACCAACAACTATTGTACAAAGAACAAAAGTACAAATCGCAAAACCGGCCATGGCCCGAGGGCAGAGAGGCCAGAGGGCAGAAGGGCCCAATTACAAAAAAAAAAATAAATAAATAATTGTAAGGAGTGCCACGCTATTGGTCAGCCGCCCCCCACCCTCCCCCCTAAATCTGAACGCCGATCCACCGGAGTAGCTAGGGATCCGCGGTAGAAAATATAAAAATTTGCACAGGCACTAGACTCAGCTTTTATGCGATCCAACGGATTGCTGAATCGAGACACAATCTCTTCTGGATTGTATCTACACCTCTTTCCTTTCGTCCCAAAGGACGAGAGTCAGCCTAGTTTTTTTTTAAATCGAAATTTTTTCACTCCGAAAAGCAAGTTTTTTTCTGTTAGAAGTTTGGGAATTGCGCAAAGCAATTCTGTCTTTTTTTTTGAAAAGTAGAGTAGATTTTTTTTTAATAGAGTCGCGAGTAGGGCTGTTCAAACAAAAGGAAAAGGGAAGAGGAAAGTGTTTGTGAATCTATTAATTGTGAAAAGAATTGTAATGAAAAACGAAAGAAAGAATTATTATGGCATTGTTAACTTTATTGAATAATCGAACAATACTTAAACAAATGTCAAATATAAGTTTAGAAAATGTTTGGCAACATCAATAAAAATCTAGCAACATTAAAACAGATATACAAACTGTTATTCAAAAACTGAAATTAAAACTGAAAATAAAACTGAATTTTATAACGTATTACAACACAGAACATTACAGTCGTTTTATTTCTTACATTAAGTTCAATTTATCAGTAAATGATTTTGCAGTCGTTAATACAACCCATTAACATTTTGGCCTATTCGAGCCGGGAAATTAAAGTCCGTAAATCTAAAGACAAAAGAGAAAAACTTTTCGTTAATACATAGGAAAAACATTTTAATTTATAATAATTACCCGGGTGTAAAGTATGAAGGTTGTCGATTAATTGTGCACATCAAGGAAAATTAATCCGAAGAATTTAGCTGTCCATATCAGGAGCTGTAACACACAAAGGATTTTGTCGCCAACAACTATCCACAAGTGAGTACTGCACAAATTTTTCTCTATCGATTACATATTCCATAATTAAATAAAATGTCATACGGAAAGCTCCAGTTTAATATCCTTGCTACCATCAAACAAGATAGGTCAAATTTCAATAAAGCTGATAAAATTAGACTAGGGAAAATTAATTGAGATTAGAGATGATGGAAAAGCAGATGACATCAGCTGAGCACTACCATCAACAGATTCTAGGAACAGGTAAAATCAAAGCTGAACTGAAACAAGAAGATCTGGAAGCAGCATACAATACCATCCGCGAGATATATGCAGAATATAAAATGGAAGTTTTGAATAATATGGACAAGTTAAGATCCGAAGAAATTTCAAAATGCAGCGGTACAATAGCAAAGGAACAGTGATAGCAGTTTAAGCGTGCGCAGATTATCCGTTATCACACTTCCAACATTTTCCGGTGGATACGAAACGTGGAGATCTTTTCACGACATGTTCGTATCTCTGGTTCAAACCAATGCAGCTCTGTCAGAAATACAGAAATTGCATTATTTGAAATGTAACGCCCGTGGTGACGGCGAAAGGCTACTCCAACAATTGGCCATTGACAAGGGCAATTATAAGCGTGCTTGGGAGATTCTGACAGATCTTTATTACCACAAAAGAGTACTTTTAAACACTCAATTAAAGCTATCTTTCGGTCAGGCGGTTATGAGCAACGACTCAGCAATGAGTATAAAATGTATTTTAGATACGTTGCAAGAAATTATTCACTCTTTAGAAAATTTAGGGGTACCGGTAGGACAATGGGATACCATTTTCATTTTTGTGATCCTACAAAAATTAACCAACACCACCCAACAGCTCTGGGAGGAGAGATTAGGGAGAAATAAGGAATTACCCAATATTAAAGAATTCTTTGAATGTTTGCAGTGCAGATTCAGAACATTGGAAGCAGTTGAGCAACAATCCCCGCAACAAGCGATCACAAAACCCTCAAATAAAAACAGAGCACTAACTCAAGTGTTCCACAATCGCCAAACGCAACGTCAACTAAATTTCAAAGTCTGTCAAAATGGACAACATGCATTGAGGGAGTGTAGACTGTAGACAGTTTTTAGAAACGGATGTAGGGCAACGTAAAAAAACAGTTTACAACATAAGGGTATGTGAAAACTGCTTGGCCTATAGCCATTTTAAAAGTATGTGCCCTAGTTCTAAATGTTGCTATTATTGTAAGCAGCGGCACAACTCATTGCAGCACCCGATTCTACAAAACAGTGGAAAATTTTTCCCACTACACACCCTTTAATCCTAATCTCTCAAAGTTTATACCTACTAACCAAATTCCAACTCAAAGCCATCAACAAATAAAAAGTTTCCACCTACAACCCCAGTCAACCGATCCAATCATATCCTACTGTTAAGAGTTTAACCGCAATCAACCACACGTTCTCAATCTTCCCTCAACTAGTCAAAACTATCGCGTGCACCACATTTCTACCAGTTCGCAGATTCTTCTGTCAACAGCCTTCATCAAGGTAAAAGCAGCCAACGGAGGTCACCTAACGTTAAGGGTATTAATCGACACTGGTTTCGAGACATCCTTTATCACCGAAGACTGAATTTAAGGTCTCGATGGACATATAGCCAAATAAGCGGGTTGGGGGAGGTCAGCAGTGGTCAATCAAACAGAATCGTCGACCTAACCATCGGGTCATTAGTCTCCGATTTTGCAGGTCGGGTACAGGTCCTTGTGCTTAAATCACTGGGCCCAACACAGCAAGGTGCTGTCAGATCATTATTGCAGCCCAAGAGGAGATTGCAAAGAAACCCTAGTCAACACGAAGCATACAGCAAATGCTTGACCGAGTACATTAAACTCGGACATATGGCTCGAGTCGAGGAGTACGATGAAGTTGTCAAATCCATTTTCCATTTTTTCATCACCCATCACGCCGTTATTAACGAATCCAGTACCACCACAAGGTTACGGGTCGCCTTCGACGCAACATTCAAACCTTCTTTCCGCTCTTCCTTAAATGAAAAGTTCATGGTGGGCCCTAAAAAACAAACAAATGTTATTGACATAATTTTAAGGTGGCGAAAACATAGGTTTACCTTTACTGGAGATGTGGAGAAGATGTACCGCCAGATCCGAGTAAGTCCAGATGATGCGAATTACCAGCTGATTGCGTGGAAAATACAATCCTAACAAGGATTTGAAAATTTATCGGTTAAACACGGTCAGCTTCGGAACGGCATCAGCCCCATATCTGGCAATTAAGGTACTGCTTCGGCTAGCAGAAGACGAAGCATACCGATTTCCCTTGGCTATCACCATCATCAAGGAGGAAACCTACATATGTCGACGGTGTCATCAGTGGAGCGGATATCATTGAAGAAGCGCAACACAAACTAAAAGCTGTAAGGAGAATATTGGCAACAGCAGGGTTTGACTTACGCAAACATGTCAGCAACTCTGAAAAGGTTTTGAAGAACATTCCGGTAAATTTTCCAGCATCACGAACAGCAATAGGAAGACTTTTCACATGCACTGGAGTGGATTATGCGGGACCATCGTGGTAAAAATGTGGAAAGGCAGAAATGCATGGCAACGAAAGAGGTGCACATCGAGCTTGCCTGCGACATAACCACCCATGCATTTTTAGGAGCCTTCAGGAGATTTGTTTGTCGAAGGGGTCTTTGCAAGGAATTCTTCAGCGCAATGGCGAACTACAGAGGCAACTTAAGGAGGTCAAGTTGGACTAGAGGAATGTGGCAGAGGTACTAGTCAACGAAGGAACCAGGTGGAAATTCATTCCCCCTGTTTCCCCACATTTTGGAGGTTTATGGGAAGTGGGAGTGAATTCCGTCAATTTTCACCTCAAACGTGTGGCCGGAAACCGGACTCTGACATTTGAAGAGCTAAAACGCTTCTCACATAAGTAGAAGCCTGTCTGAACTCAAGACCTTTATGTCCACTGTCAGAAGGCACCGAAGGCTTAAACGTTTTGACGCCAGGCAACTTTCTCATTGGTGAACCACTTCTCAGTCCTCCGCAACCCGAGTATCACCTGGACAAAATCTCGCATTTAGAGCGTTGGAAACGAGTACAAACACTAACGCAGTCCTTGGAAGCGATGGAGCAATGAATACCTCGCCCGATCATAAAAACACCCAAAATGGAATCGAATCGCGAACGCTACAGTAAAGGAAGGAGATTTAGTCTTAATTAAGGACGAAAGACTGCCGCTGCTCAAATGCAATTTAGGTCGCATAATAAAAACACACAGAGTAGTAACGCTTAAAATTCAAACTACCGAATTCAAACGCCGAACATCGGAGATTTGTCCACTGCCCAACAACACTCGCGACAAAATCAACGCGGAATAACGATTGAGATGCCAAATGGCCCCTCCTCGACAGTACTCATGCCACAGGCATTGCAGGAGCTCGACGAGGCAATCGCTGAAGCCAAATCGGAATAAGAACATTTGTCAACACAATACAGAAATATGTTTCAACATAAATTAAATATAAAAACTTAATCTTAACTTAACACAACATAATTCAATCAGCACTACATATAAATATGAAATAAACTTAATTCAACACAATAAAATATAATACGTTTTAATAACCAAATTTGAATATTACCGCCATTCAAGCAAAATGCTGCTGGGGACAAACTCTAGCAACATCTCTTATGAAACAAACATACAGTCCATAATTCAAAACAATATCCTCAAACAAATAGGACTTATAACAAAAACGTTAGAAATAACTCATCCAAATAAAAATAAAATTATAAATTTACCCCCTCAACGCACAATGCACCACCAAAAGAATATTTAATTCAGTTACCTACATTAAATCCTAAAATTCTCTAAAGAATAGAATGTAAACACTCAGCTCTATCACTCTCACACACATTTCTCCCAGCGCGATCGCAAAAGAAATGAATCCAACCAACTAATTACGCGAAATTAAGAAGAAAATAATCATTTAGTTAATCATTTACTCACCTGAAAAGGTAACACTGAACGAGACCGATTAAACAATTAACAAATACACCCTGAATGACTCGGACTGCAACCAACTTCAGACTGCTATAATTTCCAAACCGTTCATGACAGTGAGCTCAAATTTTGACACATGACAGATAATTTTATTATTTACAAGCCTTTTAAACGATTTGCGTCTCAGTTGTGTTGAAAAACTTTTGGAATTCAAAAGTGATAGTGTGACTGCTTTATATTTGGCTGGAAAACCACAAGTAGCTATCGTTAGAGCCCTCCAGCACCTCAAGGTGAATAAATTATTTGTGTCTCGAACCATAGCTCGTTACCGAGATACTGGCAGCGTTGCAAAACGCCATGGAGGTGGTCATAAAAAAACAGCAACATCAGCAGAAATGGTTCGGAAAGTGAAGGCTCGAATTGAGCGAAATCCGCGTCGAAGTGGAACAAAAATAGCTCGTGAGCTCAACATATCGTTGGAACGGATGCAACATATACTGAAAAATGGGCTTGGGCTCATGCCATTGAAGTTCCAAAAAGCACACGATCTTAAACCGCAACAGAAAAAGCGAAAAGCGAAAAGCGAAAAGCGAAAAGCGAAAAGCGAAAAGCGAAAAGCGAAAGGGCGAAGGAGTTGCTACGCTTGCACGAAAGTAGTCCACAAGTCGCCATTTGTTATCGAGCAAAATGTCAACAAACAAAATGGCCGAGTTTACTTGCCAGAGAGGTCCTTCGAGAATTTACACCTTCGGACGGCCACCAGAAAGCAGGCAGCACCGATGGTGATGGTTTGGACCGCCATAACCGCCGATGGTCGCTCTCCACTCGTATTTTTGGACCGTCGCGTCAAAATTAATGCGATCGTATATCGTGAAACTGTCTTAGAGGCAGTATTGAAGCCTTGAGCAAACAATCATTTCGGTCGGAGACCGGGGACATTTGAACAAGACTCGGCACCGTCTCACAAAGCGCGCGTCAACCAAGATTGGTTAAAAAACAACTTCATTTCTTCGACATAATGAATTGCAAATTCTCTGGATGCAAATCCTTTGGATTTCTCTGTGTGGAGTATTTTGAAAGCGAAGGTTGGCACTAAAAAATACCAAAGTTTGGACCACCTCAAACAAACACTTCGCCGGGAGTGGACCAAAGTACCGCAGAGCAACTTGCGTGCAGCGTGCGATGCTTTCTTCGGCCGTCTGAAGGCCATTATTCGCGGCAAAGGTGAACATATTGAAAACTACTGATATAATTTGAAAATTGATGTATTTTTTGCTTTGGCACAATAAAATTTATCAAAAAATAAAAAAATTATAGCGTTTTAAAAAGTTGGAGTTCGAGTTATTCACCCTATATATTTTTCGACACAAAAACACAAGAAAAGAAAACAGCAAAAACAATACGAAAACCTGAAGTCGATACGCGCTCACTGTCTTCAAGGGAAGTTCTTCTTGCATATTATTACTGCTATGAGGGTGACAAGTACAGAAAATAACTAAACATTTATGAATGCAATAGCTTGTTGAATTTTGTATTGCTGTCACTATCTTACATGTTTTTTCGTATTACTATTACTAGTATCCTTTGTCTTTTCATGGCTGAGATGACATTACATCAAAGTCAAGATCAGGGTTGTCTACGAGATGTCCAAAAAGAAGTTAAGGCAAGGCCACAATAACCAGAAGGAAGAATTGTTAAAAGAATTGTAATGAAAAATGAAAGAAACAATTATTATAGCATTGTTAACTTTATTGAATAATCGAACAATACTTAAACAAATGTCAAATATAAGTTTAGAAAATGTTTGGCAACATCAATAAAAATCTAGCAACATTAAAACAGATATACAAACTGTTATTCAAAAACTGAAATTAAAACTGAAAATAAAACTGAATTTTATAACGTATTACAACACAGAATATTACAGTCGTTTTACTCGTATTTCTTACATTTCAAGTTCAATTTATCAGTAAATGATTTTACAGTCGTTAATACAACTTGGATTGTATTAACAGAAAGGGAGGGAAGGAATAGAAGAAGGATAGCACAACAGGAGTAGCAGGACGTTAGATTGTGCCAGAATGGGGCACATCACTGCCATAACAAAAGATAAGTATAGTGTAGTGCAGTGTAGTGCAATAGAAATTCGTTTTTTTTTCTTTGGAAGTTGAGCCTCGGCAGCGCGTGCGAAAAAAAAAATTAAATAAAAATAAATTCCCGAGAACAGAAAGGACACGCGACCCGTTGTCTAACGCTTTTTTTCTTTCGGAACCGTGGAAATAGCGGGTCACTCTATCGACGAGTGTACCGCTAAGAGAATTAAAAATAAATCGTCGAGCCCCAACGGGGCTTTTATAACGTTGTGGAAAATCTGTCTTTTTTATTGCCGTTTTTCGTTCGTTTCTTTTTGATTCGGAGAAGATTTTGCTTTTGCGTTTTTTTTTCTATCGAAAGGTTTCGTGATTCCGGAGAAAAACCACGTGGCGCCTTTTTTATTTTACCTAGGTGTAGCTGCCGTCCAAGCGCTACCTGGAGGAACCTACAGCTGGGATAGCGGGATCCCAGAGAAATAGTTATCGTTTGTAGAAGGACTCCCAAACAAAGTTTCCATGCAACATGCTGAAATATTTGTTAAGTAAATATTTAACTTTTCACTATCATAGAAAATGAAAAAATATAAACATCATACGTACAGACCTATGAGTATAGTTCAAATGGATTGGAACAATGAACGACTTATTCTGAAGTGTTATAACCCACTAGGGATCCAGCAATTTTGAAACAGTTTCTTCTCAATAGGTCTGACTGGCTGCCCTATTCCCGCTTCTGTACAGTATTCTTTATTGATTGAATTCGAGCTAAGCTAATTAACAAATGCATCATCCTCAGTGCTGGAATCCAAGAGGAAATCAATCAAAAACAAATAACATACTTCATGTTTTTACTAATTTTTTTTTTATTCTATTGATGTGTTTCACGATTTTACACATAAAAAAAATTACAAATCCCATTGAGTGAACATACTCGTAAGTTGTGCAGAATTCAAGCAAGCAGCTGAACAAAAACTTCAACTATGCGGGAAACGTTTGGTGAAATCCTTGAGAGCGTGAATTTTTCATTTTTGGGTTTTCTGTAAAACAGTGCACTACTGTTCTGCAAATAAATATGTTGGCAGCTACTGAAAAGCTTAATGCTTGGAAATACGTCAAATAAAGCTAAAGCAAACAGTCTTATGCCGATGTCAGTAATGGTTGCAAACGCCATTACACGCAATGGAGAAGCGTAAATAACAAAGTAATATATAAATAGGGGCACAGAAACATGTTAGAAGTTAATAAATTTTTTTTCATTAAGTAAAGCAAATGTAATAAAAAAAACTAATAGAAGGTGTTAAGGAATGGTATAATTCTCTCATCACAAAATATCTCTGGATCCTTAATACCAGACAACAAGAAGTGCTCGAATCTACACCGAAACCACACGCAAATTAAATAGGATATTTTTATATGGAGGTATTGTAGGTAACGTGTTGAGATAACTTCACATGACCTTGAATGTGTCTTTACACAGAAAACCCACAAAATAAGTGTAATGCTCGAAAAACCACCAGGATAACCATGTCCCTTAAAGACATCAAGTAAAAGCAAAAAAATACCTCTGTTGTCGGCAGAAGAATTATACAATATTAGAAAGAAAAGAAATGTAGCAAATCAGGTTAGCTCATAAAAGTAATTGCAAAAGGACGAAGCTCCTTGGATTCACTTAAAGACTTTAACGACTACTGGAAAAAAATCTTACAAACGAACGAATTTAACACTAATTTTGCGAGTTTAAATCTATATAGTACTAGAGGAAATAATAACGGATGAAAGCATACGACTTTTTTTAATGTTCAAACCTACAAGAACATCTCTCCAATAATGTTATTGGGTATATAATTTATTTCGTGCGGTTTTTTGTCAAAATTTGAACATTTATTTAACAAAAATATGTAAAATAGTATTATTCAAAGTATTGCCCATCTGAAGCTATGACTTTTTCCCATCTTTCTGGCAATTTGGGGATCCCATCCCAAAAGAACTGCGCCGGCTTGGCAGCCAAGAATGAATCAAGCCAATTTTTGATATTCTGCTCTGATGTGAACCGTATTTCAGTGAGGGCGTTCTGCATCGACCGGAACAAATGGTAGTCAGAAGGGGCAAGGTCTGGGCTATAAGGCGGGTGGGGTAAGACTTCCCATCCACTGTTTTCCAAATAGTTCTTAACCGGAATAGCAACGTGGGGCCGAGCGTTGTCATGATGGAAAATTATTGCCTCGTGTCTGGTCGCATATTCCAGGCGTTTTTCAGCCACTGCTCTCTTCAAACGGATTAATTGTGTTCGGTAGCGCTGTCCATTGATGGTTTCACCCAGTTTTAGCAGCTCATAATAGAGCACACCGATCTGATCCCACCAAATACAGAGCATTACCTTCGCGCCATGGATATTCGGCTTTGCCGTTGATTTGGCTGGTTGGCCGGGTCTCACATATAAGTTTTTGCGCCTGGGGGTTGTCGTAATGGATCCATTTTTCATCACTAGTAACAATCCAATGCAAAAATGACTTCCTTTTGTGGCGTTCCAGTAGCATTTCGGACATGCAAAACCGCCTTTCGACGTCTCTCGGCTTGAGTTCATGTGTAACCCAATTATGTAATGGTTCCAGTTCTTCATCTTCAAACTTTTTTGGTTGCCCAGGACGTTCATCGTCTTCCAAACCAAAATCACCACTTTTAAATCGTGCAAACCACTTTTGGCACGTTCGCTCAGCTAGCGCATGTTCACCATAAACTTCCACCAAAATACGATGACTTTCGGCAGCAGTTTTCTTCATATTAAAGTAATGAAGAAGAACTCCCCGCAAAAACACTTTTTCAGGCACAAAGTTCGATATCTTTGAGTGAAAAAAAATTATTGTTGTTTACGCTTTAAATGAATGACATATACTGAAATGACGTACAATGACAGTAGCTTTCCAACGCATGTTCCAATGGAATAATATAAGTTACGCCATCTCTTAGCAAACCGCACGAGTTAAGTTATAGACCCAATACAAAAATTTGAAAATGCATAATGCCATACCTGAAAAGCATATTCCTAAGTACACGTATCATAGTTTAAAACGGCGATGTGTGCTAAGGTCATGGAGAGAAATAAAAGTAGTCTTTATATCTAAAATGCTAAGGGGCAAGAGGAAGAAAGTTTCTGGCACTCCCTCTGTCGATTGATCTTTCCGCGCTAGCTGCCCGGCTGAAACCGGTACTGCAACCTACAATGGTTGCAGTTCCAGTGAACAGAAATCGAAAAACTCGACAAAAACAAAACCAGCGGTGCTCCTACATGCACACAATGTCCAGATAAGGCCGGTGCTATAAGCAGCAAATATCATAGTTTCAGTCGACGAAAGTAAGTTAACGCGGTAAAATCAAGGCTTAAAAAGCAACTCTGGTGGCGGCTTTCTCCGCTCAAACGCGGATGAAACCGGTGCTGCAATAAGCAAAAGTTCCAGTTCGGGTGGATTTCACTTCGATGTAGCCGGAAATCCCACCTCGAAGAAAGCGCCAAAACGCCAAAGGGGACAAGACCGACGCACCTATAACGATGCCGCGAGCACCTCTCAGGCAACAGTCGGACCGATGCTGAGTGCAAACGCAGTGCTAATGAAATTTGCATTCAAACAGAGGGCCACGATACGGAAAACGAAACTCTTCGAGTGAAGTGCTCCACCCAGCAAACTATTGGAAGTTTGTGTCGAAAATCCCCCCTGCAAACTACGATTTATGAGGTTTTCAAGCCACCGAAATTTACGGGCGCCGGAAAGCGGGTTATTATTATAGGCCCGGGTCTGCCGTGGAAAGATAATTAACAGCCCAAAGCTTAAAATCTAGACTTAAAAACTAACAAACACCATCTTAAACCAAGGAAACCAAGGCTAGGAAGAATAGACGCATGGGCGGGGGAGGTATAAAAGGGAGTGACATATTTAGTAGGACTGTTTTGATTACGCATTTGCTGGTATTCAGTTATTCGGCGTACTTATTTGTTGAAGACTTATTTCTTGATGTTGGTTCAAAGTGGCCATAATTGGTGCGATGAGTTCAAATCTGGAGAATGCTGGCGGATCTTAGATTACGGGGATTGGAAGTGAATGAAATATTTTGCATAATTCTTGGGCAGTCGATGTTTCCAGTCAATAACTGGTGCATTTTAGCCTATTTCGCCCCCATATATTTGGTTTAATACAAGCCTAACCTAACTTAAAAACTAGGGCTTAAAAACTAACAAAAATTAAGGGTTAGGAACCAAGAGAATGGTGGAGGAGACTAAGTTTGGCACAGCAAGCGCTCAGGTTAAAATCAAAAAAACAGGGAGGTTTGAGTTGACCTTACAGAGCTTGCGGGAGATTGGATTCTTGGAACCATTAGAGGTGCTATGGGTTGGAATATACATAAAAGTGACTAGAAAATCGTAAATTACGAGGATTAGTATTGAAGGAAATAGAATTATAGGGAGAGGCGCAATCCACAGAACCAGAGAGCAGTCGATCTGCGATTTCCGAGGATATTCAGGTTGAGGCTGTCACGATAGGGACGTAAAATAAGAGAGCCATCACAGGGTAGTCCACGAAGGGCAAATCGAAGGAAACGACGTTGAATGTTCTCGATTCAGGATATATGAACTCGCTGAAACGGGAACTACACTTGGCTGGCATATTCGACAAAGGGCCGGACAAGGGCAATGTACTCGTAAAGTCACATAGGGGTTCCAAAATTCCTTACTCACAAAAGTCATAAAAGATAAGGATATCGTCGATGGAATCACTTACATAGGTCAATAAGTTGATCAAGGTTGCAGGATTCGATGGGTTGAGCCGGGAAAATGAAGCAACACAACACATATTGGGGAGTGTTTTTTTAATTGGAGCAAAGTCAAGTTTAACAGAAGAAGAGATAGCGATGAGAGAAGAATTGAGGCTATTGTGAATGGCTAGTAGGACGCCAGGGTCATTAACCATAGGGAAAGAGTGATCGTCATCTCTCTTTATGCCGGGGATCCGATTGGTTTCTATAAGGATTATAGTTGAGACGCAGACAGAGAAAGCAAGTTAGCAACGAAAAAATGATCATGGTCAACTCGGCTACGCTGAAGGGGAGAGACTCTTTTAGAGTGTAAATAGTTCCGAAAAGCAGTCATCCCCAACCTTTTGGGGAGGTGTGTTGAAAATTTCGTGATACCTATTGTAAGAATTCCTGAGGGTGGCTGAGCAGCGCATCAGGGGAAGCGGTTAAATTAAAAGAAACGCTTGTTAGCGAATCGATCCAATGTAGACCACGAAGTGCGAAACGTTGAACGGCTTCGATTCTTTGAAAGTGGATTTGTTTATAGGCTGACCAAATTCGACTGGAATATTCGAGGAGAGGCCTTACAAAAGTGTTGTACAGGGACTATGAAGACAAAATTAAATTGTCTGTTCATTATGTTGAGTATATCAGTAATCTGATATACGCTTGAGTTAGTTAGCAGTCCACTACTAAGACTTCGGTTTCAGAGGATGAACTAAGTGAGGCGAATCGTGGGGAGGCGCCCATTTCAGGGAATAACATTTTCTTCGGGTTGTGCAGCATGAGTCAAAAAAGCCAGTGAGTGAAGTACAGGTCGATAGGACTCAATTAGTTCAGTGGCAACTCAGGGAAACAGGGGATGAGTTGATGTGTTTTCATACCAAACTGAAAAGTGGAAAATCAATTGTCATAAGGAGAAGAAGAATCGGGAAAATAAGGATGACTCTCCTCTTGTTTTGGGCTTAGACAAAGCCGGTCGAGGTCGAGACCAATAAGTCTGGGTATGACTCACGTCCCTTTCTGGACCTTGGAAGTGTTAATTTCCACCTTTTTTCCGAATGAGTACAGATAAGAGACGACCTCAGATCCACAATTCCAAGTCTGCTACTGCATCCATATATAGAAGGTTTTCCGTATGGAATACAAAACCTCACAAAAATATCAATGCAGGTACCCTTGACGTGGCAAAAACTATATTGTAATTTGGTAAGGTAAGGTAATTCAGGTTTCGAATAGTACTTCTTATAAAGACTTTTGCGAAAAGATTGAAACTGCTGGTAAAACCAGTAGGATAATCAAAGTCCTTAAAAGAAAAAACAGCCACAAGTCAGAAATCACTCAACAAATCTGGTGACACCTACGAATACACTGAGTCGAAAGCAGAGATTCTCTGTCTCACTTTCCAGGTATCCTGAACCGAACTGACCTGAATAACACAAAATGCTGTATATGGTATACCTATGTCATCGGTCGTGGCAACGGATGAGGCCATTAAATATGCTGTTGTTTCCTTTGATAGCTTCAAGTCGCCTGGCACCGATGGCATATTCCCAGTTATGTTACAGAAAGATATGGGTCAGCTGCTGGTAACTCTGAACAGAATCTGTTTAATTGAGAATGTTCTGACGTCTTACGCCTGGTTGGGGGAGGTCGATAACAAAACCACTATTTCAACGAACTGAACTCTATTTAAATACTACAATTTTGCTTATTCTACATTATTTACACTCCTTAAGTAGGCTAAGAAACAAATCGTAAAGGTGTTCAGTTACGTGACATGTGCAAGTAACTTAATAAGTTGTGCGCTTTGGAGTGCACTACTTAGTGCCCAAAAAAATGCAGAGTTTTAAGTTGTGCGTTGTTCATCGTTTGTTGTTCGGTGCTTGTTGTTGTGATTATTCACAACATGCTGGGGCCGGTTTATGTGGACGTCACGCAGTAGTCTGATTCATCAAGTTTTCGGATTGTAGAGGGTCCAATGGATTGTAGCTGCGTGCTTGTGGTTTTACCTGGTTTGTTCTGGAAGAATCGCGTTCTTATTATTATATATATGAAAATGAATGCAGCTATAAAGAGTAGTGTCGTAACAGAGTGTAATGTTGGATCCTGTGTATCCTCAGTAACAGCAGAAATTTTTCCTGACCTTGTTGGGCTTCAAGAGCATTTTCTACCTTGCCAATATCCTTAAGTAAAATATACTTGGCCGTAGAACTGGATCTTCTTGCCTCATGTGCGTGAAATTCGTCAGCTGCTGTGATATGCTGCCTGTTGGCAAAAACGATGTTTCCATTAATGTGCGAGGGATGTTGTCATGTTTCCTCATCAATTCATTCTTCAGCTGGTTTACACTGAGTATAAGAGGATACATTCTGCCCTGATGTATTGATAGTACAATATCCAGCATTATTTTTTGAGTGTTCCTGTAGTTGATCATCATTGCATTCATTGCGGTAGATATCAAAATCTTAAATGAGTTGAACTTATCGTGTTGTTTATTCAAGTCATTTATAAGAGAAGTCAGAAAGGTTTGTTGTTTTTGGTTGGACATTCGTTATTTCTGGAATATATTGATTGTTGAATCGATGATGGTAGTTTGATTCTTCATTAATTGTAATATGTGTGCTTCATTTCCCTGCGCCATTTCAGTTCTTTGCTCGTATTTTTGAGCAAATCGTTGATCCAGCACTCCAAAGAGCTCATTTGCCACAGTTTCGATGAAATCGAATGGTGATTGTTGCTCGAATTGTGCCTTCTGTAAAGCCTGTAAAGCCTTCTGATATATTTCTGATGCAAACGTCTTTCATCCGCCTCACGCATTCCTTGTGTGTGTAAAATTTGGACCAGTAGCTTGTCAATTTAAAAAAAACACGATAACCTTCCATATACTGGCGATCATGTTTGTGCGGCCAACATCTTCAAAGAATACACCGGGCTGAGTTTCGAAATGATCAGACTTAGCTGTGGTGATAAATGCTGCTATTAAGCATATCCAAAAAAGAGGATTGTTTGTTGTTATATTATGTCTACCAGAGCGCTTTCCTTGGTCTTGAGTGTCTGTATTTTTTTGATTGCTGTATTTACTTCATTATTGGGTAATGGGCATAGTTTAACAATCGGTCTTTTGAAGTGTGCGCCATTACTCAGGACTGTTGCAACTCGACCTCTTTCATCTTCCTGGGTGTACCTCCGTCACTCTTCCTAGTAGCGATTTTGCAGGTGGGAATCGATCATTTTTAATGAGAACTATGTCACCTATACTTAAGTTTGCTTCCTTCTGTTTCCATTTGGAGCGTTGCTGAAGTTGTGATAAATAGTCATTCGATCAAGCTTTCCAGACGTCGTGAGTAATTTTTTGGATTAACATCCATCGGGGGCTGTAGCTATGTGGTTGGTCAATTACTTCAGGTAAGGCGTTGAGCGCAGATCTTGACCTGGAGTGAGTAACAGCTTATCTTCAATACCGTTGCTTACAACGGTAAAGGGTTAAGAGTTTAGGCATGCTTCTATTTGGGTAAGTAGCGTTGAAAGTTCCTCAAACGTAAGCGTTGTTTCACCAATTACTCTTTTGATATGGTATTCCACCGACTTAACACCTGCCTCACATAGTCCGCCAAAATGTGGGGCAGCAGGCGGAATAAAATGGCCTTTGATGCCAACAACTGCCAACTTCTCAATGATTTCATCTCTCCACTGTGCTATAGTCAATTTGATTAAGCTCTGTATCTCTTTGTTTGCTCCTATAAATGTCGTGCCACAATCAGAGTAAATATGAAATGAAAAATGAACACACACCTCTTCTTGATGTGACTCTTCGGACGGCAGCCAAAAATGCCTCTGATGTGAGGTCGCTTACTAGTTCTATGTGGAAAGCGTCGTAGTAGCTAAGCACACAAGAACAGCTATGTATCAATTCGTAGTGCGATTAGCTCATCCTTTGGACAAAAGAATTTTTAGTGGGCCAGCATAGTCTACACCCGAACGAATAAAGGGTCCCGAAAGTGTTACTCTTAGTGATGGTAACATTCCCATTATTTGAGCTTTATTTATTGGTCTAAGGCGATGGCATCGTACGCATTCATGAATTGCTTGCCTGACAACTCGTTTGGATTGCAAAGTCCAATAGGACTGTCTTAAAGATGCTAAAGTCAGTTGGATACCTCCATACAGTGTTCTTTCGTGAGTTTGTTTCACCAACAACCTTGTAAAAATACTACCTCCGACCTCCGACTACTATAATGTTGTCCTGGTTCATTAAAGGATTCAATGATAACAGCCTACTCCCCCTGGCTAAGCAACGTCCACCTTGCAGACAGGCCCATTCTTCTTGGAATTCCCTTTGTTGAACGACGCCTATGACGCTCATACGACTGGCTTCTAATTCCTTTGTTGTCAATAGTCCTACGTGTGTATTCGTCCTTTTGCAATTTGAAATGAAGCGTTTACAGCACGTTGTAACTCTTGTGAGTCTGTTATATGAGGAAAGTCTTGTGAACATGCTTGCCATCTCAAACGTCGTCATTGTCATAGTTATCTTTACCTCAGGAACAGCAACGTCAACAGCTACTTCTGCCGGCCAATAGGATGAAAGGAGCTTTAGCCATTCGGGGCCAGTCCACCATAACGAGTGATCCTTCATTTAGTTTGGTGTAGTGCCTCTCGGAGCACAGTCAGCAGGATTTTCAGACGAAGTAATGTGTCTCCAGTGCTTTTTTGTATATTTTCCAATTTTTCGTACATAGATTTAACCACTTGAACAGTATCTCTTTGTATGTACAGTGTGTCCGGTTTAATCACCTCTTTAATTTTTTGGTGATTTGTTTGGAATTCAGTCCAGATATTTTCGATATTCTGTAGTCTTTTCTGTATGTAGCGAGTTGTCTTTCTAGATGCGCTGTCTTTTCCGAAATTTGTTTGTATCTTCTCCACTTCCGTTGCAAGCGATTTTTGTCTTGCGACGATAAGGTAAACATCCACATCCTCCATATTTTTGTTACTCTTTTATTTTTTATATTTTATAATTTTATTTTACAAAAAAAAATGACACAGTGGTGCTTGCCTTGGTAACGCTTTTTTTTGTTAAATTTTTGTTATGCCTGTGTATGTAGTTTCACCAATGTTTATAGCCCTGGAACTGAGGTTATTCACTTTACGAGAAAGAGGAAGCTGTCCGGTCTGACTCGTCTAGTGCTTAAAGGCATCACCATCCAATTCTCTAAAGAAGCTCAGTATTTAGGTGTCATCCTGGATAACAAATTTCTGTGGACTAAACACGTTACGTCGAATGATTCTAGGGCGCTGTCGGCCTTCTGGCAGTGCAAAGGAGCTGTCGGCAAGACATATGTCCTGTCACTGGTTATGATAAGGCCAATTATATCTTATGTGCCGCTTGTCTGGTGGAATAAGTTCTCACGAAATATCGACATTGCTGCTTATATCAGACTCCAAAGCGCGATCTGTCTCGGCTGCATGGGGCTTCCCTAGCACGCCTCGCTCCGCTTTACTATAGATAGATAGATGAATTTTTCTCCCTGTGGTATTCATATTATGGGCTGCACTCTCAAAGCTAATTTCCGTTTAAAGATAATTGCTCTTTGCTATATTGAACTATGTACGTTATATTATGAAGAATAGGCGAAAAATGCAAACAGTTTGCCTCTGTAGCGACAACCAAGCTGCCCTTAAAACTTTGCTGAGCCCTTGGAAGGCTAAATTCACTATGTCTTGTCTGGGTCCCTGGTCACAATGGGATCACGGGAAATGAAATCGCCGATTGACTTGCTACGCCAAGCTCTGAGGAGGATTTTTCAGGACCCAAACCTACATTAGGTCTGTCTGTGTCCTCGTTTAGGGCTGCCATCAGCAATTGCGTCTCATATGAGTATAACCGCAGATGGCATTAATCTCCAGATTGACGGGAGATCAAATACAGCCCCTCAGTAGGCAAGACTGCAGGTGGCTTACTGGCGTTCGGAGGGGGGCTATACTTTTGCTAAGCACTTAACAGTGCTGGGCATAACTGAAACGATATCCTGCCATGGGCACTTTGTTACAGAATCGCTTACTCGTCCGTCTTTGAAATACTGATAAAATTTCATTAAAAGAAACTTACAAGGAGTTCAATGAACTACTTCTGTTTTTTAGTGCGCTGTTCCCACAGAAAAGAAGAAAAGAAAGGAAGAGTACAAATAGGACTGTCAGCATCTATAGGTACTCCCCAAAAAAGATGTCAAGCCTCCCTGACTTTTCGTTGTAAATGAAATTCTTGTAAAACCTTTGCACTATCTGATGGTTTTAAAAGGACTGCTAGAAATATACGGATCAAAAGGTCCGTGACTTTTGGATTAAAACACAGATTTTTTGATAAAAAAATAATTTTATTTTTCAACGTAGTCTCCCTTGAGCTCTATACACTTTGTCCAACGCTTCTCCAATTTTTTTATCCCTTCCAAAAAAAATGATTTGTCGAGGTCCTCAAAATAGGCCTTTGTTTGCGAGATGACTTCATCATTGGAGTCAAATCTTTTTCCACCAAGCCATTTCTTCAGGTTTGGGAACAAGAAGTAGTCGCTCGGAGCCAAATCTGGAGAATAGGGTGGATGAGGGAGCAATTCATAGCCCAATTCATGGATTTTTGCCATGGCAACTGCACATGTGTGCACCCTTGCATTGTCTTGGTGGAAAAGAACTTTTTTCTTGGCCAAATGAGGTCGTTTTTTTTTTCAAATCGTCATTGAATCGGTCCAATAAGTTGGCATAATATTCCCTATTGATTGTTCTTCCCTTTTGAAGGTAGTCAATGTGGATTATCCCGCGTGCATCCCAAAAAACAGTCGCCATAACTTTATTGGCTGACAAACCCACCTTGGCCTTCTTTGGCGCCGATTCACCCTTAGAAATCCACTGTTTTGACTGTTGTTTGGTCTCTGGTGTGTTGTGATGGATCCATGTTTCGTCCACGGTTACAAAACGGCGCAAAAACTCCTCCATATTGCGATTAAACAACGCCAAACCTTCCTGTGAAGTTGTTACACGATTGCGTTTGTGGTCGACTGTGAGCAAACGCGGCACCCATCTTGCGGAAAGCTTTCTCATGCCCAAGTGATCATTCAAAATTGAAACCACTGAGCCATGCGAGATCCCTACGGCTTCCACAATCTCTCGCACTTTCAATCTTCGGTCGGCCAACACCATATCGTGAATTTTTTCGATTGTTTCGGGTGTAGAGACCTCAACTGGGCGTCCAGGACGTTCGCCATCTTCAGTGCTTGTACGGCCACAACGAAATTCAGTAAACCACTTTTTTACCATTGAAATCGATGGTGCAGAGTCCCCATAGTATTTATCAAGCTTAGCCTTGGTCTCGGTAATGGTTTTTTTTCGCAAGAAATAATGCTTAATAAGCACACGAAATTCACTTTTTTCCATTTTCTCCTCAAATTAGTGAGTAGTCTGATAAAAATAGCTGTCAAACACAAACTAACTGACGCAGCAACTTTAAATTTTGACAGGAGTCAACTGACAGATGCTTGTTGACAGGAGCAGTGTTGCTGTTTCAGTAAAGAGGTCAGAAATTCAAAAAGCCGTAATAGTTTAGTAGTAGAATAGCAGTTAGTGAGAGGGAGAGAACTGCTCAAACTCTGCTATTGAGTAGAATACACCATACAACTTGAGCGGCAAAAGCTAAGACTTCTACCCAACCGACTTAAATGAAGCAAACGAAAAATGACTTGGTAGACAGCATAAACCTGCTTATTTCAAGGTTTGATCTGAGGAAAATCCTCGTATCCTGAATAGTGAAACCTTACTATTTGTCCAATCAGAAAAAAAAAATACACTACTTAGGCAAAACAATAAGGTGATCATTGTCATTAATGTCGTATACAAGATCTTGTCTGGCATATTTTGTGAACGCGCGAGACCATTCGGTTCGATTCGATTAGACTTCATTAGTGCGGTTTTAGACCTGATAACCTAAAAATGGACAAAATATTAACACTGCAGCAGATCTTAGATAAAACCCAAAAAGTCTAGATCAGTACTCATCATGTCTTTAATGATTTTAATTGCGCATAAGACAGCATCTACAGAGCCGGAATATGAAAAAACATATACGAGGGCGGGTCAATAAGTCCGTGACTTTTTGAATTTCTGACCTCTTTACTGAAACAGCAACACTGCTCCTGTCAACAAGCATCTGTCAGTTGACTCCTGTCAAAATTTAAACTTGCTGCGTCAGTTAGTTTGTGTTTGACAGCTATTTTTATCAGACTACTCACTAATTTGAGGAGAAAATGGAAAAAAGTGAATTTCGTGTGCTTATTAAGCATTATTTCTTGCGAAAAAAAACCATTACCGAGACCAAGGCTAAGCTTGATAAATACTATGGGGACTCTGCACCATCGATTTCAATGGTAAAAAAGTGGTTTACTGAATTTCGTTGTGGCCGTACAAGCACTGAAGATGGCGAACGTCCTGGACGCCCAGTTGAGGTCTCTACACCCGAAACAATCGAAAAAATTCACGATATGGTGTTGGCCGACCGAAGATTGAAAGTGCGAGAGATTGTGGAAGCCGTAGGGATCTCGCATGGCTCAGTGGTTTCAATTTTGAATGATCACTTGGGCATGAGAAAGCTTTCCGCAAGATGGGTGCCGCGTTTGCTCACAGTCGACCACAAACGCAATCGTGTAACAACTTCACAGGAAGGTTTGGCGTTGTTTAATCGCAATATGGAGGAGTTTTTGCGCCGTTTTGTAACCGTGGACGAAACATGGATCCATCACAACACACCAGAGACCAAACAACAGTCAAAACAGTGGATTTCTAAGGGTGAATCGGCGCCAAAGAAGGCCAAGGTGGGTTTGTCAGCCAATAAAGTTATGGCGACTGTTTTTTGGGATGCACGCGGGATAATCCACATTGACTACCTTCAAAAGGGAAGAACAATCAATGGGGAATATTATGCCCACTTATTGGACCGATTCAATGACGATTTGAAAAAAAAAACGACCTCATTTGGCCAAGAAAAAAGTTCTTTTCCACCAAGACAATGCAAGGGTGCACACATGTGCAGTTGCCATGGCAAAAATCCATGAAGTGGGCTATGAATTGCTCCCTCATCCACCCTATTCTCCAGATTTGGCTCCGAGCGACTACTTCTTGTTCCCAAACCTGAAGAAATGGCTTGGTGGAAAAAGATTTGACTCCAATGATGAAGTCATCTCGCAAACAAAGGCCTATTTTGAGGACCTCGACAAATAATTTTTTTTGGAAGGGATAAAAAAATTGGAGAAGCATCGGACAAAGTGTATAGAGCTCAAGGGAGACTACGTTGAAAAATAAAATTATTTTTTTATCAAAAAATCTGTGTTTTAATCCAAAAAGTCACGGACTTATTGACCCGCACCTTGGTATTTTTTTTTATCTTATGGCAGAACTGAACTTCTTACCCATTTAAATGAAATAATATTCATGTCTGGTGTAAAGCTAATGGATTACTTTTAAATCCTAATAAGTTGCAAGTTATTCCAATTTCAAATAAAAAACTAGCAAGCAATACCTTACCTAATGTTTTACTTTGTGGTAATAAATTAAATGTGGTTCATACTTTAACCATTATAGATTTATTATCGATTCAAACTTATCAGGATATAACCATACAAAATCTACAATAAGAATAATTTATGGATGTCTTCGCAAGGTGTGAAGTTACACACCCACCAGCATCAGACGGAAGCTTGTTAGAAGTCATATTTTGCCCTTAATTGCATCAGCTGAAGTTGTATACTGTAATACGCAGATAAAGACACATTTCACAACGCATGTTGGACCCAACCCTTAAGCATTACGTTGATGGAAGAAATTGTATATTGGTACATAATATCATAACAAATAAGACCCCTATATATTTGTATGAAAAGAATAATTATCTCAACTCGTCCCGTTTATTATTTATGTGGATAAATTATAGAAATCTCTACCTACCTATAAGTATCAGTTCTATATCTAATATCACTGTCTTCAAAAGTGCAATTGTTCTTCATTTCTCACTCCTACCCTGAACTCTAACCTTCATATTCTATTATTTGTATTTCCAACGCCTTTCCCTCCCTGCCTCTTTTCATCTTGCTTCCTTCTATTCCGCCCAATAATGATTTGCAATTCTAATTTTAAGATTTGTAAAATTGTTATTACTCCTATTATTATAATTTTCATTTAATAATTGTTTTGTATGAATTAAAATCAATTGCTAGACGTATGAATTTTAAGTATCATAAAAGATATTTACCTTAAAGTACGAGTACATGTACCAGCTGTTTTGGCACTTAGTGAAACACTGACAGATTCCCGCCCACACCTCTCAGATCACTCTGATCTGAAGCTACCTTTTACGTGCGTAATGATGTATGTAGCTTTCCAAAGACCGCCACAATGTAATCCCTGTTCGAATCCAGAATTCAATTTCATGTGGTTAAATTGCCATCTCCGTAAGCAAATTATCCACTAAGACATTTTTTCTCAAATTTCTTTTTTTATTTTTCTACAGTCTCCTTGCAACTCTACATACTTCCCCTGCGATGCTCCCATCTCTCTAATCCGTCCAAATAGTACTTGGCGTTTTACTCTGAAAAATAATTGTTCACGAAGGTGAACATTTGACGAAAATCTCTGCCCTCCGAGCGCAGTTTTTAGATGGGAACAAAAAGAAGTGGCTTGGGGCTAGATCTGGTGAATAAGGCAGATGGTCAAGCAGTTCAAACCGGATTTTCGCCATGGCAACCGCTGAGGTCTGAGACGGCGCGTTGTCTTGGTGAAACAGGATTTTCTTTTTCTGCAAATGTGGCCTTTTTTCCGCAATTTTTGCCTTTAGCTTGGCAAGTAATGATGCGTAGTATGCTCCTGTAATGGTTTTTTCTTTTTGAAGATAATCGATTAAGATAACTCCTTTACTATCCCAAAAAACAGTCGCCATCACTTTCCCAGCCGAAAAATCAGGTTTTGCTTTTTTGGGAGCCGGCTCGCCCTTTGCAGTCCACTGTTTTAACTAAATTTTTGTTTCGGGCCTATAATGGTGTATCCAAGTTTTATCTACAGAAATTAATCGGCGCCAAAACTCGGATTTATTGCGCCTAAACTGTGCCAACAGAGCGTTGGAAATGTTCATTCGCAAATGCGGCACCCAACGCGAGGACAGCTTTCTCATGCCTAAATCTTGATTTAATATGTAACAAACACGTTCTTTGCACATTTTCATAACCTCTACTATCTCTCACACTTTAATTCGGAGGTCATCTAACACCATTTGGTGAACTTTAGTAATGTTATCGTCAGTTGTTGCAGTTTTTGGACGTCCCGAACGTTCATCATCTCCCAAGCTCTTACGGCCACGTTTAAATTCAGCTGCCCAAAATTTCACTGTTTTAAATGATGGCGCAGAGTCCCCATATACAGAATCCAACTCATTTTTGATTTGCGTAGGCGTATTGCCTTTCAAAAACAAGAATTTAATAACAGGTCGATACTCAATTTTTTCCATTTTCACAAAAAACACTCAAATGACTGTCAACTAAAAACGGTCCAAAATAACTGAAACTTCGGCAGGTAACTGTCAAAAGATGCACAACTAGCATTCACTAGCTTTTATTGACGAATGCCGCTATCCTTACGTTGCGGTCGGAAACTTTGCAGGCAACCCTCGTAAAACTGTATCCCTGTACCCTCTCACTGAAATCTTTTTTACGAGCGATTTTAATATACACAATCCTGGGTGGTTGCAACATTCTGGACATACAACACGCGAGTGAGGGTGTGTTTAGATTTTCGCTGCAGAAAACAATCTTACCCAGATTGTAAATGACCCCACACATATACTAGACGTTGGTAGTCACACCGCTGATACCCTGGACTTATTTTTGATTTCTCACTCTGATAAGTACAGATCGATGCGGTATTTCCTCTAGGCTCGTCGGACCAATGTGACATATCAGCTAATTTCTTGTACCCCGACCACACAGTACGAAAAAGCCAGTTTGAGCGGACTTAACAGCTTCTTTAGGAATTTTAACTAGTCATTACGTTACCTCGATAACGACGTGAGGGCCGCTGCTGATAAGATCATACACACTATTCTCATTGGAATGAGTTGCTTTATCCCTCATCGGGTAGAAAGTGTCAAATCAAAAGAAAAGGCGTGATATATGTATATGACCCCTTTTCGAGAAACAGACCTTTTTCCCTATAATACGAGTATGTCCTTCTTGCTTTGGTGAGAATTTTAAATTCAGGTGGATGAGGTGGAAAACCCGGCTAAAGTGGTAGATCGTGTGGAGAACCCAGAGTTGCGAGGCAAAAATTAGGATGGGGATAGAAGATAGGGAGAAACTGAAATACCAAACCAAGTCAGGGTCGAACAAAAGAGAAATGAGAGAAATTGGGGATTAATAATGAAGGTAAAGAACAGAACAAATTAAGATGGTCAATGACATTTAGTAGCAAGTCAGCTGATCATCTTTCGATGTGGACCAGCTGTCATCTAGTTGTCTAGAGATTACAACGGTAAGGTCATTTGTTTTTGAGATTCTTGACATTTTTCTTTGAGTTTTTTTTTGTTTCAAGTGCTGCAAACACCAAATGCAATCGCCACCTAAAATCTTTTCATTGGCATTTACATATATCTTTTCTTCAGTCATGTAGTTATGTTTGCTAACCACTTTAAATAATACAAAACTTATTCAAAACACTTATTCTTTTTTAATTTAGTCCATTTATTTAAACTTAATTTATTTCCTTTTGCAACTTCATCTTTCCTTCCTCATGCTTGATTGTGAATTAACTATTTTATTTTCAATGACTTGAACTCCTTTCCTTCTCTCTTTCCGTTTTCTTATTGCGCGTCCTCTAGCCAAGTGTAGCTTGAATTATTAAATTACGCCACCTACAATTACGTGGCCGCTACATCACCCCCCTCCAGCGCAAAGACCGAGTGTTTATTTGACAGTTGTCGATGTCATTAAATGATTTGATTCTGTCAATTGCGACGGATAATGTTTTTCCGGCTTTTTCAATTACAAATTGTTTACGTAATTTCGTTAATACATTAAAAGGACCTTCATAAGGAGATTCTAAAGATTTAGCTTTATCGTTTCTGACCAAGACCTGCTTGCAAGTGTGTATTGTGTTTGGGAAATGGATAGATCTTTGTAGTGTTGCTTTTCGGGTTTGTAATTTTTCTTTTGGTATGTTTTGGAAAAATAATTTTAATTTTTCGACAAAATTAAAATCGTTTGAGTCATTTGCGGATGCAAAAGAAAGATCATTCGGTAATCTAATATTCTCTCCGTACAGGAGTTGAGACGGGGTGTGACTTGTGTCTTCCTTGGTGGTTGTTCGGATACCTAGCAATATTAAAGGAAGAGCCTGTGACCCATTTTTTGTCATTCCAGAAGTTCGAATGGCTGATTTTAATTGTCGGTGAAATCTTTCCACCATTCCTTTTTCCTGTGGGTGGTAGGCCGTCGTGCGGATGCGTGTGGTGCCGAGGAAGTTTGTGAGTTCTTTAAAGAATTTGACTCAAATTGTGAGCCTTGGTCAGTTGTTATGATATTCGGTATCCCGAATCGAGAAACGTGCTCATTAAAATACGTCTTGGCGATTGTCTCCGCACTGGGTAGGCCTCTGGCCACCTAGAAAACCCGTCAATGATTGTAAGCAATTATTTGTACTCGTTCGATGGTGGAAGGGGGCCTACACGATGTCTAGGTGGATATGCTGAATCTACCCGCAGGGATTTTAATTTGGTCAGACGGCGTTTTGATGTGCCTGTGTACCTTTTCCTTCTGGCATGAAATGCAAGTTTTAGCCCATGAGTTTATATCATGGTTCATTTTGGGCCAGAAGTACATCCTTGTATGTGCAATTGAATGAATTGCGTCGAACAAGGGCTTTCGTTCATTTCGCGGAACATAGGGTCTGTTGTTGCCTGTAGATGTTTCACACCACAAGGTCTTTTTAGAAGCAGGTATCTTTACTAGTTGAAGTTTCACTCTGGAGTTTTCTAACGGATATTTAATAAGTAGATCGAGTTCTTCGTCAGCGACTTGGGCTTCAGTCAATTGTTCGATTCTTGGGGTTATTACTTCGAGTGAATTGGCTTCAGGACGAGAAAGGGTGTCGGCGACGATGTTCTGCGCCCCTTTGACATACCTTATGTCGTTAGTGAATTGCGCTATAAAGTCAAGCTGCCGTTCTTGTCTCGGACTACGCTTAGTTTTTGTTGTAAGCGCAGTCGTGAGTGGTTTGTGGTCCTTAAGAACCGAAAAATGTTGGCCTTCAACAAAATTCATAAAATGCTGAAGTGCCATGTAGATGGCAAGTAACTCCCTATCGAATGAAGAGTATCGAGATTGTGTGGGGGACAGCTTTTTGCTGTAAAAAGCAATTGGTTCCCATGTGTCTCCTTTCAGCTGTTGAATTACTGCTCCGATATCTGTGTTAGAAGCATCTGTTGTTATACAAAGTTTTGCATTTTCTTGTGGGTGAACAAGGAGTGTTGTCTCAACAAGTTGTTGTTTGGCTTTTGCAAATGCTTTTGAGCACTGTAAAGGCCAAGTGAAAACTTTTGATTTTGTTTTGGTTTTGAGAAGTTGAGCCAAATGGTCGTAAATCAGTGCAAAAGTACTTGCTAGGTGTGGTATGAAACGGTGGTAATAGTTTACCATTCCTATGAAACGTTGTGCATTTTTGATAGTTTTGGGTTCGGGGAATTTTTCTATTGCCTCAACCCTTTCGCGGGAATGCTTAATTCCAGTTTTTGAAATATCAAACCCTAAAAACTGCAATGTGGGTGCACCGAATACGCATTTAGAGGCTTTGATGCGCAGGCCGAAATCCGAGAGCCGTTGAAATAGGCATTTGAGATGGCTTTCATGCAATTCTTCCAACTTACTAGCGACCAAGATGTCGTCCACATAGACGAATACAAACTCCAGGTCCCTCGTGACCTGATGCATAAACCGCTGAAACGTCTGAGCTGCGTTTCGTAGCCCGAATGGCATACGAGTGAATTCGAACAAGGTTGTGGTCACCGCTGTCTTAACAATGTCTTCTTGGTGATAAGCACGCACTAGGTCTATTTTCGAGATGACTGTGCATCCATGAAGGATGGCGGTAAGATCATGTATATGTGGAAGAGGGTATCTGTCGGGGACTGTGATTGCATTTAACATACGGTAATTACCGCAAGGTCTCCAGTCGTTTGCTTCTCGTTTTGATGCCATGTGTAGCGGAGAAGCACATGGTGATGAAGATGGTTGACAAATCCCCATCTGTAGCATGTATTTGAATTCACCCCTTGCTATTTTTAATTTTGCGTTGTTTAAGCTTCTCGGACGAGAGTTTGGCATTGCCCTTTTGTACTACAGTGTGTTTGACCGGAAAGTTGAAATCTGGTGGTTCCATTAGGGAAGGGAAGTTTACTAGAATGGAATTATATTTCTGCTCTATGGCGAAGAATCGTGGGCTTGTCATAATTTGTTGACGTGGTGTGCCAATAACCATTGTGTTCGTAAGAGGGTCAGCGAGTTTTGAATTTCTTACATCTATAATGAGACCGGTTTTTCGTAAAAAATCGGCACCTATAATCGGTTTAGTGACCGATGCGTTTAAGAAGATGTGGTCAAATATGCGTCTGAACCCTAGACTTGTACGAAGATATTTTGTGCCAAAAACTTTGATGGACGAGCCATTGGCTGCAGAAATTAATTGGTCAGGTTTTGAATACTGGGCCCCGAATTGGGGTGCTGGGATAGCTGAGACATCAGAACCAGAATCTATCACAAATGTTATGCCTGAAATTGAGTCTTTGACAAAGAGACGGCTTTGTAAGTTGCTAATACTACTGTTATTTGCCGTCATAATGACAGTAGAATCTAGTTTGGGTTATTGTTGAAATTGCACGGTTTGCATTTTTGTGCATTCCGTCCCCATTTAGTGTGGTACCAACAAATGAATGTATTGTTTTCATTTGTAGAACGAGATCTATTGCGTCGAGAGTTTGTGGAAGGATTTATTCTAGATGGATTTCGCTACCGAAGATTTTTTAAATTCATTTCTGAGAGGATTGATTTAATATCATTTATTTGTGATTGCGGATTTTGATTAAGGCAGGTGAGTTCACTGATCGTTTTTTCCGAATGGGTCGCCATGGAGAACGTGGATGTATTTTGTTGTTGGTATACTTCATATATTGTATATCATAAGCTACTTCCAGGAGTTGTTCCATGTTTGTTTTGGAGCTAGACTTTATTGAAACTCTGACCAATGTGGGAAGTCTTCGCTTCCATAGCTCGAAAATTAAACTTTCTGTCACAATCGTGGATTGTCCAGCCAAAGTTTGAAGTCAGCGATAAAATTCGGATCTCTTCACCCGACAAAAGTGCTTCTATTCGCTTGCCTTCGCTCATAGAATGGCAATCAATGAGAGCTTTTTTCAAATTTGAGTAGGGAGTAGAGGAATCTTGGGTTAAAATGTCGTACACACTTGCAGCGATGTCTTGTGGAAGAGCTTGGACGACATAGTGAAATTTGGATAGTTCGACGGTTATGTTCCTAATCGCGAATTGCGACTTTACCTGAATAAACCAGATAGCAGGCATTTTTGTCCAAAATTCGGGGAGTTTTTTTTTGCGACTGCGTGGACTGTCTAAGGATTTTCGTAATTAATGCGCAGGGATACTGACTGTCGGTCTATTTCAAGTGTCGGTTCTGGTTCTGGCTGGAAGGATTGGTTTTGTGCCAGCGGAGGCTGTTCGTCTACCATTATGAATTATTGGGCGTGACGCGAGAGAGAAAGAAAAGCGTTCGTCTTAAAAATGAATTTAAGAGACTTATGTATATATGAATACTTATTGATCCTTTGTATGTTGTTTGATGATTTATGATGATGACGATTGATGGGGATGATGACGATGATGATGATGACTGCGATGACGGCGATGACGACGATGACGACGATGACGACGATGAAGACGATGACGACGATGACGACGATGACGACGATGACGACGGTAATGATGATGGTGATGGTGCTGATGATAATAATATTAATGATGATCATATTAAAGGTGATGATGATGATAACAATGTATGATGATATGTAGGTAATATTAGAAACCGCAATGTGGTCTGGTCAAATGTAGTTCTGGCTGTTATTGAATACCGCGTGGAGGTAAATCTTTGAGAAAATCCATTGACTATTGTGTTGACGGGTTGACGACCATCAATTTTTGCAGGAATGAGGAAGGATGGTATTGATTTTGTTGGATGTTGAAGTATGCTTCTCTTGAAAATGGCGTAATGTGCTTGAATGTTCTATGAGTTTGAGGTTAAATAATACAAAATTTATTCAAAACACTTATTCTTTATTAATTTAGTCCATTTACTTAAACTTAATTTATTTCCTTTTACAATTTCATCTTTCCTTCTTCATGCTTGATTGTGAATTAACTATTTTATTTTCAATGACTTGAACTCCTTTCTCTCTCTCTTTCCGTTTTATTCTTGCGCGTCCTCTAGCCAAGAGTAGCATGTAATATTAAATTACGCCACCTACAATTACGTGGCCGCTACAGTCATCTTTTTCTTTTTTTTGACTTTTTTGACAATTCTTCGATCATGAGATTGTTTCGCACGCGTTGGTTTCCAATCTACTAAAATCAACTTAATCTAGAGTAAATTTGATTTTTCTTTTTAATAATTTTGAATTAACCTTAATTTGTAATTTTATTGTACAATATATAAATTGATAATTGTGAAAGCTGAAAAGGAGTTCTTCCTGCTAGGAACTGACGCCCGACGAGCCGTCTCAATATTGGTGCCTCCTGTGAGGAACTCTTAAGCGGCTTTCTATCATCGATCTCATAATTTTACGGAACAACAAAATACGACGCATGTTCAATAGTAATCAGTTATAAAATGCCTGCGAAGCCCGACGCGTCAACTGTACCCCTTGAGGTCAATACCTTAACCTCCGACCAAAAAGCTCGATTGCTTGTCAACGAACAACTTCGTCTTGTGGAAGTAGTAAAACGGAATTGGACGAATTACCAAAAGGATGGTCCGAGTCGTCGCACTCTCCATCATCTCGCCGTTCGTCTTGGTAACTTGCAAGACATTCGCTCCGAATTACGAGAAAACAATCGGCAGCTAAAAGTCAACTCGCTATGCACAAAATTATTAAATCAGATTATTTCGATGCCCAGGTAGAAGACTTATTTGAAGAAAGTTACATCGACGTCTTAGGATCAATCAAAAACGAACGCGATAAACATCATCCGCCACAGACTTCAGCAACAACGCCGAATGTTTAAACATCAGCGATCGTACCACCTCCAATGATTCGACAACAGCGAGAAGTACCACTCCCAGATGTGAAACTTCCAGTCTTCAGCGGCGAATATACAGAGTGGTCAGCATTCAAGGAATTATTCATGTCACGGATCCATAATAGTCAACAGCTTTCCGACCAGCAACATCTGCAGTACCTAAAGGGTCATGTAAGCGGAGCAGCAGCTGACGATATTAGACACATCACAGCTATTGAAGACAACTTTGTTACAGCTTTTCAGGCACTAACTGATATATATGAAAAGAATAAACTAATTTTTTATCATTATATGCAGATTTTTGACAAGCAAGCTATTGTATTCAACGACGACCCTGCCGCACTTCGGAGCTTTATCCAAACAAGTCGGTCTTGCCTTAACGCAACCCACAAACTCGATCCTTCAATCGACGAAGAAGAAGACATGCTGAAAAATTTACCTGCCAATATTCGTGTGGAGATTAGCCATGAAAATCGAAAGTCAAAAACAGTCCGTGCATTTATGAATCTTTGTACAGTGTTAGAAGAACATTATCAGATGATGACTACGTCGTTATCTCTTGTGAACTCACATCCATTCCTTCAGTTGAGTTTAGTTGAAAGAAAATCAGTCGCAGAGAAGTATAAGGTTTGCATTAATTGCCTTGGTAATAACCATGTGCTAACAAAATGTAGTAGTCCACGCAATTGTTCTATACCATATGTGGCGCTCGCCATCACACACTCATTCACGTCTCGCCTTCAGGAATGGTAACTGATATCACATCAATGCATACGTCGGTTTCTACACCAAGTTCCGTACAAACGACGATACCTGAATGTGAAGTACTTCTGCCTATGGCAGCTGTAGCTGTTTCTAATACAAAAGGGCATCAACTCACCCTTCACGCCTTTCTTGACCAAGGGTCACAGGCAAGTTTAGTTACTGAAAGAGCCGTTCAACTTCTCCAGCTTCCTCGTAGAAGAACTTTCGTTACATTCAATGGATTGGCTGCTAACCAGACCACAGAAATTCGCCACTTCGTAACCATAACAATAACGTCCAAGGTAGATCATTGGTGCTGTTATAAAGTCAATGCTTTCG
The DNA here is from genome assembly GCA_963966105.1 of Volucella zonaria. Taxonomy (NCBI): domain Eukaryota; kingdom Metazoa; phylum Arthropoda; class Insecta; order Diptera; family Syrphidae; genus Volucella; species Volucella zonaria. The sequence continues at coordinate 84,316,428 of OZ014530.1, read as the reverse complement.
TATTAAAACGTGTCGTTGGAAGATTACCTGCGAAAAGGTTCTCTACAGATGGTTGGTCTCATGTCAACAATTTGGAATTAGCTAATCCGAAGTTTTTTGTTATAAATCAAGTCGGTTTGCTTATTGTTAACAATATTTACGATTTTCTTATTTTGTCAGAAACAATACGTCTGTCAGAAACATTGCACAACTAACTACACTAGGGTGAATTATTTCGGGGAAAATAAGCAACTCTACACTACTCATCACCGTTTCTTCCATGCATTTATCGATAGAAACCGAAGAGATGCTAAATAAAATATATGACTTAGAAGATTCGTCGAATGAATAGACGACTTTGGCAGATGTCGACTTATAGTGTGAATAATATTTCAAACAAACACATAGACGTTTAGGAAATGGTCAGTACGGTTCGCCTCCAGTTCAAGTCAATATTTGACCCACAATAACTGATTGGGCACAAGATTAGATTCTTCGTCAAACATACAACAATACTATAGAGGAATATTTTCGCCTTAACCAAATGCACCATGTCTCACCTCTGAACAGCATCACTCAAAGGTCTCTTCTGAAGGAATCGACGTGTCATGTTGTTACCTTCCTCATCACCCCGTTATTAAAGATCAAAGTACGTCAATGAAGGTACGGGTTGTCTACGACGCCTTAGCTAAAACGGACAACGGGAAATCATTAAATGACTTTCTCGCTGTGGGCCCGCGTTTACAAAACGATGTGTTACTCCATTGGCGTTTCTTTAAGGTGGTTATAGTCGCCGATATCGAAAAAATGTATCGTTGCATTGAGGTTGACTATGATGACGCACAATTTCAACGGATTTTATGGCGTTCCTCACCGTTAGATAAGATTGAAGAATTCTTCTGTGATGTTGTCATGTTTGGTTTAGCTCCATCACCTTTCCTCGCTATCCGTACCCTCAATCAGCTTGCCGAGGATGAAGCCCAGAACTTCCCACTAGCAGTTGATCCTTGATGGCGAAAATAAATGTATTCTCGGAACTTTTTATATGCCTCCTCATATCGCGAGTTCTCGTGTTATTTCCCCAATTGTGGAAGAAATATCCCACCTTGCACCAAAGTGCATTCTTTGTGGAGATTTAAACATAAATATTCTTACTTCATCTTCTAAATCATTTAAAACATCAATGGACTCTCTTGGGCTCTCTTTTCTAAACGTCACTAATCCTACCCACTTTAAGCCTAACTGTGTTCCGTCTTTATTAGATGTGTTTCTTGCAAGTGATGAAAATTTTGTTAAGTGTTTTAGTCAATTATCTGTCCCCGTCTTCTTGTATCATTATCTTATCTTTGCTACCTTCGATTTCCATGTTCATAAAAACTCGTCCCAGTCTATCCAATATCGTGATTTCCGCAATGTAAATGTTGAAAGACTTTTTAGTGATTGTTTGTCTATTGATTGGAGTTCAATCTATTTGACATCAGATGTTAATAAACAAACTGACTTCTTGACTGCCACAATTGACTACTTATTTAATAAACATGTTCCCATTAAGACTCGAGTTTTAAAGTCACAGAGTTGTCCTTGGCTTTCATATTACATTCTTAAAGCTATGAAAAGGAGAGACGTCTCGTTCCGTCGTTGGAAACGTTTTGGGTGTGCGGAAATGTTCAGTGAAATTAAAGCATCCCGTAACCTTGTTACTAAGCTTATTCGATCCGCTAAACTTAGTTATTATAATGATAGATTTAATTGTGATCGTTCCTCAAAATTTTTATGGAAAGAAGTTCGCAATATCGGACTGTATCTCAGTTTCGGACGACAATATAAATCTAGACGAGTTGAACCTTAAGTTCTCTACACAGATTTCTCCTCATACCACTAGCCCTACGACAGCACAACAAGACCGAGAAAATGCTTTTTCCCTGGCCGGAGTTGACATGTACTGCGTAGGAGACGCAGTCTTTTCAATTAAATGCAAGTCTGTTGGACTTGATAATATTCACCCAGACTTTATAAAAATGTTGCTTCCTCTTTTACTTCCCTACATTACCCATATATTTAACACTGTCATTATGACATCTACTTACACCTGTGCATGGAAAAAATCCAAAATCATCCCAATCCCAAAAAAAGGGAAAAATTCTGAATATAGACCAATAGCTATCCTTCCCTTTTTATCCAAAGTTTTTGAATGTATTATAAGCAACCAGATTAAACAATTTATAAAATACAAACAGCTCCTCTCCAGTCAGGTTTCCGGTCGGGACACAGTTGCACGTCAGCATTATTAAAAGTTTGCGAAGACATAAGACAGGCAATTGATGCCAATTATACTACTGTGATAACACTACTTGACTTTTCCAAAGCATTTGATTGTGTTAACCCTGAAATACTCTGTGATAAACTAGCGACATTTTTTAACTTCTCTGACACTTCTATTAAACTTATTTATTCATACTTGACTAATCGGCTGCAAGCCGTTTCATGTAACAGTAAACTGTCTTCGTTTCTTCCCGTTAATAATGGTGTTCCTCAAGGATCTATTGTTGGTCCATTACTGTTTTCCTTGTTCATTAATGACCTACCATTTCATTTATCTCATTGTCGATTCCATATATATGCGGACGATGTTCAATTATACATTAGTTTTCCTATTGGCATGGTTGAGGACGCAATAGCAAAAATGAATGACGATCTACAATCTATCTTTGAGTGGACTGCACGTAATGGCCTGACTCTGAATCCCATTAAAACAAAAGCGATGCCAATCGCCAAACATCAACCGAGTTTCTCTGATTTTCCTCCTATCTTTTTAAACTCTTGCCAAGTGGAATATGTCACTCACGCTAAAAATCTTGGAATCATGTTTAACAACAAATTAACGTGGGATTCTCACATAAACACTGTAATGAATAAGGTATATGCTTCGCTACGAGGACTATCTATTACTAAAACAATTTTACCTGTGCAAGTTAAGCTAAAACTAGTTAAAGCTCTAATAATCCTAATCATATCCTATGGATGTGAATTGTTTGCCGATCCTGACTCTCTTACACTTCAAAAACTAAAGGTTGCTTTTAACTCAATTGCCCGGTTTGTATTCAATCGTCATAGGTTTGATCATATCTCATCGGAAGCTATTCAAATTCTCGGATGTAAGTTGGAAGATTTTTTCAAATATCGGTGCTGTTCTCTAGTTTTCAAAATTATTCATAAGAAAGAACCAAACTATCTGTTTATTTTAATTAATTTTTGTTCTACTAATCGCTATATAGTGTTGCAACCTGCCAGATACACCTGTTTAACATCACGCAGGCAATTTTTTATTTATGCTGTCAAGCTATGGAATAATTTACCCAATCATGTGAGGTCTACTATCGAACACAGAAAATTTCATGCAGTATGCTTTGAACACTTTTCTAATTTGAACTGATTTGTCTTTTTGTTTTTTTTTTTTTTTGGTGATTATTAATTTTCCTTGGTTGCGATCTTAACTTACTCGTATTATTTGTATTATTATCTTTTTGTATACTTTTGCACATTGTATGTAATTTAATGTCATTTTATATCCTGTGCTAATTATAAGTTAATCTTCATGTACAGAGTTTTATCTGATCAATAAATACAAATAAATACAAATACTGTGCAAGAAATGCAAATAATTCGATCACAGGTGGAAGGAATGCTTCGGAGCGGTGGACTTGAGTTACGGAAATGGGGGAGCAATCATCCAATCATCCTCGAAAACATTCCAAAAGAACACTGTGAGACCAAGGATTTGTTCAGCCTAGGCAGTATTACATCGGTAATAACCCTGCGAATTTTCTGGAGTCCAAAACAGGATAATTTTCAATACCGATTTAACGTTGACACCGCGAATTCCCCAGCCACGAAGAGAACCATGCTGTTAACTACTGATCGGCTTTTTGATCCAGCTGGCTGGCTGTCCCCCGTAACAATCCTCGCGAGAGACCAATTGCAAAAGATTTGCTCCCTTAAGTGAAAATGGAACGAACCCATCCAAGACGAACACCAACGGCAGTGGAAACCTTTCCTTCATGACTTAGAAAATGTGCGGCATCTGCAAATTCCTCGATGGCTAAATACGAGAAGAGACCACAAATCGCTAGAACTTCACATATTTTGTCAAGCATCGAAAATAGCATACTCAGCGTGTGCTTACATCAAAACCAAAGATAATGCATCCCTCAAGGACTGTAATTTGTTGCTGGCGAAATCAAAGGTGATTCCATTATGCGCTGATTTAACAACTCATCGGGCAGAGCTTCTTGCAGCCGTGTTAGCCGTTAAGCTGTTTGAAAAAATAAAACGATTTCTTCCAACAGATATGAAAGACTAAGACACTCATTTCTGGTGTGACTCGACGACTGTGCTATGGTGGATAAACGGAGATGCAGTGAAAAATAAGGTGTTTGTCGCCAATAGGATTAGTAAAATTATGAAAAAATCACGCTCAAATCAATGGCGCCACGTAAGCTTAAACGAAAACCCTGTTGATTGCGCCAGCTTAGGAATGTCTGCAGTTAGATTGACCAATCACCAACTTTGGTGGAAAGGGCCAGAATTCTTAAGAAAAAGCACATCCGTATGGCCTCGTTTTCCAATCATTCCACCTCCAACCACATCGGCTGAGATGTTAGAGTTAAAAAAAAATAAAATTCTGTGCTCACGTAAGTTCGCTCGAACAGGGAAAATCTTACATTGTCAGTACGATCGTCGATGTTGATCGAAGTCACATAATGGAGACAATTGAGAAAACATCGAGTGTTTTTAGCATAACTAGGATTGTTGCTTAGGTAAGGCAAAAATCCGGCAGGTTGATGCACTGATGGTATACGAAGTACAGCAAGCTGTTTTATCCATCGCATCCAACTCAACTCGAAAGTTTTTCATCGGAGTACAAGGCACTGGCCTTTAGTGGTTCTTTACATAGTAAAAGCAATCTACAACCACTAAACCCTTTTTTGACTGCGAACATACTTTAATACGGCTTGGCGGTCGCCTACGGGACTCGCTCCTATCAGCCAAAAAAAAGTTTCTAATTATCTTGCCAGAAAAAAGTCATTTCCCTGAACGCATCATACGTCACAGTCACATGATCACGCTCCATGGAGGCGTTTAATTGACACTGAATGTACGAAAACAATTTTGGAGCATCCATGGTCGCAAGGCCATAACCCAAGCACATCTTCGATGCATCATTTGCTATAAAAATAAACCAAAACTATTATCTCAGATGATGGGAAACTTACCCCAGCAAAGAATTCGTCCTGCTCGTGTATTTGAATCAACCGGCGTTGATCATGCCGGACCATTTTGCATAAGAGGCATAACATCAAGGAAAAGTTACATAGCATTATTTATATGTCTCGTAACGAAACCAGTACACTTGCAGGTAGTCAGTGATTTGTCATCGGAAGCCTTTTTGGCAGCTTTAAAGAGATTTATCGGACGACGTGGCTTCTGTAATAACATATTTAGCGACTGCGGGACAAATTTTGTAGGAGCAAACAAATTATTGCGAGCAGACTGCACGGTTTATCGGAACTTCATCACAAGACTTATAATTCCACACTTAACCGATTTACATATCCAGTGACACTTCGCCTAATTTCGGAGGATTGTGGGAGGCGGTTGTGAAGTCCGTGAAGACCCACTTACGACGAATCATCAACAATCAAATATTTATGTATGAAGAGTTTTCCACCATCATGTGTCAAATAGAATCCTGCCTCAATTCGAGACTACTGTGTGTGCTTAACGATGATCCTGACAATCTTATCGCGTTAACGCCCGCACACTTCTTAATTGGTGATTCCCTTCTTTCCCGTCAAGAACCAGAAATTGAAAGGATTTGCCTGACCAAAAGATGGCGAATATGTCAAAGCATCGTGCAGCAATTTTGGCCCAGCTGGAGCGGTGAATATTTATCACGACGGACGATTCTGTAGTCCAAAGGGGTGGAGAAAAAAAATGCCAAATGTTAATAATAATCAGCTTGTCCGTCTTAGGGACGAACGACTTCCTCCCAACCAATGGCAGCTGGGAAGCATTATCGATGTTCAACCTGGTTCAGATAACTTGGTACGAGTTGTAACTGTAAAAACTTCTAATGGTAAATTCAAAAGACCTGTTACGAAAATCAGCGCGCTCAAGGGCTCTGCTAACTTTCTGCTTACTCTCGTTTCAGGATTTCATCATAATCTATTCGCAATAGATTATCCGGGGGAGGATGTTGCAAACACCAAATGTAAAATGTAGTCGCCACCTAAAATCTTTTCATTGGCATTTATATATTGGTATTTCTTTCTGTTCTAATGTTCTGCGATTTTTTGCTGCTCTGACTACGACTCCAGAAGAAAGCTCAATATCGTATACAGTAAAAGCTTTTTATTCGCGGGCTATATGTTCCGTAAAAATGCTGCGAATACAGAAACCGTGAATATGGAATCGTAAATTATATAGCATTATAGGGGATACGTTCCTAGGTGACAAAATATTATTGAAGTTTTTGACCATATTGATTAATTATTATCAGGCTTAGGCAATGGTTTAGAGAATTTTGTAGTTTTTTCTTGCTTGGCAGTTTTTAAAAGCTCCTTCAATTCAGACCGATATTCAACAGTGGCATTAGCAATTTGCCTCTTAAAAATAAGACTTCGTTCCATAGACGGATCAATTTGCATAAAGAAATCACAAAGCTCATTTGCCATTCTTAAACCTTCACTAAGATTTTTCAAATTAAATGTCACGTTTCAAGTGCTTGTTGAAGCCTCTTCTTCAATGGGCTGTGAATTTAACATTTCCTCCAAGTCGGTTTCAGTCAAATTTTCATCTTGCGATTCAAGCAACTCTTGAATGTCAATTGATTCTATTTGTTCGAACCCATTCCATTTGCAATTCCGGCTATGTTTGCAGTCAAAGTTTGAATTTGCACAGATTCTTCGTCATTTTCCACAGTCAGAGCAGGCCACAGTTTTTTCCAGCATGATTTCAATGTGTATGGCTTTAGTTCTCCAATGATTTTTTTATGTCTCTTCCAGTATTACATAACATTCATGTCAGGATCACATTCCATATTATCCAATATGATTTTGAAGGTTCGTCTAATGTAATAGAGCTTAAAGGTCTGGTCCATAGGTTGAAGCAAAGCCGTCGTGTTGGGAGGTAAAAATGTCACTTTTATATTTGGTTGCATAGTTTCAAGTTGGCGAGGATGACCTGGTGCATTGTCCAAAACTAGAACTGCTTTAAGGTCTAAATTCTTTTTTTTTTTAATAAGTGTTTTAACTTCAGAAACAAAACAATTGCAGAACCAATGACAAAAAATAGCGCTTGTAATCCACGCTTTCTTATTAGCACGCCAAAACACTGGCAGGTCGTCCTGGTTTTGATTTTTTAAAGCACGAGGATTTAACGATCTCTAAAGAATGAATCAATGGCCTTAGAACATAGCAACAGTATAGTCCTATCCTTTGCTGCCTTAAATCTAGAGGCAGACTTTTCGCTTTTAGAAATGAATGTTTTGTTTGGCATTCTCTTCCAAAACGGTGCAGTTTCACCAGCATTATATATTTGCTCAGCTTTGTATCCTCCATCAGCTACTAGGTTTGCAAATTTTTTTAGACATCTTTCTGCTGCAGCAATGTCTGCAGATGCAGCTTCTTCAACGATTTTAATGCTATGCAATGATTGTCTCACCTTAAATTTATTGAACCAACCTTCCGATGCTTGAAATTCTCCATCTCTACATTCACCACCACAACTATCATCAGGTTTACTTTGACGCTTTGTCTTCTACCGCACCATTGGACCACTCAGGGGCACCCTTTTTTGGTTGCGGTCTTCAATCCATAATGACAACGCCACTTTCATTTTTTCTATTGCTGGATCACGAACAATTTTCGCTGACAGTGAAGTTGAAGCTACAGACGACCTTATTTTATCTTCGAATTTTTTTATCAATCGTACAGTTGATTCGTTGACATTGAATGAGGGTGATATGGATGCAAACGACTCTCCAAGGCGTAAACGATCAAGCATTTCTATTTTCGCTTTAAGCGGCAACACGAATTTTTTTTCCCGTCGAAACTCGTCTTTAAATTTTTTTAATCGAAATTATAAATTAGGAAGACAGCGTTAGAGACGTATTACTCGATCACAATTTTTGTAACGAATAGATCTGTGAATAAAGGAATCTTTAGCCGCGAATATAGGAATTGGGTCACATTTTTTAAATCCACGAATAGTGAAAACGCGAATGAAGGAAGCGCGAATAAATAGCTTTTACTGTATAATAATATTGACCGCTTTGTATTTAATCTAAAACGATATGACCATGTTTCCTTTTACTCAAATCAAATCAGCGGATGTACATTTGATAACAGTTCAGTTTCAGTTTATATGCATTTTTATTTTATCACTTAAAGTACTCTTACTTGCTAGACAAAAAAATGCTTAAAAATTAGCTTAATTAACTTAAAATTATCATATTCTAACTTACTGGCCCCATGCGGTCACTCTAAGTTAAACCTAACACTTAAATTATGTCTTTCGACGTACGTTACTACTATACTATACTATTTCTATTCCTTATAATTAAAACTAAGAAAACATTTTTTTACAAAAGAAAAAACTTAGTAACATGACTTTTTATTTCTATTTTATTATAAAACTTAAAACTAAAATCCTACAAACTACCTACAAATAAATCTTAATCTACTTAAATTACTTACATCTAATACATACATATATACGAGGGCGGGTCAATAAGTCCGTGACTTTGATTAAAACACAGACTTTTTGATAAAAAAATAATTTTATTTTTCAACGTAGTCTCCCTTGAGCTCTATACACTTTGTCCAACGCTTCTCCAATTTTTTTATCCCTTCCAAAAAAAATGATTTGTCGAGGTCCTCAAAATAGGCCTTTGTTTGCGAGATGACTTCATCATTGGAGTCAAATCTTTTTCCACCAAGCCATTTCTTCAGGTTTGGGAACAAGAAGTAGTCGCTCGGAGCCAAATCTGGAGAATAGGGTGGATGAGGGAGCAATTCATAGCCCAATTCATGGATTTTTGCCATGGCAACTGCACATGTGTGCACCCTTGCATTGTCTTGGTGGAAAAGAACTTTTTTCTTGGCCAAATGAGGTCGTTTTTTTTTCAAATCGTCATTGAATCGGTCCAATAAGTTGGCATAATATTCCCCATTGATTGTTCTTCCCTTTTGAAGGTAGTCAATGTGGATTATCCCGCGTGCATCCCAAAAAACAGTCGCCATAACTTTATTGGCTGACAAACCCACCTTGGCCTTCTTTGGAGCCGATTCACCCTTAGAAACCCACTGTTTTGACTGTTGTTTGTTCTCTGGTGTGTTGTGATGGATCCATGTTTCGTCCACGGTTACAAAACGGCGCAAAAACTCCTCCATATTGCGATTAAACAACGCCAAACCTTCCTGTGAAGTTGTTACACGATTGCGTTTGTGGTCGACTGTGAGCAAACGCGGTACCCATCTCACGGAAAGCTTTCTCATGCCCAAGTGATCATTCAAAATTGAAACCATTGAGCCATGCGAGATCCCTACGGCTTCCACAATCTCTCGCACTTTCAATCTTCGGTCGGCCAACACCATATCGTGAATTTTTTCGATTGTTTCGGGTGTAGAGACCTCAACTGGGCGTCCAGGACGTTCGGCATCTTCAGTGCTTGTACGGCCACAACGAAATTCAGTAAACCACTTTTTTACCATTGAAATCGATGGTGCAGAGTCCCCATAGTATTTATCAAGCTTAGCCTTGGTCTCGGTAATGGTTTTTTTTCGCAAGAAATAATGCTTAATAAGCACACGAAATTCACTTTTTTCCATTTTCTCCTCAAATTAGTGAGTAGTCTGATAAAAATAGCTGTCAAACACAAACTAACTGACGCAGCAAGTTTAAATTTTGACAGGAGTCAACTGACATATGCCTGTTGACAGGAGCAGTGTTGCTGTTTCAGTAAAGAGGTCAGAAATTCAAAAATGCACGGACTTATTGACCCGCCCTCGTATATATATATATATATATATATATATATATTATTAATATATATATATTATTAATATATATAATATTATATAATATTAATATATATATAATATTATATATATTATATTAATGTATATAATATTATATATATTATATATATATTATATATATATATATATATAGTATATATAATATTTTCTTAAATCTAGCTTACTCCTACTTAAAACTACGTAAACCGGCCATGGCTAAAAAAAAAAAAAATTAGGCGACCAACTTTGCTTCACACGAAGCTAGCAAGTATTGGAGGAATTCGACGACGAAGCATCCTCTCTCTCACAAAGCCACCAAAATTGTTGGTGCTGCTGAGCAACATCCCTCATGTCGCGGCTCCCTACCGCCCTACTGAACCGGAGACGCTCCGCACTGCCGTGTGCGACGTCTCTGTCGTAGTTGAGTCGCCTGTCCGCAGCTGTTCGAGCAACGTGGAAGATTAGCGGCACAGCCAATCTGTCCTGGATCAGACCTTTGCTATCAAGGTAGAGGAACGCTTCTGGAGGAACATAGCCGTCAAAGCGAACTCTCTCATGATACATATAATTAGGGTAGTAAGCCCCAGAGATCAGGTTGTTCGACGATATCATTGCTCTTGCAATGTGCCTTCGAGTCAACTTAATAACAAAATTGTCCACTCTTATTAGGTTCGCCCTATTGTACAAGACCTCATTGCGATAGAATTTTATGTACTCATACTCTGGTGTTCTGATCCCAAGGCATCTGACTACATTTCGACAAGCAAGTGGCTGTCCATATTGTCCGACGATAGAGAACTTTCGCCAATTCTTTCTGGTGTCCCTAGAGGCCCCAGACAAAGGCGTCGTAAAAAGAATGGTTTCCGACTTCTGAAAGTTGATTTTCAACTTCCAGTCATCGCAATATCGTTTAATTTTGTCGAAGTCACGTTGCAAAAGTGTATTAATGACCTCAATCTTTGGACCTGATCTGTACGCAATTAAGTCGTCTGCGTACGCTATGGCATGGTGAAGTGAACCTATCAGATCACTTGTGTAAATGCTGAATAGGATCGGCGAATTTACCGCACCTTGTTGCAGACCGTTTTTAATGTTAAATGTTCCAGCGGAAGTCACATCGCCATTCTTCACGATGAACTGTCTAGAGCATGATATAATCCAAACTAAGCAACCGGTATACAGTGGAAGCATTTTTTTCCTACTGATCTTTCCAAAAAAATTAAAATGTAGATTTATGTAATGATGAAAGAGAAACATGGTAATATATTTTCCAAAAGCATAACAACTTTTTTAAAAGAAAATCACAACAACAGCAAGTGTATGTAATATATTGCAGTGTGCCAAACTAAAGCAACACTTTTTCGTGTTCTATCATATTCTTACGTACCTATAAGGAAGTGAGTCATTGATCTTGTCGGTGGAGCTACAACTATGGCTTGAAATAAATTTGCTGATGAAATTAAATCTCAAATAATTGAACATTTTTTTTAATGGAGAGACTCAAATTTCCATAGCCAATAAATATAATATAAACCAATCCATTCTTTCCCGCCTAATTAAAAAGTATAGAACAACGGTATATGTAACTGCAGTACATTTTGGAGGTCGACCACGAAAAATTTCGCCAGAATGCATCCGAATTGGTCCATAGACAAATGGAGATCTGTCCGTTTCAGCGACGAATCTAAGTTCAATCTGGTCAATTCGGATGGTATGTCAACATTAAGACATCGGAAAGGAGAGAAACTCAATACTCGGAACTGAAAAGTTATATCAAAGCATGGAGGTGGTAGTGCGATGGTGTGGACATGCTTCTCAACTAATGGTATTAGTCTCTTTCACCAGAGTGAAGGGATAATGGATTGTTTTAAGTATAAGAATATTATGGAGATGAAAATGATGCCCCATGCAGAATGGAATATGCCACTTCAATGGGTGTTTCAGCACGATAACGACCCGAAGCATACTTCGAAGGTGGTACAAGATTGGTTAAAAGACTATAGTGTGCAATTTCTTGATTGGCCGGCACAATCACTGGACGTGCATCCCATTGAAATCCTCTTTGGGATACTAAGACGACGGGTTGCTGGAGAACATTTCATGAATAAGCGAGAACTGTTTCAAGCAATAAAAATCGAATGGCAAAAAATACCGCAAACCATAATTTCAGATTTAATATCTTCGATGACACGCAGATGTGATGAATTTATTAAAAATAAGAGTTCTTATAAAAAGTATTAGATTTGTTGCCTTAGTTTTGCACACTGCCATATATTACATATGTATACTGGTTTTTGTTATGGTTTTCTTATATACGAGTTGTTATTATTTTGGAAAATACATTACCATGTTTCTCTTTCATCATTACATAAATCTACATTTTAATCTTTTTGGAAAGATCATTAGGAAAAAAATATTCTTCATATGTGAGAGCTAAATTTGCCGCTTTTGTTTTGCACAACACTGTACCTATTCAATAAGCTACGGATCCTTCAGTCAGGTAGATCATGTATCCTTTTTTAAATGAGCTATGCCTGCTTGACTTCTAAACGCCAATTTTTCGTAAATTCTGTACGGCTGTGGAATTCCTTGCCCATAAATATTAGGAAAACTAGGAACACTAATAAATTTAAGTCATCTCTCTCTTAAAATGTTGTATTGTATTGTATTGTATTGTATTTATTTATTTATTTATTATTCTAGGTACAATTTGTAGAAGTATGGATTACACAAATTCAAAAAATAGTAAATTTCAAAAAAAGCCATAAATTCAAAAGAATACCCAGAAATATAAATAAAAGGAACAGTCTATAGCCAAGTTAAGAACTACAGCTAGTAGCGAGTGTCCCATCAAAAATTCAAAATCAAATATGTAATTTTAAAATGAGCGTGGGGGAAAAAGAAAAAAGGATTGTTTTTATTTTAAATATAGATGTTTAAGAGTCGTTCAATCTGTTGGTGGTTAAATTCAAAGAGCCATGTTTTTACTTTAGTTAGGAAAGGTAACAAATTACGTATACGTCGGATGAAGTCGGGTAGCTTGTTAAAGATTGTCGGAGCTACTATCAAGAAAAACTTTTTAAAATGCATTTTATTGTGCGATGGTACAACAACAGAGTTATTTGAATGGATTCGCAAGTTATAAATAGAATTTCTTCTAACTGCAAGATAGCCACTTCTAATAAAAAAAAATTTTAGCACTTTATAGTAGTAGAGATGCCTTAGGGGAAGAATTTTCAGTTCTTGAAATAAAATAAAGCTGTTATGGAATCGATTTTTCTTACATACAATACGAATAACATGTTTAAGAGCCAAGAGCAGAGGGTTAATTTTGTTAGCATGAGTTCCACCCCAAGAAGTGATACCATACTGAATCTTAGAATGCACAATACCATAATAGATCATAACCAGTAATTTTTTTGAACAATATGAACTGAGATTGTAAAATTGTCTGGAGCAACATAGCAAATATTTTTTCACAGCGTTAGTATGATCGACCCAGTTTAATTTGCTATCCAAGATCACTCCAAGATACTTAAAGGATTGAACAAAATCTATTTTAAAACAATGATTGGAGCAAGTTTCACTAGAATTAAATGTACTGGTGCTCGATGCAGAGTTAGTTTCGAGTTTAAACTTAAGACAGTCAGAAGTATGATAAAAAAGATTACAGTCAAGCAGAGTAGAATACCCTGATAAATTGAAATACATCACTTTAGTCTTATTACTCAAAATCATACGATGCTGAGCAAACCAGCGTCTCAAAAGATCCAAGTCAAAGTTAATGTCAACTATTAAGTTAAGTGGAGATTTACTTGCGTAGGAAAAGGCTATGTCATCAGCAAAAGCTGTCGAGTAACCTTTAAATTTCTGTAAAAAGATGGAGTTAACAAAACTTAAAAAAAGTAATGGTCCAAGAACTGACCCTTGTGGTACACCTACTTTTAAGTTACGTAGCACACTGTATTTTCCTTTAATTTTACTCGTAACATGCTGTTTTCTATCAGACAAATAAGAAGCAAACCAATAATACAAAAAACCACGAAATCCTGCTCTATAAAGCTTACTCAAAAGAATGTGAGGATCTACTAGATCAAACGCTTTAGTTAGATCAACAAAAAGGGCAGCATTGAAGAAACTTTGGTTGATACCATCATAGACCTCACTACATAACTTTAAAAGTGCGTCTTCAGTAGATCGGCCAGCTCGAAATCCAAACTGACAATCACTAAAAAATCGTTGTTTATTTAAAAAGTCTAGAATTCTTCTTTTCATGGCTTTTTCAAATATCTTGGAGCAAACGGGCAAAAGAGATATCGGTCTGTAGTTATTAAGACAACAAGGGTTGGATTTTTTATGGAGCGGAATAACTTCAGCAATTTTAAGTGCATCAGGAAAAACTCCTCCGAAAACGCTTTTGTTAAAAATGTGAGCTAGAACATCCACAATATTATCTGGCCAATGAAACAATTAGAATTGAAAATGTTTAATTTGTTGTAATATCAACCGTCTTTTTCTATTTTATTTTTTTTTTTAAATAGGTATATAAATTGTAAACTTACTTCTTCTATCTTCTATATCTTTTCTTTAGCCATTTTTTTTTTAATTTTTTATTACTTTTCCCTTTCTTAGACACTGCTTTTCTTTTATTTCGATCATGAGATTGTTTCCCACGCGTTAGTTTCCAATTCACTAAAATCAACTTAATCTAGAGTAAATTTGGTTTTTCTTTTTAATAATTTTGAATAAACCTTAATTTGTAATTTTATTGTAAATAAATTGATAATTTTGAAAGTTGAAAAGGAGTTCGTTCTGCTACGAACTGACGTCTCACGAGCCGTCTCAACATACCCAAATTGCTTTTATCCGTGAACCTACGAGTACAATAAAATGTTCCACATGCAGGAGTAACATAAACACTGAGTGTAAGGCATACAGATTAATTATTCCAAGGTTCCAATGACTCTTTAAATCAACTTGAAATCTTTTGCCAATAGTTTTTGTTGGTTGATTTGTAAATTGCAAGTAATTTGTATCTCACAAGCGGTGCAAAATATTCAAATCTATGTATGTATGTTATATATAGTAATTTCTATCAACATATATAATTTTCGTATTTGGATTCACTCGAAAATTGCTTATGAAAAATTTGCTTAACGACTCTCACGAGTAGATGCATACGTATTCAAATTGGCGACACTCACTTCATGCTATGACAGACGTGCAATGCAATACGACTACTCGCATATGTGTAGCAGCAGAATGCACGGGTTGGCAAATGTATCATATGCAGAATGCATACACTGAAAGTGCTAGATCGCGCAAGGGGGATATAAGGACGTTGCGTTTTATATTGTTTGTCCCATTTTGAAAATTTATAGATTCCATGATAGGAAATTTATAGTGGTAATGGGTGTGGGGCAAATTTAGTTTACTGTGTGTCTGTGCTTGCGTTTTAATGGAGATGCTCGAATTGCATCTATCCACAGGCAAAATGCAATGCATCTATGGAGAGTGATAATGCTCGAGGACTGCCCCATAGCGCTTGGGGGTAATTAATTTGTTTTATGTGATTTTTAGCAGTGATTTGCGGTTCGAAAAGATTTTTAAAGTTTTTCAGTTGTTAAGAGCTATTGAAACGAGAATAATTAGGGCTCTAAGTGGTATTTGGATGCTTGTGCTTTTAAGTTATAAGACAAAACTTGCCACTGCAATTAAATTGTAGCAAGTTACGCAGTTATGTGGTAATTGGCGTGAGTTGTTTCGTGGAATTTAAATTACTTAGGATCTTGAAAACTCCTTATAAATTCTTCAGAAACCTGAGAAGAAGATACATTAAATCACTGAAGGACAGAAGGTATGTATTATTGGACAAAAGCGAGCACAGAATTTGTTTTCTTTTAAGTATTTTTATGATCAAGTTGATGAGCGTCGTGCTTGACACCGGACAGTATGTGTCAAGTGCTTTCAGAGTTCTGTCCTGTATCTGTCTTGATCGTTGAATGGGTGTGTTCATTGATTTACTTTTCCGTTCTGTGGAAAAGTTCCCCATTGCATAGGTGCGTGTTAACGAATGATAACAGACACCATTTGATCCCAGTGGTCATTTTATAGTTTTTACGTCCATATAACTGCATGGACTTGATATTTAAGTGGAACAGTCGTAGCTTGGTATGTAGGCTGATTGCATTGTTTTGCTGTTATAAACAACATTGAAAGCGCTTGTTTTACTCTGCCGATTCGGCTTGATAGGTCCATTTCGGTTGGAACAATCCGCACTGCAACCAGATTCATTTCTTTCATTACTTGCTTAATATTTCTAAGAATTATATCTCGTTAACGTGCCGTTGCTTGCTTATCTACTTACTTTCTTAGGTGGCGCTACAGTTTGGGTTGAAGCGGGGCCTCGGCTTATAAGTCTCTGCAGTTAGACCGAGCCTTCACTTGTGGACTCCAAGTCAGTTGTGGTCCCCTTCTACCTGTGCGCGCCTCAGAGATGGTCTCCTTCTTCTGCGTTGTCCCTCCGGGTTAGATTCGAACACACTGCGAGCCGGAGAATTAGTTTTCATTCGCTCTTCATGTCCTAGCTATCTTAGGCGATTTATGCGCAGTTTCTGACTAGATAGACGTCGCTGTATAGCTCATTTAGCTAATCGTAGAACATCCTTCTCTAAAGTCCTTCAGCGTAAACAGGACCGAATATCTTACGATATTTTCTCTCGAAACGACTAAGGATATCTTCATCCGCTTTCGATAGCGTCCATGCTTCAATGCCATAAAGCACGACTGGGATGATCATGGTCTTATACTTATTGACTGCCCTTAGTCGTTCGGAATAGGGTCTTATTACTCAATTGCGTTCTTAGCCCGAGGAAACAGTTATTAGTAACAGAGATTCTTCGCTTTATTTCCACTGAGATGATGTTGACAGAATTGATAGCAACGTAGACAAAGTCAAAGTTATAACTGTCGACTCTAATCGTTCTGTATAATTCGCCGATATTGTGTGCCCCTTCTTGTTGATATAACATACTTGGTTTTGCCCTAATTAACCATTAAACCCATTTTGGCAGCCTCCATTTCAGTACTATGTTACATAGCAAACACATCGGTAACAGATCGTTGTTTTCTGCTAATTATGTCAAAGATTGCGACTCTAGTGTTCGCCTGTGAGTTCCGCACTTTGTCTAAAACCTTTCTCGCCATCAGAGCCCGGTTAAATCGTTACCGACAAAGACGCAGCAGGGAGCGCTTTCCATCGTCATTCTACGGAGACTTGGTAGAGATAGCTCAATATAGCTCGTTTCCATAAACGCTGTTATATGCGGTGAAAAAAGATGAAAATGCAGGGGGTATCGATTTGGACATCTCCATATCTTGTGTGCAATTGCCAAGCACGATTCAACCGTCATAATTGCTCACAGGTTTTGTCGAAGAGCTCGTTGAAACATTTTTTGGTGGTGTCGCCGTTGTCTTCCGTAGGGGCATGGGCACATATTAGCGAATTTAGTTTAAATGCGGATTGTTATAAGTCTACAGCGTTTGACAAATCCGCACTCGAATAAGCGCTGTTTCTATTCCCTATCGCAATCATCATGCAGGGATCACAGGTTTTCAGCTCCTTTATTGCCCTTTAATTGTTTACCAGTTCCATCGACATTGGATCTGTTACAATTTGATGCTATTGGCTGGTTAGTCACATATTTCTTATCTCTACAATATAGGGTTATGAGCCATATGATGGCGTAGCCCAGCACTATGCTACTGGCCGAGCGCTGCTGCTGCACCAGTCCAAGTTATAGGCCAGTAAGCAGTTTCCCGATTAATCGCCGCCCATGTCCTCATGGTGGCATCCTTAATTGCTTAGGTGGAGCTATAGTTCGGGCTGAACCGGAACATCAAGTAACGAGCATCCTTACTTAATTCGAGTTCCTAGCAGTCCTGCTCTTACGCCTTGAGATGTTTTTGAACCATCACCACATTTGTTAATCATCATTCAGTCATACGAGTATAGGATTTATTTTTCTTTCCTCAAAAGTGCCTTCTATCTTCTTTGGTATTTCTAACTGACCAATGAGGCTATTTTGTTTGAAGTGATTTGCGTGATGTAGCTTAATTGCCGCTTCCTCTTAAATTGCTGCATGAAGTGAAGTTACGTCTAATAACGCCTCCATGCCCACGGATGGAGTCGTTCTCATAGCCCCTTTAAAAGATACTGTACCCATGGAATCCTGATCAATTTTGTTATTGTTGAGTTTGTTTAGTGTGCTTTTTAGCTCATGGGTATTTTACACCGTTGTTTGTTATACAGTTGAAATGAGATTCCTAACCTTTTCCTTTAACTGCACTACAGTCTCATCTATAAATAGGTCGAAGAAGTTTAGTCCTCTCTTCACTGTGACAGGTATAATTGTTGTTTTGCTAGGATTAATTAAGAGCCCTTCTTTTTTACGCCAGTTTCAGATAGCTATCAGGGCATATTGCAAGAGATTCCTGATGGTGATCGCATGGTAATCCCTAATGATTTCAATTCAATTCAATTTTCAATTCAATTAATTTTTATTTTCAATAAAATCTACATTGGCTATGCGTTTCCGCGAAGCCTTAGGGGCTTTTTTGGAGAATGTTGTGTTTCTAACATTAGTAATTGAAATTAAGTAAGCTTAGTTTAATAAACATTCAATACAAGATTTACACGAAAAAATTATTCGACATAAGTAATTTTGATCGCTTTGGATTTAGATTTATTTTAAGATTAAAACATTTTAACAATTTAACTTTTTTAACATTACGAGTATATTCAGATTAAAAACATTCAGTTGATGGAATTTTGATTTAAAAGAAAGTTTTTTATGTTTTTTTTTTCTAGTTTTAAGATTTTTAGCGTTTTTTAGTCCTTGCGGAATTGTGTTGAGAATTTCAGGCACATTGCATTTCAACTGTCTTCTTCCATAGTTGTTGTAGAATCTGGGTTCTTGAAGCATACCTTGTGCACGTCTTCTTGTGTTTCTCCCATGGTTAATTGGAGTGATGAATCTTGTGTCGTCGTAATACTCTAATATAATCGTCATCTTGAAGATGTCTTCCAATTTAAGGACATTGAACCTTCCTCTCTCGGTTACATTTCGATGAGTAAATATATTTATCTTTTTCAGTGCTGCAGTTTGTAGTTTCTGAAGTTTTTTTATAAATGAGTTAACGATGTATTACCCCAGGTAAGTATTCCATATCTTAGTTTGGATTCCACTAGCGCAAAGTACACTTGTCTTAGCACAGATGTTGTAGTTTGGTACTGCAGATGAGTTAGTGCGTATAAGACTTTTAAGACTCGAACGTAACTCATCAATGTGCTTATCCCGCAGAAAGTTATTGTCGATTATCACTCCTAGATATTTGTAATTTTGAACTACATCTATAGGACAGCTAGTCGAGGTATGGCAGCCATCATTCCTACAGTATATTTGTTGTTCGGTAGCCTTGAACTGCGGATTTCTTATATGCATTATTTCTGTTTTGGATGATTTGATCATTAAACCATAATCGTGACACAATTTTACTGCATTATCAAACTCTTCCTGAATTATTGTTGTTGCCGTCTGCAAAGATCTGTGACATACCACTATCGCTGTATCGTCGGCATAAGCAAAGGGTTAGAAAATGCTCGCTTGAAAATGCGGAGAAGCTCATTATCGTATAGTATAAACAGAATCGGGTCCACTTTCCATCCTTGCGGGACTCCGTATTCTGCGTGTTCTTTTTGCCAATGGATCTCGCTGATCTTGACACAAAAAAGCCTGTTGTGTAGATATTCCTTTAGCCAATCGGTCAATAATCCTCGTATTCCTATACGTTCGAGAGCATCTACTAGCTTAGAGTGATTGAGCGTGCCAAAAGCTTTACTAAAGTCCATAAATATGACCAAGACGTGGTAACTTTTGTTAAGACTTTCATTGATATGATTTGCGAATTCTCCTAATAGTTTACCAGTGCTTTTCTTTTTCTGGAAACCGTATTGACTTTCGTGGATGATGGAGTGTTTTTCAATAAAATTCTCTAATCTGTTTGTTATGACTTCTTCGAGGCACTTTTCTACTACTGGCAATATGGATATTGGCCTGTAATTGTTGAGCTAACTTTTTGTACCACCTTTGTATATTGGCCTGATCACAGCAGTTTTTAAGGCTTCTGGAATTTTTGCTTGTGTCTCAAATTAATAAATTCGCACAAAATCGCCGCAAAAATTACCAACGCTCGAATTCTATCAATACCAGGTGACTTATTTTCGTCAAGCACACCAATTATTCTTGATATTTCAAATACATTTGTTTCTTGAATAAAAACTGATTTGTCTAGCGTTTTATTTAGGTGAATCGATGTAATCGAGTCGCATTAGCGCACAATGTTTTCAATTTGTTCTTTAAAGTTTTTTGCACATTCGCTAGCGAGATTGCTCACACAGATTTGACCAGTGAAATTCTTAATTATAGTTTCATCTAGGCTAAGCTTTTTCCTTCCCATTATCTCGTTTATTAGGCTCCACGTTTTTCGGGGGTTTGATTTGATCTGGTTGAACTTGGTTTTGTAAAAAAAGAGATTTTTGCGTTGTTATTTCTTTGTTTAGTTTGTCTCGAAAAGTCTTATAATCCAGTTCGAAAGTCCTGCTCAATCTGTTATTTTTCCATCTTTTGCATAACTCATCCCTTTTTTTACACTTAGCTATTAAGTCATGTGACATCCATGGGTTATGCTTTCTTTCCTTTTTTATTGTTGTTACAGCTGTAGACATTTCATATATGCTTTCCATTTTATCGACAAGTTTTTGGTAAAGAGAAATTGCATCGTTTTCATTAATCAGCTCTTCCCAATTTTTTTCGGCGATTAATTCGTTTACCTTCGCGTTGCATATAAGTGACATGCTGGCAAGTTTTTCTTTTACGACTGATTGTTGCAAAATATAGGGTTGGGTAATGATCTGTTATACAGCTTTCAATCGCCGTTTATTTGGTAATACGTTGCATTAATTAAAATGTGATCAATTGTCGGTTTTGTTCCCGTCCTCGGATCTATTCTAGTATAATCTGTTATTACATTCAATAACCCCAGTGACGCCAGCATCTCTAAATATTCTTTTACGCCGTATAAATCTAGATCTTTAACATTAATATTCATATCTCCCATTACTAAAATATCTCTTTTTCACAATTGTTCAATATCGTTTCTGAATTCTTCAATAAACGCTTTTTTGCTATAACCTGGTGGTCTGTATATTCCAAATACATATTTGTTTTTATTGTTTTCCACAATTCGAATTCGGATGTTTTCATATGACACGCTTTCAGATGTAAGTGGTGTGTATTTTAAGCCATCTCGAATTAACATTAAAATTCCACCACCTCTGCGATTTTTTCTATTCAGAAATTTAGTTTGAAAGCCATTAACAAAGCGGTTTATATTCAAACAGAAGTCGTTCCAATTCTTACGCAAGGATCTTATGTTAAAATTCAAGTAGCAACATTTATTTTTTGCTAACTCATTTATGTTGATGTCGCTAAAACCATTCATTACCCTACAATTCAAATCAACATGTAAGCCATTGTTTTTATTTGCGTTTTCCATTTTAACCTTAAAAGTTTTTGTGTTTCTTTTTGTTGTAATTATTGTGTGCGTGCAATTTTTATAATATCGTCAAGGGAACGATTTTCGTTCTCTCATAAAACATTATTTTTTGAGAGGCAAAACGGCGAAGGAAACAAAAGAAAAGTTGGATAAATATTATGGGGCTAATGCTCCGTCAGATTACACCGTCAAATATTGGTTCCGAGAGTTTCGTGGTGGCCGCAACTCCAGTACTGATCAAGTCCGCAGCGGCAGGCCCTCATTACAGAGAACAATGTCAAAAAAATACATGAAATGATGTTGGCTGACCGGAAAGTGAAGGTGCGCGATCTAGCAGATACCACAAAGATTAGTACTGAGCGCACACGCCATATTTTGGGCAATATTATGCATATAAAAAAGTTATCCTGCCGCTGGGTGCCGCGAATGACCAAAACCACGAAACAGTGTTTGGACTTGCTGATGCGGAATCGGGCGGACTTTTGGCGTCGATTGGTAACTGGATTTGGATCCCTCGGACTATAATCTCTTCCCAAACCTCAAAAGATGGCTCATCAATAAAAAATTCGGCTTACGCGAGGAAACCATTGACGCCACGGAGGTGTATTTTGCAGACTTTCCGGAAAATTACTTTTCGGACGGGATCAAGAAGTTGGAAAATCGCTGAAATAAGTGTATCAAACTATAAAAAAAACTTTTAAAAACAAAAAGAATTTTAATTCCCAAGGAGGTCACTCCATCTAGTACATCAATCTGATGAAACAAAGATAGTTGCTCTTAATATTTCTAAGGCATTTGACAGAGTTTTGTATCAGACTCTTTTGTAAAAATGCATGCATTTGTGGACGATGACTTTCTTATTCATTGGATTAAGAATTGCCTTTTGAAACGTTTAATCCAAGCTATCTTGGGTTGTTTGAAATCAGATATTCGCCAAATAAGTGTGGGTGTGACCCAGGGCTCCGTCCTGTCTCCGACACGCTTTTTAATTCTAATCAATTATCTCTGGTCTGCTACTTCTAATCCAATATAATTCTTTGCTGATGACACTACTCTCTACTTTTCATATTCGTTCCCGGACTCACGTCCCTGCTCTTCCACTATAGAACGGGATGGGCAGGTAAATTTCGATATCAACAGCATAACAAATTGTGGAACCATCAAGAGAGTGGAATTTAAAGCTTCCAAAACACAACGCTGTTTTCAGTCCTTAGAGCGAAATGGAGATACCAAGTAACTATCCATGAATGGCACTTGCTTCGTCGAAACCGAAAAACTTTCCGTTCTCGGTATTTGTGTCAATGACAGCTTACATTTGAGTGACCACATTTCTTGTCTTTGTACTTGTTTGATAAGACTCAAACACGTGCGATAAATC
The DNA here is from genome assembly GCA_963966105.1 of Volucella zonaria. Taxonomy (NCBI): domain Eukaryota; kingdom Metazoa; phylum Arthropoda; class Insecta; order Diptera; family Syrphidae; genus Volucella; species Volucella zonaria. Next base: position 84,293,376 of record OZ014530.1, on the reverse strand, counting down.
TCATATGTGACACTAATATTGCACTGTTAATTGACATGCTTGAACACCGACATAACGTGCCTTGCCTCACCCTGTTCTATAACTTTTTTCATTACCAGTGCTCCACCGAATTTGCCAGTAGCATTCTGCCCCTTCCAACTTTTAAACGTAACACCCTCGCTATGAATGCTGATCAGTATACCCTAAAGCCCACTTTCGGGGGTAACCTAAAATATAGTCATTCTTTCCGAGCTTTCTATTTCCTAGTCGTTATAATTTGAAAACATTTAAGAGCAACGTACACCGGTACCTCTCTTTTGTTCCTCCGTAAGTTTCTTTCACCCGCACTGTGTGCAAATGCGTTAACGATACTAATAACCCCTTGGGCGCGAGAGTAACATATGCAAGTGCAACGCCACAGTTCACGGTCAATCCCCCAAAACCTCCAAGAATTGGGACGCAATGGCCATTTCCCTTACATCAGCAGACGAGGGCAAAACCAATACAGCTGATCCAACAAACGTATAAAAGGGAAGAATCAATAAAAGCCACAAAACCAGTATTTCGGTTATAGCTAGTGGTGATCGTTGCGACGCTAAAGACGGTGGGTCATCATTGGTTAAATGTAAAATTAGTATAAGTATAAAACGTTACTAACGCAGTAGATATTCCTCTATTCGGACGAAAAAGGGGAAAGCGAAAATTAAAAGGTTTTTTGTTTGGTTTAAGAACTTAGCACAAGTGACAGTTCAATAAAAACTCAAGGAAACAGTAGGACAAAAAGTAAGTCAAAGTGAAAATTCATAAGCACAGTGCAATTTAGTTCTAAAGTGAAAATAATCACATTTTTCATAGGGACAAGGTGTAGTGAAGAAAAATTTAACAAGTGCACGTAGAAACAAGCCGAGGAGCAGTGATATGAAATAACAAGACTCAACAGCATGCATCTTTAAAATAGTAACACTAATAGAACTGTTAGCAGGACAAAACCATCTTCAGAGTTGAAGGTCAATAGTCGAAAAAGAAATCAAGTGTGTCCAACCGTTCAGTGGTGAATCAAAGACTTTACCTTTGTTTATTCAAACAATTGACCAAATATCGACAGAGTTTTGCAAACTAGCCCCACAAGTATTTAGAGTGATCTATAATGAAAAAATTACTGGTGCAGCGAAGAATCATCTGTCAAGGATATCAATAACATTAAGGTATTTACAATTAGTAAATTATTATATGTAATACAAGAAATTGTAAATCACAGAAAGTGCAGCATTTAGTGAGGAAGATCTAGAAATAGCTACTTGTCTTAATACCACGCTTATGTTTAAAATAAAGAAATTAACACCAGGCGTTTTAGCCGCTGAAATTTACAATAGATATTCACTGTCAAGTATTAGGACAATATTACACAAATACATAGGTCAGGACAAATATCATCTAAGTATAGAAAAGGTATACAAACCACCAACATAGAATACAGAGTTTCAAAAAACAAAATTCTCAAACACAAAATAACCCTAACCACTATCAGTTATCACAATTGCAACAGGCTTCAATAATCAGGATCAGGATAAACAAAACAAAATATTAATCATACTACCCAGTCAGATCCCAAGATAACAACTATAGGAACTCTGGGCAATACAGATCAGGACAGCGTAGGGTAGAACCTATGAATGTAGATGCTCTCAATAAAAAAGAAAAGATTAACCCGATAGAAAATGAGTTTTTGAGTTTTTGTCAAATACCCTTGGACAACAAAAAAATATTTATTCAAATAACTATAGAAAGCAAAGATTTGGTAGCTTTGATTGATACAGGGTCTACAATCAAACAGAATACCACAAGAATTATACAAAGAGATCGCAGAAAATATTATAAAAATTAATACTATTCAAGGTTTAGTGAAAGAGAACACAGAACAAGTTAAAATCAAATGTCCAGAAGGATTCAAAATGTCCGACAATGCTAGAATGAGATGGACAAAAATAGGTTTTGACAAACCATACGATTTTCTAAACGGAATGGATTGAATAGGACAAAAGGCTAAACCAATAGATTTGCAGAACCAGGAAATTGTATTAATGAATTTGCTGCATCTTCCATATTTAGTCAAATTACTTGACGAAGTAAATGTGCTGAAAGCAAGTGAAGTTGGCCGCATTCAAACAGATTACCTGAATGAAGCCGAAAAGCAATCTATTGATACACTTCTACACAAATATAAAAAAAACGTATATTTAAAGAAGGAGATCAATTGACAACTACACACACAGTGGTTCATGAAACAAAAAACCACAACAGACGAACAAATGAATTCAAAACTATATACAGTACTGTGCAAAACCTAAGCAACCATCTGGAGTCAGCACTTCATAGTAAATCTTTTCAACTTTCTACCCCACCAAATAAAAAAAATGGATATATAGTGATGTGTAATAGAGTGTATTTTGAAATTCACAACTTTTTATAAAAGTAATAATACTTCAGATTTAAAAAAAACGCAAAAACCAACAAAGTAGCCAAATTGAGTACAAAATCTAAGCAACTTTTTTAATATTTTGTGTAATATCCATTATTTTGAATAACAGAGGCGCAACGACGAGGCATAGAGGTAACTAACTTTGAAAGTGTATCCTGGGATATATTTTCCCATTCAACTCAAAGCATGGAATAGGTGAGACCTGTTGGAAAAGTGTTGTCCAGCGACACGTCTTTTAAGGATATCTGACAGGTTTTCGATGGGATTCAAGTCGGGTGATCTGGCCGGCCAATCAAGGACTTGAATCCCGCTATCGGCTAACTACTCCTTTACCAACTTCGATGTGTGTTTCGGATCGTTATCCTGTTGAAATACCCAGCGAAGTGGCATTTCCCACTCCGCATGTGGTAGCATTACCGATTCTAGGATCGATCTATACTTGAATCGGTCCATGATTCTGCCTATTTCCTAGAATGGACCTACACCTCCTGCCGAAAAACAGGTCCACACCATCACACTACCCCCACCATGCTTTACAGTGTGTGTGCAGGATCTAGGATTGAGCCCTTTACGACGTCTCACATAACATATCTCGTCAGAATTATTTAAATCAAATTTTGATTCGTCGCTGTAAAGAACTGTTTTCCATTTTTCAGTATTGGTATTTTCTTGCAAAATTTAGTCTAATATAAAAAAAGATTTTAGTTTGAATTATGTTTAAAGAATAATTGCACTACCTATTCCTTAAATGTCTTTTTGTGAGCATCCGTTTTTTGCACGGCCTGTAACTTCGAAGATTATTTTCAATTGCACGTCTTCGCACCATGGGAGCAACTATGTTTAAATCAAGTAATTTTACGATTTCATTCGATCTTATGAACGGTTGTTTTTTAATTACACCACAAATGTTTCTATCCGTTCCCTGAGTATCTCCAGACCTAAATTCATCAATAATCTTTTGTTTAAGAAAAGAAGAGTAACTTTGTCGCGACATTATTAAAAAATATCAATTATGCGACTAACTTAAAAGAAAACTGATCAAAGGCAATCACTTAAGATCAAAGATAAAGAGCTTACAACATTTCATATGTAACCTGACTGGACAAGTACTGTTAGCTATTTTTTTTTACAGTGGGTTACGAAGCTGCTGAGGTTTTGCACAGCTCAATTTGGCTACTTTGTTGGTTTTCGCGTTTTTTTTTTTAATCTGAAGCATTATCACTTTTATGAAAAGTTGTGAATTTCAAAATACACTCTATTACACATCATTATATATACATTTCTTTTTATTTGGTGGAGTATAAAGTTGAAAAGATTTACTATGAAGTGCTGACTCCAGATGGTTGCTAAGATTTTGCACAGTACTGTAGGTGCCCCCCAAAATATGAGGCAGAAGTCCGCATAAAAATGGACGAAATGAAAAAACAAGGGACCATTAGGAAAAATAATACATAGACGATACAGTTCACCTATTATAGTTATTCCAATAAAGAAAAACAACTCGGAAATGAGGTAGCAGATTTTCTCAGCAGGATGGAAGAAACACCTAAGATTGAGGAAACCAACGATAATGAATCAGAAACTATACATTCGGTAGAAGAACAATAATTAGATCACATAGGTATTAAAAAAAGAAATCGTAAACAAGTACAAAACGCAGATTATATTAACATACAGCGTTAACAAAGAAACAGGGATAACGCATAAAAGAAGAATCATACCTCTGAACCCAATTGAAGGAATAAATTAGATGTATTAGTTAGGTTTATAGAGAAAAGAATGAATATTCAGAAGTCGAAGACCATCACTACAATATACATAGTCCAACGAGTTATCATACAATCATTCTCACAAGATAGAAATATCAGATTCATCAGGTGTTCACAGAGGGCTGCCGAAATCCAAACCGAGGATGAGGCGCACAAACAAATTTCTATCTACCACACAAAAGAATCAATGTACAGTGGCATTAATGAAACATACTATACACGTAAAGACAAAATATATTTTCCCAAGCTCCATGAATAAATTCAGTTAATTATAAATAATTGTAAAAAAAATGGCAGGAGGTAAAATACGACAGGAAGCCAATAAAACCTGTTTCATATCACTGCAATCATTCACTTAGATATCTTTCATATACAAAAGAAAGCCTTTGTAACAATTATTAACAAACTAATCAAGTTTTGCAGTAGCTTTTACGATTACGGATAGAAATTGCAAAAGTAAGAAGCAAATATTAATTGAACACTTTTCTAAGTGTTCAAGAAGAATTATCACGGACAACGAGTTTAACTCAGAACAAATCATACAGTTTTTGAGTGAAAACAACGTTGAAATTCATTGGACTAAACAAAATAGTCATACCGGTGACTCAGGTTTAGAAAGGCTGCACTCTACAGTAGTAGAAAAAATTGCAGGCATAGAAGAAAATGAAATGAAAATACAATTAGTATAGATACTCGTAACTATAATAATCGATTCTATTAAAAATTAGAACAATACCTAGAAAAGCTAAGGAGGAAATTGACGAACAGACATCGAAAAAGATAGTACAGGCAACTAAAACCAAAAAAATAAATAGACTTAACGAAAAGCGAGATGATTACCTTATCTTAGAACTAACCGAAATCATATACAAATAGAAAGCAAAGAAATATTTCACCAGAGGATAGAAACATTGATAACTAAAATAAAATAAGTAAAAAAAAGACTTTTAGTTAAACGGTTTTATTGAAATTAAGGATAATAATGATGTAGATAATGTACTAAAAACTAAAAAATAATGCAGTATGTCCTAGGTACCAGTCATCACGCCACTCCCCTCATCAATCTAGGGCATTAATCAGGCTAAAAAATAAAATGTCAAGTTGTTTGTCCCGCTCTTGATAGAGATCCAAATAAGCATTTAATTCTCTTAGCCTTTCTTCATTGGCTAGAAATGCGTCTCCCATCAGTTCACTCTCATTGAGATAGGGCATATGATATACTGGAGTAGCAAACTATAATAATAAGACTCGGGATCAGAAGCTGCTAAGAAGTTAGGAACCCGTATTACAGCTGCCGTGTTTCTAATAGTCATTTTTGTGTTGTTTGTTAGTGTAATAAGACGGTTTCTTACTGTTTGGCCAAGCGGTACATACGCATCTGTATCAATGATGTCTTCATGTTTCGTGTAGTGTAGATCCAACAACATCGCAAACTCCATAAGACACATGTTGTTGAAATTATAGTCGGGATGCTCAGTTGGTCGCTTTTCAGCTTCAGTAAACTTCAACTCCTTATATATGTTGTTGCTCCTGTTTACGAGTATTGAGAAAGACTAATTTTCTCGAGCTGTCACGCATATTTAAATGGCAAAGTCTGAATACACATTCGCAAGCTGAAACTTGTCATTCTTTCAATATCCGCATGCATATTTGAAAAAGCTTACGCGAAACGTCGGTTTCTTCTCTCCTAATTTGTTGAATAGCTTAAGTTCTGATTTTCATGTTGTCGTCAGTGGTTGCAGTTTTTGGACGCCCCGAACGTTCATCATCTCCCAAGCTCTTACGGCCACGTTTAAATTCAGCTGCCCAAAATTTCACTGTGGTAAATGATGGTGCATAGTCCCCATACACAGGGTCCAACTCATTTTTGATTTGCGTAGGCGTATTGCCTTTCAAAAACAAGAATTTGATAACAGCTCGATACTCAATTTTTTCCATTTTCACAAAAAACACTCCCATCGACTGTCAACTAAAAACTGCGAGTCCAAAATTACTGAAATTTCGGTAAGTAACTGTCAAAAGATGCACAACTAGCATTCACTAGCTTTTATTGACGAGTGCCGCTATCTTTACGTTGCGGTCGGAAACTTTTCAGATAACCCTCGTATGTAAGTAAGACCACAGTTTCCACTCTCTCAGGTTCTCTGGTAATAAGTTAAATAGACGAGGCGTAGTAACAAAATAAAATCCTGAAAAGTGTATTTATTGATTCCAAAATTCCTAGTGTTGACTCGTAAATTGTAATTTTCTGGAAGTCTAACAGCATAGTACCTGGAATTTAAAAAAAGTATTTTTAAAACCTTGTAACAATACAAATGTCTTTAAGGGAGAATTTCAAGACTTTTGAAAAAATCAAAACTAGGAGTTCGATGATAGATTTTACACATAATTCTGATCGCGTGTTTTTGCTTCGTTAAATGATCTTTTATATTATTGGAATACGTACTACCCCAACAAGTTATTCCATACTGCAGCTTTGATTTCAATAAACCATTATAGACAAGCTTTAAAATGGGCATGCTACTGTGAAGACTGAGATGGTAGAATTGCCTTACAACTCTATTTAGATACTGCTTCAGATACAAGGTATGATCTTTCCAACTGAGCCAATATGACACCTAGATATTTAAAATTGTTGACACGATCAATTTTGAAGCAGTCATCACTACAACTTTCCTTTCTGTTAAAAGTAATAGAATCATTGCGGCTTTCTACTAAACAAAAACGTAAACACTTTGGCGAATGGTAATACAAAGGAAAGTCATCGAAAAATTCACCTTTGATGTTAAAAATCGTGAATTTCGTCTTACTACTAATTAACATCTTCTCAATATGTCTAGATCATTATTAACATCCGAACATAAATTAAGATAACTGTTATTCGAATACGAAAGAGCAGTATCGTGCAAATGTTGTAATTTTGCCTATAAAGGGTTGGATAAACAACGATCCTTGGGGAGCACCAACATTAACGAAATTCTGCGAACTAAAACAGTTTTTGATTTTTACCATTTGCTTTCGATTTTTTACATACGAAGAAAACCAATCATGAATAAAGCCTCTGAAACCCGCACCATAAAGCTTACTTAACAGCAGAGTGAGATCTATCATATCAAAAGCTTTAGTATTATCTATATATAGAGTAGCTGATATATATTTCACCAGTCAATTTTAATAATGCACCTTCCGTAGATCTCCCACTTCTAAAACCATACTGGTTACCACTAAAAAAATTGATCCTGCCTAAGAATGATAAAATTCTGGATTTTATACCTCGTTCAAAAACTTTAAAAAAAACTGACAAAATTGAAATGGCATTACTACTGCTGTCTTAAGTGAATCTGGGAAAATTCCCCACTGTACGCAGAGATTGAAAATAAAACACAATACATCCGAAATTTCGAAAGAAATATTTTTCAGCATCGAGCTGGAGATCTCATCAAAATAAGAAGAATTCGACTTTTTAAGCGATAGTATAATTTTCTGTATTTCAAATGCCGTAAACGGTTCGAAGAAAAAACTTTCTGGAAGAAAGTTTGCTTTCTTTAACGTAACATCGCTTTGGCAATAAGAGCTACCATCGTTCGGAAAACCCTGAGAAGAATTGACATTCGAAAAAAACTCATTAAATAAATTAGCAACTCCTAAGGGATCATATCTAGTTGAATTATTGTTGTTTATGATTATATCTGCATTGTCGTTGATCTGTTTAAAATTTCGTTTATGACCCCCCATTCCTTTTTAACGTTACCCATATTTTTAGCTAATCTATTACTGAAGTAAGTATCTCTATGTAGTGGTATCTCGGTTTTTAGCTCTAAACATAATTTATTATAATATTTTCTAAGTCTAACATTGTTAGGATGTTTTCTAACCCTTAAGCCCAGTTTCTTTTTCAATCTAATTTTCCTTAATAAAGGAGCAGTCATCGATTGCTTAAGACATTTAAACTTGTTAGTTTTATTACATACAATCTGACTACAATTGGAGATATGAAATTGTAACTTCTTAAGGAACGAATCAAAAGCAATAGATGGATCCTATGAATTGAATGCATGTAATGCATGTGCAAGCTAAACTTTGGAGCTAGTGAAATTTTTTTAATACGATACCAGATGGGAAATCAATTGATCTGGATTGGATGCCCACTCCGATCGATTACCTACATAGGGCGCATGCAAAGAATTTAGGAGTTGTCTTTTAGACGTTCGAAACAAACATGGAGCTTATATAGACTACCTTATATTTTTGTACACTGTGAGTTAAGCAGTATAAAACCGACAGTTTACAGTTTCCTTCAGTGCACCAACAATTTAAAGAACATCTTGCCTTTGGAGTAGAGCTTCCCTACAAGTAACCATATACTACGGCAAGAAATATGTGAAAGTCATTGATATAATGTCTAAAAGCCTTTGAAAATATGGACAGTAATTTACTGGTCACAGATGAGGAAAAACTCAAAAGGTAGATACGCTACCTTTTCTTGCATTTGTACCGCTTCTGCACTTGACCACAAAACATCGTTTAGATAGCATCTGTCAGCAAAATACTTAGTGATGGAACAAAGGAATCATTTTTCAGCTTCCAAGAAAGGTAACCTGATAGCCGTAATTTAAGGGAAAACCTACAATCGAAAGTGAATAGACTTAATCCTTTGGCATAAACCAGTTTTGCTGTGCGGAGCATCATACAAGAATATTTTGAGTATAAGCTTCAAAGAGTTTTCGATTCTGTGTGCCTCAAGTTCATTTTGATAGGCTTACGCAGGAGAGGTATTACTGGAGCAATTACAACTAATAGTATTATTATTTTAAAGCTATTTGCAAAAGTCTTAAATATCGTATCCCAACAAATGATAAGTTTTTAGACTGTTCTAGAACTTCCATTGTAAAGCATGTCATTCTGTGCAATCAATTTACTTAAATTGAAAGGAGTGAAGATCACCCGGTGTAGAACTACTGAAAAAGTATCTAATTATGTAGCGTTGGAAATTGCTTAAATACGTTAAAAGAAACTGAGTAGCGCACAAGCGTTGACCAACATACATTCGCGCAATATTGCGGCGAATTTTGCGAAAGGATCTCGGTCCATTTGAAGCGTCTTTTGGAAAATTGGTCTCTGCAAATTGTTAGAACCGATTCGGAATTTCATCGCAAAATATGCGCTATTGGACGACTACAAATCCTCATGTGCTTCGTGTGACGTCGCTCAATCCACAAAACTGACCGTTTGGTGAGGTTTTCATGCCGGCCGTATTTTTTCGCTGGTGATGATGGCCGGCAGGTTAGATTCAATGGAAATCGCTATTGCGAGATTTTGGAACGTAATTTTTGGCCGCAATTCTGTGCACTCAACATTGGCGAAATGTGGTTTCAGCGCCACTTTTCACACAGAGAGCCAAACAATCGAGCTATTTAAGTCAAAGTTTGAACACGAAATTGACGGAATATTGGGCGAAATGTGTGGAGGAGTGGTCGAAAATTGGCTCCAACGAATCGATCGCTGCAAGCACGCTTGTGATGGACATACGATGGAAGTCGAGTTCCATTCATAATGGTATAAGATGTACTTTTTTGCGACATCTTATTTGTGCTATTAGGTCACTGAGAGCACTACGCCAACTCTAAGATTTTTCAAATACAATTGTAGGTCCTCTACTCGATTGCCATTTCCTCCTTCCACTCTTCTAGCACATGCTGCAATGGTTGACTTGACCCGATAGTACTCAAACACTGAAAGAGCGTAGAACAGGTAACCATTGCGCTGAAACCTAGTATACGAAATTGATAGTAATCCAAAGGACTTATATTTATTGGTCTTTGTTCTTTCAAGCCATTTTTGCCATATGGGAATAATTGAATTCTTCTGCCTTCATCTCATGACTTTCATTGACAATATTATCACTCGCCTTTCTTCTAATCTCGTTTACATTTTCAGACAACTCAAGCTATCAAGAGGCAACATTACAGATGTTTGCGTAGGAACAGTTGCAGATGTCGGGCTCGAGAGCTGTTGCTGTACTTGTACAGCTTGATGAATAATGACGTCTTCCCTGAAATTTACGTCTACGTTTGTTAGAGTGTAAGCGATATTACGTGACCCAAGGCATATCTCTTAGAGATACGGAAAGTTCTTGCAGGCTGTCGCATTCTATAACGCAGGCTCTGCCAGTTTTTGCCGTTGGTTTGTCTTTATGGCCACAAGAATGGGAGTCATACGCTGACAAATTTATTCGAAGCTGTCAATATTCCCGAAGGATGGCCGTCAAATAATTGAGTTAACGCTGTTAGTAATGTAATGCCAATATTGTTGGTATTGACAGCATCTTGAAGACTTCCAAAAAGAAGAGTGTCTTCATCATATTCTATAGAAAATAACTTGTCATATATTTGTACGTTTTCCTTGACGACATGAAAATTTCGCATCTCTAAATATCCTGTTTCATCTAGTTCATTTAGCGGTAGTAAAGCACGAATTCGACAATATAAGGAGTCACCCTCTAACCTGTTAGAGTTCAGAATATTGACGTCCCATCGATTAGGGTTGAGAATTGCGGCCCGCCCGATATTTGCTAACGACATATCACTACATTGTATACCGGCATATCCCAAAGTGAAAATGTTGCGGTCACCTTGATGCCATGAAGCCTGAATAATTCTAGCACAGTCTTAATTGGAATGAACGCATTTGGTTTTTCAATTCTTTCAGGTTCTCCATCTTCAGATAAATCTGGGACATTAAGTCGTATCAAGTCTTGTTCACTAATTTGGGCATTTTCGTCAATGCGTACATCTCTGTAAAACGGGCTATTTCAAATTAACCATCTTAAAGCACTATAGACTTTTTCGCGGGATATTGTGAATTCTCTTGTGATGTTTAAATTTTCCAATCGTTCTGTTACTACATCAATACCTACCTGACTTGAAGATCTCGGAATCATATTAGGTAGCCTTTCACTGACCTCAAAGATATCTTCGGCACACAAAACAGCTGGTCTGCGGAAACCGTACTGCCCATATAGCCCAGTAAATTTTACGACTTTAATAAACGGGATGATTGTGCACAGTAGAGGTTGCTCTGCCTGCGTCAGTGCTTGAATCATGTCTGGTATAGAACCTGGATCCAGATTATTCCAGAGAGCTTTTGATGGTGCTATTGATTTATTACTGGTGACATGTGTTTGGCAGCGGGAACATAAAAGTAACGTTGTTTTCGAACACAACTCTACAGGTAGATATCTTAAAGCAGCAGTGTTGTAACGTACTGTACGAACTTGATTAGGATATCAACGTTTGGTACAAATTTTCCAAACAAGTATTCACAGCGTGTTAATAGCATTTTCGAATGCTTGTAGATGATTTTCAGCTTTGTGTTGCTGGGTACGCTCACGTTGCCCTATTAACCTGGCCTCATGTTGCTCAGGTGTTTTCGATGCTAACCGTACTCTTCGTTTCTGTAGTCGACTATGTGTCTCACTTTCACTCTCCTTTGCACATTTTGCTCTATACCTTTCAAGCCTCCTTTTTCGTTGTGTAGCAGTTTCTGTTTTATTTTTGTTTTATTATTACTTGTTTCCATGTTGTCCCCATAGGTAATAGACAATATAACGGTGTTTCGATTAGATGCCTAGATTTCAATTTTAGTGTAAGTATAAACTATCTCAACTCTAAGATCCGCCATGCATAGTGTTCTACTTGTAAAGCCCCTTCATTTTATACCCATATTGAGGATTTTTGAGAAAATATTTAATCCTCCATTTTTTAGAGGGTTTACAATGATACTGATTACATTAAATTGTATTGTCATCAGAATTAAAGGTGTGTACCAAATTTTAGATCAATCTGTCAACAGGAAGGGGGTTAAATTTCAATTACTAAAGTTGACCCATACAAACAAACAAACAGGACAAGCTAAATAAAACCGTTTAAAGAAGAGGGTTGTTGAATATAATATTATAATAGGAAATGCAGAAAAATAGCTTTTCGGAATTATGGATGATAGTGACAGGCAAAACATTTTCAATCATGTAGAAATTCTGGAAGGAAATGCACACAATTCAATTAACACCCATAAGCGAATAAATCAAAATTAACCAACATTTCAATTTACTCTACACATCTTTTTTTTTCATTTTTATTTAAAATAAATTCAAAAACAATCAAATTAAAGTGGTACTAGGTGTTGTCCATCACGTGATATATTGTGGAGAACGGTCCGCTATGTTAACAGCGGGATCTGCTGATGTATCAGGTGAGGCTTCGAGTGGTTCGAGCCAAACGCCAAAAACAAACAGAAGGAGGAAGCTTAGCCCACCTTCTAACTTGGAAAAACGTCCCACCCTATCAACGGCCACTGTAAAGGTGATTGGCGGGGTGAGGGAAGGGAACAATTTCGCTTCATTGGCAGCAAGCGAATCCGATGATGAAGAGGGAAAAATGGAGGCCATTAGTAGCAGCATCAAAATGCTACAAGAAAGAGTGCTGGCCATAAAAGAAAAACAAATGGTAAGAAGGAAGAGGGAAGAGCAAGAGCAATCCCAACAACAGCAGCATGCTCAAAAGCAAACACAACAACAAAAGCCAAAGAAACAACAGCAACAAAAACAAGAGCAGCCACAAAAACGGCAACAGCAAAAACAGCAGCAGCAGCCAGGTGATTCACTGGGAAAAATTAAAAAGGAGCGAAGGCGTTATACAATGCGTTCGCTGCCAGAGGTTCGGACACGCCGCTTCGAACTGCCATATGCAGCCTCGATGTGTGAAGTGCCCAAAGAACCACAGTTCCGAGGAGTGTGTTCTGGGTAGGGACGGAGCGTCCGATAGGATGCAGCTCTCATGCGTATTATGTGGGAACGTGGGACACACCGCAAACTATCGGGGTTGTCCTAAGTTCGTTGATATTAAGAAAGCAAAACTGGCTCAGCAGCAGAAGATAGAGGTCAAACGTTCACCTGCTAGGTTTCAAACACCAGCCGTCACGACCCAAATTTCCTACGACCAAATGGCGGCAGGTAGGGGGGCTACGGTACAGCAAGCGACTGTTGCTTCTCCGGCGCCAATGCCGAGAACAACGGAAGCTGCACCTAACATGCTTGCCATCTTGCTCGCAATCCAAGAGCAGATGGTTCAGCTGCAAAAGCAGGTGCAAGAACAGGCCAAGCGGGTGGACCAGATCTACGCGCTGCTGCCGGGCCTAACGCAGCACATGTCGTAATGGGTACGCACATGGTGGAGCAAACTTTGAAGGTCTTGCGGTGAATGTTAATTCACTGATTAGGATCGAACGAAGAGCCGCGATGTTTAAATTGCTACAAGACCAAACTCCTGATGTGCTTTTCGCTAGCGAAACCAAGCTAACTGATAAGCACAAACTGGAGTACAATAATTATATTGTTAGAAGAAGAAACCGGCCCGGATCCAAACGTGGAGGCGGTGTTGCGATCTTCATTAAACAAGGTATAAAATTTCATAGAGTGTACAAGGGAGTGTTGCGGAGATTCCGGGTGTTGGAGGCAGTCGTCATTTACATCCCGCTCCGCAGTGGAAAGCGGCTATACTTGGCCTCTGTTTATGCACCTGAGGCTTCACAATCCACTTTATTCATTACAGAGCTCGATACCCTTTTTCGACTTCTGAGGCTGGAATCGGGGGAGAATTATTTTATAATCGGCGGGGATTTCAACGCTAAATACAGAGATTGGGGAAATAATGTGCCAAATACTAGAGGGAACCTACTACTCGATTGGTGGGGTCAGCACGATGTCATGTACAGACTCGGTCTCAAAGCGACGGATAACCCGTCGTTCCCCAGAGGCGGGTCTTATTTGGATCTACTGCTGTACGAAGAACGTATACGACTGACAGGTACGAATTTACAAACGCTAAACTGTTTGCACATTTTCGTGTATGACAGCGACCATTGCGGTTTTAGCACCAAAATTACAGTTCCTAACGAAATTGCAGAATTGGAAGAGTTTGTCCAAAGATATTCTTACAAATACAGTAAGACTCGATGGACACGCTTCTCCGCCACCTTGACAAGAGCACTCTCCACGAACACGCTCCACCCACCGTCCAATAGGAATTTGTCAAACTAGGAGATCGACAAGTACCTAAAACAAATGGACGAGAAAATTAAACAAATTATGGACGTTACAATACCGCGATATCGACGTACGACTAACGAAGACCTGTTCCGCAATCCTACCATCGACGCACTGCACCGACAGAAAAGTAGACTTCTGACAAGACTCAAAAACTTGTACAGACAGTTTACTGACAGACAAGACCCGGAGATTAGGACACTGAAGGCGTCGATTAAAAATATTCAAACGTTAATAAAAGAGAATTACAGAATTTCTGTAAGTTCGTATTGGAACAACAGGGTTCGGGCTGTAAACACCAGCAATCCGAATATGTTCCCGCAAATAAACAAACTATTTCGGAGAAAAAATCAAAACGACCTTCAGTGTCTTAAAATAGCGCGGACAACAGACAACGAACGGTTACTGACAATAGCAGGTATTGGTCCAAATGAGGCCGCTGATAATGACGACTTCTTTGTGATCGAGGATCCACAGGAGAAGGTTGAAGCCATAGGGGCGACTTTCCAGGAAATATACAAGGTCACTGATACCATTGGACCTAATTATGACCTGGACAGTCGCGTCTTGGTGCACGACTTCTACATTCGAAATGAAGTAGAGAACTGGCGATGCGAGTGCTCTGGTTTCACCCGGTCCAGCGACGAAAATATGGCAAATAATGTCATTGCCAGAGGCGGTGACCTACCCCCGTTCATTTCGAAGGAAGAGCTCCGTGAGATCTTCGACACAATCAGGGCTAAGAAATCAGTGGGGACTGATGGTATTCCAAACATCGTGCTTCGACATCTTCCTCTAGAAGCGGTGGACATTTACACCACCCTGTTTATTATCCAGCGCATTGGAAAACGGCGGTGGTTCAACCTATCCCGAAAAAGGGAAAGGATATATCCAATCCAGCGAATCTCCGGTCGATAAGTCTCCTTCCAAATATCAGTAAGATGTTCGAAAAAGTAATCAATAGAGCTCTGTCTAGGTGGGTTGAGGACAAACATATAGTTCCGGATAATCAATTCGGTTTTAAGGCGGGACATGATATCTCACATGCCGTGTCTAAACTGGTGTCCGATATCCAATGGAATAAAGGCAAAAACCAATGTACTGGTGCCTGCCTTGTTGACTTGGAGAAGGCCTTCGACACTGTATGGTTAGAGGGTCTTTTCTATAAGCTGACTAGGCTGGGGATCAGTAAACCACTCTTGTACATTCTTTATAATATGATAACCAACAGACAGTTCATCGTGAAAAATGGCGATGTGACTTCTGTTGGAATATTTCAAATTAAAAATGGTCTTCAGCAAGGCGCGGTCAATTCGCCGATCCTATTCAACATTTATATTTGATAGCGTACAGAATAGGTCCAAAAATCGAGGTCATTAATACTCTCTTGCAATGTGCCTTCGAGTCAGTTTAATTACGAAGTTGTCCACTCGTATTAGGTTCGCCCTGTTGTAAAAGACCTCATTGCGATAGAATTTTTTGTACTCCGACTTTGGTGTTCTGTACAAGCGAAGGCAAGCCCTAAGGCAATCCCTCTCAAACACGCAAATCTTTTCCATTAAGCTTGCTCGTACATTGAACCACACGGGACACCCGAATACCAGCATGGGCCTGATAAGGGCCATGTATATATGTTATTGTGTATAATGTCTTTATGTGTATATGTGTATGTGTGTATTGTGTATGTAGGTTAGTTAGACTAAGGTTTATTTTAAGTTAGATATTAAGTTTTATAGAAAAAATAAAAAATCAGGATCATATGCTAAGTTTTTTGTTAACAATTTCTTTTCTTAGCCTTAAGTATACAAAATATATTTTTCAATAAAATGTAAATAAAGTCAAAAGACATAGATATAAGAATTTAGAGTAGCTTAGAGTGCCTGTGTGGGGCCAGTAAGTTAATATAAGATTGTTAAGTAATTTTAAGCTAGCATTTAAGCATTTTTTGTTTGTATGTAAGAGTTTAATGATTAATATATTGTAATAAAATGCATTTAAAACTATAACTAAACTAACAAAAAATCCTAGCAGCTACAATAGAGTGGTCTCTACGGTGAGCATTGAACTTGTCGAGTTGTAGAGGCTGAGTAGGGAAAATGAACATCGAGAAATTCTCCGGACGAGTCCTGAAACTAAAGGATGCCCCCCTCCCCCATTCTACCCAACAACTTCTTTTTCCCCTGGGCTGGATCAAGTTGTCATACTGCCCGTGCCCAGCATCTCCAAAAATACCTGGCGACCTCCGGATATGGATCATCCTTTCTCCGTTACTCGTGCGCCCATATTATGGATAATATCCCAAAAAATACAAAACCCGAGGCCGGTACTCTTTTAATACCGGGCGGTAAAACGATGACCGCACAGACTACCGGCAAGGTAGTCGAGCGGAGGTAAAACTGTGGCAGGCCATGGTGCACCATCCTCTAAGTTCAAGCGCAACGAGCCAAAAAGAAATTTTCAAGGAGTCCTAAGACTGTGGCAAGCCATGGTCCTATCACTTGCTCCATCCCTGGCGGCAGCAAGTGTGTGGCAGGCCGCGGACTTGTCGCTGCTACAAAAACTCCTCCCCCTAAGGAGGATTCCATGGCTCAGCCGCATCGGCAAGCTCCATCTAAGACGCCGAAATGCTTCACGCATCATCAAAACCTTCGGATCCATTCCGAAGGTTGAGAGAAGTGAGGATAGAAAGAGTAAGATTGAGTTTGCTAACAACATCCTAAAAGACGGATTACCCACTGCTTCCATTGCTCCCAAAACAACAAAAGACTCTTCCAAGCGCCAGAGATCGTTGGAGGAAATCGTACCGGTTTCCAAGAGGCCCAAAACTTGCAACACCAAAACCCCTGGGCCATCCAAGAGCACATATCTGAGGTCTTTCAACGGAGTCCTGAAGGACGCAATAATGATCGCTGTAATCGACAGGAATGACACAGACGGATCAATAACACCTGAACGGTGACAGTTGGCCAAGCTAAATCTTTGGAGCAACTACTTGCCCAACATGCGGGAAAACCCCGGACCAACTCCCATTATCGCATGTGCCAATCAGAAATCTCTTGTTCTGTTCACTAAAGCCATAGGTGGTTTAGGAGAGATATGGCCAGGTGCAAAAGTCGAGGTTGTGTCTAAGGAGGACATCCCTAGCAGACCTCGAATTCGCATCTGGATCCCAGCCGAACCCTCCTCTCCAGACAGCATTCTGAAAATCATCAGGCTCAGCAACCCGACCCTTCCAACTCATGACTGGAAAGTCGCGAAACTGGAGGAACAAAGGGGCTCTTATAGATGCGCGTTGATCGTGATCAATAAGTAATCCTTTAACCCTCTAGCGCAAACAAAAGGCATGATTCGGCTTCGAGTCGATACACCTAAGGGGCTATAAAGGTATGAGCTGGATGCTGATAAGCAACCTCCTCCTCCTTTAATGGAGGTCCCATGTAATACAACCTTGGATTTTGGAGCGTCGATATACTTTCCAGATGTGGATAGCGACGACTCCAATCTATCCGAGGTGAGAGTTAAGCCGTCGGTCTGCTCTTCTGACATAATGGAAACCGATAACGAAGCAAAAAGAGGTTCTATACGATCAGAGAAAGAAGATGAGCTCTTGAGCTCAGAGCACAACTTCAGAATCGGAGAACTTCAACAGCACCGTGTTGGAGGCTTCTCTGGTAAACTGTAGCAATGATACGGTTTCTCCAAATTAATCTCCATCACTCAAAAAAGGCTCGGCCGTACTCATTCTGCGTCTCTCCAAGAATGCAGAAGACATTATCCTAATCCAGGAATCATGGATTTTAGAAGGCATGGTTCGTGGACTTAGGACACTTGTATACGCTCCTCTCTATACAAGAGACAAAGGTAAGATTATAACTTATATGTTAGTGATACGTTGCCTTAACGCATTTTTACTTCCTAATATCAGCGACCCCGACTTAACCGTTGCCAGACTTGAGACTGCCAAAGGCTCCTACTGGCTGGCATCGGCATACCTTGATCACGATCACGTAGGTCTTCACCCTGGTGATTACCTAGAAAGGGTGGTACTGGAAGATGGAAGGCAAAAAACTGGCATCATCATCGGATGCGGCTCATCACACGGTATTGGGGCAATACCGACATTAACGATAGAGGTGGGTTACTTTTTGATTATACATATAATAAATACTAATCTCATTGTTTGCAACATTGGCAATGAGAATACTTTTATAACAAGAAACCGACAGCATGACTCAAATGCTAACGAACTTGATGGTAACGTCTGAACACTCTTCTCCAGACCACAGATACATCCAATTCAACCTGAGTGATGCTCCTCCCAGCCAACCAGCATTCCGGAATTATAGGAAAACTGGTTGGTCGCTTCCTGCCCTCTTATTCAACTTAGAGGCAACAAAACGCCGCACTGGTCGACAATAGCACTGGGATTGCTTAGAAATACTTCAGAAAACTTTTCAACTTAGCAAAAAGCACAGAAAAGTGACTGACTGGGAATCATATAAAGAATCCTCCAGATTATACAAAAAGAACTGAGGAATGCAAAGTGACAATCCTGGAGGTCATTTTGTGACAAAATCACGGAAACCTCTGAGGCATCATGGCTAAGAAAAATTCTGTCTAGAAATCCTATGATGCCTAGCTGTTTGAAAAAAGCCGATGGCTATTGGACAACCTCAAGTGATGTATCACTCAACTTGCTACTGGACACCCACTTCCCAGGTAGCTCGCAATTCGCGGCCAGTAGCAACCCAAACAGGCCTACTGCAACCGGGACCAAAATTCATGGTCTGATTACAAAAGACAAACTGCTCTGGGCGCTGCATACATTCAAACCATACAAGTCTGCTGGTCCGGACGGTATAATACCTGCCGAGCTACAGAGGTCCTCAGATATTATTCTGCCTTCGCTAGAAAATATTATGAGGAGCTGTGTAGAACTGATCCACATTCCACTGTCATGGAGAGAAGTCAATGTAGCTATCATTCCCAAAGACGGAAAATGTTCTCGTGCTGTCTCAAAGGACTTCAGACCTAGAAGCCTAGGATCTTTCCTTCTGGAAACTCTTGAACGACTGATTGATGTCCGTATACGAGCTAAAATTGATCCAAGACTTCTGTCAATGACTCAACATACCTACTGTAAAGGAAAGTCGTTGGAAACGGTTCTACATTCACTGACGATGTAGCTACATCGAACGATCCCAACAATATAGAGAGTACAAAATAGTTGCTTTCCTGGATAAAGACAATGCCCTTAATAACGTCAGCACATTCGCAATCACGACTGCGCTGTCAACTCTGCAGGTAGACGACTCACTTGGGGAGCTGATCACTCTTACGTTAAACAGCAGGATAATCCAAACTGGGTGAGGCTTCTGCTAAAAAATGTGTCAGCAGAGGTACGCCGCAAGGCGGTATCCTCTCTTCCCTTCTCTGGAATTTAGTGGTTAATGAACTGCTGATATACCTGGAAGCGGTTGGTAGCAGGGTGATTGCCTATGCGCATGACGTTGCCATAGCCGTCTCAGGTAAGCATCTTAATACCATTAAAGAACTCCTTCAACTAAATCTACATTAACCCGTTGTTCAGATTGCTGTGGACTGGGTGTAAACCCCCGTAAAACTGATCTTGTCCTCTTTTCCAGGAAATACAAAATTCCAACTATAGACCCTCCTTCAATAAACGGTACCTGTTTAGTATTTTCCGATACAGCAAAATATATGGGTCTCATTTTTGACAGGAAACTAAACCGGAAACCTAACATTCAAGAAAGAGTCAATAAAGCTACAGTAGCTTTATTCTCTTGCAAAAAGCCATTGGGGATAAATTATTATTATTATTTATTTAATACATTTTTTACAAAAACGTTATAAACAGGAAGTACAAGGAACAATATATACAAATAGAAGAAATGTATTAAGAAGAAAAAAGTATCTGCAATCTATAGTTCTTAAGGAACTAGAAGCGAGAGCAGATTCACAGGCAAAAACGATTAACAATTAAATTACAAATTGAATGAGTGGGGTCATTAAAGAATAACTTAAAAAGCAATAACAAATATGAAAAGATGGTAATTAATAGAAATTAACATAAAAAGCAATAAAAGAAAGAAAAGAAAAAAAGAATAAATACATTTAAAGACAAAATTATCTATGCCAATATACAAAGCAGTTCAATAATATCTCTGTA
This sequence comes from Volucella zonaria, assembly GCA_963966105.1. Classification (NCBI taxonomy): domain Eukaryota; kingdom Metazoa; phylum Arthropoda; class Insecta; order Diptera; family Syrphidae; genus Volucella; species Volucella zonaria. The sequence continues at coordinate 84,272,857 of OZ014530.1, read as the reverse complement.
GTTTAAGTCTAAAAGCCATGATTTCATTTGTTTGAGGAAACTGGATTTATTACGTATACGTCTTATATTATAAGGTAGCTTGTTAAAAAGTCTAGGAGCGGTTGTCGTAAAAAAATTAAAAAAGATTTGCACATTGTGATGAGGTACTTGGACGAGATTTAGTTAGATGAGCGTCTATTTAATAAATGGCCAGATCTTTTGAAGAATATTTTTAAGACTTTATAGCAATATAAATGTTTCAAAGGTAAAATGTTAGGATTTTTAAAAAGCACTAAGCTATTATACCGTCGGTTTTTATTACAAATAAGACGAATAACATGTTTTTGTGTTATGAGGAGAGGATACATTTTATTAAGGTGAGTGCCACCCCAGGAAGATAAACCATATTCCAGTTTAGAATGCACTAAACCATAATAAATACGTTTAGAAGATCCTGTGAGCAGTAAGACTTTACAAAATAGATTTGTCTAATAGCTGCCATCAGATACTGTGTGCCGACCAATTCATCTTCCAGTCAAGCAGAACTCCAAGATATTTGAACTGATCAACTTAAACTATACCAAAACATTTGTCAGAGCAAGATTTTTTATCAAAATACGTCTGTGAACTTACATCAGAATTACAAATACTCATATAGTAGCTTAGAGTGCCTGTGTGGGGCCAGTAAGTTAGTATAAGATTGTTAAGTAATTTTAAGCTAGCATTTAAGCATTTTTTGTTAGTATGTAAGAATTAATGATTTAGAAAATAAAATGCATTTAAAACTAAAACTGCAAATACTCATACTAAGGACTGAAACGAATAAAATCTGTAAATTTTAATACGGGCTATACTTCCAATGCGTAAAAATTGCAATCCCATTTTGTACCCAAATTAGCCTGTATATTCTCTAGTTTCAGTTTGTTATTGATTTTAGTTCGGTGCGGTTTAAAATATTTATAAAATATAAGTCAAGAGGAACGCCGTAAAAAGATCATCGACAAATGGCTCGAAAATACTTGTCCAAACCATTTCATCGCCAAAAATTTAAACATAGCATGCAGTACAGTGGATTCTGTTATTAAACGATATTTGGAGACGTTGACAGTTAAGCGAAAACAGAAAAGTGGAGCTAAAAGTGGAGCACATGATAAAAATTTGGACAGGAAAATAGTGGGTACCATCGTAAAAAACCGGACTATGTCATCCAGAGATGTTGCTCGGAAATGTAATACCAACCAAAAAATGGTACAAAGATCTACAAAACGTAACGGTCTAACAACACGAAATAAACAAAAAATACCAAAAGTTACTGAAAAGCAAAAAAAAGTCATGAAAACACTAGCCCGAAAGCTATACGAGTTGATCGGCAATAAGAAAGCGTGCTTGGTTTTGGATGACGAAACTTATGTCAAAGCCGACTTTACTACTCTTCCAGGTGCGCAGTTTTACAACTCGTTTGAAGCTGAGATTCGTCCTCAATCAACAACATCGATTGGGATGGAAAAATTCGGCTCAAAATATCTCGCATGGCAGGCCATTTGCCAATGTGGACACAGAAGCTCATCGTTTATTACACCGGGAACAATTAACGGAGAAGTGTACATTAACGAGTGCCTAAAAAAACGGTTGATTCCTTTCTTAAACAAACACGAGGGTTCAACATTATTTTGGCCAGATTTAGCTTCAGCTCACTATGCTCATGCAACGTTGAGCTTTCTTGTTGCTAAAAATGTCGACTCTGTCCCAAAAGACATGAATCCACCCAATGTTCCACAGTGCCGTCCCATTGAAAAATATTGGGCTTTGGTCAAAGCTAAAAGGAGGAAAAGTGAGCAGTGTGCAAAGGACGTAAAAGATTTTAGTGCTAAATGGAAAAGAGCGTCCAAAAAGATCACGGATGTAACTGTCAAAAATCTTATGAAGGACATTCGAAAGAAGTTGAATTCTTTCCTCACCCAAATAATTTTTTTTTATTTTTTGTAATTGTGAATGAATTTAATAAAAACAGAGTTTTAAAGCAAATAAAAAAAATTTACATGAATTGTGAAAATATTAATTTTTTTTACTTTGAAGTTTCCAAATTTTATTCGTTTCAGTCCTTATGCTTATATCTATTACAGTTGCTACTATGAAACACGAAAGGTCCATAGTCTACTTCTATTCCACTCTGATTAAACATCATAATTTTTGTTTTGTCACTAATAACCATTTTATGCATTTTGAACCAATTACTTAGAGTTTCAATATCATGATTGATATCAGCACAAAGATTTAATTCTGAATTGTTTGTGAAAACACACGTCATATCGTCCGCAATTGCAGTGAATTTGTTTTGATATTTTTGTAAAAATAATGAGTTAATAAATATAAGAAATAGAACAGGACCAAGAACAGAACCTTGAGGAACACCGACAGGGACAGAACGTAAGGAACTGTATAGTATAGACGCCACTAATTTTTACTCTTTGCACTCTATTGGAAATGTAGGATCGAAACCAATCATGGATAATACCTCTAAAGCCACATTTGTAGAGTTTACTCGGATGTACTAAAAATCATGATCTACAGTATCAAAGGCTTTAGTTATGTCTAACCGAAGAGTGCAGCGGTTAAGTTCCTATTATTAAAACCGTTATATATTTCAGCGCAGAATTTAAGGAGGGTATCCTCAGTTGAACAACCAGAACGAAAGCCAAACTGACACTCACTGAAAAAACGATTTCTTTCTAAGAAACTGACCGTTCTTACTTTAACAGCTTTTTCAAAAAACCGACAGTAACGAGATAGGCCTATAGTTGTTTATTAAGGTTTTATCGCCTTTCTTATACAAAGGTATCACTTCAGCTATTTTTAAATAATTTGGAAACACACCACATAAAACGCTTCTGTTAAACATAAAGCATAGAATATCACAGATGTTTAAAGCTATTTTTTTAACGAAGTTGTTTGAAAATCCATCAGACGTTTGTGTGTTAGAATTTTTAAGAGACTTAATAATTTTATATACTTCATAAGAGGTTACAGGGTCGAAGAAAAAACTCCGAGGACTGAGCTAAGCAATTACAGTTAGAGAATGAATCAGTACAATCGGAGACTACCTTAGCACCTATCGAGCAAAAGAACTTATTAAATGTGTCTACTAACGTATTAGAGTCTGATATAAGAGCATTATTTTCTTTTATACTCAGGAACTGTTCTTTTCGATTTGATCCATTTAATATATCTTTAACTAATTCCCATTGCATTTTGGAGTTACCATGGGCCTCACTAAATTTGTTAAGATAGTAATTGTTTTTACATAGAAAAACATCTTTACAGATATCTTTACACATTTTTTTATACTTAGTCTTGATATTGTCATCGTCAGGATTATTAATTATTAATTTTGTATAATTTATTTTTATTCTTGATTTTCCTCAATAAATCAGAAGATATCCAAGGCTTGAGTTTTTTTTAACTTGTTCTTCTTTTTTACTATTTTTTTTTGGAACATTGAAGGATATGGTATTCTAGTGTCTTGATAAACTTAGAGAAGACAGTGGAAGGATTACATTCATTCAATACATTTTCCCAATGTTCAAATCTAAGGAGATTATTAAGAGAGGCAAAATCGGTTTTAACAAAAACATCACCATTTGGAAGCCTTTTAATTATAGGCGAACAAGAATATTTCAAACTAAGACACGTGGAACAATGATCAGAGACTTGCAAATCGACAACAGAGCTACAAATTCCTACATTTTGACGTTTGGAAAGACGTATCATAATGTGATCAATACAAGTACTAGAAGAGACAGAAATACGCGTTGGTCTATTAATACACGACTCAAAACCGAAAGTTGATAAAAAAGCAAATAATTATCCACCAAGGTTGTGTTTTGTAAGATATCTAAATTAATATCTCCCAGAAGAATAACGTCATTAAAAACATCAGACATATTAATTGACGAAGACTCACTAAATCTATAGACACAAAGAAACGATAATTTCAACTCCCGAATTGTAACTTTTAGTACATCACATGTGTTCAAATTAAAACTATACGATTTAGGGCGAAACGAATCAATTATAAAGGCTGCAACGCTACCAGCCACATAATTGTTGTTACAGTAAGTTAATAATTCGTGCCCATCAATTTTATAACGCGTCTTTTCTTTGTCATATATCCAAGTTTCTGTCAAGGAAATGAAGTCAGGCTTGTTTACAAATGAATTTAAATAAGCAAGAAAATAGTCGAAATTCTTAGGCATGCTTCTTATGGTGGATAACAAGATAATTTGGTAAGTACCTTTGGTCAAAAAAGAGATCGAGAGCGTTAATGTCAGTACAATTGACAGAGGGGACATCTAAATGATTACTATGTCGATCTTGCATTTTAGTTAAGAGACGAAAGATCTTCAATTGAATTTATAAAAATTATGTCATCATTTTCCCCTTTACGCATGAGCACTTTCCCGTTTTTGACAAAAACATACTTATACATCTTTTCTTTTTTAATTTTTTTAGCAGCGTTTAAAAGAGTTTTCGTTTGCGTATTAAGTGATTCATTTATAAAAATTTTACTGTTCTTGTCACAGCCAAAAATCTTAGATGTTAAGTCATTTTTATGTATAGTTTTTTTCTTCATTATAATATCTTTTTTTAGCTTAGAAACAAATTTCACTACTAAAATAGGTTTTCTTTTACCAACATTAACATTATTTGAATCTATATATATAAAAATGAATTGCTGTTCATTAGTCTCGCTAAAACTCGAGAACGGCTGGACCGATTTGGCTAATTTTGGTCTTGAATTATTTGTGGAAGTCCAGAGAAGGTTTAGAAAGTGAATAAATATGAAAGTTGTTAACTATCTTTCAGATTATTTTTATGTAGATAAATCTTAAATTTTGTCACAAATTAAATTTCTGAACGCAACCATAATATTTGACAACCAACTAATATGTCGATCCATCCTCTACGAGAGGCGTTCAACATATTCTCGATATCGGGGTGAAGCTGTGGTTGTATATATAAATTATTATAAATATTATTTATCAAGTAATACTATTATTTTAGTGCATTCATGTAAAATTTCATATAAATGTGATTATTAATTCGCGTTTTATCTCTAGTTAAACAGAATCATAATGGCAACTGAGACGATGATGGTGAAAACTGAGCATCGCGCTGTAATTAAATTTCTCACTAAGCAAGGAAAAAGTCAAAAAACTATTCATGAAGAGATGGTGGCTGTTTACCAGGGTTCCGCACCTTCATTATCAACTGTGCAAAAGTGGTCAAGTGAGTTCAAGAGAGGCAGAGAGAGCATTGAAGACGACCCCCGCTCCGGCGCCCCGGCTACTGCTTGTACGGGAGAAAGCATCAAAGAAGTCGAAAAACTTGTTCTTGAGGATGCCCGAATAAAGGTGAAAATGATGGCAGAGATCACCAAGCTTTCAATTGGTACCATTCACACCATTCTTCATGACCATCTTAACCTTTCAAAGGTCAGTGCAAGGTGGGTGCCACGAATGCTCACAGCGCCTCAGAAAAAAGTGAGAATCGCATGCTGTAGAGAGCTTTTGGAGATGTGTAGTAAGAACGCGGACGGTGTTATGGATCGAATTGTTACTGGGGACGAAACATGGGTCCACCACTGTGACCCTGAAAACAAACAAGAGTCCATGCAGTGGCATAAAAAAGGAACAGACCCCCCGAAGAAGTTCAAAGTCACTCCGTCTGCCGGGAAGCTCATGGCCACAGTTTTTTGGGACTCAAAGGGAATCTTGCTCATTGAGTACAAAAAAAAAAGGTGAAACCATCAACGCCACATCCTACGCTTCCACTTTGCATAATTTGCGGGAGGAAATTAAAAAGAAAAGACGGGGTGAACTCGCAGCGGGTGTGTTGCTTCTTCATGACAACGCTCCTGTTCATACGACGCGAGTTTCCAAGGCTGCTACGCGAAATTGTGGTTTCGAAGAAATCCAACACCCACCCTATAGTCCAGACCTTGCCCCTAGTGATTATTTCCTGTTTCCGGATTTGAAGAAATGTCTTCGTGAAAAAAGATTTTCGGATGATGAAGAACTCAAGTCGGCAATAAATGGAGGAGGAGGAAATTTATTTTTTTGAGGGTTTAAAAAAGCTTATCTCAAGATGTAACAAATGCATTGATGTTAGGGGAGATTATATTGAAAAATAAAAACAATTTAAATTGAATTCGCATTTTCCTTCATATCGATACCGAGAATATATTGAACGCCCCTCGTATGTCGATCAATACCTCAGACAAGGAACTTTCTTTACTTTGGTAATCCTTTGTGATAGTGACATTTCAAGTTATGTGCTCTTTTTTTTGTTGATCTTTTGTGATAGTGACACTTTACTGCTAAGTGCGCGAGAACTTTTCTCACTTTGATTAATTACAATTTACGATGCCGAGGAGAAGACGACCTGACTTAGGTCGTCGCAGTCAATTAAATATGAGAAGAGCTACCTCAATGCCGATGGCAATGTGAATAATGTGGGAAGGATGACAATTTTGCCAGCTACTTACATAGGAAGCCCGCGCCACATGCACGAATATGCTCAGGATGCTATGTCATGTCAGGCATTATGGCCGCCCAGACTTATTTGTTACATTCACCTGTAACCCACAATGGTCCGAAATCAAGAGGGAATTGCTACATAGCCAAACACCAGTTGATAGACATGACATCACTGCCACAGTTTTAAAACAAAAATTAAAATCTCTCATGAATTTCTTCATAAAGCATCGCGTGTATGGCCAAGTCCGTTGTTGGATGTACTCTGTAGAATGGCAAAACCGTGGTCTGCCACATGCGCACATTTTAGTCTGGTTAGTGGACAAAATAAGGCCAGATGAGATTGATTCCATAATTTCAGCTGAAATTCCTGATGAAACAGTTGACCCAAAATTGCATGCGGAGTTTTCAACTACAATTCACCCTGTATGGTCGATGGCAAGTGTTCCAAGCGATACCAAAGAGACCTGATTGCTGAAACCATAACGGGAAATGATGGATACCCATTGTATCGTCGGCGATCACTTGCGGACAATGAGCGATCGGTAGTTGTGAAGGTAAGAGGACAAAATGTTGATGTAGACAATCGTTGGATTGTGCCATACTCGCCAATATTGCCCAAAGCTTATGAGACTCACATCAATGTGGAATATTGTAACTCTGTGAAGTCGATAAAGTACATATGTAAATATGTTAACGAAGTTAGCGATATGACCGTCTTCGCTGTAACCAATGCAAATGACGAAGTATCACAGTACCAGATGGGTCGATATGTAAGTAGCAACGAAGCAATTCGGCGTATCTTTTCATTTGCGATCCATGAAAGACACCCTACAGTAGTCCATTTAGAAAATGGTCAACGAGTTTATTTTAATGAATCGAACGCGGCAAACAGAGCGGCACGTCCACCGTCGACAACATTAACAAGTTTCTTCACAGTCTGTCAAACTGATGATTCTGCTCGCACTTTGCTGTATGCTGACATGCCACGCTATTACACATGGAATGCATCATCGAAATCGTTTCAGCGTCGAAAACAAGGAACACCAGTTGAAGGATATCCAAATGTATTTGATTCAGACGATCTGGGTCGCATCTACACAGTACATCCAAATAACGATGAATGTTATTATTTGCGGTTGTTGTTGAATGTTTGTGGTCCGACATCGTTTAAACAACTGAGAACAGTTAATGGACAGCTGTGTGCGACTTACCGTGAGGCATGTCAACTATTACATTTACTCGAGAACGATTCGCTCTGGGATGATACGCTCAAGGATTCCGTAATATCTTCATCGCCGCATCAAATTCGTACATTGTTTGCGATTATCATATCGACAAGTTTCCCCTCGAATCCAAAAGATTTGTGGGTTAAGTATAGAGATGACATGTCTAAGGATGTTTTGCATCGTGTACGCCTTCAAACTTTGAATCCTACACTACAAATGACTGCAGAAATTTAAAATGAGATATTGATCATGATAGAAGATATGTGTTTATTGATGGCAAATAAAGTATTGTCGTGTTTGGGAATGACAGCACCCAATCGTTTTATGCACGATGCATTAAACCACGAGTTGCAAAGAGAACAACAGTACGACATTGAAGCATTGGCCGAAACAGTTCGTACAAATGTCCAACAATTAAATCAACAACAAAGAATCACGTACGACACTTTGATAGAAGCTGTGAACAGTGGATCTGGTGGAATTTATTTCCTTGATGCTCCCGGAGGAACCGGAAAAACGTTCTTAATTTCATTGCTTTTAGCGAGGATCAGACCGCGAAATGATGTAGCTCTGGCGTTGGCTTCATCTGGAATAGCTGCGACTCTGCTAGAAGGCGGGCGAACTGCACATTCTGCCTTGAAATTACCATTAAACATGCAAATAAACGAAACATCAATTTGCAACATCGCCAAAAATAGCGAAATGCCCAAGATCCTACAGGTATGCAAATTGATTGTTTGGGATGAATGCACAATGGCCCATAAGAGGTCACTGGAGGCACTGGACAGAACGTTGAAAGATCTTCGTGACAACCAAAATATTTTTGGTGGGGCCATGATTCTGTTGTCAGGTGATTTTCGTCAGACTCTTCCAATTATTCTCCGATCAACTGTTGCTGACGAACTAAACGCATGCCTAAAATCATCGAATTTGTGGCGATACGTAAAGACACTCCAATTAACAACTAACATGCGAGTATTTTTGCAACAAGATGAAACTGCAAATGTGTTTGCGAAGCAGTTGTTAGACATTGGAAATAATAAAGTCAAAGTGGACACCTCGACCGGATTCATCACATTACCCACAGATTTCTGTCACATCACAGACTCAAAAGAGGAGCTTATTCAGCGTGTTTTCCCAGATATAGCGCAACAGCTCAATAACCATAATTGGCTGGGTGAACGAGCAATATTGGCTGCGAAAAATAAAGATGTCGAGGATCTCAATGCGACCATTCTGAATTTTCTTCCGGGACAGTTGGTTTCCTTCAAATCAGTCGACACCGTTATGAACCAGGATGACGTAGTCAACTATCCCATGGAGTTTTTAAATTCACTGGAATTGCCTGGATTACCATCTCACAATTTGCAGTTAAAAGTAGGATCAGTTGTCATCATGTTGCGTAACATTAATCAACATCGACTGTGCAATGGAACAAGACTGGCTGTGAAAAAGGTGATGAATAACGTCACTGAGGCAACAATCATAAAAGGAAAATACAAAGGAGAGGATGTCTTGATTACGCGTATACCAATGATTCCAATGGATTTACTATTTAATTTAAAACGTTTACAATTTCCAGTACGTCTGGCCTTTGCGATGACCATAAATAAATCGCAAGGTCAGTCGTTGGAAGTTTGCGGAATCAACTTGGAGTTTCCCTGTTTCGCGCGTGGACAATTATACGTCGCGTGTTCGCGCGTCGGAAATCCGTCACAAAACAAAACAAAAAATATAGTTTATCAGAAAGTTTTAAATTGATTAACAGACTGTATCATAACTGTGTGTGTCTGTCAATATCAAATTGAATCCTTATAAATAGCCAGTATTTCAGGAAAACTCTGTTTTGTAAGTAAGCAACATCATGTGTAATTAATCGAAAATAGTATATTTTATACAAAAGTTTAGGTCTTTTATTTATCGATTGAGGCAGTACGAGGTCTGCTGGGTCAGCTGGTATTTAATATTTTTAACAAAACACTTATCTATTTTCAATTCGGACACATTTGTAGAGACACCCTGTTGAAAAGATTGCAACGCACAGCTAAGAGCATTATTGTTGTCAACATCTGGAACACCAACAATTTCAATGCACTTTTCTCTTTCTTTTTCTTGCAAGCGGTTGACTTCTCTCAGTAGATCCCGAACAATCAGCATGAGATTATTTTTTTTCTCCTGAAGTGTCGATATCAAAGAGAGGGCGCGAGTATTGTCAGCTCAGAGTGCAAGAATTTCGTTGTAAACAGTTTCCAACGTTATTGGCTGATTATGTTGAGAGGCACTTGTGTGTTGTTGTTGTTGCACTATTATCGAAGACGATGCTGGAACTCCTTGTTGATGTTGTTGGCTTCTTTGTTCTCCAGTCTTTGTTCTCTAATCTTTTACATTAGACGATGTTTGTTCTCTTTGCTCTCTCATAGCGGGAGGAGAGCGGAGAGAGCTCCTTCGTGCAGCGGAGCAACTCTTACACCGAAAGATCTTATTTGATTTATTAAGAAATTCAATGTCAGCCGGTTGAATATTTACACAGTTGCAGTGAAAATAATTCTTGCAGCTAGTGCATAATATTTTCGGCTGGTTGCGTTCAACTTTATTTTTAAATACACACGGCATTATTCACTATTTGTATTAAGTTTACGAAAAAAAAAAAAATAGTTAAAAAAAGACGTAAAAAAAGTACGTGTTGAGCCCACGACACAATTCACATATTCTGATGGGGCTTTCAACCTCGTATAACCCACTGGCTTACTGGGTTGTCGGCCTTAGACAATGCAGTCAACCGCAGTAAACTAAGCAGAGTCCAAAGAACAGCTTAGTTTTGGCAAAGACTTGTATGTACTTCTATCGCTACGTGCAAATTAATATTAAAGCTGGATGTCTATAAGAGAACAGACCTTGGGTGGACTGTTGGACCAACATGTCTAGCGACTAAACAGATCTGGCTAAAGCTAGATCCGAATCGCTCAAAGAGCCTGATCCTAGGAAGCATCTCAGCGTATTCATAGGTGTCATCACTGGACACTGCCTCATAGGCAAGCACGCAAGAAGGCTTGGCGCTTTTACAAACGATTTCTGTAGAAGTTGCATGGACGAGGAGGAAGAAGAGGCAATCCTACAAATACTCTGTACATACGAGGGGCGTTCAATATATTCTCGGTATCGATATGGAGGAAAAACATTTGTTACATCTTGAGATAAGCTTTTTTAAACCCTCAAAAAAATAAATTTCCTCCTCCTCCATTTATTGTCGACTTGAGTTCTTCATCATCCGAAAATCTTTTTCCACGAAGACATTTTTTCAAATCCGGAAATAGGAAATAATCACTAGGGGCAAGTTCTGGACTATAGGGTGGGTGTTGGATTTCTTCGAAACCACAGTCTCGCGCAGCAGCCTTGGAAACTCGCGCCGTGTGAGCAGGAGCGTTGTCATGAAGAAGCAACACACCCGCTGCGAGTTTACCCCGTCTTTTCTTTTTAATTTCCTCCCGCAAATTATGCAAAGTGGAAGCGTAGGATGTGGCGTTGATGGTTTCACCTTTTTTTTTGTACTCAATGAGCAAAATTCCCTTTGAGCCCCAAAAAACTGTGGCCATGAGCTTCCCGGCAGACGGAGTGACTTTGAACTTCTTCGCGGGGTCTGTTCCTTTTTTATGCCACTGCATGGACTCTTGTTTGCTTTCAGGGTCACAGTGGTGGACCCATGTTTCGTCCCTAGTAACAATTCGATCCATAACACCGTCCGCGTTCTCACTACACATCTCCAAAAGCTCTCTACAGCATGCGATTCTCACTTTTTTCTGAGGCGCTGTGAGCATTCGTGGCACCCACCTTGCACTGACCTCTGAAAGGTTAAGATGGTCATGAAGAATGGTGTGAATGGTACCAATTGAAAGCTTGGTGGTCTCTGCCATCATTTTCACCTTTATTCGGGCATCCTCAAGAACAAGTTTTTCGACTTCTTTGATGCTTTCTCCCGTACAAGCAGTAGCCGGGGCGCCGGAGCGGGGGTCGTCTTCAATGCTCTCTCTGCCTCTCTTGAACTCACTTGACCACTTTTGCACAGTTGATAATGAAGGTGCGGAACCCTGGTAAACAGCCACCATCTCTTCATGAATAGTTTTTTGACTTTTTCCTTGCTTAGTGAGAAATTTAATTACAGCGCGATGCTCAATTTTCACCATCATCGTCTCAGTTGCCATTATGATTCTGTTTAACTAGAGATAAAACGCGAATTAATAATCACATTTATATGAAATTTTACATGAATGCACTAAAATAATAGTATTACTTGATAAATAATATTTATAATAACTTATATATACAACCACAGCTTCACCCCGATATCGAGAATATGTTGAACGCCCCTCGTATCTAGCTCTGTCCCAGAGAAGAAAACTTCACTTAGGAGCTTTCTTCCACAATGACCTAAACGATCTAAAAAATATTGACGTAAGCAGTCTCCTACGCTGCAACTGGTTCCATTAGATCCACGTGGCATCACAGTGGGCCAATAGGCCTAAGTGGGTTGGAGTCTCCAACAGTCACTCTTACCTACCTACCTACCTGCAATAGAGTGGATAGCGTTATAAATAACATTTTGAAACAACATCTATTTCCAGACCAGATCACTAAATTAGGTTTTATGGTAAATGAAATATCAAAATCCTTAAAAGGGACAAACAGCCAGACTGGAAATACTCAGAAGATCTGATAGCACCTATACTGTCTCGAAAGTAGAGTACCTCTGATTCATTCTTGAGACTCAATTCCCGGGCAACCTGCTCAGAACCAGCAATATGGGGACTCCGCACCATCATTTACCACAGCGAAATTTTGGGCAACTGAATTTAAACGTGGCCGTAAGAGCTGGGGAGATGATGAACGTTCGGGACGTCCAAAAACTGCAACCACTGATGATAACATTGCTAAAGTTCACCAAATGGTGTTAGACGACCTCCGAATTAAAGTGAGAGAGATAGTTGAGGTTATGAAAATGTCAAAAGAATGTGTTTGTTACATATTAAACCAAGATTTAGGCATGAGAAAGCTGTCCGCGCGTTGGGTGCCGCGTTTGCTTACGTTAGACCAAAAACGTGTTCGAATGAACATTTCCAACGCTCTGTTGGCGCAGTTTAGGCGCAATAAATCGGAGTTTTGGCGCCGACTAATTACTGTAGATGAAACTTGGATACACCATTATACCCCCGAAATAAAAATTCAGTCAAAACAGTGGACTGCAAAGGGCGACCCGGCTCCAAAAAAAAGCAAAATCTATTTTTTCGGCTGGGAAAGTGATGGCGACTGTTTTTTTTGGATAGTAAAGGAGTTATCCAAATCGATTATCTTCAAAAAGGAAAAACCATTACAGGAGCATACTACGCATCATTACTTGTAAAGCTGAAGGCAGAAATTGCAGAAAAACGGTCACATTTGAAGAAAAAGAAAATCCTGTTTCACCAAGACACCGCGCGTCTCACACCTCCATCCATTCGGTTTGAAGTACTTGACCATCCGCCTTATTCACCAGATCTAAAAACTGCGCTCGGAGGGCAGAGATTTTCGTCAAATGTGGAGGCAATCACCTTCGTGAACAATTATTTTGCAGAGAAAAACGGCAAGTACTATTTGGACGGGTTAGAGAGATGGGAGCATCGCTGGGAGAAGTGTGTAGAGTTACAAGGAGGCTATGTAGAAAAATAAAAAAAAAATTTAGAGAAAAATGTCTTGTATCATTGTTCAGTCGGAAACTCTTCAGACAACCCTCATATTTGTCATCGGTCGTGGTGATGCCTGTAGCCACCAAATACTATGTTGCCTTCTATGATGGCTCCAAGTGCTTCGGTACTACCAATGACATACGAGTACTAGGTGGAGTGAAAAGTAACCTCCTTGGGAATTAAAAAAAATTTTTTTTAAATGTTTTTTTATATTGTTCAATATAGTCCCCTTTTAGTTTGATACACTTATTCCAGCGATTTTTCAACTTCTTGATCCCGTCCGAAAAGTAATTTTCCTGAAGGTCTGCAAAATACCCCTCCGTGGCGTTGATGATTTCCTCGCGTGAGCTGAATTTTTTATTGATGAGCCATCTTTTGAGGTTTGGGAAGAGATAGTAGTCCGAGGGATCCAAATCCAGTTACCAATCGACGCCAAAAGTCCGCCCGATCCCAAGTCCAAACACATTTTCCAAGTGCTCTCGCGTTCGTGCTTTTGGTCAGGAGTGAGCATGCGCGGCACCCAGCGGCAGGATAACTTTTTTATATGCAGAATATTTCCCAAAATATGGCGTGTGCGCTCAGTACTAATCTTTGTGGTATCTGCTAGCTCGCGCACCTTCAATTTCCAGTCAGCCAACACCATTTCATGTACTTTTTTTGACATTGTCCTCTGTAACCGCATCGGAGGGCCTGCCGCTGTGGACTTGATCGGTAGTGGAGTTGTGGCCACAACGAAACTCTCGAAACCAATATTTGACGGAGCATTAACCCCATAATATTTATCCAACTTTTCTTTTGTTTCCTTCGCCGCTTTGCCTCTCAAAAAATAATGTTTTATGAGCGAACGAAAGTCGTTTTTGTCCATACTCAACATCATGCCAAACACGTCAACAACAATCAGCTGTCAAAACAAAACTAAAGACAGTATCGCACTGAAATTTGGCATATCTGCCTAAATATGAACGGACTTCAAGGCACCATAACCTTTCTTGCAGTAGCAGCGCATTCTGGCGGTCAAGGAGGTTACTTTTCACTACACCTAGTATATTTATTTATGCTACTTAAAGATATAGACCATTTGTTGGTAACTTTGAAGAGAATCTTCATTGCTAACCGGGCACTGGCAAACATTCCGAATTCCTGCCGAAAAATAAGAAAATATGAAAAGATTATTACACGCGCAACAAAAGCTTCAGACCTATCAGTCTGAATCCTCAATTCTCTTAAAACTGAGGCTGTTCTCTTTACCAGCCAGCTTTGTCAGACTCATATAACATACTCGTAGTGCTCAAAGTCAGTACCTTCCGATTCTCCAACGAAGTTAAGTATTTGGGTGTTATCTTGAATAACTTCCTTGGAGTTATGTCGAAAACCTATTGTCTTCCTGTCTGGGTAAAGAAGCGTTCGCCAAGAACTGAGGCATGTCGTCGATGAGGCTCTTTTGGATCCACACGGCTATGATAAGACCAATTGTATCATATGAGTGCGTTGCCTTGTGCAACTGTTGCTTTAATCAGACTCCAAAGAACGGTCTGTCTAGGCTGTATTCTGGCTTTCCCTATCACGTCTGGCTCTGCTTTAGATGTATCGCCCTCCTCTGGACTTTCATATCAAGAGCTGCACTGCTTAAGTTTTAGCCGAGATTCGATAAAGAGACCGAAAGAAAAATATGTAAATGAATCACTTAATTGAATAAAACATTAGCAAACTGTTGGCCTCGAGGTAATTGAAAATAGAGCAGCCTGTAGAATGATTCTAAGATCCGCAAATTTGGTCAACCTCGCAAATGGCGCAGTTCCCACAATCGCGGAAATGGGTGCGACCGATGGATACGACATGAACTTCTTGATAAGGAAGATTTGTGGTATTCTCCAATGGTTGTTAATACTTCATACTTATTAGAATTTAGGAAACCTATTACCCATATAAGTTCGACCAGTTAGGTATAGCACTCCCTGTATTACCGAAATCGTAGATAGTACTCCACTGATGGTTCTAAAATATTTGCTTTTCCTTGAATAACTCAGATAATTCTGGCCCGATTTTTTTCATATTTTCGTCAAATGTGTGCCATATTAATAGATTTCGAGTAGTATTGCAAGCATTTCGAAAGAGTCCCCTATTTTCAAGAAAAAATTAATTGTATTTTGTGTAAGTTATTTTTTAATAATTTAAAAAGTCATTGACGGATTTTTGCCAAAATCTAATGGCCGCGATTAGGCATGAAGACGCATCATCTGACAAAAATTGGAGTGCATACACATACACAGTGGTGGATTGATCAGTATTAGGCTTGACAGAAGTAGGATCTCTCACGCCTCCTTGCGACGTCATCTGTGAATCTCTCCGACAATTGTGGAGTGAAGCGAGCTTCCTGCGCCAGAGGAGAACAGATGACCGAGTTGTTTTTGCAGTAAGACGGAGCACAGTAAGGTCTTAAATACGAAATACTGGACAATTTTGAAATGGCAGCTATTAGGGCTTACGCTTGTAGTATTCAGTACCTGAGTAACTAGGAGTGAGATCCTGTTGAAATGGCTTTCAGGCTAATGCTGCAAGTGCCCTCATCCCGTTGAAACCCTCCTAGGCCTTAAAGAACCCTCAATGTCACGTCGTCATTAAATTGGTCTTGTACGTCAAGATGCAACATTCCTTGTTAGAATCGACCTGGTTCTGGCACAACACCGCATAAGGGCCTCTGTCAAGCCTCGCATGGCCTCACTGCTTGCATAGACAACCTTGGGATCCCGAGGTTACTACACATCCGGGCATCGATAACGACTTTGAGTGGATACCTAACAATAATGAATGCAATCAAACAAAATAAAACAATCGAAGTTAACGAAGCTGATGTAGTTAACCCCTTTCAGAAGAGTTCTAGGGAGCAGAGGTCACCCGCGGGACATCACAAACCCCTCACAAGGGAACCACCGAGACATCTGTTTTCCACAATCTGAGAGAACAGATAAAAACTCTGGTGGAAATGGTAAGAGGCGCTCTATCCACCAACCGATGAGAGATGCCATCGAATCCATCAAAGCGCCCTACTGTCGATGATTGACATGCACGAAGACAGAACCAAGGAAGGCATTCGGCAAAACAATGCATCACAAACATTGCCATGGCTAAAAACGGTAGGGAGCTGAACAAGTAGATCCCAAATTCGAAGTGGAGGCAAAATTCACCACCAGCTTCCCAAAAGCCTCGCAACAAGTTGGGCACACAGAACGAAGAAAAAATTGCGAAGCATCATAAAACCGACTGGACGAAGGTGAAAAACCGACCACAAGTGACGACAACAACACATGGACAAAGGTCATCAAAAAGAAGAAGGAAAGGCCCACCAAGGAGAAACTCAATCCATCTCAATTGTGGTGACAGCGAAGGGGGAACTTTCCTATGCAGAAATACTCCGGAAAGTTAAAGTGGACCCAAAACTCAGCGCTCTCGGTGAATCGGGTACGAATATCGGACGAATCCAGAAACAAGACCTGCTGATGCAACTGAAGGAGACAGGAGAAAAACCAGACCAATTTAAAAAGATAATTGGTGAAACCATTGGCAATGTGGAGAACCCGTCTCTAACACACCGCATTGCTCTGAAAGTGAAGGACACCAACGTATTCACAATGAAGAAGGAGATCTGCAAATCAGCCAGACAGCAATACCAGTTCAATGATATGGACAATGCAGACATAATTAGTCTAAGAAAGGCCTATAGACATACTCAAATTGCGACGATTAGCTTGCCTGCAAGTAGTGCACGCAAACTGCAAAAATCATGCAGAATCAAAATTGGATAGGTAAAGTATTGCGTCCGGGAATGTAAAGCCCTAACTACATGTTTCAGATGTCTTGTATTCGGCCACACTGCACGCCAATAGAAAAATGAGATGGTCCGCTCCAAACAATGTAGAAGATGTTATATAACCAAAGACTGCAACAAAGACCCGGTTTCTTTCTTCTGCAAGAAGGACCACCCAAAGAACGCTAATCATGTAACCGGTAGTAGCATATGCCCGCTCTTCAGGAGAGCCATTAGCAGCAAACAACCATAAAGATTATACAATACGGATTGACCTTAACCACTGCAGGACAGCCCAGGACATCCTGGCACAAACGGCTAGGGACAAGGTAGCGGACATTATTTTGATCAGTGAGCCGTATAAAATTCTCTACAGAAATATCTGGATCTGCAGTAAATCAAGGCATGCCGTAATTTAGATATATGCCTTACAAGACGCCAGCGATCAGGCGGATGGGTACATTCGTACAAAAATAAACGGGATCAATTACTACAGCTGTAACGCACGGCCAAGTTGGACAACAAGTGAATTCAAGGCATTTTTAGAAAGCGTGAGAGCAGATGCACGTGAAAGATCTCCAGTGGTTACAGGCGAAGATTTTAATACCCGGGCAATAGAGCGTAGTAGCAGGCTCACCAATGCCAGAGGATGTCTGGAAACATTCGCATCCTTGGATGTAAGTATTGCAAACAATGATCGAGCAAGTACTTTTAAGAACTCGGGAATGGGATCGACCATCATGCGTAACTCACTACTGCGCAACACGGATTGGTGGGTCAGCGAAGAATGTACCCACATTGACAATCAGGCGATGATTATTATCAATAATATTAAATAGCAAAATATTGAATAGCAAAAGCCCATTCCACACTCTAAGCTAGCGGGCCCAAAATTGAAAGATAAACTCTTCGACAAGGACATGCTCGTGAAATGATAAATTTCAGCGAGCTAGTCGATAGCGAAGCAGTGAAGAATTTGTTACATGGAGCCAAGAAATAAAAGCACTCAGATCAAACTGCTTACAAGCCTGGCGGAGATTGTAGCGTTCTAGAAGGAGAGGCGATTTTCAAGAAGATACATTCCGACTGGCAGGAAATAAGGTAAGATGGTTCAAGCGTCTGTGCGACGGGGCAGTCATAAATCCTTGGAACACGGCTTACAGAATGATAATGAACAAGCTGAAGGGCTGTAGGTCTCGACAATTATCAGGTCAAGCAATGCTAATTCCACACGGACCATCGACTCTGTGGAACATAATCAAGGAACCCATCACAGAAGCAGTTGCAATAATAAGACCAGACCAACCTTTCAAATGCATGCAAGAATATAGGCATCAAAAATGCACCTGGACCCGATGACACCCCAAATAAGGTAGTGAAAGCCGCCGTTCAAAAAGAGACTAGACATGTTTATAACAACGATGCAAAAATGTCTGAAAGAGAGGGTTTCCCCAGCGCAGTGGAAGCAGAAACATTTGGTACTCTTACCAAAGCGAAACAAACCACCTGTAGAACCAGCATCATGTCGCCCAATATGCCTACTGGACACACTGGGGAAAACACTTGAACGGATCATATCACTTTGGCAGAAGAAGAGGGAGCATTATCAGCTCAAGAGTTTGGATTCAGAACATCACGATCCACCGTCGACGCCAGTAGCGGTGGTACAAATAGCAGACGAAGCAATACAGGGAGAAAGATGACGATGGGGTGTGACGCTGCACATAAAAAATGCCTTTAACTCAGCAAACTGGTCATTTATAAGAAGATCACTAGCCAGAATGGATACACCATACTATTTGCGAAGAATGGAAAAGGCTACTTCAACAATACATACAGGGTTAAGTTATGAAACCGATGAAGGGGAAACGTACCAAAAGGATCGGTACAGGAGTAAAAATAATTGGATTCGTTGACGGCATCGCCATTGTACTCATAACTATTGCAACGAATATTTGCCGGATAGAGTGAGCTACGAACATTGCAATTAACCTTATCAAAGATTGGCTTCTATCCGCTGCTTTAGAACTAGCAGATCAGAAAACGGAAGCTATTTTAGTAATCAGCCGGAACAATGTGGAATAGCTGAACATATGTAAGGGTAGAAAGTCAAATCTAGACTATAAAATACGTGGTAGTAATATTGTACTTGACGATAGTCTAAGTTTTATGTCTCAAATCGACTATTCAGGCAAAAGGGCGTCAAACCCCAAGGCAGCACTTTCTGTAAAATATCGGTGGACCCGGATATGCTAGAAGAATATTAATATCCAAGATAGTAAACTCAGTCCCGTATACGCTGCCCCAGTTTGTGTTGGGCCCTTAGCGACAAAGAAAGCAAGGAGAAAGCTATCTCCAATATATCGACCTAGCGCATTAAGAGTAATCGGTGGCTTTAGAACGATTTCGGACGAAGCCGCTTTTGTTATAGTTGTGATAATGCCCATCGATATCCCTGCGGATGAGATGTAGTCGTCGAAAGGCTAAGGAAGACGAAGGAGCGGCTTTAATGACCAGGTGGCAAACTTGGTAGAGTACCACTACGAAGGGCAAATGGATCTAGAAATTGATTAAATCCATAGACGCTTGGACGAATCGAAGGCATGGAAACTTTAACTACTATCTTACGCTCACCATCTTGCCCTGAATCCCCAATGAAGATGAAGATACGGAACACGCACTAACTTATTGTCCCATCTTCATGGCATGGAGAAGTACACTGCCCAGCCCGTTGCTAATGCTCGACCACATGTTGCAGTCGAAGGAGAAATGGGCGGGTATTTGTATTTATATAATAATTCTATAAAATGAACTACGGAGAATAGAAAAGCTAAGAAAAGCAGCAGTAGAAGCTTCAGAAGCTCCAGAAATCTCAAAAGTAGGTAACACAACGCGAATATCTGAACAAAATCTGATCCAGGAAAAAAATTTAGTCGGGTTTTGAGGAGTGCTTCTGTCTTCTAAGCGGAGATATACGGAAACCTGATGGCAATGAATTATTTTGTGAATGATCGGTTACGGAGGAGATGAATATGAGTATGTAATTGTATGCTACAGCCAGGCTGTGGCAAATTCCTTACTGAATTCACTGAAACTAGTTTTGCTACTAAGTTACAAGGCCATGACTGAGAGATGAGTTTCTCAGGATGCAAACCTGCGCTAGAAATGCTCGCGTCCGCTTTCATTGACAGTTCGTTTTCATGTTTTCTTTTTATAATTCGAGCGCGTTCAAGTGATTTAGGTACTCTTAAAATGCTTGCACACAGCGCGGGCGAAGGAAAATCAGGGAGGATAGAAAGAGAGGTACCGGTGAACGTTGGTTTTAAATGTTTCAAGGTTATAAAGACTAGGAAATAAAGACCTAGGCAGGGCATTCCATAAGCGAGTTGTACGGCTTAGGAACGAATCACGATATTTTAGAGTACATCCGAAAGTGGACTTGAGGGTATACCTAGACATTTCGCAGCATTTTTGACGACATCGAATATGTGGTCATTCCAACGTAAGTTGTCACTGACACACATACCGAGAATGGAAAGTTCATCGGTTTCGACGATGCAAGTGCCATCATGGATAACGGCTGGGTGTTGAAATTTCGCTTTAACGACAGCAGACATCATTGTGTTTTGGAAGCATTAAATTCCACTGTTAGTGGTTCCCCAATTAGTTATGCTGTTAATATCAGAGTGTAATGAGCTTAACACACGCAGCTTTTCCCGTTCTACAGCCGAAGAGCAGGGGCGTGAGTCCGGAAACGAATATGAAAAGTAGAGAGTGCTGTCATCAGCAAAGGAATATATTGGATTAGAAGTGGCAGACAAGAGATCGTTGATAAAAATTAAAAAGAGTGTCGGAGACAGAACTGAGCCCTGGGGCACACCAGCATTCATTTTGTGAATATCAGATTTGAAACCATCCAAGGCAACTTGAATTCAACATTCTGAAAGGTAATTTCTAATCCATTGGAGAAGAGAGTCGTCGATCTCAAAACCACGCATTTTCGACAAAAGAGCCTGATGCCAAACTTTGTTAAATGCCTTAGAAATATCAATTGCAACTACCTTGCTTTCCCCAGATTGATGTACGCTTTGGTTCCATTTTTCGGTGAGACATCCCATCAGATCACCAGTGGACCTGTTGCTACGTAAACGGTACCGCCGGTCATTAAGAAGTTTTCGTGTTTCGAGATATTTCATGAGCTGACGGTTTATCAGCGTTTCCATAACCTTGGAAAGTAGGGACGTAAATACATTGGGTCTGTAGGAGGAGAAAAAGGAAGATTCGCTTTTTTTAGGAACGGGCTGGACAAATGCTGTTTTCCATCTTCTCGGAAAGTGTAGGATTGATGAAAAAGCTTACGCAATGGTTTTGCCAGCGTGGAAGAACACCTCTTCAGAAGGAGGGGAGATAGACCATCTGGACCAGCGGATATGTGAATGTTTCGCATACGAGTGCGAAAGTGGATTTGTTCCATTGAAGATTCGACGCACTCAAGTGTAGGCGGAGACAAAGCACAATCTGGGAGTGTTGAGCTAGCCGCAAAGTGTGCAGCAAGCAGATTGCCCTTGTCCAAAGAGCTGACAGCTGGAATGTCATTGTAAATGAGCGTTGGGATGGAGGATGAGGAGGAATTTCTAATATTTTTGACGAACGACCAACAATTTTTACTACATTTGGGACATTGTAGTATTTTTTGCCTCAGTTTTTGGTCGCATTGGGATTTTATACGTTTAAGAAAGGCCTTGCAGTCATTCCTGGCTCGTTTAAACTTTTTTCGGTTTTCCTTGGGTTGGTCTTGAAGGACCGAAAAAACCATTCTCTAACCCTGACAGCCTCTTTACAGCTCGAGTCGCACCATGCCTTTTCTTTTGGTTTGATGCTCTTCATCCGATGAGGGATAAAGCATCTCATTGCAAAGAGAATAGTTTCTGTGATCATGTCAGCAGCGGTATCCACGTCGTTATCTAGGAAACATAACGACCAGTTAAAATTCCAAAAGAAACTGTTAAGACCGCTCCAGTTGGCTTTCTCGTCTTGCCATACAGTTCTTTTGGGAATCTTTTCTCTAACTGTGTGGTCGGTGTACGAGAAATTAGCTGATATAACACAATGGTCCGACGAGCCTAGAGGGGATAGCACATCAACGATGTACTTATCAGGGTGAGAAATTATAAACAAGTCGAGGGTTTTGACGGTTTGACTATCAAAGTCTGGTATTCTGGTGGGCTCATTTACAAGCTGCGTTAGGTTGTTTTTCGCAGCAAAGATCTCAACATGTCCTTCGGTTGTTGTCTGTCCAGAATGGCGATGCCACCCAGAATTGTGTATATTGAAATCGCCCGTAATAAAAATTTCAGTATGAGGATACAGGTATATAATTCTTTGTATGGAGTCAGACAGCTCATCAAACTCGTGAAAGGTCGAGTTGCTGTCCAGTTTGGGGCTTCTGTGAATAAAGCGGTAGTGGATAATTTGCTTACAGAGATGGAATTTTAACCACATAAAATTGAATTCCGGATTGGAACAGGGACTACATTGTGGTGGAGTTTGGTGAGCTACATCACTACGCACGTAACTGGCGAGACCCCGGTGAGAGAAGAATAATGGCACTAGTTCGTAGGCAGGTAGCTCCAGATCTGAGTGATTTGAGAGGTGTGGGCCGGGATTTACCTGTGTTTCACAGAGTGCCAAAACAGCTATTCTATATTTACAGACGTGGACGTACACAGAAAAGTGATTACTTTTTAGCCCGCGTAAATTGGCTATATCTACTCTGAATTCTCGAGTAATTATAAAGAAAGACAAACACTAAAAACACAAACACCGACGTTACTAAGCGCAGATGTGAAGTACAAATTCAGAGTTGGTTTACCGAATCAAAGTGTTGTAGGTGTTATGCCTTTACAACAATAGGAACCAGCACAGCAACAAAATTCAAACCCACAGCCCGCTATCCATCGGTTGTTACATACACTCAGTCACTGCACGCGCTGTATGACAATGTAATATAGCAACGGAAGTGACCGAGTGCAAACAACAGTATGACCAGGGGCAGGAAGGTAGGAATGTCCGCACTGTGGATGACGGTTTCACTACACTTGTTGTTGTGTTTTTTTTTGTTTGATGCCCGCAAAGCGAAATTTTTTTTTGGAGGGGGGGGGGGGGGGGTTGTGAACTCGCGCGCGGCTGTTTTCGTTTTTTTTGTTCTTCACGCGAGGAGCGAATTTACGAGTGAGCATAACTGCAGATGACAGGACTTTTCAGGATTCTGGCTGTCTAAACGAGTGCTTTCCGACGTATCTAAGGTATCAGTGATTTCCCTGCTATCCTTCAGTGGGAATGATTGCAGTAAGCTACGAGTAACTAGCGTTATAATGGGGAACTAAGCCTAGCTTAGCACCTAAGTGTGCATAAGTGACTCATCCTGTTGCGACATTTGCTGTGACAGTGATGACCGTACCGCACAGAATGTCTGGCCTTTGCTCACATCAGTCACTCAGTCAATGTGGTGGGTACTGGTACTTTAGGCATTTTATCCCTGAAGTGTTTACTCGTCTTTCTACGGAGTAGAAAAAGGAACATACATACAAGGAGTACAATGGACTAGCTCCTTGTCTGAGTGTCCTGAAATTATTATCAATTCATCAAATCAATTATCTATTTCATTTCGTTTTTCTGTTGAATTGTCGTTCAAAATTTGTTGATAGACCGCATTTTACAACAATTTGACTTATCAAAGCGCTTAATAGCGGGACCTAGATAGGTCTGTACTGTAATACTGTTATTTATTGCCTATTTGCAGTAAATGGAATGCTTAAACTCAGCTCGTATTTAATTTGAATCTACAAATGTATACATTTTCACCATAGAAGACGATACCACATGTAACTTTAAACAAAAGCACGGGGTTTCCTGACCTTAGCAAATGTTCATTCAACTTGAAATAAAAACATACATACGTTTATACCCGCACAAAAGACAAAGCCCCAACGTAAACACCCACATCATAAAACGTGAGGCTATAACTTATAGATACAAGTTAAATGCATTCATGTCACGTCAAATGAATTTGAATTTCTTTGCTAGGATGGAGAATATACACATAAATATTATATAGGTACCTAAGTCAACTGACATGCCTAAGGCGCACTGTAAAAATTCTAGAATTTGGCTTGGCATTAAAACTCTCATCCACACACTGAGGCAAAAACATTGAGCTGATAGCGCTGTTTATATCAATAATTCCTTAAATCGGTTCCAAGAAAAATGCATTTAAAGCCGCATACTATTGTACTCCAGAAGAATACTTCATTTAATTGGCAGTGGAAACTATCCTATTTTGCAACACAACGACGACACTCAATTTAATGGAAGGCTCCACATGAAGCCAATTTGTCAACGACAAAACAGATATACATACATGGCTCCCAGACAAAAAATCCAAAATGCCCTTCACCTTAACTTGACTTAAGCCTTTCCATTAGCATAAATGAATTGTTCTCACAGATGCTCGAGCATAAATAAGTCCTAAGTGTAGATTGAGATAACTTATCTACAAGA
Source organism: Volucella zonaria (assembly GCA_963966105.1). Classification (NCBI taxonomy): domain Eukaryota; kingdom Metazoa; phylum Arthropoda; class Insecta; order Diptera; family Syrphidae; genus Volucella; species Volucella zonaria. Next base: position 84,248,034 of record OZ014530.1, on the reverse strand, counting down.
AACCAAGGCTGTAAGCTCATTCACTTCCTTCTGCTGATTATTATGTCCTTGCCGAACGGCATTTCCATTAATTTCGCGTTTTTTTTTTGTTTCGGGTGTTCTTTTTTCTAGTCTCGTATGCGTGTCCTTAGAACATGACGATGAAAACCCCAACGAAAATTTCAATTTACCTTTGGATGAAATTAAATTCCCCGTCACGTTCTAATTGGTATTCAGGTACGCATTAGGGGGCTATAAACGCGCCTAATCCCTCACTAAGTCCTCCACCAACATCTTGGAATTGGATCAGGAAACGGTGAAACTACCTGAAACTAACTTGCTGCGGACGATTGCAATGATTCTTCAATTTAGTTTAAGCATTCTTAAGCACTGCTGGACGCTGCTACCGCCACTGGTACGAGTACATGAGCTTGGCCATACCCTAAGATGTTTTTCGTGCTCCTTAATGTGCCCCAGCTCGAGTCAGTGCTCAGTAGTATCAGTATCCAACGTCAAACAGCTCAATAAATTTGTTTACCAAATGATGCGGAAAATGACAAAATCGACCAAAAGCCGGAATCCGTCCACACGGCTCACCCTCCAGCCCGTCATCGGCAAACATTCATGCGGACAACGAGCAGCGAGCCCTTCTGATTATGTCCACCCCTCTGCTGTATCGTGTCGTCGCTCCGGGCAGACTGTCTCAGTGAAATTGAAGTCGAAAAATTTCCGGGGTGTGGAGTTGTATTCGGATCTGTGTTTATATGCCTGCGAGTTTGTATGCTATCTCAAACATAGTTCCAATTTTGAGCAGTGAATCTGCACGGCAAGGGGGGATGATGGAACTTCTATATACGCCCGCTGCCAGGCCAGGATTATGTTTTCGTACACATACAACATTCCATTTATCTTGTGCATTTGGATATTTCTTCGGATTCGTGTATAGCATTCAGAATGAGTAAACATCCTTAGAGTACGGAGTAGAAAGAAACCCTCTCTTCGGCCATGATGGGTAGACGTATCCTTAGAATTGTGTTTCCTTTTCTTTAGAAACTACGAGATGGCGAAGTCAGAAGAGGAGGAAAAAAAATCGATAACAACGTGAGCGCCGCCGAAAAACCTCCTTAGGGGAAATCGAAATTTCTACGCTGACAGGGATGGTTCGGTGGTTTGTGGGTTTACTCATTGAAAATAACTTTGAATGGAGCAAATACCTGGAACAGTGTCGTCGAATAGTGGTCACGAAGATGTAAAATCGGTCTTAAAGTTTGTTTTTTTAAAATGGGGTGTAATATGAGTTTTTTATGTTATACTACAATAAATAGAGTGAAAAGTGAAATCCTTGACCGCCAGAATGCGCTGATAGTCCAAAAAAGGGTTATGGTGCCTTGAAGTCCGTTCATATTTAGGGAGACATGCCAAATTTCAGTGCGATACTGTCTTTAGTTTCCTTTTGACAGCTGATTGTTGTTGACGTGTTTGGCATCATGTTGAGTATGGACAAAAACGATTTTCGTTCTCTCATAAAACATTATTTTTTGAGAGGCAAAACGGCGAAGGAAACAAAAAAAAAGTTGGATAAATATTATGGGGCTAATGCTCCGTCAGATTACACCGTCAAATATTGGTTTCGAGAGTTTCGTGGTGGCCGCAACTCCACTACCGATCAGGTCCGCAGCGGCAGGCCTTCCGATGCGGTTACAGAGGACAATGTCAAAAACATACATGAAATGGTGTTGGCTGACTGGAAAGTGAAGCTGGCAGATACCACAAAGATTAGTACTGAGTGCACACGCCATATTTTAGGCAATATTCTGCATATGAAAAAGTAATCCTGCCGCTGGGTGCCGCGAATGCACACTTTTGACCAAAAACACGAAGGCGAGAGCACTTCGAAAGAGTGTTTGGACTTGCTGATGCGGAATCGGGCGGACTTTTGGCCTCGACTGGACTTGGATCCATCGGACTATTATCTTTTCCTAAACCTCAAAAGATGGCTCATCAATAAAAAATTCTGCTCACGCGAGGAAATCATCGACGCCATGGAGGAGCATTTTGCAGACCTTCCGGAAAATTACTTTTCGGACGGGATCAAGAAGTTGAAAAATCGCTGGAATAAGTATATCAAACTAAAAGGGGACTGCAATATTGAATAATATAAAAAAGATTTAAAAAAAAAAAAATATTTAATTCCCAAGGAGGTCACTTTTCACTCCATCTAGTATACCACCTTGATCAAACTTCCTACTTCCTCTCGGCTGCTGAAACGCGTTCCCCGTAGTGGTTTTTTTAACTCGATTCAAGAGAAAGAAGTCACAGGGAGCCAAATCAGGTGAATTCGGTGGCTGTTGGATGGTATTTGTTGCATTTCTCGTCAAAAAATTACGACGCGACGGTGCGTAATCATTGTGCAAAATCCACGAGTTTTCTGCCCACAATTCTGGTCTCTTTCGGCGAATTGCTTCACGCAAACGTCTCATAACGCCCAAATAATACTCTTTGTTTACTGTCTGGCCTTCTGGTAAAAATTCATGATGCACTACACCGTTGTAGTCCATGAAAACCGTGAGCATTTCCTTCTTTTTTGACTGAAAACGACGTGGTATTTTTGGTCTCGCCTCATTTGGTGAACGCCATTCATTTGCCTGATGTCTGGATTGCGTGTCGTACTCATAAACCCACGTCTCGTCTCCAGTAATGATCCTTTTGATGAGTGTGGGATCGGATTCAGTCTCGCAAATCATCTCTTTTGCGACGTCAACACGGTCTCCTTTTTGCATGAAATTGAGGTCTTTTAGCAGCAACTTTGCTGCTACACGACGGAAACCCAAATCATTAACCAAAATGTCGTGGACGGATCCATAGGCAATGTTCAAGTCCTCCGCTATCTCTCTGATGGTTAATTTGCGGGTATTGACCAACATTTCTTTTACTTCATCAATGTTTTCGTCGGTTTTCGATATCGATTGTCTGCCACTGCGTTCATCATCTTCGATTGACTCACGACCACTTTTTAACCGCTCGTGCCACTGGTAAATGACCGTTTTCTTTAGAGAATCATTCCCGAAACACTTTTCCAACATTTCCAAAGTTCGCGCACCATTAAATCCGTTTTTTACGTAAAATGTAAGGCAAGTTCGTCGTTGCAAATTTAAATCCATTTCTAAAATTGTAAAAAATGCCTAACACACACAGAAACGTTTGGAAATGTCAAGCTATGATGCTAAGATTTAGAGGGAATGTCAACAACAGATTTACCAACTTAACAAAAAAATCGGAACTCAAATCGGAACAAAGGCAGCGCCACGGTGGTGTCCCCCGAGAACTTTTTGATCAAGGTGGTATGTATGTGTGTAGGGGACGCAGTCTTATTGTTCACTTATGTTACTGAGACCCAGAAGAAACAACGTTAACTGTCAACAAAGGCAAAAGACAATATCAAAATTATTGGATGTTCTTTCTATGTAGTTATTTTTAATATTATCTGATAGATAGTTAAAAATTAGATTGCCACCATGTTGCATGAACTCACCATATAAGTGATAGTCTCCTGACGGATCAAAAAGGAAAGCGGCAACAAAGATATTTCGAATGGCTGTGATTCCTATTCTACCACTGGGAGTATTTTTACTCTTATTCTACGTAAAATGGGAAGAACCAGCACCAAATATAGTGAGCCACTACTTTTTAGTTTTTTTTTTTTAATAAGCTATCCGTGTTCATGTATTTAGTTGATTTAGTTATCAATACTCCAATAATTGAGCAAAACGCATATTGTCGAGTAGTGCATTTACTCTCTGATGGCCTTTATGGCTTGGATTGTTTGAAGACTGGTTCTTGTTCAAGGTTTTTATCAAAGGATTGGCGATAATATTAACGCAAACCATCCCGCAGGCCTAGATCTACATGATGCCATTTTTCTAACAGCCATATTTCTGCAAGCTGAAAACATTGTATACTGATTTCGAAATATCCTTAAATCTGCATAGCCTTAAAAGAGTTACATGAGAACTATTTAGCACAAGGTCAATTGATATCACCACTTTGAAGGATATTGTTGCCTGTTCGGCAAATTGCACAGCGTTACTGAGATTACACTTCGAACGAACCAAGAGTGATTGCAACGCCTTTCCTAAGCATTCAAATTCCAATACGACCAAAAACTGAGGCAAACTATTTTACACCAGAAATTCTACTTCATCCTCCATCCTAATACGCATCTGCAATATATGGTACTGTAATAATATTCGAACTGTCAGCGCCTTGAACAAGGCAAATCTGCTTGCTGCACACTTCGTAGTTAGCTCAAACTTAAAGATTGTGTCATCTCTCTGCCTGTTTTCCGCACCGAGTCATCAATGGGATAAATTTACTTTCGAACTCGTGTAGTAGCAAGATCTTCATACACACCACACATACTGGTCCAGATGGTTCACTCCCCTTCTTATGAAAAAGTGTTCTGTAACGATGGCAAAACAACTGCGTAAGATTTGTCATCCATCTTACACTTTAGAACTCTTTCCGTAGATGGAAAACAGCATTTGTCCAGTCTGTCCCTAAAAGCGACGAATCTTCTTCTCTCCCCTCCAACAGACCCATTGGACTTACGCCCCTTCTCTCCAAGGTCATGGAAACGCTGATAAATCGTCAGCTCATGAAATATCTCGAAACACGAAAATTTCTGAACTTCGCAGCAACTGGTTGACTGGCGATTTGAAGGTATGTCTCATAGAAACGTCGAACCAAAGTCTACACCAATCTGGGGAAAGCCAGATATTTGCACTTGATATTTCTGATGCATTTTACAGAGTTTGGCATCAAACTCTTTTGTCGAAATGCGGGTATTTGGGATCGAGGATTCTTTTCTTCAACGGATTAGAAATCACCTTTCGGAATGTTAAATTCCCATTATCTTGGACAGTTTCAAGTCAGCTATCCACAACAAAAATACTGGTGTACCCAAGGGCTCTATTTTATATCCGAAACTTTTTCTATTTTTCAGTAGAGGCCTCTTGTCTGCCACACACTCCTTTGCTGACGATAGTACTCTCTGCTTTTCATATTCGTTCCCGGACTCACGTGTCTGCTCTTCGGTTGTAGAACAGGAGCGCCAGCATATGTTATGCTCATCGCATTCCGATATTAACAGCAAAGCTAATTGGGGAACCGCCAACAGAGAGGAATTTAATGGTTCAAAAACACAATTCTGCCTGCTGTAGTTAAAGTGAAATTTAAAAAACATTATCCATAAATGGCGATTGTATCGTCGAAACCTTGACCATAATTTTTAATGGCGAAAAAAGAAATTTGAAGTGCGGGACTTAGTGACCATTAGTAGGCATACCTAGTGCTCATGCTCAATTTTTTTACGACAACAGCACCACTTAGTTGCCGCCACGCTCTTGAAGAGTGAGCACGTGTAAGTAACTGTCATCGGATTTTATTTTGGGACAGAATGACGGGAAAAAATTAACAACGTTACTGCATAAAAGTTTTTTTAAAGCTTGGAGATTCTTAAATGGAAACAATCCGCAAAATTAAATAAGTATTTAGAGATGAAGCAGTAGGGACAAAACAAGTAAAGGGAGTGATACAAGCAAGGTACGTCCGCAGCAATGTGAAAGTCATGCTAATGGTCTTTTTTTTACCCCAGTGGAGTGGGTCTTCATGGGTGGAGCCCACTCAAAGCAGTTCCGCATCATCTTCGTGATGCAGTGAGGTTCACACGACCGGACCTGTGGTCAAATCATAATTGTCAACTTCATCACGATAACTCAAAGTTACTTAGCCAAATACAACAAGCCTGTGTTTCGCCAATCTTCTTACCCTCCTGACCACGCTTCCTGTGACCTCTGGCTTTTCTCAGACCATGGAAGGCATCATCTAGATTGAGACGAACCACCTGCGCGCAATACCAGAAAAGACTTTACGGCGTTGCTTCCAACAGTGGCAGGACCGTTGGGAGAAGTGTGCAGCACCTTAAATGCTGATTTTATGAATAAAAGTGGGATTCGTTTTGAATATGCCTCGTATGTATGTACTCGTATGTCCTCTCTGATTCGGCCACAAGTAGTAGTAATTAGTAGTAAATTTTGTTTATTCTGTTACAATATTTACAAGTTTAACAAAAATAACAAAAATAAGCGTTGGCTTTTGCCGTCAGCCGAGAGAAAGAAATTAATAAATTTGTAATTACTAAAAAGCTTCATTTATAATTTGTAGCCTATAATTCAATGCACATTTTAGAAAGTTGTGTAAAGTGTTCCAGTTTGCGCCGTTTGGATGTTTGTAATCTCATTTAGTGATAGGGCATTTTTTTTTCAAAAGGATCTGCTGATTGAATTTAATATGGGATACGTTCCAATAAAATGCCGGACATTCTCCTTCGTTCCCAGATTGCACAGTGTACATTCGTCTCCTCCGTTGTTTCTGTATGGCATATAGTTCAAGCCAAAAGTTCGCCTCTGGATTTGAATATTATTGAGATGGACTCTACGCTGTTCCGGTCATTAAAGTAGCTGTTTTCCCCAAGTTCATGCTGTAGTATTCTTTACGTGGATTTTGATTGGCTTTGTTGACTTTGCGTCTCGAAAAGCTTCCGTGTTGAGTAGTAGTTTTTTTTCGTTCAGTGTGCTCTCCCAGTTTGTTTCATTTCCGATTAGTTCGTGCAAGGGCACATTGTGTTCTTGGCTGAGCCTTGACCATTCCGCAAAGTAATTAAGGTTTCGGTTTTTAAGATACATAGCAACCTTGTGGGGAAGACGATGACTTGGTTGAGCAAAAACTTTTCTGATATAGAGGAAGTGCAGTCTAAGCGTGAAGATATGTAGCGTTGTTAGTCCAGTTTCCAGATGTAACATGTAAGTTGGTGTATTTTCAGGCAGCCTAAGGAAGTATCTTTGGAGTTTTTCTACCTCTTCAAAGTGCCGAGTCCCCCACACTTGTGCTGCATAGCACATTATTGACCTCATTACCGCCTCGAAAATCTTGTACTTCACACTTGGTGCAACATTCCTTTTCCCCAGAATTCCTTTCCAGTTGCAATTAATCGCACGTTTAGATTCTTTCAGTTTCTCTAGCAGGTGTTTTTTAAATTGTGCCTGTGAGGTGACCAGAACTCCGAGGTATTTGTATTCCTTGACTATATCCAGTTCCACGTTCTGCCTGGCCCATTTTTCATTCCTTGCGTGACGCCGCCAGCCATTTCGAAAAATCAAGACTTTGGATTTGCTGGTATTAACTTGCAGGTTCCACATACGGCAATACTGTTGCAGCTGGTTAATCATAATTTGGAGAATGCTTGGGGTTTCTGCGAAAATTACGATGTCGTCGGTGTAGAGTAAGAGTTTTATAGGAAATCCCTCAAGAGGCAACCCGCCCGGAGGAAATTCAACTAGATCATCCAAAAATATTGAAAACAAAAGAGGACTCAAAAGACATCCTTGCTTTACTCCAGAGTTTGTTTGGAACCGATTAGACAAGATATTCCCGTCCCACACCGCCGCTGTATTGATCTTCTATCGATGGAGTCAAAAGTCGCCTTAAAGTCTACAAAGAAAGCGTAAAGTTTTTTTAAGCGCTCCAAAATGACTCCTGTAAAAATTTAGAAACGAAATCCCTCTATAGTTGCATGGATCATTTGGATCTGCTTTCGTGAGAATCGGAAAAATTATACTTTTTTTGAAAGCTTCTGGAACTTCGCCGGTTGTAAATATAAAATTGTATGTTTCCGTGAGTTTCTGCAGGAAGTGGTCAATTGCATTTATGAAGAACTCATAAGCAATACGATCTTCCCCTAGAGCCTTATTCAGGCGGCACCTATCTATAACTTTTCCAACTTCCTGTAGGGTTATGGGAAGTCTAAGGAATCTACTTCGGAATACGGCAGTGCAAATTGTATTTCATTCCGGTCCATTGGTGGATTCAGAAATTTTTCGAAGTATTCCACCAGAGTAGTCGCTTCAAACTTGATTCCTTGGGTAAATAACGTACCGTTCAATGCTCTAGCCAATTTCTAAAAGGACTTGCTGTCTTTGGTGTGCGCAAGTTTTAGCGACAAATTATTTATGTAGAGTCTTTGTTTTTCTTGGCATATGATTTTAAAGCTTCTGTTTGCTTGCTGGTACATACGTTTTATGTGGTCGGTACCTATGCGTCTTAGCAGATGAAGGTATGCGAATGATTTTTTTTCTAGCTTTTTCACATTCCCAATCATACCAGGGCTACCTTTCTGGTCTTTTTGTTTCTGTTTGCAAGTGTTTAGCTGCGTTCAAGATGCAGTCAAGATTTCCGTACCTCTAGCAGATAGAAGTTCGCTATTTTCTATATCATTGATTTCCAGAGTAAGATTCGCTTTATAATTTCTATGATTCCGTCTTTCCAGCGTAGTTTTGGGAGAAGGCAATTTTGCTGAACTTCGGCATTGGTTTGTCTCAAATTAAACTCTACTTTGACGGATATTGGTAGGTGGTCGGAGTATGTTGTTTCGGAAACTTCAAGGTTTGTTGTATACTTAAGCCAGTTCCCCTGCAACAGACAGTAATCAATTGTTGAGCAAGCGGTACCTCTTAAGAAAGTTAAATTTCCTTGTTGATCACTATTGGTTCGTCCATTAAGTAACGAGAGGTCTATAGTTTCGCACATTTCGATGATTTCTTTCCCGTTTGCATCGGTAACTGCATCTGTTAACTTTCTCACTTCTCTCAATGATCCTCGCAGCAGCTTTGGTTCAACATTTAGTATTTGATCATTCCCCACTCTTCCATTGAAGTCTCCAATGACAAGAATACCTGTCTCGCCCATTTCCAGCAGAAAATTGTAAAAACTCGTAAAATCGTTCGTCCAGTTGTTGCAATTGATGTATGTTGGAATAATATATAATTTTAGGTTTCGAGCTTCAACCTTTACTAAATGTCTGTCGAACTTTTTTATAAAGTAGCATCCGATCTTTGTTCCTATACCTTTTTTTATTCCGAACAAATATCCGCCGCTGGCCCTGCTGTGTATAGAAGTTCTTACGGCTGCAATCCAAAGAAGAGTGTGATGATTGAAATAAGACTCGAAGCGTTCCTTATTTTTATCTACGAACGTTTCAAAAAGTAAAAATATATCGTAGTTATTTATAAAATCAAAAGTATCACTAAATAGCAATTTATTACGTGGACCTGCTATGTTAAACGGAAGAATATTAAAAGAAACGTTGCTTAAATTAGCTAAACTATGTGAACGGCTGATGGCATTACAATTAAAAGCTCTATATTCGCTGGATGCGGCCAGAATTTATTCGCCCAAAATTGGACCTCTCTGAACTGGCTGGATATTATCAATTGACACAATTGAGACCTCCGTTATTTCTCTTGTCTGACCTGTTTCTATTGCTATTTTCACCACCAACGCTCTTATGAAGTTGCCAGCTACATCCCGCCCCTTCAAACCTTCAACCGCAACAACCGTCTCCCTATAGATGCTCATCAGTTTAATTCATTGCGAAAACGCAACGAGCTAAATTTTGGCATGTAAACCTTTTCTGATGAAGAATTTTAGCCCGTTTTCGGATATACCTTTGAAATTTCGTGATTCATTCGTAAGTCGTACAACTCGCTTATGGAATGCCCTGTAGAGCTATTCATTTCCTAGTCATTATAACCTGCATATATCGGTATCTCTCTTTTTTCCTTCTTAATTTTCTTTCAACCGCGCTTTGTGCAAAACTTTAAGGATACGTAACATAAAATAACTTAAGCACGCACCAATTATTAAAAAAAAGTGTGAGCCTCATCCACATAAGCTCAGTGAAACTTCTTTAGGTGTAGATGTTGTTTGTACGAATATACAGTAAAAGCTCTTTATTCGCGGGGTATATGTTCCGTAGAAATGCCGCGAATACAGAAACCGTGAATATGGAATGGTAATTTATATGGGATTATAGGGGAAACGCTCCTAGGTGACAAAATAAAAAACAAGTGCATATATAAAAAAACCAATTTCATTGAAGTTGTTGACCATATTGATTAATTACTATATTATCTTCAGGCTTAGGCAATAGTTTAAAGAATTTTGTAATTATTTCTTGCTTGGAAGTTTTTAAAAGCTCCTTCAATTCACACCGATATTCAACAGTGGCATTAGCAATTTGCCTCTTAAAAATAAGACTTCGTTCCATAGACGGATCAATTTGCATAAAGAAATCACAAAGCTCATTTGCCATTCTTAAATCTTCACTAAGATTTTTCAAATTAAATGCCACGTTTCAAGTGCTTGTTGAAGACTCTTCTTCAATGGGCTGTGAATTTAACATTTCCTCCAAGTCGGTTTCAGTCAAATCTTCATCTTGCGATTCAAGCAACTCTTGAATGTAAATTGATTCTATCTGTTCGAATCCATCTCGTCCTATTCTATTTGCAATTCCGGCTATGTTTGCAGTCAAAGTTTGAATTTGCACAGATTCTTCGTCATTTTCCGCAGTCAGAGCAGGCCACAGTTTTTCCAGCATGATTTCAATGTGTATGGTTCTCCAATGATTGTGTTATGTTTCTTCCAGCATTCCATAACATTCATATCAGGATCACATTCCATATTATCCAAAATGATTTGAAGGTTCGTCTAATGTAATAGAGCTTAAAGGTCTGGATTATTCCTTGGTCCATAGGTTGAAGCAAAGCCGTCGTGTTGGGAGGTAAAAATATCACCAGGATGACCTGGTGCATTGTCCAAAACTAGAACTGCTTTAAAGTCTAAATTCTTTTTTTTTTTTAAATAAGTGTTTTAACTTCAGAAACAAAACAATTGCAGAACTAATGACAAAAAATAGCGCTTGTAATCGACGCTTTCTTATTAGCACGCCAAAGCACTGGCAGGTCGTCCTGGTTTTGATTTTTTAAAGCACGAGGATTTAACGATCTGTAAAGAATCAGTGGTTTAATGACACAATCTCCAGATGCATTAGAACATAGCAACAGTGTAATCCTATCCTGTGCTGCCTTAAATCTAGAGGCAGACTTTTCGCTTTTAGAAATGAATGTTTTGTTTGGCATTCTCTTCCAAAACAAAGCAGTTTCGTCCGCATTAAATATTTGCTCAGGTTTGTATCCGCCATCAGCTACTAGGTTTGCAAATTCTTCTGGATATCTTTCTGCTGCAGCAATGTCTGCAGATGCAGCTTCTGCAACGATTTTAATGCAATGCAATGATTGTCTCACCTTAAATTTATTGAACCAATCTTCCGATGCTTGAGAGCCTCCATCTGTACATCCACAACCATAACTATCAGCACGTTCTTTAAAATGTGCGTAAAGGCGCTTTGCCTTCTCCCGCACCATTGGACCACTCAGGGGAACCCTTTTTTGGTTGCGGTCTTCAATCCATAATGACAACGCCACTTCCATTTTTTCTATTGCTGGATCATGAACAATTTTCGCTGCCAGTGAAGTTGAAGCTACAGACGACCTTATTTTATCTTCGGATTTTTTTATCGATCGTACAGTTGATTCGATGAGGGTGATATGGATGCAAACGACTCTCCAAGGCATAAACGATCAAGCATTTCTATTTTCACTTTAAGCGATAACACAGATTTTTTTTGCATCGAAACTCGTTTTTCAATTTTTTTATAAATATGAATAATTATAAATTAGGAAGACAGCGGTAGAGACATGTTACTCGATCAAAATTTTTGGAACGAATGGAAAGATGAAACAATAAAACACGTAAAGCATCTCTTACTGAGGGTGTCATTAGCACACTTGTCTTAATTTCCGGAATTTCCCCTTAATTAATATACTTCCGAAAAGGTTTTTTTTTTCCAAATTTTATTGCTTTGACCTATACTAAAAGGATTTTTTGAAATTTCCAGAATTAATTACGAGTGGATAAAATATTTCTTCGCTATGTTGATTGGTATTTAAGAATACTTGACATAAAAACGGTTTTTTAAAACCGTGCTTATGACTTGGCCACCCTCTGCACATTATCACAAACGCCGACCGCGGCGAAGCGGCTTGTGTCAAAGGCCGAACCAATACATATCATTTAACAACATACTTTAGGTATAATTGTAATAAGGTCAATTTTACTTTTTTATTAGTCCATTTGAACCCTTTTTATTAATATGTATGTGTGATTTCAATCCCAATGAAAACACTATCGACTTTTTATTGCTATACTTTATATTTATTAAACGGGAAAGGACAAAAAAGCGACCGGCCAGCACAATGGTTCAAATAAGACTCAAATACTACGCTACTTGCTTGCTGGATTTTTAAAAAGGTAATGGTCGACTCTGGCTTGTTTGTCTCGATCTGTGTGTTTATTCGTTGGTCGCGGTGTCGTCGGTCCATCTGTCGTGTGCTTGCACTATGTGCACCGTTCAGTCGGATGTTCTTTTGTATTTTTTGTTGTATTTCGTGTGGTCTTCGTTCCGTTTGGCGATGGATGATTTTACTGTTCCGTCGTCTTTTGGGTATGAATTGTATGCGTCTTCTACTTAGTTATATGTGTGTGTTATGTATAAGTTTGTCGTACATTCAGTAGGGTATCTCCGCGTCGATCTGGCTACCTATCCCACATGTATGTATGTACCGATGTACCGATTAGATCCGCGAATAAAGGAATCTTTAACCGCGAATATAGGAATTGGGTCGCTTTTTTAAATCCGCGAATAGTGAAAACGCGAATGAAGCAAGCGCGAATAAAGAGCTTTTACTGTATTGGATTTTTTTTATAAGTAATGTCAAATATATAGAACAAGTGCATAGTAAAGTGAAGCTATTTTTTTCTACGAAACAGATGAAGAAGAGCTAGGTCGAGAAACCGACTGGATCTTGCAAAAACGTCCCGGAAAAAAGCGTAAAGCTGCGTCTTCTCCCAAAATCGTCTCTCAACGTGAAGCAAAGGGAGATGAATCGAAGAAAAATGTCAACAATAACATGAGTCCTGAAAAAATCAAAGCGGAAAAACAACGAACACCCCCGCCAATCAATGTCACTGGAGTTTCAGATTACAAGAAACTCCAAAACATATTGATGACCCTGCCGAGATCGGACTATATAGTAACATCGCGCAATAATAATGTATGGAAAGTCAACGTCAAGGACGCTGACAACTATCGCATTCTTTCTCGCAAGTTAAGCGTCGAAAAAATCCAATGGTTCACATACGAGAACAAGTGCGAAAGACCTATTCGTGTCGTCGCCAGAGGACTGCATCCGTCTTGCCCAAAAGAAGATATCGTAAGTGATTTAAAAAACAAGGGTTTTAAAATCATTGATGTCGTCAACATCGAAAAGCGAGAGAAACAAAAAATTGAAGGAAAGGATATGACAGTTAAACGTAGCCTTCCCCTCTTTATGCTAACCTTTGAGAACACTGAACATACCCAAAAAATATACGATATTATTGTTAAAATTGAGCCTCGACGCAAAAACTCGAAACTGATCCCGCAGTGTAAGCGATGCCAGGAATTTAACCATACGCAAGTTTACTGCCAAAAAGAGCCTCGGTGCGTAAAATGCGCAGGTAAACACCTGTCCAAAGAATGCAACGTAAGCAAACAAACCCCTCCGACTTGTGTCAACTGCAGGGGTAAACACGTAGCAAATTTCCGTGGCTGTGAAGTAGCAAAGGAGTTGCAAAACAGACGTGACAAGTTGTTTAAGCCACAAAAAGAGAATCCCAAAACTAAAGAAAAAACATCGGGATCTGCTCAAAATATCGTTAAAAACGCCAAGGCGAAAGTGATTGATTCCAGTGTTGAAAAGAAAGCATCGGAAAAACTTACATACGCTGAAGCTACCAAGCTAAAGGCAAAAGATTCCGGAGATCCTGCTTCCCAAGTATTTTCCGTTATTCTCGCGCAGCTTGAGCAGCAAAACAAAATCAATGAACTTATTTTAGATAAGCTAAAGAAGTTTGAAAATAGGTTCAATAAAAAACGTCCTTCGCCTAAAAAATGAAAAGGGAAAAATTAAACGTACTCACCTGGAATGCAAACGGAATCTTAGAAAAACTTTATGAACTTGAGTTATTCCTAAGGAAAAACGACATTGACGTTTGTTTGGTTTCCGAAACCCACTTGAAAAATGGGTCATCTGCAAAAATTAGAGGTTTTAAAGATTACTACGCGTATCACCCTTCGGGAAACGCGAGAGGCGGATCCTCTGTATACATTAAAGAGTCTCTTGAGCACAACGAAGATATAAAAGTAGAGCTCGAGTCTGTACAACTAATTGCGGTGCGCGTAAAATTGGTACGGAACTCCTTTACTATTTCAGCCATCTACTGTCCTCCACGATTTACGCCTTCAAAACATATATTTAAAAATATATTCAATTCTCTTGGATCGGCTTTTATGATTGGCGGTGATTTCAATGCCAAACACACTTTTTGGGGATCAAGATGTGTCTCCCAAAAGGGTATAATACTCTATAAAGCATGTATGGAACACAATTGTGACTTCTATTCAACGGGCAAGCCGACTTATTGGCCAACAGACACAACGCAAATACCCGATCTTGTCGATTTCTTCGTTGTTAAAGGAATTCGTAACTCGGATATAAACGTTGATGAAAGCTTCGATCTTTCCTCCGATCATTCTCCAGTCATACTGACAATGAACGACACGTTTATTAAAAAACAAGGACCATTAAGACTAACTGGACGAAATACTAATTGGGAAGGATTCAGAAATGAGATTAATAATAACCTAGAACTAGACGTTTCACTTAAAGCAGCACTTGAACTCGAAATCGAAGTGGATTCTTTCGTTGAAATAGTCCAATGTGCTGCGTGGAACAATACACCTTGTCAACGAAAAAACACGGCTAAACGTAACTTAAACTACCCGCCTGAGGTAAAAGATATGATAAGAGAAAAAAGAAAAGCTCGCAAAAGATGGCAAACAACTCGAGCGCCGCAGGATAAAACACGCTTAAACAGGCTCTGTAATCTGCTCAAGGAGACTCTTAAAAGTTACAGAAATTCCGAAGTAAATACATATGTTCAAAACCTGACGGCAGGAAAAGAAACAAATTACTCGCTTTGGAAAGCTTTAAAATGCTTAAAAAGGCCCAAAATCCCCGCGCCACCAATCAAGGTCGGCAATAACGAATGGGCTAAGGGGGATAAGGAAAAAGCGGAGGTTTTTGCCGACTATCTTGAAGAAATTTTCAAGCCCTCCGACGGCCCGACACTGGCACCCGGCACCAGTTCTTCAGAAATAGCATATAGTAATTTTGTAATGACAAATGCAACTCTTGCTGAAATCAAAACTGTAATAAGGAAATTAAAACCAAAGAAGGCTCCGGGGTATGACCTTATTACCGGAGAAGTTCTGAAAATGCTACCTCAAAAAGCACTTATAAAGCTCTTACACATTATTAACGCGGCTCTGAGGCTTGAATACGTGCCAAGCCAGTGGAAAGTTGCAGAAGTCATTATGGTACTAAAACCAGGAAAACCTCCAAACGATAAAAAATCATACAGACCCATTTCTCTTCTACCGATTCTGTCGAAAATCTTTGAGAGGATTTTGCTAAAACGTCTTCTCCCAATTATCGAAAACCAAAATCTTATTCCCAGCCATCAATTTGGATTTCGGACTAAACATTCAACAATTGATCAGGTGCATAGAATTACTGATGTAATTGAAAGATCCCTGTAAGAAAAAAAGATTTGTTCGAGCGTATTTCTTGACGTCTCACAAGCTTTTGACAAAGTATGGCATGAAGGTTTGAAGTTCAAACTGCGACGAATTTTGCCATTAAAGCTTTATAATCTATTGACAAGCTATCTTGAAAATAGAATTTTTCGCGTTCGATACGGAAATGATGTTTCGAAATTTAAAGATATCCTAGCCGGAGTACCGCAGGGAAGCGTACTGGGCCGACTTTTGTACCTTTTATATACAAGAGATATACCACACGTCGAGGATACTGTTCTCGCTACTTTTGCTGACGACACCGCTATCTTAGCGGTTGGAGAATCAATAGAAGACTCAACGGCGAAACTTCAGACTGCTTTAAATAAAGTCTACGAGTGGACAAAGATCTGGCGAATTACCCTTAATGAGACAAAATCTGTACATGTTGACTTCACCTACAGAAAGATAAATCACTTGCCCATTTCTATAAACTCGGTGTGTATCCCCTTTGCAAACGAGGCTAAGTATTTGGGAATGACACTTGACGCGAAGCTTAAATGGAAAACGCATGTTAGAAAGAAACGAAAAGAACTAGAGGCCAAATACAGAGAAATGTACTGGCTACTTGGTAAATATTCCAAGCTAAGCTTAGAAAACAAGCTGCTTCTTTATAAGCAAGTGCTAAAGCCGGTGTGGACCTATGGTATACAACTCTGAGGTTGTACTAAGAAATCAAATGTAAATATAATACAAACTTTTGAAAATAAAGTGCTACGACAATTTGTGCGTGCCCCATGTTTTATAAGAAATAATGACCTGCATCGAGACCTCGGAGTTCCTTTCGTGGAAGATGAAGTCAGGAACTGCGCACGAAAACATAAACTCCGGTTAAGCGGCCATATCAACAATACATTCCTAGAAGTCTTGGACGAACGAAACATACTACGCCGTCTTCAATGAACTAAACCGTTGGACCTTGCGCGATAAATTGAAACCGCATTAAGAAAGCGGAATATGTAGGGTCTTCCATTGGAAAGTGTCCTACCAATCGTGACTAACTTATGAAATAAAAACTGCTTGATAAGTTCTACTTAGTTGCGGTATTAAAATCAACAATGAAGGGAGGTGTTTTTAGTGAGTAAGAATCTCACACTACTATGAGCACGCGCTTCTGATCCTCATAGTGTCTGATGGAAGATTTTCACCTGCCCTCGCCGGGGAAAAAAAAAAATTTTTCTGGGGTAGGAAGGAAATGATTTTAGTAAAAAAATACAGATTTTAAAAAAAATTTGGGGAGAACTTTGGCGCCAAAAATTGATAACGGGTTTTTATAGAGGGGTCAAAAACAAGCATTTTTTACTATGAGAGGGGGGATCTATTTCGCCCCGTTTAGGAGATAGGGGCAATTTTATTAAAAAATGACTTAAAATGAAAAAAAAATATAAAAAAAACAACGGCAACACTTACAATAAAGTACTGTACCAGTTTCGAAAGTCAGAAACCTAAGGGTATCCTAAACGTATGCTATGAAAAGTTAAATTGTATGTATTATTATACGCTGATTTCTCTGTATGTATGTCGCTTGTGATCTTGTTGTAAAGATTATGTCTCACTCAAATGCATTCCAATGGGTATAATATGAATTCCATAGACATTAACGATGACAGTGAAGGAATGCCAAAAACTATGTTAAATGTTTTCTGTTCTCGTAGAGAGGGATTTAAGGTAGCCCACATAAACGCACAAAGTTTGTTTCCTAAAATCGAAGAGTTTAGATATGTTTTCGAAAAATCAAGGGTAGATGCAATATGTATTTCAGAAAGTTGGTTTAAGCCAAACATTGATAATGGAATCTATAAGTTGAGTGGATACAGACTCTTTAGTGGTGATAGAAATGATCGTGGTGGCGGTGTAGCGGTATATGTAAGAGATGGCTTAAGTTGTAGAAAGACCCTTTTCTCTTCTTCTGACTCTCTTATTGACTATGTATTCGTTAATATAGTATGTAATAACAATTCTTTGCTGCTGGGCGCTGTTTACAGACCTAATAATGATGTAGACTTAACACCCTTCTACGCTTTAATGGACTCCATATCAGTGGGTTCTAAAAATATAATTATATGTGGTGACTTAAACAGTAATCTTTTGGTTGAGAGGCATCTTGCTGAAGGGATGAAATCTTTTGACCTACATCCACTAAATATTACCACTCCCACTCATCACGTTAGTACTATAAGTACTTTACTTGATGTTTTTTTCGTTAGTCGTACTGATAGCGCTCTTTTTTATGATCAACTTTCTGCTCCAGCTTTCTCTAAGCATGATTTAATTTTTCTTACTTATGACTTTCGGGTACATAACCAAGCACCAGGTACCACATTTCAATATAGAGACTTTGCCAATATAGACAGAGTTAATCTTGAACAGAGCATAATTGCAACACCATGGGAACAAATTTATTTAATGCCATCTGCAGATAACCAGGTACAATTTCTCCAATCAAATATTAACTCTCTCTTCAACCAATATGTTCCGATAAAAACAAAAACCATCAAAAGCTCACCACAGCCTTGGTTTTCAATTGAAATTCATTAAATAATTATGCAACGTGATCAAGCGTATAATCGGTGGAAGCGATATCGTATAGCTGAATTTCACCATATATACAAATCCCTCCGTAATATGGTTGTTCGAGAAATAAGGTCGGCAAAGGCACAATTTTTCTCCGGCAGATTAAAATTTAGCCAGGGTAGTCGAAAGCTGTGGAGTAACCTACGACATCTGGGTATAGGAAAAGAAAAACTTTCTTGTCCAAATAACACTGGCGGCAATGTGCTTAACCACAAGTTTGTGTCTGTAGGACCAACTAGGACAGCAAACCTAAACCTTAATTTAGATAATCGGCATGCGCCTGTTGTGCAATCACCATTTAGCTTTGAATGTGTAGACAGTACAGAGGTAGTCAAAAGCTTTTTACGAGTATCTATAAGGTCCAGTGCAATTGGAGTCGATGAAATTCATCCAGTTTTTATCAAAGCCATTCTAGCGTTGATCCTACCGTATGTGACTCATGTGATAAACACTATCCTTACGACAGGAACGTTTCCACATTAGTGGAAAATGGCTAAAGTAATACCTTTGCCAAAAAACTCTATTGGGGACGAATTTCGACCAATTTCCATCCTACCATTCCTCTCCAAAGTATGCGAGCGAATAATGCAAGGGCAACTTGACGAGTATCTTTCTCGCAATAAAATGATAACCCATATGCAATCAGGCTTCCGAGCAAAACACAGTTGTACTATTGCTATGGTAAAAGTTGTTGAAGATATTCGATCTAGTTTAGATAAAGATGAAGTAACTTTTTTGATACTTCTAGACTTCTCCAAGGCATTCGACACTGTCAACCACGCACTACTCTGTAAAAAACTACAATACTACTTTGGGTTTTCTCCTTCTGCTGTTAAATTGATTTCATCCTATTTAAGCAACAGAAAACAAGCCGTTTTTGTTAATAATATCTTATCTGATTTTCTTTGTTTAACTTGAGGGGTCCGTCAAGGATCTATTCTGGGTCCTCTCTTATTCTCTCTATATATAAATGAGATACCAGATCTAGTCACACATTCCTTAATACATATTTATGCCGATGACGTCCAAATTTATCGAAGCTGTACGCTAGGTCTCATTGAAAATTGTTGCGTTGAAACTAATCAGGATCTTAATAGTATTTTTGACTGGTCTTTGCAAAATGGCATTGTTGTCATTCATTAAGTTCAGACGTGCTTAATTTCGCTCCGCTTATTTATTTTCATTTAATTTGTTCCTGCCTAATTTGCAATAATTCGCAAAAGCTATTTCTCGGTCATCGCCTTTGTTGTTTATTGTGTAAAAGTGCTTAATAACCCAATTCTCATTCACCGCCCTTTGTGTACATTTTCAACTATTTTGCTGACTCGATCTGTTTGCCTAATAATATTAAAGTTAACCCAATTTTCATTCACCGCCTTTTGCGTAAATTTTCAACTGACCTACCCTAACTTCATCGTCATCATGTCCGAATTATGTGGAAGTGCAAATTGCTCTTTAACAAGTGATCCAAATGCTGTTATGGTGATCTGCAATGGTCTTTGCTGCAAGTCGTTCCACGCTCTATGCATTGGGTTGAGTAAGAGATCCGTCGCGTATTTAAGGGACTTTAAAAACAACTTTTTGTTCTATTGTGATGAGTGCAAGGACATCACTCCGTCCCACATCTTGCTTGCTATTAAGTGTCTCAGTGATTCGGTCAACAATTTTGCGGCGGAAAACAACCATGCATTGAAATCGATTCAAAATCAATTCACCAAATATGATGACATTTTAAAAACAGTTGAAGACTTATCAATTTCCCTCGAACAATCTGCAAGCTATAATAAGAGTCAATTTAGAAACTTATCTATGCAGTTGGCTCAAAATAGTGATTTAATTAAACGAAACGATAAACACGAAATTAGTGAAGATTTAAAAAATTGTATATCCCACAATGTTAAATCCATAATTAAATCGTACATCCCCACAATAACAGACTCTTTAAGTTCTCTACGGTCTTCCCTCGATTTTCACCTCCAAAGTACGTCCCGAAGTAGCGTTCCCTCTCTGCCAAATAATGATCAGTTGCTCATAAATATCATGTGCCAAATGAGTGATTTGAGCAACGAGATAACCGAATCACGCGCGCTTTTAAACGAAATTACTGATCACATCCGGATAGCTTCCAGTAAAATCGCCGATATATCGGTGCAATCCCAAGCTCTACCGACTGCACCATACAACACCTCGATTCTGACTGAGATGCTTGAATCTGCAATAATGGAACCACCAATAACTCATGGGTCATCATCTCCTCCACCACAACCCGTTCCGGAAATTCATCCAAATACACCAACTCCTGAACCCACAATCTCACGACTTGGCACCTTATGGACACTTTCGGACTGGAACAATAGAATCAAAAAGTTGAACAATTCCAACAAAGCCGAATCGGTTGCGTTTTTAATAAGAGGTACATATCTCGATCGAGCCAGGCTAACTAGTCTCTTCAAATCTAAATTTAAAATTGATGTCATCAACTGCCGTAAGATCTCCACCAACACCCTCAAGGTAAGCATCCCATTAAAATATGAATGGATGTTCATCAACCCTGCTTCCGACGTCATCAATCTGGGTGGAATGACCATGGAAAGAGTAAAACTAAATAGAGGAAACAACAAACATCGCAAGGATACTACCTTTAATTCAAATCCCACTAAACCTAGAAAACAGCAGTCTAACCCTTTACCAAAGCCCAACTCACACAAAAAAAATCCAAAGCCTAACAAACAAGCTCCTGATCCAAACTGGAATTTTAAAGTTGGGACATTCCCTTTCTTCACTCCTTCTTCACTTCATACTGCTAATCGCGTATACACAAAACGTTCTTCCACACCGTCTAACCCAATTCCCAAACGTGTATCTTTTAATCTTGATCCTCCTCTCAATCATTTAAAAAACCCAACAACTTCTCCTCATCCCATTCAAACTAAAACGACATACCCTAACTTTATTCGCTCCCATATTTTAAATCCCTCCCCATCTTCTAAGCTAGAGTCCCACTCTAATACCACACCACCTTATTTTTTAGACCCCATACTTCCTCCAAAGGCAAAGTTAACCAAGCACCTTATCGATTCAGGGGAAGATGGCCGGTATGTTCTCTCTCGACTACGAGACCGCAGACTATACGATAATGTTCGTTTATATCTCGCATATCTACATGATAAGCCAGATTCTGTCTGTTTAGACGGTATAACGAAAACCAATGCAATGGTTTCCATTCTGCAAGAAGGCCTTCCCACTAATCACAATGATCTGCGGCAACTTTTTATACGTTTTCATGAGCAATTAGATATGACTCCTGATGATGTGGCTAATGATCTCTCTTCTTTTGCGTCTCACGTAAGTTCCAAACGCATACTACACCTCCAGCGAACACGGTCTAGTTTCAAAAACTACCATCGCTCCTAACCCACCACTCAATTCTTTGCCGAAGCCTCCCAAATATCTGTCCCTGTATTATCAAAATGTAAGAGGATTACGAACTAAGATTTCTGCTATATATCTTAATTCGCAGATTCTGCCCTACGACATTTTTGCACTCACAGAAACCAATCTCACCCCTAATATTAAGAATAATGAATTATTTTCCCAAGACTTTGATTTACACCGTGACGACGGTCTAGATAAAGAGGAAAATTTATATGGCCGTGGGGTACTTCTAGCTATACACTCTCGTCTTGAGTCTAAACCCTTTAAAAAATCGTCCACTACATTCTTTGAATTTGTATGCGCTAGAATTCCTATTTGCAAGCGCAACCTATATATTTGCTGCTGCTATATTCGCCCCTCTCAACCAATTCAAGGTTACCAGCTAGCTGTTGATGCAATCGACAGCATTTTTAATGCTGCTGATTCCAACGACGTAGTTATTTTTTTAGGTGATTTCAATCTACCTAAGCTTGTATGGGCTCAGACTGACCAGTGCTACTTTACTGCAACAAATCCCACCTCTGATAAAGAAAACCTTTTCATCGATTGCCTTACTGACTCTGGTCTGTATCAATTAAGTGGTGTCACCAATAACATTGGCAGACAACTCGACCTAGTCTTCGCCACTGATACAGATAACTGCATCATTTTAGAAAGCAGACATCTTCTTTCTAAGTTGGATAGTTATCACCCTCCCCTTTCTCTTACGTTAGCGTATGACAATGGTCTTAATCGCGTTTCTTATGAGTATTCTTACAGTTTTAATTTTCATAGGGCTAACTACGCCAAACTGAATACCTCCTCAGTATGGCCAATTTTGAATTTCTTTACGATAATCCCAACCTCACGGTTAACGATGCTCTCGCATTCTTTTATACCGAAATTTTCAAATGTCTCTCCCAATCTGTACCTTTTTTACCCAAAAAGAATCCCTCATCATCACCACCCTGGTATAATAAAGAGCTGCGATCTCCTCGTAATAAGAGAAATAAGCTCTGGCGTACTTACTTAATATCGCGTTCCGACATCGATTTCTTTTACTACCAGTCTGCCCTAATAAATTTCTCCGTACTTTGTCAAACTCTATATGTCAAACTCTATATGACAACTATTTAAACCAAATGGACCCACACTCATTTCCGACCCCAAGCGTTTCTTTCAGTTCATCAAAACTAAAAGTAAATCGGATAACTATCCATCATCTTTAAATTTTCTAGATAAGTCCTCGGGGGATCCCCAAATTATAGCAAATCTCTTCGCAACTTTTTTTAGCCAAGCGTTCGCCATCCATTCCCAAGAGCCAGACCACTCTTACTTTTCCTACTTAAATAGCTGCCCACAAACAACTTTAGAATGTGTGTCTATAACTTTAGAGCAAGTCAAAGATAAAATAATAAACCTCAAAGATGATTATTCCGCCTGATGATCTTCCCCCTATATTTTTAAAGAAATGTGAAATGCACCTAGCCCAACCTCTTACAACTCTCTTTCAGCTTTCTATCACCCAGGGATTATTTCCCTCGACCTGGAAAACGTCATTTATTATTCCCCTACATAAAAAAGGCCGAAAAGATGATATTTCCAACTATCGACCAATTGCTAAGCTGTCCTGCATACCTAAGCTTTTCGAGAGCATTATTTATGATATAATGCTTTTCCATTGTAAACCTATCGTTCCCCAAAACCAGCACGGATTTCTCAAAGGTAGATCTACGACCACCAACTTAACGGAATTCGTATCAAGCACTTTATGTGCACTGGAATCTGGAAATGAAGTTGATGTGATTGCCACCGATTTCAGCAAAGCCTTTGATAGGATTTCACATGATACAATCCTTCTGAAATTAAAAGCTCTTGGTTTCCAAATAAACTTTATAACATGGGTTCAATCATATTTAAATGAAAGACAATACTATGTTTTATTTAGGTCCATGATTTCTGACCCAATTAAAGCCTCCTCTGGTGTCCCTCAAGGCAGCCACCTTGGCCCCTTACTATTTATTCTGGCCATTAATGATGTTGATTGCATCATTAAAAATTCATACATATCTATTTACGCAGACGATATGAAAATCTTTAGATATATAACCTCTTCCTCAGACAGCCTACCACTGCAGGAAGATCTTGACAGATTTTGTACTTGGTGTCAGAAGAATTTTCTTGAGCTTAACGTCAATAAGTGTCAGGCTATAACGTATTCCCGTAAGCGGCCCCCTACTTCACCTCGCTGCTATCTAATCTTTAATCTGCCTGTTCCCTTAGTGAATGAGTTGCGTGATTTAGGTGTTATCTGTGATAAGGAACTCAATTTCCGTTCTCACATTGATAATATAATAAAGAAAGCCAACTCTGCCCTTGGCTTCATCAAGCGCTGGCCTAAGGAGTTTTCCAAACCTTATATTACCAAATCTCTTTACATAACCTTTGTTAGGCCTCTTCTTGAATATGCAAGCCAAGTTTGGTCACCCTACTACAGAACACACATCCTCCGGATAGAAGCTGTTCAACGCAGGTTTTTACGATTCGCTTTACGTGGTCTTCCCTGGGATGATAGCCAAAACTTACCACCTTATACCGACCGGCTGAAACTTATAAATTTACAACCCCTTTCTATACGTCGAAAAGTTGCCGACATTCTCTTTATTCATCAAATTTTAGTTGGGAATATCGATTGTCCTTCTTTACTTCGACTTATTTCTTTCAATACCAACCCACGCAATCTTAGGTCTGTGCCACTTTTCCGGCTCAATCTTCACCGAACGAATTACGGACACTTGGAGCCAATGTCTAGAATGCTTCGTGAAGTTAACGATATTCTGCCTCTCTTCGACTACCATCTCACCAAACTCTCTCTTAAAAACACTCTTATTTCCACCTATGCCTCACATCCTAACTTTTTTTAACCGCTCCCACCCTTTAGTTTTTATCTTTAGTTTTAAGTGAAAATTGTTAGTTCTAAGAATGCAAGCTTATTCTTACAAGCTTATAAGCAATAATAAATCTGTCCGGGGTTGACCCGGGCCGCAAGTCAAAAAAAAATTGTAACTAAGTGTATATTGTAAATAGCTATTACAAAGTTATAAGATTCATTCTTACTGTTCTAGCTTTCCTAAACTAAATAAATAAATAAATAAACCTATTCTTCAACCCTAAGTTCCAGCTACGAGTATATTATTTGTATCAATATGTAGTTTTTAAGAAATTCGCATGCATACCCAAAATTTTGATAAAGAAGATTTGAAAAATGAAGTTTGGACCAATTTTTTCCAAAATTGTGAAATGAAGTGCTAAATTGGATTCCTGATGCCTATATCAATTTTGAATCGAACACAAAACACCGAATGGATTTATGTCGTTTAGTTTTTGAGAAAATTGAAAATTACCAAAACTACTTTTTTATGAGATTTTTGTTTTTTGGTATTTACGGTGATCTCACTTTGAGGATTAATATTGATGATAGGGTCATCTTTGTAAGTAAAGTACAGCAAATCATTTAGCGTTACCCAGAATGCACCACGAGGAGGTAGAATTGCATTGCATTCCGCGTCTCAGTCAGTCAGTTTGTCAGTAAGTCAGTAGTTAGTTAAAAATAGTCAAATCGATTTTTAATGTATATATTAAAAAGGTATGTACTCGTAAGTCTCGTCAATAAAATCATCGTCCGTACTGGTGTTACTGTCGAGTTCGTTGAGTTCGTGAAGAGCCGAGGTTTTTTTTATCGGTAAAATACCTTCTCAGTGTTTACTGTGAACGGTGGGAGGGTCGAAGTCCTTTAATTGCAAACCTACACTTTCTTTACCATCGATAAACATACTTTTTTTACGTCCAGCAAAAATTCCATAATTTGGGAGTCCAAGTCGTCCTTATATTTTTCTTCAGGGCAGTATTTTCGATAAAAAAAGAAGTGCAATATATTGATGAAGGTGGTCTCTTGTTTTTCGGCATAAAATTGTTTTTTTCAGAAGCTTGTTCTGATTCTTCAGATCATTAATTGTGTTGGTTGCAATTCCATGTGTTGTGGAACTAGAGAATATTTTTCAACACCTATATACTGGCACGCGCTGTCGGTACAGATACGACTGGTATTGGGGTCAACGTATTTATGGATATAAGACCACAAATCTTCCTTACATTTGGAGTTTACTTTAAAGAACCGCCCGACCTTATCTTCTTTGTAAAACAACCCCAATACCATGACTATCATTTGTTCAGTAATACGGCCTTTGTGGTATTTCCTTTTCGTAAGAAAAGTTTCGTCGATTTGTACAGTTTTTTCTTTGTCGCCAATGTTATCTTCAACGTGAGACGATATAATTTCGGCTATTTCACGACAATATTTAAAGTAATCTATTATAGTAGATTTGCTTAGTTCATTTTTATTGTCATGATGGCGCGAAGCGATTAAATTTTAAAAAAATGATATACAACAATATTTAAGAAAAACCATAAACGTAAAAACGCAAGCATTTTGATCACAAAAGAGATAATTATCGCAAGAACCTTGCGAATCTCTAGCCGACATTGAGGCCCATGGAAAAATGTGCCGATAGATGGGTTAATTGTATTCCTACAATTTTTGTCACCTTTTTTTTAGAGCTTTTTTTTTGAGCATCGCCACATCCAACCGAACTTTATATTTTCGCATTTTTCGCAACACAGTGGGGGAGTTGATGTTTTAGTGGGAATTAGAGCAATTTCTTCTAAAAAAGCAATGCTGTTTTTGTTTGTCGACACCAAATCCGCAAACGAACAAAAGATTGAGAAGTTATTTAGTTTAGGATCAGTTTTGTTCGGAGCTTTGACCGAGTGAGTTTATTAACCATTCGTTCGTAATTAGGCTCACTAAAATTCCCAAACGCGACCGTTCACCAAATGTTGAAGACAACAAGTCTTCCAACATAAAATTACGCAAAATGAGTTCTAGAAACATGAATTCTAGAACAAATTACTTTGCGCCCTTGCAATGCCTTCCTGATTCGGATAACGAAGACATTGATTGTGATGAAGTCGTAATTCCTTCCAAGTCAGACAAAAAAACTAAAATTCCCTCGGTGTGTGTTTTGCAAAAAAACATCAGTGAAATCCATGCTCCACTTCGAGAAAACAAAATAGTCAATCATTCAGTGAAGAAAATGAGCATTGGAATTAAAATAAATTGTGAAAGTGTTGACTCTCATCAAAAATTGTGCTCAATACTCAAATCGAGGAATTTGCAATTTTTCACCCATGACCTACCAACGTCAAGGTCATTTAAAGTAATTTTGTATGGGCTTGAAGAATTAGCCACCGAAGAACTTAAAAATGAACTTGTAACACTCGGCTTAAAGTGTCAAAATATTAAAATAATTAAAGAACAATATGAACGGTTTGTTGATGTGTTCTATTTAGGTTTTCTTGAAATCGGATCAATACGACTAGGAGAGCTAAAAAAAATCTTTAGATCTGTGTTCAAAATGGGATTTCGCAAGAAGACAGCAAAACCGATTTACGCAGTGTTATAACTGCCAGATGTATGGACATGGTGAGGAAAACTGTCACATCAAGACCTATTGCGCTATTTGCTCCGACTGCCGCAAAACTAAGGAATGCACTTCCAAAACCACTAAGTGCGCGAACTGCAACGGAATACATAAAGCGACTGATCTTACGTGTGTAAGCCGCCAAAGCCTTCTTGAAATGAGGAAAAAGCTTTCGCCAAAAAATAAAACTATACGTGTGAAACAAGACACCCAATTTACGAAACCAACATCATGGATTTCCCTCATATAGTCACAACACCTCAAATGTATGGACCAAGCCTACGAACAACAATGGTGTTAACACCAACGAAGAGCTTTATTCTTTGGAGGAGATAAACGCACTCATGGCAGAAAAGATCACCTTGCTGGGAAATTGAACAACAAAAACGGAGCAATTTAATACCATCACTCACCTTGCAATTAAGTATTTATATACATCTAAGAAATGCACCTATTTAGCTTAAATATAATATGTTGGAATGCTAGAAGCATTCGAGGTAAACAAATTGAATTTTATTCCTTCCTTATGACTTACAACATTGACTTAGCATTAGTATCAGAAACTTGGTTGAATTCAACCGACCGCTTATCTAATTCTGTATACAAATGCTAATGCGTGG
This sequence comes from Volucella zonaria, assembly GCA_963966105.1. Lineage (NCBI taxonomy): Eukaryota > Metazoa > Arthropoda > Insecta > Diptera > Syrphidae > Volucella > Volucella zonaria. Next base: position 84,220,216 of record OZ014530.1, on the reverse strand, counting down.
GGTAAATCCTTGCAAATTTAAACTCAAGACATCCATTTGAAATACTCTACCCACCAAATCCTTCTTACATTCCATCGAGTAGGAACAGGAATCCCTCAACTTTAGATTTATTTTTAACAAACACTCCTGATCTTTTTACCGAGCCTAAAACTCTTAATGAACTTAGTTCCGACCATCTACCCGTGCACTGTAGTGTAATTCTTTCTCCAGTTCCTTGCACAAGTAAATTTTTTGATATCAAAAATGCTAGCTGGAAGTTATTCAGAAGGCTAATGCGCGCAAAACTGGAAAACACATCTGACCAAAATACTAGTCAATCTTTAGTTGATCAAAATATAAACACTTTTACGACTGCCATTATTGAAAGCATTGATCAGTCAGTCCCAAATAAAATGGTTACTAGACATAAATCATTTATCCTTCCGCATTTCATTCTTGACATAATAAAGTTAAGAAATACTTGTAGATCCAGATGGAAACGTACGAGGAACGACTTATATCTCACCGAATATAAAAAAATGAATTCTTTACTAAAATATGCAATCACAAATTTTAGAAACCAATCATGGAGCGATAGACTCCAAGGGTTAGAGAAAGGTAGCAAACCATTCTGGAACATTGTTAAAGTAATTAAAAAGAAACACACATACATACCTCCACTTAAGGTTGGGAACTCTGTGTTACATTCTTGCTTGGAAAAACGCCTTAGCAGATAAATTTGCAAATAATCATTTAAATTCTAGTCATGTTATCCCAGACACGCACATAGCTTCCTTCGTTGGGCAATCAGTCAACTTCATTAGGTCACACCCATTGATAAGAAATGTCAATCTAATATCCTTAAGTGAACTAAGGGATACTATACAAAATGTAAAAACCAGAAAGTCATCCGGCTTCGATGCGATCAAAAACGTGTTTCTTCCAGATTCTTCTCTTAAATATTTGGTAAATACTTTCAATGGCTGCCTTAAGCTGGGGTACTTCCCGAAAAACTGGAAAACTGCCAAGATAATTCCGATTTTGAAACCTGGCAAAAGTGCAAACTTGCCCTCTAGTTACAGGCCTTTGTAAGTGCCTGGAGAAGATTATTAAAAAAAGAATTATATCCTTCATTGACGATAACGAAATATTACTTAAAGAGCAATTTGGATTTAGAGCTTTGCATATCACTACTCACCAAGTGGATCGTATAACAAAATATATCAAAAGTAATCTTGCTAGAGGCTTAAGTACTGGCATGATAATTTTGGACGTTTCTGAGTTTAAATTTTCCGTTATACCTTATAAAAATTATTGAATCATTTCTATTTTTTCGAAGTTTAATCGTGTCCTTAAATCAAACCCTCGCAGGCAATAAACTGATTAATGCAGGTGTCCCACAAGGGTCAGTCCTTGGGCCAGTCTTATTTAATCTATATACCTCTGATTTCCCCACTTTGATAAACTGCAATATTGCTTTATTTGCTGATGATATTTGTATCTATTCGTCGGATGCAATTGGTTCCAATATTGAAACTAATCTGCAATCTGCTTTAAATACTGTTCTAACATATTACCATAATTGGAACATTAATATTAATGCTTCTAAGACTCAAGCTATCTTTTCTACACGAAAGAGAAAAGCTTGCCTACTTCCAAGCAACCGCATTCAACTTAACGGTGTTCTAATTGAGTGGAAATCTAATGGAAAGTATCTTGGAATTTACTTAGATAAACAATTAACTTTCAAGCTACACATACAAGAAGTTATAAAAAAGATTAATGTTACGATCAAGATTCTCTATCCATTCATCTGCAGGAATTCAAAGCTGGACAATGATAATAAGATATTGATTTTCAAGGCTATTTTCCAAGCGATCATGTTCTATGGATCTCCTGTCTGGCGCACATGCGCAATAAGTCATCTTCGTGGACTCCAGACAACACAAAATAAATTATTAAAAATGATTCTAAATTTGCCCTGGTTTTTCTCGACAGAAGAATTACATAACATAGCTGGCATTGAAATGGTTTCAACTAGAATTCAGAAACTTCATAGTCAATACAACTTATCTTGTCTGGCTTCAGACAACTATTTGATTTCAATCCTAGTTACATAATGTGCAATTCTAACTTTATTCTTATATATTTTTGCTTTCATTGTTATTTATTCATTAATTTACTTATTTATTTGTTTATCTATCTATTTATTTATTTATTTATTTATTTATTTATTTATTTATTTATTTATTTATTTATTTATTTATTTATTTATTTATTTATTTATTTATTTATTTATTTATTTATTTAATAATAATTATTTTCTTTTTGCACTAGTACATAGCACTTTGAAATCAAGTGTTAACACCACTTGTCTCTTCCCTCCAACGAAATAAGGCATTTTATTTGTCAAGAAGGTTTTTAGTGGCTTTCCTTCGAACTGGTAGTATTTCTGTGATATGTGGTATTATTTAGAAATTATATAAATATTCTAGATGTAAGGTAATGCAAACCGTTTTACAGAGAAAACGAAGATTGTATTTTGTTAATTGTAAATATTTCTGCCACAATAAATATCTATACAAAAAATATTTAGTTTAGGATGGATTAGAGGATGCTTAGCCGCCATTGCTTATTCACAATAAATAATACCCGATTCGCACATTGAACATACATGGAATGACCTTTGTGAATATCAATAACTACACGCTTTACCCCATGTGTATGAAAAACAAAACAATAGTACAAAAGTCACCCGTTTGTTCGGTTATTTTTTGCATTATTATCGAGTGCATTATACATTACGCAAAGTGAATAATTTGCTACAACATTTGAACATGTGAATTTTCTATAATTTTGGAATGAGTACTGTAGGTGAAGAGTATTGATGACATAGGCGCCTGCCTGACGAAAAGCACATACCCCGAGCGGAGCAACGAAGTTGCGTGAGTGGGATCTGCCGCCTGCGGAAAGAGAGTTGAAAACCCTTAATCCCGCGAAGCGGGTCACCCGTGTACTCTTAATTAAGAAAACTATTGATATAGGCGCCTGCCAGACGTTTAATTTATTATATTCATTTACTTACTTGAGGGGAAGACCATGTAACATAGATGCCAACAAAAAAAGAAAAAAAAACATAAATAGTAATTTTCAATTTTCTCAAAAACTAGACGACATAAATCCATTCGGTGTTTTGTGTTCGTTTCAAAATTGATATAGGCATCGACCACAGGAATCTAATTTAGTACTTCATATCACTATTTTGAAAAAAAGTTCATCCAAACTTCATTTTTTAAATTTTCTTGATCAAAATTTTGGGTTTGCATGCGAATTTCTTAAAAACTACATATTGATACAAATAATATGGCTGTAACTTAGGGTTGAAGAATAGGTTTCTGACTTTCGAAACTGGTACAGTACTTTATTGTAAGTGTTGCCGTTGTTTTTTAATAATTTTTTTCCCATTTTAAGTCATTTTTTAATAAAATTGCCCCTATATCCTAAACGGGGCGAGATAGACCCCCCCGATTTCAAGTTTTGGCGCCGAAGTTATCGTACTCGTGCCAAAAATTTTATTAGATTATTATTTTTGTCATTCACTCATTACAGTTTTGATTGTTTTTTACACATGTGATCAGCGGCTTATTTATTTTTATTTTATTTATTTGTACATATTCATTGTTCACGTAAGATATACATATATACTCTTTTAAAAATGGAACAAGCTTATAATATGAATTTATTGGGTCTACAAGTAAGTTTCCAGCTTTTTTTTTTCCCAAATTTGAAGTTTTATTATGAAAACATAGTTACAATGCTTTATTCAAAGTATCGTCTATCGGAAGCTACAACTTTCCCCCATCTTTCTGGCAAATTTATGAATTCCGGACCAAAAAAAATTCTCTTCTTTCGAGCCCAAGAACGTATCGAGCCAATTTTTGATTTCCTCTACTGAGCTGAAGCGTATTCCCGTAAGAGCGTTCTGCATCGAACGAAACAAGTGGTAGTCAGATGGTGCCAAGTCTGGACTGTAAGGCGGGTGAGGCAGAATTTCCCATCCACTATTTCCCAAATAGTTTTTCACCGAAACCGCAACATGTGGCCGAGCGTTGTCGTGATGAAAAATTACGGACTCATGCCTGGTCTCATATTGTGGCCGTTTTTCTTTTAATGCCCGCTTCAAACGAATTAGTTGGGTTCGATATAATGGTTCTTTGATGGTTTCACCACTCGGAAGCAGTTCGTAGTATACGACACCCTTTTGATCCCACCATATGCAGAACATGACCTTATTCACGTGAATATTTCGTTTCGGCGTCGATTGGGCGGGTTCGCCGGGCTTTGTATACGATTTTCTGCATTTAGGATTATCATAATAAATCCATTTCTCATCACCAGTGACAATACGATGCAAAAATGATTTATTTTTATACCGCTGCAGTAACATTTCGGACATGCAAAATCGCCGTTCGACGTCTCTTGGCTTCAATTCGTATGGCACCCAGTTTCCAACCTTTTAAATGAATCCCGCGCAGGGAAACGGCTTGTTGCGTGACGCCCAATGATGCAGCAAATTCTTCTTGAATCTGACACGGATCCTCATCCAGTAAAACGTCCAATTCCTCGTCTTCAAAACTTTTCGGCTTTCCGGGGCGATCTTTGTCTTCAACTCCAAAATCACCACTTTTGAACCGTTTGAACCACTCGCGGCACGTCGATTCACCAATACATTCCGCCCCATAAGTTTCCGAAAGCAAACGATAGGCCTCAACCGCACTTTTCTTCATATTAAAGAATAAAAGCAGCGCTTCCCGCAAATTACGTTTATTTGGCTGGAAACTTGCCATGATTTTGCTCGATAAAATGTACGACACCGATAGAACTGCTCAAATATAACGCTGCAAAGTTGTTGACAGATACAAAACCTACAAATAAAACTCATGGGGTCTGACATTTCTGCCCGGGATCCACTGGTGGCGCCACCTCCGACAAACGCTGGAAACTTACTTGTAGACCCAATACTATTTTCAAATAATTTAAATAACGTAGGTAGGTATATAAATTTAAATTGTGAGAATAAAATAGAGAATGAGAAAGAAAAGAGAAAAGAGAGATAGATGAATAGATTTATAAGGTCGGAGGGAGAGTTTCATTAGGTGTCTTCAGCGAAATAGTTAAAAACATTTTTATTGAAAATACATGTGTTGCTCGTGCGCTTGATATTGTAGCGTGATCCCTGCACAAATTATTTTTATTCAAATCCTGCTTTCAACTTAAAATTCAGCGTCAAATTAGATTTCTCCAACGTATAACAGTTCGCTCAAACATCTAAGGCTCAAACCAGCTTATTAGCGTGCACGCGGCTATTATAACAATTGGTGTTTTGGCTAATTTCCCTTAGCGCACCGCAGAGTATTTAAGGCAGTCCAATATCTCCCTCTTCCTTTTTTCTTTTAACCTGCCTTTCTCGATTGGACATCTGCTGCGTAAGTCAAATTTTTTTTGGTTATTAGCGTAGTTGAACCACGTTTCAGCTTGCGGTTAAGATGAGCTAGTGAGTGCATTTTACTTACATTATAATAATTTAGAAAATTCTAGCCTAGCCTCTCTGCATTTTTATTACTCTTTTGCGATGGCACAGTATTGGATTTAGGCCATAAGTGCCAGTGGAGTTCACAGCTTTTCTGCACATCACACGTGCCCTTGAAAAAAAAAGAAAACAAAAGAAGATATACGAGGAGGTAAGAATTTTTGATTACTTGGTGAACATACCACATGTGTACTTAACCAATTTCGCAGACACGTTGACTTTTGGACAGAATTTTCAAGGGCCCAATAGAGTCCATTTCATTTGTGGATGGATCATAAAGACTACTGTGCGGAAAACTAACATACTGGTTTCAAACTAGCCTCCAAATGTCCATTTGATTGCCCCAAAATTTGTTGAGCATCTTGAGCATACATACATATGTACGTATGTGTATGGATGTAAAAGCCAGCAAGTAAACCCCGGAACAAAAGTTCAAATATATGAGGACAACAAAAATAAAAAGCCACTCGAAACTCGAAAATTTCACTTTTTTTTTGCATATCAGTGTGTTTGTTTCGCAAGTCATACACGGATCTAACGTCATCACAAAATCTAACTGATCGGAATTAAGGAAATACATCCCCTAACCATAATATCTGCAGTCAAATTCTTCATCGCGTATAAAGGTGTTAATTTTTAATTGCATATTCTTTCGCACATTTCATTTTCATCGTCAAAAAAAAAAAGATTGAATTAATTTCGTAGTAGTGATAAGAATGACGAATACAAAATATATGTATAATTGTTAAAAGCCAAGGAAAAGTGATAAATTTATATTGTTCATTGCAAATCAAAAAGAGATACGCAACATCCAAGTTTGTGCACAAAATTCATCGACCTGGATATAAACGTGAGTACTTAACAATTGACTTACTTTTCTCTGGTTTATACACATAATTTTCAAATATATTAATATCATTATTATCTTACAACTATTCTTAACACTTATATATAATTTGTTTTATTTCTACCATACTGAGTACATACTTAAAATAATAATTACCTAAATATTTAATACTATTTAATGCATATTTCTATTACTATTTGTACATTGAACTTAACTTCCTTAAAATCTATGATAATTTTACACCTACATACTATGCAATAAACACATAAATATATATTGTACATATATATACAATCGCATTAACACGTTCTTATCTAAATCACAGACAATCGGTTTTGCCTTTTAAATAATTAAATAATTTGATATAATCTATATGTTTACTTATACGTTGATGTAATGAATTCAAATAAAAAAGCATCACCAGATATCAATCTGGCCAATATATCTTTCGAGTAACTAATTCTTTCTTTGTGATGTTCGATATTACGAGTATAATATCATGATGTGTTAAACTAGTTCGTGATCGTTGAAATAGTCATCTAGAATAGTGTTAGAGAATAATAGAATAATTGGACTGCTCCAAAACAAATTTAGGAAAGGAATAGTTATGGTGCAAATGACGAAGTCAGTTGCTGTGGGAGGGCTCCTTTAAGTGTTAAAATACCTAAAACACTACAATAAGTTTTTTTTTGGTTCATGTTCGTATGTCCCTTCTGTACTAAGCCAATATAGCAAGGCTCTGTTTTACATTTCTTTTAGCTTTGTTTAATTTTTTTACGGCACGATAATTTAGTAAGTTCCAGATAAGAGCAGCAAGATTCCACCCGTCCGACGAACGAACGCCGTGCAACCGCAAGCGTGCCCCGCTGCTGCAAAAAAGTGTGCCATCTCCAACCACACACTCTGAGAACCTTACAATATCTAAGGGCAAGTTATTCCAGAGCTGAGTTGCATGAACATAAAATTGTCGAGACGTATTTAAATATTTGAACCTAGGTACAATTAGTTTTAAGGTTCTTTTATTTTTTCCAAATCTGATATTTTCGTAGAGATATTCTGGTTCTTTGCTTGTTAGTAACTTGTACAATAACAACAGGAACAGCCGGTTATTTGCTTAGCTTAGGCGGAAATGTGTTTATGTCTTCTTATATTGAAAATATATCTCGCGCAGGAATTATAGGCAACTGTTAACTTTCTACTTGACTCATTCTCCATATTTGCAAAAATTTCACAGCCGTGTAGAATAATAGGAAGAATAAATGACTTGACAAGCTTTAGTTTTGTATTAGTTGGAAGATATTTTGCGGTGGAACTTAGTCTGCGAAGGGCTCCATAAATTTTGGATACTGTTTTGTTTATATGAACGTTCCAATTTAGGTTACCACTGAGATAAACTTCAAGATTCTTTATATTTTCAACTTATTCTATAAGAGAATAATTTAGACTCAATGGAGGAAACAGTTCCTTATTTCTGCCAGTATTTAAGATCATTGCTTTTGTTTTCGTGGGATTAAGTCTAAGACCGTTTTTTAAGGACCACTCATGAATATTTTTTAATTCTTGGTTTAGGTTATCAACTGCTTGACTTTTACGGGTTTTTGGAAATAGTGTATACCATATATCTGGACATCAACAGCGTATATATGGTGATTGCAATTCGTAAACCATTGAGAAATATCATTAATAAAACAGAAAGAGGTCCTAAGACAGAACCTTGAGGAATGTCTGCAGAAAGTAGAAGGCAAGATGATTTTTCATTTTTGTTGAAAACATAGTGCGATCTTTTGCCTAAATAAGAGGACATAAGTTTACACAGCGAATTATCGAACTGGAACCGGAATTGGTATTGAAAGCTTACAATTAGTTCCAACATGTCACTATCCAAACCGGAACGTAGGTCTTCACAAATCTTCAAGAGTGCTGTAGTACAACTGAACTTTGCACGAAAACCGGACTGGTATTTAGTTATCATTTTACTAATATCAAGATGGTTTTTAATTTGTTGGCTGACTATTGTTTAAAAAACTTTACTCAAAAACGGCAAGATGGCAATAGGGCGGCATTCTGTTCAACTTGGTTTGATCTTTTTGGAAGAGGTAACACTTGCGCAATTTTCCACTGTGCTGGAAAAGTTGAAGTTGTTATAGTTGTATTAAAAGTGTGAGTAATTTGATGTACATAGAATAACTGGAAGTAAAATTCTAATAAACTTAGGATCGACATTATCTGAGCCCGTTGCATTTCATTTGACACTTAGTATTGTGTTACCAACAAGAATTTCGTCAACACACGAAAGAGAAAAAGTTGATTCGGAACTTAAGGGACTGTTAATTTAACCAAACTAACTTGATGGAGGAGATGCTTCGCAAGCAGAAATAAAATTTGCATTGAGTTCTGAATGATTCATGTTACATGGAAGCGATTTGAGATCCAATTGACGAATGTTTTTCCAGAAATTAGAACTTGAATTGCAAGATTCGAACTTGTTTTTATAAAATGCAGTTTTATTTCTTCGTATAAGAAGAGTTACAGCATTTCGAGCAGCTTTGAACTCTCGGTGAATTGCCAAACATTTATAGCGCCTCCATCTGGAATAAAATAAGTTCATAGCTTTAAGTAGGTCACATACCTCCTGGGTAAACCATGGCAACTTCACTTTAGTTATTTTGGATTTACATGTGTGTACAGAAACATGCTTGTCAAAAAGCGTGGTAATTTTGTCCTGGAAGATTTCACCTTGGAAACTAGTATTATTTGTGCTGTAAATCGTCCACCAATTCAAACACCGACAGTCATGAAAAAGTTCGTGTAAATTGATCCTAGTGTATTGATATAATTTAAAACTCACGTCAGTTACGACCAAAGGAAATACATCTATTGTCAGGAAGATCATGTCATGGTAAGAAAAATCGGGTGCGAATAGCTGGTCATAGTGTAATATCAAGTCAAGGTCAGATACTAAAGCAATTTCAAGTAGTGTGGGTGTGCAATTTGGGACATAATGTGTTGGCTGGCTAAGGCTTGCGGAGCTTAAGTGCAAGGATTCAGCCATTTGTTTGAAAGCTTTGTTGTAAGTCGCTAAAATGTTCAGATTAAGATCACCACAAATCATGATCTTAGGAAATTGTGAGAAGAAGTCCTCAAACAAGTCTTTTAAAATCCTGAAGTTAGCTACGTTAGGCGCCATGTACTCGTATACGCAACCAACCACACACTTATCGCGACTATAGTTCAGTTCAATAAAAACATATTCTATAAGATCGGTTGGCGCAGATTTTTTTACAATATGCAAATTATAACATTTTTAAATGTAGATTGCTACACCCCCTGCCTCCTTTCGTTGTCCGTCACTCCGAAAAAGTCTCATGTTTGGTAAGTTAACAAATTATTACACATTCCCGGCTCTAACCAGATTTCCGAGACACATATAATATCAACCATGTCATCCTTATACACATATCTAAGATTACCAATTTTGCTTCTTAGACTTTGAATATTTAGGTGGCAAACGTGTAGTCCTCCCTTTTGTTTCGAAAGTATTTTTATTAAATTATTTGATCCAGCAATGGAATCACCCTGTACATGTAAGTTTTCACCCATTTAAGCCAAAAACAAACACAACGATAAACACGAGTGACACGAGCACAATAAAATGAGTGCAAATCAAATGGGTAAAAACGCAATAAAACACTATAATGAAAAACTCGAACTTAGAAAGGGAAAAGGATAAAGTCTGAGATGAGTTGAAGTTAAAAGGAATTGCGGAAAAGAGGATTGGAAAACGAAAAATCCATTTTGATAAAAACAAAAACAATAAGAAAGAAAAAAAAAGAGAATAGAGAATTTATAATTAAATACATAAATTTCTTGCTTCTTCTTTTGTTAAGAAAGAGAACAGCTGTTTTCGATGCTTTAGCCTAGTAGCCCGGCGTAAGAAAAAACAATTTCTTTCAGTAAGGCTTTCGTTACGTCTGGCATAACTAACATCTTTCTCGCTTTCGATATTCGGCTATAGACCTTAAAACCATATTTCTCTCTCGGATGTGATGGAATTTTAAAATGATTGGGCGATCGTTTGAGCTATCCCGTCAACGAGAGCGAAAACGAGCTTCCAAGACTGGAGACCTGCAGTCTATAATGTGACAGAGATGGTGGAAAATCGTTTTCAGATTTTTTTCGGGTAGCTGTGGAACTCCGAAGAGTATATCATTCATTGTCAACTCTTTCCTTTCCAGCGTATCACATCTTTTATTTAGTTCCACAATGTTGTCGTGAAGATTAGTCAATTCACAACAATTAGCTTCTAATTTCTCTACACGCAATTGCAGATCGCTTAGAGGTCGACCTAAGTTTTTTACGTAACTTGACCAATTCTTTTCAATGCTAGATATTTTTTCAAGAAGATCATTGCGAAGGTTATTTAGTTCAGTGGAGAATCGGCTCATGATATTATCACAATGAGATTGCAGCTGTTGCTCTATGGCTTCGAGTGTAATAGACTTCGAAGGGGCAGTGAGCGACTTTGATACACCAGCATTTGCACTCTTTGATGAAGGGATACCACTTTGTTTCGGAGTTGTATAGACCGTTGCATCCGTTACACTCTCTTGTTTTTTTTTTTTGTAACCGAGTCACTGGGGCCGAGTTCGAGTTTAAATTCATGATTGATTTAAAATAACGCACTCGATACTTTCTGTAACCGCACTTATTATTATTTTTATTTTTTTGTCGTTAAAAAAACCGCGTAGGAAAAAACAAGATTAATAACTGTGAATTTTCAAATTTCGAATCGACATTTAGTTCTAATGTTTTACCGGAAGAGTCAATATGCACGTCTAATCACTCTGACATATTATACGTATCTGGTAAATACTGGCGTAAATGATGAGCCATTTTAGTTGAACACATTTGTTCGTCCGTCGATACATAAACGAGCATTGTTCGGAATTGAATCAAACCGTTCAACATACGAGTATGTCGCAACTTTTCTGATTCGAAAAATGGGATCATATCCTGCATGACTTTTTTGACCCGTTGTGATTCACCGTTGTACGATAAATATTTCCTTACCTGTACAAATTTGTTTATCGACATGCAGTCTGGTATGTATCGAAATCCATATTCGTTCCAGTGTACTTCAATGTTTGGGTAACGGAAAATCGACATAAGAATGAAAACTCCAATTTAACGACGAATTCCGTGTTTATCAACTTCAAATTGTGTGTTCACATTTTCTGTGATTGCGGCTCGATTCGTTTCTAGACTTATCAACTCGATTAGATCGTCGGTAGAAAAAAAATAAGAGAACAAATCTAATTGCGTTGACAAATCTGTTTTTCCTCTGAAAGCAACCTTGTTGACATGCAAGTGCATGCACATTTTACGCCACAGAATGCCTTTGAATTCAGCCGAATATTTATTCAAATTCACCAAATCTAAAAAAGAAATAATAAATATTGTACGATACAATAACTAAGTATTTAATTTAGATAGAAATTAGTTCTAAAATACCAACCACCTCCAGTGAAGCCACCAGCTGATGGTATTACTCGTGGTACTGAGGTTTCTACACTTGATAATGGTGATCGAGCTTTTTTCTTTGGCTTTAACGATGTTGTCGCTTCTGTTTGTGGTTCTTGTTGTGCTGGAATCGATTCGGTTAATTCAATGGCCGATTCATCCTGTGACGTTGTATTCACCTCTTCGCTTGCAGATGTAGTTGCCATTTGTTGTGATGCACCAATTATGTTCAAACTCCGATTCATCCATTATTTGCAAACAATCGGTTATCATTTCATTATCTTCAGGTTCGAGCTCATCACAACGATAAATTCGATCTTCGATGCTATCATCAAAATCTTCATCATCAGTTTCATTAGAATCCATGAAATCCGCAATTTTTTCGTCACTCATTAAAGAGAGATTGAATTTTTTCTGTTTGTCGTAGTCTCTATTTCTTCCGCTTCGTCGTGACATTTTTTAAACACAAAAAAAAAGTTAAGCTAAGCCACTAACACCGTCTACAGACGGTTTTCAGAAAAAAAACTCTATTCGAACAAACATTTTTTTTTCACAAATCAAACTAGCCACAAATTATCAAAATACAACTTCAAACAACTTACAAAGAAAACTCCCGAGTCGATTGAGAGGGTTGGAAAGTATTTCTTTTTTAATTTTAATTTGCACCAAAATTACAAAAAATTTTCGCGATTGTTTTCACAAAAGTCTGGACAGAAATGACTGAAACTACTCAAATGACAAACCGGTGCTCTTCGATAGGTAAACTCAGCCGACGAAAAACGTCTCTGGAGGTCAGAGCCCAACAAATTTTGAGTTTGAATGGAATTGGATTGGAGTAATGACCTTCCGTAGACGGTCTTAGTGGTTAAAGGGACACTACTTGAATTACTAACAATTCAACTGTTCCAAAATTCATTAATTTTAGCTTAATCGAAGCTAAGTAATATTCCAGCTATGTTAAAAAAGGTAGTAAGAAATGTTCATAATGATGGTGTCGAAAAGATTGTCCAAAGCTATACACCGAACTCAATTTTACCAATGAGTAAGACATTTTTAACTGATTAAAACTCGATCATCTACGAAAAGCAATATGGGCTTTAAAAAAGAAATAGTACGGGCCTGTTAAAAAATTACCGTTCTCTCGCAAACACATACATATATACAATACTAGAGGAGTTCCACAGGGCTCCATCCTGGGACCTATTCTATTCTCGCTCTACGTAAATGAGATTCCTACTCTCGTGACCTCATCTATTCAAATGTATGCTGATGACGTTCAACTCTATCGAAGTTGCCCTGTTGGTATGATAGACAACTGCGCAAATGCTTTAAACACTGACCAGGAGCGCATATCAAGTTGGTCAGAAAAAAACGGACTTTTTCTAAACCCACTCAAAAGTAAATGTATCGTCATCTATAAAAAACTGCTTGATCTCTCCTTCTTCCCAGACATTATGCTCAATGGCTCAAAAATCGAATATGTTGACACCGCAAAAAATCTTGGAGTTGTTTTTAACAGAAAACTTAAGTGGAATAACCATATCAATACTACAGTTGGTAAGATATGTGGAACTTTACGCCAGCTCTGGATGTCACACCACTTCACCCCCTTCAAAACTCGTCTCTTACTAGCTAAAACACTCCTTGTACCAGTTCTCTGTTATGGATGCGAAAAATTCTGTTACTGTGAAGCTAACAGTAAAAGAAAACTTAATGTCGTTTTTAACAATATCGTGCGTTACGTTTTCGATCTTCGTCGCTACGATAGAATATCTCATTACTCGAAATTGCTCTTTAACATGTCACTTGACCATCTAATATGCTATCGATCCTTTATATTGCTTTCTAATGTGATTCAAACCAATCAGCCTTGTTACCTATTCAATAAAATAAGATTTAGCACGTCTGAAAGATCTCAACAAATCATTCACCCTCGTTACTCATGCCTAACATCTGAGCGACAATTTTTCATAAAGTCTATTCGCCTGTTGAACTCCTTACCACGGCTTGTCCGAAGGTCTTGTGGCACCAGCAGGTTTAGGAATGAACTTAAGTCCTTCTACATGAACAATAGCACTTAACCCTTTGATTATTTTTTTTTCCTTTATTTGTATACTTATGCCTAGAAAATTGCAAATTTTAATTGGAAATATACACACATGTACGTAGAGATTATAATAATGAATATATAAATAACCATTATTTATCAGTAATAATATTACCTTAATCTTTTTATTAGCTTGAATCTAAATCTGAATTTGTATTGAACATATCAAAGCTTCACTAGCTTATAAGATAATTATGTCATAATACTCGTATGATTGCAAAATAAAACTAAACTAAACTAAACTAAACATATCCGGATGGACACTCATATACCTTTATGCGAGATACATTATACAGGGTGGGCCAAATAGAAGTTGCTTTTTAAAAATAAAATAAAATGAACAAAAATCCATTATTTTCGGTATGTTATGGTTTTTTTTTAAGTTTCTCATAAGTTTTTATTACTTTTATAATTGGTTTAAAGATCTACGAAGCCCAAAGGGTTTATCTGCAGATGATTGCAAGTTTAAGAATGTTATTATTTATGAGGTTTTAGATTCATACAATATAAAAATAACAATTTTTAGAAGGTGTGGATGTTGGAAACTTCAAAGTAACTTATTGAAAATTAAAACTAAACCATAGTGCAGTGCAATTAAAAAAACATATCAAACAGTGCAGGTATCCCACCTCTCCCGCTTCTAGTCGTAGTACTGTTGCTTGCACTCGGTCACTGCCGTTAATGTATTTATCATACGGTACGGGCAGTGACTGAGTGTATGTAACAACGGATGGATATCGCGTTGTGTGTCAAAATTTTGTTGGTGCACTGTTTCATATTGTTCTAAGGGCATAACACCTACAGCAATTTGTTTCGGTAAGCCAACGTCCGAATTTTCACTTCGCAGCCTTGCTTAGTATCGTCGGTGTTTGTGTTTTCTGTGTTTGTTTGTTATTATGACTAGGGAATTCAGAGTGGATATTGCCAATATACGCGGGCTAAAAAGTAATCACTTTTCTGCGTACGTCCACGTCTGTAAGTACCGACCAGCTGTTTTGGCACTTAGTGAAACACATGTAGATCCCCGCCCACACCTCTCAGATCACTCTGATCTGAAACTACCAGGCAACGAACTAGTGCCACCAGTCTTTCCCCATCGCGGTCTCGCCATTTATGTGCGCAGTGATGTAGCTTACCAAATTCCACCACAATGTAGTCCCTGTTCCAATCCGGAATTCAATTTTATGTGGTTAAAATTCCATCTCCGTAAGCAAATTATCCACTACTGCTTTATTCACAGAAGCCCCAAACTGGACAGCAACTCGACCTTTCATGAGTTTGATGCGCTGTCTGACTCCATACAAAGAATTACGAGTATATACCTGTATCCTCATACTGAAATCGTGATTACGGGCGATTTCAATAAACACAATTCTGGGTGGCTTCGACATTCTGGACAGACAACACCCGAAGGACGGTGTGTTGAGATCTTTGCTGCGGAAAATAATTTAACTCAGCTTGTAAATGAGCCCACGCGAATACCAGACGATGATAGTCGTACCGCCAACACCTTGGACTCGTTTTTAACTTCTCACCCTGATAAGTACTTCGTTGATAT
This sequence comes from Volucella zonaria, assembly GCA_963966105.1. Lineage (NCBI taxonomy): Eukaryota > Metazoa > Arthropoda > Insecta > Diptera > Syrphidae > Volucella > Volucella zonaria. The sequence continues at coordinate 84,204,615 of OZ014530.1, read as the reverse complement.
ACTCTCCCCTCTAGGCTCATCGGACCATTGTGTTATATCAACTAAATTCTCGTACACCCACCACAAAGATTCCCAAAAGAACCGTATGGGAATATGAGATAGCCAATGGAAGCGGACTTAACAACTTCTGACATGATCACAGAAACTATTCTCTTTGGAATGAGATGCTTTATCCCTCCTCGGATGAAGAGTTTCAAACCAAAAGAAAAGGCATGGTACGACTCGAGCTGAAAAGAGGCTGTCAGGACCAAAACGACAGAGGAAAACCGAAAAAAGTTTAAACGAGCCAGAAATGACTGCAACGTCGTTCTCATGCGTGTGAAATTCCAATACGAACAAAAACTGAGGCAAAAAAAACTGCAATGTCCCAAAGGCAGTAAAAATCGTTAGTCGTTCGTGAAAAACTCCATCCAAACGCTCATTTACAATGACATTCCAGCTGTCAGCTCTTTGAACAAGGCCAATCTGCTTGCTGCACACTTTGCGGCTAGCTCAACACTCGCAGATTGTGCTTTGTGCGTCGAATCTTCAATGGAACAAATCCACTTTTGCACTCGTGTAGTAGCAAGAGTATTTAAAGATCTCAACATGCATAAATCCGCTTTTCCAGATGGTATATCTCCCCTTCTTCTGAAGAGGTGTTCCTCCACGCTGGCAAAACCACTGCGTAAGCTTTTTTTTCTTTTTTATAATTTACGCGCGCCTAAGGGATTATGATACCATTTTACTGTTGCCCCGGCGCGGGCAGAAAGATAGAGGGAGGAGAAAGGAAAGCATTGTTGTGATGTAGTGGTTTGAAACTCAGGTGTGTTTGGTTTCGATATTGACTCTCCAGGGGTGGGAGTCCGAAAAGGACGGAGAGATTTTCTTCACTCGGAATGATTCAGGTTGTGAATTTTAACGGTTGTTTTGTGCTTGAAAACTCTTCAACAGCCAAATCTACATGTCAGTGTTATGCCTTCATACGCAGATTTTTCTGACTGAGTTCCAATTACACAAATGAAAACTTTGTCGTGGCTAGGATTCGAACATTGACCCTCCGAGTGAGAAACGATTGCTAGTACTACTACACCACGGCCACCCTCTAATCAATCTTGCTCTTTAGGACTCTTTCCGAGCAGATGGAAAACAGCATTTCTCCAGCCCGTCCCTAAAAAAGGCGGACTGTTCAATACCAACCGTGACCGAAAGACTTTTTTTCAGGCAACTACAATCTCGTAAGATGAATGGTTGCCTAAATACAACATCAAAGTCCAATTTACACTAATTAGCCTCCCCAATAAATGTTGGATGCCACCCATGGAGCGAAATAACCACTGAGTCCAAACATCTTTTTCTCTCGAGAAACTTAACTTTTGCTCCGGCATTTTAAGAGTAGTTACAAGTATATCCTCTTGAGTGTTAAGTTCTTTTTTTTAAAAAAAAAAAAAAAAACCAAGACGTAGTACACTTGCCTCTGTACCTCAGGCGTCGAGTAGCTTTCCAGGTAATACAGAGCAAACAACGTATTTTTGAGATCAGAGCGAAGCTGGTCTGTATGCTTGCCCCAAATGAACTTTCTGTCTGTCTAGTGACTCCCAGGTTAAATAGCTTTCGACAACTTCAATGATCTAATTTGGAAGCGTACTTTGGCATATCCTGTTTCACAAACTAATCCTTTGTTGAGTCAACTTTTGATCATCATTTTGATCTTAGAGTGGTTTATAACAAGCCCGTTATCCTGACACCACTCAACAGGTTTATCTAGCTTATCTTGCATTATTCGCATAGCTGTATTTAGACACTTATGTTGAACTACTATAGCTATGTCATCGGCGAATGCGAACGGGATGCAGATTTTGAAGACGCTAATCAGCTCGTTTGTAAAGTGGATGAACAATATTGGTCCCAGTTTCGATCCCTGTGGTATTCCCGAGTGAACGGTATTATCATCGCTGTATTGTTTTGCAGCCTCATGCGGAAAGATCTTTCACTTAGGTAATTTTGCAGCCATTCAGAAAACATTCCTCGGATGCCCAGCTGATTTAATGCTCCTCACAATTTTCCATGGTTCAGTGCTGAAGTCCATAAATAAAACAGGGTGGTTTTTGTTCAGGTATTAGCAAACTCACCCATGAGTTTTTCATAATCAGAGAATGCTTTTCCACAAAGTTCTGCAGTCGCCGTGATACCACCTCTTCCATGCACTTTTCAATAGTTGGCAAGAAGAATGAACATTCCCTTTAGTTATGGAATACGATCTTATTCATGTGGCTGCCTCGGCTGGCTTCGCACTAACGCAACCAACCCAATCACGACTTTGTTAATGTTTTTGGTTCTATCTCACGAATGACTCGGACGATATTCGTTTTAAGGGCTTGAATCGTTTCTGGAATGTCCGCATACATCGATCTTTAAGGGCACTACATAAAAAAAAATCGAAAGTGGTCAAATCGCAGCTCCGAGAAGGGCAATTGGTTACCGTGTGGCATTGCGCGCCATCGTGCTTAAACCAAAGATCATTCAAGTCCTTGTCTTCAATTTCAGCCCACAAAAGTTCGGTCATCATGGTTCTGTACCGCTCACTGTTGATCAAAATGGCATTTCCAGCTGAATTTTTAAAGCCAATGATGCCACCTCTCCAAATCGGCAACACAGCACTCACTTTTGACATAAGTTTGCAATATTTCCAAACGTTGTTCAAGCGTAAGGCGATTCTTTTCGTTCTGCAGAGATATGGTACTGACTGACAGTCAGTTTTTGAGCGGAAAAGAGCTGTCAGTATCAAAATAACATATGACTCAAAAAGAGACTTGTATTTAAACCATCCGTTACATCAGCTCACATACATATACATATGTAAATTCATATGTAACATATATATGAACATGTAAAAGAAGTTTTGTTTCCTTTCTTATCCTTTTTTGAATCCCCTGTAATTATATTTCGATTTCAATTCTTGTTTTAATTTTTAGACTCTGACGAGTAGGATCAATAAATACTCGTCATTTTTAAGCGTGTTTCCCTGATTTATTTTACAATTGTCGCTAAAACCCGGGTAAATAGAGTTCGTGAATAAATGAAAGGACCAGCCGGTGGTGCATCTAGACGGCAGCTAACAAAAATATCGAAGGTTCCGTCAGATTTCCTCGAGTTTAAAGATTCCCGTATTAAAGCTAAAAACGCGGAAAAATTTGAAGTGATTGAAAGAGAATTGTTTTATTTTAGGGCCACAGATCAACATATTCATAGCAAAGAACTCAAAAAAAAAGAACTCATTGATAAAGATTAAAGTTTTCGAAAGAATTGAGGAATACGAAGATGAAGCGGTATTTACACTATCGTGATTAAAGTTTCGTTTAGGAACAGTGCTTGAAATGTTTAAAGTAAAAAAAAAGTACACAAAGCATTGTGATCTTCCTTAAAAGGGAAGTTGAAGGATTGGAAATGAGTAATATCATCCCTACCCATACAAAAATAAAGACTGTTGCGCCGACTGCAGCAAGTCTCATGGTATAAGGTAAACAAGAGTGTATCTTTTGCATATCGCCAGAGCATATTACTAAAGATTGTAATAGAGAATAGATGTTTTCGGTATGCAAAGACGAATGTCCATTTGTCGAAGAAATGCAAAGGTGGTAAATTTTTGAAGTGCAACAGGTGTGGTGGTAAGCAGAACATTGTATTATACGAGTATATCCATGTGCAATCCTACGTACAAAAGAGAATGAAGAAACTGGATGTAATTTCGGCACGCATATTGCGAACGTCATTTCAAATGGCTTTTTAAATACAGCGCGGGGTATTGTTACCAGCGAAGACAATAACTTATTATCGTAGTTTACTGCAAAAGCCAATATTTTATTTTATTTTCATAAAAAAACAGTTTATATTGTAACTACATTATTCCATTTGCATACACAAAATTCAACTCAGGTATGTGAACGGATCATTCTGTACCGCAAATATGAAAAACGCATGAAGGAGAAAAACGAATAACATGATTCTACCCTAATACTCGTACATAGTGCCCCTGGCAGACAGTAACTACATTCACGAAACGAACGTTTTTTCCGTTTTTTGTTCGTTTGCACTAAAAGATATGAAAACGCTTTTTCGTTCGTTTCGTGAATATAACATAGTAACTGTCAGCCAGGAGTGGAATCAGCAAGAAAAAGTTGGGTTTATTTAACTTTGAAAAAACGGTTTCATTTGGGTGGATGAGACGAAAATAGTTTTTGTTTTTCTCGCAGTACATTATTATAATTTCTCGTTAGTGCTTCTTATTAGTTAGTTAACTAGTTATATTTCTTTAAATAACTGTTTCGTTTCGTTACCACAAAAACCGAAAACGACCCACCTCTATTATGTAGTGAAAATGTTAAAGTGTCAATTATACCATTTGGGTCTAAAGAGCGGGTAGCTCAAAGAGTTTTCGAGAAAGTTAAAATCATTCTTAAAAGTCAATACAGCAACAGGTGTATTGTAGTGGAAGCGATCGTTGTGCTGGATATACATACATATATATAGACGTTCTTAAGGCCCCAATGAGTTCTTGTCAGGTTTTCAAGACATTAAACTTAGCCGATAGAGCACATACAGACCTGGAGACGGTGGATAGACTAAGCATGCTCATCGGTTCTGATTACTATTGGAGTGTGACCAGCACCAACGTATATCAAGTCGTCTAGGATTTGTGGAAACCATTTTTGGCTTGACGGTGCAAAGAATTCATTCATCTGCTGAATGAATGAATGCAGGGAACTTCCGGTAAGTCGTTTAAATTCCTTAATGAAACGCTTAGCTAGGGACCCGAGCAGATTAAAAGAATACTATCAGGCCGTGCAGAAGATGGTTGAAGAGGCTATAGCTGAGTCTGAGAAGATATCTTCTCCATCGACCAGTGTATAATGAAAGTATTACTGCGACAAAGCTACGTATAGTATTCGATGCTTACAGCTGAGAAGAAAATTTCCTATCATTGAACGAACAGTTTTGTTACGGGAATCAATCTCTTACCAGATGTGTTCACTATCGTTTTTAATTTACGCCTTGGTGAAATTGGAGTTGCAGGAGATATAGAGAAGGTATCCCTGCAAATAATTTTAAATAAGGATGATAGAGGTTCGCATCGTCTTCTTTGGTATTCATCTCTTACGACTGACAACCAGATCAGATAACCTCGTTTTGATAAATGCCTCATGATCAGAGTAACTTTCGATGTTAGCTGTAGTCATTACATCTATGTAGACAAGGAGAAACAGCATTTTCTCAAAGTCTGTAGGATATTGAGAAACCAGTTCTATGTGGACGATCTGGTCATTGATTTAGAGGCTGAAGGCGTAATACTTTGCAACAGAGCTTCCACGCCTCTAAAAAAAAAATGGTATTCCAATAGCGCTGCAGTATGATCCGTGGTAGGTTCCCAGGAGTTTCCGATTATTCAGAAAGTATTAAGTATGGCATGGCCGGTATTTATGATCCACTTGGTATTGTCTGCTCTACCATCATGTGATGAACCTCTACCACCGCATCTGTTATCTCATTGGGAGACTGCGTTTACTACGTACTACAGTTAAAGGATACCATATGTTAATCTCAAAGGTAGTTCTTCCAATTCCAGTATCAAACAATCCTATTTTCGAGCTATGGACAACGACCAATTCAAAATCACCTCATTTTTGTCTGCCATGAGTCGAAATAAATTTTATTCCATAAAAATAAAAAATTACAAATACAAACACAAGTTTTTCCGTCTATCGCAGGTATGTCCTGATTCGACCACGTCCTCGTGATCTCTGTCCACCAAAGTGAGACTGCGAGTAATGAGGATCACTGCTGAAGTGTGGTGTCACCACTGGTTCCGATGTTGCCGTACGAAAATGCTGGGGTGGTGGTGGTGCTAAGGATGCATCCCAAGGGGATGGTGAAGCGGTCCTGTAAGGGCCGCCACCTGAACTAGAGATGCGTGAGCCTCGATTGCGTCCTACGCGTGATCCACGCATTAGTGAGGGTATTTTATTGTAGCCTGTTGGGCCTGTTGGTTGAGCTCCGCAAGTTTCAAGGGCAAGGAAATCATCAACGTGAAGAGAAGGTGGCCGTGAAGTGTTCGGTGGTCGCGAACGGAAAAGATCCCTACGGGATGGTGGTGCTCTGGCAAATCCTCTACCTCGCACTGGAGTTACATAAATCTTCTTCTCAGAGCGGCCAGTTGATGGTTCGACTTCGACGCGACGAGTGCGGAAACAGGGAGCTGTTGGAGTTCGTTCACGGTTGGATTGGGGTGAAGCGGACAGATGCAGGACACGTTTGTAATCCGATGAAAGGTTTGTTTCGGTTGGAAGGCATGTAGCAACTAAATCTGCAATATCGTAGGTCACACGCTCACATAAGACTAAGTCCTCCTTTGTCAGAGTGTCGATTCGAAGTGGATCCAACCAATACTGGACTCGAAGTTGAGTATCATCGGTCGATTCATAAACGGTGTAGATGGGACGTGCTGCATATTGTGTTACAATGCCTTCGGTTTGAGGAAGATGAGGTTCGGTGACGGTTTCTGGTGATTTTGCATCACCCTCTATCGGTTCAAAAGTCTCCAATTTAGTCGAGTTCTTTGCAATGTCTGCCATAAGTGACTCAGTTGGAGTTTCCCCTTTTTCTAGAATCTGTTTGATGCGCTGCAGAACGTGCGGTTCTTCGCTTTCTTTTTTGTATCCAAGCAGCGAACTGAGCTCCTGTGTGGTAAGCTTCAAAGTTCGATTAGGGATCGTTGTGTCCGGTGTAGAGTTGTCAATCTGAGTAAGTGCTCGAACCAATAGAACAATAGTTTCAAGGACGCCGTGGAATGTACCACTTTCGCTGGCCTTAATGACTTTGTCCAGCCATTCTTGGAACTCAAGGCGCTTTAACAACAAACATTGGCGCAAGTGGAAGAAAGTTATGTCGTGTTCGGTTAGGATGACCAAATTCCTGGAAGCCACAAGAGTAACAGGTCCACTTACATCTGCATTCAGCAGATTCGTCAGAATGGCATCAATTATTTTGGGAATCAGCTCTCTTGGCGGCAGAGCCGAGGCTAGATTCAATTCCGGCGACGATGTGGAGGATGGCGATATCAGAGAAATTTCCGAATCCAAAAAATTCTCCAGTATCCTGTGTGCGGACATTTGACACTTGGCTGTCTGTTCAGAGATATTTTCGGTGTTTGTCAGGACTGCGTAGATTAACTCCCACAATTTGCCAGAGAAAATCGACAAAGCTGATATTTTCACTGAGGCATACGACGTTAATTGAGCGAAGAACTGAAGGAGTTTTGCAAGGCTTGGACCATTGGTTCCCTCGTTACACAACATATCTGTCAGAGTCTTTGACACGAGTAAAGTCATATTCGGTGCAAGATCAGCCAACTGTAGGCACACTCGGGTTAACAAATCGGACAACTGGGGGAATAAAGTCGGGTAGATGGTTTCAATCAGTTGAGCTAGGCGGTCACTTTCTGGATGCAAATGAGCAGACCATAGCTTTCACTCTGTCAATAGTCTCTGCATTTGTGATTCTTTCAACAGGCCTGTTATTGGTAGTGGTAGAGGCAAAGACAATAACTCAGCCAGTACCTGGAGACCAGGTATGAAAGTAGAAGGTCCCGTGAATATGGCCTTAATCACATCCCGAATCATTTGTGTCCACAAACTTTTGTGAAGAGAATCCTCGTCTTCTTCGTTTGGTTGGGTGTACGCGAGAAGAATTTTAATGATCACCGCTTTGATCTTCTGGGCCTCTTCGAACGGATGACTGGTTGTTGGAATGTAATGCATTAGGAAGTAGGTCTCCATTAAGTGTTCTATGGGCGTGAGGTCTTTGTAATCCACATCTCTGCTCTGAATGCCGAATGTGAGCATCTCGCGCAGAACCTGAAGCGTGGGCAGCATAATTTGACAGCAATGCGAATTGCACCGCTTAGGCAAGATGGGTTGGATAAACTTACATTGCCAAATTTGGAGCTTGCAGCGGCCTTAATAGCAGCAAGATTATACGCCTACCTAAAGATGTCTTTGCGAATCCCTATTTCAGAATTTTTCTTGTGACCAAATTCTAAAATAACTCCGTATTGGATATATAATGACTAACACCGAGGTGGAAATCACATGTACAATGTCGGCACTTGGAGATACGTCGATATACTTCGGACTGCGGACTGGAGGCATTGCTCTGGGAAAAGCAACCCAGCTGACTCGCTAAGGCGTGGAGCCTCTCGTGAAAAGCTTTAAACATCTCCGCTGTCGATTCGCGGTCCAGACTGGCTTTGTGATGCCAATATTCTCAACGGTGCAAATCAAGAATATGTCGAAGACATCAAGCCAACTACTCGTACATTGCTACTGACTGAAACAAATTATCTTCTTCTTGAAGTAAGAGAGCCCACCCTGTCGTATGAAGGGTTCAATAGCCGGTCCTGACTTTTGCGAGTTATTTGTTGGGTCTTAAGATTCGTCAAGATTGCAAATTCAAAGAAAGGGTGTCTGGAAACTGTTTAGGTCGCTGAACGTTACTGGTCAATGTATATACCATCATCCAGTTTTACTAACGATTTAAGATATTTGAATTTTGAATTTTGGTGGTGGCTAACGCCCCCATTTATTTGGCTTAATTCAAGCTTGAAAAACTGGGACTTAAAAATTAAAATACAAAATATTTAATTAGGGTTTTAAGGCTAGGGATGGGAAAGGAGATCGAATTTGCCGGAAAGGGTGCTGCGATTAAAATCAAAAACGGAAATGTTGGAGTTTACCTTACGCAGCATACGGAACATTGGTTCGTTAGAGCCATATGTGGTGCGGTGGGTTGGTAGATAAAAGAGGAGGGGCAACATAGATTTCGAGGGTTAGTATTAAAGAAAATGGAGTTGTAAAGAGACATGCAACCGACGGGGCCTGAGAGGAGTTGGTGAATGAAAAGAATGTCTGCTGCGTCCCTTCGTTCCTCAAGGGTATTCAGGTTAATGAGTTTGAGACGGTCTCGATAGGGAGGTAAGATTAGAGGATCGTTCCAGGGTAGAAGTCGAAGAGCAAATCGAAGAAAACGACGCAGGATCCTCTCGATTCGGGTTACATGAACTCGTTGCAAGGGACACCACGCTTGGCCATCGTACTCGAAAAAGGGGCGAACGTAAGTGATGTATAGTGATCTGGTCACGTACGGGTTACAGAATTTTATGGGCCATCTTTTAACGAAGCCAAGCGATGAGTTTGCTTTGGTAATTACCTCATCGATATGCGAGCGGAAATTAAGCTCCCTGTCGCATAAAATGCCAAGGTCGCGGATAGTCAGAACAAGGGATATAGGTTGGCCGTGGAGAACGTAAGTTCGGGGAGTAGACCTGTTGCACTTACGTGAAAGGTAATCGATTGACATTTTGTGACGTTGAGTTCTAAGCAGTTCTTGATGCACCATGTGGAAAAACTATTTAGATCTATTTGAAGGAGGCTCTAGTCATATTGTGAGGAAATGGGTTTAAAAAATTTGGTATCGTCAGCATAGAGAGAAAGTGCTGAGTGGTGAATGACCCTTTCAAGATCGTTAATGGTTAGGATGAAGAGAAGTGGACCTAGGTGACTACTTTGAGGAACACCTGAAGTGGCCAAGAAAGGGGCCGATGTGAGAGACCTGAAACGAACACTATAAAAACGATTATCCAGGTAAGAAGATATCCATTTAAGCAAAATGAGTTTAAAGCCCAGGACGGACAATTTGAACAGGATTAGTTTATGAGATATCTTGTCAAAAGCCTTACTGAAATCAGTTGTTATAACGTCAACTTCTTTACCATTTTCTAAGGCTGAGAGAACAGAGGACACAAATTCGACGAAGTTAGTGGTAGTTGATCTACCTTTCAGAAAGCCATGTTGATTAGGGGAAATAAGAGATTTGCACTGGAAGCTTAAGGCTTCGTACAAAATGCTTTCGAGGAGTTTGGGTACATGTGAAAGTTTCGCTATTGGGCGGTAATTAGTGACTTCGCTCTTTAATCGCTTTTTGTGCATCGGCGTTATGAAAGAAGACTTCCATATCAGTGGAAAGCAAGGGGGTGGGAAAGTGTTGATGAACACTTTTTAAGAAATATGGATGGAAGGCCATCTGGGCCGGCTAAGTATTCATCATTAAGTTGTTGTAATTTATTTTCTACTACTGTATGGTCAAAACTTTGAGAAATAGAGGGGCCAATGGGGAAGTTACGTAGGTATCTGAAATAAGAGGGATCCGGTACGAAGAAATTATCGGCAAAAGATTGCTTAAAAAATGTACTCGTAGCAATAAAGTTGGCTATAGTATGCGGATCGGTTGATGACATGTTTTCGTATGAGAGGGATGGAGGAAAATCTTCTGATTTTTTTTTATAGCTAACGAATTGGTAGAAAAACTTAGGATCATTTATAAGCCTTGATTGCGCACTATCAAGGTATCGCTGGTACATAACCTTGTAAAACTGGGCAAATTGTCATTGTCTGCAAGAAGTTATTTGGTCAACCAGCCACCCAACCATTTGCTTCTCTCCGAATTCAAGAAATCACTTTGGTGGGAGTCGACTTTGCGGGCTTATTATATTACGCGAATGCTGGAGATGATGCCCTACACAAAGTTTACATATTGATATTTACATATGCCGCCATAGGAGGTGTTCATTTACTAAGCCGGTAACGAACTGTTGTTTAATGGCTGTAAGACGTTTAATAGTAAAGCGTGGAGTTCCAAACACCATCTTGTCAAACAACTCGAAAACATTCAGAATAATAGCTATGGAGCTAAGCAAGACTCAGACTATCGTAGATAATTACGTAAGGTACGATTTCATGACTCAAAAGCGAATAAAGTTTAATTTTATTGTGAAGGGAGGACCATGGTGGGATGGCTTCTGGGAGAGAATAATCAGGACACCTTAAAGGTCGTCATCGGAAAGGCTAAACTTACATTCGAGCAGCTGAGGACAATAATTATCGAAGCGGAAGCTGTTACTAATGATCGGCCATTAACCTATGTGTCCAGTGAGACTTTAGTTTTGACGCCGCTTACTCCGGTCAAGTTTATTATGAGATGGTACTCTTCAAGTCGTATTACAGCAGAAGAGCGAATCACAAATCAGGGAGCTTTGCAAAGAACCAATTAAGTACACAATAGAATGGCGAAACTGTGGCGTACAGAATACTTGCAGCTATTGCGATCATTCCAAAAATTTCAAGTCAAAACTTGAACATATTTAGTGAAAGTTGACGTCGATCTTTTATTCGATACTGCCACACACAGTCAATCGACTGGAAAGTACCCGACCTAACATAGAAAACACAAAAAAAGTGGGGAAAAATATGTTAATTTCGGTACCTAGTCTCCTTTTAGTTCAATACACTTTTCCCAAAGATGTTCAAATGCTTCGATGCCGTGTTTATAGTGAGAATTGTCGAGATCCTTAAAATAGCCATCAACCGCAGACTCCACCTCTTTACTGTAGGCAAATCTTTTACCACGGAGCCATTTTTTCAAGCTCGGAAATACAAAAAAACCCGAGGGGCTAAATCTGGCGAATAGGGTGCATGAGGAAGCAATTCGAACTTTAATTCATTGATTTTGGCCATCGCAATGAAGGATGAGTGTACTGGTGCACTATCTTGGTGAAACAAAACTTTTTTCTTCGCCAAATGCGGTCGTTTTTTCTAGATTTCATCTTTCAAACGCTGCAATAAGTTCGCATAATACACGCCGTTGATTGTTTTTCCTTTTTAATGATAATGAATGAAAATTATCCCACGCGCATCCCAAAAAACTGACGCCATGACCTTGCCTGCAGATGGAACTGTCTTCGCCTTCTTTGGAGCCGATGCTCCTCTTTGAGTCCATTGTGTTGACTGTTCCCTCATTTCGGGTGTGAAGTGCTGGATCCTTGTTTCATCCATGGTTATGAATCCACGCAAAAACTCGGCTTTATTGCTGTGAAACTTTGCCAAACACTCGATTGAAGCATCCTTACGACGCTGTTTTTGTTACATTGTGAGTAATCGCGGCACCCATCCTGCGCACAGCTTTCTCATGTCCTTTTTGAAATGCCTACCATATCTGAAAGTTCACGCACTTCCATTCGACGGTCATCCAATACCATTTTTTGGATTTTTCCAACATTTCTGGTGAACTCACCTCATTAGGTCGACCACTGCGATGTTCGTCTTGGCAACTTATACGGGCTCGCTTAAACTCTGGCACCCAATATTTTTTATTGTAAAAGAAGGACCAGACTCCCCCAGAGTAGAATGCAGTTCCGTTTTGATGTTGGTTGGATTGAAGCCTTTCAAATGGAAGTATTGTATCACATAACGATGACCAATTTTTCCCATATTTAAAAATTCATTAAGTGCGTTCACTATTGATGGCTGCCGGACAAATATAAACAATATAGCGTCGTCAAACTTCAAATTTAAGCTTTATAAGGTTGGTACTTTCTACAATTTTAAACAAGAACTGCGTCAGGTCGTGTACTTCTAGGACTATCTTCGTAGAATCCCCAGTAGTTATACTTTGTCTTCAGTTCTTGTTTCAAACTCTGACGAGTAGGATCAGTAAATACTCGTAATTTTTAAGCGTGTTTCCGTGTATGATTTTACAGGGCCATTGGTGAATTTGCGAACACTATAAATGAACGTTTAAGCAAAAAAGACCAAATCTTAGTTATGCTTATGGACTTGAGTAAAGCATTTGATACCGTAAACGAAAAACTATTAGAGGAAGTAGCAAACTGACTTGATATCGGGGAGAATTCGCTACCTGGCTATGAAATTACGTAAGTGAAGGTTCCTACAGAGTAAAAATTAAGGGTCTTGGGCTCTACACTCTTCGTTTAATAGTACTCTATGCGTCAAGTCCAAGCCGTTGTGGAATTCAAAATGAGGTATGGTTCACTAGCCTCGCGTAACGCTTCAACCACGTACAGGGTTTTCCAATAGGGACTTCCGAACTTTTATAGTTGATAGCGGCCATATTGTTGAAACTTCGTTTCTCAAATTGGCTGCCATTTATTCAGTCTGTTTTACAAAATCAAACGTCCATCCACAACACGTGCAAATGATAAAATTGTTGTAACAAAATCGGTGTTCTGTTTGGGCAAAGTTCCGCACGCTTCGCCTATTTTACGGTCGCCATAATCGCCCTACCTAGAGGGCGCAGTGTGGTGGACAAATTTGAGTCCACTGGTTTAGTAAACGATAAACCAACATCCGTACATCTGCGAAACGCAAGATCTGTCGAAAACATCGCCCCTGTCCGTGATGCTAGTGTGCAGGAGAATCCGAGGCAATCGATTTCGCGTCGCTCACAAGAACTCGGCCTTTCGCAGACCACAACTTGGAAAATTTTGCGTCGTGACTCTGGCCTGCATCCGTACACAATTCAGTTGACCCAGGAGCTAAAGGTAAACGACCATAGACAATGACGTGTGTTCGCTGAATGGGCTCTGGAGCAGTTGGAAATTGACCCTAATTTTCGTCGAAAAATCATCGATGAATCCCATTTTTGAATGAATGTGTACGTCAACAAACAAAATTGTAGAATTTGGGACGATACCAATCCACAAAAGATCCAAGAGCGTCCAATGCATCCCAAAAAGTCACTGTTTGGTGTGGATTTTGGGATGGCAGCGTCTCTCGGTATATATATTCCTGTGAGAACGACGTTGGCCAGGCCATCACCGTCAACGGCGAGCGCTATAGGTCGATGATTACCAACTTCTTTTGGAATGAAGTGAATATATGGAAACCAGCGACATTTGGTTTCAACAGAACGGCGCTACGTGCCACACACCTCACGCCACATTGGAAATTCTGCACTAGCGATTCGAGGGCATGGTCATCTCACGTGGAGGTGATGTGAACTGGCCACCGATATCGTGCGATTTGACCTCTTATACTTTCTCTATGCGAATAATCTACAAACCACAACGGCCCTCAAAGCCAACAGCCATCATAACCCATGCCATCGGTCAAATCCAGCCTGATTTATGCGCCAGAGTTATGGAAAATTGGATATTTCGGATGCGCGCCACCCAGAGAAGCTACGGCGGACATTTGAACGATTTTCTATTCCATACATAATGGCATTGATAGGGCCTTCAAACGAATAAAAAATTTCGATAATATCTCACACACGCTTTGTTTTATTTAAATTTAAAGACAGGAAGCGCTTAATAAAAGACCCTTTACAATACAAGCAAACTGCGAAGCTTTCAAAATTCTTTACTAAAAAGGATAAAAAGAGCTAGTAGAGCAGTTTCAAGGTACCAGGAGTCCAGCAAATACTCCAGATAACAGTAGAGCTAGAATACTATGGCCACATCCGTTTTCGTAATTTCTTCGATCATCGACTGAATACAAGATGGTGAACTCAAGCTATGTTTAAAAGGTTTGGCAGAAAACAACTATATGTACTCAACAAGCTGCCACACTCCCTAAGGAACATCGTTAATCCAAATTTTCGTAAAATTTGTTCTTAAATTTTTCTTTACGAAATAAAAGAAATACATCTTATAAATGAATATAGTGCAACGTAAGCTTTTTTCAAAATAATCTTCTGCAGATAAAAGGCGTGTTTTATTCAAAAGTGGTTAGCCACTTTTCCACACGAAACAAAAACAAAATCAAAAGTGGGTATAATTTAGTTCACTTTCAGAAGTGAGGATAGATTTATGAAAAATTTGAATTTATTCGTTTCCTGATGATTGACAGCATGCCGTTTCTCTCTATTCTGGGATGTGCTCGTGGATCAACTTATGTTTTTAAAGCGCAAGTCAATAATGAACGTTCTTTTACGCTTGGAAAAAATAGTCATTTCCAGTTTATCGGAGAAAATATTAAGGAAAAAGCAACAAATGTTTGTGAAAAAGCAACTAAATGGTTTGCTTTTGATTTCTATTGAGTTAACTGGGTTGGGTTAATTTAATTTAATTAATTTCCTTATGGCTTAAAATTTAATCTTTAAAACTGAAATCTTCATATAAAACTGAAGCAAACTTGAAACCAACATTGCAACACTTTCGAAAATAAATAAAAAAATTATTTAGGATTCCAACACAAGCGTGAACCACTTGGAAGTGAAGATGCAAACTTTATTGAGAGCCTACAAAGCGGCTAAGGACAACGCCAAAGGAACGGGTTCTTCACCTTGTCCACCTCCCTTTATGGATGAAATGGTGGAGATCTTTGGCGACAAGGCAGTGCATTCAAAGAGTGCAGCGCTCAATTTTGGTGCCGGAGATAATGTGGTAAGAGTTTATCTTTTATTTGGGTTAGTTAAGGTTTAACTTGACTTTCTTAATTAGAATTAGATGGAGCACCCGTTGCTTTGACAAACTCCTCTGATGAGGTTCCTTCAACATCGGGGTTCGCAATCAGCTCGCTTGAGGTGGGGACACTATTAGTCCCCTCAAGTCCGGAAGTGGCTGTGGCAACGCAGAATTCGGAGGCATCCACTTCAACAACACCATCAACAGCTACGCCAGCAAACACCAAAAAATAACTAGAGGGGAGTATTTCCACCAAAGATTGGAACAAAAAAAACTGGAGCGTGAGTTGATGGCCGAACGCTGGGAGGTATACCACGAAGAAAAACGGGAGTATATGTAGAAAAAAAAAGCTGGGAATAGACGAAAAACTCTTAAAAAAATAAATAAGATTAAGTTTTGATTGAAGCTTCTGTTTTTTGTTTGGTTATGTACATATCTACTTTTTGGATTAGATTATATGTTGTTCACACAGGTAATCAGACAGAATCTGACGGCGATCATCGGGTGAATTGTTTTCCGGATTGATATTATCTTCAGAGGAAACTACAGGGTTTAACCTTTCATATCTTACATCATACTGGTCATTATTGACAATGCACAAGTTATGCAAAATGCATGCACTTACAATAAGTTTCCTTACTGAGCTAAGGTTTCGTTGTTCAGTAAATTTATTTAACCTCCTAAACTTCCCTTTCAACAACCCGAAAGCATTTTCGACTACCATTCTTGTTGATGAGTGCAAATAGTTCAATATCCTTTGTTGATTAGTAAGTCGGCCGTAGCCTTTAAAAGGTGGAACAAGCCACTTTGTAGAAGCATATGCGGAATCACCCAAGAGAAAAGTATTTAACGGAAGCAATTCGGTGTAATTGGTTTGCACTGCCTTATACAACGCAGATCTCCTTAGCATTCTACTATCGTGCAAGGACCCTGGTTCACCACAACATTAACAACATTAACAACAGCTTGTAAAACGAGAGTGAAATCCTGCTTGCGGTTGTAGTGGCACTCCTTGTTTCGTTTAGGAGCGGCTATAGTAATATGTGTGCAGTCTATGGCGCCAATTACACCCGGTACTTTCTTGTTTGCTTCGAACTTTCTGCAGTTTTCTAAAATGGCATTTCCTTTAGGCTACTTGATGTGTTCTTTTCCTTTTGAGACTAGCCAGCTACTCATACGACCAACTGCGGCCCAAGCTGAAGACTTTGCAATCTCGAACAAATTGCCCAATTGCCTAAATGTTACGGTATTGCTGATATACCACACTTATAGGTACATTTCTCTTCTGGCTCCGATTTTTGGTTTTCCTCCACGGTGTAACGTGGGGGTGATATCCATTTGAGAGTAGTTTGCTAAAAATAAACATTTCAATAGTTTGTGAATTTATTGGTAAGTATTTATGAATTTGCCGACTTATTAATTGCTCTACAGATGAGCGGTTTAATCCGAAATGAGACTTAAAATCGTTCTCACTGTCGATAATCGTCGATAATCTCCATGAAATTTTTGATTTTAGAGTATTTTTCTTCATTTTCAAGAGAATCCTCAAAATTTATACCGCTTGCAAAAAATTTTTCGAACGTTTCATCATCATCACTTGATGAGTTTAATAACTCTAATAAGATCTGTAATAATTAAAAGCATTAGTGCTACAAAAAGCTAAGAAATAAATAGTTATTTTTACCTCTTTTGTTTCCTTATCCATTTTATTTTGTCAATTTGTTATTTACGGTGGCTGTTTGCGATTATTTTGACAACAATTTTGACATTTAATGCCAAACTGAAATCGAGTCTGCCAACTTTGAAATTATATGTGAAGTATAGCAGTAAAGAGTATAGAAGTGAGTTGGAGCGTCACTGGGTTTTATTTTAATACAAACTGCTCTTAAACTAGGACTAAAACTAAAGGACGTGAAGATCAGGATCGGGAGAGGTGATATTTGAGGGTATTTCTACTGCAATGGAAACCGGACGTATGGGGAGTTCTATTAACTTCACGTAGCATACAAGACAGTGGCTCGTTAAAACCATCGGTGGTTTTTTGGGACGGACCTTAAATTGCATGAGTTAGTATTTAAGAAAAGTCTGATGAAGCTGTTGCCAAACCTGATAATGGCTAGCCTACAATATTTTCTAAATGGTTTGAAACATGGCACGTTTTCATTTTTATTAAAGAAGAACGAAGTTGCCGAAACAAGATGAACGCTAAAAACGGAAATTAGAGAAGCTTGGTAGTTAAGACTTTGAATTTCGTAACAATTTAATTCTGAAATAATAAATTTAACAAACACTAACAATTCGGAAATGTTCTTAAAATTCTTTTTCGTTTATTTTTTAATATGAATGCCGCAGACAAAAAAAAAATATATGCAATTGAGATAACCAGTCGTTGACTTCCAACTGCAGTCTTACTATAACATAACATCGAGTATTGTCACCGATTGCCAACATACCACCGAAGCGAGAAGTAAGTCTTACTGGATGTAGAAATCTCAGAACCATATTGAGTAAAGTCAACACATTTTCAATTCAATTCAATTCAAGTTTTTGTGCATACATTAATGATACATTAAGATAGAAATCTTTTTTAGTACTTAGTAACTAAATATTGCGGCTACTACATTATAATATAAGACTTAAAATTAAATGACAAGGATTAATGGAAGGATGGTATAGGTTTATTGCGGGTGTATGGAGAAATGTCGTAGGACTGCACTTTTAAACAGAGAATTATTACGTATGGATCTGATAGATGATGGTAATGAGTTCCACAACTTAACAGTGTAAATGAAAAATAAACGAGAGGAATTAAGAAAATTCCAATGGTGAGAAATTAGGTTAGTTGTTCTAGAAAATCGAGTGAAATTGAGTCGGTTAAATAGATACGGCGGACAGCGTTTATTAACAATTTTGTGTAAAAAAACACAGTTCGAGGTATTGTTGCAAGCTGCACCCAAGTAGTTCCCTGGTGTAGAAGAAAATATATTCGCGCCTACGAATGCCATAGATATATCGCACGCAATCATTAAAAGCGACTTGCAATTTGCGCTGGGACAATGAGTCCAAGCTACTATAGACTACTTCGGCATATGGAACCAGATGCAGAATTAAGGCAATAACTAGTCTGTGTCGCGTTTCGAGTGGAATAAAAAAGGCGCTAACCCAAAGCTTACGAAGGCAGCCGTAGATACGACCTACGACCATGTTGGTATGATTATATCCCGACAAATTTCGACAAATAACAAATCCAAGGCTAGTAACAGACTATACGGCTTTAACTTTCGAGTTGTTAAGAAGTACGTCAGGCAGAAGATCTAGGTTAAACCTTATTTTGGATATTGGAATTAGTCGAGTTTTAGTCGGGTTCAGTTGTAGTCCATTTCTAACTGAGCAAGTATAGACGCATTGCAAGTCATCATTGAGTTCGTTGATCTTGCAAAATGGTTTGGCTAGGTGTAATTGTACATCACCATCATACATGTGCACAAAAGAATGCCTGCAAATTGGACCCAATATCGACCCTTGAGGAACGCCCTGTTTGAGTTGCATAAGGGATGAACTACATCCATTGGAGAAAACTCTTTGGCACCTTTCCGAGAGAAAACTATCCAGCAACCTTACCGCACGACCACCAAAACCAAAATAGTGTGTTAGCTTCCAACACAGTATCTTGTGGTTGACTTTATCGACAGCCTTCGAGAAATCTAGCGGACAGTGTAGTGAGACATATTTCTTATCAAAAGATTGTCTAACCTCTTCAAGCAAGTTGACCATGGCTGAAGAACAACCGTAGTTGGCCCGAAAGCCTGATTGCTTGTCGTATAAAAGGTTATTGAGAGTTAAGTACTCTGTGATTTGTTTTGCAATAATTTTCTCTAAGACTTTCGAAAAGCAGGGCAGAATGCTTATTGGCCTAAAATCGGCAGAAGATGCTGGTTGAGCTTTCTTAGCGATCGGCATAACTCGAGCAATTTTCCACGACTTCGGAAAGGTTGATTATGCACCAATTAATTATATGGGTCAGAGTCGAAACAATTTGCGGTAGAATAAGTTTAATGAAGCGCACGGGAATGCCATCTTCCCCGATGGAATCAGATTTGATAGCCATTACATATCTGAATACTTCGTCCTCCATAGCTACCGCAAAATCCTCTAGCCCCGGCCGCAAGTAAACGTGGTCCACAGTCTGGTTGAAGTCAAAATCGCACGAGTAGGGATCATCCCCTAGAAAGGCATGATTCAAATCATTTGGATCGAGAAGGCATTCAGATTTGCTGTTTCTAGAAGTTATTCCAATTTTGTGGAGATCACTCCATAACTTCTTTGACGACAGGGATGAATCTAGCTTAGAAGCGGAATAGTTTTTTTTTGCGCTACGTATAACTGAGGTGTTGATGTTACATGCCGTTTTGTACAAAGACCAGTTGTAGTGGGTTGGAAAGTGCTTCCATTTACTGTGTAGCTTGTTCCTCTTTTTGATTGAGTTAACCACTTGAGTAGTGAACCAAGAACATGCACGGTTTTGAATTCTGATCGTTTTAGCGGATCAGGTCTAGAACGGCACTGCTCCCAAGGGATAGAACCAGCAGCTATTTGGAGGGTGTTTAGGTCGATAGCACTGAAATCTTTGCACGAAAAAGTATCGGGTACAACACATCGAGTTAAATTAACATCATACGTACAAAAAAGAAGATCGTGGTCTAAAACATCAAATGATAATTGATCGAACAGCAAAACAAGAGTTGGATTAGAAACAATAATTAGGTCCAGAAGTCTAGGAGAACAGTTATTAGCAAAACGAGTGGGATAAGTCGTGTTAATTATTTTCATTCCCACAGAAGGAACTAAGTCACTCAGTCGAAAAGCAAGCGAATCATTTTTCAACAAATTGGTATTGAGATCTCCACAGATGACTATGTGGTGATAGAGTGTACAATATTGTGGAGAAAAAGGGCAAGGGGGAACAGGTTCTACTATTACAATCACTTATTTGAACAATGACATATTCAATTTCGCAACCACTTGATTTAGTACTCCCCCTCCAGTTGAATTGGTGAGTCGATCGTTTCGAAAAATTTCATAATTGGGAATTTTATAACATAAATCATTAACATCGGGATTTGCCGTAATTTATGTAGGATATCAATTTGCAGGTTAGTTCGCACACCCACACCATCACTAATGTATAAGTTATGTCCAAGGAAAATACCAAAACAAAGTACCTCCTCAAAAAAAGAAAGATAGGCTTCAAAGTAAACTGGCAGAGGGAGCCCGTTTTTAATACTGACGAATATATTGTAATTGGCTGTCATGCAAAAAACCAGACAATGCAGAGATGGTATCATGCGAAAATGTGGAGATTGGAATCATTTTGGTTGTGTCGGCGTAACTTCAGACATTGAAAATAGAGATTGGACGCGTTCAAAATGCCAGGTTAGCTCTTCTGTAGACTAATGTAGACAGCATGTCTACGCTACTGCCTCCTCTGTCCCTAATCAGCCTGCTGGGGTTTCTGAAGAATGGCCACTTTTCATGAGCTGTTTTGAGAATTCAAGGCGCTTTTGCGGACTTTCAAATTATTCGAATATTATCCGATTAAATAAATGCCCTTAGGACAATGCACTGGCTATCGTAAAGAGTAAGCTAAGGGACCCCAACCACGTACCATCAATCATACGAATGTCTACGTTGTGCTTCTCATTTGCTTAGCAGATGGTCGAATCCAGCGCCAAGTCATCCAAATCCCCATACAATTTTTTGCTCGCCAATTTTTCAATGAACAGTCAACATGATAGTCCGAAGGCGCCTCTGCGGGAGAGTATGGCGGATTAGGAAGCAGCTCACATTTCTTATTGGCGATGAATTCGGCGGTACATAGCTTAACATATGGACTTGCATTATCGTGGTAGAAAACAATTTTGTTCTTTCTTCGCAGTCTTTTCACTTGAATTGCAGCATGGCGACTACCAAGTTGAGCCAGGTAAACGTCGCGGTTGGTGTTGAATTGCCGTTTGTCGTTTTTATATGGAATCTACCACTGTTAACGTTCATCTTCACCTTCAAATAACAATTCCCGTTTGAAATAATTTTCGAATGGATGATTCCACTTCTGTTCCACCAAACATACTACACTGCCTTCTTAATGTGGATGACTTTCGGTGTTACTTTCGGTGTTTCACCCTGCGAAACCCAAGCCTTCTTCTTTTGACGCTTTTTCAGACAACGGATGACCGTTGATTTGTCGACATTGAAGCCTTTTGCCGGCATTCGGTTGCCCGAAGTGCCTGATGGTCGAAATTCAATGACCGACTTCTTCCTAAATTGTCCTTAGAGCTGGTGTCACCTGATTTGAATCGTTCAAACCACTCCCGACAATGTCTTTTGCGAATTGCTCCTTCGTTGAGATAGCGAAATGACAATATGACGAATATGAATATGATTTTCGACACGCATTTTTATCGATTAAAGAGAGAAGAATATTTGTATGAAAAAATAGCATTTTCACTAATGCTCCAATATAAACGGTGGATAATTATGAATCAGCGTATTATTAAGTTTATAACCTATTTATTTAAAAAAAAAATCGAAAACAAAACAAACTAATTTTAGTTATTAAATAACAAACAAAAAGTATTTTTAGAAAGTAAATATAAATATTTTAATTCAAAATTACATATGTATCTCACATCAGTGAAAGCCTAACTCATCATTGTACTCTACATATTGCTTGTATGTAAACTCAAATATTCTTTATCTAACACCCTTGAACACCGACATAATGTATCTTGCCTCACCTTGTTCTATTACTATTTTTACCACTAGTGCTCCGCCGAAAGTGCTAGTAATATTTCGCACCTTCAAACATTCAACTCTAACACCCGTCTCGCTGCGAATGATCATCAGTATACCCTCAATCATACTTTTGTGCGTACTCTGAAATATCATGATTCTTTCTTAAGACTTTCAACTCACTTATGGAATGTTCTGCCGAGTTCTTTTTTTTTCTAGTCATTACAACTTGCAGACATTTAAGACCAACGTGCATTGGTAGCTCGCTTTTTCCCTCCGTAACTTTCCTTCCCCCGCGTTGTATGCAAACACTTTAAGGGTACTAAAAACCCTTTGAGCTCGCGCTAATTATAGCAAGAAATGTATGTATTCAGTTCTATACAATTGTGGCATTTCTTCAAAATTTTAGTCCAAGACATTTAAATTCATGTATTGTACCTGCTCAATTAAGAAACAACTATCGCTACAACAAAGCGTAAAAATGACAGTATTTACAAAAGCAATTAGTCAATCTGTATCTAGGACAGTCAGGTACGTGATAATAAAATTCCGCATTTAAATTATGCACTGGGGACATGCTAAAGAACATTATTTTAGTTTTGGAGCTTCTAACCAATTTATGAGCAGAAAACGAATTTCTCAACAAATTTAAATCCCAATTTACATCAGCGACAAGTCCAGGGGACTGTTCAGACCATATGAAAAACCTATGTCATCTGCAAAACCAGTAAGTGAACTTCTCCAAGGTAGATCAAAAAGTGAGTTGATGTAAACAAGAAATAAAACTGGTCCCAAAACAGAGCCTTGGGGCACACCTATATTAAAAGTTTTGGCAGTACTCCTTACATCGTCTATCTTCACTCTTTGTGACCTGTTTTCAAGGTATGACTTAAACCAATCAAGCATAAATCCACGAAAACCTACTTTTTTCAGTTTTTCCAGAAGAATGGAGTGGTTTACCATGTCAAAGGCTTTGGTGATATCAATAAATAAACCAGCCGAACTTTTCTTACCATCAAGGTTAAACATTATTTCGGAACAAAATTGCAGTAAAGCATTTTCTGCAGATTTACACTTCTGAAAGCCAAATTAACCAATTTGAAAAATTTTTGTTTGTTTAAAAAAATTAATATTCTGGTTTTTACTAGTTTTCGGAAACTTTGCTCAACATAGCACAGGAAGAAGTGAAGTGGGTCTATAGTTACACAGTTTGTTAGCAGACCATTTTTTAAATAATGGTATAACATCAGCACATTTAAGCCTCTCTGGGAAGATGCCTGCCAATACGCAACGATTAAAAAGATTTGCCAATAACAACGCACATCGCATAGAGAAGCAGTCACCACAAGTCAGCTGCAAGAAATCAGTTTTAGCTCGACGAGCAAATATCCACTTTCCATCGTTCGCACTGTTAAATCGGAACATTGAAATCTAGGTTTCCTTATTTAAAGGGTATTCTAATTGGCTCGTGTCACCAAATCCAGCCGAAAATATTAATCCGTCTTGATCATGTTCAATTAACGATCCCGCGTTAAGTATCGCAAAGGAAGCCAGCGGCCATCAAAACGCGACTGGGATGTATCTTGTTTGGTTCAGGCAGTGGAAATGGATTAAAAGGATTGTTATGAGTGTAGTCAGCCACGGAGGCATCCATGAACACGAATGCAGGAATAGATGACAGTGGTACGCCCGCGGCTGGGCTCTAGCTCGAACTACTCATCTTCCAAGGGATGGGAGTCAGATTTTTCCCAGGAGACTTATGGATTCCCTGTGAAAGCTTGTCGTTCGCTCTGAGGCTTCAGCCTGTGGTGTTCGATTATGATGGTCTGGGCTGAACCGCACGAAATTATATGAGAAGGTTGTGAGGTTAAGGATTTCCGCTCCTCCTACGTTTACCTTGGGCCACGTGTGTTGGTGGTTACCCATTCCCCACACATCATTCTTCCACGGAGAGTGGGTTGGGACCCCTAGGAGACTGGTGTCCGTTTTTCTTGTACCCATTCTCTCGTCATCAAACTCGGAACCTCCAATAGCTACATCGTCCAAAGAAGTGTCCCTAGTGACTGCAGCCGTTTCTTTATTCATTATCACAAAAATCGTAATATATCACCTTGGTGTGTGGAATTTGGGGATCGCTTCTCCAGTCACTCTCGCTGGATACTAAGGTTGGTCAAAGTCCTTTTCGTAATGTAATGTCGACACAAGTATAGTGGAGAGTGGTATATCAGTATCATAACTTACCGGTTATTACAGATGTCTCGCTGTCCTGGCGCCAGCAGCGAAACGTAGCCGATGCGCGCCGCAACAAAGTGGAATCCTAACGTCGATTTATCTTTAGAAAGATGAAGGGGCTATGAAACAGCGTTTCTGTTGTTATCAAAACGGTAGTAAGCGAAACTGATCTTCTCATTCTCGCAGTCCACCGGTCACGCATTTGGTGGACTACTCTAAATTCTCATCAGACATAAAATTATGTGTCACAGTGGCTTGGGTCTATCACTTTCGTGATGCCTTTATCAAAAAACATAGAAGGAAACGTCAATGCATTTTGAGGCTTAAGGACATGAAGGTAAGTAAAAATGAGCTTTATAAGCTGTGCCAGTTTGAAGCTTACCCGGAAGCATTCAGTCAAACACCAGAAAGGGTTTCAAAATTTTCAACTTTAGACAGGTCCCACTCTTGTGGAAGTCCATATCTGGACCAATACGGTGTCATGCGGGTGAAAGGACGTATTGATGCATCTGGGTGGCTGTGGCTCAAGTGGTAGTGAACTGGCTTCCAAATCGGAAGGTTCGATGTTCGAATCCCTGCCTCACCCGAAAGACATTCATTTTTTCAGTTAACAAAAATCAAACAGTTGACTAGAAATCAAACAACAAGCCAAATTCTACTAAACATTTAGTCTCCTCATTACCCGTGGAGCGAAAAAATTACTGAGCCTAAACATCTTTTTTTCTCTCTTGAGTGTTAAGTTCTTAAAAAAAAAAAAAACATTTATTCTTTGGGTGTAAAAGAGCAATAATTTTGGAACCAACCCGTTTATTATGAGTACCCAGCTGATAGTCGCCGATTTTCGCCAGAGGTATATGTATGTTTATTTTTAAACGGTGGTGAAGGAAATTCGACAGGGACCCCGCATTTACGAGGGATACTTAATAATGTACAAAAGATATGTCAAGAGTGTAAAAATAGAAGAGCGACTCCAGTACCACCAGTAATGGCTGAGTTGCCTGGTGCAAAACTGATGTCATATACTCGTCAATTGTCCTTTGGGCCGAAGTAGTCTGGCCCAATAAT
Source organism: Volucella zonaria (assembly GCA_963966105.1). Taxonomy (NCBI): domain Eukaryota; kingdom Metazoa; phylum Arthropoda; class Insecta; order Diptera; family Syrphidae; genus Volucella; species Volucella zonaria. The sequence goes on along the minus strand of OZ014530.1, from coordinate 84,179,237 downwards.
GCTGACAGTTGGGCGGCACACGGGAAAATGATGGGAGTACTCTTCACATCCTTAACTGTCAGGACCATTCATATCGAAGTACCACATAGTCTTTCAAGCGACTCTTGTGTTGTACCAATAAAGCGGTTCTGCGCGAAAAGGCAAACGGCGGTCGAAATATGGTGTGACAACGGGACGAATTTCAAAGGAGCGAGTCAGGAATTTAAAGACAATATGGCACACTTATGTAGGTAAAGACAAGGTGGCAGAAAAGTTAATTAGTAAGGGCATTAAATGGAATTTTATCCCACAGGCTCGCCCCATATGGGCGTTCCGTAAAAGAAACTTTAGTACATGTTCGTCGGGATAAAAACCACAAAGATGAGGTCAATCCTTTGATACCAAGTTTCTAACTGTGTTGGAGGCACAAGTTCCACCCATGGTAGGGTCACAGCACCCAGTACTTACTTGCAACTCTACAATGGGTCAAACTAACAGGAAGACCCTTCCCGCGATTGGGGTTTAAACCACAGCCACCATGACGCTCCCACAAGTCGGCCTACCTCAACAAGTCGGGCCCGGACCGAAATCCGGGGGGCTCCTGACTCCCATGGTACCGTGATTAAAGTCCTGGTAGGGACTACCGTTGGTTTTGCCGCCAACAAGACCTATGACCGGCAATTTGTAACTGGTCAAATCGTAGCAACCTTCGGTGGCGTCATCTGAAGATGTTTACGATAAGATAAGTAATATGCTCTGCCCCCGCTTTTTATTAGACAACGTCATTGGTGGGCGAAGCCTTGGTAATTGGCCGGGGGCCCAGCACTGGGTCAGTCGATGTTGCCGGTTAAGAGCTGGTGGATAAAGAGAAAATCGCCAGTTCGCCATTTTTCCAAACAAAGTAGATCGGTAAATTTCAGTCGGTCATCATAAGGGGAAGAAAGTAGTGGTCAACCCATGGGAACCTGTGCAGAGCTAATCGTAGGAATCTCCTTTGAACAGTTTCTATACGTAGAATATGGTTTTCGTAGTAAAAGGTATGTGGTATACACCTGGTTAGCATATTAGAGAAGTGGCCTTAAAAAGGTTATGTAAAGGTATTTCGTGATGTGAGGGTCAGAAAACTCCTTGGCCATCGTTTAACAACGAGTTAGCTTTGCGCATTATGAAACGAAGGTGGGTGCGGAACTTGAGTTCTTTATCTCGATAACGCCCAAGTCCTGCATTGAGGTGACTGAAGCCACAGCTTGTGTTGATATATAATAGCTTCAGTCTGGAAGTCTTAAACGCTTTCGGGAGTACAAGATGGCTTGTTATTTCTTTATGTTGAGCTCAAGGAAGTTTTTGTGGTACCATATCGAGAACCTATTAAGATCATCTTGTAGGGTTTGAGAGTCAGAAATATTGGAAATTTGTCTGTATATTTTCATATTATAGGCATAGACGTATACATATGTGGGAGTTCTTTATAATATTAACAATATCATCAATAGACAAAATGAAAATGACTGGACCGAAGTGGCTTCCTTGTGGAACACCTGAAGTAGCTTTAACCCTAGATCACTAAGCATTTGTCTCACAGGCGATGTGACTTTGATCCATTCGCTGTCCGACCGCTCAGTGCCTTCCTAATTCGGCCAATTAGTGACCCGTGCACACGCATTGCGTTCTCACTCTTCCTGGATCCGGAGATTTTTACTAAATATTAGTCTCTCAGTCCGTACACAAAGCACAGAATGACCAAGTATACTTGCCGCCGCTGCAAGACGGCGATTTTCGGGGAATATACATATGATTGCCAAGAACTTCTTTTTTCGTTATGTGTTAATTTAGAGGACATACCATACTTTATGTAGATTTCTTCTAAATAAATGCTTTGATTTTTGAAAAATTCTGAGGTTTTAATTTGTTAGTTTGTAGGACTAATATTTAGTGACAGTGTTGCTCGAAAATAAGTTTAGTGATCTAGGGTTAATAAGCTTAGCTAAACGAGAACGAAAATGAAATATGTTAGGTACTAGCTAGGTTCCAAGTAGAATTTGATGTTAGAAATCAGCTCAAGTTGAAAACCAAGTGCATTGAGTTTGAAAATAATTAACTTGTGTGCGGTCTTATTGAATTCCTTGCTAAAACGTTAACAACCAGATCCTTTTCTTTCCCTAGAAACAGGAGCACACAATGTACTAGAAACAAATTCAATAAAGTTGGTAGTTGTTGATCTATCTTTAAGAAATCCGTGTTGCTTCGACGCATAATAGAATAAAAAGAAAACACTACGTCATAAATGATGCTCTCAATAATCTTGGGAATGCAGGATAACTTGGCAATGGATCAGTAGTTGGTAATATCATTTTTGTGACATATTTTATGAATTGGGATTGTATATTCGTTTTTTCAGACACGTGGAGAAAGCCAGTGAGAGATCTAAAGCCTGAAAATACTTGCGAGGTGTTGAACAAGGTTATTGATTAAGTTTTTGAGAACATGGCGGGTATGCCATCGGGACCAGGAAACACACTATCTTTAAGTTTATATATCTCTGTCTAGTAGCTGTATTGCTGCTATTTCAAAACAAAAGAGATGTCTGAGTGCAGTTACTCAGGTAACCGAAGTAATCGGGATCAAGATCTGCAGTTTGGTCCGAAAATGATTCAAAATAAATAATGGAGATCAGACGGTGGCATATTGATCAAGATGGATAGGAATATCCTCAAGGCTCCGTAGAAAACCCAAATATTATAATCCATTTGTGTCATGCACATTATTATATTATCAACGAGCTTGTCACGAGCCCCCGTAAAATTATGAAGCTATAAAAGAGCGCCATTGTAATGTCGTTTTGTCAGTTTTCTGTAACAAGCCGGCGTAGCTGGACGATTAAAAGGATAAGTAAAACACTGACGTTAAAAAGTAGTTTCATTTCATAAAATGTATTCCCACGAAGAAGGCATAACATTATTCGATTATAACAATTATTAATTAGAATATGCTTTTGAGGACTCATTTCCTTCTGTCTGTCTGTCATGTCATGGTGTTTGTGGCTCTGTTTTATTTAAATAAAACCGTTACTATAGTTGATTCAACTGTTGATAAGCTTTTACGATTATTTGCATGTTTTTTCATCATTACTGATTTTTGGATCGTGCACTTACTAACTCCTAGTTGGGAATTTAAACCCCGTTGTTTTAAAAAAATGGATTTTGTCGAACTTCCACTAGTGTTTTTATTTGGTATATAGGAAAAGGTTCCGGGACGAAAACCTCAGCGGAAGAAGACATACTAAGCTCCTGTAAATTACTCGATTTAACACTGTCAAATAATATTTTGTTTATTAAGCACGAACGACACTTAATTACACTTACGAGTAAATGGCGAATAAAATAATTTAAAGCGATCTAGGAAGCCGACTTTTGTTAACAGAAACGGTCGGTCCAATTTTGGATGACTCGGTCCAATACGTGCGCGTTATTCCGGCAATAGCTTGTCGAATGTTGGCGTCGAGCTCGTCGAAAGTGGTTGGCTTGTTAGCGTAGACAAAGCACTTAACGTAGCCCTAGAGAAAATAATCGAGTGGTGTCAAATCACATGATGACCGCTCGCCGTGAGATGATCCAGTCACCAAATTTAACGTTCACAACTTAGAGCGTTGCGTCGCCGGGATGGCATGTAGCGCCGTCTTGTTGGAACCACAGCGCGGATATATCGCTGTTATCGAGCTCTGATCACAGAAAGTTGGTTAACATTGCTCTATACCTGAGACTATTGACGGTAACGGTGCTTCCGTCCTCATTTCGAAAGAATGCTTTGCCGAACATTTGTGGTTTGTATTCGCTCCAATAACGGCAATTTCCTTGTTGCATAGCCACTGAGCATTGTCCGGAAAGATGATTTTTAGGCCAAAATCCGGATCTCCAGTCAACATTTCCAGAGTCCAATTAGCTAACTCACGGCGTTGTCTATGGTCGTCTGGCTTCAATTCTTGCGACAGCGTAATAAGTCGGGTTGGCTCTCTGGCGATCCCCAATTCAGCTGATCGGCGCCCAAACGACATCTCTGGGTATTCCTCAATACTGGCCCCTACGGTGGCTATGGTTTCTTCATTCCGCGCCAATATCTGTCCAGTTGGTGGCTTAAGATACAAAAGAGTGTACTCACGCTCAAACTTTTCAATGGTGCGGCGAATTACCGGCATACTGAAGCTATAATGACGACGGACCTCAAGACGAAATTTACGTTGCGTATTTAAAACTAAGCTGGAATTTCGTTAAAATTTTTCAATAATTTCCGCTGGATGTCATTTGTAACTTTGACAGCTGTTGAAACATAAGAGTTGGCAAAACCTATCAATGCTATCTGGTCACCCTTTACTACAGCGCAATATATATTGAAGGTAGACATATACCTTATCATAAAAAATGATTGTTGGGTTAATTTCGTGAACAATTTCAATTTCAAAGTTATAACAGTACACCATGGTGGTCTTTATGCAAAATTCGGTAGAGAGTTTGCAATATGCCCATTTCCTGAAGTGGAATTGGAATCGTCTTTGCGTGACTGTTATTATTTCAATTCTTTGTCTCAGAAATTGGTCCCAATAGCTCAAATTTCTGAACCATATTAACAATTGTTGAGCGAGAAGATTTATCGTTCCATTTTTGTATATGGAATTAGTCTTACTTATCATAAACTGTCATATTTGACAGATGTTCAAACTTTTCGGCAAAATACCGGGTTTTTCAAGAAGAAACATTTCATTGGAAACCTCTGTTTAGTACTTGTGTGGTGTGTGCAGACCCTTCAGTGTTTAGATCTGCACTTAGAGTTCTTATTTTTTTTTATTATGATTTAATGATGATTAAAAAGTATTTCACTGTTAGGCGCCACTGGTATTTTATGCTTTTGGCTATTCCCTTAAGCAATAAGTTTGCCAATCATAGCTAGCTTAATTTTTATTAAAGCCCACTCAGACATTCATTCTTTCACACATTAGTAATGAGCTGGAAATGGAGAACTCAACGTAAATGCAATATCTCATCTGAGTGTATTCAATTTGTTCTGCTTAAGCACTCCATTAAAAAATATTAATTCCTCGCCTGGTACGGCTTGTGGGTCTACATCATTCCGTCACTATGCTTGTTCGCTTATCCTCAAGTATCAATTATGGTGAAAGCATAGCATCTGGAACTAATCACTGCTCATAGAATTTATGCAATTGCTTGGAGAAGGAACATTTGTGCTTCAATGGCGACTAGATAGGAAAAATATTAGTAAATGACGTTTGAGTATGGTTAAGTGGACGGAAAGGGAGTATGAGTATTCATTTTTGTTTCCAACCCTAGTTTAATAACTCAATTGGTAGTCATATAAGTACGCTCCAAAATCAGCTCACTGTGACTAACTTTGGAGCAGGAAGTGGTACATAGTGTTACGAGGAACACTTTTCGATTTGGCATTATCCCATGTTCTTGAGTTAGTGGTTATATGTTCGGTAATGCCAATTCAAAGCTGAAAAAAGATCATATACCCTCAGGGGCGATGAAAAATTATTTTCTATTTTTACAGCACCTCCGTCAGGAAGTAAGCGATTGCGACTGGACTTGGAGCAGCGAGTGTAGTGACGTTGTAAGATTGTGCGTCATTGTAAAGAACGAAAATATTGGTAGGAACCTGTTGTGTGCCTTGAATTTGAAAGTTTACGATTTTTGTACGCATGATGTTTCTTACAATGCTCTTCGTTGAGGTAGTTTATTACTTCGCTGTTTATATTATCGTTTCGATGTCCTTATAAGACAACGCAACCGCGTATCGTGTTTTATCAATCTTTGACATATGGGACGAGCGTAATAACATAATACATATAATGAAATACGTGTTTCTCATGTAATTAGATTACTACTACGCTTGTGAGACTGGTCAAATTTGTGGAGCCTTACCATCCATTACTTAATCACCTCGTGCGCCCAAGATTTTGCTGATATTTTTGCAATTGAATTGAATATTGCGTTTCAGGTCAGAAGCATTTGCGAATTCGTGTGCTTCTTAATACAGTGTATATTATACTTGTTTTTTCGCACGCATGGGCATTCCTAACATTTTCATTATTGCTGCCGCAATTGTTCCTTTATTCTTCAGGTACGGCGTCTAACACTGCGGTACTTTTCTTAAGGAAGAACGCATGATTGTCGTGTATACCAAACCAAGTCTGCATTTTTCTATCCCAAATGACTTCAGAGTTTTGTGCCGTTTAACTCAATATTCCTAATGGTTTTTAACTTGGCCCAAGTATTTAAAGTGTTCGTAACAAAGGAACAAAACATTTCTTCTTTGAATTTACATTTCTAAATATGTTTCTTCCAGCGATTTTTTTTTATAATTTGCACGCGCTTAAAATGCTTGCACAGCGCCGACGAAAGAAAATCAGGAGGACAGAAAGAGGGGTACCGGTGAACGTTGGTTTTAAATGTTTGAATGTTATAATGAATAGGAAATAAAGAGCTAGGCAGGGCAATCCATAAGCGAGTTGTACGGCTTAGAAACGAATCACGATATTTTAGAGTACGTCCGAAAGTGGGCTTGAGGGTATACTGATGAGCATTCATAGCGAGACGGGTGTTTCGGTTAAAATTTTGAATGGGCGGAATGCTACTGGCATTTTCTATGGAGCACTGGTGGTGGAAATAGCTATAAAACAGAGTGAGACATGGGACGGTATGTCGGAGTTCGAGGGTGTCCATTGTTTGAGTGATATTAGTATCACCTATGAAGTGATACGCTTTTAAATCCTCTCTAGCAGGTGCAGAGATGTTTCGGGAGCACACGACCAGATGTGGGCATTGTACTCCGATTTCAGGCGGATGAATGCCTTATATGTATATTGAGGTCCCTCACCCCCTCTGAATTATTTCTTATATTGTATGGCAATACGAGAAAGCCAATTGGAGCAGTCTTAACAGCTTCTTCGTGAATTTTACCTGGTCGTTATGTTTCCTCAATCACGACATGGATGCCATTCTCTTTGCAATGAGATCCTTTATCCCTCATCGGATGAAGAGTATCAAACCAGTTTATACGAGCCAAGAATGACGGCAACGCCTTTCTTAAGCATGTAAAATTCCAATACGACCAAAAACTGAGGCAGAAAATATTACATTGTCCCATAGGTAGTACAAATTTTTGGTCGTTCGTTAAATCTGCTTCATCCTCCATCATATCGCTCTTTTAAAATGACATTCCAGCTGTCAGCTCTTTGGACAAGGCCAATCTGCTTGCTGCACACTTTTCGGCTAGCTCAACACTCACAGATTGTGCTTTGTCCCCGCCTACACTTGAGTGCGTCGAATCTTCAATGGAACAAATCCACTTTCGCACTCATGTAGTAGCAAGAGTATTTAAAGATCTCAACATGCATAAACCCGCTTGTCCAGATGTTATATCCCCCCTTCTTCTGAAGAGGTGTTCCTTCTCGTTGGCAAAACCACTGCGTAAGCTTTTTCATCAATCCTACTCTTTAGGACTCTTTCCGAGCAGATGGAAAACAGCATTTATCCAGCTCGTCCCTAAAAAAGGCGAATCTTCTTCTCTCTCCTCCTACAGACCCATTCTCTCCAAGGTCATGGAAACGCTGATCAACCGTCATCTCATTAAATATCTCGAAGCACGAAAACTTCTCAATGACCGGCAATATGGTCCACTGGTGATTTGATAGCATGTCTCACTGAAAAGTGGAACCAAAGCGTACATCAATCTGGTGCAAGGAAGATAGTTGCACTTGAGATTTGTAAGGCATTTAACAGAGTTTGGAATCAGGCTCATTTGTCGAAAACGCGTGCTTTTGGGATCGATGACTCTCTTCTTCAATGGATAAGAAATTACCTTTCGGAACGTTCAATTCAAGTTGTCTTGGGGACGGCAGCGTATGATAAGCTCATTAAATTCCGATATCAACAGCATAAGCCATTGGCGAAATATCAACAGAGTGGAATTTAATGCTGCATGCTGTCATTAAAGCGAAATTTAAATACCCAGCCATTATCCATGAATGGCACTTGCATTGTCGAAACCGAAAAACTTTCTATTCTCGATATGTGTGGCAATGACAACTTACGTTGGAATGACCACATATTCGATGTCGTAAAAATGCTGCTAAATGCATAGGTTTCCTCAAACGATGTAAGAAATACTTTTCCCCTTCTGATCTGGTCTCACTATATAAGGCATTCATCCGCCCAAAATTGGAGTACAATGCTCACATCTGGTCAGATGTGCCTAAAACATTTCTAGATGTGCTAGACCGGATTCAAAACCGTGCGATAAAACTCATAGCTGATACCAATATCACTTACTCAATGGACACCCTCGAACACCGACGAAATCTCTCGTGTTTCACTTTGTTTTATCACTATTTCCACCACCAGTGCTCCACGGAAATCGCCAGTAGCATTCCGCCCCTTCAAACCTTTAAACGTAACACCCGTCTCGCTATGAATGCTCATCAGCATACCCTCAAGCCCACTTGCGGACGTACTGTGAAATATCGTGATTCGTTCCTAAGAAGAACAACCCCGTTGTGGAATGCCCTGCCGAGCTCTCTATTTCCTTGTCATTATAACATTCAGACATTTAAAACCAACGTACATCGGTAGCTTCCGCGCTGTGTGCAAACATTTTAAGGGTACCTTAACGCGCGCGCTACTTTATAAAAAAAAAAAAAAAAGATGTATGCTCCTGACATTACCACTACCACAACTGCTCTTGCTTTGTCTGCTTAAGAAACAGAAAAAGCAATCCGTCGAAGGAGGAAGCTGACTGCTCAATAAATCTATAATAAGTACAGTAACCTTCAGGTAACTTCGTCGGATAAAATCCACACACTAAACACAATGAACCGATTAATGCAATCGGTCCGTTTCTGCAATTCTGCTATAAAATATTGGCTGATCAGCAAATCTAGATCTGGGTCTAGAAAAAGCTCGTGACGATAGATGGCTTTAAGTCCGAATAACTTAAGAACAGCTGTTGACGTTGACAACTGTGAAGGCTCGTTTGAAAAGTGGCAGTTTCAGCTTGAATTTGTGTGTATAAACATGCTTCTTCTTGTGGTTGTTAAGTTATTCACATTTGAAAATAGGCAGAAATCATTAGAGATTTCACTACATTTTCCAATACGCTCTTAAAGTACTGCCGATATTGGTATGAAACTGGACATTGACACAAAGCTCTCTTAAATCAAAAAACACGGTGGACATAATTAACATTTGTGATATGTTGATGAAACGCAATGATTTAGAGACATTTCTGAAATGAGTAATAATCGTGATGAAAAATGGGTCACGTTTGACAGTCGGACGTGTGAAAGATCGTTGGTAAAAAATGGTGAGCCGTCAAAAGCGCTCAGTTCAGTTCAAATGCATTTCTATTTTCTTTTACTCTTACATGCTACATAGATGGTTTTAACCATTTGCTTCTTTGGATGCCTCAACGTTTAACGTGCAAACTGCCTGGTTGTGGAAAATTAACATTTGCAAAATGTGAAACTGCGCTTTGCATCAACAAAGACAGAAATTGTTTCCAAGACTTCCACAACAAATGAATTTTATTTATTTATGTACAAATATTTTATTTTCATGTAATAACATAATTTTGAATTTTTTAAGTTTTGTTTTTTATTAACACAATTTGTTTCACTTTTGAGACTCCAAAAAAGTGTATTTTATCTGCATGATATATCATTATGATATGTATACAAATTGAGCAAATCTCAAAAACGACTCAATATTTTAGCAAATCATTATCATTTTCGTAATCAGGTCGACGATATATTTATTTTTTTTCGTAAAAAAAAATCATGTAGTAAATGGTTAAATTCGATTACAGTGTTCCCTTGTCCTATTGAAAAAAATTAATTTCGAATGATATTTTGCCTAGTACAATATATGTAATACATATTTCAGACAGTAGAGTATTTCCTAGTTATGCGGTTGTATGATCGAAGTTGTGTTGGAAAACTTTACAAAGTCTTCGATGTCATGCCTCATTACCCACGAAAAAATTATGTGAAACTTAAATTTCATGAAATAGTAAAGTTTTATTTTGAAAGTTTTACGGGCTTTTTAATTTTTTGGAATCTATTACCTTTCTATAGCTTACAAATTAAAAGAAGTGCTAAGTGTTCTTTTGATGATTTTAATCCCCTTTTAGATTAAGGGATGATGTCGGCAATACTTCCGCAATGATAATATCTTTAGATAAATAGCGTTTCATTAAATTGAGTAAAACATCTGTAAAAAAAAGAATCAACACCTCTTTTTTCGGCACCGAAAGTTGTTGGTGTATGTATACAACCCCAGATGCCGTAGCTTGGTTAGATCATAATAAAATATAATTGTTCGTTCCGCTTCAGGACAAGCTTCATTTCTAACTCGTTTGCTTGTAAAATTACGAGTACAATTCCTCAACTTCCTTTAAATTATTTCGTTAGTCAGCATTATCCGATTCACCGTCAACCACAAGCACCCATATTAAGCAAACAATTAATTCTTGTCATTTACTGTGGCTTCAGCTATTATTCGGAACTTTTGTTTTAGGGAACGTGTTGAATTTTTTTTGCTTATTCATGATTGCCGTGAAAATAACTAAACTAAATTCAATCGTAATTACTCTCCAAAGATATAGGGCTTAATCGAATAAAAACAAAGGCAATGATTATAAATGCAGGAAGAAGTACAGAGTTGTTGCGCCAATGAGCCTTAACCATTCCAATATTTAATACGTAGACAACATAAAGAATCTTGGAGCTTATTTTGAATTGGAATATACGAATACATATAAATAAAATTGTATCTATCAAATAGGATATAGTTCCACTGCCAATTACCTTCCGACTTAGCCAAAATTAGAACTTGTATTCGTTAACTCGAGATCTCCACTTGTAGGATTTTAGTTGTTCCGAACGATGTATTCGTACAACAATAAAAAATAGTGAGCAGTGCGAAAATAAACAAACACCATATTCCCATTTATTTTGTGCTAACTGGCAGGTAAACGGTCATAATACAAGTTAAGTAATATTATAATTCAAGTAACATTACAAGTCAAGGAACATACTAAAAAAAATGGTGGCGCCGAATTCAAATCTGTTATATAGGTACGTGGCATAGTATCATATATATGTAGATTACGCATTACGCCTTTGAAAGCATTTGTTTTCAAGAGTCTTACACGATATCGCTGCAAGTTTTCGAATGCTTCGTCTGATAGTTGGTTTAGCTATTTTCTCACCTGCGACTCACCAGCCATCTTTGGGGTGGGACGTTATTTTCGTGAATGAGAGCCAAGTCATCAATATTCAGGTTGTTGATAGGCGATGTTCATTTTCCACTGCCACTCAAGCAGGTACTCCATAGAGCATCTGCACCAAAAATGAGTTTTGACGGCGCTGATTCTGCGCCACCGGTCGATATATTATAGCTTATTTCCGGAACTTCAATGGCTGGTTCTATGTATGATAGTTTTAAGAGACGGCCCTAATAATAGATGTAAGGTGTAAGAGATTCCAGGACATTAGGGTCGGGTGACGTTGGGATAATAGCTCTAGAGCTCATCACGACTTCAATCTCCACAAGTGCCGTAGAAATGTCTTCGAACCTAAGCCTTGCTCCGCCTAAACTTCGGTGCAGATGGTTCCTTGCGACCTTGACGACCGCCTCCTAGACTTCGCCAAAGATGCCCTGGGGGATATGAAATGAAAATTTACGCCAGCATTAGTACGAAAAATTTGCAAGATTTCTTGGGAACATTTTTTAAAGAACATAAAGCGAAACTCTTTTAATTTGGATTGTGATTCCACAAAATTATTTGCGTTTTCGCAGTGTAGACCTCTAAGACCAATCATCCTTTTCAAAGATGCAATAAATGTCGCGGCCGACAAATCAGAAACAACTTCTAATTGAACAGCTTCTGATGAGAAACAGACAAACCATCCAGCACAGCTTTTGAGAGCTTGCTACTGATCTATGTATACATACAGTGACTCCAAAATCTATTCGCTCACCCACCCATGTGAAGGAACAAATTGTTGTAGAAACAAAAACTAAAAGGGTCCCAAAACTCATATGTCCATATAATTATTCTCTATAAAATACTGATCAAAAAAACAAAAAGCACAAACATGATATCACATTATTTAACAAAATAAACTAAAAAGTATTCATAAACCCACAATTTCAGACTTCAAAAAGTATTCGCTCAGCTGACGGTCATTGTTCTTTATCTTGAAATAGATAGGGATTTTTTACAAAAAAAAATAGCAAGAAGTGCTTTCAATTCTTTTGTGGTTGCAGTGAACATAAACAATCCGCTCATTTAGTTTCAATATTTGCGCCGGTATTGATTTTGATTAAAAATGGGTCGAAAAGCGAAGGAAACATCAGTTGAACTTCGAGAAAATATACTAGGTATGCGTGAATCCGGCGAATCGATCTGATCTATCGGAAAAGCTGTTAAGCGGTCACATTCAACGGTGAAAAGTATTATAGATAGGTACTCCGGTGTAAACAACTCGTCCAGTGCTCCGTGATGAGGTCACCCATGTATCTTAGCGGACAGAGAATAGCATGCTATTGTTAAGAAGGTAAAGCAGAACCCAAAAATAAGTGCCACCCAAATTCACACTGAAATTCAAAAGAAATTTGGAGCTCAATTGTGCGTTAACACCGTTCGAAATGTGCTGTATAATGCTGAGTATCACGGTAGAGTTACAAGGAAGAAACCCCACATTAGCACCACCAACAAGAAAAAGAGGCTTGTACAAAAATGAATCAAAAGAATTTTGGAACAAGTTTATATTTACAGATGAAAGTAAATATAATATTTGTGGTTCAAAATTATGGAGAAAAAAAAATAAAGAAATAGAGGAAAATCACCTTAAACCGACCTTTAAGCATTGCGGGGGTTCTGTGCTAGTTTGGGCTTGTACGAGTACCAAAGGTGTTGGTAACTTGCACTTTATCGATGTTATAATGGACCATAACCAACATATTAACATCCTCAAGACACACCTCCAATTTAGTGTAAACAAAATGTGTCTTAATACCGACTATATTTTTAGCCAGGATAATGATCCCAAACATACAGACTGGAGTACTAAAATGCGGCTGCTTTATAATACTCCAAAATGGATAGAAACACTACCTCAATCGCCAGATATCAATCCGATTGAAAATATATGGAATATTTTGGAACACGATATAAAAAAACATGAGATACGCAGTAAAGCTGATTTAAAAGCCGCTTTAACGACAGAATGGGACCTAATAACACCTCCCGTTACTCAAAATCTAGTCGATTCTATTTCGAATAGATTAACACACATAATAAGAAACAAGAGTGGACCAACAAAATACTAGTTGACAAAAACAACTAAGTCATTGCGAACGTGAGCGAATACTTTTTGGAGTCTGAAATTGTGGGTTTGTGAATACTTTTTAGTTTATTTTGTTAAATAATGTGATACGAGTATCATGTTTGTGTTTTTTTTACTCAGTATTTTATAGAGAATAAATATATGGATATGAGTCTTGGGACCCTTTTAGTTTTTTTTCAATAACAATTTGTTCATTCACATGGGTGGATGAGCGAATATATTTTGGAGTCACTGTACATGTATATAGGACCGCAAAAATCCACTCCAAAGCACAAAAATTAACGCGATGTAGTCTCGGTCAGCTAATCGCCTATGATTTATTACAACAGCTTGGAGCAATATCTAACGCAGTGGCCAGACTAACTAACTAAGAAGTCGTGTGACTTCTCAAATGTTGATTATCCAAAACCGTTGTCTCAGCAGGGCCACCAAAGGTTTTGGGTCAGAATGGTAATTAAATAAGTGAAGATGTCAGGCTAAGGTTCCTGTGAAAGGGTGCTTCATCGGTAACAAAAGAGGGTGTTTGCATTCCTCTGGGATCTCCTCGTGTTTTAGCTGACCTACAACTTTCAGTAGAACGAGACCATTTGCCTCCTGTATGAAGGGATTCAACTGCATAATAGATCCTTAATAGAACGATTGTTTTGGATTTCATTAAATTATTCAGCCAATGAGCGTAAATGTGCAATTTGAAGAAATTGCAATAGAGCATTGTCTAGCTCCGCAACTGTTAAAAATTAATCCATTTTAGATGACTGACTCTTCAACCGATGACACAATTTTATTACATAGACTTCGAAGGATTTTGGAATAGGAACTATAACGCTCCACTATTGCGCAGCCATAATTGGGTTCTGTGTTTTTACAGATGAGAACTGTTATACTATCTCGAGGACCATTTTTCCTCACTCTGCAATAAATACCGTGGGCCATCTAACAAAATCGAGCATTTTAACTTCAAAATGTTGCATCCTCTTGATACGATATTAGTTGGATTCTTCTGTGTAGGAACGTGGCGCCAAATGACTTCACGTGTTTTTGCCTGGATTTTTGTTAATTTTAAGAAGTGAGTAGAAATCCCATGTCCAAAAATAAACTCCTGACTGGTTACCTTTAAAATTACCTTACATTTTTTTACACACGCAGCTCCAAACGAAGAAGTTGTTTTCTATTCAGAGGTAACATTCGAGCCTTTGATAACTTAAGCCTTACTTATGCTAACCCTGCACTATCAACAGCAACACAATGCATCAGCGAACCTATGAATTTGATAGTTCCAAGCGAAAGCATGGAACGTTTTGTTCGGTTCAAATGAAAAGATAAATTGGTTGCAAATCGAATTTGACGATATCCCAAAATACTAGTAAGACCTGACTCACTAAACTTTATATTTGCGTTCTGCACAGCCTTGTCGATATTTTGATGATTGCTATTCAATTTAGACAACTCTAACCCAGCTGTATTTAAAATGGATGTGGCTTCTTCAATCTTGTCATCTCCTGTGTTGAAATCGTCGACATAAATATCTTCCTCCAGAGCACAGGAACCTAGTGGCGAAGATGTTTTGTATTTATTCGCTAAATATTTAAGGAAACGGATCACTAAAAATAGCGCCCAAACGGTGCCATATGTGATTGTATTGAACTTGTATGTTTGTATTATGGCTGAGCGTGCTGGAACTTTCAATGAGAAGGATGTACCAAAACTTATCGATATATTTTAACTATGTCGACCGTCAACATAAATCTATGAAAGCGAAGAAGGATACTGAATAACTCAGGCTGAACTGTTGGGCCGATCATAAGAGTATCATTCAGCGAAATCTGAATGGATGTGCAGCACGAAGTATTAAACACCACCCGCAGTGACAAGCGTCAGACAGTGGCTCATTTAACAAATGTTTGGAACTCTGGCAATCGTAAAAATTATTTCTCTTGGATCAATAGTTTTGCTTGTAGAGCCAGTCAAAGTTGAGTAATTTTAAAGGTCACCTAAAAATCGATTTTTTAATTTTTTTTAGGTTTGAGTGTAAAAACTAGGTGTGACAAACTGCATCAGGCTCTGGGGGGGGGAGCGGAGACCGAACTCTCAATAGACATGTCAAGTGACCGCCATCGTAAGCAGGTTGATGTGAGTAATTATATCGAGTTGTGAAATACATTAATCAGTTGGAAAGTATTCTATGTATGTTGTTCCTCTCAAGTCGTATAACCGGGTAGTACATTTGGCGACGAGGATAAAAAGAAAAAAAAAAGAAAGACTAGAGTAAGTATTGTACATACATACTTAAATGGGATAAAAGATTATATTCAATTGTAAAGAAATTCGTATTTTGACAGGTGAGTGAATATATGTAACACATCGGCTGAAAAGTTCATGCCGTTTAATAGTAAAACATAAAATTTTTGCAAAATTCAACTTTATTTATCAATATAGTTGCCTTCGAAGGCGATACACTGATTGAAACGATTTTTCAATCTTTCGATATCTGTTTCGGCGATTCGGTCTTAAATCTCTTTCCGGCGAGCATTCTTTTGAGGTCAATTTTGCCATCATTTTCATCGACTTGTGACACGGTGCATTGTCTTGGTGAAACAGCACTTCTTTTTTCTTCAAATGCGGCCGTTTTTCTGCGATTTCGTCCTTCAAACGCTCCAACAACGCAATGTTCGTCGCCTATTCGCCACTCAGCTGACTGCTGACTTGGCTCTGGTGTGAAGTGATGTGAAGTGTTACATTCCGCCGCAAAAATTCGGTTTTATTGCGGTTGAACAACTTTAAACACTCCTCTGAATCATCAATACGTTGTTGTTTTTGGTCGACTGTGAGCAAACGCGGCACCCACTTTGAACGCAGCTTTCGCATGTCCAAGTATTCGTGTATGATATATCCAACACGCTCTTTTGATATCCTCAGAGCCTCAGCTATCTCGATCAACTTCACTTTACGGTCGTTCGTAATCATTTTGTGGACTTTTTTGATGTTTTCATCTGAAACAGCCTCTTTTGGACGTCCACTGCGTGCATCATCTTCGATGCTTGTATGACCACTTTTAAATTTTTCAATCCACTTGCGAATGGTTCGTTCGGCTGGTTCAGAGTCCGGGTAACACTTATCAAGCATTTTTTCCCATCAAAAAGCAATGATAAATCAACACACGAAATTGCTTTGAATCCATTTTTTTCACAATAAAAAAAGTTGCTTCACTCACAACGGTATATCTCGAGAACTAATCGTCCGATAGCTGTCAAATTTATACACGTATCTTTTGAAGGTTGGTACTAACTGAACGGTATGGATTTAATTCAAGTGGTGCCCTCTCCTAGAAACGGCACGGACTTTTCAGCCGATGTGCTATATACCCCACATTCAATTGTGGTGAGGAAAAGGAGGTAAGCTTATTACATTCAATTGTAAAACTGAAAACAAAACGGGATAAGACCATTTCTTTGTGAGACCATTGATAGAGCGGTCATTCGATCAGAATGGCAGAAATGGCTCCGTTCATTCTCATGCATTTGGAATCAGAGGAAATTACAGGTGCAGCTAGAAAAAAGAGTAACACTAAAGGATGCTTCCCCCCCCCCCCACACACAACACTTCCCAACCCTTCCTTTTTCCCCTGGGCTGAATCAAGGTGTCATACGACCCGTACCGAAGATCAACCTGGCTGAGGGCCCAGCATCTCCAAAAATAGCTCAGTCACGAACAGAGTATCCAGATACCGGGCGACCTCTGCATCAGCTAGCCTTATCTGTATACAGCGGATCTCTGTACAGATGGACCATCCTTTCTCTGCTACTCGTGGAACCATATTATGGATACTATCTAAAAAAAAACAAAACCCGAGCCGGGTACGCTTTTAATAAGATAGAACGGTGACTGCACCGACTACCGGCTAGGCTCCTGCATTGTCGAGCGGAGGTTTAACTGTGGCAGGCCATGGTACACCATCCTCTAAAGGCAAGCCCGACGAGTCTAAAAAGAAATCTTCAAGGGGTGTTAAGACAGTGGCAAGCCATGGTCCTATCACTTCCTCCACCCCTAGCAGCAGCAAGTTTGTGGCAGGCCACGGACTTGTCGCTGCTACTAAAGCTCCTCCCCCTAAGCAGGAATCTGGAGCTCAGCCGCAACGGCAAGTGACAGCTAAGGCGCTCTACCGAAGACGCCGAAATGCTTTACGCATCATCAAGACCTTCGGATCCATTCCGGAGGTTGAGAGAAGTGCGGATATAAAGACCAAGATTGAGTGGGCTAACAACATCCTAAAAACGGATTACCCACTGCTTTCACTGCTCCCAAAACAACAAAAAGCTCTTCCAAGCGCCAGAGATCGTTGGAGGAAACCGTGCCGGTTCCCAAGAGGCCCAAAAATGACAGCACCAAAACCCCTGGGCCATCCAACAGCACATTTCTGTGGTCTTTCAGCGAAGTCCTGAAGGACGCAATAATGATCGCGGTAATTGTCAGGAACGACACCGACGGATCAATAACACCTGAAGGGTAGCAGTTGGTCAAGCTAAAGCATTCGAGCAACTTCATGCGGGAAAACCCCTAAACACCTCCCATCAGAAGAGATACTAGCTGGCACCAAGGCCATGTCAAGCTTATCGCATGTGTCAACCAAAGATACCTTGATCTCTTCACCAAAGCCATAGGTAGTTTAGGAGAGATTTTGCCAGGTGTAAAACCCGAGCTCGTGTCTAAGGAGGACTTCTTCAGCCTCGAACCCTCCTCCCCAGACAGCATTCTGGAAATCATCAGCTTCAGCAAGCTGACCCTTCCGACTCATGACTGGAAAGTCGCGAAACAGGATGAAGTAATGGGCTCTTATAGATGCGCGTGATCAATAAGGAGTCCCTTAATCCTCTAGCGCAAACAAAAGGCATGATTCGGTTCGGATTCGAGTCTATACACCTAACGGTCTACAAAATGGATGTGCTGGATGCTGATAAGCAACCTCCTCCTCCTTTAACGGAGACACCACTAAACACAATCTCAGATCTTGGAGCCTCGCTTCATCCTATCCAGAAATGGATACCGACGACTCCAATCTATCCGAGTTGACAATTAAGCCATCGGTCTCCTCTTCTGACTTCCTGTCGGAAATGGAAACCGATGACGAAGCAAAAAACCTAGAAAGAGGGGTACTGAAAGCTAGAATACAAAAAACTAGGTCATCATATGATGCGACGCTGACGCTCAACACACGGTATGGGACAGTACCGACATCAACGATAGAGGTGAGTCACTTTTTGATTTTGTTACTCATATAAGTACTAACCTCATTGTTTGCAACATTGGCAATGGGCCCACTTTTATAACAAGAAACCGGCAACTAACGAACTGGATGGTATCGTCTGAACACTCTTTTTTAGAACACAGATACATCCAATTCAGCCTGAGTAATGCTCCTCCCAGCTAACTAACATTCCGGAATTATCGGAAAACTGATTGGCCGAAATTCAGAGGAATACTGTCAGAAACAATATACGCTGAGTCCTCCGCGTGACACCAATGAGCTTGACATGAAAGTCAGGGAATTCACCCTGGCTCTCAATTAGGCTATGACCGCTTCCTGCCCTCTTATTCAACCTAGAGGGAAGAAAAAGCCGCACAGGTAGACATCAGCCCGGGGGCTGCTTAAAAATACTTGCAGAAAACTTTTCAACTTAGCAAAAAGCACAAGAAAAGTGACTGACTATTCCTCATACAAAGAATTCTCCAAATTATACAAAAAAGAACTGAGGAATGCAAAGCGACAATACTGGAGGTCACTCATGTGGCAAAATCACGGAAACCTCTCAGGCATCGCGGCTAAGAAAAATCCTCACTATAAATTCATACCTAGCTGTTTGAAAATATCCGATAGCTCTTGGGCAACCTCAAGTGATGAATCACTAAACCTGCTACTGAACATCCACTTTCCAGGTTGCTCCCAATTCGCGGCCAGTAGCAACCCAAACAGCCCTACTGCAACTGGGACCAAAATGCATTGTCTGATTACAAGAGACAAATTGCTCTGGGCGCTGCATAGCTAGAAACTATACTTTTATGTTTGTTGCTTCTGGAATTTAATTAAGACCACTACAAGTGTTATAATTCAGTTTATTGAGCTATCAAGATACTTCTTAACTTAAGCAGGTATGGATCCAGAAGAAAGCAAGCCGGAAAAGCCCGTGTACAGAATCTGTTTCATCATCGAAAGAAAACCAGTGTGCCAACCTTTGCGAAACATATTCTCACAATGGCATTGCCAACAATATATTCTACTTTTAGTACATAACAATCTTTCCCCCTTTTAACAAAAGTGTTCGCCCAACAAGATATTTAATTTGCACTTATATGCTATTAGATTTCAACCTTTTAGATCGTCTAAGTTCTGACGCGATTTCTTTGCTTACGCCTTGTTGGCGAGCCACTTTTTACAATGGTGTCTTCTTTATTTGACTTCACTAAACATTCATTTTTATAAATAAGCGGATCAACTTTAGGGTGATACCTATCCCCTAACTTAGATTTTCGAATTTGATTTACATGCACAAATTTAATACCATTATTAACTTTTATCAATAAGGTTTTCGGACTCAATATTTGCATAATGATTCCAGGAATCCATTTAACATAATCATTTCTAAAATTATTTAAGTACAATACCTCATCGTCTTTTTTATAAAAGTCAATTGGCAACTTCAATTTCGTTCTAAGCTTATAAATTTCAGGGATACAATATTCACAATTTTGAAAGGTACATTCTGAATTTAATTGTTGATTTATTTCTTTAGGTTTCTTATAATTAAATATATCTAATTTAGTTCTAGTCTTGAAAGAAAGAGTCAGTTCCGTTGGAGTTTTGTTTGCTGGAGCAACTGGGATATTTCGTTGAAAGAATACGAACTTGGAAACCGTCCGTGAGATATCTATCTGCTTATTTTCTAAATAAAACTTTTTAAATCCTTTCTTTACTGTTTGTACATGTCGTTCAGCAGAACTGTTACTCTGAGGATGATATGGTGGTGATTTACTTACCTTAATTTCATACTCCTTACAGAATTTCAAAAACTCGAATGACCCAAATGGTGGGCCATTGTCGGATACGATTTCTCTAGATAGTCCAAAAATTGTAAACAATTTAAATAGGCAATCTGCGACACTTGCTGCATTAGTATTTTTCAATAGAACCACATCTATAGTACATACTTCGAATAGGAATCCACTATTATTAAAAATTTAAAATTCAAAAACTGAAAGAAATCCAAGTGAATCCGTTCAAATGGATCTTCCGACTTCGGCCACCCATCGTACTCCCTATTTCGTGACACATTGGTAGTTGCCTGACACTGAGAGCACTGCTCTACTCTTTTGACAATATCAGTATCGATGTGATTCCCCCAAACGTACCCACTAGCTATGCAGTTCATCTTAACTATACCGGCATGATTAAAACCATGTACCATATCGAGTATGGCCTTTTGAAGAGCTGCAGGAATAAGAATACGGTTACCATAGGAAATATATTGGTTTTCTCTCGATAAACTGTTAGAAAATAGGGAATTATTTCGGGGCGTAATGGGTGCGGCCATATGTTGCTCTCTACATACTGAAACACTTTTTGCAATACAGGATCTGATTGCGTTTCCCTTGTTATTGCTTCACTATCAATTTTGAGATCATTTGGAATTTCACATTAATTCTGGACCATATTTTTACCTTCTAACGGCAATCTCGAACAAGCATCGGCATTTGCCATTAATGATCCCTTCCTATATTCTACCCTATAATCATACATTGATAGTATTATCGACCATCTTTACAGTCTAGCGGCTGCTACACCTGCCATGCTTTTACGCGGATTAAAAATTTCTCGTAAAGCTTGATGATCCGAGTAAATGACAAATGGATTCCCAAAAATCTATTTGTGAATTTTTTTTTACTGCAAACACGGTAGCGATAGCCTCTTTATGTAGCTGAGAATAATTTTTCTCAGCCGCGGACAAAGTGCTTGAGATAAACATGACCGGTTTGTCAACTCCGTCACATATCTGAGATAGCACGGCGCCTACTCCATAAGGGCTAGCATCTGTCGCTTTTACTATCGGTTTGTTTGGATCATAAAGTTCTAATCCCATATTATTTGCTAATAGACTCTTGGATTCTTCAAATGCCTTTTGACAGGCAGGGGACCACACAAATTCACTTTCTTTTTTCAGCAGACGATAAAGATTAACTAAATGACTGGACAGGTTAGGAATAAACTTATGGTAATCGTTTAATAGTCCTAAAAACGACTGCAGCTGTTGTAAATTGGTTGAAGCAGGAGCGTTCTCAATCGCTCGCATTTTTTCTGCATTTGGACGAATCTGCCCATTACAGAGTGCGTGACCTAGGTATTCTACCGTTTCCACAAAAAATTTACATTTTTTTTCATTTATTTTAACATTATGTTCGTTAAGTATGTTTAACACTTTGAACACATTTTCCTTACACTCCTCGTAGTCCCTACCACCGACTAAAATGTCATCCAAAAAGCAAAATACGTTTCCTAAATTCTTAAGCATTTGATCCATGACAGATTGAAAAGCGGAGAGCGCATTTTTAATCCGAATAGCAAGCGTTGAAATTGAAACAGTCCAACCAATTGTTGATAACCTCCTGAAAGGTCAATGACCGAAAATATTTTGCAATTTGCCAACGAAGCGAATAGTTCATCAATAAGGGGAAAGGGATAATGTTCAGTAACTATCGGCTTATTTAGAGTAACACTGAAGTCGACGCACAGTCGCATTTCACCCAAAGTTTTAAGAACGCAAACAATTGGACTTGCCCATGCACTATACTTCACCGGCAGTAATACTCCTAACTTCACTAACCGATCTAATTCTTCTCCTACCCTGTCTTTTATTCTCAAAGGTACGTTATACGGTTTGTGAAATACTGGCGTAATATTTTCTTTTAAAATAATGTCCTCCATAAAACCCTCTACCGTCTGATTCTGCTGCAGATCAATAGTATTTGGGAACTGTCTCTTAATTACATACAGGAAATCATTGGACATTACATTACATTAACAAGTTCTGACTCACTGTGATTTCCGAGTAATTTTACTTTCCAGTTCGGTACTAAAGCGTTTAACCAATATCGCCCTAAAAGCGGCTTAAAATCCTTTGCTGTGTCGATGACAATCAACTCTAAAGCATGTGTTTTATCGCGAAACTCCACACGGACTCTGATTTTTCCTTTGCACAATATTCTCTGACCTGTAACTGATATAATTCTTGATTAAACGACTCAAATTTTGTAATATACTCCCTATTACTAATTAACAATGAGCATGTTCCTGTGTCAATTTCCATACTAAGCTTTTGATCTTCCACTGTAAGCTGATACATAGCCCGATCTGGCGCCACTGCATTCACCTGCTCAATTGATTTCACTGCTTGCGCTTGTTTAGGATTGACACTGGCTTTCTTTCGGCATACAACTGATGTACCCGTCCATGCGGTTGCATGTAAAACACTTCCAATTGATGGTTGGGCATGTGCTTGGACTGAGCTGCTTGACGATAATTACCTCTCTTGGAGGATCGTCATCCTGATCTGATTTGAAACACTCTGACATACCTCTGCCGATATATGTGGTCGAATAGCGTGTTCTATTACGAGACATGTCCATAGTGAGAGCTAAATCACAGCATTTTTCAAAGTTGAGCTTTGAGTCATTCAAAAGGGTTCTCTGAATTTCTTCAGAGCGAATACCGGCTATAAAGCGATCTGTTAAAGCATCGTCTATAGCTTTTGATTTTAATTGAAGAGGAGATAACACTTGAGGTGGTACATACGCTTCACAGCATTTCGCTGACACCCCTATAGGTTATTCGACTAGGCCCTTAGTCGAATAACAAAATCGGAAATACACTCGCCCTCCTGCTGAAACGACTTGTTAAATTTTGTACCGATCTACCCGTATGTTGACTCTCGGGGCAAAGTGCTCTTTTAATGCACCCACTAAATCGACGAAGGCAAGCTCATTTGGCTTCTTTGGCTGGACTAAGTTCTTCAGAATTCCATATGTGTTTTTTCCTATAAAAACTTAAAAGGATTAAAGATTTTCGCTCTTCTTTTACCTCGTTCAGTTGGAAATAAATTTGTAGGCGATCTTCGTACGACTCAAGATCTTCATCTGGTTCGAATTCTTCCAATTTCCCGAAAGAATGTTGCGATGCCATATTGAGACGTGGTAAATTGTAATTTTATATGACACTTGACAATTTTTTTTTATATCCTCGTCACCACTTTTATGTTTGTTGCTTCTGGAATTTAATTAAGACCACTACAAGTGTTATAATTCAGTTTATTGAGCTATCAAAATACTTCTTAACTTAAGCAGGTAAGGATCCAGAAGAAAGCAAGCCGGAAAAGCCCGTGTACAGAATCTGTTTCATCATCGTCCATGGCAGTAGAAAACCAGTGTGCCAACCTTTGCGGAACATATTCTCACAATGGCACTGCCAACAATATATTCTACTTTTAGTACATAACAGATCCGTTCGCTAACTTCCATAGTGTTAAATACAATGCTAACTTCAGCTGCAGCTTAATGCGCCCTGCTGCTTTCTTTTGCCACAAGTACATAAGTTTTTAACTGTTGACAACTTTGTTGCTGTTTATTTATTGTAGATTTATGAAATGCTAAATTAGCTTAAATGTCGTTTTTGCCATTCTGAAATGGCTTTGAAATATACCACCTTGATCTAGGAATTTATTCAGAAAATTAAAAATACAAGTTTATTCATCTAAATCTATATTGTCCCCTTCAAAGTAATCCCTATCGACTGCAACACACTTATGCCAGCGCTTGATCCAATCCTCGAAACATTTTTTACATTCGGTTTTCGGTATGTCCATCAGTGCTTCCTGCGATTTTTCCATTTTTCCATTACTTCCTCTAGGCTGCTGAAACGCGTTCTCCGTAGTGGTTTTTTAACTCGATTGAAGATTGAACAGAAAGAAGTCACAGGGAGCCAAATCAGGTGAATTCGGTGGCTGGTGGATGGTATTTGTTACATTTTTCGTCAAAAAATTACGAATAATGATGGCACTGTGCGATGGTGCGTTATCACAATTCTGGTCTCTTTCGACGAATTCCTTCACGCAAACGTCTCAAAACGCCCAAATAATACTCTTTGTTTACTGTATGGCCTTCTGGCAAAAATTCATGATGCACTACACCGTTGTAATCCAAGAAAACCGTAAGCATTGCCTTCTTTTTTGACTGAAAACGATGTGATTTTTTTGGTCTCGGCTCATTTGGTGAACGCCATTCACTTGCCTGATGTCTGGATTGCGTGTCGTACTCATAAACCCACGACTCGTCTCCAGTAATGATCCTTTTGATGAATGTGGGATCGAAATCATCTCTTTTGCGACGTCAACACGGTCTCTTTTTTGCATGAAATTGAGGTCTTTTGGCACCAACTTTGCTGCTACACGACGGAAACCAAAATGTCTTGGACGGATGCATAGGCAATGTTCAAGTCCTCCGCTATCTCTCTGATGGTTAATTTGCGGTTATTGACCAACATTTCTTTTACTTCATTAATGTTTTCGTCGGTTTTCGATGTCGATGGTCTGCCACTAAGTTCATCATCTTCGATTGACTCTCTACCACTTTTGAACCGCTCGTGCCGTTGGTAAATGACCGTTTTCTTTAGAGAATCGTTGTCGTTGCCGAAACACTTTTACAACATTTCCAACGTTCGCGCACCATTAAATCCGTTTTTTACGAAAATTTAATACAAGTTCGTTGTTGCAAATTTAAATCCATTTCTAAAATTCTAAAAACTCACCAACACACACAGAGATAGATGCACTCTTGGCTACGTAATTTTTGCAAATGTCAAGCTATGACGCTAAGATTTAGATGGAATGTCAACAACAGATTTATCAACTTAACAAAAAAAACAGAACTCAAATCGGAATAATGTGAGAGCCACGCGGTGGTTTTTTGGTCAGTGTAGTATGGTATTTTCAGGAAGTTTTTCTATAGTGATCATTACGTTCATAACTTAGGGCACTAAACGGCTATACTTATTAAACTTACAAATGTTAATTACTAGGAGCTTTCTTTTCGTTTTTATTCGTCTTAATCGATCAAGAGTTACATTTTCACTTTCCTTTCGGCATAATTCTCTTAGAATAATATCTAACGCCCAGTTCGCTGCCATGACGATAATGAACACAATTGTAGTAGAATTACTGCAGCCTGCTTGTCATCTCCGTGCAGACGAAAAACATGTGGTTGGACTTTCGCAGATTACTGCGATTACGAATTCACCCTAAGACGACTTTGAGATGACCTTATTAGCCCCGTAGAGATTGACCCTCAATAATATAACGCATATATAGTATATTGTATTAGAGTTTACAATAAACCTCTTCCTTCTACGATGTTTAAAAGGTTTATAACAGTCAAATTCAAATAGAGGACGAATAGAATGCAACCAAGAAAAGAAAAGAACTTGATACTTACGTTTCGAAATATGTATGTTGGTGAACAAATATAATAGATACAAGCTAATTTGAAAAAAAAAAATACAAAAAACTATTTTCCCAGTACGTAAAGCGGTGGTTTTTATTTACCTTTCATTTAAATGATATTCTATCGTTTACAATAGAATTATATTATTAATAGTAATTATGTATATAATATATATATTTATAGCTAAATTCAATTATGAATTACGTTAATACTAAAAAAAATTATTTGTATTTTCAAATAAAATCATTAGTTACATTTATTGACTAAATAAATACATATGTACGTAAAATCATTAAAATTAAATTGTTGAAAAAAACTTCCTAAGGTAATTAAACATTTCATAAATAAACACAATATATCGTACTTCTATGAATATTTATTTTTTATTATACAAAACTAAATCTATGCGTTATAAGCTCTTCAAGAAAAATAACTATAACTGCGTTCATTTTTATTTTTATATAACAAATTAGTGTTCTTATGCAAATACAAGGAAACTAAAACCCAACTTAAATTAGCATTCAATTATAAAACTATTATTTTTAAAAGGAACATATGAGTAGACATTTGAATGGTTTTATCTTTTTATTTTTATATTTAGCTGTACAAAATATTTTCGTATAAGTTATAATACTTTTATTTAAACTTTGATTTTTTCTTAAATTTATTTATCTTAATAAGTACGTTTAAATTGTTCAAATGTACACGTAATGATTGCTGTTTTTTTTATTTTAATTTTAACCTTTTAATTTTATTTTATTATATTTTGAGAAAAAAAAATTTTGAGAGGATAAAATACTACACAAAAAAAAAGGGACATCTTGACCTTTACTTACGAGCAATAGTAGATATACTATTAAAAATGTCCCTTGAGTAGTTACCAATTTACAAAATTTTATAAAAAAAAATTACTTTGTGCTAAGATGTTTTTATTTTATTAAATCGAATGACCAATGGGTCGAGAAGATTTCTTTTACAAAAGAAAATTGCATTTGTTTGTTTTTTTCTTTTACACAATTAAACAATAGCTATTTTATTGTGTGTAAATATCGTAACACAAAAAAAAAAAGTGTTTAATTGTGACACGTGTTTGAGAAGAAGAATTGATTTATGAAATTTATTTAGGTATGCTAATCAGTCTTTTTACAAAAGAAAATTCAAATGGTGCTTATAATTAAACACTTATTGTGATATGTGCAATTTGAGTGAAAAATAATTGTAAAACAGAATGCTGTGGGGTACTATATTTTAGCCGATGCAGAGCTTCTACAAAACTTGCGATTTCTTAAGACAGCTCTGCTTTAAACACTAAAGTGGTTTCCACGAGCCAGCGGTTAAATTTTGTCATCCAACAGGGACTACAGTAGGCGACAACTGCGCATTCATTTACTTACCAGTCCATACAAAGTTGAATTTATTTTTTCCATTGCATATATTTTATTCTAGAGTTGATATTGTGCATTCAAAAATTGTCTGAAGAATTTCTGACCAAACAGGTAACTCGCTTTCGGTACTAAACCACTAGTTTTAAATTTCAGCTTCTATAACGTAGCGTAATGAGCATTCAACTTAACTTAATAATATGATTTTCGGTGTTGTCAATAAATTTACATTTTAGTTTATAAGATATTAAGATGCAAATAAAAAACCGTCAGTA
Organism: Volucella zonaria; assembly: GCA_963966105.1. Taxonomy (NCBI): domain Eukaryota; kingdom Metazoa; phylum Arthropoda; class Insecta; order Diptera; family Syrphidae; genus Volucella; species Volucella zonaria. The sequence continues at coordinate 84,151,644 of OZ014530.1, read as the reverse complement.
TATTTGGGTGTGATTATGATATTGTCCGTTTTTCAGTTTTAAGTCTTTTGATTTAAAAAAAAAATTTGTTTATAAAAATTTGTTTAAAAAGATTAGTGAATAATAATACATTTAGGTCACTTTGTCAACTTTGGGCTTAACTACAATTTTGGTTTAACATGTCCAACGTTTAAGGACAAAAGCGTATACAAATAGCGACTCCAGAGCAAAGCAAATGCTTCCTTGCATAGACAATGTCAGGATATTCTACAGAGCATGTTGAATTCATTCCAACCTCAGATCAACTAAGTTTCTTAAAGTAAAATCAAGGTTTCGAAATACAAATGACCTAAGCTTACTTAACTGATCAGTGGTAATGTACCTAAAGTTCTATAGAATGCGCCATGGGTCAAATAAAGAAAATGAGTTCCTACCCGATGACTAGGTTATAAGATCTAGATGTTCGGAATGGAATGGTAGTGCAAATCACATAACTGTTTATAATGAACCAAGTCGCATTAAGATATCTAGGAAAACACACCAGGGCCGTAATAAGAAACTCTAAAACCGAAACAGATGAACGAATGGAGGACAGTAAATTTAACATCAGCTTTTTATGAAAAATCACTTATTGCAGATAGCAAATTATTTTAGCCGACGCCACTAATGGCGACATTGTATTACAACAATATTTCTGCAAAAGAAGTTCGAAAGACAAACCGTCCAAATGACTTTATAAACAGCGCAATGGCGCTAAAGCATAGTATTGAAATATCAATACTCCAACCACTTGGCCGACTGAAACCTCAAAGTTCCGATCGAGTTTCCCTTAACCCAACTAAGAACACCAATGGCATCACTGTCAAAGAGCAATCAGATAGGCCGCCTCTGATATGCCGTGTTTCAACCCGCCCCAACAAAGAAACCACTGATTCGATGACGAATGCACACAGGCGAATCCAATAAAAACAACGCAACGAGCGGTCCTGCAGAAAAGAACGAGAGAGGCTCGTGAGCTCTACTAGAAGAAAAGAAGGGAAGAACATTCCTTCCCAGAAGAAAAAAGAAGGAGCACCAGAAGCACTGAAAGCAGAATGAAATTTGGAAGTTTTACCAAAAAAAACAAAAAGAAAATGCAAAATCTGAAAAACTCGAACAGAAATCGGCAAGGATGGAAAAGGAATCCATAGTTGGTGCTTGCAAGCCAACTCCAGAGGCTTTCAAAAGTGTTTTCAGTTACCGTATATGCAAACGCAATTGACATAATCGCGAGCTGTTAACGGAGCGTTTGTGCAGTTAATGAAGGAATACCAAAGATAGCTAGGCTAGCATAGGCGCACGGATACTAGCATTCCAGCCCGGAAAGTTTTCGACTGCAACCCAAAAGGCGACATAGTACAGGAAGATATCATCTTGGGTGGCGTACACAAGTGGGAGGGAATATCGGCCAACTTGGCGTGTACAACTGGCAAAAGACCGCGCTAGCTAGAGAGGTATGGTAACTAAGGTCCTGGTCCACCACGGACTAAGAAAGGAAGGATGAAAGGAAACCTGAAATTACTATGTATAACTTGTCAATCGAGATCTAAAGTTATTGAAAAAAGCAAGACACTTCGCAAAAGATGTCGACTGGAGCAGCATGCATCCACAGACCCTGTCAAACTTCCAGGGATATTCAAGTTAATCAAAGAGCTGACTAAAAACCATTTAGTCTTACCGATCAAATTTGACAGTGAGTTAGAATGTTAGCATCTTTAACAGACCTCATGCAGCGGAGGAATTATAACAAATATAATTTCCTCAACTAAGAAAGCTATCTATAAAACATTAATAGGATAATGGGTTAAAGAAGACTTCGAAATAGGTTCAGGTACGTAAGGCTGAGTTTAGTAAAAGCGTTTCATCATTACGCGATTAAGGTTGGAAGTGTTGAGACTAAAAGTTTATTGTTTTTCTGAAACCCAGAGAACTAAACTCAATCACTTATATAAATATTTTTTTAAGTTATCGAAATACAATTTCAACAGATCTTGAAGAACATCTGTAACTATTTTATTTTCAAAAAATAAGAAAAAAGAGCATAAAGAATAGTGAAACCGCAAGGTTTTTCAAGACTATACGACCGCAAGAATTCAAAACATAAAAAAAAAAACAAGTCGTCACCGTAATCTTCGGTAGTTAGGTTGTTTACTCAGTAGCTGAAATATTAAGAAATGGACAGCAGATAACATTTATGACAGCTTAATGATCTGCGAAAGTAATAGGCATATGCACAAGCTCGTTGAGCAAAAAGTTAACTTCGAAGAGCGAAGAAAGTTATGTCTATAAGGATCTAGGCAGACGTATGGATCCGGATCAATCTACAATATGTATCTAAAGGAGAACTGGAGTTCATAAGTATCTGCTTCTGGTTGAAAAAATGGCATTTCTTCTATTTAGAATACAAAAAGTGAATAACCTGATGCACCAGGAAGTGTCCAAGAACATCATTATGCTAATAATAAGTAGTACAAAAAATAGGAAACCTATATATAAAAGCCAGTGAAATTATTAAAGATTTGCATACGCCTTTGGACCGTGTTTAGTGGCGAAATGTATTGATAGAGGTGTGCTTATAGCAACTGTAATGCCATCCCTACGATTCTACGATGTATCTTTGTCTAATTCATATGGACAATATGACCCATACTAACGATGATTCGATATTCTTGTTTTTAAAAATTAATTCAACATCCTGCTCCGTACTCTGTAACTTACTTTAACGCAGCAAAAATAATCCATAACTGGAATAATTCAACAATCTCACACTCCGACCATCGCAGTAGGAATGCTCATGGAAGTCATTTCACAGGCCGGTTTAATGAACCCTTAAACAACTTACAAGACCTTAATAGTTAAGCAGCAAAACTGTTAAGTGTTTATTAATAACAATTAATGAAAAATATTTTTTGTTTTAATTCAAATAACTTAATTTCAACTGAAAAATAACCTTTCTTACCGTTTCTCCATTCAGCTGATATAGTTTAAAGTATCTCTGTTAAATCGTATGAGCTGTATATAGACACATATTTAATTACATAAGTTTTCTTCCATTGCAAATATAATATTTTGCATCAGTTTTTTTTTTTTATTTTTTTATATATATAAATATCCTTAATATAGTATAACAAATTCTAATGATATTTTAGATACTTTTTTTTGTTTCAATTTTTAATTGTTTTATAATTTATCGTAGTATTTTGTTTTTTTTTTTTTTAATTTTTACGGTTGTGTTTTGTTTTTGGTTTTGTTACTTTTAATTATTTTTTTAAAAATTTGTAGCTTTTCCGAGGTTAAACAGTTCTGTATTTAATCGTTAGTATATATCTGATACGTCTACTTTCTGTTTGCTTTTTTATTTTTTTTTGCTTTGTAATTTCGGTTTATTGGTAGATTTAGATGTATTTGTTGTTGGTTTTTTTTTTTGTTATATTTATGTAAATTTCTTTTTTTTTATATAAACATTGCTTAAGCGAGTGATTTTGTTTAGTAATTTGCAAGCAAGAAGCTATGAAGCATGACTATTTTGGTACTAACTAATGAGAGTTTTACTTTCATTTTTGTTAAGTTGTCTAATTTGACTGATGAATAGATTTGTGTGAGTTTTCTCCGTTAAGAATTGGAAATATTTTGCTAGTGTTTGTATAGAGGTGAGAAAGTGTGTTAAGAGGGCAAATAATTTTCAAACAAGCATTTTTCTGATGAATGTAGACAGAAGTCAGACTCCAGAGTAATAAATATTGTTAAGAACCTGCAGTGAATATCAAGCGTCCCCAGTTCTGGAGTTTAATAAGGTTTAGATAGAGTGATACAACGATCTACTTAAAAATGATTGCTTGTGATATGTTTGGTAATGGACTATTGAACTTAAACTCTGCTTATGTAATTCGAACGAAACAAAATCACCAGGTTATCTAAGTGCTGATAGATTTCTGAGCTCTGTGACTAATTTTCGAATCTATTATATCTTAGAACATGATCGATTGCCTTAAAATACAAGGTACAAACCTTAGTGGATTCCAAGACTAGTACACAATCACAGGTTTATAACAAATTTGGATCGTAGATTACCAAGGACTGCACCTTATCTTATCTTCCTTAGTTTCTTCTGCATCTATAGGACAACTTACGAGTAATTAGTCAATTAATTTCAAAATCCATATATGTATTAACAAATATTTGAATACTTTATACACTCGTACCATGGAGGGTAGCAAATTCGAATTTCCCGAAAGCTTTAGCTCAGATAGTCTAGTTGCAGAGATTTCTAAAGCAGCTCCTTTTAGGAGGAATCTCGCTATTCTATGTCTGATTCATAGGAAAGGAGATTCTGCTATCTGTATCATGAAGGATAAGTAGTCTTACTGATTGCATTAAAATTTTTAGCTTCATCGTCTGCCCCAATAGAAGGAAATACAGACATAGTGCTCTCTTATTTTATGTCAATGCCATGGAACCAGTCGAGAAATATCGGCGGTGAATCTTCTCAAAAAAGCCAAATTTATCGCAAAAGATTAAACAGAATAAAATATTGCCTCATTTATTTAGTAGTGTACTCGTATACATCTGAAGTATTGTAGAACAGATCTCTTGTGGTGACTTTTTATCATGATATTGCCAAAAGCACAGTAATAAGCTTTACAAGTCCATATTGCTCAACCTAAGATGCTTCCGGCTAGATAAACTCTGTTTTTCACTGACAAAATAAAGAACATTTTAAATCCAATCTGATATAATCTGACAGACATCAGACTCATAGTAATGTAATGAAAAAAATGTCCATCCATCATGGATTACTTGCCTACTAAGCAATAATCGTACTTCGTACCTGTGGAAAGGTCAGTAACCCAGAACCTTTTAATGTTGCAGACTCATCCAAACATAGATCTTCTTTGTCATATAAACTTTTTTTTTTTTAGTTCCGTCTCCCCTATTCGTACTTCTACAATATATTCCTTATGCCTCTGTAGTCAACCAAAGAGGACATCCAATATCTCTGGATAATCCTCTGGTTAGGTTTTAAAATGCAATCTGTTGACAGGAGCGATTATTCATTTTTCTTTGTACCTCACATCCCTGGCACTTGGCTCTCAACGATTGGCATTCGAAATATGAAACTTTTATGGAAGGAAACAAGGCAAAAGAATGGATCTCACAAATCCTTTAATTTATTACACAAGTCCTTTGTGCTCTGAAATGTCTTTCTTTCATACATTTGTCTTCTTTTTTTTCTCTCTTTTTCCTTCAGTTATTTTTTTTTTTAATCATTCTTAACCGGCTTCTCTTTTTGCGTTTAAAGGTAAATGATAAATGAGCACACAAGTTGAACTACAGTATGTACCAATATTGATACGTACATACACATCTACGAGTATGTACGTCTACGTAGGATAAAGCTTGAGTACTTTATTGACATCACTTTCTATTGTAAATTAATGTGGAACAAAGGATAAAAGATAGAGAATAACAACACAAAACAAAAAATTATATTACAACTATGCAACACTTAAGTAACAAAATAGAAACGTACGGATGTTTACCCGGGGATGGCGATGGTGGCGATGGTGTACTCGTATGTAAGTTATGGGTGGTTGGTTGGTAGTGCCAGGACGTGTTTGGAATTTGAACTTGACAGGAAGAGTCTTTTGTGTCAGGTTGAGTATGGGTACATACTCGTACGTACGGTCGTAGTCCTTAAAAAGACATGTACGAGAGTTTAATGTCACCGTGATAGTTTCGGAACTTGACTTTTGGCATCAATAGGTGCCAGCTGAGCTCGGAGTAGGTACTTGCGTTTTATGTATACATTTCAATATGCTCCATCTAATAGTGGATGAGTTGTCGTTGTTTGAGCTTAACTATTGTAGGGACATAGACATCAGGATACTTGGCATTCAGTGAAGGCGATGAGCAGTTAAGGCCTGTGCTGTTTTTTTTTTTTTTTTGTTAACCTGAATGTGTTTTGTATTTCATTTAATCAATGAGATCGATTCTCAAATGTTAATAGAATTTCAATGAAACAGGTTTTAGAAATAAGGCTGTCGATGTATTGAGAATACATATTAAGGTTTATGCTGTTGTCGAAAAACCTTTTGTCATGCAAACTAAATAAACAGTCAAAACTCATGTTTCCGGGGATTGGGTATGCAAGCTAAAATGGCTAATGGGGTCATAGGGCTTACAACCCTATATAGAAGAGTTAAAAAAAGTAACGAACTAGCTAATAGCCTCAGATCATAACGGATCCACTGTTGACAACCCTGCAAACGATTAAATAAAAACGACCACAAATCTATATGTTGAATGTGCGGACCAACGCAGGAAGCGCGATGGGATGGGCCGAGCAAAAGGAGAATGAAAAACTGTGATATATATTATGATGATTGCTATAGAGAACAGAAACAGCGCATATTCGGGTGCGGATTTTTCATGGCAGACCTATGCAAAAAGTCTTGGTCTTCCGACACGTGAGCGAGAGTCTTATAACAATCTGCATAAAGGCTAAATTCGCTAACATAAGCCAAATATCCGCTCATGTCTCCTATGGAAGACAGCGACGACGAAACCAATGAATGTTTCTAAGAGTTCCTTGATAAGACACATGAGCAATGTCCTAAGTAAAATAAGAAAGGAGGACATCTTTGACAGGACAGTTTGTGAGCATAGCCTACACGACACCACGTCTGGCAACGGACTTAGGCTGATTGACTTTGCGGTGGGAAGAAATATCGCTATAGCAAACATGCGGTATTCTCATCTCAATATACCCTAAGGGACATGGCGGTCTCCGGATCATGAAACGCTATTGATCATTTTGCGATTGACGTAATTCATGCCTTAAGTATTCTGGACGTCCGAACCTTCCGGGCAGCCAACATTGATTCAGATTACTAGCTTCTTGCAGCCAAGGTGCGAATATGGATCTCCCAAGCGCCACAACAAAAAATAAGTACTGTGCGAAGATATAACGTAGAAAAGTGGCAATCGCAAGGGACCACCGGAATTTTTGCGAAAACGTATCCCGAAATATCCGAACAACTCGTGTGCTACCACCATCAAGAACCGAAGATCAACGGCAACTATGCCGACGTACCATCAGAGACGACGCACCAAATGTGCTGGGTTTAGCCCGACTACCACCAAGAAATATCTGGTTTGACGAAGAATGCCGGGCAAACTCCTGCAGCTAAACAAGAAGCTAATAAAACGGTTCTGCAAGGGAAGACGAGACCGGCTCCTGAGCTCTATGAGCAAAAGGAACGGGAAAAACATCGATTTCTTAAAAAGAGGAATTTCTTCACGAGAATCGCGTGATCAGAGATATTGAGAGTTGCTACTCCAGGTACAACGTACGGAAGTTTTACTAACAGGTAAAAAGAATATGTATAGATGAAGAAGGAAACCTTAGAACAGAGTCTAAAAGCTATAACTTTGAGGTAGTAAGGGACTTTGTCTGGCTCTGGTATTAGTTCTGCCAACAACATCTCAGTAAAAATCGAAATAAGCAAGGCCAATTTAGTAGTAAGGCCATATCCCAAACAACTATAAGACCTTGATCATACCTGTCCTACTTTATGGCATTGAAGCATAGACTCTATCGAAAAGGAAAGAAGATATCCAAGATCTTTTCGAGAGTAAATTCTTTGTAAAATATTTGGTGCCATTTGCGTTGACCGGCTTTGGAGGAGAGATTCAACGATGAGCTAGTGCGAAAACCATGCATCAGTCGTCTAAGATTGCTAGAGCGAATGGACACCAACACTCTGGTCTGCATGGTCTTATCATAGAATCTAACTCAGAGGGAGGATGTGTAGTAGAGGAAGACCTCGCCTTTTGTGGCGCGCACAAGGTAGCGACAACTCTTTCCCACTCAAAGTCTTGATTTTCAGTCAGCATCATACCTCCGCAGAATGAAATGAATCGCTTTACGCTTGAACAACGTTGGGAAATATTGCAAATTTATTTCATAAGTAAGTGCTGCCGTTGCCCCAACAGTGCGTTTTTGATTAAAACTTAATCGAAATGAAGCATCCACCGCGCCTGCGTACGCAAGTTTCTGCAAAATGTTCATGAGACTGGCTTACTTGCGAATAGCACTCATGATTCCTGTCATCGTGCTGTGTCCAACCTCTCTATCAGGAACATCGACTCACAACTCCACATTTTACGCACTAGCCTGGAACTAGAATTTTGCACAAAGATCTTGGATTATTCCCTTGCGAAGTCCAATTTAAGGCAAACGACCATCCGTTTCGATATCGCTTCTCAGTTTGGGCCTCGAATTGGACGTCGAATTTTGCCGAAAAATAATTCTTTCTAAAGAGACGCATCTCGTCGGCTATGGTAATGAACAAAATTGCCATATCTGGGGATCGGAAAATCCGCATTTGGTTGTCGAGAAGCCAATGCATCTGCAAAGAGTGACAGTTTGGTGGGGATTTTAGAGTGGTGGCATTATTGGCCTATTTATTTTATTTCAAACAACGGTGAGCACTATAGAACCATGTTTTTTGTTGGCTGGAAGTAAAGACATGGACTTGGACGCTTTTTGGTTTCAGCACAATAGCACGCCATACCACAAGCCCCAATCTTTTTCACACTAAGTTCGGTAATAGTGCTATCAGCCGCGTTAACGGTGTCAATTGGCCACCTCAGAGCTGCGCTTTAACCCCGTTGCACATTTTATTTGTGGGTTACTCTTAAAAATTGATATTATGTGGAGGATCCAGGAACGATTCAAGCCCTTAAAGCCAATATCGTCCGAGCCATTCGTGAGATAGAGCAAGACACAGTCAACAAGGTCTCGGAAAATTGGATTGATAGCATGTTCTACTGAAGCCAGCCGAGGCAGCCACATGAATGGAATCGTATTCCATAACTACAGCTTCCAATAAAGCTGTAACATACAGAAAATAATTGAATTTTGTTCATTTCATTTTAATTTTACAATGAAACCTGTATTTGTAGAAAGGAACCACTACTGATCTGGAGTGGGCAACCGGAGGCAGTTAGGTAAGGTTCGGGCTAACTGGTGAGGCTTGTTAGTTGAGGCCCAGGTTTACCGCGATCTGTAGCGCCACCTAAGTAATTAAATTTGTTCACCAACCGACAAATGAAGTACCTGTGCTACACAGTCTTTATGATGATGATGCTAACATGCGTGCAAGAAGACATTGCTAATATGGCACCGGGGTGTTCGTAGATGACTTAGATTTTATATCCTTTAGATAAAAATCTGTAAAATTCCAAGCGCAGAAATACGAGTATGATATACTCGTTCAATCCTGCTGGCATCTTCATGCCAGTTTCTTGTGCATGAGAAAACGTCTTGCTTTTTTTTTATGAGAAAGACTTAGGTGTTTTGTTTGAGAATGTGCATTTAACTCTTGCATGTGTTGGATGTGTGAGATTATTTAAGATAAAAAAAAATCTAATTGAAAAGCTTTGATTTTGAATCTCCAGATTCTCTGAGAAAAGTGTGGCAAATTTAGTGGATCACGGAATCGGACGGAGTTGTAATCAATGATGGCAAGCGTACTCATGAAAAGGAATTGAAGGTAGAATCAGCCATGTTAAGCCACTGCTGCTGGAAAGAAGGAGAAAGTCAGAAAGGGTAGAAGACACCACAAAGGTAGTTTAATATGGTCTTGAAATCGGAGCGCTTATTTCGGTGTACTATTTCCTATATCTCGAATTCTCTTATAAATTATAGATATCTTGCTACGCATAGATTTGATGGACTCGCAGATCAACCAACAAGCAAAGCTGCCACACGTCAAAGGTTTGGCGAAACCAGATATTCAAGTATGCTGTTAGTTTGAGTCTTCACTGTTTATTTGAGTATTGATTGTACTCGTATATACTTTTTGAACGGGTTAATATGCTTAACGACTTAATGGAAACTAATGTCATTTTGTTAGGATAACTGATTAAAGCGATAAACTGCATAAATGTTTTTCCTTTAACAAATTAATCAAGCAATTAGTACACCTAGACTCTGCGTCAAATACCATTTCAAATTCATCCAACACGGCTTAAAGCATCCACCCAATATAGGTAGGCAATGTGCGGTATGTAACTTCAAAAATAAATTAAAACTTAAATCTAATCATTAAGAATCTGTGTAGGTACTATGATATGATACATGTTCACTTACCATTTGTAACTTAAATACTGTATCCGGGAAGGCTCTAAGTCTGTGCTAAATTTTTTAAGGAACACCATTAGTCTAAATACGACTAAATACAATAAAACAAAATATTTGTCTAAACTAAAACGAAAAACTTAACGCTCTATTTGGGGAGTTGGGTTGGAGTTGATATAAACATAAACTTAATGCAACTTAACTTAACGGTGAGTGGGTGTTTAAATCCTTGGTGTTTGCTTTTACAGGTGCACAAGTGTATAAATATATGAGTATGAGTATGGGTATGAGTATGTCTGTTTATGTATGGTGGGTTTTACGTAAAACTAAAAGTCATTAACTAGTATTCGATATGAGTAGGAGTAAGCCTCAGTTTGCATGTTGATGTTGATGATGATGATGATGATGATGATGATGTGGATGCGGATGTGGATGTGGATGTGTCACCGCCGGCGTCGCTGTCGTCGTTGCATACAGACAATCCTGATCGGAGGACATTGAATAATTAGCCGAGTCCCGGTCTTCCGGAATCGATGTGTTCGCCAGACTATGAATTTGCATTGGGTCTTGGAGCAACTTGGAGAATGTATGATGACCAGCCTGCAGACCCAAGTGTCCATATGGAGATTCGGCCTTAGTAACATGTGGAATACGTCGAAGGAAGTGAGGATTCGAATAACGAACACCATTCGGTAGGGTTGTGTGCGAGATAACGTGTTGCTTAGTCGCTACCACGCCGATTGAAGATGTCACCGATTGGGGTGAGTACGACCCCTGGGGTTTATACTGTAACGATGCTTGACTATGACAGCCCAATGGCAGTGGCATCGTACTGCAATGGGAATAATCGATTTTCTGTTCGGGCATTGTTCGTGTCAATGGCAGGGTTGCACTATTGGATTTACTGTTGCTGTTGCTGTTGCTGTTGCTATTACTGTTGCCATTGATGTTGCTGTTGCTATTGCTATTGCTATTTGTGTCGTTGTTAAAGCTGGACATTCGCATGTTAGTAGATCGACCGTAAGGTTCTTCTTGTATAGCTGGTTGTGGTGGTTTTGGTGGTGGTTTGTATACAGCACGTGGACGGATAACAACTTCTTCGCGTTCCTCACCGGAATGTACACCACTCGAGGATTCGGATGGTGCGCGTTCTGGTGGAGATGTTGTGCTTTCGGTTGTTGAAGTTGTATCGCTACGTGGTGTTAATGCCTCATTGGGTACACCGGAATCGGCACGTCTCAAACAACGTGGTGTAGAACTAGATGCAATCTGGAAATAGTTCAAATTGTTCAGGATAAGTTATTTTGTTTCAAAATAATGCGTATGGTTAGTAAAGTAAACGAGAGAGAGCGTACAAAGTTTTAAAGTTTAATATGGTTTAAAGCAACTGCTGAAAGTTTTCGAATTTAATTTCCTGCTCATGTAGCAATTTTCGTTTCGAGAGTTAAGACTTGATATAACTAATCTGAACTCTTGATTTAGTTATTCAATTTTTCAGTTCATAAATATTCTGCTTCAACTTTTGCTAAAGAATGTTGCAAATAGAAAAATAACGAGTGTGAAATTCTATAACTGCCAAGCATGTATTCCTGATCGTTTGACGTTTAACGATTAGGGTAAATACTGCCCGGCGTCGACTTGCTTGTGAGTAGTGCTATATGTGCTATGGTTACACCACAGTTATGCTTATCTTACCCCTACGTAGTAGCCACTTGATAATGCAATCGTATAACTGAGATTGAACCTGCTAAACTTAAGTGCAAAAAAAAATATAGTAAAACAAATGCGATTTCTCGGAAATGGCGGAGTCAATAATCAACACGGCAGATGACTCATATGAACTACCTCAATGCATTTTGAGTTGAGGTCAGTATGGACAATAAGGCTTTATCAGAGTGCTGACAAGGGGATATGGAAGATAAATCTCTAATTGGTCAACAGAAGCTCTCATATCCCTAAAGTGGTGTGCGAACGCCATACATCAACCCACGTCAAGACTAAATTGGCTTACATCAACTTGGTATGCTCTAGAAAAATACGGTGCTAAGAGCATTACTAGGAGGGTTTCGACAAACATACGACCTTGACAGTAAAACCGTCCTTGGAAATCTTGGGAAGTATAATCGGAAAGCGAGCTTAATTGACTTTGCTCTCGGTGGAACGCCACTGTAGCTAGTGCACGGCTCTCTCCATCCAATACTCATAAAGGAATAAGCGGTAATCTTACCAAGAAATCATCAACCAAATTGAGCATTTACAATTAGCACAAGCATCTGAAGATTCAATATGGACTCGAACTACGAGTACTATCATGTTGTAAGCAAGCTCCGTCTATGGATGTTCCAGATGCCACAACAACGGGGAAATACAGTGAGGAGATTTAATGTTTAACGGCTGTAATCGCAATAAATCACTAGAACTTTTTGCCGATCACGTATCGGTCAACTTCTCTTATGCAAATACTATCCATGCATCAATTGCTGAGGATCTGTGGCATCGAGGCCAAGATCTCGCCAGAAATGTCGTAATTAAAGCGTTTGGTTTTATGCAACCATCCTCACAAAACCCTCGGTTTGATAAAGAATGCAAGCCAAAAGTAGAGCCCTGTAGAAGGAAGAAAGCCACTTGCATGCTCTATACACAGAAGCGCAAGCAAAAACATCTGTTTCCCGGAGGAAAAAAAAGAGTATGAAATAGAGAGGAATATTGGAATAGCAGTTAAATCTTACATAAACGACATGTATTTTCTCAACAAATTATCGATTACAAGTAAGGAACATTGTAAGTTATATAGTTACCTGGTTTGTCTTCTGATCTATCACAGTCTATTGGCAGAGTTCTTTGCACAAATTGACGCGGATCAATTGAAAAATTCTCCGACAAACAATTTCACGCTTGCGAAGAGATTTGGGGGCCGGGTGAATACCAATCAATCCATCAGAAATCAAGGACTTCTTTTGTACCTCTTGTAGAAATGTGTTGATGTCCATAGTAGCACCGAATGTGTACGAGTATAAAGAACATCGGCAGCAACGTTCGTCATTTTTAACAATCGGAAATTGAATCAACATTGATGGGATAAACTCTTATTTTGAAAGTCGATTAACATTTTCCTACGAGTAGTTGGAGTTATAGTGCTATTATCTGAACGTGTGTTTTCAAATAAAGAGGGTATGGGATGAGAGGACAAACCTTTTATTGCAGAGAACATTTTGAAGAGTTTTCTTCCAGAAGCCGAGCAGATGGATTGAGTTACCGATACTATATATGGTATCTTCGAAAACAATGAAAATGGCTGGTAAGTTCTGTGAGTTACGATGGATCTATTGTGATTGGCTTCTTCAAATTGATACTTTTACTGTCCTGTTCGAACTATCTTGTCTCTTTACTATGTATTTATTGTAAAGAGATTTAACAATATGATGTAGTAGTAGTTTATCGTCTCCCAAAATAACACATTTCCTTGACGAAGCTGTAGTGAGAACATCCGGACAATTCTATAATACGAGGGCGGGTCAATAATTCCGTGCATTTTTGAATTTCTGACCTCTTTACTGAAACAGCAACACTGCTCCTGAAAAAAGGCATCTGTCAGTTGACTCCTGTCAAAATTTAAACTTGCTGCGTCAGTTAGTTTGTGTTTGACAGCTATTTTTATCAGACTACTCACTAATTTGAGGAGAAAATGGAAAAAAGTGAATTTCGTGTGCTTATTAAGCATTATTTCTTGCGAAAAAAAACCATTACCGAGACCAAGGCTAAGCTTGATAAATACTATGGGGACTCTGCACCATCGATTTCAATGGTAAAAAAGTGGTTTACTGAATTTCGTTGTGGCCGTACAAGCACTGAAGATGCCGAACCTCCTGGACGCCCAGTTGAGGTCTCTACACCCGAAACAATCGAAAAAATTCACGATATGGTGTTGGCCGACCGAAGATTGAAAGTGCGAGAGATTGTGGAAGCCGTAGGGATCTCGCATGGCTCAGTGGTTTCAATTTTGAATGATCACTTGGGCATGAGAAAGCTTTCCGCAAGATGGGTGCCGCGTTTGCTCACAGTCGACCACAAACGCAATCGTGTAACAACTTCACAGGAAGGTTTGGCGTTGTTTAATCGCAATATGGAGGAGTTTTTGCGCCGTTTTGTAACCGTGGACGAAACATGGATCCATCACAACACACCAGAGAACAAACAACAGTCAAAACAGTGGGTTTCTAAGGGTGAATCGGCGCCAAAGAAGGCCAAGGTGGGTTTGTCAGCCAATAAAGTTATGGCGACTGTTTTTTGGGATGCACGCGGGATAATCCACATTGACTACCTTCAAAAGGGAAGAACAATCAATGGGGAATATTATGCCAACTTATTGGACCGATTCAATGACGATTTGAAAAAAAAACGACCTCATTTGGCCAAGAAAAAAGTTCTTTTCCACGAAGACAATGTAAGGGTGCACACATGTGCAGTTGCCATGGCAAAAATCCATGAATTGGGCTATGAATTGCTCCCTCATCCACCCTATTCTCCAGATTTGGCTCCGAGCGACTACTTCTTGTTCCCAAACCTGAAGAAATGGCTTGGTGGAAAAAGATTTGACTCCAATGATGAAGTCATCTCGCAAACAAAGGCCTATTTTGAGGACCTCGACAAATCATTTTTTTTGGAAGGGATAAAAAAATTGGAGAAGCGTTGGACAAAGTGTATAGAGCTCAACTGAGACTACGTTGAAAAATAAAATTATTTCTTTATCAAAAAATCTGACCCGCCCTCGTATATATAGAATTAATATTGTGCTCCGGAAATTTAGTTTGAAAACTTCAGACTATTGATATGATCTGTTACTCGCATGGACGTCTACAGAAAACTTGTGTACTTTCTCTGTTTTACCTAAAACTAACATATCATTCATATGTCATACGAGGGCTGTTTGGTGAGCACCCGAGTTGGAAGATAGGTGGAGCTACTGAGCCAGAATAAGTGTACCCTCATTTAGTATAACCTCTTTTAGCCCGACTGTCAAAATTTAATGACAATCCGACGCTTAGTTTTGGTTTTGACACCTTTCCAGCCGAAGGCACGGTCGGTTACTGGTCGATGACCATCCGGACTCGAATTGTCGCGAGTGCAGCACTATAAACGGGACAGCGGATGAATTCGCCAGATGGAATCAAATGTGGATTAAAATCCTTAGACCTTATTCGGGCTACTGCGACATATTTGGAGCTGAAGCCGGTAAGGATTCCCAAGACTCAGTCAGGGTCTTGGAAAAGAAATGGTTTAGGATGAGCACTTAATGGACCAATGGCAGCACTCAAATCCCCGAACGGCTTTTGTCTAACCAACTCCTCATCCTAGGGGTATCTATACGGGAACTGGCATTCCAGCTTGGGGGTTGTGCCATCAGGGTAACTGCCCGGCCATGAGAAAAAAAACCCACAGTTACGAAACAGCAACAAACTTCGGATACGAACGTATCAACTGTTGACAACCCCTGCAAATGAAATAAGGACAACGAACTTGGGATCTTTCCTCAATAGGCCACATGCAGCCGAACAACTAGCGGAAGCCCTGGACTGCAAAGGGATGGGCCAGATAAAAAACGATAAAAACTGCGATTGCTATAGACGACAAAAAAAAGTGCCTATCTGGATGTGGGTTTGTTGTTAGAGGAAGACTTAGGCAAGAAGTCTTCGGTTTCCGGCATGTTAACGAACACGCCATAACAATCCGTATGCAGGCTAAACTAGCCAACATTAGCCTTATATGCGCGCACGCTCCACAGAGGAGAAAAATGACGACACCAAAGATAGCTTCTACGAGCTCTTGGACAAGACTTACGGGCAGTGCCCTAGCTATGACATCAAAATTATCCTCAGCGATTTTAATGCATATCAGGATGAGAAGGCATTTTGGTAGTACTCTCGCGAAGATCAGCCTATACGACAGCACCTCCGATAACGAATTCAGGCTAATCGGCTTTGCGGTGGGGCGAAACATTGTCGTAACTGGCAAGCGGTTCCCGCATATCAATATTCATAAGGGTACTTGAAAATCGCCTGATCAATCAACCGTCAACCAGATCGCGCACATTGCGATCGACGTAATGCATTCCTCCTGTGTTATGGATGTCGAACGTTCCGAGGGGCCAACTTCGAGTCGGCCCATTACATTGTTGCATCCAAGGTATGGCTTCGGACATCTCGAACACCACAAAGAGAAGCTAATACTGTGAAGAAGTTTGATGGAAAGATATCGCCAACTCTTTTTCCGATCGAATCTCCCTTAATCTTAGCATCAAGTATTGAAGATCAGTGGTAACATTGCTAAAAAGCCATCAGAGATGCCACGTCTTATGTGTTAAGTTTCACTTGGCTACCACAACGAAACCCATGGTTTGACGACAAGTGCCGGCAAGCACATACAGCTAAGCAAAAGGCATACAAAGGGCATACAAAAGGCATAGAAGGGCTAGAACTGCTCTCGAACTCTACGAGCAGAAGAGGAGAGACGAACATCGGTTTCGCAGCAGAAAAAAGGAGTAGCATAAGAAGGGCGGGGTCGACTAGATTGAGAGATGCTACTTCAGGAATGAAATTCGAAAGTTTCACCGAAAGGTAAAAAAACATGCTACGAACACAAACCCGACACCTCAGCCTTTAGAGACGAACAAGGAACATCGTAGTAGAGTCGCAGTCGATGCTGAGTATATGGAAAGGGCACTTCTGTAGGCTGTATAACGGGGATGATGAACCAAATACCCCTGTCAGGCAGAATGAACCGTTCAACCTGGATGATATAGAGTCTGCATTGTAGACCAACAATTGCGTCCATCCGACCTGGATGAAGTGAAGATGGCCACATCTAAGCTTAAATCTAACAAAGCTGCTGGAGCGTCGGCCTAACTGACGAGCTCTTCAAAGTGGCAGGCGATGACTTGGTAAGAAGCATAAACCAGCTGACCTGTAAAATATGGTCGGACGAAAATATGCCCGATGAATGGAACCTCAGCATGGTTTGACCGATCCTCAAGAAAGGAGACCCCCTGAGCTGAGCGAACTACAGAGGCATCAGTCTTCTTAACATCACCTACAAGATCCTATCTGCCGTATTGTGCGAATGCCCGAAGCCGTTCGTCAACAACCTGTCCCTATCAGTGTGGCTTTTGGGCCATGAAAGTCCACCATCAACCAAATATTCACACTACGGCAGATTTTGGAAAAAACCCATGAGCTCCAAATCGATACACACGCCATATTCATCGATTTTAGTAGTTTCGGGATCCCTGCCAAACTCGTCCGTTTGTGCAGGATGACGATGGGGAATGAACGCTGTCTCATCAATATATTGTAGGTAAAGAACTAAATGAGATGTTTGATGTCAGAAAAGGATTTTAGACAAGGCGATGCGCTGTCGTGCGATTTCTGTAACTTCATTCTTGAAAGATTAGTACAAAACTCACGCGCCAACACAAGGGACATAATCTTTCAAAAGTCCGTCGAATAAATTGCATATGCCGTGATGTCAGTGGTGCTTTCGCCAGTGTTGAAGCGGAAGCGGGGAAAATGGGTTTAATGGTCAATGAACTGTCAACCAGACAGGGCACCCAACACCGACGAGTCGGACAGAACTTCACCCCTGACAGATATAACTTTGAAGTAGTAAAGCACTTTGTTTACCTAGGCTCCGCTATCAATTCAGATAACGATACCAGTGCTGAGATCGAACGAAGAATAACTCTTGCCAATCGCTGCTTCTTTGGGCTAAGAAGGCAATTAAGATCTCGATGAGGGTGATCTTTGCAGCTGTGAGAGGAAAATTTTTCGGTGATTTTCGGTCTCGTCTGCATAGAAGGGGAATGGAAGAGGAGATACAATGACAAACTGTTCGAGTTGTACAGCGACATCGACTTGGCTAGAAGAGTGAAGGTTCAACGACTGGCTGGATCATATAGAGCAGATGGACATCAATGCTTCGGCCCCAAAAATCTTCGGTTTCACAAGCAAGTTGAAGGGGATCTCAACCAACTTTCCGTGCGAAACTGGAAGCAGCTAGCTAAAGATCGAGTTGGCTGGAGATGCTTGTTGGGTGAGGCCCAGTGCCATCCTGGACTATAGTGCCACCTTAAATAAGTAAAATATCAAATTCAAATAAAACTCACATAAGTTGAGCAAACGAGCAAAGGTTGTTTTACCGGATAAACTTTTTCGAACATTTGAGGCCGTAACTCAGGAATGGTTTGCTTGATGTTGGCTTTTTCAATGGTGGAATCGTTGTTGGCTTGTCCGCATAGATAAACGACTTCAGATATATTGTAATACTCCAGCGGCATCTAATCACCCCCTTTAGTACAGAGATGCAGTTGCAAATGTGAAGCAGTCTGGTACCACTCCGTAGACGTGCGGCAGCAGCTCTAGTATACTTGTTTTAAAAGGCATGTTAAGACTAAAGGTGACATAAACCGTAGCTTCAGGCATTACATCTATTAATATTACGACTCCCTGACATCTGATCGGGTTCGCACGTTTGAATTGAAGACTAGTGAAGTCAATTTAAAATTCTTTGTAAGCTCATTAGTAGGTACAATATAGGCGGAATGAGTTTGAAACAATGGCTCTTAAATGCCATGAACTTAATGGTAACAACGAAACGAAAATACCCTCTAGGGACTTAAGAAATTGTTTTTAATAGTAAACTTAAAAATAAATAAATTGTTGGTGTCGCAATTCGGGGTTGCCTGGTTTCCTCCCCCGCAACTTACTGTGTTGTTCGCGTTGTTTTTTTTGTGCACAGTGAGAAGGGATCTACGATTTTTTACCGACTCCCAAATACGAGAGATTAAGGAACTTTTCCAAAGTAACAAATTTCACTTTTAGAGGTGGACCGTGGTGGATTACTTTTTTTTTTTTTTTTTTTTAAGAACTTAACACTCAAGTGGGTATGACAACAGTTAAAATGCCGGAGCACGTATTGAGTTTTTAAATAACAGAAAATCGAAAAAAGTCATTTTGAATAAGAGAACGGTGGTGCGAAAATCAAGCCAAATAAGCTCTAATTAATGAGCAGATGGTGGTTTTGTCGATAAATAGGTGACGAACTTTTAGAAAAATTGCAACCCTTGGAGGAGGACAAGGAAGTAAGCCAATATAAGTACCTACACTCGCGTCTTGACATTTGGTCAATAGAGTGTACCTACTTAACGATTTCAATCAAAATCCTGAAAATATTATTATTTCAATATTCAAAATGTATTATTTGAAGCTTCTAAATAAAGAGTTAAACAAAATAGATGTATATATATGTAGATATATACTTTTAACAAGACCATTCAATGAAAAATGTCCCCTAAAATGTTCAGCCACCGAAAAATACGAGAATAACTCGAAGAAAAGTGGCGACTTTTGTTGAAAAATATATTAATACGCAGATCCGTGTTCGCTTTGCTTCGCAAAGTTCTAAGAAAACTTTTGTTGACTAAAATATTAGAAAAAATATTTAAAAATACTTATCGTATCCAGAATAATGAATTTGTCCCAGAACAGACATTCTTGAAGGTTTTGCTTATGTATGTTATATTTTTCATATTTTCTAACGCTTCAGGATAGACAATGTTAACAGAGAACACTGAGTTTTCTTTGAGTCCACTCTTGATAAGGCAACATAAAGCTGGCCATAGAAAAAAACATTTTCACTGAGATCCACCCCAATAAATTCAATTGACTGCCGCTGAGCCTTATTAATCGTCATGCAGGAAGGAAGATCCGTTGGTATTATTGGAATTCTAGGAATAAGGCCATTTTTCCCTGCTGCGGCCCCAGTAAGAATTAGAGCTCTAATAAGGCTTCCGTTTAACTTCTCGACTTGAAGTTTTAGGCCATGGCAAAGGCATGTGGGACTCAGATTTCTTATTAACGCTACTGGTGTGCCGATTTTTAAATTCCATTGGTTGGGTTAAGAGAATTGAGGAATTCTTGATGGTAGTTGACACTGTCATTGTGATTTACTACATTCTTAATTCCTTTGAATCTGTGAATCTGTTTTCAAGCTCAGAACGACGTGGTTGTTTATTTCATCATAAATACAATTAATTAGTTCTTCCGTGCTATGAACGATTTTTCCGAAACGTTCGTTTAATTGATTTATATTCTCCGCAACTCAAAACCAATTGTTTGCATAAGAGATGCGAACTCGGCATTGTCGGTATTTTTATTCAGCTGTACCCTCATATTGCTGGCAAATATAATAGAAGATGATATCCGCTCGAGTGCTTTTGGGAATTACTGGCATTTATCCCAAATGATAAGCAAAGCTTCTTTGAAATCCTTTATTATCGAACTGCTCTTTCGAATGGAGTATGTAGCTTCTTAATTAGTAGTGATGTTTATTGGCAGCTTAAACGTGGAATGAGCGTTCGGATAAATATGATGACAATGATAGTGATAAATTACCGAACCCAGAAGCAGTGGTGATCAAAATATTGGGAAAAAGAAAATGATCGAAATGCCAAGTTCGTAAGAAGACCACTAATAGCAAGAAAGAAGAAGACAAGGAATATCTCTGAGTAAGTCATATCCAAAAGTGTTTAAGTTAAAGTGTCATAATTGTAGAGAGATCGGTCACAAGGCATCAGAATGCAGGCAGGAGAGACGAAGATTATATGAATGAAATGCATTTTCCAGACAACAACATTGATCCAGGAACCGAATTTGCTTTGAAATATCCCGAAGGAAACAAGACTTGCAGCGCGAATGACCGGTGCCTGGACAGTGGCTGAACTTCGCATATGACATCAGTCGAAGACAGTTTTGATCATTTGAAGAAGCCCGAAAAATTTTTAAACTTAGCTAATGGAGTAACAACATCAATCTATGGCATTGGTTGGGTCAGAATATCTGCATCAGATGCCAAAAACACAAAGCACTTAAAGTTAGAAGATGTAATGTTTGTGCTTGATTTAAGCACCAACTTGATATCTCTTGCAAAGGTAGTGGACAAGAGATGCGAGATAAGGTTTAACAACGAAACAGCATCCATAATTGCACCAGATGGAAGGTTACTTATCGCAGATCACTGTGTCTGATCTATACTAGGCTGGAAAACGAAATGTGATTGCAAATTTCTCGACACCCGATACAAAACCCTTTATACAATAGGGCCATCAAAAGCTAGGTCATATTAACATTGGCTACATGATGAATATGTCCAAACAACAAAGTATCCATGGGTTGAACGTAAAAGGTAAGAAATCGAATTTTTTGTGCGAAGCGTGTATAAAGGAGAAGAATATCCGAAGACCAAGGGAACGGGAACAACTGATCTACTAGAAATACCAGTTTATTCATCTAAATCTACATATATTGTCAGCTTTAAAATAATCCCCATAGACTGCAACACACTTATGCCAGCGCTTGATCCAATCCTCGAATATTTTTTATATTCGGTTTTCGGTATGTCCATCAGTGCTTCCTGCGGCTGCTGAAACGCGTTCCCCGTAGTGGTTTTTTAACTCGATTCAACAGAAAGAAGTTACAGGGAGCCAAATCAGGTGAATTCGGTGGCTCTTGGAGGGTATTTGTTGCATTTTTCGTCAAAAAATTACGAATAGTGATGGCGCTGTGCGACGGTGCGTTATCATGGTGCAAAATCCACGAGTTTGCTGCCCACAATTCTGGTCTCTTTTGGCGAATTGCTTCACGCAAACGTGTTATAACGCCCAAATAATACTCTTTATTTACTGTCTGGCCTTCTGTAAAAAATTCATGATGCGCTACACCGTTGTAGCCCATGAAAACCGTGAGCATTTCCTTCCTTTTTGACTGAAAACGACGTGGTATTTTTGGTCTCGGCTTATTTGGTGAACGCAATTCACTTGCCTGATGTCTGGATTGCGTGTCGTACTCATAAACCCACTTCTCGTCTCCAGTAATGATCCTTTTGATGAATGTGGGATCGGATTCAGCCTCGCAAATCATCTCTTTTGCGACGTCAACACGGTCTCTTTTTTGCATGAAATTGAGGTCTTTTGGCACCAACTGTGCTGCTACACAAATCATTAACCAAAATGTCCTGGACGGTTCCATAGGCAATGTTCAAGTCCTCCGCTATCTCTCTGATGGTTAATTTGCGGATCTGCCACTGCGTTCATCATCTTAGATTGACTCACTACCACTTTCGAACCGCTCTAGCCACTGGTAAATGAACGTTTTCTTTAGAGAATCGTTGCCGAAACACTTTTCCAACATTTCCAACATTTCCAACGTTCCCGCACCTTTAAATCATTAAATCCGTTTCTTAAGCAAAATTTAATACAAGTTCGATGTTGCAGATTTAAATCCATTTCTAAAATTGTAAAAAATCGCCAACACACACAGAGATAGATGTACTCTTGGCTACGTAACTTTTGCAAATGTCAAGCTATGACGCTAAGATTTAGAGGGAATGTCAACAACAGATTTACCAAGCTCAATGTGGTAATTCACAGCGATAGAAGTATGTGAGAAAATGAGAACGATTCTGGCTGTGTAGCTAAGTATTTTGAAGTTTTATTGATAACAAATCTCGATGGTCTGAAATTTATTTAATGTTGCAAGCGAAAACATCACCCATATTTTGGGCTGAAACAATCAGCACAGCTAACTATATATGTATATCAAAAACAGATGTTGGACTAAGCCACTTGATGGAGAAACCGCTTACAATGTATGGACCCTAATAGAGTTTGTCCAACTGCAAGTTATTTTATAATATTTGGTACGAAAGCATTTGTTTTGAATAAACAGCCAGGAAAAAGAAAGTTCAATGAAAAATCGGAGGAGTGCACTTTCGTAGGAGATTCAAATGAAGCATAGCGCATCGGTTATGATCAGCATCTAAAGCAAAAAAACAGAAACTTATGCGTCGTCATCAAGCAACTGCTGACGAACATCTATCCGAAGGTGTTGGAACAGATCTGGAATATGAATCTGCAAATGTAGCCCTCATGTAGAAATTAAGGTAAGGAATGCCAATTTTCAATTAAAACAGAATATTTTGCTCAACCCCTAACACACACGCCTTTCCCTTATTTCGACCTCAGAACTGGAGCTAAGTATCCTAACTTCATCAGTTCTCACATGTTAAACCCCACTTCAGAAACCCTATCCATCGCGATACCAAACTCATTAACCACTCCCGCTTCTGTTGAGCCCCTTCGCCGCCCACTGTTAAATTACCGCAGAATGTCGCTATGCGATCTTTCGGCTTAGAGATAAAAAGGTATATGAGAATATACGTCTATATGGTATTTCGCCTATCTACACGATAAATCCTATTCGGTATGCTACGAGGGTAAAACGAAAACAAGCGTCATGGTTTCCATCCAGCAGGAATGCCTCCCTTCCCATATTAAGAGTCTCAGGAAACTTTATATAAAGTATCACGAAATTGTCAATACGCCTCCCCAAAAGTTGCAGACGATCTTGCCGCTCTTCGCCACTATGTACACTCTAAAAGAGTTTCACACCTCCAACGCAGTTGACTTGGCCAGCAGAAACTTTTTTGACTCTAAAAAGTCATGCAAGAACCTTCCTCTCACCATCTATTACGAGAACGTAAGAGGACTCTGTTCTAAAACCCACGCCGTTTTCCGCCAATCTCATACTCTCCAATTTGATATCTACTCTCTGACCGAAACTAATCTTACCCCCAACGTAAAAAACCAGGAGTTATTACCTCTTTCTTTTAATGTTTTTCGGGATGATGACCGCACACCCGGCTTGATTGAATCTCGTTGTCGAAGTATCCTACTGGCCATTCACAACAGCTTTGATTCCTCTCTCGTTCCAACTTCCTCTCCTAAGCTCCACTTTGTGTCAATTAAAATAAAACTTACTCGTAGGTGGTTGTATGTTATGTGTTGTTCCGGCGCAATCTATCGAATCCTACCAACTTGCTATTGGAGGAATTGACAATTTGATCGGCTTATCAGACTCGCTTGATGATATCATTACCCTCGGCGACTTTAATCTACCTCAGCTGAAGTGAACTCCATCTGAAGACCTATCTTTTTTCATCGCTTCCAATTCCACTTCTACTAAGGAATGCCTCTTCCTAGATCGGTTAACAGACTCTAGTCTATGCTAAGTCTGTGGCGTTTCCAACTATATGAAAAGGCAATTAGACCTTATATTCACAACTGATATTGGATTAGAAGTAGCAGACAAGAGATCATTAATGAAAATAAAAAGAGTGTCGGGGACTGAGCCCTGGGGCACACCAGCGTTTATTTTGTGAATATCAGACTTGAAACCGTCCAAGACAATTTGAATTGAACGTTCCGAAAGGTAATTTCTAATCCATGGAAGAACGCATTTTCGACAAAAGAGCCTGATGCCAAACTCTGTCAAATGCCATAGAAATATCAAGTGCAACTATCTTGCTTTCGCCAGATTGATGTACGCTTTGGTTCCACTTTTCGGTGAGATACGCCATCAAATCACCAGTGGACCTGTTGCCACGAAAACCATATTGCCGGTCATTGAGAAGTTTTCCTGTTTCGAGATATTTCATGAGCTGACGGTTTATCAGCGTTTCCATGACCTTGGAGAGAAGGGACGTAAGTGCAATGGGTCTGTAGGAGGAGAGAGAAGAAAATTCGCCTTTTTTAGGGACGGGCTGGACAAATGCTGTTTTCCATCTGCTTGGAAAGAGTCCTAAAGAGTAGGATTGAGGAAAAAGCTTACGCGGTGGTTTTGCCAGAGTGAAAGAACACCTCTTCAGAAGAAGGGGAGATATACCATCTGGACCAGCGGATTTATGCATGTTGAGATCTTTAAGTACTCTTGCTATTACACGAGTGCGAAAGTGGGTTCGTCCCATTGTAGATTCGACGCACTCAAGTATAGGCGGGGACAAAGCACAATCTGGGAGTGTTGAGCTAGGCGCAAAGTGTGCAGCAAGCAGATTAGCCTTGTCCAAAGAACTGACAGCTGGAATGTCATTGTAAATGAGCGTCAGGATGGAGGATGAGGCAGAATTTTTGATGTTTTTGACAAACGACCAAAAGCTTTTACTACCTTTGGAACATTGTAGTATTTTTTGCCTTGACTTTTGGTCGTATTGAAATCGCACGCGCTTGAGAAAGACGTAGCAGTCATTCCTGGCTCGTTTAAACTTTCTTCGGTTTTCTTTGGTCGAGTTGTTCTTGAAGGGCCGAAAAAACAATTGTCTAACCCTGACAGTCTCTTTACAGCTCGAGTCGCACCATGCCTTTTCTTTTGGTTTGATGCTCTTCATCCGATGAGGTATAAAGCATCTCATTCCAAAGAGAATAGTTTCTGTGATCATGTCAGCAGCGGCATCCACGTCGTTATCGTGGAAACATAACGACCAATTAAGATTCCTAAAGAAGTTTGTTAAGTCCGCTCCAATTGGCTATCTCATATTGCCATATGGTTCTTTTGGGAATCTTTGTGGTGGGTGTACGAGAATTTAGCTGATATGACACAATGGTCCGACGAGCCTAGAGGGGAGAGCACATCAACGCAGTACTTGTCAGGGTGAGAAGTTAATAACAAGCCCAGGGTGTTGGCGGTATGACTAGCAGCGTCTGGTATTCGTGTGGGCTCATTTACAAGCTGGGTTAAATTATTTTCCGCAGCGAAGATCTCAACACACCGTCCTTCGGCTGTTGTCTGTTCAGAATGTCGAAGCCAACCAGAATTGTGTATATTGAAATCGCTCGTAATCAATACTTCAGTATGAGGATACAGGGATACAAATCTTTGTGTGGTGTCACACAGCGCATCAAACTCGTGAAAGGTCGAGTTGGTGTTCAGTTTGGGGCTTCTGTAAATAAAGCAGTAGTGGATAATATGCTTACGGGGATGGAATTTTAACCACATGAAATTGAATTCCGGATTGGAACAGGGACTACATTGTGGTGGAATTTGGTAAGCTACATCACTACGCACATAAATGGCGAGACCGCGATGGGAAAAGGATAGTGGCACTAGTTCGTAGCCAGGTAGCTTCAGATCAGAGTGATCTGAGAGGTGTGGGCGGGGATATACCTGTGTTTCACTAAGTGTCAAAACAGTTGGTCTGTATTTACAGACGTGGACGTACGCAGAAACTTGATTACTTTTTAGCCCGCGTATATTGGCAATATCCACTCTGAATTCCCGAGTCATTATAAAGAAAAACAAACACAAAAAAAAAACAAACACCGACGGTACTAAGCAAGGCTGCGAAGTGAAAATTCTAACGATGGTTTACCGAATCAAATTGCTGTAGGTGTTATGCCCTTACAACAATATGAAACAGTGCGCCAACAAAATTTTCACACACAACCCGCTATCCATCAGTTGTTACATACGCTCAGTCACTGCCCGTACCGTATGATAAATACAGTAACGGCAGTGACCGAGTGTAAGCAACAGTACTACGACCATGAGCGGAAGAGGTGGGATACCCGCACTGTGTGATATTTTTGTTTTTGTTAATTGCGCTGCACTGTTTTAGTTGTTTTCTTGTTCAGCTTGAAGGTTTGCTATATACAGCAATCTTTTGCAAAGGCGCAACATATGCAAGGTAATGTTGGACGATGTAGCAAAACTTAAGCCAGTAAGAAGTATGCGAAACCGCAGAAGACCAAACCAATAGGGAACGACCTTAAGGTTGAGTAAATTCACGATACGAACTAGAGCGGTTTGTAGAATGATAAGGTCTGGAAATTCAGATACTCGTATGTAGAATCAACACATTGGCTGAAAAGTCGGTGCCGTTTTATAGTAAAACACAAAATTTTTGCAAAATTCAACTTTATTTATCAATATACGAGTAGTTGCCTTCGAGGGCGATACACTGATTGAAACGATTTTTCAATCTTTCGATATCAGTTTTGTAGTACGATTTCGGTTTAGCCTCAAAATAGGCCTCTGTTTCAGCGATTCGGTCTTAAATCTCTTTCCGGCGAGCATTCTTTTGAGGTCTGCGAACAGGAAATAGTCGCTGGGGGCCAAATCTGGAGAATACGGTGGGTGGGGTAGCAATTCGTAGCCGAATTCATTCAATTTTGCCATCGTTTTCATCGACTTGTGACACGGTGCATTGTCTTGGTGAAACAGCACTTCTTCTTCAAATTTCTTCAAATGGCCGTTTTTCTGCGATTTCGTCCTTCAAACGCTCCAACAACGCAATGTAATAGTCGCTGTTGATAGTCTGCCCCTTTTGCAGATAGTCGATGAAAATTATTCCATGTGCATCCCAAAATACGGATGCCATAACCTTGCCAGCCGACTGTTGAGTTTTTAGTCGTTTTGGACGAGATTCATCGCCTGCTCGCCACTCAGCTGACTGCCGACTTGACTCTGGTGTGAAGTGATGGAGCCAAGTTTCATCCATTGTCACATACCGACGCAAAAATTCGGTTTTATTGCGGTTGAACAGCTCTAAACACTCCTCTGCATCATCAACACGTTGTTGTTTTTGGTCGACTGTGAGCAAACGCGGCACCCACTTTGAACACAGCTTTCGCATGTCCAAATATTCCTGCATGATATATCCAACACGCTCTTTTGATATCTTCAGAGCCTCAGCTATCTCGATCAACTTCACTTTAAGGTCATTCGTAATCATTTTGTGGACTTTTTTTGATGTTTTCATCTGAAACAGCCTCTTTTGGACGTCCACTGCGTGCATCATCTTCGGTGCTTGTATGACCACTTTTAAATTTTTCAATCCACTTGCGAATGGTTCGTTCGCCTGGTACAGAGTCCGGGTAACACTTATCAAGCCATTTCTTTGCATCGGCTGCATTTTTTCCCATCAAAAAGCAACGATAAATCAACACACGAAATTGCTTTGAATCCATTTTTTTCACAATAACAAAAGTTGCTTCACTCACAATGCTATATCTCGAGAACTAATCGTTCGACAGCTGCCAAATTTATACACGTATCTTTTGAAGGTTGGTACTAACTGAAATGGTATGGTATGGTTAATTCAAGTGGTGCCCTCTCTTAGAAACTTGGACTTTTCAACCCATATGTTGTATGTAGTTATATGCGCTACAAATTTCAACGATCTCTAAACGAAAAAGAAGAAGTAAATAGTATTGTTGTCTTACTCCCCCGAATGGCTGTACAATGAAATCTAATGTTGGAGAAGTCATAAATATTGATATTCGAAAGCAAGGAACCAGAAATGGCATGCTAAATTGAGTTTCACTATAGATTATTTTGATTGGACAATTAGGAAATCTCCCAACAATTTACCTCCTTTTAGGAGGCAATTTATTATTTGATTTTAACGCGATCTGCTACATTCTGAAGCCCAGAGTCAAAACGTGCCTCTTTTATAACCACAATACCACTTCCGGTGAACCAAACTTTCCCCATTACCTATCACTTTTTCACACATACTCGTGCATAGGCACCTGGCTGAGCAATCCCCAATGTTAAACTCGTCCGCATCGT
Source organism: Volucella zonaria (assembly GCA_963966105.1). NCBI lineage: Eukaryota > Metazoa > Arthropoda > Insecta > Diptera > Syrphidae > Volucella > Volucella zonaria. The sequence goes on along the minus strand of OZ014530.1, from coordinate 84,123,030 downwards.
AATTTCCCCAAACTTTCCAAATTACCGCAAGCCCAAAGGCAAAATAAACAACTTGAGCCATATTGCACAAGTTCAAATTCAAATTTCAAAATTCAAAATTCAAAATTCAAAATTCAAAATTCAAATTTTCAAATATCAAAACTTCATGCATGCGATTATGCGGATACTTACGTGTGCCTCATTTGTGTGTACAGTAACGGTTACCGGTGCCAAAGGACTAATCAAATGTTCCGGTGACGAAGCCAGTTGCATATTTTCAGGTTGAGCTTGTGGGGCAATTCCAATGGGTGAGGTGGCATTCGAAAGTGGTGGTGGTGGCGGTGGTGGATGTGGTGGTTCCAAATCTCTTGTCGATGCATATGTAACACTATCATCACGAACACAGGCTAATAGCTTTCCTTCCTCCGAGGTATTATCATCCAAGTATTCGCCATGGGCTTGCTGTGGCGGCATCAATAATGGTGGTGGTGGCGGAAGTTCATCATATTCACTTAAGTGAAGTATTTTAGCACTGCCATTGCCACTGCCACAACCGCCGCCGCCACCCACTGTCGCTGCTCCTCTTAATGTGGCATAGTCTCCGTCATCAATTTCCCCCGTAACACCGGCAATACATACCGAGGCTCCACGGGGCGAATGGCTGTAGAAATTTAAAAAAATATAAAGATAAACACAAAAAAATTTATAAAATATGCGCATTCATTTTGTAGCATGAAACATGGAGCAAAAACACCCTCTATAGCATTAATTAATGAAAAAGAAAAATTAAAAATAATAAAACGGGCGACAAGCGGAACAAAAAAGTTTTCTCACACAAAAGATCAATCGATTAAAAAAGTAAAATTAAAAAAAAAAAGTTCAAATTTAACAAGTGCACAATGGCTACTAATTACAGCTATTTCGTGCAACTGAAAAAAAAAAAAACTATAACACACCAACATCAACAATATGGCAAACAAAGAGGGAATTCGAATTTTCTCTTTTGATTATTATTATTATTTTTTTTTTTTGTAATTGTATTCCTTTGGGAAAAAACACTTTTTACCGCTTGCCATCGTGTTCGCCCCCAATAAGTAGGACATCGTCACACGTACTCGTAACTTCGTTGAATGTAACTTTTAATTTCGGCGAGCTAGGTGTCAATTTAGGCCAATAGATGTCCTCAACTCCATCTGTACTGGATGTGGTGCTAATTGCCCCCTTCTGTTCCATTCCACCAGCGCTGGTGGTACTGGTCCTGGTCGTTATTAGAAGTGGTTGAGTTGCACCTTTAGTTATACCATAGTGCTCGATGGGTGGCAATTTGAAACTCCAGCGACGTTTGGCTGTCAATCCGAACCAAATGACTATCCAGAGAAGTATGTGCACGACAGACATAAGAGCTGCAGGTGGAAAAATCGATATTTAGCTAGAGTTTTAGTGTTTAATTGAATGAAAAAGGTTTGTTTTTTTTTTTTCTATTTTATAAAATGACAACGACAAAGTCATCGAAATTGAGATCGAGAATCCGTTTTGGCTTTCAGGAAACTAATAAAAAAGCAATTCTCTTATGTGTGTTTTGTGGAAGTTTTCGGTTTGGCTTTGTCATGTCCACCTATGCCAAGTGAAAAGCAGACAAAATTTCAATCGAAAGTTTGATTAGAACTGATTGCTTGTGGAAAATGGACATCAGTCAGCGTGACTTAATAAAAATTACAAAAATATTATTACTTTTAAGGTTGTTCTTTCAACAGTTTAAATAAAATCGAATGGACTTTTAAATAATTGTTTCCCCGAACACTGATTTTAATCCCTTAGTGCATATTATGGTCTGTTACAACGGACGTCCAAGCTGTGACAAATTTAAGTGCGTGCATCAAGAAGTGAAAATGGCAAATCGTAAAGGGTAAGTTGTACCCTTTCAAAAGTGTACGTAAGTGATTATTTCGCTTAAAAACAAAACGTTATTTGTGTTTTTTGACAATGTCCATTTAAACGGACTCCATGCTGTCCGACTGTTTTATAAAGTACTAAGGACTGAAACGAATAAAATCTGTAAATTTTAATACGGGCTATACTTCCACTGCGTAAAAATTGCAATCCCATTTTGTACCCAAATTAGCCTGTATATTCTCTAGTTTCAGTTTGTTATTGATTTTAGTTCGGTGCGGTTTAAAATATTTATAAAATATAAGTCAAGAGGAACGCCGTAAAAAGATCATCGACAAATGGCTCGAAAATACTTGTCCAAACCATTTCATCGCCAAAAATTTAAACATAGCATGCAGTACAGTGGATTCTGTTATTAAACGATATTTGGAGACGTTGACAGTTAAGTGAAAACAGAAAAGTGGAGCTAAAAGTGGAGCACATGATACAAATTTGGACAGGAAAATAGTGGGTACCATCGTAAAAAACCGGACTATGTCATCCAGAGATGTTGCTCGGAAATGTAATACCAACCAAACAATGGTACAAAGATCTAAAAAACGTAACGGTCTAAAAACACGAAAAAAAACAAAAAATACCAAAAGTTACTGAAAAGCAAAAAAAAATCATAAAAACACGAGGCCGAAAGCTATACGAGTTGATCGGCAACAAGAAAGCGTGCTTGGTTTTGGATGACGAAACTTATGTCAAAGCCGACTTTACTACTCGTCCAGGTGCGCAGTTTTAAGCTGAGATTCTTCCGCAATCAACAACATCGATTGGGATGGAAAAATTCGGGTCAAGATATCTCGTTTGGCAGGCCATTTGCCAATGTGGATACAGAAGCTCATCGTTTATTACAACGGGAACAATTAACGGAGAAGTGTACATTAACGAGTGCCTAAAAAAAACCGTTGATTCCTTTCTTAAGCAAACACTAGGGTTCAACATTATTTTGGCCAGATTTAGCTTCAGCTCACTATGCTCATGCGACGTTGAGCTTTCTTGTTGCTAAAAATGTCGACTTTGTCTCAAAAGACATGAATCCACCCAATGTTCCACAGTGCCGTCCCATTGAAAGGTATTGGGCTTTGGTCACAATTAAATTGAGGAAAAGTGAGCAGTGTGCAAAGGATGTAAAAGATTTTAGTGCTAAAGGAAAAGAGCGTCCAAAAAGGTCACGGATGTAACTGTCACCAACCTTATGAAGGACTTTCGAAAAAGTTGAGGAAAGAATGGGAACCCAAATGATTTTTTTTATTTTTTGTAATTGTGAATGAATTTAATAAAAACAGAGTTTTAAAGCAAATAAAAAAAAATTAATTGAATTATGAAAATATATTTTTTTTTTACTTTGAAATTTCCTAATTTTATTCGTTTCAGTCCTGACTACCTTGTAGTCATTTCCTGTGTATTATTCTGCGTATTTCAAAGGCTAACTATTGCGGAAATTTTCGAAGAATTGGAGACTGGAGAGGAGTTTTCTGATATAAATCCCATCGATGGATGCGAAACTAATAAGGATTCTGATAACAGCGATGACGAGCATGATGGCAAAGTTAATCATTTGGGACCTGCAATGCTTTGTTGAAATTGAAACTGTTCGGCGGCATGATGGAAGTAGCGACGAGTCTTCCAGTTCCGATGAAAGTGGCGATGAACTGCTTGATTGTGGAAATCATAAAGTTTCAAAAAAAAATCGGATACCAGCCACTGGGTGGAATTAAAATCGGATTATTGTAATGAAACAAAATTTGAGCCAATTCCACCAATCCACGAGGCTCAATTATGTGAGTCGCCCGTCCATTTCTTCAACGTTTTCTTTCATGACAATCTTTTGGATTCAATACTGGTACAGATTAACTTACGTGCTGCACAAAAAAAAAGCCATTGGATTATACATGGATGAATTATTTGTTTTTTAGGTGTTCTTCTGATGTCTGGGTATGCAAAATATCCTATTAAAAGGATGTATTTGTCCGACAAAAAGAACGTACACAAGTTGTTATCTGATTCAATGCGTCCGAATATATCTGAGTGCATTTTGAACAACTTTCAATTGAATGACAACACTTTTGTGGGAACACCGATCATTTACACAAATTACGACCTTTGATCGGTTCTCTAAAACATTCATTTAAAAAACATGGATGATTGGATGAGTGTCTGTCTATCGATGAGGGTATGATTCACTATTACTACAAGCACTACGCAAACCAATAAGATTCGGATTTCAGGATTGAGCAAGACAGTGGATGGTAAACAATCATATAAGGATGGGCCTTGGTGGTAGCAAGCTAATTAAAATTTTGCACTCAGCCGATTTACCTCTCAACAAAGGACTGAAGGTAAGTTTTAATTTTTTTTTTAGATAAACGTTTGTAAAATTTCTGCCTATAAATACCAGTAACAGGCGTTTTCTAACAATTAATTTATCTCAGTAAAATTTGCTCAGTATTGGTATTTGCGTTACTAGAACTTGGAATACGAGACGGGATAGATGGACCGATAAATCCACACCGTTACCAAAAGGGCAAATGAAAAAGGAGGACAGAGGGTCATCCGATTTCTGTATTACTAACAATGGTGAAATAACATAAGTGCGATGGATAGACAAAAACGTTGTAACAATGGAAACTAATTTTGACGTGGTTGGAATCCGACATCGTACAAGGTGGATACGAGGAAAGGGAAAAACAACAATTTGTCATCCAAAAGTTGGTTATCCGAGGTTTGTGGAAATTATAATAAAGGTATGGGCAGCGCTGATAAAACGAATCAGCTGGTTTCTGTGTACAAAACGAGAATGGTGGTGGCCAATTTTTACTTATCTACTGGACGTTTCTGTGGTAAATGCTTGGCTTCTTATAAGAAAATTGTGACCAAGAAGTCTTTTAGATTTTCGCCGATATATCTTAACCACTACTCGACTTCTATTTGTACCGATGATGTTCACTTTGGCGGGTACGATCACTTTATTGAGTATTAGCCAACAGAGAGACAATGCGCTAAGTGTAGCAAAAAAAGCTAATTTATTTGCAAAAAGGCCGAATAAGGTATCCATCCAAAAGACTGTTTTGTAAATTTCCATACAAAACAATGGCTTCTCTGCATAAAGTCCGCTTAAAAAGTCAGCCTATACCTTCATCATAAAAAACAAAATGCTTTGAAATCGTGTTTTTTCTTTTAAATTAAGAGTATTTTGCTTTAAATAAACAAAAAAATATACAAAAAATCGTTTCGTTGACTTTAGGCACTAATGGGTTCATTTTGTTCTTTTTAATAATAATTTTACATTTTAATCTGAAATCACTATTATTACAATGTGTTTTTGGTGGTTTTTTCTTTCAAGTGCCAGTAAACTCAAGACCGGGCTAATCTACTTAATCACATAGGTGTTTTGAAGTGACCTTGGGTCTCAATCAATAATCCACTTTCTCAAACTAGGATCTCATGTCAGTTGCTTCCAGTGCTGCACTCTTAGTTGGTTGATGTCTTCTTTCATTTGTTTGCCCCACCTTAGATGCCGTCATCCTTCGCTACGCCATCCCTCAGGATTACAATCGATGACACTTTGAGGAGGAGCTATGGGGTCTATTCGCTCAATATAGCCCAGCTTTCTCAGACATTGGATCCATGGACGCACTTAAAATTTGTGATTAATCTTCTCCTCCATTCGCCGTCAATAGAAACGAGACTGAAAATTGCACGATATTTCATTCCCTCGAAACGACCAAGAGCTTCTTCATCCGCTTTCGAGAAATTCCAAGCCTCTGCGCTATAGAGCAGGACGAAGATGATAAGGGTCCCGTACAAAAGCAGATTGAGAGAGGACTCTAGTGGTCAATTGCCTGCTGAGTCCAAAGTAATCTTGAAGTTATAACTAGTAATGGTGACGTTCAGCCCAAGCCGTCGGTGATATGATTCTTTTTCTGATGACAACATGCACTTTTTTTTTCTCTCGTTTAGCGACAGACCTATTTCGGCCGCTTTCGCCTACTCGCGAAAGCTTCATTGACAGTTCGCTGTGTTCGCTCAATCAAATCAGTGTCATTCGCATACACGGATCGTATCTCTTTTGTTGGTCAGAGAGTTTTCCACGATTCTTTCTAGCACGATGTCAAAAGAGTCGGCTTATCTAAGATCTATCTTGACATTCAAGGTATGCATCCTGCACACATTGACGAGTTTGCCAGATATGCCAAGGCTAGATATGCTGTCATGAGGGTTTGAAGTCTTGGTCTGAAAATCCCGGGTCTATTCCAAGAATATTTGATTGATGTCCTGAAACCGCATTGGTGTGAACCAACCAGATTCAAGAATGGTTTCGGATGCTCACATAAAACGGCAGAAAGATTTTATAAGCTATGCAGAGAAGACTTATTCCATTGTTTCGAGCATGTTTTCCTGTGGCAATGTCTTATAGATGAGCTGGTCCATACTCCCAACAAGTCCTTTAGATTAAATGTGTTGATCGCTTTGTTCCTGTGCACATTTCTATGTTTTTTTTTTTTTTTTGTAGAACTTAACACTCAAGTGGGTATGGATACACTTACAATGCCTCAGCATGTGTTAAGTTTTTTGGAAAATGGGATAGAGAGAGAAAGAAAGATGTTTGGGCTCAGAGGTTATTTTCCGCCATGGGTGACATCCATCACTTAATTGGGAGACTAAATTCTTAGTGGAAGTTGGGTTGTTGTTGATTTCTAGTCGACTATTTGATTTTTGTTAACTGAAAAAATGAACGCCTTTCGGGCGAGGCTGGGATTCGAACACCTTTCGATGTCCACTACCACTTGAGCCACGGCCACCCACCTGCATAGTGCAGGAAGACATATTGTTTCACTTCCGACCATTTATTATCAAAAACATTATACGATACCAGCGCAACATCCGCCGGACCCCTGATTTTACAGCGAGCGTTCTGTAGAATTGCTCGATTTCACTATTTCGAAATCATTTAAAATTATATCCACAGCATGTAACTATGATACTCGTACATACTGCGTGAAGTTGTCATCGAAAACCTGTAACTCTCACACAGTCGGGCACTCTACTTATATCCTTTAATTCCGTCCCGATTTGCCGAGGATTTATTTCGGCAGACGCAGGCCCCGACGCAATCTGTCTAGTCTTAAGAGCCACAAGCCGAGATTCTACCGCCTTGAGTTGGAAAAGAATAATGCCCACAGCTCTTGTTAACTAACTCACAGGTAGGTTTTGTCATTTGGTTCATTTTAAAAACGTATATGTATAAATATAAAGATTAAAACTTCCTTACTTACGAATTTGCACGGCTTTTCAACACAAAATTTTTCTTTTCCCACAAAATATCATCGTCATAGCACAAATTATTCTATCTACGCAGTAGTTTCTCATTGGGATGCCACATTTTTACGCAGTTTCGCACAATTTTTTCAAACAATTTTGACATGGATAGGTCTTTGCCCTGGGCGTCAACATTTTTTTCGGTGCACCAAAATACTGTGCATCGATTTTGAGTTACCGTCATTTTTTTTATTGCATATCGTTTAGAGGGTAGTGCTTATTTGCTACTATTTCTCAGTTTCATGTGGGAGTTAGTTCATAGCGTAGCATTTCATTGCATTTTGTTCTTTGTGTTGGCAAAAACTCTCCGAATTCTGAAGCAGAATTAATGCGGAAGAAGAATTTACGCCAAAAAATGCTGCTTATTGTGAAACGTGAATCTCGTAAACGACAGGCGGATGCGAAACTGAAGCCAGCGAATGCGAGACACTAGACTTAAGGTAAGGCGCGAAATAGAGGAACGGAAGCGTAAATCCGAAGTAGTACAAGTCGATAGCACGTCGCTACTGATAGAGAATTTGACTGTCGCTTCGTCGAAAACATATCCATGTTCTTATCTACTTCAGTGTGTGCAGGCAATTCGTCGCACCGTACAAAACTTTGAGCATGGGTGCACTCTTTTCGATCTTAAGCCACCAACGAGACCGAGATTGGTGCGAAATGAAGAAAATATAGCCGCCGTAGCGGCCAGTTTCGAAGAAGGCCCGGAAATGTCGATTCGGCGCCGATAAGCGCCGAGAGAGAGAGAGCGAGAGAGTAAACCCGGCTTATTTTGCGGTGGGATTTGGGCCCACATCCTTATAAGATTATGCTGACGCAAGAATTGAAGCCGGACGATCATAGACAACGTCATGAGTTCAATAATTGGGTGCTGGATATGTTGGCCGAAGATCCGGCTTTTGGCTAGAAAATGGTCTTCTCGTACGAGGGCCATTTTTGGCTCAGCGGCTACGTGTAGAAACAAAATTGCCATTATTGGACCAAACACAATCCACAAGTGTTTATGGCATGGCGGCATCATCAAACCTTATTTCTTTCGAAATGAGGAAGGAGATACCGCTCTCTTGGGCTACGTCAAATCTTTTGTCTACTCTAATAAGCCAACCACTTTCGACGAGCTTGAGGCCAACATTCGACACGCTTTTGACAGAATAACGTCGCAAATATTGGACCGATTCAACGAAAATTGGACCGACCGCTTGAAGCATTGCCAGCGAAGCCGTTTAAACGTAAAAAAATTAAGGTGTTACGAAAGCGTAGAATACTAAGGGACACATCGGATCCATTATCACTTCCATCAAATTGGTAATTGGACAGCGTTTTCGTGTCTTAAAAGACGCTTTTTTATTCATTTTGGCGGAAATTAACTTAGTTACTGTTATCACCAGTTACTGGCAGGAAATGATTTTGCCATCTATGTCGCCCAAAGAACACTTTCGACGATTAGCTTTGAAATCACATAGGCTTTAGAAGTTAAAATTTGCCTATTGTGGATAAAATGGCACGCAAGTGAAAATTAAAAAGCAGAAACAAGGCAATAGTTTTACAGAAATTTCAAAATTCCGGGAGGTGTGTTTGAATTATGCGCATTGTATAAATTTTACTAATCTATTCCTTTCTAGGTGGTTGTACAAATCTAACGACAAAATCTTATTTATAAATTTAATTGAACAATATTGCAGGTGATAGTGGTTATTCGTTAGATCCTTGGTCGCTTACACCATATAGAAGCTCTTCTGACCCGAATAAGAACAATTTCAATGATTTTAACGCCAAGGCTGGAGAGGTTATTGAAAGGTGCATTGGTATTTACAAAGTTATTAAAATTGTTATATTAGTAATATGGTTGAGAGTGTACATTACATATATACATATGTTATGTTCTTACCAAATTTAAGTTCTACGAATCAAGCAAGAAGATGTCGCTAGGCAGCGCATACCACTTTTGATGTCTACTTCTCATGATCTGTCACTTTGATTTCTTCCCGCTTTTTGTATTTTTTCCGGTTTTTCAGTCGCTTCCGGTCAGTCAAATAAACTATACGCTGAACCCGCAAACGTAAAAAGTTTTGCCTTTTTGTTCTTTTTTTAATTTTCGTACGCATCAATATATTTTCGTTTATAACAAATAAATGGAGAATTTTAAAGGAAGAAAGAAAAAGTAAATGCGATCCGAACAAAATTGGTAGTCCAAGGGCATCAAGTTTTTCGGTCAATTCCGACGACAAATTGTTTAGAACTTTTTTTCCCCTGGCAAATTTCAGTGAATAATTGTTTGCCATTTCTTTGTGCTCAGAGATGAAATTTATAAGCAATTTCATTTAACTTTGTGCAGCAGATTTGCCATGCGAATTATTAATTTGTTTTCTTAAATCAATTTTTACATTAATAAATACTTAGCGCATTCAGCAACCTCAAACAACGTCAAAACACTTTTGGGAATTTAAGGCAGAGAGCATCAAAAACTTTTGGTCCCAAATCGAAAACATACAGAACAGCATATGGGAGTCAAGAGATAACCCATCAGCGGCTGGCCACGACATGGCCGGCTACATCAAAATGAAAGCGGCGGTTCAGGAAACCTTAGTACGGTGCGCGGTGGAATACGACAGTCACTCTGTACCGCAACAATCCACACCAATTGATAAAACAAAATTAGATCTTCCCCGGATCGTACTTCCAAAATACGGCGGCGATTACCTCAAATGGAACCAATTCCACAACCTATTCACCCAAATGGTGGATCAGCAAGCAATGTCAGGTTGCCAAAAGATGTGGTACCTACAAACCAACATGTCGGGGGAAGCACAAAGACTTATTCGACATCTAAGCATCTCCGACGAGAATTATTCTTCAGCCTGGAAAATGCTACAAGATCTATACAATAATCTGAGGCTCATTTCAACTGCTTTTATAAATCGGCTGCTACAACAAGTCTCGCTGTCAATGGAATCCGCCACAGGATTAAAGACAATGCATGACTGGGATCTTTGCTGGTTCATCTACTTATCAAGAAGCTCGACCGCAACACTCACACCTTGTACGAGCAGTCGCTGAAACAACCCAGAGCTCTGCCATCATTATCGGGGTTCCTGGGCTTCCCCGAAGTTCGTTTCCAATCTTTAGAGGCTCTGGGAAATAAGGGCAGAACCTCTGAAGAACCTTCAAGAAAATCTACGGCACGTTCGTTGATGTCAGTCTTAGCAGATAATGGAAATTGTCCACTATGCCCTGGTACTGATTACAAACTGTATGCCTATCAGATGTTCTTACGCTTAACCCCAGCCAACAAAAAGGGCAAATCATTGCATAAATTGTCTAAAATTCGGCCATATCGTTCCAAACGTTAAATTTGCACAAAGCATCAGCAGCTAATACATCGAACGGGAGCCAAACCAAGAAGATCGTCTCGAAAGTTACGGATGAGAGGGCGGTTGTGAAAAAAAAAAGAAATAAAATCGATAAAAAAACCCAAATTGGCCGAAATTGAATTTATTTCTGAGCCTTACCGGCCTTAGAAGGTTTGTGTTGCTCCCTTTTAGTCGCGAACCACAGCATTGTAAGTGACCTTCTCATGGCACGAATGACTGCACTGTTGGTCCAATTATATCCATTGGTCCATCGGTATATCGGAATGCGTGGTTATCAGAATAGTCACTATATTCTCATAGGTGCCCTCGCACTCAAGGTAGAGTGTACTGACACCATGTCCCACATAAGGCAACTATCAACCAATGAAAAATGGACCCAATGCTAGACCGGTCCCTGCTTGGGCGCCAGTTCCCATAGGAATCGTAAAAAAAAACACGAACGATGAGGCTTGACCTCCCCAACCATTCGACAAATGTACAATTAAACAACTTCATTTCTTTACAAGTACCTATAATTTTATTAGAATACGTGTGCTATTAGAAATCCAAACTTAGACTAAAAACTAATTTTATCCTAGCTTAACTCGAGCCCTACATGCGGATTCTATTCATTTGCATTTGCAAGGGTAAAAGTGCTGAAACAGCACTTCAACCCGTAAAAAACGGCAATGCATCCGAACCCCCGGATATCAAATTAGAGCTTGCAGTATACTCGAATGTTGTAGCTACTTCTGCAGGTGCAATGATCTGGGATAGCGCCAAAGTGATATCTCCCCTTTCCGCTGGTTGGGAGTGCACTGACCTAACTGAGATAAGTATCAGCGATCAAAAATAAACATTTACAAGAAATAAACTACAATCGCATCCACTGCTAACACCTTAAAATACTCGTAGGTTCAGCAAGCCAGCTCATTATGAAAACTGCCTTTAAACTTATCCCTGAAACAGATGTGCTGTTCGCATTACTGCGTGGGCACATCAGACACACGTGCAGTAAAATGTGACCTTTCGTTGCATGGAATTTTGTTGTTGTTCTTCCACTTTCACCAATAAATTTTTCGACAAAATATATGTAAAATTCCGGTATAAATAAACTACCGTTTTCAAAATACGTCAAATGACTTTAATTGTACTAATTTGCAATTTTATTACATCGGGCTTAGATGACTTAGAACTTACGATATATTGCAGCAATGCAAGGGGTGCAGTAAACACGTGTGTTTGGTTGTATGGAAAACAATGTTCTCTAATTTTGTTGCGCGAATTTTACTGCACATGTGTTTATAGTAGGAGGGCTGACCGCGTGATGTCATAAGGCATAAGAAGAAAGGAAGAGTTGCATATGAAATGAAAGCTTGCTTGGAGACGTAGGCAAAACGCCCTAGGTTGGCTGAATTTTTTGCCCAGGAATTAAAAAAATGGCAACTTGAGGTACGTTTTTTTGTTTATTTTCGTAGGCATCAAAAAGAAGAACGAATGAGTAACCATTCAATAGAGGACCTTAAATAGCACTTGAAGCCATTGGGTTGGCAGCCTCCACCCAACCACTAACCCCCGACAACCTAACGTTTCATAACGCATTGTTTTTGACTGACTATAAGCATAAAAAAGAAAGTTGCAAAATATACCAAAGTAAAGCTGAGAGCTTACCATTAACAAATAAGTATACAGGGTGTCCGATAATTTTGGAAATGATTTTTGGGTATATTCTAAGAAAAAACATCATTCTACAGTAAGGGTCTATCTGCAATGTTGACATCATTTATAGAGGATTTAAGAAATGCTTACTCTTTTGTACCCTGACTTTATTTAGGGCACTGTTTTTAGAAGAAATACTAGCCTTTCTAACTACGTTTCAGTAAAGTTGATATCTTGTTTAAGTCTTTAGATATCTAATTTCTAAGGCTGTTCCATTTTTCTTGCCCATGTAATTTTTGATTTTGTTTTACTATGTTTTTCTTCCTCGTATGAACATAACGATGATAAAAAAAAAACAATTAAAAAGTTTGCAGAAAAAGCCATAGATTTTAGAATACTTGGGAAAAAAGGTTTTTTTGCTTTAAGCTCCAAAGTCTATGAGTAAAAAATGATTTTGTGTGGTCTTAGGTAATTTTTATTTTAAGTTTGTACTAAAACAGTTATAAAAGGTGCTTAAAGTGTCCTCCTTGGTTTTGTATGCATGCTAGAGCCGGTTTTTGTATGGCACTGCGAATGTTTTTTGATGCTAACTGCTGCCTCACTTTTGATGACGCTTCGAGACTGGGGTCTTCCAATTCGCTGAAAGTTACTATTTCAGTTGAATAAACAAGTTCTTTTATTATTTCCCATACAAAAAAATCTAACACTCTAAGGTCAGGAGATTTTGCAGACCAGTGAACTGGTCCATATCTTCCTATCCAACGATTACCGTACTCTTCATCTAGCCAATTCTTAACCTCACGAACATAGCGGGCTGGAACACCATCCTGTTGGAAATATGATGTAGCTAATTGAATCAGTGAAATCTCCTCCAATAGTTCTGGTAAATCATTTCGCAGAAACTCCAGATAGTTTGTAGAATTCAGCCTAGGTGGAAGGTTTGAAGGGGCGGTTAACTTGTTTCCAATTACACTTGCCCTTATATTGACACCGAATTTGTGTTGAAATTAATTATGTTCTCCTTGTATGCGGATTATCCGTAGCCCATGTATAGTATGAAGATTGTGAAAATTTGTGATCTCTTGTAAATTGAGATTCGTCTGTCCAAATAATTCCGCTAATAACCTCGTTGCCATCCAAGCTCCACTCCAATTGGAAAATTTCTTTTCCAAATCATCGGGAAGCAGTTTTCGCGTATGCTGGTATAGACAACGATTTTTGTCTTTTGTCTGGAAACACTGAATTGCAAAGCTAAGCATCTGATGCTGATTGATGGATCGGTTGTAATAGCTTCCAGAATACTTATATCAGCCGAAATTTTTCTTACTTGTGAAGCGCCCGCGGTAGGTCGTGTATTTGAAACTGATTCCGTTTCTCGAAGCTTTCGATATGTATTTCCAAATACTTCTTCACTAGGAAGTCGTCGGATACGATAGAGTTCATGGTATCTTTGTCCCGCACTAGTTGAACTTCCATTGCATAGCCCATAAACGTAAATAATGTCGGCGTATTCTTCGTTTGTAAATGCTGACATTTCAAACAGCGTTTCTAAGCAACTGTTACCTTAGCGTAAAAATTAAACTGATGAATTAATTTTTTTTCTAATCTTTTATTCCATTTTCGTTTGGAAGTTTTCCAAATAGGCCTACATACCCCAAACCTAACTCTCGCTGTGATGTTTTCGGGAATAGGGTAAGTAAGTGAGGGTTTTGACAGGTAGTCAAATAAACGAGCCGGCTTTAAAACTTTTTAATAGCTGTGCAATTTTAAAAAATTATTGGAAAGTTATTAATTCGTGGAAAACCACTCTTATTGTCAACTATTGCTGGAACCGTAGGTAAAAAATCAAAATTTACTTTTGATACCTACAGCAAGTTTTCCCAAATATCATAGAGTCTATGAGTTTTTCTGCAAACATGTTGATGAGTTTGTTTTTACTATTGTTACGTTCATAAAAAAAAAGTAGTAAAACATAATTTTGTTACGCATTTATTAAGGAAAGGGACCTAAAGAAAAATGAAACAGGCTTAGAAATTGGAAATCCGTAGACTCAACAAACAAGATATCAACGTTACTGAAACGCAATTAGAAAGGCTAATATTTCTTCTAAAAATAATATCCTAAACAAAGTTTCTGTCAGTAGCATTAACAGAGCAATTTCTGTTAACATGGGTCAGGGTACACCAAAGTAAGCATTTTCTTAAATCCTCGATAACATTGAAGATAGATCCTTACTGCAGAACAAGTTTTTTCTAAGAATATACGCAATAATCATTTTCCAAACTGATCTTGACGAATTAGGGAATACCCGACATCGACAAACAATGATTTTTGGCGAGTGACTTGCACGCTCTGTATATACGATCATATGGAACCCTCTCCCGCACAAAGTTGAGATATCCCATCAATGCAATATTTCAATTACTCATCGTACGGCATATTACAACATTGTACTGGTATGCATTTTGTTGTTATCATTATCAGTGATCAATAGTACGAGTAGTAGTAGGATTTTTATTTTCGTAATAAAAAGCTTATACATTTAAGTCACGCAATTTACAATATAGAGATTCGATATACAAAAATATCTTTCTGCTATTACAAAATTTTACATTTTTCTTTAAAGATTACAGTTCGAAAATATTTAGAAAAACAAAGGAAAAAACGAATAAAACCTTTATGTAAAAAAAAAAATAATAATAATAATAATAATAATAATTGGTAATTATAACAAATAAATAAATAATTAATTAATTTTAATAATAAATAAATAAATAATGTAATAAATGAATGAATAAATAAATAAGTAAATGAATAAATAAATAAAAGTAATTAATACATTAATAAATAAAGAAAAGAAAGAAACAAACAAAAACGCAAAAGAAGCAAAGAACTAAACACTGTCATGTTTTACTGATTGAGTTTATTATTAGGGGATTATCATGTAAAACAACATTCCTAGCAAAAGATGCTTTTAATTAATAAGTTCTTTCGGAAATCATCTCAACATTTGATAACTTATGCAGCACTCTAGTGGAGTAGGAAAGAGGTAGATTAAGCATCATCTTAAGAATTTTATTTTGTATACGTTGAAGATTTTTTTTATGACATAATGCACAATCTCCCCAAAACTGGCATCTATAAAGCAGAATTGCCTGAAATATTACTTTGTACATTGTCATTTTGTTTTCAAAATTTAAACTCGATCTTCTGTTAATAAAAGGATACAACATTTTTATTCCAATTTGAATGTTTCTACTGGTTTGTGCAAAGTGTTCTTTGAATGTTAACCTTTTATCAAAATAGATTCCCAAATATTTCACATGTGATTCCCATTGTATTACTTGACCTCTCACTTGAAGAGGGTTACACGGAAGATAACAAGATTTTCTTTTTCGAGTAAAAAAGATTGCTTGTGACTTGCCTGTGTTGACTTTAATTTTCCATTTCTAATGCATTTTGTAAATTTGTCTCGATGTTGAGACCAAGTCTATGCGAAGAAAATATTGCCACATCATCAGCATAGACTGCTTATTTACATAACGGAAGCTCAGGGAAATCGGATGTAAAGATATTATAAAGAATCGGACCAAGAACTGAACCTTGTGGTACGCCTGAGAAAATTTGTTTGAGTTCAGAAGGACAATTATTAACATGGACAATAAAACTTCTATTACGTAAAAAACTTTGTACAATTTTGACGAGATATACAGGGAAACCAAACGAAAGCATTTGGTGTATTAGTCCATCGTGCCAGACTGAATCGAATGCCTTTTCGATGTCCAAAAGGACTAAACCGGTTGATTCACCAATAAGTGTTTTATTCTTGATGTACTGACAAATTCTGTTTGCTTGTTGCAACGTGCTATGCTGACTTCTAAAACCAAATTGTTCATTGGGAAGAATACATTGGCTCTCAATGACTGATAACAGTTTGTTTTTGAGGACCCTTTCCAGAACTTTGCTTATACTGCTAACTAAGGTTATGGGCCGATAGCCAAGCGGATCTTCCAATGGCTTACACGGTTTGGAAGTAGGAATCACTTTAGCCATTTTCCAACTATCCGGAAAGTATTGTAATTTTAGGCACGAGTTTATAAGAAATTTTAAAAATTTTATTGCTGACATCGGCAATTTTTTTAAATAAATAATTTTTATACCGTCAATGCCATCGCTTTTCTTAATTTTTTAAGCTTTTTAGAACATCTTTAACATTTTCCAGAGAAACATACTCTACATCAGACAAACACACATTTTGTTGTGACAGACTAATGGACGAAGTATTCACCAAGGCACTTGTTATTGCATGATATTTTGAGACACATTGTGATTTTTAATGAAATTAAAAGCAAGGGTATTGACTTTCTCTTTATCCATGTGGTAAACTTGACCATCACTTATAAGACTGGGAATAGGGTTGTTTTTATTTTTAACTACTCGCGATATATTCCAAAAAGGTTTGGCATTTTTTTCTAGAGTGCTCAGAGTTTTACCCCATTTTCTGTTTCTGTAGCATTGGATTTCATCAGAGATCATATTATTAAAAGATTTCATCATTGCATAGTGAAAGGGCTGACGATTTCTCTGCCATGAACGTTTATGAGAATTTCTGATTCGAATATATGAAAAAATATAGTCTGGAATGTTTAAGTATGCGCTATTGTTTTTATTATTAACCCTAGGTATACTTAGATTTGCAGAATGCAAAACGCTTTCTGAGAACACCTTAATATATGTGTCTATATTTCCCTTATACAAAGTGTTTTCTAAATCAACAGGTATATTGTTAAATTTATTATTTAATTCTCTTTTGAACATTTTCCAGTTGGCTTTTCTGTAATTAAGAGAATACCATTTATTTACAAAGCAAGGCTGCGATAATTTACAAGTAACTGGATTATGATCAGAGCTTAATTCTTGAAAGGCGGTTGGATCAGACAGTAAATTCGCTACATTTGTTATAAACAAGTCAGGAACACATGGGACACCACGCGAACTACATGGAACATAAGATGGACTTGATGGAAACAAAACGGAAAACGGAAAATAGCTCGAAAGTTCCTTGAGAATATTTCCCCAGGAATTTGCCCTATTGCACCCCCAGCTTCTATGCTTACAATTAAGATCACCACCAAGGACATATTTTTCTTTTCTGGAAAAAAGCAATCTCAAATCATATTTGAACAATTTTACACCCTCTGCAGATCTGTTTTTCCGAGGAAAGCAAGCACAGTAAATGTGTATACTAATTAAGTCGTTGAAAAATATTTTAATTCCAACGTTTTCGACTAACTTTGTTCTTATAACAGGCAAAGCTTCATGCCGAATTGATTTCCTCATCAAAATTGCTACACCTCCACCTCTTCTCCCAGTTCTGTCAACACGATAGCATTTATAATTTGAGTTAGACAGATTTTTATTACCTTGTCACCAAGTTTCGATCACTAAGGCAATGTCAATATTTTTGCTATTCAGAAAATTTATGAATTCAACTACTTTGTTTTGAATGCCTCTAGCATTCCAAGTTACAATATTAATTGGACTCAGTGATCAATAGGCTACTTATTTATCGCATAGTATTGTATAGAAGACAAAAAGAAACATTTTAACCACAATAATCGGTTCGTTTGCTTCTGTGATTCTTAAAATAAAGCGTGTAAAATGAAGAAGTGTTTTTGCTGTAATAAAAATGACAATTTATTAGACTTCTAGCCACGTAATAAAGTTTAAGTATGGTGACATAGAACCTACTTGTGAACTATTTTCACAATAATTTCGGCTAGCATTCGTCATGCTTCAAGAAGGTCACGGTTTTTATGAGCAAATACAAGGATGAATTTGACCCGTTCTATCAGCTAGAAAGAATAAGTAAAATTTCTAATAGGCGTGTCAATAACCCCGTCCTCATCAGAAGAAGGTCACATTCTGGAGAAGCGGTTGGAGCAGGTAACTGCTGTGGAAGCTACCTCTTCTTCTGATAAAACGTGAAGGAAATGCATATTTTTTTTAAGGGTAAAAAAAAACTAGGTTCTCGAAGGGCGTTTGCGTCCGTAAGCGCTTGAATGCAAATTGATGTTGCAAGATTCGAAGTTGCTTAATGATTTGACAAATTGTAATACGATTGCTTATCACCCAGCATGCTATGGTTACTACATATGTATATAAGCAAATATACAATAACAAATGTTTTGCTGAGGATAAAACCGTGGGGCACTGACACGAGATGCGTAGAATACATCAAGCTGCATTCGAATCCTTTTCAGAATTTATAATTGAAGAAATCATTGAGAAAAAACTAATTTTTTCCTCTGTGATTTGTTTTCGCGATATGTGTCTTTATTATTACAATAGAAGTAAGGGACAGTAGTTTTTGTAAAGATGACTTCAATTGCAAGGTAAAATTTTACAAGCATTCGGCGGCATTCTTTCCAGTGAAGCATCAAATACACAAGGAAAAAATTGTCTATTATATAAATACGAACTCGACTAACTAACAACTAAGTTAGAAGACCTTGCTTACGACATTAGGCATACAATAAAATCGATGAAAACACTAAAACCTCCTGATAAATTGAAAGTTGAAGATATTATTCGCGGTGAATGTGAGATTCCTGATATATTCCTTAGTTTCATTAGCAACCTTGTTCAAAGAACCCGACGTACGCAGTAAACGTTCAAATGACGATTACACAAAAATAAAATCCTTATTCTCAGATATAATTTATATTGTCAAAAAATGTAGAATTAAACCGTGTAAGCAGTCAATGTTAGGGTTGGCAATGAAATCAATAACGAAATCAATAGGGTCACACGGTGGGGTATACTCTTGCTAAAGAATTAGAAATGGAAATGACATTTGCAGCTGACGAAGAAAATCAGTTAATACCGTCTGGTATCAATGCGCACTTAGCGTTCAATAACTATAATCGATAACATTGCACGATATAGTAGGAATCATAAAGCAATTCTATCAATTAGGTAACGTGACACCTGCTCCAACTGCACTTTCCACAATAACTGATGCAATTACACCACCATCAATCGATTTCAATGAAAACGATTCTGTCGAATATAGTGTGCCTAGCAAGAGAAGACGATTTGAAGAGATTCCACACGACATACAGTTGTATGTTACTTCCTTCCAAAAACATACAGTTGCTACCACTTCACAAAATAGCAGAAGTTATGGAGGAATGCAAAATTGCAAAAGAAAAAGATTTGTCCAATGTGGATTGGATACAATTGCAAAACTCTTGTAGACAACAGCGCAGTTCAAAAAGTAGATTACCTAGCTCAGATAAATTGATCACCCACCGCGTGTAACGTTGTTAATGGCACTCTTGTTTATGCAGGTACAATTGCGAAGCAGTTTAATCGAGAAAATATTATTGTAACGTGTGATTTGTCAATTGCTAAAATGGCTAAGCAAATTCAAAACGACTGCAGTCCTGATTTTGATATATTTTCGGCGCATTCCATATGCAAATGGCTTATATCAAAGCGTTGGGAAAATACATTGATGGAATCATAGACATTTCACTAGAGTCTGGGATTTTAGCTTTAGGTTCAGTTAATGGTTTCATATATTGTAAACATTTTAATAAATGTAAACGAATTCACCCATTGGTTCAGGCCCATTGCAAAAGTTGCACTACTAGTAGTAGTACGAGTTAATTCCAGACAGTTTGTTTGACGGCTTAAAGTATTTGCTGGAGAATCCCATCGTTAAACGATGTTTTAAAGTGCTACCGGAAATTTCCTTCTGAAACTTTGACTGGTGAACACGGAAAAACCGCTCAATATCACAGGTGGACTTCGTTAACACTTTCTATCGCTTCTCTTGAAGCATTAGAACTAGTGATTACGAGTTGCATATTGAGCTTACCAATTTATTTCTTTCATTTAATCAGCAAAATTATGCAAGATGCCCATTGAAGCAGTTGAGCGACTTAACGAATTTGAAATCGACAGAATCACCGTTGTTAAACGAGTTCAAACTAGGTCCATTTGGTGCGAAAAGAACTAAGGGAATTTTTGCTAGAGCTGCTGTCGATCTGAGAATTCAGAAAACTATTAATGCTGACGCTGCTAATTTTTTGACTGGTATTTGTCACTTTATGAATTCTATATCTGCAAGGCAATGTTGAGCTCTCAGCCATAGTATGCGAACTACAACAGGATCATAACGCAGTTGCAATAGGACATACAAATTAACCGCAAAGATGACATATCCTACGAATTACAGAAAAATAGAATCGATAAAGATAGGAAGATTCTTGATGCTATTGTCCACACAAGGAAACAAAACATAAATTCGTTATACCCGGACGTCAATAAAAATTAGTTGTTTAGTATTCCAACAAGCAGAGCAGTCTCTTTTAACGCAGCTGAATTTCTGCTAAATGTCAATGAAATAGGTCGGCATCAAAAACGCAATTTCATAAAAGAATGTGAGGCAATCCCAGATCGTTTTCAAAAACCAATTAAACGCAACGTTATTCTCAATTTCCTGTCAGATTGCATTAAGAAAGTGCAAAGTGACGATAGTAAGAAAGCGTTAATTAAAACGGAGCGAGATATTTTTGGTCGCCTTTTAGCGATTGCCCATGAGAAAAAAAAATTAATTTGGAACTTTGCCTTTCTTATCCTTTGGCTCCTGCGCCACCAGCTCTCTGTCAACCCACAGGAGACAGACAAATCCGTTCTTGTAAAAAACTTGAAATCCAATATTGAACCGTCAAAACCTGTGCGCGTAGCTGTAGCGGTCATCGATAGATTTTATTTTTTACATCTTTTGGGACCATCGTTGCCGCAAAGTTTTGGAAAAATTTCTGAAACGATTTTGAAAAAAATTTGCTCTACAAATGCATCCGAGATAGGTATATGCCCCCATCTATTAATGATTCCGTACTCCATTGTCGGACCGCAACAAGCCAGATCTAACTTTTTCATTAAAAGTTTGAAAAATTACGAATTCAAAGAAGCCATCGATGTCATCTGCACATAATTCAAAACAAAAGCGTTTGTATGACAGTTGATGAACGATGTTTTTCATATCATACAGAAAGAAGTTCCATTATTAAGACCAACGAAAATGATTTCGAGTGTTACCAGGAGCAAGCGGATACGAGGATTATCTATCACATAAGTAAGTGTTCTGAGAATTCGAAAAACATCGTAAAGGCTTCAGACGCTGATATTTTGGATGTTTTTGCTTCGCTGAGTGATGTGAGTGACATTGATGACGATGCAAAAATAAATGTATTACAAGAGTATACCTCGCTGATGTATGGAGTTAAAAGCTGCACTAGTGTAAATGTTGCAAGATACGATATATTTCAAAAGCTTGAGAAATTTTTCAATAATAAAATAAAAGTTTTTGATTCAAGTCTCATTCCACCATGCTGGAGTTGCTTAAAACAAAAAATTTTGCGGCACTATTAACGTAAATTCAATGTGGCAGAATGCTATTGTACAAATGCCACTTGCACTATGTTCAATGCGCAAGAATGTGGATGGGTCTTAAAAGTAAGGCTTGAATCAGTATGGTTCTTAGGAAACCCAACGCCGTTAAATGTAGACAATATTCTACAAATAAATATATGCGATAACGAAGAAAACGATGACATATTTGGAGAGACTTTTGACGATTCAGATTTCAACTCAGACTAGGTACATAAGTTTGTACGAAGTGTGTTCAGAAAATAACGGGAATTTTCAAATTTCGCGGGTTTGGAAAGCGATTGTCAAATTTTTTTTTATTATTCTGGTATACATGCCCCTGAAGTATGATAAAATTATCAGCTGTTTACTTTGTCTGTGACAGCCGCTAAAGTTAGACGTGTTTTATGAGCTCGGCGATTTTCGTTTGTTAAAAAAAATGGATCAAAGAATTTGTACCAAATTTTGCGTAAAAATAAAATAAAGTATAACAAAATGTGATAAATGTTATGACAGATCTATGGTGAGTCTGCTATGAGTAAAACAAGATCTTTTTTTTTTTTATAATCAGCGCGCGCTTAAGGGGTTTTTGTACCCTTAAAATGTTCGTACACAGCGCAGGCGAAGGAAATTTTGGGAGGAAGGAAGGACAGTTACCGATGTACATTGCTTTTAAATGTTTGTAAGTTATAACGACCAGGAAATACAGAGATCGGCAGGCCATCCCATAAGCGAATTGTACGGCTTAAGAACGAATCACGATATTTTAGAGTACGTCCGAAAATGGGCTTGAGCACTGATAAGCATTCATAGCGAGACGGGTGTTACGGCTGAAAGTTTGAATGAGCGGAATGCTACTGGCGATTTCATAGCAATAAAACAAAGTGAGACAGAAGACATTACGTCGGTGTTCGAGGGTGTCAATTGATTGATTGATATTAGTATCACCAATGAGTTTTATCGCACGGTTTTGAATCCTACCTAGCAGGTGCAGAGATGTTTGAGGAGCACCTGACCAGATGTGGGCATTGTACTCCAATTTTGGGCGGGTAAAATATTTCCTACATCGCTTGAGGAAACCTAGACATTTCGCAGCATTTTTGGCGACATTGAATATGTGGTCATTCCAACGTAAGTTCTCACTGACACACATACCGAGAATGGAAAGTTTATCGGTTTTGACGATGCAAGTGCCATTCATGGACAATGGCTGGGTATTTGAATTTCGCTTTAATGACAGCAGACAGAACTGAGTGTTGGAAGCATTAAATTCCGCTCGGTTGATAGTTCCCCAATTGGTTGTGCTGTTAATATCGGAATTTAATGAGCTTAACATACGCTGCCGTTCCCGTTCTGCAGCCGAAGAGCAGGGGCGTGAATCCGGGAACGAATATGAAAAGCAGAGAGTACTGTCGTCAGCAAAGGAATATATTGGATTAGAAGTAGCAGACAGGAGATCGTTGATGAAAATTAAAAGGAGTGTCGGAGACAGAACGGAGCCCTGGGGCACACCAGCATTTATTTTGTGAATATCAGACTTGAAACCGTCCAAGACAACTTGAATTGAACGTTCCGAAAAGTAATTTGTAATCCATGAAAGCACGCATTTTGGACAAAAGAGCCTGATGCCAAACTATGTCAAATGCCATAGAAATATCAAGTGCAACTATCTTGCTTTCGCCAGATTGATGTACGATTTGGTTCCACTTTTCGGTGAGACAAGCCATCAAATCACCAGTGGACCTGCTGCTACGAAAACCATATTGCCGGTCATTGAGAACTTTTCGTGTTTCGAGATATTTCATGAGCTGAGGGTTTATCAGCATTTCCATGACCTTGGAGAGAAGGGACGCAAGTGCAATGGGTCTGTAGGAGGAGCGAGAAGAAGATTCGCCTTTTTTAGGGACGGGCTGGGCAAATACTGTTTTCCATCTGCTCGGAAAGAGTCCTAAAGAGTAGAATTGATGAAAAAGCTTACGCAGTGGTTTTGCTAGGGTGGAAGAACACCTCTTCAGAAGAAGGGGAGATATATCATATGGACCAGCGGATTTCGGCATGTTGAGATCTTTAAGTACTCTTGCTACTACACGAGTGCGAAAGTGGATTCGTCCCATTGTAGATTCGACGCACTCAACTGTATGCGGGGACAAAGCACAATCTGGAAGTGTTGAGCTAGCCGCAAAGTGTGCAGTAAGCAGATTGGCCTTGTCTAAAGAGCTGACAGCTGGAATGTCATTGTAAATGAGCGTTGGGATGGAGGATGAGGCAGAATTTTTAATGTTTTTGACGAACGACCAACAAATTTTATTGCATTTGGGACATTGCAGTAATTTTTGCCTCAGTTTTTGGTCGTATTGGAATTTGACACGCTTGAGAAAGACGTTGCAGTCATTTCTGGCTCGTTTAAACTTTTTTCGGTTTTCCTCTGTTGGGCTGGTCTTGTAGGATCAAAAAAACAATTCTCTAACCCTGACAGCCTCTTTACAGCTCTAGTCATACCATGCCTTTTCCTTTGGTTTGGTACTCTTCATCCAATGATGGATAAAGCATCTCATTCCAAAGAGAATAGTTTCTGTGATCATGTCAGCAGCGGTATCCACGTCGTTATCGAGGAAACATAACGACCAGTTAAAATTCCTAATAAGGCCGTTCCAATTGGCTTTCTCGTATTGCCATATGGTTCTTTTAGGAATCTTTTCTCTAACTGTGTGGTGGGTGTACGAGAATTTAGCTGATATGACACAATGGTCCGACAAGCCTAGAGGGCACATCAACGCAGTACTTGTCAAGGTGAGAAGTTAAAAACAAGTTCAGGGTGTTGTTGGTATGCCTATCAACGTCTGATATTCGCGTGGGCTCATTTACAAGCTGGGTTAAATTATTTTCCGCAGCGAAGATCTCAACACACCGTCTTTCGGCTGTTGTTTGTCCAGAATGTCGAAGCCAACCAGAATTGTGTATATTAAAATCGCCCGTAATTACGATTTCAGTATGTGGATACAGGGATACAATTCTTTGAATGGAGTCAGACAGCGCATCAAACTCGTGAAAGGTCGAATTGCAGTCCAATGATGGGGCTTCTGTAAATAAAGCAGTAGTGGTATAAGCGTTTCCAAGATGACGTTGAAGAGGACGAACGCCCCGGGCGCTTCAGCACATCAGCAGCGTGGAAAAAGTGAAAGAAATGGTTATGAAAGATGGCCGAATCACAATCAGAGAAGTCGCTGATGATGTTGGCATATCGATTGGCTTATGCCATGCAATTTTTTCAAATGTTTTGGGTATGAAATGCGTGGCAGCAAAATTTGTTCCAAAATTGTTGAACTTTGAACAAAAACAGAGGTGAATTTGTGGCCAAAAATAATACTATAACGATGCCCTGGCCTTCATATTTGCCAAACATGCCTTCATATGACTTTTTCCTATTTCCAAAAATAAAGGGCCGTTGTTTTACAAGCATAGATGACATTAAAAACGCATCGCTGAAAGAGATAAAGGCTATCCCAAGGATCAAGTTTGAGAAGTGTTTCGACAATTGGAAGAAGCGCTGGCACAAGTGCATAATATCTAATGGGAACTATTTGAAGGCGACAAGATACGAATAAAGAAATATTTTTTTTCAAAAAACTAAAATTCCCGTTATTTTCTGAACACACCTCGTACATTTAAGTTGAAGGACATGCTTATAGTTTAAGAATTAAGTTTAGCTTAGACCGCCTGCATGGGGCCAGTAAGTTAGAGTAAGATAGTTAAGCTTGTTTTAAGTGTTTTCTTGCTTAGCATTTAAAATTTACTGAATTTCCCAATAACAATGCACTAAAAATGAAAAATAGGTACGTTTGTAACATTATAATAACACATAACATACTTTACTTACTAGCTGCCTTGAGCGGATTTTATTCAAAATTGACATTCAAGCAGTTCCTTTTATATATGCAAAGAATACATACATATAGTTGCTGCTTACTATGCGAGTGATGAGGAAATTACTTATGACTTAGTCGTCCACTATTTTTTCAAACAGCGCCAAAAATCATGGGTTGTCGATGTATCTGACCTAATTATCACAGACAACCTTATATATTTGTTAATGGTAAGCTCTCACCTTTAATTTGGTATATTTTGCAACTTTCTTTTTTATGCCTATAGTCAATAAAAAAAAATGCGCTACTAAAAGTTAAGCTGTCGGGGGTTAGTGGTCGGGTGGGAGCTGCCAACCCAATGGCTTCAAGTACTATTTAAGGTCCTCTATTGAATGGTTACTCATCCATTCTCCTTTTTGATGCGTACGAAAATAACAAAAAGGCCTACCGGAAGTTGTCGTTTTTTTAATCTCTGGAAAAAGAATTCAGCCAACCTAGGGCGTTTTGCCTGCGGCTACAAGTAAGCTTTCATTTCATATGCAACTCTTCCTTCTGTCTTATGCTTTATGACATCATGCAGCCGGCTCTTGGACTATTAGGCCAAATGAGTACTTTTAAATGAATCATTTGAAAGTATTCTCACTACGTATATCTCATTTGCTTTGACGTTTAAGTTTTTTTTAATCAGAAATTATTTTCTTTCTGAATGTGAATACAAAACAAAACAAAACAATTATAGAACAATACAAATACAAACTGTCTCTTGAGAATCACAAATAATTAATTTTTTGATGTTTGTTTATTTTTTTTTCTCAATTTGTTTCAATTGTAATCAATAAGGTATGCTTGGTTTCTTCAACTTCACTTTCTTTTCATTTGCTGCCTAATTTGCGGGAAATGAAATACATAGTTTAGCAAATAAGATAATTAGAAATGTGTATGGGAACAGAGATGATTAACGTTCTCATCTGCGAATTTTGCCCCAAATGACTCATTTGGCCCTAATGAAAACGTAGCATTCTGCTTGTTGTGTAATCCGCCAAAGATTAATTAACAGTATTTCAACGGACCCGTAAGCTGGACTAGACATCTCATCAACTTGTGGCAACTGA
This sequence comes from Volucella zonaria, assembly GCA_963966105.1. Lineage (NCBI taxonomy): Eukaryota > Metazoa > Arthropoda > Insecta > Diptera > Syrphidae > Volucella > Volucella zonaria. The sequence continues at coordinate 84,096,369 of OZ014530.1, read as the reverse complement.
AAAGATTCACGCCATTGCCACATCTGCGACGTTCTTCCATTATATGGAACGAGTAAAAAGGATAGGTTTCGGTCAAAGATCTGGAAAATCATTAAAGTATTCCAGTTATTTAAGTATGTAAAGAAAGTCAGATTTATCTCTGTCGAAATTATGACTGTCTTGTGTTTATTCTTCATCCCAAACGTTCATACGGCATTGTGGTGAGATGACACAAACACCCCTCAGCCAAAGACTGTCCATTAATCAAGGGCAACAAACAAAATACTTAGGTAAATTTTCCACGGTTGCATGTGCCTTTCATATGTTGATTTATTATATTTGGTTATTTATTTGAGTATTTTTATTTTATTTATTTATTAGCGAGCTGCTTTTCTGTTTTATGGTTCACTGATGATGGCTGTTTCCTGATTAATGAAAGTAGAAAATGCTCTTTTGAACGGGCTCACTTAAAATCAGGCATTAATTATTGTAGCTGAGATAGAATGAAAACCTATAGAAAACATGATTACAATATTAAGCAGAGAAAACCTGTTAACTATAAGGACAATCAATAGTGGCCCAGTTCCTCGTGTGCTATTTGACTTATAAACGTATGCTCAAGCTATACCAGAAAAGGGCCGCTTAGCTACTCCAAGCATACAGATAAGTCTCATTGGCCTTGCGACGAGCATCATTTCTACTAAAATTATCTAAACCTTTAAAGCAATTCATTGGTAGTCTCATTGGCCACAAACAGTACTGTTTTACAACAAGAAATTCCACATATCCAATATTGATGCAGATACTGGATACCAAAAGGGTCTCTACGACATGGGAGAGACACACATAACTGGTTTTTAAATTCTTATATACTTTAATTTGTTAATACTTCACTGTCTTCGTAGATTCAACTTATAGAGTAAACTTGGTATTCAATAATAATTTTAAGATACGAGCAACTACTATCAATGACATCTATTGATAGAAAACAGAAGAGAACGTGCAAAAAAAGGTTACAATGAGTGATGATCCCCTGGGCTTTCAAAACGATCACTCCTTTACAAAATATTCGAGGCTCAGTGTTGCCAATTCGTGGGGAATTCAACTTTTCGTGGGGAATTTCAGACCAAAATTTGAAAAATACAAAAAGAATACGGAGGAGTTCCAAGATTATTTCAACGCTGAAAAAAGATAAATATTATGTCCATCTAAGATAAGGTGGCTTGCACTCCACTCCTGCGTAGTGAGGTTATTGGTGAATTGGACAGTTCTTCAGCATTTATTCTTATTAGACTCTATAGAAACAAAGAGATCAAAGGCTACAAATAGATATGAAAATTTGGCAGACTTCAAAGTTAAAGCTTATTTCTACTTCTTCAAGTTTGTCCTAAAGTATTATACTTTAATGATTTTAATAATCTTTTTCAGAGTAATCAAGTTTTGTTGCACCTCCTCTACGGTGAGTCGAAAAAGATCTTACTCAAACTAGCCCAAAATGTTATTAAAGAAGAAGATTTCGATAAACTACTGGCTTCTCAACAGTATAGTGATTTCGCTTCAGTGTTCGGAAATAGTATAATTGACCTCAAAGACATTTACGTTGGGCCAAAATGTAAACTGCTCCTACAAAATTTTACTGAGGAGCAAAATTTAGAAATTAGGTTACGCTGCAAAAACTTCTATATTCAAACGACAGAAGAGATTTTAAAACGATTCCCAATGCCATGACCTTCAAGTCATGGAGTTTCCTTTTCCAGAAGTGGCATTAAATATACCCAAAAGGAACTTTCTTTCAGCTCCATAAAAATTCCAAATTGTGACGAAAGGAAATTAGTTTTAGAATGTAGGGAGTTTCCTATTTAGATAATTGGAACAGAGAAAGATAGAATGCAGAAATTGGGTGTCGAACATTTTTGGAAAGAAGTAACAGAAATGAAGGATTTTGAAGGAAATTTCTTATTTCCGAATTTAAGTCTAGTTGCTAGATATGCACTAGCATTTCCACATTCAAATGCCGACACTGAGTGCTTATTTTCTGTAGTAACCGGCGCAAAAATAAAAAAAACAAATCGGTTAGGTCTATCTTGCTTAAACGCTATCTGCTTTATAAGACCAGGGTTCAAGACAAGAAATAAGGAGAGCTTCAATTTTAAACCCACCAAGATACATTTTTCTTTTTCTTTTGATAACTCAATACATAAATAATGTAAGACTTAATTAGCCATCCCTCAATATTCTTGCTCTTTTTCATAATGTTTGTTAATTTTTTAGTATGCTATGATTCTATTTTTACTAGTCTGTTTTATATTATGTTCAATCTTTATTTTGAAATGAAGTCTGATTTAATTTTTGTTACTTGTTTTTAATAAAAAAAAAATACAAAAACGTTTTCTTTTTCGTTCTTTATTATAATTATACAAACTACCAATGCTGGTTTTTGAAAAATTATTGTGGGGAATCCATGGGGAATGTCACCACAAAGAATGGGAAAAAAGGGGAATTTTAAGGTCTGTGATGGGGAATTTCAGTAAAAGTGGCTGGCAACACTGGGTTATTACCGTTTACGAGCTTTGGATGATGAGAATGTGTAGAGCTATTGGGCATCAACGTCCTCGTTTAACTCTAAACCGCAGCCCGTAGGTAACAAAAACCCTGCCTAAAACGATATATGGTACAATAATTGGCAAAGAAGCAGACTAGCCAGAAGAGCTTACCGGCTGGGGATCAGGTTAACAGGGGGCTGTAAGATCATCTAAAAACCGTAAATAAATAAGCAACTTCAGGGTTGTATCTGTTGGGTATGCTAAACTACAATGTTTTTAAAAATTCAAAAAAACCGAATATTTATTACTTCTGATGTTTATAAATATCACAAGCAGGGTCTGCCCGCCTTTAGAGTCTTCGATAGAGGGGTCAGCCCATTGTTTAAAGTATAAAGCTTTTTCTCAAGACAATGGTTTTGTAGGTGATTAAAGTTAGTTGAATTTTGTCAGCATATATTTTTCTTTGAAAATTTTCGTCCAAAGTACAATATTTTATGTATCTCTTTTTATAAATTTTAACATCAATGCGGGACGTTGGAAAAGAGACTTTGGCGAAGCAATCAAATTTATGAGTGGCCGTGCCCGAAAGACATTCTTTTTTTCAGGCAACTATGTTAAAATCTTGTGAGATGAATGATTCCGTTAAAATGCAACAACAAGTCAATTTACACTAATAACTTAGTCTCCCCATTAAATGTGGAATGCCACCCATGGACCGAAGTAACCATTGAATCCAAACATCTCAACTACTCTGGCATCTTTAGAGTAGTTATACCCTCTTGAGTGTTAAGTTCTTTTTCAAAACAGAACAATAAAAAATTCGCAACGAACCAACGATAGTATTATAACACTATCCTGATGATAGTCTACAGTAGCAGAACAATCAGTGAACATCAAGAGTTAATTTGTGGATATACGAGGGTTGTCTGAACTGTTTCCGACCGAACAATGATACAAGACATTTTTTCTCAATTTTTTTTTTATTTCCTACATAGTATCCTTGCAACTCTACACACTTCTCCCAGCGATGATCTCATCTCTGTAACCCGTCCAAATAGTACTTGGCGTTTTTCTCTGCAAAATAATTGTTCACGAAGGTGATTAGGTGATTGCCTCCTCATTTGACGAAAGGCTCTGTCCTCCCAGAACAGTTTTTAAATGAGGGAACAAAAAGAAGTCGCTTGGGGCTAGATCTGGTGAATAAGGCGGATGGTCAAGCAGTTCAAACCGTAATTCATGTATTTTCGCCATGGCAACCTCTGAGGTTGTGGCCGTTTTTCCGCAATTTCTGCCTTCAGCTTGGCAAGTAATGACGCGTAGTATGCTCCTGTAATGGTTTTTCCTTTTTGAAGATAATCGATTAAGATAACTCCTTTACTATCCCAAAAAACCGTCGCCATCATTTTCCCAGCCGAAAAAACAGTTTTTGCTTTTTTTGGAGCCGGCTCGTCCTTTGCAGTAGACTATTTTGACTGAATTTTTGTTTCGGGCGTATAATGGTGTATCCAAGTTTCATCTACAGTATTTAATCGGAGCCAAAAACTCGGATTTATTGCGCCTAAACTGCGCCACCAGAGCATTGGAAATATTCATTCGAACACGTTTTTGGTCTAACGTAAGCAAACGCGCGGACAGCTTTCTCATGTCTAAATCTCGATTTAATATGTAACAAACGCATTCTTTGGACATTTTCATAACCTCTACTATCTCTCTCACTTTAATTCGGCGGTCGTCTAACACCATTTGGTGAACTTTAGCAATGTTATCATCAGTGGTTGCAGTTTTTGGACGTCCCGAACTTTCATCATATACCAAGCTCTTACGGCCACGTTTAAATTCAGCTGCCCAAAATTTCACTGTGGTAAGTGATGGTGCAGAGTCCCCATACACAGAGTCCAACTCATTTTTGATTTGCGTAGGCATATTGCCGTTCAAAAACAAGAATTTAATAACAGCTCGATACTCAATTTTTTTCCATTTTCACAAAAATCACTCACATCGACTCACTCAAACGACTGTCAACTAAAAACTGCCTATCCAAAATGACTGAAACTTCGGTAAGCACCTATCAAAAGATGCACAACTAGCATTCACTAGCTTTTATTGATGGTCGGAAACATTTCGGACAACCCTCGTAAGTATGTATGTACGCTTGATAAGCAGCATTTTGCCAAAGATTGCTTCTGTGAATTCGCTAAAGGGTATGCGAGTGCATAGTTAAGCTCTATAACATTGACCATTGACTCGAAGCTCTCGTTGTAGTCGGGGTGCGAATGTGTACACCCCGAATGTGAAAACATTGAAAATGTACTGTGAGAAGGTTCGACGATGAACGGCTGCACTGACAGCAGACTGCTAAGGCTTTTTTCGATTAGACACTTTGAAACTAATCGAGAACGCCCAAACTGAATACATAAAGTGACAAAGATATTCCTATCAAGAAACATATGGAGTATATTAGGTATAGTGAGTTTCGATTGATCACCATAACAAAACATCGAATTTGACGACGAGTACCGAGAGCAAAATACGTACAAATCTGCAATGCAGAAAAAGGCGAAAACTCCTCGCAAATCCTACCAGCAAAGGAGAGGGACTACCTAAGTCTTGATCGAGGCTATGGAGGTGCTTTAATAATCATTCGGGGAAATTTTACCAGAAGTAAAAAGGAGTATGTAGAAGAAATAGAACGCAGTCAAAAGCAACCAGTGCGAAGGCTTCATTACAAAAGGTGTAGTTGTCATCCTTCATCATATGTTAGCTTTTCTAGGTTGGGTACACCAAAATTCACCACTCTATCCAAAAAGAAGTGACTATTTCCAATTGCAGTAAAACAATAATTAGTATCACTTTACCAAAAAGAATTGCTGAAAATATTGCTAGTAATTAAAGAATTCATATCACGTGCTATGAGGCCTCCGTAGTCATATGTATAAGCAGTATTTTTCTGCCATTTTCGGCGTGTACCTATACAGAGGGTGCAAAAACTCCCAAATCACAGTACAATTTCTCTAATACAAGGTTGCGCAAAATTAATCATCCAATTTCGTTTTTGAATTACTTTTTTACTAAGTAAAAAAAAGTGATGGCAATCTTTATTGGGACCTTTACAATTGTTTCTGTTAAGTGGAAAAAATGATATCCGCCAAGTGGCTGCCGCCAATGTTGGTGCAATTGTGCCCGTTTTATCGCATTTTCCATGACTTTCCGCAAGATTTTCGGTGATAACTGTTCGCATTCCTGTCGAATATTCTCCTTAACGGCTGCGATTGTCTGAGGCTTGTTTTCATAAACCCGCAACTTTAAGTAGCCCCAAAGCAAGAAGTCTGGGATGGTTAAATCGGGCGATCTTGCTGGCCATGCCAAATCGCCAAAACAGGGAGATTACGCGACCAGGAAACGCTTCCTTCATAATATCCATTGTGGTTCGTGCTGTGTGTGCGCTTGCACCGTCTTGTTGAAACCACGTGTTCTCCAAGTCCCGCTCATCAAATTCCGGCAGTAAGAAGTCGTTTATCATGGCCCTGCAGCGTTCGCCAATAACAGTGACTGTATTGCCGTTGGCGTCTTCAAAAAAATACGGCCCAATCACTCCTCCCGCGTGAACGCCGCACCACACAGTGGATTAATTCAAACATTCAGGGAGACTAAATCAATTAGTTATCTTAGACATTCTGGCCGTTCTTCAACATGTCGCTCACTACAAAACAATGAAGTGGTTCGTGACCGTGTTGTTGAGAGTTCAGGAACACCAATTCGGCCCCGTGGCCAAGAATTGGACATTTCGAGGAGCTTTCTACAATATATTCTCAATTTACAATTATCTCTCAAATAAAAGGGCAATTTACTCACAAAATCCACGAATGATTGTTGAGAAACAAATGCATCCAATGTGTCACTGTCTGATGTGGATTTTGGGCTGGAGGCATCATCATTTTTCTTTGAAAATGCGGCAGGGCAGTAATGGTGCTCGCCATTGCGACACCATAATAAAAATATGACTAAATTGCAAGATATGGATGTGGACGATATGTGGTTTCAACAAGACGGTGCCAGATGTCATACAGCCTTCAATTACTGAATCAGTAGTTTCCTGGTCGTGTAATATCCCGTTTTGCTGATTAGAATTGGCCTCCCAACTCATGCGATTTAACGCCGTTAGCCTTTTTTTTTTGAAGTCTAAGGTTTATGCCAACAAGCCCACGACCACGCACATCTTGAAGGAGCAATGAAATTCGAATGATATATGCATGGACTTTGGTTTGATAAGTGCCGTAAGAGGAAAGTTCAACCTGAGGTACGTCACCTGCAGGATGGTCAGTCAATTTAGGCAATGATTACAAATGAAACTTCCAAGGTATTTGGAATCAAGCAGATAAAGAACATACCTCGTACGAAAGTTAAAGAAGAGATAACAAGGGGATTACTAAAAGAGATCAACTTCTTTCCATACCTACACTAGGCTACTCATTTGGTATAAAACGATGGACCCCAACAGATGTGGAAACACTGGACCCTTTCGTCTAAAGAACGTAAACACCACCTGAAATCCGCCCTTAAAAGAATGACTCTGCCGATATTTGGGAGGACGAGGGTTAATTGACGTCATAAGCCAGTCGAAGGCCAAAAACTATCTTTGCGGGAATACTTTTTCACAAAGTCTGAAACATCTAACCGTCATCGTGCTATAAGCCTTGCGGACGAAAGCAATCCAAACTGATTACCAAAGAAGTGAATTTACCAACAGGGAATAAATTGATCTCTGGATGAGCAAGCCCCTTCATGAAAAATATATAAATCGCCATACAGGACGAAGTTATATCCACAAGGAACTACTTGAAAAGAGTAATTGATGACGCAACTGTTTTGGTTGACTCTTGTCGATATGGATGTGAGGCAGCAGAAAATATACAGCATGTAATATCTCGCTGTACGCACTTCTCATGAAACGAGTACAAACAATCGCATGACACAATAGCAAAAATTTTACATAAAGACCTTGCGTGTAAATACAACTTAAAACGCGAGAAAGAAGCCCACTACTTATATAAGACTATTTGATGACTCGAGAACAAGAGTTTCCCTTTGTACTGGGACAGAACTGTACTCACAGATCATAGCAACCCACACAATCGACCTGATAAAGTCTTTTTTGACAAAAAAGCAAGTAAAGTTGCTTTAATAGACATAGCGGTGCTGAACACCAAAGCTCTGCAAGAAAAGTTTGCTGAAAAAGTATCAAAATAAGACAATGGAAGGTAAAGTAAGAATAATCCCGCTGATTGTATCAAATACTGCAATAATACCACACAGTCTTTTTGAAGGACTGAACAGACTTGGTCTAGACCGTGAATTAATTTTCCTTGAGAAAACGGGGATGTAAAAGTCAAATTGTAATTGCTTTGATTTTCTAGGAAACACTGTAACTCCCTTCTAAATCGACTCATGCCATTCATCTCTCTCAGGTAGCGCGGTAATAAATTCTACAGACGGAAGGCGGCAATGAAATATTGTCTTTCAGATGTTAAACAGGAAAATTGCGGGAGAAATAAACAAGCAGATATGTTGTATGCCGGAAACTGGATTTTATTGTATAGATACATCGGTTGCCTTGTTTCTATAATTCTATGAAGCAAACGAGATTACGAAATTTGATGTAGTTCTGAAAAGAAATACCCAATATGGTGTTAATTAAATGTGACACGTGGTCAAACCTTCTGAGACCGTAGACATACCGCGGATAGGGCTGCTAAATGGAACTTGAAACTCTCTTTTGCTGTCAGCATCACAATTGCAGAATATTTCGCAACCCTAAATAAGTGCAGGGATAACCAGTGCTTTAGCGAGAATTAACTTTGTCTTCGAACTTTTGAGAGTTCGAAGAACGCCATATGTCCTACCCACTAGTGCATTTATATCGTTATTCCATGTGAGTGACTTATTCAATACCAATTTCAATTTCAACTACTATTTATTTTGTAGCCAAGATTAGTCACAGTATTGGAGAAACTAAGTCTTGTTGAATGGAGATAAATAGGTTCAAGCCATTCAGTACAAATTTTTTTTTTGATATAACATATGGTAAGTACCAGTTGACTTTTGTTAGGATTTAATAATAAACCATTATTCTGGAACCAGGTAAAAATTGAGGCTACATCTAAGTTGAATCTAGCCACAGGATCTTCCATAAGCCCAATGGGGCGGGATAAATAAATTTGTGCGTCATCAGCATAAAGATGGACCGTAGCATTTTGGCAGACTTTTGGAAGGTCATTTATAAATATGCAAAATAAAATAGGGCCGAGGATCGAGTCCTGAGGTACCCCAGCGGTTATATATATCGGCGTTGAATATTTTCCATTGGCTACTACCCTTTATGAACGGTTAATAAGATAGTCCCTTACTAAATTAACTGAACGCTAATGAAATCCGAAGTAAAATTTTAATTTATTGCATAAAATTAGATGATTGACACAATCAAAAGCTTTTGAAAAATCAAGTAAGCAAAGCAGCGTTAAATAGTCTTTATCAAAGCTTAATATGATGTCATCAAGTACTTTAATCATAGCTGTTGAACAGCTGCGGTTAGCGCGAAAGCCTGATTGCACTGACGTCAGCAAATTTAAACCGCTTAGATGACATGTTATTTGTTTTGCAAGGATTTTTTCGAGAATCTTAGACAAACAAGGTAAGATGCTGATAGGATGGAAATCTGACGAAAATTTTGGCTTTTCCTTTTTAGGAACAGGAACAACCTTGGCTTTTTTCCAAAAACTAGGTGAGACATCTAATTATGTAGGACAGTAGCATTTTCACAAAACGCAAGTGTATTCCATCCTCACCAACTGCATTGGATTTAATGCTTTGAAATACAAGAATCAACTCGTTTTCGGTGACCACTTTAAACTCAAAGTTATACAAGGACCTAAACATAAGATTGTTGTCCGGGTAAAAAGAGGTATTATTGCAGGGGGAAGATAGGAATGCTTTATTCAAGTCATTGATATTTGGAATATTCATTGAATTCTTGTTTTTGGTTATGAAAATTGAGCGCAAGTTCCTTCAAAGTTTTTTTGGTGGTTGGTCGGCACTAATTTTGGAGAAGAAATATCTTTCTTTTTGTTCTTTTTGTCATCATGGAAGCGAAATTTCTGGCTCTACAAAAAACCTCTTTGCTTTGTCTTGTAGGTTCAATTTTCCATTTTGCATAAACCTTTCTTTTATTCCGTATTGCGTCAAGCACCACACTTTTAAACCAGGGGCAGTTTTTGTCGCGAATGGTTACTTTTCTGAGAGGAACAAGCATATTAAAGAGCTCATTTATCAATGTTTGGGCAAAGTCAACTTGCTCAACAATGTCCGCCAGGAGATAACAAGAATGCCAGCAAAGTCTCGAAATTGAAAAGAATTTTGCATATGCTCAAAAGAGCATATCATGATCTGGCATACCCTCAAAAGACAATTGGTCTTGCAGCAAAACATTAGAGCGGTCGGATACAAAGAAGACTCGGCGGAGAATCCGATTCAAAACGGGTAGCAAAGGAGTTAATGACCATTAGCCCTAATCTAGCAACATTTTATAGCAGCCCACGAGATCTGCTATCATTTTTAAACAAGTCCGCGTTAAAGTCCCCACATAGTATTATATTTTCATAGCATGCGGTGTGATGTTGAAGACAAGAGAAAAATGCTTCAGAAGAACAATTACGATTTGGACTATAAACTACACTCATCAAACATTTACATCAGGTGTAAAAATATCATCCACCATTATTAGCAATAAATGCAGAACAAATAATAATAGAAGCATGTTTAAGCGATTTCTTGTTAATAGGTAATCTATGCAGAAGAGGAATCGCTGAATAGATAGATAGAGAGCAAGGAGTGGAAAGAGAAGGATGGCTGAAAAGATAAGAAGGGGCGAGCGGATAATTAAAATATATTATAAGACAGTACATAATTATTATTAGATCAATCATAGATTGAAAGATACAAATAAATAAAATAACTAATAATTCTAAAACTGTTAGCAACAATGACAAGTATGTACTCGTATGGATACAACAAATTACATTTTTACGATGCTCCAATGGTGACAAAGGAAACAATTGATGTAAGTCAGGAACAAAATAGGTGAATATCAAGTTAAGAGAGTTTCGTATACGGAGAGGTTTTAAGCTCAGAGTCAGCATTGCGAGTTTTGACTGAGAACAATAGACCCTCACGTCGTAGCTGCAGTGCGTGGCGCAGTATCAAGCTGTTTTCTCTTGTTAGGCTCTCATTGTGGTACACGCGGCTAATATGGGTAGGTGTTTTGCTGACATCATTTTCCAGCTGCGCGAGTGTGAGGCCATTGTTCCCACGGAAAGCCCTCAGTAATGCACTTTTCTCAGCTGGCGAAGGGATTCTGATCAGCAACGGACAGCTTCCATCACTTATTTTATTTCTCAATCGAAACGCATTAAAATGTGGAGAGATGTTAAAATTGAGTTTAGCAGCAATATGTTTAGCCAGCTCAGTTGAGTTTTCGTTTGGTGTTAGCGAAATGCCACGAACGATGACATCTTGGAGACGCTCTTTACGGTGAAAGTCATTAATTTCTTCCTTTAATTTGGGGTTATTTTCACGCAGTTCTATAATGTCGCCCTCGAATTGTTCCACTTTTTTATTAACATAAGGGAAGCAATGGCTTTACAAAGCTTATCATTAAAACTGGTTTCAAATTCTGCGAGCAATGTTTTGAACTTATCCACAAGATTGGATTCCAGGTCTCGAAGCTGTTCAGATAAAGATGTTTTTTAATCCTTTGCTTGGCTATTGCCTGATAAGGGTCTCTCTGGAGTAAATGCGGGGGCTAATGAATGAATTTTTCTCTTTGATTGCTTATTGGCGGGTGGTTGAGATTTTGGATTTTCCGAAACACAAATCACAAAATTAAGAATTAAAGAAAAAACAAAAAGAGTTTTTTGCCACAGTAAAAATACAAGAGAGTTCAGTGTAAAGAACGCGAATTTAATTTCTGGTTGATTTTCAACGGCTATTTTGAGTATATACAATATTTATTAAATAGTTTGGATAGAATTTAATCGGAGCGCAACGCGAGTACGTCTATTCACTTTTTGACATAAGGAACAACCCCAATTATCGTGCCTGGATTTATCGAAGATTCAACAAATTCAATTGCTGAACTGTTTAATATAACTGATGGAAAACAACACCAGTTCAAAATCCTTTGGAGATCTTCATTTATTGTATATCATTAGAGCAATCTTCAATAAGACCAAGGGCACAACTCTTATACATTCGAATATCGTCCACGTAGAAGTGTTTTGTTGAATTCAAAATTACGGTTTGCATATCATTAATATACAGTGAGAAGAAGAGAGGTTCCAAAATCGACCCCTGTGGAACGCCTCAAACCAAATAAAGATAGGACGCCCTCCAAAGACACAGCTCTTTTTTTTTTCTTTTAGATAAAATGAGAGTAACTTTACGGTAAATAGGGATATATACATTGTAGAAACAATGACATACCTGACAATATAAAGGCTTTCGAAAAAAAACTAGAAGGATCAAGAAAGTAAAATGGTTTTTTTCCAGTTTTTCCTTGTACGAGTATCTTCCACCTCATCAAAGCAGTAGTACAGCTTAAACCAGTAGATTATTTCGTATAAGATACTCATTTATTTGCTTATGCATAATTCATTCGTAGGCGGCAAGTAAGTGTAGAATTGGTAGAATCTCTAGAATTGATATAGGCCTGAATTCATATCCCGACGAATTTTTAGAAATTGGTATTATTTTAGATATTTTCCATTGTCTGGAAAAGACGACGACCGTAAAAATGGTATACATATGATATTCCATGCATAACTCTATAGTCGTTGTATAGTCGTGTAGAATTTGTTTCAAGGGGTTCGTAAAATAGGTTCTGACTATTATTGACTTAGAGGCATAACTATTACGGTCAAATTTCCAATCCCAATCAAGGGCAGATTGATTTTAACCTTTTCCACAGCTTCTTGATAGGGAGCATCATGACTTTACTAAATAATTGAATGTTTCAATCACAACAACTTATACCTTAATCCCCTCATCATCGTCTACGGAAGACTATGTACAGATCTGATGGTAAGAGCATAAATGCCAATATAACCACATAAGAGAAATTGTGGGAAAAAGTGAAAACACAGACCCGGGAGACCTTGTCCTGATTTTATTGTATAAGCTGTATAACTTCATCATCTACACAAGTACTCGTATGCCACAATAAATTGAAAATCACAAAAATATCTCGAGGGCAAATTAGATAAATTGCACTAATTAAATTTAATTCATTATAAGACCAAAATTAGTATTCCTGAAAACCAATTGAAACCGTATCCAATTCTCATTAAAACCACAAAATACACAACAACGAAAATGAAAAGAAATTATCTCTACTTACCCGAAATAAAAGTTGGACAATGCAAATTATTCTTGTAGGTAGCGCTCAAGTCATTAAGAAGCGGTGCCTTGACCACAGCCAGTGCCAAGATGAAGCACAACGAAGCGCAATGTGCAAAGTATATCCACGTTTCACTGGTCTTCATGGTGATTAATGACCGGTCTCGCATTTTTGCAGCCAACCTTCCATGCCCGTACAGGTACATGATCATGGAGCTGGACAGCACAAGAATGGTGGACAATATAAACAGGGATAGCGTTACCACCGCATTTAGTATCAGGCCAGGCGTATGCACAGGTATCACCTCACTATAGATCTGCAATTTATACAAATTCGACGCGCCAATGTAACTGAAAATGATCTCCAAAGACGATGCGACCATTTGAACGCTGAATATCGTTGCAAAGGGTTTTGTTGTTGACCAGAATACAGCCGGATATCGTACAGACCAAACCAACAGTGCCACAACCAGATTCAGAAATTCTGCACTCGGTGGATGGGCGAAGACCTTAACATCGATTTCCTTCTCGATACCAAAGAAGGTCTGCAGCATTCCCGAGAATCCATCCAGTCGTACAAGGCCAGGTGCTGCGGCGTCATCGGTAATACCAACACCAATGCCGACGCTGACAATGTCGGTGGACTCATTTAATGGCGGCTCACCAATTAGGTACTCCGGTTCAATCTCCACCTGCAATTCATCATCTGCCATGCGTTTGACTTTCTTGGACTTTGTTTTGATTTCGAAGATTTTCGAATTGGTTGCCAGCGGGGTGGCAGGTATGATTTCTGGCAGTTTTTCCGGTTTCACGATATGAATGTTGCTGTCCCGGAGTGCAGTGGAACTGCTGCCAGTCGTAGTGCTGCTTGTGGTCAAAGTAGTGTGTGATACTTGTCTCCTTCCATAGTCCAGGTCATCCTCGATGCTGTTTGGTCGCAGAGGTGTTGTAAGGACCATTTCAGGTTCCTCCAAGCGATTAAAGTCAATAGCCTTTGAGTGGCGGAATTCAAGTTCTCTGTCGGTCTCCTCGGAACGCGACGTCCGGGATTCCTCGGATTTTGAGGAATACTTCCTATGCGACCTATTCCTATGCTGCCGATTGCCATTTCTTCTGTGCTCGTTTCGTGTTGGTTTATTGTGTCCTATAGTCGGTTTGGCTATGGATGCTGCTCTGGTAGTAGTTGGAGTGTTAGGTGTTGTAATTGTTGTCGTTGTTGTTAGAGCTACCATTGTTGTCGACTTCGTACTAGTCATTGTCGACAGATGCTGTAACGATGCTCGATGGTTTGATTGTTTGCCAGAGATCGCAGTCGTGCTGGCAGTGGATGCAGACATTGGCTTTGTAATGCGCATCCTACTGGATTCCTCTTCACTACTTTCATTGCTATTGTTTGCCTCGAGTTGGTCAGGCACCTCAAAGAACGATGACTTTGGGTAAGATATCCTGTACTCTTCCTCATTGCTTTCGGTTAGTTTATTGTTATTTACTGCCGAGAAAAGAGTGTCGTTAAATACATCTTCCTCTGATATGTTTTGATATGGAGATGATATAACGGAAAGTACGACTAGATTCCTCCGATTTACTTCTATGAAATCCAACTCTGTCTGCCAGATGTTCTCTGAAAGTAAAACAAAAGAAAAAAAGAATAAGCTGAGCGAAGCAAAAATGGTAAAAGCCAGATTACAAAATGTGAAAATTGAAAAAGTCATTCCAGGAACATAGTTTCCACATTAAGGGTACTTTTTTTGTTTGTGTTTTATTTAATTCAAGAAGCTGGGAATCCTATTAGGGACGGCTTTGTAATCCCATTAAAAGGAATCATGATTCTTTCGCGTAAATGGGTCAGACGACTGTGCTGCTTCCCATGGCTTTGGGAGCTTTCATGATTTTGAATGACTTCCCATGGCTATTTAAACTGTAACGCACAGCATTTATGGGTTTCGAGAACGTCGTTGTTATTTTTTTGTTCAGCGAGGATATTTATTTGTTTTTAAAGACTGGATTCCTTTACAAATTACTTCACCGCATTGGAAAAAAAGGGGATATGTTGTACCATAACCTAGGTATAAGGATGAAAGTATGAAAGCATGAAACTGCATTCCCATTAATAGGAATGGCATCTTCACCGAAAGAAGCCAAAAAAATACCGCAGACGTGATTTGGCATAAACTTTATAAATTTTTATTTTTCTTTTTCTGTCTTTTCCTATTTTATTATTTCGTTTTGTAAGTTCTGAACTTTTAAGTAATTGTATTTAAATTTGCTTATTTTTGAACTTTTTAACGATCTCCAATTATTGTTGTGCGTTTTTTTTTTGTTCTAATAAATCTTTGAAGAATTTGATGGAAGGTGTTATTTTTGACCCTGCCGCTTATCTCAAGCCCTTTCCATAATTTTTATTAATTTACGCTAAATATGTGGCCGACTTATAACTTATTGAATCCCACTTGCGAGGGTCATACTGAAATCTGTCGCTCAATGATTAATGTTCTATGTAACCGGACGAATGGTCTACGCATTTCAATGCGAAAATTCTGTTTCCCAGCTAAGAGATTTGTAAGGTTCATATTGTCTGCATTACAGGATCGTGGTTTAAGGATGGTATAGGGGATGAGGTATACAGCATTGATGGGGGATAGGATAGGTAGATCATGTGGAGGTGCTGCCCTATATGCAAAAATTGGTTTGAGATGCTACTTGATATTAAAGTGGAGCTCATATCTACCACAAGCAAACTTCTCATTGGACCTATTTATAGGCCGAACAAATACATTGACCCATCTCCGATATTCTCTATGTTGGAGTCAATTCACAACCAAAAAGTTTTAGTAGGAGGTGATTTGAACAGCAACCTTTTAGTTGACAATGATATCATTGCTAGTATGTCTTCACTTAATTTGTTCCCGGTTAATACAAATAATGCCACACACTTTTCCGATGAAACGAGTACTATTTTAGATGTTTTCTTTGTGAATAATCTCAATGACGCTTTCTTGTATGACTAGTTGTCGGTACCTGATTTTTCTAGACATGACCTGCTATTTCTGATCTTCGAATTTGCATTTGAGTATACAGTTACAACCTTCGAATTCAGAGATTTTAGCAACATTGATTACCACCAACTGGAGATAGATCTTGTGTATTTTATGTCCTCCCCTAATAACCAAGTTGAGTTTTTAAATGAAAATATACGTACCCTTTTTATTAATCATGTTCCTCTAAAAACCAAACGCATCCGTTTTGGCCAATATCCTTAGTTTACACTCGAAATTCGACGCAATCAGTTTGTCGATAAAATTTAAAATGCCGAAAACGAACAAAAATTGACTATTCAACAACAGGTCGCCAACTTTGGGAAATTGGAATACGTGGAAGCATTAAACATATTGATTCTGACTTGGACCTAGATTCGGTAAATACTATAAAAGCTTTGTTACCCTGTCTTTTCCTGACATTAATGTTGTGCCTATAAATCCGTTTGATCTTAACTTTCTTGACAGTGCTAGAAAAAGTATCTTTTCTAGTACTTTTGGATTTCTCGAAAGCATTCGACACAGTTAACCACACTAATATCTGTAAAAAACTGCTGCCTTTGTTTGGTTTTTCGCACTGAGCTTATCACTCAGCCATATCATCTTACCTAGAATTAAGTAAGCAAGCTATCTCAGTTGGCCAAAAATCGTCTGACTTTATGTACAATATTAGAGGAGTTCCACAGGGCTACATCCTGGGTCCTATTCTATTCCCACGTAAATTAGATTCCCACTTTCGTGACCTTATTTATTCAAATGTAATTTTTAATTTTGGCTTAATACGAGGGCGGGTCAATAAGTCCGTGACTTTTGGATTAAAACAGATTTTTTGATAAAAAAATAGTTTTATTTTTCAACGTAGTCTCCCTTGAGCTCTATACACTTTGTCCAACGCTTCTCAAATTTTTTTATCCCTTCCAAAAAAAATGATTTGTCGAGGTCCTCAAAATGACGAGATGACTTCATCATTGGAGTCAAATCTTTTTCCACCAAGCCATTTCTTCAGGTTTGGGAACAAGAAGTAGTCGTTCGGAGCCAAATCTGGAGAATAGGGTGGATGAGGGAGCAATTCATAGCCCAATTCATGGATTTTTGCCATGGCAACTGCACATGTGTGCACCCTTGCATTGTCTTGGTGGAAAAGAACTTTTTTCTTGGCCAAATGAGGTCGTTTTTTTTTTCAAATCGTCATTGAATCGGTCCAATAAGTTGGCATAATATTCCCCATTGATTGTTCTTCCCTTTTGAAGGTAGTCAATGTGGATTATCCCGCGTGCATCCCAAAAAACAGTCGCCATAACTTTATTGGCTGACAAACCCACCTTGGCCTTCTTTGGCGCCGATTCACCCTTAGAAACCCACTGTTTTGACTGTTGTTTGTTCTCTGGTGTGTTGTGATGGATCCATGTTTCGTCCACGGTTACAAAACGGCGCATAAACTCTTCCATATTGCGATTAAACAACGCCAAACCTTCCTGTGAAGTTGTTACACGATTGCGTTTGTGGTCGACTGTGAGCAAACGCGGCACCCATCTTGCGGAAAGCTTTCTCATGCCCAAGTGATCATTCAAAATTGAAACCACTGAGCCATGCGAGATCCCTACGGCTTCCACAATCTCTCGCACTTTCAATCTTCGGTCGGCCAACACCATATCGTGAATTTTTTCGATTGTTTCGGGTGTAGAGACCTCAACTGGGCGTCCAGGAGGTTCGGCATCTTCAGTGCTTGTACGGCCACAACGAAATTCAGTAAACCACTTTTTTACCATTGAAATCGATGGTGCAGAGTCCCCATAGTATTTATCAAGCTTAGCCTTGGTCTCGGTAATGGTTTTTTTTCGCAAAAAATAATGCTTAATAAGCACACGAAATTCACTTTTTTCCATTTTCTCCTCAAATTAGTGAGTAGTCTGATAAAAATAGCTGTCAAACACAAACTAACTGACGTAGCAAGTTTAAATTTTGACAGGAGTCAACTGACAAATGCCTGTTGACAGGAGCAGTGTTGCTGTTTCAGTAAAGAGGTCAGAAATTCAAAAATGCACGGAATTATTGACCCGCCCTCGTACAAGCTTAAAAACTAGGACTTACAAATTGAGGTTTAGCAATATCTTATCACAAGGGCTTAAAGCTAGGGATGGTGAAAGAGATCGAATTTGAGGGAGAGAGTGCGGCAATTAAAATCAAAAATGGAAAGGCTGGAGTTTACATTACGCAGCATACGGGAGATTGGTTCGTTAGAGCCATATGCGGTGCGGCGGATTGGTAGATAAAAGAGACGGGGGCAACGTAGATAGTGTTAAAGAAAATGGAGTTGTAAAGATACGTGCAATCGATTAAACCGGAGAGGAGTCGGTGAATGAAAATAATGTCAGCTGCGTCCCTTCGTTCCTCAGGGGGATTCAGGTCAATGAGTTTGAGACGGTCTCGATAGGGAGGTAAGATTATAGGACCTCGAAGAGCAAATCGAAGAAAAGGATGCTGGATCCTCTAAATTCGGGATACATGAACTCGTTGAAAAGGACACCACGTTTGACTAGCGTATTCGAGAAGGCGGCGAACGTCACTGATGTATAGTGATCTGGTCACGTACGGGTTGCAGAATTCTTTGGACCATCTGTCAACGAAGCCAAGTGATGAGTTTGCTTTAGTAATTATCTCATCAATATGCGAGCGGAAATTAATCTCCCTGTCGCATAACATATCAAGGTCGCGAATAAACTCAATAAGGGATATAGGTTGGCCGAGGAGAAGGTAAATTCGGGGAGGAGACTTGTTGCACTTACGCAAAAAGGTAATCGATTGACATTTGGTGATATTGAGTTCTAAGAAGTTCTTGATGCACCAGGTGGAAAAACTATTTAGATATGTTATGAGGAAATGGGCTTACAAAATTTGGTATCGTCAGCATAGAGAGAAAGTGCTGAGTGTTGAATGACACTTTCAAGATCGTTAATAGTTAGGATGAAGAGAAGTGGACCTAGGTGACTACCTTGAGGAACACCTGAAGTGGCCAAGAAAGGGGCCGATATGACAGACCTGAAACGGACACTATGAAAGGGATTATCCATTCATTTAAGCAAAATGGGTGCAAAGCCGAGGACGGACAATTTGAACAGGATTAGTTTATGAGATGTCTTGTCGAAAGCCTTACTGAAATCAGTTGTTATAACGTCAACCTCTTTCCCACTTTCTAAGGCTGAGAGAACAGAGGACACGAATTCGACAAGGTTAGTGGAAGTTGATCTACCTTTCAGAAAGCTGTGTTGATTAGGGGAAACAAGAGATTTGCACTAGAAGCTTAAGGCTTTGTACGAAATGCTTTCGAGAATTTATATGTACTCGTATATGTGAAAGTTTCGCTATTGGGCGGTAATTAGTGACTTCGCTCTTTAATCGCTTTTTGTGCATCGGCGTTATGAAAGAAGACTTCCATATCAGTGGAAAGCAAGGGGGTGGGAAAGTGTTGATGAACACTTTTTAGGAAATATGGATGGAAGGCCATCTGGGCCGGGAAAGTATTCATCATTAAGTTGTTGTAATTTATTTTCTAGTACTGTATGATCAAAACTTTGAGAAATAAAGGGCCCAATGGAAAAGATAAGTAGGTATTTGAAGTAAGAGGCATCCGGTATGAAGGAATTATTGTATCTGCAAAGGATTGTTTAAACAAAGTAGCAAAAAAGTTGGCTATGGTATGCGGATTGGTTGACGATATGTTTTCGTATGAGAAGGATGGAGGAAAGACGTCAGATTTTTTTTTGTAGTTTTGTAGTTGTAGAATTGGTAGGAAGACTTAAGATCGTTTATAAGCCTTGATGGCGCACTATCAAGGTATCGCTGGTAGAGAACCTTATAAAGCTGGGCGAACTGGAGGAATGACCCGAGATAGTTTGAATAGTTGTAGTCAGAGTTTGATCGGAGGAAAACTGTCCATAATTTTTTTCTCCTGTAAAGAGCGAGGTCTACGATAATACCATAGCGGCTCGTAGAAAGGGTTTTCTTGTGCGAAAAGGGGACATGGATAAAAATAAAGTTAAATAATTCTTTGTAGAAAATAGAGCACTATTAAGGGACATATTGGCGAAATTAAAAGAACACTTACCAAGTTATGCGTTAATTTTGCGGAAATTCGCTTCATGAAAGTCATAAGAACAGGCAGCTGCAGATGGGGTATGATGGATAGGAGAGTGGTGGTAAAGAGAAAGAAGAAGCCGTGGGTGGATGCTGATGATGTTCAATTCTATCGAAGATGGCCTCTTAGTATGATAGATGACTGCGCAAATGCTTTAAACATGGACCTGGAGCGCATCTCAGTACCAGTTCTCTGTTATGGGTGTGAAATATTCTGTTACTGTGAATAGTAAAAGAAAACTTAATATCGCTTTCAACGTTTGTTGATTATGCGTTACGTTTTCAATCTTCTACATTTCGAGAGAATATCTCAATACTCAAAGTTGCTCTGTAACATGTCACTTGACCATCTAAAGCGCTATCGATCTCTTGTATTGCTTTCCAATGTGATTCAAGCAAATCAGGCTTGTTATCTTTTCAATAAGATAAGATTTACCACGTCTGAAAGACGTGGGAAGACCAAGACAGAAACCGTCAACGCACACGGGATCAAATATCTTACGAAGAATTTTTCTCTCAAAACGACCAAGGACATCTTCATCCGCTATAGAAAGGGTCCATGCTTCGGAACCATAGAGTAGGACTGCGATTACAAGGGTCTTATGTACAGTTTCATTGGTTGTTCGGGAGAGGGTCTTACTACACAGTTGCCTTCTCAGCCCAAAAAAACGGCGATTGGCAATCGTTATTCTTCGTTTGATTTCTGAAGTAATGTCGTATGCAGATGTGATAGCAGAGCCGAGGTAGACAAAGTCCCTTACTACCTCAAAGTTATAGCTGTCGATTGTGATATTCTGGCCGAATGTTGAGTGTCCCTTCTTGTTCCTATGCTCGGAAACGCACTAGTGACAGCTCGCCGTGCTCCACCAATAATACCAAGCAATTGAACAGACTTTTGAAAGATCGTACCTCGTGTGTTGGCTCATGAGTTTTGCACAATTCTTCTAGGTATGGATGTTATAGAAGTCACATGACACCGCGTTGCCTTACCCAAATCCTTTTTTGACATCATAGGTATCGGTTAGATTATTACCGATCTTGATGCAGCAGCGAGCTTTCAACATCGTCATCCTGCATAAGCGGACGAGGTGGTAATCAAAAAGGTGGTGAATGCAATTTCATTAGAACACAAGCGTTCTTACTTTAGCCTCACACCATCAACTCACGGTGATGTGAGTGACTGGTGACTGGGTGCGTAGTACCTCGACTGGAGATGGGGTCGAACTAGTTTTATCACTATCAAGGTAATTGAATATCAGTTCTATAGGGATCTCTAACACTACGTAAGGGTGTTGGAAAAGAGTTAGTGGCTGATAAGCCCTTAATAAGGGCAAACTTACTCACTTACATCCCCGAAGCGGGTAAATCGCTAAATCGCTCCGGAGCTTTTTCCGGCTCCTTTTGTCTTAAGGCCCCAAAAAGGGCCTACAGGTTGGGGGTTGTGCGTGGGTTTAACTGCTCAACCACGTAAAAAAGTGGTTGCTTATGAAGCCACCAATAGCCTCGGATAAGGATGGATTCACTGTTGACGATCCTGCAAAACGAACAGAGGACAACGACTTTCGGATCTTCACGTGGATGTTCGGCCCTTGAACAGGCCGCTTGCAACCGAACAATTAGGGGAGGCCTTAGACTGCTATGAAGCTGATATCACCGCCATCCAGGAAATTCGGTGCGATGCGCCGGGCAAAAGAAAGATGAACAACTGATTGCTGTAGGGAACGTAAGCAGCGTCTATTTGGATGCGGATTTGTTGTAAACGGCAGACTTAGGCAAGAAATCTTGAGCTTTCGACACGTGAGTGAACGCCTTACAATGATCCATATCAAAGGTATTTATATAAAAAAAAAATATTTTGCGCTATACGTCAATAAAAGTTAAAAATTAAAATACAGAACTACGTATATGTATTTGTTTGTAGGTATAAGCCCTCCTTGATCTGTTTGCCCTCATTAGACCGTCTTGTAAGTGTCATAAGTCTTTCAAATTCACTGTGTAAGAAAAATGTAACCCTCTTTTCAATTTCCAAAATTTATTTTACACAAAAACTACAAAATCTCTTGAAATTTGGACTTTTGTCCACCGTTCTCATATAATCCACATACTGTGCAGCGCCTTGTAATGTGTTATCAATTGCGACTTTTAGGCTTTTAAAACACTATTAACCTAGCAGCTGCCAATATTTTTGCGCGTATTAAGCATTATTTTTGAATATAATGTATGGTATCTCGTTTTTCAATTCTTAAATCGTAACAAGGAAATAACAATTTCGTGGTACGAGTAACTGACTAATATAGCGAAAAATTCGTACAGTAGTGACAGAATTCGAAGAGATTAGAAGGGCCGTGGACATCGTTATGTTCGCTCAAAGGAGAATATCGCGGCGTTAGGTTCAAGTATATTAATTGTCAATTTCACGACGTTCGCAGCTTCGTGCAATTCATTATGGTATCTTTAGCATCTGGATTAGCATTTGTATCTTTCATAGAAGATTCAGTAATAATAGAGGCCAGGCCATAGACAGCTCTGAGCATACTAAGATTGGGTGCTGGATTGGAGCAAGAAGCTATGTTTTCAGTCTTCAGTGATGGATACATTTCACCCTTTTGGGTATTTTAATTAGTAAATAATCCTTAGGAAGGAAGGAGTCCTTAAGGAAAGATAATCACTTGTACAAAAAGTCGTATATGCATTAAGTTAAGGCGATGTCATTGGCCCTAACTTCTGTTGAAAACCATGATGGTGTGTCAGTTACGGAATAGCCTGCGAATGTAAAATTCATCATACCTATCAGTAGGACTGACTTCAGCCAATTATCACCCTTTTGGAATTATAAGATCCCAACTCAGTCCACTGCATTGTTTCCCATGTAACCAAAAATAAAACAATTTTGCGAACATCACTCTTGGCTGGTTCGGTCTTTATATCGACCAAGCGGCCAGCGAACAGCAAGACGGGAAGTATTATACTCTCTCCTGAGTTGTAAACTTACCATTCGAAAACAAAAGACCCATCTCGTTAAAGAGAAAATTTATGAAGTAAAAGCTACTCAAAGAATGTACACTCATAAAACCGAATCCCGTTAGACTATACTAAAGGTGAATGCGCCATTAAGTATTGCACACACACATTTACCATTCGCGGGCGTGCAGCACTTTTAGATCGTTCTTTCAGACTGTGCGGGTAACTTTCAATGGCCTTCCCCAAATTGTTTATCTAGGATTCTGTTTCTTATGTTCTATACGCTTATCCTCCTAAGTGCTTGTCATTTATTTTCAAATTACAGTCATCGTAAAAAATTTGTTTCTCAACAACGAAACGCAATAAAGCCCAAACGATTGCCATAAATTTTCCTAAACATACCGTCAGATATTTCCTAATACCAATCTAATCTCTCAAGCGTTATAACTTTTGCATCCTACCCCATATACGGAGACTTCTAGCACGTTCTTATCTCTCTTCGTTTTACCTACCTGCCAGTGCTTCTAAAGCTATTTTCGAAATAACAACCAAAAGAATCAGAGCATAACGTATAGATTCATTATCGAGATATCTTTCGACAGTTTTGTTCTGTAGAACAAATTATTCATAACCTCAAACTAGTAAACTGTGAAAATCTTGATAAGCTCGTCAGTTAAACACTTTTGAACAAAACCGGCTTGCGAGGGGTGGTAAGAGTTCAGGAGAATGGTAGCAACAGCTGGCCCCCTATTTCGACTAATATTTTGCCATCAAAATTAATCTTTCAGAGTTAGATGGCGAAACAAAAGCAACTGCAGCTCCATTACTCCCAAAGAGGAGCCATGCCATGGAACAGTAACTACCTCGTAGGGGATAGTCGAGAACTGGGGAGTTGGAAGCTGAGAAGCGAAAGGGCGAACTTGCTTGCTTGCCCCACTAAGCCATCAATGAAACGAAACAACAAGCAAGGAATAAGCAAACTTTATGTGCTCCCTGAGTCGTATTCGTTTTTTTTATTTATTTTTTTTATTCCCTACAAAAGAACAGAGAAGGTGAAGGAAGAAAGGAGAACGAAGACACACAAAGTATTCAGGGAGCCGCACTGATGCTGCCTAGAGTTCTGGAATGAAATCTATTAACGTGGAACTGAAGACTCAACTGAACTGAACTGAACTGAGCTGAATACTGAAGCACAAGTATGAAGAAAAAAATATAAAAAAATTAACAAAAATAGAATCCAAGTGTAATCTATGTCCTGCTTTTCTTTGGGTCGACGTCCTCAATCATATCGGATTGAAGCAGGACTATAGGAGGCGTTCTCTGGAAGTATAGAGTTATTCTGTGGCGCTGTTGCTATTTACGTGGCATTCTTTCTGCTTGCTTTCGATGAAAACCTACTACAGCATCACCGCTCGTAATGAGGTAGTACTGATATCAAGAACTTGAATGCTCCCAGCATAGTTATCATTTATTTACACATCGGACGCAGCTAATAACAAGTGGACCGTAAGTCAGCAAGGACTGCTCCATAAAGTACGGATATTACTTGTTTTCAACGAGGAGATTCCTTTCGAAGTTGGGCGGACTAGGTGGAAGATTGTAAATTTGCCTTATGCATTGCTAAGTGTTAATGAGCTTTTCGCTGAATCAAACGACCGACGACTACACAGTTTAAGATGGAAGCATATTCTTCTATGGTTGGTCTAATCTATTTCATGTCATGATTTGTGATGATTAAATCGATTTATTGACACTGTCCTGTACTTGTATACCTATTTTGCTTTGAGCGTAATTGCTTGTTGGGGAAGCCTTTGTGCTTCCCATAGGACTAATTAAATGTGTGTAGCCTTAAATGATGAGTTCATTCAGTGAGAGAGTATGCGTATGATTTAAGTTGGTTCTAGAACATGAGATGAATCTAAGCACTTGGTAACCAATTAGAACATTCAAGCGTTAGGCAAAAGGGCTCTTTTGACATTTCGTGGTTTCTAATAAGCGGTTAGAAGACACCATCGTTTCGGTTTGTACTTCGTTCATACACACATATGGATACATCCGTGTTTATGGGCGAACGGTATTCGTATTTCAGTGACAGCGTAGAAATTCAGTTAGAGAGCTTAGAAATTTGCACTTTTGGCAGTAATAACCTTATTTCAAAAACTCTTTAAAAATTCTATTACTATCCTGCACTATTACCTAGATTCCTGGAACGCTAGCATCAGACACCATAAAAACAGCAGCTCCGATAGAAATGAAAGAGTAGTGACGATACAGTCATGTAGAGATAATGGTGATGATATTCAACAATTCTGTGCACATAACCAAGAAAGTGATATCTTCATAAATAAGAACTAATTAAGGCGTGCTTAATAGGAAAAGTAATTACGAATTGATTTGGAAAGAAACATGCACGAATCGTGAGCCCAATATTTAGCTATTCCTTAAGATAAGATATTATCTAAACTGCGCTAAATAAATAAGCAATAACATTCTCAAAGTGTAAACGAAATTCTAGGAGTATGTATGTATACGAGTATAAAATAATTGTGAACGCTTAAACCCTTTTTCGATGATATGATAGATCCAGTGCGGTTTTCAGTCTGGCAGATTTACCAAGGAGTAAATATTATTCATATAGCTGGTCTTGGAGCATGTAAGAAACTCTATACGAGTATTAGACTCCTTTGGTGTCAATCGTGCAAAATAGTACGAAAGCATGGACCTTATCAAAACCGAATAAAAAGCGTTTCGAGGTGAAGAAGATGATGCGACAATGTGACATTCACCTTTTCAGAATTGGCCGAATTCATAAGCTGATTCCACTTAAAAGATTTTTTTTCAGCCGGAACAGACCATGCAAACAAAAAACTAGTGCATTGCACTCCTCGTAACTTTCTTTTAATGGAATTTCTTAGTCTTTTGAAGGATGGCGAGTAAGCGTTTCAGTGATAAAGTGCCAACAGTATCAGCAGCAATGACAGCAACGCCAAGTACCTACGGCCTGATGCGAGGGTAAGCCGGACATTGACAGAGGTAGTGCTACTCATCAGTGTCATCATCACTTATACAGTAAACGTCGCAGAATACTCGTATTGTATCACTTTTTCCCAGCACATTTAAGTGCTTAACAAAAGTGTAGTGGCCCGTCATGAAGGTAGTAAGCAGCATGCACTGTTTCCTACCGAGCGACAACAGGAACCCAGCTGACCTTTTAGATGCGCCGGGAAGCAGCATTCGTTTCTGTGCTCATATGAAACCCAAATGTCAATGGAAGCCTTAACCGATGACGCAGGCAAACCTAACGTAGCTTCGAGTCTTTTTTTTTATAATCAGCGCGCGCTCAAGGGGTTTTTGTACCTTTAAAATGTTCGTTCACAGCGCGGGCGAAGGAAAAGTTATAACGACCAGGTAATACAGAGATCGGCCGGGCATTCCATAAGTGAGTTTTACACCTTAAGAAAGGATCACGATATTTTAGAGTACGTCCGAAAATGGGCTTGAGGGTATACTGATGAGCATTTATAGCGAGACGGGTGTTACGGTAAAGTTTGAAAGGGCGGAATGCTACTGGCGATATCAATGAAGTACTGGTGGTAGAATAGCGATAAAACAAAGTGAGGCAGGAGACATTACGTCGGTGTTCGAGGGTGTCAATTGATTGACTAATATTAGTATCACCAATGAGTTTTATCACACGGTTTTGAATCCTATCTAGCAGGTGCAGAGATGTTTTAGGAATACCTGACCAGTTGTGGGCATCGTACTCCAGTTCTGGGCGGATGAGTGCTTTATATATTGTGACCAGATCAGAGGGGGTAAAATATTTCTTACATCGCTTGAGGAAACCTACATTTCGCAGCATTTTTGGCGACATCGAATATGTGGTCATTCCAACGTAAGTTGCCATTGAAGCACATACCGAGAATGGAAAGTTTTTCGGTTTCGAAAAACTGGATAATGGCTGGGTATTTGAATTTCGCTTTAATGACAGCAGACAGCATTGAGTTTAGGAAGCATTAAATTCCACTCAGTTGATAGTTCCCCAATTGGTTATGCTGTTAATATCGGAATTTAATGAGCTTGACATATACTGCCGTTCCCGTTCTACAGCCGAAAAGCAGGGGTGTGAGTCCGGGAACGAATATGAAAAGCAGAGAGCACTGTCATCAGCAAAAGAATATATTGGATTAGAAGTAGCAGACAAGATATTATTAATGAAAATTAAAAAGAGTGTTGGAGACAGAACGAAGCCCTGGGGCACACCAGCACTTATTTTGTAAATATCAGACTTGAAACCGTCCAAGACAACTTGAATTGAACGTTCCGAAAGGTAATTTCTAATCCATTGAAGAAGAGAGTTATTGATCCCAAAAGCACGCATTTTCGACAAAAGAGCCTGATGCCAAACTCTGTCAAATGCCATAGAAATATCAAGTGCAACTATCTTGCTTTCGCCAGATTGATGTACGCTTTGGTTCCACTTTTCGGTGAGACATGCCATCAAATCACCAGTGGACCTGCTGCTACGAAAACCATATTGCCGGTCATTGAGAACTTTTCGTGTTTCGAGATATTTCATGAGCTGACGGTTTATCAGCGTTTCCATGACCTTGGAGAGAAGGGATGCAAGTGCAATGGGTCTGTAGGAAGAGCGAGAAGAAGATTCGCCTTTTTTAGGGACGCGCTGGACAAATGCTGTTTTCCATCTGCTCGGAAAGAGTCCTAAAGAGTAGGATTGATGAAGAAGCTTACGCAGTGGTTTTGCCAGCATGGAAGAACACCTCTTCAGCAGAAGGGGAGATATACCATCTGGACCAGCGGATTTATGCATGTTGAGATCTTTAAGTACTCTTGCTACTACGCGATTGCGAAAGTGGATTCGTCCCATTGTAGACTCGACGCACTCAAGTGTAGGCGGGGACAAAGCACAATCCGGGAGTGTTGAGCTGGCCGCAAAGTGTGCAGCAAGCAGATTGGCCCTGCCCAAAGAGCTGACAGCTGGAATGTCATTGTAAATGAGCGTTGGGATGGAGAATGAGGCAGAATTTCTAATGTTTTCTATTGTACAGGAACTAGAGTGCCCCCGCCCAATTACCAAGGTTTCGCCCATCAATGACGTTGTCTAATAAAAAGTGGGGGCAGAGCATCTTATCGTAAATATCTTCAGATGACGCCTCCGAAGGTTGCTACGATTTGACCAGTTACAAGTTGCCGGTCATAGGTCTTGTTGGCGGCAAGACCACCGGTAGTCCCTACCAGGACTTAAATCACGGTACCATGGGAGTCAAGAGCCCCCCGGATTTCGGTGCGGGCCTGACTTGTTTAGGTAGGCCCCCTTGTGGGAGCGTCATGGTGGCTGTGGCTTAAACCCAAATCGCGGGTAGGGTCTTCCTGTTCGTTTGACCCATTGTAGAGTAGAGTAGCAAATAAGTACTGGGTGCTGTGACCCTAAGAGCAGTAAGAGGTTTTAAATCGGCCTCGACTCATACCAAGGGTGGAACTCGTACCTCCAACACAGTTCCGAATTCCTTGAGATGGCATGGATGTATGGGCATCCCGTAAACATAAGTCTACATGACAGGTGGTTTACGTTAAAAACCAGAGACTAATGTACAGGAACTAGAAAAGATAAAATTACGGCAACAAAAATGAAAATGCTACGAGCGTCATATTATTGAACCGAATAGTGATGTAATTAGGAGTATGCGTACTCGTAGGAGTTTCTATGTTAAGCAATTGACTGCGGAAACCTTCAATTAAGTATGTTGAACATCTATGAAGGTACAGAAAAAATAATTTTTGCCGGCATTACGAACCTCAGAAAGTCTAAATTCCAACCTAAGATAAAGTTTCTCATTTTCTCCGCCGTGAAAAAACAACGAGAGCTGCAAATTGATTATTTGCAAACTGCGGAATTAAGGTGCTGTTCTCGCAAACAACGGCCTTACAGGGCGAGAGCTGATTTCGAACCGACATGATGATAGTACGACTATATCAAGCTGGACAGGATAGTATGTTTCCTAGTTATGCATATTCTCTGCTACTATGGGGCATACATATCATTCTATCCAGACTGAAGGGAATACCATATTAGTTGCTTGTTTGAAAATAATGTAGCATACCGCAAAACTTTGTCCACTGCAGAAGTATATGTAACATATATATACTCGTAATTGAAAGCATCTTTTAGAATGGGAGGATATATGAAATAACGATCTATGTATACGAACTCATTCTATTGCATGTCAAAGCGAGGATTTCCCTAAAAGAACATAGGCTTTCTTATGCGGTCTTAATTTGAAGTATACCAAACTGAGTTAATCGCCTACCGGATCACTTCACTGAGAATTTGGTTAACGCGAATATTGGTATGGTGTTTCTATAGGAACAACGTTTCGAATTTTTACCAACAAGTAAGTTGTTAAGCCAACAAAACCAGAGCAGAGACCTCTCGAGATGAACAAGGAACAAAGTAGCAGCTAAGTGTATGGAAAAACCGGTTTTGCAGAATACCAAATTGCAGAGACGACCCAAGTTCCGTTGTCAGGCAGAAGGAACCACTTAACGTGAACCGTAAAATTTGAGAGATCCATTCACATTCAGTGAAATGAGGATAGCAATATGTAAGCTTAAGTACAGCAAGGCTGCTGGAGCGGATGGCCTACCTTCCGAGCTATTTGAGGCAGCGGGAAAAGATTTAGTAGAGAGCACGCACCATATAAGTTCGTATCAGCCTTCTTGTGTGAACGCCCGAAGCCACCTGATAGGCCCATTTTATTGCAGCTTTAAGCTAGGTAATCCAACAATCTACCACATATTTACACTACGACAGATCCTGGAAGAAACCATAAAATGCAAATCGATACATATCGCCTCTTTATTGATTTTACAACCGCATCTATAAAAACGAGCTATGCAGAGCCAAGTCTAGCTTTGGTATCTCCGCCAAACTCATCAGATGATGCAGAATGCTCGCTGCTTCGCAAAGGTGGGAAACAATCTCTCCGATACCCTTGGGCGAGCTAATGCGCTGTCACATAACTTTTTCCAACTATAAGTTGTATGAAGTTTGCAAGTCAACACCAGAGGCATAATTTCCCAAAAGGCTGTACAATCACTTGTTTACGTTGATGACATTGAGTTCATTGGCAAGACCTAGTAAGCTATCGTTTACAAGTATTTTCAGGAACGGTAAAAATACGTTAAGCTGTGGATGAGGATAAAATAAAGACTATGCTGTCAACAAATGTGAACACACCACATCGACGAACTGGTCAGAAAGATCCTCTGCTCCGCTATTAGCTCCCATAATGCTGTCAACAAATGTGAACACACCACATCGACGAACTGGTCAGAAAGATCCTCTGCTCCGCTATTAGCTCCCATAATGCACCTCATCGAGGGATTGCTCTTGCCAGTGCGTATTTCTTTGGACTAAGAACGTAATTGAGTGATAAGGGTTTGCCAAGTCACACAAATGAGACTTTATAGGCTCTATGTTCTATGATGCTAGCACCGTTGAAATGGTTATTTCCCAGTTTGATTTTGAATGCAAAATCCTTCACGGGGTTCTTGTTCCCGTATGCGTTGACGGGTTTGGAGGAGCAGATACAGCACCAAACTGACACAACACGTTTAGTGTTAGATTTACAATATGTAAAATGTAATTAGTGCACAGGTAGCAGATCAGTCGTATAAATGCGCTGGGTCTGTGTAATAAAATGGATGAATTTGTAGATACTTGCTTGTAGGCTGGAAGGTTGATGTGGTGGGTGTTTCAGAAACTTGGTTTTCATCAGAGGATGACAGGGATGAGACAAATAATAATGACGCCTTGTATTGCTTGGATGGTTATAGGCTCTTTCGATCTAACAGGATTGGGTGTGTTGGAGGTTTTGCCGCCATCCATGTTCGAAGAAATCCAGATTGTTGGTTACTACTTGAGTCTGCGGCTGCCAGTGAAATCAATGACTTGTTTGTAAAAATCACTTACAACAAAACAATATTATATTGAGCTTTGATACAAGCATAGCCGCAACGTCGACACAGCTCTATTAATTGTTGTTTTACTAGATGGAGTGAAAAGTGACCTCCTTGACCACCAGAATGCGCTGCTACTGCAAAAAGGTTATGGTGTCTTGAAGTCCGTTCATATTTAGGCAGTCATGCAAAATTTCAGTGCGATACTGTCTTTAGTTTTGTTTTGACAGCTGATTGTTGTTGACGTGTTTGGCATCGTTGAGTATGAACAAAAACATTATTTTTTGAGAGGCAAAACGCGAAGGAAACAAAAGAAAAGTTGGATAAATATTATGGGGCTAATGCTCCGTCAGATTACATCGTCAGATATTGGGTTCCAAAGTTTCATGGTGTCCGCAACTCCACTACCGATCAAGTCCGCAGCGGCAAGCCTTCCGATGCGGTTACAGAGGACAATGTCAAAAAAATACATGAAATGGTGTTGGCTGACCGGAAAGTGAAGGTGCGCCAGCTAGCAGATACCACAAAGATTAGTACTGAGCGCACACGCCATATTTTGGGCAATATTCTGCATATGAAAAAGTTATCCTGCCGCTGGGTGCCGTCATGCACGAACCCGAGAGCACTTCGAAAGAGTGTTTGGACTTGCTGATGCGGAATCGGGCGGACTTTTGGCGTCGATTGGTAACTGCATTTGGATCCCTCGGACTACATATTATCTCTTCCCATATGAAATGATTTCTGTTGAAGATGAAACTTCTTTTGTTGAAAGTAACATTTCTAATCACAATTTCTAACAGAGACGCTTAGAACAGGACGAATCACCCTGATTCTTAAGTCACGTCAAATTCTTGATGCACAAGTGTAATAAAGGTCACACATATTGGAAACTGTACCGATGTAATTCGCTCTTGAAAGTTTATCGCGCAATACAGAATAAAGTTACGTATAACATACGAGAAGCAAAGAAACGATTCCATGCTCCGCGACTTGATTGGAGTAGGCAAACAACATGCCTGACAATATTGACCGCAATTTATTAAACCAAAGCTTTATATCACTATCTGATCTCGATTTTAATTATTACGAGTACTTCAAATTAACCCTTGATGAACCAGAGTAATACAAGTAGCTTAGGCACTCCAGAAATTTTAATTTTGCAGGAGTTAATGAAATCGATGTCTTAGAAGGCTTTTTATCAATAAAATCTGATTCAGTTGGATTTGATAACATACATCCAGTTTTGTGTAGGCTAGTTGTTCTAACGTGCTGGAGAACATTACTTAACTGTTCAATACTATTCTCATTTTTTCTACAGCTTGGAAATGTGGTAAAATTAAACGAGTTCTCAATAATAAAGAAGAATTTAGGCCAATAGCTAACTTTCCGAGAATCATATATTGTGAAATACGCAAATTTCTACAGAGCAATCGCTTGCTTTGCGTAGTTGAACGGCTCCCCTAATAAATTATGTTGAGGATATAAGGCTATGCATAATGATGGCGTGATCTTTTTAACGTTATTAGATTTTTCGAAGGCATATCGTCAAATGAATCATAAAGTTGCATGCAATAAGTTCAAACAGCAGTTTCACTTCCTCTCTAAAAAAATCAATTTATTCGTATCTACATAAATCAGAGTTTTCAGGCAGTTGCTATTGAGAATTCTGTTTCAAACTTTCTTCCATTAAATAAAGGTATTCCGCTGGGTTCGATTTTGGGACCATTACTTTTCAAGAAGTATATAAACGAACTTCCGTCATGTTCTACTGCTCTACTGTTTTACTGCTCTATCGGCATGTGTGCTAATGAAATTTAGATGCGTAAGAGTAGTCCTTTAGGACTTGTCTAAAACGGTATATGGGAAGCTAATGAGGATTTAAATAACATCAATGACTATTGTTTAAACCCGACCAAATCGAAAATCTTAGTTGTATCAAGGAAGCTTATTGACACATCATGTCTTCCTCAAATCTATTTTGATAATAAGCCCATAATAAGCCTTAGATTTGTCTTCAATAGAACGCTTACCTGGAATATGTAATCATATTAAGAAAATTCTAGGCAGAATATATGGAGTACTTCGCGTGCCGGGGGAAAGATAGCGCCTGTCAAAAAAAGGATGATCCTTGCTAAAGCAAGAATGCATGTGAACTTTTTTCTGATTAAGATTATGAACACAGCTGAAGACTGAATACTGTCGCGCGCTATATCTGTGGTCTCAAAAGATAAGACCATATTTCTTTGTTCACCAGCCTAGGTGCTAGGTAGGTAAGTAAGAGTGACTGTTGGAAATACGAACCCACTTAGGCCTATTGGCCTATTGTGATGCCACGTGGATGTACGATCCTCTTACTAATGGAACCAGTTTGAGCTTATAGTGAAGCGTAGTAGACTGTTTACGTCGATATTTTTCAGATCGCTTAAGTCGCTGTAGAAGAAAGCTCCTTAGTGAAGTTTTCTTCACTAGGAGAGAGCTGGACATGTACAGAGCAGGTGGAGGATTGTCTCCTCCTCTTCCTCGTCCATGCAGCTCCTGCAGAAATCGTGCGTAAAGGCACCAAACCTTAATGCGTGCTTGCCTATGAGGCAGTGTCCACTGATGACACCTATGATGGCGCTGAAATGTTCCTTATTTAGAAGGATCAGACACTTGGAGCGATTCAGATCTACAATAGCTTTGGCCGAATCCGTTTGGTCACTAGACATGTTGGTCCAACAGTCCACCTCAGGTCTGTTCTTTTATTAGCATCCAGCTTTAATGTTAGTTTGCACGTAGCGGTTGGTATACCTATGCTACCCTTTTCCGGTAGAATAGGTAGAGTGGTTCCAATTTTGGCGAGTTCATCGGCCCTACAGTTCCCTGGAATGTCTTTGTGGCCCGGCACCCAACAAAGGTAAAGGTTGAAATGCTCTGCTATCTCCATAAGAGATGATCGGCATTCAAGGGCAGTTTTAGAATTTAATGAGACCGAGTCCAGGGACTTGATAGCGGCCTGCCTATCCAAAAAGGTGCGGGTATCCATTGCAGATATCACGTTTTTCTTCAGCCAGGAGAAAGCTTCTTTAATCGCCAAAATTTCCGTCACATGCTGCAGTGATTTGGAAGACGGAAAGAGAGGCTTAGATTTAGCTTATCTGAGAAAACACGGCCACCAACTCCGCTATCGGTTTTAGATCCATATGTGTAGAGATGGACTGACTTGTCCTCCATGAAATCATCTTTCTCCCAGAAGGATCTAGAGAGGAAGCTTCCATGGAAGTTTTTGTCAAACCAAAGTTCAGGTATGGTGTAATCGATGTTCTCTGTGAGGATTCCTAATGTATTAAGAATGCTGGCGTGGCCAAATTAATTATTTGTCCACTGTTTAGTCGCTTTAAGGCGAATAGCTGCGGTCGATGCTACTTGCCTGCTGAAAATATCGAGGGATGTCAAATAAATAGAACTGAGGGGGTAGACCGCAATGGTCCGCTTATGCATAGTTCTTTGGACTCTGGTTAGTTTAATGTAGTTGACTGCACTTTCTAGGGCCGTCCACCCCGTAAGTGAGTATCGGTGAGTGGGTTATGCAAGGTTGAAAGCCCCATTTATTCTCAATGGCTTTTTTGCAAGAGAATAAAGCTATTACAGCTTTATTGACTTTTTCTTCAATGTTAGGTTTCCAGTTTGTCAAAAATGAGACCCAGATATTTTGCTGTACCGGAAAAGAATAAATTGGTACCGTTTATTGAGGGTATTTGAATTTTGTATTTCCTGGAAAAGAGGACAAGATAAGTTTTATAGGGGTTTACACCTAATCCACAGCGATCTGCCCAACGGGTTAGTTCATTGAGATTTACTTGAAAGAGTTCTTTAATGGTATTAAGATGCTTACCTAAGACGGCTATAGCAACGTCATCCGCAAAGGCAATCACCCTGCTACTACCCGCTTCCAGGTATATCATTAACTACTGCCGACACATATTTTAGCAGATGTCTCACCCAGTTTGGAGTTGATTATTCTGCTTTTCAGCATAAGACTGATCAATTCCCCAAGTGAGTCGTATACCTGCAGAGTTAAAAGCGCAGTCGTGATTGCGGATGTGTTGACGTTGTTAAAGGCACTCTCTATGTCAAGGAAAGCAACCATTGTGTACTCTTTATATTGTAGGGATCGTTCGACCGGCCTAACCTTGGAAAATGTCTTTGAGTTGAGGATTCTAACCTTTCTTCGCAATGTTATTCAGTTATGTCAACCCTCTTACCTTTACACCAAGATTCGTTTTCTCCTGATTCCCATATGCTCTTCTTTCTTGATATCAGAATGTCAATTATGTATAAACGAGAATGGAATTCCGAGGAAGGGAACCAAATTAATAAGCTTTTTAGCCCTGTTTAAGTTGAAACTTCGGAAATACCTAGAGGTGAATTGTATTAGTAATTATGATTAGTTTATCTCTCTTTATATTTTTGCTTTCTTTTCATTTTTAATAGTTTTTATTTTCTCCTTTATAAAATTTCTATTAATTATAAACTCTACCACTGAAATTAAATATCTTAACACTTAAATTCAATCAGCTTGTTTTTATAGTGTCACAAGTATCACATGAATAAGCTTACACTATAAAAGAGATATTGTATCTTACTATGTGCGACTATACTATTTCAATAAAGAACTAAAAATCTGTAAGAACAATACAAGGACATTGACCTGGGGCGCATGTAGAGCGCATGAAATGTCAACGCTCCTGTTTTAGACGAGTCTGCACTAAATGGAGGTGTTTGGTGATTGATGCCCAGGTCCACCCTAGACTTCTAATATAAAGTTTTCTTTTTTGCGCAAGAGCAGGACATGTACAGAAAAGAGGAAGTATGCAGTGACTGCTTGAGTAAACATACTTGTTGCATGCTTGCCTATGCAATAATACTGAGTAATGACACCGTTTGTTGAGGGATCGAACAATAAGCGCATTTCAGATCCAGCTTCGTCATAATTTGTTTTGTCAGTAGACATTTTGAATCACTTGCATACGAGTACATAATATGTTTTGCTCGGTACGCCTAAGGTATATTTTTTTCTGGCAGGAAAGGCAAAATAGCTCCATATTTGGTGAGCTCATCAGTCTAACAATTAAATTTTTGAAATGTCCTTGTCCCAGCACTCAATAAATGTAAATCTTAAATACTATCTCCTTAAGGGGTGATTGGAAGTCTAGACCTCTAATTGATAAAAGCGCCTGTTTCGAGTACGTAATTCTGTTAATGTAGCATATTTTCAAATTTCGCTTCGAAAAATCCATTCTATTGCTTTAATTTGCAACAAGGCATTACGCTTGATCCGTTGAATACAATTTTTATCTCGAGATGACGAGAGTCTTAACGTCACCCAGTTACCAATTTTTTTGAAACTTATACTTTGTTCAAAGAGCCAGTTCCATAACATGATTGAATGACTTCTGTTGTTACTCTATGACTACTATGATACCATCTATATAGTTTACAGATTTCTCCTTGAAATTGAAACACATTTTGACTGAAAGCAAAGACCATATCCATAATAGCAACCAAACACAAAGTTCTCTATTGGATTTATTGCTACTGAAGATATAGGAATCTAAAGTTCTCTGATCTTTTGTTTCTAAAGTCGAGCAAAGTCCCCATACCCTTTGTGCAATAGGAGTCTGTAATATTACCCTACACCTCCCTACTCCGGGATCAAAGCTACAACATTTATTTATTTGCCAACTTATCCATTGATTTCTACATAATTCTTAATTGAATGGCTCTTGGTTTTTGCCCCTTTTGCCATTGGTTAAAAACCTTTGAATATCAACCATAATTAAATGGAAAAAAAAATCCGAAAAAACCGTAATCCCACACGACGTTGCTTTTATCAAATAACACCAAACGGCGCGAAAATTGATTAAATCCCCTTGGCATAGACTAAAATCTATAAGTGCTCCAACCATTTGGGGATATACTCGTCCAATATTTGCTGTCGTTTTTTATTTGCGCAAATTCTCTCTGTTTGACCAGTCCCAATCACACAGTGATGTCATAATCCTGTTTCCCCCAGATTCCTTTAACTCTTTTTCATTTCAACACTCTCATGTGGCCTTGTGTAATCGTACATTGTCATAAAGTTTCATTTTAATTACCTCGTGGTAAGAGTCCGTTTTCAATTATTCTTGCCTCCAATAGAAGTCGGGGTAGTAGAAGACACATTGCAATCACAATGTGAATGAATGCTGCCGTTGGACCACCATGTGTCCATAGAGCTCGTAAGGTTCCACCCCGTGCCTCTTCGACTAGGCCATCATGTGGCGATAAAGAACATCTACTTTCCGTCAGGCCAGCCAATTTGATGCC
This sequence comes from Volucella zonaria, assembly GCA_963966105.1. Lineage (NCBI taxonomy): Eukaryota > Metazoa > Arthropoda > Insecta > Diptera > Syrphidae > Volucella > Volucella zonaria. Next base: position 84,058,943 of record OZ014530.1, on the reverse strand, counting down.
ATCGTTGGCTAGGTTGCCCACCTGAAAAAAAAAATGGAAAAAATGTGAGACAATCTGTGAATGAACTGATGCAGGATATGAGAATTTGTAAGCCAGGGTTGCCGACTTTCTTCAACAGAATATATTTAATTTTCTTTTTACTAAAGTTTCTAAGGCTGATTCTAAGACATTGTTAAATAAATCTAGCGCTGTCTCGTCATTGTAAAATTAATATAGATCTGAGGTTATAATGGCGTTAAGATTTGATCAACAAGTGAATGCTTATTAGTACAGGGTGCGCCATCTTTTATGTCGATATGTAAACATTGAATAACTTTGACATTTATCAAGCGATTGACTTGGGTACACATGTTTTTGAAACATAAATTTAGCACAATTTTAACCATGAATCGCTTCACACCGAAACAACAAGGCGAAATAGTGAATATAGTCGTTCAGTTGTGTTAGCTCAACGTGCATGTCGTCGAAAATATCGTGGCCAACAAGCACCGTCTAACAAAACCATTCGCCGTTTGGTGTCGAATTTTGTTGAGCAGAGGGTAATGGGAGATCGTCGACATGCCGTTCATCAACGCAAAAGGAGTTCCAAGTGGTAAGAGCGAGTGTTGCTGAGAACCCATATGCGTCGTATCGTCACCGAGCTCAGCATTTTGGAACCACCTTGCGGCGCATTTTGAATGATGGTATTTGGGATTTGTTTCCGCATAAAGTGCAATTGACTCGGAGAATATGGTCGACAGACCGTCCACGTCGCTTGGAAACGGCCAAACAGTCTCTCGAATAGTTGACACTGAACTTGATATTTGGAAGCAAATTTTGATGACCAGCGAGGCCCATTTCATACTATTTGGCGCCGTTAAAAAACAAAATTGCCGCATTTGGGGAACGGAGAATCCACACGAGAACCATGAAACATCATTACATAAACAAAAGGTAACTGTTTGGGCCGGCGTTTGCGCCAAACAATCATTGGGCCATTTTTCTTCAGAAAAGGCGAAACAATCGATGGGGATCAATATCGGTGGATGTTGGCTCATTATGTCTGCCCGCAAATGTGTGAAAAAGGTATGGACTCTTACTGGTTTTAACAAGACGGTGCGCCATGCCATACCGCAAATCAAACAAAGCAATTCTGCAACGAAGATTCCCTGGTCGTGTGGGGTTATTGGAAAAGTGTACGCCATTAGTCCATTTCAAATCACCGTGCAACTTCTTGTGCCCTCTTTTCCAGTCTGTATTGTATTGTGGAAAAGATAACAAGCCGGTATTGACAGATGCGAAACCAGAGTGTAGAGAGAATGCATGGTCGTAGAAGGCGTGTCCATTGTATATTTTTTCAGTGGAGTTGGCAATGACGATTTTATGGAAAGCACTCTCTTCACAATTATTGTGTTAAAAAGAAGAATGTTTTGCTAATTTGAATTTGACTTAAAATATGAATATAAAATTTGTATAAATTGAAGTTAAGTGTTTATTTTTTTATGGAGTGTTGTGTGATCCAACACTTAGTTTTTCAAGATCAATGCACTTAATCGTCATCAGTGGTCGTTTTGAATTTGAGTTGATGAATCTTCGCCGGGTCTAATAAAAATTCTCTGGGCGAAGGTATCCCAACTCAGCTCATAGCTCAAATAACTTTCTTCTGTCCTTCATTCCTCGACAGCAATTTTTGCAAACTTTTATTCTGCTATTTTCTTGACGTCATCCAGCGAAACCTGACACTATTTTACAATACCCCATATATTCTCAATTGGGTTCAAGTCCGGATGGTATGGTTTTTTTTTTTTTTATAATTTACGCGCGCCTAAGGGATTATGAATACCCTTATACTGTTGCCTGGGCGCGGGCAGAAAGATAGAAGGAGGAGAAAGGAAAGTTTGTGATGTAGTGGTTTGAAACTCAGGTGTATTTGGTTTCGATATTGACTCTCCAGGGGTGGGAGTCCGAATAGGACGGAGATATTTTTCTTCTCTCAGAATGTGAGGTTGTGAATTTTAACGGTTGTTTTTGTGCTTGAAAAACCCTACAACAGCCAAATCCACATGTCAGTGTTATGCCTTCACACGCAGATTTTTCTGACTGAGTTCCAATTACACAAATGAAAACTTGCTGTGGCTAGGATTCGAACCTTGACCTTCCGAGTGAGAAGCGATAGCTAGTACCACTACACCACGGCCACCCCATGGTGGTAGCCTGAGTACCTCATGGCCTGCTGATCTAATCAAGTCGTCTATTTGATGCTGCGGGGATGTCTTGTTTTGTCGAACTAATTCAATCTTCAACATTGAAGAGCTATGCCCAACATTATTTTCTATTAGCCAATTAACTAACTCTAATTTCGTTGCCGATGAAGTTGGGGCTCATTTATTGTGATAGGGAGCATTGTCCATTGCAATAACCAACGGCCCCTCTAGCTGCTCCAGTACCTGATCTCTTAACCATTTTGAGAAATTTTCAAAGTTCATCTCATCATGCTAGTCAACCTACTTCCATCCAGATCTAAAGATTAGAAGACCGTTTTTGACAGATCCATTTGAACCACCAGCGTGTGCAATTATAAGCCGAAATCCTTCTCCAATAGGCTTTTTTAGTCCAAGATTCCTCTTGTGTGGGAGATATGTATATATGATTCATCTACATAGATTATCTGATATCCACTTTCACGAAAGCCCCTTGTTTGACGGATATATCTGAACCTTTGAATTTTCACTTCCGTCCTTTATCAAAGAATTTTCTTATTGTCTTCCCTCTTACGAAAAATGAATCCTTTGGCTTTCAGATACCTCCAAAGGGGTGTCTTGCTTATCCCAATTTCCAGTTCTTGGCGGATTTGTTCCCTAAGGTCGCTCAATGTTACGACTTTTTTGTCAAATTGGTGGAAGGAGTAGACCATCCTTTTGATGGATTTAAAGTCGAAGTCATCTAATCCAGTGATCCAGTGCCGATGAGGAGTTTTCTTATTGGGTGATTGTACTGTTCCAGTTTGTTCTTGTTCTTTTAATATTTTGTATATGGTGCTATGCGAAACTCCAAAAAATTTAGCTATTTACCTTGCAGATGCTCTCGTAGGAGTTTCATTTGCATGGTTGTTTTCATAATCCAAGTTTTTGTGGTAAATTTTCAGCGCAGGCACTTTTGCTTGGCATGTTAAAGGCTTTCCTGGTTTAGAGCTGTCCATTTTTTTCTTACTTCTACTCCTTGCAAAGGTTTTTTTAAATCTAGATTAAAAATTCCACTTTTGCACATTTATAATCGCAAAAAATAGTCAGAATATATATTTTTTACCGGACCCTTTTCATAAAAAATGTGTGTTCGAATTGCAAAGGTTTTTTTTACATCTAGATTAAAAATTCCACTTTTGCACATTTATAATCGCAAAAAAATAGTCAGAATATATATTTTTTACCGGACCCTTTTCATAAAAAATGTGCGTTCGAATTGAATCCTTTTTTATTACATACACATTCATTGCATGAAGTATTAAATTTTGTCACAAAAAGTAGTGGCCAGGCAAAATACGCTCATATATGCGCTTATGATGTAAATGAGTTACATATGAAAGGAAGTGGAGAAAGTTCAGCCGTTTCGTAAATATCATTTTCCAGTGAGCAGATGAGTAGCATGCGCTTCCAAGATCCCTTCGCCCAGCTTTCCAATTGCACGGTGATTTGAAATGGGCTATAATTACTTAGAGTTACGGTAACCTTCAAATCGATCAGTCCCCTCCACTCCTGCTTCACTCGATCTTTAAATTTATAGTAGTTGTTAATTCTAAATTAAATACGAGGGCGGGTCAATAAGTCTGACCTCTTTACTGAAACAGCAACACTGCTCCTGTCAACAGGCATCTGTCAGTTGACTCCTGTCAAAATTTAAACTTGCTGCGTCAGTTAGTTTGTGTTTGACAGCTATTTTTATCAGACTACTCACTAATTTGAGGAGAAAATGGAAAAAAGTGAATTTCGTGTGCTTATTACGCATTTTTCTTGCGCAAAAAAACCATTACCGAGACCAAGGCTAAGCTTGATAAATACTATGGGGACTCTGCACCATCGATTTCAATGGTAAAAAAGTGGTTTACTGAATTTCGTTGTGGCCGTACAAGCACTGAAGATGCCGAACGTCCTGGACGCCCAGTTGAGGTCTCTACACCCGAAACAATCGAAAAAATTCACGATATGGTGTTGGCCGACCGAAGATTGAAAGTGAGAGGATTGTGGAAGCCGTAGGGATCTCGCATGGCTCAGTGGTTTCAATTTTGAATGATCACTTGGTCATGAGAAAGCTTTCCGCAAGATGGGTGCCGCGTTTGCTCACAGTCGACCACAAACGCAATCATGCAACAACTTCACAGTAAGGTTTGGCGTTGTTTAATCGCAATATGGAGGAGTTTTTGCGCCGTTTTGTAACCGTGGACGAAACATGGATCCATCACAACACACCAGAGAACAAACAACAGTCAAAACAGTGGGTTTCTAAGGGTGAATCGGCGCCAAAGAAGGCCAAGGTGGGTTTGTCAGCCAATAAAGTTATGGCGACTGTTTTTTGGGATGCACGCGGGATAATCCACATTGACTACCTTCAAAAGGGAAGAACAATCAATGGGGAATATTATGCCAACTTATTGGACCGATTCAATGACTATTTGAAAAAAAAACGACCTCATTTGGCCAAGAAAAAAGTTCTTTTCCACCAAGACAATGCAAGGGTGCACACATGTGCAGTTGCCATGGCAAAAATCCATGAATTGGGCTATGAATTGCTCCCTCATCCACCCTATTCTCCAGATTTGGCTCCGAGCGACTACTTCTTGTTCCCAAACCTGAAGAAATGGCTTGGTGGAAAAAGATTTGACTCCAATGATGAAGTCATCTCGCAAACAAAGGCCTATTTTGAGGACCTCGACAAATCATTTTTTTTGGAAGGGATAAAAAAATTGGAGAAGCGTTGGACAAAGTGTATAGAGCTCAAGGGGGACTACGTTGAAAAATAAAATTATTTTTTTATCAAAAAATCTGTGTTTTAATCCAAAAGACTTATTGACCCGCCCTCGTAATAAACCTGAGTTATTATTAGATGAAAATATACTTTGTTTCCCTCGGCCTCCAAGTGATACGTTGTAAATGTTGTTGAAAGTGTGAGTGAGTATCGACTTTCCGTTATCGAACACAATCAAATTTTACGTTAAAAAAATGTTTTATTTTAATCGCAATTAAAATTCGTGCAGTATGTCCGACTACGAAAAACATAATAATTCAGACGGTAGTGGCATCGGTACAGGGGATAATAAGCGATTGCAGTAAAAATTCCTTCGTTTTGGCAAGCGGAGTCAGAGATTTGGTTCGCACAAATTCCAAATTGCAAGGATTCATCGTGATAGGTCCAAATTTAATACTGCCATCAGGGCTATCGAATCGAAAAAGTTTACGCAAATTCCAGGTGCAGTGCTCTCACCACCTGCGAATGATAATGTAATATGTTTGAGGGAGTTCAAATGATAGAACATATTTCTTTAAACGCGATCGCTTTATTCAATGCAAATAGAATTTACAATTCAATCAATTTTTGCAACCAGTTTTACTTCTCTTTATCTTTTACTTAAACCACTTTGTCACTACTCGTAATTCACATTCCATTTTAGAGCTGACTTGCACTTCTTATGGGACGCCAATATTTATTCTCCTCTGACATCTTTCGAGAACGTTCTGCACTATCCAGTGTTCCATATATCTTTCCATTTTGCCAGAATATTCGCTAAAGGTTTCCATTCTCCAATGGATGAGTCTTCTGCTATTAAAATATAGATGATTCTGTCCACATTTTAGGTGGTTATCACAATGAATGCAAAATCCTAAAAAAAATTCTCAATATCGAAAAGTATGCTCGGTGTGACCAACGAAAAATCAAGAAGCTTCTCTCGGAAGCAGATTTAAGCTATAAAAGCCCTTCGTAGCTGCTCAACGAACTGCGTAGTTTGGCCGGAACACAAATCAATGCCGACTCCCTGAAATCGCTGTGTAAAGAGTCTCGACCCATGTGCGAGCAAGTTTTCAAGCATCTAGTGAAGATCTCACAGCACTTTCCAATTGGCTGATAAAGTGATGGAGGTTGGGAACTTTAAAAACATCATGGCTGCCAACTCTCCACAGCAAAGACACGATCCATCGTCTACAATGGCCACGGAGCTATCATTCAATTCAATTAAATGCCGTAGTCGCAGTCACATTTTTCTAACTCACATCTTCGTCATTCTCAACAAAACGGAGTTCATTGTAGGTTTCATCAGAAGTTCGGAGCGGAAGCATGAATTTGTCGCGAACCCTACAACTTCAAGTATTCCATATCAAAAGCTGAATCTCAGCCAGTGGTCGGCGACGATAAAAGTGAACGACGCGTCGGTCAATGTACGATATGCATATGCTGCTTAGCTGTTCAGGACATATGAAATCAATTTTTTTTAATCGTTGGTGGGGCAGACGTCCCTGTGCTTCCAACCTACACCGATCGTTTTTCATCGTCAAAATCAACTCTTTTGGTAACAGGCGTCTAACAATTGATTTTGGACTTCGACGAACTTTTACTTGGACTTTGTGATCATTGGGGCGGAATTCAACAAAAGTTTTGGACTCTTAATCGATTTAAGGAAGAGCTAGTTAATAGATAGCAGTACGCACGTTGGAGAGCAGGCTGTAACCGTTACTGGGAATGAAGTAAGAATTAGCACGTTTAACACTAATTTTTATAGAGTATATAGTAAACACCTCAATTAGTTCAATGCCCACAGATCAGTCTCACGGCTCATGGGTTTCCACGGCCGCAAAGGTTGGATGCTGTTAAACTCAAGGCAGCTCAAGAAAAGTTCCGTTTTCTGATGGAACACGGTATTTGCTGACCGTCGAAACGTAATTGGGAGAGTCCGTTGCACGTGGTCCGAAAAGCAAATGGTGATTGAAGACCATATGGGGGCCACAGGGCTCTCAACTCTGTTACTAAACCCGACCGTTACCCAATTTTAAAACAACTTAACACTCAAGAGGGTATTACTCTTAAAATGGCGGAGCACGTGTTAATTTTTTTTGAAAAATTAGATAAAGAGAGAGAAAATGATATTTGGGCTCAGTGGTTATTTCGCTCCGTGGGTGGCATCCAACATTTGATGGGAAGACTAAATTATTCGTGTAAATTGACTTGTTGTTGTATTTTAGGTAACCATTCATCTCAAGAGATTTTAGTTGCCTGGTATTGAACCCCGAACCAACCGATTGGGAAGACAATACGATATCCCTTGAACCACGGCCACCCACCTTGATTTTATCGCTCAGTTTAGTACGGACATTCGATTCAACAAAGGTGCTAACAAAACCGTTGCCGATTCATTGATCTAGAAGCTATTGCTTCTGAGCAAAGTAAAGTTGATGAGCTCCAAAAAGTCTACGCAGGTAATTTTATTTCGAGCTCGCTAACCTCCAAGCTCCAGAACCCAGGTCATCTGCTTAATGTGATGTGTCTACGGATAAAATTCGACCAATTGTTCCAAAATCCTTACATCATATGGCCATAAAATCTTTATAAAGTTTATCACACCCAGGAATAAAAGTAACAACACAAATTGTCAGCGAGCGTTATGTATGGCAAGGTAAAGAAAGTTGCCATTTTTGTACACCCATGTCCGGAAGCAAAATTCAACCAAAACAACCGTGCGCCATTGGAAATATATATTCAGTCCAAAGGTCGTTTTGATCACATTAACGTGGATTTCGTCGGCCCACTACCATCTTCACAAGGCAATCGCTACCTTCTCACGTGAATAGGCAGGTTTTCTCGCTGGCCAGAGGTTTTCGCGTTACCTGATATGACAGCTGAATAGTGTCGAGAGCTTTAGTGCCTGGATGGATTTCAAGGTTTGGCGCACCATAGCGAATTACAACTGGCTTGGGAAAGTAATTTGAAAGCACAATTTTTAAGAAACTGACGCGACTCACCGGGATCAAACATTTAAAAAAAACTCTCTACCAAATGGGATAACAGAAAGGTGGTATCGTGAGTTTAAAACCGGCATCCGATGTTACCAAACGCAGGACTGGTGCGAAGTTTGGCAATTGGTACTGCTTGGTCTGCGGTCGACGTACAAAGAAGATCTGAAGTCAACCACAGCCTAAATGTTATACGGTATATCCCCAAGGCTTATTGGTGAGTTTTTTGGTTGTCACCAGACTTCATATACCATATATAATTTGAGTTCGTAAAAACGTTGCGGCACTCTGACATGAAACTGAGACACAAAGAACTTAAAGCCATTGCCTATAATAGTTAGTAAAATCTTGATCTACGCTTTTAGAGCTCTAGGTGAATGGCACACATTCTGCAAGTTGGGCGAGTTGGGCGAATTTACCCTTTGCACAAACGAATGGGGCATATCTTCTACTGTCTGAAACTTCAAGTACTATTCTTAGATGGCAAATTAAATTGGAAACTCAGTGTTCAGTTTCTATACGTGCACCCGACATATTCAGAACAAAGTGGGATGTGGATGTACATGACTTTTGTAAGACCCACCCTTTTTACGATGCCTTAGTATGACTGCAATCCCCGTATAAATGTAGAAGCCCGAAGTTAATGGCACATCTGGTACCTGAGAATAATACTAGCGCTCTAAGACTTCGGATAAATACGAAGGAACCCATCTCAATCTTATCCAATGAACTGGGTTAAGGCACTGGGTTTGCAGAGTTTTCTGCGGGCTCATATACTAAAGCCTTCAGCAGAGAGAACAGGTTACCTCACATATTTGTAATAATCACCTACACCACAGGACGAAACATCATGTTAACATATCCACCTGAATCAAGATCTACTAGGAAACTGTCGGCAAACTACCAAACTATTGGTTCTTTGATGAGGGGTAACATCTGGATTGAAAAACTAAGATAATCTAGTGGGCTTTGCTCAAGGGCACGCGGCACCTGGAGTTTTTGAAAATAGAAAAAAAGGAACTGAATTATATAAGCAGCACCAAGACGTGATGTAGTTGAAAAACTGCGCTACCAATACAATGTTAGCTCTATCATATTGAGACAATAACACTCCAGCAGCCTCTTGGTACTATGAATGTAGAAGGATCGAATCTGCAGTTCAAAGGGCAAACGTGCGGCGAAAAGTCTGATGCGTCAGGGTGAATATGTAGGTATGCGGAAGAAAACATCAACAGACCTTAAAAAAAGGATTATAGCAGCTTATAGCAGCCCGATTACTTCAGTTCTGCGAATATTTCATTCAATTCCATAGGGACAAGTGATGTAAGTCTTTGTACATTGGGGGTACAACCAATTCCAGCGCGTCCTATGAAAGGAAATAGATCGGCTTACAGGAAATTAATAAAGTCCTTATAAATGGGTCACCCAAATCCAGAGACTTCTCGCCTCAGCTAAACGTACATCTTCTTTAATGAAATATAAAAACCCCAGCGCTCGCGAGCAAATGTTACATCAGTGAAAAACTGGGGGCAACTCAAATTCAATATGGAGCAGTCAGTTAGCATTTATTAGACACAATTAGCGCGAATATGAGATAAGGTTGCCTTAGTTGTTTATTTGCATTTATTACTTAAATCGTAAGTGTTGAACCGACACTCGTGACTCACAATGGATTATAGTTTATGTTCTTCTCATCCATGTATTGCCGGCATACTCGTACATCACAAAAATTGAAACGTGCTCCAGCTAGTGTATGTTACTTGGAATTAAAGAAACAATTTTAACAGCTTTTATCAATTTTTGACGTGGCAACACTGTAGCTGACGCATGGCTGAAGTCAATTCAAAGCGGGGTATAAATTACTATCCCATCAATAGTGGCAGATACTCATTATTTACTCTATGCAGAAGCACGTCAATATGGGAAAAACTTTTTGTCTAAAGTGCCTTTTATCAAAATTGCATATCGCTGCGCATTGGCTTTGCTCACTTACCATATTAAACCATACTACAGCACACTGCACACCTCAACCGCAGTTTGCTGGACAGAATTTTATTGTCTCTGGTTTATTCATCAGCAGGAGCATCCATGAGCAACAACAGATAACACAAATGCATCCAAGACCTAATTGAATCGTGATTATAAGGACAAACGGAACTCTGTGATTGTTTGTTCAAATGGCAAACAGAATGACGGACACTGAACTTTATGAAATGGATAAAGGGGATAAATTAATAAATTTTGTGTACTTACTTTGAATACTGCAGATGTGAAAAACAGCGGCAGGAGTATGAAGACCACACCACAGAGGACTATCTGTAAATTAAGTTCGGCCACTGGTTCTATTTTCCATTGGATGAGGGAACAACCTGAAAAGGATTCGAAATGTGAGTGTCAATATAAATGTTCTACAAATATGTATTTCACAAAGGCAAAGTTAATTCATTTTTACATTTCTGAATAAATATGCCATTCAGATTTATTCTGACATGGACACGTGTACTCTGCAACTTATATTTACACAATTAAAATGTTGGCCAACCTAACAAATTTCCAATTGAAATGCTGATGTTTTAAGTTCTAAACATTATGGCACGTATTTTAATTCTAGTTCGTTGATGAGAAAGATTGGATTGGCCAGGATTTCACTGGACAACCCAAAACAGTCATTATTAGGCCTGGATGTATTTTCTCTTATAGAGGAATAGAGGAAGAGAACATTTTTCTCATTTATGCATCCGTCTTGGTTGAGTATCGCCAAGATTAAGTTTGCCAACTCCATATCGTTCCAAGTCAGCAAAAATTCTTTCCTTCAAAAAAATTACAAAACGAATACGTGTTGTCCCCTATCTCTTTCAACTATTGATAACTTTCATCCTCCACTTCTTCTCTCATTTTTCCACAACTCTCCCCTTCAGTCGCCTCCCCCCGCAGTTCTATTTTCTTACAATTTTCACAAAGCTAATTTCCGAAAAATTAATACCTATCTAAGCAGTGCTTCTTTTGAGTTTACCAATCTATCTCTGGTTGATGCCCTCTCCATTTTTTACAGAGAAATATTCAAATCCATCTCCCTTTATGTGCCTTACTCCCGCCATAAAACTTCTTCTACATCCCCTCCTTGGTATAATCGTAGACTTCGCTCTCTACGAAACAAAAGAAACAAGTTATGGGCGGTATTCCTTCGCACCCACTCTTCTTCCGACTATTCGAATTATCTAGGTACATATCTTCATTTCATTGAACTCTATAACTCTCTCTATCAGCGCTACCTGAATAGTGCGCAAACCAATTTCATAAATGAACCCAAGTCCTTTTTTCAATTTGTCAATTGCAAAAGTAAGACCGATGGTTATCCTTCCTCCCTCGCTTTCGAAACCAAAACTTCATGTGATCCTCCTACCATCGCCAAATTTTTTGCTACATTTTTCAAACAATCATTTGCCAACAACTCCTTCGCACCAGATCCCTCTTACTTCAATGATCTACCAAATTTCTCTATTGGTCCCTTTCTCACTCAAAATTTCGATCCTGCAGTTATTGAAGAAAAGTTACAAAATCTTAAGGATGAATTTATACCTGGCCCAGAAGGACTCCCCGCCATGTTTCTTAAGAAATGCTCTTCCAACCTGTCTTTACCCCTTTCCTACCTTTTTCGTCTATCGCTCACACAGGGTGAATTTCCCCAGATTTGGAAGACCTCTTTTATAATCCCAATACACAAAAAGGGATCTAAGCATGAAGTTACCAATTATCGTCCCATTGCTAAACTCTCTCATATACCCAAACTCTTTGAAAGCATTTTATACGAAGCGTTAAGCTTCAAATGCAAGCCTTTTATTTCACCCCGACAACATGGTTTTCTAAAAGGTAGATCAACTACCACAAATCTAGTTGAATTCGTGTCTTTTGCACTCTCAGCCTTAGAAAATGGCAAAGAAATCGATGTTATCGCAACAGATTTCACTAAAGCATTTGATAAGATATCTCATAAATTGATCCTTTTCAAATTGTTTGCTCTCGGCTTTGAGCCGCTCTTTTTAAAATGGATTTCTTCTTACCTGGTAAACCGATATTATAGTGTTCGGTTTAGATCCGCCCTTTCTGTTCCATTCCTGGCCTCATCTGGAGTTCCACAAGGCAGTCATCTTGGCCCTCTTCTCTTCATTCTTACTATCAACGATGTTGAGAATGTCATTAAGCACTCCTCCCTCTCCCTTTACGCTGACGATACAAAATTTTTTAGATCTATTTCCTCTCCCCAGGACTCTGCCCTTCTTCAAGAAGACCTTGATCGGTTTTCAATCTGGTGCCTCAAAAACTGTCTAGAACTTAATATAGCCAAATGTCAATCTGTAACCTTCTCACGTAAATGCAACCCGTCTCCTCCCCGACTTTATTTTCTCCATGGTCAACCAATTCCCCTGGTTCAGTCTTTCCAAGACCTTGGCATATTATTCGACAGTGAGCTTAATTTCCGTTCGCATATCGATAAGATGATCCTCAAAGCCAACTCATCACTTGGCTTTATTAAACGGTGGTCCAAGGAATTTTCCAATCCGTATGTAACCAGATCTCTCTATATTACCTTTGTTCGCCCCCTGCTTGAGTATGCCAGTCAAGCTTGGTCCCCCTTTCACCGCGTTCATGTTTCCCGAATCGAGGGTATTCAACGTCGATTCCTCCGATTTGCCCTCCGTGGCCTGCCATGGAACGACCCTTTAATCTTACCTCCCTATCAAGACCGCCTCAAACTTCTAAATATAAATTCGTTAGAAGAACGTAGGAATATTGCTGACGTTCTTTTCATTCATCGTCTTCTCTCAGGTTCCATCGACTGTGCATCCATTTTGAACTCCATTTCCTTCAATACCAACCCCCGCAATCTACGTTGTCCTCGTCTCTTCTATCTACCGGTCCACCGCACCTCTTATGGCTCCAACGAACCTATTTCCCGAATGCTCCGAAAGGTCAACTCGAACCTCTCCCTTTTTCATTTCCACCTGAGCACTCCTCGTCTCAAACAAGATCTCCTCCATCACTTCCTTGGTCACTAGCTCTTAAGTCTTTCTGTTAGTTTTTAAGTTAGATTAAGCTTGTATTAAGCCAATAAATGGGGGCCTCAGCCCCCACCAAAATTAGCATTGCCATGCAATAGGATCGCTCCATGACTATTTGAAAACGCAGTTTGCTTTTCAGCCAATTTCGCATGGTCGATTTCCTCAGAATATTTGACTGCATTTATCGTTTCCCCTGGTTGAAGAAATGAAAAGTGAATCGGTCCTTTCGATGTCCACCAGATTGTCACCATAATCTTTTCTGCGTGAAGACCTAGTTTGGAGGTGTGTTTTGGTTTTTCTTCTGTATCCAACCACTGGCCAGATTTTTTACAGTTGTCATTATTATTATCGCATCCCATCCCATGATGTGTGCAATATCCCGCACCATTTTTATTGCGTGTGCGTCTACCGTTCTTTATAAAATATTGTCGTCAATTATCGTTTCCTACGTGGTTTTTCGCTGCCAAAGACGCATTATCTTCCAGTTTAAACTCATAAAGAAAAACAGTCCGAATTTGAGCTGCCGACAGCATGATAAACAATTCCTAGAAATGCATTACTGTATTCTCACGTCAAACACACGTACCACTTTATCTTATAAAAAAAAAATATTCGCTTTCTGCTACTGATGTTTACTCGAAAGCTTCTTATTACGAACTCAGTGAAATCGGACATTTCATATGGCAATATTTAACTTAATATTTATTTTTACATACCACCTTGATCAAGTTCCCGGAATTTATTCAGCAAATTTTAAATACAAGGTTATTCATCTAAATCTATATTGTCCCCTTCAAAGTAATCCCCATCGTCTGCAACACACTTATGCCAGCGCTTGATCCAATCCTCGAAACATTTTTTATATTCGGTTTTCGGTATGTCCATCAGTGCTTCCTGCAATTTTCCATTACTTCCTCTTGGCCGCTGAAGCGCGTTCCCCGTAGTGGTTTTTTAACTCGATTGAACAGGAAGAAGTCACAGGGAGCCAAATCAGGTGAATTCGGTACCTATTAGATGGTATTTGTCGCATTTTTCGTCAAAAAATTACGAATAATGATGGCACTGTGTGACGGTGCGTTATCATGGTGCAAAATCCACGAGTTTTCTGCCCACAATTTTGGTCGCTTTCTGCGAATTGCTTCATGAAAACGTCTCATAACGCTCAAATAATACTCTTTGTTTACTGTCTGGCCTTCTGGCAAAAATTCATGATGCCAGATCGCTGTAATCCATGAAAACCGTGAGCATTGCCTTGTTTTTAGACTGAAAACGACGTGGTTTTTTTAGTCTCGGCTCATTTGGTGAACGCCATTCACTTGCCTGATGTCTGGATTGCGTGTCGTACTTATAAACCCACCTCTCGTCTCCAGTAATAACCCTTTTGATGAATGTGGGATTGGATTCAGCCTCGCAAATCATCTCTTTTGCGACGTCAACGCGGTCCCTTTTTTGCATGAAATTGAAGTCTTTTTTCACCAACTTTGCGGCTACACGACGGAAACCCAAATCATTGAATAAAATGTCTTGGACGGATCCATGGACAATGTTCAAGTCCTCCGCTATCTCTCTAATGGTTAATGGTCTGCCACTACGTTCATCATCTTCGATTGACTCACGACCACTTTTGAACCGCTCGTGCCACTGATAAACGACCGTCTTCTTTAGAAAATTGTTGTCGTTGCCGAAACACTTTTCCAACATTTTCAACGTTCACGCACCATTAAATCCGTTTTTTTACGCAAAATTTAATACAAGTTCGCTGTTGCAAATTTAAATCCATTTCTAAAATTGTAAAAAATCGCCAGCACACGCAGAGATATATAGATGTACTTTTGGCTACGTAACTTTTGCAAATGTCAAGCTATGATGCTAAGATTGAGAGGGAATATCAACAGCAGGTTTACCAACTTAACAAAAAAAAAACAGAACTCAATTCGGAACAATTGCAGCGCCACACGGTGGTATGGTGCGGAAGCTTTTTGATCAAGGTGGTATGTAATCCTCATATTGTAGATACTAGTACCAAGAGCTACCAGCATGCACTATGCCCTACCCTGATTATGTGATTCCAAGAATACGGGTGTGGTTTAGTTATATATTCTTGGAATCATGCACACTGCGACTACTCTCCCCGTGGGACTGCGCTTAGGTATTACTTCGCTGGGCTGATAGGCAATCTATGCTGTATCTCCTATGTTTGCTGCATCTTGCACGCTTCATTTCTTCGATCCTTCGCAATTCGTTTGCACGTTCGTTATGAACTATACACTACTGTACAATATTCCTTTGTTCCCCATTGCCATCTTTCTCCTATAGAGCTACGGCTGCTATGTCTACCACTGCTTTTATTGCGTCGACGGTGGAGCGCAATTTTCCGAATCCAAACAGTTGATCAAATAATGCTTCCTTTTCTTCTGCCACAGTGATCAATATGATCGTATATGATCCACTCAAGTACTTTGCCCAGTGTGTCCAGTAGACATATTAGGCGACATAATACTGATTCTCCAGAGAGTTTGTTTCCCTTTGGTAAAACCCTTTCTTTCAAATAATTTTGGATCGCTGTTAGAAACATGTCTGGTCTTGGACGGCGGCTTTCACCGCCTTAATTGGGATGCCATCATCCAGATGCTTTTTTGAAGCCTATCTTCTTGCATGCGTTAAAAAGTTAGTCTGGTGTTATAATCGGAACTGTCTCTGTTCTGATTTTACTGCAGAGAGTCAATTGTCTCTGTGGGAATAGATGTTCTGTAATACATATTGTAGATCTTAGCATTGTTCGACTTAATAATTGTGGAGACTTGCAGCCTAGTCATTCATACAACTTATTCATTATCCATCTGTACGCCGTACACTACTTTCCTTACTTTCTTTTGTCGCCCTTTTTAGGTCCCTTCTTGCCAGTCGTATCTAGTCGTTCTTGAAAATCGGCTCTCTTTCCAGAACGCTCAGCCAGGCTTCTAAGCACTTTTATCTGAGTGCTTTTATTTCTTGGCTCCACCAGTAGCAGTGTGTGCCTCATTTACTGAATATTCCTCTGCCATTGCTGCGTCACATGCTATGTGTGCGAGTGAGGTGATGCGACAAGTCGGCTAGCTCTCTGATATCCATCATTTGGTCAAACGTGTCCTTGTCGAAGAGTTTATGTTTCCATTTTGAGTTCGATAGCTTAGCGCGTGGAATGGCATCTTGCTCCTTAATTATTATCGCCTGATGGTCACTGTGGGTATATTTTTCGCTGACGTTCCATTCTGTGCTGCGCAGCAGGGGGTTACTAATAAAGGTGATATCGATGATTGATATCATTCCGGCTTTCTCAGAAGTATTTGCTCAACCATTGTTTGCAATGCTTACATCCAAGTAGGCAAATGTTTCTAGTAGGATAGGTCCTCTGGCATTGGTGAGCCTGATACTACGCTCTGTTGCCCGGGCATTAAAATATTCGCCTGTAACCACTGGAGATCTTACTTACGCTTTCCAGCATTGCCTGGAATTCATTTATCGTCCAACATGGACATGCTAGCAACTGGAGTTGTTCCCGTTTATTTTAGCATGCCTTAATTTACCGCAAATCCTGATGTTGCTGTCGAAAGTTTTATGCTCGGGAACTCTTCAAGGAAGAGTGTTATAAGGAACCAGCGACTGCTTTTTTTTTTATAAACTAGAGCGCGCTAAGGGGGTTAAGGTACCCTTCAAATGTTTGCACACAGCGCGGCCGACGGAAATTTAGGAAGGGAGAAGGATAGGTACCGATGTACGTTGGTTTTATATGTCTGAATGTTATAATGACTAGGAAATAGAGAGCTCGACAGGACATTCCACAAGCGAGTTGTTCGGCTTAGGAACATTTCGCACCAGTTTTGGCGACATCGAATATGTGGTTATTCCAACGTAAGTTGTCATTGACGCACATACCGAGAATGGAAAGTTTTTCGGTTTCGACGACGTAAGTGCCATTCATGGATAATGGCTGGGTATTTAAATTTCGCTTTAACGACAGCAGACAGCATTGAGTTTTGGAAGCATTAAATTCCACCCTGCTGATAGTTCCCCAATTCGTTATACTGTTTATATGGAATTTAATGAGCTTGACATACGCTGCCATTCCCGTTCTACAACCGAAGAGCAGGGGCGTGAGTCCGGAAACGAATATGAAAAGCAGACAGTACTGTCATCACCAAAGAAATGTATTGGATTAGAAGTAGCAGACAAGAGATCATTGATGAAAATTAAAAAGACTGTCGGAGATAGAACGGAGCCCTGGGGCACACCAGCATTCATTTTGTGAATATTAGACTTGAAACCATCCAAGACAATTTGAATTCAATTCCAGTTCCGAAAGGTCATTTCTAATCCATTGAAGAAGAGACTCATCGATCCCAAAACCACGCATTTTCGACAAAAGACCCTGATGCCAAATTCTGTCAAATGCCTTAGAAATATCAAGTGCAACTATCTTGCGTTTGCCAGATTGATGTACGCTTTAGTTCCACTTTTTGGTTAGATATGGCATCAAATCACCAGTGGACCTGTTGCTACGGAAACCATATTGCCGGTCATTGAGAAGTTTTCGTGTTTCGAGATACGAGTATTTCATCAGCGTTTCCATGACCATGAGAGGAGGGACGTAAGTGCAATGGGTCTGTAGGAGGAGAGAGAAGAAGATTCGCCTTTTTTAGGGACGGGCTGGACAAATGCTGTTTCCCATCTGCTCGGAAAGACTCCTAAAGAGCAGTGGTTTTGCCAGCGTGGAAGAACACCTCTTCAGAAGAAGGGGAGATATACCATCTGGACCAGCGGATTTATGTATGTTGAGATCTTTAAATACTCTTGCTACTACACGAGTGCGAAAGTGGATTCCGCTCATTGAAGATTCGATGCACTCAAGGCGGAGACAGAGCACAATCCGGGAGTGTTAAGCTGACCGCAAAGTGTGCAGCAAGCAGATTGGTTTTGTCCAAAGAGCTGACAGCTGGAATGTCATTGTAAATGAGATTGGCTTTGCCCAAAGAGCTAACAGCTGGAATGTCATTGTAAATGAGCGTTGGGATGGACGATGAGGCAGAATTTCTGATGTTTTTGACAAATGACCAAAAGCTTTTACTACCTTTGGGGCATTGTAGTATTTTTTGCCTCAACTTTTGGTCGTATTGAAATTTCACAGGCTTGAGAAAGACCTTGCAGTCATTCCTGGTTCGTTTAAACTTGTTCCGGTTTTCCTCTGTCGGATTGGTCTTGAAGGACCGAAAAAACCTTTCTCTAATCCTGACAGCCTCTTTACAGCTCGAGTCATCCCATGCCTTTTTTTTTGGTCTGATACTCTTCATCCGATGAGGAATAAAGGATCTCATTCCGAAGAAAATAGTGTCAGTCAGCGACTGTTCTGCTTTCAAAATTTGGTAAAATATGCAGTATATTTAATAAAAAAAAGAGTAATGGAACAATTTTGAATGTCGAGATACAGGGATCGGAAAATTTTTACAAAGGAACTGTTTTTGAGGATCAATTCTCATACATAGTTTTTGTCTCACCCACCGTCGCCAAGGCAATAGAGAATTTGCCACGTTCAACACCCAGTAGTTATCTTTGAGATGGAACATTTATGATTATTAATTTCGCATACAATGAACAGAACGTACCTGGATTTTTAACGTAAACCTCCTGTCATGTAGACTTAATGTTTACGAGGTGCCCATACACCCATAGGGAGCAAGGATACGCCTTGCCATCGCTAATCACTCGCTTGTATTATCTAATAGTTCGCTTTTGAATTATACCAATTCGGAACTGTGTTGGAGGCACAAGTTCCACCCTTGGTATGAGTCGAGGCCTACCCAAAACCTCTTGCTGCTCTTAGGGTCGCAGCACCCAGCACTTCATTTGCTACTCCACAATGGGCTAAACCAAAGGAAACCCGTACCCGCGATTTGGGTTTAAACCACAGCCACCATGACGCTCCCACAAGGGGGCCTACCTCTAACAAGTCAGGCCCGGACCGAAATCCGGGGGGCTCCTGACTCCCATGGTACCGTGATTTAAGTCCTGGTATGGACTACCGGTGGTCAAGCCTACCAACAAGACCTATGACCGGCAACTTGTAACTGGTCAAATCGTATCATCCAGTCATGCAATAAAATCTGGATGTTTACGATAAGACCAGTTTAGAATAATCTACCCCCGCTTTTTATTAGACAACGTCATTGATGGGCGAAGCCTTGATAATTGGGCGGGGGCCCCATACAATGAACACATAAGGTAGCCTTATTTTTTAGGCATTTTTACCCATTTACATACATATTAATGAGCAATAAAACGGAAGCTATTTATTATCACGCTATGCAATACTCGTACATTGAGTCCAATTACTTCAAATTTCATCCAGACTCTTTTACAACTGATTCTGAAATGGCAATAAGAAACGCATTAAATAAAGTTTTTCCAACAGCATCGTATACTACTTGTTGGTTTCATTATTGCGAAGCTCTTAGAAGAAGAGCTAAAAGAATTCCAAATTTTAAAAACACTTTGCACAAGGACCAACAATCACATGGGGTACTCGTATTTCAGAAGGTTCTGGCACTTCCTCTATTAGAACCTATTGATGTAATTGACACCTTTTGAATGTTTAAAATTGAAAATAAATTGCTTCCCCTCATCCCAAAACGTTTTTAAAGAATTCGTCGCTTATATCAGAGTACAGAAACAGTGGATAGAGAAGGTATTAGCATTCAGCTTTTAGCAATTTTACACTACAATTTTTAACTATTATTTTAACATGTAATTTAAATTACGTGCTAATAAAAGATAATAATAATAATAAATTGAATAAAACAAAATAACAATAAACGACTTCTTAAATCAAATGGCAAATCAATCAACAAATTATTGAACGAAGATTTCACAAATTGCGATGACGATATGCACAATGAAGAAGAACAAACAGAGCAAAGAGAGAGCAATGTTGCTGAATTACAATACCGACCTATGTTATGAATCATTTGTTTCGAACATCCCAGAGAAATTTTGTTACAACCGTGTAAGCACTTTAAATTATGCTTAAGTTGTTATACATAACACAACGACAACCAGCATTCCGGAATTATCGGAAAACTGATTGGCCAAAATCCTCTGAACCCTCAAGTCCCCCGCGTGACACCAACGAGCTCGACATGAAAGTTAAGGAATTCACCCTGGCTCTCAATCAGGCTATGGCCGCTTCCTGCCCTCTTATTCAACCTAGAGGCAAGAAAAAGCCGAACTGGTGGACATCAGCACTGGGACTGCTTAGAAACAGTTGCAGAAAACTTTCCAACCTAGCAAAAAGCACAAGAAAAGTGACTGACTGGGACTCCCTCCCTCAAAATACTGCAACCGTGTGCAAAATTCATGGTCTGATTACAAGAGACAAACTGTTCTGGGCGCTGCATAGCTTCAAACCACACAAATCTGCTGGTCCGGATGGTATAATACCTGCCGAGCTACAAAGGTCCTCAGATATTATCCTGCTTACGCTAGAGATTATCATGAGGAGCTGTGTAGAACTGATCCGCATTCCACTGTCATGGAGAGAAGTCAATTTAGTTTTCATGTCCAAAGCCGGAAAATGTTCTTATGTTATCCCAAAGGACCTCAGACCTATAAGTCTATCGTCTTTCCTTCTGTAAACTCTAGAACGACTGATTGATATCCATACTAAACCTCGCACTTACTCCAAAATCAACAGTGACCCCAAGCAGGGTGATTGCAGGAGGGTTGCAGGGGGACCACATGCCCGCATACATATTTCACTGCTTATTGATGTCCAGTAAACCCTGCTACATACTTTTGATACATAGGAGTATGTTCGTATATTGTGCCTGTTATCAGCGCACCTATTTTACGTTTCCGCTTAAACATTTTTACTTGTCAAGTGTATAAGGTGAAATAAAGCCAAATCGAAAACAATAGCTGATTTGCCTTTATTTCGTTTCAAAAAACTTAAGCCAACTTTTTTCCGTTTTGGCCTCATTTCGCTGGGCCTGATCTCACGTCACAATCTGAAACGTTTGGTTAGGATTTTTCATTTCCGGACGAGACAGTTTACCCACCCAGTTTTAATTCTGATCGCCGCAATTTTGGTATGTCCATAGGCGTTTCTCATACTAATTACGTCGGCGTTGTCTATAGTATGTCATTGAACTGATATTGCTGTCTGGCTGTTTCGCAGATCTCCTCTTTCGTCGTAGCCTCCTCGACGTCCTTTACTTTTTCTGGGTTCGTCGGATATTCGTATCCGATTCACCGTGGATGCTGAGTTTTAGGTCCGCCTCGACTTTCCTTAGTATTTCCGCATAGGAAAGTTCCTCTTTCGTTGTCATCACCGACTTGTGGTCGGTTTTCCGCCACTTGTAGTCGGTTTGTCGGCCGTTGTCGGGTTGATTTTATGACCTTTCACAATTTTTTCCACGCTTCGCGTCCTCACTTGTTGCAGGATTTTTTATTCCCATTAGCTAGAGGTGGATTTTACCTCTGCTTCGAGTCTGGCATCCCCTCGTGTAGTTGCGGTCTTCGGTTTGGGTCTGCTACCGTTTTTAAATATGGCGTTGTACTATGGGCCTACGCAGCATCCCAGCTCATTGAGATCGAAGAGTCTCGTGATCGAAACAACATCCGGAGATTTTATAAGAAAGCCAAGCAACTGGCTGCTGGCTTCTGGCTTCAAAACCGGAACACAAGCTCTTCGAAACACCGAAGGAAACTTAGTCACCGAGGCACAGGGAATAGTAGATGTGTTTAAGCAGCATTTCCAGCAGCTGCTAAATGGACATCATGTAGAGAGAGTGATAGGGCAAGAAGAGAACCCACGTCCAGTCAATGAAGAACCAGTTCCACCACCCAGTATAGAAGAAGTTGGCTTAGCTATAAAAAAGCTTAAGAACAACAAGGCTGCAGGCTCTGATGGTTTACCAGCCGAGCTCTTCAAATACGGTGGCGATGTTTTGGTAGGGCGCATACACCAAATCATCATCCACGTATGGGTGGAAGAAAGCATGCCCGACGACTTGACTATCAGCTCCATATGGCCCATCTACAAAAAACGCGATCCTATGTCTTGCAAGAACTATCGTGGCATATCCCTGCTTAAGATCCTATCCAACGTACTGTATGAACGTCTCAAACCGTTCTGCAACACATTAATCGGCACGTACCAGTGTGGCTTCCGGCCCGGCAGATTAACTATAGACCAACTTTTCACACTGAGACAAATCCTGGAAAAGACCAACGAATTTCAAGTCGAGACTCACCACCTTTTCATCGATTTCAAGGCAGCATATGATAGCATTAAGGAGCTTTATATGGCGATGACCGATTTCGGGATCTCGGCAAAACTGATCCAGTTGTGTCGCATGACACTGAAAAACACGCACTGTAACGTGCAGTTTGGAAGTAGCTCCTCCGAACTATTTCCGGATTTCGGCAAGGTGATGAGTTATCATGTGATTTCTTCCATCTCGTCCTAGAGCAGATAGTGCGCAGGGCAGGTGTCAACACGGAAGGCACTATCTTCAACAAGTCCGTCCACCTCCTGGGATATGCGGACGATATTGATATCATCGGACGCTCGCAGCGTTCCGTAATAGAGACTTTCACGGCGATTGAAGAACAGGCGAAATTCGTTGGCCTGGAAGTAAACGAGGACAAGACCAAGTATATGCTATCAATAAATAAAGAATCATCTGTCCACCGCCTAGGGGCCCCCGACCAATTATCAAGGCTTCGCCCATCAATGACGTCGTCTAATAAAAAACGGGGGCAGAGCATATTTACTGGTCTTATCGTAAACATCTTCAGATTACAGCCTCTGAATGGTTGATACGATTTGACCAGTTACAAGTTGCCGGTCATAGGTCTTCTTGGCGGCTGGACCATGGGAGTCAGGAGTCCCCCGGATCTCGGTCCGGGCCTGACTTGTTAGAGGTAGGCCCCCTTGTGGGAGCGTCATGGTGGCTGTGGTTTAAACCCAAATCGCGGGTACGGGTTTCCTTTTTGGTTTAGCCCATTGTAGAGTTGCAAGTAAGTACTGGGTGCTGTGACCCTAAGAGCATTAAGAGGCTTTAGATCGGCGTATCCTTGCTCCCTATGGATGTTTGGGCATCTCGTATACATAAGGTCTTAAATGACAGGTGGTTTACGTTAAAAATCCAGGAACGTTCTGTCCACCGCCTAGGTCAAAACGTCACTATTGATAGCAACAATTTCGAGGTAGTTAAGGAGTTCATCTACCTCGGAGTAAACATGAACTCCACGAATGACACCCTGGTGGAGATCCGATGAAGAATTGCCATAGGAAGCCGCTGCTACTTCGGTTTGGCAAAGCAATTGGGTTCAAAACTCCTTAATCGAAGGACGAAATGTACGCTTTACAAAACCCTTATCCTGCCAGTTCTACTGTATGGCGCCGAGTGCTGGACGATAAGCAGGAAGGGAGAGCTAATTCTGGGCTCCTTCGAAAGAAAAATTCTTCGACGGATTTTTGGTCCTGTGTGCGAGGAGGGCAAATGGAAGAGAAGATACAACCGCGAACTCTATGAGCAATACCAAGATGTGGGTGTAGTCCAAAAAGCCAAAATACGTCGACTACATTGGCTCGGCCATATCGAGTGAATGGACAACAATGCTCCAGCTAAGAGAATCTTCGAATCTCAGCCCCCAGGTTCGAGACGACAAGGAAGGCCGAACCTACGTTTCAAAGACCAACCTATCGCGGATGCCAGAGCGCTTGGTCTGGATAACTGGAAGCAGCGTGCCCGGGATCGTAGAGGATGGAAGGCTGAAGTGTCTCAGGCAGAGACTCTCCACGGGTCGGGAGCCCGTTAAGTAAGTAAGTAAGATATCTGTGATGCTTTGTTTTACCGAGTGCTTTCTTTGGCTCTGTCGTCATGCATGTCAATCGCCGACAGTTTGTAGAGCGCTTTGACGGATTTGATGGCATCTCTCATCGGTTGGTGAATAGAGCGGCTCTTACCATCCTCCAACATTTCCACCAGTGCTTTTATCTGTTCTCCCGGTGGTTCCCTGCTGCTTTGCTACCGTTGATTTTGTAACCGCTGCGCTTTTCTCCGTATTCTTCTGAGAGGTTCGTGACTGTCCTCCGGTTAACCTCTGCACCTTCAGACTGTTCTGAAAGGGGTTAACTCTATCAACTTCGTTATCGATGTGCGGATGTGTAGTAACCTCGGCATCGTATGGTTCTCTATGCAAGCAGTGGGGCTATGCGAGTGTTGACACAGGCCCTTATGGGCTGCTGTACCAGAGCCAGATTGATTTTAACAAGGAATGTTACATCTTGGCCTACACCATCTTAGTGGCGACGAGACATTGAGGGTTCTTTTACGCCTGACAGGGTTTCAGCGGGACGAGAGCGCTTACAACAATAGCCTGTAAACCATTTCAACAGTATTTCACTCCTGCTTAATCAGGTAACAGAATACTCAAAGCGTCAGCCCTAATAGCTACCATTTCAAAATCGTTGTCTAGTATTAATTAAGCCATATTGGGCTCAGTCTTGATGCAAAAATGAATTCAGTCATCTGGAGGTCTGCTCTTCATTTGTCCGACACTTATCCGGATTTATGGCGCAGGAAGCTCGCAATCGTTTTGTAATCTCTGGAGAGACTCCCAGATGGCGTAACGAGGAGGCGGGAAGAGTGGTAGCTCTTATTAGCAGAACTACAAGGTATTCGACTGCAGAGGCTCTTTATCGTTATTTAGCGAACCAGCATCCGTAGGGCGATTCTACTTCGACGAATGCTAATACTACTCAGTGCTCTCTTCCATGTATGCATGGGAATATGCACAAATGACTGACTGAGCGACCTTGCCACGGGACTAATAAATATCTGTGCGTTCAGATATAATACGTATTGTAGTACAATAAAGTGGAGCTGTGTTTTCATTACTCTGGAGCTGTGTTTTCTGACTCTAAATAAAACAGTAATTCATTCGCGACTGCTTTGAATAGAAGTATTTATTTTATTAGCTTCATCAATACGTTTGGTGCTGGGGCCAGTAAGGTTTTCCAAAGCTAGTCTGGAAGCGGCAATAAAGATGGTGGCGGATTAACCCACAATGTCACGACCACAGAGAAATTTTAAACGTGGAATTGCTGCAATCGCAATAAACGGTGGCAATCTTTAATTACGTATTTCCCAATCTCTTATATGTACATCTTATTCATCTGGCATTAAGTGTATTGATATTTAGAAACCATCTAAAGGTTGCAGCTAATGTCCTCCTTCAACAAACCTCAGGGTCGATGAAGAGTATTGGTGCCGCGAGGAAGGACAAAACTTGCTTATAGAGCTCATAAGTATCACGAGCCAAATAGAAGGGAAAGACATCAAAAAGAGCATGTCAAGGCAAAAAGACTCGACTTAGTAGAGAGTTACAGTAGTCGTAAAGGATGTAGAAAAAATACTTCTTAAAAAGGGTAAAACGGCACCTATAACAAAGCAATTATGGCAAACAGAACAAAGTAATGATATCTATCACTATTTGAACTTAAGTAAAGAGTGTTTTTTTAAAGAGATTTGGTTTTTAAACTGGCAACACTGTTTCAACAGATTGTCAATTTAACAGTTGGAAGTTGATTTGTAGTTAGTACGTCTTGCCATTTTACGATGAATAAAATGATGAAAAACGCGTGCAAATTGTGAAAAATTATTTTGAAAACCATGGTTCGCTTCGCCAAACTTATCGTGAGCTACGTTCATTTTACGGTCGACATAATCGTCCATCTGAGCAAGTTATTCGGAACACTATGAATCGTTTTCGCACCACGTACACTCTAGTACAAAATACGCATCCCCGAAGACGACAAACAGTGCGAACACAAGAAGTTATTGCCGTTGTGGAGCGCAGTGTTGAGAAGAATCCGAATGAGTCGATTCGCCATCGTGCACAGCAATTGGAGCTACTATGCCCATCCATTTTTTGGAACATTTTCCAGAAAGATCTTGGCTTAAAAGCTTATAAAATCCAGCTTGTGCAAGAGTTGAAACCGCGTGACCATTATACGCGTCACGTCGTAGGTTCGGTGAATGGTCCGAAAACATGACTCAGTTTGATCCTCATTTTCAACGCAAAATTTTGTTCTCCGATGAGGCCCAGTTTTGGTTAAATCTAAATGGATATTAAGCATCCAGATTTTGAGTGGAGAAAACCCAGAAGCCTTTGTCGAGACGCCCTTATAACCATTAACACTCACTGTTTGGTGTGCTTTATGGACTGGTGGAATCATCGGCCCATATTTCTTTAAGGACGATGCCGCCCAGAACGTTACCGTCAATGTAAGCGCTATAGAAACATGATTTCTGACTACTTCATTTCTCAGTTGAATGGCATTGACGTGACAGAGCTTTGATTTCAACAAAATGGCGCAACATGCCACACGGCGCGCGACACCATCAATTTATTGCAGAAAACCTTTGCTGAGTGCATAATTTCGCATAATGGACCTGTGAACTGGTCTCCACGATCGTGTGATCTCACACCTTTAGATTACTTTCTTTAGGGGTATTTGAAGTCACTAGTATATGCCAGTAAACCAAAGACGTTGGACGATTTGGAAGTCAACATCCACCGTTTTATTGCTGATATACGGCCCCAGTTGCTTATTAAAGTTGTCGAAAATTGGAATTCATGTTTGCGCTTCATTCGATATCATATTTAACCACTAATGACATGAAATTATCTGTTAAGTAAAGCTAATAAGCTTATAATAAGGCTGTAATACCGGATACCCTTACTCTCGAGTTTTTAATGGTATTGAAGGGAGATGACTTGCTAGGAGGCACATACCAACTGCTTTCCAAAATTTATTCGGAGGCATGTATGCCTAATGAGAATTTTATCATCGTTTGCCTGATTCGCAATAAAGCAAACCCTCTAAACCGAGTCAACTATAAAGACATTCTCATCGCATACATGGTCTTGTCAGTCGTATTATGCGAACGTGTGAAGCCATTCGTTAGCTTTGTGATTGGTTCCTAGCCATAATTGATCTACGCAACGGCAGATACTAAAGAAAACCAAAGAAGTCTAGATCGATAAAAGCCAGCTTCTTATCGATTTTAAAGCTACATATGACAACAGTCATAGATACAAGCTATAAAGGGCAATGATAGATTTGTTTTGCAATGCCTGCAGAAAATGTTGGTGTAAAAAAGTGCGGCGTAGACAAGGTGATAACATATCAATTACTTCTGTAAACTTTATGCGAGTGTTGTGTTTTACTTTTACACAATAATAACATCGACATCGTTAACAGAACACCTCGAGTTGCCACTGGTATGTTTGTAATCACTTGCATTGAAAGAGATGCGGCAAAAATGGGTTAAGTTGGCAATGAAGGCAAAAGGGAGACGTACAAAGTTCACAAATTGGACAGGTCAAATGATTCAAAGGTAGTTAGGGATTTTAACTAATAATGACAGAAGTCAAACGTAAAGTTACATTTGTCAATCTATGTATTTCTCTTTGGCATACGAGTAATTAGCAACTTAGTGGCTTATTACTCTACTAAGGTGATTTTATTTAAGACCTTCATCATCCCATTGTCATTATTACGCAGTTTAAGTAAAATGTGCCCGGATAGCTGAATAAAATGCAAAATGATCTCTTTTTGGGCAATTTTCGGCTTTTGAGCTTCACTTTACAGCAAGAGGAATTGATAGTTCGATTCCGCCCCAATAATGAAATATCCTTTTTCATCGCTTTAGAAGGTAAGTCCAATCTTATGCCAGATCATTCTTTAAATTATAATGCATATATGAATCTGGCTCGTCTTTTTATGAAGCCTTGTGGAAGAAATCCTATGAAGCTGCAAAATTTGCAATAAGTTTTGAAGACAACGTTTCCCGAATATTTGCAGCTTATTCGGGATACTGTTGGGCGTTTTCCAACTGGATCGGAAGAGCAATAACATGGTTTTAAAATTCGGAGTATTATTCCCTCTTACGACTAATCCTTGTTATTTAGCCTGGACTAAATCAATACTCTGCGCTTCTCCACTCAACTTTCTCTATAGAGTTTTGTGCAATGATAATATCTCAAGAATAGGTAGGTTAGAGTTGCTAGTGGCCGGGCCCTTAACAGAACTTTTATGGTAAATGCTTCATAACCTGAACTTTTAAACCTATCTGAGAATGTTCGCCAGCAAAATATTAATTGTTGTTTTCTTAATGATTTTAAAACATAAAACTTTAACATTTTTATTCGAATTTGTATTTTATTAAAAAACCCAAAATTTGCCAGTGGCCGCCCGATGTATCTCAAGGTCGGCCATTTATGCCCCCATCCTCGGGCATCCCAATAAAAAAAAGCAAATTTACTTGTGAAAAATATTTTGTCCAGAAAAAAAATTTAAATTTATCACAATTCATAATCTTGGGTTCTTAAGAATATTATAAAATATAAATAATGTGAGAAAATAGATTTTCTTATGAATTATTAGCCTTAAATTGTCCAATTATAGGCAAGACCAATACATACTTCAAGTACGAGTTTCTGTGCAATATGCGCAAATAAAGTCAGATGCCTCAGCCTCTAGAAAGAACATGTCCGAAAGGGATGTGCATTTAAGATGAAACCAATTTTCACATGAGTCACATCTGATGTTCTTCAAACCCTCCTCTTCGACATCAGTAAGGACGTCTTCGTCGCAAGTTAGGCATTTAGGTTGATGGTTTTCTTACGTGCACCTATTGACTTCTTCTTACATGACTTTTCTTCCCTTTGTCAGCCACCTTTTTTAATTTTACATTTTCTTTGTTTACTTAAAAAGCAACATTTTGAGTTCTTTTCTCAAATTTTGGAATCGGCTTTTGATAAACTAAATGCTTTTCAAAAGGTGACCGGATTTGGATTTCAGACGACTTCGAAGCCTTACAATATGTTATAGGCTCTAAAAGTAAAATTGAAGAACAATATCTTCCAGGTACCTACCTACTAACAAATAAAAATCTATCAATTCGGACTGTTTTATTTTCTTCAGCAGTTTGCTAGTAAATATCTTGCAAAACTATGTCGTCCGTAGTATTAAAAAATGGGACATTTCCATTAATTGGAGAAATTTCGCTAAGTGGTTAGGTTAGTAAATATGATGGAAGGCAAGAAAAAAAAACAATAAACGATATTTCTTACCAGCTGGACCGGCCGAAATGTTGTCAGTTATGCCCTCCGGTATAATAGGCCTTTGAATGCTTTCACTGCCAGAGGACTGTGCTAATGAAGGGATTCTTATCAACTGGGCATCATAGTCGACTTGATATGTGCCCTCTATATCGCTGGTGATCGCCAAATTTTGTTCCCGTAAAAAAATGCACTCAATATTTTCCTGGCTTAGCTGGGCCTGAGGAATTACATAGAGCACAACTTTGTAATCGATGTTTTTTGATCTAAGGATATCATTCAGGCATGTTATCACCCGTCTTGCTCCAAAAAAGTTTTCCTCTGAGATGACTTCAGAAACTCCGTCATTGTCACTAGAAGCCCCGCCACTATCGGCTTGATTTACAGACTCCAACGTATTTTGCACACACTTTGAATAGTCAACAGCGTCGAAGTTAAAAGGATATAAGTCACATTTTGCAAGCGCTTTTTGTATCAAAGTGGTCCTGTCTATGCATTTGAGGACCTCACTAAGAACTTTACAGAAACTTTCCTTGTTAATCGTATTCCTATGATTATCAGGACACCTGTGCCATTCACTTTCAACCAACCAGGTGATATTTTGTAGGGTAAAACAACCATGAGAGGAAGAGTTTTTCCACAGGCTGTGAATGTCAAAAGGACCGTCTGTGTTTCTTTTCCGTTGGATGTCTTGATTATATAGAGATTTTTGTAGCCCTTTGGTGCAAGCACGTTTCTCCTTTTAGGTGCCATGCTAAATCCGGTTTCATCCGCGTTTAAAATCCTGGTCCGCTCTTCAAGAATATCTGCTGCATTTTGTTCCCTTAAGTACTCTTCTAGCTCTCGGAACCACTTCCTTATTCCCTGCTCAGTAATACAAGCTCGAGATTTCGATATTGTTTCAGGGGTGCGTAGACTCACGGATGGATGACGTTTCAGGAAGATATAATACCATTTTTTTCCGGGCTTGTTTTCACGGCAGTCATCTTTTAATATACTTTGCACCGTTCTGAGAAGATCTGCGGACTTTATGGGAAACCACACTTGGCCAACGTTATAACCCAGTCCACGATCTTTAACTCCTCTTCAGTCGAAAGAACAGTACTCGGACCCATTTTTCCAGGTTCGTCTAAGACTCTTCCGTATACCCGATCCGGAAGAGTGGTTCTGGGAACACCAAATTTCCTAGAGGCCTCGATAATAGACATTTTGCTTTGGCGGATTTCAAATAGGGCTTGAGCCAAATCCTGACACGTTTTTGTTTAGATACCTGACTCATGTTGCTTAAAACAACCTATTAAATAAAAATAAGTTTTAAACTATGAAAGTGCCTATACATAGAGCGATAAAAAATCTATCTTGAAAAATCTTAAAAGGGGCCGAAGTTCGGACGCATGTTTCCAGTTGTCGGCCGTCATAGGCTTTTATTATAAAAAGGCGGCGGAATACTGGTTATTTTTAAATTGTAACGGAAAATGAGAAAAAAAAAACTCTGTTTCCTATCGTCGGTCAGAGGGGCCGAATAAAGGCAACACCAACAGTTGGCGTGTCCCATCTCCGGCCCACTTAAAATCAACCATAAATACAATATTTGTTCACATTATGGTATTGTATACTCTAAAAAAAAACATTTAAGCACACTCACCTCTAAAGATTTCGCTTAAACCACTAATTCCGTCACAATCTCCACTAAGTCTTTCGCCACCAAAACTCATAATTGAAAACGTTCAGCTACCTTTTGCGAAGGATCGTACTGGCAGATGGTGGAAAACAAAGACGAATGCTTTTAAGACTGTAAACAGAAAGGTATGGCCATACTTTCGTTATTACAGAAATTTTTTTTGAAAGTGGCCGCAGACTATGGACGGCCGGTAACAGGCGACTCTACCCTAATCCTAATGATGCTGATTCTTTAGTTGGAAGTAGGTATTTACCTTTAGCCAACCGATGCCTTCTCAGCGGCAGCTGTCATTTGGTTAGGCTCATATGTGATAGTCTAATGATCCTTCATAAGTCTCCAAAATCTACAGAAAACCATGTACTCCGAACATTTTCCGCTCTAGAGCCTTACAAAAACTGTTCAGAGTATACCGATGTTCTTCAACACATTTTTCTTATTTTGTTTTTGTAAAAATATTGCCTTAATTATTACGCACAAGACTATCAATCTAGGAAAACAATATTTTCCACAGCTTTTTCAAGAGTCGAGAAGGATTAAAATTAGAAAATGGTAAAGTGTCATGAGAATTCTTATGATGCTTGTGGTAGCACTGACTAGTTTACCAATCTGAAAATTATTGATTTTGTAAAGAAACCTAAGTAACATTTTATCAACTCTATTAGGTTAGTAGATGTATGTACTCCTTTTAATAGTTTACCCATTAAATGAAATATAATAAAATTGGAATAGTCATTTATTGTACTAAAATATTGATATCAAAAATCACCATAATCCTTGATGTTGAATGTCACTACTACCAGAAGGTTAGCGCGATTTTATACAGCCTGTAGCTAATAAATAATTCTCTCAATCAAAATCACAGCACTAACATGCATTTATTTTATCGATCAAATCCCCCCTCAGTGGTATTACGGTAACGAAAATCCTTAAGCCATTTGCCATTAGATAATCAAAATCTGGAAATCCACTATATTCGTATGTACACATGTACAACTGAATCTAAATATCAATCCCCAATATGCCCAACGCAGAAACCCGTCCTTATCATTGAACACTAGCACTTTGCAGTGGAATTGGGCAAACACTCCGCAGGAGACTGGAGTATCGGTATCTACAATGTGTCATACCGATAGTGCACTTAACAACTGCATCCAAAAGCACAAACTGATAAATGCATGAACCATTCACAATCCGATTTCGTAAATTCCATACACAAAAACTCACTTCTCCAGCTTCACAGGACAAAACATCAAAAACAGGGGGAAGGGGGAGGACAGAAAATATCTCCAAGCTCCACAAAAACCCCCGACATCTATAGACTCAATCCTCAATAAATGATGCAAAGAGGCATTGAAAGCAACAACAACAATAAATACGAATACTATATATAGGTAGCTGTACTTACCCAAAAATCGATAGGCACCATGCACAGCCAAGTATCCCTGGAATAGTGTCAGCAATACTCCATACCATATCGACCACAACGAATTCAGATGCAAATAGTTTTTGTGATCTTTGCCATAGGGAGACTGCTGATGCTGTAGATACTTGGCGGCTTTTCTCTTCGAATTTGGATACTTTGCATTGTGGTGGCTGAGATTACTACTAGCTGTCGTGATGACAGAGTTGCTAATACTGGAATTCAGACTAGGACAGGTTTTACCCATTGAACCAGCTGATGTGTTCAAAATTGACCGAGATGATGCTGTTCCCGAAGATGACTTCTTGTTGCTGCCGATGCCAATACCAATGCCGACGACTTCGTTGTTATTCTCATAACCAACCAGCGAACCAGTTATTGACATTGTGCCCCGCAATTCCAGCTGCCTCTGAGAGTTCCTATTTGATTAGTCTGCTGTTGCTGCTGCTGCTGATCATCGGAAGAATTCGATTAAACTACAAATACGAGTAGATACAATTTCGCTTAGAAGTCTAAGATGATTATGTTTGCTTGCATGATATGCTGTGTTACTTTGGTGCATTTGTAGTGTTTTTTTTTGTTTTTTTTTTTTGAATCTGAAAATATACAGAAAACGATTTGACATTACGTAAAGATCACAATCATTATTAACTGTGCTGTAGAATTAAGAGAGGTCTATCCGTTTCAAATGGTCAAATGTCCAAATGAAAACCACTTACTTTTTAGGTGGAATATTACTTCCGAACATTAAACATTTTTTTAATACATAACTTTTGCTGCAATCTAAAAGTTTTCCAGTTAAAAATGTGCAAAAAAAAACGAGATAAATCCTTGCACTTCATAAATACCTGCTCCTACCACCCTTCCACTGAGCACAATTTTTTCCTCCTCTGCGGTACTAACGAAAAGTATTATACAATAGTTAAAAACGTGGCACGTCGCTTTTAAAAAGAAAAAGCAAAAGAAAAAGGGAAAAATAATAATAATATAAATGTATGCGGTTGGAGGCGAAATGGACTAAACTCTAAAGGGAGTTAATGTGCCGTCGGTTGCCCTTGGATGCCGTTGAAAGTATTTTAATTTCCATTTGCGAGAATAGTAGAATTTTGAGCTTTACGCAGAAGTATTTGGAGCGTTTTTTTCATTAAGAAATGTTGGACAGTTTCCTAAGAAATCGTGGAAAGTTGTTCACGGTTTAACAATTACTCGTACTTTGAAAAGTTATTTTTGCAGATGGAATTCGAGAGAAAGTCCTGGTTTATGTTCAGGGAATTTCAAAACGTAATTGAATGCATTACACGAATAGAAGTGGATTTAGAGTTCCTCATACGTTTGACTGTTGCGATGTTTTGTAATTTATAATATGCCTAAACAACAACCAAGGATAGTGGAATGTGGTAATATGTTTCAGCAGTTTCAGCTACAGAGCAGGCTGGCACTGCTGGTAAATTTCGATTGAGCATATCAGCCGCGGACACTTCGTGGATGGTATCGATTGTGTAGGTGCCATACAACAAAAACTCAAACAATAAGAGCGGTGTTTCCGATTAAAGATCTTTGTTGCAACTGACTTCTTGGTTTTACAAAATTTGGCTGATCGACTAATTACATTGAATACCTACGGGATTATTTAGCCCATTGAAGCATCATCACCAGATTTTCGAACTGTATGAGATGTACATACTGACAATACCACATTGATCAAAAATACAAAAAAAAAGGAATAACCACCGTGTGGCGCTAAAATTGTTCCGATTTGAGTTATGTTTTTTTTGTTAAGTTGGTAAATCTGTTGTTGACATTCCCTCTAAATCTTAGCGTCATAGCTTGACATTTACAAAAGTTACGTAGCCAAGAGTACATCTATCTCTGTGTGTGTTGGCGATTTTTTACAATTTTTGGAAATGGAATTAAATTTGCAACAACGAACTTGTATTACATTTTTGCGTAAAAAAACGGATTTAATGGTGCGCGAACGTTGGAATGTTGGAAAAGTGTTTCGGCAACGATTCTCCAAAGAAAACGGTCGTTTATCAGTGGCTAGAGCGGTTCAAAAGTGGTCGTGAGTCAATCGAAGATGATGAACGCAGTGGCAGATCATCGACATCGAAAACCGACGAAAACATTAATGAAGTAAAAGAAATGTTGGTCAAGGACTTGAACATTGCCTATGGATCCGTCCAAGACATTTTGGTTAATGATTTGGGTTTCCGTCGTGTAGCAGCAAAGTTGGTGCCAAAAGACCTCAATTTCATGCAAAAAAGAGACCGTGTTGACGTCGCAAAAGAGATAAAGAGATGACTTGCGAGGCTGAATCCAATCCCACATTCATCAAAAGGGTCATTACTGGAGGCGAGAGGTGGGTTTATAAGTACGACACGCAATCCAGACATCAGACAAGTGAATGGCGTTCACCAAATGAACCGAGACCAAAAAAACCACGTCGTTTTCAGTCAAAAAAGAAGGCAATGCTCACGGTTTTCATGGATTACAGCAATCTGGCATCATGAATTTTTGCCAGAAGGCCAGACAGTAAACAAAGAGTATTATTTGGGCGTTATGAGACGTTTTCATGAAGCAATTCGCAGAAAGAGACCAGAATTGTGGGCAGAAAACTCGTGGATTTTAATTTTGCACCATGATAACGCACCGTCGGACAGTGCCATCACCTGATTTGGCTCCCTATGACTTCTTTCTGTTCAATCGAATTGAAAAACCACTACGGGGAATGCGTTTCAGCAGCCGAGAGGAAGTAATGGAATAATCGCAGGAAGCACTGATGGACATACCGAAACCTGAATACAAAAAATGTTTCTAGAATTGGATCAAGCGCTGGCATAAGTGTTTTGCAGTCGATGGGGATTACGTTGAAGGGGACAACATAGGTTTAAATTAATAAACTTGTATTTTAAATTTTCTGAATAAATTCCGAAAAATTTTTGATTAAGGTGGTATGGGAAAAATCAATGTTGAAAAGTTGCAATTAACATGGAAATGGTAGATCGTTGCTATTCTAAACCGACTCCTGCTTTTACGAAGCGATTGTGTTAGAACAGTTCGTAGTGTTGGAGGAATGAGACTCTACAATTTTTGGCACCTCGGCGTCTTATATGAAAATTGTGGCATATTCCTGTAAAGACGAATTTCTGGGAAAATGAAAATTTTATATGTGAGTGGGTCTTACGAGTAACAAACACAACCATAAAAGGATATAATCGAATAGTTTGGATCCAGCTTAAACACACACAATAATCTCCGGAGAAGCAGCGAAGAATAATTCCAGCCAAGAGATGTTGATATTAGAATTAAACTGAAAAATACAGCACACAAATCTTGTGGCTATGCTACCTTAAGCACGCAAATATACGTGGGCTAAGAAGTAGTCAATTTTCTGTGTGCGCCTACGGTCGAAAATACAGGCCAGGTATTTTCGTACTTCGTGAAACACAGGTAGATCCCCGCCCACACCTCATAGATCTGGAGCTACCTGGCTACGAATTAGTACCATTATTCTTTTCTCGCGGCCTTCTCTCTATATACGAGCGTAGTTATGTAGCTTACCGTACTCCACCACAATGTAATCCCTGCTCCAATCGGGAATCCAATTTCGTGTGATTAAAATTCCATCTCCGTAAGCAAATTATCCCCTATTGCTTTATTTACCAGAAGCCCCAAACTGGTCAGCAATCCGACCTTTAACGAGTTTGATGCACTGCCTGATTCCATACAAATAATTGTATCCCAGTATCCTGAAATCGTTATAACTGGAGCGGACTTAAGAGCTTCTTTAGGAATTTCAATTGGTCGTTTCGTTTCCTCGATAATGATGTGGATGCCGCTGCTGATATGATTATAGACACTATTCCCTTTGGAATAAGGTCTTTTATCTCTCATCGGATGAAGAGTATAAAACCAAAAGAAAATGCGTGGGACGACTCGAGATGTAACGAACCTATCTGGGCTAGAAAAATTTTGTCGGTCCTTCTAGCTCAATCCCTCAGAGGAAAACCGAAACAAGTTCAAACGAGCCAGGAATGACTGCAGCGTGTCATTCTTAAGCGTGTGAAATTTCAATACGACTAAAAACTGAGGCAAAAAATACTAAAATATCCCAAAGGTAGTAAACATTTTTGGTCGTTCGTCAAAAATATTAGAAATTCGGTCCTTCTTCCATCCCAATGCTCATTTATAATGGCACTCCAGCTGTCAGTTCTTTGGGCAACACCAATCTACTTACTACACACTTTGCGGCCAGCTTAACACTTCGAGATTGTGCTTTGTCTCCGCCTACAGTTTAATGCGCCGAACCTACAATGGGACGAATCTACTTTCGCACTCATATAGAATTGTAGCAAGAGTATTTAAAAATCTTAAAATACATAAATCCGCTGGTCCAGATGGTATATCTCCCCTTCTTCTTCCTCGTTGGCAAAACCACTGCGTAAGCTTTTTCATCAACCCCAGATGGAAAACAGCATTTATCCAGCCCGTTCCTAAAGATGGTGAATTTAATTCTCTCCCCTCCTACAGACCTATTGCACTGAAGTCCCTTCTTTCCAAGGTCATGTAAACGCTGATAAACCGTCAGCTCATGAAATATTTCGAAACACAAAAACTTATCAATGATCGGCAGTACGGTTTTCGTAGCAACAGGTCCACTGGTGATTTGATATCACGTCTTAAAGAAAAGTGGAACCAAAACATATGGTACGTCAATCTGGCGCATTTGACAGAATTCGGCAAGAGGCTCTTCTGTCGAAAATGCGTGCATTTGGGGTCGACAAATCTCTTCTTCAATGGATTAGAAGTTACCTTTCGGAACGCTCAATTCGAATTGTTCAAGGCTAATACCCAAAAAATAAATGCTGATGTGCTACAGGGCTCCGATCTGTCTCCGATATTCTTTTTAATCTTCACAAATGATCTCTTGTCTGTTACTTCTAATCCAATAGATACAATTACATCAGATTAGATATTTTTTTTTTATATATTATTTTTACATAAGGTATAACAAAATCAATTTAGCATGGCTTTTCCATCTGTCTGATTAACAATATTACTATTGTATAAATTAGTATTGCATATAAATAAAAAACCGTTCAATGTATTAATAATTTTAAAAACTCCCTGTTTTATATGTTTTCTCTCTAATTTAACGCAATTTTGCAGTATCCAAATTATTTGTTTACATCCATTTGGTTGAGTAGCGATATCATTTCTTGCTCTGATAGGATATCTTTTGCAAAAAACAAAATTCGGCTGGTTTCTCGTAGGATTGGACATTTGCCTCAGAAACGCGGAGTAACTTCCGTATCTTCAAAATAGCACATGCAGCATAGTACAGGAAGATCTTTTCTATGGGGGACGAAATTGACTCTTAGAAGCTCTCCACGGAATTTAAACATCATTGACATTTTCCCAATGGTATGAATATCTTTAAGCTAGTTTCTGCGTTCCAGATTGTGATGAAGCCGACTGTTCGCCGTACAATGTAGCAATCCCGACGCTTCTTCTAAGAACTTCGTTTTTTCCCCTTCGTCGACTTGTTCTATCGACCGGTCTAATACGTTTTTCCAGAATGCAGTACATGTGCAGTTTAAGCATTTTTATACATATATAGCGGAGATAAGCCCGTTTCCAGAGTAAGTAGGTTTTCTTAATGAGGGCTTTAAAGAGAACCTATGTAAGTTCTACGTTACCCAGAAGTGCTTAATTGAACAGCCTATGCTAGTATGGTGATTCGAATAATTCAAATAAAAAATCACGCGATTCGGTTTGTATTTTTTTCAGTTGTATTGCAAATTTCTGCCGATAGAATGTCAAAGTCAATTAGATCAGAGAGATGTGATTGCGTGTCGAGTTCCATATTTGCACACAATTTGATGTATTCACAGAAATCATCATCAATATAGAAATCTTCCGTTGATTTTATTATTTGCTGGTTTTCCAGACTGCCAGTAAGCGGTGTCAAAATTAATTCTGTGCGAATTTCGCTGGTATCACCACCATTTTTTGACGATACAACACCATCCACAACAAATAACTTGTGTCCACAGTTAAGGCAGGTCAGTTTCCCAACTTTGATCTTGTAGTCTTTTTTCCTATCGTGGGGAGCATCGGAGCTACGATTTAATTTAGTAGCATCATCGATCTCCGTAGTTTGTTCGTTTTGGTTTCTCTGGAAATCCTTCTTTTCCTTAATAGCTTAAATACTTCAGTTCCGTATATCGAATGTCTAGTGGTGAGTGGCTTAGTTTTTAAATTCTTGTGTATAAAATAATTGCCAATGTCGGACGCACGCCGGTTTAGCTTATTAAAATTCAAGGTTAGCATAGGACTTTTGTTTAAAATATCGGGTTTCGTATAACATTCTGACTAATCTTCGATAATCTTTGGTTCAGTATTCCCTGCCGTCAAAGTCTTTTTTCGTAGAACGATATTTAACTTCGAAATACTTTCATCGGAATTTATCCTATTTGGTGACATATCTGTTGTGGAAATCACTTTTTGCTTCTCTTCCAAGTTACATGGAAGAGATAATGGGTGTCTTGATTTTGGTGAATTAGACTCACTGAGCATTGATTTGATGATGGATTCGAATTTATTGACGGCATCCTTGACAGATATGCGTCTTGGACTCTTGATGCTTTGATCACACATTTATTTTTCACGACGCCACAACGAATTTTCAAAATCAGCCAAATGTTGGCTACGGGAGAAGAATTCGTTAATATTTTTTTGATTGACCATGGACTCTGGACATTGGTTCAATATTTTTATCGCAGTAGGAATTGGTTTATCAATGTTTTTGTTGTAATTAAATAAGTTTTCTTGGAGTGAGTGTAGTTTGGCTTGCGAATGAATCGGCTGAATTAGTGGGTTTGATTGAGATACCAAGTCAAAGAATTTTATGTGATCCGATATTTGGGATAGGTTTTTTGTTGATTGTTCGAAAGTATTGTTTTCAGCAAACGATTGCAACTCATCAGCAATTTTTTGTGTCAGTTTATTTTGTGTCGAATTAGGACGAATTCGAATATTAATATTGAACAATTTGTTGGGTTCATCTGCAGCGTGTGTTTTGTTTTCCACAATTTGATTAATCGCCGCATTAGTAAATTTAAAGTTGATCTCAAGATGTACGATGGGAGAGATTGATTGATTAGAAAGCCAAGCGGTTTTCCGAAGTATATTGCTACGTGCAATTGGTGTTGCCGGAAGGAAAACTTCACCAATATTAAAACCATATACAGGGCTGTTAGGAGAAGAAGTATGGGAATGTACTATAACAATAGATGCTTCTTTGCTCTTATCAAATAATTGTCTGTCGCTCATGCGATTTTCTCCAATTATGTTTTTTCATTTCTTATTGTACTTGTACGGTCGTATATCATCGGGCTAAAGGCTTTTGAATTAAAAAAACTTGGTATTCCATCAGAAAAGTCCTTGATCGGAAAAAATTTTGCAAATCGGTTTTGTTATCTTGATCCAATAATATCTGATTTAGAGCTTGTTTTAGTTCGATTGTGTCTGATATCCGTTTTTCCAGCATAATATTCGTAGTTCCGATTCAAGTACTCGCTCTAATGGCTTTTGTTCCTCTCTTTCAATTATTGGCAATTTGGCGTTTTGCAAGTAAATCAGTTTCATCGCTTCATCATAACTTAAGTTCGCAAAAGGAGTAGAACAATTAAGCATGGCATAGCATCAAGCAAATGCCATGAACATCGCATTGTATTTTGGGAAACACAAACGGAAACTGATTAGATAGCAGCTCAGGTGCTTGATAGCTGTGATTGGAAAATCTATAATTGACGTAATATGGACGCAATTTGTATGGTATTGTATAATATGATTTTCATTTTGAAAGACTCTCAGCAAATAATCTCTAAGATCTTCATTTAGCTTTGTCGCTAGTTCAAATGATGTAAGCTTAACAGCCTTGGATG
This sequence comes from Volucella zonaria, assembly GCA_963966105.1. NCBI lineage: Eukaryota > Metazoa > Arthropoda > Insecta > Diptera > Syrphidae > Volucella > Volucella zonaria. The sequence continues at coordinate 84,018,690 of OZ014530.1, read as the reverse complement.
AGTGACACATAACAACGCTGTGCGTCGATATATTTGAGTGGATCAGTCCATGTTTGTGTAGATACAATACGTAGCAGCATTGTTTATCTGGAGCGTGTAGAGCAAACAAATTTGGATTTGTATACTTCCGTTCTGCACATGTATTAGGTGATTTAATGAAAAGTTCAAGGGTTCCAATATAAGAGAGTCCAACGCACATTTGTTGCCGACTGTTATGCCCATTAAAATGACAACATCCGGATGGCGTATTTTTCGGAAATTTTATAATTTAATTGAAGAGCACTGTCACCGTAAAATTGTTCTTGTACGTGGGGCTTAAATTGTAATATGGGAACAAAATGAAATGTGCCCGAACTTAGAGTCCCGTTTAGAGTTTTAGTGATGTGATTCTCAATATTGTCACTTATAGTTTGACTCCAAATTTATAAGGATTCCCACTCTTGGATAACATCACGGTCTTTTGAATTATTTTGATCATCTGTGACCTTAGTTCCATTTGTTTTGTCTAAACTGGTCACTGGAACGTTCCCTCGTTAAAACTGACTTTTACCAAGGCATACTGACATATCAGATAATCCAAGCTGATGCTTCTCATTGAGAAATTGGAAATTATCATCGATATACTGTTGGTAGCTTGTGGTTTTATTAAGTGATATAATTCTGCAATCCCTTTGGGTAGAATCTCCAACAAAGTACGCCTGCTTTTCTTCGTCAAGTTTTTCATTCAACGGCAAGGCATACTCTACTTCACCTCCGTGCTTATTAATAATCGTTTGATAAGGTGGGTTTCTGTACAATCTGCGAGTAGAATCTCATTCCCGATCCTCTACATCAAATCGTTTGAAAGTTTCTCTAAGTGCATCCGGCGGATTTGAATTTTCTTTGAAAAATTTCACAGGCGGGGTGAGTATGTGCTTGCTGATGTTTACGATGTCTGGACTGCGATCGAATTGGTTAACTAGATCAACAAATGCATTTTCATATATATGTTGCCCTGTAAAAGAACTTCTAAGTTTTTGAACGTCTACTTTACAGGTTATGGGAAATGAATGACGTATTGGTACAATCTCTCTAGCATTTCTTGCTTGATAGGGGCTTATGTCGTTAAGACAATTTACTTCGGTTTTTTCACTGGTTAAGTTTAAATTTTTTTGTAGCGATTCACTTGGATTTTTCGCTTCACGTAATTTTCTACTCTGCTTACGATTTAAACGTATGACTCATCTCGGGGATGTTGCGAGCTATTTCTTGGTAACGGTGGCTCACTTTGGCGTCTTTTGCATGAATTTGAAGTATCTAGCTCCTCCCAGGTCACTTCAAAAGTTGTAGAAAACATAAATTGGATGAAATGGGCAAGTTTTAATAAGACAAGTTGTACCACGTCAATCCTTTATCCGAAGAACGTCGACTATATCGCCTATAAAGAGGCGAATATGGTTGGACTCAGAGAACATCCCTGTCTTACTCCTGTCTCCGCCTTAAAGCATTCCGATACCGTTCTGTTCCACATAGCTGATTTGGTATCTTTGTAGAGGTTTTGTAAAACCCTTCCAAATTTCGAAGACATGACCATCCTATATAATTTATATGTAGAATAAAGCGTTTCGAATCACAGAATCGAAGGCCGCCTCAAAATTCACAAAAAAAGAGTAGAGCTTTCTTTTTTGTTCTATGAATGTCTCTGCTATGCTTTTCAATACGACTGTTGAGTATCCAGACCTAAAGCTCGCCTGAAATTCTTCTAATAGCTAATTGCTCAATACCCATGTGTCAAGTTGCCTCTGTAGTACTGCTCTAAAAATGTTGTAGGATGCCTTTGCCCCGATAGTTGGGTGGATCTGCCGTATCACCTTTTTTGTGTATAGGGAAAATCAGAGCTTCTTTGAACCGTTGAGGCACTATCCCATAATTTAGAATGCTGTTGAATACATCGACGAGATTGTAATTCAGCTCATTAATACTGTACTTTATAATTCTAGATATCCAGTCGACCCTGCAGGTTTCCTGTCTTACAGGCAAAGTAGCACTCGCATTAGTTCCTGTTGGATAATAGGGCCATCCATATGTATTATTTCTGATATCTGACGTCGCATATTGGAAACAAGGTCCGATGGAATTAAAAACTTGCTCGAATGTTCCAAGAGGTATCCCCGTTAAGGTTCTTGACTATTTTCCAGAACTCCGATGAGTTATTAAAGCGCCCCGATTGAATTTTGGATTGAACTTTCCAAGGGCTTCTGAATTTAAATCACGAAATAATTTCAGCCACGCAAACGAAACCAGTCTTGCTCTTTTGCTCTTTGGCAACTTTTATCGAACCACGCTCGCATCATGTTGTTCTTGCAATTTCTCATCAATCTTCATCCTATATAGAGCGGCATTGTTATCGCTCCACAACAGCTTGGGGAGCACCGTCATGTCCATATTTTCTCATTTTCAGGAGTTCAGTGAGCAGTGAGCAAGCGTGACAATGATAGGTAGGTGGTCGGAGTATGTGGCAGGCTTAACTTCAAAATCAATGACATGGTGGTTCCATTTCCCTTTTACCAAACAGTAGTCAATAACTGATGTCCCCAGTCCTCCAATGAATGTTAGTTCTCGAAATTCCGCAATTTCTCTGGTCCCATTTAGAAGCCGAAAACGAAAAGATTCGCAGAAGTCCATAAGCTTCTTTTCTTTTTTATTACACAATGAATCTTTCGACCGTCGTTCTGTGCCAGCTTTGAAACTTTCCACCCCAGAGGTGATCACAGCAAATCATTGCCTCTTGCAGTTTCTTAAAATCTTTTTCCCTATGGTTGCTGTTTAGATACGTTGGGAATATATGTATAATATTTCTTAATATCCCATCGTAGGCTCACATATGTAAGCTGTTCAACTGTTCACAGCAATTATCTAGATCTTTTCTGAAACCAAAAAAGCATCCACCGCTAGCTCTGTCTCTCGCATATATTCTCTTGGCGGATATCACTTAAATTCATAGTTTAGGAACCTCTTTTCAAAAAGCTTGTTATTATTCTTCGTTAAAAATATAAATTCAAATTTATTTACTTAAACCTGCTGCATTATAAGACAATATTCTAAATTCATTAAACTCATTAGGTTTTTTACTATTGTACTTTTGTTTGCATATTTTGACGATATTATAATTAAAAACGATTTTGGTATATGATTTCACTGGTTTAAGAAGCACTGTTGGTATTTCCGCTTGTGCTTACACCATAAGCATTCTGTTCTTCACCTCCTGTCACTGACGCTTTCATTCTCGTTGTCACCTTGGTCGTTGTTGAATTTATCGAAACAAAAAAACATCGTGGCCTGCTTTTTGTGTTTGTCCACGTGCGAGTAGTTAAATTTTTAGATTATTGTTTTTCTTTGTGATTTTTACTTTTAAATGCAATGGAATTGTCGTTTTTTCTACTGATGCCGCTGTGTAGTCTTTGTGCATAGAAAAACCAGTGTCGCGTAACTGAGATGTTGACTTCAACATACGTTCCACGTTTATCTGTTTCGCATCCTGGCAATGACGTTTGAAATATTGTTTTCTGATCGAACCGCCCATGTATCTGCAACCGCTTATGTGTCCATCTTATGAAAGAGCTGCAGATACAATTAATTAGCTCTGAACTCAGCCTCAATCTCAGATTGCGTTGGCATATGCATAATGATGTTTTCCTCATTGGCCGTTTTTTCAAGGAATCCCACTTCGCGTTGAAGAAGTATACATCGATCTTCCATGATCAGCATTTTAGCTCTTAGTGCTCCATTATCAGTGAGCAATTCCTGAATTTTGTCGGATATCCCAGCCAAATCGGACATACAGCCGAAATAATTATAAAGACAGTCATTCTCAAACTGTTCAATTTGAGTTGAAGCTTGAAGGCCTAAACTTATGCTAACGTAATGTTTAGGTAAGTGAATTCTCTTTCATATAAAAAAAAGGTGCCGTTATCCACAAGATAAGCTTAGGAACGGAGTGATTTGTCATTCCCAATAAAAAAAGCAGTGCCAAATTGCGAAATATGTTAAGTATAAAGGCAGTGCGTTTATTTAAAAATATTCCAATTTCCTTGCGTTTTTTTTTTTATTAAATCGGTGTAAAAATATTTCACCAATATTTTAATAGGTAAACTGCACTTACTGGCATTCAAAATAATGTTAAAAAATTATTTATTTAGCCATGCCTCGCGGAACTCGTTCGACATCAGAAGAAAGGGCAATTATTGCAACACACAAGTAGCACGGCTTATCAAACCGCTCAATATCCACGAAGATTAGTCGGCCTGTTTCCGTTGTTTGTAATTTTTTTAAATTTAGGCGAAAATTATGGCAATGCAAGAAGATCTGATCGCCCAAGCCTTTTGACGCCTCGCAACAAAAATGCAATTTCTCACGAAGCAAGGCGAAATAAGTTGAATGCTGATCAGATAAAGAGGAAGTTAGATCTCCCAGTTACAGTAAAAAGAGTGGAGTGTTGAAGGCAAATCCTTCTAACCTTCTTTACACAAAAATTTGAAAAAAAAAACGCATTTGCAGCAGCATCACAAGGAAGCGAGGATAAAATTTGCAAGAGATCACATAGCGTGGACCAGGGAGTGGGAAGACGTTATTTTTAGTGATGAAAAAAAATTCAATCTGGATGGTCCCGACGGTTTTCGCTTTTATTGGCGTGATTTGAGAGACGAAAAAGTGATCAAAATGAGTCGGCACTCTGGAGGCGGAAGTGTGATGGTTTGGGGGGCCTTTGGTTTTTTCGGAAAAATCCCTTTGATGTTGGTACAATCCACAGTGAATGGCGAAAAATACAGGGAGATACTGTATGGAAACATTCCAGCTAGTGAACAGTTTATTTTTCAGCAAGATAATGCTTCCATTCACAATGCGAGAATTGTCCGCGAATGGTTTGAGGTCAGTGGAACACGGTGTTTACCATGGCCTTCGTGTAGTCCTGAACCCAATCGAGAATTTGTGGCGGATCATGACCAGAAGGCTTTATTCAAATGGGAAGCAGAACAGGAATGTGGACGACCTTAAAAAGCAAATAAAACAGGCATGTGAGGAGATCAACGAGAAAGTTCTGCAGAATTTGATAAATTCAATGCCGAATCGAATTTTCAAGTTATAGAGGATCAAGGAGGTTGTAGAAAGTACTAAATTACAGTCTGATAGGTAAAACCCAAAAATTCTGTGTTTAAATGCTTATAATATTGACTGTCTTTATACTTATTTCGTATGAAAATTGATTGTTTTTAGAGTTCATTAACGGGAATTCGAAGAAACTAGCCTTTGCGATAAGGAATATTTATTATTATTGTTTTGTTATTTACGAAAATAAGTAAACTTGTTTCGCTCTTAAAAATACTATAAACTCTTTAATTTTCATAATTTTGTGGTAAAACTCACTTGAGCATTTACATTGCTAGTGTCTTTATACTTATTTCGGCCACTGTATGTAGTTGGTAAATTTTTAAGCCTATCATCAAGGAGCGATGCTATGGCTCCTTCGATCATTGCCTTAAGGTTTAATTTAGGCATATTTACCACAGCATTATGTTGCGGTTCATTTGGCTTTTTAGTTAGAGATTCCGATGACATACAATGCTGTCTGCTGTCGTGAAAGCGAAATATAAACACCCATGAATGGCACTTGCAACGTCGAAACCGAAAAACTTTCCATTCTCGGTATGTGTGTCAAGGACAACCTACCTGGAATGACCACATATTTGATATTGTCAAAAATGCTGCGAAATTTCGATGTCTCCTCAAGCGATGTACGAAATATTTCAATCCTTCTGATCTGGCCTCAATATATAATGCCCACATCTGGTCAGGTGCTCCTAAAACATCTCTGCAACTACTAGATAGGATTCAAGACCGTGCGATAAAACTTATAGGTAATGCTAATATTACACAGTTCATTGACACCCTTTCGTGCCGACGTATTGTCTACTGCCTTACCTCGTTCTATCGCTAATTTCACCACATATTCTCATCAGTTGACCTTCAAGCCAACTTTCGGACGTACTTTGAAATATCGTGATTTTTTCGTAAGCCGTACAACTCGCTTATGGAATACCCTGCTGAGCTCTTTATTTCCTAGTCATTATAACATTCTAACATTTAAAACCAACGTAAATCGGTACCTCTCTTTCCTTCCTCCCTAATTTTTCATCGCCTGCGCTCTGTGCAACCATTTTAAGGGTACTCAAATCCCCGAAAATTATAAAAACAGGGTGCTCTATTTAGAGGGCACTAGCGAAACTCGCGAGGATGGCAACTTTATCTTCGGCAGATGGATCAAGTTGACCAAGATTTGGGCTCACTGAGAATTTTAACCAGCTAAGAAAATGAAGATCACACCATGGACATCACTCCATTACTATCTTCTGTTCTTTTGCATAATGCATTCAAGACAATTGCAAAAAAAATAAAAAAATATTCGACAACGCGCAAACGTGTTGGTCTAGAGGTCCGAATTTTATTTTAGTAAAAAGCCAGTAAAAAGATAAATAATAAACGACATCGACATGACATAAACATTAATAAGAATATCGAAAAAGTCTTATGGTATTGTGAATAAAACGTAGAAGCATTGCGAAAAACTGTTGCATCTTCACAGTAAAGCATTTCTCAAAGAAAACCTTTAAGTGGGTTAGTCTGCTTTAGTGAAAATATCTTTCCTGCTGACCTGAGTGACTTTCAGGAAATCGCCACTGACAAACGCCATTTTTTTCCATTCTAGTCTTGGACACAAAAATCATCAACTATGATAGTTACTCCTTTAATCAGACTGCAAATTACTCAGTGATTCATCAGGATGATCATTGCAGCTCGTGATTTGGATAATGCGCTCATTAAGTCTACTACGTGTATTTGCAGCTTGCCAAGATTCGCTCTGTTCGTTGTAAACAAGTGTTGATAAGCTGTAAAAAAGCTGTTCCAAGGAGCAGTTCGAATTGCCACATAAAAACTCCTTTCGATCCTTAAAATAAGAGAGTTCTGTATCGGCAGGTTTTTTGCTGATCGGAAAATTGATGACTGTCTTAAAACTTGGTTTGGGCCAGCAGTGCAACAAGCAAATTCACAGCGTAGAGCTTGTCCAACCTTTCCGTGGTGGTCCCCAATAACAGCACCTCCTTACTTCATGCGGGCCAAAATGGCAAGTGCATGCTCATAATCATAACATTGGCATCCGACGCCATAGGTGATGAACCACCTAATAGTATCGGATAATGGCGGAATCACTATTGACGCCTCTAGCAAACAATTAAAGGGGAATAATCTTCCGATCTGTACGTGGAATGTTCGGACCCTTAACAAACCGCTTGCAGCCGAACAACTAGTGGAGGCATGTAAGCGAACACCAACATAAGCCTCATAAACGCCTGCGACCCGACAGAGAAGAAGGACGACCTTACCGAAAACTGCTCCTACGAGTTCCTTCACAAAGCCCATGAGTAATGCCCTAAATATGACCTGAAAATCGCCCCTCACTATTCTAATGTCAATCTAGGCAAGGAGTCCACAGCTAATTGATTTTGTGGCGGGACGTAATGTGACTATTTCCAGCACACGGTTTTGTCACCTTCGTATACGTAAAAGAACCTTGATCAACAAACCGTCAACCAACTTGATCATATTGCTATCAACGCAAGGCATTTCTCCATTGTTTTGGATGTCCGAATGTTTCGACCAGCTAGCATCACCTCGGAGCATAATCTTGTTTTTCCCAAAATACAGATCTGGATATCCGTTACAGTCAAAAGCCATCGAACCAGCTCAAATTCAACGTCGAACGGCTATAATCTCAAGAGACCGCCAGCGACTTTTGGATCGAATGTAGAAGACCAGTGGCATCACTGCCAAAAAACAATCAGAGAGCCCGCCTCTGATATACTAAATTTCAACGTGCCCCAACAAATGAACTCCTGCTTCTGTGACGAATGCAGATAGCCGAATTGAGAAAAAGAGCCGACGTACAGCGCGACCCTGCAGAAAATAATGAGAGAGGGTCGCGAGTTCTACGAGCAAGATCACGATTTGACCAGTTACAAGTTGCCGGTCATAAGTCTTGTTGGCGGCAAGACCACCGGTAGTCCCTACCAGGACTTAAATCACGGTACCATGGGAGTCAGGAGCCCCCCGGATTTCGGTGTGGGCCTAACTTGTTGAGGTAGGCCCCCTTATAGGAGCGCCATGGTAGCTGTGGTTTAAACCAAAATCGCGGGTAGGGTCTTCCTGTTGGTTTGACTAATTGTAGAGTAGAGTAGTCAATAAGTACTGAGTGCTGTGACCCTAAGAGCAGTAAGAGGTTTTAGATCGGCCTCGACTCATACCAAGGGTGGAACTTGCGCCTCCAACACAGTTCCGAATTGATATCAAAGGATTGGCGGAGAGCGATGGCAAGGCGTATCCTTGCTCCTATGGATGTATGGGCATGCCGTAAACATAAGTCTACATGACAGGTGGTTTCCTAAGGAAGGAAGAAACCCTGAACTGGACCAATTACAATGGAATAAGTCTCCTTAAAATCGCATATAAAATCCTGTTTGTCGTATTATGTGAACGCTTAAGACATTTCATCCACTATCTGACCGGCCAATATAAGTGTGGTTTTGGGCCAGGAAAGGCCACCATTGATCAAATTTTCACATTATAGCAGATGTTGGAAAAAAAGGTCAGGAGTTTCAAATCGATACACACCACGTCCTCGTATAGGACAGTATCTATATGCTCATTCGACTATGGAGAATGCCGAGACCTTCAACATCAGAAAAGGACTTGTACGAATTGGACGAATTGTACGAAACTCACAAGTCAACTCCAGGAGGACCAGGGGGCCTGTTCAGTCACTCGGATACGCAAACGACATTGGCATAATGGAAAGAATACAGGTAGCTTCCACTGGAGCGTTTGCGAGTATTGAAGTAGAAGCGTCAAAGCTGAGTTTAGTGGTACATGATGGAAAAATAAAGTTTATGTTGTCAGAGGGATACACAGCATCGATACCCAGGACAGAATATCACGATACTGTGAGGTAGTCAGAGACTTTGCATAAGACCCTCATCATACGAGAGGAACTAATGTGCAAACAGACAAAATACTGGATTTCATATTATCTACTTTCCCAAGGCAGAGCCGTTTGCTTTACCAGAACTATTGTAGAAAGTTCAATGGATTGATTCAGCAAGATACAAATTGTATCACGATTCTTTTCTTAAATGAGTTTAAATATAATAAGATTTAAAATCTGCGGTCGGAACAAATCAAACACTACACTACACAAACACAAACACGGCGAAACACTACAAACCGCTCACGGTTATTTACACTTTAATTGAATTTCCAATGTCCACCAAAAGTGTGTAGCAAAATTATGTATAACACAACCTTTAGACACGATGTAACTAAATAAAGGCCCTGATAGAAACACGTCCAATTAATTTTAAAAATAGCTTAAAACTTTTTAACAACATTGGCGACACTGACCTCTCGTAAAATTGACCCATCCAACGCACCGAAATTCCAAATTTTCAAAATGTTGTCGAGTTAGAACATGAACCCTAATTCAACTTTAACTTTATTTATTATTCTTCTCTATATCTCGGCAAATTTTAACTTCGTAAACATTTTCACAAAGCAGGGCGTCCTACGGCAATCAGGTGAGGCATACCATCAGTCGACCCATCTATATAACTTATACATAGTCGCACCCGTAGTCCTCAGCAGAAAGCACAAAAGGAAGTAAAAGTGTTTATCTCGAACCAAGAGACCGGAACAGGGGGCGGGAGCAGTTGAGAAGACAGCACTGAGAGATCGGATATAAGAAGATAATGTCCGGAAAATACGACGTTAATTAACGCAGGACTCACAAGTCACAACACAGAAGGACTATCCTAATCAGTATCCGCTTATGTCTCATATTTACGACAGGATATTATCCTTTTTTAATGCACATTTATGAAATTACCAGATACGAGTAGGTATTCCTACTCAAATGCATCTCTAGAAAGCAAATAAAAAATATTATACACAAAACGACACAAAAGAGGTTGATTTTCCGACATCCAGACACCCCATGCTATGAATACCGCCTTTGGTCTTTCTCTAGATACGAAGAGATTATGAGTTAAAAGGCTTTTGGACTTGAACAGTTTTTTTTTTTAATTAAAGCTACACAGGATCTATTGTGTACGAGTATGTATGTGCTGTGGGCGGAAGAGGAGTGTGGATTCTTGTAAATCATGTGATACACAAGAGGCGGAACTGAAAAATTAGCCTGCAAAAATGATTGCCCTGCTGTTGGGTGACAATTAGAGAATAAACGCAAAGCCATGTCTTTTACAGAGCTGAGTACATCCTTTGGGGTTATAATGTCTTAATTCAAGGCTTGTATGGTACCTACTTGACTTAGAAAACAGGACTGCAGACAAATAGGACTTTGATAATCATGAGTTTTGTTGTAGTCGCAAGAGGGGGGAACCTTGAGACGTTTTGTTTTACAGGAAACAATTAGATTTGATTGAAAGTGATGTTCGCATTGTAATTATGTCTGTAATTTTGGAAAGTGTTAATGCAGGTAATTATCCGATCATCGTGTCGGCGAATGAATTGATCATAATGCTACGAGTATCACATTTGTGTTTCTTCTTTTAGAAGCCAGCTACAGCTACATATGACGGAATTGGGCCTGTAAATTAGTTTGTTTCCTACCGTAGTCAGCACATTCAGCACCTCAGACCATGTTTTACTTCGAACAGTTCATCCAACTGCCCGTCCAACTGGACGGTATAAGTCTATTACTGACGAGTTATATTTCACTGACAGCTTCAGTATTTTAATTTGCACGGCCGATTGAGAAGCGGTCGCTTTTTAACTTTTGCATTTCTTTAGCAAGTTTACTGATACGTGGTATTGAAAATGTAACAGACATGACACCGTTGGGAATAGTTTAAAACGCGATGAATGGGAAGGAAAGGGAATCAATCCCTGGACGTTTGATTTAGTTTTGCACTATTTGACCACGTTTTAGCTGGATAAATGCCAATACGAGTCTGTAGATCTAAAAGCTCTTGCAAGAGTCGTGTGAAACTTTCCCGAATTTACTGAATTATCAAAAGCACTTTTTATGACCCAACCGACTCTCCGTAACCAAGAGCTTGCAGTTAAGGCGGTAAGTAACTTTTCTCTTGACAAAAGTAGAGACTTGTGACACATCGTCAACTCCTCCGTACGTGGCCCAGTTTTCAATCCGACCAGGGATCTGCGTGCCGATCAAGCGGGAAACTGCTTACTAGATTCGATTGGGTCAGCAGAGCAATAATCTAGTTCATACGAGTAGCATAGTGCTGACCTTACCTTCCAGTTGTGGTCCCAGCTAACAGGCTAAAATGTGCTCAACCAGTAGCAGTATACTGACCTAAGCCATCATAGTGTTCACAAATCCATACGAAAGCGATAAAAAAAGTGACGAACCCGCTAATAGTCTCGGATAATAACTGGTTCATTGTTAACGATATGCACGCCATCCAAGAAGTGCGGACCGGACAAAATGAGGATAAAAACCATGATATCTACTATGGAGAATGTTACAGACAACAGGCTCAACAAGGACAGCATTCGAAATATTTATTCTGATGCGGATTCCCCGTAAGAGTAAGACTAAGGAAAGAAGTCATGAGCCGCAGGCATGTAAACGAACGCCTAACGACGATTCGTATAAAGAATAAGCTCACAAACATAAGCCTCTGCAACGTCCACACCCCGACAGAGGAGCAGGACGACCTTACCAAAGACTGTTTCTACGAGCTCCTCGACTAAACCTGCGAGTAATGCCCCGAGTATGACATGAGAATCGTCCTTCGCTATTCTAATGAAAGCCTACAGCGGGTATTGGATACTAAACAATCAATATTTTTAAATGCAGTTTTTCTTATTTGCGACACTGTAATTCTGATCCCAATCAGCAATTCAGATCTCAACCGGCACTCGCACAAATACAGTCTCCACGTCATCATCTCCGGAAACGGGCACATGCTTATTGGTTTTGAAGCGGGACGTAATGTAACTATATCCAGAACACGGTTTCCACACCTTCATATCCATAAAGAGACCTGGCTGACTCCTGATCAAAAGATAGTCAACAAAATAGATTATATTGCGAGCGACACAAGGCAGTTCTACAGTGTTTTGGTTGTCCGAACGTTCCGAGCAACTAACATTGACTTGGGCTTGTTGCAGCCAGGGTACGCATGCGGATGTACGTTGCAGGGTCTTTTCCGATTGAGAAATATAGAAGACCAATGGTATCGCTGCCAAAAAGCAAGCAGAGAGGGCGCCACTGATGCACTCGGTTTCAACCCGTCCCAACAAAGAAGCTCTTGGTTCGATGACGAATGCAGACAGACAAATCTGGAAAATCAACGAATGTACAGAGCTGCCCTGCTATATGAGCAGTAAAGAAAGGAAAAAGATAAAAGAAAGAGCACGAAAAGCACGAATAGAAAGTTGCAAGGATGGAGAAAGAAACCTCATAGTAGAATCACAGTCGGTGCTGTTACTCTGGAAAGATTATTTCTGCAGACTGTGTGGACGAAGATGAAGTCTGGGGAGCAATTTAGACCCTTAAGCCTTCTGGACCAGATGGCTTACTTGTCGATCTGTTTAAAGCAGCAAGTGGTGATTGGGCAGGGAGCATACATCAACAGGAAAGTATGCCCGGCGAATGGAACATCCACATTGTTTGTCCGATCCTAAAGAAGGAAGATCCCCTGAACTACGCCAACTATAGGGAAATTAGTTTCCTCAACATTGCATTTAGCCGTATTACGTGAAAGCCCCAGACCCGACGTAAATAGTCTGGCAGTCCTTTATTAATGTATTTTTAGCACAGGAGAGTCCATCATACCATAGACCAAATTTTCGCACTACCGGCAATTTTAGAAAACCCCAGGAGTTCCAAATCGATACACACCATCCCTTCTTTGATTTCAAGGCACAAACTTAACCCGGATTAAGGTACCGCAAAGATGATATATCTCCGAATACCATTTTCAACTGCAAAAATACTACACAGTCCACTTAACAACGGTCGTAGTCGACTTCGATACTGGTTTTCGATAAAATCGCTCACAGGCATCGCTAAGTGATTCCATATTTTTCCATTGAGATATATTGATAGTCAAAGTAATCAGTGTGTGAGTTTTTTTGACGTCTTCCATGTCAAAACAGAACTGATTCAGAAATGTTGAATTGTTGTGCACCTGATGACTTTAGTAGACAAGGCGCGAAAGGTATACACATCACAAAGTTTTTCAATATCTCAAGCCCATAATCGAATGGAAAACGACATCGCATAGTCAAAAGCCATTCCCTAGAGGCTGGTCATCATATAGCTCTAATTTCTATAAAAGAAATGAGGGAAACGATCACTTCATCGAATACTTGTACTATAACTGCTCTGTTCTTGCTGAGTGAAGATATAGTAAACCTTGATGACTATTTGATAGTCGAAACGATTGCAGCAGTAACTAAAACATTTTTACCTAACAAACATGGTCTAATGACATGAAATGTATCTATCACAAAGTAATGCCTCTATGTAATCCAAGGGTTCTGAAAATCAAACATCGAATTATACGAGTATGACGTAATTTTGTTGGCATTCCCAACCTTATCTACAGCGTCAACAGTACAAAACAGAAACAAGAATAAGTAAATAAAGATTACACTTACTCACTTTGTCCACTTTGTCGAAGCACTTACGAATAAGAGCAATCTTTTTGCTGTGTCAATCGAACCATAGGTAACAACAAAAAGAAATAAAGTAGCTTCAATCAAATCACCATCATTCTGTCGACAAGAAATGAACATCACTAAGGGGTTGTTGTTGGTCGTGTTACACATCCATGCCATATCCTTTCTGTGCGAAAATTAAATTATTACACGGCTCTTTCACAGGCAAACAAACCGTAACAACTGATTCAAATCACCAGGAAGAGCGTTTTCGTTTTCTAAAAGCGACAAAAAGGCCTCCGAACGCCTCCAAAAGGGCACACACACTGACCAGTTTGTTCAGATAAATTGCGAACGATTTGAGCGCAGAGTTCACATCCTTCGAGCTTCTACAATAAAGCCAAATCAAGGGGCAACTAAAAAAGAAATGAAAAAATGCGAACCATCTGGTAGGTTTTTTTTATTATACGAGTACAAGTACGTCCGTACTGAACACTGAAAGTGAACACAGATTTTTATTTTCCCTTGGGAACTGTTCAGTGTGTCCTTTCACAAATTTCCCCCTTAAAAGCCGGAATGGCCGAACATTTATGCCAACATTTGCGCTTTTTCTGTTGTTTTTTTGTTTTTTTTTTTTTTTTTGTGACGTCCTCTTCTCGTCTTTGTACTTGGAAGTGATTCCACCTTTTTTCTTTTTTTTTTTTTTGAAACTTCCAACAACCGTGTACTTGTAGTTACACCATTTTGCACAGTAGCATGGTAAATGAATGGTGATCTGATGTCTGGTCCATTCTGGTGTTTTCCTTCGGACTGCGTATGTATGCATAGTCGCTACGGAAAGCTGGATCTGGTGTGGAGCCGAATGACAAGCTACATATCAAGGCTCAGAGTTGTATCTTATCGGTGGAAAATGTCAATCTAGCAAAAAGTGAAATTTCCTGGACACTTTTAGTTATAAAATCTGTTTTGGACCGCAGGTTGCTGGCCAAGAGCTGGTGGATTTATTCTTATTTTTATTTTATTTTTTAATTTTGTTTGTTTTTTGTTTTTTGCCGGACTTTTGTTTGAGAAGAGACACCCGGACGAACATGAACGTCTGATAGGGAGTACACAATGTTATCTGGTAGATAAGAGTCGAGGAACTGGATGTACGTTAATGGGATTCATGGAGAGAAAATTGATAGCGAGGATTTCTTATTCATTTTTCATCCTGTTTTACACAATGTCGGGGGTGATGAAAGATTCGGATAACCCGCTGAGCCACAAAAAAAGAAACAAAACGGAAGTGATTGGTGTTACCCCTAAATTACACTTGGTAGTATTTTTTTTAAGAATCGGTTATATTGTGTTTCGAAATATGCGCTAGTTGTCAGGAGATTATATTCTATTGTGTTAATGCCTGTGTAGATATGTCAAATTTGACATAATCATCGTAAAGTTCGACGTTTTTAATTGTACACGTGCTCAGAACGTTTTGTCGTACAAGTGCAATTTGCGTTTTTTTGTTACAGAGACTTGAAAAATTCATCTCAACCAAAAAATTAAATTAAATCCTGAACATTTTCGAACGATGAGTTTTTTATAATTTTCTACATGGATTAACTCAATAACAGTGTGCCGATCAAGTCGTTTTGACTTTTGGTGATGAGGACCCATCTTGGGCCACAATGTTTCACTGGTTTTCCGAATTCAATCATGGTCGTCGTTCGCTTCAGGATGGATTTCGTAGTAAAGGATAAATAGATAGACAGATTGATTTATTTTTTCTTTTCAGAACATACAAAATTGTTTTTATAAAAATCGTTTTTGCGTAATTTTGCGGTCTGACAGATTCGCAATTGTTCTTATTAATACAATGGAAATTAAAGATTTGTTTTTATCACATATATCAAACAATTTCAGGGCGACAAGATTCTTCCAGAGGTTTCGAATTTGTATCTGATAGTACAATATCGATACACGGTGGTTGGGTGATGTAGAAATGGGATAGGCACTGAGAGCTGTCAACTTGGCGACGCCCAGTGTTGCAACTATTTCTACACATCAATGGTGCTTGTTTTATCTCCAAGTAGTAACCATCGGGTACTGGTCGATTTCTATCCGGACTCGACTTGAAAAACTTATAAGCGCGAGTACTGACCAGCAGACAAAAATAGTAGTACTATAAACGGGACAACGGTTGAATTCCCCATGATGAGCCCTTAATGAACCCACGGTATCTATAATGGAACTGGCCCTCCAGATTTGGGGTTGTGCCTCGGGGTAACTGACAATCCATGAAAAAGTTACGAAGCAACAACAAACAATTAGCCTCGGATAAGAACGGAGTCCAGCGGAGGCACTGGATTGGTACAAAGTGGATATTCCTGCCATTCAAGAAATGCGATGGGATGGGCCGGACAAAACGAGGATAATACATAAACCTCGACATTTACTTCAGCGATTGTTATCGACGACAAACCAAAATCTATTTGGATGCGGATTTGTTCTTAGAGACAGACTTATGCAACAGGTCTTGAGTTTCCTACATGTGTACGAGCGCCACGTAACAATCCGTATTAAGACTAAATTTGCAAAAATTAGCCTTATATGCGCACATGCGCGCACGCCCAAATAGGAGAAAGATGACGACACCAGAGACAGCTTCTATGAGCCTTTGGACAAGGTCTACAAGCAATGCCCCAAGTATGACATTAAAATTGTCCTCGGCGATTTTTATCCAAATCTAGGAAGTACTGTCCAAAAGTATATCCTGCACGAATCTACCTCCGTTAAAGGATTCAAGCTTATCGACTTTGCGGGGGGCAAACCATTGTCGTAGCTGGCACGCGGCTCCCACATTTCGATGTTCATAAGGGGACTTGGAGAACTCCTGATCAAACAACAGTCAGCTAGATTGAACATTATATATTATGGATCCGGGAACTTTCCGAGGGTCCAACATACATTGACTCGGACCCTGATCTTGTTGTAGCCAATGTACGGATGCGGGTATCCCGAATATCGTAAAGGCAAGATAATACTGTGAGGAAGTTCGATCGAATCTCCCTTAATCTCTTAAGAATTTCTATGCTGCTAGCATCAAGTACTGAAGACCAGTGCAGCATTGCCAAAAATCCATCAGAGATGCCGCCTCTGATATTCTGGGTTTCACTTGGCCACCGCTACGAAACCGCTGCTTTAATGAAGAGTGCCGACAAGCACATATAGCTTAGCCAGATGTTTACAAAGCGGCGCTGCGCAGAAGGGCTAGAGGTGCTCACGAGTTCTATGAGCAGAAGAGGATAGACGAACACCGGCTTCTCAGGAAGAAAGAGAGGGAGTATGAGAAGTCTGCGGTCGAGGAAATTGAGAGAGGAAATTGAGAGATGCAACTCCAGTAATGAAATTCGGAAGTTTTACCAAAAGGTAAAAAAAAACATTCCACGGACACAAACCCCGAACTGAAGCCATCAGAGACGTACAAGGGAACATAGTAGTACATAGAGTCGCAGTCGATGCTGAGGATTTGGAAAGAGTTTTGAGAGGCAAAACGGCAAAGGAAACAAAAGAAAAGTTGGATAAATACGAGTATTATGGGGCTCCGTCAGATTACACCGTCAAATATTGATTTCGAGAGTTTCGTGGTGGCCGCAACTCCACTACCGATCAAGTCCGCAGCGGCAGGCCCTCCGATGCGGTTACAGAGGACAATGTCAAAAAAATACATGAAATAGTGTTGGCTGACCGGAAAGTGAAGGTGCGCGAGCTAGCAGATACCACAACGATTAGTACTGAGCACACACGCCATATTTTGGGCAATATTCTGCATATGAAAAAGTTATCCTGCAGCTGGGTGCCGCGAATGACCAAAAACACGAAGACAAGAGCACTTCGAGTGTTTGGACTTGCTGATGCGGAATCGGGCGGACTTTTGGCGTCGATTGGTAACTGGATTTGGATCCCTCGGATCCCAAACCTCAAAAGATGGCTCATCAATAAAAAATTCAGCTCACGCGAAGAAATCATCGATGCCATGGAGGAGTGTTTTGCAGACCATCCAGAAAATTACTTTTCGGACGGGATCAAGAAGTT
Organism: Volucella zonaria; assembly: GCA_963966105.1. Lineage (NCBI taxonomy): Eukaryota > Metazoa > Arthropoda > Insecta > Diptera > Syrphidae > Volucella > Volucella zonaria. The sequence goes on along the minus strand of OZ014530.1, from coordinate 84,000,882 downwards.
GGAAAATGGCTGGAATAAGTGTATCAAACTAAAAGAGGACTATATTGAATAATGTAAAAAAACATTTAAAAAATAAATAAAATTTAATTCCTAATCTCCATCTCCATCTAGTATTGTCAGCATGAAAGGACACCCAATACCGACGTCTCGAACAGAAGGTCATCCTCGACAGATATAGCTTTGAGGTAGTTAGGCACTTTGTTTACCAAGGCTCCGCTATCAATTCAGACAACTACACCAACGCTGAGATCAAACTAGGAATAACTTTTGCCAATCACAGATTCTTTGGGCTAAAAAACAATTGACTAGCAAAGACCTCTCATGAACAGCGAAAGTGACCCTTTATAAGACTCTAATAATTCCAGTCCTGTCCTACGGGGCAGAGGCATGGACTTTATCAAGAATTAATGAGGGTGTTCTTGACTGCTTTGAAAGGATTGACTGTGATTGGAGGAGGAGATACAATGACGAACTTTACGGGCTATACAACGACATCGACTTAGTCAAAAAAGTGAAGGTCCAACGACTGAGGTGGCTGGGTCTTGTAGAGTCGAAGGACACCAATCCTCCGGTCCGAAAAATCTTCAAATCCACCCTCGAGGGACAGCGTAGTCGAAGAAGACCCCGATTTAGGGGACTCCAGCCAACTTTGGTACGAAGTTGGAGGCAGCTGAATATAGATCGAGTTGGCTAGAGACGCTTGTTGGGCCCAGTTCCACCCCGGACTGGAGCGCCATCTTAATGTAATGTAATGTAATGGTAACTGAAATGGCGGTTTATGCACCTCCAGTTCTGGCAAACTCTTCTACTTTTTCATTGTGGCCCAGTACCAAAATAATTCAGATGGCATGGTTTTCAATTAGATGAATATTTTCTTGTATGATAAATTCAGTACTATCACTTTTTATAGAGCAAAATGTCTGCTTGGTCTCCTTGAATCTATAGCCAGTCCTCCACCTTTTCCCAATTTCGAGCCATCATTGTAAAATTATACATAGGCTAATTCATTGACACACAGGACAACGTTGTTTGTTTGTTTATAATTGCGATCAATGACTACTTTTGAGTTAGGCGATTATTGTATTTCCGACTGGTAATCTGTATAATAAGGCGCATTTTTAAGCAGAATTTTATGCTGCTGTTTTTTGGATGCATAAGTCAATTAGAAGTATGTGCAGCATTACCTTAGGGCCACTTGTGGCCTAGACATGAGTTAAAATACATAAAAAACATGAAGTATGTCGCATCTTATTTAGTAAATGGTGGTAACGAGTGCAGGGCACAGCAAATTCGTGATCCTTAGCGATTGTTGATCCAAATGGGCTTTAGCCAACATTTACAAAGACAAGGTTAGGTTAAAATTACTTGATTCAAAGATGCCTTCAGAAGTGTAGAAACAGCTCCACAAAGTGAGAATTATGTCAGTGGATTCAAGGATAATGTCTATTGTTCCCAGTGGGCAACACTTATGGCTCCTGAATGGTTTACTGTCCAAGACTTTGTGATCGATACGGTAAGCCTTCAACATAAAAGAGTAGCAGCAGCTTTTGAATTGCTGAAAGTTCACCACCATTTTATTCTGTCCCTCTGCTTGCGGATTCTGACTGCGTGCTTCCTTCGGAATCAGCGCGGCATTGTTAGTTTTCCAAGCTATAACTTAACAGCAGCAATCTTATCCGTCGGCTTGGCTTTAACTATGAAGTTGAAATAGACCAAACTTCGTCCCTTTTTGTATCGTTCTATGTCAATCTAATAAACGTATCGTTAAAGTATCCACCTTTATATACATTTGAAAACGAAGTTGTAATTTTGACTTTTGAGTCTAAGTCTCAAAGTACGGCGAAATCCTTGATGCAACCGCAAGTGGAGGTGTTTGTGTTTGAATTTTAAGCGACATAATCTACGAAGAGATTGACTATTCAGCCACCTATAAAACAAATGAACTAATTAAACGTAAACTTTATTTAACTTAAATGTTCTTCTCATTCTAGAATGCAACACTAAAGACCTAGTGGCAGTTGTTATTGAATTACCGAAGGCGGAAAGTTTACAGAAGTTTGTGTGCGCTTCCGTTTACTCCCCGGTGATGAACTTAATGCCCTCCTGTTCCAGTGCATAAGCTATAGAATTGTGAAACAGTCGTTTTGGGCATCTGGTCATTGCATCTGTGGCAATAGTGACACCAACAAAAGAGGTGAGTGCTTATCAGAATAAATTATTAGAAACGCAATCGAGGTAATCAGGCCAACTTTTTTAGCTCATTCAGACAAAAAGTACTAGACCTTACTTTGCCATCTGCTTTAATGTACAATCTAGTTGAGGACTGGTACGTGTCTAGCGAAACATATAATATATGCCCCACCATACGCATATAAAGTCGCAATATAAAATGCAATGCTAGACTGTTTATACAAAAATATCAGCAAATTAGTACACATTTAGAGAATCTCTCCCGATCAATGGCGAGAATCTGTGTACATCACTGTAGTCCAGTGGGAACACGAACATGCATAGATGAGGCATGTTCTTCGCTAAACGAATCCATTTAGAACTGATTTGAAGGTCAATACTTAAGTGGTTAAAATGTGCGCACCATGATGAAATAAACAATTAGAACAACTACGCAGAAGGGTGAGGGAACCTTTTAATCAGCGGAAAGCACCGGTTCGTGGGATGCATATTGGACAACATTAACCAGGTTCAATACCGAATCGAGAAAATGAAAAAATGCTCTCAAAAAACACATCGTATAGCATGAATCTTTTACAAAAAGCAGATTGTAGTCGAGAAGTAACCCTAATCACTTCACTTGACGTTGATTTCCAAGCTCGACTAGAGTCCAAAATCCACTTAATGTTAGTTCTGATTCTAGTGTCTATCATTATAATAGCAGAATCAACAGCCCGTCTTCAGTCAAGACAAAGTTAAATGGGCCATAAACTCATTTAAACATTTGAAGGCATTAGAAACCGAGGAAATTCAGATCTAATTCAGAAACGTCAGGTTCCCCCTCCCATTCTATTAAACATGGTTATCATATTTTTGTCCACTTTCAATCTCAGATATAATACATACCAGATCAGGAAGGTAAGCGTAGTTTTCGCTCATCGCCTAGTGAATTGGATATCGGTTTTTCTTAAAACAATGGAAAGACTAATAGAAGTCCATACTAGAGAATGAATAAACAAAAGTTAACCACTGCATTCAAACGAATAGTCCTACAGGAAAGAACGATCTATGGAAGGTGTCTTCCCCTTTTCTCGGCATAAAACATCATCTACTTCTCCTCCCTGATATGAAAGAAATAAATTGTGGGCAGTTTTCCTTCGCACCAATTCTTATTATGACTACTCTGACTTGGAACCTACCGCCAATTCACACAGCGTAGTCCAACATTATCAACTATCCTAAGACATTTTATCAATTGGTCAACTACCCCTCTCTCTCTCTCATCGACCGGCCCACATACTATTGCCAACTATTTTGGCCACTTTTTCAAACAATCATTTGCTGACAACTGCTTCGTACCCGACTCCATATATTTCAACTTTCAAGTACCTTCCCAATTTCTCCGTTGGCCCCTCTCTTTCTCAATCGTTTGATCCCACCCTTATCGAAAAAAAGTTAGAAAATCTCAGTGATGAATTTTTATCCGGGCAACTTTCCTTCCTATTTCATCTGCCCCTCACACAAAGGGGAGTTCCCCCAAATTTGGAAGACCTCTTTTATAACCCCGGTTAACAAAAAGAGATCAAAGAATGAAGTAACCAACTACCGTCCCATTGCTAAGCTTTCTCACATACCTAAAATGTTCGAAAGTTTTTTATATGAAGTTCTAAACTTTAAGTGCAAGTCACTTATATCACCCAGTCTGCATGGATTTCTGGAAGGTTGATCAACTACTACAAATTTAGTTGAATTCGTATCCTTTGCGCTTTCAGCCCTAGAAAATGGCGACGAAATCGATTGCTACAGATTTCGCTAAGGCCTTCGATAAAATATCACATCAATTGATCCTTTTTAAATTGTCTCCTTTCGGTTTTGACCCCATATTGGTAAAATTATAGCGTTCTTAGCCACTTCTGGTGTCCCACAAAGCAGCCATCTAGGTCCCCTCTTTTTCATTTTAGCTATAAACGATCTTGACAAGATTATTAAACACTGCTCTCTATCCATTTACGCTGACGACACTAAGTTCTCCAACACTATTTCTTCAGCCCAAGACTCTATTCTCCTTAAAAGAGACCTCGATAGGTTTTCCACTTGCTGTTTAAAAAATTGCTTTGAGTTTAATGTCTCCAAATGTCAATCTACGACTTTGTCTCGCAAGTCCAATCAATCTCCCACTTGACTTTATTTTTTGCACGACCAACCTGTACCCCAGGTTCAATCCCTTCGCGACCTTGGAATATTATAGAGAGTTAAACTTCCGTTCGCATATTGATGAGATAATCCTTAAAGCCAACTCATCGCTCGGTTTTATCAGACGATGGTCTAAAGAATTTTGCAACCCTTATGTGACATGATCACTTTGCATTAGCCTTGTCCGGCCCCTTGTAGAATATGCCAGCCAAGTGGGGTCCCCCTTTCAACGGGTCCATATCTCCCGAATCGAAAACATTCAACGTCGTTTTCTTCGATTTGCCTTTCGTGGACTACCCTGGGGTGAGCCCTTTATCTTACCTCCCTACCGTGACCGCCTCAAACTTCTTAACCCGAATACCATCGAAAAACGCAGAGTAGTAGCTGATATTCTCTTCATTCATCGACTGCTCTCTGGATCTGTGGATTGCGATGCCCTTTACAATTCTATTTTCTTCAACACTTCCCTTCGTAATTTACGCTGTCCTCGTCTCTTCTATATTCCAACCCACCGCACCTCTTATGATTCTAACGAACCAATCTCCCGCATGTTCCGTAAAGTCAACTGAAACCTCTCCTTTTTTGATTTTAACCTGAGCACTTCTTGTTTTAAACTTGATCTCCTCCACCATTCCCTTACTTCCTAACCTTTAACTGTTGTTAGTTTTTAAGTTAGTTTAAGCTTGAATTAAGCGAAATAAATTGGGGGAGTTAACTCCCACCAAATTACAAATTAAATGTAGTGTCACCGATCGAAAGCACCTAAATATTGAAGGATACTTTGACAAAGCATAGCTATCTCTGGTGCTGTGCGAACCTGCCTCATAGCTGTCATTGAAGCTTTTATTAGCCCCACATATCAAGTCGACTTTATATACATATACTAAGTAGGCCATAATGTATGACCCTATCGGAAAGATAGGAAATTCAATTCGGTTTTAACATTTGTGTAGAACGCGGAATAATCGTCACGATGTTTTTGATGAACAATTCGCCAGTGCATTTCGTTCTCGTTTTCCTGGCTGACCGGCGCCCACCGGTCGTTCAATATGGAGCGGCGTATAGGTTCCGGATCATCTGATATCGCGTTCTGGGGAATTATACTGGTCCCCAAGATCAGTAGTAGTAGCAAAGGTAACGGCTCTGGGATATACAAAGTGTAATCAGACTCAGCTTATGAAGGCAAAAGAGGCAAAAAAGCAGAGAAGCGCAAAATTTGTAAATATGGCTTAAAGATAATAAATTTTTTGCGAGAAAGCTTGAGTGTGGAAAAGTTATTTACTATTATTACTATTTAGCGCTTTTTTTTTAATTGTTTAAATGAATAACGAAAATAAGTTACTCGGTGACTTTTCCATCCCCAATCTCTGCAGTCTCAATTGTGATAAAGCTTTTACGGATAGTTCCTATTGTAATGATACACTTTTTTTATTGTTCACCAGAATGTCATATTCCAGGTGTAGTACACCTGTTAAATTTAAGTATGGTATTCGATTTCGTTCATGTGACCACCGCGAGCACGTTTGCACCGATCGATTCTTTGGAGCCAATTTTCCACAACTCTTCCACACATATCGGCCGGAACGTTGGAATTTTCGCATTCGATATTGTTTCTAAGCTCCTTTAACGTTGTTGGCTTGTTGGCATAAACCAACGACTGAACGTAACCCCATAAAAATAAATCCAACGGCTTTAAATCCCATGAGTGAGATGGCGATTCGACCGGACCATTTCTCGAGATTACACGATTACCGAACTTTTTTTGACCAACTGTGTGGCATGTTGCACCATCTTGTTGGAACTGCATAACACTAACATCAAGTCCATCCAATTTTGGGCCAAAAATTGTCTTTCAATACGGCACGATAACAAACTTCATTGACCGTAACATGGCGATCATTTCCATCGACGAAAAAATACGGTCCAATGACACTTCCGCCATGAAATCAATGTGATGGAGTCTCTTGAAGCACATGTGGGTTTGCTGCTGTCCACTAACGCATATTTTGCTTACTATCAATGCCAGTACGCCAAAAATTAACTTCAACCCTCAATACGACTTTTCAATGAAATTCAGGATTTTCTTCAAACTTTTGCAGAGCCTAAACGGAGAAAAAGGGGTTTCAGTTCTAGAGTTAATTTGATCTTTATGCAAAATTCGCCACAATGTAGACTGAGAGATTCCCAATTCTTGTGAACGGCGTGGAATCGACTCATTTCCCTCATTTTGAACTGAAGCACTTACGGCTGCGATATTTTCGGAACTTCGACCGGTCAGTTGTTTCACTGGCACAGGAAAATTCAATAGTGAATATGTTGACTCGAATTTATCCACTATGGCACGAACAGCCTGTCTGATGGCACGATTATTACGACCGAATTTCGGTAGTAATTTTTAATAATTTCCAAAAGTTGCTCGTTCGTGAGCTTCACCATCATAGAAATGTAAACCTTGACTTAAGTTTTGACACTGACGGTATGTTCAAACATAATCTAGTATATGAGTTTTAGGAAGATGTCTAACACATTGGCCGAAAAGTCCGTGCCGTTTTATAGTAAAACCCAACATTTTTGCAAAATTCAACTTTATTTATCAATACAGTTGCCTTCGATGACGATACACTGATTGAAACGATTTTTCCCATCTTTCGATACCAGTTTTGTAGTACGATTTCGGTTTAGCCTCAAAATAGGCCTCTGTTTCAGTGATTCGGTCTTAAATCTCTTTCCGGCTAGCATTCTTTTGAGTTTGCGACCAGGAAATAGACGCTGGGGGCCAAATCTGGAGAATACGGTGGGTGGGGAAGCAATTCGTAGCCGAATTCATTCAATTTTGCCATCGTTTTCATCGACTTGTGACACGGTGCATTGTCTTGATGAAACAGCATTTTCTTTTTCTTCAAAGCGGCCGTTTTTCTGCGATTTCGTCCAACAACGCAATGTAATAGTCGCTGTTGATAGTCCGCCCCTTTTGCAGATAGTCGATGAAAATTATTCCATGTGCATCCCAAAATACGGATGCCATAACCTTGCCAGCCGACTGTTGAGTTTTTGGTCGTTTTGGACGAGGTTCGTCGCCTGCTCGCCACTCAGCTGACTGCCCACTTGACTTTGGTGTGAAGTGATGGAGCCAAGTTTCATCCATTGTCTCATACCGATGGAAAAATTCGGCTTTATTGCGGTTGAACAACTTTAAACACTCCTCTGAATCATCAACACGTTGTTGTTTTTGGTCGACTGTGAGCAAACGCGGCACCCACTTTGAACAGAGCTTTCGCATGTCCAAATATTCGTGTATGATATATCCAACATGCTCTTTTGATATCTTCAGAGCCTCATCTATCTCGATCAACTTCAGTTTACGGTCATTCGTAATCATTTTGTGTACTGTTTCATTTGAAACAGCCTCCACTGCGTGCATCATCTGCGGTGCTTGTATCACCACTTTTAAATTTTTCAATCCACTTGCGAATGGTTCGTTCGGCTGGTGCAGAGTCCGGGTAACACTTATCAAGCCATTTCTTTGCATCAAAAAGCAATGATAAATCAACACACGAAATTGCTTTGAATCCATTTTTTTCACAATAACAAAAGTTGCTTCACTCACAACGGTATATCTCGAGAACTAATCGTCCAACAGCTGTCAAATTTATACACGTATCTTTTGAAGGTTGGTACTAACTGAAAATGGCACGGACATTTCAGCCCATCTGTTATATGTACATGCCAAAATGCCTCTTACAGTTGGCATGCCCGTCATATTTGCATTCGAAAAGGATTGTAAAAAAGCTTTAAACCTTGGAACTCTAGTTACTTATTGAATAAAGTCAAAGGCAAAAACAAACTCAGAATTAAATGTAATAAGCACCCTAGAGATATGTGGCTAAAAAATAAATATAAGAAATCGTACGCTGAAACGCACTAAAACACGAGATTCCAATCTGTCGCGATAACTACGAGTTTCAACCTTTTCAATTTAGCCTTGCTAAAGGAAACTTAAAGAATGAATGGCAAATACAGATTGTCAATTTGACAGTTGAAAGTCGACTTCTGGTTAGTACGTTTTACCATATTAAGATGAATAGATTAACGCCAGAACAACGCGTGCAAATTGTGCAAACTTATTTTGAAAAGCAAGGTTAAGTTCACCAAACTTATCATGGCGCTACGTCTATTTTACGGTCGACATAATCGTCCATCTGAGCAAGTTATTCGGAACAAGATGAATCGTTTTCGCATCCCTAAAGACGACATACAGTGCAAACACAAGAAGTTAGTGCCGTTGTGAAGCGCAGTGTTGAGGAGAATCCGAATGAGTCGATTCGCCATCGTGCACAGTTATTCGAGGTAAGCCTATCCACTTTGTGGAAGATTTTACGGGAAGAACTTGACTTAAAAACTTATCAGAGCCAGCTTGTGTAAGAGTTGAAACCGGGTGACCATTATATGCGTACTACGAGGGGCGTTCAATATATTCTCGGTATCGATATGAAGGAAAATGTGAATTCAATTTAAATTGTTTTTATTTTTCAATATAATCTCCCCTAACATCAATGCATTTGTTACATCTTGAGATAAGCTTTTTTAAACCCTCAAAATAATAAATTTCCTCTTTCTCTGCAAAATACCGACTTGAGTTCTTCATCATTCGAAAATCTTTTTCCACGAAGACATTTTTTCAAATCCGGAAACAGGAAATAATTACTAGGGGCAAGGTCTGGACTATAGGGTGGGTGTTGGATTTCTTCGAAACCACAATCTCGCGCAGCAGACTTGGAAGCTCGCGCCGTGTGAACAGGAGCGTTGTCATGAAGAAGCAACACACCCGCTGCGAGTTTACCCCGTCTTTTCTTTTTAATTTCCTCCCGCAAATTATGCAAAGTGGAAGCGTAGGATGTGGCGTTGATGGTTTCACCTTTTTTTTTGTACTCAATGAGCAAGATTCCCTTTGAGTCCCAAAAAACTGTGGCCATGAGCTTTCGGGCAGACGGAGTGACTTTGAACTTCTTCGGGGGGTCTGTTCCTTTTTTATGCCACTGCATGTACTCTTGTTTGCTTTCAGGGTCATAGTGGTGGACCCATGTTTCGTCCCCAGTAACAATTCGATCCATAACACCGTCCGCGTTCTCACTACACATCTCCAAAAGCTCTCTACAGCATGCGATTCTCACTTTTTATCTGAGGCGCTGTGAGCATTCGTGGCACCCACCTTGCACTGACCTTTGAAAGGTTAAGATGGTCATGAAGAATGGTGTGAATGGTACCAATTGAAAGCTTGGTGATCTCTGCCATCATTTTCACCTTTAAGCGGGCATCCTCAAGAACAAGTTTTTCGACTTCTTTGATGCTTTCTCCCGTACAAGCAGTAGCCGGGGCGCCGGAGCGGGGGTCGTCCTCAATGCTCTCTCTACCTCTCTTGAACTCACTTGACCACTTTTGCACAGTTAATAATGAAGGTGCGGAACCCTGGTAAACAGCCATCATCTCTTCATGAACAGTTTTTTGACTTTTTCCTTGCTTAGTGAGAAATTTAATTACAGCGCGATGCTCAATTTTCACCATCATCGTCTCAGTTGCCATTATGATTCTGTTTAACTAGAGATAAAACGCGAATTAATAATCACATTTATATGAAATTTTACATGAATGCACTAAAATAATAGTATTACTTGATAAATAAGTCAATTTATATATGCAACCACAGTTTCACCCCGATACCGAGAATATCTTGAACGCCCCTCGTAGGTTCGGTGAATGGGATGAAAACATGATTCAGCTTGATCCTCATTTTTAACGCAAAATTTAGTTCTCCGATGAGGCCCATTTTTGATTAAATGGAAATGTAAACAAGCAAAATTGCTAAATTTGGAGTGGAGAAAACCCATAGACAATAACATTAATAGTGGATGTGTTGGCAAATATCTTTAATCGTCGCGTATTTGCAGGAGTCTTTTCAGAATCTTTTAAATTTGCGGAAATATGTTTTTGCTTAAAAAGGGTGCTGCCACTGAAATCGGTAAATATAGACCCATCTTTTGAATAAAACGGGGTTGTTTAATCCAATTCAATTTGGCTTCCAAAAAAGGGATAATTCTAAACCCTAATCGGAAAAAGTGCACGGCCGGTCTATTCATAAATATTACCAAAGATTTTGATATGGTAAGCCATAATGACCTGTTAAGAATATTGGACAGAGCTGGATTTCGTGGTTTCATACTAAATTGGTTTAAGTCTTGCCTTGAGAATAGATGACAAGGGGTAAGTTGAGTTTAGTTGAATTCGTGAGCAAAATTCAGTTCCTCAATCAGAGGGTGCCCCAAGGTTCTGTAATGGGGCCAACACTATTTCGTGTCTACATAAGCTTACTATTGTCACTTAATTTTAAAGGATCACCTACTGCTGCAGATGATGTTGGTTTTTCATATGGCTTGAAAAGTCTATTAAGTCTAGTTTCAGATACTAATAGGAATTTGGATTGATTGAGAAATAACGTAATGCTTCCAAAATGAGATACGTAAGGAATTCAAATACCTGGGTCTCAATATTTACTCTCAAATGAACTTTGAGAGTAAATATTGCATGAAACGAATCATGCAGATACTTTAGAAAATATCTCCGATGCCCTCATGTTTTTTTTTTGTTTGCGTAATATTTGTTGAAAAACGCTCCTAAAAACAAATTATTATGGAATTAGTCCGGCGAAGCTGAATCTATTGTATTTTAAGAAAAATATGTCAGAAACTCGCTAGACCTCCTAATTTGTTCTGTGAAAATTCTTCATTTATATTGACTTAAATTATTGAAGCCTTTTTTATGTAGTCTGGTAATAGAAATTTTTGTTTAATTATCAATTATAATGTACGTCGAAATTTCTCGAACATATTATCTGAACCATCTTTTTGTACCATTGCCTATCGTAACTTTTTCCTCTGTATTATAGTATTGCTTACTTAACGAACTCTTCATAAAATACGAGTATGTAAAACTCTGGCTTCTCAATTTTAACTATACTAGTTTAGAATAAATTATTTCTGATATTCTGGCTTAATCTTCTAATTTTAACTAGTCGCATTTATGTACACATTTATTATTTCGATTCGAACTTTCTGCCGCATATTAGTTAGCAATCTAAAGCCTTAAATTTCCAATGTTTTGACGTATAATTTTTTTTGTATGGTTTTTTGACATCGGTAATTTTCAGAGCACAAAAAATGGCTATCGGCGTTAACTATTAACATTCGGACAATATGGTACATCACTTGGAGTTCCCATAAAAGTTATTGCTGTAATGGAAAAGTAATTCTGGAAGCATTTGACAGAGTTTGGCATCAGGCTCTTTTGTCGAAAATGCGTGCTCTTGGGATCGAGGACTCTCTTCTTCAACGGATTAGAAATTACCTTTCGGAACGTACAATTCAAGTTGTCTTGGATGGTTTTAAATCTGATATTCACAAAATAAATGCTGGTGTGCCCCAGGACTCCGTTCTGTCTCCGACAGCCTTTTTAATTTTCATGAACGATCTCTTGTCTGTTACTTCTAATCTAATATATTCCTTTACTGACGACAGTACTCTCTGCTTTTCATATTCGTTCCCGGACTTACGTCCCTACTCTTCGGCTGCAAAACGGGAACCACAGCGTATGTTAAACTTATTAAATTCTAATATTACCAGCATAACTAATTGGGAAACCACTAACAGAGTAGAATTTAATGCTTCCAAAACACAAAGCGAAATTTAAACACCCAGCCATTATCCATGGATTTCACTTGTATCGTCGAAACCGATAAACTTTCCATTCTCGGTATGTGTGTCAATGGAAACTTACGTTGGAATGACCACATATTCGGTGTCGCCAAAAACGCTGCGAAGTGTCTAGATTTCCTCAAGCGATGTAAGAAATATTTCACCCCCTCTGATCAGGCTTCAATATATAAGGCGTTTATCCGCCCGAAATTGGAGTACAATTCTCACATTTGGTCGGGTGCGTCCAAAACATCTCTGCACCTGCTAGATAGAATTCAAAACCGTGCGATAAAACTCATTGGTGATACTAGTATCACTCAAACCATGGACACCCTCGAACACCGACGTAATGTCTCGTGTCTCACTCTGTTTTATCCCTATTTCCACCAACAGTGCGCCATAGAAATCGCCAGTAGCATTCCTCCCCTTCAAACTTTTAACCGTAACACCCGTCTCGCTATGAATGCCCATCAGTAGACCCTCAAGCCCACTTTCGGACGTACTCTAAAATATCGTTGCTAGGCCGATGGCAAGAAGGCCCAGCGTATCTCAAGCTGAGCTGCATGTTATCCATCAATACGCTCATTTATAATCATTTCATCGTTAAAACAGGAATGAAAAGCTTCCCAGTCCATACAGTCACGGACATTAAGCTCAAATCTGTACTACACTGCTTCAATACTTTTCAGGATTTATCAGGAAGAGGCAAAGTCAAGCTCTGAAGGGTACTAGGACACAAGAGCATTGAAGAAAATCAAAAAAAAGCCGTTGAACTGGCTAGAAAAAGTTCAGCTGATTCATTCATTGGCCCATCACTTTTCTGTGGCAACCCGTATTCAGCAATACTCGTATATTCAACCATCAAAAGTTGGGAGAACAAAGTATATCCATCCTATTGGGAAATTACCTATACCGGGTCTGTTCGACAGGCTGAAAGAACTAGCAAACCCTTTTAAAACAAACCCAAAATATTTCTTAATTTCAAAAGATGGATGTCAGAAGACTGGTTAGTTGGACACTGCCGGGTTCGATATCACTTACATTAACTCATCATTAGTCAAGAGACAGAATGTCGCGTTTGTTCTGAGGAACTATACAAATCATCTCAACTTAAGTGTATGTATTAAGAAATTTGAGGCTCAACTGGTATCTTAAACTGACTTTTTAGTACAAAATATCTTAAAATTAAAGCGCCAATTCGACTGGGAAAACTATGCAAACAAATATCACAAAAATTTGATTTCTAAAATATCACATTAGTGTTAAGGATATTTATAACTTTTTCCAGATGACTTTCATCAACCCAAGTGATTGGACCTGAGAACCTTTCCATTATTCTGTAAGATGGTATAATATCAACATTTTCCTTTTCCCAGAGTATTTTCTTTAAGTAAAGAAAGTGAACTTGATTTCAAATCTTGGATCAAAGATCTCTTCTGTAATCATCTAATGAACCAAGCGCGCTCGTTTCAAAAACACAATACATTCTTTGACTAGGGTAACCGCTCCTACAAATTAACTTCCCACAGATAGGGATAAAGATTTCAAAATACCAGACAGAAAAGCCATTCCTCATATTTTACATTAATTTATCTTATCCACCTTAAATCCTTCAACAGAAGTTATCCTCATTCTGCTGTCTTTAAAAAAGAATAATAAGAGCAAAGGAAGAAAAGTGAAACCCATTAGGCACGAGTAACGTGGTCAGGAGCACACAATGACAGGTCAGGCAAGAGAACAAAATCTCCTCTTGCCGCAACCAGTTCTATTATCCTCGTCGTATTGTGATTAAGTAGAGTCCAGTTGTCGTCGGTCTGGTCGGTCTCGTTGTCCTCGTCGGTAGCTGTAGGCTGTAAATGTCTCTCTCCCCAATCCACACTGGCCTGATTTTCTTCATTTGTCAACAGCTTTCTCATTATCTTTATCCATTTCACGAGAAAATACTTTCTTAATGCTAAGGGTTTTCGAAAAAGTCTAAATGTCAGGAAATGAAAAAAAAAAAAAAAAAAAAAAAAAACGGCAAAAGACATCCTCTCCCACCTGATTCAGAATTGAGATAACCATCCCACTCACCATAGAAAGAAGAAACTAAGAAAGGGAAAAGGAAAAATAAAAGGCCCATTGCGGCTGACGTGAATTGCAGAAGAAACTTCAACTGCCCATTAAAGTGATAACAAGCGTAAAATCGTTCTAACAATAATGATATCCGAGCTCTGCCATCAAATAAAATTGTATCTCACTCTGATGCTCATCCGAAGGATTGCTCTCGCAATTAAATGATTTAACAAAGATTATATTCGGATTGATACAGTGCTGATGCTTAAGGAAAATGTTCCTTTTTTTACGGAGAAAAGAAACAAATACATTTGTTCTGTGCTGAAGAAAGAATTTTCAGTTAAATTTTTATATGTATAGCGGTTATTAAAGCTTCAAAAACAAAATCTAATACTATTCATAACTGGTGACCTGGTAGTTCCAAAATTCGTTCAAATATTCCCTTTTTCGAAGGCTTCGCGTATTCGATATTCATGACCAATTTATTCATGGAAACCGACGATTATTCCCAAACAAAGTTATAGTTTTGGAAAGGACGACAAAGCCTTCGAGTTAGAACATGGAGTAGCATTTATTCCACAACAGTATGCAGTATGTAGCATTGAATTTGCCACAATCTTCAAAAAATCCACGGTAAGACTACGCCGGAACCATACGTACGTGCACATATTAGCGACAGAGTCAAAGAAAATACATATGTACATATGTTATATAGTTCCTCAACTAATCCTGCAGCGGGCAACTTCATAATCCTCCTTACTCATAGATTTAAAGCATAACAGTTGGAAGTGATTTAATTGTGAGACCAAGTTTCAATGTGGGTCATATTCGCCGTTTTACATAAGTACATTAAATACCTGCCTATTCTCCTAACTGATTGAAATTCTTCGTTCTTGTTGTTGTTAGTCTTGTCAGATTGGTCTAGATATAGAACTAATCCTTTTTATTCTTTTATCATAATACATTTAAAATTGCACCTTTATTTCGTTGGCATAACACTGGCCAACTGCCAAGGGATAAGAAAAATGTGGCGGATCAACTTTCAACGACACTGGCAAAAGGAAAAAGAAGAACAACCTTTGGATCTGCACAGGAATGTTCGGACCCTTAATAGCAGCACAGCCGCAGCCAAACTATTAGAAAAGGCCCTTGACTGCTGTCACACGAATATCGTGCCAGCCAGGAAGTCCGATGGTATGGACCCAGAAGAAGGACGATGAAAAACTGTGATATCTACTATAGCGAACAGACATTGAATTGAAATTCGGGTGCAATGCCTCAAGTATTTTGGATGTCTGGAATGCCTGGAAAGTTGGCAGCCAACATTGACTTGGAACACTAACTTGTTGTAGCCAAGGTGCGAATGTATCAACCGCCCCAACGAAGAAGAATTACTGTAAGAAGATTTAATGTAGAAAGCATTCGTTAACAAACTAATTGGCTTCTGTCAGTATGGTTTCAAGCCAGGAAAGTTCACAATCGAACAAATTTTCACACTCCAGCAGATCCTGGAATAAACCCAAGAAATCCAAGTCCATACCCATAATCTTTACATCGATTTTAATATTGCAGCATTTATAGGGACGAGCTATATAAAGCCATGTCTAGTTTTGGCATGTAGATTCCTTAACACTATACATGAAAGAATTTTGCGGAACTCACAAGCGAACATTATTAGGAGAACTCAGTAAGCTGTCACCGGTGCGGTCGCTAGTATTGAAATGGAGCTGCCAAAATGGATTTAGCGGTAAATGAGGCACGAGCAAGCGTATGCTGTCAACAAGATGGGACGTACAGCATCGACGAATTGGACAGAATGTCACAGTTGACAGCTGCTGTAACTTTGAGGCAGTACAGGTTCCGTGATCAATTCTGCCAACAACACCTCAGTAGAAATAAAACGAAGAATAACTCATGCCAGCCCCTATACCGAACAAGTACTATAGTAAGACTCTTTATAAGATCTTGATCGTCCCAGCCTTACTTTATGGCTCTCAAACGTGAACCCTAATCGGAAGCAGAAGAGAATATCCTCGGTTGTTTCGAGAGAAAAATTCTCCGTAAGATTTTCGGTCCCGATTACGTTGATGGGCCTTGAAGGTGGAAGGTTTGAATCTAACCTGGAGAGACAACGCAGAATACGAAAATCTTGTCTTGGGTTGCGCATGCAAGTGGAATGGGACTTGAAGTGCGTAACTGGAGACAATTAGGTAATTATCGGGCTAACTTAAGAGACTTATAAGTTGGAACCAGGTTCGCCCCGAACTGTAGCGCCATCTAAGTATGTAAGCAAATGGGCACTATTTGCCTCCATTTTGGGGGGTTTTGAATCACTTTTTGAATACACCGATTGTTTCACGAGCAGTTTTGCAGGCTGAACCATCCAGTTGAAATCAGAAACCCTTCATTTTATTTTCTTCCAGTTCGGATGGCAAAAAATCGCGTGTCAATGCCCTGTATAGCACTCCGTTGGACGTAGCCATCTCACTGTTACAACTTCGAAAAAGAGATGGCTAATGATTTTTTCAAAACATGTGCCGTAACTTTTGGTGAATGTAAAGGCTCTTCAACAATTACTTCTGAGTTCTGAGTGCTCCAATACCAAATATTTTGCTAATGAACGCTTCTAGAGATCGTAAAATGAACTTCGTTGGTCATGTCATCACACGGAAACACGATGCGACTTATCTGTGTATATAATTTCTTTTGTGCATTAAATTTCCGTTTATTTAACCGAAGTTTTTCTGATGTGAAGGGAATAGGAAAAGCATTAGCACGTTATTAGGGTATCTGCACCGTACAGAGCCAACATTTGCAGCTCGAAATAATATCTAAAATACTGGAGGCGTGTTCTGTATCAATGGTAACACGATCTATCTGTTTGAGGTGTTTCATCCGTATTCCACCTATGGTAACGTATTGCACCGCAGCAACCCAACAAAAGCAGTCCGTTTGCAAATGTTATGTCTCATTTTTGACTACGGTGTAAAATATACGTACATGAATCAAGCTAACATCCGCTTTTTAAGTTGGCGTATCCCACTTTACTTCCAGAAAAGCAGCATAATCCACTTTATGGCGCCCGAAGGTCTTCTTTGTTTACTCTGTTGGAGGCGACCTGCTGAGTGCCCTAACATTCCACGCGAATATCTGAAAATCGTTGTTTTTTAATCACATTTGACGTTAATTGCTGTTTGATTTTGGTGTAATCTTTCTTTCGCGTGGGATTGGGGACCTATGAAAACTACTGCTCGTACTTTTGCCTGACATTAATTCCTATATTGTGGTAATCTATTGTAATTGCCAAGTAAGTTTCAGGTGAATCAGAACAAATTTCTATCTCTGTATGACGAACCAGCTTCGATATATCTGTTAGCATTGCCATTAATCATATAAATGCTACCAGATCAGAACGCTTTATTTAAGAATTGGAGTGTTCTAATTTACGTGGGTTGCAGTAGCTCAAGTGGTAGTATATTGGCTTAACAATGGGATAGCTAGGGGTTCAATAATCAATACTAGCCGAGCCCGAAAGACATTCTTTTTTTCATGCAACTAAAATCTCGTGATTGCCTAACATAGAACAACAAGTCAATTTACAATAGCTTAGTCTCGACAATAAATTTTGGATGCCACCCATATGGAACGAAATAACCATTGAGCTCAAACATCTTTCTCTCTCTCTCTCTATCCAATATTCCGAAAAACTTAGCACGTGCTCTGGCATCTTAAGAGTACTTATATCCACTTGAGTGTTAAATTCTTAAAAAAAAAAACTTCAAAATAGTGATGGGCGACATGATAGGTGGTCATATTAGGGATTGTCGTATTACTTTGTGGAATCCTGGAGTTACAGTTTTTCAGGTGCAACAACCTCTATCGTAAGCGATCTTTCTTCCTGCAATCTACGTCGGAAGATTAATTGGCAATACCCAAAAATATTGTCTCTCCCGAATAACCAATCTCGAGAGTCATTCGAAATCTTCATTCTTAAATTTGATCCATTGAAAACTCTATCAAGCCAGACAGTACGATTCTTTTGCTAAATTAAAAAAAATCTTGATACTTCTGAAGAACTTTTACCTCTGCTGCAACTGAAATGAATCTTACCGAGTGCTAATTGCCATCTGTAGGATATACACACTGTACTAACTCCGATGGAAAATACACACTGTACTAACTCCGATGGAAGTTTTTAGTAATCAAAAAAACATATCACCGTGATGTTAGTTTCGAAAAAAAACTATTCTTAACAGTCCTGCATCGGGAGACAGATGGCTTTAAGTTAGCTCTCTAAATCATAAATGAGCCACTAGCCGAAAACACAATCAGACCATCGAAGAGAATAACTTTACAATCTGTTGAACGACTTGTTACTTTGGCATTTCGGGGAAAACCAACTTTTTTCGCCAAACAGCTGGGAAATTTCAATTTAAAACGCTGGCAGCACTGTTCTGATACTAAACAAATAATTATTTTATTTTCCACACCCAAACAACGCGAAGCCATTGATTTCCGTTGACCCTTTTAAGAATGGAATCTACGTCTTATAGATACCCCACATCCGAAAGGTACCCAATATTCTCATAAGAAATGAGAAATTTGCCAACTTTGGATGAAACACAATGGAGATGCATAACATGGAAATTCTATAATGAATTCATCGATGGCCTAAGCCAAAGTATAAGTACAAGAAGCAGAAGAGGAAAGAGAAGGCCAAGAGGAAAACGGGTCAACAAAACGAGAAAATAGAATGGAAACGTGTTCAATAAGTTCTTGCAATTCTGTCGAGTGGTGAACGTGCTATCTGTCTATCTACCTATGTATCTCCGGCAAAAAATTCTTAAGATATTTCTTTCGCTGAAACTTATTCAATAATACGATAGGACGTTACGACGATACGAATGCCTGCTATCGTTCTCGGTTTATTTATTTCACTTTAGCTTTAGCTTTGCCTTTGACTTTGGCTATGACTTTCACTATGGCTGTAGCCATAGCTACAGCTTCGGTATTCATTTTCCGGTATCTAGTAAGTAGATCTGTGTATCCCTTCGTTAGCTGCCGTAATCACATTGGCATTGGCATCAGGATCGGGCAATCGGAATCCGCATCCGAAGCCGATTCCGAATACAAATCCAAATCGCATTGACTGGAGTTAAACTTTAAAGAGGTTCGACTTGAAGCATTTAAGGGCGCAATGAAGTACTTTTATGCCCATGCCGATGGTTATCGAAATGGATATCGAAATCAACGCAATCTTACAGAAATACTTTCTTTTGCCCTCGAACTGGGGTAGTTTATCCGTTTAGCAGTAGCTAATGCGTGATTGTGGTACTTAGTATAGATTTAAGAGGATTGGAGTTGATTTCGATAACTGTGAGTGAGTTTTCACTGAAATACCGGGAAATGGAATTCATTCAGCGAAAAAAATTCTCACAGATTTTAGTATGGATTTCGATTAAATCATACGCGTACCACCAACCAGAGGTTTTATTTCTCGCTGTTCAAAGTTTTAGGTTGAGCCGTTCATTCGGTGACGTATTGAACAAATGTGAATACTCGTAATTGTGCATTGGCAGTGTGGTTTTTTTTTTTTTTGAGCCGTCCAACATACTCTACCTACCATTATGTGGGTTCAACTAGAGCATGGAAAATCCTTAGAGGAGAAACTATGAATAAAGGGGGCATACCAATGTTAACAGGGAAATTGAATTAAACAACTGACTGTGTAGAGCATAGAAACCGTTTGCGTGTAATTTTAGTTCCTTTTTTGTTGTGGCTACGGATGTATGGGTTAACATAAATGATTTTAGAGTTGTTTTTTTTTCTTTCCCTGTCCCTTTGACGAATCAGAGTTTTGAATGTGGATGTAGTCAGCTAAGGCATGCTAGAATCGTCGGTAAATTTTTATTTGGAGCAACTCTGTGCATGTTGGTTAAAGTTTTGTTGTTGCTCAAAAATAATTGGCTCATGGAAATGAAATAGAGGAAATAACTTTTGACCAAATATCTGCAGGATGCCATAAAGGTTTCAGTCGAAATAACAGATTTTTTACGCTTTTTTCGGTTAAATACTCATTGAAGGCATAGTAATAGTTTTTTTTTTTTTAATCCAAAGTAAAATACAATGAAAATTCTTTCAGTGCTTTTTGACATACAAAGAACAAAAACCTAGAGTTTTTAAGATTCTAATTGACAAGTACTCGTACTAACTCTTAGCAGTCAAGAGAACAAGTTAGAAATAAGCTGAGGACTGATTCAGCAGTCAAAAGCAGGTGAAAGGTTACTGTAAAAGTTCCTAAAAGATAGAGTACGAGTATGTCATATTGGCGTCAGCTTTGAGTTAAAAAGGATGCCGCTAAAATAGATTGCATGGTTGTGACGAACCGCATATTGGAGCCAAAAATATCCTCCGAAACCGAAACCATTACATTTGAGGTCTTTAATATATAAGGACCAACATTGATTTCATGGAAGGGGCCTATTTCAACAATCAGATTGAAAATCATTCCAATGAAGATTAATAT
Source organism: Volucella zonaria (assembly GCA_963966105.1). Classification (NCBI taxonomy): domain Eukaryota; kingdom Metazoa; phylum Arthropoda; class Insecta; order Diptera; family Syrphidae; genus Volucella; species Volucella zonaria. The sequence continues at coordinate 83,980,194 of OZ014530.1, read as the reverse complement.
ATCCAGGTCTGGGGCCTGAACAAAATTTAATCTGAGTTTAACGAGTTAAATGCCACATTTTGGCAAGACTCACATCCAATTTAAAGCGATTCTCTGCAAGAACGGAACTGCCTATATCCATGTTATCCTCCATTAATCTACAATACTGCAAATCGGTTATTACGCACTTAAGATTGCAACAATACTCGTAAAATAAGCCTCATGAAAACCGTCACTTAAACAGAGGTTTAGATAAATCGCTTCTGTTTTATGATATTCTTAGACAATATTACAACGATAACGTTGTCTAAGATGAGCGCTCTGATTGGCTCAGATCATTATCGCACTGAAATCACTTTAAGCCATGAGTGAATATAATATATGGGAAATGGGTAAGACTGCCTTTGTACCATACATATTGATTTCTGTTTACTTATTTGTTAGGAAGCAAATAATCTGCCAATTCAGCATACAAACTGATTTCTTGCATTTTCGGCTAGCGTGGAAGACGTGAGAGGATTCAGCACGGCTAACTTTAGGTTATTCAAAGCCTACCAAATTGATCCTGTCCTCATCGATGGATATATGGTACATACAGCTTTACGCTCTCAACCTTGGTTGGTAAGATGGAACAATTTAAAAGATGAATTCGGTGAAGTCATCTCAGCCGCAGACGTACACAAGTTGATGATCAACCGTAGGCAGAATAAAAATGAAACGCTACAAAATTATTTGCTTACTATGCGTGAACTAGTGGCTAGGAGTCAACTTGAGGAGAAGACAGTGATTCAGTATGTTATCGATGGGATAGGGGATAAGCCCAACAACAAGATGCTGCTCTATGGAGCAAATTCTATGAAAGAGTTTAAAGAGAATCTAGCTAATTACAAATGCTTCAGAGATAGCCTTCCCGAAGAAAATACATCAGAGTATAACCGACGCCGTGACGAAAATTCGAGAGGTACTAAAACAGGTCAATACAGAAATAACGAACGAGGAGCACAAAGGTGTTACAACTGTGGAGATATGGACCACAAAAGCCGCAATTGCAAAGAAACAAAACCGAAGTGCTTTGCATGTAATGAGTTCGGACACAAATCGAACAATTGCACTAAAAAGAACGGAAACAACAATAAAAAAGTAAACTATGCCGGATACAAAGAAACAACGAGAGGTTGGAAGAAGATCATGATAGAAGGTCAGAAAATTTTTGCTGATATCGACACAGGCAGTGCTATCACTGCAATTCGGTACGACGAGTACATCGAAATGAACCTTCCAGAAATGCAAGAATGTCAGTCGAAGTTCGACACTATGTCAAAGGAACCTGTACAGTCGCCGGGTTATTTTGAAGGCATCATGAGGATTGATGGGCGAGATTACAAGACCCGAGCTTACATGAAGTAACCTATGATAGTTGGATAAAATATTCTGACTGGAACAACGATTAAATTGCAGAAAGACGAGATCATAGTTCTTAAAGAAGACACAGGTGGGCTCGAGTGCTTCAATCTCTCAAAGCCGCTCGATATTGTATTTAGCTCCGAAATCAGAAAATTGGTCGTAAGTTATGTTCCCACAGTAAAAAAACATACCAATGTAGGAATGAAAATCGTTCTAAGAAACGAAGCTCCAATCTGCCAACGCCCAAGAAGATTAGCACCCCTCGAGAAAAAGATCGTGAATGGCCAGATAAAACAGTGGCTGGAAGACGGTATAATAACACCCAGCTTCTTTTTTTTTTTTTAAAGAACTTAACATGCAGCATGTGTTAAGTTTTTTGGAAAATGGGATAGAGAGAGAAAGAAAGATGTTTGGGCTCAGTGGTTATTTCGCTACATGTGTAGCATCCAACATTTAATGGGGAGACTAAATTGTTAGTGGAAGTTGGCTTGATGTTGATTTCTAGTCAACTACTCATCTTACTTGATTTACGTAAACTGAAAAATGGATATGTCTTTCGGGCGGGGCTGGGATTCGAACACCGAACCTTCCGATTTGGAAGCCAGTCCACTACCACTTGATCCACGGCCACGGCTGTTCGGAGTTTGCAAGTCCAATAGTACTAACAAATAAGAAGGATAGTACAAAGCGGCTGTGTGTGGACTATCGCAAGATCAACCGGAAGATCATACGAGACCGTTATCCGATGCCACTGATAGACGAACAAATTGATACCTTGATTCACTCAACGCTCGATCTAGAAAATGGCTTCTTCCATGTCGCAGTAGCAGAGGAAAGTCAGAAGTACACATCTTTCGTTACTATCTCCGGACAGTATGAATTCAACAAGGTACCTTTTGGACTATGTACGACTCCCGCGGTTTTCCAACGTCAGGTAAACCAAATCTTTAAGCCGCTGCTGGAACAACAAAAAGTTATGCTCTATATGGACGATTTGGTTATCCTAGCCAAAAATGAAAAGGAAGCGCTGGACAACATAAAACGTGTCGTAGATGTTGGATGTTGCTATGGGGTACAATTTAAATGGAGTAAGTGCCACTTCCTTTGTCACAGAATCGATTACTTGGGATTATGCGTTATACCAGCTGAAGCAAAAACGAAAGCGGTGATGAGGTTTCCAGAACCGAAGACGAGGCAAACGGTGCAAAGCTTTCTAGGCCTAAGTGGATACTTCCGAAGATTTGTGCCTGGATACTCGTTGGTGGCAAGACCATAAACACATCTACTTCAAAAAGACGCCACGTTTAGGTGGGGTGTAAAACAAAAAACGACATTCCAGAAATTGAAAAAGGTTCTCAGCACGAAACCAGTTCTACGTCTTTATCGACAAGACTTGGAGACGGAGCTACACACAGACGCATCGAAATGGCGATTTGGGGCTGTACTGTTACAGAAGCACCAAAATGACTTCCACCCCGTACACTACTACATTAGTCTCTGGTTTTTAACGTAAACCACCTGTCATGTAGACTTGTGTTTACGGGATGCCCATACATCCATGGGAGCAAGGATATGCCTTGCCATCGCTCTCCGTCAATCCTTTGAAACCAATTCGGAACTGTGTTGGAGGCACAAGTTTCACCCTTGGTATGAGCCGAGGCCGACCTAAAACATCTTGCTGCTCTTAGGGTCGCAGCACCCAGTACTTATTTGCAACTCTACAATGGGTCAAACCAACAGGAAGATCCTTTCCCGCGATTTGGGTTTAAACCACAGCCACCATGACACTCCCACAAGCGGGCCTACCTCAACAAGTCAGTCGGGGGGCTCCTGACTCCCATGGTACCGTGATTTAAGTCCTGGTAGGGACTACCGGTGGTCTTGCCGCCAACAAGACCTATGACCGGCAACTTGTAACTGCTCAAATAGTAGCAACCTTCAGAGGCGTCATCTGAAAATGTTTACGATAAGACCAGTAATATGCTCTGCCCCCGCTTTTTATTAGACAACGTCAGTGATGGGCGAAGCCTTGATAATTGGGCGGGGGCCCGTATACTACTACAGTAAAAAGAGCTCGCAGGCACAACAGAACTACAGCAGCTATGAGTTGGAGGTACTAGCTATTATTGCGGCGGTTAAAAAGCTTCGCCATTACCTCTTAGGAATCCACGTCAAATCCATGTCACTGATTGTGCAGCCTTCAAAGGGACTATGGAAAGAATGGAGTTATCCGTTCGAATCGCAGGATGGGCTCTCTCCTTACAAGAATTTGACTATCACTTAGAGTACCGGGCTGGAGTAAAAATGCGACACGCTGATGCACTAAGCCGAAATCCGACTTATTTCCACATCACGGGAGAATTTCTGGCAAAAATCGAGAATGCACAACAGAAAGATGAACGTTTAAAAACCATAAGGAAGATCCTTTCAAAGGAACAAAACTACGACGACTACGTAATAGCACACAATATCATTTACAAAACTGATAAAGAAGGACAAAAGCTACGACGTTCACAATGACGGCCACTTCGGAGTAGAAAAGATGAAAGAAAATTCGGCAAAAGCTGGAAACAGTTCGTAGAAATTTTATAAGTTGCATTATGGCAGAGCGGAAATCAGGACATCGAGGAGGATTTATCAACCCAATCGATAAGGAAGATGCACCTTTAAGGACATATCACATCGATCATTTAGGTCCTTTATCACCAACTGGGAAGAAATACGCCTACATCCTTTGCATTGTAGATGGCTTCTCGAAGTTTACCTGGATTTATCCAATAAAAACCACAACTACGGTAGAGGTGGTGGAAATTCAGAAGGCGATGTTTGGATATCCGGAGCGCATTATCTCAGACAAAGGCGCTGCGTTTACCTCAAATACCTTTAGAGAATATTGCGAAAAACAGAAGATACAATTGCTCACCATCATGATAGGGGTACCGAGAGGCAACGGGCAGGTGGAACGCATCAAACAGGTCATAATATCAGTTTTCGCAAAAATAAATGCAGAAGATGCATCTAAGTGGTATCAACACACCCCAAAGTTGCAGCAGTGACTGAACGCAAAGTGGCAGAGATGCATCAAGACAACTCCATTCCAGTTGTTAATTGGTACAAGGATGCGGACGGATAGTGATTGTCGACTAGCGGAAGCAGTCAATGAGGAGATTCTCAGCATTTTCATGGAAGAGCAAGACAAAGCGACACTAAAAGCTAAGGAAAACATCAGGGAGATTTAAAATGAAAACCAGAAAACTTATAATAAAAAGCGAAAACCTGCACTAAAGTATGACGTTGGAGATCTAGTAGCCATAAAGCGTACTCAATTTGGCACCACACTGAAGCTTGGCGCAAAATTTCTGGGACCGTATAAAGTGATGAAGGTACGAGGGCGGGTCAATAAGTCCGTGACTTTTGGATTAAAACACAGATTTTTTGATAAAAAAATAATTTTATTTTTCAACGTAGTCTCCCTTGAGCTCTATACACTTTGTCCAACGCTTCTCCAATTTTTTCAAAATAGGCCTTTGTTTGCGAGATGACTTCATCATTGGAGTCAAATCTCTTCAGGTTTGGGAACAAGAAGTAGTCGCTCGGAGCCAAATCTGGAGAATAGGGTGGATGAGGGAGCAATTCATAGCCCAATTCATGGATTTTTGCCATGGCAACTGCACATGTGTGCACCCTTGCATTGTCTTGGTGGAAAAGAACTTTTTTCTTGGCCAAATGAGGTCGTTTTTTTTTCAAATCGTCATTGAATCCGTCCAATAAGTTGGCATAATATTCCCCATTGATTGTTCTTCCCTTTTGAAGGTAGTCAATGTGGATTATCCCGCGTGCATCCCAAAAAACAGTCGCCATAACTTTATTGGCTGACAAACCCACCTTGACCTTCTTTGGCGCCGATTCACCCTTAGAAACCCACTGTTTTGACTGTTGTTTGTTCTCTGGTGTGTTGTGATGGATCCATGTTTCGTCCACGGTTACAAAACGGCGCAAAAACTCCTCCATATTGCGATTAAACAACGCCAAACCTTCCTGTGAAGTTGTTACACGATTGCGTTTGTGGTCGACTGTGAGCAAACGCGGCACCCATCTTGCGGAAAGCTTTCTCATGCCCAAGTGATCATTCAAAATTGAAACCACTGAGCCATGCGAGATCCCTACGGCTTCCACAATCTCTCGCACTTTCAATCTTCGGTCGGCCAACACCATATCGTGAATTTTTTCGATTGTTTCGGGTGTAGAGACCTCAACTGGGCGTCCAGGATGTTCGGCATCTTCAGTGCTTGTACGGCCACAACGAAATTCAGTAAACCACCCTCGTATTACTAAATGATCGATATCATGTTAAAAAATTGGAGAAACAGAAGGTCCATGCACTATTTCTACTAGTGCAGATTTTATGAAGCCATGGGGTTCATCAGCAATAACCGAAACAGAAGATAGCGTCGCCTCGTACGAAGACATGAGCGACAGCATTGTAAGCAAGAATCATTCGACAGAGGAGCCTTAAACAGAGCAAAAAAACCATTAGAAGCATAACAGAAGGCGTTGGGGAGGACCTAGTCGAGGACGACTGGAATGTAGGATGGCCGATTGTGGGTTTGGCAGCATCACCCTTAGCAGATATTAACTCCCACTATTTCGAGCTGGAAGAAACCAAACTAACATAAGAAGAAGAAGAATAAGAAAGGCAGAAAAAGAAAGGAACGACAAAACGGAGAAGAAGGAAGCCATTTTCTTCCTTCTTCTAATTTTTTGCAACCAAGACGATAAGACGAAAGACGAGTTATCTAAGAGAGTTGTGAAAAAGGACCTGATTTGAATTTTATATATTGTTTTCATTTTTTTTTATCTAGTATCTTTTTTATGCAAACGTGAATTAAATTTGAATGGGAAACGAAGTGTTTTTATTCTCCGTGAGAACTCTTCGCTGGATACCTACATACATATATGATATTTCTGCAGCATGTTGAATATATCATACATTCAGATGTACAGAAGTCGTCGCTGGTTTCTAATGTAAAACAATTATTTGAAATGAACAAAATTCAATAAAACACTACATACATCAGCGGGCTGAGTGGCAGTTGATCGGGAAACTGTTGAGTGTCCTATAACTTGAATTGGACCAGAACCGCAACAACCAAATTCGTAGCAAAGTGCTGGGGTTCTTCCCAACGAGGGACCCCTTAACTGCATGAGCAAACACTTACTTAGGATAAAATGGCAAGGGCATGTCCGGCCAGTATCATTATACAGGCCTCTGCCGTCATAGATCCCGCAACCATATACAGAAGAGATTAAAAAGATGTAATGAATCAACTAATAGCCTCGGTTAAAAATGGACTTACTGTTGACGGCCCTAGCAATTAAAGAACAATGAAATCCGGATCTGCACGTGGAATGTTCGGACCCTTAACAGGCCACGTGCGGCCGAACTATTAGTAGAGGACCTTGATTACCATCCCGGGAATGCGATGGGGTGTGCCGGAAATAAGGAGGGTAAAAAACTGTGAGATTGCTATAGGGAAAGAAACAGCGCTTATTCGCATTGGGATTTTCCATATGCCACAGACTTAGGCAAGATGTATTGAGCTTCCGACTTGCATCAAGGCTGAATTCGCTAATATAAGCCTAATATGCGCCCATACCCCTACGGAAGACAAGGACATCGCTACCAAAGAATGTTTCTACGAGCTCCTCGAAAAGACATGTGAGTAACATCCGAAGTATGACGCCAAGATAGGAGAGGAAGACATCATTGATAGAACACTTGGTAAGCATAGCCTATACAACACCACGTCTGGCCACGGACTTAAGCTTATTGACTTTGCAGCGAGACGAAATATCGCTACGCAGTTTCCTCATTTCAATATATTTACACAAGGGGACATGAAGGTCTCCGTATCATCAAACGCTAAATCAAATTGATAGACTTAAGGCATGGACCTCCGAACCTTCCGGGCAGCCAACATAGGCTCGGATCACTACCTTGTTGCAAACAAGGTATGATTGCGGATATTCCAAGCGCCACAACAAACAGGGATTATTGTGAGAAGATAAACCGTAGAAAAGCTGGAATCGCAAGAGACCGCCAGAATATTCGCCGAGCGCGTATCCTGAAATCTTCCAACAACTCCTATACACCCAGTACCGAAGACTGGTGGCAACGTTGCCAGCATGCCATCAGAGGCACTGCAACTGATGTGCTAGGTTTCACCCGACCACTAATAAATCCCTGGTTTGATGAAGAATGCCGGCAAGGACATGCAGCTAAACAAGAAGCCTATAAAGCGGCCCTGCAACGAAGGACGAAGGCTGCTCGTGAGCTCTACGGGCTGAAGAAGAACATCAACTCCTCTAGAAGAAGAAGCGCGCGATCGAAGATATTGAGAGGTTGTACTCCAGGAATAACATACGGAAGATTTACCTACAGGTAAAAAAAACGTGTCAAGGCAGGAAGATCCGTATCCAATTAATGGTGGATACATTGCCGCACAATTATTAAGAAACAATTTGAGACATCTTTCGATTTGTAACCACCCAGGAGACAAAACCATTGCTGCAATGAACACAAAAAAGAGTGCGAACATCTTATAAAAGTGCATTGCTAACTTTATAAAATCCATCTTGCAGATTTTGTTGGAATAGTTGGTACTTAAGGAACAAGGATACTTTAAAAAAAAGAAAGTTTTTTTTTTTAATTACCAAGCCAAGTGCAGGAAACTAAGTAAATCTTTAATTCGGCCTTAGTAATCACGACAACCCATTGCTATCCAAATATCTGACACCGCGTCGGATGCACAGTTGTTTTCACAATATCTGTCACAGCGTTTCTCTCACACATTTTAACATTTATCTCAGCAATAAAATTGTGATTACAGGAAAATGGTTAATCGAGTCATTAAATCGGTCCCATTTGTCATTTACTGGACGGGTACTCGTAGCAACACTTTCTGCTGTGTTTTCGAATATCCAATTTTAAACAATCCTGATTGGATTGCATTTGCACGTACGTATTTTTATGCGGCTTTTCAGTAATTTAAGTGCATTAATTCTGCTTACCCCTCCAGATGCTTTACCCTTACAGCTGATGGTAAACGCATTAAAATCTTTATGGTGACAAAATGTTTTTTTTTTGTTTTTTGAATTTATAACATGTTGACACAGCATGCGGTGTATGGTTTATAAATTAATACCTTGTATTCCATGCCTTAAAAAGATGAACTCAAAACCATCGTAGATGTAGAAACCTTCTCTAGACGTATTGAAAGCTATTGAGTGCTTCATAAAAAATTTCTTATTTCTATTATGATGTTACACTTAGAGAAAGAGATTATTTTTCCAAAGGGTCCTGGCATATGATCCCATATTGGAAAGAAAAACCAAAAATTCTTCAAACACCAAACGTTCGATATCGTATCACAAGTCACCATGCGATTGGACTTTAAAGTTTGCAGTTTAATTTGCTAAGGCAGCTAAGGAGGTAAAGTTTTAGGAACGGCTGCACTACTGGGTTGCAATTAAACATCTGCAATGAATGTCTTGTAACCAGTTTTAAGACATTCAGTATTTTTTCGGGTACTTAATTCATTGCACTCACATCTTGAAAACTTAAATGAATGAATCACCAATTTTAAAAAAACTCTAAGTGGGTAAGAAAGCCAAAGGCGAGCTGGTTAAATGATAAAATATTTGGAAACGGTAATAAAGAAATGGGAAAGGGGGCGGGTGGGGGGGGGATGTGAAATTTTGCGTAGTAATAGAGAATTAGATTAGATACCCACGAGTACTTCCGGCTTCAATCCTGTTTCATGGGCTCTCTAACGAAGAATATAAATATTTTTCTTTCCGTCTGACTTTGCTTTCTTTAACTTTCCAATATATTCAGAATGTCTATCAATTCAAAAAAAGCTTGGTAGAGTTTTCAGACAACACTCCCTGGTGCATTTTAAGCTATAACGCAGATTTTTTTCCATCCAAAAACAACTATCAAAAACGATTGTTCTTGAACGTGGGTGCTCACATTTGAAACGCGCACAATTATTATGATGTCTGTCGTTTGCGCATTTGCATGAGATGTGACACACACAAGTTCGAACACAGGGAAGGGAAATTAATTACAACTATCCTTGGCCGCTGGTGGTGACGATGGCGTAATGGTTAGCTTATTGGACTGTCACGCGAGCAGTCAGGGTCCAATTCCTACACAGGTCACCGAACAATTTTTCTGATCGCCATCACCCTTTCGGCCGGCAACTGAATACCTCCGAAAGTAAAACGCTTTTCAGGATTGCCGTTCGGAATCGACAATAAATCGTACGTCCCACTCAGAAGTGCAAAAATGATAACGTGAGCAACACAAATGAGTTCGAGAAGCTAGGCCTTGATCCACACCGGGCTGCCGCGCCCAGTATTTGTTTTATTTTTGTATCCCTGGCCGCTACCACGTCTAAGGTGGCGTACACAAGTGGAAGAAGACCTCAACCAACTTGCCGTCCGAAACTGGAGGCAGTTAGCTAAAGACCAGCCTAACTGGAGGGGACTATTGGTTGATGGTCAGGTCCACCTGTGAATGTAGTGTCTCCTAAGTATCCACGGAGATATGATGGTAGAATCAGGCAACAAAAAACAAATTTAGTGATGCCACATGTGACTGCTAGTAAAAAAATAAATAATTTCAATTACAAAATTTTGTTTATACAATTATTTTATTAACTTTTTTTTTTTAAATTCTCTTCTAAATTCTTAGAAATTTCAATTGTGTTTATGATCGAGTGCAAAAATATAATTTGGTTAACCAAAACTGGGTCGGATCCAACTGGAGAACGTTTCTCGGAAATTAAGTTTCTAGCTGAAGAGAATACGCGTTCGGAAGCAGTACTACTTGCTGGCGTAACTAACATTTTGCAACTCACTCTAAACAAAAGTGACAATTCAACTTGGTGCAAGTACCACCACTGCAAAGCATCAAAATCTTCATGATAAATTTATTTTATTTGCCTTTTTTGCACTGTAAGATGAAGACTTTGTAATCATTTTACTAGTTGGAGTGAAAAGTGACCTCCTTGGGAATAAATTTTTTTTTTTAAATGTTTTTTTATATTATTCAATATAGTCCACTTTTAATTTGATACACTTTTTCCAGCGACTTTCCAACTTCTTGATGCCGTCCGAAAAGTAATTTTCCGGAAGGTCTGCAAAATACTCCTCCGTGGTGTCGAAGATTTCCTCGCGTGAGCTGCATTTTTTTATTGATGAGCGATCTTTTGAGGTTTGGGAAGAGATAATAGTCCAAAGGATCCAAATCCAGTTACCAATCGACGCCAAAAGTTCGCCCGATTCCGCTTCATCAAGTCCAAACACTCTTTCGAAGTGCTCTCGGATTCGTGTTTTTGGTCATGCGCGGCACCCAGCGGCAGGATAACTTTTTCATATGCAGAATATTGCCCAAAATATGGAGTGTGCGCTCAGTACTAATCTTTGTGGTATCTGCTAGCTCGCGCACCCTCACTTTCCGGTCAGTCAACACTATTTCATGTATTTTTTTGACATTGTCCTCTGTAACCGCATCGGAGGGCCTGCCACTGCGGACTTGATCGGTAGTGGAGTTGCGGCCACCACGAAACTCTCGAAACCAATATTTAAAGGTGTAATCTGACGGAGCATTAGCCCCATAATATTTATCCAACTTTTCTTTTGTTTCCTTCGCCGTTTTGTCTCTCAAAAAATAATGTTTTATGAGAGAATGAAAATCGTTTTTGTCCATACTCAACATGATGTCAAACACGTCAACAACAATCAGCTGTCAAAACAAAACTAAAGACAGTATCGCACTGAAATATGAACGGACTCCAAGGCACCATAACCTTTTTTGCAGTAGCGGCGCATTCTGGCGGTCAAGAATGTCACTTTTCACTCCATCTAGTATTCAGTTCACTCAGTGTACTCAGTAGACTCAGTATATTCAAGTGTTTCGTCAATTTGATGATGGAATAAATAGTCTAATGATTTCAAAATAATATAGCCGGTTCTGTGTCTACTCGTACATTTTGTCCCATATACTGGCAGAAGTATAAATTAAAATATTTTACCAGGAACTCCTCTTGTCAAAGAAACTAAGTTCTTAGGGAACATTTATAACTAAATAAAAGAAACAGTGTAAAACAATACCGACGAGAGTCGGCTTGTTTCCTAACAGCTGGATTTTTTGGCTGTAATAAATTCAAAGCACTTAATCGGGTTTAGAAATTTTTGTTTGATGAACATAATGGATCTGAGGTGAAACACCAATATGGAATTGAGGGAACAAAAAGAGGTCGCTTGGGGCTAGATCTGATGAATAAGTTGGATGGTCAAGAAGTTCAAACCGTAATTCATGGGTTTTCGCCATGGCAACCTCTGAAGTGTGAGACGGCGCGGTGTCTTGGTGAAACAGGATTTTCTTTTTCTGCAAATGTGGTCGTTTTACTGCAATTTCTGCCTTCAGCTTGGCAAGTAATGATGCGTAGTATGCTCCTGTAATGGTTTTAACTTTTTGAAGATAATCGATTAAGATAACTCCTTTACTATCCCAAAAAAAAATCGCCATCACTTTCCCAGCCGAAAAAACAAGTTTTTGCTTTTTTTGGACCCAGCTCGCCCTTTGCAGTCCACTTTTTTGACTGAATTTTTGTTTCGGGCGTATAATGATGTATCCAAGTTTCATCTACAGTAATTAATCGGCGCCAAAACTCGGATTTATTGTGCCTAAACTGCGCAAACAGAGCGTTGGAAATGTTCACTCGAACACGCTTTTGGTCTAACGTAAGCAAACGCGGTACCCAACGCGCGGACAGCTTTCTCATGCCTAAATCTTGATTCAAAATGTAACAAACACGTTCTTTTGACATTTTTATAACCTCTACTATCTCTCTCACTTTAATTCGGCGGTCGTCTAACACCATTTGGTGAACTTTAGCAATGTTATCGTCAGTGGTAAATGATGATGCAGAGTCCCCATACACGGAGTCCAGTTCATTTTTGATTTGCGGAGGCGTATTGCCTTTTAAAAACAAGAATTTAACAACAGCTCAATACTCAATTTTTTCCATTTTCACAAAAAACACTCACATCGACTCACTCAAACGACTGTCAACTAAAAACTGCGCGTCCAAAATGACTGAAACTACGGTAGGTAACTGTCAAAAGATGCACAACTAGCATTCACTAGCCTTTATTGACGAGTGCCTAAGCTATCTTTACGTTGCGGTCGGAAACTTTTCAGCAACCCTTGTAATTCTTCAGATCTACCCAACATGACAACGAATGGCACACTTCCCAGTTTTTACAATAAGTCCAATTACATTAATAATTTAGTCTCCTGATTATATGTTGCCGCAAAGCCCAAACATCTTTTCTCTCATTCTGTGCCGTTTTCCACAAAACTTAACATGTATCCTCAGCTTGAAAATGTTTAATATAACTAGAAATAATAAGGACTGCCCTTTGTAAAATAACCGGTGGCATAAACAATAATCTGCATTTCAGGAGCTATTGGGAAATCAGATTATTTACGAACTTATCGGCATCCAGCCAGGATATAAAATTAAAACAATGATGAAAAGGTTAGTTTTGTTTCTGCTCTCGAAAAAAACACCCTTTACTACTACGTCTGACAAGGATATGCCTGCGCGTGAAAAGTCTGGAACCAGGGCATTCTGTTCTTTTGTTTCATACTAAATTCATGTGGTTTTAACCAAAATCTAGATACTGGAAAAAAAAAACACGGCTTAAGTATACCATGTGGTGTTCGTGCCCTAGCTTTGATATTGTCTTCACATAAGGTGTCGCCCAAGTTCAACAAAAACAATCGTCGGCGGAAACTTTTCTTACTCTTGTTCCATTTCGGGAACAATTGAGTGAAGATCAAAAAGGTATTCAAAGCCGAAATGTCAAGAATGTTGTAGAACAACGTTAGTGGCCATCGGTTGGCCCTGCGTTTACACCGATAAGTGCCAACCATCTGGTCGAGAGTGTCGACACCAGCCTTCGTTTTATTGTAAAAGTGAATTATATTGGGCTTTTTTGCCTAATCAGCTGGATTGATTTTTCTTGGGCACGTATGACACCATAGTGACACGATCTGCATGGTTGTAGACGATTTCGGTGTGCAGCACTGGTTTTCGTTTCATGTCAATCAGCGCTGACAGTATCTCCTTGCGATTTTTCTTTATGGTGCCGACAATCGTAATTTGCTTCTTCTTCAGCTCGAGTGCCAAACTATAAGATGTAAAAAGTTTGTCACAAGTGACATTGCGTCCGACCATTCCTAAAAAATGGAAAAGAATCACAGATGAGAGAAAAATAACGGCATGTACACGAAGAAGAAATATCTTGGCACAAATCCAGAACAACACGCTGACCTTGATTGATTTCTGCTGAACAGTTTCTGTCACGGCCAACGTAGACTTGAATATCGTAGGCATACAACGATCCAGAATCCAAAGTTTGATGCCATCTTTCCAGCCTTAGACGAAATGTACTGTCGAAAACTGCATCGTCCACGAAATGGCAGCAGTTGCTCATCGACGGTCAGAAATTTGTCAGGAACATATTCGCTGGACCCACAGATCGAACAAATCGCGAATAGGTGCCAGTTTATCGCGTACACTCTGCTGAACATTATGCCGAGTTTCTCGGTTATCGAATCGTATCGATTGGTTAATGGCTCGAAAGCGAATAAGTGACATTGTGGCTGCGAAAATTGGTGGCCCATACTTAGCAGTCCAAAGCTCATCAGCTGCTTCGCTTTTCGACCAATATGCCCCAGCCAACAACAAAAGTCCATAAAAGGCGCGCATTTGAGGCACATCCGGTTTCCACGTTTTACTGGCTCGATAAAAAGCAAAAACGCAGTCACTGGACTGCTGATGGGAGATGATGTTGGTCCTGCAGAAATTTCAAATGAAATCGCCTAAACAAAAAACTCAAAACAAACCTTGACGAGAAGCGAAATCTATTCGAGACTGATGGGCATGGTGGCATTGGATCGCGCACATCCTGAATTTTCTTGTCTTTCGACTTGAGAGCGTTGTCCGGTTCAGCAGCGATTTCCAAACGCATTTCCTGTCCGATAAAATCAGCATCACTCTTGTCATTATTATAATCTTCGGAATCACTTTCAGTCTCGCTTGGTGAATAATCTGTATCATCTTCTCAGAATTCGAGCAGTTCATCGCTGTCTTCTGTTTGCCGTACAAATTGTTCGCAGAATTACTCATAGTCAAACATTTTGCACACTCGAATAATAAGAAATAACGGACGAAGTGTCACAGCACTGACGATATCAAATTGACACCAAACATCAGATATGTAATAAGCCTTCAGAGCCCTCTGGCGACAATAATTTTGTTTTTACGGAATTTAGACGAGAAAATAGCCCAGTGAGCCGCAAGAGTTTGGCAACAGCACTACAATTATTAGGAGTTTTGCTTATTTAAAAAAAAAAGTGTGTCAAATTGACACTAAATATAGACTAGTGATCAACCTCGACATGGCCGATTTAACTGAGAATAGCTTTTCTGAGTTCCTCGTTATTCGAGTATTAGGTTGCTAAATTAGTTCTAATCAGTGCTGCACACAATTCCAAAAGCAAATCGGGTAAAAAAAAAAACAAATTTTAGAAACTACAGTACATATAGTGTCCTTTTGTTCCGCACAATATAATGCATGGCCGTACTCTTATTTTGACAACATTTTCTGATGTTAGCAATCTTCACGAGGACACCAGCTCCAGTATTCTAAACCCAACACTAAGGGCCGGATGACTTTTTCTTCCCCGAGCCAGAATAAAATCATAAATCGAAAGTTGTAGCTAAGAGATTACAAGATATAATCCCCGTAAAGATATTGACAAGCTTTCACCCTTTAACTGGCAGAAGATCGGTCACGCATCAATCAAAGAACTGATAAACTACAATATTAATGATTACTTCTGAGAATGTTTCTCGAAAATGTTGATCAACATTCCGTTGGACGGAGTTCAACCTTAATGGTGATTAATTGTGATTCAGTCCATTGAATTTAATAAAAATGGACAACTAAGATCAATTAAGTTGATGATCAATGGCCACCTGCCGGGCTATTTAAAATTGCTTACTTATTTAGATAACACTACATGGGTTAACATGGCAGTTCTGGAGTTAGCGCAGTCTTAGCTAAATACCTGCAGATGCAACCTCCAAGATTGCCATCTAAGGCAAGGTCTTCCTCTTTTGCGTTGTCCATCCGAGTAGAAATCGAAGGCTCTTCAGGCTACAGCCTTAATATACAGTACGAGTATGAGAGGGTACCCAAAAAAACCTGAACTGATGTGGTGGTGGGCAAAGTATTCGTAGTACCGAGTTTTACCGCTTGGAGCGTATAAAGCTAGCATCTCGAGTCAGTAAGCCAAGCGTCGTCGGTAAAAGAAATTCCGTTCGGCTTGTGTGAATTCTTTAGTGACGGTTTAAAAACGACCGTAAAGTTTTACATCTTGCTCATAAAAACTGGCACAGAAAGTCTTGAAATGTGAAAAACAGCCTACACGGATGATGCTATTGGGAAAACTCAAGTATTATAGCTTTCCCGTTTCAAAATAGCATACTTGAAATATCAATTAATGACAAACTTCGCTCTGGTGGTCCTTTCGCGGTCCGAGCCGATGAAAATATTAAAATAAGAGTTCCGAAATGATGCAAACTTTTTTTTTCAAAGTTAACGTGTTGTTTTTCGAAGTGTCATCCAATCAGAGTTTGTTCCACAGGCTCAGGAGATTAACTAGACTTTTTTCTTGGAAGTTTTGATAAGTTTGCGCAAGAGTTTGCGGCGGAAGGCGCCTGATTTGTGCCAGCCGGGAGAATGTTTCTTTTTCCTTGTCTGCGTGTGATTTTTTGACTAAAAATGGCATGACCCCGTTTACCCATCCCCCATATTCGGCCAACGACCTTGTCCCCTGCGACTTTTTTATAGTTTCTCGAAAGAAAACGGCATGAAAGGAATGGGTTTTTTCGACGATGCTGAGGTGAAGGAAAAAACGACGGGAATCTCGGTCATTACAAAAGACGAATTTAAAAAATGTTATGAAGAACGTAATAAAAGAATAAACCGGTGCATTAGGATAGTGGAGAGCACTTTGAAGGGGATTGAAGGATTTTTGTTCAAAAATTCAATAAAACAACTTGGGTACTGTAGAAATAGAATAATCAATGTCAACTTTGCGATCCCCAGTGCCTAATTATTTCTGTATATCAATTGTGCATATTTTACCTCCTCGAGTACTGGTCCATGTCCATCCGGACTTGACTTGCTAGATTTAAAAGTGTGAGTGCTGACCAGTAGAGAAAATAGGATTTAGGATGCATTTCCCAAATGGAATCAACGGTGAAGTAAAATCCCAGAAAAAAACACAAAACCGACCTTATCAGGGCACTCCGTCATATTTTCAATTCAGTTCCATTCTCGTTAAGGATTTCCGAAACTAAGTCAGGATCTTGGAAAAGAGCTGGTGGGGGATGAGCCCTTACTGGACCAGTGGCAACGCTCACACCCCCGAACGGGGTACTGGCTTCGGTCTAACTGACCCCCCGTCATAAGTGTATCTATAATGGAACGGGCCCGCCGGGTTATGGGTTGTGCCGCCGGGGTAACAACCGGCCACGAAAAAAAAACCTCAAGTTACGCAGCATCAAGAAGCCTTGGATGCGGACGGATTTACTGTTGGAAGCCCCTGCAATGAAACAAGGACAATGAACTTCGGATCTGCACGTGGAATGTTAGGTCCCTTAATAGGCCTCGTGCAGCCGAACAACCAGCAGAGGCCCTGGACTGCTGTAACGCAGATGTTACCGCCATACAGTGGTAAAATACTGTAACATCTACTACGGAAATTGTTATCGACGGTAACAGCAGCACCTACAAGTCTTGTGTCTTCGGCATGTTAATGAACGCCTCGTAACAATCCGTATTAAGGCAAAATTTTCCAACATTAGCCTTTTATGCGCATATGGATGCACGCACCCACAGAAGAGATATATTACGACACCGCATCTCGAAATTCATAAGGGGACTTGGAGAACTTCAGATCAATCAAATGTCAACCAGATTGACCACATTGCGATTGACACAAGGCACGCCTCCAGTATTATAGGTGTCCGAACTTTCTGAGGTGCCAACATCAACTCGGACCATTACCTTGTTGTAGCTAAGATACTGTTGCGGACGAACATCGCAAAGGCAAGCAAAAACTGTGCTATAATCGCAAGAGGTCGCCAAATCCATTTCCGATTGAGTCTTCCTTAACCTCTTAATGGAATCTATGCCGCCAGCATCAAGACAAGCGATGAAGACCAGCGCAACATTTTCAAAAAGCCATCAGAGATGCCGCCCTTAATTTGCTGGGTTTCACTTATCCAACACAACGAAACCCCTGGTTTAACTACGAGTGCCGGCAAGTACATGCAGCTAAGGAAGAGGTATACAAAGCGGCGCTGCGTAGAAGGACTGGAGCTGCTCACGAGCTCCACGAGCAGGAACACCGGATTCACAGCAGGAAAAAGAAGTAGCATGGGAAGCATGCAGTCGATGAAATTGAGAGATGGTACTCCAGTAATGAAATTCGGAAGTTTTACCAAAAGGTAAAGAAATATTCCACGGACACAAATCCCAAACCGAAGCATGTAGAGACAAACAAGTAGCAGAGTCGATGTTGAGGATTTGGAAAAACCATTTCTGTAGACTATATAACGGCGATGACGATTCAGATACCGCTGTGAGACAGAATGAAACTTTCAACCTGAATGATGTAGTCCAACCAAGCTGCTGGACCGGACGAACTGATTGCCGAGCTCTTCAAAGCGGCAGGCGATGACTTGGTAAAGAGCACATACAAAATCATCTGTAAAATATGGTCGGACGAAGTATACCCTATGAAAGGAACCTCAGCATTGTCTGTCCGATCATCAAGAAAGGAGGTCCGCAAACTGCTGCAACTACAGAGGCATAAGTCTTTTTAACATCGCCTACAAAATCTTATTTGCTATATTGTGTGACCGCCAGAAGCCGTTTATCAACAACCTGATTACTCCATATCAGTGTGGCTTTGGGCCCGGAAAGTCCACCAACGACGAAATATTCACACTGCAACACATCATGGAAAAAAAACTCATGAGCTGCAAAGCGAAGCATGCCACCTATTCATAAATTGTAAGGCCGCGTATGACAGTGTCTATTGAGATAAGCTATACAGTTTGGCATCCGTAACAAACTCGTCCGTTTGTGCAGGATTACGATAGAGAATGCACGTTGCTCCATAAAGGTGGGTAATACTCCGCTATCACTTTAGACAACGACACCAGCGCTCAGATCAAACGAAGAATGACTCTTGGCAATCAGCGCTTCTTTGGCTAACAAGGCAATTCACCAGCAAAACCTTATTTCGAAGAAGAAAAGTGACCCTATATAAGACCTTAATAATACCAGTCCTGCTTTATGACGCAGAGGCATGGGCTTTATCAAAAAAAAAAAAATGGGGGTGCTCTTGGCTGCTGAGAGGAAAATTATTTTGGTGACTTTCAGTCCCGATGCAAGTGGAAGGAGACCTCAACCAATTTAGCCTATGAAACTGGGGGAGATAGCTAAAGATTTAGGTAGAGATTTCTATACCATACTGCGATGATTACTTGGTCAAAATTGAGATTCGGTAAAAACGATGTATCAATGGTAATACAAAGTAACGTAATACCTCGCATTAGGTTTTTCGCGATAGATAACACATCTTTCATTCTTCTATTTGCAGCTAACTATACGGAACCCATGAGGGATGTTTAACTGACCTGTCGGCATTATATTTGGAGTAGGTTTCGTCTTTTTGTTTTGTTTTTTGATTTACAAGTTTGGTTCTTATTGCGATATTATTTTGTTGAAATATCTTTTACGGAACAACTGTAAGAGTACTTGTCCGAATTTATTCAATGCTACAACCATCCTTATTTGAAAGGCTCGTTTGAATTAAGTGACAACTACGAACTTGTTAGAATTAGTCCCTTTATCCCTATCAATGTAATGCACTTAGAAAGGAGTTAGTTTGTACCTCGTTGTCCTTTAAAACTGTATTCCAAAGAACCCCTTTGCATACGTATCTCTATGTTAACTTCCTTTAAATTGATACTACGTCTCTGAAATTACCTACTTCCAACCGACAAACTGGATAATGCATCCATTACATTAATTTTTAACAAAATTGCGTGACAATAGTTGAATTTCGAAATTTCTCAATTGTGCTTACTAAGCCGCTAATAGGATAACCGCATTTAATTTTAAGGATTCTTAGGGAAAACTTCTTGACACCCTTAGACTTTTCGGATTCATATGCCAACATCCTTCCCATGATGCTGGTACTATGGCAACAGCATTCGTTGCGGTAGTCGTGTATCACCAAACTTTTGGCAAGTTGTTTCATTACTTCTGATTTATACTGAGTCGAAAAAAGTTAGCGCCTCCTTTCGTGGGGTGAATGCACGATTGTTGTATGTGTGGAAAGTTCTTCACATTTACTTAGCAGCTATAATAAAGGGCGCCCCAAAATGCATGCAAGATGTGAATTTTGCGCCATTTGTGCGGTAAAGTGATGCCAACGGAAAAAAACACAGCGTGACAGCTGACAGTACAGAGTTATTAAAAATGGAGCGCTACGCAAAAGAACAACGCACTTTCATTTTCTTATTTGTTTCTATTTATTTTTGATACCTCAAAATAGCATACAATTCAATACATATGTATAGTAAATTATTTATAAGAAATATTTTCAATCTGATTAGAATTGTGATTTAATAGCAAAGATTTTATTTCTTTGAGAAGGTTTGTTATATTTCTTAACCTTCGGATGAAAAGCGGCAATTTGTTAAAAAGCATAGGAGCTACTACTGTACAAAATTTTCTAAAATTTGTTTGGTAATGTGAAGGGATATCAACATAGTTACCAGAGTTAATACCTAAGTCGTGGTGAGCATTCCTTCTTGTAGCAAGGTAACCACTTCTTATAAAAAGTATTTTTAAGGCTATATAGTATTAGAGATGTCTTAGCGGAACCAAACTGTTTAAATCGAGATTAATGTCAGCAATCAAGTCGAGAGGGACTTGCAACCCTATGAAAGAGCAATATCGTCTGCAAAAGCAGTTGGTTTGCCCTTAAATTTCTGATGAAGGATAGATTTAATGTAAATCAAAAATAGGACGGGACCTAGGACCGAGTCTTGAGGTACTCCAGCAGTTAAGTTACATAGTTTGCTGTACTTATCATTGATATTCACTTTTTGTTTTGTATTACATAAGTAACAAACCAGCCATTTATAAATAACACCACGCATTCCTATATTACAAAGTTTATTTATAATAAAAAGACAAGCCGTGAAAAGACTTCCATTAATGTTTTCACAAATTTCACTGCAGAATTTCTTCAGTGCATTTACCAGCACGGAAGCCAGATTGACTAACACCAAAGAAGTTTTCTTTGTTTATAAAGCTCAGAAGTCGAGTTTTCATCGCTTTTGTAAATATTTTAGAATAAACTCGTAAAAGAGAGAGATATCGGTCTATAGTCGTTTACATCGCAAGAGTTGACATTTTTAAAGAGTGGAATAGGTTCTGCAATTTTAAGTGAAGAAGGAAATACTCCACGGTAAAAGCTTTTATTAAAAATATGAGCGAGCACATCAACAATATGATGATATGTTTTTAAAGACAAGGTTCGAACATCTATCATCAGTTGAAGAGTTGGAATTTTTGAGTGAGTTGATGAAGGCAAGTACCTCATTAGAAAATATCGGAACAAAGGTAGCCTCATTTATAACATCCTCATCAGAATTAAAAGTCATGCCATAACGGAAGAATTCTGGGAGAAATTATTGGATACAGAGACAAAAGTCATTATCTGCTTAATGACAGGTGGATTACGATTCAAGATTTT
The DNA here is from genome assembly GCA_963966105.1 of Volucella zonaria. Lineage (NCBI taxonomy): Eukaryota > Metazoa > Arthropoda > Insecta > Diptera > Syrphidae > Volucella > Volucella zonaria. The sequence continues at coordinate 83,958,821 of OZ014530.1, read as the reverse complement.
GTTAATAATATTCCATTCTCCTTTAATATTACCCTTATTTCTTTCTAACTTAGTTACATAATAGTTCTCTTTAAGGTTAGGTTAGGTTAGGCTAAACAGGGATACCAGGCACCAAAATGGGCCCATCGCGATCCCTGTGAAACCAGTTGAATTTGCCTTCAAATGGCTAAAACCTAATGAATCGCCCTGGTGAAACACCCAATTTTCTTGCAAAAGCCAAGAAGGCCTTTAAAGTTCGTGCCGTCTATTTCCCTATCTATTTTCTTCGACTACGCGATATTGCCTCGCATTCACACAGTGATCTGCAAGCTGTTGAGGACACAACACACATACTGTGTGAATGCGCAGTATCTGCGGATATCCGTATCTGACAATTTTTGCGTGTTGCCGCAGGAGACAGTGTCCTGTCAGGATTCCTATTACTGTCCTAAGCTTATCTCTGTTGACCACCTTAGGTTGGCAGTCTTTGAAATTTTTTCCTCGATAGCGCCCCCCACTATGCAAAGGGGTGGTTTGATGTTGGCAACCTCACTATTGTCGAGTAGCCCTCCTTTTCTTGCAAGCTCATCCGTTTGTTCATTTCCTTTAATACTCAGCACAGTCTTAACCGGTTCTGACTGCATAGTGCCTTAAACTCTGTGCGACCACCCCTGACTGTATCAGAGTTGACGTTGGTTGATTCCACTGCCTTGAGTGCGGCCTGGCTATCTTTGTAGATAGCGATATCTCTTTCGGATACCGATCTCATTTGCATTAGCTCAGCCGCTCTGAGGACAGCCAGCACCTCTGATTGGAAGATACTGCTTGCGTCCGGTACTCATATAGACACTCTTAATTCTGGATCTTCTGAGAAGATACAAGAACCTGTTCCTTCCTCTGTTTTTGAGCCATCTGTAAAAATTGCAATTTCATTCGACCTGATTATTGCATTTTTCTCCCAGTCCTTCTTCTCCGGATAAATTATATCGTACGGGATGTCAAAGTCGAGCCTGTCCGAAACTACTGCTTAACCCAGTTTAGTGAGTCTTATCGCACTGTCGCCAGCAAGTTTTTTGATCTGTAAATCAAGCGGCGGTAGGAGTGGTATGAAGCGCAACTGTAATGGCTATGGAAGCCGTTCTTTGAACCGCCGTTAATTTTCCGTAAGTCATTTTCTTATTTGTTGCTTTCCACGGCGCACTAGCCGTATGTAAGGTCTTACCACCACCCTATACAGCCAGGACACCATGGTAGGTTTTAAGCCCCAAAAGATGCTTTTTTGCTTCTTTCCGCTACATTAAAATTCCTATTCAGTTTTTTGTTCAGAATCACACCCAAATACTTCGCGCTATCCGAAAGAAACAGTTCCACTCCCTTGAGTTTTAGGAGTTTGAATTTCGGTATCTTGTACTTTCTGGTAAAAAGAACCAGTTCCGTTTTGGGAAGGGTGGCCTTGACACCACAGCTTTTTGCCCAAGTGCTGATCGCCTTCAGGGCAATCTCCATAATGTCCCTTAAAAAATTTAAGTATTTTCCCTGCACTATTATGGCCACATCATCTGCGTATGCCATTGCACTTATATCCATTGTACTTAACCTCATGAGGATGTCATTGGTAACCAATACCCACAGGAGTGGAGCTATGACTCCACCCTTAGGGGTTCCCCTGGTTATGGACATTCTGACCTTTGCCCACTGGAATAGTTTATTTTCTTTCTTGCAAGCATGCTGCAAACCCAGTCTATAGTTCTCCTTACAAATTTGTATTTCCTTCAAAATGTCCTTACATAACTTGTTGAGTGAAGATTTAAGTTACATTTTTTCCGTAACTTATTTTTCCCATTTACTTTGCTCAAAAGTTAATCTGTCATCCATTCTTTTAGACTTACTATTAGTTTTGACTGGGGTCGAGGTACATATGTATATCAATGTGAGAACTCAATTTAAAAATAAAGTTGTCATCAGCCTTAGAGGGGTCGTTTTCGTTGTAAACGTCAGACCAAAGTTCAAACCGTAGAAGTAAGTTGAGTTTGGCAAAGTCAACTTTTTTAATTATAAAGGAGCAATGATCCACTAGTCATACAATGATCGGTGATATCAAAATCTGCCAATAAGCTCACTAAATGAAAACGCCCTAAACGACTCTTGATGCAAAAGATATGATCAATCCAGGTTTTAGAATTGTCACTGATACGAGTGGGCATGTTAATATGCAATCCAAACCATTAGCAGACAATAACATTAAATAGTTGTCCACTAAGTTTGATTGCGTAAGAATATCAATATTATTATTATCTAGGAAGACAAAGTTTTTAGTTTTCACGTTTTGTAACAGATTATACCATTCCTCGAGAAAGACATCGCAATTCCTATCACGAAACTTGTAAGCAGATATGAAACAATGTTTTTCGCGTATTAGCTCGATAGCAAATTTAATTACGAGTACCTACAGTACTGTGCAAAACCTAAGCAACCATCTGGAGTCAGCACTTCATGGTAAATCTTCTCAACTTTATACTCCACCAAATAAAAAGAAATGGATATATAATGACGTGTAATAGAGTGTATTTTGAAATACACAACTTTTTATAAAAGTAATAACATAGTACTTCAGATTTAAAAAAAAAAGCAAAACCAACAAAGTAGCCACATTGAGCTGCGCAAAACCTAACAAGCAAGTTGAACAAGCAAGTTGAACAAGCTAGTTGAACAAGCAAGTTCTTTCATTCTTGCCAATACAAGAAAATCTAAAACTGTAAGGTCATTTCCTCCTATCCAACGGCTACCGAACTCTTCATCTAGCCAATTCTTAACCTCACAACAATAGTGGGCTGGATCATCCTGTTGGAAATATGATGAAGTTAGTTGAGTCAGTGGAATGCCCTCCAATAGTTCTGGTAAATCATTTCGCAAGAACTCTAGATAGTTGGTAGAATTCAGCTGATTAACTTCTTTTCAAATACACCTGCCCACCCCAAACCTACCTCTTTCTGAAAACTTTTCAGGCACAGGGAAAGGAAGTGAGTGTATTAACAGCTGATGAGAAAAACGAGCACGCTATGCAATTTTAAAAGAAATTATTGGAATATTATTTAATCTTGGAAAACCACTCTTATAGTCAACTGTTGTTAGAAGCTTGGTTAAAAAAATCATAAATTCCTTTTTTTACCAACTGCAGGTTCTCCGAATCATCATATAATCTATGGGCTTTCTGCAAACTTGTTGATGACTTTTTTTTAATTATTGTTATGTTCATAAAAAAAATATACGAGGGGCGTTCAATATATTCTCGGTATCGATATGAAGGAAAATGCGAATTCAATTTAAATTGTTTTTATTTTTCAATATGATCTCCCCTAACATCAATGCATTTGTTACATCTTGAGATAAGCTTTTTTAAACCCTCAAAATAATAAATTTCCTCTTTCTCTGCAAAATACCGACTTGAGTTCTTCATCATCCGAAAATCTTTTTCCACGAAGACATTTTTTCAAATCCGGAAACAGGAAATAATCACTAGGGGCAAGGTCTGGACTATAAGGTGGGTGTTGGATTTCTTCGAAACCACAATCTCGCGCAGCAGCCTTGGAAACTCGCGCCGTGTGAACAAGAGCGTTGTCATGAAGAAGCAACACACCCGCTGCGAGTTTACCCCGTCTTTTCTTTTTAATTTCCTCCCGCAAATTATGCAAAGTGGAAGCGTAGGATGTGGCGTTGATAGTTTCACCTTTTTTTTTGTACTCAATGAGCAAGATTCCCTTTGAGTCCCAAAAAACTGTGGCCATGAGCTTTCGGGCAGACGGAGTGACTTTGAACTTCTTCGGGGGGTCTGTTCCTTTTTTATGCCACTGCATGGACTCTTGTTTGCTTTCAGGGTCATAGTGGTGGACCCATGTTTCGTCCCCAGTAACAATTCGATCCATAACACCGTCCGCGTTCTCACTACACATCTCCAAAAGCTCTCTACAGCATGCGATTCTCACTTTTTATCTGAGGCGCTGTGAGCATTCGTGGCACCCACCTTGCACTGACCTTTGAAAGGTTAAGATGGTCATGAAGAATGGTGTGAATGGTACCAATTGAAAGCTTGGTGATCTCTGCCATCATTTTCACCTTTATTCGGGCATCCTCAAGAACAAGTTTTTCGACTTCTTTGATGCTTTCTCCCGTACAAGCAGTAGCCGGGGCGCCGGAGCGGGGGTCGTCTTCAATGCTCTCTCTGCCTCTCTTGAACTCACTTGACCACTTTTGCACAGTTGATAATGAAGGTGCGGAATCCTGGTAAACAGCCACCATCTCTTCATGAATAGTTTTTTGACTTTTTCCTTGCTTAGTGAGAAATTTAATTACAGCGCGATGCTCAATTTTCACCATCATCGTCTCAGTTGCCATTATGATTCTGTTTAACTAGAGATAAAACGCGAATTAATAATCACATTTATATGAAATTTTACATGAATGCACTAAAATAATAGTATTACTTGATAAATAAGTCAATTTATACATGCAACCACAGCTTCACCCCGATACCGAGAATATCTTGAATGCCCCTCGTACATAGCAAAACGTTATGTTTATTACGCATTTTCTGGAGAAAAGTGACCTCAGAACCAAAAATTACTTTATTTACACGCAGTTACAAGGGCCGGTATTTCTTCTAAAAACAAAGTCCTAAAGTTTCTGCCATTAGAGTTAACTGAGCAATTTCCGTTAACATGGGTCAAGCTACACCAAAGTAAGTCTTTTTTTAAATCCTCGATCCATCATGTCAACATTGGAGATAGACCTTTACTGTAGAACGATTTTTTTCTTAGAATATACCCAAAAATCATTTCCCAAATTATCCTTGACGAGTTAGTGGACACCCTGAATATATGATTTGCTCTTCACATATTTGTAGATTAAGACCAGCAGAGATTTACTTACATCAGGTAAACCAATAATTTCAACAATGTTTTCTCTTAGTTTTTGCTAAGGGTAATTTACATTTCGTTATTGTATCTTGCTGTAGTGTGTTAGAGTAGATGAAAGTTCGATGTTGACGTTCTCGGTAACGTGGAATACTACCTCGATCAAAAAGTTCCCGGAATGCATTCAGAAAATTGAAAATACAAGTTTATTCATCTAAATCTATATTTTCCCCTTCAGATTAATCCCTATCGACTGCAACACACTTATGCCAGCGCTTGATCCAATCCTCGAAACATTTTTTATATTTGGTTTTCGGTATGTCAATCAGGGCTTCCTGCGATATTTCCATTACTTTCTCTCGGCTGCTGAAATGCGTTCCCCGTAGGGGTTTTTTTTAACTCGATTCAACAGGAAGAAGTCACAGGGAGCCAAATCAGGTGAATTGGGTGGCGTTGGATGGTATTTGTTGCATTTTTCGTCAAAAAATTACGAATAATGCGACGATGCGTTATAATGGTGCAAAATCCACGAGTTTTCTGCCCGCAATTCTGGTCTCATTCGGTGAATTGCTCCACGCAAACGTCTCATAACGCCCAAATAATACTCTTTGTTTACTGTCTGGCCTTCTGGAAAAAATTCATGATGCACTACACCGTTGTAATCCACGAAAACCGTGAGCATTGCCTTCTTTTTTGACTGAAAACGACGTGGTTTTTTTGGTCTCGGCTTATTTGGTGAATGCCATTCGCTTGCCTGATGTCTGGATTGCATGTCGTACTCATAAACCCACGTCTCATCTTCAGTAATGATCCTTTTGATAAATATGGGATCGGATCCAGCCTCGCAAATCATTTCTTTTGCGACGTCAACATGGTCTCTTTTTTGCATGAAATTGAGGTCTTTTGGCACCAACTTTGCTGCTACACGACGGCAACCCAAATCATTAACCAAATCTTGGACGGATCCATAGGCAATGTTCAAGTCCTCCGCTATCTCTCTTATGGTTAATTTGCGGTTATTGACCAACATTTCTTTTACTTCATAAATTTTCCAAAATCGTAAAAAATCGCCAACACACACAGATATAGATGTACTCTTGGCTACGTAACTTTTGCAAATATCAAGCTATGACGCTAAGATTTAGAGAGAATGTCAACAACAGATTTCCCAACTTAACACAAAAACCAGAACTCAAATCGAAACAATGGGAGCGCCAATTATTCTTGGGGAATAATTCGTCGATGGTATTGGCGTAGCGTGAATCTCATCGCAGATTTCCCGGTCTTCCGACACCAACTAGGCAAACACTACGACGTTTAGCCGCTCGCCTAGAAGTGATGCTGAAAGGTCTGGCAGGCCCCGAAGTAGCCGTTCTGCTGTGGTTAAAGATATCGCAGAGGACCCCGAAGTATCGACCAGATGACGTGCAACGCAATTGGGCATCAATCGGCAGTCTTTACAGGGAATTCTGGTGAAAGACTGTAAGATGTTTCCTTACAAAGTACAGACAGTGCATCAGTTGATAGCTGATGACCGCCAAGCGCGTGTGGCCTACGCTCAAGCCATCTTAAATCTCGACCACGAGGGAGACAACTTTCATCGAAAACCATCATGAGCGACGAGGCCCATTTCCATTTCTGTGAATATGTGAATAAGAAAAATTATTGCTTCTGGGGCACCGAAAATCCGGTTATAACCCACGAAGAGCTATTACAACCGCTAAAAGTTACTGCACAGTTTGCTGTTTACCTTGAAGGCGTCATCGGGCCTTATTTTTTCGAAAACAGCGTGGGCTTATTTTTTCGAAAACTACTGTGGACGGCGAGCGCTACAGAGCCATGCTTAACGACTTTCTCCTTCCTCAACTGGATAAATTGGGACTGTAGAGCATGTGGTTTCAACAGGATGGAGCAACGGCTCATACTGCAAGAGACACAACTAAAATTCTGTGCGCTGCATTTCCCGGTCGCCTAATCTCTCGTTTTGGCAATTTGCACCGGCCAGAAAGATCGCCTGACTTAACCGTTCTAGATGATTTTGAAATCATGAGTCTATTCCAACAAGCCTCAGATTCTTGAAACTCTCAAAGTGAATATCCGTCAAGAATGCGAGGACCTATCGCCGGAAGTTCTGGCAAGAGTGATGGAAAATGCGACAAATCTGGCCCGAATATTAATCAGGTCTGGCGGCGGCCACTTAGCCGATATCATTTTCTCGACTTAATGGAAAACAAATTTAAGACATCAAAGAAACATAATCTAAAAGCAGAACCAAAATTTTTCATTCAGAAAAAAATTACAGCCAAAGAACATCGGAGGACAATTTTTGCAACACCTTGTGAATATCCTTTAAAGATATAAACTCACAGCTAACAGTTGACATGGTTGCAACAGTGGTAAGCGCAGAATGGTCAATAATGGGAGAGGAAGCCGCTAGCGCAGTTATATGCAGTGATTTGCGACGAAAAAAGGAACACGGAGCACAAGAATATACTGAGCAACATGTGTTTTAAAAATAATGAAGGTTTGGCAGCTAGTGTCCGCAATTTTTATCTTCAACGATGAGGCTCATTTTCATCTTCAAAATGGTCGAAAATGTCATGTCACTGTTTAGTGCGGATTTTGGGCTGGAGGAATCAACGGATTATTTTTCTGCGAGCAATTAATGGTACTCGATGTCGCGACATCTTAATCCAATTTATTGTGACCAAATTTCACATATGGATGTGAACGGCGTATGGTTTGAACAAGACGTTGCCCCATCCCATACAGCCTAAGAAACTATTCAATCACTCCATGAGACATTTCCTGATCGTGTACGAGGGTAAGTCAATAAGTCCCTGAAAATTAAGACATTTGGCATAGCTACCTCAAATTAAACATTTTGTTTGACAATAAACGTATTTCAAAAGAACGCTCCCAAATTTTCAGACAGATCTGTTAAAAAGTTTTGGTGTGGCAGCCCTTTGAAACAGACGCCTATTTTCGTAAAAATGGAAATAAAGTGAATTTCGCGTGCTCATTAAACACTATTTTTTGCGCAAATCAAACAAAGGCTTGAAGAGTATTACTGGAATTCTTCCCCATCGATCAGAACCATCCAGCACTGGTTTACTCTATTTCGGTGCGGTCGTACTAGCACAAGTGACACCGAGCGTTCTGGTCGCCCAATTGACCCATCATACCAGAAATGATCGATAAAATCCACGGTGTGGTATTGGACGAGCAGCAAGTAATGATGTGCGAATTGGAAGATGCTACAAGCTTATCGCGTGGATGAATGATTTCAGTTTTGCAAAAATATTTGGATATGAAAAAGCTATCCGCCAGATGGGTGTCACGTTTGCTTATAATTGACGGCAAACCCAATTGCTTGACAACTTCAAAGGAGTATTTGGCGATTTTCAATCTCAAATCGAACGAATTTTTGCCTCATTTCGTGACGCTGGGCGGAACATGGATTCGAGACAGTGAACCTGGTGAATCGAATTTGAAGAAGGCTAAGGTGCGTCTATCATGGTCATGGCGACAGTTTTCTTTCAATGCGCGGTATCATTCTCATCGATTACCCTGGAATGGGTAAAACTATCACCTGCGCCTATTATATAAGGCTTTTCGATCGATTCGACGCCAATTTGAAGCAAAAGCGACCAGGAAAACGCACCGGTGCTGAAGAAGGCCAAGGCGCGTCTGTTGGCCAACAATGTCATGGCGACAGTTTTTTGAGATGCGTGTGGTATCATTCACATCGATTATCTTAAAAAGGATGAAGCAAAAACGACCAGGAGAACGCATCAGCGCACAAGTCCGCAGACGCAATGGCAAAATTGAATGGCCAATTGCTCACTCATCGAGCATATTCTCTAAATTTAGCCCCCTGCGACTAATTCCTGTTTCCAAATATGTGGAAATGGCGCGGCAATAAGAGATTTGGGTCGAATGAAGAGGACATCGATGAGGGCCCAAAGAAATCGTATTACGAGTATTTTTAGAACATCAAAAAATTGAAGAAACGCTGGACGAAGTGTATCGAGTAAAATTAAACTTTTTTTTGTCTTATTTAAATGTTCAGGGACTTATTGACCCATCATTTCCAGTCTTGGTGATCAGAATTGGCTGCCCAGGGTCTTCGATTTAACGCGTTTGAGTTTTTTTTTTTTGAAGTCTAAGGTTTATACCAACAGACCCATGATTATCAACGCCTTGAGGAAGAAAATTGACCGAGGTATAAACAAAATTCAGCCACATTTATGCTAAACAGTAATGAAAAATTTCGCAAAAGAGCGCGTATGTACCAGCAAAGCCGTGGAGGCCATTTACTCGATACGCTACCTCATACATAGCCCTATACGAGTACTGTATACTGTATAAACAATTTACAATTTATAATTAAAAACCTATGTTTTCTATCAAAATTACTTCCTGGGTGCATGTTGGGACACTCTTTATGTTATATGAAGCAAACTTCTTTAATTACACAACAATGTTTTTTTCGGCGCCTTTTAATGCCTCTAAAATAATAAATAAAACAAATCGGCTATTTGAAGGATTACGCTAATTACGGGTACATACTTTGGGGCAATTTGGAGCAGATTTGGATGTAAGATGAAGTGGGAACTCGTGTTCTCAGTATCGACAGGTGGATTACTGATTTGTAATGCAATATAAGTAGTGCCAAAAGTTTAGGGCTATACTCCTATTTAAGGCATTTTAATTAGCTGTTTCCCTTTTAGGATTCTTACGCCTTTGAAGCACTTACAAATCAGCGGGGAAGTCTAAAATTGAAATTGAATTCCACGAAGGAGTCCCAATTCTTGATAGATTATTAAGGTCAAAGAACACACTGTCAGATAGTACTGCCAGTTAGTCAGTCAATTCTATTCCTGTGTCCACTGATGTTCATGATTACTATATCATGGTAGCTTGTATGCTTTGTGGTGTTACTGCTCATCCCTAAATGACTTGAAGTCACGAATATAAAGAACATGAAACGGATAGTGCACGTTCGACCTACTTATTGGACAATATAATGCGTTCTCCTGAAAGAAGACCAAAAGAAAGGGAATGTTATCGCTATCGGATCAATACTTATGCGGTAAAATAGTGCAAGCTTGCATGACTGTCGTAATAAAATTCTGGAATTTCGTTCAATTTTCTCCCCATTCAATAAAACTCGATGAATGTTCGAAAATACGAGTAAAACCTATAGTGTGACATGACAAGGATGACTGGCGGTTTTGTTCCAAAGTTCTCTAAGATCAAACTCACAACGAGAAGATTTTTTTGTTTGCTCTTCTTTGTCAAGACGCGAAGTATCAATTTGCTGATGGAAGAGCTCACCGTGACACATCTAGTTGTATTGCCTTATTTTGTTCGCGCGATTTGCTTATTTTGATATAAATCACATGTTTCGCAAAATAACATAGAAACAAAATCTACTCGTAGATAAGGGCATTTATTGGCAAATCATTCTCTTGGTTCTTCCTTGTTTAATGGTGTTTTTCTTCTACCAATTCTGCTCTTTCCTTTATTTGATATAATACATAAGCACGTATAGATTTGTCGTTATTAAGGTACTAGATAGACTGACAGACAATCAATAACTCAATCACTTCTCGTCGGCGGTGTAGTTACTTTTCCGTCTGTGGTGTGTGGGAACGTCTCACTTGAACTAGAGCGGTCATCAACTGCATGTGCAAACTTTAACTCTTCTGGGAACTTATTTTTCAGTTGTTTTGAGTATTGGTGTCTTTCGGTGTTCGTATCACAATGAACGACTCTAATTCAGGGACCTTTTCTATTTAAGATAACCCAAGTGTAATCAAGATATTCTTGAATTTTTTTCCTTAAACTTTGCAACGGCACCTAACACTAACAAGCTCTGTTGAAGGTTATATTTTGTGCATCGGAAGATTGATGAATCAAAACTCATTGCATCGCTATGGATTGATTTAATCACCATAAGAAAGAGATATTTTCGGTGGCAGCATTGTTTAGGCTACTCTAGAGGAAAATACACGCTTGCTCCGTAATAGATTATTGTCTTATTTCTGGTGTTTGGAATCACCTGATAGCTGACTTCAGAGTCGCAATTATGAAATGAAATTTTCAGATAACATCCGTCTTTAAATTGCGTGCAAAGTGCAGGCATTCAGCAGCCGTCAAGTACAAACATTTGCCAAAACTGATCCGGAAAGATAGCACACAAAGGAGACTACTCTCGAGGCTTAAGCAGCTGTGCAGACAGTTCACTGACAGAAACGACCCGGAAATAAGAACACTAACGCCACTGATCAATAACCTAACACAATTAATTAAAGAAAATTATAGTAAGTCTGTAAGTCTGTAAGTCTGTACTGGGGCAATAAAATTCGGGCTATAAAATCCAGTAGTCCGAATATGTGTCCGCAGATAAATATGTTGTTCAGGAGGAAAGATCACAATGACATTCAGTGCGTCCGAATTCCACAAACAACAGAGAACAAACAGACACTATTGACCGTTGGCATACGAGTAAATCCAGAGAGTGCCGACTCAGGCGACGGTCTTTTCGTGGTCGAAGACCCACAGGAGAAAGTGGATTTACTGGGAGCATTTTTCGAGGTCGTGTATACGGTGAACAATCTGGTTCACTGTAATCACGACATTGACAATAGGGCCTACGTAAATCACTATTATCTGCGCAACGAACTTCAAAATTGACAATCCGAGAATCACGGTTTCATCATATTCAATGAAGAAAACGCGGCAAACGTCATCATCCCCGATGAACGAGCTTCCTCGCATTTGTTCGTGCGAAAAGATGAACTCCTGTGTATCTTTGAACCTCTGAAAAACAAAAAGTCGTCGGGAGTGGACGATATTCCAAACGTCGTATTAAGACACCTGCCCTTGGAAGCAGTGGATATATTTACTACGCTATTTAACAATGCGCTGAATAATTCATATTATCAGACGCATTGGAAAACAGCAGTGGTACATCCAATCCCGAAAAGGGACAAAGTTAGAACTAACCCTGCTAATCTTCGGTCAATTAGTTTGCTTCCGAATATTAGCAAGGTATTCGAGAAAGTGGTTAATAGAGCGCTGTTAAGATGGGTTGAGGAAAATAATATAATTCCGGAAAATCAGTTTGGTTTTAGGGCGAGACATGACACTATTCATGCTGCATCTAAGCTGGTCTCCGACATACAATGGAATAAATGCAGGAACCAGTGTACGAGTGCCTGCCTCGTTGACTTTGAGAAGGCCTTCGACACCGCATGGTTAGAAGGGCTTTTCTACAAGTATAAGCTGACCAGGATGGGCATGCCGAAATCCCTGCTATATATGATTTATGACATGCTTATGGGAACGAAGTTCGTTGTTAAATGTAACAACGTCATTTCGAGCAAGATCTTTGACATTAAAAACGGTTTACAACAGGAGGCTGTGATTTCTCCGATACTGTTTAACATATACACAAGTAATCTAGTAGGTTCCCTCAATCATTCCATAGCGTACGCAGACGACTTAGTGGCGTACAGATCAGGTACAAAAATCGAAGTCATTAATACACTTTTGCAACGTGACTTCGATCATATTAAGGCGTATTGCGACGATTGGAAATTGAAAATCAATTTTCAAAAGTCGGAAACAATCTTGTTTAGAACTCCATTGAGATGGGCTTCTAGGGATACCAGATATAACTGGCGAAATTTGGCCATCATTGGACAACACGGACTGCCATTAGCGATGAGAAACGTAGTGAGATACCTTGGCATCTGGCTCGATAAGTATTTGTATTTTGACAAACATATAGATGCTTGTCTTGCTGGGGCCAAGAAGGCCTTAGCCCTGACAAGAAGGCTATTTCACAGCAATCAACTTGTCTCCAGGGTGAAGGTCATATGCTATGTGGCCCTAAGCAGGCCAGTCATCGCGTATGGTTGTCCCGTGTGGTTCAATGTAGCGCCGTATCAGATGGAAAGGATTCGGGTGTTTGAAAGGCAGTATCTTAGGACCTGTCTCGGCTTGTACAGAACACCAGAATCAGAGTACAAAAAATATTATGCCAACAAAGTCCTTTGCGATGGGGCTAATCTGAATAGGATTGACAATTTCCTGATTAAGGTGAAGCAATGACCAATGATAATAGCCTGATCTTTGGGGCTTATTACCCCAATGAAATGTACCACGAGAGCACGCTTCTATCGAGCATTATCCCGCCAGAGGCATTTCTCCATATTGATGCTATAAGGGTAATGCAAAGCAGGGATGATGTCCCGGTAATATACCATCGCCACCGCGGTGCGAGAGACAGACGGTTCATCTACGACGGGTATGTCGCCAATGGTCAGGAGCTCCTCCGTTTTAGTCCCGCGATTGCGGACAGGGATCTGATCGATGCCGAGAAACAGTACACCGAATTCTGGTGGCTTCTAGAAGGGGAGAGGGTGGGCTCCCTTTCCTAGGTCGGTATGTAACTAAGGTAACACACTCCTCCTAGTTGTAAGTTAGATTAAGGATAGTTAGGGGGATTTCGTGGAGAGACCACGTTCGTTAACATAAGGCGGCACCGCTGAGAAGTGACCGATGCTTTATGGCATTGGTTAAATCTCGAAGATTCTTGTGCACGATGGTGACGAATCCCAGGCGCCCGAAATCGCAATTGGTATGGTGACCACTCGGTGCGAGAGGGTACGAGTGCTCACCACCCCGATTATAGTTAAGGTAGGTTAAGTAGAATAGGGACATTTTAAAAGATACGGTATCTAAGTTTTTCGAAAACCTTTTCTTAGAAATTTCATATATTGTAATACTGACAGATAAGATTAATTGTAAGATAGTTTTTAAGGCCGAAAGGTAAACTTTGAATGAGATTGTAAAGTTTAGTGCGCTCGGTAAGAGCCAGTAAGCTAGAATAAGTAACTATCATTGTTAAATTAGATTTAATCATTTTTGTCTAGAATGTAAGTGATAATGAAAGAATCAATAAAAATGAATTTAAAAGTAAAAAAAAGGTAAAGCAATTATCTTCCCATTGCACAAAAAAGAAGACTATGATGATCCAATGAATTAAAGGGGTATATCTTTCCTAAATACACGAATAATTTGTTTAAAAGGCTCATTCAGTGGGTCTCTGTTAAGAAAATTCCTCGATAATTTCAACGGGTTTTAGAAGGAAATACTCAACCATTGATAAAATTTTCCCTCTCCTTAATATCGCTGAAATTTACAAAAGTCAACACAACATATGACTGCTTTGTCGATTTCCATACGCCTGGGATGGCGAATTTATTTCTGACGAGTTTGGAACATCAATGGGGGTGAAGCAAGGTCGCATACTGATCGCGCTTCTATTTATTCTATTCGTCAATGACATAACCTATTTTGTGATTTTGTGAGGGGAGGAATTGAACTGAACCAAGTAAAGATCCCTGCGCTTATGTATGCAGACGATGTTGTCTTCTTCTCTCAATCAACGGGATGCAGTAGATGACAACCAGACTAGCTAAGTACTGGAAGCTGTAGAACCTGAGTGTTAATCTTGAAAAGTCGAAGATGATGATATTCAGAGGCGGAAGCGGTAGATATTCGCGCAACGAAAAGTGGAACCTGGAGGTTCTTATCAAGAACCTCAGAGTTCTGATAACTGCAAATCTCAATATGAAAAAAAAACAATTAATGCAAAACTATCGAAAGCAAAACGCACAATATCTTCAATTTAGGGTCGCTGTATTGTTTACAAAAGCATAACCCACAGCTCAAGAGAGAAAATATTTTGTGCAACGAAAAAAATCGATTCTTTTATAAAGACTTCAGGAGCGGGGTTTTTACCCTTTTCTTCGATACTTCCTAAAACGAATTTGTCGCGTGCCTAACAATACGCCTAAATATATGTTGCATTTGGAGACAGGGGTACTTTCTCGTAGCTCCTGGACGCTCTAGAACTGCGTTTTGAATATACGAGTATATTGTAGTTAAAGTAACCGAGATGGAACATGGCAGGCTGCCTAAGTTGGTGCTCGATCATATCATACATGGCAAAATTGGGAACATTTAGCATCTAAATGCGGTTTCAATCTTAGATTAACAAAGGCGAGCCAGAATATAGCCTTATGATTGAATTTTGCATGCTATTGACTTCATTCGGGCGAGATATATACGAGAGATACGCAAACGATGCCCCTAGTTCCCAAAATTCCACAATACTCGCAACTTATATATGAGCTACAATACAAGATAAATCATACTTTTAAAGAGCAACTCAACCAATAAAATAAGCCTGTAAGAGATGAGCTGATCGCACTTAATTTTATTCCACATCGTCTAGATCTGCCAATATTTTGCGATCTATATAACAACAGTGCGAGAGAGGACGTTTTCCACTTTATAGCGTTATGCCCTATTTTAAAAGGGACAAAACCATCGAGCTGCCTTGAGATGAAATGACCTGACTCTTTTTTATTTGCAAATACTAGGCACATGTTTCAAAGTTGCAAAAAGTGGAGGTTAGTTACATATTTTCCTGGAAAAAATTATGACAAAATTAATTTTGTTCTTCAATAAATTTTGATTTATTAATTTTGGGGTAACATTTACTTTGAAATAATTTAAGTGCACATGATTACGAGTTCAACGATATTACCTACAATACACGCATAAATTTGAAAGATGTTATTTTCAATAGAAGTCTAAACAGGGCAGCGTAAGGCTTTGCTTAAAATCTTTCCGACACCCCCCTCTCCATCAATCAACACATTATCCTGCACACCTAGTCAAGACATACGATCTTTTTACTGACTTGGTGACGTTGCTAACACTCACACCTGAGCTGTTTGGGCAAACACATATCCCTGTTTCGATAAAAGTGGGAGTAAAGTTTGCCTTCATCCCAAAATCTGGAAACATTTCGTACATTTATCTAAATTAATAATTATCGTAAAGTCAATTTCAAACTTAATTTCATAGAACCATATGATGGTCAAGAAGCCAACAATTGGTTTGTGTTTGTTAAAGAATGCACATGCTGGAACGGAAAAGTTGTCTTTGCCAAGAATTATGCACTAGATACACAGACTACCGAACTGCATTAGAAAAGAGGTACAATCAAAGACAACCAGATATTTCTGCAACAGGTTCGCTCAGAAAAACTATAAATATCCTTTGGCCTTAGCCTTTGTGGCGGGACGAAATATTTCTATAAAATGCACATGGTTTCATAATCTCAAAATGAACAAGGTGACATGGCGGTCTCTTGTCATGCAACCCTAAGCCACATTGATCATTTTGCGATCACATAAGGAATTTCCCAGTATTCTGAACTCCAAAAACGTTCCGGGCCGCCAACATTCACTCGGATCACTGTCATGCTGCAGTTAAGGTACGAATGCGGATGTTCCAAGCCCCACAATAAAGAGGAACTACTGTGAGAAGATATAACATAGAAAAGCTGCAATCGCAAAAGATCGCCAGAAACTTTGCAGAACGTGTATCCCGAAATCACTCAACAACTGATATCCCATCAGCATCAAGTACCGAAGACCACTATCAACGCTGCCAATGCGCCATCAGAGACTCCGCAACTGATGTGCTGGATTTCATTCGACCAACACCAAAAAATCCCTGGTTTCATGAAGAATGCCGGCAAGCACCGTCAATGTATAAATCGGCGCTGCAATGAAGGGCGAAAACGAGCTCAAGAGACGGATGGAACATCGGCTTCTCCAGAAGAAGAAAAAAGAGCACCAGAAGCACGCGAACGAAGATATTGAGATTAAAAGAAATAAAAATAAAAAATGTAAAAAGAACGTAACGAGGCAACAAGACCCGTACAGAAGTCTGTAGAGATGAAGAAGGACACCTTGTAGTAGAGTTACAGTCGATGATGAAAATATGTAAGAACTTTTTCTGTAGACAGTAGATATAAAGCCGACGAAGACCAACACCCCGCCTTCAGGCAGAATGGACCGCTGAACTTAGACGAGGATAGTCAAAACTTTCGTCCACCTGAACAAAACGAAGTAAGGATAGCAATATCTAAGCTTAAATCCAACAAAGCTCCTGAAACTAATAGCTGTCAGGCCGAGGTATTAAAGGAAGCTGGAAATCACTTTGTGGAGAGCATGTACCGACTCCTTTCTCAGATCTGGTTCGAAGAGTGTATGTCTAATGAATGGAATCTCAACATCTGTTGCTCGATCTACAAAAATGAGACCCATCAACTGCGTCAACTGTATAGGCATAAGTCTATTGCGTACAAGATGTTATCTGCCATGTTGTGTGAACGTCTGAATCTTTCCGTCAACAGCCTGGTTGGCATTATCAGTGTGGTTTAAGGCCAAATTTTTATACTCCGGCAAATCCTGTAAAAAAATCCAGAAGTCCAAATCTATACTAACCATATTTTCAGCGATGCTAAGGCCACATATGGCCTCTATAAATTAGAGACGCTCTATATAGAGCCATTCCTAGTTTTGGCAACCTTGTTAACTCGTCCGACTGTGTGTAGGATGAGAACGTGAGTTAGAGAACGTTCGACTTAACGACTTAACCGAAAAAATTTTAAATAAGGTGATGCGATGTCATGTGACTTCTTTAACATTATACCTATGTATACTTGATAGAATTGCGCGAAACTCAACGCGAACACCGGAGGCACAATCTTTCACAGGTCTGTACAACTTCTAGCGTACCCCGATGATGTTGACATAATTGGCGGAACCTTGCGGATTGTAACCGGTGAGTTCACTAGGACTGAAACGGAAGCTGCTAAAATGGGTTTAACGGTAAATGAGGGCAAAACAGAGCATTTGCTATCAACAAGAATGGGCACACAACATTGACGGATTGAACAGAATGGCATGATCGGCAGCTATAAGTTCGAGGAAGTACCAACCTTGGGTCGGAAATTAATTTTGCCAACCACAGCTCAGTAGGAATAAATCGAAGAATCTGTTTCGCCGTGCGCTGTTTCATCCCAGTTCTACTTTATGGCGCTCAAGAATTGACTTTCTCGAAAGCGGATGAAAATATCCGCGAACGAAGTAGACAAGAGAGTTATCATAAAAAACTTGCCAGAATAAGGAAAAGAAAGAATCAATAACTTATTTCGTTAGGAGGAGAATATTTGGCAAGTAGTTCTCAAGCGACCTAAGTAAATATTAACAGCTTCACGCTCGAACCAAGAATCAACATTATAAAGTTTACAATAAATATCAAAGACTCAGGTGCAAAGTATCTATGATCCAATGGACATTTTTGAATGGAGTGCGGTGCAGTGATGATCATACAGTTCTCTGTAATTTTTTAGCCCAAAGCAGCAGATTGTTTCATACAAGGGTCCTAAGAGTTAACTTAGATTGACGAAAACCACATTTTACGCAGCCTAGAAAATGCAGCAAAGCAAGTTTATCTATTCTTCCCATAATAAAATACTTAGTTGGCTTGCGAAAATACAGATTCTCAGATGCCAGCTGTAAAAATGAAGCAACCTGGATGCAGTGTATATTGTAGCTGTGTTTTGCCTACTTGTTGAATGGTGACAAACTGAGTCAGCTTAGCTTGAGGCGAAATAATATTTATTAATTCTACAAGTAGCTGACATTTGATCGCGTTCCCATGCCTGGAGATTTCCACTGAGACATAACAAAAGTCAAATAAAAATTTTGTTTAAGCTTATCAATACAATATGGACAGACCGAGTTTGGAAAAATGGCTCTGGAACGCCGTGACCGAAGTAAAAGAAAATTACGTGGAAAATTACAGTCTGGCTATATTTTAAAAAAGCAACTTGATGGTAACAACAAAACGAAAATACCCTTTAAGGACGAAAGCAAAGTATCTTTAATAGTGGACTTAAAAATAAATAAATTGTTGGTGTCACAAAGTAGAGTAGTCTTCCCTAGTCTCCCCCACTAACTATGTTGTTTGCGTTGTTATTTTGTGCGCAGTGAAAGGGGATCTAAGATGTTTTGCCGACTCGCAAATGCGGGAGATTGAGAGACTTTTTTAAAGGGAACAAATTTCACTTTTAGTGGTTGCCTGCTGAAGGGATGTTGACGTCAGAAAAATAAACTAATCTTTTCTTTTTTCTGATGTTGGCCCACAACCACATCCCACGTCATCACAATGGTGGACTAACTACAGTGGGAAACAATAACAGAAAATTGAAAGGGGTCATCTTGAATAAGAGTACGGTCGTGCAAAAAAGAAGTCAAGTAAGCCGTAATTTGGTCGATAAATAGGCGACGAATTTAAAAAAAATTAGCTCTTTTCGAAGAACAAGAAATGAGCTAATCTTTTCAAAATTCAATGGAGAAACTATTGGAGCAAAGGGAGCGGTCAATGAAAGAAAAACAAAGTATTGTATATGCTGCCAAAATATCCAAAAACGTCATGATAGGCAGCAACAACTTTGAGGTACTAAGGGATATTATCTACCACGGCTCCACTATCACCTCCAAAAACGACACCAGCGTGGAAATCATGCGAAGAATCATTCTTGCTAATCGCTGCTTCTTTGCGCTGGGAAGGCAAGTGAATAGTAAAGCCTTCTCTCAAGCAACCAAAAAGACTTTACACCAGGCACTGATTATCCCAGTCGTGCTTTATGGCATAGAAGCTTGGACAATGACGAAAGTGGATTCAAATGCACTTGAGCGCTTCAAGAGAGAAGTTCTTCGGGTAATTTAACACATAGACACCCCGGACCGGACGATTTTCGCCTTCAACCAAGAGGGGCATCACAGTAGAAAACGACCTCATCTTGTGATGCACAAAAGTTTAACGAGTTCTCGGTCAACTTCTTATGTGCACTTGGATGCAGTTAGCAAAAGACCGCGCTAGCTGGAAAGGCATATTAGCTGAGCCCCTGGTCCACCACGGACTGTAGCGCCGCCTATATAACGTGAAGTGGAGAATAACCGCTAAAGCGAAATGAAATGAAAATCACCAACGACGTTTATTAACTCGTCATAGAGTGATTGTGCCATTCGGTTAGGTAACGTCATAGGGACATTTTTCTTTGAGGAAGCTAGAGCGCAGTGATATTTCAGTTGCTGGTAGCTATCGTAACCTGTTGCAAATATTTCCTGTGCCGATAACACATCCAACTTTTGCAAGAAACTTTTCGAATAATGTTAAAAAGATATCGACTGGCCCTCACGTTTATGTCATGTCATCATGTACCTAGATCATTTCCTGGTAAATCTGCAATGTGAGTACTAAGAGGCGGTATGTTTCCAAAAGGTATGGATGTCAAACTAGCAAATGTCGCACTGGGAAAAAATTTCACATTAATTCAACCCTGCACGATATAAGGCCAATAACAATAATGAGACCTGTCCGTTCTGAAGGAAATATCGCTAAGCTTCAGGCCAGTGTTAGCAAAGACCAGAATTCGTCAGTTCACGGGTGTGCAAAGGAGCTTGAGCTTTGTTTCTCCATAATGTGGAACATTTTGCAAACCCATCTTGGACTCATTTCCTACAGTTTTCAATTGGTGTAAGAATTGAATCCGTTAGTTCATTCATAAAACCGGCGAATTTGAAAAGAGAACAATCCACAGGTGAGTCTTCTGACATCATTACGTCCTCAAAAATGTACTGCATAGGGTGGTTTGTGCACTGGTGCACTGACACACCGACACAGAAAGATGAGCAAATACGAGGGTTGTCTGAAAATGATACAAGACATTTTTTCTCAAAAATAATTTTTTTTTTCTACATAGTCTCCTTGTAACTCTGCACACTTCTCCCAGCGATGCTCCCATCTCTCTAACCCGTCCAAATAGTACTTGGCGTTTCACGAAGGTGATTGCCTCCTCATTTGACTAAAATCTCTGCCCTCCCACCGCAGTTTTTAGATGAGTGAACAAAAAGAAGTCGCTTGGGGCTAGATCTGGTAAATAAGGCGGATGGTCAAGCAGTTTAAACAGTATGGATGGATTTTCGCCATGGCAACCGCTGAATAGTGAGACGCACGTTGTCTTCTTGGTGAAACAGGATTTTCTTTTTCTGCAAATGCGGCCGCTTTTCCGCAATTTCTGCCTTCAGCTTGGCATGCCCAAAATTTCACTATGGTAAATGATGGTGCAGAGTCCCCATACACAGAGTCCAACTCATTTTTGATTTGTGTAGGCAAATTGCCTTTCAAAAACAAGAATTTAATTTAACAGCTCGATACTCAATTTTTTCCATTTTCACAAAAAACACTCACATCGACTCACTCAAACGACTGTCAACTAAAAACTGCGCGTCCAAAATGACTGAAACTTCGGTAAGTAGCGGTCAAAAGATACACAACTAGCATTCACTAGCTTTTATTGACGAGTACCACTATCTTTACGTTGCGGTCGGAAACTCGTCAGCTAAAGCTCGTAATTTTTGTTTCCAAATTTACGTGACTTCGATGTGGACTTAATATGTTTCCAGCAGAATTTATTGAAATTGAAGTGTAATGGACCTGTAAATGATGCACCAAAAGTTGTCGATCTAATGACGCTCGATTATTTTGCTTGCTTACGTGGATACGGTTAAAGCTCTGGAAGACAACATACGGTACGTTAAAATCCGAACCATTAAGGTGCCTAGGCTTTGTAGGCACCCACATGCCCGAAATCATCTTTCAATATTAAATGATTATGAATTAACTCTCAAATACAAACATTTTTTTAGATCAAAATCTAATGTCGAGTATCTTTATTAAAATTTATTTCCCGGACAATCTTTCATCTATGTATCTGCTTCTCCACCTGAGAAAGGCCTCTAGCACGGGTGGATTGTTTTACTTAAATGTTCTGTGTAATAAAATCAGGCTTAATTTGACACAACGTTTCTATAGATTATAATTTTTGAATAAAATAGATTTCAGTTAAACAAACTCTCTTAAGTATTTCTACATAGATAGGGAAGCTTTTGTACATTTTTTTACAGAAAAAAAAAATCTCAAGGCTCGTTACAGTACAGAATTATAATAATTTTTATGTAACACGTACCACATAATCGCACGTAGTTATGCATGAAAGAACAGCAGTCGTTTGAAATTGCCCTGAGGTTTTCTAATGAATTCTTATCCGTCACATTATACGTACAAATTACTCTCGAAAAAAATGTTCGCTCGTTGAAGTTCCCTAATCCGTTAACCCATCCGTTTTAAACAATGTCAACTATCAATCATCAGCCAAGCCGTAATAATCTTAACACTCTGTTCTGTTATTCGTCCTTTGTATGTTCAGTATTTTTACCCCTACGGCCCGGGCTGTAAACGGCTCTAGTGCCGTGCTTTGATAAAATTATTTCTAACGCACGAATTGAGCACAGCTGCCTAAAATGTGAGAATAAGTCGTAACAACCTCATTGTTGTTCGAGCTGTCATTTTCCAAATGTAAAAAAGGATATACGAGTACTCGTACTATCCTAGGCGTGGGAGAATCCTATGCGTTTAGTACATGACATGTGTGTGTAAATACTCATCGTAGAAATGCTGTATTCAAGTCATAAGCACCTAACCATCATGGGTTACGCCCAACGCACTGTCAAATGATTTATGGGGGAAAAAATAAGGGGATCTTGTATCTTGTATCTGTGCATTTTCCCCAAAAGTACGTAAATACATACAAGTACATAGAAACATACCCATTTCAATGGAGCCCACTCGTATTGTATTTAGGTATTTTACCCAAAATTTACATTCCAATAATGTTCCCTCTGCAGAATAGCATCTGTGCTCTCCTCAATAAATTCGGATTCCTCCCCCAATGTGAAGGCACGATGACTGTCAGGACTTAGGAATTACTAAACAAACATTGCCTCTTCGAATTGCCATTGTTCCGGTTCAAATTCTGGAGTAATTAAGTACGAGTGCGATGCAAATGTCGAGACGACTGAGTGTTGGGAGCTGTTACGGATGCATAAGATGTGAATAATCAATGCTTCGTTGCCAATTAAGTTGCTACATCGGTCGATATGCATTCTGTGGTTAGTTATTCTTGGTGTTATTAATTAATCTCTCCAACAGATTGTCAGACATGCACAATTACGTAAGCCAATTGTGGAAAAAATGCTGAAAATACTCTGTCTAGGTAAATTTTTGCTATGCCCCACTAGCTTATTGTCCTGCAAAGAGAGTTTTTTTTTTAAACGGAAATACCGCCTTTCCTAATAAAATGCTTAGGAACAACTTTAATTATTTAGAGATGTAACACAAACTTAAGGCCAGCTTTTAATGCCTTCTTTTAGGGCTGTGAACCACGTCTTGATATGTGTTTTTTAACAATGACTGACTGGCTTGGATTACCGATCAAACCAAGGGATCATCGAATGTTTTTTTTTTTTGGAGGGGTACTGACCTGCCAATTGCGGTAGGTACTGTGATCTACTGCCAAAAAGCCAGTCAAAGATGCCAGATGAGTTTAAACTTTCTCAATGAGCTTGAGGATCACGCTGATGGCGATACTTTGAAGTTCGTCAGTCACTAAGATTTCTCAGAGAAAGTACTGTCTCCTTATATAGTGGGTGCACCTAGTATGTTTTCTACAGTTTCGTCGTCTTCCATATTAAGGCGACACTCAGTTTCTTAATACTGAGTTTGTGTAAGTGACGTCCACGCTGGCAGTGTCCTGTTAGATATCAATTTTGAATTTGTTTTGAAAGCGCCTGTCGAATTCCCGGTATATTCTTCCAATAAGATAGGCATACTTTGTCTCCAAAATTTTGATCGTTGAATTTATTGCTGAATACGGGATGCCGCAGAAAGTCTCTGGGCCATTTAACCTAAACTAACTAAACTTTTTCTAGCTAGTTCATCGGCCTTTTCATTTGCTTCAATACCCTTGTGCTCTGGTACCCACCGTTTGACTTCGTTTGTTTTTGATAAGTTCTGAAGAGCATTGAAGCAGTGTAGCACCGATTTGCGTCATGCAGATTTGAGTTTAATGCTTTCAATGCTGGTGAGTATTCGGGACTATATGAATGGGGTGCCTTCTATTTCTGGTCCAAGAATGATACTAGTACATTTTTGGGAAAGCATGTAGCTCAGCTTGAAAGGCACTGCTACTTTTTCCTACTGGTCTTGCAACGTTTACTTTCGGGATATGGTTATCTGCACCTACCCCAGTGCCCATTTTCATCCATACGTGTACCTCTTGTTATACTTAAGGTTGGATTTGGGTTTTAGAGCTCCTATCCTTGAGGATTTGGGATAACTATATTGAGACTCCTGTCGAAGCATAAGGTTTTTGGCATGCGGTCGCTTACGGCGCAAATCATGTCGAGTTGAGGAATCTCTGAGATAAAGCTTGCGAGGTCCGATTATAATCCGTGTCTCACCTT
Source organism: Volucella zonaria (assembly GCA_963966105.1). Classification (NCBI taxonomy): domain Eukaryota; kingdom Metazoa; phylum Arthropoda; class Insecta; order Diptera; family Syrphidae; genus Volucella; species Volucella zonaria. Next base: position 83,934,619 of record OZ014530.1, on the reverse strand, counting down.
TCCTCTTGACTGTACTGCGAACTGACATTTTTCCAACGTATTTGTAAAGCCCATGAAAGCTTCAACGACAACTGTGCGTCACATTGGCATAGCAATGGAGTTATCTACGCATGCGAGTCTTGTTTTTTTTTTGTCTTACGTCATCATGTGACTGACGAGAGGGCTATCGAATCATCATCAGACTTGGTAATTTTGCTATTTATGTTTGAGTTTCAATTTATTTCATTATCTGGATATTAAACTTTATTGGAGAACCCTATAATTGTGTCGTTCCAAGAGATTTCACCTTTCTCTTTCATAATCTTTCTTCTACGATTTAAGGGGACTAGGTTTTCTCCAACGCACCAGTTAGACACTACTTTTAGAACATTTCAGATAATGTTACAAATTTCCTTTAAATGTTTGCTTTACACTATGATTAACAAGTAATCGGCATTGCCAATATCTTTGTATCCTTAATTTTCTAGTCGCACTAGTAAGTCTTTGACTGTTGAGATAGTACTAAATGTACTCTTGACCCTGTCCCGTATTGTATCTTATGTTGAGCCTTATATGCATATGGTCCTATTTTTATTAAAAGTAAGGGCATATTTGAAAAGAAATCTGTCGAATGGCACAGCTTGTCCTGATTTCTAACTACGTAAGAGGTCTTTCCCGAAAACACACGAGTAAACGATTAAATGGTATCCATAAAGAATCATTCATCAGCAAGCAAAACCATGCCAAAGATGACTCCAATACATTTAACCAAACTAATCGTCTATTAAACATAACATTCAAAATACATCTTAAAGCAACAATCCGAAGATTCTGATTGTTTTACCTTAAGACTAGGACTTTTTTAGCCTATAAGTAAGGGATATGGGAATGATAGTTATGTTAGGTAAAGGACAAAGTTTAAGATAACAACAACTCTCAACGTGTATACGGCCCCAACGATAGAGTCAATGTTGATGACAGGATGGAATTCTATATCTTTCACATGAAGCCTTGGGAAAACGTTCAATCTACGAAAAGATGATAGATAAAGGTGTCTAGCAACACCTTAGTTAGTTCTTCTGGGTATAATCCCAAATCAATCAACACAAAACCCGCAGCATTCGTAGATTATAGAGCTGATAATTGTATGTGGTTCGTCGACTCATGCCAGCTAAGGAGCAATCAGTTTTTCTACAACCAACAAATTCGAAGACAGAGACAAGCAGAACTGTTGGCGAACAGATAATCTGTAGCAGAAGTCCTATTTAATTCTTCTTAAAATGCCTTCTCACATCTTCTAAAGAATTCCTAACGAAAATGAAAATATGCAGTAGATTCTTGCAGCAAGACACGAAGTATGTTAAATGGCATGAGGAGCAGCAATCGCGTAGTCTTCCATCATGGCAACAACCATGGGGCATTGACCATGATAGTACGTACGCTCATTAGAGATGAACTAGATTTTGCTCCTATCCAAGAATACTGGGCCTACAGGGGATAGATTTGGGTTCTGTCAGGTAAAAAGTTTAGGGAAATCTATTACAATAAGCAATAAATTTAATAGTATTACAGAGCCCATGACGCGAATGTTAGTATCAACCTCAGACTTTAACAACGTGGCTGGTATGCACAGCGTCGAAAAAGCATCTTCTGAAATACACTTTCTTATTTGAGATAAGTTAAAGTATATATAACAAAAAACAGATCAAAAAACCTGACGGATTTCCAGAACACATCTTAAGAAATTCGGCTTAGAAGAAAGTGATCTGCCACGTCTCACTTTATGTATCTAACATCCAGGACCATCTTTTCATTTTAATTCAAACATAAATATCGGTTCCACCTTGCTTCTAAACGTGAAGAAACTTCACAACACCTTTAGCTTTTTTAGAAATAATTAAAACTCATCCAAACAAATTAATAATAAAAATCGAATTACATATTTCGATCGAAAACTAAAAGTAATCAACAACAAAACTTCAAACATTTCAAAATATCTTAATGAGCTAGGTCTCCAAATTTCACAAAATCCGATACAGATACTCGAAAATCGTTTAGTGGAAGTACCTATCTACATCTCGTACATCTATGTACATCGGCATCTACATCTACATATATCTGATGTACTCGTAATCTTTTGCCCTTTGTACTCTTGAAAAACTAATTAAAAACTTAAAATCGAAAATACAACTTCTAAAGTAATGGTTGCGCCCCAAGGCATTAGTGTGATTACATTGCTTTCATGGTTAAGTTCTTCTGTTCCTTCTTATTTTTTTTAAAAACAAAAATGCTTCCAAATACTCTTGTTACCCAATCAAAAAGAACTGCACTTTCTTTCAAAAAAAAAAAACTCAAAACTCCTCTTGACCTAGTTTCCGAGAGGTGCAATTATTTTGAAGCACTGTTCAATAATTACAATAATTGCTGCATTAACCCGGCAGATGCCTCAAATGCGGTACAACTTATCTAATGTAGGACTACACCCAATCACTTCTTCAGCCAGCATTCAATCGACATTCAATTGACAATGCCACTAGATTGGATGCGATTCCATTTATCTTAATGTCGTTTCAATCTTATCAACTCAACTGCGAAATATCCTTAAACTTTTTTCATTAGAGAACACACACTGCACATCTTGCAATCTTCTGCATTTGCATCTGCATTTCAATCTCTGCATCTGATGCGACAACAACTAAGCGCAAACAGATTTCGTGACAAGGAACAACAAAAGAAGAAGAAGTAACAACAAAACTTAACACAACAACAGCCCTTAGGATATGTCCTTTCGTTTGCCTTCATTCAACAAAAATCAATACGAACAAGGAATAAAAGAAGTAAAATAAGGAGTAACAGAAAATATCAAGGATTACCCGAGTTTGCCTTTGGAGTTAAAAAAATCTTATGACGCCCAGAGGCTCATAGACTTTGAACTTACATCTACGGATGCAATGATCTCTCTGTTTTGTACTTCCAAGGGTGGTTCGGCTAGGAATGGGATCATTCGACACGGCACCATTTCCCGTAGTTGCAATATCTGTTTTCTTTTGTGTCAATAGGTATTCAGTCTTCCGTAATATACTGGTAAAGCTTTAGGTCAGGGTTGCCAGGCAGGAAATTTGGGTTAGGAGTTGCCAATCATGTGGTAGATAAAATAAGGTACTCATAAAACCTAATCGATGCTCCACATGTAGCTGGAATGTGGATGGTTGACATCCAACTTTGTGAAAGGTACGAGGATACTCGAACCGCATTCTTATTGTATCTACCCTGATGCAGTTCATTCGTGATATGGTCGACACATTTTCATTTTACTCATGAGCAGGATTATACAGTAGTATGCTCGTATGTATGTATAGTCACTCAGTGGGCAGGTGTATCTCACAAAGTACATAAGAACAACAAGATTGAACCCCTATAGGCCTTTGATATCGTCCATGGGTACAATCTCTGTGCATTTTAGGGAATATCAACTCCATTTCTGAATCGAACTACTGACCCAATTTGTATAGTCTTCTTTCAACCTAGTTCAAGTATTTAGATGTTTAACAAAATTTAGTCAAGTATAAAATACAATAATATAAAAGTTTTTTTTAAACTTCTAACTGAATGTAGAGCCACTGATTTGTTGGCTTAAGTATTTGAAACCGAAAATAAAATTCTATACCATCCTAAGATAGTTAAAGCATTTTGATCGAAACCGGGCATTCAAAAACCTTTTCAGTCTTCTTCTTCTTGTATTAACCAATGAAATACGAGTATGTTGGTACAGTTACATTTAACGCTATTGCTATTGCACTCGTTTTGGCGTGGGCTAGATTTGCGTACCTTAGAATCATTTTACAGGCGGCTCTTATTTGAAAGAATTCGTTACTGAGGCGCGACAGTCGTATATAACAAACCTTTGAGCTTAAGAAGCATTTAAGCCACCAACACGGGCTCTATGCGCGACATCATTACAATTTCCGTTGTCGACAAAGCCTACGAGTAAGTATTTACATTGTTCGCACTTTGGCACAATGACTTCTTCTAAATACAGGCTCCTCCAATAGGAACTTCCAAACTTTGACAGTTGATAGCGGCGATATTGTTGAAGCTACATCTGTCAAATTGGCTGTCATTTATTTAGTCTGTTTTGCCAAATCACCATGGACGGACATAGCGTTCAACAACACGTGCAAATGATAAAATTGCTTTATCAAAATGGATGTTCTCTTGGCGAATTTTGTGTCGTGACTTGGGCCTGCACCCGTACAAAATTCAACTAACTCAGTTAAAGGACCATAGGCAACGACGTGTGTTCGCTGAATGGGGTCTGGAGCAGTTGGAAACTGACCCTAATTTTCATCGAAAAATCATTTTCAGCGATGCAGCCCATTTCTGGATGAGTGGCTACGTCAACAAACAAAATTATTGAATTTGGGACGACACCATCCACATGAGATCCGAGAGCGTCCAATGCGTCCCGAAGAAGTGACTGTTTGGTGTGGATTTTCGGCTGGCGGCGTCATTGGTCCATATTTCTTTGAGAACGACGTTGGCCAGGCCCATCACCGTCAACGGCGAGCGCTATAGGTCGATGATTACCAACTTCTTTTTATGATATGGACATCAACAACATGTGGTTTCAACAGGACTGCGCTACATACCACACAGCTCACGCCACATTGGAAATTTTGCACGAGCGGTTGGAGAGCTCACGTGGAGGGGATGAGAACGGGCCACCGAGATCGTGCGATTCGTTTTAAAATCGTTTATGTGATGCTTTAACAGAAAATCTTGTACGACATTAAGTACACTGCCTTGGTGTAACTGTTTGTTGTTGAATTCTCCGGTTATTCCTGCTGTGCATACAATTTTAATTTCGACGCCATCACACATATCGCGCAGCAATTTTTATATCTCGGTTCTTTTTGATATATTTTTTTTCTGTCGGCATAGAGCCCTCAAACAAAGAGCTATGTTAGTCCATTGTACGGTCCGCTGCCGTCTTAGAGACGGAGGGAACCATTCCGGCAACCTGGAGAGTCATGCCATCTGCAGTTATGCTCATACGAAAACAAACTTTCAATGGAATTCCTTATTTTATTTTCCGTGATCTCAGTGTGACCTGGGCTGCTACCTTTCTAGGTGACAGGCCCCATAACTTGCCAATAGCTCCTTTGCACTGCCAGGAGGCCGACAAACATCTTAGTGGGTTTCGATGTAACTTAGTCCATAGAAGTTTGTTATCCAGGTGACCCCTAAATACTTAGCTTCTTTGGAGAATTCATGCCTTTAAGCAGTGGATGAGTCAGACCAGTCAGTTTCCTCCTTCTGAAGAGGAGAACAACCTCAGTTTTGGATCAATTGACTGCAAACCCGTATCTAGTGCACCAATCGTCGATCACGTCTATGACTACCTGCGCTTCAAAGCAAACGGTCGCTAGAAGCGATCCAACAGACAGCACACCTACATCACCCGGGTACCTCTGAGCTTACTGTTTTTCGATTTTCGATGTAAGGATGTTCTCACTGTTCGCCAGGGGATCGGTATATATGCCAGTGCCAGTGCCAGTGCTTTTTGTAACGTAACTGAGAATAAGCAACTTGTGCCAGCCACAGCTTGTTTGGTGCCCTTGCCCGTTACCACAACCGATGAGTACCAACTACAGCGTGTTGTACTAGAAGGAGTGGAAAGTGACCTCCTTGACCGCCAGAATGCGCTGCTACTGCCAAGAAGGTTATGGTGCCTTCTGTCCGTTTATATTTAGGCAGACATGCCAAATCTCAGTGCGATACTGTCTTTAGTTTTGTTTTGACAGCTGATTTTTTTTTTTTTTTTTTTTTTTATAATTTACGCGCGCCAAAGGGGTTATGAATACCCTTACACTGTTGCCAGGGCGCGGGCGGAAAGGTAGAAGGAGGAGAAAGGAAAGTTTGTGATGTAGTGGTTTGAAACTCAGGTGTGTTTGGTTTCGATATTGACTCTCCAGGGGTGGGAGTCCGAATAGGACGGAGAGATTTTCCTTCTCTCGGAATGTGAGGTTGTGAATTTTAACGGTTGTTTTGTGCTTGAAAACCCTACAACAGCCAAATCTACATGTCAGTGTTATGCCTTCACACGCAGATTTTTCTGACTGAGTTCCAATTGCACAAATGAAAACTTGCCGTGGCTAGGATTCGAACCTTGACCTTCCGAGTGAGAAGCGAGATTGCTAGTACCACTACACCACGGCGTAGTGTGTGACGTGTTTGGCATCATGTTGAGTATGGACAAAAACGATTTTCGTTCTCTCATAAAACATGATTTTTTGAGAGGCAAAACGGCGAAGGAAACAAAAGAAAAGTTGGTTTCGAGAGTTTCGTGGTGGCCGCAACTCCTCTACCGATCATGTCCGCAGTGGCAGGCCCTCCGATGCGGTTACGGAGGACAATGTCAAAAAAATACATGAAATGGTGTTGGCTGACCGGAAAGTGAAGGTGCGCGAGCTAGCAGATACCACAACGATTAGTACTGAGCACACACGCCATATTTTGGGCAATATTCTGCATATGAAAAAGTTATCCTGCCGCTGGGTGCCGCGAATGACCAAAAACACGAAGGCGAGAGCACTTCGAAAGAGTGTTTGGACTTGCTGATGCGGAATCGGGAGGACTTTTGGCGTCGATTGGTAACTAGATTTGGATCCATCTGACTATTATCTCTTCCCAAACCTCAAAAGATGGCTCATCAATAAAAAAAATTCAGCTCACGCGAGGAAATCATCGACGCCACGGAGAAGTATTTTGCAGACCTTCCGGAAAATTACTTTTCGGACGGAATCAAGAAGTTGGAAAATCGCTAGAATAAGTGTATCAAACTAAAAGAGGACTATATTGAATAATATAATAAAACATTTAAAAAAAAATTTTTTTTTGACTCCCAAGGAGGTCACTTTTCACTCCATCTAGTATTATGCAGCTCACTAGCAGCTTCGTTCAAAGGAGCTCGTTATGAACTGGTTCTGATTAGGTTATTTGGGAAGTGAGTCTCAAGTATGAGACGGAGGGCCTCTGCTTTCGACTCAGTGTAGGTGCCATCAGATTTTCTGAGTGATTCCAGCCTGGTTGATTTTCCCATTTGGACTAGCCTGCTGGTTTCGCAGAAAGTTTCGATCTTTGCGCAAAAGTCTTAGAGCACTCTTCGAAATCCAAATTAGCTTTTTATATTCTTCTTGCTTCGATCAATAAAGACTCCAGTCTTTCTTTAAATGAATTTTAAGTTTTCTGCTTTTTTATGTAGGCGCTTCAGATCTGCGTTAGGTGCCTTACATGACTGCTTACCAATTACACGATGTCTAACTCTTAAACGAATGAAGTTATCGTGCTTAAGGTTTGAGAAAAATTCTTTACAGGGTGTTTCAGAATCTTCTGCTGAAAGAGGACTTTCTAACCACAGGAAATAAACATAATATTTTACTTTATTAAAATGATTGAAGTTATAAAAACCAATGCAAGTAAAACAGTGGTGAATTAAAATAGACGAACCATTTTTTAAATGTTTTTTTATGTCTATCAAAACAGATTTTTTTTTTATTTTGTGTCACATCAGAGTGCATACTAAAATATTTCAGTGATTCATTTCTAATCAAACAGTGTAGAAAAAAAGTAAACGGACCAAAAATATATTTGAAACTTTCGTCAACATGCGGGGTAATGCCTCATAAACTTATCATATCTGTAGAATATTTTGCCTTGCGATCTTTTTCGGTTCTGACTTTCCTTAACGAAGAAATGAGTGAGTCCGATGAGGCTGCAAGCATTTTGAAAACGTCTTCATGAGACTTTGCACGTATTTTGATATCTATATCTCTTGTAGTCTTTATTTTTGGATTCCTGACCTCTGACAATTCTCCAAATGGTAACGATTGATACTCGATTATATTTTGACTATGAACCAAAATTTTATGAAGAGTGGGTGTGAGTTGTTTTTCGGGATATTTCTGCTTTAGTAACTCCGCTGTTTTTTTGGCACACTCCCTAAACTTGACAGTGTTAACCTTTTTCCTGCAATTCAAAACTTCAAGTATTACTTCAAGTCTCGTTACTACTTGTCTATTGACCCTAGTTGTACGAGCTGTAGCCCCTGATTCTTGAAAAAATCTCCTCGAAGTATTTGCATCATTGGTGTTTCCAAATCCTTATTTTGGTCTATCCACATCGACCCCAATTTCATGTCGAAAACGTTTTTGAATCTCTTATTTTCTCATTTTTTCTGCCTTCTTGATTTCAATAGGTTCATCAATATCCTCTCCCTATTGTCGATGTGTACATGCAAGCTTCAAAATAAATTCTATGCACCTAATTCTTGCACGCAAGAAATCCCACGTTCATGTCATCATTTGATTCATCTGGATTGTTGAAGGTTTTTTGTGTTCTTATGACCGCGTTGGCTTTATATCTATTATATCATCCAGAACTTCTCCGTTAATCATAATCGAAAAGAACTCGTGCTTCCTGGAACTGATCGTTCTTTGGAAACAGTTTCAATTTTCTAGGATGGGAGAACTTCTACGTTGTTTTTGCTTAGGGAACTTCTCAAAACTTTTTATGTATTTAGCTCTTGACAAACTCAAATCCATAAACAAAACCAATGCATTATCACTATTAGATTTGCTAAGATCCTTTTGTGGAATAGAAATTTTCTTGGTTAGATGAACTTTCATCTTTCCATGATCCGCATTATACTTTATTGCTATGACATTAGAAAGATCTTCAGTGGTTATGTTTTCGGTAGCATTTATTAATTTCTGGTTTTTGGTGAACGTCGCACACTCCGTTATTGATTTCCCTGGCCTTCCTCTTGATGACTTTGATGTACTTGGTGGGTCAGACGTTATTTCTGTTCTTTCAGTATCGATATGAAGACAATTTTCCAGCCATTCCTTTTTGTTTTTTAAATTCTGCCTCAATCTATACACTGCGGCCCATTTTGATTGAAGATGCGCATAATTTTTTTCAATTTTGGTCACCTTTCCGCTGACAAATTTTCATCGGACAGATGGTAACTGTTTTTTACGGTTTTTACGGCACGCATCAACGCTTTGTTATTCGAGACGTTGATAAAAATTTCAAATAAATTGTTTTTTACTTTTTAGATAATATTTTCTTGTTTTAATGGTGTAATTATTTTTTTACCGCGAATCGTAATCCCTGAACTGGAATCGTATGACAATGTCTTGTAACATAACCAATAATAAATGTTTTTTATTACTCGTTAGAAGAAGAATGAAAATTTGGGTTTTGAATTTATAGCTTTGCACAGCGCTGTACTTGTCCAATGAGAGAGAGAGAAAATTAGCTGACTTCTTCAAATCAAACCTCTCTAGTACAAAGGGATAAAGTTGACGCACCTGCGTTTTTAAGTATATACGAGTTTGTATAAACAAATGTCACCAATTGAACAGAACCCTGCATCTAGGGCAGCCAACTTCAACAACATTGAAGTGTCATTTTCAAATAAATAAAACTTAACGGACGTCTATGAATTAAAAAAGAGAGCGGTTGTGCTTTTTTTCTGATCAAAATGAAAAAGAAAAATATTCCGACACAAATATATAGGAATTAATTTTCTGTAGAGTTTAGGTCGGACCTTTTCGGACCTTCTTTTTAAACTAAATCTAAAGTGCGCCGGCAATAGTGTTTTAAAAAACATTAAATTAAATAGTTTTAAAGAAATGACAAAAACAACTGCGTCCAATTTGGATTTCACAAATGAACAGTTATACCACACAAAATAAAAAAAATGATTTTTTGAAACGCTTCGCCTAGTTTTTAGACTCAAACTTGAAAAAAAAAACAAATTTAAACAAAATCGATTTTTAAATGACCTTAAAAATTACTCAAGTTTGACTGGTTCTACAAGCAAAACCATTGTTCAAAGGGAAATAATTTTTCCCACTACCAGATCTCCAGACATTTGTTAATGCAGTGCATTCAAAAATTTTGTATTATACAATAGATCCACCCGAAAATTGAATTATGCAAGCACTTTTGAGCCACTGTGCGGCGGCGGTACGGATGGGGACGTACAATATACCTATGAAGTGTTTAACGGTGGCAAAATTCCACTGCCAGGTAGAATGGACCATTCAACGTGAACTACATTTAGCAGCAAATTTATTCACCTGGCCAAAAAGTAACATTGATATACCACCTTGATCAAAAAGTTCCCGGCCACACCTACGGTGTGGCGCTCCCATTCTTCCGATTTGAGTTCTGTTTTTTTGTTAAGTTGGTAAATCTGTTGTTAACATTCCCTCTAAATCTTAGCATCATAGCTTGACATTTGCAAAAGTTACGTAGCCAAGAGTACATCTATCATCATGTGTGTTGGCGATTTTTTACAATTTTAAAAATAGATTTCAATTTGCAACAACGAACTTGTATTAAGTTTTTCGTAAAAAACGGATTTAATGATGCCCGAATGTTGGAAATGTTGGGAAAGTGTTTCGCCAATGATTCTCTAAGGAAAACGGTCGTTTACCAATGGCACGAGCGGTTCAAAAGTGGTCGTGAGTCAATCGAAGATGATGAACGCAGTGTCAGACCATCGACATCGAAAACCGACGAAAACATTGATAAAATAAAAGAATCGTAGGTCAATAACCGCAAATTCATCATCAGAGAGATAGCGGAGGACTTGAACATTGCCTATGGACCCGTCCAAGACATTTTGGTTAATGATTTGGGTTTCCGTCGTGTAGCAGCAAAGTTGGTGCCAAAAGACCTCAGTTTCATGCAAAAAAGGGACCGTGTTGACGTCGCAAAAGAGATGATTTGCCAGGCTGGATCCGATCCCACATTCATCAAAAGGATCATTACTGGAGACGGGACGTGGGTTTATGTGTACGACACGCAATCTAGACATCAGGCAAGTGAATGGCGTTCACCAAATGAGCTGATACCAAAAAAACCACGTCGTTTTCAGTCAGAAAAGAAGGCAATGCTCACGGTTTTCATGGATTACAACGGTGTAGTGCATCATGAATTTTTTCTAGAAGGCCAGACAGTAAACAAAGAGTATTATTCGGGCTTTATGAGACGTTTACGTGAAGCAATTCGCCGAAAGAGGCCAGAATTGAGGGCAGAAAACTCGTGGATTTTGCACCATGATAACGCACCGTCGCACAGTGCGTAATTTTTTGTAATTTTTTGACGAAAAATGCAACAAATACCATCTGAATCCACCTGATTTGCCTCCCTGTGACTTCTTTCTGTTCAATCGAGTTAAAAAACCACTACGGGGAACGCGTTTCAGCAGCCGAGAGGAAGTAATGGAAAAATCGCAGGAAGCACTGATGAACATACCGAAAACCGATTATAAAAAATGTTTCGAGGATTGGATCAAGCGCTGGCATAAGTGTGTTGCAGTCGATGGGGATTACTCTGAAGGGAAAAATATAGATTTAGATGAAATAACTTGTATTTACGAATTTCTGAATGCAGTGATATTTCTACTGGATGCTGAAATCCATAAATGGTTACTAGTGCATTAGTTTATCAGATGGGAGTCTTTCTAGTTCACATTACTGAAGTTATACTCCAGGTTCCTGGTCAAATGTTGAAAAAGTTATAGAAACCAAGACGTTCACACCACTTTAACGTTTGCCGATATGTACATCTTAAGTTCCTCTTTTACGAATTTAATGCCATATCCTAAATGGCTATAAGTACTTAAGAAACATCGAGACCAAGTGTGGCTGCTTCATTTACTCAACCCTCTAAATTGATGTACAAACAATCGAGTCGAAATGAACAATTTCATTATGCGGAATTAACCCGAAAACGGCGAGTCCGCCAAGCATTCATTCTTACCAACTTTCCTATTGTTCATCAAAGCACTTAATTGTTTATTCTTAACATTTCGCGTACATACTAGATCCTTGTAATATCTCTGGATTAGAGGTGTACGCATGCCGCGCTCAGCCTTCAGTCCTCGGCCTCAATCTTGGCCAATTTCTATGAAACTTGTCAGCGGTAAATTGACAATGCAAATATTCATAAGAACGTGCAATTGACATTTTACCAAATCGAGAATTAATTGCTTCCCCCGTGCGTTTCCTTTTTTTCAACAAGAATTGACATTGAGCCGTGGACTTTAGATCCGAGACCGATAGAGGGTAGATTATCATCCAACAACCCTTACTGTCGATGTTGATGCTGATGTTGATGTTGGCGTTGAATTGCATACAGATATCACGGGTCGAGCGAAACGTTTAATGAACTCTTCTGCGCTCAACAAATTCCATTAATACTTGAATATGGCAGCACTGAGGGGTAAAAAGTGTACAAACAAACATAAGGCGTATCCTTGGAATGGCTGGCTACAAAGTGTCGAAATATTTAACTCAAATTGCTATAGACGACGAATGCACATCCCCTTTTATAATCCCAGCGACTACGACAATGATGATGGTTCGAAAGGGACGCTGCGGAAGGGGGATTGCATGGAACACAGAAAATCAATCCAATGAGTTTGAAACTGTTCTACTCGGGACAGATGCCGGAAAAGGCATAATAAATATCAAACAAAACAGCGGGGCACAAAGGAAGTGGCCACAACCAGAGGATGTCGAATGTAGAAGCGGCGGCGGCAGAAGTCGGCAGCCGGAAAATTTTATATTGGGTTTGAGAGCGACGACATTTATGGCAGGGAGCACAGGCCTGAGCAAAAGTATAAGCACCACGTAGAAGTACAAGCAACAAACGGCAATACCAATACCAACAAAGCCGGTCCCCATTCAGTGATAAAATGAAAATCTGCGCACCATCCCTAATTTCTTCTATCGTTCTTTCTGTCTGACAGTCAGGGAGTGGGGTTTGTTTTCTTTTGCATATTTTTGAGTAACAAAGTTTCCTGTTTTATGGTATTCGAAGCACCCTTCCATGAAGCTAGGTAAACCTGGGTAAGCTGAAGCAGCAGTCGAATAGGTTCATATGTAGATACATACATACATACATAGATAGATGTGAGCATACGCTTTCGCATACTGATGGATCAGAATCAGGTTGATGACGCATCAAAGGATGATTATGCGATGGAATTCCTTTTATTAGTTTGAAAACTTTGAGGTGGCTAGGGGTATGTTTGGAATGTAAACAGAAACACTGTCATGTCGTTTCCACTAACAGCAAGAGCACGGCTAGATACATGGAATCTTTTACGTTTAGAAGTGTAATCTGCATAGCGAATGACTGAGGATGATGAATTTTGTACATGTTTGGGATACTTGCTTCATCCGCTTTTATTGATGCAGAATAATCACTTCACATTTACCAAGGTAAACAAATGAAATTGTATTGCACTTTTAAAGTCCTAATTCGGGGATAATTTTGATCAGACAAATGTTTTTTCTGAGGAGAAATTTAGACGAGAAAATAAATTTTTGTTTTTTACTGAAAATGCTACAAAATAAATGCGATGGGGTAGGTACATTACTGGGTAGAGAAAACTACTCAACACATATGTAAGCTGGGAAGAGACTGGTACACTTATTCAGAGCCTAAAACCACAGAGAGGCTCTGACGGATTTAATGTCTTAAAAGATCTTCTGCAGCAATTTGTCTCCACTAGGAAAGGAGTTGAAGAGTTAAAAAAAAAAACAAATATTCGCAGGATTGAAAACAATAAAAATAAACGAGTAAAATGCACCCAATGTGTTGTTAGAGGTTTCTTATGTCATAGTTGGATAGATGTGGCTATTTTTTTTTACTTGCTCCTTCGTTACTTTTGTCATCTTAACCAATCGTAGAGTTAATGTTGAGAAATAACGTTCTTCATTGCTCAGAAAGTGATTGGTTTCGTAATGTATTTCTCCAATCAAAAGTGCCTTAAATGACATATTCTCTTAATCCAAATTAAGATAAGAAGTGCAACTTTGATCTCCAGTTACTGCAGCTTCTAGTGAGCTTATTGTAATGTCAGGTTAAAGTTCGTGCATTGTACACGATCGACCAGTAGCATAATAAACACCTGCCTCACAGCCTTAGGCTCACAGTCCGGAAGAGATCAAAAAATGTTACGAATCAGCTGATAGCCTCGGATAATAACAGATTCATTGTTAACGACCCTTAACAGACCGCGTGCAGCGGAGATCCTCAACTGCTACAAAGCACACATAACCGACATCCAAGTAGCGGGATGGAATGGTACGGACAAGAAGAGGATGAACAGCCCTGATATGTACTATAGAAAATGTTAGAGTCACCCAGTGCAACAATGAGAAGGAAGAAGAAAACATAGGGCACAAGGTTTGATCTTCACAAATGTAAGCGAACTCCTGACGACGACTCGCAAACAGTTAATTCGCCAACATAAGCCTAATAAACGCTCACGTTCCGAAAGTCGAACTTACCAAAGACTGCTTCCACGAAAATCGTCATTAATGACTTCAAAGCCAAGCTAGGGAAGGAGGGTACTTGTAATACAATGATTGATTTTGCGGCGGCACGTAATGTAAAGCCAGCAGCCAGAGGATACAGGAGGGCTCCTGATCGACAAGCCGTCAACCAAATTGATCATAATGCGATCGAAGCAAGGCACTCCTCCAGTGTTTTTGATGGCCTAACGTTCCTGACGTTGTAACTGTTCCTGCACATCAATTGTGCTTATTTTAGCTCCAAGTGGTAACCATCGGCTACTGGTCGATTTCCATCCGGACTCGACTTGCCAAACTTGTAAGCGCGAGTGCTGACCAGAAGACAAAAATAGAAGCACTATAAATGGGAGAGCGGATGAATTCACCAGTTGAGCAAAATCCCATAATAAAGTAAACACGTCTTATCCGGGCTACTCCGACATGGAGCTTAGGCCGCTAAGGATTTCCGAGACCAAGTCAGGGCATTGAAAAAAGATGGTGGCGGATGAGCAATTAATGGATCAACGGTAGCGCTTATATCCCCGAACGGGTAACTGGCTTCGGTCTAACCTAGCCCTCGCCCTAGGAGTATTATAATGGAACTGGTCCTCCAGGTTGCTTGCAGTGCCGCCGGGGTAACAACCGCCATAAAAAAAAAATCAAGTTAGCAGTATCAACAAGCCTCGGATGCGGACGGATTTACTGTTGGAAACCCCTGCAAATGAAACAAGGACAACGAACTTCGGATCTGCACGTAGAATATTAGGTCCCTTAACAGGACACTTGTAGCCGAACAACTAGCGGAAGCTCTGGTATGTTGCAAAGCAAATGCCATCCAAGAAATGCAATGAGACGGGCCGTACAAAAAGAGGATGAAAAACTGTGACATCTACTTCAACGATTTCTAGCGATGGAAAAAGCAACTCCTATTTGGATGTGTGTTTGTTGTTAGAGGCATACTTAGGCAAAAGTCTTGAGTTTTCGACATGTTAGCGAACGCTTCGTAATAACCGGTATTAAGGCTAAATTTTCCTTATATGCGCATACGAAAGATGACGACACCAAAGACAGCTTACTACTCGCTCTTGGACAAGACTTACGTCGATCCTGTATGAGACCACCTCCGATAACGAATTCAGGTTAATCGACTTTGCGGAGGGGCGAAACATTGTAGTAGCTAGCACGCGGGTCCCACATCTCGATTTTTAGAAGCGGGCTTGGAGAACTCCGGTTCAATCAACCGTCATCTAGATTGACCACATTTCTATCGACGCAAGGCACTGCTCCAATATTATGAACATCCGAACGTTTCGAGGGCCAATATCGACTCGGAACATTACCGTGTTGTAGCCAAGGTAAGAACTTGGTAAGGAGTATACACCAAGTCATCTGTAAAATATGGTCGGACGAAAGTATGCATGAAGAAATGAGACCCTCTGAACTGCACCAACTACAAAGGCATCAGTTTTCTTAACATCGCATACCAGATTCTATCTGTCGTATTCTGTGAACGGCTAAAGTAGTTCATCAACAACCTGATTGGTACATATCACTGTGGCTTTAGGCCAGGAAAATTCTCCATCGAAAATCTATTCATCGGTTTTAAGGCCGCATATGATAGCATCTGACGGGCTGTATATGGTTTCGGAATCCCAGCCAAACTCATCCGTTTGTGCAGGATGACGATGGAGAGCGCACGCTGCTCTGTCAAGATCGGTAAAGAACTCACCGAGACCTTTGATATCAAAAAAGGACTTAAACAATACAACGCAAAATAGTGCAAAACTCACGCGCCAATACAAAAGGCACAATCTATCAAAAGTACGTCCAATTACTTGCATACGCCGATGACATTGACATAACTGGAAGAAAGCAACGTGATATCATTGGCGTTTTCACGAGTACTGAGACGGAAGCGGCGAAGATGGGTTTAACTGTCAATGAGGGCAAGATCAAGTATACACTGTCAACAAGAAAGGACACCCAACTCCGACGTCGCGGACTGAACGTCATCCTCGACAGATATAGTTAAGGATTTTGTTTACCTAGGCTCCGCTATCAATTCAAACAACTACACCAGCGCTGAGATCAAACTAAGAATAACTTTTGCCAATCGCTCCTTCTTTGTGCTAAGAAAGCAATTGACTAGTAAAGTCCTCCCTCGAACAGCCAAAGTGACGCTATATATGACCCTAATAATTCTAGTTCTGTCCTATGGCGGGTGCCCTTGGCTGATTTGAGAGGAAAATTCTTCGAGTGATTTTCAGTCCCGTCTGCATAGACGGTGAATGGAGGAGGATATAAAACGATAAACTATACGGGCTATACAATTACATCGACTTAGCCAGATGAGTGGAGGTCCACCGATGGACACAAATGCTCCGGTTCGAAAAATCTTGGATTCCGGCTCCGAGCGACAGCGCAATAGAAGCAGACCTCGGCTCAGATGACGCACGCAAGTCGAAAAAGACCTCAACCAACTTAGCGTCTGAAACTTGAAGCAGCTAGCTAAATATCGAAATGGCTGCAGACGCTTGTTGGTTGAGGCCCAAGTCCACCCCGGACTGCAGCGCTATCTTAACTAAGTAAGTAACGTTCTGGGCAGCTAGTGAAAGTAGTCAAGGAACGGATGTATGTGATGAAGTTCAACGTCAAATAGTTATAATCGCAAGAGATCGCCAGGGAATTTTCCGATCGAGCTCCCTTAACTTCTCGGGAAGTCCAACGTCGGTAGCATCGAACGTATAAGACCATTGGCATCAATGCAAAGAATCAATCGGAGAGGCCGGCTCTGATGTACTTGGTTTAAACCCAACTCAACAAAGGAATGCTAATATGTAAACCTTTAAAAGCAATGGAGCAAAAGAGGGGCCCAGCAAAAAAGAACAACAGGAGCTCGCGAGCTCTACGAGCGAAGAACATAGTAAAAATAAGAAAGAGCATAAGAAGCTTTCAATCGAGGTCTTAAAGAGGCGCTACCAGAAGAATGAAGTTCGAAAATTTCATAAAAAATAAAACGAACATGCCAAAGCTATAAGCCCGAACAGAAATTTGCAAGAATGTAGAAGGTCATTTCATAGTAGGACCACAGTCGGTGCTGAGAATCTGGAAAAATTATTTCTACAGACAATTAAACGGGGATGATGAACAACCTCCCACTATCAGGCAGAATGTACTATTTGACACGGACAAAGAAAGAATACGTTTCCGTCCATCCGACTAAGGTGAAGCCAGGGCTGCCATTTCCAAGCTTAACTCTAACAAAACTGCTGTCCTGCCCCGAAAAGTTTTCGACTCCAACAAAACTAACCCAATCTAGCCCAGAAAGACATTGCAGTAGAGGAGAACCTCATCTTAGGTTGGGTTCCCCCATTCAACTTCGTGTGTGTAACTGGAGGCAGCTAGCAAAATTCCACGCTAGCTGGCGCGGCACACAGCTTTGGAACCAACTGCATCTCAAAAAAAAATTTTAATTTAAGCCGAACGGGAATAATTGAAATAATTTTGAGGTAGCAAGGGTATTGGCCTTGGATGTGGAAGATTATCTTCTCTAGTTTCTCATCTTAACCATTGACCTTACGATATCCTTTTTGGATATTTGTACAAGTAGTACATACATATTTATTACCAAACAATAAGTGTTTTATCGAATAGTTCCGACTTCGATCTGAAATATTTCAGGAAATGAAGAAGAGGTGGGTGTCCCATCTGTATCCACATTGATCTCTCAGGCATCAAACCTAAATCGAAATCAATTTCTGTTAGCAGGCTATCTGTAAACTTTATGAGATACCACTTTATTCTTACTTATAAGCAGTGCCCGTGTCTCAGATGTAGTACTGAGCTTATAGGTAGCTGCTGATTGACGATGTCAATGCATTTCAGCTTCATGTACAGTCTACCTCAAATTTATTAGCGCGATTTCTACATAGATACTACCATGGTTGTCACCCAAGATATGTGTTGGAACAGCAATGACTTTATTTTGATACATCTGCATACAGAAAATCAAATGAAAGCATCATTGAAAGATTTCTGCGTATTTTCCAGCTTCTTCGAATTTCTCGAAGCGAGTTTGGTGCAAATCTAAAATTCTGTATAATAAAGAGCTTAATCAGTTTCTACAAATCCTCTGAACCGTGTGATAATAAGTAGACTAGGGTAATTACTAATGACATTGATAACTGCTCGCCCTTCCTAAAAAGGTTAACCAAGTAAGTAACACGTTTTTACCCTGTGGAACCTAACACTTTTAATCCGCCTGAAAAGAATGTATTCCAATACCAGGATTAACACTCAGTATCCCCCATTTTTACTATGGCTATTACAACTCACATAAATGTGCCTTTTACTTGGAGAAAAATTGTAATCCTCCCTTAATCTATGAAAGGGTTTAAATCGTCAGTTGTGTTCACTTTTTACAGTTAATTATCCCTTAGAAAAAAAAATTGTTTGTTTCTTTCCCTAGGGAGATGATAAAAACATTTCGATATGTAAATCTGTTGGAAAAAAAAGGAAATAGAAATCGATTTTCAGTTAAAAGGATTAAGGGATATCGGAATAAGGATATCGTCGTATTTTTCTTAAGAGAGATTTTCAATTTAATTTGAATCTTTGTAACCAATGTTTACATTTAAGGGCCTTTGCCAAGCACTAGACAAAAAGAGTCGTGTCTGTAACTGTGAAAAGAGTTTTATCTTGCATCTTTTGTAAACAAACAATCCGCGATGGTTATAGACTTACCGGTCGTACAAGGATTTGTTTTATACAAATACAAAATTCTAATTTAAAAGAGTAGTTGTGAAGTAGTAGAGAGGAAAATATTAGAATTTATGCGAGCGTGAGCAAACATCGCTTGGTAGCAACAGTCCAATCATGCGTAGTTCACAAAATATCAGACATAAGCCGGCAGGAGGCGGAAATTTTATCAGACAACAGGAGAAAGTAAGAGAAGTCTGAGTGTTATAATCGCTTAAATAGGCTTCAAGAAAATTAAACAGCATCTGAATTAAAGGAACTTGATGCCGGCCAGCAGCGTTTCGCTTTTTGATTTTGCTTTTATGAGTTAACTACACAAACACCTTACACATACATAGATAAGCATGAATCTAATGACTGTCACAACTTTATATGCTCTTCATTAATAGAAAAAAAATGCTGTCTACATACGTCAAATCTGTAAGAATGGATTAACACTCAGATTATTGACTAAAATACGGTGAATTAATGAGATTTATTTAAACACAAACTTATTCCGTAACGTGAAATTGACCGCGACTTAATACATCTCAAGGATTTCAGGATAACAATTCCATACCATAGTAATACAACCGAGTAAATATTCGACAAAAAATTGCTCAATCAAACAATTTCAGTAGCTACTTTACTTTCTTTTTTACCGTCTAAGACACGATGCAGTATAGCAGAACTGTCAGAATCATTGTTTTATAAATGAGTTTTGAACCACATTCCGCCATCAGATACAAGTTTGAAAGCGTAGTCTTAGCAGTAGACAGACGCCTACACAAGGTTCGGTATCGCTTGAAAAAAAGTACAGTATTGTGAAAGTCACGTAAAGTACAAAACATCAGTGCAATAGCAATGAATCCCAAAGATGCATTTATCCAACAGTAGGACTGTCGATGTAAGCATCAAGTTACTTACGGGAAAACGACACCTTCAACATCCCAAATAAGGCCTACATGGTGCCTTCAAGATATCACATAAGGATCACCTCATTATCATCACTCCGGAATTTAGAGTGGATGCTGTAAATATGTTCTACGCAGTCTAAGAAGTAATCACTTCTCTACGTACGTTCACGTCTGTAAATAAAGGCCAGCTATTTTGGTGCTTAGTTAAACATAGTCCCCGCCCACACCTCCGCTATTGTCCAGATCTGAAACTACCTGACTACGAAACAGTGTCATTATTCGTTTCTCACCGCGGTCTCGCCATTTACGTGCGTAGTGACGTAGCTTACCAAACTCCACAACAATCTGATCCACGTTTCAATCCGGAATTCAAATTCACTTGGTTAAAATTCAATATCCGTAAGCAAACTTTCAACTACTGCTTTATTTGCAAAAGAGCCAAACAATTCGACCTTAAACAAGTTTGATAACCCCATACAAAGAATTGTATTCATAATATTGTATCAGAATAAAATACTAAAGTCTGGACAGACAGCACCCGAAGGCCGATGTGTTGAGGACTTCGCTGGGGAAAACAATTTGACCCAGCTGGTAAATGATCCCATGCAAATACCAAACGTTGATACCCACCCTGGACTTGTTTTTAGCTCCTCACCCTGATAAGTACACCTTCGATGGGATCTCGCCTTTGGAATCATCGGACCATTGTGTAATATCAGCTAATTTCTCGTACACCGTATACATATTTTAGGTTTAGCCGGAATACCTCGCCGATATTCTGATTATCCTGATGCTTATACAACATGAAATGTAATTTCTACAATTGGATCAACTGTGAAATAGTTAGCGAAATGATTCCTAAAAGAACTCCGTATACAAAACGAGAAAGTCAATTAGAGCGGACTTAAAAGCTTCTTCGGGAATTTTAATTGGTCGTTATGTTTCCACGACAACGACGTGGGTTCCGCTGCTGATATGATCATAGACAGCATCCTCTTTGGAATGAGATCGTTTATCCCTCATCAGATGACGAGTGTCAAACCAAAAGAAAAGGCGTGGTACAACTCGAGCTGTAAAGAAGGAGTTAGAGTTAGAGAAACGTTTGTTTCGGTCTTACAAGACCAACCAGATAGAGAAAAACGGAAAAAAGTTCTAACCAGACAGGAATGACTGCAACGCCTTTCTTAAGCGTGTAAAATTCCAACAGGACCAAAAACTGAGGCAAAAAATACTACAATGTCCCAAAGGCAGTAACAATTGTTGTTCCTCCGTCAAATACATTAGAAATTATAATGATATTCCACTTCTCAGCTCTCTGGACAAGGCCAATCTGCGTGCTACACAATTTGCGGCCGAGCTCAGTACTTCCAGTTTGTGGTTTGTCCCCGCCTGCACTTGAGTGAGTTGAATGTTTAATGGGACAAATCCACTCTCGCATTCATTCGTGTACTAGCAAGAGTACTTAAAAAGCGTACATCAATCTGGCGAAAGCAAAATAGTTGCACTTGATATTTCTAAGGCATTCGACAGAGTTTGGCATTTGTTGTGAAAATGCATGCATTTGGGATCACCGACTTTCTGCTTCAACGGATCAGAAATTACCTCTCGGAACGTTCAATTCAAGTTGTCTTGGATGGTTTCAAGTCTGATATTCACAAAATTAATGCTAATGTGCCCCAGGGCTCCGTTCTGTCTTCGACACTCTTTTTGATTTTCATCAGTAATCTCTTATCTGTTACTTCTAATCCACATAAGAGATACTAATATCACTCAGAGGATGGACACCGCGTAACGTTTCGTGTCTCTTTCTGTTATATCGCTTTTTACACCACTAGTGCTCCGTAGAAATTGCCGGTAGCATTTCCAATGAGCATTATGAATGTTCATCAATACACCCTCAAGTTCAATTTCGACTCTAAAATATCGTCATATCTACTTTTCTTAGCCGTACAACTCGCTTATGGAATACACTGCTAAGCTCTCTATTTCCTAGTCGTTATAACTTGCAAACATTTAAGACCAACGTATATCGTACCCCTCTTTTCCTCTTCTCTAAGATTATTTCACCTGCTCTGTAGGCGAATTATAGAAACGTGCGCTAATTATAAAAAGAAAAAAAACACAAAAAGTTATCAACTCTTTGGACAAGGAAAGCCTGCTTGCACCTAGCAAAGTAAAGAAGGAAAGGTCAGATGTGATCATTGGGGGTAACACGGACATATCGATCTCTGATCAAAGAATAATTAAGTTCAATTCAAAGACATACCCATGCCACCTCTATTGTACAAAAATACCAACTAGTAAAACTTTACAGCAAAGATAGATCAAAAACTTTATGTCCTCGATAGACTCAAAATGGAAACCTCCGCCGGAATAGACTATGCAACGGAATAACTGAGGATGATCTTCACTCAGGCTTTTAACCGAGCATGCCCTACGAAGCTCAAGGAATCCAAGAACTCACCACATTGATGGATTAAAGAACTATAATGCATTAGGAAAGAGCCAAGGAAACTGTAGCAAAAAGCTTAAACTGGGACAAATATAAGACCAGTCGAGGGAATACAAGAGCAGATTCTGCAACGCTACAAGAAAATAATGGAGAACGTTTTGATCCAATATTAAAAGCACAGCAGAGTGTACGGAACTAAATAAAGTCATATCTAAAGAACCTACAGCAACTGGTGATCTAAAACTGCCAGATGGTGGCTATACAAAATCTAACGCTAAAGCTTTGGGACTCCTGTCAGATGTACTCTTACTCCAACACCAATAGCAACTATAGATATTGTACATTCCTTACTAGCGATGGTGAAATCCCAGTCAGTAATTTGAGGCAAAGAACTTTAGGAAGTTATTACTTCCACGAGCTTCCAGAACTATTATCATCTCTTTTAAGATTCGCGGATGCAACAAGATGGCTTAGATCCACCCAGAATCAAAACGACAACCAACGCGAAACGGAAAGCGGACACCAGAACTAGCAACCGGAATCAAATCCCTATCCCATTCCAAAGCCCCCCCCCCCCCCCCCCCCAAGTGGTTTTTCAAGTTGGCACAATAACTGCGTAAGATTTTTAATCAATCTGCCCTTTCCGAGCAGATGGAAAACAACATTTATCCAGCCCGGCGAATTTTCTTCGCTGTTCCTCCTACAGACCCATACGCATTTACGTCCCTTCTTTCCGAGGTCATGGAAACGCTAATAAACCGTCAGCTCATGAAATATCTGGAAACACGAAACTTCTGAATCACATGTAGTACGGTTTTCGTAGTAACCGGTTAATTGGTGATTCGATGGCATGCCTCACTGAAAAGTGGAACCAAAGCGTACACGAATCTGGCGAAAGCAGGATAGTTGCACTTGGTATTTCTGAGGGATTTGACAGAGTTTGGCATCAGGCTGTTTTGTCGTAAATGCGTGCTTTAGAATTGACTTTTCGGAACGATTACATCAGGTTAAATTGGATAGTTTCAAGTCTGAAGTTCGCAAAATAAATGCTTGTGTACCCCAGGGCTTCGTTGTGTCCCCGACGCTGTTTTTAATTTTCATCAATCATCTCTTATCACAACAGTACACCATGCTTTTCGCACTCATTCCCGTGCTCAGGTCCCTGCTCGTCGGCTATAAAACGAAAGCGGCACTGTATGTTGAACTCATCAGAATCCGATACTAACAGTATAACTAATTGGGAACCATCAACCTAGTGAAATTTAAAGCTTCCAAAACACAATGCTGTTTGCTGTCGTAAAAGCGATATCGATGAATGCCAGCCTTATCGATGAATGGCACTTGTAAAAGTCGAAACCGTGCAATAATATTCAGAGATGATGCTAATATCATACAGTTAATTGTACCCTCAATTCCCAACGAAATGTCTTCTTCCTCGCCAGTGCTTCATATAGTCCTAGTTGTATTCCGGCTCTTCAAACATTTAACCGTAACGCCCGTCTTGTTATGAATGCTCATCAGTTAACAATTAAGCTCGTTTTCGGACGTAGTCTGAATCGTCGTGATTCTTTCCTTAACCGTACAACTCGCTTATAAAATGCCCTGCCGAGATTTTTATTTCCTAATCGTTATAACCTGCAAGCATTTAAAACCAACGTATAGTACATAGGTATTTCTCTCTAATTCCTAACATTCCTTCGCCAGAGCTATGTGCAGATACTTTATAAAAAAAAAAGTTATCCCGTACCTCACAAAATTTATAAGAGAAGTTCAGAAACTTCAAAATCTCAAAACGTACAAGAAAGAACAGGATAATCCAAGGACAAAAGTAGCGCTCTCTAGAGATTTGTGCGTTCATACTTGTTAGATTTATGGAAACAAAGTTTGAGGATTTCGAACTTACTGCCATCGATTTCTTCAACAAATTTGGAACTTGTTTCGATCAAAATTCCGTTGATGCTTCAACTTGTGTATATCGTATAGGTCTACATTATGAAATATATCGAGATATTTCTATCATGACACAAAACCAACAAACTGACTAAAATACGTTTTCATCCGTAACTATCCTTTGTGGTAATTACGTCGCTTATTCAGATCAACCACAAATATTTATCAAACATTTATCACACACATTTATTTAAGTAATCACACGGCCAGGGATTGTGGATAATAATTACGCTAACCTCAGATCTGAGCTTCAGTTTCGCAAAAACAAACTTCGCCAAAGTAAACAGCAGTAACTAATTTAAATAGTGACTGGCTACAATGTTAATTAAAACGGTTTTCACACAATTCCAGTGATTTTCTCGTTTTGCGTTTCGAAGTATTCGCCCCCACCAGAATTGGCCAAATAATTCCCGAAAATATGATCTCAGTCTCTAGAGAGGGTATAGGAGGTATATACTCGTAAATGTTGTAATGTGTGGCACTATATAAAAGCAAGTAAACACTTTAGTGTAAACTGTTGTGAAAGCAAATGAAATTGTTACATGCGAAATTGAAAGTTCTGTTACGGAAATAATTGCTTTCGGATCCTTGAGGAGTGTCCTTTGCGCCCCACCCATTGTGGAAATGTTGCGTCGTGTCGCTTTAGGAAAGTACTCAAATGTGATTTAACCAAATTTATTCTTCTCATTATACTTTGTAGGTTGTTATGACATAGATTAATAAAGAGACTTACTTAACTAAAATCTCCTTTAGTTAGTCATACTTCTGTGATTCCATAGAAGTTGCTGTAATCTGGAGTATCTAAAATGAAACAAAGGAAGGAAAAAATCAATTTCTTGCTTATTTACTTTTGTTAATTTTGTTTGTTTTAATCGAAGTTTGTGTATATAACAAAAACTAAAATCATTGAATAAACTTAAAATGGATAGAAGTTACTTTCTTGTAAGTAAGTCGGATCCCAACTTTGACTACGATTAAACTGAAGGTTGAGTAAAGACACAAAATAATTGCAAGCCTTGTATATCGGCTAATAAGCCTTTTATATAACCTGTATATGAGCTTTATTCCGCAAAACTTTACTAAAAGAGAAAAAACTGATTTAAAACCACAAGAATACTTAAAACAATTGACCGGAATGGTAATGGAAAATCCTTCGTGAGCTAACTGAGCCTGATAGGTTTTACAGAACGAAGAATTCTAATAATTGCTTTAATGAAAAAAAGAAAAAAACATAACTTACTTAAGAGAAGAAGCCATAGATGCGTTTTACTTGACTGCGACAAATAGTGTCCTTAGCCCTAAGGAATTATAATTCTAGCTATGTATCAATTATTCCACCTTTGAATGCAGAACACCTTAAAAGGCCTTTTAAAACTGTTACACACTCCATGGTAGACCACGGTTTAAATACTTAAGTACTACGATGGTAGATCAATCCTGCACCATGCTAAAAGTACACCACTAACCAACGAGGCGCAAGAGAAAATATCGCCCTAGAGCCTTGCGCTATTGACGGTAAAATAATTTGGCCTCAAAAATAATGAACGAAAAATAGAATTTGCCCCAGGAGATTTTAAACCGAGGGCTGCTTCACTGATCAGCTCCAAAATTAAATATCTTCTCATTATAGGTTGTAACACGAAAGTGGCAACAATCATCTAACTACGGGAATGCATTGCAAGAGTTCATTTAGGCCTCAACCTATTCCTCGGAGACATATGTGCGAGTAGATGCGATTCATTCTGTTCTGATACAGTATCGGATCGAGCTTTTCCACCGTTGCAATTGATATCTGGTTCTAGGATGTCATGTCAATGCCCACAATAAGATCTGGGGTATCAGCGATAATAAGAGAAAGGCGTCACTTTCAAATTATATTAGCAAAAATCTGCTTATACGAGTATGTACAGTAATAGGGGCAACAAACCCACTTTTGTAAACTCTGTAGGAGAGGAGGTACTTGACCTCACTATCTCGTTGTCTTTTCTTCATAATTTTATCAAGGGTTGGCATGTGTCAGATGGGGCATCCTTATCGGACCAGGTTCAATATAGGATGGAATATCGGACTTGGTCAAACTGCAATAGATACATGAAGAAACTTACGCACTGGAGTACTTTTCAAGAAAATCTAGGTATCAAAGCTGACTCACTGCCCTCATCTCTACAGTCCATTGGGGACTCAAGTTAGGCAGCGGATCACCTAAATGAAACCATTACCTCATCATTTAAATGCAGTTTCAAGATGAAATTTAATGTGGTTAAAAGGTGTGTAACATGGTGGAACCTTCAACTTGAACAAATGCGTAAAATTGTAAGAAAATTGTTTAATAAATGCGAGCACACTGGTAATTGGCACCATTACATGTCCGCATTTACAAACTTCAATAAAGAATTGAGAAAGTCGAAGAGAGCTTCCTGGAGAAAGAATTGCGAGAACCTGGAAAATCTGCCCGCAAAGTCTGCAAAGTTATATAAACGGATTCTTCAAAGAGCTTACAAAAAGAAGATGGTACGACCGCCTACTTAAGAATCTGTGCTTCTGCAGAAGGTTCAATATAGTGATTCCAGTGATGGATCGATGATGGACACCGGGCTAGGTGCTGGTATTTTTGGTTCAAACACCATAATTTCGCAACCAATGGAAAAAGGTCCCAGTGTCTTTCAAGAGGAAATACATCCCATTCAAATGTGCGCAAATCTCATCGTCGATGAGGGAATAAAGCGCCCCATTCATAGACTACCGGGCAGTCAAGCAGCAACTAAAGCATTAGGTTCCAAATCAGTCATGCACCGCCTCAAAACCCTACAAAATATCTACCATAAGAATAAAGTAAAACTTTGCTGGGTGCCTGGTCATATAGGTATTAACGGAAATGAAATCGGCCCTCAGCTGATCTGTAATATCCCGAATTCAGCAATGAACTCAGCAATAAAGAGTTGGGGGAACAATATGTGTATATCCCATTGGAAAAACATCCAAGAGCTTCGGCAGGCTAATAAAGCCATCAAACCCTTTCACGAAAAATCAAAAGAGTCCCTACAACTCAAAAGTGGTGATATCAGAAGACTGGTTGGATTTTTAACCGGACACTGTCTCCTTCGATATCACCTACACAAAATAGGTCTTATTCAAGAAATTGAACGCCGTCTTTGCATGGAAGACCACGAAATTGCGGAACACATTTTATGTAAATGCATAACTTTAAGTGCCTTACGGAGACGACATTTCCTCAAGGAAATTTTAATCCCTGTGGAAATTCTCAAAATCTCCACCAGAGAGATTTTCAATTTCATCAAAAGAGTTGAACCTCCCTTGGGTTGGTAATACTGATTTTGCGGTATAAAGGATCTTTTAGGCCGCAGTGCACCCACAATTGGCGGATCAAATCCTTTCAAAAAATAAAAATAAAAAAATTTGTCGTTGAGTTTCTTTGGTTCAGGGTGTGGAAAGCTTTACTGAATTCTGAATTCCCTACAACATGACGGCTTCTATTTAAGCTTTCGTTTATACAGTTTGCGAATTCTGTTAGAAGTTTTCGGTGATTTTGTTCTTTTGGAACCCGTACTGAGTGTCGTGTGGCGCATGCATATAAAACTTTGAAAACTTTTCATAATTACGCATTCCATACATTACTCGTTTTGTTCCACCTTTACTATGTATAGATATTGGTGTTACTGCGGACGTTTTTAGGAATTCTTAGCTTGTGTCAAGTTGAGGTTAACAAATTTGCCCAGAATGAGACCAAAGATATTTGCGTGACTTTTTTTATCTCACTGCTCGAATTCCGTCGATACCTGGCCATGTGCCTTCTCTCAGATAACGAGAGATCGAATGCATCTCACAGGTGTTCGAGGCATTGGAGAAAATTGAGTTTTTAACGGTGCTATTCCAATAGAACGTTGTAACCGATGTACTCGTAGAGGACTCGATTCCAAAGTTTATTGGCATCGATTTGTTATTATACATTTTTTTCTTCCTAATATTTCATTGCCGTGTATGTATTACGAGAATCAGTTCTTACTTGGCTAAATTGGTTTTTATTGAAATTTGATTTTTGTGTTGCTAACTCTTTGTTTACTTTATTTCTTAAGTTTTTGTCTTCAGACTCGAAATTTTTAATTAACCTGTTGTTTTTCCAACGTCTATAAACCAAATCCCTTTGTTTGCAATAGGCAATCAAACCCGGTGTCGTCCACGTGTTAATTTTTCTTTTATAGTAATTTTATATGTTTGTTTTAACCAAGGTTGATAGTTGACATATTTGCAGTTTACAGATAAAAATTATCTGCATCATTTTAATGCAAAACGACTTCCAAATTTTCTTCACATATGAGCGTAGTTTTATCAATTTAGTCCACATGAGCTGCTGTATCACGTGTGTAGGCTAGGCTTGGGTGATGATCGGTTATCCCTCTTTCGATTACATCAGAGCTAATTTGGCTGTTTTGTTTACAAGGATATGATCACTGACAGACTTGGTTCGATTTTCTGGATCCTGTAATGATATTCGTGATGCTGATGTCTCAATGATAAATAATCTGTGATTCCAAATCACGAACATCAACATTTATACCGCTCATCACGATTATTTCTTCATATTTCTTCACTTGACCCAAATTGCTTTCTACTTCTTTAATGAATGCTTTTTTACCAAAATCCGGTGGTCTATAAATTTTCACAGTGAATATAGTTGTATGCCTTCGTAGGAAATTGATTCAGACCACAAGCGTGGCCTGCATTTGCCCAAGAAAAAAGTGTGTCTTCATCAAGACAACGCTCTGGTGCAAACGCGCACAGTCTTCACGCCGAAATTTCATGAAATGGGCTACGAATTGCTCTCTTATCCGCCATAGCAGTGAAATCAAACAAATGCCCATTTTCAGGACTACAACGATTCTTACTATTTCAAATGGATCAACAAATTGGAAAGAAGTTTAACGAAGAAGGCTAAACTATCATTTAGTCAAGGAGTCACGGACTTACTGACCCTCGTATTTATACTCAAAATGAAAGAAAGCTTGCAAGTTAACCCCAAAAAATCCTGATTCTATAAGCTCTTAATGATAGTTACTTAAGCACTTACATAAACACGTACCAGAGAAGGATACTACGAAGCAATTTATCAAGGACATAAGATATAGCATTATCTTGCATATACGAAGAATGGAAAATCATTTAGGATTAAAGAGTTATTTCATGGAAACGCTCATTGACCCAACTCAAATCTATTAGCAACAATTGGTATGGGACACAGCCTTGCAAATTTACAAAGGGTGGATCCAAAACAATGAGGAATCTCGCCACCCTCTTATGGTACTGCGGTCATTAATAATCCGCAGAGATAATTTCAAAGTGATTTAATTGCTTTACCAAGTAAATCGATATGAAATCTAAGTACCCCTTATGTGATATAAAGTTGTGGGGTTCGGTAAGATGCTAGAAGCAGATGTGTGTTTTACATTTGAAAAATTTTCGTATGCATACTACTGCGGTAGGATATCTGCTGCGATGTACTTTGATGGGTAGTTGTGCGTGCTAACACAATGCCCTCAACTAAAATATTTTTCACTTTATTTTAATATGGTGTTATTTCAAAACAAGTCAAAATTCGAGAAAACAAAAAAATTACATGAAAACTAGTTAAACTGTATGCAGTATGCAAAGATCCTCCGATGCACCGCAACCAACCTCAACAAACCGTATAGCTTTACTCTCCCTCTCATAAGAACATATAAAAACACGTTCATGGCAAGCAAACATCTTACCGCACCGCGTAGGTGTAGAGCATCACTGTGCACGGACCTTAAGCAAACTACATTTTTGATAATAACATGTGAAAAACAAACTATACTAAGAGACGTGAGAAGTTGTGGAGACAGAAGAATAGGAAGTTTATCCTGAAAATGATGCTACAAAACCCCATAGAGAACCAAACCAGATGCAACCGCTTTTCACGCTTTAACAAGGTGCAAAAAGTCACCGCTCAGATGCCAAGTATGATATAACGATGGTAGTAAAATCAACGTTGGAAAATGAAACCTCCTTAAAACAAATATATGTATCTGCAAGCATTTGATTCTGATTTTATGAGATCTATCAGATCTATCATCCCGAAGGAATGTAGGCGCATGACTGCCATGTGCCAAATGACTTTTGATCTTCCTAGTCCTAGACTAATGAACCAAGCGAAATCGGATCATATGTGCGGCTACTAAACAATACGGATCCTTAAGAGTTACTTAAAATTAAAGGATTGCTTTGGTTTATGCTCTAGAGAGCACTAAGAAGACCACGACTTGAGATCGAGGGAGTGGTTTTCTGACGAAACGATTATAGTTATTAAGAGGATGAAAAACTGCAACATCTACTAAGCCGGTTTTTATCGATGGCACAAGCAATGCCTATTTGGAGGCAGATTTGTCGTTAGATGCAGACTTAGGCAAGAAGTCTTGAGTTTTTGTCATTCGAATATTAACGATCGCCTCGTAACAATCCGCATTAAAGCTAAATTTTCCAATATTAGCCTTATATGCACGCATGCCCCAACAGGGGAGAAAGCCGAAGACACGAAACCAACGATCAGTGCCTTAGCTATGACATTAAAATTGTCCTCGACGATTTTAATACAAAACTAGGAAGAGAAGGTATATTTAGTAGTACCGTCGGAAAGTGTAGCCTTCACGACACCACCTCCGATAACGGATTAAGTCTAATCGACTTTGCGGCGAGGCGAATCACTGACGTAGCTAGCACCCGATACCCGCATCTCGATATTCATAAGGGGACTTGGAGATCGTTTGATCAATCAACCGTCAACAAAATTAACCATATTGCGATCGACGCAAGGGACTCCTCGAGTATTATGGATGTCCAAACGTTCCGAGGTGCCACATTGACTCGGAACATTACTTTGTTGTAGCCAAGGTGCGGTTGTGGATATCCCGAACATCTACTTGATATTGGACGGCTACAATCGCAAAATATTACCATTGATTTCACTCGCCCACAACACGAAATATCTGGATGACGACGAGTGCCGTCAAGCTAAGCAAGATGCATACAAAGCGGTGCTGCATAGAAAGACTAGAGCCCGCGTTTGAGGAAATTCAGAGATGCTATTCCAGGAAAGAGATTTCAGCGGTTTTACCAAAATATACACAAAACATGCCACGGACAAAAAACCCCGAACTGAAGTCCCGTAGAGACGAACAAGGGAACATAGTAGTAGAGTCGCAGTTTATAATGCGACAACGAACCAAATACCGCTGTCAGGCAGAATGAACCTTTCAACCTGGACTATGAGGAACAACAATTCCGTCCACCAGACCCGGATGAAATGAAGATAGGCACATCTAAGCTTAAGTCCAATAAAGCTGCTGGAACGGATGGCCTGACTGTCGAGCTCTTCAAAATGGAAGACGAAGACTTGGTGAGAAGCATCCACCAACTTAACTGTAAAATATGGTCCGACAAAAATATGCCCGATGAATGGAACCTCAGCACTGTTTGTCCGATCCACAAAAAAGGTGACCCTCTGAACTACGCGAACTACTGAGGTAGGAAAAAACCCATATGCTGCTCACTTAATGTCGGTAAAGTACTCGCCGAAGTCTTTGATGTCAAAAAATGATTTAGACAAGGCGTTGCGCTGTCACGCGATTTCTTTAACATCATTTTTAAAAAAAATTGTGTAACACTCACGCGCTAGCGCAAAAGGCACAATTTTTCAAAGTCCGTCCAATTACTCGCATGCGCCGGTGATATTTACATAATCGGATGAAAGCAGCGTGATTTCACTGGCCTTTTCGCGAATTCTGAAATGGAAGCGGAAAAGATGAGAGCAAGGCCAAGCATACTCGTATGCTGTCAACAAGAAAGGACACTCAACACCGATGTCTCAGAATGAAGGTTACCATTGACAGATATAACTTTGAGATAGTTAAGGACTTTGTCCACTAGCTAAGCCCTCTCTATGGCGCGTGAACTTTATTAAAAATGGATGAGGTTGCTCTTGGCTGCTTTGAGAGGAAAATTCTTTCGGTAGTTTTCGGTCCCGTCTGCATAGACGAAGAGGGGAGGAGAAGATAAAACGACGAACTATACGGGCTGTACAGCGTAATGGTCCAACGACTGAGGTGGCTGGGTCCCGCTGGCCGCGGGACAGCGCAAGGGCCGAATTCCACAAGCGTAAGTTTTGCTGTGTACACGACAAAATGTGTACACTGTCTTTTTCTGATTCCGCAAGTGTGAATGTGAGTTTTTTTTGACAGATACTGTGTATACAGTTGAAGAAATTTGAACACTCTTTTTTTGAGCGTAAGTTGAGGGAGTGAAAGTGAAAAAAGTTGAAAGAACAGAAAATATGCAAAAAAAACAGGTATGAGTAGAAGGAATACTGAATGAACTATAAGGAGGAAAATTTGGAAATCGCTTAGGATAGGAAGGTATGTAATCAAGGAAAGATTGACACTGCAACAGGAATTTTAAATTGAAATTTATCACGTTGAAATTTATTTCTAAGATTGAAGCTCTGTTCGCGAAACTGAAAAAGCACTACGTGGAATTTACGGTCGGCATCATCGGCCACCTATCGAATTCTTGAAAAATTTCGCACCCAACCCACTTTATTGAATACACACATCCCAACAAGAACGAGAACAGTCGATTCAGAAGAAAATATCGTGGCCGTGGGAGCTTGTGTTGAGTCATGTCAATAATTTCAAGAAGTGGACACGTCAATTGGCCACTAAGATGGTTCGATTTGATGCCATTGGATTATTTTCGGAGTCACTAGTTCATGCCGATAAACCCGCAAGGATTGATGCTTTGAACCAAAAGGTTTTTCGAGTAATACGTGATATACGCCCCAATTTGCTTTGAGAAATGATCGAAAATCGGACCTATAGAAACCGCTTGGTACGAGGCAGGCGTGGTAGACATATGTTGAAAGCTATTTCCAAATATTAAATGCCGTGAAATCCTATTTCAAATGAATTTAGTAAATCATCATCAAGTTAAGTTCTGTATTTTATTTAAACAAAAAAGTCTAAAACTTAAAAAAAAAAAACGCCGTTTACAAGTATCCTAATTCTGATTTGATTTCCTCTTCAACACCCGAAGGACGGTGTGTCATACTGTCAACACCGTTGGTGTGCTCCGCCTCTAAACTCGTTGGAACACAGTATCATATCACCTGATTTCTCATACACTGACAACACGAATCGAGAAAAAAATTTGTTAGAATACTAACCATTAGGCATAACGAAATATGTAGCTAATTGGAATGGGCAGCTTCCTTATCAATTTTAGCTGGCCGTTGTATTTCTTGTTATGAGCACAAACACTATTATCTGTTGGAATGATATATCCCGCATTGAATGAAGATTTTCAAATCAAAATAAAAGGTGAAATACGACCTGCAGAGGCTGTCAGGGTTAGGGAACTGCTTTTTCGGCCCTACAAGGCGTTTGAAAACATATGTATAATGAAATTACAGCTGTCAGCTCTTTGAATAAAGTCAATCTGCTTGCTTCATACCTCCAAAGATTAACGTTCCCAGATTGTGTCCCAGATGTCCCCACCGACACTTAAGCGCGTCGAATTTTCAATGGGACGAATCAATTTTCACTAGTGTAGTCACAAGAGTACTCAAAGATTTCAATAAACACAAATCGTTTGGTGTACATGGTACAAGGTGAGGCAGAAGCAATGTCATAATGTGAACCTGGCATAATTTTTGCAAATGGTGTCAAGTGTTATTGTGCTTTAATGTTTATGTTGCAGATAGATAGAGCATTAGTTGACAACAAGCAATGGAACGATACTCACCTGAAGAACGCGGAATTATTGTTACTGCCTATTTGACAAATTTCGTTGTCGTTTTCCTCTTCGCTCTGCACGAAGAATTAAGCATTTGGCTGAGCATCTTGTGCAAACTGGGTCCACTAGAGATATTGCAAAAAGTAGCCGGCCCCGTATTCCTCGTGCGATAGTTTGTCATCAGCAGACGTTCGTTGTGTCGAATTCAAAGTGACAGTTTGGTAAGGAATTTTCAGTGAAAAAGAGATCGGCCCTAATTTTTTTTAGGACGCCGACCGACGACACCACCGTAACCGTAACTGGTGAACTCTACAGACAGATGTTAAATGAGTTTTGTCTGCGCAAGTTGCTGAATTAGGTCTCGAACGTTATTGGGGATTTTGAATCACCAATTTCTAGGTCATGTGATCTCCCGTTTTGGCATTTTGAACTGGCCAGCCAGATCGCCAAATCTGAAGGCGCCAGACTTCTTCTCTTGGGGCTTTTTAAAATCTCGTATTGACCACAACAAACCACAAACCTTGTAAGTCTTGAAAGCTAACGTTGAAGAAGAAATCACCAATTTGGAGCAAATATTTTGCGTGCAACAATTCAAAATACCGTAAAACGAGCTGAAAGGTACGTCAACTCGGGATTTAATCATTTGACCGAAATCATTTTTTCGACTTAATGCCATCAATTTTACACCTTCGAATAAACTTTTCATGGAAACATCATCTGGTCAGTACAAAGTCATCAATCAACAGAAAAAACATTAACTCCATAACTGAAATGGACATTTTCTAGTAAAAAGAAATGCTATGTTGCAAGCACGATAAAGAGGAGGAATCAGATCGTGAAAATTGATTACGTCATCAAATAAACAACATCCTATCAGCTTAACGTTGGCCGGTTTAACATTTACACCAATGACATCATGTGAAAGCCAAATAACTCCGAACTTAAAACCAGGTTTAGGAATACTCGTATATTGTAGTATCTACCTTAATCTGGCTACCTTAAGGTTCTATATAATTAAAGACACCATTGCGTAGAGATATGCGGATTTCTATACAGTTCTAACGAAAATATTGAATAGCCCATCCTGTATTTGTATACACATACCATATACCAAATTACAATGGCATGTGGGTGCCTACGATTCCTACTATCTTATATCCATTTAACCCTCTCACATGTCTATCTGAAACGTTACCTATTTATTCCACATTAAAGGTTAACATAGCACGTACCGCATAAAATAAATACGTGACCAAATTTATTCCAAAACACCACCAGCATTCTGTTAGAGTAAATCACAAACTGTTTTTGCCAATTCATTTGATTGATAGCGGTACAAATTACTGAATCTTTGTGTCACATTCGTGTCGTTTCCCGCCAGAGGAAACATCACAGCAAAATGTCGCCTTATGGTATTTAGGTATGTCCTTAATCTAAGTAACTCTGATGTCACATTATCACTTAAGAAGTAGAGCAGATGCTGGACTTTAGGGATTTCGTCTATTTTAGGGAAACAAATATAAGGAAGTTACGAAATCTATGCGTTGTGAAGTCAATAATTGAAACTATAGAGTTTTTACTGTGAGTTCAATGCCATTTATCTAAGTTTCCTGAAAAGTCTACGTTTTAGGCATTCAATTTTGCTGGTTCATTAGACTAAATCTTACGGATATATGCATAATAATCTCATGATTTTTAGATATAATTTTATTGCCTCGAAATGGTTCTTTATTTGGCTAGTCGCAAAAAGTTCATATTTATGTAGAGAAAGCATCCTCTTAAACTTGATTACTATGATGACGATACAGTCCGGGGTGAAGACTCATGGGCCCATTCGCTCTACATGTCATAGCCATCTCAAGTGACTAATGGACACTTTACTCACCAGGTCGATGTCACTGTACAATGAAATTCAATAGTTAACAAATTCCCAACAGGTTGCAACTACGAGCAAATTGGTATCTTTGGCATCATATCTTGGTTCAGATGGAGGTTATGTGAATCGGCGGTGGACTGCGACACGCTGAGCTATATACCGAACAATGGCATTCAATCATCATGGCAAAGAAAAGCACACTATCACGTCTCATTGTTCAGGACATTCATCCCATCAATTCACATGTACCAACGAGCCGTGCGCTCATCAAACCTTGCGTAGATGAGTTCGTCATATCTAGATAACAATCAATGGCTACGCAGCAGATGGCATCATTACCGAACGCGCATCATTACCACGTCTACTATTGTGGACCTTTCAAAATTTGAATTGAGAAGCAGCGAACAGGTGCGGGAAAAAAACATATGTGATAATTTTCGTCCAAGGCAACCAAGGCTGTACAGCGAGAGCATTCATTACTGATTTTTTTGCGCTTTACGCGTGGTCCATATAGTCATCTCTATAGCGACACTGGAACTCAGTTTAAAAGGACGAACAAAATCCTGCAAGCAGTCTTGGCTGAACGGCACGGTGAATACACTCAACAGCAACTGGCAATCCAGAAGACTCATCAAGATAGACTATGGGAAACGCCCCGTGAAATCGGCGAAAAAGCATTTGGTGCGGATAGTTGGCGGTCAGACGCTCTACTTTAATCAATTACATACATTCCTCGTTCGAGTTGAGGTTTGCATGAATTCGGGACCCTTAGTTGTGGTTTACGATTGCGTGGACAACCGTTTGGTCCTTTCACTAGCTTGCTTGTTGGTAGGTCGTTCATTCAGAGCCTAAGACTCTGGAACCACATCGTTGACACGATGAGTATTTAGCCTGGTTGCGGTGGCTCAAAGTGGCGGTGATCAGCTGAAAATCTACGGGTGGGTGACATTGTCTTCCTTCGTTATGAAAATATGCCCCCACCCGAATGGGAACTTGGACGCATCATTATATCCGGGCAGTGATGGTCTTGCTCATAACGTCACAGTTGAATATTGCCTTGAGAATAAGTCTACCGGCGGAAGATTGAAGTTGCAACTCGACCGTTACAGTTCTACGAGAGTATACTAATACTAAACACTATGTTAACTGTAGTAACCCTGGAACATATAGTTCTAACGTTGGCACCTCTGCTGATGCCACGAATCCCAAAAAGGTCACCTAAGGAACACG
This sequence comes from Volucella zonaria, assembly GCA_963966105.1. NCBI lineage: Eukaryota > Metazoa > Arthropoda > Insecta > Diptera > Syrphidae > Volucella > Volucella zonaria. The sequence continues at coordinate 83,897,275 of OZ014530.1, read as the reverse complement.
TTTCTTTCTTTTTTTTTAATAGGATTCTTTGGTTAAATTTCTTTAAAGCTAACTTAATCTTAACACTAAAGTAAGTCATCTAAAATTATTGTACTATGTTTGAATTACATATAATTTTATCTAAATTGAACAAGACTTTTTATTTTATTAATTTTTATGAATAATTAGTGCTGTTGTCGCAAGTTCGTCAACAACTACTAATCTGACAGAACCTATTTGACAAGAATAGTTGTCAAATTCCTTTTTGAACTCACTGGATTTTGCTCTTGCTGTCGTTCAGTTCGGTTCCTTTTACCTTTTTCGTTTACAAATTTGTTTTTCCTGTTTTTCATCTTACTCTTAATGTAAAGAGTGTTTTTTTTTAGAGGTTTGCTTTTTAAACTGGCAAAACTGTCAACTTGACAGTTGAAAGTTGGGTAGTACGTTTAGCCATTTTACGATGAATAGATTAACGGCAGAGCAACGCGTGCAAATTTATTTTGAAAACCATGGTTCGGTTGGCCAAACTAATCGTGCGGTACGTCTATTTTACGGTCGACATAATCATCCATCTGAGCAAGTTATTCGGAATACTATAAATCGTTTTTGCACCACGTACACTCTAGTGGACAATACGCACCCCCAAAGAAACAGAAGATATTGCCGTTGTGGAGCGCAGTGTTGAGGAGAATCCGAAGGAGTCGATTCACCATGGTGCACAGCAATTGGAGCTATGCCAATCCACTTTGTGGAAGATTTTACGGAAAGATCTTGGCTTAAAAGCTTAAAAGATCCAACTTATGCAAGAGTTGAAACCGCGTGACCATTATACATGTCATAGGTTCGGTGAATGGGCAGAAAACAAGATTAAGCTTGATCCTCATTTTCAACGAAAAATTTTGTTCTCCGATGAGGCCCATTTTTAGTCAAATGTATGTAAACAAGCAAAATTGCCGAATTTGGAGTAGAGTAAACCCAGAAGCCTTTGTCGAGACGCCCCCACAACCATTAAAACCCACTATTTGGTGTGCTTTATGGGTTGGTGAAATCATCGGCCCATATTTCTTTAAGGATAATGCCGGCCAGAATGTTACCGCTACTGGAGAGCGCTATAGAAACCCGATTTCTGACTTCTTCGTTCCTCAGTTGAATGGCATTGACCTGACAGAGCTTTAGTTTCAACAAGATGGCGCAACATGCCACACGGCTCCACGATCCTATGATCTCACAGCTTTAGATTACTTTCTTTGGGGGCATGTGAAATCGCTGTCTATGCCGATAAACCAGACTTTGGGCGATTTGGAAGTCAACATTCGCGTGTTATTGCTGGTATACGGTCCCAGCTGCTCGATAAAGTTGTCGAAAATTGGACTTCAGGATTGCGATTCATTCGAGCTAGCCGTGGCACGCGTATGCCCGAAATTATATTTAAATACTAATGGCATACAATTTTCTATTAAATAAATTGAATGTCATAGACATTAACATTAGCTTCAAGTGTTTTATTTCATATTGAACTTGTATACCTCTACAAACCGCACACTTTATAAGAATCCTTCGAATACACAATACATGGGACTTATTACAGGTATGAGATATAACCTCCAAGAAAGACATAATTCTTAAATTCAAATTAATACAAATTTTAAATAAAAGAATTCTAAAATCCAAGAATAAATCATCGCATTATATTATTTCATCGACCAGTTGTGTGGTATCTATAACCTCAAAATGAGACAATGTGTGTTTCATTCCTCGGCACAAACACGAGTAAATATTGGAGCTAGACAAAGTGGCAAGGCAACTGAATTGAAAATATGATTGGAACGTGTTGTTTAAATAGAATGTTACCATTTTCTAACTTAAGATATAATTATTATCATTCGTATCAATCCAAAAGAAATATATCTAACATCATGGCACATCTAAGTTACGCCAATTTAAAAAAATAAACTTAACCGGATTCCTTAGCGCTTTCAAATGAACCACTAAAGATATTAGTCATCACCATCTCAAAAATGCCACTGTCCGCTTAGCTACTCCAATGTTAAAATATGTAGGGATATATTTTCAAGGAAATCACAAAAATATTATCCGTTTAAAGAATGATGTGATGAAATTCATATAGAACCAAGTTTCTCCGGCATTACATCTTTAGAAGGTTAAAAATCTGAATGCTCTTGATCCAGTTGTGTCCAGGTATTAACAAATAGTTACAGAAACCACGCTCATTTAGCGATTTTCAAGCTAAGCCCTTATATCCATCGAATTGAAGCAGTATCTGGGATGAAGCCAAAATTCAACGAACATCAGATGAGTTTATTAAAAACAATAGCTATTTAAGTGCCCTCAAGATACATCACATATCAGCGGCCGTTGACTACTTTGGGGTATTAACAAATAGTTATGTATATGCTTATTCTGATGTTACATCCAGATACATTTCTTGCGCTTATGAATTTCTGAATTTCTGTTCCTGGTGGTAAACTTAGTCATTGCATAAGATCAGATTAATTTCACTACAAATATCAGTGCTCTTTTCTTAAATCATCACTATTATTTGAGGATCCTCTCAATCGCTCCAATTAAATCTTATATATAGTATATGAACATATTTATAAATGAAAGCGGTTCCAATTAAAACCACAAGATTCATGAATCGATGTATCAAATATACGAACAGTTGCGCTATAATCTAAATACTCGTAACTTCTACTATAAATAGAGCGTATTTACTCAAAACATTGAGAGATAGTTATCCTTAATCTCAACGTACCCAAAATCGGCAACTGCAGAACAGTAGCTTTTATCCGGTCAAAAGTACCACATAATTTACTTAGCCTCTGACATTTTCGGGCTACATAAAATCCCTTTCACTTTTTATACACCGATCAATATCTCTGAAGGGTTAATAGTTATATCGTTTTGAATAAGTCCCTCCAAGAGATCCTGATTCTAAACCCGATGCTGACTCCTGTTCCCCAATTCTGACTCCTATTCCCCGCGACCTATGACCACTTGTCAAAAGCTATTGTGTTTTATTATGTTAACCTACAACATACGCGTATCTCTTCTTTATCCCTTTCGCAAACATTCCTCGCAAAAAACCCTTTTGTATATTTCCAAGGTTTCCACGTTAGTTCCTACGTCTGGACCTGCATGCTTAAGTCCTGATTGCAAGTTTTTCTATTACCATAATCTGAGTAAATAAATTTTAATCGCATAATTTACGGAATAGATGCAAATGTCATTGCGACAACAGCATCCATAAATCTTTCACATGGCTCCAGCTACTGCTCCAACCCGAACAGCACACACAAAAAGATTGTATGACAAGCAAGGCGATGGTTTGTATCCTTGTATCCTTGCCATTTTGAGTAGGGTATGTGTAAATTCGGCGCATCCTTCCACACGTACGGTCTCCTCTCAGAACGTACCTAACTATGTTTTGGATTCTTTGTTTCTTTTCTTTTTTCTGAATAAAGGCAACGTCCCAACATTTCATTTTATTTCGTGTTCTACTCGACGAAATAGCTTTCTGCTGTTCTAAGTGTTTCTCTAGTCCTAGCACGTATCCTTGTCACAAATGTCGAAACTCACTGAGTGCAAAACAAAACAAAAAAAAAAACAAATTCAAAGAAAAAGAAGTGATAAACGAAAACAGAAGAGCAAAGAAGTTGCCATTCCCAAGGCGAACTACAGTTCATGGTGGGTACAAATTTTAAAAAATTGTCCTGCGACCACTAGGGCTAGATTCCGACTCGTTTTTGAGCCTTCGAATGGCACTGTATGTGCCATGTGTTGGGAAGCTGTGTTGCGTTGCCTGATTGTGTTTTCATCACGAGTAGATTTCTTTCTGCTTCCATTAAGATCCAATTTTTTTTTAGATTTTTTTTTTCATTTATTTATTTTACAGAGAAATAGAAATGAGTCGGCTTATCACACAACAGCCGACATTGTGCGGGTAACGAAAGAGGATATCCGGGCAAAGGACGATGGGCTTCCGTTATTATGCTGGCCAAATACTCCAAACAGGTACTCATGGCTCATTAAAAAAAAAAATAAATAGAAAAAAAAAATGGAAAAATAAATAATTTCCTTTTTTCTTGTTAATTAAAAAGAAGAATGTTGGTATTTGGAGAGCGAAGCAAGGCCTTAATACCTAATCATTATCAAAGAAGAGGATCGGCCGGGCAAACGGAATACGAAACACGGAGTACGGACAACAGACCATGGACGACGGACATTGAAAATATGAAAATGATGAGGGGGAAAATATGCGATGGCAAGCTGTCAAAGGATGGAAATTAGAAAATATTTTAATTATTAATCCGTTAAGAGAGATGAAAGTTTAATGTTTAGGGACTGTAATTGAACGCCTTGGGCTTTATGCCGGTGCACAGCATCTTGAACAGGCAACGGAACTTTTTGATGTGCAAAGTAGGTACAAAGTGGTCGTGTTCCATATTCGAATTCGTTTGGCTTTAATTTGACGGCTGTTTATGATATTTCCCAGTGTTTTAGGTACGAGTATACTGGCGTTGGGAACAGGTTTTCAGTTTTGTTATGTTTCGAAAGACACAGGGATTCACAGTAAAATGAAGATTTACATAATGGAATCTGAAAGGTGGTATTCGCAGGGATATTTTTAATTTTACAACTGCTCTTCGGGTGTTTACTAAATTCAATTTTATTAATTGAATTTTACAAAAAAATATTTGGATTCGAAAGGCATTGCTAATTTGACCAAAATCAATTACCCAATAATTGTGCATTAGGTTTCCAGATATTGCAAAGAGGTGAGCTGTTTTAAATCGAATCAGAAATATAAATTTGTTATATGACAAAAAATTGCAGTCTATACAGCTAGCTTTCCTTTATACCAGAAAGATATCATATGAAGAAGGGATGATGAACTGGGATCAAACAATTTCGGTTCAAATAGCATGCGGGCACGTGCAAGTGTACAAACTCGTATTCTTGGATATTTGGCAGGGCAGGTTTGAAGGAAATAGTGAGTATGTGGCTAGAACTGCTACTACAGTTCTGGCAAGTAAGAGCACTAAAACATACCACCTTGATCAAAAAGTTCCGTATGGCGCTCCAATTATTCCGGTTTGAGTTCTGTTTTTTTTGTTAAGTTGTTAAATCTGTTGTTGACATTCTCTCTAAATCTTAGCGTTATAGCTTGACATTTGCAAAAGTTACGTACATCTATCTCTGTGTGTGTTGGCGATTTTTTACAATTTTAGCAATGGATTTAAATTTGCAACAACGAACTTGTATTAAGTTTTGCGTAAAAAACGGATTTAATGGCGCGCGAACGTTGGAAATGTTGGAAAAGTGTTTCGGCAACGATTCTCTAAAGAAAATTGTCGTTTACCAGTGGCACGAGCGGTTCAAAAGTGGTCGTGAGTCAATCGAAGATGATAAACGCAGTGGCAGACCATCGATATCGAAAACCGATAAAAACATTGATGAAGTAAAAGAAATTAACCATCAGAGAGATAACGGAGAACTCAAACATTGCCTACGGATCCGTCCAAGACATTTTGGTTAATGATTTGGGTTTCCGTCGTGTAGCAGCAAAGTTGGTGCGAAAAGACCTCAATTTCATGCAAAAAAGAGACCGTGCTGACGTCGCAAATGAGATAAAGAGATGATTTGCGAGGCTGAATCCGATCCCACATTCATCAAAATTATCATTACTGGAGACGAGACGTGGGTTTGTGAGTACGACACGCAATCCAGACATCAGGCAAGTGAATGGCGTTCACCAAATGAGCCGAGACCAAAAAAACCACGTCGTTTTTAGTCAAAAAAGAAGGCAATGCTCACGGTTTTCATGGATTACAACGGTGTAGTGCATCATGAATTTTTGCCAGAAGGCCAGACAGTAAACAAAGAGTATTATTTGGGCGTTATGAGACGTTTGCGTGAAGCAATTCACCGAAAGAGACCAGAAAACTCATGGATTTTGCACCATGATAACGCACCGTCGCACAGTTCCATCATTATTTGTAATTTTTTGACGAAAAATACAACAAATACCACCCAATAGCCACCGAATTCACCTGATTTGGCTCCCTGTAACTTCTTTCTGTTGAATCGAGTTAAAAAGCCACTACGGGGAACGCGTTTCAGTAGCCGAGAAGAAGTAATGGAAAAATCGCAGGAAACACTGATGGACATACCGAAAAGCGAATATAAAAAATGTTTCGAGGATTAGATCAAGCGCTCGCACAAGTGTGTTGCAGTCGATGGGGATTACTTTGAAAGTGACTCGAACTCCAACTTTTTAAAATGCTATAATTTTTTTATTTTTTAAATTTTATTGTGCCAAAGCAAAAAATGTTGGAAATTACATCAATTTTCAAATTGTATCTAGTTGTCAATATGTCCACCTTTGGCGCGAATAATGGCCTTGAGACGGCCGAAGAAAGCATCGCACGCTGCACGCAAGTTGCTCTGCGGTATTTTGGCCCATTCCCGGCGAAGTGCTTATTTGAGGTGGTCCAAACTTTGGTATTTTTTAGTGCCAACCTTCGCCTTCAAAATACCCCAGACAGAGAAATCCAACGGATTTGCATCCGGAGAATTTGCAATCCAGTCGAAGAAATGAAGTGTGGAACATTGTTTTTTAACCAATCTTGATTGACGCGCGCTTTGTGACTTGTGAGACGGTGCCGAGTCTTGTTGAGATGTCTACGGTCTCCGACCGAAATGGTTGTTTGCCCAAGACTACAATACTGCCTCTAAGACAGTTTCACGGTATACGATCGCATTAATTTTGACGCCACGGTCCAAAAATACGAGCGGAGGGTTAGCATCGGAGGTTATGGCGGCCCAAACCATCACCATCGGTGCTGCCTGCTTTCTGGTGGCCGTCCGAAGGTGCACATTTTCGAAGGACCTCTCTGGCAAGTAAACTCGGTCATTTTGTTTGTTGACATATTGCTCGATAACAAATGGCGACTCATCGGAAAAAACCAAATTCGGCATCTGGCTTAAAAATTCGGATTAAAATTTTTCAACACAACTGAGACGCAAATCGTTTAAAAGGCTAATAAATACTAAAATTATCTGTCATGTGTCAAAATTTGAGCTCACTGTCATGAACGGTTTGGAAATTATAGCAGTCTGAAGTTGGTTGCAGTTCGAGTCATTCAGGGTGTACATAGATTTAGATGAATAAACTTGTATTTTAAATTTTCTGAATAAATTCCGGGAATCGTATGTTGAACAATTTTTCTTCTTTTTTTTTTTTTTGATTATGACCGTCTCGGACCTGATTTAAATCATAATAACATGATTCATTCAAATGCCTTACTACACTAGGACCTATGAGGGTTCTTGTTGATTATTTGGCTGACTATGTTAGCAAATTCTCCTTTTATGTGTAATAGAATTTTTCTACAAATTTCAGTAGTAATTTCACCACAGCTTCCTCAAAGTAATTTTCAACCACTGAGTTGAAGTATTGCATAGAATACTTTTCATCCCACCTTTGAAAATATGAGTCACTTCACGTACTTTAAGTTGTTTATGAATTCTGGCTTCATTTAAAGTTCGATTTATTATTTATACAATAATAGGTGCAAACAAATCCCAATATACCTTCATATCCCGTGCTCTTATACTATCAACACCTGGTTATTTGGTAGCGTCGAGGAGTTTTAGGATATTATACACCTCTTCGCTGCTAGCTTCCTTAAGAAAAATATGAACATCTACATGGTTTGACATTCTTATCTCACACTCGTGTACTAATTTACTTATTTGATCTGCAAAGTGTGTGATACATTTATTGGACATTGTTGTTAGGCATTTTTCGGAAAATTTCTCAATCTACAATACATTACGTTTTTTTCTTCCCATGAACTCGTTCATATTTTACGCGAGTCCTTTCTTGTCCGAGTAAATTTGTGTTTATAGTAATTTGATTTTTGATTGAAAATTTCCTTATTCACTTTACTGCGGAAGATTTTATGTTCTTTTTCATCTACAAAAATCGTGGTATCCACCGACACCCAGTAACTGAAACTAGGAAATTGATTTAGAGCATCACAATAGGAAAAAAATCCCCCTTCTAAAATTGTTCGGTTGGTGAAACAATATACGTTAGAATTAATAAGAGAACGGAGTACAAACTCTGGCCTAGATTTAAAAAAGAAATTGTTGCTGAGAATAAAAATACCACTGATATAACTGAATCAGCTAGAACCATATATAAAAGCCTTAATAAAAATTAAATTTCTTAAAAGGTTACTACTACCACTGTGTACTGCAAATATACAAATCCTAGATTACTTTAATTCGCACCTGATCAAGATCAATGCGGGACGAGGAAAACTTCAGAACGGTTCCTTCAAAATTATACATTTGATTGAAGTATTTAGATGCTTACGATATAACTCTCAAGAACCTGGAAATGGCATTGAGTTCAAACACCAAAACCAAACATCCCCTATGCCATATCCTTTTCTGCGAAATCCTAAGAATTAAGTCATACTTAGATAGACTGAGAATAAGCAATAAAAACAAACTCTCTATAGATCTAATTGGTACCACGTGGAAATGGATAGCGGATATCGTCAAGGGTCAAGTGTTGTGGGGTCAGCACGTACTGTGATTAGTCTCTGTCTAGTTTTTTTTAATAAATCGAAGTTTTTATTACTATCAATAAGTATGCCGTGTATATGCATGTTGAAAGTGGAACGAAAGATAAAATGTGTGAGTTGCAACGTTTTTTTTTTCACTGTAGCTGCGTTAATATTCAACCAGCTGTTATTGTATTCCTTCAGAAATCAAACAAGGAGTTTCGCTGTACGACCTGCTCTGTTAAGAGAAGGAGTTCCCTCCACTCTTCCCAACTTTGCAATTCAGCAAATAGTGGTGTGTGGTGTCGTGTCTCTCTTCATCTGAGCTTTCAACGTCATCTCTTACGCAGAGTAATGAAGAACGTAATGAGCAGTCTCACCAACAAAAAACACACTATCTACAGCAGCATAAACAACAACAACAACAAGCAGCAAGCATCGCTGTTAAATCAATATAAACACCACCAAGCAATAACAAGTATAACGAACTAGTTGAAATGAGAGCTCAAAATACTATCGCTCTCTCACGATTCACTCTCTTCAAGAGGAAAATATTAAATTATTTCAAATTTTTAATGATCTTCGTAAAGAGATTAATATTTTGCATCAAGAGAAGGGAGAAAAATGTGCAGAGATAGTGGGTGTTCCTAATTGCTTTTGAGTGTGCGCTGCAAATTTTTGCAAAGGGTGTATGCGCAGATGTTTCTGTAACAGCCATTGATAATTGTTATGTAAAGAGTGTTAAAAAGAGAGAGAATTTTAGATGATAGTGCATCTAAGGTTTTAGTCGTCAAATTTGTTTCCGCATTAAAAAAAAAAGATGTTATAAAAGTAAACAAACGTACTATATTAAGACAATTTATCGACAAAAATATTTGGCTGTAAACATAGCACTAAAATTTTCATAAACGAATCACTAAATGCATCAACTAGAAAACTTCTAAACGCTGCACAAAAAGCTAAGAAGGAAAAATCTTATAAATACGTGTGGGTGAGAGGTGGGAAAATATTTATGCGAAAGACGGAAAACGATAATTTTATTATTATTAACTCGGAGGCGGACCTCCTTTCTTTGAATTAATATGCAAAACCTGAAAAATAATTTTCTTAATATTCCCTCCGTCAATTGCATAGATACGAGGGCGGGTCAATAAGTCCCTTTTTGAATTTCTGACCTCTTTACTGAAACAGCAACACTGCTCTTGTCAACAGGCATCTGTCAGTTGACTCCTGTCAAAATTTAAACTTGCTGCGTCAGTTAGTTTGTGTTTGACAGCTATTTTTATCAGACTACTCACTAATTTGAGGAGAAAATGGAAAAAAGTGAATTTCGTGTGCTTATTAAGCATTATTTCTTGCGAAAAAAAACCATTACCGAGACCAAGGCTAAGCTTGATAAATACTATGGGGACTCTGCACCATCGATTTCAATGGTAAAAAAGTGGTTTACTGAATTTCGTTGTGGCCGTACAAGCACTGAAGATGCCGAACGTCCTGGACGCCCAGTTGAGGTCTCTACACCCGAAACAATCGAAAAAATTCACGATATGGTGTTGGCCGACCGAAGATTGAAAGTGCGAGAGATTGTGGAAGCCGTAGGGATCTCGCATGGCTCAGTGGTTTCAATTTTGAATGATCACTTGGGCATGAGAAAGCTTTCCGCAAGATTGGTGCCGCATTTGCTCACAGTCGACCACAAACGCAATCGTGTAACAACTTCACAGGAAGGTTTGGCGTTGTTTAATCGCAATATGGAGGAGTTTTTGCGCCCTTTTGTAACCGTGGACGAAACATGGATCCATCACAACACACCAGAGAACAAACAACAGTCAAAACAGTGGGTTTCTAAGGGTGAATCGGCGCCAAAGAAGGCCAAGGTGGGTTTGTCAGCCAATAAAGTTATGGCGACTGTTTTTTGGGATGCACGCGGGATAATCCACATTGACTACCTTCAAAAGGGAAGAGAACAATCAATGGGGAATATTATGCCAACTTATTGGACCGATTCAATGACGATTTGAAAAAAAAACGACCTCATTTGGCCAAGAAAAAAGTTCTTTTCCACCAAGACAATGCAAGGGTGCACACATGTGCAGTTGCCATGGCAAAAATCCATGAATTGGGCTATGAATTGCTCCCTCATCCACCCTATTCTCCAGATTTGGCTCCGAGCGACTACTTCTTGTTCCCAAACCTGAAGAAATGGCTTGGTGGAAAAAGATTTGACTCCAATGATGAAGTCATCTCGCAAACAAAGGCCTATTTTGAGGACCTCGACAAATCATTTTTTTTGGAAGGGATAAAAAAATTGGAGAAGCGTTGGACAAAGTGTATAGAGCTCAAGGGAGACTACGTTGAAAAATAAAATTATTTTTTTATCAAAAAATCTGTGTTTTAATCCAAAAGTCACGGACTTATTGATCCGCCCTCGTATCAACTCATTTGATCTCGCCTTAGACCGGAAATACTATATGTAAACAATTTTCTCGTTATCCATCAAAATATAAGGAGTATCCGTATTAATTTTTATAATCTTGATTCGTTTGTGAATAAGCCAGATTTTATTTTCTTAACGGAAGTATGGATTTATAAGGAAGAAAAATCTTTGTATGGTATTGAAGGATATGAATTTACTCCTTGTTGTAATAATGAATATGCTTCTGGGGGTGTTCTGTTAAAAAGGAGTTATATGATTTAAATGTTGTCATCACCTATGAAAATTTGCAGAGCTGTGATATGATAAAAGTGAAAATTAGTGATATGATGTTATCAATGTTCTGTGTTTATAGATTCATTAAGCCTTCTGACTCAAATAATGTGTTTCTTGAGGAATTAGAAAATTCGTTATCGAAGGATTCATCATATGACACAATTTCATTGGGTGATATGAATATAGACATCTTAAGTGATTCTGTACCGGTAGACAACTATTTATTTTTATTAGCTTCGTACGTCCTGGATTCATGTATAAATAGACCTACTCGCATTTCTTCAGGCATTTGCAATGACCACATCATGGTGCGTTTTTCCAACTCTGAAAAACTCAAATTTCATAGCTCCGTTTTTGATTTACAAATAACTGATCATTGCATGACGTGCTTAAGTTTTAAATCAAGTTCGGTTACAAGTTCTAGTAGTGATACTTCTTGCTCACCTGGTTTTATTATTGATCATAGAGCGCTTAATAAGTAATAGTCTACGTTATGAATGCTGGGTAAATGTTCTATGTGAAAATGATTCTTCTTTAGCTTACAGTAAGTTCATGGTTACCTTAAATAAGCATGTTTCACGTTGTTCGAAAAAGTAAAGAATAGCGGGAATAAATTGAAAAGATTAAAGCCTTGGATCAATACTAACTTACTTATCAAAATAAAAGAAAAGAATAAATTATACAAGAAAAAAATTAAATATCTGAATAATGTCAATATTTTAAGTGTTTATAAACGTCCAAAGATGTTGTTCTGTGTAAAAACAATTTTTATTCTAACAGGTTTCGTGAGGTTAGTGGTGATTCTAGAAAAGAATGGCAACTTGTTAAAGAAATTCAGAATAAATCTTCTGTCAGCCCACTAGTTCATAGTCTTAAATTCAACGATGTCACCATTAATGAGCCCAAAGAATTGGCTGAAAAATTTAACGAGTATTTCGCTTCGATTGGCACTAAGGTACTATCAGATAGCTGTTCTGAATTCTCAAACTGAAACTGCACAGTTGTTAATAAATCATTCGGGCATGGTTTCTTTGCCGACCCAATAACGTCCTTTCAATAGTTTAGGATTATTAACTCACTAAAAAACTCGAACTCTTCAACAACAAACTGTTTTTTAAACAATTTCGTTAAAAAAATAGCTCTAAACAGTTTTTTTTCAAAATTTGAACGTTTATTTAAGAAAAACATGTACAATAGTATTATTCAAAGTATTGCCCATCTGAAGCTATGACTTTTTCCCATCTTTCTGGCAATTTGTGGATCCCATCCCAAAAGAACTGCGCCGGCTTGGCAGCCAAGAATGAATCAAGCCAATTTTTGATATTCTGCTCTGATGTGAACCGTATTCCAGTGAGGGAGTTCTGCATCGATCGGAACAAACGGTAGTCAGAAGAGGCAAGGTCTGGGCTATAAGGCGGGTGTGGTAAGACTTCCCATCCACTGTTTTCCAAATAGTTCTTAACCGGAATGGCAACGTGGGGGGGCGAGCGTTGTCATGATGGAAAATTATTGCCTCGTGTCTGGTCGCATATTCCGGGAGTTTTTCGGCCACCGCTCTCTTCAAACGGATTAATTGTGTTCGGTAGCGTTGTCCATTGATGGTTTCACCCGGTTTTAGCAGTTCATAATACAGCACACCCATCTCATCAAACCAAATACAGAGCATTACCTTTGCGCCATGGATATTCGGCTTTGCCTTTGATTTAGCTGGTTGGCCGGGTTTCACATATGATTTTTTGCGCTTGGAGTTGTCGTAATGGATCCATTTTTCATCACCAGTAACAATCCGATGCAAAAATGACTTCCTTTTGTGGCGTTCCAGCAGCATTTCGGACATGCAAAACCGCCTTTCGACGTCTTTCGACTTGAGTTCATGTGGAACCCAATTTCCTTGCTTTTGAATATATCCAGCTGCTTTTAAACGTTTTGAAATGACTGCTTGAGTGACACCCAAAGATTCTGCAAGCTCTTCTTGTGTTTGGTAACAATCTTCATAGAGTAATGCTTCCAGTTCTTCATCTTCAAACTTTTTTGGCTGCCCAGGACGATCATCGTCTTCCAAGCCAAAATCACCACTTTTAAATCGTGCAAACAACTTTTGGCACATTTGCTCAGCTAGCGCATGTTCACCATAAACTTCCACCAAAATACGATGACTTTCGGCAGCAGTTTTCTTCATATTAAAGTAATGAAGAAGAACTCCCCGCAAAAATACTTTTTCAGGCACAAAGTTCGACATATTTGAGTGAAAAAAAATTATTGTTGTTTACGCTTCAAATGCATGACATATACTGAAATGATGTACAATGACAGTTACGCCATCTTTTAACAAACCGCACGAATTAAGTTATAGACCCAATATTTTTAACAAAAGTACCTCCGGGGATTTTTTCCAGACGGTCTTAAGCAAGCCGAAGTTATACCTTTATAGAAGAAAGGTGAAAAATCTGCTTTCAATAATTATAGGCCTATTACTTTACTTCCAGTGTTTACGAAGATTTTTGAGAAAGCTATAAAGAATAGAATGATCAAATTTTTAGATAAAAATAATTTCTTTAGCAAGTACCAATTTGGTTTTTGGTCAGGTTTTTTAACTGAAGCAGACCTGTTCAATTTCTGCACAAATAATTATGATAGTTTTAACTGCAGAAATCTGACTGCGGCTCTTTTCATTGACATTACGAAAGCTTTTGATACTGTCGATCATAATATTCTTTAGTAAAATTATATTTAGGGGTAATATGCATAATTGGTTCAGGTCGTATTTATAAAACAGGAAACAGAAAGTAAAAATTAATGGGCAAATGAGTTCTTTTAGAAATATCTCCATAGGAGTTCCTCAAGGCTCTGTGCTAGAACCGAGACTTTCCTTAATCTTTATTAAGTCACTCTTTTCTCAGAACGTTCGTAGTAAGATTGATGCGTTTGCTGATGACAAATCATGTGCTTTTCAATGTAACTCTCCTTTAAACTTAATTGCTAACATGAATCATGACCTGGAAGTTCTGGGTCATTGGTTCCAACAGCATAATCTGGTGATTAGTGATAAAACGAAGATGATGTTCTTTAGTCTATGTGGAAGGGAGTTGGACTTTGGTACGTTTTATTTCCACTGTACAAAATCCAGAAAATTTTTACATAGTGAAAATATTTGTAAATCAGGAACAACCGCAAAAACATATTTTGAGTCCCTTACATGTTCTGAGAATTGTTTCGTTATAAAAAATGTTAAACCGTATACTCGTAAGTATCTTGGGGTTACACTGGAGGATGAGTTGGCCCGACCATACGAGTGCGCTTAGAAAGTACCTTATAGCTGCCACAAGACAGTTATACTTTTTAAAATCATTCTGTTCCCGAGATCTTCTTAAGTGCATCTATTATGAGTTAGTCCATTCTAGGCTCGAATATGGTTTAGGTTCCTGGGGTGGAACTCATTTCAATAAAATGAACCAACTTCTAATTTCTCAAAAACACATTGTTCGTCTTATCTGTAACAAACATCGTCGTTTTACTAGTCTATTACTTTTCACAGGCCTTAAAATTCTTCCCTTGAAACATTTATACTGTTATTAGGTCTTAAAGACATTTTTTTCTAAATCAAGCTTTGAACTGAATAGAAGCTCCGATTACTATAACCTAAGAACCAACAATTTGAATCTAGTTAGTGTACCACATCATAATCTGCAAATTTTCTTCAACTTTTTTACGGTTTTGGCTCCCAGACTCTATAATAACTTACCACATAACATTAGAATAGTTAGAATTAAATTCGTATTTCTAAAGATGAGAAAACTATGACTCTTGAATAAAAGCTATGATGAGTGTTATCGTCCAAATAATTCTCTCTTTATATTATATTAATATAAGTTCCTTGCTATGTTTTCATTCCTATTACGCACATACTTATCTTTTTCTATATTTTTTATTGTCAACTTACTAGTTAATATCTTAATATATTTTGCGACCCCACTATTTTTCTTTCTATCTTTTTATTTACTTTCGTTATTAATTTTTACATGGCTCCCTGCTTTCGCCCTCTTTTTTAATTCATATATTATATTCCATAATGTAACTAATAATCAACGAGCACCATATCTTTGAAATTATTACACAAAAAATCAACAATGTACCTATTGTAAAATAATAATAATCAGTTGATAATAACCCGAATATCAATACATAAAATCAATGAACTGTCGAACGTTACAAATGAAATAATTAAAATATATAAGGAAAATTAAATTGATAATAATGATTCCATATTGAAAATTAAATAAAAGTTAGTTCTTTCATATTATCAAACACGGAAATGGATATCACAGAAAAATCGTTAGCTTCAAATAATATACCATTTGTCAATATTGATGAGGACTTTGAATTTTCAGAAGCACGTATTGCAACTAATAATAAGAATTTAATATACATTTTAAAAATTCCTACAGATACGTGTAACCTCTGCATTATTAAAGCATTTAAATTAAGTAACGTTATTACTAAAATTGAATATGGTATGATCCCATTCTAGAATGTAATGAGAAAACGTTTAATACAATAAATAAATGTAAAACATGTAATAGTGTCTCAATTTGTTACAGTAATGATATCCTAAATATAAGTAATTCTACATGTATCCCAAAGCGCCTGAAAAGCAAAAAGGCTAACTGCTCTCTAATCAACAACGACCATATCCCAGAAGTGGAAGAAGTGTCCCCTTGAATCCTGCTGTTGGACCAGTTTGATAGCTCCATTAATATAAACCAGGAAACTGTCATGCTCAAAGGCATCTACTCGTACATAGTACGGCATTTTAACACCACTGTAGAAATCGATGGGAAACTAATAACTGCCAACGAAGTCAGTCAATACCAGCCCTTGCCTACGATATTACACTCAACATCTGAAAAGAACCGAATAGAAGAAATACTATCCCTTAACCTTTTGAAGCAGCTTCACATCAATAGTACCAACAAAATCGTTCTTTTGGAAACCAAACGAAAAATTAACCTATCCATCAATATTATTCTGATAACATCGATAACCATCATTCTGATATTAATCTCTATCAGAATATTTGGATGCATGGTACAAAATCGCTAGATCAATAAGAAGTAAAACAACATATTGACCTTAGGAATGGAAGACTTCCCCGCCATCTTACAACAATAACTTCTTCGAACGAGGACGTTCATATCTAAGGGCGGAGGAGTTAACACACGACACGCTGAATCATACAAAAGTAGCGTGAATAAATTCCATTTCCACGATTCAGTGCGCCAACACCTGTGTCATAGGTCGCGAAACAAATAACTTATCTGCTGACGATGCATCTGGAGTAACTATGGGACTTGGGATGCATAGGTTTCTAGGTATTAAAAATATTGTTCGAGTTTAGTCTTTAAGATACGCTCATCGGAAACGGGCAATAAATAAATTATTTTTTTTCGAAAATATACTCGTATATAGTAACTAGAAAATAGTTTTTGTTTACTTTTTTATAAGAATTGAAGGAAACTCTTTTTGCTTCGTTTCAAAACAACTTTATAACAAAAAAGCAAAGAGAAGAAGTTGGGGATGAAGTTTTGTCTTGGGATGGCCTGGTTCATTGCTAGGGATAAAATTTGTGGTTTGTGGAAGATTCGAACGTTTGTAAGTACATTGTTGTAAAGTAGCATTGCATTTTTGTGTTTAAAATCATGTGTACGTTTTCTTTTTCTCAGGCCAAAAGAGATTAAAAAAAACCGGAGCTGAGGGTGGAAGAGCGTTAGTTCATGATGCCGTAGATGAGATGATTCTCAACATAATAAGGACTGATTAGCATACTGTTGAACGGTTAAATTTGCCATAAGCGGGTGGCAACGGAGCCACCAGAAGCTACTTAGCTTAAGTATCATTGCCAAGAAAGAGGAAATCTCAAGCTGAGGATGTCGAAATAATAACTTAAAAAAACAGCTGTTGAACGCCGAAATTTACAAGACTAAATTGGAAGCCCTTAAACTGGAACGTGAGCTGAAAATTCTGTTATCAGGATTGACCAATTGCTTAGTATCGTCGGTGTTTGGGTTTACTTTGTTTGTTTGTAATTATGACCAGGGAATTCAGGGTGGACGTAGCCAATATAAAGTAATCACTTTTCTGCGTACGTCCACGTCTGTAAACACAGACCAGCTGTTTTGACACTTAGTGGAACACAGGTAGATCCCCGCCCACACCTCTCAGACCACTCTGATCTGAAGCTAGCTGACTACGAACTAGTGCCACTATTCTTTCCCCATCGCGGTCTCGCCATTTATGTGCGTAGTGATGTAGGTTACCAAATTCCACCACAATGTAGTCCTTATTCCAATCCGGAATTCAATTTCATGTGGTTAAAATTCCATCTCCGTAAGCAAATTATCCACTACTGCTTTACTTACAGAAGCCTCAAACTGGACAGCAACTCGACCTTTCACGAGTTTGATACGCTGTCTGACTCCATACAAAGAATTGTATCCCTGTATCCTCATACTGAAATCGTGATTACGGGCGATTTCAATATACACAATCCTGGTTGGCTTCGACATTCTGGACAGACAACACCCAAAGGACGGTGGGTTGAGATCTTCGCTGCGCAAAATAATTTAACCCAGCTTGTAAATTTACGCATTAGGAAAGTCTTACGGTTGAAAGTTTGAATGGGCGGAATGCTACTGGCGATTTAAATGGAGCACTGGTGGTGGAAATAGCGATAAAACAAAGTGAGACAGGAGATATTACGTCGGTGTTCGAGGGTGTCAATTGATTGACTGATATTAGTATCACCAATGAGTTTTATCGTACGGTTTTGAATCCTATCTAGCAGGTGCAGAGATGTTTTAGGAGCACCTGACCAGATGTGGGCATTGTACTCCAATTTTGGTGGCCGTGGCTCAAGTGGTAGTGTATTGACTTCCAAATCGGACTATTCGGCGCCCGAAAGAAATTCTTTTTTTCAGACAACTAAATTCACGTACGATGAGTGGTTGCCTAGAATACAACAACAAATCCAATTACTCTATGAATTTAGTCTCTCCATTCAATGTTGGATGCCACACATGGAGCGAAATAACCACTGTGCCCAAAAATCTTTCTTTCTCTCTCTGTCCCATTTTCCTAAAAACTTAATACGTGCTCAGGCCCCATAAGTGTAGTAATATCCACTTAAGTGTTAAGCTCTTTTAAAAAACAAAAATTAGAGGGGGTGAGGTATTTCTTACATCGCTTGAAAAAACGTAGACATTTCGCAGCATTTTTGACAACACCGAATATGTGGTTATTTCAACGTAAATTGTCATTGAAACACATACCGAGAATGAAAAATTGTTCGGTTTCGACGAACATTTAAGCCGGGTGTTTAAATTTCGCCTTGACGACAGCAGAGAGCATTGTGGTTTGGAAGCATTGGATTCTACTCTGTTAGTGTTTCCCCAATTAGTCATGCTGTTAATATCGGAATTTCCGTTCCCGTTCTACAGGCGAAAAGCAGGGACATGAATTGGGCAACGAATATGAAAAGCAGAGGGTGCTGTCATTAACAAAAAAATATATTGGCTTTGATTGACAATTTTCCGACGAATGCGCACGATGACAAATAATAAAAAATGACGAAGTCCAACGATGAGCAAAGATACTCGAAGCTAGTAGAAAAAACAAAATCGCAAAGTTCTTACAAATTTTAGTACCTACCGCCTTCTATTGTGGTCCAAATCCAAATGGACGAGAAAAATAATTTTGCATTTGATCAAGTATGTTACAAAGCATTATACGAAAGAAAGTGCAAATAGAAATGCAGCACACAGAATTCAAGTTAAGTACGTTAAAGTGATAAGAGAGCGCACAAATTGTAATTCAATGAGATTATGATACAATGATAACAGAGCAAGAAAATTTAATTCAATTATAGGGTATCTTGTTTTTCATAAATTGCGAAAACGCATTACATTTCCAAACAGGCTTAGAAGTTACAAGAGATCATTTATGAAGCTTAAAAAGAGTGTAGGAGACAGAGCGGCGCCCTGTGGTACACCAGCATTTATTTTGTGGATATCCGACTTCAAACCATCAAAAACAACTTAAACTGAACGATAATTTGAAGAAGAGAGTCATCGATCCCAAAAGCATATGCTTTCGACAAAAAAGTCTGATGTCAAACTCTGTCAAATGCCTTACAAATAACAAGTGCAATTATCTTGCTTTCGCCAGATTGATGTACGCTTTGGTTCCAGTTTTCGATGAGACATGCCATCAGATCCCCAGTTGACCTGTTGCTACGAAAACTGTAGAGCTGATCACTGAGAAATCTTCGTGTTCCGAGATATTTCATGAGCTCTCATGACGGTTTAACAGCGTTTCGATGACCTTGCAAAGCAGATCGTAAGTACAAAGGGTCTGTAGGAGGAGAGAGAAGAAGATTCACCTTTTTTTAGCGACGGGCAGGACAAAAGCTGTTTTCCATCAGCTCGGAAAAAGACAAGTGGGATTGGTGAAAATACTTACGCTGTAGTTTTGCCAGCGTGGAAGAACACCTCTTCAGAAGAAAGGATCTGGACCTGTAGATTTGTGAATGTTAAGATCTTTAAGTACCCTTGTGCGTTCGGATTCAGGATGAGGCAGAATTTCTAATATATTTGACAAACGACTAACACTTTTTACTTCCTTTGGGACATTGTTTTTTGGTCATATTGGAATTTGACACGCTTAAGAAAGGCGTTGCAGTCATTCCTAGCTCGTTTAAACTTTTTCGGTTTTGCTCTTTCAGGTTAACCTTGATGGATCGAAAAAACCTTTCTCTAACCCTGACAGCCTCTTTACAGCTCGAGTCGTACCATGCGTTTTCTTTTGGTTTGATACTCTTCATCTGAGGAGGGATAAAGTTTTTCATTCCAAAGAGAATGGTGTCTGTGATCATATCAGCTGTGTCATCCACGTCCTTATCGAGGAAATATAACGACCAGTTAAACTTTCTAAAGAAGCTGTTAAGTCCGCTCCAACTGAGTTTCTCGTATTGCCATACTGTTCTTTTAGGAGTCCTTTCTCTAACTGCGTCGTCAGTGTACGAGAAATTAGCTGATATGACAAAATGGTCCGACGAGCCTGCGAGTGGAGGGCATATCACATTGACCTTCTATTTGTCAGGATAAGAAGCCAACACAAGTCCAGGGTGTTGGTGGTATGTCTATCAACGTCTGGTATTCGCGTTGGTTTATTTACAAGCTGAGACAAGTTGCACATCAAAATTTATTTTCAATGATTCGCCTAATCTTTTTACGAGACCGGTTAAAACGCTGTGCCACTGGATCGTCCCGATGTTGTTCAACTTCAGCTTCCAATTTTTGACAAAACCATTCAATATTAGTCTTTGTAAAATGGAAGCTCCCCATAGTTGTAGAATTATTTCAGAATTCAAAATTTATTCGCAATTTTACAACTCTCTGTACGCTGTTAGTACCCTCATCATTTTCAAAACTTACTTCGAAATGGTTCATTTTAATTATTTCAAAAACCTTTCCATAACAAATGATCAACTGCAAATGAAATTTTTTTCTTTGCAGTTTTTAGACAACTCTTGCGCAATTTTTAATGCAAAGTGCAAAGGTTACTTGTTTGGAGAAACGAAATGGAGCCATTTTTTTCAAACTGACAAAATTTTGCACTTGCGGAAACGTCATTTTATCACGAGACCCCATCAAGTTAAGTCAAATTGTGTGTAAAAACCATTCTAAAATGGCGAACGAAAAGTGACACCTTCGCCATGTACTATAATGCTGCACGACTTTCGAAAATGAGTGGGTGTTGGAACTGCAAGAAAAAACAGTCAGAGCGTTTAGTAGATTTCGAAACGGTGATGTGACCTTGGACGATCAACCCCGTAGTGAAAAATAACCCAAAGATTTCAACCGAAGAGATTGCTGAGAAGCTTAATATGGGACATTCGTCAGCATTTCACCATATAAAGAAACTTGGATTCATTTCCAAGCTCGATACATGGGTGCCGCATTTTTTGACGGAAAAAAATAACCTAGACCGCATCTCCGTGGCCGCATCTCTGCTTTGATGCCATGAAAATGTACCTTTTTTGGATCGAAGTGGATTCTGTACAACAACGTGCAACGAAAAAGGAGCTGTAAACAAGGAGGTGAAAGTGCAGAACCCGTGGAAAAAGCTGACTTGCGTCCAATGAAGGTATTGTTATCTCTTTGGTAGGATTCCAGTGGTATTATTTTTTTTGAGCTTCTTTCACCTGGCGAAATAATCACAGCGAATAAGTACTGTGGATAACTCTCTAAGCTTAATGAGGAAGTTCAAGAAAATCTTCCGGTTTTGACTTATCTAAAGGGCGTTATCTTCCATCATGATAACGCCGGGTCATATGTTGCCCGACAAACGCTGCAAAAACTTCAGGAGGTAAAATGGGGAATCATTCAGCACCCATCGTATTCCCCAGACCTTGCTCCTTCAGATTTTCATTGATGATTTCAAAAATATATCACGCCTCAGCATATGCGAGGGACGTTACCCGTTACCTTCCCATACCTCTGGTACGCAGGATGGCTCTTATAGAAACGTTTCATGTCGTAAACTGTGATCGAGTATGGTTTTTGTTTATATTTCATAAGGGCTTTTGTAGTAGAGCTTCCTATGGATTATTGGAAATTAAGCCTTGCTTGTAAATGCCACAATGTATCATGCGAAAATGAGGTTAACTGGTTAGTCGAAGAGACTATGCCAAATTGTCATTGGCTTGAAATAATCGTTGAACAAAAAAAGAACTATAAGACATATAAATCTGTGTTCAAAACTGTGCCCTTCAATAAAATATATAAATTGAGTAGTGTCATGCTATATGATATGGGGTATCGTTAAGCACGGATGTCTAGATTTTCGATATTCTTATGCAGCCACCCCTAACTGCCCTTTTTGTGACTTTAACTAAATTTGAAGGTATAGAGAACAGAGAACTGTTAGAGAAATTGACTGCTCTGATAATCCCCCCTTTACATTTGCCATAATCCGCAATTCAATCCTGCTAACCCGCTGAGAAATAATTGCCTCAAATATCGCTGCCCAAATAGTATCGAGATGAATAAATAAACTCGAATAAATGTAGCTAATCCGTAAGGAGCTAATCCATTCTCCTTCGGTGTCATAAAACCGTTTTCATCGAACTGATAAACGCAATTTAAGCTTTTCGAACTCACTCTCCCGTAAACATAGCCAAACGAGGCAAATACGATACCCGATAGACAGGGAGCGTACCCCAAGCACTTATACTACGGGTGGCCAATTTATTGACAGAATCCCTCTCGCAACAGGATTCTTATATAATCTATTTCTGTTTTTTTCTTTTTCTGATATACGAATATTCCCTCTTGTTTTTTTTTTCTCTCTTTTCAGTACTCTTTCGATTTTGCATCGTCTTCTTCTATGTAGTATCCACTTGTCCATTGCGAATACATATCAATCGAAGGAAGATGGATTTTACAAGAGCTCCTTCATACACATTCATACCAATACAACGATAAACCACCCAGACCTCGAGCCCTTTTCACGCTCTCCGAAGCGTCTATTTAGTTTAGTGTAGCTAGCGTCAGGGACGTTTTACCAAGGGGATAAGGGTATTCGTAAGGCTTATGCGAAACAACCTCTTCACGCAATGTCGAACTTCATAGTCTTGTATATTTCCATTTGGAAAACAATTCATGCACTTCACAGATTCGATCAATATTTGCTCAAGAATCTGTAAACTTGACGTTAACACCTTTAACGGTCCCCAGATAACCCCACAAAAAACAATACATATCTTCTCATTCTATCACATACTCGTAATATTCCTTCAGTTGAGGGTTCGGCAAGAATTGACGAAAAATAACTAATGCCGATGGTTGCCGTTGTTTCAATACACTGGTCATTAAATCGAATTCGATGAGTTTGCCATGGTTTGGATATGGTTTTGTGGTTCGTCCTACGTTTGTGACGAATATCCTTGGATATCGGTGAAATTTTCAGTTCACTGGAACGTGTACGAGTTTCCTAATTCAATTAATTGATAACAGACTTTCAGTTCCTTAGCTTCGATTTGGTTTTCGTTAGGCTGGTATTCGGGTTCCTGTTTATCCCACAACACATGCAGAGTTTCCTCGTAAGTCAGCAATTTCAAGACCTGATGAGAAAGGGGTGAACTATTTTCCTATGTTCGTTTTCAAAAAGTTATTCTTCATGGATTATAATGGGTAGCCCAACAGTTAAGGAATGAGTAAGTGACTAGTAACTGGTAACCCGTTACTGATAGCTTGCTGAGAATACCAACGGAACGTTATTGAAAGTTGCTCACGCGAATGACTGAACTTCCTTTTCAATGTGGAGGCTTACACCTACCTTCTGATAGGGAGGATGGCGAAATTTTCGACACTATTGCGTGCAAGGTGGTCATAAATTTGAACAAAAACTTTAGACACAGAATCGGAAAGGAAACAGAAGAAACAAAGGGAGAAATGGGTAGAGGCTAAATGACAAACCACAGAGCCGGTCTAATGCGATGCCTAAAGAGGGGTTGCTTTTGTGTCCTTCCACTCCAGTCTTACCCTATTTACCCACTACTGGATGTAAATTTGTGCAGGTATATTTATGTACTATGTAGGTATGAGTTTGCCAGCTCTTTGTGGTGTTTGAGTCTCTGGTTAAAAAGAGTCAAAGTCGGAAGGACGGGTAAAGTTTTCTCAATTGTTGTGTGTGCTCGTGATAGAAGTTAAAAAAGGAAGAAAAAATATTTGATGTCGGGATAAGGGCTGTCAGGATGGTTTACGACGTAATTTCTGAAAGTATTATTGCAAAAGTAATGAGCTTCAACTTGTCTGCACATAATTGCGAAGATTTTCTTTATTGACATTGCTGTTGTGTAGTATGAGAGTGGGTAGCCAGATGGGTATGAGTGTGGGAGAGGGGGCAGCATTAATTAACATGAATTTGATCGTAATGTTAATGACGATTTTTTCATGCAACCTTTTTTCGGGATGTGACCCATGAAAGTTTTATGCCGATTAAGTCGAGGAGATCAGATGTAATTACACTCCGGGTCTCTGGGTAATTGAAAATAATTACTTCAAGGTGGAATGTTACTACAGATATGGTTTACACACTCGTGGTGTTCCGAGAACCCTATAATTTGCCCAACAGAATCTTTCTTGTAACATATTGTCTCTTTATTTACCAATAAATTGTTGCTACCCGATGGAGAACTCAGAACGCAATTGACAGATGACTAGGAATATGGTATATGAAAAAATAAATCCTCGTGAATGAAAGTTATATTTATTGTGAGCAATATAAATATGTATATATGTACACCCACTAAAATATATAATTAATCCTACTGACTACGCCAATACCAGAATCTAACGTAGCTCCACAAACAACTGAAAAAAATAGAGATACAAATTCATCTATGGATATGAAACGAGAAGCTGATAATGATGGTAATCCGAGAGATAGTGAAGCAGCAGTAAGAACTAGGATACGGAAGATTAGTAAAGAATCCTCAAAGGTTTTCATCAACAGATACAAAATTAAACCAAGAAAAAATAATTATAAATATACACATTATGTTTTTGGAATCAAACATAATGTTTTATAGACGCTTCTGAATTATTTTTAATGGGTGAAAATTACAAAAGTGTATAAGATCTTTATTTGAGTTGATAAAAAAATGCTTGTCAATTACTCTTTAAAGATTATCTTATGTTAATGTTGACCACGACTACGTTTTGAGTGGTCCGTACCGAGAGTTCAATTTTGAATACCTTTTTCGAGCATTTGCGTTGGTATCTCGCTAATAACTCGTGTAATGTTGCTCTCCAAGGCTGCAGTTGACGCTGGTTTATTGGTGTTAGATTAAAACACGATGTTACACTGTAAGTGGGATATATTGAACTTAGATATTTGGAGTTTTGTAACAAAAATATACATACATAGAGTTAGTTGTGTGCGTGTATACATAGTATGAATGCTTGAATGTGGAATGTTATTCTGTGTGGTGAACATAACACAAGTAACAATTCTTCTCTCAAAACGTAAGTTCATTAATCTTACTTCATAATTAAACAATTTTAATATCAATTCAAAATTCTTTTCGAAAATCAAAAATTCAAATTCATTATTAAATACGAGTACATTAAGTATGAATAACAAATATAAAAAAAAAACAACAACAATAACCGATAAACTATTTCATTCCTAACTTCTCAACTAGATATTTATGTTTACATTTCTTCAAATTTTTAGTTAAAATATCGGCCGGCATTTCGCCAGTGGCTATGTGATCAATTTCTATTAGCGTTTTCTCTGCAAGGTCACAAACATGATGAATTCGGATATCTATATGTCCCGTTCGGTTATGGAATACAGGATTTCTAATCAACTGCTGCGCACTAAGAGTTTTGTAGGCCCACTAACTAAAGCAGTAAATCCCATCTCTGTCAGCAAATTTCGAAAATGAATGATGTCCTTGGAGGCCGATGAGAGCGCAACGTATTCCGCTTGCTTCGGTGCTACTTAGAGCGACACTTTGCTGCTTCCTGCTTTCCCAGTTGATAGCACCCCCAGCCAAGAAGAAAATGAATCCGGACAATGATTTTCTATCATCACAGCTGCTCGCCCAATCTGCATCAGCAAAATCTTGTAGACTTTCGTTATTCTGGAAGTAACATAATTGTAAATTTTGTGTTGTTTTCAAATATCTTAAAATGTGTTTAGCTGAATTCTTACCATGTGTTCCATATGTGGATCAGTATTGAACAGTGCGAGTTTACATACAGAATGTATGATATCGGGCCGAGTCGATATGGCCAGATACATAAGTGACCCTATGATAGACTGGTAGAGTTTTGGATTGACCTTAACACAACCGGAACAGTCAACACACTTCTTAAATTTACTGCCGGATTCCAAAGGAGTTGTGCAGTTTCTGCTTTCGGTCATGCGAAGACTGTGGAGTAAGTCATCGATATACTGTTTTTGACAAATTTTGACACAATCTCTTGACGTTGAAATTTCCATACCAAGAAAATGATCAGCCTGTTAGTTATCTACAATATCAAATCGTAAGCCAATGCAGTGCTTTATGTTGTGTAATTTGGTGTCATTATAACATGCTAAAAGTATGTCATCTACGTAAACTGCTGCAAGTTAAAACGTCATCTTCTCTTGAAATCTATATTCAAGCATCTCCACCAATACTCTGCAGAAAAATGTCCAGTTCCTGGTTCCATTGGCGTCCCATTTTATCGGGACCATAGGCATCGACGAAACATTCTGGCTGATGCATAAATATCTCTTCGTTCAAATCTCCATTGAGGTAAGCTGACTTTACGTTCAGCTGATGAACAGTAAGATTATACAGGGTGACTTACTTAAACTATAAATTTTTAAAATACTATAATTTTTTTATTTTTTGATAAATTTTATTGTGCCAAAGCAAAAAATGCATACATACATATGCATCAATTTTCAAATTGTATCAGTAGTTTTGAATATGTCCACCTTTGGCACGAATAATGGCCTTGAGACGGCCGAAGAAAGCATCGCACACTGCACGCAAGTGCGGTATTTTGGCCCATTCCCAGCGAAGTGCTTGTTTGAGCTGGTCCAAACTTTGGTATTTTTTAATGTCAACCTTCGCCTTCAAAATATCCCAGACAGATCCAATCCATTATGTCGAAGAAATGAAGTGTGGAACATTGTTTTTTAACCAATCTTGGTTGACGCGCGCTTTGTGAGATGGTGCCGAGTCTTGTTGAAATGTCTACGGTCTCCGACCGAAATGATTGTTTGCCCAAGGCTTCAATACTGCCTCTAAGACAGTTTCGCGGTATACGATCGCATTAATTTTGACGCCACGGTCCAAAAATACGAACAGAGAGCGACCATCGGCGGTTATGGCGGCCCAAACCATCACCATCATAGCTGCCTGCTTTCTGGTGGCCGTTCGAAGTTGTACATTTTCGAAGGACCTCTCTGGCAAGTAAACTCGGTCATTTTGTTTGTTGACATATTGCTCGATAACAAATGGTGACCCATCGGAAAAAACCAAATTCAGAAATTCACCACTTTCGTGCTAGCGTAGCAACTCCTTCGCTCTTTAGATTCTAACTTTTTTCTGTTGCGGTGTAAGATCGTGTGCTTTTTGGAACTTCAATGGCTTGAGCCCAAGCTCATTTTTCAGTATGTGTTGCATCCGTTCCAATGATATGTTGAGCTCACGAGCCATTTTTCTTCCACTTCGATGCGGATTTCGCTCAATTCGAGCCTTCACTTTCCGAACCATTTCTGCCGATGTTGCTGTTTTTTTATGAGCACCTCCATGGCGTTTTGCAACGCTGCCAGTATCACGGTAACGAGCTATGGTTCGAGACACAAATGATTTATTCACGTTGAGGTGCTGGAGGGCTCTAACGATAGCTACTTGCGGTTTTCCAGCCAAATATAAAACAATCACACTATCACGTTTGAATTCCATCGCGCATAAAAATTTTTCAACACAATTGAGACGCAAATCGTTTAAAAGGCTTGTAAATATTAAAATTATCTGTCATGTGTCAAAATTTGAGCTGGCTGTCATGAACGGTTTGGGAATTATAGCAGTCTGAAGTTGGTTGCAGTCGAATGCAAGAATAACGAACCATACGTGAAAATGTGTCTTGGTAATCTATACCAAATCGCTGATTGCAGCCTCTTGCTACTAAGCGGGCCTTGTATTTAGAAATATTGCCATTTTTGTCTCTCTTGATATTAAACACCCATTTACAGCTGACAGGACGAGGGTTGCGTGGTAAACTAACTAACTCCCATGTTTCATTCTTGATTAGTGAATCATATTCACTTTTCATCGCTTCCCTCCACTTTTTTCTATCCCTTCCATTAAGAGCCTCATCCAACTAAGTGGATTTCTTTTGAATTTTTCAGCAGCATATAATTGTAGATTATTGGCAATTTCCTTGGTCTTAATTCCATTGGGAAAACTTTAGGTTGCTTTGATGACTCTTCATCAATTGGAAAGGTTTGGTCTTGCCTCAATATTTTCGATGAGTTTTTCAGCGGTATCCTTTCTGATTTCTTTAGCAATGTCGGTAGCTGCTATTGTTTTGCTATCTTGCTTCACCCATGTTTCATCAAAGATGTCTCTGAAATCAGATTTATCCTGTGAACATGAAGAAGAATCAGATGCACACTTCTTGTCCTCGTTTTCAATAATAGGGTTCTTTGACATGGTGTTATCTATGAAGCGAACATCTCTAGCTATGAGAATCTTCCGTTTTTTCGGTTCGTACAGCCTAAAAGCCTTGCTTGCGTCTGAATAACCTACCATATAGCACTCAATACCCTTTGCTGCAAATTTAGATGACTTTGGTGTTTTATCTAAAGTAAAACATTTAGCGCCAAAAATTTGAAGGTGGTGTACATTTGGTTTTTGTCCACTCCATATTTCATATGGTGTTGAGTTAAATAGTTGTAGGAGATCTATTCCTTAGGTACGCAGCTGTATTAATTGCTTCTGCCCAAAGAGAGTGTATTAAGCCCGAATCAGTGAGCATACAGCGCGCCATTTCCACTAGTGTCCTATTGACACGTACTGCAACCCCATTCTGCTGCTGGGTGTAAGAGACAGTTAATTCCCAACGTATGTCTACACTTTGCAAGAACGTTGTAAAATCGCTATTAACATATTCGCGCCCGTTATCTGTACGTAAACATTTAATTTTCTTGTTAGTTTCCTTTTCGACAAATAATTTAAAGTTTTTGAATGTTTGTAAAACTTCACTTTTATTTTTAATGAAATATACAAAAAATGTACGACTGAAGTCGTCAATGAAAGTCAAAAAATATGTAGAGCCTTCAATGGAAATAGGCATTGGGCCGCATAAATAAATCACTGTGAATAATTTCAAGTATATTTTTACTCCGCAAATCAAAATTATTTACGAATGGTTTTCTATTTATTTTTGACTTTATACACACGGTACAATCATTCAATTGTCTATTAGATTTAAAATTCATTCCACGGACCATGCAATGTTTGCTTAACATGCTTAAACTTTGGGAATTTAAGTGTCCACACCGTCATTTAAAGATATTTCAAGATATCTTTGTTTGTGTTCATTAGGTTGAGCTTATTTACTTTCGGGTTGTACATATATAAAAAGATCACCCAGTTTTGGCGCTTGAATAATTTTACCACCAAAATTATCTATCATTAATGCATGCCCGTTACTAAACTTCACACTGAAATTATTCTGCACAGCTTTGCCGATCGATAGGAAATTATATAAGTACGTCTTTCAAGTGTAAATCGCATGTTGTCCTTTTTAATGTAAGATCACCAAGTCTTCAGACATTATATACTTTCCTCCCTCTAGCTCAATTTTCTGTATGCGGCGTTATATCCGTAAATAAGTGTTTCACACAACACATGTGCGAAGTCGTGCCACTGTCAAAAATCCAACTGTTTTTGTCAACACCATCCCTACATGCAATATTTAACATAGAAAAAGCTACTTTTGATAGAAAAACGGAATTGCATGATGCCGCGAAATTACCTTTTTTACCGCATTTACAACGCAACATTTTTGGTTGCGTTTATTAGAGTTGCACTGATTTTTATGTTGCGATTTTCTCGATCTTAGGAAAACAGCGGAGTCCGATGGTTCTTGTGTTGTGTCACTTTCTCGTCGTTTAGCTTCCTCAAAAAGTTTTGTTTTCAATGCACACATTTTTGGCAATTCATCTCTCGACTCCATTGCGATTACGAAATTTTCATAACTTTTCGGGAGACTTGAAAGGATAAGTATCACCAAAAATTCCTCCTGTAATTTTATATCTAGTTCATGCAATTTATCAAACAATTCAAAGAACTTAATTATATGTTCAGCCATTGAAGAAGTTTCCTGCATCTTTAAATTAAGTAATTGTTTAAAAATTGTGACCTTACGTGCAGGTTCATACGGGCAGTGGTCCTCCTCCAATTTCTTCCATGCTTCTCTAGAAGTTTGGCAATTCTTTACGTGCAACAGATTCGAAGACTTTACACACAAAAGAATAATCGCCACATCTCTCTGATCTTTATTGTTCCATGATACATCGTTAGCCAGTTCTTCTATTCTTACACCTGACACAAAGTCCCAAAATCCACTGTGAATTAAAACCGACCGCATGTGGATTTTCCACCCGTCATAGTTTTCATCGTCAAGCTTATCAGTCTGATATAATGCCGCACTAATGATTTTATATTAAGTCCACAAAGTCTTAATTTAATAAATCAATACCGAAAAACACTTCTAGAATATTTCGTTGACATCAGATAAGAAAATTATTGCTGCTCAAAAGCATTTTCCTTTGATAGCAGCTTGTGCTATGACTATACATAAATTACAGGGCGGAACTTTCAGTGAAATTGTTTACGAGTATAGGAAAGAACATTCACAAGAACTCGTTTACGTCGCGTTATCTCGTGTAACAAATATCGAAAAATTGTATATTGTAACACCTCAAGATGATCCAACGAAATTAAAGTTTTACCATAATCGAAAGCAAGCTACATCAACAGAGAGGTTGTTGCAAGAATTCCATAGATTATCTTTAGCACATTACAGGAGAGAACACAAGATATCCCGAATATGATTCGTAATACAAGAGGCATATCATTACTCACTTTTAACTGTCAAAGTTTAAGAAATCATATCTTGAATATTATGGATCCAGTTGTTCAAAATTCTGAATTTCTTTTACTTTCTGAAACGTGGATGAAAAATGAAGAAAAAATTGCTGTCCCAAATTTCAATTGCATTTCTCAATATAAACGAAAAAATGTTCTTGCAGGTGGAGTTGCAATATACCAGAACTCTGAAGATACTGTCCACATTTGTACAGAAAATATGGAAATGATTGTGTTCAGCAATGTTGGAATGCCTGAAGCATTCGATACAAATCTATGGAATTTTTTCATTTTCTTAAAAAGCATAATATAGACGTAGGTTTAGTGTCTGAAACATGGTTAAGTTCAGATGACAAATTGACTAATCAAGTGTACATTTACTATCGTCTTGATAGAGATGATAGAAGGGGGTTGTCAGTTTAGTGAAAAGAACAATACATGAGTTAATTCCAATCGTAAAACTAGAAACATTGGAATTAAAATACTTTTTGCAAATGGTACCGCTTTAAAAATATTTTCGGCTTATTTTTCTGGAGGTTTAGCGAATGCGGAGAAACGACTTCATTTAAATAACGACTTGAGGAAGGTTATCAGTATAAATGAGACATCTCTAATCGGAGGTGATTTTAATTGCAGGCACAGAAGCTGGAGTTGATTAAGGGCAAATGCATGGGGTAACATTCGTGCAATTCTAGGCATCCATTAGATATTTTGTATCCTCCTCATCTAACTTACAACCCTGCTAATAATAGATCAAACCCATCAACTTTGGATTTATTTTTGATTAACATGTCCAATCTTTATAACCAACCTACGGTCATAAACGACCTAAGCTCAAATCATTTACCGGTATTAATTCGATCTCTTACCTCACCATTGCTAAGGCAACATGAAATTTTAGACATTAAGAATGCAAATTGGAATACATCTAGGACCGAAATGCGATCTAGATTAACAAATATTCATGTACCTTTAACTGACGTGGCCAATCAACAACAAATAGACCTTTTGCAACTGCTGTACAAGAAAGTATTAAAAAAGCAGTTCCTAAAAAACAAATACGTCATAATAGTGCAAATTTATTACCTCCATACATTCTTGAACTAATCAAAGTTCGTAATAGCAATCGAAGAAAATGGATAAGAACAAGAAACCCTTTCTATAATTCTGAAGTTAAGGCACTTACCGTTCTAATAAAAGATTCAATTTTAACTTATAGATACCGATCTTGGAATCAGAAACTTCAAAGTTTAGATAAAGGAAATAAATCTTTTTGGAACGTGGTCAAAATAATTAAAAAGAAAAACATTCTCATTTCAGCTCTTAAAGTAGGAAGCAATGTAATAATTTCTAGCACTGAAGAAGCTAATGTCCTGGCAGAAACTTTCTATGATAACCATTTGGTAACTAGCGGTATTCCTTGTAATAGCATAGTTGAATCAGTGGTCAGTGACTCAATCAATATTATTAATTCAAGTCTTTCAAATGGTACTAGGATGAGTTGACATTTGAAGAAGTCAAAAATATTCTGTCATACCTCAAAAAGAGAAAATCTGCAAGCTTTGATCGCATTAAAAATGTATACCTTAAGAACTTGCCTAAATCAGGAATATAATTTTTACAAATTCTATTGCTTGGAAAACAGCTAAAATGATACCAATTTTAAAGCCGGGTAAAAGTGCAAACATGCCTAGCAACTATAGGCCAATAAGTCTTTTAAGCTCTCTAAGCAAATGCTTTGAGAAATTATTAAAGAGTAGACTTGTATTTCAAGTAACAAGAAATAACATTCTACCACTTGAACAATTTGGGTTTAGGTCTCATCATAGTACAGTCCATCAAGTACATAGAATAACTAAATACATTTGAAACAACTTTGGAAGTGGAAAAAGTACAGGAATGGTACTTCTTTACGTTGAGAAAGCGATTGATTCGGTTTGGCATGATGCTTTATTACATAAACTTTTGAGACTTAATTTTCCAATGTACTTAATCAGAAATATCCAATCCTTTCTGTTTGAAAGGAAATTCAGGGTTTCAATTAATAATTGGGACTCCGATATTTTCAATATTTAAGCAGGTGTACCTCAAGGTTTAGTACTAAGCCCAATCTTGTATACTATTTTTACCTATGACTTTCCATGTTTAACAAACTGCGAAAAAACAATTTTCGCCGATGACACTTTCATCTTCTCATCAGATTCAGTTGGTTTTAACATTGTAACAAACCTGCAATCTGCACTGTATGTGCATACGAGATTACTTTTTCGATTGGAAGACTAGAATAAATGCTTCCAAGATACAGGTTGTCTCTTTCACTCGAAAAAGAAAAGTCTGTTTCTTGCCATGCAACAATCTGCAAGTAATTGGTTTAAGCACTGAAAGGTGTTCAAGTGCTAAATACCTTGGTGTGCACCTAGACAAAACTTTAACTTTTGGATTGCATGTACAGGAAATAATTAAAAAGATTAACATTACTATCAAAACTCTCTATCCATTTATTAATCGCAAATCAAATCTTAGTAATGAAAATAAGCTTCTGTGTTTTTTAAAGTTGTTTTTCAAGGAATTATGTTTTATGGGTCACAAGTATGGGGAATATGCGAGGCTAGTCATATTCGAAAAAGAAAAGTCTGTTTCTTGCCATGCAACAATCTGCAAGTAATTGGTTTAAGCACTGAAAGGTGTTCAAGTGCTAAATACCTTGGTGTGCACCTAGACAAAACTTTAACTTTTGGATTGCATGTACAGGAAATAATTAAAAAGATTAACATTACTATCAAAACTCTCTATCCATTTATTAATCGCAAATCAAATCTTAGTAATGAAAATAAGCTTCTGTGTTTTTTAAAGTTGTTTTTCAAGGAATTATGTTTTATGGGTCACAAGTATGGGGAATATGCGAGGCTAGTCATATTCGGAGACTTTAAAT
The DNA here is from genome assembly GCA_963966105.1 of Volucella zonaria. NCBI lineage: Eukaryota > Metazoa > Arthropoda > Insecta > Diptera > Syrphidae > Volucella > Volucella zonaria. Next base: position 83,863,334 of record OZ014530.1, on the reverse strand, counting down.
TGCTCAAAATACGAGGGCGGGTCAATAAGTCCGTGACTTTTGGATTAAAACACAGATTTTTTGATAAAAAAATAATTTTATTTTTCAACGTAGTCTCCCTTGAGCTCTATACACTTTGTCCAACGCTTCTCCAATTTTTTTATCCCTTCCAAAAAAAATGATTTGTCGAGGTCCTCAAAATAGGCCTTTGTTTGCGAGATGACTTCATCATTGGAGTCAAATCTTTTTCCACCAAGCCATTTCTTCAGGTTTGGGAACAAGAAGTAGTCGCTCGGAGCCAAATCTGGAGAATAGGGTGGATGAGGGAGCAATTCATAGCCCAATTCATGGATTTTTGCCATGGCAACTGCACATGTGTGCACCCTTGCATTGTCTTGGTGGAAAAGAACTTTTTTCTTGGCCAAATGAGGTCGTTTTTTTTTCAAATCGTCATTGAATCGGTCCAATAAGTTGGCATAATATTCCCCATTGATTGTTCTTCCCTTTTGAAGGTAGTCAATGTGGATTATACCGCGTGCATCCCAAAAAACAGTCGCCATAACTTTATTGGCTGACAAACCCACCTTGGCCTTCTTTGGCGCCGATTCACCCTTAGAAACCCACTGTTTTGACTGTTGTTTGTTCTCTGGTGTGTTGTGATGGATCCATGTTTCGCCCACGGTTACAAAACGGCGCAAAAACTCCTCCATATTGCGATTAAACAACGCCAAACCTTCCTGTGAAGTTGTTACACGATTGCGTTTGTGGTCGACTGTGAGCAAACGCGGCACCCATCTTGCGGAAAGCTTTCTCATGCCCAAGTGATCATTCAAAATTGAAACCACTGAGCCATGCGAGATCCCTACGGCTTCCACAATCTCTCGCACTTTCAATCTTCGGTCGGCCAACACCATATCGTGAATTTTTTCGATTGTTTCGGGTGTAGAGACCTCAACTGGGCGTCCAGGACGTTCGGCATCTTCAGTGCTTGTACGGCCACAACGAAATTCAGTAAACCACTTTTTTACCATTGAAATCGATGGTGCAGAGTCCCCATAGTATTTATCAAGCTTAGCCTTGGTCTCGGTAATGGTTTTTTTTCGCAAGAAATAATGCTTAATAAGCACACGAAATTCACTTTTTTCCATTTTCTCCTCAAATTAGTGAGTAGTCTGATAAAAATAGCTGTCAAACACAAACTAACTGACAGATGCCTGTTGACAGGAGCAGTGTTGCTGTTTCAGTAAAGAGGTCAGAAATTCAAAAAGTCGCGGACTTATTGATCCGCCCTCGTAATTAGGAAAAAACCCATTTCGGAAGTATTTAAGGGGAAATTCCGGATATTTAAACAAGTGTGTTTTGCGTGTTTTATTGTTTCATCTTTCCATTCGTTACAAAAACTGTGATCGAGTAACAGTAAAAAAATTTAAAAACGAGTTTCGACGCAAAAAAAACCTCTATTACCGCTTAAAGTGAAAATAGAAATGCTTGATCGTTTACGCCTTGGAGAGTCGTTTGCATCCATATCACGCTCATTCAATGTCAACGAATCAACTGTACGATCGATAAAAAAAATCCGAACATAAAATATGGTCGTCTGTAGCTTCAACTTCACTGTCAGCGAAAATTGTTCGTGATCCAGCAATAGAAAAAATGGAAGCGGCGTTGTCATTATGGATTGAAGACCGCAACCAATAAAGGGTGCCCCTGAGTGGTCCAATGGTGCGGGAGAAGGCAAAGCGTCTTTACGCACATTTTAAAGAACGTGATGATAGTTATGGTTGTGAATGTACAGATGGAGGATTTCAAGCATCGGAAGGTTGGTTCAATAAATTTAAGGTGAGACAATCATTGCATACTATTAAAATCGTTGCAGAAGCTGCATCTGCAGACATTGCTGCAGCAGAAAGATATCCAGAAGAATTTGCAAACCTAGTAGCTGATGGAGGATACAAACCTGAGCAAATATTTAATGCAGACGAAACTGCACTGTTTTGGAAGAGAATACCAAACAAAACATTCATTTCTAAAAGCGAAAAGTCTGCCTCTAGATTTAAGGCAGCAAAGGATAGGACTATACTGTTGCTATGTTCTAATGCACCTGGAGATTGTGTTATTAAACCATTGATTCATTCTTTACAGATCGTTAAATCCTCGTGCTATAAAAAATCAAATCAAGGACGACCTGCCAGGGTTTTGGCGTACTAATAAGAAAGCGTGGGTTACAAGCCCTATTTTTTGTTACTGGTTCCGAAATTGTTTTGTTTCTGACGTTGAAACTTATTTAAAAAAAAAAGAATTTAGACTTAAAAGCAGTTCTAGTTTTGGAGTATGCATCCAAGTATAAAAGTGACATTTTTACCTCCCAACACGATGGCTTTGCTTCAACCTATGGCCCAAGGAATAATCCAGGTCTTTAAGCTCTATTACATTAGACGAACCTTCAAAATAATATTGGATAATATGGAATGTGATCCTGATATGAATGTTATGGAATGCTGGAAGAAATTTCACATAGCAAAATATATCGTAAACATAAAAGAATCATTGGAATAACTAAAGCCATACACATTAAAATCATGCTGGAAAAAACTGTGGCCTGCTCAGACAGCGGAAAATGACGAAGAATCTGTGCAAATTCAAACTTTGACTGCAAACATAGCCGGAATTGCAAATGGAATAGGACGAGATGGGTTCGAACATATAGAATCAATTGACATTCAGGAGTTGCTTGAATCACAAGATGAAGATTTGACTGAAACCGACTTGGAGGAAATGTTAAATTCACAGCCCATTGAAGAAGAGGCTTCAACAAGCACTGGAAACGTGACATTTAATTTGAAAAATCTCAATGAAGGTTTAAGAATGGCAAATGAGCTTTGTGATTTCTTTATGCAAATTGATGCGTCTATGGAACGAAGTCTTATTTTTAAGAGGCAAATAGCTAATGCCACTGCTGAATATCGGTCTGAATTGAAGGAGCTTTTAAACACTGCTAAGCAAGAAAAAATTACAAAATTCTTTAAACCATTGTCAAAGCCTGAAGATAATAATTAATCAATATGGTCAAAGACTTCAATAAAATTCATTTTTTTATATGTGTACTTGTTTTTTATTTTGTCACCTAGGAACGTATCCCCTATAATCCCATCCCAAATTACCATTCCATATTTACGGTTTCTGTATTCGCGGCATTTTTACGGAGCATATACCCCGCGACTTAGGAGCTTTTACTGTATTTTCATTGAAAATTCAAAACAAAATAAAATTATATATTAAGGTTACACAGCAGGCGACTTACTTAAAAAATTTTTAATAAATTTATATTTTTATATTAGAAAAAGCGAAAGGAACTTCGTTCGTTTTTTAGTAAAATGTGTCGTTTTGTGTCTAATTAACCAAAATAAATAAAAAAAAAACATAATCGAAAGAAAAGAAGTAGGAACTGTGTCCTTACGAAAAAAGGTTAATATAGGCTTTTTTTGTGTTGTCAAAACACTTTCTTGACAAACTGTAATGACGGTATCTATGGCTCTTGGCATAACAGGTCATTTTTAAAAATGATTGCTAAGCCATACTTTAAGTTATTATTAATGGGATAGGGCTCCCGGCGACAAGCAATTAAATATCATCAACAATCAATTAACCTCACTAATTTTCGTGATTTTTTTTTTCCGTCAAATGCAATGCTTTCATTGTGAGCCATTCGATTTTCTGCCAATCAAATCTCTGAAATGGCCGAAATGTCAAAAGCATATACTAAAATATACTGGGTTACCTTTTCCAGTTTTCTGTTGTTGTTTTTATGCCGTTTCCAGCATTTTATGCTCCCCACACTTTCGTATCCACACTCTCAATAATGTGGCACCGCTTTTGATGGGGAAAGGGAAAAAATAACAAGGACGACGACGGTTGAAAAAAAGGAAAAGTAAAAATAAAAACGTAAAAACGTAAAAACGAGTAAAATGGTAAAAAGCCATGATTGCGGTTGATTTTTTGATTGCATGCCAGAGTATGTGCCCTGAACTTGGCATTTGATTATTGGGGTGGTGGTGGTGTTTAGCCCCATCTGTCAGTTCATTTTCGGATGAGTGGGTGTGTTCAATGGAGTATGGTCGATCGATAAAATGCAATTTAAGGAGTATTACTACGTTTTAGCTAGAACGTACTTGTACGTTCGCCTTCAAGGAGAACTATGAAATTCTTCGTCGTCTTACAATGTTACACCCTCTCAACCGACAGATTGACTTGCCACCATCCCCGAGGGTGAATCAACGACATCAAGACTTGAGCTATAAAATATGTTTGTGAACGCCATCTCAGGGAGTCATAAGTCTAAAGGCGAGTTATGCCGATGCTATTCTTGCTTGTGCCCATCGTTAAAGCTATCTTCGCCTTGCCATTGTCGTTGTCGTAGTCATTGTCATTGTTGTTGCTGAACTAACCTAAACGAGCACACAAGGCACAGTAAATTAGATCGATGCTAGATATTAGATAGAAAAATGTATGTTCTATAAAACTGTAGCATGTAGCTGGAGGCTTGTGTCTTCTTGGCGCGCAGGGATTCGATGGTTGTGTTCACAACCAGGCACGGGTGTGTTTTGCTTTGGTTTAATTGGAAGTTTGAAATTTACTTTGACACTTACGGCTCTTACAGGAGTAGCAGAGTCGGCAGCCTGAATAGGAGCGGGGTTAATAAATGAAATAATTGAGTTAGGGGGCTGATTGTTTTGTGGAAAGGCTTTTAAGGTCTACACCATGAAATTAGGTGGCACGTAATGTGGTTTTGCCTGTGCATGTTGAAAGTGTTTGTGTTTTCGTTTATATAAATGTTTGGGGGAATCAAAGGTGATTATGCGGTAAATAACCGCAACAAAGTGCTTGAAGTTGGCTTTTTTTAGTAACGGAATTAAGGGTTTAGTAAAAAGGAAATCAATCTAACTTAGCGCTTGGGAAATAAAAAAAAAGTACTCGTATTTTACAAAAAACTTATACAGAAGATGGAGAAGATATAAGGCTTTGAAACTGGATGTCGGTATCGTTAACGCAATTTTAATGAGAGGTTGAAATTTTTACTACAAGACGGTTCATCCGCGCCACCTAAGGCGGAGTCTTTATCCGCCGCATTGTCCCTCAAGTCTGTAATCGGAAACTCTTCGGGACAGAGCGTTCGCTCCACATATCTTAGCCGTATCAGTCGATTGATGAGCATTGTTTTCACTATTGTAGTTCGATGTCATTTAACAGCTTGTAGAATTCGCTGTTATATCACTTCGTTCAAAGCGCGTTAATGCAAACAGTACTAGACTGGACTGAGATTGTGATGATTAGGGTAAGGCAAACTTACCTTAGGCCAAACTAGCAGTGATGCGCGCTCATGGGGTTTTGTGTACCCTTAAAATGACTGCAAACAGCGCGGGCGAAGAAAAGTTGGGGCAAAAGGTTATAATGACTAGAAAAAAGGAGCTCACCGGGGCATTCCCTTAGGAAGATGTACAGCTTACTAAAGGCTCATGATATTTCAGAGTACGTCAAAGTGGGCTTGAGGCTAAACTAATGAAAAACTGCATCATTAGCTAACACCCCTGACAATTTCATTCGAGTTCTGATGGTGAAAATAGCGATAGAACAAACTAGGAATAGAGTTAATAGCAACACCGAGGTAGATATAAATAAAATTCCTAACTACCTGAAAATTAAAGCTGTCATATGATACATAGTTTCGCCTTCATTTAAGCTTCTATTTCAATATTTGCATACGCAGCTGTAAAAGCCCTTGTAGTTTACCAATTAATCAACATCAACGTATAAAATATAAATAGTTGCACACATTTGGAAAATTAAACCTCTAGTATTTGTTAGCGAGTTTTCAACAATTTTGTCAAGTATGATGTTAAGGAATTCAGACGATAGCTCATCCCTTTGTCTTACCCGTTTTTTAACATCAATGTCTCGCTGAAATACATATCTTCGACCCTTCAAATTTTGGCGAACGTTCTCTATGTTATAGTTATTCTGTTTGTTTGACGAATTTTGAAAGGATGTAATGGCTGTGTATACCTGGTCTATACTGTCGTTCTGTCGTATGCGGCTTTAAAACCGATTACTAGGTATTGAGTATCGATCTAGTCTTGTAAAGTTTTCGTTATATTTGGATACTTGGTTTGATCGCTCACTAAAAGCGGCCAATTAGATTACTGGTAATTTTTTCAAGGCGTTCACACAATTGGGCACAAAAGACCTTGTGGTATGTAGAACGATAAGGGTAGGCACTGGGCACCGTCAATCTGGCTATGTTTGGTATTATGTATAACTGAAACTTCATATCAATCTTGCTTACACTGTAATAGAGTAGACATTAGGTAACTACGAAGCGCAGTGAAATGGGCTGAACAAAAAGAAAATGAAAAATTGAGAAACATACTACTGAGACTGTTGCAAAGAATTGAAAACGCCTTCACAAAAGAAATAGACAATGCTATCAAAGAATGTTTCTACGAGCTTCTCGACAAAACCTATACACATAAGTTGATAGTACAGCCGGAAAGCATAGCCCAGACAACACCATGGGGTGGCCGTGGTATATTGGTACTAGCTATCGTTTCCCACTCGGAAGGTCAAGGTTCGAATCCTAGCCACAACAAGTTTTCATTTGTATAATTGGAACTCAGTCAGAAAAATCTGCGTGTGAAGGCATAACACTGACATGTAGATTTGGCTGTTGTAGGGTTTTCAAGCACAAAACAACCGTTAAAATTCACAACCTCACATTCCGAGAGAAGGAAAATCTCTCCGTCCTACTCGGACTCCCACCCCTGGAGAGTCAATATCGAAACCAAACACACCTGAGTTTCAAACCACTACATCACAAACTTTCCTTTCTCCTCCTTCTATCTTTCCGCCCGCGTCAAGGCAACAGTATAAGGGTATTCATAACCCCTTAGGCGCGCGCAAATTATATACAAAAAAAAACACCATGTCTCGAAACAGACTTAGGCTGATTGTTTTTGCTACGGGGTAGAATGTTAGTATAATCGTAGCATTGCACAACACGATTTCCCAACCTTAATATTTACCAAGGTGTATGGCGGTCATCCACTCATAAAACAGTCATCCAGATTGATCAAGTGAGTGGCGATCAACGCAACACACTCCGTATTATAGCACATTGCAAGAGACCAATATACACGTTGCTCACTAGACGTTAGGTACGTCTACGCTCCGAAGGCAGTTTCTAAAACTGGTAGTCGCTTAGCTTTGCCATAATCCACAAGCTCTTGGCCGTTCTAACAAAAATAGTCCATTGTTTTTATGGGCTGTCTTAGAGAGCTACCACGAACTGTTCATACAAATACTCTTATGCCCTTGAGCATAAGTTTCGTTGGTCGGTTTTCTTACCCAAAATCTTGGCGATGAAATTTTATTCCTGATACCTGTTGCTCTGTGTTCTTCGTTATGTCTAAGTAAGATCTATGAATTGGGAGGCTCCCGCCAAGTGCAATGACAAAACGGAAAAAGACAGAATAGTGGTGGAGGTTGGAAACTCATACTAGGCCAAGCCTTTTCTTCATTTACCCACAAAGTGTCTAACCCATTTTTTCGAACTAGTGGTATCTGGGAGTAATCAATCACGCGCCCGAAGCTCGGTATCATGTCATCATCCATTGTCAGAAATATTCAGAGAAGATAAACCAACGCAATGAACACAAAGCAGCATAAAAAAAATTACGATGTGCAGGGTACTGATAAAATGTTTGAAAGGTTTCAAGAAATGAAATGAAAGAATATTTTTAACATCTTAAAACAAACGATGAAAAGGGAGAATTTTCAGGGCACAGAACAAGGGAAAGCTAGAATGTCTACGACAAAATTTTCTTGGGATATATTTCTGCAAAATCAACAGTGGTTGTAATTTATTACGATATACACCCCTCCAACGAGCAATTCCATATTTTATATTAACTTAGAATGGAAAATACCATAATAAATCATCTTTAAAAGCTTGGTAGAGCATACGTTACGCAAATAATAAAAATGACATAGGGTACATCGGAATAACTTTTTCAAAGTATCAGTAGCGTGATTCGCAAAACTCATCCTAAAGTCAAGGGTAAGCCTTAAAAATTTAAATTCTTCTACTCTGTTCTTCTAAATGTTTTCATTTATCACTATAAGTTAGATTATGACCAAAAGAGGGAGATGAGAAACCAGACAAACAATATCAAGGATACCTACGACATTCAGGTGCTTGGAAGTAAACATTTGTTTCTAAATTTTTTGAAGAAGATAAGCCGAAGAACATTATCTAAGTTTTGGAGGTTATTACTAAATTATGTTTAGCAAACCAGTGTCTCAATAAATTAAGATACCACTTGACAACGGAAATTTGGTGAAAAAATCCTGTTGAAGCCATAATAGAAACCAATGTCATCGACAAAAGAGCAAACTAACAGTGAATTGATGTAACAGAAACAGAAACAGAATTGGACCTGAAACAGAGCCTTATTTAACAACCAGATTTAAGAACCTTATTCTGCTCCTTGTATTACCTATCTTCACTCTGCGACCTATTTTCAAGATACGAGATGTCAATAAAAAAGCCAGCCGTATATTTTTTCCCATGGAGGTGTGACATTATTTGGGAACAAAACTACAAGTGTGCATCTTTCGTCGATTTGCCTTTTAACCCTTTTTAATATATTTTCCACCCATCTTTGTCCCTGAATGCATCCAATCTGTTGCATCAATTTTCGAAATCTTTGTTGTGCTTTAACTGCCATCTATTTTCTACAAGAATAACCTTCTGAAATTCATTTATCGTATAGTGAAACATTTTTATACCGTACACGGCCATTGAAAACAGCTGTTTTGTGCTTTTTTGTTGTTGTTGTTGTTCAAATTGGTGAATGCACTAATCTGGTGAATAGTTTACTTTACAAAAGATTTAAATACATAATTTTGAAGAGAATAACCATAAAGAAAGTAAAAAATTAATACAGGGTAGGTACATTGATTGTTTACATAAGTGGAAATATATTTGCCACTGCCTTTTCAGAGTAGCAAAATTTTTGCTACTGTCTTGTTACAGATATTTGTTTTTTTACAGAGATGTCTATGGCAAAACTAAATGATGACGAAATTGAAGAATTGTTTTATGAAATTTATGGCGAGAATTCCGAAGGCGATTTCGAAAACGACGAGGATGTCAAGAATCAGAACCTTGATGTAGCTGATCCGACAGAAAACGTTGAAGATGTGGATGATCCCATGTCAGAAATAAAAAATTGTGAAGATAGTCGGCTTACAAATTCTGATATTATGATATCTGATTTGCCATGCTGCAGCTTTTGTTCCGACCAAAGTGCAGACGAAAACGAGGATCCCCTTTGGAATAAAAGTGTTGCGAATGAGACGTTTTTGTCAAGTGAAAGTTTTGATTCGGTTAATATTGCCCAACTATTTCCATGCTCAAATCGAAGTCGGCCAATTTACTCTTTCAAGCAAATGTTCACAGACAGTACACTTATTGTCGATCAAACCAATCTGTATGCTCAACAAAATAAAATCAAAAATTGGAAGAACATCGATATAATATAACTGCATGCATTAATAGTTTTGATGGGTGTGCATAACCTTCAGTCTGTTGATTTATACTGGTCAACAAACTCGTTCTTTTTTAATGAAGTTATAGCATCAGTTCTGCCATGCAAAAGATTTAAAAAAATCTTGTAGAATTTTCACTTGGCTGAAAATTCAATCAGACCCAAACATTGAGAAGCTAACTTTGATCGCCTATTCAAAATAAGACCGCTGCTGACAACTTTGAATTATTGTTTTGAAAGCTATGGCAACTAAGTCCTAATCAATTGATGAGTCCATGGGTCTTTTCAAAGGCCGATCCAGTCTCAAGCAATATATGCCACTTAAGCCAATTAAAAGAGGCTTCAAAGTGTGGGCTAGGTGTGACTCGCAAACTGGATACTTATACCAGTTCGATGTATACACCGGCAAAAGAACAGCCAATACGCCTGAAGGAGGATTAGGAGATTCAGTTGTACAACAGCTTTGTCACTCACTGAAAGGCACTAATGTTCATTTAGCCTATGACAATTTCTTTTCATCTTTTCAGTTGCTTCAAGACCTATACGAAAACAAGATTTATGCAACTACAACGGTGAGGTCAAATATAAGTGGAGGAAGCGGCAAAATGTAGCTTTTATACAGTGGATTGATACGAAACGCGGGTAAATCTGTTATCAACTGCATTTAATCCGAAAACGAAGCTTGTGGTAACACGAACGCAGAAAGATGGACCCTAAGCTGAAATCCTCTGTCCGTTGGCAGTTCAACAATATACCAAGCGCTTGGGTGGCGTCGACCTTTTCGACCAAAAGCGTGGCACTTATAGCGTAGGACGCCGAAGTAAACGTTGATGGTTACGCATTTTTTATTTTTTTGTCGATGCAGCCGTGACAAATGCTCATATTTTGCACTCTTCTATAGTCCGGGTGAGGACACAAGAACTATCTCACTTTTATTTTAGGGTTGTACTTGGCCAAAACTCCACCCAAACCATCAAGGAAATCATTTCATTGATGAACATAGATTGGAAAATGTAGGAGTACTATACATATGCCTGAGGAGATTTCCGCCTATCGCAGATGCAGACTTTGCGTACAAAGACAAACAATAAAATATCAAAAATTCAATGCTCGCATTGCCAAGTACCACTATGCATTACTCTATGCTTTGGTCTTTTCCATAAATAACATTTTTTTGTTTTAAATATTTAGTTTTTTAAATAAAAAATAAAATGAACAAAAAAAAAATAGTTGCAGTTCACATATTTCCTTCGGTCACCAACAGGCAGTGGTGACCTCACTTTTTTCAAAAATTAAACAAATTATTTTTTTTTCTTTCAAAAATTTCTTCAAACACTTCCTAACTAATCCAAAAATAAACATGTATTTTCTTAGACGGCTCCAACTACGGCTGCCTTATAAAGGGTTAGAAAACCAAATTGCATCGGATTGAAAAACCCGGTTTAATCAAAAAAAATCTTTATTTTATTTTTCATAAGTTTTTTCAAAAATTTTGCTAAAAACTGAAAATGAATGTGAGATGGGCCTGTAGTTACCGATTTCCGCAGCACAACATTTTTTTAATTAAGGAATGAGATCTGCACATTTAGGACCTTAAGGAAACACTCAACAATTATAAACATTTGCCAGGACATCTACTATGAAACATGCAATGTTCTTAAGTACACAATTTGAAATACTATCAGCTCCGTATGAATTCGAATTAGAAAAATTTGTGAAACATGGTCAAAGCGTCTAAATGCATAAACATAACGGATGATGCTGTTGAAGGCGATGTTGAGCTTACGTCTAATGAAAGCACTACTGTAACAAAAAACTTCACAGCCATAAGTAGAGCCCTCACTACCATTAATCTTGTATGCGATGGAGTAAAAAGCTGCGACACACACAGATTTTTCAGAGTACGCAGATTTTGCATATAATAGTGGAGATGTGATCATTCCGACTTAGAGTGTTGTTAATCCATACATAAAGGTTTTTAACTTTGTTAAGCAACTCGATTGGTTCGTTTCGGAGAAATATGTTAGGAAGATTTCAGGTATTCATGCTTCTTCTGCTTATAACAAGGCATTTCGATTTAACTGGGTTCAGTCTCAGCGAATTATTTTCAGACTAATCTAAAATTTTCCGATATCTTCATTAAATTTATAGGTTGCATCGTCAATGAGGCCTAGTTTACAACTCAGGTAAAGATGTACATCACCTGTATACATATGCTGCAAGGAGTATTTGATTACTTTCGGAAGGTCATTGATAAATATCGTAAATAACAAAGGAACCAGTATGGATGGTTAAGGTACGCCCGCTGAGATTGCGATAAGGTCTGATGTTTCATTATTAACAGCAACAGCTTGTTTTCTTCCGCCAAGATATGTTTTGATGAGCTTGGTAGCAGAAGATGAGAAACCGAATAACCTCTTGAGTTTTGAGAGAAGCTTCATATGATCCACTGTATCAAAGGCCTTGGAAAAGTCAAGTAGTGTCACAGAAGTTATTAGGTCTTTATGCATCGCCGCTCGGATATCATCTGTTACTTTTAATAAAGCAGACGTACAGGTCTGAAACCGGATTGATTTGTACAAAATAATTTATTGCTATAACCTTTGGCAAGCTGGAGAATTGAAGGACGCTTTCCTTTTCAGAATGGGAAGAATTTTCGCGATTTTCCACGCGCTGGGCAACACCAAGCTCACGTAAATTATGCCAAAGGGTATTTGAAGGTAACTTGTGGTCAACGTTTTTGTCGTAAAACACTCCTTTGGCTTGTTTAATCGTAGGGTCGACCAAATTTCTTAGTTGACGGAAAATGTTATGAAATTCCGGTAGTTTAAATCTTATAGGCTGTATCACGTTTGTTTTTTAAATCGATAATTTCGCATGTAAACCATGAGTTGGTAGGATACGTTATAACTTTAGTTCTGAACGGCACGTGGGCATTGTATAGTTGCAATAAGATATGTTGAAGGATTTCAATCTGAGTATCTGTAAATATTTCATGATAAATTGGATGACAATTAATGCTTTGAATATCTCGCTCCAGAACATCAGTATTTAAATTTCTAAAGTCTCCTTATGTGTATTGTGAAAGTAAGTCACTAAAAGGAAAGTCAAAATTAATAAAGATTAGGTCGTGTTTCGAGAACGCAGGAACTGAAATCTGACTATAGAAAACACTGTGACTGTCATTGGAGAGGAATAAATCTAAAAGTATACTGGCTTGAGTAAACTACGTTGGGACGGTCAAGTTTATAACATCCAAGACAAGAGTTTTCATAGGCTGAGCAAATTTCTCAGACCCCGCATAATTACCAGTAAGAATCAAGATTTCGAAAGAAGTTATGGACTGAAAGACAAAATTACTACTTTGCTCAGCACATTTGCAAATGGAAGGACAAGTACAATAAATCGATTGGACAGGACTCGGTTGCAAAGCGCGAAATAACAGTTAATAGTAATAGCGAATTTATCGTAGACTTCAGAATTATCAATACGTAAGATAGTAGGTTTTTTAGAAGCAGTGGATCTATTCAGCAACTTATTTACTATACGCCATTTTTTTAAATTACCCTGTGCAGAGCTGAACTAAACACGGTAATAGTTATTTCGGCAAATGAGAATCATTTTTTGAGTTCGACACACAACTTCTAATACTTTCTTTTTAGACTTTGGTTATCAGGATAGTTGTTGCACTTTATTCTGAGTTTGGTTTTAGCCATAACTTTATTTAATAATGATCTAGATATCCAAGAAAAGTCTTTTAACTAATTTTTTGGAGGGCAGAAATGAGGAACATGATAAGATATGCTTCTTAAGAGAGTCAATGAAGATTGTATAAGCAGTAGATGAATCGGTACAAGCATAAACACTTTTCCACAACTTTGAATCTTCTTGGAGCGGAATCAGGGGATTTCCAACTTCTAGTTTTTGAGATTCTCACTAAGAGTCCCGTCATACAGTGATCAGCAACTTTCAAACCAAAGACACTAAGACGCTCATAAATATGATCCAGACAGCTTCCTGAAGCAGGCATAGTGAGCTCATTAATAAATCAAGCTAGACCAGGTAACTAGAGACAATTTCATTGCCATCCAAATAGTTGATGTTGAAATAAACAATCGATCAAATATACACACTACAGTAGATCTGAAGTGGACCTCAATCAAATTGTAATGCGGCACTTGAAGCAGCTGGCGAGATGTCGTGCTAGTTGTACAGGCTTGTTTACTAAAGCACATGTTCACACTGAACTGTAACGCCACCTATAATACTACGTTGGATGCGGATCTCCGCCGTATCTATGTTACTGTTCATTAACTTCGAAAAATTTGAAATTAAATTCTACAATATTTGGCAATTTTGCAAAGTATTCAAAGTATCAACGAAAATAAGTTAAACCAAGCAATCAAAAAAAAACCCAAGTGAAGAATTTATAAGCTTAAAACTATGGTCTCCCATTGTTGTCGAACTTTATACGAGCAACTAAATCGAGTAATCTATAACTATCAATATCTGTACTATACTCCTGAGATATTTTGGCTGAACCTATGAGATTTAACCCGATAAAACGGGTTAAAAATCTATATCTGCGTTAAAACAACATAGAAGGAACCAACAAAACTAAATATGAGCTGGAACTAAAGCGTGTTTCAGTCATCCCAAGCCCCACGGCATCCGAAAATGAAAGGATTTAAGTAAAAGTATGAACCGCTTGAGTACAGATCTTTCTTAACTACCTTGTTAATAACTATCCGTCTGGTCTTCGATTTTTAAGACTCAGGAGTAAACATAAATACTTTGAAATAAGTCAGTTCCTTCTTCCAACAAAAGCATCCGAGCTTTCCCTTAATTAGTCCAAAAACACTCCAAGAATAAAAATGGACAAAAATATTTTAAAAGGTTACGGAGATAGAGTTTCACTCATCTCTAGCTAACGACAAGATGGAGATGTGTTTCATTTTCTAACTCACATTCATTTGTCAACGGCAACTTGCAAAGAAAACAAAAATGTCAACTACTTACCTGTGATGTATGTTCAAGAAAAACTTACATTAGATTCAATTCATGATGGATGTGAGGAAAAATAAAAAGAGAAGAGGATACAGAGTAATAAGAACCCGTCCTCGAGATACTCTACACCTTCGGGGTTGAATTATTTTAGTCATACCACCTGGGGTACACATAACTTTTTAACAGATACCCCACTGCCAACATAATTCCTTTCAATTCTTTTATAAGTATCCGTATAACGCTCTAGATGCTCACTGACTCATGTTAAAATAAAAAAAATGCACAACAGCTTCGTTCTCTTTAAACCTTCACTTATTGTTGTTCCTGTTGCTGTTGCTGTTTTTTTTTTGTTTATTTTTGTATCTCTTAGCACTTACCCGTAAGTGCGTTTGTTGTTCAAATTACAGTGAACGACTTTTGAAAGTTTTTTTTTCCTACACCCACGTCACGTTGTCTCCTGTTTTGTTTTTTGTCGGACTGTAATGTAAGCCGACGCATATCCACAGCAATTCTACACTACACCTGCTGAAGGAAAGAGCATTATCCTCAACGATGATGCATTCAGCATATATCTTAACCTGTAGCCGTATCTTTATATCTGGATCCGTAATCTGCATCAGCATGATGACTATCTTTTTGCTCGCTAATGTGCTAGTCTTGTACTCAATGGAATTTCGTTTCGTTTCGCTACTCTGTCGCGCATTTTGTATGCAAAGACTTCTCGCCTGACTTATGTTCCCCGGACTGAAGACATGCAAACAGATAAATTCCATACCGAATTCAACTTAAACTGCAGAATCATCTGCTGCATGAGCTTAAGCGATAAGATTTATATACTCCCTGTCGTTTTCGTAGTCATAGTTGCATATTGTACCCGTGCTCCATGAAGCTTTGTAGTGTAAATTTCACAGAAATAAAAGGGAATTTGGACCGTCGTCGTCGGCACGGCAGACACAGTCACGTGCGCCACTCCCAAATGCAGTTGAAAAATTTTCCCGTTCTGTTTTATTTTTTTTTATTTCTTAGAGGATCCCCCTTTTGCCGGTTTAAAGATACAAGTACTCGAACTAGTCCTCCTCAAGTCCCAGGGAACAAGTTGAACTATTGTTGACCCTTAAAGGTCTCGTGATTGGAGAACCATGTGGCGAGGACCATGCAGTCTTCTACAAGCAGGGTTACAGTAAAAGTTTGCACAGAATTGTAGTGGTTTTGGTAGTCCTCAGGAGTGGAAGGCCATAGATACATTCATATATGCATTTGTGTACTGTGTGCGGTGTGTGTGTGTGGTATGTTTGGTTTGTTCGGTTCTAAGTTGGGTGCGGCGTCAAATTAAAAGATGAAATACACTGGTGGGGACATGTTTTTGTGGTTGAACTATGACTACACACGATGGGTCGAGTTAGCCTCATCCTCAATCCTCTCATCGCCCCTTGTTGTTTGGGCAGACAAAACAAAGTTCTAAAGGGGATTGTTGGTGTTTGGGGAGCACATACTTTAGACGATATAAATCTACCCTCCGCTGTGAAACTTTATTGGGTACTTCAGAGATAAAATATTCGACCATGAATGTAATGCATTACGAGATTGCTTGGACATGTGGGATATTTTTCCACATGAGGAGGTTTTTCCTTTGTTACACTTTTTTTATTTGCTACGATTTTTCTTCGTATGAAGAAGGGTAGAGTTGCTTTGAGAGAGCACACTCACATATACATATGTGTGTATCAATATACCTCAGGTGGTTTGGGAAGGAATAACAAAGAATTGGAGAGTGGAATTGTATTTCCTGAGTCTATTAAGTAAAGATATCTGTCCTATTCCGTAAAAAAAGAATGAAATTGGACATAACTTGTTTTAGCCAGGGTTAATCAAACTGTTGGCAAAAATTTCAACAGTATTCTTAACTAGGCCACTTTGATTAGGAACTGCCTAGGTTAAATTAACTCGCTTAACAAAGTTCAATTTTGCCCATTATAAAAATTTTGAAATTTGAATTGCAATTCCTCGTAAATTAAGAAGGTGAGGTAAGTAGGGTAAAGGGTATCGTTGGAAGCGAGTGGTTTGGGGATTTACCAGATGCAATGAGTCACAGGTCGGGAGTGCATCGTACGTTCGCAGTTCAGCAACATTTAAAGCGCTGTGATTCGTTGGTTCGTGCGTTTTATAATCACTTCAATATTCGATGAGTAAGTGATGAGTCGAGAACGCAACTTATGTGGTCGTGGGTTCAAAAGTTTAGCCATGAAATTGCTGCCATTGAACCAACGCTTTGTTAACAAATTTAAGAGTCTGATTGCAAGAGAGGAAGGGACGACTTTGACTTCTCACATATTAACGACAATCGCACTTGTGTTCATTAATGGGATCGTGGCATTATTTTGGCCACTACAACGCTATTATTCCCAATATCAACAATATGTAACTGTGGGTGGCTGTGGTTCAAGTGGTAGTGAACAGGCTTCCCCATGTATTAAGTTTTTTCCATAAAAAAATTGTTTTTCCTAAGTTTAATTGTAATAAAATAAAAATATAAATACTGTAAGAAACGTCGAAACGTCGTTAGATTTAACTTATGGTGTCCACATGGAACCAGTAAGTTAGAATAAGATAATTTTTAAGATATTTAAGCTAATTGCGAATCCCAACCATGCCCGAACGGCATTCATTTTCTCAGTCAACTAAAATTAAGTAAGATAAATACAATAGCTGACTAGAAAACAGCAACAAGCAAACTTCCACTAACAATTTAGTCTCCCCATTAAATGTTGGATGCCACCCATGGAGAGAAGTAACAATTGAGACTAAACATCTTTCTTTTCTCTCTGTTCAATTTTGCAAAAATCTTAACACATGCTGAGGGATTAGAAGTGTATTCATACCCACTTGAGTGTTAAGTTCTTAGAAAAAAACTGGATTCTATAAAAATTTGCTGCTACATCATTTCTACTAAAGCTTCTTTTATCTGCTTCTTTTATTCCTGCAAGTAATTTTTTCTTGGCTCTGGAGCACAATTTTCGCGATAATACTTAACAACTGTGCTTTAACTTAATTAATAATTGATCCCCAAGAAACCCTGTTCACTAACGGTATGCAAGCCAAAAAGGAAAAAAAATGGTTGTTTACACAAACAATCTTTAAGTGGTAATGCGGCTTGATTCATGTCATTCGTAATAGTACAGTCATGAATGCAGCATTTGGTGGTTGCTCTAGAAGAAAGAAACCACAGATGTAGGGGAAAAACACAAGGAGGTTAACTCTCTACTCTACTATGGAGCCTTCCCCTCATTGATCTGCTTACCAAATTAGAAGACGCGAGATGTGGTGTGGTAGCTTACGCAGATGCCACTATTTTCTTTCTAATATTCCCCAGTATGCTTTACACATACTTACCTGTTGTCCTGGCGTAAGCCCTCCCAAA
The DNA here is from genome assembly GCA_963966105.1 of Volucella zonaria. NCBI lineage: Eukaryota > Metazoa > Arthropoda > Insecta > Diptera > Syrphidae > Volucella > Volucella zonaria. Next base: position 83,845,328 of record OZ014530.1, on the reverse strand, counting down.
ACGGAGCTGGCCCTCCATCATACCACCCGCATTAAATGGCATCCTGAACTTCTCAAGTGGTGCCAAGTATCTGGAATGCCAGATTCCATAAAGGAAAAAATAAAGACAGCGTGAACTATTATTCAGTAAGTCAGTTTCTATCTTTATAGAGCCCTAGGCTAGCCAAAAGCGTTAGTGTATGGGTATTCTCTGAGGATCTATATGAATTCTTCAGTTTGCCTACATATTGTATCGTCTTCCAAGTCGAAGTCTCAGCCATTAGACCACAGCTTGAATCAACCTAAACTCAACACACTCGTTGGATATTTGCGATACACATAATCAGTCACTCCCTAACATCGAATACTGGCGCGCATATCTCAATGCAATGGCGCACCAGCACAAGATCACACTCTCTTGGGATCCGGGACACTCAGTCGTCCCATGTAATTACATCGCCGCTGAACTGACCAGACTCAAATCCACTGTCAGACAGCTTGACAATGTCAAGCCACTAATATCCTACGCCGAACGCATAACACAAGCTCTGAAGGCGGATATACGAGCATCCTAAGCATATTATGGGTCGTGGGGGCAGGTTTTCATTCGCTTGAGACTAAGAATAGCCCTTCCTTACTTTTTTATTGTACTTAAAATATATTTTCTTAGTTTTAGTTTTAATAAATGTAAAAATAAAAATAGACTTTAAGAAACGTCGAAAGACATACATTAAGTATTATGTTTAACTTAGACTGCCCGCATGGGCCCAGTAAGCATTACTGAAAAAACTGAAAAAAGAAAACTGGGCTGCGGGGAGTGAACCCGACAAACAGTCGTAGGCTCCCAGGTTTAATTCCTCGTGTAAGAATATGTGTTTTTTTTCTGTTGCATGTTTTCCCAAGTATCATAAAATCAGTGGGTGTTTGTGCAAATTTGATGATGATTTTTTATTATATTATCGTTACTTTCATAAGAAAAAAAATAGTAAAACGTTATGTTGATTAGGCATTTTCTGGAGAAAAGTAACCTCAAAATCGAAAATTAGTATGGGCAAGAAAAATGGAACAGGCTTAGAAATTGGATGTCTGAAGACTCAAACAAGATATCAACTTTATTTAAAAGCAGTTACAAAGGCTAGTATTTCTTCTAAAAATAAAGTCCTCCCTACCATTAGTACTAACAGAGCAATCTCCGTTAACATGGGTCAGGGTACACCAAAGTAAGCCTTTTCTTAAACCCTCGATAATTGATGTCAACATTGGAGATATGCCCTTACTGTAGAACAATTTTTTTCTTAGAATATGCCCAGGAATCATTTCTCAAATTATCATTGACGGATTAAAGGCCACCCTATAAAATATTTTTTTTATTATTATTATTATCAAGGGAACGATACAAATGAATTTGTAGGGTCCGGGATTTAACGCCGGGGTACTATGCCCATGTGGCGCGTTTTGTCAACAGCACGCGGAGTACTGAGTTCCCATGTGGTCACCCATTTCATTTTTTTGAATTGAATTGAATTGAATTGTTAGTTTAAGTTTAAGTGAGATCTAAGATAGTTTTAAGAGCAAATACAAATTTAAGGACTTTACTGTTTGGCGAACTCATCGTCGGTTTCCTGTATGTGGTATATGGTATGTGTGAAAGCTAGCACATCACTATCATTTCTGATGGCCTGCTTGCAGCATTGCCGTGGCTGTGGCTCAAGTGGTAGTGTGTCGGATGGTTCGGGGTTCAATACCAGCCGTGGCCGGAAGATTTTTTTTCAGGCAACTAAAATCTCGGGAGATTTTACACTAATAATTTAGTTTCCCCATTAAATGTTGGATGCTTCTCTCTCTATCCTATTTTCGAAAAAAACTTAACACATGCTGAGGCATTATGAGTGTATCCATACCCAATTGAATGACCACTGGTTCTGAGCATTTTATGTTATTATGGAAGAGGGAGACGTGAACCCCAACGTCCCTGGCGATCTCAAACGAGTGTTAAAGCTCCTTCTGGCTATGTATTGCCTTTGATATCCGCATTCGTCTTTGGCTGGTACTACATAGATAGTAGTCCGGTTCAATGTTCGCCTTCGCAACCTTTAAAATACCGCAATATGATCAATCTGAATTATCGTATTTAGAACAGAAGATCGCCATGCAAAATATATCCGCTTAAGTCCGTTATCAGATATGATGTCGTACAGGTTCTGCATGCTCAGGGTGCTACCAAAGGCGTCCTCCTTCCCTACCTAAGCATTAAAGTTTTGTAAAACCTGTACGTCGTATTTGGGACACTGTTCATAGGAACTCTCTAGGAACTCGGAAAAGCCTTCTATTGTTGCGCCCTCTTCTTTCTACGGCATCAAACTCATATCCAAACAATTTTTGATTAAATTCTTGTGTGGTCCGTTCCATAGGATTCCTTGAATGGCAGTTATATCAGCCTTATAAGCTTTCAGAATCTCCGCTAAATGTTCAAGAGCACCTGAACATCGTACAAAAGGCTGCATATGCCATATCATATTAGAAAAAATAACTCACTCTCACCTGGATGAAAATAGATCACAATAAGTTTGAAATCAATCGTTACTGATCCGATCACTTAAGTGATGGGCTCTCAACACGGATGACGACTACCGTCTGATAACACCGTTTTGACGATAGATGGATCATGTAACTTAAAAAAGTACAATCGTTTGGGCGATATCGTTGAAAAGTTTCAAATGCAATAGTCCAAGCGATAGTTTGATAGCGATTGAAGGATAGCTACTAGTATTTTAATAACGTCCCGTATCTCGTTGTGTTGTTGAAATGTTCTGAAAGTGAGTATATCTTATTGAAAATCGTAATGAAAAATGTAAAGTTTTACGAACTCGAAGAATACTAAGGGACACATCGGATCCTTTATCACTTCCACCAAATTGGTAAATTACAATAAAAAGGGATTCCTTCTTACAATTTAACTTGGTCAATTCGAATCAGCAAATTGTATTAGGCACTGCTCTCTCCAAGAATTCTATTCGAAAATGCTTCACACCTTAGCTTCATCACAAAACGGTGCGCCTATAGATTTTTGCTAAACTCTACGCTGTCAACAATTACGATCAAAGGAATAGGTGCTGTAGCTGCTGGTAGCTCTAAGGGAATTGTGAACCTTGTCTTATCTTCACTGGACGACAGTTTCGTAGAAACTATTTAGCTAAACATATTACCAAGAATAAAAAACGCTCTTTCACCCTCTTTCATTCGCAGAGGATCATGGCAACATTTTGATCAATTAATTTTAACTGACCCGAATATTAACATACCTGCTGCAGTTGACGTTTTACTTGGTTGTAATCAACTTAGAACTCTTAGATGGGTTAATTCATGACCCAAGGGACACTTCAATTGCACGGCAAACAACTTTCTGTTGGGTACTCTTCAGAAAACCAGTCACGTTAGATACCGTATTCGCCCGATTTTTCTCCCTCGGACTATTATCTCTTCCCAAACCTCAAAAGATGGCTCATCAATAAAAAAATTCAGCTCACGCGAGCAAATCTTCGACGCCACGGAGGAGTATTCTGCAGACCTTCCGGAAAATTACTTTTCGGACAGGGATCAAGAAGTTGGAAAATCGCTGGAATAAGTGTATCAAACTAAAAGGGGACTATATTGAATAAAATAGAAAAACATTTAAAAAAAAATGTTTCTTTTCATTCCCAAGGAGGTTACTTTTCACCTAACCTACACATTTTCTACAACCTTTGTCCGCCAAGATTCCGCGCTAACTACAGCAGTAGCCAAATTTTTGAAGCTGGAAGAATTCCCAGAATCCAGCCATTTCGCCGACGAAGAATCTTATTTGAAGAACTTTCTCTCAAACACATTCTGGTCAAGAAGATGGTCACTATGTGGTAAAACTTTCTTTGGCTACTATCTACTTGGAAACAATGGAGATGCAGCAGTTCGAGCATTAAATGGTATTGAAAAAATATTCTCGAAGAATTTACAGACAATACGCAGAGTTCATGCCTTATAACCTGATTCGAGGTAAATAAAGCATTACATCAGTTTCTCATTCAGTTATTAAAGCCTTACAACAAACTACTGCTGACGAAGTTCACAATTTTCCTACCGCATTTAAAATAGTTCAGCGCGATTTTTCACGGACGATCTTCTAACTGGGAATCATGATGAAAATCTCAATTACCAAACGTCCTAAAACGAGGTGATTTCTATCTTCGCGAATGGTCATCGAATTCAACTGCCGCTCTTGATTCTATTCCCGCTGACCATCGTGAAATCAAATCAACCTTTGAAAGTGTTACAACGTTAGGACTTCAATGGCATCCATACTCTGATGTTTTTCCGTAAATCGTGCATGATATAAACAAATTACATCTAACTAAATGGTTGCTTCTTTCAGACGCGAAGCTATTTGATCCTGATGATTGCTTGTTCCAACGACACTTATTCCCAAACTACTATTTCAACGTCTTTGCAAGATGAACGTAAATTGGGACGATCAAGTTCCTGCATCGATTAAATAAAAGTGGCTTGATTATCGTTCGAACTTATCAAGTTTAGCACCTATTCAAATACGAAGGTGGATAGGAGTTGGTGATCCGACCGCAGGTGCATCGCAATCCGCATACGCTGCATACTTCTTGTACGTCTTTTTACTGCAAAAAGCAGGGTAGCTCTCATTAAACCCATATCATTGCCGCGCCTAGAGTTATATGGTGTCGCTTTATTAACAAGACTGATCATACGAGGGCGGGTCAATAATCCGTGACTTTTTGAATTTCTGACCTCTTTACTGAAACAGCAACACTGCTCCTGTCAACAGGCATCTGTCAGTTGACTCCTGTCAAAATTTAAACTTGCTGCGTCAGTTAGTTTGTGTTTGACAGCTATTTTTATCAGACTACTCACTAATTTGAGGAGAAAATGGAAAAAAGTGAATTTCGTGTGCTTATTAAGCATTATTTCTTGCGAAAAAAACCATTACCGAGACCAAGGCTAAGCTTGATAAATACTATGGGGACTCTGCACCATCGATTTCAATGGTAAAAAAGTGGTTTACTGAATTTCGTTGTAGCCGTACAAGCACTGAAGATGCCGAACGTCCTGGACGCCCAGTTGAGGTCTCTACACCCGAAACAATCGAAAAAATTCACGATATGGTGTTGGCCGACCGAAGATTGAAAGTGCGAGAGATTGTGGAAGCCGTAGGGATCTCGCATGGCTCAGTGGTTTCAATTTTGAATGATCACTTGGGCATGAGAAAGCTTTCCGCAAGATGGGTGCCGCGTTTGCTCACAGTCGACCACAAACGCAATCGTGTAACAACTTCACAGGAAGGTTTGGCGTTGTTTAATCGCAATATGGAGGAGTTTTTGCGCCGTTTTGTAACCGTGGACGAAACATGGATCCATCACAACACACCAGAGAACAAACAACAGTCAAAACAGTGGGTTTCTAAGGGTGAATCGGCGCCAAAAAAGGCCAAGGTGGGTTTGTCAGCCAATAAAGTTATGGCGACTGTTTTTTGGGATGCACGCGGGATAATCCACATTGACTACCTTCAAAAGGGAAGAACAATCAATGGGGAATATTATGCCAACTTATTGGACCGATTCAATGACGATTTGAAAAAAAAAACCACCTCATTTGGCCAAGAAAAAAGTTCTTTTCCACCAAGACAATGCAAGGGTGCACACATGTGCAGTTGCCATGGCAAAAATCCATGAATTGGGCTATGAATTGCTCCCTCATCCACCCTATTCTCCAGATTTGGCTCCGAGCGACTACTTCTTGTTCCCCAACCTGAAGAAATGGCTTGGTGGAAAAAGATTTGACTCCAATGATGAAGTCATCTCGCAAACAAAGGCCTATTTTGAGGACCTCGACAAATCATTTTTTTTGGAAGTGATAAAAAAATTGGAGAAGCATTGGACAAAGTGTATAGAGCTCAAGGGAGACTACGTTGAAAAATAAAATTAGTTTTTTATCAAAAAATCTGTATTTTAATCCAAAAGTCACGGACCTTTTGATCCGCCCTCGTACATGTCGGAAAAGCAATCGACCTGTGCGTTCGTAACGTCTACGGGTAGACCCACTCATCTGTAACAATAACTTAGCTTCATCAACATGCCAGACGATGGTGCACATTTGTTGCTAATCGTGATGCTCAAATACAAGCTATGTAGCATAATATATATAGGGTCACTTCTACTTCCACGATCCACACATTGCCCGTTCAAGAGAAATGAGCTGTCAGGCAAGACGTTAGAGCACAGCTGCTAGGGAGAAGCGAAGTGGTCAAGTTGAGCTCTTGTCAAGTTTTGCTCCTCTTCTCTACTTTTTTTATTCTTTTTTACAACTAATAAAGTTACAAATTTAATTAATTGCAAACTAACGACTTTTATTGCTAAAAGGACCATCCTTCCCAATCTTCAATACACAGGGTGTCCCTTAATTCGTCAAGGATAATTTCTGAAATAATTTTTAGGTACGTTCTACAGTGTTGTCATCATTTATCGAGGATATGAGAAAGGACTTACTTTGGTGTACCCTGAACTGAATTGAACTGCGTTTAAATAAAGTTGATATCTGATTTGAGTCTTCAGATATCCAATTTCTAAGCCTGTTCCATTTTTCTTACCCATGCTAATTTTTGATTTTGAGGCCACTTTTCACCAGAAAATGCGTAATAAACATGACGTTTTACAATTTTTTTTTATGAACATAATAATACATAGTAAAAAAAAAGTCATCAACAAGTTTGCAGAAAACTCATAGATTATATGATAGTACTTGGGAGAACCTGCAGGAGGTAAAAAAGGGAACTTATGATTTTTGTACCCGCGCTTCTAACAACACTTGACAATAAAAGTGGTTTTCCCAGAATTAATAATTTTCCAATATTTTTTTATAAAATTGCATATGTAGCTATTAGAAAGTTTTAATAGCTATTAAAAAGTTGAATGCGTGCTCGTTTTTTTAACCACCTGCTAAAACCCTCACTTCCTTACCCTGTTCCTTAAAAGTTTTCAGAAAGAGTTAGGTTTGGGGTGGGCAGGTTCATCGGCCCCTTCAAACTACCATCAAAGCTAAATTCTACCAACTATCTGGAGTTCTTGCGAAATGATTTACCAGAACTATTGGAGGACATTCCACTGATTCAACTAACTTCATCATATCTGCATTAGAATGGTGCTCCAGCCGACTATGGTCGTGAGGTTAAGAATTGGCTAGATGTAGAGGACGGTAATCGTTGGACAGAAAGAAATGGACCAGTTCACTGGCCCGGAAGATCTCCTTATCTTACACTATTGCATTTTTTTGTATGGGGAAGAATAAAAGAACTTGTTTATTCAACCGAAATAGCAACTTTAAGTGAATTGGAAGAGCGTATTCTCGAAGCGCCATCAAAAATGAGACAGCAGTTAGAATCAATAGACATTCGCATTGCAATCCAAAAACTGACCCTAGCATGCATATAAAACCAAGAAGGTCACTTTGTGTACCTATTATAACTCTTTTAGTACCCACAAAATACAAAATGTATCTAAAACCACACAAAATCCTCTTTGCCTAAAGCAAAAAAAAAAATTTTATTTTATTTTAGCTACACGTATCATAAAATCTATGGGTTTCTCTGGAAACTTATTGCTAACTTTTAGTTATTACTGTCATAAGAAAAAAATAGTAAAACGTTGTGATGTCGAAATTGAAGGTAGACCTTTACTGTACAACGATTTATTTCTTAGAATACCACCCAAAAATCATTTCCCAAATTATGCTGGATGAATTAGGGGCACCCTGTATGTAAAATAAAAGATGTTTCATATTATTTCTGAAGTATGTACCTATGTAAAATTTAATGAAATATTGTATGCAATTTTTAAGAAATAAAACTGTAATGGATGAGTTGATGAATGAATGAGACTATACCACCAGAGCACATTGCACGTTCCATCTTCACAAATCCGCATCTCGCGGATTGCCACAACAGGAGTTAAAAGAATTCAACTTATGATGGGAAGGCTGCCTTAACCCCCTGAAGACTGGCCTTCCCAACAACTTTTTATTACTTCTATCGACCAGAAGTCTAATGCAGGTAATATTATTCTGGTTACTACTGCAAGTCTGCTTCGAATATGGGGTCTCGTTGATAAGTATTCTTCTATATTTACACTGAAACACGGTACTATATTTATGTACTCGTATAGAATCATAAATAACATTCACCGTCGGATCGCAAATTGCAAAAAGGAATCGCCTATTCCTTGATGAAATTAACGAAGCATTTCACTTTTGGCTAAAAGCCACGAAGAGACGTTTGCGTACTCACAATAAAGAATATTCTTAAAAGAAAAAGGAAGCTCTTAGACTTAAATTCATTTGTGGACGAGAATGTATCTACTTCTTCGTGTGGATGAGAGGTTTCGAAATATGCCGTTGTAGCAGATAGAAAGCATCCTATTCTTTTACCAGCTCCTACAAGATTTAATACGATGATTTGCGCGATGAACAGCATATCGCTTCACGAAGTGACTACAAGCATGCTAGTAGAAAGGGAAGATTTTGAATAATCAAGGGGCGGAATTTACTGAAGAAGGTTTTTAGATCTTATGTCAATTGCCTGGTTAGTTTAGTTTTAAATGCATTTTATTATCTTAATCATTAACCCTTACATACTAACAAAAAATGCTTAAATGCTAGCTTAAAATTACTTAACAATCTTATACTAACTTACTGGCCCCACACAGGCACTCTAAGCTACTCTAAATTCTTGTATTTATGTCTTTCGACTTTATTTACATTTATTTTTTACATATATATCTTGTATACTTAAGGCTAAGAAAAAAATTGTTAACAAAAACTTAGCATATGGACTTAATTTTCTATAAAACTTAATATCTAACTTAAAAATACCTAACCTAACCTAACCTACATACACAATATACACACATATATATAATACACAATTATATACATAAATTAGTATATACCTTTGTATATACTAATATATGTATATATTTCTTAAATGCTAACCTAAACCTATGCAAGCTGGCCATCGCTATTCGCAGAGCAAATAGATCTGTCAGCTCTGCCCCATTAGTGAGGCTGGTCAGTAATTGACGGAAACGACGACGACGAAACATCTTCTCCATCATTCAACCACCAGAAATGCTGGTGCTGCCGAACGACATCCCTCTTATCGCGATTCCCCACCGCCCTACTGAACCTGAGGCGATCCACACTGCCGTGTGCGACGTCTCTGCCGTAGTTGAGTCGCCTGTCCCCAGCTTTCCGAGCGACATGGAAGATTAACGGGACCGCTGATCTATCCTGGATCAACCCTATCTGATCTAGGTAGAGGAATGCTTCCGGTGGAACGAAGCCATCAGAGCGCACACTCTCATGGTAAAGGTAATTGGGGTAGTAAGCCCCAGATATCAGGTTATTCGTCGAGTTCATTGCTCTTGCAATGTGCCTTCGAGTCAGCTTAATTACGAAGTTGTCCACTCGTATTAGGTTCGCCCTGTTGTAAAGGACCTCATTACGATAAAATTTTTTGTACTCCGACTCTGGTGTTCTGTACAAGCGAAGGCAAGCCCTAAGGCAAGCCCTCTCAAACACCCGAATCTTTTCCATTAAGCTTGCTCGTACATTGAACCACACGGGGCACCCGAATATCAGCATGGGCCTGATAAGGGCCATGTAGCAGATTACCTTTACCCTCGCATCGAGTTGGCTGCTATAAAACAGTCTCTTTGTAAGGGCAAAAGCGCCTTTGGCTCTGGCCAGAGCAGCGTCTACATTTTTGTCAAAATACAGAAACTGATCTAGCCAGATCCCAAGGTATCTGACTACATTTCGACAGGCAAGAGGCTGTCCGTGTTGTCCAATGATCGAGAACTTTCGCCAATTTTTTCTGGTATCCCTAGAGGCTCTAGACAACGGCGTCCTAAAGAGAATGGTTTCCGACTTCTGAAAGTTGATTTTCAACTTCCAGTCATCGCAAAATCGTCTTATCTTATCGAAATCACGCTGCAGGAGAGTATTAATGACCTCGATTTTTGTACCTGTTCTGTACGCTATCAAATCGTCTGCGTACGCAATAGTATGGGGAAGTGAACCTATCAAGTCGCTTGTATAAATGTTGAATAGGATCGGCGAATTGACCGCGCCTTGCTGCAGACCATTTTTAATTTGAAATATTCCAACAGAAGTCACATCGCCATTTTTCACGATGAACTGTCTGTTGGTTAGCATATTATAAAGAATGTACAAGAGTGGTTTACTGATCCCCAGCCTAGTCAGCTTATAGAAAAGACCATCTAACCATACGGTGTCGAAGGCCTTCTCCAAGTCAACAAGGCATGCACCAGTACATTGGTTTTTGCCTTTATTCCATTGGATATCGGACACCAGTTTAGACGCGGCATGTGAGATATCATGTCCCGCCTTAAAACCGAATTGATTATCCGGAACTATATGTTTGTCCTCAACCCACCTAGACAGAGCTGTATTGATTACTCTTTCAAACACCTTACTGATATTCGGAAGGAGACTTATCGAACGGAGATTCGCCGGATTGGATATATCCTTTCCCTTTTTGGGGATAGGTTGCACCACCGCCGTTTTCCAATGCGCTGGATAATGTGCATTATTCATTGCATTATTAAACAGGGTGGTGTAAATGTCCACCGCTTCTAGAGGAAGATGTCGAAGCACGATGTTCGGAATACCATCGGTCCCCACTGATTTCTTAGCCCTGATTGTGTCGAAGATCTCATGGAGCTCTTCCTTCGAAATGAACGGGGGTAGGTCACCCTCTCTGGTAATGACATTATTTGCCATATTTGCTTCGCTGAACCGGGTGAAACCAGAGCCCTCGGATCGCCAGTTCTCTACTTCATTTCGAATGTGGAGGTCGTGCACCAAGACGCGATTGTCCAGGTCATAATTAGGGCCAATGGTATCAGTGGCTTTGTATATTTCCTGGAAAGTCGCGCCTATGGCCTCAACCTTCTCCTGTGGATCCTCGATCACAAAGAAGTCGTCATCATCAGCGGCCTCATTTGGATCAATACCTGCTATTGTCAGTAACCGTTCGTTGTCTGTTGTCCGGGCTATTTTAAGACACTGAAGGTCGTTTTGATTTTTTCTCCGAAATAGTTTGTTTATTTGAGGGAACATATTCGGGTTGCTGGTGTTTACAGCCCGAACCCTGTTGTTCCAATATGAACTTACAGAAATTCTGTAATTCTCTTTTATTAACGTTTGAATATTTTTAATCGACGACTTCAGTGTCCTAATCTCCGGGTCTTGTCTGTCAGTAAACTGTCTGTACAAGCTTTTGAGTCTTGTCAGAAGTCTACTTTTCTGTCGGTGCAGTGCGTCAATAGTAGGATTGCGGAACAGGTCTTCGTTAGTCGTACGTCGATATCGCGGTATTGTAGCGTCCATAGTTTGTTTAATTGTCTCGTCCATTTGTTTTAGGTAATTGTCGATCTCCTCGTTTGACAAATTCCTATTGGACGGTGGACGGTGGAGCGTATTCGAGGAGAGCGCACGTGTCATGGTTGCGGAGAAGCGTGTCCATCGAGTCTTACTGTAGTTGTTAGAATATCTTTGGACAAACTCCTCCAATTCCGCAATTTCGTTGGGAACTGTAATTTCGGTGCTAAAACCGCAATGGTCGCTGTCATACACGAATGTGCGCAGACAGTTTAGCGTTTGTAAATTCGTACCTGTCAGTCGTATACGTTCGTCGTACAGCAGTAGATCCAAATAAGACCCGCCTCTGGGAAACGACGGGTTATCCGTCGCTTTAAGACCGAGTCTGTACATTACATCGTGCTGACCCCACCAATTGAGTAGTAGGTTCCCTCTAGTATTTGGCAAATTATTTCCCCAATCTCTGTGTTTAGCGTTGAAATCCCCGCCGATTACAAAATAATTCTCCCCCGATTCCAGCCTCAGAAGTCGAAAAAGCGTGTCAAGCTCTGTAATAAATAAAGTGGATTGTGAAGTCTCAGGTGCATAAACAGAGGCCAAGTACAGCCGCTTTCCACTGCGGAGCGGGATGTAAATGACGACTGCCTCCAACACCCGGAACCTACGCAACGCTCCCTTGTACACTCTGTGAAATTTTATACCTTGTTTAATGAAGATCGCGACACCGCCTCCACGTTCGGATCCGGGCCGGTTTCTCCTTCTAAGAATATAATTATTGTACTCCAGTTTGTGCTTATCGGTGAGCTTGGTTTCGCTAGCGAAAAGCACATCAGGAGTTTGGTCTTGTAGCAATTTAAACATCGCGGCTCTTCGCTCGATCCTAATCAGTGAATTAACATTTACCGCAAGGACCTTCAAAGATTGCTCCACCATGTGCGTACCCATTACGACATGTGTTGCGTTAGGCCCGGCAGCAGCGCGTAGATCTGGTCCACCCGCTTGGTCTGTTCTTGCACCTGCTTTTGCAGCTGAGCCATCTGCCCTTGGATTGCGAGCAAGATGGCCAGCATGTTGGGTGCAGCTTCCGTTGTTCTCGGCATTGGCGCTGGAGAAGGAACAGTCGCTTGCTGTACCGTAGCCCCCTACCTGCCGCCATTTGGGCGTAGGAAATTTGGGACGTGACGGCTGGTGTTTGAAACCTAGCAGGTGAACGTTTGACCTCCACCTTCTGCTGCAGAGCCAGTTTTGCTTTCTTAATATCAACGAACTTAGGACAACCCCGATAGTTTGCGGTGTGTCCCACGTTCCCACATAATACGCACGAGAGCTGCGTCCTATCGGATGCTCCGTCCCTACCCAGAGCACACTCCTCCGAACTGTGGTTCTTTGCGCACTTCACGCATCGAGGCTGCATTTGGCAGTTCGACGCGGCGTGTCCGAACCTCTGGCAGCGAACGCATTGTATAACGCCTTCGCTCCTTTTTAATTTTTCCCAGTGAACCACCTGGTAGTCTAGGACATTGATACCCCTTAGACTATCCAGACGGCTTTCGGGACTGAGCTGCACCAGGAAGAACGGCAGACTCCGTTTCTCCCTCTTGGCTCTAGCTGTGGTAAATGGCTTTACCCCCACGAACTTGAGTCCTTCGCACTCCTTCTCTTTGAGCAGTGCCAGGATCTCCTCAGGATCAGAAGACGGTTCCAACCCCTTCAGCAACATCGATTGCCGCTTTTCACACTTCGGTGTGAAAGAGTAGTGCTCCGTCGTCGTCTCCTTTAGGAGCTCTTTCACTTTCGCGTAGCCCTCCACTGTATTACAGTGGATGGCATGCCGATCATTCCCCAACCTCTTAATATTAAAATTATTACCAATGATCAGCTTACACAGGTCTTTGGTAGCATTTACCTCCAATTTATAGGTGTTGATAGGAGGCACCTTCTCCTTCTTCTTCTTCTGCTGCTGCTGCTGCTGTTGCTGCTGCTGTTGTTGTTGTTGTTGTTGTTGTTGTTGTTGTTGTTGTTGTTGTTGTTGTTGTTGTTGTTGTTGTTGTTGTTGTTGTTGTTGTTGTTGTTGTTGTTGTTGTTGTTGTTGTTGTTGTTGTTGCTGCTGCTGCTGCTGTTGTTGTTGCTGCTGCTGCTGCTGCTTATGCTGTTGCCGTTGTTGTTTCTGCTTTTGAGCAAGCTGCTGTTGTTGGGATTGCTCTTGCTCTTCCCTCTTCCTTCTTGCCATCTGCTTTTCTTTTATGGCCAGCACTCTTTGTTGTAGCATTTTGATGCTACTACTAATGGCCTCCATCTCTTCCTCTTCATCATCCGATTCGCTTGCAGCCAATGAAGCGAAGTTGTTTCCTTCCCTCACTCCGCCGCCAAGCAGCTTTACAGTTGCCGTTGGTAGTTTCCTCCTTCTCTTTGGCTTTGGAGTTTGGTTCGAACCACTCGAAGCCTCACCCGACATTTCAGCAGATCCCGCTATAGGCATAGCGGACCGCTCACCACATTCCATCACGTGATGTTAATCAAATACCGCACTTTAAGTTTATATTTATTTTTATATAAAAAAATAAAAAATAAAAAAAATTGTTTGCCGACTATTTGGAGTCGAACCCACGACCTTTGCAATCTCAAGCGAACACACTCACTCTGCGCTAATTGGAGCCTAAATCCAAGTTGAACAATGTCTTACTTAAGCGACTCACTTTCACACTTACAAGTCGAAACACGTTTACACTCCGCGGAGGTCTATGAACGACTGATGTCAATTTCCTGGTATCTATAACGTTATTCAGCATCAGCTGATGAGCGACTTACCAGTGGCGTTGATTTGGTTCGGTACGGGTTCGCTTATCAAATGGATACGGTAACCCATGAAGGGTTACATCTCCATCTTTATTCGCATGTCGACTGATTCCATGCACCTCAAAGTAGCAAGTAACCTTTCAGCTAGTATCTTCATAGCTGTTCTGCAAAGATTCGTATTCCGTAGGGGGCGTTGTAGTGATTTGTACAGCGACAGCGAGACGAATTTTGTCTTAGGAATTTTTTCTTCAAAGCAACGAAAGACGAGAGCCTGGAAAAAATATTTACGAGATGATAATATGTATTGGCACTTTATACTTCCTGCGGCATTATATATGAGTGGGTATTGGGAAGCTGCTGTGTGAAATTTCATCTGCAACGGACTTTGTATGAACATTTATTGACATTCGATGAGTTTTCGACTCTTCTGGTGGAAATCGAAACCTGCGTTAATTCTAGGCCATTGTGCCTTATATTTACTGATGTCTACGACGATCTCATTTTCTAATAGGAGAGCGGCTCAAATCCATTCCAGAATTAGACAGCAGTTAGCGCCTTTGCTGTCCCAATCTTCAAAACTGATTGTGCTTTTTGGAAAAGATAGAATAGTGAATATACATACTCGTATGTAGAAACTCGAACAGAGTGGACAAAGTCGTTTCTAAATATCGACGAGGAAGATTTGAAGATTTTATGCTCCTTCGAGAGGACAACCTTCCACCAAGCAAGTGGAGGATGGAAAGAGTTCTTGAGTTTCACCCTTGAGCTGATGGTAGAGCTCTTGTGGTTACTTTAAGAATAGTAGAATAGAACATTGACACGGCCCATTGTCAAGATATCACTGCTTTAAAGGTGACGTCGATGTTTAATAATTGATGAGTTCAGAGCCGGCGAAATGTTCTTACCAAATTCAAGTTCTAAGAATCAAGCAAGAAGAAGGCACTTGACATAACATACCACTATTGATGTCTACTACTCAAGATCTGTTATTCCGATTTCTTCCCGTTTTTTGGATTTGTTCCACGCTTTTTCAGCAGCTTCCAGTCAATCAAATAAACCATACACTGAAAAAGCAAACGTAAAAAGCCCTGCCTTTTTGTTCTTTGTTGATGTTCGTACGCATCAAGATGTATATTTTCATTTATAAGAGACCAATGGAGAATTTTAAAGAAAGAAAGAAAAAGTAAATACAATTCGAACGAAATTGGTAGTCCAAGGACATCAAGTTGTAGGGTCAATTCTAAACACAATTTGTGTTCCTAGAACTTTTCTTCTCATGGCAAATTTCGGTGAATAATTGTTTGCCATCTATTTGTTCTCAGAGATGAAATTTATAAGCAATTCCATTTCGTTTTTTGTAGCAGACCTGCCATTCGAATTATTAATTTGTTTTCTTAAATTAATCCTTGCATTAACTGTACATGTACCTGTATGTACTTACATACATTTTAGAAAATAACAATTTAGTCTGCCAAAGAAAACAACTTATGTCATTTCTGACTATTCAGTAGCTCTCAAGCTTTAGCCAAGATAAACCATAGACGACACAAGAGTCGCGAGTTTACGTGATGCAAATTACAAACGATATCGCTCAAAAGTATCGCATAAACGATGATCGTCTCGAGAGTTACGTGATTAGAAGACAGGCTTTCGGGTAATTCAACATAAAAAAATTTTATTTGTTCTGTCCAATTAACTTTACCTCTGTACTAAATGTTTAGTTTAATCTGAATGAATTAAAATTTTTAGTGTAGATACCTTAAAGCCGTATGCATACCCACTCTATTAAATTCCGGTCGAAGATGTCCTACTAAAACTCCCTAATAAAAACTAAAATACGAGTGCCATATTCAGAAAAACCGGATCCCAGAAAGCATCCTAGACACAAAATCCCTAATGGTTCACTCAATTTTATATCCTCATCGAATTACTTACTTTATATGATGGACATTGCTAATTTTAGTAACCAGTCGTAAAGGCTCACTTATGACTTTAGTTCAAAACGACAAAGCCATAAGCATTATTCGAAGACATTCCAAACAATGACCAGTAGAGAAGGGAACAGCCAAAAATTGTGGGCTCACAGCCAGCTGCTGGTTTCGGAAAATAAGCAACAAAAAGTTTTCAATTAATTTCCACTCCACTCCAAATTGAGATACTAAAGCATGCTCGACTGACCTTTATATACATCCATAAAACTGAATACCACTTAGCAGCGATTCCACGGGACAGGCAAAGTATTTTCGATAGCCACTTGAAAAATTCCTGTTTTGTCCACCACCACCACTTTGGCTGCAACTGAGGCAACTGCGAGTGGTATCTGCTTCCTGTCTACTATGCGATGACACTTTAAATAAAAATTAAAATCCTTGCTGTATGCCTGAATCTCTACTTCTAGAGTTCTTTCGTTAGGACAGCTGCACACCCACGCTCTTAAAATATCCTCATAAAATCCATATACCATACTTGGGTTTCATAATGCAACTTGATTGCTTAACTGCTCTAAGGATGCCGATGTTGGTACCTACTACTATACATACTTACATACTATAAGTATACCATATGTAGGAGTATGGAGCAACTCGTAACTTCAAAAATGTACATAGTCCTGTCACATTCGCAAACACAGTGTAACTCAATATTTTCCTATGAAAGAGCTCGATGAAAAGATATTTCCATTAGAATGGCAGGAGCAACCTTCGAGTATTACGAATACAACGCCAACACACATCGAAACGATAAAGATGATTATGATGTTTATAAGCAGCATTCTCTTTGTGAAATTCTCGTAAATTCTGTGCTATCCGCCTACCTACTTAGACCTAAGTCAAGGATAGGTACCGCAGCGTAACACTTGTATGTATCTGCAGAATATCCCAGCTTCCTCGGTACAGTCTCAGATCCTGTCGGAGGGTACCAATAAAGCTGCGGAACACATGTCGCTTCAAAGCGAGTTTTTGTTGGTTCTGGTACCTACTTTGTTTTATTTTTTCTTTTAATTTTTTTGTGCGTTTCCATCACGTTTTGGCAGGGATTCTTTGCTTTGTCTCTGATTTAACGGCAGGTGCAAAAGGTAACGAACATTTACCTGATTTACCTGAGGCTGCCACCTGTCGTTTGTGTTTTGCTTGTCTGTATTTGTACTGTGCTTGTTCATGTTAGCTAGGTGTATGGCTATGGTTTACTACATCGGCGCAGGTAGATTAATGATGAATGACGGTTCGGTAAATGCATTCACTTTGTACGCCTGAGTAAATTTTTTTTTTTTATTTTGTTTTCGTCTGTCCTTGCGTTGTGTACTATTGTATTACATATTGCATAGTAATGACAATGAGAACTGACCGAATAAAATGGTACAAAACAGCTAGAAGGTTGCAAAGAAACGAGAGTAGATAGTTTACTTGCAAAATCTGTTTCTCTGCGAATTAACTTTTGTAAACGTTTCGTTTGTACAATTAGGAAGGTAAATTGCGTGCCGTATGCCGACTAAAGAGACATGTCCCTGGGAGATGAATTAATGAGGATGATATTAATTTGAACATTCGGCGTTTTAAAGTAATTTCTGATTGTAAATTATCTTATTCGAAAGACGGGGGAAATGGAAAGCGTTCTTTTCATAAGATCTGTTTGAATTTGTGTAGTAAAGCCATCAAGCCAATAAGTGAGTTAGGCAATGACGAAACCCATGCCTATCATAGCTCTCTCTCTAATTGCATACAGAATTCGCACTTCAAATAATTTCCCTGATTTCACCTCAGGGAAACCACAGCCACAAATGGGATAATCAAAGGTGTCAAATAGTTAAAGATGACACGGAGTTGGAGCCCTTAGGCAGTTTTGCGAATATAAATCATTTCAAAGCCATCGGAGAAATGTGTACCTACATAAATTGTTGGAATAACAGGTTCACGACGTTATACTTTACGCAGATATCCAGGCAAATGATTGTCTGATGAAGAGAAAATATCAAATCAAATTAATCGCATAGCGATTGACCCTTACGGATTCAGTATGAGTGATGCTCGAATTGCATCTTCATAGTAAAAACCCACAGACACCATACCGACAGATCAGAGGTATCCAGATTTTAGGAGCTTCATAATTCTAAAAGCTGACTAATATTTATTTATGATAAGGGGTAAACGGGAAACCATTTAAAAACGTCAAAGCGCCGGAAGAATATCCGAGGAGTTCAGTCAATTTTTATTTATTATTCCTAATACAATATTTTGATTAACTATAGATTATTATTTACAATCTTCCAGCTAAAGAATAATTAAGGGGCATTTCTATTTCAACAAAAATTGAGATAATGCCACTTTTTATAAAAAATAAAATAAAGAAAAGTTGGATCGTGATATATGTACAGGGTGGTCCATAATTCGTTGACGATAATTTGAAAAATGATTCCTGGGCATATTCTAAGAAAAAAATTGTTCTACAGTAAGAGTCTATTTCCAATGTTGACATCATTTATCAAGGATATAAGAAAAGGCTTACTTTGGGGTACCCTGACCCATGTTAACGGAAATTGCTCGGTTAGTACTAATTGATAAAAGCTTCGTGTAGGACTTTATTTTTAGAAGAAATACCAGCCTCACAACTTCGTTTAATCAAAGTTAATATCTTGTTTGACTCTTTAGATATCCAATTTATAAGCCTGTTCCATTTTCATTTCCCATGCTAATTTTTGACTTTGAAGTTACTTTTCTCCAGAAAAAAAAAATCGTCAATGAGTTTGCAGAAAAACCCACAGATTTTATGATACTTGGAAACACCTGCAGCAGTTTAAATTTATAAAAAAGGGTTTTTTTACTTTAAGCTCTAAAGGCTATGAATAAAAATTGATTTTGTGTGGTCATAGGTAGTTTTTATTTTATGTGTATACTAAAACAGTTATAACAGGTGCTCAAAGTGTCCTCCTTGGTTTTGTATGCATGCTACAGCCCGTTTTTGTATTGCACTGCGAATGTTTTTTGATTCTAACTGCTGCCTCACTTTTGATGACGCTTCGAGAATACGATGTTCCAATTCACTTAAAATTGCTATTTCGGATGAATACACAAGTTCTTTTATTCTTCCCCATACAAAAAAATTCAATACCGTAAGGTCAGGAGATCTTGCGGGAAGTGAACTAGTCCATTTCTTCCTATCCAACAGTTACCGTACTCTTCATCTAGCCAATTCTTAACCTCACGACTATAATGGGCTGTAGCACAGTCCTGTTGAAAATATGATGAAGCTAGTTGAATCAGTGGAATGTCCTCCAATAGTTCTGGTAAATCATTTCGCAAAAACTCCAGATAGTTTGTAGAATTCAGCCTAGATGGTAATTTGAAGGGGCCAGTTAACTTGTTTCCAAGTACACCTGCCCACATATTGACGCTGAATTTGTATTGGAATGATTTGTGTCTCATTGTATGTAGATTGTCCGCAACCTACGTGTGAAGATTGTGAAAATTTGTGATCCCATCTCTTGTAAATTGAGATTCGTCCGTCCAAAGAATTCTGATAATAAACTGGTTGTCATCCAAGCTGCGCTGCAGCAACCAGTCAGAAAACTCAAGTCTCTTTTCCAAATCATTGGGAAGCAGTTCTTGTACAGGTGTATGGTTGTATGGAAAAAGATTTTCTCCATGCAGTACATTAGAAACCTTATGTTTGGAAATATTGAATTGCAAAGCTAAGCGTTGAATGCTGATTGATGGATCGGTTGTAACAGCTTCCAGTATTCTTCCAGTATTCGAAATCCTTCTTACTTGTGGAGCTCCGGCATTTAAAAATACTCTTTTATTAGGAAGTCGTCGGCTAGGATAAAGTTCACGGTGTCTTTGTCCTGCACTAGTTGAACTTCCATTGCATAGCCCATAAACTTAAATAACGTATTCTTGGTTTGTAAATGCTGACATTTCAAACAGCGTTTCTAAGCAACTGTAACCTTAGCGTTAAAAAATTAAACTGATGAATTAATTTTTGTTTCCTAGTCTTTTATACCATTTCTGTTAGGCATATTTTGCAAACAGGCCTTCACTTCATACCCTAAACCTAACTCTTCTGAGAACTTTTAAGGAACAGTCAAATAAAAGAGCACGCTTTTAAACTCTGTAATAGCTATGCAAATTTAAAAAAAAATATTGGAAAATTATTAATACGTGGAAAACCACTCTTACGATTATGTATTGTCAACTGTTGTTAGAAACGTTGGTAAAAAATCATAAATTCCTTTTTTTACCTGTTGCAGGTTTTTCCAAGTATCATAAAATCTGTGGGTTTCTGTGCAGACTTGATGATGAGTTTTTGTTTTATTATTGCTACTTTCATAAGAAAAAAATAGTAAAGCGTTATGTTAATTAGGCATTTTCTGGAGAAAAGTGACCTCAAAGTCAAAAATTAGCATGGGCAATGAAAATGGAACAGGCTTATAAATTGGATATCTAAAGAGTCAAACAAGATATTAACTTTGATTAAACGAAGTTGTGAGGCTGGTATTTCTTCTAAAAATAAAGTCATACAAGAAGTTTTTACCATTAGTACTAACAGATCAATTTCCGTTAACATGGGTCAGGGTGCACCAAAGTAAGCCTTTCCTTAAATCCCCAATAAATGATGTCAACATAGGAGACAGACACTTACGATTGTTTTCTTAGAATATGCCCAGGAATCATTTCCCAATATATTAGGGGACACCCTGTATAATTACTCAAAGCAATTATTAAATGCGGTAATAAAAAAAATTAATCGATTAAATTAACATTCAAAACAAAACAAAATGTAATGCAGCAAAACTTCAATTTGATTGGTCTCAGAGATAAGTAGCCACGACTTTATTGTTTTGATTATAAAGAAAAAGGGGTTCTAACAATTCGTATGTGAATTGGCAATTGATTGAATAATTTGTACCACACAACAGTATAAGAGTTTCGAAAATGTGGGGTCCGAAAAGAAGGTAAGGCGTTTATTGAGAGAAAAAATTGAGTAATGGTAAATTACAAATTATGTCAAATTATTGGGTCTATAACTTAATTCGTGTGGTTTGCTAAGAGATGGCGTAACTTGTATTATTCCACTTTTATTATTCCATTGGAACATACGTTGGAAAGCTACTGTCGTTGTTCGTCATTTCAGCATATGTCATTCATTTGAAGCGTAAACAACAATAATTTTTTTTCACCCAAATATGTCGAACTTTGTGCCTGAAAAAGTGTTTTTGCGGGGAGTTCTTCTTCATTACTTTAATATGAAGAAAACTGCTGCCGAAAGTCATCGTATTTTGGTTGAAGTTTATGGTGAACATGCGCTAGCTGAGCGAACGTACCAAAAGTGGTTTGCACGATTTAAAAGCGGTGATTTTGGCTTGGAAGACGATGGACGTCCTGGGCAGCCAAAAAAGTTTGAAGATGAAGAACTGGAAGCATTACTCTATGAAGATTGTTGCCAAACACAAGAAGAGCTCGCAGAATCTTTGGGTGTCACTCAAGCAGTCATTTCAAAACGTTTAAAAGCAACTGGATATATTCAAAAGCAAGGAAATTGGATTCCACATGAACTCAAGTCGAGAGACGTCGAAAAGCGGTTTTGCATGTCTGAAATGGTGCTGGAACGCCACAAAAGGCAGTCATTTTTGCATCGGATTGTTACTGGTGATGAAAAATGGATCCATTACGACAACTCCAAGCGCAAAAAATCATATGTGAAACCCGGCCAACCAGCCAAATCAACGGCAAAGCCGAATATCCATGGCGCAAAGGTAATGCTCTGTATTTGGTGGGATCAGATGGGTGTGCTGTATTATGAACTGCTAAAACCGGGTGAAACCATCAATGGACAACGCTACCGAACACAATTAATCCGTTTGAAGAGAGCAGTGGCCGAAAAACGCCCGGAATATGCGACCAGACACGAGACAATAATTTTCCATCATGACAACGCTCGGCCCCACGTTGCTATTCCGGTTAAGAACTATTTGGAAAACAGTGGATGGGAAGTCTTACCCCACCCGCCTTATAGCCCAAACCTTGCCCCTTCTGACTACCATTTGTTCCGGTCGATGCAGAACGCCCTCACTGAAACACGGTTCACATCAGAGCAGAATATCAAAAATTGGCTTGATTCATTCTTGGCTGCCAAGCCGGCGCAGTTCTTTTGGGATGGGATCCACAAATTGCCAGAAAAATGGGAAAAAGTCTGCTTTGAATAATACTATTGTACATGTTTTACTTAAATAAACGTTCAAATTTTGAAAAAAAAACGCGCGAATTAAGTTATATTGCGGTTATGACAGAGAACATTCAATTTAAAGAAATTTCAATGGGAATGTTGCACGCATATATGTTGTATATATATATGTTGTTGTATGTTGTTTGGAAACAAAATAGGGGCTTATCCCTTGAAACTGCCTTGGTCAAAACATCTGCTGTCATTTTGTGTGCCTGAAGATATTCTACGCTAACGGCGCCCTTTTCGATAGCTTCTTGAATAAAGTGACCTTTGTAATCGATGTGCTTTGTGCGTGAGTATTTTGCACTTTGTAAGTCGCAAAAGATTTATTTATTTTTTTTATTTTATTTCATTCTAAACTTAAAGCTAATTACAATTTACTTCAGAATATAACAGAAAATAATAGTGATCAATCCGTAGCTTCAAAGCTAGTGTGAAATGAAACAGCGATTTAATTAACAATATACTTAAATATCAATTTGATGTGGGGGAGACATCGGTTTTTAAAAAAAAATATTGTTCTTGGACCTCATAAATAATATGCGTAAAAAAATTCAAGGAAATGAGAATAGCAATTTAGAAAATTTAACAATTAGAAAAATGTATCAGTTAATTAATAAAATGACATAAACTTAGTCATTGACTTGTGCTAATGATTAGATAGCAGATTATTTTAAAGTAACGATTCAAGGATTTCATAATTTATAGGGAATATCCAGTCCGTAACCTTTTTTAAAAATGAATTAAAATGGTAACTTAAAGGGGATATAACGTTGTAGAAGTCAGGGTTTTGTACGCGATTATAACATTGACAAGATGCATGGTGTTTATATGAAATGAAACTGTGAAGTTCTACCAGGAATATTACCGCTTTGTTTAAAAAATTCTTTTAGATTGTTTGTTTAGTTGGAGACTTAAAACTGGGATAAAAAACGAAGTGCATATGCCGTAGTCGGCTTCGTCACTTGATTTAGAAATAGTTATTTGCTTTCTGGGCCCTCATCTGATTGCTGCCCCCGCCACCTACTTTGAAACTTTCTATCGTTGATATTTTCTGCCCAGCTACCATCTACGAAGCCTATTAATGGTAGTCCAGTTTTATTGTATAACAAACTACAATATTTTAAGGTTTCTTGTGAAATTTAAGTAACGTAATAAGTTAAAATATGTGTTTAGATGTTGCCTTTTTGGATTTTGTGAAAACTGAGTCAAGCTGCTAACACTGAATGCTATGTCTAGTCGACTAAATACAGCGATATGCATCAAATGCCCGATCATTTCTTGATTGCTTTTTTTTTCCACTCCACCATTCTCTCCAGTTATACTTGGTTCCTTTTCCAGTTTCAATTTGACATCCATAGGAATGTTTCTTAGTTTCAAATTTTGTAAGTTATACTTTAAAGACTATTTATGTCCTGAGCTTGACTGATTGAAATAGTATCTTCCGGTCTTTCAATTTCTAGACCAATGCAACGAGAAGGATGCCCAAGGCCATTCTAGCTTGAATATTGAAAGCAATAATAATGTCATCGACATAAATTCCCAAAATAGTTTTTTCAACATCATAGATTTTATGTAAAAAAGACGAAGAGATCATATTTTGATTGCACAATGTCCCATTGTTTTAGAGTTTCATTGTTTTGTTTGGGTTCATAGAATGCCTTAACTAAACGGCATACATTTGTTGGATGCTGTTTGTCGATAAATCCTTCCGGATGTTGCATACAAATCTCCTCATTAAGCTGACCATTTAAAAAGGCAGTTGACACATCCAAGTGATGAAGATTTTATTTATATTCCACTGATAACGCATAAACAGGGTGTCCCAGTTCGAAGTTCCACCGAACAAGAACTTGTATGGCAGGAGGGGTCTATTCTCACTCGGTTTCAAGTTATAGCTCATCAAAGTGGGTGGCCTCTAATTTGCAGATGTAACCACTTTAAACGCTATAATTTCTAAACTAGTACAGGTACAAAAATAGTTTTGGGCATTTTGGAAATTTAGTAGTGCATACAAGTCTTAAAAGTACATCTGTGCAGCAACAAAAAAGTTATGGCTTGTTAAACTTAAAATTATGGAAATTTGCTGTTCATTTTTTTAATTAAAATGCATTTTTCTTAAAATTTTTATTTTATAAATTTTCTGAAATTTCATGGAATTTTTATCCTTGCAAAATTTCCTAAAAATTATGTTTAGAAACATTTTTCGTCAAGCAAAAAGAAGTACACCTATTGAGTTTCTCATAAAATCGCTTAGATATTTTTATGTGGAACAGTTTATGGAATGTTTATAGCAATTGTTCGAAATAACTTCCTTCAATTTGAATACACTTTAACGCGTTTAACCATTTTGGATGGCAGATGAACTGTCATCAAAATTATTTTCATCTCTTCTGAAGCGACACTAATATTTTCTTGGAGCTGTACCAGACTCGATACTTCTCTAAAATAAGCCTTTTCTTTCATAGCACACCAGAAGGAAAAAATCCATGGGTTCTAGGTCAGAGGATCAAGGATTTAGGTCAGAAGTGGTCAAGGGTTGGGGGGAATGGGCCAATCCATCGTTCATTAAAAGTTTGGTTGAGGAACGGAGTTACCCCCCTGCTACTGTGACAAGGTGCTCTATCTTGTTGAAAGAACATCGCCCTTCTCTGAACAAGATGAACATCTTCAAGGAGCCCCGGCAATCGTTCTCTAAGAAATGCTAGGTAGTAATGGGAATTAACTGTTTGTGGAAGAACGTGGGGGCCTACTAAAGTGTTTCCTATTAATCCAGCCCAAACATTTACGCGAAACCCCCTTTAAAATAAACAGCACATTTGGAAGAAGCTGTTTACAATAAATAAATTCTTACCTTTGAAAGGATGTTGTGCGTATTAAATGGGGATTGGAGTCTGACCAATGCAAATTATGGTGGTTTGTAACCCCATTTCTTGTGAACTGCGCTTCGTTAGTCCACAGAATGTTCTTGAGGAATTGCCCGTCTTCTGCATGTTTACGCAGTAGCCATTGGCAAAATTCCACACTTCTTTGCGCTTCACCTGGTAGTAAATCCTGTACCGGTGTCAAATGGAAAGGGTGTAATCTATTTCTCTGTCCTGTGAATGCTGATTTTGGGAAAGCTAGTCTACGGACGCTGACTGAAGGCTGAACTTCCATAGCACGCAAAATCCCATCCCCAACTTCTGCCACCGCAGCGTCTGAACATCCTTCCCTTTTTTTTTGGTGCAGCTGACCTGGTATCAACGAGGTGCTGATACAGTCTTCCCAACGAAGCATTTCCATTGCAGAACCCGTAAACAAACACTATTTCGGCGAATTCATTTTGAATATATTTTGTCGAGATCAATTTAGCAATGTCGATTGTAGATCAGTTGAAACAATGTCAAATTAAAGAAAAAAATTAACACAGAATTATTCATTGTTGCGATTTTTTTTTCCTATTCGACAATTAACTGTTAACTGCATTGCTCATAGGAACGTTATTTTATTATTCTCACTTAATTTTGTTTGACCACTTTTGTTTGACGAAAAATGGCTTTTACTACAAAATCTGTTGATCGTACTTAAAAAAGTTTCTTAACATAATTTTTTGGAAATTTTGCAAGGATAAGAATTGCATAAAATTTATGAAGTAAAAATTTTAAGAAAAATGCATTTTAAGTAAAAAAAAAATGGAACAGCAAATTTTCATAATTTTGAATTTAACAAGCCATAACTTTTTTGTTGCTGCACAGATGTACCCAAAGCATTTAAGACTTGTATGCACTATTAAATTTCCAAAATGCACCGGTACTGGTTTAGAATTTATAGCGTTTAAAGTGGTTACACCTCCAAATTAAACTGGGACATCCTGTTTAATACGAAGCGAACTCTGCCGCATGTCGGGTGAATAAATTTCTTTATAATCAATGGCAAATTTTTGTAAATAGCCTCTTGCCACAAGCCTTGCCTTCCCATCTTTTTTTTCCTTAGACCTAAAAACCCAACGGCACCCAATCGCTCCTCTTCCGTTTGGTGAACCCTAAGATTCCCAGGTTTTATTCTTTATGGGGCTGTTGTACTCTTCCTGCGTAGCCCCAAGCCATTCTAACGCATTTGGGGATTCGGTAGGTAGGTAGGTAGATAAGAGTGGCTGTTGGATATACCAACTCACTTAGGCCTATTGGCCCATTACGATGCCACGTGGATCTATGATCCTCTTACTGATGGAACCAGTTTGAGCTTCTGACGAAGCGTAGCAGACTGTTTACGTCTATATTTTCTAGATCGTTTAGGACGTTGTAGAAGAAAGCGCCTAAGTGAAGTTTTCTTCTCTAGGAGAGAGCTGGACATGTACAGAGTAAGTGGAGGATTGTCTCCTCCTCCTGCTCGTCTATGCAGCTTCTGCAGAAATCGTTTGTAAAGGCGCCAAGCCTTCTTGAGTACTTGCCTATGAGGCAGTGTCCAGTGATGACACCTATAATGGCGCAGAGATTTTCCTTATTTAGAAGGATCAGACACTTAGAGCGATTCATATCCAGTTTTGGCCAGATTTGTTTGGTCGCTAGACATGTTGGTCCAACAGTCTACCTAAGGTCTGTTCTTTTATTGGCATCCAGCTTTAATATTAGTTTGCACCAAGCAATTGGGGTACCTATGCTACCCTTTTCCGGTAGAATAGATAGAGTGGTTCCAATTTTGGCGAGTTCATCGGCTTAACAATTCCCTGGAACGTCTCTGTGGCCCGGCACCCAACAGAGGTGAATTTTGAACTGCTCTGCCATCTCCATAAGAGATGAACGTCATTCAAGGGCAGTTTTCGAATTTAGTGAGACTGAGTCCAAGGATTTGATAGCGGCCTGACTATCCGAAAAGATACGGATATCCTTCGCAGATATCACGTTTTTCTTCAGCCAGGACAGAGCTTCTTTAATCGCCAAAATTTCCGCCTGGAACACGCTGCAGTGATTTGGAAGACGGAAAAAGGGTTTAGATTTAGCGTGTCTGAGAAAACGCCGCCACCAACTCCGCTTTTGGTTTTAGATCCATCTGTGTAGAGATGGATTAACTTGTCCCCCATGAAAGCATCCTCCTCCCAGAAGGATCTAGGGGGGAAGCTTACATGGAAGTTTTTGTCAAACCAAAGTTCAGGTGTGGTGTAATCGATGTTCTCTGTGGGGATTCCTAATATATTAAGAATACTGGCGTGGCCAAATGGATTATTTGTCCACTGTTCAGCCGCTTTAAGGCGAATAGCTGCAGTCGTAGCTATTTGCCTGCAGAAAATATGGAGGGGTGTTAAATGAAGGAGAATGTCTAATGCCGCAGAGGGGGTAGACCGCAATGCTCCGCACATGCATAGACATGCTGTTCTCTGGACTCTGCTTAGTTTAAAGCAGCTAACCACACTTTCTAAGGCCGTCCACCAGACTACCACCCCGTAAGTAAGTATCGGTCCCATTTATTCCCAATGGCTTTTTTGCAAGAGAATGAAGCTATTGTAGCTTTATTGACTCTTTCTTCAATGTTAGGTTTCCAGATATTTTGCTGTATCGGAAAACACTAAACTGGTACCATTTATTGAAGGAGGGTCTATAGTTGGAATTTTGTATTTCCTGGAAAAGAGGACAAGATCAGTTTTACGGGGGTTTATTCCCAATCCACAGCGATCTGCCCAACGGGCTAATCTATTGAGATTTACTTGAAGGAGTTCTTTAATGGTATTAAGATGCTTACCTGAGACGGCTATAGCAACGTCATCCGCATAGGCAATCACCC
Organism: Volucella zonaria; assembly: GCA_963966105.1. Lineage (NCBI taxonomy): Eukaryota > Metazoa > Arthropoda > Insecta > Diptera > Syrphidae > Volucella > Volucella zonaria. The sequence continues at coordinate 83,817,123 of OZ014530.1, read as the reverse complement.
TGCTACCACCCGCTTCCAGGTATATCAGCAGTTCATTTGCTACTAACTTCCAGAGAAGAGGAGTGAGGACACCGCCTTGCGGCGCACCTCTGCTGACACATCTTTTAGCAGAAGTCTCACCCAGTTTGGAGGAACCATTGTGTACTCTTTATATTATAGGGATTGTTCGATGTGGCTAGTCAGTGAATGTAGAGCCGTTTCCACCGACTTTCCTTTACAGGGGGCATGTTGAGCCGTTGACAGAAGTCTAGGATAAATTTTAGTTCGTATATGGATATCAATCAGTCGTTCTAGAGTTTTCAAAGGGAAAGATGATGGACTTATAGGTCTGAGATCCTTTGGGACAACATGAGAACATTTTCGGCTTTGGGAATGAAAACTATATTGACTTCTCTCCATGACATGGGGATTCGGTAGCTTCCTTAAAATTATTTGGACCTACCAGCTGCTTTACAGAGTAAATGCGCTTTCTATCACAGTTTTACTTCGTTGAAGTGGTCTTAGTCTTTGTCTGATGTTGGTATTGTTTTTGCCTGCATTTGCATCAGCTGTTATATCGATCTCCCCTTCTCCGCATTTTGGTATCATCATCTTCCTCTTCATCATCATTAATATTTTCTCTCTGTGGTTCAACTATCATCGAGCTACTTGATAGATCATTCAAATTGATAATAGTTTTAGTTGTGTTCTCTATCTGTTTTGTTATCATTTGGACCCTCTATAAATCTAACGTTTTGACTCTTAATTATGGTTCCTGAGCCTCGTTTCCATAAACGATATGCTTTCCACTCAACGGAGTAGCTAACTAAGACAAATTTATTGCTCGTCGGATCCAACTTAGATCTGATTAAAGATTTATTTATAACAAATGGTTGACATTCGATTTGACAAAAATGACTTACAATAGGTATTCGACCTGCCCAGATTTGTTCTAATGTTTTGCGATAATTTAATGAAGTCAGACAACGTCAGTATTGACCAATTCAAAAAAACCTTTGGAAGTTCGAGCCATTTCAACCAGCGTGCGATTCATACGCTCAGCAACACTATTTTGCTGCGGTGAGTATTCCACAGTCGGTTGATTTTTAATACCTTCATCTGTCAGGAACTTTGAGAATTTGTTACTATTGTAACAAAGGTCAACGACTTAATCCTAGATTCTTTTGCACACTGGCTGTTAAGCATGGTGGTGGTAGTTTGATGGTATGGACGAGTTTTTCGGCAGAAGGTGTAGGTCTATTTCACGAAATCGAAAGCATTATGGACCGATTCAAGTACAAATTAGAATCAGTAATGCTACCATATGCACAGTGGGAAATGCCACTTCGTTGGGTGTTTCAACAGGATAACGATCCGAAACACACATCGAAGTTGGAAAAGGAGTGGATAAAGGATAGTGCGATTCAAGCCCTTGATTTACCGGCCCAATCACCCGACTGGGTGATTGTTTCGTATTCTTAAAATCCGGGTTGCTGGACAACGTTTTTCCAACAAGATAGAGCTGTACAATGCATTAAAAAGTGAGTGGGAAAATATATCCCAGGCTACAATTTCAAAGCTAATTGCTTTTATGTCTCGTCGTTGCGCCGAAGTTATTCAAAATAATGGGTATTACACCAAATACTAAAAACGTTGCTTAGGATTTGCACAGCAGAATTTGGCTACATTTTTGATTTTCTGTTTTTTTAAATGTTCAAGTGTTACTATTTTCTTATAAAGTTATGAATTTCAAAATATACTCTTATATATATGATTCGATATTCATTTGGTTTTATTTGGTGTGGTAGACAGTTTAAAAAGTTTGCTGGGAAATGTCGATTCCAGATGGTTACTTAGGTTTTGCACAATACTGTATATTTTAAAACCTAATGTGAGGATATAATAAATTAAACTAAACTAATCTTATGCGGTTATGACAGATAACATTAAGGTTAAGCTTTTTCATTACAAATTGATTTAGGGTGATAACATGCAAATTTCAATGAGAATGTTGCGTGCACATGTGTTGTATTGTAACACGCACCACCTTAATATGTAAACGTCGTGATTTATGTCGGCAACTAAGTTTAAAGGATTTAATGAGTCATAAGCAATTACCATATCATCAGAAAAGCTTCGACTTTAGATATATTAATATATATTACAGAGAGAATAGGATAGTGCTGATCCTTGTAGAACTCCTTTTTTCTTAGTTTTAGGTAAAGATTTAGGACCTTGTCAGGCCATGGGTTCCAAACACGTAATGTAAATGGAAAACGAAACGATTTAAAGTTTCGACGGGACCGAAAAATCACTATGTATGATGATGATTATTTTTCCGCCGTCAAATTACATATGGTGTTAATCCTTCTATCAATGGATGTTTTAAAACCTTCCCATCAATGGAATAGGTCTGGCTGGACCTTCATACATTTTATATGAAAATTTATGGAACTCAATGAAATAATTGAAGTTTTTTTGTTATTTTGGACATGTTATTACTTTTATTTTTAATTTAAAGTTTTTTTTTTTACATTATTAATGTTAATATAGGGTCCGCCAAAAATGTTTTTTTTTTTTTTGAAAATGCTATAAAAAAAACTACTGAATATTTTCTCAAATTAATTTTTTTATTTGAAAGTACAATCCTTCCGGTTAATAATGGAAAATAATTTCATTCAAATGGCTGCCTCGGCTGGCCATGCAGTAGCCTACACGATCGGTCCAATTTTTAAGCACATTATCGATTGTGTGCAGCTGTATTTCACCAATGGCTTCACGAATATTGTCCTTTAAAGCGTCAATTGTCTCTGGCTTGTCGGCGTAACACTTATCTTTTACGGCACCCCAAAAATAATAGTCCAACGGTGTCAAATCGCAGCTCCGGGGTGGCCAAACAACATCAGCTCTGCGGCTGATAATGCGATCATCGAGTGTCGCTTCGGCTGTGTGGCACGTAGCGCCGTCCGGTTGAAACCAAATATTGCCAATATCCTCCTCTTCAATTTTTGTGAACAAAAATTCGTTCAACATGGCCCGATAACGATCGCCATTGACTGTAACGGCCATTCCTTGCTCATTTTCGAAGAAAAATGGCCCAATTATGCCTCTGGACCAAAACCCGCACCAAACAGTGACTCGTTTTGGGTGTATCGGCTTTTCAATGTATGCGTGCGGGCTTTCTGTGCCCCAAATGCGACAATTTTGCTTGTTTACATACCCGCCAAGATCAAAATGAGCTTCATCTGAAAAGATGATTTTTTTGGCAAAATCGGCATCTTCTCTAAGTCGATCGCAGGCCCACTTAGCGAAGCGTTGTTCAAGCGTATACACAACCACATTCGTTCAACTAATTATCTGTCAAATCAGACATGAGCTAAGTGTTACCATTCACGAAATAAGCACTAGTTGAAAAAAAAAAAAACGTTAGATGGCGGACCCTATATTACGAAGTACGAGGGCTGGTCAATAAGTCCGTGACTTTTCTGACCTCTTTACTGAAACACCAACACTGCTCCTGTCAACAGGCATCTGTCAGTTGACTCCTGTCAAAATTTAAACTTGCTGCGTCATTTAGTTTGTGTTTGACAGCTGTTTTTATCAGACTACGCACTAATTTGAGGAGAAAATGGAAAAAAGTGAATTTCGTGTGCTTATTAAGCATTATTTCTTGCGAAAAAAAACCATTACCGAGACCAAGGCTAAGCTTGATAAATACTATGGGGACTCTGCACCATCGATTTCCGAACGTCCTGGACGCCCAGTTGAGGTCTCTACACCCGAAACAATCGAAAAAATTCACGATATGGTGTTGGCCAACCGAAGATTGAAAGTGCGAGAGATTGTGGAAGCCGTAGGGATCTCGCATGGCTCAGTGGTTTCAATTTTGAATGATCACTTGGGCATGAGAAAGCTTTCCGCAAGATGGGTGCCGCGTTTGCTCACAGTCGACCACAAACGCAATCGTGTAACAACTTCACAGGAAGGTTTGGCGTTGTTTAATCGCAATATGGAGGAGTTTTTGCGCCGTTTTGTAACCGTGGACGAAACATGGATCCATCACAACACACCAGAGAACAAACAACAGTCAAAACAGTGGGTTTCTAAGGGTGAATCGGCGCCAAGGAAGGCCAAGGTGGGTTTGTCAGCCAATAAAGTTATGGCGACTGTTTTTTGGGATGCACGCGGGATAATCCACATTGACTACCTTCAAAAGGGAAGAACAATCAATGGGGAATATTATGCCAACTTATTGGACCGATTCAATGACGATTTGAAAAAAAAAACGACCTCATTTGGCCAAGAAAAAAGTTCTTTTCCACCAAGACAATGCAAGGGTGCACACATGTGCAGTTGCCATGGCAAAAATCCATGAATTGGGCTGTGAATTGCTCCCTCATCCACCCTATTCTCCAGATTTGGCTCCGAGCGACTACTTCTTGTTCCCAAACCTGAAGAAATGGCTTGGTGGAAAAAGATTTGACTCCAATGATGAAGTCATCTCGCAAACAAAGGCCTATTTTGAGGACCTCGACAAATCATTTTTTTTGGAAGGGATAAAAAAATTGGAGAAGCGTTGGACAAAGTGTATACAGCTCAAGGGAGACTACGTTGAAAAATAAAATTATTTTTTTTAACAAAAAATCTGTGTTTTAATCCAAAAGTCACATTTATGTAACTGAATACTGTGTTGTAAACAGACAGGCTTTTCGCAGGTAATGCATGCAAATCTGGTTTTTCTTTGTATTTTATCGTTTATTCTGCAAATTCTACAAGACTTTTTCTGGCCCGTTGACGTCTGGCTACTGCTGGACTGTGGAATCCTATTTTGCAATATTGCTCCGAAGAAAGATTCGATGCCATTTCGAACGGAAAACACTCCTATTATCCTTGGATCGTTCATCCTTGCTTCGATCTGAGGGGTCACTAACCGCTCTATCAAAGAATGCAAAAATTGTCGACGTGCATTGGTTTTGTTCGTTGCACTCACATCATTTACTTTTTTGTAAATTATGAAAGATGCTAATGCTGCGATATCCAACACGTTGTAGAAAATAGCCAATGGCCATCGATTCGTTTGTCGGTTACATGTATATTCTCCCAACATTTCTTCTATGACGTCGACGCCAACTTTATGTTTGTTGTAAAACAGAATTGCTTGTGGCTTTCTTGCTTTTCCAATCAACTCGGTGTCATAGTGAACTATTGATAGATATTCCTGCGACATTATCTGTAAATCCAAAAATAGTGGATTGTGTTAAGCGATACGATCTGGAAGCATTTCTTTAAGAATGCACTTCTTATTCCATCGAATAGTTCCAACAGATGCCAGTCCAGATAATTGAAGTTTTTCCACATTTTCAAAACGTCTAAAAAAGTTGTCAGCAACAACAGTTCTCCCGCTGGATTATTGCTTGGTTGTTAGTTCAATCATCACCTTCTCGCCCAAATTTACAGCTCTCTGATGTCCATCTTCTTTGCCCGGATACAAAATCCCTTTGTAAGGGTATCCGTTGCTGAAATCACAAGCCCACCATACTTTTATTCCATATTTCGCAAGCTTCGATGGTATATATTGTGTAAATCGTATGTTTCCTCAGTGTGGGAATAGTTGTTCGTCAATGGTTATAACTTCTGTCGGGGTATATGCAGTTTCCAAATGATGGTTTAGCATTGTCCACATTTCCCGAATGGCAGCTGCCTTATCTGTACTTTGCCGTTCGACACGAGTGCTTTATCTTATAAACCAAAATCGGTTTGGTGACATGATTGCTCTGAATACGGGATTCATGTTGGTTTTCCACCACTCTTCTGTATGCAGCATGTTGGCATGATTTACACTAGTGGTTAGACAAAGCTAAAATTGTCATACAGTTCCTCTTCAGTAATAGATTTCCGGGTTATTTTCGTTGTATATCATAATTTCCTGTTGAGCCCTTCTATTAGTTTCTCGCATGAAGATAACCACCATATCTTCTGATATCATTGTCTTGAAGATACCAAGATGACTACGAGGCATTCCTCGTCTTGCGCAGCCACCGACTTCTCGAATGACATTGTGTGCTCTTAGACGACCTGTTGCTGGGGGTTGTTAGTACCATTTTGTTCCATCACGGGCCAAATAGAATTCCTCGGAGAATTGTCTTTCTTGCGCTTGGCGAACTCGATCGTTTTCTGCTTATAACTCTTCCAGCATCTCGTCATCATCAGTATCTTCTATGTTTGATATTGCCCCTACTATCAAGTCTGTAGTCCTCATCGTCATCGCCACTAAAATCTTCTACTTCAGAGCCACTCTCTCGTACTTCTTCGGCAAGCCAGTTAACGTATTGCCCCCTTCCTTCTTCGCTCGTTGAATGCCTTTACTTCGTCAGCCAAAATAATTTACTTTCCCATGAGGATGTTGTTCCTAAGTTGCTTCTAATTTGCTCAAGTAATGATATGTAGGTATACCCACAAACTGAACAAAAGTAACTAACTGTACACTAATGATCTAATTATCTGGAAGCCGTACACAATAAACGATTTACAATCAAATACAAAATGTTCAATTGACCTTGCATACGTCATAAAGATAAGTAATTAGTGGAAAACTTCAAGCAGTTGCATATTTTTGCAAAATAGCGTAATAAATTAATTTGTTTATATATAATGCACTAAACAAAACTAATAATTACATGACGGACTTAGGTGAAAAGAGCTTTTTTTCGGATGAAATGTTAAATAAATACGTTTCTCCATACAATATGTAGCAAGCTGACAAAGTCAGGAAATTTTGTAAAGATAGCTACACAATCAATTAGGGAAAAATGGTTTCAAAAATGGAAAAGGTCCGGCCAGACCTACTCCTTGACTGAAGGGTTAATCGAAAAAAAATTCCCTACCCCGATCTGATGTCCTCTACAAAAGCCTGTGCCCCATTCGGCAGACATACAATTTCCTGGATTCGCCAGATCTGTTATACACGGAAACGAATACTATTAGCGGCACCTCACAAGGCACCACTAGAGATGAAAATGATAGCGATTTTGAGACAGCATCGTCAGAGCTATTAGCATCCACACTTAAAGAGAAAAACTTACTTTCTGAAGGTACGAAAATCACATTTTATCGTAGCCGAGAAAAAGAAGTTCTTCCGTTCTTTAGTTCTGAAAATGATATTGTTTTTTGTAACGATATCGGTGGTCTTTTACCTAAAATCGGACTCGTAAGCTACCAGCCTGACGAATGGTGACTTTTTATCGACAGTTCAAAACGAAATTTGAAGTGTGTTTTATTACATAATGGCAATGAACATGGTGCTGCCCCGATTGCGCATTCAACAAAACAGAATGAAAAGTATCAAAATGTATACCTCGATTTAAAAAAAAAACTTACATACCATGGTTTAAAAATTGTCAGCTTTGTATAACAAAACGGCTACACAAAGTTTCCATTCTTCATTTGCCTGTGGAACAGCTGAACAAAACGTAGCAACTGGTTAAAAAAGACTGGCCTGTGAGGAAAACCTTAGCGATTGTTAAACAAGACGTTATAAACCCACCTTTGGTCCCCAGAGAAAAAATAATTTTACCACCATTACAAATAAAATTAGGATTGATGAAACAGTATGTGAAGACATTGGATTAAACTGGCTCTTGTTTTACTTATATGTATATCAAAAAAGCTGGTATTTTTGATGGACCACAGATCACTGCTGGAGTAACACAGGGACGTCTCAAATAAGAAAAGTTTTTCATGTAGGACAATAAAATAAAATAAACAGATAAAAAATTATAAAGTACGTATGTTATATCACAAAAACTACACGTAGGATAGAAAAAATATAAATATACAGGGTGTCCCCTAATTCGTTGACGATAATTTGAAAAATGATTCCTGGGCATATTCTAAGATAACAATCGTTCCACAGTAAGGGTCTATCTCCAATGTTGACATCATTTATTGAGAATTTAAGAAAAGGCTTACTTTGGTGTACCCTGACCCATGTTAACGGAAATTGATCTGTTAGTACTAATGGTAAAAACTTCTTGTATGACTTTATTTTTAGAAGAAATACCAGCCTTTATAACGGCGTTTAATCAAAGTTAATACTTTATTTGAGTCTTTAGATATCTAATATCTAAGCCTGTTCCGTTTTCATTGCCCATGCTAATTTTTGACTTTGAGGTCACTTTTCTCCAGAAAATGCCTAATTAACATAACGCTTTACTATTTTTTTCTTATGAAAGTAGCAATAATAAAACAAAAACTCATCATCAAGTCTGCACAGAAACCCACAGATTTTATGATACTTGGAAAAACCTGAAACAGGTAAAAAAAGGAATTTATGAATTTTACCAACGTTTTTAACCACAGTTGACAATACATAATCGTAAGAGTGGTTTTCCACGTATTAATAATTTTCCAATATTTTTTTTTAAATTTGCATAGCTATTACAGAGTTTAAAAGCGTGCTCTTTTATTTGACTGTTCCTTAAAAGTTCTCAGAAGAGTTAGGTTTAGGGTATGAAGTGAAGGCCTACTTGAAAAATATGCCTAACAGAAATGGTATAAAAGACTAGGAAACAAAAATTAATTCATCAGTTTAGTTTTTTAACGCTAAGGTTACAGTTGCTTAGAAATGCTGTTTGAAATGTCATAAAAGAGTATTTTTAAATACGTACCAAAGGCTTCGAGAAACGGGATCAGTTTCGAATACACGACCAAATGCGGGAGCTCCACAAGTAAGAAGGATTTCGGCTGATGAAAGAATACTGGAAGCTGTTACAACTGATCCATCAATCAGCATTCGACGCTTAGCTTTGCAATCCAATATTTCCAAACATAAAGTTTCTAATGTACTGCATGGAGAAAATCTTTATCCATAGCACCATGCTTCCCAATGATTTGGAAAAGAGACTTGAGTTTTCTAACTGGTTGCTGGAGAATAGCTTGGATGACAACCAGTTTATTAGTAGAATTCTTTGGACGGACGAATCTCAATTTACAAGAGATGGGATCACAAATTTTCACAATCTTCACGCGTAGGCTGCGGACAATCCACGTACAATGAGACATAAATCATTTCAATACAAGTTCAGCGACAATATGTGGGCAGGTGTACTTGGAAACTAGTTAACCGACCCCTTCAAACTACCACCTAGGCTGAATTCTAAAAACTATCGGAGTTTTTGCGAAATGATTTACCAGAACTATTGGAGGACATTCCACTGATTCAACTAGCTTCATCATATTTTCAACAGAACGGTGCTATAGCCCACTATGGTCGTGAGGTTAAGAATTGGCTAGATGAAGAGTACGGTAATCGTCGGATAGGAAGAAATGGACTAGTTCACTGGCCCGGAAGATCTCCTGACCTTACTGTATTGGATTTTTTTGTATAGGGAAGACTGAAAGAACTTGTTTATTCAACCGAAATAGCAACTTTAATTGAATTGGAACATCGTATTCTCGAAGCGTCATCAAAAGTGAGGCAGCAGTTAGAATCAATAAACATTCGCAGTGGAAATACAAAAACGGGCTCTAGCATGCATACAAAACCAAGGAGGACACTTTGAGGATCTGTTATAACTGTTTTAGTATACACATAAAATAAAAACTACCTAAGACCACACAAAATCGTTTTTCATTCATAGCTTTTGGAGCTTAAAGCAAAAAAACCTTTTTTTATAAATTTTAACAGCTGCAGGTTTTTCCAAGTATCATAAAATCTGTGGGTTTTTGTGCAAACTTGATGATGATTTTTTGTTTTTTCAAAATAGTAAAACGTTATGTTAATTAGGAATTTTCTGGAGAAATGTGACCTTAAATTCAAAAATTAGCATGGGCAATGAAAACGGAACAAGCTTAGAAATTGGATATCTAAAGACTCAAACGAGACATCAATTTTATTTAAACGTTTTTATAAAGGTTGGTATTTCTTCTATAAATAAAGTCCTACACAAAGTTTTTACCATTAGTACTAACAGAGCAATTTCCGTTAACATGGGTCAGGGTACACCAAAGTAAGCCTTTTCTTAAATCCTCATTAAATGATGTCAACATTGGAAATAGACCCTTACTGTAGAACGATTTTTTTCTTAGAATATGCCCAGGAATCATTTCCCAAATTATCGTCAACGATTTAGGGAACACCCTGTATTACAGTTATAATCTACGAGTAAATAACTAGCAAATAAAAAAAAACTTTAGTCTTAGCGGCACCAAAACAATTGCAGACCTGTGATTGAAGATATTACTTAGTTATTTCTGCATTATCAGAAATATCTACACTTTTGTTATTTAAAGTCGTTGGACTTAACTGACTTTTTTATTTTTCTATTCATAAGGCTATTTACCACTCGCCGCTCTGCTTTCACATTACCTTAAGAACTTCTTGATTTGTTGTGGTTATACCTATAATTAGTAAATTAGTTCGGTTAATTTTTCAGAGCGATGTTTTTTTGATTGTACAATAGCATTTCGTACGTAAGTTATCTATAGATCTAATGTTTTTGATAAGGGAACGATTTATCTGCGTTTTTAACTTTATGCCAGAATTTTTCTAAACAACAAAAGAGGAGGAATTGCTTATACAATCTTTTAATCCTTTTAGAAATAAGTCGTATGTCGTAGAAGGATTTTCTTCATCATAAATAGCGCTGCAATCAGAAAGGAGTAATTCGCGATTAAGTTTATTATAATACATATATTTTAACCAACCTTCTTTTAGTGGTCTTTTTGTTTTGTTCCCTTTGTTTTAGACTACCTAGCCCAATACCCTTCATGCGATTATCTGCCATATCCAAATCAAATACAAGAACAGCATACTTAGACTTTGTGAAACTGTTGAAAGGCGTCCAAATACGTGATCAAGACAGGTTCCTGAAATTGCTCTTGTAGTTTCATTTACAAAAGTTGTTAACTCATTCTCGGATAAAAGAACGCAATATAAATCTAAAATAGAACGTGACGTTAGAAGATCCAAATTAATGTCACCTAAAATGAAAAGATTCCTGACACGCTCACTATTTAAAAAAAAAATGAAAATTCAGCAATAAATACTTGAGTATATTGTATAAGGTATATAACTTAATTCGAGCGGTTTTATCAAAATTTGAACGTTTATTTAAGAAAAACATGTACAATAGTATTATTCAAAGTATTGCCCATCTGAAGCTATGACTTTTTCCCATCTTTCTGGCAATTTGTGGATCCCATCCCAAAAGAACTGCGCCGGCTTGGCAGCCAAGAATGAATCAAGCCAATTTTTGATATTCTGCTCTGATGTGAACCGTATTTCAGTGAGGGCGTTCTGCATCGACCGGAACAAATGGTAGTCAGAAGGGGCAAGGTCTGTGCTATAAGGCGGGTGGGGTATGGCTTCCCATCCACTGTTTTCCAAATAGTTCTTAACCGGAATAGCAACGTGGGGCCCTGCGTTGTCATGATGGAAAATTATTGTCTCGTGTCTGGTCGCATATTCCGGGCGTTTTTCGGCCACTGCTCTCTTCAAACGGATTAATTGTGTTCGGTAGCGTCGTCCATTGATGGTTTCACCGGTCTTAGCAGATCATAATACAGCACACCCATCTGATCCCACCAAATACAGAGCATTACCTTCGCGCCATGGATATTCGGCTTTGCAGTTGATTTGGCTGGTTGGCCGGGTTTCACATATGATTTTTTGTGCTTGGGGTTGTCGTAATGGATCCATTTTTCATCACCAGTAACAATTCGATGCAAAAATGACTTCCTTTTGAGGCGTTCCAGCAGCATTTCGGACATGCAAAACCGCCTTTCGACGTCTCTCGGCTTGAGTTTTAAATAGTGCAAACGACTTTTGGCACGTTCGCTCAGCTAGCGCATGTTCACCATAAACTTCTACCAAAATACGATGATTTTCGGCAGCAGTTTTCTTCATATTAGAGAAATGAAGAAGAACTCCCCGCAAAAACACTTTTTCAGGCACAAAGTTCGACATATTTGAGTGAAAAAAAATTATTGTTGTTTACGCTTCAAATGAATGACATATACTGAATGACATGACGTACAATGACAGTAGCTTTCCAACGCATGTTCCAATGGAATTATAACAATGGAATAATACAAGTTACGCCATCTCTTAGCAAACCGCACGAAGTTATAGACCCAATAAATAATATGAATTTGAAATGACTTCTTCTATTTTAATCGACCATAGAATAAATTGCAAACAGAATAAATAGTGAAACGATAGCCTATAATTTAGAAAATTTAATAAATAGGTTAAATTCTGTGGATCTGTTTTACAAAGGCAGAATACGAGGGTTGTCTGATACAAGACATTTTTCCTAAATTTTTTTTTTATTCTTCTACATAGTCTCCTTGTGACTGTACACACTTCTCTCAGCGATGCTCCCATCCTTCTAACCCGTCCAAATAGTACTTGGCATTTTTCTCTGCAAAATAATTGTTCATGAAAGTTTCCTCATTTGACGAAAATCTCTGTCCTCCGAGAGCAGTTTTTAAATGAGGGAACAAAAGGAAGTCGATTGGGGCTAGATCTGGTGAATAAGGCGGATGATCAAGCAGTTCAAACCGTAATTCATGGATTTTCGCCATGGCAACCGCTGTGGTGTGAGACGGCGCGTTGTCTTGGTGAAACAGGATTTTCTTTTTCTGCAAATGTGGCCGTTTTTCTGCAATTTCTGCCTTCAGCTTGGCTCCTGTAATGTTTTTTCCTTTTTGAGGATAATCGATTAAGATAACTCCTTTTCTATTCCAAATCACTTTCTATTCGCCTTCACTTTCCCAACCGAAAAAACAGTTTTTGCTTTTTTTGGATCCGGCTCGCCCTTTGCAGTCCACTGCTTTGACTGAATTTTTGTTTCGGGCGTAGAATGGTGTATCCAAGTTTCATCTACAGTAGATAATCGGCGCCAAAATTCGGATTTATTGCACCTAAACTGCGCCAACAGAGCGTTGGAAATGTTCATTCGAACACGTTTTTGGTCTAACGCAAGCAAACACGCGGACAGCTTTCTCATGCCAAAATCTTGATTTAATATGTAACAAACACGTTCTTTGGACATTTGCATAACCTCCACTATCTCTCTCACTTTAATTCGGCGGTCGTCTAACATCATTTGGTGAACTTTAGCAATGTTATCGTCAGCGGTTGCAGTTTTTGGACGTCCCGAACGTTCATCATCTCCCAAGCTCTTACGACCAAGTTTAAATTCAGCTGCCCAAAATTTCACTGTGGTAAATGATGGTGCAGAGTCCCCATACGCATATTGCCTTTCATAAACAAGAATTTAATAACAGCTCGATACTAAATTTTTTCCATTTTCACAAAACACACTTACATCGACTCACTGAAACGACTGTCAACTAAAAACTGCGTGTCCAAAATGAATGAAACTTCGGTAAGTAACTGTCAAAAGATGCACAAATTGACTTTTTCCAGGCTCACAAACTCTATTTCACACATTACTCGTATTTTATAAAAAATAAGCAATGAAATAATAAATATGTGGTCTTTGAGATAATCTTGGCGATGACTTTATTTACGAGTATAGTGAGCGACAGCAACGGATTACGATTTGGTCGCTGCGAAAAATGCAATATATCCGAGGAGGGTGACATCAGTCTATTCCACTGGGTGCTCGATAATCTCTAATCAACCACGTATAGTTAAGTGTGAAACATCATATAGTATTTGGCAACGCCAATACTTTATTTTAATTGCGGAGGCACTTAGAGCTAAAAGATCTTTTGTACCACAAAATCAGTATTAAGAAGCCGAGAGAGGCTCAACTCTTTTGATGAAATTGAGAATCTTTCTGGTGGAGATCTTAAGAATTTGTCCAGGGATTAAAATTTCTCTAAGGAAGTATTGTTGATGCCAATCCAAAGATTTAGTATGGATTTCCTTAATATACAATATGCCTCATATCAAAACACTTCTGTCCCAGTCGCATGTAATGGCTTTTTTGTGTTCGCGAGAATTGAACAAACAGATGTTCTTCAAGCTATTCTTGCAGTTAAATCCAAAGCTGTTGGGCGAGATGGTATGCATCCGGTTTTCATTAAAATGATTTCGCCTTACATACTTGCAATATCGTTATCACCACGTCCTATTTTCCGGTATTCCGGATGGCGGCAAAGATCATTTCTCTGCTATCGACCTATTGCAATACTGCCATAAACTGCTAAGTAGATATCAGTCTGGATTTAGGCAATACTTAAAATAACTGATGACTTTCGTACCGCGATCGATAAAGACCACTTAATATTTTTGACGTTACTAGACTTCTCCAATGACTTCGACACAGTTAGCCATGAGCTTCTTATCACATCTCTACATGCCGGCTCCTCATCTGCTGCAAACTTTAAGGTCTTACCTCTCAGATCGGAAGCAAGCTGTTTGTATAAATGGCGTGCAGTCGTGCTTTGGTTTTACATTAAGTGGTGCACCGCAAGGGTCCACTCTAGGACCTTTGCTCTTCACAATCTTTATGAATGACCTAACAAATGTTCTTCGATACTTATTGATGTACGCAACTCAATGTAATTAATGAGTTTAGTCTTGTTAACAAAACGGCTAATAAGCATAACAATGATCTAAACAAATTTCTTGAGTGGTGAAAAATAAATTTCCAACAATTAAATCTAAATGCTTCATAATTGGCATATTCCTGATTCAAGCCGCCTCTCAACTGTTCACCTTGGAAACACAGTGACTGAATTTGTTCATAACGTAAAAACTCTCGATATCTTGTTGAATAAAAGTCTTAACCGGGACGACCAAATTCGGATAAAGGTCGGTAAGATTTATAGCTACCTTTGCTCCCCAACACAAAGTTTTACACCAATAAACGCAGGGTTAAAGATCGCTACTTACCCCTAATTTTACATATGGCTGTGAAATTTTTAGTTGCAGCAATACAACGGTACAATGCAGACTCCAGGTTGCTTTTAATAACATAAATCGCTATATTTTCTGTAACGTGCCAGTGAACTTGAAGAAGGTTCTAGGTTGTACCCTTACCGAGTATCTTGATTTTTATACAATCACGTTTCTATATAAAATCATTTCCCCTCAACAGCCTTCGTATTTAAATGGCAAACTGATTTTGTCCACAATTACATCGTTCCTTAAAACTGATTCTTTCCCATTTCAAATATCAGATTTCTGAACGGCAATTTTTTATTCACGCAATTCGCCTCTGGAATGCACCACCCGTGCTCGACTGAAATCGCCAGTAGCATTCGAACCTTCAACCGTAACACCCGCCTCGCTATGAATAGTCATCAGTATACCCTCAAGCCCATTTTCGGACGTACTCTAAAATATCTTGATTCTTTCCTAAGCCGTACAACTCACTTATGGAATGCCCAACCGCTCTCTGTGTTTCCTGCTCGTTATAACTTACAAACATTTAAAAACAATGTACATCGATGCCTGTCTTTTCTTCCTACCTAAATTTCCTTCGCCCGCGTTGTGGACAAACATTTTAAGGCTATAAAAACCCCGCACGCTGATTATAAAAAAAAAACTCCCTTTCAGTGTAAGAAGACTACACAACACAAAACAATTGATTGTCATTCTTTTTGGGTTCATTACAGGTTCTTAGATATGTAAATACTGAAAATATTATCGCTTACTTTTTTTTTGTTTTAAAGTATGCACCGAGCTTAGCTACTGTTTTTCCAGCCTACTAAATACGTAATTGTATATTGAAATCGGAACTACCCCTTTGATTTCGAACCTAAATGATTTTGAATCTCTGTTTTCCATAACTTTCAACATTTATAATTTTAAAGATGATTTTAAAGTCTACTATGAAAATAAATACTAAATACTATCGTCTCCTTAAAGCACTTACAGCCATGCATTCATATAAAATGTGTTCTGCAACTTCGTCGCCTTTCATGCCAACGCAACATTCAGTTTCCTGTATATGACCTCTTTTGTGGAGGCGATATCGAAGGTGACAGTGCCCGGTTGGAAATCCAATCAATCTTCCGATATCATCCCTTTTGAATTGTAGGGATTCTTTACATTTGTTGTGGAAGGTTTTGATGGCGCTTTTAGGCTGGCGAAGCCCTGGGATGTTTTCCCAATGGGATACACACATTTCGTTTTCCCAACTCTATTGGTGAGTTAATTGCTGAATTGGGAATATTAAAGAACTACTCAGGGCCGATTAAAGAATCAGCTGAACCGTTTCTAGCCAGTTCATCGGCTATTTCGTTTCCGACAATACCTTTATGACCAGACACCCACCAAAGTTTTACTTTGCTGGCTTTTACTATATGAGAGAGATATTCTTGTATATTGAAGCACTGCAAAACTGATTTACAGTCAATTAAGTTAGAGCGTAGTGCTTTAATGACTGCTTGACTGTCCGTTAGTATATGAATGGGGACACCATTCATTCCCTTATCGAGGATGAGATTTGCGCACACCTGAATGCCATGTACGAGTATTTCTGCTTGAAATACTCCGGAACTTTTTCCCATTGGTTGCGAAATTCTGGTGTTTGGGCCAGCACCCATCCGGTTGTCCATCTCTGATACTTGGTACCACTTGATACATGGTTTTCGTAGTTACATGCTTATCAGCTTGGAATCACTATATTGAACCTTCTGCCGAAGCACAGAGTTTTGGATAGGAGGCCATTTACCGTGCAGATCATGTCAAGCTCGGGGATTTCAGATACAAGATTAGTTAAAATACTGCCATTACAAATACAATGTATGATAGCCAATGTGCAGGACTCTATGTATTTATCTGGCTTCTTCATCAGCAATATTTGCAGGAAAACAAGTCTAGCCAAAATCGAAAGCCTCCCCGTTAGACCATATTCATTTCATGCGGAGCTTTAAACTTTTAAAAGTGGAGACTACCAGAGAAACCAACTTGATGCGTTTTGGCAAGATAGATAGTTTTGCCATGCAGTAACAGCTTTTAGAATATTCCCGAAGAGCGATTTCTTGCTTGACAGAAAATGCCGCTAAGTGGGAAAAATTATATTTAGGCACTTAAACACTGAGACTGAAGCGCATTATGAGAGTTCCCGAAATCTGTATGCGTTCTCGGGGCAAAAGAAAAGTCGGATACACATTCATAGGTATGTACATTCACGCATACCACTGCCACACGGATAACATGAGAATAGTCAGAAGTGAACGTATATACACTGGCCTGCCGGGCACTTCTCCTGAACAGCGGAATAGTGATCAGAGGGCGAATAAACTAGGAATCGCAGGCTGAAATATCGTCCCAATGACGGGAAAAGTTGTGAACAAGGAAACGTATTACGGTAACGTGAAATCAGTATAATATGCGTTCAGGAAACCGGAGCCGTAAGGATTTGGAAAGACCATTTCTGTAGACTATAGACTTTAAAACGGCTATAACGAACCGAATACCGCTGTCAGACAGAATGAACGTTTCAACCTGTACGATGTAGATCAACAATCCGACCTCGACGAAGTGGAGATAGCCATATCTAAGCTTAATTCCAACAAAGCTACTGAAGCGAACAACCTGACTGCCGAGCTCTTCAAAGCGACAGGCAGCGACTTGGTAAAGAGTATATACCAACCCATCTGTGAAATATGGTAGGACGAAAGTTTGCCCGACGAAGGGAATCTCAGCATTGTTTGCCCGATCCTCAAAAAAAGAGACCCTCTGAACTGCGCCAAATACAGAGGCATCAGTCTTCTTAACATCGCATACAAGATCCTATCTGCGTATTGTGTGAACGCCTGAAGTCGTTCGTCAACAATCTGATTGGTCCATATCAGTGTGGCTTTAGGCCACGAAAATGTACCATCGAAAATCTATTCATCGATTTTAAGGCCGCTCATGACAATATCTATAGAGATGAGCTATATCTGGTTTCGGAGTCCCTGCCAAACTCATCCGTTTATGCAGGATGACGATGGAGAATGCACGCTGCTCAAGATCGGTAAAGAACTGACTGAGACCTTTGATACCAAAAAATGATTTAGACAGGGCAATGCGAAATAGTGCAAAACCCGCGCACCAATAAAAAAAGCGCGGGTTTTGCGACTAAAAGTACGTCCAATTACTTGCATTCGCCGAAGATATTGACATAATCGGAAGAAAGCAACCTGATGTCAGTGGCGCTTTCGCGAGTACTGAGACGCAAGCGGCGAAGATGAGTTTAACCGTCAATAAGGGTAACATAAAGTATATACTGTCAACAAGGAAGGGCACCCAACACCGACGTCTCGGACTGAACGTCTTCCTCGACTGGTATGACTTTGAGGTAAATTAAGGACTTTGTTTACCTAGACTCCGCTACGAGTATAAATTCAGACAACTATACCAACGAAGAGATTAAGCTAAGAATGATTTTTGCCAATCGCTGCTTCTTTGGGCTAAGAAGGCAATTGACTAGCAAAGTCCTCCCTCGAACAGCCAAAGTGACGCTATATGTGACCTTAATAATTCTAGTCCTGTCTTATGGCGGAGAAGTATGGACCTTATCAAAAACGGATGAGGTGAGAAGGAGATACAACGACAAACTGTACGGGCTGTACAGGGACCTCGACTTAGCCAGAAGAGTGAAGGTCCAAAGGCTGAGGAGCCTGGGTAATGCAGACCGGATGGACACCAACGCTCCGGTCCGAAAAGTCTTTATTTCCGCACTCGAGGGAAAGCGCAAAAGAGGAACACCGCGACCCAGGTGGCGGACGCAAGTGGAAGAGGTCCTCAATCAACTTAGCGTGCAAAACTGGAGGTAGTTAACTAAAATTTAGGCTGGCTGGAGACGCTTGTTGGATGAGGCCGAGGTCTACTCCGGACTATAGCGCCACCTTAAGTAAGTAGACAAGGAATTTGCAAAAATTGTGCTATCAAAAATCAGCAAACCATAAAAAAACGTTGATCCCATGGGAATCAGAACACAAATCCAGTATTCTCAGTGTCAGAACTTTCCAAATAGTCAAGATTGATTTGGGCCGCTTATTTGTAGTCAAATTATGAATGAGAATATTCCGGATGACAAAACGACGATGTGTTATAATTTCCAATGCAGAGCGGCTCTAATCGCACGGGTAAGAGTGATCAAATTTGTAGAAACATCTCTAGAATTCCTATGCTACTAGGAGTAATTTGGACTAGTTACCATACCGACAACACCACTTGCCCTAATGTTTTACCAATGACAATGACATGGCTCGATTTGGAACTACCTAACATAATATGCGATCCGTTTTAAAGCCGAGAAACAATCTTAAGCTTCATTAAAATGCAGACAAATACAATACTACAATTTAACTGAAACATACGAGTATTAATTTAGAAAAGGTCATCCTGTATTCCAACGAGGAAATTAAATTCTCTCCACCATACTCATGTATAAAAGTCAAAAGAATTATTTCATCATTGTTTTAGACTCCATTTAGGGAATGGTTCCCAATTAAAGTTCATAATTAAGTGCGAACTGCAAAAACTGAAACGTTCTATGTTATAATTTGTCACTTCCAAAACATATTTTGCCACCCCTACCCAACATGCTGATTTACAATTTGTCCACTTCAAGAAGATAAATAACAAATGAAATGCTTCTTAGTTATGGTCATTTTTCAAAACAAAAAATCTTCTTCCAAACTTTCCAGAGTTTTAGGTTCTGCCAACACTTCCCTAAGGAATTAAACACGTTGTCCAGAAGTTCAAGCTTCGAGCAACTCAAACTCAATGGTTCAATAAATCACCATCAAGCCAATAGCACCGACTGCACACAATCCGCATACAAATGAGTCCTTCCCACCAACCCCAACCTCAACGCCTAGTATCCACGAATACTAGAACCTGCTTCAAGTTTTCTTTTAACTAATGACAGAGTTCTGCGTTAAAGTTTGACCAAGTTTAGATGTTCTGCTTGATGTTTCGCTGCACGTTTTGTGTATTTGCTTCGTCCTTTTTGCGGTTTCGTTCCTTCGGGCCGATGCACTTCTGATGCAATCATTCACCGGTTAAAGCAGTACCGTACTCGCATTCTTCTAGTTATATGTGAGCCTTAATGGTAACAAAACCGACAGTTCAGGGCGTGGGTCGCTCCATTCATTTTAGTATGTCAGTCTCAGATTCAACACCAGCAAGGGATAAACCTCACCTCCAGCCCCAATTCACTCAAAGTGAATGGAAAAAAACTACAAGAAACTCAACGCGAACGGGAACGTACGAGTATGTTCTATGTGTTAAATGCTTTTACGCTCATTAGGACGAAAGGATACATATATGTGCACATACATATATGTGTATCCGTAAATAGATTGTGGGAGGAAGGTGGTCTCTGGTCTGAAGGAAACTTATGCTTGGCAAGTGAAAGCATCTTAAGACAACGGCAAAGAAATACGAAAACAAAAAAGCGAAATCCAGGGCAAGTACGAACATAAAGTGGATGGTGATCTTATTGTGATTAATCTACACACTTTCCGTTCCATTAATTTTTGAGTGCGATTCCTTTTTCCCGTTTAACTGCTTTCAAAAGAATAAACAATGGCTTCGCGTTCATTTCTTACGCCACCCTCTCTTACCAGATGGGCTTATGACGGCAGGCTAGGGCTACCCCTGTTCAAGTACTTGGCAGTGGACAATGTACGTACATGAAGGAAAAATTCTCGTTGAATGTCCTTTGGAGTAGAGTAGCGTATTGTCATGGCAACACCCTAATTCCTGTCAATTTCCCGACCGATGCACATTTTTAAACGATGACAGAATTGACTATGCGCATAGCAAATTCAAAGGATACGTTTCGTAGGAACGATACGAATACGTCTACAACTTCAGTTCATATCCAGCAAAACATACTTGGTAGGACCTAAACATGCTCGAATATAAGGACACAAACAAATGCTCAAATATATGTTATTCGCAAATATTCGCGGCACCCATATATGCGGGCAATAGGCCTTAAGCATATTTTTCGGCACAGTAGTCTGAGGTAAGCAGAAAGTATTCATAGAGGGAGAGCACAGAGCTTGTGATCGAAAATAATCAATCATCGGGCAATATCATTGGAGCAAAGCAGATACGGGCAAATACAACCGGAATCCTTATGGCTTGTAAAAAAGGACAACTTTTGCCATAAATCAAATCGGAAAATTTATTTGATTCCCCAAATTGCTTCAAGGTACATTGTAATGTGTATGCCTGTGTGTGTGTCCTTGAGAGAGTATTCGTACGTATGTGGCCTTGTATTATTTGAACGAGTTCGGAGCTTATGGACTTTTTCGGAAAAACTTTTGTTGTGATTCTTTGAAATAAGGATTCGATTTTGGGAAACATTTTATTCTTCCTTTTCTTAACTATGATTTTTTTATTTTCTTGTTGTTTCAAGAAATATGTTTTTTTTTAAAATGTGTGCTATGTATGGTATATTTTTGAAAAGGATATGGAAAGAGATTTAGGGAAATTTTGCATGCAAATATTTGAATACACTAGGGATACGAGTAGATGTCATGATATTCAAACGATGATGTTGTTCAGATTTTTTCGCAACATGAAGCATTACACTGACAGAGTGTGTATTACATCTATGTATACCTATAGTAATGGCTTTTCGCGTTTTTAACTGCACTTTGACAATTTTTTTTCCAAATCTAAGAACTTGGTCTATCATGATAGATACGAGTATATGAGATACAAGTTAAGATATTGTTCTTATTTGTAACTTTTTCCGGCGCTTCGTTGACTGATTACTATTTTACAGAACTCTATTAGTGACATCACTGAATGAACAATTTATGTCATGATATAAAAAAGATAGACATTTTAATCTTTGGTGAATTACTGCTTAAAGTTATCTAAAATAGACATTTATGTCTATAAAAAAAAATAAAAATATTTCAGTGTTGGTTTGATAATTCAGATTTCTGAATTCAGATTGTTCACGATTTCTTAGCTCGGAACAAATCCCCTGGAAATTGAGGATGGTATGCGAATCATAAATGTACCAATGGCAAAGTTCATGCTTCATAGTACTAAGTTTTTGCTACTAAAAATGTAATAAATATAAAAATATGTAATAACAAATATGAACCGCAAGAAAGGTAGAAACATGGTTTAAGCATTATGTTTAACTTAGAATGCAGTAAGTTAGGATAGGATAATCTTAAGTTATTTGAGCTGATAGTACGCCCCTCCCTAAATATGTAAATCTGTTAAGCATTTGCCTAAACTCAGAGGAAGACAGAAGGCACAGGAAGATATTATGGGGACGTTTTTAAGTTCGCGGAATGAAGGGGAAAAAAATTAAATAATACATAGTACAGAACTATTTTTTTCTTTCAAAAAACTCTAATACATTTTTCGGATCTATGAATAAAATTATGAATACCTTCAGAAAAGAATGGTTTCTTTATCGCTGGCGTATTTCTTTTCACGCAATTCTTTTTTTCATTGTTTAGGAAGAGATAAAAAGAGATATAAGGTGGTTGGGGGTGGGGAGTTATATAAGCTCCCTTTTCCTTTTAGTCGATGAGTAAGATTGCCTCGGCATCCCAAAAAATGTTCGCCATAATTTTCCGTCCCGAACTTCTTTGGCGCTGCTGAACCTCTCTTATGCCACTGGCCGGAATCGTGCTTGGTCTCTGGCTCATAGCGGTGCATCCACGTTACATCCCCGGTAACTATCCACCCCAATCCTCCATCCGTTTCGTTACTGCAGAGACTCAAAAACGCAACGCTCTGTTGTTCTTGAGGTGGAGTAAGCATTCTTGGAACCGATCTTGTGCTAACCTTTATCATGCCCAGGTGGTCGCGAAGGATATTCCAGTCATTTCTGCCAACTGTTTCTTCTTGAGTTTCTACTATTTTTTGTTAAGTTCTCAAGTAGTCACTTCGATAGGTCGTCCAGGCCGTTGGTCGTCTTCAAGTGATTCCATACCTTGTTTAAATAAAAAATGTCATTTGTGCACTATGGTTTTTAAAGGGCAAGTGCCCCCGTAAACTAAAGACATCTTTTCCAATGGTTAGATGGCGCGCAATACTAACCGCCAACGCTACCATCCCGCGAATTTAAAGACGCACCTACGTATTTCAACCAGATATGTTATATCTGCTTCTTGTACATTTTTTAAACTGCTGAGTGCAGCTGCTTTTCTAGCTGCACTCATATGTGGATGATATTACTGTTGACGACCCCAGCAAATGAAAAACGGACAACGACTTTTGGCTATGCGCGTGGAATGTTCAGACCGTTCACAAAACACCTCCAGCCGAACAACTATCGGATACCCTGAGCTGTTGCAACTGCCATAAAGAAGTGCGGTGGGATGGACCGGGACAAGGAAGTATGAGAAACTTTGTCTTGAACTTCAAGCTAAAGTCAGCAAACATAAGCCTGATGTGCGCTCACGCCACCAAAGAGGAGAAGGATGATGTCAAAGATTGTTTCTACAGACTACTCAACCAAACTTATAAGCAGTGCCCTAAGAATGAAGTTAATTTAGTCTTTTATGATTTCAACGCCAAGCAAGAAAACGAAACCATCTTTGGTCACACAGTTGAAAAACATGGCCTCATGACACCACCTCCGAGAACAGACTTAGGCTGAATGATTTTGCAGCCTAAGGCACGTTTTCCACACCTCGACATCTAGAAACGGAGTTGGCTACCCCCTGATCCAAAAACTGTCAGTAAAATTGATCACATTGCAATCGACGCAAGACACAGTTCATATATTCGTGATATCTTTATATTCTGAGAAGATAACATCCACTTGGAACACTACCTTGTAGTAACCAGGGTGTGAGTGCGGATAACCCAAATAGCAAAATATCGAAGAAGTATTGTAGGGAAACATCACATCGAATGGCTACAATCGAAAGAGACAAATTTTTGATCGAGTCTCCCAAAACCTCTTAAGAAGTCATATGCTGCCAGTATTAAGTGTAGAAGACCAGTGGCATCAGTGAGAAGGACAATGCTAATCACCCATTTTGTTGTCAGACGGATGTGGGATTTACTATTTCACTTCGGTCTGCACTCAAAATTTCATCATAAATAAATAAAATCCATTCAACATTAGGATGTTAAAAATAACAAATACCTACAACAGACAAAATTGGAAGGACTCGGAATTCCCGACTCTTTGTCAGACTTACTTGGGGGACAATCCATATGTTCGCATGATCAAAGAACGCTTCGGCAAAGATTATAAAATCTGTATACGTCCTTTCACGATACCTTTCGATGGTATCCGAGCACAAAATGCGTTTCAAGGAAAGATAAATCTGCCAATAGCATAAATAGAAACATTGGCATTCCTGCCAAACTCTGTGGGTTCTGCGAGATGGTGAATGATCGCTGCTCCATAAAAGTCGGTAAGGACAATATCGACATACTGGATGACAAAAGGATTTCGACAAGGTGACGCGCTGTCATATGATCAACATCATTATTGAAAGAATTGTTCACAACACAAAGGAAAATATAAGAGATATAGGTACAATATTTTAAAAGCCTGTATAATTACTCACATAAGCTGATAATATTGGCTTTATGGGAAAAAGTCAGCGAGCTGTCAATAGCGCGTTTGTATAAATTTGAGACCAGGAGCGGCAAAGATGGGTTTCGTGTTAAACGAAGGTCGACAAGGAACGATATCTGACATCAAAGTCTTAGAAAGGTCGCCACAAGAGGTAATTTTAATTTTGAAGTGATAAATAACTTTGTCGACCTGGGCTCTGCTGCAAACTCCTATAATGACATAACTGCAGAGATCAAACGAAGAATCACCTATACCAATCACCGTTTCGTTTGACTATGAGGGCAATTAAAGATTAAAAATGTAAGTCCATTTCAGGCATAGTGCAGAAAGTATTCTATAAGAACCTTATCATCTCTTTTCCACTATATGGAGCTATAAAATTTATTAATAGTGGATGAAAACGCCCTTGGTTGCTTCGAGAAAAAAGTTCTTCGAGTGATTTTTTGTCTCGCTTGCATCAACAGAAATTGGAGAAAATGATAAAACGAGGGACTCTACGGGCTAAACAGCAAAATTGACTACATCAGACGGCCCAAAATCCGTCGGCTTAGATTGCTTGGTCATTTTGAACGAATGAACACCAACGCTCCCGGAGGTCCATCGCGGGCTTTTTTTTTACGGATTTTGACAAGAAGTTCAGAATATATACAGGAAATCTGAGGCTAATATTCGAATAATGATTCCGATATTCCTTTTGCGAAAAACTTGGTGAAGTCAGCATACTGCTAAAGACCCTGAAAATCAGAGTGTAAGCGTTCACGAAATCTAATGGTATCCTCACCGAAATGAAAGCTGAGACACCCAACACCACTTTATCAACAGCGGCTAATTCCTTTATCTGTCAACGGGTGTGATGATTAGTCGATTAAATACGCTGTTCCGTCCTTGATGGCTTCGACTCACCTAATATTGATGGCATACTATATGCAGATGTACACTGCACCCCTATAACTGCCCACTCTAGAGGGAACCTTTATTGATAACCTGGCACCGGCCAATATACAAAACACTTGGCGAACAGTTAAAGTACGATTTATACTGCAATTGAAAAGGAAAACTAATTAACTGCTTCAGATCCAATAGCCCGTTTTCTTTTTTGCTGAGGCGTATGGAGATAATGGCTGAGATTCGTGTGCGCAAAACCTACGAATCTACTCTGTTTATGGTATGTAACTCGACTAGACAAGCCAGTAGTTATGACTGGTTTAAATAAAGGGTTTTCTTCCTAAAGAGCTGCCGAATTACAATTACGACAGAAATTGAATTTGAATCAAAAATCTTTATTCACTACGAAGTGTGTTTCATGACATAGTTGTTTTTTTGTTTTTCCTGTCTTCTTACAAATTAATGTACAACCTTAAGAAGAAAATTTGTAGGACTTTGTAATAGTACAAGTGCCTTACGGGCAGAATTTTCAATTTATTGAATAGCATATTTTTCTTATCACAGATCTTTGTAATGCAGCAACGTACTTTATAAAAGTAAGTACCGCCCCAGCAGTACTTTCGAAGCCGATACAAATTTCGTAGAGCGGATAACAAATATTGGTTCAAATTAGATTGTAATCTACATATTACAACTCCTAAATACTTATAAAACTTAATAATTCAATCTCGAAGCAAATAATTTTACAGCCAATATTTTCATTATAGGAGGTATTACAATCCGGGGATTCTTTAGCGGTAAGACTGAAGTACAAGAGCTTAATCTTAGTGATAATTATTAACTGTGTTTTGGAAACCAGAGCCTTAACAAGTGGTCATCTTGGTTGATTTCAGCAATGACGATGAAGAAATTGTTTGAGCCATACCCAAACGCGAGGTCATCTGCTAAAGCCTTAAGTTTACTGACAAATGGAAGACTAAACTTTGAGTTAATGTAGATTAAGAACAGTAAGAGACCTACGACGGAATCTTGTAGAACACCGAGGTTGATAATTATTCATTCTGTTTTTAAGATAAGATGCAAACCAATCTTTGATAAAGCCTCGAAATCGTAAGTGAAGCAATTTACTCAAAATAATTCTATGGTCTACTATGTATATCGAAGGCCTTGCCATGTCTACAAAAAGTCCAGCGCACCATTTCTTGTCGTCAAGCCCCTTGTACATAGATATGTACGCAAAATCAAGAAGAAAACCTTTGGTAGAATGGTTTTCTCTGAAACCAAATTGATTTACATTTAAGAAGTAAGTTGTAGTAATAAATTTAAGAGCTCTATATCTTAGTCAGAGCTTTCTCAAAGACTTTAGATATTACAGACAGAAAGGAAGTCGGTCTGTAGTGCGCTTTTTGTTTTCTGCTTCCCTTTTTAAAAATTGAAATTACATTCGCCTGTTTTAACAATTCTTGGAAGGTTCCCGAGAGAATGCTTTAATTAAAAAAGTGGGCCAAAACATCTATCGTATGTTATTTAAGTCAATTTTTTTCAAAGTAGAACTGGAAATCCCATCGTCACCACAAGAATACGAGATTTTAAGAGTGTTAATTATTTTAAGCAGTTCAAGTCCCGAAATGAGCATGAAAACGAAGCTGTTATTGTAAATTGTACGGTCTAAGAGTTGTGTCGTTGAGCTACTGTCGCAAGACATTGAAAAGTCAAAACAAGACGTCCTTGCTACTGAGGCAAAGTATCGATTAAATTGGTTTGCAATAGATCCTGTAATGCCAACGTTATCATACTGGCTTTAAAGCGATTAAAATTTTTTACGATTAACTACTCGTAAGTTGTTGTATACTACAACATCCCATTCTTTTTTAAGATTTTCTTGTGCACTTCTTAATTTGTTTTGAAAGTACGAGTAACTATTACAAGATTTGATTTCTATTTTAATTAGATGACCTATACGGATGTAGTCTACTTTAAAAGTTAGATTAAGTGGATGTTTGAAAGACAAGCTTATGTTTAAGCCTAATTTATTTGAGAAGCGAGCCATTCATCCAGTACTTAAGATTAACTCGAGATTTACTTTTTACTACGGACACACTACAAGTATCAATGTGGTTTTTTTAAAGTTTTTGAAAACAATTCACAGGCTACAGAAGAACTTTCTTCGGCATACACATCACACAAGTTTTCTGTGAAAAAAGGAAATTGTTTTGTTCTGTATGTAGTTAATAACTAAGCCTGTCATACAGACAAGCGCATTGATCAGTTAAGGAAACGACCTAATACATGGTCAAGACATGTGTTACATATTGGTCTAGTTGGTTCCCTGATAAATTACACCAACCCATGCTCAGCCAATAAGGATTCATAAGTATATACCTACGACAACACTTGGGCTTAGAATATCTATGTTAATGTCTTCCATAATAACAAGATTAGCCGATTTTTCGTTACTTAAAAAAAATTAAAACTCATCCAAAAACATTTGCAGAAGCATGGTTTAAAGTCAAAACATTAAAAGTTACATTTGCAATAGGACCGGTGACTTTAAGGACATCAGCACTTTTCAAGCTAATAGCAACAACATCAGGCGCATAAGAATCTTTTACACACACCCTTCCTACAGACTAAGAATCATTATTATTGGCATAAAATTCATAGATACTAATTTAGTAGTCTTCTCTTTCAAAAGGATCCAAATATCATGTGCAAACATCATTTTAGGTAAATTTATAAAACCTCCGAGATTGCATACTAAAAAATCAACATTTTGTCACAAGCCTCTTATGTTTTGGTGCACCATGTATCGTTACGATTCCAAAAAAAGAGATTATCATGACAGTTGTTTATGATTTTAATGGTAAAATCTTTGAATGGGCTTACATTTTCTAACATCGAAATTGATCTACAATTTTTTCTAGGTCATCAAAATATCTTACTTTAATTTAATTTAATTTTAATTTTAATTTTTGATTTTCGTGGGTTAATACAAGCTTAATCTAACTTAAAAACTAACAGAAAGACTTAAGAGCTAAGGACCAAGGAAGTGATGGAGAAGATCTTGTTTGAGACGAGGAGTGTTCAGGTGGAAAGTAACGTTTGTGCCAGCGGATTTGAGGTGTTGGTCCAGAATCTGATCAGCACTTTCGACTGCGAATCGGAGAAGTGCCCTAAGATGTCCGTCCGTTGTCTTCTGGCATTTTCAAAGATAGTGGCCCGTCATCCCGGGGCGAATAATTGGAACCAACTTTTTCCTGTTTTCGTACTGTTGTACTTTGCGGCCCGAATCAATATCACAAATGACATTATTTTTCTTATTCTCATAAATCAGTTTGGAATTCTCTACATCTTTTACAGCTTTTTTATGGTATTCTTTTTCTTGATGCTCTCTGAATTTTTCCAGAGCTTTTTACCAATTTTAAAACGCAAACAAAGGTTTGCAAGATCTGGTGACTTCCTTTTCCCACTTCTTTTACGCCAAATAACATGCAAAATCTAGAGTACGACCCATCTTCTTCAGACGAACACGCTAACCACGGAAATTGGCGCAACCAAGACAATTGACACTTTAAGTTCCTATCGCCCGAACTTGAAAATTTAAAATTTATATCAGGGGCCCAGACGCGTTCGATAACTTTGTATTTTTCATTCTAGTTCAGTCACCGTTTGCAGAAACTCGCAATGTCATTATGGGGGGCCTAAAAATATTTAATTTCTTGGTTATAACTTCACGGGTTGTTTCCTTCGATAATTTCGTAAGTTTTGTTTTTTCCATGACAGTTACATAAATAATCGAAGCTGCAGCTACTGACTCGTATTTATGGTTTTTTTTTTCGGGTGGACTTTCCTCGGGCAAATCGGCAGAATCTGTATCGATAGTATGTTTTGTCGGTTTGAAAAAATCAGAAACTTTTTTTAAAGACATTTTCATATGTATAGTCATAGTTTAGTTAACATCTTCGATTAGTTATATTAATCAGCCGTCTCAAGGAGATTTAAATAATCGACGCGGTTTTTATACAGGGAACGGGCTAGTATTTGCCAAGGAAAAGAGCACTATACAAAAATTGTTGAATATTCATCTGGCAGCTAGCATTGCAACCCTTGTATGGAACCTTAGACAATATATTTGACATTCAGTTGAAATAAAGATTCGCCATGGAAAGGTTGTGTTTCATTCGGAGCACTTTGAAATAAATTTACAAATTCGCTGAACTAGCGCTATTTCCAGTGCCATTCGAAATAAATCTAGTTCAAAATACTTTTCATTATTGCGGAAGAATTATTCCGAGCTGGCTGACATGCCTTACAATTGCTCGCCTTTTTATAGCGTTAGTAATGAGAAACTAAATATAGTAATAAAATACTCTCCGGGAAAAATAATTGTGACCAATGACATCTATACGTGGGAAATCCTAAAAAAAAATTAATAATTTGAATTTCGGGGGCGGTTTGAAACCCCAAAACCGTCCCCTGGATCCACTACTGACGACATAATATACCCAATATTGTAATTTCTTTCGAAAGTCCGATGTTAAGCCGTTGTCGTTGGAAGTCCTTACCGATGTCGATGTTGCAATCATTGATAGAAGTCGAGTGAACGGGACCACACAACAACACCATCATTTAGTTTATTAAATCTGTCAACATTCTCATATCATCGCCACTTACTGCATTTGGCAAAGTTCCAAGAGTAGAAAACATGCGTATATACACTCCACGAAATAATGATAAGGACATAAGCAAAGTAACTTTCTTTAAACATTTATTCTTAGAAACTTAAGAAATACATTTAATTTTTAGTAACTGCATAACAAAACAACTCGAATATAAATTAGTTATGAAAATTAACTCTTATTTTATATTTCTAATTATTTTTTTAAATTCTATACGAAGGAAATAATGATAAAGACAATGTCTTTGTACTATAGTATTTGTATTTGAAATATTTTTGATTCGAAATCAAATCAAATCTTAGTACTTAGTGTTTGATCCTTAGTTTCTAATTACATCTCGGAGACGTCGTGGAATCGAATTAATCAGTGATTGTATCTGATCTATGTCGATTTTTTCCCCTTCTTCCTTGAAGGCCCTTTTGAGATTTTTCAAATTATCAAACTGACACCCATTTTTAGAAACATTGCGCGACAACAAAGTTTGTCAGGGCTGCAAGCGGGCCATTCAAATAGAAAAATATTTCGGGTTTTTAGAAATTCCTTTGTAAACTTGGATGCATGAATAGCCGCGTTGTCCTGTTGAAATATAAACTCGCTACCGAATAATTGATCCCCAAGGTCAACGAAAACATAATCTAAGAGCTCAGACTTTCCAGAACAGCTTATAGTCCCCAAACCATTAACGTGCCTCCTCCGAAATTACGAGCATGTCTGAGCTGCCTTTCGGCCCTTGTATCATGCCAATATTTTTGGCAACCATCTGGCCCATCTAAATTAAATTTTTTTTCGTCAGAAAATACTACACTTTACACCACTCTTCGTTTCAAAATTGAAATTTTTCAGCAAAAGTCAACCTGTTCGCTTTGCGTCGTGCTGTAAGCGTCGGTTTCGGCGTGCGTTTAACATACGAGGGCGAGTCAATAAGTCCGTGACTTTTGGATTAAAACACAGATTTTTTGATAAAAAATAATTTTATTTTTCAACGTAGTCTCCCTTGAGCTCTATACACTTTGTCCAACGCTTCTCCAATTTTTTTATCCCTTCCAAAAAAAATGATTTGTCGAGGTCCTCAAAATAGGCCTTTGTTTGCGAGATGACTTCATCATTGGAGTCAAATCTTTTTCCACCAAGCCATTTCTTCAGGTTTGGGAACAAGAAGTAGTCGCTCGGAGCCAAATCTGGAGAATAGGGTGGATGAGGGAGCAATTCATAGCCCAATTCATGGATTTTTGCCATGGCAACTGCACATGTGTGCACCCTTGCATTGTCTTGGTGGGAAAGAACTTTTTTCTTGGCCAAATGAGGTCGGTTTTTTTTTCAAATCGTCATTGAATCGGTCCAATAAGTTGGCATAATATTCCCCATTGATTGTTCTTCCCTTTTGAAGGTAGTCAATGTGGATTATCCCGCGTGCATCCCAAAAAACAGTCGCCATAACTTTATTGGCTGACAAACCCACCTTGGCCTTCTTTGGCGCCGATTCACCCTTAGAAACCCACTGTTTTGACTGTTGTTTGTTCTCTGGTGTGTTGTGATGGATCCATGTTTCGTCCACGGTTACAAAACGGCGCAAAAACTCCTCCATATTGCGATTAAACAACGCCAAACCTTCCTGTGAAGTTGTTACACGATTGCGTTTGTGGTCGACTGTGAGCAAACGCGGCACCCATCTTGCGGAAAGCTTTCTCATGCCCAAGTGATCATTCAAAATTGAAACCACTGAGCCATGCGAGATCCCTACGGCTTCCACAATATCTCGCACTTTCAATCTTCGGTCGACCAACACCATATCGTGAATTTTTTCGATTGTTTCGGGTGTAGAGACCTCAACTGGGCGTCCAGGACGTTCGGCATCTTCAGTGCTTGTACGGCCACAACGAAATTCAGTAAACCACTTTTTTACCATTGAAATCGATGGCGCAGAGTCCCCATAGTATTTATCAAGCTTAGCCTTGGTCTCGGTAATGGTTTTTTTTCGCAAGAAATAATGCTTAATAAGCACACGAAATTCACTTTTTTCCATTTTCTCCTCAAATTAGTGAGTAGTCTGATAAAAATAGCTGTCAAACACAAACTAACTGACGCAGCAAGTTTAAATTTTGACATCTGACAGATGCCTGTTGACAGGAGCAGTGTTGCTGTTTCAGTAAAGAGACCCGCCCTCGTATTCAATGGTATTATCTGACTTTAAAATTTGTTGCACCCGCCTTGTTGACACATATAGCTTCAGAATGCTTACAATTTCAGAAGGACTGATGGATTTATTTACAGCAAGACGTCTTATTTCTCGAATATCTTTTGGTGTTAATGTTGGTTTTCTCTCTGTACTTCGCTTAACTCCATAATTTTCGCCAAGATTTATATAATTTGCTATAACAGTTTTACTTCTTTTCAAAATAGCTCCGATTTGCCTTATTGTGTTCCTCTGTTTTCTGTAAAAACCACATGTCCTTGCCCCTCTTCGGTCAATGGTTTTCCGTGAGGCATTGTAATTGATATTTGCGAAAATATAAAGCATTCCAATTTTTTCTAACAAATAAATAAATATTTAAGACTAACAAACCCTTTTTCTGTAGAAACTCAGCTTAAACTTATATATTTTTTAATTACTCTTTCACTTAAGCACAACTGACCCTATCAATATTTCGTCCCACAATGAAGATCACTCATCAGTGTAAAACAGATGTGTTAGCAAAAACAAAAAAAAGGTTATCGCTATGATGCGATAAGACGAAGCGATATTGCTGCTGCGTTCAATGAATTAGATCTCATCAAAACAAAAGGGAACAAACAAAGATTTCTTTGTCCTTATCATTATTTCGTGGAGTGTAGTACTGCTACTCCTTCGATCTTTTATTGTCTACTGTCTTCTTAGAATGTAGTGTTAACCTCCCCGCTTTCATATTTAGTAATCTTGAGCAGTCCTTTTTAATTTTTCGATCGAATACCGTCTCTTACTTAATTACATATATTAAAAAAAAAGTTGACGCAAATCCCATTCTTTTTAGTTGATAATATCCAAAGGACTTCCATAATGGATATCACCATCAGTCGTTTTATGAAAAAAGAACTTCCTATACGATTATTTTGAACTACGATTGTTATTTCTATCTCTTAGTTTCACATTACAATCACTTATTCGTATCCCCTGCAATCACAAAAGTTACACTATAATAAAGTCCAAACGTTAAATAGTATACGCTTAACAATTTTAAATAGCAATCATTTCATATTTGATTCATAAAAATTGTTTAAATACTCCCACCTTGAACCTCGACACATGCATATTGCCGACCACAAAACAAAGTCCAGAAAAAAAAATCGAAAACTCTCTCTGCATTCAAAAATGACGAGATATATAGATAGAGTTTTTTATTCCAATCAATGTGATCAATTAAAAAGTTTTTTTTATTCATTATTGTGGGTATCCGTTTCCTATAAAAAGAGGACATACACAATCCGTCGATTAATTTCTCTTTTTTTTTTACCTCTCTCATGCCGAAGCCGGGAAAAATAAAATCATATTTTACTCGCAATAAAAATGAAAAGATTTAGCTCAAGTGAAAATATTTACACAGCGGAGGCGGGACAATAGTTGGCTTTGTGTAAAAAAAAAAAAAAAAAGGAAAAAATAATAATCCAACACCACATGCATATTTCACTAAATAATCCCGACACAAATGAACGTGTTCAACCACCAACGAAAATCGGTTATTCTATCCGAGTAACGAAATGATTCTTTTTTTTTTGTTTGCAACCCGATGTAGTTCCATAGGGGTGGTAATAAATTTTCATATACGGATGTCCAATTGTGTCCTTTAACTGGCTTGAGGAAAAATATCTCAAATATCTCACAAAGCAATTTATACAACCTAACATTGTAGGACGTTTACGTGTTTTTTTTAGCTGTGTTCAGAAAATGGGTTCATTCTACGAATAATCCTTTTTATGGCCGACAAATTCCTTGAAATCGAAATGGTGGAAATTTATTTCTGTAAAGGTTTTCACTTAGCGGTTACACCTTTGAAGATGAATGACATTTCCACAGACGTTCAACATTTAAGTCCCGTGTTATACAGAGAAAGGTCCATCGGTTGAAAACACTTTTGAAGCAGTCTATTCAAATCAGGTTAAGCGAGAACCGAACGATTCCATTGAGGGTCATGAACTTTAAGTCTCTGTAGGTATAATAAATCTTCAGGTCGACACAGCTAAAGACTCTGGGTAGATAGGTAGAAGTGGTTGTCAGGTAAGGTCCTCCTAGGATCACAAATAGCGCGGATACAACAACTCACGTGACCGGGATGTTGAAGGGTGTTGCTAAGAGCATAGTTCTCAGATCCATTCTGTGAAATTCAGAAAATTAATAATGTTGCAGAATTTTATGCAAGAAATGCGGCGCGTGATTCCATCTAGTCCCGGGCAGTCACAGAGGAAGTGCAGTAGGTTTCCCTTTTCGTGTGAGTTTTTACAGCTACAGCAGTAAGGGTTATAAGCAATGCCTAATTTGGGAGCGTGTGAGCCAATCGGCCAGTGACCGACTCGTTCTAGTTGCTGTTATTCTCGCTGTTTGGTTGGTATAGGTTTCTAAACTGCTCCATCTAGAATTGGCAATAGAGAGAAAGTATTGAATAATTCAATCCTTGATGAGTACCACAGGCTCTCACTTCGCAAGGGATACATCGAAAGTTGAGCCACATCTGGCTAGCGCATCGGTTCACTCATTCTCCCCTCTATGCTACTGGAGGAGAGTGATATTAAACCGAGCGCTTACCTGCGTGATAATTGCTCTCCACTATTCTACTATGTAGTTCTACTAGTTCTACTAGTCACAGTTCAGCAGTAATTGCTGATGGGGACACATGCGCTGTGTGCAAAAAAAAAATACCAGTAGTATATAAAAATATCAATATTTAACCAAAATGAAATGCAAGTCTTGTATTCTTAAAATTGAAAGAAACGAATCTAGAATTCAATGTGTTTTGCTTCTAATGAATTATTTCATGCAAATTATGTAAACTTAAAGAAAAGTGACATCGAATTCTATAAAAAAAATCTCTTTCGCCTGATCTTACTCCGGCTCTCATAACTGATTCGAGTGATCATGTCTCTTTGATTTGCAATGCTACTTCCACTCCTACTGCAATTTCGAACGACAAGCCCGTTGGTATTGCTGATGTGACAAATGCAAATGTGCACGAGAAGGTAATGAAGCTGCTTACTGTTGGTGTTGGTCTTCCTATTGCCCGTGATGAGATTGAATCTTATTATATATAAGTCGAAAGCAAACAACAAAATCAGCAACGTTGTAAGCGCACGGTTCTCTTCGCTTTCGTCAAAGATGAGAATTATGAACAAAATGCGAACCGACATAATCAGACTCACTTCTAACATCTTTGGTATAAAAGACGGCAGCATGGGAGTTGGTGGTGTTAAGAAGAATAACAGAATTTTCATAAACGACACACTGACTGGATACACAAGATCTCTTCTTTGTGTCAGTTTGCTTGGATAAGAGATTCATCGGTTCTCATTACAAAAAAAGCAGGGGATAATGTGATCAAAGTAGTTAGTTTTGAGGACATTTGTAAACTTCAGAATAACTTATAATAATTTACGGCTAGTTTAAGTGTGATATATCTTTAAGTTCTCATTACAATTCATTTGTTAATAGTTTTTCCTCTTCAACTTCTGCCAATTTAAAATGCTTTTGCATCGATCTTCAAAATACAACTACTTTGTCAGGGTTTTCTGTAATTCATCAGAATATCCGTAGTATTAGAAAAAATTTTGATATTTTTTAGCTCATCTTGCATCTATTGATCATTTACCGGATCTTATTTTTCTGTCTGAAATTTGGATTTTTGATGATGAAGTCTCTAGTTTCTCTATACGTAATTTTAGATTCGTTGCTACTTGCAATAATACTTATTAGTTTAGTTAGTTTTAAATGCATTTTATTTTCTAAATCATTAATTCTTACATACTAAAAAAAAATGCTTAAATGCTAGCTTAAAATTACTTAACAATCTTACACTAACTTACTGGCCCCACACAGGCACTCTAAGCTACTCTAAATTCTTATATCTATGTCTTTCGACTTTATTTACATTTTATTTAGGTACTTATTTTCTATGCTTAATGCTAAGCAAAGAATTTCACAAAAAACTTAGCGTACGGACATCATTTTTTATTTTTTATAAAAACTTAATATCTAACTTAAAATAAACCTTAGTCTAGCTAACCTATCTACACAATACACACATACATACACATAAACATTATACACAATGACATACATATACTAGTATATACCTGTGTATATACTAATATATATATGTATTTCTTAATTGCTAACCTAAGCCTATGCAAGCTGGCCATCGCTATTCACAGAGCAAATAGATTGGTCAGCTCTGCCCCATTAGTGAAGCTGGTCCGTAATTGACGGAAACGACGACGAAACATCTTCTCCATCATTTAACCACCAGAAATGCTGGTGCTGCCGAACGACATCCCTCTTATCGCGATTCCCCACCGCCCTACTGAACCTGAGAAGATCCACACTGCCGTGTGCGACGTCTCTGTTGTAGTTGAGTCGCCTGTCCCCAGCTTTCCGAGCGACATGGAAGATTAACGGGACCGCTGATCTATCCTGCATCAACCCTATCTGATCTAGGTAGAGGAATGCTTCAGGTGGAACGAAGCCGTCAGAGCGCACACTCTCGTGGTAAAGGTAATTGGGTTAGTAAGCCCCAGATATCAGGTTATTCGTCGAGGTCATTGCTCTTGCAATGTGCCTTCGAGTCAGCTTAATTACGAAGTTGTCCACTCGTATTAGGTTCGCCCTTTTGTAAAGGACCTCATTACGATAAAATTTTTTGTACTCCGACTCTGGTGTTCTGTACAAGCGAAGGCAAGCCCTAAGGCAAGCCCTCTCAAACACACGAATCTTTTCCATTAAGCTTGCTCGCACATTGAACCACACGGGACAACCAAATAAAAGCATGGGCCTGATAAGGGCCATGTAGCAGATCACCTTTACCCTCGCATCGAGTTGGCTGCTATAAAACAGTCTCTTTGTAAGAGCAAAAGCACCTTTAGCTCTGGCCAGAGCAGCATCTACATTTTTGTCAAAATACAGAAACTGATCTAGCCAGATCCCAAGGTATCTGACTAAATTTCGACAAGCAAGGGGCTGTCCGCGTTGCCCACTGATCGAGAACTTTCGCCAATTTTTTCTGGTATCGCTAGAGGCTCCAGACAACGGCGTCCTAAAGAGAATGGTTTCCGACTTCTGAAAGTTGATTTTCAACTTCCAGTCATCGCAAAATCGTCTTATCTTATCGAAGTCACTCTGCAAGAGAGTATTAATGACCTCGATTTTTTGGACCTGTTCTGTACGCTATCAAATCGTCTGCGTACGCAATAGTATGGGGAAGTGAACCTATCAAGTCGCTTGTATAAATGTTGAATAGGATTGGCGAATTGACCGCGCCTTGCTGCAGACCATTTTTAATTTGAAATATTCCAACAGAAGTCACATCGCCATTTTTCACGATGAACTGTCTGTTGGTTAGCATATTATAAAGAATGTACAAGAGTGGTTTACTGATCCCCAGCCTAGTCAGCTTATAGAAAAGACCCTCTAACCATACAGTGTCGAAGGCCTTCTCCAAGTCAACAAGGCAGGCACCAGTGCATTGGTTTTTGCCTTTATTCCATTGGATATCGGACACAAGTTTAGACGCGGCATGTGAGATATCATGTCCCGCCTTAAAACCGAATTGATTATCCGGAACTATATGTTTGTCCTCAACCCACCTAGACAGAGCTCTATTGATTACTTTTTCAAATACCTTACTGATATTCGGAAGGAGACTTATCGACCGGAGATTTGCCGGATTGGATATATCCTTTCCCTTTTTGGGGATAGGTTGCACCACCGCCGTTTTCCAATGCGCTGGATAATGTGCATTATTCATTGCATTATTAAACAGGGTGGTGTAAATGTCCACCGCTTCTAGAGGAAGATGTCGAAGCACGATGTTTGGAATACCATCGGTCCCCACTGATTTCTTAGCCCTGATTGTGTCGAAGATCTCACGGAGCTCTTCCTTCGAAATGAACGGGGGTAGGTCACCCTCTCTGGTAATGACATTATTTGCCATATTGACTTCGCTGAACCGGGTGAAACCAGAGCCCTCGGATCGCCAGTTCTCTACTTCATTTCGAATGTAGAAGTCGTGCACCAAGACGCGATTGTCCAGGTCATAATTAGGGCCAATGGTATCAGTGGCCCTATATATTTCCTGGAAAGTCACTCCTATGGCCTCAACCTTCTCCTGTGGATCCTCGATCACAAAGAAGTCGTCATCATCAGCGGCCTCATTTGGATCAATACCTGCTATTGTCAGTAACCGCTCGTTGTCTGTTGTCCGGGCTAGCAATAATACTTATTCTGCAGGAGGGGTTGCGCTTTTCTATATAAATGACCTGTCGACCGACATTAAGGTTAAATGTTTTTATTTTAATAGCGCTGATTTGTTAGGCTTCAAGTGCTAAATTACTGGTATTCCTTTGTCTGTGTTTATAGATTAAATTTTTTTTTCAGTTAAGTAATGCCTTTCTGGAAGATTTTTCTGGTTTTCTGGATAGCTGCAAATTTAAAAATTTAATTTTGGTAGGCGATTTTAACATCGATCTCTTGACCCCTTCATTCGAACTTGATAACTATCTGTCATTATTATCTGCCTTTGGTTTTACCACTTTACTAAATGAGCCCACCCGTATATTTAAAGATTCTAATTCTTGTTTAGACCATATATTTATTAGACTACATAAAAACAATTCAATGAATTATAAAACGACTACCTTTGACCTTAATATAAATGATCATTTGCTAACATTTATTCAGCTTGATCTCAGTCAGACCAGAGCAAAAAATACAGTTTCTCAAGATTTTGCAATAATTTAATATGTTTCGTGACAGACTTCAAGCTTACTTAATGTTATATAGCAAGATAATTAAAAAAAATATAAAAAACTGTGGATGTCTGATACGCTTTTGAAAAAAATTCGTAAGAAAAATTATCTTTTCAAGTGTTCTAAAAAACATTCCACCAACTTAAGGCTGAAAAGAAGGTACGATAAGCTGTCTGAAGAACTGAAAGTCATTATACCTTTTCAAAGAAATGCTTATTTCAGTAATAGGTTTTTTGAAAATATGGGCTATTCAAAAAAGGCATTGGAGATTCTCAACCAAATCTTAAACACAAACCAATCTAAAGCGAATTTCGTAGTAAGTATTAATACAACATCCGTATCGGAGCGGAGCCATTAGAAGTTACCACTGCATTTAATAATTATTTTGTTAGTATTTCGAATACTATTAGGAACACTACAATAAATTATGACTCCTCTTGTCAATGTCAATGTGATGGTAAAATAGTTTTTGATCCATGTCAAAGGCAAAGTTTTTTCTTTGAGTCTTCCTCTCTCTTGGAAATACACAAAATTATTCAGTCATTGAAAAATTCCAATTCGAAATCGTGTGACAATTTGACTAGTACTCGTAATATTTTGAAAAACATATCTTTTTTGGTTGCTGATGTTTTATCTTACATTTTTAATTTTAACATTGAAAAGGGTATCTTCCCCGATTCACTAAAAATAGCTGTTGTTATCCCTTTACACAAAAAGGGGGATGTTACGAATTTAAACAATTATCGATCAATTTCCCTGTTATCAGTCTTTGCACAAGTTTTTGAAAAAGGTGTAAAATCTAGAATGCTGTCCTTCTTGGATAAAACGAATTTTTTTAGTAACTCACAATGCACTGTTAAAGTTGTGCAGTGCATATTTATACTAGTATTAATAAATCTTACGTTCCGGCTACCTTATTCATTGACATAACCAAAGCATTTGACATGGTCGATCATAGCATTTTGCTCAGTAACCTATTCAATGCTGGTTTCAGAGCCTTTATACATGGTTGGTTCACTTCTTTTCTATGAAATCGCTGTCCGAGACAGTTAAGTTTAGAAATATTTTGAGTCCTAAAAATTTCATTAACATATGAATTCCTCAAGGCTCTGTTTTGGGACCAATCTTGTTTTTAATTTTTGTGAGCTCCTTTTTCTTACAACCGCTAAAAGGCAAAATAACTGCGTTTGCCGACGACACGGCCTTGACCTACAGTTGTAAAAGTTATTTGAATCTATCACTCGCCGTAAACCATGATTTAGAAATTCTGCGTCGTTGGTTTAAGCTGCACAAATTGGTTATAAGTGAAAAAACGAAGTTCACGATTTTTGATATCAAAGGTAAACTCTGTAATGATATGCCTCTATACTACCATTCGCCCAACTGCAAGAAATTCAAGTTGTTAAAAACCTATATTCACGAAAATAAACCAATCCCATTTGATTCAAAAATATATTGCACGGTTAATTGCTTTGCAATTGAGCGCGTTGACGTTTTTAAGTTCTTAGGTGTCATTTTGGACTATAAAATGAGCTGGATGAATCATACTATGTATTTAAAACAATTTTTAAATAATGTTTTAAGACAGATCTATCTTCTAAGCCAATATTGTGGTTTGGCTATTTTGAAATTAGTTTATAACGGTCTTTTTAAATCTAAACTTCAATATGGTATAGCTTGTTGGGGCGGAACTCATTTCTACAAAATACATCCTTTACTAATCAAGCAAAAGTATGCGATTTGTATTCTGTGCAAACTGAATCGACTAACTCCCAGCTTTCAGTTATTTAGAAGCCTTAATGTTCTTCCACTAAGGCGTTTGTATTTTTATAAAGTTTTAAAAATATTTTTTGAAAAATCCGGTTATAACAGAGTGTTTACGTAAACCATAATTTGCGTGTTAACACCAGAAATCTCGTTCTTGTGCCCACCATCAAAAAAACTCTTTTCTCACAATTTTTTAAAGTTACTGCGCACCGTCTTTTTAATAAGTTACTGGAGAATCTTAGATATGAGAGAGTTAAATCAGTATACCTTAAAAGAGTTAAACAATTGTTTTACCATTTAAATAATAATGTTATTGAAAACTTGATCAATCCTTTAATATGATTTTTTGTATTTGTATATTGTAAATTTTCTCTTGCTATATTTTCTTTCTATTCTAATTCTAACCTTGAATTGATTTAATTTTTTATATTATTAACATTATCGCATCCCCATCGATAAATGTATAAAATTGTTTATAATTTTGTAGTACATTCGCCTCTTGTTTTTAAGAACAATAGAATGTGCTTAGCTGTTGCACATTTTATCTTAAAGAATACCATATGCTATATGGTAATTATAATTATCTTTATGTATATTTAATATATTTATTTTATATACACCTTTCATGACAGTGAGCTCAAATTTCGACACATGACAGATAATTTTATTATTTACAAGCCTTTTAAAAGATTTGCGTTAAAAAATTTTTATCCGCGATGGAATTCAAATGTGATAGTGTGATTGCTTTATATTTGGCTGGAAAACCACAAGTAGCTATCGTTAGAGCCCTCCCGCACCTCAACATGAATAAATCATTTGTGTCTCGAACTATAGCTGTTACCGTGATACTGGCAGCGTTGCAAAACGCCACGGAAGTGGTCATAAAAAAACAGCAATATCGGCAGAAATTTTTCGGAAAGTGAAGGCTCGAATTGAGCGAAATCCGCGTCGAAGTGGAAGAAAAATGGCTCGTGAGCTCAACATATCGTTGGAACGGATGCAACACATACTGAAAAATGAGCTTGGGCTCAAGCCATTGAAGTTCCAAAAAGCACACGATCTTACACCGCAACAGAAAAAAATTAGAGTCGAAAGAGCGAAGGAGTTGCTACGCTTGCCCGAAAGTGGTGAGTTGCCGAATTTGGTTTTTTCCGATGAGTCGCCATTTGTTATCGAGCAATATGTCAACAACCAAAATGGCCGAGTTTACTTGCCAGAGATGTCCTTCAAAAATTTGTACCTTCGGATGACCACCAGAAAGCAGGCAGCACCGATGGTGATGGTTTGGACTGCCATAACCGCCGATGGTCGCTCTCCGCTCGTATTTTTGGACCGTGGCGTCAAATTTAATGCGATCGTATACCGTGAAACTGTTTTAGAGGCAGTATTGAAGGCTTGGGCAAATAATCATTACGGTCGGAGACCGTGGACATTTCAACAAGACTCGGCACCGTCTCACAAAGCGCGCGTCAACCAAGACTGATTAAAAAACAAAGTTCCACACTTCATTTCTTCGACACAATGGATTGCAAATTCTCCGGATGCAAATCCGTTGGATTTCTCTGTCTGGGGTATTTTGAAGGCGAAGGTTGGCACTAAAAAATACCAAAGTTTGGACCACCTCAAACAAGGACTTCGCCGGGAATGGGCCAAAATACCGCAGAGCCACTTGCGTGCAGCGTGCGATGCTTTCTTCGGCCGTCTCAAGGCCATTATTCGCGCCAAATGTGGACATATTGAAAACTGCTGATACGATTTGAAAATTGATGTATTTTCCAACATTTTTTGCTTTGGCACAATATAATTTATCAAAAAATAAAAAAATTATAGCATTTTAAAAACTTGGAGTTAGAGTCATTCACCCTGTATCATATAATTTTGAATTTTTGTGACTCTTATAGCTTTAAGATTATGAGAATGAAATAAAGCTCTTAATAATACAAAACAAAAAAAAGTTTAGAGGACGAAAGAAGTGAGTGGAGCACTTTGATGCCAACTTGGCTATCAATATAAAAATTCTAATGTTATTAGCATAATGGAGCTGAGGCTAAGTATCTTGTGGTACTCGCCAATCGCTAGTCTGGAAGAAACTCGAAGAGTCTGGAAGACGGTACGATTTGGATACGTTCAGTTCCGCCGAGAAGACACCTGCCGCATTCCATATTGGAGCCGTCGGTTAAGATCGATACTTGGTATTCGGACAGGGGTAGATTATTGTTCCATTCCGTCCTTTCTAGGGTGTGAACTTGGATATTATTATTAGAATTGAGTTTAGGTATGTTGTTGTCAGTTATGGTCAAAGCCAGATCCCTGGACAACAGATCAAGAGCTTTAATATGACCGTAGGGCGGGACCAGAATCCACATTCCCTGAGTCTGATAACACTACACGAAACGATGTATTTGATGTGCAAGTACAGGGGCAATATATGGAGTAGCATGTTGATAGCTTCTGTCGGCCTTGATCGTAGTGCCCTTGTCGTCGAAATACCAGCTGATTTGTTGAACTCTGCTAAGTTCTGTTATGTTATAGGCTTTTCTTAAGGCGGATCACCACCGGAACGATCCATAAGTAAGAATGGGACAAACTAGGGCAGTGCACATTCAGAGGACTATTTTAGGCTGAAATGTCCACCTTTTACCCAAGGTCAGCGTTTGGTTGTTACGAAGTGCAAGCTTGAAAGTCAGTATTGTGTACTTGGTGGTAAATAGCATTAGTTCGGATTAACGCCAAGTCCACAACTCATGGCCCAAGCGCTTAGCTTAGTGAAAGCCCTTCATTAATCGCTGAGGGGATCAAGGCATACGCGACTGGCTTGATTCCAATGTTATCGCACTCCATCAAGATATTGTTGATGATTAGGAATCATAGAAGTGACCAGATAACTCCCTCCGAGTGGTACCTCTGTCAATGGATTTGTTTATGAGGCTGTTTCCGAATTGTGACAGAATAATTTATGTTTTTAGCATGGATATGATCCAGTTGCTGACGAAATCTTCTGTGCCAAGCTTGGTGAGAGATTTTAGAATGGATTCAGTAGGTATATTATTCAAGCCACCTTGTATACCAAGGAAGGTAGCTAACGTATACGAGTATTGTTTATAGTGGATAGATTTCTCAATCATCTGCACCATCTTATGCGAGGCTTGTCTCCGTGGACTTA
The DNA here is from genome assembly GCA_963966105.1 of Volucella zonaria. Classification (NCBI taxonomy): domain Eukaryota; kingdom Metazoa; phylum Arthropoda; class Insecta; order Diptera; family Syrphidae; genus Volucella; species Volucella zonaria. Next base: position 83,773,168 of record OZ014530.1, on the reverse strand, counting down.
CCTTTAAAGTAAGCATGTTGGAACTTCGATAGAGTAGATGAATAAGTTGATTTCATTCTAGGCTGCGGTGCGCGAGCTGCGCTGTCTACACGCCAGTGCTACTATCTTTACATCCCGGAAAATGGGTTTACATTAGGAGTTTCAGTGATTCTTCAGTGGAATCTGTCAATGTTACATCAAATTGTTTGATGAATGTCGGACTAGAGTGTTCTTTGAACAAGGTTTTGCTTAGTCTAGCAGAATCCTTGAGAGTCTCAATGGAGTGGCAATACTTTCCCCAACCCTGTGACTTAGCTTTACTTATTGCTTTTTTTGTATATCTTAAGCCAGTCCTTCTAAGGTTTGCAAGAATTTGTGATTGAATCAGATATTTTATATGTCCCTAGTCAGCTTTCTTAGATCGGAGAGTTCTTCAATTCTACATTACACCACGGTGGGAGGGACTCCGCCAAGGTACATTTTTAAGCCCTCTTTGACATTATGCTATCGTTAATACAAAACTAATGTCTCCTACTTGGGGATCCTAAAACCATTGAGGAAAATGTCTTTGAAAGACTAGATGCTGTTCTTCAAAGCGTCTATGTACGAAGCGATAACCTATGAAAATCTTGGCTACAGAGATTTGCTGTTGCACGAAAAACAGTCATTAGTAGCAAATAGTTCTACTCGTATCCCAAATAATTCAATTTAGGAAGTGACTAACTAACGATCGAACTTACAAACTAATTCTATTAGGTACAAATAATTACAATATGTACTCGTATATGTACATAGCTGTATGGGAAACATATTTCAAAAAATTGAATGTACGAAGTTTCAAAAACATAATTCGTCGCATATAGAGTAAAAAAAAAAAATTTCTGCCCAAATAAATGCTGAGATTAGTGATTTTACTCTGCGTTGGATAATTAAGCCAACAGCTTTATTAGTCAGATGGATGCAAGTGCCGACTATCATAATCTACGTTGAATGGTAAATCCTACCTCACAGGCAGTTTTCGGTTATCACTGCCTCTCCGCCCTCCGTAAAATATTTTTTCCGCTAATACTATACATATAGTATGTATATTATATTCGCTTATAGGGGCAAACAATTTTAAAATTTTCCAAACGTAGCAAACACTTTTGGTCGTTCATCAAAAACATTTGAAATTTTGCCTCATCCTGTCAGCTCTTTGGACAAGTCAAATATGCTTGCAACAGGCTTTTCAAATTGTGTCATGTTTTCTCCCACACTTGAGGTAGACGAATTTTCAAGTGGATGAGTCAACTTTTGCACTCATATAGTAGCAAGAATAAATATATAGGGTGACCGGATAAGAATGATAGGGAAAAAAAATTAAATAAAATAACAATGATGAGAGATATAAAATTGATTCTGGCTTTATTTTGACGCCATTTACGTTCATGCCATTCCACACATAGCACATCATTCAAATGATCGGTCCAATTTTTGATGACTCGGTCCAATTTTTGATGACTCGGTCCAATATGTGCAACGTTATTCCGGCAATAGCGTCGAATATTGGCCTCGAGCTCGTCCAAAGTTAGCGTAGACAAAGCAGTTGACGTATCCCAAGAGAAAATAATCGAGTGGTGTCAAATCGCATGATCGCGGAGGTGAAATAATGAACCCTCGCCGTGAGATGACCTAGTCGCCAAATTTCTCCTTCAGAACTTCGAGCGTTGCTCCGCTTCTGTGACATGTAGCGCCGTCTTATTGGAACCACAGCTATCGATGTTGTCGAGTCGGTAAACGTCGCTCTGTACCTGAGACCATTGACGGTAACGGTGTCTGCTTTCTCATTTCGAAAGAAATAAGATCCGATGATGTGGCGCCATGCCATAAAAAACATCAAACAGTCAATCTTTGTGGATGCATTGATGCCTGGCCGAACACTTGTGAATTGGGTTCGCTCCAATAACGAAAACTTTGCTTGTTGACATAGCCGTTCAGCTAAAAATGAGTCTCGTCCGAGAAAATGATTTTTTGGCCAAAATCCGGATCACCAGCCAACATTTCCAGCGCCCAATTATCGAACTCACGGCGTTGTCTATGGTCGTCCGACTTTAATTCATGCGTCAGCACAATCTTATATGGATGTATGTAGGTCCAAATCCAACAGCAAAATAAGCCGGGTTGACTATCTGGAGATGCCCAATTCAGCTGATCGGCGCCGAATTGACATTTCTGGGTCTTCCTCAATGCAAAAGACGCTCAAACTTTCCCACGGTGCATCGAATTTCCTGCACACTGAAGCCATGATGATTCACGTTGCGTATTTACAACTGAGCAACACATTCGGCAAGCGTAAAACGATGCAGGATGAAATGACAAACCTTACTGATTATTTTGGCAGCTGGATGTCATTGATAACTTTGACAGCTGCTGAAACATAACAATTGGAAAAATTATCATTGCTATCTGGTCACCATATACATCTTTTATATTAGACAGAGTATAGTGGCCATGTTAGAGAAGCTACAGCTGTCAGATTTAGAGGTTATAGAACACAGTATTTGGCAAATCATCGTGAAAATTACACTGTTGCTCAACAAATTACCCAGTTTGAACTAAGTTCTGTGGGCTAGATAATTTTTACGGTGCCCACAATCATTCTGTTGAGTCGACTACTCGTAGTTTGGTCAGGAAATCATTTAAAGCGATTTTTGGCCGATTTTTGGATAAATGGCTATATCAATGAGGAAAATCGTCGTATTTGGGGATTTTACAATCCACGTGAGACCCATCAGTTGCAAATGCATTTAGAAAAGTCATTGGTGAGGGATACAGATCGATGATAACCAATTTGTATGGCCTAAATTGGCAGTTATGGATCTCAATGACATGTGGTTCCAACAAGACGGCGCTACATGCCACATAGTGCATGCAGAAATTGATCTTCTGCACGACAAATTCGGCGGCAGCGAGTTCAAGTGCTTGCCGAGATCGTGTAATTTAACGCCATTAGACTTTTTCTTTTGGAGCCGCAGACGATCGATGCCTTAAAAGTCAACTTGAACAATGCTATCCGGTCGAGTCATCGAAAATGATACTCGCAACATAAAAAATAGTGATATTTCATATACAACTTGTTTTATTTAAATTTTAAGTGCGAACACGCTTAATCGAAATCTGTATATGTATACATATGTAGAGTGTTTTTTAAGAGCTGTAAAGTTTGAAATTGAAATAGAACACATACAATTTGAGCAAAGGGGTCAAGGTTTTTTTTATTCGATAGATAATTTATATCGCCACAACGGGAGCGTCTCAGGAGGAACATTTTGGAGATCAAATTTTCAACCAGTTTTTCGACCGAGAAGCCGTATCTCACGATAGGTTGGTTTCAAACGAAAAATCGTTTTTGGTTGAACAAAATTTGAACATGAAAAAGTGGATCGACTCCCAACTATTCAAGCGCTAAATCAGCGAAGTGACGGCGCAAACGGTGATCGCCTGGCTTTAATTCTTGCAGCAATTGAATCTACTTAATGTGTAAGCTAAGATGCTAAGATGGCCTCAACGGCGCCGATGTTTCGGCTGTGCGAACGCCGCGCATTCTTGCCAGTTGCGTGGTGTCCAAATACGTAAATGTAGTGCGAAATTTTTAAATCGTGTTGCAAACAACCGACTTACTTGATCGATTATGTCAACTTTAAAATTGGGGTAGAGCTCTATAAATATTTTTACTGAACACTGATTTTGGAAATAAATTCCCCCTTAGAGACCTCCGAAAGTCTTTGCAATGACATACATACGTATATCTTGTCGGCTACCTTTGCTGCGACAGTACTAAATACTTTCGTTCTAGGGTCCACCTTATTGTTCTTTGACTGTAGAACGGCAACGGTAGCATACGTTACCGTTGCTTTAGCCAAAATGCCAGCTCGTATCCATGAATGGTAATTGCATTGATGAAACCGAAAAAGTTTCTATTCTCGGTATGTGTCAATGGCAAACTACGTTGAAATGACCACATATTCAATTTAGCCAAAAACGCAGCAAAATGGCAAGGCTTCGTGGAGTGATATAAGAAATATTGTACTTTATCCCTTCTCTGCAGTTGCTATATAGGACCCGATCACCCTAAATTATTCCAAACCAATTGTCACCTGTTCTGTCGGTATTTTCATACCCAGTGCTCAAACGATATTGCCTTTAGCATTCCGTCTATCAGCCCACTTTCTGACGTATTCTGAAATACCATGATTCTTTCCTAAGCCATATAGCTGACTTATGATATGGCCTGTCAAGGTCTTTATTTCCTTGTCCTTATAAACTGCAAACATTCAGAACCAACGTACATCGGTATCTCACGCTGTGTGCAAACACTTTAAGGGTGTTCATAACCCCTTGAGCGTGTGCTAATTATAAAAAAATCATAGATGAGCATAATAACTTTTAATTCTTACTTAGGTGGCAATACAGTTCAGCGGGAACTTAGGCCCAAACTGAAGAGGTTCTGCAATCAACCAGATCCGTAGCAAACTGTCTCCAGTAGCGCACTCCAAATCGGTTGACATCGCCTTCCACTTACGAGCGGCACCTAAAGTGAGGTCTTCCTCTACTGCGTCACTCCTCCGAGTTAGATTCGAAGACTCTGCGGGCCGGAGCCTTGGTATGCTAGCCGTCTGAACCCACTGATGTTTACAGTTTACTCGAAACGACCGAGGATATCTTCCTTCGCTTTCGATGTGGTCCACGCTTCAGCACCATAAAGTAGGACTGAGATAGTCAAAAAACCTAAACCATGTCTGAAACCTAAAATATCATGGATATTTTAAGAGATATTAGTTTTGAACTTGAATACTTATTTCCTTAAACCGTGCTCACTCAGAATTGATGAGTCGCCGGCTATGTAAATTGTTTGTCGAATTTTTCTGGCTCCACGAATGTCGTTAAATTGGTTTAATTTATGCAATTATGCAATTGAAAATAAAGTGTTTTCCGAGTGGGTACACTCTTCTATTTTCTCCATAACTTACTCGTATCTCTTAATAATTGATTGTTTGGAATTAAAAAAAAAACACTCAACCGACTGGTTTTGAAGTAATAAGGTCATAAAATTATCCCACCACAATTTCTTTTTTTCTTTAAGAAGCTTTAAAATGTTCGTCAATTTTGAACGTCTTGTAAGTTTTCATGCCCTCCACCTTATTTGTTTGTAATTTGTTAAACCATTATTGGAATTTATGTGCTGTTGTGACAAACTTTAGCATCATTCCTAATGATTCGCTTTATTGAGCACAAGTTCAATAAAAAATTGTGCTGCTATGCTATAAAATAAAATTTATTTGAATTACCTACCCTCGGAACCGATTATAGTTGTTGAAACTGAAACAACAGCTGTTTCACCCCCAGGCGCTTCCAATCACAATGACGGTCAAAATTAATTTATTTCCGGAAATATCCGATAATGGCAAGGCGTCATTTTGTACAATCCGACCGCCTCCTTTGGAAACGTTTTGCCTCGAGCTGAGTGTCAGTTGTGAAATATTGGAATTACTTTACTTCCCTTGTGTGTCGTGACGTTCATATCATATCCAATACAACGTCAACTTCCCTTACTTACCACCAAAAAGAACACAAACACACAAAGAGCATCTTTATGGATAAAAAAAGGTCTGAGAGGTACCAGCAAGTAGAAGTCCTAGCATGGCGTCAAGTTTTTTTTTCTCATTTTCTAAATAAGACCATCTGAGGAGATCGAAGAGGAGGAGAAGGCGTGTCAGTCTGCTTTCAAAAAATCGTCCAAGTGTGCTAACGCCTTAATTACTTATGCCAAGGAGGGTAAGCCGAAGCGAGGCCAAAGTACTGGCGCTAATTTGCATACAAATGAACAATTTCTTGCAACGTATCCTTGCTGTGCAAAGAAATATGCGGTTAAAATGAGCCAGGTAAATGCTAATTATTAACATCCTACAATGTCCTGCCCGACACAATAGGGACAAAGGGAATGGAAGAGAGTAAAACAGAAAAAAGGGAACAGGGAAAAGTGGGGTGCTTTGCATTGTAATCCAAGCTCTCTTTTTTTTTTGCGGCTGCAAAGACAATTCTTTTTATTGCATTTGAATGCCCTAATGCACAATTGGGTGGCAGTGGCAGAATTGTTGAGGTTTTAAACCCTTATAGTCTGCATTTGAAAACACCCCTTGTGCGATGCAACGCAACGAAAGCATGTACAAGTACGTGTGTGCGATGTAAGTCGCTTCTGAATGAACCGCTTAATCCACTTGCACCGCATTATGTCATAAGGGCTGACACTTAATTGTCCTTAAACAGACGAAGCAGGAGCAAAACAAATGCATACACAGCTACTTGTACTTACATATGTATATATTTATATTATTATCGGATAGAACGTTATGAAAGAAATAGAAAGACAACGGTAAACAGATGTAGAGTCGTACTAACAGTTATGAGTGAGTAATATGCCTTCCGGTTCTTAGGTTGTTATCCTTTTTCTCATTATCATCACTATTAAAAATTGTACACTTGAACCTGGGGTTGAAGATATGGACATTATGTTGTGCAAGAAAAGAGGCAGTTAACATTTTTATGAAGCCAAGTGTGTATTCTTTAATTTGTTAGATAGTCAAGAGACTAATTAAAGTATCTTTCACTTTGGGTATGAGTGTTCAACGAATGAATGTCTTTTAATAGTTGAAACAAGTAATTTCGTTGATCGAAGTGAGATCATTAGAATTAAACATCGTAAACAGGTAACCAGCTCTGATTCCCTTGGTTAAAGCAATGTAAATTTAGGAAAGGACGACATATTTCTGAGCGAAGTCGGATACCTAAACCTCACGACTCCATCTGCAAGAACAGAATACGTCTTATTAACTAAAATTAGAGCTGGCCCTGTACTGCGGTATCTATGTACCTATGTATAAGGAAAATAAACCTGGTTGATCATAGATTGAGAAACAATGACCACGCACAAGACACGTTTTCAGTATTTTCATTGAGACACTGCCGACTTACACCGCTACCGTGTTTTCACCAAGGTATGAATGTGGATAAACAGGATACCAAAACACTGAAGAAATATACTATGGGGAAATTTGGCATATAAAGGTCATTTCAAAAATATCATTATATTGTACAAACTTGAAATTTGTTTATGCAGTATTAACCCACAGCCCTTCAAGGTAGTACACTTGTTTTGTCAGTCACTGATACCCAACGTCTTAGAAAATCACCTTTTCCAATTAACTGCCGGATACTACGGGTAACAACATCAAAAGGCTCATTAAGACGCGGTCCACACATTAGCTCCTTTAACTTTGAAAACAAGTTACAGTCATTTTCATCTTTGCTTCAATAGTTTATGGAGTCCAGGTTTTTCTTCTATTCAGTAGTCCAATAGTGAGGGACCCAACGGGCCGATGTTTTTTTCTTTTCTGAAAATAATGTTGTTGTGTACTTTCCTGTGCTTTCATGACCTTCACCGAATCGGCTTGCCCAACGGATGAATTCTGATGAATGCCTGTAAGGTGTTTGCCATATTAAATTACAACTTTGATGAAAGATTTTCGATTCTCAACTATCACAGTACCATAGACATCTACAGACGCCATATCTATGTATCTATCATCCAACAAACACCTTATGGGACTATACAATTAGTTAACAGCGTGCAACTGAGACTATTTGTATGAATATTGCACCACTACACAAATGAATCTTGCCAATGTGTGCATTATTTTTAAAATGACCCTTGTAGAATGCATGCATTCTAGCTGGAACTATTCTAATGTTCCAAAACCATCTACCTCAGAAAATTAGTTGAGACATTTATAGTACCCCATCAGAGGAATAAGAGAAAATGATGTCAATGCAGAAACAATTTGACTACAATTCTTTGATTAAGAAGAGATTTGGAAAGCGATATCCAAAATAAAGATCAATAAAGCTGATGGAGCAGACGGCTAGTAATTACCGAGATGTTTACAGCAACAGCAGTTGGATTCGTAAAACCATACACCAGCCTAACCTGCAAAGTACAGTAGGACGAAAGGATGCTCGAGGCATAAAATGTCAGCACCTTTTTTAAATCCTGAAGAAGACTAAAGTAGTATCGGTCTGCTCAACACCACTTACAAAATTCTAACTATTATATAGTAGACATAGGAAAACAGTAAGTATATGTATCCTTAGCAATGCATTTAAGGCCTGGGATACATATCTTCGGTATTGGGCGCGATGGAATTGTTATTTCGTTGGCTATCATAAAATAAATCTGGATTCAGATTCAGGAAATGTACGGAAGAAACAGGACAATATTTTCACTAGTTCACTACGCTTTCTGTATATAGGAAAATCATTTATATTGACTTGATGAATTTAAATATGGCCGTACATCTGCTTTTGATAAAGAGAACCCAGTAAAATTACTGCTAAAATCATTGCAGAAATCCGTGGCATGATTATTGTTGTACGCCAAACGAAAGAGCACGAAATAGCAGGGGCCAGTCGGAACGACAATCAACAGTGGACAGCAAATGGATATGGTTGTCAGCTTCGAAGCAATATTTGCCGCTTTTTAAGCGAAATCCGCAAAAGCGACCATGCGAATCTGCTTCAAAGAAGGCACACACGGTCCTATTAGCTGGGAATTTCATGATTGCGATTTTTTGGGATTCGAAGGAATCGGCCTTTTGAAAAAAGCCGACACGATTACAAGGCCGTACTGTAGTGAATTATTGGATCGATTTTATAAGAAATTGACAGAGACACGGTCCCATATGGCAAGGAAAAAAGTGCAACACACCAGCTTAATCATTCGGAATCGCAGTGGCCAAATTGTATTAATTATTAGTTGCTGCCGCATCAACCGTACTCGTCCAACCTGGCCCCCTGCGCTTTTTTTTTTTATCCCAACATAGTTCGTGACATAAAACCCTATTTTGAAGAATTTAACAAATCATGTTCTTTAGATGGCTTAAAAAATGACAAGAACGTTGGAAAAGTGTATGGTCCAACAAATTGGGCCACTGCCCAATTATCAAGGCTTCCTCTATCAATGAAGTTGTCTAATAAAAAGCGGGACAGGGCAAATTACAGATTTTATCGTAACAGTTTTCTGAACTTAACGAATCTGAACGTTGCTACGATTTGATCAGTTACAAGCTGCCAGTCTTAGGTCCTGTTAACGCGAGGGCCACCGGTAGTCTATACCAGGACTTAAATCATGGTTCCGTGGGAGTCAGGAGCCCCAGGACATCGATCCCCCTTGTGGGAATGTCACGGTAGCAGTGGTTTAAACCTAAAATCGCAGGAAGGCTTTTCCAGTTGGTTTCGACCCGATGTAGAGTTTTACTAAAATAAGTACTGGATGCTATGACCTTAAGAGCTTGAACTTGAACTTAAGTTTTTCCATGCAGGTATTCACGTAAAACACGAGAGACGTTCTGTCCAACCAATTGTAAAAAGGTTGCCTTTTAGTGTATAACACAGATACTGATTGATCCACCTCTGTGAACAAAAATAACGATTGAGAATGGACGTTGTGCGAAAAACTGCGAAAGCTTCCTTCAGGACGCTTTTGTCGACTATGAAGGCGTAAAAATGATCTGATCTCTCGAAAAAAAATTATTCAGAATTTTGTTTTTTTTTTATTAAATTTGGAGTAAAAGATATAACATCGAACTGCACGGGTTATACAGGGTTGCTTATCTACTCATAGCAGTGCGATTTAATTCCCTTAGATAGTTATACCATGTTCAACTACTCTGCAGTACAGGCCTTATGGGAGAGCTTTTTGTCGAACACGGATGCATATCGCTCAGTTTTCGGTTCCTTCTTTCCCTGTCCCATTTTCCTAAAAACCTAACACTTAAGTTCTTAAAAACAAAACATATTACAAATTGCCACCGAAGTGCCACTGGTTTACATTGAACTTGTTGTTGCCAGTCCTTTAACAATCCAACACAACCCCAATACGTTCAGTCTGCCCCGAAGTCGGCATAGATGAACTAACATAGGCAAACTTTCCAGGTATTGGAAATCGAAATTCCGCTTTCCACTGATCGCATCTAACCGTGTGATCACGTCTGTGAGTATATGTGAATTGTCATCAATATCAATTTCTCTCCCATTTTACTCAAAAAACGTCTTCTAAATTACACACATATTAAAAACAGGTAGATCCCCGCCCACACTTCTCAGATCACTCTGATCTGAAGCTACCTGGCTACGAACTAGTGCCATTATTCTACTCTCACCGCGGTCTCGCCATTTACGTGCGTAGTGATGTAGCTTACCAAACTCCATCACAATGTAGTCCCTGTTCCAATCCGGAATTCAATTTCATGTGGTTAAAATTCCATCTCCGTAAGCAAATTATCCACTACTGCTTTATTTACAGAAGCCCTAAACTGGATAGCAACTCGACCCTTAACGAGTTTGATACGCGGTTTGACTCCATTCAACGAATTGTATCCCTGTATCCTCATACTGAAGTAGTGATTACGGGCGGTTTCAATATACACAATTCTGGGTAGCTTCGATTTTCTGGACAGACAACTCCCGAAAGACGGTGCGTTCAGATCTTCGCCGCGGGAAATAACTTAACCCAGCTTGTAAATGAGCCAACACGAATACCAGACGTTGATAATCCTACCGCCAGCACCCTGGACTTGTTTTTAACCTCTCACCCTGACAAATACAAGGCCAAAGAGAAAGCTTTGGAGAGGACTTCACAACTTCTTTAGGGATTTTAACTGATCGTTATATTGATAACGACGTGGATGCCGCTGCTGATATGATCACAGACACCATTCTCTTCGCGAGGAGAAATTTTATCCCTCATCGGATGACCCGAGCTGTAAAGGGGCTGTTAGGGTTAGAGAAATTTTTTTCGTCCTTCAGAGGAAAACCGAAAAAAGTTTAAACGAGCGAGAAATGGCTGCAACATTTTTCTCAAGCGTGTAAAATTACAATTAGACCAAAAACTGAGGCAAAAAATACTACAATGTCCCAAAGGTCGGCTTCCCACCAGATTCTTGTCGGACTATTCCAACTATCTTGGCGCTTATCTTCATTTTACCGAACTTTATGTTTCCCTTTACCAGCGATACCTTAACAATGCGCAAGTCAAGTCCTTTTTCCAATTTGTTAACTACAAAAGAAAGTCCGATGGCTTCCCTATCTTTCAACAATAAGTTATCAACCGATCCACTGACCATTGCCAACCTATTTGCCACCTTTTCTAACCAATCCTTCACCAACGACTCCTTTGTACCGGATCCATCCTACTTTAATTACCTACTGAATTTCTCCAATGGCCCACTACTCTCTCAGACTCTGGACCCGGCCCAGATAGCCTCCCCGTCATATTCCTGTTCTTCCTCTCATTCCCTTGCCCATTTTAATCTCTTTCGTCTATCCGTTTCACAAGAAGAATTTCCTCAGGCTTGGAAAACCTTCTTCATAAACCTGATCCACAAAAAAGGATCGAAGATCGTAATAACAAACTATCGCTCAATCGCTAAACTCTCCCATATACCCAAACTCTTCGAAAGTATTTTGTTTCGAAGCTCTAAGCTTCTAATGCAAATCACTTAATTCCCCTAGACAACATGGCTTCCTGAAGGGTAGGTCAACCACCACAAATCTCGTTGAATTCGTGTCTTTTGCCCTTTCTGCCTTAGAGAATGGCAAGAAGTCGATGAGGTTTCAACCGAGTTTAGCAAGGCCTTCGATAAAATCTCTCATCGATTAAATTGTCTGCTCTCGGCTTTGAACTGTTAAAATGGTTATCTCTTACCTCGAAAACCGTTTTTACAGTGTTCGTTTTAGGTCAGCCCACTCGGCTCCATTTTGGGCCACATCTGGAGTTCCAAAAGGCAGCCATCTCGGTCCCCTTCTTTTTATATTAACCATAAATGATGTCGAAAAGATCATCAAACACCCGTCTGTCTCCCTTTATGCCGACATACCAAATTTTTCAAAACCATTTCTTCTCTCCATGACTCCTTCCTCATTCAACAAGACCTTGATAGTTTTTCGATCTGGTGCCTCAAAAATTGTTTGGAACTTAATATGTATGCGCAAAAGCCAATTTTCACATAAGTGGCCCCAACCTCCTCCCCGACTCTACCTTCTTCACAACCTACCTATCTCCTCCGTTCAATCTCTTCGCGATCTCGGCATTTTGTGTGAGAGGGAACTCAACTTCCGTTTACAAATGGATGGGATAATCTTTAAAGCCAACTCTGGACTAGGTTTTGTAAAACGGTATTCCAAAGAATTCACCAACCCATACGTGACCAGGTCCCTCTATATTACCTTTGTTCGCCCCCTCCTAGAGTACGCCAGTCAAGTGTGGTCACCATATCATCGTGTTCATATCTCGAGAATCGAAAGCATCCACCACCGTTTTCTTCAATTTTCTTCGGGGTTTACCCTGGAACGATTCGTTTATTCTGCCCCCCAATCAAAACCGTCTCAAACTTATCAATTTAACACCCTTGAGGAACGCAGAGATGCAGCCGACTTTCTCTTCATTCATCGACTCCTTTCAGGTCACGTTGAATGCGCGCCCCATCACAACTCTATTTTCCTCAACATTAACCCTTGAAATCTACGTACCCCACGTCCCTACTATCTACCAACCCACTACACCTCCTATGGTGCTAACGAAGCAATCTCCCTTATGCTACGAAAAACCAATACAACCCATACCGTCTTAGACTTCCGCCGCACCAATCCCTACCTCAAATACTCGTACATACGAAGGGAGCAGATACGAAACGGAAATCTAACTTATTTTTTATTTTAGTTTATTTATCTCATTTTTGACAAAAAACCTACAATCCCTTTCAAATTACTCTCCACTGACAATAAAACAAGAGACAATTGACAATGAGACAATTATAAAAAAAATTTTCCAAATTTGTTTCTGTATTCGGTAAAACCCTTTCCTTTCATCCAGGGAAATAAAAAAAAATTCGCAAGGTGCACGTACGAGTGAATTGGGGCGATGGGACACAGGGGTCATGCCATTTTTGCTCAAAAATAGGCGCACGGACACACCTGCGTTAGCACGAATTTGGTAGCCACCCTTTCCATACCCAATTCTTGCGTAAAAATTTACTGAACAAAACTCCAGAGAGCTTCACAACTCTTTCAGTGGTTCGCCGTCGTCCATCTTCTAGGATGGTTTCGCAAATTTTTTCAACATTTTCATCTGTTCAGGCCGTCGAAGGATCAACCAAGCGAGGTTTGTCATCAATTGACATTTCACCTCTTTTAAAACGGGAAAACCACCCAAACACTCAAGTTTTCCAATAATATCAACACAAGCTGTTTTTAACATTTCAAGAGTTTTTTTCACAGTTTTTCCGAACAATAGCAAAAACATTACTGCCGCACGCTGTTCGCGAGAATCAGCCATTGAAAAAAGGACAAGCACACAAAACGACTGTCTCTAATAAAATTGCACAATCTAAACGGAACCTTCTTTACCTATACTTACGCGGTACTACACAAATTCTACCGATTACAACATCAGTTCAATTTTTTTTTCGGTAGCCCCTCGTAGCCTCCGCTAAAATCTGGCCTTATTTCTTCCAGGGTAATAACCATGGTCGAGGGACAGTTGTGGTTAGATCTAAATCCGAATTTCTCCGCTTATAGCAAGCTATTGACAGATGGAGATGCAAAGCTAAACAGCTTGTAGCTATTACACGTAGCTAACAGACTGATACCGAAAAAGATGCTGCCTTAAAACTAGCACAAACTCAACTTTTTCTAGAGTTTTGTAAAACTTCAAGACTATAACTGCAAAAAATACAATGGTTAATGTTTTATCCTATTAAGATACGCGCATATTGGTAAAATATCTTTTAAATATCCGCTGTGTCGAATCCTTTCCGCTCCCGAAAAATTACTGCGACTTTTAGAAGTATATACATTTTAAATTAATTCAGCGGAACACCGAATCAACACACCAATCCACCAGTTCATTTGCTTTCAATTCATCCACACCCAATGTCCCGAAACGTGCGAAATATCCAAATATTTTCATCTACAAGCAGAACTCTCAACACAAATGCCCATCCCATTCGAATATACTCCGCACTCTGTACGGCCTGAGTAAATGAATTCCAAAATTCAAGATTCATCATCGAAAATCCCCATCAATATTTGTCAATCAAATCAAATTTTCCCATTCAATTTTCGACAATTTCCCATCGCATCAGCGAGAAGGAAAAATCTCCCAAAAACAAAAAAACCAAAATGTTGACTTTTCCAAGCAAAAGTAAAAAAAATCCAATGTATGCCGACCCGACCCTTCATCAATAAAATTATGTATGTAGGCACTCGTATACGACTTGGTTTTCCAGTTCAGTGTTTTCACATTGCCGTGTCTCTGTCAAAATATTCCTAAAAAGTCAAGTGCACCCCAGCAAATGTCACTTAAAAAAAAAAAAAAGAAAAAAAAAAGTGGCGCCGCAAAAAATTTCCATAATAATTCAATTTAAAATTTTTATCTACAATTCGGCAAAATTGAATGCGCACACTCTTTGCCTCCTTGGTTTGGTCTCATGCTTCTGGTAATCCCAAGCCCATGTCGTTTCACCTCCTGTGCCTCTTGCAGCCCTTATTGTTGCAAAATTTCATGTTTTAGCAGGGAGGGAGTCAGCACTCAACCGCAAAGTAATGTAGAGGAACATTACTTATTCCACTCAAATTACAGCTGAAGTCGGCGCGATTTTTTTTTTCCCTTTTCTCCCGATTTCCTTATTCCCGAGGACACATTAACTACAGAAGTCACCGGCTGATGGGTTCAAATTAAAGTCGTAAAAGAATGCTAGGCCAAAGGACTGAACTTTTAAAAAAATTTTGTCTCTGTATTGCGTGTCTGCCTACGTGAATACTACACAAAAGCGGGCGCAAGAGGTGGCAAAAATTGCTCTGTTCTTCTTGTACCAAGAATAAATCCAATGTTAGAAGTGGAACAAGGAAAAACAATTGGAATTCATTATCCTTCTAGTTATTTGAACAGTATTCGAGTGTGTACGAGTCTAAAAAGGATATGAATGCATTAGCTGAACAATCAGAACATCGTAACGAGACATTATCAAAGAAGCCATTCGCTATGACAATGTTATATCCAGCCAACAGGAGAGACAGTATGTCTAGCAGGAAATCCAACGCAGCAGCAGTGAACGCTGATATTTTCATTTCAACGTAGGAGTTTTATCAAGTGTGTTGAAGGAATAAACGTCGTAAAGTGCAGACTTCTTTGTCAGTCTGTTAAAATGGCACACTTTATGAGATACTCGTAAAGTCGTCTGTCGTCTGTCGTCTGTCGTCTACTATACAGGAAAAATCAGTTCTGATGCCACAATATCATCAAGTCGGCTGAGGGAATGGCTTAATGACCTATATAATTAAAAGTAAGCTTTAAATAATCGATAAGCAGTCAACGACTTTAAGCGCGAATAATGTTATTATCTGTGCTCATGCCATAGTCTCACGGGTGATGTGTATCTGAGATCAAGACTTCGTGATACTTTTCTAGCATCTGACGCCTTCTGGTTTGAGTAAACCTTTCCGGTGTGGCCGACTTCAAAAAGAATGGAGCATCTACGAAAAATTGTTGATCTCGAGCATCAGAAAATATTCCTGGACAGAGCACAAGCTCAAAAGATGGTATGCATGATGCATCCAATGAAAAACAATTTAAGAGATCGAAACGAAGATACCACGAGTTAAAGTAGCAAATATACAGTAGTCGGTTCTGCTCAGCAGCATTATCAATACCACCTTGATCAAAAATTTTTCGAAATTTATTCAGAAAATTAAAAACACAAGTTTATTCATCTAAATCTATATTGTCCCCTTCAAAGTAATCCCCATCGACTGCAACACACTTCTGCCAGCGCTTAATCCAATCCTCGAAACATTTTTTATATTCGCTTTTCGGTATGTCCATCAGTGCTTCCTGCGATTTTTCCATTACTTCCTCTCGGCTGCTGAATGGCCCGTAGTGGTTTTTTTAACTCGATGGAACAGATAGAAGTCACAGGGAGCCAAATCAGGTGAATTCGGTGGCTGTTGGATGGTATTTGTTGCATTTTCGTCAAAAAATTACGAATAATGATGGCACTGTGCGACGGTGCGTTATCATGGTGCAAAATCCATGAGTTTTCTGCCCACAATTCTGGTCTCTTTCGGCGAATTGCTTCACGGAAACGTGTAATAGCGCCCAAATGTTTATTTTCTGGCCTTCTGGCAAAAATTCATGATGCACTACACCGTTGTAATCCATGAAAATCGTGAGCATTGCCTTCTTTTTTGACTGAAAACGACGATGGTTTTTTTGGTCTCGGCTCATTTGGTGAACGCCATTCACTTGCCTGATGTCTGGATTGCGTGTCATACTCATGTCTCGTCTCCAGTAATGTTCCTTTTGATGAATGTGGGATCGGATTCAGCCTCGCAAATCATCTCTTTTGCGACGTCAATACGGTCTCTTTTTTGTATGAAATTGAGGTCTTTTAGCACCAACTTTGCTGCTATACTACGGAATCCCAAATCATTAACCAAAATGTCTTCGACGGATCCATAGGCAGTGTTCAAGTCCTCCGCTATCTCTCTGATGGTTAATTTGCGGTTATTGACCAACATTTCTTTTACTCGTACTTCATCAATGTTTTCGTCGGTTTTCGATGTCGATGGTCTGCCACTGCGTTTGTCATCTTCGATTGACTCACGACCACTTTTGAACCGCTCGTGCCACTGGTAAACGACCGTTTTCTTTAGAGAATCGTTGCCGAAACACTTTTCCAACATTTCCAACGTTCGCGCACCCTTAAATGCGTTTTTTACGCAAAATTTAATAATTTTATAAAATCGCCATCACACACAGAGATAGATATGCTCTTGGCTACGTAACTTTTGCAAATGTCAAGCTATGACGCTAATATTTAGAGGGAATGTTAACAGATTTACCAACTTAACAAAAAAAAACAGAACTCAAATCGGAATAATGGGAGCGCCACACGGTGGGTGTGGCCGGCAACTTTTTGATCAAGGTGGTATTTATTACCATTGACCTTAGCATTAAGCTTAGCCAAAAGATTTCGCGATTTCGCAACATAACTTAAGCCTGTCGCAAAGTATTAGGAGTGAGTGACCTCATTCAACAAGAATATAAAAGCGTCTAGTATGCACATTACTCTTGCTGTTAATACTCGCTAAAGCGACACTGACATCACGCTGCTTTCTTCCGATTATGTCAATATCATCGCCCTATGCGAGTAATTGGACGGATTTTTGAAAGATTGTACCTTTTGTGGTAGCGTGTGAGTTTTGCACTATCCTTTCAAGAATGACGTTAAAGAAATCTAATGACAGTGAACGCATCGAATTGTCTAAATCCTTTTTGACATCAAAGGTCTCGGTGAGTTCTTTACCGACCTTGATGGAGTAGCATGCATCAGGGTGAAAGTACTCGGGGCTAACGTAGCGATGTTGGTACTGTAGGCACTTTACAACTGCAGCGCTTAATCATTATTCTTTGAAGGACTACGAAATTTCAGTAAAAGGAACATAATACAAGGAGTACGAGATGGGTCAATAAGTCCCTGAAAAATAAAACAGATGGAATTGTCACCTCAAATCCAATGTTTTGCTTGTCAATAAACACGTTTCAAAAGAACGCAGCCAAATTTCAGACAGATCTGTCGAATAGTTTTGTTGTGACAACCATTTGAAACAGACGCCTACGAGAATTATCGTAAAAATGGGAAAAATCACTATTTTTGCGCAAAAAAACGATGACGCAAACTAAACAAAAGCTTGAAAAGAGTTATAAGAACCCTTTACCATCGGTTGGAACCATAATTAAACTCAATTTTAGTGTGGTTGTACTACCATACGCCGAACGCTCTGGCCGCCCACTTAAGGTCACCGCACCAGAAATGGTCGATAGAATCTACGGTATGATATTGGACGATCGGCGAGTGAAGGTGCACGAACTTGAGGCTACAGGCTTATCACATGGATTGGTGATTTCGATTTTACAAAAATATTCTGATATGAAACAGCTTTCCGCCAATGGGTGCCGCGTTTACTCACAATTGACAACTTCAAAGGAGTATTTGGCGATGTTATATGACAATCCGAACGAGTTTTTACGCCGTTTCGTAACCGTGGACGAAACATGAGTGCGTGAACTACAATATGTGAATGTGTGAACTGCCAACGGATCAACGGATTGAAAGTTATCTACCTGCCGTAAGCACACGCGTACTCGTATTCTATCTGGCTGTCAATTGAAAACGACGGAGCAACGGATCGACGGATTCTATGGGTCGTGGCCTTTACTGTTTGGATTTGGTGATTTTTTGTGATCCACTTTGTGTTCAATAATTTGTTTGAATTCGTTTATTATTATGTTTCCTACTGCGATGTTTATGCTCAGTCATCCGGGAGCTTTCCCCTAAGCAGGCCATTTAACTTGTCTCTCGCCCTGGTTTATCTGGACTTAAAAAAAAAAGTGTATAGAACAAACACAAAAAAACAAAACACTAAAACAAAAGCAGATAAATAAATAAAAAAAAAAAAATTCCCAAACGCTCTTACGCGTGTCCCCTGATAAAGGGGACATTTCTTTTTCCTCAGATAAATGACATCGTGTCGCAATGAACACTGCAAGTGCTCGTAAGGACTCCAGAACGAATTACTGGAGTCCACTACAATGCCATCCGGGCAGTGATATTGATGATATGGATGATGTAATCGTGCCCAGTGTGTCATCCAAAAAAGTGTTTATTCCTCCCATCAAACTATTGCAGAAACCAAGTGATTACGTGCATAATATATTTAAGGCCTTGAAGATCACTGACCATTATATTAAAAAAAATATCAATCGGAGTTAAAATCGTATGTGACTCCATTGCGACGTATACTTAATGCAATAATCTGCCAATTGGAGGAGGAAAAATGTCAATTTTTTTCACATGACATTAAAGGTATTAGTGTTTTTAAGGTAATTCTCCACGGCATGGACGATATGGAAACACAATTACTTAAAGACGAACTTATAAATCTTAGTCTTAAATGTACTGATATAAAAAAAAGTAAAAAGAAATGTCGAACAATACTGTGACACTATCTACATTGTTTCGTTTGAAAATGGCTCGGTAAAGTTGGCTGATTTAAAAAAACGCTATTGAGCTATATTTTGTACACTGGTAAATTGGAGTTACCAGAAAAACTTAAAAGGTAAGCTTACTCAGTGCAGTAACTGCCAAATGTTTCGCCATGGGGAGAGAAATTGCCACATTAGGACTTACTGTGCCATCTGCGCCGGTTTACATAAGACTGCTGAGTGTGACAATACTGCCCCACATAAATGCGCAAATTGCCGAGTATCTCTTAAATCTACAGATCGAACATGTGGTAGCAGAACTAAATATGTGGAGCTAAAAGAAAAAAGCTCTTTGCAACCAATAGCATTTGATGCATCACGTGTTTCTGCACAAGCCCCACCTACGCAAGTCTCATTCGCGTCTATGACAGATTTTCCTACTCTAGCGCATGCAAAAACATATACCGTGGTCATACCAATATACCTAGCAACCTTCCCAGCAACATCTGTGGCAACACTTTAGACAACAATTCCAATACATTGTTTACGGCAGAAGAGATAAATTCCCTTTGTATGGAGATGATAACGAAATTATCAGTATGCAAAAACTGACCAATTCAATGTTATCGCACATTTAGCGACTAAGTTTTTATACTTTAATGATAAATAATATGTTAACTAGAAATCTAAGAATTATAAATTGGAATGCAAGAGGCATACGCGGGAAAATTGTCGAATTTATTTTTTTTTTAAACAGTAGCAACATTGACATGGCCTTGGTCACTGAAACCATATTACAAAATGATCTCAAACTATCCACACCCAACTACAAATGCTTTCAATACGATAGAATAAATAGACGAGGTGGTGGTGTTGCCATTTTAATTAAAAGATTAATCCAACATTCGCTTTTACCTGTAGTGAGAACGCGCTACGTAAAAATCATTGCTATTGAAATAAATTTAAGTAACCAGCAGCAGTTAAAAGTATTTTGTGTATATTTCCCTGTGGGCCGCGTTTTTAATGACAAAAGAATTGCCGTCAAAAATGATTTTCGCAGGTTATTCTCCTTAAACGGAAAAGTACTTTTTGGAGGAGACTTTAACTGCAGACATAGGGACTGGGGTTGTTCAAGAGCTAACTCCTGGGGATTTATGTGTTAACCTACCAGTTTCTGTAATGTTTCCCTCTAGTCCCACCTATTTCCCTTGTAGTTCCCGTGGCCGGCCATTACCTTAATATCACAGTCAACTGTTGTTAACGTCCTTAGTTCTGATCACATTCCTGTTTTTTGCAAGGTTTATTGCACAGCGGTTAAACAAGTCAAGTTTACCCAAAATTTGAAAAATGGCACGTTTCAGATCTGAGATCAATAATATATTTCGAGGTACAATTGACAACGTAGAAGCTATTTCCAGTAAACAAAATGTCGACGCTATTTTAAAAAAGTTTTCTGAAATCATATTAAACGCTGCTGAAAATAGTATTCCAAAAAATCTATAAGTGAAGTTAACTAACATAAAGCTTCCCCCCTATATTTTAGATTCAATAAAAATAAGAAACGTTTACCGAAAAAACTGGCAGAGATATCGGAACCCTCTTTACAGACATGCGGTATCAAATATCAATAAGATCATTGCCCTAGGAATATCACAGCCTCGCAATAAAAACTGGAACAGAAAGCTGAACTCATTAGAAAAAAAATGCTAGACCTTTATGGAACATCATGAAGGTAATAAAAAATAGAAAAAGGCAGTTACCATTTTTAAAGGATGCTGTTAGCACCGATATTTCGGATGTGGACAAAGCAAATGCCCTTACACTGAACTTTGCGAGAAACAACAACATCTCCAGATTTATTGGTGATGCTAATACATATAATATTGTGAACACCACAGTTCAAGAGTATTTCTTAAATTGAAGCGCACCAATAACTTCTGTAAATTTCGCATCAGAGAAAGATATTCAATTTATAGTCAATGATTTAAAAACAAGAAAAGCAGGCGGTATTGACTGCATACTTAATATCTATATAAAGCAGTTGCCTAAATCTGGAATAAAATATTTAACTTTCCTCACAAATGCCTGCCTGAAGATAGGGTATTTTCCAGAGGCTTGGAAATTAGCCAAAATTGTCCCGGTGCTTAAAGCTGGTAAGCCACCTAAAAGTGTAGAAAGTTGTAGGCCAATAAGTTTGCTTTGTATGTATTCTAAGCAAAATATTAGAAAAAGTTATTAAGGAAAAGTTACTAATACATATCTGTGGTAATAATATTTATCCTAAAGAACAATTTGGCTTCAGGCAACATCATAACACTCCACATCAAGTAATTAGAATTTGCAACTTTGTGAAAGCAAATAGCTCCGCAGGTAAATCAACTGGGATGCTTTTACTAGATATCGAAAAAGCACTTGATACTGTCTGTCACGATGGTCTTATTTACGATTTAATTTTATATCCTATATTTGTAAGTTAGTTCAAAGTTTCTTATCTAGTCGTGGTTTTAAGGTCTATGTTAATAGTGGTGTCTTAAATTTAATAACTTTTGATTTCGGTGTTCCTCAAGGTTCTGTGTTAGGCCCAATTTTGGATAATATCTACACGTCCGATTTTCCTGTTTTGCACGATTGCCATATAGCCATTTTTGCTGATGATACTGCAGTATTTTCGTCACATGAATTTGCTTTCAATATTGAAAGCAATCTTAATAATGCGATGGAAGTATTAAAAAAGTATTACATAAAATGGAAAATAAAATGGAATGAAGCGAAAATGCAAGCTATCTTTTTCACTAGAAAAAGAAAACGTTGCTTTCTGCCTTCTAGCCGGTTACAAAGTAATGGAGTAAATATCCCTTCGGAGCCCCATGTCAGATATCTAGGTATCCAGCTAGATTCAAAGTTTTTATTTAACGAACACATCACAAGAACGATCAAGAAAGTAGGGGTGGCTATTAAAATTGTATACCCATTTATCAGTAGAAAATCAGCGCTCTCAACAGAGAACAAGATCATAATTTTCAAAGTTATTTTTCAGGCTATTCTTTTGTATGGATGCCAAGTTTGGGGGGATTGCGCAAAATGCCACATAAAACAACTGCAGACATGCCAAAATAAAGTCCTAAAAATGATGCTCAGCTTACTCTGGCACCATTCAACAGTAGACCTGCACAACAAAGCGAATGTAGAATTGATTTGTGAAAGAATCGCAAAAATTAAGTCCAATTTTGTGATAAGATGTACAATAGCTTCCCTGATAACCCACTAATTAATGAATTGTTTGATAACTAAATGCGACTTTATTTGTTTATATTTGTTTCTTTAATTGGTTATAATTTTTGTTAATTTATTTATTTATTTCTATCTACTTATTTTTACTTATTTATTTATTTATTTTTATTTTTTTTTCTGATAGAAAGTTTTTGTCGTATTCTCCTACTAATGATTCTTTCTTGTTAATATATTTCTGTATTCAAATGTTTCAACAACTATTTCAGTGGCAAGATACTTTGTATTATCAAATCCCTGTATAGCATTATTAAATGTGCGGTAACAAACCTTATGTAAAAATTCTTATACGAAATAAAAATGAAATTTAATCGATGTTTATGTTCATGTTAGGAGATATTTGAAAGGCACAGGCGACATCACTGCTTTTGAATGTTTTCAAAATTATTTACCGTAAAGAGGGTCTGCTTCACCCTCAAGTGCCACAGAACTCGATAAATGCTTTCGAATTTGATGGTCAAAATTAACCTAAGAGTCACGTTCGAAAACGAACGATATAACCAAAATATTGCTGCCGCTACGGTGACGACCGGATCCTTTCAGTTAAGGACGTAATTTTGCTTTCACCCCTGCTTACTTTGCGTACCTACGAATAGTGGCTAGTAATGGCTAGTAAAACCCTCCATTTCTTCAATTTTCCTTTATCCGAACCATTTTCTACATATTCGTAGGAGTATCTTTAAAAAGATAATTTCCAAATTATTATCTTTACTGGACTCTTTTATAATTTCTTCTCCAATCTTAAACATGCGATTGGGTGCCCCAAGGTACGGTGTACGAACACAGACTGCTATACTTTGTTGTAGTCATAAACCTTACAAAAGGAGTTTACTTCTCATGATTTTGAAAATTTAACATTCCAACTTCCTGTCTCGTACATCTTAAAAAAAGGAAAAAGAAAACACTTTTTCACCTACCCCACAGCAAAAAATACCCTCGAATTGAAAATTCGTGGGGAGCTGCTAGCCTTTGTTACGTTTCTTCAATTTGTTTATGTTATTTTATAACCTAATGAAATCGCCCCCCAAGTGGAACACAAAAAGTCCGCCAAATGACCAGGAAACTTTGTTCGCAAAGAAAACAAATCTTCATTCAGTTGCTTGTGGGTTTAGACGGGGAGGATATTGCATGGTGTTTGGTAATAAATGACCCCAAGTGAGACTATCCAAAAATTGGAGAAATAACGTTTGTTGTTGGTCTTATACGAGCGCACATTGTGAATGGAAGCGCGTGCTTGCTCAGGGGGTGTTTTATTTTATGAGAAGTCCATTGTGATGGACGTATAAACTTACTTATCGTGTCTTAATGGTTTCTACTTCTCTTTTAATTACTACCTACCCACGTAATAAAGGAATTTAGAACATCAGTAAGGGTTAGAACAAAATGCATAGCTCAAGCCTTTTTTTTTAAATAGTGATTATAAATAGACCTTCTATGTACATTTATATTTAAAAACCCTTTTTTCTTCCTCATTAAATTCGGGGGTTTGGAATTTATGATGCTTGCTACACTTTTTAGTGACTTAAGATTTTTAGAACCTATTCCTTGTAGTATAAAGGGTATTTCAATAGGGACCTAACAATTTTGTGCTTTAATACTTTTTTTATGATCTGTCAAAGTCAAAACGTCAGTCAAGGTCTACGTTTTTAAGAATTACTACCGAAATTTTGAATCAGTGGTCGCACTTTTAAAAACGCTTACACCACTTTTCGGTCGTAATAATAGCTCCACCAGATAGGCTATCCGTGCCATATTGGGTATGGTGAGTCAACATATTTCAACATATATATAACGCACAGGTGGAAGCACCAAAATTATCACAGTCAAATCAGTAGATTCTACGTCGTTCAAAGGAATTGGGAATTTCTCACTCCACATTATAACGAAACTCGCGTAAAGACCTCAGCCTACACACTTACAGGATTAAATTAACTCAAGAAGCCTCTTGATCATTTGAAGCGCCGAAACTTCTCCGATTGGGCTCTGCAAAAGTTTGAAGAAAATCCTGAATTTCGTCGAAAAACCATGAAGCTCATTTTTGGCTTAATGGCTATGTCAAGAAGCAAAATATACGACAAACCCACAAGTGCTTTAAGAGACACCATTGCATCCACAAGGTGTGGATTTGATGCCGGAGGTGTGTTTTGACGTTGATGAAAATGATCGCCATGTTACGGTCAATGGAGTTCGGTATCGTGCCATGTTGGAAGACTATTTTTAGCCAAAATTGGATGGACTTTACATCACTGATAAGTGGTTTCAACAAGATGGTGCCAGATACCACACAGCTGGTCAAACAATTGTTCTATTGAAGGGGAAGTTCGGTAATCGTGTAATCTCGAGAAATGGTCCGGTCGAATGGCCACCTCGCTCATGCGATTTAACGCCATTGGATTTCCTTTTATGGGGTTACGTTAAGTCGTTGATTTATGCCAGCAAGCCAACAACATTAGAGAAGCTCAGGAACAGTATCGAACACGAAATTGTCAACGTACCGGCCAATTTGTGTGGAAGAGTGGTGGTAAATTGCCTTCAAGGAATCGATCGCTGCAAAAGTGCTTGCGGTGGTCATTTCAACGAGATCGAATTCCATACTAAAATTTAACATGTGTAGGTATTTCACCTGGAATACATTTCAATCCGATATCTCAGTTATTCTGTGTTTTATTTAAATACAAATTTGTTATGTATTTACTGAAAAACCCGATAGATTGAATGATCTAAGAGTACTTGCAGTAAAATGATATCTGCTCGCACTAAGCATACTTACCCGCATTCTTTCACTATAATGATTCTCGTTTCTCTTTGTTAAGCATTTGATTCTAACAAAATTGGAATAATCTAACAGATTTATGCAAAACTTTAAAGAATATCGTGGACTTCAACATGTACACCCTGAATGACTCGAACTGCAACCGACTTCAGACTGCTATAATTTCCAAATCGTTCACGACAGTGAGCTCAGTATTGAAGCCTCGGGCAAACAATCATTTCGGTCGGAGACCGTGGACATTTCAACAAGACTCGGCACCGTCTCACAAAGCGCGCGTCAACCAAGATTGGTTAAAAAACAATGTTCCACACTTCATTTCTTCGACACAATGGATTGCAAATTCTCCGGATGCAAATCCGTTGGATTTCTCTGTCTGGGGTATTTTGAAGGTGAAGGTTGGCATTCAAAAATACCAAAGTTTGGACCACCTCAAACAAGCACTTCGCCGGGAATGGGTCAAAATTCCGCAGAGCCACTTGCGTCTCAAGGCCATTATTCGTGCCAAAGGTGGACATATTGAAAACTACTGATACAATTTAAAAATTAATGTCTTTTCCATTGTACTTGCAACATTTTTTGCTTTGGCACAATAAAATTTATCAAAAAATAAAAAAAATTATAGCATTTTAAAAAGTTACAGTTCGAGTAAGTCACCCTGTATATTTATATATGTACATGCAGTGGTCTTTGAAAGCCAGTCTTGTTAGATGCTTGATCTTGGACAAATGACCACAACGTAACCGTCTCAGGAATTGTATCCTGGAGCTCTAATTGTCAACCACTTTTGCGGGTAGTTGAAGCCATATCTCAGGAATGGTGTGCTCGATGTTGGCTTACAAGGCTTGAATCATTGTTAGCTTGTCCGCATAGACCAACAACAGAAAATGGTCCAGCTTGGTCGAATCACATGATCTTGGAAGACAGGCCGCAGGTCCATATCTAGAAATAATGCTCTCATCGACCACTTCCTCTAATAACTCGATGCTTTCGCCGATAGTTTGTATGTGGTACCATGCTGTTAAGGTCACATGTCCAGGAAACCAAGTTCACGCACTTTGGGAAGCAAACAATTGTTAATCATGGCTGTGTACTGGGCGCCATTGACGATGACATTTCGATTTTCTTCATTTATGAAGAAGTTCGACCTGGTGATTCCGCTAGCCCATAACCACACCACACAATTGATTTTTCGGGGCGGATCGATAGGTAATGAATCACCTTAAATAAGGAAAATACTCCAAATTCGACAATTTTTCTCATTAACAAAGCCACGGAGACAAAAGTGAGCCTTATCACTGAACGAAATTTGATGGTAATAGAGTTGATCGGCTTCAACCAAATCAGCGAAGTAACGACGCAAACAATAATCGTCTGGATTTAATTGAAGCAATTGAATCTTCTAAGTGTGCAAATCAAGATCTTTGACCAAAATTGTCCACAAAGTCCACACGACATAGACCAAGTTCTTGTACAAGAAGACTAATCGATGAATTAGGATCTTTCTCAGCACTGGCCTTAACGGCGCCGATATTTTCATCTGTGCGCACTCTGTGCATTGTTGTCAGTGGCTTAAAGTCAAGAGTAAATAGTAGATTATGTTGACCGTAATATTGGCGTAGCGCTCTATTAACATTTCTTACTGTTGACCACTTATTTTGGAAACAATTTTCCATAATTTGTAAACGCAAGTCATTCATAATTTACTAGACAATACTGGATAAAAAGACTGGTGTCACCTGCCAGATTAATTTTTAGCTGTCTGCGTGTTGCCATATTGAAAAATAAACTCAGACAAAATTTGCAGTTTGCAGTTTAGAGACTATCTTCTGAAAAGTTGATGATTAGTTACACTTACACAATACATATTTATTGTTGGGATCTTCTCTAAATGATACCCATCAATTAATTAATCAAATTTAAATAGTGTTATGGTCAATAAAAAAAGGCCATGTCCTCGTCAATCCAAGTGGTAATCATCATCCCGAATATGACAAACTTTCTGAGAGGGAACGTCGGCTCAAATATCTGAGAAGGGAAGAACAAAAAGGTCATGACATCCAGCCAAGTTTTTCAAACAAGTAGGTGATGTTGGTAAAGGTGGAATTTAGGATAAAACCATCGCTGAAGACTCGTATATCATGTGATGTCTTTGATAGATTGCTTTTATTAAATTCCCTGAGATACGCGAACAGCATCAATACCTATTATCGTTCACTATCAATGTGCCATCTTAGAGGCTTTCATCAGCAAGTCAAACCAAAATTTCATAGGAAAGCTATGACCCCTATTTACTTTCTTATTCAGATGGCTTTATAGTCCAGGATGGACCGGGGTCCCAACCAGTAAATCTCTTTTTTAAGAGTGACGTTGGTCAACTTCAAGTTCCTTACGTGGTTATGCGCAGCACCCAGATACCCCTCTACCTCGCCGTTCCACTGGGTATGAATCGAAGCAAGGAGTCTTCCGGAACATTCATATCGCTTTATATCTCAGGCAACTGATTCACACTTTTCTGGTGAGATTGATGTCGGAATACAGCTAGTAGACTTCGCTGTTATATATTTCCCCCAAAACCAGTCAATGAAAGCTCAAAACGACCAAAGACAGCTGCGCCCACTTTCATAAACGTCTATGCCCCTGCACTAAAGAGCAGGACTGGGATAATCATGCCTTTGCATTTTCACAGATGGAACAACAACGATTGGTGAGTTTCACTCTTTTTTAATTTTTGAAGAAATATGATTTCAGTTAACAGAGGATCCGTGGTAGACAATATTCCCAACTATATCAATAGCTGTTTCTTGTGACTGTCTTTCCCATCGTCAATATTGTGCATCTCTTCTTATTGACAGTCTATACTCGGTTTTGCTCTGTAACAGTGATAACTATAATACTAATAACGTCAGTGTCACCAGCATGCGCAAGCAGTTGCAGAGATTTAACCCAGTTTGATCTTACGAGAGAGTGCTCTGATACTCAATTACCTCTTGAGCTCAAAGACACAACGATTAGCAACAGTAATTCTGCGTCAGATTTCTGTACTGATGTCGTTGCTGCTTGTAACTGAGGAGCCAAGATAGACAAAGTCCTTAACTTCCTCAAAGATATAACTTTCAACGGTGACCTTCTGGCCAAGCCGTCGGCGGTGTGTGTCCTTTTCTGATGACAAAATGTACTTTCGTTTGCTCTCGTTTACCCTCAGACACCCTGTTGCTGCTTCCGATTCAGTACTCACGAAAGCTTCATTGACAGATCGCTGTGTTCACCCAATCACATTAATGGCATCCGTGTACCTGCATTGTGTGGACTTAAAAAGGATTATACCTCTTTTGTTGACCAGTGAGTTTTCCTAGGCGCTATGCGGGTTTAAAGTCGACAAATACTCGTAGATGGTAAATCTCGATTTGGAATTCTCGAGTCTATTCCAAGAGCTGCCGTAATATGAATATTTCATCAATGGTGCGATTTCCTGACCTGAAACCGCACTGATAGGCGATGTTTAGAGGCTAATTCCTCTATAGTTGATGCAGTCAAAAGGATCGGAGCGGACAAACGATGAAGAGAAGCGATGCCTTAAGATATGATATCCTCTGACTATATCTTATAAATGAGCTGGGGTATGTTCCGAACCAGATCATCTGCAGCCACTTTAAACATCTTAACAGACAGTTCATCTGCACCAGTAGCTTTATTAGATTTAACTTCGATATACATATATGGATGGTTTATTTTACCTGACAGCGGTATCTGGGCCGTAATACATTCTGCAGAAGTAGTCTTTCCATATTCTTAGCACCGACTGTGACTGTACCAATAGTTGCCCATGTTCATCTTTGCAGGCTCCATTCTCAATTTGTAACCCTGACATGGACATTTTATTCACTAATAAAACTTTCGAATTCATTCCTACAGTGACATCTTTCAATTTCCTTGTTCATGTGCTTCCCGTGCACTTTCTATTTCTTTCCGAGAACCCTGTGTTCCCCCAGTCATTTCTGATCTTAGAGCTCAGAAGTAACTCTCGTGGTTCGACGCAGTGCAGCTTTATATGCTTCTTTTTTGGTACATAGCTATTTACAATCATTGTCAGACGAGAAGTTTTTTTTATGGTGGTGTTTTGAAACCGATTATGAAACATCAGAAACTGCATCTCTAATGGCTAGTTGGCAATATTTACATTAGTGTTTTCTGGTTTATGTATGAGGGCTTGCATTTTGAGCGAGCTTGATTCTAGAAATCGAACTTTGGTGGTCATCCTTGACTCTGTTATGCCTTTGATATCCACATTCGTTTCCTGACTGTAACTAGGTAATAATCCGAGTTTGCATATGTTGGGCCGTCAAGTTCGAAAATCCAGAATACTTGAGCAGTATCTGGCGAGGATCGCAATATAATCTGGGTGGTGGTAGATTGATCAGGGGATAGTCAAATCTCTTTATGGATGTTGAGAAGTTGGAAACACGTACTGGCTACTATAAGGCTACGCTGCGTTACGAATTCTGAAAACCTGAATCCATTGTCCGACTTGATGTTATGCAGATTGTATTTTCCGGTGACCCGCTCAAAGATGGTTTGCATTAAGATCTCCTTGCACAATTTTGGCGTCATAGCTGCATCACTGAGCATAAATTAAATTTGTCGACACATTATCCAAAACACCGGATGTATGCGATTAGGGCAAGGCATTAACCTTCCGTGCACCACATGGGGTTTAATAAACCCCAGCGAAACAAAAATTGTCGTATCTTTTTGAAAGGCCGAGCGAATTCCACGAAACGTCGTGTAGCTGGAGTTGCGACGTTGCCAGGTCGCATAGAAACAGTGATTTAGTAGTAGCGTCGCAGGCGCAGCGGACAGTCGCCCGCAAAGTGTGGCAGGGTGTCACAAACCCCACGTAGTTCGGGACGTCGTCTAAAAGGTAAGCAGTATGACATCCAAAATATACCTATTTCTACATAAATATTTATTTATTTTGTTTTTTTATTACTTTAATCGTTTGTGTATTTGTTTGCAGGTCTCATAAAGGCTCGACGTATAGATGAACATGAAATATTATCGGCACTTATGGATTATAGTGATGGCGACGCAGATGAGCTATATTTACCCGGAAGTGAAGGCGATTCGGATCATTTGAGTACTCAATCTGAAAGTGACATTGAAGAGGATGTAGAGGACGTGGACATTTCTTCAGGAGGTGAGTCTTCTAGTTCGCAAGGCTTTTATATTTGTAAAGATGGCAAAACAAAATGGCGAAAGGAGCCGTTGAGAACTAATGTTCATACAAGACAAGAAAATATACTTAATTACACATTTGCCGGGAGTGAAAAGTCAATTTAAAGACAAAAAAACTAGTTTAGAATGCTTTGAAGTATTTATTTCCAATGAGATACTTGAATCGGTTGTGAAACATACGAATGTAAAGATATGTCTTTCGAGACCACAGCCACCAGACGGTGAACCGCTAAATGTTCTCTATAAAGAAACAACTGCATATGACATGAAAGCAGTTTTTGGGCTTTCATTTTTAGCAGTATTGTATCGTTCTGCGAGACAAAACCTCAATGACCTCTTGGCTTCAGATGGTACTGGAATCGAAATATTTCGATGTACGATATCTAAAAATCGATTCTCGTACCTACTAAATAATATAAGATTTGATGACGCTACGACTAGAGGAGACAGAATAAAGACTGATCGTTTAGCACCAATCCGAGACATATTTGAAACTTTTGTCCAGCTTTGCCAAAATGCGTATACACCATCCGAATACCTAACACTTGATGAAGAATTGGATGCCTTTCGAGGGAGGTGCGGTTTTCGGCAGTATATCCCATCGAAACCCGCAAAGTACGGAATCAAAATATATACCCTAGTCGACGCTAAAACATTTTACACTGTACATTTAGAAATTTACTGCGGCAAACAGCCAGGCAACAGTCCGTTTGCGTTGAGCAAAAAGCCATTTGACTTAGTCAATCGTATGGTAAGCTGCGTTTCCGGCTCGTCAAGAAATATTACTATGGACAATTTCTTTACCAGTCATGAAACTGCTGAAAACTTGTTGCAGAAACATAAGTTAACGATAGTTGGTACTTTGAGAGCTAATAAAGCTTACATTCCATTATGTTTCAAACTCGAGAGGAATATACATCACGGTTTGGCTTTCAAGATATCACTCTCGTTTCTTATGTTCCAAAGCCTCGAAAGTACGTTTATATGATGCCTTCCCTTCATCATGATAAAGAAATCGACCATGAAACTGGAATCAAGCAGAAGCCATCTATGATTACATTCTAAAGTGGAGTAGATGTGGTCGAGAAACTTTCCAGAACATACGACGTTTCTCGCAACAGCAAACGCTGGCCTCTCACTTTATTTTTTTCGATGCTCAATCATGCAGGAATCAACGCTATGATTCTACATATGTTCAATAATGGCATTGAAGCAGGAAAATCTAACAATAGGAGGAAGTTTATTCGTGATCTGGGAATGGCTTTGATTGAAGAGCACCTGAGAAACCGCAAAGATAATCCACGAATTCCAAGGGATTCTCGTAAGCGCATACATGTCTTACTTGGTGAACCTAGTGTGGAATCACCAAGGAAGATACCAAGACGTGTAACAAGATGTTCGGAATGCGACAGAAGAAAAGATCGAAAGACCAAGTACGGTTGCGAGCCATGCGAAGTACCTATATGCTTAGAGCACGCATATTTTTTTTCGTAAATATTGTGCAGATTTGAACCAACTGGGATCTCAAGAAGACTAATTATGTTTAGTTATTTTTATTTTATTTTTATTTCTTATCTCATTAGGCCCTGAAATAAAGGGCATAAAGAGGTTTTTGGTTAAGTTTTTTTTTTTTTTTAAAGCTAAACCAAAGAAGATGGTCTCCTCTTAGTTATTTAAAAAGTACTATTTTTGTTACAATGCCTATAGATATTAAAAATGTTTATTATATTTAACAAATTTATTTTATTTTTATCTCCTAATAGTCCAAAAACAATATAAATACGTATAAAATAAACTTTAAAAAGATATTCTCTATATATAGATAGAACGATGTTGGGGTATGGGAAACCCCAGATAGTGCAGGATGCAACTTTTACCCACGTGGTGCACGGAAGGTTAAGGAAACAAGAATATTCGCATATTTTATTTGTTTAATAATTTATTTCGGATTATATTACTCAGCTTATTTTCAGCTCCAACGATAGGATCTCATTACCTAAAACAAATTTGAAGATATCCACGTTCGACATTCGGCATCATTATTTGTGAAGTTGTATTAGAAGTAAAAGGGCAACGAGTACAGCCATCATGTAAATTATAAAAAATGCTATCCCAGGAATAATAACTACGAAATGTAGTTAAACAGGAATTAATAAAATAACTAAAATAACTATGTTCCGACTCATTGATGTTGACAGGCAATTTCAATCCCTTTTTCTAAGTCCAGAAGAAAGTCTTTAGCATCATTTAACAAACCAAACAATTTCACCAACTTCTAAAAGCATTGTCAGCTCGAAATGTTATCGAGCATCAACTGTTCGAAACTCTTCTATGTATATTCATTTTTCTCTGTTCGAAACATTTATAAGTGAGGGTACGAGAAGATTTCTGAAAATTGAACCCTAGGCTCCACTTCTTCAAAACTTCTATTTGCCATTACACCCTTCTTGTAAAGATAGCAAATCCTTGGGGATCCTCTTCATGTCCGGCGTTCGAGATTCATATAAAAATAAAATTTCGGCATGAATCCAAAGAAATATTTGTAAACTATTTGTGTTTCCTTGTGCCATCATCTACAGGATTACACAGTCGAAATCCTTGATATCGCAATTTGAGTTTTTTTTTTTGCTCCCTCGTTGGATCTACTCCTACCCTCTTTTATTGTTTACTGCACACACTAATCCAAAAATTTCATCTAGACAAATATAGAGAGAATATGTGTGTACCGTAGTAGAGAAGTAGGAGCAAGCAATGAGAACTTTTAAATTACATCTCAAGAGAGAAATCCTTTCTGTTGTCCATTTTCCTACATACTTCAGCAAGGATTTCTCCTGCTTCTCGGGCAGGATTTTTCGCCCAAAAAATTGAGGAGCAAGCCAAGCTAGAGAAAGTAAACCCACTGAGATCGGCAAATTAAACATCCTTTTCAATGGATGTTCCCTCGTTTAATTACATTTTTCATTCCTTTTGTCTTTTCATTTGTCGTTTGCGTTTCGTTTCGTCGGTTTTGATGGTCTGAAAGCTCGGTCCAGCCTGGCCCGGCCCGGCCCGGCCCGGTTCGTTTGGAGGGTCTGTTTCATTTTGTTGGGCAATACTAAATAATTGATTTATTGTTTATTCGTATAAAATTACTTATCTCGAACGCGGTGTGGGATGTGATGGGCAACTAATTAAAGGAATACCAAATAGCCCCAGAGAGCCTGAGAGCTGTTTGCCATGGTACTACCACGTATAGATATAGGTATATGTACAGTGAAAAAGGAAAAATCAAAATCGAATTAATTTTCAATTATCTTGTGGCAATAAAATCATAATTGGAAACCCCCAACGTGGTAGGGGTTGGCACTGTGCTTCGCTGAATTCCTGTGCCGGTGGGAGTCATTTCTGTGGATTTTGCAATATTGGCAGATAGTTGCTGTAAAGAAAGTTGTGGTGTTGAATGGGCAACCCATACCGGAAGGGGGTTAAAATCCATTTATATACCAAAAACTTGACTGGTTGACACTTGATGTGCTAATATATGGGTTTAGGGAATGTGTGTCGATTTTAAGCTTGATTATCCATTCTGAAATGGGTCACAGGATTAATTGAAAACAGTTTTAAAAAGTTTCATATTATAGGAATGTGAATTTTGGTATTGATTGATTTTGGGACAGCTCGTAGTTTGAGTCTAGTTGAGTTGACAGACTGAAATGGATTACCAAACAGCAATTAGACAAAGAATTTTACCCCTAAAATAGAATTAATGGTTGAACAACCAGTTCCATTTAGAACGAATTACTCAATAAACATTGAGAGCGAGTGGTGAAATCGTTATGAACAAAAGGACCTAATTAGGACGAAAACTATTCAACTTACAACAAAAAGTTTTGGCACAGTTGTTGAACTGTTGAACCTTTTATAATGTGCAGAATGTAAGATTAGAAATCTCTGGTCATGTCAAATGTGTGAGCATGATTCTCAAGGTAAAGGGAGATGGGCTAATCAGGCACTGCTCACTTGGACGAACGGTTGGATAGATTGTGTTAATTTTAGCTATACTTCTTTAAAGAGACCGTTGATTTAAAGCCAGCAAACAATATTGCACATGAACTATACATATTCCTGATGCCAACGGGTTGGCTGTACACATAGTTATACACCGAAGTAATAAAAGTATCTCTTCATTTCCTTCACTTACACTCTAGAAAGAAACAAGGTCAACAGTAAGGCTTAAACAATCAGCTCAAGCGAAGGCTCAATACTCGTTGACGGCAATCATTGCGTTTACTTAGTGACTTTAATATAAACATTACAGGTAACGTTAGAAATAAAACCGCAGAAGACACGTCCTTTATTGTCTCTTCAAATTAAAGTTCTGAATTTTTTAATTAAGATTTAATTTGAATATACAATGCCTCGAATCTCTGAACGGATTGCTAATAGATGTAGGGTGCCTCGGTATTACTGATCTTGCTTAGCGAAGGTTTTTTTTCTATCAGAACAGAGCAGGCATACAAAGAACTATAGCAGCTCTTTTTTTTTTAAAGAAAAAAAAAGAACCTCTTCCTTGTACTCCTTACATCTTTCTTTTACTGAAATTTCTCAATCCTTCGAAGAAAGATGAATAAGCTCTTCAGTGGTAAAGTGCCTACAGTGCCAGAACTCACATCGGCACCGAGTGTCGGCAGCCTGATTCGAGGGTAAGTCAGAAACTCACAGAAGTACTGCTCCGCAGTGTCGTTATTATTTTCACAACAAACGTTCCAGAATTTTGTTCTTATCAAAGGCCTAGCGCTCCGTCACGACGTCAGTTAATAGCCTGCAGGCTTCCTTACTGAGGTACAGCAGGAAACTCTTTGAAGTCAAAGAGACGTCGGGAGCATTCTTTCAAAAGTTTGTATTTGTATGCGCCTGAAATATTATCAAATGTAATTCCTCGAATTTAGTGAGACATCACCCGTTCCATTTACAAGTAATTACAGCAGAAGGGCTAAAAATATATATTGAGGCAACTATGTTAAAGCCAAATATCACACATACTCTCGGCAAGAAGATACCCAACATCGATGTATTGGACAAACCATTCACAATCGACTTTAAGTCTTCGAAAAACGACATTTCTTCGGAAATCAAACACAGAATTACTTTTGTCAATTGCAGATACCCTAAAGAAGATTCAACGACAAAATAAACCAGGTATACGGCGATTTTGACTTGGTAAAATTAGTATTATATGATAGAATAGCAAATACAGGTAAAAAATACCTCATCCAATTAAAGGCAGATCGCTAAGAATCAGGTTAACTGGCTAACATTGGTATTGAATATTCACCAGGAATGTAAGGGAAAATCGGAATGGATATAACCAAAAAAAGAAAGAACTCGTGCTTCGATAATCATCCAATTTATAGTGTCTTTTATTTCAATGTCAGTTCAGATGATACCAATGACAGATTCTTTATCTAACGTGTGCGTTACACTAGATTTATATGAAAGCATGGTTGTTGTCTTGAATATCTAATAGTCTTCCCCTCTTTAAAGTTTGTGTTGATAGGGAATTACTTAACGACGTGTCCTGCTAGACCTCCTCGGTTTCAGTTGGTTGTTGAGTTCTGCATTAACTGCTTTGTTTGCCAATGGAAGTTTGGGTGAAAGATGAGGCACTAGTGTCGAAGGAGTTTATTTTGCTTCCAGTGCCGGTTCTTGTGAATCGGCTACCCCGGTGCCTTGTAGTAGCTCTCTCATAGTAACTGCAGAAATTTCCTTCTCCCAATTTGGAGAAGGATCTATAGGAAGAGATTTAGAAAACTACTTCCAAGAATTACCTTGAACGCTAGTTGCTCTCATCATGTAGTGTAAATAGCCGATCCTATCAGAAACCCTTCCGAACTTCCATTTACACTCGTTACTTTGGTAATACCGGAGTTGTACTAAGTCCCCGATCCGTTTGCAGTCATCGATTTCTTTTGTCTGGTCTGAAATTGTACATCGCAATAAATTCAACCTGGTGCAAAGATTAAACTTCAGCATCATCTCTGCTGGACTCCTGCCCGTTGTCGAGCTTTCTGTCTTTCGATATTGCATCAGTAGACGTTATAGCTCTGTATGCAGGTCCCCTGGATAATTCATTGCAGACCGTAATTCATTTTTCAGGATTTGAACGTACCGCTCTGCTTGTCCGTTTGTTGATGGATGTGCAGGTGAAGTGAGCTTGTGAACAATGTTGTTAAAACTCAAAAAGCCTTGAAACTCCTTCGACGTAAAGTTGGCCCGTTATCAGACACAACAGTCTGAGGTGTACCGAATCTCGCAAAATGTTCCCTCATCGCGCGTATGGTGTAAAAACTAGTGATCCGATTCATAGGGATAACTTCTAACCACTTCGCCTTTGCATCCTTTGCATAAGGAAGTATCGTTCCATGAATGGCCCAGCGAAGTCGATATGTAACCGTTGCCATGATTGGGAAGGAATTTCCCAGGGATGCGAGGACATCTTTGGTGGTTCCTTTAAAACTTTAGCGCACTCCCGATAGCTTTTCACAAAATTTCCGATATCGCGATCGATTCCCGTCCAATAGCAGTAACTTCTTGCCAACTCATGACTTCGAGATCTTGGGTCGTAATTAGTTTATTCTTGGCAAAAAAAATCGAAGCACGAAGTGAGGATAGATTTACGAAAGATTTGAATTATAGATGTCGCAACATACAACTAAAGGGCATTTATTCGTTCCCTGATGATTGGCAGCATCCCGTTTCTCCCTATTCTGGGATGTGTTCGTGGATCAACTTATATTTTGGAAGATCAAGTCAATAATGAAGGTTCTTTTGGGATTTTTACACTTGGAAAACATAGTTATTTTTCTTCTACCCAAAAAGGAACTTGAACCTTTTTTAAAATTAGTGTGTGCGAAGGTGCTTATTTGCTTTCAAAACTGCTTTCAAAATGCCACCAAAGCTCCAGTTTATCGTAGAAAATATTAAGGAAAAAACAACAAATGTTTGTGAAAAAGCAACTAAATGCTTTTGCTTTTGATTTGTATTGGGTTAATTTAATTTAATTAATTTCCTTATGGCTTAAACTTTAATTTTTAAAACTAAAATCTTCATATAAATCTGAAGCAAACGCACTGACTGAAATTTAAAGTACGGCTGAATTCGCCCAATGGAAAGTCACTCAAAGTAACTTTGAAACCAACACTGCGAACATAGCCGCGAGATAAAAGCGAGTATAGAAATGAATTGGAGCGTTTTTTGGAAAAGTGGATGCGCACTTTTGAATAAGACACGCCTAAAGTAGTAAAAAGTTTGACACAAATACAAAGTAAATCAATCAACGAAGTCTATGCTAGATCAAAATTGCACGTTGAAATGATTTAAAGACTCAAAAATATTACTGCCCTATATGGGCAATATGTCAACAGAACCTCATCCAACAACGGTTATAATATGGTCAAATATGAAAACACTTATTCACGCACAATACTTAAACCAGTTTCATTTGAATGTAAGCGTCTTGACCAAGCATATACGTAATATTTCTGAAACGATAGGCCTGGCTAGCATAATACCAAAACGGTATCCAAAGGCACTTTCTTTTATTCATGAAACTGTTAACAATTCCATTGAGATTAAAAGACTCGAACTACTGGCATATTTCAATGGTTCCAAAGTCGTTTTCAACATTCCCATTCCCATCCCATCCCGAGAAAACCTTCCATATAATCCACCTGTTAACAAAACCAAGGACATAATTGTGAACCATTCTTAGCTTTAAATGATCATGTTGTGCAGTATTTTGAATGCAAGGGTAGAGAAAATTTTAATTTAAATAAACCAGCGAATTCACCACCTAAGGACATCGGTGAGATAAGATCAATTAGTCCACCAGAGAACATTCATATAAGTACTATAGTGTTTCAGATTCGTAAGCTGTTCTGATGGATGATTGTGGTCTAACGTCCTATATAAATGAACCAACAAGGTGAATATCAGGTACCTGCCTTGACCATATATTTGTAGGCTTTTCTAAGTTAACATTAAATCCGTGTGCTACTATTATTTTCGACCTGCAAATAACAGATCACTGCATGACGGGTGTCATATTTAACAGTGCGAAAAGTAAAATTCAAAATAAATCCATTTCATCGTGTAAAATTAAAAGAATTGATTTCTATAAGTTAAATTTTTTACTTCATGACGTTTGGAAAGAAGTTTACTCTTCTTTGAATCCTTCTATGACTTATAATATGGTATACTCGTTATGCACTTAAATGAACATATCTGGAATTCATCTTATCCCATTTTAAGGAAAAAATCTAATACCAGACTTAAACCCTGGACTAGCATATGGTATATCTTCTTAACAAAATTA
Source organism: Volucella zonaria (assembly GCA_963966105.1). NCBI lineage: Eukaryota > Metazoa > Arthropoda > Insecta > Diptera > Syrphidae > Volucella > Volucella zonaria. Next base: position 83,734,408 of record OZ014530.1, on the reverse strand, counting down.
GATTAAAGCAAAAGCTGTTGTAGCTTACCAAACTCAACTACAATGTGATCCATTTTTCCATCCCGAATTCAACTTCAAGTGGTTAAGTTTCCATCTCCGTAAGCAAATTATCCACTATTGCTTTATTTACAGAAGCCCCAAACTGGACAGCAATTCGATCTTTAACGAGTTTGATGCGCTGCCCGGCTTCATTCAAGATATTACATCCCTGTATCCTCATATTGAAATCTTTATTACGATTTCAATATACACAATTCTGGGTGGCTTAGATATTATGGACAGAAAACACCCGAAGAACAGTGTGTTGAGTTCTTCGCTACGGAAAACAATTTGACTCAGATTGTAAATGAGCTCACGTGAATACCAAACGTTGATAGTCGTGCCGCCCGCACCCTGGACTTGTTTTTAACTTCTCACCCATAAGTACACGGTTGATGTGATCTTCCCTCTAGGATCCTCGTAATATTGTGTCATATGAGCTAATTTCTCGTACATCGATAACAGATTCCTAAAAGAACTGTTTATCAATACGAGAAAGGGAATTAGAGCGGACTTAACGGCTTCTTTAGGAATTCAAACTGGTCATTAAAACTGTTCTCTATAGAATGAGATCTTTATCCCCCTCATCAGATAGACAGCATCAAATCAAAAAAAAACCCATGGTACAATTCGAACTGTAAGGAGGCTGTCAGGGTTAGAGAAATGCCTTTTTCGGCCTTTCAAGACCGAGCCGACAGAAGAAAACCGAACAAGTTCAAACAAGCCAGAAATGACGTCTTCCTTAAGCGTTTGAAATTTTAATACAATCAAACATTGAGGCAAAACATACAACAATATTGACAAAATTTGTTGGACATTTGTCAAAAATATTGCTGCTGCTCAATCCCTCCAGATTCTGAGCATAACTTGAGTGCGTCGAATCTTCAATGGACCTAATCCACTTTCGCACTCGTGTGGTAGCAAGAATCCATAAAGATCTCAACATACACAAATCCGCTGGTCCAAATGGTATATAAACCCTTCCTCTGAAGAGCTGTTTTTCCACGCTGGTAAAACCACTGCGTAACCTTTTTCATGAATCCTACTCTTTAAGGCTCTTTCCGAACAGATGGAAAACAGCATTTGTCCAGCCCGTCTTTTTTTCCCCCCTACAGACCCATTTCCTTCTTTCCAAGGTCATTCAAACGCTGATAAACCGTCAGCTCATGAAATAATTCGATACATGAAAACTCCTTAATGACCGGCCGTACGGTTTTCGTAGCAAAAGGTCCAACGATTATTTGATGCCATGTCTCACCGAAAAGTGTAACCAAAGTCTATACCAATCTGGTGAGAGCAAGATAGTTGCACTTAATATATTTAAGACATTTGACAGAGTTTCACATCAGGCTCTTTGTCGAAGATCCATGCATTTGGGATCGTGTCGTTATCCGTGAATGACACTTGCATCGTCAAATCCGAAAAACTTCCCATTATCCGTATGTGTGTCTATGACAACCTAAGTTGGAATGATCACTTATTCGATGTCGCCAAAAATGCTGTGAAATATCTAAATTTCCTCAAGCGATGTAAGAAATATTTCGCCCCCTCTGAAATGGCTTCAATATATAAGGCACTCATTCTCCCAAAATTTGAATACCATTCCCACATCTGGAGAGGTGAACCCAAAATCTCTTTGCACTTGCTAGATAAGATTCAAAACCGAGCGATAACACTCATAGGTGACGCCAATATAGCACAGTCAATTGAGACACTTGAATACCGACGTAACGTCTCTTGCCTCACTTTGTTCCATCGCTATTGCTTAGTGCTTAGTCAAAATAGCCAGTTCCGCCTTTTCAAGCTTTCAACCGTAACACCTGTCTCATTATGAATACTCTGAAATATTGTAATTCTTTCTTAAGCCGTACAAATCGCTTATCGAATACCTTGCCGAGCTCTATATTTCCAAGTCATTGTAACTTTCAAACATTTTAGACCAACGTACCAACGGTACCTCTCTTTTTTTTTCTTCCTAACATAGGGTACCCTAAGGGTACTAAAAACCTCTTAAACCCGCGCTAATTATAAAAAATTAAGAAAAAAATTTACCGCTTGTCAATTGCAATTCCTCTGCATTGATTGGGAAATTCCTGTAGAAGTAACAATGAGTCATACAGACCAAAGAAGTATCTTTTCAGTTCTGTTGATGACCATGTTCATGCTACTCTCAAGAAAAAAAAACTCGATTTTACATGTATGCAGTGATAGATTTTCGAGAAGAAGATTAAATTAACTATACCAACTGCGTACATATCATATTTAGTTAGAATCATTGAAAGTAGCGGAAAAACCACGCATTAAACGATTAAGATACAATAGTTTGGATATGTACAACAAATGAAGAGTTCTTGATCGTTAATACACCACACTATCACATGGTATGATGATGTCAGTTGATGTAAAACATCATGTACCTATATACAAAATTTCGAAAGATCAGAAATAATTTGTATATGTAGTTTGTGAGTGGTACGAGAAGTTGACTCGATTTAATTTTAATCGAGCCTTGCCTATTACTTCACCATGTATCAGAGTTGTAAATTTAGCAAAAGCTTTACCATTTGAGTCGAACTTCATTTGAATATATATAACTGTATATACTCGTATGTTAGCTGCTTTCAGAAAACGTTGCAAAAAATTAAAAAAATTGTTTATTTTTTTTTTAAGAATTTAACAATCAAGTGGGTATGAATCCACTTATGTATAATATTGGGTCTACAAGTAAGTTTCCAGCGTTTTTTTCCAAAATTTGAAGTTTTATTATGAAAACATAATTACAATGCTTTATTCAAAGTATCGTCCATCGGAAGCTACAACTTTCCCCAATCTTTCTGGCAATTTATGAATTCCGGACCAAAAAAATTTCTCGTCTTTCGAGCCCAAGAACGTATCGAGCCAATTTTTGATTTCCTCTACTGAGCTGAAGCGTATTCCCGTAAGAGCGTTCTGCATCGAACGAAACAAGTGGTAGTCAGATGGTGCAAAGTCTGGACTGTAAGGCGGGTGAGGCATAATTTCCCATCCACTATTTTCCAAATAATTTTTCACCGAAACCGCAACATGTGGCCGAGCGTTGTCGTGATGAAAAATGACGGGCTCATGCCTGGTCTCATATTCTGGCCGTTTTTCTTTTAATGCCCGCTTCAAACGAATTAGTTGGGTTCGATATAATGGTCCCTTGATGGTTTCACCACTCGGAAGCAGTTCGTAGTATACGACACCCTTTTGAACCCACCATATGCAGAGCATGACCTTATTCACGTGAATATTTCGTTTCGGCGTCGATTGGGCGGGCTCGCCGGGCTTTGCATACGACTTTCTGCGTTTAGGATTATCATAATAAATCCATTTCTCATCACCAGTGACAATACGATGCAAAAATGATTTATTTTTATACCGCTGCAGTAACATTTCGGACATTTCGGAAAATCGCCGTTCGACGTCTCTTGGCTTCAATTCGTACGGCACCCAGTTTCCAACCTTTTGAATGAATCCCAGTGCCTTTAGGCACAGGGAAACGGCAAGTTCTTCTGGAATCTGACACGGATCCTCATCCAGTAAAGCGTCCAATTCCTCGTCTTCAAAACTTTTCGGCTTTCCGGGGCGATCTTTGTCTTCAACTCCAAAATCACCACTTTTGAACCATTTGAACCACTCGCGGCACGTCGATTCACCAATACATTCCGCCCCATAAGTTTCCGAAAGCAAACGATAGGCTTCAGCCGCACTTTTCTTCATATGAAAGAATAAAAGCAGCGCTTTCCGCAAATGACGTTTATTTGGTTGGAAACTTGCCATGATTTTGCTCGATAAAATGTACGACACCGATAGAACTGCTCAAATATAACGCTGCAAAGTTGTTGACAGATACAAAACCTACAAATAAAACACATAGGGTCTGACATTTTTGCCCGGGATCCACTGGTGGCGCCATCTCTGACAAACGCTGGAAACTTACTTGTAGACCCAATACCTCAGCATGTGTTAAGATTTTTGGAAAATGAGATAGAGAGAGAAAGAAAGAGAGATATTTGGGCTCAGTAGTTATTTCGCTCCATGGGTGGCATCCCCAACATTTAATGGCAAGATTAAATTCTTATCGGAAGTTGTCTTATTATTGATTTCTAGTCAACCACTCATCTTATTTGAATTTTGTCAACTGAAAAAATGAATGTCTTTCAAGAGAGGCTGGGATGCGAACACCGAACCTTCCGATTTGGAAGAAAGTCCACTACCACTTGAGCCACGGCCACCCTTCTGATGTTCGTCAAACAAAATCTCAACACAAGTTGCATTGATCAACATGATATGACTGTGTGAACGATCAGCATTCAACAAGGAACTAGTGCCAAGAGTTGATTGATAATATTGATCCTTATTTTTGATTTTCAACGTATCGCTTGTGGCAATTGCTCGTGAAAAATTAAAAATTAAAATTGATAAACCATTGTAATTAAGACCGCAACTGCTAATTATTATTTTTCTTCAGCTAATCAGAACTTTTAGCTTTTTTTTACTTATAAGTTTGATGACTACTCCTGTTCTGCTTTATTGCGATTTTCCTATTTTAATGAAAAAAACAGTAGGTAAAAACAAGAAGAATTATTGCCCTTTGAAAGTCTGACATCTCTTATACAGACATTGTTAACGCAATCAAGTATTTTCGTATCAATAAACCCCCAAAAAAAAAGGACAACAAAAAAGAACATCCTTTATGGTTCACTATCACTAACCTGCAGTGATATCAACCCCGAAATATTGGAAGAATCCGATCCCTAAGCAACATCCAGGACGATTAGAAACCATGTGTTTGAAGCTAGACTTCATGGCCGAATTGCAGAGAAGAATCCCGTTGTAGCAGAAATTAATGCAGAGTAGAGCACAGGTTTCGTTTGGTCAGTGTCATGCAACTTCGTCAACAAATCAATGGGAATCCATTGTTTGGCATGACGAGACCAAAAAAACTGCATGGATCTGGATGGTAGAACATTTGTAAGGATGCCTTTAAACCCGACAATGGACTCAAGCTTATCTCGACTGTATTCAAAAATTACGGAGGCTTAATAAATATTCGGGGGTGGTTTGGGTTTATACCGCTTCATAAAATCGAACGGCTTCGACAAAGAAAAAATCCTAGAGAATATGATGTTGGCGTGGACTGAGGGAAACATGCCCTAATGTATGTACATACATAAAAAGTTAAACATGATAATGATCCTAAGAGCAATTTTCCCAGAGGGTCCTAATCAAGTCCAAATCTTAACTCTATTGAACATCAGTGCACGGATGTTAAAGATGCTGTTAGTCTACAAATTACCTATGTATAAGCAATTTAGACAATCTTAACTGTTAAAGCCGAAACTCCTTGAGGGGCCACTCCTGAGCAAATTTCCGAGCCTTAAAAACAGCTGTAGTGATTTTACGAAACCAATTTCCTACAAAATACTAAACGTGCAGTGTAACATCATTAAATAGCTGTTTTGGATACGATGCCCGAAGTGTCTGGAGGTTAACAAACACTTTGCCTTGGCAGATGGTTAATACGAAAATAAAAACAATAGCCGAATAAAATCGACTTGAGACATAAAACCCACCCTGTAGATACATACTTATGCTTACATTTATAATGCAAATACAAATGTTAATTATTTGTTCTTTTCACCAAGTTCTACTTGGTGTTACCTGGGCTAAAATAATCTCTGCAAAGAAGGTTCTGCATACCCCTTCTTTTGAGATAGCGAATGCCTCATTCAACCATTTATACCTATACAAGGACCAATGTACTTAGTCTACATATAATAATTTACCGATCAAAAATGTATCTAATGAACTAATGTCACAACGCAAATAATAAATGTAGTCTAAATAGACTCACCACCAATGGACATTCGAATCAATCAATAAAGTTCAATCATTCAAGTTATTTGTAACATTTACCCTTTCGAAGTGCACGTAATCGACCGCTATAAGTTAATTAGAATCGAACCTGATCCAATCCCCTTTAACCATAAAAGGTAGCCAGCCACATACCTACCCAATACTAGTTCGTCCATTGCTGGCAGATAGAATACAATTTGAATCCGATAAAAATAAATAGATACTCACCAACAATTACATTTCCCAATGATTACGTTTACGTTTATCCATTAGGGTTTGGCCGTACATTTAAAATAGTAGGTGCAACACCCACCTCAATAATCCAATTCACAAAAAAAAAAAAGCGCACGCACTCAACAATTCAACCAGAAATGCGCGAATGACGCGTCACTAGTTTCACCCCCTTTCTCACTATTTATTATATTTCATCAAATGCGAGTACTACATGTACTCGTAGATGCAACCGCACTATTGATTTAAACAAATTAGCACTTCACTGTGCGTTACGCACCGATAGATACAAATGACAACGGGCAATAATAATCCGGATATACATATGTATAGCAAAATAAATCTAAACTCTAAACAGGGCTCAGTCAAGATCTACTCGTATATACATGTAGGTACATATGTTATGTTTTATCTGATTCTATCTATCTGAAATCTCCTTGTAATTAATTACACCTCATTGTTGGGAACACTTCTAATGATGGCCGTTACGGTTTTTTGACCGCACTATGACAAATACATACTTACATATGTAAGTTTTTAGGCACATTGCATCTGCAGTTGGAATTTACTGTTATCGCTCTGGGTATCTGCCTTTCTCTCGGAGGAGCCAGTTCTAAAGTTAATCACACACCCTCAGTTTCAACTTCGACGTCGTGACTCGTGTCGTAGTCAAAGTCGTATCCATGAAACACTCGTATCTACCACCCTTCAAGAAAAAGGACCAAGTTTGACACTACTTTACTTGTACGTAGTATTCCAGGTGGGAATGGGGTGAGTCCAAGAGGGGATAACAAACGTCGACGGAATGTATTCTCCCACCTCTTTACCACCGGTGTGCGGAGTCAGTTCAGTTTTCAATGGACAAAGTATCTACGATGTTGACTATGACTATCCGATCTTTAATGGTAGATAGCACGAATTCACCGACTACTACCACTGTTACCACACATACGTAGACACAGTCGTATTTAATTCAACCACCCCCCTAGTTTGTGGGTTTCTATTTTTCTGTTTTTTTTTTATTATTATTTATTTTTTTTTTTTTTGAAAAAGCCAGAGATGGCTGTGTTTCCTTATTTGAGTTTTCAAGTTTTATACAGTATCGTCGCCGATTTCCCGACTGCCTTCCGCCCTGCAAAAAGGTTGACGTCGTCCTTCTCGTAGCCGTTGTTAGAGTATACGAATACTCGCACTAAGGATTGGAAGGACTCGTAGAGTCTGCACAAAAATCGATAACCACCATACAAGCTCACTCATTCACATAATGGAAAGCTTCGTTATTTTATTTATTTCTTTTTTTGTCAGTTCTTTAGATGGGATGCGTTTTTTTTTTTTTTTTTTATACCGGCAAACAATAGATATTAGATATTTTATAGATGACAATAGAATGCGGAAACACTTTCAAGGATATGTTTGTGCTATTGTCAAAATAATGTTATTTGCATTTGTTTTCTTTAAAAATAAAAAAGAATCAAATCTCTTTAGAGTTAATTTTATACCACTGTCTGGCTTTGTTTTTATGGGAGTGAGATACAAATACACTGGCACATAGACACAAGATGAATCTATTATAGTATGTCCGGCCGAAAAAGTCCCGCAGCCGAACTGCGCTTAACAGCGATTACTTTACGAATGAAACTGTGAGTGCATATTTCTTAAGGCAACGGCGGCGGTACGGTACTGTTTGCTTTTGAGAGGATACACGGAGAGAGGAAAATCGAAAAAGAGAGAGAGAGAGAGTATTTTCGACAAATTCCATGCGCTTCCAGTTCTCATTTCCAGTTAGAGGGGGTGTGGCAAATGAAGGCAACAAATGAATTGTTTGTTTAGATGGTAAAACTCAGAACGAATTCGTGATGTTGCATTGCGTGGTACATTACACGAACTTCCGCAATCCTTGATTTCCCTTCTGGTGCGAATACCTGCTCGTGATGTGAATGTTGCATCAAACAAGTGTGCAACGCGATAAGAGTGCGTGCAAACTATTAGACGCGCTGCAGGTGTATTTGTACAAATATACTTTTTTGGATTGTATCTCACTGAAACAAGCGGGTACTTACCGGTGCGTAGTTTCCAGAGATTTATTTGTGAAACAGTTGCATGAGCAGATTTAAACAGACAATTTTGCATGATCTGCTATTTGATTCTGATTTTCCCAGAAAGAAAAGGGAAGCTATTATATACGAGTATGTTTGTATAGTGAGTCGAATTTAGTATGGAATTTAATGTTGGCCAGAGACATACAAGTTTAACGGAAAAAACAAATCGAGCGAGTTAGATTTTTTTATTGTACATTAGTATGTAAGTACGAGGGTTGTCTGTAAAGTTTCCGACCGCAACGTAAAGATAGCGGCACTCGTCAATAAAAGCTATTGAATGCTAGTTGTGCATCTTTTGACAGTTACTTACCGAAGTTTCAGTCATTCTGGATGCGCAGTTTTTAGTGGACAGTGGTTTGAGTGAGCGGATGTGAGTGTTTTTTGTGAAAATGGAAAAAATTGAGTATCGAGCTGTTATTAAATTCTTGTTTTTGAAAAACAATACGCCTACGGAAATCAAAATTGAGTTGGACTATGTGTATGGAGACTCTGCACCATCATTTATCACAGTGAAATTTTGGGCAGCTGAATTTAAACGTGGCCGTAAGAGCTTGGGAGATGATGAACGTTCGGGACGTCCAAAAACTGCAACCACTGACGATAACATTGCTAAAATTCACCAAATGGTGTTAGACGATCTCCGAATTAAAATGAGAGAGATGGTAGAGGTTATGAAAATGTCCAAAGAACGTGTTTGTTACATATTGAATCAAGATTTAGGCATGAGAAAGCTGTCCACGCGTTGGGTGCCGCGTTTGCTTATGTTAGACCAAAAACGTGTTCGAATGAACATTTCCAACGCTCTGTTGGCGCAGTTTAGGCGCAATAAATCCGAATTTGGCGCCGATTAATTACTGTAGATGAAATTTGGATACACCATTATGCGCCCGAAGCAAAAATGCAGTCAAAACAGTGGGCTTCAAAGGGCGAGCCGGCTCCAAAAAAAAAGCAAAAACCGTTTTTTCGGCTGGGAAAGTGATGGCGACTGTTTTTTGGGATAGTAAAGGAGTTATCTAATCGATTATCTTCAAAAAGGAAAAACCATTACAGGAGCATACTACGCATGATTACTTGCCAAGCTGAAGGCAGAAATTGCGGAAAAACGGCCACATTTGCAGAAAAAGAAAATCCTGTTTCACCAAGACAACGCGCCGTTTCACACCTCAGCGGTTGCCATGGCGGAAATCCATGGATTACGGTTTGAACTGCTTGACCATCCACCTTATTCACGAGATCTAGCCCCAAGCGACTTATTTTTGTTCCACCTTCGTGAGCAATTATTTTGCAGAGAAAAAGGCCAAGTACTATTTGGATGGGTTAGAGAGATGGGAGAAGTGTGTAAAGTTACAAAGAGACTATGTAGAAAAATAAAAAAAAAAATTTGAAAAAAAATGTCTTGTATCATTGTTCAGTCGGAAACTTTTCAGCCAACCCTCGTACATTAGTTATTCGTACCTATGATCTTGAAAGACTCGTGGAATTTTCGCGTAGGTTCTCCGATAGTGCCGTGCCTGACGTAATTTCATGTTCATTGTGCATAGTCGTTCACATTTTTTTTTATAGAATAACATGTAAGAAGTGTCGTTTTAAAATCTGAGGGATGTTTCACCAGTTAGACATATGTATGTAGGTATGTATGTATATCTGGGAATAACTACTATTGTGCCTCGTAGAAGTAGCTTCTTTGACAGATGTTGGTTAGGTAAATAACAGAAAAAAGCCTCTGTAACTGAATAACACAAATCTTTTCGACTCTTCTAGGATATCAGTTAATGCAAACTTCATCAGCAAAGCGTGATTTATGATCCACATTTTGCTGACGCTTCATCTGGACCCCAAGCTGAGGTACAAAAGTTGCATTCCATCACGAAACAATAATAAAACAGGAGAGTACCTGCCGATGTAAAGCTGCATTCCATCACATAGCGACGCCGAAACAGGAGAACACCTGTGGGAGTCAGGCACAAGCACTGGACAACAAGTGGGTTGGCACTAGGTTAGATTATAAGTTGAATTCAATTGTAAAGTTAGTTCTTAATCAGACTCAAAATAAAAAGGTTCCAACCTCCATAAAAAAAGTTTTTTTTTAAAACATTTTTTAAAACATTTTTTTAAATTTTTTTTAATTTATACCCCCAAAGAAAGAAATCCGAGAATGTCAAATCGCACAATCTCGGTTGCAAATTGACGTTGCTGTTTCGAGAATGTAATGCTTCCCGAGAACTTCTCGTGCAATAAAATAACTAACGCATTAGCTGTGTGGCAAGACGGTACTTATTGGAACCACATATGGTCCACATCCATATCATCCAATTTGGCCGTACAAAGTTAGTTACACCATTCACAGTAAAAGCATTACCGGCAGCATTTACAATAAAATAAAATGGTCCTAGAATTCCTCGAGCCCAAATGCGACAATTTTCCTATTGACGTATTCGCTAAGTTTAAAATGGGCCTCGTCAGAGAAAATGATTTCTTTTGAGAAGTCTTCATCAAGTTGTATTTGCTCATGAATCAAATCGGTGAACGTACTCTGTAAATGGTCTTACGGCTTCAGTTCATGCGTTAACTGAATTTCGTAAGCGTATTCAAATTTTTATTAAATTTTCGATATAATCTGATCCTTGAGAGGGCAATAATTCCTGCGCAAGATGAACAGTTCATCTGCTTTTGCTCTCGGCCACACTTTCACGTACAACAGCAATGTTTTCGCTTGAATGTCCTGTACGAAGATGCACTGATGATTCCACATCTTCAACTGAGTTTGTATAAAGTTCTTTTTGGATTAATACTAATTAGATCTTAATTATGGAATGCTGAACAATGATTTTGAAATGGCAGCTATGAGTGCTGAAGCTTGTAGAATTCAATTACCTGAGTGAGCAGGAGTGAAATCCTGCAGAAAGGGTCCGTTAAAACCCTGGCAGGTCTCATCGCCATTAAATTGGTGTTATATGTCAAGATGTACCATTTCTTGTTAGAACCGGTTTAGGCCTCGCATGGCATTACTGCTTGCATAGATAACCATGGGATCCTGAGGTTACTGCACATACGGGCATCGATAACGACTTTGTGTTGGAACCCAACAAAAGGGAACGCAATCAAATAAAAAAAAAATGGACAAAGTTAACGAAGCTGACGGGGTTAACCCCGTTAACGGGGTCAAAAAGTCAAGAGCAGGCAACCACTGCGCCATCTGTTTTTGACAAACTGAGAGAGCAGATAAAAACACTGGTAGAAATGTTGAAGGACGGTCAGAGGCGTTCCATCTATCAACAGACGAGAGACGCCTACGAATTAACGATCAAAGCGCTTTACGACCTGTCGACAACCGAGCTGCTCGATGGCAAGGCCAAGAAAGGCATTCGGAAAAGTAATGTCTCGCAGACATCTCCATAGCTGGAAACGGTAGTGGACACAAAGAGAAGATCGGATCCGCACGAGGACATCCCAAACTCTAAACGGAAGCAGAAACCATCCTCCGGGAGTAAAGAGCTTCGAAGCTAAGCGGTCACCCGAAATAAGACAATCGAACCCTCAAAGGCCAATACACCAACCACAAGTGACCATAACAAAATCTGATCCAAAGTCGTCAAAAAAAAAAGAAAACAGCGACGAAGCAAGGGCCCACTAAAGAAAAAATCCTTGAAACCAGTTTACAATTTTGGGTGTGAAAATAATATTAAACAAAGGTCAAACGACCAATCAATGATTGTTCAATTTGTCTTTTTCTGTAAACAAAAAAAGAGAGTACACTCTTACTGCAAGCAAAGCTCCAATTTTTGATTTCTTGCTTAGCAAGACTGCGACTAGCTCCTAATCGTGTGACGGTGATTAGCTTGAAATCTTTGCATTTATTTATTGTTCAATTGTGTGGGCAATTCAAAGAGGCAATACGTTACATAAGGGGACCACCATTTAAATTTTATTTTTCAAAAAGTGTTTCTTTACATACAGGGTGCATTCACATTATGTCGGTATGTGAATATCGAATAACTTTAAAAAAAAAAAAACGGATTTCCGTATATTAGGTACTTTTATTTAGTTTGGTCCGTTACAATTTGTCTGGGCTGGTTTTTGAACACGATATCAACCAACTATTCGCCTTTATTGACCTAAGCAAAATGCGCCCTTTTTGCAGCGTTTTTCATCACTTTTTCGAGCATCTCGGGCGGTACAGCGATGATTTCGGCACGAATGTTTGCCTTAAGCTCGTCAATGGTCTAAGGCTTGCTGGCGTACTCTTTACTTTTCAAATAACACCACAAAAAGAAGCCAAGGGGGGTCAATTATGGAGATCTGGTCAATATTGCCATTTTTCGACAGAACACGTCCAGGAAATTCTGGTTGCAGAAACTGTATTGTTTGATTTGCATTGTGGCTTATCGCACCGTCTTGTTGAAACCAATAACAGTACAGAACTTTTTCACACATTTGTGGGCAGATATAATGAGCCAACAGTCACCGATATCGATTTCCATCGACTGTTTCGCCTTCCCTGAAGTAAAATGCCGCAATGATGGTTTTGGCGCAAACGCCGGCCCAAATGGTCACTTTTTAGTCATGCAATAGGGTTTCGTGGATTTCGTGTGGATTCTCCGTTCAAATGCAGCAAATTTTCTTCCAAAGATCAGGCTCAGTGTTAACTATTCGAGTGACTGTTTGGCCGTATTGCAAGCGACGTGGACGGTGTGTCGGCAATAATCTTTGAGTCGATTCCACTTTATACGGAAAAAAATACAAACCATCATTCGAAATGCGCCGAAATATGTTCCCACTGACGCCAAAATTCTGAGCGCAGTGACCATACGACACATATGTGTCCTCGGCAACACTGTCTCTTACCGCTTCAGCCAGTTCATAGTAGGCGGCCGTGGGTCCAGTGTTAGTATGTAGGTCTCCCAATCGGGCGGTTCGGGGTTCAATACCAGCCGTGACCGAAAGACTTTTTTTCAGGCAACTAAAATCTCGTGATACCATATGAATGATTGCATACAACATCAAGCCAATTTACACTAATAATTTAGTCACCCCATTCAGTGTTGGATGCCACCCATGAGGCAAAATAGCTACTGAGCCCAAACATCTTCCTTTCTCTTTCTGTCCCATTTTCCGGAAAGCTCAACACATGCTTTGTGCATTATAAGTGTAGTCATACCCACTTGAGTGTTGAGTTCTTTTTTTTAAAAAAAAACAAAAAATTCGAACGTCTTGGGCGTTGATGAACGGTATATTGATGATCTACCACTGCCCCGTACCCAACAAAATTCGACACCAAATGAGTCCGATAGTGTTGTCAGACGGCGCTTGTTGGCCACGATATTTTCGATGATATGCACGTTGAGTTAACACAATTGAATGACTATTTTTAATGTACAGCGTCACTATTTTGGCGAGTTGTTTCGGTGTGAAGCGCTTCGTAGTTAAAATCCTACTACAAATGTTTTCTATCAATATATGTATGAGTTGAACAATATATACAGGGTGTCCCAAAAATCAACGTCAAGCCGGAAACGGGTGATAGGTCAAGCGGTGTCGGTTATTACAAAAGTATAAAAAAAAATCTAAGTCATGTACTTTTAAAATTATTGGCACTCAAAAAAATCGAGAAATCTGACACCCTGTGAAAATCTTTCAAGTACTGTGACCACAAATCTTTACTTTTCTTCGATTTTTTTTTTGGTCATGTAAGCCTGAGTAACTCTTCTGTAATTTACGGTCCAAAATTGAAACATAACTATATTGGTTTTAACTAAAATATTGCTTTTTTGTCCATCCATATATCTGAAAATCATTAATCACCTAACTTGAACTGACTGTACTGACAAAAATATGTACTGTGCCATTTTGACAAGTAACTTTAAAAGATGGCGTATTTAGTCTGGATTCCAAACATTTGCTAGACTAACGCTTAATTGAGGAAAAAAAAATATTTTGTTAAAGAAACCCGATTCATAGTTAATTCTTTTTAATAAGCTAAAATGAGTACCATTTCGACTAGTGTGAGTGAAACAGATAGAGATGCCACCCTTGTCAAGCAGTGACGCATAGGCACAATGCGCTTACAGCGCATTAGTCTGTATTCGTGTTGATTTTGTGCTTACAAACTTTGGCTTTCTTTATTGGACCTCATTGGACTGCGACTTTGATTTGTTATCTGACCGTTTCTGTTGAACCTGGATTTCTTCTGGACTAGTGTTGATCGTTGATCCAGTGATCGTGTAGTGTGAATGCCATCATGCCATCTCGATACACTGCTCAAGAATATGCTAACATGCATCTCATTTATGGGGAATGTAAGTGTAATGCTAGTGCTACAGCCAGACTTTATCATGAGAGATACCCTAATGCTCAGCGTCATCCAGATCATCGAGTGTTTGTAAATGCGCACCGGTCATTCCCAGAGGGTCGCTTTTCAAATCTAATCGTTAGTGAGGGAAGACCCGTTATGTCCTACGTAGACGAAGTTTTACAAGCAGTCGCGCAAGACTGCTTAAATTAAATATGAAACAAAATGTGTGCTTCAAAAGAAAAAATTATAATCAAATGAAAAAAAAATAGGATGACTGCAACACAGCTCAAAATATGTATCATGCACAAAAGCTTATTTCGATAAGCTGTAACGTTTTTATATTAATTATAGAAATTATATTTAACTCGAATTATATTTAACTCTATAAACTGAAAAGTCATTTGCCTCTAGAACCACTTATTTGCATAATTAGTTCTACAGAATGATTATATTGGGTTCTACCACATGAAATGTCCGATTTTCGATCAGTCGGAAATATGAAGTTCTCTAGTGAACGTCTGTGCCAGAACATTAAATTTTCTTTTTTTATAAAATAAAGTGGTACGCGTGCTTTACGTGTGAGAATTTTAGGATTCGTTACAATTACAGTTCAAAATCGAACCCTCTTCATTTACGAATTTAAAATGAGATATAATGCGTCATTGGCAATGAAAAACATTAATGACGCATTCGAGAATGTAGCGGTAAACGAACGCACTACTTATATGACGTTGGTTTGGAAAGTTGCATTCGGGAGATTTCAGCTTCCAAATTGAACCACGTGGGAAGCCGGAAACGTTAATTGACGACGTTTTTTTAAGAGCAACCGTGGATACGAACCCAACGAAATCGGTGTGGGAGATTGCACAAAGCATGGGAATATCCCCAATGACAATAAGTCGTCACCTTTCTCTCATAGGAAAGGTAAAGAAACTCGATAAATGGGTACCCCACCCCATGAAATCTGCGCATCCCTTACATTAAGAAATCAAACTGAATCGTTTTTGCACCGGATAGTCAACTGTGATGAAAAGTGGATACAGTATGATAATCGCAAAAGATCTGGGCAGTCGTTGGATGCAGATGAAAAACCAAAACACACCCCCAAGCCCGATGTTCACCCAAAAAAGGTTATGGTGACCATTTGGTGGATTTCGAAAGGACCAATCCACTTTTCATTTCTTCAACCAGGGGAAACGATAAACGCTATCAAATATTGTGAGGATATCGGCATGCAATATGCCAAATTGGCTGAAAACCAACCTTCTTTGTCAATAAGCATGGTCCGATCTTTTTGCATGACAATGCTAGATCCAATACCTCACAAGTAACGGTGCAAAAATTGTTGCAGTTGGGATTTGAAATTCTTCCGCATCCACCGTACTCTCCCGATATTTCCCCAACGGGTTACCATCTTTTCCGCAATCTGGATTCATTTTGCCGGCAGAAGGTCTTCCGGAACCGAGCAGAGGTCATAAAAGCCTTTCAAGATTTCATTGACTCATTGCCGATTCATTACCGAAAAAGAAATATTTGACCGTGTATCACGTTGGGTCATACGAGTAGATGCCAACGGATGCTATTTTGATTGAATACAAATTTACGGAAAAAAATAATATTGGCTTTTAATTTTTACTATAAGATCCAAAACCCAATTGTTGTTCCTTTTCAAAGTTGTTAGAATAATTTAAATTTACAGCATTTAAATATTTGTAAAATTTTGAAACTGAATAATAAAAAAAAAATAAATAAGCCTGATGCTATAGTCATATAGTCAAATGGCGATCTAACCTATATGCTGAGATTCTCCACAGCATAAAAGCAGACATGAAGTTGGAGGCGATTGGAGAGGCTGTATCCAGAATCTAAAGAACAAAAAAGGAGAACTACTAATCCAGCTCAAAGATATACGAGGCAAGACAGCTGAATTTAGAAGCGTTATGAGTGCTGCCTTACAGCCATCGTACTGTCATCGAGCTCAAGGAAGTCGATGAGGTCACCACAAGGGAGAATATCTGCGGAGCTACATATAAAAAGGCAATGCCGAATTGAAGGTATATCGCCCCAGATGTTGCTTTGGATGGAACCAAAGAAAACTTAAAATTCACTGCGCTATCCGCCACGTCCACGAAAAGACAATGCTGGAAAAATCTTTTAAGTGGCTTGAGTTCGCCCATCTAGCTACACAAAGCAGAAGCACAATAGATCATTCCAAGCTTTGTAGGAGATGTGGAATAGAAGGTCAAAGAGGGAAGAAGAAGAACTGCGACAAGGAATAATCTTGTATGTTTTGCAAGAAAGACTATCCAGACTACACAAAGCATATAGCTGGCAGCAGCGGATGTCCAGTCTTCCGGAGAGTTATTACAAACAAAAGATAATGAAGATGATAAATTAATTTATTTTAAGTTTTTGTTTTAAAAAAAACCACTTTATTCATCTGAATCCAAATTTACACTAAACTATATACATTATCAAAATTAATTCTAAAGTAACCTACGCTAAACCTATTGCGTAGGTGTCACTCAGCCTGTTGTGGATTTACAACCCAGACGCTGCGTCGACAAACAACGAAGGTTCGTGTGCTGAGTTATCATTGTTCTTATGGGAACATTCTTCATAGTTTGCAACTTATGTGTCGGTTATTCCTTCCTCCTTAAGATAATGCGCCCATGCATTTTTCATATGATGTTATAAAGGCTGGGATATCTTTGGGGGTATGCTGGATGATTGGCCTCTTGGTTTGTTATCGTGACTACGGGTGGTGTTGGCATCATGTTAACGGGAGTGTTCTAGATCTCCTGTTGCATCCTATTGGTGTTATTACCAAGAATACGCCTGTGAGAGTAGCGTATGTTGTTATTTGATGCATGTCTTTCTCTGTCCGAATTTTTGTAAGATGTTGCGTATTTTTTATGTACTCGTACAATAACTCTTTCCAAGGAACGGACTTCTTCAGCTGCCAGATCTGCAGACGCTGGGTATAATGTTGGTGGTAAGGCTTGAATATTGACTACTTCATGGGCCACGTACCTTTGATTTGGTCTTTTAATTTTGGGGTGACGAAGGCCCCATTTATTCCACTTAATACAAGCTATAACTTAAAATTAAACTTAAACTTAAACTTAAAACTAAGGTTGGTTGGAGTGGTGAAGGAGAACGAATTTAAGGCAGGGAGTGGTGCGTTGGAAATCAAAGACGGTAGGGTTTGAATTGATTTTTCGTTGCATATGGGAGATTGTTTCGTTATCGCCATAGAAAGTGTGGTGCGTTGGTAGATAGAAGGGACGGGGAGTACGTAGATTCAGAGAGTTAGTGTTGAGGAAAATAGAGTTGTGAAGCGATGCGCGTTCAACGTGAACTAAAAGGAGTCAACGAATGAAGAGAAAGTCGGCTGCATCTCTACGTTCCTCAAGAGTGTTTAAGTTGATAAGGTTGAGACGGTTTTGATAGGGCGGCAGAGTAAAAGGATCGCCCCAGGGCAAACCTTGAAGAGTAAATCGAAGAAAAAGGCGCTGGATGCTTTCGATTCTCGAGATATGAACGCGATGATATGGGGACTACACTTGACTGGCGTACTCTAGGAGGGGGCGAACAAAGGTAATATAGAAGGACCTGGTCACGTATGGGTTGGTGAATTTTTTAGACCATCGTTTTACAAAACCTAGTCCAGAGTTGGGTTTAAGAATTATCCCATCCATTTGTAAACAGAAGTTGAGCTCCATATCACACAAAATACCGAGGTAGCGAAGAGATTGAACGGAGGAAATAGGTAGGTTGTGAAGAAGGTAGAATCGGGGAGGAGGTTGGTGCCACTTATGTGAAAATTGGCTTTTGTGTATACATATTAAGTTCCAAACAATTTTTGAGGCACCAGATCGAAAAACTATCAAGGTCTTGTTGAATGAGGAAGGAGTCATGGAGAGAAGAAATTTTTTTGAAAAATTTGGTATGTCGGCATAAAGGGAGACAGACGGGTGTTTGATGATCTTTTCGACATCATTTATGGTTAATATAAAAAGAAGGGGACCGAGATGGCTGCCTTTTGGAACTCCAGATGTGGCCCAAAATGGAGCCGAGTGGGCTGACCTAAAACGAACACTGTAAAAACGGTTTTCGAGGTAAGGGGATATCCATTTTAACAGTTTGGGTTCAAAGCCGAGAGCAGACAATTTAATCGATGAGAGATTTAATCAAAGGCCTTGCAAAAATCGGTTGCAACCCCTTCGGCTTCGTTGCCATTCTCTAGGATACGAATTTAAAGAGATTTGTGGTGGTTGACTTACCCTTCAGGAATCCATGTTGTCTAAGGGAAATAAGTGATTTGCATTAGAAGCTTAGAGCTTCATACAAAATACTTTCGAAGAGTTTGGGTATATGGGAGAGTTTAGCGATTGGGCGATAGTTTGTTCATTCTTTGATCCTTTTTTGTGGATCAGGCTTACGAATGAGGGTTTCCAAGCCTGAGGAAATTCTTTTTGTGAAGCGGATATACGAAAGATATTAGAAAGAACAAGGGAAAGAGAGGAAGAACATTTTTTAAGGAATATGGCAGGGAGGCTATCTGGGCCGGGTGGGAACTCGTCATTAAGTTGGTGTAACTTATATTCGATATAAGACGGGTCCAGCTTGTGAGAGAGCAGTGGGCCATTGGAGAAATTCAGTAGGTAATTAAAGTAGGATGGGTCCGGTACAAAGGAGTCGTTGGAAAGATTGTTTAGAAAAGGTGGGAAATAGGTTGGCAATGGTGAGTGGATCGGTTGATAACTTATTGTTGAAAGATAGGGAATTACGGTACCCATCGGACTTTCTTTTGTATTTAACAAATTGGAAAAAGGACTTAGGGTCCTTAATAAGGTTGACTTGCGCATTGTTAAGGTATCGCTGGTAAAGGGAAACATTAAGTTCGGTAAAATGAAGATAAGCGCCAAGTTGGAATAGTCCGACAAAGATCTGGTGCGAAGCAAAACAGCCCACAACTTGTTTCTCTTATAAAGGTTCCTGAGAATAATAGGGTCGGTAGGGAGGCCTTCCTGTTAGATGGAAACCATGACGCTGGTTTTGATCTTCCCTTCGTAACACACCGAGTCCAATTTGTCATGTAGATAGGCAAGAAAGAGGTGAATGTTTTCTAAGCCTAGAGACTGCATAGCAATTTTCTGTAGTGACATTTGTTTGCTGTGTTAGTTTAACTGTGGAGGAAAAAAGGGGACCAAGAATAATGGTATTGGCGTAGAGGGGGGGGGGGGATAAATGGTTGGTTATGGAGTTGGACGAGGGATGAGATGTGGGGTTTAGGCTATAGGAGTTAATAAAATTAGGTTACTTAGCTCCAGTTTTGAGGCCGAAGTTAGGAAATGAGAGTTTGGTGGCGTAGAAGGTTGAGAAGGGATAATATGGGTGGTTGGGGCTAAGTTGAGAGAGACGAGTTCGTGGGGGGTTTGGGTGGAACGAGATGAATCAGGGGATTATAGGATTGATGTATAAGGGCTTTGTGTCGGATTAGGGAGGACTAAAATTGTGGAATATGTTTGCTTTGAAGCGCTAGTTAGAATCGGGATTAGAGCTTCGTTTTTCGTTAGCATGTTTCTTTGTTACTTTTTTAAGAGATTTGGAGAGGGGTCTTTTTTTGAGCGTATCATTAATACTACGCTTATTTTTAGAATTTAAGTTGTGGTCTTTTGGTCCCCGGAACAATTGGTGATACTTATCTTCCCAGGTTGAGTGACCTTGCTACTGGAAGTAGTGAACAACCACGAATATTTGGTTGGGATGAAGCTGCAGGTACATTTGGAGTCAGCAGGGGAAATCATCTGGCGCTCGCTACTGATGATAACATAATTTCGGTTAAAGAATTTGCGCATCCACACAGAATCAACGTGTTGAGGAGTACTTTCAACTTAGAATGCCCTATGGTTTCACTTTTTCAGCTTTTCGAGTCTGCTTTTGCATTAGGAGGGGGTCCATGAAGTTCCGAATTATTTGAGCAGTCTGCTTTAGGTTTCCGTTGTTAGGGCGGCGAGAGGAGTAGTTGAAAATGATGGCATGTGAAACTCCGAGTCTACTAACTATGAATTGAGACATTGTACGGAGAATTACTCGTAGTTTGGAATTGAATTTGGGCGGGTATTCCATCGATTTTGTGGGAAGTGAATCTCACTTCTTTACCGATTTCGGCAACGGTCAACCGAGTCGCTATGAGTTCGTCGCTGACATCAATCATTTTTAGGGTCTGGTCATCAAGCGTAAGATCTAATGGATGGTCATTGATTAATATGGTAACGTTGGAAAATTTGACGACATAGTATCCTCTTAGCGTTTGGGTTTTATTGTTAGCTTCTATGGTGCCGTTGAATTGGTTGAGGATGACAAGTCCTGGCCATATTTCTTCCACCTGAGGGATGTGTTGCCTATTTGTTGCGATGCATTCCTATTTTCTATTAAACCTCCTATAGGTATACACTTATTATTATTTAAATCTAATAGACTTGAACGTTTACAAAGCGAAATTTCTTGGATTTTTTTTATAACTAGTTAATATTCCATATTAGTTTTATTTTTCTTGAAAATGTTTCTGTTTGATATTTTATTTATTAAGGCATTATTCATTTTTATTGGGATTAACGTAAGTTGATCGTAAAGTTCCTTTTTTTGTTTTTGGAACGCTTATTATATAAAGTAGCTAATTTATTTAAATTAGAGACGACTTTTGCGTCCTCATACTTAAGTGCTTGCTCTACATTTGAATATGGTCGTTTTTGTAAATTACATTAAAATTAACAATATTGTCTTTAAATAGTTCAATTGTATACTTATATGATATTGATTAACTCTGCTTTTATTAGATTCATTTTGATTAACAATATTATATTAAATAAATTTTATTTAGTATCATCTCTTTTCGATGTGTTTATAATTTCATTAGTGAGTGTGTTTATTCTTTTTCAGTAACTAAATTGTAAGTCGTTACCGCTTTCGATTATATTATTAATTTTATTTCTAAGGATGGTAAAGTTTTCGTGGTCGGGTGTTCCCGATATCCACTTCCAATCTGTACCTATGAAATCTAAGGATCTTTTTGTTCTGCTAATTTTTAAATTTTTAATAATATCTTTAATCCGTTCTAGTTCATGGTGGATAATAGGAAAATATGCATTAGTTGTTGGAACTTGCTATAGGATGACGGAATGTGCTACCGCAACGAAGTTTTCATATGGAGTATTTCTATGGTGTGGATGAACTTAATGTTGCCCTCGCAATCTTGGCCATTCCATTATTAAGAATGGTGATTGGGGAATTGGAGTAGTCGAGAATGTTAACATCTCCTTGACTGAGTTTTCTTAAATACCTGTGAGATATGGGAAAAGAAAAAAGTGAGGATGGGAATTTGGGTTAATTTCTTGTGTTTGATTTGTGTACTATTTTACCTGACTCAGTTAACACGGTTGTGGATTTATTGTGTTTTACCTTCTCCTTTTGATACATTACCGATAATTTAGAACCTAGTGTTTTATTTACCTTGATATAGATGGTATCTCCTGGGGAATAATTTTTCATGATGTGTCTATTTTTGTTATGATATGCCAGATCAGTTTCATGTTTTGATTATGTTTTTTAGACGTGCCTGTTCAATTTGTTCAGGATGTTCGGGTATTTCTTATATACTTTAATGCCTGCCTCCAAGAGTTCCGTAAAGGATTCGTAAATTTTTTCGGATATCAGACATCTCATTATCTCAGCGATTTCAGCAGTAGACTGAAATCGCTCTACTTGACTGTTAGATGTGCCTGTATAAGGAGGTGTTGTAAATACTTGAATTCCAAGTTCATTTCCCAACATAAACAATATTGACGACGAGCTAAACGATGTCTCATTATCACAAGCTATTAGTTTAGGTAATCCGCAGTCAAAAACAATATCACTTATTGGTTTTCTTATATCTTCTTGACTTAATCATTTTTGTTATAGCAAATTTTGAAACTTTATCAATGGCAGTGATGACTAATTTCACTTCCGTAGGGAAGTCATCGATGTGTATATTTTAACCGTGGTATTTCAGAATTGGAGCAGATTATATTTGAACCTTATTGGGATGTCTCTCATATTTGTTTTGCTTGCAAATTAAATAAAGTCTAGCTATTTTCTCAACCTTTCTGCTTATTTTGGGGAAAAAGTATTTTGCCAAAAGTTGAGTTCTGTTTTCTCGTTGATTTCTATGAGCACGGTTATATCCTTGAATAACTATATGTTCTTGATCCTGTTCTTTTTGCACATCTTGAACTTGTATTTGTGTAAATCGGATCCTATATCATATGTTCATTCGTTTTAATTCTATTAGTTACAAAACGATTTGGGCATTTTTTAAGAATTTGGATTAGTTTTGATTCATCGTAAATGAGTTCAATAATAGTGTATCTATTGTTCGGAATGTGATTTGAAGTTTTTGGCTAGTTGGTATATCTTGTTGGAGAAATATTTGGTTTCTAAAACAATCGATTGGTGATTCAGCACTGGAGATGACGTTTCGTTGCTATGAATTGTCATAGGGTTATTGGGTCTATAACTTAATTTGTGCGGTTTGCTAAGAGATGGCGTAACTTGTATTATTCCATTGGAACATGCGTTGGAAAGCTACTGTCATTGTACGTCATTTCAGTATATGTCATTCATTTGAAGCGTAAACAACAGTAATTTTTTTTCACTCAAATATGTTGAACTCTGTGCCTGAAAAAGTGTTTTTGCGGGGAGTTCTTCTTCATTACTTTAATATGAAGAAAACTGCTGCCGAAAGTCATCGTATTTTGGTGGAAGTTTATGGTGAACATGCGCTAGCTGAGCGAACGTGCCAAAAGTGGTTTGCACGATTTAAAAGTGGTGATTTTGGCTTGGAAGACGATGAGCGTCCTGGGCAGCCAAAAAAGTTTGAAGATGAAGAACTGGAAGCATTACTCCATGAAGATTGTTGCCAAACACAAGAAGAGCTCGCAGAATCTTTCCGTGTCACTCAAGCAGCCATTTCAAAACGTTTAAATATAGCTGGATATATTCAAAAGCAAGGAAATTGGGTTCCACATGAACTCAAGCCGAGAGACGTCGAAAGGCGGTTTTGCATGTCCGAAATGCTGCTGGAAGGCCACAAAAGGAAGTCATTTTTGCATCGGGTTGTTACTGGTGATGAAAAATGGATCCATTACGACAACCCCAAGCGTAAAAAATCATATGTGAAACCCGGCCAACCAGCCAAACCAACGGCAAAGCCGAATATCCATGGCGCGAAGGTAATGCTCTGTATTTGGTGGGATCAGATGGGTGTGCTGTATTATGAGCATCTAAAACCGGATGAAACTATCAATGGACAACGCTACCGAACACAATTAATCCGTTTGAAGAGAGCAGTGGCCGAAAAACGCCCGGAATATGCGATCAGACAGGAGGCAATAGTTTTCCATTATGACAACGCTCGGCCTCACGTTGCTATTCCGGTTAAGAACTATTTGGAAAACAGTGGATGGGAAGTCTTACCCCACCCGCCTTATAGCCCAGACCTTGCCCCTTCTGACTACCATTTGTTCCGGTCGATGCAGAACGCCCTCACTGAAATACGGTTCACATCAGAGCAGAATATAAAAAATTGGCTTGATTCATTCTTGGCTGCCAAGCCGGCGCAGTTCTTTTGGGATGGGATCCACAAATTGCCAGAAAGATGGGCAATACTTTGAATAATACTATTCTACTATTCTGATTGTCAAGTAATGTGCCAAAAAAGCACATTGTTCGAAAGGGTCGATTTCCTTTTTTTTATTATTCACTTGTACTCCGAAGAGGTTAAGTCAAAAATATTTAATAAATCTAAATCTAATAAAATTTCCTGTAGTTGAAATTAAAAACATATTTATCAAAGATAATCAAAAACGCTTGGTAATCATTTATTCATGGTGACCCCGACGTGATTTTTACATACAAAATTTTAACTGAATTATCACGATGAACGAAAACACAAGTGATTAGAAGCCCTCAAAACTCGTCGTCTTTTTTGTAGCAAACAAATGGATCGCATCAACGATTTTCTGTGGGGGATTTCTGCAGAAACACTTTTTGCAGAATGTGAAGTTCGTCTTGAAGCTCTCGAGTCGAGCTTCAAAACATTCCACCTGCTCCAGGTGAAAGCGGAAGAGGTCGATCCCAAGGAAACTACAACAAAAATTGACGTTCAAGCAAACTACGAAGGGATTAAGATATATACCCAATAATTTGGGTGACCAGAGGAGGTCTAAATAGCGCATCCGCTACCACGTTTGTCTTACCAGGCTTGTACTTAAGTACGTATACTCTGTCCAACATAAATTGCCAGTACAGGGAAGTTAGGGATGATCGTCTCTCATTTGCACTCCTTTGTTTTCCGTAAGGTGCTATTCCAACAAAAGCTCTTACAGGGTTTCCGTAGTAAGTATTTCAAAAATCTGAAAGAATAGTATGTAGGGTTACAGTTGTTTTTTTAGATTGAATACAAATTGCTCAAAACTTAAAAAAAATACACCTCTTCAAAAAACAATTTGCAAACAATTCTTAAAAAACGATCCGTCTTAGAAACACAAATTGCACAAAACTTAAATACACCTTTTAAAAATACAATTTACATAAGAACAATTAACTTCACATTAATATCACAATCCAAATTTAGGAAAAAACTCGTAATATCAAAAAACTGTCCGCGCGATACGAAAGCCCACGCAAATAAACTTTTTTCTTAAAGAAAACAGTTTACAATACAATTTCATAAGTGCATTTTAAAATATTTTCCACACATAAAAAGAAATGCAAAAGATCAAAACAAGATCTCCACGATAACACTCATCATTAGGAACTTTTTTCAAAGCTCTAAAACCAAAAGCTCCTCAACAGAAACCCAAGGAAAAAAAACTGAACGAGTTACCAAACGGACACTGGTAACTCTGAATGCACATCAATTTACTAGGGGTTGAATAGCAGCAGCCACAGCCCATCAGTACACACTCAGATGTGCGCTGAATAAGACGAATTGGATCTAAGTCAGATGCAATTGGAAATTCACTGGCGGGTAAACACTTTTTATAGGGGGTTTCTTTCAATTTAGTATGGTGCAAAACTATAGCACGCTACTGATTTTGATAAAGCTTCCCCATAAGACGTATACTGCCAATTTATGTTGGACAGAGTATAGTTATATTCGTTCAGGGAAAATTTCCATCGCTTAGGCTTAGTGTTATTATTTTTGCTACTAAGCGCATGCTGAACCGTATAGATAATTCCTGAGGGAGTTTAATGTCCATAATGGCTAGAATCTCCTTCTCATTAGCCGCATAGTTTTCCTCAGATTCACTTAATGTTCTTGATATGAAGGTCATTGCTTTGCCCTTTTGTAATAGGACAGCGCATATAGCGTAGTTTGAGGCATCTATTGTAAGTTCGAAGTGGCTCTTGAAATTAGGGTAGGTTAAAATTTTGTCATCCGATGCTAGAGAATTTTTGATATTATTGAGCGCTTCAGGGAGTTCGTCCTTAAGATGTATTGTTTTTTTACTGGAAAGATTTTTTGAAACACGACCATCCTCCCCTCTTTAAAGGGGTATCAGAAGTTTCGCTAGTTTTGCGTAGTCTCGAATGAAACGTCGGGAATAACCTGACAGACCTAGGAATCTTTCAAAGCTTTAAGAGAAATCAATTTTTCGGTATTTGTTTTGATACCTGTAGAAGAGACAATGATACCACAAAAATCTATTTCTTGTTTGAAGAACTCGCATTTGTCGAGTTGGACCTTCATATTAGCGCTATTCAAAGTTTGAAAGACTTTGCAAAGTCTTCGTACTTGCCGTAACTGTATATTGGATATCAGATTTCTGCTTGCTTGACATATGATTTGTTCTAATGTTAATGGTATTGACGTGTTGTGCAACTAGTTTTTTAACTCTAACTTTAACGCGATCGTTGAGAATCATGTAATTGTCTTTTATATGTAATACGGCTGAAAGATATTTCAGATTATCATTTCCAAGGATAGCATAACATAAAAAGATTTCAGTTCTGGCATCAGAAAAAATTTGATGTTGATATCATTAACGCCAAAAAGATTTAAAAATGTATGTTGGGAGACTCCTCCCACGGAGTATGTATAAAATGTTTTTTTCATTTGTAAGGGGTATTTGAAACAAGGCTAGATTGAATATAACTTTTATTCGACCAGGTGTCGATTAAAGATTTTAGCATCATTCCGCGAGGAGGAACTTAGCCTAAAAAATTGACGTCGTTGAATTCTGGAGCTTTGTCATCATGTTTTTGAGGCAAGCGGTGTGTATATTGTTGTAGAGTCTGCTCATGCTGGTTACCTCCGCCTTGGATATTCTCCTCATTTTGGTCTTTGGGATGTACTTCATCTCGAGTGTTCACATGGAAATTTCTCTTCATATTGGAGGGATGTACCTGATGTGATGGTGGAGCAACTGATCTTTTTCGTGGTCTATTGGTGCTATTGGTGGGAATAGTTCATGTTGCCATCGGCATTGGTGGTGGTTGAGGTCTTGGAGTATTTTACATATGTGGGCCATTGAATGGTTGTTGAGGTCCTTGTAGTATCATTGTTCTTGGCTGAGAATTATTAAATTGAGGGGTAGTCCATCTTGTAGTTGTATTGTAGTTGCGGAAGTTGATGGTGACGTCTCGGTGGATCTGAAGGTGGGGGATGACTCATTCTCCTAACGCTGTCATTCAGGCATATATGAAGTACCTGAGATAAATCCGAAGGTTATCGAATACTGAGAAGCCTAAGCAAATCACCTTCGAAACCTCGAATGAATGTGTCATGGCTTTTTCTCTGTAATTATGCATTAGCAAGTTTCAGGCTCCCCCACCGATATTCATGGAGGAAATTTTATTTAGGATTAATAAGAGGTGTGAGTATACTTCTTGATAGAAGTTTTGAAGTTAAATGCATCTTAAAATTAAATTACATGAAAAACATCCAGATCATCTTATCGCACGCTAGTATAGTTGATGTTACTGCTTTTTGCGTATGTGCTACTAGTGGTATCTCCTGGACACTCCTTCGTGGATCGGAAAAATGAATTCAACAGATTTACGGATCGCAAGCTACTTGAGGTCGATATAATCCGGCGAACGGTTTGCCACGGTACTACTTAAGGATAACACAATTGGCAAAGCATTTCCGCTTTTAATTTTATTTTTCCTCATTGGGTCCTTGCTCGGGCGCCAATTAATTTATTTTTGAGAAAACAAAACATCTTTACTCATCTGAATCCATACCAAAATTAATTCTAAAGTACCCTACACTAAACCTATTGCCCAGCATCAGGTGTCACTCAACCTGTTGCGGATTTGCAACACAGACGCTGCGTCGACAGAAAACCAACCCTCGTGTGCTGATTTATCGTTGTTCCCATGGATGCTCGTGTGCTGAGTTATCATTGTTCCCACGGGAGTATTTTTCATAATAATAACTCTGGATATGTTTATTCAAATGACAAGGGGCGGAAGGGCGGACGTTGTTATGATTAGCGACCCCTATAAGTGTCCCGACCAAAACAATAACTGGATCTGTGACAAAGCAAAACGGACACCAATTTGGACACAGAGTGAGGTAGCAGACCATCAGAGGACAGACACTACTGGAAACTTCACGCCCCAAAGCAATGATTGACATTAATGTGGGTAGGGAGCGGTAGTAGGCTCCATCATCGGTATCACCTTTGCAACCAACTCAATTCTAGGTACCATCAAGTGGAGAGCCAGTGAGGAGTATTCTCATAGCGACCATCAGGCGATATTAATGGTGATCAAAGAAATGAAGCCAGCCCGTCTCCCAAAACTTACGGACGCAAAATGGAATGATAGATCTTTTAATAGCAAGTCTTTCGAGGAGATGTTAAACGGTAATATAACCCTAAGTGGAATAACGGAAATCTATGCGTCTCATTTCACAGCTATCATCAAACCAGCGTGCGATCCAGCGTGTTACTGGTGGACGATGAAATTAAGATATTCCGGGCAAAATGCTTACAGGCTCGGCGCAATGTGCAGTATTGAAGAAGGAGGCCCCATATCCAACAACGGCTAGATATTCTTAGACTGTCGAGACGTAACTTAACTAGAGTCATCTAAAAAATCAAATCTACATGCTTTAAAAGCCTCTGTCAAGAAGTCGACATTAACCCCTGGAGCTCGACATATAAAATGGTGATGGCGAAACTTAAAGGCTACTATAGGACCCTACCGGTAACATCTCTGAAAATAGTAGAAGTCAGTCCAGAGGAAATCCCACTAAACACTCTGGAGGAGTTGCTAAAGGCATGCAGCAAGATAGGCGACTGCAATGCTTTGGGACCTAATGGCGTCCCAAATAAAGCAATAAAGGCGGCTGTCAAAAGGAGACCAAACCTCTTCATAGCACAATGCAAAATTAGAAGAAGGAACCTTTTCTGAAAAATGGAAAGCACAGCATTTGGTTCTGCCAACAGTAGTTACGCTGTACGTTACAAATGCTTTTAACTCTGCGAGTTGGTTATCCATTAGAAGGGTATTTGCTGGAATGTACTATTTGCTGAGGACAGTGCCAAATTATCTCAATAACAGGAAGTAGGAGTACAATTCCGATAAGTATGTAAAATACTCCTAAGTCATTGCGGAAGTCTCACAGTGATCGGTGCTAGGGTCACTATTATGACATCGTGACACTAGCCATACAGATCCATGATGTAGAATCAGACATTAATTAAGTAATCGTCCAGATAAAATATCTAGGGAGCTGGGCGATCATAAAACCGAAGCTGTATCAATAACATGTTGGAAAACCATTGAACTCGCCGATTTTCGAATAGGTAACCAAACTATCAGGTCCAAAGGAACAATTAAGTGAAATTATACTGGGGAATAGTCTATAAAAAGGATGAGCTGGATGCTGATAACCAACCTCCTCCTCCTTTAACGGAGACACCACCAAACACAACCTCAGATCCTGGAGCGTCGATATCCTTTCCAGAAATGGATAGCGGCGACTCCAATCTATCCGAGGTGACAACCAAGCCGTCGGTGTTCTCTTCTGACACCCCGTCGGAAATGGAAACCGATGACGAAGCAAAACAAGGTCCTATACGATCAGAGGAAGAAGATGAGCCCTTGACCACAACTAGCCTCATCATCGTATGCGACGCTGACTCACTTTTTGATTATATTACAAGTACTAACCTCATTGTTTGCAACATTGGCAATGAGCCCACTGTTACAACAAGAAACTGACAGGAAGTGTTAGAAATCACTCTTGTCTGCAAATGCATCACTCAAATGCTAACGAACTGGATGGTATCGTCTGAACACTCTCTTTCAGACCATACACACTTCTAATTCAGCCTGAGTGATGCTCCTCCCAGCCAACCAGCATTTCGAAATTATCGGAAGACTGATTGGCCAAAATACAGAAGAATACCGTCAGAAACAATATCCTCTGAATTCTCAAGTCCCCCAGGTGACACCAATGAGCATGACATGAAAGTAAGGGAATTCACCCTCTCCATCATCAACTCTCCATCAGGCCATGGCCGCTTCCTGCCCTCTTATTCAACCTAGAGGCAAGAAAAAGCCTCTAGGTTGAATAAGAGGGCATCGCTACTGGGACTGCTTAGAAACACTTGCAGAAAACTTTTCAACTTAGCAAAAAGCAGAAGAAAAGTGACCGACTTCGACTCATACAAAGAATCCCTCAAATTATACAAAAAAGAAATGAGGAAAGCAAAGCGACAATCCTGGAGGTCCTTCTGTGACAAAATCACGGAAACTGCTGAGGCATCGCTGCTAAGGAAAACCCTCTCTACAAATTCTATGATGCCTAGCTGTTTGAAAAAAACCGATGGCTCTTGGACAACCTTAAGTTATGAATCACTCAACCTGCTACTAGACACCCACTTCGCGGTCAAAATTCATGGCCCGAGTACAAGAGACAAGCTGCTCTGGGCGGTGCATAGCTTCAAACCATACAAGTCTGCTGGTCCGGACGGTATAATACCTGCCGAACTACAGAGTTCCTCAGATATTATTCTGCTTTCGCTAGAAAATATTATGAGGAGCTGTGTAGATCCACATCCCACTGTCATGCAGAAGTCAATCTAATTTCATTCCCAAAGCCGGAAAATGTCCTCATACTGTCCCAAAGGACCTAAGACCTATAAGTCTATCGCCTTTCCTTCTGTAAACTCTAGAACGACTGATTGATATCCATTTACGGGCTAAATTTAATCCAAGACTTCTGTCAACGGTTTAACATACCCACTGTAAAGGAAAGTCAGTAGAAACGGCTCTGCATTCACTGACTAGCCACATCGAACGACCTCTACAATGTAGAGAGTACACAATGGTTGTTTTCCTGGATATAAAGGGTGCCTTTAAAAACGTCAACGTATCCGCAATCACGACTGTGCTGTCAACTCTGCAGGTAGACGACTCATTTGGGGAGTTGATCAGTCTTACGCTGAACAGCAGGATAATCAACAAAAATGTGTCATCAGAGATACGCCGTAAGGAGGCGTTCTCTCTCCCCT
This sequence comes from Volucella zonaria, assembly GCA_963966105.1. Lineage (NCBI taxonomy): Eukaryota > Metazoa > Arthropoda > Insecta > Diptera > Syrphidae > Volucella > Volucella zonaria. Next base: position 83,703,287 of record OZ014530.1, on the reverse strand, counting down.
TCTCTGGAACTTAGTGGTTAATGAACCGCTGATATAACTGGAAGCGGGAGGTAGCAGGGTGATTGCCTATGCGGATGACGTTGCTATAGCCGTCTCAGCTAAGCATCTTAATACCATTAAAGAATCCTTCAACTAAATCTCAACAGATTAACCATTTTGGCAGATCACTGTGGATTTGGAGTAAACTGATCTTGTCCTCTTTTCCAGGAAATACATACAAAATTCTAATTATAGACCGAACCTCAAAAAACGGTACCAGTTTAGTCTTTTGCGATAGAGCAAAATATTTGGGTTTCATTTTTGACAGGAAACTAAACTGGAAACCTAACATTCCAGAAAGAGTCAATAAAGCTACAATAGCTTAGCCTTGCGGTCTACTCCCTCTGCGGCATTAGACATTCTGTTTCATTTGACACTCCTCGATATTTTCAGCAGTCAAGTAGCTGCGGCTGCAGCTATTCACCTTAAAGCGACTACACAGTGGACAAATAATTCATTTGGCCACGCTAATATTCTTAATACATTAGGAACCCTCGATTACACCATATCTTAACTTTGGTGTTTGATAAAGACTTCCATGTAAGCATCCGCTCTAGATCCTTTTGGGAGGAAAATACTTTTATGGAGGACAAGTCAATCCATTTCTACACAGATGGATCTAAAACCGATAGCGGCGTTGGTGACGGTGTTTTCTCAGATAAGCTAAATGCCAGCCTCCCTTTCCGTCTTCCAAACCACTGTAGCGTGTTTCAGGCGGAAAGAAGCTCTATTCTGGCTGAAAAAAAACGTGATATCTGCAAAGTATATCCGCATCTTTTCGGATAGTCAGGCAGCTATCAAATCCTTAAACTCAGTCTCATTAAATTCGAAAACTGCCCTTAAGTGCCGATCATCTATTATGAAGATGGCAGAGCAGTTCAACCTTTACCTTTCTGGGTTCCGGGCCACAAATACATTCCAGGGAACTGTAGGGCCGATGAACTCGCAAAAATTAGAACCACTCTACCTATTCTACCGGAAAATGGTAGTACCAATCTCTACGTGCAAATTAATATTAAAGCTGGATGCCAATAAAAGAACAGACCTTAGGTGGACTATTGGACTAATATGTCTAGCGACTAAATAGATCTGGCCAAAGCTAGATCCGAATCGCTCTAAGAGTCTGATCGTTCTAAATAGGAAGCATCTCAGCGCCATCATAGGTGTCATCACTGGACACTGCCTCATACGCAAGCACGCAAGACGGTTTGGTGCTTTTATAAACGATTTTTGTTGAAGCTGTGTGGACGAGGAGGAAGAGGATACAATCCTCCATCTACTCTGTACATGTCCAGCTCTCTCCCAGAGAAGAAAACTTCACTTAGGAGCTTTCTTCCAGAATGACCTAAACGATCTAAAAAATATAGACGTACAGAGTCTCCTACCCTTTATCGTAAGCTCAAACTGGTTCCATTAGTAAGAGGATCATAGATCCACGTGGCACCACAACGTGCCAGTAGGCCACTCTTACCTACCTACCTATACTGGGCAACAAATTGCAGTACAAAAAGTACTTGGGTTATATGTACTATATGTATGAAAAAGCTTCTTCGAAAGTACAGGCAACTTGTCTCGAATACTGCCTAATATCGGTGGACCAGAGTAATAACATCAATTCTTCTGTATATGCTGTCCCAGTCTAGACAAAGGCACTAACAACGAAAGAATGTAAAAGCAGACTGTCGTCAACATACAGACTCTGCGCCCTACGGCAATTAGCGATTTTCGAATCATCTAAGGCGAAGCCGCCCATTGGACTAATTCAATACATCAAAAGGCAAATGGGCGTTTAAATTAGCACCGACAATTCAAGACTGGATACGCCGCAGACACGAGGCCTGTAACTACCATCTTACGCAGTTCCTTTATTCTCACGGCAGCTCACTTTTTCTTCAAATTGCCCAAATCAGAAATGCGGCACAGAGCATGCAATATTCCATTGCATACGCTTTCTGTGGTGGAAAACTGACATACGAAGCTCACAGATAATAAAAAGACCAAATAATGGTCAGAAGAAAATTGGTTGGGGATTTGCACATTCATAACTGCAAAACGAGCTGCGAAGAATCGAAAAAATTAGACGTGCAGATGCAACAAATATAGGAGATACATATAAAGTAGATTGCTTACCAGCCCCGCGACGTAGTACTTAAAGGCAGTCCCGCGTGGAAAGTCCTCGAAGTTTATAACGGTGTGGTTTAGTACGTAGGGGGATTCCAGAAATCGAGCAGTCAGGTTTGCGAATCATGCATGCTGGTAGCCCGGGCTACACTTATCTTTGAAAATTACACATCCTTTACTGCAAAAAAAAAATAAAAAACATTTACAACCGACACAGTTTACTTGAATCGGTGCACCAGATTTAAAATTATACACTCGGTTGGTCGGTTATTAACACCAAAAAACCACGTAATGCGTGATACGTTTTTTTTTTAACTCCCATTTTCATAATAGACTTCGATAATTTTAACACGTTGCGCCAACAAGTATCTGTCCATGACTAGAAGTGTTAATGACGGTAAATGGCAGATGTTAACACGAAACAATTTATTTTTTTTTTATTGGCAATTGGATTTTATTCGCCACTCTAATAGCGAAATGCCCATTAGCCCACTCTTCAAACCTGTGGCCTATTTCACCAAACCATAAATTATGTATAATTCAACCACAAATTTGTACTTGTAAATAACAACTATTTACAAATTCCTAATCTAGTTTTTTGTTTCAAAAAGTACAAATATATGTATAATCCACAAATTTGTGATTAGAATATAAAAAAAAATTTGAAAAAACCAATTTTTGATCACAAGTGTTGCAAATTTCCATTGCACCGGATTTATGAATGACTTGTGACCTACCAGTGTTTTCTCACAGGTTTGTTGAACGTCTTGGCGAAAACTTCTTGTCAATGAACTAACAAAATAAGTCCTTTGTTGCGTATCTAATTAGAGATGAAAATGTTTGGAAAGTTTTCAGATTGCTTCACTATGTGATAAAAATGAACTAGTGGGCTTAAAACCCCCTAACATCTCAGGGCATTTAAGGTCACAAAGGCTTTGAGACGATGGGTGGCATATTTTGAAGCGGGTTATGTATTTATAAGAACTTCAGCCTTTAGCTGTAGTTGTCTCTAGTAATTTATAATTTGCCATTGGATGCGCGGAAAAAGAGAAGGATTTAGGATTCCCAACAAGTCGCCTTACTGCGGAAAGTTTATTGTCTTTTTTTTTAACTGTAGGCACTTTTATCGATTGCAAGCGGTTCTCACTTGCTTGTTAGGAGTGAAGTAAACAGCATCGCATCAAATATAATAAAATTGTAATTTCGTTTCGGTCTACTTCTTTTTATGTTTTTCACTGAATTATAATCCAAAATCGTCAGCTCTAGTTAAAAAATCAAAAAATTTAATAAAAAAAGAGAGTAATAATAAATTGTTGGCCATTCAAATTACACAGGTCAACAAAAAAAAATTTTATTTTTTACTCGGAGATAAAATTATGTGATTCGTAATCGTTGGAGTTTATAGAATCAGGAAAACTATATAAAATAGCCAGGTCACATCGGGATTTTGTGAGAAAACGCTTTTTTGAATTTAAGAATTTAACCAAAAATATTACCGAAAAATGTTATTTCTTGTAAAATTTTGTTGTTTTATTGGAAGCATCTGCATTCCGTTTACAAGAACACCTCGGAGTCTCTCTTATAAGCGACCAGCAGTAATCTGCCAACATTGATGGCTCCCATTTTTCTTGGTACCGTTGCTTTATTGCAGCAACGTCTTGGTGGAACCTCTCACCGTGCTCATCGCTTACATCACCCATATTTTCAGGAAAGAAATTGAGATGAGAATGCAAAAAATGAAGTTTTAGCGACATGTTGCATCCCATTTTATGACAAGCATCCAGCATTTTCTTTACATCATCTGCATAACCTGCAGTCTTATTGTTACCTAGGAAGTTTTCTGCTACTTTCACAAATGAACACCAGGCCTGTTTTTCTAATGAATCCAGAGTAGCAATGAAATCTGGACCTTTTATAAGCTTTCTAATGTCTGGACCCACAAAAATACCTTCTTTAATTTTTGCTTCGCTTAGTGATGGGAACTTTTGTTTCAAAAAATTGAAACCAGGTTGGTCTTTCTTCATCGCCTTTACAAAGTTTTTTATAAGACCCAATTTGATATGTAATGGTGGTAGAATAACACGCTGTGGTTTGATCAATGAAGGATTCCTTATATTTTTTTCTCCACAAATAAAGTTTGTTCTTATAGGCCAATCTACTCTCACAAAGTGCTCCGATCGTGCTCTACTATCCCACTCACATAAAAAACAACAAAATTTGGTGTAACCTAGTTGTAGTCCAAGAAGTAGAGCAACAACTTTTAAATCCGAACATATCGACAGTTATATTTTTTATATTCAATTTTTTCCAATATAAATTTCATAACATCGTAGGTTTCTTTTAAATTCACACCATGCTCTAGAGGTATTGGAAACTTATTACCATTATGAAGCAATACAGCTTTCAAACTAGCCTTGGATGCGTCGATGAATTGCCGCCATTCTTCGGTTTTGTGTTCATAGCCCAGTAACAGCATTAAGCCATTAATATCATTACAATACACTAAGTTATCGGCTTTCGAAAAATAAGGAGCAAATTCACTTTGTCGCGCACGGCACACTGTAATTTTTTCCTCAGGCTTGAGCAGATTCCACTGCTTTAACCTTGAGCTCAGTATTTCAGATTTTTGTTTTGACAAATCCAAGTCTCTGACGAGGTCATTAAGTTCAATCTGGCTGATGAGATGTGGTGCATCAGAAGATGTAGGGAGCTCAAATTCGGGATCATCCATGATTTCTTCTGAACAATATGGCGAACTTATTTCTGTGTCCGAAAGGCGTCCGGAAGGTGGCTTTGGAACTGGCAGAATTTCTGTATGAGGTGCTGGTCTTGTTACAGAAGAGACATCTGCATATTTTATGGAATCTTTGATCTTCGAGAAAATCCCTTCACATTGGTGCAACAAAAGTAACAATCTGTGTGACTCTGGGGCTCTCTCCATATCATAGGCATTCCAAAAGGCATTGCAGAAAATGACCCGTTAAACCAACCAGTTAGCTGTCGGTGACACCTAAGGCCGCAAATGTGTGGTGCGCAGAGTTTATCCTGATGGTTTATTTTAAATTTAAAATAAGAAAAGTAACACTTTTCAATAAATGGTGTTATTTTCTTCTTTCGGAAACTTGGTGTAAATTCTCCACAAATATAGCAGAATAAATCTGGACAATTAACACAAGATCGTGGCATTTTATCACTTTAATGCACTTCTAATGAGTCGTTCATAGACCTCGATAGAGGACGGATGTGTTTCGGCTTCTTTTCAAGTGAAATAGTGAAATAGTAATAAAAAAAAACAATTAGAAACATTTTGGCCAAGTGCTTCGGTGGCGCAGTGGAAGTGGTGTCCGACCGACAAAACAGGGGTCGTGGGTTCGATTCCCGGAAAAGTTGCATCGACTTTTCATTTTTAAAAGCAAACAAAACAAAAAAAAAAAAACAATAAAGTTAAAGTGGTGGTAAAGTGTTGTTTATCATTTGATGGATTGTGAAGAGCGGTCCGCTATGCCTATAGCGGGACTTGCTGAAGTGTCAGGTGAGGCTTCGAGTGGTTCGAGCCAAACCCCGAAAACAAAGAGAAGGAGGAAGCTTCCAACTTCCAACTTAGTAAAACGGCCCACCCAATCAACGGCAAACAACTTCGCTTCATTGGCAGCAAGCGTATCTGATGATGAAGAGGAAGAAATGGAGGCCATAAGTAGCAGCATCAAAATGCTACAGCAAAGAGTGCTGGCCATAAAGGAAAAGCAAATGCTAAGAAGGAAGAGGGAAAGAGCAGGAGCAATCCCAACACAGCAGCTTGTTCAAAAGCAGACCCAACAACAACACCAAACAAATAAAATAGCACAAGTGCTACACCAACTTTGCCTAAGAAAGACCAGCAACAACAACAAGAGCAGTCACAACACCGGCAACAGCTAAAACAGCAGCAGCCACAAAAACGGCAACAGCAAAAACAGCAGCAGCAGCAGAAACAACAACAACCGCAGCAGCAGCAGCAGAAGAAGAAGGAGAAGGTGCCTCCTATCAACACCTATAAATTGGAGGTAAGTGCTACCAAGGCTGGTCATTGGCAATAATTTTAACATTAAGAGATTGGGGAATGATCGCCATGCCATCCACTGTAATACAGTAGAGGGCTACGCGAAAGTGAAAGAGCTCCTAAAGGAAACGACGACGGAGCACTACTCATTCACACCGAAGTGTGAAAAGCGGCAATCGATGCTGCTGAAGGGGTTGGAACCGTCTTCTGATCCTGAGGAGATCCTAGCACTGCTCAAAGAGAAGGAGTGCGAAGGACTCAAGTTTGTGGGGGTAAAGCCATTTACCACAGCTAGAGCCAGGCGGGAGAAACGGAATCTGCCCTTCTTCCTGGATAGTCTAAGGAGTATCAATGTGCTAGCCATCTTGCTCGCAATCCAAGGGCAGATGGCTCAGCTGCAAAAGCAGGTGCAAGAACAGGCCAAGCGGGTGGACCAGATCTACGCGCTGCTGCCGGGCCTAACGCAACACATGTCGTAATGGGTACGCGCATGGTGGAGCAAACTTTGAAGGTCCTTGCGGTGAATGTTAATTCACTGATTAGGATCGAACGAAGAGCCGCGATGTTTAAATTGCTACAAGACCAAACTCCTCATGTGCTTTTCGCTAGCGAAACCAAGCTAACCGATAAGCACAAACTGGAGTACAACAATTATATTGTTAGAAGAAGAAATCGGCCCGGATCCAAATGTGAAGGCGGGGTTGCAATCTTCATTAAACAAGGTATAAAATTTCACAGAGTGTACAAGGGAGTGTTGCGTAGGTTCCGGGTGTTGGAGGCAGTCGTCATTTACATCCCGCTCCGCAGTGGAAAGCGACTGTACTTGGCCTCTGTTTATACACCTCAGACTTCACAATCCACTTTATTTATTACAGAGCTTGACACGCTTTTTCGACTTCTGAGGCTGGAATCGGGGGAGAATTATTTTGTAATCGACGGGGATTTCAACGCTAAACACAGAGATTGGGGAAATAATTTGCCAAATACTAGAGGGAACCTACTACTCGATTGGTGGGGTCAGCCGTCGTTTCCCAGAGGCGGGTCTTATTTGGATCTACTGCTGTACGACGAACGTATACGACTGACAGGTACGAATTTACAAACGCTAAACTGTCTGCGCACATTCGTGTATGACAGTGACCATTGCAGTTTTAGCACCGAAATTACAGTTCCCAACGAAATTGCGGAATTGGAGGAGTTTGTCCAAAGATATTCTTACAACTACAGTAAGACTCGATGGACACGCTTCTCTGCAACCTTGACAAGAGCACTCGCTTCGAACACGCTCCATCCACCGGCCAATAGGAATTTGTCAAACGAGGAGATCGACAATTACTTAAAACAAATGGACTAGACAATTAAACAAACTATGGACGCTACAATACCACGATATCGACGTAACGACTAACGAAGACCTGTTCCGCAATCCTACTATTGACGCACTGCACCGACAGAAAAGTAGACTTCTGACAAGACTCAAAAACTTGTACAGACAGTTTACTGACAGACAAGACCCGGAGATTAGGACACTGAAGGCGTCGATTAAAAATATTCAAACGTTAATAAAAGAGAATTACAGAATTTCTGTAAGTTCGTATTGGAACAACAGGGTTCGGGCTGTAAACACCAGCAACCCGAATATGTTCCCGCAAATAAATAAACTATTTCGGAGAAAAAATCAAAACGACCTTCAGTGTCTTAAAATAGCCCGGACAACAGACAACGAACGGTTACTGACAATAGCAGGTATTGATCCAAATGAGGCCGCTGATGACGACGACTTCTTTGTGATCGAGGATCCACAGGAGAAGGTTGAAGCCATAGGGGCGACTTTCCAGGAAATATACAAGGCCACTGATACCATTGGACCTAATTATGACCTGGACAATCGCGTCTTGGTGCACGACTTCTTCATTCGAAACGAAGTAGAGAACTGGCGATCCGAGGGCTCTGGTTTCACCCGGTTCAGCGACGAAAATATGGCAAATAATGTCATTACCAGAGAGGGTGACCTACCTCCGTTCATTTCGAAGGAAGAGCTCCGTGAGATCTTCGACACAATCAGGGCTAAGAAATCAGTGGGGACCGATGGTATTCCGAACATCGTGCTTCGACATCTTCCTCTAGAAGCGGTGGACATTTACACCACCCTGTTTAATAATGCAATGAATAATGCACACTATCCAGCGCATTGGAAAACGGCGGTGGTGCAACCTATCCCCAAAAAGGGAAAGGATGTATCCAATCCGGCGAATCTCCGGTCGATAAGCCTCCTTCCGAATATCAGTAAGGTGTTTGAAAAAGTAATCAATAGAGCTCTGTCTAGGTGGGTTGAGGACAAACATATAGTTCCGGATAATCAATTCGGTTTTAAGGCGGGACATGATATCTCACATGCCGCGTCTAAACTGGTGTCCGATATCCAATGGAATAAAGGCAAAAACCAATGTACTGGTGCCTGCCTTGTTGACTTGGAGAAGGCCTTCGACACCGTATGGTTAGAGGGTCTTTTCTATAAGCTGACTAGGCTGGGGATCAGTAAACCACTCTTGTACATTCTTTATAATATGCTAACCAACAGACAGTTCATCGTGAAAAATGGCGATGTGACTTCTGTTGGAATATTTCAAATTAAAAATGGTCTTCAGCAAGGCGCGGTCAATTCGCCGATCTTATTCAACATTTATACAAGCGACTTGATAGGTTCACTTCCCTATACGTTGACAAAAATGTAGATGCTGCTCTGGCCAGAGCTAAAGGTGCTTTTGCCCTTACAAAGAGACTGTTTTATAGCAGCCAACTCGACGCGAGGGTAAAGGTGATCTGCTACATGGCCCTTATCAGGCCCATGCGGGTATTCGGGTGCCCCGTATGGTTCAATGTACGAGCAAGCTTAATGGAAAAGATTCGGGTGTTTGAGAGGGCTTGCCTTAGGGCTTGCCTTCGCTTGTACAGAACACCAGAGTCGGAGTACAAAAAATTTTATCGTAATGAGGTCCTTTACAACAGGGCGAACCTAATACGAGTGGACAACTTCGTAATTAAGCTGACTCGAAGGCGCATTGCAAGAGCAATGACCTCGACGAATAACCTGATATCTGGGGCTTACTACCCCAATTACCTTTACCACGAGAGTGTGCGCTCTGACGGCTTCGTTCCACCGGAAGTATTCCTCTACCTAGATCAGATAGGGTTGATCCAGGATCTTCCATGCCGCTCGGAAAGCTGGGGACAGGCGGCTCAACTACAACAGAGACGTCGCACACGGCAGTGTGGACCTTCTCTGGTTCAGTAGGGCTGTGGGGAATCGCGATAAGAGGGATGTCGTTCGGCAGCACCAGCAGTTCTGGTGGTTGAATGATGGAGAAGATGTTTCGTCGTCGTTTCCGTCAATTACGGACCAGCTTCACTAATGGGGCAGAGCTGACCAATCTATTTGCTCTGTGAATAGCGATGGCCAGCTTGCATAGGCTTAGGTTAGCAATTAAGAAATACATATATATATTAGTATATACACAGGTATATACTAGTATATGTATGTCATTGTGTATAATGTTTATGTGTATGTATGTGTGTATTGTGTAGATAGGTTAGCTAGACTAAGGTTTATTTTAAGTTAGATATTAAGTTTTTATAAAAAATAAAAAATGATGTCCGTACGCTAAGTTTTTTGTGAAATTCTTTTCTTAGCATTAAGCATAGAAATTAAGTACCTAAATAAAATGTAAATAAAGTCGAAAGACATAGATATAAGAATTTAGAGTAGCTTAAAGTGCCTGTGTGGGGCCAGTAAGTTAGTGTAAGATTGTTAAGTAATTTTAAGCTAGCATTTAAGCATTTTTTGTTAGTATGTAAGAATTAATGATTTAGAAAATAAAATGCATTTAAAACTAAAACTAAACAATGCACTTCTAATATTCTTCTTACGCAAATTAGTTTATTGTTTTAAATTACTAACAGAAAAACCGATTTAAACGATGTGCGATTCTATTAGAACTGACCTCGTTCGATAAAGATGTAAAAGTGTGTGCCGTAAGGTTGCTGTACGTGACCTGAGCAAAATATTATTTTTCCTGTTATCTACAGGTCGAGTACTATAAGAAACACTATTCAGTATGTCCGAGTATTTTTCATTGTTGGCCAGTGTTATCAGCGTTTTCACTTGGACACTCAAAATAGTTGTCTGTTTCTTGTCGTGAAATGTTAGCCACATTTTTTCTCAAAGTTTTTTTTTTTTATTTTTCTACATAGTCTCCTTGTAACTCTACACACTTCTCCCAGCGATGCTCCCATTTCTCTAACCCGTCCAAACAGTACTTGGCGTTTTTCTCTGCAAAATAATTGTTCACAAAGGTGATTTCGCACAGTATCAGCGTATATAGTATGGAGGGAAAATCCTAGCCATTCGATTCAGGAGTTTTATTGTTCCACTGTTATGTTTGGAGCTGCCTCAGCTCCCTATATGGCAATACGTACAATGCATCAATTAGCAGACGATGAGGGTCACCGATATCGGACGGCTGAAGAAGTCATAAAGCAGTAAATGTATGTTGATGACATACTGTCTGATGTGAATTCGGTTGAGATTATATTAAATAAACAGGAGCAAGTTATAGACATGTTGCGTAGCGGATGTTTCGAATTGCGAAAGTGGGCTAGTAATCATCCTAGGTTGTTGGACAATATCCCTGTGGCACTCAGGTATAGACACGGCTTAATGGAACTCAACATATCGGATAATATCAAAGCACTAGGGATGTATTGGGACCCAAACACTAATGAATTTAAGTTCAAAATCAATTTTAATATTACAATCGGTTAGCCAACTAAACGGATAATGCTGTTAACTATCGCGCATCTCTTTGACTCACTAGGCTGCCACAATCCAGGTTTTTTTTTTAAAGAACTGAACACTCAAGAAGGTATTACTACTCTTAAAATGCCGGAGCACGTGTTAAGTTTTTCGAAAAATTGGATAGAAAGAGAGAGAAAGATTTTTGGCCTCAGTGGTTATTTTGCTCCATGGGTGGCATCCAATTTACTAGTGTAAATTGGACTTGATGTTATATTTAGGCAACCATTCATCTCACAAGATTTTAGTTGCCTGAAAAAAAGTCTTCCGGTCACGGCTGGTATTGAACCCCGAACCGTCCGATTGGGAAGAAAACACATTACCACTTGAGCCACGGCCTGTCCTCTCTGTCCTCCGAGCGCAGTTTGTAGATGAGAGAACTAAAAGAAGTCGCTTGGGGCTAGATCTGGTGAATAAGGCGGATGGTCGAGCAGTTCAAACCGTAATTCATGGATTTTCGCTATGGCAACCGCTGTGAGACGGTGTGAGACGGCGCGTTGTCTTGGTGAAATCCCAATTTTATTTTTCTGCAAATGTGGCCGTTTTTCCGCAATTTCTGCCTTCAGCTTGGCGTAGTATGCTTCTGTAATGGTTTTTTCTTTTTGAAAATAATCGATTAAGATAACTCCTTTACTATCCCAAAAAACAGTCGCCATCACTTTCCCAGCCGAAAAAACAGTCTTTGCTTTTTTTGGAGCCGGCAGTCCCCTGTTTTGACTGCATTTTTGTTTCGGGCGTATAATGGTGTATCTTAGTTTCATCTACAGCAATTAATCGGAGCCAAAACTCGAATTTATTGTGCTTAAACTGCGCTAACAGAGCGTTTGAAATGTTCATTCGAACACGTTTTTGGTCTAACGTAAGCAAACGCACCACCCAACGCGTGGACAGCTTTCTCATGCCTAAATCTTGATTCAATATGTAACAAACACGTTCTTTGGACAATTTTATAACCTCTACTATCTCTCTCACTTTAATTCGGCGGTCATCTAACTTTAGCAATGTTATCGTCAGTGGTTGCAGTTTTTCCACGTCCCGAACGTTCATCATTTCCCAAGCTCTTACGGCCACGTTTAAATTCAGCTGCCCAAAATTTCACTGTGGTAAATGATGGTGCAGAGTCCCCATACACAAGGTCCGACTCATTTTTGATTTGCGTAGGCGTATTGCCTTTCAGAAGCAAGAATTCAATAACAACTCGATACTCAATTTTTTCCATTTTCACAAAAAGCACCCACACCGACTCACTCAAACTAAAAATTGCGCGTCCAACTGTCAAAAGATGCACAACTGGCTTTTACTGATTAGTGCCGCTATCTTTAAGTTTCTTTAACTTTTTAGACAAGCCTATTAAAATATACAAATATATTTCGAAACGCGATAACAAGTGAAGGGTACGGCTTCAGTCCGCTTTTTACTGATAATGAGATTGGGGTGCCATCTAGTAGCAGTTTTGAGGTACTTTAATATAACGAATCGAAAAATGGTAATAATGACTTGAGTCCATTGAAATACACTAAGAGGATTCACTACACTGGGGAAAAACGGCTTCAGTCCGATTGTTTTGAAGTGGAATGGCGTCCGCCTATTCTCTTACAATTCGTGATCATACCTGCTCGTGCTGCATTTTTCGGTTATTGTTTTTTTTTAATTATTTTATTGTAGTTTCATACATTGGGAATGAACAATAAGTGATCGAAGTGAAGAAGAGCCGGGCCCGTCGAGCAGAGAGAGGAAAAAAGGGAAAATTATTGGTAGATTTAGAGATATTATGAAAGGGATGCGAGCTACGGCCCATGAACTTAGACCTGTTCGTTTATGTAAACGATTTCAAGGTTTTACTTTAACAGAGGAGTCAGAACGTCGTCGAATAATGCGCGAATTCAATGAGTTGGGAGAAACCTTATTACTGTTCTCCCAATTATGCATAGGCGTCGGCGGAAAAATAACGACGAGGCACGACTAAATTCAGCTTCGTTCAGCTATCGAGTCCAGATTAGAGAGAATGAAGGCATTTATATCCTTCCACGGGATTACTTTCCGGCGAGTCAGGCGAGTAAAGGAGTATCTCCTTAAAGGAGCGAGAACCCCTATCGACAGTCGTGGAAAACGTGGTGTACGACCTCAAAAACTTACAGATGAGACAAAGCAGAAGGCGATTAATTTTATAAAAAATCTAAAGGGTCGCAAATCACTCTATTCGTTGAAAGACTCAAGGAAACGGTACCTACCTGATTCACTAAATATTTCTAAATTACAGAAAATGTACATACATTGAGAAGAATCTCATTCATGAAATGGCTTATGAATCATTCCGTTGCATATTTGAAAATAATTTCAAAATATCTTTGGATATCCACGGAAAGACACCTGCAGCACCTGTGATCCTTTTAAGGCTGAACTGTTATCTTCAGTCGAGATGTCAAAATTATGTTTGGATGACGATGTCAGAAAGAAAGCACTGGAAAAAGTACACATTAAAATGCAACAAAAGGAGCTTTATCTCTAGAAGAATGAGCGGTTTTATCAGCTCAAGGGATGTTATCCCAAACGCTCTTTGAAATCCAAGACTATAGAAGCCATCACAATGGGCTACCAAAAAAACCTATCCACAATGAACATCACTACAAATGATGTTTATTATAAACATCAGCTTAATTTCATCAGTTTCAATATCCATGTTCTATCGAATTCACAATTCATATTCCATACCTACGATGAATCAGTAGTTAAAAAAGGAGCTGACGATTTATGTTCCATGATGCACCACTTTTTTCGTTACGTTTTACCAGAGGAGCTTGCAATTTTTTGTGACTCATGTTCCGGAAAAAATAAGAATTTCAAGGTTATACGATTTTTACATTACATGTGAGTGTGAGTGAGTGATATTTCCGATCCGGGGGCATTCCTATCTCGAATGTGATCGGAACATGAATGTGAATAACCAAAAGACATATACAGAGACTCCAGCTGACTGGAGGGAAGAAATTAAAAACTGTAGAATAAAACCCCTTCCATTCTACTCGTAAGTAATTGACTGTTGGCAAATTTTAAAAATTGTACATAGGAAAATGTCCTTTCCCTACCCGGCCTATAAGGATGCTAAAATTTGAAAAGGAACAACCTAATAGAGTTTTCCACAAAATTGCATTTTGGGGGATTTAGCAACAGTCCAGTAAAGAAACCTAAGAAACAAAAGCGGGCCGTTACATTAAAAAAAGTTGTACACCAAACAATTACCTATCAAAAAGGCCAAATTTGAAGATCGGAAATTGCTGCTGAAAAATCAGTGGCCAAACAATTTAGAAAGGGTTGACCTACATTATGGGAGTGGCCGTGCTGTAGTGGTACTAGCAATGGCTTCTCACTCGGAGGGTCAAGGTTCGAATCCTAGCCACGGAAAGTTTTCACTTGTGTAATTGTCCACTCAGTCAAAAAAAACTGCGTGTGAAGGCGTAAAACTGACATGTAGATTTGGCTCTTGTAGAGTTTTCAAAACAACCGTTAAAATCCACAACCTGAATCATTCCGAGTGAAGAAAATATCTCCTATTCGGACGGATCCCTGGAGAGTCCATATCGAAACCAAACACACCTGAGTTTCAAACCACTACAGCACAACAATGCTTTCTTTTCTCCTCCTTCTATCTTTCCGACCGGGCCGCGCCCTGGCAACAGTAAAAGGGTATCATAACCCCTTAGGCGCGCGTAAATTATAAAAAAAAAAATACCAACCTGAAGAAAGTAGTGATGCTGAATACCTGGATGATCCACCAATTGACGCCTGATTACCGGGAAAAAATGACTTCAGTCCTTGTTTTTTTTTTTAAGAAAAAAAGTCGAAATGATAATGTAATTTTTTTTAAAACTTATTTTCACTTTTCTACGTTTTAACGTAATCCAATCACATAATGGTTTTTGAGTATTTTTATTATATTGAGGGGATTTTTTTTTTATTATTATCTTTATTCTTAGTTCCTTACTGAACATTATTACACAATTTAAAATAAAATTATAAAAAAAAAAATAAGAATAAGTAGTGACATTCATATTGAATTGTGAAATAAATAATAATAGTAACAATGTAACTTCATAGCAAAAATT
This sequence comes from Volucella zonaria, assembly GCA_963966105.1. Taxonomy (NCBI): domain Eukaryota; kingdom Metazoa; phylum Arthropoda; class Insecta; order Diptera; family Syrphidae; genus Volucella; species Volucella zonaria. The sequence continues at coordinate 83,688,133 of OZ014530.1, read as the reverse complement.
AAAACTAACAAAAAGTTTAGAAATGTTATGGGTATATAACTTAATTCGTGCGTTTTTTTTCCAAAATTTGAACGTTTATTTAAAAAAACATGTACAATAGTTTTATTCAAAGTATTGCACATCTGAAGCTATGACTTTTTCCTATCTTTCTGGCAATTTGTGGATCCCATCCCAAAAAAACTGCGCCGACTTGGCATATTCTGCTCTGATGTGAACCGTATTTCAGTGAGGAAGTTCTGCATCGACCGGAACAAATGGTAGTCAGAAGGGGAAAGGTCTGGGCTATATGGCGGGTAGGGTAAGACTTCCCATCCACTGTTTTCCAAATAGTTCTTAACCAGAATAGCAACGTGGGGCCGAGCGTTGTCATGATGGAAAATTATTGCCTCGTGTCTGGTCGCATATTCCGGGCGTTTTTCGGCCACTGCTCTCTTCAAACGGATTAATTGTGTTCGGTAGCGTTGTCCATTGATGGTTTCACCCGGTTTTAGCAGCTCATAATACAGCACACCCATCTGATCCCACCAAATACAGAGCATTACCTTCGCGCCATGGATATTCGGCTTTGCCGTTGATTTGGCAGGTTGGCCGGGTTTCACATATGATTTTTTGTGCTTGCGGTTGTCGTAATGGATCCATTTTTCATCACCAGTAATAATCCGATGCAAAAATGACTTCCTTTTGTGGCGTTCCAGCAGCATTTCGGACATGCAAAACCGTCCTTCGACGTCTCTCGGCTTGAGTTCATGTGGAACCCAATTTCCTTGCTTTTGAATATATCCAGCTGCTTTTAAACGTTTTGAAATGGCTACTTGAGTGACACCCAAAGATTCTGCGAGCTCTTCTTGTGTTTGGCAACAATCCTCATAGAGTAATGCTTCCAGTTCTTCATCTTCAAACTTTTTTGGCTGTCCAGGACGTTCATCGTCTTCCAAGCCAAAATCACCACTTTTAAATCGTGCAAACCACTTTTGGCACGTTCGCTCAGCTAGCGCATGTTCACCATAAACTTCCACCAAAATACGATGACTTTTGGCAGCAGTTTTCTTCATATTAAAGTAATGAAGAAGAACTCCCCGCAAAAACTTTTTCAGGCACAAAGTTCGACATATTTGAGTGAAAAAAAATTATTGTTGTTTACGCTTCAAATGAATGACATATACTGAAATGACGTACAATGACAGTAGCTTTCCAACGCATGTTCCAATGGAATAATACAAGTTGCGCCATCTCTTAGCAAACCGCAAACCGAATTAAGTTATAGACCCAATATAAAAAGTTACAAAAAGTGGGGTATTCAGTATTAATTTGTAAATTATTTTAAGTATTCAATATTATATAACATACGGCAATAAATTCTTGATTTCCTCGTGGTCAAATGTAAGAAGCCAGTTCTTAATCTTTTTAAAAAATTGGCTAGGAGAATTATAAGTATGTATATCTTCTGGAAGTCTATTAAACAGTTTGCAGATCACAACAGTGAAGAAGTTTTTGTATAAAGTTGTTCGGAACAACGGCACTGGAATAGAATTGTTAGATCCGCTTCGTAAATTATATATATTTGAAATCGGACTTTGCTACATGCAATTCTTTTAAAAAAAATTTTGGATACTTTATAGCAATACAAGTGTTTAAGTGGTAGAATATTCAATGTTCTGAACAAGATCATAGATCGTGCAAAACGATTTGCCCCACAAATCTTTCTAATAGTAAAACCATTAAAGGCAGCAGCTTTTTATTTTAGGCACCTCCCCAGCAACTTATACCATATTGTAGTTTGAAATCATCCAATCCAAAGTACACTGACCTCAAGGTTTTATTACTACAGTATTTTCAAGGCAAAATAGGACATGGATAGCAGAACGTAAATATTTTTTTAAGGATGAAATATGGTCAGATTCACTAGTTCAATCTTGAAACTTCCCTGCGGGTAGGGGTTAGAATATATCCGCGGTAGGAATGGCTGTCGAAAGAGGCGACTAAAATCCATCTGGGCCGGATTCCCAGATCCGTGAGGAGGCGCCGCCCCTCAAATAAGCATCCCATCCTCAAGGCAAGGTGTTATGCGACCCGTGCCAAAGCCTGAATGGTGCTCGGGATGGAAAATCAATAGAGCACCGCGAACGGAGCCCTCCAGATAACTGGCGTCCTCTGGTTGTAACGTAGCCTTACCGTATTACAGGGGTCTCTGATGCGGTGGACCTCCCTTACCCCGTACTCGTGGGATCTAAATATGAACCTAGACAAAACCAAAACAAATAAAACAAATAATACAAACAACGCAAATAACGCAGTAAATTCAACGAATTTACCGCAGTCGTTTGATTCCTTCTCTAAAAGTTCAAAGGTATCACGATCTCCACCACCAAGGTCGAATTTATCCGGGAAAAGAAGTCCGCCTGAAGCGCCTACGTGCAAAAAAACCGACTCAGTGGCAAATTAAAGCTTGGAGGACGAAAACAACACACTCCGTACGAAGCTTAAGCAAATGGAGCTACTCTTTCAAGAGCTAAAAAAAGGAGTAGACATACTCCGAGAGGAAAACAAGACTCTGAAAACAAAGAATATAAACGAAGCCCAAGAAAGCAGTCCACTCTGCTCAACTAGTCGCGAATACCATACGGACGAAGAAGAGCTTACGCGCAAAACAAATTGGACCGTAAGTAAAAGACCGTCTAAGAAACGAAAAGCTGGTTCTTCACCTGAAGTCATTCCAGATAAGAGCCAGGAGTCACAAAAAAAGCAACTCCCAACAAAATTACGTCTTCCACCTCCAATCAACGTTGTTGGGGTTTCAAACTATAGCAAGTTGCATTGCTTTCTCAAAGATACGCTTAAATGTAAGTATAAGATTACATCACTTCGCAACAATGTGTGGAAAGTTAACGTCGACAACTCCGATGACTACCGAGCATTGTCCGAAAAATTAAACACCGAGAAGATCCAATGGTACACTTTCGAAAACAAGTCAGAAAGACCATTACTTGTAGTAGCGAGAGGACTTCACCCTTCGTGTACTAAAAACGATATTGTAAGCGACCTCCATGCAAAGGGCTTTAAAGTTCTAGACGTTGTAAATATTATTAAAAAAGAAAAGAGAAAAACAGAGGAAGACGAGGAAATCTTGGTTAAGCGGGGACTTCCACTGTTTATGCTTAGTTTCGATAAGTCCGAAAATAAAGAAGATATCTATAATATCAAAACTATTCTAAATATGGTAGTCAAAATCGAACCTGTGCGAAAGAATACAAGATCGATCACGCAATGTAAGCGTTGCCAAGGCTTCAATCATACGCAGACTTACGGCCAAAAAGAAACGCATTGCGTATAATGTGCCGGTAAACATCTCTCAGAAGAGTGCAACTTAAATAAAGAACTTCCACCGTCTTGCATAAATTGCCAAGGAAAGCACCCAGCAAACTATCGCGGATGTGAAGTGGAGAAATAACTCCAAAAAAGGCGCGATACGCTTAAAAAACCTTACGTCCAAAACCAAACGCAACTACAAATAAACCTAATATTGCTAAAGAACAGGCAGTGAAAGAAAGAAAATCCGTCGTGGTAAAGTCGTAGAATATACAAAAAAAGAACGCAAAGGAAAAGCCGCCACCAGCCGGTGTTACGCCAGATCCAGTGGCTCACGTTTTCTCCCTAATTCTCACGACTCTTGAGGAGGAAAGCAGAACAAATAAACTTTTAGTTGAAAAATTGAGCAATCTCGAGAAAGAAATACGTAAAACTCGATTTCAAGCATGAATATGAAACAAGTGCTTAAAATATTGACGTGGAACCCAAACGGCCTTATTAAAAAACTCGACGAACTGGAAGTGTTCTTACAAAAACCAATATTGACATTTGCTTGATTTCTGAAACTCACTTGAGGGAAGGGCCTCGTGTGGAACTAAAGGGATACTGTGCTTATCATGCATACCACCCATCAAACAATGCCAGAGGCGGATCCTCATTGTTCATTAAAGATTGTATTGGGCACTCTATAAATATGAAGATTGAACGCGATGCAATGCAGTTAAGTTCGGTTCGAGTAAAATATAACTACCTGCACTACAACATTGCATCCATTTATTGTCCTCCGCGATGCAAGCTAGAAAAGAATGACTTTAAAGGTAACTTTGATTCACTCGGACCGGACTTTATAATTGGTGGTGACATACCTTCTGGGGCTCACGATATAATACAACGAAAGGCAGACAACTCTATGAAGCCGGTTTGCAATGTAAAGCTGACTTTTTCTCGACAGGAAAACCAACATATTGGCCTTCGGATATAACAAAGACCCCCGATCTTGTAGACTTCTTTGTCACAAAGGGAGCAAACAAAATTTCTACAAACATCGGGGAAAGTTATGATCTCTCCTCAGATCACTCACCAGTCATTTTAACACTAAGCATACTCTTAATTAAGAAAGAAGTGGCGCCTAGATTAACTAATAACAAGACTAACTGGGACGGTTTTAGAAACATATTGTTCTAAACGTGTCGCTAAAAACACAAAACGAAATAGAAGACGAAATCGACAGATTCATCAAAGTCCTGCAGAACGCTGCCTTGAACAACACTCCAACTCCAACAAGAAAAGAGAAAGCAAGTAGTGAAATAAAATATCCGCCGGAAATAATAGAACTGGTAAGAGAAAAGAGGAGAGCGCGAAAAAGATGGCAACAATTCCGTGCTCCCCAGCATAAAACATACTTAAACCACTTATGCAACAAATTGAAAGAAGCAATATGAGATTACAAAAATCGGAATATCTCTACATATCTCGAAGGTCTGACTGCCGAAAGAAGTTCAAATTACTCCCTCTGGAAAGCCATGAAATAAAAAATGAAATAAAGTCCTACAGACCCATATCGCTTCTGCCGATAATATCTAAAATAGTTGAAAAACTCCTATTGAAGCGCTTGCAACCGATCATTGAAGAGAGACGTCTAATTTCTGAACATCAATTCGGTTTTAGAACTAAGCACTCCACAATTGACCAGGTTTTTAGAATTACGAATGAAATTGAGAAAGCCTTAGAGGGGAAAAAGATATGTTCTAGCGTGTTTCTTGACGTGTCTCAAGACTTCGATAAGGTATGGCACGAAGGCTTAAATTTTAAGCTAAGCTTCTGAAATCGTACCTGGAAAACAGAATTTTTCGTGTTAAACATGGCACCGAATACTCGGAATTTAAAGAGATAGCTGCTGGAGTTCCGCAAGGAAGTGTACTTGGACCGGTATTGTTTTTACTGTATACCCGAGACATACCGGAAGAATCAGGTACCATAGTAGCCACGTTCGCGGACGACATGGCGATACTAGCTACAGATACTTCAGTCGAGTTAGCTACTGGAAAGCTACAAACGGCTTTGGATAAAATCTACGAATGGACAAAGATATGGCGAATTGTTCTCAATGAGACCAAATCTACTCATGTTAATTTTACTTACCGGAAAATAAACAACCTTCCCATTTTCATTAACTCGGTACAAATACCATATGCAAATGAAGCAAAGTATCTAGGAATGACACTAGATGTAAAACTGAAATGGAAGCCGCATGTTAAGAAGAAACGTGATGAACTTGAAAATAAATTCAGACAAATGTACTGGCTACTAGGAAAACATTCCAAGTTAAGGATACATAACAAACTGCTCATCAATAAGCAAGTGCTTAAACCTGTTTGGACGCACGGTATACAACTTTGGGGCTGTACTAAACCAAGCAATCGAAATATTCTCCAAAGTTATCAAAACAAAGCTCTAAGACAAATCTTGAACGCCCCATGGTATATCAGAAACAGTGATATCCACAGAGACTTAGGAATAGTTACCGTCGAGGACGAAATAATGAACTTTGCTTGCAAACTCCGTATTCGTCTTCATGGTCATTGTAATAATAAAATACTCCAAATTCTGGACGAGACAAACTTAGTGCGTCGATTACAAAGAATGAGACCATTCGATCTGGCGCGATAAGAACTGTCCGCATATAATAGCGGTACTAGCAGGTGCTTTTGCTGGAAAGCTACCTGCCCCACGCGAACGTTATTTGAAACGGAAAATAGTTGTAGTCGATAAGAAGGGAGGCGTGTTTTTAGTGAGTAAGAATCTCACACTACTATAAGCAACGGGTTCATAGTGTCTATGAAGATTTTCACATCTACCCACCAAAAAAAAAAAAAAAATCTTGAAATAATTCGCATCACACATCGTTTGTATTTACCAAATTACAGTTACATACTAACTCATTAGATATCAGGAATTTGTTTGAATGGAACCAGATTTCAAAGTCGGAAGAATGTTGGGTACCAGTCATAAAATTCATTACTTTTATTTTATTGCTTGCAACCAGCTTATTCACCCCAAACCAAGTCCTTAGCAGGTGGACATCATGATTTATATCAGCAGTTAAATCTAGAGGACTTTTTGAACCATAGGCAATACCAAAATCATCTGCAAAGACTGTGATCTTGCCTAAAAACGGTTGGCTGAAAAGTGAGTCGATGTAAATAACAAATAATAATAGAGGCCTAGGACTGAACCTTGGGGGACACCTAGGTTGAGTACTTTTGGACTACGAGTACATGCAAAAATTATCTATTACGACCTTTTGAGTTCTATTACTCAAGTAGGAAGTAAACCAATTGAGCATAAAACCGCGAAATCCTGCAGAAAATAATTTATTTAATAAAATATTATGGTTCACCATATCAAAGGCCTTGGTGATGTCCACAAAAAGCCCAGCGCAACACATTTTATTATCTAAAGATTTGTAAATAAAGGAACAAAACTCCAAGAGGGCATCTTCTGTACAAAGACCTTCTCTAAATCCGAATTGAGCAGGGCTAACAAATTTTTGTTTTTTGAGATAGTTCAATACTCGCCTCTTAACAGCTTTTTCGCACACTTTTGAGATTGAAGGCAACAAGGAAATGGGCCTGTAATTGTTTTTGTCTTTTTTATTACCTCTTTTAAAAAGGGGTATTACATTGGCATATTTTAATTTATCAGGAAAAGTACCCGAACACACACTTAAGTTAAAAATATACGCTAATATATCAGCTACGAGGGGCGTTCAAACTATTCTCGGTATCGGGGTGAAGTTGTGGTTGTATATATAAATTGACTTATTTATCAAGTAATACTATTATTTTAGTGCATTCATGTAAAATTTCATATAAATGTGATTATAAATTCGCGTTTTATCTCTAGTTAAACAGAATCATAATGGCAACTGAGACGATGATGGTGAAAATTGAGCATCGCGCTGTAATTAAATTTCTCACTAAGCAAGGAAAAAGTCAAAAAACTATTCATGAAGAGATGGTGGCTGTTTACCAGGGTTCCGCACCTTCATTATCAACTGTGCAAAAGTGGTCAAGTGAGTTCAAGAGAGGCAGAGAGAGCATTGAAGACGACCCCCGCTCCGGCGCCCCGGCTACTGCTTGTACGGGAGAAAACATCAAAGAAGTCGAAAAACTTGTTCTTGAGGATGCCCGAATAAAGGTGAAAATGATGGCAGAGATCACCAAGCTTTCAATTGGTACCATTCACACCATTCTTCATGACCATCTTAACCTTTCAGAGGTCAGTGCAAGGTGGGTGCCACGAATGCTCACAGCGCCTCAGAAAAAAAGTGAGAATCGCATGCTGTAGAGAGCTTTTTTTTGGAGATGTGTAGTGAGAACGCGGACGGTGTTATGGATCGAATTGTTACTGGGGACAAAACATGGGTCCACCACTATGACCCTGAAAGCAAACAAGAGTCCATGCAGTGGCATAAAAAAGGAACAGACCCCCCGAAGAAGTTCAAAGTCACTCCGTCTGCCGGGAAGCTCATTACCACCGTTTTTTGGGACTCAAAGGGAATCTTGCTCATTGAGTACAAAAAAAAGGTGAAACCATCAACGGCACATCCTACGCTTCCACTTTGCATAATTTGCGGGAGGAAATTAAAAAGAAAAGACGGGGTAAACTCGCAGCGGGTGTGTTGCTTCTTCATGACAACGCTCCTGTTCACACGGCGCGAGTTTCCAAGGCTGCTGCGCGAGATTGTGGTTTCGAAGAAATCCAACACCCACCCTATAGTCCAGACCTTGCCCCTAGTGATTATTTCCTGTTTCCGGATTTGAAAAAATGTCTTCGTGGAAAAAGATTTTCGGATGATGAAGAACTCAAGTCGGTATTTTGCAGAGAAAGAGGAAATTTATTTTTTTGAGGGTTTAAAAAAGCTTATCTCAAGATGTAACAAATGCATTGATGTTAGGGGAGATTATATTGAAAAATAAAAACAATTTATATTGAATTCGCATTTTCCTTCATATCGATACCAAGAATATATTGAACGCCCCTCGTATATATATTGCAACTTTTTTGAGTGTAATATTCGAGATGCCATCATTACCAGATGACCTTGAATTGTTAAGTGAGCATATAATTCTATATAACTCTGATCCTGTTATCTCTTCAAAAACGAAGCTGCTATTATTAAATTTTTCTTTCACTAAGCTGTGTCTAATGCAACTTCTACAGTAATCAAAAGAATCTAGGAAAAAAATCATTAAATACGAGTACCATATGTTAGAAATTTGCACTGGATCATCAACAGTAATTCCGCCGTTATCGAGTGTTACTGATTTATAAGAATTGGTCGGATTACTATGAATTATTCTATTTATTATTTTTTAGAGTTGCCTAAGGCACCCTGTATCTTTGAATGATAGTATCTATCTCGAGCCACTATTATTTCTTTATTAACGATTTTACTGATTTTATTGGATCTTAATTTAAGCCTTTGATTAGAGGAATACTTGCGCACTTTAGATCCTAACTTGTTTTTAAGTTTGATTCTCTTGAGTAAGTAATTATTAATCCAAGGTTTTAATTTGCACTATGATTTCTTGGGTACAACAATATAAGTAAAATTTTTTACATAGTTTTGAAAAATATATAGGAACAAATCATAAGCCATCGATGCATCACTTTCAAAATAAATTTCCTCCCAATTTTCTAATTGTAGTTCAATGTTTAGCAAGTAAAAATTTATCTTTGAAACGTTAGCTGAAAATTTATTTTTAATAGTCTTAGTACGCTTAATATTATTTAACCATATACCAGTCATACAATGATCGGTTATACTTAGATCGAAGTTAACACCAGAACTCTGATTTAGAGATAGCTTTGAAAAACGTCCAAATACATGGTCAATGCATCTACTGGAAATAGACCTAGAAATCTCATTCAAAAAGGAATATAGGCCGTTTTGAGCCATTATTGCAAGGTAAGAGTCAGCAAAACTGCTTGATGTTAAAATGTCATTAGTAAGATCAGGTCACCTAAAAGAATAAGGTTAGCTGTCTTTTCATTATAAAGAAACATTATGAATTCATTTATAAACACTTGTATACCACGAAAGTGTAGTCTATATATACAAATAAATTTAAATCTTTCATTACAAAAATTAAAAGAAATTTCGATTAAATCGGCGCTAAAAAATTCCAAATTTCTAACTTCATAATTATTTTTAAGTCTTCAAGAACAAAAACTCTTACACCTCCAGCAGCATACGTTTCATTGGGGTTCGCAAAAACTTCATAGCCCGGAATTCGATAATTATTTTTTTCGACATTATAGATCCAAATTTCACTTAGAAATATTAGATCATACAGTATGACAAAGGCTTCGAGGTTACCCACAAGGAGATCAAAATTTTGATGCAAACTCCGTATGTTTTGATGCACAATAAAAAAATTGTTTTTGTTTTTGGAATTTAAGATTTGAATTTAATTTTTCTCAAAATTGGATGGAATGGGCTAAAGCCTGTACCCTGCAAGTGTTTTAGCACTTCGGACAAAATCACAAACTGTCTGTTGAAACGTAGTACCTGATACGTAGCTGGCGTGCTAAAAATGTTATTTAATATGAGTATTAGCAGTGGTTGTTTTCCGCCTTTATTGAAAGCTGAGGTACTGTCACTTTTATAAAACGTATTCGAAGGCTAATGAATAACTACCGGCCTGTCTCTATACCGGCGATGCTCTGCAAACTCTTTGAAAAATGCATAAAGGCTCGCATTTTGTCCTTCTTAAATGTATTCATTTTTTTAAGGATCAACAGTTCGGTTTTCGTGAGGGAAAATGAACTGAAGATGTTATGCTGTGAAATAAACTCAGGGTTTGATAACACAAAAAGTACTATGACATTATTTGTTTATCGACATGATAAAAACTTTTGACATAGTCAATTACTCAATTCTGTTGAACAAATTCGGCAAGGCTGGTTTCAGAGAGTCTATCCATAATTTGTTCAAGTCCTATCTAATCAGAAGAGTACTCGTATTTAGTGAGGAGCTTGAAACTAGTGTAGGTGTACAATAAGGTTCTGTCCTAGGTCTTGTTCTATTTTAAATTTATATAAACTCAATCTTCAAATAAAAATTGAACAGCAAAACTACAAAAAAAGATATGGCTCTAACTTTCGTTGCAAACTCTCTGTTTGAATCGGTTGTACAACTGGTACAGAACTTGCAGCTCTTAAGGCAATGATTCGCAAAATCTGGACTTGTTATAAGCAAAAACAGCAAAAGGTTATGATCTAATATATGTATAATGAGCAAATTGACCTCCGCAGGATATGAAAGAATTTTTTTTAGTTTTAGAAACTTTGAAGATGCATTTCGACTATGTCGTTAAAGCGATGGACGAAGAAAGGTTGCCAGGGTAATACTTAAGGACTGAAACGAATAAAATCTGTAAATTTTAATACGGGCTATACTTCCAATGCGTAAAAATTGCAATCCCATTTTGTACCCAAATTAGCCGGTATATTCTCTAGTTTCAGTTTGTTATTGATTTTAGTTTGGCGCGGTTTAAAATATTTATAAAATATGAGTCAAGAGGAACGCCGTAAAAAGATCATCGACGAATGGCTCGAAAATACTTCGCGTCCAAACCATTTCATCGCAAAAAATTTAAACATAGTGGGTACCATCGTAAAAAAACCGGACTATGTCATCCAGAGATGTTGCTCGGAAATATAATACCAACCAAACAGTGGTACAAAGATCTAAAAAAACGTAACGGTCTAAAAACACGAAAAAAAAACAAAAAATACCAAAAGTTCCTGAAAAGCAAAAAAAAAGTCATAAAAACACGAGCCCGAAAGCTATACGAGTTGATCGGCAACAAGAAAGCGTGCTTGGTTTTGGATGACGAAACTTATGTCAAAGCCGACTTTACTACTCTTCCAGGTGCGCAGTTTTACAACTCGTTTCAAGCTCTGATTCTTCCGCAATCAACAACATCGATTAGGATGGAAAAATTCGGGTTAAAATATCTCGTTTGGCTGGCCATTTGCCAATGTGGACACAGAAGCTCATCGTTTATTACAACGGGAACAATTAACGGAGAAGTGTACATTAACGAGTGCATAAAAAAACGGTTGATTCCTTACTTAAGCAAACACGAGGGTTCAACATTATTTTGGCCATATTTAGCTTCAGCTCACTATGATCATGCGACGTTGAGCTTTCTTGTTGCTAAAAATGTCGACTTTGTCCCAAAAGACATGAATCCACCTAATGTTCCACAGTGCCGTCCCATTGAAAGGTATTGGGCTTTGGTCAAAGCCAAATTGAGCAAAAGTGAGCAGGACGTAAAGATTTTAGTGCTAAATTGAAAAGAGCATTCAAAAAGATTACGGATGTAACTGTCACCAACTTTATGAAGGACATTCGAAAGAAGTTGAGGAAAGAATGGGAACCCAAATAATTTTTGTAATTTTTTGTAATTGTGAATGGATTTAATACGAGTAAAAACAGAATTTTAAAGCAAATAAATAAAATTTACAGGAATAACGAAAATTTTTTTTTTTTTGTACTTTGAAGTTTCCAAATTTTATTCGTTTCAGTCCTTACATCTATCCTTACAACAAGCGGAAACCTCATCCAAGAATGGAGGAACCTAGCGTCTATCTGCGGACATGAACTTTCATTAACTCCGGCAGAGGAGTCCATACCATTAAGAAGACAGTTTGACACTTTTTGGAGAAATTAGTCACTTACGAAAAATATACTGCTGAAGCTCGAGCTTCTCAATATCGGTTGTACTATAGTCGATTGAGCTACAATCTTCAGGATAAGTCTTATTCCTTGAACCAAAATTCAATTGACAAAATAAGTTTTATATTTAAATTGAGAGGGTAGCTTTTGATTTAGCAGTCTCTGTAATCAGAGAGCTAGAGAGGACGTCTCACATTTCCTTGAAGAATGCCTAATTTTAAAGCAGTTTCGTAAAAGATATTTCAGATCCGAGGTCCTGTCTGCTGGCGAAGTAATTATTATTTTGAATAGACAACAAGGCTGGGATGTTTTATACTATGTACTATGCTGTAACTGTCTTCCGCTACAGAGGGCGTATCATAGAGGAAGGTTTTTAAGATTTATTTCTATTTTCCATTTACCTTAAAATAAAACACAAACAGCTGTTAATCTGGTAGACGGCATTATGCCAAACCAATCAAGACTAGGAAACTTATTCTTTATGTTAACCTTTTAAGTGAAATAAAAGTCGTTTATAAGTCTAATATGAAAGAATTTACGTATCGAATTAGCGAGCGCTGAAGGGGTTATTATATCCTTAAAATGTTTGCACACAGCGCGAGCGAAGGAAACTTAGGGAGGAAGAAAAGAGAGGTACCGATGTATATTGGTCTTAAATATGTGCAAGTTATAACGACAAGAGCAGAGAGAGATACCAGACATTACGTCGATGTTCGAGGGCGTCCATTATCTGAGTGATACTCGTATTAATATCACTTATTAGTTTTATCTAGCAGGTGCAGGCATGTTCTAGGCGCAGCTGACCAGATGTGGGATTTGTTCTCCAATATAAGGATAAATGCTTTTATATACAGGGTATCCCCTAATTCGTCAACGATAATTTGGTAAATGATTCCTGGACATATTCTAGGAAAAAAATCGTTCTACAGTCAGGATTTATCTCCAATGATGATAACATTTATCGAATATTAAGAAAAGATTTACTTTGGCACTCGCAAAAACTGCAGATAGTTTGTAGAATCAACCTAGGTAGTAGTTTGAAGGGGCCGATTAACTTGTTCCCAATTACATCTGCCCACATATTTGCGCTGAATTTGTGTTGAAATGATTTATGTCTCTTTGTATGTGAATTGTCCGCACCCCACGTATGAAGATTATGAAAATTTGTGATCCCATACCTTGGAAATTGAGATTCGTCTGTTCAAGGAATTCTGCTAATAAACTCGTTATCGACCAAGCTCCGCTCCAGCGACCGGTTAGAAAACTCAAGTCTCTTTTCCAAATCATCGGGAAGTAGTTCTTGCAAGGTGGACGATTGTATAGATAATGATTTTCGCCATGCAGCGCATTAGAAAACTTTTGTCTGGAAACATTGAATTGCAAAGCTAAGCGTCAAATGCTGATTGATGCATCCGTTACAACAACTTCCAGTATTCTTTCATCAGCGGAAATCCTTGTTACTTGTGGAGCTCCCGCATTCGGTCGTGTATTTGAAACTGATCCCGTTTCTCGAAGCCTTCGATACGTATTTCAAAATACTCCTTTTCTAGGAAGTCGTCAGTTAGGATAAAGTAGTTCATGGTGTCTTTGTCCCGCACTAGTTGAACGTCCATTGTACAGCCCATAAAGGTAAATAATGAATTAGAAATCGGATATCTAAAGACTCAAATTAGATATCAAGTTTACTTAAACGCCGTTATAAAGGTCAGTATTTCTTCTAAAAATAAGGTCCTACACGGGATTTCTACCATTAGTACTAACAGAGCAATTTTCATTAACATGGGTCAGGGTACACCAAAGTAAGCCTTTTCTTAAATCCTCAATTAATTCTGTCAGTATTTGAAATAAGACCCTTACTGTAGAACGATTTTTTTCATAGAATATACCTAGGAATCATTTCCCAAATTATCGTTGACGAATTAGGGGACATCCTGTATAGAGGCCGGATCAGAGGCGCGAAGTATTATTTTGTTCGCTTAGAGAAACCTAGACATTTCGCAGCATTTTTGACGACATCGTATAGCTATGTGGTCATTCTAGCGTAGGTTGTCATTGACAGAATACCATTCATGGATAATGGCTGGGTATTTAAATTTTGTTTTAACGGTAGCAGACAGCATTGTTTTGGAAGCATTAAATTCCAATCTCTTGATTATTCCCCATTTAGTAATGCTGATAATATGGAAACTTAATATACTTAACATACTCATACACTGCCGTTCCCATTCTATAGCCGAAGAATAGGAACGTGCATCGGAATATGAAAAGCAGAGAGCACTGTCGTCAGCAAAGAAATATATTGAACTAGAAGTAGCCCATAAGAGATTGTTGATGAAAATTAAAAAGAGTGTCGGAGATAGAACGGAGCCCTGCAGCACACCAGCATCTGGCTTGAAGCCATTCCATACAACTTGAATTGAACGTTCGGAAGGTAATTTCTAATCCATAGAAGAAGAGAGTTATCGATCCCAAAAGCACGCATTTTCGACAAAAGAGCCTGATGCCAAACTCTGCCAAATGCCATAGAAATATCAAGTGCAACTATCTTGCTTTCGCCAGATTGATGTACGCTTTGGTTCCACTTTTCGGTGAGACATGCCATCAAATCACCAGTGGACCTGTTACTACGAAAACCCTATTGCCGTTCATTGAGAAGTATTCGTGTTTTGAGATATTTCATGAGCTGAAATATCAGCGTTTCCATGACCTTGGAGGGCGGGACGTAAGTGTAATGGGTCTGTAGGAGGAGAGAGAAGAATGTTCGCCTTTTTTTAGGGACGGGCTGGACAAATATGTTTTCCGTCTGCTGTCCCAAAGAGTAGGATAGCTTACGCAGTAGTTTTGCCAACGTGGAAGAACACAACTTCAGAAGGATGGACCAGTGGATTTGTGATGGTTAAGATCTTTAAGTACTCTTACTGTTACACGGGTGCTAAAGTCTAATCATCCCATTGAAAATTCCACGCGCACAAGTGTAGGCGAAGACAAAGCACAATTTTGAAGCTAGTCGCAGAGTGTGTAGCAAGCAGCTGGAATGTCATTATACAAGTAAATGAGTGTTGGAATGGAGGATGAGGGAGAATTCTAAACACTTTCGACAAACGACCAACAATTTTTACTACCTTTGGGTCATTGTAATATTTTTTTGCCTTAGTTTTTGGTCGTATTGGAATTTCACACGCTTGAGAAAGACGTTTCAGTCATTTCTGGATCGTTTCAACTTTTTTCGGTTTTCCTCTATCGGGTTGGTCTTGGAGAACCGAGAGAACATTTCTCTAACCGTGACAGACTCTTTATTACAGCTCGAGTCATACCACCCCTTTTCTTTTGGTTTGATACTCTTCATCTGATAAGGGATAAAGGATATCATTCGAAAGAGAATACGTTCTGTGATCATATCAGCAGCGGCATCCACGTCGTTATCGAGGAAACATACCAGTTAAAATTCCTAAACAAGCTGTTAAGACCGCCCAATTGGATTTTTCGTATTGCCATACGGGGTTCTTTTAGGAATCTTTTCTCTAACTGTATGCTCGGTGTACGAGAAATTAGGTGATATTACACAATGGTCCAATGAGTCCAGAGGAGATCGCATCGACGGTGTACTTATCAGGGTGAGAAGCTAAAACCAATCCAGGGTGTTGTCGGGACAGCTATCAACGTTTGGTATTTGCGTGGGATCACTTACCAGCTGGATCAAATTGATTTCCCCAGCAAAGATCTTAACACATCGGCCTTCGGGTGTTGTCTGTCCAGAATTTAATATTTTATTATGATATTATGAATATAATTGTTTGTATGGAGTCATCAAACCCGTTTTAGATCGAATTATTTGGGGCTTCTGCAAATAAAGCAGTAGTTGATAATTTGCTTTCGGATATGGAATTTTTACCAAGTGAAGTTGAATTCCTGATTGAAACAGGGATCGCATTGTAGAGGAATTTGATAAGCTACAGCACTACGCACGTAACGCACGCACTACGTAAATGGCGAGACCGCGGTGAGGAAAGAATAATCCTATGATAGCTAGGAGCATATTATCAGAATCAAAGGTCGGAAGAATAAAAGGCCAAGAAGCTGGCCATTGTTTCATCACCTTCAAATACTTGCATTGAAACATGTTCTAAGGAAAATATTCTTTTTTCGAAGTAGTACTCGTAGTACGAGTCTCCGTTCCTCATATTCATACGGCTTAACGGCAAATTCCTTGATGTTGTTTAACATACTGGTTGCAAATAAAATACATTTCACAGTCTCAGCACCTAAACTTTTCAATACGTTACCATACGAAATAAAAATTTTAAGAACAAAGAATATATTTTTAAAGAAAGTTAAATGCTTTTTTTACGATGGATAATTTAACTGTCAAAAATTTATTACTAAGTATTAGTTAAAAATGCAAAAATTTCTCATACAAGAATCTAAAATAAATTAAGAATAAAATAAAATTAAAAAGGAAAAACGGAAAATTATAAATCTATTAGTTTCGTAACTTTGCTAATGTGTATCTACCCCACAACTGTAAACTTAATTACGAATTAATTTAGCTAACGATTTGTTCGCTTCTAGTCACTATAAACGACTAAAGAAAGATACTCGTAGGTATCTATTATTACGAAAAGCGTTCGGTTTCATTGTGTCTAGAATTTATCATGTAAACTTAACCATGTAATAATATTAATGGAATGCTTTCCATGCCATTCGACATATGCAGATTCAAACTCGATGCTAGCATCTATGTATGTTTACTTAACTCCAGCCCATACATCCGTAAACATATTGTATGCGTTATACGGAAGACACAGGTATGTGTGTACTGTAACACTACAAATGAGAGAATAAAATGTTTTTATCGGAAATTACGTAAAACACTCTGCATATGCTTTCGTGCCCATTACCCCAATATACAAAATCTTCAAAGAGTAAATTAATAATTGCAGTGCGAACCCGGTAAGCACATCCGCGTACGGTAGACTTTTGTCATATGGATAATATGTTACATACGTCAGTAACTACATGGAACTGTCCTCCGTTTTCAAGCGAGTGTAAAGCTGTGAGAAACTGTTGCCTTGGTGTTAATGCTAAGTTTTTTTTAGGTCGTGTGAGCAATCTGTGGTCAAATTGTTGCTACTATTGCTTTTGCATTACAAATATTTCCTTAATATTTAATAACTCCAAAATGTGTTAGTTTATACGTGTCAGTCAAATTTATTTTCTCAAAATTTAAACAATTGTTTCTCTCGCTTCTATCGCTATTATTTTGCTTTCGTCGCAAACGGGTTTTATCGATTACTTTCAATAAGAACAAAAATTGTAGGAGGAATTATACGTCAACTTTCAGTTGTGAAATTATTTCAAATAATGGATAAAATTTTTATTTAATTTTTCGAATTCATGCAAAGATGATGTATGTCAACGGAGACATGACAATTAAACCCGCCGACCACCCTTTGGTGGTTTGATTCATAAGTGTGTTGTAGGTATAGGCCCCTGAGCGACAGGGGCGGTTTATCCTTTTAAAAATATCACTTTTTACGGCGTATTTGTAATAAGAACTGCCAGAATTATCTAAATTCAAAAAGTCTAATAGTTCCATAGCATCAAATGGTAAAAACAAAACAGTTTTTGCTAATAATCCGCTAAGAGTATGTCGACAACTGCCAGGCAGGCAGCTATACCTACAATACACTCATGAATCCATCTACCAAAGGGTGGTCGGCGGGCTTACTTGTCGAATTTTCGGTGACATGCATCGTCTTTGCGTCAAATCGAAAAATGGATAAATTTTCGTGTTTTTTTTTTTTTAATTGCGTATTTTCTCATACAGATTTGGAGAAAAAATATAAGACCTTGGTACCTTGACGTAAGAAAATTTTATGAAGGAATTTTTTTTTTATTTTTTAATCTACATACTTAACTTTTCATAGAAATAGTTTATAACATCAATAATCATAAATAAATGTATGCAAAAGGAAAGCTGTACATGAAGAAGAGATGTTAATGTTATACATAATGTAAGAAGAATAAATAAGAATTCTATAATTTAGAACTAGTGTCTTAAAAGAATCCTTGAATTTCCGGAGCTCAAAAGGCAAAGCATTAAACAGCCTGGGCCCGAGAGAGGTAAAAAAGTTTAAAAAGCTACATTACTGGATGTCCCAAAAATCAACGTCAAGCCGGAAACAGGTGATAGCTCAAGTGGTGTCGGTTATCACAAAATTATAAAAAAAAATCAAGTCATGTACTTTGAAAATTATTGGCACTAAAAAAAAATCGAGAAATCTGACACCCTGTGACGATCTTTCAAGTACTGTGACCGCAAAACCGTACTTTTCTTCGATTATTTTGTTGTCACGTAACCCTGAGTAACTGTTCTGTAAATTACGGTCCAAAGTTGAAACATAATTATATCGGTTTAAACTAAAATATTGCTTTTTTGTCCATCCATGTATCTGAGAATCATTAATCACCTAACTTGAACTGACTGTACTGACAAAAACTTGTACTGTGCCATTTTGGCAAGTAACTTTAAAAGATGGCGTATTTAGTCTGGATTTCAAACACTTGCTAGACTAACGCTTAATTGAGGACAAAGAAAATATTTTGTTAAAGAAACCCGATTCATAGTTAATTCTTTTAAATAAGTTAAAATGAGTACCAAGTGTGAGCGAGACAGACAGTGACGGCGTGATTAACACGGATAAACACACAATTTCGACTAGTGTGAGTGAAACAGATAGAGATGCCACCCTTGTCAAGCAGTGACGCATAGGCACATCATGCAATACTGCAGTACGTTGCGCTCCTTCGCTTACAGCGCATTATTCTGTATTCATGTTGATTTCGTGCTTACAACTTTGGCTTTCTTTATTGGACTTCATTACACTGTGACTTTGATTTGCTAACTGACCGATTCTGTCGAACCTGGATTTCTTCTGGGCTATTATTGATCGTTGATCCCATGATTGTGTAGTGTGAATGCCATCATGCCATCTTGATACACTGCTCAGGAATATGCTAACATGCATCTCATTTATGGGGAATGCAGGTGTAATGCTAGTGCTGCAGCCAGACTTTATCATGAGAGATAAACAAATGCTCAGCGTCATCATGATCATCGATTGTTTGTAAATGTGTGCCGGTCATTCCCAGAGGGTCGCTTTCCAAATCGAATGGTTAGTGAGGGAAGACCCGTCATGCCCTACGAGGACGAAGTCTTACAAGCAGTCCCACAAGACCCTAGTACCTCAGTACATAAGAGTATCCAAAAGTAGAGCACACCGAATTTTAAGCAAAAACCAGCTCCATCCGTACCACGTACAATGAGTCCAAAGTCTGCTACCCCGAGATTATCCAGACAGAGTGAAATTTTGTCAAACGATGTTGCAGAAGTTCAGAGAAGAAAAAATTCTATGGTCGAACGAATCAACTTTTCAAGGGGACGGTTACATGAACCTCCCCAATTTGCACGAGCAGCACGTGGAAAATCCACCTTTGATGCGGGAAGATAGATCACAGTACCGTTTTAAAGTTAACATGTGGACGGGATTTTTGAATGGTAGAATTATTGGCCCATTCGTGCTGCCGCAGAATTTGAATGCCGAGGTTTATTTAAATTTTTTTGAGAACCACTTACCAAGTTTATTGGTAGATGACGATCCTGAGAGTATACACCAAGAGAACGTAGTGTTCTGTGTGCTCTGTGAAGGAAAAAAATGAAAGGAAATGACAAGGGTGGCATCTCTATCTATTTCACTCACTCTAGTCGAAATGGTGTGTTTATCCGTCTCAATCACAGCGTCACTTATTAAAAAGTAAGTGTCATACCATTTTGGAAACCAGACTAAATACGCCATCTTCTAAAGTTACTTGCCACAGTACAAGTTTTTGTCAGTACAGTCAATTCAAGTTAGGTGATTAATGATTCTCAGATACATGGATTGACAAAAAAGCAATATTTTAGTTAAAACCGATATAATTATGTTTCAACTTTGGACCGTAATTTACAGAACAGTTACTCAGGGTTACGTGACAACAAAGATTTGTGGTCACAGTATTTGAAAGATTGTCACAGGGTGTCAGATTTCTCAATTTTTTTTGATTTCCAATAATTTTCAAAGTACATGACTTAGATTTTTTTTATAATTTTGTGATAACCGACACCACTTGAGCTATCACCTGTTTCCGGCTTGACGTTGATTTTTGGGACACCCTGTATAATGCGGTAGTACAAACGCTGGGTATGTTTCAGTATTGCGAAGTCTATGGAAAATTTTCTGGTTGCGATATTGAGCACATCCGCTTCTAAGGAAAAATGTTTTTAAGATAAAAATAAAGATATCCGGAAAACTATGCTCTAGGCGCTGTTTTTTCCATATTATCTTTAAGATGTGTTTTTGAGTAACAAAATATTCCTATGTGTACCTCCCCAACAAAAAATGCCGTATTGTATTTTAGATTAAATTACCGCATAATAAACAGTTTGTAATAAATAACGAGAGCAAAGTGGTCTAATGTTATATAAGTTGGATGTATATTGTTGTAAGTAGATACCTTTCAAATAGCAAAGTGTAGCATTCCAGTTCATTTTACGATCAAATGTAAGGCTTAGTTGTTTGGCAGGCGGCGTTTATGAAAAAATAAGCCCTGATTACGCCTCCAGCGTAAACAGCACACCATGCAGTAACTTTGAGCGAGTGTAACGGCTCTTCGTAGGTTACACACGAATTTTCGGTGCCCCAGAAGCGATAATTTTGATTATTCACAGAGATGGAAATGGACCTCGTAGCTCATGATGATTTTCGATGAAAAGCGTAGGTTACACGCGCTTGGAGGTCAGAAGTTAACAGCTGATGCACTATTTGTACTTTATAGGGAACATCATACAGTCGTTCACCAAAATTATCTGCAAAGACCGCCGATTGATGCCCATTTGCAAAGCACGTCTTCTGGGTGATACTCCGGTCTGGGACCGGCCAAGGCTGGCAGCATCTCGAGTTGTCCCATACTTATCCAGGCGAACTGCTAAACGGTGTTTGCCCAGTTGGTGTCGGACGACCGGGAGATCTGCGCCAAAATTCACGCTGCGTCAACACCACCGACGAACTATTCCGCAATAAAATCGTAAGAACTATTCCGCGTTCTGTCTTATTGAGGGGTATTTTGTATCTGTTTAAAAAGTAGAATTGACATTTGCAGCCATTTGCAAAAATAGTAGCATCTTCCGATAGGGTCATGACTTTTGATCCACCTAGTATTTTTCTTCTTATTTTGGTTTCATATGGTATACTCGTACATAAATATTTTATTGTGCATATGTTCCCTGTTCATTTCACATGATTATGAGAGTTTTTTCGATGCTAGATTTTGTTTTTCCTTTGAGAAACCCAGCGAATCTTGAATAAATACATATTAAAGGGTAGGCATATCATTCTTAACTTTATAAAATACTTATATGAATTTTATTTTTATAACGTCACACATTATTTTATTAGTATTGTATCATTATTACGTACAACTGATTACTGGTACAATATTCTCGTAGGGTAATTTAAATTGTCCTCCACGTCTTTTTTATTCTTATCGTCTAAGAAAAAATCATTCAAACGACTTATTGATTTTCAATCTGGGGGTTGTAAATGTTTCCTCTTATTTTCTTTCTTTTTTTATTTATACAGCTACTTGTCTCTTAAACCAAAGATAGAGAAAGATATGTATGCTACGCAATAAAAGAGAAAGATATGCTACGCAATAAAATATTTATAACTCTATTCTAGGACAAATAGAGTTATGATCACAGGTTTATTACTGAACGGGTATCTAAATACATACTCGTACATACATTCAAGTAGGAATAGATGTAATATTTATTGGGGCTAAGGGTGTGAGAAAATATAAAAGAACAGCCATATGAGTACTCATACTTGCTACGTTTTGAAAATTTGAAATTAGGGTTGAATGGGTTCTTTCGAACCCTATATTTTCCCTTGTTTATAAGCAATTGATACAATACTTATTGGATAAATGAAAAGGTTACCAATATGAAGAACGCAAGCCTTTAGATGCTTGGAACATACATCTGTATATACATGCAAACCTTATGGGGAGATTCCTTGACATGTTTTGAGAAACAAATGGTATGGATGGAGAACCACACACTCATAAATTTGAAAGACGTTATTTTTAATAAGAATCAAAACTGGGCGGCGTAAGGCTTGGCTTACAACTTCTCTCCCTCGGAATGGTTGCATCCCTCACCCCCTTGCTCATACGATTTTTTTCTCAAAATATGTCCAGTAAACTCTTCTTAAAGTTTTCGACACATTATCCGGAACATCCTCTATAATATGTATGTATGTATAAAAAAAAAACATGTCAAAGCGTCGAAAGACATTTCTTAAATGGTTTTCCCTTATGGCCTTGGATAGCCGTCCAAGCAATCTGTCTGGCACTCAAGTCCCAAAGAGGCCCCAAACACATTAAACTTTTCAAGTACGTCTAAATTGCCCCGGTCTGAAAGGAACCACCTGACAGTGTTTCCGAAGTGGTGGCGAAAAACTCAATTTGGGTTAACGAGGGGCTACTGACATCAGTTTGGTCATCCCCTTACGTCGAAGTCACAAAGAGCCTTTTCAGGTTGGGGGTATCTCGTCGGGTCGCGGCGTATTTCCGTTTGCGTGTTCAGTAGAGGGCAGTAATGCAACATTAACACGCAAAAACGTGTTGAATTCACGGCACTCGCCATCAGACTCGTATGGGCTTGCGAAGCAAATTGTGTCACAAAACTATGGCTCGGGACTTTTTCACGTCAGTTAGTATCGGTGATCTGCTGGAAAATAAAGCTGTTATTTTGCATACTTGGATTATGGAAAAATTAATAAAGATTCTTCGTGATATTTTGGACGATTTCGAAATCGCAGATTATAAAGAAAATGAAAATAGTTCCAAGAGTAAGTTTCAATGTTTATTATCTTATGAAGGCGGATACGATGAAAAGTGCAGTTCTTTCATCGACAAATTGTCCGAATCGAATTCAGAAAAGTATTTCTATGTTAATTTTTATAAAATAAAACCAAAAATAAAAATGGCGAGAGTCAAGAAACTATGTATAATTGTACAGCAAATATAAATGTGGGTACTTCAGTTTATTTCAATAAAAATTCAGTTGATTAATTTACTTAAACTTATGACAATTAAAATATATGAAGTTTGGGTACCACGCTGTGTGCTGGTTCGTCATCTACCACCGTGGTATAAATTGCAACCACCAGAGAGATGGAGAATTAGAGAACAAAAGAAAATGGGATTATGGTCGGTTAGACTTAGAGCGCTACTATCTCTCCGATACCACATTCGGCCATCCTGACTCGACATCCGCCCGGATATCTGGCTCCACGGTTTCATGCCGTCTGCTGCTAAGGTCGTCTTTCTTCGGCCCGTCGTGGTCTCCCAACTTTCCAACCTCATAACAGTCATATTTATGTTTCTGCGGCACCTTATATGGGCCAAGGAACTTCGGCTTGAATTTGAGGCCAAGGCCAAATTTAGTCCACCTCACAGCCACTAACTAAGTTCGCGTCGCCTTCCTCTTGCGATTATATTCGGCAATGTCCCTTGCCTCTCGTTGGGATTCTGCACGTTCGGTGTCCAGCTCCTCGGTCAGCTCTTGGTGGAGCATCTCTCGCAGTTGGTGATCCTTTCCTGCTTTCATCTGAAGTCCCGTAAGTATAAGAAAGGGTGAGTATTTGTACTTCGAGAAGGGGTGGAATTGATAATTTGCTGGACACGTCCCACGTTCTTGTACCAGTTCTGGGGCTTCTCCAGCAATATCTTGGTTAGCATTGGTATCAGCAGCCTGTTGATCCGTTGAACCTGACAATTTCCACGAGGTACCCCCGTTTTTATCACCAGATGGATAATTTCTTCGTTTTCACAATACTCTTGGAATGGTTTGGACATAAATGCCGTGCCCCGATCAGAAATAATTTGTTTTGGGCTCCCGAAAGTATCCGCTTCTTTTCTTAAGCAGTCGATAACCCCTTCGCTGGTCGTACCCATAGTGGGGTAAAGCCAAACGAATTTTGCAAAAGCATCTACGACCACCAAGATGTGATTGTACAGCTCTTTCGTTTCTTGCATTGGTCCTACGTGATCGACGTGGTATGTCTGGAACGAACAATCTTCATTGTCGATCGGCGTTAGGAACCCTTCTTGCCTACCAGCCTTCTTCTCTGCTAGAATGCATTCTATGTTGTTTCTAACGATCGCCTTAGCCTTCCTCGCTAAATCCTGAATGGAGTAACTTTCGGAAATGATGGTGTCCCTATCGGTGTACCATCTCGATCACCTCTTTCTCCATGGCGGCTGGTACAGCGACCAACTTCTTGGCGGGGTTCTTGTTCAACACACCATTCTTTAAGAAATAGTCGCTGTATGCCGTGTGCTACAACACTTTTTTTTACTGCGCTCAGCAGGGGATCCTAGCACAGCGTTTCTCTAATGCGATGATGACACAAGGTGTCCACAACCAACATGGCCACACGACCCAGCGCATCGGCATGCCTCTTCTGTGTTCCAGACCGGTAAACCACCTTGTAGTTGAAGTCATTTTGCATGATTGTCCATCTCGCTACCCGATCAGACAAATCCTTGTTTCGATGGTCTTCGTAAACGCGTTGCAGTCCATTACAATAGTAATTGGCCTCCCTGTCAGATAGATCTGCCACTCCTTTAGAGCTCCCATAATCGCAAGGACCACCAGCTCATATCCGACCAATGCATCCTTTAACATGTTTGGCGCCTTCACACCGAATTTAGGATTTACCACACTCACCTTTTTGTCTGGTTTCCCGTCTTTGCTGGATTCGTTCCACTCAAATGATCGGTGCCCATTGCCCAAACTGACTACACCTGAAACATTTAACCCCCTTTGGACACGCTTTGGCTAAGTGTGTGGTGTTCCCACATTTAAAACAGGCCTTGCTAGAGGATGGACCAGCCCGCGAACCCGAACTGGAGTTAGACGCAGAAGTCAAAGTTTTTCTGACCCGCTCGTATGTCCTTAGCTTCGCCTTGAGTTCTTCAATGGTGCGCTCCTCAAACAGGAACCACTTATTGGCCTTTTCTTCCCTCAGTCCTTCGACGAAGTACTCAACTAATGACTTCTCATCGATTGCTATGGGTTTCGCGACGTCGAGCAATCGGTACAAGAATTCCCTCGTTGTTTCATTAGGTTGCTTTCGAGAATTGAGCAGTTTTCGATGTATTTCGGCGGCATTAACAGGAACTTGAAATTCCTTCACTAGCTTCACTTTCATCGAGGTCCAGCCTTTGATACCTGCTTCACTCTGGATACACATTCTGGCGGCGCCGGTCATTACCCCATTACCCGCCTCCCAAGAACATATTTTTGCAGCGAACTTCACCCCACAAGAGCACATGTGTTCTCAAATTCCCGCAACCAGCTTACGACATCCTGGTTTGACTCGCCACTAGTCTTTGTTAAACTTTCTTCCACATCCTTGAATGTAAAATTCAAAGCCTGCATATTCTTCGTCGGTCGAGTAACAGTTGATGCACCTATCTGTGATGTTATTTTTCTCTTTGTTGTTAGTTGGAACTTTCGGCACTTGCATCTCCTCTGCAACGATAGTGCGTAGCGGGTGGACGTACCTCTCAAGTCTCTTTGCCAACTCCTCTTTATCCACCGACAAAGAGAGCCCTAAATCCCGCAAACAATCCCTCAGCTCATCCCTCATCCTGGTCGCAATCACAATGCAATCAATATGGCAAAATGGAACAAAAAAAAATTGGGTACGTCATCGAACGATTTCTATTTATCTACCACTGTGGTGAAAATTGCGACCACCAAAGAGATGGAAAATGAGAGAACTAAAGAACATGGGATTATGGTTAGGCTTAAAGCGCAACCATCTCTCCGATCCCACATAAATATTAAATTTCTGAAGATAAGTAAGAGCATAGAGACTTACGGCTATTTTTATAGGGTTAATGTTGCTCAAGTATTAGGTCTCCTGTGTTGTTCCAAAGAAACAAACGAGC
Source organism: Volucella zonaria (assembly GCA_963966105.1). Classification (NCBI taxonomy): domain Eukaryota; kingdom Metazoa; phylum Arthropoda; class Insecta; order Diptera; family Syrphidae; genus Volucella; species Volucella zonaria. Next base: position 83,662,014 of record OZ014530.1, on the reverse strand, counting down.
CAACAATTGGTTATTGATGTTTATAAGTGAATAGAAGGCTTAGTTTTTTCATCACGGCCTTAGAAACTAATTTGGACGTCTTTGTCCATCCGAAAGTAATTTGGTGGGGGCTAACGCCCCCAATTTATTTCACTTAAAACAAACTTAGACTAACTTTAAAACTAGGACTTAAAAACTAACAACAGTTAATCCGCAGCGCAATCCACAGAACCAGAGAGTAGTCGATGAATGAAGAGAATGTCAGCTGCGTCTTTCGAGGGTAGGGAGGTAAGATAAAGGCATCATCCCAGGGTAGTCCACGAAGGGCAAATCGAAGAAAACGACGCTGAATGTTCTCGATTCGGGATATATTATGAACTCGCTGAAAGGGGGACCAAACTTGACTGGCATATTCGAGAAGGGCCGAACAAGAGTAATGTAAAGTAATCTTGTCACATAAGGGTTGCAAAATTCCTAAGACCACCGTTTGATAAAACCGGCTTTATGGATTATCTCATCTATATGCGAACGGGAGTTTAACTCTCTATCGTATAATATTCCAAGGTCGCGAAGGGATTGAACCTGGGGTACAGGTTGGTTATGCAGAAAATAAAGTCGAGGGGTAGATTGATTGGACTTACGAAACAAAGTCATGGATTGAAATTTGGAGACATTAAGCTCAAAGCAATTTTTTATAAACCAAGTGGGAAACCTATCGAGGTCTTCTTGAAGAAGAATGGAGTCTTGGGCTGAAGAAATAGTCTTGGAGGACTTAGTGTCGTCGGCGTAAATGGATTATAGTTAAAGTGAAAAAGAGGGTACCTAGATGGCTGCCTTGTGGGACACAACAACAACTGACTAAAAACAGGGTTGAGAAGACTGATCGAAAGCGAACACTATAATAATGGTTCTCCAGACAAGAAGATATCTATGGGGTCAAGACCGAAGAAAGACAATTTGAAAAGGATTAAAAGGCTGAAAGCGCAAAGGATACGAATTCAACTAAATTTGTAGTAGTTGATCTACCTTTCAGAAACTCGTGTTGACTGGGTGATATAAGTGACATGCACTGAAAGCTTAGAACTTTATATAAATAACTTTCGAGCATTTTAGGTATGAGAGAAAGCTTAGCAATGGGACGGTAGTTGGTTACTTCATCCTTTGATCCCGGGTAAAATTTCATCATTGAGATTTTGTAACTTTGCTTCGATAAGGGCGGGATCAAAAGATTGAGAGAAAGAGGGGCCAATTTAGAAATTGGTAAGGTACTTGAAATATATGGGTTCGGGTGCAAAGAACTTGGCAATAGTTTGTGGGTCGGTCGACGATATATTATCGAGCGAAGAAGAGGGGAGATAACCGTCTGGTTTTCTTTTGTAGTTGACGAATTGATAAAATGTCTTAGGATAGGTTGGTAAAATCAAAAGAAGATTTGCTAAAATAGATATTGATTTTGCGAAAATTAGTTTTATGGAAGTTGTAAGAACAGATAGTAGGGAAAGAAGTGGACTGTGGTGGAGAGTTATGGAAAAATGAGAGAAAAAGAGGGGGGTGAAATTTGTCGACAGTTGAAAGGGTAAAGGGACAAAACGATACTGTGGAGTTAGTGGGATCGCTAGTGAAAATAAGGTCTAGTTGCCTACTGATGGAGTTAGGGACACCACTTACTTGGCATAGGCTTGAGTCGGTCTTGATATCAATGAATAGACATTCCTTGGAAGAACTAGCTTTTGACGCTTAAAAAAATAAGTGATCTTCCGATGGAATGCACTGCAGCAGGGACAGATTAAAGTCACCAAAAATAAGGATATCGTCGATGGAATCACTTAGGTCAATTAGTTGGTCAATTGCTTTAATAGTAAGGATGTAGGATTCTATCGATTGAGCTGGGAGAATGTAGCATCACATCACGTACAGAGACCTATTGTGAAGTGTTATTTTAATTGAAACAAAGTCAAGTTTAACAGAAGAAGAGATAGAGATGAGAGAAGAATTGAGTTATTGTGAATAGCAAGTAGGACGCCTCTGCATGTAGAATCAACTTTAGGGATGGCAGTATCGTTAACTTCGGAAAACATTATAAGAGGAGGGGAATAGCTCCTGGCTCTTTATCGGGGATCAAATTGGTTTCTGTAAAACAAAACAGCATGAGTTTTAGAGCGCAAGCCTCTTACGTTTTGATAGTAAAATGTAAGAGGTAGTTTGTGACGTGGAGGGGTAGGGGAGTGTAGATGAGATGGAGGTAAAGAAGGCAAGTTAGGAACGAAACAATTTATCATGTTCAGCTCGGGAACGGTGAAGGTGAGACACTGTTTTAGAGTGTACAAAGCTGCGGAAAGCAGCGAAAGCATCCGCAACCTTTTGGGGAGGTATGCTGAAGATTTCGTGATACCTGTTGTAAAGTTTCCTGAGACTGGTTATATCAGGAGGAAGGCCTTCCTGTTAGACAGATTTATCGAAAAGCTATGCGAGAAAGAGACGTATATTTTCGTATATCTTTTTATCACTTGGCCTTGAGAGCGCGTAACGGCATTCCGTGGTTTCTATGTTCTTTTGGGTTAATTTAACGTTATGTGGTGAAAAGGGATCAAAAATAGGGGCGGGGGCCCGGGAAACCGAGGAGGAAGACGAGGTAGAAGCGGCAGTTAAGATATGCGAGCTGATAAAGTTTGGGTATTTGGCTCCTATTGTAAGAAATTGGAAAAGCAGATGTTAGTATTCATGGGAGGGGTGTGGGCGGTTGAGCAGTGATAGTATCAGGGGCAGGGGTTAAATTAAAAGAAACGCGTTGGGGCTTGGAGAGAAGAGAGACAATTGGTGCTTTTGTGGGGAGACGTGAAGGGGGTTGCTTTGGGATATAGACAAGAGGGGAAAAATTGTGAAATATTTTAGTTTTAAGTCTCCAGTTGGGGTCAGGTTTAGGATGTTGATGGGTGGTTGATCCGTCCATTTTGAGACACACAGCTTTCCGAGGTTGAGGTTGGTTTTGTATGGGTCAACAAATATATATTCATATCTAGCCGGTAAGTTGATCTTGAAATTCCGTTAGTTTTTGTGGATTGGCTGATGGTGATGCCATACCTATTTTTAAATAATTCAGAAATCCAAGTAACATCTGCATAATTGGGGGCACCTTTAACTAGTAGGGTTACAACATATGATTCGTTGTGCTGAGTCGCTCTAGCCTGATTTGCCACTCTGAAGGTGTCCACGTCATGTTAAATTGTGTAACAAGTTTCCGGAGAAGGAGGAGTTGACGTTGGAGCAGTTATATCATCATAAGATTTTTGGATCGATGGGCTGGTGCGAGAATTTGCAGGTTGGGTTGTCGGCACTGGATGTGGCAATGGTTCGTCTTCGGTTTGTAATAATTCAGCCAAAATTGAAGTATTGTAACTGTTGCGCGGCGGGGGTTGGGTTGGAAGACCGTCGATTTTGTGACATACTCTTTCAATGAGGTTTTCCAAATCATTCAATACCGTTCTATTCGTAGCGAGTTCATCATTAAGCTCATTAATTTTCTCGAATATAACGTCAAGCATGGACCCGTAATGCTTTGTGGGCTGATGATTGTTTGTTACAGGTTCGAGATGGAGATTGAATGTGGATGATTGGAGACGAATATCTATACACCTAATTCTGTTTTTACACGAATTATTTTTACACGAATTTGAAATAACACGAGTAAATACGAAAAAATATTTCTATTTTTACACGACATAATTTGAAATAACACGAATACAAAAAAAACAAAATTACTTTTTTTACATGAATTATTGGATTTAACACGTTTTTTTTCAATGAATTTTTTTCTACTTAAAATAATTCTGGTGTGTATTCTGAGTTATGTCTATGTATGCGTAATTTCTGTTTTACGGGAAATGCGGGATTCCCCGAATTATTGAAAAAGTAAAAATGTACATAATGTATTGTACACACAATTTAGTTCCTATTTGACAATTATAATTGAAAGATCGTTAGTTTTTGCTGATTTTTAACAAGTGGTAAGTAAAATAAAGTAGAAGCTCATATAATTTTGGTAGACCAATAACAGGTTAGTTTCAAATATTTAATTTTAGATTTTTGCATTTTTGATTAATAAAATATATTTTGGTAGCCACACGCCATGTTACATAATTCTCCTGCATTAAAAATGAGGAAAGCGATCAGCTTAGATACCAAAATCAAAATTTTAGATCAACTTGCAACGGGACAAGGCGCAACGGTTGTGGGAAAGAATTTCGGAATCCATGAAGCTACTGTAAGAACAATTAAAAAAAATGAAACTGCAATTAGAGCATCAGTATGTTCTGGAACAAAATTAAGTGCAAAGTCATCATCGTATGTAAGGGATGTTGTTAAAGAGAAAATGGAAAAAGCTTTGGTAATCTGGATAGAAGACAAATCCCAAAAGAGAATACCAGTAGACGGACTTGCTATCAAGCAGACAGCATTAAGAATCTATAAACGTATCCAGGAAATTGATCCAGATACATCATCTCAGTCAAAACAACATGCATTTTCCGCAAGTACTGGTTGGATGACTGGTTTTTTAAAAAGACACGCTCTCCACAATATAAAAATTAAGGGAGAAACTGCATCCGCTGATGAATTGGCTGCTAAAGAATTTCCCGAAAAACTAAAAAAAATTATTGAAGATGGAGAATATACTCCAGACCAAGTTTGGAATTTAGATGAAAGCGGCCTTTTTTGGAAGAGAATGCCTAGAAGAACTTATGTAGCAAAATCGCAGAAAACAGCCGGTGGTTTTAAAGTAGCAAAGGACCGTATTACGTTGTTGTTTTGTTCCAATGCTTCAGGAGAACGTATTCTTAAGCCACTCCTAGTACATCGTGCCTTAAGACCACGTTCCATGAAAAGTGTAGATTTCAATAAATTGCCTATACACTGGATGGCGAACAAAAAGGCTTGGGTAACCAGTGCAATTTTCACAGAGTGGTTTCAGAAGCACTTCATCCCAGAAGTTAGGCGCTACATGAAAGAAAAATGTCTCGAATTTAAAGTTCTTTTGATTCTAGACAATGCACCAGGCCATCCAGTTTTGGAGCACCCAAACGTACAATTTTGTTTTTTGCCGCCTAATACCACTTCCCTTATACAGCCACTAGACCAGGGGATAATTGCTACGTTTAAAACGTATTACATAAGAAGTTCATTTCATTATGTTGTAGAAAAACTTGATAATTATGAGGAATCATCAGTCATAGATGTATGGAAAAAATTTTCTATAATGGACTGCATTAATCAAATCAAGATCGCGTTAGATTTATTAAAGCCATCAACTTTGAACTCGTGTTGGAAAAATATTTGGCCAGAATGCGTAAAATGCAAAGATCCTGTTATCGATAATAACGCTGAACTTGCTGATATAATAACAATGGCCAATGCAATCGGTGGGGATGGATTCGATGACCTATCGTTAGCAGATGTAGAAGAATTGTTGGTAGATGAAAGCTTGAGCGAAAATGAAATTATAGATCTCACCCTTGAGACTCGTTATGATAAAGAACATAGTGACAGTGACGAAAGAGATCGTCCAATTTTAAAAGCATCCCTAATTAAAGAAGGTCTTGATCTCGCTACAAAATTAGGTAGTCATTTTGAACAACATGATCATGACGAGGAACGAGCTGCCAAATTTCAACGTGAACTGAAATCATTAATGGCATCTTATAGGGAAGTTTATAATGGGTTAACGCGAAATAAAACTCAATCTAAGATAACTGATTTCGTTCAAAAATCTACTGATGTCCCAACACAGTCGGCTAGAAATGATAATGATCAACAAAATCATTCCAGTGATGGCAGTGATATTGTAGTCTTTCGCAAACGTTTGCGTTTATTATCAGACAGTGACAATAAATAAAATTGTTTAATGTTTAAATTTTTCTTATGGTTGTACTTTATGTTATTTAAGTTTTTTGGCAATGAATTTCTGGTATTATTTTTTTTATGAAATCTAAATTTTAATTTATTTTATTATAATTTAGTTTATTTAATAAATGAAAACGAAAATAAATTCTTAAAATAACTACAACAATATTTTTTTTATATTATTTAGTCTAATTTTAACTTATTTTTTGAGGTCTAGAACCAATCTATTATTTTTGTACTTGGCCAGTATCTTTTTTTACACGATTTTTTTTTACACGAATTTCTCGGGAACCATTCTATCGTGTAAAAACAGAATTAGGTGTATCTATTTATGGAACAAGAGTGCGCTAATTAAATAAACATTTTTACCTATTTAACCATTGTTGTAACAATAGTTCGGTTTTTGTGTCTCTAAAAAAATATGGCAAGCTTATTATCTCAAGGTTAACGAGCTTGAAAAATACTGGGAGAAATATTTGGAAGCACTGAATATTGAAATATCGAATTAAATGCATCGAATCGACAATTTTGAAACCGTTTCAAATGTTTTTTCAACTAAACTCAACATTGTAAACGAAGAGATGACTATTTTCCAAAGATGGATCCATGTCTTAGAGCAGTAGCAGTTTTTTTTTATGAAAACATAAATTCACTTTTTGATAATCTTTGCAAGGCTACCGACCATCAAGCAATTGCACCAAAAAATATCTCACGCATTCAAAAGCATATAATTTAAAAGTCAAGTTGACAGAAATACTGTGTTGAAATCAGCTGCTAATTTACACAAAAGCTGCCACCCGGCTAAAGAAGGAAGCTAACTGTTCAATGTTTATACTAACTCCAGCTCTGTCTTTGTGACGAAAACTGAAAACGGGAACACTTTCTCATTGAGAGCGTTCAGATCTTGTTTACTGTCGGCGAGACAAAATTTGATGAGGACTGAGGAGACCGCCAACAACGACAACAACATAAAGAATAAGTTTGTTCCTTTTTCTTTTTTCTCAATTTTCTTTCTCCTTTTTTTAATTTTTCAGAAAATTTTGTTTTTTAAATGTATCCTTTGACCTTACTTTACTTATATTTTCTGCTATTCCTAGTTCATACTCCTTTTTCTTTTTCAATTTCCATTTCCCGTTCTCCTTCTCCTGTTTTATTACTGATTATCGTTTTTCAAATTATCTTTTATGATTATTGATGGCTTGGGTAATGCGCAAAGTTTGTATTTGAAATATGGCTAACATAAGTGCGAGAAATGTTTGCCTTAATGTGAATGACTCCACATGATCAATGTTCTATCGAAACAACGGTATGGGTTTAAAGTTAATCAATTCAATGCGCGTAGTCTGAACCAGCGAAAGCTTGACTATTCCGATATTGATGTAATTTGCGTAGATGAAACCTGATTTGATCCGAATGTTAAGAACTATTTTTATAGAATGTGGAGTTACCATTTTCCTCAAGGTAAGTGAACTCCTTGACTACCTCAAAATAGTAGCTGTCGATAGTGACATTTTGTCTTAGCCGATGTGCCACGGAACGGTTTTTAGTCGACAACATATACTGGTCTTTCCTTTTTTCCTCATTCACTTTAAGACTAACTCGTTTAGCCTTTTCTTCAATTGCCGCAAAGGTTTCAATTATGTCACGCTGTGAACGTGCGATTATATCAATACCATCCGAGTATCCCAGAATCTGGACGGACTTAGAGAAAATAGTACCCTCCGTGCTGACTTTGGCCCGTCGCATTATCTGCTCAGATACTAAATTGAAGAAGTCACACGATAGCTCGTCTCCTTACCGAAATCCGGTGCAGGTTTGGAATAATTCGGAGGTTCTACTTCCACATTACACAGCGCATCGTGAGTTTTCCAGTGTTGTGCGACACATCCGGATCAGATTTCCCGGGATACCAAAGTAGGGATATGCCTCGATAGTTAGAACATAGGATCGCCCTTCTTGTAGATTGGAAAGGTGGAGCTGATATTCCAATCTTTGCAAATGATTTTGTGCATGCTCCTTGTCAAAATATTGCCTCCGGCTTTGAAGAGCTTAGATGGCAGCGGCTTTGTTGTTCTTCAGTTTTTGTATAGCCATGCCGATTTCTTCTAAGCTGGGCGGGAGAACTAATTCTTTGACTGGAGATGTGTTCTCTTCTTACAATATCATGTCCATCAAGCAACTGCCGGAAATATTACTAAAATACATCCACAATTCCATGTTGATCGGTGACGAGATTACCTCCGCAATTTCAAAGAGCTTGGAGACCCGTTTTAAAGCCATTGGCTACGTCTTTGGCCTTTTTAAAAAAAGCTCCTGATGTCTTTCATTCTCTAGCAATCTTCGATATCCGTGAGCTGGGAGACTTCAAAGGCTCTTTTCTTTTTCCGCAGTAGTCTTTACTCCTCCTTTCTTCTGGGCCTATACTCATCCCACGCTGCTCTTGTGATGCGTTGCAGCGTTTTCTTTTTGTGCACACATTCATCGTCATAACACTGATTTCTTTTCTGGATTGGTTGGTAGCCTAAGGTGTTTTCGGCCACCTTCTTGATGGAAGTGCAACATTATAACCACATGCTGTTGACGTCTGTGATAAGCAATGGCATATTGGAGAGTTTTTCGCCCGGGCGCTCTCTGTAGTCTCTGGCTATTTCCGGTGTGCGTCGGCGTCCAATGTTGAATCTTTTTTTTTAAGTGAGTTGGTCGTCAGCCCACAGCACAAACGCCCTTCTGGTGGTAGAGAAGTCGCCGCATGCATTAGAATACTACACATCGGTTGCCAGAGTAGATATCCATTTCTCCCAAATTGCAACTCTATCACCATACTACATTTATATAATTATTTCCCGAGACTTTAAAGCGGACTTACTCAGAAGTACCTCTCGGTCACGTCAATTATGAAATTTCGTTGCCTCTTGTGGAATTATAAAGTTTCCATAAGTTGTTTTATTCTATTTTGTTTGACGCATTCAGGATCACGTGGTTTATATCGGATGTTCTCAATGCAATTAAGAAAAGAAGAATACTATACAGCAAATGGAAGCAAAATGCTTCCTCATTCAACTGGAATGCCTATAAAGTTGCACGTAACAATGCCAATAAAATTATTCGTGACGCTAAGCGCAACTTCTGTTCGACGAAGTTGAATACATCCTTGCCTTCTCAGATACAGTGGAGAAATCTGCGTCAAATTGGGGTTAGCAATAAGAATAATAGTAAAGCACCTGGATTCAAGGTATCTCAATAACTACTTTTTGCAGAACAGTATAGCGATTAATAGTTTCGATTTTGAAACTATAATTGATATTTGTTTTCAGTCTCGGGTTGATTTCAATGTGGTGACGCTATCATCACCTCTATAAAGTTTTTTTTGTTCAGGCCTAGAAACATGCACGTGTGATACCTGTTGCAAAAAACGTGAATCCGAATGAAAATGTCTTTCGACCTATCAGCATATTGCCGTGTCTATCAAAGGCCCTTGAAAAAGTACTCTATACGCAAATCCTTGACCATCTTATTATATCCTCTCCAATCAGGTTTCAGAGCGGAGCATAGCTGCTCGATAGCAATGGTCAATGGTATTGATGATATTCGAAAAGACTTTGATAAGGGATCTGTAACCTTACTTTGTGTGCTTTGTTTTTCAAATGCATTTGACAAAGAGCGACACGATATCCTGTACTGGAAACTGAATCATTATTTTAGTTTCAGTGATAGAGGTTCTGAGGTATTTTCTAATAGGCAGTTCACAAAGAATTGTCGGAGATAGATTTTCGGAAGTTAAATCTCGCAAAGAGGGAGAACTTCAGGGCTCAATTTTTGGGGCCTATTTAATTTATTTATTATTTATTTATACAAAATAATTATAAATAATAAATTATTTATATTTGAAAGCGACAGGGCAACAAGACCATCAACGCTGTTGTTTTAATAAGGGTATGTGCTTTTCAACAATTGGAATTTAAGACATAATTAACATGTCTCGTTCTAAAGCAATTATTTAAAAAAAAGAACAGGCATTATATATTTTAGGTTAGATGTCTTCAAATTTGTTATGAAAAGTTGTAGCTTCTTTGATGCGTACCATAGTTCTAACATCGCGTGGATTGAGGATTCTTGCGAGTTGCTTCTGCTTCTCTTCGGGTGATCCAGTATTTGTTATCTGTTTAGATATCGGACATTCAGCCAACATATACCAAATAGATAGTATTCCCCTGCAGTTTGTACATTTCTGTGGAGGCTTATTGGTAAAATAGTGCCTACAAGTAAAAGAGGTCTTTCCTACTCTGATCCGAAACAGCGAGATACATTGTTTTCTAGTAAATATTTTGTTGTATGGTGTGCTGATATGGCTTAATTGATGTTGTCGAAAGAAATTCTGTTCCTTAAGCCAAGCATTTTCCATCTCTTCATTTTCGTTAGCTATAAAAATTCTCCGGATAAGTGACGAGATATTTGGCAATTAGCGAACAGAATGCTAAGCATGTAGTTGAAAGAACAGCAATTATTATTTGCGTTTTTAATCCCTGTAAGAACACTTAAGCTGTCAGTGAGAATAAGAGTTTTTACAGCGCTAGTCTGTGCATTTAGTAATGCTACAATTTCAGCCAAGTAACTACCAGCTGCATCCGGAAGATGCCCTTGAATTTCTTCATTGTTGGCATTAGATTCTATGAAAGCATAGGTGGAGTTTTTGTTCTTGTAGGAGCCATCTGTATACAGAGTCTTTTTTGGATTGATTGTTTCGATAAGCTCTCGGTGAAGCATGCAGAAATACATATTTGATGGAATATGTGGAATTCTGCCTTGGTTTTGTTATAAGCCGGAACCTTTTGTACTACGAGTATAAGCATATCAATTTTGTGATTTTTCGCGGCAATGGATGCTTACGCAAACTATGGTTGACCGCTGATTTCACAACTTTTGATATCCGACGGAAGCTCATTCAAACTCTTATCATGCCCATAATAATTTATGCTGAAATTGTGTACCCCAACCCTGACTCAATTTCTTAAAGTAAGCGATAGGTTCCCTTCAATGATGTAGTTCGTTATGTGTATGGATTACAAAGGTACGACAGAATTTCAAAACGCTGTAAGGCATTCCTTGGAAGTACTTTGAGTTAACACAAGAATTCAAGAAAATACATTTTTTACACAAGATAATTATAAATAAATCTCCTCTGCATTTATATGAAAAATCAGAGTTCTCCCGCTCTCGCCGCACTTTAAACTTAAATATACCCTCCCACAAATAACTTAATTCCTTCCGATCGTTTTTCGTTCACGCAAAAGGATTAGGACTTAAGAAGAACCGCCGTCTTCAAACTTTCAATTCTCAAATATTCGTATTTCTCTGAGCAGTAATAATGCACTTGTCCCACTCCTTAAAAAACTTTTTAATTTAATTATTTTTATTTTTTATTGTTTTTTGATTTGCTAAATTCAGAATATAGCTATAATTTAAATGGTATCTGTACTATAAAAGACTTGGTCTTACTGTACCTTCCATTCATTATTTTTATAAATTGAAATTCGAATTATATTTTAAATCTGGACCTACTGCTGCAGCCGCGAAATCATATCACCAAATGGCAATTATGGAAAGATGCGAGGAGGACGCTTACGAGTATACGAGAATATACGAGAAACATTGACTAATGCACAAAAGAACCTGGCTTATGGGTTCTTATATATGAACAATGGCGTCAGCAAACCTATGGCACACGAGAAAATTCTGATATAGTGCAGGTCTTAAACCGAAGAAAGATAGAGTTGCCTGAGGCCAATGTGGAGATCCTACCATGTATGTAGGTGTAAGCAACAAGTTCAACTGAGAAGTGAAGCTCGCATCATTGGTCATTTCGAGATCAATCCGTTAGCCTACATGTTGCTTTTTTTTTACTGAGACAAAACGGTGTGATACCACCTCGATCAAAAAGTTCCCGCACCACACCACCGTGTGGCGCTCCCATTGTTCCGATTTGAGTTCTGTTTTTTTCGTTAAGTTGGTAAAACTGTTGTTGACATTCCTCTAAATCTTAGCGTAATAGCTTGACATTTGCAAAAGTTACGTCGCCAAGAGTACATCTATCTCTGTGTGTGTTGGCGATTTTTTACAATTTTAGAAATGGATTTAAATTTGCAACAACGAACTTGTATTAAGTTTTGCGTAAAAAACGGATTTAATGGTGCACGAACGTTGAAAAAAGACATCAGGCAAGTGAATGACGTTCACCAAATGAGCCGAGACCAAAGAAACCACGTCGTTTTCAGTCAAAAAATAAGGCAATGTTCACGGTTTTCATGGATTACAACGGTGTACTGCATCATTAAATTTTGCCAGAAGGCCACACAGTAAACGAAGAGTATTATTTGGGCGTTATGCGACATTTGCGTGAAGCAATTCGCCGAAAGAGACCAGAATTGTGGGCAGAAAACTCGTGGATTTTGCACCATGATAACGCACCGTCGCACAGTGCCATCATTATTCGTAATTTTTTGACGAAAAATGCAACAAATGCCATCCAACAGCCACCGAATCACTTGATTTGGCTCCCTGTTCTTTCTGTTCAATCGAGTTAAAAAACCACTACTTGGAACGCGTTTCAGCAGCCGAGAGGAAGTAATGGAAAAATCGCAGGAAGCACTGGTGACATACCGAAAACCGAATATATTGTAAAAAATGTTTCGAGGATTGGATCAAGCGCTGGCATACGTGTGTTGCAGTCGATGGGGATTACTTTGAAGAGAACAATATAGATTTAGATGAATAAACTTGTATTTTTAATTTTCTGAATAAATTCCGGAAAATTGTTGATCAAGGTGGTAAGTCCAGCAGTCAAGTCGGTCAAGCTAATCCTTTTGTCAAGTCAATTCGTCTGCATGTTCTTTTATTTTTTTTTCTATTTGCCTGCCTAGTGCGAGTATCTAATAAAATAATAATAACATAATAAAAAAACTAGATATTTTGTGAATTATTGAATTTGAGTGAATAAATACCAAATAATACTTTTTTTTTAAATCGAAGGAAAGTGCTTTTAATCACAACTGCATGTGTATGAGCTGTTATAACCCCAACAATGAAAAGAGTGTTCATAGCTAGTTTAGCTGATGAAATGGTGTTTACTGATACCACTGAGTCTTGCTGCTAAACCAATACCCGTGATGCCTTTACATTTACTGGTACAAAAACTGGGGCATTGCCTATTGCTGTTATTTTGCATAAGAGTGAATTTGAACAAAACCATGCTCTGAAAACTGCCAATGATTTTATATTCCAGAAGAAAGTTCCAAGAAGGTTTTTCATCCAGCTATCGTTATGACTGATGACTGTAGTTCAGAGCGAAACGCCTTAAGGGAATTTCTATCAAAAAGCTGATTACTATTATAATTTGTATATTTCATGTGAATCAGCCCCTCTGGCGTTGGTTGTGGCAAAGTGAACATGATCTAATTAAAGAAGATCGCCAACTAATTATGAAAAAGTTTCGAATTGCAATAAGCCGAAATTTGCATATACCACCTTAATCAAAAAGTTCCCGCACCACACCACCATGTGGCGCTCCCATTGTTCCGATTTGAATTCTATTTTTTTTTGTTAAGTTGGTAAATCTGTTGTTGATATTCTCTCTAAATCCTAGCGTCATAGCTTGACATTTGCAAAAGTTACGTAGCGAAGGGTACATCTAACTCGGTGTATGTTGGCGATTTTTTACAATTTTAGAAATGGATTTAAATTTCCAACAACGAACTTGTACTCAATTTTGCGTAAAAAACGGATTTAATGGTGCGCGAACGTGGGAAATGTTGGAAAAGTGTTTGGGAAACGATTCCCTAAATAAAACGGTCGTTTACCAGTGGCATGAGCGGTTCAAAAGTGGTCGTGAGTCAATCAAAGAGAATGAACGCAGTGGCAGACCATCGACATCGAAAACCGACGAAAAAATTGATGAAGTAAATGTTGGTCAGTAACCGCAAATTAACCATCAGAGAGATAGCGGAGGACTTGAACATTGCCTATGGATCCGTCCAAGACATTTTGGTCAATGATTTGGGTTTTCGCCGTGTAGCAGCACAGTTGGTGCCAAAAGACCTCAATTTCATGCAAAAAAGAGACCGTGTTGACATCGCAAAAGAGATGAATCCGATCCCACATTCATCAAAAGGATCATTACTGGAGACGAGACGTGGGTTTATGAGTACGACACGCAATCCAGACATCAGGCAAGTGAATGGCGTTCACCAAATGAGCCGAGACCAAAACAACCACGTCATTTTCAGTCAAAAAGAAGGCAATGCTCACGGTTTTCATGGATTACAACGGTGTAGTGCATCGTGAATTTTTGCCAGAAGGCCAGACAGTAAACAAAGAGTATTATTTGGCCGTTATGTGACGTTTGCGTGAAGCAATTCGCCGAAAGAGACCAGAATTGTGGGCAGAAAACTCGTGGATTTTGCACCATGATAACGCACCGTCGCACAGTGCTACCATTATTCGTAACTTTTTGACGAAAAACGCAACAAATACCATCCTATAGACACCGAATTCACCTGATTTGGCTCCCTGTGACTTCTTTCTGTTCCATCGAGTTAAAAAACCACTACTTGGAACGCGTTTTAGCAGCCGAGAGGAAGTAATGGAAAAATCGCAGGAAGCACTGGTGACATACCGAAAACCGAATATATAGTAAAAAATGTTTCGAAGATTGGATCAAGCGCTAGCATACGTGTGTTGCAGTCGATGGGGATTACTTTCTAGGAGACAGTATAGATTTTGAACTTGTATTTTTGATTTTCTGAATAAATTCCGGAAAATTTTTGGTCAATGTGGTATTGACTCGTACATCTGACTTATTAACTAACTACCTAATGTACCCGCTTCGCAGCGAATACAAAAATATTCTCTTTCTAAATATTTGTTTTTATAATAAATCAAGTAATGAATAGCTTTCCCTTGAAGACAATTATCATAAGTATTTTTTTTTATTTGGATAAGGATGAAAAAATTGTGGTATGAATTGAGTTTGATTAAAAATTCTTGCATATTGAAAACAAGTTCACTTGACATCTGCGATTAAAGAATGAGAATACATATGAAACACAAATGCGATGAAGCTGTCCATGTGAAAAACACTCGCCGCTCAAGTCGATTCCGGTATACTTTAGGGTTTGACCCTGAGCCTTATTGATAGTCATAGCAAAGCAAAACCTAACCCTTTATTACATGATTTTTTTTTGCAATGAATTAAATATTCTTGCATTGAATTAGCTTACAAATGTTCAAAATCATACATTCTGAGAAAAATGTTCTACTGGTTTTCCTAGGAAAGAGGATTTAAGCTATGTTGCATATCTGCAACACTATGCATTAACGACATATGTGTAAGTAAAAGTGTAGAAAATAAAAACACAGTTGCCTTTAGCAATTCAATTAACAATCGAATGTTGATTTCAACATATTATTTAACAAAAAATACAACAAAACAATAAACAGAAGACTATACTTTATAATATTGTAATATGAATTAAAAGAAAATCAGAATTCAAGTTATTTGTGGAAATCTCTAAAACAATTTTTAGCCATATTGAAACATAAGGCAACGCAACATTTTTCGCATTCGACGTAGGTGAATCCGGCACTTACATCGTAAGTGGGATATTTCATCCTTTCTTACATCACTGGATGTTACGTGGGATTATGGGTACCATCTATTTCGATTTTCAAGTAAAACTGATGACGGTTTTATTGGTCTTCCTCTGGTCTTTCGGATAGCTACGCCAGATCTACACAGTGACTCTGCTAGGTAACTCTAGGTAACGCTACTCCAAAATGTAGAATCCTACCTAATCCTACACGATAGACCTTGAAGAACTGCGTATCTCAGAACAAGCCCTATCAAAGCTCACTCTCTCGTTGGTCTTGACCCTGCTTCTCTCTATCTTCGTCAGAGTTGCTCAGGTTTCCAGGGGGTACCAATCGCGGGGGTGGAAGTAGGAATTGAAGAAATAGCTTACCTATAGCTGGTAACTCAGTTTTATTATATTCTCCCGTTCGCCACCCGAATAGTAGCTACATATTATTCCTTAGAACTTTTTACAGACTCTAAGCCGTTACAATTTTATAGACTTCATTTTTATTTTTATAAAATATACGAGTAGCATAGATTTTTTTTTTAATCTTTTCCCAAAATTTGTTCAAAAATTAATAATAAATTATTTTTTATTAGTATATAGGGTGTTGCCGATAATTTGGGAAATGATTCCTGGGCATATTCTAAGAAAAATATCGTTCTACACTAAGGGTCTATCTCCAATGTTGATATCATTTCTGGAGGAGTTAAGAAAACGCTTACTTTGGTGTACCCTGACCCATGTTAACGGAAATTGCTCTGTTAGTACTAAGGATAGAAACTTCATGTAGGACTTTATTTTTAGGAGAAATACCAGCCTTTATAAAGTCGTTTAAATAAAATTGATATCTCGTTTGAGTCTTTAGATATCCAATTTCTAAGTCTGTTCCATTTTCATTGCCCATGCTAGTTTTTGAATTTAAGGTCACTTTTCTCCAGAAAATGCCTAATTAACATAACGTTTTACTATTTTGAAAACAACAATAATAAAACAAAAAATCATCAAGTTTGCACAAAAACCCACAGAGTTTATGATACTTGGAAAAACCTGCAGCAGTTAAAATTTATAAAAAATGGGTTTTTTGCTTTAAGCTCCAAAAGTTATGAATAAAAAATTATTTTGTGTGGTCTTAGGTAGTTTTTATTTTATGTTTATATTAAAACAGTTATAACAGGTGCTCAAAGTGTCCTCCTTGGTTTTGTATGCATGCTAGAGCCCGTTTTTGGATTGCACTTCGAATGTTTATTGATGCTAACTGCTGCCTCACTTTTGATGACGCTTCGAGAATACGATGTTTCAATTCAATTAAAGTTGCTATTTCGGTTGAATAAACAAGTTCTTTCATTCTTCCCAATACAAAAAAATCCAATACTGTAAGGTCAGGAGATCTTCCGGGCCAGTGAACTAGTCCATTTTTTCCTATCCAACGGTTACCGTACTCTTCATCTAGCCAATTCTTAACCTCACGACCGTGGGTGGGCTGGAACACCATCCTGTTGAAAATATGATGAAGCTGGTTGAATCAGTGGAATGTGCTCCAATAGTTGTGGTAAATCATTTCGCAAAAACTCCAGATAGTTTGTAGAATTCAGCCTAAATGGTAGTTTGAACGGGCCGATTAACTTGTTTCCAGGTACACCTGTCCACATACTGACGCTGAATTTGTATTGAAATGATTTATGTCTCATTCTACGTGGATTGTCCGCAGCCCACGTATGAAGATTGTGAAAATTTGTGATCCCATCTTTTGTAAATTGAGATTCGTCCGTCCGAAGAATTCTGCTAATAAACTGGTTGTCACCCAAGCTCCGCTCCAGCAACCAGTTAGAAAATTCAAGCTTCTTTTCAAAATCATCGGGAAGTAGTTCTTGCACAGCTGTATGGTGGTATGGATATGCAATAAATTAGAAATTTTATGTCTGGAAACATTGAATTGCAAAGCTAAACGTCTGATGCTGATTGATGGATCAGTTGTAACAGCATCCAGTATTCTTCCATCAGCCGAAATCTTGTTTACTTGTGGAGCTCCTGCCTTCGGTCGTGTATTCGAAACTGATCCCGTTTCTCGAAGCCTTCGATACGTATTTAGAAACACCTTTATTAAGAAGTCGTCGGTTAGGATAAAGTTCATGGTATCTTTGTAGCGCACTAGTTGAACTTCCATTGCATAGCCCATAAACGTAAATAATGTCTGCGTATTCTTTGTTTGTAAATGCTGGCATTTCAAACAAGGTTTCTAAGCAACTGTAACCTTAGCGTAAAAAATTAAACTGATGAATTAATTTTTTTTTCCTAATCTTTTATACCATTTCTGTAAGGTATATTTTCCAAATTGGCCTTCATACCCTAAACCTAACTCTTCTGAGAACTTTTAAGGAACAGGATAAGGAAATGAGTTTTTTTGACAGGTAGTCAAATAAAAGAGCACGCTTTAAAACTCTTTAATAGCTATCCAATTTAAAAAAAAATATTGGAAAATTAGTAATTCGTGGGAAACCACTCTTACGAGTATATATTTTCAACTGTGGTTAGAAACGTTTTTATTATTGTTACTTTCATAAGAAAACAATAGTAAAACGTTGTGTTAATTAGGCATTTTCTGGAGAAAAGTTACCTCAAAGTCAACAATTAGCATGGGCAATGAAAACGGAACATCAAACAAATCAACAAATAAGAATCAAGACTCAAACAAGATATCAACTTTATTTGAACGCCTTTATAGAGACTGGTATTTCTTCTAAAAATAAAGCCCTACGCGAAGTTTTTATCATTAGTACTAACAGAGCAATTTGCGTTAACATGGGTCAGGGTACGCCAAAGTAAGTTTTTTTCTTAAATCCTCGATAAATGATGTCAACATTGGAGATAGGCCCTTGCAATAGGACGATTTTTTTCTTAGATTATGATCAGGAATCATTTCCCAAATTATCGTCAACGAATATTAGGGGACACCCTGTATAATGGCTTTCGAAGAATATTGTCAGTTTGGCGTGTGTTATCACTAATTTTTGAATTTGTCTATTTTTTTTATGAATGACGCTATCGTATTATTGCAAAATTGTTACTCAAGCCCAAACTTTTATTTATGTGGTGGTACAAGTGGTGGTTAATTGACATTCAAATCGGAAGGATCGGTGTTCGAATCCCAACCGCAACCAGAAGACATTAATTTGTTCAGTCAACTACAATACAATCATGTAGAATGGATAGTAGAATAGAAAACAAGAAGGCAACTTCCACTAACAATCTAGTCTTCCCATAAAATATTGTATTTATGTTGTGTATTAATTTTTTAACAAATTTTGGAAAAAAATTAAAACAAAAATGTTTGCCTAACCGAAAATATAAAATTATAACGGCGAAAAATCTGTAAAAATTTAATGAAATAGCTGCGAGTACTATTATAAGGTTGAAGTCTGCCAAGTTTCAAATTTTTTATACAGTTACCTTGGCTGGAATAAAATATGGATTATTCAATGTCGTGAATAACATGGGAGACTCGAAACTTTCAGAATATTTTCTTTATTTATGTATTTCGAATCCAATGAGCTCCTGGGAGCATAAAAATTCAAACATTGTAAAAATAAGGACCGCCGTAATGTAGTATACATATAATCAACTGTACTCACTTCAACTTATAAATAAAATAATATTGTATTGGGTCTACAAGTAAGTTTCCAGCGTTTTTTTCCAAAATTTGAAGTGTTATTATGAGAACATAGTTGCAATGCTTTATTCAAAGTATCGTCCATCGGAAGCTACAACTTTCCCCCATCTTTCTGGCAATTTATGAATTCCGGACCAAAAAAATTTCTCGTCTTTCGAGCCCAAGAACGTATCGAGCCAATTTTTGATTTCCTCTACTGAGCTGAAGCATATTCCCGTAAGAGCGTTCTGCATCGAACGAAACAAATGGTAGTCAGATGGTGCCAAGTCTGGACTGTAAGGCGGGTGAGGCAGAATTTCCCATCCACTATTTTCCAAATAGTTTTTCACCGAAACCGCGACATGTGGCCGAGCGTTGTCGTGATAAAAAATGACGGACTCATGCCTGGTCTCATATTCTGGCCGTTTTTCTTTTAGTGCCCGCTTCAAACGAATTAGTTGGGTTCGATATAATGGTTTCACCACTTGGAAGCAGTTCGTAGTATACGATACCTTTTGATCCCACCATATGCAGAGCATGACCTTATTCACGTGAATATTTCGTTTCGGCGTCGATTGGGCGGTCTCGCCGGGCTTTGTATACGATTTTCTGCGTTTAGGATTATCATAATAAATTCATTTCTCATCACCAGTGACAATACGATGCAAAAATGATTTATTTTTTATACCGCTGCAGTAACATTTCGGACATGCAAAATCGCCGTTCGACGTCTCTTGGCTTCAATTCGTACGGCACCCAGTTTCCAACCTTTTGAATGAATCCCAGTGCTTTTAGGCGCAGGGAAACGGCTTGTTGTATGACGCCCAATGATGCAGCAAGTTCTTCTTGAATCTGACACGGATCCTCATCCAGTAAAGCGTCCAATTCCTCGTCTTCAAAACTTTTCGGGTTTCCGGGGCGATCTTTGTCTTCAACTCCAAAATCAGCACTTTTGAACCGTTTGAACCACTCGCGGCACGTCGATTCACCAATACATTCCGCCCCATAAGTTTCCGAAAGCAAACGATAGGCCTCAGCCGCACTTTTCTTCATATTAAAGAATAAAAGCAGCGCTTCCCGCAAATGACGTTTATTTGGCTGGAAACTTGCCATGATTTTGCTCGATAAAATATACGACACCGATAGAACTGCTCAAATATAACGCTGCAAAGTTGTTGACAGAAACAAAAACTACAAATAAAACACATAGGGTCTGACATTTCTGCCCGGGATCCACTGGTGGCGCCACCTCTGACAAACGCTGGAAACTTACTTGTAGACCCAATAACTCAAATAATCCATCTGCAGAGGACCCTAAAATAAACCCTTAGAACACTACTAAAGCCTTTCCTAGTAACCCAAATTACGTCAGTCCAAATATCAACACAGTGCGAATGTTCCGGACACAAATTCTTAGTTCGTGGTCCATGTAAATTTCAGCTAATCTTATTTGAAATATTATCCAACGTACTGTGTACCATAATTGACGAATCATATGTACGTAAACAGGTTTATAGATGTATGTACAATACATAGTCTTATTTATTGTGCACACACGCGTATGTGCATATGTATTATATACATATATATACCCGTAAGTCCATCAGAGCAGCATTATTTTGAAGAACCTATGGCAACATACTAAATAGAATTCACGTTAACCTTTTTTACAAAGAATCAATTTGAAATATTATCGTGATGCATCGCAGACCGGGCGGCTGAAAACATTATGCCATCTGCCACATGCCACAATATAATTAACCCATCCCTTAATAGACGCGAAAGGGATCGCATTTTATAAACCGGCAACATCAATTTAGTCCTTCACAACGAATATATTATACCGGTCAGTATACTAATATGGTATGTGCATATGTGTACATAAACCTTCATCAATGTTAGTTGGTAAATTGGGCTTCTAATCACCGCCTGCACCACGAAACTTGACCCCAGTCCCGCCTTTGTTTTTATTTATTTTTTTAGTTTGTTAGTAATCAACAGCAACACCAACGTGGTATAAACAGTGGCAGATGTTACGAAATGATCGACCTGGTAAATGTTTTTTTTATAGAGCAGGTTAAAGAATTTAATGAAGATGTTCGCATTGATTCTGTCGACAGCATTAGCTATAACAAAAACAAAAATGGAAATAGAATGATACTCGTCTCGAGATTGCATAAAAGACAACTCTGTTAACGCTGGCGGAAATCACATTAATTAAACAGCAAGCCACGCAGGGAATCGGAATTCCCCGACGTAAATATGTTCCTAATAATAGGACGCCGAGTTCTTGTACTATATTTACTTACTGCACGAATTCATTCTGAATGTAAAGGTGAAATAGTTTGCTGTTTTCGGTTTATAATTAGACTAGGAAAACTTAAATTCTTCTCATCGGCCGACTATTTTAGGGCTGGGATTTTTTGGTGGTGAGTCGGTGACTTCCTCGATTGTAAGAATGTGAACAATGACTTGCGATGATACTTTGATAATAGATGAGCAGTGAATGCATATCACCGATGGATAGATATGAACTAACTGAAAATGTTCTAAATAGCGTGTAAACTTGTTTGTCTAGGCTTGGCTCTTATCCCTCCGGGCAACAATATCGATTATTAGAAGGAAACGTGATCAACCCTTTTTGAAATTTCTTCCTTCAAAATTAAACACCAAAGACGTCCTCGATGGCTAAGTAAGTATAGACCGCACATGCTATATAATTCGGGTATACATTCTATTGTATATATGTATTCTAGAGGCCAACTTACTCGCTAATTAACGCGCTCAAGGGGTTGTTGGTACCCTTAAAATGTTTACACACTTAGATCTTAGGTGGCGCTACAGTCCGGAGTGGACCACCGCCTCAGATAACATGTCTCTTCAGCTAGTATTTTATTTTTCCAGTCACTCCAGTTATGCACACGAAATTGACAGAGGTCCCCTTCCACTTGTGTTTGCCGCCTGAGATGAGGTCGTCCTCAAGCGCGTTGTACCTTTGGTTTGGATGGGTTGAAGTCAAAACTTTTTGGGCCGCGGCGCTGGTGTCCATGCGAACAAGTTAATCTATCCATCTAAACGAAGTTATCCGAGATTTTCTGACGAGATTGGTATCGCTGTACAGCACGTACTGTTTGCTGTTAAAACGTCTCCGTCCTTCTTCATTGATGCAAAGAGGACTGAAAATTACCCGTAAAACTTTTCTCTCCAAACGCCCGACAGCATTTTCATCTGCGTTCGTCAGTGTTCAAGCTACTGCACCGTAAAATTGGACTGAGATAATCATCCCGTATACAATTTTATTTAAGCGAATTCTTTACTACTCAATTGTCTTCTAAGCCCAAAGCACAGAAATGAACTAATATAGATGGCAAACTTTCCAGATATTGGAAAAACCGAAACCCTTTCAACTGATCGCCTCTATCCGTGTGACTTTGTCTGTGAATACGTGTGAACAGTCTTCAATGGAATTTCCCTTCCCGTGTTTGTTCCTAGATCTGCAGTAATGTGGAAATTTGATCGATGGTGTAAGTTGCTGGCCTAAAACCACTATTAGAGTCCATTTGGATAATACCGCTGAGAGGATTTTATATGCTATGTTGAGGGATTTACTACCCTGTAGTAGAGGTAGGTCGTTTTCGGTTTTTTTGTTAACGAAACGAAACAGTTATTTAAAGAAATATAACTAGTTAAAAAACTAGTTAACTAACTAATAAGAAGCATTAACGAGAAATTATAATCATATACTGCGAGAAAACCAAAAACCATTTTCGTCTCATCCACCCAAAAGAAACCGTTGTTTTCAATGTAAAATAAACCTAACTTTTTCTTGTTGATTCCACTCCTGACAGTAACTACATTCACGAAACGAACGAAAAAGCGTTTTCATATCTTTTACTGCAAACGAACAAAAAACGGAGAAAATGATAAAAACGAAGAAAACGATAACGTTGCACTCGTGGCAAGACGGGTGTTACGGTTAAAAGTTTGAAGGGGCGGAATGCTACTGGCAATTTCAATGGAGCACTGGTGGTGGAAATAGCGATAAAACAAAGTGAGACAGGAGACTTTACGTCGGTGTTCGAGGGTGTCAATTGATTAACTAATATTAGTATCACCAATTAGTTTTATCGCACGGTTTTGAAACCTATCTAACAGGTGCAGAAATGTTTTGGGCGCACCCGACCAGATGCGGGAATTGTACTCTAATTTCGGGCGGATAAATGCCTTATATATTGAGGCCAAATCAGAGGGGTTGAAGTATTTCTTACATCGCCTAGACATTTTGCAGCATTTTTGACGACACCGAATATGTGGTCATTCTAATTTAAGTTGTCATTGAAACACATACCGAGAATGGAAAGTTTATCGGTTTCGACGATGCAAGTGCCATTCATAGATAATGGCTGGGTGTTTAAATTTCGCTTTAACGACAGCAGACAGCATTGTGTTTTGGAAGCCTTAAATTCTACTCTGTTAATGAGTCCCCAATTAGTTTTCCTGTTAATATCAGAATTTAACGGCCTTAACATAAGCTGGCGTTCCCGTTCTATTGCCGAAAAGCAGGCTCGTAAGTCCGGGAACGAATACGAAAAGCGGAGAGTACTTTCGCCAGCAAAGCAATATATTGGATTAGAAGTAGCGGAGAAGAGATCGTTGATGAAAATGAAAAAGAGTGTCGGAGACAGAACGGAGCCCTGGGGCACACCAGCATTTATTTTGTGAATATCAGACTTCAAACAGAACGCATTATCGACAAAAGAGCCAGATGCCAAACTCTCTGAAATGTCTTATAAATATCAAATGCAAATATCTTGCTTTCGCCAGATTGATGTACGCTTTTGTTCCACTTTTTAGTGAGACATGCCATCATATCACCAACGGGCCTGTTGCTACGCAAACCGAACTGCCGGTCATTCACAAGTGTTCGTGTTTCGAGATATTTCATAAGCAGACGGTTTATCAACGTTTCCATGACCTTGGAAAGAAGGGTTGTAAGTGCAGTGGACAAAAGCTGTTTTCTATCTGTTCGGAAAGAGTCCTAGAGAGTAGGATTGATGAAAAATCTTACGCAGTGGTTTTACCAGCGAGGAAAAACACTTAGTTCAGAAGGAGGGGAGATATACCATCTGGACCAGCGGATTTGTGAATAGATCTTTAAGAACTCTTGCTACTACACGAGTACGAAAGTGGATTTGAAGATCTGCTTGAAGCACCAATTACTCGGATTTGTACCAGAATCCTATAAAAAAAAGACCCATCCCCAACACACAGCATTAAAAAACGACAAAGCGTGAAGATGAGCAGCGCTAACAATAGCAGGGGAGATTTTTCGTCCAATTTTGAATAGACCTTGGAAGCAAAGATCTTTCCCGACGAGTGTAAAAAGGGTCGCTATAAAAGTAACT
This sequence comes from Volucella zonaria, assembly GCA_963966105.1. Lineage (NCBI taxonomy): Eukaryota > Metazoa > Arthropoda > Insecta > Diptera > Syrphidae > Volucella > Volucella zonaria. Next base: position 83,637,460 of record OZ014530.1, on the reverse strand, counting down.
CTTATGGTGTCCAAAAACTAGAATAATATGTGTGTGATTGTTGCAGTAGTTATGATAATAACTTAAGTAGTACTACCGCGACACAAAAGAGGTAGATTTCCCCTCTGTGTCAAACTCTGCAGAATATTAAATAAATAGTTATTATTAATATCACTTGCAATGGATGAAACTATCACGTACTGCATTGCAATTCCACATACAATGTGGGGTAAGACAAGGCTGTATACTTTTACCAAAACTTTTCTTATTGGTGATCGGTGATGTTTTTGATGCAAACTTGATAACGAGAAATGGAGGAGTTTAATGGACTCCTTAACACATACAAAAAATTAATTCACAGAATATTTAAGCTTTATTAACAAACTCAATTAAATTAATTTTGATCGAGGAAAGTAATAGAAGTGTCGCACTCTTGCGGTCGATGCACGAAGTTGATGTGTTTTATTTGAGTTATTTTCCGGCAATTGGAAATTTTTTTAATAAAGTATCTTAACAATTTTTCAACTTCTTCATACTGGTAGATACCCCACATTTGAGCTGCATAACACATGATCGATCACACTACTGTTTCATAAATGTTATATTTTGTGCTTAAAGCAAAATATGCCTCTCCAACTACAATTTATTGCTCTTTTTGCTTCTTTTAATTTTTCTTGCAGGTGCTTTTTAAAAGCCAGTCGTGGTGTTATAATGACTCCGAGATACTTTCTCCAATTCTTCGCCTTGCCTGGTCCAACTTTTATTCCTGGAAATATTGCCCAAAACCGTTCTGAAAAACCATCATTTTAGATTTTTTGGCGTTCACTTGTATGTTCCACAAACTGCAATATTGTTCTAGTTTATTGATCATGTCTTGCATCATAGTTGGCGTTTCCGATAAAATGACTATGGCATCAGCGTACATAAGAAGTTTTATTTTTAATCTGGCAGAAAAGCTGGTAGCTTGTCCAAGAACAACGTAAACGGTAGGGGGCTCATGAGGCATACCTGCTTAACGAATGTTTGCGAGTCAAACCAATTTGACATGTTGTGTGCATCCCATACTGCAGTTTGATTCTCTTCTCTCAACCCTAAATATTGTACTATCGTCGACACTCTCATATTACTAAGTTTATAGAAAATTGATCGTCTATCCGGCAGATCAAACGTAGTTGGTAAAAATACGTATGGAACTTATATTCTGGGTCGATTTACTCGCATTCTTTCAATAATTGAATGGGCCAAGAGCTCAGAGGTTGTAAATATAATGTTCAAACGCAATAACCAAGAGATTGCGACACCAAGAAATATAACAGACGGGCAATGCTGTTTACTAGGTGCCAGTAATTAACCTGCAGTTTTGCAGGTCGCTGACTTTTTAGAGACGTCGGGAAGCAATCATTTGATCTGGCTGCAACCAGGGGAGTCATGCCATCTGCAACTGTGCTCACATGAAACCCAACTGTCAATGTAAGCCTTACCCGAGGACGCAGGCAGGCCCAACGTAGGTTCGGGTCCTGAAAAACTCTTCGCTGGACCTTGCCTGGCAAGTTCATCGGCGATTTCATCTCCCGTGATCCCATTTTGACCTGGGACCTAAACAAGGGTCACTGCATTTGGACTTCCGACTGCGGTCAATGATCTCTTGCATTCTTGAACTAGCTTGGAATTCGTAAGAGGGTTCATCAAGGCTCTAACTGTAGCTTGGCTGTCGCTACAGGTCCAAATGCTTCGCCCCCTCCACCGGTTATCAGCAATAAAGTTCGCTGCATTTCTTTCCTGGCTTAGATTCTAGCCGAAAGCAGTCTTGGGCACAGGGAAAATCGATTTCACTTTTTTCGCAACAGGAGTTCTGGTGTCATTGGTCGGAGTCATAAGACAGCCAGCGCACAAGGTCATCAAAGCTCCAGTGCGTGTTGTACCAAAGACCACTTCTTTCTAAATGGAAGATGGCTTTAAGCGTGCAGCCCATGATATGAATATCAAGGGGAGGGAGCTCAAGGTCGTTATTGGAAGTTTTAGAAAAAAATCACACTTTCCTTAGAAACTTTAGGCCCTGTAACCAGTCTTTCTAAATGTTGCTATGTATTGCTAGCGGAGATGAGAATGTCGTCCACGAATACATTTACACCGGGAATTCCGATACCGTGAAATAACGCCGAATTTCAGAATTCCAAAATTTTATGAAGGCGAAATACCGTGAAATAAAGTCGAATTCAGAGTGAAGGCAAAAGAATTTGCAAGGCCAACTGTGCTTGTTAGAAACACAAGTGAACTTTACCATAATCAATCTTTGCTGGTTGTAACTCGATGTACAGTCATCTCATTAGTTGATAAACTTTGAGTGGTACACATCGTTAAAATAGCTAGTTTTGGTGAAACAATTTGTATGTATGAAATCTGCGAAGGTTTTAGGAAGGGAACCAAACTTTTATACATACCCGAAACAAAAAAACTATATAAACTGAAATCTAAATCTAGATTGTGTAAACGAATTATGGTATGTACGTGCTACGAGAATGCGTGCAATGCTAGTGCAATTGTGGAATTTAATAACGAAAATTTAGTGAGAATTCCGAAGATAAGTGCTCCACGCAACCATTCGACCCAAGAAGACTTTCGCGGTAAATTAACTTTATTAAGTAAAATAAAAAATGAGTGTGCAAACTTAAAAGAAGTCGTACTCGCGAAGATTTCGACGAAGTTTGTGGAAGATGTGAAACAACTAGTACTTCTGTTCAGTTTGGTAAAGTACGGCATCAACTCATAAACATCTGAAATAGTTCGTTCCGTAAGACTCCCACATCTGCTTCAGCGTTATGTGGAATATTTAAAAATCAGAGTGTGATGAAGAATTCTGGGTACAAAAGTAGTGAGCCGTTCTACATAATTACTGTTGTAGAACCGGAATTTTCGTACTCCATTTTTGTGTTAGATTTACTAGTTCATTTACATATTAAAATCATTAGCAAAATAAAAACAAAAAAAAACCTTTAAGAAAACGTTACAAAGAAATTGTTTCTAATGAAATGTACTTTAGGTTGACTACATATGTTTAGTCTTGTTGAAACCACAGCTCGGATGTTGTCGAGTCAATGTTTGCGGATGCATTGATCCTTGGCCGAACACTTGTGGATTGTGTTCGCTACAGTAGCGACAATTTTGCTTGTTGACTTAGCCGCTAAGCAAAAAATGGACCCCGTCCGAGAAGATGATTTTTTTGGTCAAAATCCGGATCTCCGGCCAACAGTTCCAGCGCCCAATTAGCGAACTCACGTCGTTGTCTATGGTCGCCCGGCTTCGATTCTTACGTCAGCACAATCTCATATGAATGCGGGCTCAAATTCAACCGCAAAATCAGCCAGCTTGACTGTCTGGTGATGCCCGATTCAGCTGATCGGTGCCAAATCGACATTTCTGGGTCTTCTTCGATACTGGCCGCTACGGCAGCTGTGTTTTTTCACTTCGCACCAATCTCTGTCGAGTTGGTGGCTTAAGATCCATAAGAGTGTACTCGCGCTCAAACTCAGTTTTTTTTTTTTTAAGAAATAACCTGCCATATTTAATTGAAGACTAGTCCTTTGAGGAACTAATAACGAATTTGGTTCATGCACGATGGTGCCCTTGCCCGTTATGCTGTCGTTGTTCGAAAAGTTATCAATGAGAACTTCTCGGGGCATTGGATCGGCCGAGGAGGTGCTATCAGTTGGCCGCCGAGGTCACCAGATCTTAACGCAGTAGACTATTTCTTGTGGGGGCATTTGAAGAACCACGGGCATGAGCGCCAAATTAGTACACTATTTATTTTTTTTTATTTATTTATTCGTACATATTCATTGTTCACGTGAGATATATGTATATGGTATTGGGTCTACAAGTAAGTTTCCAGCGTTTTTTTTTCCAAAATTTGATGTTTTATTATGAAAACATAGTTACAATGCTTTATTCAAAGTATCGTCCATCGAAAGCTACAACTTTCCCCCATCTTTCTGGCAATTTATGCATTCCGGACCAAAAAAATTTCTCGTCTTTCGAGCCCAAGAACGTATCGAGCCAATTTTTGATTTCCTCTACTGAGCTGAAGCATATTCCCGTAAGAGCGTTCTGCATCGAACCGAACAAATGGTAGTCAGATGGTGCCAAGTCTGGACTGTAAGGCGGGTGAGGCAGAATTTCCCATCCACTATTTTCCACGTAGTTTTTCACCGAAACCGCAACATGTGGCCGAGCGTTGTCGTGATGAAAAATGACGGACTCATGCCTGGTCTCATATTCTGGCCGTTTTTCTTTTAATGTCCGCTTCAAAGAATTAGTTGGATTCAATATAATGGTCCTTTGATGGTTTCACCACTCGGAAGCAGTTTGTAGTATACGACACCCTTTTGATCCCACCATATGCAGAGCATGACCTTATTCACGTGAACATTTCGTTTCGGCGTCGATTGGGCGGACTCGCCGGGCTTTGTATACGATTTTCTGCGTTTAGGATTATCATAATAAATCCATTTCTCATCACCAGTGACAATACGATGCAAAAATGAATTATTTTTATACCGCTGCAGTAACATTTCGGACATGCAAAATCGCCGTTCGACGTCTCTTGGCTTCAATTCGTACGGCACCCAGTTTCCAACCTTTTGAATGGATCCCTTTGCTTTTAGACACAGGGAAACGGCTTGTTGCGTGACGCCCAGTGATGCAGCAAGTTCTTCTTGAATCTGACACGGATCCTCATCCAGTAAAGTGTCCAATTCCTCGTCTTCAAAACTTTTCGGCTTTCCGGGGCGATCTTTGTCTTCAATTCCAAAATCACCACTTTTGAACCGTTTGAACCACTCGAGGCACGTCGATTCACCAATACATTCCGCCCCATAAGTTTCCGAAAGCAAACGATAGGCCTCAGCCGCACTTTTCTTCGTATTAAAAAATAAAAGCAGCGCTTCCCGCAAATGACGTTTATTTGGCTGGAAACTTGCCATGATTTTGCCCGATAAAATGTACGACATCGATAGAACTGCTCAAATATAACGCTGCAAAGTTGTTGACAGATACAAAACCTACAAATAAAACATATGGGGTCTGACATTTCTGCCCGGGATCCACTGGTGGCGCCATCTCTGACAAACGCTGGAAACTTACTTGTAGACCCAATATAATCTTTTAAAGATGAAACAAGCTTATAATGCCATATGAATTTACTTTTTCAGATAATTTAAATAACGTAGGTAGGTATATTAATTTAAATTGTGAAAATAAAATAGAGAAAGAGAAAGAAAAGAGAGATAGATAAAAAGGGGCGCCTCGAAAAAAAGTGGGGCATCGATATAACTCATAATTGGATCATCTGAAATCAAAAAATCAAAATGCTGTCATTACATAATCGTTTTCTCAAGCCCTGGGAGGAAAATTTTTTTTTGATTTCTAATTTTTGGTAACATTTAGAAGGAAAGACATCTCCTAACAAATAGGCCAATTTGTTATTGTAAAATTAATAATTATGAAGAATAGAAAGCTCCCAGGGATACCTGGTCATTTATGTAAGGAATAGTAGTATACTAGGTTTCAAAAAAATCGATCGTGTAGACTTTGATTTATCTAAACCTTTCACTGGCTTCAAAAATGATAAGTGTCAGAAAATCGCTTTAATTTTTTGTATACCAGAAAACATGAGCAATTTGTTCATACCTAAACAGAATCGTGGGTTCCTGGTCCATAAAGTGTAGCAATGTTAGCACCCTTATCTAGAGCATCTTTTTGGTTTTGTCTACGTAAAACTCTGCCATCTTTGCTGTCGTATGCAGCTTGTTACTCCGCTCTGCTGATCCAATTACTGTCCACTGTACGCTCGCACTCATGTGTGTTTGGTCCTGTAGCGATTTTCATATCTTGCATAAAGGTCAGCAAACCAAAGCAAACTAAATAAAATAAAATGGACGATCCTGTAATGTTTCTCAAAATTTTCCTCTACTGCCAAACTATGTACACTACAAACCGGAAGTTTCAGCACATTAGTATACATTAGTATACCTACAAAGACCCATTTATAAACAAAAGAATTTAGGGATTCTAAGAGTACAAAATTGCCAGGTAAGCGCGCCGCACAGCTGCTGGACAGGTATACAAAACCGTTCTATATCTTATACCTAGTTTATATGACAGCTTAATGCGCATTGGCATTGGTTCAATATGCTCATATAAACACCACTTCAAACCGCATTGAAATACTCAATACGCACTCGCTCATTCCTGTTTATAAACCGCATCGAAAATTTCAAACCGAATTGAAATATCATATAAACACTTTCAAATCGCATTGAAACATTTTACTCTCTCGCGCTCTCATCATTCTTCATTAATTTACACGCTATTCGAATTTACCAATCTGACAGTTCAATCAGCTGTTTGTTAAACTCCCTCAATTTTCTGTCGCTCATTTTGGATTCGGTCGTGGATAATTTCATATAAATACCACCCTTTTTATGCGTATTGAACCATTGACTATAACTTAATTCATGCTAAGAGATGGCGTAACTTGTGTTATTCTATTGCTATTATTCCGTTGGAACATGCGTTGGAAAGCTACTGTCATTGTACGTCATTTCAGTATATGTCATTCATTTCATTTTTTTTCACTCAAATATGTCGAACTTTGTGCCTGAAAAAGTGTTTTTGCGGGGAGTTCTTCTTCATTACTCTAATATGAAGAAAACTGCTGCCGAAAATCATCGTATTTTGGTGAACATGCGCTAGCTGAGCGAACGTACCAAAAGTTGTTTGCACGATTTAAAAGTGGTGATTTTGGCTTGGAAGACGATTAACGTCCTGGGCAGCCAAAAAAGTTTGAAGATGAAGAACTGGAAGCATTACTCTATGAAGATTGTTGCCAAACACAAGAAGAGCCCGCAGAATCTTTGGGTGTCACTCAAGCAGCCATTTCAAAACGTTTAAAAGCAGCTGGATATATTTAAAAGCAAGGAAATTGGGTTCCACATGAACTCAAGCCGAGAGACGTCGAAAGGCGGTTTTGCATGTCCGAAATGCTGATGGAAAACCACAAAAGGAAGTCATTTTTGCATTGGATTGTTACTGGAGATGAAAAATGGATCCATTACGACAACCCCAAGTGCAAAAAATCATATGTGAAACCCGGCCAACCAGCCAAATCAACGGCAAAGCCGAATATCCATGGCGCGGAGGTAATGCTCTGTATTTGGTGGGATCAGATGGGTGTGCTGTATTATGAGCTGCTAAAACCGGGTGAAACCATCAATGGGCAATGCTACCGAACACAATTAATCCGTTTGAAGAGAGCAGTGGGCGAAATACGCCCGGAATATGCGACCAGACACGAGGCAATAATTTTCCATCATGACAACGCTCGGCCCCACGTTGCTATTCCGGTTAAGAACTATTTGGAAAACAGTGGATAGGAAGTCTTACCCCACCCGCCTTATAGCCCAGACCTTGCCCCTTCTGACTACCATTTGTTCCGGTCAATGCAGAACGCCCTCACTGAAATACGGTTCACATCAGAGCAGAATATCAAAAATTGGCTTGATTCATTCTTGGCTGCCAAGCCGGCGCAGTTCTTTTGGGATGGGATCGACAAATTGCCAGAAAGATGGAAAAAAGTCATAGCTTCAGATGGGCAATACTTTGAATAATACTATTGTACATGTTTTTGTTAAATAAACGTTCAAATTTTGAAAAATTAACGAATTAAGTTATATACCCAATATAAACTGGTTATTAGTTAGTTTTGCTCCGATTTGTTTAAAATTTTGACACAAAAAGCTCAGCCGCGTCGGCAAGCTCCATCTAAGGTGCTCTACGTAAGACGCCGAAATGCTTCACGCATCATCAAATCCTTCGGATCCATTCCGGAGGTTGAGAGAAGTGCGGACATAAGGAGCAAGATTGAGTGGGCTAACAACATCCTAAAAGACGGATTGCCCACTGCTTCCACTGCTCCCAAAACACTTAAAGACTCCTCCAAGCGCCAGAGATCGTTGGAGGAAACCGTGCCGGTTTCCAAGAGGCCTAAAACCCACAACACAAAAACCCCTGGGCCATCCAACAACACATCTCTGAGGTCTTTCAGTGAAGTCCTAAAGGACGCCGTAATAATCGCGGTAATCGATAGGAGCGATACCGACAGTTCCATAACACCTGAACGGTGGCAGTTGGCCAAGCTGAAGCTTTCGAGCAACTTCTTGGCAATCATTCGGGAAAACCCCGGACCACCTCCTATCACAAGCGACGCTGGCTGGCACCAAGGCCACGTCAAGCTCATCGCATGTGTAAATCAGAGATATCTCGATCTCTTCACTAAGGCCATAGGTGGTTTAGGAGAGATTTGCCAGATGCAAATCTGGAGATTATCAGACTCAGTAACCCGACCCTTTCGACTCACGACTGGAAAGTCGCGAAACTGGAGGAACTAAGGGGTTCTTATATGTAGATGCGCGTTGATCGTGATCAACAAATCCCTTAATCCTCTAGCGCAGACAAAAGGCATGATTCGGTTCGGACTCGAGTCAATTCATCTAAAGGTCTACAAAAAGGATGAACTGGATGCTGATAAGCAACTTCCTCCTCCTTTAACGGAGACACCACTAAACACAACCTCAGACCATGGAGAGTCGATATCCTTTCCAGAAATGGATAGCGACGACTCCAATCTATCCGAGGTGACAAGCAAGCCGTCGATTTCCTTATCTGACACCCCGTCGGAAATGGAAACCGATGACGAAGCAAAACGAGGTCCTATACGATCAGAGGAAGAAGATGAGCTCTTGGGAACATCTTCAGAATCGGAGGATCTTAACAACACCGTGGTGGAGGCTACTCTGGAAAACTGAAACAATGATTCGGTTTCTCCAGATTAATCTCTATCACTCAAAAAAGTCTTCGGCTGCACTCATTCTGCGTCTTTCAAAAAACGCAGAAGACATTATCCTAATCCAGGAACCATGGATTGCAGAAGGCGTGGTTCGTGGACTTAGGACACCCGTATACGTCCCGCTCTATACAAGAGACAAAGGTAAGATCAGAACTTGTATATTAGTGAAACGTAGCCTTAATGCACTTCTACTTCCTAATCTCAGTGACCCCGACTTAACCGTTGCCAGACTAGAGACTACCGAAGGCTCCTACTGGCTGGCATCGGCATACCTTGGCCGCTAGTCAACCATCATTCCGGAACTACCGGAAAACTGATTGGCCAAAATACAGAGGAATACTGTCAGAAACGCTATCCTCTGAACTATCAAGTCCCCCGCGTGACACCAATGAGCTTGACATGAAGGTCAGGGATTTCACTCTGGCTCTCAATCAGGCTATGGCCGCTTCCTGTCCCCTTACTCAACTTAAAGGCAAGAAAATGCCACATTGGTGGACATCAGCACTGGGACTGCTCAGAAACACTTGCAGAAAGCATTTCAGTTTAGCAAAGAGCACAAGAAAAGTGACTGACTGGGACTCATACAAAGAATCCCTCAAATTATACAAAAAAGAACTGAGGAAGGCAAAGCGACAATCCTGGAGGTCCTTCTGTGACAAAATCACGAAAACCTCTGAGGCATCACGGCTAAGAAAAATCCTCTCTACAAATCTACAAATCCTATGATGTCTAGCTGTTTGAAAATAACCGATGGCTCTTGCCCTACCTCAAGTGATGAATCACTCAACCTGCTACTGGACACCCACTTTCCAGACAGCTCTCAATTCGCGATCAGTAGCAACCCAAACAGGTCTACTGCAACCCGGACCAAAAGCCATGGTCTGATCACAACAGACAAATTGCTCTGGGCGCTGCATAGCTTCAAACCATATAAATCTGCTGGTCCGGACGGTATAATACCCGCTGAGCTGCAGAGGTTCTCAGATATTATTCTGCCTGCGCTAGGTAATATTATGAGAAGCTGTGTAGAACTTATCCACATTCCACTGTCATGGACAGAAGTTAATGTAGTGTTCATCCCCAAAGCCGCAAAATGTTCTCATGTCGTCCCAAAGGACCTCAGACCTATAAGTCTATCATCTTTCCTTCTGAAAACTCTAGAACGACTGATTGATATCCATATACGAGCTAAAATTGACCCTAGACTCCTGTCAACGGCTCAACATGCCTACTGTAAAGTAAAGTCGGTGGAAACGGCTCTGCATTCACTGACTAGCCACATCGAACGATCCCTACAATATAAAGAGTACACAATGGTTGCTTACCTGGACATAGAGGGTGCCTTTAAAAACGTCAACACATCCGCAATCACGACTGCGCTGTCAACTCTGCAGGTAGACGACTCACTTGGGGAACTGATCAGTCTTATGCTAAAAAGCAGGATAATCAACTCCAAACTGGGTGAGACTTCTACCAGAAGATGTGTCAACAGATGTACGCCGCAAGGCGGTCTCCTCTCTCCCCTTCACTGGAACTTAGTAGTAAATGAACTGCTGATATACCTGGAAGCGGGAGGTAGCAGGGTGATTGCCTATGCAGACGACGTTGCTATTGCCGTCTCAGGTAAGCATCTTAATACCATTAAAGAACTCCTTCAATTAAATCTCAATAGATTAACCCGTTGGGCAGATCGCTGTGGATTGGGAATAAACCCCCATAAAACTGATCTTGTCCTCTTCTCCAGGAAATATAAAATTCCAACTATAGACCCTCCTTCAATAAACGGTACCAGTTTAGTGTTTTCCGATACAGCAAAATATATGGGTCTCGTTTTTGACAGAAAACTAAACTGGAAACCTAACATTCAAGAAAGAGTCAATAAAGCTACAATAGCTTTATTCTCTTGCAAAAAAGCCATTGGGAATAAATGGGGCTTTCAACATCGGATAACCCACTGGCTGTACATCTCGGTCATAAGACCGTTACTTATTTACGGGGTGATAGTCTGGTGGACGGCCTTAGAAAGTGCGGTTAACTGCATTAAGCTAACTCCAGAGAACAGTATGTCTATGCATAAGCGGAGCATTGCGGTCTACCCCCTCTGCGGCATTAGACATTCTGCTTCATTTAACACCCCTCGATATTTTCCGCAGCGACTAAACAGTCGACAAATAATCCATTTGGCCATGCCAGTATTCTTAATACATTAGGAATCCCCACAGAGAACATCGATTACACCATACCTGAACTTTGGTTTGACAAAAACTTTCATGTAAACTTCCCCTCTAGATCCTTCTGGGAGGAGGATGCTTTCATGGGGGACAAGTCAATCCATCTTTACACAGATGGATCTATTTTTTTTTAACTTTGGTGGGGGCTGAGGCCCCCATTTATTGGCTTAATACAAGCTTAATCTAACTTAAAAACTAACAGAAAGACTTAAGAGCTAGTGACCAAGGAAGTGATGGAGGAGATCTTGTTTGAGACGAGGAATGCTCAGGTGGAAATGAAAAAGGGAGAGGTTTGAGTTGACCTTTCGGAGCATTCGGGAGATAGGTTCGTTGAAGCCATAAGAGGTGCGGTGGACCGGTAGATAGAAGAGACGAGGACAACGTAGATTGCGGGGGTTGGTATTGAAGGAAATGGAGTTCAAAATGGATGCACAGTCGATGGAACCTGAGAGAAGACGATGAATGAAAAGAACGTCAGCAATATTCCTACGTTCTTCAAACGAATTCATATTTAGAAGTTTGAGGCGGTCTTGATAGGGAAGTAAGATTAAAGGGTCGTTCCATGGCAGGCCACTGAGGGCAAATCATAGGAATCGACGTTGAATACCCTCGATTCGGGAAACATGAACCCGGTGAAAGGGGGACCAAGCTTGACTGGCATACTCAAGCAGGGGGTAGCGGAGTTGGTGGCGGTGTTTTTTCAGACACGCTAAATCTAAGCCTCTCTTTCCGTCTTCCAAATCACTGCAGCGTGTTCCAAGCGGAAATTTTGGCGATTAAGAAGCTCTGTCCTGGCTGAAGAAAAACGTGATATCTGCACAGGATATCCGCATCTTTTCGGATAGTCAGGCCGCTATCAAATCCCTGGACTTAGTCTCACTAAATTCTAAAACCGCCCTTGAATGCCGATCGTCTCTTATTGAGATGGCAGAGCAGTTCAACCTTCACCTCTGTTGGGTGCCGGGCCACAGAAACGTTCCAGGGAACTGTAGAGCCGATGAACTCGCCAAACTTGGAAGCACTCTACCTATTCTACCGGAAAGGGGTAGCATAGGTATCTCAATCTCTGCGTGCAAACTAATATTAAAGCTGGATGTCTAGCGACCAAACAAATCTGGCCAAAACTGGATCTGTATCGCTCTAAGTGTCTGATCCTTCTAAATAAGGAAAATCTCAGCACCATCGTAGGTGTCATCACTGGACACTGCCTCATAGGCAAGCACGCAAGAAGGCTTGGGCGCCCTTACAAATGATTTCTGCAGAAGCTGCATGGACCTACTCTGTACATGTCCAGCTCTCTTCCAGAGAAGAAAACTTCACTTAGGAACCTTCTTCTACAATGACCTAAACGATCTGAAAAATATAGACGTAAACAGTCTCCTTCGCTTCGTCAGAAGCTCAAACTGGTTCCATCAGTAAGAGGATCATAGATTCACGTGGCATCACAATGGGCCATTAGGCCTCAGTGGGTTGGTATATCCAACAGCCACTCTTACCTACCTACCTATATTCGAATTCGGAAGCGAAAACGAGAAAATTACTTCTTAAGTTTTTCGACTTAAAATTGTTACGTGCAAATCACGACCCAAAAATCCTCCATTCCCTTTGGTCATGTTGTTGTCTGTTTCACCCATCTACCCTCCTGCCTTTTCTCGTTTCGCCCCCGTTCTTTTCTTCCCGTCATGCTCTGGATGCCACGGTACAGGTTGGATTTACTGGATTCTTTGGATCCAGTTCCCTCCCTCGGCCTACCGCCCCAGAGATGACATATAGGTACCCCGGATAGAGCCAGGCGGACGGCCTGGAAACTCTAGCGGACGGACGGTCTGCCCCCTTGATGACCAAAGATGTCGACACCCCCGCAATGGCCGAGAGTCCACCCTAAATTCTATATTGTTTGCTTCCAGCTACATAAATTGTAAAACCCCCTAAAACCTCTAAATTCAAAACAAACAATTGTGAAAGAAAGCTCACGATTCTCCACGATCCACCCCCCCTCACTCTTGTCTGCAAGGATACTTACGGCGCCTTAATATTATTCTTGGGAAAGGTTTCCTCTCTACTTGGCGGTCAGTATTTGAGCTCCCCTTAATTGTCCCCCAAAAGTGTTCCGGGTCAAGGGTGTAACATGGACCCAAGCAGTCACTCGACAGATAAAACGAACAGGACGAACACGACAAAACATCGACTGGTGTGATTGGGTGGTTCCACAGGGAGGCTGTCAGGGCTCTGGAAGTGAGTCTCTTTGCTCTTGCAGCTGAATTAGTGGAACCACGTATGAATGTGTGTATGCGAGAGGCAACTAGCCGAAATGCGCTGTTAGAATAATTAATATCTAGCCGTCATAGCGGACAGTGCCGCCATTATTTTTGGAAAAAGCCGGAAGAAAAAAAAAACGAACGTTTAACGAAAAACAGAAAAAAAAGAGGGACAGAATTCAACCGACGAACGAACAAAAGAAACCAACAAGAGGAAAGGAAAACCACACAACGAACGAGCAAAAAAAAATAAAAAAAACCAACAAGGAAAACTAACCAACGAACGAACAAAAAAAAGCCCGCAAACAAAGACGAACAAGAAAAAAAAAACCCCCAGCGAGAAGAAAAGGGAAGCCCATAAAGACGAGACACCGACGGACTAAGCGACGACGAGAGTGACAGCGGCGGGAAGTGCCCACTCCCCACACCAACCCTCTGGCAACCGGCAAGACGTAAATTTTTGTGTAATCCTCCCTTAAGTGGGGATACTCGTGATTCGGTGACCCCGTAAGGCTCCTTACCGTTCACCTGTCAAACACCGTAACCCTTTCGCGGTTACGGTCAAAACTGTCTCGCGACCCCGTTGGCCCCAAAGGGCACCGTCCCCGTGATCGTACAGAATCGTGGGCCTTCTGTTGGCCACTAAATTGAGCTTTACAAAATTTTAAGGTGAGCAACCCCTCTGGTGCGACACGACACCCTTTACTGGGTTATTCCAAAGAAATAAATAAATCTGCATACCTACCTTAAATCCCCATCAGGGAGAAGTTCATCTGTTTTTGTTTCATCTTGTTTTCCCAATTTTTATAGAAATTGGGAAATTGTTTCATCTTGTTTTCCCAATTTTTATAGAAATTGGGAAAACAAGATGAACTCCCCCGTGCTGAGCACCGGTGTGCGCAGCTAGGATACAACTGCTGGTTACAATTCCGGTTTTTTTGCGATCCCCTTTTGGGCCTATCTTCGGTTTTACGCACTCTCCCTCATTCGACTACCAATATCCATCCGTGTGGTTGCGTTTTTTTTTTGGTGCTCGAGTTTTGTTTTGCTTGGTTGCCGGTAAGCCCGGCACCTTTCCAAATAAGTAATTTAGTAACTTTTAAAGCGCGAAATTTGCAATAAAATTACCTCAGACACCCATGGTTTTCGTATGCGGCGGTGACTGTGGGACACCCTGTATATAGGTTATCAGACATGATATGGAAAAAACATACTAACGAATAGAATCCTGACCGAAACAAACATGCCACGAAACTTGGCCGATATGTATTGCTATACTCGTATGGTACTCGTATGGTATGGTACTCTTAGGCCCAGTTTTTCAGTGCTGAATTAACTCTGAGTTAAACCAGAGTTGACTAACTGGATTAAAATTAATCTAGCCGGTTTTCAGAACAGGATTAACTTTGCCTTCAAACGCTGGGTTTTAACGAGGAGTCACTGCTCTTTCACCCATTACTATCGATTCTGTATTGATGTCTTAGTTTTGTTAATTTTGTTCCTAGATTTTCATGATTTTCTTTACTTTTTCTTGTTTTTTTGCTTGCTTCCTGTGATGTATTAGTGATTGCGATTTATGTGTATGTTATATACGAGTATATTGTATGTTATACACTTGCGCTAAGGAAGAGCAAGACCGAATGTCGGAATGTAAAACTTGATACATGATACATGATACACTACAATTGGCGACAAGGAGTTTAAAATTATATACATAATTATCACAAATAAATTGTAGAGCCAAAATGTCGTTAATGGGCGAATGACCGACGTACAACCACCAAATAAATGAGTGGAGCATCTTTAAGTGTAGGGCAGAACAATTTTTTGTTGGGAACAAAATTAATGAAAGTGAACAAAAAGGTCACTCCTTTTGGTATCGCTTCACGATGATACTCTTAAGCTACTAACAAACTTATTTCATCCCTCCATACTTGAATAAACGGACTGTGACATATTGATTAAAAGGCTGGAAGTGGATTTTAAGCCGGCTACTTCGGGATATGCGGAGCGACGCAAATTTTATTCATCACATAAGGAAGAAGGAGAATCGCTTCAACCATTGGCAGTGACAGTTAGAAGCTTAGCTACAAAATTCGATTTCTGAAGTCATTTGGACATGGTGCTCGGAGATAAATTTATCATAGGGTTAGAGAAAAACGTGGAAAAACGAATTATTTTTGGAGAGTCCAACAGATTCATCTTTAACATGTAACTGGTGATGGTGGAATTTATGTACAAAGCGCAAGGCGGGGGACACACACGGAATAACGGCGAAAGATGGCAACAAGCTTCAATTAACACAAAAGGCAACACGTCATCTGCTGGTAGTAGTAGTAGCTGGCGTTAATTTGAATGGAATTCGTTTTGATATGAAAACTGACAGCGGTGCATCGATTTTCGCAATATCGAAAGCTATTTTTGATGAACATTTTTTTCAAATTTAAAGCTGAATAAAACTGATCTGACACCAAGAAGTTATAACAGAAGTATGCTGAATCCATTTCGTGTTCGTAAGTTTGACATTGCTTTTAATAATGTTACCAAGCCTCTTCGTAATCGAAAACGAAGGACCCCCTTTATGGATCGATGTTGTGATGTAGGAATTAGAGAAATTAATTTTGTAGAATATAAGTACAATGAATTAAGGCATGCATTAGGAAAATTTTCTGAAATTGTTGATGGTGGAGTGTGTTGTTTCAATAAGCACGTCGTATCCTTAAATCTAACATTTCTTCGGCCGCGTAAGTTACATTTTTCTTTTCCGAAATGGAGTACCTACTCGCTCACATTCACGGAGCTACCGAGTTTACAAAAATTTACCTGTCGATGCTGTACCAGCGGCTCTTATTAGATGAAAAGTCAAGCAATCTAACTGCAGTAAAATTTCCACAACAATAGGTTTATTACGATACAAGAGAATGGTGTACGGTATTGCCTCCGAACCGGCTATTTTTCAAAAAAACTATTAACAGCCTGTTGTTAGGGTCCCGGTGCCGTGAAATAACGCAGAGCACAATAGCACCGAAATCCAAAATCCGGCTTTATTTCGCTTTGTAAAAGTGAAGTAAGGCCGAATATTAGCGAACGGCTTTATTTCACTTTGTGAAAATGAAATAATGCCGAATCAGCCTTATTTCATATTTCATTGTTTTTAATATTTTTAATTTTAATATTAATATTTAATAAAGAGTATCATGTCAAAATTAAAACCAAAATTAAATTGCTAAGCAGTTATAGACGCCTGCCTGACAGTTGCTGGCATTCCCTTAGCGGAGCGACGAAGTCGCGTGAGCGTCTAAGCCCTGCGGAGAAAAGGGTGAAATCCTGTTAGTGAGCGAAGCGAGCCACCTTCTTCAAACTTGAATTGAACACATATTTCAACATTCAATATTTTGCTTTCTTTTTATTTTATTTAATAAAGTTTTAGTTATTTAATTAATTTATAATTTATAATCACTTAAAACAGAACAACGTTTAGTAAATGCTTAGAATATGAGAGTTTAACAATATACTTTGGTTATACTTTGAACAATTTGCCTCCAAATTGGACAAAGAATTGGGTCGTTAACCTTTAAATATTTATCTGACAATCTTGAATAATAGTTCAAACACTGTTTGAAGTGATTACAGGGTTGTAGAAGGATACGTCGAGCATTTTCACAACATATAATGTACAGTATAGTTGTATCATCAACATTATCTACTTCACCTAGATTTGCATCCTCTTCATCTTCGTCGTTGCTTACAGTGTTTCAACTTTCAAATCTTCAGAAAGTGAATTGTTGCTTTTATTTGTCATTTGATTTAGAAAATCATGGATTGATATACGCTTTTAATCCAGTTTAATTAAAGCCGCTTCTCCCCTGTCTTTGTATTTTTTCTTTAGCGGTTCAAAGATTTGGAAGGTGCCATCCATTGACATTATAAATTCTTTGGATTTTATAATACTCGTATCTTCATCCAGTAGACAGTCTACGAACATGGAAAATTTTCCCAAATTTTATCAACATCCGGCTTAGTCGACTATTGTATCTGATAACAGCACTAGTTGTTCTCTTAGGAGCCCTGAACACGGATAGAGCTGAAGGAGTTTCCTAAACTACAGTAAGACTCGATGGACACGCTTCTCTGCAACCTTGACAAGAGCACTCGCTTCGAACACGCTCCATCCACCGGCCAATAGGAATTTGTCAAACGAGGAGATCGACAATTACCTAAAACAAATGGACGAGACAATTAAACAAACTATGGACGCTACAATACCACGATATCGACATACGACTAACGAAGACCTGTTCCGCAATCCTACTATTGACGCACTGCACCGACAGAAAAGTAGACTTCTGACAAGACTCAAAAGCTTGTACAGACAGTTTACTGACAGACAAGACCCGGAGATTAGGACACTGAAGTCGTCGATTAAAAATATTCAAACGTTAATAAAAGAGAATTACAGAATTTCTGTAAGTTCGTATTGGAACAACAGGGTTCGGGCTGTAAACACCAGCAACCCGAATATGTTCCCGCAAATAAATAAACTATTTCGGAGAAAAAATCAAAACGACCTTCAGTGTCTTAAAATAGCCCGGACAACAGACAACGAACGGTTACTGACAATAGCAGGTATTGATCCAAATGAGGCCGCTGATGATGACGACTTCTTTGTGATCGAGGATCCACAGGAGAAGGTTGAGGCCATAGGGGCGACTTTCCAGAAAATATACAAAGCCACTGATACCATTGGTCCTAATTATGACCTGGACAATCGCGTCTTGGTGCACGACCTCTACATTCGAAATGAAGTAGAGAACTGGCGATCCGAGGGCTCTGGTTTCACCCGGTTCAGCGACGAAAATATGGCAAATAATGTCATTACCAGAGAGGGTGACCTACCTCCGTTCATTTCGAAGGAAGAGCTCCATGAGATCTTCGACACAATCAGGGCTAAGAAATCAGTGGGGACCGATGGTATGCCAAACATCGTGCTCCGACATCTTCCTCTAGAAGCGGTGGACATTTACACCACCCTGTTTAATAATGCAATGAATAATGCACGCTATCCAGCGCATTGGAAAACGGCGGTGGTTCAACCTATCCCCAAGAAGGGAAAGGATATATCCAATCCGGCGAATCTCCGGTCGATAAGTCTCCTTCCGAATATCAGTAAGGTGTTTGAAAAAGCAATCAATAGAGCTCTGTCTAGGTGGGTTGAGGACAAACATATAGTTCCGGATAATCAATTCGGTTTTAAGGCGGGACATGATATCTCACATGCCGCATCTAAACTGGTGTCCGATATCCAATGGAATAAAGGCAAAACCAATGCACTGGTGCCTGCCTTGTTGACTTGGAGAAGGCCTTCGACACCATATGGTTAGAGGGTCTTTTCTATAAGCTGACTAGGCTGGGGATCAGTAAACCACTCTTGTACATTCTTTATAATATGCTAACCAACAGACAGTTCATCGTGAAAAATGGCGATGTGACTTCTGTTGGAATATTTCAAATTAAAAATGGTCTTCAGCAAGGCGCGGTCAATTCGCCAATCCTATTCAACATTTATACAAGCGATTTGATAGGTTCACTTCCCCATACTATTGCGTACGCAGACGATTTGATAGCGTACAGAACAGGTCCTAAAATCGAGGTCATTAATACTCTCTTGCAGCGTGACCTTGATAAGATAAGACGATTTTGCGATGACTGGAAGTTGAAAATCAACTTTCAGAAGTCGGAAACCATTCTCTTTAGGACGCCGTTGTCTAGAGCCTCTAGGGATACCAGAAAAAATTGGCGAATGTTCTCGATCATTGGACAACACGGGCAGCCTCTTGCCTGTCGAAATGTAGTCAGATACCTTGGGATCTGTCTAGATCAGTTTCTGTATTTTGATAAAAATGTAGATGCTGCTCTGGCCAGAGCTAAAGGTGCTTTTGCCCTTACAAAGAGACTGTTTTATAGCAGCCAACTCGATGCGATGCCCTTATCAGGCCCATGCTGGTATTTGGTTGTCCCGTGTGGTTCAATGTGCGAGCAAGCTTAATGGAAAAGATTCGGGTGTTTGAGAGGGCTTGCCTTCGCCTGTACAGAACACCAGAGTCGGAGTACAAAAAATTTTATCGTAATGAGGTCCTTTACAACAGGGCGAACCTAATACGAGTGGACAACTTCGTAATTAAGCTGACTCGAGGACACATTGCAAGAGCAATGACCTCGACGAATAACCTGATATCTGGGGCTTACTACCCCAATTACCTTTACCACGAGAGTGTGCGCTCTGATGGCTTCGTTCCACCGGAAGCATTCCTCTACCTAGATCAGATAGGGTTGATCCAGGATAGATCAGCGGTCCCGTTAATCTTCCATGTCGCTCGGAAAGCTGGGGACAGGCGACTCAACTACAACAGAGACGTCGCACACGGCAGTGTGGATCTTCTCAGGTTCAGTAGGGCGGTGGGGAATCGCGATAAGAGGGATGTCGTTCGGCAGCACCAGCATTTCTGGTGGTTGAATGATGGAGAAAATGCTTCGTCGTCGTCTCCGTCAATTACGGACCAGCCTCACTAATGAGGCAGAGCTGACCAATCTATTTGCTCTGTGAATAGCGATGGCCAGCTTGCATAGGTTTAGGTTAGCATTTAAGAAACGCATATATATATTGGTATATACATAGATATATACTAGTATATGTATGTCATTGTGTAAAATGTCTATATGTATCTATGTGTGTATTGTATAGGTAGGTTAGTTAGACTAAGGTTTATTTTAAGTTAGATATTAAGTTTTTATAAAAAATAAAAATTTATGTCCATATGCTAAGTTTTTGTTAAATTCTTTTCTTAGCCTTAAGCATAGAAAATAAGTATTAATAAATAAAATGTAAACAAAGTCGAAAGACATAGATATAAGTATTTAGAGTAACTTAGAGTGCCTGTGTGGGGCCAGTAAGTTAATATAAGTTTGTTAAGTAATTTTAAGCTAGCATTTAAGCATTTTTTGTTAGTATGTAAGAGTTAATGATTTAGAAAATAAATATGCATTTAAAACTAAACTAGAAGTTTCCTAAACATACAATATGAGAAAATAG
Source organism: Volucella zonaria (assembly GCA_963966105.1). Taxonomy (NCBI): domain Eukaryota; kingdom Metazoa; phylum Arthropoda; class Insecta; order Diptera; family Syrphidae; genus Volucella; species Volucella zonaria. The sequence continues at coordinate 83,617,000 of OZ014530.1, read as the reverse complement.
TTCTAAATGCTTAAATAAATAGAACGGCCGAAAACCTTTACTATATTTTTGCGAAAACATAAATATTATTTTCTTAAATCCTTAATAGAAAAAACTATTTCTTACCCTTTCTATCCACTGTTTTCTGAAATATATCGGAAAATCTTTAAAGATGTACTCCGCTTTTACTCTAAACTGTACCCCTTTCGTCTCGTTAGTAAGAATTTCAAACGATGATTCGCTGATTCCATATGCTTCGGTTTTAACAGAAGGAGAACTAAAAATTTGCGGTAAAGGCGTTTTGCTTCCGTCTTTTGCTTATATGAGCAAAGCATCATGGTAGCTTAGATGATTTTTTTCTAATTGCTTGACAAAAGTTAAACCAGCACGTTGTACGTATGTTATATTTGGCAGACGGAAATATTTTTTGCAAGGCATTTCTCAAGCATTTTTCAAAATCGGTGACAAAGGAACTTGAGCAAAATTTGAACAAATTGGCTTCTATGTACTGAAATGCATGCAGGTAGATTTTTTTTGTTAATAAAATGTTAAGTATTTTTAAGAAAATAAATTGGGCTTTCATAATAAAAATAAAAAAATTATAGCTAATAACGAGTTTTGGTGAAAATCGTTATACAAAAAAACAAGCTAGCAATCCCAAAAAATGGGTTTGATAAGAAATTGCTGGAAAGCCGTTATCCGTATAGAAAAGTTACGAAACGAGAAAATTACCCATTAAGTTTTTTGACTTAATAAGATGTCAGGAACTCATAGTTTTCGTGTGCGGCGGTGACTGTGGGACACCATGTATAAATATCTTTCAAAATCAGATACATATCTCTCTTCGTAGATCCGTACCTAATGGATCTTAATTTCTTCATAGACATTATGCTCGGGGTTTCCTCGTGTTGGTAACTACTGTTCTGGGCGTCATAGCAATCGCTTTTGTTACTAAAACTCTTGAAAATGAAGCCAATTCCGAGGTTGGTTAATTTTTAAATATTGTTGCCTTGAGCTTGCTTTTATATTGTTTATCGCTGATATCTGGAGTACGACTATCTGCATCTTACATTTATTGCTTTGAGTCCCATCCACCTTGGTTTTGCAAGAGTTTTTAGTTGCTGAGTGGTATATCTTATTTTCACTAATCCTTCAAATTGTGTAAGTTGTTTGGCACATGATACATAAAGAACACGGAAATATGCCTGGCGACGATAAAAGCCTTGGTCTAACTCCGCAGGCACTAGTAACGGCAAGGTGTGTCTAATGGGCACACTACTTATGTTTTTTGTGATATTTTAAAATGTTTTTATACAACAGTATACAAAAATTTGTATTATATTAAAAAAAAAAAAGTATAAAACACATTTTTGGGACGTAAGCCGGCGGCAGTGTCCATTCGATGAAGTAGACAAAAAAACGATATAACAGCGTACAATTTTAAATTTTAAATTTCTTGACACACTATTGTATCATTTGCCATTCGTCTGTTTTGGGATATTATATACGCGTTGAAAGTTTCCGTTTTGACTGATTTTAAATTGTTAGAAAATAATAAACATTATCTGTAGTTAGAGTTTTTATTGCAATGAAAGATTTTATATTGCGTGGTAATCAAAGCACTTGACAGATAATAATTTAGGTTGCACGGCATTGGATGCGTTGATGCGTTATTGTCATTTTTATAATTTAACAATTCTTAAAAATGGCGAACAGTAGAGTATTATCTGAAAAAGGCTTAGACGATATTTTAGATAATTTATAAATTGAAGCCAGGGATGGAAAAACGCGAACATCAATGAAGATATGGAAGGGGACTTGGAAGGCGAAAATTTTTACGAATCGCATAGAAACATAACATTTGGCAAATATTTTACTGACTTTGATTTAGATTACGAAATGCTAACAAATGGTTTGACTGTAATCGGCGGAGTAAGAAAGAATAAAAGATTTGTGCTGAAAGAATTTGTGCCACATCGAAACAGAGAAGAATATTCATCGATGTTTGGATTTACTAAAAAAGATGCACTTGTTTCTTATGCGTAAGAAAATAATAAATATGTTTTAGTTCTATCTACGACTCATAGCAAGATCAGCACAGCAAATTTAAAAAAAAAAAACCTGAAATAATATTAAGCCACAACAGATTCTCTTGTCCAGTTGGTGCACGCATACATTTCCAAACGACGGACAAACCGATGCACATTACTTTTGGATGTTAGTTCTGTAGCTGCATATGTTATCTGGGCTAACTTATACCCTAAGTGGAATGAAAAATACGACAAACAAAGTCGGTTATTTCTTGTGAGTAACGCTGAAGCTCTAATAAGGCCACACATTGAGCAAAGGAATTTTATTGACCTATAGAGGTCTTCTGTACAGGCGATGTCTCATTTTTTTTGCCTCAACCAAACCCAACTTCGAAAGAGCCTTTAGTACAAAAACGAAGAAGATGCTGAAAAGTTTCCGACCGCAACGTAAAGATACCGGCGCTCGTCAATAGAAGCTAGTGAATGCTGGTTGTGCATCTTTTGACAATTACTTACCGAAGTTTCAGTCATTTTGGACACGCAGTTTTTAGTTGACAGTCGTTTGAGTGAGTCGATGTGAATGTTTTGTTTGAAAATGGAAAAAATTGAGTATCGAGCTGTTATTAAATTCTTGTTTTTGAAAGACAATACGCCTACGCAAAACAAAAATGAGTTGGACTCTGTGTATGGGGACACTGCACCATCATTTACCACAGTGAAATTTTGGGTAGCTGAATTTAAACGTGGCCGTAAGAGCTTAGGAAATGATGAACGTTCGGGACGTCCAAAAACTGCAACCACTGACGATAACATTGCTAAAGTTCACCAAATGGTGTTAAACGACCGCCGAATTAAAGTGAGAGAGATAGTAGAGGTTATAAAAATGTCCAAAGAGTGTGTTTGTTACATATTGAATCAAGATTTAGGTATGAGAAAGCTGTCCGCGCGTTTGGTGCCGCGTTTGCTTACGTTAGACCAAAAACGTTTTCGAATGAACATTTCCAACACTCTGTTGGTGCAGTTTATGCACAATAAATCCGAGTTTTGGCGCCGATTAATTACTGTATATGAAACATGGATACACCCGAAACAAAAATTCAGTCAAAACAGTGAAAGCAAAAACTGTTTTTTCGGCTGGGAAAGTGATGGCGACTGTTTTTTGGTATAGTAAAGGAGTTATTTTAATCGATTACCTTCAAAAAGGAAAAACCATTACAGGAGCATACTACGCATATTACCTGCCAAGCTGAAGACGGAAATTGCGGAAAAACGGCCACATTTGCAGAAAAATAAAGTCCTGTTTCACCTAGACAACGCGCTGTCTCACACCGTCTCACAGCGGTTGCCATGGCGAAAATCCATGAATTACGTTTTGAACTGCTCGACCATCCGCCTTATTCACCAGATCTAGCCCCAAGCAACTTCTTTTTGTTCTCCCATCTAAAAACTGCGCTCGGAGGACAGAGATTTTCGTCAAATAAGGAAGCAATCACCTTTGTGAACAATTATTTTGCACAGAAAAACGCCAAGTACTATTTGGACGGGTTAGAGAAATGGGATCATCGCTGGGAGAAGGGTGTAGAGTTACGAGGAGACTATGTAGAAAAATAAAAAAAAAAATTTGAGAAAAAATGTATTGTATCATTGTTCGGAAACTTTTCAGACAACCCTCCTATATGCCCTTCTTCAATTTCAAGAACACAGAAACAAATTTGTAATATCTGCAAGAAAAACGTATGCAATCAACACAGTGTCAGGTTGCAATAGCTAGAAGAAATAGTCTCATTTGCGAAATAATACTTTTTCTAAATGCTTAAGCTGTATTTTTTAAAAAAAAATAAATTACTAAAAACAACTATAATACATATTTATAATAAAAATAAAAACCAAAGGTGTATTATACGAGTATGTATTTAATTCAATATTTTCAGCAATGTATCTACCAAAGAGATAGGTCCGTTTGTGTAAGTAATATTCTTTGTCCGGACAAGAGCTGAGAGTATATAAAATCAAAAATGCAAAATATGATAACAAGCCCGCCTTTTCATGTATTTTAGTGGCACATTCACCTCTTTCACACTCCAGAAACCCAAAGAAGTTCCCCTTAACAAACCATAGGTCACCCCATGTACCCTCCAAATCTTCAATCATGAAAATTTGTTACGCACGTCGAAAAAAGTTACAAAACAACAAGTAGCCACTCAGTGATACAAATCATTCCTGTCGTATGTCTCACTCCAATCAGACATTAAGAAATCACCATTCAACAAAACGTAGGGATAAAACGAACATTTGACTCACTCGACTCGCACATTGCACTCTTCCTTAAAGAACTTCCATAATCTGCTAGAGTATATATAGAAGACAACTCCAAGTTTTGTTTCATAGTACGGTATATGTATGTGTGTATTATACATAACCCAACGCTCAAGTGGGTATTTATTTTATGCTTAGTTTCAAGCCAAAGGGTAAAGGACCTAAGTGGTTCATGTTCACTACCACTAGGTGCGCACCGTAGTCTAAACAATCACCTCGTCCTCAACACCACCCGCATTGAGCGCACCCTGTATAAACGTCCTGGTTTAAACGCTGTCGCCAATGTCGACCTCATCCTTGGTTTGGTTTTGGATAGTCATAGTCTCGCCTTGCTACCGTTATACGAATATACGAATATGTATGCAGAGATGGAAAGGGCATCAGTTGGTACTTCATTTAAGGGTAAAGTTGTTCACGTAGTTTTCGAGTCAGACTGTGAATAAGGAGGGATACGGTGCAGATAGGGGTATGCATCTTCAGTGGTAAAGGAGTGCACCAAGTGTCATAAACTGCAGAAGTGTTGGCTTGGAATTAGGTGAGTGGTACTGAGCCTGAGGAATGAGCATTTTCTTTGTCTGGATTAATGGAGTTGAGCTCATAGTAAATCTTTGTGGATTTTAGTTGTAGAGTCTTAGATAGTGGAGAACAATTGCTTATGCATGCAAGTGAAGGAAGAAACTAGATTGACTTTGAATAGATGAATTTCTCACGTTGTTCCTTTGAAACCTAACCGAAGAATTTAATTTGTTGTGACTGTCAGTCATGTTTTCATTCAAAATGACTTTATTTAACTTATTTTCGTCTCTTTGTTATAACTATGTATACGAAAGACATTTTGAATAATGCAACCTTTGCGCCTGCTACTGTAATGTTTTCACTGCTGCTCACTGAAATTCTATGGCTATTTTGGCCTGATTTAAATGTTAGACTTTTTTTTAAAACAAAGACGAAGAGGTACAGTGTCTGAATGTCTGAGAGGGGTAGGTATTTCGCTGAATAGAAGCCATATTTTACAAATGAGTCCTCCTGACTACGCTATTTTCCGCTTCTTTCAGCAGTCTAATTCGACTTTTATCTGAAGTTTCCTAATCCTATTTCGGCGAGATTGTAAAGGTAGTTAGCTTTGCAAGCCTACCGCTAAGTTCCATTTTTCATCTCTGCAGGTTTCGATTTGTGTTTCGCTGCTTTTAGGATATTCACATTCATATGTTGACTAACGTAACGTAAAATCGATCTTCAATCGATTAGAATATGATAGACTTGGTTGACGCTAAATCGGTCCCCAGTCTTCCAAGTCCACTGGAGAAATTTAAGGAGAGTTGAACGCACAGTAGGTTAGGTTAAACAAGGGTGTGATGGATATGTAACCACACAGACACTAGGCACCAAAACGGGCCCATCGCGATCCCTGTGGAAGCAGTTGAACTTATCTCCAAATGGCAAAAACTTAAACAGTCGCCCTGGTAAAACACCCAATTGTCTTGCAAAAGCTGGTGCCGTCTACTACCTCTAGGTTATTTCCCTAAAAATTTTCTTTGACTACGCGATATTGCCTCGCATTCGCACGGTATGTGTGTTATGTCCTCAACAGCTTGCAGATCACAGCGGAATCTGCAGATATCCATATCTGATAATTTGAGTCTCTTTACGTGTTGCCGCAAGAGACAGTGTCCTGTCAGAGTTCTTATTACTATCCTAAGCTTATCCCAGTTTAATTTTATCAACTTCCTAGATTTTCTGCCGTCAAGAAGCGGCCAAAGAGCCTTGGAGACCCTGTGTCCTTCAAGACTTAACCACCTTAGGTTGGCAATCTTTGTAATTTTTTCCTCGATAGCGCCCCCACTATGCAAAGGGGTGATTTGATATTGGCAACCTCACTATTTTCGAGTAGACCTCCTTTTCTTGCGAGCTCGTCCGCTTGTTCATTTCCTTTAATACCGCAGTGTCCTGGCACCCAGCACAGTCTTACCCGGTTCTGACTGCATAGTGCCGTGAGCTCTGTGCGACAGCCCCTGACTGTATCAGAGTTGACGTTGGGTTGATACCATTGCCTTGAGTGCGGCCTGGCTATCGATGGAGATAGAGATATCACTTTCGGATACCGATCTCATCTGCATTAGCTCAGCCGCCCTGAGGACAGCCAGAACACTCTTAGTTCTGTATATTCTAAGAAGATACCATAACCTGTTCCTTCCTTCCTCTGATTATTGAATTTTTTTTTGCAATCCGAATAAAAAACGGAAGGAATTTCATCCGTTAGAATTCGATTATCTGGCAGTAGCTCCGTGAAAACCGTTTCATGCTCTTGAAGTAACCGAGATTAGTGAGTCTTATCGCACTGTTGCCAGCAAGTTTTTTGATCTGTAAATCAAGCGGTGTTAGTTGCAAAATGGTGTCCAATACTGTCGTAGGGGTGGTACGGAGCGGACCTGTAATGGCTATGGAAGCCGTTCTTTGAACCGCCGCTAATTTTCCGGAAATCGTTTTCTTGTTTTTTGCTTTCCACCATATTAGTGCGCCGTATACAGCCAGTACACCATAGAAGGTTTTACGCCCCAAATTTGTCCTCCTGTTCTTTTGCTGATAAAAAGAGAAGTATATGCCTTTTTGGTTCTTTCCGCTACATTAAGATTCAAATTCAGTTTTTTGTCCAAAATCACACTCAAATATGTACGTACTTCGCGCTGTCCGAAAAGGTCAACTCAACGGAGTGGAGTTGAGGTTTGTAAGTTTGAATTGCGGTATCTTGTACTTTCTGCTAAAAAGGACCAGTTCCGTTTTGGAAGAATTCGCATTAAAACCGCAACTTTTTGCCCAACTGTTGATCATCTTCAGGGCAACCTCCATAATGTCGTTTAAAATATTTAAGTATTTTCCCTGCACTATTATGACCACGGTTACGGATATTCTGACCGAGTTTTGCCCAATGGAACGGTTTATTTTCCTGCTTGCAAGTACCATATGTTACAAACCCAGTTTGCGTCCACTATGAAGGAAGGCCACCATCGCAAACTAACAGAAGTGTAGACCCTTCTCTATTTTCCCCACCAACTCATACAGGGCGGTTTCTACAGATATTCATTTCATATATGCATGCTGTGACCCAGTCAAAAAGCCATTACTGCATCTATTCCTAATGTGAATCTCTAATAATCGCTCCAGATTTTAAGCATAAATGATGACAGGGTTTCCATAATTTTTCCAATTGCTAACTCCGGTGCTTTCTGTAGCATGATCAGTAGAATACCATCCCGACCGGCAGAATTGCCCACCGTAATCTTCTCCAATTAATAAGAACGCTTATTTCCTTTTCAGAGAGAGAGAGAGAGAGAGAGAGAGAGAGAGAGAGAGAGAGAGAGATCAATGTTCTCAGTGTGCTGTTGCATGCCAGTGTGGTCTGATACTGTGAATCCCTGAAAGGGGGCTTCCACCAGTATTGCCAGAACCTCTTGGCTATCTTCAGCATAGATTCCGTCACTTTTCCTTTGGTAGCTAAAAACGCTCGCTTCCTTTGAAAGCATTTTGCGTAGCCTCGAAACCTCGTATGCTTCCGTGACAGATTCGCAGTACTTCTGCCATGAAGCCCTTTTTGACTTTCTAACTAGGTACTTGTATTATATTGTATTCCATGTACTGTCGCTGCTGAAAATCTTCGCCCTATTATAGAGTTTCTTGACCTCTTTCCTTTTAAAACCTATCACCTTATTCCGCCATTTTGGTTGAGCCCTTTTAGGTGTTCTGTTAGCCGGGCAAGCTTTTTCAAACGCCATTGTTAGTGCCTTATTAATATTTTCTACCGCCCTATCTAAGTTAGCAATATTATCGCAGATGATTGATTGGGTATCCAGTCTGTATACGAGTACTTGACCCAATCAGTTTTCCTAGGATTTCTTTGAAAACTACATACCCTGTTCTGAAAGTTCACCTTGAAGCGTATCCATCGATGACCCGACATTGACGCTTCGTCGACTACTCTCCATTCCCTTATTTCTAACCCTTCTGTATTTATAGCATGGGTGATATCTATCACCTCCTGCCTATTTCTCACCACAAAAGTGGGTGAATTCTCTCTGTTACAAATATTGAGGTTGGAAGATAAAATAAAATCGTACAAACACTCACCTCTTGGGTTGATATCACCGCTTACCCATTGTGTATGATGGGCGTTTGCGTCACAGCCCAGTATTAGCATCCAATTTTTCTGGCTTGCCAAGTCTTTTAGCTTCTCCGAGATCACTACCCCGAGATCAAACAGAGTGGTTTGCCACACTCCCTTTCGCAGGTTGCCGCTGTCAGATCTCCTTACCTATAATTATTTAAAAGAAATGCCTCTATTTGGTTTTTGATAAGGATGCAGGTCCTGATCTTACCTTCTGCTTTGTAGAACAACTCGTAATTTTTCAGCCTAAGACCTTGGATCTTGTTGCCCTTATTGATATAGGGCTCTTGTATGAGTACGTAAACGCATAGTACCTACAATATGTACAATATTAACCCGTTTGAGTTGACTGATGTCGATGCAATCTATATTCTTAGACTGTTTAACCAACTCTGCATGCGGCAACCTACATACGCTTCGTCCTGATACCATCACCTTTTCCCTTCTTGTACGTCGGAAACATAAGATTTCTTGCATAAACCTTCTTCTTTTTGACCACTGACTTATAGCAGTATTGGGACTTCGATGGTTATTTTGATTTATTTAAGTCATTAGCATTAAAGAAGTAGCATAGATTGTTATTTTGTCTTAAGATGTAAATTCAAAAACTTCACCGAACTTGCACTCTGGTAAGAGCAACTACAATATATAAATAAATAAGTCGATAAATGCTCAAGATACAAGCGTATCTAATTTGATATTATAAACAATAAACAAGCGACGTGGGTGGTTTCTATACAATCAAATTACAATTTGGCTAACAAATGTAAGTATTTTTGAAATTTAATAAAATTTAAAATTTATATTATGTATTTAATTTTTTTCGATTGACAATCAGTATTGAACACTACGGTTCTTTCAATATTATTAGAACTGTTCGGGCTTTTAGTCCTCGGCAAGTCTTGTTTACGATCACAAAAAATGCCTTAGCAATATTTTGATTGAAGGGTTTACTTGCTTAGGTGGCGCTACAGGTCGGAATAAACCTGGGCCTCAACTAACAAGCCTCACTGCCTCCAGTTGCGCCCTCCAAGTCGGTCCCCATCTACTTGAGCGCGTCACCTAAGGTGAGATTTTCCTCTAATGTGTTGTCCCTCTGGGTTAGATTGGAAGACCCTGCGGGCCGGAGCATTAGTCTCCATCCGCTGAGCATATTCGAGCCATCTGAGGCGACTGAACCGTAGTTTTCTGGCTAGGTTGTTTTCGCCGAATAGCTCGTGTAGTTCATCGTTGAATCTTCTTCTCCAAAGCTCGTCAACGCAAACGGGACCGAAATTTTTCGAAGGATTTTTCTCTCGAAATGACTGTGAATGGCTTCATCCGCTTTCGATAGGGTCCGTGCTTCGGCGCCATAAAGTAGGACTGCAATGATTAAGGTCTTATATAGAGTCTCCTTAGTTTCTGGGATAGGACCTTACTACTCAATAGCCTTCTTAGCTCAAAGAGGTGTTATTGGAAGAATTTATAGCTGACCCAAGATAGACAAAGTCCCTTACTACCTCGAAATTATAGCTGCCGACTGTGACGTTCTGTACAATTCGATGTTGTGTGTCCCGTCTTGTTGGCAACATTTAACGCTAAACCCATTTCGGTAGCTTCCGTTTCAATACTACCGAACGCAGCCATGACAACTCCCTTTGTTCTCTCAATTATATTGATATCATCGGCGTATGCTGGTAGTTCCACATACTTTTGAAAGTTTGTGCGTCCAATGTTCGCTTCTAAGTTCCGCACAATTCTTTCAAGTATGATATTAAAGAAGCCACATGACCTTTTCTAAAACCTTTTTTGACCCCAAATGATTCGGTTAAGTCGTTACTGTCTTTGAAACAACGAGCATTATCCATCGTCATTCTGCACAGACGGACGAACTTGGCAGGGATGCTAAAACTATACATAGCTCTACATATATAGCTCGTTTCTATAAATGCTTTCATATGTTTCCTTAAAACCGATGAAAAGATGGTTGGTATCGATTAGAACTTCTTGAATTTTTTCCATGGTATGACTGGACTTTCCTAGTCTGAAGCCGCACTGATAGGGGCCAATCTGGTCATTGAAAGAGTTTCAGACGTTCACACAATAAGGCAGAAAGATCTTGCATGCGATGTTGAGGAGAGTTATACCTGTGTAGTTAGCGCAGTTGAGGGTGTCTCATTTTTTGTGGATTAGGAAAATGATTTAGTGTATGTTCACCTAAAAATCATTTCCAAAAGATTTGAATGCCTTGGTTGGTAAGTCAAAAAGTCAAGCTACTCTGTTGGCTGCTATCCCTACTTCTATCATCGTCTAAATTAAATAGTCTATTCAATCTATCCTGACCGCTATCTGGTTTCTTCTACCGTCTACAGAAAAGTTTTTCCACATTCTCAGCACCGTCTCTACTAGAAAATTTCCTTTTTCTTCTCTACAGGCTTCCTGTAGACCCTGTGCGGGTCTTCCTGCTTGTTGGAAAAACTTCCGTACGTTATTCCTGGAGTACATACTCTCAATATCTTTTACAGCGCGCTTCTCCTGCTCTTTTTTCTTCTTCCGGAGAAGCCGCTTTGTACGCTTCTTGTTTAGCTATACATGCTTGCCGGCATTCCTCATCAAACCAGGGATTTCTTGATGGTGGTCGGGTGAAACTCAACACATCAGTTGGGCCGTCTCTGATGGCATGTTGGCAGCATTCCCACCGGTCTTCGGTACTTGTTGCTGGCGGCATACGACTTGTTGAGAGATTTTAGGATATGCGTTCCTTCAAGATTCTGGCGGTCTTTTGCGAATGCAGCTTTTCAACTTTATATCTTCTCACAGTAGTTCTTCTTTGTTAAGGCGATTGGCAAATCTGCATTCGTACGTTGGCTGCAACAAGATGTAGGGCCGAGTCAATGTCGGTTTCCCGGAACGTTCAGACGTCCAGAATTCTAGACACATGCCTTACGTCTATCACAAAATGATAAATTTAAATCACCTTTGAGGAAACCGTCTGCTTGCTATAGTGATATTTCTTCCCGCCGGAATGTCAATAAATCTAAGTCCGTTGCTAGATGTGGTGACATGTAGGCTATACCTACCAGCTGTCCTACCAAAAGTGTTCTACTTTCCTATCCTGGAGATAAAATCTCGTAGTACGATTTTTACGTCATACTTCGGATACTGCTCATATGTCTAGTCGATGCTCACTTCTGTGTCGAAAGCTCAAAACTTCTTGCCTAAGTCTGCCGCATATGACAAATCCGTAGTAATACCATAGTACGTGTATATAGTAAAAGATTCGGCGACTGCTGCGCGAAGAAAATTCTGCAGTCACCGTGGTTTCTATAACACAAATGATGCACCATCATAAGGCGCATTTTATAGTGAGCACGTTAGTAAGTATAACTGCGTTACTGGAGTGCAACAAAACCGAAACGCAAGCATCAAAAACCCCAACATTGACCTAATGATACCTTTTGGGCTGTAATGTTATTTTAGACAACTCAGAGAGTTGTATGGAGATGTTGGAAAATTGATTGATGCCTGAACTACAAGACTTTCCTAGTTTTAATCAAAGAACATGGTTCCAGCAGGACAGAACAACATCACGCACTTTCAACATGTCTCTGCCATGCGTTCGTGAAATTTTCCCTCAAAAATTATTATCTAGAAGAAGAGGCGTAAATTGGCCTCTAAGCAGTCCCGATTTTATCGTCATGGACATTTTCTTCTAAGGATATCTTAAACCAAAAGTGTATATCAATAAACCAGGTTCTTCGGTTCTGTTAAAAGGAAATATCCTACACAAAATGGCCGCCATTACGAAAACTATGTACCAAGCGATCTTAGACAACGTTGGTGTTCATTTGAAAGAGTGCCGTGGACGTGAACGATTTCATTGCCGTAAGGCAGATGTAGTATTTTTATGAGCACCAACAAGCTGCATTGAAATATTATTCAATCAAAATTATGTTTTTCGACAAGTGCCAGTCTTCTTCTAAATTAACGTTATACCACCTTGATCAAAAAGTTCCCGCACCACACCACCGTGTGGCGCTCCCATTGTTCCGATTTGAATTCTATTTTTTTTTTGTTAAGTTGGTAAATCTGTTGTTGACATTCCCTCTAAATCTTAGCATCATAGCTTGACATTTGCAAAAGTTACGTGGCCAAGAGTACATCTATCTTTGTGTGTGTTGGCGATTTTTTACAATTTTAGAAATGGATTTAAATTTGCAACAACGAACTTGTATTAAATTTTGCGTAAAAAACGGATTTAAGAAAGTTGAAAATATTCGAAAACTGTTTCGCCAATGATTCTCTAAGGAAAACGGTCGTTTACCAGTGGCACGAGCGGTTCAAAAGCGGTCGTGAGTCAATCGAAGAGAACGAACGCAGTGGCAGACTATCGACATCGAAAATCGACGAAAACATTGATGAAGTAAAAGAAATGTTGCTCAATAACCACAAATTAACCATCAGAGAGATAGCGGAGGACTTGAACACTGCCTATGGGTCCGTCCAAGACATTTTGGTTAATGATTTGGGATTCCGTCGTGTAGCAGCAAAGTTAGTGCCAAAAGACCTCAATTTCATGCAAAAAAGAGACCGTATTGACGTCGCAAAAGAGATGATTTGCGAGGCTGAATCCGATCCCATATTCATCAAAGGATCATTACTGGAGATGAGACGTGGGTTTATGAGTACGACACCCAATCCAGACACCAGGCAAGTGAATGGCGTTCACCAAATGAGCCGAGACCAAAAAACCACGTCGTTTTCAGTCAAAAAAGAAGGCAATGCTCACGTTTTTTATGGATTACAATGGTGTACTGCACCATGAATTTTTGCCAGAAGGCCAGACAGTAAACAAAGAGTATTATTTGGCCATTATGTGACGTTTGCGTGAAGCAATTCGTCGAAAGAGACCATAATTGTGGGCAGAAAACTCGTGGATTTTGCACCATGATAACGCATGATAAGTTTTTGACGAAAAATGCAACAAATACCATCCAACAGCAACCGAATTCACCTGATTTGTCTCCCTGTGACTTCTTTCTGTTCCATCGAGTTAAAAAACCATTACTTGGAACGCGTTTCAGCAGCAGAGGAAGTAATGGAAAAATCGCAGGAAGCACTGATGGACATACCGAAAACCGAATATAAAAAATGTTTCGAGGATTGGATCAAGCGCTGGCATACGTGTGTTGCAGTCGATGGGTATTACTTTGAAGGGAACAATATAGATTTAGATGAATAGACTCGTATCTTTAATTTTCTGAATAAATTCCGGGAACTTTTCGATCAAGGTAGAATATAGGTATAACTTCATTAAAAAGAAACGATTGTCCTAACCATTTTAGGACAGCCTGTATTTCTCACACATTATCCGTTATTTTAATGCAATACAACGAATATTGTATATAAAAAATCTTTAAGAATAAGTGGCCGCTTTCCATCACAAGATACTGCGGGGTTTCCGCGGCATTTAAGCCACTACACAATGACTCTATGGCTGACATCGCCTTCGTAAATTCCTTGGTTGGTGGTTAATGAAAAGAGTTAAAAATTTAAATTCTTTGCACGATGGCGCCTTCGGAATAGGTGTAAGGGTTGGGTTTGCGGGTTTGGAAAAACTACAAATTAGATATTCGGTTGTCGTATATTATCACAGATTCGTAACCCGTTGTTTTCCACCACTTTTATTGGATTGCTAAGAGCTGCCTGAAGGACATTCACATCATTGCTTATTAAAGCGCTATCATAGGTAAAAAGAAAAAAAGTTGTTCTATATTATTAATGTGCCGCTTGAATAAAAAATCCTACACGAAGTTAAGGCCAATGGACATTGTACACTGTCTTGTCGTTCTCCCATTTCAACTTCGAATTCTCAGGTTATACCCGCTGTCCATTTATCTTTCGTTTTATATACGTCTCGGGTCTATCACGTCTTAGCGTGATGAAAACTATATGCAAATCTCTCGTCCATCGGGTTGGCGCTTTGTTGGGGCGTAAGGGCTTGTAGTAAGTCTACGGGACATGTGGCACTAATAGAGGGCCGGTCGTAAGACCACCCCCTGAATGCCTACAGTCGCTCAATTGTCCCTAGAAAGAAACTGAAAGCAACCCAATCGTTAATGTAAAATTCCGGGACTAAACCCCATTAAAAATCCCACTTTTAAGCCAAAGTTTTGAGGTACCCGTGCTGACGGCTGCATACCCACGGAGTGGATAAACCAAACTGGTCACAAACTGCCCCCTCCGATGCCCTGGCAAGGTCGGTTGTATCAGCGACTTTTTCTGGTAAGACGGCTTTGCCAGGATGCAGTTCCCTACCGGTCTTACTCGTGTGAACAAAATTAATAAAAAAAGATAAATATGGATAGAATAGAAAAAGAAAAAAACGAACAAAAGACCATCTGAGGCTACCAGTGGTAGGGGACGAATTGCTGACTTCGAATCATCAGACAATCAACCGTCCAGTAAGCGGTTAGCATCAGGACCACTAACCAGCAAACAATACAAGAACAACGACAGAAAGAACCTAAGTCTGCAAGCAAAGCTATGAAGAGCAAGTACCCGTCGGAGCAGTAGAATAAGATGAAATACCAGGTAATCGTTGACGAGTACAACCAGTATTTGAAGAAGAAGCCAAAACAGGCCGCGAAGCGCAACAGATCTCTAGATGAAACCCGCCAACGCTCAGCTTCGAAGAAAACCAAGGTTGCGTATGTATGGCTACCAAAACTGCCAAGCCCATCGTGTTTCACTGCTGTTCAAAAGCGACCCTTCACCGAGGTGGTCAGAGATTACCAGTAGGTCGCACTAGTGGACGAGTTCTCCACAAACGGGAAAGCCATAACCGAGGCGTGGGGAAGTATTGAGCCCAAGCTTTTCGACATGTCACCTCATCAACAACCAAACTGGACCTCTGTCAAGTTTCGACTCAAGACGGTTAGGGGATATCGGGTAATGAAAAGCGAGAACCAATTCTCCAAGGGCTTCCTTAGTGAATGCTGATGTTTATGGGATGGCTTGAGGCTCAAGCTTATCACAGCAAATGACATCTCAAGGGGACCCAGGGCTCGCATTTGGTTGCCCAATATGAAGGTAGATGGGGGAAGGTTCCTCCAAATACTTAAACTCCATAATCTGATGGTTCCAATGGATGACTGGGCAGTTATTAAGGCAGAGTAACCACATAAAAGCAATATAACCTTCCTGCTCCTCATCTGCCTGGCAGCAGACCATAAACTTAGGTTTGGCATCTTCCGCGCCAAGCACATGGTTTTGCTATCACTGGGTCCTGAGCACGATGTGGACATCGTCGAAACCGATAAATTGTTGTAGGACCTGGTGATCACTGAAAAAACGGATAATGCTGAAAGTCATACACACTAATCTGAGTCACTATAGTTGTGCCTCAGATAACCTATGTGTTTTCATAAGGGAGGAAAATATTGACATCGGTATTATCCAGAAGCCCTGGGTGAGAGACTCGGCCATAGAGTGGCTTCCAGGCAAACAATACGATCTACTCTACAAAAATCACGCTATGAACCCAGAACTTGCATACTCGCTAAGAAACATATTACAGTATGGGAAAGGAAAGTACAGAAGATAATGGAAGAGGTGAGCCACTTTTCGATTTTCCTCTAACCACTAACCTATCTGTCTACAATAAAGGCACGACCCCAATCTTTGTTTTTCCTAGTACGGAACCGTTCTGGGGATGGGAAAAGGTCCTAGGTACTACACTCAAATCAAATAATAATAATTTTTGGGTCGAAATTTGGAGAGTTTCCAATCTGGAGTCATTCTCAGACCACAGAAGGATCCTCTAGGGGTTGAGTCGCGAGGCCAAGACCCCGAAAACCTACATTTGGATCAAATTTGGCGAAGTCCTCAGTTCAACACTCAAAAACATACCCGAAATGAAACCCGTAGCAATCGAAGAACTGGAGGCAATTGCAACGACGTTGCAATGGACGTTGCATACAATGACTCATATACTGCAAACACAACTTCTGGCAGCCTTATAAGTCTATATAAGAAAGCTATGAAGATACGCAAGAAGCAGGCCTGGATGGACTATTGCCATTCAATAGAAACCCTAAAGCACTTCACCAGGCTAAGCAAAATTCTGTCCAAGGAACATTCCAGTCCTTCCTTTCTAAGGACGTCAGATGGAGAATAGACAGAATCCTCTGCGGAGACCCTGGAACTCCTGATGAAAACACACTTCTCCGGATGCAGTGATATCAGTACGGAACTTGGGAGGTCTTGGCAAGCACAACCTGCAACCCACAGTAATATCAATTCAATCATTTCCGAGGAAAAGATTTTCTGAGCTATTAACAGCTTCTCTTCGTTCAAGTCTCCGGGAACTGACTGCATACTACCTGTCATGCTACAGAGAACGCAAAACCTAATAATACCTTGGCTAGCGGTAATCTACAGAAGCTCTTTAATACTAAATTACGTACTCTACTCTTGGGAACGCAATGGAAAAATCGATACGTTACAAAGAATATAACCTAGCCTCCTTCCCAAATATAGAGGGAGCCTTTAATAATGTACACACTGAAGCTATTCACAAATCTCTGATTGTGCTGGGTATAGAGGAATTTATTAGCTAATCGACAGTCCCTATGCTCAGTACAAAAATTATTCAGGCAACATTAGGAAACAGTCACTTAACCAACTTCGGCCTTAGAGAAACGCCACAGGGTGGCGTTGTATTTCTTTTACTCAGGCTAATACTTATGAACAATATTCTTGCAAGACTATATAGACAGAGAAGGGGTCAAAGTGGTTGCATATGCGAATGATACTAGTGTCAGGAAAGTCTCGTTCCGTAATAAGTAAAATCAGACTGCTCTAGATAAGGTAAACACCTGGGCCGCAAGCTGTGGCCTTGGTGTCAACTCGATTAAAACTGAATTGATGCTATTCACTACTAAACTCTGTCAAATGCCTTAGAAAAATTAGACCTGTTGCTACGAAAACCATATTGCTGGTCATTGAGAAGTTTTCGTGCTTCGAGATATTTCATGAGCTGACGGTTTAACGGCGTTTGCATGACCTTGGAGAGAAGGGGCGTAAGTGCAATGGGTCTATAGGAGGAGAGAGAAGAACATTCGCCTTTTTTATGAACGGGCTGAATAAAAGCTGTTTTCTATCTGCTCGTAAAAAGTCCTAAAGAGTAGGATTGATGAAGAAGCTTCCGCAGTGGTTTTGCAAGCGTAAAAGAACACCTCTTCAGAAGAAGGGGAGGTTTACCATCTGGAACAGCGGATTTATGCATGTTGAGATCTTTAAGTACTCTTGCTACTACACAAGTGCGAAAGTGTATTCGTCCCACTGAAGATTCGACGCACTCAAGTGTAGGCTGGGACAAAGCACACTCTGGGAGTGTTGAGCAAGCCACAAAGTCTGCAGCAAGCAGATTGGCCTTGTCCAAAGGGCTGACAGCTGGAATGTTATTGTAAATGAGCGTTGGGATGGAGGATGAGACAGAATTACTAATGTGACGAATGACCAAAAATGTTTATTGCCTTTAGGACATTGCAGTATTTTTTGCCTCAGTTTTTGGTCGTATTGTAATTTCACACGCTTGAGAAAGACGTTGCAGTCATTTCTCGCTCGTTTAAACTTTTTTCGGTTTTCCTCTGTCGGGTTGGTCTTGTAGGACCGAAAAAACCATTCTCTAACCCTGACAGCCTCTTTACAGCACGAGTCGTACCATACCTTTTCTTTTGGTTTGATACTCTTCTACTCTTGGAGCTGAAAGAAAAATATGCCTTTTTTTATAAATTTTACCTGCTGCATGTTTTCCCAAGTATCATAAAATCTATGGGTTTTTATGCAAACTTGATGATGATTTTTTTTTAATTATTGTTACTTTCATAAGAAAAAAATAGTAAAATTTTATTTAAACGCCGTTACAAAGGCTAGTATTTTCTTCTAAAAATAAAGTTCTACATGAAGTTTCTACCATTAGTACTAACAGAGCAATTTCCGTTAACATGGGTCAGGGTACATCAAAGTAAGCGTTTTCTTAACTCCTCCAGAAATGATGTCAACATTGGAGATAGGCCCTTACTGTAGAACGGTTCTTTTCTTAAAATATGTCCATTTCCCAAATTATCGTTGACGAATTAGGGGACACCCTGTATATGATATAATATGTTGTTGTAAATATAATAAAGGGTGTTTTTTTTAGACTTATACAAATTCAATTTGAAATAAAATAGTTGAAGCTAATGTTAATATCTATGGTGTTACCTTTGTTCAATAAATAATTTTATGCCATTAGTGCTTAAGATATGCGTGCCACGGCTAGCTTGAATGAAGCGCAATCGTGAAGTCCAATTTTCAACAACTTTATCGAGCAACTGGAGCCGTATATCTGCAATAACACGGTGAATGTTGACTGCCAAGTCGCCCAAAGAAAGTGATCTAAAAGTGTGAGATCACAGGATCGTGGAGGTCAGTTCACAGGTCCATTACGCGAAATTATGCGCTCAGCAAAAGTTTCCCGCAATAAATTGATGGTGTCGCGCGCCGTGTGGCATGTCGCGCCATCTTGTTGAAGCCGAAACTCTGTCATGTCAATGCAATCAACTGAGGTACGAAGAAGTCAGAAATAATGTTTCTATAGCGCTCTCCACTGGCCGCCATCGTCCTTAATGAAATATGGCTCGATGATTCCACCAGCCCATAAAGCACACCAAACAGGGAGTTCTAATGGTTGTAAGGGCGTATCGACAAAGGTTTCTGGGTTTACTCTACCACAAATTCGGCAATTCTACTTGTTTACATATTCATTTACCTAAAAATGGGCCTCATCGGAGAAAAAAATTTTGCGTTGAAAATGAGGATCAAGGTGAAACATGTTTTCGGCCCTTTCACCGAACCTACGATGCGTATAATGGTCACGCGGTTCCAACTCTCGCACAAGCTGGATCATATAAACTTTTAAGCCAGATCTTTCCGTAAAATCTTCCACGAAGTGGATGGCCAAGCTCCAATTGCTGTGCATGATGGCGAATCGACTCGTTCGGATTCTCCTCAACACTACACTCCACAACGGCAATAACTTCTTCTGTTCGCACTGTTTGTCGTCTTTCGGGATTCGTACTATCCACTAGAGTGTACGTGGTGCGAAAACGATTCATCATGCTCCGAATAACTTGCTCATTTGGACGATTATGTCGACCGTAAAATAGACGTAGTGCACGATAAGTTTGGTGAACTGAACTATGGATTTCAAAATATGTTTGCACATTTTACATGCGTTGTTCTGGCGTTAATCTATTCATCGCCAAAGGGCAAAACGTACTAACTACAAATCAACTTTCAACTGTCAAATTGACAATCTGTAGAAACAATGTTGCCAATTTAAAAACCAAACGTTTATAAATATATTGGGTCTACAAGTAAGTTTCCAGCGTTTTTTTCCAAAATTTGAAGTTTTATTATGAAAACATAGTTACAATGCTTTATTCAAAGTATCGTTCATCGGAAGCTACAACTTTCCCCCATCTTTCTGGCAATTTATGAATTCCGGACCAAACAAATTTCTCGTCCTTCGAGCCCAAGAACGTATCGAGCCAATTTTTGATTTCCTCTACTGAGCTGAAGCGTATTCCCGTAAGAGCGTTCTGCATCGAACGAAACAAGTGGTAGTCAGATGGTGCCAAGTCTGAACTGTAAGGCGGGTGAGGCAGAATTTCCCATCCACTATTTTCCAAATAGTTTTTCACCGAAACCGCAACATGTGGCCGAGCGTTGTCGTGATAAAAAATGACGGACTCATACCTGGTCCCATATTCTGGCCGTTTTTCTTTTAATGCCCGCTTCAAACGAATTAGTTGGATTCGATATAATGGTCCTTTGATAGTTTCACCACTCGGAAGCAGTTCGTAGTATACGACACCCTTTTGATCCCACCATATGCAGAGCATGACCTTATTCGGGCTCGCCGGGCTTTGTATTCGATTTTCTGCGTTTAGGATTATCATAATAAATCCATTTCTCATCACCAGTGACAATACGATGCAAAAATGATTTATTTTTATACCGCTGCAGTAACATTTCGGACATGCAAAATCGCTGTTCGACATCTCTTGGCTTCAGGGAAACGGCTTGTTGCGTGACGCCCAATGATGCATCAAGTTCTTCTTGAATCTGACACGGATCCTCATCCAGTAAAGCGTCCAATTCCTCGTTTTCAAAACTTTTCGGCTTTCCGGGGCGATCTTTGTCTTCAACTCCAAAATCACCACTTTTGAACCGTTTGAACCACTCGCAGCACGTCGATTTTTTTTTTTTTTTCAATCTTTATTTCATGACAAAATATAAATAATTTTTTACAAATATAAATAATCCAGGATACAATGAATTTGTCTAAGAAATAGCTTTGCGCAATCTGTTGCCATATGGCAAGTGGCGAAAGTACAAGAAAAAATTTAAAATATAATAAAAAAATAAAACAATATTGATGGAGTAAAGTAGTAGGATATTTCAAATTTAAACGCAATGTAGATAAAAAAAAAATAATAATAAGAAGTAAATAACAGTCAGTTTATAACATTGGAATGAGAATTGAATCTATTTCATAATGGTTGAAAGTGAAAAGCCATTTTTTAAAATTTTTTAAAAATACAGTTTTTGTCCTCTCACACCTAAGGTTTTCTGGCAAAGAATTAAATAATCTGGGAGCTGTAACATAGTAGAATCGACAAAAGTGTGCTTTATAAAAAGGTGGAATAGTTACGAAGTTCCTCGTGTTAACACGTAAATTATAATTTGCCTGAAATCTAACATCATAGAAACCTGAATTTTCGAAAAATATTTTTAGCACTTTATAACAATATAAATGTCTTAATGGAAGAATTTCAAGGCTTTTGAATAGTGCAAAACTAGGCGTTCTCCGATTTACCTTAGACATAATTCTTAAGACATGCTTTTGTTTAATTAATAAAGGTTCTATTTTATTAAAATACGCACCACCCCAGCAAGCAATACCATACTGCAGCTTAGATTATATACCATTTCTAGAACTTGAATATTGCAATAGAGGCTCAGATGATACATTTGCCCTATTAAAATACTATTTTAGGTATAACGCGTGATCGTTCCAATTGAGCTTGTTATCCACAATGATACCTAAAAACTGGAAACTATCGACACTTTCAATACGAAAACAATTTCACTACAGTTCACATTTGCATTGAAGGTAACATGACCTCGAGCAGTTGATTCAACTAAGCAAAAACGTAGGCAACTCGGAGAGTGATAAAGGAGGGGGAGATCTTCAATTATTAAACCTTTGAGATTAAATATCATAAACTTTGTTTTACTGCTGATTACCAGTTTATGCTTATAGAACCATCGTCGTAGTAAATCCAAGTCGTTATTAACGTCCAGATACAAATTGACGTAGTTATCGCTTGAATATGAAAGTGCAGTATCATCAGCAAATGCTGTAATACTGCCTTTAAAGGGTTGGATGAATAGCATGTTAACATACATAAGGAACAATAAAGGACCCAAAACTGAGCCTTGCGGGACTATAATATTCATGTATCTTATAGAACTAAAAGCATTATTAATTTTTACTAATTGATTCCGGTTTCCAAGGTAGGAAGTAAACCAATCATAAATAAAACCTCTGAATCCAGCATTAAAAAGTTTATTTAAAAGAATGGTATGGTTTACTGTATCAAAAGCCATGGTTATGTCAATGAATAGGCAAGATGGAATTTGAGAAGTATTCAAGCTGTTATATATTTCCCCAATCAGTTTTAATAACGCACTTTCGGTAGACCTACCTCTTCTGAAGCCAAATTTGAATTCGCTAAAGAACTGAGACCTGTCTAAGAAAGAAATCATTCTTGTTTTCATTCCTCTTTCAAAAACTTTGGAGAAAACCGATAACAGCGAAATGGGGCGATAATTGTTTAATGACATAGTACTGCCTTTTTTGTGAAGGGGTATTACGAGTACAGTTTTTAGGGCATCGGGGAAAACACCATTATGCACACAAGAATTAAAGATATAGCACAGAACATCCGAGATCTGAAAAGAAATTTTTTTTAACAAAAAGCTTGATATATTATACAATCCTGTTGAATTTGATGTTTTAAGTGAAGATATTATTTTATGAATTTCAAGTGGAGTAAATTCGTTGAAGTAGAAGCTTTCTGGTTGAAAAGTGGCTTCCAGTATGCAATCACTATTATACAAAGTTGGATTATCAGTATTTGATACATTAAGAAATGAGTCTACTTTGGAGAAGAAGTCGTTAAATAAGTTAGCTACTTCCAAAGGGTCAGAAATCGTAGAGTTGTTACTGTTAAGTACAATATCACTGCAAGGTGTGTTTTTGTTTAAAATATCGTTAACAATTTGCCATTCTTTTTTGCTATAGTAAGTATTTCTACAGTATGGTATTTCTATCTTTAGCTCATAACAAATTTTATCATAAAAGGTTTTTAGTCTAGCATTGTTAGGGTGTTTTTGAACGAGTGAGCAAAGCTTATTTTTTTTTTTTGATTTTCATTAATAATGGAAAGGACTTCCATTGTTTCAGAGGTTTTAATTTGTTATCAGCTCTAATTTTCTTTTGGCAACAAAGCGAAACATAATATTGTAACTTACTTAGAAATATATCAAATGCTAACGACGGATTAGAAGTTGTATAGACTTCATCCCAGAATTCATAATTAAGTTGGTTTTTTAAAGCAGTGAAATCTATTTTAGTTTTTTCCCTTACTGTAGGTTTATTTAAACGAGTAACTTTACTACCAAATTGAATGGAAGTTAAACAATGATCTGTAATTCTTAGATCGTAGACCATGGTTTTATAGTTCACTTGACTATTTCGATGTTGTCTTATAAAGATATGGTCTAAACAAGAGTTAAGACGAGTAGGTTGATTAAGAGTCGAAATAAAACCAAACGAAGATAGGGCAGACAAAAAGTAATCTGAATCAGAAGAATCACAGAGGATATTAATGTTAAAATCACCTAGCAATACAACATTCATAGATTTCTGACGTTCTAAAAACACTGTAAATTCTTCCAAGAAGCATTTAACTGAAAACTTATGAAGTCTGTAGACGCAAATGAAACAACATTGTACACCAGAAATTTCGCAATTTACACTGATAACATCAGAACTTTCCAACTTATATTTATTAATTACACAATCTTTTATACAATTCCTATAATATACCGCAACTCCACCGGCTGCATACGAGTTATTACAGGTAGCATCAAAGGTAAAATTAGGAATTACATTATAATCTGATTTCTCTTCATCAAATATCCAAATTTCAGATAGAAAGGATAGAAAGATAATATCTGGCAGATGTTCCAGAGGTGTAAGGTAAGACAAAAATGTATTAAAATTAGTTCTCATACTACGAATATTTTGGTGAACAATAGAAACATCAGATGGGAGATCATTGGCTAAATGCTGAACACAAATACATTCCGCCCCATAAGTTTCCGAAAGCAAACGATAGGCCTCAGCCGTACTTTTCTTCATATTAAAGAATAAAAGCAGCGCTTCCCGCAAATGACATTTATTTGGCTGGAAACTTGCCATGATTTTGCTCGATAAAATGTACAACACCGATAGAACTGCTCAAATATAACGCTGCAAAGTTATTGACAGATACAAAACCTACAAATAAAACACATGGGGTCTGACAATTCTGCCCGGGATCCACTGGTGGCGCCATCTCTGACAAACGCTGGAAACTTACTTGTAGACCCAATAATTAAATAAAGAAGAGGAAAAAGAACGGTAGGTAAGAAGCTAGAATCCGAGTTATAAAGAGAAAAAAAGTAAAGTGAAGAAATAATGAAGAATTCAAAATGATACTAGCTGTTGTTAAATCAGAGCGCCATAACAGCTTTTTCAAATTTATCGGTTCCCAGTAATTGTTTTATCTCTGTTTGTAATGAGTTCCAAAGTCTGGCAGCATGAACAAAGAAAAGGCGTTAGGCATTCAGATGCTTTAAGAGAGGTTTAAATTGATTGTTTGTCCTGGGTGACAGCACAAACTGAAGTTTGTTGAAGAGATATGTTGGTGATCTGCTACATATAATTTTATGCAGAAATATGCAGCACCTTGCATTCAGAAACTGTTGCAGCGTGCAACCAAAAATAATTTGTTGGTAGTCAGAGAGAGACATGATCATACCAACGGAGCCCATAACGTAGTATATGCTGGAAAAGAAAATCAAGCTTAAGATATACAACTATGGCATAGTCAATAAAAGGCACCATAAAGTTTTAACGAGCCTCAATCTGGTAGCTTGTGGAGTAGAACTGGAGAATAACCATGGTGTTCGAAGTCCGCTATAAATACTACCAACAGTATAATTCGTATGTTTAATTGCAGAAAGGGACCTGTTTACCTTAAAATCCAGATGAATTACATTATCTACATACGAGGGGAGTTCAATATATTCTCGGTATCGATATGAAGGAAAATGCGAATTCAATTTAAATTGTTTTTATTTTTCAATATAATCTCCCCTAACATCAATGCATTTGTTACATCTTGAGATAAGCTTTTTTAAACTCTCAAAAAAATAAATTTCCTCTTTCTCTGCAAAATACCGACTTGAGTTCTTCATCATCCGAAAATCTTTTTCCACGAAGACATTTTTTCAAATCCGGAAACAGGAAATAATCACTAGGGGCAAGGTCTGGACTATAGGGTGGGTGTTGGATTTCTTCGAAACCACAATCTCGCGCAGCAGCCTTGGAAACTCGCGCCGTGTGAACAGGAGCGTTGTCATGAAGAAGCAACACACCCGCTGCGAGTTTACCCCGTCTTTTCTTTTTAATTTCCTCCCGCAAATTATGCAAAGTGGAAGCGTAGGATGTGGGGTTGATGGTTTCACCTTTTTTTTTTGTACTCAATGAGCAAGATTCCCTTTGAGTCCCAAAAAACTGTGGCCATGAGCTTACCGGCAGACGGAGTGACTTTGAACTTCTTCGGGGGGTCTGTTCCTTTTTTATGCCACCGCATGGACTCTTGTTTGCTTTCAGGGTCATAGTGGTGGACCCATGTTTCGTTCCCAGTAACAATTCGATCCATAACACCGTCCGCGTTCTCACTACACATCTCCAAAAGCTCTCTACAGCATGCGATTCTCACTTTTTTCTGAGGCGCTGTGAGTATTCGTGGCACCCACCTTGCACTGACCTTTGAAAGGTTAAGATGGTCATGAAGAATGGTGTGAATGGTACCAATTGAAAGCTTGGTGATCTCTGTCATCATTTTCACCTTTATTCGGGCATCCTCAAGAACAAGTTTTTCGACTTCTTTGATGCTTTCTCCCGTACAAGCAGTAGCCGGGGCGCCGGAGCGGGGGTCGTCTTCAATGCTCTCTCTGCCTCTCTTGAACTCACTTGACCACTTTTGCACAGTTGATAATGAAGGTGCGGAACCCTGGTAAACAGCCACCATCTCTTCATGAATAGTTTTTTGACTTTTTCCTTGCTTAGTGAGAAATTTAATTACAGCGCGATGCTCAATTTTCACCATCATCGTCTCAGTTGCCATTATGATTCTGTTTAACTAGAGATAAAACGCGAATTAATAATCATATTTATATGAAATTTTACATGAATGCACTAAAATAATAGTATTACTTGATAAATAAGTCAATTTATATATACAATCACAGCTTCACCCCGATATCGAGAATATGTTGAATGCCCCTCGTATATGTAAACCGGAGCTGAGTGTGATTAAGGAAAATATAAGGCAAATCATCAGTATTATGCTTTGCAAAAATCGAGCAGGCAGAGTAAAGTGATATTATTATCCAAGTCATAGTTAGCCTTTACGTCATCAAGTATTTTTATCATAGCCGTAGCGCAGCTATGATTTGCTCGAAAGCTGTACTTGACGGGAGAAAAGAAGTTACGTATATTGAGCAAGATAACTAGAGATCTGCCCCTCGATACTTATAGGCTGAAAATCGGCAGTCGATTAGGTTTTTTTTAACCGGAATGATCCTAGAAAGCTTGCAGTTATTGGGAAAAGTCGATGATATAATACAAAAATTGATTGCACGTGTTAGAAAACCCCTGAATTAAGACTGGAATTGCCTTTCTAAACTTCGACAGCTTCTTAATTATACATATATTAAATTTTTCTAAGGCGGAGTGCAAATAAGCCGTTAGTTAAATAAATATAATTAGATACATCATATTGTACTAATTTGTATTATAGGTTTTTTATAACGCCATACATTTTTTTTTTATAATTTACGCGCGCCTAAGGGGTTATGAATAGCCTTATACTGTTGCCATGGCGCGGGCGGAAAGATAGAAGGAGGAGAAAGGAAAGTTTGTGATGTAGTATTTTGAAACTCAGGTGTGTTTTTTTTCGATATTGACTCTCCAGGGGTGGGATTCCGAATAGGACGGAGAGATTTTTCTTCTCTCGGAATGTGAGGTTGTGAAATTTTAACGGTTGTTTTGTGCTTGAAAACCCTACAACAGCCAAATCTACATGTCAGTGTTATGCCTTCACACGCAGATTGTTCTGACTGAGTTCCAATTACACAAATGAAAACTTGCTGTGGCTAGGATTCGAACGTTGACCTTCCGAGTGAGAAGCAATAGCTGGTTTTTTTTTCAGTTTAAATGCATTTTTATTTATTTTACTTAATTTACTCTTACATGCTAGACAGAAAAATGCTTAAAAATTAGCTTAAATAACTTACAAATAATCTTATTCTAACATACTGGCCTCATGCGGGCACTCTAAGTTAAACCTAACACTTAAACTAAGTCTTTCGACGGATATTACAGTCTATATTTAAATTCATATTTAACATTACAACTAAAACTAAGAAAAATTAATTTTAGGCAAAAACTTAGTATATGGACATTTTTTTTTAATTAAACTTACAGACTACCTAAAAAATAAATCTTAATCTACTTAACCTACTTACATATAATATGTTCATACACACATATATACAATACAGAATACATATACACATATGTATATATATATATATATATTTTTTTTTATCATTTTTTATTTTTATTTATTTTTTTTTGCTTTTACATATTTTTTTTTTCTTAAAATTTTACTTAAACCTACCTAAAACTATATAAGCCGGCCATGGCTAAAACAAAAAAACAAAAATTAGGCTGGGCCACTCTTCTTCACATGAAGCTACGTATCACTGGAGGAGTTCGACGACGAAACATTCTCGCCTTCATCAAGCCACCAAAATTGCTGGTGCTGCTGAGCAACATCCCTCCTATCACGGCTTCCTACCGCCCTACTGAACCGGAGACGCTCCGCACTGCCATGCCAGCCAATCTGTCCTGGATCAGACCTTTACTATCTAGATAGAGGAACGCTTCTGGAGGAATAAAGCCGTCAAAGCGAACTCTCTCGTGATACATATAATTGGGGTAGTAAGCCCCTGAGATCAGGTTGTTCGATGAGGACGTTGCTCTTGCAATGTGCCTTCGAGTCAAGTTAATGACGAAATTGTCCACTCTTATCAGGTTCGCTATATTGTATAAGACCTCATTAGGATAGAATTTTATGTACTCAGACTCTGGTGTTCTGTATAAGCGAAGACAAGTCCTCTCAAACACCCGAATCTTGTCCAATAAACTTGCTCTCACGTTGAACCACACGGGACACCCAAATACAAGCATGGGCCTGATAAGGGCCATGTAACAGATTACCTTCACCCTCGCATCGAGTTGGCTGTTATAAAACAGTCTCTTTGTAAGGGCAAAAGCACCTTTAGCTCTGGCCAGAGCAACATCTATATGTTTGTTAAAATATAGATATTGATCTAGCCAGATCCCAAAGTATCTGACTACATTTCGACAAGCAAGTGTCTGTCCATGTTGTCCGATGATAGAGAACTTTCGCCAATTCTTTCTGGTATCCCTTGAGGCCACAGATAAAGTCATACTAAACAGAATGATTTCCGACTTCTGAAAGTTGATTTTCAGCTTCCAGTCGTCGCAATATCGCTTAATTTTGTCGAAGTCACATTGCAAAAGTGTGTTAGTGACCTAAATCTTTGGACCTGATCTGTACGCGATTAAGTCGTCTGCGTACGCTATGGCATGGTGAAGTGAACCTATCAGATCACTTGTGTAAATGTTGAATAGGATCGGCGAATTTACCGCACCTTGTTGCAGACCGTTTTTAATGTTAAATGTTCCAGCAGAAGTCACATCGCCATTTTTCACGATGAACTGTCTACTGGAGAGCATATCAAAAAGAATATACAGCAGTGGTTTACTAATGCCCAATCTGTCTAGCTTGAACAAGAGTCCCTCTAACCATACGGTATCGAAGGCCTTCTCCAAGTCAATCAGGCAGGCCACAGTGCACTGGTTCTTGCCTTTGTTCCATTGGATATCAGAAACCAGTTTCGACACAGCATGAATGATGTCATGCCCCGCCTTGAAACCGAATTGATTATCCGGAACTATATGTTTGTCCTCAACCCACTTAGTCAGGACTCTATTGATTACCTTCTCGAAAACCTTACTGATGTTTGGAAGAAGACTGATCGAGCGGAGATTCGCCGGATTGGAGGTATCTTTATCCCTTTTAGGTATGGGATGTACCACCGCATTTTTCCAATGCGCTGGATAATGTGCATTATTCATTGCATTATTAAACAGGGTGGTATAAATGTTCACCGCTTCTAGAGGGAGATGTCGAAGCACGATGTTCGGTATTTCATCGGTTCCCACTGATTTCTTACTTCTAAGAGATTCGAAGATCGTTTGGAGCTCCTCCTTCGAAATGAAAGGGGGTAGTACCCTATCGTTGGTGATGACGTTATTTGACCTATTCTCGCCACTAAACTGGGTGAAGCCCGAGTTCTCGAATCGCCAATTCTCTATTTCATTTCGAAGGTAGAAATTGTGTACAAGGACTCGATTCTCCAGGTCGTGGTTTAGGCCAATGATAACATTCACCTTGTACACTTCCTGGAAAGTCGCTCCTATAGCCTCTACCTGCTCCTGCGGATCCTCGATCACAAAGAAGTTGTCATCATCAACGGCCTCACTTGTATCAATGCCTGCTGCTACAAGTATTTGTTCGTTGTTCGTCGTTCGGGTGATTCTAAGACATGGAAGGTCGTTCTGATTATTTCTCCGAAATATTTTATTTATTTGCGGGAACATATTCGGGTTGCTGGTGTTTACAGCCCGAATTTTATTGTTCCAATACAAACTTACAGAGTTTCTGTAATTTTCCTTTATTAATGTTTGGAGGTTTTTAATCGACGACTTCAGTGTCATGATCTCAGGGTTATGTCTGTCAGTAAACTGTCTGTACAAGGTTTTTAGTCTTGACAGCAGCCTACTCTTTTGTCGGTGCAGTGCGCCAATAGTTGCGTTGCGGAATAAGTCTTCGTCGTCAGTGTGTTGATACCGAGGTATCGTTTTGTCCATTGTTCGTTTGATTGCCTCGTCCATTAGTCTTAGATGTCTGTCAATCTCCTCGTTTGACAGATTTCTGTTGGACGGTGGGTAAAGCGAATTCGAGGAGAGTGCTCTAGTCAGTGTTCTGGTGAAGTGTGTCCAGCGCACCCTACTATAATTGTAGGAATGCCTTTGCACAAACTCATCCAATTCCGCAATTTCGTTGGGAACAGTTATTTCGGTGCTGAAACCGCAATGGTCACTGTCATACACGAAAGTGCGTAGACAGGTTGTAGTTTGTTGGTTAGTGCATGTCAGTTGTATTCGTGAGTCGAACAGCAGAAGATCCAAATAGGACCCGTGTCTGGGAAACGACGGACTACCCGTCGCCTTAAGCCCTAGTCGATACATTATCCTGTGTTGACCCCACCAATTGAGTAGTAGGTTCCCTCTATTATTTGGTGTATTATTTCCCCAATTACTATGTTTGGCGTTAAAATCTCCGCCGATAATAAAATAGTTATCTTCCAATTCCAGCCCCATGAATCGGAAAAGTGTCTCGAGCTCTGAGATGAATAAGGTGGATTGAGTAAACTTAGGTGCATAGACAGACACCATGTATAGCCGCTTTCCACTACGGAGGGGAATATACACGATGCATGCTCCCAGCACTTGGAACCTACGTACTACACGACTGTATACTCTTTTAAAACGTATACCTTTTCTTACGAACATCGCAACGCCACCTCCTTGAATGGAGTTGGGTCGGTTTCTCCGTTCTATTTTGTATTTTCTGTGCCGCATTTTGTGTCTTTTGGTAAGCTTAGTTTCGCTAACCAAAAGCACATCAGGGGCTTGGTCTTTAAGCAACTTAAATAGTGCGGCTCGTCGTTCGAACCTAATCAGTGAATTCACATTCACTGCAAGGACCTTCAGGGTCTGCTCCGCCACGTACGTACCCATTACGACAAAAGGTGCGTTAGGCCAGGCAGCAGCGCGTAAACTTGATCCACCCGCGCGGTTTGTTCAGTTAAATGGCGTTGTAGCTGAGCCATCTGTCCCTGGATAGAGAGCAAGATAGCTAGCATGTCAGGTACTGGTTCCGGTGCTCTAGGCGCTGGGGCCTGAGAAGCAACCTTCGCTTGCTGTACCGTATTTCCCCTACCTGCCGCCATTTGGGCGTAGGTAACATGGGGAGTAACGGTTGGAGTATTTAAATGCACGGGTGGACGTTTAACGTCCACTCTCTGCTGCCGGGCCAGATTTATTCTTTTCATGTACTGGAATTTGGGACAACCCCGATAATTTGCGGTGTGTCCCGTGTTCCTACATAGCGCGCAAGAGAGCTGGCTCTTTTCTGACGTTCCGTCCTTACCCAGAACGCATTCCTTTGATTTGTGGTTCTTTCCACACTTCATACATCGAGGCTGCATTTCGCAGTTAGACGCGGCGTGCCCGAACCTTTGGCAGCGAACACATTGTAAAATGTTTTCGCTCCTCTTTAATTTTTCCCAGTGTACAACCTGGTAGTCTAGGACTTTTATACTCCTTAGACCATCCAGTTTGCTGTCGGGACTTAGCTGAAGCAGGAAAAACGGTAGTTTCCGCTTCTCCCTTTTAGCTCTAGCCGTGACAAACGGCTTGACCCCCACGAATTTGAGCCCTTCGCACTCCTTCTCTTTCAACAATGCAAGGAGCTCCTCCGGATCACTCGACGGTTCTATCCCCCTCAGCAGCATTGCTTGCAGCTTGTCCCCCTTCGGGGTGTAGGAGAAGAACTCCGTCGTTGAATCCCTCAATAAATCTTTTATTTTATAATAGCGTTCCACTGTGTTACAGTGGATCGCGTGCCTATCTACGCTAAGTCTTTTAATAAAAAAATTATTGCCTATGGCCGACTTACATAATTCTATCGTTTCCTTTAGTTCCATCTTAAATGTGTTAATGGGTGGAACCCTGTGTTGTTTCTGATGCTGTTGTTGTTGTTGTTTTTGCTGCTGCTGTTGTTGTTGTTGTTTTTGCTGCCGCTGTTGTTGTTGTTGTTTTTTTTGCTGCTGTTGTGGCTATTGCCGTTGTAATGGCAGCTGCCGTTGTTGTGGCTGCTGCTGTTATTGTGGCTGCTGCTGTTTTTGTGTCTGTTTTTGCTGTAGCTGTTTTTGCTGTAGCTGTTTTTGCTGTAGCTGTTTTTGCTGTTGCCGTTGTTGTGGCTGCTTTGGTTATTGCTGCTCTTGTTGTTGCTGTTGTTGTTTGCTCAGTGTTTGTTCGTGTTGGTGCAGCACATGTCTTATTGTCTGGGGTTGATGCTGCTTTTGAGCTAGCTGCGTCTGCTGTTTTCATTCCTCTTGCTCTTCGTTCTTCCTTCTGAGTATTTGCAATTCTTTAATGGCAAGAACTCTTTG
Organism: Volucella zonaria; assembly: GCA_963966105.1. Lineage (NCBI taxonomy): Eukaryota > Metazoa > Arthropoda > Insecta > Diptera > Syrphidae > Volucella > Volucella zonaria. The sequence continues at coordinate 83,584,693 of OZ014530.1, read as the reverse complement.
TTGCGGCATTTTGATGCTGCTGCTTAGAGACACCATTTCTTCCTCTTCATCTTCCTATTCCGTTGGAGCCAAGGAAGCGAAGATGTTCTTTCTCAGAATGTGGCTTTCACCACCATCTGAGATATGTTCGTTGTCGTCAGTGACTTGCCGTGGACAATTATTTGCTGCTATCGCTGATGTCGAATGCGCCCCTTGCCTCACTCCCTCAAGCAGCTTTTCGGTGGAAGTTTGTCGGGTGGGACGTTGCATTAAGTTAGGGATTGGCCTTAGCTTCCTCCTTCTCTTGGTTTTTGGTGATTGGCTTGAACTACTAGACGCCTCACCAGATGTTCCAGCAGATCCCGCTATTAATATAGCGGACCGCTCTCCACAATTCATAACGTTATATTTATAGTATTATGTTACAGTGCAAGTATGTAACTATCACAACACACAATGAAAATTAAAAAATGAAAAAGTACTCTTTTTGCCCGACTCGGAGTCGAACCCACAACCTATGTCCTCTGAAGCGAACACACTACCACTGTGCTACTTGGAGCCCATATGGGATTTGTCAAATGTCTTAGTTAACGATTTATTTCTATTTATTTTTACTTTAAGAAAAGCCGAAGCACATCCACACTCTACGAAATTCCGTGAACGACTGAAGCGATTGCTAGTACCACTACACCACGGCCACCCGTAAAGAGAACATACAAATAAAGTTATAAGAAACAAAGAAATGTTCCACCCGGCAACAAAATTTATAAAAAAATTTTGTGAGAAAATTCAACGTGGAAAATCTGGCCGAGTGAACCCAGCAAGATCAAACAGCTGCTCACCAGATCTCCTACTTCAGGGAACATTTCGACCAGCGAATCTCAAACTCGCTGACAGATTGGAGTAAAATAAAACAGAAACGAAAAAAGCTATCCTCTGCCTCTGCCTCTGTAAAAAAGGTAAGCTGTTGGTACTACAATTTAAACCCACATTGGCAACAAGTGTTTATGTATATATGTACAGTCAAAATCGGCTATAACGACCTCCAAGGGACTGCCGAATTTGGTTGTTATAAGCGATAGGTCGCTATAACCAATATCAAGGTACCTATGTATATAAATTAATCTGTTTTCAAATAGCGATCCTTGTTTTAATTCTTTTTTCATTATTCTTATTTATTTTTGAGGCACATACAAGTATATGTATACATATGTACAAATATACGTTTACTATTACAATAATTAAAAAACGTGGAAATATCTAATTGCTTAGTTTTCTTTTCTATAGACTTTTTTTCAATTATTTTTTCCATTAATATTAGATTTTCGGTAAAATCGTTGTCCCCAAAATCATTTAATAAAAAGAATGTTCTTAAAGTGCGAACAGAATTCAGTATCTTCAATTGTTGGCTGAACAAATCCTATTTCTAAAATAAAATTAAAGAAAAAAGTTGTTTATGTTTTTATCGAGAAAATATTAAACTTAGTTACCTTCTTCTTCATCGCTTTCTTGACATGTATCATTTTGCACAAAATCAACGATTTCTTCATCATTTTGCATTTTGAATCCACTGACTTAAGGGCCATTCATCCTCTTCCCCAAAATCTTCTTTTGTTTGTGCATTTTTTAATTTTAATGTATAAAACAGTTTGCAATGGTTGAACTAATAACCCTTTCCCAAGATTTTGAAATGGGTAAAATCGCTTCAAGTAAATTTATGTCATGTCGACGTTCAATATTTTTAATAAGATCTAGCACTTGAAACTTTCTGTAATAGGCTTTAAGGGATCTTATTATTCCTTGGTCCATTGGTTGGAGCACCGAGGTAGTATTTAGTGGAAGGAATTCAAGTCCTATAGCTTTCAAGCCTTCCACTGCTGGATGTGCAGGACAATTATCCACGAGTAATAAGATGTTTTTATTCTCCTTTTTTAGTCGACGGTCCCAGTTTCGAAGGTATTTTTCAAAAATTGTAGATGTCATCCAGGCTTTCTTATTGCTCTCATATTCTACTGAAAGCTTTTTCATATTCTTAAAGCATCTTGGGTTTCTTGATTTACCCACAACAAGAAGCTTCTCCTTTATTGTACCAGTCATATTGGCTCCTACCAGTACATAGTCATTTTGCCTCCAATGCATTTTTCACCTTTAAATTTTAGCGTATTGGTTGGTGTCATTTTAAAAAACAGACCGGTTTCATCAATACTAAAGATGTTTTAATCTGTATAGTTTGCCCGAAGTTGGGGCCAAACAACCTGCAACCAATTGTATACTGCGCCTTTAGGAACACTTTTAGCCTCTCCTATAATTTTTCCACTGACAATTCCATGACGTTGACGAGAACGCTGTATCCACACTGATGAACACACGAAGTCGTCCTTCCCCATCTCCTTGGCAAAGTTATTTGCTTTAGCTTGCAAAATGGGTCCGCTGATGGGTATACCGGAACTTCTCTGTGTCTTAAACCATATTAGCAGAGCCTTTTCAACCTCAATGTGCAATGAACTTTTTACTTTTTTTACGGTTAATTTTGTTTCCTCAAATTGCAATTTAATTTTTTCCTTATCCTTTAAGATTGTGGATTTAGTGGAGTGTGAAACTGAATACTCTTTGGCAAGGTCTTTATTTTGCTCTCCAGCTTCCAATCTAAAAATAATACCTGTTTTCTCTTCAATCGTAAAGATCTTTCGTTGCTGACTCATTTTCCAATAAAACTTTATGCGAACCGAATAAAACTAAACTTCTACGACCATTCGTCAAACAGAAAAATTTACACTAAATTTCCCACCTACTCGTACTATTGAACAAACTCAAAATCAATTATAAACGCAAGACAAAAAGAATAAAATGTCAACAAACGGTAAGCTGTAACATATCCAGAATTCTATTTACACAGATACATACTTCGCATCTACAGATAAACGATTAACCGTTTCAGAAAAAATGCATAACACCAACAGCTGCGTCGATTTTAGTCGTTATAACCAATATTTTATTTCAAAAAAAAAGGAAAAATCGGTCGTTGTAAGCGATATGTCATTGTAAGCAATGTCGTTATAAACGATTTGTTATTCAATAGGATTATAATGGAACTCAGCCAGGACCTTAGAATTTGGTCGTAATAACCGATACGTCGTTATATCCGATGTCGTTGTAAGCGATTTTGACTGTATCTATCTTTGTATCTTTTACTTTGTATCCTTTTTTCATACATTATAGCTATCTCTTTCTTTTATCTATCTGTGTTATGTTATCCCGTATATTGAATTAAATGTTCAATTCGAATAAAACATTCAAAGACAACGGACGCGTTTTACTTGTCCGAAGTTTTCAGCTAGTAAAAGTACACCACGTTATGGGCCCAGATCCTAACTACAAGTGTAATAGTAGAAATTATCTTTTTCAGAAATAAAAACAGTTTATTTCGTAAAGAAATTCTGATAAATAATTGTGTCATAGATTTCTCTAGAAGTGCGCCATGTCTGGAAACGTAGTATTAATTGAAAAACTTAGGAAGGATACATGGAAACTCCAAATATGTGCTAGTGTTAATTAAGAACGATCATTGGGACGTCAACGGGTCAAACCAGAAACCAGAGCCAGTGATTGCTCAGGACGGCAGTGTAAGTAACACTATTCAAATAAATTCTTGGGAAAAATCCGATCAAAAGGCCAGAGCGGATATTATACTTTCCATTTCACCATCGGAACTTTGTCACATAAAGCATTGCACAGTAAATGATGTTTGGACAAAGCTAGATGAAGTGTACCATTCGAAAGGACCCGTTCGTAAAGATACTCTGCTAAAACAGTCACTCTTCACAAAGATGAGAGAAGGTGAGAGTATGATGGAACACCTCAACAATTTTTTTCGGCACAATCGATAAGTTAGCGGAGATGGACATTGGCATTGCTGAAGACTTGCTTGCCATCCTTCTATTTTATAGCATTCCAGAGAGCTATGAAAATTTTCGATGTGCATTGAAGCCCGAGATGACTTACCAACACCAGAAGCTCTCAAAATTAAACTTCTGGAAGAGTTTAAGGCACGTAAAAAAAATCAGTTCAGACCAAACAATATCAGAAGGATGCAGAAGTATATTATGTAAAATACGGTAAACAACAACGATAACTCCACCGAAAAAACGAGCCATAAACATTTACAAACAAGCCAGCTGGAAGTGCAAGTAACTGAAAAACATACAAATACAATTTTTGTAAAAAGATTGAGCACAAGGCAGCTGATTGTTGGAGTAAGGGCAAATTGAACAAACAGAGTACGTCCAATGTTGAAGAAGATGCTTTTCTAGCAGTCGAAAATAAAAACCAGACTAATAAAGAACCTCTAGGAATCGCTCTTCAAGCGTGTGGTGCATCGACAGGGGGACAACATCCCACATGTGTAATAACAGACCAATTTTTAGAGTTCAGTAAAATACAAAATCAAACCGTTCGACTTGCCGTAGACAAAACCACCGAGATTCTAGGAAAGGGAACAGTGTGTTTGAATTTAAATTGTTCAAACGACACAAAAACTATTAAGTTGAATAATGTACTATATGTTCGTGAATTAAAAACGAATCTGTTGTCTATTGCCAAAACTGTTTCACAGGGTTACAGGATTAATTTTGATGAAAAGAATTAAGACCAGAGTCATCATTAGCTGCAAATGACAAACCTCATAAGCTAGACGAATGACATCAAAGGTTTGGTCATCTAAACGAAAAAGATTTGAAGATGATTATCGCCAACGATATGGTAAGAGGTATTCCTAATTTACCTGCTGGTCAGAAGTCCTTTTGCGAAGATTGCATTCGAGGAAGGCAAAGTGTAGAACCCTTTCAAAAACAATCACAGACAAGAACTAAACAATTATTAGAGTTGATTCATTCGGATGTCTGCGGTCCCATGCGGACAAAATCTATCGGCGGTGCTTCATACTTCTCAACATTTGTGGACGACTATTCCAGATTTGTTGATGTTCGCTTTCTGAAGGCAAAAAGTGATGTCAGAGAAGCATTTATAACGTTCAAGAATCTAGGCGAAAATCATACAGAATGTAAGATCAAATTATTACGAACAGACAATGAGTTGTCAGCTGCACTCCGCAGCAGAACGGGACAGTAGAACGAATGAATAGGACCCTGGTCGAGATGGCCAGATGTATTATGCTGCAATCAAATCTTCCACCAAATTTCTGGGGTGAAGCCATTGCTACAGCCGCCTATATTCGAAATAGATGTTCGACGAAAATGTTGAACAACATGACACCTTTCGAAGTAAGGTATGGGTACAAGCCGGATGTGTCGCATTTCAAAATTTTCGGTTGTAAGGCGTTTGCTCTTGATAAAAAGCCAGGTAAAGGCAAATTCGAATCTAGATCAATCGAATGCGTATTTGTTGGATATTCAACCACATCAAAAGCTTACCGTCTATGGGATCTGGAAGCGAAAAAGATAATTTTAAGCAGATACATCAAATTTATTAAAAATTCAACATGTAATGCCTTTAAAGATGAAGATGATTTCATAAAATTTGAAAAAAATTTTTGATTTAAAGAAACCGCAAGAAAGTAAAACAAAAAATTGTGAGAACGAAGATAAAACTAAAAATATCGCTCAAATTGACATACTAGATGGAGTGAAAAGTGACCTCCTTAGGAATTACAATAAAAAAATGTTTTTTTTTATTTTATTCAATATAGTCCCCTTTTAGTTTGATACACTTATTCCAGCCATTTTCCAACTTCTTGATTCCGTCCGAAAAGTAATTTTCCGGAAGGTTTGCAAAATACTCCTCCGTGACGTCGATGATTTCCTCGCGTGAGCTGAATTTTTCATTGATGAGCAGTCTTTTGAGGTTTGGGAAGAGATAATAGTCCGATGGATCCAAATCCAGTTACCAATCGACGCCAAAAGTCCGCCCGATTTCGCATCAGCAAGTCTAAACACTCTCTCGAAGTGCTCTCGCGTTGGCGTTTTTGGTCAGGAGTGGGCATGCGCGGCACCCAGCGGTACCCAGCGGCAGGGTAACTTTTTCATATGCAGAATATTGCCCAAAATATGGCGTGTGTGCTCAGTACTAATCGTTGTGGTATCTGCTAGCTCGCGCACCTTCACTTTCCGGTCAGCCAACACCATTTCATGTATTTTTTTGACATTGTCCTCTGTAACCGCATCGGAGGGCCTGCTGCTGCGGACTTGATCGGTAGTGGAGTTGCGGCCACCACGAAATTCTCGAAACTAATATTTGACGGTGCAATCTGACGGAGCATTGGCCCCATAATATTTATCCAACTATACTTTTGTTTCCCTCGCTGTTTTGCCTCTCAAAAAATTATGTTTTATGAGAGAACGAAAATCGTTTTTGTCCATACTCAACATGATGCCAAACACGTCAACTACAATCAGCTGTCAAAACAAAACTAAAGACAGTATCGCACTGAAATTTGGCATGTCTGCCTAAATATGAACGGACGGAAGGCTCCATAACCTTTTTTGCAGTAGCAGCGCATTCTGGCGGTCAAAGAGGTCACTTTTCACTCCATCTAGTCAAGAGGAACGAAAATATAACTAACGATGAAACTATTACAAGTAATGAAATCATTGAAGCATCGAACCAACCAAAATTTGAGATAAATGAAACGCCACTTAAGAGGAGGTCTAGAAGAACAAAATTTGAGAAATCTGGAAAAAGGGGTAGGCCACGGAAACTATTTAACATGCTTGAGGCGAAACTAGAACCAAAAGCCGGAAAAGCACAAGAAGCAATGGATATTGCCATAAGTCAAACATTGAAAGAAGCATTAGAGGGGTCAAATTTCTATGAGTGGAAAGCCGAGATGGAGTTAGAGTTTAATGCCCTTTGCGACATTAAAGCTTGGAAACTTGTTAAACGGCCGAAAAACAAAAATGTTATAGGTTGCAGATGGGTCTTAAGAACGAAGTTCAATGCAGATGGAAGTATCGAAAGGTATAAGGCCCGATTAGTATCTAAAGGTTGCTCCCAACAACCGGGTATCGACTTTCCAATTCTCATTCTCATAGCTCTCGCAGTAGAGTTTGACCTGACACTTTTTCAGTTAGATATAGAGATGGCGTACATCAACGGAGATCTCGAAGAAGAGTTGTTCATGGAACAGGCTGAAGGTTTTACCAGGCGAAAAACATCTAGTTTGCTCCCTTAAACAGGCACTCTATGGGTTGAAGCAATCGGGAAGAAGGTGTATTAAGCCAGTACAATTCAAGCCCAGGGGAAGAACACTGGAAAGCTGCCAAACGAGTACTAAGATACTTACAGGGAACACAACACTTTGGACTGGTATACAGAAAATCAAATTTCCCGCAGCTTTTGGGATACACCTACTCAGATTGGGGCGGAAACGTAGATGACCGCAAATCGTACACCGGATTTGGGATTAAGCTGGCTAACGCAGCTGTAACTTGGGAGTCGAAGAAACAAAGGTCAGTAGCTTTATCTAGTACTGAAGCAGAGTACATGGCTCATACTGAAGCTGCCAAAGAGACCATATATCTTCGTAACCTACTGAAAGAACTTGGATTCTTAAGAGGAGACGCGGAACCTACCGATATTTATTGTGGCAACCAAGGAGCACAAAAATTGATGAAAAACCCCACATTTCATGCAAGAAGTAAGCACGTGGATATTCGCCATCACTACATCAGAGAAATTTTTCAGAAGGGTGAAATTGAAGTCAAGTGCTTGCCGACAACGCGTTGAGAGGGGGTGTTGGTACTACAATTTAAACCTACATTGGCAACATGTGTTTATGTATACATGTATCTATCTTTGTATCTTTTACTTTGTATCATTTTTTCATACATTATATCTGTCTCTTTCTTTTATCTTCCTTTGTTATGTTATCCCGTATATTGAATTAACTATTCACTTCGAATAAAACATTCAAAGATAACCGATGCATTTTACTTTTCCGGAGTTTCCAGCTAATAAAAGTAAAGTAACAACAGTGCCCATGATTTTGCCCAAGATGTGTGGCTGAAAAAACCCCAACAACAATACCCTCTGCGTCACAATTCATTCCACCTAAACAATATTCGAAGATAAACAATACTACTGCTCCATCCAATCCTTCTAGGTCGACCGATTCGTTTCTAGACCCTATCTTGCCGCGCTCATCTAAAACAGTTCCTCTAAATCAAATTGCAGACTCGGGCTCAAATACTTCATTTTAATAATAAACCCCAAAGCGTGCTTGCCATCTAGCTACAAATACTACGAGAAGAAAGGGCACTTATTATTGTAAATTCGAATAGGACTTTAGGTGTTAGTAATAAAGAAGGAATGTCGCATGTAAATGAGCCCATGAATGACTTCAATGTAGACACGACGAGAACGGTTGGGTCTGGCGACAAAGTCACAGGTGAATATCAATTTCTAAATAATGGTCCAAATTTAGAATTTAGTTAAGATTAGCCACTAGCGTCTTGAAATTCCAAAAGCCGGTTCCAACTCCAATTGTGGGTATAACTTCGTTCCAAAAGAGAGTTTGTCTCAGCATAGAGCTCAGATAGGCATAGTTCAAATACAAGGTGGCGCAAAAGTTATCACCCGATGTTCTTTGGCTGTAATTTTTTTAATGAATGAAAAACTTTCTTTCTGCTTTTAGATTATGTTTATTTGATGTCTTTTCGAAGTCAAAAAAATGATATCGGCTAAGTTGCCGCCGCCAAATTGATGACCATTAAGGTCCAATTTGTGGCATTTTCTATCACTCTTGACAGAACTTCCGGCGATAGGTCCTCGCATTCTTGACGGATATTTCCTTTGATGGCTTCAAGAGCCTGAAGCTTGTTGACATAGACTCGTGACTTCAAAAAACCCCATAAAAAGAAGTCTGGAACGGTTAAATCAGGCGATCTTCCCGTCAGTGCAAATCGCCAAAACGAGAGATTAGGCGACCCGGAAATGCAGAATTTCGGTTGTGGCTCGTGCAGACAGACATTGAGAATGGCTGTGTAGCGCTCACCGTCGACAGCAGTCGCTTGGCCCGCGGCGTTTTCGAAAAAATAAGGCCCGATGATACCTCCAGCTTTACACAGCACACCATGCAGTAACTTTGATCGGGTGTAGGTTATACGCGGATTTTCGGTGCCCCAGAAACGATAATTTTGCACATTCACATAACCACAGAAATGGAAATGGGCCTAGTCGCTCATGATGATTTTCGATGAAAAGTTATCTCCCTCGTGGTCAAGATTCAGGATGGCTTGAGCGTAGGTTTCACGCGCTTGGCGGTCAACAGCTAGCAGCTCATGCACTATCTGCACTTTGTAAGGGAACATCTTACAGTCTTTCATCAAAGTTCTCTGTAATTGAAATTGCGTGGCACGTCGTCTGGTCGATACTCCAGGTTCCTCTGCGACATCTTCAAGCACAGCTGCGATATTCTCAGCAAAAAGGCTGCTTCGGGGCCGGACAGACCTGGCAGCATCTCGTCTTGTCCCATGCTCTTCTAGGTGAGCGGCTATGTTTGCCCAGCTGCTGTCGGACGATAGGTAAATCTGCGACGAAATTCACACTGCACCAACACCACCGACGAATTATTCCGCAAAAAAATCGTAACAATTATTCCGCGTTCTTTAATACAAAGTGGCGCAAAATTAATCACCCTATAATTTTTGCAAATGCTGTCGTATTTGAAATTTGTAAACTAGGCGACTGCAGTATACAAACAGATAAGCAATGGAGCTCTATACCCTGCAGCAGCGTGAATTTCGACGTCGATTTCCTAATCGTGTCGCGCCAACTTTGCAAACATTTCAGCGCTTAGCTACTCGACTCGAACAGAGTGGAACCACAGGAGACCATGCAGAGCGTGGCCGGCACCGGACTGGTCGTTCGGCCGAGAATATCGCGGCAATGGCTGCCGATGTCGCTGAGAATGAAGAAAAATCAACCAGATGACGGGCCACGCAATTGGGCATCGCCAGACCGAACCTACAGCGACTTTTAGTGAAAGGCTTACACATGTTCCCGCACAAAGTTCATCAGTTAATGCCTTCGACAATCGCAGCCCTTAAGGAGAATATTCGACAGGAATGAGAACAGTTATCACCGGAAATCTTGCGGAAAGTCATGCAAAATGCGATAAAACGGGCACAAAGGTGTATCAACGCTGGCGGCAGCCACTTGGCGGATATCATCTTTTCCACTTAACAGAAACAATTGTAAAGGTCCAAATAAAGATTTCCATCACTCAAAATCATTTTATTTTTTATTTAGTAAAAAAGTACAATAATTCAAAAACAAAATTGGATGATTAATTTTGTGCCACCTTGTAGTATAGCGATTCGTGTCTTGTTGACGTGTATTTTGTATCTGTTTACTTCACAAATGTCAAAGTGGAATTGCCATTTACCTCCATTTGGAAAAATTATAGCATCTTTTAACAGGGTGATGACTTTTGCGTCACCTAGTACATGATGACGGTTCGTATTTTACCCAAATAAAAAATTATAAAAAAAACTAATGTTACCTCAAAACCGAACATTTCATGTGGTACAACCAAATATTTCATGATTTTTCATTAATTTTTTCAATAACCACCACCAGTGTTGTAGAAGGTTTTCCACACCCCCTCCTCCTTTATCCCGCTTCAGCAACCGACGGAGCAGTCACCTACTTATATGTATACCGCTATCAAAATAGTAATAATAGTAAACACAGATCCTTTTATGCAAACAAATACTAAATTTATTATCATATGTTTAATACAAGGAACAAAATACGTGAAGAATCAGTAAACGCCAAATTTGGTTCTCTTCAAAAAGTTGAACTCATTTCACGCAGATGCGCATTGTGGGTATTCTTATGGGTTCACATATAAGTGAACTGTTTGACAGCTCTCCGTTACTGCAGCAGACGCAGATACACATTGTGTTCCCCGCTTTACTACGATTGACATCAGATGTGGCGAACCAGCTCTGTCATTTTCGCTTTTTTTAATGTAAACAAAATCATTGCCTTCTGTTATAGGTACAGTATGCAATAATCCCTCTTTCAGCAAACGAAGAGCATGACGTAGAAGAGAATTATTGTGTGTGAAACTTTCATTCATATATATTCGAGGCCTGGGGGTCGTGCACGCGCTGAGTTGATTGATCTCCAGCTGCGCAAGAGTTTGCTCAGTAATGTAAATTAATGGAGGATCTCCACCGGTGTTATTAGCACCTACGCGAAAAGCATCTATGTGAAGAGCAGTTTGGTGGTGTAGTTTAGCGGCAATGTTCTGCGCCAGTTTAACTGCATACTCAGTTTTTTTTTTTTTGTAAGGAATGCCGCGAACAATCTCATCTTTTAGACGCTCTCTTCGCTGCAGGTCAGTTGTTTCTTCTTTTAGTTTATTATTTTCGTCACGTAATTCAGCAACTTCTTTTTTCGCACAGTACAAATGTGTTCGCAAGAGAAGATATTGCCTCACTTCTTTTAAGATTAATATTCCCTTGAAGTTCCGAGAGTAAGATGGTGAATTTCCACATTTTAAAATTTGTTCTAAGTCTTTCAACTGTGCAGACAAAGTTATTGTATTATCACATCACTATTTTGACATGACTAAAGAAATGTCCCACTAATTGTTCACAATTTGGAGGGAAGTCGACTTTTCGGTCATTGATAGTGTTTCATTTTCATTGCAAACTCACATGAATCCAACACATAGCATATCGTATTATTGAAAATACGTTTTCAAACAGTTTATACTTAACATATCCTATAACTTACATACTGCAACTGGTATTTTATTTGTTACATCTGCTCGTTATTATCCAAACGGATTTTATTGTGTATGTATTTTGTGGTGCAAACTGTAGTCGGAAATTACGTCATTTGTGGTTGCGGTTGTCATCTTATAATGTTACTTGCTTTGTCTATACAGATGGCAAAGTAGTGCGGTCATTTTAAAGCTAACCTTCTTTTTGTTTTGTAATTTAGTTTCTGTATTTCACAATTAACGAAAATTAGTTTGTACTTTCCCGCTTTTAATCTTTAAATTTAACACAACCTGCCTCCGATTTGTTCACTATCCACCAAAACAATGTCTGCCTTGTTTCTCGGCCTCTGCCGAAGGTGGGACTACATTGGTCTTGATGCGAGTGTTCGATGGCAGGGACAGTTGGTTGTTTTATTTCTTTACAGTTGTGTATTTTTTTTATACACTTTTCGTATCACATTCTTTCCTTCATATTCTTTTTTGAAGTTGGTTGCTTGTCTTCCGTTTCATGTGGTCTCTTCGACGGTCGGCTGTTTCAGTGTTTTCAGCGTTTCACTTGTTGGCACGCATTAAATTCTTATGAAGTGTAACGACATTGCCTATTGTGTGATTTATAACCTGGTTAATATTCGTGTTTTAGATGATTGCAAATTCGGACTTGAATTTGTTTGGTTGAAAAAACTAGTTCTAGAAAATAGTTAAGAAATTGATTAAAATTAAAAGAAACACGTTCGCTTTCTAAGGTTACACTCTTCTTTCCTTTTTTTTTGTTAATTTATTGGGTCTACAAGTAAGTTTCCAGCGTTTTTTTTTTCCAAAATGTTAAGTTTTATTATGAAAACATAGTCACAATGCTTTATTCCAAGTATCGTCCATCGGAAGCTACAACTTTCCCCCATCTTTCTGGCAATTTATGAATTCCGGGCCAAACAAATTTCTCGTCTTTCGAGCCCAAGAACGTATCGAGCCAATTTTTGATTTCCTCTACTGAGCTGAAGCGTATTCCCGTAAGAGCGTTCTGCATCGAACGAAACAAGTGGTAGTCAGATGGTGCCAAGTCTGGACTGTAAGGCGGGTGAGGCAGAATTTCCCATCCACTATTTTCCAAATAGTTTTTCACCGAAACCGCAACATGTGGCCGAGCGTTGTCGTGATGAAAAATGACGAACTCATGCCTAGTCTCATATTCTGGCCGTTTTTCTTTTAATGCCCGCTTCAAACGAATTAGTTGGGTTCGATATAATGGTCCTTTGATGGTTTCACCACTCGAAAGCAGTTCGTAGTATACGACACCCTTTTGATCCCACCATATGCAGAGCATGACCTTATTCACGTGAATATTTCGTTTCGGCGTCGATTGGGCGGGTTCGCCGGACTTTGTATACGATTTTCTGCGTTTAGGATTATCATAATAAATCCATTTCTCATCACCAGTGACAATACGATGCAAAAATGAATTATTTTTATACCGCTGCAGTAACATTTCGGACATGCAAAATCGCCGTTCGACGTCTCTTGGCTTCAATTCGTACGGCACCCAGTTCCCAACTTTTTGAATGAATCCCAGTGCTTTTAGGCGCAGGGAAATGGCTTATTGCGTGACGCCCAATGATGCAGCAAGTTCTTCTTGAATCTGACACTGATCCTCATCCAGTAAAGCGTCCAATTCCTTGTCTTCAAAACTTTTCGGCTTCCCGGGGCGATCTTTGTCTTCAACTCCAAAATCACCACTTTTGAACCGTTTGAACCACTCGCGGCACGTCGATTCACCAATACATTCCGCCCCATAAGTTTCCGAAAGCAAACGATAGGCCTCAGCCGCACTTTTCTTCATATTAAAGAATAAAAGTAGCGCTTCCCCCAAATGACGTTTATTTGGCTGGAAACTTGCCATGATTTTGCTCGATAAAAGGTACGACACCGATAGAACTGCTCAAATATAACGCTGCAAAGTTGTTGACAGATACAAAACCTACAAATAAAACACTTGGGGTCTGACATTTCTGCCCGGGATCCATTGGTGGCGCCATCTCTGACAAACGCTGGAAACTTACTTGTAGACCCAATATTTGTTTGACAGTTGGTATGAGATTAAAAAAAAAAAAAAAACATGACTGTCACTGTCGAGGGCTGTCTCTTTCTTTATTAAAGGTGAATTGACATTTAACATTCGCCCGGCAATGACAACGACAGTAAGTGACTAAAAATAATCTTGAATGGCACAAAGTTGAGACTCTTGTGGCTGGGCAGCGTTTGGTATTAACTAAAGTTTCACGAACGGTCTTTTCAAAGGACCAGTAGATGTTTTGACTGTCACAACTCGAACGAGATCGTCGCTGCCTTTATGTTATAATATGGCACGACCCATGGGCCATTGACCAACTGGAAAACGGTCGTCTTGATGATTACTAAATCGTTTTCCTTAATGTTAGGTTGCTTGTTTTGCAATTTTGTTCGAATTTGCATGCTGGACAAGACATCTTCTTTGAATCGTTTCCAAAAGTGCTGAACCATTTGTTCCATTAGCTGATGTCGTTTGGTTGGATTTAATTCTGATGGTGGTTGAGGTCGTGATAAAAGAGCATTGTCCGTAAGAAAATGCCCTGGTGTTATTGCTGTGAAAACGTTTGCATTGTCACTGATTGACGAGATCGGGAGTGAGTTTAGCACAGCATCAATGCTAGCCAAGACAGTTGAAAATTCTTCGAAAGTGAGTTTCGCATTTCCAATGACTCGGTTTAAATGAAATTTCATTCTTTTTAGAGCTGCATTGAAATGTGGTGCTCCAGGTGGGCTAAAATGCCATTGAATGTGTCGATTTGCTAATGCTGGGATGATTTCACTTTCGATTGATTGAAGAGCGTCGTTGTAAAGTCGTTGACTCTCGTTGTTGGCACCAACAAAATTGGTTCCACAATCGCTGAACACATCATGATAAAATCCACGACGGGAGATAAATCGATCGAACGCATGCAGAAATGTTTGCGTTGTTAGATCACCAGCTGCCTCCAAATGGACCGCTTTCGTGGTCATGCAAGTGAAAATAGCCACGTAGCCCTTGTATGATGTTTGGCCACGGCCCTTTGAAGCACGGATGTCATATGGGCCCGCATAGTCAACCATAGTCGATGCAAATGGTCTTGAGATTGTATTGACACGAGGAGTGGGCAATGTGGCCATTTATTGTTGTGACATAACTGGACGCGCTTTGAAACAAATGACACATTTATGAATGAAATGGCGGACGAAATTGCGCCCATCAAGAATCCAATAAATTTACCGAATTTGATTAATCGTTACTTGTGGTCCACCGTGTATCGTAAGACGGTGATATTAATCGGTAATTAACGTTGCAATGTTATTGGGAATTTTTCTTCAAATGACATGAATGCATTTTGTAAACGACCGTTGACACGAAGAATGTTGTTGTTGTCGATGAATGGGTTAAGTCGATGCAATTTGCTGGTTTTCGTGATTTGGAGTGAAGAATTCATTGGATTGAATTCAGCGAGTAAGTGCATATTCACTGTGTTGAATTTCAATGAATGTGTTGAATGAGTTGTCTTGTTGGAATTGATAGCATTGAAATTGGTGGTCGTTGCAATTTGAGCTTGATTGAAGAGCGAACAATTTGAACAAAACGAAGGCCGTATGCAACGGCACGACGAAGACGATTGTAATTTGAAAAACGTTGGATGAGTCTGTTGACACTTGACACTTCTTTGATGTTGAGGTTGATTGACTTTAGCTTTGAACGAAGTTCGTTTTGATCATCTTCATGAAGTTCGAATGGTGACTCTGACCAATCAGTTGTGAATCACGCAGGTCAGAAACGTTTAGATCACGACTATTAAGATCAGCGGGGTTTTCATGTCCGGACATGGTGCCATTGTACAATATCAGTTGACGAAAGAATTTTATGAATTCGATTACAAACAAAAACTGCCCAACGATTTGGGTCTCCTCGAATCCATGACAAAACCACGCTGGAATCGGTCCACATAAAAACTCATTGAATGAAAGTCTCAATGATTTTTTGATCAGTTCAAGCAACCTGACAGATAAGACAGTACCACACAATTCAGTGCGAGGTGTTGTTAACGGCTTACGCATTGGTGTCAATTTACTTTTAGCGATGATCAGACTTACATGAATTTGGTCGTTTGAGTCGACGGTTCGAAGATAGATTGATGTTGCGTATGCTTTGTTTGGGCTATCGCAAAATACATGAAGCTGATTATTTATGTTGCTTGATGAGGTAATGACCCAACGAGGAATTTCGATTTCTTTGATAAATTCGAGTTGATCGATAGCTTTGTTCCATTTTGACTGAAGTTCGGGAGACGTTACGATGTCATCCCGATGTCAGCAATCAAATTTGCTCTCCCACAATTTATTCAAAAAAAAATTTTCTTTTGTGACAAATGGATTGAGCCATCCAAGTGGGTCGAACAAGCGAGCGACTGTTGATGAGACATTTCGTTTTGTGAGATGTTTGTGAGTGGGAAAGTTGACGGAAAATGTAAAGAAATCTTTGTTAGTTGACCATCCTAAGCCGAGCGCTTTGTTGGCATCTTCAGCATTAAACAAAACATGACATGTTTAGTGTTTTGGTCGTGATATTCGGTGGGAATTTGTCGAAGAATTTCAGGCGAATTGCCAGCCCATTTACGAAGTTTAAAACCGGCATTTCTGGGAACTTGAATTATAATCTGAATCATTTTTATGGAGTTTTCGATGGTCTCGCTACCGGTTGTTACGTCATCCACATACGTTTCAAGTTTAAGTGCTGTGTAGACGGCTGGTGAAATGGCCTCGATTTGTTCAGCAAGGTGTGATGGTGCAAGGCCAAACGTGACAGTTTGTAGAGCATATGTCTGAATGCTTGAATTCTCGTCATCTTGCCACAAAACGTACTAATAGTGAGTGTCGTCCGGGTGGATATCGATGCAACGGTACATTTTTTTCCATGTCCGCAATGAAAACATATTTGTAAGTACGCAAATTCAGAATGATTGAGACCAAGTCGGCTTGTAAAACGGGACCGGTAGGCAAAATATCATTTAATGATTTTTCATTTGCCGATTTCGTCAAACACTTGACGAAGTTTTGTCGTGATACTTGTTTCTTTCATTACGGCATGGTGGGGCAAATAAAAATGTTTTTCGTTAATCTCACGAACGAGTTTAACTCGATTGAGCTTTTTGTATTCGTTGAAGTATGCTTCCTTAAATTTTTCGTCTCTAGCGAAACGACGTTGAAGCGATTGAAAACGTCTGAGTACCATACAATATGACGACCCCAATTGAATTGATGAATCAAAATACGATTTAAATGGGAAACGCACCACGAACTTTCCATATGATTGGCGTGTGGTCGTTTACTCATAAAACTTTCTGTCCATTCATTCTCTTTCGACAATGTCTTTTCTTTTGGTATCTCTTCTAGTTCATGAAATTTTGTTAAATATCCACCAATTTCGATTGTCGAATGTTCCATTCAACCAATGGAAATGTAAGAACATGATTTTGTTGAAACAATTCTCCAAATAAAATCCATCATGCATTGAGCGACGGGCTCACCGAATTCACCCTTGCTTAGACCTTCCTCAATGATTTTTCCATAAACATCACCGGGAGTCGCATAATGAGAGTCAGCGCGTGGCGGGTTTTGAAGATGGGGCCACGGTTTTATTATAACTGAGTGCAAGGGTAAGTCTGACGCAATCGATGGAAGAACAGCAAAATTCGAAGTAAAATTAAATTTTGGATTGATTATAGAATGAACATTGAGACTCAATCCCTTGTCGGCGATGTTGTATTGAGTTTCGCCCATGGCGGGACAACCAATGCAGAATGGGATGAATGCTAATTTTAATCGCTGAGCAACGCGATCTGTTATAATTGATTGTTGTGCTCCATTATAGACTAATGCCCGAAGTCGATTGAGTTGACCGCATGCGTCAAGTACATTTACAATTGCTGTAGCAAGAAGAACTGTTGAATAAGTGTTCACTAAATTATTTGAAACGATTTGCGGATTAACTGTCGGTGCATGATTCGGTTGAGATGAAATCGGGGGCATTTTTGGATTTTGAAATGAAGCTGCATTCGATGACATGTTTGATTTATTAAAATGCAAGAGAGTGTGATGTCGACCACCGCAAGTGAAACAGGTATGTTTGCTAGTGCATTGCGCTGATGTTAAATGACTGAGGCAAATGAAACACAATTTCTGTGCACCTTTGCAAGAATTGGTGACACTTGTGTAAAAAGTGGGGGTCTTTGCATTTTTCAATTGGACAAATAATTGATTTTTTTGATACATGAAAATTTCGTATTTCTTTTCGACCGGGAGATTTATGATGTGAGTGATTTTTTTCTTGGTGCGACGACGGCGATTTAGAACCGATGTTGTTCGTGATGGAAATCGAGCAATTGATTGAGTTTTGCAACTTTCTTTGGAGATGCGTAGCTGAAGATAGCTTTTCGAGTAGATGAAATGCGAAAAACTCAGAATTTTCCTCGGTATGGAATTTGAGGTTTTTTAGCTGGAAAATGGAACAGAATCATGCAACGATTTCAACTCAGCAGCTGACTCGCGTTGAGTATAGGTTGGCAAGTTCATAAATCTGACAAATTTTGAGCTTGCCAATATTCACAGTTGGTCTATAACAAATAGATTAACCTTAAATCCGAAGAAGTCACAGCTAATTCCTATTTCAAATTCTACAATGTCCTTTCTCTCTTTGCTAAATATCGTACTTTCTGGTAATAAGCTTGAAATAGTTAATAAGGTCACCAGTTTAGGTTTTATCATCAATAGCAATTGTCCGGATATGACCACACAAATAACGTAGTTAGACGTATTTATGGATGCCTGCGGAAGTTGTGGTTGACCTCTAGTTACAACCGATACTAGAAGAAAGCTTTTTACCACCCTTATCCTACCATTGATAACATATGCTGAAGTTGTTTATAGTAAAGTTGATTCCTTGTCACAACGAAAGTTGCAGGTAGCGTTTAATGATGCTATCAGGTATGTTCATGGCTTACGTAGATTTGATCATGTATCTCAATATTCTAAAAGCTTACTCGGAACTTCTCTAGACCACTACATGGATGCCAGAAACCTTATATTCCTGCATAATATTATAGTAAATAAGTCTCCCATGTATCTGTTTAAGAAACTTAATTTTGCTCGATCGGTTAGAACACATGCCCTAATATCATCTCGTCATAACTTTACTAATTCATTGCGCCTCTTTTACATACACGCCATTAAGCTTTGGAACTCTCTGCCGTTAACGATATGAACAATCCTTAATGCCAAACGCTTTAAATTTACCGTTCTTTTTTACTTCTCATCCCTTTCCTAAATCCTCATTCTCCCTTCTTTTATCCCCCTCAAACTTACTGATTGTATACTTTTCTGAATTTTTATAACTTAGTACTATAAAAGACGTGTGTCTTATTGTACCCTTAATACTTTAATAAATTGAATTGAATTGAAATTGAATTGAATAAAGCCGTTGAACAAAATTTGTTTATTGCTATAACAATCTTTCAAATCTTCCAGAGCTTCATCATATATATCATTCGTAACATCCAAATGAGCGATAGATGAGGTCACATTTTGATTTACAAATGTTTTGAGATATACGAACTTTTGGTATTTCGAAAGTTTTGAATTGTTGAGAATTGTATGGAACGATGCATAGAATGTTGGCCATTTAGTGGGCTCACTATCAAATTTTTCAATTCAGGTGGTCTGAAGGAGCTATCGGTGTGGACCTCACGTATAATCGTATTGGTCGAATCGTTTGCAACTGGAGTGGATGGCGTGGAAGAAGATGGAAACGGTATGGCGTGGCGGTGGGGATGAACTTTGTCGAATGCGGTTTCAAGATGATCTGTGGCATCCACATGTTCGGATTGGAAGGACCCAAAAATATCGTTTTTGAAATACATATCGTGGCGAGATAGATTTAAACGAAGTAATTTTCGATGATTTTCATTAAAGATTTGAAAATTTTGAACAATTCTATTGAGACGCGTAATAAATTGCACCTTAGATCTTCGATTAGAACCATCTTTGTCGAAATTTGGACGCTCTTTTTGCAGTTGTTGGAGCAAGCCAAGTTGTTCAGCCACCAATTGCTGTTCTTCAGTGGGGACGACTGACTTTTCTTTCTCACCGGGCATATCGATCTTAATTTTGCCAAACAAAAAGGTTTAAAGTCACTTACCTCTGAAATTGGGAATTTTTTTAGTCCTGAAAATCTGCTGCTCACACAATGATTCCTTTGAACAGTGTGCTCGTGTAGGGTTGAATGGAACAACGTTGTAAAAAGTAAATGCAAGTGGATACCATGCGGGCTTGCACGATGAATTTGTTTTGTTGAAAAAACTGGTTCGAGAAAAAAGTTAAAAAATTGATCAAAATTAAAGAAACACGTTACACTCTTCTTCCTTTTTTTTTGTTAATTTATTTGTTTGACAGTTGGTATGAGATTAAGAAAGAAAAAAAAAAACAACATGGCTGTCACTGTCGAGGGCTGCCTCTTTCTTTATTAAAGGTGAATTGACAGTTAACAATTCGTATATTATAACTAGCTGAAATATACTCCCCATTATCAAAAGTGATGGTCTTTTTTAAATTATTAAAATATTCTCCTATAAACGTTCTTGTTAACTTTGGCTTGGATGTTTTAAGGTTTTGACCCATTCGCTTGCTAAGAAGTGCATTATTTCTTTTGAAGAACCCTTCTAGCCAATCTTTACGCAAAAGCTTTTGTTTTTTTGTTTTCTCACGTTTATTCCGGTAGTTTTTGAACTTCTATCTCACTTAAAGGAAAGCCCCATTCGCTTGTGGTTAGTATAGCTTGAACTAACAGTTTTTCCTCAGCATCTGCAAAAATGCAAGCCCTTCCAAACGCCTTACCATGCCTTTGAAGCGCATCTTATTGATAAGGGTTCCCTTCGCAATACCGAAATGCTGAGCGCACTTTGTGATAGACATTTCTTTTCTCTCAATTATTTGCAATGCTTCTTCCATTTTCTTACTAGATATACGAGGGGCGTTCAATATATTCTCGGTATCGATATGAAAGAAAATGCGAATTCAATTTAAATTGTTTTTATTTTTCAATATGATCTCCCCTAACATTGTTACATCTTGAGATAAGCTTTTTTAAACCCTCAAAATAATAAATTTCCTCTTTCTCTGCAAAATACCGACTTGAGTTCTTCATCATCCGAAAATCTTTTTCCACGAAGACATTTTTTCAAATCCGGAAACAGGAAATAATCACTAGGGGCAAGGTCTGGACTATAGGGTGGGTGTTGGATTTCTTCGAAACCACAATCTCGCGCAGCAGCCTTGGAAACTCGCGCCGTGTGAACAGGAGCGTTGTCATGAAGAAGCAACACACCCGCTGCGAGTTTACCCCGTCTTTTCTTTTTAATTTCCTCCCGCAAATTATGCAAAGTGGAAGCGTAGGATGTGGCGTTGATGGTTTCACCTTTTTTTGTGTACTCAATGAGCAAGATTCCCTTTGAGTCCCAAAAAACTGTGGCCATGAGCTTCCCGGCAGACGGAGTGACTTTGAACTTCTTCGGGGGGTCTGTTCCTTTTTTATGCCACTGCATGGACTCTTGTTTGCTTTCAGGGTCATAGTGGTGGACCCATGTTTCGTCCCCAGTAACAATTCGATCCATAACACCGTCCGCGTTCTCACTACACATCTCCAAAAGTTCTCTACAGCATGCGGTTCTCACTTTTTTCTGAGGCGCTGTGAGCATTTGTGGCACCCACCTTGCACTGACCTTTGAAAGGTTAAGATGGTCATGAAGAATGGTGTGAATGGTACCAATTGAAAGCTTGGTGATCTCTGCCATCATTTTCACCTTTATTCGGGCATCCTCAAGAACAAGTTTTTCGACTTCTTTGATGCTTTCTCCCGTACAAGCAGTAGCCGGGGCGCCGGAGCGGGGGTCGTCCTCAATGCTCTCTCTGCCTCTCTTGAACTCACTTGTCCACTTTTGCACAGTTGATAATGAAGGTGCGGAACCCTGGTAAACAGCCACCATCTCTTCATGAATAGTTTTTTGACTTTTTCCTTGCTTTGTGAGAAATTTAATTACAGCGCGATGCTTAATTTTCACCATCATCGCCTCAGTTGCCATTATGATTCTGTTTAACTAGAGATAAAACGCGAATTAATAATCACATTTATATGAAATTTTACATGAATGCACTAAAATAATAGGGTGACTTGATAAATAAGTCAATTTATATATGTAACCACAGCTTCACCCCGATACCGAGAATATCTTGAACACCCCTCGTACTATTGTAACGCCTAGAAGGAGTTTGCCTTTGCTTTGACATTTTAACCTATTTATATAAAAAGAAAAAGGTTTAGGCTAGATAGGTAGGAAGCATGAAAAGGAACTAGTCAAAGTCAAACTAGCAATCAAAGTTAAACTGGTCAATGTAATACGGCCGGTCAAAGTTAAAAATTTGTGATCAAAGTTTTACGAATATACAACATTTGGCAAGTGACTCCTTCTTATTTATAGTATATAAAATGTATTATATTATTCATACGACTACCAAAATAATCATATTAAAGAGAGAAAATGTTAGCCTACATACCTGTAGTAAAAAAATTACTAAAAACACAAAATATCGGAACCTCTTTGAGGAGCTCAAATCATTTACGTCTTACTTGCACTAATTTAATTTAGCGTTACATTTTTTTCAAATGTTTTTCATCTTATGAACTGAAAACTGACACTTTGCTGATAAAGTAACCATTCAATCCATACCAAATTATGTTGAAATTACTCACATGTAGTTACTGCTGTTTTAAAAATAAAAGTTTTCTGAATTTGGTCAAAGTAAGGCGGTTTTACGGTACTTCATATGTGACCGTATGGTCACGTTGCGTTGGGCAGATTTGAGTGGTAAAGAAGATGATGGCTCTTCTAAACAAAGGCAATCTGTTTGGGGCGATGCGTTGCTTTATATACTCGGTGGAGTGGCAAAAACGGGGTCTTCCCCATATTCACATCTTACTATGGCTAGAGCAGCATATCACCCCAAATTAGGTATCCGCAATATAGGAGGAGCTCTCCAGCTGATGATGGTTACACAATAAAAAAATAAAGAAATTGAGTTGGACAATTTTCAATGCTCATATTAATGTGGAGTCTCTTTTATGTCTTATAAATATATTTGCAAGTATCTAAACAAGGGTAGTGATCAAGCGGTTTTATTACTATAGAGAATGAGAAGAATTAGGTAAAAATCCACGAAAGCCGCCGATACATACATAAGCAGTTACGAAGCAGTTTAGAAAATCTTAAGCTTACCCATTCATGAAAGGTCTTACATCTCGCTGTTCATCTTGAAAACGCCCGGCGTGTATACCTCACCTACAATAGCCTGTCAGAGAAAAAAAACAGTCCACCTCAGAAAACGCTGCTAGCTTTATTATGGGTTGTGCTAATAGGTTTTCATACACCTCTTTGGAATTAGCATAGCGTTGTTCATAGCGAAGCTTAACCCCATGGGTTGCGAACCCAGCAGGCAATCTTCTACGTTTTAGGTTCGAGTCGCAGTAGTCCTTTTTGTTTTTTTCTTTCTTTTGGGGCAAGATTTCCATCGTCATACTATGGTATATATGAGGACTTACTGTTGGGATTAGCGGATGTGGAAGATCATGAGATGTGGTCTGTTTTTTAAGAGAGAAGGACGTACCGTATGGATTTGAGCGAAAACAATCGAGAGGCAACTGGTAGTGTTGAGTGAAATTTGGAAGGATTTTTGGTGGGTGAGTTGAAAATGAAAAGGCGAGTTGGAAGAGTCAATCAAGGAGGTCGGTCGTAGTGCAAATTTGGAGTTAAAAAAAAAAAATAATAATAATGGCGAAGTCGAGGAAAGTAAAAGAAACAGTTCGGTGACCAGAGTGTCCTTCGCTTGAAAAAAAAAGAAAAGTGGTACTGATCCAGGGTTATGAAAGAAGGTGGAATTAGTGCCCACTTAGTGCCCTTGTTCAAAAAACAAAGGAGTGGTAAGTTAATAAAAGGGGAAAATATCGAACTTTTGAACCATACGGGAAACAGGTAGCTATTCGGTAGCGCAAAAGAAAAGAGAAACTATCGGGAAACCTAAATTATTTTCTTGTGTGTGAATAAAAGAGACTGTGAGATAATTTTCCTTGTTGGCTGGAGATCGTTCGATACTCCGTGTTCTATGCCCTATTTATTTTTTCCCCCCGTAGTTATGCTCAGCATCATTTGGGTGCTTGGGTTTAAATAAGAAACGACTGGAGTCAAGAGAATCGGGACGAATCGAGTCTGGCTGGAAGCAGCAATACGTACCAGATAAGCTTACCCTGTTTTATATACAGGGTGAATGACTCGAACCCCAACTTTTTAAAATGCTATAATTTTTTTGTGCCAAAGCAAAAAATGTTGGAAAATACATCAATTTTCAAATTGTATAAGTAGTTTTGAATATGTCCACCTTTGGCGTGAATAATGACCTTGAGACGGCCGAAGAAAGCATCGCACGCTGCACGCAAGTGAGTCTGCGGTATTTTGGCCCATTCCCGGCGAGGTGCTTGTTTGAGGTGATCCAAACTTTGGTATTTTTTAGTGCCAACCTTCGCCTTCAAAATACACCAGACAGAGAAATCCAACGGATTTGCATCCGGAGAATTTGCAATCCATTGTGTCGAAGAAACGAAGTTTGGAACATTGTTTTTTAACCAATCTTGGTTGACTCACGCTTTGTGAGACGGTGCCGAGTCTTGTTGAAATGTCGACGGTCTCCGACCGAAATGATTGTTTGCCCAAGGCTTCAATACTGCCTCTAAGACAGTTTCACGGTATACGGTCGCATTAAATTTGACGCCACGGTCCAAAAATACGAGCGGAGAGTGACCATCATCGGTTATGGCGGTCCAAACCATCACCATCGGTGCTGCCTGCTTTCTGGTGGTCGTCCAAAGGTGTAAATTTTCGTTTGTTGACATATTACTCGATAACAAATGGCGATGCATCGGAAAAAACCAAATTCGGCTCACCACTTTCGTGCAAGCGTTGCAACTCCTTCGCTATTCCGACTCTTTCGAAATTTTTTCTGTTGCGGTGTAAGATCGTGTGCTTTTTGGAACTTCAATGGCTTGAGCCCAAGCTCATTTTTCAGTACGTGTTGCATCCGTTCCAACGATATGTTGAGCTCACGAGCCATTTTTCCTCCACTTCGACGCGGATTTCGCTCAATTCAAGCCTCCATTTTCCGAACCATTTCTGCCCATGTTGCTGTTTTTTTATGACCACCTCCATGGCGTTTTGCAACGCTGCCAGTATCACGGTAACGAGCTATGGTTCGAGACACAAATTATTCACGTTGAGGTGCTGGAGGGCTCTAAAGATAACTACTTGTGGTTTTCTAGCCAAATATAAAGCAATCACACTATCACGTTTGAATTCCATCGCGGATAAAAATTTTTCAACACAACTGAGACGCAAATCATTTAAAAGGCTTGTAAATAATAAAATTATCTGTCTTGTGTCAAAATTTGAACTCACTGTCATGAACGATTTGGAAATGATAGCAGTCTGAGGTCGGTTGCATTTCGAGTCACTCAGGCTGTATATACAATATATTATTATAATAAATTCTTCATAAAAAAGAGCACGTTCTGGGTAGAGCCTACACCATTCATCCAAACAATACCGAGTACTACCACCTACGCCTGCTGCTCCATGAGGTTAGAGCACCGTCATCCTTTCAATGGTATCCTCCATCCAACATTGCGTGTAAGACTCTTGGATTGCTCGAAGACGACAGTACTTTAGAGGAAGCTGCATTAGGCGATTTTTCTTTGAAGTTGCGAGAGCTATTTACAATAATCCTAATTTTCTGTCAACTATCTGATCCTTTGCCTTCGAGAAAAATACAAATACAGTCTCTCGGAAGATATTAAACGGCAACTGTAGAGGGAGTTGCAAAAATAGTGCGCAACTGCTCGTAGACGAAGTGTAGAATAGATGCTTGAGGATGAAGTGTTAGTACAAGCAGGACAAAACTTGGTACAATACGGATTGCATCAACCAAAAAGATCTGCAGCAACTTTCGTTAATCGAAAATATCTGACCCCGGTGCCCTGAGAGAAATCGTGTCTGCCTGAGAAGTTACTGACGGATGAACAGCTTTACAACAGCTGAACAGAATTGGGTAAATATTTTTTCTGGATGCTCCTGGTGGCACTGGACAGACCATTTTTATCAATTTGTTATTGGTAAAAGTAAGGAGCAATAGTGGCATCGCCTTAGCCGTCGCATCGTCAGGAATCGCAGCAGCATTATTGGAGGGAGGCAAGACAGCTCACGCTGGCAGCTGCCGTTAAGTAATGCGGCCCAAGTGCTGCATGAGTGTAAACTTATAGTTTGGGACGAAAGCACAATGGCGCATAAAGGGCGTTTCGAAGCACTAAACAGAACTCTAAAAGATATTGAATGGAATAATGACATAATGGGTGGAGTCACCGTGCTGTTAGCTGGAGACTTCCATCAGTCTCTGCCGATAGTGCCGAGGGGAATTCGAGCTGACGAAGTTAAGGCTTCAGACCTCAAGACCTCAAATCTTTGGCCCTCAATCGAAAAACCCTACCTCAGAAACTGAAGGCAAGATTACAATTCCACCAGATCTTGCCTCAATTGTGCCGACCGTTAACGACCTAATAGCCCGAATATATCAAGATGTCCACAATATATACAGCATATCCACGGAGCGGCTGTGCGAACATGCGATTCTGACACATAAGAACGATCAGGCTTCCGTCATTAATGACACTTTGTTGAAGTCTTGGTGCAGAATACCACAACAAATCTGTAGACACTATAGTGTATACGGATGATATTACACACTATCCTGTGGAGTTCCTAAATACCCTCAACCCACTTGATGTACCGTCTCACACATTTATCCGCCGTGATGAAAGAAGTATTCTATCAGAAGTCGAGATTAAACCACGATCATCGTCAAAAATCCTAGCTATGAACATATTTGACAGTCACAAGACTAACAGCCAATTGCACTAACGCTCTAAAACAAAACAAAACAAAACAATCTCTGAAATTTCCAATTGTACTCAATTAAAATCATTAATTCTATCAAATATCTCAATGCAAGAACCAGAAGAACAACCCAGTGTCACTGAACAACCAACTGAGGCTCCACCAAAACCAGAGGAACCATGCGAAAAAGATCTCGAAAGTGATGACATCGACGAGGATAATGACGACGAGACGTAAAGTCAAAATTTCGAAGGATTGAATGGAACTGGCTGAACAGTAACCCTACAAATGCTGATGGCAGCAGCCCGCAAATGCACAATGACGATTGAATACTTGAGCCAGAAATTATCTCTAACACCCAGTGCAAGGGCCATGCACTGTAAACGAATAATAAATCCAGAAAAGAAATCTGGCTGCGGTTGGGCCTCGGTAAAGGACAAAAGTAAGAAGTTGGACGCATACAAGGCAGATTGGTTGCGTAAATGCGCCATGCAAAAGGACTCGAGGTGCCGTGAAATTTATGGAAGTAAAATAATGCCGAATTCAGAGAGAAGGCAAAAGAATTTGCAAAGCCAAATGTACTCGTTAGAAAAACAAGTAAACTTTACCGTAATTAATGTCTGTTGATTGCAACTCGATGTTGTTGGTTAGGGGGCATGCTGCCCCCTGCAACGCGCCTGCTTGGGGTCACTGTAGGATTTGGAGAGGGTGCGAGTTTTGTGTATATACTGCCCATATATTTGTTGTTTGATTTGTTTGATTTGATCAATTGAAAGAGCAGTAAAACCAACCAACCAGAACCTGTTCAGGTTAAAGCTGAGACAATCAAAGATGAAACGGAAATGTGAACAGATAAAAATTCTGCAGGACAACTTAAAGAACTACCATCTGGACTCAAGATGAACCCAACAAGGCTGTCCTCTCCTTTAGCTACGCCCAACCCACCTATACCGATTCCAAGTGCAACTCCAATTCTTCCGCTCGTACCAGCACCTGTGTCGTCAACTAACGCCGACCACCACTTCATCAATCACGATTCCATGAAATACTGCGAGTCCTGCCAAATTTTTCCAGTGCATGCAAGCCTTTCTCCTGTCAAATCAGACACATCGTCCAGTCGCACTCGCAATTCTCCAACGCCTAAATACTAATGGCTATTTCTCCTAAACTAGGCGTCTGCGGGGGTCATTTTATGCACCAGAAAAAAAAATCAAAATACTAAAATGGCTATATCTCCTAAACTAGGCGTCTGCGGGGGTCATTTTCAGGCAAATTTAGTTTAGTGCTATAAGTACGAACCGCAACCATTGTCGCTAGCCACCTCAGACGCTTCAGCTAATGACTTAATGGCCGCTAGCTTAGCTTCGTTGGCTGGACCACTACCGCCGAATTTCCTGCAAATAGACATTTAGAGGAAAACATTCGAAAAACTACGGAAATTCATCTCTAAATCAACTAGCAGCTGCAGCTGCCAAAATTAGAAATAAATCAAACTTGGATCATTTCACTCCTACACAACTAGACACGAGCGTCTACACCAGTGCTGGAGGTTTTAACATACCACGTCCAACACGTCCTGTAATCGAGCAATCCTCTTCATCATGCTCGTCCATGCATCTTCGAAATCCATGTCAAAATAGGAACGCACTGAATCTCGATCATCAAAATCATCAGCAAGCAATTCGTACAAAACTAAACTGATGAAGGAACTGGATGATTTTAAGAATGATCCATTAAAAATGAGTGAACCTATGCGTTCGACGGAGTATGCTGCACTTTTGCTTCAGCAGGCCCAAGCACTTGGCGCAACACCATTGCGGAGTCTAGGTTTTGTCGCCGAGTTTTCTTACAAAGCACGACTTTAACGGCTGATTACAATAACCTACTACAGGCATCAAAACTGCTTCGATATGATTCCTATATGCAGCAAGCTAAGACAAGCAACGATTTGAATGCATTCTTACAGCAACAGTTGGCTAGCCTTGCAGCTGCAACCGCATCATCAGCAATAGGTACAGCAACAATCACCTCATCCAAATTACACTACCCTGCTTCAGACATACTTGAAGCTATTTGATGCCATCAACCAGTATGGTTCAGTTAAACCAGCCAATGCTAACCAGCGCTTTTAATTGGTGTCGGTGGTATGGGTAAAGTAAGTGATGGCTCCCATTTATCATCAAGTGGGAGCAAAAAGAAACAAGAACCTCATCAACAGAACGAAATGCTCAATCAGCTTCTTCAATCGGAGAAAAACCAATCAGACCTCAGTGTAGTACTGTATCATCAAAATAAGGCAGCTGCTGATTTAAATGCTCTTTTCACTGCACCTTCCTCGAGTAGTGCTTCATCTTAATCAAAAAATGCTGCTAGAGATCCAGCACCTTATTATTATTATGCTGCATTCTTCAAACAGCACCATGGAAAATATGGAATTCCAGATCCGCTTTCGAAGTCCACCTTAGCCGCTAATAATATAGTCATGTCGCCATCGGCTCTTCTGAAACTTCAGCAAGAATCACTCAATGCTATGATGATGAAACCGCCGAAATCCACGTCCTCTTCATCATCTTCATCAAGAGCTCGTGAATCATCGTTGTGTCCAGCTCAGGAACGTCTAACGCCAACCAAGAGTGGGAGCGACAAATCAGGTGACAATTCTCAGTCTGGCATAAAATTCAACTTAAGTGGTGCGGATTTGGCCTAGTAATACTCCATCACCGGCTCCATCTGACGGAAGCAGCTCCTCAAGACGTCCTTCTCCGCCAGTAGATTTAAGTTGGCTTTACGCAGAATTAGCACCCCCAACTAAAAAGCTGCGCCACCACCGAAGATTCCAAAAACAAGTCCAGATCGGGATGATATTCCAAACCTTTCGTCGAATGAGTAAGCTACTTCTACCATTTGATCTTCTCTCTTAATTTGTCATCCACACATTCTATTTTTACCCCTTCTTCTAATTGTTTAAGAATCATTTTCAGTATTTTTTGATTAATATTTCATTTCTATTATACACGTACTCGTATACGTTGTCAGATGCCCTGCATATAAATATATTTTCGCATCTGTTTTTATTTTTATGTCATCGAGTGCAACATGGAAAAAATAGCAGGTCGCCGCTAAAAAAAACATTTATCAGTGGGCTACATGAGGAAAAGCGTTTAGAGTTTACCACACTTCATGGAAACAATGATTCCACATTTTGGAACGGTGTTTTTTTCAATGATGAGAGTAAATTTAATTTGTTTGAACACGATGGTAAGCAAAGGATACGTAGGAAACCCAATGCAAGCTTCCGAACATTAAACATGGTGGAGGTAATGTTGAAGTATTTAGCTGCATATCAGCCCCTGGCGTAGGTAATTTGGTAGTAATTGATAAAATTATGGACCCTATAGTACATTTGGATATACTCGTACTTACAAACGATTTAAAGCAACACCCTCCAAAACAACTTCATTCTCCACCCCAGTGGCCTGATCTTAACACCATAGAGCACTTGTGTGATTATCTCTAACATACGAGTAACACGTATACCATCTAGACGCTCATTAAAGGCACAGTTTCACATCCGATCCGAAAATGCAGGATTCTACAGGGTAAACATAAATGTCATAGTAAAGTTCACGATTTGGCCATCCCGGTTCATTAAAATTTTATCAAGACGGGCACAGAAATCGACGTCATGATTCTTATTTAATTGCGCCTATGAAAAAGTTGGGATACGAGGGCGGTTCAATAAGTCCATGACTTTTTGAATTTCTGACCTCTTTACTGAAACAGCAACACTGCTCCTGTCAACAGGCATCTGTCAGTTGACTCCTGTCAAAATTAACTTGCTGCGTCAGTTAGTTTGTGTTGGACAGCTATTTTTATCAGACTACTCACTAATTTGAGGAGAAAATGGAAAAAAGTGAATTTCGTGTGCTTATTAAGCATTATTTCTTGCGAAAAAAAACTATTACCGAGACCAAGGCTAAGCTTGATAAATACTATGGGGACTCTGCACCATCGATTTCAATGGTAAAAAAGTGGTTTACTGAATTTCGTTGTGGCCGTACAAGCACTGAAGATGCCGAACGTCCTGGACGCCCAGTTGAGGTCTCTACATCCGAAACAATCGAAAAAATTCACGATATGGTGTTGGCCGACCGAAGATTGAAAGTGCGAGAGATTGTGGAAGCCGTAGGGATCTCGCATGGCTCAGTGGTTTCAATTTTGAATGATCACTTGGGCATGAGAAAGCGTTCCGCAAGATGGGTGCCGCGTTTGCTCACAGTCGACCACAAACGCAATCGTGTAACAACTTCACAGGAAGGTTTGGCGTTGTTTAATCGCAATATGGAGGAGTTTTTGCGCCGTTTTGTAACCGTGGACGAAACATGGATCCATCACAACACACCAGAGAACAAACAACAGTCAAAACAGTGGGTTTCTAAGGGTGAATCGGCGCCAAAGAAGGCCAAGGTGGGTTTGTCAGCCAATAAAGTTATGGCTACTGTTTTTTGGGATGCACGCGGGATAATCCACATTGACTACCTTCAAAAGGGAAGAACAATCAATGGGGAAT
The DNA here is from genome assembly GCA_963966105.1 of Volucella zonaria. Classification (NCBI taxonomy): domain Eukaryota; kingdom Metazoa; phylum Arthropoda; class Insecta; order Diptera; family Syrphidae; genus Volucella; species Volucella zonaria. The sequence goes on along the minus strand of OZ014530.1, from coordinate 83,553,300 downwards.
ATTATGCCAACTTATTGGACCGATTCAATGACGATTTGAAAAAAAAACGACCTCATTTGGCCAAGAAAAAAGTTCTTTTCCACCAAGACAATGCAAGGGTGCACACATGTTTTTTTTTTTTTTTTTTTTATAATTTACGCGCGCCAAAGGGGTTATGATACCCTTACACTGTTGCCAGGGCGCGGGCGGAAAGGTAGAAGAAGGAGAAAGGAAAGTTTGTGATGTAGTGGTTTGAAACTCAGGTGTGTTTGGTTTCGATATTGACTCTCCAGGGGTGGGAGTCCGAATAGGACGGAATGGTGAGAGGTTGTGAATTTTAACGGTTGTTTTGTGCTTGAAAACCCTACAACAGCCAAATCTACATGTCAGTGTTATGCCTTCACACGCAGATTTTTCTGACTGAGTTCCAATTGCACAAATGAAAACTTGCCGTGGCTAGGATTCGAACCTTGACCTTCCGAGTGAGAAGCGATTGCTAGTACCACTACACCACGGCCACCCATGTGCAGTTGCCATGGCAAAAATCCATGAATTGGGCTATGAATTGCTCCCTCATCCTCAGTCGTTCACGGAACTTCGTAGTGTGCGCATGTGTTTCGGCTTTTCTTAAGTAAAAATAAATAAATAGAATTAAATCGTTAAGTAAGACATTTGACAAATCCCATATAGGCTCCAAGTGGCACAGTGGGTAGTGTGTTCGCTTCAGAGGACATAGGTTGTGAGTTCGACTCCGAGTCGGGCAGACAGTACTTTTTTTTCTTCTAATTTACATTGTGTGTTGTGATATACAGTGTACATACTAATACCGTAGTAAATATCACGCGATGGATTGTGGAGAGCGGTCCGCTATGTTAATAGCGGGATCTGCTGGAACATCTGGTGAGGCTTCAAGTAGTGCAAGCCAATCACCAAAAACGAAGAGAAGGAGGAAGCTAAGGCCAATCCCTAACTTAATGCAACGTCCCACCCGACAAACTTCCACCGAAAAGCTGCTTGAGGGAGTGAGGCAAGGGGCGCATTCAACATCAGAAATAGCAGCAAATAAACGTCCACGGCAAGTCACTGACGATAACGCACATACCTCAGATGGTGGTGAAAGACACTTTCTGAGAGAGAACATCTTCGCTTCCTTGGCTCCAACGGAATCGGAAGATGAAGAGGAAGAAATGGTATCTCTAAGTAGCAGTATCAAAATGCTGCAACAAAGAGTTCTTGCCATTAAGGAAATGCAAATGCTCAGAAGGAAGAGGGAAGAGCTAGAGCAAACAAATCAACAACAGCAGACGCAGTTAGCTCAAAAGCAGCATCAACCCCAAACAATAAGACAAGTGATGCAACAACACGAACAAAGACTGAGCAAACACCAACAGCAACAACAAGAGCAGCCACAACAACGGCAACAGCAAAAACAGCTACAGCAAAAACAGCTACAGCAAAAACAGCAGCAGCCACAACAACAGCAGCAGCCACAACAACGGCAGCAGCCACAACAACGGCAGCAGCCACAACAACGGCAGCTGCCACAACAGCAGCAGAAACAACAAATGCAGCAAAAAAAACAACAACAACAACAACAGCAGCAGCAAAAACAACAACAACAACAACAGAAGCAACAAAGGGTTCCACCAATTAACACATTCAAGATGGAACTAAAAGAAACGATAGAATTATGTAAGTCGGCCATAGGCAATAATTTTTATATTAAAAGACTTAGCGTAGATAGGCACGCGATCCACTGTAACACAGTGGAGCGCTATTATAAAATAAAAGATTTATTGAAGGATTCGACGACGGAGTTCTTCTCCTACACCCCGAAGGGGGACAAGCTGCAAACAATGCTGCTGAAGGGGATAGAACCGTCGACTGATCCGGAGGAGCTCCTTGCACTGTTGAAAGAGAAGGAGTGCGAAGGGCTCAAATTCGTAGGGGTCAAGCCGTTTGTCACGGCTAGAGCTAAAAGGGAGAAGGGGAAACTACCGTTCTTCCTGGTTCAGCTAAGTCCCGACAGCAAACTGGATGGTCTAAGGAGTATCAAAGTCCTAGACTACCAGGTTGTACACTGGGAGAAATTAAAGAGGAGCGAAAACATTTTACAATGTGTTCGCTGCCAAAGGTTCGGGCACGCCGCGTCGAACTGCGAAATGCAGCCTCGATGCGTGAAGTGCGGAAAGAACCACAAGTCAGAGGAATGTGTTCTGGGTAAGGACGGAACGTCAGAAAAGAGCCAGCTCTCTTGCGCGCTATGTAGGAACACGGGACACACCGCAAATTATCGGGGTTGTCCCAAATTCCAGTACATTAAAAGAATAAATCTGGCCCGGCAGCAGAAAGTGGAAGTTAAACGTCCACCCGTGCATTTACAAACTCCAGCCGTTACTCCCCATGTTACCTACGCCCAAATGGCGGCAGGTAGGGGAAATACGGTACAGCAAGCGAAGGTTGCTTCTCAGGCCGCAGCGCCTAGAGCACCGGAACCAGTACCTGACATGCTAGCTATCTTGCTCTCTATCCAGGGGCAGATGGCTCAGCTACAACGTCATTTAACTGAACAGACCGCGCGGGTGGATCAAGTTTACGCGCTGCTGCCTGGCCTAACGCACCTTTTGTCGTAATGGGTACGTACATGGCGCAGCAGACCCTGAAGGTCCTTGCAGTGAATGTGAATTCACTGATTAGGTTCGAACGACGAGCCGCACTATTCAAGTTGCTTAAAGACCAAGCCCCTGATGTGCTTTTGGTTAGCGAAACTAAGCTTACCAAAAGACACAAAATGAGGCACAGAAAATACAAAATAGTACGGAGAAACCGACCCAACTCCATTCAAGGAGGTGGCGTTGCGATTTTCGTAAGAAAAGGTATACGTTTTAAAAGAGTATACAGTCGCGTAGTACGTAGGTTCCAAGTGCTGGAAGCATGCATCGTGTATATTCCCCTCCGTAGTGGAAAGCGGCTATACATGGTGTCTGTCTATGCACCTAAGGCTACTCAATCCACCTTATTCATCTCAGAGCTCGAGACACTTTTTCGATTCCTGAGGCTGGAATTGGAAGATAACTATTTCATTATCGGCGGAGATTTCAACGCCAAACATAGTGATTGGGGAAATAATACACCAAATACTAGAGGGAACCTACTATTCAATTGGTGGGGTCAACACAGCATAATGTATCGACTCGGGCTCAAGGCGACGGATAGTCCGTCGTTTCCCAGACACGGGTCCTATTTGGATCTTCTGCTGTTCGACTCACGAATACAACTGACATGCACTAACCAACAAGCTACAAACTGTCTACGCACTTTCGTGTATGACAGTGACCATTGCGGTCTCAGCACCGAAATAACTGTCCCCAACGAGATTGCGGAATTGGATGAGTTTGTTCAAAGGCATTCCTACAATTATAGTAGGGTGCGTTGGACACACTTCACCAGAACACTGACGAGAGCACTCTCCTCGAATTCGTTCTACCCACCGTCCAACAGAAATATGTCAAACGAGGAGATTGACAGGTATCTTAGACTAATGGACGATACAATCAAACGAACAATGGACAAAACGATACCTCGGTATCAACACACTGACGACGAAGACTTATTCCGCAACTCAACTATTGACGCACTGCACCGACAAAAAAGTAGACTGCTGTCAAGACTAAAAACCTTGTACAGACAGTTTACTGACAGACATAACCCGGAGATCATGACATTGAAGTCGTCGATTAAAAACCTCCAGACATTAATAAAAGAAAATTACAGAAATTCTGTAAGTTTGTATTGGAACAATAAAATTCGGGCTGTAAACACCAGCAACCCGAATATGTTCCCGCAAATAAACAAAATATTTCGGAGAAATAATCAGAACGACCTTCCATGTCTTAGAATCACCCGAACGACGAACAACGAACAAATACTTGTAGCAGCAGGCATTGATCCAAGTGAGGCCGTTGATGATGACAACTTCTTTGTGATCGAGGATCCGCAGGAGCAGGTGGAGGCTATAGGAGCGACTTTCCAGGAAGTGTACAAGGCGAATGACATCATTGGCCTGAACCACGACCTGGAGAATCGAGTCCTTGTACACAATTTCTACCTTCGAAATGAAATAGAGAATTGGCGATTCGAGAACTCGGGCTTCACCCAGTTTAGTGACGAGAATAGGTCAAATAACGTCATCGCAAACGATAGGGTACTACCCCCTTTCATTTCGAAGGAGGAGCTCCAAACGATCTTCGAATCGCTTAGAAGTAAGAAATCAGTGGGAACCGATGAAATACCGAACATCGTGCTTCGACATCTCCCAATAGAAGCGGTGAACATTTATACCACCCTGTTTAATAATGCAATGAATAATGCACATTATCCAGCGCATTGGAAAACTGCGGTGGTACATCCCATACCTAAAAAGGATAAAGATACTTCCAATCCGGCGAATCTCCGCTCGATCAGTCTTCTTCCAAACATCAGCAAGGTTTTCGAGAAGGTGATCAATAGAGTCCTGACTAAGTGGGTTGAGGACAAACATATAGTTCCGGATAACCAATTCGGTTTCAAGGCGGGGCATGCTATCATTCATGCTGTGTCCAAACTGGTTTCTGATATCCAATGGAACAAAGGCAAGAACCAGTGCACTGGTGCCTGCCTGATTGACTTGGAGAAGGCCTTCGATACCGTATGGTTAGAAGGACTCTTTTTCAAGCTGGACAGGTTGGGCATTAGTAAACCACTGCTGTATATTCTTTTTGATATGCTCTCCAGTAGACAGTTCATCGTGAAGAATGGCGATGTGACTTCTGCTGGAACATTTAACATTAAAAACGGTCTGCAACAGGGTGCGGTAAATTCGCCGATCCTATTCAACATTTACACAAGTGATCTGATAGGTTCACTTCACCATGCCATAGCGTACGCAGACGACTTAATCGCGTACAGATCGGGTCCAAAGATTGAGGTCATTAACATACTTTTGCAACGTGACTTCGATAAAATTAAACAATATTGCGATGACTGGAAGTTGAAAATCAACTTTCAGAAATCGGAAACCATTCTGTTTAGGACGCCTTTGTCTGGGGCCTCTAGGGATACCAGAAAGAATTGGCGAAAGTTCTCTATCGTCGGACAACATGGACAGCCACTTGCTTGTCGAAATGTAGTCAGATATCTTGGGATCTGGCTAGATCAATATCTGTATTTTAACAAACATATAGATGTTGCTCTGGCCAGAGCTAAGGGTGCTTTTGCTCTTACAAAGAGACTGTTTTATAACAGCCAACTCGATGCGAGGGTGAAGGTAATCTGTTACATGGCCCTTATCAGGCCCATGCTTGTATTTGGGTGTCCCGTGTGGTTCAACGTGAGAGCAAGTTTATTGGAAAAGATTCGGGTGTTTGAGAGGGCTTGTCTTAGGACTTGTCTTCGCTTATACAGAACACCAGAGTCTGAGTACATAAAATTCTATCCTAATGAGGTCTTGTACAATACGGCGAACCTGATAAGAGTGGACAATTTCGTCATTAAGTTAACTCGAAGGCACATTGCGAGAGCAATGACCTCATCGAACAACCTGATCTCAGGGGCTTACTACCCCAATTATATGTATCACGAGAGAGCTCGCCTTGACGGCTTTATTCCTCCAGAAGCGTTCCTCTACCTAGATAGCAAAGGTCTGATCCAGGACAGATTGGCGGTGCCGCTAATCTTCCACGTCGCTCGAACAGCTGCGGACAGGCGACTCAACTACGAGAGAGACGTCGCACATGGCAGTGCGGAGCGTCTCCGGTTCAGTAGGGCGGTAGGGAGTCGTGACAGGAGGGATGTTGCTCAGCAGCACCAGCAATTTTGGTGGCTTGATGAAGGCGAGGATGCTTCGTCGTCGATCTCCTCCAGTGATAGGTAGCTTCATGTGAAGCAGAGTGGGCCAGCCTAATTTTTGTTTTTTTAGCCATGGCCGGCTTATATTGTTTTAGGTAGTATTAAGTTAGATTTTAAGAAAAAAAATATAAAAAAAAACAGAAAAAAAAAATGAATAAAAATAAAAAAATCCAAAAAAAATATAAATATATACATATATGTACATGTATAGGCATATATGTATATATGAAGTGTATATGCGTTGTGTATTGTATATATGTGTATGAATGTATTATATGTAAGTAGGTTAAGTAGATTAAGATTTATTCTTTAGGTAGTCTGTAAGTTTAATTAAAAAAAAAATGTCCATATACTAAGTTTTTGCTTAAAATTAATTTTTCTTAGTTTTAGTTGTAATGTTAAATATAAATTTAAATATAGACTGTAATATCCGTCGAAAGACTTAGTTTAAGTGTTAGGTTTAACTTAGAGTGCCCGCATGGGGCCAGTATGTTAGAATAAGACTATTTGTAAGTTATTTAAGCTAATTTTTAAGCATTTTTTGTCTAGCATGTAAGAGTAAATTAAGAGATCAAATAAAAATGCATTTAAACTGTAAAAACTGCTCCCTCATCCACCCTATTCTCCAGATTTGGCTCCGAGCGACTACTTCTTGTTCCCAAACCTGAAGAAATGGCTTGGTGGAAAAAGATTTGACTCCAATGATGAAGTCATCTCGCAAACAAAGGCCTATTTTGAGGACCTCGACAAATCATTTTTTTTGGAAGGGATAAAAAAATTGGAGAAGCGTTGGACAAAGTGTATAGAGCTCAAGGGAGACTACGTTGAAAAATAAAATTATTTTTTTATCAAAAAATCTGTGTTTTAATCCAAAAGTCACTGACTTATTGACCCGCCCTCGTATGTTTGCTGACTGGGCAACATACCGAAGTGAAAATATTGTACTTTAGATTTGCTGAAAAAGAAAAGGGTCTGTCCTCAGGTTCGTTCCGTCCAAAGTAAGAATCGAGTTATTCCAATGCTGCTCGGCCAGGTAATATTCATAAAGTAATGAAAACGTTGCAAACATCCTCCAAAAACTTAGATAATAAATGAACTATAGTACATGCCGGAATTAAAATGTACGCACAACTCAATACGATTAGTTCTCAAAAGTGGAATTAATGTTCATTGATTGATACAGAAAATGACCTCATTTCAGCATGTTAAGCATTTTTTTGCCAATTAAAGTCTTCTATTCATAGCATCGGCGTTAGTCCTTTATTGCTAAATTAAGTCCTTCCGATTCGTTTTACAACCGAATCATTTTTAATTAGGTCAACCGATGTGGATGTTTTCCAACCATTCAATGTAGGTATTTGCACTATACCCATACTAATGTTTGTAACTCAGTGTATCCACAAGTGCTTGTTGAATGTGAGTGATTGGATTTTGCAACAGTAATGTTGTTTTGCATTACAAAGTAGTACAGTTTCATTAGAAACGTTAATTGGTTTCAAAGGATACCAAAGAGATGGTACTGATATTTGATGTCATAGAAGTAGAAGTATTCGTAAATAACTGTCGGTTTGTTAATTTACAAACGTAATCAAAACTTGTTGCTAGCTATTTCCACCCAAGATCGGTTACAAATAAGAAAAGCTTGCGGCTTAATAAAAGGAAAGTAATTTTCTCCTGACGATACGATGCTAAGGCCTATACAGGGTCTTACGGATAATGTGTCGAAGTTTCATTGATGTATTTTGAGAAAAAAAAATCTTATGTTTTAACTCCTATTGAAAATAACATCTTTTAAATTATGTGGTGTTCATACACAAAGGTCATTGTGTATTGAACCTTAGTGAGAATCGAGTTTTATTTTTTGTGAATAAGCAATGGCGGCTTATCATCCTCTAATCCATCCTAAACTAAATAACTTTTCATACTTTGTTCGTTCGGAGATTTGGTGTCGACCAACTAAAAAACCATCGCTTTTTTGGAAGAAATTGGTATAATTCTCACTAAAACGTCAACTCCCCCACTGTGTTACAACTTACCGATGAAGGTGGAAAAATGTAAAAATATTAAGTTTGGTTCGATGTGGCGATGCTAAAAAAAAAAGGTGATAAAAACTGTAGGAATACCATCAACCCATCTGACGGCACATTTTTCCATGGGCCTCAATGTCGCGAGATTCGCGAGGTGTTTGCGATAATTATCTCTTTTGTGATCAAAATGCCTGTGAACACGGTTTTTCATCTAGTAAATTAATGAAATCTTAAGCTACAACTTAACCCCTTACCGCACAAATTATTAAAGAGATGAAACAAAATTTTTTTTTTGCGAAAATGTGTTTATTTAACCTTAAGTGATGAGATCAAATTGAGAAAAAAAATTGTTTACTTATATTTTAGAAGTTATATACTACCTTGATAAAAAGTTCCTGGAATGTATTCAGAAAATTGGAAATACAAGTTTATTCATCTAAATCTATATTGTCCCCTTCAGAGTAATCCTCATCGACTGCAACACACTTATGCCAGCGCTTGATCCAATCCTCGAAACATTTTTTACATTCGGTTTTCGGTATGTCCATCAGTGCTTCCTGATGAATTTTCCATTACTTCCTCTCGGCTGCTGAAACGCGTTCCCCGTAGTGGTTTTTTAACTCGATTGAACAGAAAGAAGTCACAGGGAGCCAAATCAGGTAAATTCGGTGGCTGTTGGATGGTATTTGTTGCATTTTTCGTCAAAAAATTACGAATAATGATGGCACGCAAACGTCATATAACGCCCAGATAATACTCTTTGTTTACTGCGTGGCCTTCTGGCAAAAATTCATGATGCACTACACCGTCGTAATCCATGAAAACCGTGAGCAATGCCTTCTTTTTCGACTGAAAACGACGGGTTTTTTTTGGTCTCGGCTCATTTGGTTGGATTGCGTGTCGTACTCATAAACCCACGTCTCGTCTCCAGTAATGATCCTTTTCACGAATGTTGGATCGGATTCAGCCTAGAAAATCATCTCTTTTGCGACATCAATACGGTCTCTTTTCTGCATGAAATTGAGGTCTTTTGGCACCAACTTTGCTACTACACGACGGACACACAAATCATTAACCAAAATGTCTTGGACGGATCCATAGGCAGTGTTCAAGTCCTCCGCTATCTCTCTGATGGTTAATTTGCGGTTATTGACCAACATTTCTTTTACTTCATCAATGTTTTCGTCGGTTTTCGATGTTGACGATCTGCACTGCGTCCATCATCTTCGATTGACTCACGACCACTTTTGAACCACACGCGCCACTAGTAAACGACCGTTTTCTTTAGAGAATTGTTGCCGAAACACTTTTCCAACATTTCCAACATTCGCGCACCATTAAATCCGTTTTTTTACGCAAAATGTAATACAAGTTCGTTGTTGCAAATTTAAATCCATTTCCAAAATTGTAAAAAATCGCCAACACACACAGAGTTAGATGGACTCTTGGCTACGTAACTTTTGCAAATGCCAAGATATGACGCTAAGATTTAGAGAGAATGTCAACAATGGATTTACCAACTTAAAAAAAAAAAACAGAACTCAAATCGGAACAATGGGAACTCCACACGGTGGTGTCCGCCGGGAACTTTTTGATCAAGGTGGTATATAAGACATATATGGCTTCCTATGCACTGTAGCTACAATTCAGTCAGTCATATATGGCTTCGTATGCAATTACTTATACTTCGTGAAATTCTTTATAACAATTGCGTTTGTCCTTATAACACAAAAAAACATTACATTTTTCACATAATGCGAAAGAATAAAATTTGGAACAACATTGGCATAGTTGTCGGGCATTCTTATTCCAAATCGGATAATGGCTAATCCCATCAGAACGTACCGAATCCAAAGGCATAACTTGATGTCTAGCAGGAGTTCGTCGTGGATTTTTCGCGGGTACTGAAGAGTCAGGCAAACCGGAGGGAATACCGCTCCGTCTGGATGTCGATGTTCCGAAAATACTTGATGGACGACCACGTTTCCCTGACTTTCGCGTATGCTCGGAAACAGCGAGTTTAAGATCATTCAAAGACATGTAGGTGTTTACGTCGGCGTTAATTCGGCGCCATAACAACCAAGCATTTGCAAGGGACATGTCCACCATGTGAAAAAAATCCTTTTGTAACACTGACGAGACCGCAAATGCATTCTGTAATAAGCCAGCATGGAGTCACGTAAATCGAATCCTCCCATATGCTGGTTATAAACATCGACACCTTGCGGAGAAGGTATGCAAACATATTTTTTATCATGTCGAAAATAATATCGTTTTGTTATCGTTGGCTCGCTTCCAACGTAGGCTGAAAGAAGGTTCACATTCTTGTTATCAAACCAGGAAACCAGGATTAACTTTACTTCATCTAAGACTGCTATCTTTTCTTTCATGCTTTCGCGACCTCGCTTCTTCAGTTCCTTTTCTGTAGGCATATTTGAGTTTGACACACGATTGAGTCGCATAGTTCCTAAGGGAAGTAAACCGTTTTTGTAAGGATATACTTGAAGATTTGGGCTGTTGAACCAGTTATCAAAACAAATCTTGTAGTTTTGATGTCGTGGAAATGTGAGCACATTTGAGCTTACGCCAAGATCTGGTGCGCCTGAACTGTACGAATTGCTTTGGATGTCGATTTGAAGATGTCGAAGTCATAGCTAAAGCTACTAACGCCGCTCAGGACTTGGTTTTTGCAACCCCATTTGTGACGTTTAACTGGGTTATATTGTTTTAATTCATGACGACATTTGGTAGGGATTATTTGTTCGTCTACGGCTAAATATTCTTCTTTAGGGACTAACAGTTAAAGTAGAAACAGTAAAGAATATCATATAAAATAGAAAACAAATGTAAATTAAGCAAATCTGCTGTGACCCAATTCACCTGATTCTTAGCAATCACTTGAAATATTCTCATGCATATTACCGACACCTGATGCAGCCAATAAGTGTCCACCAATTCTTGGAATATGCAACAAACAAAAGAAATCACAGTCAGCAATTTTATGCTTCAAATACAGGTGGATTGGATCTCAACAGCGTCTTTTTGGTTTGAGCTACGATAGTGTAATGATCTAATAAACAATAAAGAATAAAAATTGTCGTTTTTTTTTAATAGTCACCTCCGGTACATTATATTTCTACTAACATCAAACGCCCACGAATCATTTCCAATAAAGGCCGAATTTTAAATAAATTTATCATGGCCATTTTCTCCACGGAATACAAGTCTCATTATTATTAAAATGTAAAAATCTTTTGATAGCTTTGAATCTGTTATACGTTATTATTTCATAAACTTGCGACACCCATATTTCTTTTGACCAATACTTGCTTGCTACCGGTAACTTCACACAGGACATAAAGCTGACAATTCCTATAAATTTTTCCATTTCGTCTTTCGTGATCATTGCTGGTTTGTTGATATTATCTTGAACAGATCTGAGGTTAGATTGCTCAGTAATAAAATTAATCATATCGGCTGTAAGCAAGAACCTGAAAACGTCTTCAGGGGAATTCAGTAGTTTTATACTCGTAGTATCCGGTAAATCTGTGTTACCCAAGAGTTGGAAATTGTTAACATCGTAAGCTGGCATTTTCCCCTTTTTCCAAATAACCCTTTTAGCAGTTTTTCCACCGGATTTGGATGTTGTTGCAGACTGTAAATTTATCAAAGGCACGTCGTCTTCTTCAGAAAAATCAGAGTCAGACTCGGGTATGATAATGTGCTTTTTTGGAACTGAACTAAGATCATCATCACAACCGGAATCAATGTCATCATCACTTACGTTTCCATCACCAGGAATAATATTAACATACTTAGCAGAGCCGTAGAAGCGTGCTGGTTGCATTTCTGGAATAAGTGTATATGTATACGTATACAGGGTGAGTTTTTTAACTTGAGACATCCAAATTACTCGAAAAATACGCAATATCGCGAAAAATCTTTCAGACAAAAATCACAAGGTTCTGAAGGGGACATAAGATGGTGACCACGAGTTTAACCTTGAGACTCATTTTCAAGACCAAAAATCAAGGTCCCTTTTGATTTTTCAAATGATAATTCCTGATTTTTATTGCTCAGTCGTATTCCTCAATGGGGCACACGACTTTGTCCAAAGGTCTTATTCATTCAATGCTAGATACCACTGCACTGACACGCCTAAATTAATCAGTTTCCAACGTTGTTAGGGTGTAGAGATTTATTTTGAGGAAGTCATTATTGCCTCGAGTGAAGTTAAAACTCAAAGAAATTTCAGATAGAGACAAATTGTCCTAAACCTATCTGAGAGTGTATGATGTGCACTCTGCCTTTGTTTTCTACTTCAACGGAACTGTACTTCATTTAGAAGTTCGATATTTGTTTTGAGGAACTGATTATTATTAGTAACGTTTTCCAGATTAATAATGCAGGCTATTTCAGTTCAAGAGAAAATTGAAATGATATTGATTTATGGAGAAAGTGGAAGGAACATCGATGGTGCTGTTGCTCTTTACACCCAACGTTTCCCAGACCAGATACGATCGCGCGCTTCCTTTTATCGGGTCATCCAACAATTCACTGGTGAAGGAAGTGTGCAACCAAAGAAAAGGAATCGGTCAGATAGGGTGGCTGTTGAGGACAACGAAATAGCAGTGTTAGCTGCCGTTTCACACGATCCTCACATTAGCACTCGCCAAATAAGTCGTGAATCAGGAATTTTTCAAACGACTGTCTGTAAGATATTACATCGGTATAAATACCATCCTTATCATGTTTCAATGCATCAAGAATTTTCTAGTGAGGATTTTCGCAACCGGGTTTCCTTTTGTCAATGGGCACTTCAGTAAACTGAAGGAGACCCCCTTTTCTTCGCCAAGGTGTTATTCTCTGATGAGTCGACTTTCACCAATCACGGTACGGTCAATCGACATATGCATTACTGGGCTACCGAAAACCCCTTTTTGGTTGCGACAAGTTGAACGCCAACACCCTTGGAATGTTAATGTTTGGGCGGGAATTATTGGGGATAAATTAATAGGTCCATATTTTATTGAAGGCGACTTGAATGGCGAAAAGTATGCAAACTTCTTGCGGGACCATCTTCCAGTATTACTAGAAGAACTGCCATTGGAGTTGCGACAAACAATGTGGTTTCAACATGATGGTTGTCCAGCCCATTATTCCCAAGTAGCCCGGGGCGTATTAAACAATGTTTACCATCAACGATGGATCTGACGAGGGGGTCCGAGGCAATGGCCTGCTATATCACCTGATCTTACGTCACTTGATTTCTTCTTGTGGGCCTACTTAAAAAGTGAGGCTTACAGAAAAAAGCCAACAACACGTGAGGACATGAAAGGACGAATAACTGAAGCTTGCCGGAAGATTGCGCCAGAAATACTTCTCAGTTCTGTTGGTTCATTTAGAGCGCGGATAGACAAGTGTATTGAAGTGAATGGTCACATTTTCGAGCATTTGTTGAAATAGTCTCGGGAAATAAACGTCGAAATGGGAAGAATTCAATGATTCAACAGTGGGAGGCAAGGGGACCCACTCTAATTAATCACGCGAAGGAAACAAAATACTGCTACGTCAACGTCGTTGTTTCTGGGTTATGCTAAACGCAGCAATGACAAGCCTACGAGCAATATGACTGAGCAATGAAAATCAGGAATTATCATTTGAAAAATGAAAAATGACCTTGGTTTGACTTTGGAAATGGGTCTCAAGGTCAAACTCGTGGTCACCATCTTATGTCCCCTTCAGAACCTTGTGACTTTTGTCTGAAACATTTTTCGCGATATTTCGTACTTTTCGAGTAATTTTGATGTCTTAAGTTTTATGGCGCCCTCTGACGGGAAAAGAACGCATTTTTGAAAAAAGTGTTTCATGTAAAAGAATTGTAATTTTTCACGCAGATTACAAATCTGTCAAAAAAAATTGGGGTTCCCATTAAAAAATCAAAAGTGACCTTCGTTTGACCTTGACCGTGGGGCTCAAGGTCAAACTCGTGGCTACCATCTTATGTCCCTTTCAGAACCTTGTGACTTTTGTCTGAAACATTTTTCGCGATATAGCGTATTTTTCGAGTAATTTGGATGTCTCAAGTTAAAAAACTCACCCTGTATAATAAAAGTAACGTTAAATGCATACCAAGCCACATATGCAAAATTTGGAAAAGTGAGAAAAAAAACACAAAAAAATCCAAAAAAGCTAAAACGAATATTTTCCCGTATTGAAGAAAGTCCAGAGAATGTAGTTTTATTTTTTTTTACCACTTTACTCACCTTTTCGATATTTATTTTTTAATTACTACTCACATTTTTTCAATGCACCCGGCCCGTCGCACGCCCTGAACACAACCATCAAAATATTTGATAGATCACAATTGCAATGTACAAATTATTAACGTTTACGATGAAGCTCTGGTTTTGATGAAATTTAGTTTTTTGCGATGATGTATGTAATAAGCCTATAAAAAAATCATAAACTTCAGAGTCCAAATATGGCTTCGCAAGCGATAAGGGGTTAAGAATTTTTTTTAAATATTATTGTATATCACTAGATAGCTTGGCGCTATCACGACAGTAAAAGTGAACTTAGTAAATCTACTATAACAGATTACTTTAACTATTGTCGTAAAATAGCCGAAATAATAATAAATAATAATTGTCAGCGAGGAAAAAACTGTACAAATCGAAGAGCTTTTTCTTACAAAAGGGAAATATCACAGAGGCCGTGGTATTACAATCGTAGTGTTGGAGTTGTTTTTCAAAGAAGATAAGGTCGGGCGCTTTAAAGTGAACGCCAAATGTAAAGAAGATTTGTGGCCTTATATCCATAAATACGTTAACCCCAACACCAGTCGTATTTGTCTACCACTCATGAAGTTACGAACCACAGCAAATTCGAATATGTTAACAAGACCGATGCAACCAACAGTATTAATGATCCGGAGAATCACAACAAGCTTCTGAAAAAAAACTATTTTATGCCGCAAAACAACGCACCACCTTCATCAATATATGGCACTTTTCTTTTATCGGAAATACTGCCTTCAAAAAGAATATAAGGACGACTTGGGCTCCCAAATCATGAATTTTTACTATACGTAAAAAATGTATACCCATATTTTATCGATGGTGAAGAGAGTGTGGGTTTGCAACTAAAGGACTTCGACCCTCCCACTGTTCACAGTGATCACTTAGAGGGTATTTTACCGCCAAAACAACCTCGGCTCCTCACCATCAACGACGAACTCAACGAACTCGACAGTAACAGCATTGCCGAGACTTATATACCTTTTTAATACATTGAAAATTGCTTGACATCCCTAAAACGTGAACAAATCATGAACACCAATTTTTGCTTCAGGTTAACAGTAAACTCTTTGAGCAAGCTGTATTTTAGCTTGAAATTCTTTATTCTTGGTACAATACTTCGTCTTTTACAGTTTCCGGTTTGTTGCACGTCAGTTCGTGTCAGTTTGATCCTCGTTGCTCCTTACAATAATTGTTTTCGGTTGCCTTGTCTGCTCGATTTTAGCGGTTTTCTTTGTTTTTTGTCGTCATAAGTTTTATACGCGTTACGGTTTTGGTTTTTTAGTTCTTTGCGTCAACATGTCCTCAAAGAAACCAAAGTTTTTGTGACTTAAGGACAAATGCGCGATTCCGTAGTGGTTCCAGTGTAACAAGTTTGGCAAAAAAAATACGACATTGCAAGTCTACTATTAGTACCGTTAACAAATAGTGAAAAAAATTTAAAGTGTGTAAATAACACATTTTGGGGCCCATTGAGAAGAAAAACACTTCGATCATTGGAACTTCCCAAAACGGAAAAGGCGCTATACCGGTGGTTTCTCGAACAACGTCAAAAAAATTATCCGATTAATGGCATAATGATAAAGGCAAATGCTTTGTCACGGCGTTCTCAAATTAAGGAGAACCAAAGCAACTTTAATGGTAGCGAAGGGTGGATGCAGAGATTTAAAACTCGATACGGCGTGAGATTTATTAAAATCACTAGTGAAAAACAGTCTTCCCAACCCGAGCTAGTAGACCCATTCAAACGTAAGATGCAGGAAACAATTGATACGATGGGGGTGACCACCGACCAACTTTATAACGCAGACGAAACCGGGCTGTTTTGGAAGTTTTTGCCAGACAAAAGAATTTAGTCTCTTCATGGAGCGAAATAACCACTGAGCCCAAACATCTTTCTTTCTCTCTCTATCCCATTTTCCAAAAAACTTAGCACATTCTGAGGCATTATAAGTGTATTCATACCCACTTGAGTGTTAAGTTCCTTTTTTTAAAAAAAAATAGAAAATATGTTTCGTCGTTAGAAAAAAAAGCTCCTGGCAGAAAAACCGACAAACAACGCATAAATTTCCTCGGCTGTACAAATGCAACTGGATTGCATAAGCTGAAGCCATTGGTGATTGGAAAGGCGAAAAATCCTCGTTCATTCAAAAATTTGAACTGTACAGTAGACTTGGCCCCCGCCCAATTATCAAGGCTTCGCCCATCAATGACGTTGTCTAATAATAAAGCGGGGGTAGATTATTCTATAACTGGTCTTATCGAAAACATCCAGATTTTATTGCATGAATGGATGATACGATTTGACCAGTTACAAGTTGCCGGTCATAGGTCTTGTTGGTAGGCTTGACCACCAGTAGTCCATACCAGGACTTAAATCACGGGAGTCAGGAGCCCCCCGGATTTCGGTCCGGGCCTGACTTGTTAGAGGTAGGCCCCCTTGTGGGAGCGTCATGGTGGCTGTGGTTTAAACCCAAATCGCGGGAACGGGTCTAACCCATTGTAAAGTTGCAAAAAAGTACTGGGTGCTGCGACCCTAAGAGCAGCAAGAGGTTTTAGGTCGGCCTCGACTCATACCAAGGGTGGAACTGTGCCTCCAACACAGTTCCGAATTGGTATCAAAGAATTGACGGAGAGCGATGGCAAGGCGTATCCTTGCTCCCTATGGGTGTATGGGCACCTCGTAAACATTAAGTCTTACGGCAGGAGGTTTACGTTAAAAATCCAGGTACGTTCTGTACAGTAGACTACAAGAATTCGAAATCATTCTGGATGACCGCGGCTATTTTCAAAGATTGGGTTCATAATTCATTTGTGCCACAAGTATGTATGACGAAAATTAGACAAATGCATATATGGTAGACTTCAATACTAAACTTTTTTAGATAACACCATTTACCAGTGAAGGCTATTCAGCTGTTCGACAATGCATCGCATCCTCCAGTAAGTGAGTTAACCACAGATGATCACTCTATTACAGTCATGTTTATGCCTCCAAATGTGACGCCACTTCAAAATGCGATCAGGATAACAAAGCTTTACTATAGAACTAGTCTGTTAGCTTCGGTTGTAGCGAAATAAGCGGATCAGCGTGGGATCGATTGGAAACGGACACAATCGCAAAGTGCTAGAAAAATATTTTAAGTTTCGTAGGTAATGAAATTGATTCAGAAGATGATATTCCGCTAAGTGTTTTAAAAGAGAAGTTGTATCTCGAAATCAATTTTGAAGTAGAGAATGCAATGAAACTGCAAGATGCTATGAATCCTGAGGTTTGATTTCTACTTTTTTTAGGATTCCTGTCTTTAATCAAATCATTTGGGTAGGTGAACTGCACAGCTGAAGACATTCATCAATGGAACGAATACGAAGAAGACCATAATGTCGCTCAGAGTACCAACATCATAAGTGATGAGGAAAGTGATAATGACGGTGTGCTAGAATTGGCAAACGAAAAAATTAAGCCTTATAAAGCCATTTCCATTTTTAAAAAAGCTTTGGAATGAACTGAAGGTGAGCTGGTTAGCCAAAATGACATTAGTGCCTCAAGGCGCCTTAGGGAAAAAGCAGTGAGAATGCTTTTGAAGAAGAAGAAGATGCAAAAACAAATGACTGATTTTTCCATTTAATTTCGTATCGGTAATGCCCGTGCTCAGTCAATATTTAATGTTACTTTTTATGCCATGACCTTTTATTTTATATGTTCCTATGCAATAACTTTTTGTTTAAAATTAAATAAATGAATTAAATATACTGTTATGTAATAGTAAAAACGCATTATTTTTAATTTGTTAAAGATAAGACGTTTTAAAATGAAAATCTACAGTGGGATTGCCCTATTCTTTTATTAAAAGTGACGTGACGCAAACGTGAACTCCTTTGGTTTTTAATTGTTCACGTTATCGAGAGCCTACTGTAATTTAATTTAAATTTAGGCTTAGAGAACACGTTTCTGGCTTTCAAAACCGTAATAGTACTTCCTTGTAGGTGTTGCCGTTGTTTTTTAATAATTTTTTTTTCGTTTTAATTAATTTTTTTCCAAAATTGCCCCTACCTCCTAAACGGGGCGAGATCGACTCCCGATTCCGTAGTAAAGAATGCTTGTTTTTAACCCCTCTACAAAAAAAACTTTATCAATTTTTGTCGCCAAAGTTATCGTACTCTCCCTCGAATAAACATCAAGATTCCTCCACCTCTACGTTTGTTTCGGTTTAAAAACTCCGCCTCGAAATCATTTATTTTATAGAAACCCTTTTCTTCATCTTCAATGTTTGTTTCAACGAGCACAATTATTTTTAACGCATTTACAAAGTGACTTATACATCAACAGAAATTATTCCAATTTGAACGCAACGATCTTATATATATTAAAACATAAACAACAGCAATTATTCGTTTATGATTCATTAATATTTGTGCCGTCAAAACATGTATTACACTACAATCTAAGTTGACTAACAATTCATTGTTTCCATTTGTGTTATCCATTTTTGACAAAACTGTTTTGCATTTCTTTTCATTCACACACAAGCAACAATTATTGTTATATGCGTGTTAATTTGTTTACATCGTTGCAAGTACTTATCTTATTACAGCTTGTGTGCTCTCAGTTCTTCGTGCAAACATTTTCCCCGCACTCTCCCACACAAATCTCCAATTTTCCTGCTTCGCTTTCTCCTTTGTCAACCACAACAAGTGTTTGTTTTGTCTCGTCAGCTAGTTATTGATGTAAACAGTGTCATCAAGCACACTCACGTTGGCAGTACTGTTGTTGGCAATGTTTTTAACCACTGAACTCAGTTTGATGGACGAGTTGCGCGCGCTTGTTTGACAAATGAAGTTTTGCTTATCGTCGAGGAAAATGTAGCAACTATTGTCGATTTGTCTGGATTTTTAGTCTTAGTTCAATATAAGGTATGTCATTTATACCTGTGTCTTTATTTATTTATTTATTTTATTTAAAAAAAGGTAATACAATTACAATTTTTTAATCTATACTATAGCACTAGCTACCAGGGCTTTCGGGTAATATCTGTGTTTTTAATGTCGTGATTAATGGTTTTACCTATTCCCTTCACTATTTCTACTAGATTTTCATTAACGGTCGATGTAATATTTTTTATTTCGACATTGCTATTAATTAATTAATTTGCGATTGCATCTTTTCGATAATTTCGTCTTTCTTTTTGTTGTTATTATTTAGTTCATACATTTCTTTTGTAATTTGTTAAATTAGGTTATTATTCTTCATCATATTTATGTTAAGTTCGTCGTATTTAGGTCCGTTTTCTTGATAAAACATTAAATTCAAATAATCTTGGATTATCATAACTAGCCAATAAATTTAATGGGAGATTTTAACAGCCCAATTAAATTTTGGTTTTCTACACAACTTTCTGTTCATTTAATGGGTCCATTAAACTTAATGTCGACTTCCAATATTTCCATACAAACGTCAAAATTCCAATATTTCCATTCCAATGTACAATTTAACGGCTGTCACACTTGTCTTTAGTGTTAGCGGCAAATAACGTGTAAAAACGATTTGAATAAACAAACGTAAGCAAACATTTTTTATAATTTTTGCTTACAAATCAACATTTTCCGCTCGATGTGGTTTATTTTACAAGCTATTTTCTATTGGGTCTATAACTTAATTCTTATATTATTCCATTGGAACATGCGTTGGAAAGCTACTGTCATTGTACGTCATTTCAGTATATGTCATTCATTTAAAGCGTAAACAACAATAATTTTTTTTCACTCAAATATGTCGAACTTTGTGCCTGAAAAAGTGTTTTTGTGGGGAGTTCATTACTTTAATATGAAGAAAACTGCTGCCGAAAGTCATCGTATTTTGGTTGAAGTTTATGGTGAACATGCACTAGCTGAGCAAACGTACCAAAAGTGGTTTGCACGATTTAAAAGTGGTTATTTTGGCTTGGAAGACGATGGGCGTCCTGGGCAGCCAAAAAAGTTTGAAGATGAAGAACTGGAAGCATTACTCTATGAAGTTTGTTGCCAAATACAAGAAGAGCTCGCAGAATCTTTGGGTGTCACTCAAGCAGCCATTTCAAAACGTTTAAAAGCAGCTGGATATATTCAAAAGCAAGGAAATTGGGTTCCACATGAACTCAAGCCGAGAGACGTCGAAAGGCGGTTTTGCATGTCCGAAATGCTGCTGGAACGCCACAAAAGGAAGTCATTTTTGCATCGGATTGTTACTGGTGATGAAAAATGGATCCATTACGACAACCCCAAGCGCAAAAAATCATATGTGAAACCCGGCCAACCAGCCAAATCAACGGCAAAGCCGAATATCCATGGCGCGAAGGTAATGCTCTGTATTTGGTGGGATCAGATGGGTGTGCTGTGTCATGAGCTGCTAAAACCTTGTGAAACCATCAATGGACAACGCTACCGAACACAGTTAATCCGTTTGAAGAGAGCAGTGGCCGAAAAACGCCCGGAATATGCGACCAGACACGAGGCAATAATTTTCCATCATGACAACGCTCGGCCCCACGTTGCTATTCCGGTTAAGAACTATTTGGAAAACAGTGGATGGGAAGTCTTACCCCACCCGCCTTATAGCCCAGACCTTGCCCCTTCTGACTACCATTTGTTCCGGTCGATGCAGAACTTCCTCACTGAAATACGGTTCACTTCAGAGCAGAATATCAAAAATTGGCTTGATTCATTCTTGGCTGCCAAGCCGGCGCAGTTCTTTTGGCGTGGGATCCACAAATTGCCAGAAAGATGGGAAAAAGTCATAGCTTCAGATGGGCAATACTTTAAATAATACTATTGTACATGTTTTTCTTAAATAAACGTTCAAATTTTGAAAAAAAAACCGCACGAAAGTTATATACCCAATAAATTTGTGTATTTTAGTAAAATCATTGTGGAAAAAATAGAACACGCAAAGAAAACAAACAAACGCTCTACAAATTTTTCAAAGAAGGAAAAATATCGTTGTTGCATTGCGTTTTGAATAAAAAGGCGATTATTGAGGATAAACGTACGGATGCACGCACGACCAATGAAAAAACTGCGGCTTGGTTCAAAATTGCAAGGAAATTCAATGCAGAATGCATAAATTGTGTAAGTAAAAATTTCTCATGTAGACATAGCTTTTACATTTCATTTATACGAATGATATTTTTCATCTCTTTTTCAGCAACCGCGCTCTGTCAAAGTACTCCGTGACAAATATACCAATATAAAAGGTAATTTAAGAAAGAAGCACTCTGCACATCGAATCATCAAATGGCAACAGGTGGTGGTCAATCAGATCAAGAATGGAAGCCAGATTGTGAAAAAGTGATAGAGCTATCCGAAGTCATTTCTAAAACTATTCACGGTGATCCCGCAGATGCCGACGATTATGTGGACGACAACGGTCACGAAGAATATGTGTGTGATTTTAAATGAGGGTGATATCAATGGTGATGATGACCTCTTTAACGAACAAATTTTCAAACAAAAGGATGATGCTCCGAATAATTGGTCAGATTACTCTCCGCGCATGCTCAACAAACCAGTGAGCAGCCCAATAAGCATTCCAAAGAAACAAAACGATCTCAAAAGAAAAATTCTTCAACAAGAAATCGAATTGAATGATTTACGAAAGGAACAGTTGAAGACAAGCAACGAAATACTCGCAATGATTAAGAAGGAGCATGAATTGTATGTCCCACGCAACGCTTAGAAAAAATATGAACTGTGCCTGATCGAATTTAAAAACTTCTGTAAACGCAAATAAATAATACATATTTATACATACTAGGTGGAGTGTATGACAGCCAGAATGCGCTGCTACTGCAAAAAAGGTTATGGTGCCTTGAAGTCCGTTCATATTTAGGCAGATATGCAAAATTTCAGCACGATACTGTCTTTAGTTTTGCTTTGAGAGCTGATTGTTGTTGACGTGTTTGGCAACATGTTGAGTATGGACAAAAACGATTTTCGTTCTATCATAAAACATAATTTTTTGAGAGGCAAAATGGCGAAGGAAACAAAAGAAAAGTTGGATAAATATTATGGGGCTAATGCTCGTCAGATTACACCGTCAAATATTGGTTTCGAGAGTTTCGTGGTGGCCGAAAGTCCACTACCGATCAAGTCCGCAGCAGTCCGATGCGGTTACAGAGAACAATGTCAAAAAAATACATGAAATAGTATTGGCTGACCGTGCGCCAGCTAGCAGATACCACAAAGATTAGTACTGACCGCAAACACCATATTTTGGGCAATATTCTGTATATGAAAAAGTTATCCTGCCGCTGGGTGCCGTGAATGCCCAAAAACACGAAGGCGAGAGCACTTCGAAAGAGTGTTTGGACTTGCTGACGCGGAATTCAACTCACGCGAGCAAATCATCGACCCCACGGAGGAGTATTTTGCAGACCTTCCGGAAAATTAGTTTTCGGACGGGATCAAGAAGTTGGAAAATCGCTGGAATAAGTGTGTCAAACTAAAAGGAGACTATATTGAATAATATAAAAAAACATTTAAAAAAAAAAATTTTTTTAATTCCCAAGGAGTAAATGGGATGATGAAGATTTTGTACATCGTTTCCGATTATCAAAACAATCCGTCGCTCTTATATCGCAGATGATAAATCCTCATTTAGAGCATATCCAAGAAAAGTAAAATGGATGATAAATAAATTTATTGTACATCAACAATATTTTCAGATCTCTATATAGTCGTCCAATCACCCAAGTGCTTATTGCTTTGCGTTTTTACGCTCTTGGCTCATGCTAAGTTGCGATTAGTGATTTTTCGCACGTTTCAATTACATCTGTATGTCTAATTTTGAAGAAATTTTCAACTGCCATAGCACAACAGCGCCCACATTTTATTAAAATGCCTTGTACCAGAGATGAAATCAGACAAGCTTCCACTAGATTTTATCAATTTACTCGATTTCCACTTACAATTGGCGCTCTCGATTGTAAGCACGTTAGAATGCAGTCACTTGGTGGAAATGATGCCGAAAATTATCGCAATAGAAAAGGATGGTTCTCATATGATGTGCAAGTGGTTTGTGGTGCCGATATGAAAATTATCAATATCGTGGCATGATGGCCCGGCGGATCACATGACCAGACGATTTTCAACAATTCGAATTTAAAAATTAAATTCAAACGAGGGGATTTCCGCAATTATATCCTCGTCTGTGATTCTGGATATGGGAACACCGATTACATAGCCACACCACTGTTAAATTATGTAACGCAATTGAGCGTGCATTTGGTGTTTGGAAACGTCGATTCCATGTACTTTCGATGGTAATGCGCGTACGAATACCTACTGCACGACAAATAATCGTAGCGTGCGCTGTGCTACATAACATTGCTATCCATTCCAAGGACGTTTTGCCATTGAACAACATAAATGGGTTTGAGGCGACTTTAGAAGCCGGAATGATTGGTTCCCAAAACAATAACATCGCAATACACAGACAGAACAATGTGCGTCGAAATATTCTCCTCCCATATTTTAACAGACTACTTGCCCAACATCAAAACTCTGAAAATCAATAAAGTGTTAACGAAAAAAAATTTAAATATGGGGTGAAGAGTAACCTCCTTGGGAATTAAATTTTTTTTTTTAATGTGTTTTTTATATTATTCAATATAGTCCCCTTTTAGTTTGATACACTTATTCCATAGGGCCTGCCGCTGCGGACTTGATCGGTAGTGGAGTTGCGGCCACCACGAAACTGTCGGAACCAATATTTGACGGTATAATCTGACGGAGCATTAGCCCCATAATATTTATCCAACTTTTCTTTTGTTTCCTTCGCTGTTTTGCCTCTCAAAAAATAATGTTTTATGAGAGAACGAAAATCGTTTTTGTCCATACTCAACATGATGCCAAACACGTCAACAACAATCAGCTGTCAAAACAAAACTAAAGACAGTATCGCACTGAAATTTGGCATGTCTGCCTAAATATGAATGGACTTCAAGGCACCATAACTTTTTTTGTAGTAGCAGCGCATTCTGACGGTCAAGGATGTCACTTTTCACTCCATCTAGTAAAACGAGGTATTTTCTATTGAAAATGCAAATAAGTACAAACTACAGAAAAACGCTTATGTGCGTTTGTGAAATGTTGCATTAACGGAGGCTTTAGCAGCGTTAATGGAACCTTTTGGTTCCATTTGCTAATGACTCAACGCTAACTGAGAGTGGTTTTAATCATTTGTTGAACTTAACTGGGTTTGAAGAAAACCAAAATTGGAAAAATTTTTTAATAATGGCGGCATTAAATTTAATGCTCTGTCAAGAAAACGGGCCTTAGAGCTTAGAAAATCACAGCTTGTCATAATTTCTCTTATTTCAGCTCTTAGTAGTCGAATCTCCGTCAGAACAGCTTGTATGTACTGCTGTTATCAGCTGTTTTCTTGTATGTACTGTCTGGACTGTTTGCTGGTCGTACTTTTTTGCCGCTTGTAACTCAGGTGCATGTATTGCACCCACTACCGCATTGCTAGTAGCAGCCGTATCAGCAGAAAATTTTATAGGTATATCAGGATAAGGTTTAAATAAGGCATAGAAAAAAATGTACTATAAATGGTATCGAATACCCATAATAATTCTGAGTTAAGCCTTATTCTAAGGTGTATGTATGGTAAACAGCTCAGATAGAATGCGTTTGAACATGTTCGCAAGTTAACGGTTGTACATGACTTCATAATTCTTATTTACGCATATATAAGGGAAATTTGTGGTGATTCGTCATTTGTTTGGTGAAAGCAGAAGAGCACAGTTGAGTTTTGTGTTTATAATTTTTAAATTAAAGTAAAGTTTTAAATGAAAAGTTAAGTTGTGGAAAAAGAAACGTAAGTAAAATTTAACACGTTAGGGTTTTCCAAGCGTCATTATAGAACCGATCATTTCGCATTATAAATTACTGCAGCAGCTATGGATGAACAAGCCGGTTAGGATAAATTTATTGGAACTTTTTAGAAAAAAAAAAACACTTATACTCCATTTAATTTAAAGAAAATGATCCACAACAAGAACCATATGTCATCCTAATGCCCCCTCCTGAACAAAATGATGAACCGCAACCGTCATCATCATCATCATCATTGCCTATAACCGTCGTAAGTTTTTCATCAGATCCTCGTATTGTTGGTGATCTTCAAGGTAATTTTGTTTATTTTTTGTATCTTACTCACCATTATTCCATGTGTTCACTTTTCGCAGACCTAAAAGAAGCCGTAGCTTTAATACAAGCGGCTTTAGAGCGACCTTAGAGTCACAAACAGCGGCAGTAGCAGAACATAGCCTTAAAATTAATCAAATTTATGAAAAACTGTTCGGGATACCTGCTGCCGATGTGTTTGATTTTCCGTTGAAACCAATTTCGGATCTTGAAGCTCTCGAAAAAAGGTTGCAGCTAGAGCCAAATTTTGACATTTGGATGTATCAATATAAATTTTAGTTCGGCTTTCTTAATAAAAAAAATTCATTGCACAAAATATTGTTACAAACCAAATTGAGGGGTAAAGTCTCCACAAATTTCGATGTTTTAGTAGCCGACAATTTACTTACTGAAGTAAATTGGAACGGCCGGAAAAATATGAAGCTGGTTAACGGTTTTAAATTTTTTCGGTCAATACTGTCCTGTACGTTTATATCGATTGATGTATTTAATTGCAAGATTTTACATTTTTTTAATCTATTTTAAGTTTTTAATTAAGTTTAATAAAAATGTAAATACTTTTTAATGAATTAAAGAAGCACGTGTTTTACTAAACTGGTAATAAGTCTAAAATAAGGTTTTATTTAATGCTTATATTAAGCAAACAAAAAAAGAAATTCATAAGCCTTAACCCTTCAGTGCACACCTAAAAAAAAATCACACTATTGTACACGTGGCGCCTGAAAGGCCCATAAACACAATTCTATGAAGAGGAAATTTTATATATATACTCGTATCTTCGTCAACCGCCAATAATCCAGCAAATTTTCTTGCATTTTCACGAGTTTCGGGTGGCAAATGATATTTGGAAGCACGATCCTTCAAATGGTCTTTTAGAAATTGCATCCCTAGTTCTTTCAAAAATAACCTTCTTTTTGCTGGCTTGGGTTGTTGAGACTTAAAAATAGCCGCTGCATTTATTCCAGCAACATTTAGAATTCCGTAGAAAACTATTATGGGCCACCGTCTAGTATTCCATGCAACACTGTATTCTCCACACAGTTGATCTACTGTGTCCACCCTTTGAAGCATTGTAAAATGTTATCATTTCGGGTTTTCTTTGTTCGCCTGTAGCTTAATCCAAATTGTCATCATGATGCATTGTGGACGCAAGGAGAACACATTTATTCTTCTTCGGGATATAAGACAATATGGTAATGTCCTCTTGAAAACCAAATATAGTAGAACAAAGGTGTCTATTTTTCGGACTTGTGGAAATGCTTGGAAGCACTCGTTTATTCTTTCTCTTTATACCAACTAAGTGAGTAATTTGCCATCATCTTTTTCATGAATTCATATCCAGTGAACCAGTTATCCATAGTCACACCAGTTATAGATAGGAACACACATTCTCTCCACAATATCATCTGTCTTATTGCTTAGTTTATTTGGCCCATCAGGCTGAGAACCATATTGGTGGTGTAGAAGGTCCGGGCGTCAACTAAAGCAAACACTTTCAAGCCGTATTTTGCCGGTTTGTTAGTAATATATAGTACATGCGGAAACTGCAACGTCCTCTGAAAGCCCAAAGCATCTCATCAGGGGCTACGGTATACGATGATTTGGAATTTTCGACGAATTTTTCGAAGACATTTCTTATAGCAGAAATTTTATCGATTTCACGCCTTTCCTGCCTTGTATTGATGTTGTCAAATCTTATACATTTTAGTAAAAAGCGGAATCTATTTTGTCCCATTGTAGCGGGGAAAATAGCCAATTCATTGCCGTCAGTTGCCCAGATTTCAGAAACACTTATTCTATTTCCGTGTTTGACTCCTGCGATATACAGCAAACGAATAAGAGCTTTTAGTTCCACTAAGCTGGTCTCCTTTCGCCTGTAATTCGGTTCTTCAGTTTGAGTCAGATTCCGTACGAAAATGTTCGTGTCTGTTACTATTGAGTTCAATATATTTTCCATCGGTGATTGAACTCCTCGCGCATATTGTTTTACCCCAGGTAAATGAATAACAATGTTATGTCTTCTTGTCCGAACGTTTGATGCTTTCCAATCCTTTCTCCATCTTGTGACATTTTTCCAAAAACAAATTCAGTACGTTCTTCGAAAACCGCTCCATCCCCTTGCATTTCGTCATCATCTTCAACTATTTCTTGCTCAGAATCGGAATCGTGCTCACTTACATCCACAAAGTCTGGGTCAGCAAAAGAGTCATCATCATCAAAATCGTCGTCAGAATCTTCATCAAAATCTCCATCTTCCAATAAATTCAAAAGATCCCTTTCGAAGTCACCCATTTTCCTCCTGATTTACAAAAAACTCTTATTTCAAATGCAAGTAACATAAAAATACACAATATTTACCTGATGAATAAAATTTTCACAACTTTGCAAATCAAATTACACGAAATATATGAACGTACCGATCAAGAAAACAACCTTCTTTCCTAAAATCCGTAAAATACTAAATAGAACCCGCGAAAATAGTCCGAAAATAAAATAAAGATATGCAGTTATGTATCTGAGAATGAAAAAATAATTGTAGCATACATGTATACCTTGGGCTTATTAGGCCCGAAGCTCTATTTAGCGAAAATTTACTGAACTTATTACAGTTGTTTTTATGTTCGAGGATACATTTCGACGATGTAAGAAGGTAGATGAAAGATTATTTTATTTCCAAGGATAGTTTCAATTTTATGCACGTATGCACTGCAGGGTTAAATAAGGTTTTAACTATTACTTATGCTAAGCAAAAGTTAAGGTAACCAAACGTATAACTGATTGCATATGACATGCCCTGTGTTAGAATAAGGAATGTTGTATGTGACGCAACATTCCTTATGAATGACAAACCTTAGATACTAAGGAATAAATTGCATTCCATAAAGCCTTATATAAAACTTATATTGTTTGCTGGGGTATTTTGGTCGTCTCCTGGGTTTCTGCAGACCTGACACTTCCACGCTCCCTCCTTGCGCCCATGGCCTTCCAAGATCTCTCGATAACCGTAGTGCACTCAAAATGAAACTTGCTCACACAGCGAAATCGCAAGGGAGACCATCACCGCAATGACCACACATATACATTGTAAGGGGAGAATAAATGAAATAAAGGGGGTTTTGTTACACTTTGATGCTCAAGTTAGAAAGTCACTGTCTTACTCGTATTATACTTTTTATTCACACTGGGATAAATTTAAACTTTAAATTAGGCAAAAATACCACTATGATCCAGGTCGCTCTGAAAAAAGCGGTCTGATCACTTAAGCTCACAACGTCACTGTGACTTGATCAACTCGGTTAATCACACAGTTTTACGAGTACTAAGAAAATTAAAACAAACATTTGATTTTTCTTCATGCGCCCTCAAACAGGATGTCCCCAAATTCATCAAGGACAATTTGGGAAATGATTTCTGGGTATATTTTAAGAAAAAAATCGTTCTACAGTAAAAGTCTATCTTTAATGTTGACATCACTTATCGAGAATTTAAGAAAAGACTTACTTTAGTGTACCCTGGCCCATGTTAACGGAAAGTGATCCGTTAATACTGATTTGTTTTTGGAAGAAATACTAACCTTTGTAACTGCGTTTAAACAAAGTTGATATCTTGTTTGAGTCTTCATATATCCAATTTCTAAGCCTGTTCCATTTTTCTTGTCCATGCTAATTTTTTAATTTGAGGTCACTATTCTTCAGAAAATGTGTAATAAACATAACGTTTTACTATTTTTTTTCTTATGAGCGTCACAATAATAAAAAAAAAAAGCAAAATCATCAACAAGTTCGCAGAAAAACCCATAGATTTTATGATACTTGGGAAAACCTGCAGCAGGTAAAAAAAGGAATTTATAATTTTTTACCTATGTTTCTAACAAGAGTTAACAATAAAAGTGGTTTCCCAAGCATTAATAATTTTTTTAAAATTGCATAGCTATTAAAAAGTTTTAAAGCTTTAGACGAGCACGCTTTTGACTACCGGTCAAAACCCTCATTTCCTCACCTTGTTCCTTAAAAGTTCTCAGAAAAAGTTAGGTTTGGGGTATGAAGGACCATTTACCAAGCAAAAATGGTATAAAAGATTAGAAAAAATAATTTATACTTCAGTTTAATTGTTTAAGCCTGTTAGTTTTCAGGAAATTATTAACAAAAAAACTATTCTTATTTTCTTTTATAAATTTTCAAACTATTACTTCATTTTTTTTTTCAGCAATTCTTTAGTATAGTTCGTCTGGTCTAGATCGAATGTTCTTGCATTGACAAAGAATGTATGTAGTTCATACGTAATAATAAATTTCAAGATATTTGCTCGTACTTTCATCATAATTTACTTCATCTAATCATGTGTGAACATTCTGCCTGCCTTGAAGTATCCTTCCGATACTTTAACAATCTGTTGTTGGAATACTGTTTGTCTTTACATCCACCACATGAACCTTGCCGTCTTGTGAGGGAATTAAATTAGTGATTTTTTCCACCAACCATTGTTGCGATGGGTGTTGTCGTCCGCGATTAAAACCAGGGTATTGAGTTTGACATTTTCGGATATTGATTTCCACTTCGTTTTCTTTTGCAGGTCTAGAAGATATTCTTTTGACCATCGGGCCCAAAAATGCTGCTTTATTGTAGAAATTCGTCGCGATTGCTTCAATACGAGTGATCGTTCGTTGGCTCCCAGTACTTTGATACCAATTCGGAACTGTGTTGGAGGCACAAGTTCCACCCTTGGTATGAGTCGAGGCCGATCTAAAACCTCTTACTACTCTTAGGGTCACAGCACCCAGTACTTATTTGCTATTCTACAATGGGTCAAACCAAAAGGAAGACCCTTCCCGCGATTTGGGTTTAAACCATAGCCACCATGACACTCCCACAAGGGGGCCTACCTCAACAAGTCAGGCCCGGACCGAAATCCGGGGGGCTCTTGACTCCCATGGTACCGTGATTTAAGTCCTGGTAGGGACTACCGGTGGTCTTGCCGCCAACAAGACCTATGGCCGGCAACTTGTAACTGGTCAAATCGTAGCAACCTTCAAAGGCGTCATCTGAAGATGTTTACGATAAGACCAGTAATATACTCTGCCCCGCTTTTTATTAGACAACGTCATTGATGGGCGAAGCCTTGGTAATTGGGCGGGGACTCAATCTGCTACTACGGTTGACAGTTCTTCAAATGTTAAATATCTTTGGCCAACAGTTTTAAGTGAATGACTTTTCGCAGATTTTACAGCAGCCACCCACAGCCCACCAAAATGTGGTGCTCTAGGAGGTATATGATGAAATTCTATCTGCTCCGCAGAGCACAAGGTTGCAATCGCCTTCTCATTTTGTTGTTCCAGAATTGTTGCCGAAACTCAGGTAACTTATTTCGGGCTCCCACAAAATTTGTACCATTGACACAAAAGAGATCACGACATAAGCCCAGCCGTGCAACAAATCGTCTAAGAGCTGCGATGAATTCTTGGCTTGATAGATCCGAAACAACCTCGAGATGGACTGCTTTAATGCAAAGCAGACGAATACTGCAACATATGCCTTGTAGGAACGCTGTCCGCGTCGTTTTAAGGAGAGATGGAATGGTCCGCAAAAGTCCACACCGGTCTTCAGAAACTGTCGATTCGGTTTCACTCTGTCTGCGGGTAAATTTCCCATAACTTTCATGATTAATTATTCCCGTACTTAACGCTACCCTTGTTGCCATCCATCGCATGTCAACCACCCCAAAGCGCTGCCTTACGATTGCGATTAATGCCTGAGGTTCTGCATGATAGATCTTTCTGTGTAAATAGAAAAGCAAATTAAATACAAAGGAATGGGATCTAGGAAGAAGGAGAAGACACTTAGCAGAATAAGAAATGTTTGCATTCTGCAAACGCCCACCAACTCTGAGTAGTTTTAAAGAAGAACCGTCCAGAAAGGGGTTCAAGTTTTTGACGACGCTCTTTGGGCTAATCAAGTTCTTTTTCTCAATCTGTTCAACTTCATCTTTGAAGTGTTCCCGGTGAATGTGCCATACAGCTCGCAGAAGGGCATCGTTTATATCTTCTACGGTAAGTACTGGAATATTTTCATTTGACTTTCTGGAGAAAAAACCGTATTTCAGCTGACTTGTTTCATCTTCCTTTGGCTTTTGTTTTCTCAAAACCCTAATAAACCTAGCAACGTATCCAAATATCCGACAAGTCCTTTGAACGTAACCGTAATGTTGGTAAAAAACTGAAAAGTCTGATGCTGTATTTGACGCCACTAGCACTGTCTCGCCCTTGCGCCGTACCGATCAATGACCAATCTTTCCTTTCAGGCCAACGATGACTTTCCGAGTAGAGAAAGTTTGACTCTGTGAACCCAATGCTTCTCTTCAGTTATTCTGGATATGATCTCCTCGATATAATATCCACCGGGTTCTTTTTGCTTGTCACATGCCTCCAAATTAGTGTAGGTAGGTCATCCTGAATTTTGGATACCCTATTTGCCATGAGCGCTTCCCAAGAAGAAATATGTGCCGACAACCAGAGCAGAACAATTTCAGAATCTGTCCAAAGATAGATCTAATCAAAACAAATATCTGACAAGTTTGGTAGAATCGTTTCTAATAAGGTCACCAACAATTCGGCTGCACAACTCTAATCTGGGTAAACTTTGTGTTTTAATTGGTGCAACCCTCGATTTCGTCGCTAATAAGTTGCATGTTACCTCATGCTTCACATTAGTCTTTCGAATATATATGCAACACCTATAAGCTTTAAGTGACGCATCCGCAAATTCATGAATTTCAAATGTGTAATAATTCGGGGTTAACACATACCTTGGGACTTTGAGGCTGTCTAACTCCTTTAAACGACTACGAAATTGTTGCCATTCGCCATCTATCCGCGCCTGTACGGACTCATCCCAGTTTGTCCTTTGTGCCCAAATATTTTGTAAGATTATTTTCCTTCACAACCACCGAATTTATACGACCTAAGGGGTCAAAGAGTCTTGAAAGCTCTGACAAAACCGTCAGTTTGGTAATGTTCCTTGTCAAATTGAGATCCGACAACATATATTGCAGCTGATCAGCGAAAGGTTTCCATTTAATATCAAGTGTTCTAATGACATCAGATTCGTTGATACGTAGTGGAATTTCCTTCTCCGAGGTAGGAATCTGAGCCATCAGTTTTTCCTCATTCGTCCACCATTTCCGTAGTATAAAACCAGCATCTTCCAGAACCCTTCTAATTTCCTGGTAAATTGTTGCAATTTCTTCTAGAGTGTCTCCAACACTTATTAGATCATCCATATAGAAATCTTCCCGTAAAACCATACTCAGCTCTGACAAAATCTTCAGACATCGGGTGGCTAGGTATGTATGTGGCAGGTTTGGTACCGTAGGTTAGCGTATTGAACTAGTACAATTCTTCTGACGGACTTGCCCTCCATAGGACACATTGATACTTTCGGTCATTATTATTAACCAGTATCTAGCGATACATTTTTGAGATATCTGCAGTTAAAACGAACCGAAAACAACGAAAACGTAAGATATTGGAAAACAATGTGTCTGGAACAACTGGGCGTTTCAACAACATACCATATCATTTAGCGAAAATCCAGTGGTGGTATCAGCACTGCAGTCGAATAATTTTGTTGTGGAAGAATCAGGTCTGAGGACGCATTGGCGCTAGCTCCATTGACCTAAGTCTTTATACTCGTTCATAAAGTTGCAATATTTTTCTTTGACTTCTGAGTTCTTTGACAGTCTTCTCTCCAAGGCGTAAAACCGTTTTTTTGTCAGTCTCAAATGAATTTCCTAAAGTCTTTGGCGTATCCGCAAATGGCAATCGGACTATAAATCGTCCGTCCGCATTGCGTATCACTGTTCTTACAAAGTGATCCTCACATCTAATGTCTTCTAAGCTCAAGGAACTTCTTTTGTCCTCCATGGTTTCTAATATCCAGAAACTCTCTACGAGTTCATTCAAATCAGTATTATGACCGACATTTCAACTACCAATTACACAAACCTTTGAATTCGGTATCTTTGAGCTTTCATATTTGTCTGACACCAGATCCAGCCGAAAAGATTTTCTTATAAAGTAGCAAACCAAAAAGCACTCCGCACCTATCAGCATATCAATCTTCGAATCTGGATTGAACTTCAGACCGTCTAACACGAGATGTTTCAGAATGTCCCAACTTTCTACATTAAAAGATTTATTTGGTTGACGATTGGTTATATTTTTCATGATCAGCAGCCCTAGTTCAATTTCAAAGCCTGACGTTCTCGACTTGAAAATAGCTTGTGTTCTACTCCGTACCAGGGGCATCGAGATTTTCCTATACTTTATGTAACTTCAACCTTTAAGCCATTTGCTCTGTGAGGATATTCAGCTGTGAAGCCGAATCAAGGAGAGCTCGCACTGGATGATAAACCCCTACACTGTCCCGTACTTCTATTAACTCAGTACCCAAAATCGCCTGATTATCTGTGCGTCCAAGACAGGTTGACATTCGCTGGGGGTTCGTTGACTCCAAATTGCCCTCATTATTGTTCGTGGTTGAGGTTGCAGTGAACCTATACAAGAGTCGATGGTGTAGAAGCGAACATATATTGCATTTAGATTTTGAACATCGGCGAACTTTAATGCCCCTTTTCCAAACAATTTATACATAGCGTCAATCTTTTTGTCTCATGAAACATTTCTAAAACTGATAACGCTTGAAATTCTTGACAACTACCTGCTCTGTGACCTTCCGCATTACAAAATGTGCACTTGAGCCGATAAAACTGTTTGACGATCACTTCTATTTAAATTACGATTGCGAAAGCATTTATCTTTCTGATAATTAAAGGTAGTAGGTCGCTCTGTAGTATGCATCTTCGTTTCCTTAACTTCTAAGTTTTTACACCTGCGATCTAGAATTGTGACAAATCAACCCACGATGATAGCTTACTATAATCTGTAGCATCTTGCTACTTTGATTGGGTCTCTGCATTAACTCTATCTAATGCCAACGAGGCATTAATGTCTTGATACCTTAAAATCGATAGCACAGCAGTTAAGTGGGTATTAAAACTATCGTCTAAATTTCTTAGCGACAAGGACGTAGGTTTTGAAACCTTAGAAATTTCCAAAAACGAATTGATGTGTTCTTGGAACATTAGGCAGGCATTTCAGCCTTTGGAAATTATCCAGCGTTTAATCTATGTCGACTAGCTTTTTAAATAAACCAATGAAATTCGGATACTCGAAAACTACCCCGAAAACGTGGGCAGTTTAATTTATTCTATTTTTGAGCGCGACATTGATTGATGTTGAAGCAGAGAGGTATTAAAGGTTTCACCCGCGAAAGAGGTATCTTTAATCGCATTAGAGAGTTCTAGTATCTTTGATTTTGAACCAATGTACAACTCTTCCACTTCCGATTTAAAATTATCGTTCGATTCTTCATCCTCTTCAATGTTAAAGCGTTCTATGGATGTTTGGAAATTTAATGCCTGCTTAAAATATGACTCAAGTAACCCTAATCGACATTCTAGTTCAGCCAGAGATAAACAATCACCTTTTAAATCAATAAGATTTTTTATGCGCGTTAGATTTCTTTTTGTATTTGCTCTCGCAGTTTTGAGATCTGTCAATGGCTTCTGCTTATTCTCCGACGCTTATTTTGCTTCATCGACGTCACTGACCATAGGTATTTTAGGTTTATGGTCAGTCATACCGATAACCTCCAACAATAATGTATGTGAAAAGCTTTATTCAATCGATCAAAAACAACAGATTGATTTTTTTGTGGGCTTTGTTTCTTAAGCCCGAAGAGTGTGTATAAAAAATGAGTATTAGGAAGTAGGAAAGAGACAGCGAAACTCTTTATAGTATAAAAGCAACTAAAAAGACTACTTAAGCAAGCAACATGTTTCCCAAATAACTATATTCAAGGGAATTGAAATATCTAGCAACAACCTTCTTCTGCTTTTACACCTTTCTCGGCTAAGTTTCTAACAATCAATTTATGATAAGCAACAATTATAGATCTTCAACTCTCGGCAACTTCTCGATCTCGTTCACAGCAACAAATTTATGCACATTTATTTTGCAACAAGTTTAGTGTTTGATGGACTATTATATGAATATGAGCAAGTAAGGATTTAGCAACAAAAACCTACTTGATTTCAACAAAGCTCAATCCTGCACTCAGTGTCAATAGAATCCACAATTTCCACTTTCCATATTATTCAGCCTGAAAGCTTTTCTGTCGGCGCTGTAATTCTGCCCTTAAAATCCGTACATCCCACGCTGAGTGAAAATGAAATTAAATTTTCCTCTGAAGATATTTTTGATGCTCCGAGAGAGCTTCTGATTTCACGATCGGTGAAGTACAGAGTGCACCAAGTCAGCGTACTGATCTGCAATCGGTGAAAAAAGGCGAGAATTATATTTTTTCTTTGAAGCTTTACCAGCGGATGAAACTGCTTCTGCTGATTGGCCCTTTTGAATATTTAGTTTCCAGTTAATTTTTCTGTATGATAAAAATTCTTTTTATGGATAAGTTGAGGTGGAACAAATCTCAGCGATTTATTCCCGGGTTTCGGGACCAAAATGTTTCCTGATAGTTTTCAGGAAATTATCAACAAAAAAAAAACTATTCTTATTTTCTTTTATAAATTTTCAAACTACATTTTACTTTATTTTATTTTTCACACTCCGGTATTAAGCAATTCTTTAGTATAGTTCCGTATAGTTCGGCTGGTCGTGATCGAATGTTCTTGCATTGGCAAAGTTGCTGTTCGAACTCGGTAAAAAAAAAAGGTCGCACAACTTCTCCGTTTACAGGTTCTTTTAAATATATTCTATCGGTTTTAACACAATGTCTGTTGAAATACATATAATAGTAAAAGACAAATTCATTTAAAGATATAATAGTAATAAACTTCAAGATATTTGTTCGTACTTTCATCATAATAAACTTCATCTGATCATGTATGAACAGTTACAGTTGCTTGGAAACGCTATTTGAAATGTCTGCATTTACAAACCAAGAATACGCAGACATTAATGGAAGTTCAATTAGAGAACGACAAAGATACCAGAATTGTATCCTAATCCACGACTTCCTAGTGAAGGAGTATTTGGGAATACCTATCGAAGGCTTTGAGAAACGCGGGAGCTCTACAAATAAGAAGAATTTCTGCTGATGAAAGAATACTCGAGAAGCTGTTACAACAGATCCATCAATAAGCATCAGATTCTTAGCTTTGCAATTCAATGTTTCCAGACCTAAAATTTCTAATTTACTGCATAGGGAAAATCTTTATCCATACCACCATACAGCTGTGCAAGAACTTCTTCCCGATGATTTTGAAAAGAGGCTTGCATTTTCTAACTGGTTGCTGGAGCGGAGCTTGGATCGCAACCAGCTTATTAACAGAAATCTTTGGACGAACGAATCTCAATTTACAAGAGATGGGATCATAAATTTTCATAATCTTCATACATGGGCTACGGACAATGCACATCATACAAGTAGACATAAATCACTTCAATGCAAATTCAGCGCTAATATGTGGACAGGTATAATTGGAAACAAGTTAATATGCCCCTTCAAACTACCACCTAGACTGAATTCTACAAACTATCTGGAGTTTTTGCGAAATGACTTACGAGAACTACTGGAGGACATTCCACTGATTCAACTAGGTTCATCATATTTCCAACAGGATGGTGCTCCAGACCAGTATGGTTGTGAGGTTAAGAATTGGCTAGATGAAGAGTAGGTACTCGTTGGATAGGAAGAAATGGATAAGTTCACTGGCCTACACGATCTCCTGACCTTACAATACTATTGGATTAATTTTTTGCTGCCTTCAAAAGTGAGGCAGCAGTTAGCATCAATAATCATTCGCAGTGAAATCCAAAAACGGGCTCTAGCATGCATACAAAATAAAGGAGGACACTTTTCGCACCTGTTATAACTGTTTAGTACACACATAAAGTAAAAATTATCCAAAACCACACAAAATAATTTTTTATTCATACCCTCTGGAGCTTAAAGCAAAAAATATATTTTTTTTTTAATTATACCTGGTGCAGGTTTGCCCAAGTAACATAAAACCTATGGGGTTTTCTGTAAACTTGTTGATGATTTGTTTTTGTATTATTGTTACGTAAGAAAAAAAAAATGTAAAACATTATGTTACTACGCATTTTCTGGAGAAAAGTGACCTCAAAGTCATCAAAAATCAACATGGGCAAGAAAAATGGAATAGGCTTAGAAATTGGATATCTGAAGATTCAAACGAGGTACCAGCGTCATTTAAACGCAGTTACAAAAGCTAGGACTTCTTATAAAAATCAAGTCCGAAGTCCGAAGTTTCTACCATAGCAGAGCAATTCCCGTTAACATACACCAAAGCTGGCCTTTTCTTAAATCCTCGATAAATGATGTCAACATTGGAGATAGATAAACCCTTACTGATTAGAATGATTTTTTTCTTCGAATGTACCCAAACACCATTTCCCAAATTATCCTTAAGAAAGTGTACAACTTTGTTAATGGCCGTAAGCAAACCATTGTCATTGGTTCGATTAAATCAGATTTTGTTCATCCAACAGGAGAGTCGCACAAGTATCTATATTAGGCCCCCAGGTGTTCGGCTTGTTTATCAATGACATTGTAGAGCAATTAATTACTCCTCTAATCTTTATGTTGACGATATACAAACTTAGTTTTCTCCCTCCTCGGCCCTATTTTCAGAATTAACTAAGATTTACGCTCCGTACACTTGTGGCCAACAGACAAATAATTTAACTTTGAACTCAAATAAATCGGAAAGTACAACATAATAATATATGTATATAAGTATATATGCTTGGACGAATCTTACTTTCCTGAAATTATTCTGAATACACATGTTATTCTATGCCAATCCATATTATTGAACAATTTAGAATTTATTATATATTTAATAAAATGATGATGGAATGATCATGTAAATAAACTAATTAATGGAATCTAAGGTGATCCTTCCTAGTTGTCTCTGGAGAATTTCATTTTTTTTTTTACCGAAACCCAAGCGATCTTAGAAATAAGATTGCTATCTCAAGGCTTTTGATCAATAATAAAATGAATTGAATTGATTTACAGGGAATTGTATTTATTTGCATTTAAACAGTAATTTCAACAGCTGTGCGATGAGCCTATATTAGGTAGAATATTAGAGTACGAAGAAAGTTCAGATCCACACGAATAGAATGGCTCCCCCGATATTTCAAACTTATACTCTAATTTACTTTATCTAAATCTAGACAATGCTAAACAAAACAAAGAACAAATAAACAATTCGCTTGCAATCCATGTTTTATTTGTTCAAAATAAATGAATTCGTGCTTATTAACAACAAACACCTAGGTTTATTGTGAGATAGATATATTATGTACGTACTTCTTACTACTAAACTAGTCTAAGAATATTAACAAATATGTCATTCTTAATAATTTATTCCGCCTGGAAGTTATCAACATGCCCATTAGTTTCCACATATATTTCGTTTTCTCTGGACTGATTTTGGTCATGTTTCTTCAAATAAGATTGCACAAGCTCTGTAGTAAATTGATTTACTAGTAGCAATGCCTCACTTTCTGGTAATTCAATAAGAGACGACGTAAGAAATCGCCCAAATGCTAGAAATTTTTCAGCTCCTTGGGACGTTTGATTTGTAGATTGAAAATGGGATCTCATCTGTGCCTCCGACCTTTGGTTTAGAATTTGTGGCTGCGAGACATATACTTGGGGCGGTGGTCGTGTAATCCGCGGCAGCGATGGGACATATGTTGAGTTACGTATTGGCATAGTCTGAGGTCTTGTTACAGTGTTACGCTCTATTTTTGGTGGGATAAGACTTCCATAACTGCGAACTTGAAGCGATCCTTTTCTGCTCCCAGGTCTGAAACAAAAATGTTGATAAATAAATAAATAAACATTTGTTTGGAGTTTAATTTGAATTTGTTCAGATTCTTGATTGCAAAACAAATATTGAATGATTAACCTTTTAATTATGAAAGTGATTGATTTTCTCTGTAAACCTCACCCCTTTCGACATCTGAGCCTATTTAATGTCTAAAACTATATGTACTATATTTCTTAAACTTTGCATTGTGATGAACAAGTTAACCTTGTTAGCCAGCTCTTCAATCAGCAGAGGAAAATAAA
This sequence comes from Volucella zonaria, assembly GCA_963966105.1. Classification (NCBI taxonomy): domain Eukaryota; kingdom Metazoa; phylum Arthropoda; class Insecta; order Diptera; family Syrphidae; genus Volucella; species Volucella zonaria. The sequence continues at coordinate 83,513,739 of OZ014530.1, read as the reverse complement.
TATAACAACAGAGAACGACGCGCCAGGAAATCTTTCTAAGAAGAATCCAAGGGCATTTCCTATGCAGAATAAAGAATTTGAAATTACGGAGCAACGGAAATAAAAGAGACTCAGTCTTCTTTTTAGTTGACGAAGGCAACAGGTTTAATGAGGGTCATTAGAACAGTAACTATCGAGAGGCCCTTTGTCCACTGGAACCAGATAACGAGACCAATAAGTAATTAGACCTAAAGTCTGCATATTTGAAAAACAAAAACAACACTTAAGCTACACCTATACAGAATTTACAAACACAAACCTTTTCACCATTCATTTACATATGCAGTTATATATTCAGCTTAGCTACCGTCGATTCCACCTATTTGAACAACAATAATACGAGAATTAAATATTAAACATATAAATTCCATTCTGAGACTTATACACAGCTAAAATCGATTGCCGGATTGTAGACTTTATAACTTACAAATCTTGGAATAAGGCAATAGAAAACGAAAACAATTTAAGTCCCAAACAGAAGACGATGGCAACGAACGATGATAAGCGTACGTAAAGAAAAATTTCAATCACCTTATGTATTGCGGTAGAAACTGTAGAAAACACGGCTTAATAATGACAAATATTTTAAAGCAAAAATGATCCAAGAAGCGTTGGTAGCGTAGTCTTGACGCAAATCGACTATTTATCACTTCAATATTCACAAGCCAACATTGCAACAACAGTCAAATACGATAAGAAAATTTTCCAGCGTATAGCTAAAGCTTTCATCTTTCGATTTGGCTTCTTTTTTTTTTACTTGGCCACCAAATAAAGCTAAACAAATTGCCATAAAACTGTCTTGCCCAAGAAAACGAGATCAGCTTGAGAACAGAAGAAGGATTGACCATCCGCTTCTTTTTAAGAAGACGGAACACAAGATAAGTTGAAAAGTGATTTTCGGGAACATGCCAAGTATACAAAGTTCAAACCTAAGCCCCCAAAGATTCCCACTCGATATTGAAAATTCGGAATGACCATAGCACAGATGTTCACCCGAGGACTTGTTATTTCCAACTTAGCAAAAATCGAACATTTCATGTGGTGCAACCCAATACCTCATCTAATAAAAAATTGATGCCAAATGAGAAAGTGTTCCTATTTTTTGAATTATTTCCATGTTATTTATTATTCAATCAATAGCTACAAATCGTACTATTATTCTGCTTGCTTTCCAACACGTCATGAAACGCTCTGGCCAACCTCGGCCACAACACGCACTACCGCACTACATAAATGAGTTGATTGTTCCTTGTTGAACAATGCCCGCTTTAAGAACTCAATATTTGTTTGAGGGGATTCACAATTTTGACCCGTACATCCATGATTCATCGCCTGCCACGATCTTCTAGAATTCTTTTCAAGCACTACCGAGAGTTTTCAACATTTCCTTCAACCTGTCGACACGACTGGGCACTGAGAGGTGTCAATCTGGCGATACCAAGTGCTGTAGCTTTTTCTGCACATCAATTGTGTTTATTTAACCTCCAAGTGGTAACCATCGGGTAGTGGTCGATGTCCATCCGAAATCGACTTGCCAAAAGAGATGGTGGCGAATGAGCCCTTAGTGAACCAACGGCAGGGTTCACATCCCCGAACGGGTTACTGGCTTCCGTTTAACCGACTCATCGTCCTAGGGGTATCTATAATGGAACAGGCCCTCCAGGTTGCGAGTTGTGCCGCCGCGGTAACTGCCCGACCATTTGAAAGGAAGTTAAGTTATGAAGCAACAAGAAGCCTCGGATCCGGAGGGATCTACTGTTGACAACCCCTGTAAACGAAACAAGGACAACGACCTTCGGATCCGCATGTGGAATGTTAGGTCCCTTAGGTGCTACGTGCAACTAGAGGGGGCTCTGGAATCCAGCAAACCAGATATTACCGCCATCCAAGAAATGCGATGGGATGGGCTGGACAAAAAGGAGGATGAAAAACTGCTACATCTACTAAGCCGATTGTTATCGACGGCAAAAGCACCGCCTATTTGGATACGGATTTGTTGTTATATTTTTTCCAAATTGTATGCGTTTCTACTGACATTTTACAATCTTTTTAGTCAAAATAAACAGATTTCAACATATTGGCAGAGTAACAACCTATTTTGAATTTGACACAAGAATTTTTTTTTGGGTAAGGACTACCAAGAACCGTTAGAAATTTGTTGTAGTAGACTTTACTATTACAAAGTTTCCATTCGATACGTGAGTGTGCCATCATCCCAAAGCCACCTGACTGCGGATGGAATCTACTCACTCGATAATGTGTGCGGTAATATGCCCCCAGTATTATGGATGTCCGAACGTTCCGAGGGGTCCAAATCGACTCAGACCATTACCTTCTTGTAGCCAAGGTGTTGCTGCGGATACCCCGAACATCACAAAGGCAAGTTATTACCGTCAGGAAGATCGACGTCTTTTCCGATCGAGTCTCCAGCATCAAGTATCGAAGACCTGCGGCAGCATTGCCAAAAAGCCGTCAGAAATGCCGGCTCTCATGTGCTGGGCTTCATTCGCCCACCACAACGAAACCCCTGAAATTAAGAGATACTACTCCAGGAATGAGATTCGTAAGTTTTACCAAAAGGTAAAAAAAAACATGCCACGAACACAAACCCCGAACTGAAGCCTGTAGAAACGAACAAGGGATGCTGAGGATTTGGAAAGAGGATTTCTGTAGACTGTATAACGGCGATGACGATCCAACTACCGATGTCAGGCAGAATGAACCTTTCAACCTGGACCAACGTGTGGACTAACAATTCCGTCCACCCGACCTGAATGAAGTGAAAATAGACATATCTAAGCTTAAGTCCAACAAAGCTGCTCTTCAAAGCAGCAGGCGATGACTCGGTAAGGAGCATACACCAACTCATCGTAAAATATGGTCGGACGAAAGTATGACCGATGAATGGAACCTCAACACTGTCTGTCCGATCCTCAAGAAAGAAGAACCGCTGAACTGCGCCAACTACAGCGGCATCAGTCTTCCGCCGTCTCGAACAGAGCATCACGCTGCACAGATTCTGCTTTGCGGTAATTAAGGACTTTGCCTGTCTAGGCTCCAGCGGTGGCATCAAACGAAGAATAACTCTCGACAATCGTTGCCTCTTTGGGCTAAGAAGGCAATCGACTAGCAAAGCCCTCTCTCGAACAGTCTTCGAATCCGCTCCTAGGGACAGCGCAGTAGAGGAAGACAGCAACTCAGGTGGCACACGCAACCTCAACCAACTTAGCGTGCGAAACTAAAGGCAGTTAACTAAAGATCGAGCTGGCTGGAGACACTTGTTGGTTGAGTCCCAGGTCCACACTGGACTGTAGCGCCACCTTCAGTAAGTAAGCATCGTTAATGAGGTTCTAATGAAAACAAATAAGGTTTTCCAAAAAATATACCTTCTCCCCTATCAAAAGCCATTTTCATTCACCATCTTCGTCAAATTCTTGGCGTTAGCAAACAAAAAAAGAAAAATGTGCGGATATATATGTAGTATAGCGACGAGAAAGCATCATGGAAGTGAATATGGTATATATGAATACCCTAGCCCGCCAGGCACTTTTTTAGCCCAACGGAGAAGTGATAGTGAAGTCAATAGAAATATTCATGACAAGAGCTCGACAGTTTACCGAAGGCATATTGCTCGCTCGATGATTTTCAGAAATAGACTATAGAGCGGTAACGCGTGCACAATGACGGCCAACAGTGCTAGAAGCAAGTGGCGAATTGTCTAATGACAATAAAACTGATAAATTAACACAATTAACACAAAACTTATTAAGTATCGCAAGTAGGCAGTCAGCATTCAGGAAAATAGTTATTTTTGACCGACTTTGAAACCATTGAAAATCATTTAGGAAACGGCTTCGAAACAAAAAAAAAACTCGACGGAAGAAAATATACTAAAGCCATGCTAATCACACGATCTTAAGTACTATAGTAAACACGCTATTTATTGTGGGAGAATGGACTGAAAATGCCATGAAGCAAGAAGAAAAACTAAGCATTTAAGATATGTAGAACAATTTCGAGAAAAGTGTGAGAGAAGTGGAGAAGCTCTTCTCCGTGTTGCAAAAAGATGGAAATATGACACGAAAAGAACCCAAGGAACGAACAAGTCTTGAACGTGTGGAATAAATACAGCGGAAATAGAGAAACTTCGTCTTGAGTTAGACTGCGAACAACAAAGTTCATAATAATCCTTTAAGGCGTTGATAATCGAATAAATCCCCCGCGGTACCATTCCCTCGACTGTCGCGCATGAATGTGAAACAGCAGATTTTAGGGAAGTCGAAAACGGCGAAGCAATACAAAGAATGAACACATGCTTTCCAAAGTACCATATGAGCGACAAGCGGAAATCTTGAGTTTAAATGCCTAGCGGTTTTGTTCAATAAACGTGGTATTATAAGTACGTGCATCCGCAAAAGACTCTACATCAAGAAACCATTGGACAAACTTCAAACTGAGCAATTCAGCTGGTTTGCAATGTTCAAGGAAGGTCGGCAAAAAGCAATAGAGGCTTAAGTTACAGGCGAAGTTCGAAGAACAGCCCGGAACAAGAGTAATTAGATTACCTAAATGTGTAAACATCAGCCAACTTTTACCCTCAGTAACGAAGTGATCGGGTTCGTAAACTTAGCCAACCCCACAATGAAGATTATGTCTACTTCTCTACAAAAAGTAAAAGAAGAATTATTATTTCCGATTGCTGTTTTTTTTAACTGACAAAAATATTATATGAGTTTTCGTTACAGTCTCAGGGGCTATGCAAAAGTGAATAACAATTATCATTTATCTATTAGGGCACCAATTCTTCATAAAGTGTTCAATTATGTTTGTACGATCTGTACATAAAGTAAATTTAATCACAGAATAAACGAGCTGTGGCATGGTCTGCCACTGCTTGAGGCCCTTGAAAATGCCTAAGTCCTGTAAAACAAATGGTCCATACTCCAAGAATCATATTATGACATAATTAAGAACAAAAAATTAGCTAAGAATTGGGTCGCTCAGTTAAAGCAAGTTTCAATCACGAACTGTGACTTTTTTTTACACGATCCTAATATAACACAAGAGATGCTGCTGAAGAAAAGCGTTTAAGTGAAAAGGACTGATTCCTGCATAGGCGCACTAATCACCTTCACCTCTATCACAAAATAAAATAAACGACAGTTAATTTTTGCAATGTTAACTGTAACTAACATAAGTTTAGTCAATGAACACGAAACTTAGTGCTATCCTTGCACGTCTCAACATAGAACGTGATTGCAGAAAGCGTAAATTAAGAACGAATTTCAGGGCATTTTGGAAATAGAAAGCTTTATGACCTAGTAAGATATAATAACCTCAACGGTTGTAGATTGCATAGACCTTTCAGACTTATGACTTTGCAAATAATTACTTTTCCGAGAATGGTATTACGTGATGTGAGCAGAAAAGTGACATACAGGTTGTTATTCAATTTAGGTTAGGACCGTTCTGCTCTTATGTCTGGCAAGTGGCTTGACCAACTTCATATAAAAATATGGCACCTATTTGAACAAAAAATTCTTAGTCTCCCCTCCGAACTATCAGCATTACACCACAATAACATCAAAAACGTAATCCGGATGAGTTTTCGCGGCGTTTCATAACCATGAACGGAACATGAATCCACCACATCACACCGCAGCAGCAGTCAAAACGTTGGATTCCTCTGTGCGATTCGGCGCCGAAGAAAGCGAATGTGGGCCTGTCAACCAACAAGGGGCATGCCGGCATTTTTTTGAGATGCAAACACCATGATCCAAATCTATTACTTTAAAAAGGCAAAAACAATCAAACGCGAATATTATGTCAACAAATTGGATCCATTCAACCCGGTTTGAACAGAAAACGATAGCATTTAGCCAAGAGGAATGAACTCTTCCATCAAGAGAAAGTACGGGCGCATACCTGCATAGTCCCAATGGTGGAAGGATATTTTACTCCAAATGGCTCAAATAAATGACTATTTTGAGGATCTCTTTGGGAGATACAAAAAACAAAATAAAAACAAAGAAAACTTAAGAAAAGTTAGAGGAAGTACGAGTATGTTGGGCTTAGGAGTCTATGTTCAGAAACGAAACGTTTTTTGTCACGACTTATTGATTCATTCATACGGAAAGACAAGAACGACAGCAGAATAATCAAGAACCATTATTGGAACCAGGAGGCTAAAACATCTGTTCAGGGAGAAGAATCCAAAAGCATAGTCATACGAAGAGAAGTTCGATATTCGGCATTATTATTCAATATGTATTCATAACAAACCATGAAGGAAGCATGGATAAACAATGACGGCGGAATCAAGATAAACGGCATAAAAATAAACAAACCCAGATATGCGGATGATACAATTGAATTGGCTAACGATATTGGTGAGCTTAACGTCATGATTAATAAACTTGATTCGATAAATCCTAAATATGTGCTAAAGATTAACGTTGCGAAAACCAAATGCAAGCAGCTCACAAAGAACCATCATCAACGGAATGTTGAGTTAAAAACAGGAAACGTCATAATAGAAAAAGTTACCAGCATTAAATATCTAAGCACCATAACGGCTTACCGGCCGAGATATTCAAAGCTGTTGGAAGTGACGTTGTGGAGAGTATACACCAACTCAATTCTCAGATCCGGTCAGAAAAGTGAATGCCTGATGAAAGAAATCTCAGCATTGTCTGCAGATCCCCAAAAAATGAGACCTCTTCAGCTGCATCAACTATAGGAGAATCCTCAACGTTGCGAACAAGGTCTTATCTGCTATATTGTCTGAAACCCTGTTTGGCCCCTATCAGTGCGGATTCAGACTAGGAAAGGCCGCAAAATGTTCACATTCCAACGGATCCAGGAAAAAAAAAAAACTCCAGAAATCCAAATCGATACCCACCATCTCTTTATTGATTTGAAGGACGTATATGACAGCATTTATAGAGACGTGCTATGTAGAGCCATGTCTAGTTTTGGCATACCCACTAAACTCATCCATCTGTGCAGAATGACGTTGGAGAACGCTCGCTGCTCCGTCAAAGTCGGTAACGGCCTAACCGAGACATTTGATGTCAAAAAAGGTTTTAGACAAGGTCACACGCTATTTGTCATATGACTTCTTTAACATCATACTTGAAAGAATTGTGCGGAACTCCCAGGCGAACACTGGGGGCACAATCTTTCAAAAATATAAGCGACTAGAGGCGTATGCCGATGATATTGATATAATTGGTATAAGTCAACGCGCTGTCACCGGTGCGCTGGCTAGTATTGAAAAGAAATCGGTTTAGCAGTAAATGAGGGCAAAGTCGAGTATATGCTGCCAACAAAGAGGGACATACAACATCGACGAATTGAACAGAACATCACGGTCGACAGCTATAACGTTAAGGTAGGCTGAGTTCGTAAACGTCAAAAAAATGCGCATCGCATACACATTACTGCCTTTGTGATGCGAAGCAATGATTACTTAATTATGCGATGCATCACGATGCTTTAATTTTGTTGACATTTTTGAACGGCTTCTTTGTTTTGTTTGTCAGTCAGTTCGGGTCCATAAAAAATGTCAAGGAAATTAGCAGCGATGATTCTTTTGAATAATTCGCTTAATAATTTAGGCAATTATAATGGCAGCACATCTAAATATACTTTCGACATAAAAAGGAAACAATTGAGTCGTAAAGTATTGCCCAAGTATATTCCCAAGTGTAAATTTTTTTCGAAATTATAAAATCGTATCCTGAAGATGTGTTTTTTCCTATTTTCGCATGAAAAAAAAAACATTTTGTGTAAGTTCACTTGCATTAAACAAATTAAAAAAATGTTAACCATTTTTTTTTAGGCCCTCCAGAAGATGTCAAAAACCATGTGAAAGTTTTCAAAAACTCGAATGAAATGTCAAATTTCATCGCATCAGGATAGTCTGTGATGAGTTTTTTGCTTTTGCTTGCGCAGCGGTTGCTTTCATGTTACATTTTAGAACGCGATGCATCGCATCATTGCCACATGTTTGCAATTAAGAACGCTTTGCATTACAGTACTGCGATTACGAACTCAGCCGTAATGAACGACTTTGTCTGCCTTTACCAACCCCTCAATAGAAATAAAACGAAGAATCACTCTTGCCAATGGCTGAGGAAGACCTCACTTTGGTGGCGCGTATAACTAGAAGGGGACCTCAACCGACTTGGATTGCGCCACTGGAGGCAGTTAGCATAAGACCCCTCTAACTTGAGAGGCTTGTTAGTTGAAGCCCAGGATCACCCCGAACTATAGCACCACCTAAGTACCTAAGTAAATAACCATAATAAATAGCAATAATTCCAAAAAGGAAATAAAAACCTTGTTCTATGGTCAACATTATAAAATAAAGAAGCTGCTCTGCAGTAGAGAAATAAATTTAAAGATAAAAATAAACTCAAAGCATTTGAAATATGGTTTTACAGAAGGATACTAGATACGTATCTCGTATGTGTTGTAGAGATGCCGATTCGAAAACGGCGTCATGTAAAGGGCTCGACCCATAGAATCCGTTATGGTGCGGGATAGGTTGTCGTCGTCATATTTAACGGAAATGAGACAGTCTCAAAAACACTTCCGTTGACATTTAGTTACTGCTGAGAGTGTTTTCTTTTGAAGCTATAACAGTTTTTTTTTACATTTTCTCAATGCTACCATTGTGAATGCGTGAACTTCAATATGTGAAATTCAGTGCATGAGTGTGTGAATTGTAACACTCAGTAAAGTGCTGTCAGCGCCCCTTGGTGGCGTTTTTTTTAACCTACACTCCTAGATAGATTTTTGACAGCTAGTTGGCAGGAGCAAATTCATATGTAAAGTTTAATTTCGGTGTGGAAAACCGTTAACGAATTTATTTTTGTCTGATAAATACGTGAGGTTCGAAATAAATGCTTGAGAAGTGTTTAGATGGGTTAGTTTAAATAGGATCGTGCTTCAAAAAAAGTAAACACTTGTGAAGCACCGAGAAATTGTTGTGTTATTTTTCCATTAAATATTTAGTGAATACTGTGCAATATAAATGTTTTGTTTTGTTAATATATGGTTAAACAAATCAATAGAGACAGTGGAATGCGACTGAAAATTCGCATAGATGAAATCGTGCACATAAACGTATCTTTATACTCGTAGCAGAATAGTTCAAACGGACTATTTCGCCTGGTGGAAGTGAATAAAATGCTGAGAGCTGGTTGAAATTACTCTCCTGTACTTGATCCTGTTTCAATAACAACTTAAGACGCAAGGCAATTTCTACCAACTTTTCACTTTCACCAACTAAAATATTCCCTTTGAAATATTCTGCTATAATACTAGTTGGATTCCATCTATGAAAATTTTAAGTTGCACTTCACTATACACCAGATATTGTCTCTATTGATTTGTTTAACAATACACATATTTAAAAAAAAAACACTATAATATTCACTATGACTCACTATTGCATTGAAAAACAATAACATAAACAATTTCGTTGTGTTTCACAGGTGCTTTTACCTATTTTTAACCACGATTCTATTTAAACTAAGCCGTCTAAACACTTTACAAGCACTTATTTCAGGACTTACGCATTTTTTCTCGACATTTTAACCGAACACGGATTTGAAAACAACAATTCCTTTAAACAATTTATTAATTTTATTCCGTACCGAATATTAACTTCCCATACAAATTTGTTCCAACCAAAGAACTGGGATTTTGAGTACAAAAAATGTCTGCAGAATCTCATATGGGACGAGCCCTTAAAACTGTTCGACTTCAATTTAGTCGTCAAGCTAAATTCGATCGACTTGTTAGCAAATTATTTTTTACTTATCCAACAACAAAAATACTTTTAAAAGTTTGGGACTTTTGTATTGTATAAAATGTTTTTTTCCATACAAGTCAGCTTTCTTCACGATCCTTCACGACACTGTCAGATGGCGCTGGTACAGGTCGAATATGATACATAATACCGGCTTGATTTTGAAACATGCTCCAGCATGTTGCCTCAATTATTGAAGAATAACGAATACCTCCTATTTCACACCATCATTGAAGGAACTTTAGAAGGAGAATCAGCGGAGAACCAAGCTGCCATCGTCCTGTCCAAACGTGGAGTCGGTGGTTTTGCGGCTACAATAACTGAAATCTTGCCATCGTGACCACGACTCAGTTGTAGATGGTACCAAATTAGACGTTAGCAGCCGTTTCGTGAAAGCTAGGGTGTATTGGAATCGGTGCTGTTTTATGGCTACAATACAATGGAATGTGACCTAAATATTTTGTTAAATTCCGTTCTGAGAAATATGCCGAGTGTTCCTGCTAAATTCTATTCACAAGGAACATATTTATTACAAAAAAAAAAAAAAAAAAACTGGCCAGGAAATTATGGACGGGATTATACGAAAACTAAAAAACTAAAGTCACATTTGATTGGCCCAGAACGAAAATGAGATACTCTGAGCCACATAAGAAAATATGGGATGGATGTATGGAACACGTATGCTACGTGCATAAGACTCTTAAAAATTATGCTTTGGCCGTAAGCTAGTAAAATGTTGTTGCGGGTCTTCAACAACCTCTTGCAGCAACATGTTTCCATCTTCAAGCAACAGCTTGATTTTCAAACACAGGCAAAACAGTTTTTTTTCTACATAATATGTAAATATGTATTTTGAAATCTATCTGAATCGCCAAAAACTAAAACCAAAAAAAATTTAACACGACACACTCGAATAACTGGAAACTAATTGGAATAAATCCGAAAAACGATATCACCTAAAAGAAGTAAATTCACTTAAGTTAAATTCGAAAAACTATCATCCAAATTTAATAATTAAAATACTACTTACAAATATTCCCCATCATCCCTCTGATCGCCTTCCCTGTAACATTTTTTTTTTTTTGTTTGGAAAAAGAAGAAATAATTAGAATAAAAATAAATATAAATGCAACAAGTTATTCACTTACGACTCAATGTCGGTCCCCATTTCGTTCTTAACTGCAAACTCTCCGTACGTGCGCCTGCAATTCATGGTGCGAAATGATCGTCTCACCGGAATGTGATCAGAAAGAAAAGATAATAGCCCGTACAAGGGCCACTTAGTTTCTATTATTCGCTTAGGGAATTCGGCTTGCAAACTCTCTATTCGACGTTTCTCAATGTGGTATCTATTTCGCAGCTGCAGCATACGATCCTTCACGACACTTACTAAAACGGTAAATTACTGGCTTTTCAAAACACTCGACAACACGAAATGTTGCTGAAACTACTCGTACACTTACATTCATAGCCCAGTGTATGCGACAATTCATTCCACAACTCATCAATGAACGCCTTGTCTTTGAATTGCGGCGAATTCTGATCGTACAGTTCAGGACGCTTTTCAAATTCTCGAATAAGGTTTAAATCGAAGTCTTCTGTTAACTCCACACGACGGGGACGTCCACGTTTTCTTTTTATGGTCGCCAGATTGACGAATATTTCGGTCGGTATAGCGGTTCGAACTCGAGTTTTCGCTCTTGTGCGTTTTTTTTGTCCTTGCAAGTTGCGGACAAAAACAAGTTTTCAATGTTAATGGGCACTCGGGTAGACGCGCGAAACCATACAAAAAGCACGACGAAGAGTTAGCCGTGACCGTGAAGTGGATATTTTGGTGGATGGTCTCCCAGGAACTGCTTATCAAGCTTATTTTATTCACAATTTTGTTTTACTCTTTGTTTATTCGTGGTAGACGCTTTTCTTTCTGTTTGGTTGACTTATTTTTCACGAATGTCAAGTTGACAGCAAATGTCAAAGAGATGATTTACGATTTAGTTGGTGTGTTCAGTATGAACTGTTCTCGACCGTGGTGACGTCCGAGATACTGTAGCACATTTAAGATTTAAGCAAGGAAAGTGATTTGTTGGCCAATAAAATAGGTATAAGGTATCGCTAAACACGATGATTTTTATGAAGAAAATTAACATATTTATATTCAACTACAATATATTCGCCCTGTCACAATGTCAATTGAATGTAAGGTTATAAATGGTAAACATTCTTAAATAATATATTATTGGTGATTTTTAAGGAAAGTATACTTAAACAGCAGTATTGTGAGGACATTGTGTGTAACATGCATATGTCGGTGAATTTATCTGTAAGAGATATTGATGGACTCTAGATATGATTTTGCGCAGGAGCCGAAAACGTTTTGTGTTCTTTCTGCGATTCCGAGTCCAAATTAGCTAGGAATTAATGTTAGTGCGTTTTAATTTCAACATCGTGTAATATTAATGCTTCGTATTATGTATATGGATTATAACTACGGGCGAATCATAGCCTAGTTGACTACGTCAGCCTTCAAATGATCGTTAAACCGAATTTACACAGATACGTATATACTCGGATTTGGAGCATTATACATAATCATCGATCGGTTTAATGTAATCGAACCAGCGAAGTTGACTTGGCATCCTGCCTATATGCATATTTTGTACGAATATAGTTCGTCTGCACTCGTTTATTTATCTTCATTATATTCACATCTGCAGGGTCTTCGAATAATGTGTAGATAAGTTTAAGGGGAAAGTTCTTGATATATGCACTCGTATTTTAAGAAAAAAATCGCATGGTTGTGGGGGGAGGGGATGTCGGAGATACAAAGGTTTAAAGGAAAGCCTACGCTTCCCTGTATTGACTCCTATTAAAAATAACATCTCTCAAATTTATGCGTATATGGTGGGTATCGTCCAACTCGTAATTGTGAGTACTTGTATTGTTTCAAAGTAAATATGCAATTAGCCCCCACTTTTTGTGTATGTGTTCCTAGTAAGTACAAACAACAAAAAAGTCATATAATTTCATCTCAAGTCAGTAGTTTTGAAGATACAACCAAACTTGTTCACACTATAAAACTAACAAATTGGGGTATACTTATTAATTAACTGCTGTGGTTAATAGCTGCTTTGGAATTGTTCTCCCGTAAAAGTTTATTATCGCGCAATGTAAATCATTAAACCTTTTTAAAAAAGGTTCATTTATGGGGGAAAAAAGGACCCCCTCAGGTAGGTAACGGCCATTATTTCGAGTCGAAGAACACTAGCAGATCTTTTATGAAATAATATATCGTAAAAAGAATGTAAAATTATTTCCATATCAAGTTTGTTGTTTTCAACGAGATATTGACAAAAATGCTTTGCTCTTAGCACTTTGTTGGGCGAACTCTACATGAAGAATTAATACCAGGCTTTAAGGCTTATGTAATAGTTGAAGGCAACAACAAATAATGTTGACTCGGTTCCTCTTCGTAATATTCTAGAGAAAACTTTCTATAGTTCTCTTAAAATTAAAGGTCACTCTTTTAGAAATGGCTTATCATATATAGTTTCCAACCTAAAAATATTCTTACGTGAAAAGTTGATGCACGCCTCCTACAGAAGTTTCACCTTCATGTTTGAACCCCTCGGCTGACCAGTATCAGAACCAGCGTCTTTGTTATTTATCATCTTTCAGAAAGCTGAACAGATTTTTTCTGGGTGGAGAAAAAAAAGTGAGACTCCCTTCTTGTTTTCGTTTCTCTATGAAAAAAAAAAATTCTCCAACTCGCTGATCATGTTTCGTTCACTTTTATAAAGAGCCTACATGTCTTAGGGTTTCAATTGTTTGGTTTCATAGAAAGACATATGAATGGAGTCTTGTAAGTTTTCGATATCATAGAGCTGGGAAACTGCGTATCGCTTTGACTTTTTACATAAGTCTTTTCTCATGTGTGAACCAATGAACGTTCCATCTCGTGACTTAATTTATAAGTCATATCCAAGATTAATATATCTCACATGGTTTACTTTCCATTATGTAGTGGGTTATTCCAATGCAACGCAGCATGGAACATAGGAGCCAGGTTGAAAATTACTCTCTACGTCGAATTATCACCACCACGTTTCCTACAGATCCTAGTTTAGCTCTAATGGTTGTTATATGTTAAACATATATAAACGTAACTCTTAAAATCCATCTATTGATGATAGATCCAGGAGATTGTTTCATCCAACACCAATCTTTTGAGTAATTTCTGAAATACACCTGAATAGAATCCTTTTGCCAATCAGGTTGAAAAACTTATCAATGTTTCATCGGTTTTTGTATACTTGAGCTGAAGTATACTTAGATGCACTCTCGCAAATCCTTGTGTTAAACTCAGCGTATATACTCAGATCTACGCCTGCGGAAAAGCTATTATATTTGCAGCGTAAAAAAATCATCGGCGCGGCTTCAACTAATTCGTGGAAATACAACCTAATATTTCAAACCATTCTGCCTTAATTTCAAATATAACATATATAAAGTCACATAAGATGAGTGGTTGCCTAAAATACAAGTTCAATTACACTATTAATTTAGTCTCCCCATTAAATGTTGAATACCGCCCATGGAGCGAAATAACCAAACATTTTGTAGTCATACCTACTTGAGTGTTAAGTTAAAAGAAAATCCGAGGTTATAAATGTCTTAACATTGATGGAAATCTTGGAAATCTGGCCTTAATCCGAGTATTTATCTGTTTGTGAATAAATTGTGATATCTATTTTTTGCGAATTAGAATAAAAGCATATGCACAACTACTACAACATTGCACAAGATAAGAGACAAAAGTTGAGTAGGTAGTAGGCAATTGAATAATCTACACGTCGAGCCAAGTTCTATCCGATTTGTGTCTTGATTGCCTTTGATCTGAAACTCGCAAGAGCTCCTTCGAAATGAAGAAGCTCGACGTGTATTCCGTAATACCAAAGAATTTACATATAATTACCAAGAAGACGCATCTCGTACAAATTTTTGTATGGCGGGTTCTAATATCACGACACGCTCTCAGAGCTTTTGGGTTTTCGGGAGAAGTTTTATTTATTCTCGCAGGCATACTTTGTGTCTCATTCGCTTCGTTGATACGCCCGTAGAAACAAGTGAGTGTTGGAGTCCTATGGGACAAATTTGGGGAGAAGAATATGATATTAATGTAAATAATTGCAGAAAAAAATTATATATTTGTAATCTTCACTTTTTCCCTCAAGATATTTGAAATAAGAAATTAAAAAAAGGAGCTGTTCCATCGTTGAATTTAAACGTTCATGTCGATAATGATGATCCTGGGAAATATCTTTGTTTAGAAGAATTACCTTAGAGAAGGAATTCGTGCAGCAATTTATCTCTCGTTTATTCAAAATGCGAAAAATTAATTAAAACTACTACCACATATAGAAAAAAATATTGCTTTAGAAAAGCAAAATAACAATTAAAAAAAAAACTTAAAGATTCTTTAAAAAAGAACCATTAAGCATGTTACTAAATTAAGTACCATTAAAACTTATATAAGCTCTTTAAATACAAGCGAAGAGTCGAAAATATTTTGTAAGTTGCTCATAAGTAAGCGGCTCAAAGAATATAGCAATGAAGTTAAGTGGCTAGCACAAAATATTTTCTATGTTTCGCAATCCACCTATACATTTTACGAGATAAATTGAATCTTAACATACCCCATGTTTCAACTTTACATCGATATGCCCCCATAAAATTCCTTCAACCTGGGTTTATCAATAATGCTATTGAGGAATTAAAATTAAATATTAAGCTAATGAATGGGAGGGACAAAGGCAATATTGTGCTACTCTTTGATGAAATCTCAATAAAAAGAGAACTTAGGTACAACTCAAAATTAGATTTAATAGATGGGTTTGAAGATTTAGGCTTAAGACGAAATTCGAACATTGGTAAGCAGGTTTGTATTTTTATGGTCAGGAGTTTATTTTTTTATTGGAAGCTTATTTTTAATTACTTTCTAACCGAAAATGGCTTATCAGGTGAAGATTTGAAAATAATTTTATTAAAAAATATACACATTCTTTCCGAATAAGAAATTACAGTAAGGGCAGTTGTATGCGACCAAGAATTTTCTAATAGAAAAGCTTATAGCCTGTTAGGAGTTTCGCATGCGAAACCATATATGTTCATTAATAGCATTAAAATCGTCTGTTTATATGACTTTCCACATTTGATAAAATCGTTGCGTAAATGTCTATAAAAGTCGGATCTATTACTCCTGATGGCTTGGTTAGTTTCGAAGTTGTCAAAGAGCTTTGGCAGCTAGAACAAAATGGCAAAACAAGAATGTGCCCGAAAGCAAACGAAGTAGAATTATGCGATCATCAAAAAATAAGTGAGAATGTAAATTGGATATTGTCATGGAATTAGTGCACTGCGTCGAGAATCAACATTGTGTGAGAAAGAGCTTTTTTCTAAATGCTCTCAAATATTTTTTGTTTCGTTTATTTTTTTATTATTTGGAAAATAATACTTCTTGGTAATTATGTATATATTCTTTGGTAATACTTAACAATTTTTCAATGGTGCGCGTTTACCTAGATTGCAAAGAAGAATAAGAGTAGGTAGATGAAGCTCTTCAAAATGCCGTCTCCAATTGTTTTGAGCTGATGTGTTCAGTCCAGTGTCATGATGGAACGCAGATTTGTAGTGACTACGTAAAGAAACCCGAAAACTTATAACCAAGTTACTAAAGACTAGTTTGGATGAACGCTTGAAGCTGCACAGATCGTAAAGTAAAAATAATATAACACGCTAATTCGGATGAGTGCCTTTTATAAAGACTTTTGGGAAAAGACTGAAACTTAGTGAAATAAGTAGCTTTCCAAAGTCATCAAAACGACGTAGTAGAAATACTGAGAGGTTCTGATAGCATCTACACTGAGAATAAAACAGAGATTTTCCAACTCATGCTTGAGACTTACTTCCCAAATAACCTGGTCAGAACCAGCTCCTATTACCGAAGCTGCAATTGAGCTGAGTAACACAACCCGCTAGCTGATATCTGTGACGACGGCAAGACAGGAAACTATTGGCTTGAAGTTGAATAGGAGTCTGTCCATCTGGGCTCTGATGAAAATTCAAATAATGAAAGATGAAGGAAAAAACCAGTCTTGCAAGTGATCACAAAAGGCAACTGAAAAATAAATTTATCACACGAACAACGAAAGATATCCTGTAAATATTCTATCCATTAAATTCTGTAAGGCCCGAAGGAGTTATCAGAAATGGATCAAAATGCGAGAAAGATTCATTGGTTTAGTTTTGGTCCAATATTCCGGAGGGGCAACGCAAGAAGACTTCGCTTTAGTTGGGTACCTTATCCAACTTGATGTGCGGAACAGAAGACGAATGATGACTGTTGCTTAGGCCCCAACCACCTAAAGTGAATTAAGTGTCTAGAATTACATATGTACTCGTACCTTCAAAATTAAACATTCTTTATATTCCGTTTTGTAGCAATAATTTGTTTTCTTTTTATTAACTTTGCAACTGCGTTTATATATTTTTATAAATATACATAAATAATTTGTTTTTTATTTTTCTTTTATTTGTTACATAACAGCATCTAGTTCAATTGAAGCCAAAACACTCACACATACCTACTTATGTGCCCTATATGAATATCGATAACAGTACATATACATATATAACGTGCAATCATGCGTAATGCGCTTAGCGTGAGTTTAACCGTAATTGCATGCTCATATCGCGTTATATATAGAGCTTAAAGAATCTACTATTATATTATACAACGACGCCAGTTGGCGGCTTAGCACCTAAAATGTCGGAGAGTTTTTGCTGGTAACCAGCTAAAGTGTTGGAGTCAGCAATGCCACGTGCTTTGCATGATAACTGAAGAGCATTTAAGTATTGCATTTCACTAAATTGCGCGCCCTTTTCGATGATACTAGTAAGGATTTCCTATTGATAATAATTAAATAATTCATATTCGTTATATTAAAATAGAGAAAGGTAATACTTACATCTGGCTCCATGGAAAGAAGGTCATAGAAGCTTTTAGCTTGATCTAGAGCAACTTCTCGGGATGCAGTAATGTTGCTCAGGGTTTGCTGTAGTGCTAAGGAATTTCTGCACATTTGTTGGATGATAATCTGATCTATACTTTCTAGGTAATTGGAAGCTTGAATAAGAATTTTCGCCGCTAAGTGTGCCAGCCCTTCGAATATGTACTGGAATAAAAAAAAAAAAACAATTATATGTTAAGTAGAAAGCAACTGGCTGCATAGTGGGAAGAATGTGAAGAATCCTAAGCCCGTTCCAATTCCTTGAGACATAC
Source organism: Volucella zonaria (assembly GCA_963966105.1). NCBI lineage: Eukaryota > Metazoa > Arthropoda > Insecta > Diptera > Syrphidae > Volucella > Volucella zonaria. The sequence continues at coordinate 83,495,542 of OZ014530.1, read as the reverse complement.
GATGATAAAAGATATTGAACTCTTTGATTTTTTAATATAATATTACTAATCAGAATACATCCAGTTTTGTTGTTACACGATTTTTTTCTACACGAACTTGCTTTTCCACGAATCAGAAAAAGAATTTAATTCTCTGTTTACACGATCAAATTTTTTTTTAAATAACATGAATGAAACGTCAAAAAATTCGAAATTCCTAATTTATATGTTATGTAAGCTCAATAAGGAATTGGTTTTGTTTGCATTTGGAGTTAAGTTTTTGTCGTGAAAAGTGCATACCGTAGTGTGAGAATAAGAAGGTCGCATGTGAAAAACTGTGGATTCGAGATACAGTGAAAACAAAATGTCACACTTTATTTTATTGCAGTTGCAGTTAATTAGGTTCACTGACTAAATGCTTACATATTAATGTCATAAAACCGAACAAAAATACCCATACAGTTTATATCAAATATGTCCACAAGCCCAATAAACGATTGGCACCTTAAGGATACTTACCACGATTTAGTCTTACAGAAAGTCCGGGGAAAAGAAAACGGGTTTTAATATTCGTTTTTTAATAACTTAATATATTATTTTTCATTTGAAATTTGGAAACAAACACTGATTGGTTAAATAATTTATAAACAAAGAAAAAATTAAGAGATACATTTTTGCCAACGATTGGCATAGTTTTGCCATATATTGGCACCAGTAACTCCAATGATTGGCATACACATTTAAAATATTTTAAGTATTTTTAAAACTATTAGCAGTTTGTGTAAACTAATAAAAACGAATAAATTAATAATAAATAAATAAAATATCAATAAATAACTAGATTTCATTTTTGTACATTTCAGTCTTTAAATTTCATTAATTGTTTGTATTTTGATTTGATTGCTTTTTAAGCTTTATTTTAAATAAAATAAATATAAAAACTAAAGAAAATTGGTAAGCGAAAGTTAATTAAAAAAAAAAGAAACAATTTTTTTTCCAAATTCATTTCAAGTGGTTTTCCAAACGATTACTCATATTTAATGAGTTTGCAGACTGGTGTTTCTGTAAAATCTTTGAGATGGAATACCTTTACTTGTACTAGGAATACTAAATGAAGTTGTTTCAACAAGTTCAGTTTTTGAGTCATTAGAACATTATTTTTTAAGTCTTCAAACCAAGGCTGATTTAAAATATGTATCTTATCGTTAGAAATTATCTCAACCTTTTCTTTCTCTTGAGATTCTCACTAATTCTTTTATTCTTTTCCTTTTTAGTTTTCTCGTGTTTGTTCATTTCTCTTTTAAGCTTTCTATCATTCTTTAATTTTTGTAGTCTTTCCTTATCTTCTTTCTTTTTTGTAAAAATGTCTTGCCAGCCTTTTGAAGTTATAACAAATGGTATGCTTAAGCTTGAATTATGCTTCCCTTTCCGCTCTGGTGTTTTTGGCCATAGCAAACATTGAGATATTGGGTTATTTTTAGTAGAAGTGTTAGCATCTTCTGGGATATGCATATTTTCAGCTAATATCTAATTTGTCTAAAATTTGACTTTCAGCATTAGGATATTCGTTGATATTATTTTCGATAGCTTGATTTGATACTTCAATCTCCGCAGAATTCGAAGGGGTGTTAGCAGCAAGTGTTAAAGAAGGCAATGATTCTCAACTTCCATATGGTGATCATTTTGTTCGTTGGTATTTGAAATATACGAGGGGCGTTCAACATATTCTCGATATCGGGATGAAGCTGTAGTTGTATATATAAATTGACTTATTTATCAAGTAATACTATTATTTTAGTGCATTCATGTAAAATTTCATATAAATGTGATTATTAATTCGCGTTTTATCTCTAGTTAAATAGAATCATAATGGCAACTGAGACGATGATGGTGAAAATTGAGCATCGCGCTGTAATTAAATTTCTCACTAAGCAAGGAAAAAGTCAAAAAACTATTCATGAAGAGATGGTGGCTGTTTACCAGGGTTCCGCACCTTCATTATCAACTGTGCAAAAGTGGTCAAGTGAGTTCAAGAGAGGCAGAGAGAGCATTGAAGACGACCCCCGCTCCGGCGCCCCGGCTACTGCTTGTACGGGAGAAAGCATCAAAGAAGTCGAAAAACTTGCTCTTGAGGATGCCCGAATAAAGGTGAAAATGATGGCAGAGATCACCAAGCTTTCAATTGGTACCATTCACACCATTCTTCATGACCATCTTAACATTTCAAAGGTCAGTGCAAGGTGGGTGCCACGAATGCTCACAGCGCCTCAGAAAAAAGTGAGAATCGCATGCTGTAGAGAGCTTTTGGAGATGTGTAGTGAGAACGCGGACGGTGTTATGGATCGAATTGTTACTGGGGACGAAACATGGGTCCACCACTATGACCCTGAAAGCAAACAAGAGTCCATGCAGTGGCATAAAAAAGGAACAGACCCCCCGAAGAAGTTCAAAGTCACTCCGTCTGCCGGGAAGCTCATGGCCACAGTTTTTTGGGACTCAAAGGGAATCTTGCTCATTGAGTACAAAAAAAAAGGTGAAACCATCAACGCCACATCCTACGCTTCCACTTTGCATAATTTGCGGGAGGAAATTAAAAAGAAAAGACGGGGTAAACTCGCAGCGGGTGTGTTGCTTCTTCATGACAACGCTCCTGTTCACACGGCGCGAGTTTCCAAGGCTGCTGCGCGAGATTGTGGTTTCGAAGAAATCCAACACCCACCCTATAGTCCAGACCTTGCCCCTAGTGATTATTTCCTGTTTCCGGATTTGAAAAAATGTCTTCGTGGAAAAAGATTTTCGGATGATGAAGAACTCAAGTCGGTATTTTGCAGAGAAAGAGGAAATTTATTTTTTTGAGGGTTTAAAAAAGCCTATCTCAAGATGTAACAAATGCATTGATGTTAGGGGAGATTATATTGAAAAATAAAAACAATTTAAATTGAATTCGCATTTTCCTTCATATCGATACCGAGAATATATTGAACGCCCCTCGTAGTTCCATACATTTCGAAGGCTGATTAATTCTATACTCTCGTCTGCAGTTTTATTTTTAAGCTTTTCCATAACACTATACCCCACAAGCTTTTCAAAAGTTTCTATGTTTATTATATTATTATTTTTCAGAACTTGAATTTTATCATTACACATTACTACGGACTTTCCCAAACATTTCCAATAGTCGATCTTTTCACAATTCCATGGATATAAGCCACATGCAGCAAAACCTCTTGAGCTTAACGTAGAAACCGTTGTTTCTAATACAGAGGCGAAGTTTAATTTAGTAAGAACATTGTTTGGATTTTCCTGTCGCCATCTTAAAACAGCCTTTTTCCACTCGGTTTTCAATGGTTTAAACGCTGAGACATCAGCTGGCTGAAGAATTCTGATGGCGTTGGGGTACAAAGCAATTAAAATTATTTGCAATTGGTTACACAAGGTGCTTATTTAATAAGTCAACGTGCGGCCATTGACAAATAAAAGTACTGGTAGTTTAATTTCTTTTTTAACTAAATAAGGAGAATGTACATTTCCAATGTACTCATAGAACACCTCAGATGTTACTTCGACCAATACCCCAATCTTTTGGCACAGACAATACAATTTCTGATGGAATCCTTTTGTATGGATAAACAATCATTGCGGGAGTAACATCGCTAGCAGCAGAAAAAGTAAACATTACTGTAATAGCCCTTTTAGCTTGAGCATGGTCGATTTTTGGTATCCTTTTCTGCAATAACCCTTTTATTTTTTGGACACAATTGGAAGTTGGTCTCGTCACCATTTAAAATTCTTTTAGGATCTTTTAGCAGAATGCTATTTTTTCGAACCACGACTTAATATTTTGCTCAGAGACATTCGCACTAGCGCTGGTAATAGCTTCAAGTGTTCTCATAACCAAGTCTGGATGTCTGCGAATAAAAGAATTATACAATTTGTCACCAGGGAGATTGTCTTTGAACGGGTTTGGCCTTTCAGCTTTGTTTAAAAATTGCTGCACACTAATTTTTAGTTCAAGCTTTCGCTGAGGAAATCCTTTGTTTGAACATTCTTTAATCCATTTCACAAGAGTTTTCTCCTCATCAAATGGTAAAATAGTTTCAGGGCCTTGTCGAATTTTTTGAAACTTGTCGCTTAGTCGGAATTCCTCGGATGGTCGATCGAGGAACATTATACTTTACAGAAGCCGCTTTTTTTTGGACATTCCTTCTTTGACCGCTTTAAGAGCTTCGTTTATGACATTTTCGTCGTATGTTTTACTATATTTGCTAAATTTTTTTGGCTTTGGCATCTAAAAGAGTTCGATTTAATAGTTTGAAATTCTTAAAAATTAGAATTTTGCTAATTCAAAAATGTACAAAAATTACAAAAATTATAAAAATCTGTTTTTACCGCGATAAGCAGAGTGCCAATCAACCCACCGATTAGTAATCTACCCAATATTTACCAATAATTAGCATAGTGCCATAAGCCAGTAATTGGCATTTTTACCAATGATTAGCATTTTTAAATAAATATTTTAATTTTATTGAAACATTAAAATAAATCAATTGAACCTCTTATTAACTATATATTTATTTGTTTAAACTGCACTTTAAAAAACAAAATCGATTTAGCTCTACCGTTATTTAAACTCTAAGGTCAGCACATTTCTTATGTCTTTTTTAACATTCACTTCAAAAAGAGAGCGAACTTGGGATAGACTTTTTGACAGTTTTTTTTTTTCATTGTTGTCAACTTCGAAACGTAAAGAAAGTGATGCCAAACAACATAGAATTAGCTGGAAAAAATTATTTTAATAAACATTATTTAAAAAATTCAAAAATGCGAATGGGCATTATTTAAACTCAATGTGCCAATCAATAGGGCGGTTTACCCTACGACTTTGTTGCTAAATACTATTTCTCGTTTCTGAGTTACTAGGTTATACCATATGTCGGTATATACGACATTGAACTAAAGATAACTTACGACAAATTTAAAACACCCACAAAGAAATTAAAATATTGCAAATATTTTATTCTGAAGAAAACCGAAACTAAATAATATTATAATCAATTCATTCAACATTTGTTTAAATTCAATAATATCCAACACAGAAAAAAAAACATAAAATAAAATGTAATTCAATTGAAAAAAAAATGTAATAAATACTAATAATGGTTGTAAATAATTTAATTAATTGATATTTTAAAAAACAACGGCGGCATTAGTACTTCTTAACGCTTTTAGTGTAGAAATTTTAGTGTACTTTAAATCCACTTGCATGTAATCGGATTCCAGATATGATGTTTTATATTCCACTGAAGTCAGTTTTTGTGAAAGCTTTAGATTTGTTACCTTAAAATAAGGTATCTGCTTAAAGTTTTAAAGTTTAAGAGTGAGGAACACGCTTGGAAATCGAAAAAGTCTTGGGCTTCCATTTGCAATATTTTCATTTTTTGTCCCTTAAATTTTGCTTTCACTAAAATGCGCAACAAAGAAATTGGAGAATAAAATTCTCTTGGCTTTAAAGTTCTCTCGAAAACACTATGAACTGTATCAATATGCAGGAATGGCCAGGAGTACAAAAATTAATTTTAGGTCCACAATCTGGCTGTTGGATTCCAAAAATAATACAAGTATAGCCAGACTTATGATTGAGTTTCTTTGGAATCACACCAAAGAACAAGTTCCTTTATATCAAGGTTGTCAGCAATAACGGCCTTTAAAATTTTAGTCAATCCACTGGCAATATCGTTGGCGCTTCGACCCATCATGGTTTCGTTCCATATTGCACAATATACTTGCCCAGAACTTGATAAATGCGCTGTGAGATTGTAGACGTTTAATTTGCTTAAATAGTAAGAGGACGCACTTCCACTTTTTGGACAGGTAATTACATTTTGCAGGTCGAAACATAAAACGGGAATAATTTTGTTCTTATCACATATTCTTTGATTACGGCACCCTACTTTTTTCTCATTATGTTTTTGAAATTTGGCCTCTTCATATAAATCTGGTTAAATGTTCCTAGACTTTTCAAGTATTTTGAACTCTTCGCAAGTATCGAAGAGTTTTTTTTAAATTCGAAATAGAATATTTGCCTGTATAGGCTTTCTTTTACGTAACATTCCCTATTCTCTTCACTACTGTATAGACAGTACGAGGGCGGGTCAATAAGTCCGTGACTTATTGAATTTCTGACCTCTTTACTGAAACAGCAACACTGCTCCTGTCAACAGGCATCTGTCAGTTGACTCCTGTCAAAATTTAAACTTGCTGCGTCAGTTAGTTTGTGTTTGACAGCTATTTTTATCAGACTACTCACTAATTTGAGGAGAAAATGGAAAAAAGTGAATTTCGTGTGCTTATTAAGCATTATTTCTTGCGAAAAAAAACCATTACCGAGACCAAGGCTAAGCTTGATAAATACTATGGGGACTCTGCACCATCGATTTCAATGGTAAAAAAGTGGTTTACTGAATTTCGTTGTGGCCGTACAAGCACTGAAGATGCCGAACGTCCTGGACGCCCAGTTGAGGTCTCTACACCCGAAACAATCGAAAAAATTCACGATATGGTATTGGCCGACCGAAGATTGAAAGTGCGAGAGATTGTGGAAGCCGTAGGGATCTCGCATGGCTCAGTGGTTTCAATTTTGAATGATCACTTGGGCATGAGAAAGCTTTCCGCAAGATGGGTGCCGCGTTTGCTCACAGTCGACCACACACGCAATCGTGTAACAACTTCACAGGAAGGTTTGGCGTTGTTTAATCGCAATATGGAGGAGTTTTTGCGCCGTTTTGTAACCGTGGACGAAACATTTATCCATCACAACACACCAGAGAACAAACAACAGTCAAAACAGTGGGTTTCTAAGGGTGAATCGGCGCCAAAGAAGGCCAAGGTGGGTTTGTCAGCCAATAAAGTTATGGCGACTGTTTTTTGGGATGCACGCGGGATAATCCACATTGACTACCTTCAAAAGGGAAGAACAATCAATGGGGAATATTATGCCAACTTATTGGACCGATTCAATGACGATTTGAAAAAAAAACGACCTCATTTGGCCAAGAAAAAAGTTCTTTTCCACCAAGACAATGCAAGGGTGCACACATGTGCAGTTGCCATGGCAAAAATCCATGAATTGGGCTATGAATTGCTCCCTCATCCACCCTATTCTCCAGATTTGGCTCCGAGCGACTACTTCTTGTTCCCAAACCTGAAGAAATGGCTTGGTGGAAAAAGATTTGACTCCAATGATGAAGTCATCTCGCAAACAAAGGCCTATTTTGAGGACCTCGACAAATCATTTTTTTTGGAAGGGATAAAAAAATTGGAGAAGCGTTGGACAAAGTGTATAGAGCTCAAGGGAGACTACGTTGAAAAATAAAATTATTTTTTTATCAAAAAATCTGTGTTTTAATCCAAACTTATTGACCCGCCCTCGTATAAGAGACATTCCTGCAATAGAAAGTCCGGTCTCAAGAAATTTTTTTGTAGTGCTTTGACGACAGTAGAGAGACTCTACTAATGGAAAGGAGAGTATATGCTGCCTTATCTTGTCATTCAAGTTGGTGATATAATTTGTTTTGTATACAACCCACTCTGAGATGGCCTTGGTACTCCTGTAACTTAATCTTTGTGAAGATGGATATTTAGAATGGGTTTATCGCTTATGCTTAGAGTTCCCAAATAAAATTTCTTATACACTTGAATTGTGTTATTAGAAACATTGAAGAAATATTTAAATGTATATTTTCTTCTACCATCTGTTGTTTTTCCAGTTCTACCTCCAACACATTCAAATTTCTCAGTTGTTGATGAATTAAATATATTTTTTTCTGCGGCGCTCAAAGAATAACATGCCTTGAATAACTGAAGTCTTTCGTTTTCCGTTATATACCTGCACTGTAATTTCCATGTAACTGCGTAATTTTTGGCTTTTTTGATGGGTTTAGCTTCAACATTTTTTTTTCTTCCCGAAACATAGACTTGACCAGCTTGGTAACGAGCTCTACGTATGTTCGCTTTCCACTTGGTAGTCTCATTTTCTTTCTGTTGTTGTATTCTTGGAGTAGTCAATAACATCTATCATAATGCCATCAGCAGTTATTTGGGAACCCGGTAAAAGACTGCCAAAATTCAAGTCAATTTCAACTTATGTCATAGATTCCATTTTTGTTAAAGTTACTACACCAATGAAATTTATTTTATGCCTCTTTAAAAACTAAATTAAGTACTGGCTTACTTACAGTCTTTTAAATTTATTAATTTTGCTGTAAATAACTTAAAATTTGTTTGTTGAAGGTCTAACTGTTCTTTATTTATAAAAATACATTCAACGCCTGTAACTGCTTAAACCTTGCTTGATAGAATTACGTTCAGTACCGGTTGTCAACAATGAAATAACATAAATCAGAGCAACCATTTATGAATAATATTGGCGTATGTAGGTAAACATACATTTGTTACATTTTTTTTGTTTGAAATCTAAAATCACACAGTTGCATATAAACATACGACTTTGATCTAAACATTCGGTTAATATTCTTTAAACAACCATGATTTTATGGCATTTTCCCTCCTATTTTTTTTTTTTTTTTTATAATTTACGCGCGCCTAAGGGATTATGATACCCTTATACTGTTGCAAGAGCATTGTCGTGATGTAGTGGTTTGAAACTCAGGTGTGCTTGGTTTCGATATTGACTCTCCAGGGGTGGGAGTCCGAATAGGAAGGAGAGATTTTTCTTCTCTCGGAATGATTCAGGTTGTGGATTTTAACGGTTGTTTTGTGCTTGAAAACCCTACAACAGCCAAATCTACATGTCAGTGTTATGCCTTCACACGCAGATTTTTCTGGCCGAGTTCCAATTACACAAATGAAAGCTTGTCGTGCCTAGGATTCGAACCTTGACCCTCCGAGTGAGAAGCGATTGCTAGTACCACTACACCACGGCCACCCCTATTACATGTGCTGCTCTCTCGTAGAAAGTAGGAGAAGCTTCTTAAATGAATTTTGAACGTTTCTGCATCAAAATGTTAAATTTGAATTTTTGCAACATACGACCTTGTTATTCTCGAACGACGATATGTATCTCTCTTTGGTGTTTATTTGTGGAAGTGAAATTTGTTACTTTTAGTGAAAAATTATTACATACATACATATTGTAAGTTACAGTTTTGAAATTGTTGAACATGACCCCAATAACAAAAACCGGTAAAAGGAAGACCATTTCTCTGGAAACTAAAATTTAAATTATAGATCGTCTTGCAACAGGACCGCAACCGCAACGGCGGTTGGTAAGCATTTTGACGTGCACGAAGCTACCATAAGAACAACCAAAAAAAACGAAGCCCCAATTAGGAACTCAGTAATTTCTGTCACCAACGTAAGTACTAAAACTTAATCATATACAAGAGATGTCATTACTGAGAAAATGGAAACAAACAAACAGCAATAAAATTGTATAAACGCATCCAGGAATTGGAGCCAGGCACTTCATCTCAGTCAAATACAATCGAAAATTTTAATTTTCTGCACCCAGTCATCCAAGGTTTTTCAAAAGACATGCATTTCAAAGGTGTCAAAATTAATGGTGAGATTGCTGCAAGAGAATTTCCTCAAAAACTTGATTTGATAATTAAAGATGTAGGCTACAGTCCTGATCAAGTTTGGAAAGCAGATGAAACTGGCCTTTTCTGGAAAAGAATGCTAAATAGAACCGATGTGTCTAAATCACAAAAAAATGCTAGTGGTTTTAAGGTAGCTAAAGATTGTGTGACCTTTTTGTTTTGCTCCAATGCTTCAGGTGATCGTATGTTGAAACCATTGTTGGTTAATCGATCCCTGAATCCACGGTCAATGAAATGTGTGGATATCAGTAAATTACCGTTTATTGGATGGCAAATAAAAAAAAAAGCCTGGGTTCAATAAATGTTTTGTCCCCGAAGTAAGACGCTATATGAACTCAAAAGGTATTGAATTTATTCTATTAATTTTATTCTATTGATGCACCAGGCCATCCGGTCTTGGAACATGAAAATATGCAATTTTGTTTTCTACCACCAAACACAACATCTATAATACAACCGCTAGACCAAGGATTAATTGCAGCATTTAAAACTTATTACGTAAAGAAATCATTTCAATACATTTTGGACAAACTACAAGGTGATAGAACACTAACAGTCAATGATGTGTGGAAACAATTTTCAATCAACCAAACTAAATTAGCATTGTCTGAAGTAAGATCATCAACTTTGAATAAATGTTATAAAGCTATTTGGCCAGAATGTGTTAAAAGCATACCACCCTTCCCAACACAACAGAATTTCCCTACATCATAACTCTGGCGAGAAGGATTTGATGATCCGTCTTTTCAAGACATCTGCTGAAGATGAACCCGTTCTAAATGCAGGTGTAATTAAAGAGGATCTTGACTTGGCCAATAAACTGGGCACTTATTTTACCAAACACGATCCTAATAAGGAGCGAGCTGAAAGGTTTCAACGTGATTTAATGTTATTATTGGCCCCTTACAGAGAATTATTTAAGGGATTAGTCAAAACAGGAACACAGCGGTTGATAACCGAATTTGTTCATAAAACCACTGAAGCCGGTGTTGCGACTGCTAATTCTAGCGCCGAGATTGAACAAATGGCTCAAGAAGACAATGAACATGATATTTCTGGTGTTAGCAATGCACTTGCGCTTCTTTTGTCAGACGGCGACAACGAATAAAACGTTCATATGCTAGATGAAGTGAAAAGTGACCTCCTTGGGAACTAAAAAAATTTTTTTTTAAATGTTTTTATATTGTATTATTCAATATAGTCCTCTTTTCGTTGGATACACTTATTCCATGCAATTGGAGCCGTAAGTCATCGTTTTTAGCCGTGGTTGCGATGCTCTTGTGCGCCGGCGCATTGTCTCGCGAAAACAAAATTTTTTTCGCTTCATGTGAGGCTGTTTTGCAGCGATTTCGGCCTTCAATCGATCCAATAATGCACAGTAATACTCGCTGCTGATGGTTTTTCCTTTTTCGAGGTAGTCCACGAAGAGTATACCATGACAATCCCAGAAAACCGACGCCATAAACTTTCCAATCCATCGAGCCTCCTCGGCCGCTTCGGAGCACTCGTGCCGGCTTCAGTCCATTGCCGGGCACTCATTCTGTTCTCTGGTGTGTAATAGTGGATCCAAGTTTCACCAACAGTTACCAATCGACGCCAAAAGTCTGCCCGATTCCGCATCAGCAAAATATGGCGTGTGCGCTCAGTACTAATTTTTGTGGTATCTGCTAGCTCGCGCACCTTCACTTTCCGGTCAGCCAACACCATTTCATGTATTTTTTTGACATTGTCCTCTGCAACCGCATCGGAGGGACTTGATCGGTAGTGGAGTTGCGGACACCACGAAACTCTCGAAATCAATATTTGACGGTGTAATCTGACGGAGCATTAGCCCCATAATATTTATCCAACTTTTCTTTTGTTTCCTTCGCCGTTTTGCCTCTCAAAAAATAATGTTTTATGAGAGAACAAAAATCGTTTTTTTCCATATGCAGTATGATGCCAAACACGTCAACAACAGCTGTCAAAACAAAACTAAAGACAGTATCGCGCTGAAATTTGGCATGTCTGCCTAAATATGAACGGACTTCAAGGCACCATAACTTTTTTTGCAGTAGCAGCGCATTCTGGCAGTCAAGGAGGTCACTTTTCACTCCATCTAGTAATAACTATTTCGCTTTTTGTACCTTTGAATTATTACCCTTTTTTTGCTTTCAACAATAATTCAGTTCATCATCCTGTACAATTTTATGAGATAATAAGGTTAAGTAAGATAAAATTACAAGGAATATTCATTGGGTTATTGTATTACTTGTGCTAGTCTGGACCCAATCTTTTGTTTTTCCATATACGAGGGAGGGTCAATAAGTCCGTGACTTTTTGGATTTCTGACCTCTTTACTGAAACAGCAACACTGCTCCTGTCAACAGGCATCTGTCAGTTGGCTCCTGTCAAAATTTAAACTTGCTGCGTCAGTTAGTTTGTGTTTGACAGCTATTTTTATCAGACTACTCACTAATTTGAGGAGAAAATGGAAAAAAGTGAATTTCGTGTGCTTATTAAGCATTATTTCTTGCGAAAAAAAACCATTACCGAGACCAAGGCTAAGCTTGATAAATACTATGGGGACTCTGCACCATCGATTTCAATGGTAAAAAAGTGGTTTACTGAATTTCGTTGTGCGAGAGATTGTGGAAGCCGTAGGGATCTCGCATGGCTCAGTGGTTTCAATTTTGAATGATCACTTGGGCATGAGAAAGCTTTCCGCAAGATGGGTGCCGCGTTTGCTCACAGTCGACCACAAACGCAATCGTGTAACAACTTCACAGGAAGGTTTGGCGTTGTTTAATCGCAATATGGAGGAGTTTTTGCGACGTTTTGTAACCGTGGACGAAACATGGATCCATCACAACACACCAGAGAACAAACAACAGTCAAAACAGTGGGTTTCTAAGGGTGAATCGGCGCCAAAGAAGGCCAAGGTGGGTTTGTCAGCCAATAAAGTTATGGCGACTGTTTTTTGGGATGCACGCGGGATAATCCACATTGACTACCTTCAAAAGGGAAGAACAATCAATGGGGAATATTATGCCAACTTATTGGATTTGGCTCCGAGCGACTACTTCTTGTTCCCAAACCTGAAGAAATGGCTTGGTGGAAAAAGATTTGACTCCAATGATGAAGTCATCTCGCAAACAAAGGCCTATTTTGAGGACCTCGACAAATCATTTTTTTTTGGAAGGGATAAAAAAATTGGAGAAGCGTTGGACAAAGTGTATAGAGCTCAAGGGAGACTACGTTGAAAAATAAAATTATTTTTTTATCAAAAAATCTGTGTTTTAATCCAAAAGTCACTTATTGACCCGCCCTCGTACCTTTCATTAGTATGGGAAAAACCCTTACGATCTGATGTAATTTTTTGAGAACTCATTAGGTGATGCGGTTTTTATGACCGCAAGTGTAGATTCAAAATAAAGCCAGAATCAATTTTATATCTCACCCCGCTGTTGTTTTATTTAATTTTTTTTTCGTATTGTTCTTATCTGGTCACGCTATATTATAAATAAAGCATTACAAAACAGTCTTTAATGACCTGGTCTAAAAACCGTCGATCAAAAAATTCATATTTTATACATATTATTGCTTTAAAACAGTAGTGTATCATACTATCATATTGTATGTATGTATTGGGTCTACAAGTAAGTTTCCAGCGTTTTTTTCCAAAATTTTAAGTTTTATTATGAAAACATAGTTACAATGCTTTATTCAAAGTATCGTCCATCGGAAGCTACAACTTTCCCCCATCTTTCTGGCAATTTATGAACTCCGGACCAAAAAAATTTCTGGTCTTTCGAGCCCAAGAACGTATCGAGCCAATTTTTGATTTCCTCTACTGAGCTGAAGCGTATTCCCGTAAGAGCGTTCTGCATCGAACGAAACAAGTGGTAGTCAGATGGTGCCAAGTCTGGACTGTAAGGCGGGTGAGGCAGAATTTCCCATCCACTATTTACCAAATAGTTTTTCACCGAAACCGCAAAATGTGGCCGAGCGTTGTCGTGATGAAAAATGACGGACTCATGCCTGATCTCATATTCTGGCCATTTTTCTCTTAATGCCCGCTTCAAACGAATTAGTTGGGTTCGATATAATGGTCCTTTGATGGTTTCACCACTTGGAAGCAGTTCGTAGTATACGACACCCTTTTGATCCCACCATATGCAGAGCATGACCTTATTCACGTGAATATTTCGTTTCGGCGTCGATTAGGCGGGCTCGCCGGGCTTTGTATACGATTTTCTGCGTTTAGGATTATCATAATAAATCCATTTCTCATAACCAGTGACAATACGATGCAAAAATGATTTATTTTTATACCGCTGCAGTAACATTTCGGACATGCAAAATCACCGTCTCTTGGCTTCAATTCGTACGGCACCCAGTTTCCAACCTTTTGAATGAATCCCAGTGCTTTTAGGCGCAGGGAAACGGCTTGTTGCGTGACGCCCAATGATGCAGCAAGTTCTTCTTGAATCTGACATGGATCCTCATCCAGTAAAGCGTCCAATTCCTCGTCTTCAAAACTTTTCGGCTTTCCGGGGCGATCTTTGTCTTCAACTCCAAATTCACCACTTTTGAACCGTTTGAACCACTCGCGGCACGTCGATTCACCAATACATTCCGCCCCACAAGTTTCCGAAAGCAAACGATAGGCCTCAGCCGCACTTTTCTTCATATTAAAGAATAAAAGCAGCGCTTCCCGCAAATGACGTTTATTTGGTTGGAAACTAGCCATGATTTTGCTCGATAAAATGTACGACACCGATAGAACTGCTCAAATATAACGCTGCAAAGTTGTTGACAGATACAAAACCTACAAATAAAACACATGGGGTCTGACATTTCTGCCCGGGATCCACTGGTGGCGCCATCTGTGACAAACGCTGGAAACTTACTTGTAGACCCAATATTATTACAATATGTGTAATACAAAATTTTATAAAACGAAAATTAATCGTTTAATAAGTCTTCTATTACACGATGACTCTTGAGTCACTCACGCTTGCTGGAAAACAACATGAGACATTTTTATATGTGCAGGTTTTTGAAGAAGCAAGCAGTTGAATAATGATCAGAATCACGAAGTATAAATATCCTTTTGAACAGTTATAAGGACAGATTTTTTTTCTGTCATTATAAAAACCGAGTTTATACATACATACAATATGATAGTATGATACACTACTGTTTTAAAGCAATAATATGTATAAAATATGAATTTTTTGATCGACGGTTTTTAGACCAGGTCATTAAAGACTGTTTTGTAATGCTTTATTTATAATATAGCGTGACTAGATAAGAACAATACGAAAAAAAAATTAAATAAAACAACAGCGGGGTGAGATATAAAATTGATTCTGGCTTTATTTTGAATCTACACTTGCGGTCATAAAAACCGCACCACCTAATGAGTTCTCAAAAAATTACATCAGATCGTAAGGGTTTTTCCCATACTAATGAAGGGTATTCCCCATAGCGGAGTTCGGCCTCGTATTCAGTGCAAAAAAATCTGTTTGAATTGAGTTGTGACGGTGACAAGTAAAAAAAAGTGAAATGTCTGGTAAATATCATCAACTGACTCGCGACGAAAAAGTTCAAATATTGATTTTAGTCGAAGAAGGGCTTGGCTATCGTGAGATTGCGGTTAAAATAGGATGCTGTCATTCAACTATCGTACGACTGATAAAGAAAAAAGAAAATTTGGATCCACTGGAAAGGAAAAAAGGCTCGGGACGAAAACGTAAAACAACCCAGAAGACGGACAATGTATTACAACGAATTAGCATGAAAGATCGCTTTAAAAGTGCTGTCCGTATAAGAGCAGAGCTGAGTGAATTTCATCAAGTTGATCTAAGCGCCGAAACCATACGCCGACGGCTACGGGAGATAGGTTTATATGGAGGACGACCAGCGAAAAAACCTCTCCTAACCACAAAAATGAAAAAAACTCGCTTGACGTGGGCAAAAAAGTACGAAGATTGGACGCAGGATGATTGGCGATGTGTGATATGGTCCGATGAAAGTAAATTTAATTTGTTGTTTGCCGACAATTTGCCATACGTACGACAGTCAGCAGGTGAAAGGTTCAAGGACGAGTGCATAGTCAAAACCGTGAAATTTCCTCAAAGCTAGATGGTTTGGGAATGTTTTCATTTTTACGTTTTGGGCCCTTTGCACTTTGTTAATGGAACTATGAACGCTCAAAAGTATAGAGAAGTAGTAAGGGAGTTTTTGGTACCAGCAATTGAACAGCATCATTCGTATGCTGACAAGTGCATTTTTCAAGATGATTCTGCACCTTGCCACCGCGCCAAATCCGTAAGTAAAGTGTTATAAATCAACTTCTAGATGTCTACTTTGTAAATAATAAACAGACAAGTAACTAAAGTCTTTCAATAATTTTCAGCTCAAGACAACGTTTGACGACCTCGAAATTACCAGACTAGACTGGCCAGCTAATTCGCCCGATTTAAACCCAATCGAACACTTGTGGCATGAAATGAAACGTAAGGTGGCTGAACATAAACCAGAGAGTAAAAAAAGCTAAATGAAGTTCTGGAACATGTATGGAATACTGAATACTATCAAGGGATATTACTGAACTTCTAGTAAACTCGATGCCTTCTAGAATAGAAGCGGTTATAACCGCCAAAGGAGGAGCAACTCGGTATTGATAATTTTTTGGTAAAAGTGGCATATCTAAACATCTTATATGCGGCGGCCAATTGATGAATGCTCGCCGTGAGATGACCCAGCCGCCAAATTTCTCCTTCAAAACTTCGAGCTTTGCGTCGCTTGTATAGCCATCTTGTTGGAACCACAGCTCGGATATATCGATGTTGTCGAGCTCTGACCACAGAAAGTCGGTTAACATCGCTCTATACACGAGACCATTGACGGTAATAGTGTCTCCTTCCTCATTTCGAATTAAATCAGGTCCGATTATACCACCATGCTATAAACCGCACCAAACAGTCAATCTTTGTAGATGGCAGAACACTTGTGGATTGTGTTCGCTCCAATACTGGCAATTTTGCTTATTGACATAGCGGCTGAGCCAAAAATGGGCCTCATCGGAGAAGATGATTTTCAGGCCAAAATCCGGATCTCCGGCCAACATTTCCAGCGTCCAATTAGCAAACTCACGGCGTTGTCTATAGTCGTCCGGCTTCAAATCTCGCGTCAACTCAATCTTATACGAATATAGACTTAAATCCAACCGCAAAATAAGGCGTGTTGTCTCTCTGGCGATGCCCAATTCAGTTGATCAGAGCTGAATCGATATTTCTGGGTCTTCTTTGATACTGAGCGCTACGGCGGCTATGTCTTCCTCATTTCGCACCCATCTCTGTCTGGTTGGTGGCTTAAAATCCAAAAGAGTGTACTCATGCTCAAACTTTTCCACGGTGCGATGTATTGCCTGCATACTGAAGCCATGATAACGACCGACCTAATGACGAAATTCACGTTGCGTATTTACAACTGATATCGGAATTTCGATAATATTTTTTAATAATTTCCGCACGTTCGGCAACCTTAAAACGATGCATGATGAAATAGCAAACCTTATTTCGACAGCTGGATGTCATTGGTAACTTTGCGAGCTGCTGAAACATAATAATTGGAAAAACTATCATTCTCATCACACTTTATATACAGAACCAAAGTCTTTTTTTACCACTACTACTACTATAAAGGAGAACAAAAGAAGGGAGATGCGAACTGACAATTTTTGTAAATACACCTAACACAATCTCATTACTCTAAAAATAGCTATAAATCCACACCCGTAGTGAATTAGAAAAATGGAATGATCTATTCAAACCATGTTTAGGAAAATGTCATATCAAGACAAAGTTAAGCCTTCGATTAGTAAGCGTATAAGGAAGGAATCAATTTCCTGTATAATTTAAGGTTTCCTACAAGACTTTACATATTATACTATAAATTCAATCTGAAGGTACGATTGCGTTTAAAGTAACGTGTTGCTGTCAACAAGGAAAAACATCACTAATTGTTAATAAACATACTATATATTTCAAAAGGTACTTACTCTTGTTTTTCTAGGATGTAACGTAGAGCTAAACGCTTCATCCATTTCTGTCAGAACCTTTGTTAACTTCTGAACTTGCCGATCTGGTTCAAGAACATCATCTTTTGATGTAGCATAATCAGGCTTTACAGTCGGTTTTGAACGCAAGTAATGGAAGCATTGCACACGCACCTACGTAAAGTAATAGCAAATTTAAACATAGCCTTATTACAATATAAACAAATCTCACCTCTAAATGTAGAACTAAAAGGCAAGTGTTAGCCAGTTCATCGAATTCGAGTGCTAAATTCGTTAGTACTTTAATCGTACCGTCTTTTATTGTTATCGACGAACAGTCAGCACTGATTGTCGAACTAAGTCCATTCATAATTGGTCGTCTCAACTCGTTAGCAAATTCAGACACCCGATACGAAAACCATTCCATGCTCTCTTGCAATATGGCCAGCTCTTTAAGAACACCAATGTCAGCTAATATCTCTTGCTGTGTGATTCCCCCATCACCAAGATTACTAGTCAACATTTCAGCCTCGCGAACATTACGCTGTTGTACTTGCACAGGACTCTCTTCTTCTGATGGTTCAAAATGATTTCTCTGCAGTTTCTTTCCGTGCTTTGCACGATGACTCGAACTCTTCAAGTCTGTCCAGTTCGGAAGTGTCCTATAAGATAAATTTTGTTTCTCTTTCTTTAAAATACTTTCACTTAAATGCTATACTTTAAAAATCGACTGATATCCTCATCCTTAAGCCATGCAACACTGTAAATCCTCCTTTCTTCAGAATCTGGTTGTACCAAACTACGGTAGGCTGCTTGACACGTCTCCCGATAAGTCTTCAATAGTGAACACACCATTTTTAGTAGGTCTTCCGAGAAACATGGCAAATCTTGAATAAGGTTCTTGGACTCCGATATTCTTCGTTCCACCATCACAGTCGATTGAAGTAGAGGTCGTGAGATATTTAATGATTTTACCTCTTCAGGCATAACGACTGAACGCCAAGCATCTTGATTCTTTGACAGCGAATCAATAGTTAAGTGAAGGTTCTTAAAGTGACCCTTGGCTAGGAATGTATCCTTGATGTAATTGGCAATAAAGTCGTGCAGGCTGCATGGTTCCCTATAAATAAAAACTTCGATAAAGCAAATAGGTTACAAATCCTTAATCCAATCCATACCCTAGTTTACATTTCATGAAAATTTCAATTTCCTGAATGTATCCCATTAGCGGGAGGTATACTTTGGTGATTATTGTTTGATCTGGCTCACAGATAAGAATTTTCTCGCGACTCTGTTTTGCTCCACCGAAGGCACCTAAGTTTTCGTCATTCGATGTATTGGATGGATTTCTTCGATGTCCTTTAAATGAGCCCCCAATCTGACTGTTGTGTTGCGCAATGTGCGAGGATTTGTCGAATTTGAAGAGAGTTCTTTTTGCACTGTTCGATAAAAGATTAAAGATTAATTCAACACAAATCGGATCCAAACAAGATATACATAAATTAAATGTAAATATTTCTACGATTAGAGTTTTTGGGATGCAACACGTCTAGTAAGTACTTTCTACATCGCTAAGGGTTTAACTACAAATAAGTACATTTTATACTGACCCCCGGTAGTAACCTAAGGTATGCCTGATGCGGACAGAAATTTAAGAAAATTTACGATTAAAAAAATTTATTAACATTCAAATGAGTTAAATAACAAAAAAAAATGATTTTGATCGGAACCAATTTTCTATAGGTATAATCGTAAAACTCGTAAAACGCAGTTTATAATGCAACATACCTAATAAAGTTTCCAAAACAGGATATCATCGCAGTTAGATATTAAATGAAATAGAAAAAAGAAGTGTCTGAAATTGCTACATCCTACAACCAAAACTTCGCTTTCACATACGAATGTTTTATTACAATGCTTTTCAGATAAATCTAAACATCAACTGTTTAGAAACGCATGCAAAGGTATACTCATTCGTCAGGCATTAATCACTACTATGAATAATGTGACATGGAATGGTCAAACTGCTCCAGTGATTCCCTCGGCGTTTTATTGTAATTCGAATTAATCAATAGTTAATTGATCGCAAAAACTTATTTCATGTAATGGGTTAAACAGACAAATTCAATAAGCCAAGTTCAATTTTAAGTATGCACAGTGCACACAGAGTAAAATTAAATCCACGTAGAGTAAGCTCAGCTACAGCTATTTATAAAAGCTGATCACAAACAATTCCCAATTCCGACAAAGCTGCTGGACCGGATGACTTATCAGCCGAGGTATTCGAGGCTGCTGGAAGTGACTGTGGAAAGCATACACCAATTCATTTGTATGCCTGATAAATGGAATCTCAGCATCATTTGCCCGATTCACAAAAAAGGACGTGTAAGACGTATAAGTCTCCTCCACATTGCATACCAGGTCTTATCTGCCATATTGTGTGTACGCCTGAAACCCTTCGTCAACAACCTGATTGGCCCCTATCAGTGCGTTTTCAAACTAGGAAATTCAAAAATCGACCAAATTTTCACACTCCCGCAGATCAAGGAAAAAACTCAAGAAGTCCAACTTCATCGATTTTAAGACCGCATATGACGAGTTATACAGAGCCATGTTTAGCCTTGGTATGTCTGTTAAAGTCGTTCATCTGTGCAGAATGACGGTAGTGAACACTCGATGCTCCGTCAAGGTCCATAACGACTTAACCGAGGCAATTTTCGTACAAAATATGGTTCGAATCGTAATTTAAATTCATCACCTGTGAAGAGATTAATTTAAAAATTTAGTGATACTGTATCAATTAGACACTCTGGCCGCCCTTCAACAAGCCGTTCAACACAAAACATCGAAGCAGTTAGTGAGTGTTTCTGAGAGTCCAGGAACATCAAGTCGGCATCGTGGTCAAGAATTGGATGTTTCGAGATGTTCTCTACAGCGTGTTCTCACGAAAGATTTGCATCTTCATGCATACAAAGTGCAATTAACTAAAGAACTGAAGTCTATTGACCACGTATAGCGAAGAGAATTTATTGAATGGATTATGGCACAATAAGTGGATGTTGAATTTTCAAACAAAATCTTCAGCGATGCGGCTCATTTCCATCTTAATGGCTTTGTCAATCGTCAAAATTGTCGAATCTGGGGTTCAGAAAATTCACAAGTGATGATATACTATACAAATGCATTCACAACGTTTCACTGTTTGGTGCGGGTTTTGGGCTGGAGGCATCATCAGACCACTCTTCTTTGAAAACGCGGGTTGACCACCAATGACAGTTAATAGTGCTCGCTATCGCTACATGAAAATCCAGTTTTTTGTGCCTAAATTGCAAGATATGAATGGGGGACGGCATGTGCCACATCCCAAACAGCCCAAGAAACAACTCAATTATAACATGAGGCTTTTTTTTTTTTTTAAAGAACTTAACACTCAAGTGGGTGTGAATACACTTATAGCATGTGTTGAAGCTTTTTGCAAAATGGAATAGAAAGAGAAAGAAAGATGAGGCTCAGTGGTTATTTCGCTCCATGGGTGGCATCCAACATTTAATGGGGAGACTAAATTCTTAGCTGGCTTGTTGTTGATTTCTAGTCAACTACTCATCTTACTTGATTTTCGTTAACTGAAAAAATGAGTATGTCTTTCGGGAGAGGCTGGGATTCGAGCACCGAACCTTCCAATTTGGAAGCCAGTCCACTACCACTTGAGCCACTGCCACCCACATTTCCTGGTCGTGTAATTTCCCTTTTTGATGATCAAAATTGACCGCCCACATGATGCGATTTAATGCCGTTAGAATTTTTTCTTATAGGCTTTTTGAAGTCTAAGATTTATGCCAACAAGCCTGCAAATTAAGCGCTGTATCAACGAAATTCAGCGATATTTATGCAAAACTATCATGGAAAATTTCGACAAAAGTGTGCAAAGCCATGTTAGCCATATACCCACTTTACGAATCAAGAAAAGATGTACAATTTTTACCTAAAAACTTTGTATACCTTGACTATGCATAAATTCAGAGGGCTTGCCTCAGTAAAAAAAAAAAGCCAATCGCTGTTTCTTTGGGCTAAGAAGGCCCTATCCAGTACAACTGAGGAAACTTTATACTTATAAGACCTTGATCATTCCAGTCCTGGGGCTGAAGCATGGACTCGGACGGATGAAGATATCCTCGGTCGTTTTAAGTACAAAATTCCTCGTTGCATATTTTGTCCCATTTGCGTTGACCGGCTTTGAAGAAGAAGGTTCAACAACGAACTATACGATACGACGAACTTCTCATCTGAGAAAGCTAGGAGATGTAGAACGAATGGACATCATGCTCCGGCCCACAGAGTCTTCAAATCTAATTCAGAGGCACAACGCAGTAGAGAAAGACCTCGCCTTAGGTTTGCGCGCACAAGTACAGGCGGGCTTCGACCGACTTGGATGCGCTAAGGGAGTTAGTTAAGATCGGGCTTGCTAACTGGAGAGGCTTGTTAGTTGAGGTCCAGGTTCACCCATGTCAGTCAGAGCATTCTTCCTACGTGTGGGACTGACAAGTGTGCTATTGGAGAGCTAGAGGAGAAAACCTCGCATAAAAAATCAAATTTCCGGGGCTCGTCTTCGTGGAGCGAAACGGAGGATGAGATATTGAAGGATTTGCATAATAGGAGTGATGGGAGCCCTGCGTGGATTCATAAATAAATATGGGAACAAGGGGAAGGACATCGAGTCCGGTATAGAGGCAGCATCAGGGTCTATTAAGGAGCTTGTCAGCGGGAAAGTCAGAAGTGCAGAGGGAAGAGCGATTAAGGCTTCCGGCCTCCCTTTCAGCCTCCGCGCAGGATAAAAGAAAGAGGATGGTGATTCCCTCAGCCCCAAAGTTGGGAGAAACAGCCATCAAAAAGTGGGAGAGCTACGAAGAGCCTCAAAGAAGTAGTCTCGACCTTGACCCTGTCCCCGAAAAAGCGAACGAACCTTCCAACGTGGCAGACGAAGAAAAGAAAAAGGAAGAAGAAAAAAGGAGAAAACAGGGGAGAGACTGGGTCCAACACCATCGAAAATTCAAGGTAGACGTTGGGGGTCTGGGCGTCCACGTCAAGACGGTGCGAGAGACGAAGGCGGGTTTGAGTTCTGGTGGAACTTCATCGAACTACCCAGACTAGTCACAATAAGTAGTGGCGGCACATTGACCCGAGACCTCGACACCACGGTTACAAAGAAAGAGGTGGAAACATTGTTCGTACAAGGAACCTCCTCTGAAGTGATTGTCAGTCTGTTCACCGCCACAGTTAGGTGGAACCGGGTCGCCTGGATGGATGCGCCCGCGTCAAGTGAGGTTAACTTACTCCCATGTTCTCTTAAAGCTGGTGCAAGAAGAGGATGATTTCGTATCCAAAATCATAATGAGCGACGAAGAACATTCCCACTTAAGTGGTTATGTGAGTAAACAAAATTAGCGTTTCTGGGGATCGGAGAATCCACATGAAATGCACGAAGAGCCATTGCATCCCCTTAAAGTGACTGGTGCGGCATTTGCAGTTAAAAAGTGATCGGCCCTAATTTTTTAAAGACGCCGAAGGCACCACCGTAACTGTAATTGGTGAGCGCTATAGACATATGTTAAACGAGTTTTTTTTCGCAAGTTGCTGAATTAAGAAATCTCCAATCTGGGGCCAGATGTTTTGCGAGCAACAATTGGAGATGCCATAAAACGAGCACAAATGTGGATCAACTCAGGAGGTGGTCATTTAACCGATATCAATTTTTCAACATTACACATTACACTCACATTACGACATTAGTTTTGCCCCACCTTGTATATGCAGCAAAGCTGGCCAGTGATAGCGGATTTTACTATGTTTGGCTCTCTAGTGGAAACGCAAAGATCCTACCTTTGCTTACGGGTCAGTAGAGCAGACAATTCGTATTACTAGTAGTAGCGAACCGAGTTCTAGATAGGAAAATATACGAGAGTAGTCCAAGAAGTACACGATCTGACTATAGTGGCGGTTGTTGTTTAAAAAAAAATTACATTTGTAGAGATTTGTAAAGCTTAAATTTTAAGTTTGACCACGCTATGTACGAGGGGCGTTCACCATATTCTCGGTATCGGGGTGAAGCTGTGGTTGTATATATAAATTCACTTATTTATCAAGTAATACTATTATTTTAGTGCATTCATGTAAAATTTCATATAAATGTTTTATCTCTAGTTAAACAGAATCATAATGGCAACTGAGACGATGATGGTGAAAATTGAGCATCGCGCTGTAATTAAATTTCTCACTAAGCAAGGAAAAAGTCAAAAAACTATTCATGAAGAGGTGGCTGTTTACCAGGGTTCCGCACCTTCATTATCAACTGTGCAAAAGTGGTCAAGTGAGTTCAAGAGAGGCAGAGAGAGCTTTGAAGACGACCCCCGCTCCGGCGCCCCGGCTACTGCTTGTACGGGAGAAAGCATCAAAGAAGTCGAAAAACTTGTTCTTGAGGATGCCCGAATAAAGGTGAAAATGATGGCAGAGATCACCAAGCTTTCAATTGGTACCATTCACACCATTCTTCATGACAATGAAGGTCAATGCAAGGTGGGTGCCACGAATGCTCACAGCGCCTCAGAAAAAAGTGAGAATCGCATGCTGTAGAGAGCTTTTGGAGATGTGTAGTGAGAACGCGGACGGTGTTATGGATCGAATTGTTACTGGGGACGAAACATGGGTCCACCACTATGACCCTGAAAGCAAACAAGAGTCCATGCAGTGGCATAAAAAAGGAACAGACCCCCCGAAGAAGTTCAAATTCACTCCGTCCGCCGGGAAGCTCATGGCCACAGTGTTTTGGGACTCAAAGGGAATCTTGCTCATTGAGTACAAAAAAAAAAGGTGAAACCATCAACGCCACATCCTACGCTTCCACTTTGCATAATTTGCGGGAGGAAATTAAAAAGAAAAGACGGGGTAAACTCGCAGCGGGTGTGTTGCTTCTTCATGACAACGCTCCTGTTCACACGGCGCGAGTTTCCAAGGCTGCTGCGCGAGATTGTGGTTTCGAAGAAATCCAACACCCACCCTATAGTCCAGATCTTGCCCCTAGTGATTATTTCCTGTTTCCGGATTTGAAAAAATGTCTTCGTGGAAAAAGATTTTCGGATGATGAAGAACTCAAGACGGTATTTTGCAGAGAAAGAGGAAATTTATTTTTTTGAGGGTTTAAAAAAGCTTATCTCAAGATGTAACAAATGCATTGATGTTAGGGGAGATTATATTGAAAAATAAAAACAATTTAAATTGAATTCGCATTTTCCTTCATATCGATACCGAGAATATATTGAACGCCCCTCGTAGTTTAGTATTTGTTCGGCAGCCATCAATGAATTTGTAAATATGGAAAAATTGGTCATCGTTATGTGATACAATACTTTCATTTGAAAGGCCTGAATCCAACCAACATCAAAACGGAACTGGATTCTGCTCTGGGGGAGTCTGCTCCTTCATTTACAACAACAAAATACTGGGTGGCAGAGTTTAAGTGGCAGGTCGACCAAATGAGGTGAGTTTACCAGAAATGTTGAAAAAAATCCACAAAATGGTATTGGATGACCGTCGATTGAAAGTGCGTGGACTAGCAGATATGGAAGACATTTCAAAAACCACTGTACATCACATGTTGACTGAAAAATTCGCCATGGGAAAGACGTGGGCAAGATGGGTGCCATCGAGTGTTTGGCGAAATTTCACAGCAATAAAGCCGAGTTTTTGCGTCGATTCATAACCATGGATGAAACATGTGTCCGTGACTGGGAATCGGCTCCAAAAAAGGCGAAGACAGTTCCATCTGCAGGCAAGGTCAAAGGAAAAACATTCAACGGCGTTTATTATGCGAACTTATTGCAGCGTTTGAAAGATGAAATCAAGAAAAAACGGCCGCATTCGGCGAAAAAAAAAAAAATTTTTTTTATCAAGACGCTGTACCAGTTCACTCATCCGTCATCGCGATCGCCAAAATCAATGAGTTAAAGTTCGAACTGCTTCCTCGTGCACCCTATTCACCAGATTTAGCCCCCTCGAATTATTTTCAAAGCTATTTAGCTGAGAAAAGTGTATTGAACTAAAAGGAGACTATGTAGAGAAATAAACACACTTTTCCCTAATTTGTTTGTGGTTTCTTTGTTAGGTCGAGTACTTCTTGGACTATCCTTGTAATATTAAATGTGGTCTGATTGTCGATCCTAAACAAATATTGATGCCTCCATATAAAATTAGGCCTTATAAAGCAATTCGTGAAAGCTCTTCGTCAAGATTCTGAAACTTTTCAATATCTAAAAAAATTGTTTCCTAAGCCAAATAAATGTTTCCTACCGCAAAAGCTGTGCCGGACCACAAACAAAGAAAATAATAGTCAGCAACGAATTTTTACAGCTACTCAACACTCATGACAGGCGAACATGGGACAACCTTAAAGTTGCAGAATGCCCCGTAGAGTGCATATGTTAAATCCTCACTTGGATCAATTTAAAGACAATATTGGTGCCTATTCGGAAGAACAAGATCTTTTGAATTTTGAATGTCGTTATCAAGGCCAGTATAGTGAGAGAATGATGAGAGATTATCCATACAATCAAAAGAGAAGTACATATAGTATTCATGTTTAACCATATTTTTGTATTTTTTATATATTTTGTTGCTATAGTTATTTGGTTTTTAGTTAGTAAAAAAAATTCAAATTAGATTATATTTTTAAGTACAAGATGGGGCATAACGTATGAACGTTAGTTGTGGCTCGTGCATTATGCGCCGTTGCTCATGTATGTCCTCAAGCCCCAATTCATCCAATTGTGGGATGAAAAATTCATTGATCATGGCTCTGTGCGCTCACCATACATTAGTGACCGTTTGGCCCGACCAATTAAAAAAAAATAAATAAATAATAGTCCGATGACTCCTCCGCTTAAACAGCACACCATGCAGTGACTTTGAGGAGATGTAGTTGCTCCTCCTTCCAGGCCTCCCAAAACGCTGCATTGAACGACCAGTGGGAGCCGGGCGGCCAGGAAACAGTTACGAAATGCACTGATGAATTGTTCATCAAAAACATCGTGACGATTATTCCACGTTCTTCAGGAGTATAGCGTTTCATTGCTTATTCATATAAATTTTAATTCTGTTTGCTTCACAAATGTCAAAAACGAATTGACATTCGACGACATTTATAAAATCGATGGCACTTTCGGGCTCTGTACAATAAAGTCATAAAAAAGGGACTTTTCCTAAAATCCGTATTTCTGGCACATAAGCAAACTTTTTTCGGTAAGCCTTTTTTTTTAATTAGTAGTGTGGGAGAAATAAAACGGTGTTGTAAGTGACCAATTGTATTAAAAGCACTTATAAAGTTTTGTACTCCCGCGGTACAAGAAATAGATAAATATATAAATGAGAGTAAATAAATAAAAAAAATGTCTACAATACAAATTATAAGAACCAACTAACTGCACATTCTTCTAAAGTTTCTGTCTTGATATCTCTTGGAAGGCTTTTGATTTCCGGGAAACTCTTGCAATCTAAAATGGTTCGAGATTTTTCCCTCGACCTGCAACTAAGACGAATATCATTAGCAGTCCTTATGTTAGTGATTAGCCGTCATAGAGAGAAAAAAATAAATTGGTAAGTTCGTAATACACAAATTCTTAACGATGCATGTTAAGAATGTGGCAGTGATTGTAATTTCCTATTGCATGATGATTAGTAGATTAGTAAAGTTCGAGCCCGCCGATATCGACTTTATTGATAAAACAACACAAACATGGAGTTGTGATGTTTACATTAAAAAAAAGGACAAACTGATCCGCAACTCTCTATCTCATCGTCAAAGTTCTGGAGACGTTTCTAATAAAAAATAATTCCGAATGTCGTACAACTTACGATGCTGGAACAGTCAACTGAATTATGAGCCGAACTCAAGTCAGTGAATGGTAACTTGTATATATATGTATATATATGCGAAGATACTCCGCATTCTCCTTTAATTTAAATTGTTCATGTCCCCCTTTCATTTTATTTACATTAGTTAGTTAGTTTTGATTAGCTAGGTTTCTACTTAGAATTTTCTGTATTTTTTTACCGACTGTTACGCAAAATTTTTATTAACTATATACATATGGTATATCGATGTATCATCATTTGTCTTGATTGAGCGTTTTATATAAATTATTAATATCAGAAAACGTAATACCATATAGGTATTCATCTAAGCTCGTATAACCCTAGCAAACTGCGCAAGCTGTGCATTTTCCACCCTCGAAAAAGAGGTGTCAAAAATTGTATGAACAATTTCCTGCACAACCTGTGCAACTTTGCACAAACAAATCGCAGCGCAAACTTGCTCAATTGGCTGTGCAATTTAAAATCTGCTGTTTTTCTACTCAAATGAAAACACGGAAATTTTATAGAAATCAATAAAAATTTAATAAAATTGTATTTTAAATCAGCAAATACTTAAAACAAATGGGAAGCGGCGCTGGACAAAAGCGGATATACTCAATTTGGTGCAAGAAGTGGCGACTTAAGGGAAACATCGACCAGAAATTTTGAGGTTTTTATCCGTTTTTGCTACAAGCTTATTTGTTAACTAAAAACATTTTTATTTTACAAACCTACCTACCTACCTTGAATAGGTAAGAGTGGTTTTACCAAATCATCGAAAAAAAAACCCGGATGTGCGCGAAGTGTGTAAAAGCAATTCGAGCATTAACCAAGCACATTGATTGGGTGCCAATGAAAAATAAAATGCAGCATCTCAAATCCTGCTCTAAACTGGATGAATCAGAGAGGGGATGGTCTTCTAGCCGCCGGCGACGAAAAGTATGTTGAGGAGTACATTCCGAAGGTGTGCACTAGGTGAGATTACCTTGAAAAAATTGTTGGTCAAAGGAAAAGCGTAAATTCAATCAACATAATAGAAATATCGGTGGAGGTGGTGGACCTTATGCTCGAAGAAAGTATTATGTCTGTGAATATGAGCTGTCGATTTGTTTAACAGATGGCATAACTACTACATATGGTTATGTCAATGATAACAAGTATGGTATTTTGGATCTGTCAATAAAATCCCGTATGTCGTAGGTTGTTATTGTACAAACAACTCTTTTTTGTCACCTTGAAAATGTAAAATTTTGTACCAAATAAAGACCATTTGCAGGCAATTTGATTTTTTTTCAAAGAAAACCCCTGCTAAAAGTTGTCGATTGTTAACGAAAGTTTATTGTGAACATGCTCTAACTTAAAGAACTTGTGAAAGTTGGTTTGTTCGCTTCAGAAATGGAGATATTCGCATCGATAACAAAGACCATGGAAGAGCAGAGAAACATTTCGAAGATGCAAAATTGCAAGCATTAGGCATTAGCATTGCGACATTTAGATGAAGAATCAACTTAATCACAAGAACAGCTCGCACTCGCATTGAAACTTCATCGTACAACTCTTACCAAACTTTAAAAAGGTTTGGAAAAGATCCAAAAATGGAAAATGGATTCCATACCAATTGAAAGAAAGCGACATCGAGAGGCGAAAAACCATTACAGAAATTTTGCGTGATCAGCACAAAAGAAAAGGTTTTTTGCATCGAAGTGTTAATGGCGATGAAAAAAGGATCTATTTCGGCAACCCTAAGGGGAACAAATCATGAGTAAACTCAGCCCAACCATCAACCTCGCAACCAATGCTGTGTATTTGGTGGGACTATAAGGCAATGGTGTACTATGAACTGCTAAGACCTGATGAAACATTTACTGGGCGTTGCTACCGTCAACAACTGATATGATTGAATAGAACATTGAAGCAAAGACGAGCAGAATATGCCCTAAGTCACGCATCAGTTATTTTCTATCATGACAGTGTTCGTCCACATGTTGCAAACCAGGTAAAAAAAAAATTATTTGGCAAATATTAATCGGAAAATTCTGCCCCATCCGCAATATTCACCTGACTTGGCCCCGTCCGATTACTACTTGTTTCGATCGATGCAGCTCGGACTTTGGGCAGCACTTTCATTTTTACGAAAAAGTGAAAATCCAATTGGTTGGATGAATGGTTGGCGTCAAAAGACAAGCAGAGGTTTTAGAAAAAGTCATAGCTAGCGATGGCAAATACTTTCGATTATTGAATTCATTCGTTATGTTGTTTAAATAAATGAGTTTTTAGCAAAACAATCGAAATTTTATACGCACACACCTATGTATTTATTCCAGAGAGTGTAATGCAACAGTTGAGCCAAATTCGAGGCTTGTGATAATTTCATAGTAATTCCACCGGAGCCGTCACCGAATTTGCAATCGTCCCTTAGTTTTACTACCTTAAAGGAGAGTTTAAGAAGCGGTCAGCAGACAACTCCTAAGTTACAAAATCGAAATCCTTTTCCATTGTTAATTTCACTGCCAAAAAAAAAGTTGGAAATAAAAGTTAAAAGGTTCGAGCTAGAGAAAGTGGTAGCAACAAGTGATAATGAAACGAAGAAAGTTAAGCAAGAGCAGGATTTTGAAATACAAAAGCTTCTGATTGGAAGTGAGGAAAGGATCCGAAAATCAAATATAAGAAAGTTTTGTTGTACTTTTATAATAAAAATGGAATGTGCATTTCAAAAAATTGTATGTATGTATTTTTTTCTTTCATAAATTCTAGTATTGCACGTCTTTTCATTTACTGGTGTATGGTTTTGATTTGCAGGCTTAAGATTTGATTCCTTTGCTACTTCACGGTCAACGTTCGTTTCATTTAAAAAGATGAAATCACTTATCTTTGTGATGTAACAAGATGTTGTACAATATAGTGCAAACTAAAGTGACAAGTGACAAGCCCGTTTTATGGTTGTCATATTTAATTTGAACTGTTGAACTTTAAGCTATTAAACCGCTTTTTCATAAGCTCAAAAGCAATGTTCAATCCTGATCGGTGACTTTATTTTTTTTTTTAATAATTTGCGCTCACTCAAGGCATTTAAGATATTAAAAAGCTTGCACACAGCGCGGACGAAGGAAAATCAAATAGGAAAGAAAGAGGTGCCGATGAAAGTTGGTTTTAAATGTTTGAAGGTTATAATGAGTGAGACACGAGACGTTACGTCGGTGTCCACTGTCTGAGTGATATTAGTATCACCTACGAGTCTTATCGCACGGCTGTGAATCCTATCTAGCAGGTGCAGAGAGGTTTTGGGCGCACCCGACCAGATGTGGGCATTGTATTCCAATTTCGGGGGGATAAACTTTATATATCGTGGCCAGATCAGAGAGGGTGAAGTATTTCTTACATCTTGAGGAAACCTAGACATTCGTAGCATTTCTGACGACACCGAATATGTGGCCATTCCAACGTGCGAGTAAGTTGTTATTGACACACGTATCGAAAATGAAAAGTTTTTCGGCTTCGACGAACCATGTGCCATTCATGGACAATGGTTGGGGTGGTTAAATTCCACTTTAACGACGGCAGAGAGCACTGTGTTTTGGAAGCATTAAATTTTAATCTATTAGAGGTTCCGCAATTAGTTATGTTGTTGATATCAGAATTTAATGAGCTTATGATACGCTGGCGTTCCCGTTCTACAGCCAAAGAGCAGGGACATGAGTCCGGTAGCGAATATGAAAAGCAGAGAGTACTGTCATCAGCAAAGGAATATATTGGATTAGAAGTAGCAGACAAGAGATCATTGATGAAAATTCCGTATTTTCGCAAAAGAGCCTGATTTTTTTTGCAAACGGTTTTTCATTTCGGTTAGACAACGGAAATCTGGGCTATGAATAAGGCCTGTTTTTTGTTAATGAAATAAAATATAGAAAATAAATCTTAAAATAAAAGTTTTGCGGTAAGGAACATTGTCGCATCACTATAATAAAAAGAAGTTAAAACGGCACTTTGTGAGAAAAAAAACTGCAGGCTATATCGAAGTGGAGAAAATATTCATTCGAAACATAAATTGTAGCCCTCGACGTACAACAACTTTATAGCAATTCAAGTTTAACTTACCTCGAGGTTTTTCGTCTTGCAAAGAACGAATTGACGTTAACTGCTGGTTCGTTGAAATTGGACTGTAATGTCTCCTCAGCGCCCTCATTTTGTATATCCAGGTAATCCGTAAGCAGCAATTGTAACTGAAATAAAAATGTTCCTTAGTTTGAAAAGAACAAAAATGAATATCGAATGCAACGGACCACCGACTGTGCTTGCGCCCAAAAGTCACTCAAATCATATGGACTGGCCGTCACCGAGTACTTCTGTATGACACTTAGATAATTCTTTAGTAAGAGTGCATGCGTTTGGGCAATTGCTTTGAATTGCTTAAACAACACTTCCAGCAAAGCTAACAATGGATGGCGATCGGCAGGCACCAGATTCAAGGAAATCATTTGATTCGTTGTGTTTCGCACAACTTCTAGTAGATGCGATTGGATTTGAACCCGAATTTTTTCAATCGAATCCGGCACTCGATCCAGCATGCCAAAGCATTCCACTGTGATGGATATAAAATATGTTACACTCAAATCAGCATCGATCAAATCCGTATCATCGATCACTTCAGATTTCTCAAAGTCGAAACCTTGAGCCATTTCAACAAGCGCCTTTCGCACTCGAGCATTTGCTTCTACACGATCAGTGGAACGGCGTGCAAAATTCCTTGTAAAATTCGATGCACTTATGCGGGCAGAGTTTTGTCTTTGGAAATTTGTAAGCACCTCACTAGACGAATGTTTGTACAATTGCTGGATAATCTCTTCGTGTAGCTTTTGGTAGAGTTGGTTTTTACGCGTTTGTAAATCGTTGCGAAGGTCAGCTAAACCTTCAACATCTTTAAGTGATCCGTCACAGACGGCAAAAGCATCGGTGAGAGCTTTGGCTGCATGAAGGTATTGTCTTTTCGAAGAGAAGGCTGTTACTCTATGAGGCACTTTACGAAGTTCAGCACTAAAACAAATCGACCAAATTAAAAGATTATCTTGGTTGCATTAATACACAAAGACAACTTACATTTGATCCAACATTTCCAGGACAAACTTATGCTGTACTGCTTCAGTCCAAAGTTTCTTGATCCCATCCCGGCGACACTGGAGTAGTTGCTTACATGCTATCAGATTCTCTTTCACCGAATGGATCTTCTCCCGACTGGCAGTTATTTCAGTCGACACTTGACTAAATAACGGCAATACTTGGGTGAGATTTTTGTCATGTTTCGAGACAAGCTCATTCAGGCGTTGATCTGATTTCTTGAACTCCTTTTCGATGCGTTGCTTTTCTTTTTGTCTTTCTTCGTTGGTCTCACTAAAACCCAGTGACTTAATGACGTTGACAAGGAAACCACAACCGGCCTGAAAGAATAATTAATCACAATTAGTGCGAGAGTAATTAGATATTTTGATTTCTCGAAGATAATCTCAATAACGCCTTTCTTTTGGTGAAGATAGAAAAATTTGACACTTGTCACTTTTCACTGCAGAGGAATTCAATCGGCACTTTGGAATCGATTTACTTGAACTGGCACTTTAAAGGTGGGCAATTGTTATGTGTTGTTTGAAAGAATGCACTTTGGAGATTCTTTTAAAGACGAAAATTCAGATAGAATGGGAATATTACCTCATCTTTTCCATATTTAACTCCGCGCGGAGGTTTCGTCGGCGGTGGTGTAGCCATCTTTCTGCAACTGATGTTTCTGATTGTCAATTATTTATTTCATCAGTCAGAGCCATCTAGATGTGGAATGTTTTGTTTTTGTTTTTGTTTTTAAATTACACAATTTTCAGACGATTCTTCGACGACCTCCGATAGCGTTTGGATGTGCTCTGACGGCAAGATTAATGTAAAAGAATTTAATTTAAATAAAACAGTTAGAGACTAAAAGCACGGTTTATATGTGTTAATAATTAAAAAAAAATATATAAGTCATCAAGACAACCAAAAAATGAAAAGAATAAATACTATATAAAGTGAATGGAAAAGGAAAAAATAAAAAAATAAAAAATTCTATCTGTGTTAACAAATAAAAAAGTCTCAGTTTTTATTGCAATTATTGTGTGTGTGCGTGTTACCCTAGGGTATCCCATCTGGATTTATTAATAAAACAAAAAAAAAAAAAACAGTAAAGAAGTGAATGACCACTCAACAAATGAGGGTTATCCCTCGAAAGCAGGATAACGTTTCTAAAACGAAATCCCCGCCGTCCGCTATCAACAGCCCAAGAGCAGTAAGGCCAGCTAAACAACTGCTAAATTTGAAAAATAAAAATAAACTATGCCATGTGCACTATAAAATAGAACTAACGCTAAAAATCGACGCCAACAAAAAAAAAATGGCGGGTGATTTCATGGAACATTTCACTGAAACATCCGACTGGAATACGGTAAAATGTAACGGTACGAAAACCGTTAAACCACCCCATACCGTCGAAGCCAGAAACTGTGTGAAAAAATTCGTGATTCTTGGCGAATTATCCCTCCTGGAAACGAAAAAAAGATTTCAAAATCTCATCAAGAATGCCGAACCAAACAATAGAATCAGATATATCAGTTCCTTTATCAAGTGAAAAAATAATCAACACCTCATGCGGTAACAAGGCATCCATCAAGCAAATGCAAATATACCCAGACTCAACACAAACGAAACCACCAATCAGCACCAAGGAGACAGATCCAGCCACCATTTTTCAAGCAACTTTTGCCCCCCAATTATTTTATTTAATGTTAATACATATCAGGGAATTAGTACATAGCCTAAGAAAAAATCAAACAAATTTCGCATTCAAAATTGTTAATTGTGGTAGAGTTTTTAATACAAATACCGACTCATACGTTCAAAAAGTATTTGTGGACAATCCGGATGTCCACCGAGAAATTTTACAGTTGGCTAGGGATAGTCAGATTCAAGATTACACTTTCACCTTGAAAGAAGACAAATCGCACAACTTAATCCTTGAATTTCGGGGCTGACGAAGTGCAAGGAGAACTAGGGTTAGTGGACAAAGTTGGTTAGAGAAATCGCTAACATCAAATTCATGTTGAATACAAGAGTGAAATGTGAAAAACCCAGAGGAAATGGAAGTGCCATTCAATGTAGAAGATGCCAACGTTTTGGACACCTCGTCAAAAACTGTGCCAACAAATTCTAATGCGTTAAGTGCTGGATTGACCATCCACCGGGTCATTGCGAGAACAATCTGTCGGAATCATCTAAAGCCCATTGTACCAACTGTGAAGCTGAACACCCAGCAAACTGGCGAGGCTGCCCAGCCTATCAAAAGTATACTGAGGCTTGAAATAAAAAAAAGCTAATTGAATCAAAGGCCAGGAAGGAACAATCCGGCCTGCCCCATAGAAGTTTTGGCAATAGCATAAAGGTTAATACTAACACTACCTACGCTAGCCATTTCTATCCACCTAGCGGCAGCAAGCCGAACGTCATAACGGCATGCAACAACCTCTTCAATCAAGGCACAAGCCAGAACTTTGTGGGGCAGTTCCTGCATATAGCAAATGACCTCTTTAGCATTGAAATTGAAGAGATCTTCCATAAAACCCAAAACTTCGTTAAAAATACAAATGGCTCAATGAACCTACAACAAAAACGACTTATAAAGCATCAAGAAAATTGGATTGTTCGTATTTTTTGAACGCAAAAGATTCTATTCTTTATTTATTTAAAAAAAAAAACAAAACACAGCGAATAAACAAAATGGTCTCTCCTCTTTGACCGCGTTATTTATAATAATAATGAAATACAAAAAAAATGTAAGACTAAAATCATAAAACTATACTTCTCTCTCTCTCTCTCTCCCCTAATCTATTACGGCTGCGATATTTCCGTACTAGATTTCACATCTTATAGTTCGGCCGTCCTGACCTCTGGTCGTCCCCGATCAGATTCATGGCTTGAGGTGATTTGGTTCAGCGACCGAAGCGTAGGGTTTTTGGCTGTACTTGCATTAGTTTATGTCTCCGACGAGATATACCATCATCATTGGGAAGAATTCGATGAATAAGAAATGGTCCCTTAAATAGAGGTTGCAACTTCTAGTTGGTGCCGGGCTCTATACCGTACTGTCGTAACGCAACCAGATCTCCTTCCCGATATTGGAGGCAATCTTTTTTCGTCGCATTGTAGTAGATTTCGTTAAGGCTTCGTGACGCTTTGATGTTGTTACTCATGTCATATCGAATACGTAACAAGTTGCGCTTCGTGTTGTTGACCTCATTCACCAAATTTACAACTACATCCAAATGTTCATCCACATCTCGCTGCTTCATGCCGAACAAAGTAATAGACGGTAATTCCTTGGTAGAGACATTCTTCGCATGGTGTACTCGCACTTACTTAATACTTGGTCCCACTCTAGCTTGACATCACTAAGTTTAGCGAGCATTGGTCGTAGTGTCCGGTTATACCTCTCAACTTGGCCATTGGCCCTTGGAGTGGCAATGGCGTTAAATACATGGTGGATGTTATTATCCTGAAGAAATCGACGAAATTCACCCGATGTAAATCCCGTTCCCCAATCCGAAATGATGCTAGCGAGCCGGCTGTACCAACCAAAGTAGTTCTTTAGATGCTTAATTACCTCAGCCGAACCCGTGCGACTTGCATGCGAATAGCTTCACCATCTTGGTAGATCCATCTCCGATGACGAGTATATGTAGGTTCTTCCGTCTTGCCAGCTGCAAGGGACCGAATTGGT
This sequence comes from Volucella zonaria, assembly GCA_963966105.1. NCBI lineage: Eukaryota > Metazoa > Arthropoda > Insecta > Diptera > Syrphidae > Volucella > Volucella zonaria. Next base: position 83,459,211 of record OZ014530.1, on the reverse strand, counting down.
CCACGTGAATTGTCGAAAATGGTTCATTGTGCTTTCCGATACTCTTCAAATATCCCTTAGCCTCCCCTGAGTTTGAGATGTGCAACTTCGGATTTAACCGTGGTATAAAGCATACACGTTTGATGGCATCGTTTTCTGTGGTTCCATGTGATCGAACTCATCGTGGTACTTGTAAAGAACCCTCTTCTCCATAGCCTCTGGCACATAGAACAAAAGTTGTCGATCGTTTCTCTTGTAAACCAGGTCATTGTGGATTTCCAATTCGCTAGTATCTCCGCTCACTGCCTCTTTTCTCGCGTTTTGGATACCTTCTTCATCTTTTTGAGCTGATATTACGGTACGTGTAAAGGTGTCGTTGTTTATTAGGGCACATTCGAAACACTCAAACGATCAGCTTAGGGCGTCCACATGACGCACTCTTTCTGAAGGTCGATGCTCCATAATAAAATCGTAAGACTGTAACCACAATACCCACCGAAAGATGCGGGCATTGATATCTTTTTTGTTCATGGTAAGCGCCGTCATAAGTTTGAGCTGGAGACCATGTACGTAGGGATGAAACCGTCTCAATGCGTTGACCACCGCAAGTGTCTCTAATTCGAACGAATGGTATTTCTCCTCAGCTGATGTCGTTCGGGCACTATAGTACATGACAGGATGCATTTTTCCGTCATTATGCCGTTGAAGGAATATCCCCCCATAACCGTGCTTGGTAGCGTCCGTGTGAACCTCGGTAGGTAGATTTACATTAAAAATTTTTAGGCAGGGCTGTTCGCACAATCGTTTTTTGAAAAGCTCAAATGAAGGCATTTCGTCTTTCCCAAATTTGAAAGACTCAGCTTTTCGTAAATTATAAAGCGGGATACTAATTTTTTGAAAACCTTTGACGAACGGGCGAAAGTATCCGCACAATCCGAGAAAGCGTTGTAGCTCCACTATATTACGGGGTAGGGGATATTCTTTAATGCCGTTGACATGACTGCTCTTTGGTTTAATCCCTTCCTGACTTACTTCGTACCCCAAATAGTCAATTTTGTTTCTTAGAAATTTACATTTTTCTTCGTTTAATTGTAATAAAATTTCGCTTACACATTTCAGAACGTCTCGCAAAACAGATAAATGATCGGTATAATTCTTCGTGGCTATTAATAGGTCATCTATGTAAACAATTAGATCGCCTCGTTCGGAGAGGTCTTTAAAAATTTTATGAACATATTGTGAAAAAAGCGATGGACCATTTTTCAACCGAAAGGAAGCTATTAAATTCGAATTGTCCAGAGAGACTAATAAAAAGACGTGCATTTCTTAGAATTCTCTTTAAGATTTACGTGAAAGAATCGGTCTATCAAATCTATTAACGAATAAACCGATTTATCCTTCAAACGATCTAACAAGTCCTCGATCAAAGGAAGCGGATATCCGTCTCGCACCGTTAACGCATTAAGCCTTTTATAGTCAATACACATTCTAAAACGTCCGTCGTGCTTCCTAGCCAAAAGAATTCTACTATTGTACGGTAATTCGCTTTCTCGTATTATACCTCGCCTCAGCAAGTCGTTAATAGTATTCATAATACTCGCTTTTTCGATATGGGGTACTAACGTTGTGCGCATGCTACTGGAGTTTTGTCGTCTACCAAGGTGATCGCCATGGTGTACTCTGTAATCGGCGTATCGGGTTTTGGTTGAGCCTGATGTTCTTGCATGATTTGGTGAAGTTGAATCTTCAATTCCGGATCGATCGTTTCGTCTATTCCGAAGTCAATGCTCAAAATGTCGTTCCATGAACTGTGCGTTGGAGCATTCTTAGTCTGTTCAATGTTGTTCGCGTTTGTTAATTTTAGTGAACTATTTTCATCAATTCCCACCTGCAGTCCGATCGCCTTCAGAAAATCTCTGTCCTGGTTCAAATCAGGTTGCATCGAGTCGTCGGCCACTGCACAAACAATTGTACTGCAACTAATATTATCAATTCTTACATCGATTTCAACATTACCAAGAATAACGAGGGGTGAATTACAAATCGCTCCACGGCCAACTGGAAATCCCGGACGGAGAAGAACTCATGCGTTGCGGTGCTGTCCTGGTATTTTCTGTCATCTATTCCAAATCGAACAAACTTTATGATGGGTTTGCCGTCCAGACTGAACTTTCGACCCAGCGTAATCATTTTGTGTACGTACTCCACAATCTGTTCTGATTTGCTGCATTTGAAGGTGATAGTGAAGTCGCAGCTGATCAGCAAAGTCATCGAATCCTTCAAAAATGTCTGACAGCCCGTCCACCCAAATTTTGGCAATGCCTCGTAGGTTTGTTTGTGCGGCTATCAGCGTAGAGATGTCGTCCCAATCGTAATTCGTTGCAAACCGTCGATTTTTCTTGACGAACAGATCGCTTGGTGATGGTGATGTTTGATCGTTTAGATCGAATGTAGGAATGAGGGAGCAGATTTCTTTGATTTGAAATCTGTTCCTGGAATTGTCGTTGCCATGAGTTATTTGCCCGGGAATTGGAAACTGCAGTGATTGCGGCGTTCCCCTGGGAAATGTGTCGTTTGCCTCAACATCGTCCTCGTGAGACTATCGCATTGGCAATAGGATTTGATGCACTTGCTTCTGCGTTTCCCCTTGAGGTATGGCGCTTATTTCTAAGAGTCGTTTTAGAGATGATTGTAGGACTTCGACCGACTCTCGTAGCTGTCTGGTTTCGTTGATGACGTCTACATTCGGCTCTCGTTGAATAATAGTGACATCTAGATATAGGCCAACGTGCCGTGAAATTATCGTCGTCGTTGACTGTACTGTTAAGCCTGAAAATTAGTTCTCTCTTCGTGTCAGTCGTAGGCAGCCACAGATCCTTACAACGCCGCCTCAACTCCGCCATGTTCGTTTTACTTGTTTTCGACGACATTCAAGGTTTCGTTGGTTTATTTACTCGTTTTCCTTCGTTGCTCTCTGGATTCCTTCAGAATCCCACTTCTGATGTATAAAGTATCAAGAAAATTGGATTGTTCGTATTTTTTGAACGCAAAAGATTCTATTCTTTATTTATTTAAAAAAACAAAACACAGCGAATAAACAAAATATGGTAGTCTCCTCTTTGATCGCGTTATTTATAATACTCGTAATGATGAAATACAAAAAAAAGGTAAGACTAAAATCATAAAACTATACTTCTCTCTCTAATCTATTACGGCTGCGATATTTCCGTACTAGATTTCACATCTTATAGACTGGAGTACTTGATCCTCCTCAAAACTTAATGAAATTTATTATTATTACTTTTAACACCCAATCTTTAAGGGACCATAGTGGAAGGATCGAGCTGGCGAAGATACTTCGTACGATCGATTATACTGTAGCATTGCTACAGGAAACACATATAAGCGATAAACACAGAATTAAACTTGACCATTACCCAACAATATTAACCAAGGAAGAGCAATAGCAATAAAAACCAATATCAAATTCAGTAAGGCCTCTATCGCAGGCCCGAAATTCCCAAACCAATTTATTAGCATTAAAATACTATCTAACCAAATAACAAAACACATAATCTTAGGCTCCCTATACTTTCCATCCAGCTGACCCTCCCTCCCCCCCCCCCCCCAGCCATCTTAGGCGGTGAGCTTAATGCAAAAAATACAGTTTGTGTAGATTCCATAATAAACTAAAATGGCAGAATTATTTTAAAATTGCTCGGTACAACACCCTACCTTACTAACATTACCACGTCAACACCTACTTTTCCAGCTAGCTCAGCCTTTCTTAACCAATTCCTCATATCTCCAAACCTACTGAATTACTTAGGTATCGCACCCAACTATAATATTTCCACCCTTCCAACATTCTCTGACCACTTCCGTGTTAAACTAAACATAGAAATGATGAAAGCAACAATCTTTATAGTAGAAAATAGTCATTCGAAACCTTTCGCATAGCTACCTCCATAGAACAACATAGAAATAGACAATTACATTAAAAACTTACAAGTCGCCATCAACAACATAACTGACAATCATTCATCAACAGTAGAAGTAATCCATTGGAATTATAAACACCTTCCATTGGAAATAAAATCTCTATTTAATATCAAACACCAATGGCAAAAGCAATTAAAAAAATTTCCATCATACTTATAACAAAGTTAGTGCTGCATATAAATCCCTGTCCAATAAAATTACACTCCTAAAGAAAATTTTACAGGACAGAATTGGAATATGGTTAAATAAAAAATTCAATCAAAAACTCGTTAAAATCAAACTTGGCCCCTTTGCCTACAAGGAATTTAATAAAATGTCAAGGAACAGGAAAAACCAGTTCTGTGAAAAAGTGACTGTGGATGGTAATACTATAACGGATGAGAGTGGACAGTGCATGTGCCTCTAAAGAATACTTCTCTGAATCATTCAGAGCCAATAACCCCCCTTCAACCAGTTCCTTAAAGAGGAAGTCCAAGCAACCCTTCATCATCTAAACGCTACAAAACCCCCACGTTACTTCAACTTCGACTTCAGTAATGCTGCACTTAACTCCCAATTGGACGATTTTTTCACATCTATGTCGGAAATCAAAGGAATTATTAATACATAACTTAAATTCTAAAAAATCAATAGGCCCTGATAACATCCCCAACTTTATCCTAAAACATCTCTCGCATAAAGCTCCCAAGTATCTACGAGTAACTATCATTCTAAACAACTGTACCTATCAATAATGGATACTTCACTAATAAGTGGAAAGTAGCAAAAATTTTATCCATTAGAAAAAAAGCAACTAATCACTATATTACCAATTTCCGGCCTATTTCACTCCTCTCCAACTTGGGGAAAATTCCTGAACGAATAATACTGCGTAAATTGACCCTTCACCCTGAAGAACATATAGAATTTATTCCAGAATTCCCGTTTGGCTTCCGCAAAAGCCATTCAACCATTCACGCTCTCCTAAAATTCCATCATGACGTCTCTAACAACCTTTGAACCAAAAAAATGTGCAACAGCCTGTTCACTTGACATCGAAAAAGCCTTCGGCTGTCTCTGAAGAGAGCGTTTCAATTACAAACTGGTCCAACTCGACTTCCCCTTGCACCTTGTATTCCTTTTGAATAGTTTTCTTTCCAGCAGGAATTTGTTCATACAAATTAATAGCACTAATGCCCGATTTCACAGTACGAGCTTAAGTGTCGGTCCAACGATAAGCTCAGGATTAACACAAATTTGTTTCTCACAGTGCAGGCTTAACAATAATCTTCACTTAAATAGTATTGTAGTTTAAGTTAAGCCTCCGATTTCCGTGGCTTAAGTGTCGACCCTGAGAATACATAAGTGTCATAAGTGCATTAAGATAATATTTACCCCAAAATACTTCAGAGAAAACCTAAATAAACAACAATATATTATTATGCTTGGTAATGTTGTTCAAACGAAATATCAAATCAATTTTCCAATTTTTCAAGTTTCTGCTCAGTTGAAAACAAATCCAATTAAAGCGTTTGATTACTATGGAAATGATGGACTCGGGTGAGGAAAATATAAGTGACGAAGAAAACTATAGCTCAGTTGTTGTGCCTATGCCTAGATATCAAACTTTCCAGATATTGGAAAATCAAAACCGGTTTTCTACTGATCGCCCCTATCCGTGTGAACCTGTCCATGAATACGTGAGAATTGTCGACAGTGTCAAAATTCGAAAAGTTTTAGTAGTGACGTCACCCATATAAAAATGACGCGGTGAATTTCGATTTTGATATTTCTCATGTTTACAAATCTAATTTCGTGTAAGTTGCAAGAAAAATTTAATGTTGGACAATAATTTTCTTTAAGATATTTTCTAGGACAACAAAATAATCTCCTACAGAATACTGCTACCACCAACAGATTGCTTTGGATTGGATGTGGCAAAAGCAGTTGGAAAAGTTTGTTTACATTTTCTTATGAGTAAGTAAAAACATTTTAATTTCAGAATAATTTATTTTACTTCTTTTTCACAGTAAGAATAATGAATCCAAATGCACTATTCAAGAGCTTGAAGAAATGTGGATAAGTGATGCTAACTAATTACATCTAAGTAAAAAATATGCATTTGAGTTAAGCTATATATTTAATGCCTTCGTCTTTGCAGATTCAACATTTGGAGTGAAAATGGTTTCCACAAAAGCGTTCCCAGGGTGGAACCATCGTATGCTGTCCAAATACATGTGAGTAAAATGTATACATTTTAGTTTAGTTATACATTTAATGCCTTTTTCTTTACAGTATCAACATTTGGAGTAAAACAGTTCTGACAAAAGCGTTTCAAGAGTGGAACTACCGAATACTGGCTAAAGACACCTGAGTGTCTTTGCATCAAAAAATTTCCGAGAATAAAACAGGAAGGACACGACGAACTGAGTATAAATCCTGTACCGTTAGAAAGAAGCCTTTCGTCAGCGAAGCAAATAAAAAAACAGAAGACTCTGCTGACATGTAACTTAATTCGTGCGTTTTTTTTGTACGTTTAGTTAGTTTTTTCGTTTTAAATGCATTTTATTATCTTAATCATTAACTCTTACATACTAACAAAAAATGCTTAAATGCTAGCTTAAAATTACTTAACAATCTTATACTAACTTACTGGCCCCACACAGGCACTCTAAGCTACTCTAAATTCTTATATCTATGTTTTTCGACTTTATTTACATTTTATTTATTAATACTTATTTTCTATGCTTAAGGCTAAGAAAAGAATTTAACAAAAAACTTAGCATATTGACAAATTTTTTATAAAAACTTAATATCTAACTTAAAATAACCTTAGTCTACCTAACCTTAGTCTACCTAACCTATGTATTTTTGTACGTTTATTTAAGAAAGACATGTACAATAGTATTATTCAAAGTATTGCCCATCTGAAGCTATGACTTTTTCCCATCTTTCTGGCAATTTGTGGATCCCATCCCAAAAGAACTGCGCCGGCTTGGCAGCCAAGAATGAATCAAGCCAATTTTTGATATTCTGCTCTGATGTGAACCGTATTTCAGTGAGGGCGTTCTGCATTGACCGGAACAAATGGTAGTTAGAAGGGGCAAGGTCTGGGCTATAAGGCGGGTGGGGTAAGACTTCCCATCCACTGTTTTCCAAATAGTTCTTAACCGGAATAGCAACGTGGGGCCGAGTGTTGTCATGATGGAAAATTATTGCCTCCTGTCTGGTCGCATATTCCGCACGTTTTTCGGCCACTGCTCTCTTCAAACGGATTAATTGTGTTCGGCAGCGTTGTCCATTGATGGTTTCACCCGGTTTTAGCAGCTCATAATACAGCACACCCATCTGATCCCACCAAATACAGAGCATTACCTTCGCGCCATGGATATTCGGCTTTGCCGTTGATTTGGCTGGTTGGCCGGGTTTCATATACGAATTTTTGCGCTTGCAACTTTTTTGGCTGCCCAGGACGTTCATCGTCTTCCAAGCCAAAATCACCACTTTTAAATGGTGCAAACCACTTTTTGCACGTTCGCTCAGCTAGCGCATGTTCACCATAAACTTCCACCAAAATACGATGACTTTCGGCAGCAGTTTTCTTCATATTAAATTAATGAAGAAGAACTCCACTCAAAAACACTTTTTCCGGCACAAAGTTCGACATATTTGAGTGAAAAAAAATTCTTGTTGTTTACGCTTCAAACGAATGACATATACTGAAATGACGTACAATGACAGTAGCTTTCCAACGCATGTTCCAATGGAATAATACAAATTACGCCATCTCTTAGCAAACCGCACGAATTAAGTTATATACCAAAGGCCTTCGAAAGCATGAAGACAACCAAATGAAGCTGTAAGTAAAAAAACCCAAGGAAAAAAGTAAAGCACGGAGATGATGGTTGTATGATGTGAGCTAAATGTCCACTTTTGGGATCGCTAATTTAGTCATAGTCATTGAGATCATGACAAAAGAAGTATACTAAAACATTTAGTAGGAAAATTTGTTTCAAAGTACAAAAAAAATTGGTTATCGCGAAAGATTTTTACTTCCAACAGGCAACGATTCCAAGCATGTCGCACAAATGGTGAAGATGTGGGTGATACATAAAGTCCCTCACTTTCTGCAATAGTAACACGACCAGAAAGCCCCGATCTTAACCCAACAGAACCCCTTTGGAATCATTACGAAAACATGTCATTACATTAAAGCCTCAGTTAAAAGCCTTATTGTTAGCGGAATGGTAAGAAATAAATTGTGAATATGTGGAAAAGTTGACGCATTCTATGCCAGACCTACTTAAAGAAGTTAAAAGGCTTAAAGGGTAGTCAACAACGTAGTAGGTAAGTCTTTTTTCTGCAAAATTAAAGCATAAAATAACACTTTCCACTGAGGGCATCAACACTTCAGCTGTATTCATTTCAATATTATTTCTATATTTTTTTTTCTGAACGAAATATTATTGTTTTTGTTTGCCTCTAAGAAAGTACAAACAAACATTTATTACTTGCAAAGAAACAGACAATTTTAAACATAATTCCTTTCGACAAAACCAAATTTAGTTGGGATATCAAGAGTTTTGCTGCACATTGTATGTTGGCTAATCTTGGAATTTTTTGAAACAAATGAAATACTAAAATACCACTGCTTTTGTACTTTATAATGTGCGAAAAAAAACATTCTCGAAATATTTTGGAAAACGTTTACATTAAATTAGAAAAACAAATATTTTCCTAAAAAAACTAAGAAATGATCAAAAATGCTAATTCTACTTATAAGTATTATTTAATTAATTTATTTACTTAACCCATGTTAAACTAAAAGAACAGCAAGGAAATTGATTTAAAAAGCGCCATTAATTAACAATCCTTTTCAGTGATGTCCAGAGTACAGAGTTTGTGCCTAAACATGCAAAATGCTTATACAATTGACTTTCAATACAAGCTTTAGCTTGATTTCAGAATTGTAATAGCTTCCATTCATTTATATCTTAAGCGGCCCTTACACATTTAATCGAATGACATCAATCACTAGCATGTGTTTGTGAAAATGTATTTGTATGAGTCACAAACATTTGGTGAAGTCTGATTGACGAAAATCAAAGCAAGTTTGATTTTGCATGATGAACGTCATGCTGATATGTGTAAGGGTTGGATTGACATAATTACTTCATTGTGTTTTGTGTCACGGAAGCGAAAACATGTCTCGGGCCAGCGGAAAATTGAAGGACCATGAAGACCGAGCATTTGTATCGGAATTAATTGAAACGTATCGGTCATTACCGAGTTTATAGGATGTGAAAAGGAAAGATTATTGCGACCAAAACAAAAAAATGCAACAATATGAAGTTTTACTGCAAAAGTATAAAGAAAAGTATCCTGATGCACAAAAAGCGGTGTTGATAATTTTTGTGAAAAAACTCTTTGGTATTTTAATGAAATTAGTTTTATTAAAGACAGCGAATCTCCATATTCATCTCGCAGTACAATCAAGAAGAAGACAACCAAGTAAGTACATTTTTTTTTCTTTATTTTTTTTTTATAAATTAAGCAAGGTTAGTGACAATGTTTTGCCAGGAAACTTGGCCCTCATTATTAAAATATTCGCAATATACTTGTCGTATATGTTTTGCAATGTTTGAAGAATTTCGGGATTGTGAGTTTTGTAAAGATGTCAGCAAATTATTACTCCGCCTCCACGAACCTTCTGTTACTATTCCAGTTTCCAAATCCTCTGCGTCGATAGAACCGCCTGGAAGGTATTTCTGCGCACTTTTCCTTCTGGGAAAATTATGAAGGTAACAGCAAGCTAAAACAACTATTTGTATTTTCTCTGGTGATAATTGAATTGTCCGCTGAAATATACCAAATCGTGAAGTTAAGATACCAAACGCATTTTCAACGATGCGCCGAGCTCGACTTAGCCGATAGTTAAAAATTCTTTCTTTATCTCCAAGTCCAGTTTGCACGAAAGGCTTCATAAAATGTTCAGTTAATTGAAAAGCATCATCGCCAAGAAATACATAGGGCGCTTTGTTTTCGCTTGATGGTAATTTATCTGGTTCAGGTATATTAATCGAGTTTTCCTGAAAGGCCTTTTCAAAAGATGTTTGATGGAATACACCTCCATCAGATATTCTGCCATTGACACCAACATCAGCAACGATAAATTCGTAATTTGAATCCACTATTGTCATTAATACTACTCTAAAAAACGTTTTATAGTTATAGTAGTAAGATCCAGAATGTGGTGGTTTTTTAATGGCGACGTGTTTACCATCGACAGCTACCAAACAATTTGGGAAATTGCAACGATCATTGAAGCCTTGTGCTATTTGTTTCCACCGATCTTGCGTTTGAGGGATCTGAAAATATAAAATTACATTTAACATAAAGTTCTAATTGTATCTGAAACAATAAACATATTTTTTTGTGTATGCTTCTTTACTGGACGAAGGAGGACCAGTCAGGAAAAAATTAAAGAAATACAACGATCCAACAGATCAATTGATTACTTTGGCTACCCAGCGGTTGCAAAAAGAGTCAGACAATTTTAAGAAAATGGCTGATGTTTGGGCATCGAAGTTGAGAACTATGAATCCTAGTCAACAATTGTATGCTGAAAAATTTATAAATGAAATAATATTTGAAGGAATTCAAGGCAATTTAAACAGGAACGCTGTACAAATACTTCCTCAACGTACATCCATACCGAAAACTTGTCAGCATTTCGATTCTGACTCATACCTGGATTCATCTAATTCTTTCGAATTCAGGAATAGCTCGCAACCTACCACTTCGAGTCAAGTAACAAGTATTCATCCAGGACGTGGAGTAAATAGGGTTATTTACAACTATGTACATCCGGTGTTAGAGCAAAGCACTCAATGTGAGACAGACCAACAGAATTCTGAAACTGATTTGAATACTGCAAAATATTTCTCTACGTTTCAGTAATACGTAAAAATGTATACACAAATAAGTTACTTTTCTTAAATAAATGAATTACTTACTTTTATGTACTCTTTTAACCCACGTATTATTACTTCACAAGCTTCATTGCAGATATTGCTGCTGTAAATTTTATATCCTCGAATGAATTCCCTGTAGCAAGATATCGCAATGTTGTAGAAAGCCTCTGGTTTACGGAAATCGCTTCACGCATACATGTATCTTTTTTCATACTCAAAAGAGAAATTATTTTAAGCAATTCCTCGTAAGTGGAGTTATCCATCCTCATAAAAATTTTATAATCGTCCTGCGCAGATATTTTCAATTCATTCAAAAGATTTTCATGTGTGAACTGATTCTTTTTTTTACCCATCCTTCATCCAAATTCTCTTTTTTCTCGACATTTTTTTCTTTTTCCTCTTTATGCAAAGTGCAAGAGCAATATATGCAATATAATCGTCCGTACACCATGAAAACTCACAAAAACTAAAAATTTCACGGCAATCGATTGAACTGTGTAAGGGGTAGCGTCAATCCACACATACACGATGCATGATGTCAACCGATTGACCGTGTAAGGGCCGCTTTAAAATGAAACGTTCAAAATATGATTCTTAGGTCCTTTGTTAACTTTATTTTGAAATTATCCCCTTTTGTGCACTTGAAACAAAAAAAAAGAGGTTTTTTCATATATTCTATTATCTTCACTTTTTCACCACGTTAAATTAAATATTCACCAGCGTAAAAAGTTAAAGGTTTGCAAAAATCTTAGTAGAGTTTGATATCTAGGTGTAGTTAGTCTATGGTTTTCACAGTCTGCTATCTGTATTGAGGACAAAAAAAATATTTTGTTAAAGAAACCCGATTCATAGTTAATTCTTTTTAATAAGTTAAAATGAGTACAGAGTGTGAGTGAGACAGACAGTGACGCTGTGATTGAGACGAGTAAACATGCCACTTCGACTAGTGTGAGGGAAACAGATAGAGATGCCATCCTTGTCAAGCAGTGACGCATAGGCACATCATGCAATACTGCAGTACGTTACTCTCCTTCGCTTACAGCGCATTATTCTGTATTCGTGTGGATTTCGTGCTTTCTTTTCAAAGTGTCTTCAATTCTAATACCGAGGGACGGCGCAGGACAGGACGACAGCACATAAGGAAGCACAAACAAGCATAAGGGAACCTCAGCCAACACAGAGTGCGGCATTGGAGGCAGTTGGCGAAGGATCTTAACAGGTTTAGAGGCTTAATGATTGAGGCCCAGGTTTACCGCGGACTATAGCCACACCTTAGTAAGTATGTAATGGCATGTATGGCAGAAAAATTCTCAATCTGGAGCATTTTTCCCTTGTTCGCAGTTCAAGTTTGTATAGATTTACGACCTGAGTAGGGATTTATGAAAAAGCAATAGTAGTGTCCAAGTTTACTACGAGTAACAGCAACTTACAGAAAACAGTCAAATCGAAATCGAACTAATCACGAGCTTTCTGGTATTGGGTCTATAACTTAGTGCGGTTTGCTAAGAGATGGCGTAACTTGTATTATTCCATTGGAACATGCGTTGGAAAGCTACTGTCATTGTACGTCATTTAAGTATATATCATTTATTTGAAGCGTAAACAACAATAATTTTTTTTCATTCAAATATGTCGAACTTTGTGCCTGAAAAAGTGTTTTTGCGGGGAGTTCTTCTTCATTACTTTAATATGAAGAAAACTGCTGCCGAAAGTCATCGTATTTTGGTGGAAGTTTATGGTGAAGATGCGCTAGCTGAGCGAACGTGCCAAAAGTGGTTTGCACGATTTAAAAGTGGTGATTTTGGCTTGGAAGACGATGAACGTCCTGAGCAGCCAAAAAAGTTTGAAGATGAAGAACTGGAAGCATTACTCTATGAAGATTGTTGCCAAACACAAGAAGAGCTCGCAGAATCTTTGAATGTCACTCAAGCAGCCATTTCAAAACGTTTAAAAGCAACTGGATATATTCAAAAGCAAGGAAATTGGGTTCCACATGAACTCAAGCCGAGAAACGTCGAAAGGCGGTTTTGCATGTCCGAAATGCTGCTGGAACGCCACAAAAGGAAGTCATTTTTGCATCGGATTGTTACTGGTAATGAAAAATGGATCCATTACGACAACCGCAAGCGCAAAAAATCATATGTGAAACCCGGCCAACCAGCCAAATCAACGGCAAAGCCGAACATTCATGGCGCAAAGGTAATGCTCTGTATTTGGTGGGATCAGATGGGTGTACTGTATTATGAGCTGCTAAAACCAGGTGAAACCATCAATGGACAACGCTACCGGAATATGCGACCAGACAGGAGGCGATAATTTTCCATCATGACAACGCTCGGCCCCACGTTGCTATTCCGGTTAAGAACTATTTGGAAAACAGTGGATGGGAAGTCTTACCCCACCCGCTTTATAGCCCAGACCTTGTCCCTTCTGACTACCATTTGTTCCGGTCGATGCAGAACGTCCTCACTGAAATATGGTTCACATCAGAGCAGAATATCAAAAATTGGCTTGATTCATTCTTGGCTGCCAAGCCGGCGCAGCTCTTTTGGGATGGGATCCACAAATTGCCAGAAAGATGGGAAGAAGTCATAGCTACAGATGGGCAATACTTTGAATAATACTATTGTACAAGTTTTTCTTAAATAAACGTTCAAATTTTGAAAAAAAAACCGCACGAATTAAGTTATACACCCAATAATATAAAATTTAAATTTTGAAGCGGAGACCAAGTCTTCTTTCGACTAAAAGAACGTTTATCTGTTTATCTCAGCCCTGAAAGAGTGCCTATATCTAAATATTCTGCACCACCTAAAGGGTGGAGAAATGCCAGGACAGCAAAAATGTCAAACATACCAATCTGAATCAACGCTCTCATTTAAAGGGACGACGGTTTTTTGTTCTCATTTTCGTGCGACTGAGTTTTATAAAAAAAATCGAAGCAAGAACGAAAAAAAAAACTTCAGGGATGAGAACAAAGCCTCAGATATTGATGACTTTAGGTTGGTTATTAGACTGTTATTGGAAGACCCAACCGAGGACAAAGGCAGTTCAGGTCGTGTGAAGGTATCAGGTTTTTAACCCTTTCCCACGATTCCATTGTAATCTGAGACCCAGATAACGTTGTATAAACGAATAGTGATACCTAACATGTTATCTCCTTTCTCATAATGAGGATAAACTCATTGTTCGAGAGATAGTTAAATTATCTACATATTCTGGGATATACTCGTAGATGTTGGAGCTGTGAACGGTGTCAATCGACATCCATCATAGAAGTGAAAGTATGACGCCTATCTGTGGGCAACTTCTGTTTACGCCATGTCATTTTGACCATCAGCGTCTGTCACTAAGGATCTATTCACCAGCAATTTCTTCAATTAATAATTCATCTACATTACATTACGGTGAGACTTTACCGAGTTATACATGTCGTCATAAGTTGCATTGTTGATGAAGATGCCGACTGAGTACCAGAGGATATATTTCATTCTGGCTTATAGATTAAGTGATAGAACCTGTAGGTGACCCGGTTTTGATTTGTGTACTTGAGAAGTGAGTTATTAGCTATCAGATTTTTCGTATATTTACTGCCTGGGCGATTTACCTATTTTGAGGACTCTGGTCAGGGTAGTTTCACCGTTTGGTCTTTTGCAAAAGTCTTTATGGGAGGTACTTTCAGAATTCCGAATTACTTACTTACTTACTTAGGTTGTGGTACAGACCGGTCTGAACCTGATCTTCAACGAGAAAGCCTCCTCAGTTAGTCCAGTCTTTAGCTACCTGCCTCCACTGCAAGCCGGTTGAGGTCTCTTTCTACTTGTTAGTGCCAACCAAGGTAAAGTCTTCCCCCACAGCGTTGTCTCTCCAGGTTAGATTTGAAGACTCTGCAGCCCAGAGCATTGGTGTCCATTCGCTCTACATGTCCTACCCATCTCAGCCGACAGATGCGCAGTTTTCTGACTAGGTCGATATCGCTGTACACTTGGTACCGAATATTTTTCGAAGGATTTTTCTCCATGCTTCTGCGCCATAAAACAGGACTGGGATGATCAAGGTCTTATATAGAGCTTCCTTAGTTTTTCGGGATAGGGCCTTACTACTCAATTGCCTTTTTAGCCCAAAGAAACAGCGATTTGCGAGAGTGAATCTTCGTTATATTTCTCCTGCGGTGTTGTTGGCAGAATTAATTGCAGAGTCAAGATAGACAAGGTCCTTTACTACCTCCAATTCTCCGACGTTGATAGAATTTGTTTTCTTTTGCCCTCATTTACCGCTAAACCCATTTTGACAGCTTTCGTTCTAATACTATCGAACGCACCGGTAATAGCCCCCCTGAGTTCTCCTAATCTTGTTTAGCGGCATTCTTCATCAAACCAGGGATATTCTGGTGCTGGTCAGGCAACTGATGTGCCGCGTCCCGCATAGTATGTTGGCAGTGTTGCCACTAGTCTTGGATACTTGATGCTGTGAGCATAGGAGTTGTTGAGAGATATGGAGATACTTACGTGTTCCGCGAGGGTTCTGGCGGACTCTTGTGATTGCGGCTTTTCTACGTTATACCTTTTCACAGCAGTTCTTCTTTGTTGTGACGCTTGGGAAAATTCATACCATGGCTGCAAGAAAGTGTAGAGCTGAGTCAATGTCGGCTGCTCGGAACGTTCGGATGTCCATAATGCTGGAGACATGCCTTACGTCTATCGCAGAATTATCAATTTAATCAGCTTTTTATGATGCGGAGACTGCCATACCGCCTTGTATATATTAGAATGAGGAAACCGTGTGCTTGTTATAGTAATATTTCGTCCCGCCGGAAAGTCAATAAGTCTAAGTCCGTTGCCAGACGTGGTAACGTGTAGGCTATACCTACCAGCTGTCCTACAAATGGTGTCCTCCTTTTCTATCCTAGACTTAAAATCGCCTAGTACGATTTTAACGTCATACTTCGGACATTGCTCATATGTCTAGTGGTAGAAACATTCTTTGGTGGCGGCATCTTTGTCTTCCGTAGAGACATGTGCTAATAGGCTTATTTTAGCGAATTTAGCGAGCTGTTAAGGGTTCCATCATTCCGCGTGCAGATCCGAAGGTCGTTGTCCTTTAAACGTTTGCTAATGTCGTCAACAGTGGGTCCATTTTCATCCGAAGCCATTAGTTGGTTCGTCAGATATATTAATCTCTATCTATAGGGTTGTGAGTTGGCCGGGCATGCACTTCGTTACGAACTTGATTTTTGCGCTGCTGGCCCAGACCAAATTATAGAACACACACAACCGATCAATCTAGCTATGACTGCAGTAACTAGATCTTGGGTAGAACTGGCCAGAGCTAGGCGATGAGACTGTATACAGTATAATAAGGCAAGCTTTTAGGCTTCTAGATGCCTCGTGAAACCCGGGAAACATTTAAAACCACAGATGCGTTTTCTCCAAACCCACGATCCCTGTCTATTGTACATATGATAGATGTGAGCTTTTGTATCCAACACAGAAAACACACGGGTGTAGCAACGGACTTGGAATATTGAAGATTAATTTAATCAAATACCATAGATACACTCAAACAAAATAAACCTTAACCCTTCTCGACTTGATGGCCTCGACAGAAGCCTTGCCTAAACCCACAATGAGCGAAGAGCTATTCTTGCTATTCCGATGCTTGCTCTCCCTGTGAGAAGAGATTTTTCGATTTTAAGTGTCGAGTACACGGTTCTGGTTATGGAGATGCATCAGCGCATACATACTTCGTCGTCATGAGTTGCCCCGGAGTCCAGCACATTGCATGCATCAGTTTTGGTTGCCTGAAAACCTCGAAAGTCGTGGTTCCCGTTTAGAATTATTTTCCTATCAAGCATTTGCTGTGCGGAGATTTCCACCGTAAAAGTTTCGTTTCATCCTTTATTTTACCTACCACCAACAGTTGATCTCCGGGGTGTTTGCGTTGTTCAGATTATTATCTTTTGAGTCATCATAATTAGAAACGTCCGAGAGGAAATGTTGGCAGACTCATAGGTATGCCGGTTTCCCTCCCTTTGGGTTTCGCGGTCATTATTGAAGTGGGATTTTCCACGACGTTCAATTTCCGTTGGTTTGGTTACTATTTTGTGTGCAAGGAAAGCCACTACCAGCGTCGTGTCTCTGGGTGGATTTCTCCTCATCAACCAGAACTAAGACCTTTGTTGGTTGTAACGCTGGTTAGATCCGGACATAGTCTGTAGTTAAAACCACAACTAGTTTTGTTTTCGTCGATGTGTTTGACAGCTTCAAAGGATTGCTGTCCAATGGAGCCGCAGCTTTTGTAGGTTGCAGCTCCGTTTTCATACGGCCATAGTGTGCGAGAAAATGCGTCTACAAGCAGACCGGGAAACTTTCTAACTTTTGGACTAGTTCAATATGTAAGAAAGGGGGCAGCTTCATGTATTTGCCTGAAGTTCATATTAAGCTACAGTTGAGTTATCAATTTCCAGATGACTGGAAGTTTAGAAGTTTAAAAGTTCATTCTTGGCCCGTTAGGCCCTTGTTCTACTATGGAATGGAACAGAAATGGTATTCTACTTATTAAAAAAAATCAAAAGAAAACAAAGCCTTCAACTTTTTCTCAGAACGCACATAATTTTTTTTAATTTAATTGATGAAAGGCCAAATATAATCGTGCGATACAAAATTACAAGTCGTCATCTGAAAACAGCACAGATTCATCGTCACCTTCAACTTCCTTAAAATCCTTCTCCAGAGTAGCCAGGTTCTCTCGGGCTTCGGAAAATTCATCTGCTTCCATTCCTTCGGTTATGTACCAGTGTACAAATGCTCTCTTCGCAAACAATAAGTCGAATTTATGGTCTAAACTTGCAAAAGCGCCTGCAATAGATGTTGTCGAGGCCAACATAGAAGCACCACGTGAAACTGAAGCCATATCACTCTCCGGAACTGCCAACGGTGGCTTATAATTAATTCCGACTTTAAATCCAGTTGGACACCAATCAACAAATCGTATATTACTTTTAGACTTTATATTAGCTATGGCTGTGTTTACGTCCTTCGGGACAACATCTCCTCGGTAGAGTATACAACAAGCCATGTATTTGCCTTTATTAGGATCACACTTCACCATCTGATTGTCGTTTTCAAAGAGATCTGAAGTTAGTTCAGCAACGCTCAGACCCTCGTGGTGGCACTTCTCAGTGGGTAAAACCGGCGCATAGGAGGCTAAAGGAAAGTGAATTCTTGGATACGGGACCAGATTTGTTTGAAACTCAGACATATCCACGTTTAGAGCGCCGTTGAATCTCAAGGATGCTGTTATGCTCGATACAACTTGACTAATGAGGCGATTTAGATTGGAATAACTCGGTCGGCCGATATTCAACCTGAAATTGATGGAGAATGACGCAAAATTCGGATGATTTCATACACCTTACTTGTTTTTACAAATCTCGAAATTTGCTTGATTGTCAACCATAAAGGAGCAGTCAGCCGTATCCAGCGTACAATGCGTGGTCAACACTGAATTGTATGGCTCTACTACTGCTGTAGCAATTGTTGGTGATGGATAGACCACAAATTCCAGTTTAGATTTTCTTGGGAAGTTCTCATTGATTTTGTCCATGAGGAGTGCTGAAAATCCGGAACCAGTGCCACCGCCAAGTGAATGGAACAGGAAGAACCCCTGCAAACTGTTTGATTGCTCTGCCATTTTCCTTATTCTATCTGCAACATGTTCAATCATTTCCCTCCCAATAGTGTTAAAACCTCGAGCAAAATTATTTGCTGCATCCTCTTTGCCATTGATGAGCTGATCCGGATGGAAGAGTTCTTTATACTTTCCAATGCGAACCTCATCTGGAAAAAAACTTCATAAATCAGAATTTTCTAGAAATAATTGTTGGTCAGTACCTATTACAGTTGGTTCCATGTCGATGAAGATCGATCGAGGAACGACTCTTCCCTTTTGGGTTTCATTGAAAAATGCTGTGTAGCAGTCATCTGAGTCACCTTGAGTATTATTCAATGATCCATCTGCGGCGATATCATGCTCCAGACAATAGAGTTCCCAAGTAGCATTTCCAATTTGCACACCAGCTTGCCCGATATGTAAGGAAATTGTTTCACGATTTGAAAATACCTAGGAAATTGATTCAAATGAAACGAAATAGAGATGGAGTTTTGAACGTGTTTACCATTTTCGTTTGTTGTTACCAAAAATTTAGAGATAGATTAAAATATTGAGAATTTTCAAAACGAGCCTTTCACCCTAAGTTTCTAAATTAGAATAGTTTTTGTTTCTGAAAATTTTCAAAACACATCTCCGCTGAGCTACTAAATTCATTTTTAAGTACCGATTTCTACAGTTCTTTTTTAGGTCGAGTGTTGTCCTATATATACAGAGTGTCGGAAACCTTAAGACGTGATTGGCATATTTTGGAAAAAAAATCGTACGGAGTGATAGTCGAGGTCGGAAAAGCGTCCCCTGCGAGATATAGGAGCTTTTAAGGAAATAAAAGCCTTACACAGCCCAGTTTCGACTTGTACTGAAAATAGCAACTTTCAAATTTATGCGTGTGTGGTAACAAATGTGTTGAACATGTTGCCGTGAAATTCATGTGTCAATAGTTATTGATGATCAAAATTATTTTCTTTTTAGCTTAAAATTTTGGCTTTGTTATAATTTTTTTTTCGGAAAAATATGTGATTAGCTCCTTCTGGTATACCGGTTTTGGCCAAAGAAAGGCTGCTTTGTCCTAACTGAAAGGCTTAAGGGTCAGAGATCCTAAGGTGAGACATTGAAGTAGGGTAAAAAGACGCCCATACTAAAAGTAGGAGACAATCATCCCGTGGTCTCCTTGAATGGGGTCGGAATTGCACCGACAATTTCCCATACTCCCTCCTTCAAAACAAAGATTGAACTTCAACAATAATCCACAAAGCCCAAGTTGGATTCAGTTCAGTTTTATTTTCTAAAACAAACAATTTGATATCATATACTCGTACATAAACAAAACTTAGGGAACAAAAATAAACAAGCTTTGGGGAGCATGCAACTTCTTAAAACTGACTTTTGGCAACGACCTATATCTCCTTTAATCGTATTTCCTAATGCAACTGTTGATTCTTTACTGTTCTTTTTACAAAAAAAGGTAAATAGGCAACTCCACACAGTTAAACATAAATCCAAAGCCAAACGGAAAAAAGCTGTGAACTCGTAGTTTACGGGAAAGAGACAAGATAATAATAACTGACTAAACTTGGTAAATATGAAAAGGAGTGGTGTTGCCAGCACTTATACTAGGTAATTTAATCCAATTTCTTTTAAAAAACTAAACAATTTCAAAAAAAAAAAAAAAAAAAAAATACATTTAATCATGTAGTAGCTCGATGACTCTAAGCATAAGACAGCGAGCCTTCTGTCTGCCCTCTTCAATTTTGTTACTCCACTTGGTAACCGTACATCAGCGGTCCGCACAATACCATCTGAAGCTGAATAGATCTTGATAATGCGGCCCAGCTGCCAGGCAGAACGGATTTCATTGGGCTCAATGAGAATGAAGATGTCGTCCACTGCTGCTGGTTTCGTCTTCTTATGCCACGAGAAGGTCACGTGATCTCTGGCAAATACTCCGCATATCACCGTCGCGTGAATTGCGCCATCAAATGTTACGCCCGTCGGCTATACAGTCTGCTAAAGGCATCGCGTTCGGAAAACAATTCAGGGGCAGTGATGTCTCTATCTCCATCACCAAAGAGCATCGAATTCGGCGTAAGGGGTGCTGGGCCCTCGAGGTAAATGGAGATGTGCATTAGTGGTCGGCGGTTGATTTGACCTTGAGCTTCAATCTCGTGGAACCACACCCCGAAGAATGAGATCGATGCTGCCTTTGATGGATTGAATCAGCCGTTCCCAGGCTCCACCCATCCACGGAGAATATGCAGGAATAAACCGCCACAAGATGCCCTCGTACCTCGCCGAATATTCACTGAGGGCTGCGTCCATCTCCTTGATGTCTCTGTTCAAAAGATTTTTCGAACCGACGAAATTAAGCCCATTGTCGCTGTATAAGAATTTAGTAACAACTCGGTTTACCAAAAAGCGACGAGGTCCCATTGTGCATTGGTCCAAACTTAGATCGTTCAGCAACTCGATTTGGACGGCTCGAAACGTTAGGCACGTAAAAATCATTCCGTACCTTTTTACGGTTCCTCTCCCGAACTTCACGAGCATGGGCCCAAAACAATCCACCCCAACGTGTGTAAACTGCCTGTCGCCGAAAGCTCTTGCACATATTGCAGATAGACTTTACCTTCTCGACAGCTCCTCGAATGCTGATAATCCAAGCACGGAGAATTAAGGCCATAACTCTAACGGCCGACGTCCACCTTCCCCTAAACCGTGGCCGCAATTCCTCAAAAACGGAAAAGCTTACCCCCTTGCTACGCTCATGAACGAGAATTCTTATCTCGTCCTTTACCAACTCCAGCGCTTAGTCCGCGCTTCTCGGCGTGATTGGCCATTCCTCAATTGGCTTTAGAAGAAAAACAGGGCCCTTAAACCAACGCGGCTCCTGATCGCCGATCATTTCGTCAGTCTACCTCGTTCCGTCATCTGCTACATTATCCACTGTCCCCAAATTTCGCCCACTCTCCACTCTAGTAGCCGCAAACGACGGGAACTTAAACTTTGTTGAACTAATCTAGGCGAGAACCGCTTTAGAATCTGACAGGAAGATCACCTCGTGAGTCGGGACCGTGTGCGACCCATTTATGGTGGTCAGCAGTCGAACTCCTAGGACGGCAGCTTGTAGCTCCAACCGTTGCATCGACAATCTTTTTACAGGCGCGACTTTAGCCTTAGCCATAACCAACGCGACTTCGACCTGTACTTCCCGCTCGAAACGAAGATAAGCGGCAGCAGCAAAGGCTTTCTCTGAAGCATCGACGAAGATGACTAACCTGTTCTTAGAGTCGTCCGGGTTCCATTACACGTACCGCCGAGGAATTCTAAGTCGGTCAATCTTCCTTAATTACTATACGTCAAACGAAATCCACTTATGTCGTAGATCCTTTGATACTGGTTCGTCTCAGTCAAACTCTTCCCTCCAGAAATCTTGTAGAACAATGCGACCACGGATGACGTAGATGGAGATGAGTCCAAGTGGATCGAATATCCGCATCACCGCTCTGAGTATCTCCCTCTTGGACACCTTAAAATCTGGTAACTGCATCTTATCGAATAGCTCGTCATCTAGCACCTGGTAAGTAAAATGATCCATCCTTGGATGCCAAAACATTCCTAAGACCTTGGTGACAAAAACTTCCTACTCACTTGGATCGATACTCACGAGTTTGGGGTTGACATGATTCTCCGGCATCCTCGCTAAGAACTTTCAATTGTTTGACTGCACGCCAAGGAGACTGAAACCCATGGTTTTGCAAATCTGATGCAATTACTTTGACTGCCTCCTCCAATGTGTCGTGACTCTTGAAGTAGTCGTCCACGTAAGTCCTTTTCGTCAACCCATCTACCGCTTCGGGGCACTCGGACTGGAAACGATTAGCGTGATTGTTTTTTACAAACTGGGAGCATGTTGGTGAACACCTAGGACGAAACATCATGACCTCGAAAATGTACACCACGGGGTCTGCCGAGACGTCTGCATTCCTCCACAGGATGCGTTGGCACTGCTGATCTTCTTTCCTGATCTTGATCTGGTGGAATATCTCCTTTACGTCCGCATTCATCGCAACCCTTCGCTGCCGCAACGTAAAGAGTCCTTCTTGGAGGGGGACTAAATTATCCGGTCCTTTCAGCAGAAGGGTGTTCAAAGACACACCCTTAACCTAAGCGGCCACGTCAACAAACAGTCGCGGCTTGGGGGGGACCTTTTGAGATTATGCACAACAGATGTGTGCGCGTACCAAATCCGCGGCCACTCCTTCTGCAACTCCTGTCTCGATGCGATCCTGGCATACCCTTTGACAGCAGACTGGTCATGTGGTTGTTCAACCAGGTTAGCAACTCGGGTTTCTTCTTTAAGGAAACCTCCTCGAAATAAAGCCTTTCACGTTTGTTGATCCCAGAGAACATTGGTAGCTCCTGCATATTCTTTTGTATCCAACACAGAAAACACACGGGTGTAGCAGCGGACTTGGAATATTGAAGACTAATTTCAAATACCATAGATACACTCAAAAAAAATAAACCTTAACCCTTCTCGACTTGATGGCCTCGAGAGAAGCCTTGCCTAAACCAACAATGAGCGAAGAGCTATTCTTGCTATTCCGATGCTTGCTCTCCCTGTGAGAAGAAATTTTTCGGTTTTAAGTGTCGAGTACACGGTTCTGGTTATGGAGTTCATCCTTTGTTTTACCTACCTCCAACAGTTGATCTCCGGGGTGTTTGCGTTGTTCAGATTATTATCTTTTGAGTCATCGTAATTAGAAACGTCCGAGAAATAAGACCTTTGTTGGTTGTAACGCTGGTTACCGTGTCGACCACCGGCGAGTGCAGACGTCATTCTGCATTCGTAATCTCTCCTGTGCTGCACACAGAAAAATACAAAACAAAAAAAAAACAACGCGTAGTGTAAAACAAAAAAAAAAACCCAAACCACCGCGCGCATGTGAAAAAAAAACCCATAACAGTGCAGTGCAATTAACAGAAACAAAATTATCACACAGTACGGGTATCCCACCTCTCCCGCTCCTGGTCGTTGTACTGTTGCTTGCACTTGGCCACTGCCGTTACTGTATTTATCTTACGGTGCGGGCAGTGACTGAGTCTATGTAACAACTGATGGAAAGCGGGTTGTGAGTGAAAATTTTGTAGGTGCACTGTTTCATATTGTTGTAAGGGCATAACACCTACAGCAATTTGATTCGGTAAACCTATGTCAGAATTTTCACTTCGCAGCCTTGCATAGTATCGTCGTCCACATCTCTCAGATCACTCTGATCTGAAGCTACCTGGCTACGAACTAGTGCCATTATTCTTCTCTCACGCGCGGTCTCGCCATTTACGTGCGTAGTGATGTAGCTTACCAAACTCCACCACAAAGTAGTCCCTGTTCCAATCCGGAATTCAATCTCATGTGGTTATAATTCCATATCCGCAAGCAAATTATCCACTACTGCTTTATTTACAGAAGCCCCAAACTGGACAGCAACTTGACCTTTCACGAGTTTGATGCGCTGTATGACTCCATTCAAAGAATTGTATCCCTGTATCCTCATACTGAAATCGTGATTACGGGCGATTTCAATATACACAATACTGGTTGGCTTCGACATTCTGGACAGACAACACCCGAAGGACGGTGTGTTGAGATCTTCGCTGCGGAAAATAACTTAACCCAGCTTGTAAATGAGCCCACACGAATACCAGACGTTGATACTCATACCGCCAATACCCTAGACTTGTTTTTAACTTCTCACCCTGACAAGTACTGCGTTGATGTGCTCTCCCCTCTAGGCTCGTCGGGCCATTGTGTCATATCAGCTAATTTCTCGTACACTCACCACACATTTAGAGAAAAGATCCTTAAAAGAACCGTAGGGCAATACGAGAAAGCCAATTGGAGCGGACTTAACAACTTCTTTAGGAATTTTAACTGGTCGTTATGTTTCCCCGATAACGACGTGGATGCCGCTGCTGACATGATCACAGAAACTATTCTCTTTGGAATGAGATGCTTTATCCCTCATCGGATGAAGTGTATCAAACCAAAAGAAAAGGCATGGTACGACTCAAGCAGTAAAGAGGCTGTCTGGGTTAGAGAATTGTTTTTTCGGTCCTACAAGACCAACCCGACAGAGGAAACCCGAAAAAAGTTTAAACGAGCCAGACCAAACTGAGGCAAAAAATACTGCAATGCCCCAAAGGCAGTAAAAATTGTTGGTCGTTCGTCAAAAACATTGGAAATTCTGCCTCATCCTCCATCCCAACGATCATTTACAATGACATTCCAGCTGTCAGCTCTTTGGACAAGGCCAATCTGCCTGCTGCACACTTTGCGGCTAGCTCAACTCTCCCAGATTGTGCTTTGTCCCCGCCTACACTTGGGTGCGTTGAATCTACAATGGGACGAATCCACTTTCGCACTCGTGTAGTAGCAAGAGTACTGAAAGATCTCAACATGCATAAATCCGCTGGTCCAGATGGTATATCTCCCCTTCTTCTGAAGAGGTGTTCTTCCACGCTGGCAAAACCACTGAGTAAGCTTTTTCATCAATCCTACTCTATAGGACTCTTTCCCAGAAGATGGAAAACAGTATTTGTCCAGCCCGTCCCTAAAAAAGGCGAATCTTCTTCTCTCTCCTCCTACAGACCTATTGCACTTACGTCCCTTCTTACCAAGGTCATAGAAACGCTGATAAACCGTCAGCTAATGAAATATCTCGAAACACGAAAACTTCTCAATGACCGGCAATATGGTTTTCGCAGCAACTGGTGATTTGATGGCATGTCTCACCGAAAGTGGAACCAAAGCGTACATCAATTTGGCGAAAGCAAGATAGCTGCACTTGATATTTCTAAGGCATTTGACAGAGTTTGGAATCAGGCCCTTTTGTCGAAAATGCGTGCTTTTGGGATTGATGACTCTCTTCTTCAATGGATTAGTAATTACCTTTCGGAACGTTCAATTCAAGTTGTCTTGGACGGTTTCAAGTCTGATATTCACAAAATAAATGCTGGTATGCCCCAAGGCTCCGTTCTGTCTCCGACACTCTTTTTAATTTTCATTAATGATCTCTTGTCTGCCACTTCTAATCCAATATATTCCTTTGCTGATGACAGTACTTTCTGCTTTTCCTTTTCATATTTGTTCCCGGCCTCAAGCCCCTGCTCTTCGGCTATAGAACGGGAACGGCAGCGTATGTTAAGCTCATTAAATTCCGATATTAACAGCATAACCAATTGGGGAACTATCAAGGGAGTGGAATTTAATGCTTCCAAAACTAAATACTGTCTGCTGTCATTAAAGCAAAATTCAAATACCCAGCCATTATCCATGAATGGCACTTGCATTGTCGAAACCGATAAACTTTCCGTTCTTGGTTTGTGTGTCAGTGACAGTGTGTCTTCAAAAATGCTGCGAAATGTCTAGGTTTCCTCAAGCGATGTAAGAAATATTTTACCCCCTGTGATCTGGCCACAATATATAAGGCATTCATCCGCTCAAAATTGGAGTACAATACCCACATCTGGTCAGGTGCTCCTAAAACATCTCTGCACCTGCTAGATAGTACCAGTACTCCATTGAAATCGCCAGTAGCATTCCGCCCATTCAAACTTTCAACCGCAACACCCGTCTCGCTATGAATGCTCATCAGTATACCCTCAAGCCCATTTTCGGACGTACTCTAAAATATCGTGACTCTTTCCTAAGCCGAACAACTCGCTTATGGAATGCCATGCCGATCTCTGTGTTTCCTGGTCGTTATAATTTACAAACATTTAGAAACAATGTACATCGGTACCTGTCTTTTCTTCCTCCCTAAATTTTCTTCGCCCGCGCTGTGTACGAACATTTTAAGGATACAAAATCCCTTCAGCGCGTGCTGATTATAAAAAAAAAGATCCGGACGTAGTCTGTAGTTAAAACCACAACTAGTTTTGTTTTCGTCGATGTGTTTGATAGCTTCAAAGGATTTCGGTCCAAGGGTGCCGCAGCCTTTGTAGGTTGCAGCACCGATTTCATACGGTCATAGTGCGCGGGAAAAGACGTCAACAAGGAGAGCGGGAAGTTTTCTAACTTTTGGACTATGTAGTTCAATATGTAGGAAAGGGGGCAGCTTCGTGTATTTGCCTGAAGCTCATATTAAGCTACAGTTGAGTTATCAATTTCCAGATGACTGGAAGTTTTGAAGCTTAAAAGTTCCTTCTTGGTCTGTTCGGGCCTTGTTCTACTATGGAATGGCAACAGAAATGGTATTCTACTTATTAAAAAAAATCTAAAAAAAACAAAGCCTTCAACTTTTTCTCAGAACACACATAATTTTTTTTAATTTAATTGATGAAAGGCCAAATATAATCGTGCGATACAAAATTATAAATCGTCATCTGAAAACAGCACAGATTCATCGTGTGCTTGTAATAGTAATATTTCGTCCCGCCGGAAAGTCAATAAGTCTAAGTCCGTTGCCAGACGTGGTAACGTGTAGGCTATACCTACCAGCTGTCCTACAAATGGTGTCCTCCTTTTCTATCCTAGACTTAAAATCGCCTAGTACGATTTTAACGTCATACTTCGGACATTGCTCATATGTCTAGTGGTAGAAACATTCTTTGGTGGCGTCATCTTTGTCTTCCGTAGAGACATGTGCTAATAGGCTTATTTTAGCGAATTTAGCGAGCTGTTAAGGGTCCCATCATTCCGCGTGCAGATCCGAAGCTCGTTGTCCTTTAAACGTTTGCTAATGTCGTCAACAGTGGGTCCATTTTCATCCGGAGCCATTAGTTGATTCGTCAGATATATTAATCTCTATCTATAGGGTTGTGAGTTGGCCGGGCATGCACTTCGTTACGAACTTGATTTTTGCGCTGCTGGCCCAGACCAAGTTATAGAACACACACAACCGATCAATCGCCACACAGGCCACCTGAAACCCAAAATAGTTTTTGCTCTTCCTTAAAGGGTAATTCGAAAGTTTTGAGTTTCTCTTTTACAGGAAGATTGAGATTTGGATTATGTAGATTTGAAATACGATGTAAACTTTCGATAGCATTTTTATGCTAGTAATCGTCATAGAGTACCTGTTAGATAGCGTAAATTCGATTACTTGATGTGTTCCTTTCATTAGTTGGAAGCAACCCAAGTCAAACGATAGTATGAAACCCAGAAGATGACTGCCTAGGATTTGCTACTTACCCAAAAGTGTTTCGGGCCTTCACCTCTCAATATATAAGTTCCATCTGCATGGGATCCGGTATCACAATTTAATGACTTCGTCTACTGGTTTTGGAAGTGGACACACTACCGAATCATAGCGAACTGAGTTAACGACAAACTAGTGCCATTCTCCATTCCTTTCGTAGCTATGACTGCAGTAACTAGATCTTGGGTAGAACTGGCCAGAGCTAGGCGATGAGACTGTATACGGTATAATAAGGCAAGCTTTTAGGCTTCTAGATGCCTCGTGGAACCCCGGAAACTCTTAAAACCACAGATGTGTTTTCTCCAAACCCACGATCCCTGTCTATTGTACATATGATAGATGTGAGCTTTTGTATCTAACACAGAAAACACACGGGTGTAGCAACGGACTTGGAATATTGAAGATTAATTTAATCAAATACCATAGATACACTCAAACAAAATAAACCTTAACCCTTCTCGACTTGATGGCCTCGACAGAAGCCTTGCCTAAACCCACATTGAGCGAAGAGCTATTCTTGCTATTCCGAAGCTTGCTCTCCCAGTGAGAAGAGATTTTTCGACTTTAAGTGTCGAGTACACGGTTCTGGTTATGGAGATGCATCAGTTTCGTCGTCATGAGTTGGCCCGGAGTCCAACATATTGCATGCATCAGTTTTAGTTGCCTGAAAATCTCGAAAGTCGTGGTTCCCGTTTAGAATTATTTTCCTATCAAGCATTTGCTGTGCGGAGCTTTTCACCGTAAAAGTTTCGTTTCATCCTTTATTTTACCTACCAACAACAGTTGATCTCCGGGGTGTTTGCGTTGCTCAAATTATTATCTTTTGAGTCATCGTAATTAGAAACGTCCGAGAGGAAATGCTGGCGAACTCATAGGTATGCCGGTTTCCCTCCCTTTGGGTTTCGCGGTCATTATTGAAGTGGGATTTTCCACGACGTTCAATTTCCGTTGGTTTGGTTACTATTTTGTGTGCAGGGAAAGCCACTACCAGCGTCGTGTCTCTGGGTGGATTTCTCCTCATCAACCAGAACTAAGACCGTTGTTGGTTGTAACGCTGGTTAGATCCGGACATAGTCTGTAGGTAAAATCACAACTGCTTTTGTTTTCGTCGATGTGTTTGACAGCTTCAAAGGATTGCGGTCCAATGGAGCCGCAGCCTTTGTAGGTTGCAGCTCCGATTTCATATGGTCATAGTGTGTGAGAAAATGCGTCAACAAGGAGACCGGGAAACTTTCTAACTTTTGGACTAGTTCAATATGTAAGAAAGCTACAGTTGAATCAATTTCCAGATGACTGGAAGTTTAGAAGCTTAAAAGTTCATTCTTTGCCCGTTAGGCCTTTGTTCTACTATGGAATGGCAACAGAAATGGTATTCTATTAAAAAAAATCAAAAGAAAACAAAGCCTTCAACTTTTTCTCAGAACGTACATAATTTTTTTTAATTTAATTGATGAAAGGCCAAATATAATCGTGCGATACAAAATTATAAATCGTCATCTGAAAACAGCACAGATTCATCGTCACCTTCAACTTCCTTAAAATCCTTCTCCAGAGTAGCCAGGTTCTCTCGGGCTTCGGAAAATTCATCTGCTTCCATTCCTTCGGTTATGTACCAGTGTACAAATGCTCTCTTCGCAAACAATAAGTCGAATTTATGGTCTAAACTTGCAAAAGCGCCTGCAATAGATGTTGTCGAGGCCAACATAGAAGCACCACGTGAAACTGAAGCCATATCACTCTCCGGAACTGCTAACGGTGGCTTATAATTAATTCCGACTTTAAATCCAGTTGGACACCAATCAACAAATCGTATATTACTTTTAGCCTTTATATTAGCTATGGCTGTGTTTACGTCCTTCGGGACAACATCTCCCCGGTAGAGTATACAACAAGCCATGTATTTGCCTTTATTAGGATCACACTTCACCATCTGATTGTCGTTTTCAAAGAGATCTGAAGTTAGTTCAGCAACGCTCAGACCCTCGTGGTGGCACTTCTCAGTGGGTAAAACCGGCGCATAGGAGGCTAAAGGAAAGTGAATTCTTGGATACGGGACCAGATTTGTTTGAAACTCAGACATATCCACGTTTAGAGCGCCGTTGAATCTCAAGGATGCTGTTATGCTCGATACAACTTGACTAATGAGGCGATTTAGATTGGAATAACTCGGTCGGCCGATATTCAATCTGAAATTGATGGAGAATGACGCAAAATTCGGATGATTTCATACACCTTACTTGTTTTTACAAATCTCGAAATTTGCTTGATTGTCAACCATAAAGGAGCAGTCAGCCGTATCCAGCGTACAATGCGTGGTCAACACTGAATTGTATGGCTCTACTACTGCTGTAGCAATTGTTGGTGATGGATAGACCACAAATTCCAGTTTAGATTTTCTTGGGAAGTTCTCATTGATTTTGTCCATGAGGAGTGCTGAAAATCCGGAACCAGTGCCACCGCCAAGTGAATGGAACAGGAAGAACCCCTGCAAACTGTTTGATTGCTCTGCCATTTTCCTTATTCTATCTGCAACATGTTCAATCATTTCCCTCCCAATAGTGTTAAAACCTCGAGCAAAATTATTTGCTGCATCCTCTTTGCCATTGATGAGCTGATCCGGATGGAAGAGTTCTTTATACTTTCCAATGCGAACCTCATCTGGAAAAAAACTTCATAAATCAGAATTTTCTAGAAATAATTGTTTGTCAGTACCTATTACAGTTGGTTCCATGTCGATGAAGATCGATCGAGGAACGACTCTTCCCTTTTGGGTTTCATTAAAAAATGCTGTGTAGCAGTCATCTGAGTCACCTTGAGTATTATTCAATGATCCATCTGCGGCGATATCATGCTCCAGACAATAGAGTTCCCAAGTAGCATTTCCAATTTGCACACCAGCTTGCCCGATATGTAAGGAAATTGTTTCACGATTTGAAAATACCTAGGAAATTGATTCAAATGAAACGAAATAGAGATGGAGTTTTGAACGTGTTTACCATTTTCGTTTGTTGTTACCAAAAATTTAGAGATACTCGTAGATTAAAATATTGAGAATTTTCAAAACGAACCTTTCACCATAAGTTTCTAAATTAGAATAGTTTTTGTTTCTGAAAATTTTCAAAACACATCTCCGCTGAGCTACTAAATTCATTTTTAAGTACCGATTTCTACAGTTCTTTTTTTGGTCGAGTGTTGTCCTATATACTCGTATACAGAGTGTCAGAAACCTTAAGGGGTGATTGGCATATTTTGTAAAAAAAATCGTACGGAGTGAGGGTCGATTTCGGAAAAGCGTCCCCTGCGAGATATAGTAGCTTTTAAGGAAATAAAAGCCTTACACAGCCTAGTTTCGACTTGTACTGAAAATAGCAACTTTCAAATTTATGCGCGCGTGGTAACAAATGTGGTATCGTTGAACATGTTGCCATGAAATTCATGTATTAATAGTTATTGAAGATGAGAAGTATTTTCATTTTAACTGACAATTTTAACTTTGTTATAATTTTTTTTCGGAAAATACCGATCTTGGCCAAAGAAAGGCTGCTTTGTCGTGACAGAAAAGCTTAAGTGTCAGAGATCCTAAGGTGAGACATCGAAATAGGTGCCAAAGACGCCCATACTACAAATAGGAGACAATTATCCCATGGTCTCCTTGACTTGGGCCGGCGCACCGGTACAAGAGGCTCCAATCAACATACTATGTACAAAAATCGTCTGCCGATTTAGGCGCTGACCCAGGAACTGCTAGATTACTTAATTGCGATTACTGTGACTTTGTCTACTACACATCTGGTAGATTGGGCTGGAACGGTAGAGAGAGTATCGGAGAGGCCCTGCTGTTACGGTTAAACAACTTAATCAGAGTATGCCAGTGGGTGGTCAGAGTGCTCTTTTTGACGGCTCAGCTCGAGTAACCCAAAATGTGGAACGGGCTCCAGAAGAGGCACACTCTGAAGGACCACCATTGGTGTCGACGACGTGTGGCAAGCGGTGTCGAAGGCGTGATTGCTAAAAGTCTGACTCCCATGGCGGGGACGGAGAAGAGAAACAGGTCGGCGAAAGTGACACCCACTGATACGCACTGAAACTGACCAACCGGCAACAGGGCTAAAAGGAAGAAAATGTCCAGCACTTCCTATGTCGATGGATCTTTCCACGTACGATGCCCGGATGAAACTGTTACCGCAATCAGTAATGGCTGCAATTCAATAAGATGGAAATTGTATGAAGCGGTTAAACAAATTGACAAAAACAAAGCTGGCGGTGGTTTTATTCGCTCACGATGCCTGAATAAGGCCGATGATATAACCAGCAAAGGTCGTAGTTCTGGTGGACAAAAGTCGGCCATGCGCTGAAATCACCGCTATGAAATAACTCTGGTGCTGGCTTTCCCTTCAGAAGATCCGGCTGAAACCGTTTCTGCAACCAGCAAAGGCTGCAGTTCGGCTGAACGGAATTTGAATGTCGCCGGAAATCCCACCTCCCAGAAAAGATCGAAACGCTAAAAGGGACGAGACCGGCGTACCTATAAGTACCTATGCTGCGATCACTTCTCTGGCGCTCCGAATTGGGAAGGCTGAAAATGACAACAGTCTGAACGAGGCTAAGTGCAAACTCTGTGTCGATCAACTGTGGGACCTAGCTAAAACAGTTACTGTTTGCATTCAAGCAGAGGGCTACGATATGAAAAATGGAACTCTTAAGGCACTGACTCTTGACAGCAAAATAGAATGCACGAATTCTGCCTATAAGGTAAAGATGATAGGTTTTTTTCTAATCCGTTTTTTCTCACCGATTGGAGTTACAAAAAAACAATTCTTTATTTTGTTCAAAGGAAACAAGTACTGTATTGCTTGGTAATAACTTACGGACTCTTTGCAAAAATCATTTTACTTGCTTATATCTATTCTTAGTTTCTAAGGTTTTTGCAGGCTGTCGCATTCGTTTACCTCTGTCTCATGTTGCTTCAATGCAAATTAATAGCGTCGTTTCGAAAACAGGCTTGTTGCCTGTTACATTTCATTTGAAGAGAACAAATAGAACTTCGTGGGTATTCTGTGGGATATGTAACCTCTCCCACTTTTTGATTAAAATTCTCCTGAATGTTGTAGGGTACCGAAGATTCTTGACCCATGGTTCTGAGTGATATTTTAAGTTCTCTATTTTTACGTTTTAATTTGAAAACTACTGCTATGATAATGATTAGGATGAAGACGACAGCTGAGCTTGTAATGTAATTAATATTTTTATGGAATTTTATATGTTCTACATTTGCAATATTTCTTAGTACCATTTCTTTAAAATTTGGTTGTTTTGTAAAATTTCTTCCATGTAATAAAATCTTTCCTTAAACTCTCTATTACTATTGCTAAATGTTTCATTCAATATTCTTATCGTACAATTATTAACGACTATCAAATAATTTCCATTTAGTTTGATTTTACGATCATCGCATTGATTTATTACTTCTTGCTCTTTCATATTCTTGCAAATAATGGTACTATCATCTATTTTCTTAACTTCTATTAACATGTTTTCTTTAAGCTTACAATTTTTTTCGGTTATACAATTACTTATGGGTTTCAAAACATTTTCACATTGAATTTTATTTTCATACACATACTTTGTTTGATTAATTTCTACAACATATTGATCATTTATTATAATTTCCATTCTGTCTTCTATGGGTATTGCAGTGATTAGTTTCAAATCCACTAATTGGTATTTATTTGGTACTTTGATTGCTATTATTAATGTGTCTGTATTATATTTTATAAATCCTACCTTCACGTTTTTTTAATTTATAAAAATCTAATTTCGTTTCTAACTAAAGTTACATTATCTATTATTTGGTTGACTTTTTCTTCTAACATTTTTATCTTCATTAACTGGTCTAATTTTAACTGTTGTAATGTAACCCTTTTCTCATTTCCTGTTAATTCTTCGTATGCTTTATTTAATTCTTTTCTGTCTAACTCTATGATACTCGTATATATAAGGTGTGTTATGCTTTCATTAAAGTAAGAGTTGATTTCAACTTGCCTGTTTAGATTACCTATTGCATATTTTTCATTTTCTTCTACTACATATATTAACTTTAAATGGTCTGTTACGAGTATGTCTTGTCCGTCAGTATCGTCCATTGTACCAAAAAGCCATTTTTGGGTTGTTCCAATGAAGTTAGCTAATCCACGTTTTTGTCTAGAATTGTTTCCCGGTTCTATTGCAGTTATTTTTGCATTCAGTGTTTCTATCTCTTTTCTTATAATTATGTATGTCATTGTCTATTCGCAATTTTCTTATATTTTCCTTTAATTGGTTGACAACTTCCCTTATTCCTCTGGTATTGACGATATGTAATATAGTTTTGGCATCCTTGATTACCTCTGTCTGTCCCATATTGATAGTTGTATATCCGTTGTCTGTTGTGAGCTGACTTATTGTCAATGTCGCTGTGGTTTTATGTGTTAACAGTGTTGTTAGTGTGAGACACACTAACAAAATTTTCGAGGTCGTTTTATGTTAATGGGTTGATTTTTATAATAGTTACGCTTATAATTTTTAACTGGAATTACCTGTCTTGATTCCTCATACTTTTCTCTGTTCTGCTCAATTTTCCTAATATTATTTTCTTTTTTTCTTTTTATATTATTCACTAATGTCGCCATATCCGCGAACATTGCTTCTTCTGGTGTCATTTTTAGTGTGGTGTGGTATCTTATTGTAGTTATTTCCTGTCCTATGCATATTTTGAATCAGTTTTAAGTCTAAATTCCTTAGGGTTATTAATTTTTCTAGTAGCGTTGAGTGAAACCTCTCTATGTCACCGTTAACTATGTGTGTATTTGGTTTAGTAAGATGTAGTTCTACCTGTTGTTCTCTTAAATATTCCCTAAACTTTTCTGTTTTAAACTCATTGTCTGCGTTAATTTTGTCTGGTTTCCCGAATTTTGCAAAGTCCTCCTCTAATGTCTCTATCTTTTTAGTCCAGTTCCTGTTGGGTAAGTGATATATGTATGTTACGTAAGCTTTTTTAGTTAGTTTGTCTATTAGAGTCAAAAAAGCTTGCCTCATGAAGTAATATATAATATATAATATAATATATAATATATACGGGTCAATAAGTCTTTTAGAATTTCTGACCTCTTTACTGAAACAGCAACACTGCTCCTGTCAACAGGCATCTGTCAGTTGACTCCTGTCAAAATTTAAACTTGCTGCGTCAGTTAGTTTGTGTTTGACAGCTATTTTTATCAGACTACTCACTAATTTGAGGAGAAAATGGAAAAAAGTGAATTTCGTGTGCTTATTAAGCATTATTTCTTGCGAAAAAAAACCATTACCGAGACCAAGGCTAAGCTTGATAAATACTATGGGGACTCTGCACCATCGATTTCAATGGTAAAAAAGTGGTTTACTGAATTTCGTTGTGGCCGTACAAGCACTGAAGATGCCGAACGTCCTGGACGCCCAGTTGAGGTCTCTACACCCGAAACAATCGAAAAAATTCACGATATGGTGTTGGCCGACCGAAGATTGAAAGTGCGAGAGATTGTGGAAGCCGTAGGGATCTCGCATGGCTCAGTGGTTTCAATTTTGAATGATCACTTGGGCATGAGAAAGCTTTCCGCAAGATGGGTGCCGCGTTTGCTCACAGTCGACCACAAACGCAATCGTGTAACAACTTCACAGGAAGGTTTGGCGTTGTTTAATCGCAATATGGAGGAGTTTTTGCGCCGTTTTGTAACCGTGGACGAAACATGGATCCATCACAACACACCAGAGAACAAACAACAGTCAAAACAGTGGGTTTCTAAGGGTGAATCGGCGCCAAAGAAGGCCAAGGTGGGTTTGTCAGCCAATAAAGTTATGGCGACTGGTTTTTGGGATGCACGCGGGATAATCCACATTGACTACCTTCAAAAGGGAAGAACAATCAATGGGGAATATTATGCCAACTTATTGGACCGATTCAATGACGATTTGAAAAAAAAACGACCTCATTTGGCCAAGAAAAAAGTTCTTTTCCACCAAGACAATGCAAGGGTGCACACATGTGCAGTTGCCATGGCAAAAATCCATGAATTGGGCTATGAATTGCTCCCCCATCCACCCTATTCTCCAGATTTGGCTCCGAGCGACTACTTCTTGTTCCCAAACCTGAAGAAATGGCTTGGTGGAAAAAGATTTGACTCCAATGATGAAGTCATCTCGCAAACAAAGGCCTATTTTGAAGACCTCGACAAATCATTTTTTTTGGAAGGGATAAAAAAATTGGAGAAGCGTTGGACAAAGTGTATAGAGCTCAAGGGAGACTACGTTGAAAAATAAAATTATTTTTTTATCAAAAAATCTGTGTTTTAATCAAAGTCACGGACCCGCCCTCGTAGCTGTCAAACACAAACTAACTGACGCAGCAAGTTTAAAGACAGGAGTCAACTGACAGATGCCTGTTGACAGGAGCAGTTTTGCTGTTTCAGTAAAGAGGTAAGAAATTCAAAAAGTCACGGACTTATTGACCCACCATCCATGTGAAGTACCTGATTTGGCCTAGTGGGTGTTTCACTTACATCGAACTTCGCTTTAATTGGTTTACGATCGTATTTTTTTCGATACACGTTCTACAGTTATTTATAATCTTGGTTATTTCTTTGATTAAATGTGGGAAATATATTTTGTTTTTTAAACTATGATAGGTTTCAACGATTCCACTATGAAGACTTTCGTGGGTGTAGTATAATGATATCTGTTTCTGTGCTTCTTCTATATATATTCTTTATTTCTTGTGCTCTTAGGGTTGCCTTAATAAATTTCACTTGTTTGTCATGACTGAATAACTCTATCAATAATTGGTGCATTTTGTTAAATTCATGGTAAGGTAACTCTGTAAATATTCCTGTAATACCTGGTTTAATATACCTTCGTAATACGTCCGTCCAATTCTCTTTTCCTTTAGTCATATCAATGTAAATGATTCTCCTTCCATGTACTATAGTATTTCTATTTCTCTATCTGCAGTATTTAATAAAATTAACTGGGTTTTATATTTATTAACTACTTACTGAGCCTGCGAACTTCTGAGTATCGTGGGGTGCATATCTCAATTGAAAGCTTCTTTGCGTTCGCAAGTCAAACATGAATTGTCCGGTTTGTTCTGAAAAAGTAGAAAGAAACTGTCTCTTGAAAGTGTCTTGTGATGACTGCAAAAGGGTTGTTCCATGGCACTTGCGTTAATATCTTCGAACAGGACATCGAATACATGAAGATTAGTGGAAAACCTTTTCGTTGAGATAGATGTGCAGTACTCAGACGTAGATCTTTGACCTTACCCTCTTCGTCTCCGGTTTACAAGCAGCCCGAACCGAATAAAATTGCAATCACGGCAAGTAAGACCAAGAAAAAGATCAACGAAGAACCAAAGCTATTTGAACCACCTGGTGACTTTACACTTCAAATGGTATATATGAAGTTATCCAATTTGGAAGACGTAAACAAAGAATTCCTGAAAACGCTTATTGAACTTCGTGAAGAGAATAATATACTGAAAGCAAAAATAAATAGACTTGAAGCAAAACTAAATTGGCAACAGCAAAATTCACTCCGTAACTGCATTGAAATCTGTGGCTTATCTGACGTAAGCGACGACAACGTAAAGAATATTGCACAGAGTATCT
This sequence comes from Volucella zonaria, assembly GCA_963966105.1. Taxonomy (NCBI): domain Eukaryota; kingdom Metazoa; phylum Arthropoda; class Insecta; order Diptera; family Syrphidae; genus Volucella; species Volucella zonaria. Next base: position 83,421,735 of record OZ014530.1, on the reverse strand, counting down.
TCAGAGATGCACTGGGCGTTGAAGTAGCTGATAACCAATTTAATAAATGCTATGTAAAGAATGTGCAAAAAAAGACCGACAGTAATGGAAACAGTGCATCAAGCAAGCCGATCATATGCATGGAACTGTCCGACCTCGCTCTCCAACAAGGGATTATGATGGAAAAGAAAAAGAAAAAGCGAAATCTGCTCTCGTACCAATATGGTAACAGCATCAGCAACGGCAGCAACAACAACAACAGCAGCAGCAAAGGAAAACGCACTTTCCTGTACATCTATGATGCTCTAACTAAATACAACCAGGCATTACTAATGCGAGCGAAAGAGGTGAAAAAAGAGAAGAACTATAAATATGTTTGGTTTAGCAAGAACAAGGTGCTCATGAAAAATGTTGAAGATAGTAATATCATCGCATTAAGATCTTTTGATGATTTCAAACTTATCTGTTGATAAAGAAAATTATTTAATAATCAATTTCCGATTTAAATTGTCTCGATGATATTACTTCCTCCAACCTTATTGATACTAATTGTGAACAAGCTTTTTTATCCAATTTATATTGTACAAACAAACTTTTTTTCTTACACCAAAACATCAGAAGTCTAAGAGAAAATTTCGTTAGGCTAGTATCTCATATAGACTCTTTTGTATCTTTGCCGGATTTTGTATTTGTCTCGGAGATTTGGATTTATGAATTCGAGAAAAAAGATGATAGTTTACCGGGTTATGAATTTTTTACAAAAACGAATGAGAATTAAGTGGCAGGCGGGGTAGGCTGTTTCGTTAAAGAAGAATTTGATGATTGTGTACTAACGTACCTCGTTGATTTCTTAAGTGCTGATATCCTAAAATTGAGTTTCACGGTAAACAAAGCAGTTTTTATCGTTTTGTGCGTCTACCGGCTTCACAAATATGATTTTTCAGTATTTGTGGAAGAATTCTCCAATTTATTAGAAAATGAAAAGTCATGAAATTTGATAATATTGGGTGATTTCAATTTTAATATTCTTGAAAAAACTGACACAGTAGCAGAATATTTGGCCCTACTGGCTTCTCATATGTTGGTTCAGTTTCAGTTTATATGCATTTTTATTGTTTCACTTAATTTACCCTTACATGCTAGACAAAAAAATGCTTAAAAGTTAGCTTAATTAACTTAAAATTATCTTATTCTAACTTACTGGCCCCATGCGGGCACTCTAAGTTAAACCTAACACTTAAATTATGTCTTTTGACGTACCTTACTTCTATACTATACTATTTCTATTAATTATAATTAAAACTAAGAAAACATTTTTTACAAAAAAACTTAGTAACAGGACTGTTCTTTTTATTTTCTTATAAAACTTAAAACTAAAATCCTACAAACTACCTACAAATAAATTTTAATCTACTTAACCTACTTACATACATCTAATACATACATATATACATATATATATACATAATATATATATACTTAATATATATACATATGTATATACATATATATATACATATATGTTGTTGTTTTTTTTTTGATTTTTTATTTTTATTAATTTATTTTTTTTTTTTTATATATATTTTTTTTTCTTAAATCTAACTTACTCCTACTTAAAACTATGTAAGCCGGCCAACGCTAAAACAAAAATTAGGCGATCCACTTTGCTTCACATGAAGCTATCAAGTATTGGAGGAATTCGACGACGAAGCATCCTCTCCTTCAAAAAGCCACCAAAATTGTTGGTGCTGCTGAGCAACATCCCTCATGTCGCGACTCCCTACCGCTCTACTGAACCGGAGACGCTCCGCACTGCCGTGTGCGACGTCTCTGTTGTAGTTGAGTCGCCTGTCCGCAGCTGTTCGAGCGACATGGAAGATTAGCGGCACCGCCAATCTGTCCTGGATCAGACCTTTACTATCTAAGTAGAGGAACGCTTCTGGAGGAATAAAGCCGTCAAAGCGAATTCTCTCGTGATACATATAATTAGGGTAGTAAGCCCCGGAGATCAGGTTGTTCGATGAGGTCATTGCTCTTGCAATGTGCCTTCGAGTCAACTTAATGACGAAATTGTCCACTCTTATTAGGTTCGCCCTATTGTACAAGACCTCATTACGATAGAATTTTATGTACTCAGATTCTGGTGTTCTGTATAAGCGAAGACAAGTCCTAAGAGAAGCCCTCTCAAACACCCGAATCTTTTCCAACAAACTTGCTCTCACGTTGAACCACACAGGACATCCAAATACAAGCATGGGCCTGATAAGGGCCATGTAGCAGATCACCTTCACCCTCGCATCGAGTTGGCTGTTATAAAACAGTCTCCTTGTAAGGGCAAAAGCACCTCTGGCTCTGGTCAGAGCAACATCTATATGTTTGTTAAAATATAGATATTGATCTAGCCAGATCCCAAGGTATCTGACTACATTTCGACAAGCAAGTGGCTGCCCGTGCTGTCCCACGATCGAAAACTTCCGCCAATTCTTTCTGGTATCCCTAGAGGCCCCAGACAAAGGCGTCCTAAACAAAATGGTTTCCGATTTCTGAAAGTTGATTTTCAACTTCCAGTCGTCGCAATATCGCTTAATTTTGTCGAAGTCACGTTGCAAAAGTATGTTAATGACCTCAATCTTTGGACCTCTCTGTACGCGATTAAGTCGTCTGCGTACGCTATGGCATGGTGAAGTGAACCTATCAGATCACTTGTGTAAATGCTGAATAGGATCGGCGAATTTACCGCACCTTGTTGCAGACCGTTTTTAATGTTAAAAGTTCCAGCAGAAGTCACATCGCCATTTTTCACGATGAACTGTCTACTACTGGAGAGCATATTAAAAAGAATATACAGCAGTGGTTTACTAATGCCCATCCTGTCCAGCTTGAAGAAGAGTCCCTCTAACCATACGGTATCGAAGTCCTTTTCCAAGTCAATTAGGCAGGCACCAGTGCACTGTTTTTTGCTTTTGTTCCATTGGATATCAGAAACCAGTTTAGACGCGGCATGAATGATATCATGCCCCGCCTTGAAACCGAATTGATTATCCGGAACTATATGTTTGTCCTCAACCCACTTAGTCAGGACTCTATTAATCACCTTCTCGAAAACCTTACTGATGTTTGGAAGAAGACTGATCGAGCGGAGATTCGCCGGATTGGAAGTATCTTTATTCCTTTTGGGAATGGGATGTACCACCGCAGTTTTCCAATGCGCTGGATAATGTGCATTATTCATTGCATTATTAAACAGGGTGGTATAAATGTTCACCGCTTCTAGTGGAAGATGTCGAAGCACAATGTTCGGTATTTCATCGGTTCCCACTGATTTCTTACTTCTAAGCGATTCGAAGATAGATTGGAGCTCTTCCTTCGAAATGAACGGTGGTAATACCCTTTCGTTGGTGATGACATTATTTGCCATATTCTCGTCACTGAACTCGGTGAAACCCGAGTTCTCGGTGAAACCCGAGTTCTCGAATCGCCAATTCACAATTTCATTTCGAAGGCAGAAGCTGTGCACATGGACTTGACTCTCCAGGTCGTGGTTCGGGCCAATGATGTCATTCGCCTTGTACACTTCCTGGAAAGTCGCTCCTATAGCCTCTACCTTCTCCTGCGGATCCTCGATCACAAAGAAGTTGTCATCATCAACTGCCTCATTTGGATCTATACCTGCTGCTACAAGTATTTGTTCGTTGTTTGTCGTTCGGGCGATTTTGAGACATGGAAGGTCGTTTTGATTATTTCTCCGAAATATTTTATTTATTTGCGGGAACATATTCGGGTTGCTGGTGTTTACAGCCCGAATTTTATTGTTCCAATACAAACTTACAGAGTTTCTGTAATTTTCCTTTATTAATGTTTGGAGGTTTTTAATCGACGACTTCAGTGTCATGATCTCCGGGTTATGTCTGTCAGTAAACTGTCTGTACAAGGTTTTTAGTCTTGACAGCAGCCTACTTTTTTGTCGGTGCAGTGCGTCAATAGTTGCATTGCGGAATAAGTCTTCTTCGTCAGTGTGTTGATACCGAGGTATCGTTCTGTCCATTGTTCGTTTGATTGTATCGTCCATTAGTCTTAGACATCTGTCAATCTCCTCGTTTGACAGATTTCTGTTGGACGGTGGGTAGAGCGAATTCGAGGAGAGTGCTCTAGTCAGTGTTCTGGTGAAGTGTGTCCAACGCACTCTACTATAATTGTAAGAATGCCTTTGAACAAAACTTTGACCGCAATGGTCACTGTCATACACGAAAGTGCGTAGACAGTTTGTAGTTTGTTGGTTAGTGCATGTCAGTTGTATTCGTGAGTCGAACAGCAGAAGATCCAAATAGGACCCGTGTCTGGGAAACGACGGACTATCCGTCGCCTTAAGCCCAAGTCGATACATTATACTGTGCTGACCCCACTAATTGAATAGTAGGTTCCCTCTAGTATTTGGTGTATCATTTCCCCAATCTCTATGTTTGGCGTTGAAATCTCCGCCGATAATAAAATAGTTATCTTCCAATTCCAGCCTTAGGAATCGAAAAAGTGTCTCGAGCTCTGATATGAATAAGGTGGATTGAGTAGCCTTAGGTGCATAGACAGACACCGTGTATAACCGCTTTCCACTACGGAGAGGAATGTACATGACGCATGCTTCCAGCACCTGAAACCTACGTACTACACGACTGTATACTCTTTTGAAACGCAGTCCCTTTCTTATAAAGATCGCAACACCACCTCCTTGAATAGAATTGGGTCGGTTTCTTCGTAATATTTCATATCTTCTGTGCCTCATTTTGTGTCTTTTGGTAAGCTTAGTTTCGCTAACCAAAAGCACATCAGGGGCATGATCTTTAAGCAACTTAAATAGTGTGGCTCTTCGTTCGAACCTAATCAGTGAATTAACATTCACTGCAAGGACCTTCAAGGTTTGCTCCGCCATGTACGTACCCATTACGACTGGTGGTGCGTTAGGCCCGGCAGCAGCGCGTATATTTGATCTACCCGCGTAGCCTGTTCCTGTATTATAGGAATAGAGAGCAAGATAGCCAGCATGTCAGGTACAGGTTCAGGTGCTCTAGGCGCTGGGGCCTGAGAAACTACCTTTGCTTGTTGTACCGTAGTTCCCCTACCTTCTCATATGTTGGAGTCTGTTATAAATGAACCGACAAGATTGCCATAGGGTAGCTGTTTAGACCACATTTACGGACGTTTTTCCAAAAATGTGTCTTCGATTTTGCAATTACTGATCACTTAATGACAGGTTTACTAGTAAGTCCGATTATTAAAAGGAATAACAATAAGCCTAGTTCTCACAATGAGGTAACCAGAATTGATTTTTCTAAATTAAAGCCTATTCTCAGCTTTGAGTCATGGGAATATGTTTTTATTGAGCCAGATGCATCTAAATCGTATGATATTTTTATAAAATGCCTTACAAATCATATAAAATATTGTAGTTTTACGAAAAATATAAAAAGCTCGTCTAAAAGCCTCAAACCTACTACTGAGCTTGTACAATTAATTAATAAAAAAAACAAACTGCGGCAGAAATGCTATAAACACCCTAACAATACAAATCTAAAAAGGAGCTACAAAAGGCCATGTTTTGAAGTAAAAAATTTGCCGTGATAAGTTCTATAAAAATCATTTTAGCTTAAATAGCGGAAATATAAGAGGTGAACTGGTAGACTAAGATTTATTTTAAGCTAGATGTTAAGTTTTTATAAAAAATATGTCCATATGCTAAGTTTTTTGTTAAATTCTTTTCTTAGCCTTAAGCATAGAAAATAAGTATATATAAGTATAAAATGTAAACAAAGTCGAAAGACATATATATAAGAGTTTAGAGTAGCTTAGAGTGCCTGTGTGGGGCCAGTAAGTTAGTATAACTTTGTTAAGTAATTTTAAGCTAGCATTTAAGCATTTTTTGTTAGTATGTAAGAGTTAATGAATTAGAAAATAAAATGCGTTTAAAACTAAACTATAAGAGGTGAATGGAAACTCGTTAATAGCATTCTCAATAAGCCCGCTTCCTCTAAAAGTCCAAGTCCTACCACGATTCTGTATAATGATCGCACTGTCATCAATAGGCTTGAAGTTGCTGATATTTCCAATAATTATTTTGCCAACATTATCCATCCAATTTTAACTACGAGTACATTCGATTGCAGGAATTCTTGTTTTCTATCTACTCCTTACGAAACTGCTCAGAGATTTACTTTTTTCTTTGAGCCAATTACAGGCTTAGAGTTGTTGAAAACTATAGACTCTCTAAGAAACTCAAATTCCTGTGGCACATCAAATCAGATGTTGAAGAATGTTGCTTGTTTTGTTGTGGATGTCCTAGCCCATATTTTTAATAAAAGCGTTTTATCCGGAGTTTTTCCGATAGCTCTTAAATCTACGGATGTAGTTCCACTGTATAAAAAAGGTGCCACAAACGATGTAAGCAACTACAGACCTATTTCGCTTCTTCCTTCAGTAAGCAAAGTTTTTGAAAAAGTTATGAAAAATAGGATTGTTAACTTTCTTTATAAAACAAGCTTTTTCAGTTCACTTCAATATGGGTTTCAAATAGGTAAAAGTACGGAGGATGCACTGCTAAACTTTTGCTCACAAATTTTTGATCGTTTAGACAATAAAAAGTCTACAGCAAGTCTGTTCGTCGACATTTTTAAAGCATTTGATATGGTTAACCATTACATTTTGTTGCGGAAATTACAAAATGCCGGTTTTCGAGGTTCAAATCTTATCTTGAAAATAGATCTCAAAGAGTAAAGATTGAAGGGCTCAGAAGTAATACTAGGTTTATGAATCTAGGGGTCCTCAGGGCTCTGTATTGGGACCAATTCTATTCCTGATTTACATCTACTCATTGTTTGAGCAAAATTTCAAAGGCCTTATCACTGCCTTTGCAGATGATGTTGTTTTAACAAATGGTTCTGTAAGCCCTCTAAATTTAATTGCTGATATCAATGCAGATTTGGAAATGTTTAGGACATGGTTTGCTGCACACAGACTGATGATTAGTTCCAAAACAAAAGTAATGTATTACAGTCTGACATTTCAAAAGTCATTTGACGCTGAAGTTTTTTTTCATGCACCTGAGTGTCAAAGGTTTAAATTGTTGAGCTGCTTCTGTAGCACCAGCCCTTCCGCTAATACTTTTTCTAGCAATCTCAACTGCAGCGAAAAGTGCTTTCAAATTGCAAGCGTCAAAGAATTTAAATACTTGGGGCTAATTATTGACTCTAGAATCACATTGATAACTTAAGGCAATATTTTCGAATGACACTTAGAAATTTCTTTTTTCTGAAGAATGTCTGCTCTTTAAACCTTCTGAGGATAATTTATTTTGGAATTTTCCAATCTAAGCTACAATATGGCATTACTTGTTGGGGAGGGGCGTATTTTAACAGAATCCAACCACTTCTCGTTTTACAGAAATTTATTGTAAGAAAAATCTGCAGGAAAAATCGCTTACATCATCGCTTTCCATTATTTTACAATTTGAAAATTCTTCCCGTCCGGCATTTATATTGTTTCAAAGTTCTAAAGTCCTTTTTCTATAGATCTGGTAATTTAAATATTAGAGTTCTTGAAAATTATAATTTACACATAATCATTTGAATCTAGTAGCTGTTCCTAAATTTCGAACCACAGCCTATAGGAATTTTTATACAGTGTAATCGCGCTGCCTCTTTAATGAGCTTCCTTTCTGGATTAGGACTCTTAGTCCTATCAAAATATTTTTGAAGCATGTAAGAAATTGGCTTCTAGCTCATGATATTAAACGTTTAGAGTCCATCTTTAGCTCTCATTCGTAATCTGTTATTGATGTTTTTGATGATTTGGTGTTTCGGTCTTTATTCTTTTCAAAAAAATGTAATTTTATTCTATAAAACTAAACTTGTTTTCTAACTTGTACCTTGGCATTGTGTTCTTTTTCCTCAATGATATAATGTATTATGTTTTACTTAAGATTCAATGCATTGTTTGCTTTAATTTTGAAATTGTAAATTTTTTTTATTTTTTTTAGATGAAAGGGTCACCCCACCCATTTATTTATATTATTGCTTTTTATCCTTTTGATGGGGCATTCAATACTATTTCTGATTAAGAAATATAAAATGTCTCTCATTTTTCTCTAATTAATATTATTTGTTGTTTAATTATGCTAATTATATTTTGAAGTATTGTAACTATATTCTAGTGAAAATAAACTTTTATACTATACTATACTATACTATACTATACTTCGTACCGCCTAACAGTCGATTCTTAAATTTTTTAGTTTTTTTAATATTTATTCTGCTATTCGGGACGCCGGGTCAGCTAGTAAGATAAAAAAAAGAAAAAAGAAAGTTAATGTCAAAATGTCAAAAAATAAAAATTATAAAACACCTAAAATTCTCTTAATAGTCAATAAAAAATCATAATTAAAATTACAATTTCACATTTTTTATTATGATACCTACTTATTATATTTGATTTTATTTTTACTAATTCTAAATGAAGTTTTATTTTTATTGTAGTACTTTATGGTAAACGATATTTTTTGTTTGATTACCTGGCGGGTAAACAAACAGAGCAGATGGTTTTCCAACACGGGAACAGGCAACATACAATTGACCATGCAAGAAACATGGGTTTTCTAGATTAATACCACAAACACTTAATGACTGCCCCTGGGATTTGTTTATAGTCATAGCGAAAGCAAGCCGTACTGGGAATTGCAGTCGTTTAAACTCGAATGGTACGTCAGTCGGAATCATTGGGATGCGGGGTATCAAAACGTCTTCTCCTTTATACTTTCCTTTCAATATGATTGCTTCTATTACGTTATTCAGTAATTTTTTTTATCGCTAATCGTGTGCCGTTACAAAGCCGCGGTTGGTTAATATTGCGCAACATTATAACTACAGATCCAACCTTTAATTGAAGATTATGAGGCGGAAATCCTGGCAAATCTAGTGAGTTTAAAAATTCCGGTGGACAGTTTACGACATCATCTTCATTAGTTGCAGTGTTAACTGACTTAAATGTCCTCATTTCACCAGGAATGTCATCTTGAATTTTGGAATTTAATTCATTTACATCAGTGTTTTTGGCAGCCAGTATAGCTCGTTCGCTCAACCAATTATGGAATAAGTAATTTTGAGCAACATTTGGAAGCATTTTTTGAATGAGTTCAGCTTTTGATTGAGTTAACTGACAAAAACTCTCAGGAAAGGTAATGTAGCCAGTCAGCATGTCTATAGGAAATTTGCCATTACCAATATTAATGAGTTGTTTAGAGAGTATATCTCCAGATTGATCATTTTGCAACATGACACGCATATTCTTGCTTAAATATAATACCCTGACATATTTCAACAATTTGGAGGACTTTAAACATGCATTCAGTTTATCAGCTGGCGTTGCATGTCAGTCGTTCATAGACCTCGATAGAGGACGGATGTGTTGTGCTTTTGGTTAGCGAAACTAAGCTGACCAAGAGACACAAAATGAGGCACAGGAGATACAAAATAGTACGGAGAAACCGACCCAACTCCATTCAGGGAGGTGGCGTTGCGATTTTCGTAAGAAAAGGTATACGTTTTAAAAGAGTATACAGTCGTGTAGTACGTAGGTTCCAGGTGCTGGAAGCATGCATCGTGAATATTCCCCTCCGTAGTGGAAAGCGGCTGTACATGGTGTCTGTCTATGCACCTAAGGCTACTCAATCCACCTTATTCATCTCAGAGCTCGAGACACTTTTTCGATTCCTAAGGCTGGAATTGGAAGACAACTATTTTATTATCGGCGGAGATTTCAACGCCAAACATAGTGATTGGGGAAATAATACACCAAATACTAGAGGGAACCTACTATTCAATTGGTGGGGTCAACACAGCATAACGTATCGACTCGGGCTTAAGGCGACGGATAGTCCGTCGTTTCCCAGACACGGGTCCTATTTGGATCTTCTCCTGTTCGACTCACGAATACAACTGACATGTACTAACCAACAAACTACAAACTGTCTGCGCACTTTCGTGTATGACAGTGACCATTGCGGTCTCAGCACCGAAATAACTGTTCCCAACGAAATTGCGGAATTGGATGAGTTTGTGCAAAGGCATTCCTACAATTATAGTAGGGTGCGTTGGACACACTTCACCAGAACACTGACTAGAGCACTCTCCTCGAATTCGCTCTACCCACCATCCAACAGAAATCTGTCAAACGAGGAGACTGACAGGTATCTAAGACTAATAGACGAGACAATCAAACGAACAATTTACAAAACGATACCTCGGTATCAACACACTGACGACGAAGCCTTATTCCGCAACGCAACTATTGACGCACTGCACCGACAAAAAAGTAGGCTGTTGTCAAGACTAAAAACCTTGTACAGACAGTTTACCGACAGACATAACCCGGAGATCATGACACTGAAGTCGTCGATTAAAAACCTCCAGATATTAATAAAGGAAAATTACAGATACTCTGTAAATTTGTATTGGAACAACAAAATTCGGGCTGTAAACACCAGCAACCCGAATATGTTCCCGCAAATAAATAAAATATTTCGGAGGAATAATCAGAACGACCTTCCATGTCATAGAATCGCCCGAACGACGAACAACGAACAAATACTTGTAACAGCAGGCATAGATCCAAATGAGGCTGTTGATGATGATAACTTCTTTGTGATCGAGGATCCGCAGGAGCAGGTAGAGGCTATAGGAGCGACTTTCCAGGAAGTGTATAAGGCGAATGCTATCATTGGCCCGAACCACGATCTGGAGAATCGAGTCCTTGTGCACAATTTCTGCCTTCGAAATGAAATTGAGAATTGGCGAATCGAGAGCTCGGGCTTCACCCAGTTTAGTGACGAGAATATGTCAAATAACGTCATCACCAACTACATTTCCTTTCCCCCTTTCATTTCGAAGCAGGAGCTCCAAACGATCTTCGAATCGCTTAGAAGAAAGAAATCAGTGGGAACCGATGAAATACCGAACATTGTGCTTCGACATCTCCCACTAGAAGCGGTGAACATTTATACCACCCTGTTTAATAATGCAATGAATAATGCACATTATCCAGCGCATTGGAAAACTGCGGTGGTACATCCCATCCCCAAAAGGGATAAAGATACTTCCACTCGATCAGTCTTCTTCCAAACATCAGTAAGGTTTTCGAGAAGGTAATCAATAGAGTCCTGACTAAGTGGGTTGAGGACAAACATATAGTTCCGGATAATCAATTCGGTTTCAAGGCGGGGCATGACATCATTCATGCTGTGTCGAAACTGGTTTCTGATATCCAATGGAACAAAAGCAAGAACCAGTGCACTGGTGCCTGCCTGATTGACTTGGAGAAGGCCTTCGATACCGTATGGCTAGAAGGACTCTTTTTCAAGCTGGACAGCTTGGGCATTAGTAAACCACTGCTGTATATTCTTTTTGATATGCTCTCCAGTAGACAGTTCATCGTGAAGAATGGCGATGTGACTTCTGCTGGAATATTTAACATTAAAAACGGTCTGCAACAGGGTGCGGTAAATTCGCCGATCCTATTCAACATTTACACAAGTGATCTGATAGGTTCACTCCACCATGCCATAGCGTACGCAGACGACTTAATCGCGTACAAATCAGGTCCAAAGATTGAGGTCATTAACATACTTTTGCAACGTGACTTCGATAAAATTAAACGATATTGCGATGACTGGAAGTTGAAAATCAACTTTCAGAAATCGGAAACCATTTTGTTTAGAACGCCTTTGTCTGGGGCCTCTAGGGATACCAGAAAGAATTGGCGAAAGTTCTCTATCCTCGGACAACATGGACAGCCACTTGCTTGTCGAAATGTAGTCAGATATCTTGGGATCTGGCTAGATCAATATCTGTATTTTAACAAACATATAGATGTTGCTCTGGCCAGAGCCAGAGGTGCTTTTGCCCTTACAAGGAGACTGTTTTATAACAGCCAACTCGATGCGAGGGTGAAGGTGGTTTGCTACATGGCCCTTATCAGGCCCATGCTTGTATTTGGGTGTCCTGTGTGGTTCAACGTGAGAGCAAGTTTATTGGAAAAGATTCGGGTGTTTGAGAGGGCTTGTCTTCGGGCTTGCCTTCGCTTATACAGAACACCAGAATCTGAGTACATAAAATTCTATCCTAATGAGGTCTTGTACAATAGGGCGAACCTGATAAGAGTGGATAATTTTGTTATTAAGTTGACTCGAAGGCACATTGCAAGAGCAATGACCTCATCGAACAACCTGATCTCAGGGGCTTACTACCCCAACTATATGTATCACGAGAGAGCTCGCCTTGACGGCTTTATTCCTCCAGAAGCGTTCCTCTATCTAGATAGTAAAGGTCTGATCCAGGACAGATTGGCGGTGCCGCTAATCTTCCACGTCGCTCGTGGTAGTGCGGAGCGTCTCCGGTTCAGTAGGGCGGTAGGGAGTCGCGACAGGAGGGATGTTGCTCAGCAGCACCAGCAATTTTGGTGGCTTGAAGAAGGCGACGATGCTTCGTAGTCGAACTCCTCCAGTGATAGGTAGCTGCATGTGAAGCAGAGTGGTCCAGCCTAATTTTTGTTTTTTTTTTAGCCATGGCCGGCTTACATAGTTTTAGGTAGGTTTAAGTTAGATTGTAAGAAAAAAATATATAAAACCAAAAAAAAATAAATAAAAATAAAAAAAAATGTACATATTAGATGTAAGTAGTTTAAGTAGATTAAGATTTATTTTTAGGTAGTATGTAGGCTTTTAGGTTTAAGTTTTATAAAAAAGTAATATGTCCATATACTAAGTTTTTACTTAAAATTGATTTTCTTAGTTTTAGTTTCGTTAAATATAAAAATAAATATAGACTGTAAGATCCGTCGAAAAACATAGTTTAAGTGTTAGGTTTAACTTAGAGTGCCCGCATGGGGCCAGTAAGTTAGTATAAGATTATTTGTAAGTTATTTAATCTAATTTTTAAGCGTTTTTTTGTCTAGCATGTAAGAGTAAATTAAGAAATATAAATAAAAATGCATAAAAACTGAAAACTGAACTGAGGACGGATGTGTTTCGGCTTCTTTTCAAGTGAAATAGTAATAAAAAACAATTAGAAACATTTTGGCCAAGTGCTTCAGTGGCGCAGAAGTAGTGAAAAAAAATTGAGTGGTGTCCGACCGACAAAACAGGGGTCGTGGGTTCGATTCCCGAAAAAGTTGCATCGACTTTTTATTTTTAAAAGTGAATAAAACAAAAAAAAAAACAATAAAGCTAAAGTGGTAGTAAAGTGTTGTCTATCACGTGATGGATTGTGAAGAGCGGTCCGCTGTGCCTATATCGGGACCTGCTGAAGTATCAGGTGAGGCTTCGAGTGGTTCGAGCCAAACACCAAAACCAAAGAGAAGGAGGAAGCTTCCAACTTCCAACTTGGTAAAACGTCCCACCCTATCAACGGCAAACAACTTCGCTTCATTGGCAGCAAGCGAATCTGATGATGAAGAGGAAGAGATGGAGGCCATTAGTTGTAGCATCAAAATGCTACAACAAAGAGTACTGGCCATAAAAGAAAAGCAAATGGTCAGAAGGAAGAGGGAAGAGCAGGAGAAATCCCAACAGCAGCATGCTCAAAAGCAGGCACAACAACAAAAGCCTAAGAGACATCAGCAACAACAACAAGAGCAGTCACAACAACTGCAACAGCTAAAACAGCAGCAGCCACAAAAACGGCAACAGCAAAAACAGCAGCAGCAGCAGCAGCAGCAGCAGCAGCAGCAGCAACAACAACAACAGCAGCAGCAGCAGCAGCAGCAGCAGCAGCAAAAACAAAAACAACAACAATAACAACAACAACAACAACAACAACACCAACAACAACAACAGCAGCAGCAGCAGAAGAAGAAGAAGGAGAAGGTGCCTCCTATCAACACCTATAAATTGGAGGTAAATGCTACCAAGGATCTGTGTAGGCTGGTCATTGGTAATAATTTTAATATTAAGAGATTGGGGAATGATCGCCATGCCATCCACTGTAATACAGTGGAGGGCTACGCGAAAGTAAAAGAGCTCTTAAAGGAAACGACGACGGAGCACTACTCATTCACACCGAAGTGTGAAAAGCGGCAATCGATGCTGCTGAAGGGGTTGGAACCGTCTTCGGAATCTGAGGAGATCCTGGCACTGCGCAAAGAGAAGGAGTGCGAAGGACTCAAGTTCGTGGAGGTAAAGCCATTTTCCACAACTAGAGCCAGGCGGGAGAAACGGAGTCTGCCGTTCTTCCTAGTGCAGCTCAGTCCCGAAAGCCTTCTGGATAGTCTGAGGAGTATCAATGTCCTAGACTACCAGGTGGTTCACTGGGAAAAATTAAAAAGGAGCGAAGGCGTTATACAATGCGTTCGCTGCCAGAGGTTCGGGCACGCCGCGTCGAACTGCCAAATGCAGCCTCGATGCGTGAAGTGCGCAAAGAACCACAGTTCGGAGGAGTGTGCTCTGGGTAGGGACGGAGTATCCGATAGGACACAGCTCTCGTGCGTATTATGTGGGAACGTGGAACACACCGCAAACTATCGGGGTTGTCCTAAGTTCGCTGATATTAAAAAATCAAAACTGGCTCAGCAGCAGAAGGTGGAGGTCAAGCGTCCACCTGCTAGGTTTCAAACACCAGCCGTCACGTCCCAAATTTCCTACGCCCAAATGGCGGCAGGTAGGGGGGCTACGGTACAGCAAGCGACTGTTGCTTCTCCGGCGCCAATGCCGAGAACAATGGAAGCTGCACCTAACATGCTGGCCATCTTGCTCGCAATCCAAGGGCAGATGGCTCAGCTGCAAAAGCAGGTACAAGAACAGGCCAAGCGGGTGGACCAGATCTACGCGCTGCTGCCGGGCCTAACGCAACACATGTCGTAATGCGTACGCACATGGTGGAGCAATCTTTGAAGGTCCTTGCAGTGAATGTTAATTCACTGATTAGGATCGAACGAAGAGCCGCGATGTTTAAATTGCTACAAGACCAATCTCCTGATGTGCTAAACACAGAGATTGGGGAAATAATTTGCCAAATACTAGAGGGAACCTACTACTTGATTGGTGGGGTCAGCACGATGTCATGTACAGACTCGGTCTTAAAGCGACGGATAACCCGTCGTTTCCCAGAGGCGGGTCTTATTTGGACCTACTGCTGTACGACGAACGTATACGACTGACAGGTACGAATTTACAAACGTTAAACTGTCTGCGCACATTCGTGTATGACAGTGACCATTGCGGTTTTAACACCGAAATTACAGTTCCCAACGAAATTGCGGAATTGGAGGAGTTTGTCCAAAGATATTCTTACAACTACAGTAAGACTCGATGGACACGCTTCTCTGCAACCTTGACAAGAGCACTCGCTTCGAACATGCTCCATCCACCGGCCAATAGGAATTTGTCAAACGAGGAGATCGACAATTACCTAAAACAAATGGACGAGACAATTAAACAAACTATGGACGCTACAATACCACGATATCGACATACGACTAACGAAGACCTGTTCCGAAATCCTACTATTGACGCACTGCACCGACAGAAAAGTAGACTTCTGACAAGACTCAAAAACTTGTACAGACAGTTTACTGACAGACAAGACCCGGAGATTAGGACACTGAAGTCGTCGATTAAGAATATTCAAGCGTTAATAAAAGAGAATTACAGAATTTCTGTAAGTTCGTATTGGAAAAACAGGGTTCGGGCTGTAAACACCAGCAACCCGAATATGTTCCCGCAAATAAATAAACTATTTCGGAGAAAAAATCAAAACGACCTTCAGTGTCTTAAAATAGCCCGGACAACAGACAACGAACGGTTACTGACAATAGCAGGTATTGATCCAAATGAGGCCGCTGATGATGACTACTTCTTTGTGATCGAGGATCCACAGGAGAAGGTTGAGGCCATACGGGCGACTTTCCAGGAAATATACCAGGCCACTGATACCATTGGCCCAAATTATGACCTGGACAATCGCGTCTTGGTGCACGACTTCTACATTCGAAATGAAATAGGGAACTAGCGATCCGAAGGCTCTGGTTTCACCCGGTTCAGCGACGAAAATATGGCAAATAATGTCATTACTAGAGAGGGTGGCCTACCCCCTTTCATTTCGAAGGAAGAGCTCCATGAGATTTTCGACACAATCAGAGCTAAGAAATCAGTGGGGACCGATGGTATTCCGAACATCGTGCTTCGACATCTTCCTCTAGAAGTGGTGGACATTTACACCACCTTGTTTAATAATGCAATGAATAATGCACATTATCCAGCGTATTGGAAAACGGCGGTGGTGCAACCTATTCCAAAAAAGGGAAAGGATATATCCAATCCGGCGAATCTCCGATCGATAAGCCTCCTTCCGAATATCAGTAAGGTGTTTGAAAAAGTAATCAATAGAGCTCTGTCTCGGTGGGTTGAGGACAAACATATAGTTCCGGATAATCAATTCGGTTTTAAGGCGGGACATGATATCTCACATGCCGCGTCTAAACTGGTGTCCGATATCCAATGGAATAAAGGCAAAAACCAATGCACTGGTGCCTGCCTTGTTGACTTGGAGAAGGCCTTCGACACCGTATGGTTAGAGGGTCTTTTCTATAAGCTGACTAGGCTGGGGATCAGTAAACCACTCTTGTACATTCTTTATAATATGCTAACCAACAGACAGTTCATCGTGAAAAATGGCGATGTGACTTCTGTTGGAATATTTCAAATTAAAAATGGTCTTCAGCAAGGCGCGGTCAATTCGCCGATCCTATTCAACATTTATACAAGCGACTTGATAGGTTCACTTCCCCATACTATTGCGTACGCAGACGATTTGATAGCGTACAGAACAGGTCCAAGAATCGAGGTCATTAATGCTCTCTTGCAGCGTGACTTCGATAAGATAAGACGATTTTGCGATGACTGGAAGTTGAAAATCAACTTTCAGAAGTCGGAAACCATTCTCTTTAGGGCGCCGTTGTCTGGAGCCTCTAGGGATACCAGAAAAAATTGGCGAAAGTTCTCGATTATTGGACAACATGGACAGCCTCTTGCCTGTCGAAATGTAGTCAGATACCTTGGGATCTGGCTAGATCAGTTTCTGTATTTTGACAAAAATGTAGATGCTGCTCTGGCCAGAGCTAAAGGCGCTTTTGCTCTTACAAAGAGACTATTTTATAGCAGCCAACTCGATGCGAGGGTAAAGGTAATCTGCTACATGGCCCTTATCAGGCCTATGCTAGTATTCGGGTGCCCCGTGTGGTTCAATGTACGAGCAAGCTTAATGGAAAAGATTCGGGTGTTTGAGAGGTCTTGCCTTAGGGCTTGCCTTCGCTTGTACAGAACACCAGAGTCGGAGTACAAAATTTTTTATCGTAATGAGGTCCTTTACAACAGGGCGAACCTAATACGAGTGGACAACTTCGTAATTAAGCTGACTCGAAGGCACATTGCAAGAGCAATGACCTCGACGAATAACCTGATATCTGGGGCTTACTACCCCAACTACCTTTACCACGAGAGTGTGCGCTCTGACGGCTTCGTTCCACCGGAAGCATTCCTCTACCTAGATCAGATAGGGTTGATCCAGGATAGATCAGCGGTCCCGTTAATCTACCATGTCGCTCGGAAAGCTGGGGACAGGCGACTTAACTACGGCAGAGACGTCGCACACGGCAGTGTGGATCGTCTCAGGTTCAGTAGGGCGGTGGGGAATCGCGATAAGAGGGATGTCGTTCGGCAGCACCAGCATTTCTGGTGGTTGAATGATGGAGAAGTGGTTTCGTCGTCCTTTCCGTCATTTACGGACCAGCCTCACTAATGAGGCAGAGCTGACCAACTTATTTACACTGTGAATACCGATGGCCAGCTTGCATAGGTTTAGGTTAGCATTTAAGAAATATATACATATATTAGTATATACAAAGGTATAATATCTATGTGTATGTAGGTTAGGTTTAAGTTTATTTTAAGTTAGATATTAAGTTTTTATAAAAAAATAACTCCGTATGCTAAGTTTTTGTTAACAAATTTTTCTTAGCCTTAAGTATACAAAATATATACGAATTTCAATAAAATGTAAATAAAGTCGAAAGACATAGTATAAAAATTTAGAGTAGCTTAGAGTGCCTGTGCGGGGCCAGTAAGTTAATATAAGTTTGTTAAGTAATTTTAAGCTAGCATTTAAGCATTTTTTGTTAGTATGTAAGAATTAATGATTAATATAATAAAATGCATTTAAAACTAAAACTAAACTGGCGTTGCATGTGGAACCACTGGAAATGTTTGCCGAAAATCTCCTGCTAATAAATACATTGCGCCACCAAATTGGTTTTGGTTATTCCGCAGATCTTTTAAGGTTCTATCTAAAGCCTCTAAAGATTTTTTATGCGCCATCGTGCATTCATTCCACACTATTAGTTTACATTGCTGCAAAACCTTTGCCATTGCAGAATTCTTGGAAATGTTGCAGGTTGGAGCTTCGTTGCTTTGCATATTCAATGGCAATTTTAGAGCTGAATGGGCTGTTCGACGGCCATTAAGCAAAGTTGCTGCAATACCTGACGAATCAAGAGCAAGAGCAATTTCATTTTTTGAGCGAATTGTTGCCAATAACAAAGTAATCAAAAAAGTTTTTCCTGTACCACCAGGAGCGTCCAAGAAGTAAATCCCTCCAGTTCCATCATTTATTACTTTCATAAGAGTTTTGTTTTTCGTTGTATAGTGGAAGATTTATTTGAATCGATTCTTTCAAAGTATTGAGATCATACAATTTTTCACGTTGTAACTCTTGATCAAAAGCATCGTGGAAAGCCATTGACATAATAGCTTGTTTGACATCATCAAGCACATATCCTCAATGGAAATCAAAGCCTCATTGTAAATTTCTTCACTTATTTGTAAATTCGGATTCCCTGTTCTATTGCGTATTTTAAACAAAATATCGTCACACATATTATCTTTGTATTTTATCCACAGATCAATTGGTTTTGATGGGAAGCATGTAGATATGGTAATTGAAAACAATGTTCGTATTTGATGAGCTTGTGATGAAATTACAGCATCATTGAGAGTTTGATCCCAATGTGCATCGTTTTCTAACAGTTGCAAACGATGACAGGCTTCTCTGTATGATCCACATAATTCACCATCAACTGTTAGTAAATGTTGGAATGATGTTGGGCCACGTACAGTGACTAATAGCAGCCGTAAATAAAAACATTCATCGTTGCTTGGGTGAACGGAATAAATTCGACCTATTGCATCGGTTGAATATACACCTGGGTGTCCTGGAACTGGTTTTCCTTGTTTCCTTCGCATAAATTTCTTTGATGATTGATTATAAGTATAATATTTTGCCATTTCCGAATATAGCAGTGTTTGTGCGAAATGATCATTTTGGCACGTCTCGAAAAAACTGGTTAAGATAGTAGATGGTGTCTTGTGAGCTCTCTGTATTGCATTCTGAGCTGCGAAATACACTCTTTGTCCATTTTATAAGAGCATGGCTAAGTGAACAGCTGTCTGTGTCTTTCATGAATTGAAAAAGAAAAAAAAAATCGCCAAAATGCTTCACTACTGCTAACATAGCGGCACATTTGGTATTGGGTAACTTCATCATTTGAGTTTTATTTTTTTTCAGTTTTAATGCATTTTTATTAGACTTCATTAATTAATTCTTACATGCTATACAAAAAAAAAACGCTTAAAAATTAGCTTAAATAACTTAAAAGTAATCTTATTGTAACTTACTGGCCCCATGCGGGCACTCTAGGTTAAACATAATACTTAATCTGTGTCTTTCGACGTTGCTTACAGTCTATTTTATTTTTTACAGTCTATTTTATTTTTTACAGCGGCACCGCTAATCTGTCCTGGATCAGACCTTTCATATCGAAGTAGAGGAACGCTTCTGGAGGAATAAAGCCGTCAAAGCGAACTCTCTCGTGATACATATAATTTGGGTAGTAAGTCCCGGAGATCAGGTTGTTCGACGAGGTCATTGCTCTTGCAATGTGCCTTCGAGTCAACTTAATAATGAAATCGTCCACTCTTATTAGGTTCGCCCTATTGTATAAGACCTCATTAGGATAGAATTTTATGTACTCGGACTCTGGTGTTCTGTATAAGCGAAGACAAGTCCGAAGACAAGCCCTCTCAAACACACTAATCTTTTCCAATAAGCTTGCTCTCACGTTGAACCACACGGGACAACCAAATACAAGCATAGGCCAGATAAGGGCCATGTAGCAGATCACCTTCACCCTCGCATCGAGTTGGCTGTTATAAAACAATCTCCTTGTAAGGGCAAAAGCACCTCTGGCACTGGCCAGAGCAACATCTATATGTTTGTTAAAATACAGATATTGGTCTAGCCAGATCCCAAGGTATCTGACTACATTTCGACAAGCAAGTGGCTGCCCGTGCTGTCCCACGATCGAAAACTTCCGCCAATTCTTTCTGGTATCCCTAGAGGCCCCAGACAAAGGCGTCCTAAACAAAATGGTTTCCGATTTCTGAAAGTTGATTTTCAACTTCCAGTCGTCGCAATATCGCTTAATTTTGTCGAAGTCACGTTGCAAAAGTATGTTAATGACCTCAATCTTTGGACCTGATCTTACGCGATTAAGTCGTCTGCGTACGCTATGGCATGGTGAAGTGAACCTATCAGATCACTTGTGTAAATGTTGAATAGGACCGGCGAATTTACCGCACCTTGTTGCAGTAAATGTTAAATGTTCCAGCGCCATTCTTCACGATGAACTGTCTACTGGAGAGCATATCAAAAAGAATAAACAGCAGTGGTTTACTAATGCCCAACCCGTCCAGCTTGAAAAAGAGTCCCTCTAACCATACGGTATCGAAGGCTTTTTCCAAGACAATCAGGTAGGCGCCAGTGCACTAGTTCTTGCCTTTGTTGCATTGGATATCAGAAAAAAGTTTAGACGCAGCATGAATGATATCATGCCCCGCCTTGAAACCGAATTGATTATCCGTAACTATATGTTTGTCCTCAACCCACTTAGTCAGGACTCTATTGATCACCTTCTCGAAAACCTTATTGATGTTTGGAAGAAGACTGATCGAGCGGAGATTAGCCGGATTGGATGTGTCTTTATCCCTTTTGGGGATGAGGTGTACCACCGCAGTTTTCCAATGCGCTGGATAATGTGCATTATTCATTGCATTATTAAACAGGGTGGTATAAATGTCCACCGCTTCTAGTGGGAGATGTCGAAGCACAATGTTCGGTATTTCAACGGTTCCCACTGATTTCTTACTTGTAAGCGATTCGAAGATCTTTTGGAGCTCTTCCTTCGAAATGAACGGTGCTAATACCCTTTCGTGATGACATTATTTGCCATATTTTCGTCACTGAACTGGGTGAAACCCGAGTTCTCGAATCGCCAATTCACAATTTCATTTCGAAGGCAAAAATTGCCACGACTCTCCAGGTCGTGGTTCGGGCCAATGATGTCATTCGCCTTGTATACTTCCTGGAAAGTCGCTCCTATAGCCTCTACTTTCTCCTGCGGATCCTCGATCACAAAGAAGTTGTCATCATTGACGGCCTCATTTGGATCGATGCCTGCTGCTATGAGTATGTTCTTGTTGTCCGTCGTTTGGGCGATTTTAAGACACGAAAGGTCGTTTTGATTTTTTCTCCGAAATATTTTATTTATTTGCGGGAACATATTCGGGTTGCTGGTGTTTACAGCCCGAATTTTGTTGTTCCAATACAAACTTTCAGAATTTCTGTAATTTTCCCTAATTAATGTTTGGAGGTTTTTGATGGACGACTTCAGTGTCACGATCTCCGGGTTATGTCTGTCAGTAAACTGTCTGTATAAGGTTTTTAGCCTTGTGATGCATTGCGTCAATAGTTGCGTTGCGGAATAAATCTTCGTTGTCAGTATGTTGATACCGAGGTATCGTTTTGTTCATTGTTCGTATGATTATCTCGTCCATTAGTTTTAGATATCTGTCAATCTCCTCGTTTGATAGATTTCTATTGGACGGTGGGTAGAGCGAATTCGAGGAGAGTGCTCTAGTCAGTGTTCTGGAGAAGTGCATCCAGCGCACCCTGCTATAGTTGTAGGAATGCTTTTGAACAAACTCGTCCAATTCCGCAATTTCGTTCGGAACGGTTATTTCCGTACTGAGACCGCAATGGTCACTGTCATACGCAAACGTGCGTAGACAGTTTATGGTATGTTGGTTAGTACATGTCAGGTGTATTCGCGTGTCGAACAGCAAGAGGTCCAAATAGGAACCGTGTCTGGGAAACGACGGACTATCCGTCGCCTTGAGGCCGAGTCGATACATTATACTGTGCTGACCCCACCAATTGAAAAATAGGTTCCCTCTAGTATTTGGTGTATTATTTCCCCAATCTCTATGTTTGACGTTGAAATATCCGCCGATAATAAAGTAGTTCTCCGCCAATTCCAGTCTTAGGAATCGAAAAAGTGTCTCGAGCTCTGAGATGAATAAGGTGGATTGAGTAGCTTTAGGTGCATAAAGAGACACCATGTATAACCGCTTTCCACTACGGAGAGGGATGTACATGATGCATGCTTCCAGCACCTGGAACCTACTCGTATGTACTAAACGACTGTATATTCTTTTGAAACGCAGTCCTTTTCTAACAAAGATCGCAACACCACCTCCTTGAATGGAGTTGGGTCGGTTTCTCCGTAATATTTTATATCTTCTGTGCCTCATTTTGTGTCTTTTGGTAAGCTTAGTTTCGCTAACCAAAAGCACATCAGGGGCTTGGTCTTTAAGCAACTTAAACAGTGTGGCTCTTCGTTCGAACCTAATCAATGAATTAACATTCACTGCAAAGACCTTCAGGGTTTGCTCCGCCATGTACGTACCCATTACGACTGGTGGTGCGTTAGGCCCGGCAGCAGCGCGTATATTTGATCTACCCGCGTAGCCTGTTCCTGTATTTGACGCTGAAGCTGAGCCATCTGCCCCTGAATAGAGAGCAAGATAGCCAGCATGTCAGGTACAGGTTCAGGTGCTCTAGGTGCTGGGGCCTGAGAAACTACCTTTGCTTGTTGTACCGTAGTTCCCCTACCTTCTCATATGTTGGAGTCTGTTATAAATGAACCGACAAGATTGCCATAGGGTAGCTGTTTAGACCACATTTACGGACGTTTTTCCAATATTTCTCTTGACGCATGTGAAAAATGTGTCTTCGATTTTGCAATTACTGACCACTTAATGACAGGTTTACTAGTAAGTCCGATTATTAAAAGGAATAACAATAAGCCTAGTTCTCACAATGAGGTAACCAGAATTGATTTTTCTAAATTAAAGCCTATTCTCAGCTTTGAGTCATGGGAATATGTTTTTATTGAGCCAGATCCATCTAAATCGTATGATATTTTTATAAAATGCCTTACAAATCATATAAAATATTGTAGTTTTACGAAAAATATAAAAAGCTCGTCTAAAAGGCTCAAACCTTGGATAACTACTGAGCTTGTACAATTAATTAATAAAAAAACAAACTGCGACAGAAATGCTATAAACACCCTAGCAATACGAATCTAAAAAGGAGCTACAAAAGGCTATGTTTTGAAGTAAAAAATAAAGTTCCAATTTGCCGTGATAAGTTCTATAAAAATCATTTTAGCTTAAATAGCGGAAATATAAGAGGTGAATGGAAACTCATTAATAGCATTCTTAATAAGCTCGCTTCCTCTAAAAGTCCAAGTCCTACCACGATTCTGTATAATGTCATCAATAGGCTTGAAGTTGCTGATATTTTCAATAATTATTTTGCTAACATTATCCATCCAAATTTAACTACATTCGATTGCAGGAATTCTTGTTTTCTATCTACTCCTTACGAAACTGCTCAGAGATTTACTTTTTTCTTTGAGCCAATTACAGGCTTAGAGTTGTTGAAAACTATAGGCTCTCTAAGAAACTCAAATTCCTGTGGCACAGATGGCATTTCAAATCGGATGTTGAAGAATGTTGCTTGTTTTGTTGTGGATGTCCTAGCCCATATTTTTAATAAAAGCGTTTTATCCGGAGTTTTTCCGATAGCTCTTAAATTTGCGGATGTAGTTCCACTGTATAAAAAAGGTGCCACAAATGATGTAAGCAACTACAGACCTATTTCGCTTCTTCCTTCAGTAAGCAAAGTTTTTGAAAAAGTTATGAAAAATAGGATTGTTAACTTTCTTAATAAAACAAGCTTTTTCAGTTCACTTCAATATGGGTTTCAAATAGGTAAAAGTACGGAGGATGCACTGCTAAACTTTTGCTCACAAATTTTCGATAGTTTAGACAATAAAAAGTCTACAGCAAGTCTGTTCGTCGACATTTTTAAAGCATTTGATATGGTTAACCATTACATTTTGTTGCGGAAATTACAAAATGCCGGTTTTCGAGGTTTTCTTCTTGAGTGGTTCAAATCTTATCTTTCAAATAGATCTCAAAGAGTAAAGATTGAAGGGCTCAGAAGTAATACTAGGTTTATGAATCTAGGGGTACCTCAGGGCTCTGTATTGGGACCAATTCTATTCCTGATTTACATCAACTCATTGTTTGAGCAAAATTTCAAAGGCCTTATCACTACCTTTGCAGATGATGTTGTTTTAACAAATGGTTCTGTAAGCCCTCTAAATTTAATTGCTGATATCAATGCAGATTTGGAAATGTTTAGGACATGGTTTGCTGCACACAGACTGATGATTAGTTCCAAAACAAAAGTAATGTATTACAGTCTGACATCTCAAAAGTCGTTTGACGCTGAAGTTTTTTTTCATGCACCTGAGTGTCAAAGGTTTAAATTGTTGAGCTGCTTCTGTAGCACCAGCCCTTCCGCTAATACTTTTTCTAGCAATCTCAACTGCAGCGAAAAGTGCTTTCAAATTGCAAGCGTCAAAGAATTTAAATACTTGGGGCTAATTATTGACTCTAGAATGTGCTTTAATAATCACATTGATAACTTAAGGCAATATTTTCGAATGACACTTAGAAATTTCTTTTTTCTGAAGAATGTCTGCTCTTTAAACCTTCTGAGGATAATTTATTTTGGAATTTTCCAATCTAAGCTACAATATGGCATTACTTGTTGGGGAGGGGCGTATTTTAACAGAATCCAACCACTTCTCGTTTTACAGAAATTTATTGTAAGAAAAATCTGCGGGAAAAATCGCTTACATCATCGCTTTCCATTATTTTACAATTTGAAAATTCTTCCCGTCCGGCATTTATATTGTTTCAAAGTTCTAAAGTCCTTTTTCTATAGATCTGGTAATTTAAATATTAGAGTTCTTGAAAATTACAATTTACACATAATCATTTGAATCTAGTAGCTGTTCCTAAATTTCGAACCACAGCCTATAGGAATTTTTATACAGTGTCATCGCGCTGCCTCTTTAATGAGCTTCCTTTCTGGATTAGGACTCTTAGTCCTATCAAAATATTTTTGAAGCATGTAAGAAATTGGCTTCTAGCTCATGATATTAAACGTTTAGAGTCCATCTTTAGCTCTCATTCGTAATCTGTTATTGATGTTTTTGATGATTTGGTGTTTCGGTCTTTATTCTTTTCAAAAAAATTTAATTTTATTCTATAAAACTAAACTTGTTTTCTAACTTGTACCTTGGCATTGTGTTATTTTTCCTCAATGATATAATGTATTATGTTTTACTTAAGGTTCAATGCATTGTTTGCTTTAATTTTGAAATTGTAAATTTTTTTTATTTTTTTTAGATGAAAGGGTCACCCCACCCATTTATTTATATTATTGCTTTTTATCCTTTTGATGGGGCATTCAATACTATTTCTGATTAAGAAATATAAAATGTCTCTCATTTTTCTCTAATTAATATTATTTGTTGTTTAATTATGCTAATTATATTTTGAAGTATTGTAACTATGTATATTCTAGTGAAAATAAACTTTTATACTATACTATACTATACTATACTATACTTCGTACCGCCTAACAGTCGATTCTTAAATTTTTTAGTTTTTTTAATATTTATTCTGCTATTCGGGACGCCGGGTCAGCTAGTAAGATAAAAAAAGAAAAAAGAAAGTTAATGTCAAAAAATAAAAATTATAAAACACCTAAAATTCTTTTAATAGTCAATACAAAATCATAATTAAAATTACAATTTCACATTTTTTATTATGATACCTACTTATTATATTTGATTTTATTTTTACTAATTCTAAATGAAGTTTTATTTTTATTATAGTACTTTATGGTAAATGATATTTTTTGTTTGATTACCTGGCGGGTAAACAAACAGAGCAGATGGTTTTCCAACACGGGAACAGGCAACATACAATTGACCATGCAAGAAACATGGGTTTTCTAGATTAATACCATAAACACTTAATGACTGCTCCTGGGATTTGTTTATAGTCATAGCGAAAGCAAGTCGTACTGGAAACTGCAGTCGTTTAAACTCGAATGGTACGTCAGTCGGAATCATTGGGATGCGGGGTATCAAAACGTCTTCTTCTTTATACTTTCCTTTCAATATGATTGCTTCTATTACGTTATTCAGTAATTTTTTTTTTATCGCTAATCGTGTGCCGTTACAAAGCCGCGGTTGGTTAATATTGCGCAACATTATAACTACAGATCCAACCTTTAATTGAAGATTATGAGGCGGAAATCCTGGCAAATCTAGTGAGTTTAAAAATTCCGGTGGACAGTTTACGACATCATCTTCATTAGTTGCAGTGTTAACTGACTTAAATGTCCTCATTTCACCAGGAATGTCATCTTGAATTTTGGAATTTAATTCATTTACATCAGTGTTTTTGGCAGCCAGTATAGCTCGTTCGCTCAACCAATTATGGAATAAGTAATTTTGAGCAACATTTGGAAGCATTTTTTGAATGAGTTCAGCTTTTGATTGAGTTAACTGACAAAAACTCTCAGGAAAGGTAATGTAGCCAGTCAGCATGTCTATAGGAAATTTGCCATTACCAATATTAATGAGTTGTTTAGAGAGTATATCTCCAGATTGATCATTTTGCAACATGACACGCATATTCTTGCTTAAATATAATACCCTGACATATTTCAACAATTTGGAGGACTTTAAACATGCATTCAGTTTATCAGCTGGCGTTGCATGTCAGTCGTTCATAGACCTCGATAGAGGACGGATGTGTTGTGCTTTTGGTTAGCGAAACTAAGCTGACCAAGAGACACAAAATGAGGCACAGGAGATACAAAATAGTACGGAGAAACCGACCCAACTCCATTCAGGGAGGTGGCGTTGCGATTTTCGTAAGAAAAGGTATACGTTTTAAAAGAGTATACAGTCGTGTAGTACGTAGGTTCCAGGTGCTGGAAGCATGCATCGTGTATATTCCCCTCCGTAGTGGAAAGCGGCTGTACATGGTGTCTGTCTATGCACCTAAGGCTACTCAATCCACCTTATTCATCTCAGAGCTCGAGACACTTTTTCGATTCCTAAGGCTGGAATTGGAAGACAACTATTTTATTATCGGCGGAGATTTCAACGCCAAACATAGTGATTGGGGAAATAATACACCAAATACTAGAGGGAACCTACTATTCAATTGGTGGGGTCAACACAGCATAACGTATCGACTCGGGCTTAAGGCGACGGATAGTCCGTCGTTTCCCAGACACGGGTCCTATTTGGATCTTCTCCTGTTCGACTCACGAATACAACTGACATGTACTAACCAACAAACTACAAACTGTCTGCGCACTTTCGTGTATGACAGTGACCATTGCGGTCTCAGCACCGAAATAACTGTTCCCAACGAAATTGCGGAATTGGATGAGTTTGTGCAAAGGCATTCCTACAATTATAGTAGGGTGCGTTGGACACACTTCACCAGAACACTGACTAGAGCACTCTCCTCGAATTCGCTCTACCCACCATCCAACAGAAATCTGTCAAACGAGGAGACTGACAGGTATCTAAGACTAATAGACGAGACAATCAAACGAACAATTTACAAAACGATACCTCGGTATCAACACACTGACGACGAAGACTTATTCCGCAACGCAACTATTGACGCACTGCACCGACAAAAAAGTAGGCTGTTGTCAAGACTAAAAACCTTGTACAGACAGTTTACCGACAGACATAACCCGGAGATCATGACACTGAAGTCGTCGATTAAAAACCTCCAGATATTAATAAAGGAAAATTACAGATACTCTGTAAATTTGTATTGGAACAACAAAATTCGGGCTGTAAACACCAGCAACCCGAATATGTTCCCGCAAATAAATAAAATATTTCGGAGGAATAATCAGAACGACCTTCCATGTCATAGAATCGCCCGAACGACGAACAACGAACAAATACTTGTAACAGCAGGCACAGATTCAAATGAGGCTGTTGATGATGATAACTTCTTTGTGATCGAGGATCCGCAGGAGCAGGTAGAGGCTATAGGAGCGACTTTCCAGGAAGTGTATAAGGCGAATGCTATCATTGGCCCGAACCACGATCTGGAGAATCGAGTCCTTGTGCACAATTTCTGCCTTCGAAATGAAATTGAGAATTGGCGAATCGAGAGCTCGGGCTTCACCCAGTTTAGTGACGAAAATAGGTCAAATAATGTCATCACCAACGGCAGGGTACTACCGCCGTTCATTTCGAAGGAGGAGCTCCAAACGATCTTCGAATCACTTAGGAGTAAGAAATCAGTGGGAACCGATGAAATACCGAACATTGTGCTTCGACATCTCCCACTAGAAGCGGTGAACATTTATACCACCCTGTTTAATAATGCAATGAATAATGCACATTATCCAGCGCATTGGAAAACTGCGGTGGTACATCCCATCCCCAAAAGGGATAAAGATACTTCCACTCGATCAGTCTTCTTCCAAACATCAGTAAGGTTTTCGAGAAGGTAATCAATAGAGTCCTGACTAAGTGGGTTGAGGACAAACATATAGTTCCGGATAATCAATTCGGTTTCAAGGCGGGGCATGACATCATTCATGCTGTGTCGAAACTGGTTTCTGATATCCAATGGAACAAAAGCAAGAACCAGTGCACTGGTGCCTGCCTGATTGACTTGGAGAAGGCCTTCGATACCGTATGGCTAGAAGGACTCTTTTTCAAGCTGGACAGGTTGGGCATTAGTAAACCACTGCTGTATATTCTTTTTGATATGCTCTCCAGTAGACAGTTCATCGTGAAGAATGGCGATGTGACTTCTGCTGGAATATTTAACATTAAAAACGGTCTGCAACAGGGTGCGGTAAATTCGCCGATCCTATTCAACATTTACACAAGTGATCTGATAGGTTCACTCCACCATGCCATAGCGTACGCAGACGACTTAATCGCGTACAAATCAGGTCCAAAGATTGAGGTCATTAACATACTTTTGCAACGTGACTTCGATAAAATTAAACGATATTGCGATGACTGGAAGTTGAAAATCAACTTTCAGAAATCGGAAACCATTTTGTTTAGAACGCCTTTGTCTGGGGCCTCTAGGGATACCAGAAAGAATTGGCGAAAGTTCTCTATCCTCGGACAACATGGACAGCCACTTGCTTGTCGAAATGTAGTCAGATATCTTGGGATCTGGCTAGATCAATATCTGTATTTTAACAAACATATAGATGTTGCTCTGGCCAGAGCCAGAGGTGCTTTTGCCCTTACAAGGAGACTGTTTTATAACAGCCAACTCGATGCGAGGGTGAAGGTGGTTTGCTACATGGCCCTTATCAGGCCCATGCTTGTATTTGGGTGTCCTGTGTGGTTCAACGTGAGAGCAAGTTTATTGGAAAAGATTCGGGTGTTTGAGAGGGCTTGTCTTCGGGCTTGCCTTCGCTTATACAGAACACCAGAATCTGAGTACATAAAATTCTATCCTAATGAGGTCTTGTACAATAGGGCGAACCTGATAAGAGTGGATAATTTTGTTATTAAGTTGACTCGAAGGCACATTGCAAGAGCAATGACCTCATCGAACAACCTGATCTCAGGGGCTTACTACCCCAACTATATGTATCACGAGAGAGCTCGCCTTGACGGCTTTATTCCTCCAGAAGCGTTCCTCTATCTAGATAGTAAAGGTCTGATCCAGGACAGATTGGCGGTGCCGCTAATCTTCCACGTCGCTCGTGGTAGTGCGGAGCGTCTCCGGTTCAGTAGGGCGGTAGGGAGTCGCGACAGGAGGGATGTTGCTCAGCAGCACCAGCAATTTTGGTGGCTTGAAGAAGGCGACGATGCTTCGTAGTCGAACTCCTCCAGTGATAGGTAGCTGCATGTGAAGCAGAGTGGTCCAGCCTAATTTTTGTTTTTTTTTTAGCCATGGCCGGCTTACATAGTTTTAGGTAGGTTTAAGTTAGATTGTAAGAAAAAAATATATAAAACCAAAAAAAAATAAATAAAAATAAAAAAAAATGTACATATTAGATGTAAGTAGTTTAAGTAGATTAAGATTTATTTTTAGGTAGTATGTAGGCTTTTAGGTTTAAGTTTTATAAAAAAATAATATGTCCATATACTAAGTTTTTACTTAAAATTGATTTTCTTAGTTTTAGTTTCGTTAAATATAAAAATAAATATAGACTGTAAGATCCGTCGAAAAACATAGTTTAAGTGTTAGGTTTAACTTAGAGTGCCCGCATGGGGCCAGTAAGTTAGTATAAGATTATTTGTAAGTTATTTAATCTAATTTTTAAGCGTTTTTTTGTCTAGCATGTAAGAGTAAATTAAGAAATATAAATAAAAATGCATAAAAACTGAAAACTGAACTGAGGACGGATGTGTTTCGGCTTCTTTTCAAGTGAAATAGTAATAAAAAACAATTAGAAACATTTTGGCCAAGTGCTTCAGTGGCGCAGAAGTAGTGAAAAAAAATTGAGTGGTGTCCGACCGACAAAACAGGGGTCGTGGGTTCGATTCCCGAAAAAGTTGCATCGACTTTTTATTTTTAAAAGTGAATAAAACAAAAAAAAAAACAATAAAGCTAAAGTGGTAGTAAAGTGTTGTCTATCACGTGATGGATTGTGAAGAGCGGTCCGCTGTGCCTATATCGGGACCTGCTGAAGTATCAGGTGAGGCTTCGAGTGGTTCGAGCCAAACACCAAAACCAAAGAGAAGGAGGAAGCTTCCAACTTCCAACTTGGTAAAACGTCCCACCCTATCAACGGCAAACAACTTCGCTTCATTGGCAGCAAGCGAATCTGATGATGAAGAGGAAGAGATGGAGGCCATTAGTTGTAGCATCAAAATGCTACAACAAAGAGTACTGGCCATAAAAGAAAAGCAAATGGTCAGAAGGAAGAGGGAAGAGCAGGAGAAATCCCAACAGCAGCATGCTCAAAAGCAGGCACAACAACAAAAGCCTAAGAGACATCAGCAACAACAACAAGAGCAGTCACAACAACTGCAACAGCTAAAACAGCAGCAGCCACAAAAACGGCAACAGCAAAAACAGCAGCAGCAGCAGCAGCAGCAGCAGCAGCAGCAACAACAACAACAGCAGCAGCAGCAGCAGCAGCAAAAACCAAAACAACAACAATAACAACAACAACAACAACAACAACAACAACAACAACAACAACAACAACAACAACAAGGTGCCTCCTATCAACACCTATAAATTGGAGGTAAATGCTACCAAGGATCTGTGTAGGCTGCTCATTGGTAATAATTTTAATATTAAGAGATTGGGGAATGATCGCCATGCCATCCACTGTAATACAGTGGAGGGCTACGCGAAAGTAAAAGAGCTCTTAAAGGAAACGACGACGGAGCACTACTCATTCACACCGAAGTGTGAAAAGCGGCAATCGATGCTGCTGAAGGGGTTGGAACCGTCTTCGGAATCTGAGGAGATCCTGGCACTGCGCAAAGAGAAGGAGTGCGAAGGACTCAAGTTCGTGGAGGTAAAGCCATTTTCCACAGCTAGAGCCAGGCGGGAGAAACGGAGTCTGCCGTTCTTCCTAGTGCAGCTCAGTCCCGAAAGCCGTCTGGATAGTCTGAGGAGTATCAATGTCCTAGACTACCAGGTGGTTCACTGGGAAAAATTAAAAAGGAGCGAAGGCGTTATACAATGCGTTCGCTGCCAGAGGTTCGGGCACGCCGCGTCGAACTGCCAAATGCAGCCTCGATGCGTGAAGTGCGCAAAGAACCACAGTTCGGAGGAGTGTGCTCTGGGTAGGGACGGAGTATCCGATAGGACACAGCTCTCGTGCGTATTATGTGGGAACGTGGGACACACCGCAAACTATCGGGGTTGTCCTAAGTTCGCTGATATTAAAAAATCAAAACTGGCTCAGCAGCAGAAGGTGGAGGTCAAGCGTCCACCTGCTAGGTTTCAAACACCAGCCGTCACGTCCCAAATTTCCTACGCCCAAATGGCGGCAGGTAGGGGGGCTACGGTACAGCAAGCGACTGTTGCTTCTCCGGCGCCAATGCCGAGAACAATGGAAGCTGCACCTAACATGCTGGCCATCTTGCTCGCAATCCAAGGGCAGATGGCTCAGCTGCAAAAGCAGGTACAAGAACAGGCCAAGCGGGTGGACCAGATCTACGCGCTGCTGCCGGGCCTAACGCAACATATGTCGTAATGGGTACGCACATGGTGGAGCAATCTTTGAAGTTTAGGATCGAACGAAGAGCCGCGATGTTTAAATTGCTACAAGACCAATCTCCTGATGTGCTTTTCGCTAGCGAAACCAAGCTAACCGATAAACACAAACTGGAGTACAATAATTATATTGTTAGAAGAAGAAACCGGACCCGATCCAAACGTGGAGGCGGTGTCGCGATCTTCATTAAACAAGGTATAAAATTTCACAGAGTGTACAAGGGAGTGTTGCGTAGGTTCCGGGTGTTGGAGGCAGTCGTCATTTACATCCCGCTCCGCAGTGGAAAGCGGCTGTACTTGGCTTCTGTTTATGCACCTGAGGCTCCACAATCCACTTTATTCATTACAGAGCTCGACACGCTTTGTCGACTTCTGAGGCTGGAATCGGGGGAGAATTATTTTATAATCGGCGGGGATTTCAACGCTAAACACAGAGATTGGGGAAATAATTTGCCAAATACTAGAGGGAACCTACTACTTGATTGGTGGGGTCAGCACGATGTCATGTACAGACTCGGTCTTAAAGCGACGGATAACCCGTCGTTTCCCAGAGGCGGGTCTTATTTGGACCTACTGCTGTACGACGAACGTATACGACTGACAGGTACGAATTTACAAACGTTAAACTGTCTGCGCACATTCGTGTATGACAGTGACCATTGCGGTTTTAACACCGAAATTACAGTTCCCAACGAAATTGCGGAATTGGAGGAGTTTGTCCAAAGATATTCTTACAACTACAGTAAGACTCGATGGACACGCTTCTCTGCAACCTTGACAAGAGCACTCGCTTCGAACACGCTCCATCCACCGGCCAATACGAATTTGTCAAACGAGGAGATCGACAATTACCTAAAACAAATGGACGAGACAATTAAACAAACTATAGACGCTACAATACCACGATATCGACATACGACTAACGAAGACCTGTTCCGCAATCCTACTATTGACGCACTGCACCGACAGAAAAGTAGACTTCTGACAAGACTCAAAAACTTGTACAGACAGTTTACTGACAGACAAGACCCGGAGATTAGGACACTGAAGTCGTCGATTAAGAATATTCAAGCGTTAATAAAAGAGAATTACAGAATTTCTGTAAGTTCGTATTGGAAAAACAGGGTTCGGGCTGTAAACACCAGCAACCCGAATATGTTCCCGCAAATAAATAAACTATTTCGGAGAAAAAATCAAAACGACCTTCAGTGTCTTAAAATAGCCCGGACAACAGACAACGAAGGGTTACTGACAATAGCAGGTATTGATCCAAATGAGGCCGCTGATGATGACTACTTCTTTGTGATCGAGGATCCACAGGAGAAGGTTGAGGCCATAGGGGCGACTTTCCAGGAAATATACAAGGCCACTGATACCATTGGCCCAAATTATGACCTGGACAATCGCGTCTTGGTGCACGACTTCTACATTCGAAATGAAATAGGGAACTGGCGATCCGAAGGCTCTGGTTTCACCCGGTTCAGCGACGAAAATATGGCAAATAATGTCATTACTAGAGAGGGTGGCCTACCCCCTTTCATTTCGAAGGAAGAGCTCCATGAGATTTTCGACACAATCAGAGCTAAGAAATCAGTGGGGACCGATGGTATTCCGAACATCGTGCTTCGACATCTTCCTCTAGAAGTGGTGGACATTTACACCACCTTGTTTAATAATGCAATGAATAATGCACATTATCCAGCGCATTGGAAAACGGCGGTGGTGCAACCTATTCCAAAAAAGGGAAAGGATATATCCAATCCGGCGAATCTCCGATCGATAAGCCTCCTTCCGAATATCAGTAAGGTGTTTGAAAAAGTAATCAATAGAGCTCTGTCTAGGTGGGTTGAGGACAAACATATAGTTCCGGATAATCAATTCGGTTTTAAGGCGGGACATGATATCTCACATGCCGCGTCTAAACTGGTGTCCGATATCCAATGGAATAAAGGCAAAAACCAATGCACTGGTGCCTGCCTTGTTGACTTGGAGAAGGCCTTCGACACCGTATGGTTAGAGGGTCTTTTCTATAAGCTGACTAGGCTGGGGATCAGTAAACCACTCTTGTACATTCTTTATAATATGCTAACCAACAGATGTCTCTTGTGTTTTACGTAGGTACCTGCCGTGAGGGCTTAAGCCTACGGTGCGTCTTCGCACAAGATATCAAAATAATGCGTTGATAAGCGCCCTTCGGGCAGTACAAGTACTACCACCAGTACCAGATTCGAAGTCGTGTGTAAGGCACGAACTTCCCCTTTGGTGAAGGGTCGAGGCCTATCTAATACCTCAGCCATTCTGTGGGTCATGGCACCCGGTTGCAATGCAACTCCACATCGAGCAGACCAATTGGTTCCATAGCAATCCCATGGTTTAGCACAGGTCGTAGTAAACTACACACATGCTAAGCCATGAGATGTCCAAGATCCATTCGGTCCATTCTCCCCGCGATTTTGGGTTTAAACCTACAGCCACCACGATACTCCCACAAGGGGGCCAACTCCTAGGTCAGGCCGGAACCATAGTTCCGGGGGCTCCTGACCTCCCGTGGTACCAGAATATAGCTTCCGGTCGAGCTTCGCAACCTTGAGGTTACTTCCAGTTGGGCACCTCACTGCCCAGGACTGGCGGCCTTGCAACAATTTGAAGATCTACAAACTTCCCGCTAGCTCCTACTGCGCCTTCTATTGAATACATCTTTTGCAAAATTACGGGTTCTTTCAAACCGTACGGTATCAGTGATAATTCCACTGACATCGTAGGTCTCACCATTAAAGGTGATGCCCATAGCTTGCAAGTTCCTTATGTCAGCGTAATTGGGACACTCACATAGGACATGAAGCCAGTCCTCATAGGTAGCTCCACATGAGCAGCTCGCAACCTCGCTAAGCCCCCTCTTATGCAAGAATGCATTGAGAGAGCCATGCCCGGTCAACAAAAAGCCCAGGCTGAGGTTAAAATTCCGTTCAGGAAAAATTCTCATGGTTAGCACATCCCTTAGGAAGCCATAAGTAACCCTACCATTTTCGCTAGCATCCCATCTAGATTGCCATCTAGATAGAACACATGCGTGTAGCAAGGTTTTACGCTGCTTCAGGGATAGGCCATCCACTTCTTCCGGGGAAACCCAATCGCGCTCATTTAGAGGGAGACCTTTTCTGATCTTGAAAGCAATACCACGACGTATCACTTCCAGATCCAGAGGTGGCACTCCCAGCAAGACCTGCATTGTCTCTGTGGAGACAGTGTGGCATACCGGTAAACAGCCAAGCAAGGCGACTCTTTGACAAACCAGGATCCGCTTTCGACCATCAACAGTCATAACTCTGTCGTACCATACCGATGCTCCATATGTTGCACAGGCAACAAAAAGGCCATCGTATATGATACGAACAGAACGCCTGCTGAGTCCCCATTCGGATCGCAAAATGCGCCTTACCTGGCCTACGGCACTCAGCATGCGTTGTCTGGTTCGAACTAGGTGAGGCATGAAGTTCATACCCTCACCCATCGTTATGCCCAGATACGTGACCTCAGTCACACATCTAATGCCAACGCCGTTCAGACGTATCGCAGGAGCCCGACGTCTTACATTCAATTTGCCCTTGAGCTTCATTGAAACAGTCTTGTCCTGCGACACACTTACCCCAACGCTCTCTCCCCATTCAGCAACGAGTGCTAGAGCTCTTTCTCCTAATACCTCGATTTCGGCCCTAGACTGGCCCTCGAGGATGAGGAGCAGGTCATCTGCATAGGCGCAGCACCCACAGAGCTCGTTTAGCCGCCGCAAGAGTGGATCCATCATCAGGTTCCAAATAAATGGACCACAGATGGACCCCTGGGGGCAACCTCTCTCAACATTGATTGAGACGCTATCGTGCGTACTTACCACACTTGCTTTTCTGTCGGAAAAGTAGCTTCCCCAAAGCCCAATTTCTCGACAGCCCAATTCTTGCAACCTGTTTACTATTTTCTGCCAGTTCAGGTTATCAAAGGCACCTTTGAAATCAATAAAGATGCCTATAACCACACTGGCCCTGCTTCTGAGGACTCTGTCTTTTAGGAAAGACCATGCATCCTCGACACACTTGCCTTTTGTACAGCCGAATTGGAATGGGGACATTGGTTCCGCCATGCTCTCCGAAAACCTTTCCACCATAACCCTTTCCAGTACTTTTCCTAGTACCGGAAGCAGGCTGATGCCCCGATAAGATTTAGGGTCAGACCTATTCTTATCAGTGGACTTCAGGAGCACAACCACCCTTGCCACCTTCCAATCCTTGGGGAAGTAGCTACAAGCAATGCATTTGCTGTACAGTCCGAGTAGGTATTCTGGGACGGCCTTCCAGATGGCTCTCACCATCTCTCCGGTCATTCCATCAGCTCCAGGAGATCTCCTGGAGCGAAGAAGTGAAACACCATAGTCGACTTCTTCAGTTCTTAACTCCGGAGGGATCGGAGGCTCTTCATATGAAGAGTCCTCAAAGCGCTCCTCTCTCGGGAAGAACTGACCAAGCAATGCAGTAAGGCAGTCTTTCCATGTGGATAAAACCGTATTATCCACACGAATGCCTTCAATGTCAGCAGTCTTTCTAGTGCTACGCCAAATCTTATAGAGTTTGCCCCAGGGATCATCTCTATTATTACAGGCAAAGTTTCTCCAGTGAGATTCCTTTGTGCTGACAATGAGACGCTTGTACTCAGCGAGCCCTTGCCGAAAGGCAATGCTCAACTGAGCCAGGTTCTCAGCGTTAGCCGCCCTAGCCCTTTGGAATCGCTTCCTTAGGTTTCTGACCACCCTTCGCTTCTCTGTCAGACAGCGGTTCCACCAACTTACCCTTTTTTGATTCGCCCTATGGCTCCTCTCAAAGAGTTCGTCGTTAACCCGCCATACGCACTCATTGATGTGCGCGATTTGCTGGTCTATGCTTAAGCTGCCGTACACTTGCGGTGTCAGGGAAGAAACCTCCGCAAGTATACGCGCACCATAAACACTCCAATCAGCGCCTCGCACACA
This sequence comes from Volucella zonaria, assembly GCA_963966105.1. Taxonomy (NCBI): domain Eukaryota; kingdom Metazoa; phylum Arthropoda; class Insecta; order Diptera; family Syrphidae; genus Volucella; species Volucella zonaria. The sequence goes on along the minus strand of OZ014530.1, from coordinate 83,384,128 downwards.
CCATCTCCTGTCTGAAACTGCATTGTTATCTTCTATTACGTGAGCGATCTCAAACTGAATCCAGTTGTGATCACTCACCCCTACACTAACACGCCACCTAAAGCTAAACGCCCTAAAAGCTGCCTCGTTGGCAAAAGTAACGTCAATGTCACTCTTGCCACCGTTGACCGCATCAAAGGTATACACCTCACTCGGCTCGTTGATAACATGGGCATTGCGCGCAATGACCCATTCACCAAGAACATTCCCCCGATTCTGGCTCCGGTTACCCGTTAGGGGTCCGGATTCCTTACTGAACCAAAGAGGGGAGGCATTGGCGTCAACACCGATATTGAGGGGTTCACTGCCCGCAAGCGAAAACAAACCATCCATATACTCAATATATGGGTCAATTTCCGCGCTGTATTTGCAGTAGACGCTGGCAAGAAAAATCCTGCCAAAAGCGCCTTCCACGCTTACGCAAACACCTCGTTCGCTGGAGGAAACAGGCACACAAACTAGATTTACATCCCTTATAATAATCGCAGCATTTCCTCTGGTATCAAGAAAGACCCGCATTCCTGCAGGCAAACCCCTAACACATCCATCGGATGTGTAGGGCTCCTGAACCAGGGCAATGCTGCAGCCCTGCCTAACCATCTGAGCTCCTAAATCAACCCCTACCGAAAAAGCGCCCTGACAATTCTGTTGCGCGATCCTCATCAATATCTAGAGTTCGCTCTGAGTATTGCCGCTTCATGCAGAGGACAATCAACTGTCCCCATAAGGTGCACGGCTGGCCGTCCCCTAGTTTTGCAGTTCCTACACTGCATAGCCTCCTTACAGAAGATGGCTCTATGGCCCTCTTGCCCACAACGGCGACAGAGATCTGACTTAAATGGGCAGTCCGCTACGCTATGGCCTAGGCCATAACATCTGTAACACCCCAGTCGGGCCTTGTATTCCCTTACCGGGAATGAATTTAGCCCAACATACGAGTAGCATCTCCCACATTTAATTAAGGCCTTTACGGCCTCACTGGTGCCTTCAAGTAGCACATTTGTGGTACCGCCTACTGCCACCGTCCATGGTCGTGAGACCAGCTTGAAGGCACCCTTTTCGGAGTAGTTCAGGCGGTGCAGATCCGTCAGAAACTCCTCCGGACTGATGTCGGTGTTGACACCTTGTACCACCACCCTGTCACCGGGTTTCTGTGGTACCGCAGCTTTAAGGCCTACGGCCTTGAAATTTCCACTCTGCAGGAGCTTTTCCCTCTCAATGGAGGACGGCATTCCTACCAGAACGCTTCCATTTTTAAGCTCCACCACCTTTTCAACCCTCACTCCCAATGGCCCAGCCTTCCTCAGAGAGGTTACAATTTCCTTCGAGGAAGCGCCTTCGTTAGTGCTGTTTAGCACGACAGCATAAGTGGGCGGGGGCACCTTGATTGCGTGCTTGGTCACCGAGGATGCGGCTGGTGTAGCAGCGTTTTGCGCGGAAGTTTTTATTATTTTCCTCGCTACTTGGGCATAGCTTGGGAGATTAGCAGCCGTGGAGGCTTTTGTGGTAACCTGCTTAGGGCAAGCACCACTTTGAGTCGCCACCACCTGGTTAACCGCCTTTGATGCCTTTAGGGCTTCATTTGAGCCCCTAAGGTACTCATTTTGGGCCACCAGTTGCCATACGATGCTATCGTATCGCGACGCAACCGTCCGTACCTCCCTAGCCAATTCGGGGTCGACGATTTTCCTAAAAACGACATCGACTATTTCGAATGAAATAGTCGACAAAGTCCGCGTAAGCAGACTTACGTCCCCAATATCTATCCTAGTAATCTCCCTATGTGTATTCCCACTAGTATTATTATTATTGTTATTATTTATAAAGGGCCTTACCAATTTTTCCGGTGCAGTCTCACAAGCTTCCTCTTTTTCCTCGTCGCTCTTCCTGGCTTTTTTCTTTCTCTTTTTCTTGACCTCCTTGAAGCCAACGAAGTCCTCGGCGTTGCTTTCTTTGCAGCTCTCCTCGCAGGTTTCTTGGGCGCATTTCTTCGCAGCCCTCTTCCTCTTAAACACCTCCATCTCAGCTTCCATCACCACTTCACTCACTTTTTTTTTTAACTCTTTAATATATTAAAATTATTAATAATGTAAATTAATAAATTAAGCAATCAAAATCAAAATAAGAAAAGCACCTCACACTTTGGTCTTTTTGGGAATTTTTTTTCCTCTTTTAGTTTGGTAAAAACCAATCAGCGCACTAATTAAGTTGTCCGCACTGAAAAGTGCAGTCACTTAATTGACACAATTTGAGTTCCACTACATTAATTACTATTTAATTACAGTTATACTAATGTCTTCGCTTCGAACCGCAATTCCCGCAATTAAAACGTAATTAAGAACTCGTTATGAAGTCACAAATGTAGAAAATACCGAAACACACCACGGTAACGAAAACGATTATGATTACGACTACCGAAACACGTCCGTATACTTCTGATGTTGAAACACAACTGATGCTAACCAACAGACAGTTCATCGTGAAAAATGGTGATGTTACTTCTGTTGGAATATTTAAAATTAAAAATGGTCTTCAGCAAGGCGCGGTCAATTCGCCGATCCTATTCAACATTTATACAAGCGACTTGATAGGTTCACTTCCCCATACTATTGCGTACGCAGACGATTTGATAGCGTACAGAACAGGTCCAAAAATCGAGGTCATTAATATTCTCTTGCAGCGTGACTTCGATAAGATAAGACGATTTTGCGATGACTGGAAGTTGAAAATCAACTTTCAGAAGTCGGAAACCATTCTCTTTAGGGCGCCGTTGTCTGGAGCCTCTAGGGATACCAGAAAAAATTGGCGAAAGTTCTCGATTATTGGACAACATGGACAGCCTCTTGCCTGTCGAAATGTAGTCAGATACCTTGGGATCTGGCTAGATCAGTTTCTGTATTTTGACAAAAAAGTAGATGCTGCTCTGGCCAGAGCTAAAGGCGCTTTTGCTCTTACAAAGAGACTGTTTTATAGCAGCCAACTCGATGCGAGGGTAAAGGTAATCTGCTACATGGCCCTTATCAGGCCTATGCTAGTATTCGGGTGCCCCGTGTGGTTCAATGTACGAGCAAGCTTAATGGAAAAGATTCGGGTGTTTGAGAGGGCTTGCCCTCGCTTGTACAGAACACCAGAGTCGGAGTACAAAAAATTTTATCGTAATGAGGTCCCTTACAACAGGGCGAACCTAATACGAGTGGACAACTTCGTAATTAAGCTGACTCGAAGGCACATTGCAAGAGCAATGACCTCGACGAATAACCTGATATCTGGGGCTTACTACCCCAACTACCTTTACCATGAGAGTGTGCGCTCTGACAGCTTCGTTCCACCGGAAGCATTCCTCTACCTAGATCAGATAGGGTTGATCCAGGATAGATCAGCGGTCCCGTTAATCTACCATGTCGCTCGGAAAGCTGGGGACAGGCGACTTAACTACGGCAGAGACGTCGCACACGGCAGTGTGGATCGTCTCAGGTTCAGTAGGGCGGTGGGGAATCGCGATAAGAGGGATGTCGTTCGGCAGCACCAGCATTTCTGGTGGTTGAATGATGGAGAAGTGGTTTCGTCGTCGTTTCCGTCATTTACGGACCAGCCTCACTAATGAGGCAGAGCTGACCAACTTATTTACACTGTGAATACCGATGGCCAGCTTGCATAGGTTTAGGTTAGCATTTAAGAAATATATACATATATTAGTATATACAAAGGTATAATATCTATGTGTATGTATTGTGTATGTAGGTTAGGTTTAAGTTTATTTTAAGTTAGATATTAAGTTTTTATAAAAAAATAACTCCATATGCTAAGTTTTTGTTAACAAATTTTTCTTAGCCTTAAGTATACAAAATATATACGAATTTCAATAAAATGTAAATAAAGTCGAAAGACATAGTATAAAAATTTAGAGTAGCTTAGAGTGCCTGTGCGGGGCCAGTAAGTTAATATAAGTTTGTTAAGTAATTTTAAGCTAGCATTTAAGCATTTTTTGTTAGTGTGTAAGAATTAATGATTAATATAATAAAATGCATTTAAAACTAAAACTAAACTGGTTTTGGTTATCCCGCAGATCTTTTAAGGTTCTATCTAAAGCCTCTAAAGATTTTTTATGCACCATCGTGCATTCATTCCACACTATTAGTTTACATTGCTGCAAAACCTTTGCCACTGCAGAATTCTTGGAAATGTTGCAGGTTGGAGCTTCGTTGCTTTGCATATTCAATGGCAATTTTAGAGCTGAATGGGCTGTTCGACGGCCTTCAAGCAAAGTTGCTGCAATACCTGACGAATCAAGAGCAAGAGCAATTTCATTTTTTGAGCGAATTGTTGCCAATAACAAAGTAATCAAAAAAGTTTTTCCTGTACCACCAGGAGCGTAAATCCCTCCAGTTCCATCATTTATTACTTTCATAAGAGTTTTGTTTTTCGTTGTATAGTGGAAGATTTATTTGAATCGATTCTTTCAAAGTATTGAGATCATACAATTTTTCACGTTGTAACTCTTGATCAAAAGCATCGTGGAAAGCCATTGACATAATAGCTTGTTTGACATCATCAAGCACATATCCTCAATGGAAATCAAAGCCTCATTGTAAATTTCTTCACTTATTTGTAAATTCGGATTCCCTGTTCTATTGCGTATTTTAAACAAAATATCGTCACACATATTATCTTTGTATTTTATCCACAGATCAATTGGTTTTGATGGGAAGCATGTAGATATGGTAATTGAAAACAATGTTCGTATTTGATGAGCTTGTGATGAAATTACAGCATCATTGAGAGTTTGATCCCAATGTGCATCGTTTTCTAACAGTTGCAAACGATGACAGGCTTCTCTGTATGATCCACATAATTCACCATCAACTGTTAGTAAATGTTGGAATGATGTTGGGCCACGTACAGTGACTAATAGCAGCCGTAAATAAAAACATTCATCGTTGCTTGGGTGAACGGAATAAATTCGACCTATTGCATCGGTTGAATATACACCTGGGTGTCCTGGAACTGGTTTTCCTTGTTTCCTTCGCATAAATTTCTTTGATGATTGATTATAAGTATAATATTTTGCCATTTCCGAATATAGCAGTGTTTGTGCGAAATGATCATTTTGGCACGTCTCGAAAAAACTGGTTAAGATAGTAGATGGTGTCTTGTGAGCTCTCTGTATTGCATTCTGAGCTGCGAAATACACTCTTTGTCCATTTTATAGGAGCATGGCTAAGTGAACAACTGTGGGGTGTCTTTCATGAATTGAAAAAGAGAAAAATCGCCAAAATGCTTCATTACTGCTAACATAGCGGCACATTTGGTATTGGGTAACTTCATCATTTGAGTTTTTTTTTTCAGTTTTAATGCATTTTTATTAGACTTTATTAATTAATTCTTACATGCTATACAAAAAAGCGCTTAAAAATTAGCTTAAATAACTTAAAAGTAATCTTATTCTAACTTACTGGCCCCATGCGGGCACTCTAGGTTAAACATAATACTTAATCTGTGTCTTTCGACGTTGCTTACAGTCTATTTTATTTTTTACATTTATTAACACTAAAACTAAGAAAATGAATTTTAATAAAAAAAAAAACTTAGTATCTGGACTTTTCGTTATAATATAAAACTTAAAACTAGGCCTATAAACTACCTAAAAATAAATCTTAACCTACTTAATTCTACTTAAACTATCCCTTATTTTAGAGTGTGTTACCCACCTCTAATGTTCTAATATAATTTTTTATTATTTTTTTTTAAATTTTTTTGTGTATTTTTTTTTTATATTTATGCACATTAAATTTATCTTAATAATACCTAAAACTATGTAAGCTGGCCATGGCTAATAAAAGAGGCAGACGACCGACTTTGCTTCACATCAAGCTACCTATAACTTGAGGAATTCGACGGCGAACCTTCCCCTCCTTCCACTAGCCACCAAAATTGCTGGTGCTGCCGAGCAACATCCCTCATGTCGCGACTCCCTACCGCCCTACTGAACCGGAGACGCTCCGCACTGCCATGTGCGACGTCTCCGTCGTAGTTGAGTCGCCTGTCCGCAGCTGTCCGAGCGACGTGGAAGATTAGCGGCACCGCCAATCTGTCCTGGATCAGGCCTTTGCTGTCTAGGTAGAGGAACGCTTCTGGAGGAACACAGCCGTTAAAGCGAACTCTCTCATGATACTCGTACATATAATTAGGGTAATAAGCCCCAGCGATCAGGTTGTCCGACGAGGTCATTGCTCTTGCAATGTGCCTTCGAGTCAACTTAATAACAAAATTGTCCACTCTTATTAGGTTCGCCCTATTGTACAAGACCTCATTACGATAGGAATTTTATGTACTCAGATTCTGGTGTTCTGTATAAGCGAGGACAAGCCCTCTCAAACACCCGAATCTTTTAGAATAAACTTGCTCTCACGTTGAACCACATGGGACATCCAAACACCAGCATAGACCGGATAAGGGCCATGTAGCAGATCACCTTCACCCTCGCATCGAGTTAGCTGTTGTAAAACAGTCTCCTTGTAAGGGCAAAAGCACCTCTGGCACTGGCCAGAGCAACATCTATATGTTTGTTAAAATACAGATATTGATCTAGCCAGATCTCAAGGTATCTGACGACATTTCGCCAAGCAAGTGGCTGTCCATGTTGTCCGACGATAGAGAACTTTCGCCAATTCTTTCTGGTATCCCTAGAGGCCACAGACAAATGCGTCATAAACAGAATGGTTTCCGACTTCTGAAAGTTGATTTTCAGCTTCCAGTCGTCGCAATATCGCTTAATTTTGTCGAAGTCACATTGCAAAAGTGTATTAATGACCTCAATCTTTGGACCTGATCTGTACGCGACTAAGTCATCTGCGTACGCTATGGCATGGTAAAGTGAACCTATCAGATCACTTGTGTAAATGTTGAATAGGATCGGCGAATTTACCGCACCTTGTTGCAGACCGTTTTTAATGTTAAATGTTCCAGCAGATGTCACATCGCCATTCTTCACGATGAACTGTCTACTGGAGAGCATATCAAAGAGAATATACAGCAGTGGTTTACTAATGCCCAACCTGTCCAGCTTGAAAAAGAGTCCCTCTAACCATACGGTATCGAAGGCTTTTTCCAAGACAATCAGGTAGGCGCCAGTGCACTGGTTCTTGCCTTTGTTCCATTGGATATCAGAAAAAAGTTTAGACGCAGCATGAATGATATCATGCCCCGCCTTGAAACCGAATTGATTATCCGGAACTATATGTTTGTCCTCAACCCACTTAGTCAGGACTCTATTGATCACCTTCTCGAAAACCTTACTGATGTTTGGAAGAAGACTGATCGAGCGGAGATTCGCCGGATTGGATGTGTCTTTATCCCTTTTGGGGATGGGGTGTACCACCGCAGTTTTCCAATGCGCTGGATAATGTGCATTATTCATTGCATTATTAAACAGGGTGGTATAAATGTCCACCGCTTCTAGTGGGAGATGTCGAAGCACAATGTTCGGTATTTCATCGGTTCCCACTGATTTCTTACTTGTAAGCGATTCGAAGATCGTTTGGAGCTCTTCCTTCGAAATGAACGGTGGTAATACCCTTTCGTTGGTGATGACATTATTTGCCATATTTTCGTCACTGAACTGGGTGAAACCCGAGTTCTCGAATCGCCAATTCACAATTTCATTTCGAAGGCAAAAATTGCCACGACTTTCCAGGTCGTTGTTCGGGCCAATGATGTCATTCGCCTTGTATACTTCCTGGAAAGTCGCTCGTATAGCCTCTACTTTCTCCTGCGGATCCTCGATCACAAAGAAGTTGTCATCATTGACGGCCTCATTTGGATCGATGCCTGCTGCTATGAGTATGTTCTTGTTGTCCGTCGTTCGGGCAATTTTAAGACACGAAAGGTCGTTTTGATCTTTTCTCCGAAATATTTTATTTATTTGCGGGAACATATTCGGGTTGCTGGTGTTTACAGCCCGAATTTTGTTGTTCCAATACAAACTTTCAGAATTTCTGTAATTTTCCCTAATTAATGTTTGGAGGTTTTTGATGGACGACTTCAGTGTCACGATCTCCGGGTTATGTCTGTCAGTAAACTGTCTGTATAAGGTTTTTAGCCTTGTGATGCATTGCGTCAATAGTTGCGTTGCGGAATAAATCTTCGTTGTCAGTATGTTGATACCGAGGTATCGTTCTGTCCATTGTTCGTTTGATTGTATCGTCCATTAGTCTTAGATATCTGTCAATCTCCTCGTTTGACAGATTTCTGTTGGACGGTGGGTAGAGCGAATTCGAGGAGAGTGCTCTAGTCAGTGTTCTGGTGAAGTGTGTCCAACGCACTCTACTATAATTGTAAGAATGCCTTTGAACAAAACTTTGACCGCAATGGTCACTGTCATACACGAAAGTGCGTAGACAGTTTGTAGTTTGTTGGTTAGTGCATGTCAGTTGTATTCGTGAGTCGAACAGCAGAAGATCCAAATAGGACCCGTGTCTGGGAAACGACGGACTATCCGTCGCCTTAAGCCCAAGTCGATACGTTATACTGTGCTGACCCCACCAATTGAATAGTAGGTTCCCTCTAGTATTTGGTATATTATTTCCCCAATCACTATGTTTGGCGTTGAAATCTCCGCCGATAATAAAATAGTTGTCTTCCAATTCCAGCCTCAGGAATCGAAAAAATGTCTCGAGCTCTGAGATGAATAAGGTGGATTGAGTAGCTTTAGGTGCATAAAGAGGCACCATGTATAACCGCTTTCCACTACGGAGAGGGATGTACATGATGCATGCTTCCAGCACCTGGAACCTACTCGTATGTACTAAACGACTGTATATTCTTTTGAAACGCAGTCCTTTTCTAACAAAGATCGCAACACCACCTCCTTGAATGGAGTTGGGTCGGTTTCTCCGTAATATTTTATATCTTCTGTGCCTCATTTTGTGTCTTTTAGTAAGCTTAGTTTCGCTAACCAAAGGCACATCAGGGGCTTGGTCTTTAAGCAACAGTGTGGCTCTTCGTTCGATTCACTAACATTCACTGCAAGGACCTTCAGGGTTTGCTCCGCCATGTACGTACCCATTACGACTGGAGGCGCGTTAGGCCCGGCAGCAGCGCGTATATTTGATCTACCCGCGTAGCCTGTTCCTGTATTTGACGCTGAAGCTGAGCCATCTGCCCCTGAATAGAGAGCAAGATAGCCAGCATGTCAGGTACAGGTTCTGGTGCTCTAGGTGCTGGGGCCTGAGAAACTACCTTTGCTTGTTGTACCGTATTTCCCCTACCTGCCGCCATTTGGGCGTAGGTAACGTGGGGAGTAACGGCTGGTGTTTGTGCCTGCACGAGTGGGCGTTTAACTTCCACTTTCTGCTGCCGAGCCAGATTTACTCGTTTTATGTATTGGAATTTGGGACAACCCCGATAGTTTGCGGTGTGTCCCGTGTTCCTACATAAAGCACAAGAGAGTTGGCTTTTTTCAGACGCTGCGTCCTTACCTAGAGCGCATTTATCGGATTTGTGATTCTTTCCGCACTGCACGCATCGAGGCTGTATTTCGCAGTTCGACGCAGCGTGCCCGAACCTTTGGCAGCGAACACATTGTAAAATGTTTTCGCTCCTCTTTAATTTTTCCCAGTGTACAACCTGGTAGTCTAGGACTTTTATACTCCTTAGACCATCCAGTTTGCTGTCAGGACTTAACTGAACCAGGAAGAACGCCAGTTGCCGCTTCTCCCTTTTGGCTCTAGCCGTGACAAATGGCTTGACCCTCACGAATTTGAGCCCTTCGCACTCCTCCTCTTTCATCAGTGCAAGGAAGGAACGTATAAGACTGGGTTCGCTACCCGTGGAGCTAAGCTTCGTTAGCAACAGCAGAGTGCTGGTGCTCATATCAAGTAGTGTTGAAAATAAGTGATATTATTCTGCTGAATCCAAAGACGTGGACGAAAACCTATTACCGCAACCCATATTAAGCGGGGATAAGATTATGAGCCAGAAAAAAACAATTTTAAAACACTGAAATGGCTGTAACTCCAAAACTAAGTGTCTGCGGAGGTTATATTATGCACCAGGTTGAAAAAGATTGAGAGCCAGAGTGAATTCCCTGACCTTCATGTCAAGCTAATTGGTGTCACGCGGGGGACTTGATAGTTCAGAGGATAGCGTTTCTGACAGTATTCCTCTGTATTTTGGCCAATCAGTTTTCCGGTAGTTCCGGAATGATGGTTGACTAGGAGGAGCATCATTCAGTCTGAATTGGATGTACCTGTGGTCTGAAAAAGGGTGTTCAGACGATACCATCCAGTTCATTAGTATTTGAGTGATGCTGTCGGAGACAAGAGTTATATCTAATACTTCCTGTCGGTTTCTGGTTATAAAAGTGGGCTCATTGCCAATATTGCAAATGCAGAGATTAGTACTTATAATATATGATGAGGTCAGTTTTTTTTCTTCCAGCCTCCAGTACCACCCTTTCTAGGTTATCACCAGGGAGAGGGCCCACATGATCGTGGCCAAGGTATGCCGATGCTAGCCAGTAGGAGCCTTTGGCAGTCCTATAACGGTTAAGTCGGGGTCGCTGAGATTAGGAAGTAGAAGTGCATTAAGGCTACGTTTCACTAATATACAAGTTCTGATCTTACCTTTGCCTCTTGTATAGAGCGGGACGTATACGGGTGTCCTAAGTCCACGAACCATGCCTTCTACAATCCATGGTTCCTGGATTAGGATAATGTCTTCTGCGTTTTTTGAAAGACGCAGAATGAGTGCGGCCGAAGCCTTTTTCGAGTGATGGAGATTAATCTGGAGAAACCGTATCATTGCTACAGTTTTCCGGAGTAGTCTCCACCACGGTGTTGTTAAGATCCTCCGATTCTGCAGATGTGCCCAAGAGCTCATCTTCTTCCTCTGATCGTATAGGACCTCGTTTTGTTTCGTCATCTGTTTCCATTTCCGATGGGGTGTCAGATAAGGAAATCGATGGCTGGCTTGTCACCTCGTATAGATTGGAGTCGTCGCTATCCATTTCTGGAAGGGATATCGACGCTCCATGGTCTGAGATTGTGTTTAGTGGTGTCTCCGTTAAAGGAGGAGGAGGTTGCTTATCAGCATCCAGTTCATCCTTTTTGTAGACCCTTAGATGAATTGACTCGAATCCGAACTGAATCATACCTTTTGTCCGCGCTAGAGGATTAAGGGATTCTTTGTTGATCACGATCAGCGCGCATCTATAAGAACCCCTTAGTTCCTCCAGTTTCGCGACTTTCCAGTCATGAGTCGGAAGGGTCGGGTTACTGAGCCTGATGATCTGCAGAATGCTTTCTGGGGAGGAGGGTTCTGCTGGGATCCAGGTGCGAGTTCGAGATCTACTAGGGATGTCCTCCTTAGATAAGACCTCGAGTTTTGCATCTGGCCAGATCTCTCCTAAACCACCTATGGCTTTTGTGAAGAGATCGAGGGATCTATGATCTCCACGTGCGATGAGCTTGACGTGGTCTTGATGCCAGCCAGCATCGCTTGTGATAGGAGGTGGTCCGGGGTTTTCCCGAATGATTGTCAAGAAGTTGCTCGAAAGCTTCAGCTTGGCCAACTGCCACCGTTCAGGTGTTATGGAACCGTCGGTATTGCTCCTATCGATTACCGCGATTATTACGGCGTCCTTTAGGACTTCACTGAAAGACCTCAGAGATGTGTTGTTGGATGGCCCAGGGGTTTTTGTGGTGTGGGTTTTAGGCCTCTTGGAAACCGGCACGATTTCCTCCAACGATCTCTGGCGCTTGGAGGAGTCTTTAAGTGTTTTGGGAGCAGTGGAAGCAGAGGGCAATCCGTCTTTAAGGATGTTGTTAGCCTACTCAATCTTGTTCCTTATGTCCGCACTTCTCTCAACCTCCGGAATGGATCCGAAGGTTTTGATGATGCGTGAAGCAATTCGGCGTCTTACGTAGAGCGCCTTAGATGGAGTTTGCCGACGCGGCTGAGCTCCAGATTCCTCCTTGGGAAAAGGAGTTTTGGTAGCAGCGACAAGTCCGTGGCCTGCCACAAATTTGCTGCTGCTCTGGCAAGCCATAGTCCTACCACATCCTGAAAGTTTCTTTTTAGGCTCGTTGCGCTTGCCTTTAGAAGATGCCTGCCACAGATTTACCTCCTCTCGACAATGCAGGAGCCTTGCCGGTAGTCGGTGCAGTCACCGTTCTACCGCCCGGTATTAGAGTAGTACCGGCCTCGGGTTTTGTTTTGCTTGTTTTGTTTTGTTTGTCCATAATGTGGTCCCACGAGTAGCGGAAAAAGGGTTGTCCATCTGTACAGAGATCCGCCATATACAGATAGGGCTAGGTAATCCGGAGGTCGCCAGGTATCCGGATACTCCGTTTGCGACTGAGCTATTTTTGGAGAAGCTGGGCCCTCAGCCAGGTTGATCTTCGGCACGGGTCGTATGACACCTTGATCCAGCCCAGTGGAAAAGGAATGGTTGAGTGGTTGGGCAGCAAGGGGGGGGGGGGAGCATCTTTTGGTTTCAGGACCCGTTTGGAGAATTTCTCGAGATTAATTGACCCTACTCAGCCTCTACAACTCGGCAAGTTCGATGCTCGCGGTAGAGGTAAAATGGCTATAACTCCAAAACTAGGCGTATGCGGAGGTTATATTATGCACAGGAAAAAAACAATTTCAAAACACTGAAAGGGCTATAACTCCTAAACTAAGAGCTTGCGGCGGTTATATTTTGCATCAGGAAAAAAATTTTCAAAACATTAAAATGGCTATAACTCCTAAACTAAAACCCTGCGGGGGCCATATTATGCCCCGTAAAAAACATTTGGCTGGGCTTCCCCCCGACTGTTCGACTTGCTTGGAATAAATTCAACTTCATTTCTGTCCCATTAGAAGTCAAGACTTAGGCTAACTTTAGAGCTTCTTTATTTCCCACATGAAACCGCTGTTCACATCATCCAGTATGCAGACTCATTCATTTTATGTCAGCGCTTGTATCCGGAGCGACGTAACATTATCCTGGTGCAATGCAATATCATTCTGTTGTTGTCGTGGGAACATGTATGCAACTGAACAATCTGTGTCAGCAATTCTCGTGCAGTCTGTTACATTGCATTGGGTTCAGAGTCATGTGCGTCGTGTTAACATGGCTATACATATTTTCAAACACATTGTTAATAATAGATCTTAATCCGAAATACTTAAAATTCCACCAGAAAATAATATTAACGTTGTCTGCCAACTTTTTAACGAATTGAATATTGCTAAACATAATATTAAAAATAATAAAAATTTAATCACATAGAAATAAATAAAGTTGTCCGATCTTTCTCTGATCGAGTATGATTAAGGAGGTGTTTTTAGTGCGGCTAGAGTCCCACACTACCCTGTGTTTCTAACCCCTTAATGTCTCTAGAGACTTTTACCTTGTTTAATAATAACAAAAAAAATAATAACAATCCACTAAAACGATAATCATAATCGAAATTCTTCTTTAAACGCAACTTCGCCTTAAAATTGAGGTAGAGGTGAATGGTTTGTTTTTTTTTGCAGTAAATATTGGACGACCGTGTCGGAAGAGAATCTGAGAGTTTCTGACTTACCCTCAGTACTCCTTCGATGTTTTGGCATCCGAAATATATTTTATCCCATCATTCATTCAAAGAGGTAATGGTGCCGGAGAGGGTTTCTGCCTTCAAACTGTGCGGTAGATGTCTCACATTCCACCATTTGTGCGGAGGATTTGTAAAAGACCTGAACATTCCATTTGCATAACCAAAAGTCATTGTTTTAGTTTGCCTTGCTCATGTGGTTTGTGGGACTTTATATGACAATATGTTTGACGTGATGACGGACCAGATCCGCAAAAGGTTGATAAGAATATTTTATTTTTGCATTGGAAATTCCTTTACTATCATCGACAAGAAATTGTCAATGGAATATACCTGCTATAAAATGTTTTTGTGGGTTCAAATGACAGAACTTATTCCTTTGCCACATAATCGCTCTATTCAATATAATTACAATTTACAATTTAATCCCTTTTATCAAAAACTTTTACTTTTCTTTAACTTTTACTTAAACCACTTAATCACTTTTCCAATTACACTTTAGAACTGACTCCCCTATTTATACTAGAATATTCGTTGAACGTTTCCATTCTTCGTTCTCTAATGGTGGAGTCTTCTGCTATTCAAATATAGACGACGCTGTTAATATTCAAAAGGATTTCACAAAACTCGTATATGTCGAGGTCCTTTCCTTTACTTCTTTTCTTTCTGACTCTGGCTTAAGAGCCAAAGATCCTAAAGTTCTGAAAAAAACCCAGGTGAGACGTCGAACTAAATACAAAAGATGTCCAAATTAGACGTAAAGCGATTAAAAGGAGACGAGACCACCGCACCTATAAGGATGCCGCTATCTCTTATCAGGCGCTTTGAATTGACAACGACAATAGCCTGATTGACGCTGACACTATGCCGATCAACTGTGGGAGCTAGCCAAAGCAGAGAATGTTTGCATTCAAGGAGAGAACTACAATATGGAAAACGGAATTCTTAGATTGAAGTGCTCCATGAGCAAACTTTTGATTGGTTGAACAAGTCTGTGCCGAAAAATTTCACTCCTGGTAACTAAGACTTTTGATGTTTTCAGGCAACCTAAACTGACGCGCGCCATCTTCTGGGCTCTGGGGCAGCTCAGGGAAACGGGGGATGTTGTGATGTGTCTTCATACCCAGAACCCTGGACTCGATGCTGAAAATTTGAAAATCTACTTGCACAAGGAGAGAAAGAATTGTGAAAACAAGAGCGGCTATTCTCTTAGACTTAGACTTCTGTCGAGACCATTAAGCCTAGGCATAACTCACTTCCCTATCTGAACCTTGGAAAGGTTAATTTCCACTTAGATTCCAACTGAGTGCAAACAAGAGACGGCCATCCCAGAAGTCATCTGTTTTGTGTACTTAGATCAACCTTCAACATTCCAAGCCTTCCACTGCATACTTATGTAGGAGGCTTTCCGTATTGAATACAAAACCTTATATAATAACCATACAGGAATCGTGGATGTGGAATAAACACATCTGTGGTCTTGGATATTTAAGGAGTTTCACACACTATATGAGGTGCGATCGGAAAGACTGAAAACTTGTCTTTATGCGCCAAACTCATTCTCACCAACTAAACATCAACAATTTTGCAATCAGAATTTAGTTGGTGTAGACACAAGCTACAAGACGAACGGAGAATGACACAAATTCGTTGTTCATTCAGCTTATTGTCCACACTACCGAAGGTGGTAGCCCAAATCGTCGGGTATTGTTATTCTAGGAAGATGAGACTTCTGAGATGCCTCAAGCGTGAAATGCAATCATCTCCTGGATTCCGTACTATCGTCTGACCTGCTTGTCAACAATCAACCAGATTTTGTTATGAGAGTAAGACAGCACGTTATTGACTTAACGCAATCCAACCGGTCTGCTAAGGAGATTGCCGGGTGGAAAGCACCTACCTTCGGAAGTCTTCATGTCAGACAACAGGTATATCGGATGCGAAGTCTCGGCCTTGTTGAAGAGAGGGAATCAGCAGAAAACCAACTGAATATGATTTCAGGAAGAGCTCGGCAAGTGCCACAGTGCTCCCCCTAATCTCAGTAGAAAACAAAAGATGACGGTAGTTCTTTAGAACCTGAACGGTAACTCCATCAAGTGAGTCCCGCTTGAAAGCAATCCTCTAGACCGCCCGTCCCTTACCAAAGAATTTCTAAACAGATCACTCAAGACTAATTTGGAGCAAGACTGGAATCTTTACACATCGATGGACGAGTAAAAAGAATATAACAATTTTATTTGGATTTCGAAGAGAGCCTCTTAAAAAGACTTTCCCGAAAAGATCGGTGAAACCAGTACGCTGGTCAAAGCCCTCAAAAGAGGAAGATCAACCAGGCTGGAATCACTGTTAAACAGCTGTTGCTTCCTTTGATGGCTTCACGCCGCCTGCACCGATGGCATACAACCAGATATGTTACAAAAAGGTATACAAATAGATCAACTGCTGGTAAATTTTGAGAGAATCTTCGGAAACTGGTATTCATACCGAAACCCTGGCGAATAGTGAGAGTAATCCTTATACCGAAAATCAGAAAAGAGAACTAAACGCTTGCCATGAGCTTCAGATTTATAAGTCTGACTTCCTTCATGTTGAAGAACATGGAGAGAATGGTCGAGATCCAAACTGCTTTGCGAATGCATCCTCTGTCTGGGATGCAACACGCATACCAACGCGGAAGATCTAGCGAGAGTGCGCTTCAGAATATGGTAGGCAGAAGGCGCACTTAACAAGAAGGAATACGTCTTGGGGATTTTCATCGATGTCAAGGGCGTTTTCGACGACGCAACTTTCAACTGCATGTGTGCATGTGTAATTCGGTTGGACGCACCGCTTAGACGAATCCCTAGTTTTGTGGATAAAAGCAATGCTGACGAATCGGACACTGATTGCTATGCGGCGGAAGTTCTATGTTCACTATTTTGGTGCATGTTGGTCGATTCATTACTCACTGTCTGTTGAGTCGTATCTAGCGACGGTATGCTCTAAAGCACAGTAAGCCCTAGACGTGATCTGGTGCACTACTAAATGAGCTTTCAGTCAATCCTCTCAGCACTGAGGTTGTTTTCTTTACGAGAAGGAGGAAGCTGACTGGCCTGACTCATCTAGTGCTTAAAGGCAACTGCCGACAAGATAGGGGGCCTGTCATCAGGAAGGGTCCTCCGGATCTACACCACATAACGCCAATTATGCCCTATGCGTCGGTTATCTGATGGAAAAAGCTTTCACGAAAATACGTCATTGCTACTTTTACTAGACTCCAAAGAGCCCTCTGTCTTGGCTGCATGGGGGCCTTCTCTAGCTCATCTGACTTCGCTCTAGATGCATTGATGAATGAGCTGCTATCTCAAGGACATGTTCGGTTTAAAAAGAAGTGATCTTCGGTACAACATGAACTGGAGCTTTGATGACCTTGAGCGCCAGCTGTCTTTTGGCTATGGTCTTATGAACATGCTATCTGATGCAATGACACCAGAACTCCTGCTGCAGAAAAAAAAGTTATCGACTTACCCTGTGCTCAAGACCGGGTCTTCATGGACGGCTCCAAAACCGATATAGGATGTGGTGCTAATGTCTTTCTGGAGGACGACAACGTTAGATTTCACTCCTCGTTAGGAAAACTTGTGTCTGTCTTCCAAATGGAGATATGCGCAATTCTAGTGGCCACGAACAATATTGTGAAGAGCCGGTGGAGGTGGTGAAGCATTTGAATTTGCCGTGACCGCCAAGCTGCGCTTAAAACCTTTCTCAACCCTCCTACGATTTCCAAGTTGGTACGGGAATGCAAGACATCACTGAACGCAGCTGGAAGGCCGAATTCACTGAGTCTTATCTGGGTCCCAGATCACAATGGGATTACGCTGAACTTGCCAGGCAAGGCTCAGAAGAAAGCTTTTCAGAACCCGAACCAAGGTTGGGTCTGCTTGCGTCCTCGGTTAAGGCTTCCATTAACAGATGGGTCTCATATGAGCACAACTGCAGGTGGCAGGATTCTCCAGGTCGCAGCCCAGACAATTCCTTCTCGACGTGTCTAAGAGGTCAGCGGCCTTCCTGCTGTCCATCAGCAAGAAAGACTTAACGTTGCTTACTGGTGTCGTGCGATGTTTGCTGTGAAAGTGATGACACCGTGGAGCACTCGTCGCAGCAGGCAACAGACATCGTTGACGTGGTGCGCACTGGTACTGTAGACACTTTATCACTGAAACACTTTCTCATCTTTCTTCAAAAGACTGAAAGATGCCATTAAAAGGAACTTAGAAGGAGAACAATGGGCTGGTTCTTTGTCTGAGTGCTCTGTTCTGAAAAAAAAATGTCGAAGTCACTCAAATAAAGTTACCACTGACACTATTAATTCTTTTTGAGAAATTCCTAAACCCAGCGGAAACGGAGTAGAAATCCTAATGAAAATCGAAAAAGGTTTTTTTTAGTATGTGAAGCTATGGAACTATTAGAATTCTTGAATTAAGATAATTCTGGTATTTTTAACCATAAATCCGCCGTAAGAAGAATCAATTAAAAAAAACTCATCAATTTTTAGATTTTTTATGGCCATCAGTATGTCAATCAGAATTTAGCCATATTTTTCGTAAAAATAAAACAACACGTTTCAGTTTCAAAAGGATTCCTTGACAAAAGCTTCAATTTTTTTTCTTCACTAAAATCTGAGGATTTGCCAAAAGTAAACGAAATGTTTCGTATTTCTTCGTTACCCTTATTTGGTTTACGTTCTTTTGTTAAGACGAACTCCTACAAATATGGTTTTAGATATGCTCACGAAATACCCAAAAACTTAAAAGATGTGATCTCTGCGAAGGACCCAGAATTTTCAGCAATGGTGCAATACTACTTCCATGTTGCGGCTCAGCATCTCGAAAAAGACATGATTGACTACTTAAATAAATACCCTCAAATGAAGCCTGAAGAGAAAGAAAATCGTGTAAGTGTTATTCTGAACCTCATCGGAACTGCCAGTTGTTGCCTGGAGGTTAACTTTCCCATAACAAATGATAAAGGCGAATATGAAATTATAAGAGGATACAGAGCTCATCATATCTATCACCGTTTACCGATGAAAGGAGGTTTGTAAAATTTAAAAGCCGATTAGCCATAAGATTACATTTTGACCTTTTAGGTATACGGTACTCTTTGGATGTGGATTCCGATGAAGTAAAGGCACTTTCCTATCTGATGTCCTTCAAGAATGCCGTAGTTAATGTGCCTTTTGGCGGAGCTAAGGGTGGCGTTCGCATTGACCATAAAAAGTATACACCTCGTGAGCTCCAGAGAATCACGAGAAGATACACAACAGAGTTGTTGAAGCGTCATATGATTGGACCGGGTATTGACGTGCCTGCACCTGATTATGGAACCTCAGGGCGAGAAATGTCTTGGATTGCAGATCAGTATCAGAAAACTTTTGGTTATACAGATATCAACGCACTGGCTATTGTAACAGGAAAACCAGTACAAGGTGGCGGTATACGAGGTCGAACTGCAGCTACCGGGAAGGGCTTATGGAAGACCACCGATTTATTTATTTCTCAGGAAGAGTGGATGAAGCCACTTGGCTTGAAGCCTGGATGGGAAGACAAAACGGCTATCATTCAGGGATTCGGAAATGTTGGACTACATACAGCGAGTTTTGTCTTCGCTGCTGGATGTAAAGTAATAGGGATTAAAGAAAAGACTTGTTCGTTGTACGATGAAAAAGGCATTGATATTGAGGTTAAAGATTTATTTTGCGTGCTGTTTGAGAATAAGATAACCTATTCATTATCTACAGGCATTAATAGAGTACCAGAACGAAAATGAAACCATAAAAGGTTTTCCCGGGGCAAAAGAAACCAATAAAGATCTTTTGCTGGAGAAGTGCGATTTGCTATTTCCTTGCGCAACACATAAAGTTTTAACTTCGGAAAACGCAAGAAAAGTTCAAGCCAAGATCGTAGCTGAAGGTGCTAATGGCCCAACAACACCTGCCGCAGATAAGATACTTAGAGGGAAGAATATTTTGATAATACCGGACTTGGTTGGTAATGCTGGTGGAGTAACAGGTAACATATAAATATTAAGAAAATTAAGAATTTTTGTGTGGACTTTTGCAACCACGAATCTAACGAAGACGGTTTCCCTCAAAGCTTGTCTCTTTAGTCTCTACTTTCTGTAGCATTTTTTCGTGATAAGCGAGCAAACATATAGGAAGGAACCTATCGTGCGGTACGTCCGTTTTACGCTCGACATAATCCTTCATCTAAGCCAGTTAATTGGAGCACGATGAATCGTTTTCGCACCATGTATACTCTAGTGGATAATACGCATCCCTAAAGACGACAAACAGTGCGAACAGAAGAAGTATTGCCGTTGTGGAGCGGAATACTGAGGAGAATCCGAATCAGTCGATTCGCCATCGTGCATAGCAATTGCAGCTATGCAAATCCACTTTGTGGCAGATTTCGCGGAAAGATCTTGGCTTAAAAGCTTATAAGATCCAGCTTTTGCAAGAGTTGAAACCGCGTGACCATTATACGCGTCGTAGATTCGATGAATGGACCAAAAACATGATTCAGCTTGATCCTCAATTTTAACGCAAAATTTTGTACTCCGATGAGGCCCATTTTTTGTTAAATGGATATGTACTCGCGAACAAGGAAAATTGACGAATTTGGAGTGGGCAAAACTCAGATGCCTTTGTCGAGACGCCCTTACAACCATTAAAGCTCACTGTTTGGTGTGCTTTATGGGCTGGTTTAATCATCGGCCAATATTTCTTTAAGAACGATGCCGGCCAGCATGTTACCGTCAATGGAGAGCGCTATAGAAACCTGATTTCTGACTTCTTCGTTTCTTAGTTTAATGGCATTGACATGACAGAGTTTTGGTTTCAACAAGATGGCGCAATATGCCACACAGCGCACGACACCATCAATTTATTCGGGGAAACATTTGCTGAGCGCATAATTTCACGTAATGGACCTATGAACTGGCCTCCAGGATCATGTGCTCTAACACCTTTAGATTACTTTCTTTGGGGGTATGTGAAGTCACTAGTCTATGCCGATAAGCCAAAGACATTCGGCGATTTTGAAGTAAACATTCGCCGTGTTATTGATGATATACGACCCCAGTTGCTCGATAAAGTTTTAGAATTGTTGTCAAATTTGTTTGCAGTCATCCTTTATCGTTACGCCTTGCAATATAGAATGATGTAATTTTCATATAAAATGACTTAACACCGAAGCAGGTTAAAATACTAGCAATAAAAGAGGGCATGAAGAACTTGAAAATGATGGCTTTCGTTAAGAAACCAATAGTAAAAAACCACAAATTTCGCCTATCAGATTGTTTTTACAGCCGAGGTTGCAAAATGAAGCAAAGACAATAATTGTATAGCTTAATCGTGATCAACGATCTGATCATTACAATACTCTAGAAGTGTGCTACCATAAATGATGTACAACAATTAAGTTACAGAAGCTTACATATCTAGAAGGCGGTAAAGCTTCCGGTGGACTTGGGGCCCACATAACAAACCTTTCCAGTTATCTTGATTTTTGGCTGGTTGAGGTCTGCTTCCAATTGCTCGTACCACCTAATGCGAGAACTCTCACTACTATTCGTACTTTGTACTCGATTCTTCGAAGCATTTATTACACGTCCAAGCCAACTTAAACCATTTATGCGCACTTTTATGATCGTTGTTACTGTACAGCTTGCGGAGTTGGTCTATATAAATATCTCTCCCGCCAAAGCCAGTCAACGTAAATAAGACCAATACCTAACACTAATAAACAAAATCACATTTTTGTTCTGTTGCATGGGGTTTTTCAACTGTTTCTTACAAATTTGTTTCTTGCTGATTTCGAATCTACTGTTAGTTTTTGGGATATAAGTATTCCTTAGAATTTTACTTCTTACTAACGGCGAAGTAATTAACCAGATTTTATAAACTTTCCGCGATGTCTTAAAAGAGTTTGTGTAAACAATCCAAATAGTTTTTGTTTCATTGGTAGTGACTACATGTCGCTTGAATATGTATGACTTTTTAAAATAAGCCTACGTGGACTGCTTTGGGAAGCCATATACCACCTTGATCAAAAAGTTGGAATTTATTCAGAAAATTTTAAATACAAGTTTATTCATCAAAGTCTATATTGTGCCCTGCAAAGTAATCCGCATCGACTGCAACACACTTATGCCAGCGCTTGATCCAATCCTCGAAACATTTTTTACATTCGGTTTTCGGTATGTCCATCAGTGATTCCTGCGATTTTTCCTTTACTTCCTCTCGGCTGCTGAAACGCGTTCCCCGTAGTGTTTTTGTAGCTCGATTGAACAGAAAGAAGTCACAGGGAGCCAAATCAGATGAATTCGGTGGCTGTTGGATGGTATTTGGTGCAAAATCCACGAGTTTTCTGCCCACAATTCTGATCTCGTTCGGCGAATTGCTTCACACAAACGTGTCATAACGCCCAAATAACACCCTTTGTTTGCTGTCTGGCCTTCTGGAAAAAATTCATGATGCACTACACCGTTGTAATCCATGTAATCCATGAAACCGTGAGCATTGCCATTTTTTTGACTGAAAACGACGTGGTTTTTTGGTCTCGGCTCATTTGGTGAACGCCATTCACTTGCCTGGTGTCTGGATTGGGTGTCGTACGCATAAACCCCCGTCTCGTCTCCAGTAATGATCCTTTTGATGAATGTAGGATCGGATTCAGCCTCGCAAATCATCTCTTTATCTATTTTGCGACGTTAACACGGTTTCTTTTTTGCATGAAATTGTGGTCTTTTGGCATCAACTTTGCTGCTACACGACGGAAACACAAATCATTAACCAAAATGTCTTGGACACATCCATAGGCAATGTTCAAGTCCTCCGCTATTTCTTTGATGGTGAATTTGCGGTTATTGACCAACATTCCTTTTACTTCATCAATGTTTTCGTCGGTTTTCGATGTCGATGGTATGCCACTGCATTCATCGTTTTCGATTGACTCGCGACCATTTTTGAACCGCTCGTGCCACTGGTAAACGACCGTTTTCTTTAGAGAATCGTTACCGAAACACTTTTCCAACATTTCCAACATTCGCGCACTATTAAATCCGTTTTTTACGTAAAATTTAATACAAGTTCGTTGCTGCAAATTTAAATCCATTTCTAAAAGTGTAAAAAATCGCCAACATACACAGATGTAGATGTACTCTTGGCTACATAATTTTTGCAAATGTCAAACTATGGCGCTAAGATTTAGAGGGAATGTCAACAACAGATTTACCAACTTAACAAAAAAAAAA
Organism: Volucella zonaria; assembly: GCA_963966105.1. Lineage (NCBI taxonomy): Eukaryota > Metazoa > Arthropoda > Insecta > Diptera > Syrphidae > Volucella > Volucella zonaria. Next base: position 83,361,215 of record OZ014530.1, on the reverse strand, counting down.
ACAGAACTCAAATCGGAACAATGGGAGCGCCACAGGGTGATGTGGTGCGGGAACTTTTTGATCAAGGTGGTATATACATACATACCATACATACATATGTATATAAAAATCCTGTGTCACACTGTCCGTTGGGAATGAGCTCCGAAACTACTTAACCGATCTTAATAATATTTTGCACACTGTTATTGTAATTGTAATTGGTCGAACTTACCAGATAGGATAATTTTTATCCCGATTTAGGACCTTTATAATTTGTTCTTGCAAATTAAATATTAGTTATGTGATAAGTTCCACTACTGTTAAACATGGCGGTGTAAATTAGTTATTTGGCATAACACTGCATTATGTTCTGTTATCTAGGTTGGGCGCCGTAATATGTTTGAATATTCGGTTGTAAACTTCAAGTACGTTTTGAAAAACAAAAACCCTTACGATCACAAACTAACATTGAATTTATTTGGCTTGGATATATCAATTGACTGTTTTTACTTTATGATGTGGACATTAAACACGGCCTAACGAAATTGTTATGCTTCTTTCGTTCAACAAATTTTATTTGTATTTGAGTTATTGGTTAGGAAAAACAAATTTATTGAGTTTACTGGTCATGAGCGATGGTTCGTACCTCTTTCGCTGACACATAACAGTTAAAATGCTTAATAGCGTTAAATCTATTACTCTACGGAGCCACAGGGTTTCAGCCGGGCCGCATTTTAAGCTTCCCTATTTAGGAAAGGGAAGCGCCTGTGATTCATCTGATGTTCACCTTAAAGCTGGACAGTGAATATACACATTTCAACCCCAAAAATATTACAGGTTGGTGAGAAGATCCGATGCAAACACTTTTGCTGGCATACTTTCTGCTTTGTGATACTGATGATTTTTCCAGAAATGTTTCCAACGTTGTATATAAAAATAGACACAACACTTCAACATCTTTAGTTATCTAGGTTGGATAAGCATCCAATAGAAGGCGCTGTATTCAAATTTCAAAGGTTTCCTTGATGCTTCAATTTATTCACATCACACGTGAGTTATAACGTCCGTCTCGCCAAACACAGCACAGCACTTACAAACAACAACAACAATCGATTACAGCATTCGATTACAGTCCATCCAAAACGCAGATCGGCCGTAAAACAATAGCAACAGATGAAAGAACTCCAACATCGGTGAAAACCCCCGATAACTTCCGGCAATAAATACGAGTATCTTAATAAAACTTCAAGCAGTAATATGCATGTTATATTTACTTGCTTTATACTTTCGTAATTGCACACGCAAACAACCAGAACTTTGCTCACTGCTGAAAACCGTCTGAACCTTTCACGGTATATACAGGGTGTCATAGTTTAGGTTTTCGTCCTGATAGCTGAAGATTCCTGAAGTTATGGCAAACAAAAAATTGTACTGCAGGGGGGGATCTATTTTCACCCCCCTTCAAGTTATAGGCCGTTAAAGTGAGGAACCTCTGATTTCGAGGTAAAATTTCTTAAAAGGCCGTAGCTTTCTAACGAATTCAGCTTGAGAAACCGTTGTGGACATTTTTGAAAGATAGTTTCAGGATACATAAAATACTAAAATTTCTTCGGGTTTTATGGCATTTTAAAGCTATCATTTTGAAAAATCGTTGCACCAATTTCATCAGAAAAACGCGTTTATCTCGAAATTTTCAACTTTTAACTTATTAAATAAAACTTGTGTCTTCTCTTCATTATCTACTATTTTTATGTATGACTTTTCTACCTACAAAAATATTTATAATCGGATTATTCTGACTATGCTGAACAAGGGGGCTTTGTTTTTCTTGGACGCATCAGGTGGAACCGGTAAGACATTTTTAATATCGTTGATCCTTGCAAAGATACGGTCGCAACAAAATATTGCATTGGCAATTGCATCGTCAGGCATTGCTGCCACTTTGTTAGATGGTAAGCGAACGGCCCATTCAGCATTCATTCATAACAAACCAAATGCAATATGTAACATTGAGAAAAAAATCGGAATGGTTGCAGTGTTGCAAAGGACTTCCATCACCTGCACTATGGCCTATAAACATTCACTCGAGGCATTACATAGAATTATGCAAGATTTGAGCGGCAACGATAAACTTTTTGGTGGTGCTGTCCTACTACTGTCTGGTGATTTCCAACAGACATTGGCAGTCATTCCTCACTCTACTTTTGCCAATGAGATTAACGCATGCTTAATCTGGCTATTGGAAACGACGAAATAGAACTGCACCCAAATACACAATGCATCATATTGCCAAACGATTTCTGCACTGTAGTTCAGACAAAAAATTAACTAATTGACAGTGTCTTCACGGATGTATTCAATAATTACTTGAATCATAATTGGCTCAGTAATCGTGGTATTTTGGCAGGAAAAAATATTGGCGAAATTAATTTCCAGATACAACAGCTGCTGCCAGGTGATCTGATGTCTTCTAAATCAATCGACACCGTTGTTTACGGAAACGAGGCCGTAAATTATCCAACTGAATTTTTAAATTCTCTGGATTCCTGGTATGCCACCACACAATCTTCGGTTGAAGATTGGTTCACCGATCACTCTTCTGCATAATTTGAAACCACCTAGATCATGCAACGGTACACGTTTGTTCAAAGGATCACCGGAAATGTTATTGAAGCAACCATTTTAAAGGAGAAATCGTCCTGTTGCCATGTATTCCAATGATAACGTTAGAAACTTCAATACCATTCAAAATGCTCCAATTCTCTGTTCGTTTGGCTCTCGGGATGACTATAATCAAGTCTCAAGGCCAAACAATGTCCATTTGCGGGGGAGAGTACGATAACTTTGGCACCAAAAACTGATAACGGTTTTTTATAGAGGGGTCAAAAACAAGCACTTTTTACTATGGGAGGGGGGTCTATCTCTCCCCATTTAGGAGGTAGGGGCAATTATACGAGGGCGGGTCAATAAGTCCGTGACTTTTGGATTAAAACACAGATTTTTTGATAAAAAAATAATTTTATTTTTCAACGTAGTCTCCCTATAGCTCTATACACTTTGTCCAACGCTTCTCCAATTTTTTTATCCCTTCCAAAAAAAATGATTTGTCGAGGTCCTCAAAATAGGCCTTTGTTTGCGAGATGACTTCATCATTGGAGTCAAATCTTTTTCCACCAAGCCATTTCTTCAGGTTTGGGAACAAGAAGTAGTCGCTCGGAGCCAAATCTGGAGAATAGGGTGGATGAGGGAACAATTCATAGCCCAATTCATGGATTTTTGCCATGGCAACTGCACATGTGTGCACCCTTGCATTGTCTTGGTGGAAAAGAACTTTTTTCTTGGCCAAATGAGGTCGTTTTTTTTTCAAATCGTCATTGAATCGGTCCAATAAGTTGGCATAATATTCCCCATTGATTGTTCTTCCCTTTTGAAGGTAGTCAATGTGGATTATCCCGCGTGCATCCCAAAAAACTGTCGCCATAACTTTATTGGCTGACAAACCCACCTTGGCCTTCTTTGGCGCCGATTCACCCTTAGAAACCCACTGTTTTGACTGTTGTTTGTTCTCTGGTGTGTTGTGATGGATCCATGTTTCGTCCACGGTTACAAAACGGCGCAAAAACTCCTCCATATTGCGATTAAACAACGCCAAACCTTCCTGTGAAGTTGTTACACGATTGCGTTTGTGGTCGACTGTGAGCAAACGCGGCACCCATCTTGCGGAAAGCTTTCTCATGCCCAAGTGATCATTCAAAATTGAAACCACTGAGCCATGCGAGATCCCTACGGCTTCCACAATCTCTCGCACTTTCAATCTTCGGTCGGCCAACACCATATCGTGAATTTTTTCGATTGTTTCGGGTGTAGAGACCTCAACTGGGCGTCCAGGACGTTCGGCATCTTCAGTGCTTGTACGGCCACAACGAAATTCAGTAAACCACTTTTTTACCATTGAAATCGATGGTGCAGAGTCCCCATAGTATTTATCAAGCTTAGCCTTGGTCTCGGTAATGGTTTTTTTTCGCAAGAAATAATGCTTAATAAGCACACGAAATTCACTTTTTTCCATTTTCTCCTCAAATTAGTGAGTAGTCTGATAAAAATAGCTGTCAAACACAAACTAACTGACGCAGCAAGTTTAAATTTTGACAGGAGTCAACTGACAGATGCCTGTTGACAGGAGCAGTGTTGCTGTTTCAGGAAAGAGGCCAGAAATTCAAAAAGTCACGGACTTATTGACCCGCCCTCGTACAATATTAAAAAATGGCTTAGAATGAAAAAAAAATTATTAAAAAACAACGGTAATACTTACAATAAAGTACTGTACCAGTTTCAAAAGCCAGAAACCTATTCTTCAATCATAAGTTCCAGCTATATTATTTGTATCAATATGTAGTTTTTAAGAAATGCACACGCAAACCAAAAATTTTGATAAAAAAAATTTAAAAAATTAAGTTTGGACCAATTTTTTTTCAAAATTGTGAAATGAAGTGCTAAATTGGATTCTTGTGATCGATGCCTATATCAATTTTAAACCGAACACAAAAAACCGAATGGATTTATGTCATCTAGTTTTTGAGAAAATTGAAAATTACCAAAACTAATTTTTTATGAGATTTTTGTTTTTTGGTATTTACGATGATCTCACTTTGAGGATTATTGTTGATGAACCTATCATCTTTGTAAGTGATGCACCACGAGGAGGTAGAATTGCATTGCATTCCGCGTCTCAGTCAGTCAGTTTGTCAGTAAGTCTGTAGTTAGTTAAAAATAGTCAAGTCGATTTTTAATGTACATATTAAAAAGGTATGTACTATAAGTCTCGTCAATAAAATCATCGTCCCTACTGGTTTTACAGTCGAGTTCGTTGAGTTCGTCATTGATGGTGAGGAGCCGAGGTTTTTCTGTCGGTAAAATACCTTCTAAGTGCTCACTGCGAGCGGTGGGAGGGTCGAAGTCCTTTAATTGCAAGCCTACATTTTCTTTACTATCGATAAAACATGCGTATACTTTTTTTACGTCCAGCAAAAATTTCATAATTTGGGAGCCCAAGTCGTCCTTATATTTTTTTTCAAGGCAGCATTTTCGATAAAAGAAAAGTGACATATATTGATGAAGGTGGTCTGTTGTTTTTCGGCATAAAATTGTTTTTTTCAGAAGCTTGTTCTGATTCTTCAGATCATTAATTGTGTTGGTTGCATCGGTCTTGTTAACATATTCGCATTTGCTGTGGTTCGTAATTTCATGTGTTGTGGAACTAGAGAATATTTTTCAACACCTATATACTGGCGCGCGCTGTCGGTACAAATACGACTGGTATTGGGGTCAACGTATTTATGGATATAAGACCACAAATCTTCCTTACATTTGGAGTTTACTTTAAAGAACCGCCCGACCTTATCTTCTTTTCAAAACAACCGAAATACCGCGATTGTCATTTGTTCAGTAATACGGTCTCTGTGGTATTTCCATTTCATAAGAAAAGTTGCGTCGATTTGTACGGGTTTTTTTTGCCGCCAATGTTAACATCAACGTGAGACGATATAATTTCGGCTATTTCACGACAATAGCTAAAGTAATCTACTGTAGTAGATTTGCTTAGTTCATTTTTGTTGTCATGATGGCGCCAAGCGATTAAATGCTAATTTTAAAAAAAATGATATACAACAATATTAAAAAAAACCATAAACGTAAAAATGCAAGCATTTTGATCACAAAAGAGATAATTATCGCAAGAACCTCGCGAATCTCTAGCCGACATTGAGGCCCATGGAAAAATGTGCCGATAGATGGGTTAATTATATTCCTAAAATTTTTGTCACCTTTTTTTTGAGCATCGCTACATCCAACCGAACTTTATATTTTTGCATTTTTCCACCTTCATCCGTAAATTGCAACACAGTGGGGGAGTTGATGTTTTAGTGGGAATTAGACCAATTTCTTCTAAAAAAGCAATCCGCAAACGAACAAAATATTGACAAGTTATTTAGTTTAGGATGGATTAGAGGATGCTTAGCCGCCATTCACAATAAATAATACCCGATTCGCACTAAGATTGAATATAGAATGACCTTTGTGAATATGAATAACTACACGCTTTACCACATGTGTATGAAAAACAAAACAACAGTACAAAAGTCACCCGTTTGTTCGGTTATATTTTGCATTATTATCGAGTGCATTATACATTACGCAAAGTACAAACATACATACTACGCAAAGTGAATAATTTGCTACAACATTTGAACATGTGAATTTTCTATAATTTTGGAATGAGTACTGTAGGTGAAGAGTATTGGTGACATAGGCGCCTGCCTGACGAAAAGCACATACCCCGAGCGGAGCAACGAAGTTGTGTGAGCGGGACCTGCCGCCTGCGGAAAGAGAGTTGAAATCCCTTAATCCCACGAAGCGGGTCACCCGTGTACTCTTAATTAAGAAAACTATTGATATAGGCGGCTGCCAGACGTTTAATTTATTATATTCATTTACTTACCTCAAGGGAAGACCATGTACGAGGGGCGTTCAATATATTCTCGGTATCGATATGAAGGAAAATGCGAATTCAATTTAAATTGTTTTTATTTTTCAATATAGTCTCCCCTAACATCAATGCATTTGTTACATCTTGAGATAAGCTTTTTTAAACCCTCAAAAAAATAAATTTCCTCCTCCTCCATTTATTGCCGACTTGAGTTCTTCATCATCCGAAAATCTTTTTCCACGAAGACATTTTTTCAAATCCGGAAACAGGAAATAATCACTAGGGACAAGGTCTGGACTATAGGGTGGGTGTTGGATTTCTTCGAAACCACAATCTTGCGCAGCAGCCTTGGAAACTCGCGCCGTGTGAACAGGAGCGTTGTCATGAAGAAGCAACACACCCGCTGCGAGTTTACCCCGTCTTTTCTTTTTAATTTCCTCCCGCAAATTATGCAAAGTGGAAGCGTAGGATGTGGCGTTGATGGTTTTTTGTACTCAATGAGCAAGATTCGCTTTGAGTCCCAAAACACTGTGGCCATGAGCTTCCCGGCAGACGGAGTGACTTTGAACTTCTTCGGGGGTCTGTTCCTTTTTTATGCCACTGCATGGACTCTTGTTTGCTTTCAGGGTCATAGTGGTGGACCCATGTTTCGTCCCCAGTAACAATTCGATCCATAACACTGTCCGCGTTCTCACTACACATCTCCAAAAGCTCTCTACAGCATGCGATTCTCACTTTTTTCTGAGGCGCTGTGAGCATTCGTGGCACCCACCTTGCACTGACCTTTGAAATGTTAAGATGGTCATGAAGAATGGTGTGAATGGTACCAATTGAAAGCTTGGTGATCTCTGCCATCATTTTCACCTTTATTCGGGCATCCTCAAGAACAAGTAGCCGGGGCGCCGGAGCGGGGGTCGTCTTCAATGCTCTCTCTGCCTCTCTTGAACTCACTTGACCACTTTTGCACAGTTGATAATGAAGGTGCGGAACTCTGGTAAACAGCCACCATCTCTTCATGAATAGTTTTTTGACTTTTTCCTTGCTTAGTGAGAAATTTAATTACAGCGCGATGCTCAATTTTCACCATCATCGTCTCAGTTGCTATTATGATTCTGTTTAACTAGAGATAAAACGCGAATTAATAATCACATTTATATGAAATTTTACATGAATGCACTAAAATAATAGTATTACTTGATAAATAAGTTTATATATACAACCACAGCTTCACCCCGATACCGAGAATATGTTGAACACCCCTCGTAAATGCCAAAAAAAAAGAAAAAAAAAAGACATAAATAGTAATTTTCAATTTCCTCAAAACTAGATGACATAAATCCATGCGGTTTTTTGTGTTCGATTCAAAATTAATATAGGCATCAACCACAGGAATCCACTTTAGCACTTCATTTCACAATTTTGAAACAAATTGGTCCAAACTTCATTTTTTACATTTTATTTATCAAAATTTTGCGTTTACATGCGAATTTCTTAAAAACTCTTGATACAAATAAAATAGCTGGAACTTAAGGTTGAAGAATTGGTTTCTTACTTTCGAAACTGGTACAGTACTCTATTGTAAGTGTTGTTGTTGTTTTTTATTATTTTTTTTTTTCATTTTAAGCCATTTTTTAATATAATTGCCCCTACCTCCTAAACGGGGAGAGATAGACCTCTCCCCTCCCATAGTAAAAAGTGCTTGTTTTTGACCCCTCTATAAAAAACCGTTATAAATTTTTGTTGCCAAAGTTATCGTACTCGTGCCCATTTGCGGATTGGACTTGGAAAATCTATATTTCTCCCATGCACAACTATACATATGTTGCATGCTCACGTGTGGGAAAGCCGTCGAATATATTTGTGTTAGCAAAAAACAAGTTAACATAAAATATTGTGCACCGATTAGCGCTTAATTAAATTCAAATTATAAATTGTTACAATTCAACCTACATATATGTCTGAAAAGTTTCCAACCGAACAATGATAGAAGACCTTTTTTCTCAAATTTTTTTTTTATTTTTCTGCATAGTCTCCTTGTAATTCTACACACTTCTCCCAGCGATACTCCCATCCCTGTAACCCGTCCAAATAGCACTTGGCGTTTTTCTCTGCAAAATAATTGTTCACGAAAATGATTGTCTCCTCATTTGACGGAAATCTCTGTCCTCCAAGCGCAGTTTTTAGATGAGGGAACAAACAGAAATCGCTTGGGGCTAGACCTGGTGAATAAGATGGATGGTCAAGCAGTTCAAACCGTAATTCATGGATTTTCGCCATGGCAACCGTTGAGGTGTGAGACGGCGCGTTGGCTTGGTGAAACAGGATTTTCTTTTTCTGCAAATTTGGCCATTTTTCCGCAATTTCTGCCTTCAGCTTGGCAAGTATGCGTATGCGTAGTATGCTCCTGTAATGGTTTCTCCTTTTTGAAGATAATTGATTAAGATAACTCCTTTACTATCCCAAAAATCAGTCGCCATCACTTTCCCAGCCGAAAAAACAGTTTTTGCTTTTTTTGGAGCCGGCTCGCCCTTTGCAGTCTACTGTTTTGACTGAATTTTTGTTTCGGGCGTATAATGGTGTATCCAAGTTTCATCTACAGTAATTAATCGGCGCCAAACTCGAATTTATTGCGCCTAACTGCTCCAACAGAGCGTTGGAAATGTTCATTCGAACACGTTTTTGGTCTAACGTAAGCATCTTGATTTAATATGTAACAAGCACTTTCTTTGGATATTTTCATAAACTCTACTATCCCTCTGACTTTAGTTCGGCGGTCGTCTAACACCATTTGGTGAGCTTTAGCAATGTTATCGTCACTGGTTGCAGTTTTTGGACGTCACGAACGTTCATCATCTGCCAAGCTCTTACGGCCACGTTTAAATCCAGCTGCCCAAAATTTCACTGTGGTAAATGATCGTGCAGAGTCCCCATACACAGAGTCCAACTCATTTTTGATTTGCGAAGGCGTATTGCCTTTCAAAAACAAAAATTTAATAAAAGCTCGATACTCAGTTTTTTCCATTTTCACAAAAAACATTCACATCGACTCGCTCAAACGATTGTCAGCTAAAAACTGCGTGTCCAAAATGACTGAAACTTCGGTAAGTAACTGTCAAAAGATGCACAACTTGTATTCACTAGCTTTTATTGACGAGTGCCGCTATCTTTACGTTGCGGTCGGAAACTTTTCAGGCAACCCTCCTATGTAGGTATTACCATTATATCTTATCTACTTCTTTTATAAAGAAAATTTAATTTTTATACGTTATCAATTAAGAACTTTGTAAATTACTCATTTATAACAAACTGTACTTGAATATGAGGGGAATAATATGTAAAATTAAAAAAGAAAGAAAGAAAAATTTCCTTAGTTTATTAGTTTGATTTATATTTGTTGCAGGTACCGAAACAATTTGAATTTGAAATAATATGTCTCCATCGAAATAATATGCCATACCTTTATGCACATAATAGCTTATGCACAGTCAAATCTTGTAACAGCAAGGCGTTGCCGGGTAGGCTGGTCTTATTATAAATTCTCATCAGTTTAGCCTCACTTTAGAACGCGAGCTTACCTAAGCCATACAACTCGCTTAAAGTTAATGGAAAAGTAGTAAATTTCTGGTTTACCTTTTAACTATGTTAATTAATTAGTAACAAGATGTACTCGTAGTTTTAAAATACAGTACAAAGTAAAATAGTTTTTATACAATATACAATAGGGGCTACCAAAAAGAGCTCCGAACTTTGACAGTTGACAGCGGCCATATTGTTGGACCTACATCTATCAAATTGGCTGTAATTTATTCAGTCTGTTTTGCCAAATCACCATGGATGGACATAGCGTCCAACAACACGTGCAAATGATAAAATTGTTTTATCAAAATGAGTGTTCTGTTCGGACAACGTTACGCGCGCTTCGGCCATTTTACGGTCGCCATAATCTTCCTACCGAGAGGACTATTCGCAATATGGTGGATAAATTTGAGTCCACTGGTTCAGTAAAGGGTAAACTAACACCCATACGTCGATGAAACGCAAGATCTGCCGAAAACCAGAGTTTTGAATTTTTTTCAATTACAGTTATTTGTAATTGTAATGGAAAAGATTTCAATTACTAATTTATGTAATTGTAATTGAAATGACTTCAATTACTAATTACTTGTAATTGTAATTAATCCTGTAGTCAGTTACACAATGTAATCATTACTTTTCCAACTCAGAGGGAAACATCGCAGCTGTCCGTGAGAGTGTGCAGGAGAATCCGAGGCAGTCGATTTCGCGACGCTCACAAGAACTCGCCCTTTCGCAGACCACAACGTGGCGAATTTTGCGCCGTGATTTGGGCCTGCACCCGTACGAAATTCAACTGACCCAGGAGCTGAAGGTAAATGACCATAGGAAACGACGTGTGTTCGCTGAATGGGCTCTGGAGCAGTTGGGTACTGACCCTAATTTCCATCGAAAAATCGTCTTCAGTGATGAGGCCCATTTCTGGATGAATGGGTACATCAACGAATAAGTCACTATTTAGTGTGGACAACGTTAGCCAGACCATCACCTTCAACGGGGGGCGCTATAGATCGATGATTACCAACTTCTTTTGGTCTGAATTGAATATATGGACACTAACGACATGTGTTTTCAACAGGACGACGTTACGTGCCACACAGCTCACGCCACATGGGAAATACTGCACGAGCGATTCGAGAGCATGGTCATCTTACGTGCAGGTGATGTAAACTGGCCACCGAGATCGTGCGATTTGACCCCGTTAGACTTTTTCTTCTGGGATTTTCTGTAGTCGCAGGTCTATGCGAATAAGCCACAATCCACAACGGCCCTCAAAGCCAATATAGCCCGTACCATCGGTCAAATTCAGTCCGATTTATACGCCAGAGTCATGGAAAATTGAACATTTCGCCACCTAGAGAAGCCGCGCCTTCGGACATTTGAACGATATTACTTTCCATACATAATGACATCGATAGGCCTTTCAAACGAATAAAAAATTTCGATGATATCTCACACACCCTTTGTTTTATTTAAATTTAAAGATAGGAAGCGCTTAATGAAAGACCCCTTACAAATATTTTTTTCTATTTTATTCAAGTATCCTATTTCGAATATCTGAAGAATATTTACCACGTTTCATTTGGGAAATTGAGCAGTAAGCGAGATCAGAGTACAATTGATGAACTCCTTAATTCCATTGCAGAGTCTCTTCAAGAGGCGGGCATATGTACCGTAAGTTAAGCGTTCGTATCATATTTTATAGTAAAAAGGATTCAATATCTTCTTCTTCTATAGAATATAAATCCCAACAAAGAACTTCAAGTGCTCCGTGATTGCAATACTGAAGCCGAAATTGTCGACTACGCTCTACAGCATGTTATGGAAATGTCAGTACACGGAATTATGGAATATGCCAAAAAGTATGACCTTTGCTCAGATATCAGAACTGCAGCATATATTTGGGCTGTTTGGAAAATTTTTACGGCTGTCGAGGGTTCAGGACTGTCTATCTAAAAGCTTATATTTATTAGAAAAGAAATTCTTACACAAATGTATCTCTACATTTGGGTATGTTAGGTTGTTTTTTCTTGTACGATAGAACTTAAGTCTTTTTGTTTTTTAAATACCAATAAACGGGAAATGATTCTGGACACTCCGTTCGTGGCATCTTTTAAGAATAATATTGCTAGTTGATCAAGAATTACACTAGGGTAGGGGTGGCGGTTTTTAGGAAATTAACATTTATTTTGGCGTTTCCATGTTCATGTGTGGTAATTCAAATATACAAATATAAAACCCACAATTCATATGTTACATTACAAATTGAAAAAGAAAATTATAAATACCGTCATAGTTTTAAAATACAGAAATAAAAAAAATCTTGAAAGGTGATTTTCACTTTTAATGAATCCACTTCTCAACTGCATACCGTGACCGTTTGAATTAGTTTGTCCACCCTGATTTGTCTTTGCTGAATTAGCTGATGGGGAAGGATTTTCGGGTTGGGTTGTTTGATATCCCTTAAAAATAACAGAAATAGGTGGTATAGAAATTAGGAACCCTTGATTACAGCGGACTATTCGATCATCAGTGAATACTAAGTACAATCTCGGTTATGATGTTTTACATTTAATTTTACCCTGACGATGCAGACCCGGAGCCCTTGCTTTTCGTCTATCTTCCAACTTTGGCAGTTTTCGAGACCTGTGTCCATTTTTTTGTTATAAAATTCAACTTGTCTTTTCTTGAGAGCGATTTCTCTTGATGCCTTTTTATGAAATTGCTTCCAACGGGGAATTTCTCCTCAACTCAAACCATTTTCTCCTGGGCTACATTCACATTCCAATTTTGGTGCTCTACTATATATTGCAGTAAGTCAATAACAGGATCCAGACTCAGCCAGTCCAGTCCATTGCTTGAAAAATAAGGGCTGCTAAAGATGTGATTAAATCCACATGTCCTGGCAAAATCCATAAACTTGCTGTCCGTTATTGCTTCGAAACATATAAGGTGCTCCATGTCGTGAAAAAATAAATTGTAACTTTCGATGATGTCTGATACTAAGGCCCCTTTTAAGAGCCACATTTCAATATATTTGGAAGAATAATCTTGTAACACAATGTAATTCTCTTCCCTTACATGCTTAAGGTTAACTTCCACGGTGTGCCAAGGCCAATTCTTGATACAAGGGGTTTGTGTACCCTTAAAATGTTAGGGAGAAAGAAAAGACAGGTATCGATGTACATTGGTTTTAAATGTTTGTAAGATATAACGAGATCGGCAGGGTATTCCATAAGAGAGTTGGACGGCTTAGGAACAAATCACGATATTTTAAAGTACGTCTGAAAATGGGCTTGAGGGTATACTGAAAGTTTGAATGGGCGGAATGGTACTGGCGATTTCAATAGAGCACTGGTGGTGGAAATAGCGATAAAACAAAGTGAGACAGGATACATTACGTCTGTGTTCGAGGGTGTCGAGTGACTGTGTAATATCAGCATCACCTATGAGTTTTATCGCACGATTTTGGATCTTATCTAACAAGTGCAAAGAGGTCTTAGGGGCACCTGACCAGATGTGGACAATGTACTCCAATTTCGGGCGGATAAATACCTTATATATTGAGGCCCTATCAGAGTGAAGTATTTCTTACATCGCTTGAGGAAACCTAGACATTTTTGACGACACCGAATATGTGGTCATTCCAACGCAAGTTGTTGTTGACACACATACCGAGAATGAGAAGTCTTTCGGTTTCGACGATGTAAATGCCATTCACGAATAATAACTGGGTATTAAAATTTCGTTTTAATGACAGCAGATCGTATCATGTTTTAGAGGCATTAAGTTGCACTCTGTTGATAGTTTGCCAATTGGTTATGCTGTTAATATCGGAATTTAATGAGCTTAACAAACGCTGCCGTTCTTGTTCTGCAGCCGAAGAGCAGCGGCGTGATACCGGGAACGAATCTGAAGAGCAGAAAGTACTGTTATCAGCAAAGGAATATATTGGATTAGAAGTGTTGTAGCAGACAAGAGATCATTGATGAAAATTATAAAGAGTGTCGGAGACAGAACGCAGCCCTGGGGTACACCAGCATTTATTTTGTGAATATCAGACTTGAAACCATCTAAGACAACTTGAATTTAACTTTCTGAAAGGTAATATCTAATCCATTGCAGAATAGACATCGATCACAAAAGCACGCGTTTTAAATAAAAGAGCCTGATGCCATGCGCTGTCAAATGCCTGAGAAATATCAGGTGTAACTATCTTGCTTTCGCCAGATTGTTGTACGGTTTGGTTCCACTTTTCGGTGAGACATGCATCAAATCACCATACTGCCGGTCATTAAGAAGTTTTCGTGTTTCGAGATATTTCATTAGCTAACGGTTTATCAACGTTTCCATGACATTGGAAAGAAGGGACGTAAGTGCAATGGGTCTGTAGGAGGAGAGAGAAGAAGATTTGCTTTTTTCAGGGACGGGCTGGGCAAATGCTTTTTCCTATCTGCTCGGAAAGCGCCCTAAAGACTAGGATTGATGAAAAAGTTTACGCAGTGGTTTTTCCATCGTGGAAGGACACTTCTTCAGAGAAAGGGAGATATAACATTTGGCGCAGCGCATTTATGTATATTCAGATATTTAAGTACTCTTGCTACTACACGAGCGCGAAAGTGGATTCGTTCCATTGAAGATTCGACGCACACAAGTGTAGGCGGGGACAAACCATAATCAGGGAGTGTTAAGCTAGCCGCAAAGTCTACAGGAAGCGGATTGGCTTTATCCAAAGAGCTGACGGCTGGAATGTCATTGCAAATAAGCGTTGGGTTGGAGGATCAGGCAGAATTTCTAATGTTTTTGATGAACGACCAAAAATATTTACTGCCTTTGAGACATTGCAGTATTTTTTGCCTCAGTTTTTGGTCGTATTGGAATTTCGCACGTTTAAGAAAGGTGTTGCAGTTTGATCTTTTTTCGGTTTTCCTCTGTCAGGTTGGTCTTATAGGACCGAAAAAAACATTTCTCTAACCCTGACAGCCTCTTTACAGCTCGAGTCGTACCATGCCTTTTCTTTTGGTTTGATACTCTTCATCCGATGAGGGATAAGGCATCTCATTCCAAAAGAGTAATTTCTGTGATCATATCAACAGCGCCATCCACGTCGTTATTTAGGAAACATAACGACCAGCTAAAATTCATAAAGAAGTTGTGAAGCCCGCTCAAATTGGCTTTCTCGTATTGTAATACCGTTCTTTTAGGAATCTTTTCTCTAACTGTGTGGTGGGTGTATGAGAAATTAGCTGATATGACACAATGATCCGTCGAGTCTAGAGGGGAGAGCACGTCAACGGAGTACTTATCAGCGTGAGAAGGTAAAAACAGGTCCAGGGTGTTGGCTGTATGACTACTCGTATCAGCATCTGGTATTCGCGTGGCCTCATTTACAAGCTGGGTTAAGTTCTTTTCCGCAGCGAAGATCTCAACACACCGTCCTTCGGGTGTTGTCTGTCCAGAATGTCGAAGCCAACCAGGATTGTGTATATTGAAATCGTCCGTAATAACAATTTCAGTATGATGATACGCGGATACAATTCTTTGTATGGAGTCAGACAGCGCATCAAACTCGTTAAGGGTCGAATTGCTGTCCGGTTTGGGGCTTCTGTAAATAAAGCAATAGTGGATAATTTGCTGATGGGGATGGAATTTCATGAATTCCGGATTGGAACATGAATCACATTGTGGTGGAGTTTGGTAAGCTACATCACTACGCACGTAAATGGCGAGACCGCGGTGAGAGAAGAATAATGGCACTAGTTCGTAGCCAGGTAGTTTCAGATCAGAGTGATCTGAGAGGTGTGTGTAGGGAGCTGCTGTCTGTACTTACAGATGTGGACGTACGCAGAAAAGTGATTACTTTTTAGCCCGCGTATATTGGCTTTGACTATCCTGAATTCCCTAGTCATAATAACAAACACACAGAGAAAACACAATCACAGAAGATACTCCCATTGTTCAGTCATCCTTTGAATATCAAAACCTATTTGGGGCCACCACAACGTGTGCCTAGCTACATAGTCTATAACTTTTGATAACTCCTAGATGTCCCGCATGGATTCTTTGAAGCATTTTGGACCGTAGCACTTTGGAAACGATGATCTTGTAATTTCTCATTAGAATACCTCGTTATATGGAAAATCCGTCTTTAAATTTCCGATATGCACTA
Source organism: Volucella zonaria (assembly GCA_963966105.1). NCBI lineage: Eukaryota > Metazoa > Arthropoda > Insecta > Diptera > Syrphidae > Volucella > Volucella zonaria. The sequence continues at coordinate 83,345,010 of OZ014530.1, read as the reverse complement.
ACTAAAGTACTCGTATCACTCGAGATTGCAAATTCAGCATATTCTTGGAGCAATACATCCTGTTTAGCGGAAATTGGGTTTGTCGCTTTTCTTGAAGGGTTATCGGGAATATAAAAGGATTTACCGGATTTATATTGGATGTTGAAATGCAATTGAAGTAGTCTCAAATGGAAGAATTGTAAGCGCGCTGACAATTGATCAATTGTCTTCGAGCCCAAATTCGAAGTCAGCGGTTTGTGATCAGTTAATATAAGAATTGTTTTCATGTAACATAATTAGAAATTCTTGATTAAGCCCAAACTACAATCAGTGCTTCCTTTTCTATTTGGCCGTACTTTACCTTGCAATCAATAAGCGAGCGAGATGCATAAGCAACAAGTTTCCACTCACCTGAAACTCTTTGTTCAAGGACGGCACCAATTGCAAATGAGGAAGAATCGACGCGGATGCGTATTTCTCTATCGAGTCAAAAAGTGTCAAAACTAGAGGGCTGGATAAAAGTTGCTTAAATTCTTCGAGGGCTGATTGCTGCTCTTGTTACCAGAACCACGTTTAAAACTATGATTGAATTTTTGTGTAGTAACTGCCTAAGAGGTCTAGACTTTCCTGCAAGACATGGTAAGTATTTTAGATTATAATTAACCACATCCATGAAACTTCTCCATTCCGAAATGTTTTTCGGTGCATACAGGCCCAGTGTCGCTGCTATTTTGTTTGGATTCGGAGATACTCCATTTCTGCCAATGATATAGCCAAGGAACTTGACTTGACTTCCATCTCGGTAGACTGACATTTGGTAATGTTTAATGCAAATCCGTAGTTTTAAAGCTTACTGAGAACATTGTGCAAATGACGACCATGCTCTTTTTGTGCTCGACTGTACACCAGCACGTCGTCTATGTGTCAAACTACTCCAGACAAATCCTCCAAAAGGACGTTATACCGAAAGGAAGCCGATTGAAAAGGAATCTGCCGTAGTCTATGAAAGCCGTAGTTAATTTTCGCGATTCAGGATCAGAGGTAGTTGCCAAAAGCCGGACGATATATTTAATTTCGAAAAAATTGTAGCATTCCCCAGTAGGCCTTAACTATCCTTCACTGATGGTAATTGCTTTTTTTCTCGTACAATCCACTCATCCACACTCAACACAGATTCGTATTCGGTTAAAATCTGTTTTTGCTACAACCACTATCCCTGAACACTAATCCGGTGGTTCATCTATTCGTAAAATGATTCCCTGTGTTAGCATTTGATCCAGTTCAATTTTCACTTGGATCTTCAAGGTAATGGTACTGTTCTTGGAACTGAAATTACATATGGCTTAGCCCCGTCACATAAGATTACTGTTAAAGTAAATTTCCCGTTGTTTATCCAATGCTTTTAAAAGGATTTGCATATTTGTGAAGAATTTCATTTCAAGTTGACTTATTTACATCGCTGACCCAATTAAAGACTTTTAATTTATCTATTACAGGGCATCCTAACTAGGGATTACTTATTGATTTTGACACTAAAACATATTGTTTAGCGGCATTGCCATTCCAAAAGTGGGGTGCGAGGAATTTTCCGTTAATGTCAATTTCTTTGGCTACAAATATTTAATTGTGTTTTCTTCTGGCTCACATTTGGGCATAATTAAATCAAAGCAAGAAGAGGGAATTATTGTGGCATCTGACATCTTTTATTTCCATAATCAGCGCCATTATCACAGACACTGCCGATATACAAAGATTACTCCCTGTCGTAACTCTTTGCTTCACCCTACTTCCGTGACTTGCATGCATACGCGAGCGAAATGCCTCTTTTTTGAACACTTTTTGCACGAACTCATTTTACCTGCACCAAAAACATTGTCTCAGTGGTCTTATCTTCATCATGCACCTTGTGGTTTTATTCGGTGATTTGCGCTGTGACGCTTTGAACCAATATAGATGGCAAACTCTACTAATACTTTCGCAAACCCTTAACTTTTGCGCAGACGCACTGTAAGTGAATTACTTGTAAGAATGGTATTTCGAGATATGTATTTCATGAGCTGGCGGTTTATCAGCGTTTGTATGAACTTGGAAAGAACGGACGTAAATGCAATGGGTCTGCAGGATGAGCAAGTTGAAGATTCGCCAGTTTTAGGGACGTGCTGGACAAATGCTGTTTTCCATCTGCTCCGAAAGAGTCTTAAAGGCTAGGATTGATGAAAAAGCTTACGCAATTGTTTTGTCAGCGAGTGCGAAAGTGGATTCATCTCATTGAATATTCGACGCACTCAAGTGTAGGCGGGGACAAAGCACAATCTGGAAGTATTGAGTTGGTGGCAAAGTGTGCAGCAATCAGACTGGCCTTGTACTAAGAACTGGAATGAGCATTGGGATGGAGGATGAGGCAAAATTTCTACTGCCTTTGGGACGTTGTAGCATTTTTTGCCTCAGTTTCTCATCGCATTGGAATTTCACACGCTTAAGAAAGGCGTTGCAGTCATTCCTGGATCGTCTGAACGTTTTTCGGTTTTCCTCTGTCGGGTTGGTCTTGAAGGACCCAAAAAACATTTCCCTAACTTTACAGCTTGAGTGGTACAATTCTTTTTCTTTTGGTTTGGTGCTCTTCGTCCGATAAGGGATAAAGGATCTCATTCCAAAGAGAATAGTGTCTGTGATTCCCATACGGTTCCATTATGAATCCTTTCTCTAATGAGAAATTAACAGATATGATACAACATCAGTGTACTTATCAGTCCATGGTATTGGCGGTATGCGTATGACTATCAGCATCTGGTATTCGCGTGGGCTCATTTACAAGCTGGGTCAAGCTATTTTCCACACTGAAGATTTCAATACACCATTCTTCGGGTGTTGTCTGTAAAGAATGTCGAAGCCACCCAGAATTGGGTATATTGAAATCGCTCCTAATCACGATTTCAATATGACGATGTAGGGATTCAATTCTTTGCATGGAGTGCAAAAATCGAAAAGAAAAAAAAGCCATTTTGAGATTGATTTTAATTTTTGATTACGTCTAGATCCATTAAACCGAAAATTAACCGTCGTTACTAAATTCAATTTAATAATGAAGTAGCTTTTAAAATTGCAACTACTCCAGAGAACAATCAGCGAAAGAACGATGGAAAAAGTTCTCTTGTGGCCTTAAGTCTCTTACCAAGTCGATCTTTACGGGCGTATATTTTTGTTCAAAATTGCGTCGCATCCTGGCCAAACTCTGGTGTATGGAATTGCAGTTATTGGCGACGAAATTTATTTAAATTGTAAACTCTGCTTGTGTTGCTGTAGAGCCAATGCACACGGAGCAACTGGAAAAAAAACTGATCAGCGATGCGAATTGGCAACTAGTTTGCTTTGAGTCATACTCTGTGTAGTCAAATGGGACGCCGCACACGACGCTACTGGTTGAAAACTCGTTTACGATTCACAAAAACTAGCTTGTGACCAGTCATCTGTTGATTTGCATGTCGGGTTGCCTATTGATTTCAGTTTCTAGTGTGTCGAAGGCGAGCGAACTATAGAACCACCAATTGCTGGAGGGGGAGGTTGAAAAACATCCTATTTTGTACAATTATCACCTTCCCGGCTATTCGAAGAAAAATAGAACAGAGAAGGAGTGGATAGAGGTCGGAAATGTCGTAAAATTAATTGACAGGTATTTTTTATTTTTATTTTTTATTTTTTGACTTGAACATTCCCCGGTACGATCTTGTTGGTTTAAACAATATATTGTTAACAAATTGTTGGCGTGAACAATAATAACAAATTCCATTTAGAAATTTTTTATTTGTAATAAGATTTTGGAAATTACAAAATTATGTAATTTACTGTGTATTTCCACTCCCAGGGCAGAGAAGTTTGTGGGGTTAGAAAATAGTTGGCTAAATAGCCACTGAGAGTTGTTGTTTATAGTTAGGTGCTGCGGGATTAGAGGTTGCCTCATGACTTGTTCATCAGCACCTGCACGTGTTCATCAACACTTGCATCATTTGACGTGTACTGCAGTCCTTCTCGTTTTTTCACAAAATTGTAAAGAACTCAAGAAGCTATGATGACTGCTGTCACGATCTCAGGATCTCGGATGCGGATAGGGCCATTCAAAACCGCCAACTTCTCCCACGCCATCCCAAAAGCGCATTCAATTCTTTTCCGTCCTCTGGTCAATTTATAGTTAAATATTCTTTTCACATTATCCAGTATCCTTGACGGATATGGTCTCGTCAGATATCGTGACAATGGGAAGGCTTCATCACTAACGAAGTAATAGGGAAAGGAACTACCACTTGCATCGTATTTTAGTGGCGAGGAAGAGGAATTCCAAGTCCATCGTTTTGAATCCAATGATTCATTACTGATGCACGGAATATGCTCCCATCACTGTTTCTTCCAGCAATCATTGTGAAAGTACCATCGGCATCACAGAAAGCCATTAACACTATTGAATCAAACAATTTGTAGTCATAATTAGCGGAGCCAGTCATGGGAAATTGTTCGATACGCACATGTTTTCCATCGATAGCACCTATGCACCTCGTCCCTTGTTGGAACAGCCATGTTTGTTGGATGAAGTACGTCCAAAATCACCTGAGTTGTCTCTGCTGCGATGCAACCAACTGTAGACTTTCCTCTAGCGAAATAGACAGCAACCGATGTAAATGTTCTACCAGTTCCCAAATATCTATAATTCATTAATATAGCAATAAACGATTTTGAAAACGATGAAAGTAGGTAATAACATAATTTTTGTTTAAATCTGGTATCATTTATATAGTTTTTCTTTTTCCAATTTTACATTGTCTTTTCAGCGGCTGAATGCAAAGAGCAATGGAAAAACATAAGAACAATTTTTGTCAGACATATGAAACCCCCCAGAGTGGCTCAGGTACAAAGGAGAAGAAGGCGTATTATCTAGCAGACGCATTGCAGTTTACTGTCCCTTACATCAAGGCATTGGGAAAACCATCCGAAAATCTGTCGCAGCCACAACTAGAGGAGGAAGAAGGACTTTCCGTAGGAGGTGGTAGGGATTATGACGACCTACCATCAGAAACTCCTTTACCATCACCTTCCCCACGACCACCTCCAAGGTCATCATCATATAGTTCAACTTCAACATCCGCATTGCCACCGCATCGAGATCACCGGTCAGAGCCAATCAAACAGCATATACCAAAGAAGAAGCGTGCTGCGAAGAATGACAATGTGGAAAAAGCATTCATAGAATATTTGGACCGTAAAAAGGCGACCTCATTGGCCGATGGTGAGCAGGTGGCTACAGAGCCCAGAAAGGAAGCAGTAAAAATGTTCCTTCTCAGCATGCTTCCAAATCTTATGCAAATGGATGATCAAGAAGTGCGACAGTTCAAGAGGAAGACATTGGATGTTGTGAATGACATACTGTCAGCCAAATCCACGCGTCCTCCTTCCTCATGCCCATCAACGTGTAATTATTCATTTTCTGTTGAGATGCCTCCACCCACTACTGACTGAATTGGGGACTATACTTCGCTAGAGGCAGCTGATGCCTCTTTTTCACCACTCGCGGCTTACTATTCAGGAGCTGTTCAACCAGATATACAGAACTATATGGAATAAGTTCGTTCCTGTCAAATACATAACAAACTTTAAACTATGTGTACATTCATTATTCTAATTATATTCATTTTTTCTTACCTGAGCGTGATTAATAGCCGTTACTCAGCTTCCACGGACACCCTCATGCTGGTGTTTTGCTGCTGGATTGCAGGTGAAATCACTTTCACAATCCAAATAACTTTCTTTGGTCATTCTGTAGATTGGTAAAAATTTCGGATCAAAAGCTTCTAACCAAACAAACAGTTCCGAAAATTGTTTTCCAAGTATGGGTATACCCAAAACCTTCTTACTATTCTTTTCCTTTTAATGAGATAGTAATACAACATGATGATTTCATCATCGCTCGAGTCTTTCGAAGATGAGTTTCCTCGTATGTAGAGTCAAGACACCGCTGAGTCCGTAACTGGTCTGTAACCCGAGTTGCCAACCGGTGTAGTTTTTTTCCAGCTGCTCCATGTGCATTGGCCCTTAGTGTGTTGATTTACCGGGCAGAGAGAGAGTTAGCTCGGTTTGATAGGTCATCTTCTAAAAAAACCCTTTTAACCATATCCCGACGGAAAAAAATTCAATAGAATTGAGTGCAAAGATAGATAACTGCGACTGGTCTCTCTGAAACCCTTATTGGCTGAGCCCATATAAATCCTGAATTATTATATTTTATCTCTTTCTCAATTGATAAAAAAATGTTCAACATAAATGAGGACTCAATAAAACTTTGTAAATAAGAACTTGGTATTTATTTTCAATTTTATACATTTGCCTTTTTTGAAAAATTAATACCAATTGCAATTGTAAATCAACATTAAGCTTTTTTTCGAAAAACTTCAACTTTAAGGGGATGGCAAAGTTCTTCTGGTACCACCTGTCCAACTGTAATCGATACATCACCCTGTGGACAAGCGCTTAAGCCTACCAACAGATTCATGTCAGCAATAAATTCAATGTAGTCTCCTTTTTGAGCCGGGCTCGGCTTGCAGAAATATTGTTGAGTGTCCTAAAACAAGAATAATGAAACATATAAATATTTAAGATTGATGATAGTTTTCTTTTTTATATTGAAGATGCAGAGTTAAATTATATCAACTAAAACTAGTGTTACAATATTTGATACAAATATGACAGCAATACGAGTTCGAAGTTTCACATTAATTGCAAATCTCAATCAACACGTTAATCACAACGTACCTAGCTTAGTTCAGCAAATCGGGGAAGCGTTACGAGTAGCTGACACAATTTTATAAGGAAAAAGACCATACGTTAGTCACGTGACATATGCCACTCTACCCATGTCTATACGCTACCGAATAAAAAAGCTGAATTTTTGCATAAAATCTTATATGTACAGACGTATATACTTTTTGTTACTTTTTCTTAAATTTATAAATAATAAAGGCAAAAATTAATATAAGATATATTTACATTTATTGAAATTTTATATTATATTGAACATACATATTGGATGTAGGTTCTCATATTGTATTCTACAGTTTTCAACAATGTATACATATTTTAATTTCTTTACATTTCAGAACACTGAACACAAATTTGTTTCAAATGAACTTAAATACAAACTTGTCACAGTTTTGACAGAAATTTCGCGTAGTTTTATCCCTATGTCTTACGCATACGTATGATGTTCCCCGCGATCATGCTCCATTGAATAAGAAGCGAAAGCATTCATTGCAAAGTAACAAGATTCAAGACCATTACCCATAGAGCTGTTCCGATGATCTTATTGATCGTATCAAATATAACAACCAAAAAAAATGCACGGATTTCTACCGAATCCATGCCACTTGCGTCACATTTTCTGTGGAACTTATATTCCGAGTCGATTTACTCACATCCTTTCAATAATTGAATGAACCACGAGCTCAGAGGATGTACAATGTTCAAACGCAATAAATAAGAGATTGCGACACCAACAAATATAACAAACGAGCAGGGCTATTTACTAGGCGTAAGTAATTAATCTGCAAACTTCCAGGTCGCTGACTTTTTAGAGACGTCGGGGAGCATTCGTTTGGTCTATGTAACCTGAGAAATTATCTCATCTGCAGTTGTGCTCACATGAAACCCAACTCCTTTAACTCAGAACGCAGGCAGAAACAACGTTAATTCGGGTCCTGAAAAATTCTCTCCTGAGCCTAGCCTGGCAAGGTGACATGGTACCCAGATAAAAATTCAGCTTTCTAGCTACGTTCAACAATGTCTTGCAAGTCGTAACTTGGAAGTCGTAGGCTCCTTCGCACCCTCCACCGGCCCTTCATTAATATAGCTCGTTTCCACTAGGATTGCTCGTATCTCCGCAAATTTTCCTAACGAGGAGTGACATATAACATTGTCGTCCTCCAGAAAGACACCAGCGCCCCATCCTATTTTTTTTTTTTAGCATATCATGAAGACCCGACTGCATTCCAAGTTTTGGGCACATGGAAAGTTGTTTCGTCTTTTTCTGCAGCAGGAATACTGAACTGAAGGTTCTCAAAAGTACAGGGCGTGTTGTACCAAGGACCACTGCCAGAGGCTTTCTACGTAATATGTTTAGTCCATAGAAGTTTGATGTCCAGAACGACACTCAAATACTTGGCTTCTGCGGAGAATTGGAAGGTGATGCCTTTTAACACTAGATGAGTTAGATCATTTAGCTTTCGTAAAGAGATCAACCTCAGTTTTGAGAGGATTGACTGAAAACCCATTTTTAGTACACCAATCGTCGACCATGCCTGTGCTTCAGAGCAGATAGTCGCTAGATACGATCAAACAGACAGTATAGCTACATCATCCGCGTATGTGTCAGATCTATTGAGCGCGTTGAATAGTGAGTCGATCAACACGCACTATATCAGTGGAGACGGAGCGCCGCCTTGCGGGCAACCCCTGTGTACCCCCGCCATCACATATTAGCGATTATAAGCGGCACGCTTCGAAATCCGAATAAGCTTTTTATATTCTTTTTGCTTCGATCTGTAAAGGCTCCAATCTTCCTTCAAATTAGTCTTAAGTGACCGGTTTAGAAGTTTTCTAGTTCTTTACGAAGATGCTGCAGATCTGTGTTCCACCAAGGAACGGGCGATAAGTCGTTTACTTAACGTAATAAAAGTTAGCCGAGAGCCAATATTGTTGACAACCAGGTCAGGCTATAGTATGGGATCCAGGAGTTGTCACTCACGTTGCATTTGCTACAGCCCCAAAAAGGATTATCGCAGCATATGATAAGTTCCATTTTCCAGGAACTTATTCAATGGGTTCAGCTACCGCCTTTAGTGGTGGTGGTAATAATGAATCATAGGGAAAACAAGCAGACGCAACGACGAATTTGTGTCGTTCTCTGTTCATTTCGTAGGGGGTGGCCGTGGTGTAGTGGTACTAGAAATCGCTTCTCACTCGGAGGATCAAGGTTCGTATCCACTTATGTGCGTCGAATCTTCAATGGGACGAATCCACTTTCACAGTGGATCACAGTAAGTGCACTTAAAGATCTCAATATACATTAATCCGTTAGTCCAGATGGTATATCTCCCCTTTTTCTGAAGAGGTGTCCTTCCACCCTGGCAAAATCACTGCGTAAGTTTTTTCATCACTCCTACTCTTTAGGATTCTTTCCGAGCAGATGGAAAACAGCATTTGTCCAGCCCGCTCCTAAAAAAGGCGAATCTTCTTCTCTCTCCTCCTACAGACCCATTTCACTTACATCCCTTCTCTACAAGGTCATGGAAATGTTCATAAACCGTCGTCAGCTAATGAAATATCTCGAAACACGAAAACTTCTCAATGACCGGCAATATGGTTTTCGTAGCAACAGGTCCACTGGTGATTTGATGGCCTGCCTCACCGAAAAGATAACTAAAGCGCACATCAATCTGGTGAAAACAAGATATTTCTTCTTGATATTTCTAAGGCATTTGTCTTGGATGGTTTCAAGTCTAATATTCAGAAAATAAATGCTGGTGTGCCCTAGGGCTCCGTTCTGTCTCCGACACTCTTTTTAATTTTCATTACTGATCTCTTGTCTGCTACTTCTAATCCAATATATTCCTTTGCTGATGACAGTACTCTCTGCTTTCCATATTCGCTCCCGGACTCACGCCCCTGCTCTTCGCCTGTAGAACGGGAGCGGCAGCGTATGTTAAGCTTATTAAATTCCGATATTAACAGCATAACCAATTGGGGAACTATCAACTGAGTGGAATTTAATGCTTCCAAAAGGCAATGCTGTCTGCTGTCATTAAAGCGAAATTTAAATACCCAGCCATTATCTATGAATGGCACTTGCATCATCGAAACCGATAAAATTTCCATTCTCTCTATGTGTGTCAGTGACAACTTACGTTGGAATGACCACATATTCGATGCCGCCAAAAATGCTGCGAAATGTATAGGTTTCCTTAAGCGACGTAAGAAATATTTTACCCCCTCCGATCTGGCCACAGTACTACGAGGGCGGGTCAATAATTCTGTGCATTTTTGAATTTCTGACCTCTTTACTGAAACAGCAACACTGCTCCTATCAACAGGCATTTGTCAGTTGACTCCTGTCAAAATTTAAACTTGCTGCGTCGGTTAGTTTGTGTTTGACAGCTATTTTTATCAGACTGCTCACTAATTTGAGGAGAAAATGGAAAAAAGTGAATTTCGTGTGCTTATTAAGCATTATTTCTTGCGAAAAAAAACCATTACCGAGACCAAGGCTAAGCTTGATAAATACTGCACCATCGATTTCAATGGTAAAAAAGTGGTTTACTGAATTTCGTTGTGGCCGTACAAGCACTGAAGATGCCGAACCTCCTGGACGCCCAGTTGAGGTCTCTACACCCGAAACAATCGAAAAAATTCACGATATGGTGTTGGCCGACCGAAGATTGAAAGTGCGAGAGATTGTGGAAGCCGTAGGGATCTCGCATGGCTCAGTGGTTTCAATTTTGAATGATCACTTGGGCATGAGAAAGCTTTCCGCAAGATGGGTGCCGCGTTTGCTCACAGTCGACCACAAACGCAATCGTGTAACAACTTCACAGGAAGGTTTGGCGTTGTTTAATCGCAATATGGAGGAGTTTTTGCGCCGTTTTGTAACCGTGGACGAAATATGGATCCATCACAACAAACAACAGTCAAAACAGTGGGTTTCTAAGGGTGAATCGGCGCCAAAGAAGGCCAAGGTGGGTTTGTCAGCCAATAAAGTTATGGCGACTGTTTTTTGGGATGCACGCGGGATAATCCACATTGACTACCTTCAAAAGGGAAGAACAATCAATGGGGAATATTATGCCAACTTATTGGACCGATTCAATGACGATTTGAAAAAAAAACGACCTCATTTGGCCAAGAAAAAAGTTCTTTTCCACCAAGTCAATGCAAGGGTGCACACATGTGCAGTTGCCATGGCAAAAATCCATGAATTGGGCTATGAATTGCTCCCTCATCCACCCTATTCTCCAGATTTGGCTCCGAGCGACTACTTCTTGTTCCCAAACCTGAAGAAATGGCTTGGTGGAAAAAGATGTGACTCCAATGATGAAGTCATCTCGTCATTTTGAGGACTTCGACAAATCATTTTTTTTGGAAGGGATAAAAAAATTGGAGAAGCGTTGGACAAAGTGTATAGAGCTCAAGGGAGACTACATTGAAAAATAAAATTACTTTTTTATCAAAAAATCTGTTTTAATCCAAAAGTCACGGACTTATTGACCCGCACTCGTATATATAAGGTATTCATCCGCCCAAAATTAGAGTACAATGCCCACATCACTGCACCTGCTAGATAGGATTCAAAACCGTGCGATAAAACTCATATCAGTCAAGCAATTGACACCCTCGAACACCGACGTAATGTCTCCTGTCTCACTTTGTTTTATTGCTATTCAAAACTTTCAACCGTAACACCCGTCTCGCTACGAATGCTCATCAGTATACCCTGAAGCCCATTTTCGGACGTACTCTAAAATATCGTGATTCTTTCCTAAGCCGTACAACTCGCTTATGGAATGCCCTGCCGACCAGGAAGATCGTTATAACTTACAAAAATTTAAAAACAATGTACATCGGTACCTGTCTTTTCTTCCTCCCTAAATTTCCTTCGCCCGCGCTGTGTATATAACTTTCACGTGTACAAAAACCCATTGAGCGCGTGCTGATTATAAAAAAAAAAATCAAAAAGGACAGCTTGTGTGATTTGCTCCGTCCGGAAGCAAAATATCTAGGTCACATTATATTAGCGGAACATGTAAGGACAGATCCTGACAAAATTGAAACCGCAAAATCTGGGACTTGCACGTACTACAGGCTTGTGAAGGATTTTGCTGCTATTGCGAAGAGACTGCACCAACTTAGGGGAAAAGGTCGACAGTTCAGGTGGTCTGGAGAGTGTGAAAAAGCATTCTAAGAAATCAAGCGGCAGCTGTGCAATGCCCCCCTCTTGGGTTACCCTACCCCCGGAAAATGTTCATCGCGGACGCAGACGCTACCAATTTTGGGGTCGGAACAGTTCATAATGGTAACTGCTACGTAGCTCGGCTCGAGCTTCTGGCTTTAATTCTGGCTATAGAGCATTTCCATAAGTATCTCTATGGAGAGAAGTTCATTCTTCGCACAGACCAGGCAGTTCTGAAATGGCTACTCCAATTTAAAAATCCTGAAGGGCAAGTTGTCAAGCAGTTGCAGGGCTATGACTTTGAAGTACAGGACCGCTAGGGAAAACTCCACTCAAATGCTGATGCTGTCTCTCGTCGATCGTGCGGAGTCAAACCTGAACACTGCAACCGTAAGAAAGGAAAGAACTTGCCACTATCCAAATGATCAGAAAAGAGCCAGTAGAGTGTTGGAGTAACGACGAAATCCGTTCCTCCAGGCAGATAATGACATCGAACCAATATTGCCCTGGAAGGAACACGAGGAAAGACCAAGCTGACAAGAGATATCAGACCGGAGCCAAACTCTGAGGCCATTTTAGGCACAGTGGGGCTCGCTTTGTATGCAATATGGTTTGCTGAAGAGAAAATGGGAAATTGCTGATAGAACAACATCTTGTATGCAGCTAATTGTGCTACGGTTCAGAGTCAGCCAAGTGCTCCATGAAATACATGACGGCATTTCAGGAGGTCATTTGGGAATAAACAAAACGTTGAAGAAGGTAAGGGAACGCTTTTATTGGCTAAGTGCAAAACAAAATGTCGAGAATTGGTGCTAAAAGTGCAAAAATAAGTCTACAGGGACGAATGCAACAGTGTAATGTCGGAGCACTATCCAAACTAAAAGCCATTAACATTAATCTTTAATGGCAACCGATACCCACCGTCGAGTTCGGACGTGTTTTAATTTCGCTCCGCGATAATTTGTGAATATTTGTTTTTCTGTTTGGCCTTTTTCCTTTTTTTTTTTGGTTTTTTTAGTGTGTGACCCCATTCTTCCCAATCGCTTACACCATAAATTCCCAGTGTCATCAAAATACAGTGAATTTGTATTTCCTCAGTGTCATCAAAACACAGTGACTTTGTGCCTTAAAAAAAAAAAAAAAAAAAAAGTACATATATATATAAATATAAAAATAATTAATACTCTGATCTAATTTAACCATGTCTTCCTGTGGATTTGCTGACTGCGCTGTACCTACTAACACAGTGGAAATGATTACATGCAATGGGATATGTGGAAAGAAATTCCATCCCATATGCATTGGTTTAAGCAGAAACGCTAAAACTCATCTGGACGAGTATAAGCGCATATTCTGCTTCTTCTGTGTAGAGTGCCGGACCATCTCCCTGGCACATATAATGCTGGCTATAAAATGTAATAACCAGCAACTAATTGGGCTTGCAGACTCGATTGCAGAGTTGAAATGCGAAGTTCAATTCAATAGCAAAAATGTAACCAAACTAATTTCCGAGAGCCATGACAACCTACACTGTTCGATCGATAACAGCATAACCACCACAAAATCAGCTGTTCAATCCCTGCAGTCTAAAATAAGTAAATTAGCAGATTCTGATAAGTCTCACTGCTCAAACGCGTTACCAGCGATTCAGTCAACTTCAGTTCAGTTGGGAAAAATTATGTCAACGTTGACTGACCAATCCACTCTTCTACATCTCAAGCATGCTGAACAAGCAGAAAACATCGGATCCATCCAACATGACCTCAATTTTCTAAGTGAGGAAGCTGCATCCACTAGATCAACCACAATGCAGATATTGGAGGAATTAAAGCACATCTCCAGTAAGCCGGATGCACCTCCATCTGCAGTAAGCCCGTGTAACAAATCCTTACACGACGAGCTATATACATCACCCTCAACCACTTCAGCCCCAACTCATTCAATAACCATTACCACCGAAGCCCCCGTTCAATCCACTTCGATAAATGCAACTTCGATCACCAATCCCGTTCCAAGACCATTGCCAATAATTAGGGCTTTTGGGACATCCTGGACTCTCCCTGAATGGACCAACAGAATTCAAAAATTAAATAAAATGAATCTTGAAGCCACCAAAAAACCGGAGCTGTCTACTTTCTTTCTTCAAGGTGCCCCACGTTACGCAAGCCCGTCCTGCATCAAAGACCTTTTTAGGAAGAAATTTGGTATACAACACATCAAGTGTAAACAAGTTGGCAAAGTGAAGAGCAAAAACGGCATGTATTTTGAAATACGTATACCCACTAAATACGATTGGATGTTCAAATCTTCGGACGGCATACCAATCTCGGAAGAGATGGTCATCACCCAACGGAAGGATATGATATATAATAAGTTTGCTAATAAAAGAAAAGATAGCACCCACAATTCTGCCCTATTCCATCAACATCCCAACTCAAACTGGTCATTTAAGACCCAAATCTTTCCAAGATTCACCTCGCTCCTACCCCCCTTTGCTACATCCAAAAAGAACACCAGAGTCGCTACACCAAATCCTCTCGCTCCCCTCACCAAATCTTTAAAGCCGCCTCAAAACAGAGTTTCATTTAACCTCGCTCCTGCGCCTTCTACCCAAGTTCCAACTAACGTTGCTCCATCAGTTAAATATCCTAATTTTATCAGCTCACATATACTAAACCCAACCACCCCTTCCTCATCTTCATCTACCAATCCCCCTGATCCAACCACCCTCACTAGTCAAGATTCTAGTTCCGGGGTGCTTGAACAACATGTCCCTTCTTCATCCGCTCGTTCGCCTGCCCTCGATTCTTGCCCGAAATTCCTTGACCCACTCCTTCCACCAACTGTCAAACTCACAAAAAAATTTTCTGATATGAATGATGACAGTCGTTACGTTGTATCAAGCGAACATCTTTACGAAATGTTAGAGTTACAAGCCTACTATAATGGCTCTAGAATAATCTTTAATATCCGTAGCCCTGTCCTATCACAAGAAAGCTTTTCCCTCTTCCATATTATTCCATTACCCATAAATGAAACTAAGGAAATAATTGTGAAACCATTTGTATTGTTTAACGAAAATAAAACCAAAATTCAATATTTTGACTCAGAATGCCCTAGAATAGAGAATACATTTCTTTGTCAAGAGTCTTCACATCAAGAATCAGCAGCCGAATCAACATGCATCGGAAACATAATGAAAAACTCCCCAGCAAGTTGCTCTACTAATGATATTGGCGCTACATCATCAATAACCCAACCCGAAAATAACTTCATCCTACTTGTTAATGTTAACCAAACTCTCATCAAATCAACTTGCAACACCGCTCAACAAAATTTAAGTGGCACTCTACTACTTTACTATGAAGATTGCGAAGTGACTATAAATGAAATCACATATAAGAAAAATATTTATACCTACTTGGACCATATTAACATATTCCCAGCATCCTACAACTCCATATCCACAAATTACTCAATTGAAACAATAAATTTAAATAAACTTAACAATTTCCAATTCTTACAGAAGAGACAATTAGATATATTAACCTGGGAGACAAAACAAAGAGACGGCTATATTATCCTGATCATTTTATCCCTTGCAGTCATAGCCGCCATAGCAATATACATACGAAAAAGGTCCTACATCATTCAAAGCTTGAGCCCAGCCACCATAAAGCTTCCTGACCCAAGCTTTTCTCTTAGGGGGGAGAAGTTACAAATGCAACAACAACAACAACAACAGCCGCACCAGAACCATCAGCAATTCCCAGAACTACATAAAACTGAGATGTCAACACTTTTTACCACACGCCACAAATAAGTTGCAAAGTATCCGATGTCAATGCACAGGTGATATGAGTAAATGATTAATCAGCGTCTGCTGTACATCCGCTCCCATGATCACCTTTGCAAATCAGAGCTAACATTAAAAATTGTGAAATTAGATTAAGACAGTTCGAAGCAGGTTGTCAAATAAATAGGTTGTTAAAATTTAACCTTGGTGTTTTTTTTTTTATTTAAAATCCCATAGACATATAACTCGCGTGTGCAACAGAAAGGCTAAGACCTATTACAGGACATGCCACATATTAACCAACACGAGACGGAGAGTTAATTCAACCACTTGGAGATCTGATCTAACCCAAGGGACAGGGAGAACTTTGAAATTAAGTGACTATCTAAAATCGTCTTGCCCTTTTATGGTATTCGATAAAAAAAGTGCAGCAAATGATTTCATTTCATTTATTTTCCTCATTGTGTACGAGTATTAGATAATCTGATGTGGATGTAATAGGAATATTATTTATGAATCGCTTCCAAAATACACAAACCCCACCAAAACTATAACTTAGCAGTTGGGCTGTGCAGGTTAAATCGACGACCCAGTTAAAGTAGTTTAAACGTAGAATAAGCAATCAATAAATTATACGAGTATAAATAGCTGGCACTTTAATTAAATAAAGACAGAGTTAATTTCACAAGCAAATTGTTTTCTCGTTAATATAAATAACTCTCCCCCTTCCAAAGGTAAAGTGGTTATTTATTAATACTGCCTAGCATATTATGATTTCATGAACAGATATCAAAAGCTCTGATGGATCGAGAATATTAATGATACTTGAAAGTTATATTCGGCGAATATAAAACTGACGTGGGTTGCTTGTTGAATCCATAAAAATGGAATGATATGCACTTGCAAGCACAGGAATATACATATTAAGACGTAATCGCATATCACTGTAAATTCTTCTCAGCAATCATAGCAATTGTTTTAGAACATATGGTACATAGTTAATTGGTGATATTTGATAATGTAAAAGCAGAAAAACAAATCATGAATTCCGTCTCAAGGATCTGAAGATAGGTTATATCAGCCCTGATTAATAAATTAGGTCAAAGAAAAACTCAACCGAAATCTAGTTATTGTAATAGTAGTAAACAATCTTTCACAATCAATACAGACAACACAGTGTTCATGATCTACAAGTCATATATACCACATTGCAACAACATTGACCACTTATGCCTTATATGAATCAAAACAAGTATTTGGAAAAAAAAATAATTACATTCCAAGCCCTTACTTTTAAATAAAAAAAAAAAAAATATATCATACCCTTGTAAATCCAGTGCACATGAATATATTCCACACATCATGCACATCTTCCTCGGTTAGCCCTCGTTCTTTCACCGCTTGCGTAAGGTAACTATGACAGCTGCCAAATCGATCATTGCCAGTGATCAGTTTATAAGTGTAATCATCACATCTTGTTCCCACCACGTCGTGTAATGAGCCTCCATCCTCATCTATGCCGTACTTCGCAAGAGAATCAAAAACAAATGTTGCCATTGGCCGCAAATATGGAAGGCAACTCCATAATCGATCGTAAACTTTTAAATGCGTGCTATGCAGTTGCCTCGTCTTGCCGCTATAAAATCGTTCCTTTGTATTATCCAAATTCCAGAAATTCAAATCACCAACTTGTGATCCCTCGGACACTGAAATGCGACAAAGGTCATCCTTTTGAAGGGTCCACGTTCTGGCCGACCGTTTAGGCACTATAAGCGTTTCAATCACTTCACCTATAAGTGCTTCATGGCGTTTATCGTCGTACTCGGACTTTGACACTTTTACGGTTGGTGGAGAATCGTAGCAGATAACCGGTGTATGTTTCTTAAATGTTCTTGGCTTAAAATTTCGACCACACCATGACGTAGCCATTATGTTGTTTATATTGTACTATCGTATGAAGCAGTTATCAAGAGTGGAAAACAGATGTTAAATAATAAAAAAAATAAACTAAACTTGTAGCAAGCGATCTTGACACGAAAACGTCGATGAATACTTTGCACTCTGCAGCAAATACGAGTATCTTCGAATGTATATCTCGAGCTTTTGAAGTGAAAATCGCTTTTGAAGCACAAATGTGTAACTAGACGACGATCAACTAAGCAGAATTTATTGAAGCTACGAATGAACCGATAGAGCTTTAGTTTGTGCTTAGAGAGAACGAAATAATTTTTTGTATTTCTACAGAGTTAAGTGATGACTGATGTAATTTCAAATTGAACGACGAAATCCAAAAGCCACTATCATTTTATGAATTACGCACAATATATGCGCAGATAAGATACCATGAATTAGCAGCCCAATAAATAAACTGTAAGGGAATAATTATAGTATATCATAATATTTTTCTTAATGGATTTTATTTTACTGTCGGAGTTGTATACCGAAATTAGTTGTACACCCGTCGATAGATATAAACTTAACCTTGAATCCAACACAAGTTGTGTATTGTGCTCATGAGCGAGAAATTCCTTCTTCTACTCAGAATTGCATAGTTAGTTAATCGATGTCTCATAATGCCGACTCCACTATTTCACTGTTAAAAGAAAAGGCAACACGAGAATATGAGAAGTATTCCCCTCGATGAAATAAACGGCGACGTCCATAGCCAGACTAGCGGAAGTTTTACTAGATGGAGTGAAAAGTGACCTCCTTGACCGCCAGAATGCGCTGCTACTGCAAAAAAGATTATGGTGCCTTGAAGTCCGTTCATATTTAGGGAGACATGCCAAATTTCAGTGCGATACTGTCTTTAGTTTTGTTTTGACAGCTGATTGTTGTTGATGTGTTTGGCATCATGTTGAGTATGGACAAAAACGATTTTCGTTCTCTCATAAAACATTATTTTTTGAGAGGCAAAACGGCAAAGGAAACAAAGGAAAAGTTGGATAAATATTATGGGGCTAATGCTCCGTCAGATTACACCGTCAAATATTCGTTTCGAGAGTTTGGTGGTGGCCGCAACTCCACTACCGATCAAGTCCGCAGCGGCAGACCCTCCGATGCGTTTACGGAGGACAATGTCAAAAAAATACATGAAATGATGTTGGCTGATCGGAAAGTGAAGGTGTGCCAGCTAGCAGATACCACAAAGATTAGTACTGAGTGCACACGCCATATTTTTGGCAATATTCTGCATATGAAAAAGTTATCCGGCCGCTGGGTACCACGCATGCTCACTCCTGACCAAAAACAAGAGCATCGCAACCACGGCTAAAATCAATGACTTACGGCTCCAATTGCAGTCGCATCCACCGTATTCGCCCGATTTGGCTCCCTCGGACTATTATCTCTTCCCAAACCTCAAAAGATGGCTCATCAATAAAAAATTCAGCTCATGCGAGGAAATCATCGACGCTACGGAGGAGTATTTTGCAGACTTTCCGGAAAATTATTTTTCGGATGGGATCAAGAAGTTGGAAAATCGCTGGAATAAGTGTATCAAACTAAAAGAGGACTATACTGAATAATACTCGTATAAAAAAATTTAAAAAAAAAATTTTTTTAATTCCCAAGGAGGTCACTTTTAACTCTATCTAGTACTTAAGCTACCTCGACCGATTCGGAGTTCAGGTCAATAAGGCATTTTCAAGACTGAGGCAGGGTCTTGAGAAAAGGCGATGGGGGCGGAGGAGCCCTAGGACCTAAAAGCAAGGACCTGACCATCCAGAATGGTGGTTGTTCGTCGGAGAAACTTCCCTACGACGGAAAAACTACGTGCACTTAACTGGCCACATGCCGCCAAACGGTTAGCAAAGACCCTTGACTGCTATTATGCAGATATCACCGCCATCCAGGAAATGCAATGGGATGGGCCGCGCAAAAGGAGGATAAACAACTGTGACATTTACTATAGGGTACAAAAACAGCGCTTATTTGGGTGCGAATTTCTCATACGCTTCAGACTTAGGTAATAAGTCTTAATCTTCCTACACAGAGGTCCTCGACCTCTATGGTCATATGTCTTGATCAATGTCCTAAATATGACGCCAAAATAGGAAAGAGGACATCATTAGTAGGAGAGTTGGTAAGCATAGTCCACACTCCACTACGTCTTGGAACGGGCTTAGGCTTATTGACCTAGTGGTGGGAAGGATTGTATCCATAGTAAGAGAACGGTTTCCTCGTCTCAATATATACAAGAGAACACGGCGGTCTGCGGATCATGAAGCGCCTACACAAACTGATCATTTTGCTGCCAAGGTACGAACTTGGATTTCTCAAGCGCACTACAAGAAAGAATTATGTTATTGTGAGAAGATGTAACGTAGAAAAGCTGCAATCGCAGGAGACAGCCAAAGTTTTTGCTAAATGCGAATCACTCAGAGATGCAGAAACTGATGTGCTGAGTTTCACCCGACAACGGTTTGATGAAGCCGGCAAGCACTTAAAGCTAAACAAGAAGCCTATAAAACTGCGTTGTAACGAAAGACCAGAGCTACTCGTGACCTCTACGAGCTAAAGCGGCTGAAAGTACATATTCTCAAGAAGAAGAAAAAGAAAAGCGCGCGATCGAAGATATTGAGAGTTTGTACTGCAGGAATAATGTACGAATGTTTTTCCAACCGGTAAAAAGAATGTGTCAAGGCAACAAGACCTTAACAGACACATGTAAATATGAAGGCGGAAACCTTGTAGTAGAGTCGCAGTGCTTGCCGACAATATGGAAAACTGTAAAACGGCGAAAAAGCCCAACAAGCAGGATAGACCATTCAACTTACACGATGCTAGCCAAAACTTCCGCCTACCCGACCAAATCGAAGTACGGACTAGCAATATCTACGTTTAAATTCAACAAACCTACTGCATCTCACGACATACCGGCCGAAGTATTCAGCGCTGCTGGAAGTGCTTTTATGCAGACTGTACACCAACTCATGTGTAAGATCTGCCCAGAAGAGTCTAGGCCTGATGAATAGCATCATAGCATCGCGTTCCCGATCCAAAAAATAGGAGGCCCCCTCAAGTGCGCCAACTATCAAGGTATAAGTCTCCTTAACATCGCATAGAAGATCTCATCTACTATATTGTGTAAGCCTCTGAAGCCCTTCATCAACAACCTGATTAGCCCCTTTCAGTGTAGATTCAGGCCAGGGAAGCCCAAATCCATAAAATTTTCGCACTCGGACAGATTCTGGAAAAAACTCAAGAAGTCCAAATCGGTACCCATCATCATTTAGTTGATTTAAAGGCCGCAAATGAGAGCATATGTCTATAGACACCAGCTAAATAAAGCTCATTGCAAATATGTACAGAAAATACAACGAGTACTGCTGCCACTAGTAGAGCACCTGAGCTCACAGCAGCTACAAACAGCATATGTACTTCGGTCAGTGCCGAAAATCTGTCTTCATCAATGCAGCCCAATGGGAACATTGATTGGGCTTTTTTCAGATAAACGAATCAATCACATCAGCGTTCGGAAATAGTTATAAAGCCAAAACTTAAGTGGTTAAAAGGTACGTACCATGCTATAATAAACAACTAGAACGGCTAGACAGAAGGGTGAAAAAAGGTTCCAATAAAGTAAAACGTATTTATTCATGGGTCCACATCAAATTTAACACTGAGTTGAGAAAATGAAAGAGCAAAACCTGGATAAAGAACTGCGAAAAGCTGGAAGATCGCACGTCTCCAAAAGGTTCTTTCAAAACACTATTCAAACAGCAGGGGTTTTTTATTCAAACCAGATGATACGTTCTAGTCGAGAATAAGCTCTACGAACACTTTCATTCAATATACACCATATGTTAGTTCTGATCCTAGCATATACATATCATAACGAGGTCATAATCAACAGTCTGTCTAGAAAAATGTTCAGTCTAAACAAAGTTAAATAGGCCATAAACTTATTTTAACCTTTCAAGGCACGGAACCTTTCCCGCTTTGGTACAAAAAGGTTACGTTAACATTCTACCAACTATGATTATCCTTTTTAAGGCAAGACTACTTTAAAGGAGGTAAACATAGTGTGTATCCCCAAACGAGTTAACAAATCCAGAGAGCTACCTAAACCTTGTCGTTCTATAAACTTGACATTGTTTTCACTGAAAAAACGTTGGAAAGACTAATGGATGTTCATGTCAGGGATTATATAGATAAAAATAAGCCTCATCGACGACAAGAGATCGCATTATCAACTTTCCTAGATATTGAAGGTGCTTTTAAAAATACGGGATACGATTCCATATCAAATGCCATGAGACTCAGAGGTAAGAGTATTATATTGATCACCTTTACGGCAGACGAGTGGAAGCAATACTGAAAGGCCTTAAATTAACCACTACTACTACCAATTGCTGCCTCAGGAGCCAAAGGTTGCTGACAATAAAGTGATCCTTCACCCCTTCTGTGGATTTTTTTATATAATTGGGGTCGCACAAAGATTTATGTACCCTTAAGATGTATGCTCATAACGCATAACGCTCATAACGAAGTTAGGGAGGGAAAAAAGTGAATTACCGATGTTTTAAATGTTTGCAAGTTACACTGGCTAGGAAATAAAGAACTCGGCAGCGCATTCCATAAGCGAGTTGTATGGCTTAGGAAAGAATCACGATATTTCACAGTACATCCGAGATGGGCTTGAGAGTGAACTAATCAGCATTCATAGCGAGACGGGTGTTACGGTTGAAAGTTTGCGTGGGCGAAATACTATAGTACTGGCGATTTCAATGGAGGTGGTGGAAATAACGATAAAACAAAGTGAGAGAGGAGACATTACGTCTGTATTCGAGGGTGTCGAGTGACTGTGTAATACCAGCATCACCTATGAGTTTTATCGCACGATTTTGGATCCTATCTAACAAGTGCAAAGAGGTCTTAGTTGCACCTGACCAGATATGGGTAATGTACTCCAATTTCAGGCGGGTAAATGCCTTATATATTGAGGCCTGATCAGAGGGGGTGAAGTATTTCTTACATCGCTTGAAGAAACCTAGACATTTCGCAACATTTTTGACGACACCGAATATGTGGTTTATCGGTTTCGACGATGCAAGTGCCATCCATGGATAATGGCTTGGTGTTTAAATTTCGCTTTAACGACAGCAGACAGCATTGTGTTTTGGAAGCCTTAAATTCTACTCTGTTAGTGATTCCCCAACTAGTTTTTCTGTTTAATGGCCTTAACATACGCTGGCGTTCCCCTTCTACTGAAGAAAAGCAGGTACGTGAAAAGCAGAGGTACTGTTGCTAGTAAAGGAATATATTTGATTAGAAGTGACAGAAGAGAGATCATTGATAAAAATTAAAAAGAGTGTCGGAGACAGAACGGAGCCCTGTGCCCACCAGCATTTATTTTGTGAATATCAGACTTGAAACCATTCAAGACAACTAGAATTGAACGTTCCGAAAGGTAGTTTCTAATCCTTTGAAGAAGAGAATCGCCGATCCCAAATGCACGCATTTTCGACAAAAGAGTCTGATGCCAAACTGTGTCAAATGCCTTAGAAATATCAAGTGCAACTATCTTGCTTTCGCCAGATTGGTTTCACTTTTCGGTGAGACATGCCATCAAATCACCAGTGGACCTGTTGCTACGAAAACCGTACTGCCGATCATTAAGAAATTTTCGTGTTTCTAGATATTTCATTACCTGGCGATTTATCAGCGTTTCTATGACCTTGGAAAGAAGGGACGTAAGTGAAATGGGTCGGTAGGAGGGGAGAAAAGAAGATTCGTCCTTTTTAGGAGCGGGCTGGACAAATGCTGTTTTCCATCTGCTCGGAAAGAGTCCTAAAGAGCAGGATTGATGAAAAAACTTACACAGTGGTTTTGCCAGAGTGGAAGAACACCTCTTCAGATGAAGGGGAGATATACCATCTGGACCAGCGAATTAAGTGTGTTCGAAAGTTCGAAAGTGGATTCGTCCCATTGAAGATTCGACGGACTCTAATGCAGGCGGAGACAAAGCACAATCTTTAAGTGTTGAGCTGGCCGCAAAATGTGCAGCAAGCAGATTGGCCTTGTCTAAAGAGCTGACAGCTGGAATGTCATTGTAAATGGTCCGACGAGCCTAGAGGAGAAAGCACTTCAACAGTGTATTTATCAGTGTGAGAAGTTAAAAACAAGTCCAGTTTGTTGGCGGTATGACTGGCATTCGTGTGGGCTCATTTACAAGCTGAGTTAGGTTATTTTCCGCAGCGAAGATCTCAACACACCGTCCTTCGGGTGTTGTCTTCAGATACGTGTAATCGAAGAATTTTCTAGTCATTCCAGAAAATTTAAGCTCAAAAGCAATTGGTTAATCATCATCGTAAAAGGTAAACATCCAAAAGAAATTCGCAATAAAATTGGAGAAAATTTCTCCATCAATCCTGGAAAGGCCTTACTAATCACCTTCAGTCCTGGAAAGGGAATCTGGACTGCATTTCTCTGATCGACCGAATTATAGAGTTATCCAACGAAGTTAGATATCTAGGAGGAGTTCTGGCCAAAAAGATAAATTAGAACACACATATTAATGACAAAATTTACAATGCTATCAAAACGATGTGGGCTATCAAACGCATGTTTGGTAAGGCGTGAGGGATATATCCAAAAGTCATCCATTATACGAGTATCTATACAATTTAATTATGGATACACTTTAAGTATACATTGGTAACAAATGTTTGCGGATTTTAATGTAAGGGCCATATTGAGCTAAGAAGTGCAAAAGTAATCCCTCATTCGTGTGTTTCAGCTAAGAGTGAACTGATTCTAACATACAATAGCTATTACTACATGTATTCCTTACGAGACGTAAGTTGCGGGCTAATTTTTGAAAGGGTGTAGTGAGGAATTCAACTAGCTAGTTTACATTGTTTGTAGAAATGCTAGTGAAATATATTTTTCATTATTTTTCATTATGAACGAAGATATTGGAAAGAAGCATTGACAGAACGGTTCTTTCCCTCTCGTGGGATTATTTAATGGACGATTACAAAGGTAAACAGCAACTTAGCAGTTTGTTATATGGTTTCATCGAAGTAACACAGTTTTTTTTCGGGCTACTGAAGAGTAATTTTAAATGAATCGTAAACTTGAAACTGTGATTTTAAAATGGACTAATCCAGAAACACTCTGCTCCACTTTTAAAATTCTTTCACGTCGTCCATTAACGATGAGAATACATAAATTACTTGACCAAATTAAAAGTCATTTAAGGGTAAAATTGGAAGAGGTACAATGTATCTGCACTTCAAAGGACATTTGGTCCGACAAAAGGCGTAGCTTTCTT
Organism: Volucella zonaria; assembly: GCA_963966105.1. NCBI lineage: Eukaryota > Metazoa > Arthropoda > Insecta > Diptera > Syrphidae > Volucella > Volucella zonaria. Next base: position 83,319,975 of record OZ014530.1, on the reverse strand, counting down.
GAAGTCACATGCCACTGGATTGCCCAACATTTTGAAAGGAATCCTGGAATCTCTTACAGGAAGTGTAAGATAGAACTGTGGCTCTCTGGAATGAAAGACGTTTAGAATATGGAATCAACTATGAACAAGTTATTGCTGCGATGAGAGATAACGGGAGCGATTTTGTGAAGGCTTTAAAAGTTTAGGCATCACCAATAAAATAGACAGGAGCGCAGATGATTTCGACTTAAACTCGGAAAATTTTTGATGAATTGCAGTAGTGATTATTTAACACTGAATCTGTTGACCTTTTTATAGAAGATGTGGATTTGGAAAGTAATTTTCAGATGTTCCTGCCAATGCATATACGCTACAAGATTATAAGGAAGTGCAATACGATATCACATAGTTATCCAAATATTAATGCTCTATGGAAGGTTACATCTGGCCTGCAGCCATCGCTGCGCTATTTCACCCGGCATTTAAGAATAGATGGCTAAACTGCGTAGATAACAGCGAGGGAGACAAAATTGTACATTTATTTGAATGTAATATTTCAGATTCTAACACGTTTGATGAATTAGGGCTTAAAATTCAAAATTTATTTGATTTTGGGGAAGATGCCGGTGAAAACCCTGGAGCGATAACATCTACTCATGAATTGGAAGCACTACGTTCTTTCGCAGACAAACGTGCTAACAAGCGATAAAGCATTGAATGTTTTTCAGCAATAAAGAGGGTGTTTCTGAAATATAACACTCCTTTAACTTCATCAGCACCTGTGGTGTACCAGCACGAGTTTTTCTTGGGCCACTATATGCAAATTAATCAAAGTCTAATAATGGGTGATTTTATAAGCGTTTGGTTTTTAATTATAAAAAAAAACAAGAAAACAGCAAAAGTGTATACAATTTTTATTTGAGTTGATAAATCAATTCTTGCCATTTACTTTTTAAGGATTATTTCATGTAAATATTGACCATGACTGCGGTCCATACAGCGAGTTAAATTTTGATTTACTTTTTCGAGCATATTAGCTGGTATCTCGCTAATAAAACGTGTAATGATGTGTTTCAATGCTGCAATTGACGCTGGTTTATGCGTATAGATGAGTGATTTGATGTATCCCCATAAAAAATAGTCGAAAGGCTATGATCTAACCAGCGAATTCACCGGTCCAAAGCGAGAGATATATTGCTCACCGAACTCACTTCTCAATTGGTCCATCGATTCGCGTGCGGTGTGTGGCATTTAATGCCATATTGCTGGAACCACATGTTAACCAGGTTCAGATTGTCTATTTTGGGCAAAAAAACGTTCGAAATCATTGAACGATAACGAGCAGGCGCCACGTTGTTCTCACAGTCATCTTTTAAAAAATACGTGCCAAAGATTTCGCCGGACCACAAACCGCACCAAACAGTGCATTTTTCCGGGTGCATTGGCATCTCTTGTATTGCCTGAGGTTGCTCAACAGACCAAATATGGCGGTTTTACTTATTAACACTCAACCAGAAATGACCTCCGTCGCTGAAGACAATTTAGTGATGAAAAACCGGATCTTCCTCCAGCTTTTCTAAGGCCGACTCACCGAAAATTAGTCGCTGTGGCAGGTCGTTCGGCTTTAGTTCTTGCACTAGCTGTATTTTATAAGGTTTTAGACCAAGATCCTTCCGTAAAATCTTCTACGTCGTCGAGTAACACAATCCGAATTGCCGCGGGCGGCTACGAATGGACAAATCACGTTCTTGAATAACATTAGCGGATACAGCAGCAATATTTTCCTCTGTACGCACTCTTCTCATACGAGCAGGTTACTTGACGTCCAATAGCGTGAAATTGGTGCGAAATTTGGTCACTATGGCTTGAGTTGCTTGTACAGTAGGTCGATTATGTCGACCGTAAAACGGTTGAAGTGCGTGATAAACACTTTCACAGAGCACAAATTTTTCTAATATAATTCAATAATTTTTAAGCGTTGCTCGGGTGATAGCTTTTCCATGATGAAATGACAATGCTAACTGAGCATGCTTAACTTTGACACATGTCACGAATCACGCGCGAGCTGTCCAAAATAGAATACTGCAAAACCAAACAGCAAAAAAAAATCACCCGAGAAGCAGGAGTGGTTTTAAAAGCAAATACTCAATTTTTGTCAGATCTCTCTTAAGTTTTACTGTTTTGTTCATATCTGTTTTAAAAAAAGAAAATGATTTAGCCAGGTTCTAATTATACTTGCGTTTCTTTAACTACAGTAGCATTACTATAACTTTTTACACAGTTTCTTCGAAATTCTGCCGAACAAGAAATTGTATGGCAGGGTGGGGGGTCTATTCTAACTCCATTTCAAGTTACAGCGATGCATAAGAGTCTTAAATGCTTTGGGTACATCTGTGCAGCAATAAAAAAGGCAATGGCTCGTTAAAATCAAAATTATGAAAATCTGTTGTTCCATTTTTTTTACTTAAAATGCATTTTTCTTAAAATTTTTACTTAATAAATTTTCTGAAATTTTATCAAATCTTTATCCTTGCAAAATTTCCCAAAAATTATGTTTAGAAACTTTTTTACGTACGATCAACAGATTTTGTAGTAAAAGCCATTTTCTTCAAAGAAAAATGGTCAAACAAAATTAAGTGAGAATAATAAACTAACGTACCTACGAGTATGAGCAATGCAGTAACATTCCTATTCGAAAATTAATACGAAAAAAATTCTTTGTTAATCTTTTTTTTTCAATTTTACATTGTTTCAACTGATCTACAATCGACATTTTGCTCTGTAAGTGAACAGCCGATTGATAAGTAGATCTCCACAAAATGTATTCAAAACGTGAATTCGCGAAATTGTATTTGTATACGAGTTCTGCAATGGAAACGCGTCGTTGGCAAGATTGGAATACCAACGACTATACCCAAATTGCAGAACACCGTGCATCCGGCTATTACCGAGTCAACTGCACCAAAAAAAAAGAGAAGGACGTTGAGACGCAGCGGTGGAGGAAGTTGGGAGTGGGATTTTGCATGCTGTGGAAGGTCAACCTTCAGTCAGCGTCCGTAGACTAGCTGTGCAGTTGGAACTTCCCTGAACCAGATTTCACAGGACTCTACAGAGAAATAGATTACACCCTTTCCATTTGACACCGGTACAGGATTTATTACCAGGTGATGCGCAAAGAAGAGTGGAATTTTGCCAATGGCTACTGCGCAAACATGCAGAATACGGCAATTCCTCAAGAACATTCTGTGGACTGACGAAGCGCAGTTCACAAGAGATGGGGTTACAAACCACCATAATTTGCACCACTGGTCAGACTCCAACCCCCATTTAATACGCACAACATTCTTTCAAAGGTAGGAATTTAATTATTGTAAACAACTTCTTCAAAATGTGTTGTGTATTTTAAAGGAGGTTTAGCGTAAATGTTTGGGCTGGATTAATAGGAAACACTTTAGTAGGTCCGCACGTTCTTCCACAAGCCGTTAATTCCCATTACTACCTGGAATTTCTTAGACAGCGATTGCCGGAACTTCTTGAAGATATTCCTCTTGTTCAGAGAAGGAAGATGTTCTTTCAACAAGATAGAGCACCTTGTTACATTAGCAGCGGGGTAACTTCGTTCGTTAACCATACTTTTAACGAACGATGGATTGGTCGAATCCGCCCCAACGCTTGGCCACTCAGATCTCCTGACCTAACGCTCATGGATTTTTTTCTTCTTAGTATCGCTTCAGATGAAAATAATTTTGATGACCGTTAATCTGCCATCGGAAATGGTTAAGCGTGCCCGAAAGTGTAATCAAATGGAAGGAAGGCATTTCGAACAATTGCTATAAATATTCCATAAACTGTTCCAAAGAGATCCTATTCTATGAGTAATTCAATAGATACACTTCTTTTTGTTTGAAGAAAAATGGCTTTTACTACAAAATATGTTGATCGTACGTAAAAAAGTTTCTAAACATAATTATTGGGAAATTTTGCAAGGATAAAATTTCATAAAATTTCAGAAAATTTATTTTATTTAAAAGTGAACATTTTAAGAAAAATGCATTTTAAGTAAAAAAATGGAACAGCAAATTTTCATAATTTTGAGTTTAACGAGCCATACCTTTTTTGTTGCTCCACAGATGTACCCAAAGCATTTAAGACTTGTATGCACTACTAAATTATCTTTCCAAAATGTTCAAAACTACGATGGTTGTCCGAAAAATTTCTGACCGAACAATGATACAAGACATTTTTTCTCAAATTTTTTTTTTTATTTTTCTACATAAATAGTCTTCTTGCAACACTCTACACACTTCTCCCAGCGATGCTCCCATCTCTCTAACCCGTCCAAATAGTACTTGGCGTTTTTCTCTGCAAAATAACTGTTCACGAAGGTGATTGCCTCCTCATTTGACAAAAATCTCTGTCCTCCCAGAACAGTTTCTAGATGAGGAAACAAGAAGAAGTCACTTGGGGCTAGATCAGGTGAATAAGGCAGATGGTCAAGCAGTTCAAACCGACCGTAATTCATGGATATTCGCCATGGCAACCGTTGAGGTGTGAGACGGCGCGTTGTCTTGGTGAAACAGTATTTTATTTTTCTGCAAATGTGGCCGTTTTTCCTCAATTTCTGCCTTCAGCTTGGCAAGTGATGATGCGTAGTATGCTCCAGTAATGGTTTTTCCTTTTTGAAGATAATCGACTAAGATAACTCCTTTACTATCCCAAAAAATAGTTGCCATCCCTTTCCCAGCCGAAAAAACAGTTTTTGCTTTTTTTTGGAGCCGGCTCGCCTTTTGCAGTCTACTGTTTTGACAGAATTTTTGTTTCGGGCTTGTAATGGTGTATCCAAGTGTCATCTACAATAATTAATCGGCGCCAAAACTCGGACTTATTGCACTTAAACTGCGCCAACAGAGCGTTGGAAATGTTCATGCAAACACATTTTTGGTCTAACGTAAGCAAAAGCGACACCCAACGCGAGGACAGCTTTCTCATGCCTAAATCTTGATTAAATATGTAACAAACACGTTCTTTGGGCTTTTCATAACCTCTACTGTCTCTCTCACTTTAATTCGGCGGTCGTCTAACACCATTTGGTGAACTTTAGCAATGTTACCGTCAGTGGTTGCAGTTTTTGGACGTCCCGAACGTTCATCATCTCCCAAGCTCTTACGGCCACGTTTAAATTCAGCTGCCCAAAATTTCACTGTGGTAAATGATGGTGCAGGGTCCCCATACACAGAGTCCAACTCATTTTTGATTTGCGTAGGCGTATTGCCTTTTAAAAACAAGAATTTAATAACTGCTCGATACTCAATTTTTTCCATTTTCACAAAAAACACTCAAACGACTGTCAACTAAAAACTGCGCGTCCAAAATGACTGAAACTTCGGTAAGATGCACAACTAGCATTCACCAGATTTTATTGGCGAGTGCCGCTATTTTTACGTTGCGATCGGAAACTTTTCAGACAACACTCGTATTGTACTTAGTACATACATCATTAACATTCTCGTATATACATAATTTACTTACAATCACAGATTTTTCAGACAAAAAAAAAATGTTTTTCTTGAATAGATCGTCAAAATTACACTGGTCTACAAAAAAAATATTTATTTTTTACTCGAAGATAAAATTATGTGATTCGTAATCGTTGGAGTTTATAGAATCAGGAAAACTACTCGTATATAAAATAGCCAGGTCACTTCGGGATTTTGTGAGAAAACGCTTTTTTGAATTTAAGAATTTAACCAAAAATATTACCGAAAAATGTTATTTCTTGTAAAATTTTGTTGTTTTTTTGGAAGCATCTGCATTCCGTTTATAAGAACACCTTGGAGTCTCTCTTATAAGCGACCAGCAGTAATCTGCCAACATTGATGGCTCCCATTTTGCTTAGTACCGTTGCTCTATTGCAGCAATGTCTTGGTGGAATCTCTCGCCGTGCTCATCGCTTACATTACCCATATTTTCAGGAAAGAAATTGAGATGAGAATGCAAAAAATGAAGTTTTAGCGACATGTTGCATCCCATTTTATGATAAGCATCCAACATTTTCTTTACATCATCTGCATAACCTGGAGTCTTATTGTTACCCAGGAAGTTCTCCGCTACTTTCACAAATGAACACCAGGCCTGTTTTTCTAATGAATACAGAGTAGGAATGAAAGCTGGATCTTTTATAAGCTTTTTAATGTCTGGACCCACAAAAATACGAGTACCTTCTTTAATTTTTGCTTCGTGATGGGAACTTTTGTTTCAAAAAATTGAAACCAGGTTGGTCTTTCCTCATGGCCTTTACAAAGTTTTTTATAAGACCCAATTTGATATGTATAATGGTGGTAGAATTACACGCTGTGGTTCGATCAATGAAGGATTCCTTATATTTTTTTCTCCACATATAAAGTTTGTTCTTATAGGCCAATAAATTTGGTGTAACCTAGTTGTAGTCCAAGAAGTAGAGCCACAATATTTAAATCCGAACATACCGACCAGTTATATTTTTTATATTCAATTTTTTCCAATATAAATTTCATAACATCGTAGGTTTCTTTTAAATTCACACCATGCGCTAGAGGTATTGGAAACTTATTACCATTATGAATCAATACAGCTTTCAAACTAGCCTTTGATGCGTCGATGAATAGCCGCCATTCTTCGGTTTTGTGCTCATAACCCAGTGACAGCACTAAGCCCTTAATATCATTACAATACACTAAGTTATCGGCTTTCGAAAAATAAGAAACAAATTCACTTTGTCGCGTACGGTACTCTGTAGTTTTTACCTAAGGCTTGAGCAGATTCCACTGCTTTAACCTTGACCTCAGTATTTCAGACTTTTGTTTTGACAAATCCAAGTCTCTGACGAGGTCATTAAGCTCAATCTGCCTGATGAGATGTGGTGCATCAGAAGATGTAGGGAGCTCAAATTCGGGATCATCCATGATTTCTTCTGAACAATATGACGAACTTATTTCTGTGTCCGAACGGAATCCGGAAGGTGGCTTTGGAACTGGCAGAATTTCTGTATGAGATGCTGGTCTTGTTACAGAAGAGACATCTGCATATTTTATGGAATGCTTCGATCTTCGAGAAAATCCCTTCACATTGGTGCAACAAAATTAACAATCTGTGTGACTCTGGGGCTCTCTCCATATCATAGGCATTCCAAAAGGCATTGCAGAAAATGACCCGTTAAACCAACCAGTTAGCTGTCGGTGACACCTAAGGCAGCAAATATGTGGTGCCCAGAGTTTATCCTGATGGTTTATTTTAAATTTAAAATAAGAAAAGTAACGCTTTTCAATAAATGGTGTTATTTTCTTTTTTCGGAAACTTGGTGTAACTTCTCCACAAATATAGCAGAATAAATCTGGAAAATTAACACAAGATCGTGGCATTTTATCACTTTAATGCACTTCTAATATTTTTCTTAGGCAAATTAGTTTATTTTTTTAAATTACGAACAGAAAAACCGATTTAAACGATGTGCGATTCTATTAGAACTGACCTCGTTCGATAAAGATGTAAAAGTGTGTGCCGTTAGGTTGCTGTACGTGACTACATTTTAATCCAATTAATTTTTTGTCGGATTGCAATTTTAGTTGCATACTTAGGATTTTTTACTAGATTTTTTTAATCGTTTCGTTTTTAGTCGTTTAAAATTTATTCGTTTCTGCGATTTGTAAATCCGATTAGTATTTAAGTTGCTTTTTCAATCGAACAAATTTTCAGCCGAATAACGCTTAACTCTGGTAAGCACTATCAATTTCTATGTTGGCAATTGCCTGTAATTATAAATTCCAAAGTCTTAACGCTATAATTTTCTCAATTTCAGAGCTCGAGTATAAGTTTCGAAGGTATTACCATATCTATTGGTTTATAAACATTCGCAAGTGTGTACAATTTTCATACAAAAGTCAATACGCTATGAATTTTCATAACTTCCAAATTGAAAAAAAGTTATTTCAATTATCCACACGTCAAAAATCGAAATATTAGCGGGTAGGACGTAAATATTTAAAATCATCAAAACAAATGAAAATCGAAAGTGAGATACTGCATATGTAATGCTTTTAGCAGCTTTTAACAGTATTTCGTAGAACAAATTTAATAAAAGATATGATTCCGCCCCCGGGTGGGCTCGAACCACCAACCTTTCGGTTAACAGCCGAACGCGCTAGCCAATTGCGCCACGGAGGCAGATACGAATCCGGATTTCAGAAACTAATTTCTGAGTACCATATATGTATGTCCATACGCATATGGATATGTATAGTATGTATGTTAAAATATTCCAAAAATTGGTTTCTAATTGCAACTTTTCAAATCCAAATATGCTGAATAGATTTTATTTAGCTGCTAATCTGACAGAAAGGAATAAGTATACATACGTATTAGGTTCGCGGTTGTTTTTAGTAGGCGTTCAAGGGAGTTTAATGTTGGAATGTGGAATTGTGACCTTTCGCCAAAAGGTATGTTTTTTAGTTTAGATGGTCACCTTTGTTTATAATTAGAAATGCACAGCATATTAGTTATGTGTATAATTCAGGCATTCTACATAACGCCTTCTATACAGGGTGTGCCCTAATTCGACAAGGATAATTCGGGAAATGAGTGATGGTATATACCATTTTAGGGTAAAAATGTGGGTATTTACTTTAAATCAATAAAAAGAACTTATTATATTTATTCTTAGCCTTTATTTAAGTGAACAAAAAAAAATTCAATACTAGAAAATACTTTTTTAATAAAAATTAATCTGATTCACTGGAATCGCTTAGTATATTAACTGTTATCCAAAGAGATGGGTTCTTCCGATTCAGTTATTTTTGCTGTGCTAGGTATGTTGATATTATAACTGCAACTTGGCTGTTCTTCTTCTTTTTCTGCCTTTCGTTCAAGATTTGTCTTTTGTGATAGTTCAATATTCCAGTTGTGAGATATACATGAAACACGACGGTATCGTTTTTTACTATGTATCCAACTAAATTTACTAAACGATCTTTCCGTGGCTGCTGAAATTGCAGGTGCCGATAAAATTCGTGCTGCAATTTTGCTTAAATTTTTGCTTGCACAAAGACCTTTCCACCATATTAAGGGTTCTATTGACGAAGCGCTTGACCAAAGGAATTCTTTTGCCCAAATGCCTTTCTTGTATCGATACATAGTAAAATCCGACATAACATCCAGTCCCATACTTTTCGATACTTCATAAATAAATTCCATCGACGTGACTTGATCAGAATCATTTAAAAAGCAACCTTGATTTGATGGATCAAGAAGTGCAGCGGCGAGGTATATTGGTGATCTAGCAAATAGAATTCTTTCTCTATTTTTTTCCAAAAGTTGATCTCTTTCCAAAGCATTTAGAATTGTCGTTTTCCCTGTTTCTAACAAATTGATTCCCGAATTAAGTAGTTCCTCAAGAACTTGATGGACCTTGTGAATCAAGCACTTATCTGACTCAAATTTTGTAATGCAGAGAACAACCGATTTGATTAAATCTATTAATTGCTGAATTTCCTTCCAGAACGGTTCTTCATTTATCAGAGTTGTTTTTATTTTCTCTGAAAGAGAAGAAGTCTCTTTAACCGCTAATATTTGAAGACTGACTTTGTTGCTGACAACTTGCTTTCTAGGCAAAATATGTAGCTCCCCCATCGAGTTTTACACGGAAGTTTCTTTATTGATTTTGTTGAGGAAGGCACTGAGAACCTGCCTGCTTTTAATTGTCTTCACGATGGTTACTGCTTTTTCCATAATTTTTTGAGCTGGATTGCATTTGATGATGTCATTGCAAAGCAAATGTCATGTATGTGCTATGCACCATAGGGGAATTAGATGACTGTAGTTTTCCTTTAGCAGCCGCAACGCTTTTTGCATATTTGCAGCATTGTCTCGACAACAAAGAATTTTTCTGGCCCATATTTTTCAATTATTGTCTGCATTTGTTCCTGAAGGTATTTTGTAGTGTGCTTATTATCTCCCGTAATTAAGAAATCCACAAAAATTGGATCCGGTTTTGATATGATGAAGTTAATAATGCCTTCATTGCTGATATTACTCAAACCATCACATTGCAGGTGTAAATGTTGTGCGCTATCTAATTGATTTGCAATTTTGCGCTTATCCTCCTTGTATTCTTCCTCCCAATAAGTTGTTGCCAACTGCTTCCTGGATGGCAGTTTGAATGATGGCTGCAATTCTTCAAAAAAGTGACTTCCATAACGAATGCTCAACTAACGATAAAGGTGAACCGCTTACGTAAATAGCTCTTGCTAGCATCTTGTTTAAAGATTCCTTAAATTAAATAATTAGTAAAGCAATATTATTATTTAAATAAAATATCTTAATAATAATAAAAATAAGAGGATGATACTTACCTTTTTAGGTTTTGTATGGATGATGAATTTAAACACACATTTTCCTGATCACCTTGATTCATCTCAAGCAGCGTATTAAAGATATCACTACTTTCGGCATCGCTGGATATTTCTTTGGCAGAATATTTTTCCACATCCTTTTCACTATTTATAAGGACTTTTATATCCGATGGACACTTAAAGTAATTGACTAAATGCTTAGCTATTTTATTTATATTAGGGAAGTAGTTTTTTCCGCAAAATTTTTTAAAACAATATTTTTAGTCTCAGCTCAAATAAACACCAAAGTTTACTAATCACGATCACCGGAAACCCGTTTAAGTTCAATTATACTTTATTATGATGTTATTTTTAATTATATATTAAAAAAACGAGAAAAAACAAATAATAAAAATTTTCCAAGTAACCAATCAATAAACAACTTCATATAATTCTCTATGTACCTGCAATGTTGCCCCGTTCTCAATTCATTTTTATAGGAGTTAACATAAAGCCATAAAATAAAAATAAAGCAAAATAAATATTCAACCAAGGAGCCTTTGTCTAAGTACTAAGTCGGTAAACCAACTCTGAATTTGTACTTGATATCTGCGCTTAGTACCGTCGGTGTTTGTGTTTTTTGTGTTTGTCTTTCTTCAAAATGACTCGGGAATTCAGAGTGGATATTACCAATATACGCGGGCGAAAAAGTAATCACTTTTCTGCGTACGTCCACGTCTGCAAATACAGACCAGCTGTTTTGGCACTTAGTGAAACACAGGGAGATCCCCGCCCACACCTCTCAGCTCACTCTGATCTGAAGCTATCTGGCTACGAAGAAGTGCCATTATTCTTCTCTCACCGGGGTCTCGCCATCTATGTGCGTAGTGATGTAGCTTACCAAACTCCACCACAATGTAGTCCCTGTTCCAATCCGGAGTTCAATTTCATGTGGTTAAAATCCCATATCCGTAAGCAAATTATCCAGTACTGCTTTCTTAATGAGTTTGATGCGCTGTCTGACTCCATTCAAAGAATTGTATCCCTGTATCCTCATACAGAAATCGTTATTACGAGCGATTTCAATATACACAATTCTGGGTGGCTTCGAAATTCTGGACAGACAACACGCGAAGGACGGTGTATTGAAATCTTCGGTGCGGAAAATAGCTTAACCCAGCTTGTAAATGAGAGCACACGAATACCAGACGTTGACAGTCATACCACCAACACCCTGGACTTGTTTCTAACTTCTCACCCTAATAAGTGCACCGCTCATGTGCTCCCGTCTAGGCTTGTCGGACAATTGTGTCATATCAGCTAATTTTTCGTACACCGGCCACACAGTTAGAGAAAAGATTCCTAAAAGAACCGGATGTCAATACGAGAAAGCCAACTGGAGTGGTCTTAACAGTTTCTTTAGGAATGTTAACTGGTCGTTATGTTTCCTCTATAACGACATGGATGATCACAGACACCATTCTCTTTGGAATAAAAAACTTTATCCCTCATCGGATGGAGATTATCAAACCAAAAGAAAAGGTATGGTACGACTCGAGCTGTAAAGAGGCTGTCAGGATTAGAGAAATGTTTTTTCGGTCCTTCAAGACCAGCCCAACTGAGGAAAACCGAAAAAAGTTCAAACGAGCCAGAAATGATTGCAACGCCTTTCTTAAACGTGTAAAATTTCACTACGACCAAAAAGTGAGGCGAAAAATACTACAATGTAGTAGCAAGAGTACTTAAAGATCTTAACATAATATACATAAATCCGCTGGTCCAGATGGTATATCCCTCCTCCTTCTGAAGAGCTGTTTTTCCTCGCTGGGAAAACCACTGAGTAAGCTTTTTCCGAGCAGATGGAAAACAGCATTTATCCAGCCCGCTCCTAAAAAAAGGCGAATCTTCTTCTCTCTCCTCCTACAAACACACCAGCCTCACTAATGAGGCAGAGCTGACCAATCTATTTGCTCTGTGAATAGCGATGGCCAGCTTACATAGGTTTAGGTTAGCATTTGTATATACTAATATATGTATATAATTGTGTATGTATAATATCTATGTGTGTGTATTGTGTATGTAGGTTAAGTAGACTAAGGTTTATTTTAAGTTAGATACTAAGGTTTTATAAAAAATTAAGTCCATATGCTAAGTTTTTGTTAACAATTTTTTTCTTAGCTTTAGGTATACAAATATTTCAATAAAATGTAAATAAAGTCGAAAGACATAGATATAAGAATTTAGAGTAGCTTAGAGTGCTTGTGTGAGGCCAGTAAGTTAATATAAGATTGTTAAGTATCTTTAAGCTAGCATTTAAGCATTTTTTGTTAGTATGTAAGAGTTTAATGATTAATATAATAAACTGCATTTAAATCTAAATCTAATCCTCCTACAAGCACATTGCACTTACGTCTCATCTTTCCAAGGTCATGGAAACGCTGGCAAACCGTCAGCTCATAAAATATCTCGAAACACGAAAACTTCTTAATGACCGGCAGTACGGTTTTCGTAGCAACAGGTCCACTGGTGATCTGATGGCATGTCTCACCGAAAAGTGGAACCAAAGCGTACATCAATCTGGCGAAAGCAAGATAGTTGCACTTGATATTTCTAAGGCATTTGACAGAGTTTGGCATCAGGCTCTTTTGTCGAAAATGCGTGCTTTTGGGATCGACGGCTCGTTTCTTCAATGGATTAGAAATTACCTTTCGGAACGTTCAATTCAAGTAGCCTTGGATGGTTTCAAGTCTGATATTCAAAAAATAAATGCTGGTTTGCCCCAGGGCTCCGTTCTGTCTCCGGCACTCTGTTTAATTTTTATCAACGATCTCTTGCGTGCTACCTCTAATCCAATATACTCCTTTGCTGACGAGAGTGTTCTCTGCTTTTCATATTTATTGCCGGACTCACGTCCCTGCTCTTCGGCTGTAGAACGGGAACGGCAGCGTATGTTAAGCTCATTAAATTCTGGTATTACCAGCATAACTAATTGGGGAACCATTAACAGAGTAGAATTTAATGCTTCTAAAACACTATGCTGTCTGCTGTCGTTAAAGCGAAATTTAAACACCCAGCCATTATCCATAGATCGCCATGTGCATCGTCGAAACCGATAAACTTTCCATTCTCGGTATGTGTGTCAATGACAACTTCCGTTGGAATGACCACATATTCGGTGTCGTTAAAAATGTCTAGGTTTCCTCAAGCGATGTAAGAAATACTTTACCCCCTCTGATCTGGCCTCAATATATGTATTGGGTCTATAACTTCGTGCGGTTTGCTAATAGATGACATAACTTGTATTAGTCCATTGTTATTATTCCATTGGAACATGCGTTGGAAAGCTACTGTCATTGTACGCCATTTCAGTATGTCATTCATTTAAAGCGTAAACAACAATAATTTTTTTTCACTCAAATATGTCGAACTTTGTGCCTGAAAAAGTGTTTTTGCGGGGAGTTCTTTTTCATTACTTTAATATGAAGAAAACTGCTGCCGAAAATCATCGTATTTAGGTGGAAGTTTATGGTGGACATGCGGTAGCTGAGTGAACGTGCCAAAAGTGGTTTGCACGATTTAAAAGTGGTGATTTTGGCTTGGAAGACGATGAACGTCCTGGGCAGCCAAAAAAGTTTGAAGATGAAGGACTGGAAGCATTACTCTATGAAGATTGTTGCCAAACACAAGAAGAGCTCGCAAAATCTTTGGGTGCCACTCAAGCAGCCATTTCAAAACGTTTAAAAGCAACTGGATATATTCAAAAGCAACGAAATTGGGTTCCACATGAACTCAAGCCGAGAGACGTCGAAAGGCTTGCATGTCCGAAATGCTGCTAGAACGCTACAAAAGGAAGTCATTTTTGCATCGGATTGTTACTGGTGATGAAAAATGGATCCATTACGACAACCGCAAGCGCAAAAAATCATATATGAAACCCGGCCAACCAGCCAAATCAACGGCAAAGCCGAATATCCATGGCGCGAAGTTAATGCTCTGTATTTGGTGGGATCAGATGGGTGTGCTGTATTATGAGCTGCTAAAACTGGGTGAAACCATCAATGGGCAACGCTACCGAACACAATTAATCCGTTTGAAGAGAGCAGTGGCCGAAAAACGCCCGGAATATGCGACCAGACAGGAGGCAATAGTTTTCCATTATGACAACGCTCGGCCTCACGTTGCTATTCCGGTTAAGAACTATTTGGAAAACAGGGGATGGGAAGTCTTACCCCACCCGCCTTATAGCCCAGACCTTGCCCCTTCTGACTACCATTTGTTCCGGTCGATGCAGAACGCCCTTACTGAAATACGGTTCACATCAGAGCAGAATATCAAAAATTGGCTTGATTCATTCTTGACTACCAAGCCGGCGCAGTTCTTTTGGGATGGGATCCACAAATTACCAGAAAGATGGGAAAAAGTCATAGCTTCAGATGGGCAATACTTTGAATAATACTATTGTACATGTTTCTCTTAAATAAACGTTCAAATTTTGAAAAAAGACCGCACGAAATAAATTATGTACCCAATATAAGGCATTAATCCGCCCGAAATTGGAGTACAATGCCCACATCTGGTGGGCTGCGCCCAAAACATCTCTGCACCTACTAGATAGGTTCCAAAATCATGCGATAAAACTTATAGGTGATACTGATATCACTCAAACGATGGACACCCTCGAACACTGACGCAATGTCTCGTATCTCACTCTGTTGTCCTATGACTAGGTACCTTCAAACATTTAAAACCAACGTTCACCGGTACCTCTCTTTCCATCCTCTTTTTTTCAGATCATCAAACTTTTTCTTAAACTTGGTTTTAATAAACAAAAATACATATTCAATTAGCCCTTAACGCATAAAAAATTATAAAAAAATAAATACCCCATTTCGGGTGCGTAAATACGATTTTCGGTATATACCCGGTATTTACCCTAGGATAAATACCTACCGGGTAGGTAAAAAAACGATGCCCATCACTAGTCCTAGGTATATGTATACTAAGAAAAAACTCGTTCCACAGTAAGGGTATATCTCCAATGTTGACATCATTTATCTAGGATTTAAGAAAAAGCCTACTTTGGTGTACCCTGACCCATATTAACGGAAATTGTTCTCTTCGTACTAATGATAGGAACTTCGTTTATGGCTTTATGTTTAGAAGAAGTACTAGCCTTTGTAACTGCGTTTAAATAAAGTTGATATCTTGTTTGAGTCTTAAGGTATGCAATGTCTAAGCCCCTTTTTCTTGCCCATGATATTTTTTGTCTTTGGGGTCACTTTTCTCTAGAAATTGCTTAATTAACATAACATTTTACTATTTTTTTCTTAGGAACGTAACAATAATAAAAAAAAATCATCATCATAAATCAGTTTGCAGAAAAACCCATAGATTTTATGATACTTGGGAAAATTATGTAAATTCTTCCTTGACAAATTAGGGGACACCCTGTAGAATGTCTACATCATTTAGGTAAAGTATAAAATACATGCTGTATCTTTTTTCTACTATTATATGCTTTGCATAGGCAATGTATACAATGAAGCAATAGAAACAGTATTGTGCATTTCATTAAATAAATGCTTAATTCACATTATTCCCTAGAAGGCTAATGTTCGTCGGTTCGACGACGTCGCTCTCGTTATCTTACTGTCTTTTTTAACGCGGGCACATAGTAACGTATATTCAATAATTAACTCAGTCACCGATGCGCTCTTGCGAAAGACGATTGTTTCCACCAGATAAAAAGAGTATTTCTATTTTTATTTATTTTTTTAGTCTCACATGTTCGTTCTTTCGACGAATACTTAGCTTTGGTGGTAGTTTTGGTGATATTGAATGCCGTGTTTTTTTTTCGGTTTTTATAATGGCTTCCTTGAAACACGTAATAGTTTCGGAAATTGTTAAGTTATTACTTGCTGAAGATGATTTGAGCAATGTTGGCGATTGTTCTGAAAGTGAAGAAGTGGATAATTTGGAATAGGATGATGTGGAAAGCGATACACAAGACGATCCATCCCATATAGAGGTGGAGAATGAATTTCCCAGCTCTCATTCGAGTTCACCGCATATATTAATTTGGTGGGGGCTGACGCGTCCAATTTATTTCGCTTAACACAAGCTTAGACTAACTTAAAAACTAGGACTTAAAAACTAACAACAGTTAAAGGTTAGGAGGTAATGGAGTTGTGGAGGAGATCAAGCTTAAGACTAAAAGTGCTCAGGTTTGAGTTGATCTTACGGAGCATGCGGGAGATTGGTTCGTTCATAAGAGGTGGGTTGGAATATAGAACGAGGACAGCGCAAATTAAGGGGTTTGTGTTGAAGGAAATGGATGTAAAGGGCATCGCAATCCACAGAACCAGAGAGCAGTGAATGAAAGAAGAGAATGTCAGGGGTTTCGAGGGTATTCAGGTTAAGGAGTTTGAGGCGGTCACGGTAGGGAGGTAAGATAAAGGGATTATCCCAGGGTAGTCCACGAAGGGCAAATCGAAGAAAACGACGCTGAATGTTCCCGATTCGGGATATATGAACTCGCTAAAATGGGGACCAAATGTGGGTGGCATATTCGAGAAGGAGCCGGAAAAGTGTAATGTAAATTGATAAGATAAATTGTAATTGTAAATTGATCAGATAAGGCTTGCAAAATTCCTTAGATCATCTCCTCTATATGCGAACTGAAGTTGTAAGGAGTTAGTTGGCCACGGAGGCATCCATGATGCAGGAGTAGATGGCAATGGCACGCTCGCGGTTGCTCGGCTCTAGCTCGTCGGGTTGGGTTGGTTCGTGCCATTACCCCGTGCATCTTGGATGCCTCCGTGGCCAACTAACTCCTTACAATGGCGCCCAACGTTAACGGCTAATCCGCTAGTTTTTTTTTCTTTTTTCAAAATTTTACTTTTCTCTTTATCTTTTACTTCTACAAGGTCACATTCTGATTATGCTTTTGGTTTCTGAGCAGATCAACGGTGGCTGTCCAGTCTCCAGGCGAGAAGCCAAGGGACTTCGTGAGCCGGACGTCTGTAAAGGATTCAAAAGCGGACTAGAAGTGAGAGGTCGATAAGCTGACTGCTGTCCGATACAGTTAGCCCCAGGTTGACTTATCGTGAGGCGTGGGCTTGAGATCACGAACTTCTAGTCGTGTTGAAGTATAACCTGGACAATCTCTGCCAGCCTGGGATGTGGTTCAGCCATATACCCAGTGTGGAGGGGAGGTAAGGGTTATGCTTCAGCACTCGTTACGATACTGAAATACCAGTCTCCACAATACGTGACTCGACCGTACAGTACGTACTATGTATACATGGACCGACTTTAGTACCCATCGGCAGTGACTGGAAAATCGGTTCACAAATTCCACACACCAACGCGATTTATATATTTCAATTAATCACATAACAATCTTTCATTCATGCATTATTTAGTTATTATTTTTTTTTATTAGATATCCCTTTTTTCTTTAACCTTTCTTTAAATTAATTTTTTTTTTTTGGATATATTTTTTTTTATTATTCCTTTTTTTTAATTACAATTTAATTTAAAATTTTTTTTTTTTGAATTACAATAAATTTTTTTTCGTAAAATATTAATTTCAATACACACACACTGCGTTCATTTTATTTTTTTTGAAAAAAAAAAAAAGGTAAGTCATACCAATCTTTTGGTTTTATCACAATGAACAACGAAACAGGGGCAGTCCCTAGGGACACTTCTTCGGGCGATGTAGCTATTAGAGGTTCCGATTTTGACGGTGAGCGAAGAGCCCCGAGGAACAGCTCGGACACCAGCCTCCTAGGAGTTGCAACACAATCTCCGTGGAGAAACGACGTATTTAGAATGGGTAACCACCGACACATGCGGCCCAAACAAAATGCCGAACCCGGAGCGGATGTCCTGGACCTCACGACGTACTCCCACGATTTTCTGCAATTTAGTCCAAATCAGCGAAAGCAAAACCAACAGGCCGAAGCCGTAAAGCCAACAACCCACAAGGCGGTTCCCGTACTGGTAGGGATTCCTGAAATTTTCGGGGAAGAATCCGAATCCCATCCCTCCGAAGATGAGAACTTTGTGTATCGGCATCGAGCATCGACAAGCAAACGGGTCCCGATGAAAAGACAGGACGCTTACGAACAACAAACTAGACAATACGAAGAGTACGAACCAAGCGAGAGACGATCAGGAGGGAGGCGCAGAACAGTGGACGAAGAAGAAGACTACAACATACGTGGACAGAAACACAAAGAGGACCGGCAAAGTACATACAAACCACAAGACGCATACCTAAGGAAGACAGAGAAGCGAAGACAACTTAATGTCGAAGTTCGACGATAAAATGAGCGCAATGATGGCAACGTTCCAAAAGAGCATTGCCGTCATGAGCGAAAAAATCAGTTGTCTCGAGCTTTCAGTTGCCTCTTCTTCTAAGGGATACATGACAACGGCTAACACACGATTAAACGAAACCAGGGAACGACAAGACAGACCGGAATCGCCTCCATACGATAGCATGACTTACTCCAACAGACAACGATGAAATACTCACTCGACAGGGACGGACAGGTACCACAATACACCTGAATACTACCGTCGCGATGATGCCCGGAGGGTAGATACGGCGATCCACAAGTGGGGGATAAAATTCGACGGCACATTCAAGACAATGCCGGTAGAGAGTTTCCTCTTCCGTATCGAAACCCTTAAAAAGGAAATAACGTGACTGACATTCTCTGAGGTTTTCCTTACAGGTGGCGACTGGGAGGATTTCGTTTAGGGGCTACCATTCACAGTTTTGGCCAGAATGGTAGCAATTGGTCGCATCCAAGTGCGATAAGCGTGGGCTGGCCATCCTCAGCCAACAACACCCGGCTTATTTTAGGTCGTGACGAGCTGTCATCGCTGTATAACACTGGGACATATTATTCGGTGTAGGGACATAGGGTTAAGTTAGCTTTAGGTTTAGTTATTAATCATACGTTACTTAAGTTCGGTAGTTAGGGTTTAGTGTAGGTTAAGTTAGCTATATCGCGAAAGTCCCGGTCTTGCACAGCGGTGATGGCACAGAAGTGATCTTGCCGTTTCTTTTCAACGTTTTTTTTTTATCATCTTTCTCTCCTGTTCTCTTTTAAGTCCGTCCGTATAATAACGTAACTTTCTTTTTAACTATCCTTGATTTTTTTTTTTTTTGATATTTCAGCACGAAGTTGAGTTGAGATGCACGGGGTAGTGGCAAGAACCAACCCAACCCGACGAGCTAGAGCCGAGCAACCGCGAGCGTGCCACTGCCATCTACTCCTGCATCATGGATGCCTCCTTGGCCAACTAACTCCTTACAAAGTCTAACTCTCTATCGTATAATATTCCAAGGTCGCGAAAGGATTGAAGGGGAAGATTGATTGGACTTACGAGACAAAGTCATAGATTGACGTTTTTTTTTTTTATGATTTACGCGCGCCTAAGGGGTTATGATACCCTTTTACTGTTGCCAGGGCGCGAGCGGAAAGTTAGAAGGAGGAGAAAGGGGAAAGCATTGTTGTGATGTAGTGGTTTGAAACTCAGGTGTGCTTGGTTTCGATATTGACTCTCCAGTGGTGGGAGTCCGAATAGGACGGAGAGATTTTCTTCACTCGGGATGATTCAGGTTGTGAATTTTAACGGTTGTTTTGTGCTTAAAAACTCTACAACAGCCAAATCTACATGTCAGTGTTATGCCTTCACACGCAGATTTTTCTGACTGAGTTCCAATTACACAAATGAAAACTTTGTCCTGGCTAGGATTCGAACCTTGACCCTCCGAGTAAGAAGCGATTGCTAGTACCACTACACCACGGCCACCACGTTTGGAGTCATTAAGCTCAAAGCAATTTTTTATACACCAAGTGGAAAACCTAGTGAGGTCTTTGTTGAGTGCAAATCACGCGCCAAAAATCCTCTACTTCCTTTTCCATCTGTTGTCTGCTGACCTCTTCTTTTCTCCTCCCTCTTCTTCTGTTGTCCCTTCTTTTCTTTCTTCCCGTCATGCTCTGGATGCCATGGTACAGGTAAGATTTACTGAATCCTCTGAATTCAGTTCCCTCCCCCGGCCTATTACTCCAGAGATGGCTACATAGGTACCCCTGATAAAGCCAGGCGGACGGCCTGGAGACTCCAACACAACCACCCATGGCCGCGAGCCCACCATACATGATATTGTTTGCCCCAGCTTTATAAATCTGTATAACCCCCTACCCTCACAAAAGTTAAAACTAAATTATAAAGGAAAGCCCACAATTCCCCGCGGTCGATCTTCGGTTCCCTATGTCTGCAAAAAGGTTTACACCAGTTTTCCTCCCTATCCGGCGGTCTCAATTGAAGCTCTCAACCTTAGCTTTGGTTTCGGGTCAGAGGCTGAATGACAAAACAAACAGAACGAACAAACATAAACCACAAACATAGAACATCGACTGGTGTGATTGGCTGGGGATTCGGTGAGAAGCTGTTGGAGCTCTGGATGTGATTCCCTTTGCTCTAACAACTGAATTGACGGAACCCCATGTGTGTGTGTGTGCGTATGAGTGGCGGTGATAGCCAAAAAGGCGGATAAACTCATTCGATAGCTTATCGCCTTAAGGGCAAGACCCAAGAAAAAAAGAGAATCAAAAAAAGAAACGAAAACCAAGGAAAAAAAGCGACGACAACGAACAAAAAAACCCAACCGAAAAACTAAGAGAATAAAGATAACAAGAACACGAACGAGAATAAGAACGAGAACAGGAACAACAAAGTAAAACAAATCGAAGACGAGAGACACACCAAGACAACCCAAAAAGGAAACGGCAGCACCCAAAACGAACACGACCGGACGAAAGTCGGTGATTGTGGCTGAGACGGCTCACCCTCCTCCACCAGCAAAAACCCCAGCTCGATAGCGACCGTGCATAGGCAGGAAAACCCCATAAAGCAGATAAGTACCCCCTTTTTAAATAACACATATTTCTGCAATTAGAGATAAAACCGCGTCCGTAAGCCTTCTTCCCGTTACCTTCAAACCGTTCGTAAGACGGTTAAATTTCATTAATTGCGCGACCCGTTAGCCGTACTGGTACGACAACGCGGAACTGTTGGCCTTCCGTTTGCCGATCCGTTAAAGTAAAATTAATTTAAAATTTTTAAGTAACTTTTTTCTAATAAAACTTTCGGCATACCCTGTGATCCCCCAAAAAAAAAGAAAGAAAAATAGAATATACGACCATAAATTCCCCATCAGAGAAAAGATAATTTTTTCTTTTTTTTGCTTGTTGTTTTCCCAATTTTGCATTAAAAATTGTTAAAATTGGGTGGCACCTACCTGTTGTGTTTGTTAGCAGCTTTTGGGTTGAGCGATCTCCCCCCTCCCCATCCTCGCTGAGCAGCCGGTGTGTGCAGCTAACTAACAGCTGCTTGTTGAAATTCCGGTTTTTGCGATTCTCTCTTGGACTCACATTCGCTTTTGTGCAGTTCACTTTATTCGCTCATCAACCACCACCTGTGTGATTGCGGTTCGTTCGTCTCCCTTTTTTTAGTTTGTTTTTTTGCCGCCAGTCCGGCATTCCCTTTAAATAATTTAAATAATTTGATTTTTCCTCCCCCGGGATTAGCAACATCTTCTTGAAGGAGACTAGAGTCTTGGGCTGAAGAAATAGTCGTGTAGAACTTAGTGTCGTCGGCGTAAATAGATAGGGAGCAATGATAAACAAAGTCAAGATCGTTTATAGTTAAAATGAAAAACAGAGGGCCTAGATGGCTGCCTTGTGGGACACCAGAAGTGGATAAAAACGGCATTGAGAAGACTAATCTAAAGCGAACGCTATAATAACGGTTCTCCAGATAAGAAGGTATCCATATTAACAATATGGTGTCAAAACCGTGGGAAGCTTAACGCAAGGAAATATCCGTGGTAAAAATCGTTATGTATGGTCAACAGCTAAAGGTCAAACGTCAGGCGGAACACCAGCTATAAATATCCTGCGTATTGCAAGAGGTCTTACTAGATCTTCCAGGAGCATTATTGATCCATTATTGCTGTTTGAAAAATTTGTGACAAATAAAATATTGGAAGAGATTGTAAAGTGGACAAACGTTCAGATATTTGTAAAAAAGATTTCACTTGAATTTTCCTCCGTGTATCTGTACGGAGTCAAAAGCCATGGTTCCAGAGAGTATCCAGAGTCTCCTAATATCAAATAAGATGCACGTTATAAATGACAAAAAATATATTTTTTTCCAAAAGCGACATACCTATCAACCAAAACGAGTTCGAACCTGATAAGTGTTCCTGCTCTAGTTTTTTTCTAATTTTACTTACATTCCATACTAGGGAGTAATGACATCCACCAGGATGCGTAGCATCTACATAGCGTATTTTAATTTTATGGTCGCATATCTACAAGTTCGGTAGTATAAATTTTAAGTAGTCATTTAAATAAAATAAACTAATTACCAGCATTACATTAAGGCTAAAGAATCCTTTTCTATTATAACAAAGGTACTTGTTTGGTGAGGATCCCATAATTCGAACATGTGTTCCATCAATGCACCCGATAACACCTGGTATCCTATGCTTCTCATAAACTGGCAACGCAATCTCTTTTTTTTTCTCATTTGGGACATAGTTCACTTTCGAAGATTTGCAAGACTTGGGATAAAACTTCACTGAAGCTTAACTGAGGCAATCCAACTTCACTATCTCTTGCAACACCTATCTGATAGCCACCTTCCGCAAAAAATCGCAAGCATGCACTCAGCTTAATTATAGCTGATATGCCAAACTCTTTCTTCGGTGATGGTACCGCGGACTGGAGAGTATTCAACAAATATTTGAAAGCTGGTTTGTTAACACGGTAATGTTGAGTGAATCTATAAAAAAAAGTGTTTTTTTAAATGAGATACTTTCAAACTAGTAACTTACAATGATTCCGGCAGTTCCAGAGAATTAGAACAATCTCTTAAATATCTGCGATTTAATCTCTGTTTATTTACTTTTTCTCTATAGTGTGTATATTGGAAGTTAAAATTATAAAAAATAAACGTTGACTTTAAGTCATTTCACAAAATATCCCTGTCAAAATATTTCGAAATTGATTCGAACTTATTTCCCCGGGGAAATTCGATTCCCGGGAGATTGGCGATAGGAGGAATTTTTTCCAGGGAAAAAATAAATTCCCAGGTAAAGCGATAAGACTGAATATGTATAATGATCTTTCTTTGGAGGTAATTGTGACTAAATACAAACTAAACCATAATCCCATTTCACCACAAGACCCCACTAAAAACCAGTTTCTGTATGCTCTAGTTTACTCTCCCCATTGTCTCCCGCTCTCCTCGGCTGCTTCGGCGGATACTCCTGATCACCTCTCAATATCATTCTCCACTCTTGGTCATCCGTCGATATTGGTCTCCACACCCCTCCGATGTTTTTCAGCTTTAGAGTCAAGTCAGTGGTGGCTCAGTATCCCCGACATCTTGTGATGCCTCTGGTGAGTCCAGTGTTGATTGGTTCGTTTTGAATGATTTCTTATCGCCTTCTACCAGAATATGGTCACTATTGAGAACCTTTTTAACATGACTGACGTTACGACGGAGTATTTTGTTTCCCCCCTTGATCTTAACCTCGCTGCTCTTCCGATCGATAACTTCAAGTTCAGTTGGGTCAAAGTTAGGAGTAAGTTTATTTGTGAAGGTCACATTCTTCATTAGCACCTAGTCCCCTATTCCAATTTCACAAACTTTCACACCTCTGTTTTTTTCTTCTCTTACCTTCCCTTTTTGTTTGTTTATACAATCGGGATCTCTGGCTTTTAAGACAAACTCTGGTTCTCCAATATCTTGAATAGATGGAATTTTGTCTCGGATTGTTCGGTTATACAATAATTCCGAGGGCGACTTTCCCCTCGTTCCGTGTGGAGTTACGTAATACATAAGTGTTAACTTCTGCATCTCTTCCTTGTAATCCGTTCCATTGGTATGGGCTCTTCGAAGGCGTTTTAAAATCGAACGGTTCATGTTTTCAACTTCGTCATTCGCTTGCGGCCAGTAGAGTGGTGAAGTTATGAGTTGTTGTTGATTGTGCAATAATTTTTGAATTCTTCGCTCACAAACTGTCGACCATTGTCCGCCGTAATAACACGAGGATACCCAAGCCTACAAAATATTTCTTTCAAAAAGTTTAATATCTCATTTGATGTTATACGTTTTAAGAACTTGAACTCTTGGTAATAGTCGATAACCACTAAAATGTAGTCGTGATTGGTCAATGGTCCCAACAGATCCATTGCCAAGCTGGACCAAAACCTATTCGGAAAAGCATGCCGGCCCATGGGGACCGGTTGTGCCGGTTTGTATACCAGTAGACACTCTCGACAGCTTTTAACGAACTTTTCGACATCTCTATCGACTAATGGCCACCATACCTTTGAACGTACCCTTCTTTTCAAAACTGTCTCGCCAGGATGGCCTTCATGAGTATGGGGAGTATGCACTTAGTTCCTTGGTGCTCCACGTCTCGCTTTTTACATTGTTAATAACCTCCATAAGCTCCCGGGCTGCGATACTGCTGGAGCAAATCTCTGATATTGTGACTGCTTTTGGTGTTGACTTCTCTATTATGGCGAAGATATTTTGTTCACCGACCCTCCTTCTCCGTTTGGGAATATCTTCTCTCTACCCCAGACCAGCTTTTGCTTGCATATGATATCATCTTTGTCATCTCCTTTTCGTATTGAAGGAGAACTGCTCCCGGTGCTACTGGGCTTGCGTCTGCTATGAGCCTGATACGGTTTTTAAGGTCGGAGTACGAGAGAGTGGATCAGTGTGCTAACAGCTCTTTCTCGAATGACTTTTCCTGGTCGTCTGTACATTTGAATTTGAAATCTTTCTTTACAAGACATCTACGTGGTTCAGTCACATCAGTTAAATCTGGGCCGAATTTTAATAAGTATGTAACCAATCCAAGGAAACTTCTGACTTCTTCCTTGCTTTCGGGGGATCAGAATTGGAAAACTGTCCTTATATTCTCCGGGTCTGGACTTATTCCATCGGTAGACAGTATGTGCCCCAGAAATTTAAGTTTCTGAACTTTCCACAGACACTTATCTCGCATCCTGTTCCAGATGGTGGTATGCGTTCTTTAGGTCCAGTCATAAAAATATTTTGCCCCTTTTAACTTAGTCATAACAGCTTCGAATGTGGGAAGTGGGAAATTTTCTCTTAATATCGCCATGTTTGCCCTACGTCTATACAAAGTCGAATCTCACCATCCGCTTTAAATGCTACCGCGATTGGAGAAATCCAAGAACTTGGTATTGAAACCGGCTCGATTATGCCTTGTTCCATAGCTTCTTTTAGTATTACCTCAACTTTTTTTCCTCTAAAGTGGCGGGAATTCGACGCTGTAGCTGTTGAACAGGTTTGATCGATTCATCGATGAAGTTATATCTTTAATTTTTGGAAATGTCTTGGTATTTTCAATGCGGTTAAAATTCAATTCCAATTTTAAAACGCCAAGTTTAATTGCTGTCTCTCGTCCTAATAATCATTGTCTTCCATTCTCGACTACGTAGAATGAAGTAATCCTCTCTGGACACTTTTCAATGCGTATGGAAGCTTCAAATACTGCAATCACTTTGAGTAGGTTCTCACCTGCATAAGCTCTAAACTGATTTGTTGTTTCGTTTCTCGTGTTCATCATTACAGCGTTCCCAGATTGCAGCGTCTGTCATTCAGATTCGCCCAACAAATTAAAACGAGACCTTAGTCAATAACCATTGACATTTGATGGCCACCAATATCACAACTTATGATTTCGCTCCCATTAGCCGTATTTCCTACCACAATGCGAAAACAACCATGTTCAGCTTGAGTTTCTTTACCATTTTCACATTTGTTGCTTTCTTCTTGAATGAAATGTATCCTTGCCGCCCTTGTCCACGGCCGTTTAGTGAAACTTTCAGATCTCTCATTTACTTTACGTTTTGTGAACCTCGTTTTACACTTGTGTGCAAAATGTCCTATCGCATCACACTTGTTGCATTACAAGCTTTTCGCCGGACAATTAAGATAATTTTAGGAGTACCCCTGAAGGGCGCATCTACTGTACTCCTCGTTCTCTTTTCGGGGACCATAGCGAGAAGAAATCCTGTTAATGAATGTATTCGAAACTGATGGTAGCATCCCTTTGGATTGATCTTTGATTTGTTCGTGGATGTTACATATCTCAACTATCTCTTAGTGAATATTCTTTTTCTAGGAGCCTTTTCTTGAGCTCATTCGGTGTCCACGAATCAATTATTTCGTCTTTTAGTGATATCCCCAAGATCTCTTCTTTTGTTTGTTTAAGCACTTTGCGCTTGATTTCTTAGCCTGACCAGAAATTTGTTTATGTTTTTGCCTTGCTCTGGTTTCAAGGATCGGAAGAGATGGCGAAGGTCGAGTTCCTCTGCGGGGAAAAAAATTTGTCAAATTTACTCACCAACACTTCAAAAATATCAACATCAGATCCCTCTCTTGGTTCAATTATCAGGTATGTTATATGGTACTTGCTGAAGCTGTGCTCCACCCAAGTGCAGGAGTTTATTTCTTTTCTTTAATTTATCCTTTATCTTTTCCGCCGCCAAATACAGAGAAAAAGATCGGTACTTCTTTTCCCATTCCGACCTAATAACAGCCTTATCCAAGATTTCACACAAAAATGCACAATTCAATGCGCACGTGCTCAGCACAATTGTAAGCGTCTTCTTGAATGCACAATTTAATGCACACTTGCTAACTATACTTGTATAAATAAAAATTAATTAAATTTATTTATCATAAAAAAATATTTATTTACTGAGCAGCAGTTCTGCCAGTTATTACAACCCAATATGCACCGCCTTACACTTGGTTCGACACGCACAGATAGGTTCCCAGCTGAGCCAGCATATTATCTGCCTGCAAATATTCCCACGGAAGTTTATGCACGCGCAAGCTACTCAACACCGGATGGGATGCATGCGAAATATCAAAAGTGATGAGTCAGGAGATATCCTTGGGAACATTTGGATAGAGGCAAATCTTCGGAGTTAGATGGGAATGGATTGGGCAGTCAATTGTAATCGTGACGGCAACCGGGACTATTGTTCGAATTAATAAAATCTAATTATTATAAGGTGTCTAAAAGAATTGTTTTTTTAATGTAAGTCGAACAGTTGGGTCGACCCTCTAGGCTGACGTCGCGTTTTTTTTGGAATCCTCCTAAAGGATTTTCTTAACTGGCGCCCGAACAGGGACAGGTTTAGAAGAAGTATATCCTTTTTGTCCGAGCAATTGTGGCAAAATAAATAAGTAATGTCCTAGAGTGGGCATAGACCAGTACTCTCTATGGAGTGAATGCAGTTGTTACCACGGGAACACAACGGCCTTTCTGGTCTTAATAAAAATCTATTAATTAGTAGTCACATTCTGCTGTTACCATGGGAATACAGTGGAGATTGCAGAAAGGACTAAAGGATATATAAGTGAAGAAGTCGTGCCGTTAGTAGGTCGCTTCCAAATATTAGCGGTAGCGATCAAACTGGGACACCACGATCCTTTCACTAAACCTGTCTCAAACAAGAATTCTGTAATAATATTTAAAATCGCTATCCCTTTTAGATCACCGGCGGATCTCACCATATAATTGAGCGGGAATATGTGCTTTTTGTTCCTGTAAGCGAAACTTTAATAAAAATCCAAGCAAGAAAAAAAAAACACAAAAAAAAACAAATAAATTCTTAAGTGAAGTTTCAGAAGAAAGCTCATCGAAATAATTCGAAGAAATATTTAAATTCGTTAATTGATTAATTTTGAAATCAAACAGAGGTTGGTGAATCTCGCTGTAAGAAAAATTTTAAGTGAAATTTCTAAGGGAAGCTCATAGCGGAAAAATTTTCCGAAATTGTTAATACAGTAAATACTTCTAAATACAAAAGGAAAAAAGGAAAGAATAGCCGCGTTTTATTGGCAGGTCAGTAGCCAGCTCAGCATTCAATCCCAATAAAACAATTTAACAAGTGTCAATTTGTTTTATATTTCAATGGTATAAGAAATGTCAAAATCGGTTGTCAAAACAAAATCAGTTTTTCTTGTGAAAGTGTAAAAAAAGAAATTTAATTTACAAATAAACAAATAAAATGGATAACGAAACACTACAGGTAGAAGTTGTTATTTATGGCTTGTTTTCCTATAAGATATCAGATTTTCTTTCACAGCTCGTGTTAGAATTTCTAGATTCATCGTCTAGCAGTGGAGAAAGGTCTTTAAGCTTGGAAATGAACAGCTCTGTTGACTCTTCAATAGAAGAGGAGACGCATGTAAGTGTTTCTAACTTTACAGAAACCATTGAGGCCTACGGCGATGACGATTTCAAAAAACATTTTAGGGCAAAGCGATCAACTCTGGAACAATTAATAAGTAAGAAAATTATTAGTTCCATTTGTTTTTTTTTATAACAAGAAATTGAAAAGTTCGTTTCAGTAAAATATTCTCTTTCCGATGACTTCCCGTCAACCTCGAATCATGGGGGCAAGCAAAAAATTGAAGCCAAGAAGGAAATTTACATGTATGTTTGGCACATAAGCAACACTGTTACATTTATGCAACTTTGAAACTTGTTTGGAATAGCGACATCTTCAACATGTTCTATAGCTGGACGGGTGAGCAGCTGGCTTGTTTCAATAGGTCACGAATACATCAAGTAACCTCAAGAAGAAATCATAGAACAAAACTCTGGAAAGTTCGAAGCTAAAAAGAGAATACCAGGTATAATTGGTGCCATTGATTGCACACACATTACAATAGCTGCTCCAAAAGAACACAAAGTGTGCAATTATAATCGGAAACAAAACTTTACCATCGTTTTGCAAACAGTAGTTGATGGCGACAAGAAATTTATCGACATATGTTGTGGTGAACCTGGGTCGTTACACGACAGCAGAGTTTTAAGGAGATCTGATTTGTATCACAAAGCTCAAACCAATTCCATCCAATACTTTTCTTTTAGGTGATTCTGCTTACGCTGCTTCAAGCTGGATTACAGTAAATTAAGTGATCAGCAAAGAGACTTTAACTTTATTCACTCCACCACAAGAATGGTGGTTGAAAATGCATTCGGTTTGCTGAAAGGAAGATTTAGAAGAATTAACAAGTTTACTGAACAAAGAAATCTCAATTCAGTAAAAACAATTGTTGCAAGTGCTTGTGTTCTACACAATTTGTGCATTTTGAATGCCGATAATATCACTATGGATGAAGAACAAACCCCCGAAGAAAACATGAGCAGCACTGACCTTGAAAATAATTCTCCTGGAGATCGTCGCCAAAGACTAATGGAATACCTGTGCCAACAACATATACTTTAATCCATATTTATTTTGAAAAAAAAATTTAACAAAAAGAACAAAAAAAACTTAACAAATGAAATTAAATAACAATTCATAGGTAAATAATAATGAATAAAAATGAAAAAAAAAAGAAAAATTAATAAAAAAAAATAAAGTTTTTCCAACAGATCCTTAATCATCTCTTTTCTTATCTCAAATCTCTGTCTTTTGTCTTCTCTGCTTCCCTCGATTGTCCTCACGTGCCTCTCCTTAAGTACCAATCGAGAGGCATAGTATTCACTTCTCGTAATTTTTTTTTTTTCAGCAGATCCCATTTCCGATGCTGGAGCTTCATCTTCGACATCTGTCTCAGTGTGAAATGAAAATCTTAGACCAATATTCACACTCGCGCTTGGGGAGTGAATCGGCTTGCTCCCAAAGACTTCTTCCATTTCTGCAAAGAAAGGAGGAATGCACTGTGCAGAACCTGTCCACTTGTTATTATCTTTCGCGCATTTGTATGCCCTCAACAGCGTCTGAATTTTTATTTCACACTGATGTGGAGTAATGTTGATGTCCTGAAATTGTTGTAATTCACTTTTTTAACATTTAAGAAGAAAATACTTACATAGCCGGCCGAAATCAGGTCCTCCACCACATTTTTAAATGCAACCCCCCTCTTTCTGGGAACTGCAAATTCGCGTTCGCGCGAGGAGTAGAAGTGGAGCAATACTTTGGTCTCCTAGTGAGTCCACCGTTTTGTTCTATTGCTAAAAAATATAGGTTTTGTTTAATATATTCAACAAATAATTCAATTGTTTACCTTTTTTCCATTGTTATTTTTTAAAACTTTATCGGCAGCAATAAATGTTGGCTTATTTATCGCCAGCATTCGACTTGTTGTTGTTTGCAATGTTAAATTTTACTGAACTGGTTACTGACCTGAAAATAAAATGCACCTAATATAGAAAAAATTCAAGCAACTATCACAAGGAAATGGTAAGGAGCTTGTGTTTTTTTGCTTTTTTACTTTGCTTTTGAAATAAAGTGTGATTTTACGGTACTTAAAGAGAATATATCATACAACAATATATAAACATTTTGTAAGAGAAAATTTTCTAAACGTAATTTAAAGTAAGTTATATTTAATTTGAACTAAGCCAACCAATTGAATAAATTAGATATTAATCAAATAAAAAACAAATATTAATAAAATTGAAAATTTAAATTTAAATTAAAAATTTGTTAACAAAAAATGGACGCCGTCGCCAAATCAGTAACGGAGTTAACCGGAGCTGTCAATGTGATATTGAACCAGCTCAAGGACATGGATGAGCGCTTGAAGTCGCTTGAGCGAGGCACTGTATGAACCAAGGACAGAGGCCGACCTGAAAAAGATAAGTCGACTCACCGATTGCGTGAAGGAGTTGCAAACCTTCGACGGTAATCCAACACAATATATGTCATGGATACATAACGTAGAGGGCATTTTGAAGAACTTCAGCATAATTAGGAACAAGCCCTTGTACCGAGCTATTTTACAGCACATCCGGCAGAAAATCAGAGGTAGGGCCGATACAGCCCGGATTTCCTATAACATCTTCGACGACGATTGGGGAGAAATTCAAAGAGTATTGTCTCTGCAGACGCGATATTAGAAACCTCGAACATCAGCTCAACCAACTCTCCCAGAGAGGGTCGAGGTTGGACGAGTTTTACGCCACGGTAAATCACCAATTCTCTCTAATAATTAATAAGATTAAAACGGAATCTTATACGCAAGAAACCGTTGGTGCATTGGTGGAGACATACCACAATAGAGCATTGGACGTCTTCATAAGAGGTCTTAACGGTGACTTGTCAAGGATGCTGATTGTGCAAAGACCGAAAACCCTACCCGAAGCGTATGCTTCATGTCTGGAGATTCAGAATCTCAATTTCCGGAACCACTCTATTCATGTAAATAATGCGACAAAAACAATTACGGCTCCCTTAACCTAATTTTTAGGCGAGAAAATAGACCTCCTTCACCGCAACAGAGATATCATCTCAAACAACATACTTCCAGCGTTCCCAATCGCCCTAATTTTTCTCAAAATGCTGACGCACCCCCTAGGCCGACTGTACAGTGGTTCAACCGTAGGTCATAGGGCCGTAATAGCGATGTTGCAAATATGATGTTATTTTACCGTTAGAGGAAACATAAAAAACCCTCCTATTCACTGGTATAAAAAACATTGCAATTACAAACACTGCACAGTTAATTTTGTGCACCGGAAGTGCTAACATCTGATTAGTGCTCGTTAGTTTATTTGTTCACATAAATTGGTGTTGTTTTTAAAGTGTGGTTTTTCCGAGAAATTTATTGTTTGTGATATAATTGTGCAATAGATATTCAAATTGAAGGCATGTACGATATTTTTAACGTAATTATCTTTTCCTTAACAATGCGACTATTCATAACTAGCTCCGTTAAAACACACCTTCCACTTTTTTTGTTTTTAACCATTTTCCATATTCAACTAAGCTTTTACTTATGAAGGCACCAATCGCCATAAATGAGTGATATATCAATATAATCTCTTATTTTCCTAGTTTTAATAACTGCAAAGTCTAGGTGCTCCTAAGTGCTCTGAGGGTTGTTACAGGTCATTGAGGAGATTAGGTCCAGTACTAGAAAAAAATTTTTTTTATTTTTTTTTGTGTTTTTCTTTTGCAGGCACAACCATTACGTGTTCTTTTACCCGAATGCTTGTTTTAAATACGTGGATAGCTTCAAAAAATAAAGAAAATGAAGCAGAAAGGTTTCGGGAAGTGTTTGGATCCCTTGCGAATTCTTTACTGGATGCTGAAAATATCCAGACTGATTGCTTGAGAAGTCAACTTTTGAATCTCTGTAAACGGTTTGCCGCATATTGGAAGCAATTTAGTTGATCAAAAACTAAGCTAGTGACCAAATACGAAAGCTGGTTAAATGAGACCGAAGTTTACATACTTAAAGTATCTGATGGAGAAGTATGTGGAACCTACAACGACGAGCAAAAACGATGGTCTTAAGAACTTTGCAACCCCTATGTGACAAGGTCACCCTTTCTCGAATGTGCCAGCCAAGTCTGGTCCCCCTTTCAGCGAGTCCATATACTCCATGTATCCCGAATTGAGAATATTCAACGTCGTTTCCTTCGATTTGCCCTTCGAGCACATTCCTGCATGCCTCGTAAGGTCAACTCGAACCTTCATCTTTTTGATTTTAACCTGAGCATTTCTCGTTTTAAACTTGATCTCCTCCACCATTTCCTTACTTCATAACCCTTAATTGTTGTTAGTTTTTAAGTCCTAGTTTTTAAGTTAGTTTAAGCTTGTAGTAAGCGAAATAAATGGTGGCATCAGCCCCCACTAAATTCAAATTCATTGTAAGAAGCGTCACCATTCATTGCTACATTTCGATAAGAATGTAACGAGTTGTAATATATCACCGTCATTTCGCTTCTTCACAAAGAAGGGTCCTGCTTGCAACACCTTAAGTGAAAATTATGGACACTTTTCATAAATCTTCCCAGGTCGATCTGCTTAAGTATCGGCGTAGATCTTTATCCAACAATTGTTCGAGATGGATTACAAAGAGTTTCCGACTCCATTTTGACAAAAAAGACAGTCTTATGCTGGTTTTTATCGGGGCCTGTGCCGACCGTCGTCAACTCCTTTAGCACTTTCGTGTCGGCGCAAGACATCTTCGATTTAGAAAAGCAGATTGGACAGTTTTAGGAGCTGGAAGAAGTCGTAGAGCGGTAGCAAATTTTGTCTGATGGAAATAAGTATATGACGAAACCACATGTTGATGGATGATGTTAGGCTGGTTCAAACTCTCTACAAAGTTTGGGCTAAGCGAGGAACACTGCTTTACAGCAATGGTTTTGTGAAACGAGAAGAGCTTAACACAAGACCCCGTTGTCCCCACACAGTATTCAATGGCGTTGAATGAGTACATGCGTGAGGTAAGTAGCAGTGAGATAACTGAACTCGTTGAAGCCTGAAAGTGCGTCAACGAAACTTTATGTGGTTTTTAACAGGGGAATAAGCTTAAATGATGTTTTGTATCCAGGACCAGTTTTCAACGAGATCTTACGAGTACTTCTTTGATTGTTTGGTGGGGATTTTTCAAATAGGTTTTTAACGCCGACATACAGAAAATGTATCGGCAAAATGCGGTCCATTCTGATGATACAAGCTTTCAGCGAATTCTTTTTCGAAGTGAATCCAATTTTCGCGTGGTGGATTATAGGTTGTTAACAGTTACCTTCGGTGTCAACTGCACCCCCTATTTAGCTCCTCGAACTAGAAATGCTTGAGTCTGCTGGGTTTCCCCTACGCTATTATTATTATTATTATCAAGGGAACGATACAAATTAATTTGTAGGGTCCGGGATTTAACGCCAAGGGTAATATGCCCATGTGGTTTGTCAACAGCATGCGGAGTACTGAGTTCCCATGTGGTGATCCACCTACGTACTTACCGCGCCCAACACTGCTTGATTTCGGTGATCTAAAGTTGATTTCAAATACGCCTTCACTTTTGAATCACCTGCCTCCAAGCCATGTTTTATATGAAGATTTTCTAAAAATCGACTAGACAAAGAAAAGACACTTGGTTTCGATGGAATGCCCAAGGACATTTTTTCAATTTCGCTGCTCCAGCAATCCGAATATCGGTAGCCCCGGCCAACTATTTGATACAGCGGAATGGATGACTTCAATAGTCGTCATTGCGAAGTTGTTGATGCAATCCATTTGGGTAGGCAAAAAACTGAGAGGGACGAGAGCCTCCAGTGTAATAGTCTTACGAAATGGAAATCCTTTGTTAACGCATTGCCGGACATTAATTGGATCCAAACACCGTGTTGGGTTGGGAATTCTCCATCGATAAAATTAGAATTTTATCTGTGATTCGTCTGAGAGGGCCTATGCTGCCGCACGGTATGCTCGTTTTAAATCCAAAATCACCACCAAATGAGGACCTCGAAGTCAAAGCTGTTTCCTTTGCGATTCAGTTCATACCACCTGAAGACATTTTGGAAAGATTCTCTTCATTATCCCGCGCCTTGTGTGTCCTAACTTACGTATTTCGCTTTGTCTACCGAGCGTTTAAAAAAGATTCGAAGGTGTTTACTTACGACTTCCTCCATATATCTTAACAAGAGATAAATTTTGTGAAAATATGTCTGATTGTGCTCTCTCTGAAACTCTCTAGATCTGTCCAAGTCTCGAACCATTTCAACAAAAAGTTAAATTTTATCCATCAATCCATCGCTGGATTCAAACTCCATTTTACGATTGAATGGAAAGCTTTCTAACGCAAGTCTGCCCTTTAATGAGCGCAATCCCATTATATTGCCTTACGGCTCTCATTTCACTAGGTTGCTCGTTCAAGCACTTTCTTTTGATGATGGCAAAGTCCTCATGCTTCGAGTGATTAGACAAGCCCGTGGGGTTCCAAAACTACAAAATTTAATTAACTCTGCGTACGACGATGTAAAGTTTGTGTCATTCATAAAAAACAATTACGAACCCAACTAATGAGCCCTCTTCCAGCTGAAAGATTTACTTTTTCAGCTCTCTTCATATACGAGTACGCCGGAATCGATTTCCCGGGTTCGTTCGTTCTAAAACATTTTAGGGGCCGGGGCTTCCGGTTGACCAAGCGATACGTCTGCTTGTCTATTTGCTTTTCCACCGATGCCATAAATCTAGAGGTTGCGAGTGAAATTTTCCTTGCAGCCTTTGA
Source organism: Volucella zonaria (assembly GCA_963966105.1). NCBI lineage: Eukaryota > Metazoa > Arthropoda > Insecta > Diptera > Syrphidae > Volucella > Volucella zonaria. The sequence goes on along the minus strand of OZ014530.1, from coordinate 83,284,504 downwards.
ACGATTTGTTGCCAGAAGCGAGTTTCCCACAGAACAGTTCTCGGATAATAAGACCAAGTTCACTAGAGCAAATGTAGTTCCACAAAGGGATTTTAAAAAATTTCTTTCACACATTGCAGTTGTAGCTTAGAAAAGGTATACAATTCAAGGCTTGACTTGGAACTTTATTCCAGCTGGCGCGCCCCACATGGGCGGCTTGCCAGAAGACGGAGTGAAAAGCTTTAAGACTCATTTCCGAAAACTTGGCGATTCCTATAAGTTTACCTTCGAAGAATTCTCAACTTTATTGACTCGGAAAGAGTCATGTCCCAGTCCCAGAGTCAGAACCCAGTTTCAGCGATGTCAAACGATCTGTCCAACCTTCTGGCCTTGACACCAGGTCATTTCGTCCGAGGCAGTCAATTGCTAATCCGCCTGAGCCGCTCCATTCTCTAATATCTATGCACCATACTTCCTCTAAACAATTCATTCAGTCCATACGGTCTTATAATAATGCTTTACAAATCACTTCAGCTGGTGCTAAGCAAATTGTTGGACAAGGATCTATGCCAACTTTCGGATGGTGGTAAAGGAGAATGCGTTCAATGCAATCCACCGTTTCGGACAATTGACAAACCAGTATTGGGTTGAGATGTATGCAAAAATTAAAACGGAACGTGTTACCTACATTCGACTTAATCAGAAAAAACTTGGGGCAGAAAGCTATATACATCTACGCAATGCCTTGTGTGCCGATGAAAATGTTTGGAACATTGGTAAGCTGTATATTTTACCTCAGTGACCGGGAGTCCTCGATGTATGCACGAAAGGACTCAAGATGCAATGACGTACGTTAGAGCTCATGGTTGTCCTGATCTCTTTATTACTATGACGTGCAACAGAAAGTGGCCGGAAATAACAAACAACTTGCTTCCGGGTAATAAAAGTCATGATCGGCATGATATCATTGCCAGGGTCTTTCATAGAAAAGTTAAGAAGTCATAACAAAAGAGAATATTTTCGAAAAATGTCTTTGTTATATGTATATGTAGCATTGAGTGGCAAAAGAGAGGTCTCTCATTTAATATTCACGAGCACTTGCCTACTGTTGTCCACCTTGCGATCCACCTAGAAAATGGTCAAAGGTTTTTTTTAAATGAAGAAACTGTTCAGGACATTTTTGTTGCAACGCGTGGAACTACTTTAACTGCTTGTTTTAAACTTTGCAAGAATTCTCCTGTACAATGAAATACCAATGTACTATACATGGAATAGAAATAAGTTCCAACGTTGAAAACAAGACAAGAATGTGAGTGGTTATCCCGGTGTACGGAAAACTAATGCCATGGACGTGTGTATACGGTACATCCTAATAATTCAAAGTGCTTTTATCTCCGTATGCTGCTTCACCATATCCGAGGTCCAACATCATTTTCCACCTTAAAGATGGTAAACTGAGCATCTCAATGCAGCTACAAATCTACTTGCAAGGCCTAGGAATGATAGAAGATGATACACATTGGAATGAATGCCTATCTGACGCTACTCTCTCTCAATCACCGATATCTTTTCGCTATTATTTTGCAGTTTTCTCATCTCTCCGAAAGACTAAGGCTTTAGCAGGAGTTCAGAAATAATTTTTCTGAAGACATATTAAATCGATGTTGATTACAACGACAGAATTTATAATGAAGCTCTTATGCTTCTTGAGCGAATCGTACAATCAGTAAGCAATAAAAATATTAACGATTTTGGACTACCTCTGCCAACTGATTATGCTAATGATGATACATTACTTGATACGGAATTTATTAAAGAAACCTCATACAACAGAGAGGAGCTAGTGCAAGAAGTTGATAAATGCAAGCAGTCCTTCACTGTGCAGCAAAAAGTTGTGTTCAATAACGTTCTAAATAGTATCGAACATAATATGAACAAAATGTATTTTTTGGATGCTCCGGGAGGAATTGGAAAAACTTTTTTAATAAATTTCATTTTAACAAAAATTAGATCTACTATTGTAGTAGCGACACTTCTACGAAATGGGCGTACAGCACACGCAGCTTTAAGTCAGTAATGCGCTCATTAGTAGTGCAGTTTGTAATATATGTATCTGAGCAAAGTGCAGTTGCAAAATTGTTGCAAAAATGCTCTCTAATTGTTTGGGATGAATGCACTATGCCGGACAAAACGTCATCAGAAGCTGTTGACAGAACTTTAAGGGATTTAAGATCAACTAATGCGCCATTTGAGGGTGTAACGATATTTCTAGCAGGCGACTTCCGTCAAACATATCCAGTTGTAACTCAAAGTACTCAAGCTGACGAAGTTAACGCCTGTTTGAAGAAATCTGCAATATGGCAATTTGTTGAAAAAATGGATCTTTCAGAGAATATGTAAGTTTATTTGCAAAACGACGCCGATACTGAAAAATTTTCAAATATGCTTTTACAAATGGGAAATGAGGCAGTACCCGAAGAAAATGCTAAAACTACCTTGATCAGAAAGTTCCCGGAATGTATTCAGAAAATTTTAATTGCAAGTTTATTCATCTACCAAATCTATATTGTCCCCTGCAGAGTAATCCCCATCGACTGCAACACACTTATGCCAGCGCTTGATCCAATCCTCGAAGCATTTTTTATATTCGGTTTTCGGTATGTCCATCAGTGCTTTCCATTTTTTCCATTACTTCCTCTCGACTGCTGAAACGTCGCCGTAGTGGTTTTTTAACTCGATTGAACAGTAAGCAGTCACAGGGTACCAAATCCGGTGAATTCGGTGGATGTTGGATGGTATTTGTTGCATTTTTCGTTATGAATAATCATGGCACTGTGTGACGGTGCGTTATCACGGTGCAAAATCCACGAGTTTTCTGCCCACAATTCTGGTCTCTTACGGCGAATTGCTTCATGCAAACGTTTCATAACGCCCAAATAATACTCTTTGTTCACTGTCTGGCCTTCTGGCAAAAATTCATGATGCACTACACCGTTGTAATCCATGAAAACCGTGATCATTGCCTTCTTTTCTGACTGAAAACGACGTGGTTTTTGATTTGGTGAACACCATTAACTTGCCTGATGCCTGAATTGCGTTTCGTACTCATAAACCCACGTCTCGTCTCCAATAATGATCCTTTTGATGACTGTGTGATCGGATTCAGCCTCGCAAATCATCTCTTTTGCATGAAATTGAGATCTTTTGGCACCAACTTTGCTGCTACAAGACGGAAACCCAAATCGTTGACCAAAATTTCTTGGACGGATCCATAGGCAATGTTCAAGTCCTCCGCTATCTCTCTGATCGTTAATTTGCGATTATTGACCAACATTTCTTTTACTTCATCAATGTTTTCATCGGTTTTCGATGTCGATGGTCTGCCACTGCGTTCATCATCTTCGATTGACTCACGACCACTTTCGAACGGCCCGTGCCACTGGTAAACGACCGTTTTCTTTAGAGAATCGTTGGCGAAACACTTTTCCAACATTTTCAACGTTCGCGCACCATTAAATCCGTTTTTTACGCAAAATTTAATGCAAGTTCGTTGTTGCAAATTTAAATCCATTTCTAAAATTGTAAAAAATCGCCAACACACACAAAGATAGATGTACTCTTGGCTACGTCCGTGACTTTTGGATTAAAACACAGATTTTTTGATAAAAAAATAATTTTATTTTTCAACGTAGTCTTCCTTGAGCTCTATACACTTTGTCCAACGCTTCTCCAATTTTTTTATCCCTTCCAAAAAAAATGATTTGTCGAGGTCCTCAAAATGACGAGATGACTTCATCATTGGAGTCAAATCTTTTTCCACCAAGCCATTTCTTCAGGTTTGGGAACAAGAAGTAGTCGCTCGGAGCCAAATCTGGAGAATAGGGTGGATGAGGGAGCAATTCATAGCCCAATTCATGGATTTTTGCCATGGCAACTGCACATGTGTGCACCCTTGCATTGTCTTGGTGGAAAAGAACTTTTTTCTTGGCCAAATGAGGTCGTTTTTTTTTCAAATCGTCATTGAATCGGTCCAATAAGTTGGCATAATATTCCCCATTGATTGTTCTTCCCTTTTGAAGGTAGTCAATGTGGATTATCCCGCGTGCATCCCAAAAAACAGTCGCCATAACTTTATTGGCTGACAAACCCACCTTGGCCTTCTTTGGCGCCGATTCACCCTTAGAAACTGTTGTTTGTTCTCTGGTGTGTTGTGATGGATCCATGTTTCGTCCACGGTTACAAAACGGCGCAAAAACTCCTCCATATTGCGATTAAACAACGCCAAACCTTCCTGTGAAGTTGTTACACGATTGCGTTTGTGGTCGACTGTGAGCAAACGCGGCACCCATCTTGCGGAAAGCTTTCTCATGCCCAAGTGATCATTCAAAATTGAAACCACTGAGCCATGCGAGATCCCTACGGCTTCCACAATCTCTCGCACTTTCAATCTTCGGTCGGCCAACACCATATCGTGAATTTTTTCGATTGTTTCGGGTGTAGAGACCTCAACTGGGCGTCCAGGACGTTCGGCATCTTCAGTGCTTGTACGGCCACAACGAAATTCAGTAAACCACTTTTTTACCATTGAAATCGATGGTGCAGAGTCCCAATAGTATTTATCAAGCTTAGCCTTGGTCTCGGTAATGGTTTTTTTTCGCAAGAAATAATGCTTAATAAGCACACGAAATTCACTTTTTTCCATTTTCTCCTCAAATTAGTGAGTAGTCTGATAAAAATAGCTGTCAAACACAAACTAACTGACGCAGCAAGTTTAAATTTTGACAGGAGTCAACTGACAGATGACTGTTGACAGGAGCAGTGTTGCTGTTTCAGTAAAGAGGTCAGAAATTCAAAAATGCACAGAATTATTGACCCGCCCTCGTACAAGCTCGTTATTGCAAATTTACGAGTAAATCCATTTCTAAAAATGTAAAAAATCGCCATCACGAACAGAGATGTACTCTGTCAATGTCAAGCTATGACGCTAAGATGTAGATAGAATGTCAACAACAGATTTACCAACTTAACAAAAAAAAAAACAGAACAGGTGCAGGAACTTTTTGATCAAGGTGGTATCCTTCTGTTCAACATATTAACAGCAATACTCCTTTTTGGTTCAGAGAAAGAGCTATTCTTGCACCCAAAAATGATTCTGCGTCCAAAGTTAATGAATTAACTTTAAGCAAGATTAATGAGAACGCACGAATTTATAGATACATTGACACCGTTGTAAATACTGATGACTCTGTACTAGAGGTGGGTCGTTTCCGGTTTCTGTGTTAACGAAACGAAACAGTTATTTAAAGAAATATAACTAGTTAAAAAACTAGTTAACTAACTAATAAGAAGCAATAACGAGAAATAATAATCATGTACTGCGAGAAAACCAAAAACCATTTTCGTCTCATCCACCCAAATGAAGCCGTTGTTTTCAATGTAAAATAAACCCAACTTTTCCTTGTTGATTTCACTCCTGACTGACAGTAACTACATTCACGAAACGAACGAAAAAGCCTTTTCATATCTTTTAGTGCAAACGAACAAAAAACGCAGAAAATGTTAACTACTTCCCCGATCGTTATTGTTTTTTTCGTTTAACTACTTCCCCGATCGTTATCGTTTTTTGTTCGTTTGCACTAAAATATATGAAAACGCTTTCGTGAATGTAGTTACTGTTATTGTCAGCCAGGGGCACTATGTATCAGGGTGGAATCATATTATTCGTTTCTCCTTCATGCGTTTTTCATATTTGCGGAACAGAATGATCCGTTCGCATACCTGAGTTGAATTTTGTGTATGCAAATAGATAAATGTAGTTACTACATATATAAACTGTTTTTTAGGAAAAAAAAAGAGGTTTCGTCGTTACGAGATGAAAAACTGTTTTTTTAACTAGTTCGTTTTTTTTATATCCACTCCTACTCTGTACACTTCCCAACAGAATTTTTAAATTCTACAAATCCAGCAGGACTACGAGAACATTTCATTTTCTTAAAAGTTGGAGTGCCAATAATTTTATTAAGAAACTTATATACGACAAAGCTGTGTAATGGAACAAGATTGTTGGTTGAGACCTAATGTAATTTTATCTATTTTATAACAGGATCACGCACAGGTGAAGATGTATTTATTCCAATTCCCAATAAGACTATTAGACCAAGAGTCCACAGCAAATTTTAGGGGTGGAGATATAACCAAAATATATGTACATGTATGTGTAGGTATTAGCGCAAAGATATCGAATTCTACCGTCTGGCAGTTTTTTTTTCAGCCGTGGCTGAGGGTGAGGAGTTGAAAATTAATTTTTTCGATATTTGTGTCGGAAGTATAACCACTTGAATTAATACACAAACAGCAGATTTGCACTGATTTCGAAAACCTAGGTCCCAGACGTTTTGCTTTCAGCTTTCACCCCGCCAGACAGCCCCAAAAGATGCAAAAAATCAACTTTTTAATTTTAAAGTATAACCACATGAGTGCTACAGCAAAAAATCAGAAAAAATACCCTGATTACAAATATGTAATCAGCTTTGCTTTCAGCTTTAACCCCGCCAGACGTCCTTGAAGTATCCTAAAAGCGTTATTTTTTTTACAAAAACCATGAATCAATTTTACTTTCAAATATAACCCTATTTTGGTCACAACAAAATATTGTACATACAAATATTCTTAATTGCAGACAAATTATTCACAGCTTACAGCTCAACAGACTTCCTTGAAATAATGGACATGAATAAGTGTTATTACGTACAATTATAAGTGTCAGTGTGCTTCATTATATTTTTGTTCTTAACTACCAAACATATTACATATTATTCTTGCAAAAATAAATTAAATATGTCTAAAAAAAATTTTTTTTGAGATCACTACAAAAAGACAAACATATTAAACTAATTGTTCCTCATCGGACTGATCTGATGAATCATTAGGTAAGTCTACCACATTGTTAGATAAAACCTAACCGCTATCTAAAATCTCTTCAATTTTCTCAGGGGCAGCAATTCCGTCGAACCATTTAAGCCTGAGCATTTCATTATCCATTGTCCAACCACAGTCAAAAGGTGAAAGCAGAACTGCTGAATTTGTAATGCGATTTTTCCATACATGGAAAATATAATTACCGGTGTATTTGCTGTAGAAGAACGCTTTGGTTTGGAGGTAAAAGACTTCCTTCAAAACCTTTAGATAAGAAGTTCAAGTCTTAAGGTCCCTACTTCATCTACTTGCTATGAAGATATTTTAAATGTTGAACGTACTTTTAATATTTTTGAAATTTTTTTCCGACGTCTGCTTGCAGGCTTTGTAAAACAATTCAAACCGGGCATCATTTACATGAACCGCTTTGGTGTGATACATGTTACAAACAAATTTCTTAATTTGTTGAGTATCCTCCTCCTTGGATATTGGAAAAAGTGGATTGGAGTTCTGGTAATGTTTTTAAAATTTCAAATGGTTTGATTTTTCCCTTTTTAAAAAAAACATGGGATGTAGTTGCAACCAGTGAAGCTGTGGAAAGCAGGCAGTGCAACACAAAACGTAGGTCCCAATTCATTGAACATTTTATTTATGTTTATATACCTTTACCTACTACCTTGATCACAAAATTCCCGGAATGCATTCAGAAAATTGCAAGTACAAGTTTTTTCATCTAAATCTATATTTTCCCCTTCAGAGTAATCCCCATCGACTGCAACACACTTATGCCAGCGCTTGATCCAATCCTTGAAACATTTTTTATATTCGGTTTTTGGTATGTCCATCAGTTCTTGCTGCGATTTTTCCATTACTTCCTCTCGGCTGCTGAAACGCGTTCCCCGTAGTGGTTTTTTTTTAACTCGATTGAACAAAAAGAAGTCACAGGGAGCCAAATCAGGTAAATTCGGTGGCTGTTGGATGGTATTTGTTGCATTTTTCGTCAAAAAATTACGAATAATGATGGCACTGTGCGAGGGTGCGTTATCATGGTGCAAAATCTACAAGTTTTCTGCCCACAATTCTGACCTCTTTCGGTGAATTGCTTCACGCAAACGTCTCACAATACGTCAAATAATACTCTTTGTTTACTGTCCGGCCTTCTGGCAAAAATTCATGATGCACTACATCGTTGTTATCCATGAAAACCGTGAGCATTGCCTTCTTTTTTGACTGAAAACGACGTGGGTTTTTTGGTCTCGACTCATTTGGTAAACGCCATTCACTTGCCTGATGTCTGGATTGCATGTCGTACTCATAAACCCACGTCTCGTCTCCAGTAATGATCCTTTTGATGGTTGTGGGATCCATGTCGATGGTCTGCCACTGCGTTCATCATCTTCGATTGACTCGCGACCACTTTTGAACCGCAAAATTTTATACAAGTTCGTTGTTGCAAATTGAAATCCATTTCTAAAATTGTAAAAAATCGCCAACACACACAGAGATAGATGTACTCTCGGCTACGTAACTTTTTCAAATGTCAAGCAAGGACGCTAAGATTTAGAGAGATTTACCAACTTAACAAAAACAGAACTCAAATCTGAACAATGGGAGCGCCACACGATGGTGTGGTGCGGGAACTTTTTGATCAAGGTGGTATAATAAAATAGAGACCAATACAGTTCATTTGAATTCAAGTTTTTTTTTATTAAATTATGTACTTTAATGTGTTCTTAAAAATATTTCCAATTTCCAGCCAGACCTTTACATTGTTTTTGAAGTGGGGAAGGCAGTAAAGCGTTATGATAAGTGCATACGTGTTTGATGTTTTTATAACAACTGAAAAGTTTCGTGGAAGAGATTCCAAATGAAGCATCATCAGCCTCTTCCTGGAAACTCTCCAGCTCTTTGACGTCTTCACGAATAATTTTTTCGTTTGCGGTTTTGAAGACGAAACATGTAGCCATCAACGTCTGGTGGGTGTAAGCTGTGAGTAATTTGTCTGGGACTTATATATTTGTAATCAGGAAGACGTGTAAAATATTTTGTTGTGACCAACATAGGGTTATATTTGAAAACTAAAAAGTGTGGTTATACTTTAAAATTAAAAAGTTGTTTTTTTTGTATCTTTTAGTGGCGTCTGGCGGGGTGGAAGCTGAAAGCAAAACGTCTGGGACCTATGTAAATATTCGTAATCAACAGAATTTTTATGATTTTTTGACGTAGCGCTTGTGTGGTTATACTTCTGACACCAAAAGTGATTTTTTGCCCACTTTGGGGGGTGTCTGGTAAGGGAAAAGCTGAGAGCAAAACGTCTGAGACCTAGATTTCGAAATCAGTACATTATTCTCTACTATTTATATATTAATTCAAGTGGTTATACTCCCGACACAAAAATCGAAACAATTAGTTTTCATCCCCTCAGCCTCATCCACGGCTGAACAAAAAAAACTGCCAGACGGTGGAATTCGATATCATTGCACTAATACTTACACATACATGTACATATATTTTGGTTATACCTTCACTCAAAATTTGCTTTCGGCTCTTAGACTATATGCTTTGCTATAACCATCTATAAGGCTCATGGTCAAACTGTTAAATTTACGGGCATTGATTTGAGTAATGAATGCTTTTCGCATGGACAACTTTACGTGGCCTGCTCACGAGTAAATAAGCAGGAAAAGTTGCGTACATTGTCACCAAATGGTGCAACAGCAAATGTTGTTTACAAAGAAGTACTCTAGCTGCAAAAATACCATCTATGTAAGTACATATTATGTAAGCATACAAATGCTTCAGAAACTTACTAATTTCTACCCGCAGGTATGAACTTTATGATCAAAATATTTGACATCTAGGATTTTGAATTACATTGAATGGATATGTGTACCTACATATGTATACATTAAGTTTAAACTTCGAAAATAATACATATGAGCTATGCAAGCTTCGCGACTCAGAAAAACTTCAAAACATCCTTCGACTAAGACTATGCATCCCGCCAAAGAAGTTGTGCTGAGACGATTGGTAACGTTGAATCAGATCCAGAGTATCGTTTAATTGTTGAAGCAAATACTATCGCCGTAGAGATCGACAATGAAATTTCTGTCATTTACAAATTCACCAAAGACAAATACCAGAAAAGGTTCCCAGAATTAGATTCCCTCATTGTTGGAGAAATAGAATACTTACTCGCTGTTCGGGAACTGGGTAATGAACTGGACCAAGTCAAAAACAAGATTTTAACACACGCGGCGACTATTATGAGAGAAAACAAAACTGCAGTTGTAGAGATATTAAAACACAGCGTAAAATAAAAATAAGAAGCAATAATGAAGAGTTGGTAATTAATTGCAAAGGATTGAATACTGCTGACAGTATTGCAGATTTAATTGCTGGCTATTGTAGTTTAGAAAATAAAAGTGATGTTTCACTTTGGAATCGATCAAACACAGAAGAAAAAAATTGTAACATCGACTCAATAGGTAAATCGAACAAATTTTTAAACTCTGAAAACTCTGTGAAAACAAACGAATGTAACGATAAGTCTCAATCTGGAGTTTAATTTTAAATCTAGTCATTGGTTGTGCGGTGAGAAAACATAGGAACTGACAGCTGGCTTTAAGTTTCAAATGGATGCTATTTGTAATAGTGGAAAAAACTGGGATACTAAAGCGCTGGAAAACGTTTCCAGCTGCAAAAAACCCAATGAATTGTGCTCCTAGTATCGACAAAATTGCACTGCCGTATGATTTCAAGAACGAGTTAACATAGAAGGCGCTATCTTCAGCAAATCCATCCATCAGTTGTGTAAAACCGTTTGTATCTAGGAAACGAGCATTCTGAAGTGAATGCAACCTTAGTATACGAAGCTCGACGAAAACCAACTACTGCACTATAATTCGATTTCTCATAAGTCTTTGTCCGATATTTAGTATTGAAAATGGGGATATCTATTACTTCTATCGAGGTGCGCATTTGCGCGCTCAAATAAGCGATATTTCACTTAGACACTTGTCACAAAGACAAGGTAGACTGGACCCTGTTTCTAGGGACCAGGCTATGTTAATAATTATTGAAAGCAGTGCATCATATAAACTGCATGGTTGTTATGTCTGTTAAAGATACTGTTTACGAGTGAGATGCCTATGAAGTGAGTCTTGTGGTTTTTTTATTCGAATCAGAATAGATCATTTACACGGTAGCCAACTGCGTTTTTATGATTCCATTGATTTTTAGTCGATCACCAAATAAAGTAAAGTACTTAAATGGATGACAACATTGGAACCGTGGAGTTGAGTGCCAGCTCAAAGTACTTTACGAAATTCATACTTTATCAGTACAAACATAATAACAAGTGCCTACTCAGCAAAGCGGCTATATCAGCTAGTTTATTGTATAAAAATTGAATGTTTTTGCTACAAAATAAAAGCATACTAGTTTTATTAGTTGTCAATCAAGTAGACAGCAAAGCCAAGCCAATTGATTTTTTGTAAATAAAATTTATCAATGTTGAAGTTGAAAATTAAACATCTTTCCCTTTTCGATAGACTTAGCGGACAATTCGAAAGCGCAATTATCAAGTTACAAGAACGTTCCGCAGCCTTTCGTATAGTACCATCACTTCAGCACAACGAATGCTGATGTCGATGAAATGTTCATAAGAACGGTCCATCCACTTCCTCTTTTCTAATTTAAATGTTCGTTTATTTTCATAACTTTAGTTTTATTAAAGTAGTCATTACGTATTCAAAATATGGTATCAAGTATGTGTTAAATTTGTTTTAAATATTGATAGTTGATTTTTCTGATGGTTGTTGATGATTTCCCATTATACATGTGTACAATAGGATATACCTTATTACGCATTATGAATTTGTGTAATACAACGCAAGCCAAAAGGACTTTTTCTGCATTTTCTGGGTACATACGTATGTATGTAGTGTTGTGAATAAAATGCGGCAACGTGACACAAAGTCACCACACTATGACAATTGAACTTCGAGCTCGCGACAGCCTTTTGTTGAAATTCTCCTTCTCAATTGTTAAAAATACTCCTGAGAGGCTGCATCGTCAACAAAATAGTGAAGAATTTTCGTGCGTGTGTTTGGTAAGGCAAGTACTTGAAAGAAGGAATTGGAAGATTATCGCTTAAAAGCCTACTTCCAAATCTACTGGCTTGAGGAACACCTGTAAATATAATAATATTAGAGTACAATAAGAACGATTACAAAATATATTAAACCGCATTTTTTACGAACTAGTATTTCGCATCACATTTAGACATCAAAACTACACTGAAATACTTTCTTTAGGAAAAGTATTGGCTTCCACATTTGGGTGGACTGCTTATAGGAATGGAAAACGCATCAATCGCTCCAATTTTTCATATTTCATGCATTCCAAAAGTCCACGCTGATCTGCATACAGCTTTTGATATTCGGAGACACAGAACAGAGCTTCCCAGACTACCCCATCTTTCAAACCCAATCGACCGGACTGCTTCCTTCCCTAGCTGAAACGACCAAGCTAGCGATTGAAGGGGTGCATTTTGAGTCAAAAGCTAATAAAGACAAACAACTAATTCAAATTTAATAATAAAATATAATCACAGCTACCGGACATTCCGCGCTAATGGGTTTACTTATGCACGTTTCCATGAGTGATTTCAAAATTGCCAATAATCTTTGGAAAATCTCTGGACTCATCCTCGTGTATATAATAACCCGGGCACTGCCTAGTTCTTCTATTTTTAAAAATGTAACATTAAAGAAAAAAATGGTTCTGGTCGCGATTTATGCGACGCACACAGCAGGATCTGTTTTATTTTTCCTATTTAATATTTCAAGTGTGCTATACCGAGAAAGCCTCCATTGCAAGGGGCAAGAGCTTCATATTATGAATTAATTGTACATAACTGGTTATTTTCACTCACTTTCTATAGTTTCAAAATAATTTTCGCGACAAATACAAAAACACGAAACAAATGAGCAAATGACAACTTTACTTAACAGTTAGATACGTTTTCAAAATCATAATATGGGCAACTTGCCATTTGAAATAATTTAAGGGGGTAGTCTCATGTTCGATCTTCAAAAAATCGATTATTTTTGGCATATTTTCAAAGTTTAATAAGTTGAGAATATACTGTGAAAATTTTAGACCACTAAGCCATTTTAAAATTATAGGGAAGAGCGTACCCTGCATTTTCTTTCCTTCTCCAAACTTTAAATGCGTTTTTCTCGAAACTACTTTTTATCCGTCGGCTCAGTTGATTAAAAAAAACGATTGGACCGATTCGGCTAAAATTTTAACTCAATATTCTACACATGAAGGGTTCTGCCCGGTATTAGAATATGATTTTTCTACCAAATTTTTTTTTTTATCTCGATTTATTGAAATTTTTTTACAAGGCCAACATTTTGTTATTTATTTAAATTTGCTACGGGACAGAATGAGAACCCTACTGAATAAAAACCTTTTTGGAATTCTGATTTCAGATGATTACAAAAGGAGCAATCAGGGGTCCAGCCATCTACTTTTTTTTGAAGAGATCAAATTTACCTCACCAAAATGACGTTTAAATATTCGTTTTTTTTATTTAACAAATTTTTTTTTGTATTATTCAATAGCTAAATAATAACATATAATTAGGTATCATAAGAAGATTGTATTTAATTTTCCGCAAAAAAATACCTTAAAAACCTTCAAAACTGAACCTAGGACATGAGACTACCCCCTTAAAGAAACATTTCACCCAGTTCTGACATTAGTTCTGTTCAGTGAGGCTGTTCTGGGCAGAAAAGAACAGAAAAGTACAAGGTTTTGTCTTCAATGAGAAAATTTTCTGTTCGAAACTGTTCTACTTTGTGTTCAGTGAGGTTGTCAAAACAGAAAAGTACAGAAAAACTTGCACCTACTCTTGAGGTAGAGCAGACTGGTGTGCAGATGTCAAAATCAAATTTGGCTGTCATTTTGATTTGTTTCTAGCAATTTATTTGTTTGCGATTGTTTTGTGCATTTTGAATGAAAAAAAAGTTATGGAAAGTTCAACAATAGAGATAAGAGGGAAAAATGGCAATCTGTGCTGGTTGAATGTTCTTCAAATACACGGCAGGATTTACAAAATAGTAAGTACAAATTTAATGGGTGTAACATATTTTACATAGATTTTTTTTTATTTTTTTTAGGTGTAGAATTTCGCCAGGAAATATTTAACCAGTCGTTTGGAGGCGAATCAGTCACCAGCCAGGATTTCGTAGAAATTGCAACAACTGCAGAAGAAAAAACTAAATGCAATTTGGCTGGAGAAGGACTCCCAGCTCCTCATAAGTCTTTATAAAGACTTAGAGCCAAAAGTCAGCAAAATATTTTCCCTCAAAACACAAAAAACAAAAACTCTGTAAGCAGATTGCTCGCCGCATGTAGGAGTTCGGACACCAGGGCCACTTGTGCCTATGAAAAGTATGTAATTTATATTCATACATTCTTATTTCTCATACTCGGATTAGAAATATAAACCTATTTCCATAAATACAATAGGGAGCTCTCAGATGTACTGCTGGACCGACCTGCAATTACTCCAGCCTATCGGTTGGGCAGTACCACTGGAAGTGGAAAAGCAAAGTAGGCAATATTGGTGGAGGCCCGAATTTCTTCCATTGCAAGTAAGTGTATAACATTAAATAATACAAAATATTCAAAACCTCTCCATTTCTTTTTAATAAGGAATACCAACCAGTGAAAGTGATACTCAGCTGGATAGCATAGAAGAAACATTTTCAGAGAACGTAGTGCCACCAAGAAAACGGGAGAAAAAAAGCACTGTGGCAGAAGAGCTGAAGAAGTGGAGGGAGCAGTTCGCTGAAGAAAGGAGCGCAGACCGTGTGTACAGATATACCAAGCTTGAGGCATATAGAGAGAGAACTGTTGAGCTGGCTAAACAGAGAGAAGAGAAATGCGAATTGCGTTTGGTTCTAATAGATTATTTAAATAAAAAATAAATGCATAAAAATAAAAGTATAAAAATAATTTTATGAATTTTTTATTTAGTTTGTCTTATCTCCTCAATTAAAATAAGAAAACACTTCTTCACACAGCCTATTTCGAAGGATGAAGCCATACTGCTGATCAGCAACTGTATAGAAATTGTCATTTTCTTCAATGTTTCCGTTAATCTCATATGGTAGCTCATCATCGTTGCATAAATTATGCAGCACAACACAAGCTCGAATAAAATGACAGTGTTTCTTTACTCCTCTCAGCTTGCAATAATAAAGCTGTCGAAAGCGCTGTTTAAGAACACCAACTGAAAGCTCTATTACGATCCTACTGGAACTCAACTTTCGGTTAAAAAACTTCTGCCTTGAAGATAAGTGACCATTGTCGCGAGATGGGTTTGTTAGAAACTGTGAGCACACATAAGCGGAATCTCCCAATAGAAACCTGCTCCCACATAAATTAGGTACTTTCGAATATATATCCGAATTCTCAAAAACCCTGTTGTCATGAACAGAACGGGGATATCCAACGAAAATAGTCCGTAAACTTCCTTTTCTCGTTGCATATTGCTTGAAGAGATAGACTTGTAATGCCCTTTCTATCAACGTAGTCGTTTTTTCCATGCCTAGGGGGGTCAATTTTAATTTTTGTACCATCTATGATCCCTGCAAAAGTAACAAAAGGGGTAGGTTACTACATCGTTTGTCAATTATTACTTGCAATTAATTTAGTACCTATAACTCCTTCAATTCCAGTTTTGTTTCTCATATACGAGCTGGTTTCCATTTTCTCATCTTCAGTAGGCCAGCGGATGACCGGGACGCAAAGTTTGCGTCTCTATTGATAAGACTGCATACAGTTTCCAAGGCGAGGTTGAATCTATCGGCAATATCCATGTAGGAGCAAGCTTCATACCCAGCAAACCAAAGAATGAGCGCTATATGTAATTCAGCAGAATATGTTTTTGGGGCCTCTAATTTGACGTAAATATCCGATCTTGCAAACGTGTCTACCAACCGGTTATAGAGACTGCGAGATATGAGGAAATGTGTCACAAACTCCTTTTCATTGTAGGAAGGAACTATGGTATTTCTTTCAAGAAATGTGCGATACAGTTCCTTGAATCTTTCCCGACAGAAAAAGGAATAACGCTCACTAAAGTCTTCATATCTCTGGAATCTGTTGTTCCATCACTCGACAAACTGATATCACTGCCACTATCACTGGCCACCAATTCTTCTAATATAATTTGTTGAATTTTATTTAAAGCCATTTTTATTTATTCAAGCTTGTATTTCACTTTGAGAACCTTTTCAACTTTTCAAAAACTTCACAAGATGTGACAAATGCCGAATGTCAACATTTTTGACAACTAGCATATGGACTGTACTTTTCTGTTCTAACTTTAGTCTGACATTTTTCACGATACTGTGATCTTCTGTTCTAGTTTTTCCTTACTGAACAAAGCTATTAGCTGTTTATGTAAGTGCCTGTTCACATTAACGACGGGATGAAAGTCCTCACCATGAACGTCGTGTTCACATTTTCATGGTGTGGAAAGACTTTTTGGCAAGCGGAACACTTGAATCGGAGCATTTTTAATTTTTAAATTTGAGCAGTTGGCCTGAAACATACCTTTTTTGCTGTTCCTTGCTCATTAACGATCAAACCTAAAATCAAAAAAATATGTCAGAAATGGAACGATATGAAAAGAAACGATGTGCTTCACCCGAAAATCCACTTTGGAAATGGATTTTCGGTGCAATTAACCCGTCTTCTTCCCACTTCAATAAAAAGCGTCCAATCTCTTTCGGACAAACTTCCTGGCCGCGCCAATGTGAACAGGCACTAATATTTTAACGTATTTATAACAGAAAAACGTTTTAGGTTTTAGGTCAAAAATAGTAAGCAAAAAAAACAATTGAAGCGATTGATTCAATTAATGACCGGCAATCAAAACATTGCTAAAGGAATTTGCTTGAAAACCGTTTTGCAACGTAAGTGGGAACTATTTTCATTAGAGCTGAACAGCTTAGGTCCTCCACAGCGCGACTGGTAAAAATGGCAAAGAGTAAAATATAAATGCACATCATTTTCTTGATACTAATCGCAATTCTCTAAGGTATGGGCCGATATAAAATGCAAAATAAGAAAAAAAGAAAATTAAGAACAAAACAGGAATTACTGCAATAGGAGGTGGCCCGAATCGTTTGCATCATTTTAATGACATGGAGGAAACTGTTATTCAGCTAATGAAAATCAACACCTGTGTGAATCCGCCTGGACAAGAATTCGGCTGTGAAGACGTACATCATTCTGCCAGCACAAATACCGTGCTGACGAAACGATCGACAACCCATTAGGGGAATCAGTGGAGGCGCCACATTTAAAAAAAGAAAATCTGAACATAAAAGTACAAACATTTTGGAGGAGTAAACTGCTGCATAAAAAGGTTTTTACCAAAATATGATGAGCCTCATGGGTAACATGGTAAAATCCATGAGGAATATCGGACACTACGGTAGAAAACATGCGCAACGGGGAGAAGAAATTATAAAATTAAAAAAAGAAAAACTGAAGGCTTATAAAGAAAGCCAAAAGACTGGATAGAAAAGCCAAACTAGAACTGAAAATGCAAAAGCTAGAGCGTCAAAAGCAGAAGACCGTATGGAGTATATTTAAAGTATTTTTATGGATTATTTATTTTCTTGTTAAAAGTGAAGTGATTTCTTAAGTTCTTTATATTATATTTTTTTTTGTTTAAATAAATTCATAAATTAAGTCAATATAAAAATATTCATTTTTTTTTATTATTAATTCTAAATTGCAGATTCCTGAGGACTCTAAGTTCCACTGCTCCATTGCAGTGCAATATTATGCAAAGTTGCACAGACATTAGCAATTTGAGTAGTCTTTTTAGGCCTGTAGTGCAACTCACGTGCTCTTAGCAGGTACCTAAACCTGTTTTTTAGAACTCCTATTGTCCGATCAACAATGTTCCTTGCCTTTGAATGTTTTTTTGTTAAACACACTTTCCAGCGAGCTCCTCTCAGGATTACGAAAAGATGTCTTCAAAGCATATCCGCCATCACCTAGAATATATGTAGTGCAAGTAAGTAACTATGCATTAAACCCTTGAACCCTACCCATCCCGAGTGAAACACTATTACTACCCTGGGGTCTTAGAGACCCCAAACAATTGGGACCGTACTTAAAAACCAATTCAATAAAAATTCTTATTTATATTTATCAAGTTACAATATTAAACAATATTAAAGTTTTGAGTCTAAGCACATTTGACACACCGAGCGTCTATGTTCGCCACAAAGAGGATTTCGGCAACATCCACAACTTATTTTCGTCTTCCTGTCTTTTCCGCGTGGACAAATGGCGCGTCTTTTTTTTCCATCAACAGCAGTAGTTGAATCAACTAATGGTCATTTCTTTTTCAAAATATCTCCAATTAGGACTTGGAGATTTGACGGAAAAACTTCCCAAGTGAACCTCTCTCACATTTGGGGTTTGATGAGGGCCAGTGCTAAGTTTTTGAGGAAGTTTCGTCTCGTTTGTGTTTGATTCGCCATTTGTAGAAGAATTAAGAATTAAGACCCACAATATTCAAAACCCAAAAAAATATAGCAAATGGCCATCATTTGGTTCGTCTTGAAACACTGTACCGGTGACAAAGTTGGTCCATCAAATCAACACCACATTTCGTCTTGTTGTAAAGATCCACTATATCAGGTATTTGGCATCAGGATCAGCTTTTGTATGCATTGTTGGCAGCAAAGGGATGATTTTTTTTGTTTGGATTTTGGACAATAAAACAAGTTCTTCAGAAAAAGCAAATTTTGCTGTGTTACGTTAGCGAACTTTGACTTTAGAAATGAAGATGGAATTTTTCTTTCATTTCGATGCAACGTGCTCAAAATTTTAACTTTTTTGCAACAATTCTTTTGTCATCGGTATAGACGTAAACCAATTATCACAAGTCAAATTTCTGTTTGTTCTGTGGATTTTCTCTGTTAATTTCATGGTGTAATAGTGTGCATATGAAACATTTTTGGGTGCCGAATCCTTACCCAAATATACTCGTATTGAAGCATATAGCGTGTATGCCATTTTGGAGTCTGATAAAATCAAAATTTTTATAGCATATTTGCCTGGTTTACTGGGAATGTACATTTTAAAAATGCGTCTGCCTCTGAAACCTAACAACATTTCGTCCAAACTAATGCAATCCGAAGGACAATAAACTTCACTTCAAACACTGCCAATATGCTTGAAAATCTCTCTAATTGGGGCAACTCTGTCATTTTGTTGACGTTCCAACCTTATAGAGCGGTCGAGCTTGTGTCATGGTGAACCGAAAGTAGCCCACACTGTTACATGACAGTGCAAACCAAACAACATCCGTGTCCTTTGCAAAAGAAAGGCGTATACTGTTTGTACTTGAGGAATTACGAAATTCGTCAATCTCCACACCCTCAAAAGCTGTCGTTTTTATATTTTTGACTCTCACCCTTATTGCGAAGATCAACTATCAACCGACTGACGATTGATAGAATTTGTCAATTGAAATCGAATTTGGTATTGTGAAAATGAGTTGATAAAGTAGTATGCCTTCAAAATATTACCTTTATTGTAAATGGGGTTTTACGTTTGACAGAATTTTGTTTTTTTTTCTTTGAAGAAAGTGCAAAGAAAATTATAAACAAAAGACAAAATATGACTGTTTTTTTTATTACTAACTACTCTTTGAGAACTTTTGAAAAATAAAAAATCTAACTTTATCATTTATTTACATGAAAACTCACATTTTTTTAAATTTTTTTAGGAAACACCAACTCATCGACCGCAAAAATACGATTGATAGAAAAATTGATAAAATTGACAAAAAAATCAGTGAAAATTGTTGTTCACAGTACCGATTAATAAAATTGATTGAAAAATGTCAATTTTAGGTTGATAAGGACTGAAACGAATAAAATTTGGAAACTTCAAAGTAAAAAAAAAAATATTTTCATAATTCATGTAAATTTTTTTTATTTGCTTTAAAACTCTGTATTTATTAAATTCATTTACAATTACAAAAAATGAAAAAAATTATTTGGGTTCCCATTCTTTCCTCAACTTTTTCGAATGTCCTTCATAAGGTTGGTGACAGTTACATCCGTGATCTTTTTGGACGCTCTTTTCCATTTAGCACTAACATTTTTTACGTCCTTTGCACACTGCTCACTTTTCCTCAATTTAGCTTTGACCAAAGCCCAATACGGAACTGTGGAACATTGGGTGGATTCGTGTCTTTTGGGACAAAGTCGACATTTTTAGCAACAAGAAAGCTCAACGTCGCATGAGCATAGTGAGCTGAAGCTAAATCTGGCCAAAATAATGTTGAACCCTCGTGTTTGTTTAAGAAAGGAATCAACCGTTTTTTTAGGCACTCGTTAATGTACACTTCTCCGTTAATTGTTCCCGTTGTAATAAACGATGAGCTTCTGTGTCCACATTGGCAAATGGCCTGCCAAACGAGATATTTTGACCCGAATTTTTCCATCCCAATCGATGTTGCTGATTGCTGAAGAATCTCAGCTTCAAACGAGTTGTAAAACGGCGCAGCTGGAAGAGTAGTAAAGTCGGCTTTGACATAAGTTTCGTCATCCAAAACCAAGCACACTTTCTTGTTGCCGATCAACTCGTATAGCTTTCGGGCTCGTGTTTTTATGACTTTTTTTTTGCTTTTCAGTAACTTTTGGTATTTTTTGTTTTTTTACGTGTTTTTAGACCGTTACGTTTTTTAGATCTTTGTATTATTGTTTGGTTGGTATTACATTTCCGAGCAACATCTCTGGATGACATAGTCTGGTTTTTTACGATGGTACTCACTATTTTCCTGTCAAAATTTGTATCATGTGCTCCACTTTTCTGTTTTCGCTTAACTGTCAACGTCTCCAAATATCGTTTAATAACAGAACCCACAGTACTGCGTGCTATGTTTAAATTTTTTGCGATGAAATGGTTTGGACGCGAAGTATTTTCAAGCCATTTGTCGATGATCTTTTTACGGCCTTCCTCTTGACTCATATTTTATAAATATTTAAACCGCACCGAACTAAAATCAATAACAAACTGAAACTAGAGAATATGCAGGCTAATTTGGGTACAAAACGGGATTGCAATTTTCACGCATTCAAAGTATAGCCCGTATTAAAATTTACAGATTTTATTCGTTCCAGTCCTTATAGTTGGTCTTCGCAATAAGGCTGTCTGTCTACCAATTTCAACGTTGGTATTAGAGACAAATGTGAACAAAATTTCATCAGTGAAAAAAAGGCCTCATTCTTCTTCTTCTGTTGTCAAACTACGGGCATCACCTCTAGGCCCAGGAATGTGTAGTAAAATACTGCTTTGCTCAATTTTACCCCTTTTTGGATGTTTACCACTTCCATCCATCCTTCCATCTTTTCCTCTTAGTTTGGTAGGAACATCCAAAACACGTAGAAAATTACTTGAGGCGAAATTAGCCAGAGGAACATCGTCAACCGAGGAAAAATCATCATCATCACTTGAGCCTTGTCGGAAGTTTTCGATGACTCCATCATCTTCGAGGTCCCTTAAATTTTCAGTTACGATATGGCCAACCTCTTCATCTATATAGTCGTCTTCGTGTAACCATCTGGTAATTTTTTCATCCATTTCAATTTTTTCTTGTGTTTTCAAACTAAAATCGAGAAACATAAAAACAACACACATAACACTAATAACACTAATACTACTAACTTGACTAACAAAAACACTGATAACACTAATAAAATCTAAATAAAAAGCTAACTTGCCGATCAAATCAATGCAGAAATATAAATTCAGATTCTTTAAAAACTTGCACTATTATTACCCTGGGGTCTATGGAACCTCGAAGTTTAAATTTCCGCGACTGCACAACTCGAAAATAAATAAATAACTGACAATTAGACGTCTACCAAGATAATATGAAAATACTTTGAGTGGTGCCGGCATGGGTTACTTAATTTTAAAAATATTCTAATAAATATGTATATGTTTTCAATTGCGCTGGACCCCAGGATAGGGTTTAAGGGTAACATGATTGCGTACCTAATAACCATGTACTCCTACGAGGGTTGTCTGAAATGTTTCCGATCCCAACGTAAAGATAGCGGCACTCGTCAATAAAAGCTAGTGAATGCTAGTTGTGCATCTTTTGACAGTTACTTACCGAAGTTTCAGTCATTTTGGACCCGCAGGTGACAATCGTTTGAGCGAGTCGATGTGAGTGTTTTTTGTGAAAACGGAAAAAATTGAGTATCGAGCTGTTATTAAATTCTTGTTTTTGAAAGGCAATACGCCTACGTAAATCAAAAATGAGTTGGACATGAGTTGGATACACAGAGTATGGGAACTCTGCACCATCATTTACCATAGTGAAATTTTGGGCAGCTGAATTTAAACGTGGCCGTAAGAGCTTGGGAGATGATGAACGTTCGGGACGTCCAAAAACTGCAGCCACTGACGATAACATTGATAAAGTTCACCAAATGGTGTTAGACCACCGCCGAATTAAAGTGAGAGAGATAGTAGAGGTTATGAAAATGTCCAAAGAACGTGTTTGTTACATATTGAATCAAGATTTAGGCATGAGAAAGCTGTCCGCGTGTTGGGTGCCGCGTTTGCTTACGTAAGACCGAATGAACATTTCCAACGCTCAGTTGGCGCAGTTTAGGCGCAATAAATCCGAATTTTGGGGTCGATTAATTACTGTAGATGACATTTGGATACACCATTATACGCCCGAAACAAAAATTCATTCAATACAGTGGACTGTAAAGGGCGAGCCGGCTCCAAAAAAAGCAAACACTATTTTTTTCGGCTGGGAAAGTGATGGCGACTGTTTTTTGGGATAGTAAAGGAGTTATCTTAATCGATTATCTTCAAAAAGGAAAAACCATTACAGGAGCATACTACGACGCATCATTACTTGCCAATCTGAAGGCAGAAATTGCGGAAAAACGGCCACATTTGCGGAAAAAGAAAATCCTGTTTCACCAAGGCAACGCGCAGTCTCACACCTTAGCGGTTGCCATGGCGAAAATCCATGAATTACGGTTTGAACTGCTTGACCATCAGCCTTATTCACCAGATCTAGACTCAAGCGACTTCTTTTTGTTCGCTCATCTAAAAACTGCGCTCGGAGCACAGAGATTTTCGTCAAATGAGGAGGCAGTCACCTTCGTGAACAATTATTTTGCAGAGAAAAACGCCAAATACGATTTGGACGGACTAGAGAGATGGGAGCATCGCTGGGAGAAGTGTGTAGAGTTACATGAAGACTATTTAGAAAAATAAAAAAAATTTGAGAAAAAATGTCTTGTATCATTTTTCGGTCGGAAACTTTTCAGACAACCCTCATATTTCCATTTTGGTATTCTGCTTCCAGCTTCATTTTTAGGGAAGACTTGGTAAAAACGTTGGCATCATGTGTCGAACCGGGATATTTGGCGTTAGAAAAAACGAATTTTCGCCTCATCATCACATATCTGAAAACGATAGTTAATATTCAACAACTCATGCCCGATTTCACAGTGCGAGTTTAAGTATTGGTTCAGTTAAGTGTAGGATTAAACATAAACTTCACTGAAGAAGTTTTCGTTTTCACAGTCGATATTTAAGGGTGGTATAGGTAAGTCATTAATTTAGAGTAATTGTAAACCATTTACTGTAATTAGTCATTGTGATTGAGGACGAAATGTCAAACCAAATTCGTTTGACATAATTCTCGTTTGAAGTGCTTCTTGTGTTAAAAATAAATTTAAATAATGGACATCAAGGAAAAAAGAAAAAGTCCTAATTTTAATCTTGTGGAAGTGGGAACATTATGACAAGTCATTGTAAAACACCGAAATGTAATAGAAAACAAAAGCACGGACAGGGTTTATGCGAATGAAAAAACCGCTGCATGGCTAGAAATAGAAAAAGAATTCAATCGTACGGCAACACATGCAGAAGTGTTTTGTAAAAAAATTATGAGACCTTAAAAAAAACAACGAAGCAAAAACATGCTAATGAGAAAAAAAAATGTATGCTACAGGAGAAGGCCCGCCGTAGGATTCAAATATAAGCAACGTTGACGAGACTACGCACGAGCTTCCAGGAACCCAAATAGAGGGGCTCCCTTCTACATATATACCACCGTGTGGCGCTCCCATTGTTCCGATTTGAGTCCTGTTTTTTTGTTAAGTTGGTAAATCTGTTGTTGACATTCTCTCTAAATCTTAGCGTCATAGCTTGACATTTATTTGCAAAAGTTACGTAGCCAAGAGTACATCTCTGTGCGTGTTGGCGATTTTTTACATTTTTAGAAATGGATATAAGTTTGCAACAACGAACTTGTATTAAATTTTGCGTAAAAAACGGATTTAATGGTGCGTAAAGGTTGGAAATGTTGGAAAAGCATTTCGGCAACGATTCTCTAAAGAAAATGGTCGTTTACCAGTGGCACGAGCGGTTCAAAAGTGGTCGTGAGTCAATCGAAGATGATGGAGTGGCAGACTATCGACATCGAAAACCGACGAAAACATTGATGAAGTAAAAGAAATGTTGGTCAATGACCGCTAATTAACCATCAGAGAGATAGCGGAGGACTTGATCATTGCCTATGGATCCGTCCAAGACATTTTGATTAATGATTTGGGTTTCCGTCGTGTAGCAGCAAAGTTGGGGCCAGAAGACCTCAATTTCATGCAAAAAAAGAGACCGTGTTGACGTCGCAAAAGATATGATTTGCGAGGTTGAATCCGATCCCATATTCATCAAATGGATCACTACTGGAGACGAGACGTGGGTTTATGAGTACGACACGCAATACAGACATTAGGCAAGTTAATGGCGTTCACCAAATGAGCCAAGACCAAAAAAAACACGTTGTTTTCAGTCAAAAAAGAAGGCAATGCTCACGGTTTTAATGGATTACAACGCTGTAGTGCATCATGAATTTTTGGCAGAAGGCCAGCCAGTAAACAAAGAGTATTATTTGACGTATTGTGAGACGTTTGCGTGAAGCAATTCACCGAAAGAGACCAGAATTGTGGGCAGAAAACTCGTGGATTTTGCACAATGATAACGCACCGCCGCGTCGCACAGTGCCATCATTATTCGTAATTTCTTGACGAAAAGTGCAACAAATACCATCCAACAGCCACCGAATTCATCTGATTTGGCTTCCTGTGCCTTCTTTCTGTTCAATCGAGTTAAAAAACCACTACGGGGAACGCGTTTCAGCAGCCGAGAGGAAGTAATGGAAAAATCGCAGGAAGCACAAAAGTACATACCGAAAACCGAATATAAAAAATGTTTCGAGGACTGGATCAGGCGCTGGCATAAGTGTGTTGCAGTCGATGGGGATTACTCTGAAGGGGACAATATAGATTTAGATGAATAAACTTGTACGAGTATTTCCAATTTTCTGAATACATTGTTCAAGGCAGTATGACTCTGATTTCTTGAAAACAATTCAAACTTGAATATAAAATCCAACTGTTGATCTAAAAGTTATCTCATGAGAGTTTTTTTATATATACTTCAGACACAGAAAACACCGGTGAAAAACCGACTTGCAGCATCTATACAGAGGAAGATAAAGAAAATGTACTGACAAAAAAAACCAATATATCTTCAGGTTAAGATAAGATTGTAACATTGTAAATAAAGGTTAATGTTCTCTATTCTTAGAAGTGCACTCCGCAGAATCTGACAATCAACAGCTACCAGAAAAAAAAGGATTTCAAAAAAATCAACAACGGGTGAGAAATGGACAGAGCTACCAGAAAAAATTAAAATAGCAGAAGAGCAAATGTACCATAACCGTGAAGTTCATAAGCTCCAAATTCAATACATGGCAAGAGAACATGAATTAAAAATGAAGGTGCTGGAGTCCCAGCTAATCTCATTGCCAGATGCCAAAAAGTGATTGAAACAAACTGTTGTGTGAATCAGTAGAAAGTGCAATTATTTATTTTCTAAGAAGTTATATGTTTAAATTAGATAAATACAACTGAACTCATTTTTCTTTATTTTTAATTGCGTGTTTGGTTTTAATTTGAAATGTTAGCAAAATAATCATTAATTAAAATATTTCTAACCGCTGTGTTTCCTTCTCCAACAGCCTGTGGAACTTCGATATTGTTTATGTCCTCAATGCGCTCCAACAAATGATCATCCAATGGTGGTGACTCTGCATCACGATTCATGCAGCAAATGTTGTGAAGCACTACTGTTGCTACAATAACACTCTGCACTGACTGACCTAATGCAAGAACAGGAGATCGCCTCTTCCATACCCCGTAGCACCGTGCGACACAATTTTTTTTTTATTTTTTTTCTTACACTTTTATTTTGCGAAATTCAAACATATTTACATTTCTTCCTGCGAAGCCTTTTGGCTTATCTGCAGAAGATTACTTTTCAAGAGCAGATATTTACTTTAAGTTAAGCTGTTTTGTGTAGTGGTTTGAATTACAAATAGAGTTTTAGTTTTTGGAATTCAAAAAAAAGAAAGGTTAATAAATACGTACATAAATACAATTTGTTATAATTAAGGGCTTAACATATAAAATTCGAAGTTTTGGAAGTCAAAAAAGAAAAATTAATGAATACAATAATTTACAGATTCGTATAAACAAAAAAACTTTTTAAATTTTTTTTTCGCAAATTCGGGTTTCGGATGTTCTTCAGGGAGTTTGGTATCTGGTTGAATACAGTTGGGTTGCTATGCTGCAGTTGTCCCTTGCCGTACGCATTGTAGGTCATCGGGTTTTTTAACATTCCTTGTGCTTTTCTTCTAGTGTTCTGCTGATGATCTATCGGGTCTTCGAAGCGAGTGTCATCGTAATAGTCAAGAGCAAGTGTCATTTGGAATATTTTTTGGACACTTAACGCCTTGAAGCTTCTATGTCCTATGTTGTTGTTGGGATGTCGAGTTTGCATTTTCTTCACAATGAGGTTTTGAAAGTCTTGCAGCTTATTAATGTGCGTAACTGATGCGTTACCCCATGCTAGTATGCCGTATCTCAGTTTTAACTCCACAAGAGCATAGTATACCCGTTTTTGTACTTCAAACGTGGAGTAGTATCCCAGGTACACCACGGCATAAAGTGCTTGCCTGAGTTTTTCTATGTGCACATTCCACAGAAGATGGCTGTCGATGGTTAACCCAAGGTATTTGTATGTCTCGACTAATTCGATTTCTTGGTTCGATAGGACTTTTTGTCATGTGTGCCTTTTGAAGGTTACTCTCAGGTCAGTGGCTTTGTGGTGTGGTCCCCGGATGTGCACCAAATCAGGCCATTATCATGACACCAGTTTACAGCTTTATCGAATTCCACCTGCATTACTTGTAAACCAGTGACAGGACACCTATGTCTAACGACTATTGCTGTATCATCCGCGAACGCGAATGGAATGCCATTTGTAAAGATTCGCATTAGCTGGTTTGTTTTTTTTTTTTTTTTTTATAAAAGAACTTAACACTCAAGTGGGTATGAATACACTTATAATGCCTCAGCCTGTGTTAAGTTTTTAGGAAAATGGGATAGAGAGAGAAAGAAAGATGTTTGGGCTCAGTTCCATGGGTGGCATCCACCATTTAATGGGGAGACTAAATTCTTAGTGGAAGTTGGTTTGATGTTGATTTCTAGTCAACTACTCGTCTTACTTGATTTTAATTAACTGAAAAAATGGATGATATGTCTTTCGGGCGAGGCTGGGATTCGAACACCGAACCTTCCGATTTGAAAGCCAGTCCACTACCACTTGAGCCATGGCCACCCACCCATGGTTTCTGAAAAAATTGTCAAGACTAAAAACCTTGTACAGACAGTTCACTGACAGACATAACCCGGAGATCATGACATTGAAGTCGTCGATTAAAAACCTCCAAACATTAATAAAGAAAAATTACAGAAATTCTGTAAGTTTGTATTGGAACAACAAAATTCGGGCTGTAAACAGCCGAATATGTTCCCGCAAATAAATAAAATATTTCGGAGAAATAATCAGAACGACCTTCCATGTCTTAGAATCGCCCGAACGACGAACAACGAACAAATACTTGTAGTAGCAGGCATTGATCCAAATGAGGCCGTTGATGATGACAACTTCTTTGTGGTCGAGGATCCGCAGGAGAAGGTAGAGGCTATAGGAGCGACTTTCCAGGAAGTGTACAAGGCGAATGACATAATTGGCCCGAACCACGACCTGGAGGGTCGAGTCCTTGTGCACAATTCCTGCCTTCGAAATGAAATTGCGAATTGGCGATTCGAGAGCTCGGGTTTCACCCAGTTCAGTGACGAGAATATGGCAAATAATGTCATCACCAACGAAAGGGTATTACCACCGTTAATTTCGAAGGAAGAGCTCCAAACGATCTTTGAATCGCTTAGAAGTAAGAAATCAGTGGGAACCGATGAAATGCCGAACATTGTGCTTCGACATCTCCCACTAGAAGCGGTGAACATTTATACCACCCTGTTTAATAATGCAATGAATAATGCACATTATCCAGCGCATTGGAAAACGGCGGTGATACATCCCATCCCTAAAAGGGATAAAGATACTTCCAATCCGGCGAATCTCCGCTCGATCAGTCTACTTCCAAACATCAGCAAGGTTTTCGAGAAGGTGATCAATAGAGTCCTGACTAAGTGGGTTGAGGACAAACATATCGTTCCGGATAATCAATTCGGTTTCAAGGCCGGGCATGATATCATTCATGCTGCTTCCAAGCTGGTTTCTGATATCCAATGGAACAAAGGCAAGAAACAGTGCACGGGTGCCTGCCTGATTGACTTAGAGAAGGCCTTCGATACCGTATGGTTAGAGGGACTCTTTTTCAAGCTGGACAGGTTGGGCATTAGTAAACCACTGCTGTATATTCTTTTTGATATGCTCTCCAGTAGACAGTTCATCCTGAAGAATGGCGATGTGACTTCTGCTGGAATAT
The DNA here is from genome assembly GCA_963966105.1 of Volucella zonaria. NCBI lineage: Eukaryota > Metazoa > Arthropoda > Insecta > Diptera > Syrphidae > Volucella > Volucella zonaria. The sequence continues at coordinate 83,255,592 of OZ014530.1, read as the reverse complement.
TTAACATTAAAAACGGTCTGCAGCAAGGTGCGGTAAATTCGCCGATCCTATGCAACATTTACACAAGTGATCTGATAGGTTCACTTCACCATGCCATAGCGTACGCAGACGACTTAATCGCGTACAGATCAGGTCCAAAAATTGAGGTCATTAACATACTTTTGCAACGTGACTTCGACAAAATTAAACGATATTGCGACGACTGGAAGCTGAAAATCAACTTTCAGAAGTCGGAAACCATTCTGTTTAGGACGCCTTTGTCTGGGGCCGCTAGGGATACCAGAAAGAATTGGCGAAAGTTCTCTATCGTCGGACAACATGGACAGCCACTTGCTTGTCGAAATGTAGTCAGATACCTTGGGATCTGGCTAGATCAATATCTGTATTTTAACAAACATATAGATGTTGCTCTGGCCAGAGCCAGAGGTGCTTTTGCCCTTACAAGGAGACTGTTTTACAACAGCCAACTCGATGCGAGGGTGAAGGTGATCTGCTACATGGCCCTTATCCGGCCTATGCTTGTGTTTGGATGTCCCGTGTGGTTCAACGTGAGAGCAAGTTTATTGGAAGAGATTCGGGTGTTTGAGAGGGCTTGCCTTAGGGCTTGTCTTCGCTTATACAGAACGCCAGAATCTGAGTACATAAAATTCTATCGTAATGAGGTTTTATACAATAGGGCGAACCTAATAAGAGTGGACAATTTCGTCATTAAGTTGACTCGAAGGCACATTGCAAGAGGAATGACCTCGGCAAACAACCTGATCTCCGGGGCTTACTACCCTAATTATATGTATCACGAGAGAGTTCGCTTTGACGGCTTTATTCCTCCAGAAGCGTTCCTCTACCTAGATAGTAAAGGTCTGATCCAGGACAGATTGGCGGTGCCGCTAATCAACTACGACGGAGACGTCGCACATGGGAGTGCGGAGCGTCTCCGGTTCAGTAGGGCGGTAGGGAGTCGCGACATGAGGGATGTTGCTCTGCAGCACCAACAATTTTGGTGGCTTTTTGAAGGAGAGGATGCTTCGTCGTCGAATTAATCCAATACTTGTTAGCTTTATGTGAAGCAAAGTGGGTCGCCTAAGTTTTTTTTTTAGCCATGGCCGGATTACATAGTTTTAAGTAGGAGTAAGGTAGGTTTAAGAAAAAAATATATAGAAACAAAAACAAAAAAAAATTAATAAAAATAAAAAATTATAAAAAAAAACATATATATATACATATATCTATATATTAGGTATATATATATCATGTATGTATATATAATGTATTAGATGTAAGTAGGTTAAGTAGATTAAGATTTATTTTTAGGTAGTCTGTAAGTTTTTAGTTTTAAGTTTTTATAATAGTATTTAAAAAAACTGTCCATTTACTAAGTTTTTATATAAAATTTATTTTCTTAGTTTTAGTGTCAATGAATGTAAAAATAAATATAGACTGTAAGATACGTCGAAAGACATAGTTTAAGTGCTAGGTTTAACTTAGAGTGCCCGCATGGGGCCAGTAAGTTAGTATAAGATTATTTGTAAGTTATTTAAGCTAATTTTTAAGCGTTTTTTTGTATAGCATTTAAGAGTAAATTAAGTAATATAAATAAAAATGTATAAAAACTGATGGTTTGTGAAAAGTATGAATAACAGGGGACTTAGCTTTGAACCTTGAGGAACTCCAAATGGAGCAGTAGTTTCTTTACTAAGGACGCTCTTAATTTTAAATATAAAAGTTCTTCCACTTAAATAGTCTTGAAGCCAGTCGGCCAAGGTACCTCTGATTCCAAGTCGGTTTAGGGCTTCTATCAGCTTCGCATGATTCAGGGTGTCAAATGCTTTGCTAAAGTCTATAAACATGACAAAGACGTGGTGATTTTTGTTGAGGCTTGTGTTAATGGTATTTGCAAATTCACCAAGGAGTTGCCCTGCACTTTTTCTTTTTTGGAACCCGTATTGTTTTTCATGGATTATCTTGTGGTTATTAACAAAATTTAGAAGCCGCTTGACTATCACTTCCTCTAAACATTGTTGTATCACAGGCAGAATTGAAATCGGCCTATAATTTTGTACAGTGTTTTTAGTACCTTTGTAGACTGGTCTTACAATAGATGTTTTTAATATATTTGGTATCTTGCATTCATATAGACTCTGGTTAATGATCTTCATTTTAATGTCTCTTGTTCTAATGCCATCGATCCCTGCTGATTTGTTTTCATCCAGTAATGTTAATATTTTATATACCTCTTCAACGCACGTTTCCTCTATGAAGATGGAGTTGTGTAGGGTTTTATTGATGTGTGTTAACGTTACGTTATCACAATTGTGGATAACATGAATCGTTTGTTTAGAGAAATGTTTTGCATATTTGTTTGAAAGTGCTGTATAACATTTTTCCGATGGGAAGTTTTTCACAAGTACCTCGTCCAAGCTTTGTTTTTTTCTTCCCATTATTTCGTTGACAAGGCTCCATGTTTTACGGGGATCATTTCTAACCTAGTTAAATTCTTCTTTATAGAAACTGGACTTTTGCCGGAAAATGATTTTATTAACTTTGTTTCGTAATTTCTTGTACTCTGCTTCATAAGTTTTATTTAGTCTGTTGTTCTTCCACTTTTTGTAGAGCTCATCCCTTTGTTTACATTTTTCGCGAATGTAGGGCGTGATCCAAGGGTTTAGTCGGCTTTTACGCTTTGGTTTTTCAAGGATCATGGAGTTTTTATATACCATATGTTCTGCATAGTCGATGATAATTTGTTGTATGTTACCTCCACGTTTTCGTCTATCAATAGCGTCTCCCAGTTTGTTAGGTATATTTTTTCGTCCATCAAGCTGTTTTTTAAGTGAGGTGCTCTGTCAATTGGGAACTCACTGCTGCACGGGTCGAGTGTCCCAAAAACCACCGGATAGTGGTCAGAAACATAACTCTCGATGACTGCTGGAACTATTTGTCTATCTGTTAAGTTGACAGCTACTCGTACATGGTCAATCAGCATTGATGATCCTCGATTTAGATCAAGCCTTGTATCTTTTTTTATAATGTTAATTAAACCATTGAGTGCCAACATTTCTAAATAGTTCCTCGCGTGAATTAGATCATAATCCTGAATATTAATGTTCATGTCACCCATTTTTTGCCTTGCTGTTTGCTGGAGTAGGTTTCCAAGTTCTTCAATTAAGTTTTTTATACTTATTGCCTGTGGTCTGTAAGCTTCATACGTGTTTTAATAAACGATTCGTTGTATCGATTCTCTTCTGGTAGACTGCAACTCCTTAAAGGTGTCACTAGATAGCTCCTGCGTTGATATCCGCCGTCAGCAATAATAATAATGTTTCCGAATTCACCACTTTCAAAACGTGCTCTTATTCTAGAGTTGTTAAAAATTGTTGAATCATGTGATGATCCCGGCCACCTCGCAACTATATCCATGATTTTTAAGTCTGGATCGCACATCGTCTGAACATTGTAGGAAAAAAATCCTTTTCGATTCCTGAATATTTCTCAGTTTAGCCTGCCTTTTAATAGTAAACAAATAGAATTGAAAAAAGTAAAAACTTAGAATATTGGATATCCAAACCTGGTGACTGAATACGAATGTGCAATCTAAAATTGTGCGTGGAAAAGAAGCAATTCTAGAAAATTCCGAATTCTTTTTCTTCATTTCTTCGGCTGTTGAAGAAAATTTTATGTAGCGACTTCGCAATAGAGCTATGTAGCGTCATACCTTTTTTATTATTCTGTATGCTGTTGATACGGAAACACCACTAAAGTCTCCAGCGGATATCAGCATGCCTCCACTTGCATAGAATCGCAATGCCAGTAGTAGCATGCATTCTGGATTTAAACAAAAAAAGGAATATATTTATCGAAACAATATGCCTTTTAAATATTTACCAAGTTGTTGCATGTTCAATGCAGTGTTCCCAGCCGCTTTTAGTGAAATTCCCCATCACAGACCTTAAAATTCTTTCTGATGACATTCCCCATTATTGGTAGTTTGTATAATTATAATTAAAAACGAAAAAGAAAACGTTTTTGTATTTTTTTTATTGAAAACAAGTAACAAAAATTCAATCAGACTTCACTTCAAAATAAAGATTAAATATGCATAATAAAAACAGACTAGTAAAAATCGAATCATAGCATACTAAAAAATAAATAAAAATTAACGAACATTATGAAAAAGAACAAGAATATTGAGGGATGGCTAATTATGTACATTATTTGTATATTGAGTTATCAAAAAAAGAAAAATGTTCCTTGGTGGGTTTAAAATTGAAGCTTTCCATATTTCTTGTCATGAACCCTGATTTTATAAAGCAGATAGCGTTTAAGCAAGATCTACCTAACCGTCTTCTTTTTTTTTACTCTTACGTCGGTTACTACAGAAAATAAGCGCTCAGCGTTAGCATTTGAGTGTGGAAATGTTAGTGTAACACATTGGCTGATAGGTCCGTGCCGTTTCTAAGAGATTGCACCACTTGAATTAAATCCATACCATTTTCAGTTAGTACTAACCTTCAAAAGATACGTGTATAAATTTGACAGCTGTAGGACGATTAGTTCTCGAGATATAGCGTTGTGAGTGAAGCAACTTTTGTTATTGTGAAAAAAAAAATGGATTCAAAGCAAGTTTTACCAACAGGTAACGTAAGGACAACAAGACCCGTACAGACACCTGTAGAGATGAAGAAGGAAATCTTGTAGTACATAGAGTCGCAGTCGGTGCTAAGAATATAGAAAAAAAAAGTCTTCTACATACTGTGTATTGCCAACGAAGCCCAACATCCCGCCTTCAAAAAGAATAGACCACTGAATTAGACGATGGTACTCAAATCTTGTATCCAGCTGACCAAAACAAAGTAAGGACAGTAATATCTCAGCTTAAATCCAACAAAGCTGCTGAGCTTGGCGGTTTACTGGCCGAGGTGTTCAAAGCTTCTGGATGCGGCTTTGTGGAGAGCATATACCAACTCATTTTCCAGACATGATCAGAAGAGTGTTTGCCTGACGAATGGAATCTGAGCATAGTTTGTCCGATCAAGAAAAAAGGGGACACCTTCAACAGCGCCAATTATTTAGCTATAAATCTCCTCAAAATTGAGTACAAAATTTTATCGGCAGTTTTGTGTGAATATCTGAAATCTTTTATTAACAACGTAATTGGCCCATTTCAGTGTGGTTCCAGTCCGCAGTCGACCAACTTTTCACATTCCGGCAGATCCTGGAAAAAAATCAAGAAGTCCAATTCGATACCCACCAACTTTTTATCGATTTTAAGGCCGCATATTACAGCATTTATAGAGGCGAGCTATGTATAGCCATGTCTAGTTTTAGAATACCTATAAAACACATCTGTCTGTGAAGCATGACGATAGAAAATGCTCCCTGTTGCATCAAGGTCGGTAACGACTTACCCGAAACTTTTGATGGTGTCATGACGCGCTGTCATGTGACTTCTTAAACATCATAGTGGAAAGAATTGTGCTGAACAATGAAGCGAACACCCGAGGCAGGCTCTTTCAAAAGTCTGTGCAAGTACTAGCGTATGCCGATGATATTAACATAATTGGGAGAACTCAGCGAATGTAAATGGAATTAGCCATAAATTAAGTCTCAACGGAGGTTATGCTGCCAACAAGAAGGGACACATAACTTTGGACAATACCCCACAGTCGACAGCTACAACTTTGAGGTAGTAAGGAAATTTGTCTACCTTAGCTCTGTTATCAATTCAGTCAACAATACCTCAGTAAAGATAAAACGAAGAATAGCTTTTGCCAACCGCTGTTTCTTTTCGCTAAGAGGACCATTAAGCAGTAAGGCCCTATTCTGAATACTAACGAGATTCTTTATAAGACCTTGATCACCCCATGAACTTCATCGATAGGGGATAAAGATATCCCCAGCCGTTTCGAGAGAAAATTCTTTGTAAGATGCTCGGACCACTTTGCCTTGACGGACTATATAAGAGGAGATTTAACGACGAACTATACGAGCTTTACGGCGGCATCGACCTAGTCAGAAAGCTAAGCATCAGTCGCCTGAGATGGGGAATGGACACCAACGTATCGGACCGCAGAGTCTTCGAATCTAAACCAGAGGGATAACGCAGTACAGCAAGACCTAGTTGTGGCCCAAGTTCACCACCACCACGTCTAAGTCAAATAAATCAGCTGGTGTGGATAAAATCAAGAACAAGTTATTAAGGGCTATTCCACCCATTGGCATAAAGTTTATATTTAACTTGTGCTTAAAATTGTGCTATTTCCCAGTACATTGAAAACGGCGCTGGTTATCGTATTGCGAAACCTCGCAAATCCAAGTATAGCCCTGGTACTTATAGAAATAATAGTTTGCTTAGTTGTATAAGCAAGTTATTAGAAAAAATAGATATTATATTAATAGAGAAATATAATAAGTTATACCAAACTTTCAATTTCATTTTAGGAGCAGACACAATGCATACCACGTAATATTCAGAATAAAAAAAGATTCTACGGGACTTGTGTTACTCGACATCGAAAAATTTTTCTATACAGTTTTGTACGACGCACTGATTCACAGGCTATCATCATCATCGGCTAAAAGTATTATACATGGTGTACCTCAGGGTTCCGTTCTTGGCCGAACGTTATGCAATATGCAAGTTAACCCGAGGGGCAACTAAAGGGCTACAATGTTGCCAAATGGATACAAATTGCAAGATTGTAGTTTGCACGCATATCCAATAACGCGAACTGCACAGACGTAATCTAACTCCTGGCCACCGGCTTTCCTAACACCTCACGACACCATGCACGAGGCGCAGCGTCAGCAATATTTGGACACCTCACGACACTATGCACGGGGCGCAGCGTCAGCAATGTTTGGACTAGGGCTTAGGATAGTTAAGAATATTTTTATGTCTTAGGTTTAGTTTGTATTTATAAGGAATCGAGCTCACATCTGTAAATGAACTAAAAAGAATGTTTAATAATTTGTACTACGGTGTAAAACAGAATACAAAATAAAATAATAAAATAAAGTAATTTACATACGTGTAAAATTGATAGTTTACGAAGTATCAAGTTTCTTTACCATCATGCTGTTAGTTGGGAAAATTAAAAAAGGGGAGATCACGTACTACAATGTATGCGCTGCCACAGATTCGGGCACGCCGCAGCTAATTGTAACATGCAGTTCAGATACGTGAAGTGCGATAAGGACCACAAAAATGGAGAGTGTCCACTCGGTAATGATAAGGTAGAAGATAGAAGTCAACCCTTCGGTACATTGAAAAAGAAAGTTCAGGCTAGAAAATAGTTAATAGTAGAAGAAAAACGTCTAAAGAGTCGCGCATTCTCTAATTTTGTAGCGCCCAATGTGTCCTTTGCCCAAACGGCAGCTGGATCGAGTGGTGCCACAATGACATTAACAAATACGTCGAAACCTGTCGAAAAGGCACCGGAGACGGATCTGGATTTGAAAGCGATCCTTCAATCCCTGCATGGAAAGACCGATCACTTCCAGAAACAACTTAAGGAACCAGCAGCTCAAATAAACGTTATCTATTCGACACTGTTTGATAAGATTGGCCCACCAATATAATGTCTGATACGCTGAATGAGGTTAATCTGAAGATTCTTGCAGTGAATGTAAATTCCCTGATCAGAATCGAGAGAAGGATCAATCTTTCTTACTTGTTGGTAAGCGAATGCCCAGATGTTATTTTGGTAAGCGAAACGAAGCCTAACCAGAATCACAAAATTGGCTACAGGGGTTACAATAATTCCATAAGAGGGAGTGGGGTTGGTATACTTTTACGTAAAGGCTTGCGCCATAAAATCATATATAGCAGGGTCATGCGTGGCTTCCAGGTGTTGGAAGTGTGCATCGTATGCATTCTTCTTCGTAGTGAAAGACGGTTGCATGTGGTGTCGCTTGACGCACCTGAAGCACTTCTTCCCACTCAATTTGTAATAGAATTCGGAAAACTTTTTCGTTGTCTGCAGCTATAGTCGGAAGAAAATTTTTACTTTTTGGACGGAGATCTTAACGCAAGACATGCTGCATGAGGAAAGCAGGGCCAACCAGTTATTCAACTGGTGGGGTTCACATAGGATAGAGTACAAACTCGAGTTGTACGCGACAGTTCAGTTTTCAGTTTAAATGCATTTTTAATTAGACGGATATCCCATCTTTCCCATCTGCCGGTTCCTTTCTGGACCTGGCATTAATAGACAATAGGATAGAGCTAACGAACCTTGAACGACTCACTAGGAACTGTTTGCGAGCGTTTGAGTATGATAGCGACCACTACGGACTCGCCGCCACAGTACGAATCCAGAACGAGCAAATATTGCTGGAACAATACGACCATGTGGTCGCATACGATTATCGTAGAGTACGGTGATCACGCTTCGCCAAAACTTTAAAGCGTAATTTGCACTCGAGCGGGATCGATCCTCCGAATAACAGAAATCTGACAAACGACGAGATTGACCGACATTTAACAGAAATGGACATCGGAATTAAACAAACTATGGAGCAAACTATCCCTCGGATACAACACTCCGAAGACAATCAGACTAACAAAAGTAGATTGCTTTCGAGGCTGAAACAGCTATACAGACGGTTTACTGACAGGAACGATACTGAAATAAGTGCACTTAAGCCAGTGATAAAAACCGTGAAACAATTAATAAAAGAAAATCCATAAATCTGTATTGCGGCAATAAAATCGAGGATACAAAATCCAGTAGTCCGAATATGTTTCCGCAGATAGATAAATTATTCAGGCGGAAAGACCACAATGACATCCTATGTGTTCGAATCACACAGACGACAGACAGCAGACAGTTATTGCAGACCGCGGGCATAAGTCCAGAAAGTGTCGGCTCAGATAATATTGTCACATTTGCTTCAGGGAATTTATATCTTGACGTTTATCACGTTACAAACTACACTTTATTTCAAATGAAAGAATCTGCTTAATATCCAGAAAACAAAAGCAGTTGGTTCACTCGGCGTAGTTTCTTATCAAACAATATTAAATTAAAATTATGTTCTGTAGACATAGATTGGGCAGAAAGTTATAAATATCTGGGATTAGTACTAGATAACAAGCTTAGCTTACAGAATCACATCTCCACTACCATCGATAAAATAAATAAATTGATAACAGTCCTCTACCCTATGATTTCTAGAAACTCAAAACTTAATGTCGATAATAAATTACAATACTAATCTACAAATCTATCTTTCAACCATTCTCTTATATGGTGCCCCTCTTTGATATGATTGCGCAAAAACCTATAAATTGTATATAATATGTCAAATACGTCAAAATAAATTTCTAAAATTATGTTCAATCTACCAAGCGACTATTCAACCATTAAACTTCACAAAAGAGCTGATGTAAACTTGTTAGATTTCCTTATCAATAAAGCAAAACTACATTTGTTTGAAAATTATAGTTATTCTGAAATTGAACTTATAACTCAACTTAATATCTGACGAATTCAATGTATGTTTATAATCTTGAAATGAGATCCCTGAGTTAGTCTACGGGATGACTTCAATAATAGATTTAGGTGTCGCATAAGGGTTTTTGTTTGCAGTTTTGCATTAATTATTAAATCTCGTTAATAATCTTTCAGATAGCTTATAGAATTCAGCCTAGATGGTAGCTTGTTTGCAATTACACCTGCCCACATATTGACGCTGAATTTGTGTTGAAATGATTTATGTCTCCTTGTATATGGATTGCCCGCAGCCCATATGTACGGAGATTATGAAAATTTGTGATCCCACATCTTGTAAATTGATATTCGCCCTTCCAAAGAATTGTGCTAATAAACTCGTTGTCATCCAAGCTCCGCTCCAGCAACCAGTTAGAAAATTCAAGTCTCTTTTCCAAATCATCGGGAAGCAGTTCTTGCACAAGTGTATGGTGGTATGGTTAAAGATTTTCCCCATGCAGTATATCAGAAATGGTGCTGATTGATAGATCAGTTGGAGCAGCTTCCAGTATTCGTTCATCAGCCGAAATTCTTCTTCCTTGTGGTGCTCCCGCGTTAGGTCGTGTATTTTTTCGAAACCTTCGATACGTATTTCCAAATACTCCTTCAATAGGAAGTCGTCGGTTAGGATAAATTTCATGATGTCTTTGTCGCGCTATAGTTGAACTTCCATTGCACAGCCGATAAGCGTAAATAATGTTTGCGTATTCTTGGTTTGTATTTCAAATAGCGTTCCTAAGCAACTAAGATGTTAATTTTTTTTCTATATTTTACGAGGGCTGTCTGAAAAGTGATACGAGACATTTTTTCTCAAATTTTTATTTTATTTTTCTACAGAATCTCCTTGTAACTCTACACAAATTTTTTTTTTATTTTTCTACATAGCCTCCTTGTAACTCCACACACTTCTCCCAACCATACTCCCATCTCTCTAACCCGTCCAAATAGTACTTGGCGTTTTTCTTTGCAAAATAATTGTTCACGAAGGTGATTGCCTCCTCATTTGACGAAAACCTCTGTGCTGCGTGAGCAGTTTTTAGATGAGGGAACAAAAAGAAGTTGCTTGGGGCTAGGTCTGGTGAATAAGGTCAAGCAGTTCAAACCGTAATTCATGGATTTTCGCCATGGCAACCGCTGAGGTGTGAAACGGCTCGTTGTCTTGGTGAAACAGGATTTTCTTTTTCTGCAAATGTGGCCGTTTTTCCGCATTTTCTGCCTTCAGCTTGGTAAGTATGCTCCTGTAATGGTTTTTCCTTTTTAAAGATAATCGATTAAGATAGCTCCTTTACTATCCCAAAAAACAGTCGCCATCTCTTTCCCAGCCGAAAAAACAGTTTTTGTTTTTTTTGGAGCCGGCTCGCGCTTTGCAGTCCACTGTTTTGACTGAATTTTTGTTTCGGGCGTATAATGGTGTATCCAAGTTTGATCTACAGTAATTAATCGGCGCCAGAGCTCGGATTTATTGCGCCTAAACTGCACCAACAGAGCGTTGCAAATGTTATTCGAACACGTTTTTGGTCTAACGTAAGCAAACGCGGCACCCAACGCGCGGACAGCTTTCTCATGCCTAAATCTTGATTCAATATATAACAAACACGTTCTTTAGACATTTTCATAGCCTCTACTATCTCTCTCACTTTAATTCGGCGGTCGTCTAACACCATTTGGTGAACTTTAGCAATGTTACCGTCAGTGGTTGCAGTTTTTGGACGTCCTGAACGTTCATCATCTCTCAAGCTCTTACGGCCAGAGTCCCCATACTATACACAGAGTCCAACTCATTTTTGATTTGCGTAGGCGTAAAACAAGAATTTTATAATAGCTCGATACTCAATTTTTTCCATTTTCACAAAAAACACTCAAACGACTGTCAACTAAGAACTGCGAGTCCAAAATGACTGAAACTTCGGTAAGTAACTGTCACTAGCATTCACTAGCTTTTATTGACGAGTGCCGGTATCTTTACGTTGCTGTCGGTAACAGACAACCCTCGTATATCATTTTTGTTTGGTAAATATTCCAAATAGGCCTTCATACCCCAAAACCTAACTCTTTCTGAGAGCTTTTAAGGAACAGGGAAAGGAAATGAGGGTTTTTACATGTAGTCAAACAAACGAGCACGCTTTAAAACTTTTTAATAGTTATGCAGTTTCAAAAATAATATTGGAAAATTAGTAATACTTGGAAAACCACTCTCATTGTCAACTGTTAGAAACGTAGGTAAAAACTCATCAATTCCGTTTTTTACCTGATGTCGTTTTCCCAAGTATCATAAAATCTATGGGGTTTTCTGAAAACTTATTGATGATTTTATTTACAACGTTTTGTTTATTATGCATTTTGTGCAAAAGTGACTTCAAAGTCAAAAACTAGCATGAGCATGAAAAATGGAACAGGTTCAGAAATTGGATATCAGAATATTAAAGACCAGTTTCCGTTAATATGGGTCAGGGTAGGACTTTTTTTTAAATCGTAGATAAATTACATATGTCAACAATGGAGATAGACCATTACTGTTGAACGATTTTTTTCTTTGAATATACCCAACAATCATTTCCCAAATTATCCTTGACGAATTAGGGGACACTCTGTATATAAAGAAAAGTTCTGACTAACTCACTGACTCACCAATGCCCAGCCCAGACCCTTGGACCTAAAACATGACATAAAATTAAAACCCTATAGTGGCGAAACGAGGTTTCAGAGTTTGTATTGGGAAACAATATTAATCAGACTTTTCAATTCGAACCTTCGTTGGTGTAGTCCAATTAAAAAATTAGTAATTATTTTCCTAAAATCGACCCATTAGAATAGGGAATACAGGGGATATTTATATACATATATTCGCTTTAAAGTTGCTTAATTTCCGCACATACAGGGTGAATGACTCGAACTCCAACTTTTTAAAATGCTATAATTTTTTTATTTTTTGATAAACTTTATTGTGCCAAAGCAAAAAATGTTGGAAAATACATCAATTTTCAAATTGTATCAGAAGTTTTCAATATGTCCACCTTTGGCGCAAACAATGGCCTTCAGACGGCCGAAGAAAGCATCGCACGCTGCACGCGAGTGGCTCGCGGTATTTTGGCCCGGTCCCGGTGAAGTGCTTGTTTGAGGTTGTCCAAACTTTGGTATTTTTTAGTGCCAACCTTCGCCTTCAAGATACCCCAGACAGAGAAATCCTATGGATTTGCATCCGGAGAATTTGCAATCCATTGTGTCGAAGAAATGAAGTGTGGAACATTGTTTTTTAACCAATCTTGGTTGACGCGCGCTTTGTGAGACAGTGCCGAGTCTTGTTGAAATGTCCATGGCCCCGACCGAAATGATTGTTTGCCCAAGGCTTCAATACTGCCTCTAAGACAGTTTCACGGTATACGATCACATTAATTTTGACGCCACGGTCCAAAAATACGAGCGGAGAGCGGCCATCGGCGGTTATGGCGGCCCAAACCATCACCATCTGTGCTGCCTGCTTTCTGGTGGCCGTCCGAAGGTGTAAATTTTCGAAGGACCTCTCTGGCAAGTAAACTCGGTCATTTTCTTTGTTGATATATTGCTCGATAACAAATGGCGACTCATTGGAAAAAACCAAATTCGGCAACTCACCACTTTCGTGTAGGAGTAGCAACTCCTTCGCTCTTTCGACTCTAACTTTTTTCTGTTGCGGTGTAAGATCGTGTACTGTTTGGAACTTTATTGGCTTGAGCCCAAGCTCATTTTTCAGTATGTGTTGCATCCGTTCCAACGATATGTTGAGCTCACGAGCCATTTTTCTTCCACTTCGACGCGGATTTCGCTTAATTCGAGCCTTCACTTTCCGAACCATTTCTGCCGATGTTGCTGTTTTTTTATGACCACCTCCATGGCGTTTTGCAACGCTGACAGTATCACGGTTCGAGACACAAATGATTTATTCACGTTGAGGTGCTGGAGGGCTCCAACGATAGCTAATTGTGGTTTTCCAGTCAAATATAAAGCAATCACACTATCACGTTTGAATTCCATCGCGGATAAAAATTTTGCAACACACCTGAGACGCAAATCGTTTAAAAGGCTTATAAATAATAAAATTATCTGTCATGTGTCAAAATTTGAGCTCACTATCATGAACGGTTTGGAAATTATAGCAGTCTGAAATTGGTTGCAGCTCGAGTCATTCAGGGTGTATATCTAATATGATATATAATCATAATAATAATTTGGCATGTAAGTAGGCTATTGTAATCACTATACCATTGTTTCAAAGTTATAAGGTCATTAACTTCCACCGAAGTCGCACCCGTCTCTCCCCGGTCGGTTATAAGTAGCGCGAGGAAGCAGGCCTACTCATTATAAATGCAGCATTTGTCTCGATAACACGTTTAGCGCAAAAGCTGCGATCGTTTACGGTACAATTGAAGAGTACTTTGTAGTCCAAAACTAGCTTCTCAGCTCAACTTTTTATTTTCCAAATTTCGAAAACTACTATTCTAAATTTCTATTTCCTCCTGTTTGTTTTTCTATTTCTCTTTTTATAATCTTTACTAAATTGTTTTTCTAATCTTTTCTTTTTTTACCCTGACTTAGTTTAAGATACAATTTAATTAGGTAATTTATTTTAGACCAAAATATTGGATACATTTGTTGATAGATTTTGTCATTTATTACAATGACCGTGAAGGAACCATGGTGCCTCATACACGTACTTCCGTAGTGAAGTGGCCGCGACAATATCCGAGTCAGCCCCCTATACTTCGCTTCACCCTGTCGTCACCAAGAGAAGAAATGGAACGACTACTATCAGACAGCTGCCATCAGAACCAGATTGTGACTCATCTCCGTATCAACCATCATCCCTTACCGTTTCTACCAAATGCACTGAGAAACATCGTGTTAGATACACCGGCGCTTCTCGGAAAAGGCAACTTCAAAACGTTTCTAAAAGTATGTGCAAAAACACTGTGCTGTAGTGTCCAAACATCAAAAAAATTCATTCTGATGTGAACAGAGAAGCAGTCTCTAGGTACAGGCAATCTCCTATTCACCCTGATGTGAATAGAGAAGTTGTGGCTCGGTATAATTGAGGTTCAATAATAATTATCCCTAATGAGAAATTTGGTTTAGCCAGAAAACTGCAGGGAATGCTACATACGGTGCATATGTAATTAACTTGAAGGTCGCCCTAGACAAACATTCAAAGTAGTCGTTAATGCTGAGAGGAAGCCACTAGACAGCTATAGGGGTTGCTTCAATATACCTACGTCAAATGAGGGAGTTTTGTAAAGGTTGATCAGCAATTTGGGCAACGAGGCTTTATCCTTGAGAGTCGCGATAAATCATTGCAGCATATTAGTGAAATCACCGTTCGTATGAAACTCTAGAGTATCCGCTTTGGTTTTGCCGTGACGAGGGCGGGTACTGAATTTCTTTACCCCGCGGTGACCCTCAGACCAATCAAACACTTAAAACAACAGTTTTTAGTTGACATGTACGCTAAAAGAGAAACGGAAAGATTGAACTATATCAAGTACAACCAGGGGCAGCTGAGGGCTGATAGTTGCACAAACTTGCGGGATACCCTAGGAAAGCAGGACGCCGATGATGAGCAGCTGGGTCAAAAGGTGGTGCTCCTGACATCATTTACAGCGGGATCGCGTTATATGCACGAGCGTACACAAGAGGCCATGAAGTATTGTACATGCGCCAATACGGCCGTCCTGATCTTTCTATCATATGGAAAGACATAACAAATATACTCTTACCTGGCCAAAAGTCAAATAATCGTGGGGTGTTTCAAGGACGCACAAACAGGAGACGATGGATATCCGCAATATAGGAGGAGCTTTCCAGTTGACGGTGGTTACACAATAAAATCTAATGAACTTGAATTGGGCAACTACTGGGTGTTGCCTTACAATCCTGTCCTGTTACGTACTTTCAATGCTTATAGTAATATGGAGCACTGCAGCTCTATGAAGTCTATCAGCAGCCTTCGTAAGCGGCTGGTACGTAAGCAGTTCCGGAGCAGTTTGGAGGATATTAAACTTTCCCATTCATTCAAATTTCCCCGCGTCTTACATCTCGCTGTTCAGGCCAGTGTACACACTCAGTGAAATTTAATTAAAGACCAATGCACTTTTGTCCAGAAAATGTGTTCGTAGTGTAAACGAACATTTATGTCCAATTTTTTTCTTTTGTTTTTACTTTGTGTACTTTTTTCACCGCTCAGAGAATTTCAACATCTGTTGTTTTGTCACTAATGATCGTGCGAAATTCAATTAAAAGCAGTCGTGTTTATGCTGAAAGGCTGTGAGTTGGAAACGAAATCAATGTTTTCGGATGAGGAAATTGCCAAAATCCATGCGTATAAGGATACTGGTATGTCCAATCGCCAAATTTCCATTAAATTAAATCGATTGGCTTCCGCAATCGATAATGTTATTGGAAGTAATTACAACGCGAACGGGTGAAATAAAAACAATCGACAAATTTCACCAAGGCAGAAATCGACCATTATCCGAGTTGGGTTGCAAAAAATGCTACTCCTTTTAGAATTATTTCGGATTTAAAGTTACCAATATCGACACAACGTGCACAAAAAATTTTATCTGGCAGTAATCGACTGGTTTGGCAAAAAATTAAGTCAAAACCAGCTCTTAAGAAGCACATAAAGTTGCCCGACTACACGTTGCCAAAGAACACATGACATGGTATAAACAGTGGAAAAGCGTGACCTTTTCGGTCGAAAAAAAGTTTAACCTTGATGGGCCAGACGGTTTTAGTTATTATTGGCATCATATAAAAAGTCCTGAGAGCTTCTCCACTAAGCGAAATTTTGGAGGTGGATCTTTGATGGTCTGGGCTGCTTTTAGCTATCATTGCAGGGCTCCAATTTGCAAAATTTCTGACCGAGTGAAATCGGAAAATTATATCACTCTGTTGGAAGATGATTTGGTAGACTTTTTGGACCATCAGTCGGAGTCACATACGGCAAGATAATGTTGCCGTTCATGTATCGCGGGCCAGTTGTGAGTGGTTTTCAGACAAAGAAATTCAACTTTTAGAGTGGCCAGCACGTTCACCGGACTTAAACCCGGTCGAAAGCATGTGGGGCAATCTGCCTCGTCATGTTTACGTATGAACTACATTCGGCAAAAAGTCAAAAAGTAAAAAATTGAAAGCTCACACACATACACATCTGCCTCCTGGTAGTCAAAAACTGACCCAAAAAGCTATTTTTTGACATTTACAAGCTTTTAGAAAACATAAACAAGAATTTTACTTACAAAAAACAGTGAAATGTTTTGTGAACAATAAAAATGTGTTCTAATCAAGTAAGCAACTGAGTTTAGATAGAATTTAGCTTTCTTTTAGCTTAAACAATTCTCTTCTTGAATATGCAAGCCAAGTTTGGTCACCCTACTACAGAACACACATCCTCCGGATAGAAGCTGTTCAACGCAGGTTTTTACGATTCGCTTTACGCGGTCTTCCCTATGATGATAGCCAAAACTTACCACCTTATACCGACCGGCTGAAACTTATAAATTTACAACCCCTTTCTATACGTCGAAAAGTTGCCGACATTCTCTTTATTCATCAAATTTTAGTTGGGAATATCGATTGTCCTTCTTTACTTCGACTTATTTCTTTTAATACCAACCCACGCAATCTTAGGTCTGTGCCACTTTTCCGACTCAATCTTCACCGAACGAATTACGGACACTTGGAGCCAATGTCTAGAATGCTTTGTTAAGTTAACGATATTCTGCCTCTCTTCGACTACCATCTCACCAAACTCTCTCTTAAAAACACTCTTTTTCCACCTATGCCTCACATCTTAACTTTTTTTAACCGCTCCCACCCTTTAGTTTTTATCTTTAGTTTTAAGTGAAAATTGTTAGTTCTAAGAATAAGCTTGCAATAAGCAATAATACTCGTAAATCTGTCCGGGGTTGACCCGGGCCGCAAATCAATTGAAACAGCTGGAAAAACTAGCAAACGATGTCATGAAATCGATGCTCAAACGAAAATTCATCGCAGATGGTGAGTGCACTCAATCAACCAAAACAGGTCAGCTCAGGGTGACTACCAGAACCTATTGGAGGAAGTATTGCTATACGATGAAGAAAAATTCTTTTGTTACACTAGAATGCAAGTAAGACAATTCCAGTGCTTATTACAACTAGTGAAACCCCACCTCGCAAGGACTACCAGACGCACTACGATTATTTGTTACATTAAGGCGTACATCAAGAATCAAACAAAACAACGAAAAACTAGATTAATTTGTGATAATATATGTAGGATCTGACTCCCGATTCTACTGCTAGAAATAAAACACACCGCTTAGATATAAAGAATTCAGGTTTATTGTTAAAATACGATTAAAATTAATGCTTTGTACTATGACAACCACGTAAGCGAATAATCCGCCGACTTTGCTGAGTTGAGTTTGCAGACTGGTTAAGGAATTTACTTTCGTTCTTGTATGTTCCTGTCATTGTGCATGTGCGTGTATGTGTAAGTCGGTTGTATTGCCGCTCTCTGTCGTAGTCGTTCGTTCGTTCTTTGTCTGCTTCTTTTACCACAATCGACTATCCTGACGGATCATTCGCCCCGAATAAAGGATTCCAGGGCTTCATGTTTTCAGCGACTGTCGTTGTTCTATTCGGGCCCTCGTGTTCGCCAACTTTTACTACGTCATACCTCCCATGTTCTCGTTTCCTCACGACCTTGAATGGGCCCGTGAACTTTGGCTTGAGCTTAGCTCTGGTTCTGAACTGCGTGTGCTTAATGGCGACTAGTGCATGAGGCTCATACTCTCTCTCGGGCTTTCGGGTACTATCGAAAGTTCTCCTGTTTTCCATTTGTACGGCCGCGATATTTTGACACACTTCCTTCCTTATGGTATCTCGTCCTGCGTGTAGGTCCTGAACTTCTGCTTCAGCTAACCGCTCGCGTATTTCTGGGTATTCGGACGTTCGCATTTCCAATCCGGTCAATATTTGGACTGAACTTTGCACTCCTTGAAGGTGAATTATTCAACGTTCGCTGTACCCGGTCCACATGGTTGTACCAATTCGCCGGGCTTCCTAGACAGGCCTTTATCAGCATCGGCAAAATGTTTCTATGAATCCTCTCTACCTGTCCATTTCCTAGCGGTATACCTGCTGTGATCATAAGGTGTTGGATGTTTTCGTCTCTGCAATAGGTCTCGAACGCAGTTGAGATGACCGCCGCCCCCCTGTCTGTGATGACTCTCCGTGGATTACCGAACACACTTGACTGCCTTTCCAAGCGATCCACGACTTCGGCAGCTCTCGTACTCTTCATGAGATGAAGCCACACGAATTTAGAAAATCCGTCTACCACGACCAAAATGTAATTGTACGCCTTATGCGTCTGTTCCATCGGTCCTGACCACATCGGACCACCTGTGATATGTCCCTTGCGGCTTATCTTCCTTATCGATCGGTGTCAGCAGCTCTTCTCTCTTTCCGGCTTTGGACTCTGATATCAGGCATTTCACACATCCCCTAACTACTTCGGTTACCTTCCTGGTCACATCTGGAATAAAAAATGTCTTCTCTAGCATATCCCGTGTCCCTGCTGATGCGCTATCCCGATCAGTTCTTTAACCATCTCGGTTGGTATTACTACGAGTTCCTTTACGGGATCCTTGTATAATACTTCCCCCTTTATGAAGAAATCTTCATATTCTTCCCTTTCCAGGATCTTTCGAACCCCTCTGGTCCACTCATCTCTCTGTGGCGCTTCCTTTATCCGGTGGCTGAGCGAGTCTTTGATCATGGGGCAAAACACTCTTCTCAAAGCGTCGATATGTTTCATCTTGGAGCTTGACCTGTGTTCGATTTTGTAATTAAATTCTTGAAGGAACATGGCCCATCTGGCTACTCCTAGCGGAATATCCTTTTTCTTCATTGTCTGCGCGAAAGCATTGCAATCGGTAATAATTTTGAAATCAACGCCTAGCACATACACTGCCACTTCTTCAATGCCTCAACAATTGCAAGCACCTCGAGCTCATACGAATGGAACTGTTCATCTGACTCCTTGGTCTTCCGGCTCATGAATTGTATTGGGTGTAACATCTGATCTTCCTTGTCTTTCTGGAGTAAAACCGCACCGTACCCAAACTTACATGCGTCTGTGTGGATTTCCGTCTCAGCCTGTGGGTTGAACAATTTTAGTACCGGCGCTTTGACTAATGCTGACTTCAGTTGCTCAAAGGCATCAAGTTGCTCGACTCCCAATTCAAACTTGGCATTCTTCCGCCGCAGATCTGACAGTGGTTTAGCGATTGTTGCATATCCTTCGACAAATCTTCTGAAATATGATGTTAGTCCCAAGAAACGTTGAAGTGCCTTTTGGTCTTTCAGAACCGGGAACACAGATACGGCCCTTGTTTTCTTTGTGGAAGGTTTGATAGTGCTATTCTCGATTATATATCTCAGGAAGTTGATCTTCCGCTTCAAATATTGACATTTCTTCCAATTTAACCGTAGCCCAAACTTCTCTGCTACTTCCAACACCAGCTTCAATTTCTCTATGCCCTCCTCCTCATCATCCGATGGTATGATGAGATCGTCCATGTACACTTCCACGACTCGCTTTTGGACTAGTGTCCTATAGATTGCGCGAATATACCTGACAAAAACCGCTGGCGAGTTGGATATCCCAAAGGGAACAAACAGGAACTCAAATTGTTCGTCTTGGGTGACAAAGGCTGTATACTTTCTCGACTCGGGATCCATCGGAACCCGTTCTTTATGTCCAACGTGGTGAGCACCTTTGCAGACGTTCAAGTCCCTCGTCTATCTGTGCCATTGGAAAGTTATCCCTGGTTACTTTCTCGTTCAATTTGCGGTAGTCGCAACACGATCTCTTTGATTCATCCTTCTTCGTTACAAGTACGATGGGTGCCGCTTACTCGGATTTACTTGGCTGACTTGAGTTTGCACAAAAACCTGGCCGGCATAAGCCATTCTTCTGTCTGTATGTCGTCGGGTGATGGTTCTGTACCTACAGGAGCGATGATGCGCATCAGTGCCTCTCATTTGTCGACGTCTAGGTGACTGAGCTATAAATCTCGGGCAGCTGAAGAAACGTCGCAGCCAACTCGAACACTTCAGATCCCAGATCCTTTGGTTCCTTTTCGTCCAGTCTTTGGTTCGGGTTCCCGACTAAGCCCCTGACATCCTTCGGCATCACGTTAGATCCCAATCCATGTTCCCCTTCATTACAACCCAGAACCGCAGACTCTACTTCCGATTCGAGAGAACTGTCTTTAAGTTTCAGTTCTACATTTTGCCAATTACCGCCGAGTAACCCATATCCCTTTCTTTTACCACGTGGAAGTTTACTGGCAGGATAATGCCATCAACTTCCGCCTCCAACCGAACGTTGCCCAATGTTGTGACCCTGTTTTGTCCAATCCCCAAAAGGTTTCTTTTTTCTTTCCCAAGCTCAACGGAATTTATCAAAACCAGACAGTCGTTACGCAGCAAACACAAATCGCTTCCGGTATCAACAAGTGCGGTTATAGTAGCACCCTTAACCGTAATGTCTTTAAAAATTCTGTTAGACCCAATCGCTAAATTCGTTCTTGCTTCCGGCCACGAATCTCGATTACCCGATGATGCAGGTAGTTGATTATCGACATGCTGTTGTCCTGGTAATGACTCAGCTCTACAATCGCGTGCCCTGTGCTCTTGTTGATTGCACCTGAAACACTTAATTGTAGCACGACAATCTCTGGCAAAATGAGTTGTCTCTCCACACCGATAGCACGAGTGGCCTTTCCTTTCGCTCTTAATTTGCTCCCGAACTGGAGCGCTACTGCTGGGAGTATAACTAAAACGTAAATTTCCCTACGAGCTAGAAGACTGCTAGGCGGATCCCTTTGACCGTTCATATACGCGGATTTAAAATTTAAGCTCCTCTATGTTCGTAGCTTGGTATAAGCCAGCCTTGGTCTACCTAACATCTGGAATACCCTCAACAAAGTATTCGATTGCACTCTCGTCGTCAAGTTGGATGAGACTCCCAAGTTCTAAGATACCGTGCAAGTACTCCAAAAGCGACTCGGACGCTTTCTTTTGCTTCGTTCTAAGCCTTCAATGAACCTCTGCTGATGAAAGTCTTGTCCCAAATTCCTTAATAAGAACTTATTTTAGAGGGTCCCAGCTTTTGACGAACATTTTTACTGCGCCTCTGAGCAATTGCTTAGAGTAAATGTATTTTTGAATTGCATCCCACCCTACTGCGATAGCATATTAAGAATTCAGGTTTATTATTAAAATACGATTAAAATTAATGCTTTGTACTATGACAACCACGTAAGTGAATAACCCGCCGACTTTGTTGAGTTGAGTTTGTAGACTGGTTAAGGAATTTACTTTCGTTCTTGTCTGTTCTTGTCATTGTTCGTGAGCGTGTATGTGTAAGTCGGTTGCATCGCCGCTCTCTGTCGTAGTCGTTCGTTCGTTCTTTGTCTGCTTCTTTTCCCACATATATTTCAGACATTTAGCTACAGGCGATAGTTATTTGCCTTTCGCATAGGCAAATCAACCATTCAAGCAATTATCCCGGAAGTTTTTGATGTTCTGTGGACCGTATTGATGCCTATTTATGTACTTGCAAAGTCAGCAGAGGATTGGGAACTCATCGAGAATGAATTTTTCCATTTATGGAATTTCCCGCATTGCGTAGAAGGAATTGATGGATCACACATCACGATTCAAGCACCCATAAAAAGCGGATCGCAGTATTTTATTTAAAAAAAAAAACTATAACATTGTTTTGCTTGCGGTAAGTGATGCACAGTACAAATTTTCCTACGTCGACATCGGAGCATATGGATCACAAAGCGAAGGTAGCACATTAGTCGTTTCGCTTGAGAATGGTCATATGAACTTCCCCAGTCTAGTACCTTTGCCGGGAGGTATGTATTTTAACTGTCAATGAGAAATATATGTGTATTCATAAATTGTTTTCTTGTTACCTTAAAAAACACAAATATTCCGTACTTGTTACTTGGCGTTTCCATTTCCTCTCAAACGGTATTTGCTCACTCTGTACAGCGGAAGATTCTTAGATACTGACAAATACGAGTACAATAAGAGGCGATCTAGAGGAAAATGCTTTTGATATTCCATCTGCTAGATGGAGGATATAAAATCGAACTATGTATAACAGCAGAACCAAAAACAATTGACAGCATCATTAAAGCAACTGTTGTCTTACACAATATGCTTTGTGAGAGCAGCAAACATTTATATGCCCCCGCTTCCTTTGTCGACAGACAAAGCGATAATGGCATTGGGATAAATGATGCTTGGAGAGCGTAAACAGTTACTTCCCAACTCACTGGTATTCCCTCCACATTGCGCCTTGGAACGAGCAATACTTCATGTGCAGCAATCCAGCAAAGGGACTATATCAAAGACTTGATTAACAGTAATTATTAATAGCCACCAACCAGTTGATTGTTCATCAAGGGTGGATTATGCCTACTGGGGGAACCACATTAAAAAAAACTCACTATTACTGCACCTCCTGGGCGGTGTGGAAATCTGAAAATTACGGCACGCTAAACCAGATAACTGGCAACAGCATCAACGTAGATATCTAGAAGCGTTTTGTTAACATAACAAAAGAAATCTGTTTCAATAAAAACTGTTCAACTACTAAGCAATACATAGTTACAAACATTTCTTTTTGCTGTTAAGAGAATCATATGATGGTGGTAGATCCTGAAAATCAAAAACCATCGTAACTATTTATAGAGGCGACTTTCTTCAATCGTTTATACTGTTACACCGTGAGATGGTATCATTTCAATTTGCATTTCTCGTTTGATTTATTGTTGGTGGCGCAGGTACAAATTAAAGAAGTTCTGTTTCAACTTATATTTCCAAAATACCTCAAGTGTATCGTGGAGGAGATTGTTTCTTTCCTCGAGCTCCATCGACTCACACTCTTCCCCAATGAACTCAAGCAATTTAAAGTGGATGGATTTTTTCTTCTCCGGAACTGTTGGCGAAGGAGACGGCTGTGGTTGTGTAGTGATGTTGGCAGCACTGTTGCCAATTCTCGCAAGCTCGTACCACGGCCTAGGTGTGGCCGCTCCTGAGCCAGACCTTGTACTCAGGTTTTCCTTTTTTTTCTCGTCTTACTTTTTCCTTGAGCGCCGTAAATCTTTTTTCGATATCCATCGGTGTGCTATCGGAAAATGCCAAAGATATTGGCATTAATATGCGCTGTTTTTTAACAGCATTCCGGTAGTCACGTCTCTTTGTGTCCTACAGCGTTGGGTTTTCTTGTAGCAACACCGCCAAATTTTCATCATCAGAATCTGTTTAGTAAGAACACAAATAATAATCGTAAAATATAATACATAGTTTTGCGCATATATTTTGTGAAATACAAACCTTTCCAGGAAAATTTATACACAATTTGTGACTCCAAAGCTTTGATGGGACGCGCAATGACAACAAAACTTTGGCAATCTGTCAAAAATTAGGGTTGTTTGTTTAAAATCTGCGTGCATCAGAGCCATCTCAGTATTAAATCAGGAACTAATGCATTTTTTTGTGAATGGATTAGTTCATTCTTAGCTTTCAAAAAGTAAATTACTTGAAAGTTAAGGGGTACGCCAACTTTCAAGTAAATTAATTTTTGAAAAGTTGAGAGAAAACTATGTACAGATTTATAAATGTTGAAAAAGAGACAAAACATTTTCGTGCACACACTTTACTTTTTGCCGAATGTAGTCCAGCCCTTATGCTGGTGGACGCAAATTTGTTTCGGTGGAGGATTTACGCAAGGCCGTTACAACGGAATAGGCTAATTCCAGCTCAGGAGTTCAAGAACGTGGTTATATTGAAATTTCTCCTGTTTTACTTTATCTTGACTACCTTTAGTCGAATTTCGCAGTATAAATTGATATTTTTTTTGTTTAACTAACTAAAGATATGTTTGTTTGGTTTAGTAAATTTTTTTCTTTCATTTGTTTGTATTCCATAAGTTTGTAAATAGTATTATACTTAAATCAACTTTGTTTTTAATATTTCAAAGGAAAATAAGTTGCCTTTAATTGAATTTCACTGAGTGTATACTGTACTTCACCTCCAATAACCTGTCAGAGAAAATAGTCCACCTCAGACAACGCTGCTAGGTTTTTTTGAAATCTGCAAAACGGACAATTATGCTAGGATGCTGCTGTACTCTGAAGTCCCTTCTTATTTTGTTTGGAACGTTCTCGGTAGGGTCCACACCATTCATCCAAATAACACCGAGTGATACCACCTACTCCTGCTCCTCCATGAGGTTAGAGGACCGTCATCTTTTGAAAACTTAAAGGCTGTGAATAGTATCCTCCATCCAATATTTCAGTCCGTATGTAAGACTCTTAGATTGCTTGAAGATGACAAGCATTAGGATAGAGGAAAATTCCGGCTCGAAGGACCATTGAGACAAGTAAAAGTGACAGACACATCTAAGAGAAAATGCTAGTCTTCCCACGCATTCTCCCGTCCACTTTATCGCATGCGAATTAGTTTGGATTATTTGGTTTGCTTCGATCTTCCTCTCGTTGTTATCTGTAGCCAGTGATACGAAGTTACAATTTGCATGATGTTGTTGTTGCCGGTGTGATGGCGATGCATAGTCGTTGTTGATTACGATGAATGGGAAGATCTCCTATTAAAATTGTTGTTGATAGATCGTGTCGTGACGTGTGTTAAGTTATTTTCGTTGGCTAGTAGTTATACTTATTTATTTATGTGAAAATTCATAATTCTTCCCTTTTGGGTTTTGAATATGTATAGGTGGCAATCACCGGGGCCCCCAAGTTCAGGGGCCCCAAACCCGAGTGTAGTTTAATTCCCAAATCGACAACAAATCAATCCTCTTTTCAAATTAATTCAAAATCCAAGTGAAGGGTTGATTCTTGTCACAGCATATTTGCGCACAAAGTGGCACTTACTTTCAAAGATCTTGGTCGCAGGTCCCGTTATGACTAAGGACCACGAAAGGATAATCGAATGATGTCGGCATTCTTTCTTCGCACCGGCTTTTCTTTGTTCCAGTCGCATCGAAGGATATTTGCCCTGCAACATGTCATAGGGTTGCTCTGATGTGTGGCTTGTGCCAACCTGGATATTTTTTGTTTGCTGGGGTTATGTGCGAGTTACCTTATTTAAATAAAAAAAACAAAACTTTGATTTAACAAAAAACAATTTCATTTCAAAGTGTATCATCTCGAAGTGAACTTTAATTATTCTCTGAATACTATATACATATAGACATGTACCACCTTGATCAAAAAGTTCCCGGGGGACTCCACCGTGTGGCGCTCCCATTGTTCCGATTTGAGTTCTGTTTTTTTTGTTAAGTTGATAAATCTGTTGTTGACATTCCTTCTAAATCTTAGCCTCATAGCTTGACATTTGCAAAAGTTACGTAGCCAAGAGTACATCTATATATGTGTGTGTTGGCGATTTTTTACAATTTTAGAAATGGATTTAAATTCGCAACAACGAACTTGTATTAAATTTCGCGTAAAAAACGGATTTAATGGCGCGGGAACGTTGGAAATGTTGGAAAAGTGTTTCGGCAACGATTCTCTAAAGAAAACGGTCGTTTACTAGTGGAACGAGTGGTTCAAAAGTGGTCGTGAGTCCATCGAAGATGATGAAAGCAGTGGCAGACCATCGGGATCGAAAACCGACGAAAACATTGATGAATTAAAAGAAATGTTGGTCAATAACCGCAAATTAACCATCAGAGAGATAGCGGAGGACTTGAACATAGCCAATGGATCCGTCCAAGGCATTTTGGTTAATGATTTGGGTTTCCGTCGTGTAGCAGCAAAGTTGGTGCCAAAAGACCTCAATTTCATGCAAAAAAGAGACCGTGTTGACTTCGCAAAAGAGATGATTTGCGAGGCTGAATCCGATCCCACATTCATCAAAAGGATCATTACTGGAGACGAGACGTAGGTTTATGAGTACGGCACGCAATCCAGACATCAGGCAAGTGAATGAGCCGAGACCAAAAAAAACATGTGGTTTTCAGTCAAAACAGAAGGCAATGCTCACGGTTTTCATGAATTTTTGCCAGAAGGTCAGACAGTAAACAAAGAGTATTATTTGGGCGTTATGAGACGCTTGCGTGAAGCAATTTGCCGAAAGAGACCAGAATTGTGGGCAGGAAATACGTGGATTTTGCACCATGATAACGCACCGTCGCACAGTGCCCATCATTATTCGTAAGTTTTTGACGAAAAATGCGACAAATACCATCCATCAGCCACCGAATTCACCTGATTTGACTCCCTGTGACTTCTTTCTGTTCAATCGATTTAAAAAACCACTACGGGCAACGCGTTTCAACAGCCGAGAGGAAATAATGGAAAAATCGCAGGAAGCACTGATAGACATAGAGAAAACCGAATATACTTGTACTTGAAATATGTTTCGAGGATTGGATCAAGCGCTGACATAAGTGCGTTGCAGTCGATGGGGATTACATTGAAGGGGACAATATAGATTTAGATGATCAAGGTGGTATACATACATATGCATATAGGAATTAGAAAACTTATAGATTTGCGAAGGTGATCCTGGGAGCGTACATCCTAATTACTTAGTCGAAATTGATATTTGAAACTTAGGCTATTATTTCATTTCATGTGCAGTGTGTGGTGAGATTTGTAAATTTGGCATTTTGATGTGTCTCGCGTTTGTTTAATTATGGTGTTTTTGATTTTGTTAGTGCATAGTATGTTGGATTCGTAAATTACGCGCTGCTGCATTTTTCTGGGTTGGCCTGCACAACGATTATCGTACATACGTACATACATATTCGGTTCTAGACCAGTTCTGATAGTAAAGTAAGTTAATTTTTTTTTTGACTCGTTGATTCTTATTTACTCTCACTTTTTGTTCCAAACTGATTTTTGATTTGTATGTACCTTCCTACCGTTTTTCAATTAGCTTAAAAAAATTATTTCAATAAGACCCTCATATCCGAGCGGTGCTCAAAAAAGAAAAAAAAATTGAAACTGCCACGTCTGCTAACAAAATAAAATCAATAACCAAATATTTAGAGACTCCATCAACTTCCAATAATACGAATGAACTGCTCCTTGAAGCAGATTTAGCTGAAAACTTCGATAGTGGAATGTGTGGCATTATGGAAAAATTGGATGATAAAGACGAAGCCATGCTTCTAATTAAAACAAACAAAAATGAAAGTACATAGTAAGTCTGAATGGAAAATAATTTATTTCAATTAGCTTTAAAACTTAGTAAAATTCTTTAAGGACTGATTGATTTGCAGAAAAAGAAAAATCCCACTGACAAAGGGAAAAGAGATTCACAATGTCAGTTGGTCCGTGCGGACCTTCAGGCCCTTTTCCGCGGAATCCAACAACTAATACTTGATTTTCGGAGTATTACTACGTCACCACTAATAAAGCTGGATTCAAAATTCCTATTCCGAAATACAAAATTACGCTTACTGTGAAGCCTGTTAAATGTTCGCGCAAAGTACAAGTACTAGTTTCAAGTCGGCTTGGATTGACGGAGTACGTAATTGGGGAAAGTTGGGCGAAAAAATCAAAATTCATGAAAAAAGTAACGTCCAACGCTTAAATTATGGCGTAAAAATGAGACTAGCACATACACTGCCACTTCTTCAATGCCTCAACAATTGCAAGCACCTCGAGCTCATACGAATGGAACTGTTCATCTGACTCCTTGGTCTTCCGGCTCATGAATTGTATTGGGTGTAACATCTGATCTTCCTTGTCTTTCTGGAGTAAAACCGCACCGTACCCAAACTTACATGCGTCTGTGTGGATTTCCGTCTCAGCCTGTGGGTTGAACAATTTTAGTACCGGCGCTTTGACTAATGCTGACTTCAGTTGCTCAAAGGCATCAAGTTGCTCGACTCCCAATTCAAACTTGGCATTCTTCCGCCGCAGATCTGACAGTGGTTTAGCGATTGTTGCATATCCTTCGACAAATCTTCTGAAATATGATGTTAGTCCCAAGAAACGTTGAAGTGCCTTTTGGTCTTTCAGAACCGGGAACACAGATACGGCCCTTGTTTTCTTTGTGGAAGGTTTGATAGTGCTATTCTCGATTATATATCTCAGGAAGTTGATCTTCCGCTTCAAATATTGACATTTCTTCCAATTTAACCGTAGCCCAAACTTCTCTGCTACTTCCAACACCAGCTTCAATTTCTCTATGCCCTCCTCCTCATCATCCGATGGTATGATGAGATCGTCCATGTACACTTCCACGACTCGCTTTTGGACTAGTGTCCTATAGATTGCGCGAATATACCTGACAAAAACCGCTGGCGAGTTGGATATCCCAAAGGGAACAAACAGGAACTCAAATTGTTCGTCTTGGGTGACAAAGGCTGTATACTTTCTCGACTCGGGATCCATCGGAACCCGTTCTTTATGTCCAACGTGGTGAGCACCTTTGCAGACGTTCAAGTCCCTCGTCTATCTGTGCCATTGGAAAGTTATCCCTGGTTACTTTCTCGTTCAATTTGCGGTAGTCGCAACACGATCTCTTTGATTCATCCTTCTTCGTTACAAGTACGATGGGTGCCGCTTACTCGGATTTACTTGGCTGACTTGAGTTTGCACAAAAACCTGGCCGGCATAAGCCATTCTTCTGTCTGTATGTCGTCGGGTGATGGTTCTGTACCTACAGGAGCGATGATGCGCATCAGTGCCTCTCATTTGTCGACGTCTAGGTGACTGAGCTATAAATCTCGGGCAGCTGAAGAAACGTCGCAGCCAACTCGAACACTTCAGATCCCAGATCCTTTGGTTCCTTTTCGTCCAGTCTTTGGTTCGGGTTCCCGACTAAGCCCCTGGCATCCTTCGGCATCACGTTAGATCCCAATCCATGTTCCCCTTCATTACAACCCAGAACCGCAGACTCTACTTCCGATTCGAGAGAACTGTCTTTAAGTTTCAGTTCTACATTTTGCCAATTACCGCCGAGTAACCCATATCCCTTTCTTTTACCACGTGGAAGTTTACTGGCAGGATAATGCCATCAACTTCCGCCTCCAACCGAACGTTGCCCAATGTTGTGACCCTGTTTTGTCCAATCCCCAAAAGGTTTCTTTTTTCTTTCCCAAGCTCAACGGAATTTATCAAAACCAGACAGTCGTTACGCAGCAAACACAAATCGCTTCCGGTATCAACAAGTGCGGTTATAGTAGCACCCTTAACCGTAATGTCTTTAAAAATTCTGTTAGACCCAATCGCTAAATTCGTTCTTGCTTCCGGCCACGAATCTCGATTACCCGATGATGCAGGTAGTTGATTATCGACATGCTGTTGTCCTGGTAATGACTCAGCTCTACAATCGCGTGCCCTGTGCTCTTGTTGATTGCACCTGAAACACTTAATTGTAGCACGACAATCTCTGGCAAAATGAGTTGTCTCTCCACACCGATAGCACGAGTGGCCTTTCCTTTCGCTCTTAATTTGCTCCCGAACTGGAGCGCTACTGCTGGGAGTATAACTAAAACGTAAATTTCCCTACGAGCTAGAAGACTGCTAGGCGGATCCCTTTGACCGTTCATATACGCGGATTTAAAATTTAAGCTCCTCTATGTTCGTAGCTTGGTATAAGCCGGCCTTGGTCTACCTAACATCTGGAATACCCTCAACAAAGTATTCGATTGCACTCTCGTCGTCAAGTTGGATGAGACTCCCAAGTTCTAAGATACCGTGCAAGTACTCCAAAAGCGACTCGGACGCTTTCTTTTGCTTCGTTCTAAGCCTTCAATGAACCTCTGCTGATGAAAGTCTTGTCCCAAATTCCTTAATAAGAACTTATTTTAGAGGGTCCCAGCTTTTGACGAAGGTTTGGCTCTTGACGAACATTTTTACTGCGCCTCTGAGCAATTGCTTAGAGTAAATGTATTTTTGAATTGCATCCCACCCTACTGCGATAGCATATTAAGAATTCAGGTTTATTATTAAAATACGATTAAAATTAATGCTTTGTACTATGACAACCACGTAAGTGAATAACCCGCCGACTTTGTTGAGTTGAGTTTGTAGACTGGTTAAGGAATTTACTTTCGTTCTTGTCTGTTCTTGTCATTGTTCGTGAGCGTGTATGTGTAAGTCGGTTGCATCGCCGCTCTCTGTCGTAGTCGTTCGTTCGTTCTTTGTCTGCTTCTTTTCCCACATATATTTCAGACATTTAGCTACAGGCGATAGTTATTTGCCTTTCGCATAGGCAAATCAACCATTCAAGCAATTATCCCGGAAGTTTTTGATGTTCTGTGGACCGTATTGATGCCTATTTATGTACTTGCAAAGTCAGCAGAGGATTGGGAACTCATCGAGAATGAATTTTTCCATTTATGGAATTTCCCGCATTGCGTAGAAGGAATTGATGGATCACACATCACGATTCAAGCACCCATAAAAAGCGGATCGCAGTATTTTATTTAAAAAAAAAAACTATAACATTGTTTTGCTTGCGGTAAGTGATGCACAGTACAAATTTTCCTACGTCGACATCGGAGCATATGGATCACAAAGCGAAGGTAGCACATTAGTCGTTTCGCTTGAGAATGGTCATATGAACTTCCCCAGTCTAGTACCTTTGCCGGGAGGTATGTATTTTAACTGTCAATGAGAAATATATGTGTATTCATAAATTGTTTTCTTGTTACCTTAAAAAACACAAATATTCCGTACTTCTTACTTGGCGTTTCCATTTCCTCTCAAACGGTATTTGCTCACTCTGTACAGCGGAAAATTCTTAGATACTGACAAATACGAGTACAATAAGAGGCGATCTAGAGGAAAATGCTTTTGATATTCCATCTGCTAGATGGAGGATATAAAATCGAACTATGTATAACAGCAGAACCAAAAACAATTGACAGCATCATTAAAGCAACTGTTGTCTTACACAATATGCTTTGTGAGAGCAGCAAACATTTATATGCCCCCGCTTCCTTTGTCGACAGACAAAGCGATAATGGCATTGGGATAAATGATGCTTGGAGAGCGTAAACAGTTACTTCCCAACTCACTGGTATTCCCTCCACATTGCGCCTTGGAACGAGCAATACTTCATGTGCAGCAATCCAGCAAAGGGACTATATCAAAGACTTGATTAACAGTAATTATTAATAGCCACCAACCAGTTGATTGTTCATCAAGGGTGGATTATGCCTACTGGGGGAACCACATTAAAAAAAACTCACTATTACTGCACCTCCTGGGCGGTGTGGAAATCTGAAAATTACGGCACGCTAAACCAGATAACTGGCAACAGCATCAACGTAGATATCTAGAAGCGTTTTGTTAACATAACAAAAGAAATCTGTTTCAATAAAAACTGTTCAACTACTAAGCAATACATAGTTACAAACATTTCTTTTTGCTGTTAAGAGAATCATATGATGGTGGTAGATCCTGAAAATCAAAAACCATCGTAACTATTTATAGAGGCGACTTTCTTCAATCGTTTATACTGTTACACCGTGAGATGGTATCATTTCAATTTGCATTTCTCGTTTGATTTATTGTTGGTTTCGCAGGTACAAATTAAAGAAGTTCTGTTTCAACTTATATTTCCAAAATACCTCAAGTGTATCGTGGAGGAGATTGTTTCTTTCCTCGAGCTCCATCGACTCACACTCTTCCCCAATGAACTCAAGCAATTTAAAGTGGATGGATTTTTTCTTCTCCGGAACTGTTGGCGAAGGAGACGGCTGTGGTTGTGTAGTGATGTTGGCAGCACTGTTGCCAATTCTCGCAAGCTCGTACCACGGCCTAGGTGTGGCCGCTCCTGAGCCAGACCTTGTACTCAGGTTTTCCTTTTTTTTCTCGTCTTACTTTTTCCTTGAGCGCCGTAAATCTTTTTTCGATATCCATCGGTGTGCTATCGGAAAATGCCAAAGATATTGGCATTAATATGCGCTGTTTTTTAACAGCATTCCGGTAGTCACGTCTCTTTGTGTCCTACAGCGTTGGGTTTTCTTGTAGCAACACCGCCAAATTTTCATCATCAGAATCTGTTTAGTAAGAACACAAATAATAATCGTAAAATATAATACATAGTTTTGCGCATATATTTTGTGAAATACAAACCTTTCCAGGAAAATTTATACACAATTTGTGACTCCAAAGCTTTGATGGGACGCGCAATGACAACAAAACTTTGGCAATCTGTCAAAAATTAGGGTTGTTTGTTTAAAATCTGCGTGCATCAGAGCCATCTCAGTATTAAATCAGGAACTAATGCATTTTTTTGTGAATGGATTAGTTCATTCTTAGCTTTCAAAAAGTAAATTACTTGAAAGTTAAGGGGTACGCCAACTTTCAAGTAAATTAATTTTTGAAAAGTTGAGAGAAAACTATGTACAGATTTATAAATGTTGAAAAAGAGACAAAACATTTTCGTGCACACACTTTACTTTTTGCCGAATGTAGTCCAGCCCTTATGCTGGTGGACGCAAATTTGTTTCGGTGGAGGATTTACGCAAGGCCGTTACAACGGAATAGGCTAATTCCAGCTCAGGAGTTCAAGAACGTGGTTATATTGAAATTTCTCCTGTTTTACTTTATCTTGACTACCTTTAGTCGAATTTCGCAGTATAAATTGATATTTTTTTTGTTTAACTAACTAAAGATATGTTTGTTTGGTTTAGTAAATTTTTTTCTTTCATTTGTTTGTATTCCATAAGTTTGTAAATAGTATTATACTTAAATCAACTTTGTTTTTAATATTTCAAAGGAAAATAAGTTGCCTTTAATTGAATTTCACTGAGTGTATACTGTACTTCACCTCCAATAACCTGTCAGAGAAAATAGTCCACCTCAGACAACGCTGCTAGGTTTTTTTGAAATCTGCAAAACGGACAATTATGCTAGGATGCTGCTGTACTCTGAAGTCCCTTCTTATTTTGTTTGGAACGTTCTCGGTAGGGTCCACACCATTCATCCAAATAACACCGAGTGATACCACCTACTCCTGCTCCTCCATGAGGTTAGAGGACCGTCATCTTTTGAAAACTTAAAGGCTGTGAATAGTATCCTCCATCCAATATTTCAGTCCGTATGTAAGACTCTTAGATTGCTTGAAGATGACAAGCATTAGGATAGAGGAAAATTCCGGCTCGAAGGACCATTGAGACAAGTAAAAGTGACAGACACATCTAAGAGAAAATGCTAGTCTTCCCACGCATTCTCCCGTCCACTTTATCGCATGCGAATTAGTTTGGATTATTTGGTTTGCTTCGATCTTCCTCTCGTTGTTATCTGTAGCCAGTGATACGAAGTTACAATTTGCATGATGTTGTTGTTGCCGGTGTGATGGCGATGCATAGTCGTTGTTGATTACGATGAATGGGAAGATCTCCTATTAAAATTGTTGTTGATAGATCGTGTCGTGACGTGTGTTAAGTTATTTTCGTTGGCTAGTAGTTATACTTATTTATTTATGTGAAAATTCATAATTCTTCCCTTTTGGGTTTTGAATATGTATAGGTGGCAATCACCGGGGCCCCCAAGTTCAGGGGCCCCAAACCCGAGTGTAGTTTAATTCCCAAATCGACAACAAATCAATCCTCTTTTCAAATTAATTCAAAATCCAAGTGAAGGGTTGATTCTTGTCACAGCATATTTGCGCACAAAGTGGCACTTACTTTCAAAGATCTTGGTCGCAGGTCCCGTTATGACTAAGGACCACGAAAGGATAATCGAATGATGTCGGCATTCTTTCTTCGCACCGGCTTTTCTTTGTTCCAGTCGCATCGAAGGATATTTGCCCTGCAACATGTCATAGGGTTGCTCTGATGTGTGGCTTGTGCCAACCTGGATATTTTTTGTTTGCTGGGGTTATGTGCGAGTTACCTTATTTAAATAAAAAAAACAAAACTTTGATTTAACAAAAAACAATTTCATTTCAAAGTGTATCATCTCGAAGTGAACTTTAATTATTCTCTGAATACTATATACATATAGACATGTACCACCTTGATCAAAAAGTTCCCGGGGGACTCCACCGTGTGGCGCTCCCATTGTTCCGATTTGAGTTCTGTTTTTTTTGTTAAGTTGATAAATCTGTTGTTGACATTCCTTCTAAATCTTAGCCTCATAGCTTGACATTTGCAAAAGTTACGTAGCCAAGAGTACATCTATATATGTGTGTGTTGGCGATTTTTTACAATTTTAGAAATGGATTTAAATTCGCAACAACGAACTTGTATTAAATTTCGCGTAAAAAACGGATTTAATGGCGCGGGAACGTTGGAAATGTTGGAAAAGTGTTTCGGCAACGATTCTCTAAAGAAAACGGTCGTTTACTAGTGGAACGAGTGGTTCAAAAGTGGTCGTGAGTCCATCGAAGATGATGAAAGCAGTGGCAGACCATCGGGATCGAAAACCGACGAAAACATTGATGAATTAAAAGAAATGTTGGTCAATAACCGCAAATTAACCATCAGAGAGATAGCGGAGGACTTGAACATAGCCAATGGATCCGTCCAAGGCATTTTGGTTAATGATTTGGGTTTCCGTCGTGTAGCAGCAAAGTTGGTGCCAAAAGACCTCAATTTCATGCAAAAAAGAGACCGTGTTGACTTCGCAAAAGAGATGATTTGCGAGGCTGAATCCGATCCCACATTCATCAAAAGGATCATTACTGGAGACGAGACGTAGGTTTATGAGTACGGCACGCAATCCAGACATCAGGCAAGTGAATGAGCCGAGACCAAAAAAAACATGTGGTTTTCAGTCAAAACAGAAGGCAATGCTCACGGTTTTCATGAATTTTTGCCAGAAGGTCAGACAGTAAACAAAGAGTATTATTTGGGCGTTATGAGACGCTTGCGTGAAGCAATTTGCCGAAAGAGACCAGAATTGTGGGCAGGAAATACGTGGATTTTGCACCATGATAACGCACCGTCGCACAGTGCCCATCATTATTCGTAAGTTTTTGACGAAAAATGCGACAAATACCATCCATCAGCCACCGAATTCACCTGATTTGACTCCCTGTGACTTCTTTCTGTTCAATCGATTTAAAAAACCACTACGGGCAACGCGTTTCAACAGCCGAGAGGAAATAATGGAAAAATCGCAGGAAGCACTGATAGACATAGAGAAAACCGAATATACTTGTACTTGAAATATGTTTCGAGGATTGGATCAAGCGCTGACATAAGTGCGTTGCAGTCGATGGGGATTACATTGAAGGGGACAATATAGATTTAGATGATCAAGGTGGTATACATACATATGCATATAGGAATTAGAAAACTTATAGATTTGCGAAGGTGATCCTGGGAGCGTACATCCTAATTACTTAGTCGAAATTGATATTTGAAACTTAGGCTATTATTTCATTTCATGTGCAGTGTGTGGTGAGATTTGTAAATTTGGCATTTTGATGTGTCTCGCGTTTGTTTAATTATGGTGTTTTTGATTTTGTTAGTGCATAGTATGTTGGATTCGTAAATTACGCGCTGCTGCATTTTTCTGGGTTGGCCTGCACAACGATTATCGTACATACGTACATACATATTCGGTTCTAGACCAGTTCTGATAGTAAAGTAAGTTAATTTTTTTTTTGACTCGTTGATTCTTATTTACTCTCACTTTTTGTTCCAAACTGATTTTTGATTTGTATGTACCTTCCTACCGTTTTTCAATTAGCTTAAAAAAATTATTTCAATAAGACCCTCATATCCGAGCGGTGCTCAAAAAAGAAAAAAAAATTGAAACTGCCACGTCTGCTAACAAAATAAAATCAATAACCAAATATTTAGAGACTCCATCAACTTCCAATAATACGAATGAACTGCTCCTTGAAGCAGATTTAGCTGAAAACTTCGATAGTGGAATGTGTGGCATTATGGAAAAATTGGATGATAAAGACGAAGCCATGCTTCTAATTAAAACAAACAAAAATGAAAGTACATAGTAAGTCTGAATGGAAAATAATTTATTTCAATTAGCTTTAAAACTTAGTAAAATTCTTTAAGGACTGATTGATTTGCAGAAAAAGAAAAATCCCACTGACAAAGGGAAAAGAGATTCACAATGTCAGTTGGTCCGTGCGGACCTTCAGGCCCTTTTCCGCGGAATCCAACAACTAATACTTGATTTTCGGAGTATTACTACGTCACCACTAATAAAGCTGGATTCAAAATTCCTATTCCGAAATACAAAATTACGCTTACTGTGAAGCCTGTTAAATGTTCGCGCAAAGTACAAGTACTAGTTTCAAGTCGGCTTGGATTGACGGAGTACGTAATTGGGGAAAGTTGGGCGAAAAAATCAAAATTCATGAAAAAAGTAACGTCCAACGCTTAAATTATGGCGTAAAAATGAGACTTTAGATAAGGATATTGAGAAACAGATTTTGAGGGAAAAATCGTTTTGGTGTCAAGCTTTGGAGAGAATTATGAACGTTATTTTAACTTTAGCTGTGTGTAATCTTCCTTTAAGAGGCCATCGTGAAATTCCTGGACAGTCAGGTTGCAATGGTCATTTTTTGTCAATCATTGATTTACTCGCTATGTATGATTCGATATTGAAAAATCTTATCTCAAATCGTGAACATACTGTTCATTATTTACAGTCGCCAATATTAAGAAGGCCCCTTTCTTCGCTCATATCATTGATACTACATACTCAAGATTTAAGTAAAATAGATCAGATGAGTAAAGTTTTTCGATACGTTCAGATTGAAAAAGATAAAAATGGCAAGGCAGTTGATTTAAAAATAACTAAGTCTTTTTTGGGGTCCGAAAAATTTGAAGATCATTCCGCGAATGGTTTAGAACTTAAAATCATTGAAGGTATTGAGAAGAAAGGCATTGATATGACAAAATGCCGAGGACAAGGTTACGATGGTGACGCGGTAATGAGTGGAATTTACAACGGAGTCTAAAAACTTTTCATCCAAAAACAGAAAAATGCTATTTATGTTCACTGTGCGGCCCATCGATGATGCTGTGGTATCTGTTTCAGAAGTTTAGATTTTTATTTGATTTAATTCAAGGCCCCTATGTTTTTTTCGCAAACAGCATTAAACCGTGGTAGTTGTTATCTGAAATTTGTGAAGGACACGATACTAGAAAAATATCACTTAAACGCCTTTGTCCAACCCGGTGGTCTTCAAGGGAAGATTATTTGCAGGCTCTAAGATTCAAATATAAAGATATTCTCCGCGCTCTTTCGAAAATCATACTGATAAGCAAATGTATTTCTGGGCGAAATGAAGCGGAAGCTCAGCGCAAGAAAATGGAAACTTTTGATTTCGTCTTTCAAGTGATTTTACACTATAAAAATTTTAACATCGACTAATGCTGTTTCAAAATTTCTCCAAAAATCAGACATATGGTAGATCTTTCTCAAGCAAATTCAATGTTAATACAATCCTACCAAACATTACGAATCTTTCGAAACTCGTTTGAAGAAGCAAAAAAAATGTATCGATTGATTCATGTGACTCTTGGTGAATCAAAACTCAATTCTATAGCAAACGTATACTAAAAGTCAAAAAACATTTTGATGAACTATCCCAAGATGAGAGAATAACTGATGCAGAGTCAAGATTTAGAATTAATATCTTCTACAAATGTCTTGATGTTATTTGTCAACAAATCAAAATTAGATTTAATAGTTTGACAAATATAATTGGCACATTCCAAGTTATTCAACCTCAGCAGCTTGTAGCGATGTCAGATGACGATTTCTGCAAAAACTGTAAAAAGCTTTTCAAATATTATGATGAAGACATCAGTGATAAAATACATGAACAATTGTTGTCTTTTCGTGCTTGCTTGCTTGGGAATCGCATAAAAACCCTCGATTCTGTTAAGAAAAGTGCAACAGAGTAGGTTATAAATTAGAATAAGTTTATTTGACATAATTCATAAGATGAAGTATTACAATGTTTACTTAATTGATGAATGTATTCAGTGATAGTTTTTCATTCTCAACATCTTCCCTGAAGAACTATTCAATTTCAATTCAATTTCAAAAGAAATTCATTTCTTTTATAAGAAAGTAAACAATTAAATCAGAATCGAACAATTTAAATATTATCTGAAAGTTATTTAACTATTATTCATATGAACCAAAAAAGTTAAAAGTTTAAAAGTTTTAAAAGTTAAAAAAAGAAAAAAAATATGTTATGTACATATGTATGTAAATATATGGAATTCATTAGAAAAAAAAAAACTTTACGTATTATTTTAATCCAAAACCTTCTGCAAAAAAGTTTGTTTGGCTGCAGGTACGCCTTTTGTGAGGATATCTGCCAACATCTGATCAGTTGAAAGGTACTGCAGCTTGATTTCTGAACTCTAATTTTTCATGAATAAATTTTGCCTTGATGTCGACATGCTTTGTTCTTGGCGAATAAGAGTAATTTGTAGCGAATAGCACTTTTATTGTCGCAGTGAAGTATCATTGTTTTTGGTGCATCCGGAGACAGCTCACCTTCCAAGCGTTTAAGCCAAACAGACTCTTGGATAGCAGCAATGACTGACATTATCTCACGTTTAGTTGAAGAAAGCGCGACAGTTCTTTAACGTTTTGTAGCCCACGATATAGCACCCGATTGAAATGTAAATACATAGCCAGATGTAGAACGTCTGGCATCCATATCGCCAGCCCAGTCTGCATCACAGAATCCAGCCATATCACATTCTTCCTTCTGATAGACAATGCCCTTGTCAATCGTGCCCTTTAGGTACCTCATCACACGTCTGACAGCTGTCCAGTGTGCCGTACCTGGATTCGTATAAAATCTACTAAGCAGATTCACGGCGTAGGAGATGTCGGGACGCGTTATTTCAGCAGCAAAGAGTAAACAGCCTATTGCCTGGATATAAGGCACATCCTTCATTTGTTGTTTTTCATTTTCATTTTTGGGACACATATCTGAAGAGAGCTTTTGATTCAAGTCTATCGGTGTGGAGATAGGATTGCACTCATCCATGTTAAATCGTCTCAAAATATCTGAAATGTACTGAGATTGATCAATTTTTAAAAACGACTTACTTCGCTTGATCCGTATGCCTAAAACTGATGTAGCTTCGCCCATCAAGTGAGTTCGAAAATATCAGAACGTCATCGACATAAATGGCAATGAATAACATCTGGTTTCCAGAATATTGAAAATATATGCACTGATCGACATCGCTGCGCCTTAAACCCAATTTGATCAGAATATTATTAAGTTTTTCATTCCACACTCGACAGGATTATTCGAGTCCATAAAGGGATTTACGTAGCTTACATACACGATCAGAATCATCTTCAAAACAGCTTGGCTGAGTCATATAAATATCTTCTTTTAACTCACCGTTCAAAAAAGCCGTTACAACATCCATCTGATGCACAAAAAGATCATGTTAACAAGTAACGGATTGATGTGTACCTCACTACAGGTGCAAAAGTTTCCATATAATCGATCCCTTTCTGTTGACAAAAACCTTTTACGACCAATCTTGCCTTCCGTCGAATGGGTTTTCCTTCAGTATCAAATTTGGTTTTGAAAACCCATTTGGAACTAATAGCCTTCTTACCAGCCGGCAACTCAGTTAAGGTCCAGGTTTCATTAGAAAGCAATGAGTCAAACTCTTCTTGCATCGCGTTCCTCCACAAATCGGCATCACAACTCGAAAGAGCTTCTTTTGGACTTCCAGGATCACTCTGAATTTGATCTATTGCTATGAAATTGTAGTTCGGTCTTGGCAGCGTTATAATTCGCTCAGAACGCCGCATCATTTTATCATCTTCTAAGGTAGTGACATCCTCATCCGGAACAAACGTTTTGTCATCAGCATCATCACAGTCTGAATAATCGCTCATAGTGGTGTCATGATTGGATGCAGTTTCGTGTGGATTAGCTTTCAAACTAGTCGTTGGCAATTCCAGTAACACTTCTTCCCCTGAATTGACAATTGTATTCTCTTCATCGTTCGAGGTGTCATCTAAGGGTGAAATAAAAGATTTAATATTGTTGTTGTCATTGGTGGTTACCTTGCTTTCAGACTCCATGAATATAACATCACGACTCGTTACTATTTTCTCCGTCAAGGGATTAAACAATCGATAAGCTTTTGAATTTGTGCTGTATCCAAGTAGGATACACTCCACGTATTTGGCTTCCAATTTTGTCCGCTTTTCTTTTGGAACATGTGCTATGGCTTTGCAACCAAAGATACGAAGGTGTTCCAAATCTGGCTTTCGCCCTGACCAAATTTCTTCT
The DNA here is from genome assembly GCA_963966105.1 of Volucella zonaria. Taxonomy (NCBI): domain Eukaryota; kingdom Metazoa; phylum Arthropoda; class Insecta; order Diptera; family Syrphidae; genus Volucella; species Volucella zonaria. The sequence goes on along the minus strand of OZ014530.1, from coordinate 83,214,791 downwards.
GGTGAACAATCGTTGCCGCTTCTGCCCAGAACTTGTTGTCCAAACAGGAATCCAACAGCATACAACGCACTCTTTCAATTATAGTGCGATTGATACGTTCCGCGACGCCGTTCTGTTCGGGCGTATAAGCAACAGTTTTTTGGTGTAAAATACCATTCTTAGCTAGAAAACTTTGAAAAACAATTCCAGTGTACTCAGTGCCATTGTCGGTACGGAGCACTTTAATTTTCTTTGAGCACAGATTTTCAACAAGGTTTTTCAATGTGACCAAAAATCTTGCACCAGAAAATGATTTATACTTCAGCAGGCCAATGACATTGGAGTGGACTAGATCAAGAACACTTTTTGCACGAGTTCCAGTGTCTTTAAAAGGTGCACGTGTGTGTTTACCTTTAATGCAAACAATACATTTTACATCATTCCCCGCAGAGAATTTGACACCCGAGGATGAATTCATTACCTTGGTTAGGTTATTGGCACAAATATGACCTAACCTGCGATGCCATAAATTATATGTATTCGCCACTGACAATGCTTGTTCGTATTGCACCGACCCATTTATGGACTTACAATTTAGACGATACAAATTGTTTATAGCACTTGCTGTTGCAATTAATTTGCTCTCATTATCATAGATATTACAAACATCATGTTCAAAAACCACTTTGTTGCCATTTTTTGTCATCTGACGAACTGAAAGGAGGTTAGCACATAGTTCAGGCAAGTGCTCGACATTTTTTAACACGGCATTAAACTTTTTATCTTTCAAGGCTAATTTCACGTCACCAGAACACTTCACAGACATTTTGAGATTATTCGCTACGATTACTTCTTTGTTTGTGACCGGCTGTTTTTTATTGTATAATAAATTTTCCTCATTTGTCATATGAGTAGTAGCTCCTGAATCGACAAACCAGTCTGAGGATCTTTTGTTGTTGACAAAGAGAGAAGCAAATAACAGTTTATCTCTCCTATTCTTGTCGTTGCTGATGTTTGATTTTTTGTTTTTATTTGGACAAGCTTTGCTAAAATGACCAACCTGCTTACACGTGTGGCTACAATATTTGGTTTGAAATGCTTTCTTTTTTGTATAAAGTGCGCTAGCAGCACTTGGAGCAGTAAATTCTTCACAACGTCCACGGTAAGCTCCTTTTTAAAATTTTCCACTGCTAGAACTAGTACCCGAAAGTCATCAGGTAGCCCTGCCAGCATCAGAGATGCTGTTAATTCGTCATCTATATTTAAGCCGGCGTTTTGTACTTTGAGTGACGTTAAAACCATAGTATTTATGTAATCCTGCATGGATTCGCAGTCGGTTAACTCAAGTTGTACCAATTGCTTAAGCAGTTCAACTTTTCGCGTTAGCCCACTGTCATCGTACGCTGAAACCAGAGCATCCCAAGCTCCTTTTGCTGTGGTAGATGTTGCAATATGTGCAAAGTTATTTGGCTCAACCAAGTTATTTCAGCCAATGCACGCTCATTCGATTCCAAATCTTTTTCTTTTGGATCTGCAGATAATCCTGTTTCTTATAACCAGGTATGACTTCGCATGTCGCTTCCATATGTTGAAATTCTTGCGACCACGCAGCTTCTCAAATGGAAATGAGATCGATGATGAAGCCATTTCTAACCAATCAGTAAATAATCCGCAAAAAAACGATGGAATCGCTTGCGATTAGTTACAAAAAATTACTCTGTTTTGAAGAAAAACGTTTAAACTGTTTAATTGTACATTTATTTTACTAGAACATAAATTGAAACTAATTTAATTCACGACTTTAAAGGCCCATAACCTGTTAAGAAAAGTGCAACAGAGTAGGTTATAAATTAGAACAAGTTTATTTGACATAATTCATAAGATGAAGTATTACAATGTTTACGAGTACTTAATTGATGAATGTTTTCAGTGATAGTTTTTCATTCTCAACAGATTCTGTAAAACAACTCGCATATTTGTTGTTAATAGAACATTCTGCTTTGTCAGCAAGTTTTCAAGATGTTTGCACTACTTTGATATTATTTTTAACAATTTCTGTCACCGTTGCTTCAGCTGAACGTTCGTTTTCGAAACTTAAAATAATTAAAAACTATCTACGAAATACTATGGGCCAAGAACGATTGGGGAGTTTAAGTATTTTATCTATAGAAAACGAAACTGAAAATGGTTTGCAAAATGATCTTTATGAAGCGATTAAAACGTTCGCTGAAGCAAAAGTCCGGCGAAAGATATTTTGATATTTTTCTTTGCGATCGTTATTTCTGAAATGAAAATAACTTTCACATTATGTTTCTCCTTTTAATTAGTTGTATTTTAAGTGTTTGCAAAATTTGATATAATATATTTCCCTTCTTCTATTGAACATTCGGGCCAGTAATCGTAAGTATATTGTATTTGATGGCGATGGCCTGATAGCTAAGCTAACGGGCTGTCGTGCTCGAAGCCTGGGCTTCAATTCCTGGTCGTGGCAACAGCTTTTAGGTATTTCAAAATCGTTAACCCTGAAAGTAATTCTGACTATCAGAGAGATTTCTCAAGAGAGCCGTTCGGATTCGGCAAAAAGCAAGTAGGCCCCGGTCAGAAGTGTAAAAAAACACAAAATGAGTGCGAGAAGCTTAAGGCCCTGGCCCACACCGCACTGTAGCGCTATGTACATATTTATTTTTATTTATGTTAATAAACTTTGCAGCATTTTCTAACTTGTTATCAATTATCCCTGGCATACGACGCATATTGATAATAATTATACGGCATATGTACTAGATGGAGTGAAAAGTGACCTCCTTGGGAATTAAAAACTATTTTTTTTTAAATGTTTTTTTATATTATTCAATATAGTCCCCTATTAGTTTGATACACTTACTTATTCCAGCGATTTTCCAACTGGAGTCGAAGATTTCCTCGCGTGAGCTGAATTTTTTATTGATGAGCCATCTTTTGAGGTTTCGGAAAAGATCCGTGGGATCCAAATCCAGTTACCAATCGAAGCCAAAAGTCCGCCCCATTCCGCATCAGCAAGTCCAAACACTCTTTCGAAGTTCTCTCGCCTTCGTGTTTTTGATCATTCGCGGCACCCAGCGGAAGGATAACTTTTTCATATGCAGAATATTGTCCAAAATATGGCGTGTGCGCTCAGTATTGATCTTTGTGGTATCTGCTAGCTTGCGCATCTTCACTTTCCGGTCAGCCAACACCATTTCATGTATTTTTTTGACATTGTCCTCTGTAACCGTATCGGAGGGCCTGTCGCTGCGGACTTGATCGGTAGTGGAGTTGCGGCCACCACCAAACTCTCGAAACGAATATTTGACGGTGTAATCTGACGGAGCATTAGCCCCATAATATTTATCTAACTTTTCTTTTGTTTCCTTCGCCGTTTTGCCTTTCAAAAAATAATGTTTTATGAGAGAACGAAAATCGTTTTTGTCCATACTCAACATGATGCCAAACACGTCAACAACAATCAGCTGTCAAAACAAAACCAAAGACAATATCGCACTGAAATTTGGCATGTCTGGGTATATATGAACGGATTTCAAGGCACCATAACCTTTTTTGCAGTATCAGCGCATTCTGGTGGTTAAGGAATTCACTTTTTTGTATGCAAATCTCTTTTGAGTCGGGTAAGGGGCCCCGAAAAAAAATTTTCACCTGATTGGTGATAGAAAATTTTTGTCCGTGGAATAAAATTATTTTGTGTGTATGATTATTTTGTTCTTGATATAATTTTATATTTGTGTTGTTATTACATATATCTTCCTAAAAAGTACAAACATCAGCTACATTTAGAGAAATTATTGCTTAATATAGAATAAATACTTATGATTTTCGTGAATATTTGGCTTCTGGAAGGTCTTTTTTAAGTCTTTCCATTAAGGAAATGTCCTGATGGAACCTCTCGCCTTGTCCGTTACTCACAGCACCCAAATTTGCCGGAAAGAAATCCAGATGAGAGCCCAGCATATATATTTTTAGGGACATATTACACCCCAAAGCTTTATATGACATTATAAGTTCATTTATTAAGTCTTTGTAATTTTCCGATTTATGGCTTCCTAGAAAATTTTGGACAACGTTCATAAAACTTTTCCAGGCGAGTTTTTCCTGATCATCCAGTTTTTCTTCAAAGCTCTTATGCTTTATTAGTTGCCGTATTTGTGGACCGTATTTGTATTCCCTCTTAAATGTTTGCCTCGCTGAGTTTGGGGAATTTCTGTTTCAGATATACAAATCCACTGCCATCTTTAGGCATCAATTTTACAAAATCTTTCATCAGGCCGAGTTTTATGTGCAACGGTGGTAAAAGAATGTCATCAGGGTTCACTAAAGGATCATTTTTAACATTTTTATGGCCTGGGTGATTTTCGCTTGGGCCACACTTTCTTTGTATAGTGATTTTTTCTGTCCCTACTGTCCCATTCGCAAATGAAACAGCAAAATTTTGTGTAACCAAGCTGTAGTCCAAGCAAAAGTGCAATGACTTTAAAATCGCCACAAATTTTCCAAGCATGTTTACTGTATTCAATTTTTTGAAGAAGAAATCTCATATTTTCGTAAGTCTATTTCATATCAGAACCATGAGCAACCGGCACTGAAGGTAGTTTATTTCCGTTATGCAGCAACACTGGCTTCAGACTAGTTTTTGAGGAGTCAACGAAAAATCGCCAGTGATTTGGATCATATTCAAAATTCAATAAATTCATCAAAACAGGAACGTTATTACAATATGCCTGCTTTAGAAAAGTAAAGTTTTATTTCATCGTTACGATGTCGAAAATAAGAAATTTTCATTTCAGGAGAAAATAAATTCCAGTCGTTTAATCTAGACTCCAAAAGCTCAGCCCGGTTCTAAATCGTTTAAATCACTTTGTGTCAATAAGTGCGGTTCTTTTGAAGTTGAAGGTTCATAACTTGGGTCACTATCTTCAGATACCTTATCGTGCTGACTTAGAACAAGTTCCGGAGTAGAATACTGACTTTCTGATCGATTTGGATGCTTTGGCACAGGCAGTTCCGCACTAAGTAGGATGGGTCTGTTGGCCGAAGACACGTTTGGATACTGAATAGTGTGTTTGGACTTGGTTGTAATGCCTTTTGTTGGAGTCAAACAAAAATAACAATCACTTACATGATCCTTTGGTTCGGTCCAAATCATTGGTATAGCAATTGGCATATGTCTAGGTTCTTGTTTAGCCCAACCTAATAGCAGTCTCACACACGTTACACAACATTTATGTGGAACCCAGGATTTAACTTGATTCCTCACAGGAAATCCAAAATAGTCTAAACAGCACTGTTCAATTAATGATGTGAAATTTCAACGCTGAGATGTAAAAGTTATTTCTCCACACACATCAAAAACTGTCCGGGTTGTTAGAACATTTTCGTGACATGTTTACGATGTAACAAACGTATAGAAGATGTAAGTTAGTTGAATGCAATAGTTATACAGTCGTCTAAATGAAGTTATTCAAAAAAAGACACGTATATGAGGTCAGAAATGAATATGTAGCTGTCACAAAAAAACTGGACGTGATTGAAACAAAATTATTATACATATATTGTTAATGAGGGTACACCAACATGAACAAAATTCATCACAAAGTTCGTGTGACATAAACAGTGTTTACCAGTGTAATCAATTGGGTAAATAAAAGCGCATGATATTTTGTTTTATTTATTGTGTATACTCGTAGATATATAAAATTAGTTTTCATTTGTGAATCTGTTGGATTTTCGGTAAGTTTGGAATAACTATTGTTCTTTGGTTAAGGTTTCTGTTGTTGGTGACTCGTTTGTTGGTAGCGGGCAAAGTTTGGTGATTGGTCGTTTTAAAATTCCTTGTTGAGTTTTCACTTTAATACGTTTCCTGAATACGTCCCAAGCTCCATTTAGCGGGGGGAAGTCGCTTATCTTTCACGAGCTCAAGATCTCTTATCTTTAGGCTCGTATGTTGCTTCAACCATTTCGGGCTTTGCTGAAGCCGGGTTAAGTACTCCCCTTGCCACTGCTTCCAGAATGTTTGTAGATGCATTTGAATGGATTTCTATCTGTCGATATGTCCCCGTTTGCCGATGGACATGTCTGACTCTGGCACCGTGAATAACGTCGATCATATTAAGAAATGGGCAGGAGTTAACGGTTCGAAGTCTTCCGGATTTTCGGTCAAAGGGCGCAAAGGCTTCAAATTTAAACATGCTTCGATTTGGGTCAAAAGCGTGGCGACTTCCTCAAATGTGGGTGTACCGTCTCGGACCACCCTTTTCAAGTGGTACTTTACACTCTTTACCCTTGCTTCCCACAATCCTCTAAAAAGAGGGGAAGCTGGGAGAATGAAGTTCCATTTCGTCCCTTCTGTAGCTGTTGTATCCGCAATCTCCTTCCAGTCATGGATCGCGCTTTTCATAAGACGTCGCAGTTCTGCATCAGCCCCAACGAAGTTAGTCCCGCAGTCACTGTAGATTTCACCGCAGACTCCTCGTCGTTATGCAAACCTTCTGAAAGCGGCTAAAAATGCTTAGGTTGTGAGGTTACTTACAGCCTCTAAATGTATTGCTTTGGTGGCCAAACATATAAAAATTGCTATGTACCCCTTGTGAGATTTGATCTTATATTGATAGGTCCTGCGTAATCAATCCGTGAGTGGGAAAACCGTCTTGATACGATCACTCGGGGTGAAGGTAGTTCTTCCATAAGCTGTTGTACTGTCTGACTGCGAAACCTAAAGCATATTGGGCATTCGTTGATGTGCTTCTTTACCGCTTTTTTAGTTGAAACACCCAGTACTTCCGTCCTACATGCGTAATCATAAGTTGTGTTCCTCCGTGTAGTGACCTTTCATGTAAATGACGAAGTTTTGTAAAGTGGTGTCATGGCTCCAAAATAATCGGGTGCTGTTGGTCATATGGAATGTTTGCCATCTTCAACCTTCCGCCTATGTGAAGAATTTCTTCTCCATCTACGAATGGGTTCAGCTATCCTATGCCTTTGGAGCTCATGTCTACGGGGAACATCTCATACTGAGCATAGCGTGCGACTATATTTGCGGCGCTGTGTAGTTCGCTGGGTGAAAGTGGTCTATGGTGACGATTGGAGGGATCTCTAATTGCGTTATCCACAAAGCGCTTACACCAGGTTACAATTCGGTAGAGTTGTATTAAGCTTGACGATCGTTGAACAGGCTGACTGAATATTTTTTCCAGCTATCCCAACCTGTGGACTTGAATTTTTCGTTTTCCTTCCTCTGTGGTGAGCCTTCTTGGCTGCTCTGGCAAGTTATAGATAGAAGTCGAGCGCAAGAATTCTGGACCATTCCACCATATTGTCTCACCAATTGGTGCCGATGGCATCCTCCTTTAGACGCTAAGTTAGCTGGATTTTTGTTTTTTAAAGAACTTAACACTCAAGTGGGTGTAAATACACTTATAATGCCTCAGCATGTGTTAAATTTTTTGGAAAATAGGATAGAGAGAGAAAGAAAGATGTTTGGGCTCGGTGGTTATTTCGCTCCATGCGTGGCATCCAACACCACCCATGGGGAGACTAAAATCTTAGTGGCAGTTGGCTTGCTGTTGATTACTAGTCAACTACTCGTCTTACTTGATTTCCGCTAACTGAAAAAAATGGATGATATGTCCTTCGGGCGAGGCTGGGATTCAAAAACTGAACCTTCCGATTTGGAAGCCAGTCCACTACCACTTGAGCCACGGCTTCCATATGTGAGCATCGGTAACCGCTGGATTTCCCCTACCCGATTCCTCACGAATATTTCCCAACGCGAAGCCGATGCTTGTATCCATGCCAGGATGATGGTAGAGTTCGTCCATGCGTGCATCGTGGCGTTCTTCAACTCGAGCGTTTCTGCGATATAACAGAGTAGCTTAGCCAGCATAACAGCGCCACAGGGCTCCAAGCGTGATAGACTAACCGGTTGTGCTGGTGCGACCTTGGTTTTGGACATGATAAAGCGCATCTGTACTTTGCCTTTATTATCTTCTGCCCGAAGGTAAACTACTGCCCGGATGCCTTCTCCGATGCGTCGCTGAAGCCATGCAATTCTATGCGGTTCTTTATGCCAACTGTTTTGACTCACCTTGATATCCATATTTTGTTTGTAGAGGAAAAGTCGCTGTAAAGGTTGTTCCTTTTCGGTCCCAGGAGCATTTCCAAATCCAGAGGAGGTTCATAATAAATTTTGCTCGGAGAATATATGGTGATATCCATCCCATGGGGACAAACAGTCGGGCAATTGTCGACAAAACAAAACGTGGGTCTTCTGGAGGTATGAACCGAAAGCAAAATTCGTCCGCTTTAGGAAGCCAATGAATGTCTATGGTACTGCAACCGATGACTCTCGATCTTCCTTCCGCTTTCGCCGTCGATTTCCGCAAAGTAAAACCAGCCTTTTCTAAGACAGTTTTAATCTCCCGTCTATTGAGCTCTTCACAAGCTGTTTCTTCTGAGGAGCAACGGCGTTCAAATGGAGTTTCTTCCAGTTCCCAGAATTTTCGGAGAGCAGTATCGAGGTCGTAAGTTTGGAAAAATGTTCTGATTATTCGAGGCTGCCAAACAAGATCCACCTCAACTTTATGCTTTGAGCAACAGGAATGCTCTTATCGTCATGGCGCTTCAGATTTGGAAGCAGTATATCATCGCTGCCCAATAATACATTGATTTTACCTGGCTTGTTGAACGCTGGGTCTGCTAGTTGTAAACCGGTGAGGTACCCCCAATTGCCAACGTGGAGGCTTTGGGCCGGGAGATGCCTCAGTGACTTAAATACTAATGCTTTAGTCGTCGTTTTGAAGAATGTGTAATACGATGCCAACGTGACGTCCACAGCATATTTGCAAGTGCCACTGCTGACCAGTCCTAACCCGGACACCTCGACCTCAGTGGACTTCGGCTTTATACGGAGTAGTTGGACCGCAGCTTCCGTAATGAATGAGGTTTCGTATCCTGAATCCAGTAAAGCTCGGAGCGGCAAACTGTTTCCCGAAGTCGTCTTCAGTTTCACAACGGCCGTAGCTAACAAAATCTGGGTGAGAGAGTCTTGTGTCGAGTGGTGAGTTCTAACGCCAGAGCTGGTCGAGGGCTCTTCACTTGCTGGATGGAATAGCAGTGCTTCGCTGTTGAAAGTTCAGGTGACATATGTCTGTGTATTGTTTGGGCAAGAGAGTGAACGTTGATTTGTATTGTTTGTGCTTAAAGAGTGAGTTTGAGAACTGTATGAGTTGTTTTGTGTGGTGGAACGATTATTTGAAGGTAATTGCGGAATCGGATTTTGCATATAGGGACCATAATTTGGACTATTGTGTAATAAAGAATGGCGTGGTTGTTGACAATAATGGCACCTACGTGGACTAGGACATTGCTGGGACGAATGACTATAGGCTAAACAAACAGAACGTAGACTTAATCTTTTCACATTCTGATATTTTTCAGGAATGTTTATCCTTAAAAACTTGCTACAGTATTTGACCGGCACCTTCAGATTGTCCAAGCTGTGCACCACTTCCCTTGACGTGTCTAACACTTCATTTAATGGATTCTGCTCGCTCATGAATTATAGTTGCTAAACTGAACAAACACTTGAGTTGAGTGTTCACCAGAAATCGTTGATGATCATACCTATCTTGAAGAATAGTCCATGCCTTAACATAATTGCCGTTAGCAATCACCAAATGCGCTAAAAGTTTTTCAGCTTCTCCAGATACGCTCATCTTAAGGTAGCGCATCTTTTAGATTTCCGACAAAGATGAATTGTGATGCACAAGAGACACAAACAAATCATGGAATCAACGCCAAGACTCGTAGCTCCCCGAGAAAACCGGCACTGGAATGTTCTTCAGCCTTAAATCTGCATTATGGTTGGATGGTTTTGTGTCCCCCGAGTCCAGGTTCGTGACATTCGTATTGGCATTGTCCCTTGCTTTCAAATTTTCGATTGTATCTAAAAGATTTCCACGATATTCGATGTAAAGCTCCCGAATTTGCTCGTAAGCAGCCTCAATTTCAGAACCCTTACCGTCTTCCTTGAGCTCACTAATACGCGTTTCATATATTTCAGCCGCTGACTCCAATATTTTTTCTAAAAGGTATAAACGGCCTGCCAAATAATTCGTACGCGTATTAAAACCTCTCTTGGAGAAATTTGAAACGTCCCTTTCGAGTTGTGAAAGAACTCCGGATAACAACGTGGGTTTCATAATTATTCTTAATGTATCTACAATATAAACCACACAAAGTAAATAAAATGCTCTTAGGTACTTGAGAAATTTTCGATTTTCCAGATGATCGTCCAAATTCCACCAGTTTGCTGTTACTGTCCAACTCCAAGTTGCACACACGAATTTTCCAAAAAAAAAAATTATGAAGAAGCACACACCAAACATCAAAATCCAGCGATGTCCAATCAGCACACTCAAAGGTTTTAAAAATGTTCAAAATACCCGCACAAATCGCGAAGTTGCAAAATTATGAAAACTTAAATCCGGCTCGAAGGACCAAAATGTTCTTTCGATGAACTCAAAGAAAAATATATGTATATAGCCGAACAGTTCGAACTTTAAGTCCGTAAAAAAAAACTGTGTTCATAAACGGAATCTCGATCCGCTACAATAGATTAATAATAACTCTTCATGCAAACGTTACACATCCACTTTCTTTTGTGTTTTCACTGACCTCCTATTGACGTCATCGGAGACAAGTACTTTAGAGAAAGCTAGATTGTGCGATTCTCATTTGAAGCTGGTAGAGCTATTTACAATAATGTTAATTTTCTGTTAACTCTCTGATCCTTTAAGTCTTTGGGAGAAATACAAAGACAGGCTCTCGGAAGACATTAAATGGCAACTGGAGAGAGAATTGCAAGGTAGTGCGCAATAGACGCTTGATAAGAACAAAAATTCGCACGATATGGATTGTCCCAGTCAAAAAAATCTGCAGCAACTTTCTGTAACGGAGAATATCTGAGGCAGACCAATTATGTCTCTGGCGCTTTGAGAGAAGTGGTGTCGTCTAATGAGGAGTTACTGATGGATGAACAGATTTACGTTTATCAGCAGATCATTGGAAATATTGGAAAAGGAATTGGGCAAATATTTTTGTCTGTATGCTCCTGCTGGTATTGGAAAAACCTTCCTTATCAATTTGGTATTGGTAAAAGTAAGGAGTAATCGTGGCATTGTCTTAGCAGCCACATCGTCAGGAATCGCAACAACTCTGTTGGAGGGAGGACAAGGCAGCTCACTCTGCCTTCAAGCTGCCGTTAAATTTCATCCATGCCAAAATTCCACTCTGCAACAGTTCAAAACAAAGCGGCACAAGTGCTGCGCGATTTTAATCTTATAGTTTGGGACGAAAGCACAATAGCGCGTAAAGAGGGTTTCGAAGCCCTAAACAAAACTCTAAAAGATATTAGAGGGAACGAAGACATAATGGGTGGAGTCGCCGTGTTGTTAGCTGGAGCTGCCGAAGTTAAGGCTTGCATTAAGGCCTTAAATCTTTGGCCCTTTGCGCTGGAAAAATCTCCGATCTCCTCTTTAAAATAGGAAACGGAGAATGTCCGTAAACTGAGGGCACGGTTACAATTTCACCACATCTTGCCTTGAATGTATCGACCTAATAGCCCGAATATATCCAGATGTCCACAACGTACACAGCAAAGGTATACCGTCTCATACACTTATCCTCAAAGTGGGAGCTCCAGTTTTTTTTTTTTTTTTTTAAAAAAAAGAACACTTACTTACTTATCTGGCCAGCAACCGTTGGAGGGTCTCACCCAGAGCTTCCCATCCTTCGCGGTCCCCGGCACGTTGCTTCCAGTTTACTAGACCAAGGCTTCTGGCTTCCTCGATTACTTGATCCTTAAACCGGAGGTTCGGTCCTCCTTTTCTTCGTGAACCAGGTGGCTGGGATGTGAAGATTTCCTTCGCTGGAAGGTTATCGCCCATTCGCTCGATGTGGCCGAGCCAGTGTAGTCGATGGATTTTTGCCTTCCGAACTACATCCACATTTTTATACAGCTCGTAGAGTACGCGGTTATATTTTTTCCTCTATTCGCCCTCCTCGCAGACAGAACCAAATATGAGTTTGTTCGGACAAACCGAAGTAGCAGCGGTTACCTAAGGTTATTGTTCGTCGAATCTCAACTAGTGTGCCCTTTGTGGAGTTTATACTTGCCCCGAGGTAGATAAACTCCCTTATTACCTAAAAATTATAGCTGTCGAATGTTAGGTACTGTCCTAGACGATGTTCAACGAATCGGTTTTTGGTCTAGAGCATGTACTTTGCTTTATCCTCATTCATCATGAGACCACCTCTTTTGGCTTGTTCTTCTATCGCAGTAAAAGCGTAAATAATGGCACGCTGGGAACGGGCGATGATGTCAATATCGTCTGCATAGTCCAGCAGCTGGATGGATGTGTTAAATATAGTGCCTTCTCTGTTTCCGCCGGCCACACGACAGCCCGTCTCCTTGCCGGAACCCGGTGCATGTCTGGAATAATTCGGAAGTTTTGTTTCCAAGCCGCAAGGTGAATTGCGAATTCTCTAGCGTGCCGCGACACAACCAGACTAGTTTTCCCGGGATCTCGAATTCGGCCATCGCGTTTTAGTGCCAGTGCGATGGATGCTGTCGTATGCAGCTTTGAAGTCGATGAAGAGATGGTGATTATCGACTTGGAACTCGTTAGTCTTTTCCAATGTTTGCCGCAGTGTGAAGATTTGGAGCCACACTGGTAGATGAGCGTGGTGCAAAACGGCTTAGCAGTTCCCACAGTATGCTGGATAGGATGTTGGAAGATTAAGGCTCACTGCGGCATGACATATGATATCAGTAGAGAAGGCACCATGCATGTGCTGTAGCGCATTCGCTGCTAACCAGATAGTTAAGGATGGTTTGATGCCAACCATTAAAGTTCATCCATATGATATCGGTACAGAGTATGAAAGCGGATTTAGCAGTTCACACAGTATGCTGGATAGGATCTTGTAGGCTGCGTTAAGAAGCAAGACATAGGATCGCCTTTCTTGAACATGGGGCAGATAGAGCTGATAGTGCAGTCGTCGGGCATGCTTTCATCCTTCCATACTTTGTAGTTGATCTCGTGCAAGCTCCTTACTAAAACATCGCCACCAGTTTTGAAGGGCTCTGACGGCAATCCGCCCGAGACCGCGGTCTTGTTGTTCTTCAGTTTGTTGCGGTAAATTTTTCCGCAACAAGTTTGGCTCTCTTTTTCCCTCTAAGTCCCTTCGGTCCCTCTTCTCTTTGAGTGGGAACACCGAGCTCTGGCGGAGGTGGAGGGCAGCCATGGTCCCATCAGCCAGTGGTCCACCGACCCCAGACCTCGGAAAACAACCCACGTAGGTTCAAGGGCGGGTTTGCCCGCAAGAGGACAGTAGGGAGACTCACGACGAACCAGGAGCCCCAGGGTGCCACAGGAGGTCCACCGGGAGCACCGTTGTCGGAGCCCATAGACAGACGGGAGACTCGCAACGGGCAGCATCAGACAGGACGTCTGAAAGTCGCCGACGGGTGGGGACGGACGGTCCTTTTAATCCAGACACCCCAACACAATGATGACGGGTGGGGGATGGCGATCCCTGGAACCTACACCCCAACGATAGCCAAGCAATAAGAGGCTAATTGAACACCCCATCCCGCTACCGATGGGGGGGTACAAGCACCAACATCACATCACAATCATGGATGTGGATGCACCGAAACAATTGATCGATGGGTGAAGAGACGACGATCTCTTTTACAGCCACACCCCAACGAGGGAGCAACAAAGGAGCAACAGTGGTGTGTAGGCGGACGGCCAAGACAATCGAGCACACCCCAACGACGCACCAGCTGTAAAAGTTAGGTTCGATGGGTGAAGGGATGACGACCCCTTTTAAGCCAGCACCCCACCGATGGAGCACCAAAGGAGCAGCAGAGGCTTGTAGGCGGACGGCCACGTAAAAGACAGCCTCCACCGATGGAACAACCAACACACAACAACAAACCACAACAACCAACAACAACCAACAACAACCAACAACAACCAACAACTACCAACAACAACCAACAACAACCAACAACAACCAACAACAATCAACCACAAACCACAAAGAACACTAACCAACAACAACCAGCAAACACAAAAAAAATTAGCAATGGTACAAGGAAAAAAGTACAAACTGGCAGAGGGCCAGAGGGCCAGAGGGCCAGAGGGCCAGAGGGCCAGAGGGCAGAAGGGCCCGACTATAATAAAAATAAATAAATAATTGTAAGGAGTGACACGCTATTGGTCAGTCCCCCCCCCCCCAAATCTGAACGCCGATCCACCGGAGTAGTTAGGGATTCGCGAAACAAAAAAAATTTAAATAACCAAACAAAAGAAAAAAGTTGAAATTTGCACAGGCACTAAACGTAGCTTTCGTGAGGGGCGGCGATCCAACGGGTGGTTGGATCAAGATACAATCCCTTCTGGATTGTATTTAGACTTTTTTTCCTCTCGTCCCGACACTCCAGCTGCCGACCCATCGCATTTCCTATCTCCTGCACGATCGTGTTAGTTTGGGCAAACAATTGTTATTAGTGTAATCCGATGGGGGAAGAATGCCCGGGTAACAGAAAAAGAAGAAACATTGCTTTTCGCAAATTTATTTGTAGGATCTAAGAGTAGGGAAGTTGATAGGCATAGTTAGGATCCACAGCTTCCATAAACTCTCTCAGTGGAGTTCCCAGTCATTACTGGAAGTGGGAGCGAACTCCGACACTGAGGAGTTTAGCGTGAGTGTGTAAAATTGGTTGAATGAGAGGCCTAGCTGGACACGGGTGCACACACTAGCAAAGCTTGCTAGTTGTGTAGCGAGAAATCCCGTCGTTGGGTCCACTAGCGCTGAATGAATGTGCGAGAGAGTGGGCGGGTGAATATGTGTGTGTGTGGCATGTGTGGGAGCTGTGGAAGTAAAAAGATCTGGAGGTCACTTTTTTGACGACCAGCAAGTAGAGAGGGTCATCCAAAGGAAAAAAAAAAAAAAAACAAAGAAAAAAAAAAAACCAAGAAAAAAAAAACCAAGAAAAAAAAACGAAGAAAAAAAGACCAGTGAGTTTAGCCAGTGCGGTGGGAAATTGCGAAGAGCAATTTTCCTTTTTTTTTTTTTTTGTAAAGTAAAAAGTAAAAATCGAAATCGCGCGTTGTGCAAAAAAAAAAAAAAAAAAAAAAAAAAAAAAAAAAAAAAAAAAAAAAAAAAAAAAAAGACGAAACGAGCAGCAGGATAGAGGAAAAAGGCAGACGAGGCATTGGACTGTCGGGACTGGAGAAAATACCGCTAGGACCTTAAAAGCTAAGTATAGTGTAGTGCAGTGTAGTGGAAAAAAAAAAAAAAAAAAAAAAAATCCGTTCTTTGGTGCGGAAAATCGAGACTCCGGTAGGCCGCGCGTGCGAGAATTCCCGATAACAGACGGGACACGCGACCCGTTATTTAACGCTTTTCTTTTCTTTTTTTGGCTCCGGGACTGTGGAAATAGCGGGTCACTCTACCGACGAGTGTACCGCTACCCAAAATTTTTAATAAATCGTCGCGCCCCAACGGGGTTTTATAACGTAAAAAAAAAAAAAAAAAAAAAAAGTTTTTTTTTATTTTCTGCCTTTTTGGATTTGTTGTTTCTTTTCGGTCTGCGGGGAAGATTTTCCGTGTGTTTTTTTTTTGGAAAAAGGTTTCGTGATTCCGCAGCAAAAATCACGTGGCGCCCATTTCGCTTCCCAGGTTTAGCTGCCCTCAAAGCGCTACCTGGTGGGAACCCACCGCGGGGATAGTAGATCCCAAAACCATAAAGTGCTACCGTTTGGTTCGGGGCATCGCCGTATCGGTGCCGGGAATTAAACATAGCAAATTGTCGCCCGACGTGGGGCTTTTTAACTTCATTTGCCGGCTTTTTTTTTTTATTTAAAAAATCGTTTCTTTATTGATCCGGGATTCTGTTTTCTTTTCTTCGGCCAAATTTTTTTTTTTTTCGCGGAGTTAGGGAAGTAGTTGTGTGTTTGTTTTCCTTGCGAAAGAATTTTTGATACTCTTGTGGTTTTTTTTAGGATTGCAACAAGTGCAGGAGTGCAACAAGTGACAACAGGGAGAGCAAGTATTCGAAATCAAATAAGGAAAAGTACCTGTGGAGGCAAAGAGTAGAAGCAGACATAGCATTCTTAAACCTGGGCAAGTACCAGGTCTCCAAGTAGGTGTCTTTGTTTTTAATTTTTTTTCCTTGAGTGCGAATTTTGTTTTCCTTTTTTGTATCCACTTCCTAGTGGAATATAAATAAAAATATATCGCTAAATATCCACGCGAACATTTACATATATACATAAATATATATCTATACCTCGAAGCATACAGGTATAGACATATATATACAAAACAAATATATTCATTCTTACATATATACATACATACATTTCCATATACTACATATATACATACATTTATATATTTACATTTAATTTTTGAATTTTCTTGTGGGTCTTGTATTTCTTTCTTTTTTTTCTCGTGCGTTCGGGGTAATTGAATTTCAGGGGACCAGAGACACTTTTCGCGTTAGTCATTTTCAAATCCAGGGTGACCACTTGCTTTTGCGTTTTTTCTATTTACTGGGCATTTTCATTTTTAGCGGTTCCTTTTTAAGGTTTCATCGGTTTCATCGTTTTTTACTTCTGTTTTGTTTTCTTTCGGCGTTTCTTCGTTTTTCGTTGTCTCTGCTTGGAAAGTTGGTTTTCCGCGACATCATTTTTTTTTCTTGCCTTCATTTTTGTTTATAGTTTTTTTTTGGAAATGGAGATAAATAGGCTCGCTGTGGACGAGATGGCGTACGAGATGGAGGCTCGCGGTCTTCCCATTGGCACTTTGGACGCCATGAGGAAGTCGTTGAGATCCGCTCGTATGCTCGAACGCAGAGGGTCTTTGAATTTGGACTCGGCCTACAAATTCACGTTTGTAGAGGACCGAGATGCCGTAAGGGCAAAAATAGAACAGATTGAAGAGCTCTTGGAAGAACCTCCAAGTAATCCTAAGTCGAAGGAATACTTGAAGATTCTTACAAAAATCGAATGGGCTCTTAGTAGATTGGATAGGGCGAGAGACACTTCCCCGGAGCAAACCGAGGAGAAGTGTAATCTAAAACACCAGCTGATCGTACTAGCCGGAGAGTTAGCCGGAGGTACGGAAGAGGAGGCGGACGATGAGGGCGAGGTAGGCTACGAGGACGAGGAAGAGCCATCGTGCTCGAGGCTCGTCAAGAACCGACCATCACAGCCAACGTTGGGTGAACGCAACGATAAACAGCAGCAGCAGATTAGGCAAAAAAGGTTTCCCCTCCAGCAGCATCAAGCAGTGGACAGAACACCAGTCCGCGCTGTGAGATCACCAGTGACGCCTGCCGTTGCGGAAGAAACCGGTTTCTACGCAACCACTGGTGACCACAGCGAGCGCTTGCCGTATGCGAGGGGGGAAAACCTAGCCAAGTGGGATGTAAAGTTCACGGGGGAACGTTGTGGTGCGTCGGTCAATTCGTTTTTGGAGCGGGTGGAAGAGCTCAGTCAAGCGCGCGGGGTGACTGAAGCTCACTTGTTTAGGGCAGCAGTTGAACTTTTTTCAGGGAAGGCGCTCATTTGGTATAGGGCGATTAGGTTGTCGGTCTCTTCTTGGCAAGAGTTGGTGGCGGAACTGAAACTGGAGTTTCTTCCCCCCAACTATGATGACCTTCTACTGGAGGAAATCAGGCATCGTACCCAGGGAAGTAATGAATCCATCGGAGTATACGTCGCGGTCGTGCAGAACATGTTCGGCAGGCTTTCGGAACCGCTATCGGAGCGACGGAAGCTTGCAATCGTTCAGAGGAACCTGGCCCCCTTTTACCAGCAACAACTTGGGTTAGCAGACCCCAAGACTGTTGCAGATCTGGTTAAATTGGGTCGCAGGTTGGAGACGGTGCGGGCTAACGTGGAAACGTTTGCTCCGCCACCCAATCCGAGGTCGCGTCGGCTGTTGGAGCCAGATTTGGCTTTCGTGAACTGGGAGGAGCCCAGGGTTTCGGTTGTTAGAGAGGACATACCATCGCGTGCACCCATCCGGTGCTTCAATTGTAATGGCGAAGGCCACTTTTCAAGCGCGTGTTCAGCTCCTAGACGCTGCTACGGGTGTGGAGCGCCAGGAGTAACTCGGCGCCAATGTCGACGTTGCAGCGGCACGTCGGGAAACGCGCAACGGACTTCCGGGCCAGCAGGACGGGAACGCCGGCGCAAGTAGGGGATAGGTCGCCTGCTGGAAACCAGTCGGGGAGGTCAATAGTTCAGGTAGGGTTTAGCTTGGAGGCAAACGGCAGAGATAGGCGTCCATATGTAGGAGTTAGCATTTATGGTATAGGGATGTTAGGTCTTTTAGATAGTGGCGCTTCTCGCACTATATTAGGGGGTGAGGGATGGAGTGTGTTGAAGGATTTAGGGCTTAGATTAGGGAAAAATATGGTTAGGTCCGTCGCGTTAGCGGACGGAAAAAGCGTAGATGTCGTGGGGGTGGTGTCTCTACCAATTGAAGTACAAGGTCGGTCCGTGTACATAGAATGCCTCGTTATACCAGCGATACCCCACACCGTGATCCTTGGTGCAGATTTTTGGGCACTGGCGGGAATCGTCCCGGATTTAAGATCACGAGTGTGGAACTTTTCGAGCCAACAGTCGGTTGCCTCGATTACCGCAATTCGCGAGATCTCCGAGCTGGACGTCGCCGAAGCAGGGCAGTTGGAAGCTTTGGTCGACGGTATTTTTAAGTCGATGCCCGAGGGGTTGGGATGTACTCATTTGGTAGAACACAAGATTAGGACGTCGGCAGAACCTATTAAACAACGGTATTACCCTGTGTCGCCTGCGATGCAAAAACATATTGACAAGGAGCTAAACGAGATGCTAGAGGCGGGAGTTATCGAGAAATCGAACAGTCCGTGGGCGTCTCCGATAGTCCTTATCAAGAAAAAAGATGGGTCTTTTAGGTTCTGCGTCGACTATAGGAAAGTGAATAGGGTTACAGAGAGGGATGCTTATCCATTGCCATTTATCTCATCGACATTGGATAAGCTTAGGGACGCCAAATATTTGACGTCATTAGACATCAAGTCGGCCTACTGGCAGATCCCCATGGAGGAGAGATCGCGCCCACTCACAGCCTTCACGGTTCCGAATAGAGGCCTGTTCCAGTTTAAGAGAATGCCTTTCGGGCTACACAATGCGCCTGCTACGTGGCAAAGATTTATAGACAGCATCTTAGGTGCGGATCTAGAGCCACACGTATTTGTGTACCTGGACGATATTATTATCGTCACAAATACATTCGACCAACACCTTAAAATACTGGAGGAGGTCTTTAAACGGTTGTGTGAGGCAGGGTTAAAAGTTAGTCGGGAAAAATGTAACTTTTGTAGGCCGTCTTTGAAATATTTAGGTTATGTTGTAGATAGGAATGGACTACATGTAGATCCAGAGAAAGTAGATAGCATGGTTAGGATTCCCGCACCCAAGAGTGTGAAGGAAATTAGGAGTTTTGTAGGGACAATTTCTTGGTACAGACGTTTTGTACCAAATTTCGCCGCTTTAGTTAGGCCTTTAACAGATTTGTTAAAGAAAGATAGGAAATTCATATGGACGGACGAGTGTGAGGAAAGTTTTAGGAAGGCGAAACAATGTTTAGTGACGGCACCCATTTTAACATGTCCAGACTTCGATAGGCCGTTCGTAGTTCAGACGGACGCCTCGAATTATGGAATAGGGGCCGTATTATCTCAGGAGTTTGATGATGGTGAGAAGGTTATTTGTTATCTCAGTAGGTCCCTGCAGAGAAGCGAGAGGAACTACTCTACCACAGAGAAGGAATGCTTGGCTGTGCTTTGGGCGATTGAGAAGTTGCGACCATACATCGAAGGGGTTCGGTTTACGGTCGTAACTGATCATTATTCGCTAGTGTGGCTGAGTAACCTTAAGGAACCTCAAGGGAGACTAGGTCGATGGGCAGTGAGGCTGCAGCAATTTGATTTTCAGATTGTCCACAGAAAGGGGAAAGAGCATGTAGTTCCCGACATGCTTTCGCGAGGAGTTCCGGAGTTGGCTGGGATCTCAGAAGCGGATCAAGACCCTTGGATTAGGAAAATGATTGCGGCAGTAGAAGCTAACCCGTTAGCCTACCCCTTGTGGAGAGTAGAGGGGGGCAAACTCTTCAAGTTTGTGAAGGATAGGCAGGTAGTAGTTTATGAAGATAACAATAACGAGTGGAAACAAGTAGTAGGAAAGCTAGGTAGATTAGGGATTTTACAGGCGTGCCATGATAACCCATTAGCGGGTCACATGGGCGTCCGCAAAACATTTGCGAGAGTAGGAGCTAGGTACTACTGGCCGAAGATGCGGTCAGAAGTAACAAAATACGTGAAAAATTGCACGATTTGCCAACAGGTGAAACCTGTGAACGAGCGACCCGCTGGTCTGATGGTTGAGAGGGTAGGTGTGTCAAGGTGTTGGGAAATGGTTTGTGTAGATCTGGTAGGCCCACTTCCCAAGTCCACTCGGGGTTACAATTATATTCTCACTGTTGTTGACTATTTTTCAAAATTCCCCTTGCTCTTTCCCCTACGTTCCGCAACTGCAAGGGCAGTTTGCAAGGAACTAGAGGAAAATGTGTTCTTATTGTTCGGCGTACCCAAGGTTGTCGTGTGCGACAACGGTCCCCAATTTCGCGGAAGGGAGCTTAAAGCTCTCTGTGACTCTTACGAGTCACAAATTAGGTTTACGGCCCATTACCATCCGCAGGCTAATCCTGCGGAGAGGATAAATCAAATCCTTAAGACAACGCTCAGAGCGTATGTCTCGGAGAATCACCGAGGTTGGGATTCGCAGTTGGCGAAGGTAGCGTGCGCGATTCGCACGGCCCAACACGAGGTGCTGGGGGTATCCCCATATTATGTGAATTTCGGGAGGGAGATGGTGACTCGTGGCACAGAATCTAACGCCTCGAGGTATTATCTCCAGAGTAGGATAGGTAGTGAGAGTAGGTTAGGTAGTAGGGACATAGTACCAGGTAGTGAGACCACAGGTACTATAGGTAGGGACGTAGACATTCAAAGTAGGGAAAGGAATAGGGAAGTTAGGGACTTAGATATACCGGAGTTAGGTAGGAGATTCGAGATGCTGAGGGAGGATATACGTAGGAAATTGGCGGCGGCAGCGAAGAAGTCGGCGAAAGCATACAACCTCCGACGGCGAGATGTACAATATCTCCCGAACGAGTTAGTATGGCGACGAAACTTCGTGTTGTCTGACGCAGCTAATTACTACGCAGCCAAGCTTGCGCCAAAATTCGTGGGACCATTCAGGATCCTCAAACGTGTGTCAGCGTGGACATACAGTTTGGTAGATGCGAATGGTCAAAACAAAGGTACCTGGCACGCTAAGGACCTTAAGCCCTATAGCGCTGAGCCAGAAGAGTCTTAAGTCCCAGTAGAGTAGAGTAGCTTAAAAGACCGATTGGGTCAGAATTTTTGTTTGTTTTTGTGTAGACTGGCAGTATTGGCCTTGATGGGAATGTCTTTCCTAAGAAACCTTTAGCCTCGGGAAATGGTTTGCGCTTCTTAGGAATGCAAGCCCATTTCCTAGGAGGTGAGGGTGGGGTTTGTTGCGGTAAATTTTTCCGCAACAAGTTTGGCTCTCTTTTTCCCTCTAAGTCCCTTCGGTCCCTCTTCTCTTTGAGTGGGAACACCGAGCTCTGGCGGAGGTGGAGGGCAGCCATGGTCCCATCAGCCAGTGGTCCACCGACCCCAGACCTCGGAAAACAACCCAC
The DNA here is from genome assembly GCA_963966105.1 of Volucella zonaria. NCBI lineage: Eukaryota > Metazoa > Arthropoda > Insecta > Diptera > Syrphidae > Volucella > Volucella zonaria. The sequence continues at coordinate 83,192,930 of OZ014530.1, read as the reverse complement.
GTAGGTTCAAGGGCGGGTTTGCCCGCAAGAGGAGTGCGAGGAGGTTCGGTCGGTGAAGCCCTAAGGACAGTAGGGAGACTCACGACGAACCAGGAGCCCCAGGGTGCCACAGGAGGTCCACCGGGAGCACCGTTGTCGGAGCCCATAGACAGACGGGAGACTCGCAACGGGCAGCATCAGACAGGACGTCTGAAAGTCGCCGACGGGTGGGGACGGACGGTCCTTTTAATCCAGACACCCCAACACAATGATGACGGGTGGGGGATGGCGATCCCTGGAACCTACACCCCAACGATAGCCAAGCAATAAGAGGCTAATTGAACACCCCATCCCGCTACCGATGGGGGGGTACAAGCACCAACATCACATCACAATCATGGATGTGGATGCACCGAAACAATTGATCGATGGGTGAAGAGACGACGATCTCTTTTACAGCCACACCCCAACGAGGGAGCAACAAAGGAGCAACAGTGGTGTGCAGGCGGACGGCCAAGACAATCGAGCACACCCCAACGACGCACCAGCTGTAAAAGTTAGGTTCGATGGGTGAAGGGATGACGACCCCTTTTAAGCCAGCACCCCACCGATGGAGCACCAAAGGAGCAGCAGAGGCTTGTAGGCGGACGGCCACGTAAAAGACAGCCTCCACCGATGGAACAACCAACACACAACAACAAACCACAACAACCAACAACAACCAACAACAACCAACAACAACCAACAACTACCAACAACAACCAACAACAACCAACAACAACCAACAACAATCAACCACAAACCACAAAGAACACTAACCAACAACAACCAGCAAACACAAAAAAAATTAGCAATGGTACAAGGAAAAAAGTACAAACTGGCAGAGGGCCAGAGGGCCAGAGGGCCAGAGGGCCAGAGGGCCAGAGGGCAGAAGGGCCCGACTATAATAAAAATAAATAAATAATTGTAAGGAGTGACACGCTATTGGTCAGTCCCCCCCCCCCCAAATCTGAACGCCGATCCACCGGAGTAGTTAGGGATTCGCGAAACAAAAAAAATTTAAATAACCAAACAAAAGAAAAAAGTTGAAATTTGCACAGGCACTAAACGTAGCTTTCGTGAGGGGCGGCGATCCAACGGGTGGTTGGATCAAGATACAATCCCTTCTGGATTGTATTTAGACTTTTTTTCCTCTCGTCCCGACACTCCAGCTGCCGACCCATCGCATTTCCTATCTCCTGCACGATCGTGTTAGTTTGGGCAAACAATTGTTATTAGTGTAATCCGATGGGGGAAGAATGCCCGGGTAACAGAAAAAGAAGAAACATTGCTTTTCGCAAATTTATTTGTAGGATCTAAGAGTAGGGAAGTTGATAGGCATAGTTAGGATCCACAGCTTCCATAAACTCTCTCAGTGGAGTTCCCAGTCATTACTGGAAGTGGGAGCGAACTCCGACACTGAGGAGTTTAGCGTGAGTGTGTAAAATTGGTTGAATGAGAGGCCTAGCTGGACACGGGTGCACACACTAGCAAAGCTTGCTAGTTGTGTAGCGAGAAATCCCGTCGTTGGGTCCACTAGCGCTGAATGAATGTGCGAGAGAGTGGGCGGGTGAATATGTGTGTGTGTGGCATGTGTGGGAGCTGTGGAAGTAAAAAGATCTGGAGGTCACTTTTTTGACGACCAGCAAGTAGAGAGGGTCATCCAAAGGAAAAAAAAAAAAAAAACAAAGAAAAAAAAAAAACCAAGAAAAAAAAAACCAAGAAAAAAAAACGAAGAAAAAAAGACCAGTGAGTTTAGCCAGTGCGGTGGGAAATTGCGAAGAGCAATTTTCCTTTTTTTTTTTTTTTGTAAAGTAAAAAGTAAAAATCGAAATCGCGCGTTGTGCAAAAAAAAAAAAAAAAAAAAAAAAAAAAAAAAAAAAAAAAAAAAAAAAAAGACGAAACGAGCAGCAGGATAGAGGAAAAAGGCAGACGAGGCATTGGACTGTCGGGACTGGAGAAAATACCGCTAGGACCTTAAAAGCTAAGTATAGTGTAGTGCAGTGTAGTGGAAAAAAAAAAAAAAAAAAAAAAAATCCGTTCTTTGGTGCGGAAAATCGAGACTCCGGTAGGCCGCGCGTGCGAGAATTCCCGATAACAGACGGGACACGCGACCCGTTATTTAACGCTTTTCTTTTCTTTTTTTGGCTCCGGGACTGTGGAAATAGCGGGTCACTCTACCGACGAGTGTACCGCTACCCAAAATTTTTAATAAATCGTCGCGCCCCAACGGGGTTTTATAACGTAAAAAAAAAAAAAAAAAAAAAAAGTTTTTTTTTATTTTCTGCCTTTTTGGATTTGTTGTTTCTTTTCGGTCTGCGGGGAAGATTTTCCGTGTGTTTTTTTTTTGGAAAAAGGTTTCGTGATTCCGCAGCAAAAATCACGTGGCGCCCATTTCGCTTCCCAGGTTTAGCTGCCCTCAAAGCGCTACCTGGTGGGAACCCACCGCGGGGATAGTAGATCCCAAAACCATAAGGTGCTACCGTTTGGTTCGGGGCATCGCCGTATCGGTGCCGGGAATTAAACATAGCAAGTTTTTTAATGGCAGAGCCGACTTCGTCTAGGCTGGGCGGGAGAACTACTTCATCGACCTGAGTTGAGTTTTCTTCATACCCTATCACTCTCTCCTGCTCATGCCGATCAAGCACCTGTAGGAAATGCTGCTAAAATACATCTACAATTTCCTGCGGGTCGGTGATAGGATTACACCCAGTGTTTCGAAAGGCCTGAGTTCCTGGTCTGTAACCTGCAGCCAGGCTTTTAGCTTTTTTATAAAATTTTCGCATCTTGTTATTGCTCCTGCACTCTTTGACATCCTTGAGGTAACTTTTCTTTTCTCTTCTTCTGGCTCTGTACTCATCCCATGTTGTTCGCGTTGTTCTTTGCAACGTCTTCTTATATGCTTCATCTGTTGTCTTCTTCTTCTGCATGCTCTCGTCATTATATAGGTACTATGAATTTCTTGTCGGGGGCAGCTGGTAGCATAGAGTTGCTTCGGCTACTTCCTGAATAGTAGTGCATCATTGTAATAACATCTTGTTGGTGTTTGTCTTTCGTCCAGTTGTCTCTGTAGTCTCTGTAGTCTCTAGCTATCTCCGGTGCTCCCAGGGATCCAACGTTGTACCTCCTTTTTGTTGTTTGGCGCAGCTTTCTTTCATAGGATAGTCGAGCTCTGAATCGGGCTGCAACTAAATAGTGGTCAGAGTCGAAATTTACCCCTCTAAATGCTTGCACAATTAGGATGTTTGACGGGCGTCTTACGCAATCATCATGTGGTCAATTTGGTTGGTGGTTCTACAGTCCGGAGTTGGCCAAGTTGCTGTGTGGATTCTCCCATGAGGGAACCTTGTGCTACTTATCACCGACTTACTAACTACCGCAAAGTCAGTGAGTCGGAAGCCAGTATCTGTTGTCGTTTCGTGGAGGCTGTGTTTTCTGACCAGTCCGCCAAAGATGCCCTCTTTACCAATTTTAGCGTTGAAGCGCCCGAGCACGATTTTAACATCGTACTCCGGCAGGTTCCGTCCAAGAGGTTACAGAAATCTTCTTTGATAGGGCCCTCAGCTTCATTGGTAGGGGCGTGTGCACACAAGAAACTGATGTTCTAGAATTTCCTTTGGATGCAGATCACAGCTAGGCGATCGCAAATTGGTCTGAAATCTATGACGTTCCCACGACGAATCGGCATCCTAATACTCGTATGTGCAACCTCTTATCACAGCTGTAATATATATCACCCTCATTTCTTTTCATCATTACTGATTCTATCCAGCGCACTTCCTGGATCGCAGTAATGTCTGGCTTATACTGCGTGAGGATATTTACCAGCCTTTGGGTAGCTCCAGGAGCGTATAATGTTCTAACATTCCAGGAGCATACTTTTAAATCATTGTCCTTATTCGCGCCGTGTCGTCGTTTTTAAATCGGATTCGTTTCCTTCCGAACGAGAACGAGTTAGTTCTCTAGAACGCTGTATTTTTTTGTTTTTTAAGAACTTAACAATCAAGTGGGTATGACTACACTTAAAATGCCTGAGCACGTGCTAAGTAGAACAGAGAGAGAAAGAAAGAATTGTGTAAATTGACTTATTGTATTTTAGGCAACCTTTCATCTTATGAGATTTTGGTTGCCTGAACAAAGAATGTCTTTCGGGCACGGCTGGTATTGAACCCGGAACCGTCCGATTGGGAAGCCAATGCACTACGACTTGAGTCACAGCCGCCCACAGTAATGGTACCGAGAAATCTCAATCCGCCTAAATTGTGCAATGCGACCAGGTTGAGTGTGAAAGCCTAAGATAAAAACGTAGTAGAGGCCATTGTATTTACTGGCTGTGCTCGATGCGAATCGGTGTATATACCGTCGGAGTATTTGAGTACAAAACGCTGCAATTCCCCCTTAAGGTCTGTTTGCAGTGACGACTAATAAGTTTCAGGGTCAGTCACTGAAAATACCCGAAATTGATCTGAGGGGGGATTGCTTCCTTCACGGCCAGTTTTACGTGGCCTGCTCGAGAGTGAGCTTACCTAGCAGCCATTACACACTATTATATCTCAGTTGTAAGGGAACGTATTGTAATATTCTTAAACCATTAAATATGTACGAGTAATATGATTAAGTGCAGTGCTTAGATACTTCAAATAAACTTAAACTTCAACGACGAACTACATGAGGTGTACGGCAACATCAGCTTAGTCAGAAAACTGTGCATTAGTTGTCTGAAATGGACAGAACAAGTAGAGTGGATAGATCTCGGCCCCAAAAGTCTTTGGATCTAACGCGGGGGACAACCCAGTAGAGGAAGACTTCGCCATTGGTAGCCCAAATAATCAGCTTGAAGTGCGCCACTGCAAGTAGTTATCTAGGGACCGAGCTAACTGGAGAGATTTGTTATTGTATTTGCGGCCCAGTTTCGCGAACTATAGCGCCACCATTGTTACTGCAATTTTGCCCTAGAGTAGTAGATACTCGTGTTCTTTATCATCCGTTTGGCGCTGGTATGCGTGAATGCATATACGACTTTTTTTGCCCGACGAGTGATCTCCAAACGTGGGAGACTAATCACGCATACAGACTTTGGGTCATCGCTGGTTCATCTAAGGTGCTAGAATATGATTTTCCTTACTTAGTCGCCTTGTACGCCAAGAAGAGGAACAAATTGAAGCAGTATTTTATAAGCCCTTGCTGAACTGCCTAAACTAGAATTTTACTACAATATCACCTATTTTCAAACGCTTGATGTAAAATACCAAGGTTCTCTGAAAAGTTTCCGACCGTAAGACGCACTCGTCGATGAAAGCTAGTGAATGCTAGTTGTTCATCTTTTGACAGTTACTTACCGAAGTTTCAGTCATTTTGGACTCGCAGTTTTTAGTTTGAGTCGTTTGAGTGAGTCGATGTGAGTGTTTTTTGTGAAAATGGAAAAAATTGAGTATCAAGCTGTTATTAAATTCTTGTTTTTGAAAGGCAATACGCTTACGCAAATCAAAAATGAGTTGGACTCTGTGCATGGGGACTCTTCACCATCATTTACCATAGTGAAATTCTGGGCAGCTGAATTTAAACGTGGCTGTTAGAGCTTGGGAGATGATGAACGTTCGGGACGTCCAAAACTGACGATAACATTACTAAAGTTCACCAAATGGTGTTAGACGACCGCCGAATTAAAGTGAGAGAGATAATAGAGGTTACGAAAATCAAGATTTAGGCATGAGAAAGCTGTCCGCGTCTTGTGTGCCGCGTTTGCTTACGTTAGACCAAAAACGTGTTCGAATGAACATTTCCAACGCTCTGTTGGCGCAGTTTAGGCGCAATAAATCCGAGTTTTGGCGCCGATTAATTACTCTAGATGAAACTTGGATACACCATTATACACCCGAAACAAAAATTCAGTCAAAACAGTGGACTGCAAAGGGCGAGCCGGCTCCAAAAAAAAAAAAAAAAACAAAAAAGTGATGGCAACTGTTTTTTGGGATAGTAAAGGAGTTATCTTAATCGATTATCTTCGAAAAGGAAAAACCATTACAGGAGTATACTGCGCATCATTACTTGCCAAGCTGAAGGCAGAAATTGCGAAAAAACGGCCACATTTGCAGAAAAAGAAAATCCTGTTTTACCACCGTCTCACACCTCAGCGGTTGCCATGGCGAAAATCCATGAACTACGGTTTGAACTGCTCGACCATCAGCCTTATTCACCAGATCTAGACTCAAGCGACTTCTTTTTGTTCCCTCATCTAAAAACTGCGCTCGGAGGACAAAGATTTTCGTCAAATGAGGAGGCAGTCACCTTCGTGAACAATTATTTTGGAGAGAAAAACGCCAAGTACTATTTGGACGGGTTAGAGAGATGGGAGCATCGCTGGGTGAAGTGTGTAGAGCTAAAAGGAGACTATGTAGAAAAATAACAAAAAATTTGAGAAGATATGTCTTGTAACATTGTTCGGAAACTTTTCAGAAAACCCTCGTATAAGAGTTTATGAATTGTTTCAACAGAAATGCGTTTAAAATGAGAGGACATAACAGGGCGACTTACTTATGCGAGTTCTGTGGACTCCCTTGGGAAACTGTTTATCTATATATAAAACTTTTGGTTGCTCAGATATTCATACATGTATTTAGGTAGGTTGTACTAAAGCCTATATTAAATGGAATCAATATTCTTTCTCGTTAAAGGTTTATATTGACTTATCGTTTATTAGTTGACCTAAATTTGTTGCTGTTGACAGAAGGGAAACAACTACGGGTATCGTGTTATAGTTACGAACATAACTGGCTACAATTTGCCACAGCAATATTAATGGCATTTTTATATAAATTGGATAAAGCGTGAGTAATTCTTTACATCTTCTAAGATCTTAGATAAAACGTTTTGGCAGCGGCATAGCTTTAAGTAAGCGCAGTTGTGGATACACTTTTAGACTACTTGTTGAGAGATAATAACCACCAACCGAGTCAAATCGTAAGCAGAACTGGAAGTAGGTCATTTATATTCGTGCTGCCAGTAGGGAACTCAGTCAATACACCCGAACTTTCAATTGACCATTTGTCATTCTCTACAGCAATCGAATACCAACGCACGAGTAAACGACTTTGTAAGAGCACGCATATTTATCTCTTTCAATTATCACACGATGAGCATAATTCTCTTTAGTTGCGTTCATAATATGAACAAATGAAACAGAAAGTATCTAAAGCAACTTCAAATGTCATCGTCTCAGCACACTTGACAAGCAAGCGGGGGCATTTTTGTACTTGTATCCCAGAATGCGCGGCATGTCTTCAAAAAGATATTCACAAATCGATTAAGACCACACAACCATATACTCGCGTAATGCCAAACAGAGCGTCACAACAAACTACAGACGGCCACACTGAGCTTTTCCTCATTGACTACACTGTTCAGTTCAGTCTCGTTGCAAACATCGAGCAGTCGTGAGCGTTTCAATCGAATGCAAGTAATTAATATCGCGTCCTTGGGCTTGTCGTGGATTAGACTTACGGAAAAGGATCCAAATTTATTCGATAATTTATTTTTAACATAAACGAAAGGTACGTGCTTCAAACGGTGAATAGTCTACGATAAAATCTCAAATAATTGCGATAAATAAAAAATTTCAAACCAAACAATATACCGAAAAAAAATAAATAAAAAATTATCTGCATTTGGCACGAAAGATTGGTGAAGAAAAAACCCCAAGTGATAGTGTTCCGAGTTCTAAACTCTGGTATTTTTGAAATTCTTACGAAATTCGAAAAAATCAAAGTGCTTTGCAATTCAAAGTGATTTTTTAGTTTTTGGTTCTAACGAATTGCAACGATTGCTGCAGCAATGGATAAAGAAATCGGAAAAAATCGCAACGACATAATGTTTAAAAATATATACCATATGCATGTGTTTTTAGTTAAAAATAGTTTAAGACGTTTGTGATAGCGATATCTTTGGTTTGTTTTGAATTTTGGTTTTTTCGACAAGTTTGTGGTGTTTTTTTGCAAGAAAAAAAAAACAAACCCCAGACAAAAGTCGAGTATCTGTGCATAGTAAGTCGAAAAGAGCATGCTACTTTCGAACCTAAAATAGTTCAACGGATAGAGGATGTTGGGTTGCGATTATTGAATCGAATTGAACTCAGTAGTGCTTATGTGATTGGGGTTAGTTTTGCAGTTTGCTTTCCTAGCCATTTAAAAAAAAACGTTATGAGTTTCATGAGGACTAGGTTACCCTGTTAGTGGTTGCAGCAGTAATCAGCGAATTATTATTGTTTTTTTTTGTGGCGGCATTTCAAAAATAAATTCAACTTGGAGCCCTCTGTATGTTTGTGTTTACATAATTTTAAATAATCAGTTTTGTTTTTAGAGACAAACGAACTTGTGTTGATAAGAAAGGGCTTAACCCTTTTGCTTCTATTACATTTAGGTTCATGTGATCTGGTTATAATTAAATGATCATGGTCAAGGGATTTGGTAACATTTTTAGTGATTAGGTATAGGGCAGGGCTTATATTTGTTATAATTAAGTGCGATTCAAATTTGTAGATGCATTGATATTACCTACTTACTGATCTGGCTAATAACCTTGGGGTATATCTTGAGTTTGAGCTTTCTTTCATCTTTCATCTTTCATCGGTCAAACTGTTTAGCATACGTGACTTGTCAATTTTTGATCCGATGGAAGACTTGGTCTGTTTTTTTTCTTGAACAAGGTGATTGGGAAACAAAAACTCTGTAGCAAGGCCGCTGTAGATTCTTCCACACCTTGTAGAGCTTACGGTTGATTCTTCTCATCCCAATATACAATATATAGCGCAAACCTTTCACGGAATTTCTTTGGAAGGCGTATAGAATCAGCTGAGTGTTTTGGGTATCATTCAGGATTCGGCTTCATAACATACACCAAAATTTGAGTTTTTTAGATCAAGGTCGTTATACTTGAAGGTAAGAGTAAGGTTACTTACTCACTCAGATAGCGCTATAGTCCGGGGTATACCGTGGCATCTCCAGCTGGCAAGTTCTTTTCTCAGCTGCCTTCAGCATACAAAGTTGTCTGAGGTCTCGTTCCACTTGTGTTCTCTACCTAAGGCAAGATTGTCCTCTACTGCGTTGTCCCTCTGGGCTGGAGTCGAAAACTTTCCAAACTGGGACGCTGATGTCCATGCGCAGCTTGCCATATAAGTAGAGTTATTTTAGCTTTTCTGACGAGGTCGCCATCGCTCTACAGCCCGTACAGTGCGCTGTAGAAACGCCTCCTACGTTCTCCATTGATGCAAGCGGGACCGAAAATTACCCAAAGAACGTTTCTCTAGAAGTGCCCGGGCGCACATTCATCCGCTTTCATCTGTGTTCAAACTTCTGCGCCGTAAAGCAGGACTGGGGTGATCAGTGTCTTTTATATTGTATTTTTCTTTGCTCGAGAGACCGCTTTACAACTCAATTGCCTTCTAAGCCCAAAGAGAAGAATGATTCGACGCATGATTTCTGGGTCGTTGTCGCAGAGGTAACTCCCTTTACCTATCGTGACGTTTTCTACTAGGCATCGATGTTGTATGTTCCTGGTTTGTATTTCCTGCGTTTATCGCTAAGCCCATCTTTCCCGCTTCTGCTTCAATGGTCGTTCTTCCTATTCTGTGAATGTCGTCTGCATATGCGAAAGATAGTGCTTCTGGAGCTGACTTTTGAGTTTTGCTCAATTCTTTCAAGGACGCTGATGAAGAAACCACATGACAATGCATTGCCTTGTTTAAGTCCTTTTCTGTCATTGAAAGTCTCGATTTTGCCATTACCGACTTTGACGGAGCACCGTGCATACCCCATTGTCAACCTACATAATAAGCTTGGCAGGGATGTCACAACTAGACGTGGATCTATAAATGCTGTCATATGTGGCTTTACCATCGATGAAGATATGGTGGGTATCGATTTGCGTTTCTTGAGTTTTTTCCAAGATCTGCCGTTATGTGAAAATTGTATCTATAGTGTCCATTCTTCGCTTAAAACCACACTGAAAGAAGCCGCTTACGAAGGTCTTAGGCGTTTACATATTTATATGCAACGTTGAGGAGACTTACTTCGCTGTAGTTGGCGAGTACAGGGGATCTTTTTTCTTTAGCATCGGATAAACAATGATGGGATTCCATTCGCCGGGGATACTTTCGTCGACTCAGATTTCGGGGATGATTTGATATATGCTCCGTATTGCTGCTTTAAACAGCTTGGCAGTTAAGCCATCGGGTCCAGCACTTTTGTTGGAATGAAACTTGAAAATATCTATCCTGATTTAAGCTTGGTCGGTGGGACGGAGATGTTGTCTGACTTCGATCAGGTTGAATGGTTTAACAGTCTGGACAAATAATCTTACCAGATTCTCAGCTCTGACTGTGGTTCTATTATGAGTTTCCTTCATTTCCTTCTTTGCAAATTTCTGTTCAGATTTTACAGCTTTGACATATTCGCTTTGTTTTTGGCAAAATTTCCGAACTTCATTCTTCTGGTAGTACCTCTCTAGGGCCTCCATTGTGCACTCCTTATGCTCTTTCTTTTTTCTTCTGAAGAGCCTATGTTTTTCACTTCTTCTCTATTCATAAAGCTTGCTAGCTCCTCTCGTTCTTTTCTTCAGGTCCGCTCTGAACATCCGCTGTTCATTCATGAACGAACCAATGGTACATCCGAGGTGACTTCTCTGATTGCTTTTTGGCAGTTATACCGATGCTAGTGCCACTGGACTCCTTGAGAGGACTAAGGGAAACTCGATCCGAAAGCCCCTAGCAGTCTTTTCCGATTGTAGCCGTTCGACGTTGAACTTCTTCACAATGTTTCATAGCTTTGGGCTGTTGTGGATATCCGCATCCGGATAATGGTTCGAGTCGATGTTAGCTGCTCAGGACGATCGGATATCCAAAACACTGCGTTGATCCTGAAATGATCGTTGGTTTTGTCGAGGACCTCGTACAAACAGTCTTTAGTTTTTCTGTTTTTTTTTTTTTTTTTTTGGTTAAAAAACTTAACACTCAAGACGATACGAAAATTGGACCGATAGAGAAAGAAACATATTTGAGATCAGTGGCAATTTCGCTACGGTGGTGGCATTCAATATTCAATGTCGATTGGGAAGCCAATACACTACTGCGTGAGCCACGAAGTTCTTCCTTCTTCTCTGTCGGGGCGTGGCCGTTTATGAGGCTTATGCTGTCGTTTGCTAGAGTTATCAACAATAAATTCTTTATTATCTTAGGCTATTAGCTGGTTCGTCACATTTTTTAATCTCTTCCGTATAGGATGGTGAGCCCTACGACGGCGTGGGCCGGTATTAAGCATTTACCATTATAGCCTTCATGAGCATGGATTTAGTCATCGTATTACCAGGGACCACCATGAGGAGGTAAGGCAATCTGAAATTTATTAATCCTTATACGATTTTGTAGTGCGAAGGGTTATTTCATTGTCATTTAGCCGGGATGAAAGCCACACTTATATTGTCTGATTTGTTTTTTTTTATTTTCATAAAACACTCTGCAGGCGATTTTGTGGACGTCCTTCTGCCCTTGTGGTTGTTGCAAGACATAATCGATACTCTAGTCATCGGAAACATTTTATACTCCTATATTTCGAACGTAGTACTGGTACCGGTACAGCTTCTGGCAAAAACATTGGTACAAGGCTTGGAAAGCTCTGACAATATCTCGTCAAATCTCACACTGTGCTGTTTTTGAGTTTCTTTATGACTTTATCAACTATATGTATAGAGGTAGAACAACTTCATCAATCCAATTTGATGTTGCTATTGGGTTCTCTTCATTGCTAGATATTTCTTCAGTTCTCTGCTCGGTAACATCACAATTATCGGGAGCCTAAGTACCTCCATGGAACAATCTGGTGATGACGTGGTAATGCCTCCTGGACATCTCGGTGTATCTAACTTCGGCACTCCTTTTACCTAGTGGTTGTTTCTCACCCTTTTTTCCTGCTCTAAGCTCATCCTACGTAGCCTTTAATTATATACTTCTTATGTGCTTAGGCGTTTATGCTGAGTCACCTTCTTTTTCTAGTAAACGAAGTTGCTTCTCATTCGATACTCGAGCTCCTACTTTTCATAAGGTGTCTTGACAGTTCAAAGTTTGCTCAGGTCTGAAACAAAAATGTTCTCCATTTAACGCGATTTTGCTCTAATCCCTTTAATTATGCAGGTTCCTTCCCTTTTGGTTCGATTATTTTTGAAATTTGATTTTAGAGTCTCCAAGTTCTAAGCCCCTAATCGAAGCTAGACACCACAGTTAACTGCTTGTGGCCAACTTGACTGTAAGTTATGAGGCATTGTACTTATGGCATGGTAGATTAGATCAACCTCTTTCTTACAATATTTAGGGACATATGAGGATGTCTTTTAGAGGGGTTGGCTATATAATAGAATGTTCGTAGTCTACCTTACTTCCTTCAACCAGCCAACCTCACGTCTTTAAGAACCTGTGAGGATTGCATCATGAGACATTAGAAGGTTCTTGAATATTTTGACTCCCAAGTGCCCTATTCCTCAAGTGACAGAGAGTCGTGCAGTGACGTTACATCTGACACCCTAATCAATGGATCCTTGGGAATTTGTGGTTAGTGAAAGCACCTACCATCTTCGAAACGCATAAAACTGCAAAAGCATTCCGTGATGATTCCACAGGTTGTTGATGTTGATTTTTATTCGGATCGAAACAGTCAGAAACGTTTTCTGATTTGCAGAGTAATAGTTTGAGCAGCCATATCTTTGTATTATGGTGTGAGGCAAGAGCTCTGGGCCCTACGTAACAGTGGCGAACTAGCTTCCATTTTATTTCAGTTACAAAAACCGCTTTTAAGGCCTGTTGACTATTAAAGAAAATGGTGATATCGTTATATGGTATTGCCATCAGTAGTTGCGAGTGCCTCAGTTTGGAAGACACTGCAGTGATCAAGGAGTCTGATTGAGCTGAGTATAAAATAGAATAAGAATAAAATGTGTAGATACTTATAGATATCGATTAGCGTTTTGTTTCATTCCTTCCTGTTTGGAAAGAAGTAGGAGAATGGACTTTCGAAGTCCAGGTAGGGACCCAAGTTAACATCGCTTCCCACTTATTTCCTTAGAATCTTAGCATGCCCTAAAGACTTTCGGCATCCGATTCCTGTATGTATAGACCTGGGGTTAGCAGATGGAAAATCGTTGCAGCCCAGTGGCTAGTGTAATTCTCATTGCACTGCCTTAAACATACTAATCCTCGTATTTTGGTCGTTTTTTTGGGATTGACCAGCTTGTCTGTGGCTCGCTATCAAACTATATTCCACACGTTGTATTGGTCGCACAATTGCTGCATATGCCCATATATGTAAGTATCCTGTGGTATAGCCCATTTTCTGCTGAGGATTCTATTGAATGAATAGAATACATTCGATACTTTCCTAACCTTCTTCCATCTAAATATCTCGCAGTCTCTGCCACCTTCAGAGGTATTCCTCTAGTTGCTGATGGATTATCTTATGGTCATTTTCGTTTCTTAGTAAACAGCATCAGTTCAGTCTTCTGGGGATTGACCCCCATTGACCACATTGTTTTGTCCACATATTGAGTGTCTGTAGTGAGTTTTCTGAAATTTTAATTTCACAAGCAATACTACATCGCATGCCTATGCAAATACTTTAGCACCCGTGTTTTTGTGTTATATTTTATTAATGAAGTGAGGGATGACTCCTCCTTGTGGTGTGCCTCTGGAGGTAGTCACTTTTAGGCTAATCTTTCTTAGCGCATTGATAATTTTTTCATTGAGTGATACATAATCACATTTCAGTAAGTTCAGTCAACGTTGGAGCTCTGCAGTCAATTTTTCACTGCTCACGTTTTGACATTGTCGAATGCTTCTTCTATGTCTAGTGCGCTACTTGCCCGAAAATAGGGCAGGGTACTGTGATTCATTCGCTCAACAAGTGCTGTCTATTTAAGCTGACTAATTCCAATACTTTAAATGAACCCCAAAACCAAAACAAATTTTCTCTTGAGGCAAGCAACAACTTACTATGCTTTTGACTGGGATAGGCCTCTTATAGAATGCTTTCTTCGTTGTTACTAAGAATGACTTCTTGCTGGAAGTGCTGTGCTTCGTTTTGTCCTCGTTTACTATCATTTCGTTTACATTTATCATTTATATCTAAACAGTAGCAAATGCGCCAGTGACAGGGTGCCACTTTCTTCTCATGAGGTGAGAAGTTGTGCAAACTTTTAATTAACATGCGTCTGATGAAGGGATGTGAGTTTAAAACATTTCCTTTAAGAAGATGTTGAGGAAATCTCATGACATTGCTTCGACTTGTCAAAATATTGATCCTAGTGAAGCAACGAGATTTTCATTGTCATACCGGATGTCAAAACTAGACGTGTGACCATAAAATCAGCATGCAGGTGATGCGTATCCGTTTGAAGTTCGTGTCCTTTTCCTAAATCTACAGTAAGTTGACAATCTGCTCGATTGTGAATTTACCTAGCTTAAATTTGTTGAGTTTTCATTGAGCAAAATTGACTTCTGGCTGATGAGGAAGCTATTGACAGTAATTGGGGTCAAATCGAATGGGACATGGCTAATGTACGTCAGTGGTCACGAGTTGATTACTAGTTGAGCTTCGATTAAGAATTTCTCAAGCTCTTCGCAGCTTATTTTTACTTTCCAAATTGATGCCTTCAAGAGGTCTTTCACGCTTTTAATAAGCTGTTTCCACAAACCGCCCCAGCATGGTGCTCGCTCACTGACGCTCACTGATTGACACTGTAGAACGCTTCCAATATTCTTTAGTTTAACAGCTTCCATCTCAGAAGTTTTAACATTGTCGAGAAAGAACGGCTTACTTATTACTCTTCTTAAAATAAAACGCCTAATAGCTAGCTAGCAGCTTTCAGAAGTCAATCTTGGAACCAGTTCTAAAGGGGCCCAAAAAAATCTACACACTGTCTTAAACAATTTAGCAGCTAATATGGGTTTTCTTGGCAGGGGTGCAGACGTAAGTGAGCACGAATTGTTGGCACACAGGGCAGAGCTTGACAATTTTCTTTGTAATTTGCTGCCACTTGGTAACCAAAGTTTTTCTCTTACCCATACTAACACCGTGCTGATACTACTGTGCCTCAAGTGCATAAGATATTCGTGATATATGTACCTTTGGAAAACCAAATTGGATTGACAATATCTTTACGCTCGTTAAGTTGCTGCAACCGGGTATCAACGCGCAGCAGGCCGTCTCCATCCAAGAAAGGATTTAGCGTTAGCTTACCTAAACGTTTTGAACAATAATGTGCCGCATTTTTCAAATCAGCTGTCTCCAAATACTTCATCACTGAAGGCTTCTTCGAAAAAAATCTGAAACGCAGAAAATACCTCCATTTGCTAACTAACATCACTATATAAAATTAAAGGCTCAAGCTCATTATCTTGATTTGTGATGGCAGAATCCACAAACACCGATAGCAACGTTGCTGAGTGTCAGAAAATTCCACGGCTAAATGACGCCATTCCTCCCTTCAGGAATTTTGAGCCAATTCCTGGAAGAAAAGAATCGACTGATCGAAATCCCCCTAGTTAAAAATCGGCAGGATTTTGTTTACCCGGTCAATGATACCGGTCTGACACATACGTTAGTTCTTGTATCTCCTCAATATGTTTAAAGATTTAATGTTGCCTTCTTGCCTCACCCTTTATACAGTGCAGAGTGATTTTAGAGTTCATCCACAGAAAATATTTATTGAGGCTAGAAGCCATGATAGCCGCGGATAACTCAAGCTTTGGTATGCTAAGGTCATTGGTCTTGTCATCCTTCAATGGCGCCACTCAAGATTTCGCGCAGAAAAGTTGTTTTCTTGCTAGCACCTGCGAATGTATGGACTGCACTCAAAATAGATTCTTTCGAGAATCTTAACAGTCTGGGAACACGGAGTTCATTTAATCTATCGAAGTCTTTAATGCAAGCAGACCCATGCTAATTTTTAATTTTGAAACAAAATCTTCGTGCGGCTGATAATTGGTCCGAGAAAACCTAAAGGATCATATAAAGGGTGACCAGATAAAAACGATAGGAAACAAATTTAAACAAAACAACAACGGTGTGATATATAAAATTGATTCTGCCTTTATTTTTAAGTTATGTTCATGCCATTATGCGTGGGATAGCACATCATTCAAATGGCCGCATCGACTTCGCTGAGAGTGCTTCAAGCGGTCGGTTCAATTTTTGATGGCTCAATAGCATGTCGAGTGTTGTCCTCGAGCTCGTCCAAAGAAGTTGGCTTGTTAGGGTAAACTAAGGACTTGACGTAACCCCAGAGTAAATAATCGAGTGGTGTCAAATCCATGATCGCGGCGACCAATTGATGTACGTTCGCCGTGAGATGACCCAGTCGCTTCGAGCCACACGTAATTTGTATGGCATGTAGCGCCCTCTTGTTGGAACAGCTCGGATATATCGATCGTGTCGAGCTCTGACCGTAGAAAGTTAGTTAACATCGCTCTATACCTGATACCATTGACGGTAACGGTGTCTCCTTCCTCATTTCGAAAGAAATAACGACCGATGATGCCGCCATGCCATAAGCCGCACCAAACAGTCTGCATCTTTGTGGATGCCTTGATGCTTGGCCAAACTCTTGTGGATTGTGTTCGCTCCAATACCGACAATTTTTCTTGTTGACATAGCCGCTTAGCCAAAAATGGGCCTCGTCCGAGAAGATGACTTTTTGGCCAAAATCTGGACCCCCGGCCAACATTCCCAGCGCCCAATTAGCGAACGCATGGCGCTGTCCATGGTCGTTGGGGTTCAATTCTTGCGGCAGCACAAATGAGCCGGGTTGATTCTCTGGCGATGCCCAATTCAGCTGATCAGCGCCGAATTGACATTTCTGGGTCTTCTTCGATACTGGCCGCTACGGCGGCTATGTTTTCTTCATTTCGCACAAATCTCTGTCTGGGTGGTGGCTTAAGATTCAAAAGAGTGCACTCACGCTCAAACTTTTCCACGGTGCGACGATTGGCCTGTACACTGAAGCCATGATAACGACCGACCTCACGACGAAATGCATGTTTCGTATTTACAACTGAGCCGGAATTTCGATAATATTTTTTAATAATTTCCGCACGTTCGGTAAGCATAGAACGGTGCATGAGGAAATGGCAAACCTTACTATATATTTTGACATCGGGATGTCATTGGTAACTTTGCTATTTGGTCACCCGTTATAAGAGCTATTATCTTTAGTGTATTGCGCTTTGTGTCTATTCTGATACTGTTCAAGTCACTCTCTTTGATGTTTACCGATAGCTCGTCAGTGAAGATGTTCCATCCGGCTCCCAAGGCTCGTAGTTCTCTTCGACAAGGTATTTTTGCACAGATTCATCGTTAAGTTCCTGATAGCCGTACTGAGGATGTTTTTCGATTCCTGATGAAAACGTTTCGCTTGGCACAAATCGACAAAATAGGTTATCATGTAAATGATTGGTAAAGTATGGAACAGATTTCCGGATACTAATGCGCTTCGAAAGAAAATTTTAACTGAATAGTGGCTTTAAAGATGTTACCAACGTTGCGAACTTTATGACTGTCACCATCTTACTCCTCCAATGAAATTTGTAAACAGGATTTCTCAATATCAGTCACTAGTCCTAATTTACCTATTGGAAACTTAGGAAATACCACTGGTCGATGTATTATATATTGTAGTGTAAATCATTTGCACTTTCCCGACACTACTTGCCAGTTAAAATCAGTAGCTTCCTTCTGCTCGGGTTCGCAGAAATTTTATGTCGGCCAAACACAGCTCCTTTGTCTGAATATCACAACTGTCGTCATCTGAAACTGGTAGCACATCCATGAAAATTTCTGGAACCACAAGCGGAAGAATTTCGAGTGACTAGTCCGAGAACTTACTCCTAAGCAATACCTTCACTAGCCGAAAAGCTTCGCTCCTTTGTTAATTTCCTTGTCCAAAGGGAATTTAATTTTAGTTTAATTTTTTTTTTAATTTATTTGGCTTAATTCAGGCTCAAAAAACAAAATATTTCATTAGGGTTTTAAAGCTAGGGAAGGAGATCGAATTCGAGGGAAAGTATGCTGCGTTTAAAATCGAAAACGGAAAGGTTGGTGTTTACCTCACGCAGCATACGGGAGATTGGTACGTTAGAGCCATATGTGGTGCGGTGGATTGGTAGATAAAAGAGACGGGGGCAACGTACATTTCGAGGGTTAGTGTTAAAGAAAAAGGAGTGGTAAAGAGACATGAGTTGGAGACGGTCTCGATAGGGAGGTAAGATTAGAGGATCGTTCCAAGGTAGACCTCGAAGAGCAAATCGAAGAAAACGACGCTGGATCCTCTCAATTCGGGTTACATGAACTCGTTGAAAGGGACACCACGCTTGGCTAGCGTACTCGAGAAGGGGGCGAATGTAAGTTATGTACAGTGATGTATAGTGATCTGGTCAAGTACGGGTTACAGAATTCCTTGGACTATTTTTTAACGAAGCCAAGTGATGAGTTTGTAATTATCTCATCGATATGCGAGCGGAAATTAAGCTCCCTTTCGCGTAATATGCCAAGTCTGAACAAGGGATATAGGTTGGCAGTGGAGAACGTAAATTCGGGGAGTAGACTTGTTGCACCTACGTAAAAAGGTAATCGATTGACATTTGGTGAGATTGAGTTCTAAGCAGTTCTTGATGTAGCAGGTGGAAAAACTATTTAGATCCATTTGAAGGAGGCTGTAGTCGTGTTGTGAGGAAATGGGTTTAAAAAATTTGGTATCGTCAGCATAGAGAGAAAGTGCTGAGTGGTGAATGACGCTTTCAATAATATATCGGAATAATATTGGGTTTCATCACACCACCAACTGGCAAGTGTGGAGTACTTACAATTGATCCGCGAATGTACATATGTACGATCGTTGGCTACCACCATCGATACGATACGATACGGACAAACGGTGCAAACAAAAAAAAACTCTCGCCGTATGCAAAAATATTATTGAATTATTAAATCGGTGAGGTAAAATCAAAGTGGTTTTTGATCTCTCATCATCTTTGACACTAGATGATTCTTCCTTCGTGGAGCTGCTTGAACTGACTTCTTTACTGCAAATGACAGTGGCGTGCTTTCCTTTGCATAGTTTGCACTCCAGTCCGTTATCCCAGCAATTTTTTGACACGTGTCTTCTCTTTGTGCATCCATAGCAACTTGCGTCCCGTTTTAGAAGCAGTTTTTTCTTTTCTACTTTTATTTTTTGACTCACATCGCCGCCTTTGGTGTGATAGTTGCTTGCTTTGCAAAAACGCATTGAGAACCGTAGGATGGAGTAAATAAACCAGCGGTTTATGATGGTTATGAGTGTGTGGCAGACTCTTATACATGCAACTCCAGCTTGTTCGATTGACTGCCCTTCTTGACGCAAGAACCTTAATATATTTTGATTTCCTTATCACTGTCAATTGAAAAAGTAGATCCATTTTTCATACTCTTCCTCCTTACACATGCATGCATTTTAAAAGAATTGTTTTAAGCATTATATAATAGTGAGACTAAGGCACTCCAAGGGCGGTAAGGAAGCAGCTCGAGGCAATGACCGTATGGAACAGATGACGTAATCCTACAGTGTCTGGTTTTTTTATGAGCTTCTCATTATCACCAAATTCTTCTTGTTGAAACGATACAGCGCCATCATAACTGCCTAACAAAACTGACTGGAGGTAGTTAAATTTGTCAGAGCCTGTGAGCGAACTGTTGTCATGGATGGTCGGACGAAAATTTTCCCAGAAACGAATCCACTCCATATAATCACCGTACAATTTTTATGCGGCAAGGTGGGCAATTTAGCACGGCCGATATTTTTGCTATTAGGCAAAGTAGATGTATTTAGTTCAGGTAAATTAACTGGGTTGAGTCGAGATCGTGCTTTAGCTAAGCGTGATTGTAATCGAGCATTAGCTACGATAGCTACATTATTCGGCGATTGTTTTTAGACATTTCTATCTTCTAAGCCCTTTGCAGGACTACTGCAGCCGAGACTAAAATTGATGGTCTGATTACAAGCTGCTCTGGTCGCTGCATAGCGTCAAACCATACAAGTCTGCTGGTCCGGACGGTATAATAATAAATGATAAACATTTCCTTGTCGTGGAGAGAAGTTAATGTAGTTTTCATTTCTGAAGCCTGAAAATGGTCTCATGTTGCTTCAAAGGACCTCAGACCTATAAGTCTATAAGCGTAATTGATATTTGTATACGATCTTGATTCACGACTTTTGTCTACGGCTCAACATGCTTACTGTTAAGGAAATTGAGTGGAAATGGCCCTACATTCGTTGACAAACCCTTCAATATAGAGAGTACTCAATTGTCGAATTCCTGGACATAGAGGGTGACTTTAACAACGTCAACACTTCCGCAATCACGAGCGCTGTCAACTCTGAATGTAGACGACCCACTTGGGGAGTTGATCAGTCTTATGCTAAATAGCAGGATAAGCAAACCTAAACTGGGTGGCACTTCTGTTAAAAGATGTCGCAACAGCGGTACGTCTCAAGGAAGTGTCTCACCTCTTCTCTTGAACTTAGTGGTCTTCAAACCTAGATACAGGTTGTATCTAGGTGGTTGCCTATGTGGATGACGTTTCTATAGCCGTCTCAGGTAAGCATCTTAATACCATTGAAGAATTGCTGTAGCTAAGTCTTAACAGATCAATCCATTGGAGGGATTAAGCTGAGCGCACCTATTCGCCTTAACGCGACCGCATACTGGACAAATAAATTATTTGGCACGCTAATATTCTTAACACACTGGAATCCTTCTAGAGAACATCGACTACATTATGCCTCAACAGCTTGACAAAGAATTTCATTTAATCATCTGCTGTAGACCCTTTCGTAAGGAAGATGCTCTCTCCAAGAAAAATGTCAAAGCAAGACTAAGCCTTGCTAAAAAGTATGCAAAGAAGATGATTGGAATAAACTTGTATGACCAGACTAGACTAAGACTAAGATTTTCCTCGTAAAGTTGTTTTTCAACATGATAGAGACCCGAAGCACATGGCTAAAAAAGTGCAAGATTAGCTTCAACAGCAGCCATTTGATGTCTTAAACTTACCAGCCCAAAGCCCAGATCTCAACCTCTTCGAGAACCTTTGGGAGTTCTGTAAAACTGCTCTTGCAAATGATTATGACTCACCACCATCGTATTTAGATGCTCTTTTTGTGAGAGCACAAGAACAGTGGGCAAAAATTTCAGCAGATTCGACTGTCGGAAAGTCTACCGAGGCAAGGGAGTATTAGTGAAAATGTTTGTACTTCAGTTTTCATCCTGCTGCAAAACAGAGTCAAGAGGTGTTAGTAGTATTTTTATAAAATTAATCATAAAATATTTATGTTAGTTTTAACAAGCGTTCATTATTCATATCAAGTTCATTTTGGTAAACAAATTTTTCAAACTTAAGTGACTCACTTCTGCACCTAACTGTATGTTGGGTGCCAGGACACAGAGACATTCCAGGGAATTTTTCCTACCGCAAAAGGTAGCATCTGTATACTAATCGCTACATGCAAACTAACACTAAAATTGGATTCTAATAAAATAACAAATATTAGGTGGACTGTTGGGTCAACATTTTTTTTATAAATTAGCGCGCACTGAAGGGGTTAGGGTACCCTTAAAATGTTTTTACACAGTGTGGGCTAGCGACCAAAAAAGTCTAACCAAAGCTGGATCTGAATCGCTCTAAGAGTTTGATATTTTAAGGTAGGAAATATCTCAGCGTTATCATAGGTGTCATCACTGGGCACTGTCTTATAGGTAAGCATATAAGAAGGCTTGGCGTTTTTACAAATGATTTCTGCAGAAACTGCATAGACGAGGTGAAGGAAGGATCAAACTTCCATCTACTCTTTACATGCCCAGCTCTCTCCCAGAAAGGGAAACTCCACTTTCTTCTATTTTACAATTACTCAAACGTTAACAGTTTCCTACGTTTTATCAGAAGTTCAAATTGGTTCCAAGAGTAGGAAGATCACAGATCCACGTGACATCACAATGGGTCAATAGGCCTGAGTGGGTTGTTTTTTCCACTCTTACCTAACCTAACTAAGTTCTCTGAAAGTATTTTCGAGTTTATATGTAGTACGTAAGTTTTCGTTCGCAGTGGACAACCGTTGTGATCTTGGCATTTCGGTAGTGGAAATATCTTCTTTTATGCTGTATGATGCCGTTATTAAATATTCAGTCGATTAGTTCACTGTTTTCGTATTTTGACTACGGTATCCGGCAAGTGCAACTAGCTCTGTGTTTGTTAGGTAGAATTTTCAATATGCATCTCGGGTTTCGGTACCAAAATGTAAAATAATTAGATTTAAATCCGTAATCTTTCAAGTTTGTTGCAATAGAATAGAGTTTGAATAGAGTTAAGTTAAAAGTTCTAAAATAAACAAAAGAACAATTATCTAATTTTTAGTAGCACGACCTTGTTAGCGCTCTTCATTTACTCAGGGGTTTCGTTGTGGTGATCGAGTAAAATCTAGCACATCTAGGTGCGATAACTTGTTAACAATGCTCTGTCTGAACTTCCATTCTTAGTACCAACTTGATTGCACTTTGCACATTGCACTCAAAAGCCTTTTGACAACTGCATATGATAGATCAGAGAGGGCTCTACTATATTAGCTTAAAATTTCTACACAGTATTTCTTCCCTCGCAATGTGATCAATTTGCTCCACATTCTTTTGATACAGAGATGAAGGAGATGTGGATGAGCGAACTGTGATGACCTTTCATCATCTGCAAAAATTGGTTAGCTTATGTATTTTGCAAAGATTCCTTCTCCTAGTTAGGACGAGAGCGCGAACTTAGTTAACATGTCTGACACCCATTCTTGCGTAATAGTTCCTCTGACAAAAAAATCTGCATCTAAAAGAGCCATGTTTCTGTTCTCTGTGGAATCAACATGCTATGTGTTTGACGTACGAGTATACTTGATATGGCTTAGAAACGCACCTCGGAGCGTTTTTAACACTTAACTAGTTTCCAGATTAAATAGGAAAATCAATGGATGCATTTCATACATTAAAATTAATTTAAATTGTACAATACGATGGCTCTGAAGATTCTGCATACCATCGCGAAAAGTAATTTAAAAAAAAAATAAAAATTGGAACTTTAACCACTTCAAGCAATTAAAAGTCTTAGAGGTGACATTTTTATTTCATCTAAAAATTCTGATCATGTTCTTTGTCTTGACATCCTGGCCGCCATCCATCGAAATTAATTACGCTTTGCTGATGAATGATTGTTTTAAGAACAATTCGAAGAATACCGCGATGCAAATTGTTTTGAAAGTGTTTAAGTGTGCTTGCCAACTTAATATTTCGCTATTTTAGAAATGCCGAATGGGATAAGTGTTGCCAAGCATATTCTTACGAATGTATATTTTTACTTAAAATTGCAGTAAACTGTCGCGCCAAAAATTGACACGGTGCTGTGGTCGCTTAAGTCTATGGTATACGGTTAAGATATGTGTTAAATTAGAATACCGTGAAGAGTATTCTCCCCACTTCCAACATACAAGCTGATAAAGAATGCAAAACCTCTGTCAACATTGTCGGAAGGCTGAGTTTGAATTCATCGAGTTTTATCTGAGTCTCAGGTCACTGTTAGATCGCTGATGAACTTAACAGACAGGAGTAAGAAGAGGACTTCTCAGGATCTGAACTTGAGTTGGGACTATCTGCGTCTTCAATTAGGGCATTCAGTGATAGTTAAGTTGGTTGTGAGTGAAATAATAGGTGAAAAGATTATCATGGATGTCGTTGATGTTCTTTAACTTCATAGGTTGCCATCGTTTATAAAAACAGTTTGCAAAATATTTATAGCAAACAATTCTACTTACACGTTACTAGTTATATTTTCAACATAGACGCTAATATTTAATAAATTGATATTGACGGACTTGTTTTAATAAGCACGCGAGACTATTTTTTTTTTACCTTAATCAAAGATATCGCTTATATCTATAGATATGAAAGAAAGAAAAAAAAAGTGATTTAAGTGTTTTATTAAGTCCTTAAAACTAAGTGAATCATCTACTATTTATAGGTACCAAATAATTGATCCAGTAAGTGTTTTTTTTAGAGGGAAAACATGTCAACAGCACAAGAAAGACGGCAGTCGTTTGCCAGACGAGCAGAAAGTCTCTTGGAGAGGGTGAGAATATTGAACACAATATACGAGGTATTGGATGACCAATTTTGTTGATATAAATAAATAATTTAGTTTGGTTTTTTTTTATTTATTTGAGCTTATAGTAATTTTTTTTTATGTTTACTTTAGGGCAATTGATTTGCGCACTGAAAGTGATTACTTCCACTAAAGTTATCATACCCTTAAATTAATTCCTATTAACATTATATGCTATCCACATTTGCCATTAAATAATCCTTGGAAACACCTTAA
Source organism: Volucella zonaria (assembly GCA_963966105.1). Taxonomy (NCBI): domain Eukaryota; kingdom Metazoa; phylum Arthropoda; class Insecta; order Diptera; family Syrphidae; genus Volucella; species Volucella zonaria. The sequence continues at coordinate 83,168,442 of OZ014530.1, read as the reverse complement.
AAAAAGTATAATATTAGTGTGAGAAAATGAAATTAATTTCTTCTGAAATTAAGCACATTTGTTTCAAGCTCAAGGTACTTCTCTAAACATTTAAAGTTCTGTGCTAAAATTATATTCGTAGTTTGTTTTTTTTTTAATCTATTTTAGAATTTAGAACTGATCATTACTCATAACCTTGTGGCAGTTAAGAATTTTCATTGATAATAAATTTGTGTAAGACTTGTGATGCACTTTATTTAGACCATGTAAGCAGGTCCATTCTATTCGAATAAAAGGTAGAAAGAAAATTATTACATACCTCGATTATGAGGTTTGAAATGTTGGCATGGGTTTAAATATGAAGGAATGACAATTTTCCTTTCAATAAAAAATAATATTTTTTTAAATGAGAATTGTGTTAGTACTGGGAAGTTGTCATCCGTTTTGTTTTTATTCATTATTTCAGTGTAACAATTTACTTCCTGGTTACTTCTGGCTATAACCAGTTCACTGTGTCGAGTGTTAGTCTTTAAGTTGTTTATGTGTTTTATAAGCTTCTTTGTATGTGCTTGTTCATTTCATCGCTCTAAAGACGCACAGCGAAAACAGTTAAATATATTCCATGAAAATCGTTTAAATATAAATCCGTTTGTTGAAATATGAATTCTTAACAAATCAGGCGCACGTTTTTAAAATATTACACATATTTCTTATACATACAACGGCTATTAGTTGACCGAATGATTTTAACTTTGTTGTGTTGACAAGTGTGTTTCAATCGACATACCGATAAGATAAGATTCAGCAGCCTGCCATCCTCGACATGGATGTAGTTACTGCCAAAGGCTTGGTGGGGCAATTCGGCCCTCCGATTTCATCTTCGGTCCTTTGTAGCACCCCAACTGGAAATAGCCTCTTTTTTGATCTTTTTCTATTTTAAGTAATTAAATAATTACTCGTATCTTTCTACATAAAAACTCAAAATAAAAATTAAAATATTACTTATGCTGGATGTAAACTTGTTTAAATCTAGTAAGTGTAGTCAGGAAATAGTCTGACATAAGTTGTACATGGGTATTTGGTGACAAGAGGGATAGATATGTCTTTCTGCTAATAAGGGACGCAACTGAATTTGGAGTTTATGGGTTGTTCTCAAGACCTGCCGTATTGAGAATTGGTAGATGGTGGACTATCATGGCCTAAAATCACACTGATATGGAGAAATTAGGCTGTCGAGGAAACGCATCAGGCGTTCGCATAATACGAGATATAGGATGTTGTAGACGATGTTATGAAGGTTGATGCCTCTGTAGTTGACGCAGTTCAGAGGGTCTCCCTTCTTGAGAAACAGAAAAAACAATGCTGAGGTTCCATTAATTGGGTATACTTTCGTCCGACCATATTTTACAACTGAGTTGGTGTATACACCATGCTACGTCAACGCCTGCACCTTTGAAGAGCTCCACAGTTTGTCCATTTGCTCCAGAAGCTTTGTTGGGCTTTGCTTTGTTTCAGAAAATACGCATTTATTCCCCTGTACATTGTCGATACCCACATTAGCTTTTTTATGATCACAGGCTTAGAAACAGGAAATCTCTTGTCAGAATTCACGTTGACCTGGACGGTTATAAATTTACAAAATAAATGTTCGTTGGGCTCCGTTCTGTATTCAAGTTTTTAACTATCAATGATATTTCTATATGCCGCTGCTAATGACAGGGCTTATTTCTGTTTTATAAAATCTTGCCGTAGTATTGATCATACGTTGCGATCTGTCAAGCAGCCCACAGTCCTTTTATCTATATCGACTTCTTCAATAAATCTGAGTGGATAGTGGAGCCTACCAGTCACCACCAGATGTTATTTGTAAGTGCTTGGCTTCAGATGGCGTTTTGATTCGTACTATAGAATTGTCATATCTTCTGGCGGACTGCTTGAAACTGGAACCTTTATCCAAAATATCTCTATCTATTGTATGCTACGAGTATATACAAGGTGTACCATGAGAAAGTTTCATTTTAATGTATTGATATATTGTTTATTGAAAAAACCTTTATTATTTGTTAATGTACCCAATTTAGGAAGTTATTTGTTAAAAATAGTGTGTTCTACCTTTGGTAAGGACGGTCACTTCATGTCGGATATTTTCTTTAAACTAGACCAAGGAATCTGGTTTATTGGTTGAAATATCCCCAGAAGAAAAGGGGTCAAATCGGATCAGCATGGAAGCCAATTGACAATGGATGTTAATTTTTGAGGGAAAGTCTAACGAACACATGGCAGAGGCGGGTTAAAAGTGTGTGATGTTGCTCTGTCCTGCTAGAACTAAGTTCTTTGGTTAAAACCAGAAAAGGCACCAATAAATTGTCCTCCACATAACGCTCTCACTGCGCGTCTCCTGCCATTTTCAAAAAAGTACGGGCCGATTATTTCTCGCGCTGATATTGCAGTTGCAGCGGTAACCTTAGATGAAGGAAGGAGTCTCTGATGCTTGTGTTTCGGATTTGTTGCACTCCAATAATGACATGACAGTCATCTTTATTAATGCGCCCTCAGCCGTAAAGAAAAGGTTGTCGAGTGTTGATAAAGACTCCGTTATATGGGTAACAAATTGAAGCTTCTGACTGACACCTTTGGGGCTTTTATCCTTGTACTAAGTGGATTTTGTGTGGGTGAAGATCTAAATCTTCACCCAAAATGCGGTATAATGGTGATCTATTGTAGGTGCTTTTAAAGTACTTGCTTGCGTATGAATTGATAGCTCCGAATTATCACGAATAACTGATTTACACTCTCCACGTTTTTATCAGTTTGACATATTTATGCCACTTTTCACTCTCCACTTTCTCAAATGCTTCTGTTAATAGTATCTTATCGGCTTTCGATTTAAAAGTTTTGTATTGTGTTGCTACGAATCTTGCTACTTGAGCCCATATCAGTTCTACGGGATTAAGCTCGCAGTGGTAAGGCGGCAATTGTAGAAATTTACGTCCTGTCTATTGAGCCAGTTCATCTACTACGTGTTTTTCAAATTTGTCTTTACGGCGTTTGACAACATCTAACAATTCAGCTTTCACCATGTTTTTTTCGAAAGCCATGCTATTTTCTCTAAGTCACCTTTTGATTTCTTTTTCATTTTTCTGATGGAAGATAAAGGAATTTTTTTTTTCCTGAATGATACGCAGCGTTATCCATCACTATGACGGAGTTGGATTCAATATGTTTCAAGACACTTTCAAACCACTTTTCATATGCTGTGGCATTCATATCCTCATGATAGTTGCCAATTTTTCTGGAGACAGAGGTTAAAAGTTGTTCATGAACGAGCTCTGTCGAGCTTCCGATTAGGGTAATTACGTGTCTCTTCCTTTTCCGATGGAGTCCAGTCATCGACTCCAGTTGATAATCCTGCATTGAATGCCTGTAACAGGGATGTGATCGCTGAATGTGCTTTTCATTTCGCCACGTCTCATCGGATAAATATTTTTTTTGCCTCCTTTTCTATATTTTCATTTATAATTAACTATGTTATTTCTTTCTAGAAACAAACTTTTATTTTGACATCTCAAGAGCTTTAAACCAAGGTTCGTTTTCAGAATTGAGTGCGAAAGTGTCCTGTTTATACTTTCATTCTTATTCACTTCGTGGCGTACTTTATCTAGTGGTTGTCAATGAAAAATCGATGAACTTTGGTACTCTCCCTATTTAGTGTTTAAGTGCTTTGATCAGTTATGGAATGATTAACGTCGAAAAGTGCTCGAAACAATTCGTGTAAATATAGGCGCACAGTTCGCACGCATTCTTCAAGAACTTGGTCGTGAGTATAATCCTTTCGCTCTGATCACACCAAAAATTATTTACAACTGATCTTGAATAAGACGATACGTTAGCAAGTATTTGATTCATATCGTTTCACTGAATATTTATACATAGTTTGTAAGGCATTAATATTATTTAAAACACTCCTTTGCAATTGCAGTAGCCATTCGTAATCGAAGAGAGACGATGGTTTTATTCAGAATTCATGCATTCAAAATTTTTGTCTACAATAACAAAAAAAACGCATTCTTTCATTAGATAAGACTTTTATTATAACTACCTATCATAAAAATGTTTTCATTAATCAGATTTTATTGTTCTGAAACTACCAACTTATGTAAAATCTAGCCTGTTAGGGGTCAGATGACTTAATAATAGTCTCTGGTCAAATTGCTTGTAATACAAATAGAATTCAATTTCGAAAGTAAGTAGATAATACACTTTCAACAAACATAATATGTTGGTTTGGTTTTAAGCATCTACTTCCTCTTATAACATAAATGTATCTTAAGCCAATCATATTTACCCATCTTAAAAAATGTTAAACATTGCACACCTCTACATAAAAAAAGCTTTCCAATATTATATCGGTTCTGTGGAATAGTCGTATAATCGTCCTAACTTATTAATATAGAACAGTTTCCATACCACGCAAACGTATGGCACATTCACATATGGTAATACCTATCATTCTTTTCAATTAGATAAAGTTCTCAACAGCTCTTAAAAACAGCAAAAACCAAAAGAGCTTGTAAAAATACAGGCGGGAAAACAATATCGCTTTGTTAAAATTAATATTGGTAACTCTGGTACTTCCATCATTCTGTCTTCGACTTCGGTGCAGACTGTCCACACTCGGGTTGTATCGGAATGTTAGAGGTGTTACAAGAACAATTTCAATAAAACAGTGGCAATTTGTAGTACAATATTTAGTACCGAAAATCGACAGGCACCCGTGTTCGAAAAAAGCTCTCCCATAAGGCCTGTATGCAGATTTTGTTGCTTTCACGCAGTGACCTAATCAAATAGAAACTTTGTATTGAGACACCTCATATTATAGTACTCATAAAAACAGACAAACCCTCATTCTCGATTTTCAATGATCCCCGACCGGCTTGTACGAGTATGCTCAACACCTCTTTATTAAAAACTCGACCGGCCGGTCGAAGGTAGCCCTTCATGTGCGAATACATACGAGTACACGCTGCTTAACTTAGAAGAAGGGTCACCAATGTCATGTGAGGCCGACAAATCAACAAGATACAAGTATTATGTATTGCCCATTCAGTTTGGTAGTGATACCGATTTTTACAATATAAATTGTGTTTTCTTAGACATTTAGTTTTTAAACTGGCAACACTGTTTCCACAGATTGTCAATTTGACAGTTGAAAGTTGATTTGTGGTTAGTACGTTTTGCCATTTGACGATAAATAAATTAACGCCAGAACAACGCGTGCAAATTGTATAAACTTTTTTTGAAAACTATGGTTCGGTTCGCCAATCTTATCGGGCGCTACGTCCATTTTACACACGATGAATCGTTTTCGCACCACGCACACTCTAGGGGGATACCACGCATCCCCAAAAATGACAAAAATTGCGAACAGAAGAAGTTATTGCCGTTATGGAGCGCAGTGTTGAGGAGATTCCGAATGAGTCGGTTCGCCATCGTGCACAGCAAATGGAGCTATGCCCATCCGCTTTATGGAAGATTTTACGGAAAGATCTTGGCTTTAAACCCTATAAGATCCAACTTGTGCAAGACTTGAAAGCGTCTGACCAGTATACGCGTCGAAGGTTCGCTGTATGGGCCCAAAACCTGATTCAGCTTGATCCTCATTTTCAACGCAAAATTTTGTTCTCCGATGAGGCCTATATTTACACGAAATGTTTCGACGTTAATCACTCCATAACTGACCAAAGCTCTTAGCACTAAATTGGCAGAGTGCCAAAGCTCATAGATTTTTCTTTGACAATCAATAGAAAAAGTACGCCACGAAGTGAGTAAGAATGAAAGTATAAACAGGACACTTTCGCACTCAATTCTGAAGACGGACCTTGTTTAAAGACGTCAAAAGAAAAGTTTATTTCTAAAAAGAAATAACATAGTTAATTATAAATAAAAATATAGACAAGGAGCAAACAAAACAAATATTTAGCCGATGAAACGTGGCTAAATGAAAAGCACATTCAGTCAAAGATATGGACATTTTCAACTCAAAATTTTGTTCTCCGATGAGGCTCAGTTTTGGTTATGTGGATATGTAAACAAGCAAAATTGTCGAATTTGGAGTGGAGAAAACTCAGAAGCCTTTGTCGAAACGCCCTTTCAACCATTAAAACTCACTGTTTGGTGTGCTTTATGAGCTGGTGGAATCATCGACCCATATTTCTTTAAGGACGATGCCGGTCAGAATGTTACCTTCAATGCAGAGCGCTGTAGAAAAATGATTTCTGACTTCTTCGTTCTTCAGTTGAATGGCATTGACGTGACAGAGCTTTGGTTTCAACAAGATGGCGCAACATGCAACACGGCAAGCGACACCATCATTTTATTGCGGGAAACTGGCCACCACGATCCTGTGATCTCACACCTTTAGATCACTTTCTTTGGGGATATGTGAAGTCACTAATCTATGCCGATAAATCAGACGCTTTGGACGATTTGGAAATCAACAATCGCCTTGTTATTGCTGATATGCGGACCCTGTTGCTCGATAAAGTTGTCGCAAATTGGACTTCACGATTGCGCTTTATTCGAGCTAGCTGTATTGCGCAAATACTTGAGCACTAATGGCATAAAATTAACTATTAGATAAAGCTAATATTATAGACATGAACATTAGCTTCAAGTGCTTTATTTCATATTGAATTTGTATACCTCTAAAAAAACATCCTTTATATAGAGTAAGATGTGGATATTGCCCTTATGAATCATAACAGCCGAAACAAATGTTAAGCGGCAGCATGTCTCAGCATCATGGATGTACTCAAAACTTTACGTTGCCAGGTTAACACCCTATCTGAAAGACTTCCAACAATGGAAGTACGATACTGGTCCCGATCACAGGGGACTTAACACAACTGACTTAGCGATCTGATGTTAGTACGAGGGTTATCAGAAATGTTTCCGACCGCAACGTAAAGATAGCGGCACTCGTCAATAAAAGCTAGTGAATGCTAGTTGTGCATCTTTTAACAGTTACTTACCGAAGTTTCAGTCATTTTGGACGCCCAGTTTTTAGTTGACAGTCGGTAGAGTGAGTCAATGTGAGTGTTTTTTGTGAAAATGGAAAAAATAGAGTATCAAGCTGTTATTAAATTCTTGTTTTTGAAAGGCAATACGCCTACGCAAATCAAAACTGAGTCGGATTCTTTGTATGTGGACTCTGCACCATCATTAACCACAGTGAAATTTTGGGCAGCTGAATTTAAACGTGGCCGTAAGAGCTCGGCAGATGATGAATGTTCGGGACGTCAAAAACTGAAACCACTGACGATAACATTGCTATAGTTCACCAAATGGTGTTAGACGACCGCCGAATTAAAGTGAGAGAGATAGTAGAGGTTATGAAAATGTCCAAAGAATGTGTTTGTTATATATTACATCAAGATTTAGGCACGAGAGAACTGTCCGCGCGTTGGGTGTCGCGTTTGCTTACGTAAGACCAAAAACGTGGTCGAATGAACATTTCCAACGCTCTGTTGGCGCAGTTTAGGCGCAATAAATCCGAATTTTGGCGCCGATTAATTACTGTAGATGAAACTTGGATACACCATTTTACGTCCGAAGCAAAAATTCAGTCAAAACAGTGGACTGCAAAGGGCGAGCCGGCTCCAAAAAAAGCAAAAACTGTTTTTTTGGCTGGGAAAGTGATGGCAACTGTTTTTTGGGATAGTAAAGGAGTTATCTTAATCGATCATCTTCAAAAAGGAAAAACCATTACAGGAGCATACTACGCATCGTTACTTGCCAAGCTGAAGGCAGAAATTGCGGAAAAACGGACACATTTGCAGAAAAAGAAAACCCTGTTTCACCAACACAACGCGCCGTCTCACACCTCAGCGGTTGCGATAGCGAAAATCCATGAATTACGGTTTGAACTACTTGACCAGCCGCCTTATTCACCAGATCTAGCCCCAAGCGAATTCTTTTTATTTCCTCATCTAAAAACTGCGCTCGGAGGACAGAGATTTTCGTCAAATGAGGAGGCAATCACCTTTGTAAACAATTATTTTGCAGAGAAAAACGCCAAGTACTATTTGGACGGGTTAGAGAGATGGGATCATCGCTGGGAGAAGTGTGTACAAGGAGACTATGTAGAAAAATAAAAAAAAATTTTGGGAAAAAATGTCTTGTATCATTGTTCGGTCGGAAACTTTTCAGACAACCCTGGTAGTTACATATAGGTTTGAAGACCGTCATAGTTATGCGCACTGACTCAATGCACATTGGTTCAATACGCTCATATAAACACCACTTCACACCGCATTGAAATACTCAATACGCATTCGTTCATTCTTGTTTATAAAGCGCATTGAAAATTTCAAACCGAATTGAAATATCATGTAAACACTTTTAAATCGCAAGCTGTCAGTTCAATCAGCTGTTTGTTAAAACCTCTCAATTTTCTCTCGCTCATTTTGGATAATTTCATATAAACACCACTCTTTCTATGCATATTGAACCAATGCGCATTGAGTAGATGCGCATTGAGCTGTCATATAAACTGGGTAATAGATGAGGCTTCTTCGGTATAAATAGCAAAAATGTAGCTAACATTAACCCTCTAATGCCTACAACCGCCTCTAGGCTGGGTAAAGCTAACAAGCATTTACATGCAACGGTATGATCTTTTTTCCAATCTGATAAGCTTTACATATAGTTTAAATATTATTTTATGCATAGCTGTTTAAATCATAGCTTTAGTGCGTTTCGTTTGCAGACTAAGTTTGTTCAGAGTGAAAAATCCCCTTGTTAAATATTTTTTTGCAAACACGATTTTCATTTATAAAAAAAAAATAATTTTCGTCAGATCAAATTCGAAAAATAACAGGTGAGTAGATAAAAGTGTTTTTTATCGATAAGTGAAAAAAGTTTATTATTTCTCCATAACTGATTCAGTGCTTTGGTTAGGTAGCAATGTCGAGAAGATCTTTGAGGAACCTGTCGAAGATGACAGATGACGAAATAGCTGAATTGATGAATGCAATTTCAAGCTCTGAAGACACTGACGGTGAAGATTTCGACGATCCAGATTTTATTTGCCCTGAAGATGAAGTCTTGATTGATCAGTGTCTGATGAATTCAAGTCAGATCCTGATGGATGCAGTAAACGCAAGTCTGGACATTAGCGCTTTAGACATTAGTCATCAAGAGCCGAGTTCAGCCTTAGCATCAATTCCTTCAACATCCGTTGCCGCTGTTTCTGCTTCGGATTCAAACGCCAGAGCTAATGCCGCATCTAGTTCCGCTAGTGTTTCTGAACCTAATATTATCCCTTCACGTTATAGAAAATGTAAACGTTCCTCGAATGACAAGGAATTACAAGAAGAAGAAGGTGGCCCAAGTTGTTCGAGCACTGGCCAATTCATTGATACTTCGAATACAATGAAAAATGATGCTCAGGAATTCAAATCCATGTTGTGGGGGAAAAAAAATATGCAGCTACATGTAAACGAAGTCGTTTTTCGCGGGGTAAAAGAGCTGCCAGATGAAGTAATATCTTTGAAAACACCATTTGATTTCTCCCATTACTTTGTGACTGATGAATTTATGCAATGTATGGTTGATGAAATGAATTTGTATGCGTTCCAGCAGAACATCGAAACTCGATTTATTACCAATAAACAAGAGGTTCGACAATTCATTGGAATCATGTTCTTGATGTCTGTTTACCGCTTTCCAAATGTTCGTTCCTACTGGGGAAGACATTAGCTGGAAGCAATTCGGACCACAATAACACGGATGAGATTCGAACAAATGCGCCAGTTCTTGCATTTCAATAACAACTCGACTATGATCCCTAACGGCTAGTCTGGATACGACAAGTTGCATCGAGTTCGACCACTTATAGCCCATTTCAACGAACGCTTTGGGTCTGTTCCGATGCTTCATCGTCTTTGCGTAGACGAACAAACCACATAAATGGGGAACCAAGCTGTTTGTTCTATGTGATCACATGGGCTTCTCATATGCATTTGAAATTTATTCTGGTGCAGGCGACAACGTGGTACCAGAAAATGCACCCGATCTCGGAGCTTTATCAAACGTCGTTATACGTTTGTCCAACAAAATTCCAGACAACGTGAACCATATTCTATATTTTAATAATTTTTACACATCATTGGGCCTGCTAATATACCTAAAAAGCCGTGGTATAACATATGGTATATAGTTTGCGAACCGTGCGCTCAAATCGAGTGAAAAACATAAAATTGTTGAGCGATGCTGAACTGATGAAACGAAAAGTTGAGCGAAGATATTCCGAGGAATATGTCGCTAACGTTAACGGAATAGATATAAGTAGCGTTTTGTGGATGGATAACAAAAGTGTTCGACTTTTTTCGACTTATGTTGGTATCAAACCATTTCTGTTTCGAGAGCTTGTTCCACCACCCTCCAAATCTTCACGATGGGACAGGAAAAAACATCAACAAATACGAGGGGCGTTCAATATATTCTCGGTATCGATATGAAGGAAAATGCGAATTCAATTTAAATTGTTTTTATTTTTCAGTATATTCTCCCCTAACATCAATGCATTTGTTACATCTTGAGATAAGCTTTTTTAAACCCTCAAAAAAATAAATTTTCTCCTCCTCCATTTATTGCCGACTTGAGTTCTTCATCATCCGAAAATCTTTTTCCACGAAGACATTTTTTCAAATCCGGAAACAGGAAATAATCACTAGGGGCAAGGTCTGGACTATAGGGTGGGTGTTGGATTTCTTCGAAACCACAATCTCGCGCAGCAGCCTTGGAAACTCGCGCCGTGTGAACAGGAGAGTTGTCATGAAGAAGCAACACACCCGCTGCGAGTTTACCCCGTCTTTTCTTTTTAATTTCCTCCCGCAAATAATGCAAAGTGGAAGCGTAGGATGTGGCGTTGATGGTTTCACCTTTTTTTTGTACTCAATGAGCAAGATTCCCTTTGAGTCCCAAAAAACTGTGGCAATGAGCTTCCCGGCAGACGGAGTGACTTTGAACTTCTTCGGGGGGTCTGTTCCTTTATTATGCCACTGCATGGACTCTTGTTTGTTTTCAGGGTCATAGTGGTGGACACATGTTTCGTCCGCAGTAACAATTCGATCCATAACACCGTCCGCGTTCTCACTACACATCTCCAAAAGCTCTCTACAGCATGCGATTCTCACTTTTTTCTGAGGCGCTGTGAGCATTCGTGGCACCCACCTTGCACTAACCTTTGAAAGGTTAAGATGGTCATGAAGAATGGTGTGAATGGTACCAATTGAAAACTTGGTGATCTCTGCCATCATTTTCACCTTTATTCGGGCATCCTCAAGAATAAGTTTTTCGACTTCTTTGATGCTTTCTCCCGCACAAGCAGTAGCCGGGGCGCCGGAGCGGGGGTCGTCTTCAATGCTCTCTCTGCCTCTCTTGAACTCACTTGACCACTTTTGAAGGTGCGGAACCCTGGTAAACAGCCACCATCTCTTCAGGAATAGTTTTTTGACTTTTTCCTTGCTTAGTGAGAAATTTAATTACAGCGCGATGCTCAATTTTCACCATCATCGTCTCAGTTGCCATTATGATTCTGTTTAACTAGAGATAAAACGCGAATTAATAATCACATTTATATGAAATTTTACATGAATGCACTAAAATAATAATATTACTTGATAAATAAGTCAATTTATATATACAACCACAGCTTCACCCCGATACCGAGAATAGTTTGAACGCCCCTCGTAGAAGTTGACTGTCCATTTATAATAAAAGAGTATAATCGACATATGGGTGGTGTCGATCTCATGGATGGTCTTCTTGGTCGTTATCATATACATATGAAAGCCCGAAAATGGACTAACCGCATATTTTTCCACTTGTTGGATGTGGCAATGGTCAACGCTTATATCCTTTTCCACAGGTTGCATAAGGGAGTCAAAATCGAGTTGCCAAATTCTCGCTCTGAAGTTGCGAAATCATTGTGCATGATTTCGAACGAAACAAAAATACCGAGAGGTCGTCTAACGTCATCCCCAGTAACACCAATCCGCAAGCCAAAAAAGTGTTATTTTCCACCTCCAGAGGTTCGATACGACAACGTGGGCCATTGGCGCGTATTTCTCGACGGCAAGGGCAAAAAGTTGTGCAACTTTGCAACAGGATGTAAGTCAGAAACACAGGCATTTTGCACCAAATGTAAATTGAATCTCTGCAAATCCACCACAAAGTCGTGTTTCTTTGACTACCATCAATGTTAATATAGGTAATATACAACTATGCAACATTGTTCACTTCCTTTTTTTCTTATTTTGATACATTTTCATGATTATTGATTCAATAAACTAATACTTTCATAATTTCACCTGTTTGTTTGTTTTTTTTTCCTCTAACGACCCAACCCCGCCTAGAGGCGATGTAAATATATATTTTTACCTGTAAAAATTAAAAACATAATTTTTTTGAAAATCGTATTTCAGATTCGTTTTTATCGTGCCCATATTAGTATATACTGATTTTTGGAATCAAATCAAAAAATAAGACATTAGAGGGTTAAACCACCAATGCTGATACTGTTAAGATGAATGCCGAATTCTTAAGTTCACTTGGGTTGTTTACTTCATATAATTTTGCTAGAACAGCAAAAGCACTTCTGGTGCCTTTTTTGTAGGAAGTAACACACATTCCCTTTGGTTGACTTGAAGAGCCCTGTGAAACATTTATATCAAGTTTCACTTCATCACTTGCAGTGCGGAGGTGTAAACCCCTCCAGCATTTATCAATCAAACGCCCAGCCATGTCCTCAGTCATGCTCGATTCATCTCGAGTACGTACGAGTATCGCTGTCAGGTGCTTCAAATAGGTAGTCCATTCATTAGAATACTTACAAGTGTACTCTGCAACAAAGCTCATCGCATCGACTTGAAGGTCAAGTGCTTTATGAACAGCAGTCGTACGAGTATTCGTGTTCGTACTGCACCCATTCAATAATTAAGAAAGCAAATTTATTCTCATAAGCCAGCACATCCAGTGGATATGCTCTTGATTTTGTTCTCATTCCCAGCTGATGCCCTTCTTGCCCCTGTCTTATTAATCAATTGACTTATAAATTAAGTGAACTTTAAGAATGTATCTAAAAGGCATACGTACGAATATGATCAAATTTATGATGATGGCTACATATATATGTATATAGATACGACCACGAGTACTTCCACGATTAAAATGTTCGACGCAATAGGGTATCTGCGAAGTTGAAAATACAAAAATGTGTGCAATACGATAATACGTATAATGATTAAGCGTTCTGCCTTTTGAGTGATTAACTTGAGAATGCACTCTATTTTTGGATTCGTGCTTGTATTTGAGATACTTTTTGCATAAATCGAATGAGAAGTACTCGTAGTGTAAATTCTGTCGTCTCATTTGAGACAATTATTTTTATTATTGTTTTTCTTGGGTCTATTTGTGCGCCACTGACAAGCAAAACATGATGGCAGATGGGTGTGTCAGGAGGAAAAATATGTATTTATTTATGTATTTGCAATTTGTTATTTTTTCTTTTTGAAATGATGACAGAGAGTAATTTAAATTTGTTTACTATGGGGATGATCGCATGATCATATAAACGACCTTTTAATCCGCAGTTTATTATATCAGGGGACAATGCAAATGGAAAAGAAGGCTGCATGTTATTTTGTTTTGTAATTATACGAGGTTGGACATGACTAGAAACAAGTAAATTAGTAAACAATAGGTTCTAACAATGCTCTCTCAATACTCACTATCCGAGAGTGATTCATGTACATGCGTAAGTTTTAAAAGCAATGAAACCTGTTGTAGGAAAGGTTTCGTGTCTATGCATTACTGAATGCGGAATGCTTCTAAGAGAAAATAATTTAGTCTTATGGATGCAGTAATGCAGAAGCCGTATTTCTTTTTTAGTTCAGAGCAGAGCCTGAGTTAATGTTTCTTTTTTAACTGAGACACATCCGAGTTCCAAATTCGCTTTCCTTTTAAGGATTTAGAGTAAGAGCTGAGCGCATCCATTTGGCAGCAGAGAAAGCAAAAGTAAAAAAATTCAAATCTAGAAGGTAATACTCGTACATAAAATTACAGTATATCACGGATATAAGAAACTATGAAAATTTCAGAAATTTCTTATTTATACCCGAGTTTTTCTTATATGCAAACAACGGATATAAGAAAAAATATTTGTTAAAAGAGAAAAAAGTTTCTGAACGCGAAATCTATATAAAAAAGCAACTTGAAATTATTCATGGCATGTATATGTATATGTATATATGTATATTACATATATGTATATTACATATATGTATATTACATATAAATATGCATAAATATTATGTACTCCATTTATTTTAAAATGTAAACAACTTGACTAAAACAGTTCAATAACAAAAGTAAAATAAATGAAAGTCTTTTCTTGAACACATAACAAATAAGGAAAATATTGCCTCCCTACCCAATTAAATTCGGAAACTATATATTCCTATTTAAAAGAAATAATAATTTATATCTCAGTTAATAGTGTTTAAAAAATAATCTTCAATTTTGTGTTGAATCAACTTGTTATCAACGTTTTTGAAAAGAAGTTCTTCAATGTAATCCAAATGTTGTTCTTCGTTGTCATCAAAAAACCGCTTAAAGACGAAGAACGCTCCGATAGCTTCGGTCCTTGTTGGCTGTCGTTATTCTGGCACGTCTTCACTTTCAATTCTTTCCGGTTCCTCGTGTCCACACTCCATCATTTGCATTTCATTTACTACAAGCTGTTCTTCGTTTATTTCCCCGAAACAATGCTCATTTTCAAGACATTCAAGGTAACGGAAATTGTCGTCAAATTCGCTTCAATTCTGATCATCGAAACAGATAATTTCAGCATCCGATTCAGTCTCGAAGAACCCAGCTTTCCTGAAACAATTTTTTAGTGTTTGCGGTGTAACCAGCCATCAAGAACTTTTTATAATGTGCAAATGCTTTGAGCACCGTCATTTTTTTTTAAAACGTTTCGATGCAGGTGGCTTCAATTGCAAGAACTTGTTTCCTCACCAAATTCTTTTTGTAATGAGCTTTAAATGATTCAATGATAACTAAAGAAAAAAAGTAACACTGACTTCAATGACTTAAGTATGTTAAATATTAAAATTCTACGAGTGCTTTACCCTGGTCAAGCGGCTCTATGAGACTTGTAGAGTTGGCTGGAAGGAAAACAGTTTCAATATTGACAAGTATGTAACTAAGCTTATGACAGGACGCATTATCGACCAGATGCCAGATTTTCTTTTTTTTCTGGGACATTTTTTCATCCATCTCTTTAATGATTTCGGTCTTGCCATCCAAGCATTTTTATTCCATTTAGAGGGAGCTGGAATTTGTTTTCCTCGGAAACAACGAGGTTATTTGAATTTGGCAATAGAAAAAATAAATTTGTCCGACCCAGTTGCGTTGCAAATCAGAAATAATTTTTTTCTCATCTTTGGAATCTTTTGGCCGCTTACTGTTTGGTTTCCTGAAATATATGTTCCATTGGGCAGTGCTTTATATAAAAAGCCAGTCTCGTCAGCAAGTGCATATTTTTCTAAGAGATTAGGAATGACAAACTCTTTCAAATTGTGTGCTGTTTCCTCAATAGCAGAACAAGATTCACCGTGCAGCTTTTTAAAACGAATCGATGAAGCCAGCCCTGATTAGCCTCAAATTCAGGGATATCCAATTCGTTGGCGAATTGTTGAGCCTTCTCGAGCAATATAGGTCCTGTAAGTTTAGCATTTTTTCTGACATCTGTTCAAACCATTTGGTCATTGTTTTATTTAAAAGTTCGTGTTTTGGTTTTCTGTCCCTTTTTTTGTCTAAATTTTTACAGGTAATTTTTTTTTTCAATTTCATTGGCGTTCTTAATTATTTTACACAGCGTGCTTTCAGAAATCTTAAATTTATTTTCCACTTCTTTTCTAGTTTTTCCCGATTGTATTTCTTTCAAAATTTTAATTTTAATTTTTAACGAAACAGTGTTTCTTTTTCTGAGCATTTTAAATCGAAAAGAAAACAAAAGAAGATTACGTCGTAGAGCAACTGAAACAAAATAAACAAGAAATATGTACACCGTGTATTCGCGCTCTTTCCAAATTGTTGCTGACATTTTATTGGAAAGTTGGAAGCTGTCATTAAGGGTAGAAACAATTTGTTTTTACAAGCTGCTAAATGAATTTCTTATACATATACATAATATTTTCTAATTGTAATTTATATTTGTGCTTACAAATCACTTTCTTATAAACGTGTTTTTTTTATGCGCGTTTCTTTTAAACGTTTGATTTCAAAGATAAATGTAGGAAAAAGACATGGTCTTTTGATTTGCATTTCTTTTAAGCGAGTTTTTCTTATCTGTGTATTTTATATCCGTAAAATACTGTACTATTAACTCATTTATGCCCGAATTATTATTTTTTCAATTTACTAGCTGATGCCCCCGCTTTTGTTACTAGGCACTTGCTATTATGTTTGTGATAATGAATAGACATCAAATTAATATAAAAATCTTAATATCTATTATTTTCGAAGCTTAAGCTTAATGTATACATATGTATGTACACATATCCATTGAATGTAATTCAAAATCCTTTATGTCTGATATTTGGATCATAAAGTTCATATCTGCTGCTGGTAGAAATTAGTAAGTTTCTTAATCATCTGTAAACTTAACATACATAATACGTAGTATTTTTGCAGTTAGAGTACTTTTTTGTAAACAACATTTGCTGTTACACTATTTGGCGACAATATACACTGGCGATCACTAGGATGAGGCCATACATTTTACAATCGATTTTCACTCTTCATACCTGTTTGAAATGTTGTACCCGCAAACTTTTACTACCTGTGAGCAGGTACATATTTTCTCAACAGGGAGTCATAAAATTAGAGGGTAAATAAGAAACGACCGTTGAAATTTCCCTAGATCAAATAATGAACTTCTTGAAAAGCGTATAAAAAGATGCGCCACTAGGGTGATTAATGATTTTCAGATACATGGATGGACAAAAAAGCAATATTTTATTCAAAACCGACATAGTTATATTTCAAATTTTGGACTGTAATTTACAAAAGAGTTATTCAGGGTTACATGACAAAAAAAATCGAAGAAGGGTAAAGATTTGCGGTCACAGTACTTGAAAGATCGTCACAGGGCGTCAGATTTCTCGATTTTTTTTTTGAGTGCCAATAATTTTAAAAATGCATGACTTAGATTTTTTTTTATAATTTTGTTATAACCGACACCACTTGTCCTATCACCCGTTTCCGGCTAGACGTTGATTTTTAGGACACCCTGTATAATAACTGCAGTCTCACCAGGTAAATTCACGAGATCTAATATTTTGACATTAATGCCGGTTGTGGGATGAAAGTACCTCACTAGCGTTGGAAATATTTTTATGTCTTTATGATTCGAAGCATCAGTAAATATACATACAAATGGGACATTTTTAAGTTCTGTTTTAAGCTCTGTCTGAAGAATACGGTGCAGTCACATTTTTGGCAATACCTTCACACTTTGTTTTTCCGCAGCAAAACTTCTTATCAAAGACTTGTTGAATTATTTTAGAAGTGTATTACAAGCCCACAAACCTTCGGCTCTTGCCAGCTCTGCTTTTTTGTCTCCATATTTTTCCTGGCGAAAGCAATTTGTCCCTGACGAAAACGTACTGGTACTTGCATCAGTTAGTGCTGTTAGAAACAGAAAATATTGCATTACATTTCTTGCAACGTACATCCGAAGGTGTTAAACATTTTTCTAGGAAAGGAAATTCTTTTTGCATGTCTTCACTGAATTTATATCTGCGCTTCTGAACGATCGGCGGCATTTTGGTAAAACCCTAGTTATTTTATGGCGAAACTGGTAAAAAAATACAGAATATTAATAACTTGCCACTGCCGGTGGCGAGAACTAATTTAAAATAAAAACAATACAGCCACTACTGTTTGCACTCGACTGTTTGACGCTGAATAATAGGCCAAGGTATATAAAATTTCACTCTCTCTTACTCGGACTTGCCGATTAACACTTTAGCAGATAGAACATCAAAGGCAGTTTAAGAAAAAATATTCACACATTCACACCATAAATAAAAAGATATGTTGAAGAAGAGCTTTCAGAAAGCTTTAATCGTGACCGTTATGCCCGCCTGCTGCTGCTGCAGCTGCAGAAAATTTGAAACATACAGACTTGATGATACCTACCACAGTACACAATATACTACAGGGAAGATATTCCGGTGACATTTCAGTAGCCCATCTAACACATGCCAAAAAAAGTCCTTATAAGTGAACTGCTAAATCACATACCTATTACCTATACGTACCTACTATGTACTCATTTTCACCTCTTTTTTGGAAGTTTTTAACAGGGTGCACATAGGAGTATTTGCAGCAAAAACCTGGCCAAAATTTGATTTTCCAAAATGTAAAATCAAAAAGTAAAAGCTTGGTATAGCGGATCCTAAATATGCATGGGTCAATGTGTTGCAGTTTCTTTTCTTTTTCTTACATCGTGTGCTGTGATAAAATGCGTTCAAAGTTATCAGTTTGAATTTACTGCATTTTTCTTTGAATGCGTGGGAATTCATCAGTGTTCTTCAGTTAGTGATTTCGAGTAGCTGTAATATAAATATAAATATTTTTTTAATAGAGAGTTCTATTGCAGGTATGTATTGACATTTAAAATAGATTTTTGGAAATGTTGTGCAGTGTATTTTGTTTCGATTCGAGTTCAAAAGCTATATAGCAAAAAGTTGTAGTTTTTTTGAATTCTTTTAAGTTTTAATGATTTTGATATAATATTCCGTGTTATTCCGTAATGGTTTGAGCTTTTTAAGTTAATTCAATTGTTCGTCAACCCAATGCAAAAAGAATTGGCTGCTACTACCTGCTACCCGAAATTTTATGAACGAATTAATTTTCCAATTTTGTGTTAAAAAAGACACTCATACGCCATAAAACGGTTTTAATGAATAGTTTTTGTAATGTTATTACACTTTTCTTCTTCATTTTAATTTCGCGGAGAAAAAGTGCACTGGGAAGAGAGCGGAGAAGGGGATATGAACCAAAAATTATTGGGTCTACAAGTAAGTTTCCAGCGTTTTCTTTTTCCAAAATTTGAAGTTTTATTATGAAAACATAGTTACAATGCTTTATTCAAAGTATCGTCCATCGGAAGGTACAACTTTCCCCCATCTTTCTGGCAATTTATGAATTCCGGACCAAAAAAATTTCTCGTCTTTCGAGCCCAAGAACGTATCGAGCCAATTTTTGATTTCCTCTACTGAGCTGAAGCGTATTCCCGTAAGAGCGTTCTGCATCGAACGAAACAAGTGGTAGTCAGATGGTGCCAAGTCTGGACTGTAAGGCGGGTGAGGCAGAATTTCCCATCCACTATATTCCAAATAGTTTTTCACCGAAACCGCAACATGTGGCCGAGCGTTGTCGTGATGAAAAATGACGAACTCATGCCTGGTCTCATATTCTGGCCGTTTTTCTTTTAATGCCCGCTTCAAACGAATTAGTTGGGTTCGATATAATGGTCCCTTGATGGTTTCACCACTCGGAAGCAGTTCGTAGTATACGACACCTTTTTGATCCCACCATATGCAGAGCATGACCTTATTCACATGAATATTTCGTTTCGGCGTCGATTGGGCGGGCTCGCCGGGCTTTGTATACGATTTTCTGCGTTTAGGATTATCATAATAAATCCATTTCTCATCACCAGTGACAATACGATGCAAAAATGATTTATTTTTATACCGCTGCAGTAACATTTCGGACATGCAACATCGCCGTTCGACGTCTCTTGGCTTCAATTCGTACGGCACCCAGTTTCCAGCCTTTTGAATGAATCCCAGTGCTTTTAGGCGCAGGGAAACGGCTTGTTGCGTGACGCGCAATGATGCAACTCCAAAATCACCACTTTTGAGCCATTTGAACCACTCGCGTCACGTCGATTCACCAATACATTCCGCCCCATAAGTTTCCGAAAGCAAACGATAGGCCTCAGCTGCACTTTTCTTCATATTATAGAATAAAAGCAGCGCTTCCCGCTTATTTGGCTGGAAACTTGCCATGATTTTGCTCTATAAAATGTACGACACCGATAGAACTGCTCAAATATAACGCTGCAAAGTTGTTGACAGATACAAAACCTACAAATAAAACACATGGGGTCTGACATTTCTGCCCGGGATCCACTGGTGGCGCCATCTCTGACAAACGCTGGAAACTTACTTGTAGACCCAATAAATTACTTAAAACCATTTTTATTAGATTTTCCCTGTTCAAGTGAAGATCTCCTAAGCCAAAAATAGCTAAATTTGTGTTTGATTTAAAGGAAAGATGGTCAGCCTCAAGCAGAAGAAAGGATTTCTTCTTAAAGAATAACAAAGCGTGGTTTGAAGGGACTTTCACACTCCCAATTGAGACTGTAGGATCAGCAAGGTGACCTGAAAAGCCATTTGAAGAATCAAGTAAAAGGAGTAAAAGAAGAAAAACCGAAAGTATTCGAGAAAACTAAGGAATTAGCTTATGCAACCCAGATGAAATTAAGAGAAACTGGGAAAACTGTTGCTTCAAAAGTTTTAACAGAAATTCTTAAATCTCCTGGAAAAGCAAAGAAGCATACTCCGACAGCCTTAAAGATAACAAAGAAAAATTGTCCACACTAAAGGCTCTTTCCATGTTTGTTAAAGCTGGGCTATCGAGAAAGAAGTATGAGATTGTAGCAGCAATGAATAAGGGTTTTTTTCCTTGTTACAATATACTTCAGAAAGCTAAAAAAGATTGTTATTCAATCGAAGAATCATATACTGTAACCGAAACGTTGGCTGAAATAAATCTTCAGGATTTGTTGGATCACTCTGTAACTCGACTACTTATGTATATGGAGGCAGTTACGAGCAGCCTAAATGGAAGTGAATGTAAGTTCCTAGAGCTCATTACAAAGTGGGATTGTGACGGCTCTCAACAAACACAATACAAACAAAGATATGAAAACAGTTCTTAGTCAGATGCGATCATGTTTCAAAGTTCACTAGTTCCATTGTGCTTAGTTTGTGGTTCAAAAATCATCTGGCAAAACCCAACTCCATCTTCTCTCCGATTTTGCGATATGTTCTCAATAGATTGTTACTGAGCTCTGATCCTCTCATCACTTCTCTTAGAAAGTCACAATCGAAAACAAGAATGCCATTTTCGAAAGAATTTGATGAACACATCATGAACACAAGTTTCATGGGAAGAATCTAGTGATTAATTTTAACACGATTAAAAAAACATTTCAAATAGCCAAAGCATCAATATCCACTGTGTGCGCCCATTTTTCTTTTCAATAAAACATTCCGAAATAAGTGTTGTATTGTAGAAAGCAATTAAAAATTGTATTTAATTGAATAAATATTAATTTGAAACAAAATGAATGACAAAGATAACAAAAAATAATTTTGGCCAGGTTTTTAATGCAAATGCTCCTATGTGGTCGCCTTACCATTGATGTGTTAACACAACACTTTTATTCAGCTTGTAATAATAATATGATTCTTATCTTTATGTTGTTTCAATTGTCCAGATTTTTTACTTTATTTTACTCAGTTTTTGTACTTACCATTCACAAGCAACTTTAATTTTTTTTCTTTAAGATTTTATTTCACAGATATGGTTACTGAAATAACATCTTTTTCATTTACCGAAATGTAATGGCACATCAGAAATTAAATTTTTTGATTAATTCAAAAGCTAGAAAATTGAAGAGACTTACAATGTTTTTTGTTGCGTTAATCCATTAATAGATATTTTGTTTACGCAAAAACTTGATTTTAGAGTTTAAATGGGTCAAAGGCATGGTTCTTCTGCTTAATGAAAAATAACTACGAACATCTATAAAGTGGCATAAAAAAGACAGCGTATTTGGGAATTTCTAGGACAACAAACAGTGCCCGCTTAACTCGAAATGGAAGGGGCTCAAAAGAATTTATAAAATAATTAAGGAGGATAATCAGACAACGGAGCTGTTGTCTGTTGGGTATGATCCAGCTGGGAAGCGGCACAGGCAGAGGGTGGAACCCATAAACATATTTTTGGCCATATTCCAACAGATGGTGGGCAAGATGTGAGCCAGCACGGGAATGGACTTATTTTTTTTTAATTTTGGTTTTCTTGTAAAAGGTGAGCCAACCGATAATGTGGATGTTGGCTGTCAATTACTGTCACTTACTTAATTTAATGTCTTTCATCTTTTTGGCAAACAGCGTACAATCTTTGGCAATTTTAGTCATGGAGTTGTTTACCACACAACAACGCATTTTTGTTATTCAATCTCATTACGTAAATGGGCGATCTGCAAAAGTAACATTTCGCAAAGTTCATGAATTTTTCGGTCAACATGGTCACCTTAATGAGCCCGGAATACGGGCAATGGTGAAGTATCGGGTTAAACTCCAAATCAGCATGCCCGGTCAACACGTACACGCCAAAACATCACCACTGTGAGCGAAAGTCTTCAAAATCAGCCAGGCAGCTCAATTCGTCGCCGAAGTCAACAATTGGGCCTCACTTATGGCACTTTACGGCGAGTTTTAAAAGTCGTCTTCATTTGCACGGCTATAAAATCCAAGTTACATAACAATTGAATGAAGCCTTTGGACTACGCCAATTTGTTCACATGACAATTTGTCATCGAAGTTGATCTTTTCCGATAAAGCTCATTTTTGGATGGGTGGGTACGTAAATAAACAAATTGTCGTTGCTGAGGGCCGGAAAACTTATACCAGATTGACGAAAACCAATGCATCCCAAAAAAAGTCACTGTAACGGAAATGTTAAGTCTTGACTAGAAAAATGATTAAATGCCTACAGTATCAGTACACACCGCATTAGCGACGAATATCAGCAGCCTCATGCAAGCTTGAATTAGTGCAACGCAAGCGTCGTAGGGTGTTGGGTCCCTCATGCCCAGCACACTTAGGTGCTTAGAAAAACTGTTGTGCACGACGCTACTAAGTATTCTGCTGTCTTTCCCATTGAGAAAAGTCGGGAAGCATTCGCTTGATCAGATAGCAACCCGGAGAGTCATGCCATTTGCATTTATGCTCAATGAAACGCAATTGTCAATGGTAGCCCTAACCGAGGACGCAGGCAGCGTTAACGCAGGTTTCGATTTCTCTATGTTCTGCCTAGCAAGTTCAACGGCGATTTGGGACCCAAACAAGACTCAATGGCTTTAACCTTCCGACTGCATTTTCGAACTAGCTTAGAAGTCATTTGGGCGGTCAGCTAGACCTTAAGACTAAGTTACAGTGGCAGACGCTTCCCCTTGTCCACCAAGTCTTCACAATATACCCGTAGTTCATTGTATTGCCTTCAGTATTACGTATATCTCTGCTTGGAAGACACATGTAAGTGTTTTTAGGAGAAGTGAAATCCAACGTTGTTGTCCTCCAGAAAGACAGCACACAGCATCGTAAATCGATATTAGAGCCATCGGTGAAGACCCGACTACAATACATGCCTCTCCTGGTTCAGATTCTGTCCGAAACCATTCCAGGGCACATGAAAGCCTATTTTATATTTTTTCCGCAGCAGGAAATTTGTTGTCATTGCACGTGTCATGTGTCCACAAGACCAGAGTTAAAATACTGACGGCGCGCAAGGCCATCAAAACTCCAGTGTGTGTTTTATCACACATCAATTCTTTTTAAACGGAAGACTGTTTTATTGTAGTCTAGTAAAACCAGCACGACATATTCTCGTTTGTTCCACCAGACGCATAAAATTTAAATTGGGGATGCAATTAATTATATCATGTATCTGCAATTTCAAAGGCTAACTGCAATTTCATCTAAAGAAAAGTCAATGACCGCCACGGTAGCTTAAGTTATTTTTTGATTGGAGAGACAACCGGAGTACATACATGTATGTATATTTCGCACTGTGCATTTAAATTGAAAATGCTCAGACTCAACTCCAACAGTGTTCAATAGTGAAGCATACTTGTTGAAGCGAACCTGCTGGTACAATATATTAAGTGTGGATTTATCAGATGAGAATCGGGTCAAGATCATTGGCAATGCATTGCGTCAGGCATACAACACAAGTTGACTGACCACATCCAACAGAAACTGATTCTGTTACAAAATTAAGTAATATGGAAATAATTTGAAATTAAACTGATCAACGGTCCTTACAGAAATAAATCTGTTCACCTTTTTCGAATTGCCATATGACTGAAAGTAAAACAATGATCCTGATCTCGTGAAAAAAGCCACCAACATTTTCATAAGCAAAGCAAATAATAAAAGTCAAAATAAAATTATTGAAAATTATACGATTGCTGTCATTTGTTCTTTTTTATATCTTAAAATAAAAAATATGTTGTATCGAATATATCTATTCGAAAATACATAGAAAGTATTTAAACATGCCACCCGTTCGAGTGTATATATTCATTTATTTATAATTGAAGTATTTGTTTGAGTAATTGATACATACACATACTCGAATATTATGTTGCGAAAAGCAAAAATACCTCCTGATGGAATTTATTTTTAAATTTTGTTTACTACGTCAAAATAGAAGAATGTGTCATAGACTTGTGTCTAGCTACTGGCGAAATATTCAGGTTTCTCTACTGTGAAAACGAATAGCATTTTGTTTTGGTTTTTATGTTATTGTCAACAAAGTCTACAATAAACAAAAATACGTGACCATGGATACATAAGTTATCAACAAGGAAAAACTTAAAATTAACGTAGAATAGAAATAAGTTAATTTATATGAAGGAAACTACATATGCACACGTATGTGCTAGCCATACAAATGCAAGCGCCAAGATAACTAACAAAGCCGAGTAGAACAATTGTAATTTATGGATATTCATTAACATTTTTATGTACATACAATACAACATACACCTATTGTTTAGCATATGGTATACAGTGCTGAGTCTAAAAATAGACAAAAAATAAACACAAACAATTTCCAATACATACTTACATATTTGTTTATTTTGTAGCTCCTTCTTAAAAATACGCTTAACTAGGGAGACATGAACAAATTGTCTTCTTCTTTTATGAATCTTTGAAATATTTTGCATGTTTCTCCCAATTTTCTGAGTTGCTATTTCGCGGCTTGTGGGGACTTAATTCATTCAACAGGCTTCTCTATTTTGGATCACCTTGTGAGTGAGGCCAACAATTTGTTGATATTTTTGCATTTGAGTGATCCAATTATTTTTTTTTTTTTTGGGTCCACTCTTCGAACTGCGTCTGGATCTCCAGCGTCTACAGCTTTTTGACGGCCTTTGGTTAAAAATTACCAAACCAATATGATTTAATCAGCTTGTACTTTGTTCCTTACCCTGTTTTATAGTGGGGAATCCCGTGCATGATTGTGCTTTTTATAAATCACGTCAAGTCGGTGGCAGTCTTTATATCTTCTTTTCCGTCGATGTAATTTTTTCTTTAAACCTTTCATACGTCATCCAATATTGCTGTGCGTAGATATGTCACATTTAAATGAAAACTGTCGTGCGTAACAAACATTTATAGCAAGTTTATATGACATTTTTCACTCTACAACGGTTGTCTGAAAAGTCAAAATAGCCGCACTCGTCAATAAAAACTAGTGAATGCTAGTTGTGCATTTTTTAACAGTTACTTACCGAAGTTTCAGTCATTTTGGACTCGCAGTTTTTAGTTGACAGTCGTTTGAGTGAGTCGATGTGAGTGTTTTTTTGAAAACGGTAAAAATTGAGCATCGAGCAGTTATTAAATTCTTGTTTTTGAAAGGCAATACGCCTATGCAAATCAAAAATGAGTTGGACTCTGTGTATACTATGGGGGCAGCTGAATTTAAACGTGGCCGTAAGAGCTCGGGACGTCCAAAAACTGCAACCACTGACGATAACATTGCTAAAGTTCACCAAATCGTGTTAGACGACCGCCGAATTAAAGTGAGAGAGAAAGTAGAGGTTATGAAAATGTCCAAAGAACGTGTTTGTTACATATTAAATCAAGATTTAGGCATGAGAAAGCTGTCCGCGCGTTGGGTGCCGCGTTTGCTTACGGTAGACCAAAAACGTGTCCGAATATTTCCAATGCTCTGTTGGCGCAGTTTAGGTGCAATAAATCCGAGTTTTAGCACCGATTAATTACTGTAGATGAAACTTGGATACACCATTATGCCCGAAACAAAAATTCAGTCAAAACAGTGGACTGCAAACGGCGAGCCGGCTCCAAAAAAAAGCAAAAACTGTTTTTTCACCTGGGAAAGTGATGACAACTGTTTTTTGGGATAGTAAAGGAGTTATCTTAATAGATTATCTTCGAAAAAGAAAAACCAATACAGTAGCATACTACGCATTATTACTTGCCAAGCTGAAGGCAGAAATTGCGGTAAAACGGCCACATTTGCAGAAAAAGAAAATCCTGTTTCACCAAGACAACGAGCCGTCTCACACCTGAGGGGTTGCCATGGCGAAAATCCATGAATTACGGTTTGAACTGCTTGACCATCCGCCTGATTCACCAGATCTAGCCCCAAGCGACTTTTTTTTGTTCCCTCATCTAAAAACTGCGCTCGGAGGGCAGAGATTTTCGTCAAATGAGGAGGCAATCACCTTCGTGAACAATTATTTTGCAGAGAAAAACGCTAAGTACTATTTGGACGGGTTAGGGAGATAGGAACATCGCTGGGAGAAGTGTGTAGAGTTACAAGGAGACTATGTAGAAAAATAAAAAAAAAATTGAGAAAAAATGTCTTGTATCATTGTTCGGTCAGACAACCCCCGTATATGAGACATTTTCATCGCAATTTACTTGTTGCTTAACTCTTCGGTACGACAACTCCTTGTAAATAGATGTCAAGCATTGGATTTGGGGGTTCGAAAAACCACGAACAGATATTCGGCTTTAGTACGACTGATTTGTACTGATTCGTATTAAGAGTTGCCTTAAAGGCTGATATGTCATGATAGCGCTATCATCGGCGAAAAGGAGAGCAGTCATTCCAAGCTCGTTAATGTCCTTCTACAATAGAGAATCTTAAGAAGCAATATACTGCATATATGGTGTACCATTTTTATTCGTATGTACGTACGTACATACTCGTACGTCTCGGGTACATTTTAAAAACTTTGCTCCATTCACATAAGACCTCTTGGAATCCGAAGCGTTGCGGTGTTCCTCCATCGTTATTCATAAAGTTTGAATCGCGTCATAGTCCTACCTGCTTTCTACAAAGCCCCGTCGTGGCAGTCGATGTTTAATAATATTGATTTTTAATTTAATTTAATTAATTTTTGGGGTGGGCTAATGCCCCCATTTATTTGGCTTAATACAAGCTTAATCTAATTTAAAAACTGGGGCTTAAAAACTAATAAAAACTAAGGATTAGGAGCTAGGAGAATGGTGGAGGAGATTAAATTTGAGACGAGATGTGCTCAAGTTAAAATCGAAAACGGGGAGGTTTGAGTTGACCTTACGGATCATGCGCGAGAGTAGTTTGTTGGAACCATAAAAAGTGCTATGGGTTGGAGTATAATGGGTGTTTTCTTAAGCGTTTGATTTTCAATTGTCAAAAAAAAAAAACAGGATAATTGCAAAAGTATATATTGTACAATTTTTATTTGAGTTGATAAATCAATGAATATGGCAAGCATTTTTTAAAGATTATTTCATGTAAATGCTGACCACAACTATGTTTTAAGTGGTCCATACGAAGAGTCCAGTTTTGAATCACTTTTTCGAGCATATTCTTTGGTATCTCGCTAATAACACGTGTAATTCCAAGACTGCTATTGACGCTGTTTATCGGCATAGACGAGTAATTGGATGTATCCCCATAAAAAGTAGCCTAAAGGCGTCAAATCGCACCATCTAGCACCGTTCCAAAACGAGACATAAATTGCTCACGGAACTTATTTATCAATTAGTCCATCGATACGCTTGCAGCGTGGCATGTAGCTTCATGTTGCTGGAACCACATGTCAACCAGGTTGAGTTCGTGCATTTTTGGCAAAAAAAAGTTAGAAATTATTGAGTTACAGCGTTATTGACGGTAAAGTTGTTCTCATCACATCTCGGTCATCTTTGAAAAAATACGGGCCTATGATTCCGCCTGACCATAAGCCGCACCAAACTATGCATTTTTCCGGATGCACTGGCAGCTCTTTTATTGTCTGAAGTTGCTCATCGAACCGAATATGACAGTTTTGTTTATTATTGTAAATACCCATTCAACAAGAAATGAGCTTCGTTGCTGAGGACTATTTTTCGATAAAAAAAGCGGATCTTCTTCCAGTTTTTCTAGGGCCCACTCACCAAAAATTCGATGCTACGGCAGGTCGTTCGGCTTCAGTTCAATATTTTTCTCTGTACGCACTCTACGCGTTCGGTTAGGTGACTTGATGTCCATAGCGTGAAATTGGTGTGAAATTTGGTCACTATAGCTTGAGTTTGCTTGTTCACTAGGTCGATTATCACGACCGTAAAATGGTAGAAGTGCGTGAAAAACATTTTTCGCAGAACAAAATAAAAGTCTTTTCATGATGAAATGACAATGCTAACTGACCAAGTTGGATTTTGAGCTATCAAAAAACTGAAAAACCAAACAGCAAAAAAATCGCGCTTTAGAAGAAACGAGGACGTCGAAAATTACGAGCGTTAGCGTTGAAGGAACTAGAATTGTAAAGGAAGGCGCAATCCACCGAACCAGAGAGCAGCCGATGAATGAAGAGAATATCAGCTACATCTCTGCGTTTTTGGAGGGTATTCAGGTTAAAAAGTTTGAGGCGCTCACGATAGGAAGGCAAGATAAAGACGTCATCCCAGGGTAGTCCTTGAAGGGCAAATCGAAGGAAACGACGTTGAATGTTCTCGATTCGGCATATATGAACTCGCTGGAAGGGGGAACACATTGGGCCGGCTTTTTCGAGAAGGGGCCCGACAAGGGTAATGTAAAGTGACCTTGCCACATAGGGGTTGCAAAATTCTTTGGATCATCGCTTGATAAAACAGCATTCCTTATCGTTGTGCGTCCTGTGACAAACAAAGGCGTCATTCTTTACGCTCACCACCACCCGCTCCTCAGAAAGTTCATCAAGTTAATGTCCAGTCACCCGTCGAGGAAGTGCATCTGTCTCCCTCTAACTTAGTGTCGCCTCGGTCTGCTGATAACAATATTATGTCACCAACTCCTATCACACTTGACATTCTATATAATGAAATTGCTGCACCAAAAGAAGTTACGAGGGGCGTTCAAGATATTCTCGGTATCGGGGTGAAGCTGTGGTTGCATATATAAATTGACTTATTTATCAAGTAACACTATTATTTTAGTGCATTCATATAAAATTTCATATAAATGTGATTATTAATTCGCGTTTTATCTCTAGTTAAACAGAATCATAATGGCAACTGAGGCGATGATGGTGAAAATTGAGCATCGCGCTGTAATTAAATTTCTCACTAAGCAAGAAAAAGTCAAAAAACTATTCATGAAGAGATGGTGGCTGTTTACCAGGGTTCCGCACCTTCATTATCAACTGTGCAAAAGTGGTCAAGTGAGTTCAAGAGAGGCAGAGAGAGCATTGAGGACGACCCCCGCTCCGGCGCCCCGGCTACTGCTTGTACGGGAGAAAGCATCAAAGAAGTCGAAAAACTTGTTCTTGAGGATGCCCGAATAAAGGTGAAAGTGATGGCAGAGATCACCAAGCTTTCAATTGGTACCATTCACACCATTCTTCATGACCATCTTAACCTTTCGAAGGTCAGTGCAAGGTGGGTGCCACGAATGCTCACAGCGCCTCAGATAAAAAGTGAGAATCGCATGCTGTGGAGAGCTTTTGGAGATGTGTAGTGAGAACGCGGACGGTGTTATGGATCGAATTGTTACTGGGGACGAAACATGGGTCCACCACTATGACCCTGAAAGCAAACAAGAGTCCATGCAGTGGCATAAAAAAGGAACAGACCCCCCGAAGAAGTTCAAAGTCACTCCGTCTGCCCGAAAGCTCATGGCCACAGTTTTTTGGGACTCAAAGGGAATCTTGCTCATTGAGTACAAAAAAAAAGGTGAAACCATCAACGCCACATCCTACGCTTCCACTTTGCATAATTTGCGGGAGGAAATTAAAAAGAAAAGACGGGGTAAACTCGCAGCGGGTGTGTTGCTTCTTCATGACAACGCTCCTGTTCACACGGCGCGAGTTTCCAAGGCTGCTGCGCGAGATTGTGGTTTCGAAGAAATCCAACACCCACCCTATAGTCCAGACCTTGCCCCTAGTGATTATTTCCTGTTTCCGGATTTGAAAAAATGTCTTCGTGGAAAAAGATTTTCGGATGATGAAGAACTCAAGTCGGTATTTTGCAGAGAAAGAGGAAATTTATTATTTTGAGGGTTTAAAAAAGCTTATCTCAAGATGTAACAAATGCATTGATGTTAGGGGAGATCATATTGAAAAATAAAAACAATTTAAATTGAATTCGCATTTTCCTTCATATCGATACCGAGAATATATTGAACGCCCCTCGTAACTCTAATGCTTTAAGGCGAATTGACTGCCTGCAAGACGAAAATAAAACATTGTGTAAACATATAAGCAAACTTCAAAGTACTGTGAACTTCTTGCAACGAAAAACATTGCGTAAATATGCTGACATTATTGGGGTTCCTAATGTTGACAACAGTAATGCTTTGGACGCAGCTGTCAATTTATTGAAAAAGGGAATCGATGAAAACTTGAAGACCGATGACATAAAACAATGTTATGTCAAGAATATCGCACGTAAGCTCAACTCTAATCCTTCATCTGCACGGCCAAAAACTGTGAGGATTTTACGCGTCAAATTTAAAAACTATGAAGTTAAGCAAATGGTTTTACAAAAGAAAAAGGAAAATAAGTTAAGCCCAAGTATTTTAGGGCTTAAATCTGATAATAGTCCAATTTATATTAATGAGCAGTATATAATAGAGCTAAAACATTTAAAAATGAAAATAATTTTTCGTTCTTGTGGGTAAATAGGGGAGTGATTTATTTGAAAAAACAAGAAGGTGATAAATCTTTTAAATTAAGTTCTTTTGAAGATATTGAAAACTTGGTCAATTTAATTTAGTTTCTTTTTATTCTTTTTTTAACTAATAATGCCTTTTATTAATTCAAATTGTATTCAAAATCTGGATAGTTATTTCAAAGAATGGAATGAATTTTGTAGTTTTGATAAAGAGATTTTCAGAAGTTTTTATCATTCAGTAATTCCAAAGAAAACATTTTTTATCATTCATCAAAATATTGGAAGTATGCGTACAAATTTTGATTTGTTTCTGACTCATTTAGAATCGTTTGTGAATAAGACTGATTTAATTTTTCTATCGGAAATATGGATTTTTGATACTGAAGCTAATCTTTTTAGTATACCTGGTTATAAATTTCATCCTACATGTAATAATTCTTATGCTGCAGGTGGTGTGGCTATCTTTATAAGTGATAAGTTGGAGTATGAGTGTTGCTGCAATAACTTGAAAAGTGCTGATATGGTTAAAGTCTCTTGCAAAATTGAGTCTAGAAAGTTTATTTTTATGTGCTTCTGCAGGCTACATGAAAAAAGTAAAAATGTTTTTGTTGAAGAATTGACTACTCTGTTGTCTGACGAAAAGTCAAAGAATCTATTTATCCTTTGTGATATAAATTTAGATATTTTATCTGATTCTGCTGTTGTTTTCAATTATTTATCTGTCTTAGCGGCAAATGGTTTGGAATCGTGTTTTAGAGAGCCTACTAGATTAACTCCTTCAACACAAACCTGTATTGATCATATTTTTGGTAGACTTGGTAGGTTTGAGAAAGTTAAAGACTTGAACTACGAGCGTCTTAACCATCTTCTACTACACGAAAGTTGGACCGATGTGTACCTTGAAAGTAATCCCTCTAATGGTTTTAACATCTTTGCTAATATCTTAAAAGCTCATGTTAGTGAATGTCTTACTGAAACCCAAAGACAATGTAAAGTTAAAAAAATTAAGCCATGGATGTCTACAACTTTATTAAAGAAGATTGCAAAGAAGAATAAATTATATATTAAATGCAAAATGAAACCGAATAATATCAGTCTTAGACTTCTCTATAATCGAGTGTGCAAGGAAGTTGCAGAGGAAGTTATTGTAAAAAAAGACAATTATTACACCAATAAACTACATTAGCACAAATAAACTACAATAGCAATTTAAGGAAAGAATGGACAATTATTAACGAACTTATAAATAAAAAACTATCCGCTTTAAATGAACTCAATTGTGTATCTTATTAGGGATATAATATAATCCTAGTGAAATATCTAATGTTTTTAAAAAATATTTTACAAGTGTGACTTACAAGACTCTTTCTAGTGCTAGTTTCTCTGAATCGTCGAATCATTGTGTAGAAGATTGCTTTAGCAATGAATGGAGTCAAGCCAATAGTTTTTTTTATGACCCGATTTCTTTTTTAGAATTATTTAGGATTATCAACTCTCTAAAAAATTCTAATTTTTTCACGAGAGATAGTTGGTCTAACAATTTTATTAAGTATGTCTCACTAAATATTGTTGATGTCTTAACGGATATTTCTAATAAAAGTATCTACAGTGGTATTTTTCCTTATGCCTTCAAAACTGCAGAAGTAATACCTGTTTTAAAGAAAGGTGATAGTAAAAATCTAAACAACTATAGGCCAATCTCTCTTCTTCCAGTGTTTTCTAAAATCTTTGAGAAAGCAGTGAAAAATATAATAATGACTTTCCTAGATTCATCTTCTTTTTTTAGTAATAATCAGTTTGGGTTTAGAGCTGGGAAGTCAACAGAGGATGCCCTCTTAGAGTTCTGTTGCTTTAACTACGAAAGACTGAACAATAAAAAATATACGGCTGCTATTTTTATTGACATTACTAAGGCGTTTGATACTGTTGACCATATGATATTAACACAAAAGTTAGAAAAAGCGGGAATAAGAGGTTTTATGCTTAAATGGTTTCTTTCCTATTTAAACAATCGCAAACAAGTTGTAAAGATTAATGATAGTTTTAGCCTATCGTTAGATATTAAAATTGGTGTTCCACAGGGCTCAGTACTTGGCCCAATCCTTTTCTTGATATATATCAATTCAATTTTTAACGTCGATATCAAAGCTAAACAAATAGGATTTGCTGATGATATAGCTTGTTCTTATTCTAATAGCTCTGCTTTAGATATAATTGCTAACATTAGCTATGACTTAGAGCAGCTGAGACATTGGTTTTGTTTACATAAATTGATAATCAGTGATAAAACTAAAATAATGTTCTTCAAGTTGTCTTCTAACATTGTCGATTACCCACCTATGATTTTTCATAGTGCAAGTTGTAAGCATTTATTATTTAGCTCTGTTACATGCAAAGCGACATCATCTTCTACCTTATTTAATCGGGATTTAACTTGTCCACCTCAGTGTTTTTATATACAAAGAACTACAGTTTTTAAATGTTTGGGTCTGGAAATTGATAGCAAACTGAATTGGAGTAATCATACTGTCAGTCTAAGATCTTACTTGTTAAAAACTACGAAGTTAATGTACCATTTGAGGCAATTTTGTTCTAAAAAACTGATGGAAACAATATACTATGGACTAGTACAACCAAAGTTGCAGTACGGCTTAATCTGTTGGGGAGGAACTCATAAAAATAAAGCCCATACGTTACTCATTGTGCAAAAACATATAGTTAGAATAATCTGGAGAAAGAATCGCCGAGAAAGTAATTATTTGCTTTTTGTAAACTCTAAAATGCTACCACTCAATCATCTTTACTTTTACAAAGTGTTAAGAATTTTTTTCGTTAGAAGTGGTTACTCCATTCACAGAAATCTAACCCATCAGTCACTGCGTAGTAGCAATAACCATCTTGCTTTCATTCCATCTTTCAACACATATCACTTTTGGAACTTTTACTCCTCTGTTGCTCCAAGATTATATAATATATTGCCGCTGGAAATTAGGCAAAGCAGAAATCTTGTCGTTCGAAATAGGAAAGCTAAGGAATGGCTATTTCACTTCGACCTACATGAAATAAACCATTTAATTAGCCGAATGGTCCGATTTTGTTGAATGATTAAATGAAATTTTTTAATAATCGATGAATCTTAACATTTGTTTTGTTCCTCTCTTCACACCAATTTATTATGTTTTGTATTTTTTAATTATAGTCTTATAATTGATGCATTCGACACCAATTTTAGTTAACTACAGAATGTATCTTTTCATTTTTCAATTGATAAACTGTTTACTTTTTAATCTCTCTTTATTTGTATTCTATTAAGTGACTGCTTGTTTCTTTTATTACTTCTGAATTTGTTTTGATTAGGATTGAACCTGGGGTATAGGTTGACCATGCAGAAAATAAAGACGAGAAGGAGGTTGATTGGGCTTACGTGGCAAAGTCATAAATTAAAATTTGGAGACTAAGTAATTTTTGAGACACCAAGTGGAAAACCTATCGAGCGAGGTCTTCTTCAAGAAGTATAGAGTCTTGGGGTGAAGAAATAGTTTTGGAGAACTTAAAGTAGTTGGCGTAAATGGATAGGGGGCAGTGTTTAATAATCCTCTCAATATCGTTTATTACTAAAATGAAAAGATGGAGTCCTTGTGGGACACTAGATGGCTACCTTGTGGGACACTGGAAGTGGCTAAAAACGGTCTTGAGAAGGCTGACCTTAAGCGAGCGCTGTGGTAACGATTTTTCATATAAAAAGATACCCATTTTAATAATGGGGTCAATTTGAAGAGGACCTATTGAACAGATATTTTATTGAAGGCCTTAGCAAAATCTGTAGCAATAGCATCGATTTCGTTGCCATTTTCTAGGGGTGAAAGTGCAAACAATACGAATTCAACTAAATTTGTAGTAGTTGATCTACCTTTCAGAAATCCATGCTGACTAGGTGATATTAGTGACTTACACTGATAGCTTAGCACTTCATAAAAAAATATTTTTGAACATTTTAGGTATCCTAGAAAACATAGGAATGGGACGGTAGTTAATTACTTCATACTTTGATCCCTTTTTGTTAACCGGGCTTAAAAAAGAGGTCTTCCAAACTTGGAGGAATTCCACTTGTATGAACGATAAATGAAATAGGGAGGAAAGTGGGTGCGAAAGATTAGAGGTACACTTTATGATAAATATTGCGGTGAGCCCCTCTAGACCGGGTAAAAATTCTTTATTCATATTTTGTAACTTTTCTTCGATAAAGGTAGGATCAAAGTTTAAGAGGGAGATAGGCCAATGGAGAAATTGGGAAGGTACTTGTCTGCAAATAATTGTTTAAAAAGGGTTGCAAAGTTGTGTGGTGGGCAATAGTATGTGCGAGTATGTAGGTTGGTAGATAATATATTATCGAACGAGAGAGAGGGGGTGTAATCGTTGGATTTTGTTTTGTAATTGACGAATTGATAAAAAGACTGAGGATAGTTGATAAGTTTAGTGTGCATAGTGTCGAGAAAGCGCTAATAGATGCAGTTATAGTAGTTAGAATAAGGATTGGTTCGAAGAAAAACCGTTCGTAAATTGTTCCATTTGTTCCGTAAAGAGCGAAGTTTTCTTTTATACCAGGGAGGGGATGTAGATGATGTTATATGGTATGTCGTGAAAAGTGGACGTAAAGAGAAATAGAATTAAATATTTCACTGCATAAAATGGAGAGAGCGTCAGTTAAAGATACGTGGGTAAAATCAAAAAGGATTTCCTGAGATAGATATTAATTTTGCGAAAATTAGCGTTATGCAAGTTGTAAGAAGAGAGAGTAGGGGAAGAAGTGGACTGGAGTGGAGAGTTATGGAAAAATGAGAGATTAAGAGGGGCGTGAAAGTTATCGGTAGTTGATAGCGTTAAGGGACAAAACGTTACTGTGGAGTTATTTGGATCACTAGTGAAAATAAGGTCTAGTTGCCTACCGGTACAGTTAGGGACGCCACCTACTTGGCATAGGCTTGAGTCGGTTATACG
Source organism: Volucella zonaria (assembly GCA_963966105.1). NCBI lineage: Eukaryota > Metazoa > Arthropoda > Insecta > Diptera > Syrphidae > Volucella > Volucella zonaria. Next base: position 83,132,380 of record OZ014530.1, on the reverse strand, counting down.
ATCAATGAATAGACATTCCTTAAATGAACTAGCGTTTGACATGGTAAAAAAATTGATCATCCGACGGAATCCACTTCAGCCGGGGTAGATTAAAGTCACCAAATAAGGATATCGTCGATGGAATTACTTAGGTCAATTAACATATAGTAGTTGATCAATTGCTTTAATTGCAAGGATGTAGGATTTGATAGGTTGAGCTGGAAAATGTAGCAACACATAAGGTACCGGGACCTATTGGGGAGTGTTATTTTAATTGAAATAAAGTCAAGCTTAATAGAGGAAAAGATAGCGATTCGAGAAAAGTTAACGCTATTCTGAATGACTCGGCATGGACAATCAAATAATATCATAGTATTGGGTTGTAGATTACTCAGGATTTTCTCATATATTTTCACAGTATGTTATGTAGCATTAGTTTCGCTGATCGCTAGTTTTTTTCAATTTCTTGTGTCACCAATGCCGTTATATTGCGGTACAAAATAACTTTTCCTAAGCTGATTAGGCAGTCGATCGCTTCTCATCATTTTATCGTAAAAAATCAAGAGTAATCTGGGTTCAAAATTTCCGATTGTCGTTCAATCGTTGTACTGAACATTCTTCTCATACACGAAGAACGTGTTATCTATTGCAAATTTTGAGTTTATCGTCCCTGCTCGTCCTCAATATATTTCGGTGGCTGAATCTTTTCCGAGGATTTGTTTCTTTTGCCTATGCTTCCATCCACTTCGTGTTTTACTTGTCGCCTATTTATAGGTTGTGAAGGAACCTTTTCTTATTCGCGGTAAGTGTCTCAACTGCTACCACAAACTACAGTTTTCCTTGCATACGATTTTGCAATTTTCGTAGTCTAACTTAAGACATGTTCTACGAGTATAAATTTGGCTATTTCCCCCCGTACTCAGTCCGTGCTTGAAAAGCTTGTGGTTTGATGCTTATCGTTATTTTCATTTGATCGTTCCAGGATCTCGTTTCTTAATTTGTGTGGAGTCGGCTTTTTGAAACACTGATCGTTTTAACACGACACATGCGCGACTAATTTGTCCTCTAGGTTTGCGGCCATTTTGTATAGAATTGTTTTATATAATTATATGCTTGAAAATTGATCGCTTCACACGTGTAAGATGTTTTTCTTATTGAAAAGGAGTAGACCAACTTTGGATTAAACTTCCGTCTGTCACAACACTGTCTTCGAACATCTATAATGTCGTTTAGTTGGAATTTGTTTAAACCTGTTATAAGAAAAAGTGTTCATGATGGACATGCCACTTGCGTTCTCACTATATCTAAACTCATTTAAATCACCCATTCGGACATTAGAATCCGTATCTTCTACCAATACACCAATTGCATTCAGTTCCTTGAATAATACCTATTTTGTGTAGGTTTCTTTTTTTTTGTAATTTGCACGCGCTCAAGTGATTTAAGTACCCTTAAAATGCTTTCACACAGCGCGAGCAAAGGAAAACCATGGAGGAAAGAAAAAGTGGTACCGACGAACGTTAGTTTTAAACGTCGGAAGGTTGTAATGATTAGGGAATAGAGATCTAGGCATTCAATAAGCGAGTTGTACGGCTCAAGAACGAATCATATTTTAGAGTACGCCAGAAACTGGGCTTGAGGGTATAACATACTTATGAACATTAATAGCGAGATGGGTGTTAAAAGTTTGATATTGGGGCTTGATCAGGGTGAAGCACTTCTCACATCGATTGAGGAAACCTATACATTTCGCAGTATTTTCGACGACATCGATTAGGTGGTCATTCCAACGTAAATTCTCATTGACATACCTACTGAGAATGGATAGTTTTTCGGTTTTGACGATGCAAGTGCCATTCATGGATAATGGCTGCGTATTTAAATTTCGCTTTGCGACAGCAGACGGCACTGTGTTTTGAAGTATCCCCAATTGGTTATGTTGTTAATATCGGAATTTAATGAACTTAACATACGCTGCCGTTTCTGTTCTACAGCCGAAGAGCATGGACGTGAGTCTGGGAATGAATATGAAAAGCAGAGAGTACTTTCGTCAGGAAAAATATATATTAGAAGTCGCAGACAAAAGATCGTTGATGAAGATTAAAAAGAGTGTCGGAGACCGAACGGAGCTCCGGGGCACACCAGGATTTATTTTGTGAATATCCGACTTGAAATCATTCAATTGGACGTTCTGAAAGGTAATATCGAAGGTGGCATTGTCCGGTTAAAAATTCAACCAGTCTTCTGATATCATCCCTTTTAAATTGTAGGGATTCTTTAGATTTATTGTGAAAGGGTTTGATGGTTCTTTTACCCTGGCGAATCTCTGGGATGTTTTCCAATGGAATATACACATTTTGTCCTCCAAACTCTTCATTGCTGAGTAAATTGCTGAGTTCAAAATATTGCAGAACCGCTCAGTTATAACCGGTTGGTCGTCTGTTACATTGCCGACAGTACCTTTATGACCAGGCACCCACCAAAGCTTTACTTTGTCCATATGGGAGAGATCTTGTAGTGTATCTAAGCAGTGCAAGATTGATTTGGAGTCACTGAGGTTAGAGCCTAGTGATTTAATGGCTGCTTGAATGTCCGCGCGTATATGGATGCGGACATCCTTCATTCGCTTATCGAGGATGTGATTGGAGTACACCCAAAGGACATGCATTTCCACTTGAAATACGCACCGAGCCCGGTGTCTTTTTGTAGTTCCGTGCTTCTCGGCTTTTGTCAATACCCTTTTAATATATGGCTTCTGAAGTGATTCATATTCATTCATATTCAGTATTATCGATGACACATCTAGGAAGGCATAGAGTGCAGTCTCGCTTTGTAGGTAGACCTCTTTAATCTGTGTTGCAAGATTCAGTAGAGTGCCTTCCGTAGATTTTTCTTTCCTGTATGCGTATTGGTGAGGGCGCAGAGATGAATTTCTGTTAAGAAGGTCCTTGATGTGTAAATCGATTTGTCTTTCCATAGCTTTAAGAAAAAATGATGTCAGACTTATTGTTCCATAAGATTTAGGTAGTTCACTTGGTTTGTCTGGTCTGGGAATAAAGACTACATTGACCTCCCTCCAGTTGAAGCTAAACTCCCAAGAGTGGAAGAATCTGGATCAGTGATGGGAAGATTCTGTCTGATCCTGCTGCTTTGTATGGCTTAAGTGGGTTTATTGCCCATTAGACTCTGTTTATATTAAACATATTTCCAGATAGGCTGTTAATTTTATTATTGCACGAAAAGCCTGTGGCTTCAGAATTGCCATATTGTGTGTTGTTTATAAGAGTCAAGTCTGGGAATGAATCTAAAATAACATTTTTAGAGTTTTCTCTCGATTAGCTGTGAAACTACCATCTACTTTCTGTAACTAAGCTATTTGAAAAGTCTTTTGAGAGAACTTTTTGGAGATTTTACACACCGCTTAACAATATTACGTTTTAATTTGCAACTTAATTTAAGTGAAGAGATAAGAGCTTCATTTACTTGATCCGCTGCCTCATTTACGTCCCCGATGGACTGTGGAGACGACGGCATATGCACATCACTCACACCAGTTCGTAAGTTTCTTCATGTATCTAGTTTGACAATGTCCGACATTGTATCCTATATTGAACCTTATATCTGATAGAGATGCCTCATTTGACATCTTTGATAAATATATGAAGAAAACAAGGCGAGATGGTAGTGCCATGTACATTGTCTCTTATTGAACTGATAAAAGTGGGTTTATTTAAATACATAAAAGTAGAGTTTTGCTAAAAATATAATTTGAAACTCACCCCTCTTGTTGTTGCCACTGCTACCCCAGATGTTGTTGTGGGGGTTGGCATTGCTTCCCAGAACGAGATGCTAATTGGCACTGTTCGATCAGATTCTACATTTCCGGGGAAATAGGCGGCGGCGCACACGAACTCTTACAATCCATTCCCCTGAGGTGGTTCAATTATCGCTGACACTAGATCTCTGGTGTTAAAATCTGAAATGAGAAGATATTCAATTTTAGAACTGATCGGAAATGAATCCACCTCCACTGAAATCATGTTCAATCCGCATTCATCTTTGATTTTCAGGAAGTTACCTGAGCAAACAAGCACGATCCAGCCAGCCCTAATTGTAGAGCTGTCTAAAGACGACTCTACCTCTACGTCCCGAGGCTTAGTCGAAACATTGATAATTCCCCCATTGGCTCAACACTAAAG